>CM060906.1:464499198-469874198 GCA_030737815.1 Allium fistulosum | reverse complement strand
GAAATCATTGTACAAAGCTGACAACGGTCCAAATCAATTCATCTGAAAATGACAACGTTCATAACTGGATATGCACAATTCCATATATATATATATGTATGTATACACACACAGATATATATATATATATATGTACACACACACAGATATATATATATATATATGAGACTCAATGATATCCTTTTTGTTTTTGAAATCTGTCGGTACGCAAGCAAAGTTTTTTTATTTTTAAATTTTACGGTACGCAGTCAAAGTTATAAGTCCTCAAAATGTTTACTTCAGTTGGAACTTGCAGATTCAGAAGTTTGTGGAAAAAAAGTGTATATGGTACTTAATAAATTTTGAAAATCAAAGATGTAGGTGGAAGCTTATAATTGTTATGAACATTTTAGATATACGCATGGATTTTATGGACTCAGGTTGAAGTAATACTGCAGGAAAGGCAGACTCCAATAACAGGGAGGGAAAAGAGGTAGAGGAAAAGCAAAATATAGAAGACTTAAATATGTATGCATGACTGTAAACGCTAGCATAACTAAAATTGGTAATCATGTATGTAAAAACAAATTTGAAAAAAAAATTATGTTTTTGATATTTAGAACGCTGATATTGGAAGAGTTGGAAAAGAGAAGGGGAGGGCGAATTAGAAACTGGTACCGATTGTAGGTGGTTGCTGCAATTCTGATGTAAGCACCTGTTGCGCACGCCGTTGTCGTCTACGGTTAGCCAGCTGAACTTGTCGTGCATCGTTGGACATTCGTTGATGTCGGGCTTGCTGTGCCAACCGACGTTGTTCGCGTTGTTCAGTATCCATCTGTTTGACAAGCAGAGGAGAAAAAAAATATGTAAATCGGTAAATGATGAATAAACACGGTAATAAGGTAAGGTAAAGTGGCTGTAATGGTAAAAATTGGTGTTGTGAAAGAGTGGGTAAAAAATGAGGAACGACATTGTCATCATAAGCCTGGGGAAATGAAGTTTGAAGCAGTGATGTAAGCAAGGAAGAAGGGGGTGGAATACCTAGTTGCAGTAAGATTGTAGATGTGTGAAGAGAGGGAGGAGGAAGCGTAGTTTAAGTAACGTGGATATTTGTGAAGGTGGACAAGGAAGGGAAAAAAATAAGGAGATATTTTGGAGTTTGAATGGGTAAAAAAACATAACTGTTCAACCGGGACTAAGTCAGTAGGGATTAACTGCTATATTTTGTAATATGTGGGCTGAAAATATACTGTGCAGTTGGATATTTGAGAAGAGGAAAAACGAGTCCATTTTTAAAATAACTAAACAGAATAAGTCATACATATTAAAATATACTGAACCGCGCATAGTAAAAAGTGAAGGAACAAAATATATTTGCACTATCCCAGTTGAAATATAACAATTGAATTCATTGCCAAGAAAATCGCAGACATAGACAGTAAAGTGAGTTTGCAGTATAATGTATATAGCATATTATGCAAAATGATAAGTAGGTAAGTTTGGAAAAGAGAATACCTATTCAAAAGCAAGCACCATCAAGTGTGATAAAAGGCCATGTGCCTGGCACATCATCACCAATTGAGCTAGCTGCATCGCGCGGCCGATGGAGAAAGCCATTGAGCTGAGCCTGCAAATGAATTCGGCAAACAGCAGCCTATTATACATCAGGAACACATAGTTGTTAAACTAAGCATAATAATTCGTACGTAGTGGAACCTACTGAACCGAGCGTACTAAATAGTGAAGGAACAAAATAGAATTGTAGTATCGCAGTTTAAACCTAATAGGTGCAGTCAGTGATAGGGAAATTGCAAACACATAGAGTAACCTGAGTTTCCAGTGCACTGTATATATCGTAGTAAAGAAAACAATAAATAGGGAAGCTTTAAAAACAGCCCATGTTGTAAATAACTAAACATAATAAATCATACATATTACAATATACTGAACCGAGCATAGTAAATGGGGAAGGAACAAAATATATTTGCACTACCCCACTTGAAATCCAATAATTGAATTCGGTGCGAAGAAAATCGCAGACATAGACAGTAAAGTGAGTTTGCAATATAATGTATATAACATATTATGCAAAATGATAAACAGGTAAGTTTGGAAAAGAGAATACCTATTGAATAGCAAGCACCGTCAAGTGTGACAAAAGGACGTGTTCCTGGCACATCAGGATCAATTGTGCTTGCTCCACCGCACCGCCGACAGAGACAGCCATTGAGCTAAGCCTGCAAATGAATTCGGCAAACAGCAGCCTATTATCCATCAGGAACACGCATTTGTTAAAGTAAGTATAATAATCCGTACGTATTAGAACCTACTGAACCGAGTGTACTAAAAACTGAAGGAACAAAATAGAATTGTTGTATCGCAGTTTAACACTAATTGCTGCAGTCAGTGATAATGAAATTGCAAACACATATAGTAACCTGAGTTTGCAGTTCATTGTATATATCATACTATAGAAAACGATAAATAGGGAAGCTTTAAAAAGAGCCCATTTTGTAAATAACTAAACATAATAAATCATACATATTAGAATATAGTGAACCGTGCATTGTACATGGGAAAGGGAAAAAAAGTTTGCAGTGCCCCATTTGAAATCTAATAGTTGCATTCATTGGTAAGAAAATCGCAGATATGGACAGAAAACTGAATTTACAGTATAATGTATATATCCTATTATGCAAAACGATAAACAAGTAAGCTTAAAAAAGGGAATACATATTCAAAAGCAAGCAACGTCAAGTGTGACAAAAGGCCGTATTTCTAACACAGCAGCATCAACTGAGCTAGCTCCAACGCGCCGGCGACAAAGAAAGCAATTGAGGTGACCTTGCAAATGATTTCGGCAAACGGCAGGCTATTATACAAATCGATAAGTAGGTAAGGTTAAAAAAGAGAATACCTAGTCAAAAGTAAGCACCATCAAGTGGAAGGAAGGCCGTGTGCCTGGCATATCATCACCAACTGAGGTAGCTCCATCGTGGCGGCGAGAAAGTAAGCCATTATGGTGAACTTGAAGCTGAAGTTGCAAACAGCAGCCTATTATAGAAAACGAGAAATAGGTAAGCTTAAAAACAGAGATCAAACAATAGCGTAAATCAACTGTAAAAGAAGGCCGACAAACAACGCCTTTAAGCCGAGCCTGCAACGAAGTTCGACAAACAATAGCGTAGTGTAGAAAACGGTAAATAGGTAACCAAGTTCGACAAACAATAGCCTAGTATACAATACCTATTCAAAAGGCCGTGTGGCTGGCACATCATCACCAGTTGAGCTACCTCCATCGTGCCGCCTACAAACAAAGAATTTGAGCTGAGCATGCAACTGAATTCGTCAAACAAATCGGAAACGAAATGAAATCGGAGTCCATATATTGACGAAGTAGAAAATGGCAAAGCACAAAACATAATGGAGTCGGCAGACAGCAGATCTGGATGTCAGCACGGCAGATCGAAAATGGAAAGTAGATAAGAGAACAGAGTCAAAACAGTAGGTTGTTCGGTGGTCGATTTGAACGTGGAATCGAAAAACTGGGGAGGAAAGCAACATGGGGAGGAGGAAGAAAGGGGGCTGAAATTGTTGGTTGTAGAAGGGCGGATGGAGTTGGTTTTGGAGGGATTGGAAGAACGGGTAGGTTGGGAAAGGCGGGTGAGGCGGAGGAGGGTGAAGGGAAGGTGGTTGGGAGAAAACATGGGGAGGAGAAAGTGGGAAGAGTTGAAACGGGGAGAAGTGTTGAACAACCGGTGAAAGAAGTGGGAATAAAACATTAGTCGAGAATTGACTGATATGCCCTCTTCTGTATGTGTTGGTAAGTTAGTTGCGAAGGGATTGGGTGCATGGATTGATTGGGAAGTTCAAAAAAATTTCACCAAAGTGAAGAATTTGTATTATTAGTAGAGATATTTTTCTTGTTGCTTGTTCCTCCCACTCGTCTGCTAAAGAAATAGAAGAAACTCACCCTTTTAAATTGTTTCCTCCTCCTGATTTTCCCTCTACGCTGGCTAGAGATGCTTTTAGTTGAAATAGATTGTTGAAAGCTCAATTATGACTATCGAAGTGATGGTGAAAACAAGCTCTTGTCTAGATGCTACTTGTGGGCCATGGTTTTCCACCTTTTTGCTCTGATGTGTTGGATGTACAAATTGGTTATCAAGAGGTCTCCTTCTTGTAGCAAGAGTCATTATGTTGTGATGACTTTTCTGGCTTTTGTATCTTGTTAGAGATGAGAAGTTAAGGTATTGTTTGGTTTGTTATTTTTAGTTTTGGGTTTTCGTCCATACAAAAATGCACACGACGCGTTTATATTGTCGAAAACGATCAATTTAGAAAACGAAATTAATATACAAAATAAAAAACAACATTTTTTTTATTTTTCACGTTTTAGGAAATAACACAAGCACGTGAAACAATCCATTCTTTCGTCGTCCCTCTATTCCCTTTGTTTTCTCATCCGTCTTTCTTTCATCCCTTCCGTCGTCCCTTTATTCTTCCCATATTTGAGATACATATTGAAAACTGAAAACACAAAATTCGTTTTTAAATCAAACACTACCTAAACTTCTCTTCCAGCTAAGAAATTATGCAATCTATTTTTTGACATCGAGAATTTAAAATACTTATTTATCTCTTTCTTTCTAAACAAACACCGCCGTTGGAGGAAAAATGGAGAAGTCAAGTTGTTTGTCAGTAAGTTTGAAGCTCACTGCCTCTCAATAACATATGCAGTCGTCGAGTAAGAATTCATTCTCTAATTTTTTTGTGAAACCCTAGATTTTTAAATTGCAGTTAATTGGTCATGGTTGATAGATTTGTTGAAGAATCAAAAAACTCTAAATAACGGATATATGATTGGTTTTTTGAATAAAAGTAGACTTTTAACACATCAAAATGAACTAATATCTTTGTGATTATCACAATTGGGATTATCCGTTAAATCTTCACATTCAATTATCTATTAGACAAAAAGAATTTTTTTGTTTAGGGTTTGGAATTTTCTGATAAATATATAAGATTTGTTGAAAAGAAATGGGATGTACGACTGTATAAGGTTGAGTGAAAAAATAGAATATGGTGGCCAAAGTACATAAAAAATATTGATGTCTAATAAAATTATAATGGTGACCGAAAGAAAAAATACTTAGTGCCAATAGTAGCACACTTATCATATTGTAACTTACAGCTTTTGTTTGGTAAATTTAGTACTAAGCAGTAAGCATGTACAGAAGAATGCAATCAAAAATTAAACACAAAAGATAATAGAGTTTGGTAAATTTATTATAAAAATATATGTACGTAGCAAATAGGGTTGTTACGATGATGCTAAATTTTCTATTACCGTACTATTATCAGTCATTCGGTATCATTTTTTATTGAAATCGGTATACCGGTTTAATCGGTATGATAAAGGTAAATTTACCATTTTCTACAGTAAATTATCGGTAACATTTCTTCAAAACCAGTGGTAACGGTCATTTTACCAATCAATTTAAAACACGTTTATATTCATACGATATGCTTTATTACAGACATTTAAAACCAAACAGATGTTTAATTTAGTTCATTAATCTAGTGAAATAATGCCAATACACTTATTTTCTTTCTCATTTATGTCTTTTATTAAGTAACACTGTAAATAGTATAATAAAAACGCGTTATAATGTAAAAACATGTCGAGTTACGGACTTTTTTGGACAAATGGTAATTTACCATTACCAGTGTAACAGTTACCAGATTATCGGTATACCAGCCGATCGATGACTGTAACGGTAAAATTTTTAGCTTAACAGTACAAATGGTACGGTAACAGTATTTGCAAAATGATAATGGTAACCATTACCATAACGGCTCCGACAGCAAACCAATCAAAAAGTATAATATGGATATCATTGCAAAATACAAAGAATATAAACAGTAAACAATCTGAGCAATAACACAAGTACAGTGAAAGGATGGACCAGACAGACAGTAGATGGATTGTAGCTACAGGTTTCCTTTGTCAGCGCCAAAAGGTATAAAAGCAACGATCATGCACAGTGCTATGCAAAGTCTCAGTTGAATAGCTAATGAATTCATTTTCTTATATTAAACAATAAGCAATTTGTCCTAATGAGCAAACTCAATCTTGTATACGCTGCACATGTACAAATATCTGTTATATAAGAAATATGTGCTATTATACAATATTTATGACAAAAGTCATATTCCACATTTGAAACTACGTACCATAAGAAAAATTATGGTAACGTAATAATAAATGTACAAGGCCAAATGAAAAAGTAACAAATATGATATTTGTTTTATCGCTATTACATTATTGTATCTATTGTTACTTTGATTATTTTACTTTTTACGGGAAGTTGTCAAAGAAACTTCAATTTTAAACTAAGGGAGAACGCATTTTTTTTTCAATACATTAAACTTCAGGTTAGGAACCAAAAAAATTCAGTTATCTTATGTAATTTCATTGTTACTCTCATCGTGCGATTTATTTGGTGGATCCACGTCAATTTTTGATTTTCTTTTCGACCAAACTTCTGCTGATTTAGTTTCGGTGAAGCATTATCGTTTCCTTCTCATTTTACGAGGGTAAAACGGTAAACCATTTGATTTAGTTTCATTTACTGTTTACTGTGCTCCTCCCTTAATAATTTTATTTTAGAAATGAGTCCTTCTAAAATTATACCCCCTTATACAACACTAGTCTTTTTAACAATGTTATTTTCATGACAATGTGATCATGCTACACGACTATATTGTTATGGTTCCTTTGGTATCACCATTGGAATTCGTTCTTACGTTATACAACTTATATAGACTCGTGTATATTATGTTTCTTTATGCTACCCGTGCAAGCACTCACTTTTGATGTCTTGGGGTTCGAACTCACCACCTTTGTAATTTTAATCTAAAGCGGCATACTACTTGTCACTTAAGTCGGTGGTCATTGATCATGTATATTACGTTAGTTATAGTTTTAATTGTTTATTGCGTTTGGTGGTATTTTCATCATTTTCAGCCCAAAATGAATAAAATAAAACCATATAAACTTAATCTAGTATATTATTTAGGACATAAGTGGCTAGGAAACACCATTATATTAAATACGTTAAAACTCTAAAAGTCATGAATTCAAACCTCCGAAACATCAAAATAAATAATTTGCTTAAATAAAGTACCATTCTTATTTTTTAATTTTTTTATTGGTATTTTGAATAGAATATTAGGTCCATATTTGTGATGTTATTGTAGAAAAAGTTCCTATAGCATGAATATGTAAATTAAGTTCTTATTTTTTAAAACGAATAGTGCAACATAATTCTTGTATTTTCGACGGAAAGTGCAAATTAAATTGTGCTTTCCAAAAATCTTATTAATAATCAAAAAATTGATTTTGGTATTCGTAAGTATATATAATTATTATTTAAGTATGTTTTTATCCATTAAAATCATTTTTTTTACTATCATCGACCTCCATCCAAATTTATTTTATTTCTTTTGTTAAAGTAGAAGTTGGTTTGCATTTTCATTATAAAAACTAGTATAAATCGTACGTACATGCATCTAATAGACGGATGTATTTAAGTTTTATTTAATATAAAAAAAAATGAGTGGATGGATGTGTGTTGCAAGTATAAATGTTTTGGTGGTCACGACACTTCTTTTTTGTTAGTAGCATCGGTGACAAATTGGTAGCAAAATTCCGTTGATAGACAGTTGAGAAAAAGAGATGGTAGATGTTGCAAATCGGTTGTGGGATTCCGTTGATGGATAAGGGTATTTTTGGAATTTCAAAAGTACAATGTGGAAATTCTATTAATTAAATTCTCCTTATTAACGATAGAGATGCAAGTTAGATTGTGCTTTTTGTTTTTCAAACATAAGAATATAATTTATATATTTATTGCTATAGTTTTTTTTTTTTTTTTACATAACAACAATAAAAATAAAGAAATTCTAACTTTTTTCTAGTTGTAAATATGATTTTATTTGTAGTTTTTTTAGTTACGACTAAAAAGACGAGAGTATGTTCAAAACCTAATTCTGCTATTCAATGGTTATCTTCCATTTTATCCCTCATTGACTAGATTTTTAAAATTTTGATTTGGGAACTAGGTTGTTTTGACACATAGGAAGGAATGTATTAGGTAAATCGTAAATGTAAGATAAGATAAGATCGTAGTGCACGTTGACATCAAAACTGAAAGCGATAGCGTGTGGTTGAACCACAGAAGTAATAAACAAAACAGCCTTGCAATAAAACAAAAACGTCGGTTATAAGTTTATGCTGATAAAGCACCAGATCATCGTTTCATCCATCCTAATCTGCAGTCCTCCACCTTACCATTTCTTTTTGTTCAATTTTTATTTGTAAGTTGGCAAACACAATTATTGGTATTGTGTCCAAAAGAGTAATTATTTAATAAAAGTTTAAAACGATTTTGTTAAAAGATTGAACAAGTTCGTCCGTTCTGTTGGATCTCTACGTCATTGTCCTTTTAACTTCCATACTGTACACAAGTTACATTACTCATTTAGTTCTGTCGCTGTCATAAATGATGAACCTTTCCACGCGGGTGTAATATTAGTAATAATTAATTAAAAATTATTAGTGATTAAAACAATTGGTGATTATTAGTTATATAGAATAAAATTATCAATATCAAAGTCCAATTAAAACAATGTTGAAATTTCAATTACTGCATGTTAGCATCAAAAATGGTTAAACACTCCAAAACAAAGATATGATGGAGCCTAAGATTTTGAGAGTGATCCTAGTATTTGTTTTTTTAGAAGGCGGGTCTTTGTTAGTCAAATATATTAAGTTCATACTCTCATTCAAATCACAAATTGTCGGAAAAAAAATACTAGAAAAAAAGAAATGAAGTGTATAAAAAGTAAGTGATGCACATAATTTTTATAGTAATTCAGTAATTTCTGACCCACGTTCACTTTATATTTTTTATTATGATTATTCGATTTATAATTGCTACAACGTTTGCTAGATCTCTTTGAATCGGTTACGATAATTGTAAATAGCCGATTCACTAGTTTTGTAAAGCTCTAGTTTCCTTAGATCTTAAAAGAGATCGAATCAATCTCTAGTAGTTGTCGCTGAGCGGTGGATCTGGTCTGTTAAGATCTATAGTGGTGTTTATAAATGGTCCTTGGTGTCTATTAGCGCTCTTACAATCTGACTAGTAAGGTATATGGGCTCCTAGAAAATTCTGTCCATGTACGGATGATTTTAGAGGCTATTTACAAGAGTAAAATATTCTTTTCGGTATATCATGTTCGGTCAATTCTGTTTGGGCCATTTTCAATTTAGATATATTCCGATCGCTTATTTCTATTCGGTATAATTATATTTGGTATAATTTTGTTCGAAACCTAACAGAATTATCAAAGTTGAACCGGTTTTCTTTATACCATAACTTCTTTAATTTAAGTTTGAATTGAGTGAAACTTAGATCGATAACTTAGTATTGTTGAGTTGAATGCTACAGTGCCTTCAGATGTTCCACTTGGGTGATCTAGCTAGTAGCTCTTCAAGGTGGTCCCAAATTGGATAGGTAAATGACTGATTTTAAGACAATTATATCTTTCATTTTGTAACTCGGATTGGGATACGGTTTCAACCTAGAGGCATTTCCTAACATTAAACATATTTTTCAACTAGTGTGGTTATGTTTGAGACTGTTTCATTTTTTTTCCTACAATTTTACCCTCCAAAGTGTGCTTCTTGGATATGAATCGTGCTTTGTTCAAGATCCAATCATAGTGGGGGAATGGTGCAGTCAAGAAAAAATTCCATAGTGCTTAGGTGCAACCATTCATCTAAAATGTAAATTAAGAGGTCAATCCGACCCTTAGGAATCAAGAACATCCATTCTTGCCTAGTCATAAGTTATTTCTCACACAGTTGTGGGTTTTACACATGTTTAAGTAGCAAGGTATGCCCTTGAGTATTCCTACCAAATACGAATTAAAATTTATTCATAAAAATAAGTAATACCATTGCTTAGAACCCTATAATCCATGAAAGTACTCATAGAGTATCATACTGATAGACTTAAGGGTGTACCCAATGGACAATTATAATTTGTTACGTAACTTGACTCTTTTAAGAGAATCTTGTTCGAAATAAAGTATGTTTCTGCTTTTACTTTTCTATTATATACATTGTTATAATGGATATAACTAATGTTTTACACATTAAATATATATAAGTAAAAAGTCCTTAGGAAAAGTATTTTATCAATTGTAGTTTCGAGTGTGTCCATAACCATGAGCGTTGAATCGATATTTTAATACTTACTTCTTAATTGTTCCTAGTCAAGATGTATTAAGAAAATGATATTGATGTCTATTGAGACTAGTGTACTTAACATTCTCCATACGATGAACATTGAATTACTCATGACCGTCGGGGACACCAAGGTTTTATATACTTATGGTTGTGGAGCAATCATAAATAAATCAATGATAGTCTTTTATAGATTAATACAACTACGTCAAAATAGAAGATTCCATTATAACGACATGAAATAGTCTTTAAACATGAGGGTATTATCGATCTTAAGTAGCTAGCCTATACTTTGATGGTAGTCAATCACATGACATAGAGATCATGTTACGGTCATAGGAGGGTACACGTTAAACTTCTTGAAGTAAAACACTACTCAAGATAGTATTCGTCTCCTTCATTGAAGAAAGTTAGTATCATCCTAATTGATAGTCAACTTGGCCAGAGTAAATCAATTAATCGATAAACATTATCCGATTGAACCAAGAACTCTAAGTAGTCTACGCAATTAACTATGGAATTACTAGAGTTTTTGACCCTAGACCAAGCTTTAGATATCTTAGTGATATATTGATGACACAACAACATGCATAAAACATGTTACTAGTGTAGCATAATAAATATTAAAAATTGGATCTTCCATAAATGATCTGTAAGCATTGAACTTGTGCTCGATATTGTATGTAACGACCCTGAAATTCCGACCCAATTTTAAAAATTTTAGAACCGTTATTTTAATATAAAATGTGAAACTTACATACGATTTCAATCAACGTCCAAACTTTGTTTCTAAATTGCGCCTAGGTGATTGTAGATATGGGTAAAGTTTCGTCGGAAAATACCGCAGTAAATTTCGTGCGCATTTTACTGCACATCAGTTCATTTTAAAACGTGAAAATTTTTATCTTCCGAACCTAAATATTTTACATAGAAAAATTCTAAATCATTTTCTGACAAAGGCGTCATTTTTCGTTTTCAAAATTCGGACATCTTTAGCTCCGTCGATCTTATTCTTCGGTGTTTTGCTGCATTCTCCGTAATAGAAATTTCAAATTTTCACAAACAACTTCCGTTGCTATTCAAACTTCATATTTGGAATGCGTCTAGGTAGACATAGGCGTACGCCAAATTTCGTCGAATAATATGGAAGTAAATTTCGCTCGTCGCATTTGCATATTAGTTTAAATTTTATGTGTAAATTTTCTATCGTCCGAACTCAAATATTTTTCACAATGTTGCATAAGAAAAATATTCTGATCATGGCGGCGCATTTCGTTTCGTCAAATTCCGCTTTTAACTGCTAGTTAAATTGTCGCTCGAGCAAATGGTTCAATAAGATTTACCACTTCGCAAACAATGTCGAACCACCAATATCTTTATACCGTTGTGTCCGCCTCGTCGCGCTGATCAAAATGGTATATTTGTTTGTGTCAATCGGAGTACGGCGTTGCAAGTTATTAATTGGTTAACGGAGTACAAACTAGTCCGTTATGCCACACAAACTGGTACCCAACCTCCCAACGTTCAAAATTCAAGAAGTCTATTCAGCTGTCTTGGAAATCCAACAGCCTCCACTTTGAAATCATCACTGCACTGACGTATGCACACTCTAAACATCTCTGTATATATCTCTGCAACCCTCTCCCCGCATTTATTACTCAGCTCATTTTCACTGCTTCTCTGGTACGTCTCTGCACTTCCTTCCTCCTTCTTCTTCTCTAGTTTATTTTTTAAAAAAAGAAACTTCAGTGTAAACTCTCCCCCTCCACTGCAAACCCATGCAACCACCCCACCACCGGCCTCTGCCTCCCCACTGCCCGCCACTCGCCCCGGCAACCCAGCCCGCCCCGGCAACTCCGCTACTCGCCCTAGCAACCCTGCCCGCCCCGGCAACTCGCCCACGCCACCAGCCTCCTCCGCAGTCCCCTCCGCCGTCCCACTCCCCTCCGCCCTGCTTCGCCCCGCCACCCTACCCCACCTCCGCCTACCCGCAGCCCAGTTCCGCCTGCCTCCGCCCCAGCCTCCTCCCCAGTCGTCCCCTCCGCCCCAGCTGCCCCGTCCCCAGCCCACTGCCGTCCCCAGCCCACTGCCCCATCCGTTCCCACTTCCCCTGCAACCGCCTCCCCTCCACTGCAAACCCCCTGCAGCTACCTCCACGTACACATCAGCCCACCCCACTCGTGTAGTTGAAGGCTCCAACAAGCATCGTCATTATTTTATAAACTGTTGCCTGCTTTGTATATATAAACTGTTTTATTTATATAATATATATGGGTTACAGTATATATATTATATACCTAGTACTCACAGTGTTACCGTGTGTGTTTCCAGCAACCGCTTCAGGGTCCTAGCCTTCACCCAGCTTGTTTGAATCTATCTAGCTTTGTTATTTTCGGTATGGTTTACATATATATACAATCGATATATATATATACATTGTATAAAACCATTGCTGAATAATCCTCTGGTTTGATTGCAGTTGCGTTCGTTTTGCATCGTGCTTGTTAGCGTCTCCTATCCATCCATCTTCGTGCTTCGTCGTCCAATCTCTAACCACGCCAGGTGAATATTTTATTCACGACTCAATCTATTATGCTATGATAATCAAGTGATAATTGTTGTTAATATTAAATTTGGATATTAAATTGTTGATTGTTAAAATTTGGTTGAAATAAACTGTTAATTTCTAAAATTTGACGCTATGTATTGTTTAAATTAATTAAACATGTTGAACTGTAATATGATGTTAATTAGGGTAAATAATAGTGACATTAAAATTGATATGTACGATTGATGTAGAAATTTGATAACGGACACCAAGTGAAAATCATAATGTAATAATCTTTAATCCGTAGGAAATAATAGTGTGGATTCTAGGAATAATTGTATTAATTTGCATAATAACAAATGTGAGTTAATATGATTATTTCGGGATTATTTGAATAAATTGTTAAATTGTTATGTATGTTTGCTATTGCTTGTTTATTTACTTTGACACCATCCCAGTTATCACACTGCAAGTTCCCTTTGCTATGCTTTGTTTTATATTGAATGATATCGGGTTGAAATGATAAATACCCACTTAAACAACTTGGCCTAGGATAGACAATAAAAAAAATAAGAAACCCGATTGGTCAACAAAAATTATTTTGAAATTGAAATCTATGAAATTAAGGAATGAACTTAACAATTTGTTTGGAAATTTAGTAACGAACTTAATGGATTTGATTTATGGATTAAATCGAAATAAATTAATAGGAATAAATTAATGGAGTTTAATTGAAACGGATTAATAAACCTATTTAATTGAATAAAATGAATTCGCAAAATTTATTTGAAATGGGATTTAAAAACAAGGAAGTTAGAATTTAATAATTTGAAAATTTATTAGGTTGTTAGATTTAGATTTAAAATCGGTTTTAATTAAATAGATTTGAAACTTGACATAAATTAAGTTTGAGGTTTAGAAAATTTGACTTAAGTGGAATACGAAACTAACTAAAGTTTTATGGATTTAATTTAGTGATAGTTTAAATTTAAAATGAATTTTAATTTAATAAAATTGGTTTAATCAAATTTATGATTATGGTTAATGTATCGATGAATGTAAATACGAATTGAAATGAATAGAATTTGGTTTAAATGATGTGAACTAAAATTTACCATTAAACCGAATTAATTGGAGTATTAACTAAATTTAATAAGTGAGATTTATTAAATTGAATTTGAATACTTAATTATATTGTTAACTCAAATGTTAGACCACAAATTTCATCGGGAAATATGATTTTAAATATCTGAAATAAAGTGAATCGTGAAATGTCAAATTTTGGAAGTCAAATTTGCACCTTGACTTTTGGACTTTGATTTGTTAAACTTTAACTTAAATGACCATCGGGTAATAAATACGTAGTTATTAAAGAGACCGGGATCAGATATGGACATACTCTCTGTCGATACCGAAAACTACTTTAATAACTATAACATGTGAAGTGTTGATCCAGAACGAAGTGGATGGTTTGGTGAACGCATTGACTGAAGAAAGAGAACGATATTGGATGACCCCTGACATGACTAAAATAGGAGCCGCGCTGGGCCATTGAGGTTCGCCACCTCTAGCGGACACACTTCTTCGATACCATATCTATTACTTTTGTGATTCGATTTGGGTGCACCCCTTGATTTGGGAGTGTTGTTCCGCGGTGTTGAGGTAGTAGCTGCTATGCTCAACATCAGTCCGGATCACGCAACTACTAGTATCCTAGTTGGTATCGCCTCATGTACCTTGTCATACTGATTATCCTATTCGCGACCACTACGTTTTGGTTTGTACCTTTAGTATATGGATTGCCCTCTAGTGACTTCCAGTTTTGGGGAAACTACGGTCTTGTATATGCTCTTAGGAATAATATGTGTTAAGGGGATTATGGTAATGCCTTAACACTATTTTAATATCGTACTTTACTGTTTAGACATTATCTATCTATCGTATTCTATTGTATATATAGATAGTTTATCGGATCCTTAGAGATGTTATTTTATTCATCTTTATGTTATGGACTTTTCCCTTGCACTTGATTTTATTGTATAAGATTTTGAGTCCTGACTCGAGTGTTTCTTTTGTATATGCTCGGGTCAGTCTGAAGCTATCCAGTTTGCTGATCAAGGTTGGTTGAAGATGCTGAAGGCTTAAGCATTTATCTGTATCAGTCTATTTCTATTCCTGTATTAATGTCCTAGTCTGTTGGACATTTTTGTATTAGTCACTTGATGTTAAGACATTGTTGTATTTTATGTAGTAGCTTCATGAACTGCTATTATGACGATGTATTTTCCGCTGCATTATTCTGTGACTGTTCTGTGTCTGTGATATTGTATTGATTCTCATTTACATTTATGTATTTATAATCCCATAATGATTCGTGTTTTGTATTATTTAAGTTGACATGTGTGGATTATTGTCAATTTAAATGGTCCAAATATGCGGGTTGTTACAGTTGGTATCAGAGCTTCGGTTTCCCTAAAAACCTTAGTTTGGGATTATATATAAACTCATTAGAGATAGGGTAGCAATACCCTAGAATGAGGAGAATCGATTCAATATCCAAATCCTTTCATTTCAAACTTCTTTGATTCGTTGATTAGACTTTCCTTAAAATTCTATGATTTTCTATCCTTGGTTTAACAATCTCTTTGGTATTTCAGGATGGGTACCAGAGGAAACAATAGGGGAGGAAGGGGCCATGGTCCTGCTCAGGCTGCACCTGTCGCTCCAGCTCCTGTCAAATTCACCATTCTTAGTAAGGAGTATACACAGTTGGGAGGTATTAAGTTTTCTAGATCCGAGAACATTATTGAGGCTCAGCAATGGCTTAAAGGCTTAGAGAAGATATTTTCTGGTCTAGAGATCACTGATGCTCAGAAGCGTCAGCTTGCTGCCTGGCAACTTCAGGATGCCGCGCAAGATTGGTGGGAATCAGTTACTTCGCGTATCGAGGAGAACACCATCACTTGGGCCCAGTTTAGGTATAAAATTTATTTGGATTTAGTAGTCTAAATTCTTCTTTTAATATTTGGAATGTTATTCATCTTGTCTATCTTTTAATTAGGGATACTTTCTCGGCACAATGGATGCCAGCTGCTGGGAAAACCCAACTTTATAGAGCTTTTATGGATCTTAAGCAAGGCAGTATGACCTTTTCGGAGTACGAGAGGAAATTCAACGAACTCTCCAAGTTCGGCCCGGGATTGATTGATACACTCCTTCTAAAGAATGAGAAGTTCATTTTGGGAGCAAGACCAGAGTATTATGACTTGCTTACTGGCCACACTCACTGCACCTTCACAGAGCTTGTTGACTATGCTCTTAGATATGAGGCAAAGCCTAGGGGACCTACTGCCAAGGCCACTCCCACTCAGCCCTCCTCTAGCCAGCCCGGGAAGAGGAAGATGAACTTTGATCAACAAAAGAAAGCTTGGCAGAAGACTACAAGATTGGGATATGCTCAGAAAAGCCCAATCGACCTTGCTAATATCACTTGCTTCAAATGCGATAAGAAGGGCCATTATGCTAATAGTTGTCCATCTACCGGAGCTGCGGTTCCACCACCTTCTACGACTAGGAAAGATTTATGCTACGTCTGCCTCCAGCCGGGTCATTTCAAGAAAGACTGCCCAATGTATAAGCGTGGCACACCATCTGGAGTATTTGCTATCACCACCCCTACACCGCCTGCTCAGGATGACCAAGGTACCTTACGAAGTACTTTTTCATTACATGATTTACCTATTAGGGTATTATTCGATACTGGTGCTTCTCATAGCTTCATATCTATTGATCTTTGTAATAAGCTCAAATTAGAACCTACTCTTGCTACTACTTCCTTATGCGTCTCCAACCCTATTGGAGGACTTGCCAACCTCAGTAGAATTTGTAAAGAGGTTGTGCTCTTGTATGGAAGATATCGATTCACTTGGGATTTTTATGTACTTGGCTTCGCAGCATTTGACATCTTGTTAGGTGCTAATTGGTTAAGGAAATTCGATGCTGTTATTTCTTGCAAGGCTCGTTCTGTTTCTCTAGTCAATGACAAGGGCCTACCGCTTGTCATTGAATGCAAATCACCGCAGAAATATGCCGGAAGCTTCATATTCTCTCTTGATGCTCACCCGGATGATCTTAGTACTACCCCTATTGTTCAGAAATTTCCCGATGTATTTGGAGAGTTCAACTCCCTACCGCCTAAACGGGAAATCGATTTCCGCATTGACCTTATTCCTAGAGCTACTCCCGTAGTTCTCCCTCACAGAAGAATGGCTCCTAAAGAGAAAGCTGAACTTAAAACTCAAACTGATGATCTATTTGCTAGAGGTTTGATTAGGAGAAGTTGTTCTGAATGGGGCGCCGCAGTTGTATTTGTCACCAAATCAGATGGATCTCTTCGCATGTGTGTTGATTACAGGGAACTGAACAAACGCACTCTCAAGAACCGCCATCCGATGCCTCGCATCAATGATTTATTCGATCAGCTCCATGGAGCGAAAGTTTTCTCCCAACTTGATCTTGCCACTGGGTTCCACCAACTCAGAGTAGCAGAAGATAGTATTCATAAAACAACTTTCCATACTGAAAACGGATTCTATGAATGGTTGGTTATGTCATTCGGTTTGACCAACGCACCTGCTTATTTCGTCGACTTAATGAATCGAGTCTTCCGCGATGTCCTTAACAAGTTTGTTCTTGTTTTCATTGGTGATATTCTCGTTTTCTCCAAAGACGAGAAGGAGCATGAGACACATCTTGCTTATGTTCTGGAAACTCTTCGAAATCATCAACTTAAGGCCAAATTCTCTAAATGCCACTTCTGGCGAGACAAAGTGAGATTCCTGGGCCACATAGTTTCTGAAAATGGGATTTCGGTCGATCCAGCTAAGATCGCCGTAATCAATGTAAGTTCTATCCTATTCGCTATTTCTATTCAATTCCCCTTATCCCTTTCTAATTTGAAATTTATCTACAGGATTGGGAGACTCCTAAAACTCCTACTGATATCTGTAGCTTCTTGGGCTTGGCCGGTTATTATCGTAGATTTATTGAGCACTTTGCCCGGATTTCTGCCCCACTTACTGCTTTAACTCGAAAGGATGTCAAGTTTATTTGGAGTGAGAAGTGCGAATCAGCTTTTAATAAGTTGAAGTGTAAGTTAACTTCAGCTCCAGTTCTTGCGGTAATCGATGAAAGTGAAGGATTAACTGTCTATACAGATGCTTGCCGAGAAGGTTTAGGCACTGTTCTTATGCAAAACGGAAAGGTTATTGCTTATGCTGGCCGCCAGTTGAAGATCCATGAACTAAACTACGCAACTCATGATTTAGAGCTTCTTGCAGTTGTATTTGCTTTGAAACTGTGGAGACATCATCTTTTGGGAACAAAATTTGAATTATTCACTAATCATAAGTCCTTGAGATATATCGTTTCTCAGAAGGATTTGAACCAGAGACAAGTTCGATGGCTCGAATTCTTAGCTGCATATGATCTCGACATCAATTATACTCCTGGGAAAGCAAATGTTGTAGCTGATGCTTTGAGCCATAGCAAAGCATTGTCATGTTGTAATCTTGTAGAAGGCATGCTATTTCAGCTTGTTATCTCCCCATCTCTTGTGGATCGCATCAAAGCTAAGCAATATGAGGACACCTTGCTCTATCGCATGAAGGAGTTAGTTCTTGGTAGAGTTGGAAATGCCGACAGTAAAGTGGGAGCACATATAGATAGTAATGGAGTTCTGAGGATTGACAACCGTATTTGTGTTCCTAATGTCGATGGATTGAGACAAGAAGTGCTCAGAGAAAACCATCAGTCATCACTTTCATTCCATCCAGGTGTCACTAAGATGTACCGAAATATGAAGCGTTTATATTGGTGGAGTGGGATGAAGAGGGATATTTCTATATATGTCAGTAGATGCACCACTTGCCAACAAGTTAAGGCCGATCACCAGAAGATGGCAGGATTACTTCAACCCCTAGAGATTCCGTGTTGGAAATGGGATCAGATTTCTATGGACTTCATTGATGGATTACCGAGGACCAGAAAAGGTAACGAGAGTATATGGGTGATTGTTGATAGGTTGACCAAATCTGCTCACTTTATTCCTGTTAAGACCACTCGTACTGCTTTGAGTTTGGCCGAGATATATATGAGAGAGATTGTTAGACTTCATGGAGTTCCGTCTAGTATTGTGTGCGATAGAAACCCTTTATTCACTAGTAAATTCTGGAAGGCATTTCAGGACGTCTTGGGCACTAAACTAAATCTGAGCACAGCTTATCATCCTCAAACAGATGGCCAAACCGAAAGGGTGAATCAGATTTTGGAGGATCTGCTTCGAGCCTGCATTATTGATTTCGGTGGATCTTGGGAAGACCATCTCCATTTGGTTGAATTCACTTATAATAACAGTTACCAGGTAAATCAAAATTTTCAAATTTGAATAAGTAAATTTGAATTAAATTTTAACCACCTTTATATTCAGGCAAGTATCGATATGGCACCGTTCGAAGCTTTATATGGACGGCCATGCAAATCGCCAGCTTGTTGGATTGAGCCTGGTGATCGATTAATTCTTGGCCCAGATATGATTATAGAAGCATCCGAGAAGGTTAATGAAATCAGAAGGAAGATGAAGACCGCACAGGATAGGCAAAAGAGCTATGCTGATAGGCGTAGAAGAGATTTAGAATTTCAGGTTGGGGATAAGGTATTCCTTAAGGTATCACCCTTGAAGAATGTTATTCGATTTGGTCGTAGAGGGAAGCTCGCTCCTAGATTTGTTGGACCATTCACTATCACTGAGAGAATTGGTACACTAGCCTACAGAGTTGCATTGCCGGAGAAATTTGAGGGCGTGCACAACGTATTCCACGTTTCTCATCTTCGGAAGGTTGTACATGATCCATCCATGACCATCCCTATTGCTCAGTTAGATGAGGTTGATATTGAGCCGGATTTGACTATAGAGAGGAGACCACTTCGTATTGTTGATAGGGATACAAAGCAAATTAGAAGGAAGTCGGTTAGCCTAGTCAAAGTCCAATGGAGTCCCGATGATCGTGATTGCACTTGGGAAACCGAGGAGAGTATCCGAGATTCTAATCCAGAATTGTTTGTTGAAGGTAAATTCCATTCTATACTCTTTACTATATTCAATAACCTATTCTGAATCCATTGTATCTCTGTTACCTGTTCTTCCACTCTTTACTTTGTTCCTTTTCGAGGACGAAAAGTTTTGAGTAGGGGAGAATGTAACGACCCTGAAATTCCGACCCAATTTTGAAAATTTTAGAACCGTTATTTTAATATAAAATGTGAAACTTACATACGATATCAATCAACGTCCAAACTTTGTTTCTAAATTGCGCCTAGATGATTGTAGATATGGGTAAAGTTTCGTCGGAAAATACCGCAGTAAATTTCGTGCGCATTTTACTGCACATCAGTTCATTTTAAAACGTGAAATTTTTTATCTTCCGAACCTAAATATTTTACATAGAAAAATTCTAAATCATTTTCTGACAAAGGCGTCATTTTTCGTTTTCAAAATTCGGACATCTTTAGCTCCGTCGATCTTATTCTTCGGTGTTTTGCTGCATTCTCCGTAATAGAAATTTCAAATTTTCACAAACAACTTCCGTTGCTATTCAAACTTCATATTTGGAATGCGTCTAGGTAGACATAGGCGTACGCCAAATTTCGTCGAATAATATGGAAGTAAATTTCGCTCGTCGCATTTGCATATTAGTTTAAATTTTATGTGTAAATTTTCTATCGTCCAAACTCAAATATTTTTCACAATGTTGCATAAGAAAAATATTCTGATCATGGCGGCGCATTTCGTTTCGTCAAATTTCGCTTTTAACTGCTAGTTAAATTGTCGCTCGAGCAAATGGTTCAATAAGATTTACCACTTCGCAAACAATGTCGAACCACCAATATCTTTATACCGTTGTGTCCACCTCGTCGCGCTGATCAAAACGGTATATTTGTTTGTGTCAATCGGAGTTCGGCGTTGCAAGTTATTAATTGGTTAACGGAGTACAAACTGGTCCTTTACGCCACACAAACCGGTACCCAACCTCCCAACGTTCAAAATTCAAGAAGTCTATTCAGCTGTCTTGAAAATCCAACAGCCTCCACTTTGAAATCATCATTGCACTGACGTATGCACACTCTAAACATCTCTGTATATATCTCTGCAACCCTCTCCTCGCATTTATTACTCAGCTCATTTTCACTGCTTCTCTGGTACGTCTCTGCACTTCCTTCCTCCTTCTTCTTCTCTATTTTATTTTAAAAAAAAGAAACTTCAGTGTAAACTCTCCCCCTCCACTGCAAACCCATGCAACCACCCCACCACCGGCCTCTGCCTCCCCACTGCCCGCCACCCGCCCCGGCAACTCCGCCACTCGCCCCGGCAACCCAGCCCGCCTCGGCAACTCGCCCACGCCACCAGCCTCCTCCGCAGTCCCCTCCGCCGTCCCACTCCCCTCCGCCCTGCTTCGCCCCGCCACCCTACCCCACCTCAGCCTGCCCGCAGCCCAGTTCCGCCTACCTCCGCCCTAGCCTCCTCCCCAGTCGTCCCCTCCGCCCCAGCTGCCCCGTCCCCAGCCCACTGCCCCGTCCCCAACCCACTGCCGTCCCCAGCCCACTGCCCCGTCCGTGCCCACTTCCCCTGCAACTGCCTCCCCTCCACTGCAAACCCCCTGCAGCTACCTCCACGTACACATCAGCCCACCCCACTCGTGTAGTTGAAGGCTCCAACAAGCATCGTCATTATTTTATAAACTGTTGCCTACTTTGTATATATATAAACTGTTTTATTTATATAATATATATGGGTTACAGTATATATATTATATACCTAGTACTCACAGTGTTACTGTGTGTGTTTCCAGCAACCGCTTCAGGGTCCTAGCCTTCACCCAGCTTGTTTGAATCTATCTAGCTTTGTTATTTTCGGTATGGTTTACATATATATACAATCGATATATATATACCTTGTATAAAACCATTGCTGAATAATCCTCTGGTTTGATTGCAGTTGCGTTCGTTTTGCGTCGTGCTTGTTAGCGTCTCCTATCCATCCATCTTCGTGCTTCGTCGTCCAATCTCTAACCACGCTAGGTGAATATTTTATTCACGACTCAATCTATTATGCTATGATAATCAAGTGATAATTGTTGTTAATATTAAATTTTGATATTAAATTGTTGATTGTTAAAATTTGGTTGAAATAAACTGTTAATTTCTAAAATTTGACGCCATGTATTGTTTAAATTGATTAAACATGTTGAACTGTAATATGATGTTAATTAGGGTAAATAATAGTGACATTAAAATTGATATATACGATTGATGTAGAAATTTGATAACAGATACCAAGTGAAAATCATAATGTAATAATCTTTAATCCGTAGGAAATAATAGTGTGGATTCTAAGAATAATTGTATTAATTTGCATAATAACAAATGCGGGTTAATATGATTATTTCGGGATTATTTGAATAAATTGTTAAATTGTTATGTATGTTTGCTATTGCTTGTTTATTTACTTTGACACCATCCCAGTTATCACACTGCAAGTTCCCTTTGCTATGCTTTGTTTTATATTGAATGATATCGGGTTGAAATGATAAATACCCACTTAAACAACTTGGCCTAGGATAGACAATAAAAAAAATAAGAAACCCGATTGGTCAACAAAAATTATTTTGAAATTGAAATCTATTTGAAATTAAGGATTGAACTTAACAATTTGTTTGGAAATTTAGTAACGAACTTAATGGATTTGATTTATGGATTAAATCGAAATAAATTAATAGGAATAAATTAATGGAGTTTAATTGAAATGGATTAATAAACCTATTTAATTGAATAAAATGAATTGGCAAAATTTATTTGAAATGGGATTTAAAAACAAGGAAGTTAGAATTTAATAATTTGAAAATTTATTAGGTTGTTAGATTTAGATTTAAAATCGGTTTTAATTAAATAGATTTGAAACTTGACATAAATTAAGTTTGAGGTTTAGAAAATTTGACTTAAGTGGAATACGAAACTAACTAAAGTTTTATGGATTTAATTTAGTGATAGTTTAAATTTAAAATGATTTTTAATTTAATAAAATTGGTTTAATCAAATTTATGATTATAGTTATGTATCGATGAATGTAAATACGAATTGAAATGAGTAGAATTTGGTTTAAATGATGTGAACTAAAATTTACCATTAAACCGAATTAATTGGAGTATTAACTAAATTTAATAAGTGAGATTTATTAAATTGAATTTGAATACTTAATTATATTGTTAACTCAAATGTTAGACCACAAATTTCATCGGGAAATATGATTTTAAATATCTGAAATAAATTGAATCGTGAAATGTCAAATTTTGGAAGTCAAATTTGCACCTTGACTTTTGGACTTTGATTTGTTAAACTTTAACTTAAATGACCATCGAGTAATAAATACGTAGTTATTAAAGAGACTAGGATCGGATATGGACATACTCTCTGTCGATACCGAAAACCACTTTAATAACTATTACACGCGAAGTGTTGATCCAGAACGAAGTGGATGGTTTGGTGAACGCATTGACTGAAGAAAGAGAACGATATTGGATGACCCCTGACATGACTAAAATAGGAGCCGCGCCGGGCCATTGAGGTTCGCCACCTCTAGCGGACACACTTCTTCGATACCATATCTATTACTTTTATGATTCGATTTGGGTGCACCCCTTGATTTGGGAGTGTTGTTCCGCGGTGTTGAGGTAGTAGCTGCTATGCTCAACATCAGTCCGGATCACGCAACTACTAGTATCCTAGTTGGTATCGCCTCATGTACCTTGTCATACTGATTATCCTATTCGCGACCACTACGTTTTGGTTTGTACCTTTAGTATATGGATTTCCCTCTAGTGACTTCCGGTTTTGGGGAAACTACGGTCTTGTATATGCTCTTGGGAATCAAATGTGTTAAGGGGATTATGGTAACGCCTTAACACTATTTTAATATCGTACTTTACTGTTTAGACATTATCTATCTATCGTATTCTATTGTATATATAGATAGTTTATCGGATCCTTAGAGATGTTATTTTATTCATCTTTAAGTTATGGACTTTTCCCTTGCACTTGATTTTATTATATAAGATTTTGAGTCCTGACTCGAGTGTTTCTTTTGTATATGCTCGGGTCAGTCTGAAGCTATCCAGTTTGCTGATCAAGGTTGGTTGAAGATGCTGAAGGCTTAAGCATTTATCTGTATCAGTCTATTTCTATTCCTGTATTGATGTCCTAGTCTGTTGGACATTTTTGTATTAGTCACTTGATGTTAAGACATTGTTGTATTTTATGTAGTAGCTTCATGAACTGCTATTATGATGATGTATTTTCCGCTGCATTATTCTGTGACTGTTCTGTGTCTGTGATATTGTATTGATTCTCATTTACATTTATGTATTTATAATCCCATAATGATTCGTGTTTTGTATTATTTAAGTTGACATGTGTGGATTATTGTCAATTTAAATGGTCCAAATATGCAGGTTGTTACATTGTACTTCAGCAAAGTCCATCCATGCTTTGGTATTTGAATTGTTTAAACAATGACGAAGGACCGATTTCATACCACAGAGTCAACACAACTATGTTGTTAATAAATTTTCGAGTTTGACCAATTTCAAATTAATTTATTAATGTCATAAATTAATAATAAAATTAATACACATATTGTATTGGAATTTTATGGCATTTTAATTATTTATTTAAAGCCAAAATTAATAATATATAAATTTTTTAATTATAAATTATATAAAATTATTTTTGTGATTTTAAAATTTAAAAGGAAAAAAATTATTTTCATGGTTTCCAAAATACAAAAAATTTATATATTTTTTGCTTTTATAGATAAACATATATATGTATACACACAAATACATGCACATATTATAATGTATAAAAATTATTATTTAGCCTATGACAATTAAAATTAAAAAAACCTTCTTTTTTTCGATTTTGAAAAATCTAAATAATTTAAAAATCGAATTTTAAATGCATATAAATTATCAATTACTTATAAATATAAATATATAGATTATTTTAAGTCAAAAATTATTAATATATTTTAAATATATATTTACATACATGCCAAAAGTGTATGTGTGTTAAGTTCAAATAATATTATGTGTTATATATATATAGTAACAAATAAAATTGATGGGCGAATAAAAAAATTATTACTTATTTATATCAGTACACACACACACACACAAAAGTTTATGACACCATCACCATTTCTAGACAGTATACCGGAAATATATTAGCTATAAATCCAATAATTAATTACATATATAAGTCATATATTCATTATGTATACCTTAAGTTAGATCACTATATTTAATGTTGTTATTATGTTTACATTGTGAATACGAACATATTGTAAAATTAAGATATAAAGTTAAATTAAATTGAATTAAAATGATATCATATATTATAGTTAAATCATAATAATAAACATAAAGGTTTCAATGCATAAATCAATTAAATTTAAATTAAACCCTAAGCTCTTTTATTAACCATTGCTAAATGTGATTTACCATATAAAATTTATTTATGTAAACACAAAACAAAATTCAGTTTAAATTAATTGTAACAACCCTGGTTTTAGTGATTACCTGTAAGTATTAAATTATAATGGTAGTTATAATTTAATATTGAGAATTAATAATAATTTTGAGAATTTAAATTGTTTATTGGAATAAACAATGAATTTTGGGAATAAAAAGAGAAAATAATGTTTGGGAACTTTATTATAGTGGTTTGAGTTAATAATAAGTGGAAGATGATTTTTATTTCGTGATAGTGCAATAATTTCATTAATTATTGCCAATTGCTTCTTTTAATAATTTTTAAAATGAGTAATTGTTTTTTTTTAAAGTGTGTTGTGTAAATAAAAAGGTGGAAATTGGTTTAAAATATGTTTTGGCTATAAATTAAGTTTTGAAATGGTTTAAAATATTTTTCTAAGTGAGAAAAGTATTTTTGTGGAATTTTAGAAGTTAAAAACAGAGTTTTATTCACTTATTTGAGTAAATAGTGTATTTTTGAAAAATAAAGGATTCTAATAATAATAATAATGTTTTAAAAATAAAAATTAATCTTTTCATATAGTGTAAAATATTTTATTTTATATGTATATAAGTTTGCATTAGTTGTTGTATGAAAACTTGAAAGGAAAATGCAAATTATTTTGTAAAATAGAATTAATATGTACATATTTGTCTTAGTGTTGAATTAGAATTAACATAGCTTAATTATTTCTTTCTTTTTAGGTCAAGGCCCATTAGTTTGTACAAACATGTGGAAGAGAAAAGAAGCTTCTCTTCTCTTGTACGTACAATTTTCACTCCCTGTACCAGAAAATGAGAAATCAAAGAAAGAAAGAAAAAATAGCCTCCCTCTCTTATTGATAAATGAAAATTACTTCAAATTGCTGAAAATTAAAGAGAAATCAAGAGAGTAAATTCCAAATAGAATCAACTACAGGTAATCTAATTCAAATCCCTGAATCTATATTTTGTTTATTTTGTTGGAGAAGAAATTTTATCTGTAACTCTTATTTCTTGTTCTGCATGTCCACTGTTCTCAAGTTTCTAGCTCCTACAATCAAATTTAAGGCTAAAGGTTGTATCTTGCAGCTCTAAATCGTGTAATAAGGTGCTAAGGTAAGTTAAATCTCACACTTCTAGCTTAAAACCAAATTTGCAAGCAAGAATTTGGGCAAAAACGTTTACTGTAACACTCTACCTTGTTTCTTTTGGTTACAGTATAAAAATCTGTTTCTGGTTGTCTCTTTGTGTATGAATACCCTTTTTCTATCTTGATGAACTACTACCGGATCTCTTCCGGATCATAGTTAAGATGATGTAGTTCATGCTTGTAAAATTTCATAGCTTTATACTTTCATTTGCTATCTGGAAATCATGTTGCAAAATCAGTGCGAAGCTTGAAATAAGCCTGTAGAAATTCGCTTATGATAGGTCGACACCATCATCCACCTAGGTCGACAGCTAGGTCGACCTAGGCTTCTACCAGGTCGACATGCATATCGAGCCGGGGGTCGACCTAGGCACGTATTGTGCTTGCTTCTTTTCTCTAGTGTTCTGCCTTGTTTTACTTTTGTTCCAGCTTGCTTCTCTTGCATTTGTTGCTTGATTTTGGGATGTTTTTGAATGTGATTGAGGGCTATGATGCCTATCAATAGGCTAGCCAAGATATGGTGAATTTGAATTCAAATTTGAATTGAATTTGAATGTCGGTTTGAGTGATTTTCTTTGTTTTTATTCGTTTTCGGGCACGGATTTTTCCAAACTTCTTTGGACTAATTTTTAAAATTAATGAGCATTTAAAATTATTATTATATGATATTTTTAAGGAATTTTCAAATAGAAAATCTATTTATCCTCTATAATAAGGGAATTTTCAAATACGGTTTTCTAAATTGATTCGAAAATTGGTTTTAAAAGCTTGTTTTCTCAAGTAAATTATTTTATATATATAAATACATGTTTTTGCACTATTCGAGCGAAAGAGAAGGAGAATTAAACGGTTTGGTAAAACATGTGGTATGGGACACGTGCATTTATCTTATCAGTTAATTCCCGACTTGTCTGTTTGATCGTTTTGACCTTCGGGTCGAGTTTACCGATGATATGAGGTAAACTTTTTACTGCTTTGAGTGTGAAATTTACTAGCGGTTAGTAAACTGTTTAGTGCGAACGTGTGGTATGGGACACACGTTAACACTGTTCAGGTTCCTATCCGAAAGTTTGTGACACATTTGTCTAAGAAACGTATTTGCCAGTACTGGACCTTCGGGTAATTTGTCCTTCGAGATGTTTGTTTAAGAGACGTTTGTCATTGCGACATATTTGTCCTTTAGGATGTTGTCCTTCGGGATGTTTGTCTAAGAGACGTATTTATTTGTCCTTCGGGACATTTGTCTAAGAGACGTGGCACCTTATTTTGAGAGAACAGTACTTGGCGGGCTTTGGCCATAAACACGTGCTATATCTTTGAGATGATTTCATTGATTTCCTTGTGATTTTCCAAGTGTATCGCCTTTTTACAATATTGGCCATTTGAGCTGTTCGAGATAATATATATGGTACATCTTTGGAAATTGAACTCCTTATCGAGTTCTATATTTGAGATTTGGGTTTGCCAACACTTGGCATTTATTTGAGATTTATACTCTCCTATTTGGAGATATATGAGATTGCCATTTTTGGTGTATTTTGTGGTTGAGACTTCTCTATTTAGAGAATATTTTTGTGATTGCCATTTATGGCGAGTTTTGAGTTTGAGATTTGGGATTCTCCTATTTTGGAGATATGGTTCATAGAAACCATTTTAGTGGCTTTTGGGATTTCGCGATGATATGAGGCATTTATTATACTTAGTGTTATTTGGTGAGTTTACCTATTTCGAGGACACACACTTAGTGTAATTACCTTATTTGAAGTAGTGACATGCTCTTATTATTGTTTCTTCTCATTCGAGAGGATATCTTACCCTTTACCTTATGCTCATATAATCACTTATCCTTATAAACTGATTTGTTTAGCTAGACTGACCCGTGTATTTTATACTCGGGTCAGACCGAGGTGTTTCAGGTTAGGTAGCCTTATGGACTTAACCTATTCTGCTTCCGCATGGACTTATCTGCTAGCCCTTTTTATTGTAGTCTTTTTGTCGCTACTTTGATATGTATATTGTTTTGACTCGTGTGTATATTGTGGTCGTCATATCACTTAGGATGTATTATTTATATTGTATTGGCATGTATCAGTATATATGTATATATATATATATATCTGTTTGTTGTTCTGTGATGTGTTATGCATTTGAGTTGTTGTATTTTGTTCTGATAGATCCTATAGCCACCTGTAGTTTTGTATTAAGTATTTATTGGATATGTCGATCCATTTGAGATGGAAAAAAAATATAGATCACTAATCGACGTATTCAATAGATATTTAAGACAAGACTATAGATGGTCGCTCCTAACCAGCCCTATTCTCCGCATTAGCAGACAGTATTACCCAGTAATACTCTTTGTTAATATGGGTCTCAGGGTAGGGCGTCACATTAATAGAAGAACTTTTTTTGAAATTCCTTATTTTACCCTGCCGCCAATGCAACAGATGCGGCAATGGTATCAGAGTCGACACTGTGTTTACATGGGTGATTAACCAACACATAGGGTAGCCACTTGGGACAACCAATTTGATGGGTGTCTAAGGAAAATGTGTTTAACTAAGGAGAAGGTTGGTTTAATTAAGTAACATTCTTATGAACAGAAAACCTCCCGATCTCCTGGCCTTTAATTACATGGCTTGTCGAAGTGGTTTGTTTTAAGGGTTTGCCCTATTAGAAGGATAAAAGTGTTTTATGCCTTTGGTTGATTCAAATAAACATTTTCTAACATTATAAATTAAACTTAAAATTGTTTTCAAGTTAAATAAAATATTGCAAAATTTTATAAGTGTTATAAAATGCAAATTTAAATTTATTTTAAATTTACTCAAATATAATGTTATATTTAAGATTAATTAAATTGTTAGTTAATAAAAGTAATACATATTAATACATATATAGTGGACGGGCCACTTCAAAAACCGTGTAGTTGTTAAGGCATCTTAGCCTCGTACTTGTAATAATTGTTATAAAGTGGTATGACCACTATAAAACCAGCGTGCATGTGCAAAATAATAGTACTTTGTTTGCCCGTCAAAAAGTAATACATATGAATATATATATATATATATATATATATATATAATGAATTGTAAATATTATAATAATTATATATGTATATTACACGTAAATAAAGTAAATAGGAGGTTTAATTGAATTAAAACCCATATAGAATTAAGGGAGCATACACTAGATGTAGAAACACATAACATCACAAATTTACACTCAAATTAGTTATAATGTCGATATTACTCAGTTAATAATTATTTTAAATTATGAATTTAAAATAAAATTTCTCTCCATAAGTTACAATATAAATAGAGTACTTTATATATATATATATATATATATATATATATATATATATGGTTATTAAGCACTCTCAAGCCATAGAATATCTAAAGCAATGCTTATATTATCCCTAAATAGATAAGTGATAAAGTTAAGAGTGTGCATTACAAGAAATTATGTAATTTGTTATATAAACTTAACTCTGTAAACAATCTTGTTCATAATAATGTATGCTTTTGGTTTTGTTCTATTATATGTGTTGTTATATTATGATATAAATAATGAATTAATTACATTAAACATATATAGGTAGAAAATCTTTAGGAGTAGTGTTTAATCGATTGCAACTGTGAATGTGTTTGTAACAAATGAGTATTAAATCGATATAAACAAAACGCTAACACCTTAAATGTTCCTAGTCGAGATGTATTGAGAAAAGGATATCAATACATCTCTTGAGACTAGTGTACATAATGCTCTCGATACGATGGACTGTGACTTACTCATGACTGTTGGGGGCACCTAGTGATTATGTATTTATGATTGTTCGGAACAATCATGAAACCAATCGACGAGAGCCTTCTATAGATTAATATAAATATTTAAAAATAAGATCTCATGGTAATGAGAAATAAGTAGTCTTTTGACTTGAGAAAATTGTCGATCTTAAGTAGATTGGATATACTTCAATGTTAAATATTTGGCATGAGGACCTTGTATGACCATAGTCGGGTATATGTTGAACTACTTGAAGTGAGACACTACCCAAGAAATGATTCGTCTCCTTAGTTATAGAAGGTTAGTATCTATGACGATCGCCCTACAACTTTAATACCTAATATACATGTATAATGCGCTGTGAAGGTACAAAACCAATGCAAGACAATAACCAGTGGTGAAAACCCAAGAAAAATCCAAACACAAAACCTATAAAACATCTCACAACGCATATACAAAATATAATATAATAATATAGATGTAAAATGGGCGAGACAGTGATATAATTAAATGAACCATAAATAAGAACATTAGAGTGCATCATGATCACTGACTATACAAAAATTGAAATAAAGAGTTCACACATCACAAATCTCCAAAATAAACTCTACAACTATCTCTCTAAATACAGGTACTGACATAGCCCCACAGTATTGCACAACGGAATATAAGTGGTAGTAGACTCCAAAGTCGAGATATATGAAAACATAGCCTCCTGCTCATATTTCGTACAGCTCCATGCACTATTCAGACCTGTTATCCTTAATCCACTCGTTTAAAAGTATCCGAGATAATAAGAAGCAAAGCATAAAACCTCAAGTCAGACAACAGTCTAGTGAGCGATACATCATCTCAAAAATACTATAAAACTCATATATAGTAAATAGGGGCACAGGGCATGAAGAAACTGTACTTGTCCTATCCCTGCATCCAAAGAGTCGGCATGTAAAGGTTGATATATTCTAATCTACTATCATAGCCATATAAGTGTACTACAGTCAAAGTACAATGTCCAGTGTCTAGGTATACGGTCGAAAATACCTATATTGTGTAACACCCTAGAGTGATAAACAACCATGGCAAATATAACATCCATTAAACAATCCTCACCATCACTCGTGTGCATTGAATATATGATAACTCATATGGCACAATCGCAAACCAGGGACCCAATCGAAATCTCGGCTTCATTGGTGCTCGTATACATGCCACTCCGAAAGGATAAAAACCAAGCCCACAATCGCAAAGCCCAAGGTAACCTACTATTGCAAGATCTGAACACAATCACAAATCTAGGTGAGTGTCTCCATAAGCCTCTTCTTTATGAGCACACCAAAAGCTTCCGAGTTATCAACGATTCCTTTGCACGCGTCTCTATAATGGAACTCAATCGTTATTCTATCAGAACTATTTCCATAGTAGTAAACAGTTGCAAATCCCATTCGTAAGCTCCATTCGTTGAACTTTCCCTTATGGATCACCATCACAACTCCCATCATTAAGTCGTCATCTTCAAAATGCCTTTAGGCATCCATCATAAGTCGTAAAGCCATGATACCAAAGATTCTGAAGTCGTCGTCGTCGACATCATCATGTCAAAGCGTCCCGCCATTGCCTCACTAATCGTCACACAACATCCATGGTCATCTCAAGTCATTTGGAGTCACCTAATTCACCCCATATTATCCCCAAGAACCCTAGAGCACGTCACAAAGAAGTTCCAAGAGTAAAGCCATGCCACGATGAGAATTCCTCATCTTCCATGCTATATTCGGTGGTGCCGAGCCAAGCTCGAAGTTGAAGTAAAGCCCGAAGCAACCCCCAGAAGCACTGAACCACATTTTCTGCTCTAACCCGGACTACGTCTCCCGAACAGCATCTCGAAGCAAACACCGAACATAAAATTCTGTCCGATCCCCCAGGACCGTAGCACCTTCGGATAGCATTTGCTATCCAGACTTTTCCCTTTTCAAACCGAAGCAAATCAAAGCCAATCCACTCCAAACATCGAGCCCATTTTAGCACTGAATAGATCTCCCCAAGCCAAAGTGCTGTAGAAACTCCAACTTTTGTTTTTGTGTTGATTTCACTACTATACACCATTCTTCAACCCGTGTGCCTTCCGCATGCATCGATGCGACTCCTAACATCCCCGGGACCATCCATCGCTGTTTGGGTTCACAGTTTCTACCTCTAGGTCGCTCCGACGAGCGTTATCAACCATGCATGCATACAAACAAACACCATACATACACCAAAAAACATTTTAACATACAACAATTCATTGCAAGTCATTGTATAATATGTCCATAACATAGCCTAACACACATAAAGGCAACCGTACATCAAATTAACATGATTAGAACACTTTAAATCATTTTAAATTCATTTTTACTTCAGATTTAATATTAAAAAGGTCCCAAAATATTATTTCGACTTTTGAAAAGGAGTTTAAAACATGCTAAAACATATATATATATATATATATATATGTATATATGTATAATAAGGTGAGAGATGATAAACCACTCATCAAACACCCAAAAAGTGGAGATTTGCACACAAATCCGAAAATCAACAGCCAAGATGTAATTTTCCCTTCCCAAAATTGTACATTGAAGATCTTTAATAAATCTCCTTGCTAATCTTCCATTAATCTATTATTTATACTTGATTTGGAGGAGAAAAAAGAACCTTTTGGGGGTGGAGAATGAGTTAATGGAGGATTAGATCTATTTAGGAAGAGGTAAAAGTGATTTGGGGATGATGGATCAACCAAATATATTCTCCAAACTTGAAATGGGTTAGTGGGTCTGCCTTCAAATTCACTAATTATCCACTAAGCTTCTCCAAAAACAACCAATCTTCAAACAGCCATATCTCCTAGCCAAAAAGTCCATATCGCCAATAGGACCACTCTATGGAAAGGGAAACCACCATATTTTTCCAACGGAAGTGGTCTCGGATGCTGATTCTACTTTTAACAAAAGTTATAGCCATCATAAGTTTTCAAGGGTAATATCGCCAAAAAAATTCTAAATATGAGAAATATAATTAGTAGGTATTTCCCAAAGTTATAGAGTCATACGACCTCATATAAATTTAAAAATAATATTTTATGATTCTCTGATACGTAAAATACAGATCATTATACTCTCTTCTTCCTTTTTAGGAATTTCACTCCCAAAATCCCTAACGCAACTAAGGTAAAATTAAACATAGCTATCCTGCATGTCTAACTACGAGCAACCATATCAACATCAAACATGCACATAGAAGTAGGCAATAATATGCAGGATACTAAACTACCCTATATGATATCGAAAGTGAAAGTAAATACGATAAACAGAATTCTCACCAAGTAAAGAGCTCCGGATAAGCGATCCTCATGCTCTCTTCGGTCTTCCAAGTACAATCGCCTTCGCTCTCGCTCCATTAAACCTTTAGTAGCTCTACCATCTTCCTCTTAGGCTGTTTTGTATCAGGTTCGACGATTAAAATAGGCTTACAAGGTCTCGATGCTTCTGGTTCAATCTCGATATCATCAAGCTGATTCGGTTCAACTATCAAGCCTGAGCATGCACAAACTTCTGCAAGTGATGGACGTGGAACATGTTGAGCACGTCCTCCATCTTCTAAGGTAAGTCGACTCTATAAACTAGGTTCCCAATCCTATTAAGTATCGGAAAATGACCAACGAATCTCAGTGCCAACTTTCACTTAGTACCGAATCTAACAACATTCTTTAGCGGTGAGAACATGAAAAATACCATATCGCCGATGGAGAACTCTAAATCACGTCTTCTTCTATCAGCGTAGCCCATTTTCCTATCCTGAGCAACTTTCATTTATTGCCGAATGACCTCGATCTTCTCCAAAGTCTCCCTAATCATATCTGGCCCAAGAATCAGTTTCTCGCCCGCTTCCCAGCAGCATGAAGGAGCGTTGCATGGTCGACTATATAATACGACCTTATATGAATTTAATAATAATATTTTAAGATCCCCCGATACGTAAAATATGGGTCGTTATAGTATCACTATAATTGGTATTGGACTTAAAAGTCCAAACCTCTGGTTAGAGTAAATCTATTAATCGATAAGTTTTATCTGATTCAACCAAGGATACTAAAAGTTATTTACGCAATTAATACGAATATTAACAGAGCTTTTGACTTTGACCATCCTCATGAAGTGTTGAAATTAACCCTATACCATGCTTTAGCAAAGTCCGTACAAGCATTGGTTTTTAATTTATTAAAATATTGACTGTGGATCGAGTTCACATTGGAGAGTAAACACAACCGCGTTGTTAACCATTTCTAAATTTAACCAATGGTAAAATTAATTTATAAATGTTATAAATTAATACAAAAGTTGTATTAATATTTGTAGCTAGTTTAAATTATTTATTTTGTGCCTAAAATCGAATAGAATGGTGTATGAAAGTTATACGACGAATCAATTGATTTAGGAGTTAGAAATTAATTAACTAAGTAGTGATTCAAAAGGAGTCAAAAGGGTGTTTGACCTTGCTTTGTCAACACCTAAGGATGGCCACATTATGGGATCTATGATGTCTTTACCAAGTCTACAAGGGGTTGGGAGAATGGTGAAGAAAAGGATGCAAAACCTTTGGTATAAATAGGATGGCGTCCACCATGATTCGATACACTTTTTTATAAGAACTATCTCTGTCATAGCCGTCCCTAGCCCCTATCATTATCATTGGTGAAACAAACTTTTCAACTTTGCAAATTAAAGAGAAGGAGGAGACATCTCAGCTCTAAAAGAAAAATTTCGAACAAACAACATATTGGCTCTTGGTAGGATTCTTCGATGAAAGGCATACTATTTTTTGATAATAAGAGTGATACTATATTCAAGTAGAGCACTCACTTTGATGTCACGGGAGTTCGAAGTCATGACCTTTAGGACCTTAGCCTACAGCATCATACCACCGCGACTTGAGCTAGTGATCCTTGGCTCGATGAAAGGTTTTACTAAATCATATATGTTAATACTTATATCATGTCATCATGATTTTATTAAATAAACATTCAATCATTATTTTAATATATATATATATATACACACACGCAAACACACACACACACACACATATATATATATTTAATTTGTATATATATATAACTATTTTAAAACCGAAAAAAATTAAAAAAAGTCTTTTTTATAAAAAATATATTCTCGTTTAAAATAAAATAATTAAACTTTATACTGCTTTCATATTTTAATTAAATATATATTTACAAATATTGGATATTTATTTAGAAAATATTTTATATCTTTTAGAATATAATAAATTAAAAAAAAATTATTAATTTACTACTTCAAAATTATTTTAAAATTAAATTCATTTGAACCTTTCAAATAGGATTGTGTTCAAACGAATTAATTAATTAAGTACATATATAATATTATTTATTATTGACAATTGTAGCATAAAAAAATTAATTAGAATAAGTCAGATAATTTGAAGTTTGGAAATATAAAATCATTCTATTTATAAACCGAAAATAAATTGATGTGTATGTATAATTCCATATTATTTTATATAAAATGTACAAGCGGGCTATATTCCACCACATCCATTTGACGTTGGACACCCTCACTCATTTATTTATACCTTATGTTATTTAAATTATCTTTAGATAGGATTTAATCTTTTATTTCATTTTAAATCCTAGTATGTATTTAAATAATTCAAATTTAACTTTTAAAAGTATAATATTTTATATCAAAATAATCTAAATATATTTTTTGAAATTTTTAGATCAATAAACCTTCATTTTATCCATATTTCTTCAAATTGAAAATATTTAAATATTCAAGAACCCTCTTTTCAAATTTAAATTCATAATCTTCAAATTTCTAAAATATTTTGTACATTTATATTTATTTTTAACATTTTAAAAAAAGTTATACATTCAAAAATCTAAATTTTAAATTAATTAGAAAAATTAAACACACTATTTATTTCCTAGAGCTAACTGCTCAAGAATAGCATAGACCGGTCTATCGATCATGTGCACGACGATCGATCGCTTGTGATGATTTTGGAGCAGTAAGATCTAGAAAATCAATAGTAGTTCATCCAAATTGCCTCCAATCTTCGTCCAACTTTGACTCTACCCCACCTGACTTTGACTACCCTAAATTCTGCAATTTATTTTAAAGTCAAAACATCTACTATTAACATTTATATTCGATTATATTGCTCTCTGGTTTTAAACTAACAATGATAAACATTACAACTCAGCTTCATTAATCTTATTTCTATGATTAACCATTATTAAAATCAAGCATATATTGTTAGTACTCAAAATATCATAGGCTACCAAGCTATTAACATCTAACATATAGTTTGAATTAAAGCAAAGTGAAATTGGAATTGGGCATTAGGTTCAATGTAAATAAATATACACTCGCTGTAAAAATAGGTAAAGCGATTATACCCACACCTTATTTAGTTTACTGAAAAACTTTGGAAAACCGAGCTTTATGATGAAGATGAAAGAAGAAAATATACTATGTTGGTGTTTCTTGCTTTTTGAATGGAGAAGAGGAGGTATAGGGCTGGTTTACATAGGGTTGGGCGGAAGATGTTGGGTGATTAAGGGTTTAATATAAGTTAAAATGAAACGATTATCAAGATAGGTTTAAAACCTTTGGTCCCATCAAATTTTACTTTATTTCTCTTAAATAAATTAATACCCCTAACCGCATTTTAATATAACTGCCTTTATATCAAAAAATTATACGTTTAAAAATCTATTCAAGGATTTTTATCCAAATTTCATTTCATTTTTATAATGATTTTTGTTTTATTAAAATATCACTTTCTAATTCCAACAAATTTAACATAATTGTTTATTTCTAAAATAATTCCAAAATTTCACAAATATTATTTATTTTCCTAAAATAAATTTCCTAACAACTTTTGGATTTTAAATACAATTCAAATTTCAAATTCAAGCTTTTAAATCAATATTTTACTTTGTTATCGAATAAATTACAAATTTTCACTTTTTATTCAGTTGATATTCAATAAAAATTACAAAATATCTCTACCCAAAATTGGAGATGTTACAGACTCTCCTCCTTAAAGAAATTGCATCCTTGAAATTTATTAGAGATCACCATATTATTTATATATGCATATAATAATCAATTGAATTCAAACATCCATGACTTAATAAAATAAATACATTTCTATCGAGTTTCCTCAGGATGCATCTTTCTAATTAGTTCCTTTATCTCCCAAGTACAGTCTTTGCGATTATTCGACCACTGGATCTTGACTAGTGGAACTTGCTTGTCCCTTCACCGCTTTATCTTTGAGGCTATAATTCTTAAGGGTTCTATAGAATATGACATATCTGGTTGCATTTCCAGCTCTCAGATCCATCTTAGTTCTATTATATTGTCTAGGCCTTAAATACATTTCCATAGTTGTAAAACTTGAAACACATTATGGACACCATATAGATATTTAGGTAGTTTCAATCTATAAGCAAGTGGTCCTATTCGCTTGATAATAGGATAGGGACCAATAAACCGAGGAGCAAGCTTTTCTGTTTTGCCAAACCCGATTACACCTTTTGTTGGAGCTATCTACAAAAATAGTCGATCTCCAGTATAAAATTCTAACTTTCTTCTATGCATTTCTGTGTTACTTTCTGCCGTAACTGAGCTATTTTCATTCTATCTAGGATGATTTCTATCTTCTCGGTCATTTCTTTTACTAAATCTAGACCTAACAATAATTTATCCCCTATTTCTAACCAACGGGCCGGTGATTTGATGCAACCGTACATACAAAGCTTTAAATGGTGTTATACCAATACTAGATTGAAGACAATTATTATTGGAGAATTTGACTAGATGGAAATATTTTTCCACGAACCTCTGAACTCTAAAATACACATCCTTAATAGGTCTTCCACAACTTGGTTTACCCTTTTTGTCTGACCATCTACCTAAGGATGGTACGCGGTACTTAAGTTGAGTTGTATTTCCAAAGCTAACTGCAAATTTTTCCAAAAATGACTTGTAAACAATGGATCACGTTCACATACTATATTCTTTGGGATTCCATGTAATAGTTTTATGTGCTTCATAAATAGTCAAACTAAACTTTCTGTAGTTCGGTTTCTCTGACCGGAATGAAATGAGATCTTGCTGAGAAGATCCATATACTTTCATTCCTTGTCTTGATCTGGGTAGTCTATCAATAAAGTCGATAGAAATATGTTCCTACTTCCATTGTGGTACTTCAAGAGGCAAAAGCAACCTGTTGGGCTTCGGATGTTCGCCCTTCACCAATTGTCATGTGACACATCATTTTTCATATTCTCCAATGTCTCTTTTCATGTCTTTCCAATAATATATTCTTTTCATATCCTTATACATCTTTGTTCCATCTGGATTTATAGAAAATATAGATCTATGACATTCATCAAGAATTTCTTTCTTTTGGTTGGCTATGTTGGGAACATGCAACCTTCCACTAAATCTCAAACTTTTGTTCGAGGCCAATTTGAATTTGCTAAGATCTTCTGACACATTTCCACCTTTTGATTTATAGATTCGATATGCTAAGATTGGATCATCTTCTTGGTTTTACTGAATTCGATTGAGTAAACTCTACCGAATATCCAAACTTGCCAACGTAGTGGTGTTATCCGCTATTCTTCTAAAATGAAGATCATAAGAAGATAATACTTCTAGCTTCTCCCATTTTATTAATACCATTGCTACGATCACTTGGTGCTTCATGCTAAGAGCATCAGCTGCTTTATTTCCTTTGCCAAGAGTATACTAAATCTCCAGATCATATGCAAACCCTTTCTAGAAAATAATTGTTTAAGAAATTTATCGTCTATATATAAAACAATCCATTTACCTAACCGGTAATGTCTCCAAAGCTTCAAAGCAGACACCAAGTGTTTGCTAACTCAAGATCATGATATGCTTACCTTACATCATTAGGTCTAATTTGTCTAGAGGCATAGGCTATAACTCTGTCTCGTTGAGTATTGCACCAAGTCCTGTTCCACAGGCATCTCTGTATACTACCAAATCCTGATTTCCTTTTAGATGGAGTATTAAAAAGTAATTCTTTCAATTTCCAGCAAGCTCTTTCACATTTGTTTGACCAGATAAATTTAACTCCTTTCTTTATCAAATTAGTTAATGATGCAGATATCTTAGAAAAATCTTTTATAGATCTTCTACAATATTTTGCTAATCCCAAGAAACTTCTTATTTCAGTTGCTGACCCAAGACACTTCCATTTTTGTACAGCTTCGACTTCAGTTAGGTCAACTAAAATTCCTTTCTCCAAGACTATATGTCCTAAAAAACTCACTTCTTTTTCCCAGAAGTGACATTTTGAGATTTTATCTTTGATTTTATATGTTCTTTTTAATACCATCTTCAAATGATCAACATGTTCTTCTTCCAATTTTGAATATATGATAATATCGTCAATAAAAACTAAAACAAATTTATACAAATGACTTTTGAACGCTCGATTCATTAAATCAATGAAGTAAGTAGGGGTATTCGTCAATCCGAATGGCATTACTAACCTTTTATAAGAACGATATCTAGTTCTAAACGCCGTGAGTGGAATATTGTATTCTGCAACTCCAAGTTGATGAAAAATGCGGTACGATCGAGTTGTAAAATGACCTTTGCACCTTTCATTTGATCGAATAGATCATCTATTCTCGGTAATGGGTATTTACTATTAATAGTGAGATCATTCAACTATCTGTAATCTATACAAAGTAAAAGAGATCCATCAGCCTTTTTAACAAATAAACCTAATATGCCCCAAGGAGAACTACTTGTCCTAATGAAATTCTTTTTCTCAAAATCTCCTATTTGAGATCTTAATTCCTCCATCTCATTGTGGAACATTCGATTAGGTTGGCTACTAAAAGGTTAGGTGACCAGGTTTCAAGTCGATCCTGAATTCAATAACTCGATGAGGAGATAGACTAGTAACCGCTTCAAAAATATCTATAAAATCTCTAACTACTCGAACCAACTTTATTTCATCTTATTTAGATTCCAAAGCGCACAAGGAATAACCTAAACTGGCATTCACTCTTTCTAGAGCTATAAGGACTCATTCTGAGTGATCGGGATGCTTGAGAATAATTACTCATTTCACACAGAATAATTGAGTTTGATAATACTCAAGCCAGTCCATTCCTAAAATAACTTCGTTACTCAAAGAATCCATAACAAACGAATCACACAAGGAAGAATATCTAGATAAATAAATCATGACTCCATTGCTTCATTCCTACAGTAACATACCCTCCAACAGGATTAGCCACTCTAAGATAAGTGATAAGAGAAGAAACATCCAATTTTAACCTTTCTACTAATTCTTTCGATACAAATGAATGTGATGTGCATGTATCGAAAAGAATTCTAATATATAATCTATGCCATAAAGCCGTACCTTCTAAAACTAAGGCTTGCTTTCCTCTATATAAAATGGTAACTACATACTAGCATATGTCTACGGACTTAAGAGAGGTCTCATGGATGTGCTCCCTCCAGATAACCCTAACAGTTTGCTTGAACAACAGTTGCCATAACATATCCTTGATGTTCTAGGTCTACTATAACTATATATTTATAAACACTATTCCAAGCACCATTTAGCTCGATTTTATAGGATATGACTTCAAAACATGAAAATAAGATAATCCTAAAAACGAATCCTTGGTCTAACCCAATGAGATATCGCAAAAAAAATCTTGAGTCAGGCAAGGAACTAGCTATGAGTATTAGATATGTGTGTGTGTGTGTGTCTATATATATATATAATCGTGTGGTGTCGGGTTATATGTGTGATATTTGAAGAAATAAATACGTCACACACTCCATAATCTAAACCTGCCTACATATATCAAATCAAATCATGTTAATGAAAACATACATGTCATGCACTATTTAAAGTCACTCTCGGCTGCAACTCTAATCAACTGAGATATCCTATCCTATTTACATTTTTAAAGTTGTAGTTGTCATTGAATAACTTTTCACTGCTTAAGTTATTCATATACATGGTTTGCAATCACCAGCGAATCCCATTCATTGTTCACTCTTACTAGACTCTGCCTCGATCCAATATCACAGCCTTTTTCATACATATATTCCTCGATTGGATATTGTGGGTAGGGATGGCAATGGGGCGGGTCTAGGGTCCAAACCCGGTCGACCCGCTCCTGTTTTGGCCCATCCGGACCCGCCTCATTGGGTCATTGGGGCGGGTAGACCTGTAACCCGTTCTTGATTGCTCCGGGTCTAGGGTTGGGTCGGGGCTCGGCTGACCCGCCCCAACCCGACCCGCACTACTAACATCTCATTAAACTGCTTTATTACTATAATTATTTATTAATCTTCTTAGATATAAGCGATTCTAGCATGGATATTAAAATGTTCCAATCAATAATCTATAGAAAAAATTAAAGTATTAAGTTGCGTCATTGATAATTATACAATAACATATGTATATATTTTCTGAATTGTTATTAATGTAGACATCATTTTTATTAACTTCCCTTAGACACATTGTTATTTATATTTCATGTATTATTTGGTGATAATGAGTATAAACAAATAAATATATGTACGTTGGTACACCGTACGCAATTTTGAATCAATACATAGAGACTCATCGGGTCTTGGGGCGGGTCGGGTCTACCCTGACCCGTACGGGTCCCGGGTACGGGGCAAAATTCCAAACCCGCACCGGGTCTACGGGGCGGGTCTGGGGCAAGGTCTAAAAAATCCGGGACGGGTATGGGGCACTAAAAACCCGCCCCATTGCCATTCCTAATTGTGGGTGCCCCACACGATCTATTAGTTGCACTATCTTCTTTCCTCTTTATAGGCACTTCCACTCATGGTGCTATAATCAATATCTTGACTCCTCTCGTATCCATCAATGTGATTACCACCATCGCTATTGTTTGCACAAGCTTGCCTTGTGGTAGTGTTCGTGCAACAAATCATTGGACAATAAATGACAAGGGACCAGGTAGTCACGATTCAGGGTGCGACCTTGAATCTATCCACTATGATGGATTCTAGCGTCTAGTAGTCTCACCTCGTCTCCTTTGCTTCATATGTTAAAATTATACAAATTCAGTTGTATTTAAGCTCTTAATATATCATTTACTCTTGAAATGGTAACGTGTCCCATTTTATATTATATATGGATGTCGTGTTCCAGCATCATAGCATTAACTTGCATTTTATAACATTATACATAATAAAATAATTATAAAGCACAACATAAATTTTTTTATCGAATATTGATATTGGGGATATTTTAAATTTAATAACTTGGGACCATTGATGGAGTTCAAATTTAGATACACTTAAACAAGCATAGCTTCACAAACGCAACCACATTTCATCACAAATCCATATCATTCAGACGATATATTATTTGAATCATGTGTACATAAGATTTAATCTTTTATTTCATTTTAAATCCTTATATATTAAAATAGTTCAAAATTAATTTCTAAAGTATAATATTTTATCTTAAAATAATCCAAATATATTTTCTATTTCAGATTAATAAACCTTCATTTTATCCATATTTTCTTTAAATTGGAAATATTTAAATAATTAGGAACCCGCTTTTTAAATTTAAATACATATGCTTTAAATTCCTTTGAAATTTTTAATTTAAAATTCTCTTAAATATTTTATACACTTCAAACTTATTTTTCAAATTTTTAAAAAAGTTAAACATTCAAAAATTTAAAATTAAATTAATTTAAACAAAAATAAACACACTATTTATTTCATGGACATGATTGCTCCAGAATTGCATAGACCGGCCGATTGGTCATGTGTAAGGCGGTTGATCGGCTATAACTATCCCGGAGTAGTAAGCTCCAGGAAATCATTGGTCGATAGTCGGAATCGCCTCTATCCGACTTCGGGTATACTAACTTCTGCAATTTGTTTGAGTTCAAAACATCTAATATTGACATGATTAAGGGTTTAATATAAATTAAAATGAAATGCTTATTAGGATAGGTCTAAAATTTTTGGGTCTAATCAAATTTTAATTTATTTCTTTTAAATATATTAGTACCTCTAAACCTCCTTTTAATCAAACTGCCTTTAAAGCAAAAATTTATATGCGTTTAAAAGTCTATTCAATGCATAATATCCAAATTTTATTTCATTCTTATAATAATTTTTATTTTATTAAAATATCACTTTCTAATTTCAAAGAAAATTTAAAATAATTGTTTTATTTCCAAAAATAATTCCAAAAATTTACGAATACTATTTATTTTTCCAAAATAAATTTCCAAACAACTTTTGGATTTTAAAATATATTCAAATTTCAAATTTGAATTTTTAAATTAATATTTTCCTTTATTGTCAAAAAAATTCAAAAAAATTCACTTTTTTTCAAGTAATATTCAATAACAATTTTAGAATATCTTTACCTAATTCGGGATGTTACAATTGGTGAAGCCAACTTATCAACATTGCAAATTAAAGAAAAGGAGGAGGCAGTGTAGCTTTAAGAGGAAATTTTGAACAAAAAATGTATTGGACCTGGCTAAGATTCTTCAGTGAAAGGTATACTATCTAAACTAATTTATTATTACATATATATGAAAATGCAAATATCATACCATCATGATTTTATTAAATATATATTTGGCCATATTTATTTAAAAACATATGTATGTATGTATGTATGTATGTATGTATGTATATGTATATATTTAATTTGTTGGGTGAGTTTCAGCCGAACCAACTCACTACCGGATCAAGACGACCGAGCCAACCTTCTCCAAGCTCCTACCGAACCAACCTTCTCCAAGCTCCTACCGAACCAGCTCCTTCCCATGCCTACCGAGCCAGAGCCAATTCCACTCACTACCGGACCACCTACCACCGGTCCAATTCCTCTCACTACCGGACCAACCTACCTCCAATACCCAGCCTCAACCCTCTACTACCGGACCAAGACGTACCGGACCGACACTGCCAGGCAAGATTGCATCAGCCCAGGCCCACCAGCAACTATATATATCCAAGACCCCTGCCCCCAGCCTCACTCTATAAATAGAGGGGTAGGGGTACAACAATGGAGGACAAGTTTGAGAGCTCAAGCACGGATAGAACTTTCAAACAACTTTCATATACTTGTATCAAAGCTTTGTACTTGTAATCTGAACAAGAAAGGAGAAATAATATATAAAGTGGACGTAGGCACATTCTGGCTAAACCACTATAAATCTGTGTGTCTTTTACAGTTTAGTCCCTGCTTTTTACATATTTGCATAAATCACCCAGATCACTAAAAACAACATAAAATCAACTAAATCATACGACTTGGAGGTGTTTGCCCATTTATTGTGCAAACATTTTTGGTGCTTTCACTGAGAACAAGAAGCTCGAAGCTTCAGCCTCTCCCACTTAACCTTCTTCCTAACAGCATCGTTCATTGCTTGGAAAACATGGCTCCCAGGCAGAGGAAGGATGTTAACAGAGGAAAGAACATCACGACTAGCAGTATTCCAGATCCAGTGGTCACAAATCAAGAGGATCGTCCCATTCCAGCAGCAGTACCAACTGAAAATCAAGCAAATCCGACAACCCCTGCCACAGAACAGCCTGCAGCAATTACTAGGGCAGATCTAGACATAGTTGTGGCTGAAGTGACTAACCGCTTCACATCCCAGCAGGAAGCCTTGGTGAACCATCTCATGTCACGCTTAAGGGATGCTGAAGAGTCCAACCGCAACACTGAATCATGGGGTAAGTCCCAGTCTGGAGGATCTCAGAGACAGCAGAGATCTTCCTTCCTCGAAGGAGCTAACAACAGAAGCAGCCATGGTAGGAGCCGAGACCGAGCACAACCCGAAGTTAGGCCTGAGGAAACGCTTGGAACCGAACCCAACGGGGGAGGTACCGGACGAAGGTCAACTGTAGCTGAGCCGGTCGTACTGCCTAACCACGGAGATACCAATGAACGGGGCCGAGCTAGAGTCCAGCCCGAAGTTGGACCCGAGGAAGTTCTTAGATCAGAACCCAGCAGGGGAAGATCAAGGCAAGGGCCAATTGTAGCTGACCCTAGCATGCTCCCAGAAGACCAAGGACAGCCACTGGAAAATATCAGGAATGATAGATGATACCATCCCTACAGATCGTCTGGACGGAATCAGTCCCATAGAGCAGAACCGAACTCATTGCTATCTGCTCTAAATTTAGATGATAGGATGGCACGCTTGTTCAGAGAGTGCGTCCAACGGGATCAAAGAGATCGAGGGATAGGCGCTAGGGTAACCAGCCCCTTCGCCCGCAATAACGAAATTGCCATCACCCCCCGAGAATGGAAAATGCCAACAATGGAACATTACAAAGGAACCTCCGACCCTGTTATACACTTACAGAGATACACACAGCATATGCTCATGAGTGGAGCGACAGAGGGAGTACTGTGCAAATGCTTTCCACTATTCTTAGCAGATCTAGCTACCTCTTGGTTCTGTCATCTACCCCAAGGATCCATCAGCTCATGGGAGACGTTGAAAGAAAAGTTTATCAGCCAGTTCCGCATTCATGTGGAACAACCCAAGGACGCTTACTCCTTATCCAATGTCAAATAGAAACCTGGAGAGAAGCTGCAGCAATATTTAACCCGAATCAATGCCGCAACGGCTGCAGTCCAAGATGCCGATGAAAAGCTTGTCTTAATGGCCCTCTGTAGTGGTGTGCATCCGGATACTAAATTTGCTAGAAGATTGACAAAAGAAAAACCAACTAATTTACCCAATTTCTTCCATGAAGCCGGGAAATATATGAGGCTTGAAGACGCTGCCACTGAGGGACGGTTAGGGCAACAAAATAAGGCAGCTCATGGCAACACACCCGCTGCAACAAAGGACGTTCAAAGAAATGATTCTAGAGACATTGCTGGGGGCAAGAAGGGAGAAAAGCGCCTATATCGGCCAGGACCGAGGTTCGACACTTACACTCCTTTGAATGAAACCATTGAAAACATCTTCCTTGCCACCCAAGATGAAGTTAAATACAAGCGCCCCCCGCATAAGAAGGAATCAGATAACGCGATTAAGTCTGGAAAATTCTGCCGCTTCCACGAATCCCATGGGCATGATACCAATGAATGCCATCATCTCCGGGACTTGATTGAAGAACACATCAGAAGGAAGAGACTGGAACGCTATGTAAAAGGTCAGAACAGGACTCCAGCTCTTGCCAATGAGAACCCAAGGCTACCCTCCCCAGAGGTAGGCAGAGGAAATCGCAACACTAGCGGCTCCAGTCAAGAGAAGAAAGTGCTCCATACCATCTCGGGAGGACCGCACATCGCCGACAGAAGCTGGGCAGAAATGGAAAGATATGGAAAGTCGCTTAGAAACAATGAAGACTGTGTTAATTCTGTTATAGAAGAACGCCACCCGAAGCGGAAAGAGAGTGATAACATCACATTCAGTAGGCGTGACCTAGAGGGAAGGCAGTACCCTCACATGGATCCCATGGTTATCTCTGCCCGGCTCGGTCCGGCCGAAGTTTTCCGAATTCTAGTAGACACTGGAAGCTCAGTAAATATTTTATTCAAGCATGCATTCGACAAAATGAAACTATCAATAAAGGACGTTTCTCCCTACAATAACCACTACACGGTTTCACTGGAGATGCAAAGATGCCCCTCGGGCAACTGGACCTCTTTGTTGAAATTGGAAGCCATCCGCGCTCCATTGTACGGAAACAGACATTTGTGCTGATAGAAAACCACTCGGCCTACAACGCCTTCTTAGGAAGGCCAGCCTTGTCTGACTTCCAAATTGTCCTGGCCCCATGGTGCCTAAAGATGAAATTCCCAATGGACAATGGAGTAGGGGAAGTAGAGGGAGACCAGGACGTTGCTCGAGACTGCTATGTAACTGAACTTCGCAACAACCATAGGAAGGATAAAGGGAAGAGTGTAGAGGTTGCCCTCTGCACAAAAAGTTTGGAAGCATAGCAACTAAAGAAAGCCCCTCCTCTTCGATATACCAGCGACCCTTTCAATGAATTAGACCCCAGGGACAAAGAGGAGGAGGCCACCGCCGAGCCTGCAGAGGCTATGGAATTTGTATCTGTAGACAAACATTACTCGAGTAGACTATTGAAAATCGGGTCCCAACTAAAAGCAGAATTGAAGGAACAACTCATTGATTTTCTTCGTCACAACTTGGATGTATTTGCATGGTCACATGCTGACATGACTGGAATCTCTCCTGACATAGCATGCCACGTACTAAACATTGATCCTACCAAGGTGCCTGTAAAACAAAGAAAGAGAAGTATGGGGGCAGAACGATCAGCAGCCCTCGACGAAGAAGTAAAGAATCTACTTGCCAATGACTTCATACGAGAGGCCATCTACCCAGAGTGGATCGCCAACCCGGTGCTGGTAAAGAAGGCTAATGGGAAGTGGCGAACATGCATTGACTTCTCCAACTTAAATGACGCCTGCCCGAAAGATTGCTTCCCACTTCCCCGAATCGATCAACTTGTAGACAGCACAGCCGGGCATGAACTCTTATCTTTTATGGACGCATACTCAGGATACAACCAAATTCCCATGCATGCTCCCGATCAAGACCACACTAGTTTCATCACTAACCGGGGATTGTACTGCTACAAGGTAATGCCTTTCGGACTTAAAAACACAGGAGCCACCTACCAGCACCTCGTCAACAAGATGTTTGCAGGGCTAATAGGACAAACTATGGAAGTGTATGTGGATGACATGCTGGTAAAGTCAAGGAAAGCCGACGATCACGTAAGCCACCTGGACGAGATGTTTCGAGTACTTCGCCAATATGGAATGAAACTTAATCCTCTAAAATGTTCCTTCGGAGTGTCATCAGGAAAGTTCTTGGGATTCATCGTCCATGCCAAAGGGATTGAAGCAAACCCTGAACAAGTCTGAGCTCTAAAAGATATCAAAATACCTTCCACTCGAAAGGAAATGCAAAGCCTGAATGGGAAAGTGGCCGCCCTAAGCCGATTCATCTCCAAAGCAACGGACAAGTGCGTCCCCTTCTTCGAAGCTCTAAAGAAAGACAAAGGAAAGTTCGAATGGACTGACGAATGCTTAACAGCTTTCCTTAACTTAATCGAACACCTCCAGAAACCGCCGGTACTCTCGACTCCAAACGAAGGCAAAGAGTTATACATATACCTTGTTGTATCATCTCATGCTCTAAGCGCTGCTTTGGTAAGAGAAGACAACCGCACGCAGCGGCCAGTATACTTTGTAAGTAAGAGGTTTACAGGGGCAGAAGTCAGATATCCTAAACTTGAGAAGCTAGCATACTGTCTACTAATCGCATCACGAAAACTGCGACACTATTTTCAATCCCATTCCATCAGAGTTCTGACCGATCAACCGCTGAGGCAGGTGCTCCATCGTCCCGACACTTCCGGATGACTACTTAAATGGTGCATTGAACTAAGTCAATATGATATTACCTACCATCCTTGCACCGCCATCAAGGGGCAAGCCATGGCCGGTTTCATTGCCGAATTCACTACCAACGAAGGTAAGGAGCAATCAGAGATAGCAGAAGACGTCAAGTGGAACCTCTTTGTGGATGGTGCATCAAACGAACAAGGCTCGGGGGCAGGTGTGGTAATAATCACTCCCAGGGGAAGTAAGCTGCACTATGCTATAAGATTGGAATTCACTGCCACAAACAACAATGCAGAGTATGAAGCAGTGATAGCTGGATTAGAACTTGCCTTGGAAATCGGAGCCAATTCTTTGTGTCTTCATAGCGATTCTCAACTTATTGTAAATCAAATACTAGGAGAATTCCAGGCTCGAGAAGAACGACTCAGAGCATATTTAAAGAAGACCAAGTTACTTCTCAGTCGATTGGACCACTACTTAGTCAAACACATCCCTCGGGAAGAGAACCAAGAGGCCGACGAATTGGCGAAGCAAGCTAGCATGAGAGACGGCACTATTTCCAGAGCAGTAGCCATCTCAAAGCAATTGACCCCAAGTTTTGAGCAAGTGAATCTGATAGCTGCAACCGAAGAAGCAACTTGGATGACTCCCATCCGAGACTACTTACAAGGTGGCACACTGCCCAACGGGCGTAACGAAGTCAAGAAAATCTTGAGGAAAGCTTCCCGCTACACAATACAAGAGGGCACCCACTATCGGCGAGGCTTCTCTAACCCCTTATTAAGGTATGTCGTTGGAAGGGAAGCCAAGGAAATCTTATCCAACATTCATCAAGGAAGCTGCGGAGATCACACCGGAGGGCAGACTTTGGCAAAAAAGATACTCCGATATGGATATTTCTAGCCCACCTTAAGCAAGGACGCCTTGGATTTCGTCAGAAAGTGTGACAGATGCCAGAAGTTTGCTAAGATTCCGCGGCTACCAACAACTGAGATTACTCAAATGACCAGCCCTTGGCCCTTTGCAGTATGGGGAATTGACTTGATCGGCGAACTGCCAATGGGCCGAGGCGGGGCCAAATATGCTATAGTGGCAATCGACTACTTCACCAAATGGGTGGAGGCAGAACCCCTAAATAAAGTATCTTCAGCAAAAGTTATTAACTTCTTGATCAAAAATGTTCTATGCAGGTACGGAGTCCCATTCAAAATTATATCGGACAATGGTCTTCAGTTTGACAGCGAGGAGTTCGCCAACTGGTGCCAAGAGCACGAAATTCACAAAAGCTTCTCATCCGTAGCTTATCCCCAGGCAAACAGACAAGTCGAAGCCGTCAACAAAATTCTGAAAACTCTAATAAAAAAGAAACTTGAAAAGTCAAAGGGCGCTTGGGTGGATGAGCTCCCTACGGCACTGTGGGCCTATCGCACATCTTTCAGAACATCAACGGGGCATACTCCTTTCTCTTTGGCATACGGATCAGAGGCTATGCTCCCGGTTGAAACCATCGTGCCTTCCCACCGTAGGATCCACTATAACCCAGAAGAGAATGAAGAACTCCTTCACATGTCTTTGGATCTAATCGAGGAGAGAAGAAATGATGCAGCCCTCAAAGCAGCAGCCCACAAGCAAAAGGTGGCAGCACAATACAACTCCAAGGTCAAGCATCGTATCTTACAAGAAGGAGATCTTGTCCTCAAGCGAGTCTTCCCTCGCCCCGGAGCACTAGATCCAATATGGGATGGACCATATGTAATTCATAAAGATCTCCACAATGGAGCTTATATTTTGTCAACAGTGGACGGAGAGGTGTTCCAGAGGGCATGGAACATCCAACACCTTCGTCGATACTTTTCTTAACTTGTACTGCCCATATGAAGTGAATTAACAAATAGAATCAGTGGACGTAGGCATTTTCGTGCCGAACCACTTTAAAAAACCTTGTCTCTTTTTTAACTTGTTCCTTTATATCTTGGCTGCTTGTTAACTTTATCCTTTTTTGTTGAACAAAACCCTGTGCAAATAGCATTTTCACTCAAGGCGCTCCACAGCGCAACTTCTCTGGACAAGACCTAATAGGTACTATACGAATCTATGCCCTCGCCAATGAGACACTTTTGCTCCGGCATCCCTCTGCTGCGGGTTAACTCATTGCTCGCGACGGCCCTCAAAGGCAACTGTAATGAGCCGATTATAAGCCACCAAGAAGGCCGACTATAGCCGAGGCAGCTCATTACGACGTTCGGCTCGTCGGCAACTGTGAACCTACTTTAAGCCCCAACATAAGGTGTGGCCAGCCAGGGGTAGTTCATGGTTGACGATCGGCACCCACGCTAACCGGCCACAGTAAATCGAATAATACCCACGATTACGGGCCATAATGGCCCGGGTAGTTACTGTGCGCGATCTCGGCTCCGATGTGTCTTAAGTACGGCTGTGGTAAAAAAAGATTAACTCCCCGCGGAGGCGTAAGATGGGTGACAAATGTCTCCAAGACCCACAGCTAGGGAAAGTGACTACAAAGCCCGTTTGCCACGAACTTAAGCACATCGAAGGCCTTTCGTGATTGGAAGTTTTACTATTTCTCATATTTCAATTCTACTTAAAGAACTTTTCTCCTGTCCTCTATAATAATCCCTAAAGTATAGGACACAGAATAGGAGATATTCGCTAATGGAATCGGGAACTCACAATGGGGCACTAGGCTGCATTCCATACTCAATCACACAAGACATGCAAAGCTGCCATCTACAAGTAACATATGAAGGGCGGTATTTTCTTCTCTCGTGTATAAATACGTAGCTATAATTTATTCACACATCACACTAACGTTGCAAGACATGAAATTATGTTTTAAGCAAGAACTTGACATCAAACACAATTGAATTACAAGAACATGCATAGCTATATTTCTCATACAACATGTCAAAATAGCAAAAACATTCAAAAACGACAGAATCAGCTTAAGTTAAAAAATTACACGTCAAGAATAATGTTGTTTATTACAAGTAGCATAATTACAGCCTAAGAGTTACGTTACTGTTCTGAGACTAACATACACAACAATGTCAAGTTCACAAAAAGATATCCAGGTCAAATCAAGGAGCCGGCTGTGTCGGAGTTTTATCCTTGTCCTGTTGCCCACCTGTCCGGTCAAAGAAAGAATTCATTAATGATAAGCAACCAAGTTAACGGAAAAAATAGAAAGGAAGACTTACCAGCACCTGCTTCCTGACCATCCTGGTCATCATCCTCTACTTGCACACCCGCCTCCTCAGCAGCAAGCAGCCGCATACCCTCCTTCACCGCCACCTTCTCCTCCTTGGTAAACTGGGCAGTGACCACATCCATTCTGAAGACCGCGCCACCCTCTTTATCCGCATCAGCCCTGGCCTCCCCCAGAGCCCGGAGATAAATCCTGGCCATAACTCGGGGGGTAATCATCCATCCAGGATAAATTACCCTGCTTCCAAGTGCGGAAATACATATCCTGGAGCATCTCATCCATCATCCCCTCGTTTTCCTCAAGCTCCCTCATTCGGGCCTCAGAAGCACGCAGCTTAGCGACGGCAGCATCCCTCTCCGATCGGTATCGTGAGCGGTCAGACTGAAGGGATATCCTCATTGCCTCCATCTCCTCCTTCAACCTGGACTGAGCAAGCTCCGTGGCCTTAAGTCTTCCCGATAATTCCTGCACCCGCTCAAGGTTCGCTTGTCGAACCTCATCCACCGTCGTGATGGCCATGTCAATTCGCTCCTTGCAGGCGGCCTCCATTTTTCGCAACTCTGCCCTGCTGACCTCTTCCATAGTCTTCTTCAGTTTCCTGGATGCGGCCTCGTGCTGAGAAATTTGGATGGCTTGATCGGCAAGCTGCTTAGCCTGGTCGGAGACCATTAACCGTAGCCGAATGTTTGCACTCCCAATTTCCTCCCCGGCCTTGACTAGTCGGGCATGATGCCCCATCAATTTCCTGGTCTCCTCAGCAATCCGGTCAATATTTGCCTTAGCCTCATCCCCCAGAGTTACAACCCGGGTACTAAGCAAATCAAGGTCCAGGGACTTAGCTTCGTCAAGCACCCGTACCATAGGATTGCGAGGGAGAAGATGCTCACCAGTAACCTCATCGAAGGAGATGTCATGAGATGCCAGGTCCAGGTCCGGATGACCCGCAAACGAATTGTGAACTAAGCCAGGGTGATCTATTGGGGTGACAGTTGGATTCTCAGACAGATGTGGGGAAGGTATAAACTCGGTGTCCTCCTCCTCAATATCATGAATAGACTGGAGTGGGGCCGAAGGGCCAGGAAGAGATTCAAACATAGATCGACTCCTCTTCCTCTTTTGTATATCTTCTTCAATAACTCCAAGAAGAGGACGATAGCCGACTACGTCTCCAGGACGGTTAGTAGGAGGCTTCGGCTTGGCGGAAGCTTTGAGGAGTTTGTATTGTTCAAGCCTGTGCCGAAGATCTGAGGTCTTGGCCGTTTTGCCCGCTCCTGGAATAAAAATCAAGTGTCACCAGCATGCATTGAGCCATCATTCGAGAATTAAAAAGAATAGAGAGAAATTCACCTTGAACCGCAGAAGTTGCCTCAGTAGAAGCACTCCCGGAAGATAAATCGACGCCGGTCCCAACCTTATCAGCTTTCTTGGACTTCTCCATTTCCTCCAACTCTTCAAAGGCTTGGCGGAGAGCATCATCCATCCACTCTTGGATCACGCCCGCCTGCCCAAGAGGCAAAGCCCCGGTGCCATCACCGCCCTGTCCTTCGCCACCATCATCGCCGTGACGATCACCATCACCTTCTCCACCGCTTCCGCTCTCCGCCTCACCTCCTTCATCCTCGCCTTTTTCCCCTCCACTTTATCCTCCTCCTGAACATCTGGATGTGTGCTGGGAGAGGGTCCATCAGACTTCTTGAGTTTCTTCCCCCCGGCGACTGGATGCGCCGAGAAGGGTCTCCTTTTGCCGCTCTTCGTCGTGGCCCATCCTGTGGCTTTGGCAGCCCTCTCCTCCGCCGTGTCTCTCTGCTTGACCACAGACTGATGTGGTAGGAGCAGGTTGTGCCCTAGAAGTGTAGCGTTCCTAATCAAGTAAGAGGCCGACCTATCCCTTCCCGTGATGGCTTCTATTTCCGCAGCCATCTGAACCAGGCGGTCATTCTCTATGACCGCAAAGCCACCTGTCGCTAGCAAGAAATAAAAACACATGAGAAGAAGCATTGCAGTCAGAACAGAAATCATAAATAAACTTCGACTTACAGCCTGAGGTGAAGCGATGGATGGAAACAGAGTCATCCTTAAAAAAAACCATTCTTTCTTAAACATGCTGAACTTCGAATATAAGTCCAGGACCGGCTTGAAAGATACGGCTGATTCCAAGCTGATGTATGGAGACCCCTTCTTATAGCCTCTCAAGTTGTACAAATACCGGATCTCCCGGTTGGAGGGAGGACGCCCGTATCTCCTTTGGAAAATGACAAACAGGCTCACCAGGATGGCGTAGGAGTTCGGCTGAAGCTGGAATGGAGCCACCTTTAAGTAAGTGATGAAGCTGGTTATCCAGGCATTGATCGGGGGATGGCCCCACACATACAGTAGTACCTACTATAGGTGAAATATCCTTCGGGGGGATTATATGGCATCACTCCCTCCCTCGGCAGTAGCATGCGTGCTCTATCAATCCCAAAGGAGCGAGAGATGACATCGAGCTGCTCGTCTTTGAGTGAGCTAGGGAAACAATCGGGAGGCGAGATTAGAAGCTCATGAGGACCATACCCATCTACTAATGATCTCGGGGCGGGCCCATGACGTCCCGGTCCTGACAGGGCTGGGGGCACGGCAGAAGGCTCTTCTCTGTCCTGAGATCTCTTCTTTTCTGATCGGGTTTCCACTTTGTGAGACATTTATCTGCAAACACAAAAAGGCACGTTGTTAGAACAAAGGATGTAGAAATATAAAACAGAAAGTTTTCATGTTCATCCGGTCTTAAGCCCATTCGGCAATAACTCATTCGGCACTTAGGATCCACATGCCCATTCGGTAAGTCATGTTCCCAAGCCCATTCGGCAATAACACACTCGGCAGAAGAAGATCTCACCGGGTTCGGCAAAAGTTAAGAGCTCGATTCGGCTAACACGTTTTGATTCGGCGAAGACAAAGGTTTGGCTCGGCTGATAAGGGATAACGATGGCATCAGACCCCTACTTATAGGCAAGATGTAAACGACCGGACCAACTGGTTCGGTACACCGAACCGATTTAGAATGATCGAACAAAAACAAAGCATGCCATGTTCATACACATGCCCTACTTTGGGGGGCAAGTGTTGGGTGAGTTTCAGCCGAACCAACTCACTACCGGATCAAGACGACCGAGCCAACCTTCTCCAAGCTCCTACCGAACCAACCTTCTCCAAGCTCCTACCGAACCAGCTCCTTCCCATGCCTACCGAGCCAGAGCCAATTCCACTCACCACCGGACCACCTACCACCGGTCCAATTCCACTCACCACCGGACCACCTACCACCGGACCAATTCCTCTCACTACCGAGCCAGAGCCAATTCCACTCACCACCGAACCACCTACCACCGGTCCAATTCCACTCACCACCGGACCACCTACCACCGGTCCAATTCCTCTCACTACCGAACCAACCTACCTCCAATACCCAGCCGAACCAGCCTCAACCCTCTACTACCGGACCAAGACGTACCGGACCGACACTGCCAGGCCAGATTGCATCAGCCCAGGCCCACCAACAGCTATATACATCCAAGACCCCTGCCCCCAGCCTCACTCTATAAATAGAGGGGCAGGGGTACAACAATGGAGGACAAGTTTGAGAGCTCAAGCACGGATAGAACTTTCAAACAACTTTCATATACTTGTATCAAAGCTTTGTACTTGTAATCTGAACAAGAAAGGAGAAATAATATATAAAGTGGACGTAGGCACATTCTGGCTAAGCCACTATAAATCTGTGTGTCTTTTACAGTTTAGTCCCTGCTTTTTACATATTTGCATAAATCACCCAGATCACTAAAAACAACATAAAATCAACTAAATCATACGACTTGGAGGTGTTTGCCCATTTTTTGTGCAAACATAATTCTTATACGGTATATATATCTATGCAAGTAAAGCCCCACTAAAGTCCCACAAATTTTCCATTATAGCTCGTAGCACTTTTCGACCGCTATGCTATTTCAATTTAGCGCTATTAAACAGTAAATCCATTTTAAACCCACTATTTTCCTCCACATTCGCTAAATCAAGATTTTTCGCACTTGCTTTAGCAACATTAGTATACAAAGGTTGATTCGACTAGTTTTTTAAAACCAAATCAATAAAGTTAGGGTAAAAACCTAATTGTAAGGCGTACGGGCTGAATATAAAGTTAAAAATATGGTGTATTCACTAAATCTAGTTCGTATAAATCTTGATATTCATCGGGTTTGTTATATAAGATTAAAAACAAATTTTTTTTCTTACAATTTATGTGAGAATGAAAATAAATTAACTTTAAATATTCGGTTTTGCATCTAATGAAGATTTTTGCAACTTCGCTATTTTCCGTTCTATCCTCGCTTTATCCCCGTTGTAACTTTTTGCACCTCTACCGTTATTGAACCGCAAGCGCTTTAACTACACACATATATAATTAATAATAGAAATATTTCTTTTCTAAATCAATTAAATGCATATACATATGCACATACACGTGTGTGTGTGTGTGTACGTAAGGATCTACTACACCTTTCTTTTGCTACACCTCTACGGTTTTCTATTCCATATTATTCCAAATTAAATGAAACTTTAGGGATGTCTAATCTGTACTGTGAACATCATGTCCATAAAAATAAGACAATTTTGAAACATCTAACAATTCAAAATGTTAAGTCAAATATCATCCATTAAAACACTTATTTTAACCATTGATTTGAAGCATGATCTTGATCATATTAGAATTACTCAAATTATGCTAAATTTGTGGAGATGGTCTCGAACTATGTCATAACATATATATAAACTTTCGTTCGATTTTGGAATGTGTAGGTCGAAAAATAAGAGAGGTGTAGATGAAGTTCTTCCAAACTCCTTATATATATATATATATATATATAAACACACACACACACACACAAATATATATATATATAACAAAATTTATTTTCGGCAACAAAAAATATTTCAAAAAGGAAAATAGTTTATATAAACTTTGAAACAAAATTATTTTATAATATAATTTTTTTCACTAGTTTCATATCTAAAAAAATATACATATATATGCATGTATATAGTAATAAATATCGTACTAGTATTTATAAGAATAATTTTTTTAAGCTTTTGGATTAAAGTAAATTAAAAAATATGTTTTTGTTTCACTTACTAAACAAAAATTATTTTAAAATTAAATTCATTTGAATGTTTCAAATAATATTATATTTGGTCGAATTAATTAATTAAAAATATATATAATATTCTAGGCTAGCTACTACAACATAAAAAAAGAACAATTCAAATAATTTAAATTTGAAAATATGAAATCATTTTAATTATAAATAAAAATTAAATTCATGTATATATATTATATATATTTGTATTATTTTATTAAAATGTATTGCTCCAAATTTTTTTACTTTTATTATCTTAAATTATAAACATTATATATAGGTACATATTTGTATTTATTAAATATAAATGTTATCTAAAATATCAGTTGGCTCAAAAAAATTAAAATATTTTTTTTCGCCTCATATTAGTATTATTATATTTTAATATGCCATTTACCACATTAATTTGACATCATTATATCACACCTTGACATATTATTGAATATAGGACAAAGCGGTCAATTTTCCCTACTAACCCATAGGATAGTTTATATGTCTATATTATTATGATACTCATGTTGTGAATATGTATATCATAACATGTTAAAATATAAAACCAAAATAAACTAATACTCTTAAATTAAATTACAAATAAATTTATTTTTAACATTAATAATAAATAAATATTTTTAATCAAATTAAATAAATTCAAATATTAAAAAAACTCTTTTAGTTATTAAATAAAATATTTGATTTAGTCTAAACCAAATATTACTTACGTAAAAATAAATAAAGATCTTGTGTAATTTAATAAAAGGTATAAAAAATTGACACACACTCTTTTAATCCCTTTGTTAGTGCACTTGATCCACTAGTAAGAATATTATGTAACTTTGTTAAGCATCCTCAAAGGTTGCATGATTACCCTTTGGCATTTACGAAATGATGGGTCATTAGTATCTAATGTACTTTATGATTCGTTGAGCACCCTCGAAGTCATAAAGATGATTATAAGCAAGTAAAGTATAGTTAGGAGTTATATAGAGATATAATTAGTAAAGAGTTGCTTACCATTTATGGGGAGTATAATTTGTTGAGCACATTCAAAGTTGTAGTAAAATGATAAATGGGTCCTAACACCCACTAATATTTTTTTATGAAATTCATGTTTCTCTTTTAGGGCTTTTGAGAGATGAAAAATTCGGTAGGAGCCTTATTGGAAATATAATAAACCATTATAGTAAGTACAGGAACATATATGATATTATAATAATCCACTTTAACAACTTTGAGCAACTAATATAATTGATAAAGTTGTTTATCAATTAAAATATACTAAATAAATTCAATTAAAGATTGAAGAAGAAATCTAAGATGTACTTACCAATAAATATTTTGGCCAGTTGTCGCTTCAATACCCATATAAGAGCCGAATATTACTACTATTAAAATAGTCATGTCTTGGTCACTTAAGCATGAATTCTCCCTCAGGCTGTGTATTGTATTCTATGAGTTTTAACTCCAAAGAAATACATGAGTATGGATATTCGTTCTATATTTGATCATACAAAAGTTGTATAGTTAATAGTTATGTTCATAATATATGAAACCTCGATGAAAGAATTTCGTTCGAAATGTGCAAATAAACCATATTGCAAGGTCATTTGTTCAATACGATTAAATACAGTAACAATCTTACCGCATTAGAAATGACATTAGACCAAGGACTACATAAACCAGTCACTGAAATGTTAGTTTTAACCAATATTCTTAAAATGTTAAGGATGATCGAATGCATTTCTGTAAAAATACGGTACAGTCTTGAAGAAATGGGCTTCTCTTTTGAGGTTTGACCTTTTAAAAGAGAAAACGAAAGTTTGAAAATGGTTATAATGTCAGCATAGTTGGGATGAAGAGAGTAAACGGTAGCCTCTTTTTCACGAAGAGACATCGAAAACAAAATTGTTTAAAATATCTGTAGATGCTAGATAAGGAACAAGAAATATCATTTTATATTCCAAATGTATTTTTTATGTAATTACTTATCCATTAGATTTAGTTTTCTAAGTTCGAGATATTTGGTCTGAAGTTCTCTACTGTAAATTAGTTATAATATAAATATGAAATGGCCTATGTTGAGTGATTGAATGAAGCTTTGTATTTCAAATCCTATCATAGTAACAATGGAAATAGTGGGTGGAAGCATACCATATGATGCTTGCTATTGAACGCATTGAATTTTCGCAACATTACTTTCTTGTATGCCAAATATTATTTATGAAATAATAACTATTTTTAGTTTTTATTGAAAATAGACACGGTTTTGTTTTAATATGAATATTACGAATATTTATTATAAAATAAATGTATTTTTCAATTAGCGATGGTATTTGGTTTCACATCAATAATGATGTGTTAGCTATATACAATACAGAAGCATCTTAAAAATTTAACAATTAATTTTGGAATCATGGATTGAGCCATATCTTTGAGAAATTATTCTTTAATCATATGATTATGACACATATGGTACTTTTGTATCCTAAATGATTAAAGGCAAAGCACCCATTCAGTATGTGCGATAAAAGAATTAATAAACTCTTTGGATTGATACATATAGATGTATGTGGTCCAGTGTCCAATTATAGTATAAACAGATCCAGTTAATTCATTAAATTTGATAGAGTTATGGGCATAACCTAGAGAAAATTATATTATTAGTCATATAAATTATGTAAAAAATATTTTCCAAAATAAAGTACACTTTTGTTCTATTTTCTTCGATATGTATTGCTATATGGTGATATAAATAATGAATTAATTACATTAAACATATATAAGTCGTAACATCTTATTATTTGGTTAACTATATTAATATCATTTTGGGATTTTTAATTGGGAATTTGGATGAATAAATGGATTTTGGAATTTAAATCAAAGAAATTTACGTTTCAATTGGATTTGAATAATGGAGAATTATTTTAACTTGATAAAAAGTTGAGAAAATTTATAAGTGGATTTAGAAAATAATATTAGGATTTTATTGAATTTAATACAACAAAAGTGATTTTGGGACTGATTTGAAAAATAAAGACTTGAAAATTCAAATTTGAATTTTGAATTGTGTTTTAAAAATTCGATAGTTGTTTGGAAATTTATTTTGGAAATAAAGAAATTATTTTATAACTGTTGAAATTGGAAAGTAATATTTTTCAAAAAGAAAAATCGTTATAAGAATAAAACAAAATTTGGATAAAATGCCTTGAGTGAATTTTTAAATGGATATTAAATGTTGATTTATAGGTTTTAGGGAAAAATTCGGGCTTTATATGTTTCATGCTATTGAACCAAATGGAATAAAAGGTGAGAAGTAAATATGCTTGTTCAAACAATAAGTCATATGTTCATAGTAGAGAAGTAATCATAAACACAAGTAAAAAGCTCAAAGTAGTTGTTTATGCAAATTGCCCAAAGTATTAATCCTTGATGACAAAGTTCTAGATCCAAGTTGCCCTAACGGCCACGAATCCCCAATTTGGAGCTTTCTTTACATATGTAAGTAAAATGATAAATGTGGAAAAAAGAAGATTTGAAAAATCGACCTCTTTTTAGGTTGGGGTACATGCTAATTTATATAGAATTGGGCCATGGGATTCCTGACACATGGCACTTTATTGAGAATAAATGGTTGTGATCTGTTGGTGTGGCATAGAATCGAAACGGTATGTGGCACCTCTTTTCTTGTCTTAGTGAGCCAATTTATTTCACATGATGGCATTATTCATGCTTCCTACGAGTCCTCTGGAATCATCATTGGATGACTTTAACTTTTTATTTTTTGATGGCTCCATGAAAACATCTCACGATGGCTCCTAGTGCTTTTATATCACAATAGCTCTTTATCAATTCCTCATAATGGCTTCTGGTACGATAGCTTTATAAGAATCATCATGATAGCTTCATGATTTATCTCATTTGGCTCTAAAATAACTTCACGGTGGTCTTGAAAGGCTCTCCATAATAACTTTGAAGGCTTCATCACAATGATTGTTTTAATTAATAGCTTGCCTCATGTACCTCTTCTTATGATGACCTCAAGGAACGCTTCACGAAGGCTTAAATATATTACTTCATGATGGCTCTAACGATGTCTTTAAAATTCCACGATGGCCTCAATAATATACTCCACGATAGCTATAAAGCTTCAAATTGCGATGGCCTCCACATTCCATGATGACTTTAACAACATACACCACGATTGTTTTTATGCATTTCCCATAAGAACACTTCTTCTTGTTGTTATCCGTAAGAGCTCCGGTATTTTTCACGAAAGCTCTCTACTATGTTAACCTATGATGATTGTTATATTTGGATTATAACACTTGCCCTCCCCCTCATTTTTTAACATTTATTTATACTTTAGTATAAAACAACTTTTCATCTTCCCCAATTTGCTTATCTCAACCTTTCATGCTTAACGTCTATCATTGCCTCCTTTCTTATTATAAATAATATGCCTTCTCATCCTACTTCCTTTTCTAGTTTTGCCTAAGAAAATTTGATCTTGCTCTTATTGTCTAAATTCTGATTCTCTTTAGTCTTTTAATCGATGAGCGATTTTGATCCTCGTTAATTTACTTGTTCCTCATTTTTTATCACTATTTTTGATTTGAATTAGATGCTTTCAATTTTGAAATTAATTAGGATTTAGTTGTTGGTTTTGGTGTTAAACTGGTTTCCTTAAAAAAGTAGTCATTTTGATTTGAATTCATTAATCTAGGTCGTAGATATTTATTTGTGGGTTTTGGATCTTATAACTCAAATATCTGTTTCTGATTAGTCGATCCTGTTGTTATGTGTCAAGTGATGATTTAAGGATTTAATGTAGAGCCATATTTTTAATTGTGCACATGAATACCATGTTTAGCCAAAAACTTATGTTTAAAACTCTTTACACGAAAATCATGTGTAGGTTTAATATGTGAAGGCTCTGTTCCAAGCTTTGCATATGAAGGCTATGCTTAAATTTGTCATGCAAAGGCTGTGTCTCACATTTTACATGCAATGGCTATGTTTTAGGTTTAGCATGTTGGGGTTCTTGTTTCAAATGTTTCAAAAGCTATATTTAGGATTGACACGCAAAAGCTCATATATCTAACTTTATGCACCAAATTATGTTGGGGATTAAACATGTGAAAGCTCTTGTTTCAAAATTTACTTGCGAAGGCTATGTTTAAGTCTGATGCATGAAAGTTCTACTTCATGCATTCCTTACGATAACCAAGTTTTCAGTTTACATGCGAAATTAGCGTTTTGATTTTTATATATGAAAATAAATCATAGAAACAGAAGTCACACTTAAGTTCAACACACAAAGTACCTATATATTGCTAGTTTTCTTACAATATCTAACTTTCAATGGGTAACCATTCTTGTGGAAGTTTATATTTGATAACTTCAGGATCGAGAATTAATCTCATTGATTTGTGATGATCGCCAAACACTAACTTTATATTTGCATGTGATGGCTGTATTTCATAGTTATTATACTTCTTAGTTCAATATTGTTTCTACACGATAACTTAACATGTGATAGGGCGTGGTCTGAAATCTACTTCTATTGATTCATTGTCATTTACCATACTATGTGTCAACATTTTGGAAAATTAATTTCTCTAATATCATTAGTGCATGATACAATAATTCTCGAGTACCATAAATTCATACCTTTGGGCCTAATGTCTACTTTATACCACTTTGTCATTTAATGAAGCACAATCTCATACTTAAATTCTAATCATCATAGGTAGAGAATAGACTCCTAAAGGATCATCCAAATCTCCCAAATCTTCTAAGGTTGAAGATTCATTTGAGGATAATATCTACACTTCTCACTAATCCTATTTCATGACTTAAGAGGACATATGTTCTTTCACCCCTTTTCATATCTACCATTCCTACTATCTACCCTTCAACCCAATCATATTTGTTGTCTTATCCTATCTTAAAATTGCTCCTATTCAGCTGAATCCCAATCATATAGTTACATCAACTCTTTGTTTATTCTATTTAAAGAACTTAAGTTGGAAGATTTGTCTCCATCTATCCTATTCTCTTTATTCACTCTGAATAAGATGAAGTAGCAAGTTGAAGGTTCCATATATGATCTTAGCTCTATGGGTAGTGGGATGGTTTCTGATTTTGTTGATAGGCTAGAGACTAGAGCCATCACTTTTTCTTTGTTAGAATTTATTTCCCAGACATTACTAGAGAATTTCCTTTTGCTGGTAAGTAACTTTGTCTCTAATTATATATTTTTTAATTGTTGTTCATGTTAGTATTATTAATTTTTATTGAGTTTCCTTTGACGATGATTGTCAACTACCAAATCGAAGATCATAGATCCTAAAGTTTTGGCTAAGGTTAACCGCTTTGGTGATTCCTTGAAGTTTTCCATGAGTCAACCGAGACTCCTTACCAAAGAGAAACTGAAAACGAACTCTCTGATTCAGCCTTCTTATTATGTCTTAGGTGAACCTCCGATGATGAAGAAAAATAAAAACTACTCACCGACCCTTATTGCAACCAAATTTGATGACTTCTTTGTAAATTCTCTAATATAGCTTAGCTGTTGCCAATCCCGGATACTCTCCAGGTCTCGTCTCTTACCTTTTCTTTCTTTATATGAGATGCATTTCCTTAGGAATTCTTATTTTATAAACATATCTTCCTGAAGTTCATCTAATTAACGCTGATGCATTATAATTTAACAAGGGTCCCTCCGATCTTCCAGCTTCTTCTAAAGTCATTGAGAAGTCTGTGCCACCTAAAGCCCTTTCATCGTCTGTCGCTTCCAAGTTAGAAGATGCATTAGTGCTAGATAGATCAAGGAAATGAAAAGGATATGTTGCGAAACTTACTTCCTCTGAGGATCCCTTCAAAATATCTAAAGAAGCCGAGCTCACTACATCTCTGCCCATAGTTCCTACTTCCAGTGTCGTCATCACTATGACCACTCTCCTACCTAAGGTCCTACCATTGATACTTCTTGTCCTTCTCTCCATAATTTTAAGCCTTGAGGCTTAATTCTCCATCTTCTAAGGATATTCCTCCTCCCCCTTATCTTGGAGAAGGATCCCCTTCAAATACCGATTTCACAGAATGCTAGCAAGCATTCTCCGCTCTCCTATTTTCAATTCGCCAAGACCTTCAGAAGCTTTTTCTTCTCCCCTTTCCAAGAAAATTTGCGTTTACCTCTTATAACCTCCTGTTCAGATATGGATTCTTTTTCGTTTTTCCTTAAATATGTATACTAAAAGCTTTCCTTCCTTTATTAATTTTATAGCATGATTTTTTTTAGATTGGGGAAAACTTATATAACCTCTAGTAATCATCCTTCCTATCTTCTCGGAATACGTCTTTCTTACAGGAAATGAAATCCTCACTGTCTGTAAAGGTGGAGATCCTTGAATCCAGCTTCCTGACCTCTAATCTAACAATGAGTTGCTTTCTTTTGAGAAGGAGTTACTTTCTTCTAAGAAGGAGTTACTTTCTTCTGAAGGGCTTTGAAAAGAAAAGATCTCATGAGTTGGCGGATTAAGTAAAAACCTTAGAAGGCAATCTTTCCCGAGTTCAACATGAGGTCTCGAAACTTCGAACAACCTCAACCCGAGTTCCTGCTTTAGAGAAGAGCTTAGATAAGAAAATCATTTTTACCAGCAAACTAAGTTCATCCTTGCATGCTATAAAATATAAGGTTTCTTCTTTCTTGAATGATGCTCTCCTACGATGGAAGGAGCGGTGTACTGAAGAAGTTTTGTCAGCCGTTTATAAGGATAATGTTAACCGATACCCAAATTTGGACATTCCTTCACTCAGCACTGTAGAAATGGATTTAAAAAGGAAATTTGACATTCTCCTAGATTGCATCCCTAGAGATTATTCTAAAACCAAAAAGGAAGCTACTATCAATCATTCCAAGTCTCTGGCTCTCGATGGTATACCATCAGATGACGACGACGAAGAATCGGAGAATGATGAAGCAGACGAGAGAGCTGATGATGATGATGATGGAGATGGAAGCACTAGTGGCTCTACTTGAGGCGATTCTCCAAGAGAAGGTGGAAACGATGGTTCAAGAAAAGGCGAACTTGGAACCTTTCAAGGTCAAAGCCAAACTTTTGATCTTCCCTCTTTTAGTGATAACAAAGAACATAATAACGATTCTTCTTCTGCACCTCCTACTAAAATGCGAATGCATGCTAAATTAAGCGGGTTGGACGAGTCTCCTTTTAATGTTCCAGGTGTTCGATCCTTTAGGCCAAAAGTTACAGCGACTCATCTATAGTCATCTTGTATTATCTTCCTTGTCATTCGTTTCTCATACATACATACATATATATATATAGACTTATAATCGATAGTTAGTTTTTTATATATCAATTACCAGCATAGAAGGGCCAATAAAAATTATGTAGAGATTATATTAGATTAAAAGAAAGAGGAAATTTTAAGACTTTACCGAGAAGGAAAAGGCTAGGCATAAATGAGTCGAATGAGAAATATATGAGAATCCTAAAACATCTCAAATATCTTAAGAATTTCAAAATTAAAAAAGTTGTCCCTCCCTTTCAGAAATCACGCTTTCACCATGATAATTTTGACAGGAAAAATAAAGAATTGACCATGCTCTCTGGATGTGGATTGAGGATAGTGCTAAATTTATGGAGTGTTTATATCTTTTATATGTTTGATTTCCCACGACCGACTTTTCTATTTTGGGTAACAGTTGTAGAGGACTGGTTAGACGCCTTCATAAGAGGTTCTTGGATTTACACAAATCTGATCCTTACCCCGGGGAGTGTTAGAATTTTCCCAGGATTCCTACTACGCCTTTAACTATTGATACCCCACCTCCTGATAGGATTGAATTTAACAAGGATAGATTTGTTACCGAGTACTATAAAGAATCTGTTCATTACGAGCCTTCGTAATGCTGTAAATTAATTATCTTTTGTTTTAAGTCAAAGTTGTAATGATTTTGTGGATTTTGTGTTTTAATATAGCCATCATTAATGTGCATGATTTTATTTTATTTCCTGTTTATTCATCATCTCCCATGTGCAGGTTGTTAATATACCCATCATTAATGTGCACCCATCATTAATGGTCAGACTAAAAAGTACCTTTAAGGAAAATCTCTCCTTGATTAACAAATCTCGCTTAACAAAATACTATTTCCATCAGGATCTCCACCACGTATATACACAGTTCTCAATTTTAAATTTCTCTTTCCTAAGGGACCATAAAGAGCAATCTTTCATGACATTCAAACCAATTATGAAAAGTTATTGTGTAGCGGGCTTAGCCCTCCTCCAAGAGAATGGGACTGCTGTGGGTTCCTCCCGGTTAACACCCCTTCTGGTATCGAGGCTCCTTTAGCATTACATTCCCCATTTTGCCTTCTTCCTTCTAGAAGATTCGAGACACCCTTTATAAAACTAGCAATTAGTTGTGTTGTATCTCTTAAGACTATTGTTATTATGAATGTAATGGTTTCTTGATTATTAATGAAAAGTCTATAATCTTCAAAATATCCCTTTTCTTTTATTGAAAGCTCATTGTTATTTGCTTTCTAATTAGGGTGAAGAATTATCTCTTTCTCTGGATGGTCCTAATCTTAATCAACGTCCTAAGAAAATTCAAGCTAAACTAGCAGCGACTTTAAAAGCAACCTTCTTGTTCTCTCATTGACCTAAAATCTGTTGATGAGATGAAGGCTAACAAATGGTATGAAAAGTATCCTATATGAGATCTATTTTAAATCCTTCCTAAGAGATGGCTAAGGATCTTCATAAGAAAGTCCCATCAAAGGATGATGAAATCATGCGACCGAAAAATAGGCTTAACTCATTCTCCAACCCCCAACCACAATTAGATCATGATGCAAAATTTGCTCAATTGAACCAACTTTTTTTTGTTTTGGAAATTGATATAATGAAATAAAAGAATGAATGTCAGTCATATGAACTCATTTTAAATGAAGGTTAACAAGGACTACCCACTCTTGTTCCAACTGAATCTCATAGAAGAGCATCCTTGTGTAGCTTTTCTACATTGCCTAGGAGGCATTCAACATGTGGTAGCGGTGTATCTGACTTATCTTTAAAATGTGAGTCTGGTGAACTTGCAAGGTTAAGTAGGTCCTTCAAGCTAGAGTGTAATTAAAAAGTAAAGGGAATAAGAAGTTTATTGATACTTTCTCAGATTTCGGATAGGAAGTCAAGACTCTGAAGTGCCGATGTAATGCACTTTCATTAACTATTAAAATGCAAAGGTAATAAAATAAAACAATCTCATAAGGCTTCCCAATTAAAAAATGATAACAACTTATGAGAAAGTGCTATTAGTTTCGATCGACTCCACTGATTCCCTCAATGTGATCCATCACAAAGAGAAGAAATTGAAGAAATATCTTCTTATAGCAACCGAGCATATCGTTGACTACCTCGTCATGCTAGAAAAATTGATCAATAAGGTAAAAGATCTTAAAGATCAACTAGAATTAATGTAGTTTTATTCTACTAGGGCTTCACAACTTGACTCTCTTGTTGGTTACTTAATTAAAGTCATAGTGGCTTTTGAATTGAAAATTGATTTCACATTTTTAGGTGTGGACAGAAATTCCAGATTGAGGAAGGCGGTTCTCTCTACTTACAAATGGTATCAACACTTCTTCTAGTACAGAAGTTCTAACACTTTAAAACAGATCAAGGGACCCTTGATTTTATATAAGGATGTGGGCTCGAATAGTGAGCGTCATTTTTTTCTATAGATGTTGTTGGAAAATGGAAGGAACTGTTTTACAAGCATCACCATCTTCCTCATCCTTCAGAGCCATGAGTTTAGAAGAAGTATTCTATAACATCCCCCACTTGGAGGCCTAAACCTAACGACTACAGATGTTGCAGTCATCTGTAGTTATTAATCCTCGGTAACCAAATACTGCAATGTTAGATACATTGATATAACAGAAACACATGAATATGGAAAAAATTTAAAATCATTAAAAACTTTCACATTCCATTCAAATCATTTCAAACTCATTACATAATCCCAATACAGGAACCACGTTCATAGAAAAAATAATTCTTGCAACATACACCGAGAGCGACATATGAAGATGCCCCCTTAGATGATCAGAGTATATATAACTAGGCAATTAAACAACTTTTCCTTTACAACACAAACACAGCGGAATTAAAATAGAAAAAAACTCTTATTATCTAGCTTGCCTCCTACACGTCTCTGAAAGCTTATTCGTCCAAAGAGGTACCTGAAAACCTCAACTCTCGAACTACTCAAGAACAATTGAACACCCGAGAGTTTAAGGGGAAAACATAAACTTCGAGTCAGACATATAGCCTGGTATGAATAATTAGCTACCATCTCAAACCATTTAGATGTCTAGTGAGACCACACCGCTTAGCAGAATCAGTTTTCCCCTCACTAGTATCTTATCCAAAACTTATAAAACCATATACCGAGCTCCTGCATCCACAATGGTTAAAACATAGCAATTCAAAATATTATGATGATATGCGGACAAGTAAATCAATTCTGGATTTCTCATTCCCATTCATTTTTGACTATTTGTCCCATTTATAGTTTATAGGGTCGCTATTAACCTATTAATTTTCATGGGCTGACTAATAACCTGTTTAATTTCTTATGGACTCCCTATCTGATCTCATAATTTTCATGGGAACACTAAGAACCTATTGGCCCCTGCCAATAACTTCATTATTCATGGGTTCTCTCTGAACCTATTGGTATCTCCAATAACTTCCCTCTTATCCTAGTTTTCATGGGTTGACTAGGAACCTATTGAATTCTATCAATAACTTAATTCAGATATATTTTTCATAGGTTCACTACTAACTTATTGGCCCATGTTAATAACTCTTTCTAATAATAGTTTTCATGGGTTTACTATGAACCTTTTAGCTCCTGCCAATAACTTTTTCTAAACATATTTTTCATGAGTTTATTATGAACCCGTCTATCTGATGACTTCTTTAATCAGTATTTAGGCATCCTATATTCTGGTCTTCCTGACCTCCTGGATGCAATTCTACTCAGTTAAGAGTTAACTCAATTTATATTCACTACTGGGTCAACCTAGCTGGTTATTCTTCCCTTTCTCCCTAAATTATAGCGTGGGTCCATTTTTTAAGTAAATATGTAAACTAGAAGAAGCAAACATAATAGCATAACAATCACCAACATCTGTGGTTTAATATCCTTGAAATCATTTTCATATAAAACATGGTTAATCCCTTTACCTATTATTTTATCAAGGAAAGCTTCTTCGAAAACCCCATACATAAAAGCCATTTTAAAAATCCTTTACTTTTGCTGTGGTTTTTCCATTGAAAATGAGATTGGGTTCTTTGTTTTGAAAACTAAGGTTTTCGAAAACCTTAAACCTTTACTTTCAGAACCATTGGATAACCTCCTTCAAAAGCATTCAATTTTTTTTTTCAAAACACTAAGCATGCCTTTCGAAACACTTTAAATAATCTCTTTCGAAGCCCTCAAAACCTACCTTTAGAAAGTATTAAGGCATTATTTGTTAACTCTTAGAAGCATAGCTTCGAAACAAAAGTACCCCTTTCGAAACCGTTGAAAGTATCCCTTTCGAAACCATTGGTTTTATATTTAAAAATATCTTTTGGGTCAAAGTGAATATAAAAGAAAGTACCCCTTTTTGAAACCATTATTCTTCATTTAAAAATGTTTGGGGAAAAACTGATGGCTTCGGAACCATCCTTTCGAAAGCATTTATCATTTAAGCAAAACATTTGAAGGTTAGCTTCGAAAACCCTTCCGAAACCATTACCTCTGAAATCATTAACCCTTTTCGAAAGCTTTAGGAAGCGGCTTAATATGTTTAATAAACAAAAGCTACCTTTCGAACCAGTTGATGACTTTAACTCATTCGAAAGGCATAAGGTCGGCAACAGGGTTTTGATTGGGTTCAATTTACCCTTTCGAAAGTATTGATTTAAAAACAAAGTAACTCATTTGAAAGCTACACTTTAAACAAAAAGACGGAAACATATTCAAAAGTAACTTCTTCGAAAGCTACATTAAAGAGGTTTTGACCTCTTTGAAAGCATTCTTTTAAAAATAAGGCAAGCGCGTATCTTTTGAGAGTAAAACAAAGGTTTCGACCCCATCGAAAGCTAGGTTTCGACACAATTCCTTCCTCCCTTCTCCAATCCACTACGTACCAACATATTGATACCTTGTGTATTAGTTTCGGCTTGGTTGGTTTCGACTTGGTTGGTTTCGACTTGATTGAGGCAGAAGCATAGGGTCAAAAGGTTGCTTTTGAAAGAGGCGGAACATAATTTTTGAGCAAAGACTGTTTTAATGCCTTTTCAAGTAATTGCTTTATAACTAACCAGCCTATTTGTAAACATTCATTTGGTTACTACAAACTTTTCAAATTCTTTCTTATAAACTACCGCAATTGTTTCAGTCTAAAAAAAAATTAATTTAACAAATAAGCCCTTCCATTACGCAAAACAAAAAAATCATTTAATTCCTCCATCTAAAATAATTTAATTTCCATAGTAAATTACTTAGGAAAAATCCCCAAAATCACAAAAACTCACTTTTAATATGTTATCTAACATATGAAGATTTCAGACCCAAATTCTTCATAATATAGTCGAAATTAATTTCTAAACCCAATTATTCATATTTTCCTTTGAAAATTCATAATTAATTTTTCATGGCTTGGAAAATTATAAAAATTAAAACCCATCTCCAAAATAATGTTTTACATAACATATAAATTCCTCATGGCATAAGAAATTCAATATAAACGATTTTAGCCTTAAAACCGTATAAAACACTTATCACACAATCTTGTTTGAATTAAACATATTATTAAATCCAAGCATATATCATCAAACATCATCATAATGGATCTAAACTTAAACCCAAAAATCAAATGATCATAGAAACAAAAATAGAGATGGTTTTGATTGTTATTCACCTTAATTAGGATAAAGAATTTGAGATTTGACCTTAGATTAATTCCCCAAGCTTGATTCCTTAGCTTTAGATGAATTTCTCCTCTTTTCCTCCTAAGTAATGGCCGGCTTGAGCTTTTAGTTTTTACGTTTTGTTTTTTTAAGAAAAATGAACGTAAGAAAGGATAGGAACATGGGTTTTAGGTGTTAAGGAATTATGGTGCGGCAATTCCTTATATGCCCTTATGTTAATTATTTTCTTATTAATTAACATATAAAAGCATTCATAAGCCCATTTAATTAATTAAGGTCAGGCCCTATATAAATTTTCAAATCTCAATCCCCTTATCACTCTAACATTTACATTATTCTATTTAGTTTATCTAATTAAATCTCCTAAATAATGTTGTTAAAAATTTGGGGTGTTACAGGCTCCCCTCTTTAAAGAATTTCATCCTCGAAATTTAGTAAGGACTAAATACTAAACATAGGAATCATCTGTAACAACTACTAACAACCATACTAGCCTACCTGACTAGCAATAATCTATATAAAGCTAATATAGGCATACCCTCAAAGCAGATCAGGATAAGTATCTCTAATCATGTCTTCTGTCTCCCAAGTACAGTCCTTCTCGTTGTCGCTCCGCTGAACTTTCACCAAATTAACTGTCTTGTTCCTTAATCTTTTCTCATCTCTCGATACAACCCGAACTGGTTGTCTAACAAAAGTCAAATTAGGCTCTATTATCAAATATTCCAACCCCGTCGGAGGAATAGTAGTCTCTGGATCATGCACATACTTGCAAAAATGAGACACGTTATGGACATCTGCCATACTGCTCGGCAACTCTACTCTGTATGCGAGCTTTCCGATCCTTTCTATAATCTAGAATAGACCAACATATCTCGGTGCCAGCTTTCCTGACTTTCCAAATCGTACCACACCCTTCATCGGTGATATTTTAATAAAAACCTTATCTCCAACTGAGAATTTACGTCTTTACGCCTCTTATCTGCGTAACACTTCTGTCTAGACTGAGCTTCCTTCATCCTTTCTCGGATCAACTTAATCTTCTTTGTTGCCTCTCTAACCAGATCTGGACCTAAGATTAATATATATCCAATCTCCAACCAACATGCTGGTGATTTGCATAGCCTTCCCTACAAAGCTTCAAATGGCATCATTCCTATACTAGTCTGATAACTATTTTTATAGGAAAACTCCACTTAATGTAGGTGATCTTCCCAAGATCCACCAAAGTCCAATAAACAAGCTCTTAGTGAATCCTCGAGTACCTTATTGACTCTCTCTGTCAGCCCATCTATCTGAAGGTGATACGCATTACCCATCTTGAGCTTAGTGCCTAAAACATCATGTAGACTATTTTAGAATTCACTAGTAAATAAAGCATCTCTGTCACTGACTATACTACTAAGAATTCCATGTAGTCTAACTATGTTCTTCATGAACAACTTAGCTAATAAAGGTGCCGTCCTGGTTGAATTAACTGGAATGAAATGGGCACTCTTGGTCAACCTGTCCACTATGATCCATATACTCTCATTTCTCATATTCGACCTTGGAAACCTGTCTATAAAATCCATGGATATCAAATTCCACTTTCAAACTGGAATATCTAAAGGCTGAAGCAACCCACACGGCTTCTAATGTTTGGCCTTCACTTGTTGATAGTTTGCACACTGCCTAACCCACAAGCCAACATCCCTCTTCATACCTTCCCAATAGAAGCTCCTCTCCATATCTTGATACACCTTAGTCCCTCCAAGATGAATCGTAAACTTGGACCGATGACATTTTCCAAGAACTTCTTTCTTTAAGTCCTCAACGTTCGAAACGCACAACCGTTCCTTCTTTCTCAACCATCCCCTCTAACCAAGACTAAAATCCTTTAGATCAGCGATCTCTAATCCCACCTCAAGCCTTCTAATCCTCTCGGCTAATAGTGGATCCTCTTTCTACTTAGAAGCGATCCTTTCCATCAACACGGGTCGAACTTCTAAACAGGACAACATGGCGGTGCTTTGACTAGAACTAGCAGTCAATCTTAACTGCACACTACAAGTGGTCAAAGCTTCTAAATCTTTCCATTCCGCCAACATAGCTAACACCACATTCTAATGTCTTCTGCTAAGAGCATCTGCTACTTTTTTCCTTTCCCAGGTGTATACTCTATACCAAAATTATAAGCTGCAAAAAACTCCAGCCACCTCTATTGTATCATATTCAATTCCTTTTGAGAGAATAAATTTCTTAAGGACTTATGATCTATGTATAGCTCAAACCTCTCCCTTAAGAGATAATGTCTCCATATTTTCAGTGTGAAGATCACCGCTGCCAACTTCAAATCACGAGTAGGGTATCTCACTTCATGTAGTCTAAGCGGTCATGAAGCGTAGGCAATGACTTTACCCTTCTGTGTCAACACGGCTCCTGGTCCAGTCCAGCATGCATAAGTATACACCACCAACTCTTGGTTTCCGTCTGGAACTACTAGCACATGTGCATTGGTCAACAAATGCTTTAACTTAAGGAATGCTTCCTCACATTTGTCAAACCAGACAAACTTCACATCCTTCTTGGTTAACTTAGTCAAAGGTTCTGCTATCCGCGAGAAATCCTTGATGAATCTCTGGTAATAGCCAGCAAGTCCAAGAAAACTTCCAATCTTAGTCACCCTCTCTGGTCTTTTCCAATTATTAACGGCTCCAATTTTATTTGGATCGACTGACAAGCCTTTCTCTGAGACCATGTGACCAAGAAACTTAACCTCTTTCTTCCAAAAATGACACTTGGTAAACTTTGCCTTCAGCTGATGCTGCCTCAGTGTCTCAACCACTACTCTAAGATGATCCTCATCTCTCTTTCATCCTTAGAGTTTAATAAAATGTCATCTATAAACATCAACACAAACCTATCCAAGTACTCTCGAAAAACTTTGTTCATCAAATCCACGAAGAAAGCAGGTGCATTCATTAACCCGAATGGCATCACTTACCATTCATACGAACCATACCTAGTTTGAAATATTGTCAATGGAATACTATCCTCTGCCACTCTTAACTGATGAAAACCTATCGCCAAATCCAACTAGGAAAACACTCTGGCTCCACACAACTGATCAAATAGATCGTCAATCCTTGGCAAATGATACTTATTCTTAATTATTCTCTCGTTCAACTTACGGTAGTCGATACTCATTCTCAATGACCCATCCGGTTTCTTCACGATTAACACCGCAGCCGCTCCCCAATGCGAACTGCTTGGTCTAATAAAATTCCTTCCTTCTAGATCCACTAGCTGCACCTTCAATTCCTTCATCTCAGTCGGTGTCATCCAGCTAGGTGGTCTACTGACAGGTTCAGCTCTTGGCACAAGATCTATCCGAAACTCAACAGCTCATTTCGATGGTAGTCCTGTAATGGTTCAAAAACATCTGAAAACTCTCTTGCTACTCGAACCTGACTTAGCTCTTCTCCCACTTCCGTAGCACTTAACAAAGCACCAACACTCCGGTTAGAATTCTCCATTGAGAATATGATTCGGTTATGACTATCATGTTGTCTCAGTGATTCCCTATCCTGGCAAAATATCCTAGCCTCATACCTATCCAACCAATCCAACCAAAATGATCCTGAAATCTACGAAATAAAAAACATACGGACTGCATGCAAACTTATTGACCTAACAGATCAAGTTCTAACTCGTCATATCTCATCCTTAGAGTTGCATACTCTCATATTGTGTAACGACCCGTAAATTTCAACTGTTTTAATAACGTAATTAGTTGAAATTTTGTGAAATTTTAAATGATAAAATTTTGAAATATAAATTTGATATTTGGAATGTGTTTAGTTAAACATAGAAACTGGTAAATTTTCGTCCGAAAATATGAAAGTTTATTTCGCGCGTAAATTCACTTCAATTTAATCAGTTAAAAAGCGATGAAAATAAAATGTTCCGAAACCTAAATATTTTTACATAGAAAAATTCTAAACCATCTTCAGAGTAAGATGTCAGTTTGTCGTTTTTCCAAATTCGGACATCTTTGGCTCCGTCGATCTTATTTTTCAGCGTTTTTCTTGCATTTTCCGCTATTAGGAAATTCGAATTTTTGAAATTCAATCGTACCACTGACATCCATATACCGTTTTGATCGTCTCGTCGTGCTGATCTCAACCATATATTCATTTTTGTATTTCAGAGTCCGGTACGCGGTGAATCGATGAAACAGTCAACCGTATCGGTTCCGAAATTTTGACTTTTGAATTTCTGTGACCTTTCACTCATCTAACTGGCTGGAATCTTCAGTCATTGTTGGCGATAACTCCTGAATTTAATTTCGTGGCTTTACACTTTTCCACTTGTTTTGGTTATAAAGTTGTTTGGCCTTTCATCTTTAATTTGTATTCCCACTGTTCATATATTTATCAGATACATTTATTCACATTTATTGTCTCAATTACCCACTTTTGCTCTGACGTTTCATTTGATAATAAGAAGGAATAATAAGACATATTTTATTGTTGGAGCCATCATCATTTTACCACCAAAACAATGCATCTATCCATCTTCTTTTCAATTTGCAAACTTCATTTCCACTGTCCTCCTCTGTCACATTTTTCTTCTCATGGCCTAAAATAAAACCCATCACAACATGCTTCTTCTTCACGTCGTCCGCCTCCTCCTCCTCACTTCGGCCATCACCGCTCACAACACCGACTGAGCATGCCCACAGCCGCGTTTTCCCTTCTCTCCTACGTGCTCCTCTCCGCTACAACCGGATCCGGCCACGACCACCTTCTCGTATTTTCCTCACTGCTGAACCTTAACCGCAACTTGCCAAGACCGCACCTTTGACTCCCCTCTGGCCACCAGTTCAGCCTCCACTTCGCCCATTTCCGCAGCCTCCCTGACAGCCGCATACCCTTCTGTCATCGAGCCACTTGAATCACTGTCGAGTTCATCCTTGACCATTTTCTTGAAAGGTTTACACACACACATGTTGTTTGGAAATTTTATTATTATAAAACAAGGAGAATATGGTGGATATAAGGTGAGATAACAGTCAGTTCAATTTTTTTTACAATAGATAATTACGGTATGGTTTTATGAGTAATCATGTGGAAAACTAGCATATATTTGAAGTAATGTAAAATAATAAAGATCACATTTCATCATTTTGACAGAACCCATTTTTGGTTAAATATTCATGCTTTAATGTACGTATACAAAGTTAGCAATTTTGTTGAATAATCTTTTACAATAATCTTAATATCTTGAATGATATATTACTAAGTTTTACCAAGTATATTCAGAATTTTGAGAATATTTGTAAATATTTTTTTTTGCTTATTTTTTTTTATATACGAACGTGTATTGCATGTACCTAACCACTTAAATGGTATGTGCTGGTATACCTTCATGTTGGTTTCTTCTATATCTTCCTAAACAAGAAATGAACTGCTCCAAAATTCCATATCTGTAGAACCATCGAATTAATCACGAGCAATGTTACATAAGTATGTTCTATAACTTGCAAGTGTAACGGTTGCCTATTTGTTTTGAGCAATATTCTTGTTGGCCATTGAAAATCAATGTTTTTCTTGTTATATTTATATCAACCGAACCCATACATCATCCTCCCCTCGCGCCCTCTCCATTGCAGCACTACCTGACCTCGGCTTCGTTCGCTGGTACGTTTGCAATGGTCTATGTTCATATATGCATATCATAAATCATATAGGGTACATATTTTTCAAGCTTTATATTTTGTTAGTAATATATTTTGTGTATCTGAAGTGTATGCATATTGGTGTATAAGTAGGTTATAATATAGTAAACATACGTTAGTCTCAAATTTTATTGAAGTAAGTTATGTATATGTATTTTATTTTAATTTTTTTTTTAAAATAAAATAAAATTTGTCACTGTTTCCATATTTGTACCTGTATATATTTGATTATACTATACATTCGCTTGCACTCATGCTATTTTGATCTACATTTTTGTAATAGTTTATATATATATATATATATATTGACTTGGGAAAAGGCATACTTTGTGTGTGCTGTATGTTATAAAGTTACATAAATTTTGGTTCTAAAATCTACAATTTTAAAATGTTTGTTTTATGGACGATTTGAAAGGTAAACATTGATTGTTAATATTGTTCTATGTTGAATAACTATATTTTATGAGACCGTGCAGAACTTGTTGTTTATATACGAGTTTTAAGTTTATGCATTTAAAATTTAGAGTAGTTATGTAAGTTTAAATATATATATTTATATATATAGTGTAAAGTATTATATATGTGTTTTAGTAAATTTGACTTCAAGTGCACTCATGTATAGATTTTGAGATATATGTATTTTGTTGTATGCGTTTTAAAGTTATATCAAAAATATATATTTGTATGCATTTTTGATTTAAACATTGTTTCAAAAAAAGTAAGATAATAATATATTTGCCGTATGTATCAAAACTGATTTTGATTCATTCTCATCAATTTCCTATTTATCAGCTTCGCTCGTCGAATCTTGTCCATCTTGCGTTGCTTTGGAATTCGTGCCTGTATTTGTTGGTCATTCTGTATCTAATCTCTAGCCTCGAAAGGTGAGCACTCACTCACGATTAACGTTCTTTTATTTATTAAATTTGATTTCAATTGAAACGACAATTGAAATATGCTGCTGTCAGTTATTTACACTGTTATATATATGCTATTACCTGTATCAGTTCACCTGTGACATCTGACACATTTATTTGTTAATTATACGATGATAATCCTGTTTGATTGATAATTGATTGATTTTTGTTGTTTATATTGGATGTTAAATTGAAATGTATAAAGTGACAAATATTATGCAAGTAAATTTGACGTAGGATAATTAAAATTTGAATCGACATATATGTTGAATTGATTAGTTGAATATGACCTCTTTTATTTGTTAAATTAATTGACATGTAAAATAGTGATAATTACACTTTGTACCATCGACGTATATTGGATAAATTGTTGTAGTATAAAATTGTAATCGAATGACAATTGAAGAACCGTATAAATATTAGTGTAATAATCTTTAATCTACATGAAATGATAGTGGAGATTCTAGAAATAATTATATTAATTCGTACAAATAACAATGCGAATTAATACGGTTATTTCGGGATTATTTGAATTGATTATTGGCTTTGATATTGGTTGTTGTTATCGCTTGTTTATTTACTTTGACACCATCCCAGTTATCACACTGCAAGTTCCCTTTTGCTATGTTTTGATTTTGAATTGAATTGGAATCGGGTTGAAATGATAAATACCCAAATTGAACTTAGACCTAGGATAGGAAATTAAATAAAACCCGATTGGTCAATAATTTGATTTAAAAAAATAAACAAAGATTTTATTTGAATAAATAACATGATTTTGAAATGAAGTTGAAATTTGAATTTTTATGAAAGGAAAATGTTAATATTTAATAATATGAAACAAAATATTAACAATGAAATTGATGAAAGAATGTTGTTTAATTTGAGAAATGATTGAATTAAGTTTGAAATGATTTAATAATTAAGTTTGAAATTATAATTAAGTTTGAAATTATTAAACTTTGAAATTATTTAATAATTAAGTTTTGAATTATTTAATAATTAAATAAGATTGAATTATTTAATGATTAAATTAAATTGAATTTTTGAATAAGTGAATTTTACTTCGTAATAATTGAAATTGAGTTTCTTTATTAATTAAGTTTGGAAAATCTTAACTAAGTAAATAAGTGAAATTGAATTTCTTTAACAAGAAATAAAATGTGATTTATTGAAATTAATGTAAGACTTGAAATTTAAAGAATTTGATTTGATGAATTTAATTTAATTCAATTTGTAAGTTTTGATGTAATGAAGTTGAATTTAAATAATGGATTTAATAAATTGGAAATCAAATAGAAATTGTTTTGAATGGAAAACTTACTTAATGAATATTGAATGAAACCGATAAATGAATTTAAATTGATTTGAATGTTAAATTAAATTAATTTAAATGTTTTCGAAATGAAACTTATATACGAACTTGAATCAATATTTGAATTGTTTTAAATAGAAATTGAAATTGAATTATAAGATTTTGAAATTGTGAATTTGGAAGTTTTGAAACGTAAATTTTGGAAATTAATTTGGAAAGACAAATGAATTGTTGGTTTACGAATTCTATTTGAAATTGAATTGATTTGGTTTTGAAATAAATAAACGACCAATCGGTGTAATAATTACGAAAGTTATTAAAGAGACCGGAATCGGTTATGGATATACTCTCTATCTAAGCCGAAAACCACTTTAATAACTATACGCGGAGTGATGATCCAGAACGAAGTGGTTGGAATGATGTACGTGATGACTGAAGAAAGAGAACGATGATGGATAGCCTTGACACTTGTGTCAAATTGGAAATGACTAAAACAGGAGCCGTGCCGGGCCAATGGAGGATTAGCTACCTCAAGTGGACACACTTCTTCGAACTACTTATTACTTGTTGTCGATTGGTGCACCCTTGATTTTGGGAGTGTTGTTTCACGGTATTGCGGGCGCTGCGGCGTTGCGTTCTCACCAGTCCGGATCAGGCAAACGGTAGTATCACTACCTTGGGTATTGCCTCATGTGCCTTGTCATACTTGTATCCCATTATTCGCGACCACTACGAATTTGTTTTGTACCTTTAGTATATGGATTGCCCTCTGGTGACTTCCGGTTTTGGGGAAACTACGGTCTTGTATATGCTTTTGGGAATAAAAATGTGTTAAGGGTGGAATGGGCCATGACTTAACACTATTTTGATATCTTATTATTACTGATAGACATTATCTACTTATCGTACACTACTACATAGTAGATAGTTTAACGGATCCTTAAAGGATGGTTATTCCAAACATCCTTGAGTTACTTGTATTTAAATTGCTATTTCACTTGAGTTGGATTTATTAATATAAGAATGTTAATCCTGACTCGAGTGTCTTGTGTTTTTGCTTTACGCTCGGGTCAGACTGAGTGTACCAGTATTCGAGACTCACCTTTGAAGTTGGAGCTTTGCTTGAAGATCCAGCCATCTATTCTGCTTTCTGTATTCGATGATTCCAGTGATGTATTCTGATTTGTATCTGATGTATCGTGTTACTCTCCCGTTGTATCTGGTTTAATTCTGATGTATCGTATTACTCTTCTGTTGTAAACTCTGATGTATTTTATATATTCATATAGTAGCTTCATGAACTACTATCTCTTTTATTTCCGCTGCAAATTATTACTCTGTGTCTGTGATTCTGTGATTATTTATTTACTGTATATGTTCAGTTTTGCCAATTTAAAATTAACAACGCGGTATTTTGAGCAATTCAATTCCGGCATGAGTGTCTACCTATACACTTATAATGGATGCGAATGGTCCAAAATACTGGGTCGTTACATATTGGATTCACAACCCTTAAGGCAATATTAAGGTATGTGGGTTCTATGCATAACCTATCAACCAAACACTGAGATATAAATGAATGTGATGCATCGGTATCAAATAATACCCTAACTGGTATACTCTAAATCAAAAGTGTACCTTCCATCACAGTCTTCCCTTTTTCAGCTGCAGTTGGCCTAGCAGATGATGGTCCAATAGCAAAGACTTTCCCCTTTCCGCCCTGACTGGTTCTAGAAACTGATTCTTATAATGCCCAACATGATCACAGTTGAAGCACTTCACTCCCTTTTTTTCTACAGCTTTCTTCCCCTTGCCTGACCGGAACTCATGAGCACAATGACCTTTCTTATCACACTTGAAGCAAACTAAATCAACCTTTGCCTTCTTGGCAGCTTCTCCCTTATGGGCTCCCTTCTTCTTAAAGAACTTCCTCTTCTTTTCTTGAGAACTCTGGGTTTCAACCGGCTTTTCTCTCACAAAAATAGCAAGCATCTCTGAATTGTCATCTCCACAACTACATTACAAGGATCATGGAGATGTGGCAGGGTTGACCTAGCAATCTTGGGTCTCAATCCCCGAATGAACTTCTCATTCCTACTGATGACGATATCTATAGCAGCATACCATATATGGACAACCTATCAAACTTAGTAGCATACTCGATTACTGACATCTCTCCCTGCACCAAATCCATAAACTTTCTCAGCAATGCCGACTTGGCAACTTCAGACAAAAACCTTTGCTAAAATCTCCTTCTAAATTCTTCCCAAGTCAACTCTTCTTCCGAAACTTCGGCGGTAACACTATTGCACCAATGAAGCACTGCCCTTGTAACTGCCTAGAAGCTAGTCTCCTCTTTTGCTCATCATTCAAACCCATATCAGCAAAGATTCTCTCCCAATGCAACAACCAATTCTCAACTTCTATGGCATCCTCTGTTCCCTCAAACAGCTTTCCACCAAGACTGGTATAATCTCTGCTCAACTTAGCATAATTGGAGCCATGGGATTAGCTCCTCCAACATTCCCAGCAACACCAGCAGCTGCTCCTACTTGCAACAGATTGAAGAGGAACTTATACATCATCCCCATATCCACTGGTGGATTTCCAACACCCACATTGGCATCTACATTTTGGTAAGCATTAGCATGTCGACCCTGGTCCTCCTGGTAGGTCGAGCATTTTCGTTTGTTGTGGTGCTTCCTCCACTGAGATTTCCTCTTCCGTTTCCTACCTCCATATCTTCTTTCTCATAAATCTACATACGAGCCTTAGTAAGATACAGAAGAATGGTCTAAGAGAGAGGGGAATACATACTTATATATACATATATCAAATACAAGTATGTTACTATAACGTTATCCCAAACCCCGATCTTATTTTCTAATACATTGGATTATGTTTTGAAAAATCTTTTAGGTTTAAATTTCTTTTAAGTTTTATAAACCTGTGCTCTGATACCAACTTGTAACATCCCCCCACTTAGAGTTCCAAAACTAACAGCTACAGATGCTGCAGTCATCCATAGTTATTAATCCTCGACGACCAAATACTATATTGTTAAATACATTGATATAACTGAAACACATGAATATGGAAAAAATTTAAAATCATTAAACAACTTTCACATTCCACTCAAATCAATTCAAACTCATTACAAAATCCCGATATGAGAACCACGTTTAAAGAAAATATAATTATTACAACATACTCCAAGAGCGACATATGAAGATGCCTCCTTGGATGATCAGAGTATATATAACTAGGAAATTAAACAACTTTGCCTTTATAACACAAACATGGCAGAATTAAAATAGAAAAGAACTCATATTATCTAGCTTGCCTCCTGCACGTCTCCAGAAGCTTATTTGTCTAAAGAGGTACCTGAAAACCTCAATTCTACAAATACTCAAAATCAATTGAGCACCCAAGAGTTTAAGGGGAACACATAAACTTCGAGGTAGACATAAAGCCTGGTATGAATAATAATCTACCATCTCAAACCATTTAGATATCTAGTGAGACCACACCGCTTAGAGGAATAGGTTTTCCCCTTATTAGTATCTTATCTAAAACTTTATAAAACTATATATTGTTCTCCTGCATCCCCAATGGTTAAAACATAGCAATTCAAAATACTATTATGATATACAAAAAAGTAAATGTAATGACCTGTATTTTTCTATAATTAAAAATATTAAATTAAATAAGATTTTGAAATGTAATATTGTGAGAAATTAAAATTTATGATTTATTTATGAGAAAAATAATTAAAATATAAGTTAATAATGTTGATTGTAATAGATGTTTATTTGTTGACATTTTGGATGATTGGATGTTATGTTTATTATATATGTTTTTATCACACTGCAAGTTCCTTTAGTTTGTTGTTAGGAAAATCACTATGGGTTGAAATGATACATAACCGAACGATCTTATAGATTAAGGAAAATTGTTGTGGGTTGAAATGATAAACCCGAGCGATTTTATTGATTTGAAAATTTTTGATTCAAGATATGGATTGAAATGATATGTACTTGGAAAATTTAACTATTTTGGTGTTGAAATGATATATACCCTATCACTTAACCATAGGGTAGAAAATTATATACGGACACCGTTAGTCGGTATTAAATTATTTTTAAATAGGAAAGTATGTTTGATTTATAAATTTGATTTTTTTTAATTTAATTTAATGATTTTATTTAAAAAAAAAATATTTGGAAAATAATTTGTTTTATATGTTTTAAAGTTTCATATTATAAGTTATTATATGGTTTTAATATAAATTTAAGATTTAAACTTATGATTTTATTTAGCTTTAAAAATATATTTTTTAAGTAGTTTAAAATTTAATTTAATAAAATATTTAAAATAATTTTAATATGTATATTTTAAATTTAATTTAATAAAACAAATATAGTTTGGATTTAATATAATAAATATAGATTTTATTATAACTTTAATAAATAAAAATGTAAGAGGTTTTGTAAGGAATTATAAAAGTTTTGTAAGAGATTTTATAATGGATTTTATAAAAGGATTCTTATAAAAGATTTTTATAAAGGATTTTATCATGATTTTATAAAGGTTTTAAAGGATTTTATAAAGGGTTTTATAAAAGAACTTGTATAAAGGGATTTGGAAGCGTATAAAGGAATTTGTGTAAAAGTTTATGATAAAGAGAAGAGTTGTAAATTTTTTTGGGATTTATAAATAGCTTTATAAATGGTTTTAAGCATATAAATAGTTTATAAATGGTTTAGAAGAGATTTATAAATTATTTTTGAAATTGATTGAAAGAAATTTTCCTCGGTATTTATAAATATATTTATACTTTTGGAATAAGTATATGGATATCTTGATATGAAAGTATAAAATAATTTCTGGATTTATTATTATAAATGTTTTATAAAATGACCACGGTGCGAAAAATACAACGATTGGTTGTTAAAGAGACCGGGGTCGGATATTGTCATACTCTCTGCCAATTCCGAAACCACTTTAACAACTGTGTACTTGTTGGAGAATCCAAAACGAAGTAGGATGGTTTGGCGAACGCTTCTGGTATGAGGTAAGAACGCAGCCCTAACCCCCTTGGGTCAGCTTGATATGACTAAAACAGGAGCTATGCTGGGCCAAGTGAGGTCGCTCCTCCGATCGGGCACATTTCTTTAATACCATATATGTTACTTTATGATTGATTGGTGGCCACCCATCGATTTGATTATGGGAGTGTGTTTCGAGGTGGGCGGTAGTAGCTGCTATGCGTTACCACCAGTCCGGGAGTGTAAAACGGTAGAATCCTACCCTGGGCATTGCCTCGCGTGCCTTTTCATATGCTGTATCGAACCCACTATGATTTTGGTTTGTGTCGTACCTATGGAGTACTCCGTGATAGCCCACTGGTTTGATGGAGTTTATAGTACTGTATAGACTACGACATTTCTAAAATGTGTTAAGGGGGATATGGGTAATGCCTTAATGCTATTTTAATACTTTACTGATAGACACTATATATAACATATATTAATACATATAAATAGTTTAATGGATCCTTACGAGATGGAAATCACGAACATCTCTTAAGTTATTGCACACACGTTATACACTGGATAGGAGTTGTAAAATCCCATAAACATCTCTGAAGCTACTACACTCATATTTATTTGTTTTTAATTTAACTTACATAAGATCTTTTAATTCTGACTCGAGTGTTTTGTCTTTTCATTACGCTCGGGTCAGCCTGATCTTTTCAGTGTTGAAGACATTATTTGTGGAGGACGAAGACGGAGATTTGTATACTATTTATATATGTATTCCACTGTATCATGTTTTTCCGGTGCATTATCCTATTATACATGCTGTATGTATAACTCCGATTGTATTGTAAAAGTGTAATCAAATTTATATTATAAAACAGCTTCATGGACTGTTTATTTTATTATTATATTTTGTCATTCCACTGTGAGATTCTGTGTTTTGTTTTTCCTTCTTTTCTCTTATTTTTCTTATTTACCCCATTTACAATCCTCTCTTTTGAATGGTTTGAGTTGACATGTGTGGTTTATTGTCGACTTAAACTGTCCAAAAAGGTGGGTCGTTACAGTTGGTATCGGAGGTTTGGTTTATAGGTACCTTAGCATGTTCGGGGTTAACTCATTAGAGATAGGGTTATTAATACCCTAGAATGAGTTTGTCTAAGTATATATATATATATATATATATATATATGAGAGAGCGTACTTGTTAGTGTTATAAAATATTTTTGTATTGTGTTAATTTGTTACATTTAGTATTTATAAATTCTGGTCGGTACAGGCATCGATGGGGATTTCTAAACACTTAATAGGACAGACCGACACAATATTGTTTTTGAAATATAGGTAAATGAAATAATTTTACCTAGCATTATATTTTGTATATAAAAGAAGAATTTTTTTATAAATGGATATAGCTGTATGTGATATGTTTGTTTGTTAGGAAGTGAAATTTTATAAATATTAGTTGCAAAATAGGATTTACAAATAAAGTGAATATAAATTGGAAATTTGAGAACTTAATTCCGGAATTTTGAAATTGGTTTCCAAAGATTTTGGAATATAATATTAGTATTATTTGTAAGTGTTTTCGATATAAATATTTTCAATGTGATTTGAAAGAAATGTTTCAAAAGAATTTTAAAAAGGAAATAAGTTCTATACTTCTCTCTTCTGTTGCTGGAAAATAATTTCAATGATGATCGCGGCATCATCGAGATTCATTTTCGAGTTTCAAAGTGGGAAGACCATTGTAGTGGCTTTCCTACACATTTCTTTTGATAAACAAATTTTAATTTTGATTTCCAATTATGTTTTGTTATACAAAGGATATAAGTATATATTATTTTGAGATGATTTGAAATGTAATCCGGTACTTAGTTCTTAAGATTCTGTTAATCAATGATTTTCAGTTATTGTAACAGAATGGAATCTTGACTATTTTAATAAGTTGGAAACTTCCAAAATTGAAACCTGAATTAAAAGGTAATTGTTTAATGAAAATATAAGAAATTGGAAATTTGTAACTTGTAAATTAAAAGATAATGAAAATTAAGAAAATGCAAATTGTTGAACATTTTTGTTAACTAAAATGAAAAGGATAAAATTGTATAGCATTCAATTACATTCTAAAAACATTTATAAAACTTAGCAGAAATGTTTAAAAGTTGAAATGTTAAATAAGAATATGTAGTAGAATATTATATAAGTAAAAGCTTTAAAAAATGCTTCAAAATGAACGTATGTTTATAAACGAAAAATTAAGATCTACAAGAATGTTATAAATTTAAGTTAATATTTTGAAATTGTGACGACCGCCCATGACCCCCGCACGGAATCTAGAGATAGTGCGCTGTAAAGTGTGTCAGGCGACCATGGACGATTGTCAGGGTAGATTAAAACAACAGAATCTATCGTATTACTCACAGCACATGGACAAAATACAATAGAACATATATATAGTGAAGCTTTACAGAATAAAATGCCATCATATAAAACTCCATAATAGTTGAACACAAGCATCCAAATAGTCAATACATCAAGCCTCACTACATATCACTCAGAGAATACAAAACAGCGGAACATCCAGTACAAATAAGAAGATAATATGCAACCCTCTAGCTCGTCTTCGATATCAGCATCGTGAGAAGAGAACAGCACCAGTCACCTGCTACCTAGTCTGCCCGTCCCAAAAATGGATGAACAGCCCAAGGCAATAAGAATTAAAACATAAAGCCTTGAGTCAGACAACAGTCTTAGTGAGCAGTAAATTAACTAACAACATACCAAAAGAGCATAAAGGAAAAGGAATAGGAATACAACCCTCCCACTCCACCTCTTTCTACAGTGATAGCCCCCAGACACACACTAAGCAGAAGCAACATAGCAGAGCATGCAATTTAAAGTAAAGTAATAATCATTCGAGTCAAGGGCGATGTTTTCCAAGTACCAAGGCCTAAATCAGATAAGCACCCAGAAAATACCGCTCTTGAGTCCGAATGACGATACAACCAAACATCCATGACTCTGGCTATCACTGTTATCATTTCTTCGATATCACCGTTAATTGAATGACTGGCACATTCTTTCAGCCGTCCGTCAAGGGCTAATGGAAACCCCGGTTCTAGACATAACTCCCGCACGTCGTCGCAGCCTGTGCCTAGGACTATCGAATCTGCCCAGAGTACTCGACCATCAACAGTTAGTCGTTGGGACTATCGAATCTGCCCAAACGTACTCTTGCTTAGAGCATGCTAGAACCTTCAACAACGATGCTATCCAAGCCTCCTAGTCATCCTCCTCGACGACTATTCTCATATCTATTCATTATCCTCAACTCGAATCATATCACCGAGTTATCAACATGCTTGGAATGATCCCGTCTGGATTAGACCAAGTCTTCATCATATGATTGCCTCGCTTCATCACATCCTCGCAAAGCCTCGTCTCAACATCACATCATCAAATCTATGCATAAGAGCTTCATCATCCCGCTACATATGCCACGAGCAGCTTTCCCAATTCAAGAGCCTTTCCCTTAGCTTTTGAATCATCTTCGACCACCTTGTCTAAAACCAATCAACAATCATCTAATTCACAGCAATCAATCATGTCAAACATCAATCCAAGTAACCAAGCATTCAAATATAAGCAAAATGAACAATTATAACAATAATGGCAATTTCGTAATTAAGGAGTTGAAAGTCTAACAAGCATGAAAACATGAGAATTATCTCTACACCTTGATGAATGAACTTGCATAGGTTAATCACATACAAAAATGGTTGTCAAATCATCATGAACAATGGATCTACATGGATCTACACTTAGGATGAAGAAAATGCATGAAAATCACTATTTTAACACCAAATCGAGCCAACAATCCGATATACTCCTTTGGATCCGTGTGAGAGATAATCACCACTCACCAAATCACCAAAACAAACCCAAATCTACACGCTTCAGATCTGGACAGTGAAGGATCGAGCTTGATCTATCACGAATCCGCTTCAAACGAAGAAATCTCTCTTGAAAAGATGAAGATCTTCAATCTAAGCTCTTGAATCTTCGATCTTGATCTTCGATTTGGATGAAAGGAAGCACTAGATTAGAGTGGAGAAAAGAAGTGAAGAAGTGTAGAAGTCGAGCTCTCAAAATGGCAGCACTTCGTCGCTTCAAAATCCGGATCCCAAAAAGTGAGAACAACCCCCTCTATTTGTAGCAGAAATTCCCTTAGGTCGCTCGGAGTTAGGTCGTCCACGACCTACGACCTAGCAACATCTTCGACCTAACCAAAGCCAGACGACTTAACTGCTTAACACTCCTACGACCTAACAAATATTACGACTTAAAACAAATGCGCATCTGCGACTTAATCTGCCAACGACCTACGACCTAATGCGCTCGACTTAACTATTGCCGACCTAACGGCTTAGCATATGCGCGCATCCTACGACTTAACAGATAACTGGGTTACGACTTAACAACTAATCTCCTAGGTCGCTCGCGACTTAAAACATAGGCTACGACCTAACACTAAGCCAAAACCCAACGACCTAACACCTTAAGTTTCCTCGCGACCTAACGTAAGTCGCGAACAACTGGGATGCGACCTAACACTTAGCTATTCTCCTTAAGTCGCTTACGAGTTAACAACCCACACTTCAAAACTACTCACGCGACCTAACACATACGCGACCTAACACCTTAGGTCGTCTAACGACCTAACTACGCTAACCAGCCAACCCCTATTCTGCTTAACTCTTAGGTCGCTAACAACTGTAGGTCGCTCACCTCCTATAGATCGCTAACTCCTATAGGTCGCTAACTTCTATAGGTCGTCCCACCCGACCTAACAACTTAATCACTAAGTCGCTAACCCGGAATCACTAGGTCGCTAACTCTACCAGCCGACCTAACACTTAACCAAAACTTAGGTTGCATAATTCTATAGGTCGCTCTAACTAACCCACGACCTAAACCCCCATACGACTTAAGACAATACGACCTATTTCTTAACTCGGTCAAAACCTTAAGTCGGCAACTCGACCCAGACTTTTATCTCTTAACTCGTCCAAACCGACTTAGGACTTAGAAAAATTCTGAACGACTTATCAACAATGCAACCAATTGTTAATTATTTTACGATGTTTCGATCCGTAAAATACGGGTCGTTACATTCTCTCCCCCTTAGGAATTTCGCCCCCGAAATTCCAAGCAAACAAAGCAATCAAAGGCTATTCTGTACGCCTACCATCCATAGAAATCAACAAACCATGCATCCAATTCTAACTTAGCGTATAGAATTCTAAGACTTAGAACAAGTTACAATATCGCGAGATGAGACGACACCTTAGGGCCATACCTTGAAGAGTTCAGGATCATCCTCTCTTCCACCTCCCACGTACAGTCGTTATCATCATCACTCCATTGTATCTTGAGCAACTTAACTACCTTCCTCCTAAGCTGTTTCGTGTCGGTTTCAACAACACGAAGCAGCTTACGAGGTCTTCTACCAACTGGATCAACTTCAAAATCTTCACAGCTATCAGTAGAAACCACCGTACTCGAGTCGTGCACATACTTCCGTAGATATGATACGTGAAAAACATTGTGCACACCCGACATCTTCTCCGGTAACTCCAATCTATAGGCGAGCTTTCCAATTCGCTCGATAATCGGGAATGGTCCAACAAATCTCGGAGTCAATTTTCCTTTCTTCCCGAATCGAATAACATTCTTCAGTGGAGAAATCTTCACAAAAACCATATCACCAACGTCGAATTCCAAATCCTTTCGACGCCTATCGGCATAACTTTTCTGACGGTCTTGGGCTGCCTTCATTCGTTGCCGAATGATCTCTATACAATCTGAAGTCTGCCGAATCATCTCTGGCCCAAGTATCAGCTTTTCTCCAGTTTCCAACCAACATGTCGGAGAGTTACACGTTCTTCCATACAATGCCTCATACGGTGCCATACCAATACTTGACTGGTAACTGTTGTTGTATGCAAACTCCACCAAATGAAGGTGATCTTCCCATGATCCTCCGAAATCCAAAACACAAGCTCTGAGGAGATCTTCCAAAACTCGGTTGACTCTCTCGGTCTGACCATCTGTTTGAGGGTGATAAGCTGTACTCAAACACAACTCGGTTCCCAAAACTTCCTGGAAGCTCTTCCAAAATCCACTAGTGAACAATGGGTCTCGATCGCTCACTATACTCTTCGGAATACCATGGAATCGAACTATCCACTTAACATACAACTCAGCCAACTTTGATGCAGTCCTAGTCGATCGAACAGGAATAAATCGTGCACTCTTAGTCAGACGATCTACAATGACCCAAATCCCTTCATTTCCCGTTCTGGTTCTAGGCAATCCATCAATAAAATCCATCGATACCTGCTCCCACTTCCATGTAGGAACTTCTAATGGCTGTAGTAATCCACTTGGCTTCTTCTGTTCGGCTTTTACCAACTGGCAGTTCATGCACTTGGAAATAAAATTTCCAACATCCTTCTTCATACCTTCCCAGTAGTAAGTTCTCTTCATATCCCGATACATCTTATTTCCACCTGGATGAATTGTCAGCTTCGAGTGATGACTTTCCTTCAGAACTTCACTCCTCAATTCATCTATATCGGGAACAACTAGTCGTCCTTGCTTCCGAAGCCAACCCTCTCGATCGACCTCGAATCCTTTATCCTTTTCTGGATCCAATCCAGATTCCAAATCATGGATAATCTTGACAAGCTTATCATCTCGCTTTTGTCCCTCGCCAATCCTTTCCATAAGAGTGGGTCTTATTGATAAGTTTGCCAACATCTCAGGCTCCAATTCACATCTAGGCCTGAAGTCAAATCCAGCTAAATACTCGAGATTCTTCCATTCTGAAAACATGGCTCCCAATCCTGCATGTCTTCGACTTAACGCATCTGCCACTGCGTTACCTTTTCCCGGAGTATAAGCTATACCAAAATCATATGATGCCAAAAACTCTAGCCAACGTTGCTGCCGAAGATTCAAATCCTTTGGGGAGAAAAGATACTTCAACGACTTATGATCCGTAAACAACTCGAATCGAACTCCCAATAGATAATGTCTCCACATCTTCAAAGCAAAAACAATCGCCGCTAACTCCAAATCATGAGTCGGGTAATTCCTTTCATGCGGCTTTAGTTGTCGACTGGCATACGCAACAACTTTATCCTTCTGCATCAGCACTGCTCCAAGTCCAGTACCACATGCGTCGGTGTAAACCACCATCTCATCATTCCCACTAGGAATAGTCAAAACAGGAGCACTCGTCAATCGCTCTTTCAGGATTCCGAAAGCTTGCTCACACTTAGCATCCCAACTAAACACTTGGTTCTTCTTTGTCAATCCTATTAACGGTGCAGCTACCTTGGAGAAGTCTTTGATAAACCGTCGATAATATCCTGCTAATCCAAGAAAACTTCTCACATCAGATGCTTTCTTAGGTCTAACCCAATCCTGGATTGCTGCCACCTTAGCGGGATCAACCGCTATTCCACTTCCAGAAATCACATGGCCTAAGAACCTAACTTCACTCTTCCAGAAGTGACACTTCGAAAACTTAGCCTTCAGCTGATGCTTCCGTAAGATTTCCAAAACAATACGCAAGTGCGTCTTGTGCTCTTCTTCCGTTCTGGAATAAATCAGAATATCATCCACGAACACAAGTACGAACTTGTTCAACTGATCTCTGAACACTCTATTCATAAGATCCACAAAATATGCTGGCGCGTTAGTCAATCCAAACGGCATTACCAGCCACTCAAAGAAACCAGATGGTGTCCGAAAAGCAGTCTTCGGCACACTATCCTTAGCTACTCTCAACTGGTGAAATCCTGTTGCCAAATCCATCTGGGAAAACACCTTAGCTTCGTGAAGCTGATCAAACAAGTCATCTATTCTCGGCAATGGATACTTGTTCTTCTTAGTCACCTTATTCAGCTCACGATAATCCACACACAATCTCAATGACCCATCTGCCTTGGTTGCAAACACAACTGGTGCACCCCACTCGGACACACTACGCCGAATGAATCCTTTCTGCAAAAGATCATCAACTTGCACCCTCAATTCCTGCTGTTCCCTAGGTGACATCCGCCTAAGAGGCATCACAACAGGTCTGGCTCCTTCAACTAGATCTATACGAAACTCGATCTCTCTATGCGGCGGCAACCCTTTGACTTCGTCAAAGACATCCTCGAATCCATTAGCGATCGGCACTGATGACAGTCCATCCCGTGGAACAACCAATGAATACATGAAGCTCATGAAGACGCCTTCTTCATGCTTACATCGTATCACAACCTTTCGCCCCTCCACATTCTCGACTGTCACTTCCAACCTTTCGCAATCAACCTTAGCCGCATGCTTCCTAAGCCAGTCCATACCCAAAATAATTCCGAACCCCGCAAAGTTCAGAACAAAGCAATCACAAACAAAAGAGCAACCATGACTCGATACAACTAGACCATGGCATAACATACACAAACAAGACGAACCCCCAACTAGATTAGTCACAACCAATGGCCTATCAACAATATCCGGTTCCAAACCTAACCGGCCTACAAGTTCACTACAAACAAACGAATGCGACGCCCCAGTATCAAACAACACTCTAACTGGAACACCACATAAGAAAAGAGTACCTTGAACAACCACACTCTTTCCTTTCTCTTCAGCGGTAGGAGCTTTCGAAGACGACGGAACAGCTCCCAAAGCATAAGCTTGCACAATCTGCTTGTCCCTTCTCGGTTCTGGACAATTCTTCCTAAAATGCCCTGGCTTGTCACAGTTGTGACACTTCATCGGCACCTTCGGATTCTTACAATCCTTCTAGAAATGGCCCTTCTGCTGACAATTGTAGCAAGTCACCTCGCCTTTCGGCTTCTTCTGGCCATCCCTTCCCTTCTGCTGCTGCTGCTTCCTCTTCTTGTTTCCACCCTGCTGGGGTTTAGACTCTTCCCTGGTCACAGCAACAACAGATCCTTCCTTAGGAAACAGACTCTCATGCCTGAGAGCTTTCTCCACAAGCTTCTCAAATGAATCGTCCAAATGATCCACCAACTGTCTCCCCAGATAACTGTCCAAGCCTGTCACAAACTTCTCATTCTTCTGATATGCAGATTCAATATACGATCGGGCATACTTGGACAAAACTTCAAACTCAGAAACATACTCAAGAACTGGTCTCCCACCTTGCTTGAGCTCTACAAACTTCTTGAACAGAACAGACTTCTGAGCTGTAGAAATGAACTTAGCCTCAAATCTGACTTGGAATTGCTCCCAAGTAATCTCTTCCTCCGGAGTATTGATGGTAATAGAGTTCCACTAATCAGAAGCTCTCCCTTGAAGCTGCCTTGATGCCAACTTCCTCTTAGTTGCATCATCAATTCCCAAATCACCAAAGATCCTTCTATAAGCATCTATCCACCTCTGGACCTCAATAGTTGATTCTGTTCCCAAGAAAACCTTTCCTCCAAGAGCAGTATAATCCTTGCACAACTTAGCAAAATCCACTGGTTTCAGAGTTTGGACTTGAACTCCAACATCTACTGCTGCCCCTGGAACTGGTATCCTTCTCATGATCGAAGTCATCATAGCTTCGAACATAGCTGCATAATCAGCAGCCCCCTCAGTAGCACGGCCTTCCCTAGCAGCTGGTCTCCCTCTTCGACTCATTCTCAATATCTATAAAAAGGAATGATCAGAACATCTAGAGAAACAACTGCATAAAGGACTAACTTACTGCTAAACTACTATATTATATATAGTAATCATCCATCAAAATACAATTACGTCTCTCATACGTAGTTACGTCAGCGAGCGTTGGGTAAAATCGATTAACCAATGCTCTGATACCAAATGTGACGACCGCCCATGACCCCCGCATGGAATCTAGAGATAGTGCGCTGTAAAGTGTGTCAGGCGACCATGGACGATTGTCAGGGTAGATTAAAACAACAGAATCTATCGTATTACTCACAGCGCATGGACAAAATACAATAGAACATATATATAGTGAAGCTTTACAGAATAAAATGCCATCATATAAAACTCCATAATAGTTGAACACAAGCATCCAAATAGTCAATACATCAAGCCTCACTACATATCACTCAGAGAATACAAAACAGCGGAACATCCAGTACAAATAAGAAGATAATATGCAACCCTCTAGCTCGTCTTCGATATCAGCATCGTGAGAAGAGAACAGCACCTGTCACCTGCTACCTAGTCTGCCCGTCCCAAAAATGGACGAACAGCCCAAGGCAATAAGAATTAAAACATAAAGCCTTGAGTCAGACAACAGTCTTAGTGAGCAGTAAATTAACTAACAACATACCAAAAGAGCATAAAGGAAAAGGAATAGGAATACAACCCTCCCACTCCACCTCTTTCTACAGTGATAGCCCCCAGACACACACTAAGCAGAAGCAACATAGCAGAGCATGCAATTTAAAGTAAAGTAATAATCATTCGAGTCAAGGGCGATGTTTTCCAAGTACCAAGGCCTAAATCAGATAAGCACCCAGAAAATACCGCTCTTGAGTCCGAATGACGATACAACCAAACATCCATGACTCTGGCTATCACTGTTATCATTTCTTCGATATCACCGTTAATTGAATGACTGGCACATTCTTTCAGCCGTCCGTCAAGGGCTAATGGAAACCCCGGTTCTAGACATAACTCCCGCACGTCGTCGCAGCCCGTGCCTAGGACTATCGAATCTGCCCAGAGTACTCGACCATCAACAGTTAGTCGTTGGGACTATCGAATCTGCCCAAACGTACTCTTGCTTAGAGCATGCTAGAACCTTCAACAACGATGCTATCCAAGCCTCCTAGTCATCCTCCTCGACGACTATTCTCATATCTATTCATTATCCTCAACTCGAATCATATCACCGAGTTATCAACATGCTTGGAATGATCCCGTCTGGATTAGACCAAGTCTTCATCATATGATTGCCTCGCTTCATCACATCCTCGCAAAGCCTCGTCTCAACATCACATCATCAAATCTATGCATAAGAGCTTCATCATCCCGCTACATATGCCACGAGCAGCTTTCCCAATTCAAGAGCCTTTCCCTTACCTTTTGAATCATCTTCGACCACCTTGTCTAAAACCAATCAACAATCATCTAATTCACAGCAATCAATCATGTCAAACATCAATCCAAGTAACCAAGCATTCAAATATAAGCAAAATGAACAATTATAACAATAATGGCAATTTCGTAATTAAGGAGTTGAAAGTCTAACAAGCATGAAAACATGAGAATTATCTCTACACCTTGATGAATGAACTTGCATAGGTTAATCACATACAAAAATGGTTGTCAAATCATCATGAACAATGGATCTACACTTAGGATGAAGAAAATGCATGAAAATCACTATTTTAACACCAAATCGAGCCAACAATCCGATATACTCCTTTGGATCCGTGTGAGAGATAATCACCACTCACCAAATCACCAAAACAAACCCAAATCTACACGCTTCAGATCTGGACAGCGAAGGATCGAGCTTGATCTATCACGAATCCGCTTCAAACGAAGAAATCTCTCTTGAAAAGATGAAGATCTTCAATCTAAGCTCTTGAATCTTCGATCTTGATCTTCGATTTGGATGAAAGGAAGCACTAGATTAGAGTGGAGAAAAGAAGTGAAGAAGTGTAGAAGTCGAGCTCTCAAAATGGCAGCACTTCGTCGCTTCAAAATCCGGATCCCAAAAAGTGAGAACAACCCCCTCTATTTATAGCAGAAATTCCCTTAGGTCGCTCGGAGTTAGGTCGTCCACGACCTACGACCTCGCAACATCTTCGACCTAACCAAAGCCAGACGACTTAACTGCTTAACACTCCTACGACCTAACAAATATTACGACTTAAAACAAATGCGCATCTACGACTTAATCTGCCAACGACCTATGACCTAATGCGCTCGACTTAACTATTGCCGACCTAACGGCTTAGCATATGCGCGCATCCTACGACTTAACAGATAACTGGGTTACGACTTAACAACTAATCTCCTAGGTCGCTCGCGACTTAAAACATAGGCTACGACCTAACACTAAGCCAAAACCCAACGACCTAACACCTTAAGTTTCCTCGCGACCTAACGTAAGTCGCGAACAACTGGGATGCGACCTAACACTTAGCTATTCTCCTTAAGTCGCTTACAAGTTAACAACCCACACTTCAAAACTACTCACGCGACCTAACACATACGCGACCTAACACCTTAGGTCGTCTAACGACCTAACTATGCTAACCAGCCAACCCCTATTCTGCTTAACTCTTAGGTCGCTAACAACTGTAGGTCGCTAACCTCCTATAGATCGCTAACTCCTATAGGTCGCTAACTTCTATAGGTCGTCCCACCCGACCTAACAACTTAATCACTAAGTCGCTAACCCGGAATCACTAGGTCGCTAACTCTACCAGCCGACCTAACACTTAACCAAAACTTAGGTCGCATAATTCTATAGGTCGCTCTAACTAACCCACGACCTAAACCCCCATACGACTTAAGACAATACGACCTATTTCTTAACTCGGTCAAAACCTTAAGTCGGCAACTCGACCCAGAGTTTTATCTCTTAACTCGTCCAAACCGACTTAGGACTTAGAAAAATTCTGAACGACTTATCAACAATGCAACCAATTGTTAATTATTTTACGATGTTTCGATCCGTAAAATACGGGTCGTTACAGAAATGCTAGTAATTAAATTAAATAGTGAAAAATGAATACTGTTTAAAGTAAATGATTATAAACTAAAGAAAATGACTGAAATGATCCATTGATGAATATTTATATTAAATTAATATCAAGGTTATAAGTAAATAATAAATGTAAAATAAACTGCAATGAAATGTAGGTAATACTTAAATAATGAATTCATTGGTTATTTTAAATATTGAATGGGAAATAAATTATGTAAGTAATGAAAGAAAATTAATAAAAGGTAATTATTGTATAAATGAATTAAAAACAAATGAAAAGTAAAGAATGACGTGAAAAGAAACCAAGAGCATAAACTTAAATAATAATGTGTTAAATTCTTTGTTGTTTTGGCTTATGGAAATTTTGGGAAATGATACTTCAAATTGTCCAAGGTTGTATGAATAATCTATTAAGTAATTATCGAAGGCTGTTGAGCGTAGGGTACACTTGATAGTTTATTTATCACCCTTGTACCATTAAAAGTTTCTGAACCTGAACAAACCATTAGAATTGGTTGCTATAGATGTATGATTGATTCCTTTGTTGCATGTGATGGTCGTGCTGTTTTGTTGGCATATGTTTTGTGTTGATTTGCTTTGTTGCTAAATGAAACAACTAAATATTTCTCTTTTAGAAAATTCTCACTATTTTGGATTATATAAGTGTAATACAGGTTTATGGAAGCAATAGCTACTGCTTTTGGTTTCATAAATAAAGTTGTTTGCCCGACAAATAGGTACGTTTTCGGATTACGGTTTTATAGCGATATTTTATTGTTTTTCCTATGGTTTGGGGTGTTTTATTATTGAGATATGATATATATATTGAAATTATTGATATTATTATTTTTCCGTACCTAACCGCGCAAAGGAGACTCTGCCGAAATTTTTCGTGAAATTAAGACTTAGAATATTTTGGTGCAAAGGTGGTTATTTTCAAAGTTATATTAAAACTTAATGATGTAAATTTAAAGTGTTTATAAAATTGAATAATTTGAATAAAATTATATCAAGTTTCTTAATTCCTTCTTTTCCTTTTCGAGGACGAAAAGTTTTGAGTGGGGAGAGTGTAACAACCCGTATTTTTTTATAATTAAAAATATTAAATTAAATAAGATTTTGAAATGTAATATTGTGAGAAATTAAAATTTATGATTTATTTATGAGAAAAATAATTAAAATATAATTTAATAATGTTGATTGAATGAAATTGACAACTGTTTAATGTAATCTCAATCAATTGTAATGGTAAAGTTAATTTGGAATGTAATTGTAGAGCTTAATTTGGAAATAATTGTGAGACAATAAGTAATGAATTAAATGTTGTATTAATGGTAAAATTATATATAATTTAATTGAAAGTGGTATTAGCATATAATATGAAATCAGTTATTGGTAAGTAAACGTATCAACCCTTGTTGTAAACAATAAATTTATAGATAGTTGAATTACTTAGATGTAACAATTTCTTTATTTTTCATCTCAATTAGTTAATCCATTTGAAATTAATTTTGTAATCAATGGAATTTCATGTAATTGAAATATTTCAATTAATACGAGGGAAGACGTTAACTGTAAAATAATTGGGTGTAATAAAATGAAAACTTATGTTAATGAATACATAAGGGAATTGTTGATTTAATATAAAGGACTTTTAAATCAAAATGAAAGAATATGTTGAAACAGAAATTATAATGAACTAGGATTTTATTACTGTTGTAATTATATGTTGGAATTAATTTAATATTTAAATTTTGGGCTTAACATGAATAATTGGATTTCAAAGGAAAACAAATTGGATTAATTATCTTCCTGGTATTATGGTATGTTTTGAGATTTAGTTATTGGGATTAATAGCAATTAATTCTTGCCATTAATAAGAAATGGAAGTAAATGATAATTAATTAGTGATATGTGCAACTTACATTTTATGTTAAAGATATAATGGGTATTTCAATGAGAAATATTACGTTCAAATTGTAAGTACTCAAATTTGTTTCAAAATTTAATTTTAGTTTACTGCATATATATTTATACTTAAATATAAACTTACATTTCAGATCCAATTATATCATTAAAAAGTTGATTATTTAGGTTTGAAATCTCATATGGTATAAAATTAAATATTAATAGCAGATTATAAAGGGAATAAAATAGATATACACTTGACTATTTCCTTTTTACTTAGACTTGATTAGATTTTAATTGCAACATAATTTACCTTTCCATCTTCACTCTTCCAATTTACTCTTACATTCATTGCCTCCTTATGTAGATTATTTTCATACCTTTTATGTATGAATGTAAACTATAAGTGGCGATAAAGATGTACAAATATATTTATACACCTGTTTATATTATCTCATTATGTTGTCATATTTTATGTATGTTAATGCATTCCTAATAAAACATTCAATCGAAACGTTAACATGTTTGTTTGTTTAAATTCTCAATCTAATCAGAGAGAGAGAAATGAAAGGTTCTTAATGTTATATATTCTATTAATTACTTACACAAATTTGCATAGAGAATTTATTTTCATTTATTGTGTGTTAATTAAATCTTTATTAGATGTCAATTTTGGTATGTTTGGGGTTTACAAAATTAATTGAGTGAACAATTGTTTTTGAAATTTGAATTCCAAATGTTTGTTTACAGTGTAGAGCTGGTCCATTCATTCCCTTTCTAATTAATAATTGCCACACTTTTTTCATTGTTTCCTCATTTGTTCCATTACTCCTTTCCATTTATATTGTCTGAAGTTTTTTCATTTCACAAACAGGAACTACTTTTCATATTTTTAATTCTTTCCTTCGCCTCTTTTTAATACCTACTACTTTTACAAATGCTATTCATATTTACTTTATTTAAATACCTAATTTGTTCACATTTATTTTGCATTTTCATTCATTTTCAGACTTCATTTCCCGAAGCCTCATTTCATTTATTTCTAATTAATAGCAACCTCTCTTTTCAAATTCAATGGCCCTAAACCTAACTCTAACCTTATAAATAACATATGATGCAAATGAAACCTTAGCCTCTATTCTAATCTTCTTATTCTTTTTTCATCCTCAAATCTTCTTCTTCTTCTCTCTCATTTTTTTATTCTTATTCTTCAAAACTTCTTCTTTAGTTTCAAACTATCTTCTTCTTTCAAATATTTTTCTTCAAATCTGGATCCATACAAACTTCTATGTCTCTTCCAAAATTTTCTAAAAAAAAGATTAAAATAGCAAGGAAACAAAGCAAAAGGAGAAAGTAGTAGGGATCCAAATCTGACTAGAAATGGGAAAACCATAAGGTGAGTGATTTAACCCACTCACAAATACTAAACTTTCGTATGTTAGTTGAATTGAATTTGTGATGTGATAAGAATATTATTAGTTGCTGTTTGGTAGTTTAATTTGACATTTTAATTTAATTTGAATTTATAATTAATTAAATTGCCAATTAAATTAATATTGAGATTAAATTGATAGTTAAATACATGATATTGGTAACCAGTTAATTGTTGTGATTTATTGACTGATTTGGATGTTGATTGTGATGGATGTTTATTTATTGACATTTTGGATGATTGGATGTTATGTTTATTATATATGTTGTTATCGCACTGCAAGTTCCCTTAGTTTGTTGTTAGGAAAATCACTATGGGTTGAAATGATACATACCCAAACACTCTTATAGATTTGGGAAAATCATTATGGGTTGAAATGATACATACCCAAACACTCTTATAGATTTGGGAAAATCATTATGGGTTGAAATGATAAACCCGAGCGATTTTATTGATTTGGAAATTTGATCCGGGATATGGGTTGAAATGATATATACCCGGAAAATTTAACTATCTTGGGGTTGAAATGATATATACCCTATCACTTGACCATAGGGTAGAAAATTATATACGGACACCGTTGGTCGGTTTTAAATTATTTTCTAAATAGTAAAGTATGTTTGATTTATAAATTTGATTTTATTAAATTTAATTTAATGATTTTATCAAAAAAAATTATATTTGGAAAATAATTTGTTTTATATGTTTTAAAGTTTCAAATTATAAGTTATTATATGGTTTAAATGTAAATTTAAGATTTTAACTTATGATTTTATTTAGTTTCAAAAATATATTTTTTAAATAGTTTAAAATTTAATTTAATATATATTTTTGAAATTTAATTTAATATAATAAATATAGTTTTGATTTAATATAATAAATATAGATTTATAATAACTTTAATAAATAAAAATGTAAGAGGTATTGTAAGGAATTTATAAAAGTTTTGTAAGAGATTTTATAATGGATTTTATAAAAGGATTATCATAAAAGATTTTTATAAACGATTATATAATGATTTTATAAAGGTTTTAAAGGATTTATAGAAGGTTTTATATAAAAACTTGTATAAAGGGATTTGGAAGCGTATAAAGGTATTTGTGTAAAAGTTTATGATAAAGGGAAGAGTTGTAAATTGTTTTGGGAATTTATAAATAGCTTTATAAATGGTTTAGAAGAGATTTATAAATTATTTTCGAAATTGATTGAAAGAAATTTTCCTCGGTATTTATAAATATATTTATACTTTTGGAATAAGTATATGTATATCTTGATATGAAAGTATACACTGTTTTCTAGATTTATTATTATAAATGTTTTATAAAATGACCACAGTGTGAAACATATAACGATTAATTGTTAAAGAGACCGGGGTCGGATATTGTCATACTCTCTGCCAATTCAGCAACCACTTTAACAACTGTGTACATGGTGGAGAATCCAGAATGAAGTATGATGGTTTGGCGAACGCTTCTGGTCTGAGGTAAGAACGCAGTGTTGACCCCCTCGGGTCAGCTTGATATGACTAAAACCTGAGCTATACCAGGCCAAGTGAGGTCGCTCCTCCGATCGGGCAAATTTCTTCGATACCATATATGTTACTTTGTGATTGATTAGTGGCCACCCCTCGATTTGATTATGGGAGTGTGTTCCGAGGTGGGCGGTAGTAGTTGCTACGCGTTACCACCAGTCCGGTAGTGCAAAACGGTAGAATCCTACCCTGGCCATTGCCTCGCGTGCCTTGTCATATGCCTTATCGAGCCCACTACGATTTTGGTTTGTGTCGTACCTATGGAGTGCTCCCTGATAGCCCACCAGTTTGGTGGAGTTCAAAGTACTGTATAGACTACGACATTTATAAAATGTGTTAAGGGGTATATGGGTAATGCCTTAACGCTATTTTAATACTTTACTTTACTGATAGACACTATATATATAGCGTATATTACTGCATATAAATAGTTTAACGGATCCTTAGGAGATGGAAATCCCGAACATCTCTTAAGTTATTGCACGCACGTTATACACTGGATAGGAGTTGTAAAATCCCGTAAACATCTCTAAAGCCATTACACTTATATTTATTTGCTGTTGATTTAACTTACATAAGATCTTTTAGTTCTGACTCGAGTGTTTTGTCTTTTCATGACGCTCGGGTCAGACTGAGCTTTTCAGTGTTGAAGACATTAATTCTGGAGGACGAAGACGGAGATTTGTATACTATATATATATATATATATATATATATATATATATATTCCACTCCATCATGTTGTTCCGCCGCATTATCCTATTATACTTACTGTATGTATAACTCTGATTGTATTGTAAAAGTGTAATCAAATGTATATTATAAAATAGCTTCGTCAACTGTTTATTTTATTATTATATTTTTGTCATTCTATTGTGAGATTATGTGTTTTGTTTTTTCTTATTTTCTCTTATTTTTCTTATTTACCCCATTAACAATCCTCCCTTTCGAATGGTTTGAGTTGACATGTGTGATTTATTGTCGATTTAAACCGTCCAAAAAGGTGGGTTATTATAGTAAATCAATTCTGGATTTCTCATCCCCATTCTTTTTTAACTATCTGTCTCATTTATAGTTTCTAGGATCACTAATAACCTATTAGTTTTCATAGGCTGACTAATAACCTGTTTAATTGCTTATGGACTCCCTGTCCGGTCTCATAGTTTTCATGGGATCAATAAGAATCTATTGGCCCCTACTAATAACTTCATTATTCATGGGTTCACCCCGAACCTATTAGTATCTCCAATAAGTTCCCTCTTATCCTTGTTTTCATGGGTTGACTAGGAACCTATTGATTTCTGTCAATAACTTAATTCAGATATAGTTTTCATGAGTTCACTACAAACCTATTGGCCCCTGCCAATAACCATTTTAAGTTTTCATGGGTTTACTATGAACCTATTGGCCCCTGCCAATAACTTTTTTCTAAATATAGTTTTCATGGGTTTACTATGAACCTATCTATCTGATATCTTCTTTAATCAGTATTTAGGCATCCTATATTTTGGTCTTCCTGACCTCCTGGATGCAATTCTACTTATTCAGGAGTTAACTCAATTTATACTCACTACTGGGTCAACCTAGCTGGTTATTCTGCCGTTTCTTCCAAAATTATAGTGTGGGTCCATTTTTTAAATGAATATGTAAACTAGAAGAAGCAAACATAATAACATAATAATCACCAACATCTGTGGTTTAATATCCTTGAAATCATTTTCATATAAAACATGGTTAATCCCTTTAACCTATTATTTTTTGTCAAGGAAAGCTTCTTCAAAAACTCCATACTTAAAAGCTGTAATGACCCAATTTTTCAGTCATCTGAATTTTGAATATTTAATTGGTTTTAAATATTTAAAAGTAAATTTTTATAAGATTAAATAATTTATATTTCAAATATAGTGATTTATTTAGATAATTAAATTGTTAATTTAATATTTGAAATTGTGTAAATAATTGAAACTTGAATTTAATATGAATAAAAATAATTTCTAATGTTGTTTTAAATTTTATTTGAGTTAGAATTGAATTAGTAACCTTTAAAATTGAATTAAAAGTTAATTTACAGAAATTGAAAATTTTAATATTTAATTAACGTGTAAAATAGCCATTTTTGTCACTGTCTCGGATTTCGACGAAACCAGTTTCATTTGATCTGTAATGGTAAATTATTATAGGATTTCAAATTCATGTCAATCGGATTTACCGTTTGATCGTGGGAAGGTGAAGCACCTAGAAATTTATTTAGGTAAATTTTAATTAAAATAATTCGATTCGAAAACCTATCTTCCAAAAACGATGGAATTGGTCTTTGGTATATATTACATTGTGTTTGGAATATGGGTAAAACATTATAAACGGCTGGCGGCATGCTTCGTTTGGAGTTTGAAAAATTTTCGGATGAATAGTGTCATGAAATTTTATATAAAAGGACCCCACTTTCTCCATTTTTCACAAACCCTAGGGTTAGAAGCCCTTGCCGCCACCATTAAATCAATGGCCAGAATTTCATGCTCATCTCCCCTCGATTCCTCTCAATCCCTTCGTTTTCACGCTCCGGCTTATACACGAAAGTTGGAGAGCTCGTCGAGCACTACGAGATCAACGGTCAAGATCTGAATCGGAGCGACGTAGTGGTGCGTAATCGCTCGCATTCGTGGGCTGTTCGGAGGTGTTTTATATGGCGACGGCGAGGCTAGGGGCTTGCGCACTGGGGCTGGGGGGAGAGGAGATCGGCGTTCGTATGGGGATAGTTGATCGATTTCCGGTAGTCCATTGGAGGCGCGGCAATTGGATGAAGCGAGCGACATGTGGGTTCGAACATACATGACTTGCCTGGGAATATACGTGAGAAGGAAGATGTAATTAAGGTGGATGATTATATTAAATATTGTAATTAAGGAAATTAATTATTTTATTAAAATCGTGTATACTTATAATTGCCATAACTTCTTCATACGAGGTCGAAATTGGACGAAACGAATTGCATTGGGTTCGTATTGACGAGCACTACGCAATGGAGCTAGTTTGAAGTTGATTGGAGTTAGTGAGAATTTTGGTTAAAATTAAATGCACGTTTAATTTTAATCGAAATAAAACGCTGCAACGACGACTGCAACCAAAGTGAGTACAACTCACTCTCCCTGTCTCGCTTATATTTTTATATAAGTGAGAATAAATTTATTTATGATGATTGATGATTGTTTGGATGATATATGATATATTATATAAATTGGTTGGTTTGGATATATTCCCGTATATTTTAGCGGATGAGACCCTATACGTTCCCGTGTATGAGCGGACGACCCTTTGTACGCGTGTCTACCTCAAAGCGGACATTGTACATATTTTCTCATATGTATATCTGTTGCATGTGACAGGTTGGAGGGATCCAACTGGATTCCTCACCGTTGTTGATTTTTATTTAAAGATATTGTTATATATGTTATTATCATGTGATATATGATGTTTGGATGCCATGATTGATATGATTGATGTAAATCCCTTTATCTAGTACTTTTGCAGCATTGGGCTATATTTTGGAATTTAAAATATTAAGACAATGATTTCAAATTAAAAAGGTTTTCAAAGTGATTTTGAAAATATACGTGTTTTTAATAATTTTTAAATTGTTAAAGAAATAGATTTATTATAAATAAATAAAAGTTATAATCTTTATGTTATAAAAATTATGGCTTTGTGAAATGTAATAAAAATATGATTTTTGAAATATGAAGTTAACTATTTTTGTTAAAATAAGTTAAATGAGAATTTTGACTTTATTATAAATGGTTTGTTTATAAGATTTATTAAATTATTAAAATAAGTTAAATTGAGATTTTTGGACTTATTATAAATGGTTTATATATATAAGATTTATAAATTGATATTTTATGAATAAAAGGAATGGAATTATAAACAGTGTTTTATAAATATTAGAAATTGAATTGTTATCAAATTTGTATATGGATTTGCAATTGAAATTTAGAAATGAATTTATAATGGATTTTATAAATAATAAGATTTGAAAAGAATGAATTTGTAAATAAGGGATTTATAAGTAAATTAACTTATAATTGGAAAATGAGATATAAATGGAATTTTGTTAGTAAAGGAATTTTGTATATGGAAGTTTATAAAATATAAATGGAATTTATAAACATGGTTTATAAATGAGAAATCAACTTAATTCGATAAGCTAAATATGGATTTTTATAAAGGAATTATATTCATGATTTTGGACGGTGAATAATCCTTTAAATTAAATGTGTAGAAGTAATGAATTTGGTAAGAGAATTATATTCACGATTTTGGACAGTGAATAATCGTTTAAATAAAACGGATGTTTTTGGAAAGTGAAATTATAAAATGGAGTTTAAATGGTTTGAAAATAAAATAAGTTGTGAATTTACTTATTATTAAAATAAGTATATGAAAATGCTTTCCAAATATCTAATAAGTGAAATGGTTTTTAATATTATCTTTTTAAAGATATTTTGAAGTGAAAAATTAGAAAGTGATTTGGTTTATAAACGATTAATAGAAGTCTGGTTCAGTGACTACTTATGTGCTAGATTTTGTTTGTTTCTTTGATAGTTAAATAACCGACTATCAAATTTAGCCATTTTAGTTTCTCAACTTGATGTAGAAACTAATTAGTCATACACTTAGTACGTAACTGACTGTGTATGCTTGATTATCGTTTGTGTTGGGAATGTTGATTCGTGTAGTGCAGAGTGATTACTCCAATCTATCGAGCTTCCTTCTTGGCTGAAGGATAGCAAGTTGAAAGTTGAAGACGTGATAAGTCTATGAGACTTAGTTTCTGTGTGAGGTTGAGAAACGCTTTTGCGTTGTTGATGCGAAGATACCGGGATCACATTTATCTGAAAACCACTTCTGACCAACATTTATGCGACGATTGTGCAGGTTGGTCGATGATATTAATATTTAGGATTTTCATAGTGAAGGACTACTTGTTGATCATTTGGGGTTAAAATCCCAATATACATATAGTAGCAGTAGTCTCTTCGCTATGAAATATCCAATGCAAGGACTATTCGCTACTAATCCTAGGGATTTCCCGACAAGATGTGGTAGGAAAGTGCCTTCGGTTTTTCCTGTTCCTGGACAACTTGTATGGACGAGTGTCTGACATTGCATTTCTAAGATTACGTACATTGGTTTTTACAAACGTACATAATGTGGAAGGCAACTTCTCTTAGCTTAACACCTTCCTTGAGACGTACGAGCTCAAGGGTTGTATTTTTGTGGAAGGCAATTAGTAGTCAACGGAAATGGCGATGTGGCATTCAAAGATGATGTGATATGTGATATGTGAAAGGTAATCGATATCTCTTTTGGCCTCACTCCTCGGAAAACGACCGAAACAGGGATAGAAACAGCAAGGCTAAGTGGCTTGCTCCCATCAGGAGATGTCATCACTCTTCTAGATATATCTTTACACGCTATGACATCGTGTATCTAATTATTGTTGTTGTATGCTTGTGGCCATGAATAAAGGTCGGTAACGACCGAAGTGATGACATATTCGGTACTATCCAGAGATGGGTAGGATGGTCTTGTGTTGGTTTAGGCGGGCAGTATCTGCTTCCTAGGTACATCCCTCTAGAGGTGTACTTTGTTGTTTAGGAAAGTTAGTCCCTTCACCTAGTCATTTGTATGGAATCCAAAATCCAATACGTGCCTGCCATTTTCTATTGTAGAAAGCCTTGTATTACAAGGTGTATGCTAAAATTTAATAATGTAACAATTTCAGGTATTTTAATATTATTTGTATAATAGACACTATTATAATATAAGAGAATTTGATATGAAATGTTTTGGTTATCCTAAGGTAAAAACTTTGTCGGTATTTATTTGCAACGCGGTCTTACGAGATACCTTTTGTTTTGATAAAGGAAAAGTTTTGATAACTTTATAAATTCATTTGAGATGTGTTTTTCTCATGCTGGTTTGCCATACTGATCGGGGCGTTCTTCCCTTTCAATGCTCGGGTCAGACCGAGCATATTTCAGGTTCAGATTTGGTGCTTTTGGAGCTTCAGTAGAAGAGCTGGAGATCTTCATGTCGTACACACGTATCTGTTTATTTTTCTGCTACTTTGCATTGTTGTTGTTGTAAATTATCAGCATTTGTGAGGACGGGTAATTATAACTATCCAAGCTGATGATTACCTATTGTGTACTCTGATACTGATATTTGTATATTATAGTTTCTCTTTTGTAAAGATTATTGATCTATATTATATGTTATTCCGCTGTGATGTGAGATTCTGTATTTTTTTGGTTATGCTTCTCTTTTCTTCTTCTCTTCTCTTCTTCTTTCTTCTCTCTTTCTTCTCACCCTCTCTTTTTTCTCTCATGATTATCTGCAATCGGTGCGCTCTGGGTCGAACACGCATGGTTTGGTGTCAGATTCAAAGGGTGTCGAGTGCGGGTCATCACAGCCATTTTAGAACTCCTTTGCTTTTGCCATGGTTATTCCTTTAAAAATGAGATTAGGTTCTTTGATTTGAAAACTAAGGCTTTCAAAACCTTAAACCTTTACTTTCGAAACCATTGGATAACCTCATACGAAAGCATTCAAAATTTCTTTTCAAAACACTAAGCATATGCATTTCGAAACACTTTAAATCATCTCTTTCGAAACCTTCAAAACCTACCTTTTGAAAGTATTAAAACATTACTTATTAAATCTTAGAAGCATAGATTCGAAACCATTGAAAGTGCCCCTTTCGAAACCATTGAAAGTACCCCTTTCGAAACCATTGGGTTTATCTTTAAAAATATCTTTTAGGTCAAAGTGAAAATAAACGAAAGTACCCCTTTCGAAACCATTATTCTTCATTTAAAAGAGTTTGGGGGAAAAATGATGGCTTCGGAACCATCCTTTCGAAAGCATTTATCATTTAAGTAAAACATTTGAAGGTTAGCTTCGAAACCCCTTTCGAAACCATTGCCTTCGAAACCATAAACCCTTTCGAAAGCATTAGGAAGTGGATTAATATGTTTAATAAACAAAAGCTACCTTTCAAACCAGTTGTTAACTTCAACTCATTCCAAAGGCATAAGGTCGGTAGTAGGGTTTCAACTGGGTTCAATCTACTCTTTCGAGCGTATTGATTTAAAAACAAAGTAGCCCATTCGAAAGCTACACTTTAAAAAAAAGCGGCAAATTCTTTGAAAGCTACATTAAAGAGGTTTCGACCTCTTCGAAAGCATTCTTTTAAAAACAAGGCAAGCGCATACATTTTGAGAGTAAAACAAAGGTTTCGACCTATCAAAAGCTAGGTTTCGACACCATGCCTTCCGCCCTTCTCCAATCCACTATGTACCAACATATTGATACCTTGTGTATTGGTTTCGGCTTGGTTGGTTTCGACTTGATTGAGGTGGAAGCATAGGGTCGAAAGGTTGCTTCTTAAAGAGGCGGAACATAATTTCTTGGCAATGACTGTTTTAATGCCTTTTCAAGTAATTGCTTTTTAACTAACCTGGCTATTTGTAAACATTTAATTGGTTGCCATAAACTTTTCAAATTCTTTCTTAAAAACTCTTGCAATTATTTCAGATCTAAACAAAAATTAATTTAACAAATAAGTCTTCCATTAAGTAAAACAATTATATCATTTAAGTCCTGCATCTAAAATAATTTAATTCCCATAGTAAATTACTTAGGAAAAATCCTCAAAAATCACAGAAACTCAATTTTAATATGTTATCTAATATATAAAAATTTCAGACCCTCTTCATCATATAGCCGAAATTAATTTCTAAATCCAATTATTCATATTTTCCTTTGAAAATTCATAATAAATTTTTCATGGCTTGGAAAATTATAGAAATTAAAACCCATCTCCAAACAATGTTTAACATAACATATAGATTCCTCATGTCATACAATATTCAATGTAAACGATTTTAGCCTTAAAACCGTATAAACACTTATCAAACAATCTTGTTTGAATTAAACATATCATAAAATCCAAGCATATCATCATCAAAATCAACTTAATGGATTTAAACTTTAAACCCGAAAATCAAATGATCATAAAAAAAAAATAGAGATGGTTTTGATTATTATTCACCTTGATTAGGATTAGGCATTTGACATTTGATCTCGGATTAATTCCCCTAGCTTGATTCTTTAGGTTTAGATGAATTTCTCCTCTTTTCCTCCTAAGAATGGCCGGCTTGAGATTTAAGTTTTTATGTTTTTGAGTTTTGGAAAAGATGAACGTAAGGAAGGATGAGAACGTGGGTTTTAGGTGTTAAAGAATTATGGTACGACAATTCCGAATATGACCTTATGTTAATTGTTTTCTTATTATTTAACATATAAAACCATTCACAAGCCGATTTAATTAATTAAGCTCGACCCTTATATAAATTTCCAAATCTCAATCCCCTTTCACTCTAACATTTATATTATTATATTTAATTTATCTAATTAAATCTCCTGAATAATATTATTAAAAATTTGGGGTGTTGCATATTCTGTTCTGAAAAAAAAATTTATGTAACATTATTACATAATGTAAAATATCATGAAAATTTATTTGCGAAGTTGTGTAATGTCTTCATGGTAAGGCACAATATTTTTTTGTGTTAAATAGAGTTTTGTGTACCTGATTTTTCATATAAATCACCATAAATTGCTTCTTTTTTCTCACCTCCATAGTTCCGGCATTTTATGAATATCCCAAATGATTTTGGGTAGTTAATAGTTAGATCACCTTAAATAGCACCACTTTGACTAGGACTTTGATCGCCACTTCTTGGATGGATGCCCTAGCCTGGAGGCTTTCTTTCTTTCTTGTCTTTGGTGCATGCTTTAGCGAGACTCGATGGTGGGACCAAAGGCTTAATTGACCATCAATCTTTGGATGGGTGCTCTGACTAGGCCTTATGGCAGGATCGAAGACTTTTCGTTTATCTCCCTTGCATGGGTGCTTTGTCCAAGCCTAGCAGTGGGACCGATGGCTTAATTGACCATCACTCTTTGGATGGGTGCTCCAGTCAGGCCTTATGGTAGGATCGAAGACTTTTCATCCATATTTCTTGGATGGGTGCTTTGGCCAGGCCAAACAATGGGACCAAAGTCTTAATTGACCATAACCCTTTGGATGGATGCTCCAGCCAAGCCTTATGGCGGGACCGATGGCCTTCCGTCCATCTCCCTTGGATGAGTGCTTTAACCAAGCCCAGCAGTAGGACCAAATGCTTAATTGACCATCACTCTTTGGATGGGTGCTCCGATCAGGCTTGTTGTGGATCCAAAGGCTCTTATAATCCATTAAAGTGTCTTTTTATTTGAAGATATAATTCTGATTATTGTTGTCTTTTACACATGACCTTGTTTTCTTTTGCACTAACTCCTTGAATATTGCAATTCTACAAACTCATGTAGTCCTCCTTTCCTTACATAATACTCCATGATCCTAGATAGAGCTCAACGATCGTTAATGTAGTGCTCATTAGCTTTATGATGGTGGTAGGATGCTCCTCCCTTATACCTTTATTCCTTTCTTGAAGTGTTGTGTGGGATCCAATAGTTTAATCTTTTTTTGGTATGAAAATACACTTCTTCTTTATAGACGAGAAGGGGAGGGACGATTTTGGCTTTTGCCCCTCTCGTTATAGGAATTCCTCATTCATCTCTATACTTTTTTTAGGCATTCTGACCCCCTAAGTCCTCTTTGAGTTTCTGTTTCCTCAATCGAAAATCCTCACTTTTGAAGGCTAAATCGACCAGACCACTCCATTTTTGAGTAAATTTGTAACAACTTGCACCTCAGTGGTCCCGAATTTCGAGTAAATCGAAACCTAAATCCATTACGATATGGATTGTTGGTGTTGGTAACCTAAGATAAACATAAGCATATCAGAGAACTACCTATATAAACACATGGTGGAATAAAAAATATAATAGAACATATATATCCCAACTAAGGCATATACCTTTGAATCAATATTATTCCTTGGATGTTTAGTTGCCTTGTCACTATCGAGCATGAATGAGAAGACTTTTCCATCTACCGTTCCCATCTTGCACCAGTAGCCTGTCCCTCTAAATCTATTCTAAGGGTTGTAATAAGGAGGGGGTCAGAACAATGTTCTCATGACTGGTAAATTACATATTTTATCCATAACAGTAGTTTATATCGATTGATTTCTATATAGGTATCATATCTACATTCATGGCTTACCCGTTTAATTCCATATGCATGTATGACATATCCAACCTTCTCCGAGGTATAACTATACATGTACATATTATATATATATATATATTATGCTACCCAGAGGAAACACTCGGCCACTTAATACTTCTTAAATAGGGACGAGGCAGATCTAATAGCCATTTAATATCTCAACCTTGAAGCAGGCCCTCTATAACGTAATTGCTGGTCAACAGGCCCTTAGCTACAAAGATAGATGATCCTAAGATACAGATTTATAATTTAATTTGTCGTTTTACTAATGTATCCCAAAGACTTATCTAACGGTTAACCAGCCCACCTTCGGCATACAAACAATAAATAAAAATTTGAGGTCTTTCCGTATCCAAGACATATTTTATACTAGTAGGAAGCGGAATCCATCAGGGTATAACCTTAGTATTGCTAACGACCGCTCGGGACTACTCGCTCAAAGCCTATATGCCAGCCCTGCTACTAAATACCAGTTTATCAACAATACTTACATAACCTGTCGACATCCCATAGCTGAAATTCCATTTAGGCTTACATAATGTAAGTTAAGGAAATTGTCCATTCTAGTTACTTAACACCTCTTGTTAGAAATAAATTAACCCCATTCTCTATTAGGTATCATCGTAGGTTGTTAAAGACTTCCTCCATACGGAGGAGGCATATCCAATGACCAGTTAATACCTTCTATCCCGAAGTAAATCCCTTGACAACCCTAAAGGCACTGAGCCATTTAATACTTCAAATCCAAGGAAAATCCTTAGCATATATTCCCATACATATACAAGAATATATATCCCTTCTCCATGGGTCCTATGGTTGGAGATATCCCACGTCATTAGTACGTATACACAACTATTGGCAGCCTCTAGGTGATGGGCAGACTTCCATTGTGTAACTTTACTAACCTTACATCCCAACCCATACTAAACCATACCAATTATCCTAGGCCTAAACATTAAGCTAAGTCTACTAATTCATGCTTTTCCTAAACATATTATTGAGGCTATAAACTTTCCTACTATAAAAGTTATATTTCCTTCTAAGTTTATTTACTAGTATCCCCTTAATTATTTATTGTGAACCTATTTCTATCTTATATGCTTATTACGTATATTCTTTATTTCCCTCTTACGTCCCATGAATGTCACATTCCATAACAATGGTTATTATTATTCAAATTATACAATCATTAATGACATGTAATTATCTGTTTCAAATTCAACTTACCGTGCCTATTCCATTTTCCCATAATTGTCATATTCAATTCCGTAATTAATCTCATCCAATGCATTTATGTCTCCATTCAATTTCTGTAACTCCTGATTAACTTTATATTTGTTGCCCTACTAATTTTGCAATCATGGTTCATAATTTCTGGAGTTACTACCTCTTTTACATCACACCCTCCTAATCCAATGGTTACTGTGCTATTAATATCTAGTCATCCTAATTATGACTAATACGAGTACCATCGTATATTTATTTATTACGCTTTATTTGTTAACCTATGTGGATTTATATTTTTAATCGGTAAACATGGTTATGCTTGTATATATGTATGTGTGTGTGTGTGTATTTCTATTTTTAACTCATTAATTCCTACACTTAAAAATTCCAGAATACGTACATTCGGTAAAAAACATTCATTTTCAAATTAAATATACTAGAGCTATCCTTCCTAAAAAGGATTGCCGTTATAACTTTCCATAAATTATTTAAAGGTGAGACTTTTGCCACATTTGATATTATAAGGAATTATCTATTTTCTTTATTTTGAAATAGATGGTGCAGACTGCGAAGAACATTCGTACTTTACACGTTTCTTTCAGTTTGATATATTCCTTATTATTCCAAACGATGCACTTTTTATATGAGGAATTAGATTATCTATGAAAATTTACATGGAAATAGATATAACTAAATTATATCCACAACGCTTCCAATAGATTAAAACATAGAAATTCACATTCTAAGTCATATTATGGCAATTCAAATGAATACTAATAATTTAAAATCCAATTATCATAAATCTAGAATAAATTTTACAATCTTATCGACATTCTACTTTAACAAATTTAGGGACCGATTTTCCAATTTCCGAATTAGGGTGCATATACCATTCCATTCTAATTACCCAACTTACCGAATTTGTAGGTGAGATTTCAATCCAATACGTTCATTTTAAGCCTACAACTCAACAGATCTTGCATAAGCATAATAATTAAATAAAACTAAATGATAGAAACTTCAGTATTATATATATAAATCATATAATTTCTTACTAAGCTTTCTAGCTTTCCAAATCTTCCAAATCTGAACTCATCCCTTTAGTTGCCTCCTTTCCCTTTTCCAATCTAAAAACAAATGTACAACAAGATATATACGTACCCACTAGAATTAAAGATCTAAGAGGAGATTTGAATTAAATATAATACAGGTTTATAATTATAAAATTTACCTTTTCCCATAGTATTGATTCAGTACTCCTCTTCTTCTCTTTATTTTCTACCCTTTTCCGATTTATATACATGTATAATATAATATTTTTATAATTTCTAGAAAAAGAAGAAAAGGGGAAATGGCAAAGCTCTGCTGCTCTGATAAGAAGATATGAGGTGAAAAGTGAGGGGCTATGCCTGTATTTATAGGCACTCGAATCAATTATATCCGTTAGATTTAAATTATTTAAATCTGAGCCGTTAGGCAAAGGTTCAGCTCTAGTTACCACTAGTCTAACTGATTGTCCATTTCTTCCTCGGGAGTCGGCTGCTAGTGGTCAACTGGCCCAAAGAGGGGGTTGAACAGTGGGGTCCACATGATCATTATTCTTTATTTCTTCTTTAAATCCTTCTTAATTTCTTCCAATCCAAAAATTTCAAATGCCGATAACTTCTTCGTTTGAACTCTGATCGCAAAACTTTATATATGAAAGTTGCTCAGAAAATCACCACAAACTCAATGTTGCAAGTTTCATGACCAAATTATGATGTTTACTCAAATTCCAGTTTTGAGCCTTATTAATTATTTATCAATTGTTGTTTTTTCTATGGGGTGTTACAAAATTCTTCGAAATCACGGTTCTATTAAGTTTCGAAAGTAGTTCCTCGTGCTTGCAATTGAATGCTCTGCCTGGCCTATGAGAATGGGCCTTTTCCTGGTCTTGCGTTACTCCTGTAATTTGGGTTTGATTTTCCCAATCTTAGTCTATTGGATAATGCATAGATTGGCTTTATTTCTATATGAAAGGGATTCAGCCTCCATTTAGTTGAACTATACTAAGCCACCCTCTTCTTTTCGTCCAAAGTCTTAAAAGCTGGCCTTCTCAAATTTAACTCTTGTTCTCATTTAATTCATCGATCGTTTTATAGATAAGACAAAGGGTTTGATCGTGACTCAGTGGATCCTTATTGAGATCTAATTGTCATCATGGAAATTCAAGTGAGATAGGCGATCTTAAGAAATGATAAAGTTTCTTGGAGTCTATCAATCAATAAAAGTACCACTTAATGTTAGGGCAAAAATCGGGATTTATATGATTCAAGTTATTGAAGCTATTGAACCAAATGGAATACAAGGTGAGAAATCAATATGCTTGTTTACTTATAGAGAATTCGGGTCGTGGAATTCTTGACACATGGAACTTCGTTTAGAATACATGGTTGTGATCTGTTGGTATGGCATATAATCGAATTGGTATGTGGCACCTCTTTTCTTGGCTTAGTGAGAAAATTTGTTTCATACGATGGCTTTATTAATGCTTCCCACGAGGCCCTCCAGAATCATCATTGGACAAATTTAACTTTTTATTTCACGATGGCTCCGTGAAAACATCTCATGATGGCTCCCAATGCTTTTATATCACAAAGCTCTTTAAACATTCCTCACGATGACTTCTACTACGATAGATTTATAAGATTCATCGCGACAGCTTCAAGATCTTTCTCATTTGGCTTTAAAAAACAATTCATGATGGTCTTGAAAGACTCTTCATGATATCTTTGAAGGCTTCATCATGATGGCTATTTTAATAGCTTGTCAGCCATACCTCTTTTTGTGATGACATTAAGGAATGCTTCACAAAGGCTTAAATATATAATGCTCCATTATGGCTCTAACGATGGATTTAATATTTCACGAAGACCTCAATAATGTACTCCATGATGACTCTAAAGCCTCATATTATGATGGTCTCTATATTCCATGATGGCTTTAACAACATACCCTACGATGGCTTTTATGCATTTTGCATGAGATCCCTTCTTCTTATATTTCTCCCCAAGAGCTTTGATATTTTTCATAAAAGCTCCCTACTCAGTTAACCTAGGATGACTGTTATATTTGGGGTATAATAATATGCAGTTTGATTAAAAGACGTTAGAGGTTCAAATTTATTTAAAAATTAAATAAATCCCTCTTTATACCAAAACTTTTATACTTATCCAAATTAATCATCATTTTTTAACTCACTCTAATGCTTAATCCCTACGTTTAAAAACCCTAAACCTCTACGTTTAAATACCCTATGTTTAAATACCCTACCTGTGGCTGTACGTCTCTTCTTCCTTCCCAAACCATGAAAACAAGTTGTATCCTTCCTTCAACTGCATCATCGAGCTACAGTTAGTTTCTTTAACAAAGTCAATATATGAAGTGAGTATGATCTTTTTACAGTGAATATAAACATGTTTATAGCTATTAACAATAAGCGTACTATGCTAGATTTACCTTCATTACTTTACCATTCGATCTCTGCTGATCTGTAAGAAAGTTTAAAGCAGTATATGTTACTGAATTTTATCCAAGAATCATCCCTGAACAATGTCAAAGTCATCTATCCGAAGCTAGGGAATGGTGATCGAAAAGTGGTGATGTTCTGGGCATTACTGCCCAGAGATCATCATTACCGATTGACCGCCCTTGGCATGGTGAATCATACGGTTAAATTAAAGGGTTATAGAATTACTTTAAAGAAATAAAAACCAAGTATATGTGAATATATTTTGGAAATCATGATTGTATTTTATAAAGTATGAATTATAAGTTTAAATTGGGTGAATAGAAAATTTTGATACCAGTGATTGGATGTTCTTATTTTACCCCTGCTATGACAACATCCTCAAAAGTAATTGAAAATTTCTCAGTAGAATTTGAATGGATTGAATAGCCCTTGGTTATGAATGACATGCAAGTTAAATAGATAAGTTGACTACTTTGACTGAATTTGGGTGATTTTTAAGCACTTGTTTGATATTAGAAAAACAAGTATAGGATTATGATGTGTGCTTCACCTATGATATGGATATGCAAGTTTACTATATTACATACTATTATATGATGTGAAATTTTATGTTTGTCGTGTTTGAATTGTTGAATAATGATGCATTATTATTTGATGCTTTTACATGATATTTATTTTATGCAAATTGGATATGATGTCAATTACGGAATAAATGGCAATTTAAACGCCAAATGTTTTGAATATTAACAAAATTAACATTTAATGAGAATAGTATGAGGTATTGACTACTAGACTACTAGTGAGGAAATTAACCTGAATCATGACGACCATGTCCCACATCACTGTGTCCAGTCCATTGTTAGGATAAAAGATAAAATTGAAGATTCAAAAGCGTAGTGCGAACGAAAAGAAATTGCACCATTCGATGGAAAATTAAAATGATTTATAACATGATTAAGATATATCATGCTTTTAGATGCCAGGAGGGTTAGGCAACAAAGAGATCATATAGGGGCCATTACAACTGATTGTAAGCATATGAGTGGAAAAGACCGTGATGGCTTGTCGAAGTAGATAGTCTAAGTAAAGGGTGAATCCGTAGAAGAGATATGTTAACGTGCAATCTTGTTGGGATTCCTAAAAGGGGGTATGATATAGCACTCTCATAAGTAAAACTAGAAAACACAAAACTCGTAAAATCAATGATTTGAATGATGATTTCAGTTTATGATATAGCATCTCATATAACGTGGATAGATTATGATAAATTGACTAGAGTTGTAGCTGTGAGTCATGATGAATAGAGTCGTGACACATGTATCACGTCTATTATCACTGATTTGTTAAAATGAATTATAGGTGGAATGTTGTATGGTGTGAGGGACATCTGTGTGTTTGACAATGTTACCTTTAAACTCGATACTGAATATTTATTGTTTATGACTTTGATTATACTCCAGCTATATTTATAGTCTAATTCAAGGTGTTTTTGCATATGACAATGCCTCGGGTAAAACTAAGGTGATTTCATTTTAGAATATCTATATATGGACGTAAGTCAATCTCGTTTGTTGAGCAGTCCATAGGGGATGTTATGCATAGTGTATATTATTTTCTGAGCACGACTATGTTTGATTTTAGCAACTCTTGCATGGAAGTCAAGATTTGCAGCACTGTTCGATTCACTCAGGGAGAGATAGAGTTAAGATGATATTACAAGTCATGGACGTGTTTTAAGCTTAGTGGCAAGAAGAGACATTACATGGACATTAGAAGTGGTTGATATTTGTATATAGTCTGTCGACTTTAAAATTGATGTATTTTGAGTAGTAAAAGTATCAAACAAATATATATATATATATGTATGTATGTATGTATGTATATCATTGTTTTCTTTATGATATTGATACCCGTATCTTTCATTTATACATACTCCTTATATGTGAGTTAATGTTACTCAATCTAGAAATCATGTACATTACTCTACGTCGAGACATGGTACATATTATTTTAGATGCATTCAGGTACTAAAACGTATCCATGTTTACCAAAGTAGTGTAAACCAGAGATCTCTCATTCCATGCCCTATTCAAGCTATCATTTAGTAAACTCCCTCTGATACTTCGGTCAATGGAGTCGGGGTGTCCATCTTAGTATTAGAGCCAAGATTAAGCAAGAATTGTGTAAATCAGAAATCAAAACATAATTGACCATAGAAAAGCTAGATATAGGTTTTTACCCAGTTAGTATAACTTAGGTAGAGTTGGGAATAACTTATGCATGTAATATAAGAGTTAAGATTAGTTTTCTGAGGGAGGAACACTACGATAGGAGTTATGTACGTATTTATGACATATACATATTTGTTATTGAAATTTTTATAAATAAAAACATTTATCTGGTAAGTGATAAATGTATTTATTAGAAAATGGTTGGAGCTGGCAGATCTAGATCAGGTGTAACCTTAGAACAACCAAAGGTCAAGGAAGCGGGGTCAGAAAATCCAAAGGTCCTACTGGTAATGGACCAATGGATAGAATTTATATGGCATGTTCAAGATACATGCATTGTTAGAGCACCAATTTTGAATTCCATAACGGAATTCACTAGGCTCTGCAATGACTATACAAGTTTGGGAGGAAAGCCATTCTTAGAAAATGAAGGAGTAATGGGTGTGCATACTTAGTTGAGATTACATGAAAGGATTTTAAGTGATTTAGGTTTGATAGGCCAAGAGAAAAGGAGATTGGCGTCTCTCTAGTTATAATTTAGTGCTTTGGATGGGTATGAGCCATAGCACACAAGAAGAAGTATAACATAGCAAGGATTCAAAAGATTTGCTTATAGCATATTTTATTCTTGAAGCCGAAAAGGAGGCTCTACTTTGGAAGTTTATAGATCTAACCAAAAGGATTTATGGTGACCGGGTATGTGAATGAATTTAATGCCCTTTCAAATTATGGATCATCACTGATTAGTTCACCAGTGGAGAAGAATGAAAATTTATTATTGGACTTAATGATGAATTGAGAGATAAATACTCACTCAGCTAAGATTTCCATTCCAAGAAATAGTGGACATGACATTGAGATATGATATGGTACATAAACATGATTTAGCCTTAGGAAGCAAGATCTACTTAAATAACTCAACCGGAAAAGAAACCATTATTTCAAAAAAAGAACTAGGAATTCAAAAATAAGAAACATGTTCAACCAAGACAACCTGAATGAAGAGATCGATTGATAAATCTTAGGTGAATGTTACTATTATGGAAACAAGGGTCAGTATGCAACTAAGTGCAAAAAAATAAAAAATGATCAATTAAAGAAATGTTACAGCTGTGATGAAATTGATCATATAGCAAGACAATTCAAGAAGCCCAAAGGATAAACCGTGGGCAAGGTGTTCACTATTGATGAACCCAATTATGTACATAATAAAGGGAAGAAAGTAATCTTAAAAGGCTACTTCTTTAAGAATGAAATTTTGTGATATTTTGAGTTGTTGGATTTAGTTGAAGAATATTTTTTCTTAACTAATTTTAATATAAATTGGTAGTGATTAAGGAAACTATATAAAACCCTAATCTAATTTTGTACTAAAGAATGCATCACAAAGATAAGTGTGATGAAATGGATTTGAGTAGAAGGATCAAGTAGTGATCAGAGTGTACAACAGAAACTAATAGACCGTTTATAGCTGTGCATAGTTAATTGTTTGATTAATTGGATGTTCGATTGTTTATTTGTTAATTCTAGGTATGACTAGCCTAAAATGAAGCATATTGAGTTGAAATTATCACTCAAAGATATTGAACCCATTTATCCGAATGAAGCAAAAGCCACTAATTTTCGAAGATAAACCACAAAAGGATCAAATAATTTTATAAGGAAGGAATAATATTAGGAAATTGATTATGTTAACTTATCCATTAAGTGATTATGAATTCTGGTCAATATGGCTGACGAACGCATCGGTAAGAGTATAAATGATATAACAAAATATTCCAACATAACAATATTTTGAGTAAAAAGTATTACTCTTAGCATGAATTAGTTAGAGTTTCGTCAAACTCGACTGCTCAATGTACAACAGATAATTATTTTTCAACAGTCTGATTGCTTAAAATGGATTTTTGATCGCACTTCGAATGTAAAATATTTGTCCGAGTTATACTTTGTAAGTTATGTAATCTTGAGAAAATGAGAGTAAATAAATTTGGTTGCTAGTGATTTTTCTAGTCTTGTTGAATTTGTAATATGTCTACCATTTAGGATGGAATGAAACTTAGGTTTGATTAAATTCCTAGTTTTCAACCATTTGGCGGATTTCTTAACCAGATGAGTATTAAAAGGTAAAGAAATTAAGAATTTAATTGGAAGATCTCGAGTAAAGCAAAAGGCAATGGAGTTATTATTTTCCTCTGATCTTTAATTTAAAAGAATAAAGGAGAACAGTTATATCAACTAGCTTTAAGGTTCAACCGAGCTTGCTCGATTGAATCTAAAGTAGTTAGAGCGATAGCTCGATTTTAGTAAACAAAATTAGTAATTATGAAGTGAATGGCTCTAAAGACAATCCCCAATATGATCAATTGAATAAAAAGATTCTCGATGAGTATCATCGATCTAAATTTTCTGTGTATCCCATTTGAATAAAGATGTATAAAGAGATGAAGCGAAACATTGAAAAATAAAGGAAGCATGTGTTAAGTGCTAGTTAGTGAAGGACAAGCATCAGAAGGTTAATATATTAATTCTATTTTTTGAAGTACTGAAATGAAAATAAGAGTGGTTGAGTAATAGTCGATCACCCACCCAAAGTACTTAGGTTATAACAATTCGAGTGGACCAAACTATAGAGAATTTTTGATATAATCACAGGAGACACCAAGGTACATTTAAGACTTGATATTATTATAGAGCCAAGGCATGAAGGTAGAGGAGTTTAGAAAAAAAATTATTTTGTCAAATAAAATCCAATGGTCAAGTAAACCTAAAAATTGTATATGGAAGACTAAAGAACTAATACAACATGCATAACTTAAGTAATTTTGACTCAGCATTTGTTTAATTTATCGTGTTATGGATGGTTGATTTTGGTTGATTATTTGTGCATGAATGTGTATATATAATTTAATGACAATTTATAGTACTCTTCGATAAATTACAAGGATGTGATTTCTTTAAGGAGGGGAGTCTATAACATCTCGTCATTTGGTTAACTATAATAAACTATATTTTAGGATTTTAGTTGGGAATTTGGATGAATAAATGGATTTTGGAATTAAAAACGAAGAAATCTTAAATTTCAAACGAATTTCAATTATGGTTTGAGAAAATTTATAAATGGATATAAAATATAATTTTGGGAATTTTATTGAATTTAATTCAATAAAAGTGATTTTGGGAATTATTTGAAAGATAAAGACTTAAAAATTCAAATTTGAAGTTTAAATTGTGTTATAAAAATCCAAAAGTTGTTTGCAAATTTATTTTGGCAAAATAAATACTATTTATAGAATTTTGGAATTACTCTAGAAATAGAATAATTGTTTAAAGTGGAAAGTAATATTTTTCAAAAATAAAAATCATTATAAGGATAATATAAAATTCTTATAAAACGCCTTGAGTGAATTTTTAAATGAATATTAAATGTGGATTTACTGGTGGTTTGATTAAAGGATGGTTATGAGTTCAAATTTATTTAAAAGATAAACAAATCCTTCATTGGACCAAAAAATTTATACTTACCCAAATTAATCATCATATTCAACTTACCCTAATACTTAATCCCTAAGTTTCAAAATCCTAAACCTATAAATGCCCTCACATGTACACTGCTTCTTCCTTTCCAAACCTTGAAAATAAGTTGTATCCTCCCTTTGTCTTCATCTTCGAGCTAGGAGTTAGTTTCTTCAACAAAGTCAATATAGGAAGTGAGTATAATCTTTTTATAGTGAATATAAATATGATTTTAGTTATTAAATGTAAGCTAACTATGCTAGTTTTATCTCCATTACTTCACCATTCGATCTTTGCTGATCTATAATTCTAAAGTAGTATATCTTGTTAAAAGTTTACCCAAAAGTCATCCCTGAAGCCACGTTGAAGTCCTCCATCAGAAGCTAGGGAATGGCGATCGAAAACTGGTGATGTTCTTGGCATTACTGCCTAAAGATTGTCACCATTGGTCGACCACCCCTGGCATGAGTGGTCGACGATTCAGTTCGATCTCAGTGCAGTAATGCATCGAAACATGCCTAGTTTTCTTCTTTTTGCTTATTTATTTATCCCTTGGTTTGTTTGAGTTGTGATGTTGAATATGAGATATGTTTAAATATCAAAAACAAGTTAAAAATTTCTGGAACCTAGATATCAATGTTTTTGAATGATTTATGAAGGGTTTTGAAATGATTTTAAAGCTCCTTGTGTTTTTACATAGAAGAATGTTGATTCCAGAAATAAGAATAATGTGTTTTATTTTAAATTGATTATATAGAACTTAAGTAAATTTTTAAAAATAAGTTCAAAGTATAAAGAATATTTAAAAATATAAAACCTGAATTTTTATTCAAGTTTATTTGGTTTATTTGAATATAAAGAAAGAAGGAGGATTTTATATTAAATGCTTTGAAAATTAATTTTGTGGAATTCTATATGTTGAAAAGTCTTTGTAAAATGGTTCTAAAATATTTTTGGAATTAATAGAATTATAGTTCTAAATTATTTTCTAGTTGAAAATAACAGGATTTAAATTTAGTTTGAATTTAAAGTCGTATTCGATGAATATTGAAGGTATGTCTATGATATGAATATTTTTATGGATTTTGAAATAGAAAAGCTTTTATAAAATAAAGTTTATTTATTTTAGAACTAGTTTGAATTTGAATTTAAACCATAAGAGATAAATGGTTTAATTACATAAGGTTTTCTATAAAAAAGGAAGTTTAGAAAATTATTTGAAATGATATTGAAAATACTTTATAAATGAATTTGAAATTCTTTTATTGCAAGTATATGATTTTGCTTTGAACAGAAAATGGTATTGAATTCAATACTTGGTTAAATTAAAGGTTAAAATGATTTTAAAAAGGAAAAACCAAGTATATGTGAATATATTTTGGAAATAATGAGTATACTTAATAAAATATGAAGTATGATTTTAAATTGGGTGAATATGAAATTTATTTGATTTTGTTACCGATAGTTGAATGTTGTTATTTCACCCTTGCTATGCTAATATACTCATAAGCAATTGAAAGTTTGCTTGGTAGAATTTGAATCGATTGAATAACCCATGGTTATGAATGAAATGCAAGTTAATTTGGGTTTAACTTTCAATATATCAAAGGCTCTTAAAAGAACTAGGACAAAAGCATCTCTTTTGAAAGCATTATTCCTAAATAAAAGAAAGTGGATGGTGTCGAAACCAACACCTTCTAAAGCATGCAGAAGCGGCTTCTAAGTTAAAAACAAAAGGCCCCTTTCGAAGGCATTGCTTCGAAAGGTAGAATGCAGCAGCAGGGGTTTCGACCGCTTCAAAAGCTTTATTTTAAACAAAAGGCGGCAACCTCTTTCGAAAGCCCTTTTTAAAACAATTGATCAAGTCGAAAGCTATCTCCTTCGAAAGCTTCATTCATAACCCAAATAGTTCTAAGTTTATAAAAGCTACGTCAACCCTTTCGAAAGCCTGTTTCGAATCCATACCTTTCACCTAACTTCAATTTATTATGCACCAAAGCTGATACCATGTGCATTGGTTTCGACTTAAATGGAGGTGGCGGTATGAAGTCTAAAGTGGCTGTTATAAGTGGCGAAGCAGTAAATCTTAACAAAACTGGTTTTAAACTTTATAAAGTAATTCTTTTCCAACTAACTTGCTTTGTTTGTCAACATATGATTGGTTGCCAATTCTTTTTCAAAAAAATTTCTAAAAGTGCCACTGAATTTCAGCAATTAACAAATTAAAACATTTACAAATAGCCCCTTCTCCTTTTATAAACATATAAAACATTTAGTCCCATATCTTAAATAATTTTATATCTTTAATAAAATACTTAGGAAAATTCTCCAAAAATTCCCATAAATCACTTTTAGTATATTTTCTAACATATTTAGATATCTGATCCAAAGCAAACGTATGATAGTCGTAATTAATTTAAACCTAATTTAACCATTTTCTTTACTAGAAATTTCATAATAAATCAACATTAATTCAGAAAATTATGAAACTTGAAAGCCACCTCTAAAATAATATTTCTGACCATATATAAAAAACGCAAGGCATTTGGATGTCATTTAATTGGTTTTCTTTAAATCAAATATTATCATAAAATCTATATGAAACAACAAAATTCATTAACAAGCATATATATATATATATATATATATATATCTATTTAACATTCAAAACATGGCATAATACTTTGCAAAACAAATTAGGGTATGACCTAGAACCGAAAATAAGAAATATGATATGTAATCTATTATTCACCTTAGCTTGTTGTTAAGGAGTTTAAGATTTTTTCTTGCATTAATTTGATTAAGCTTCTTCCTTTGATTCTTGCTTATCTTTCCAATGCTTTCTCCTAATAGTGGCCGGCCAACGTTGAATTTAGTTTGGTTTGTGAACGTTTGTAAAATGAAAGTGGCATTAAGGGTTTTGGGGGATAAGAATATAACCTTTTCCTATTTTACCTTCATCTTCTTACCCTTGCTTATTTCATTTTAATTCTCTTTTGTTCATTAATTAATTATGCATGGCTACCTTATAATTTTACAAATTTCAGTCTCTTAACCATTTGCATTATTTCATTTAATTATCTAATTAAATGTCCTAAATAATGTTAGTCAAAATTAGGGTCGTTATAAACTCCCCTCCTTAAAGAATTTCGTCCTCGAATTTACGATAAGGTACTCATCAAAATCAATCGTAAAGGTAAATATACCATGAAATAAGTCAGGATAAGTATCTTTAATCATGCTCTCAGTTTCCCAAGTATAGTCTCTCTCGTTATCACTCCACTGGACCTTGACTAATCTGACTGTCTTGTTCTTTAGCCTCTTCCCATCTTTCGCGAATATACAAACTAGTTTTCTAACTATAGTCAAATTTGGTTCGACTACTAAGTCATCTAACATAGTCGGTGCTATAGTAGTCTCTGGATCTCGAATACAATTCCTTAGATGAGAAATATGAAAAACATTATGGACTTCTGCCAAACTACATGGTAACTCCACTCTTTATGCGAGTTTCCTAATCCTTTCTGCAATAGGAATGGTCTAACAAACCTCGCCGCCAATTTTCCTAATTTTCCAAACCCGATTACACCTTTCATCGGTGATACCTTGATGAAAACATTATCTCCAACTGAGAATTCTAAGTCTTTCCATCTTCTATCGGCATAGCTCTTCTTCCTAGTCCGAGCTTCTTTCATCCTAGCTCAAATGAAATTAATCTTTTCTACCGCTTCTCTAACCAAATCCGGACCAAGAACTAACCTATCCCCGGTCTCTAACCAACAAATGGGAGATTTGCATGGCCTTCCATGCAAAGCTTCAAATGGTGTCATCCTTATACTATCCTTACAACTGTTGTTATACGAAATTCGACTAAGTGTACATGGTCTTCCCATGATCCTCCAAAATCTAGCACACAAGCTTGTAACAAATCTTCTAAGACTTTGTTAATCCTTTTCGTTTGCCCATCTGTCTGCGGATGGTAAGCGGTACTTATCTTGAGCTTAGTACCCAAAGTCTCCTGTAGACTCTTCCAGAACTCGCTAGTGAATAAGGAATCTCCATCACTCACTATACTACTAGGAATTCCATGCAGTCTAACTACATTCTTCATAAAAAACTTGGTTAAAACATGTGCCGTCCTGGCTGACTTAACTGGAATGAAATGGGCACTCTTGGTCAACCTATCCACTATAACCCATATACTTTCATTTCCTCTATCTGACCTTGGCAATCCGGCTATAAAATCCATTGAAATGGAATCCCATTTCCATACTGGAATTTCTAAAGGCTGAAGTAACCCACTTGGTTTCTGATGTTCGATTTTTACCTGTTGGCAGTTCAAACACTGTTCCACCCATAAGCCTACATCTCTCTTCATACCTTTCCAGAAGAAACTTCCTTTTCATATCTTAATACATCTCAGTTCCTCCCGGATGAATAATGAACTTCAAACGACGGCATTCTTCAAGAACTTCCTTCCTAATGTTTCTGATATTCGGAAGACACAGCCTTCCTTTCTTCCTTAACCACTCATTCCAATCAAAGATTGAAATCTTTCAAGTCATCGCTCTTTGTTTCATCCCTTAACTTCCTGATCCTTTCAACTAATAATGGACACTCCTTCTGGTTAGAAGCAATTTTTTCGATCATCATCGGCCGAACCTCTAAACATGATAACATAGCAGTTTTCTTACTAGATCTAGCTTCAGATCTCCACTGTATCATGCATGTAGTCAATGCTTCTATATCTTTCCACTCAGCTATCATTGCCAATACTACATTCTGATGTTTTCTGCTAAGTGCATCTACAACCTTGTTGCCCTTTCCTGTTGTGTACTCAATATAAAAGTCATAAGCGGCTAAAAACTCTAACCACCTCTTCTATCTCATATTCAACTCCTTCTGAGAGAATAAATATCTCAGTGACTTATGATTCGTAAACAATTTGAATCTTTCTCCCAAAAGGTAAGGCCTCCACACCTTCAATGCAAAAATTACCGCAGCAAATTCCAAATCGTGTGTTGATTATCTAACTTCATGTGGTCTAGCTGTCGAGAAGCATAGGCAATCACTTTACCCTTTTGCATTAACATGGATCCTAACCCTATTCCACATGCATCCATATACACTACTAAATCCTAAATCCCTCTAGAAAAACTAACACAGGTGCATTAGTCAATAAGTATTTCAATCTTTGGAATGATTCCTCACACTTATCTGTCCAAACGAATTTCACATCCTTTCATGTTAGCTTGGTCATCGGTGCCGCTATCCATGAAAAATCCTTAATGAATCTCCGATAATATCCAGCTAATCCAAGAAAATTCTTTATCTCGATCACTATCTCCGATCTCTTCCAATAACTCACTACCTCAATCTTAGTTGGATCTACAAACAACTCTTTCTCTGAGACTACATGACCAAGAAACTTCACTTCCTTCTTCCAGAAATGACAGTTCGAAAATTTCGCCTTTAGTTGGTGTTGCCTCAATGTCTCAAGCACCACTCTAAGATGAACCTCATGCTCTCTTTCATCTCTAGAGTATACCAAAATATCATCTATGAATACCAATATGAACCTATCCAAGTGCTCTCGGAAAACTCGGTTCATCAAATCTACAAAGAATGCTGGCACATTAGTTAGTCCGAACGGCATTGCTAACCATTCATATGATCCATATCTGGTTCTAAACACCGTTAAAGGAATACTATCCTCTGCCACTCAAAGCTGATGGAACCCTGTTGCTAAATTCAACTGGGAAAATACTTTGGCTCCACTCAACTGGTCGAACAAATCGTCATTCTAGGTAACGAACATCGATTCTTTATTGTCTTCTCATTCAACTTACGATAATCGATATATAACCTTAACGATCCGCCCGGTTTCTTTACAAACACTACGGTTGCTTCCCAAGGTGAACTGCTTGGTTTGATAAAATTCTTGCCTTCCAAATCCACCAACTACACCTTTAGCTCCCTCATCTCGGTAGGTGTCATTCTGCTTGGCGGTCTTCTCACCGGTTCTACTCCTGGTACTAAATCCATCTGAAAATCAATATCTTGTTTGGGTAGCAAACCTACTACAGGTTCAAAAAAACTCGATTCAACTCGTCTTCTACCTCCACAACCCCTAACAAAGCATTAACCTCAAAACTAGGGTTTTCTATGGAGTGTACTATCCGATCATTACAGTTAAGATGTCTAAGCGATATTTTCCTATCATGGCAAAATATCCTAGCATCGTATTTACTTAACCAGTCCATACGCAAAATAATTCAAAATCTTACGAAATCAAACACATGCAAACTGCAAACAAATGTATGACCTAACAATTCAAACACTAACTGGTTACGCTTCATCCCAAGTGTCGCATACCCTCCTATCGGATTTGCAACCCTTAAGGAAGTAACTAGGTTTGAGGGTTCTAAGTTAAGCTTATCTACCAAACAGTGAGATATAAAAGAATGCGATGCACCAGTATCAAATAGAACTCTAACTGATACACCATGAATCAAAAGCATACCTCCCAACATAGCTTTTCCCTTCTCCTCTGTTGTTGGTCTCGAGGTAGCTAGTTCCAATGCAAACATCTTGCCTTAAATCCATCTCCAAAATTGCATCGCACAGATCTCTAATATGCGATAACGTGGCCTTAGCAAGCTCAGGCTTCAACCTGCGAATGAACTTCTCATTCCTTCTGATGACAGTATCAACCATAGCATAACCGTATCTTGCTAGCTCCTCAAATCTGGTTGCATACTCAAGCACTGTAATATCCCCCACTCTAATTCAGCAAACTTCCTTAGGAGAGTAGACTTAGCAATCTCCAACATAAATCTTTCTTCAAACCTCCTCCTGAACTCAGCCCAAGTCATAGTCTCCTCATTGACTCCTACAGTAACACTGTTCCACCAATATAGTGCTGCCAATTGTAGCTGTCTAGAAGCGAGTCTCCTTTTCTGCTCATCATTAAGCACCTTATCAGCAAAGATACTCTCGCGATGAAGTAACCAATTTTCCACCTCGGTCGCGTCTTCAATACCGGTAAATCGCTTTCCTTCTAGTCGAGCATAATCTCTACTTAGAGCATCATAGTTATTAACCACTGGAGCTCCTTGAAACTCTTGCTTGCATCACGTTAACGAAAAACTAGTACATCGCTCCTATATCTACTTGCGGCACTCCAGCACCCACATTAGCAGCTTGTGTTTGACTTTGATTCCTTCTAGTATTTGGTCTGGCATTCCCATTGGTTGTGGTGCTTCCCTCACCAATGTTAACCCTTCCACTTCTAACATCCATATCTTGTCTGTAATATCTGCATTCAATCATTTGTAAGATACAGAAGCATAACCTAATAGAGATTGAAGAATAGAGATAAAGCATATACTTATATATAGCAAATACAAATACGTTACTATAGCGTTATCCCATACCCCAATCTTTCTCTAATTCCTTATAATTATGTTTTCAAAATTATTTTACGTTTGAAATTTCTTTTATGATTCATAAACCTATGCTCTAATACCAAGTTATTACATCTCCTATCTTGAGGCCTAAAGCTAAGCGCTACATATGATGTAGTCATCTATAGTATTAACTTACGGTGACAAAATACGGTAATGTTAATGGTATCCATAATATCAAAAGCACATGAATATGAAACAAAATCACATATTCCAAAAAGCAACTTTATTGATTGCATTGCAAAATCATATTTCATATTCCATTACACAATCCCAAACAATTCCCAGGTTTTGATCACAAATAATTATTACAAATTACGCCAAGAGTGAAATATGAAGATGGCCACTTGGATGATCATAGTACTAAATAGACATAACAATCTTAATACATAACGGCGGAAATAAAACTAAAAAGCTCCTATATAGCTATCCTTGCCTCCAACACGTCTTCCGAAGCTTATTCGTCCACCTACGGAACCTGTAAGACTTTAACTCTCAATCTACTAAAATTAATTTTTGAGCACCCGAGAGTTTAACGGGAAAACATAAATTTCGAGTCATACATAAGCCTGGTGTGAATAATACTATTACATCTCAGTTTACTGATATTAAGTGAGACCATGCCGCTTAGCAGAACGAGTTTTCCCTCACTAATATCCCTTTAAAACATATCTTTTTGCAAATCAGAATCCTGCAATCAAACTGATTAAAAAAATAATAGCAGTATCATATATGCTCGTAAATCAGGTAACAAATGGGCTATCTGTCCAAACAATATGTTAGGAAATCAAATTCATAGTTTTAATGACAACAACTATACAATGAAAATCAAATGTACATCTATATGTATGCAAGAACTTGCTAGAGCAACATCACTAGAAAGACAAGAACAAGGCTCAAAGAAAGTTACAAAAGACTACAAGTCGATAGGATTAATGGAGCAATGACACAGATGCACAGATTCAACATGCACAGGTTTCAGACGTCTGGGTGCACTAGCCAGATGTCTGAAGAAATCCTCTGGAATACAAAACAGACAAGACCAGACGTCTGGTAGATACACCCAGACGTTTGGAAATCTACCCTATATAAAAATTATATAATACCAGACATCTGATACAAATACCAGACGTCTGATTTTAAACTCGGATTTCAAAGAAGAACTTCAACTGTCACATTCGAATAGACATCTCCGCTTCTCTTCGCTGCAACTCTTCATCATCAACAGAAGCAACTATAGAGCACTCATTAATGGATGCAACTACTCAACATACCTATCTACAACTATATATAGCATCAGGAATCAAGAGAAAGAATATCTGACTACCTTACAACTCGACTCTCTATCTTGATCATCTCTTGTTCTAATCATCCACTTGCTATACAATCTAAAAATCTGAGATCATACACTTCTATATTCTCTCGAACAATATTGTATTCAATCATCCAAGAGATATAAGAAGTTCAATTGTACTATATAGTCAAAATTCGTGTAATAGAGAACACACAATTGACAAAGAAACTCTGTTATTGTAAACCTGTTCCTCCGGGTGAAGTGAGGGTTATTTGGTGAAAGGAAATTCCGAAGAGGAGCTTCGGGACTGGACGTAGGACGGGAGGTCCGAACCAGTATAAAATCCTGGTGTGATTATTTTATATTTACTTAGATTAATATTGTTTTAGTTGCATCATATATTTTTCCACATATACTTGCATATACACTACACGATCCACTTCATATAGACTTTTAATTGGTATCAGAGCCTGGGATTATAGAGATCGTAACAACATCCTAGAATAAATGGATATAAAGAGATCTACTCAAGGTAATAGGAAGAGGAAGAGCAATGAAGAAGAATCAAAGGAGAAAACAAACAATTGCTTCATGGCTAAACTCAGATCACAATCGGTATGCTTAGATTCTTTATATAAAGATCTTCTGTTAGCACATGATGAATTATTAAAAGATTGTAAAACCTTGAATAAAGTTAATAGAATTGCTTTATATAAGTTAAAAGATTGTGAGCAAGAAATTTCCAGTTTAAAAGAGGAAAATAAATTTTTGATAAAACAAACTAAATGTTTTGAAAATACCGTAGAAGAACTTGTTTCACAAAAAGATTTCCTACAAAAAGAAAATGAGCAGTTAGAAGATAAAAACAATGGTCTTTTAGAGGAAATCAATGTTTTGCAAAATAAAAATACTATCTTTGATAAAGAAAAGGAAATTTTTTCAAAAGAAATTACGAATTTAAAAAGACAAAATGATTTATTACAATCATCTTTAGATAATTCAGAATCTCAAATTTTTCTTCTCGAAAATGAGAACTGTACGATAAAAAGGGAAAATTCTGAATTAAACAAGCAAATTGATATTTTGAAAAACAGTAATATTTCTTTTGAAAATAATTTTAACTTCAAAGCTAAATTTGATAAACTTAACACTGAAGTCACAAAATTTAATAAAGGTCAAAACGATTTAAACATGATTTTATCTAGTTCTAGACCTTTACATGACAAAAGTGGTTTAGGATATAATAAAAATGATCGTAGAAATAGCACTAGATACGCTTTCATGTATAGTAAAAATGTTAGTGCTAGTACTAAATTTCAAGTAAAGTTTAGATCAAATTCTTATAGAAATTCAAATACTGCTATGGTCAATAATATTTATAATTTCTCTAGAAGTACAAAATCATTGAACGGAAATATGAATAAAAATTATCTTAGTATTTGGGTTCCTGTTAATTGGAAAAATAGAGAAAAATACATTGATGATTATTTTGATATGGTAGTTAATAATGAAAATTATATTTATAAAGGTTCAACCACACCCAAATGGGTATGGTTTCCAAAGATCTAACCCCCGGACCCTAACATAGTAAGTGGGTACCAAAAAATGATTTTTATTGCAGGTACTCAGAGAAACAAAAGGAAAGATTTTGGAATTTACAAATATGATTCCCACATTCTTTTTTGATAATGACAAAGGGGGAGAGATAATGGAAAGCACATATTCAGGGGGAGATTTATAAAAATTACACATAAGTACATTGTATAGTTGTCATCATCAAAAAGGGGGAGATTGTTAGGAAATCAAATTCATAGTTTTAATGACAACAACTATACAATGAAAATCAAATGTACATATATATGTATGCAAGAACTTGCTAGAGCAACATCACTAGAAAGACAAGAACAAGGCTCAAAGAAAGTTACAAAAGACTACAAGTCGATAGGATTAATGGAGCAATGACACAGATGCACAGATTCAACATGCACAGGTTTCAGACGTCTGGGTGCACTAGCCAGACGTCTGAAGAAATCCTCTAGAATACAAAACAGACAAGACCAGACGTCTGGTAGATACACCCAGACGTCTGGAAATCTACCCTGTATAAAAATTATATAATACCAGACGTCTGATACAAATACCAGACGTCTGATTTTAAACTCGGATTTCAAAGAAGAACTTCAACTGTCACATTCGAATAGACATCTCCGCTTCTCTTTGCTGCAACTCTTCATCATCAACAGAAGCAACTATAGAGCACTCATTAATGGATGCAACTACTCAACATACCTATCTACAACTATATATAGCATCAGGAATCAAGAGAAAGAATATCTGACTACCTTACAACTCGACTCTCTATCTTGATCATCTCTTGTTCTAATCATCCACTTGCTATACAATCTGAAAATCTAAGATCATACACTTCTATATTCTCTCGAACAATATTGTATTCAATCATCCAAGAGATATAAGAAGTTCAATTGTACTATATAGTCAAAATCCGTGTAATAGAGAACACACAGTTGATAAAGAAACTCTGCTATTGTAAACCTGTTCCTCCGGGTGAAGTGAGGGTTATTTGGTGAAAGGAAATTCCGAAGAGGAGCTTCGGGACTGGACGTAGGACGGGAGGTCCGAACCAGTATAAAATCCTGGTGTGATTATTTTATATTTACTTAGATTAATATTGTTTTAGTTGCATCATATATTTTTCCACATATACTTGCATATACACTACACGATCCACTTCATATAGACTTTCACAATATAGTTTTGTTTGGCTAACTACTGACCATTGGCTGACTCGGGCCTACTAGACAAAATAAATAATCTAACATCTGTTAGACACACTTTTGGACGGTCTGTCCTTAACTTACTTCTCTCAGGGACAACTGATCATAATGGTTTTGCGGGCTCACCAATAACCTATCCTCTTTCACTGTATATTCCTTTCTGTATGTAACATCATTTAAGTCTTACCTATGATTAAGCCCAACACACTGGAATTTTGGACTAAATTAGCTAGGGGCTATAGCAAATGTATATGGTGTGACCCTATACCAGTCTCATCTGGTATTCAAATATCTTAGTCATTTACTTAGGGTTAACTACCCATCAAATTTTCCTTGAAAACATCTTTCAAATTGATTTATCCCTTTAAATCATAATTAAACAAGGGGAATAAACATTTTGCTTTACTCAAATCTCTTTGCCATGATATATGCTTTACATAAAACATTTTGATGAAAACCTTCGAAACCTGCTTAAAATCTTTGAACAATCTCTTTTGAAACCATTGAAAGTATCCCTTTCGAAATAGGTTAACTTCTTTACCTTGTAACACTAGGCCGAAAGCCCAAAACATACCTTTCGATAGTTAAAATAAATCTTTCGAAACCATTGAAAGTGTCCTTTCGAAAGCTTTATAAAACCTTAGGCATCCTCTTTTCAAAACATTTCAAACTAGCCTTTCGAAAGCATTGAAAACCTTCCATTCAATTAGTAAAAATACACCTTTCAAAAACATTGTGGAACCTCCCCTTCCAAACCTTAATTTGATACCTTTCGAAAGCATTAAAGTCCTTTACTTAAAACAAATCTTTCGAAAGCATTGGGTTTGAGTATAAGTTTGTGGAATATAGCTTCGAAACCATTTAAAGACATTCCTTTAGAGAAATTTGGGTTTAACTTTCAATATATCAAAGGCTCTTAAAAGAACTAGGACAAAAGCATCTCTTTCGAAAGCATTATTCCTAAATAAAAGAAAGTGGATGGTGTCGAAACCAACTCCTTCTAAAGCATGCAGAAGCGGCTTCTAAGTTTAAAACAAAAGGCCCCTTTCGAAGGCATTGCTTTGAAAGGTAGAATGCAGCAGCAAGGGTTTCGACCCCTTCAAAAGCTTTATTTAAAACAAAAGGCGGCAACCTCTTTCGAAAGCCCTTTTTAAAACAATTGACCAAGTTGAAAGCTATCTCCTTCGAAAGCTTCATTCGTAACCCAAATAGTTCTAAGTTTACAAAAGCTACTTCAACCCATTCGAAAGCCTGTTTCGAATCCATACCTTTTTCCTAACTTCAATTTACTATGCACCGAAGCTGATACCATGTGCATTGGTTTCGACTTAAATGGAGGTGGCGATATGAGGTCTAAAGGTGGTTGCTATAAGTGGCGAAGCAGTTAATCTTAACAAAACTGGTTTTAAACTTTATAAAGTAATTCTTTTCCAACTAACTTGCTTTGTTTGTCAACATGTGATTGGTTGCTAATTCTTTTTCCAAAAAATTTAAGTGCCACTGAATTTCATCAATTAACAAATTAAAACATTTACAAATACCCCCTTCTCCTTTTATAAACATATAAAACATTTAGTCCCATATCTTAAATAATTTTATATCTTTAATAAAATACTTAGGAAAATTCTCCAAAAATTCCCATAAATCACTTTTAATATGTTTTCTAACATATTTAAATATCTGATCCAAAGCAAACATATAATAGCCGTAATTAATTTAAACCCAATTTAACCATTTTGTTTACTAGAAATTTCATAATAAATCAACATTAATTCAGAAAATTATGAAACTTGAAAGCCACCTCTAAAATAATATTTCTGACCATATATATAAAACCCAAGGCATTTGGATGTCATTTAATAGGTTTTCTTTAAATCAAATCTTATCATAAAATCTATATGAAACAACAAAATTCATTAACAAGCATATATATCTATTTAACATTCATAACATGGCATAATACTTTGCAAAACAAATTCGGGTCTGACCTAGAACCGAAAATAAGAAATATGAGATGTAATCTATTATTCACCTTAGCTTGTTGTTAAGGAGTTTGAGATTTTCTCTTGCATTAATTTGATTAAGCTTCTTCCTTTGATTCTTGCTTATCTTCCCAATGCTTTCTCCGAATGGTGGCCGGCCAACGTTGAATTTAGTTTGGTTTGTGAACGTTTGTAAAATGAAAGTGGCATTAAGGGTTTTGGGAGATAAGAATATAACCTTTTCCTATTTTACCCTCATCTTCTTACCCTTGCTTATTTCATTTTAATTCTCTTTTGTTCATTAATTAATTAGGCATGGCTACCTTATAATTTTACAAATCTCAATCTCTTAACCATTTACATTATTTCATTTAATTATCTAATTAAATGTTCTAAATAATGTTAGTCAAAATTAGGGTCGTTACAGACTCCCCTCCTTAAAGAATTTTGTCCTTGAATTCAGTAAGGACTAAATACTAAACATAGCAATCATCCGTAACAAATCCTAACTACCATACTAGCCTACTTGGCTAGCAACTGTGTATATAAGGAAAAATATAGAACATACCCTTACAGCAGATCGGGATAAGTGTCTCTAATCCTGTCTTATGTCTCCCAAGTACAGTCCTTCTCGTTGTTGCTCCACTGAACTTTCACCAACTCGACCGTCTTGTTTCTTAACCTTCACTTATCTCTCGCTACAACCCGAACTAGTTATCTAACAAAAGTCAAATTCGGTTCTAATATCAACTCTTCCAACTCTGTCAGAGGAATAGTAGCCTCTAAATCATGCACATACTTGCGAAGATGAGATACATGAAATACATCATAGACACTTACCATACTGCTCGGCAACTCTACTCTGTATGCGAGCTTCCCGATCCTTTCTATGACTTGGAATGGCCAACATATCTCGGTTCTAGTTTGCCTGACTTTCCGAAACGCACCACACCCTTCATCGGTTATACTTTAATGAAAACCCTATCTCCAACTGAGAATTCTAGGTCTTTACACCTCTTATCTGCGTAACTCTTCTATCTAGACCGAGGTTCCTTCATCCTTTCTCGGATCAACTCAATCTTCTTCGTCGTCTCTCTAACCAGATCTGGATCCAAGACTAATCTGTCTCATGTTTCCAACTAACATGCTAATGATTTTGCATGGCCATCCTTACAAAGCTTCAAAACGCGCCATTTCTATTTTAGTATGATAACTATTATTATAGTAAAACTCCACTAAGTGTAGGTGATCTTTCCAAGATCCACCAAATTCCAATACACAAGCACTTAACAAATCCTCGAGTGCCTTATTGACTCTCTCTATCTGCCCATCTGCCTGAGGGTGATATGCAGTACTCATCTTAACCTTGGTACCTAACACATCCTGTAGACTCTTCCAGAATTCACTAGTAAACAATGCATCTCTGTCACTGACTGTACTGCTAGGAATTCCATGCATTCTAACTATGCTCTTCATGAACAATTTAGCTAAAACAGGTGTCATCCTGGTTGACTTAACTGGAATGAAATGGGCACTCTTGGTCAACCTGTCCACTATGAACAATATAATTTCATTTCCTCTATTTGGCCTTGGCAACTCGTCTATAAAATCCATGGATATCGAATCCCATTTCCAAACTGGTATCTTCAAAATTTGAAGCAACCCACTCGACTTTTGATGTTCGACCTTCACTTGTTGATAGTTTGCACACTGCTTAACCACAAGCCAACATCCCTCTTCATACCTTCCCAGTAGAAGCTCCTCTTCATATCTTGATACATCTTAGTTCCTCCAGGATGAATCATAAATTTGGACCGATGACATTCCTTTAAAAAATTCTTTCCTTAATTCCATAACATTTGGAACACACAACCATCCATTCGTTCTCAACCATCCCTTCTGGTCAAGACAAAAATCCTTTAGATCATCGATCTCAGTTCCCACCTTAAGCCTTTTAATCCTCTCGGCTAGTAATGGATCCTCCTTCTACTTAGAAGCAATCCTTTCGATCAACAATGGTAGAACTTCCAAATAGGACAACATGGCGGTGCTCTGACTAGAACTAGCAGTTGATCTTAACTGCACACTATAAGTAGTCAAAGCTTCTAAACCTTTCCATTCTTCCAACATAGCTAACACCATATTCTGATGTCTTCTGCTAAGAGCACCCGCTACCATATTTCCTTTCCCAGGTGTATACTCTATACCAAAATCATAAGCTGATAAAAACTCCAGCCATCTTTGATGTCTCATATTCAACTCCTTCTGAGAGAATAAATACCTTAAGGACTTATGATCTGTGTATAGCTCAAATCTCTCCCCTAAGAGATAATGTCTCCATATCTTCAAGGTGAAGATCACCGCAGCCAACTCCAAATCATGAGTAGGATATCTTAGTTCGTGTGGTCTAAGCTGGCATGAAGCGTAGGCAATCACTTTACCCTTCTGCATCAACACAGCTCCTAACTGATTCCGCATGCATCAATATACACCACCAACCCTTGGTTTCCGTCTGGAACTACTAACACAGGTACGTTGATGAACAAATGTTTAAACTTAAGGAATGCTTCCTCACATTTGTCGGACCAGACAAACTTCACATCCTTCCTGATTAACTTAGTCAAAGGCGCTGCTATCCGTGAGAAATCCTTGATGAATCTCCGGTAATAGCCAGCAAGTCCAAGAAAACTTCTAATCTCAGTCATCATCTTTGGTCTCTTCCAGATATTAATAGCTTTGATCTTATCTAGATCTACTGACAAGCCTTTCTCTGAAACCACATGACCAAGAAACTTAACCTCTTTCTTCCAAAATTGGCACTTGGAAAACTTCGCTTTCAGCTGATGCTGCCGCAGCGTCTCAAGCACTACTCTAAGATAACTGCATGCTCTCTTTCATCCTTAGAATATACTAAAATGTCATCTATAAACACCAACACGAACCTATCCGAGTACTCTTGGAAAACTCGATTCATCGGATCCATGAAGAATGCTGGTGCGTTTGTTAGCCCGAATGGCATTACTAACCATTCATACAAACCATACTTAGTTTGAAATGCTGTCAATGGAATACTGTCCTCTGCCACTTTTAACTGATGGAAACCTGTCGCCAAATCCAACTGGGAAAATACTCTGGTTCCACATAATTGATCAAATAGATCATCAATTCTTGGCAAAGGATGCTTATTCTTAATCGTTTTCTCGTTCAACTTAAAATAGTTGATACACATCCTCAACGACCCATTCGGTTTCTTCACAAACACCGCGGCTGCTCCCCAAGGCGAAATGCTTGGTCTAATGAAATTTCTCCCTTTTAGATCCACTAGCTGCACCATTAATTCCTCCATCTCAATCGGTGTCATCCTGCTAGATAGTCTACTTACAGGTTTAGCTCCTAGCATAAGATCTATCCAAAACTCAACATCTTGTTTCGATGGTAACTCTGGAACCGACTCAAAGACTTTGCAAACTCTCTTGTTATTCGAACCTGACTTAACTCTTCTCCCACTTCCATAGCACTTAATAAAGCACAAACACTCCGATCAAAATTCTCCACTGAGAATATGATTCGACTATGACTATCAGGGTGTCTCAATGATATTTTCCTGTCCTGGCAAAATATCCTAGCCTCATATTTACCCAACCAATCCATACCCAAAATGATTCTGAAATCTCCGTAATAAAAAACATACAGACTGTATGCAAATTTATGACTTAAAAAATCAAGTTCTAACTGGTCACATCTCATCCCCAGAGTTGCATACCCTCCTATCAGATTCGCAACCCTTAAGGAAGTAATAAGGTATGTGGGTTCTAAACATAACCTATCAACCAAATTTTGAGATATAAATGAAAGTGATGCACCGATATCAAATAGTATCCGAACTGGTATACTTTGAATCAAAAGTGTACTTTCCATCACAGTCTTTCCTTTCTTAGTAGCAGTTGGCCTACCAGATGATGGTCCAACAGCAAAGACTTTTCCCCCATCCGCCCTGACTGGTTCGGGCACTAATTCTTATAATGCCCAACCCGGTCACAATTGAAGCACATCACGCCCTTCTTTTTTGCAGTCTTATTCCCCTGACTTGTCCAACATTCATGAGCATAATGACATTTCTTATCACACATTAAACAGAGCAGATCAGCCTTTGCTTTCTTCGTAGTCTCTTCCTTCTAGGCTTCCTTCTTCTTAAAGAACTTCCTCTTCTTTCTCTAAGAACCCTAGGTTTCAGTCGGTTTTTCCTTTCCATAAATAGCAAGTATTTCCTCATGTTGGATAGACATCTCCACAACAACATTACAAGGATCACGGAGATGTGGCGGGGTCGCCCTTGCGATCTCGGGACTCAACCCCCGAATAAAATTCTCATTCCTCTTGATGACGGTGCCAATGGTAGCATACCCATATCGGGGCAACTCATCAAACTTATTGGCATACTCAATTACCGACATTTCTCCCTGCACCAAATCCATAAACTTTCTCAACAATGCTGAATTAGCAACTTCGGACAAAAATCTCTGCTCGAATCTCCTTTGAAATTCTGCCTAAGTCAACTCTTCCCCAAATACTTCGGCAGTAACACTATTCCACCAATGGAGCGCTGCCCCTTGCAACCGCCTAGAGGCTAGTCTCCTCTTTTGCTCATCATTCAAACCCAAGTCAGTGAAGATTCTCTCACAATGCAACAACCAATTCTCAACTTCTATGGCACCCTCTATTCCCACAAACGGCTTTCCATCAAGACTGGTGTAGTCTCTGCTCAACTTAGCATAATTATTCCAAATTGGAGCCACGGGATCAGCTCCTCCAACATTCGCAGTAACTCCAATAGCTGCTCCTGCTTGCATCAGATTTATAAAGAACTGATACATCAGCCCTATATCCACTGGTAGATTTTCAGCACCTACATTGGCATCTGCATTCTGATTAATATTCTCCTGTCGACCAGGGTTCCTCCTGGTGGGTCGAGCATTTCTGGTTGTTGTGGTGCTTCCTCCACCAAGATTTCCTCTTCCGTTTCCTACCCACATATCTTACTTTCTCGTAAATCTACATACGAGCCTTAGTATCTAAGAGAAAGGGGAATACGTACTTATATATACACACATATATCAAATACAAGTACGTTACTATAGCGTTATCCTAAACCCCGATCTTATTTTCTAATTCATTGGATTATGTTTTGAAAATTCTTTAAGGTTTAAATTTCTTTTTAGTTTTCATAAATGTATGCTCTGATACCAACTTGTAACATCCCCAACTTGGAGGCCCAAAACTAACAGCTTAATCCTCGACAACCAAATACGGTAATGTTAGATACATTGATATAACAAAAACACATGGATATGAATTTTTTTCAAAATCATTAAACAACTTTCACATTCCATTTCAAATTATTTCAAATTCATTGCATAATCCCACATTTGAGAACCACGTTCAAAGAAATTATAATTATTACAACATATGCCAAGAGCGACATATGAAGATGCCTCCCTTGGATGATCAGAGTATATATATCTAGGCAATTAAACAACTTTGCCTTTACAACAAAACACAGCGGAATAAAAAAGAAATGAACTCCTACTAGCTAGCTTGCCTCCTTCACGTCTTCGGAAGCTTATTCGTCTATGGAGAACCTAAAAACCTCAACTCTCAAACTACTCAAAGTTAATTCGTCTATGGGGAAACATAAATTTCGAGTCAGACATAAAGCCTGGTATGATTAATAACCTACCATATCAAACCATTTATATGTCTAGTAAGACCACGCCGCTTAGTGGAATGGGTTTTCCCTTCACTAGTATCTTATCCAAAAAAAATTTAATAACCATATACTATGCTCCTGCATCCACAATGGTTAAAACATAGCAATTCAAAATATTGTGGTGATATGCAAATAAGTAAAATATTCTAGATTTTCCATCCCTATTTATTTTGAATATCTGTCTCGGTTATAGTTTCTCGGGTCACTATTAACCTATAAGTTTTCATAGGCTTACTAATAACCTATTTAAAACTTATGGACTATTTGTCCGGTCTCATAGTTTTCATGGGATCACTGGGAACCTATTAACCCCTACCAATAACTTCATTCTTTCATAGGTTCTCCCTGAACCTATTGGTATCTCCAATAACCTCTCTTATCTCATAGTTTTCATGGGTTGACTAGGAACCTATTGACTTCTGTTAATAACTTTATTCGGATATAGTTTTCATGGGATCAATACGAACCTATTGGCCCATGCCAATAACTCTTTCAAAATATAGTTTTCATGGGTTAACTATGAACCTTGTCTAATCTAACAACTTCTTTGTTTAGTCTCTGGGCATCCTATGTTCTGGTCTACCTGACCTCCTAGATGCAACTCTACTCGTACAGTAGTTTACTCAATTTAAATTCACTACTGGGTCAACCTAACTGGTTATTCTGCCCTTTTTCCCTAAAATACAGTTATGGGTCCATTTTACAGTGAATATGTATATTAGAAGAAGCAAACAAAGTAACATAACAATACCAACATTTAAGGTTTAATATCCTTGAAATCATTTTCACATGGTTAATCTCTTTAACCTATTATGTTATCAAGGAAAGCTTCTTCAAAAACTCCATATTTAAAAGCCGTTTTAAAACTCCTTTATTTCGCCATGGTTTTCCTTTAAAAATGAGATTAGGTTCTTTGTTATGAAAACTAAGGCTTTCAAAACCTTATACCTCTACTTTCGAAACCATTAAAATCTACCTTTCGAAAGGTTTCAATCTTCTTTTCAAAATACTCAAAACATATGACTTTTGAAACACTTCTCTCTCGAAAGCATCAAAACCTTCCTTTCAAAACCATCAAAACAATCCTTTCGAAAGTATTAAAGTATATCTTTCAAATACATAGAAGCTTAGCTTCGAAACCATTTAAAAGTACCTCTTTTGAAACGAGGGTTTATCTTTAAAAACATCTTTTGGGTCAAAGTGAATATAAAAGAAAGTACCCCTTTCGAAACCATTAATCTTTAAGCAAAAGTGATTGGGGAAAACCGATGGCTTTGGAACCATCTTTCCGAAAGCATTAACATTTAAGTAAAATATTTAGAAGGATAGCTTCGAAACCCCTTTCGCAGCCATTGCCTTGGAAACCTTTAGTATAAGTGGCTACTGGAGCCCTTTCGAAAGCATTGGGAAGTGGCATATTACATTTATAAATCAAAAGCTACATTTTGAACTCGTTGATGACTTCAATCCCTTCGAAAGACATAAAGACGGCAGCAGGGTTTCGATTGGGTTCAAACTACCCATTCGAAAGCATTGATTTAAAAACAAGGCAGCTCACTTGAAAGCTGCCCTATCAAAACAAAAAGGTGGCAACTTCTTCGAAAGCTATATTAAACCCTTTCGAAAGCATTCTTTTGAAAATAAGGCAAGTGGCATTTCTTTGGATAGTAAAACAAAGGACCTTTGAAAGCTATAAACTGGTTTCAACCCCTTCGAAAGCAGGATTTCGGCTCGATACCTACCGCCATTCTCCAATCCACTACGTACCAACACATTGATACATTGTGTATTGGTTTTGACTTGGTTAGATCGGAAGTATAAGGTCAAAAGGTAGCTGCTGGAAGTGGCGAAACCATACTTCTATACAAAAACTGTTTTATTGCCTTTTCAAGTAATTGTTTTTTAACTAACCTGTCTATTTGTAAAAAATTAATTGGTTGCCATAACTTTTCAAATTCTTTTCTAAAAATCTGTCGCATTCATTGCAGATCTAAATAAAGTTAATTAGCAAAGAAGCCCTTCCCTTAAGCAAAACAATTACATTTAAGTCGTCCAAATAAATAAATTTAATTTTCATGGTAAATTACTTAGGAAAAATCCCTAAAAATCATAGAAATTCACTTTTAATAAGTTATCTAACATGTATAAATTTCAGACCCAAAATCCTTCATATAATAGCCGAATTAAATTTTAAACCCAATTATTCATTTCTTCCTTCAAAAATTCATAATAAATTTTCCATAGCTTGGAAAATCATAAAAATTGAAACACATCTCCAAAATTATATTTTACATAACATATCAATTCCTCATGGCATTAGAAACACAATCAACATGATTTTAGACTTAAAATCGAGATAAACATTCATAAATCATACATGTTTAAATCAAACATATCATGAAATCCAAGCATATCATCATTAAAAATCATCATAAGGTTTTAAACATAAACCTAAAACCATATGTTCTTTAAAAACAAAAATAGAGATGGTTTTGATTATTATTTACCTTGATTAGGATAAGGAACTTGAGATTTGAACTTTGATTAATCCTCCTAGCTTGATTCCTTAGCTCTTGATGAATTTCTCTCCTTTTTTCCTCATAAGTTATGGCCGGCTTGTATTCTTTAATTTACGTTTTTGTGTTTTGAAATATGAACGTGCAAATAAAATGAGAACGTGGTTTTAGGGGTTATGAGATTATGGTGGTGGCAAAGCCTTATAATTCCCTTGCGTTATTTCCTTATTAGTTAATTTATGTAAACATTTTCATAACCCATTCTTCTTGTTTAATTAGCACAGCCTCAAATAAATTTTCAAATCTCAATCCCCTTATCACGCTAATATTTACATTATCCTATTTAATTTATCTAATTAAATCTCCTGAATAATGTTATTAAAAATTAGGGGTGTTACAAAAACCCTAAGTGAAATATAGAAATCTTTCAATTTCTTTTGTGAGTGTTAGGACTCTCTTGCCTTGGGACTTTAACTTTGAGTTTGCTTAACAAATCATAGGCCTGCAAACGATGGATAATACTGTATTAGTTGTATCATATACAAATCCATACTTGTGGTGTTTTTCCTAATCTTATCTTGACCCTTAGTTTGCATGACAAATCAAAAGAGATTATTCATTCGTACCTACCATTTAATAACGACCTAAGTATAATAATCATACCTTGAGTTTTCTCAAAAATATGTCCATGTATCTTACCTCGTCTAATCAATATATTGATAATACTGCACATAACATCCCTAACTTAAGTTTTCTCAACAATTAAAGAGGATACAAGTAATATATTAATATATAAATGGTAGAGGACAACTTTATATATTAGAGATTGATAATCTTCAATATATTAAAGTGATATCAATTTAGGGAATAACGTATTTATTTTTAAATACCCTCATGATTCAAGTGTTAGACACATCTGAAATCATCGTATATATACAATATGTATGTGTTTATTCTTTAAACCTAAGTTGGGTTTCTCACACTTCCAATAATATTATACACTAATGTTATATAAGTTTCATTCATTTATAACTGTTTATAATTTAATTAACTAATATAATATTAATACACATATTATTAATTAACTAATATAATATAAGCATACACAATATAATAAATGCATATATGGTTGAGTTTTTGTATAATAGATAATGGGATTTATATCTATTATGTATATATTTAGCTCTTACAAATATGCCAATTCCCTGAATAATATATTTCGTATATATATATATATATATTTGAAAATTTTAAATAATAATTATGTATATATATAACACATACATATATATAATACAAAATTTACTAAGTCTTTAATTTAAAATTTCATGTTTAAATTATCTAACTTGACTTAGTAAACGCAATTCAAATTTAAGATTAGATCTATTATTTAATCTCAAAGTTTCATAATATCATAATTTGACATAGTAATATTTTGAAATAATACATACATATATATGTATACATATATTTAAGTACAAACAAAGCCGAAAATAAAGTTATTTAAAAATATTTATACAAACATTTATATTTATTAAAGAGATAGGATCAATAGCACCCTTCATTTAGCACCCTTCATTTAGCACCATTTGTAGCTCTCTAGTATTAGCCACAGGTATATATCTAAATATTTGGTCCACATGACAGGAGAGAGAAACAACAAATATTTAAATAGAAACTTGTGGCTAATCTCGGGGGCTATAATATGGTGCTAAATAAAGGTGTCACTTATCCTAGCTCTTTATTAAATTATATATATGTGTGTGGGTGTGCGCGCGCGCGTGTGTATTTAATATATACGCATATATGTTTTGACAAAATAATTTATTTTAGACCAAAAGCATTTGCTATTTTATACGATAATTAAACAAATATATTTATTTATATATGTAATAAATATAATTGTTTTATATTGAAAATAATTTGGCTAATTTTTTATTTCCAAAGGCATTTTGATGAATAAATTTTATATGCAATATTTTAACTTATTTTTAATATACAAACAAAGCATTTAATTAGTAAACACTACTTAAAATTAAATAAAACAATATTATATTTTTGAAAATAATTTAAATCAAAATTTATTTCTTTTATTGCTGAAACATAATATACATATAATGCAATTTTCTTTTAAAACAATTACATACCCTAAAATCAAGGTGATACACATAGATCATGTATATTAAATGTGAAACAAAAATAAAAGCGATAGGAATTAACATATGAGAAATGTGATATAATTAACACATTACATAATGATCAATATAATATTGATAAAAAATTAACTTTAGATGATGTCGTAGATACACACGTTGATCTAATATGTCTCCCTGATCTCTTAGATCTACACCCACTGCTGTAAACAAATGGGTGGTGGAATTTGCGGCCAAGACTAGTAATGGAGAAGCTAAAAAGTAAAAAAATGAAAGAAGGCTTAAGTTTAAATTTATAGTAAAGCTAGAGAAAATATATACATATCTTTCTCTTACCATTTCAAATTCCAAAGCCTCACCTTTCTCCCTTTAAATGGCCAACCTATGTTGAGTCCGGTATAGACCAAATCTCCATAAAACTCATTAATAGTTTATTTAATTTGAATCCAATTTAAATCCTTATCATATATCGATATGCGCATATATATCTTTTATATATGACTAATAAATTACGAACAACACCTCAAACAATTCTAGAGGCTACTCCATTTTATTAAACGCATCCCATATATTAAATATAATAATAATTATTATTAATATTTCACAAATATTAAGTAATTTAATTAATTTATAACTATTATAAATTAGTTAAATAAAGCAATGTATCGAAGATTGAATAGATTCGATTGTGTGACTCGAATGTGTGAATTTAGCCAGATTAACATTCAAAAAGTTCAAATACAAATGTTCAAAAGTCACCTTAATTAGTGGTGTAACAGTTTGACTTAATTCGTCGGTAATACATCTCATCGTCAAAATTCAATTTTACAAATTTAAGCATTACCTTGCAATAACGATTACACACACCAATTCTCTTCGTCGATACTATAGCACATTAGGACTTGTGGAATTTTGTTTTGGTCAAAATTCCAATATCTTCCACATTCAACTAGGTTAATCTATAAATAAAGTCCATGTTTTAATAATAATATTTATTATTCACCATACTATTTTGGCAAGAGATTTTAACTTTGAGTTGACTATAATTGGCCGTGATACTAACCTCATACAACTAGGAGACAAATTCTCTATTGAATAGTGTTTCACTTCCAATGCTTCAACATAGACTCAGCTATAGTCGCTTGATGGTCGTTATGTCATGATTTAACTATAATTAAAGTGGAGTATCCACACTAAAGTTCAACATTATTTCTAAAGTCCAGAGAACCGTGTAATATCGTCACTCAAGATTTTCTGTTTGACCAAGTTGTTTTTAATCAACATGAAACTCTCAAACAATCCATTCCAGAGTTATCCAATAACTATCAGTATGTAACCACTTGGTGCCTCCTATAGCCATGAGTAATACACTATCCAACATTTGGAAGCATTACGTACTCTGGCCTCTAAGAATGTATCGATATCCTTTCTCGAAATATCATGACCAGGAATATTTAAAATAATATGTTATTTTATATTGTAATGATTTTCTCATAATTACAACTCCTTGTAATTATTATCACATAACATATCATTTAAGGATTTTCTATTTTAAATATACTTTAATTTTTTTATTTTTTTATTTATATAACTATATAATAAAGTATATAATAGAAATTAAATATCTTTATTACGAACAAGATTGGTTATAGAGTTTGATATATGTAATAAATTGCATAATTGCCCCTAGGGCATACCACTAACTCTCTCGCTTATCTACTAAAATAGACAATGCTCCTCTAGAAAATTGTGAAGTTACACCTGGTACTAATATGTTACAGCTTAATGCTACAATTCATAATTGCTTTGATGCTCTTGTTGATTTGGAAGATGGAGAAATTTTTTCCCTTGATAATGCAATTGTCAGTTCCATTGATCCTTTACTAAAAAATATTGTTTAGCTAATTGTATGCAACCAGCCTATTCCTAAGCAAAAGGAACTGAACCAAACTTTGTGCGCATAGGTTAACTTAATCACTAATCATGCACCAATTGTCCTTACCACAAATGCTTCTTCTTTGCAATTAGAACCTTGTTAAGATCCTTCTTTAAAGTCAAGTTCTAGCTCAATTGTACTTCCATCTTAAAAGTCTGACACGGTATATGTTGAGCCAAAAAATGGCATAATGTCAAAATTCCTATAGAAATATAGAAAAAAATATATGAAAAACAGAAAGAAAACCATGATTTTTAAAGTGGTTCGGAAATCTGTAGCCTACGTCCACTACAATTCATTGATTATTGGATTGAGGGTCGTTAGTACAAGGGATTGACAAGTTCTTATAGCTCAGAACATCCAATAATGTTGTAGTGACTATGGTGAGGAGAGATAGAAAATGAAGAAAACCAAGTGCTAAATGACATTCTCCAGTGGCTATAGGGGTTGAATTTATATGGAAACTGTCTAGCAGAACTGGAGGCCCACGAAATACCTAGTCCAGATCTAGATCCAAGAATGTGGAAGGGGAAGATGGAGTCCCCTAAGCTATACAATCTACTCGACACCGACCTAATTATTAAAGGGAGAACTTCCGCTTCTTTCTTTCTTTGTTCTTTTATCCCCAATAATTGTGTTCCGAACACTTTTCCTTAGAGATTGTATTGTTTCTGAGAGGTCCTGATGTCATTTGTACTTGACTACTTCTCTTCAGAACTTCCTTGAAGTTATTCGCCTATTCCTTGAGAAATATACTTCATGGCGATCACTCAAGCCATATCTCTACGAGCCATTACCTAGGGGGGCCACTGGTGGCAAGAAAAGAGGTCGGTACCGAGTAGAATCATCTCGGTACCGAGTTTTCCTCTTTGCATCAATTTCCTTACAACTTCTTAAGTTCACTTCTATAGTACTTCCAAGCATGTTCTCAAGTCTTTGAATCATTTCGTCTTCATCCCAACATTCAGATTTGAGTAAAAGCTTGCTTGGTCAAAAAATCTAGATAACACTTTCCCTTTAAAGCATGCTATCGAAGGAAATAAAGTGTGCTCTGGAACAAGATAAGCATTTACTATTATCCATGTACGTCGGTTGGTTATCCAAGAGCTACTACAAAGCATTGTCTCTATTCTGTGGATGTCTATTCAACCGCTTTATATGTAGAGATTCCATTTTTTATGCTAAGGACAAGATCTGCATTTTGGAACTAGGTATGCAATGCCATTCCCTTACTTCTTTCCAAATTTTCATCAAAAGTTTCTTGTCAGTACCAAGTAGTTTTTCTCAGTACTGAGCACTTTCTTCACAAACCGAGCACTATAAGTACTTGGTAGTAGAAGAATTTTTACTTTTTCATTTTCCAAGCCTTTCATTGCCAAGCTCCTTCTTCTACTATTTCCTTGTGAACCCATTTCCTTTACCAAAATAGATCATCGTTGCTTTCTTGACATTATCGCCGCCTTCGTACCGCCGCCGCCAACCTCGGATCTCCGTTCTAATTACCGCTAACTGCCGTAGTTCATTCCAAACATCCCACCATCGACCTCTTTGCCACAACTTGACCCTAAATCCTTCAAGCTAGTACCTAGGTGGGTTGTTGATCGATGACTAGATCATGGTCTACTACAGCGACCAGTGATGGTGATAATGAGTGTTAGGTCAGAGCAATCCCTTTGTTTTCCCAAGGTTGTGCTCGGGTCCGACCTGATGTGCATCCGAGTTCGATAAAAGGTGTGCTTGGGAGAAGTTATTGATTACTAAAACTTAAGTTTTTACATTTACAAAATTTCTTGGTTTACTCCGAACAACACTTAATCGATTATACACCGCCTGGATGTTAATAGGACGATTTTTTTTACCAAAGAATGGTCGTATTGAACCCATTCCAACGCTTGAATGATTCTGTTGCAAAGCACTTCTAATTATTGCACTTCCCACATTCCTGTTAAAGAAAAAATTTCGCATCGTTCCAAATAGCGGTTTCGTTATCGATTACCTGACGATAATTGATAAGATCTGATGCACAGTTCCATCGTGGGGCATGGCTCATTTTTTTAGCACGAGTGGGCTATCTACATAGAATATTCTATTCATTTTGTATAGGATATGGGACTTACACTGCATAAGTTAACACTTCCACTTGCCCCAATCGACGTTCAGAACCCGATTGGTCAACGCATGTCGACATTCGTTAGATTCTAGGCACCGATCACATGGATATATATTTGAAATAAAATTTCAAAATAAAACATAGCTAACCGTATTGAACAACAAGTTCTCCTATCCCGAATGACTTCTCAATCTCGCTACAAGACTAGCGTCGACCATCTACTCCTCCCAAAGTTGGGTCTACCAATACTCAAACTTCAAACTCTACGCCTTTTGGACTTAAGCACTCAGTTATCGTCGAACTTCAAAGAATGATCATATCGGCGGAACCAATCCAAGGGAATCCTCCTCCTCTTAATGAATATGTTAGCTTTAGAGTTTGGATGATCCACCTAAATAGGTGCCAACTATTCCGACTGCAAAGATGCTCCATTATATATGCTAGCAGCACGGGATTCCTGAAAACGACATTCTTCTTTCGATGCAAATCCAATGGGCGCACAACCCTCTGATGGCTATACGACATGCAACCAATATATGTGCTTGGGTGGTGCCATGACGCCCTTTAATCCGTTCCTCTACATGATTTTCCAAGAACTCGGGTTAGCCCCATCCCAATTTCACCCAACGAGTATGATCTTCTGAATTCCTTATATGTGTTATTCATGAACTGATTTCAACGGCCTCTAAATTTTAGAGAGCTTATCTATCACTTGAGCTTCAAGTAAAGGAGTGATTCGCCATCCTACATGATTGTTGAGGCCTAGTGTCGATGGAAGGTCAACGAAAAGCATCATAATAAATTTTTTACTTCTAGTACGAGTATTTCTTCCACTGATGCCAATTTGGCTTCAATTGACCCTACTTTTTGGCAGTAAGATTATTTTCCTTTCTCTCTTCTCGTGCTTGGATTTCTATTATCCAAATGTTTGACTTTTAATCTGATTACTTCGTACATATTCCTACTTGAGATACCAATGGGGAGCATGCTGATACCTTGGGCACTCTCAAGGGTGTCAGCTTCCTACACCGACCAGTGCGTATCTTTTAACGGACGAGAACCTTTTCCGATGCGGTCTATTACATCCCAATCGGTCCACCACTTCTACAACTACCTTACTGAGCAGTTCTAGAATGCCTACTCTATCTTCAGCCCATGCTCGCAGCTTCGACAATAATCTTCAAGGGGACATTGAAGGTCCGTCGGGTATAGCAAATGTCAACGAGCCTACAAATTGGATAGCAGAAGAGTCTACCATTGGTGAAATCCCAAGATAAGGGGATGAAGCAACTAGAATGCAAACAATTATAGAGGAAAGCGAAGATGAGGGAAGAAGAGAAGCAAATGAAGTAATGACAGAAGAATAGGAAGAAGAAGAAAGTATTGAGGGTGGCGACAGTGACTAGAAGCTAGTCTAGAGGGAGACGAGTCCTATGGCGAGATGTCTCCATATAGCATTGAGCTTCCCGCCTCGCCTCTTCCAAAATGTTTAATCATTAGGTCTCTTAGGAAAGCCATGGAGACGAGCATTCGCCATTAGCCAAGGAAACTCCTCAAGCCCATTCTTTTGACAATATCTTCGGCTCATTAAGCAATTTCGATATTCCGATTGAAGATCTCCTTAATGATAGGTCTTCGGGCTTCAGCTTCCCATCTTTACTTCTTTTTTAACATGGTCTGTAGAGTACTTAAAGGGGGGCACCGGCACACTACGAACTATTAGGATCACGAACTCGCACACACCCTTTGCATTCACTTGAATCCTAAACTTCCAAAACTTAAATAATCCTTTTTCTCATTTCAGGTACCATGGCAAGGGATAGATATTGCAAGCTCTAATAGGTGTTGGCGAGTCAAGAGAACACACTCCTGATCCGTACCTGCCTCGATCTAGCTATCGCAAAAATCAAGAATTGAAGGAAGAGAGAGCTAGATGCAAGGAAAGTAAATGAAGAGTGTAAGATGACTGCCAAGCAGAAAAAGAGAGAGAGAGAGAGAAAAAGCATGCCAAAGTAAGGCAGCCTTATGATCAAAGCAGGTGACACAAGGACTCGCACGATCGTTGCGGCTCCTTTTCCAGCATTCCACTGCCCCGCTCAGAATCCCAAATTCCTACATATCAAAAAACTTCCACTTCTCGCTTCTCAACAAAAACCATGCCTCCTCACTCCAAAGGAATCTCTACTCCTCCATCTCCTATTCCAGCTCCATCAACCTAAATGCAAGCTACTTTTCCAGACTTTTCCTAACGGATGTCATGTTTGACTATGACATCAAAAATATTCTGAAGGAAGAAGTAGACCAAAAAGTCTGATGGGTGCAGCGGATCATTGACCAGGGCTACGAATGGAAAAGCTCTATTACACCCTTGTTAGGGTGAATCGAATCAACCACATGAACATCCAATCATTCAAATTTGAGGAAACGACCTACGATTACCTTATTGAGCGGGTATAAAAAAGACTTGGATAAGTTAAAGGCAAAGAGATGGTGCTTTAAAGTCCATGGCTAAAACTAAAAAGCTGATGGAGGAAATGAAGAAAGCCCACACTAACACAGAAATCATGATAAAAAAGCATGCAGAAGACTGCGATCGAGGATAAAGCTGCCCTGAAGATGTAGATTGCTGAGAAGGACCTAGCCCTTACCGCAAAAGATGAAACTACTTGGGCCAAGGACAAAACCATTGAAGAATAAGCAGCCAAGATTCAAAAGCTCTGCGCCAAAAATGAGAAATTTATGAACGAACTGCTACTGGTAAAGACTAAAAATTGGATATTAAAGTAGAGCATGCCATCGTTGCGCAAGATCTAAAAGAGCACATAGAGGAAAAGGCTAAAGAGAGGGAAGAATTGAGCAATACAATTTAGTAGTTTTTTTGCTAACGTGATTCAATATAAGAATATGAAATGGCTGGGGAGTACATATGCCATTTACCGTTGTTGTTACCTGGGAAGAAGTGCTACGCCATGCTAAGGTGACCGGTAAAGGCCTCACCGAAGAATAACTGATGGCCAAGTACTTTGATGCAGAAGATATAGCTAAACTTAAGATGGCAAAGGCTATCCTTGTACAAGAAGATGTTGCTGTTGTTGTTGGTACTGTCGAAGCTTTTGCTGACCCAAACTCGGGTCGAGCAGAATCACTAATCCTAAAATCTCAAGAGCTATCAACAAATATTCCCATAACTAAGAAGGCTAGCTTTGAAGCCACCCAAACTATCCCAGCATCTACAGTGACCACTTTTATTGAGCCTCACATTCCTTCCTCCATTGATCAACCAATCCAGCATTCGCCCGAAGAAGTTGGAATTTCTAAATTTCCTGCTTTGCAATCAATTTCGAGCGAAGTTATATCCCTTATTTCACCGATTTTCGAGAAACTCAAGTTCTTGCTTGAATCCATCTATAACCTTTACAATCTATTTGTCAACTTATAGGTTATCCATATCTTCCTCCTCCGCTGCTGGCCACTCATGGCATGGGTACTGTAGTAATCTTCACCACATTAAACTCTGTATCCATAGGACTTACTACTTATGTTCCTCCTTCCAATTCAGGCCTAGGGCCATATTCCAAGAAGATAGCCGCTCTGCAAAACCTAGAGGATGTGGCCCTATCCTAGGAGGAAGATATTGTTATCACCAGCGCTATAGACCCAACAGACCAAATCACCATAGCGAATAGATTGAAGATTGACCTTTCCAAGGTCAAGTTCAAGATCAAGACCAAGCCTAGAATTGAAAATTCGTTAGCTCTATACCAACAAGCATTAAACTTCCCCCATCAAGCTGAAGCCCCTTAAGATCAAATCACTATTCTCCTATCAGGAAGTCCGACAAACCCCTTACTATAACTGAGGGGGAACTACCCAGTCCAAAGGCAACACTCCCAAAGTAAAGAAATCATAAGGCGGACAGAAGTATAAGAGACCATTTGGCGGTTCGAGTGGCAAGGGCAGCAAGAGAAGGAAGAACAAGTAGGAGATTCCTAGGGCTTACAAGCGAGATGGTTCCTTTTGTCATGCGTTTTGTTTTTCCTTTTATTGTAAACAAGCCGTGTTTGTATGAGAACGGTGCCCGCTACCCTTGTACATAAAACCTCAAGTAAGTAAAGATCACTCTATCCTAAAATCGTTATTCCATTTTACTTTTTCGGACTTATATATTCTGTATCTACTTATATACAACTGCCTGCATATATAATATAACCGCTTGTACTGCAATTTGTCTATATTGTACATTTGTCCTCATACATTGCTTTTATTTACTGAACCCTATACGTATAATGAAATTCCTACAATTGCTTTATTTATACTCTGTTATTTAGCCCTATTTATACTTGCCAAAGTGTTCCATTTGATGAAACATAACTTTAGTTTTTAACCAACTCTGTGGATATTCCTGTTTACGTTAGGTCGAGTTTCATTCGGCGACCAACAAGTTGTAAATATCCCAAGTTTTGTGCTATTCCTTGTTTTTGGGGAATGATGATTTGAACGTCCAAGTCCTGATGTTCTCGACCTTGCCGATATCTGGGCGCAGTCAGTGCTATCCATAGATTTACATTATCTATCCTCAAAGCAGCACATCCCGCTTTGTTGTAAGTGAAATCATTCTTTTTGTATGATTGTTCTGCGTTACAAGACATATTCGTGGGACTTGTCATTTCAAATGCCAAAATCCAAGCATTATCTACTAATGTTGTCTATTTCCAAGCATTTGTAGGAGGCTAACATTATAGGGAAATTTTTCGATTGCCCCTAGTCTGATCATTCTTCCCTAGTCTTGATTATGGATCGGAATAAGTCCATTAATACCAATTTTCGATTTCCAACGACTGTCCTTTCTTATCCTTAGCCAAACGTGTCCACCAAGCCATAAGCATAGTCTAAAATATCCTAACCGTAGGCCTATTCATATATCCAAAAACCTGTGCCTTTGGATGCCAATCTCTAGGCATCCACTTTTAGACCCACTTATCTCTGGTGTTGGTTGAGAGTATTTGTTGACCATCCTCGCTTAACCTTAGCCTAGTGTATTCTGCTAGGTTGCTAGCATGGTCATTAGAATCAAACCATGCACTAGTTTCTACTCCAAAAATTGGCACTTTAGTCGCCTTATCCTTGACGTTCCTTCTGGACATTGCCTAATTCCGAGCAACAGTCAATACCAGAAGGTCGGGGTTGAGTTATCCAATCAACCCTATGTTTTTCCTCCCCAGTCCTGATCCTGGACTAAGGGAGTTTGTACCTGATCGTACAACTAATCGTCCAGCACATGAATTTTACTTACAATAACACGGTTCCATTAGTTCAAGAAGCTAACTTTTATTTACAAACCGAAAACATGAAAAGTCCTAATTTATTGTTAGCCATTTGCATAAAATCCGTGGATGTGGATTTCAATATCTTCATAAATCTCTTGCAACGACCACATGTTTTGTGTAATCAGTCGCATCCTAATTTATTGTTAGCCAAAAATATCCATAGTGAAGTACCTTTTTGGCCAATGTCTACCCCTTCCCACTGCTCGATGTGGTCACCATGGCTACCCTTATGGATTTCCACGAGGATTTTCCTAGCCTCATCCTTGGTTACACCCTGAGCAAGGGGGTAGTGAACCCTCTTTTATACAGCACTCGTCTTGCATCATGAACCGTGGCGATTTTTGAAGGAGTTTCTTTCGTTTATTTCTGTCTCTCATAAGAGTTCCCTTGAGCAAATATTCCTTGATAGGAGTCACTCACAACTCTTTGCCTCTATGGTCTCCAAAATTTACTCAACGTCTATCTGATCAATACTTTAAGCCATAAAAACCTCCATGGAAACTAAACCCATAACATGCGCTTCCCCAGAACTAGCTAGTTTAGCCATTGAATCAACTTTTTCGTTCTCCTCTGTGGGATATATGTAATAGTGTAATTCTCTAAGGATATGGTTAATAGAAGTGGGTTTTTAATTTCATAATTTTTGAAATTAATATGAATATTTTGTGAATTTCCTAAGTTAGAAAAAATGCTTAATTTTGGATTAATTAATTATTTTCATATGGAATTTACATCTATAGTAGAATATGATAAAAGAGATTTTTAGTGAATTTTTTAGATTTTCCCCATTAATTTTCTATTTTATATGAATTATTTGGCAAAGTAAAACACTATTTAATTAAGGAAAAAATAATTAATTAAGACGGTTAATAGTTATTCTGAGAAGAAACTACAATGATAAGAGAATTAGCCGATAATAAGTTGACAGCAAATGGGGTTTGGTAAAAAAGAAGTTGCTTAAGCGGGTAATAAATCAGTTTTTAATTTAATTTCAAAAGTGCCATTGAACCCTTGTTGACCAAGTAAAAATATAACTCACGAAGACTATCCAGGGCAACGGGCAATAAACTCGCAAAGACTAGCAAAATAACACACGAAGGCATTAAAGCAACTTTTCACAAAGGTTAAAGAAAAATGAAAAGCAACAAAAGCTTAATATAAACAACTCACAAACGATAGCTCATGAAAGGGTGAAAACTAATGTGGGTAAATGATTCACGAGCACTAAACTAAACAAAGGTGATAACATTTGAAGGCAAGAATAAAATGGAAAATGGACACCTGCCAACTCATAAATGCATTGAAATATATATATATATATATATTTGTGTGTGTGTGTATGTATGTATGTATTTATGTATATGTATGTATATGTATATGTATATGTATATGTATCAACTTACGAAATTTATAAGCAAATAAACACACACAAAAGCATTATCGCTGCACAAAAGTTGTGTCATGCGAAATATATATGTACACAAAATATATATAATACATGTGGCCTCAAATAATTCAACCCGCATATACCACATGAAATCAAATGTAGGCAAAATATTTATACACGAAGGCATGACAACACATGAGCTCATGTTTATGAATTACAAAAGTAAGTAAAAAAAATGAAATGGGATGGTTTCGATATGCGGCAGCAGACAAAGTTTAATAAAGCATGGAAGATTGATAGCTCATGAAATAAATCACGAATTAATAAGCACGCATGCAAAGGCTACTAACTTATTAATGCATGCGAATACTAGTAATGCAATGCATGTTTATATCTTACATTTATATCTCATGAAGGCATGCATGCGAAGGCTTTAGTTAACCTACATGTGATGGCTTTATTGAATTTGAAGCGATAACTAGACATATTTCACGATGGCTATGGGACAGCCAATGTACAAAAATTAAATGTAACTTGTAATAGCTTGGGAAGCTATATTATTTAAGTAAAATAATGGATACTTAGTGCACTTTGTAAGATAATTTCCAATTATTGAACTATTTTATAGGGATGAAATAAAGGAAAGATTTACAAGTTAAAATTGGGTTATCTTATTTTTGAAATGAAGAAAGCTTAAAGAAGCCAATAAATGATAGGGTATCATTTAAATAAAAGGTAAAAATGTTTTATCTAAAGAATATGCAGTGTACACAATTAATGAATGCAAAAAAGGTTAAACCTTGATCGTAAACATATACCAACTCATGGAGTTATTGGATGGTTAAGAACCTTAACTAATAGTCTAAAGTCCAATGGTATATGGCAGCAAGCTAAGGTAGGATTCAACCTAAGAACATTATAAAACTCTACATAGGAGTTAAGGCAGGGTGCCATGGTAGAGTACCAAAACATCTATGGGGTGTTATAAATAATAGACAACATAAATGATATGGTTTAGGGACTAAGAGAGGCTATTGACGCCTAGTAAGGACTCTTATTAGAATGTATTCGGTGTGCTTACATTCAACCTCTTAGGAGAGTCAGGGTGGCTTCGATAGGAAAACAAGTTGATGTTTTCACCAGGTGACATTGTTCGAGCAAAATATTAAGTGAGTGACATGAAGGATTAGGGAGGTAATCACTAAAATAAGTTAACGATAACTTAATGAAGAAAGCGCGAAAGAAGAGATTAGGTGATGGATGAGTGACTGATGAATGATTATCTAACTTGGTTCATATTTGGATGATAAATATGAGGTATACTTAATTTGAGTTGATATATATATATACATAAGTACACACACACATATATATACATATATATATATATGCATATATACATATATGTGTGTGTATGATATATATGGTTCATAATTGGGTAACAAGTGTAGGGTGAACTTATTGATTGAATGTATGCACATGGTTGCTTTGGCGCAATGTTGCACATAGTTGCTTATGTGATATATATATATATATATATATATATATATATTATTTGTTGTCATATATATAGAGGCTTGGTCTCACTATGGATGCTAAGGGTAAACGTTTTACTCATACTAGACTTATTGTCTAACCCGTGTTTTAATTATTTCCTATAAACTCACAGGTACTCACTCGAGTAGGTTGAGTTTATGGACTAGATAGGTATCACTTTTGGAAGGACGAATAAAGATTTCGAAGACGAAGCATGAGTCTTGCTATTTAAATAAAAGTATTTTGAAATTCCGCTGTGTAAACCAAGATTTATAACTGGTTAGATGTGGAGTTTGCATCTTCATATGTCGAACACACACTACTTTGCTTTTCTTATTATATATTTACCACTATGTGGGAATGATTTGGTTAAAGTTGTTGTAATGAAATATGTAAACCATATTGAGGTAATGAAAAAAAATTAGTTGCATAGTTTACTTATGTTATGCAAAATAATACTGAACTCACTTTGTTGTTGGAAAATGATTTTGGTGATGACTACAGCATCATCGGTGTCCATTTTTGAGTCTCGGAATAGGGGATGTTACAGAGGAGGAGGCTAAGCATAACATCCCCCATTTTGAGGTCCGAAACTAAGTGTTACGGATGCTGCAGTCATCCATAGTTATTAATTTCCGATGACAAAATGCGGTTATGTTTTTCATTTTGATGATACCAGAAACACATGAATATGGAAAATTCAACACAGTTTTAAATAAATTTTCTCTTCTCATTTCACAATAAGTTTCATTTCATTACAAAATTCCAATTCCCAAACCACATTCAAAGAAAATATAATTTTTACAACATATTCCAAAAGCGACATATGAAGATGCTCCCTTGGATATTTAGAGTCAAACATCTGGCATTTAATACAACTTTCCATTACAACACAAAAGCAGAATCAGAAAACAGAGGAAAATAGCTATATAGCTCTTGCCTCATGCTTGTCTTTGGAAGCTTATTCATCTAGAGAGAACCTAAAAAACACTTATGCTCGATCTACTGAAATAAGCATCCGAGATTTTAAGAGGAAAAACAAAAACTTCGGGTCAGACAAAAAGTCTGGTGTGAATAATACCCTACCATCTCGAACCAACTAGATATCTATGAAATGACACCGCTAAGCGGAACGGGTTTTTCCCTCGCTAGTATCTTAACCATAATACAATAACCATATATTATGCACTTGCATCCACAATGGTTAAAACATAAAATAATATGATGATATTCAAAACTGCAATATGCCTTAGATTTATCATCCTAATTTATCTGACTATCTGTCTCATTTTATTGTTTTTAGGGTTACTATTAACCTATTAGCTTTTATGGGCTGACTAATAACATGTTCCAATCTTATGGACTATATGTCTGATTTCATAGTTTTCATGGAATCACTAAGAACCTATTGGTTTCTACCAATAACTTTATCCAATCATAATTTTCATGGGATCACTATGAACCTATTGGATTCTCCAGTAACTTTTCTCAAATCATAGTTTTCATAGGCTAACTATGAACCTATTGGCCCCTACCAATAATATTTCTCATAACATAGTTTTCAAAGGCTAACTAAGAATCGTCTAACCCAATAATCTTTTGACCAGTTCTGGGCATACTATATTCTGTTCTACCTGACCTCTTGGATGCAATTCTAGTCATAAGGAGTTAAGCAAATTTATATTCACTATTGGATCAACTAGCTGGTTATCATGCCCTTAACACCCCAAAATACAGTTATGGGTCAACAATGAAGTGAATATGATAACAATAACATTTATAATGACTGATCAAATGCACACAATAATATAAACATATATAGTTTACTTTTTTGTAATCATTTTCTTAAGGAAATATGGTTAATACCCTTAACCTCAAAATTAACAAGGAAATCATCTTTTCATATTCTCAAAGTTTACTGCCATTTTATAAACCCTTTTTAAATTTCCATATACATGATAGAAAATGATATAAGGTTAATTGCTTTCAAACATCTTAGTTTGATCAACGTCGACATCATATCATGTTGACGTAAAAGCATAAGGCTTTTCGCCTATTAAAATTCGAAGACTAAACATGCGGCATCATTCCTTAATGACAATGAAGTCGTCAATCCTCGTGATACATAGGTTATCCACCTATTTAAAAACTTGAAGACTAGTTAAAATCAGCATTAACAAGGCTCAATAACCATTTTTTAAAGCGGCATAGAGTAACTCGATGACAAGTTTAAAAGTGGCTTGTCTAGGCTCGATGACAATAAAAATCATAGGTTAGGCTCAATGACAAGTTAATGTATTAGGCTTGATAACCATCGGATCGACAAGGTAAATGACTCAAAGTAGTATATATGGCATGCATACTTCTTAGTATAAACGTGGCTATATGCCTCTTTGTATAAAATGCGACATGTTTAAGCATCGACATGCCCATGTCGAGTCCTTTCTCTTTACCTTTATTACCTCGGCCTCGGCAAGGCTCAAACCCAATCCATTTCATGCCCAGCTCATCGACATTATACGTCATTATTTTGTGCCGTGTCGATGACGATGAAGTATGGTGGGATGTGGCTCGACAGGGCCGATGTCGATATGACTGAGTTGTAAATAACTCAAAAACTTCAATGTTACTACAAAAAGTTATTTTTTACCAAACCTTTATAATTTGTCAAAAGCTTACTGGCTAACAAAACTTTATCAATTTTCTTTACCGAAAAAACATTATTTCAAATAATTACTTACTAACCATAATTAGTTAAACTTTTATATGCATACTCTAGCATAAATACTTCTCCTTAATTCAAAGTTACATAGGAAAAATCCCAAAAATTCACATTAATTCCAAATTATATTTCTTTTGACATATAAATATTCGGGTCCAAAACCCACATTTGATCATCGTTAATAAATTAAACCCAAATTTATGCCTATTTAATGTTAGGAAAATTCATGATAAATTCCTATCACTTCGGAAAATTCCCAAATCTAAAACTCGTCTCCAAAATAATGTTTTAAATAACATAGTCGAAAATCATAGCATTTGGAAATCATTTACTATGATTTTACTCTTGAACCTTTTTAATTTGCTATGTAAAATTTTCATAACTCGTCGTTTAAATAAAAACGCGGCAAACATTAATTATGGCATATCATCATCATTTATACATTCGGTTTTAAATCTTAAACTCAAATTAAAATCAATTTAAATAAAACAATATGAAATGGTATAGATCATTATTCACCGTGTTTAGATAATGGATTTTGAGATTTGATTATTGCTTAATCTTCCTAGCTTTTCTTCTTGAATCTCTACTTGATTTTCTCAACTTAGGCGATACTTAATGGCCGGTCTTGCTTTATCTCTTTGATTGTTTTGATTTATGAAAACATGAATAGAATGGAATAAGGGTTTAGGAGTTATGAAATCTTTTTTTCCTATATTACCCTTTTCCTATTCCACTATATGCTTAAGTTATAAAACAATCTTATGTATTTATTTGGTTAAGGCTCGACCTTAATTATATTCAAATCTCGATTCCCTTATCAATAATAATCATATTATTCTATTCAATTTATCAAATTAAATCTTCTGAAGAATATTAATTAAAATTAGGGGTGTTACACTAAGTGGCAAAACCAGTTGAGGAACATGGTAAAGAACCTGCTTAGGGAATTTTTAGTTTTCGATCTGTATTAGCAAATTGGTGTCATAGCTTTTATCAAGGCCAGGGCGGAGGTGGTAGAAGAGATGAGGTCGATAGGAATTTCCATGCCAGCCATGCTAAAAAAGGAGCAGCTGAACTCTGACGCGGCAACGGATAACAAAAATGTATGAATCGGTGAAAGCAGCAATCGGTGGATTGAAGAATACCAAAGGCCCAAATCCGTTGATCCAAAGATACCGGATTTTAGCTATCTTCGTCACGTTGATCGCGCACGATACCGTGAAAGAAGATCTACAATTCTTCAGACGTTGATCAAGCGCACTTGATACCGTGAATTGGCTTCTACAATCGTTGATCCGAGCGCACTCGAATGCCGAAGGAGGAGATAGGAGATTACACTCAACTACCAATTTAAGAAGAGGCACAAAGCTCTCAAACAAAAGTTTATTCAAAATCAACTAGAGTTACAAATGAAACCACCCGCCTATTTATAGGCTTACAACTCAACGCTTACAACACAACACTTAGGTCGTAAATGACCTAACATAGAAACGACCTACGACCTAAAGCAATAGCGACTCAACACAAAGAAAACAACACAACACATTACATCACAAAGCACAACACACGACTTACGACTTTACATAGGTCGTTAACGACCTAACATGTGCGACCTAAGAAAACAACATCATACGAGTTATCAGATTACAACACAACAAAAATACAACAACTTATACAACACGACTCAAGACAGTAGCGACTTAAGGAATAGTTTCTGGAAATCTTCATGCGACCTACCACTTGAGCGACTTAAAGAAATGCGATAGTGAGCGACCTAAGAAACTCCTCAGTAGCGACTTAAGAAGACTCAGTGACCTAAGCATTCGAGCGGCATAAGAAAATCAGTTTCAGCGACCTAAAGACTGCACGACCTAAGATAGGTCGTTCGCGACCTAAAACTTCTGGAGCGACATATGGTCGAGCGACCTAAGGAAATGTTGTTTGGAATCCTCCACGCGACCTATAACAGAGCGGCATAATATTGTTGAGCTACTTAACTCGCTAGGTCGTGGCTTAGTAGAATTAGGTCGGTCGGTGCGGCCTAAAGAAATGAGAGATTCGTTAGGTCGCTTGAGCGCCTTATCTTTTAACTCGTTAGCTCGTTCCAGCGACTTATCTTCCACGTTAGGTCGTACGCGAATTTGCGCTTTCCTCTTCCACAATAGGTTCATCTCCATAATAAGGAATAAGATGTTTAACATTAAACACGTCAGAAGTGAACACATCCTCCGGCAGCTTCAACCTATAAGCGTTTTCATTGATCCGTTTCACAATCTTTACAGGACCAATCTTTCGGGCTTTAAGTTTATTGTATGCTCCCACTGGAAAACGATCCTTCGTTAGTACAGCATATACTAAATCACCTTCATTAAATTCAACACTTCTTCGCTTCAGATCCGCAGATTGTTTATACTTTTAATTCGCCTTCTCCAATCGTTCCTGAACGATTTTATGGCATTCTGTCAATCCGTCAACAAAATCAACAGCCCGCTTAACTGTTCCCTTCGGTTGTGGTACTGTCGTCAAATCCAACGGTCCCTTTGGCAAGCTCGAATATACAATCTGAAATGGACTGAAACCCGTACTACGATTGACAGCATGATTATGTGCAAATTCTGCCAGACACAACTTCATATCCCAACTCTTCAAATTATCCTGCACAAGACATCACAACAAATTTCCCAACGATCTGTTCACCACTTCCGTTTGCCCATCTGTCTGCGGATGATAGGCGCTACTAAAATTCAGCTTCGTTTCAACCATCTTCCACAAACTCAACCAAAAATGGCTTAGAAATCTAGTATCCCGATCAGAAACAATAGATTCAGGTAGCCCATGCAATCGATACACCTCTTTAAAGAATAAATGAGCAACACAGACAGCATCAGCTGTCTTCTTACAAACTATGAAATGTGTCATCTTCGAAAACCTGTCCACTACAACATATATTGAATCATTCCCCCTCTGAGTTCTAGGTAACCCCAAAACAAAATCCATACTGATATCAACCCATGGTCTAGTCGGCACGGGTAAGGGCATATACAATCCCGCATTCGTCGCTGTCCCTTTGGAAACTTGGCAAATATGACATCTCTCCACAAACTTTTCAACTTCCCGCTTCAACGAAGGCCAATAATAAGATTGAGAAATCAATTGCAAAGTACGATCTCTACCCACATGACCTTCTTCATGCAACTCCTTCACAATCTTCATTCGTAAGCTGCACTCGGGTATGCACAATCGATTTCCCTTAAAAAGAAAACCATCCACCAATAAAAACTCATCCGTCTTTCCCTTCTTGACTTCATCCACAAACTTCGTAAAGTAAGAATCATTAACAAATAATTCTGGCAACACATCAAACCCTGTCACCTCAACTTTCATTGTAGTCAACAAATGATTCCTTCGACTCAATGCATCTGCCACTCGGTTTGTAATTCCGGACTTATGCTTCACCACGAATGTAAATTGTTGCAGGTATGCAATCCACGAAGCATGCCTGGCTGCAATTTTGTCCTGTCCCTGCAAATGTTTCAGTGCTTCATGATCAGTATACAGAACAAATTCTTTATGGAACAAATAGTGTCTCTAATGTTTAATAGCTTGCACAATAGCATAGAATTCCACATCGTAAGTATTATATCTCATCTTGGCTCCCGATAGCTTCTCACTGAAATATGCAATAGGACGTCCCTTCTGACTTAACACTCCTCCAATTCCAACTTTAGATGCATCAGTATGTAACTCAAACAACAACTGAAAATCTGGTAATACTAGAATCAGTGCTGTCGTCAAAAGTTCCTTGATTCTCTCAAAAGCAAACCCTGCTTCCTCCGACCACGAAAATTGCTTCCCCTTCATACAATCAGTCACTGGTGCCATCACGCTACTGAAGTGTGGAATAAACCTTCGGTAGAATGATGCTAAACCATGAAAACTTCTAACTTCTGTTATCGTCCTGGGTTGTGGCCAATTTCTGATTGCTTCAACTTTATTCTGATCCATTTGTATACCTCCATCCGAAATAACATATCCCAAAAATAAAACACTATGCGTCATGAACACGCATTTCTTCATTGCAGCATAAAATTGGTCCTGTCGCAGTATCATCAACACTTCTCTCAGATGATGCAAGTGTTCTTCTGTGCTTCTACTATATATCAGTATATCATCAAAATACACCACCACGAATTTCCCAATAAATGGTCTAAAAATCTGATTCATCACCCGCATAAATGTACTAGGTGCATTCGAAAGACCAAACGGCATAACCAGCCATTCGTACAACCCCTCTCTTGTCTTGAATGTTGTCTTCCATTCGTCTCCTGGTCTAATTCGAATCTGATGATAACCACTCTTCAAATCAATTTTCGAAAAGATAGTAGCCCCGCTCAACTGGTCTAACAAATCATCAAGCCTCGGCATCGGAAATCTGTATCTGACAGTTATTTTGTTGAGTGCCCGACTATCAGTACACATCCTCCACGTTCCATCTTTCTTCGGCACTAACAAAGCTGGCACCGCACACGGACTTAAACTTTCCTGCACACGCCCCTGCTCAAGCAACTCTTCCACTTGCCTTCTCAACTCCTCATGTTCCTTTGGACTCATTCTGTAATGTGGTCTATGAGGTAACACAGCTCCTGGAACAAGATCAATTTGATGTTGAATGTCTCTCAACGGTGGTAACTCCGTTGGTAGCTCCTCAGGAAATACATCGTCAAATTCTCCCAGCACTGGCTTTACTTCTTCAGGAATTTCAACCACTTCATTACTCTCACGTCCAATCAACAAAAATACTTCAGGCTCCTCTTCGACTTCTTTAACAAACTCCTTCAAAGATAGCAAAGTTTTAAGTTCTTCAATCTCCTCCAACTTGCTTTCTTCGTGTTGTCGCTTCTTAGGAATTAAAGTGATTTTTGTACCTTCAAACATGAAACTATAACTGTTAGTACGACCATCATGTTGCACCGCTCTATCATACTGCCATGGTCTCCCCAACAACAGATGGCATACATCCATGTCCACAATATCACACCAAATTTCATCTTTGTATTTCTTCCCAATCGAAAAATTCACACAAGCTCTTCGTCCAACCTTCACTTCCCCACCTTTCCTCAACCAAGCCAACTTGTAAGGTTTCGGATGCTTCTCAGTCTTCAATGCCAATTTCTTCACAGCCTCTGTAGAGATAATGTTATCGCAACTTCCCGCATCGATGACAAACTTGCAAACCCTTCCCAAGATAGTGCACATTGACTGAAAGATGTTACTCCTCAACCAGCTAGTTTCCTCTTCCTGCTTTGGTGTTAAGCAATTTCTTCTCATCATCAATGAATACCCTTCATCTCCCGACACATTTTCTTCCTCCTCATCATGTAGTGAATTATAACCTTCATCTTCTGCATCCTCATCTTCCACTTCAGCAATCATAGTTCTCTTCTTCGGTTTCGGACATTCGTTGCTCTTGTGACCCACTTCCTGGCAATTATAACATTTGAAATTGGTGTTGACTTTTTGTTTAGCCACTTCATGAACAACCGGCTTACTCGATGCTTTAGGAACACTAGAACTACTACCCGCTCCTTTGTTCTGCCCTATAAAACTTGGAAACACACCTCCCCCACGTCTACCTTGTTTCTCCCAAGCCAACGCCTTTTGATGTGCTTCTGCCACAAATCTAGGGTCGAACATGTTCACCATATCCTGGATCTGTGTTCTAAGTCCACCAACAAACCTAGCGGTCAATTGTTCTTCTGTCTCCATAATGTCATTTCGAGCAATCAACTGGTAGAACTCATCTGCATAATCAGTAACAGTCCTCGTCCCTTGCCTCAGGTTTTGTAATCTCTGATACATTAGTGATCGGTAATTGTAGGGTAAGAAAGTAGCCTTCATAAATTTCTTCATCTTTTCCCAAGCAACAATCCTCGACTTCCCCATCCGCTCTCTAGTAAGTTTGGTTTGCTGCCACCACGCCATAGCTCTCCCCCTCAACCTAGTAGCAACCAACTTCACTTTACGATCTTCCGGAACCTCCTTGAAGTCAAAAATTTCCTCAACATAAGCTATCCAATCAAGAAATTCCTCGGCTTGCATACCTCCCTTGAATTTCGGTATTTCAGTTTTCATCCCGGACTCCTATTTGTGATCATACTCTGAATGATTTCTTCCTTGACCTCGTCCTCGTCCATGAACACTACCACCATCAAACTCCTCTTCAAAATCTGATGTATATCGATGTCGATCCTGACCACCAACATCTCTACTACCATCATTTCTTCCACCAACATCCCTTCGATCTACATTCCTCCAATCACGATCATTCACATTCCTATCACGACTTCGATCATCAACATTTCTATAACAATCTCGACCCACACTTCTATGATCACTATCAACACTTCTCTCTCGATTTGAATGTGGTGAAACTCTACTTCCCCCATGGTTAGATTCAAGTGAAACCCTTCTCTGATTTTGATTCATCTCCAACATCATCTTCTCTAATCGACCAATCCCTTCATTAAGCTTCTCATTAAAGTTTTCGTTAATTCTTTGCTCCATCTCATCGGCTTCTTCTCTTCTATACAACGCTTCAACATTCTGATGGCGATTAGCTCTTCTCGGCGGCATGATTACTTTTCAACAAAAGCTAACTCTCGGCTTAAACTTCAAATTGAACTTCACACTTCAACTTTAAACTTTCGGCCTTGAATTACAAAATGATGCATGGCTTCACTCTATTGGCTCGGCTTCACTAACTCCTCAAACTCTTCAATAAGAATTGGCTCCAAGACTCGGCTTAGCTATGATTGGCTAAGTCTAGCTTTGATACCAAATGACACAGCAGCGGATAACAAAAATGTATGAATCGGTGAAAGTAGAAATCGGTGGATTGAAGAATACCAAAGGCCCAAATCCGTTGATCCAAAGATACCGGATTTTAGCTATCTTCGTCACGTTGATCGCGCACGATACCGTGAAAGAAGATCTACAATTCTTCAGACGTTGATCAAGCGCACTTGATACCGTGAATTGGCTTCTACAATCGTTGATCCGAGCGCACTCGAATGCCGAAGGAGGAGATAGGAGATTACACTCAACTACCAATTTAAGAAGAGGCACAAAGCTCTCAAACAAAAGTTTATTCAAAATCAACTAGAGTTACAAATGAAACCACCCGCCTATTTATAGGCTTACAACTCAACGCTTACAACACAACACTTAGGTCGTAAACGACCTAACATAGAAACGACCTACGACCTAAAGCAACAGCGACTCAACACAAAGAAAACAATACAACACATTACATCACAAAGCACAACACGCAACTTACGACTTTACATAGGTCGTTAACGACCTAACATGTGCGACCTAAGAAAACAACATCATACGAGTTATCAGATTACAACATAACAAAAATACAACAACTTATACAACACGACTCAAGACAGTAGCGACTTAAGGAATAGTTTCTGGAAATCTTCATGCGACCTACCACTTGAGCGACTTAAATAAATGCGGTAGTGAGCGACCTAAGAAACTCCTCAGTAGCGACTTAAGAAGACTCAGCGACCTAAGCATTCGAGCGGCATAAGAAAATCAGTTTCAGCGACCTAAAGACTGCACGACCTAAGATAGGTCGTTCGCGACCTAAAACTTCTGGAGCGACATATGGTCGAGCGACCTAAGGAAATGTTGTTTGGAATCCTCCACGTGACCTATAACAGAGCGGCATAATATTGTTGAGCGACTTAACTCGCTAGGTCGTGGCTTAGTAGAATTAGGTCGGTCGGAGCGGCCTAAAGAAATGAGAGATTCATTAGGTCGCTTGAGCGCCTTATCTTTTAACTCGTTAGCTCGTTCCAGCGACTTATCTTCCACGTTAGGTCGTACGCGACTTAACGGCACGTTAGGTCGCTCGCGACCTAAGACTTGGGCTGCATCAAACTCCATGACCGGGCCAATCAAAGAGTGGTGCTTCTAGATATTCTTTTCTTTCCTCTTTTATAAACCTAGCGGGGCAAGCTTTGTGCACCTGCACTTTTGTGAATGATATAATTTGTTTTGTTGAAACTGGTCTAATAATTTTTCTTTGTTTGCTCTAATATGTCCGTGCATGGCTTATAGGTAGCATACTTGGAGTAGCCGAGATAGTCTCTTATATTGAATTGATCCTTGTTGTGGTTGATAGGTTGAGCCGGTTATTGGACTTGGAAGAGGGCATTAACCATGTAGCCTGATTGCTTGTTAAGCACCGAGGCCAGCATATAATAGCCAAGCTTTACTAGTTTGCTTTATTGTTGGGTGGCCCCAGCATGAACCTAAGCATTGAATGCTTGAAGGTTCCCTTAGGTGACATATGGCAAGAAGGAGATGGGGATGTTCGAAGGTTTTGCATGGTAACCTGCTGCCAATTGAGAGTGACATATATGTCCAACTCGAACCAGAATGCTAGTAGCAGTCCTCGATAAGAAAGTGAATGTAAAGTAATTTACCCTCGTGGATAGCCAAGTAGTAAGGAATGGAAACTGGCTCGTATAGTCCTTAATAGCAGAGGTCGGCAGTCCCCAATAAGGTAAATGAGCACATGATAACTCATTGTTGTTGGATAGCCTTGGTCTTTTGATTTCTCTAGGGTGACAAGTTGCCACTTAAGATTGGAAGACATAATCGACTCAAACTTGAATGCTAGTTGGCAGTCCTCGATAAGGAAATGAATGCATAGTAATTCACCCTTGTGGATACCCGACCGACAAGGAAGCGAGACTGGCTCGTGCAGTCCTTTACGGCAAAGGCTGATAGTCCTTAATAAGGTAAATGAGCACATGATAACCCTTTCTGTATTGGATAGACTGAACTGTTCAAAGGTTCTTCAGGGTGACACACTTCCAAATGAGGGTGGTAGATAGGTCCGGCTCAAACCTAAATACTAGATGTCAGTCCTCGGCAAGGAAGTGAATGCAGGATAATTCACCCTCGTGGATAGCCGACTGATAAAGAAGGGAGATTGGCTTACGCAGTCCTCGATAGCAGAGGTCGACAGTCCCCAATACAGTAAATAAGTATATGATAACTCATCCTTTATTGGATATCCTTGGTGAATGTGTTGAACAATGTTGGCTCTGGAGTCTTTGATGTGTTCTTTACAAAAGATGTACTACACAACCTTGTAAGTGTGGCTTGCACATACATGTGATAGGCTTGGAGGTGTATGGGATTCCAAATATAGGAAATATTGGTTCCATCTAGGAAAGAGAGAGGCGGTAAGCACCATTTGCTAAGACAACGCTTATGACATATGACCCCTCCCAGTTTAGGTCAAGCACTACTTCAGCCGAGTTCTTTGTAATTACAAACACCCGATGTAGGATTAGGTCACAAACAATGAATTACTGGAGTTTCACTCTTGAGTTGTATTGCTTGGCGATCCTCCTCTTATAGGCTTTAGTGCAGAGTTCAGCATCGGCTCTTCGTTCTACTACAATGTTAAGTCTAAGCTTGAGTACCTCATTATTTTTCTCAGGCTCGAAGATTGGACACCAAGCTGATAGGACGTCTACTTCTATAAGCAGCATGGCTTCGTACCCATATGATAGTAAGAAAAGAGTGTGACTGGTTAAACTACGACTGTAAGTGCGATAGGACCAAAGAACAAGCAGCAATTCTTTGGCCCAGTTCCCTTTAGCTTTTACGAGGCATTTCTTGAGTGTGAACTTGATGGTTTTGTTAATGACCTCGACTTGTCCACTGGCTTGTGGATGGGCAATAGAAGAGAAGCACTACTCGATTTCGTTCCTTGAGCAGAAGTCTTGAAATAGGCTACTCTCAAATTTGAGTGTTGTTATCGATGATTATCTTCTTTGGTAGAAAAAACAGACAATGTTCTTTATAATGAAGTAGAGAATCTTAGGGGTGGTGACCCTAGCAAGGGGTTTAGCCTCAACCCATTTAGTGAAGTACTCAATGGCAACTATAGCATGATTGTACGCTTCCTTGGCATTAGGCAAATTTCTAGTTAAGTCGATTTCTTATGTGCCAAATGACCACGAGTAAGTCATAGAAGTAAGGAGGGTAGAGGCTTTGGGGATTTTGGTGAACTGTTGACACCGATCACATTTTTTCATGTAGTCCATGGAAGTTTTTACCATGGTTTGCCAATAGCAGCCTTGTCAGACGATATTTTTTGCGAGGCTTTCCTCCTTGGCATGATCCCCACAAAATCCATAATGTAGCTCTTTTAGGATCTAGTTAACTTCATCTTTTGATATGCACTACTGAAGTGGTGTGGAGTCCCACATTTATAGAGCTACCTGTTAACAATCAAGCAATGGGGAGCCCGGTTGAACACCTTTCTGACTTCCTTTCGATTGGAAGGAAGTTCCTCGTTTGTTAAGTGTTGACCCAAATTTTTGTCACGAGTATAGAAAACTCGACCGAAGCTCGGAATGCAATCGCACCGACAAGGATAGCGTTGCATCAATGCTAAGCTTACTTTTTGGACGAGTCGACCCTGGAGGGAAGGCTTACCATTAGCGGAGGGCGTGAACCCATTTGAGCCATAACGTTGGTTGTGGGCCACCACCCCAAGCGGAGGGCAGTCGGATGGGCCCTTTGCTATTGGGCAGTTGCTTGGGGGGAATGTGGATTGAGATGGGTAGGAGCGGACGGAGGTGCTTGCCCATGGTATGGAGTATGGCGGGTTGGAGTGGACATGAAGACTTGCTCATGACAGTATATGGCTTAGAATGATCCTAGGAAGAACTAAGTGTAGAAAGTAAATACACAACGATATATAGTGGTTCGGCCCAGTGCGGCCTACGTCCACTATGATGTTCCTTTACTATATCGACCTCTTACAATTTACATACTGTCAAGAGAATAATAAAGGAGACTAGATTAAATATTACAAGAGTATAATTTCCTAGTCTAAGGGTCTCGTGGAGAGGAGACCTAAGGGAAGACCCACCGGGAGGGCCATCCCTTGAGGAGGAGTCTCGAAGATGGAAGAGCTCCTGGAGGAGGGGTTGTTGGTAGTGGTCAGAACGTAGATGATAGAAGGAGCTGCCACTAGCTGGAGTGATAAGATTGCAATTGGAGGCGATGATGGTTGTATAGCTTAGTGGGTAGAGCACGATGGGTTGAGTGGTAGAGCTTAATGGAGGCTCTCTCTAATGGAAATCGGGCGAAGCCGCCATTGGACAGGTTTCGGAGAAGGAGAGAGTTGATGAGGGAGATGGGTTGGAGAAATCATTATGTCCCTTCCTTTGCCATATGGTATGGCATCGGATATATATAGAGGATGTAGGGTGTGAATGGATGGTCTTGAAGAACAACAGTGCAAGAGAGGCTCTGGGTCGTAGATTGGAGGGGAGCCAGCTGGAAAGTAGATTCGAGCCCATAACTTGGATTGCTTACCAATTGGAAAGAAGAGTCTATAGCAAACCTAGGAAAGGCAGCAGACTTTTGTAGGTAGGAGTGTAGGTGTTCTGATTGGCTATTGGAAAGGCAGGGGAGAGGAAAGGACTGCGCATGGAGTACTATTGGTAAAGGAATGGTACTTTTCTCTGATGGCATGCTAATGCGGAGCAATTGGACTGGAAATGGTTAGGGTACTTTGCGGCAAGCTGTTTCGGGTTGAACAGGCGGTCCTAGCTGGTATGTTTATGATTGCTAAGGACATAAGGCGGTCGGTCCACTGTGGTTGAGTAGATCCCTATGTAAGATTAGTTGGGCCGCATAAGATAGCCAGTCCGGTGTCGGCTCTAAACAACCCAGGCATCCGGTGGAGGGCAGACATGGATGGCCCGGTTGTTGCGGTGTGGAGAGCGAAGTCGATGGACGGTCACATGAGATCGGAGCTACTACTGATACTAGGATCATGCCGAGGGCGGACACAGGCCTTAGAGAGGGAGGAAGGTCGCTACAGAATAGCATTGCATGAAAGGTGTGGTATTGGACGCATGGTTGGGATGAAGGTCTGGATTGGGTAGGTGTCGAAGAGGCTAGGGCGACTCTGGTTGCTAAGGGAAAGGATGCCAAGGAAGGTTCGGGAGCACAACCTTATGCTTATACCTTGAGGAGTGGTCGAGGTAAGCCAGATCAAAGGGTTGCCAAGGAGTACCAAGAGAGTGCGCCCTTAGGCTTATGCTTTTAGGAGAGATTGGATGACCTGCTTTAGAGGATTGTCAAAATAATGGGAGCGTTTGGTGCCTTATTGAGGAAGGCATGTCGCCCGAGGGCTTCAACCGGCCATTCCACGTGGAAGAGGAGGAGACGTCTAAGGAGGCAGTAATCCTGGTATGTGGGAACAGTACCGGAGGAGCTGCGCGCGGGAACTTCTGAAGAGGATGAGGCAGGAGCCGCTAAATCGGGCAGATGTGCTTCGGGGCCCGCCGTTCTTTTGGGATTCTAAAGGAAGTGGTGATGGCCGAGGGCTGAGCTTCCATCTGTGGTCTCTACGGATGCGGAGTAGGCGCGGTTGGCCACTGAAAAATACAGGATGGTCATCCGCTGACGGGAGTAACCAGTTGGTTGAGTGATGATTTGGCTAATGGACCGACCTTGGGAGCTTCTCCAGGAAGTTTTTGTTTACCCAAAATGTTAGGTAACATTAAGTATTTGACATGGGACCATCCAGTTGTCTGTGGATGGCATGCCTATCTCCATTGTTTTTGCTCCCGGCTTGTAGTAAGGGATGCCTCGAATCTCTAAGGGAACCCAAGGAGTAACTTTTTCCAAGTTGCTTGCTTCCTTGGCTAGTTAATCAGCCCTGGCATTCTTCTCCCCGAGTATTTGTTTCTATTTGAACTCAGCAAGTACGCTGATTATCAACATACAAAGCCAATGTCTTGTCCTTCACTTGAAAGCGCTCGACGGTCTAATTGCTGACCAAAGATGAGTTACTGAATATATATATATATATATGAACTCCACATGCAATTCTCTTGTTATCCTAAGGCTGGCCGGGATAGCTTCATACACTGCTTCGTTATTGGTCGCCTTGAAAGTAAGGTAGATTGCAAAACGTAACTCTCTTCCCTTGGGCATGATGAGTACCATGTTGGCCCTAACCCCTTCTCATATAATGCTCTGTCCACATACAGGCACCAAACTAGCCAGCTAGTGATGGTCCCTTCTTCGCTACTATCTGGGCTTGAGCACATGGCAATGAAATCTGCCATGCCTAGCCCTTAATAGAAGTTCGAGGCTGGAATGAGATGTGATGTTTCCCACTTTCAATAGACCACTTCAGTAGCCAATCGGCGGTATCCGACTGGCTAAGGACCTGCTTTAGAAATTTGTTGGTTAGGCTTCGATGGGATAAGGATGAAAGTATGGCTGGAGTTTTCGGGCTGCCATGAGTAGGTAGAAGGCAAGCTTCTCTAATGTATTGTCCACACAAAATTCCATAGCTGATCCATCCGTTCAAAGAACATACGGTTGACAAGATGTTGATATGTGGCATCCGCATTTCGCAAGCCAAAAGGCAAGGCACGATAGCTGTACAAGTAAGAACTTGTGATGAAGGAGGTGTGTTCTTAGTCCGAGTCATGCATGGCAGTCTATTATACCCAGAATAAGCATCCATGAAGATGAGGACTCGTGTCCACTACTCACGCCTACAAGCTGATCGATGTAAGGTAAAAGAAAGCTATCTTTGGGTGTGCCTTTATTAATGTCGGAGAAGTCAATACAAGTCCTCCATACCCCATTTGGGTTTTGACCAATACCGGGTTATCTACCCAAACTAGATATTTTGTCCCCCAAATGAAGTTGTTGACTAACTACTTCTCCACTTCTTCTTTGAGAGTTCGCTACCTTTTTAGTTTGAGTGGTTGGCGCTTTTGATAGATGGGGTGGCCTTAGGATCGATGTTGAGCACATGGTAAATGATCTTGTGATCAAGGCCGGTCATGTTAGCATACCCTTATGCAAAGACGTCTTTGTTGTACCATAAGAACCTGAATAGATCCTCCCTTATTTCTAGGCTGAGATCTATGTCGATTTGAACTACTTTGTTGGGATCAACATAGTCTATAGGGAATGATTACAAGGGAGTGGCCGGCCCGTCCTCAATGCTTGAGTCACCCATGTGAGGGTCTAACGGGTCATCATCTGGATCTAAGCTTGTTTCCAAGTTACATTGATCTAGCACATAAATCATGCGCTCTATGACACCTTTGGCCGATACAGATGTCCATCTCGAGTCGGGGTATTGATGTTGCCCCTAGCTATCATAGTTGAGTCTAATAGCTTTAAGAGGGTAGGAGTTGCTATGAAGGATGTCCCCACTTGCCAACTGGGAGAAACTTGCTCATTTCATGCCATGGTGAGCTTTCTGGTTCTTTGGGGTGTGGTCAATGATATAAGATTCCTACCATCCCAATCTTCATTATGACCGGTCTAGACACGATCTTGAGCTCTACTAGGCTCGAGTTTACTCTCGGGTGACACGCAACCATTTGATGTAGCTTCGAGGCCAGAGGTGATCCTAGCATGACCCTGAGCATTGCTTGGCTTAAGGATACGATTGAGTGATACACAATCAGAAGTTGCTTCTTCAATGGCAAGGACAATCTCGACATGAGTGTTTGGCACTCTCCTAGGTGACATGTCATTGAATGCCACAACTTGTTCGGGTGGAATGTTGATGATGGGAGGAGTTGATATTGATACTTCAGAGTTAAGGGTGATCCTGGCGTGAACCAAGGTGTTGAGGCTCGATGGTTCTGTCGGTTGACTCAACATTGAGTTTTGCGAGTTCCTGGTGGAGCATGAGAACACCCTTCTTTACTTGTTTGTAGGAGGTTATATAACACTCCCTGGCCTTTTATTGATTGCCTTCGCCGATCCTGCTATGAACAAGGAATTTCATAAAGAGTCGGTTGTAGGAGACGATGACATCCAGTTCAACAAATGTCGGTCATCCTATCAAAAGATTTAAGCAGAAGAGTAATCAACCACTATAAAGTTTGCTTGAACATTTGCTGTAAGGGGTGCTTGGCCTAATGTTTTCATAACCGAGGTGGTGCCCAACAAAACAATACCCACAGCCCCAAAACCGTAAATTGGCAAGGCACGGGGGGTGAAGTTGGAGGCATGAAGCTTGAGAGCTTCAAAAATATGTCTGAACATGACATTGATTGAGCTTCCCCCATCCACAAAGGCTCAATGCACATTTGAGTTGGCCAATGAAAGAGAGATGGCCATTGGATCATGATAGGGGAATGAGACTACCTCTCGGTCCTTAGTAGTGAAAGTGATGGGATGATCTAATTCCAAACTGAGTGCATTGGACGCTCGGAGCTCTATGGAATATTCTTGGCAGGCTAAACCCACTTACCTCTGATATCAAGATTTTACTCCTCGACTGTTGTCAGCTACATCTGGGCCTCCGCATATGGTTAAGATGTCGCTGATTGCTACAACCATTTTGTTGGGTTGCTGGGGTAGAGCCGGTTGGTTATTGCGGTTGTTCCTTTATTCTACTTGATCGCAAATAAACTCTAAAAGTATCCCTTTTAAGATAAGTCTTTAAATTTCATCTTGAGCACCCAACACTCATTGGTGGTGTTGCCGTTGATTTGTTGGAATCAGCAGTATTTTTTGTTGCCACAATGCTCCTTCCTTCTTTCATTTCTATCGGTGTTTGGTCTTTGATTTTGCACATGGTCCCAGTGTGCGGGATATATCATTTCCATATCCTTGTTCAAATCAGCATAGTTTGCATACCTGGACCTATACTGAGTGTTGGCTTCAGCTTGCTTTTTGGTGTCATTTTGCAGACCATTGGGTTGAGGGTCGGTATTATTACGAGGACCGGATTAAGTGGTATGTTAGGTTCCAATGCCGCTATCAGAAAGATCAATGTCATTCGTTCTCATTATGCCATTGCCAGTTAGACAAAACCAGCTGTTTTGAAGCTCTTTCCACATTCTGAACTCTCGAGCAGAGGGCCATGACCAGGCTGTTCATGTTGGCAACCTTAACCCGAGTAGATACTTTTTTGAAGCGGTCGACATACAATGACATGTTTTCGGTTGGCCCCTGTTTGATGTTACCCAACTCACTAGCCATCATAATATGTGTCTTGGAAGTAAAGAGCCTGGTATTGAAATTTGCACATAGCTGGGCCCAAGTACTAATGTTGCTCAATTGCAGATGGAAGAATCAGCGGATGGTGGTCCTATGAGAGCAGGTGGAAAGATTAGGGTCGGATGGGTCGGTACTCCTAGCATAAGTTAATGGATTTAAATGCAGCGATGTGATCGGATGGGTCGGTACTCCTATCATAAGTTAATGGGCGGCAATGCACCTATGAATGTAAATATTCAAAATTTGCTCATAAAATGGTTTGTCATTCTCTTCATAAAAAATGCTTCACTCCCTATATTTTGGGCTTTCTTTTTATTGAGCTTCTAATGAAGGATGTCCATTTCCTCCATAAGGCCATCATGCTTGTTGTGAGATGGTTTGATCAACCATTGGTTGTGGGCTCAACTACTATCTTGGTGGAGTGGGGGATCGATGGTGGGAAGGAGAGTGATGACGACGAGCTGGAGTGGGAGACCTTCTCTGCCAATGCATAGATGTCGATCGTGAGTAACCTGCCCACTTTTTCCTTGACCTATTCCTGACTATCCCTTATGAATCCCAACTATGTCGTGGTAGCCTCATGCTCCCTATCGGTGGTAGGAGCACCACCGTTGAGACGTTCGCAGATGCTCAAAACTGATGACCATTCTGCTAAAGGGGAACAATGTTGAAAGTGCATAGGGATCTCGTATAATATGTCTTAGATGTGTATTCAAGTGTATATTCAAAACCAAGCAATTCTAACTAGCATAATATAATAAAGTAAAGTAAATAAAAACTATCACACCAAATTTTTTACTGGTTCGGACCTCTCGTCCTACGTCCGGTCCCCCTTTTGGAATTAACTAACCAACCCTCACTTAATCCGAAGGAACATGTATCTTACAAAATGCTTGAGTAGCCGAATAGGACTTCAACCTTTATCTGAAGATCTCCTAGGACTTCACAAAACAAGAATAGTTTTCTGACTTTTGATGAGTCCTTGATAACTCGAATATAGTCAGTTGTAGTACAAGACTTCTTGTAATCTCCTTGATGATTCAATATGCATGCTCCATGATTACGGAAGTGTGTGTGTGTATATATATATGATGATTCTTGAGTAAAGAGTATAGTTTGAAAGTAAGAATGTTTAAGAATGCCCAAGAGAGAATAGTGATCAAGAAAGTAAATTGAGAAAGTTCATTTGATTCCTAAATGTTGATCTCTATTTATAGATGTCAAAGAGTTGCATTGAAGAGTTGTAATCATTTGGAACAACCATTATTATTCACATAGATGCTCTTGAACGATCACAACCATTCAAAGTGACTTTTAAGAAAATAGCCGTTGAAGGGTGATCAGTCAACTGAGGATAAAAATTTGGTCTACTAAATATAAATAATAAATTACGCCCCAAGTTTAAAAATGTGAATGCGTAATAAAATATACCAATTCAGCCATCTGGAAATATTTTCAGTCAACTGAATTACATAAAAATCCTTTTTCTATAGACTGTCTTATTTTAAATTGCTTACCCCTTTGATTTTCAATTTGTAAGCAAGTATGTGTGTGTGCGTATGCACGCATGTGAACTATCAAGAGGATTTTACAAGTATATCTAAGACCAAATACATACATTTGACAAATGATCTGTATTTCCTTAGCTTTTGATATGTAGATGATTAGCTTTCTTTTCCCCTGGATTCTTTGATTCAAGATCTTCTGGTACCTACATAATATAATACTCTAGATATATACAGAGATATAGTTGTCATCATTAAAACAAATAAACAGGGTTCTAACAAGCTCCCCCTTTTTGATGATGACAACTATATAAGTTGAGATAAGATAATATGTATAACTCTCCTTCTTAATACATGCTTTCTTGTCAGTATACTCTCCCCTTTTGTAAACTTCTCGCGTTTGTTGAATTTGTTGTAATTTTTGGCAATGAACACGATCTTATCATCCTCCAAATCCGAGTCATCATCAATGGCTTGGAAGGATATACTCTTTTTCTCCAGATATTTCTCTTTCCTTGCCTGCAAATTAGCTTGTACGACATCAAATTTTCTATAAGTTCTTCAATTTTGAGCCGAGAAAGATTGTTAGACTCTTCGATAACTAAAACTTTTATTTCACATTCAATAGTCAAAGAATTCAAAATACAAGTAACAAGATCGAATTATGTAAAAGTAACTCCTAGATGCCATTAGATCATGTTGAATTGTTTGAAATCTAGCACACATATCTACGATGGTCTCATTTTGTTTCATTTTAAATGATGAAAACTAGTTCTGAAGAATATATATATATATATATATATATTAGTTTGTTTTACTTTATGAGTGACTTGAAGATGTGCAGTTAAAGCATTTAGCGGTTCCATAACATTGGTAGCGCAATAAGTTATAGTGGGGATATAGCGAAAAATAGCAAAGGTTCAAAAAGCTTCAATGTATATAAATCAAAATATTTAAAGTTACCTTATTCTCATTCTCACATCATTTGTATAGAAAAAATAGATATTATTTAACCTTATATAACAAAACCGAAGAATATCGTAATTTATACAGTCTAGGTTTGGTGATTGCAATAGATTTATAACTTATAATGAGCACTTATGCCTTAAAATTAGGTCTTTGTCCTAACTTTGTAGATATATTTGAAATAAGAACTAGTCAAATCAATCTTTTTATAGTAATGTTGCTAAAGTGTATGCTAAAAAGCTTTGATTTAGCTAGTGTAGTGGAAATTAGCGAGGCTTAAAGCAGATCTACTGTTTAATGGCGCTATATTGAAAAAGCGTAGCCACCGAAGAGTGTTATGGGCTATAGTGGGGATTTTGCAGGGTTTTAACTGCATAGACTTGAAGTGTACGCCAGATATCATATGCAATTTTACATAGCATAACTCTAGAGAACTCATTTTTATCAAGTGAACATAATAAAACATTCATAGCTTTTGCATTATTGATTGTTGTGGTCTTTTGAATATCTATTTAAGTACCCATTTCAGTAATTGCTGCTTCATACTTTGTTTGAGTAGCTTGCCAGATTTCAAGATCGTTAGCTTCCATAAAGATTCTCATACATGTAGACCAGTAAGTATAGTTAGATCCAGTGAATAGTGGGGGACGGGTAGTTGGACCTTCTAGGAAAGTGCTTACCACATTATAATGTTTATTCAAAAACTTTATTATGGTATTTGAAATGACCTACCCTAATACCAAATGAAAGTGCACACGGATCTCGTATAATATGACTTAGATGTGCATTTAAGTGTATATTCAAAACTAAGCAATTCTAACTAGCAGAGTATAGTAAAGTAAAGTAAATAAAACAATCACACTAGAGTTTTTACTGGTTCAGACCTCTCGTCCTATGTTCAGTCATAAACTCCTTCTGGAATTAACTAACCAACCCTCATTTAACCCGAAAGAGCATGTATCTTACAAAATACCTAAGTAGAGGAACATGACTTCAACCTTTACCTGAAGATCTCCAACAGGACTTCAAAAAACAACAATAATTCTATGACATCCAATGAGTTCTTGATAACTCAAATACAGTCAATTGTAGTACAATACTTCCTATAATCTCATTGGTGATTCAATATGCATGCTCCATGATTATGGAAGTACATATACATACATACATACATACATACATATATATATAATAATTCTTGAGTAAATAGTATAGTTTGAAAGCAAGAATGTTTAAGAGTGCTCAAGAGAAAATAAAGATCAAGAAATTAAATTGAGAAAGATAATTTGATTCTTGAATGTTGATCTCTATTTATAAGTATCAAAGAGTTGCAGTGAAGAGTTTTAATCATTTGGAACAGCCATTATATTTGCAGAGATGCTCTTGAATGATCACAACCATTCGAAGAGACTTTTAATAAAATAGCCATTGCAAGGTGATCATTTGACTAAGAATAAAAATTCAGTCTATCGAATATAAACAATAAATCATGCGGCAAATTTAAAAATGTGAATGCATTATAAAATATACTAGTTCAATCGACTGGAAATATATTCGGTCGACTACCCACCATTGACTGAAAATATTTTCAGTCGACTGAACTATATAAAAATCCTTTTTTATATTGACGGCTTTATTTTAAATTGCTTAAACCTTTGGTTTTCAAAATTCTTTGTAAGCAAGTATGTGTATGTGTGCACTTGAACTATTAAGGAGATTTTACAAGTATATTTAAGACCAAACACGTACATTTGACTTAATGATCTGTATTTCCTTAGCTTTTGATATGTAAATGATCTGCTTTTTTCTCTTCGATTATTTGATTCAAGATCTACTGGTACCTACATAACATAGTATTCTAGATATATATAGAGATATAGTTGTCATCATTAAAACAAACAAGCATGATTCTAAGAAACATTATCTTAGTTCTCTGGGCACAGCCACATCTAGAGCAATATCAACAAAATGGCTAGGTATTAATGTAATATGTATTCTTGGATGAGCATGAACATCTATGAGTGGGGTTTCATGCACCACTCTATCCAGGCCTCAGCAGTGTTCATGAGAACGTAAGCGTTGGGAATGACATGCTGATGAACATGCAGGTCGACCGGTTGACTACATGAGGAGCCAGTGAGACATAGTTTATATTAGCTTGGGCATCAAACCACGTCCTTATACTTTGCACTTCACGGGCCAAAGTACCTACATTTGTTAACTATTGCAACACGGTATGCCATATATCAGTGTTGAGCCAAGAATGGGGCAAGCAACACTGGTGTTGGTATTTCCATTAGTTTCGTGCTTATTGAAGTTATTACCTTCAACCTTAAAAATTCAATCCATGGTTACAAGTTAGTTCAGAGGTTTGTAGAGGAGAAAATTAAAGTGATGAAAGGTGAGAGTTTTTAGAGGAGGCCCTCCTACTAGAGCCAAAATGTTGACTAAAGAATTAGCCAACATCGAAATTAGTCTAATGCATTATGAACAAAAAGTAACTTGCAAATCAGTAGGCTTAAAAATTTAAATTAAGGAAGAAAGCAAGCAAAGCAAAGTAAATGATATAAAGATATAGAGTGGTTCGGCAAGCTTGCTTATGTCCGCTATGAAGATCTCTTACAATGTTTATCTCTTTAAATCATGAGAAATAACAAGAGAATAATAAGAAATAAAGCACCTAAGACTAATTAAGTGGCTAACCTTAAGAGCTTTGGGCTTTGATTTTTTGTGGGGAATGACTGAGTTGAGAGATAATGATTTCAGTTTAATTGGAAATCAACTATTTTTCAACCCTTTTGAAGTTTCATTGTTGGTGTATTTATAGCGGCTGTATAAGAAGATGGATGGAAGAGGCTGTGAAGTAAAACAAGTAGGAAGGGAACTCGGCCGTTGATTTGGTCGCCCTAGCCGATGCAAGATAGCTATAAAGGAAGGCTAAAATGTATGGCTAAGAAACATGCCATTTATGCATTTAATTTGATTTGCATTAAATGCTAACGGCAAATTACAAGAGTAGGTATGCCTTTGGCTGTTTTTCTATAATACCTTGTATAGCATGTTATACGACTTGTCATTTACTTTTGCATGACTATGTGGTAAAGCTGGCGAGTTGCTGAAGACATGTAGAAAACTAAAAGGTATTGAAGACCAAGGTACAAAGAACGTGTTGGGATGGCTATAATATGACAGGACGGGCCATGGTGATGCCAGGCCAAAGACGGGTCATGATTGAGTCTGTCTTAACAAATGAGTTGGTTGTTAAAGCCGTCTTGAGTTGTGCCAATCGGTGATGGAGTTGGTATTGATGGAATGGCCTAGAGCCAAATCGGATGCAGACCGCCATCAGTGGGACAGCCATTTAATGCCCAAGTTTGTTAAGAAAAGTTGGACGGTGTTAAGGATCAAGTTGCAAAAGAGATGCCAGGTCGACTATGAGATAATGAGATGAGCTATTTTGGATTGGTCGAGGGTGGCGATGATGAAGTCGAACCAAAGATGGGTCATGCTTAAGCCGCTCTTATCTAACGAGCTGGTTTTTAAGGCTTTGAGTCATGTTGGCTAGCAATTGACTTGGATTGATGCTGAGTAGGCGGGTTGATCTGGAGCCCTACTATGTGTGGGTCGGCATGAGAGTGTTGGTCATAAATGCGTTGGGCTGGACTATGCTTAGCCATCTTGTCCTTGTCAAATGAGTTAGCTATTGAAGTCGCTTTAGGTTGACCCAGCCGATTGTCGACATGATGTGCTACAGAGTGGATGACTGGCTTATGGCCATCTTGAGTTTGGGTCGACTTGTGTGGTCGGCCATAGATTGGTTAGTCCGGGCTATTGCCTTATTAGGCTTTCTAATCATACTTGCGAGAAAATTGAGCAACCGTAGGCATCTTGGATAAGAGTTCTAATGGTGCCTAAAAGGAATACAATTCATTCTCAAAGTCACTCCTCCTTATGCTTTCTATTGATGTATAAATAAGTAAAAATAGAAATTCGTTGGAAAAAAATACTATCGGTAATGAGTGAAGCTAAGTTATTTTTTCTATAAGGATATGTACTTAAGATTAAGTACATATGTTTAATTTAATTTTATCTAAAGCTAAGATTATGATTTCATATAAGATATGAATTGGGAAGAAACTCTATATTATGATATGTGGTTACCTAGTCTAGTTTATAAACATAATTTCATGAAATCAAAATTAAATCTATTTTATGCAAGTCTATAGGCGATTCATAAAAGGTTTTGAATGCTTATTTCACTGCACTGACAAATTATTGTTTCAAGACACACTACCTTCTTTCAGAAGGAATTCCTTTCTAGAGAAATCATTGGTCATGCGATGAACATAGATACGATCAAAGATTCTGATAAGAAAACATATAACATAGACGAAGTCAATTTAACCAAGTTCAAAACAAACACAACTCATTAGAATATCTAATGCAAAATTTCTCACATTGAAGAGAAACCATGAGTTTCTTATTAATGTCAGGAAAAATGGATTGTTGGTAATAACAATCTCCTCGGTTTTCAACAAGCCATGGAGAATATACTCTACAATATGAACTTATATTTTAAATTTGAAATGGATTCCAAGTGCATTGACAAAATCTAATTTTTGAAATTGTACCCGAAAAGATACGATTCATCGGCCATAAGTGAGTCTTCAAGAAGAAGACTAATGCAATGGAATTGTATAAAGCAATGCTAATGGAAAATGACCTTGCAAATTTCAAATGTTGAATTTAGTGGAGTAATTTTGTTGATCAACATGCTTAAGTCCATTCGAATTTAACTCGCAAATTAGTGCATGATATAACTTTGATTTTTGGCACATTAATATTGAAATAAAACTTCTAATTAATATTTTACAAGTAATTATTTGCACATAATAACAAAAATATCTCAAATTCAGAGGGAGGGATAACAAAGCTTGTGGAATTTTAAGATACGATTTTAAACAAGCATCCAGAGGTATGAGCGAGTAAATGTGTAACACCCTATATTTCTATAGCATTAATTAGAGTATTTAACTAGTTAAATTAAATAAAATAATGTGAAGATTAATAGGTTGAGATTTGATTTAATTAAGGGTAGTCGTGCCATGTTAATATGTAAATCAAAATGAGATAACATGAATAAATGGTTTAGGAAATCAGAAAGGGAAAAATGGGAAATATGATGGACTTATACCCTAAACCCTTAGGAAATGAGAATGCATGTTCTTTTCATTCTCTCAAACAAAACATCTTAAGGCCGACCACCATTTTCAATCTCAAGGGAAGATAAAGCTAAGGTTTTCAAGAAGAAGAATTAAACCAACTTATTCAACATCAAACCTCACATCTTTTAATCTCAAAGCTAAGGTGAATGATTACTACATTTCTCTTTTCTTGACGTAGTTTTCGGTTTTAAGCTAGATCCGAAATGATTTTGCATGATTATGCCATGTTTTGAATGATTAAAGTTATATATATGCTTGTTGATGATTTATACATGTTCATATTAGTTTTATGATATGTTTGATATGAAAACCATATTAAATGACACCAAATGCCTTGAAAATTTAAATATAGGTCAAAAATGATATTTTAGAGATGGGATTCAATTTTCATAATTTTCCGAATTAATGTGGATTTTATATTAATTTTCTAGTGAAGAAAATGATTTATTGGGTTATAAATTATTTATGGTTAAATAAATAATTATTTGGGTTTGAAATTTATATATGTTGGAAAACATATTAAAATAGATTTTTTTGGAATTTTTTCAGATTTTTCCTAAGTGTTTTGATGAATATATAAAATTATTTAAGGTATGAGACTTAAATGTTTTATATATTTAATTAAGGAGAATTGGCGTTTTATAAAATAAAATCATTATTTATTTCTGAAATTTTTGGCAGCACTTTTCTGAAAAGTATTTAGTAGCCAATAAGAATTTGACAAACAAAGGGAGGTTAGTTGATAAGTTTTCTCTTTTAAGTTAAAAACAAGAAAATCATTCTTTAGCATGTTCCGCTACTTTCGGCACTGGGGATTCCGACCCAGACCTTTCGCCATCATTGGTTTCAAAACCAATGCACATGGTATCAAGCTACTTGGTACATAGCGTATTGGACAAAGGTGAAGGGGCACTTGGTCAAAACCTTAGGTTTCGAAGAGGTTGGAGTATGTTTGATTTATAAACCAAGGGTAACGTCTGCTTTGCTTTCGAAAGAGATGGTTTCGACTCGGTTGCTTTCGGTTGGGTCAAATATTTAAAATAAAGGTTTTTACTTGGTTACATTCTTTTGCTCTAACCGATGCCTTCGAAGGGGTCAAAACCTCTAGTTGTCGCCTTTCTACCTTTCAAAATCAATGGTTTTGAAAGGTAAACTTGTCTTTTAAAATCAGCCTCTTCTCCCATGCTTTCGAAGGGATGGTTTCGACACCATTACTTCTTTGCTTAGGAAAAAGGTTTTGAAAGGAAGGTTTTGACTTAGATGTTTTTACTCTTTTTATTCTAATTGAAGTATAACCCAATGGTTTCGAAAGAGATGACTTATATGGTTTTGAAAGAGGTTTTTCACATGTTTTAATTAAACCCAAAGAGCTTTCGAAAGGTTTACGTTTCTAAAGGTTGCTGCTTTCGAAAGGTATTTTAAAATGGTTTCGAAGGGGTGGTTCCCCAAAGGGTTTCTAAGAAATCGAAAGGTACTATTTTCTGATGGTTTCGAAGGAGTCAAAATGTACTATTTTCTGATGGTTTCGAAAGGGTTGAAATGGAAGGTTTTTTTCCAAGGTTTTCTAAGGCAATGGTTTAAAGTGTTTTAAGATAAGATGTCTAAGGTTTTATTTCTTCCGAAAGAAAGGATTTCAAAGGTTTCAAAATGGTTGAAGTATGGTTTCGAAAGGAAAGGCTTTGGGCCTTTGGGCCTAGATAAATAAAGGGGTTTTACTTGGTTTTGAAAGAGATGCTTTCAAAGGTTTAGAAATGGGTACTTTCAATGGAATCGAAAGGGGTACTTTCAAATGTTAAATGTTTTCATCAACTAAGGTTTTGAGTAAAGTGTATATATATACATGACATGGCTATATGGTTTTTAGTAAAGCGCAAAGATTATATATTTTTCTTGTATAAGTTTGATTTAAAGTTTTAAATCATTTTGAAAAGGTTTTCAAGGAAAATTATGGGAAGGAATCCCTAAGTGAAATGACTCAGATATTAGAATAGTAGATGGGACTGGTATAGGGTCGCGCCCTATACATTAGCTATTGGCCTCAGCTAATTGTTGTCCAAAATTCCAGTGTGTAGGGCTTGGTCACAGGTAAGACTAAAATTATGATTACACACCAAAAGGAATATATGTTTGTATACAGATAGGTTATTAGTGAGCCCGAAAAACCATTAGGATCAGGTTCTGAAGATGATTAAGTTAGAGACAGAATGTCCAGAAGAGAAGTATTTAACAGATAGTTAAGGACAGACCGTCCAAAAAAGGAGTATCTAATTGATGTTAGATTAAATTTGTTTATATTGTCTGGTAGGCCCGAGTCAACCAAAGGTTAAAAGTTAGCCAAACAAAACTTATGTGTTTGAACAGATAGTTTATTTATTACCTGATTTTATGTATGTTTACATAATGATGCTTTACAGTATTTAACCAGATTTGGTTGTAGGAAAAGGTTTTGCAAAGATATATTTTAAAATGATGTTAGTGAGGAGAAACCCATTCTGCTAAGCGGCGTGGTCTCACTTAACATTATTAACCAGGATGTATAGTATTATTCACACCAGACTTTATATCTGACTTGAAGTTTATATTTTCTCCTTAAACTCTCGGGTGCTCAAAATTGATTTGAGTAGGCTGAAGGGTTAAGGTCTTTTCAGGTTTTAGTAGGATGACGAATAAGGCTACCGGAGGCAAGCAGGAGGTTAACAGATAGCTATTTAGGAGTTGCAGTTTTATGTTTTGTTGTATTTCCACTGTGTTTGTAATAAGTCAGTTATGACTATATGACTCTGATCATCCAAGGGGGTATCTTCATATACCGCTTTTGGCGTATTTTGTGATAGGTATATTTTATCTGTGCCTGGGAACATATTTATGATTATGTAAAATGAATATGGAACATCTGTTTTGAATGTAACGAAGAAAATGCTATTTTGAAATCTGTGATTTGTTTCATATTCAAGTGCTTCTGATGTTATAGATACCATTACCATAGCCGTATTTAGTCACCGGAAGCTAATACTGTAGATGAATGCAGCATCTGTAGCGCTTAGTTTTAGGCCTCTAAATAGGGGATGTTACAAAATGATAAGGTGTCCTTATAGTATGATTTAAGATAGAGCATTGACTCTTTACCCCACATGTCTAAGTCAAGAGTTGATGGTTTCTGTGTGAATCGAGAGGCCACATGTAAAATTTGCATCTAATGGATCTTGTTGGGTTACCCTACAGGAATTTGGATCTGACCAACAATGATTTGAACTCTGGTACAATAATAACTTTAGTCAAAATGCAGAGAAAGCATATGTTTGTAAAAAAAGAAAAATAAATGTACCAATCATTTCTAACACTAAACGTAAATAACATGCTTTCACAATGTACCTGTGTTAAAATCAATTAAAGTTTGGTTGTTTAACTCTCGACGAAGAATTTGAAAGAAATATCGTTTATACTTAATATAAGAGGATGGTGGGACTGTCCCGTTCGATGTATATAAGACCATTAATATGTTTAATATAGAGCATATGAAGTAGATCCCTTATGCATCGGCAATAGGAATCATAATATATGCTATGTTATATAATATATAAGATCTCACATATTACTTGGTGTATTGAGCAAATATCAAATCTGAGGAAAAATCACTAAATTATAGTTAAGAGCATGCTCAAGTATTTACGAAATACTAGCGAATCGCCTATGGAAACAACAAACTCCATATATAGGAGTCGGGCTCAAACTTTATAAATAATATCGAATATAGTAAGTCAATCTTAAGTTTATGTTCACCCTTGACTAAGAAGCTTTGATTTGGAAATCTTCCAAATAAGAGGTTATAGCAAATTTAATCATAAAGGCTATGTACATCGCCTTGAAAAGCGCTATAATGAAAGATGTATACGTGCATAAATTTATAAGAAAGCTAGGGGTGGTTCCCACCATTGAGAATCCAATGACATATTATGATAATAGTAATGAAATATAGATTGCAATGCGAACCGACATCTTGATAAGAAGTCAAGATATGTTCTATGTAATTAATACATGATAAAAGATTTTATCAGTAATAGGGAAGTATAATCAAAAAGTATACGCAAAATGATAATATCCAGTTCCATTCATTAAGGCCCCTTCTTAATATAATCTAGGTAGACCAACCGAAGGTATATGCTTGTGGCTCTATAATTGGCCCCAAGTTTAAGTGAGAGATTGATAGAGTTAAGGGTGTACCCTGGGAGCAATTATGTAATTCGTTACATAACTTAATTCTTATAAGAGAATCATGTTTGAAATGAAGTATGCTTCTTATTTTTTCATTTTTCTATTATATATATATATATAGTTATATTAGATATAAGTAATGTTCTATGCACATAAAATATATATCAGTAAAAAATCCTTAGAAAAAATATTTTATCAATTGTAACTATGAATGTGTTTGTAACCATGAATATTGAATCGATATTTAAGTACTTATTCCTTAGATGTTCCTAGTCAATATGTATCGAGAAAAGGATATCAATACATCTATTAAGACTAGTGTACGTAACGCTTTCTGCGTGATGGATAGCGAATTATTTGTGACCATTGGGGACATCGATAGGTTACGTACTTGTGGTTGTTTTGAACAATCACAAAACGATTCAACGAGAGTCTTCTATTGGTTAATACAACCAAGTTAAAATAGAAGATCTCGTTATAATGACGTGCATTAGTCTTCATACTTGAGAGTGCCGTCAATCTTAAGAGCTAAGTTATACTTTAATTATTGTCAATCACATGACATATCGACCATGCTACAACTATAGTTGGTAGAGCCTAAGATCCCGAGTGTGATTCTAGTGCCTGTTTTTAGGAGGTAGGATCTCTGTTCGTCAAATATGTTAAGTCATTACTCTAATTCAGATCACAAATCACAGGTAGACGTACTAAAATAAAAGAAGTGCAAAAAAGCAAATGGCGCACATAATTGTTATAATGGTTTAGCAATCTCTGACATGCATCCACTTTATATCTTTTATTATGATTCTTTGACTTATAATTGCTACAATTCTTGCTAGTTGGTTACAACAATTGCAAACAGTCAATTCACTAGGTTAGCAAAACTCTCCCTTCCTTATACCTTAAAAGAGACCAATTCAATCTCTAGTGGTTGCCATTGGGCGATGAACCTGATCAGTTTAGATTTGTTATGGTGTTTTCGGGTGGTCCTTTGATGTCTAGTAGCGCTCCAAGTACTCCTACTGACTACTAAGGTGTATGGGCTCTAAGGAAATTCTGCACATGTACTAGTGATATTGGAGGCTATTTATAGGTGTAAAATATTTTGTTTGGGATATTATTTTTGGCATATTTTGTTCAACAAATTTTGTTAAGAGAATTATGTTTGGCAAAACATGTTCAGTTAATTGTATTTAGGTCTGAACAGATTTAGGACTACCTGGTCATTTGTGTGGTTTAGTATATTCTGATCAGTTACTTCTGTTTTGTTATCGAAATAATTGTGTTCGGTATCTAACAGAATCATCAAGTTTGAACCGGTTTTCTGTTTGTCATACTTCTTCATTTTAAGTCGAAATTGAGAAAAACTTAGAGTGGTAGCTTCGCATTGTTGAGACGAATGCTCCAGTGCCTTCGGATGTTTCCATTTGGATGATATAGCTAATATCTCTCTAAGGTGGATCCAAATTGGTTAAGTAGAGGATTGATTTTAAGATTATCATACTTTTCAATTCGCAGCTCGTATTAAGACGCAGCTTCAATCAAGGTGCATTTCCCGAGCTTAAGCATATTTTCCAACAGGTTTGGTTCTATTCTGAGATTAGTCCACTTTTCCCCAACACTACCATTTTTCAATATAGCATAAAGATAATATAGTAGTCAAACTTTATACTCTATCACATCAAAGTCTCACGTCAAACTTAAGGCTTACAACTTTGTTGGACTCCCCAAAATAACTTGTCTGGATGCATCTCAGTTTGACCGTTGCCATACAGAATATCTAGTCATTGTTGGGCATGCTAACATTTCATTCCTTGTGTATGGAGTTTCTTACGTAAAGTCCTACATTAGATGAGTGTTTTGAGAAGGAACAATTGACTATTTGGAAGTGGAAAGGTTTATATGATGTATCTTTTACGTCTTTTACGTTTGACCTTAGGTCGTTTACTAATTTCTTACTTACCATTTAACATTCACTTACATTTCACTTTAATATTCTTGCTTTCAGCGTTTTTCATATGGCCACTACTATAAAAAAATTTAGAAGCAATCGAAATGAATTTATGATCAAAACCTAGTTGAAAACCAAAATCCAGTTGAAAATCAAAATCCGATTGAAGATCAAAATGCAGTTCAGGATCAAAATAATCATGCTTAAATTTGAAATGCGACCAATGTTAGAAAAAGGTTGAATTTGTGTCAGCTCACAAATAATTTTACATGTTGTTGCATTATTCGATCAGTTCATGTTCGACAATGAGTCCATCATTACGGCAAGAGCGAAAAAAGACAGAGAAATTAAGATAAAAAATATTTTGACGTAGTATTTATTTCATGTAGATTTTTATATAATGAATTCGATTAGCATTTTATCTGATGTAGTGCCTTAATTTCACCTAACTTCTACATTGATGTATTATTGGTTAAAATAATTGTATTTACTAATAATTAATTAAAATCATAATATTTTTAATATTAATTTTTTTCCTTTGTATAGAATAAATGAAATGCTTCATGTAAGCAGAGCACTCAGTTTAATGTCTTGGAGGTTCAAACTTAAGGCCTTTAGGTAATTAGTCTAAAGCATCATATCAATTGTCATTCAAGCCCATCGTCCTCGACCAATAACAACATTAAATTAATAAAATAAACATAGCCTTCAATCCAAACTAAACTCAGTCTAAACTTTTGTTGTTAATCAAACAAACCATTAAGATTTTACAATGCTAGTGGGGCGTTGAAAGCATAGAAAATAGAACTCTTGTAATTGGAGTCCATTTAAAGACAAATTTGTGGGAATTGTTAGAGCAATCCCAACTGGTAGGGTTGGTTAGGATCCGTTCAAGGCAATCGACCCCATACCAACCCCCAACTAGTTGGTAGAAGCACAATTTTGCGCTTCCCCTTAGCCGGCCAAAATAAGGCTGGCTAAGGGTAAAGGCGTGGATTGCAATCCACACCCGTTGGATTGCAATTCACAACGTGGTGTGGATTGCAATCCACGCCATTCACTTAGCCGACCAAATTTTGGTCAGCTAAGTGAGTACGTAGTAACCGGCTATATAAGAGCCAGTTACCTTGCTTCCTCCCCATCCTCATTTCTTCCTTCTTCCTTCCTTCTTCCTTCCGCCATTTTCCTTCTTCCTGCAAATAACCGTGTACCTAAAAAAATGAGAAGAGCGTTCCGGAGACTCCGAGGCAGTGGCAGTCGCAGCGCAGGAAATGTTCCACCGGCCGTGGAAAACGCCCCTACCGAAGGTAGCGCACCCGCACCTCCCGCGTTCACCGAAGGGCAACGAAGCATGGTGGTTAGGCAAAGATGCGCGTGAATAAATACAGCAAATGCAGTTCTGGACCCCCACATTGACCAAAATTTGGGTCCGGACAAAGATTTGGTCAATTTCCGGATACTCCCAGACGAAGAAGTACACATTAGCACGTGTGTTGATAATTTTGTAAGTTATCTACCTCCAATTTTTCTTATTAGTTCAAATTGTACAATAAAAATTAAATACGCAAAATGTTTTAACTTAGGCTCATCGTGAGCGTACCCGTGGATCTTGGGTTAGCGTAATACGCCTTTATAGGATGATACGATCTTATGATGCCGACGGCATTATACATGCTTTGCTGCAAGAGATAGGATCTGGAGATTTTTTGAGTATGTAATTACATAATTACTATTTATTTTTTTAATGATGTTTAGGCTTTAAATAATCATAAATTTCTTTAATAGGTATGAATAATCTATTAAATTTGGATGTTCAGTTATGCGGTGCTTTAGCCGCCTGTTGGTGGAAGGCCACTCATACGTTTCACTTTAGTTTTAGAGAGTTGGGTATTACACCATTAGATTTTACGATGCTTACCTTATGATGAGGAGTACCAGCATTTTCACCGCTTATCCAGTGTACTTCCACATCTTGATTTGCATAACGGACTGTCATCCAGACTACAGATTAGATGCTCATACATTAGACAAGCAATAGTGGAATTGATACATGGTCATAGTTCAGATAACCACTTAAAGATTGCTCGACTTTTTATTCTGTACATGATGGGGAACTTATTCTTTACAAATGCATCGAACATGTTGCCGGCTGGATATGTTGCAGTTGTAGCAGAGTTGTCGTTTGATAGTCTAGTCGCATATGATTGAGGGACTCCGATATTATCATATTTGTATCGCTCTTTGGATCATTAGTGTGTCGTTAGGGGTAGATCCTCGTCCATTACATGGTTTTGGGAGGTTTTACCGTACTGGTACTACGAGTACTTCCGTAACATGACTTATTTAACATTCGACTCCACATTACCCCTTTTCTTTCCCCGAGTTAGAGCATTGGCACGTGATAACCGCAGAATGGTGCAAGGAAGGGAGGCACATCATATTTTTGCTGTGGCCTGAAATCAGATCGAGTTACGGACCACACGAGAGAGTGTTATTTGGCATCCATATGATGGTTCGCCTTTTATGACCGACCCTATCGTTGTGCATGCTGCTTTCCTTTCTATGAGACGTTTTCCATTGGTTCATCTCCAGCCAGCTTAGGATGCTACTGGTTCCTCGGTGAGCGTAGTTGGAGACAGTCCTTAGATTGTGATTTTGTTCCCGATGATCCACATCCGAATACACCTTTTTTGAAGGTTTATGATAGCACTGCATTACAGGAGTATGCAGTGGAGTAGTGGTCCGCAAATTACTTCATCATCGTGAATGTAGACTATGCTTCCTTTTGGTGTCGGTTTTACACTCCATCGCATACGACTATATTTGTTCATGCAGCATATGTTGATTTGGTCGGGACCTCGGGCATACATAATGGTGTTGCCCCCTCTATTTTGCCTGACCTTACACATGGTACTCAGGTGTATCATGCTCCACAGCCCTCCCATGTAGGAGATTATGGTTGGACAGTCGGTATTCCGACAACGTCTGGGGTTGATAGATATGTTGATATTCCTCGGCCAGAGATTTCCCAATATCACGATCCAGCCGATTTTCCTATGAGGATCTGTTTTAGATGCAGATGGGACTCTGCCAGGTCATGTACATCGAGCATTGATGTAGTATAGATGAGTTGACTGCTCGTATTAACGATCTTACTACAGCTGATGAGCAGCGATGTCATCCTACGCGCAGAGTAGACGACGCCGACGAAGACGCCGACGATGGTGAAGCGGCCAATATTTTTGATGATCGATACCGGTTTGATGAGCCTTAGTGTTAGCATGTACTATTACTGTTTGTATGTCACATGCATGTGAGTACTATTGTATTATCATTGTTATGTAGTCGGTAGCAGAGTTTGTATGATTGTATTATCAGTGGTTTGTATGTAGTAGTTGTTGTTGTATATGAGTATTATCATTGTTATGTACTCCATAGCAGATTTTGTATGATTGTATTATCAGTGGTTTGTATGTAGTAGTAGTGGTTGTATATGAGTATCATTATTATTTTTGTATTTACTACCAGTGTTTGTACCATTGTAATATCTGTGTGCCCACGTCCTACTAGTGTTTGCATAATTGTATCAGCTATGAATTTCATATTTTGCTTGCATATGTCTAAATCACTATTTGAATGAACAAACACATATGTGCTTGTTTATACTCACATTTATGGATGATTGCCACGTGGCTGATTATAAGACACTTGATTCACGAGACGCGGATCATGAAATTTCTATATAAAGCAGCTTTTTGTACTGAAAATTCACAACATCTTCATTTCTTCTCAACGTCCTAAGTAATCTTCAATGTCTAATGAAAACTGGAATGCGGGTGATTATTTAGTTCTAATCAAATCATATATAGAAACTGACCGTAGACACATGGAAAAGGAGATAGAGCAAAAAATTTGGGTCACTCTAAATGAGACTTTTAACAGTCATCCTGATTGTAGATTAATTCGAAGGATTTTGGAAACTTGTAGCACTTTTGTAACGTTTACAAGGGCTTGTCGAAGATATAGACTCATTATAAAAGCAGTGAAAGAAGAAGATCTATTTCAGTTAACACGAGCCACGTATGATTCCCGTTATTTGTGGGAGTATCACGTTGATTTTGTTGGACATGCTGCGTACAATCTCTGGGTTAGATATATTAGACAATTTGAATGATGTATGGGTTGGTTCAGTATGTTTGTTAAGTTAATTACCTTCTGCTTGTTATTTGCACTTTCAGTAACTTATAGATAATTTCAAATTCAAGTAATTTCAAATTCAAGTACAGTTGGAAATCATCAACAACAACACTTAACTTACGAAAAGAACAAATAACTGCTTTCAACTAAATCGAACATGACAACAAACTAAAGAAAACACGAGAACAACATATAAAAAGAACAAGACAGCAAACATGACAACCGATAATTAAAAAAACTGCCTTCGACCACCGGATAAGTTAATTGAACCCAACGTCCTTTGAAGCATCTGAATTTGGTTTTCAAGTTCGTTAGCATAAACAACTGCACGGTGAGGAAGAGGATCGTTAAGCCATTGCCACAGGCCACAGCCATCAGGAGAATTATGGCATATATAGTGTCGCCAACTAATATCTGTTCCGCTACTTACAACAGCATAAAGAACATAAACCACATAGTTACAGTATATCTCATCAGAGTTAACCTCTTGATCTGTGCGAGGTACTTGGTGTCGTATTTCATTCCTTTGTTCTCTACTTCTGTTATGGCTACGCCGCTCTTCTCTTTGACGTCTTCCATTGTCTAGCAGCATGCGCTCCTGCACTTGCATCTTATGCTCTCTTACATCAGCATTACGTCTCTCCTCCATTTCAATATACCACTCGGCAAGTGGTTGCGGGGAGGATGTATTCGGTGAGCTATTATGCTGTAACGGACCCTCGTATGAATATGAGGATGGCAACGAAATATGGTTGTAGTCTACCATTTTTATATACTAAAGCTATGATAATAATGAAGAGAGGCATGGCAAGTAAACCAATATTTATATACCAGATTATAGTGGCTGTGTATAGCATTGCAACGTGGATACAGTAACGACCTCCTGCTTTAGCACTGTTTGAGACAAGACCCGACCTTCTGATTACCGGCAGCTTTAATCATAATGACATCTTTACACAGCATGAGAAGTGGGTCCGTCTGCTGTACCACTGTTGGAGACAAGACCCGACCTTCTGACCACCGACAGCTTTAATCAACATGAGCAGTTTTAATTATAAGGACATATTCAATCAGTATGAGAAGTGGGTCCATCAGCTTTAGCACTGTTTGAGACAAGACCCGACCTTCTGACCACCGGCAGCTTTAATAAACACAAACATCTTCAATCAGTATGAGATGTGGGTCTGTCTGCTTTAGCATTGTTTGAGACAAGACCTGTCCTTCTGACAGTCGGCAGCTGTAATCAACACGAGCATCTTTAATCAGTATGAGAAGTGGGTTCGTCTGCTTTATCACTGTTTGAGACAAGACCCAACGAATTTACCAAGACCATATACATAGAAGCCAGAATATCATAAAACATACTCATTCACAAATCCAAAATAATAAACACCGTTCTTCTACCTATATTACATGAGTTCTCTAAAAAGTTTGCGGTGCTTCTCATCCTCGTCATTGTCATCTTCTTCCGGTTTGTTGAACATTGTATTACTCAACAAAGAATGTTTGCTACCAAAATGAGGGATTTAATGGCCCATGAAATTGCTGAAAGCTTTGCGACTTCCCAAGGAGGTAGCATTGTAGGCAGAAAATACTTGCCTTATGGACGTGACCATGCTAGTGGGCATAATCAATTGATCAAGGATTATTTTACGGCAAACGCCATGTATGTGGACGTGGATTTTAGACGAAGATTCTGTATGTCGAAGAATATCTTTAATCGGGTTCTCGACAAATTAATGGAAACAAACATTTTTTATGCATAGATGAAATGGAATCAATGAACTTGGTATTTCTCCCCTGCAAAAGGTCACGGCTGCACTTCGCATGATATCATATGGAACTTCTGGAGATTCACAAGATGACAAAGTACGGATTGGAGACTCAATGGCAATATTGTGTATGAAAGAGTTTTGCAAAACCGTTGTTTGTATGTTTGGTGAAGAATATCTTCGCTCTCCAACATCACAAGACATTGACAGATTGCTGGCAATGAGATCTCAGCGTGGATTTTCAGGTATGTTAGGTAGCCTAGATTGTATGCACTGGAGGTGGAAAATTGTCCAGTTGCATTACAGGGCCAATATACAGGACATTGCAAAAAGGCAACTCCGGTCTTGGAAGTGTAGCTTCGTACGATTTGTACATATGACATGCTTTTTTTGGAGCGCCGGGTTCACCAAATGATATTAATGTTCTATGACAGTCATATTTATTTAATGAATTTTGTAATGACATCTCACCTCCATGCAATTACAAAATCAGAGACAAAGATCATTCCGTAGGTTATTATCTGGTAGATGGAACCTACCCAAAATGAAAAATACTTGTGCAAGCTTACAAAAGACCAAATAACGCAATAGAAGCGAGGTTCACCAAACAACAAGAAAGCTTGAGGAAAGATGTGGAACGAGCATTTGGAGTGCTTCAAGGTAGGTTTTATATATTAAGAAAAGAGGTATACTATCACGATCCGACGGTACTATCTGATATCATATACTGCTGTATAATTTTACATAATGATTATCGAAGAAGAACGTGGTAGGTACGAGTTTCAACTAAGAAACTATCCAGACATTGTTGTAGCATTTCAAAAAAAAGCTTATAAGGATCCAAATACTTTTGCCGAATACTTGCAAAGAGTACAAGACATTTGAGATCCACAAGCTCATCTTGATCTAAGAGAAGAACTAATGGAACACTACTGGGAACATATAGGAAACAATTAGTAGAAGTGATGTTAGATGTTGCTTATCTGTTGTAATATTAAGTGGTTGTTGACGTTTTGTATTAAAGTTTGTGTTTGAATTTGTTATATCTACTTACTAAGTTGTTGTTGACACATTAAGAGTATTAAAAAATAACAATAGCAAAAACAACAAAGTTGACTATAATAACATAACCATTAACTCAAACCAATACATCGAAAATCAAAGTAAGAACAACACTAACATTGAAATTACAACCAACACTTACATCCCTCCTTGACGTCTATGGTACTCCTCAAGTTGCTTATCCATATACATCCTCTGAACTGATTGAGTTCGTTTAAGTTGCAAGTTAAAAGAGCCATATCATCAGCTCTTTGTTGTCGAGCTAGTTCTTGTTTTCTTAACTCTATCTCATCATTTCTTAACTTCTGTTTTTCATCATGCCGCCGTTGTTTTTCCATTGCCCTTTCAATTCTCTTTGTTTCTTTTGTTTACAGATATAATTTATTTGCATCTTCAGCGGCCGCCATATGCTATCTAATATGTTCATAATGTGCACTGTAATCGAAGGCTGTTTTTTTATTGCTCTTGAACCTTCCTGGAGGTCGACCACCTGAACTAGTCGTGAAGGGGGTGTCCTCATGTGGATCAGAACTATCGGGGTTGGTTCATCGCTCATCTTTCGAGGAAGAAAGTGCAGTACTGAATGTTCTTGTCGCACCTGGCTCTATTTTTCCTCTTTTTTCTACTATGTCGTAACAATGATGCAAGTTGAATGGTTGATTGTTATGTTCAGACATATACAATGCATTTGCTTGATTGAGCTGTAGAGGATGAAGTATTAATAGAAGAATTAAACATAAAACCTGTTATTTAGAAGTCCAAATTTCAAATAATTACCAGGTCCATGTCGTTTGCCCCCACTTTTCTATCTAGAATGCAGGTCAGCCATTGTTTTTTTCAACACCGACAAGGGGCGTTTATTCTTTTCCACGACCGCTTCAAAGAATCTACCTTTTTGGGGGACTGTTTGGAGTTCGAAGGCAGAAGTCCAAAAAGAGGTTTCGCTTTGGCTCATACCTTTCTTATTATCTCTAGAACATTCAACCCAGTAGAATGCTAATTCAGCTTGCTCGTCCGGGGACCATTTAACCATTTTTGCGCCTTTCGGTTCCGCGTTAACAAATTCAGAAATGTTGATTCTCGATGGTTGATTTCCCCAAGTTTGACCAGAAGACAAATTAGGATTCATACAAACGTCTTCTTCATCGGCTATTTCATTGACATCGAATTCGGTTTCCTGATTTTCAAATCTGTTGCCTCTAAATTGATTATTGAGATTTCTCGATATATTTGTGAACGATAAGACAATACCGACCGTTGTTGGCTATTGGAAGATACATAGTTTTGATCGTAGTGAAAGTTTTGTTGAAACTAACTATTCTGCGAATAATTCACATTTTGAGAATTTTGGTACTGGTTCGAATTTTGTTGAGAATGTAAGATATTTTGATTTTGTTGAGGTGATAGGAAATTGACGCTTGTTGAGAATGAAATTGATTTTGACCGTGCTGAGAATTATACATATGCTGATTGAATTGAGCCGGATTCTTATCCGGCCTTTGTAGAGGTAAAAATCTAGGAGATGAAGACTTCTGAGATTTTCCTTTGAAATTTTTTGACATTGCTAATATAGGTTGAAGAAACTATGTTGAGAAGAGAGAAAGCTATAATTAAAATGATTTAAACAAAAGTTTGAAATTTAGAAGTTATATAAAGGAAAAGACAACGGTCGATTTGGTGACCGTTGGGACTTAGCCAACTAAATAATAGTCGGATAGGTTTCAACGGCTATAAAATAGCCGTTGGTACTTAGCCGGCTATTATATGACCGACTAAGTGCCAACGGCTACTAAATAAATGTTGGCTTAACCGGTCTTATTTTGATCGGCTAAGAAGCAACCTTCTGTGTTGCTTTGACAACTTTTAGAAGGCTGCATCGGTTGCTTTCCAACCGTGACCTAGTTGGAAATGCTCTCATGGCACCAGGAGGTAGGAAATTTGTAGTTCAGCTGTCACGCTCACGAAATTTGTGGTTCAACGATAGAATGCTTTAAATTCAGCTATCACCCCTACAATCAGAAATTAGTTAAGCTACGATAAATGAGTTTCTTAAGCACAACATTACTTCCTTTGCTCTGTAGTTTCTCTCTTATCGGTTCCGCATTCTGGCATCTGAAACCAAACCCATTTAACCGGAGCAGCTTTCCTCCTGATTTCGTGTTTGGTGCCGCCACTTCAGCATATCAGGTCTCTTTTTCTAGCGATCTCTAATTCACTCTAATCTTTGCGGTTTAACTCATTTATTTAGGATTTTAGGAGATTGACAAATTATTGCAGATAGATTACATAAGCCTGATTTACAAATCATAATGATAACCGTTTTGCATGCTAGTTTGATTTCACTTTCAGAATTGTTGTGGTGCCGGTAATATGTCAATGGATATTTGAAAATCTGAAATCAAAGTACCTAAAACTCGAATAAATGGATATGGATGAGTGATAAAAACATATTCTACTCAAAACTATTTTATATGTCATATATTTTGTCTTGTATTTTCATAAGAATCGATACAAGAATAAAGATTTAACTTTATGTTCAACAAAAGAACAAAAAGTATTTGAGGATATCCTTAAATGATTTTGAATACAACCATGGATAAAACAATATTGTATCCGTTTGCAAAGTTGATAAATCCACTTCTCGGATTTTATTAGGTCAGTTCACAGCATCACAGTTGTTGTTATGATGAGCCTCACAAGTCAGCAAATGTGTGGCCTGAGATCACCATCTGAATGGTGGGTCACACATATGCCCATGAATTGCTTCAGATAACATCCGGATACTGTTGCATGGTTGTTTTACTTAAGCGATGGTTCATAAAGATGCAAAAGTACACTTCTATTGGATACTTGAAATGCTGTGTTGAATGATAATATCATCACTTTTGAGTAATTAGAACGAGAAACTCCAAATGTCAAGGGAAGGAGTCCACACGCAAACAAATTATCTGTGTTACACGGACAAAGTAGTGCAACACAATAACAATCTCATAAAAGATTAGGCACAACGTAAGACTCACACTCTCACTTCACAGGCTAACTCTAAAACACTCCCACTCCCAAAAGAAAACGTACTTACACTCAATTCTCTTGATATTTATACATATGATATAATTTGATTGACAAAGTCTGCCGTCTCTTATGGATGATAGTTATTTGGCTAACTATACACTTTTCTCTACATGCTTCTTTTTAGATTTCTTTGTTTCTAGGGACTTTCTGTATCTTCATGTTCAAGTCTTCTTTATACGGGTTATTATTTATCATTAACTTTATTCCTCTAGCTATTTTCATTTTTCTTGATTATTCAATCTGAAAATGTGCGCGCACGCGTGTACTCGCGTGCGCGCGGGCGGGCTTGGGATCGAGCTGTGCTGGTGTTTATTTGAGAAAGTTTTAAAGTGCTTTCTTGAGAAAGTTTGCAACTTGATCATCTAAATCGCTTTGTGCTATTTTCACCTTTTCTCTTAGAAACTTCTTTCTGATAAAATGATAGTGTATATCCACATGTTTAGTTACCTGTTGGTTGATGTTGATCATTTATCAATTGCATTATAATGTATTGAACTCTGCTTTGTATTCTGCTTCTACACTAGACAACAATACGTCTCTGGTACTATGAAAGTCATTATCAAACCAAGCTTAAACCTATATCCAACAACTAATCAATGTGTCATGATCTCTGATTCCCTCAAAAAACTTTCAAACGCCATTCAAATGCAGACTTTTTTTAATATAATATTTCGTTTACTGACTTAAAAACTCTAACTGCATATGAAATGTCGGATCTAGTCAATTCAAACAGATTGGACTACCCAGCAATTGTTGTTACTATCTTCCAACTCTTTGCCTTCGTATGCGCACACCTTGACATCAGGTTTCATCCGGTTTGTTAGTATCAAATAGAAATACATTAGGCTGCCTCCTTGTCAAAGTCAAACTTGTTGTGTAAATAATTTGAAACAAGTATGTACGTAACACACACAACCGGATACTTACAATTAATTTTCTAGTGGTTTGATATTCTATAAATTCTAAAAGGGAAACATGATTCGAACTCTCATAGAAAAAGTTTGTTGACCATATAAGTTGTGGTCCGTGTTAATCCGCCCCAAAATTTCCTGACATACTCTTCACATGCAACATAGTATGGCATATATATACTACATGTCATATCGATTCTTTCCCTCTACTATTAATTTTGTTGAAATATATTTCTCTATACTACATGAGGTGGAGCCTTGGCGCAACGGTTAGATCACCCGCATAGTGATCTGGACGTTCAGGTTCGAGTCTGGAAACAGTCTCCTCGCAATGCGAGGGAAAGACTGTATACATTATTGACCTTTTTACAACCTGCTATCGTGCGGGAGCCTCGTGCACTGGGTTCCACCTTTATATTTCTCTGTACTTCATGTCATGTCATGTCGATAATCGATATTCATCCTCCAGTACATTTTCTGCTAAGTATGGTGAGAATCAGTGTTCTTGATGATGCACTTAAAAAAAAAGGAATACGTGCACACATTTGAATTAAGATGTATTGAGCCCTCCTTGTTGATACTTATTAAACTCATTAGAGATAGATTCTTCTTCATTATCATTGGGACATCAACCGATATTAACTATTTGGGTTTATGGTAACATTTTCATAAATATCTTTTAAAAAAGAAAAAAAAAAGCAATTGTTGTCTAAAAAATATAACTATAACATACTTAATTTGTTTTTGCTCGAGGAGAGTGTAGGTTGGTTGATTTGGTAGTTTCGGAATGATTTATTTTTTTAAATAAATAAATAAAAAACGATTTTGTTGCTGCATAAAAAGGTAGACAAACATTAAAACGTTGGTAAACTATAACTGAATTGAGTAATATATTCCGGATACATGTAGAAAGCAAAAAAAGTTGTAAAAGAAAAACATATAATTTCGACTGGGATATTGGATTGAGTTCTCGTTCCAAATTTTGATTGAGATTTATGTGTCTCAGATGAGATAGATGTTTATTACAAGTTCGAAAATGAGATCTCAGACGAGAATGCTGAGTTTTGAAGCATTGCTAAGCATGGATCCAGTGCAAGGAGACCCTGCCACCCTGGGATGCAGCATGGGTCAAGTCTTGAAATAATGTACTGTTTATTACAAGTTTGGTCCAAATACGGTTGTAGTCAAACTCTGATATTGTAACAACTCAGTTTTTAATAAGCCAATACCTGTTATTAAGTTATTGTTACCGCTCCTCTTCTCATATACAATTTGCATTTTTTCTCTCTACTTTTTTTTTACCTTATTTAATTTATTAATCTAAATTTAAGATTAGCCTAAGGTGGTACCTAGCTCTGCCACTGGTGCTAAGAACTACTATAACCTTGAAGACCCTTTGTCTTGTCATTTGGCTTTGTAATGCTCAACAAAAATATTCGTCTTTGTTATGTTCACCAAAAATATGTCGTCCAACGGGATCATTCCATTTGCTTCTAATGCTGTAGTGCAGAATCCTCGGTCTTTTAAGAGATCTCTATATTTGCTTAGTCAAAGCTTAATGATCAGGAAGCAAACTTTCAAACTCATAAAGTGATGGTAGACAATACCATCCTTGTATGTCGACAAGGAACCTTCAATATTTACATATTAGTCCACGTGGTTTTTTCGTGTACCCTAGATTCATTACAGCAATCTTAAGATCTCATTTTTTTCTTCAGTATATAGAATTTACCTTGTGAAAATGCTAACCAGTTGACAGTTGTCATGTCACATTGTGTAGTTGAGGGCAACTAGTTTAGGGAATTTGAAATCTTGTATTCTTTTGAAAACAATGCAAATATGCCACATGTTTCATTCGATGTTTTGACATTTTGTATATGCTTCAACTAATCTTTTTTTATGGTGATTTTTGACGAGAACACTAGTGTGTGTACATGTTATGGATAATTTTAAATTCACTTAATAATGAATCCATTGGCTAGATCAAGTTCTTTTCTCTACCTCCTTCTTCTTATAGACTTCTTTGATTCTTGTGGGTTCCTTCTCTTCTTTTTTTTCCATGTTATATTCTTCTTTATCCAGGTTAAATTAATGCCTCTAGCTATCTCAATCATTTTGGATTATTCCATTTGTAAAACATTTTATATGTTTGCACGTTCCTTGTCTAGGGTTTGAACTTGTGCTAGCAGGTGTTGATAATTTAACTATAACCTGAGTTGAGAATCGGATAATAGAAATGGAGTAAGGTTTGCCTTTCTTCTTTCGATCTCATTTGGAGCTCCACCATTGTTTTGAATTTGAAGCTCTGAGTGTAATTAGTATTTAAAATGGGTAAAATAAAATTTTGATGTTCCTGGAAGTAGAAGATAAGTTGTCATACACTTGAATGGCATGAAGAATTTAGGTTCATATAGTAGATGAATTAGTACCAATGGTTCCTTTCGTCAAGTTAAATCTCATTCACACACTTATATGATGATGTGTATATTATTTATCTTTGTACCTTTGTAAGGAAAAAGAAAGACTTAATAATGATGGTGACCTAAGATAATAACTAACAATTGATTAAACATGAACAATAGAGTCTTAATGATAATTGTTTAACTTTAGAATAATGGTTATGTTGACTTAGGAGTAAAAGTAATTAGTTAATATTTTTCTAAAACAAAGTCAATCAAGTACTCATCTATGTTATTTTGTAGATTGAAGGTGCTGCTAATGAAGATGGTAGAGGACCAAGTATCTGGGATACATTCAGCCAAAAGAATGCAGGTCTCTGCTTTTTGAAACATTAATTTATGTGCAAAGATTGTAGCATAAAGGAGTTTTGCATTTCTCTTTCACTGCAATATACATGGCCAAAAGACTTGCCTAACTACTAACCCATTTACTAACAAATGGACAGATAAAATAAAAGATGGAAGCAATGGAAGTGTGGCAGCAGATTCATATCATCTTTATAAGGTGCATTTTATTTTTATAATGATAAATTTTTTTGTATCCAAAAATTGAACTTTTAAACTGTTACTATATAATTTTGTAGGAAGATGTACGTGCCATTAAGCAATTGGGTGCAAATGCATACAGATTTTCCATCTCCTGGTCGAGAATCCTGCCGAGTAAGATCTGCAATCAGTATATGCAATAATCGCCATATTTATTTCCAATTTAATCAAGTGCTTCATTTTGGAAATGTGATACTTGTTTGTACAGATGGGAAAATAAGTGGAGGAATCAATAAAGAAGGTGTCGAGTACTATAACAACCTACTTGATGAGCTGAAGTCTAATGGTTCAAACTGGAACTCACTTTTATTATAACATTTAAATTTGCAAAATTTTACCATTCTCTATCAATCAAGTGTAGGTATTGAGCCATATGTGACTATATTCCATTGGGATGCCCCTCAGGCCTTAGAAGATGAATATGGAGGGTTTCGTGGTCCACAGATTGTGTAAGAAATCTAATAATTGTTATATCGACCTTAAGTTGGGAATTTTAGAGCCCATTTTGTGCTTTTTGTCAGAGTATTCAACTAAGAAATGTTAAGGTTTTCAAAGATCACTAAACAATTGGATTAAAAGAAAATAGGAAAATCAATAATGGCTTATAACCTTTCGTGTTTAGTAAATTACAACAATCACTTTACAAATTACACAAACAGAATTCCCAAAACCCTAGCTTCCCGTGCTCTTTATGGCAGCTAAACTCTAGTACATTTATTTACAGTTGTCATCAGTTAACTATAACGATTAGAATGTTTGCAAATGTTTTGCAATGAAGCATGTAATAGAAAATAATCATACATGTTATTATGAAATAATAAAATAGTCCTATATTGTTATCTATATATTACGACAGATAGTATCCTTCCTACAATAATTCTCCATACAGAAGCAGTCAAACCATAGCATTCGTCCATTGAATAGAGGAGTTCTTGTTGGGAAATCTCGGGTTTTTCCGCTTCGTGAAGTTAAGATAGGCACTTTAAGTACTTTAAGATTGAAAGTAGTAATGGTAGCACAAGAGTTTATAATTCTCCAATATGCAGATTCTTCCACTATACCAAAGAATAGTAGGATTGCAAGAATATGATTACAAAAGCAACTCACACTCGATGTCTCACTCAAGCTTGAGGTTAGAGACTTCTCAAGCTATCTTTTTTTCTCTCTCAAAGATGCTCTCTTTTATAATTCTTGGATATTTCTTTTTATTCATTGATGATTAAGAATGAAGGCTCCTACCCCTATTTATACTACTCAACCTCCACAATGAATGGTGGAGATTATTTGTATCCAAGGGTGGAGATTGATTCTCTAGAATGCTCCACACTCTCTAGGAATCTCTACACTATTTCATTCTCTTCTACATCCTTCCATACTCTTCCGTAAGGTTCCGGAAGGTTCCACACATCTTCAGAATATTCTAGAGGGTTCCACACTCTTCCACAAGCTTCTAGAGAGTTCTCCGGAACGTTCTAGAAAATTCTATACTTCTCTAGAAAGATATAGAATTTTCTAGAAACTCTCCAATTAAGAGGGATCCCAACAAATCTCCCCCTCCCGACTTAATTGGGGGTAGTAGCAAACCGGCACCTTGACGGCAATCTTCAAACTTCTTTATTGGTATTACCTTGGTCATCATGTCAGACCGGTTCTCATCTGTGTGAACCCTGTCAAGATGTATTTGCTTTTCCTCGAGGACTTTTGGATCCAATGATATCTTGTATCAATGTGCTTTGTGCGGGAATGAAATGTTGAATTCTTTGCCAAGTAAATTGCACTTTGATTGTCACACTTCAAGACATACTTTTCTTGATCTATTCCCAACTCATGCAATAAGTTCTTTATCCACAACATCACCTTGCAAGCTTCGGTAGCTGCGATATACTATGCATCTGTAGTGGATAATGCAACACACTTTTGCAGCTTTGATTGCCATGAAATAGCCCCCCTACAAAAGTAGTTAAGTATCTCGATGTTGATTTCCTTGAATCAATGTCATCGGCCAAGTCTGCATCTGTGTATCCTTCTAATACAGGTTTTCCTTTTCCAAAGCATAAACATCTTTTGGAAGTTCCACGTAGATATCGGAGGATCCATTTGACTGCAACCCAATGTTCATTCTCTGGATTAGCCAAGAAGCGACTGACAACACCAACTGCATAGGCGATATCTGGTCTTGTGCATATCATTGCATACATGAGACTGCCTACTACAGATGAGTATGGTATCTTCTTCATTTCCTCCATGTCTTTTTCACTTGTCGGACTCTGCTTCGAACTTAGCTTGAAGTATCCGGCAAGTGGAGTGTTAACCGGCTTTGATTTGTGCATGTTGAACCTTTCGAACACTTTCTCGATGTACCATTCTTGGGATAGTCATAACAGTCTTTTTGATCTATCACGAGTTATTCTCATCCCAAGGATTTGTTTAGCCGGTCCCAAATCTTTCATGGCGAAGCTCTTGCTTAGATCTTTCTTTAAAACATCTATCTTTATGCGATCTTGATTAATAATTAACATATCATCAACATAGAGCAGAAGTATGAGAAAGTCACCACTTACATACCTCTTTGTGAAGACACAATGATCGTTTTTCGTCTTTTTGAAATCATGTTCTTCCATGAATGCGTCGAACTTCTTGTACCATTGCCTTGGTGCTTACTTAAGCCCGTATAGACTCTTCGTGAGGCGGCACACTAAATTTTCTTTGCCTGAAACTTTGAATCTCTCAGGCTGCTCCATGTAGATCTCTTCCTCTAGGTCACCATGAAGAAATGCCGTCTTGACATCGAGCTGTTCAATCTCCAAATCTTGCACGACTGCTAGGCCAAGGACAACTCGGATGGATGACATCTTTACCACGGAAGAGAATATCTCTTCAAAGTCGATACCTTTTTGTTGTCTGAATCCTTTGACGACTAACCGAGCTTTGTAGCGAGGCTTTGAACAGTTCTCTTCGGTCTTGATTCTATACACCCACTTATTCTTCAAAGCTCTTCTCCCTTTTGGCAGCTCCACTAGTTCATATGTGTTATTCTCATGCAAGGATTGCATTTCTTCTTGCATGGTTATTCTCCATTCTTCTTTATGACAATCACTTATTGCTTCTTTATAGTTTTGAGCCTCCCCCTCATCAGTGAGCATAACGTACTCCTCTGTGTTGTATCGGGTGGATGATCTTCTGTCCCTTGAGGATCGTCTCGGCTCTGGTGCGGTTGGAGTGCTAGATTAAGGTTCTTCCTAAACTGGTTCATCATGAATTTCATGATCTTCAGCATCACTACTTTCTTGTGTGTTATTATCTTCATGTCGAACTAGAGTAGGTTCGGTGTTCTTACCGCTTCTCAATCTTGGTCTCTCTAAATTCTTGATATCTTCAATTGTTTGATATTCGAAGAATACAACGTCTCTACTGCGAACGATCTTCTTGTTAGTTGGATCCCAGAGTTGGTATCCAAATTCATCCTTTGGTGAACGAAGGTAGATACACTCCTTTATCTTTGCATCAAGCTTAGCTCTCTCATCTTTGGGGATGTGAACAAATGCCATGCACCCGAACACCTTGAGATGATTGTATGAAGCCCTCTTGACCGTTCAAACTTCCTCTGGGATGACCCCATTCAAAGGAACTGATGGTGTGAGGTTGACAATGTCAACCATGGTCATTATAGCTTCTCCCCAAAATGATTTGGGTAACTTAGCATGAGAGAGCACACAACGAACTCTTTCTTCAATGGTACGGTTCATTCTCTCAGCTAGCCCATTCAATTGTGGTGTCTTGGGTGGAGTTTTCTCTAGCCTAATGCCATATTTCTTGCAATAGGCTTCAAAAGGACCTCTATACTCACCTCCGTTATCTGATCGTACACACTTAATCTTCCGTCCAGTCTCACGCTCCACCAGAGCATGGAATTCTTTGAAGGCATAAAGCACTTGATCCTTTGATTTTAACAGGTGCAACCACACTTTCCTTGAATGATCATCAATGAAGGTGACAAAATGTAAAGCACCACCAATTGATCTCTCAGACATCGAACACACGTCAGTGTGCACGAGGTCTAGAATGTTCTTTCTCCTTGTGGGCTGAGAAGATCTTTGGAAAGCAACTCTGTGTTGTTTTCCAGCTAAACAATGAGCACAAGGATCGAGTGGTTTACCTTTCACGTCAGGGAGGAGTTGTTTCCAAGCGGGTATGTGAAGACCCTTCTCACTGATGTGCCCAAGTCGTTTATGCCATGTGTCCATATCAGTGGTGATGTTTACCTCTCCTTTGCAGAGCTTAGCTTGCATTATGTACAATGATCCTACCTTCTTTCCTCGAGCCATTATTAAACTTCCTTTGGTGAGCTTCCACTTTCCTTCACCAAAGTAATTCATCAGATCATCATCATCTAGCTTTCCGGTGAAGATAAGATTGAGGCGCATGGCCGGGACATGCCTCGCATCTTTCAGAACAAGCTTACACCCGGTGCTTGTTGTCAGAATGATGTCTCATATCCCAACGATCTGCTCCTATCTTGATTTCTCATTTGCACTGTACCAAAGTCACCGCTTTGGTAGGATGAGAAGAAGCTTTTGTGGAGTAACATGGAAGGAAGCACCCGAATCAACAATCCAAGAACTCTCATCATAAGCAATGTTTAGAATGTTACCTTCACCAACGAGATATAGCAGATCTTCTTTTAATATTATGGCAGTAGTACTCTTTTTTTCTTGCTTCTTCTTTGGGCTTATTTGGTTTGGTTTAACATTACCGGCCTTTTGGTCTTTCTTGAAGGATCAACATTCCATTTTCTTGTGACCCATCCTTTCACAGTAATAGCATGCAATCTTCGAGCATGACTTGGATCTACCTTGAGATTGATGCGGATCTCGGCTCTTACCACGTCCACGAGTTTCATTCCTACCCTGATTCTCAACAACATTTGCTTCGGGATGGATAGACTCACCTCGTTCCATTCTCCTTGCTTCTTCACCAAAAAGACTGTCACTGACGGTATCCATGGTTAGCTTTCCTTCCGGAGCTGAGTTACTAAGTGTAACTACGAGTGTGTCCCAGCTTTCCGGTAAGGAACTAAGGAGTAGAAGGGCTTGTAACTCATCGTCAATCTTCATATCAATTTTTGTTAGTTGATTTACGAGCCCCTTGAAATTATTCAAGTGCTCAATCATACTATGACCATCCTTATACTCCAACTTCAACTTCACCAACCGTCGAACTAAATTAGCCTTGTTACGAGGCGTTTTCTTCTGAATCATGGACTCAAGTTTTGTCCATAATTCATAAGCATTTGTATAAGTAGAAACATGCTCGAAGAGAGATTTGTCAATGTACTTACGGATCATAGCAACAGCTTTCCGGTTCAATAGTTTCCACTGAGCATTACTCTTTCCTTCTACCTTGTCTTTGTAGATGATGGGCTCATGCAAATCCTTGCAATACAAGTGGTCCTTCATCATCGGCTTCCAATAGGAGTAGTTGTTGGCTGTGAGCTTGAACATGTCTCCATTATGAGCAACATTATCCTCCATCTTGAACTTTCACAAGCTTGATTACGGTTATGGATGAACCCGACTCCGATACCACTGTTGGGAAATCTCGGGCTTTCCCGCTTCGTGAAGTTAAGATAGGCATTTTAAGGTTGAAAGTAGTAATGAGAGCACAAGAGTTTATAATTCTCCAATATGGAGATTCTTCCACTATACCAAAGAATAGTATGATTACAATAATATGATTACAAAAGCAACTCACACTCGGTGGCTCACTCAAGCTTGAAGATAGAGACTTCCCAAGTTATCTCTCTTTTTCTCTCAAAGAGGCTCTCTTTTATAATTCTTGGATATTTCTTTTTTTTTTATTGATGATTAAGAATGAAGGCTCCTACCCCTATTTATACTACTCAACCTCCACAATGAACGGTGGAGATTACTTGTATCCAAGGGTGGAGATTAATTCTTTAGAATGCTACACACTCTCTAGGAATCTCTACACTCTTTCATTCCCTTCTACATCCTTACATATTCTTCCGTAAGGTTCCAGAGGGTTCCACACTCTTCCACAAGCTTCTAGAGAGTTCTCCGGAACGTTCTAGAAAATTCTATACTTCTCTAGAAAGATCTAGAATTTTCTAGAAACTCTCCAATTAAGAAGGGATCCCAACAGTTATGTAGACAAAACTTGTATTTTGTGGGCGCTTCATTCTATCAAAGACTTCTCTATTATGTTAAAAAACACCAACAGTTTCTGTTGCTTACTTTGGTTAGCTCCAAAAACTGAGTTAGGCTTTTAAATACCACAACTATTATACAAAAGTTATTTAGTGCATGTACCAACATCTTAGAGTAACAAACGATAAAATAGAATTTATAGTTAAAGCCCGCAAGTTTTGCAAATTTCGAATGCAAAACACATACATCACAAACCATTCGTCCATAATGTCGCATTGTTTATAATTTCAACTTTGAGAAGCATTTTAAATCAGCGTTTCTTGATTTAAAACTTTACTCCTCTAGACAACTTTCTACATTTGGTACCTGAAGCTTCTAAACTATTGAAGATCCATGCAATTTAACAAATAACCAACTATATTTTCTGAGTGTGTTCCATTTTGAATTTCGAAACTGAGATTGCCTTTCAGTTTAATTTGTACAACGATTTTGGCTTTTAAGATAAAGATCATGCGATAAAGACAGTGGAAATTTTCATGATTTGAAGAGAGCAAAGAATGCATGTATGAATCCTGCATCTACACTGCAAGTATGCACTGTTAATCGGTTACGGCTGCAATACCATCCCTCAATTATGCAAACTTTATCATTCCTTAACTAATAATTCATTAATTTGTGTGTTCATTTCACTAATTTCAATGCCATACATTGATACAAGTACAGTTAACAAACTCTTTCATACTTTAATCAAACTTACTAAACAATTGCTCCATCTTAAGACTAGCGGGAGTTGTTATATTCATCACCCTCAATGCTTTACGCTAAAAAAAAGAACTTAGGTTAGCTCAAACAATTCCTTTTGCCTTTGCATCCACAATTCAAGGATTCCAATTTCACAATGTGAAGGGAAACTTCTTGTTTTTCATCAAGGAGTTCTTTTGAGAGTACCATACAATTATAAGAATTGCGAAGGAAAACTTCATGTTTTCATCAAGGAGTTCTTGTGAGAATACCATACAATTATAAGAAAAGAACGCACACATAACTTCGGTTCTGACTACAGTTTGGTGTGAATGATTCATATATATATATATATATATAAAGAATCCATACATGACCCTATAAGAGTGATTATGAGATAGATCTACTGCATCGTGCTCATACCATCATCCTGCGCACACAAACATTTATACATACATTGTATATGTTTAATCTATCATCAAGACAAATGTATGTTGCTTCTACAAGTAATATAAACTAGGGTGTTCGGGGTAGAGGACACAACAATATCACGTACGTCAAAACAAGCATCTATGGCATCTAAAAATTGCACTCCTCACAAGCATATCCCAGTGCACTTCATAGATATACGATAACTTATGCAACCATCTATGGTCCTACAATCTTGGCCTCACTGTTGGAACCATCGTGTCGAGAACTGCAGAGTACTACAGAGGAAATCATGTCATTGGCTTGAACTGTCATCAACCTACTCCGAGGAGCATCTTGGGTCTCTACTATCACTGTACTGATGGTAAAATAATTGTTTTGCCCTTCAATCACTCGCACGAGGCCGTTTGCTTGCTACTCTCTTATTTCTAACCTTGTGGATCCAAACACAAAGCTCGTCAACTGATGTCATAGAGCGTACTTTGTTCTGGTACTTGGTCACTGCTCAGTCACTCAAATATTCTTTTTGAACACATACCCAATCCCTTGCTCAACAAGTCGCTCTTTCTAAAATCACTCAATTTCACTTATTCTCAGTCGGCTTATACCTCATATGCTTTGGTAGTGCTACTCACTTCGCTCTATATACTCTTCCGTTGGCTAGTAAGTACTCATTGGTTATTCTGTTGATTCCTCGTTCGTCATTCCGTAGGATCAAGTTTTCGAAATGTCGTCAAATTTTACGGTATGTAACCCTTGAAATATGTTGCGCAGTGGTCAAAATCTTGTCAAATTTTGATTGGAAACAAAAAAGACACGACTCTCAAAAGTTATGGAATGCAACATAGGTTTTGTCACGGATCACTAAGTTCCGGACTTCGGGTTTTATGGTCCGGTACTCGAATTCGACTCCGAGTATAGTGGATTTTAACACGGGCTTGTTGGCCAACTTGGGTTTTTGCCGAACCAACCTGTTGGTTCACATCTAGGATCGATCCATGAAGTTGAATAGGGGTCGGCCCTATTGCTGACCCAGGTGAATGCTTGAATGTCAAACCAGAGCTTGTTCCAAGTCAAACCTTTGCCCAACTTGAAGCATGCTTCAAGTCCAACCAAGACCGACTCGAACTTGATTAATTTTTGCCGAGTCGACCCATGTTGTATGATACTTTAACTTTTTTATTTTCTCGTGCTTGGGGAAGTCTCGTGCGCGTTCCTGTTGGATTTTTTCCCTTTTCGTCAAGTTGGTTCTCCAATCAAACTTAAGCAAAATTCCATTTAATTTTGGTTGTCTTAAGTTTGATTCTCTACCTATCCATTAACTTGGAATTCCCTTACCACTTAGCCAAATTTTCAACTTTTCTTTTATGCAAATACCTTGTGCACGATTCTCAAACTTCAACATTGAATCTTTATATGCAAACATGGATTTCTCTATTGTTTACATATGCATTTATATCTTCAAACAATCATTTAAACAATTTTTATCATACAACAACAATCAGAGTAAAGACCAAACATATCAACCAATAAACCTGCAATATCAATCCAAATAACAAATTTAGCAAGAAACGTCCTAGAATGAGGATCTAGGTGATTAAACATTGCATATAATCAACAATTCAAAACTGATGCTATATTAATTTGGGAGCAAATAATAATATAATTTCACGTACAATTTTCTCATATATATCAAAAATCCATATATCATATCGGTATACAACAATATATACCAAAATCAAGCATAAATTATATCAACACCTCAATTCAACATCAATAATCATAGTATATGACATCTAATTCATCTAGCGTATAACCGTTCATCAAATCTATCATTAAAACATTGTTTTAACTATATTTTCAAATCAGGCAGAAGTCAAAAATATGGTTTTTAGTACTAAAACTCATTTAAAATCATAAATATACATAGCACAAAACTAAGTATGTATTATAGAACAGTTCACCTAAAATAATGATTTTACCAAAATTAACATTGGATAACGAAGAATCTTCCGTTTCTCTTCTAGACTTGATCCCAAATGATTAAATTTGATAGATCTTTTCATCTCTAATTGATCTCTTTAATCGCTAGTATGTAGGATCATTAATTTCTTATAAAAAAATAATGTTTTTTGCTTTGATTTTGTGAAGATAGGTTTAATGGTGGTGGGTTAGAAAACTAAAGCAAATGCTTTAGGTGGGTGCAATAACCCTAATTAAGTCTCTAATCTCAAAAAGAGCTAATGAGCCTAATTAATTAATTGGTAATTGTTTAATGCTGCAAGATGAAAGTTTTAAACATATATAACTTTCAAACAGTTAGGCCAAATAATTGTTATGACCATGTTTCAAGCATTTGCTGAACACTAGGAAAAGAAGGAACCTGTAATTCGACTTTAATCAAAAGTTATGGTTAAAATAAGGTTCCAGTCTCAAAATGCCACGCAGTTTATGTTGAAATCCAAAAATATTAAAATTTACAGTTTTACAAATTTTTAGATCAAATAAGATCGTTTAGATATATTGAATATATTTTCTTCACGTATTTTACTCTAAGAATGTGGATCCTTACAGTTTGATACAATCATTGTGCGGCTAGTGATGCGTTGAGTTTGATAATAACATCGAGTTATTCCCCCATAGAGAGCTTAAAGAAAGTTAGATTGTATATCATCGGTTGGACCCGTAATATCTCTCGGTGTCTTCCGGATTCAACTAACCAACTCAAACACTCCATATGCATATTTCCTAATCGAAATTGCATTTAAGCTCCTTTGACAATGTTTATAATACCATAAAGGTCTACATATGGTCTTTGTTGGTTTCTTTATCTCACATTTCACTCTACTTTGATCAAAGTGAATTAACTTCTCTTCAAGTTGAAGAAGTTCCTATGTCCTTCATCTTTTTTCTCTCCATCTTAATCATGTTACCTTATACCATATGCATGTCGTCCTTTATTTTTGTATTTTTTGTTGTTACTATCAAATATGGTCAATTTTATTAAACCGCGTCCTTTTGTTTCTATAACTTTACCTTTGGCCCATGGTCCATGTTGATACCTTCTTTTGCTCGTTGTTTTTTTGATAGAAAAGATGTATGATTCGAGGATCATACAGCTGTACTAGGCATATATATATATATATATATATATATATATATATATATATAATATAAGGTACATAAGTCCTAGGCAAGAAGCCTATACCAGATAATAACTGCCAACATACCTGGCCAGCTAGCAAATATCATCAAATAAGCACAACAGAACTGACCAGGCCTAAGAACAACAAAAACCAACAATATCATAATAACCACTCAAAATATAACCAGAGAGACAACAAGACTAAATCAATGCAAATCGACGGAACCAGCCAATGAGCTCAGGGCAATAACCGAAAGTGCATGGTGAGAAGATAAATTTCTGATCCCAATCCCGTGCAGCTAGAATCCCTTTGTTGTTGGCATCGAATTCGCCATCTTTACATTAGACAAGCTCATCATCCAAAAGCCTATAGAAGAGTTTCGCTCATCCTTCTTATCATATGAGATCCACTTTGAGAAAGTTCTCCAGTTTGAGTGGAAGCACGAACCGCTATCCTTGTGGGATCAAGTCCCAGGCTTTTTGTTCCAAACCAACTGCGTACTCCCGGCCAAATTTTCAAAAAGCTCCTGAGTAATGCCTTCTACACGAGCTACAAAGGTTGCAAATAGGTAGTTTGCATTGGTAAGTAACATCAATGTAGGCTACTCTACCCTTGGCGAGGGAAACCGAAATGCGAGAAGAAAGTTGCCTAGAAGGGGAGATCTCAATAGGTGCTTTGGCATAATGGAAAATTTGTCTACGTTCGGTGGAAATATCAAAGCAAATCAACCGACCGATATGATTTGCTAACCAGTTTACCCTCAAAAGATTGAAAAATTGAAGGAAATTTTGAAATATGTGCCCAAACTGAAATGGAGAGGACTTGCTCACGAGCGCGGTCGACAAAATGGCTCCACTGGGTAATAATAAACATTTTACCTTCAATAATGATAGGATTAGATTCTAAAGTACGAGATCTCTCTTGAGGGCAGGAGAATTTAAAAAAGTACGAGTTATCACACCTAACATTGACCGTACCCTTTAAACGCTAAACACCAATGTTAAATATAGGATGTAATTGTTTCCTTTTATTAACTTTCCTATTATAAACTTTCCTGGTTTAACTATTTGGTGTGGTATATAAACACCTCTTCTTGTATAACAAAGTGGGGAATAAGAAAATAGTTGCTTTTCCTTTCTCCTTTATGTTTCTTACAAATTATATTTGACACCAAACCATTTAACATGGTATCAGAGCTGTTCAGAAAATTATCCTAAACCCAAAAAATCAGAAAACCCAAAATTCGTTACCTCCTCCCCTAAGCCCAAATCCTGTTCAAGGAAAGTCATCGAAATCGAAAATTCCAACTCCATCCATCGCGATTCAGGCAACGACGTCGAGTTTTTAGTAGTGGCGGCGAGATGTGTTGAAGACGATTTTGGGAGTGCGAATTTTAACTTTAGTAGTGGAGCCGAGTGAAATAGTTGCTGGATTGTTTCAGTTCTGTGAATCTATCCCGGTTTTTGATTCCCTGTTAAATGGGTGAAGAAAAGGTATCAACTATGGTAGACGTCGTACCGATACTATCAAAAATCACTGACCACAAGTTGAACGGAGCCAACTACCTAGATTGGAGCAAAACTGTGCGCATCTATCTCAGGAGCATTGAGAAAGATAACCATCTAAGCGACGACCCACTGCAACCAGATTCAACTGAGAAAGCCCACCTGAATTGGCTTCGTGATGATGCTCGTCTCTTTCTTCAAATTCGAAATTCGATTGATAATGAGATAATTGGCTTAATCGACCACTGTGAATTCGTTAAAGAACTATTGGGTTATCTGGAATTTTTGTACTCTGGAAAGGGAAATTTGTCTCGTATGTATAAGGTCTGTAAATCTTTTTACCGAGTTGAGAAGAATGATCAATCGTTGATGACCTACTTCATGAATTTCAAGAAGACATATGAAGAGTTTAATTTGCTTCTGCCCTTAAGTTCAGACGTAAAGGTTCAACAAAAACAGCGCGAGCAGATGGCGATCATGAGTTTTCTTGGTGGATTACCTTCTGAGTTTGATTCTGCTAAAACACAAATTCTGTCTGGAACTGACATGTCTTCATTACATGATGTGTTTAGTCGACTTCTCCGAGCAGAAAACGTAGCTTCTTCAGATAACAGCTCTGTTCACAACAATGCCCTTGTCTCTAGGAATATGAACTGGAAAAATCAGAACGTAGGCAAACCCGACTCTCGAAATATTCTATGCAACTACTGTAAGAAATTTGAGCATACTAAGTTGGAATGCAGAAAACTTCAATATAAAAATATGCAGAGGCAATCTATCGGCACTGGCTCAAGTCAGGTTGGAACAGGGCAGTTTGGAACAGGGCAGTTTGGAGGAAATAGGAAAATTGCAAATTCAAATTTTGCTGGTGGTAATAACTTGGATCAGGTGAATGCTGGACAAACAAATATTGAGGCCAGTTAAACTTTGGGAACTAATGATCATACCCTTGGAACATCTGGTAATAAGACAGTACATGATTACATCGATGAATTTGCTAAATTCCTAAAACATCAAGGAACTTCAAAGGACTCTTCATCCGTAACTGCCTTAGCTAATTCAGTTCTTTCGAACTATCATTTAAACACTTCCAATCGCTCAGTTGTTTTAGCCGATGGATCTCTTTCTCATGTCCAAGGAATTGGGGTTGTTAACCCTACTCCTACTCTCTCTTTACCCTCTGTCTTACATTTGCCATCATTGTCTTTTAATCTACTTTCTGTTAGTCAGATCACTCGCAATCTAAATTGTTCTATATCTTTTTTTTCGAATCATTGTATTCTTCAGGACCTAACGACGAAGCAGATTATTGGTGAAGGGCATGAGTCTGGAGGGCTGTATATTCTTGATTCGTCACCTTCCATAATTTGTTCAAGTATCACCTCTGCCCTCAAGATTCATTACCAGTTAGGCCACCCATCTCTTTCTCTCCTCAAGAAGATTTGTCCTCAATATAGCTCTTTGTCTACACTAGATTGTGAAGCATGTCAGTTTGCTAAACATCATCGTCACAGTACAAGTCTTAAAATTAATAAACGTGCTAGTACTCCTTTTGAACTTGTACATTCTGATATTTGGGGCCCGTGTTCAATTTTGTCTAAATCTGGATTCAGATATTTTGTTACATTTGTAGACGATTATTCTCGTACAACTTGGCTTTATCTTATGAAAAATCGACCTGAATTATTTTCTATATTCTCTGGCTTCTGTGCCGAAATCAAAAATCAATTTAATACTTGCATTCGTACATTACGAAGTGATAATGCTAAAGAATATACATCTGCTGTATTTCACTCTTATATGACTCAGCATGGAATACTTCATGAAACATCGTGTGTTGACACTCCATCATAAAATGGTGTGGCAGAAAGAAAAAATAGACATCTTCTTGAAACTGCTCGCGCTCTTTTATTTTCAATGAATGTTTCTAAAAATTTTTGGGCCGATGCAGTTTCTACGGCCTGCTTTCTCATAAATCGTATGCCATCTTCTGTACTTAATTGGGAAATTCCATATAAAGTTTTGTTCCCGAACAAACCGTTATTCTCTGTTAGCCCTAAAATTTTTGGTAGTACTTGCTATATTAGAGATGTAAGGCCACAAATAACTAAACTGGATCCAAAATCTTTGAAATGTATTTTTGTTGGCTATCCACGACTCCAAAAAGGATATCGTTGTTTTTGTCCTAGCCTTAATAAATATATAGTCTCCATTGATGTCACTTTTTTCGAAAATACACCTTTCTTTTCAAAATCTGATTCTACCACTACCTCTACTATTCAAGACAGTGATGATTTTCTTATATATTTTACTCAAACTGTTCCTACCGACCCATTCATCCAAAACTCTGAAACATCTTCTGACCAAAATACAGATATATCTAATATATCTTCTCCAATTGATCCCATTACAGAACAAAACATAATAACTTCCTCTGAGTTAGATCTCTCAATTGCTTTAAGAAAGGGAAAACGCAAATGTACTTTCCCTATCTCATCGTTTGTCTCATATAATAACTTATCCACTTCTTCATATTTATTCATCACTTCTCTTGACTCAATTTCAATTCCTAAATCTGTCACTAACGCCCTATCTATTCCTGGTTGGCGAAAAGCAATGATTGATGAAATGAATGCTTTGGAGTTTAATAATACATGGGATTTAGTAAAATTACCTATTGGTAAGAAAGCTATAGGATGCAAATGGGTATTCTCTGTGAAAAGTAATCCAAATGGATCAGTTGCTCGTTTAAAAGCTCGATTAGTTGCAAAAGGATTTGCTCAAACGTATGGAGTAGATTATTCTGAAACATTTTCTCCTGTTGCAAAATTAACGACAATACGATTATTTATCTCACTTGCTGCTACATATGACTGGTCTTTACATCAACTTGATATTAAAAATGCTTTTCTTCATGGCGACCTTAAAGAGGAAGTATATATGGAGCAACCACCTGGCTTTGTTGCTCAGGGGGAGAATGGTTTAGTATGTCACCTTAAAAAGACTCTATACGGACTAAAACAAAGTCCTCGTGCTTGGTTTGGAAAATTTAGTCAAGCTATTGAAAATTTTGGTTTGAAGAAAAGCAAAGCAGATCACTCAGTATTCTATAAAAATTCAGAGAATGGAATTATTTTGCTAGTTGTCTATGTGGATGATATTGTTATTACAAGAAGCAACAAAGAAGGGATTGAGTCTCTTAAACAATTTATTCACATTCAGTTTCATACAACAGATTTAGGAGAACTAAAATATTTTTTAGGTATTGAGGTTTTAAGGAGTAACAAAGGTATTCTTTTATCTCAAAGAAAGTATGTGCTTGACTTACTAAAAGATACAGGAAAGCTAGGATCAAAACCATGTAGTACTCCAATGATTCCAAATATGCAACTAACAAAAGAAGGCAAATTGTTTGAAAATCCAGAAATGTATAGAAGATTGGTTGGAAAATTGAATTATCTTACTATTACTCGTCCAGACATTGCATATTCTGTTAGTGTTGTAAGTCAATTCATGTCATCTCCAACAGTTCATCATTGGACTGCTTTAGAAAAGATTTTATGCTACTTAAAAGGAACAGTTAGGCTTGGTATTGTATATACAAATCATGGACATAACCAGGTTGAATGCTTTTCAGATGCTGATTGGGCAGGTTCTAAGATAGATAGAAGATCTACAACGGGGTTTTGTGTCTTTGTTGGAGGAAACTTAATTTCATGGAAAAGTAAGAAGCAAAATGTTGTCTCACGTTCAAGTGCAGAATCAGAGTATCGAGCTATGGCAAAATCTGTGTGAGATAGTTTGGATATATCAACTCTTGAATGAAATAGGACTGAAAACTATTATTCCCGCTAAATTATGGTGTGATGACAAAGCTGCTATTTATATTGCATCTAATCCTGTGTTCCATGAACGAACCAAACACATAGAGATTGACTGTCATTTTGTTCGGGATAAAATACAGGATGGTTTAATATCTACAGAATATATGGAGACTGAAGAACAGATTGCAGATATCTTCACCAAAGCTTTGAATGGAGTTAGAATTAATTACTTGTGCAACAAGTTGGGCCTGATTAACATCTATGCTCCAACTTGAGGGGGAGTGTTAAATATAGGATGTAATTGTTTCCTTTTATTAACTTTCCTATTATAAACTTTCCTGGTTTAACTATTTGGTGTGGTATATAAACACCTCTTCTTGTATAACAAAGTGGGGAATAAGAAAATAGTTGCTTTTCCTTTCTCCTTTATGTTTCTTACAAATTATATTTGACACCAAACCATTTAACAACCAAAAACATGATTTTTCACATCTGGAAAGCAGAGAGGCTCATCTAAAAAGAATCCAAGTAAGTAGCCTTTCCAAAATGCAATTCTTGCGTCAATAATTTCTTTTGACGGGGGACATGCTTGTCGGAAAAATTAACAACATAATGCTTGGGGGAGAAAGAGTCAGCATTTCCAAGTCTATTCTTAAATAAGGACGACCAACTACTTACATGCCCAGATTCATCAATACCAATCTTGAGAAACAAGTAAAGAAATATGGATTACCTGCGAGTACGGAGGAGATGACTGGTCCTGCAGCCTAGATTTTGGGTCACGATCTAACCGACCATCAGCACTTGCGCTGGAGCTATCAAGTTCCAAAGGTTGCAGCGGTATATTACTCGATTGCAGCGGATTAGCTAATTTAATTTTTGCAAAATCATTTCCAGCACAACAAACTTGAGAGCCCTTGACATGTGAAACCACAACTGCAGACGGAGATGCCATAGAACCCATCGCGACAACAGAATCTGAATGGACGACTGGCGAACCAGTGCCGGACTTTGAAGGTAGCGGGGGAAACTCATCGAGCGCGTCCAGCCTAGGTTGCTCGGCCATCAATAAAAAACTCATCGAAGTCGGAGAAGCGGCCACAATAGGAAGAATCGAAGTAGGAGACGTAAACGGGAAGAGGCGCGAAGGGAGGATTGGAGATCGGGACAAAGATGGACGCTAGAAAACAAGATCTGGGATCGTCTTTTCAAATTTCAAAAGTCCGCCATTTTTTCATAAATTTGTTTTTATATTATTTTGCTCGTTGTTATCCATATATGCTTCCTTATATTCATATATTGAAGTATGCACCTGAATCAGTACTCATTTTTTCAGTTTTGTCTTCATCTTTGGAAAACAAGGATCAATTTTCATCATTATCAATATTTATTCCTTTGTCCCTATCATTCCTTTCTATTTTTATATTTTCTTTATCTTTAATTGTTATTTTCTCTTTTGGGTTTGTTTAAAAAAGTTGCTTGTGACTAGTTCTTAATAGTAGTAGCATGTGACATCTTCTCTTTGCTTTTCCAATTGGGCGACTTTTTAATTTAGTATGCTATCTCAATTTCCGTTCATAAGATCCGTATCCTTTCTGTTATCCCGCATTTTGGTCAAAGCCGGAATACCAAACAAATCGACAAGAAAGGATGGATATCAGGATTGGAAGTCGATTGGAAACAAGGCTGCGATGGATGTCGTCAAAATTTGACCGGGCTCCGATTAGGACGGAATCGATTGGAGATGATGATGAGGACTAGGAGAGGCTACGTTTCAAATTTCAGGTTAATCGGAGTTCATATGAAGGAGATATGGATGGATTACGATGTACAGGGAATGGTTCGAATCGATGTGCTTCGCATCGATCAAGAGGATGATGGTTCGAATCGATGCGTTACGTATAGACCATAAAGTAAGGACTTCGAATCGATACCGTTCGTACCAATTGGCACAGGTTCGACTCGATGGCAACACACCCAGGTTGTTAAACAAGCATGCAGAGGTCTGTTCGAATCGATACCCTTCGTATCGACCGGCATGGACTTGGATTAGTAGCTTCGTATCAATAAGAAGGCAAGGGTTGATGATACACTTCGTATCGATCGTAGCTAGAATTGATACGAAGGAAGAACATATGCGTATGGATACGAAGGACTTAGGGACAATGTTCGTATCGATCGTATTCGAGTCGATCGATACGAAGGAAATAGCCGGAGCAACACGAATGGATGGATACGAACGAGTCTCACTTCGAATCCATGATATGGTTGAATCCCTCGAATCCACTAAGTCACAACAGCTAAAAACTAGGATTCGACCCGGTCAACTCGGAGAAAAAGGAGGATCGACTCGAAGATTGCGTGCCACATCACCACGAGCGCGCGTGCCATGATCGATTCGACCTAATCGATTCGAAGGAAGATCGATTCGAACAGAGCACTGCAACCAGAAAAGCGACCTTGAATCGATCATAACTCGAGATCTACAAGTCCAAATGCTATGAAATTTTCACAATAGCTTGATCACATGTTGAAGAATGTTCACACCAAATTTCAGCTCGATTGGACAATTTCTTGATCGATTCGAACGTAACTTCGAATCGATCCCAAAGTGGGCCCGAATTTCCAAAAAACGGGTATGTGGGCCCCCTCACGTGCCAGAACTGGTCTCCCCTCAATTTAGGCGAAATATCAGCCTCCTACACCTATAAATAGAGCCCCTGGTCATTCAGAAAAGGGGTCGGACAATTTTGAGAGCTAAAGAGCGCCCGGACTCTGCCAGATTTACTCCAGATCACCATTGCTGCCTTAGATTCAGATTATAATCATAAAATCCGTTGTACTACGTGATAGGAAATTGTAATCTTCAAGCATCGATCAATAAAAGATAAAAACTTTGGAGTGGACGTAGGCCGGAGATAGCCGAACCACTATAAATCTCATGTTTTTGTTCATTATTTCTGGATTGCTGTTTGTTGCTTGTTTAGATCTGAGATTTGTGTGTGAATATTGTTGATTTGTATTCATACGCTGGTGCTTTCACAACACTTGGGGTTTGTGACCATTTTTGGCGCAAACACTTTGGTGCTTTCACTGAGAAGAACTAGGACCCGCTACACCAAATTCAAAATTTAGATTTGGAATTTTAAGGATTCAGATCTGACTCTACAATGACTCGACAAACTAGACAAAAAGCTGAGAGAAGCCAACAGGAGGAAGTCAAGAGGCATCCTCCGGAGCTGGAGAAGGACAAGCTTCGATTTACATTACGAGAGACGAAATGGAAGCTATGGCAAATTCATTGCATGAGAGGTTGCTGAAGAGTCAACAGGATATGATGCAGACTTTCTTTGAGCAGATGAGAGCTGCAGGAACACAGAACCTTGGACCAACTACAGCGACTGCAAATGTAGAACAAGGAACTAGGGTTGCGGAACCCAATGGAGGACAGAATACAGAACCGGAAGGTAATCAACAAGGGCTTGGGGGCAGGCCCACAGGATCCAACGCAGAAGGACCTTTGGAAGGAGTTCAGCAGGCTAGAGCCAACGTTGCGGCTAATGAGCCACATGAAGAATATGTGCCGGAGTTCCCTCGGGAGCATGGGGGGCAACACCTAACAGGCAATGCTGGATTAATGGAAATCATTAAGAAGACTATGCGTGGAGGTTCGATCAATAGAGACTTGGAAGGAGTGAACATGAGTCCGTTCGCTCGGGAAATCAGGAAAGCATTGTCTCTTCCACGATTTGGACGGGCATGATACCAACAGCTGCAGGCATTTAAAGGACATAATTGAGGAGCATGTGAGGAATGGACAGTTGAGGCAGTATGTTGGAGTACGGAATGCAGCGGTGGAACAGGAGCAACCACCGCCTACCTCGAGCCATGATGGTGCGAGGCCCAGGAATGATGGTCGATTGGTCATCCATTGACCAGGATAATATGAAATAAGTAACAAACCATTGGCGAGCAACTGAGCCATTTACACATGTATGGGGACGGAGATAGCCCCTAGGCATGCTCTGAATGGTGATAAACCGCAAAACCATGGTTTGCGAAATCTGTTTTTTGTTTTTGATTGGACACTTGGTTTTCTGATTTGGTTTTTGGAGTTTGGATTGAACTCCTGATTTTGCTTGTTTTTCTGGTTTAGGCATTCATTCGGATGATTGTTCTCCGTTTTGGATGATGGTTTCGATTTTTGATATGGATTTCTGGTTTCCGATTTGATTTGGATTTTGGATTGGATCTTGATTGGATTCTTTTTTGTTTTTGATGAACGGTCGTCAAGTATGGATTATGCCTGGCAAGGGGTGAGTCGTTCTGCCCGAACGCGGTAAAGTGACTCACTCAGGTCGTCGAGTATGAACTATGCTCGGCAAGGGTCCGGAGTGACCAGGATTCAGCCTAGGACTTAGGCCCCCTATTATCGATTATTGTTTCAGGTCGTCGAGTATGGACTATGCTCGACAAGGGTCCGGAGAGACCAGGATTCGGCCTAGGACTTAGGCCTTGTATTATCAATTATCATTTTCAGGTCGTTGAGTATGGACTATGCTCAACAAGGGTCCGGAGTGACCAGGATTCGGCTTAGGACTTAAGCCATGGCATTACTTACGTCCAGGGACACTGGACCGCGGTCGTCAGGTGTGGATTGCGCTTGGCAAGAGCCCAGAGAGGTTATGGATTTGGATATCGACCCAGAGAGGTCCTGGATTCGGTTATTGGCTATTGGATAAGGATGGATTAGGATTCGGTCGTCGGGTTCAAACGGATATGGATTTGGCTAAGGCTTTGGTTATTGGGTTTGGAGTTGGGCATCGACTCCGAGCAGTCAAGGATGATGCACTTGGATGATATGGCTATGGACATTGGATATCAGATACGGAACTATTCAAAACACGCCTTCTTATCACAAGGCATGTTTTGGGGGGCAAATGTTATCCCGCATTTTGGTCAAAGCCGGAATACCAAACAAATCGACAAGAAAGGATGGATATCAGGATTGGAAGTCGATTGGAAACAAGGCTGCGATGGATGTCGTCAAAATTTGACCGGGCTCCGATTAGGACGGAATCGATTGGAGATGATGATGAGGACTAGGAGAGGCTACGTTTCAAATTTCAGGTTAATCGGAGTTCATATGAAGGAGATATGGATGGATTACGATGTACAGGGAATGGTTCGAATCGATGTGCTTCGCATCGATCAAGAGGATGATGGTTCGAATCGATGCGTTACGTATAGACCATAAAGTAAGGACTTCGAATCGATACCGTTCGTATCAATTGGCACAGGTTCGACTCGATGGCAACACACCCAGGTTGTTAAACAAGCATGCAGAGGTCTGTTCGAATCGATACCCTTCGTATCGACCGGCATGGACTTGGATTAGTAGCTTCGTATCAATAAGAAGACAAGGGTTGATGATACACTTCGTATCGATCGTAGCTAGAATTGATACGAAGGAAGAACATATGCGTATGGATACGAAGGACTTAGGGACAATGTTCGTATCGATCGTATTCGAGTCGATCGATACGAAGGAAATAGCCGGAGCAACACGAATGGATGGATACGAACGAGTCTCACTTCGAATCCATGATATGGTTGAATCCCTCGAATCCACTAAGTCACAACAGCTAAAAACTAGGATTCGACCCGGTCAACTCGGAGAAAAAGGAGGATCGACTCGAAGATTGCGTGCCACATCACCACGAGCGCGCGTGCCATGATCGATTCGACCTAATCGATTCGAAGGAAGATCGATTCGAACAGAGCACTGCAACCAGAAAAGCGACCTTGAATCGATCATAACTCGAGATCTACAAGTCCAAATGCTATGAAATTTTCACAATAGCTTGATCACATGTTGAAGAATGTTCACACCAAATTTCAGCTCGATTGGACAATTTCTTGATCGATTCGAACGTAACTTCGAATCGATCCCAAAGTGGACCCGGATTTCCAAAAAACGGGTATGTGGGCCCCCTCACGTGCCAGAACTGGTCTTCCCTCAATTTAGGCGAAATATCAGCCTCCTACACCTATAAATAGAGCCCCTGGTCATTCAGAAAAGGGGTCGGACAATTTTGAGAGCTAAAGAGCGCCCGGACTCTGCCAGATTTACTCCAGATCACCATTGCTGCCTTAGATTCAGATTATAATCATAAAATCCGTTGTACTACGTGATAGGAAATTGTAATCTTCAAGTATCGATCAATAAAAGATAAAAACTTTGAAGTGGACGTAGGCCGGAGATAGCCGAACCACTATAAATCTCGTGTTTTTGTTCATTATTTCTGGATTGCTGTTTGTTGCTTGTTTAGATTTGAGATTTGTGTGTGAATATTGTTGATTTGTATTCATACGCTGGTGCTTTCACAACACTTGGGGTTTGTGACCATTTTTGGCGCAAACACTTTCCTTCTTGCATATATGTTAATCTAGGCTCCTCATCTTATTTAACTAATGTTTCATTTCCAAGTATTCTCTCATTAAGTAGGTTGTTGACTACAAGATTCGTGGCGGCTACTCCATCAAATTATACTTGTAAAATGACACTATAAGCGTCTCAACTATGAAATCATTGGCATAAAAAGTTCTATCTTATCACTTATCTTGTATTTTAATTGTCAAGGTTTCCAAATTAAGATTTAAATCGTGAATCATAAAATTCAAACTTTAAATCGAAACAGATTTGAATAGTAAATCGTAGATTCAAAAGATCTATATTTAAAGGTTTGTAAACGTTTTGAAATTGATTTTGATATTTGAACTTCTACATATAAACTTAAAATTCAATTTTCTCTCTTGTTCCATTTTTATTTGTTTTAAAAACATTAGAATTCAAATTGTGGATCCAAATAATTATATTGAATATATTCGTATAGATAGAATGATTTTTCTAAATTGCGGTTTAACTAAGTTTAAATCGAAATGTAAATTGAATTATAAACGAAGAGATCCGATCTGAAAGATGATTTAAATTGTAAGATATTAATTTTTTTGATAATTGTACTAGTGGTCACGGATTGATTTGTAATAGTTTGGTTTTTTTTAAAGTTCTTTAGTTGACTTTATTTATGCTTAAGATATATCAATGTTTGCATTAAAAATGCCATACTCATTGTCAAGTTCTTTGCTTAAATACCTTTGCATTTCATCCATAGAGTGATGTTCTGCAGTGTTATGCTTGCGTCAAATCGTATTTATCCAAAAATTATTTAATAGTTTTGATCGTCTTTTTATCCATAGTCATCCTTTTTTATTTCTCGGTTAAATTATATTGCATTTTCTTATCATTCTCCAATAACTTTTGAAGATCATTGAGGTATAAATAGTCTTCAAATCTTGATTTTCGTACCTTCCAATTTCTTCTTTCAGTTTTTCTGTAGTTGTATTCTCCCTCTATGATTTGTTTTCTATAAAATTTGCATATGAGGGTATAATACCCGATTGTTAGGATTTTCTAAAATCTTTGCACAATATTATTAAAGAGCATAGATAGACGGATGAAATCAACGGAATAATTCAATCCATGTAACCTTTTTCCTTTATAAATTTCAATAAACCTTTTACAAACTACCCAAATAGATTTCCCAAACTAAGCCTGCATGGATATCTGAAAAATCTGAAATTCGTCCGCATCCGTATTAAAAAAGCGGATAAATATCTAATATCTGAAAAAATGAACACGCAAGAATCGGCATCGAAAATTATCCGTTCGGTTTTTTAAGATTATACTTCATATCATGTGTATTTTAGCACACTGGAAGATATCTATTTATTGTTTATTAAGTTAGCAATTAATATTATATACATTTAATGTGTATTAACTGTTCAAACCTATTTATTATCATTATATCTTTTTATTTTTCACTCGCTTATAATTAATGAGATTGAAAAAAAAAGTTAAAATCAAAATTTTCTTTGTATGTTTCTTGACTTATTGATCGTCGGCGGATAGGATAATTATCCGATATCCGATAATTTTGGATGCCAATGCGAATATGACACTATCCGTTTTTCAAAGTATTAATTGACAAGCCAACAAAACCTTAGGCTATGTTTGGTTTACCGTTTTTAGTTTTGAGTTTTCGTCCATACAAAAATACGCACGACGCGTGTATATTAAGAAAAATGACCATTTTAGAAAACGAATTTAACACACAAAATAGAAAACAACTTTTTTTCATTTTTCGTGTTTTGAGAAAAACGGAAGCACGAGCAACAATTCATCCTTCCGTCGTTCCTCCATCCACTTCGTGGTCCCCTCCAATCTTCCGTTTATCACTTCCGATCTCCCTTCATTTTTCTCATAATTTGCAATTAATGTTGAAAACTCAAAACATAAAATACAAAATAAACCAAACAACCCCTTAGTTTTCAACTTTCTTATTGGAGGCCATTACATATAGTTGTGGCAAATCGATTATATTTATAAGCACTAAATAAATATTTACAAATATATCTCGTAATAAATCTCAATCATAACACACGCCCACGCCGCGCGCACACTAGTGCCGCCGCCGCCGCTGCTGCTGAAATTAGTATTTTACTATGTTGACGTAGCAAAGGAGTTCTGTTGACAGAACTCTATAGATTGTATTTTCCTGCTAGCATCATTCTGTAGACTAAACTCCTCTTTTCTGCTGACAGTTGATAGAATGACTGCTTTAAAATATCAACAAACTCCTTATAATTTATTGATTGGGTATTATATTGCAAATTCTACCAGGAGAGATTTTCGTAACTATGCCCAAGTATGCTTTGATATGTTTGGGGATAAAGTGAAGCATTGGATCACACTTAATGAGCCACGGTCGTTTAGTCGAGATAGTTATTCAAGAGGCATCTATGCTCCTGGTCGATGTTCGCCTTGGGAAGAAGGAAAATGTAGCATGGGCAATTCTGGTACTGAGCCATATATAGTTGGTCATCATCAGTTGCTAGCTCATGCTGCTACAGTCAAACTATATAGAAACAAATACCAGGTTATTTGACTGAAACACTTTTGTATATGCTTGTCTATAAGTTTCTCTTATTGATTAGATGTTGCTATACTTGGAAAACAAATATATTACAACCCAGCCCTCTGTACTATAATACAAAATTTGTTAAATTTGTTACCCTCGTACCTCTTGTTTGCACTATATATCAGTAGTAATTTAGACATTTTTAATGATAACAACTTGGTATTTTATTGCACCAATTCAATTTACTCATCTAGCTTTTGTGTAATTTGTTAGCATATGTTTTGTACAACCTTTTTATATAAATAAAGATTTGTAGGCACATGCCTTTTATAAAATTATTAAGTGTAGAATTTTTACGTACTCTTAATAAAAATAAACTAAAATATTAAATAAATAAAAAATTGTCGAAACGGTGTTTCGAAGTTGTAATCTTATTTAAGTTCATAAACTTCAATTTATAATAAATGTTAATTTTTGTTCTTTGTGTGATTCGAACTTTCAATCTCTTGTTTGCATATAAGGGTATTTTGGGAAGTTCACGGTCGGACCAAAATGTTGCGCTTCCAAGCCAACTATTAATAAAGAAGATATAAAGTTACAAATAGCACGTATTGTATGTCAAATTTGTTATTATGCAGGCAAAACAAAATGGGGAGATAGGAATAACTTTAAATTCTGACTGGATAGTGCCTTATTCAAACATCAAATCAGATCATGATGCAGCAGCCAGAGGAATTGAATTTATGCTTGGCTGGTGAGAATCTCTCAAGTCATGTGTGCTACCTATTATTTATTATGCAGAACTTCCAAATTTACATGTTAGATTAGGAAAAAATGTTGTATCCTGTATTAAATGAAATGCATTATGCTTGGGCAAAAAAGGGGGATATGCGTTTCAGAAAAAGAAGTAAAATATCTATGACATTAGTCTAATCTTGGTAAATAAATAGGTTTATGGACCCTATAGTGCATGGAGATTACCCAGCCAGTATGAGAACACTGGTTCAAGATCGATTGCCAGAGTTCACAGAAGAGCAGTCAAAAATGTTGAAAGGATCCTTTGATTTTCTTGGGCTCAACTATTATACAGGGAATTACGCCAAGAATTTGACTGAGAAGAAATACCCTGTTAGCTACGAAACTGATGCCAATATTTTCTTCACAGGTACAGTATGCAGATATAAAGTACTAAAAGCACACAACAAAATATGGTTTGATATTCATAATCAATTTTTTACAAGTCACAATAGATATGTTGTTCAACAGAGCAATTCGGTTTAGGAGTAGGGAAACAATCATAGCTCATAAGTGATATAATGTTTTTTCAACGGGAAAATAGGCAAATGGAAATATGATGATTGCTATTTAATCAGTCTTAATTCACGTTGACTTAATTTTAAAGACTGACATAAATCATTTTTTTTAAAGCCTATCGAGATGGGATTAGCATTGGTCCTCAGGTAACATTATTCTTCTGTTGCCGTAAAGTTGAAATGCAATCAATATACTAACAAAATGCTACAATTTTATATAAATCACAATGACGTTGCAATGCAGGCTGCATCAACATGGTTATTCGTATATCCAGAAGGGCTGAAAGAACTGTTGTTATACATCAAGAACAAATACAACAACCCAATTATCTACATTACTGAAAATGGTATTAATATAATCCCATGTATTGTTAAACCTCAGATCATAATTCAACACACAAACTATTATCTTGGTTTTATTCTTCTCTTATTATTATTTTCGTTCACAGGAGTAGACGAAGCAAATGATTTAACTTTAACATTGGATAATGCTTTGAAGGATGGAGTCAGAATTGACTACTTAAGGCGACATCTAGAGTCCGTACAAACGGCTATAAGGTATATAGAAATTTTTTATAAGTGACCGTAAATAAAAAACAAGCCAATCCTGAAAAAATGTTACATAAAATAAATGTTTGCATAATCTATGCAGGGAAGGGGTAAATGTAAAAGGATATTTTGCATGGTCGTTGATAGATAATTTTGAATGGGCTTCGGGCTACTCAGTTCGATTTGGATTATACTATGTCGATTTCAAGAGCCTTGAAAGATTTCCAAAAAACTCTGCTATTTGGTTTCAGAAGTTTCTCCAAGCAAAATAAGTGTGCACAAGGGAACAAGATGTAGACTGGCATTATAACATGTAAACGTTTGTAAAAACATTGTGTTTTTGTTTGATTGTAAAAACTGTTTGATTGTAAAAACTGAATAATGCAGCTGCAGATAAATGTGAAAGAATGACATAAAGTTAACAGTCTGTACAATTATAGAGATCCACAGTAATGTCAGAACGAAACCATTCATACGTTTTATGATTGAATTCAGATGGAAGACAAAATATCAGTAATTGACTTATATTATGTAGAAAAAACTGTAATATAGATCTTTGTATCATTTGATACAGCCTTCATCAAAATTTACCACCTGCACTACATGACAGATGTAGTAGATATAGCAATTTATTGGAGAAAATAATGATGAATATATTTTGTTTTTTACACGCCATTAGATATACATTCATTCTCCATCATAGTTCTTCTCAATACTATGCGGTATAGTTGGAAACGTATTCGTGTGCAGAGATGACTTACTGGCTATGAGACTTACCGGCTATGAGGTAAATTCGATAATATACAAGCTAGCCATAATGTAGAGTCGGGTAGAGTCCAATGGTCCATGAAATTTGCAGCTTTTGTCACGTAAAATGTTATGTTTCTCATCAGTACGCTTGCCCCCCAAAATAAAACAAACTCACATGTTAATTGGGTCTATTAAACATTCGCAATCAATACATAGCGTGTGATCTGATTTATCAACAATAACACATGCTGGTGTCGCTTAATATAACTGATAACTGTTTTGTCTATATATGTTTATCCTTAAACCTAACAGAATGAAACCTAATCTTAGTTTACACAAATATCATGGAGCAATAATAATCAATAGTCGATTACTAATATAAATATGACATCTATACGCTATCTTGGGCATTCACAATTTGCGCAAATATCATAGAGGGATATTTATTTATACATATTCGATGACCACCTTGCGGGAAAACATATCACTTTAACCCTGCCATCTTTTATTATAGTGCTATTATTATAATTATTAATTATCGTTGTTTTAGTACGAAGAAAATGCAGTTTAATTAAAATTATCCTAGGCAATTATGCAAGCTATATTTGCATTATCCATATTCCTACTTGATTTATTAAATGCCAAAGCTTGCTTGCTAAAATGAATATGTTCGAGTTTTATCGATAAGCTTATTCAAGATCGTATTCGGTTAACAGTTTAATTATAACTAAGCATACTGGATCAAATGCATGCAATAACTTTAAAACTGTCTCAAATGGCCGATTGCTAGCCCTAGACCGAATAATCTGTCTATGCTCTGACTATAAATGCGCAATTTAGTGCACTGCTTGGTTGGTCGAACAGTCCTTGCATAAATGGTACTGGTATGAACATCCATTTTTATTGCTCTTCCGCTATAATTTACAGTTATGTGATACACCTTCCATTTCTTCTGTTGCGAAGCTCTCGAGCTACCTTTCAATTTAATTTCAAATGAACGCATATTTTTTCAATGCTCCACCTCAAGTCGAAAATACACCCGTCTCTTTAAATTACCTCACTTCAACATGTTATTAGATCCACGCTCTGTGGCATCCAAGTTGCATTCAAAGATATGTATAAATTTGGGTACTGCTCCCAATACACAACATCCACGTGACCGTCTTTCCCGGGTACAAGAAAGAAAACATACACCTCAACAGATACAGTAGAGACACAAATAACTGCCTTACCGCAAAAAGTTGGGCAATACGCGTAGACCTATCAAAATATGACCCAACCTATTTACCCTACTTATAAATGGGTTGGGTCAACCCATTTATAAATATTATTAAATAGGTTATGCGTTGGGTCGACCCATTTTTAAAAGGGTTATAAATGGATAACCCATTTATTAAAAACAATAATTTTTTTTTTTGAATAAACATTAAATTTTAATATAAATTTGAAAAATATGAATTTTGAACATACATTGTAGTTTTTCATAGAGACTGACGGTTGTACTTACAAAATAACAAGCTACCGCATCCCCATATTTGAATTCCGCTTAGTGCAGAAGCCGCTAATAATACAATATTACGGATCCAATGGAACTGGTTTCGTCGAATTCTGAGACTGTGCTCCGGATGACTATTTTTAAATATCGATTAAACGATAAAATTTCAAAATTGAACAAAACAGTTTCAAATTCATTTCTGAAGCTTCTATTATCTTCAGCATAATCAATATGAATTTTCTAAGCCTTCAGATTATTTTTAATCAGCTTAAAACTAAAGATTCAAATTTTTTATTCAAATCTAACGATTAAATTCAATAATTAAATCGCCAAATTCATTCTGATATCTCGAATTTCAAATAAAACTATCTTTCAAATATTTAAAATCAATTAAATATCATGATTTCCAATATCAAAAATTCAGGATCGTTACAATCTTCACCCCTTAAAAGAATTTCGTCCCGAAATTACAAGTCAAGAAGAATGCTCCAATACCCATTTATCATTTTCCCAAAACCAAATAATTTTATCAAAATCTCAAACCAATCTTCTTATTAAAGATCCATTATTACTTTAACTAATTTTCCACAACCAACCATGAGTTCCAAATAATATGGTTTTCTTAACAATTCAAATTTCATTTCAAATTCAAAATTTTGAATTCAAAATTTTCTCAAAATTTTTCTAACTCTCTAAATTTCCAAGAAATTTCGCCAACGTCTCCTTTGCGCGGCTAGCTTGGTACAACTACAAAATGTCCCTACGGACTCCCAAATTCCAATAGAAAACAAAATGCCAAGTGGCAAAATAAAAAACCCAGTCAAATTTCATACTGAAATTCAAATACATACCTTTTGTTGAGAAATTCAAATTTACCTTCGAAATCAAAATCCAATTCCACTTTCCTATAGCCTTTATAATTCCTGTATACTTTACTTAACAACAATGTCCAAACTTACTTATTGGATTTCAAATACCCATTTTACTTAAGAATTTTCTCCATTCATTTCTTAAGTTCAATATAAGTGTTTACATACTCCTTATATTTATTTTCACTTCACTAACAAAGTTATATATTCAAATTGAATTCCACTTTGCATTTTCAATTCCATTTGAATTCAATTTACAATTTCAATTCTATTGAATTCATTTTATCTTCAAAAAACAGAAATTCATTTTAGTGAAAACTCGATGTTCACTTTTTCCAAAACTTTCAACTTCGACCAAAACAATGGTTTTCATTTTCTAGTTCAATTCCTACATTTCCATTACAATTTGAAAATCAATTTTTCGTTAACAAAATTTTCCAAATTTTCAAAATTTTTCTAACTCTCAAAATTTTCAGAAAAATTTGACGGAGTCTCCTTTGTACGGAGGAGCTTTTACAAAATCACAATAGATATAAATATATATACATCGACCCACTCGGTCGGAAAAGCAAAAACAGTTCATATTTCCTATTTTGTATTGCGTAGGCGTACCTTATTAGCATTTTTAAGCAAAGCGGCTTATTTTAGGCTTCCAAAAACCTGTACTTACTCAATTTAAACACGTAAGTGACAAATATAAGAAATTCATTTACATTTCACTTATTTTCAACAGTAAACACATAGTTTTCATAAGCAATGCATTCAAAATAATTCCCATAAGCAATTTATATGGTTTCGATACAAATTGAATTGCTTACAACTAATTCACATACCATTTTTATTCAATTCAATGGTTTACAATGCAATTCTTTATATTCAATTCATTTTTAAATGAATCTAACTCATATTCCTTTCAATTGATGCAAAAATCAATTTTATTGGCTTTCATTAACTCATATAATTTTATACAATCTCGTTTGCGTCAAACGACAACCATTTATATGCAAATTCCACGATATTCACTTAATAGAATATCCATTCTAGTTTATAACTAATTTAAATTGATACTAACTCAATTTATTTTAATTCCATTTCAATTCAATTTGCATTTTAATTCACATTCATTTCATTTGAAACCATTTCACGAAACTCGACAACAACGCTTTTATCAAAATATTTCTTAAGTCATTTCAACTCAAACTCAAGTTATATTTTCCTTGTAAACAATTTCCCAATTTAAATTCTTTGATTTGATTTTTCATTTATCAAATCCATTCCATCTACTAATTTAATTCAGTTAATATATTCACTCATCTCTTTTTAAATTTCACATTTCCATATTCAATTCGTCTCGAATTTATTTTACCACTAACAAGGAAATTTCAATTTATTTTTCTTTCTTACTTACTTGAATTTATGTGCACATTCAAACCATTTTAAATTTAGCTCACAATTCAACTTTAATTTAACTAATCCAACTTCCAATTCATTACTTCATGAATTAATAAATTATCAAGTTTGTTTACTTGAATTCAATCCATTTTATTATTATTTTCCCAAGTTTGGATTTTTATTCGACTTGATTCAAATCAAATCTCCTTCCATTTTTCAATTCCAATTCATTTATTTACAAATGTATCCTCATTTGTTCATTTACAAATTCATTCCTTTTCAATTTGAATCTTATTCCAATCAAATTTTCAAATACTTTTATAAGTTATCAAACTTATTTACATTCCATTACAATTTAAAGAAATTCCAGAATCTTTTTAACAATTACTCTGGCATCTCATTTCCATTTATAAAACTCATTTATAAATTCACATTACCAATTTCATTTCATTAATGAATTTTATTTTCAAATATTTTTTCTGGAATTCTATTCCAAATTATAAATCACATTTACATTTTACGTTTGCAAATCCCATTTGTATATGAACTTATTTCCTTATACTTTCAATTCATATTTATAAATTTCATTTGTTAAATGAATTTATTTCCAAATTTTTGGTTATACCATTATTTCTTATTCCGTTTCCATATAACAAGGATAATATTTAATATTATCTCTTCCTAACAACCAAGCATCCATATACTATAATAATTCATAGAAAACCATTTCTTTTCTATACAAAAATAGTTTTGGGCAAAATTATTTCATTTACCCTATTTAAAACAATACTGTGTCAGATTATCTTGTTTAAGAGTTTAGAAACCTCTATCGATTACAGTTGGCCAGACTGCACCGACCAGAATCTATAGACAATCAACCGATAAGTCAACACAATACAAAACAAATTTTGTATTCACTAACAAATACGCACTCATATCTATTATTACACTCACACTCATTCTAGAGTACTACTGACTCTATCTCTAATGAGTAACACCCAACAGAGCCAGGGTTGTCGCTTAACCAACAGCTCTGATACCACATGTAACGATAAGACTTTTCGACGCTCGAAAGTCGACATTAATACGTCCACTGTATCAAATGTCGCTCAATCGAATGCCGGAAAACCGAATCATTAGGGTTAAAAAGAAGGGGTAGAAGAAGAGTACTCTAGAATTCGGTATCAAATGCTTTTTGCAATTTTGATACAGTGGACGATTGACCATGCTTTTTGCAATTTTCAATCTCTTATTCAATGGCCAACTCTCTCTGTCTTCCTTCCTCAACCGATTCTGTCTGACCACTCCCCCCTCATATTGACACTTGGGAACCATTTAAGAAGGGAAAAGAGAAGTTTTAAATTTTTTAATGCTTGGGTTAAACATGACCACTTTCTGGCTTTAGTTTCCCAAGTTAATTCTGAATTTTCATGTTTTGGTAACCCAATGTTCAAGTTTTGCAGGAAACTAAAGTGTATAAAGTAAGCAATCAAGCAGTGGGCATCATCAACTTTTGGCAATGGTGGCCTACTGTCTTCTACATTAAAACAACAATTGAAGATAAAGCAAGAGTACATGATGGAACATCCACTTGATATTCAAGCAGCTGATGAAGAAAGCAATTTATTTATGGAGGTTAATAAAGCGCTTAGCATGGAAGCAAACATGAAGAGCCAACAATTGCATAAAAGATGGATTGCTGAAGGTGACAAAAATACAAAGTTTTATCATGATTCTCTTAAAGTAAAACAAGCAAGAGAAAATATTTATAGTATAACTGATGAGAGAGGAACCATGTACACTACTCCTGACACAGTTGATCAAGCTTTTATTCAATATTTCTCTAATCAATTTGGAAATCCTGATGGCTTTCTACCTGATCTGGACTTAATATCAAATATTGCTCTCCCTTGCATTTCAACACAGGAAGCTTCATCTCTATTAAACCCCGTCACTGATGAGGAAATCAAGAATATCCTATTCTCCATGAACAAGCAATCATCTGGAGGCCCTGATGGGTTAAATGTTGTATTTTTCATCTCCACATGGAGTATCCTTGGTAAAGAATTTTGTCAAGCTATACACAATTTTTTTAACAAATGCAAGCTTCTTGGAGAAATCAACAGCACCGATATTGCTCTTATCCCCAAGGTATCTCCTGCTTCAAGTGTTACTTCTTATAGGCCCATTTCTTGCTGTAATGTTGTCTACAAGTGTATCTCAAAAATTCTAGCTACTAGGTTGGTTTCTGTGCTCCCAACTATTGTTTCTACCAACCAGTCTGCTTTTTTACCTACTAGAGACATTATTGATAATGTTCTTCTAGCTCAGGAACTTCTCAAAGGTTATGGTAGAAGCAATGTCCCTCCTGCAGCTGCACTTAAATTAGATATTTCAAAGGCATATGATTCAATACATTGGGAATCTATTGTCAGGATAATGGCTGTTATGGGATTTCCAAAAACATTTGTCTCCTGGATATATGTCTGTATATCCACTCCATCATACTCAGTTGTTATTAATGGTAGACCTGTTGGCTGTTTTAGGGGAAGTAAAGGTATACGTCAGGGGGACCCATTATCTTCTTACATATTTTTGATGGTTATGGAAGTGTTAACCGTTATTCTCAGAACTAGTTACAACAATAAGATCATTAGGTATCACCCAAAGTGCTCACATCTTCATATTACATCTATCATGTTTGCTGATGATGTAATGTTGTTCACTAAACCTGAGTTACCTTCATTGATTGGTATTAAGCATGCTCTACAGGCATTCAACAGAATGACAGGCCTAACAATAAATCAGGACAAATCATCTATGCTTGTTGCTGGAGTAAGTCAAAGTCTTGCTGATGATCTTCATCAACAGTCTGGTTTCTCTTGCATGGCAAATGATATGAAGTACCTTGGCCTACCATTGATTTCTAAAAGAATAACCAACGCTGACTGTTTACCTCTTTACCATAAAATAACATATGTTATGTCTGCTTGGGATAGTAGGAACTTGACACAAAGTGGTAGGCTCGTGCTCATAAAATCTGTTGTCTTTTCTTCTATTGTTTACTGGGCTCGTACTCTCATCCTCCCAGTTAAATTATTGCATCTTGTTAGGTCTGCAATGAACAGATACTTTTGGACAGGTAGTATTCACAACAGAAAATTAGTGCCATGTTCATTTTCAAAATTTGAGGCTCCTTTGAGATTGGGTGGGATAGGAGTTTTTGATGTCAGGAAGTGGAACAATGCAGCTATTAGTAAACAGTTTGATGCCCTCATTAATAAAAGATGTAGTTTATGGGTTGACTGGATGTGGCATTACAACATTAAGAACAGACATTTCTGGACTTTGGTTACCCCACAGCACTGTAGTTGGAATTGGAGAAGCTTACTGAAGTATAGAGAAGTCTTCCTCCCAATGATACAATACCCTGTCACTGCAAGAGCAGATGTAAGTTTTTGGCATGATCCATGGGTAAGTAATGGCCAAATCTTGTCTAAAATGTGTACTTACTCCCAGATTATTCAAACTGGAATCCATAATGAAGCTGTTGCTACTGACTATTTATATGATAGCAAAATCCAGTTACCTTACTGCAGCAATCAAGTTATTAAGCAAATTTGGTGTGATATACAACAAAAAACCTTCAGTGATTTTCCAAATGATGTAGTGTTATGGCACATGAAGGCTCATTCTGTCAAAGAAGTATACAAATATCTTACTAATACTGTTCCCCTGCCTGCATCAAAATGGTATGAAGTTTTATGGTCAAAGGAATCTGTACCTAAAGATAATTTAATGATGTGGAAAGTGTTAAACAGTGCTTTGCTTACCAGAAGCTTACTTCATAAGTATGGGTTAGCATGTACTACTCAGTGTTTGTTCTGTGAGCTGCATGAAGAAACTACCGAGCACTTATTTTTTGATTGTCCTGCCTTGTTTCACTTGTTGGATAAGATTGGCAGGTTAACAGGTATTAATATATCTGGTACTACATCTACCATTATATGGAGTATTATATACAAAGCAACTAGGTGGAGAACTGAGCAAGGCAGAGTGTTGGCTGTGAGCTTAAAAGCTTACATGACAGTTATATGGAGTGAGAGAAATACCATAGTTTTTGAAAATGTAAGAAGGAATGATGATGTGCTCTGGAATGAAGTCAAGGCTAGTACTTATAGACAATTGAAGAACAGTGAATGTATCTTCCCACAAGCTTTGGTTAGTGTTTGGGCTTGATATTGTTGTTTTTTCATTGTTTTTTTTCTTCTTGTTTTCCTCTTTTCTGTTTATCCTTGTAGTTCCTTATTTATTGTTTGCAATAAATCTGGTAGGGGTCCAGTTAACCCCGCTGGCTTTGCCAAAAAAAAAGAAAATGAAAGAACAGAAAAACAGAAACAGAAACAATATCAGAATCTCACATTCGCAACGGAACAATATATAATAGATAATCACTAGTCTTTTCAACAAAGAACTGTATCAGTTTATACAATACAACAATGAGAGTCAATATACAACTCAATACAACAATGGACAGTTATATAAATTTGTCCTCATACAGAATACACAGTGGAATAAATAAATAAGTACGAGTGTACGTCTCGCCATCCAACTCGTCTCCAAAGCTCCAGAATATCCAGAATATCCTGATAACATAACTCCAGGTTGCCCGTGTGGAAAATTATGGGCACCCAGAGTTTAGAAAGGGAACAATAAACTCCAGGTCAGTCATGGTGACTGGTGTGAGATCGTAAAACAGTTATTTTCACAAAGAAAATAAATTTAATTCGCAATGCTTTTGGAAAAATGAAACTACCATAAGGCCTCCCGCCACACACACAATGCAAACGCGGAATTGGAGGAGATTTCTCCTTATGATAGTCAAAGATGCTTACTACGAAAGATCAGTTGATATTATTATTAATGTCTAGTGTGGAAAACATTTCGAAAGTATAATATTAATCTTAGCCAACATAGACATTTCGCACTTATGCCTACTATAGCTACTATGTTCAATAGCGGGTTACCGCCACATTCCATAGCAGGTTATACAACTAAAACCGTACAGGATTCGTATTGTTTATTTGGATTTCCAACAAATGGTCAGGCAGAGGAACTTCCTTACACCGAAATGGAAACGCCTCTGGAAAGACGCCCCGAGAACCTAACCGGATCTCTGCAAACACAAGGCCGACGCTACCTCATGCTGTACAGCTGTAACTAGGTAGCTAACACACGAGCTATGCCATTCCCCGGTCGTTACCGACCTTTATCCGAGGATCCTCAACCACAAAGCAACAACCACAAAGTATAATAAATTTGCAGCATCAACATAGGTAAAATATCTGGGCTCCATACCATGATATCACCTCTTATCCAGAAGGAAATGACATACCCTAGGGGTGCGACCCCTAAAAAACCTTGCCGCAACATTCCTGTTTCGACCATTACCGGGTTGTGAGGCTCGACGAAGTCTCGTCCGCAAAGCTACGCTTTTTCACAAAGCCATGCTTTGATCAACAAATTATCAACAGCACTTCGTATGCCACATTACCAAATTGGGAATGTATCACTAGTAACCATCAACTACATAACCTCTGAGCTCGTACGCCTCAAAGAAGGGTGTTAAGAGAATAAATTCTCCGCCACCAACAGAAATGTATTTGATAGAAACCAGCTTTACATCTCAAAGTGTAACGTCAGACACACATCCATACAAGTCCGTTCCGGGATCGAACGGAACCGAAGGCACTTCCAAAGAAGCCCTTGCAATCCGAGTATTTACTAATCACGTCCGGACTTCCCATCACAAGAAGAGTGATATAAATATCTATACCGGAGCAACTCGATGCAGAGACATTCGACAGGTTGTCCTTTCATTTTCGAAAATACCCGGTCTTCAAACCGATCTTCAAATGTTATCCATTCACGACGTATCACTATTCGGAATGGGTTATATGACACAAAGTCCTCTCCCGACTTAACCGAATAATGAGCGTTTGTTTTAAAAACAAATTCAAGTGTCATTTCAAAGGCAAATATTGATAGTCGGTTATTTAACTATCAACAACATTCACAACAATTAACCAATTTAAATAATTTTCCCAAATTATTAAATTTCAAAATATCTTCACAAGATATATATTTTCCACACTTTAACATTTTGAAAACAAATTTCAAATCACATTTCACCTTTCAACTTTTGAAAACAAATTTCAAATCATGTTTTCACTCGCGGAATAAAATTCCCGATATCATTTATTTCCATTGTGAAATTAAATTTCCAAATATCCACTTATATACGATTTTTCAAATATTCACTTTCAAACACCAAATCAATTACAAATTGATTTCTAAATTTATTTCCAAATACCAAGTCATTTTATCAAATTGATTTCCAAATTTATTTCAACACAAAATCTATTTTTAAACAAATTCATATTGATTTCCCAAAGGTTTATTTTCAAATACCAAATCAATTTTCAAATTGATTTCAACAAATTTATCACCTTTTAAATAAATTCCTTTATTCTTTCCAAATTATTAAAATACCATTTTCAAAAAATTCTCCAACCTTTAAACATATTATTCAAAACTCATTTATTAATATCCTTTCCCATATTTTGGAAATAATTCGATAAGATTTCAAAAATCAACTTCATACTTTTAAATTCCTTCTTTTAAATTCACCCAATTCTTTCAAAAGAAATTTACTTAAAATTTCCAACTTTAATTTTCAAAAATCCAATTTTATTTATTTCTGGTATCCAACGATACCAAAAACACATTCGGCTAAATTATAGCCTTCCACAAATTCAATCACAAATATAATCATACACAGATTATCAATAAATCATCACACAGCATATGAAACAAATTCATATAATTTGAGGAATCCAGTTGGATCCCTCCAACCTGTTTCCCTGCATCCACAGATGTTAGCACAATACCAATTCCACTTCGAGGTGGAATATCGTGGTATATGGGTTTTATAAAATATCATACGCTATTATGCGGCACAATAGGGTCTCATCCGCTATATAATGCGGGAAATCAACAACTCCAATATATATATATATATATATTCCAATATATATATATTGCTATATACTACTATATATACTATCACATCCAAAACAGTCAATCAATAACTGCAATTCAAATTTTTATTTGAGTGAGAAGATCTCACCTTTAATTTGCAATCCATCCAAATTAGCAGTCTTTCTTCACGATTTTGACCTTGTATAAACATTTATACAATTTATTAATATTCGAAATAAATCGAATAATAAATTCCTATTGGATAAATTTAATTAACCAATGATTTTAATTTTCAAAATCAAAATTTTGATTTATTTTAAACTAATCTCTTTTTAACAGAATATTTTCTTTTCTCTTCTCTTGAAACTTCATACTTATATTTACAAAAATAAAATCTATAGATTTCAAAAATCTATTTTATATAAACTTTCACCATTTCAATTTTTCTGTTATATATAAATATATATTCTCTTCAAGTCGAAACCACAAATATATATTTTTATAAAAATAACTATAGAGTTCAAAAATGAACCTTTCAATACTTTAAAATTTCCTATTTATTTTTCCCAAAGTCTTACCCATAAGTATACATATTCTGTTTTACCTGTATATACATATATCCTATTAACTTAAAAATAGAATTGTTATATATATACAAACTGTAATTATTTTTCTCCAATTACACGAAACAACAAAATGGTTACCTCACTACAGATATTTATCGAATCCCGCTCGCTACTCGACCACTGTCGATGCTCAACTGACGACCCTTCCCAGCAACAGTCGCCAAGACAAAAACAAGAAGCCTCCACCATTACTGCTCGCGATTCACCCAGGCTACATTGACACCACGAACGATATCGGAATCGCCTCGCTTGCCTCGCGACCTCGAGCTCGAGTTCCCACGTCGCTCTACTACTTGACTTCGGCCTCGACATCGCCAACGCTCGCCCACGCGCCTCGCTGTTCTTCGCGAATCCCCAGCCTCCTACATGGCTCGCGATGCCGCACCTGACTCCCCATCGCGTTGATCCCGCTGCCATCTAGTCGAGTTCGAAGATTTGAAAATCGATTTAAATGAAGGAGGGAGGAACTCGACTGAATCGAGGGCGGCAACGTTTATTTTTATTATTTATAAACGAACAATTTCGTTAGATTGAATATCTGTATTTGAGAATGAACACGCGTTTCCCTTTTATTTTTTCGTTTTGATTTTGTCGAGCTGAAGATAGGAGGGGGAAAGAATTCGCGGCCATTATATTGATTTTGAATTATTTCTGAGGAGAACGATTAAAGATGAAATTGCAGCCATGATTTTTCTTTTCGTGACTTTGATTGTTGTCGGCCTGCTTACACTTTGGGAAAACAAATATGGGGAACATGAAAAGATAGTTGCGTGCTTGAACAGGTAAACAATGTTTTAAAAAGTGCTGATGGGAATACAGATTTGAATGTTGAAATGTATATATGTGTTTAAAAATTTGAATCGTCTCGATTTACGAAGCTTAAGATAGCAAATCCCTATCAAGGCATGCCGCTAGGCGTTCGTAATGTTATACGCCTATTTCGAACGCAATGGAAAAGGTTTCGAGTCCGAATTCGATCGTATGGAGAAGATAGCTTTTCGAACCAGTTATAATATTCAATTTTTGATTTAATTTCTGCGCGTTTGCTTATCGTACGGCCAAACGATCACTCCAAACATTGCGAAAATTGAAATCCGATAATAATACAATATTACGGATCCAATGGAACTGGTTTCATCAAATTCCTAGACTGTGCTCCGGATGGCTATTTTTAAATATCGATTAAACGATAAAATTTCAAAATTGAACAAAACAGTTTCAAATTCAATTCTGAAGCTTCTATTATCTTCAGTATAATCAATATGAATTTTCTAAGCCTTCAGATTATTTTTAATCAGCTTAAAACTGAAGATTCGAATTTTTTATTCAAATCCAACGATTAAATTCAATAATTAAATCGCCAAATTCATTCTGATATCTCGAATTTCAAATAAAACTATCTTTCAGATATTTAAAATCAATTAAATATCCTGATTTCCAATATCAAAAATTCAGGGTCGTTACATTGGGTCATACTCGACCCAACCCATTTTGATCCAACCCAACCCGTTTGACAGGCCTAAATACGCGTCCCTGGCGTTCCAAATCCTCCAAATGGAACGATGAGGCAGTTAAAGCTTAAGGATACGTTCACATTCGATGCGTCGTGACTTTTCACCCCAACGGCCGAATCTTTTCGGCTCATCCTCTCCTATAAATCAACCAGCTCTACCCTATCTTTCCAACCAGCACCAAAAACATCCCGTACTCTTCCCTTTTTTAGTTTTTTCCAGATTCGTTTGTGCATTTTTCATGTATTTTTATCCGCTCAAATACCCCGTTCGTAGCCTCAAACGCATTTCCTATTCACTCAACTTCCCCGCTCAAATGCCCCATTCCTTTCGTCGCAAACGCGCCCTGAACATCTAAACTCTACAACATACCCGATGTAGGAGATGAACTTGTAGATATCAAACTCCAAGAAACCAATGGAGAGCTACTGACATGTTTCACCTTTTCAATAACATATTGAATGAGGACATACTCAATACTGACTACTTCAATCTTCTACCTAAAAATTTTGCGATTCTCATAGCCTATATTATCACACTCACCAACAAGCTCACTAATAAGGCCAACATAATTAAACGGCCTTGTCTGAAATTAAGCTTCACCTTGAGTTTGAACTTTTGAAATTTTCTAATCAACCATGGCGTTTACTCAAAATTTGGGTAAACATCCCAATTCAATTAAAAACGAACACTAAAGTGAAAGAATTCAAAAGGAGAAAGATTAGACACAAGATTTTTAAAGTGGTTCGGTCTTAATTCAATTGCCTATGTTTACTATCAGCTTTATTTCGAATGGCTTCTAGAATTGCAACCACTTTTACAACAATTTTAGTTATAGAAACTAGTTGATAATGAAAAATGGCAGCAATTCGGTGTAAACATTCAAAATTCCTTTTCTTCTTGATAGCTCGCTATTTATAGATAAAATCCAATATTAAAGTCGTGGAATCTAGTTTGAACAAGTAAAAATCCTCGGATCCAAAGTTGCAATACGAAGAATAGGTCAAATCGTGCTAGTTCTAGCAATCAACATGGTTTGGGTCTGTACCAACCGATCTATTTGACTTTGTGGTTGACACTTCTATGGCAATCACGTATCTTCAATTCTCTTTTATACAAAGCCTTTATTGAAAGTCACTGTGGGTAGGCACTGACCCATATGTGTCAGTACCCTAGCCCATGTCTCATCAACATGGTATAACCTTCAAGTTATGGTTTCTACATTAAGTGATGTGGGTTTTACCTACTTCAAATACGGTTCAGTGCCGATCGATTGGTCTTGAGAATTCTTGACTCTAAGTCCTTGAGTTCTCCCATCATGATACTCTGGACATCTTCTAAGCTTCTTAGTTTATTTCTCCATCATCTCATAGTCCGAATTCATTGAAATGTCGTTTGGTTCAAATGTTGGATAACACTTGCCCCCCCTAAAGTATGCTTTGAACTACAATGTATGTTTGGCTCAAGACAAACAACTAAATCTAAACTGAGATATGCAGGTATGCTTCACTTTGAATAATCATCCAATAAATCCATGAAAGCCAAGAAATATAAGAAATAATCATTCACTCTGAATATAAACTTGCTCGATAAAAAGGGCATCTAACCAGTCCAAAATAAGACAATGAAGAAATCCATTGAAAAAAAAACCATATTCCTATGTTCTTAACGAATTCTTCAAGCTTTCCTTTTTCAATATGTTTCTCGATCATCCTAGAAATTTCTTCGCAATCATTAGTATTTTGTCCAATAAACTATTGATACTTGCAATACCCACATTATATTTGTCTCCATTATTTTTTACTTTGATGGCTAGTTTTATAGTTTTGATCCTGTTGAAAGATAAACATCTTCTTGTGATATCCTCAATGGGTGTATTCCTAATATTACAAGGGTCTTTTGAACTTGTTAATGGAGGATCTCCCTAGATGGGATTCTTCTTCCTTATCTAGTCTCCTTCATTTTCTCTCTAGAGCATAATCTTGTCACATTTCTCTTGGAGGAGGGCTACTGTTTCGCTTCTTAATTTTAGCCTTCTACATTCTCTTCTCCTCGCGAATCTTTTTTAATCATGGCGTAGGACTATTTTGAAAATAGTTCTTCTGCTTGTTATTTAATGACAGTTTGCATTTGATAAAAAAAATTCTCCTTAACCATTCACACTTTTCTTATCATACGATTAAATTCATCAAGCTCCTTTAATCCTTGGGCTAAAGAAAAGATAGGTTTATCTCCAATATGAAAAGGATTCAACCTCCGTTGTTTTGTAGAATAAAATGGAATTGCATCCTTTTCCCCTTTAGTTTTAAGAGTTGGATTATAACACCCCAGATTTTTGGTAACATTATTTAGGATATTTAATTAGTTGAACTAAATAAAATAATGTGTTGATTAGGTGATTGAGATTTGATTTTAATTAAGGTGTAGCCGTGCCATTTAACCATGAATTAAAATAAGAGTAAACTTGAAATAGAGGAGGGGTAAAATAGGAAAGAGGTCATTCCTATATCCTCCAAACCTTGGTCGTGTAAAATTTTACACGTTCATTTCATTTTCAAAATTTTTAAAAGAGGCCGGCCACCATTAACAAGAAAGAGAAGAAGAAAAGCTAGGAAGAAGCTAATTCAAATCAAATCTATTCACATCTCAATCTCCATAATCTCTAAAGCTAAGGTGAATAATGTTTACATCTCATTTTTGATTGTGTTTTCGGTTTTAATATGAATTCTGAATATTTTGCAATGATATGTAATGTTTTTGAATGATGGAATGATTATATATACATGTTGATGATTTATGGTTATTCATATTGAATTTATGATATGTTTTAAGGTGAAAACCTTATAAAATGACATCCAAATGCCCTGCGAATTTTTTTAAAGATCATAAATATTATTTTGGAGGTGGGTTTCAATTTTCATATTTTTCTGAATTTTCGTGGAATTAATATGATTTTTTTAGTAAAGAAAATGGTATTTTGGGTTATAAATTAATTACGGGTAAATAATTAATTATTTGGGTCTGAAATTTTTATATGTTGGAAAATATATATAATGTGATTTTCTGAAATTTTTCTAGATTTTTCCTAAGTGTTTTAATGGTTATATAAAATTATCTAAGGTATGAGACTTAAATGTTTTATATAACTAAAAGAGGAGAAGGGGCTTTTTGTAAAAGATTTAAATTATAAAATCTGGAAAAGTCGGCAGCACTTTTGAAAAAGTGCAGTACTTTTTATTGGTAAAGAAAGAGGCAACCAATCACAATTAGACAAGTAAGGCAGGTTAGGTGAAAAGAACTGTTTGCTACCAGTTTTTCACTATTTCGTCTCTTTCGACACCAGGTTCTGCCTCCGTACTATCGCCTCCAACACAGTCGAAACCAGTGCATATGATATCAGGCAACTGGTACGTAATGAATTGGATGATGGTGGAAGGTGGGGAGTCGAAACCATGGGTTTCGAAGGGGTTGAGGCAGTCCTTTGTTTTTAAAATTAAAGAAATACACCTGCTTGCTTTCGACTAAATGGCTTTCGACTAAGTAGCTTTCGACCAAGTCAAATGATTTAAAGGAAATGGTTTCGAATGGATTGCGCCTCTCTTTTTAAATAATTGCTTTCGACTAAGTCGAGACATTTTTGCTGCCGCCTTTCTACCTTTCGATCCAGATGGTTTCGAAAGGGTTGTCTTGTTTTTCTAAAAACTGGTCACCTCTCCAATGCTTTCGAAGGGATGGTTTTGACACCATCACTTTATTGCTTAGAGAAATGGTTTCGAAGCAGTTGCTATCGACTTAAATGTTTAAGACCCTTTTTCCTATAAGTAAAGTAAAACCCAAATGTTTCGAAAGAGGTTGTTTTAAATGGTTTCGAAACAGATGCTTTCTACTTTAATGAGTTTCTGATCCTTTTGCTCTACTTGAAGGCAGAATCCAAATGGTTTCGACCGAGATGTTTTTCAACGGTTTCGAAGGAATGAAATTTTGAATGGTTTCGAAAGGTTTTCACATGTTTTAAATTGAACCCAAAGTGATTTCAAAAGGATTGAGTTTTGACTGTTTCGAAAGGTTGTAATGAATGGTTTCGAAAGAGGTGGTTTCCAGGGTTTCGAAAAGGTTGTAGGAAAATGTTTTTCGCTATATTTTCGAATGACAATATTTAAAAGGTTTTAAAGGGGGATGTCTGATATTTTGAAGCTTTCGGAGAAAAGAAATTAAAGGGTTTTTCAATGTTTTCGAAAGGCTATATTTAATCATTTCGAAAGGTAAGATTTGGCCTTTCGGCCAAGATTAAGTAAAAGGTTTTACTTGGTTTCAAAAGGATTAACTTCATGGGTTTCGAATGGGTTGTTTAAAGGTTTAAACAAAGGTTTCGAATATATTAAATAGGCAGATTAGCCTAAGTGTTTTCAAGTTAAAAAGGACTTTAACTTATTTGAAAGAATAGTTAATCCTTATTAAAACTCATCAACATTATTTTGAGTAAAGTAAATATATCATGGCAAAATGGCTTAGAGTAAAGCTAAAGACATATTTTCCTTATAAATATATATATGATTTGAAGGACTAAATCATTTTAAAAAGGTTTTCAAGGAAAATTTAAAGGGTAGTTAACCCTAAGAAAATGATTCAGACAGTTGGTCCATTTTAATTCGGACAATTAGTTCATTTTGCAGGAAGTCAGCCTAGATTTCGGACAATTAGTCCAGTTTGCGGGCAGTCAGCCCAGTTGTAACGACCCAGAATTTCGAACAAATTAAATTGAGAATATTTAATTTATTTTAAATATTTGAACGATGATTTAATTTGAATCCCCGATATAACTTTGAATTTGGCGATTAAATTATATAATTTAATCGATTGAAGTTAAATAAAAATTTGAATCTTCAATTTAAAGCTAAAGAAAAATATTTCAAAAGCTTTTAAAATTCGAATTGACAATACTGAAGATAATAGAAGCTTCAGAATCAAATTTAAAACTGTTTTGTTCAGTTTAGAAACTTATATCGTTCAATCGATATTTAAAAATAGCCGTCCGAGGCACAGTCTCGGAATTCAACGAAACCAGTGCCATTGGGTCCGTAATATTGAATTATTACTGGATTTCAAATTTCGTATTTTTCGGAGTTGTTTCGTGACCGTACGTTATGCAAACGCGTAGAGATTAAATTTAATTTAATTTTAAAATTTAAAATTATATTAATTTACATCACCACGTTCCACGCCTAAAATCACGCGGTGATCACGAACGAGATCGTGCAAAGCTTACTGCTCTCATTTCAAAGTAATGCCTGAACTCCTTCTCTTCATTTTAAAAATCGAATCGTGCCCCTCATTTTCAAATAGAAAACGCTCTCGTTCAACAAAAATGGAGTTCAGATTCAAATGAAAATGAGAAGAAAATAATAATGGCCGCGTCCCCTTTTCAATGAATCAGATTCAAAACGAAAGCAAATAATGGCTGCCTCTTTCTTTACAATTCAAATCACGGCAGAGAAAAAAAAAAATCGAAGCCAAGTTGGGCGCGATTCGTTTAAAGGATGAAGTCATCAATTTCGTTCTTTTCTTCAAACGATGGTGACTCGAGCTCGCACGCGTTGGATGGCGATTTCACGAGTAGGATTTTCTTGTGGCAATATCATGGAGGCGGCTCCATCACGTCGCGAAGGCGAACTCGAAGTTCGAGTGCGTGGGCAGGGCGCGAGGGAAGCGCGATGTTGTGGTGGTCGAGTGTTGAAGCAGGCGGCGATTGGAGCTCGCGATTTGGGGATGACGAAGCTGGGCGCAGTCGATGATGCGATGGTCGCGTTCATCTGTTGGGGGCTCGAAGTCGAGCCAAAGAGTGGCGACGTCAAAGCTGTGAGCAGCAGGTGAAATTTTATTTTTAAATCTAATTTATAAATGTTTAAACAGAGAAAAAAATAATATATCAATTTTGATTTTTGACAATCAGTTAGTGGAAAAAAAATGTTTACAGTAAAGAAATTAGAGTTTCAAATTTTATTTATAGTTAGCTAAATTTTTAAGTATAGAAGTTATAAAGAGAAATTGGTTTAAAATTTAATCATTGGCGAATTTAATTTATTAAATGGCAATTAAGTAACTCGATTATTTTAATATTAATAAAGCCTTATAATGTTGTCACAAAGGATACTTAAATGAGAAATTGATTTAAATAAAACTATTAGTTAATTAAACAATCAAAAACGAAGATTGGTTATTTGATTGGTTCGAATATTAATAAATTTGTATAATTATTTATACAAGGTATAAATCAAGAAATTGGGTCGAGATTGGATTGGATTGCAAAATAAAAGCTAAGGTGAGATTTTTCTCACTCAAATGGAATGTGGAATTTTTTGCAGTTATTGATGATTGCTATTGGATGTGATATTAGATATTATAGGATATATCTATATATAGCAATATATACATATTGGCATATGTATATATTGGATTGATGATTTCCCGCCTCGTATAGCGGATGAGACCCTATTGCGCCGTTAGTAAGCGGATTATTTTTATAAAACCCATATACCGCGATATTCCACCTCGAAGTGGAATTGGTATTGTGCTAACGTCTGTGGATGCAAGGAAACAGGTTGGAGGGATCCAACTGGATTCCTCACCCGTATTTATTTATTTACAGATATTGATGTATATTCTGTTATCATATTGATATATGATGTTTGCTGTTGTGATTGACGAATTGGTGCTGTTGCATCATCAGATTTAAATTTTGAAATTTAAAAATAACGATGTTGATTTTAAAAGAGAATTTTTAAAAGTGATCTTTGAAATTATACGTTTATTTAAATTGTTGAATTGATTTATTTTTAATAAATAAACGTTAAAACTTTAAAGTTATAAAGGTTAAGATTTTGTGAATTTTAACAAAAAAGAAATTTCTTTTGAAATAAAGAATTAAGAAATTTATAAAATGGAAACGATGTTAAAATGATTTATAAAGGAATAAACATTTCAGTTGTAAAGTTTTAAAAGAACGATTTTTGAAAATAAAGGAATTATAAGTTATTAACTTATAATATGGATTGTTGGTATAAAGTTTGAGTTATAAATCGAATTGTGAATAAAATGAGATTTATAAACCGAAGTTGTTATAAAATGAAAATAGAATTTATAAACGTTGTTTTATAAATTCGGAATCAATTGAATTTGATAAATTAAATGTAGAAGGTTATTAAAGGAAATATATTCGCGATTTTGGATAGCGAATTATCCTTAAATTGAATGTGTAGAAAAGACTGAAATTTGGTTAGTGAAGTATATTCACGATTTTGGGACAGTGAATATATTGTTAAGTAAAATGGACTTATTTTCGAAGAAGGGATATTAAAAATAAAGTTAAACGTTTTAAAGATGTTTTAAAATGTATTATGAATCGAAATCATAGATTTCAACATTCATTGTTGAAATAGACGTTTTCGAGAAATAAGGAAATGGTGGACTATAACACTGTTGTTATAGTAAATGATTTCCGAAAGGAAATGTTTTTATATAGTATTGGGATTTACATATCTATCTTAAATTCCGAATCCCTATACTAGTGATTTTGAGTCGTCGTAACGATGTTTTACGTAACATTCGTTTTGACTCAGAAAAAAATGTGTTATAGAAATAGATTTCCTTAAAGAATGAAATATATACTTAATATTGTTTTTAAGTATATCGAATATTTTCAAATGTTGAAAATAAATAGATTTGTGAATTACTTATTATTAAATAAGTATGGAATTGTTTTTCCAAAAAAAAAATGAAATGAAATGTTTTTGACAATTTATCTTCTTAAAGATAAATTGAAATTGAATATTGAAAACGATTTGAAAATCGTATATCAGTAAATATTGGAAAATATAAATTCAATATGGAATTTATAAAAAGAAATGGGAATCCGTTTAAAAATAAATATTGATTTATTTTTTGAAGTGTGGAAATTTTATATCTTGTAAAGATATTTTTGGGAAATAAAAAAAATTGGAAAATTATTTGGAATCTGATGATGTTGCGCATCTTTATTGATAGTTAAATAACCGACTATCAATAATTACCTTGAAATGTATTTGTTGCGAATTGCTTGAATTTGAATGCCACACTTATTTTTGAATAATCGCTCACTATTCGGGTTAGCCGGGAAAGGACCATGGGGTCGTATAACCCATTCCGAATATGTGATACGTCGTTATGAATCGCATTTGAAGACCGGTGTCGAAGACCGGATATTTTTGAAAACGGAAGGATTACCGTCGAGTTACTCTACATCGGCTGATCTCCGGTTTAGAGGTTTTATCACCCTTAGTGACGGGAAGTCCTGACGTGATTGAAAATTATCCGGATTTGCAAGGGCTTCGTGAGAAGTGCCTTCGGTTCTGTTCGATCCCGGAACAGACTTGTATGGATTGTGTGTCTGACGTTACAATTTGAGATATAAAGCTGATTCCTTTCAAATACATTTCTGTTGGTGGCGGAGAATTTATTCTCTTAGCTTAACACCCTTCTCTGAGACGTACGAGCTCAGAGGTTATGTAGTTGAAATTTATCAGCGATATATCCCAATTTGGTAACGTGGCATACTGAGTGTTGCTGTGAAATGATCAGTGTTTGATCATTTGCGATATGATCATTTGTTTGATCTTATATCTTTGTAATCATAGGTTGATCATTTGTTTGACCCGAAGCAGGGCTTTGTAGAAAGCGTAGCTTTGTGGATGAGACTTCATCGAGCCTCACACCCCGGAAATGGTCGAAACAGGAAGGATGCAGCAAGGTTTTAGGGAGTAGCGCCCCTTAGTGTATGTCATTCCTTCTGGATAAAGGTGGTATCATGGTATGGAGCCCAGATACTTAACCTCTGTGGTTACTGCATTATTTTTACTATGTGGTTTGTTGCGAATCGGGGATCCTCGGGAAGATCGGTGACGATCGGGGGATGGCATACGCGTGTCAGTAGTTACCTATTTTTGCAGAGGTAACCCGGCCTTGTGTTGGCAGAGATCCGGTTAGGTTCTCGGGTCGTCTATTCCAGGGACGTACCCATCGTGGATAGGAAGTTCCTTAGCCTGACCATTTGTTGGAAATCCAAAGAAACAATACGAGCCTTGTACGGTTTTAGTTGTAGAACCTGCCATTTAATATGGTAGCTATAGTAGGCATACTATAATGGTACCTATGTCGGCTAAGATTAATATTCTACTTTCGAAATGTTTTCTACACTATGCACTAATAATAATATCAAAAAGAATTTGATTTTTTCGTAGTAAGCATCTTTGACTATCATAAGAAGAAATCTCCTCCAAGTCTGCGTTTGCATTGTGTGTGTGGCGGGAGGTCTTATGGTAGTTTCATTTTCCAAAAGCATTGCGAATTTACTTTAAAAAAATTTCTGTTATTTATTTTAAAGATAAATAACTGTTTTACGATCTCACACCAGTCACCATGACTGACTCAGAGTTTATTGTTTCCCTTCTAAACTCTGGGTGCCCACCAATTTCCACACGGGCAGCCTAGAGTTATGTTATCAGGATATTCTAGAGCTTTGGAGATAAGCTGGATGACGAGACGTAGTATTTGTATCTGATAGTATTTATTCCGCTGTGTATTCTGTATGAGGACAAGTTTATAAAACTGTCCATTGTTGTATATTGACTCTGATGATTGATGTATGTATAAAATGATATAGTTCTTTGTTTTAAAAGACTAGTGTTTATCTATTATATATTGTTCCGCTGCGATATGTGAGATTCTGATATTGTTTCTATTCTGATGTTGTTCTGTTGTTCTTTTTTTCTTTCTGTTCCTTCTTTCTTCTTCTTCTATCTTTTCTTCTGTTTTCTTCTTTCTAAAACCCTCACTATTGGAGTTTCCGGCACTCGATTGCTCGGCAGTCGATAAAGTGGGTATCGATGTCGAATTTTCGAAAGTCGAAAATCCCGTACGTGACAGCGTGGTATCAGAGCATATGGTTAAGCGACAACCCTGCTCTGTTGGGTGTTACTCATTAGAGATAGAGTCAGTAGTACTCTAGAATGAGTTGAGTGTAATAATAGATACGAGCGCGTATTTGTTAGTGAATATAAAAATGTTGTATATTGTGTTTGCTTATCCGTTGAGATGTTTATGAATTTTGGTCGGTATGTGGGACGCCATATTATCGATAGGGATTTCTAAACACTTAAACGAGGCAAGACGACATAGTATTGTTTTAAAATAGGGTGAATGAAATAATTTTGCCCAAAAATATTTTTGTATAGAAAGGAAATGATTTTCTATGAATTATTATAGTATATGGATGTTTGGTTGTTAGGAAATAATAACATTGAAATATTATCATTGTTATATTGAAATTGAATAAGAAGTAAAGTAATAACCAAAGATTTAAGAAATAAAATTCACATACAAATGAAATTAAAGAATGTAAATTATAAATGTGAATTGTAATTTGAAACGGAATTCCAGAGAAGTTTTGGAAATGTTTTGAAAAGAATTTGAAAATTTCGGAGATTTGGAAAGTTTAAGTCCTTTTTGGAGTTGAAAATTATTTTCAAAGGTTTTGAAAAGTATTCTGATAGGAATGTTAAAATTCATTTTGAATTTGTAAGTAAATGAGACTGAATTGAATTTGATTTGTAATAAACAAAGTGAAGTATTGAAATAAGAAAATTAGTAAGCGAAACTAAGTGAAAAATATAGTGATATGAATCAGCTATAATTGAAAGATAAAATTCAATATTTCAAAATTAAAGATAAAATTGAATTCAAATAGAATTGAAATTGTAAACTGAATCCAAATTAGATTGAAATTGTAAATTGAATTTAAATGAGAACGTGAAATGCAAAATTGAAAGAAACTGAATATGTAACTTCATTAGTGAATTTAAAAATGATATAAGAAGTAAGCATCGAAATTTGGTAACAGAATTGGCAGATTGGATTGAATATGTAACTAGATATTATGGCTAGTAGGATATACAGGTGTTATGAAGGAATTGGGATTTTGAATTGCAAAGATAAATTTGAATTGCTCGACAAAAGGTAAGTATTTGAATTATAATATGAGTTTTTGCTGATTTCTTCTCTAGCCGCTTGGCATTTTTCTTTTCTTTTTGAAATCCGAGAGTCCGTAGGGACGTTTTGTAGTCGTGCCGTATTAGCCGCGCAAAGGAGACGCTGGCGAAATTTTTCGGAAATTTAGGGTGTTAGAAAAAGTTTTGAGAAAAACTTTGAAGTTTGAATTTGAATTTGAAATTTAAATTGAATTGTGAAGTAAAACAATGTTGTTTTGAAACTTAGAGTTGAAGTTGAAATGTAGTTGATTAATAACGAATCTTTAGTAGAAAGATTTGTTTTGAAAATTGATAAAACTATTGAATGTTGAAAAATAGTAGACGAGATAAGGACATTTTTTCCTGACTTGTAATTTCGAGGACGAAATTATTTTAAGGGGGGAAGTCTGTAACGACCCAGAATTTCGAACAAATTAAATTGAGAATATTTAATTTATTTTAAATATTTGAACGATGATTTAATTTGAATCCCCGATATAACTTTGAATTTGGCGATTAAATTATATAATTTAATCGATTGAAGTTAAATAAAAATTTGAATCTTCAATTTAAAGCTAAAGAAAAATATTTCAAAAGCTTTTAAAATTCGAATTGACAATACTGAAGATAATAGAAGCTTCAGAATCAAATTTAAAACTGTTTTGTTCAGTTTAGAAACTTATATCGTTCAATCGATATTTAAAAATAGCCGTCCAAGGCACAGTCTCGGAATTCAACGAAACCAGTGCCATTGGGTCCGTAATATTGAATTATTACTGGATTTCAAATTTCGTATTTTTCGGAGTTGTTTCGTGACCGTACGTTATGCAAACGCGTAGAGATTAAATTTAATTTAATTTTAAAATTTAAAATTATATTAATTTACATCACCACGTTCCACGCCTAAAATCACGCGGTGATCACGAACGAGATCGTGCAAAGCTTACTGCTCTCATTTCAAAGTAATGCCTGAACTCCTTCTCTTCATTTTAAAAATCGAATCGTGCCCCTCATTTTCAAATAGAAAACGCTCTCGTTCAACAAAAATGGAGTTCAGATTCAAATGAAAATGAGAAGAAAATAATAATGGCCGCGTCCCCTTTTCAATGAATCAGATTCAAAACGAAAGCAAATAATGGCTGCCTCTTTCTTTACAATTCAAATCACGGCAGAGAAAAAAAAAATCGAAGCCAAGTTGGGCGCGATTCGTTTAAAGGATGAAGTCATCAATTTCGTTCTTTTCTTCAAACGATGGTGACTCGAGCTCGCACGCGTTGGATGGCGATTTCACGAGTAGGATTTTCTTGTGGCAATATCATGGAGGCGGCTCCATCACGTCGCGAAGGCGAACTCGAAGTTCGAGTGCGTGGGCAGGGCGCGAGGGAAGCGCGATGTTGTGGTGGTCGAGTGTTGAAGCAGGCGGCGATTGGAGCTCGCGATTTGGGGATGACGAAGCTGGGCGCAGTCGATGATGCGATGGTCGCGTTCATCTGTTGGGGGCTCGAAGTCGAGCCAAAGAGTGGCGACGTCAAAGCTGTGAGCAGCAGGTGAAATTTTATTTTTAAATCTAATTTATAAATGTTTAAACAGAGAAAAAAATAATATATCAATTTTGATTTTTTACAATCAGTTAGTGGAAAAAAAAATGTTTACAGTAAAGAAATTAGAGTTTCAAATTTTATTTATAGTTAGCTAAATTTTTAAGTATAGAAGTTATAAAGAGAAATTGGTTTAAAATTTAATCATTGGCGAATTTAATTTATTAAATGGCAATTAAGTAACTCGATTATTTTAATATTAATAAAGCCTTATAATGTTGTCACAAAGGATACTTAAATGAGAAATTGATTTAAATAAAACTATTAGTTAATTAAACAATCAAAAACGAAGATTGGTTATTTGATTGGTTCGAATATTAATAAATTTGTATAATTATTTATACAAGGTATAAATCAAGAAATTGGGTCGAGATTGGATTGGATTGCAAAATAAAAGCTAAGGTGAGATTTTTCTCACTCAAATTGAATGTGGAATTTTTTGCAGTTAGTGATGATTGCTATTGGATGTGATATTAGATATTATAGGATATATCTATATATAGCAATATATACATATTGGCATATGTATATATTGGATTGATGATTTCCCGCCTCGTATAGCGGATGAGACCCTATTGCGCCGTTAGTAAGCGGATTATTTTTATAAAACCCATATACCGCGATATTCCACCTCGAAGTGGAATTGGTATTGTGCTAACGTCTGTGGATGCAGGGAAACAGGTTGGAGGGATCCAACTGGATTCCTCACCCGTATTTATTTATTTACAGATATTGATGTATATTCTGTTATCATATTGATATATGATGTTTGCTGTTGTGATTGACGAATTGGTGCTGTTGCATCATCAGATTTAAATTTTGAAATTTAAAAATAACGATGTTGATTTTAAAAGAGAATTTTTAAAAGTGATCTTTGAAATTATACGTTTATTTAAATTGTTGAATTGATTTATTTTAAATAAATAAACGTTAAAACTTTAAAGTTATAAAGGTTTAGATTTTGTGAATTTTAACAAAAAAGAAATTTCTTTTGAAATAAAGAATTAAGAAATTTATAAAATGGAAACGATGTTAAAATGATTTATAAAGGAATAAACATTTCAGTTGTAAAGTTTTAAAAGAACGATTTTTGAAAATAAAGGAATTATAAGTTATTAACTTATAATATGGATTGTTGGTATAAAGTTTGAGTTATAAATCGAATTGTGAATAAAATGAGATTTATAAACCGAAGTTGTTATAAAATGAAAATAGAATTTATAAACGTTGTTTTATAAATTCGGAATCAATTGAATTTGATAAATTAAATGTAGAAGGTTATTAAAGGAAATATATTCGCGATTTTGGATAGCGAATTATCCTTAAATTGAATGTGTAGAAAAGACTGAAATTTGGTTAGTGAAGTATATTCACGATTTTGGGACAGTGAATATATTGTTAAGTAAAATGGACTTATTTTCGAAGAAGGGATATTAAAAATAAAGTTAAACGTTTTAAAGATGTTTTAAAATGTATTATGAATCGAAATCATAGATTTCAACATTCATTGTTGAAATAGACGTTTTCGAGAAATAAGGAAATGGTGGACTATAACACTGTTGTTATAGTAAATGATTTCCGAAAGGAAATGTTTTTATATAGTATTGGGATTTACATATCTATCTTAAATTCCGAATCCCTATACTAGTGATTTTGAGTTGTCGTAACGATGTTTTACGTAACATTCGTTTTGACTCAGAAAAAAATGTGTTATAGAAATAGATTTCCTTAAAGAATGAAATATATACTTAATATTGTTTTTAAGTATATCGAATATTTTCAAATGTTGAAAATAAATAGATTTGTGAATTACTTATTATTAAATAAGTATGGAATTGTTTTTCCAAAAAAAAAAATGAAATGAAATGTTTTTGACAATATATCTTCTTAAAGATAAATTGAAATTGAATATTGAAAACGATTTGAAAATCGTATATCAGTAAATATTGGAAAATATAAATTCAATATGGAATTTATAAAAAGAAATGGGAATCCGTTTAAAAATAAATATTGATTTATTTTTTGAAGTGTGGAAATTTTATATCTTGTAAAGATATTTTTGGGAAATAAAAAAATTGGAAAATTATTTGGAATCTGATGATGTTGCGCATCTTTATTGATAGTTAAATAACCGACTATCAATAATTACCTTGAAAGGTATTTGTTGCGAATTGCTTGAATTTGAATGCCACACTTATTTTTGAATAATCGCTCACTATTCGGGTTAGCCGGGAAAGGACCATGGGGTCGTATAACCCATTCCGAATATGTGATACGTCGTTATGAATCGCATTTGAAGACCGGTGTCGAAGACCGGATATTTTTGAAAACGGAAGGATTACCGTCGAGTTACTCTACATCGGCTGATCTCCGGTTTAGAGGTTTTATCACCCTTAGTGACGGGAAGTCCTGACGTGATTGAAAATTATCCGAATTTGCAAGGGCTTCGTGAGAAGTGCCTTCGGTTCTGTTCGATCCCGGAACAGACTTGTATGGATTGTGTGTCTGACGTTACAATTTGAGATATAAAGCTGATTCCTTTCAAATACATTTCTGTTGGTGGCGGAGAATTTATTCTCTTAGCTTAACACCCTTCTCTGAGACGTACGAGCTCAGAGGTTATGTAGTTGAAATTTATCAGCGATATATCCCAATTTGGTAACGTGGCATACTGAGTGTTGCTGTGAAATGATCAGTGTTTGATCATTTGCGATATGATCATTTGTTTGATCTTATATCTTTGTAATCATAGGTTGATCATTTGTTTGACCCGAAGCAGGGCTTTGTAGAAAGCGTAGCTTTGTGGACGAGACTTCATCGAGCCTCACACCCCGGAAATGGTCGAAACAGGAAGGATGCAGCAAGGTTTTAGGGAGTAGCGCCCCTTAGTGTATGTCATTCCTTCTGGATAAAGGTGGTATCATGGTATGGAGCCCAGATACTTAACCTCTGTGGTTACTGCATTATTTTTACTATGTGGTTTGTTGCGAATCGGGGATCCTCGGGAAGATCGGTGACGATCGGGGGATGGCATACGCGTGTCAGTAGTTACCTATTTTTGCAGAGGTAACCCGGCCTTGTGTTGGCAGAGATCCGGTTAGGTTCTCGGGTCGTCTATTCCAGGGACGTACCCATCGTGGATAGGAAGTTCCTTAGCCTGACCATTTGTTGGAAATCCAAAGAAACAATACGAGCCTTGTACGGTTTTAGTTGTAGAACCTGCCATTTAATATGGTAGCTATAGTAGGCATACTATAATGGTACCTATGTCGGCTAAGATTAATATTCTACTTTCGAAATGTTTTCTACACTATGCACTAATAATAATATCAAAAAGAATTTGATTTTTTCGTAGTAAGCATCTTTGACTATCATAAGAAGAAATCTCCTCCAAGTCTGCGTTTGCATTGTGTGTGTGGCGGGAGGTCTTATGGTAGTTTCATTTTCCAAAAGCATTGTGAATTTACTTTAAAAAAATTCTGTTATTTATTTTAAAGATAAATAACTGTTTTACGATCTCACACCAGTCACCATGACTGACTCGGAGTTTATTGTTTCCCTTCTAAACACTGGGTGCCCACCAATTTCCACACGGGCAGCCTAGAGTTATGTTATCAGGATATTCTGGAGCTTTGGAGATAAGCTGGATGACGAGACGTAGTATTTGTATCTGATAGTATTTATTCTGCTGTGTATTCTGTATGAGGACAAGTTTATAAAACTGTCCATTGTTGTATATTGACTCTGATGATTGATGTATGTATAAAATGATATAGTTCTTTGTTTTAAAAGACTAGTGTTTATCTATTATATATTGTTCCGCTGCGATATGTGAGATTTTGATATTGTTTCTATTCTGATGTTGTTCTGTTGTTCTTTTTTTCTTTCTGTTCCTTCTTTCTTCTTCTTCTATCTTTTCTTCTGTTTTCTTCTTTCTAAAACCCTCACTATTGGAGTTTCCGGCACTCGATTGCTCGGCAGTCGATAAAGTGGGTATCGATGTCGAATTTTCGAAAGTCGAAAATCCCGTACGTGACACCAGTTGTATGGACAGATAGTCCATTTGTAGCGTAATGGACCATGCTATTATATGTGGGCAGATAGTTCACCGACCTCTAACTATCGAATAATATTATTTTAATTTAAAATATATTTGAGAATTTTGGAGTGGATTGAGAGCTATATTTTAACCAGCAATGTAGAAGGTAATGGCGGCCAAAAAAAGGTTAGTAATTATTTCAGATATATATATATATATATATATATAGGGTTGTATTAGAGAGAAACGAGGAAAACCTTTTTACCCATTCTCACTTGATCTCAACCCATTATCTCCAAGCCAATTCCCTATGTTTTAGTCATCCCTTGACCTTCCCAAAACCAAAATTTTGCAGCCCTAATGATGGGCCTTAAACTCATCTAAACCCAAGCCAAAATACTATGCAATTAAATCTAATTTAATCGCTTGTCGAGATATTGTATATCGATCGATATATTTATAACTGTTATAAATATATATATATATATATATATATATAACATTATTTATTTCTCAAATCATATTAAAATTTTATAATTAATATTTCATAAATATTAATTAATTTATAACAATTGTTAAATCGTTCGGTCTTAAGAGAATTCATCATCTCGGCTGTGTAACTATTGGGTGTAAATTTGGTCAGAGATTAACATCGAACTATTCTAATGTTAACGTTCACACGTCACTTAGCAGGTGGTGTGACATTATGGCCAAATTTATCGCTTACTCGTTTTCGGTAAAATCCAATTTTAGTTTAATAAGCGATACCCGGTTGTGACATTTGTTTACATCAATTCTTTTCGTCAAAACTATATTACTTTGGACTTATGGAATTTGGTAATGGTGAAAATTCCAACCTCATCCATATTCAACTTTATAGTCCAAATACAAAGTCCGTGGTTCAATAATAACAATTATTATTAATCGAAATGCTCTGGCCAGAGACTTTGACTTTAAGTTGACTTGAGTTGACCGTGATACAAACCGCATATAACTGAGGAGACGAATCCTCTTTTGAATAGTGCTTCACTTCCAATACTTCCACTAGACCCAACTATAGTCACTCGTTGGACGCCATACCATGATTTGGCTATAATCAAAGCGGAGCTTTCATATTGAAGATCCACAGTATTCACAAGTCGAGAGAACTGTGTAAATCAGCCACATCGATATTTTCTGTTTGATCTTAGTTATATTAACCAACAGAAAACTATCGAGTGAGTCGTTCCATATTTATCCAATAACTATTAGTACGTAACCCCTAGGTGCCCCAGGAGTCATGAGTAATACACTGCCCAACATTTGGAGAGCGTTACGTACTCCAGTCTCAACGGATACATCGATATCTAGTCTCGATGCATCTTGACTAGGAACATTTAAAATGGTATATTTGTTTCGTTGTGATAAATTACTCACGGTTACAACACTTTGTAACTACTATCACAAAATATATCATTTATGGATTTTTCTATTTAATACACTTTTAATAAATTTAATTAATTAATACAATCACATTATATCAAGTATATAATAGGAAGAAAATACCTTTTATTTCGAACAAAATTGGTCAACAAGTTAGATATATGTAACAAATTACATAATTGCACCCAGGGCATACCCCTAACTCTATCAATCTCCTACTTGCACTTGGGGTCAATTATGGAATCTAATTCCAACTTTTCCATTCAGTTTTCTCAAAACCATTTAGGTCAGTCTCTTAGTGAATGGGTATGATATTATGTTTTAATTATCTACTTTGTCGATTAACTCTCTCTGACACTGATAAACTGTCTTTATCATATGGAACGATTCGAAGTATGTCTTTCGACTTCTAGTAAGCTTTAAGTTCTATCGCGAACCAATTTCATGACATTGTTATCCTATAACAATATTATGGGATTCTCAACATTTGGAATCACCTTTGGCTCAATTATAATATTGTGCATTTATATCTATATATATTGGTTTATTATAGTGCTATTCAAGTTAATGTTCTCAACATTTCGTTGTATCGACCACAATTACCTTTATTTTGAAACATTTTCAAATTAAAGATTTTAACTTGAATTTTATCATTGACATGTTATACTCAATATCACTTATAAAAGTTTGTGTCCAAACGTTCCATCATAACGAGTTCGTTGTTTTTATAAACAATTCTCTAGTATTTCATAAATACGCAAGAACACCTCAAACAAGCATTTAGTGATATCAATTTGGATTTTATATTTGCTCCATGTATCAAATACATAAAAAAAACACAATATCATACACAACATAACCTGTATGATAATTCCAATTGTTAATGCTTAAGGAATCCTACTTACATGTTCTCTTTTTAATAGGGTGCTCTTGTATATCGTTTTGGAACAATCCCTGTATCTTTTATACTCACCATAAAAGACATCATTTACGGTCCAAAATTGAGTATTAAAACAACTAAAGTTGATTTTAATACAAGCATATTGTTAAAATCAACGATGTGTTGTTTACTTATAGTTTAGAAATATCAATGTACCTTTTAACGTTCTTTCTTATGAACACACGCTTCCTCTGCACTTTGATTGAAAATCAAACTATTTGATATTTATATCAAAATACTTATTCAATCTTGATGCTTATAAAATGATACATTAGTATCATTTCTTGGATCATACCCAAAGACTCACAAACCCAATATCGCTCCCACTGACTTTGTGGCATTTTTGGTTAATATGTGTAAACGGCTTACTCTAAATCCTTATTTAGAATTTTATGTTTCAATACATAAGTACCAAACACTAAGTCTTATTGAGCGATAATTTTGTGAGTAAATCTGAATTAACTTAAGCATGTTGAATATCGAATCTGTTATGCTAATTTCAATAATTGAAATTTGCGATATTATTCTTAGCAACATTGCTCATTTAATTCCAACCACGTTAGTCTTTCCAATAAAGACACAATCTCGGCCAATTGATCACATCTCTTTGGTTACGACTACCAAAATCATATTTTGATAGCGTACTTGGAATTTTTTCAGATTTGCGTATCATACCATATAGAGTCAACAATCTTAATGGTTTAATTGAACAACCGAGGGTAATGTATATTTTCGACATTAATAAGAAACTCATAGTTTCTCTTCGATGTACGAGAATACTTTTTAGACATTCTAATGCTATGTGTTCATTTAGGTTAGTTAGTTTTACTTTATCTCATATAATCAGTTCTATCTATGGATCAAATCCAATTCCATTTAACTACAAAAAATTTCTCAAAGAAATTCCTTCACAATGAAGTTTATATATCTTGAAACAACAATTGTTTCTTAGTGCAAATAGAATAGGGATTCATAAACGCTTTATGAACCTTTTTATTTATAAAACTGATTTTAGTTTACAAAATTATGTTCAAAACATAAATATGTCATTTGATGACAGACCTTTCCAAAAAACCTTTTGGAGATTCATACAAGATCCCTCATGAACAATTATTACGTACAATCTTTCGACTCGTACAACCTGCCAACTCCTTGGCCTAGAATATGTTGGGATTTCTTACAAACCCTTATCTTGTATGACTTTGTAAACTGTTGTTTAGATGAAATAATATCAACCTTGTGTACTACTCTTAGGTACATGACCTTATAAAAAGAAACTAACTCAACTTCACTTACAATTAATCGTAAATTGTCCAACAATGTCTGATTACTCCTTATCGATGCATCATTATGTATCACATGGAGGAGTGACTTTTGAGATTGAATCTATATTCATTTTTAGGTACATTTGGAACTCTTTCCAATATACTCACTTATTCACCAAATAAAATCATTTTATTCTATTGCATGTTATTATATTTACTTTTCTTCTATATTCTATGATTTTATCATAAACTTACTACATGTGTATCCAATACATATGTACATGTTGGTAATAAATCATCGATGAATATAACAAAGTATGTGGAACCCTTTTGGTATTAATAGACTTGTGATTACATACATCAATATGTATTAATTCAAAGAGTTCATCAACTCTTATTATGCTCCCACTGAATGGGTGCATAGCCATTAATTGTTTGAGATATAATTAACCTGTATCATATGATTCATAATCATATAGTAAAATTATTTCTCAAAACTACGGCTTAGTCTATAATTCCAAAACAACTGTAAATAATATTAGACACATGTGTATTTTTTGTTGCATCACTTTTACTATGAAAACAAATTCCATAATATAGTTCTATTTCATAATGAATATTCATAATACTCATATTAAAATATAGTTATATCTATTTTTCAGTCAATACCAAAAATAAACATTATTTCACAAATAATATTCGGTACATTTTACGAAAACAATTTTCGTAATTTGATGCAATCATTAGGTGCTATATGCCATGCTCATACTATTTCTGCCATTACTATAATAGCATCTAAATTAGAGGTCCACCATTCACTTAATATTGTTAATATTGTTTACTTATTTCATATGCTGCAACTAGTTTACAATGGAGAGTTCTTTGATCAAATATCTTGAAATCAAAGAAATAAATGTTATAGAAAACAATTTTTTATATGAAAATACATTTCGGAATAAAAATCATATTTCATACTCCAATATTAAGTCTCAATTAGTATTACAATTCTTGTTTCCAATGTTTCTCTATAAAGCAGAAGTGACTATTCATTCTCTTCATTCCAACTTTACCTTAAATTACATCTATTCTTATACATTCGTTTTTCTTTCAAATGGTCAAACTATTCAAAAGAAAACCTTACTACAATATCATAACAAACCTGTTACAAAAGCGCATTCGATTATTCTTAACATTTAAGACATCAAATATGTTGCACTTTATGTAAACCAATCAAGATGACATTTCAACGATCGAGTTCTTAGATGTATCTCGTAGTTTATGGTCTTGTGTTACATTTACACAATATGATCCTTTTGAAATCATTCAAGTTGAATACATGATCTTAAAATACCGTTTATTGGCTTACTTCGAATGAACTAACTTCATCAAAATATTGTACCCCATAAACTATGACTGTTCACCATATAACATTTATATGTGAAAGTACATGGATCAAATATCCATAGTCTTGAATTGCATTTAGAGTTCAAAAACTCATAAAATGCAATACACGGTCTAAACCAAATAAACATATAAGTGACCAACTTACGAATGTATTAAGTAGTTGAAATTAGACACTTGCATGGGTATAGAAACATTATATAACATGCAATTAGAATTATTAGTAAGTATATATTATATTTCTATTTTTCAACTTTCAATTCAGTTTGTTTATATATGTTAATTGACAAACGTGTTATCAATTATATTAAATGCACAAATTTACCATTGTAGATAATTATAACATTATATAGCATATGCCCTTACAATATTAGAAAGGTTAAATGTTACCATTTCATTTTAACTGTTTTAACTGTTTAATAACGTAATTAGTTGAAATTTTGTGAAATTTTAAACGATAAAATTTTGAAATAAAAAATTGATATTTGGAATGCTTCTAATTAATCATAGCAATTGGTAAATTTTCATCAGATAATTTGGAAGTTTATTTTCTAGTGTAATTTTATTCCAATTTATATCAGTTAAAAATTGATGATAATAAAATGTTTTCCAAACCTGAATATTTTTACATCGAAAAATTCTAAAACATCTTCTGACTGAGACGTCATTTTTCGTTTTTCCAAATTCGGACTTCTTTAGCTCCGTCGATCTTATTTTTCTGCGTTTTTGCTGCATTTTCCGCTGGTAGAAAATTTGAATTTTTATAATTCAATCATACCACTGATGACTGTATACCGTTTTGACCGTCTCGTCGTGCTGATCTCTGTAGTATATTCGTTTGTGTGATTCAGAGTCCGGTACACGGCGAAATCTACGAAACGGTTAGCCGTGCCGGTACTCGTTTTAAACCCTTTTGTTTTCCTACGTCCCTTCGTTCTTCGTGATAAAGCTGTCAGCCACTAACAATTAATAATACACAGAATTCAACCACTGCCTTCACTATTCCCTGACTGTTGCAATTTCTCTTGCTGCCTTTTTCTTTTTCCCATTCCAATCTATAATTTCTCTGTTCGTTCATCTATCTCTTCTCATCCTTTCTATTTTGTTCTGAGTCATTCAATATAAATTTTCCTTTTCTTTTGTTTGTCATGCCTTGCCTGTGCGTTCATTTTGCATCCCCTTCCTCAAACTTCCTTTCCACCTCATCACCGCGAGCAGCCTACCCTACCCAGACCTCGCCTACCCACCATCGCCTACGACCAACCTACCACCACTCGAACGACGTGGCAGCCCACACCCCTCGACCTGGCAACTGTCACGTACCGAAATTTTCGACTTTCAAAAATTCGACATCGATACTCACTTTATCGACTGTCGAGCAATCGAGTGCCGGAAACTCCAATAGTGATGGTTTAAAAAAGAAGAAAAAGGCAGAAGAAGAAGAAAATAGAAGAAGGAAGAAGAAAGAAGAGAAGGAGAACAACAGAACAACATCAGAACAGAAACCATATCAGAATCTCACATATCGCAGCGGAACAACATATAATAGATAAATGAATTATCTTTAAATCCAAAAGAACTATATCATTTTATACATTACATCATCATCAGAGTTTACAACAACAATACAACAATGGACAGTTATATAAACGTGTCCTCATAACAGAATACACAGCGGAATAATACATAATATAGATGAACGTCTCGCCATCCAGCTCGCCACTAAGCTCCACAGCATCTCGAATCCAGAATGACCTGATAACCTAACTCTAGACTGCCCGTGTGGAAATTGGTGGGCACCCAGAGTTTAGGAAGGGAACAATAAACTCCAGGTCAGTCATGGTGACTGGTGTGAGAACTAAAACAGTTTATCTTTAAAACAAACAATAGAAAGATTTTAAAGTCAATTCGCAATGCTTTTGGAAAATGAAACTACCATAAGACCTCCCGCCACACACACAATGCAAACGAGAATTGGAGGAGATTTCTTCTTATGATAGTCAAAGATGCTTACTACGCAAAATCAAATCATTTTTGATATTATTATTAGTGCATAGTGTAGAAAACATTTCGAAAGTAGAATATTAATCTTAGCCGACATAGGTACCATTATAGTATGCCTACTATAGCTACCATATTAAATGGCAGGTTCTACAACTAAAACCGTACAAGGCTCGTATTGTTTCTTTGGATTTCCAACAAATGGTCAGGCTAAGGAACTTCCTTTTCCACGATGGGTACGTCCCTGGAATAGACGACCCGAGAACCTAACCGGATCTCTGCCAACACAAGGCCGGGTTACCTCTGCAAAAATAGGTAACTACTGACACGCGTATGCCATCCCCCGATCGTCACCGATCTTCCCGAGGATCCCCGATTCGCAACAAACCACATAATAATAATAATGCAGTAACCACAGAGGTTAAGTATCTGGGCTCCATACCATGATACCACCTTTATCCAGAAGGAATGACATACACTAAGGGGCGCTACTCCCTAGAACCTTGTTGCATCCTTCCTGTTTCGACCATTTCCGGGGTGTGAGGCTCGACGAAGTCTCGTCCACAAAGCTACGCTTCTCAAAAAGCCATGCTTCGGGTCAAACAAATGATCAACCTATGATCACAAAGATATAAGATCAAACAAATGATCATATCACAAATGATCAAACACTGATCATTTCACAGCAACACTCAGTATGCCACGTTACCAAATTGGGAGTATATCGCTGATAAATTTCAACTACATAACCTCTGAGCTCGTACGTCTCAGAGAAGGGTGTTAAGCTAAGAGAATAAATTCTCCGCCACCAACAGAAATGTATTTGAAAGAAATCAGCTTTATATCTCAAATTGTAACGTCAGACACACAATCCATACAAGTCTGTTCCGGGATCGAACAGAACCGAAGGCACTTCTCACGAAGCCCTTGCACATCCGGTTAATTTTCTAATCACGTCCGGACTTCCCGTCACTAAGGGTGATAAAACCTCTAAATCGGAGATCAGCCGATGTAGAGTAACTCGACGGTAATCCTTCCGTTTTCAAAAATATCCGGTCTTCAACACCGGTCTTCGAATGCAATTCATAACGACGTATCACATATTCGGAATGGGTTATACGACCCCATGGTCCTTTCCCGGCTAACCCGAATAGTGAGCGATTTACTCAAAAATAAGTGTGGCATTCAAATTCATCCAATCACAACAAATACCATTCAAGGTAATTATTGATAGTCGGTTATTTAACTATCAATAAAGATGCGCAACATCATCAGATTCCAAATAATTTTCCAAATTATTTTATCTTCCAAAAATATCTTTACTAGATATAAAATTTCCACACTTCAAAAATAAATCAACGTTTATTTTTAAACAACTTCCCTTTTTTTTATAAATTCCATAGTGAATTTATATTTCAAAAATATCTACTGATATACGATTTTCAAATCGATTCCAATATTCATTTTCAATTTATCTTTAAGAAGATAAAATCTCAAAACAGTTCATTTCATATCGGAAAAGCATTTCCATACTTATTAAATAATAAGTAATTCACAAATCATTTATTTTCAACATTTGAAAATATTCAATATACTTAAATCAAATTTAAGTATAAATTCATTCTTTAAGGAAATCATTTACTATAACAACATTTTTTTTTTGAGTCAAAACGAATGTTACGTAAAACATCGTTACGACGACTCAAAATCACTAGTATAGGGATTCAGAATTAGATAGATATATAAATCCCAATACTAGACAAAAACATTTCCTTTCGGAAATCATTTACTATAACAACAGTGTTATAGTCCATCATTTCCTTATTGCTCGAAAACGTCTATTTCAACAATGAATGTTGAAATCTATGTTTTCGATACTTAACACGTTTTAAAACATCTTTTAAAACAATTACTTCATTTCATAATATCACTTCTCCAAAACATATCCATTTTATTTAATAATATATTCACTGTCCAAAATCGTGAATATACTTCGTTATCCAAATTCAACATTCCTACACGTTTTATTTAAAGGCTTATCCACTGTCCAAAATCGTGAATATAATTCCTTTAATTAACGTCTACAATTCACTTATCAAAATAAGTGATTTCGGATTTATAAACAACGTTTATAAATTCCATTTATTATTTATAACAACTTCAACTTACAAATCAATTTTATTAACCGAATCAATCTATAACTCAATTTTTATACTTAAGTCATTCCTTTAATAACTTTACAAAATTTATAAATCCTACTTCTTGTAAAATTCCATTTATAAACCCTTTTTCAACATTAACAAAAACTCCTTTTATAATTCCATTTTTCCGATTTATAAAAATTCAATTCTTTATAAATCTTATCTATAAACCATTTATAAATAAATTCAAAAATCTTCATTCATACTATTCTTCAACATAGTTCATTTCATATTCCCAAACATCAAATTTTGGTTTTATATCACAAAATTCTTAATTTTTTATAACATAAAAATTATAACACTTATTTATTTAAAATGAATCAATTCCAAAATTTAATAAAACGTATACTTTCAAAAATTCACTTTGAAATCCTTTTAAAAATAATATCGTTATTTTTAAACTTCAAAAATGGATCCGATGATGCAACAGCACCAAACAATCAATCACAACAATCAAATATCATATATCATCATATGATAACAGAATATATCACAATATCTGTAAATAATCAATACGGTGAGGAATCCAGTTGGATCCCTCCAACCTGTTTCCCTGCATCCACAGATGTTAGCACAATACCAATTCCGCTCCAGTACGGAATTATCGCGGTATATGGGTTTATAAAAATAATCCGCTTACTAACGGCGCAATAGGGTCTCATCCGCTATACGAGGCGGGAAATCATCAATCCAATATATACATATGCCAATATGTATATATTGCTATATATATATAGATATATCCTACTATATCTAATATCACATCCAAATAGCAATCAAATCAATCAATAAATAATTGAAAATTCCACTTTTCAATTCTTGAGTGAGAAGATCTCACCTTAGCTTTATATTTTGCAATCCATTTTTGTTCTCGGCTTGATTTCTTTCGGACATTGACCTTGTAAAATTTATTTATACAACTTATTAATATTTGAATAAATCAAACTATTAATCACTAGGTATTTATTCTAAACAATAAATTGGATTAACACCCATAATTTATTTTTAAATACATTTTTCTTTTAACAAAATATCCGACTAAAAATCAAATTCCATTTGATAATTTAATTAACCAAATTTTCAATTTAAATTAATAATTAACTTTCAAAACCATTTTTTTTTACATACTGTTCAACATTTTATTTTATAACAGAAATTTATCTTGCAGTAAATTTGCAAAGTTCAAGTTCACAGCATATATACATAGTGAAGTATTATACCTTCACCAAGTGGCGACCGGGCCAAGAAATCATCACGATTACCCCACCTAACGGAAATCCACCACCACCCACGAGATATTGGCTCGCCTTCGCGACTTCATCAGAGAACCCCTGTTCGTCGACCATCACCCATTTGCACTGCCCCACTTGACCGCCATCGATGTCGAAGACCACGACAACACTGTTCCCATCAAACAGCCCCAGCCTCGCGATTGAATGCCTAGACATTGCCGAGTCCCCCTTTTTCTTCACTGTATCGCGACGTCTATCGCGAAACCCCAAAATCCAATCGCGATAAAACCTTAGCTCCCCTAGTCGGAAATCGACTTGCCAGAATCATTGCGAGCCTCCCCTGACGCCGCCTTCTCCCACGCGCAAGCACGTGCGCCTGCGCCTCCTCTAGTTGCCGAGTCGCTTCGGCAGATTGGTTTGTTTTGAAATTCAATTCTCGTTCAATTGAGAATAAACTGAAGAGAAGGGAGGATTTGAATTCGCGAATCTCTGAAGATGAAAGGAAGAAAATTCGTTCGCTAATTATTCGCGAATTTTTTTGTTTGAAACGATTTTTTTTTCGTTTAAAAGGAGAAGCAGGGGACAAGAAATCTGCGCGTTCAGATGTTTCAGGGAATAGGTCTGCTAAAAAAAATCTAGGGTGGCTGATGATAAAAAATTATATTTTTATATTCAAATTGAATTCGATAAAGATTCAACGCGTTTATGTGTCGTACGGTCACACGGCAACTCCGTTAAATACGAAATTTGAAATTCGGTAATAATTCAATATTACGAACCCAATGGAATTGGTTTCGTTGAATTCCGAGACTGCGCCTCGGACGGCTATTTTTAAATATCGATTCGAACGGTTTAATTTCAAAACTGAACAAACCATTTTCAAATTCGATTTTGAAGCTTCTATTATCTTTAGTTATATCATTATGAATTTTAAAAGCCTTCGAAATATTTTTCTTCAGCTTAAAATTGAAGATTCAAATTTTTATTCAATTTCAATAGATTAAATTATAAAATTTAATCGCAAAATTCCAAGTTATATTCGGGATTCAAATTAAATCATCGTTCAAATATTTAAAATTAATTAAATATTTCCAATTTAATTTGTTAAAAATTCTGGGTCGTTACAGCAACCGAACCCATCCGCCTCACCTCCAGCTCAACCTCTCCGCCGTGCTCCGCCCCAGATCTCACGTCACCGATCTCGGCATCCTCTTCACCTGCAACCCGAAGGCCGACCCCATCTCCCCCCAAGCCTCTGCCCCACAGCCCCGACAAGCATCGCCGAACCCACCATCTTCTCACATACCGGCCACCAAAGCTCCGCCTCCTCCATCACTTTCCACGCCACTGACTTCATCCATCCAAAGCCGAAGCTTCCAGCCCTATCCACCTTGTACGTATATTACAAAGGTTACGTATGTTTTATTATATATATGTTGACATGTGTTTAGATCTTGTATATTATACAATATAGTATGTTAGTGTACAGTGGGTATAGTATGTTTGGCTATTCTCCTCTTTTGCCTTTCTCTGTGCCTAGTTTTAATTTCTAATATTATATATAGTTATGTTATTTAAAATATATGTATATAACGTGTCAGGTTTGTATAATATGCTTGAATGTTATCTGTGAGTCATATATAAGTGTGAGTCATATAACGTGTTAGTATCTATATATTACCGTATATAGATATAGGTTGCAGCATATCATTTATAAAAGGTTTATGTAAGTTTTATATAAGTTATGTAATTTGACAGTATCAGATTTTATATATATGTTGTTACCTAGTATAAGTTATATATTTAACAGTTTATAAATGCAACATAGATTTACAAGTATATCTTATGCAGTTTATTGGTTATATGATGTTGTACAGTTAGTATATATATTTGTTGTATTTGTTAAAAAACCTGTATATATAAGTGTTTCTGTATAATCTTTATTATAAAGCGATTACATGTGTTGTTAGTTATATTGGAGATATTTAATCTGTTAATAGTATATACATAAGGACGGCAATTGTATAGATATTAGTCTTATACTAGTAAGTTACAGTATAATGTTTGAATATATAGATATGTATATGTAAAGTATATTTATTTAAAGTGTGATGTTATAATAGATATATATATATATTGTTTTTTTATAAGATATGATATGGTTGTGCTATATATAAGTACTTATTTTAAACTATATTATGTATACTATATAATTGATATATTGATCTTATTTACAAGCTTTGCATATTGATTTGATTTTTATATTAGATAATTGATATACATATATCTTAGTGGGTCTGTATATACGCCTATTGGGTTTTCTAATATGTATAGTCTATATTTGGATTTTTGGTTAATTTATAAAGATATAGGTTGAAATTAAATATTGATTTTTGAAGTATATAGGTATATATGTATAATACCATTGGTTTTAAAATTGTATGTATATATAAGGCTGTATATATATATGTAAGTATCTTGCATTTTAAAATATGGATATATTTTATTTTTTTATATTGTTATGAATATTGTTTCAAAAATTTATTATCCATCTATCAAGCTAATTCGTTTGATTTCGTCAATCCCTATTTTTCAGCTTTATCCATCGAACTCACGTCCATCGTGCTTGGCTTTGAACTTTGTGCTTGGATTCATAGCTCATTTCTTTGTCAAAATCTCTCTAGCCTCTAAAGGTGAGCAATCACTCACGATTAACGTTCTTTTATTTAATAAATTTGATTTCAATTGAAACGACAATTGAAATATGTTGCTGCTAGTTATTTGCATTGCTATATGTATGCCATCATCTGTATTTGTTCACCTGTGACATCTGACACCATTATCAGTTATTTATATTGCTATATATATGCCATTATCTGTATCTGTTCACCTGTGACATCTAATACCATTATCTGTTATTATATTGATGATATATGCCTGTTATATTATTTCATATCTGTTATCACTCCGCAAGTTCCCTGTTAGTATAGAATTCACTATGGGTTGAAATGATACATACCCGAACGATCTGTAGAATAGGAGAAAATCGTTATGGGTTGAAATGATAAACCCAAGCGATTTTCATTGACATTGAATTTGGGATTACGGGTTGAATTGATATATATACCCGTATATATTTAAATTATGGATTGAAATGATAAATATCCGTATCACTTGACCATAGGGTAGAAAATTATATACAGACACCGTTGGTCTATATATAAATAATTTGAAATGATTTCTATGGTTTTGAAAAGAAATATATGGTTAAATATTGATTTTAAAGATTTATTAAAGTTGATTTGAATCAATATAAAATATGTTTTGAGTATTTATGTAAAATTTATATTTTCAAATATAAAGTTTATAATGTTTCAGGTTGAAAGATAAATTTGAAATTGATTTGGAATTCTTAATTATTTAATAATTACACTTAAATAAGTTTGATTTGAAATCTATTAAATTTGGAATTTTAAGATATGTTTTATAACTTGAACTTGATTTAAAAGTGGCTTAAATGAATATTTCAAACTTATATAAATTAAATGGGATATTTAGTTTATATAAATTTATAAATTGAAGTTGTATTTAGATGTATTGAAATGATTAAAGAAATATCTCAGAAACTAAATATAATGAAATTAAATTTAGATATAAATGGAATTATCAAATTTAGTTTTTGAAATGTGGAATATTTGAAGCTTTGAAATATATTGAAATTGAAATGGTTTATTTGTGGTTCAAATCGGTTTTGAAATCGATATAACTTGGAAATGTTTAATTGAATTGGAATTAAAATTGATGATTTAGATTTGATTAAATTTGAATTTGGAACTCGAATTGATTTGAATCGATTTGTGAAAGCCGAGGAAACTATTTTATTTTATAAAGTAATTTTAAATTATATTTAAAACTATTGATAGTTTACTTTATAAATTATGTTAATATAAACTATTTTAATATAAATCATTTTTAATATAAATTATTTTATTATAAACTATTTTAACTTATAGCTATTTATATAAACTATTTTATTATATATACTAATTTTAATATCTAAACTTGGTTAAGAGGAAAGTGTTATGATTCCAAAGCACTATGATTTCTAAATTTTGATTTCCAAAGTATTATGATTTCCAAAGTGTTGATTTAGAAAGCGTTATAACTTCGAAGTACTAAGATTTTGTAAATTGATATATTTGAGATGGATATATTTGAAATGGAAATGATATCGTATTTGGTTTTGAAATGGAAGTGATATCGTATTGATATAGTTTTGAAATGGCAATGATATTTTGGTTTTGAAATATAAACTATTTTGAAAGTTTATTAAATGACCAATCGGTGTAATAATTACGTAGTTATTGAAGAGTCCGGGATTGGTTAGGGACATACTCTCTGTCCAAACCGAAAACCACTTTAATAACTATTATACGCAGAGTGTGATCCAGAATGAAATGGTTGGAATGATGACGTTGCTGGATTTGAAGAAAGAGAACGATAATGGATAGCCTTGACACTTGTGTCAAATTGGAAATGACTTAAACAGGAGTCGTGCCGGGCCAGTGAGGTTAGCTACCTCTAGCGAACACACTTCTTCGTAAACTACTCATTACTTGTTTTGATTGGTGTGCACCCTTGATTTGGGAGTGTTGTTTCGCGGTGTTGCGATCGCTGCGGCGATGCGTTCTCACCAGTCCGGATCAGGCAAACGGTAGTTTCACTACCTTGGGTATTGCCTCATGTGCCTTGTCATACCCGTATCCCTATACGTGACCACTACGATTTGTTTCGTGTTATACCTATGGAGTACTCCCTGATAGCCCACTAGTTTACGGTGGAGTTTACAGTACTATATAGACTATGACGCTTATATAAAATGTGTTAAAGGGAATAATGGTAACGCCTTAACGCTATTTTGATACTTTATATTACTAATAGGCATTATCTACTTAGCGTACACTACTATATGTAGATAGTTTAACGGATCCTTAGAGAATGGTTATCCCAAACATCCTTTGAGTTACTTGTATTTCAGTCGTTATTTCACTTGAGTTGGATTTATTGATATAAGAATGTTAATCCTGACTCGAGTGTTTTGTGTTTTCTTTACGCTCGGGTCAGACTGAGTGTACCAGTGTTCGAGACTCACCTTTGGAGTTGGAGCTTCGCTTGGAGATCCAGCTATCTATCGATTCTACTATCAGTTATCCAGTTGATTCCAGTGATGTATTCAGATCTTGTATTTGACTATTGTATTAAGATATCTATTGTATTCGAGACTTCTGTTGTATCTTGTTTAACTATGTTATATATATAGTAGCTTCATGAACTACTATTGTTTTGTTTCCGCTGCATTGTTGTTATATTACTCTGTGTCTGTGATCTGTGTTTATTTATTTACTGTATATGCTGAGTTTTGCCAAATTTAAATTAACAATCTATTATTTTGAATTATTCAAGTCTGACATGTGTGGATTATTGTCGATTTGAATGGTCCAAAATAGTGGTCGTTACAATATGCTCTTACAATATTAGAAAGGTTAAATGTTACCATTTCATTTTTCTAATAATGCTCCCAATAGTCTTTTATGTTTCTCCAAACCCTAAGATGAAACATATAAGTCTTACAACTTCACTAGTGGGTGTTAGGACTCATTTGTTTTGGTATTAGTTTGCTCTACAAATCATAGCCCCACAAAAAATGGATAACTCCTTATCGATTGTATCACATACAACTCCTAACCAATTTTCCATTGTTCTAATCTCATTTCGACCTTGAGTTTGCTCAACAAATCGAAAGAGATTATTCACTCGTACCTACCATATCGTGATGGCCTAAGTATAATATATGTACCTTGAGTTTGCTCAACAAATACATATAGTTATCTTACCTCAACTGTTCAATATATTAATAATACTACGAATAACATCCCTTGCTTGAGTTTGCTCAACAACTAAGGAGTATGTAAGTAATTTATTAATATATATATGGTAGAAGACAACATTATATTGAAGATTCATAATCTTCAATATATATATTGAGTGATATCGACTTATAGAATAATATATTTCTTATGAAATACCCCAGCGATTCAAGTGTCAGACACATCAGAAATCATGATATATGTACATTTACATATGTATTTATTTCTCAAGTCTATTTGGGTTTCTTTAATGTTCCACATTTAGTTTATACACATATCATATAAGTTTTATTGTTATATAACTTTTATATTTCATATTACTTTTATGATAGTCTTACGTATAATATATCATTAATTAAATCTTATCTAATTAATTTTAATCAATTAACTCTTTAATTAATTTTAAATTAGTATTCCAATATAACTTTTATATTGGACATATCTACTATAACATTTATAGTGTATACTATAACATTTATAGTGTATACTATAACCGTTATAGTGCAACACACATATATCATATATATGTGTATTTTATTTAATTAATTAACATTTAATTAATTTATTCAATTAAACAGTTTTTATTAAAATTTATCAATTTCAAAATTTATCTTGTATACATAAATGTATACTTATGTTATCTTAAACATTTTAAAATAACATAACATATATCAACATATATAATACATGCATATATGTATTAATTAATTAACATATTTAATTAATTTATCATATTGATCTTATTGATAAAATTAAATTTTGAAATTATTATATAAATATTTTCAAACATTTTGAAAATATCGTTATCCTTTCAAACATTTTGAAAACTTATGTAGTATTATAATTTTAATAATAAACATGTTTTATTTTAAATTTAACTATTAAATTAAAAATCTTTTACATCAGTTTTCAAAACAATTTTGAAAATTAGCCCAAGCCCCAAATTAAGTTAGGCCTTTTCTATTAGGTGCAACCTTTGGGCTCACTTCACCTTTCGGACTAGGCCAGTAACCAGGTAGGACATGATACTTGATTACCCAATTCAAATCCTAGACATTACCTTTCTAGACACCGTACTAAGTGGGAAAACTTAATTAGTTATCCCTAATATGACTAATTTAGACCGCATAAGCTATTGGGTTCCGATACCATTGTTGGAACTAGACCGGCCCGCAGCGGAAGTTGTGGGTAAATTTCAAAAAATTTACCCTATTGGACTTTTATTGGGCCTATGAAGTCTAACTGAATTAGATAATTTCTAAATTTTATCTAAATAAAATCATTTATTTTATTTAAATCAAATATATTAAGATATGAAATTAATTTTATTTGATTTAGTTTATACATAAATATATCATATACATATATGTGTGAGTGCAAGTGTAACATAATAATCCGTGAAAGGTATAATATGCCCATATATAGATGTTGGGATTTACATCGCAACTGACATATTAGCTCATTTTGTATGTTATGTATGTTGTCCAAATATGTGCATGTATATGTGTTACAATATATATATATATATATATATATATGTATGTATAGAAAGAGAGAGAAAAATTATTTATAATTCAAAATTAACTTAGTTTTGCAAACATAATTATTTTAGTATTTTAATTTGTATATATTATGAATAAAATAATGCTTTCGTCCATAAATAATTAACATAAAATAATCTATTGATGAAAATTCAAATTTTACAATTTTAAAAAATCTAGGACCATAAAATAGAGCTTAGAAAAAAACCAGAGATTTTTCAAAGTTGAAATATTATTTTTAAAAACAAATACATTGATTTCAGAAATAATTATTTAATATAACAGAATATATTATTAAAATTCAAATTTCAAAAATTCTAGAATCATGAATGAAAGGTTACGAAAAATTTTGAAGAAATTTTCAGTTAAATTATTATTTTTAATAAATCATAAACAGTTTTTCCAAAATAATATTAATTATTAAAAATAATAAACTTTATTGCAAAAATCCTAAATTTTTTCTATACGTTTTTGGAATGATATAATATTTTAAAAAATATAAAATTGAACTTTTAATGTAATAATTATTTTATATATAATAAACAATTCAAAATTAAATAAATGTTAATTTAAAAATATGAATATATGTATGATAATTAATTTTCGAATTTGTAAATTCATATTATATATAAATAAGTGTACTAAATTTTTATATCATACATATATCTTATATATGCATATATGCTATTATGAGAGAGAAATATACACTAATATATATATATATATATATGAATATATTAATAAATATATATAAAACAATTATTAAAGATAAAAATTGATTTTGTTCAGTAAACAACATTTGTCTATACATAAATCAAATAGTATAATAAACAAATTATGCACATAACTAAACTGATTTGTGACAACTACATCTACTTACAAAATCTCACCTAACTCAACATGTAGTAGCAATATATTTAAACAGATATGAAATTGCTCATTATAGGATCATAGAATATAATTTAATTACTGTAATATGAATTAAAATTACCAATTTAACGATGCCTTTGAATCCACGTTGAAGCAATGACTTCCCTTCCTTTTACTGTTCTTGATTCGTCAGATTGCAAGTCTGGAATCACCGACCTCTAACTATCGAATAATATTATTTTAATTTGACATATATTTGAGAATTTTGAAGTGGATTGAGAGCTATGTTTTAACCAGCAATGTAGAAGGTAATGGCGGCCAAAAAATGGTTAGTGGTTATTTTAGACACACACACACACACACACACACACATATATATATATATACACACATACACACACACACACATATATATATATACACACACACACACACATATAGATATATATACATATATATGTGTATATATATATGTATATATATATATGTATATATATATATGTATATATATATATATATGTATGCATATAAGGTTGTATTAGAGAGAAACGGGTTAAACCTTTTTACCCATTCTCACTTGATCTCAACCCATTATCTCCAAGCCAATTCCTTATGTTTTAGCCACCCCTAGACCTTCTCAAAACCGAAATTTTGCAGCCCTAATGATGGGCCTTAAACCTGTGACGCCCCACCTCTATACCCACGCTAGCCAAGAACACTACGGTGTAGTGCTGTCAACTAGCACGGAGAATAAGGCTGTTGAGGAGCGACCATCTATGTAATTGCTTTGTGCGAGCACCGATATGTCAGATAATAAAACATTGCATTTCATTTTTAGAGGAAACCCGACATACCGATACAAACTCAAAGCTACTACACAGTGGCTATAATAGTTTAGGACAATAGATATAAAAATAACACAGAAAACATAAATGCGGAATACAGATGGAACGAAAAGTCTCATATATATAATAACTGATATCAGTTACAATACATTTGACACAATACAAATGATACAACTACAATTGTCGACTCAAGAAGTTATATATACAAGTACATTATCGACTAATATACATGAATACATTATCATCTTAAAACAGACACACTGACTACTGCAACAAGACGAAGACCACTTCAAATGATATAAAAAGTCTTCATAGCTCTAGCAGCAACCCAAAGCTAAAAATCTACAACCTGTAAATACTCGGTCTGACCCGAGTATTAAATTCAAAAGAAAATAATACCCGGGTCAGTCTAATTCAAACTCAGTTATTAATGCACAGAAGCAATAATAATTAAATATCAAAAAGACGACGGTCACGGAAATCTCGTATACCCAACTTCTCGATAAGAGAACCGGATAACGGCAGATATAACACTAAACAGTGTTAATCCACAAAACAGAAATCCAAAGCAATTTAAACGATTGAAATGTCAATTTAAAACTGTCAAATCTGATAGGGCTGCAGTGCACGCACGCGTGTACTGCCTCGCCACTATCGTAGGAGATCAACGAACCAAAATCAATGAAGGTTCAAATATCAATTCAAAATGTCGATACTGTGTGGCTACAGTGCACGCACGCGTGCACTGCCTCGCCACAACAGCATATAAAGAAACAGCAACAAGGCACAAAGGCCAATGGTCATGAATTCGCAGTGCAAACAAATGCAATAAGCAAGTGAATGTAATAACACTGCAGAACTCAAGGAGTTAGCAAACTACCAGAAATTTCAAGGAGGTCAAGTCACTGACTCAACACACCTACGGCACCAAAGCACAATGTAGTGGAAACAACTACAAAAATAGAGGGAGGGTGAGAGCACCAAGGGTATGGCACCACAACACACGAACACATATATATCAGTGAAACCATGGAGCAACAGCATGAATGCATAAAACTGGACAGAGCAACACATACTCGAAGTGAACAGTGGAAGAGTAAGTGCACCCCGAAACAGTTCAGCTCAAATGAGCAAGTGCACATGAGAAGACTGCACATGGACAAAATGTTCCAGAGGTGCAGCAAGCAGAGGTGCAGCAAGGAACTGCACATGGCGGGTGCACATATGATGACCCAGCCAAATGAAGGTGTAAGCAAACAGGGGTATGCAGAGAAATGGCACAGGTATGTGCAGAGATATAAAATGTATGAAGTCATCAAAATGAAGGTGGGAGCACCAAAAACATTTTCACAAAATCAAGATATATTTTCCAAACTAGTCCAGGATGTTACAGAACACCCATGGCAAAACTATCAGAGAGAGGGGCAAATGAAAATCAACAAACCATGTATAAACAGACAAGGTCAACACTTGAAATGCAATTTGTCTCAAAGAATGATACCCAAAACCCAATTGCATGGGGACTGCATCAAGTACACAGCTCAGAGGTAAGAATACATATATACTGTAGAAAAGTCATCAACAGTTCAAGCATATACAGCAATAGAGACGGATTCGAGTACATCATGAAGCAGAACCAAGTGCAGTTCAACTGAGATGGACAACTCGAGAATAAACATGTACAAATGAACGAGTGATCAATATGGCAACACAGATGTGCAAATGAAGAAGTCTCGAACTCAAGACAATATGGAAGGTAAAAAAATACAGAACCAACAAACAAGATCATGACAGATTAGTAAAGAGCATTAACAAGAGAGGCGAGTGCTGCACTGATAAATGAAGTGCAGCCACAAACGCATAGGTTCAAAGACACATGCACATAAGTCGAGTAACATAAACAACATGTAGTGGTATATAAGTAGGAACCAAGTGAAGAAACTGCAGTGTCAACAAATGGTCAAGTAAAATGCAGACAACACCAAGTAATGGTGAAGTAAGTGAAACGGGCTCAGTAATGAAGCAAATGTGATAAACAAACAGGCTGGTCAAAGTGATACTACAAGTGCAACAGGACAGGGTACACTACAATGAAACAGTGGACAGTATCATCAAGAAACAACAAGACCAGACTTACAAAGAATATCAACATAAATGGGCAGTGACAGTATGCAATGCAACAGGAATAAAATGCAACAGAAATGCAATACGTCAGGCATGAAATGTGAAGTATGTGTGACGAAGCAAAGTCGAAGTACATCAGAAAAATTCACCAAGTCAAGCCGTGGTCATACAAAAGAAATCGACATCGACCAAATCATATGAACAAGTGCAACAGAGAAGATGGCCAGAGACAAAGATCACGTGAGACAGAGAATCAACACATATGAATGATCAGTGAACATCAATGCATCCAAGTAAAATAGAGTGGCCGAAGTCAAAGTCAGAATCGATCATGCCTTGGCAATCACGAAATTAACCAAAGCCGTGTCAACTAAAATATCGCAGTATATACGATTATGGGAAAAGGTCAGAAAACATCTCAACCAAGAAATCAACATACAAGTGAAATCAAACGGCGAGCAAAATTGCTTAACAAAATCAGACGAACGAAATCTCATATTTTGAGTGAATTAGATGTGAGAAAGTCTCACCTCAGTTCGGTCGAGAGTTGAAGTTTTGAAGCTTCAATCCAGCTGAAATCATCTCGCGTGACGATGATTTGAAAACGAGATCGCGAAGCCCAGAAATTGGTTGAATTTGAGCAAACAAGTCATCGACGAATAGAAGGAGCGCCCAAAGCCAAAGCAAGCAAGAATCACCTTCTCGAGCAAAGCCGAGCATAAAGGGAACGAAGCCCCAAATCAAAAAAACCCTAATTCAGTTGAACGAGATAGATGAGGCCGCCATTAATGTTCGTCTCGTTTTCTTAGCCTAGGGTTTTCGAATGAATAAAAGGAATGGGGAACGGGTTTGAATCCACCAAAAGAAAGAACGACAGTGGGTATCAAGTATAAACTCTTCATCAAAACAATTGGGCCAATTAAAATAGAAGTGTGTATTTATTAAAGGCCCGAATAACTTTTAACCATGTTTATAAAAGAATTTCAAATTGATTTTTAAATTTCGATAGCAATTATAATCATCTAATTTCGATAATCACAAAGTGCAAAATACTGGGTTGTTACAGACTTCCCTCCTTAAAGAAATTGCGTCCTCGCAATCATAAGGAATAAATGGGCAAAAGGTAACAACCATAAGAGCATGACAATGTCGAATGCATAAGCAAAGCAAATGTCAGCAGGGAAGTATTAGATAGGAAATCAAAAGGTTCGATTGCTTCAAGTCAAAAGAATCAACAATCGTGCGGATCAAGGAATCAAAATCAAACGACTATCAAAAGCAAGAATCAATCGAGTTCCAGCATTTAATGGAAAAGGAAAAACAGAGCAGAATTCACGTACTGCACGAATTGAATGTGAGTAAATCAAATTACTCACCTGAATCGCCAGAGAAAAAGACGAAGCTCAAATCTCAAAATCGCAAATATTCAATCATCAAAACGATAATTGAATTTTCAAATCGCAAATAGGTTTAACTATCAAAAATGATAATCAAATTTCACAAATATCTGATTATCAAAAACGATAGTCAGAAACACAAACATCTGATTATCAAAAACGATAATCAGAAGTCCTAAATATTCAATTAACGAGTCCGGAATTAACCGAAGTAGTAAAAGTATGGTTTCATACTCCGTACTTTTGCTAAATCGTTTAAATCTCTTTATCGTTTCCTTGAAAGTGCAGGATTGTGTGTTTTTAAAAATAACATTTCACATTCTCAAATGGACAAGTCCGGAATTAAGCGAACCAGTAAAAGAAAGGGGTCATAGTCCTCGATTTTGCTGAAACGTTTAAATCGCTTCCTCATTCTATTGAAAATGCAAACTGTAAGAATTTTAAAAACAATTTTAATTTATATTTTGAAACAACTTTTAAAAAAATAACGAATTTTGAAAATACGTGATTAAATTAGCAATATTAGTGTTGCGGGAGAACCGCTTGTAAATCCATTTCAAAATTGACGGTTACTGAAGTTAACACGTCAAAATTTCATCAAAATAACTGGCATCAAAGTATACCAATGAATTTTCATTCATAAGAAAATGTCACAAGAATCTTCTCAAAGATAGAAAGGGATATCATACCCTAAACTTGTATTCATAACAAGTCAATAACACATGAATTCACCAATGCACAAAAATTGATAAACATATCAATAGAAATCACGAAAATCGGTGAAGCACAAAATTCCAGAAATCATCACAAGAAATCCAGAAAATACCAGAAGGGGGGGAAGGCCTAGCATAAAAACGGGAGTATGAAAACTCCAAAACACGTGTATCACAAACAATTTGGAACATTGACGCAGTGCAAACGGTACGTCCAATGAACCGGAAAGTCGAGACATCGATGTAGTACAAATGGTACATCAGATGAATCGAAACACAAGAAAATTTGGAACATTGACGCAATGCAAACGGTACGTCCAATGAACTGGAAAGTCGAGACATCGATGTAGTACAAACGGTACATCAGATGAATCAAAACACATGACAATTTGGAATATTGACGCAGTGCAAATGGTACGTCCAATGAACCGAAAAGTCGAGACAATACAATTCAGAACATTGACGCAGTGCAAACGGTACGTCCAATGAACTAGAAAGCCGAGACATCGATGTAGTACAAACGATACATCAGATGAATCGAATATTGACGCAGTGCAAACGGCGAGCAAAATTGCTTAACAAAATCAGACGAACGAAATCTCATATTTTGAGTGAATTAGATGTGAGAAAGTCTCACCTCAGTTCGGTCGAGAGTTGAAGTTTTGAAGCTTCAATCCAGCTGAAATCATCTCGCGTGACGATGATTTGAAAACGAGATCGCGAAGCCCAGAAATTGGTTGAATTCGAGCAAACAAGTCATCGACGAATAGAAGGAGCGCCCAAAGCCAAAGCAAGCAAGAATCACCTTCTCGAGCAAAGCCGAGCATAAAGGGAACGAAGCCCCAAATCAGAAAAATCCTAATTCAGTTGAACGAGATAGATGAGGCCGCCATTAATGTTCGTCTCGTTTTCTTAGCCTAGGGTTTTCGAATGAATAAAAGGAATGGGGAACGGGTTTGAATCCACCAAAAGAAAGAACGGCAGTGGGTATCAAGTATAAACTCTTCATCAAAACAATTGGGCCAATTAAAATAGAAGTGTGTATTTATTAAAGGCCCGAATAACTTTTAACCATGTTTATAAAAGAATTTCAAATTGATTTTTAAATTTCGATAGCAATTATAATCATCTAATTTCGATAATCACAAAGTGCAAAATACTGGGTTGTTACAAAACCCATCTAAGCCCAAGCCAAAACACTATGCAATTAAATCTAATTTAATCGCTTGTCGATATTGTATATCGATCGATATATTTATAACTGTTATAAATATATATAACATTATTTATTTCTCAAATAATATTCAAATTTTATAATTAATATTTCATTAATATTAATTAATTTATAACAATTATAAACTAATTAAATCGTTCGGTCTTAAGAGAATTCATTATTTCGGCTGTGTAACTCTTGGGTGTAAATTTGGTCAGCGATTAACATCAAACTATTCTAATGTTAACATTCACACATCACTTAGCAGGTGGTGTGACATTATGGCCAAATTTATCGCTTACTCATTTCTGTAAAATCCAATTTTAGTTTAATAAGCGTTACCCGGTTGTGACATTTGTTTACACCAATTCTCTTCGTCAAAACTATATCACTTTGGACTTATGGAATTTGGTAATGGTCAAAATTCCAACCTCATCCACATTCAACTTTATAGTCCAAATACAAAGTCCTTGGTTCAATAATAACAATTATTATTAACCGAAATGCTCTAGCCAGAGACTTTGACTTTGAGTTGACTTGAGTTGACCGTGATACAAACCGCATATAACTGAGGAGACGAATCCTCTCTTGAATAGTGCTTCACTTCCAATACTTCCACTCGTCCCAACTATAGTCACTCGATGGACCCCACGCCATGATTTGGCTATATTCAAAGTGGAGCTTTCATATTGAAGATTCACAGTATTCACAAGTCGAGAGAACTGTGTAAATCCATCACATCGATATTTTATGTTTGACCTTAGTTATATTAACCAACAGAAAACTATTAGGGGTATGCCCTAGCGTTACGTACTCCGGTCTCAACTGATACATCGATATCCAGTCTCGATGCATCTTGACTAGGAACATTTAAAATTGTATATTTGTTTCGTTGTGATAAATTACTCATGGTTACAACACTTTGTAACTACTATCACAAAATATACCATTTATGGATTTTTCTATTAAATATACTTTTAATTAAGTTAATTATACCAAGTATATAATCGGAAGAAAATATCTTTTATTTCGAACATGATCGGTCAACGAGTTAGATATATGTAACAAATTACATAATTGCCCCTAGGGCATACCCCTAACTCTATTAGTCAGCCAACCCCCACGTCTCCCCGATCATCTCCAACAGCCGTATTCTCCACTCTCGACAAGCCTAGGCCCTTCACCAATCTCCAATCAGGTTTTATTCCTAAACCCTAATTAATTTTGATTTGTTAAATTAAGTTTAATTTGTTGTTATAGTTGTATAATATATTATTGATTGTTTGTTATACCCTATTGAATGCTAAGTAGGTTGTTATTATAATTGTTTATCATTTAAATGTTGAGAAAAAAATTTGTTTAGTGTATATGTGCGTTAATTGGTGTATATGTGTTGATTAATTAGTGCATACACCCATTAGGGCTAGTTTAGATTAATTAGAGTCGATGCTCAAGATTTAGTGTATGCGTTTTTAAGATGAGGAAAACGAGGATTTAGTGTTTGTGTTTTTTAGAATGTAAAAAAATTATTGTAAAAATTGTTGTATAATACACTTTACTTTTTATAAATCCCTTTGAGAGTTTTTGGCCTCGTCTGACAAGTATTGTATATGATCGTTGTATGAATACTCATTTTTATCACAGAATGAACATTTATACTCATCCGATACAATATTTATCGGATTTGTCCCTGTATTGGACAAGTTACAACCATAATAAACGGTTCAAAAAATTCGACAACACTTTCTTTTTGTTCCCTGTATACACGCATATGTGTACGATACAGAGAACAAAGGGGAACTACTGCCAAAATTTTGTTGAATCATTTAAAATGAAATAATTATCAAAATATAATTACTACTGTGTTTGTAATGGGAAGTAGGACGACCAACCATCAAAGTGTAAGACAAAAACCTAAAAATTGTAGATTATATTCATATAATAATTTATGTAAATTCGTTTGAAAATAAAATTAAATAGTATAATATTATATATTTTCGAAAATTTAAATGTATGATTTAATTGAAAAATAAAATGTCAATACGTAAATGATTATTATGTTTTTATCTTTTAAAGTAGGAAAAATGGTCAATTATTTTATCGATCGGAGCTAGATGTACCAACAAAAAAGAGAAATTGGAGGCTCAATAAATGTACATTTTCAAAATGGTGTACACGTCTTTATTGAATTCGCTTTAAGTAATAATGGAAACGACAAGGAAATTCGTTGTCCATCCAGTAGATGCAAATTATTGAAGCATTTGTGTAACATCCCACCTTTTTGTACGCTTAAGCAGACACACGTGCCAACTTAAACCATACAGAAGGGCGGATTGTTATGGGGTAAATAAGAAAAAGTGGAGAAATAAAAGAAACAAAATAGAATCTTGCAGCGGAACGATAAAATATAATAATCAAATAACAGTCCATGAAGCTGTTTTACAAAACATTTGATTATACTTATACAATGCATATCAAAGTTACACATACCAGAGAATGATAATAAATGCAGCGGAATACAATGGTGTAGTGTAATATAATAAATAGTAGTAATAAAATCTTCGTCTTCGTCCTCCAGAAATAGGGCCTTCAAATCCTGAAATGCTCAGGCTGACCCGAGCGAATTGAAAAGACAAAACACTCGAGTCAGAACTAAAAGATCTTATGTAAGTTAAATCAATGAAATAAATATGAGTGTAAACGGCGTCAGAGATGTTTACGGGGTTTGACATCTCCTATCCAGTGTCTAACGTGAGTGCAGTAACTTAAGAAATGTTCGGGATTCACACCTCTTAAGGATCCGTTAAACTATCTACTATGTAGTAATATTCGCTATTATAATAATGTCTAATCAGTAAAGTATAATCATATAGAAAATAGCGTTAAGGGGATGGTGAACCTTAACGCGGTCGGATCTTTAAACCAAACTCGTAGTGGGTTCGATATGGTAGGTGACACGGCACACAAGGCAATGCCAGGGTAGATATACCAATTACGCATCCGGATTGGTGGTGATGCATAGCAGCCACTACCACCCACCTCGAACAACACTCCCAAATCAAGGGTGGCCACCAAATCAATCACAAGTAATAGAATGGTATCGAAGAAGTGTGTCCGATCAGAGGTGCTACCTCCTTGGCCCGTCGATCGCTTCTGTTTTAGCCACCTTATGCCAACTCACGGGAGTTGGGTCCACGTATATACCTTAGGATCGTCACCACCATCCTACTTCATTCTGGAAACTCCACCGCGTACACAGTTGTCAAAGTGGTTTTCGGTATCGACAGAGAGTATGCCCATATCTGATCCCGGTCTCTTTAACAACCAAACGTTATTATAACACCATGGTCATTTTAAAAATATATATACTTTTAAAAACACAATCATTGCCCTTTCAAAACATATTCTTTATTTCAAAATAGTATATACATCAAAAACCAAAATATTATTGCCATTTCAAACCATATCCTTTACTTCAAAATAGTATATACTTTAAAACCAAAATATTATTGCTATTTCAAAACATATCATTTACTTCAAAATAGTATATACTTTAAAACCAAATTCAATAATATATCATTTAAATAAAATCCAAATTTTCAATCACTATTCTTACTTTTAATTATAAAACTTGAAATATTCTTTAAAACCATCTTAAACCCAAATCACATAATGCAGTCATATTCTTAATCTCAAAATTTCAATCGGTTTCAAATCAATATATTTAAAGATAATTCTTAAATAAATTCTATTTCAAATAAATTCATTTTCAAACCATATTACTTTCAAAGTTATAACAATTTCGAAAACCAATACTTTGAAAACAATAATACCTTAATTTCAATAAAACATTTCAATTTTGATATATTTCAAGTCTTTAAGTATTCCAAAATTCCCAACCAAATATGATAATCTTATATATACCTTAATTCAATTTACTATTATTTAGTTTAAAAATATTTATTTAATAAATTCCATATCACTTATATAAAGCTCAAACTTGAAATATTCGTAAATCAAACTTAAAACATCATCAAGTTATACATAGCTTAAATTTTAGAATTTAACCATATATAAAATAATATTTATATAATATCAAAATTTAATATTTATTAAACCGTATATTTCTTTCCAAACCATAGAAAATCCCTTAAAATGTTTTATATATAGACCACGGTGCCTGTATATAATTTTCTATCCTATGGTCAAGTGATACAGATATTTATCATTTCAATCCGTAATTTAAAAATAAAAGTTTACGGTTATATATATCATTTCAAACCGCAATCCCGAATGAAATGAAAATGCATAATAACTTGTAGTTTATACAATATAAAATATAGCATCCATTCATCCAAATATCAATAAACAACCATTCATTACAATCATCATCCAATTTAAACAAAACATCAATATAAAGCATATAAAATATAACAAGCATCAACGAATAGTTTATATTCAATAAAAATTAATAACTATTCAACTGACAGTTTATATGCAATAATAAATAAATTTAACTGGCAAATTATATGCAAAAATAAAATTAAATAACAATTTAATTTAACTAAATGCTATCTAACTGAGATGATGATTAAATATATGCCCAAACAATCATAGATAAATTTTAAATCACATCAAAATTTAATTTAACAAACATAAGAAATCATAGAAGTTGTGAGTGGGTTAAAACACTCACCTTTTAAATTTAAATTGAATTCAAGTCCAATTTAAACCCAAAAATTTGACCGTCTCATAGTTTGTCCAAACCAGCGTCATCAAGTCCTGAATTTTATTACGATCCTAACAAAAAAAACCGCGCGTGAAACGGAGTTCGTATGCGAGAGTTATAGCGAAAATTGTGATTGAAATTAAATTTAAATAGAAACAAAAAGAGAACACATTTACCGCCACGTCGCTAGATCACACGTCACTGCCTTCTTCTTTTCATTCTCTACAACAACGCACGCAATTATCTCTAGGCAAATTGACGCGCACGAGACAACACCATTGAATTACGCTCGTCGAGAGCTTCAACATATAAAATTTTGAGATGTTTTTGAGGTCTTTGAATTTTTGATTTTGATTTTGAAATGGATCTGGATCTGAGATTTTTGTCTGCCATTGAGGAGGAGAAAGAGCTGATGAAATTTTACGCGCAGACAAATGAGAATAGACGGAGGCTAGGGTTTAGCGGGGTATTTATAGATGAACTTGGAATAGACAGATGGATCCGAATTTTAATGAATTCACAATTTGTCAATTTAAATTCCAATAATCCATTTATTTGATTTCTAGATCTTATTATGAATAAATGGTCAACTTACCATTTCTATCATTTCTGATTGCAATTAGCTTCAAATTTATTAACCAAACCTCCATATCAAATAAGGATTTATTGCAAAAAATTTAGTGTTTACCTTTAATTAAAGTAAATTCAATAAATTATAAAATCTTATTTCAATGAAATTTTATACCATTCGTATTTAATTCTCTTTATTAAATCAATCATCCTCTTATGTATATATATTTAACATTAGTATATATCCAATTACCCAAATTGATTTACAGCCTAACATAACATTTGAATTTTATTCCCAATTCATAAATTACTACCTTAACTAAAATTTAACGTTTCCCCTTTAATTTACATTTTTCACCTTTCATTACTACACTAATTATCCTTAAAGTAACGTTTATTATTAATAACAATATTATAATTACTTACATTTTAAATGAACTTTATTTACAATAAATTCATTGACCAATTAATTAGGTAATTTATATAGTTTCTATCCTATCCTTAAATTTATTTCAAAAATTAATTCATTTCATCTAAATTCTTATCTATGTAATATTTCAACATTTAGTTTCATCAAATGTAATTGTTTTCCAATACGTTATTAACTTTATTTCCAAGTCTTATATTACAACAAACTATCCAATAAGAAAGTCTTAATATTTTTACAAATACTACTTTAATTAACATTAACGCAATACTCAATTTAAATTATTGTAGCTGATTTCAAAATTGTAAATTAACAAGCTACCAAAATAGGCAACATACAATAATCGTACTCTAACCTTTAGTCACATTAATACGCTTTTATTTCTCAAAAATAAAAGTTCCCATTTAACTAAATCTCCATAAATGAATTTGACATTATTTTCAAAAATTACTTTATATTAACATTAACGTAAAAATATATTTATATCTATTGCAATCGATTTACCAGTTATACTTTAATATACTAAAAAAATGGTTAACCAAAATTTTTTACCATTTAGCATTCTCTTCCACTTACAAGCTACTATTAACACAAATGTTGTCATTGACTTAGCTCTAATTAAGTAAATTAGATGAATGGGCAAATTTTAACAATTATCACTAAATGCCAAATTCTACTCACATTCATAATTAAATATCAACTATAATTTATTAAAATTACTTACCTACCCTTATTAAATCAAATTGCAATCTATTTAGTACTATCTTCTCAATTAACATAACATTTAGATGTTAGATTTCATTTAATTCCAATTTATTGACCCACTTAAATTTTATTCTTTTCATTCAATATCAATTGTCCATTCTATAAGTAAAATTAACATTAGATTCATACTCATATAATAGCTTCAAATTCATCTAATAAATATTTATAAAATCTTTAAATACTAAAACCATTTAATTGCAATTAATCCCTTTGATTACAAATTAACTTAACAACCTAATAAAATAAGTAACGTACAATCAATATTGTCATTAACTCCTAATTACACTTTTAAAGGTTCACTATTTACACCCCAATATTGTAATTACTTACATAACACTGGTTTTGCTCAATTAACATTTATTACAAACTATTCCAAAATTTATTAGTTTTCTTATATTATATTTATAACCAAGTGTAACTTTTAACTTGAATTGGTTGGATTTCCTTTCAAGTTATTAAAAATTAACTTATACTAACATATTCTTTAATTTATTCCAATTACCGTTATAATGTTTTTATTACATAATCAATTAATTACTTTCCTTTATCGTATTAAATTGTACACCTGTATAATCCTTTCCACTATTCATTCATTAGCATTCTATGTAAATTTCAATCTCTTGTAATAACTTATTTATTATACTTTTGCATATCAATAAACAAGGTTTCAAATAAATGGGGTATATTAAATTCAATCTTTATACTTAAGTCTATTACAACCAATGTAATATTTTCATAGGTTAATTATTAACATGTATTTCGTTACCACATTATAACCATTATATTTCTTTATAATTAAATTCTGAAAATCTTATAAATAGGCCAATTTAATTTATGAAATTTACGGGTCGTTACAATCTCCCCCACTCAAAACTTTTCGTCCCCGAAAAGGAAAAGAAGGGAAAAGAAGAAATAAGGAAACAATATATCTTTCTTAAATATTAAATTTATAAACAATAAGTTTACAAAATAATTTAAAATAAGATATACCAATTTATACCCGTTTAAATCCTTTATACATAAATTATTAAGGTTTGTAAAACATTTTCAAATTTTTCTAAGTCCAAAATTTATGGAAAATTTTGGCAGAGTCTCCTTTGTACGGAGAGGCTCGGGAGAAAATATAATATTAAATATAACAAAATATCACATATAATACTCAAAATATTATATCCCAACAAGGGAAAATATATAAAATAGCGCTATAAACCGAAATCTGAAAACGTACCTATTTGTTGGGCAATTTACGCTTATTTTATGGAACCAAAGCACTATCAATTGCTTCCATAACCTGCATTTCACTTATATAATCCAAAGGGTTAACAATTATATAAGATGAAATATTTAGGTGGTTTCAAACACTAACCACAAATCAATACAACAACCATAAATTTCAACAACAGTACACAACAAATACAAATCAACCATTCAAGCACACAAAACAAATAGTTGTTCGGGTTCAAAACTTTAAATTGTACAGAATGAAAAATAAACTATCAAGTGTATCATTTACTCAACAGTCTTAGATGTAACAAAATAGATAATTTATTCATTCAAACAATTTCAAATTTCCTTACCCAACCAACCATAAACCAAACAATAACAATTCCAACCAACAAATCAAATTAACTTAAAAAAAAATTCATACATTTGTTGTTTGATTTCCTTTTTACTTACACAATGATTTATCTTTTAGTTTACATTTATTTCTAACAAACTTTTAATTTCATTTACTCATTAAACGTTTGTTTCGTTTATTTTCACCTATTACTTATAATGATTCATTTTCATTAATTCAGGTCATGTAAGTTCTTTTTATTGCATTACATTTATGCACTTTTCAATTTCAATCATTTATTTAATGCTTACATTTCTATTATATTTAATTATAGTAACCCTTTAAATTACACTTAAATTCTTAACCTTATAACATCAATTCTTATAAGTAAAGGATTTCATTAATTCATTTCCTAAGATTTGCAATCATTTATTTATATTACTTACTTTTCTATTATATTAAACTAGTAGCATTTAAATTATACTTAAGTTTATAACCCTACACATCAATTCTTATTTATTAAAGAATTCCATTAATTATTTTCATTATCTCAAGTTAATTACTTGTATAATATCTATTACATTTTCTTATAACATTTTCAACTTTTATATATTTTGGTAAGTTATATATATGCCTTTAAGAATGTAATTGAAAGTTATACTAGTTTCCTCAATTCTTTTAATTAATTAATGGTTCAATAATTTCATCTATGTTCTATAAGTTACAATTTCAAATTACCTTTAATTTCATTCATTTATTTAATGCTTACCTTCTATTATATTTAATTATAGTAACATTTTAATTACACTTAAATTTATAACTTTATACATCAATTCTTATAAATAAAGAATTTCATTTACAAAGGTTTAAAATCATTTATTTATATTACTTAACTTCCTATTATATTAAAAAAAAATTGTTAAAGGTTCCAATTATTAATTAGTCATATTCTAATTTACTACACTTAATTGAACTATTAATTAACTGGAACTTAAGAACCAAATACCGAGTTTAATTTTAAATCATGTAAAATAATAGATAGATGTATATACTTAAAATACATATATATCCAATTATAATTAAAACGATAAATTTTTCTCAAACAAATCTGCAGTAAACTACTACAGTGGCCTTCCCACTTTGAAACTCGAAAATGAATGTCGATGATGCGTGCACTCATCACCGAAATTATTTTCCAGCGACAGAGAGGGGAGTACAACTTTATCTTTCCAAACTTTCTTTAAAAAAAACATTTCTTTCAAATTATATCAAAATGTTCATATCAGAAAATACTTCTAATAATATTATTATTCCAAAATCAATTGAAAGAATTTCCAAAACCCCGGGACTTAAGTTCTATATTTCCAATTTTTATTTATTTATTTTAAATCTTATTTCGACTATTAATTATAAATTTTATTACCTAACAATCAATAAAATACAACCAAATATAGATTTTATAAAAAGTTTATTTTATATATATAGAAAATATAATAGGCAAAATTATTTCATTCATCTATATTAAAACAAATATTATGTCGGTCTGTCCTATTAAGTGTTTAGAAATCCCTATTGATGTCACAGCGTCCCATGCACCAACCAGAATTTATAAATACAAAACGGAACAGATTAACGCAATATTAAAACTTTTTTTTATAACACTAACAAATATGCTCTCTCATATACATGCGCTCAGCGACTCCCATAGGGTATTACTACCATATTAGTAAAGAGTCAAACCCCACAAGGCTAAGGTTTATCGCTAAACCAAAGCTCTGATACCAGATGTAACATCCCACCTTTTTGTACGCTTAAGCAGACACACATGCCAACTTAAACCATACAGAAGGGCGGATTGTTATGGGGTAAATAAGAAAAAGTGGAGAAATAAAAGAAACAAAATAGAATCTTGCAGCGGAACGATAAAATATAATAATCAAATAACAGTTCATGAAGCTGTTTTACAAAACATTTGATTATACTTATACAATACATATCAGAGTTACACATACCAGAGAATGATAATAAATGCAGCGGAATACAATGGTGTAGTGTAATATAATAAATAGTAGTAATAAAATCTTCGTCTTCGTCCTCCAGAAATAGGGCCTTCAAATCCTGAAATGCTCAGGCTGACCCGAGCGAATTGAAAAGACAAAACACTCGAGTCAGAACTAAAAGATCTTATGTAAGTTAAATCAATGAAATAAATATGAGTGTAAACGGCGTCAGAGATGTTTACGGGGTTTGACATCTCCTATCCAGTGTCTAACGTGAGTGCAGTAACTTAAGAAATGTTCGGGATTCACACCTCTTAAGGATCCGTTAAACTATCTACTATGTAGTAATATTCGCTATTATAATAATGTTTAATCAGTAAAGTATAATCATATAGAAAATAGCGTTAAGGGGATGGTGAACCTTAACGCGGTCGGATCTTTAAACCAAACTCGTAGTGGGTTCGATATGGTAGGTGACACGGCACACAAGGCAATGCCAGGGTAGATATACCAATTACGCATCCGGATTGGTGGTGATGCATAGCAGCCACTACCGCCCACCTCGAACAACACTCCCAAATCAAGGGTGGCCACCAAATCAATCACAAGTAATAGAATGGTATCGAAGAAGTGTGTCCGATCAGAGGTGCTACCTCCTTGGCCCGTCGATCGCTCCTGTTTTAGCCACCTTATGCCAACTCATGGGAGTTGGGTCCACGTATATACCTTAGGATCGTCGCCACCATCCTATTTAGACCCGTCAAACGGGTCGGGTCGGGTCATAAATGGGCCGGGTAATGTGACCCGACTTCTTCAAGGCTTAAACAAACCCAACCCATTTGACCCATTTTATAAATGGGTTGACCCGACCCGATCCATTTATTAAAAAGGTCAACCCGATCCGACCCATTTAACAAAAACTGTACCAATATGAGATCAAGAACGCATCAGAGAATAAATAAACTGCATTAACAAATAGAAAAATTGAATTAGATAACACAAAAACAAGAAATAATTTGGCAACATATGAATACAAAAACAGTATAATTTTAGCTCCGCTTCATATGAATATTTCTACATTGAAGAGTCAGCAGAGTATAATTTTAATTACAAACTCCATAGTTGAATACAAAAACTCATCAAATAACTGAAATAAACTAAATAAAATACTACAAAAACAGCAACATGTCATATAAAAGTAATAAAACTGCAAATTATTTTAAAGTTCAGCAACTTATGAGCATAGTCCTGAAGCCCTTAAGCAAAGAACCTTGTAATCCTGAAGCAAATGACACAAATTCACAGTCCATGAATGTTGTAATACCAAAGCATGTTTTGTCTAATGCATACAGAAGAAAAGGAAAAAAGAAATGAAAGGAGCGAACAGTGAAATTGATCGCCTTCCAGAAGCGTGCCTTTCACACGTCCTCTCTTTCACGTCAGCCAGATGCCTTAAGAATATGTAGAACCAGCCTGACAAATTTCTCATTAACAGGACAGAGAAAAGTATTCAAAATTAAACTAAATTTTATATTATGTATTTATGCGCATGAAAAAAACTGAACTACAAGGATAATTGATCCAGCTAGAGTTATGAATTAAGATGAATGCTTGTTATGGTCTGTTCAGTCAACTTCCTACGTACAAGATGAAAAACTCCAATTTTTAAGACTCTAGTAACAAGTAGTCGAAAAGCAACAGAGGTAATTCTGCAAAATAACATTCAGTATCCACTATCCAATCACAATACAAATGAATCACAATTGAGCTTACTAACCAAACTGAAATATATCTTTTGAACTTAAAATATCTTTTTTAAACAAAGTTGCTAATATAATTTTATCATCATCGTCATCGGTAATACATCAAAATATGTAAATCCTCAGCTTATAACTAAAAATCCTTCAACAACTTCCTGACCTGCTCAAGCGTGACGAATAGCACAACAGTGAACGGCCCCTGCCTTGACACAGTTGGAAGGAACCCTTTAATATAAAGAGCCATAATAATTTTCATTTGTGCCATTATAATACTCCAACAATAGGCTAATGATAAGCACCTAGTTTTGCCTTCTATAGAAAAGTTGTTTGGAAGGAAAAGTTAAACTAGCTTAAAGCACTAGTTTGCCTTAAGAAAAATCTGTTTTTCTTTTGGACTAAAGTACATAAGAATACAAGAAAAGGTTAATCAACATTTTAATTAATCCAAGTAATATAATCTTTGATGCTTAACATCAAATTTGTATCAATTACTTATTATGCAATACACTTATAGATTAATGCAGTGTGACACTTATAATCTTTGTAAGTTACTTACTTGAGACAATATCTTAGGCATGGATTAATTCACTTATAAATTAGTAATGATGTAATAATGGATTGCTTTCAAAACATAAGAACTCAAGGCAAAAAACTTTAGATTTTTAGTTTGTATGCTATGGTTGGTTTTTTTATTTTGAAAAGATCAATAACTAATCGTTTTTGCAATAGGCTATTAGTTTCTATGCTATTTGTTATGACCTTTTTTAAACCATACGAATAACTTGCTAAAAAAATCACAAACTACCACCCTCAAGCTTCCAAACTTCTTCATACTGTGACCTCACAATCTGAATTCTACACTGTGCTATTTTTCTTAATTTCATTTAGACTGATACTAGAAACTCCACACAACAACCCAATTGAACATAAAAAGACTAATCTATACTAGCATTAGCAGGTTGATTACTTGTTTTCTCAAATTCATGATACCCACTTTATTAATTTTTTAATTAAGTATATAAATGTGTAAACACTAAATTTGGGTACATAAAAGACACGTTCTATCCATGAAAATTACCAGCAACATATAACTCTACGGTCCACATAGTAGAAGACCGCTCAACTGCTTTTTATGATTTTGAATCTAATTATAGTCAAGATATAAAATAAAAACTCATCATAAATTTTTGCATATTTTGAATCTAATGCCAATTTAGTCGTATAATCCTTCCTACAAAAAAAATAACAGCAAATAACATGAGGAAATCAAAAGTTAAGAGACATCAGAATCTCATGTCCTAATCAAAACAAAACAAAGAAGAATAATTTTTAATCAAAACACACACTTTTGAAATCCCTCAAACATAAGCTTGAACAACTACTTGTTCTGATCCATCCTTTTCAAATCCTACCTCATAGTCCTGATTTTATGTAACAAGTAGAGCTCTTTGAACGGTAGAAACCTAAAAATTAGACAGACTAGTGACTCACTATTCTTAGTTAAGCATTTACACAAACAAATAGGATACACAGTACATAGCAAATCCAAGCTTTAAACTTTCAATAATGTTAATCAATTGGGTATTATTGTAAGCAAGCTGAAACCTGTTTTTGCGATGCTGAATCTGGAGAGCAAACAGAAAGATTTGTAGCTAATTTAGTAGGAATAAATCAAATCTCCTTTCTTCCCTACAAAATGTACAAACTTGAACTTCTCAAACAAGGTTTCATACCTAATACATAACAAAGTTTGATTTAAACTAAAATCGAATTAGGAGAAATCGCCTTTGCAGATTTAGAGATTAGGAGAGGAATCGCCTTTTGCAGATTTGGAGATCAAGAGAATTTTCCTTTAGTCGACTTGTAGATTAGGAGAGAATCGCCTTTTGCATATTTGAAGATTTAGAAAATCACCATCTGTAGATTTGCAGCGATGGAGAAATTAGATTTAGGGTTGATGGGTAAGCGGTTTGGGTTGGTTCAGATGTTTTCTTCATGGGTTGTAAATGGGTTGGGTAAAAATAAGGGAAACTTCTAAACGGTTTAGACCCGACCCTTTTAATATTAGGGTTATTAGGTTGGGTAAATGGGTTAGGGTCCATTTTGACAGGTCTAATCCTACTTCATTCTGGAAACTCCACCGCGTACACAGTTGTCAAAGTGGTTTTCGGTATCGACAAAGAGTATGCCCATATCCGATCCCGGTCTCTTTAACAACCAAACGTTATTATAACACCGTGGTCATTTTAAAAATATATATACTTTTAAAAACACAATCATTTCCCTTTCAAAACATATTCTTTATTTCAAAATAGTATATACATCAAAAACCAAAATATTATTGCCATTTCAAACCATATCCTTTACTTCAAAATAGTATATACTTTAAAACCAAAATATTATTGCTATTTCAAAACATATCATTTACTTCAAAATAGTATATACTTTAAAACCAAATTCAATAATATATCATTTAAATAAAATCCAAATTTTCAATCACTATTCTTACTTTTAATTATAAAACTTGAAATATTCTTTAAAACCATCTTAAACCCAAATCACATAATGCAGTCATATTCTTAATCTCAAAATTTCAATCGGTTTCAAATCAATATATTTAAAGATAATTCTTAAATAAATTCTATTTCAAATAAATTCATTTTCAAACCATATTACTTTCAAAGTTATAACAATTTCGAAAACCAATACTTTGAAAACAATAATACCTTAATTTCAATAAAACATTTCAATTTTGATATATTTCAAGTCTTTAAATATTCCAAAATTCCCAACCAAATATGATAATCTTATATATACCTTAATTCAATTTACTATTATTTAGTTTAGAAATATTTATTTAATAAATTCAATATCACTTAAATAAAGCTCAAACTTGAAATATTCGTAAATCAAACTTAAAACATCATCAAGTTATACATAGCTTAAATTTTAGAATTTAACCATATATAAAATAATATTTATATAATATCAAAATTTAATATTTATTAAACCGTATATTTCTATCCAAACCATAGAAAATCCCTTAAAATATTTTATATATAGACTACGGTGCCTGTATATAATTTTCTATCCTATGGTCAAGTGATACGGATATTTATCATTTCAATCCGTAATTTAAAAATAAAAGTTTACGGTTATATATATCATTTCAAACCGCAATCCCGAATGAAATGAAAATGCATAATAACTTGCAGTTTATACAATATAAAATATAGCATCCATTCATCCAAATATCAATAAACAACCATTCATTACAATCATCATCCAATTTAAACAAAACATCAATATAAAGCATATAAAATATAACAGGCATCAACGAATAGTTTATATTCAATAAAAATTAATAACTATTCAACTGACAGTTTATATGCAATAATAAATAAATTTAAATGGCAAATTATATGCAAAAATAAAATTAAATAACAATTTAATTTAACTAAATGCTATCTAACTGAGATGATGATTAAATATATGCCCAATCAATCATAGATAAATTTTAAATCACATCAAAATTTAATTTAACAAACATAAGAAATCTTAAAAGTTTTGAGTGGGTTAAAACACTCACCTTTTGAATTTAAATTGAATTCAAATCCAATTTAAACCCAAAAATTTGACCGTCTCATAATTTGTCCAAACCAGCGTCATCAAGTCCGGAATTTTATTACGATCCTAAAAAAACCGTGCGTGAAACGGAGTTCGTATGCGAGAGTTATAGCGAAAATTGTGATTGAAATTAAATTTAAATAGAAACAAAAAGAGAACACATTTACCGCCACGTCGCTAAATCACACGTCACTGCCTTCTTCTTTTCATTCTCTACAACAATGCACGCAATTATCTCTAGGCAAATTGACGCGCACGAGACAACACCATTGAATTACGCTCGTCGAGAGCTTCAACATATAAAATTTTGAGATGTTTTTGAGGACTTTGAATTTTTGACTTTGATTTTGAAATGGATCTGGATCTGAGATTTTTGTCAGCCATTGAGGAGGAGAAGGAGCTGATGAAATTTTACGCGCAGACAAATGAGAATAGGCGGAGGCTAGGGTTTAGCGGGGTATTTATAGATGAAGTTGGAATAGACAGATGGATCCGAATTTTAATGAATTCACAATTTGTCAATTTAAATTCCAATAATCCATTTATTTGATTTCTAGATCTTATTATGAATAAATGGTCAACTTACCATTTCTATCCTTTCTGATTGCAATTAGCTTCAAATTTATTAACCAAACCTCCATATCAAATAAGGATTTATTGCAAAAAATTTAGTGTTTACCTTTAATTAAAGTAAATTCAATAAATTATAAAATCTTATTTCAATGAAATTTTATACCATTCTTATTCAATTCTCTTTATTAAATCAATCATCCTCTTAAGTATATATATTTAACATTAGTATATATCCAATTACCCAAATTGATTTACAGCTTAACATAACATTTGAATTTTATTCCCAATTCATAAATTACTACCTTAACTAAAATTTAACGTTTCCCCTTTAATTTACATTTTTCACCTTTCGTTACTACACTAATTATCCTTAAAGTAACGTTTATTATTAATAACAATATTATAATTACTTACATTTTAAATGAACTTTATTTACAATAAATTCATTGACCAATTAATTAGGTAATTTATATAGTTGCTATCCTATCCTTAAATTTATTTCATAAATTAATCCATTTCATTTAAATTCTTATCTATGTAATATTTCAACATTTAGTTTCATCAAATGTAATTGTTTTCCAATACGTTAATAACTTTATTTCCAAGTCTTATATTACAACAAACTATCCAATACGAAAGTCTTAATATTTTTACAAATACTACTTTAATTAACATTAACGCAATACTCAATTTAAATTATTGTACCTGATTTCAAAATTGTAAATTAACAAGCTACCAAAATAAGCAACATACAATAATCGTACTCTAACCTTTAGTCACATTAATACGCTTTTATTTCTCAAAAATAAAAGTTCCCATTTAACTAAATCTCCATAAATGAATTTGACATTATTTTCAAAAATTACTTTATATTAAAATTAACGTAAAAATATATTTATATCTATTGCAATCGATTTACCAGTTATACTTTAATATACTAAAAAAATGGTTAATCAAATTTTTTTACCATTGAGCATTCACTTCCACTTACAAGCTACTATTAACACAAATGTTGTCATTGACTTAGCTCTAATTAAGTAAATTAGATGAATGGGCAAATTTTAACAATTATCACTAAATGCCAAATTCTACTCACATTCATAATTAAATATCAACTACAATTTATTAAAATTACTTACCTACCCTTATTAAATCAAATTGCAATCTATTTAGTACTATCTTCTCAATTAACATAACATTTAGATGTTAGATTTCATTTAATTCCAATTTATTGACCCACTTAAATTTTATTCTTTTCATTCAATATCAATTGTCCATTCTATAAGTAAAATTAACATTAGATTCATACTCATATAATAGCTTCAAATTCATCTAATAAATATTTATAAAATCTTTAAATACTAAAACCATTTAATTGCAATTAATCCCTTTGATTACAAATTAACTTAACAACCTAATAAAATAAGTAACGTACAATCAATATTGTCATTAACTCCTAATTACACTTTTAGAGGTTCACTATTTACACCCCAATATTGTAATTACTTACATAACACTGGTTTTGCTCAATTAACATTTATTACAAACTATTCCAAAATTTATTCAATATTTATTAGTTTTCTTATATTATATTTATAACCAAGTGTAACTTTTAACTTGAATTGGTTGGATTTCCTTTCAAGTTATTAAAAATTAACTTATACTAACATATTCCTTAATTTATTCCAATTACCGTTACAATGTTTTTATTACATAATCAATTAATTACTTTCCTTTCTCGTATTAAATTGTACACCTGTATAATCCTTTCCACTATTCATTCATTAGCATTCTATGTAAATTTCAATCTATTGTAATAACTCATTTATTATACTTTTGCATATCAATAAACAAGGTTTCAAATAAATGGGGTTTATTAAATTCAATCTTTATACTTAAGTCTATTACAACCAATGTAATATTTTCACAGGTTAATTATTAACATTTATTTCGTTACCACATTATAACCATTATATTTCTTTATAATTAAATTCCAAAAATCTTATAAATAGGCCAATTTAATTTACGAAATTTACGGGTCGTTACAATTTGATACCGGATATGGTAATAGTTCATTTGCGCCAATATGGTTTTATGCCGAATTTTTTGGTGTGGGATCGTCATGGAGAACTTATATATAATCACTTTACAATTTGCTGACTAATTATAAATGTATAACTTATATTTTTCCAACATATATACAAGGTGCGATAGACCTACAAAAGGAGGATGTTGCTCTTTTCCAACGCCACTGGAACTCCAAAGTTGCAAAGAATTACCGGGATACGATGTCTACCATCAGAAAATTCGGGAAGAAGCCAAACTGAATGGGCGTCAGCGTATGGGATGCTTGGGTCGCATGGTGGAGTAGCGATGAATTCAGGGTAAGTCTATCAGGTGTCACCTTAATTTGTTCAGTAGATGTAACGATCCGAAAATTTTAACGATTTAAATAACGTAATTAACAAAAAATTTCATGAAAATAAACAATAAAATTTTCGCAATGAAAATTTGGTATTTTGGATACGTCTATTTAAACATAGCAAGTGGCAGATTTTCATCTGAAAATATGTAAGCATTTTCGGATGTAAAATTTCAATTTAAAATTAGTTAAAATTTGGTGGAAAACAATTATTTTTAAAATCTAAATATTTTTACATAAGAAACAAGTAGAACATTTTTTGAGTGAGACATCATAAATCAATTCGCCAAATTTGGTTTGCTCTAGCCCCGTTTAAATTATTTTCGACGGTTTAGCGGCATTTTTGGCAGCGAAAATGGAGTTTTGATAGGTAGGTATCGTGTCTCTTGTATCTGTGTACCATCTTGTTCGTCTCATCGTGCTGTTCTCCGTAGTATATTCATTTGTGTATTTCGACGTCCGGTACACGATGAAATCTGCAAAACGGTTAGCCGTAATACGGTACCCATTTTGAGTCTCTTGAGTGTTCTGTGTCATTTCATTTGCCCACCGGAGGAAAACAAATAGCCACTAACCATTGAAATCCCCTGAATTTAATATTTGACTTTTTTTATTCCCACTATATTCAATATGTTGCTCCATCTCATTCTCCCCTCCTTTCTCTTCGTTTCTGTTCTGTGCTTGAAAAAAAATATAACTTAGTTGCATATATAAAGCTTGTATATATTCTGAACCGCTCGTCCTCTTTCCCTTTGCTCGCGACCTCCCTCTACATCGACCTCCTTCCATCTTTGCAACCATCCTCTCCCTGTTGCAAACCCGCCTCTCTCCAGCCACTCCAACGTCGAGCGCCACACTCAGCCCTCCGCCGTCCTTTTTGCCCACACACAGCAATCCCCTAGCGAGCAGCCCAACCCCGCCTCTCCTCTCAACCTTCCCATCGCCGAACACGCAACAGCCAAACACCCCTTCGCCCTCCATCACCCAGTCCCCTCTACAGCCTCGCTACGCCAAACCCACCACCGAACACTGCAGCCACACCACCCGCCTTGCCACCACCAGTACTCGACCTAAACCCCTCCAGCACCCCCGGCCGAACCAACCAACGCCTATCTCCGCCTTGTCAACCTCGCACAGCCCTCCTCCGCAACCCACCTCTCCGCCTAGCCTTCGAACCCGACCACAACCGAACGCCAACCTCTCCAACCCAGCCGACCTGAACGCTAGTGCCATTTTCCCAGCCTTTCCCCTCTCCGCCGCCCACTGTCCTCCGTCTTTCCCATCCCACAGCCCACTGCCGACCAACCCAGCACCCACCACCAAACATGCAGCCTCCCCTCCGCTTGCCCCATACACCAGCAACCCATACCACCCTGCCGAATGCAAACAACAGCAGCCGAATCCTCCCTCTCCGCCGAAGCTTCCTAGCCTTACACCACCGCATATCTCCTCACCCAGTCTTCCTGCTCCCACCACTACTCTACTTTCCCCTGGTCGAAACCCTTAGCTTCTTCTCTCTTCATCTAGTTTAAAAAAAAGATATATATATATATATATGTATATATATATATATATTTGATTCATCGATTTCTTGTTCACGTTGCTTTGCTTATCGCTGTCCTGTCCATAGTCGCAGCGGTTTCTAAGTGTTTGTTTAGGAGCGTGCGTGTCCACATAGCCGCGTGTCCGTGTCTGTATCCGTGTAGGCGTCGTGTTCATTCTCGTTGTTTCTCTAGCCTCGAAAGGTGAGCAATCACTCACAATTGACATTCTTATGTTAGTAAATTTATTTCACATGAAATGACGATTGAAACGTGTTGTTACATTTGAATTGGTTAGCGATTAAATTGTTAAGTATGATATGTTATTATTTAAATTTGTTCACCTATGTTAATTGACATATGACACCATAACATGTTGTATATATATTATATTTAAATTGTTAATTATGATACATGTTTGTCGTTGATATGTATGTCATTTTATGTTATTATTCAATTGTTCTCACACTGCAAGTTCCTTGCTAGTTAGGAAAATCACTATGGGTTGAAATGATACATACCCGAATGATCTTATTGATTAGAGAAAATCGTTATGGGTTGAAATGATAAACCCAAGCGATTTTACTGATTTTTGAAATCTTGGGATTGCGGGTTGAAATGATATATACCCGTAAAATTTAAATTATTGCGGATTGAAATGATAAATATCTGTATCGCTTGACCATAGGATAGAAAACTATATACGGACACCGTTGGTCTATTTTTAAAATGATTTCCAAAGTTGAATATATGTGTTTTTAATAAATATTGATTTTAAAATATAATATATAGATTTTATTTTAATATGTGTGCAAATTTTAGATTTTTAAAAAAAATTATATGTTTGGAAATTTTAAAATTATAAGTTAAGTTTTGAAAAATGTAAATTTTAAGATTTTACTGATAACATTATTATTTTTAAGTATATAAAATAAGATTTAATACAAAATAAAATATATATAATTAATAAAATTTAATTTAATAAAATTTAAAATAATAAAATTTAATTTAATAAAATTTAATAATTTTAATATAGATATAATATGTTTAAATATTTATTTAAATTTATGTTAATATTTTAAAAATAGATTTGTGATAACCTTAATAAGTAAAAGTTGGAAAGATAAATTAAAGTTGATTTGTTATTTAATTTGTTTAAGAATTGAATTTAAATAAAAATTGATTTGAAACTTATTGATTTGAGATTTTAAATGATATGAATTTATAACTTGATTTTAATTAAAGTTGATTAAGTGAATATTTTCATAATTAAATATAATTGAAGTTAGATATTTAATTTTGATTTAAAATTTGTAAGTTGAGATTTTATTTAAAAATTTATAAAAGTGATTTTATAAAATGCCACGGTGTGAAATAAGCATTTGGTTGTTAAAGAGACCGGGATCAGATATTGTCATACTCTCTGCCAATACCGAAAACCACTTTAACAACTGTGCACGCGGTGGAGAATCCAAAACGAAGTAGGATGGTTTGGCGAACGCTACTGTATGAGGTATAAACGCAGCCTTGAGCCCCTCGGGTCAGCTTAATATGAATAAAACAAAAGCTATACCTGAGCCAACTGAGGTCGCACCTCCGATCGAGCATGCTTCTTCGAAACCATATCTATTACTTTGTGATTTGATTGGTGCGCACCTTTGATTATGGGAGTGTGTATCGAGGTGGACGGTAGTAGCTGCTATGCGTTACCACCAGCCCGGTTCTACAAAACGGTAGTATCTTATCCTGGGCATTGCCTCACATGCCATGTCATATGCCTTATCGAGCCCATTACGACTTTAGTTTGTATCATACCTATGGAGTGCTCCCTGAATATCCCACTGGTTTGGTGGGGCTTATATCTGTATAGACTACGATATTTATATAAAAATGTGTTAAGGGGGATATGGGTAACGCCTTAACGCTATTTTAATACTTTACTTTACTATAGACATTATCTATGTAGCGTATTGTATTATGTATGTAGATAGTTTCACGGATCCTTAAGGGATGGAATCCAAACACCCTTTAAGTTATATTGCATTTCACTTGAGTTGATTTAGTTGCATAAGAATGTTAATCCCGACTCGAGTGTTTTGTGTTTTTCTTTATATATGCTCGGGTCAGCCTGAGTGTCATAGCATTTGAGACTCGCCTTTGGAGCTTGGAGCTTTGCTTGAAGATCTATCTTTTATCTATTTAGCTTTTCAGTTATTTCCAGTTGTTTATGTTCAGACTTGTCATTTGCTTATGTATTAGAGACTTCTTGTATTTGGGATTTCTGTTGTATCTGCTTTAGACTTTGATGTTTCTTTAGTAGCTTCATGAACTACTATTTATCTATTCCGCAGCGTATTGTTGTATTACTCTGTGTCTGTGATTCTGTGATTGATTTATTTACTGTATATGCTAAGTTTTGCCAAATATAAATAACAATTTATTGTTTTGAGCAATTCAAGTCTGACATGTGTGGATTATTGTCGATTTGAATGGTTCGAAATGATGGGTCGTTACAATAGAGAATACATAATTTTATACCTGTAAAACATAATCTTTATTTTTAATTTGAAGGCGGAGTCAAATAGAAACTCGGCGAACAGGCAGAAAAATCTAGTCAGACACCATGGTGGCTCGAAATCATTTCAACATCATCGCGAGGACCTGGTAAATTAATTAATTGCAATTACGAACAGTTACTACAGTTTTTGTAAAAATTTGTATGAACAACGATAATATACACCAATTATTGCAGGAAAGAGCGCGTGGGGGCACCTGTCTCGTAGGTGGACTTATTTGCGCATACTCATGCCGTCAAGCAGACCGACGACTAGGGATCAGTGACGTATGTCTGGCATGAGGATGATAAAGCATATGCCGCACATGTAAGTATAGTTTAAGTTATAAGTTATTAATAATGGTTATAAAATATTATAATAATGTCGTGTAATATTTACTTGTATTTAATTTTGCGTTGTAGGAAAAATTTATGCAAGCACGTGCGTAGATGCTTTAGCATTCGGGATGGGAACTATTGACCACTTATAAGGAGGACGCTATCTTCGACTCCGTTATGGACCCGACCCAGAGAAATAGGCGCTATGGCTATGGCAATCAATCGAAAATTTATAAAAATCAACTAAGTTGTAAAAATTGCTTAATTTTTATAAAAGTTACGCAATAACTTAAACATATATCGACTTGTTTTGTAGGCTCGGGCTTCACAAAAGGCCTAACAAAAGGCTCAGGACAATGCTGAAATTAATGAGCTTCGACAGCAGATTACACAGCTGCAGGAGCATGACCGCCTCCGAGCAGCGCAAATGGAGCAACTGAACCGGCGTTTGGCGAGTATATGGAGCGTCATGGGGCATTCGCTTCGTCTGGTGGTTCTGGGGCCGATGACGAGTCATGAGGTACGTTTTGCAGTTTTTGTTTTTGACAGTTGTGTATATATACAATGAGAGATGGTGAGGTTGATTTGTGGACACGTGGTGTTTGATATTGATTTGTGGGGTTTGATGTTGGATGTATATATTGTACATTGATGTTGGATGTAGATATTGCAGTTGGGTGATGATGAATGGTTTGTTTTGTATTGATTGAAAATGTTTGAGTTTGAGATGGTAATATTTGAGTTTTATATTATTATTGATATTGATACTGATTTTAGCTTATATATCTGATATATATATATATATATATATTGATTTTGATGTGTTGTGATATATGTTGATATTGATGTGCTGTTGGGCTGCTGAAATAAAAAAAATTACCCAGATTTCTGACGGCTACCGACGGTTTCCGACGGCTTATAAGTCGAAATATTCTGATAGCTTCCGACGGTTAACCGGTCGAAAACTCTGATGGCTTCCGACGGCGTCCAACGATTTTCTGGCATATTTTTAAGCCACGTGAACGTCAGCACCGTCGGAAAAAACGTCGGAACTGCCGTCGAAAAAGCCGTCGGAGACCGTCACAAAGCTGTCATCGTTCCCGTCGAAAATGAACGAAAGCCATGTTCTCTATACCGATGACATTTCCGATTGGAAATCACTGTTTTTCTTGTAGTGATATATATATATATATATATATATATATATATATATATTCGGCTACACCTTATTTTGCTGAATCTCAGTCCCTCTTGATTTCAACCACATATTCTCTTTTAAATAATAATAGTTTCTCTTTTCTATCGTTTATATAATTATTTAACGGGTAACATGCAGTTGAAATAAAAAAGGGTTTGAGGTTTCTTATTGTGTGTGTGTATACAGCGTGAGTGATTGAGGGATATTGATTGAAATTTAGATAATTGATCTATACTATATTATTATTAGTGAGTTGAATTTCAAGCTCATACAGGCTCCCTTGAAATTTGGCAACTGAACAGTCGCATTTTTAATTTCTTTATATTCCAAACTTTAAAATGTGATAACTTTTTTTACATTGATTGGATTTAAGAATCGTTTTCACTATTAAATCTCAAATTTAATTTGCTTTCCAATGATATCCATTGTTGATAGCTAAAAATAAATTTTTTAAAATCATAATTTTATATAGCAGCTTTAATTGCACAATTATTTTGTGTCACCGCTGTGTACCGCGTTTCTGTAACAACATTATTATGATGATCATAAACATTACATAGTAGTTTTACCTAGATTATTATAATGTATTTATTATCTTTTAACATATTTGAAAGGAATATTTTTTTTGAATTATACAATTATGGTTGCCTTTGAATATTGTAACTACATTATGTAATAAAGTAATAATCTTGATTGTGTTTGATAGTATTCAAACTTAGTGCAGTTATAATTTAACCCCATCAAAAAATGGTGTAATAATTTATAGGCATATTTTGAATTAATTTAACTACGTTAGCATTTTTTTTATTGCATTTACTATTGATGATTTTGACTATATTTGATAATTTTATTCAATTTTAAAACAGTTATAAATTAATGAAATTAAGAAAATGCAATTATAATTTACCAGCAAGTTTTGGGTAAATTTAACTATATTTGAAGATTTTTAACCACATTTATGTGATGAAGTAATAAATTTGGCTATATTTCAGGAATTTATTCAATCTTAATACAATTAAAATTTAACTACATTAATAAAATCAGTTATAATTTAATGACAATTTTGAATTATGCATGGTAGAAATTGAATATTTCAGCTATATTTATGTGATGTAGTAATAATTTTGGTTGTACACGATGGTTTATTCGAGCTTGTTGTAGTTTAAATTTAAATGCATTAAGCAAAAGCGGTTATTATTTTGCATTATTTTTGGAATTAAGCAATTATTGTTTTTGAATATTTTAACTGCATTTGTGTGATGCAATACTAATTTAGCTGTAGTAATAATTTTGTTTGATGTTAACGATAGTTATTTAACCGTATTATGAAAATATAATTGAAAAATGAATTTTGATTTTTGATAGCTTGAGATGATTAAATAATGACTTCACATAATTAATGCTTTATTCAACCGTGCAGCTCAGCGTTTAATACATTGCTTCCAGGTTTGATGACATAATTTGGCTAAGTTTACTCAATTTCGTTTACAATTACGATGATCAATAATACAATAAGCATATAAGTTGTTGTATTCGGGCTTAAGGTAGATGCACAGTTTAAGTGCTGGGTCAAAACATGTGTTGTAGTGAGAATAATGTTGATAATCACCTAAAAGAGTTTATTTTTTATTTTTTGCAGTAAATTCTAAAATCACTTGCACCACCACCGTCGGAAAACTTCTAGAAAACAATTGATGAATGTATCTTTGTATAGATGATTATGTAGTCATAGTTTGATTATTAGATATAGTTAATAGGTCAGACGAACAGTGAGAGAATTTAGTAATAATACTGCATCAATGACACTTTTGCCTTTTTTGGCTGCAGGTACAAATACCTTCAATGGTTAAAATAATTGACTGATGTAATGCATCTATTAAGGCCAAGAAAACATCACATATTTGCGCTCAAGCCAATATCATACACGCGTTGCTAGCAGTTATTTCTGAGGCTAAAAAATGAATGGACTTCTCATAATTGTTCTCTTCTGTATGTTTTGGATATTTTCAAATATTGGTTACTGTGACCAGCTGTATGCCGTGTTTTGTACCCTGCATCGACATAGATCAGATTCGGTGAACAATAGTAATTTATATTGGAACGCATGTTATTTTCTTATTGCATCATCATTTCTATTTCAATTGAATCTTCTGTTTTACTACTTTTCCCCTGTACTACATCTGTTGCTTTTTTCTTTTTTCTTTTGCTCCCTTTTTTCAGCTGTTGACAAATATATTTCCTGACTGTTTACAAATTTCATCTTATTACTATATTTCTTCCCATTGCAAAAAACTTTTGTTACTCTTATTTAATTGAATCGAACCGCACTGTGTCTTTGTGTCTGCAGTTCACAGTGAATACTTCAACTATATCTATGCACATTGAAGCAGCTGTGTAATTGAAAAAGCAACAACATTGGCGTTATATGCCACAGTGAATATATCTATGCATTAGCGGATAAATTTTTAACACATTATCCTCTAAATAGTCTGTGAACTTTAACATATTCACTGTAATTGTTTTGTTCGATTTTAATTGTGATTATCATAACCAAATATATCTATGTATTCTTTATCCTACCAAATTGTTATTCATGATGTAACACTATCGTTCAACAATGTTTTTTCATTACCACCGTATTAAATTTCTTATACATTTGGATATGACATATGCAACAACAATATTTTTTCAACATCCGTGTGCGAAGCACGGATTCGCACTAGCTTTATATAATTGAAATAGCACCGGGCTTAACATAATAATACATCATGGGAAGTCTTCGAAAGTTTGAAATTCTATGGACGACCGGCGACGTGCATAGTTATTGCACTTGTAATATTGTTCTAGAAGAGGCAACCATATAAAAGTGGGGAATATTCTTACTTCAAACTAAGGCCCCAGTAAACCATACAACTCATGGATGTTTCTCATTGAATTTGGTGAATGACAATGGAACGATAATGCAATTGATTGGAACAAGCTTTATCTATACTCAACATATGACGCACTTCACATCTCATAAATTTTAAAGTCATTAGGGATTCTGAGCCAAAAGGGTGAGGATTAACCTCGCTAATATATTAGCAGTCAAATGTGCACGAATTTCTTTTTAGTAAAGTTGTGTTCAGTCTAAACTTGTAATATAATGAGTATTCTTAGCCAATAGTTATTTTAGTTAACTAGCATAATTGCAATGTTAATAACGAATGGTTGTCTCTAGAATATTTGATTTGTGTTATATATGTAATTAAACTTGTGAACTAACGTACAAGCTAGAAGTAAAAGTCCTTCAGTCGTATAGTATATATACACACACCCATTATAATTTTAGTATGTGGAACTTAAGTCGATTGATATATATGATTTCAAAATGAAATAAATATAATGAAAGAGATAAAGTAGAATTTTTGAAGTGGCCACTAAACACCCATTATAATTTTAGTAATCATGAAGGCATCCGTCTAATGCAAGGGGAAAGGTGGAAGATCAACAAAAGGACTTACTACCTAACTATTTTTAGTGTTTTTTCTTACTTTTTTGTCTCTTCTTTTATCAATCGTTTTGTTATACGAATTGTTGTGGTTATATGTATAGCCATGTGGACATTAAACAAAGAAAAAGAGTTCTTGATGCACACCTCTCAACAGCATTTGATTTGACGTATATCTCTATCCGATGTCTAACTTGCTTTATAATTGCAAATTGTGATATTGGCTTTTTAAAGATTTCAATGGTTCAAATTCAAGTAATATAAACAATGCATATTATGTGTGTAGAAAGATTCAACGTCGTTTTAGCTTTCATATCATGGCTAGCCACGCTATTTCAATGCTACAAAATTTTTGATGTCAAGTCCACTATAAATTAGAGATGGTATAAATCGCACCGACATACAAAAACAGAGCGTATTGAACCACTAAAATGGTACGATAAACCACATCGTATTTACTAATCAATTCAAATATCTAAAATCGGACCGATTCGGTTTAAAACGATACGGTTGCGGTTTGAATGATTGAACCAACAACATCAAACCGAATTGAACCGTTTCGTAAAATTCAAATATTTTAATGAGATTTTGTATTTATTCTACTTAACATTGCTAAAATATCAAGTGTATGAGTGTTTGAACTTCATACGGTCATATAATGAACCATTTTAGTATCTAATATGTATAAAAATACGCACCATACACATTATTTAGAAATGAATGTCTTTTATTTGAATTCGTTAGAGTTTTTCACTAAGATTTTTACTATTTAATAATTATTTTCGGACAAATGTAATATGACCGTAATATCATTAAACTGGACCGTATTAAAAAATTATATTATGGTTATTGATTTTAACTATCCATATGATGCGGTGCGGAAATGGTTTGGACTTCAAACCGAACCGAACCGATCCACGTCCATCCCTACTACAAATGATCATTTCTACAAACCGTGAGAATATTCAGATATTTGTAGCATTTTCTGAACCATAAGTCGATTATTTACCATTCAAATTTTTATTTTACCACTTATTTTTAACTTTTAAATTTGAAACTCAAATATATTATGATCCGTTGAGAAGCACATATAATGCGTGTGGCAGGAGCATCCAAGACTAAAGCAAAAGAATGGAGCCGAGGTAAATACTTTTAACTAGAAATCAAATTAACTTTCACAGCTGCATATTACAACAGAAGACCTCTTATATTAGAATGATGATTGTCTTTGGAAAGGGCGAATCCAGCTCTGTCAGCTGGCAGCCAGTATAAAACAGCTTTTTTTGTCCCTACTTCTACTGCAATCCAATCCAAGAGCGCCGCGTGTATAACAGGACAATGGATTGGGCAAATAATTGGACAATGAGCCTGCTCCAGCTGTCTTAATGGGCCCGTTTGTACACCTACAGATAGAGGTACAGTAAGTATCCGCCGTTGAACCAAAATTAACGGTCCAGATAACTTTAACATGTAAGTTGTTTATGCGGAGCTGATAATTTGCAGCGCAAGCCACTTCACCGCCTAGTCATTGCCAGCTTCATGGTGTGCTCGTCTTTATACGTCTACCTCCACAAAATTCGACTCCTTAAAAACCATCAATGCTTAGCTTCTAATGTTGAATACTGAGAATTTGTACTCAAGGCAACATACGCTTAAAATAGTGGTTGTGTGAATCTTATGTTATTACATGCATTAGTTTAATACAATATATTTTAATTGTTAGAACTGTACTTAGTTTATGTCCAATCAAATGACATGATGCTTGCCTCATGGTCATAGTTAAATATTCATTAAACAACTTGAAATAAAACATTACTCAAAAGATATCTCATTCGTTTCTTAGTTAAAATTTGATATCACCGTAGTTGGTATTCAATATGAAATTAAAATCTTTGCTCAAAATTTAGTGTTTAATTGATAAATGTTATCAGATTAAATCAAAGACTTTAAAATTGTACTTCACGGTTAACTACGAATATTGTTGAAGCATTAACAATCGATCATATTCTAGATACCATAGTGACATGATGATAAAAAAAACATAATAATATATCATGTAGGATATAGTTTTGATAGATTAGAAATATGATTCACATAAATGATCTATACGCAACTGATCTCACATTTATTATTGTGTTAGACAGAGTTCGTAAAAGTTTTAATATTTAAATGGTTTAAATATTAATGAGAGCTAAGCTCACTTTAGGGAGTCACACAAAAGTATTTGCCGGTTTATTCCCAAATTCAACTTAATTGAATTGATTTATAAATATTATAAAATAAATGGAGAAAATTAATATAAATGTTATATTCAATTTTTATGATTTTATTTATTTCTTTAAGGCTTTAAATAATTAAAATAATATATAAATGTTCTATATTGATTTAATTAAATGGGCTAAAATATATCTAAATAATCAATAAAGGTTATTAATTAGATCCAAAATTTACATATACCTAGTACATGGTATGACCCGCCATAGGAAAAAAGAAAATGGAGTTTGTCATAAAAAATGATATTTGATACCAAGGAGTGAAATGAGAAAAAAGGGCAAATATTAGATATTTTATAATCGTTCTGAGGGTATAAATACCACCATATTCCCTTGGTCTTTCGAAACCATTCCATAAAACAACCTTAACCTCAATTAAAAAATAAGTTCAAACTTATAGCGCGCCTTACAAGCCAAGCGTGGAAGAGATAAGAGGTAGACTCCGAAGAGAAAATAGTTCATAATACGAAGTGTTAAAAACTGGTTTGATCAAAGAGGTAAATAATTTTAACTTATATTGTATGTAAATAAATATATATTCAACAAGATAAAAAAGAAGTTTTGATTATACATATTATCTAATTAATAATAATAATAATAAAGTTATATTTTAATTTGTATTTTAGAACGAAGGGTCTAGGGTGCTTCAATGTTGCTTGCTCATGTTAGAACTGGACCAGCCTAAAACAGAGGTTATAGGTGAATTTCAAACTTTTTTACCATATTGGATCTTTATTGGACCTATAAAGTCTAATTTATTTATAGGTTTCTAAATTTTATTTAAATAAAATCTTCATTTTTTGTGTGTGTGCACGTGCATGTGTAGCCACTACAAGGAATACGGTCATTTCCGACGGTTACAAGCCGTCAGAAATGCCGCCGGTATATAGAATACGACTTTTGTCCATTTCCGATGGAAACGACGACGGATTTGCGACAGTCTCCGACGGCAGTTCCGATGTTTTTTCCGACGGTGAAGACGTCCATGTGGCTTAAAAACACGCCAGAAAACCGTCGGAAGCCGTCGTTATATACGACCGGCTATTCGTTGGAATATTTTGACCTATAAGCCGTCGGAAACCGTCGGTGGCCGTCGAAAATCTAGGTAAAAATTTTCATTTTTCTACAGCCCAACAGCGCATCAATATCAATATATATCACAACGCATCGAAATCAATATATATATATTAGATATATAAGCTAAAATCAATATCAATATCAATAATAATATAAAACTCAAACATTACCGTCTCAAACTCAAACATTCCAATCAATACAAACAAAACTATCCATCACAACCCCACAATGTCTAAATCCAACATCAATGTACAATATATACATCCAACATCAAACCCCACAATCAATATCAAGCACCAAATGTCCACAAATCAACCTCACCATCTCTCATTGTATATATACACAAGTTTTAAGAACAAAAACCGCAAAACGTACCTCATGACTCGTCATCGACTCCGGAAACAGCAGACGAAGGGAATGCTCCATGACGCTCCATATACTCGGCCAAACGCTGGTTCAGTTGCTCCATTTGCGCTGCTCGAAAGCGGTCCTGCTCCTGCAGTTGTACAATCTAATGTCGATGCTCATTAATTTCCGCGTTGTCCTGAGCCATTTGATAGGCCTTTTGTGAGACCCGAGGCGACAAAGCAAGTCAAAATATGATTAACTTATGGCGTAACTTTTATAAAAATTAAGCAATTTTTACAACTTAGTTAATTTCTATAAACCACCGATTGATTGTAGCCACATCACCTATTTCTCTGTGTCGGGTCCATAAAGATAGCGTCCTCCTCATCAGTGGTCAATTGCTCCTATCTCGAATGCTCAAGCATCTACGCACGTGCTTACATAAATTTTACTGCAACGCAAAATTAAATACAAGTAAATATTACATTACATTATTATAATAATTTATTACTAACTAATTAAAATGATCATTGTTAATAACTTATAACTTAAAATATACTTACATGTGCGGCGTATGCGTTATCATCCTCATGCCAGGTATACATCATCGATCTCTTGTCGTCATTCTGCCTGACGGCATGAGTAATCGCAAATACGTCCATATACGAGACACGAGCCCATGCGCTCTTTTCTGCAATAATTGACGTATATTATTGTTGTTCCTACAAATTTATACAAAAAATGTGGTAACTGTTCGTAATTGCAATTAATCAATTTACCAAGTCCTCACGATGATGCTGAAATGATTTCGAGCCACCACGGTGTGTGACTGGATTTTTCTGCTTGTTCGCCGAGTTCCTGTCTGACTTCGCTTGCAAATTAAAAATTAAAATTATATTTTACAGGTATAAATTATGTATTCTCTACTGAACAAATTAAGGTGACAATTGATAGACTTATCCTGAACTCATCGCTACCCCCACCATGCGACCCAAGCATCCCATATACTGGCGCCTATCCAGTTTGGCTTCTTTCCGGATATTCTGATGGTCGACATCGTATCCCGGTAATTTTTTGCAACTTTAGAGTTCCAGTTGCGCTGTCAAAGAGTAACATCCTCCTCTTGCAGGTCTACCGCACCTTGTATATATGTTGAAAAAATATAAGTTATACATTTATACTTAGTCAGCAAATTATAAAGTGATTATATATAATGATATATAATTTTACACTTATCAGTAAATCATGTCAGATGCTCTCCCAGAGATGCTCAGGGATCCTACTTCATTTCAACCAGCATGCGGTCATACGACTCATGTATGGCTGCCTAGATATGCTGAGCACTATATTGAAAGGCTCAAGCTCAAAACCTCTGCATTAAATATGATACAGACAAATCATGACTGATATATCATACAAAATATTTATAATGTTGAAGTAAATTTAATACTTACGGACCATCTGCTTTCGGTAGCAATCTAACTATTGTACGCGGCGCCTCCTGGGAAGGGCCGCTGCCATCACCTCCGTTGCGAATGGTCCCTCTCTGAGACGAAGAGGGCGAACCGGTTTGCGAAGAACTCCTCCTTCTGAAGAAAGACATATGTAATACCTGTCATTTACATATTATTTTATTATGGAAGAACATATCATTTAATCATGAGTAAACATATTTAACATCAATAATCGCATATAACATACAAAAAAAGTGTAACATCAATACTTTCATAAATTACCTTTTTCCAACATGTACTCTATTAAATCAGTCCCCGTCGTTTTCTGATTTAGACTCGGTCTCGTACTCTAAATTGTTTTCCACTGTGGTCTCAAATGCTTCTACTAATACCTTTGATTCATCATTTAGAGGTCCGAAATCGATTTGATCATCTGTTATTGTAATTTCGTCATTTTCCTCGATATCCGCTTGGTATGCTTGTTCGTCTGGAATATTCTTTCCATCAAACGTAAATCTTGCCTTCGTTTTAAAAACCGTCGACCAATCTGTTTTATCTCGTTTTAGAGATGGATAAGGAGCATAATAAGCCTGTAGAGTTTGTTTTGCTAGTATAAACGGATCGTACTTATGATAACGTGGTGTATGCTTTATTTCAATAATATTATGTTTTTGGTGTGCGTTGATTCTAGAACCTGGAACATTACTGAACCAGTTGCATCTAAAAAAATAAACTTCTTCCACAGGTCTGGTGAAATATGTTAATTGCAAAACTTGAGTTAACACGCCGTAAAAATCATTTATGTGATCATTTGGATCATCACTTCCTTTAACATATACACCGGTATTGTTAGTTAATTTTTTTGCTGCATATTCTTTGGTGTTGGATTTGTATCCATTGACAAAGAATATTAGATATGTCTTGACTTTTCTTTTTAGTCTCATTGCAAGATGTTTCAATCCTTCATCGACCATACAATTTACCGGATCGTATACGTGGTTCGAAAACCAAGTATCAAATTTTTTGCTAATATCGCCGCTTGGATGCTGTGATTCGTTATATTGCATATATAGATAATATATTGCATTATAATGAATACACATATGTATTATTCAAGTAAATAATTTTAGATGTGTTATTTAATAATACCCAACAAATGACGCAACTTCTGCACAGTTAAGAATAACATATGTGTGAGCTACATGGTAATCTCTGTCGTCTAACCATACTTCCACGCATTTTCCAACAGGGCGTCCCGGCTGTCTAAAAGTAGATAACACTAATTCAGAAGAACCTTGTTCACTTATTGAGCCTCCAATTTCTCTTCTTTGTTGGTACATCCAGCTCCGATCGATAAAATAATCGACCATTTTTCCTACTTTAAAACATAAAAACGTATTAATCATTTACTTGTTGACATTTTATTTTTCAATTGTTTCTAGGTCTACGGCTACGACAATCAAGCTGTAATTTATAAAAATTAACTAAGTTGTAAAAATTGCTTAATTTTTATAAAAGTTGCGTAAATAACTTAAACATATTTCGACTTGTTTTGTAGGCTCGTGCCTCACAAAAGGCTTATCAAAGGCTCATGACAAGTTGAGATTAATGAGCTTGGACAGTAGATTGCACAGCTGCAGAAGCAGGACTGCCTCTGAGCAACGCAAATGGAGCAACTGAACCAGCGTTTGGCCGAGTACATGGAGCATTTCCCTTCGTCTGGTGGTTCCAGAGCCGACGACGAGTCATGAGGTACGTTTTGCAGTGTTTTTTTTAAAACTTGTGCATATATACAATGAGAGATGGTGATGTTAATTTGTGGACATGTGGTGTTTGATGTTGATTTGTGAGATTGATTTGTTGGACTGATGTGTTTGGTTGGCATTTTAGACGTTGTACATGTTGTACATTGATGTTGGATGTACATATTGCTTTTGGGCATGTGAAATTGATGATGGACGGTTTGTTTTGTATTGATGGTAATATTTGAGTTTGAGATGGTAATATTTGAGTTTTATATTGTTATTGATATTGATATTGATTTTAGCTTATATATCCGATATATATTGATTTTGATGTGTTGTGTTATATATATTGATATTGATGTGCTGTTTGGAATTCGAATGGCTGCTGTAATATAAAAAAAATCATCTAGATTTCCGACGACTATCGACGATTTCTGACGGCTTGTTGATCGAAAATCAACGATGGCTCCCGAGGCTGCCGACGGTTTCCGACGGCTTATTGACCAAATATCAGCGACAGCTCTCTACGGCTGCCGACGGTTTCCAACGACTTATTGATCAAAAATCAGCGACGGCTCCAGACGGTTCTTCGACGATTTTTCAAGCCGCGTGGACGTCTTAACCGTCGGAAAGGCCGCTGAAATTGTCATCGAAATAGACGTTGGAAGCCGTCGAAAAGACGTCGTCGTTTCAGTCGGAAAAAGACAAAAGCCGTGTTCTCTATACCGATGGAATTTTCGACGGCTATCACTGTATTCTTTGTAGTGGTACTAAAACAAATTATGTGTTATTTTTGCTGAATACGTAGACTAACAAATTATATATTAACAAAAACGATACTTCATTACAAGTAAAATGCACAACCATTTCAACATCATGATGTCACAACTAAAATAAACATGGCAAAAGTATGGAGTACAATTTAATATTTTGTTATCATATTATATAAAATATACAAATACATTTGAAAAGAGCTCGGTGCATGAATCTTGCGAGGAGCGAGCAGCATAGAAAAAAGAAAGATGCGAAATCGATAACATAAAAAATAGATTCCACAAACACATCTTTCATGCTTTCATAGAAGTGGAGATCGATGGGTGGTTTTTTATTTCCGTCATCCAATCAAAATCAATATATATTGACTCCACCCGATGTGATTGTACATATGACCGAACTCCTACTTATTTTTCTTATTTCCATATTGGAAGGTAATTTACATACGACCATGTCTACCGATGAAAAGTATATAAAAGATCCTACTAAGACGGCAAACATAGATTTATTTTTCCCCTCTCGTTAGCTACGTCTCTTCCATAAAATTTTTGTTGGTTACACACACTTTAAAGAGCATTCATAACATACATCTTAGATTCTCAAGTGCAAAATAAAACCTCTTTTGAACGAAAATGCAATATTACGTGTTTTGCATGGGACATGTAATTTATCTTAACATAAAGAGTAAATCAAAGGATTTTAATGCAGCACCATATTTTGCATAAATATGTACGGTTGGACCATATAGTTTTATCATCACATTATTCAAAGCTTTTTTCACACAATCAAATGTTTCCTTGTGTTGTTTGCTGCTGCATCTTCCGATGTATCAAATGAAAGCTTCACGAAGACGCGTATTAGTATTCTTCACCCGTGACTCTGTCAACACGTTCAAATTCCATACGTTCCGTATTAAAAAGACTTTTCCTGGGACTCGCCAGACACTAAAACCAAAACAGGGGCTTAGCATGTACCTTTCATTTTGTTCTTAGGCTTGTTTAAAACACTAAAATTATGCAAGACCCCTTGTTCTTTATAGTAAATTTAACAAGCTACTATGTGCTCCCAAATTACTATATAAAAACGTAGCAAATATTGCTTTCAAAATTGGATCTCGTTACATTGAATCTGCCTTTTCTTATTAATATTTTGTTTTTAAATTGCATTGAAACGTTTTGTATTCAGTTGATAAATTCTAAAATATTTTAGATTATCTCAGAACTCGCTGATTTTTCTTTAACTATTCGGATTTTCTTGAGTTCTCTTCGAATTAGACTAGAAAATTTGAAAATATTTTTATTCTTTCACTTCTAGAACCACAGTTATTTCCTAATAAGATTTTATGTTTTATAAGTTAATTATTTTAAATAAAATATATAAAATGTTAAATTCTATACTTAACCCCTTTTCGAGAACGAAAAGTTTTGAGTGGTGGAGAATGTAACGACCCGTATTTTTAACTATTTTAAATTATTATATTTAATATGATTATTAGATAAAAACGGTTAGGAATAAAAATTTAATGTTTTATTTATGTAATTTATTTAATATGTATTTGGATAAAATTTTGAAATAACCAATTTCGAAAACTTAGGAAATAATAATTATTGAAATGAATTTTATATATTGAATGTATTTATAATCAATAGTTGGATTGAATAATAAATGTTGACTTATTTAGTTGAAATTAAATTAATTGTTGATAACTAAATTTCATTGAGATTTTAATATTGGATAATTAAATTGTTTAAAATTTAATATTAGAAATTATTTAAATAATTGAATCTTGAATTTAATGTGAATGAAAATGTTGTTGAAAGTTGATTTAAATTTTATTTAAACGAGAATGAAGAACGTAAAATTTTAAAATTGAATTTAAAGCGATTAAATTGATTTTGGAAATTCCTTATTTTAATTAACGAGTAAAAATAGCCATTTTGGGCCATTATTTCGGATTTCGACGAAACCAGTTTCATCGGATCCGTAATAGCGATTTATTGTAGGATTTTAATTTTCGTAGCAATCAGATTTATCATTTGGCCACGCGAGCTTGAAAGTAGAAATAAATTAGATGAATTTAATTAAAATAATTTGATTTCGAAAAGCTATCTTCTGCATACGATCGAACTAGGCCTCGATGCTAGTTCCATTGTGTTCGGATAGGAGGTTTAACATATATAACGTTAGGCGGCACGCCTCATTTGGAGCTCGAGAATTTCGAATGTTAAAAGTCAAATATTTGCTGATTAAAATAATATATATGCTCACCTTCTCACTTGACAATTCGTACACGGCCGCGAACCTTTTGTCTTCCCCGTACTTCCCCGTACTTCCCCCTCCCCCTCTTTTCAAATCTTCGGCAGAACTATAGATAAAAAAAAGGAAAAGAAAACGAAAAAAAAACTCAAACAATGGGCGCTCGAGGGAGGGAAGGCGGCGCTTGGAGGTAGGGGAGGCACAGACAGTCGCTTAGGGTTTTTCTTTTTGGGGTGTCGATCTGTGCGCGTGCACGGGGCGTTGAGGGCGCGACCTGGTGGTCGAGTGACGACTGAAGGAGGTAGCGGCATTGGGTCGTGGTCGATGGCTGGGGCGACTCGGCGATTGCTCGATTATATAAAAAAAAACGGGGAAAATCGCGTGCGCAGGCAAGACGGGAAGAAGGAGATGTGGGAATGAGCGTGCGTTGTCTTGGAGGAATTCGTGAACGAGAGGTAACGATTTTTTTTATTTTTTATTTTTTTTTTATTTTGTAAATTACGTTTAATTATATCGTTATGTTAATTATCGTGTAATTTTTGCATACGAGGTTCGTTTCGGACGAAACAAATTGCGTTGGAACCGTATCGACGTCGTCTAGAGCATGGAATCAAATTGGAATTTATTTGAAGCTGAAATATTTTCGGTTTCAAATAAAAGGTGAGTGTTTTATAACGCTCACGAGGTACCGAATAATTTTTATGTTAGTTAAATTGATAACACGAAGTAATTTAATTATATTGACTGTTGTTTGGTAATATTTAACTGACATTTAAATTGATATAAATTGAAATGATAAGAATTTGAATTGACAGTTCAAATTTGAATTGGGAATTAAATTGCCGGTTAAATTCCCGATTATTGACAACTGGTTAATTGGGTGATATTTTGACTGGTTTGGATGTTGTTTGTGATGAATGTCTATTGGATAGATTGGATGATTTGGATGTTTATTTATTTTTATATATTCCTGTTATAACCCTGTATATTATTGACATTGTATGAACTATTATTTGAATTATATTCGAATAAATTAAGAAATATGTTGAAATAATATATACCTATGACATTTATTTTGGATTGAAATGATATATATCCATCTCTGAAATTAAAATAAAATAACTAATCACTTGGCCATAGGGTAAAAAATTATATACGAACACCAGATTGGTTAAATTAATAATTTTAAAAGTCTTGGTTTTGAAATTATTTAACTGATTATGATTTAAAGAAATAAAAATCGAATTTATGAAAATTGAATTAATTACGAGTTCGAGTTTGAAATGTTGAAATTAAATTTGGTTAAAAAAATTGTTTTAAAGAATTTAATTAGAGTTTGAAGTCATGATTGAAATATGATTTGAATTATTGAAATTGAATTGTTCAAAAAGATTTGAATTATACTTGAATTTCGAAGTTATTTAAGTAAAGGTAATTTAAATGGATATTTCAAATTTGAGCTCGAAATTGAATTATCCTAAAGATTTGAATCTAAAATTTGAACATTGAAGTTTAATTTGAATTAAATGATTTAAATTGATATTTCAAAATTGAACTCGAACTTTATATAAATTGAAATGGTTTAAAATTGGAAATTGAATTGAAATTTAAACCATTGGAATTGAATCAATGAAAATCGAAATTGAAATTAATTGGAATTGAAATCGATATTGAAGTTAATTTGGATTGGAATTGAAATTGATTTGAATTGAAATCGAAATTGAATCGATTCGAATTGAATTGAGATCGAAGTAATTTGAATTGGAAGATTTGGAATTGAATCAGTTTGACCTTGAAACTGTTTTAAATAAATTATTTTAATATAAACTATTTTAAATCTATCTTTTCAAGTATTCAAATTATTTTGATTTTCCAAACTATTTTACTATATAAAACGTTTTCAATACTTAAATCGTTTTATATCAAACTATTTTAACTATTTAAACTACTTAAAAAATTTCAAACTATTTTCTAAAAAATTCAAACTAGTCAGAGTGCGAATCGTTTATATCTAAATCGTGGATTTAAAGGCGAATGAGGTCAAAATGAAGTTATAAACCAAATTGTAATTCGAATCGAATTTTGGAGTGAAATTGACATATCGTACTGAATTGACATATTTTGAGTAAATATGAGGATTTTTAAAATGAATGATATTTTGAAGCGAATATGATATTTTGATATCAAGTATGAATCAATTTCGAAATGTAAAAGAACCAACCGGTGTGTAAAACGACGTTTGGTTGTTAAAGAGACTGGGGCCTCTTATTGGCATACCTTTTGTCAATATTGGAACCACTTTAACAACTGTGTACGCGGAGGAGACTCCAGAATGAAGTGGTTGGATTTGGCGTCGTTTGCTGGATTTGAAGAAAGAGAATGATGATGGATAGATCACGACACTTGTGCTAATTTGAAATGACTAAAACATGATGGCTTGACAGGGCCAAGCGGGCTGGCTACCCCTACCGGAAATCCGTTCTTCGATTTTCTTTGGACTTGGTCCATACTATTACTCTTGTGGTTGGTTTCGGTTGGTGCACGTTGATTTTGTGATAACCTCCTTTTGACTCGATATGGGATGGATGTACGCGGTGGACGATCGTGGCTACGATGCGTTACCACCAACCTTGCGACCCGAAGTGGTAGTATCCTACCTTGGCCATTACCTTACGTGCCTTGTCATACTTTTATCCCTATACGAGACCACTACGATTTTGGTTTAGTATTGTTGTATCACGGCGCATCCCTATCCCCCGACGGGCTACTGGGGCGTTATATAGAAACAGTACGACAATGCTTAAAAATGCGTTAAGGGAGATTAATGTAAAGCCTTAACGCTAAGAAAAATAATTATTTTACTAATTAGACATTACATATATAGTGTATTCTACTATATATAATATTTGGACGGATCCTTAAGAGATGGAAAATCACGTAATATCTCTTGAGTTATTGCGTGCACGTTGTACACTAGATATGGGATGTGAAATCCTGTAAGCATCTCCGATGCTATTACACTCATGTTATGTGATATTGATTTGACTCACATAAGGATATTTTAGTCCTTACTCGAGTGTTTTGTCTTTTCATTATGCTCGGGTCAGCCTTGAGTTTTCAACATATTGAAGATCATTTCTGGAGGACGAAGACAAAGATTTGGTACATTATTATTACTAGTATTATTTCCCTACATCATGTTGTCTGCTGCATTATTAATTTTGTTCTATTGTATACATAACTTTGATAAATGTTGTATAAATTATAATCAAATGTATATTATAAACAGCTTCATGAACTGTTTATTTGATTATTATATTTTGTCATTCCGCTACGAGATTCTGTATTTGCTTCTTTCTTTTCTTATTTTTCTTGATTAACGCCATTGATTATCTATGTTTTGGATTGTTTAAGTTGGACATGTGTGGATTATTGTCAATCTAAACCTTTCGAAATGTGGGTCGTCACAATTGGTATAAGAGCTTTGGTTTAGCGATAACCTTAGCTTTGTGGGGTTTGACTCATTAGAGATAGGGTAGTATTATCCTAGAATGAGTTGTTTGAGTGTGTATATATGAGAGCGCGTACTTGTTAGTGTTATAAAATGTTTTATATTATGGTCACTTATCCGTTGAGTTGTTTATGAATTCTGGTCGGTGCGTGGGATGCCATGTCATCGATAGGGGTTTCTAAACACTTAAACGAGGCAAGTCGACATAATATTGTTTTAAGATAGGGTAAATGAAATAATTTTATCTAAATTATATATTATATATAAAAAGAAATTAAATGAGAATAAATGAACAAGTGAAATTAATGTGAATAATTGAATTTGATTTAAATTGGATATAAATAAATTGAATGTTAACTAATTGAATATGAAATAAGTGAATGTTAAATAAAGAAATGTTGATACACTTAGGTATAAGAGGTAAGAATATAAGTTTAAATTATGAAATGAATAGATTTATAAAATAAATTGAATATGAAGCGAATAGGTTGTAAAACTAAGTTTGGAAATATTAACTTAACTAATTTAAGTTTAGGGATGTTTATAAACCTAAGTAATGAGTTATGAAATAAAAATCTAATCTTAGTTTAAGTTAAAAGAATGGATTTAAAAACTGGAATTTGGAAACTTGAATTCCAGTGCCTTTGAAATTGTTTCTAAGATTTTGAAAATAATATTAGTATTATTTAAAAATATTTATGAATAGAAATTGTTTCAAGAAGGAATTAAAAGGAAATAAATTCCATACTCCCCTCTTCTGTCGTTGGAAAATAATTTCGGTGATGACGGCCGCATCATCGATATTCATTTTTGAGTTTCAAAGTGAGGGAGGCCACTTAGTAGCTTTGCTATGCATTTGATTCAATAAACAGATTTTGGTTTAAAATTTCTAAATATGATTTGATATATATAAAAGATATGAGTATATATATTATTTCAAAATGATTTGAAATGAACCCGGTATTTGAATTCTTAAGTTCCTGTTAATTAATGATTTTTAGTTGTAGAAATAACATGAAATTTTTATATAGTTGGAAACTTCTAAAATGAGAAATAATAAATTGAAGCTAAGTGTTTAAATAAGACATGAGAAGATAAATTATAACTCTTAAATTTCAAGATAATGAAAATTTAACTTGTATACTGAAATGGCCTAAGCTAAATACCTTAATCCTCCCTCCATCCTTATCTGATCATTCTCCTTTGAGAGAAGACACTCCTCATTTTCATTCTTTAATAATTGGACTGATAATCCTGAATTTTTAAGTATTGTTGCTAACTGTTGGAATATGCATGTTTTTGGTAATCCTATGTTCATTTTGCAGACTAAGCTTAGGCATTTGAAGAGCAATTTAAGGAGTTGGGCTAAGGCAAATTATGGGAATGGAAATAGCACCTCTTCATCAATTAGAGATAATTTGTTGCAGGTGCAGAGGAATATCCTTTCTGACCCTAATAACGCTTTGTTTAATGAATAGGAAATTAATCTCAGACTCAGCTTATCTAATGCTCTTGGGGAGGAGATCAAAATGGCAAAGCAGAAGGCCAAATTAAATTGGCAAATCCATGGGGACAAGAATTCAACTATCTTTCATAATTCCCTAAAGATAAAACAAGCTTCGTCTACCATCACTAATATTAATGATATGAATGGCAATTCTTGTAATACTAATGAATCTATTCAAGAAGCTTTTCTGGCTTACTATAAGATCCTGCTTGCCAACCATGACATTCTTGATATATCCATGCAATTATTTTCTCATGTTTCTCTTCCTGTCATTTCTAGCACTAACAAGGAACTTCTGATTAGGGAAATTTCTCCTGATGAAATTAAAGATACCATTTTCAATATGAAGGGATCTAGCAGCCCTGGGCCTGATGGTTATAATGCACATTTTTTCAAAGTCTCCTGGGAAATTATTGGGCATGATGTGACTAAGGCCATCCTTAATTTCTTCGAACACAACAAGTTATTAGCTGGAATTAATGCCACCAGACTTACTTTGGTTCCTAAGACTCAGCAACCTTCTTCTGTTACCCAATTAGACCCATTGCTTGTTGCAATGTTATATACAAAGTCATCTCTAAAATTATGGCTACTAGGATGAAGCATGTGTTAGCTACCACCATTTCTCATAACCAAAGTGCTTTCCTTCCTCATAGAGACATTACTGATAATATTCTTCTGTCCAATGATCTATTGAGAGGATATAACAGGATTAATATCTCTCCCAGGTGTGTGATGAAATTAGATGTTCAAAAGGCTTATGACACTGTTAGTTGGAAATTACCCATATATATTCTTTATAGAATGAACTTCCCTACCCCTTTTTTGGCTTGGATTTTCACATGTATCTCTACCGTTAAATTTTCTATTAGACATAATGGTGATACCTTTGGTTATTTCAATGCTACACATGGAATAAGGCAAGGGGACCCCATTTCTCCGTACCTTTTTGTGTGTGTCATGGAATTATTCACTGGCCTTATCAACAATGCTATGACTCTTAAGCTTATTGACTTTCATCCACTTTGTAAGAGCCTGAAAATATCTTCTCTTCTCTTTGCTGATGATTTAATGTTGTTCACTAAACCTAATGATAAGTCTATAAATGGAGTTATGAATGTTCTGACTAGATTTAAACTGTTAACTAGTTTGGATATTAATAGATGCAAATCCAAGATTAAAATTGCAGGGTTGGATGATAATCAAAAGAGTATTATTACTGCTTTATTTGGATTATCTCCCTTTGATGATAATGAGACTTATCTTGGTATGCCTGTCTGCTCTTCTAAAATCAGATCTAGTCAATGTCTACAGTTGTTTGAAAGAATCACGGCTAGATTGTCTTCCTTGTCAGCCTCCTTATCTATGGCTAGTAGGTTAGTTGTTGTTAAATCCATTGCTTCATCCATGTGCTTATACTATGCCAGAATTTATATTTTGCCTACCAAGCTCTTATCCATGATTAATTCTGCTTTAAATCATTTTCTTTGGCATGACAATCCTTTTTCTAAGAAACCGATCCCCATTGCCTTCAATTCTGTTTGTTGTCCTTTCAATACTAGTGGTCTTGGCATTATGGACATCAAAGAATGGAATAAGGCAGCTCTTTCTACAAGAATTGATAAATTGATGAATAATGCAAATAATCTTTGGGCTTCTTGGACTAGGATTAATTTAATCAAGAATATGCATTTTTGGACTATGGATATCCCTATGGATTGTAGCTGGGTTTGGAGAAATATTTTAAGATGCAGGTTTGTTTTTTTCCCCATTTTTCAGAAATGTATTAAGGATGATGATACATCCTTCTGGTTTGATCCTTGGTCTGCTAATGGCTGCATACTTGCTAATGTGATTAATTTTAATTTGAGGGTCCAGTTTGGGATCAATGATAATGCTAAGGTTAGCTCATTCTGGTTTGATGGTTACATTAATCTTCCTTACTCTAGCTCTTATGCTATCAGGCAAGTGTGGGCTAATATTCAGAACAATGTTTACTTAAAGGATAATGTTCATGATTTATGGGCTGGGAAGAATCATTCAATTGCTATGGTTTATAAGTACATTACCAAGGCTTGTCCTTTGTCCTGCTTCCCTTGGCACTCTAGAATTTTGAAGTGCAGTTCAATCCCTAAAGAAAATATCATGCTGTGGAAGGTGATAAGGAATGGTATTCATACTCTTGATAAGCTTAGGGCTAGAAATCTGGTTATGTCTGCTACCTGTCTTTTGTGTTGCAATGAGGATGAGAGTATTTGTCACCTATTTTTTAACTATCATTACTCATTCTTCATCTGGAAAAGAGTTTTTAGGTCTCTTAACCTGCACAATCCTAGTGCAAACTCATCTATTGAATGGTATAACATTTTTAAAGCTACTAGATGGAAGACTAGTAAAAGTGAATTATTATTAAGGCTTCTTAAGAAATTTGTGTATTTTGTTAGGATGGAAAGGAACAATAGGGTGTTTTATGGCACTTCTACCCCTAAACACATTTTGTTCCTCTCAATTGCTAAACATTTTAGTGCCTCTTGATGTACTTGCTGTGCTGCTGATTTTTGGTGGTTTGCTTGGTGTCATTGTGGTGCTACTTCGAGTCTTGCTTGGTGTCTGAGGTGGAATGCTTCGGGTCCTTTTATTCTGTAGTGGTAATGGCTTTGGTTGGATACTTCGGGTCCTGCTTCGTGCTTTCTGCAGTTTCCTTGGTGGTTTTCTTGAGTTGCTTGTGGTTATTGTTGTTGCTATGTTTATTTGCTATCTTTTGTCTCTTCTTTCTTGTATCTCTCTGTACTTCTTATTTATACTTGTATAATTTTTGCATGGTATAAATATAAGGTAGGGGCCCTTTTAACCCCGTTGGCTTTGCAAAAAAAATTTAACTTGTATAAATTATTGAACATTCTTGTTAACTAAAATAAATAAGATAAATTTGTATAATATTCAATTACATTCTAAAAAACATATATAAAACTTACCAGAAATGTTTAAAAAGTTGAAATGTTAAATATGAATATGTAATAGAATATTATACAAGTTTGAATTTAAGTAATAAAAATGTTTAAATTGAAACTGTGCTAAAGATATGTTTATAAAAATTAAATTAAATTGTTATAAGAAATGTTATACACTTAGTTAATGTTCTAAGAAGTGTTAAATGAATGATTTTAGTAGTAAAAAGAAAATACTATTTAGATAGGAACTTAAGAGAAGGTAAACAAAAAAATTAAATCATATCTTTGTAAATTGTTTAAAAAAAATTAAAATTTACAAAGGATGTTTTAAGATTTAACTATAGCTTTTTGAGATAATTATAATTTGAATAATATTGTGTAAAAGAAGATACATCTGTATAAAATGATTATAAACTTAAGAAATGATTAATGAAATTAGAAAGTTGAAATTTGAATTATGAAATGAAAATTTATTTAAGTCAAGTTGAATAAAATGAATTAATGAAATGAGTTAATGAAATAAATTTTAAGATGAAAGTTAACTTATGAAAGGTTGAATAAAAATTGATTGTGATAAAAAGAAAAATTTATTAATATGAATTTGAGTTATAAAATAAAATTTACTTAAATAAATTTAATAATATGAATTAGTGAAATGAATTAATGAAGTGAATAAATGAAATGATATGAGATGTTAAACATAAAATGAACACATGGCGCAATTGGCAAGAGCAACGGCCTCCCTCGTATGAGGTGAGGAGTTCGATTCCTGGCAGCTGCTTCAAGTATACCGAAAGGTCTGGTCTAAATGGGGGCACGGCTGTCGCGGGCCAGTTGTGTCGCCTCAAGTTTACTGTTCAGGAGTCGCAATGTCGGCGGTGATAGAACAGGTTTCCCTGGTTGCCAAAAAAAAAACAATTGAAATTTAACAAATTGAATTGAATAAATTGAATGTAAATGAAATAGATGTGAATAAATTGGAAGTAAACCAATTAACTATTAATAAAAATTGGATGTTAATAAGAAATGAAGTGTATAAATTAAATATTGACATTGGATAATGTAAATTTACATAGTTATGAATTAATTGGATTAATTGGATGAATATTGATGGTTGAATGGTTTCTTTTGTTGCAAACCATTGTTATTACTATTTTTGATTGCATATGATTGTTGTATGTTGTGTATTTGTGCTTGTGCTTATGATTTAGATTCAAAATCATGCTATGTGGTTCTATTTAACTCGTACATGTTCTATATCTTATTATAAGTGACTAATATTCTAAATTGAGTTGAGATAGGTACATACAAAGACCGTTTGGACGTATACGTTGATTTTATTTGCTTTTGCCTGCTTAATATGAGCGAACTCGCTCGTATTAATAATAATAAGGTACGTACCTTGGATTACATACCGCATTTTATATTTTTTCCTTACGGGATGCCTCATCATTGAGATGAGATATATATTTGATATATATATATATATATATTGTATTGTAAATTTTTTTCGATGGAGCGGCGCAAAGGAAATGCTGCCGAAATTTTCCGTAAATCCGGATGTTAGAAAAATTTGAGATTTTAAAATTTCATAACTTGTTTTTTTTAAATAAGTTGTAATTTGCGTAAAGCCGATATCGGAGTGGTGTAGTAGAAGCGTAGTAAAGATTTTGTAAATAAGATTTTATGTTTTATAAGTTAATTATTTTAAATAAAATATATCAAGTGTTAAATTCTCTACTTAACCCCTTTCGAGGATGAAAAGTTTTGAGTGTGGGAGAATGTAACGACCCGTATTTTTAACTATTTTAAATTATTAAATTTAATATGATTATTGGATAAAAAGGGTTAGAAATAAAAATTTAATATTTTATTTATGTAATTTATTTAATATGTACTTGGATAAAATTTCGAAATAACCAATTTTAGAAACTTTGGAAATAAAAAGCATTGAAATGAATTTTATGCATTGAATGTATTTATAATCAATAGTTGGATTGAATAATAAATGTTGACTTATTTAGTTGAAATTAAATTAATTGTCGATAACTAAAATTCATTGAGATTTTAATATTGGATAATTAAATTGTTTAAAATTTAATATTGGAAATTATTTAAATAATTGAATTCTGAATTTAATGTGGATGAAAATGTTGTTGAAAGTTGATTTAAATTTAATTTAAAGGACAATGAAGATCGTAAAAGTTTAAAATTGAATTTAAAGTGATTAAATTGATTTTGGAAATTTCTTATTTTAATTAACAAGTAAAAATAGCTATTTTGGGCCACTATCTCGGATTTCGACCAAACCAGTTTCATCGGATCCGCAATAGTGAGTTATTGTAAGATTTTATGTTTCGTAGCGATCAGACTTATCGTTTGGCCGTGTGAGCTTGAAACGCGTAGAAATCAATTAGATGAATTTAATTAAAATAATTTGATTTTGAAAAGCTATCTTCTGCATACGATCGAATTAGGCCTCGAAGCTAGTTCCATTGTATTCGGAATGGGGGCATAACATATAGAACGCCAGGTGGCATGCCTCGTTTGGAGCTCGAGAATTTTTGAACGTTAAAAGTCAGATATTTGCTAATTAAAATAATATATATGCTCACCCTCCCACTCGACAATTCGTACACGGCCGCATTTCAATTTTATTCCTCGTACTTCCCCCTCTCCCTCTTTTCAAATCTTCGGCAGAACGATAGATAAAAAAAAGAAAAAAAACTAAAACAATAGGCGCTCGAGCGAGGGAAGGCGGCGCTTGGAGGCAGGGGAGGCGCGAACAGTCGCTTAATGTTTTTCTTTTTGGGGGCGTGGATCTGTGCGCATGCGCGGTGCTTTGAGGGCGTCGAGCGACGACTGGAGGAGGTAGCGACATTGGGTTGTGGTCGATGGCTGGGGCGGCTCGGCGATTGTTCGATTATAAAAAAGTGGGAAATCTCATGCGCAGGCAAGACTTGGAAGAAGGAGATGTGGGAATAAGCGTGCGTTGACCTGGAGGAATTTGTGAACGAGAGAGAGGTAACGATTTTTTATATTTTTATTATTTTGTTAATTACGTTTAATTATATCGTTATGTTAATTATCGTGTAATTTTTGCATACAAGGTCTGTTTTAGACGAAACAAATTGCGTTGGAACCGTATCGACGTCGTCTAGAGCATGGAATCAAATTGGAATTTATTTGAAGCTGAAATATTTTCGGTTTCAAATAAAAGGTGAGTGTTTTATAACACTCACGAGGTACCGAATAATTTTTATGTTAGTTAAATTGATAACACGAAGTAATTTAATTTTATTGACTGTTGTTTGGTAATATTTGACTGACATTTAAATTGATATGAATTGAAATGATAGGAATTTGAATTGAGAGTTCAAATTTGAATTGGGAATTAAATTGCTGGTTAAATTCCCGATTATTGACAACGGGTTAATTGGGTGATATTTTGACTGATTTGGATGTTGTTTGTGATGAATGTCTATTGGTTGATAGATTGGATCATTTGGATGTTTATTTATTTTTATATATTCCTATTATAACCCTGTATATTATTGACATTGATGAACTATTATTTGAATTATATTCGTATAAATTAAGAAATATGTTGAAATGATATATACCTATGACATTTATTTTGGATTGAAATGATATATATCCATCTCTGAAATTAAAATAAAATAACTGATCACTTGGTCATAGGATAGAAAATTATATACGGACACCGGATTGGTAAAATTAAATAATTTTAAAAGTCTTGGTTTTGAAATTATTTAAATCATTTTGATTTAAAGAAATAAAAATCGAATTTATGAAAATTGAATTGATTACGAATTCGAGTTTGAAATGTTGAAATTAAATTTGGTTAAAAGAAATTGTTTTAAAGAATTTAATTAGAGTTTGAAGTCATGATTGAAATATGATTTGAATTATTGAAATTGAATTGTTCAAAATGATTTGAATTATACTTGAATTTCGAAGTTATTTAAGTAAAGGTAATTTAAATGGATATTTCAAATTTGAGTTCGGAATTGAATTATCCTAAAGATTTGAATCTAAAATTTGAACATTGAAGTTTAATTTGAATTAAATGATTTAAATTGATATTTCGAAATTGAACTCGAACTTTATATAAATTGAAATGGTTTAAAATTGGAAATTGAATTGAAATTTAAACCATTGGAATTAAATCAATGAAAATCAAAATTGAAATTAACTGGAATTGAAATCGATATTGAAGTTAATTTGGATTGAAATTGAAATTGATTTGAATTGAAATCGAAATTGAATCGATTCGAATTGAATTGAGATCGAAGTAATTTGAATTGGAAGATTTGGAATTGAATCAGTTTGACCTTGAAACTGTTTTAAATAAATTATTTTAATATAAACTGTTTTAAATATATCTTTTCAAATATTCAAATTATTTTGATTTTCCAAACTATTTTACTATATAAAACGTTTTCAATACTTAAATTGTTTTATATCAAACTATTTAAACTATTTAAACTATTTAAAAAATTTCAAACTATTTTCTAAAAAATTCAAACTAGTCAGAGTGCGAATCGTTTATATCTAAATCGTGGATTTAAAGGCGAATGAGGTCAAAATGAAGTTATAACCTAAATTGTAATTCGAATCGCATTTTGGAGTGAAATTGACATATCGTACTGAATTGACATATTTTGAGTAAATATGAGGATTTTAAAAATGAATGATATTTTGAAGCGAATATGATATTTTGATATCAAGTATGAATTAATTTCGAAATGTAAAAGAACCTACCGGTGTATAAAACGACGTTTGGTTGTTAAAGAGACCGGGGCCTCTTATTGGCATACCCTCTGTCAATATTGGAACCACTTTAACAACTGTGTACGCGGAGGAGACTCCATAATGAAGTGGTTGGATTTGGCGTCGTTTGCTGGATTTGAAGAAAGAGAACGATGATGGATAGATCACGGCACTTGTGCCAATTTGAAATGACTAAAACATGATGGCTTGACAGGGCCAAGCGGGCTGGCTACCCCTACCGGAAATCCGTTCTTCGATTTTCTTTGGACTTGGTCCATACTATTACTCTTGTGGTTGGTTTTGATTGGTGCACGTTGATTTTGTGATAACCTCCTTTTGACTCGATATGGGATGGATGTACGCGGTGGACGATCGTGGCTACGATGCGTTACCACCAACCTTGCGACCCGAAGTGGTAGTATCCTACCTTGGCCATTACCTTACGTGCCTTGTCATACTTTTATCTCTATACGAGACCACTACGATTTTGGTTTAGTATTGTTGTATCACGGCGCATCCCTATCCCCCGACGGGCTACTGGGGCGTTATATGCAAACAGTACGACAATGCTTAAAAATGCGTTAAGGGAGATTAATGTAAGGCCTTAACGCTAAGAAAAATAATTATTTTACTAATTAGACATTACATATATAGTGTATTCTACTATATATAATATTTGGACGGATCCTTAAGTGATGGAAAATCCCGTAATATCTCTTGAGTTATTGCGTGCACGTTGTACACTGGATATTTGATGTAAACATCTCCGATGCTATTACACTCATGTTATGTGATATTGATTTGACTCACATAAGGATATTTTAGTCCTGACTCGAGTGTTTTATCTTGTCATTACGCTCGGGTCAGCCTTGAGTTTTCAGCGTATTGAAGATCATTTTTAAAATGAATGATATTTTGAAGCGAATATGATATTTTGATATCAAGTATGAATCAATTTCGAAATGTAAAAGAACCAACCGGTGTGTAAAACGACGTTTGGTTTTTAAAGAGACCGGGGCCTCTTATTGGCATACCCTCTGTCAATATTGGAACCACTTTAACAACTGTGTACGCGGAGGAGACTCCAGAATGAAGTGGTTGGATTTGGCGTCGTTTGATGGATTTGAAGAAAGAGGACGATGATGGATAGACCCCAGCACTTGTGCTAATTTGAAATGACTAAAACAGGATGGCTTGACAAGGCCAAGCGGGCTAGCTACTCCGAGCGGACATCTGTTCTTTGATTTTCTTTGGACTTGGTCCATATTATTACTCTTGTTGTTGGTTTCGATTGGTACACCTTGATTTTGGGATAACCTCTCTTTGACTCGGTATGGTATGGATGTACGCGGTGGGCGATCGTGGCTACGATGCATTACCACCAGCACTGCGACCCGAATTGGTAGTATCCTACCTTAGGCATTGCCTCACGTGCCTTGTCATACTTTTATCCCTATACGATACCACTACGATTTTGGTTTAGTGTTGTCGTATCACGGCGCATCCATATCCCCAATGGGCTACTGCGGCGTTATATGCAAACTATACGACAATGCTTAAAAACGCGTTAAGGGGGATTAATGTAAAGCCTTAACGCTAAAAAAATATTTATTTTACTGATTAGACATTACATATATAGTGTATTCTACTATATATAATATTTCAACGGATCCTTAAGAGATGGAAAATCCCGTAACATCTCTTGAGTTATTGCACGCATGTTGTCCACTAGATAGGAGATGTGAAATCCTGTAAGCATCTCTGATGCTATTACACTCATGTTATGTGATATTGATTTGACTCACATAAGGATATTTTAGTTCTGACTCAAGTGTTTTGCCTTTTCATTACGCTCGGGTCAGCTCTGAGTTTTCAGCGTATTGAAGATCATTTCTGGAGGACGAAGATTTGGTATATTATTATTACTAGTATTATTTCCCTACATCATGTTGTCCGCTGCATTATTTATCTTGTTCTATTGTATATAGAACTCTGATAAATGTTGTATAAATTATAATCAAATGTATATTATAAACAGCTTTATGAACTGTTTATTTAATTATTATATTTTGTCATTCCGCTGCGAGATACCGTATTTTCTTCTTTCTTTTCTTATTTTTCTTAATCAACCCCATTGATTATCTATGTTCTGGATTGTTTAAGTTGGACATGTGTGAATTATTGTCAATTTAAACCTTCTGAAATGTGGGTCGTCACGTGTCAAAACAAACCAACATATCATCCAACATAGCGTCAAAATGTATCAACCATATCCAAATACATCAATTTCAAAATGTCCAAACATAAACGTAAAGTAACATACCCATCAAGACTCATCATCAGCTCTGTAACCACTCGATGAAGAAAATAACCCACACTACTGCACCTCAGCCAAGCATTGGTTCAACCGTGCCACTCCGCAGCACAATGGCGGTCTTTCTCCTGCAGCTCCGCAATCATAGCTCTAAGCTTCGCGATCTCTTCTTTGTCCCGAGCTTTTTGATATGCTTTCTGCGAGGACCTAGCCTATAGATAATAAAGAGATATGTCAAAAAATCAGAAATGTATCTTAGTGGCTAGTGTAAATTAAGAAGGAACAAATAAGTAAAACATAATCATTGTTAAAACAGTAATTATATATTTTTTCTATGACAACTTTTTTTGATTATTGGTTTAACCTTAAAAGTTAGTGAATTTTTAGAAATTACCGCTGATTCCCAAAGCCATAACGCCTATTTCGCGATGTGGGTTCCATGATGGACTCAAAAATCGCATCCTTCTCATTAGTGGTCAACGAATCCCGTCCCGATCCCTCCAACACTGTGCTTGTTCTTCTGCCTATTTTTCCTACAATGGAAAATAAAATATAATTGAAATTCACACAACATTATTTTAATTATTCTTTATAGCTAATTAATTAAATTGATCAATAATAACTACTAATTTAAAATATGTTTACATTGGATTCGCTTGCTTTATCATCACTCCATATGTACGGTATTGAGCCATCTTCGTTTGCTTGTTTGGTGGCATGAGTATGAGCAAATACGTCCATATAGGAGATGGGACCGCCGTGCTCTCTTTCCTGAAATAATTAGTACGTACTACTGTTGTTTATACAAAATTATATAAGTTAATAACTGTTTGTAATTGTAATTAATAAATTTACCAGATACTCACGATGATGTTGGAATGATTTGGATCCACCGCGATGTATAACTGGGTTCTTGTTCCTATTTGTGGAGTTCCTCTTTGACTCCGCCTGCAAATTTAAATTGAACATTATATATTTCACCTTTAAATTGTGTATTATATACGGGAACAAATTAAAATGATATATGATAAACTTACTTTTAATTTATCATTATTCCACCCAGTAACCCAAGCATCCCACACGCTAGCGCCCATCCAGTCAGGCTTCTTCCCTGATTTCTTATGCCAGACATTGTGTCCCAATAATTCTTAGACATCTAGGAAGTCCAATGGCACTGGCAAACGTCAAGGTCTTCTTCCTGCAAGTCTACCGCCCCTGTACGTTGAAATAATATAAGTTATACATTTATACTTTGTCAGCAAATTGTAAAGTGGTATTATATAATGATATATAAATTTACACTTACAAGGAAGTCCTGCCAGATACTCGCCATGACGGGGGCTGGGATCTTACCGCACCTTGGCCAACAATTAGTCATCCTGCTCATATACGCCTGCTTGGAAATATTAACAACAATATATGACGGCTCTAGCTCGAATCCCCTGTGTTAAATATGATACAGACTTTAATAAATAATTACTAATATATCATATAGAAACTATTTATAAAGCTAAAGTAAATTTAATACTGACGACCAGTCCGCTTTTGGTTTTAGCTTTACTACGGTAAGTGGCCGCTGCTCTGATGGGCTGCTGCCATCACCCCCCCGCATCCTTCCCAATCTGAGTAGAAGAGTGGGAACCTGAATGGGAAGAACCACGACGTCGAAAAAAAGACATAATACCTGTCACAGATATATCATTTTACTATGGCAGAACATATCATTTAATTATGAGAAAACATATCATTTTTTATAATAAAAAATGTAACATCATTAATCACATGAATTACATTCTATCAAAGTGTACATTATTAATCAGTCCTCGTCGTTTTCTGATTCAGACTCGGTTTCGTACTTCATATTTCTTTCCTCTATAGTCTCAAATGCTTCTACTAATACATTTGATTCATCATTTAGAGGTCCAAAATCAATTTGATCATCGGTTATTATTATTTCGCTATTTTCCTCGATATCTGCTTGATAAGCTTGTTCATCTGGAATATTCTTTCCATAAAATGTAAATCTTGCCTTCGTTTTAAAAACCGTCGACCAATCTGCTTTATCTCTTTTTATTGATGGATAAGGAGCGTAATAAACTTGCAGGGCTTGTTTGGCTAGTATAAATGGATCGTACTTATGATAACGCGATGTATGCTTTATTTTAATAAGATTATATTTTGGGTGCACGGTAATTCTAGAACCTGGAACATTGCTGAACCAGTTGCATCTAAATAGAAAAACTTCCTCCGCATGTCTTGTGAAATATGTCAATTGCAAAACCTGGGTTAACACGCCATAAAAATCATTTATATGACCATTTGGATCATCACTGGCTTTAACAAATACACCGGTATTGTTTGTTAATTTTTCAGCACCATATTCTTTAGTGCTGAATTTATATCCGTTGACGAAGAATATTGGATATGTCTTGACTTTTCTTTTTGGTCCCATTGCAAGATGTTTCACTCCTTCATCGACCACACAATTTCTCGGATCAAAAACGTATTTCGAAAACCAATTAGCAAATTCTTTACTGATGTCGCCACTTGGATGTTGTGATTCGTAAACACTGCAGATATAGATAATATATTGCATTATAATAAACGTACATGCATATTATTTAAATAAAAAATATCCAAACTTATAATAAAATAATACCTAACGAATGGTGCAGCGTCAATACAATTAAGAAGAATATATGTGTGTGCTACATGGTAATCTCTATCGTCTAACCATACTTCCACACATTTTCCAGAAGGTCGGTCATGCTGTCTAAAAATAGATAACATTGCTTGAGAAGATTCTTGTTCAATGCCTTCATCATTACGCGTAGCACTTTCAAATGATAAGTTCACATGGTCACTAAAATAATGAGAGAAAAAGAACGAAGCTTCTTATTCGATATATGATTTGCAAATCGAACCTTCAACTCATGATTTTTGTTTAACTTTTTTCTTCAGATGATTTAAGTACCTATTAAAATTATTTCAAATTAAAATTTATTTATATATGTAATTAAACTAATATTTAACATACCTAATATAAATAATACCTCTCAAATGGATACATCCATCCATATTGCACAGGACCTCGAAGACGTGCTTCAAATGGAAGATGAACAGGTAAATGCTCCATTACATTAAAGAAACCTGGAGGATATATTTTCTCTAGTTTGCAGAGCAATATAGGAATTTCTTCCTCAAGTTTACGTAGACGATTAACTTTTAACATAGTTGAAAAAAGCTCCTTATAAAACAAACTAAGTTCTGTTATAACCGTCCAAACTTTTACGAGCAATAGTTCTTTGAAAGCGACTAGTGACAAATTTTCCATTATTATGTGACAATCATGGCTTTTCATCCCACTAAGTTTACCATTCTTATAGTCGATACATCTACAAAGATTATAAGAAATCCCATCAGGAAATCTTAATCCTTCCATCCGTTTTAACAGAATTTTAACTTGGTTACTGTCTAGCTCATTGCATGCTTTGAGTTTTTTAGTGTCATTTGGCTTGATATGAAGCTCGGGACGATTACATACTGCTTGGATATCACGTCTTATTTTCAAATCATCCTCAGTCTTCCCCTTAACATTCAAAACTGTATTAAAAACGTTATCAAAAATGTTTTTTCCTTGTGCATCACGTCAATATTATGACGAATTAAGAGATTTTTCCAATAAGGCAATTCCCAAAATATACTTTGCTTGCACCAATTATGAACCATCGATTTACCTTGAATTTCAATTTGCTCTCCGGTTTCATGTATTTTTGGATAATCCTTTACAAGTTCATATATATCTTCGCTTGACCAAATCGTTGGTGGTCGCAAAGTCTCTTGTCTATTAGCTGTAATTTTTTTTCTATCTTTTCTAAAAGGATGATTAATATGAAGAAAACACTGATGACAATCAAACCATGATATTTTCTTCCCATGCGTTAAAGAAAATGACCTGTTTCTTCCATGCAATAATGACAACCTAGACGACTGGCCGTACTTCAACAGAAAAGCATTGCATACGCAGGAAAATCGCTAATAGTCCATAACGAAGAAGCGAACATATGGAAATTCCTTCTTTTGAAATGTCATATGTCTCAACTCCTTCATACCACAATGTTTTCAACTCTTCAATCAATGGTTATTATTAAACATCAATTCCTTGTATCGGATCATCAGGGCTAGGGATGACAATAGTGAGAAACATATATGGCGTTTTCATACACATCCACAGAGGTAAATTGTAAGGTGTAACTATTATAGGCCAAGATGAATATTTAGAACCAAATTGAGAGAATGGTGAAAATCCATCCGTACATAAACCAAGTCTAACATTACGGCTCTCCGCTGCAAAAGCAGGATATGCCTTATCAAAATGCTTTCATGCTTCTCCATTAGCTGGGTGTGTTAATGTATCTTCTTCCTATGTTCTCACACCGTGCCATCTTATATGATGCGCGGTTACAGAGGATGCATATAACCGTTGAAGCCTAGAAGTTATAGGTAAGTAATGCATACGCTTGTATGAGACTTCCTTTTCCTCCTTTTTTTCTTGGTTTGTATCTTTCCACTTTACATATTCTACAATTTCTCATATTGATGTCTTCTTTCCAAAACAACATGCAACCATTTGAACGTGTATCTATTTTTTGATACAGCAAATCAAAAGAAGACATAAGTTTTTTCACTTCATAATGATTTTCGCACATCAAATTATCGGGTGGCATATGCCATTTTGCAGCTTGTACAACAGTTGTAAATCTGGCTTCCGTGAGATTGTATTTTGATTTCATCGCAATGTATTCTGTAGTTACTGATAATTGGGTACTGCTTGTGCAACCATCCCAAAGAAGTTTTTTTAGCAGCATTTAATAAATCATATATTTTTTTGCTCTAATATTTGGTTCTTCTTCGACATTAACATCGTCATCATCAACTTCAAAAGTAGGGAACATCGATCATGCTGCATCTTCAACCATATCTTCTATGGTATTCGTCGTAACAATTTCATTACTAACCTCTTCCTCTGCATTTACAGGATTAGATGCTACATGTTCTCCATGACGATCCCACACAAGATAATTCGGCATGAAATTGTATTGGCATAAATGGACTTTAACCATATCCGGTATAAAATGCTTCAATAATTTGCACCTACTACATGGACAATGAATTTATTTGTCGTTTCCATTATTTTTTAAAGCAAATTCAATAAATACGTTTACACCATTATAAAAAAAATTCCTTATTGAGCCTCTCATTTTCCTTCGAGGATGATACATCCAGGTCCGATCAATAAAATAATCGACCATTTTCCTATTTAAAAAATATGATAGAGATTAAACAAAGTATTAATCATTTTATGGATTGACATTTAATTTTTCAAATCATTTATTAATTAATGTTCATTTATGCATTTTAGCGATTGACACAAATTATGAATATGATATTAAAATTTAGTTTATTATTTTCTACTTTGATGGCCGGTCATCGTACTTCCCATTACAAACACTGTAGCAATTACATTTCATAAATCGTTTCATTTTAAACGATTCAATAAAATTTCGGCAGAACTTCCCATTTGTTCCCTGTACCGTACACAAATGCGTATACATAGGGAACAAAAAGGAAATGCTGTTGAAATTTTGTAAACTGTTTAAAATGATTTACAAAATGTAATTACTTATTGTGTTTGTAACTTGTCCAATACAGGGACAATTCCGACAAATATAGTATCGGATGAATATAGATGTCCGTTCTATGACAAAAACGAATATCCATATAACGATCATATACAATACTTGTCAGACAGGGCCAAAAACTCTCTAAGAGATATTAATTATGTACATAACATATATTAACATATATGATTCATTTATACATTGTATTGTTTTAATAATTATATAATATATTTTTCTCTCCATTTTTTATAAAATCTTATATGTTTTCAATTATAACAAATTATGGATATCATATTATATTTCAAAAAAAATATACTTCATTATACACTCATTTATTTATTAATTTTATCGGATTCGACATCCAAGTAAACTAGATTTGTTATATAAACTATTAACCGATAATTAATCTTTAATAGTAATATTTGAATTGACATTGACATTTTAGCACACTAATTAACACTAGATCATATCACTAATTCGACACATAAACTAATTAACCTAAGTTTAGCCATAATTATATTTTAACTATCGGATTTACACACTTATAACCCTAATTAGCATATCACAATCAATCAACATACAATTGCAAACACTCAAGGGCGCGATATCATCAAATACAACTACAAATTAAAACTAATTTAACATATTAGGGTAAATTGGAGTTAAAAAAATATACCTCTTTTCGCTGAAATTGAAGTGCTGGAAGCCGAAGAGGAGAAATTGGAGATGTTTCTGGTGGTGGCGGGGCAGTGGTGGCCGGAGGTGGGTGAATTTGGGGGAAGTGGGAGCGTTTGGAGGAAGATTTGGGGGAAAGAAGATAATGAAAATTGCTCTCAGCCGACTCAGGTAATTCACGACGTGCGTCGGTTTGCGATGACCGTCAACGACATACTTTCGACGATTTGTGATGGCAAAAATTCGGTTATTACAGAATTGCCATGGCTAAAACAAGCCGTCAGAAATTGCCGTCGATGGCCGTCGCTACCATCCGTCGCGATAAACAGTAATTCTAGTAGTGTTTTTCAAAAAAAATTGTTAAAATATTTTTATTTTATTTTTTATTATTTAAATTTGGCCAAAGTATACCAAACAAAAATGTACCGCATCGTGAAAGCGGTCTGGAAGGTTTGAATCTATTTGCATCCGAACAAGTTTTTCTGTTAGATACCAAACAAAATTTGCATAATAGAATTTTTTGAGTAGAATCTACCTAACAAAATTTTCCTAACAGAATTTTCATAAGAGAATTTGTCAAACAGAACAACAAACCGAACAGAATATGTCGATCATAATAATTTACACCTATAAATAGTCTTCAAGATCATCTTTGTCAGGATTAATTTCTTAGAACACATATGTATGTGTTACTACATAATCTGATCCTAATAGCACTACCGAATAACAAAGGACCATGCTAAAATGCAACCGCGATCCGGAATTAGAAAAATTTAATTATTTACTTCAACTAAAATTATGACTGCAAGCATGTGTAGTTAAAATGCTTAGCGATTCTATAGCGGTGGAAATGCAAAAGGTTATAACGAGGATAAAACGGGGATACAGTAGAAAATAGCGAAAATGCAAAAAACTTTATTAGATATACAACCAAATATTTAAAGTTAATTTATTCTCATTCTCACATCATTTGTGTAAGAATTTTTTTAATAATACATAACAAAACCGAAGAGTATCATGCTTTTTGCAGACTAGATTTTGTGACTACAATAGATTTCTAACTTATATTGCCTTAAAATTGGGTTTTTACCCTAACTTTGTTGATTTTGTTTAAAAGAAAACTAGTCAAATCAACATTTGTATATTAATGTTGCTAAAGCGGATACTAAAAAGCCTTGATTTAGTAGTGAGGATAAAAGCAGATCTACTGTTTAATAGTAATAAACTGACATAGCGTAGAGGTTGGAGTGCGCTATGCGCTATAGCAGGGATTTTGCAGGGCTTTAACGGGGCTTTGACTGCATAGCTTTAAGCCATCAAAGTTTTGACTATAAGAAAAATAATAGTTCATACTTTAAGAGATCAAAAATTACCAGCCTAGTGGATTGATTATTTGAAATTGTTGTAACCGATCTAGAGAGGTCTAGCAAGCATCGTAACAATTGTGAATTGAAGAATCATAATAAAAGATATAAAGTGAATGTGGATCAGAGATTGTTGAAGCCTATAAAGTTTTATGTGTCAATTATTTGTTATGCAGTTTATTTCCAAATTTCTAGTATATATGTCAATAACTTATGATCTGAATTAGAGTACGAACTTCTATATTTAACAAATAGATATCTCACCTCCTAGAAACCAGCACTAAGATCGCACTTAGAATCCGAGACTCTATCATGTTTTTGTTCTAGGGTATTGTAACGATCTGTCTTTCTTACACTTAAAGATGACACTTAATACATCTCGGTATTCGTGTGCCGATCATTTAGGTGTCCAGAAAGGCAGGTCATTTGGGGTGAAGAAATAAAAAGACAAAACAAAATCTCACATCGTGATGAGAAACATATAATATACAAAAGTCTTTACAAAAGAAAAGCATCTTTATTATATACACAACATCAGAGTACACTAACCTATTATCAGCCTGAACAGTTATAACAGTCTGTCCTTACAATTGCTGATAAATATAGACAAAAACTAAACAAACAAAAATAGTGGAAGATAGAAGATACATGAATACATCTTGGAGAATCCAGCTCATCTCCTGTAAGCTCCAAAGTGTCTAGCTAAATTTGAAAATATGCTCGGGCTAACCCGAACATTGAAGAAAAATAATGCCCGAATCGGTCTGGTAATCCAGAGTAAAAAACTCTATCAACTCGTATTGATTTCTATATTTGAAAACCATTTTCAAACTAAAAAGTATCTCATATGACCACGCCGCACATAAACACAAACTTGTTTTTACCTTACGATAACCAAACCATTTTTATTATAAAATCCAGTGATATTATAATAGTGTCTGGGGTTTTAAAATAAATATTGAATCATAGCCGAAATGGTTACTTTAATTACATTCCACCATACTAGGTTCTACAATCAAAACTGTAAGGCTCGTGTAAGGAAATAAATTCAAACATGGCAAGGTAAGGGACTACCTTTCGAAAGTACACCTTTAGAAAAATTTACCTGAGACTACAACCTGTAGCACCTCTGCTACATAGAGTCGACTTCCCCTTTAACATGACAAGCCGGATTACATCATCCCTCGAAACCAAGGCTGCCTTAATTTTCCCCTTGGTGCTTGTGCACATACCAACTTCGAGGAAACCGATTTAGATAGAGGAATGATGCTCCTAATGGGAGCTACCTACATAGCACTATTGCATCCCTAGTTTTTTCCCTTCCCGAGTTGTGAGGCTTGTGAGGTCACACTTTATCTTTTCCTCTTAGCAATTCCTATTTGGAATGCTAACACTGCCCTCCTGGCATCAATGCAATGCTTGCATTCATCCATACAAGTTGATCAGGATAAGAACAAATCGAATGCACTGCTTCTACTATATCCATTTTGGAATCACCCTCAGGATTAGTAGCAATTAGCCCTTGCACTTCAATAGCTTGATTCCATTAGCTCGAACCTCTTTCGAAACATAGAATGTACATATAGTTTTGGAGTGGTTACGCTATATAGTCATCTCATATAAGTACACTCTTCCCGCTTACCGGTCGCTCCAAAACCAAATCGTTTTTCCAGTAAACTCAACTACGGTTCTTCAGAAATAATCAAACAATACATAGGAACGGGGATCATCCCCTAACCTTTTAAGTGGACAGATCTCCCTAACATATTTCCTATGAGAATAGAACGAGATTTACACACATAGTGCAACATGATCGAAGATGACTGTGCCATGTAGCTCATGTGTTTCTCCTAGATATTTCTAGAGTTATATCCTTCGGTGTTAAGTGAGAAAAGAATACTTCCTTACCATTAAAATTAATAATTATTATTTATTTTAGGCCAAGTGGTTGATAGTCGATTATTTCACTATCAATTAAACAAATATTTAAACAGAAATTACATTTCCTACGTAAACCACTAAGCCTCTTAAATTAATTATTCGTTAATTTAATGTCACCTTTCAAAATATTTAAAAATATATTTATATACTCATCTCACCGGTATAAGTATATTCTAAGTATATTCACAAAACCACTTCATTTTTGAACTTGGAAAACTTTTCCACATGCTTATAAAATGACATAAGTATATTCACATAACATTAATGTAACGACCCTAATTTTGATTAACATTATTTAGGACATTTAATTAGTTAAATATAATGAAATGGTTAAGGAATTGAGATTTGTGTTAATAGAGGTAGCCATGCAACTTAAACTAATGAACTAAAGGGAGAGTTAAAATGAAATAGATAAGTGTAATTGGTAAGGGCAAAGTAGGAATAAGTATATTTTTATACCCTAAACCCTTAATCCGCATTCACTCTCACGTTCAAAAAAAACAAAAATAAGAGAGAGGCCGGCCACCATTAAGGGAAAACAAGAATAAGATAAGAGGTAGAAGCTTAAGCAACATAATCCAAGATCAAATCTCAACTCCTTAATCATAAAGCTAAGGTGAATAATATGTTGCATCTCATATTTTTGATGTTTTTGGTTTCTAGATCAGGTTCGAATATTTTTCCAAACTATATTGCTATGTTTTAATTGTTAAAATGGAGATATATGCTTGTTGATGATTTATGCTATTTCATATGGATTTTATGATAAGTTTTAATGTGAAAACCCGATTAAACGACATCCAAATGCCTTACAATTTATATATAAGGTCAGAAATAATATTTTGGAGATTGGTTTCAAATTTCATAATTTTCTTAATTAATGTGGATTTATTATTAATTTTCTAGTGAGTTGATTGGGTTTAAAATTAATTATAGCTAATTTACATTGTTTTTGGGTCAGAAATTAATATATGTTAGAATACATATTAAAAGTGATTTATGGGAATTTTTGTAGAATTTTCCTAAGTATTTTAATAAGTATATAAAATTAATTAAGGTATGAAACTTAAATGTTGTATATATTTATAAAAGGAGAAGGGGCATTTTGTAAATATTTTAAATTGTTTATCCTTGAAATTCGACAGTACTTTTAGAAAAGATTTTAGAAAGAAATTAGTAACCAATCATATGTTGACAAACAAAGCAGGTTAGTTACGAAGAAATTACCTTTTCAAGTTAAAAATCAGTTTTTATAAGACTTTGCTTTTTCGCCACTTTCGACACCTACCTTTCGACTAGGTACTTCCGCCTCCATCTCCATCGAAACCAATACACATGGTACCAAAAGCCTTGGTAAATAATGGATTGGACATAGGCGAAAGGTATAGAGTCGAAACAAGGGGTTCCGAAGGGGTCGAAACCTTACTTTGCTTTTAAAAGGAAATGCGCTCGGTTTGCTTTCGAAAAGAATGCTTTCGACTTAGATAGCTTTCGACTTGGTCAAATGGTTTTAAAGAATGGTTTCAGAAGTGGTTGCGCCTTTTGTTTTATAAAGAAGCTTTTGAAGGGGTCGAAACCCTTTGCTGTCGCATCTTACCTTTCGAAGCAATGCCTTCGAAAGGGTTTCTTTGTTTTAAACCTAAGCCGCTTCTTCAGTGCTTTCGAAGGGATTGGTTTCGACACCATTCACTTCTTTTACTTAGGAAATTGCTTTCGAATGAGTGCTTTCAACTTAGTTGTTATAAGTCCCTTTGTTCTATTGAAAGTTAAACCCAAAGGTTTCGAAAGGAATAGTTTTGAATGGTTTCAAAAGGTTGTTCTACTTGTTTTACTTGAACCCAAATGCTTTCAAAAGGTTTGATTTATGCAAATAATTTAATGCTTTCGAAAGGTTTATGATAAAGGTCTTGAAGGGGTGGTTTCCCAATGTTTTCGAAAGGTTTTAAATGGAAGGTTTCCAATGGCTTCGAAAGGCATGTTTAAAGTGTTTTGAAAGGATGATGTCTTTGGTTTTATAAAGCTTTCAAAAGAGATGATTTCAATGTTTTCAAAAGGTTTAGTGTAAATGGTTTCGAAAGGTATGATTTCGCCTTCGGCCTAGGTTATAAAGTAAAGTAGTTTACTTGTATCGAAAGGGGTACTTTTAATTATTTCGAAAGTGGTACTTTCAATTGTTTCGAAAGGGGTACTTTCAAAGGTTTCGAATGTTTTCATCAATAATGTTTTGTGTAAAGTATATATAACATGGAAAAGTGATTTGAGTAAAGCATAGAGTATATTTTCCTCGTTTAAGTATGATTTAAAGGGTTAAATAATTTTGAAAGAAATGTTTTCAAGGAAATTTTAGAGGTAGGTGACCCTAACACTACAAGAAAATGAGGTCTTTACCTACTAATTGTAAGTGTAGGTAAAACTAGCCTAATGGTGGGTAATATGTTTTAACTACCAATATTGAATTGGTAGACACTGGTAGGTAAAGGTTAGTGGGGAAAGAGTCTTTACCTACACTTATTAATACTGGTAGGTAAAAGAATCTATGGACCCCACTAAATTGTGAATCAAATGATGAGTCATCGGCTGATGTGTTTGATGATGTGTCATCCTACGTGGCTGCATACATGGTTGCCACAGTAGCATATACGTAGCATACATCAATGCCACCACTTGGCATTTTGTTGTTGGTCCATGTATCAAACAACAATTTGTCCATGTGTCATCATTTGATTAGTACATATGGCATCATTTTTCTTAGGTCACGTGGCATCATTTGATTAGTCCACGTGGCATTATATGATTTGACACGTGGCATCATTTTATTGGTCTTTGTTGCACAATATTATTGGACCATGTGGCGTTATTTTATTAGCCCACATGGCATCATTTGATTGGTCTGTTACACAATCATATTTTGGTCTAATTTAATGGTTATGTGTAGGTAAATGAAGATAACGGTTATTTATAAATGTTCTATGTTAGAAATAAACTTGGAAAAAACATACATTATTATTATCTACAAAACTAATATATCAAACAACCCAAATCACCAAATCAAAGCAGTTGTAGTCATCGTGATATTCAATTAAATGTATATGTAGTGTACAAAAAATTCGCACATATATGTACAAACAATAGATGCCCATGTATATATAATTTACAGAAAATAACTTGAAAAAATTAGATGTCTCTCCTACACAATGGACATGAAGCATGCCTGATGAGCCAGCTATCGATACACTGCACGTGAAAAACATGTTTACGTTAGTAGACTCCTTGTGCTTTCTTCGATTTCAAAATCATGCAAAAAAGTGAATACTTCGTTAATCATCAATTAATAATTAGGCTTAACATATCAAGAAAATATTTTGCAATAGAAGTCATACCTAAAGGCAAAATGAGCAGCATACCGACTCTGATGCATAAGAACTATTCTCCATTGATATCTTAATTGTTTCAATTTTATCAATTGCCTTTTGTGCCTTCTGTATCAAATATGTCGAGGAATTTGAATACTGGAAAGTCTACTGCATTCGTCTACAAAGAACATATATATAATGTAAATATCAGTTCCAGTTTTATGAAATATCAGTCTATAATATAATGATTTGACTGTATGTTACCTGACTTTGTACTGCAGGTCCTATCTTCTCTCTAACAAGTCTTCCGCTCAAAAGACTAGTAAGGACATCGATCAGTGGTCAACTGTAGAATGATTATAAGAATGTTAGGTCTTCAAATTGAATGTATAGCTTGTTTTTACTTGATTCATTTTTGATTTCCCTGAAATAACAACAAGAAAACTTGTCTTAGGAAGATAGATATTTCATCAAAAAAAGTGTTGTGGGCTAATGAATTTTATTTCTAGTGGAGAAGTTATAAGTTTATACAGTGATTTTGTTTGTAAAACAAACATTCTTATATGTTTATGCTAAGCTTTGGCCAAAATTGAAGATTACGTTTTCTATTAGCCCAGGACCATGTAGCGAAGATTTTGTTATGGATAAAACATTTTTGAAAATAAATTTGTTTGAGTAGCATTTTTTTACTTTTTAGAAATAACCTAGCTTTATGTGATATTATATGATATATGAGAATTTGATTTGTTTTTGGAAAAACTTAAAGTTATGTTTGAAATCACTAATAGAGAAAGAGAGTAGAAGTTTTTATTTTTAAAACATGATTTAGCCAGAGGTAGATTAGTAAACAAATAGTGAATGAGTGACTGTAATGCATTAAGTACGTTGCTTCATGATTATTGAAACAAATACAAAAATATAGTTGCAAGTAGCTTATAATCTAAGAATACTATATACCTTTCTCTATAGCTCACACACTTCTAATATTCTAACCTGCACATGTTTTAGTTGATTCTTAGAGAATCTCATACTATAATTTCAAATGTATCAAACTTTAGAATATGGTAAGAAAAGTAAATGAAAGTAAAATTAATAAAATTCCTTGATTAGTAATGAAAGGCTACCAAAACTTAAAGGGTGCAAAAAACAATTTTAAATCTAAGATTAAGGAAACATTAATAGAATAATAAGATACATAGGTTCCTTGTGGGAAAAGACAACAAATTAAGCAGTAAGAAAATAACCTGAGAGAGTAGGTTCTCAAGATCAAGTTGTAGACCACAATGTAGTCACCTCTTGAAGACATGCATTACTCTTAATTTCAAGAACCACGTAAAACGTTAGGAGTGTAACAAAGAATTAGTGGCTAATAAATTGGAAAGATAAACACATAAAGCAAAGTGATAGAATGTAAATGAATTTTCTTTTTTGAGGCACTGCCTTTATTTTTGAAAGAGAGGTTCTTTTTTTTAAAGACATCATCTTTATAGATTATCCAAGCCTCACATAACATATAATTGCACATAAATAAAGATATTTGCAATACAATCTTGAGAAATAGAAAGAAACCATTAATTGGTAACTACCTTAAGGGAGATCGATATTAATATGAAAACAAAACTATTAGCAGGAATATCATCAGATACCTCTATATTCTTGATTATTCTTAGTATTACATTCTTAAAATTGTTTTAAAGAACAAAATAAATAAATAAGTAATGCTAGACTGGGATGGAAGTAAGCTTGGATGAAAAAAAATTCATAGTGATGATAAACTGTAAGAGTAAATGTCCATAACATTAACATAATAAAGGAAACAAATTTTTAAGCCTAAAAAATGAAACACGTAACCGAAATATGTTGGAAAACTTATGTAACATACCAAACTCTAATTCATTCAAATCTTTTCTTAAAAACCGACTTTCACATGGAAGTGGACAACGTTTAGAATAATTTCAAATGAATAATGAAAAATATTTCTAGCCAAAAGGTAAACCTCAAAGATATAATTATCAATTTAATTTGATATAGATAAATTTGATTCCAATATTGAATACCATATTTAAAAACAAAAAATAAATCAAAATCAAGCGAAGGTTGGTCGAAGTGATTGAAAATTTAAAAATAAATTCCAAGCATTACCAAATAATAGGCTGGAAAATCTTAAAGCTTGAGGAAAATCAGTTTTTAATGCTAAATAGAAGGAAATGTCAATATAAAAGCAAGATATGGAGGTTTCTTGTGAGAAATAGTAAAGAATTAATAGCTAATAGATTGAATGGTTTTATTTGAATTTAGTAAGGAATTAATGACTAAGAAAAATAGCACCAAAAAATAAATCAACCTTCCTTTTTGAGGCAACGATGATCAGAGAAAGAGAGGTTGTATTTATTTTAAAAAATGTCATCTTTCAGGTAATTCAAGCCCTACATAACTTAAAATCGATAGACAATTAAATTCTTAATTGTTTTCATTATATAAAATTGATACTTAAATGACATGATTAATTTTCATTTGTTAGTATAATTAAGGATGTTGCAAGTCATTTAAGAAATAATTTTATACAATAAACACAATTAAGCATTTAATTATCTATCCATTCATGGAAGGCCATAATAAAACAACATTACCAAATGAGTGAATCAATGATAAAATTGGTAAGTAATAATTTTGATGAAAAATCAAATCCAAAATACTAAAAAACACAGAATAAAAATATTCATATTTATTGTCTACAGGATTGTTGCATTTAATATTACAATTACTAAGGGCGCATCATTTAGTCAAGCATTTTGATAATATGTAGCCAATTTAGCATTTTACTATCGTTGTATTGAAGGAAATCAATGCTCTATTACATAACTTTACAGCCTTACCAAATAAGTGAATCAATGACAATATCATCAAAAATGTTATAGAATCCATAAAAAATTTGAAATAAAGAAAAAGTCAAGATTGCTATAATTTCTTAGGGTATTATTTTTAAGAACTTCATGTGCTAATACTTGTAGAAGAAAAATAAAATATGCAAAAAAGTTTATAAAGCATTCGAATAAGTGCATGTTTTACCGCAAAATCAATGCAGTAGCATAAGATGATGATCCAGAATTTGGTTGTAGTCTAAATAACATTCTCCAAATGGCCCTTATAAATATATCATCTTCCATTCTCGCAAAACTACATAATGCAGTTTACATAGAAAATTAACGATGAAGCATAATTTAGTCAAAAATTAAGAGGAAGCATAAATTAGAAAATAAACAAAAAGGGTACCTTTTGAGGGAATAGAAAACTAATTTCATTATTAAATCAAAAAGGAGAGAAGGGGAATAAAACTTGTTTGATTAACAATTTTTCTTGTAGCGCCTCTTCCTGCCATGGTGAAATTAACAAATTTATTTGATTAATTTGGGAACTAGGGTTTGGGAAGATGAGATGATTGGGAATCTGAATAGTACTTTAGAGAATGGAGATGTGGAGGATTCAAAGGTGGATAGTGGTTCCTATCGGTTTCTAGTGTGGCCAATTAAAAGGGAATACGCGGATTGAGATTTGTACCGTTAGATTTTATTTAAAATAAAAAGTTAGATCTGTAGTTGGAGGGTATGGTATGGATTGTGTTTCTCTAATAAATTGGGAAGAATATGTTTTAGCCATTTTGGATGATGACATATTGGTATGAAATTGTGAAACTTTTTAGAAAAATTACAATACTTACATTTTAATAGTCCATTGTTTGAATAAAAATGGCAATATATGAAAAGTTATTAATAAATGATTAGTTATTAATAAATGATTATTGAATATTTAATAATAATTATTTAAAATTTAATTACTGTTTATTAATCGTTAATTTCTAATTATTTCATATTTTAAAATAATATTAGTAATTAATACATAAGTGATTTTACAAGGAACATTGCTAGGATATGCAAACGAAATCTTCATTCCAAAATGCACTAATTGCAAAAATATTTCCATGTAGTATATGCGTAGGTAATACTTTTTACTTACTCATATTTATTGGTAGATAATCATCCTTCCAAAATGTTATAATATTGGCAATATTTACCTACCAATAAATCTTTCCATTAAATATTGGTAGATAAAGGTTATCTTTTCCTACCCATATATATTGGTAGGTAAAGGTCAGATTTCTTGTAGTGTAAGTAAAATGACTCAGATATTAGAATACCAGATGGGACTGGTATGAGGATGCGCTCTGTGACGCCCCACCTCTATACCCACGCTAGCCAAGAACACTATGGTGTAATGTTGTCAACTAGCACGGAGAATAAGGCTGTTGAGGAGCGACCATCCGTGTAATTGCTTTGTGCGAGCACCGATATGTCAGATAGTATAACATGCATTTTTATTTCAGGAGGAAATCCGACATACCGATACAAACAGAAAACTACTACACAGTGGCTATATTAGTTTAGGACAAAATATATAATAATAACACAGATAATATAATTGCGGAACACAGATAAAACAAAAGTCTCATATATATATATATATATATATAACTGATGTCAGTTACAATACATTTGACACGATACATATGATACAACTACAACTGTCGACTCTGGAAGTTATATATACAAATACATTATCAACTAATGTACATCAATACATATCAACCTAATCAGTACACTGACTACTACAAAAAGACGTAGAGCACTTCAAAAGATATGAAAAGTCTTCGTAGCTCAAACAGCAACCCAAAGCAAGATATCTACAACCTGAAATAACTCGGGTCTGACCCGAGTATTAAATTCAAAAGAAAATAATACACAGGTCAGTCTAATTCAAACTCAGTTATTAATGCACAGAAGCAATAATAATCAAATATCAAATAGACGACAGTCACAGAAATCTCGTATATCCGACTCCTCGATAAGAGAATCGGATAACGGCAGATATAACACTAAACAATGTTAAACAACATATCAGCAAATCCAAATCATCAATAAAGATAGATAAAAAGATTATCAATGAAGATAATTTTAGAAAACAACAGAATTGCTTAAACATCAATTAACGACCAAATCCAATTATTAAATAAATAATTAGAAAATCTCAAAGTGGTTAAATCAAACCAAACTCTGTGTGGCTGCAGTACACGCACGCGTGCACTGCCTCGCCACTACAGTATGTGAAATCATCCAACAGTGAATACTAACAGCAATCAAAACTGCAGAGGTAAAAGAGAAACCCAAATCAATACCAAACAAGATCAGAGGCAACAAGTGAAACAAGTTCAACATGTCACAAAGCAAAGCACAATGTAATAGCAAACTGCTGCACTACCCCAGGCAAGAGTAGTAAAAATACAAGTACACATCGGAGTGAATGCACCCGTGATGCATCAGAGTGCACCAATCTCACTTGAGTACATATACTCAAAGCACAGTGTACATCAAACAAAAAAACGAGCCTGAGGCTATAACTCAAAAGCAATCAAACCAAATCAAGCTGTATGTAAACAGTTCAATATCAAAGAAACAGCCGAAGTCAAGTGCTACAGGTTACTGCATATCAATATGCAAATCAAAGTTGTAGTAGAACAACAAAAAGGCTCCAGTCAACATATATAATCCAAAATGCAACAAAAACTCAGATGCAAACACAAAACTCGAAATGATCTAAGCATAAGCAAGAAGGCTCAAAGCTATGCAGTGGAACCAAAAGAACAAAATGAAACAAAGAAGGCACATGGATGTGCAGACCAAAAGATGCAAATTCAACAGTGTATCAATGGGGAACTGCACATAACAAGTTTAGCAACAACATGAAAATATCATGAAGGAGCTCAAATGCAACAAACCCAACATGTACTCAAACAACATGTTTTACAAGTTTCAAATCAAGTGAAGTCACAATGGAACTGCACTGGACAAGTGTAGACAAATAAACACAGTGCTCAGAAACCAAACTACAGCATGGCAAAAATGTTTTAGTGATGCACGGGAACCAAGACAACTACAACACAAATGGCTCTAACAATATATGGAACAGGATGATCGAACTCAATGTTCATGACAATGCAAACCTGAGTATACTGCAGTTTAGTGAACCTATATGCAAGCAAAGATTACAGGTACAACAATCTCAATAATAAAATAGCCATGTTCGAAACCCAATACAGGGAACTACGTGATGAATAGGTATGCAGGTGAATGCAACATGGGCCAGTAACTAATGTATAAGTATCACAATCAAGAACAAGGTGCAGTGTCGAAGCAAAAAGGCATAATGTATTGCTTCTTCAAAAAGGAAAAATATATTACTTCTTCAAACAAAATACTGGACAGTGCAAACACATGAATGTAAAGTGCAAATACAACAGACAGTGCCAAAGCAAAATCCAAACCAAGTTCAAATATACAGCATCGACAAAATCAAAGTAAACTCAAGATACATCTATCAAATGAGTCAAGCCAGAAATTCATATTTGAAACTGTATATTTTCAAAGTCCCTAAATTTTCAAGATTCAATGCTTATACGTAAAGCATATATGCAGCAGAGAAAATATCAAATGTAACAGTAGCAACTAAAGTCGCAAGTATAAAAACATGGTACACAATTTCGAACAAAGACAGATATGTCTTAAAAGTCATCACATAAACACTGTCAAGTTAAATTCTCATCTAAAATATTTTCAAAATCAGGTTTATAGATTTCAATCCAAAGTCAGAAATCATCCCAAGTATTAAAACAAATCATACGACCGAGATAATAAATTGATGAAGTCAAATGATCATATGCGAACGAATATATAGAAGTTCAATTCTTATATAAACAGTAACAACATCGATAACTACATATAATCAAATATCAGGGAATCAAACAGTGATAGCAAGTTCGAGCGAAATAAAATCAAGCAAACAAATCATACGATTTGATAAAGTTAGAGATTAATCTCAACATCTAAACGAATATCAACTGCCAGAGCAAAATCAACTGGCGAATTCAAAAAAATATCAGAGAGTTCAAAGCCAAGAAAAATCTCGAAATCATTACGCTTTGAATTAGATGTGAGCGAAATAATCACTCACCTTTGTCAAAGCGAAGACGAGCACGGTGAAGGCAACGTCAATCGACAGAGCAGGCAACGAACCATCGATTGAGCTACAAAAGTCGGCAGAAGCCCTAGTTTTTTGAACGAACGAACGAAGAAAATTGTGGCCGCCATTCTTTTCATTTTCATTTAGGGTTAGTGAATGTGAAAAATGAAGGAAAGGGAACGGGTTTAATTATCACACGGCATCAAAATAAAACAAGGGATAGGCTCCATTTCAAAAGCCCATCAACATTTAACCAATCTTTTATTAAAGAATTTTACAATCTAAAAAGGATTTCAATCGATTCAAAACTGCAATAGCAATTAACAACCGATTTAATCGTCATTTTGACAATAAATACTTGCTGTAAAACTCCGGGTTGTTACAGACTCCCCTCCTTATAAAAATTGCGTCCCCGCAATTTTCATAATTAAAGTTGTCTATAACAATTATTTTTCTAACCTAAACTGGTTAAGCTAGAAAAATAAAGATCGAGAACACAAACACCAAAGAAATCTTTTAATCCCATAAAGGAAATTCACAAATTCTCAGCAAAGTCTGATTATCAATAGATAATCAGTAAACAACAAAACTGAATAAATGCAATCATCAACAATATTCAATTACCAATTAGATATTCAGAAATACAGAAATCTCAAAACAGCAATATCTAATTATCGATACGATAATTAGAAAATGGCAAAATCTAATTATCAACAAAGATAATTAGGAAACACAAATCACAATTCGCAAAATTGCCAATATCTAGTTATTAATCAGATAATTGGAAAACAACAACTATCTAATCATCAAAACGATAATCAGAAATCTCAAATCAACAATTATTTAATTATCACAATCGATAATCAAACTTCAAATCAACAAATATTCAATTATCACAAACGATAATCAAATTTCAAATCAACAAATATTCAATTATCAAAAACGATAATCAAATTTCAAATCAACAAATATTCAATTATCACAAACGATAATCAAATTTCAAATCAACAAATATTCAATTATCAAAAACGATAATCAAATTAACAAATATTTAATTATCACAAACGATAATCAAATTTCAAATCAACAAATATTCAATTATCAAAACCGATAATCAAATTAACAAATATTTAATTATCAAAAACGATAATCAAATTTCAAATCAACAAATATTCAATTATCAAAAACGATAATCAAATTAACAAATATTTAATTATCACAAACGATAATCAAATTTCAAATCAACAAATATCCGATTATCAAAAACGATAATCAAATTAACAAATATTTAATTATCAAAAACGATAATCAGAAATCACAAATATCCGATTATCAAAAACGATAATCAAAAATCACAAATATCCGATTATCAAAAACGATAATCAGAAATCACAAATATCCGATTATCAAAAACGATAATCAGAAATCACAAATATCCGATTATCAAAAACGATAATCAGAAATCACAAATATCCGATTATCAAAAACGATAATCAGAAATCACAAATATCCGATTATCAAAAACGATAATCAGAAATCACAAATATCCGATTATCAAAAACGATAATCAGAAATCACAAATATCCGATTATCAAAAACGATAATCAGAAATCATAAATATTTCAATTAACGAGTCCGGAATTAACCGAAATAGCAAACGCACATGTCCCATAATCCACGAGTTTTACTAAATCGTTTAATTCTCTTCATCGTTTCCTTGAAAGTGCAAAATTGTGTATTCTAAAAATAACATTTCACATTCTCAAACGGACAAGTCCGGAATTAAGCGAATCAGCAAAAGAAAGGGGTCATAGTCCTCGATTTTGCTGAAACATTTAAATCGCTTCCTCATTCTTTTGAAAGCGTAAACTGTAAAAAAAATTGAAAACGATTTTCATTTATTTTATAAAAGTAATAATTTACATTCTCAAACGAACAAGTCCGGAATTAAGCGAATCAGTAAAAGAAAGGGGTCATAGTCCTCGATTTTGCTGAAACGTTTAAATCGCTTCCTCATTCTTTTGAAAGCATAAACTGAAAAAAAATTTAAAAACAATTTTTATTTTGAAACAATTTTTTAAAACACGTGATTAAAACAGCAATATCAATAGTAACTTCGACAAGGAAATTACACTTCTCAAAATACCGTAAAAACGGAAAACAAAATCAGCATTGTGGGATAACCGCTTGAAAATCCATTTTAAAATTGACGGTTACTGAAGTTAAAGCGACAGTAATTTTTATACGTCAAAATCTCATCAAAATAATTGGCATCAAAACATAATACCAGTGAATTTTCATTCATTAAAAATGTCACAAGAATCTTCTCAAAGATCAAAAGGAATGTCAAACTCCTTAAACTTTTATTCATAAAAAGTTAATGACACACAAATTCACCAATGCACAAAAATTGATAAAATTTATCAATGGAAATCACGAAAATTGGTGAAGCACAAAATTCTAGAAATCATCACAAGAAATCCAGAAATCACAAAAAGAGGGGGGAGGCCTATCACAAGAACGGGAGCATGAAAACTCACCAACACGTGTATCATAAAACGAGACGCTATCTCATGGTAGCTAACCATTAATTTTGTGCCGAAGCTCCACAAGAATGGCCCGAAGACCGTGGGGCGCTACCCCACATATGTGAGTCGAAACATCACACAAACGGGGTTTAGTCTCCCTCGTAGACAAAGAGACATCGCACAATTGCTAGTCTAAATCACAAAAATGATTGTCAATGATCATAAAGAAGTGTCAATCACACTAAGCTAGTAAATATATGAGTTTACCTTCATGTCCCATAACCACTTGCTTAACTCAAATATTTACGAACAAACTGTAGATCTTCACTAGAAAATTGTCACAAGAGATTCAATCGAACAAGTCCAAGAATTAACCGGCGAAGTAAACGCAAGCGTTTCATACCACTAGTTTTACTAAGTCGTTTAATTAGATTTCTCATACGAGTGAGGTAAAGGTTTGTATATACTAGTAGATAGGAAAACAGTTTTGAGAAAACAAACTTTATAAATAAAATAGTGTTGAAATCATTTTGATGAAAGAATTTTAATATTTACTACTAGTATTGAAACCTTTATATTTTTAAAGTGACAAATCACAAAAATGATTGTAGGAACAATCAATCACTAAAATTCAAATGCGAAGACGTGAATTAATTCCAAAGAAATCGATATCAAATCCATCAAAGTGGAAATACCCAAATATTCCAAAAATAGAAGTTATCAAAGTTGACAAAGGTGATAACAACTAATCAGAGAAGAAGAATCGATTAACAATTGGAAAAACAAAGCAAAACGAGCATAAATAGGCAAGCAAGGAAATAGGAGCAGGTCGGTTGACCGAACTGCAAATTCTGCAATTCCTACCCTATTTAATAAAAGTGCAATCTCTCACTCAATTTGCAACCGGTCGAGCACGAACGCTTGGGGATTACGCCCATCGGCTACCCGGTCCTATTGGCTCGTCGATGCATCACTAAAAACATGTTCGAACATCAAAGTTAGGATCCTTAAAAATTTGATCCCAAAACATTAAAAATTGGAATATTCACAAAACCAATCCAAATCAAAATCAAATGCACATAAATAAGCGTTAGGAATTCATACCTAACAATCAAAGATAATCATAGACAAAGATGTGAGATAAAACATCAACAAATAGTTGTAACACATGCTCCATCTAAGTTTTGTTTTATATTTGTCCTAAACCCCAGGCTCTGATACCAAGCTGTGATGCCCCACCTCTATACCCACGCTAGCCAAGAACACTACGGTGTAATGTTGTCAACTAGCACGGAGAATAAGGCTGTTGAGGAGCGACCATCCGTGTAATTGCTTCGTGCGAGCACCGATATGTTAGATAGTATAACATGCATTTTTATTTCAGGAGGAAATCCGACATACCGATACAAACACAAAGCTACTACACAGTGGCTATATTAGTTTAGGATAAAGTATATAATAATAACACAGATAATATAATTACGGAACACAGATAAAACAAAAGTCTCATATATATATATATAACTGATGTCAGTTACAATACATTTGACACGATACATATGATACAACTACAACTGTCGACTCTGGAAGTTATATATAAAAATACATTATCAACTAATGTACATGAATACATATCAACCTAATCAGTACACTGACTACTACAAAAAGATGCAGAGCACTTCAAAAGATATGAAAAGTCTTCGTAGCTCAAACAGCAACCCAAAGCAAGATATCTACAACCTGAAATAACTCGGGTCTGACCCGAGTATTAAATTCAAAAGAAAATAATACACAGGTCAGTCTAATTCAAACTCAGTTATTAATGCACAGAAGCAATAATAATCAAATATCAAATAGACGACAGTCACAGAAATCTCGTATATCCGACTCCTCGATAAGAGAATCGGATAACGGCAGATATAAAACTAAACAGTGTTAAACAACATATCAGCAAATCCAAATCATCAATAAAGATAGATAAAAAGATTATCAATGAAGAAATTTTTAGAAAACAACAGAATTGCTTAAACAACAATTAACGACCAAATCCAATTATTAAATAAATAATTAGAAAATCTCAAAGTGGTTAAATCAAACCAAACTCTGTGTGGCTGCAGTACACGCACGCGTGCACTGCCTCGCCACTACAGTACGTGAAATCATCACAACAGTGAATACTAACAGCAATCAAAACTGCAGAGGTCAAAGAGAAACCCAAATCAATACCAAACAAGATCAGAGGCAACAAGTGAAACAAGTTCAACATGTCACAAAGCAAAGCACAGTGTAATAGCAAACTGCTGCACTGCCCCAGGCAAGAGTAGTAAAAATAAAAGTACACATCGGAGTGAATGCACCCGTGATGCATCAAAGTGCACCAATCTCACTTGAGTACATATACTCAAAGCACAGTGTACATCAAACAAAAAAACGAGCCTGAGGCTATAACTCAAAAGCAATCAAACCAAATCAAGCTGTATGTAAACAGTTCAATATCAAAGAAACAGTCGAAGTCAAGTGCTACAGGTTACTGCATATCAATATGCAAACCAAAGTTGCAGTAGAACAACAAAAAGGCTCCAGTCAACATATATAATCCAAAATGCAACAAAAATGGAACTGCGGCCACAACATAAATGCATGGGCAGAACTGCACAAAAACTCTGATGCAAACACAAAACTCGAAATGATCTGAGCTTAAGCAAGAAGGCTCAAAGCTATGTAGTGGAACCAAAAGAACAAAATGAAACAGAGAAGGCACATGGATGTGCGGACCAAAAGATGCAACTTCAACAGTGTATCAATGGTGAACTGCACATAACAAGTTTAGCAACAACATGAAAATATCATAAAGGAGCTCAAATGCAACAAACCCAACATGTACTCAAACAGCATGTTTTACAAGTTTCAAATCAAGTGAAGTCACAATGGAACTGCACTGGACAAGTGTAGACAAATAAACACAGTGCTACCAGAAACCAAACTACAACATGGAAAAAATGTTTTAGTGATGCACGGGAACCAAGACAACTACAACACAAATGGCTCTAACAATATATGGAACATGATGATCGAACTCAATGTTCATGACAATGCAGACCTGAGTATACTGCAGTTTAGTGAACATATATGCAAGCAAAGATTACAGGTACAACAATCTCAATAATAAAATAGCCATGTTCGAAACCCAATACAGGGAACTACGTGATGAATAGGTATGCAGGTGAATGCAACATGGGCCAGTAACTAATGTATAAGTATCACAATCAAGAACAAGGTGCAGTGTCGAAGCAAAAAGGCATAATGTATTGCTTCTTCAAAAAGGCAAAATATATTGCTTCTTCAAACAAAATACTGGACAGTGCAAACACATGAATGTAAAGTGCAACTACAACAGACAGTGCCAAAGCAAAATCCAAACCAAGTTCAAATATACAGCATCGACAAAATCAAAGTAAACTCAAGATACATCTATCAAATGAGTCAAGCCAGAAATTCATATTTGAAACTGTATATTTTCAAAGTCCCCAAATTTTCAAGATTCAATGCTTATACGTAAAGCATATATGCAGCAGAGAAAATATCAAATGTAACAGTAGCAACTAAAGTCGTAAGTATAAAAACATGGTACACAATTTCGAACAAAGACAGATATGTCTTAAAAGTCATCACATAAACACTGTCAAGTTAAATTCTCATCTAAAATATTTTCAAAATCAGGTATATAGATTTCAATCCAAAGTCAGAAATCATCCCAAGTATTAAAACAAATCATACGACCGAGATAATAAATTGATGAAGTCAAATGATCATATGCGAACGAATATATAGGAGTTCAATTCTTATATAAATAGTAACAACATCGATAACTACATATAATCAAATATCAGAGAATCAAACTGTGATAGCAAGTTCGAGCGAAATAAAATCAAGCAAACAAATCATACGATTTGATGAAGTCAGAGATCAATCTCAACATCTAAACGAATATCAACTGCCAGAGCAAAATCAACTGGCGAATTCAACAAAATATCAGAGAGTTCAAAGCCAAGAAAAATCACGAAATCATTACGCTTTGAATTAGATGTGAGCGAAATAATCACTCACCTTTGTCGAAGCGAAGACGAGCACGGCGAAGGCAACGTCGATTGACAGAGCAGGCAACGAACCTTCGATCGAGCTACAAAAGTCGGCAGAAGCCCTAGTTTTTCAAACGAACGAACGAAGAAAATTGTGGCCGCCATTCTTTTCGTTTTGATTTAGGGTTAGTGAATGTGAAAAATGAAGGAAAGGGAACGGGTTTAATTATCACACGGCATCAAAATAAAACAAGGGATAGGCTCCATTTCAAAAGCCCATCAACATTTAACCAATCTTTTATTAAAGAATTTTACAATCTAAAAAGGATTTTAATCGATTCAAAACTACAATAGCAATCAACAACCGATTTAATCGTCATTCTGACAATAAATACTTGCTGTAAAACTCCGGGTTGTTACAGACTCCCCTCCTTATAAAAATTGCGTCCCCGCAATTTTCATAATTAAAGTTGTCTATAACAATTATTTTTCTAACCTAAACTAGTTAAGCTAGAAAAATAAAGATCGAGAACACAAACACCAAAGAAATCTTTTAATCCCATAAAGGAAATTCACAAATTCTCAGCAAAGTTTGATTATCAATAGATAATCAGAAAACAACAAAACTGAATAAATGCAATCATCAGCAATATTCAATTACCAATTAGATATTCAAAAATACAGAAATCTCAAAACATCAATATCTAATTATCGATACGATAATTAGAAAACGGCAAAATCTAATTATTAACAAAGATAATTAGGAAACACAAATCACAATACGCAAAATTGCCAATATCTAGTTATTAATCAGATAATTGGAAAACAACAACTATCTAATCAACAAAACGATAATCAAAAATCTCAAATCAATAATTATTTAATTATCACAATCGATAATCAAACTTCAAATCAACAAATATTCAATTATCACAAACGATAATCAAATTTCAAATCAACAAATTTTCAATTATCAAAAACGATAATCAAATTTCAAATCAACAAATATTCAATTATCACAAACGATAATCAAATTTCAAATCAACAAATATTCATTTATCAAAAACGATAATCAAATTAACAAATATTTAATTATCACAAATGATAATCAAATTTCAAATCAACAAATATTCAATTATCAAAAACGATAATCAAATTAACAAATATTTAATTATCAAAAACGATAATCAAATTTCAAATCAACAAATATTCAATTATCAAAAATGATAATCAAATTAATAAATATTTAATTATCACAAACGATAATCAAATTTCAAATCAACAAATATTCAATTATCAAAAACGATAATCAAATTAACAAATATTTAATTATCAAAAACGATAATCAGAAATCACAAATATCCGATTATCAAAAACGATAATCAGAAATCATAAATATTTGATTATCAAAAACGATAATCAGAAATCACAAATATCCAATATTTGAGGAGACTGTGACTTGGGCTGAGTTCAAAAGGATATTTAAGGAGAGGTTTATGTCGGAGATTGCGAAGTCCACTCTGCTTAGGAAGTTTGCTGAGTTAAAACAGGAAGACATGACTGTGCTGGAGTATGCAACGAGGTTTGAGGAGCCAGTGAGATATGGCTATGATACTATTGATACTGTGATTAAGAGAAATGAGAAGTTCATTCGTGGTTGAAGCCTGAGCTTGCTAAGGCCACATTACCACATATTATGGATCCATGTGATGTTGTTGTTGAGTTGGCCTTGAGGAAGAAGAGATGCTTGCTTTTATGGAAAGGAATAAGGCAAATGAAGTCCAAGTGGGGCAGAGTCAGAAAAGAAATTTTTTCCACAAGAAAGGAGCTCATAAAGGCGGAGCTGCTAAGAAGGGAAAGGCAGAGGTTGTCTGCTATAAATGTTTCGCAAATGAATGTCGCTCAGGAGATGGGAAGAAGGTGATATGGAAGAAGAATATTAGATGCTTCAACTACAATCAAATTGGGTATTATAAGAACCAGTGCAAGGAGCCAACCGAGGATGGAAAGGGCAAAGTGTCTGAATTGGAGCCAGCTACCTCGAGGCCAATTGCAGAGGAAAAGGGAAAAACTGCGTTGGGAGGTACGCTTATGATTCATGGTATGTCAGTTAGCGTTCTATTTGATACCGGTGCATCGCATTCTTTTATATCTCATTGTTTGGTAGATAAGCTTAACCTAGAACCCTCATACCTAGTTACCTCCTTAAGGGTTGCAAATCCGGTAGGAGGGTATGCGACTCTTGGGATGAGATGTGACCATCTGGAGTTTGAATTGTTAGGTCATACCTTTTTTTGCAGTTTGCGTGTGTTTGACTTCGTAGGGTTCAAAATTATTTTGGGTATGGATTGGTTAAATTAATACGATGCTAGGATATTTTGCAATGATAAGAAAATATCACTTAGACACCCTGATTGTTGTGATCCGATCATATACTCCGTAGAAAACCCTAGTTGTGAGGTTAATGCTTTGTTGGGTGTTGTGGAGGTAGAAGACAAGTTGAGTCGAGTTTTCGTTGTTAGAGAATTGGCAGATGTCTTTGAACTTGTAGTAGGATTGCCACCGAAATGAGCCATGGAGTTTCGGATAGATTTGGTACCAGGAGTAGAACCGATGAGTAGACCGCTAAGCAGAATGACATCTACCGATATAAAGTAGGTAAAGGTGCAGTTGGTGAATTTGGAAGGCAAGAATTTTATCAAGCCAAGCAGTTCGCCTTGGGGAGCAGCTGTAGTGTTTGTTAAGAAGCCGAACGGATCATTAAGGTTGTGTATCGATTATCGTAAGTTGAATGAGAAGACAATAAAGAATCGTTATCCGTTGCCTAGAATTGACGATTTGTTCGACCAGTTGAATGGAGCCAAGGTATTTTCCCAATTGGATTTAGCGACAGGGTTCCATCAGGTTAGAGTGGCAGAAGATAGTATTCCTTTGACGGCATTTTGGACAAGATATGGATCATACGAATGGTTAGTAATGCCGTTCGGACTAACTAATGCACTCACATTCTTTGTAGATTTGATGAACCGAGTTTTCCAAGAGCACTTGGATAGGTTCGTGTTGGTTTTCATTGATGATATTTTGGTATACTCTAAGGATGAAAGAGAGCATGAAGTTCATCTTAGATTGGTGCTTGAGACGTTGAGGCAACATCAACTAAAAGTGAAAATTTTAAAGTGGTATTTCTGGAAGAAGGAAGTGAAGTTTCTTGGTCATGTAGTCTCTGAGAAAGGGTTGTCTGTAGATCCAACTAAGATCGAAGCGGTGAATAACTGGAAGAAACCCAAGACAGTGACTGAGATAAAGAGTTTTCTTAGATTAGCTGGATATTATCAAAGATTCATTAAGGATTTTTCATGGATAGCGGCACCGATGGCCAAGCTAATGCGAAAGGATGTGAAGTTTGTTTGGACCGATAAGTGTGAGGAGGCATTCCAAGAGCTGAAACACTTATTGACTAATGCACCTATGTTAGTTGTTTCAGATGGGAATCAGGATTTAGTGGTATATGCAGATGCATGTGGAATAGGATTAGGAGTCGTGTTAATGCAAAGAGGTAAGCTGATTGCCTATGCTTCTCGACAGCTTAGACCGCATGAGGTTAGATATCCAACGCTTGATTTGGAATTAACTGCGGTCATTTTTGCATTGTAGGTGTGGAGACATTACCTTTTGGAAGAGTGATTTGAATTGTATATGGATCATAAGTCGTTGAAGTATTTATTCTCTTAAAAGGAGTTGAATATGAGACTGCAGAGGTGGTTAGAGTTTTTAGTCGCTTATGACTTTGGTATTGAGTACACACTAAGAAAAGGCAACAAGGTTGCGTATGCACTTAGCAAAAAACATCAGAAAGTAGTGTTGGCAATGATAGCCGAGTGGAAAGATTTGGAAGCATTGATGACATATAGATTACAGTTGAGATCTGAAGCTAGATCTAGTAAGGAGACTGCTATGTTGTCATGTTTAGAAGTTAGACCGGTGATAATCGAAAAGATTGCTTCTAAGCAGATGTAGGATCCATTACTAGTTGAACAGATCAAAAAGTTAAGGGATGGAAGAAAGAGCGATGTCTTGAAAGGTTTTAGTCTTGACCAGAATGGGTGGTTGAGGAAGAAAGAAAGATTATGTGTTCCGAATGTGGGAGACATTAGGAAGGAATTTCTTGAGGAATGCCATTGTTCAAAGTTCACTATTCATCCGGAAGGAACTAAGATGTATCAGGATACGAAGAGGAGTTTCTTCTGGAAAGATATGAAGAGAGACGTAGACCTATGGGTAAAGCAGTGTCTGAACTGTCAACAGGTGAAAGCCGAACATCAAAAACCAAGTGGTTACTTCGGCCTTTAGATGTTCTAGTTTGGAAGTGGGATTCTATCTCAATGGATTTTATAAATGGGTTGCCAAGATCTAATAGAGGAAATGAAAGCATATGGGTCATAGTGGATAGGTTAACCAAGAGTGCCCATTTTATTCCAGTTAAGTCAACCCGGACAACACCTGTTTTGGCTATGTTATTTGTGAAAAATATAGTTAGACTACATGGAATTCCTAGTAGTATAGTAAGTGATAAAGCTTCCTTATTCACAATGAGTTCCGGAAGAGTCTACATGAGATTTTAGGAACCAAGCTCAAGATGGGTACCACTTACCATCCGCAGACAGATGGCAAACAGAAAGAGTTAACAAAGTCTTAGAAGATTTGTTAAGAGCGTGTGTGCTAGATTTTGGAGGATCATGGGAAGACCATCTAAACTGAGTCGAGTTTTCGTATAACAACAGTTATTAGGCTAGTATAGGGATGACACCGTTTGAAGCTTTGTATGGAAGGCTATGCAAATCTCCAGTTTGTTGGTTAGAGACCAGGGATAGGTTGGTTCTTGGTCTGGATTTAGTTAGAGAAGCTACAGAGAAGATTGAGTTGATTCGAGCTAGAATGAAGGAAGCTCAGTCTAGGCAGAAGAGTTATGTTGATAAGAGACGGAAGGACTTAGAGTTATCAGCAGGAGATCATGATTTCGTCAAGGTATCACCAATGAAAGGTATAATTCGATTCGGGAAATCTGGAAAATTGGAACCGAGGTTCATCGGACCATTTCCTATTGTAGAAAGGATCGGGAAACTCGCATATAGAGTAGAGTTACCGAACAGTTTGGCCGGAGTCCACGATGTTTTTCATATTTCTCATATAGGAAAGTGTATTCGACATCCGGAGACTACTATAGCACTGACTGTGTTAGAGGACTTAGTAGTTGAACCAAACTTGACTATAGTTAGCAAGCCAGTTCGTATAGTCGCGAGAGATGAGAAGAGGCTAAGGAACAAGACAGTCAGATTAGTTAAGGTCCAGTAGAGGGACGACGAGAGAGACTGTACTTAGGAAACTGACAGCAGGATTAGAGGCGCTTATCCTGATTTGTCATATGGTATGTTTTACCTTTATGTTTGATTTGTTGTGTACCTTATCATAATTTCAAGGACGAAATTCTTTAAGGGGGGAGTATGTAACGACCCTAATATTGATTAACATTATTTAAGACATTTAATTGGTTAAATTAAATGAAATAATGAAATGATTAAGGGATTGAGATTTGTGTTAATAGAGGTAGCCATGCCAACTTAAACTAATGAACTAAAGGAGGATTTAAAATGGAATAGATAAGGGTAATAAGTAAGGGAAAAGTAGGAATAAGTATATTCTTATACCTAAACCCTTAAGCCACATTCATTCTCATGTTCAAAACAAATACAAAACAAAAGAGAGGCCGACCTCCATTACAGGAAAACATGAAGAAGATAAGAGGAAGAAGCTTAAGCAACTTAATCCAAGATCAAATCTCAACTCCTTAATTACAAAGCTATGGTGAATGATAGGTTACATCTCATATTATTGATTTTTTTGGTTTCTAAATCAGATCCGAATATTTTTGCAAAGTATATTGCCATGTTTTGATTGTTAAAATGGATATATATGCTTGTTGATGATTTATGCTATTTCATATGGATTTTATGATAATTTTTAATGTGAAAACCCTATTAAATAACATCCAAATGCCTTGTGATTTTTATATAAGGTTGGAAATAATATTTTGGAGATTGGTTTCAAATTTCATAATTTTCTGAATTAATGTGGATTTATTATTAATTTTCTAGTGAGGAAAATGGTTAATTGGGTTTAAAATTAATTATGGCTAATTTATATTTTTTTTGGGTCAGAAATTAATATATGTTAGGAAAAATATTAAAAGTGATTTATGGGAATTTTTGTAGAATTTTTCTAAGTGTTCTAATAAGTACATAAAATTATTTAAGGTATGAGACTTAAATGTTGTATATATTTTTAAAAGAAGAAGGGGCATTGTGTAAATATTTTAAATTGTTTATCTCTAAAATTTGGTAGTACTTTTAGAAAAGATTTTAGAAAGAAATTAGCAACCAATCATATGTTGACAAACAAAGCAGGTTAGTTGGGAAGAAATTACCTTTTCAAGTTAAAAATCATTTTTATAAGACTTTGCTGTTTCGCCACTTTCGGCATCTACCTTTCGACTAGGTACTTCCGCCTCTATCTCCATCGAAACCAATACATATGGTATCAAAAGCCTTGGTACGTAGTGGATTGGACATAGGTGAAAGGTGTAGAGTCAAAACAAGGGGTTCCGAAGGGGTCGAAACCTTACTTTGCTTTTAAAAGGAAATGCGCCTGCTTTGCTTTCGAAAAGAATGCATTCGACTTGGATAGCCTTCGACTTAGTCAAATGGTTTTAAAAAATAGTTTTGGAAGATGTTTCACCTTTTGTTTTATAAAGAAGCTTTCGAAGGGGTCGAAACCCCTTGCTGCCGCATCTTACCTTTCGAAGCAATGCATTCGAAAGGGTTTCTTTGTTTTAAAACCTAAGCCGCGTCTCCAATGCTTTCTAAGGGATTGGTTTTGACACCATCCACTTCTTTTACTTAGGAAATTGCTTTCGAAAGAATGCTTTCGACTTAGTTGTTTTAAGACCCTTTGTTTTATTGAAAGTAAAACCTAAAGGTTTCGAAAGGAATAGTTTTAAATGGTTTTGAAAGGTTGTTCCACATGTTTTACTTGAACCTAAATGCTTTCGAAAGGTTTGATTTATGTAAAGAACTTAATGCTTTCGAAGGGTTTAAGATAAAGGTTTCGAAGGGGTGGTTCCCCAAGGTTTTCAAAAGGTTTTAAATTGAAGGTTTCCAATGGCTTCGAAAGGCATGTTTAAATTGTTTTGAAAGAAGGATGTCTAAGGTTTTATAAAGCTTTCGAAAGAGATGATTTCAATGTATTCGAAAGGTTTAATGTAAATGGTTTCAAAAGGTATGTTTTGGCCTTCGGCCTAGGTTATAATGTAAAGTAGTTTACTTATATCGAAAGAGGTACTTTCAATGGTATCGAATGTTTTCATCAACAATGTTTTCTGTAAATTATATATAACATGGAAAAGTTATTTGAGTAAAGCATAGAGTATATTTTCTTTGTTTAAGTATGATTTAAAAGGTTAAATCAATTTGAAAGAAATGTTTTCAAGGAAAATTTTAAGGGTAGATGGCCCTAAGTAAAATGACTCAGATATTAGAATACCAGATGGGACTGGTATGAGTCGCGCCCTATACTTTAGCTATTAGCACATAGCTAATATAAGTCCAAAATTCCAGTGTGTAGGGCTTTGTCACTGGTAAGACTAAAATGATGTTACACACAAAAAGGAATCTACAGAGTTAAGGTAGTTTATTGGTGATCCCGCAAAACCATTAGGATCAGTTGATCCTGGGAGAAGTAAGTTAGGGATAGACCGTCAAGAAGAGAAGTATCTAACGGAAGTTAGATTATTTGTTTATCTTGTCTAGTAGGCCCGAGTCAGCCAAAGGTTAGTAGTTAGCCAAATAAACTATAGTGTTTGGACAGATAGTCCATTGATTACCTGATTTGTATGCTTATATGATATTGATATTATTGTTTTAACCAGTTTGGTTGTAGGATTTTGGTTTGCAAAAGATATGTTTTAAAAGGATATTAGTGAAGGGAAATCTGTTCCGCTAAGCAGCGTGGTCTCACTTAATATCAGTAAACTGAGATGTATAGTATTATTCACACCAGGCTTTATGACTGACTCGAAGTTTATGTTTTTCCTCTTAAACTCTCGGGTGCTCAAAATTGATTTGAGTAAGTTGAGATTTGAGGATTTACAGGTAGTAGGTGGACGAATAAAGCTTTCGAAGACGAGCGGGAGGCTGAAATTAGCTATTTAGGAGTTGTTATGTTTTATTTCCGCTGTGATGTATTAAGACGGTTTTGTCTCTATATTAGTCTGATCATCCAAGGGGGCATCTTCATATATCGCTCTTGGCGTATTTATGTAGTAATTATATTTCATCTGAACCTGGGAAACGATTGGTATTATGTAATTGGATATGAAACATGTTTTGTAAAATGTAATCAGAATTTTTTTTTTTTTAATCTATGATTTTGTTTCATATTCATATGCTTATGATATTATGGATACCATTAGCATTACCGTATTTTATCGCCGGAAGTTAATACTATAGATGATTGGAACATCTGTAACGCTTAGCTTTGGGCCTCAAGATAGGGGATGTTACAATTAAGAAAGATTTCTTATTTCAAAATCATATTAAAATGATCACGCCCAAAATGTCATTAAACAGAGGTATTAATATACTATTCCTTTTCATAAATCTCTTTATTTTATATAAATATCTCCTTTATAAATTTCCATATTTATTTATGAAAATTCTTTGTAAATCTCCAATCAATTTATAAAACCTTTTATGAATATCCAAAACCATTTATAAAACTCTTTTACAAATATCCAAAATTATTTACAAAACTTCTTTTATAAATATCCAAAATCATTTATAAAACTTCTTTCCAAATTTCAAGATCTCCTTTCAATTTATAAAACTCCTTTTAGAAACTTTCCATATTTAATACAAAACTTCTTTAATAAACTTTATCAATAAAGTTCTTTTGCTAAACAATTAATTATTTAGAACACCTTTAAATAACCAAATTATTATTTAAACATTCTTCATTTAGTTATCTTTAAACCATATTAATAAAATAATGATTTTAAACCATCATTTCAAAAGTATTAAAATAACTTCAAACATTTTTAATAAAATAGTTGCTTGATTATCCTTTAAATATTTAAAGTGAAATAAACTTTAAACTATTAACAAAGAGAATAATATGAAATATTTGACTTTACAAAAATCAGAAGAGGCTTAGTGACCGCAATGGTTCTCATTTAATTGAGTTTAATTTTCCAGTTATAATATGGGTATTTACATAACAAATAGATATGTAAAAGGGATCAACACCTAACAACCAATCATCATATAGGTAAATGTCCAATTTACCAAATAGCAGAACTGGCTTTAATTTATGTTTAATAGATGTCAAAACATAATCCATTTGGTTAATTATAGTAGAACGATGATGTATTTTTCTAAACAGATGTAATATTATTAGCAGAACCATGATTTATTCTGCTAAACAGATGTCATTTGGTTTCATATTCATTTGGGGTTACTTAAGAGTAATCGACAGAGAAATCCCTTGGCTTAAAAACATTCTTTAAAAGAGAGTTGCTTTAAAAACAAAACCTATCTTTAGAAATAAAGCGATTTTAAACTTTAAAACTTTTATGTAATAATTAAATAACATTCAAAATCTTTACTTTAATAATAATTAAACCTTTAATTAATAATTAAAGTATAATTAACTTTAAATAAATAATTAAATAATAATTATCCATTAAATAAATAATAAAATAATTGTTAATCCTTAAATAAATAATTAAATCAAAATTAACTTTAATTAATAATTGAATAATAGTTTAAACCATTATTTGATTAGTTAAACATAATTAAACACTTGTTTAATATTTAATTAATAATTAATCCTATGATTAATTAAAAATTAATTAACACTTATATCATACTTAATTAATTAAAAATTAATCTTCCTTAATTAATAATTAATTAAAATTAATCTTACTTTAAAAGATGATTAATTAGTAACTAATTTTCACTTAATTAAATTAATAAATCATACTTAATACTTAATTAAGTATTTTAATTACCAAAAATTAATTAATTAAAAATTAATTAACAAATACTTAATTAACTCTCTTAATATTTATTATTAAGTTTAAAACATTTCTAAGGTATACTTAAGTATAAACACTCAAGTTTGCAAAAAGTTGAACTTCTACCGAATTGCATTCATAGCGACTATCGCTATAGATACCATAGCTTTTAAATTGTTTTTCTAAGTTTCTTTTGAAGTTTTTATCACTTGGAAAGCTTGCTTACTTTTATAAAACATAAAGTAAGTATTTTGTAAAGCTAAACAAAGTTTAAACTTAAAAATGATTTCAAATTTCAAAACTTTATGAAACCTTTTTGGAATCACTTTAGTATACACACTTTAAAAGCAAGGGATTTCTACGTCGCTGGTACACAACTCATTGCTTACTACTTTAGCATATACACAAACAAAAATCATGCATTCTCATGTCACACAACAAGTCATAAACTTGATTACAAATTTCCATCCATTAACACTTTTAAACTTAGATTTCTAAGTCGAACTAAACATCACATCCAAGCATATATGCATACATATTAATCAACATCAATATCCAACCAATCAAGCAATGATTTTAACAACAAAGTATGCATCATAATTAAAGTTATAAACTTTAAATAAATTAGTGAGCTTTACTCCCCAAAACTTAACCAAAACTAGTCGAACCTCCACTATATTTTGAAGCGACCTAGATCTTTGCTTGTTCCGTAGCGAAAATTGAATTTTGGAAAGCCAAAGAGGCTATATGGTTCGACCATGAAGGTGCTTAGGCACGGCCATGCTTGGGTGGGTGACTATGGGCTTTGCGAAGAAGTTGTTGCAGAAGAGGAAAGAAGGTTTCTAAAATAGGTTTTTAAAAGTTTAAAGATGAAAAGGTAGGGTTTTTCTAACATTTGAAAATATACAAAAGCCATGAAAGTAGAGGTGGAGCTTGTTAAAGGGAAACAAATGTTTAGAAATGAAAAATGAAATGAGTATGGAAAAAGAAAAACTTTTATATAAATTGGAATAAGAAAACTACTAAAATGTCCTTCAGGTATTTACCCTCCACAACCTTTGTTCCACCTCATCACTTTGTCTCCCATGCACATCACATCACAAGCCACCATTGTCCCCCCTCTCTTATGCTCCAACTTGCATTAAATGCCTAATGTACTTATGTTTCACATGGAACCTTTTCACTTAAAAAATCTTTTTAAGTTTTATATTTTATTTTTCATAAAGTGCAACATCACTTTTATAAACTTAAGTATATAAATATATATCACAATATATCCTAACACTTTTGTAAATGTATGTGTATATCATACAATAATGTACACAACTTTTTTGACATCTTTGAGCCGATGAAAAGTCAAAAATTCGAAAAACACATTCCGGTCTCATTTTCGATTTCTCTTCGAACTGATTATTTTTGTAAACTAATTTTGAAAACTATTTCACCATCATTATTTATTATTTAAAAGTCCTTTTATTTAATTATAAAAATATTATTATTTGAATATTTAAAATTAATTAAATATTCACAAATTAAAGCGGTGAAATTCAGGGTCGTTACAAGTATTTGGTTAATTTTTTGATGCAAACATTTTTGGTGCTTTCACTAATAACTCAATCAGACCACAAAGGCACCGACTAGAAAGCCAGAATCCAAAAGGACACTACTTGAAGAAGAGATGTCAGATCATGGAAGCATTCAAGAATAACTCTGATATCAAGGCAGGATTGATCACTATCAACCAAGTTGGAGATGAGAACCCTTGGGATAAGGTAAGAGAAATTTGGATAAGAAGGTAAGAGAAAAGAAACGATTCAAAGAGGATAGAGCAATTTTTCCTATACAGAGCTTTCAGAAACCCCAATAAGAATCTATCTTACAACTGGGGGAAATGTGAATGTGGTGAAACCATAATTAGAAATCAACCACACCAGAGATGGAAATTAGCAAAAACTATATCTTCCATGAGATTCATGGTTAAGAGACCAATGAATGCCGACAACTAAAAGATACCTTCGTGAAGCACGTCCGAGAGAAAAGGTTGTTGTAGTATATTAAGAGCTAACCACATAGTGGTCAAGCTTCTGCTAGACGATAATATCAGCAGCCAATGAACCAAAAAAGTGATTACTAGTGGTAACACAAATGGCACATATAGGGGATTTGTTATACCTTGAAGGCATAAGGGGATGATCCTTGGTCTTTGATTATTTCTTCCTTGGTAAAATAAAGTTCTAAAATGTACCTTGGCATAGTTACTCATGCATGAGACCTAAAGACAGATCTCACATGCTTGCTCTACGCTACAACCCAAGGCACATTTTCATATGAATGTTTTGTTTTGATTTATGTACTTCCCGTATGAACATTGTTTAAACTGCTTAGTTATGAACTTAATTTGCTAGTTGATGTAACCGTGTCTTTTGATTGGCCCATGGACCGATTGTACCATGTTCTCTATAACGTGAACCGATACTATCGCGTTCCACTTAGCAGTATAACATTCTAGAATTAATGTATAAACTATTAGGCTTGAATCACCCTTTTTAGGTAACCCAGGAAGAGTACCACGAACTTTATTTCATTGGCCCTTGGCGGAACCAAGTCCCCATGGAAGAAGAGCATAAACCATGCTTAGGAGCGTGATGTTAAATCCCCAAGGGACATCAAAGTATGTCCATATTTAACTAGGCATCCAGAGTTAGATGTCCTTGTAAATTATGAAACACGACATAATCGTAAGTCCTTTCTATTTTATGAGTGACTGGATAGGTCATTGATTACCCTTCGATCCTGAAGATGCAAGTCCATTTTATTGATGAGTGGGTAGCAAGACTTGTTGGATGCTTTCTGGCCAAGAAGTGATGAACTCCTTTCACTACCAAATGCTTGAAAGGACCCATTAATTGAACCTCGAATCTTATGGAGATAGTAGAGTATAAACTTAACAACTCTACCTGAGACAGTAATGTATAAACTTAAACAATTCTGCTAAAGTCAACAAAGTATAAACTCACACAATTCCACTAGAGGTAGTGAGTTATAAAGTTAACGACTCCACTAGAGATAGAAAAGTATAAATACAACTTTACCAGAGATAGTGGAGTGTAAACTAACCTAACTCTGCTGGAGATAGCGAAGTATATACTTCTAATCCCTACTGTATGGTTCAACTTCATCAGAGACAACAGACAATAATGTTTAGTAATCTTGGAAATAAGGTATAACTTCACCAAAGATACTGAAGTATCAAGTCATTAAAACTCAAAGAAAAGGCTTTACTCCTTCAGAGCTCGTGGAGAATAATTTTGATTAATCCCAAGTATAGTACTCGACTTCACTAATGAGATTGGAGTGTGATCATTCAAATCTTTAAAGACAGGGTTGACATCACCTCAACATAAAGTGTGATACTCTAGAGACCAAGTACCCATATGAATTATAAGGGCTCTAATTCATGTGTAGCTTACTTTAATGTATAAATTATGATGAATATTTGGTAGAAATACTCGGGGGTATATTGACATCTCGCCACTCGAATATGTGAAACCCATGGCTGTGGGAGGCATGACTTAAAGCAAGAAATGATGTTCTTAGTCCTTACAGGTCGGATAGACCACTTAAATTATTGGTCAAAGGAATGGTTCCATCTGAGCACTGTGGCATTGTGCCTTTACCGCACCATTTCCCCACTATGATTGGATCTTGAAAAAAAGCATACTTCGTATCCACGAAGCATACTTTAGTAGGCAAAGTGTTAGGAGCAAATCTGGCACAATTTCGATATATATCCAAATTAGTTGGAAAATATGCTTAAGGTCAGGAAATGCACTTAGTAGAAATCATGATTTTATCTAAGCTACAAATTGAAAGATATAACCATGTTAAAATCTGTGCACTTAATCAAATTCGGCCCACCGTGGAGAGCTACTAGCCATATTACCCAAATGAAACATCCAAAGAACAGGACTATTTTACTTAACAGTGCATAGGTATTTATCTAAATGTTGCTCGAATCTAACTTAAAATTTAGAAGTTACGGCACAAAGAAAATCCATCCACACTTGATGATTCTGTTAGGTACCGACTTGAATATACCGACCAAAAATATACCCTACCATGAAAACGGTTTGGTAGGTTTGAATATATTCGCATATGAATAGGTTATTATGTAAGGTGTCGAATAAAATTTACTAACTAAATTTTCTTTACATAATTTTTCGAATAGAGTTTGCTGAATATAATTTACCTAACAGAATTTTCTTAATAGAATTAGTCGAATGGAATATGTCGAACAAAATATGCCGATCATAATATTTTACATATGGAAATAATCCCAGCATCACCTTACTAGGATCGATTTATGGAAATATAAATACTTGTTAGATCCTAATAACACTTGGAGCACTATAAGGTAACTAAGGACCATCCATAATGCAACTACAGATTCAAAATAGCCTATATGATTCATGACTTCTTCTGGAATTTTGATTGTAAGCCACCAAAATACTTACTGTAAGAGAAGGATCATTTTGACTATAAGATCTCAAAGTTGTGAACCAAGTAGATTGACTATTTGAAATTATTGTAACCGATCTAGAGAGGAATAACAAACATTGTGGAGACTATAAATCGAAGAATCATAATGAAAGATATAAAGTTGATGTAGGAAAAAGATTGCTGAAATACTATAAAAAAATTGTGTCGTTCACCTTTTTGCACTTTTTTTCCTGCTTTCTTGTATATTTATTTGTGATATTTGATCTGAATTATAGTAAAAGCTTAACATATTCAACAAACATAAATCTTACCTCCTAATAACTAGCACTAGGATCACACTTTTGATCATAGGTCTACTAAATCTAGATTTTGGGGTGTTTGGTCATTTTTGATCCAAATATTCATGCAACGTAAGTTCCATATAATATTGCATCGGTTTGAAAGGATTTTCCAAAAACTTCCAAATTTTCATTATTGATAGACATGATCATATACTCAATGTTGGTCATGCTTGAATGATTTGGGTCGATGTGTTACTCTAGAATGCATACCATCTCTCTAAAGATTCATGTTTTCTATCAAACACAATCTCTTCGGGCGAAGTCCGATCAAGAGAACACATTTTTTTCCATTAGTCCGGTATTATATAACTATTTATAATAGTCAATCTTGTTATTTACCGCTTTTTACATTGTTCAATCATGTGTTTAATTCGTAAATTCCATATCATGAGTGTGTGTTCGTGCACACTTAGTTTACTTGTTTTCATGTACAAATTTACGTCCGGCTTACATTCTTCATCATTGCATGTTATATGTTGCCTATACATATCATGGACATTATTTTTCCTCGGTCAAGGTGTTATATTTGTTACTCGGTATCCTGACCTGGCTATATTGGATTGATTGCACATGATAGATTCGACTGTTATCAAGAAGGATGACCACGAAGCAATGGCTGTAGGACCCAGAAGTAGAGTTCAGATGGTTATATGAAGCCATGATTGAACGGAGTTGGTAGATAGGCATGCGGGATGCTAGAAATATGGAAATTAGCTAGGACAAGCAAGGGATCGGCATAACTTAGTGGAATCAAAGGGATCAGCGTGACATAATGGAACTCCATGGATCGGCATGACATGGTGAGACTCAAGGGATCGACATGAATGAAGGTGTATGGATCAGCATGGTTAGTTAGATGAGGGGTCGGCATGGAAGAAGCAATGGAGGGTTCGGCATAGGTATTGGTGCATGGATCGACATAGTTTGAAAAGCTATGTTTCAACTCTTAAGTTAGGGATCGACAAAACATTAGAGGGCTCGACAAAGGTTGATAGTTAGTGATGGGTCGGCATATGTTATAAACCAAGTGCATTCTAGCATTCAACAATCAATATCTTGAGATCCCACAGTCCAAATTTTGGAGAGCAAGGTATATTGGCCCTAGGGATCGTACCCTAAGGATCGCATGTCGAAATGGCTAAAGGATGAGGGATCGACATAATCCATTTGGAGGGTTCAGCAGAAGGTAATTTGCAAGTGGAGTTGAATCAAAGATCCATCAGTTGCATGAGCTCCACTAATCCAATCAACATGATATTTGAAGAGGCAACATATCTAAGTACGAGGAAGCCACCATAGGGATCGCTGCCCCGGAATCGACCGATGAAGGGATCGGTACCGATCCCTCTTCATTGGGATTTGGGCGGAGCAACCCCTATGGTGGGCCTATATGGATAAGAAGGTCCTATAGCCGAAGTTACAGAGAGATTAGTTGTCGCCTTCACCTATAAATACTGGCCTAGGAAGTCATTCTGAGGATCTTTACGCTGCTGGTTACATTAGTCTTAATTGTAACCAAGTTTTCTCCTAATTTCTTGCTGTTTTCTACTGTAATCATACTATTTGTGAATCAATGAAGAAAATCTTCAAAGTGGACGTAGGCATACAGCGCCGAACTACTATAAATTCTTATGGTCTTGGTTATTTCTTTGATTTGCTGCTTAGTTTATTCTATTCCTCTATTTTAATTTTATTTTCTTCATTTATTTCTCTACATAAATCTATTCTTGGGTGTTTATGACCAATTTGGTTGTAAACAATATCGGATTGGTCGACATATGCCAATATCCATTGGGAACCATAACTTTACCGGACTAGGACAACAATTGAATTCAAAATCATATGTCCGATATTTAATATAATGCATACTTTATATGTTGCCTTCCTTCATGAGTTTGTTTAGCTATATAGATATCAAGTATCGATCACATGCGACGATCTACCAAACTTTCATCTATGGTTGCCTCATCACCTTATACGTCCTAGCACTATGCCTACTTCCACCTCAGTTACCATTCCTGTGGCTACTTTGATTTCTATAGTAGCTTTCACCTCAATTGCTATTGCTGGTCCTTTGAGTGCCCTCAGCACAGAATATATACTGGAGCTATCCCTCCTCCATTAGAGGTGCTAAACATAGATGATTACTTAAGCCCTGCATTTATCCTAGATAATCCTCTCGATTCCCCTCCTTTTAAGATTTTCATTGTTGATCTTCTACGTGTTTGATAAATACACATCCTAGAGAGTGAGGTCAGGCTACTGAAGTCTCTGGAGTGAGCCCACTGCCACATGTGTGTTAAATCGCTGGTATTTGGTTTATGTGTCATACAAGTGTTGTTCTCCCTTATGTCCATTAAGCTACCATGTCTTCATCTTTCTTCTAGTGGCTCCATTATAGGTTCATCCTAACTCCTACTTGGTTTTATTATATATATATATCTGTGTGTGTAGGTATATATGTTTTTCAGTTGAAGAATTGGTCACATGCCACACATAATGGAGTTCGATTCTTATAATGTATCAAACATTGAGGAGAAAGCTCATCTTCTATATTCTTTGAAGCGCAATACACTTACCGAGTCATTCTAGACAACCACAACAAACGCAGCATGTTCAAAGACTTCTGTTTTTTATATGGGATCAATTTGTTTGTCGCAATAATTAGTTCTTTGAATGTAAGTACTTACCTTTCTAACATGCCGCCGTGCTTAAAAGTAATCCAACTGGGGTCGATAACGTCAACTTGCATGTCATAATGGCTGATTGTCATCTCAGAATTTAAATGTCAAACTTTATGTCTCCTTACAAATGCAAGGTTGAGAGAATTCCACTTATCTAGGTCGGTAGATCTATCCATTGTATGCATCCAATTTGATATATCTAGAGAGGAGGTGTAGTGCCAACTATGAGTGAACAAGTAAGAGTAGCATAAGAGAAGAAGAAAGAAAGATACCAACATGGTGTCATCGGCGACAACATCAATGATGATGGTTTTGAGTTTAAAATCATAGTCCCCTAGTTCAAACCCCTTAGAAGTGGACTGATGCCACTCCTGGCACAACCTCTAATATTATATAAAGCATTAGTATACTAGCTCATAAAGGCAAGGAATTTGTAGGTCCATCCAATTATTCGCATCCACTTATCTATTTAACTTCAACTTCAACTTCAATTTACAAACCTCGATGCATGTGAGGTTCTTCTTACGGGAACCACTACCATTGAACCAGAAACACTCATATGAGGTGATTTCATCCCCTCTAAGCTAAATATACCTCGTGGTTTGTAGGACATGTGGAGTTGCATTACACAACACGTATGGAATCACATTCATCACTCATAACATGCATCTTACATCTTTTCCTTGTTAACGCACTTAGTTTAACTTCATTTTCCTTAACATGTAGGTGATATGGGATGCATGAGGAATACTCCACTACACCAGAACAGGCAAATCCTAACATTTATAAGTGTTATAAATAATTTCAGTAACACTTTTTAAGTGTTACTAATGGACTGTGAGGAATGGAGCGGCCAAATTTGTGACACTTATAAGTGTTACGAACATACGTATTACTAACACTTATAAGTGTTGGTACAGAAATATGCGGTAACACTTATAAGTGTTGGTACAGAAATATCCGGTAACGCTTATAAGTGTTGGTACAGAAATATGCGGTAACACTTATAAGTGTTGGTACAGAAATATGCGGTAACGCTTATAAGTGTTGGTACAGAAATATACGGTAATGTTAACGGTCTAACATAAAAGATGATCTTAATACTTGTTCTCATCCTATGGGTCCTCCTAATGGATAGGACTACACCAATGTTAACGGGACCCATCTCTCTAGACCTATTCCTATCATCCTCGTTCTCATCATGACCCAGGGTCTTACTAGAGTAAACTCTTCTCCATTTCACCACGTCATTACTCTCCAAACCCTAATAGGAGTCATTTTCCTTCCTCTTGCCAAGGTTTGCAAGAGCCTTCAATCCGTAACCCTCATTTTGGCATACCACGTGTTCACACTTCTACATGTTCCAGTGTTCAATCCAGCCTTTCTCAGCCCACTTCTGCTTCTCAGACTCGATATCCTCCTATTTCTGGCATTTGGGACAAAGGTCCTACGAGTCTATCTTTTTCTCATCACCAAGCCAAGACAACTGCATCCGCGTTGACTAGCTGTGTCTTCGCTCCATACTGCATGTCTTTAGGCCAAGAAGCACTATCTTCCTTTGTTGTGGCACTCTCTCCCGCCTTTGCTCCAAACTCTAGATTGCAAACTTCCTCGAAAATATATCTATTTGGGTTATGTTTTGCTACAATCTTGACCTGAACTTGAAGGGTACCATCACAGCTACAATTGAAAATATAAAGCTTTTAGAGGAGAGGTATGAGTCTTGGAAGTGAATGGCTAAATTACTCTATCAAGAAAAGGACAACACAACTCCTTATCATTAAGAAATAGAAGCTCCTCCATGATATTGACATCAAAATTTCTTCCCTCAATGCCGAAGTTGAGGTCTTGAAGAAAAGGCTCGAGGAGACAAAGGACTGGATGGATACCATTATAGCTAACTTTGAGGCCCTCTAGAATGACATGAAGGTTACATACTAGAAGCTAAAATTGACCCACATCATTGAGATGCCACTGATAAGCTTACAAAATATAGGACTGCACAAATGGCGATGTTTGAAGAACTTAGAAAGAGGAAGGAGGAGCCTGAATGCCTTCGCCTTGAATCCATTCTAGTATCCATTAACTTGAATTTACTATACTTTAATCCTCTATTTTGTATGCACTTGTTGAGCTATTGTAATGACCCTAAAATAAAAATAAGAAAAAAAAATAATATATATATTAGGAAATTCTGAGATATATATATATATAATATATATATTGCATTAAAACAGAAAAGAATTTGGAAATAAATAAAATTGCATGGGAGCTTCTGTTTGATAAAATGCAAGGAATTAAGGTAATTAGAAGAAAAATTGGTACTCAAAATAAATATAGCTTTATGTTCAAAGAATTATGTAAATATATATATACATTTAATATATATGGGGAGTTTGCTGTTTTATATGAAGATAAAATAAAATGAAGTTTAATATAAAAGTTTATATGTCTTATAATTGTGCCAGAAATAATTAGCATAATATATGTGATTTTTAATTTAAATATAGAAGGAGTTGCTGATTTGACAAAAAGGTAGAAATATATATATACACATATATAGAATCAAGTAAAAATTTCCATACCATATTTATTCCAAGCAAATAATTTGGGTAAATGACTTTACATTGCATAATAAGGTATGATAGTATATAACAGATAGGTAGAAAAAAATACAAAGAAGATTTCCAGATTCTCTAAATTTAGAGAAAAAAAAGAAAGAACAAGGATCACATGCATATGGCATGAATAAAATGGAAACATGAAAATAGCATGCAGTGTTTAAAATGTTCAACTCCCGAAATAACCAATTAAAGTAACCTAATGTGTGCATTTCCCATTTAGGACCACACGGGAATGAGATATGTGCATGAACAGCTAAGGGTATTAGGAGAATTACCCATTTTCTTAAACCCTAGGATGGATTTATAAATAACTGCATATAGCCAAATCCATCATTCTCTCGGGATAAAAAAAAATAAAATAAACAAGGAGAAACACTAAGCTTGAGGGTTTGGGGGATTTGCTGTTCTAAGAAATTAAGGCAGTGAAAGGAAAAACATTATGTGAGTATTTACCCTTTTGTATGCAATGGCATTAAGTCCTATTACAGGCAGCCTAAAAATATTATGAGTTATTTGAATCTCTGAAATGATTTGTTATGGGTGATATGGATGTTTGTTTGTGCATTTTTGTTTGGAGCATTAATCTGTAAGTAGGCTTTTAGAGTTAACAGGATTTGAGTATTTTTTTTCCATCTCATCATCATTAAACATGGATATAGATTAAATGGGGGAACATGGGGTTGAACCAGAAGATATACAAGCACTTATATCTTTTTGAAATATGAATGTAAGAAAAACTAAATTGGTCACTTGGGGGTTAGTCAATGATCTGCTTACTTCAGGTGGAAGCAAGTATATGCATGGTGCAACCGCACCCTGAGGCCTTTGTGTGTTGGAATAATTTAAACAACCTGGGAGTTTCCTTCACAATGCATACATAGTGTTCATTTGACAAGGAGATGTAGACCATAAATTAAATAAGGAATGGGATTGGGATTTATAAAAATCTGGGTTATGAATATCTAGACAGCGAGTTAAAACTAACCAGGATTTATGTGATGTTCTGGTTAGCTGCTGGGTGAAATTTGGAGTATAAACATGAGTTTACTTATCTAAGATTTGGTGAGGATGAGTTAGGAATTGTACACATAATTATTTTTAACTGTTTGTTATGTATTGTTTAATTTGTTGAATGTGATTTTGTGTCTTCTTGAATGAACCAAAACATGCTAAGTATAAAACCTGTTAAACTAAGAAGGCATTGCAAGATTACTAAAATTATGTGTAGGTATACAAAATTGATAAATACTCATACCAGTGTAAACTGACCCTTTTGGTTGCCCTTGCAATCATCTGGGTGTCTCAAAAATTCTTTGGGGCAACTAAATGATTTGCTTGCAGGAAATTGATGTTGGCTTGATGAGTAAGGAAGGCATTGGCTGCTAGTATAAATAAGAGAGACTTGTTTTAAATTTGCAGTTGCATTGTAATGAAATTACTAGACAAATTCTATTTTCTGTAATTGAAGTTACTTGTAGGAAACTTTCTAAGTATTTGGGGTTGAAAACTTGTACTTAAGTAAAATTCATTTTGAATGATATTTGATGGAGTTTGATTTTCTATTGATTCTATGATCATTTGATTTGGAGAAAACAAGGGGATAGATATAACACATAAATATAAAATGTGAATGTAATAATCTCTGGTTTTATTGCCTGAGTTTATTCTATAATTTTCTTTAAATAAAATATAATGGATTTGACAAGATTTGAATAAGAAATATTCAAGTGGAGTAAATGTATGCATGGCAGATAATTGATACTGATTTGTATATATATATATATATATTTGATTCACTGATTTTTATTGCCTATATTTTTCCCTATGGAAATTAAACAGCTAAGGGGATTGAATTTTTGAAATAAACTCTCAAGATTTGAGTATTTAAATTTTCAAAGAGAACTATGAGGGCAGTAGACTTGGAAGACACAGAATTTTGAATAATTGAAAGAATACATACAAGAATGCATTTCAGAAAGAAAAAAAAACTAGGCACTAACATGCTGGGGATTAGGAGTAGGAATTTGTAGAAGCTTGTTAAAATGAGGGGTATGGGTTTGCAAGTGGTAAAAGGGGGACTATGGCTGGTCTAGATGGCCATGGGTCAAACCCTTGGAGCCTGGAACCACTTCATTTCAATCAGTGAAGTGTAAAGTGCTACCGGGACAAATCAAAGAAAACACCAAGCAGCCTTGGGATAACACCAAGCATATCCAAGAAATCACCAAGTATGTAAGTCTGTATCATAATAAATTTGAAAATGCTAAAAATCCTCATCTGATCAACCTGAAATGATAAATGGAAATTAAGTCCAATATCCATGCTTGTTAGTAAAGATTTGTAAGTGATTTCATGCATATACTTGATAACTATCATGAGATCAAGGAAATACTATTTTAAGTGTTAAATAGAATTATTTAGGCAGATTAATATATATAGTCAAATAAAAGTATAAGTGTTGTAGTTTGCTAAAAATATACCTTCGGCAGTAGAACAAAATTAGAAAGGAAATAAGTAGCTTGTCAATAGCTTGTATGGTATTTTGTTTTCAATCTAATTTAAATTCCCTCTGATAAAAAATAATAATAATAAAATAAAATAAAATAAAGAAACAATTGTATATCATCAAATATATAATTGTCTTAATTTGTTTGTACACTGATATGATTATATTGGTAAATCCAGGGTCTTGGGAAAAATATTTGGAAACTATATAAAAATTCAAATATAAAAGAAATGGGGTTTAGTGGTGAATTCCTCTTGAATAAAAAAAAAATCTAAGTGATTTAAAGATGAGGGTCACCACAGTTGGTATCAGAGCTATGTTTTAAATAACATAGTAAATGTTGTTGTATGCATATGGATGTTTGAATGCATTGTTTGAATTGTTGGTGTTGAATGTTTTTGTTTTATGTCAGGAAATATATGTGTGTACATGTGACACATGCACAGTGTGCACAGAAATAAAAATGAACCAAGTAAAAACACCAAAAACTGATAGGGGTAAATAAACTAACATAACAATCATATTTATAGCATTATGGTAGGACCAAGGCATCACACAGGTGCAGGATCTTCACGTGAGACACCTGTGATGAGCATGGAAGATTTTGTGAGAGCCTTAAGGGATGGAATGGCACCAAGGCAAGACAATCCTCATGAGGAACTCTCCAAACTGCTTAAGACTTGTACCACTTTGGGAGGAAAGGATTTTGAAGGTACTGAAGGAGCTATAGGTGTTCAAACTTGGATAAAAACTATGGAGAGGGTCTTCACAGATATGCAAATCAATGACCAATGGAAGAGACAGATAGCTTCAAGGAAATTGAAGGGGGCTGCACTGGATTGGTGGGAAGTTGTGACAGCAGGAAGACAAGAGAATACCATCACTTGGAATAATTTCAAGGACATGCTTGAGGCCAGATTTGTCCCAGCATCTGCCAAGGCCACACTGCTTGAAGACTTTATTAGATTAAGGCAAGGAAGCATGAGTGTGAATGAATACACTCAGAAGTTTGAAGCATTATCCAAGTATGGACTGGTGTTAATAGGGAATGCAGAAGCAAAGAATGCAAGGTACATTCAAGGCTTGAACCCTAGTCTGTCAAGGGCAATGTTGCCATACAAGGAAAAAACCTTCGATCAAGTAATTGATCTAACTCTCTCATTTGAGCAACATGACACTGCAAGAGAGAAATTCAGGAATATGAAGCTCAATAAGAAGAAGGGTGGTCAGAACAAAGTGCAACCTTATGACAAGAGAAATGCAAGTAAAGGAGCTAAGAAAGGGGAAGGAGCAACAACACTTGAAAGCAAGAAATCCACTCATTGTTTTAATTGTGGAAAAGATGGACATTATAGTAACCAATGCCCTGACCCTAAGATACCCAGAGGAGGCTGCTATAATTGTGGAAAGATGGGTCATCTCAAGAAGGATTGCCCAGAAACCAATAGGGGAACAGCAAAGGTAGGAGCTTTGGCAGCAAGTAACACTGGGAATGTTGGGCAACTTGAAGGTATAATTTTTATTCATACCCAACCAATATCAGTAATATATGACACTGGTGCCTCACATTCACTAATATCTTTGGAAATTGTAAAGAAGTTAACACTTGCATGTGTTTCCATTGATCAGCCCTTGGTTGTACACAGTCCCATAGGGAGTCATTGCATGTTGGGGATGAAGTGTATGGGTCTGAAATTAATTATAGGGGGTTATGAATTTAATTCAGACTTATATACCTTAAATTATCCTGGTATTGGGATTATTTTGGGGGTAGATTGGTTAATGAGAAATAAAGCAATTTTAAATTTAGAAAACCTTACTATTTCTTTGGAAACAAATGAAGGCAAAAGAATTACCATCTTAAGTGAAACAGCAAAGAATACATGCTTTAATAAAATCTGGAGTATTAATGAAGTTCAAAAGGAATTAAAAATAGAGGAAATCCCAGTAGTCAATGAATATATAGACGTGTTTGGAGAAGTAAAGGGAATTCCTCAAAACAGACCAGTTGAATTTAAAATATAATTAATTCCTAGAACAAATCCAATCATTAAGAAGCCTTGTAGAATGGGTCCAAAAGAGTTGGTAGAATTAAAACGTCAACTAGAAGAATTAGAAGAGAAAGGATTTATAAGATCAAGTAGTTCCAGTTGGGGTTCCCCAGTGCTATTTGTCAAGAAACATGATGGAACAATGAGGTTGTGTGTAGACTACAGGGATTTAAACAAGGTAACTATTAAAAATAAGTACCCACTGCCTAGAATAGATGATCTATTTGATCAATTACATGGAGCTAAAATATTTTCAAGGCTAGACTTAACCTCTGGATTTCATCAAATGAAAGTTGCAGAGGAAAGCATTGAGTACACAGCCTTCAATACAAGGTATGGCCTTTCTGAATTTCTAGTAATGCCATTTGGCTTGACCAATGCTCCCTCCTATTTTGTAGACTTGATGAATAGAATTTTTAGAGACTTTTTGGATAAGTTTGTCTTGGTATTTATAGATGACATATTAATTTATTCAAAGACAGAAAATGCTCATGCCATGCACCTACATTTAGTATTATCCAGACTTAGAGAACATGAATTAAAAGCCAAGTATTCAAAGTGTACATTTTGGCAACATGAAGTAAAATTCTTAGGACACATAGTGTCACAGCAGGGAGTAAGTGTAGATCCAAGCAAGGTCATTGCAGTTCAATCATGGAGTAGACCCAAAACAGTGACTGAGGTGAGGTCATTCTTAGGTTTGGCAGGGTATTATAGGAGGTTCATCAAGGATTTTTCAAGAATAGCTGCACCAATGACCAAACTAACCAAGAAGAACCAACCATATGTGTGGACTGAGCAGTGTGAACAAGCTTTTGAGAAATTGAAGCAAGCATTGGTGGAAGCTCCTGTCTTACAAATCCCAGAAGCAAATGAAGGAATGGTTGTATACACTGATGCTAGTGGGTCTGGGTTAGGTGCAGTGCTTATGCAACATGGCAAGGTAGTGGCATATGCATCAAGACAGCTTAAACCTAATGAAACTAAATATGCAACTCATGATCTAGAATTAGCTGCAATAGTGTTTGCACTAAAACTATGGAGGCATTATTTGCTTGGGGTAAAATTTGAATTATTCACAGATCATCAAGCATTGAAATATTTATTTTCTCAAAAAGATTTAAATATGAGGCAAGCAAGGTGGTTGGAGTTTCTAGCTGCATATGATTTAGATATATTGTACACTCCTGGAAAAGCTAATAGAGTGGCAGCTGCTTTGAGCAGAAATCATGTTAGATTAGCCAGTTTGATGATTGATGAGTTTAAAAATCTTGCAGTGCTTGGGGAGGCAGATATATACAGCAAGGATGCAGTGAATTTTAAAGAACATGGTGATATGGTGGAGTATGGTACACTGGGAATAATCACAGTGAAGTCTAATCTGGTGGAGAAAGTTGGTAGCATGCAAGATCAAGATCAAAGTCTAAAGGAGAAGAAAGAAATGTTATTAAATAACATTGAGTCAGAGAATTTTAAAATAGATTCCCAAGGTTATTTGAGGAAAAATGATAAGCTTTGTGTACCAAACATTGCATAGTTGAAGGAAGAAATCATGAATGAGCATCACAAGACCAGGTACACCATACACCCTGGTGGTACTAAGATGTATCATGATTTAAAAAGAAGCTACTGGTGGCCAGGGATGAAGCAAGCAGTGGCAAGATATGTGGCAAAATGTTCCACATGTCAACAAATTAAAGCAGACCACCAAAAGCCTTCTGGCATGTTGCAACCTTTGGAGGTACCTCAGTGGAAATGGGAAAGTATTTCCATGGATTTTGTAGATGGTTTGCCTAGAACTAAGAAAGGCAATGATAGTATATGGGTAATTGTTGATAGACTAACCAAATCAGCTCACTTTGTCCCTGTCAGGTCAGATAGAAATGCATCTAAGCTTGCACAATTATTTATTAAGGAAGTGGTGAGGCTACATGGTATACCCAAGACCATTGTAAGTGATAGAGACACTTTGTTCACCTCAAGATTTTGGGAGAGCTTCCAAGAAGCAATTGGTACACAACTTTGTTTAAGCACTGCCTACCATCCTCAAAGTGATGGGCAAACAGAGATAGTGAATAAAATATTGGAAGATTTACTTAGAGCATGTGTGTTTGATTTTGGGGGTAATTGGGAGGATCATATTCACTTGGCAGAATTCACTTACAACAATAGCTATCAATCAACCATAGGAATGGCTCCCTTTGAAGCCTTGTATGGGAGACCCTGCATGTCTCCTGCTTGTTGGTTGGAAGCAGGAGAGGGTGTAATGTTGGGGCCATATCATGTTAAAGAAACTTCCAACATGATTGAATTAGTTAGGCATAGAATGAAGGCAGCACAATCAAGACAAAAGTCTTATGCAGATAGAAAGAGAAAGCCAATGGAGTTTGAAGTAGGAGAGTATGTTTTTCTGAAAGTATCACCAATGAAGAAAGTGTTCAGGTTTGGAAAATCTGGTAAGCTATCACCAAGATTTGTAGGACCATATGAAATTATACAGAGAATTGGTGCTATGGCCTATAGACTTAAGTTACCTGAGGAGTTGAGTGGTGTGCATCCTATATTTCATGTTTCTCAATTGAGAAAATGGGTGCATGATGAAGGAGCAATTCTGGAGTCACCTACTCAAGTTCAAGTCCAGAAGAATTTGGTTTATACAAATGAACCAGTAGGGATAGTTGCCAAGGAAGAGAAAAAGTTGAGGAACAAGGTGATCAAACTGGTGAAAATCCAATGGAGTTTGGACACTAATGATTGTACATGGGAGGTTGAAGATAAAATGAGGGCTAAATACCCCAATTTGTTTACTAATGGAGAGGTATGTTTATGCAGCCTAAGATGATTTTTCTAAATATATTTATATATTGTTTGTTTTCATAAAATATGGGGTTATGGAGTTAAAACAGGCTATGGATTAGTGCTTTTAATTGGAGAAATTAGGTGAAATTATGGGGACATAATTCCTTTAAGGGGGAGGGTATGTAATGACCCTAAAATAAAAATAAGAAAAAATATATATATATATATATATTAGGAAATTCTGAGATATATATATATATATATAATATATATATATTGCATTAAAACAGAAAAGAATTTGGCAATAAATAAAATTGCATGGGAGCTTCTGTTTGATAAAATGCAAGGAATTAAGGTAATTAGAAGAAAAATTGGAACTCAAAATAAATATAGCTTTATGTTCAAAGAATTATGTAAATATATATATACATTTTATATATATGGGGTGTTTGCTGTTTTATATGAAGATAAAATAAAATGAAGTTTAATATAAAAGTTTATATGTCTTATAATTGTCCCAGAAATAATTAGCATAATATATGTGATTTTTAATTTAAATATAGAAGGAGTTGCTGATTTGACAAAAAGGCAGAAATATATATACATACACATATATAGAATCAAATAAAAATTTCCATACCATATTTATTCCAAGCAAATAATTTGGGTAAATGACTTTACATTGCATAATAAGGTATGATAGTATATAACAGATAGGTAGAAAAAAATACAAAGAAGATTTCCAGATTCTCTAAACTTAGAAAAAAAAAGAAAGAACAAGGATCACATGCATATGGCATGAATAAAATGGAAACATGAAAATAGCATGCAGTGTTTAAAATGTTCAACTCCCGAAATAACCAATTAAAGTAACCTAATGTGTGCATTTCCCATTTAGGACCACACAGGAATGAGATATGTGCATGAACAGCTAAGGGTATTAGGAGAATTACCCATTTTCTTAAACCCTAGGATGGATTTATAAATAACTGCATATAGCCAAATCCATCATTCTCTCGGGATCAAAAAAAATAAAATAAACAAGGAGAAACACTAAGCTTGAGGGTTTGGAGGATTTGCTGTTCTAAGAAATTAAGGCAGTGAAAGGAAAAACATTATGTGAGTATTTACCCTATTGTATGCAATGGCATTAAGTCCTATTACAGGCAGCCTAAAAATATTATGAGTTATTTGAATCTCTGAAATGATTTGTTATGGGTGATATGGATGTTTGTTTGTGCATTTTTGTTTGGAGCGTTAATCTGTAAGTAGGCTTTTAGAGTTAACAGGATTTGAGTATTTTTGTTCCATCTCATCATCATTAAACATGGATATAGATTAAATGGGGGAACATGGGGTTGAACCAGAAGATATACAAGCACTTATATCTTTCTGAAATATGAATGTAAGAAAAACTAAATTGGTCACTTGGGGGTTAGTCAATGATCTGCTTACTTCAGGTAGAAGCAAGTATATGCATGGTGCAACTGCACCCTGAGGCCTTTGTGTGTTGGAATAATTTAAACAACCTGGGAGTTTCCTTCACAATGCATACATAGTGTTCATTTGACAAGGAGATGTAGACCATAAATTAAATAAGGAATGGGATTGGGATTTATAAAAATCTGGGTTATGAATATCTAGACAGGGAGTTAAAACTAACCAGGATTTATGTGATGTTCTGGTTAGCTGTTGGGTGAAATTTGGAGTATAAACATGAGTTTACTTATCTAAGATTTGGTGAGGATGAGTTAGGAATTGTACACATAATTATTTTTAACTGTTTGTTATGTATTGTTTAATTTGTTGAATGTGATTTTGTGTCTTCTTGAATGAACCAAAACATGCTAAGTATAAAACCTGTTAAACTAAGAAGGCATTGCAAGATTACTAAAATTATGTGTAGGTATACAAAATTGATAAATACTCATACCAGTGTAAACTGACCCTTTTGGTTGCCCTTGCAATCATCTGGGTGTCTCAAAAATTCTTTGGGGCAGCTAAATGATTTGCTTGCAAGAAATTGAAGTTGGCTTGATGAGTAAGGAAGGCATTGGCTGCTAGTATAAATAAGAGAGACTTGTTTTAAATTTGCAGTTGCATTGTAATGAAATTACTAGACAAATTCTATTTTCTGTAATTGAAGTTACTTGTAGGAAACTTTCTAAGTATTTGGGGTTGAAAACTTGTACTTAAGTAAAATTCATTTTGAATGATATTTGATGGAGTTTGATTTTCTATTGATTCTATGATCATCTGATTTGGAGAAAACAAGGGGATAGATATAACACATAAATATAAAATGTGAATGTAATAATCTCTGGTTTTATTGCCTGAGTTTATTCTATAATTTTCTTTAAATAAAGTATAATGGATTTGACAAGATTTGAATAAGAAATATTCAAGTGGAGTAAATGTATGCATGGCAGATAATTGATACTGATTTGTGTATATATATATATATATATATTTGATTCACTGATTTTTATTGCCTATATTTTGCCCTATGGAAATTAAACAGCTAAGGGGATTGAATTTTTGAAATAAACTCTCAAGATTTGAGTATTTAAATTTTCAAAGAGAACTATGAGGGCAGTAGACTTGGAAGACACAGAATTTTGAATAATTGAAAGAATACATACAAGAATGCATTTCAGAAGAAAAAAACTAGGCACTAACATGTTGGGGATTAGGAGTAGGAATTTGTAGAAGCTTGTTAAAATGAGGGGTATGGGTTTGCAAGTGGTAAAAGGGGGACTATGGCTGGTCTAGATGGCCATGGGTCAAACCCTTGGAGCCTGGAACCACTTCATTTCAATCAGTGAAGTGTAAAGTGCTACCGGGACAAATCAAAGAAAACACCAAGAAGCCTTGGGATAACACCAAGCATATCCCATAAATCACCAAGTATGTAAGTCTGTATCATAATAAATTTGAAAATGCTAAAAATCCTCATCTGATCAACCTGAAATGATAAATGGAAATTAAGTCCAACATCCATGCCTGTTAGTAAAGATTTGTAAGTGATTTCATGCATATACTTGATAACTATCATGAGATCAAGGAAATACTATTTTAAGTGTTAAATAGAATTATTTAGGCAGATTAATATATATAGTCAAATAAAAGTATAAGTGTTGTAGTTTGCTAAAAATATACCTTTGGCAGTAGAACAAAATTAGAAAGGAAATAAGTAGCTTGTCAATAGCTTGTATGGTATTTTGTTTTCAATCTAATTTAAATTCCCTCTGATAAAAAAAATAAAAATAAAAAAAATAAAAATAAAGAAACAATTGTATATCATCAAATATATAATTGTCTTAATTTGTTTGTACACTGATATGATTATATTGGTAAATCCAGGGTCTTCGGAAAAATATTTGGAAACTATATAAAAATTCAAATATAAAAGAAATGGGGTTTAGTGGTGAATTCCTCTTGAATAAAAAAAATCTAAGTGATTTAAAGATGAGGGTCACCACAGCTATCTCAATAGCAAATGGAAATAAAGGATAAAGATACCAAAAATTGAGGGAAGGATACCTAAATTGATGGTATCGACAATGACTTATTTGGATTCTACGAGATGGTCTTCTACCTAAGACAGCTTTGATGGTTGAAGAACCATGACGAAGTCACCATCGCCTTATAAGTGAAAATCATGGACGATGAGTGCAAGAGAGCCAAGCATTGAGGGTATGAATTCCATGAGGCTGACATCCTTATTAAGAACTTTGACCCCATGACCTCGAGGCTCTGGAGAGAGGCAGGGAAAAGGTCATTCAGGAAAAAGCAAGGAAGGTCATTGAATGGATTACATCCGAGTTCTAGACCAAGGAGATGATATATAAACATGCCTCTTAACATTTTCTGTAATCCTTCCACTTCTCCACTTACCTGAGCACCTGCAACCAGTTCTCGTATTGTGGCCATTCTAATACCTCCCTTCCCGGACTTTAGAAAATTCCTTTGATACCATAAGCCATTTATTCTAGCCTTTGTAATCACTCTTCTAGGAATACACTTATCTGTAATTACCAAAGAGGTGCCAGCTTTGGTAACCCTCGGCTGTCCATGCGAGCCTGATTTGCCCTGGGATCTTTTTTTTTACTTTAATGCAAATGTTGAATCTCTCTTTGTTTCAAGCTCATAATCTTTATACTTCCATTCTCAATACCCTTAAAATGCTTGGATACATCTTCAATCTTTGATCCTCCTATAAATACCACAAAATTCTTGGATCCATTCACAATACAATGAATACTTGGATACATTCTCAATACCGCAGAAGCCCTTACTAAATGGGAAGACCTTATTCTCGATATCAAAGATGAGGGCGATGCATAGACCACTTATGCATCGGAAAAGAAGTAACCATTACCACCATGTCACTGCCTTGGAGAAGTCACTCTACCCGAAGTGAAACAGGAGAGAGTACATAAGATCATGGTCAAAATTTTTTAAGCTCCCCTCATGAATATCATGATGGCCATCGAGCGTGAGGAGAAGAGAAAGTGAAAGGCCTTCGAGTTTGTCTCTCAAACATCTCCACTTAAGGTGATGCCACCTAAAAAGTGATAAAAAGGCACACCTATGAAAGGCTGAAAATAAAATCTTATATTCCTTTTTTGTTGCGTACTTATGTGTAGGATTAACTCCCAACTATTGTACAAACGAAAAGTGATTAGTATAGATATATTTTCATATATAAATCTCCATTTTCTTATGCACTTTTCTAAGTATGATCTCTACTACATCAGCACATATATAAATATGTGTGCATGTATGTGCATATGTGTGTGCGCCTCTATGAGATAATTAAACTGACCATGCAATTTCATACCAACTTATTTAGTCTCGTTTAACACACATACAAGTATCAACACTATGCACCATGTAGCCTTTCACATTAATTACCAAAATTCATACTGTTTTACTTACTTTTCACCTAAACTAAAACCATTCAACCATAAATGAAATATAATATCATATTTGGTTCATTTTACATCATTTGGCCTTATTAATGCTAAACTTCATGTGTATAACATATCGATGTCAATCTTTGGACATTTATTTTTATCGATTCATACATTGGGTATATAATCTAGCAACGCCTACTTTGGGAGTCCATTTCTATCAATGCCTATCTTCGGGCCTCTAGTCATACTGACGCCTATCTCTAGGTTAATCAAGAGGATTAATGTAGAGGGTGAATTATGACCTTTCTCCAGTTTGTTATACCCCAACGAATTCGTCCAATTTTGAAGGAGTTGATGTATAATGTTTTGGACATGCTATAGGTTCAAAATCTACACCCTTATGCATGATTTAGGAGTCATTTATCCCGAATTCAGTTCAAATCCTGATTAGAATCTCAAGTATATCTGTTTACTCTGGGACTTGATATAATCCGAGCAATATTAATCCCATAACATATAAAATAACTTAATGAATACGGTTCCATCGATTTAATAAGTATCTTCATTTTAAAATATTCTTTGTTAAAGGTTTTTTATTACAATGAATTCAATTCCAAAATCAATCTGAATATCTGCTTAAAAGAGGTAAATCAATAGAAGTAGTGGTGAGCGCTCACTCTCCAATTTCCATAGGATAGGTACCTTATCCATTGTAATAAGCTTGATAATGTCGTATCCAAGATTTTGCACTATCACATGGGTCCCTCAAAATTTGATTCATGCACCTGCAGGTTTAGGAAGACTCATTTCGAAACTAGGTCGCCTACCTCAAATTTTTGATTCTAGAACTAAGAATTGAATTTTTGTGCCATTCTTTACTAGTGGCAACCTTAAGTTAGCTTCTTCTTGTTTTTCTTTCACAAAGTTGATAGACAATAGATCCTCATTCACCTTTAGGCCATAATGCATATGCCAATGAGAAGGGAACTCAGCCTTTATAGGTATCATATTCTCAGTTTTGTATGCTAGTGTAAAGCTTATGTCAAACTGCTACCTTTTGGATCATCAAATAAACCCATAATACTAGTGGTAACTCATCAACCTAATTTCCTTTTGCTCATTTCAATCGAGTTGATTTTATTTGTTGTCTATCCATTTTCTTGGGAATGTGCTACCATTGAAAAGCCCATTTGAATTGTATACATAGAAATCAAGAATTTCAACACTCATGAATTATGTTTCATTATCCATGATGGTCTTTTATAGTACTCCAAAACCTACATAAAATGCTATTCATTACAAAATTGATCACCTTTGTCGAGGTGATTGTGGTGAGCGGCTCTGCCTCAACTCACTTAATGAAGTAATCCACCACAATGATCGTATTATAGCTGTGCAATTCTTGAGGGCATTTAAGAATTGATCAATTGGAAATATCGGTACCATTCTTAGATGCCCTCAAGAAGGAACAATGAAAGCTCCAATGGATGGATGGATGTGAAGTTTTTTTTGGAAATTGTTAGAACATCTCAAGAACCTCCCATATTATCAAAGCCACTGGAAGGAGAATATTTTTATATCTATCTTGCAATATTGACTCATGCATTAAATGCATCGTTGGTGCATGAGAAGACAAGGGTCTAGTGATCGGTATACTATATCAGCATGCGGTTCATAAGGGCATAGAAGTGACATCCTAAACAGGAGAAGTTGGCATATTTTTATTGATTGCTTTGAAGAAGTTACAACCATACATCTAGGCTCATCCAATCACAGTGTTGATGGACCAAACCCTAAGGGAAGTCTTACATTGCTTGAGAAATCGGGACAATTATTATGAAAGTATTTATCATCCAAGGTTGGTTATGGTAGGTTCTCAGAATTCTTTGCTAAGTTTACTATCTAGGATGATGAGATTGTAGTAGAATTGGTAGAATGGTCAAAGTGATGAGTATTTGTTGAGGGTGCATCCATTGATCATGGTTTTGGAATGCGCTGGTTTTGTAACTCTAGAATGTTGGTGGACATGTTAAGTTAGAGTTTCGTCAATGAATAACAAAGCTGAGTATAAAGAGCTGATTGTTAGACTTGAGATTTTGATGGAGTTGGGTTTTCAACCATTATAGATATTCAGTGACTCCCAACCAGTGGTTTACCAAGTTAAGAAGAATATTCAAGCTAAGCTTACCTAACTATTCCCTTACATGATGAAGGTGATGGAGCTACTAGTATATTTTTACCAATATACAATAACTCATACTCCCAGAGAGAAAAATGTATATGTGAATGGATTGGCTAAGCTAGCTAAAACCGAAGATTCACTGTTATTGAGGATTATTCTAGTAGAGGTATTAATGATTCAAGTATTGAGAGTTTGGACTTGGTCATGGTAGTGTATGAAAAAGAGTTGTGGATGCCTCTATTTAAAGAATTATTAATGAAGGGAAAAACAATAATGAGGCTCGAAAGATTTAGTAAAAGGATTTGCGTTATATCATGCAAGATGACATCTTGTATCAAAGATGGTTCTCGACTCCCTTGTTAAGTTTTATGGATAAGGATGAACAGAGAAAATCCTTTAAAGCATACATCATAGAAGCCACAAAGATCACACTAAGGTATATAGCTTTGCACGGAGAGTACTGTGCTATGCACATTTTTAGTCCCCTTTTAACAATGATGCACTGGAATTTACTAAACATGTGACAGGTGCTAGAAATTCGCTAAATCACCAAGACCCCAATCCAATGAGCTTATGTAAATGGTCGACCAATAGCCATTTGTAGTTTGGGAAATCAACATCATCATGGTGCTACCAATTGCATACGGAGGAACTATAATGCAATCATTGTGGTGGATTACTTCATTAAGTGAGTTGAAGCAGAGCTGTTTACCATTATCACCTCAAATAAGGTGATCGATTTTCTAATGAATAGCCTTTTATGCAGGTTTGGAGTACTGCTCATGTACTTGGGGCTGTTACTTTGGGTTGTTACTTGCCTTAAGGCTTCAATTTGCTCTGGATTAGCCTTAATTCCTTTGAAGTTCACGATGAACCCCAAAAAACCTTTCAGACAACACTCCAACACCTCAAAGGGTCTGGATTTATTCCATATTTTCAAAGTATCATAAACATCTCTTCTAGATGTGCGATGTGTTCTTTCGATTATTTTGATTTCACAAGCATATCATCTATGGACAATTCTATTGTCCACGTGATCGGTTATGCAAGCATTCTATTGATCAATCACTAGTGAGTAGCTCCAACATCCCTAAAACCAGATGACATGACCTTGTGACAATATAGGCCTAAATCAATGATAAATTTAGTATTCTCCTGGTGGGGAATTTACTTTATGATCAGATTATAGTTGGATAGATATCCATGAATGAAATTATTTAATGTCTGTTGTTCCAACCAAGGATTGGTCAATCTATGTAAAGGAAAGCAATCCTCTGGTCTTATAATATTCAAATTCGAAAAATTGATGCACATCCATCACATTTCATTTGACTTCCTTACAAATGTGGGATTTTCTATCCATACCAAATAACAAGCTTTATGAATAAATTTGTTTGACAACAACCTATCCACCTTCTTCTTCACTATAATAGATCTCCACAGATCCATGCCATGCTTCTTCTTCCTAAAAGGGAGTAATTTTAGGTTAATACCTAATGTATGGCATGCAACTTTAGATGAAATATGGTGCAAATGGGAGCGAGTCCAAGCAAACATGTTAGAGTTTTCTTTAAAAACAATCAAGCTCCACTTTCATCTTTAGACCGAGTTGTTATCCAATTTTACCTACCTTCAAAGGATCTTCATCATTTATTTGTATGGTCTCCATCGGCTCGACTTGCCTAACCCTTACCACTTATGGTTCTTTCGCCAGATACACCTCACCATTCACTCTGCTAGTGGATCCAAGTCGGGGCTCAAACTATAGTTGCTTTGTGTTGTGAGACTCAATGTAGAGGAGCGTCTGAGTTTAGCCAAATAACTGTACAGTATGTTGGAAAATTCATAATCAAACACAATGAAGCTAAAGCAATTCTGGAATCAACAAGGGTAATCGGTCCAAAAATGTGATGTACGTGCAATATCCATTGATCACAACAAACTTCTCCTCCCATAGCCCTATATGGTTTATTTTCTATCTAAATATATAACTTATACATCCGACTTGAGATGTTGCCTCGCTGGTAGATCCGTGAAGTTGGTAAGAACTCGACAGCAATTTTTTATACTCAACTTCATCTCATTGAAAGTATGCTTGAATAATATGTTCATCGAGCATTCACTGTCAATCAACACTCAATGGATAACAGCAAGCCCAATCACTGCAGTTATGACCATAGTCTTAAATGTTGGGCTCCAAATTCTATAAGCTTCTCTATCTCTAAAAAATATCACATCATCCCTTTTACGATATTGCGTAGTTGGAGAACCATCCTCCACCATATAGCATGTTGCAAATAGTGCATGCTTTAAAGAAATCTTATACTTCTCCATGGTATTCCACCTTTTGTCCGATGTGAACCTCTTGGAATTGTATTAATCACCAAATCATTCCTAGCAGCTCCAATTGTCCCTTTTCGTTACCTCGGAGAGACTGCCTTGGTGGTTGATTACTTCTCTATCTACCTCCATGAGTATTCTTAACATACGTCAACAACTTCTTTTCCTTTATTTATCCTTCAATGATATCTTTCACATGCCGACAATCATTGGTATTGTGTCCATGTGCCTCATAAACCAACAATAATTGCCATAACTTCTCTCTTCCTTCATTGCTTATGGGTGGGGGTGGGGGAGGGGGATTCTGATACCTTATATTCTTAGTGGCTAGGTAAGTATTTTCCATAGGGTCAGTAACACCGTATATTTCCCTTCTATGCAACTTGAAACCTTTTTCTAGGATCATCTTTCTTCTACCTTGTTGCTTTCCTATTCTTTTACCGTTATTGTTGTTACCACCACTTTTGTTCTCGTTTTGCTTCCTGATAACGGAACAAACAATTGTCCAAAGCTCAAATTAGCGTTCATACTTCCTAAGCTTCTGATAGAAATCTTTGACATTTTTTACCTTCTTCACGGTCACCATTTCTCAAACCAGTATCTTTACTGACTCATTTAAATAGATCCATCAAGTTGTCATTGGGATTTTTCACCTTCATAACAGATCCATTAAATCTTTTCAAAAAGGCTTTCAATGTCATCACTCTTCATTACTTAACGGTAGCCAATGAAATAGCATCCTTGGGTCGCACAACATACACCATGAACTAACTTCAGAATTTATTTGGCAATTAACCATAAGAAATTATGGATCTCGATTCAAGCTTATAGAACCACTCTGTCACCAATCCGTCAAGCCATTGTAAAAAGGCATTATTGACACTGTAAACATTAGGGGTACTTTCCTTCTATCTTAGTAGTAAAAAAATTGAATTTCAACAACCTTCTTATAATCATCATGGTCCTCTTATTAGAGCAATTATCTTATTGTCTCATTCAATATTTCATCATTACCTCATTCACATCCTTAATGAAGACAATGTCAGTCACATCCTGATCATGTACCCAATTTGATGAATAGCCATGACAGTCGTTTCCCAACCGTTCACGACTGGCATCATGGCACCTAGATTTCCATATGTCCAGGGAGTTCATTTTTCATGTGTTCTTTCTCTTTCATGCTACCTTTTATGAATGCATCCGTGTGATTGCTTTTGTCCATGAGCATATCCCTTGGTACCATTCCTTGTAGAACTTCCTAAAGGAATGTCCCCATACTGTTGTCCATACCGATAGAGTTAAGGGTATGTACTTGAGGAAATTATGTAAATTGTTACGTATATCTGACTTGATAATCAATCTTGTTCATAATAAAAGGTGTTCTCTTTCTGTCATATACTTGGAAAATTGTGATTGTTAAATAATTAATCGTTTAATTTAAGTATATTAAATATAAAATACTTCAATGATATGTTAGGTGATAGTAATTATAGTATATTATAATCATGAGAGATTTAACACATTAAAATTACATATTATTTTAAATATTCCTAGTCAAGACGTTTTGAGATAAGATATCAAAACATACACTGAGACCAGAGTATGTAATACTTTCCAAATATTGGACAATGTATTAATCATGTCCTATGGAGGCACCAAGGGGTTATATATTGATAGTTATTGGATCACTATGGGATGAGCACTTGAGAGTTTTCTATCGATTAATATAACTAAGATCAAATAGAGAATCTAGAAGTAGCGATGTTACATGGTTCTCTCGACTTGAGAATACCATGGAACTTCAATATGGACGCTCCACATTGGCTATAGTTAAATTGTGGCATGACATCCATCGAATGACTATAGTTGAGTTTCACTTAGAGCATAAGAAGTGAAACTCAATTCAATAAAGAATTCGTCTCCTCAGTTATATGAGGATAATATCAATGTTACCTGTAGTCAACTCAAAGTCGAAGTCTTTAGCCAGAGCAGTAGGTTAATGGTAATTGTTATTATTTAACCAAAGATTTTATGTTTATACTAATCAAGTTTAATGTGGGCGATGTTGGAATTTTGATCAAAACCAAATTCTATAATCCTAATGTGATATGGTATTGACGAAGTGAATTATTGCAAATAATCATTACTACCATGCAAGGTTTCAAATCTCGAATTTAGGAGAAAATCTCGGGCTGATATCTCGACTGAATTGAAGGAGATTTAAAACTCGGATAACTATCCAAGCTGTCAAATCTTGGATTTTGGAGAAAATATCAGATTTCCATCTTGGGTGAGATGAAGGAGATTTAAAACCTTACTATGGGTACAACTTACAATAATAAAGTTGGATTTACCAAAAAGATGTGTAAGTGATAAATTCAGCCTAAATGTCACACTACTATCTTAGGTGACGTATAAATATTAATATTTGAATTGTACAATATTAATCAATGACTGAATTTACACCATTGAGTCACACAACCCTAATAATAAATACTCCAAAAAACCACATGATTTAGTTAATTTATAATCATCATAAATTAATTAAATTAATTAATATTTATGAAATATTAATTATTAAATTTAATTGATTTGTTTGAATATAATTAGTATTTAATAAAGTGTGCAGATAAAAATTATATACGCGTGTATTAATATATTATATCATTAGAATACTTAAATTGGATTTAAATGGATTAATTGCTAGATGGTTTTGGAAAAAAATTTAGGCCCATGTTGCCTCTTTTATGATCGACCATACATGATGACTGAGGAGAGGATTTGATGAGATTTAATGATGAATTAAATAGGGAAGGTTTTCAAGGAGGGAATTGAATGTTTTCTTCTACACTCAATTATTCTATAGACAATTCATTTTTCTTCTACACTCCTCTCCCGCTCCTATCATGGCCAAAAGCTTCATACTCACATGAAAGAAAATTTTCCATAAATAAAATAAAATCTATTCATTCCGGGTGGTGTTTGCCTCTAAATCCTTGTAATATCCAGAGGTTGATTTAATCGAATTAGGGTTTCATTCTTCATTCAAGGTGCAAATCTGTAGCCTCATCTTTTGGTAATTTTTATTTTATTTGATTATATATTCACCATGTTGATGAAGTTTAGATCCTATACATGCTATATCTAATCTCATTATTTGTTCATTTTGCTAACACATATTTAGATTTGATATATGTTACACTTTAATTGATTGTAAGTTCATCATGTTGATATAATTAGATCTACACTTGCTACCTCTCTTTTCACCATATGTTCATATATTTGTATAGTTGAGATCCAATTCCTTATACAATGAATTTATATTTGTCTAAGTTATCTAATCTAATTTTGTCATCGTTTTAAAAATATTGTTTATAAAACAACATTTTGAACTAGAAATTAATTGATGTATTTTGTAACTCATTATATACACAAACATAAAATATCTATAAATGTCAATTATTTGAAATTAATTTGGAGATCAAATACATGTTTCATATATTTGTTGTTTTGAATAAAATTCTTTTGATGGTTGTTTACATTCGATTAAAAATCATTTTAATTAAAAAAACATAAGTGGACCTTGTGCAAAACTTTATGTGTTTGAGTGTTCAAAAATTGTTTTGACATGGCATTAAATAAGAGTAAATGGAAGGATATAATTCCTTCACTTCCCCTCTCCTTATTAATTACTTACTTAAACATAATTGATTATCATTTTGAATATAAGTAAATAATTAATTAATTAAAATAACTTCACAACATTATACATACATACATACATACATACATACATATATACACACACACACACACACATACATACATACATATATATATATATATATGCATGTATGTTTGTATACGTTTGTGTGGATGTAAATATAAGTAAACTACATATATATATATATGCATGCATGTATGTATATGTATATATATGTATGTTTATGTATGTAAGTGTAAATATAAGTAAATTATATATATATATTATATAATTTCAAAATAAACTGTGGATAGTAAAGGCATATATAAAGGGAAAAATGGATATGTTGCAGTGTAAATCGTAGCACCTACATATGGCCACATTTGCCCTGTAAGCTTCATATTTGCAGCACGTGTACCATACATGTATACGTGTATTTGGTACACTTATGAAATTAAAAATTATAAGAAAAATTTATAAATAAATTATGCAAAATAAATATTTTGTTTAAAATATTTTAGATTGCATCTAAAATATGCTTTCGACTTCATAGGTTCAGTAGATTCAAATAAGAGACTTTTAAACCAAAAATGGCACAAACACCCGAGGGAAGTAAGTATAGAAATAGAAGTGAAGAAAATAAATGAAAAACGAGTAAGAAAGAACATATAGAGTTTATAATGGTTTGGCGTACTTCGGCCTATGTCCACTTAATGATTTTTATTGCTTATCTTGTTGACTACATGCAGAAGTTTTTACGGATTGGTACAACTCCCACTATGGGTCAGTATAACTTCGAAAGAGATTATAAGAAATTAGAGTAAATAGATTCAAAGCCAATAGGATCATGAAAAATGAGCACTAACCCTCTATTTATAGAGGTAGGAAGCCTAAAATCTTGCAGAAAAGATCTCTAGACCATTCTCCTTACTGTAGAACAGTTCTCCAAGAAAATAGGTCCTACCACATCGACTTATATGGGTCGGTACAACTCCAAGGTTAGGGGCCGGTACCGACCGATAATATTTCCAAATTAGCTGCCTTCAAGTCTTCACTTTGGCTCGTCTTATGGTTAGCTTCGTGATTCCATAGTTGTTTGTGATAGAGTTAGGGTATGTCCTAGGGGCAATTATGTAATTTTCTACATATATCTAACTCGTTGACCAATCTCGTTCGAAACAAAAGGTGTTTTCTTTCTATAAAATACTTGATATAATGTGTTATATTAATCAATTTAAGTATATTTAATAGAAAATCCATAAATAATACATTTTGTGATAGTAGTTACAAAGTGTTGTAACCATTAGTAATTTATCACAATGAAAACTAATATACCATTTTAAATGTTTTTAGTCAAAATGCAACGAGGCTAGATATCGATGTATTCGTTGAGACTAGAGTACGTAACGCTCTCCTACTGTTGGGCAGTGTATTACTCAAGACCGCTGGGGGCACTTGGAGGTAACGTACTGATAGTTATTGGATAACTATGGAATGACTCACTCGATAGTTTTCTGTTGGTTAATATAACTAAGGTCGAACAGAAAATATCGATGTGACTGATTTACACAGTTCTCATGACTTGAGAATACCATGAATCTTCAATATGAAATCTCCTCTTTGATTATAGTCAAATTATGGCATGGCGTTCCATCGAGTGACTATAGTTGGGTCGTGTGGAAGTATTGGAAGTGAAGCACTAATCAAGAGAGGATTCATCTCCTTAGCTATATGAGGTAAGTATCACGGTCAACTCAAGTCAACTCAAAATAAAGTTTCTGGCCAAAGCATTATGGTTAATAATAATTGTTATTGTTAAACCAAGGACTTTGTGTTTGGACTATAGAGTTAAATGTGGACGATATTGGAATTTTGATCATTACCAAATTCCATAAGTCTAAAGTGATATAGTTTGGACGAAAAGAATTGGTGTAATAAATTTCACAACTAGGTACGCTTTATAAAGTGAAATTGGATTTTACTATTGTTGAGTAAGCGATAAATTTGGCCATAATGTCTCACCGTCTGCTAAGTGACGTGTGAATGTTAATATTCGAATAGTTCGATGTTAATCGCTGACCAAATTTACACCTAAGAGCCACACAACCGAAATGATGAATTCTCTTTAGACCAAACGATTTATGTAGTTTATAATTGTTATAAATTAATTAATATTTATGAAATATTAATTATGAAATTTGAATATGATTTGAGAAATAAAATTGTTGCATATATTCATAATAGTTATGAACATATTGATTGATATGAAATATCGATAACAAAATAAGTTAAATATAATGGTATATATTTAAATTGGGTTAAATGGGCTCACAACCTATGATGACTAGAGAAAAATTTAACTAGTTTGGTTATGGTTAGAGGCAGCTGCAATATAGGATTAGGGTTTGGAGATGCGAGGCTAAGATCTAGTGAGAAACTTATATAGTTTCCTCTCTTATCCTACCATTATAAATACTAAACTTAAAGCCCTAATCACATTCTAATCCATTCTTTTGAGCCGCCGTCTCCTTCTTCTTTCATGGCTGCAACTTTTCTCTAAATTAATCCCAAAACCTCAAATCTAATTCAAGTTAAAACAATAAGCTATTTGATAGTGAAAGGTTGTTGATTCTAGACTAGTAATCCGACGGCAAGGAATTTTAGAGAAAGGGAATTCATTATTTCAACGTGGACTTTAGAGTTTCTATTCCGTGTAATGTTTATTTATATATTGATCATATTATTATGTTTTTCGATTTATTAGTCATGTAAACTTATGTATATAATCAGGTTATTGTTATTTCATTAGTTAGGTGCGATTTTTTCATGTATTGTTGTTGTCACAATGAAGATTGGATATGTGTATAAAATTTGAAGATCTAGTTTATGGTTAGTGTTTGTAATGTGATAGTTAATATTAAAATAGATTTTAGTTTAAAATTATATATGTTTATACATATATATGTATTTATTTATGATTTAATTTTCACATGCAATTTGAATTAAAACATATGTTTTCATATTTAATGTATATTATTGATCTGAAAATTTTCAAGCACCTGTTTGTGTTTATTATGAATTATAAGTGCTGAAAATAATTTTTTTATCATATATACATACATACATATATTATGAATATTTTATGATTATCTGATTCAATAAATTGATATAAAATAATCCGTGTTTCTAAAATTCAATTTTATATTTTCTAAAATCAATTCATCATGTCAGATGCCTTTGAAAAAAGTTTTAGAATTTTTCAACTTAATTTCATGCTTTTAAAAATTAATTTAATTTTTTCCTATTATCAATTATTTAATTAAAATTTTATTTTAATTGAGAAAATTCTAGAAATTTATTCTAAGCCCTAAAATATCTTTTGGGATTTTCTAATAATATAAAACTTGAATTTTTTTCATATAATTATTTTATATTAATTTATGATGACCGAAACTGTATAATTCATTATAATATATGTGTGTGTATATATATACATATATATATATATATTATATTAAAATCATTGTAGCTTCAGATCTGATTTTTTTTCTAACTAGTAAGTTATATAAAAAAATTAATTATTTTATTATATACATATATATGTATACGTATATCTTTATTGTTATTTATGGTAGAACATATAGCTATATAAATAAATAAATACTTTCTATAATATTTTAATGATAAAACATATTTTATACATACAAATATACATATATACATACATACATACATATACATATATATATATATGTATATGTATGTATGTATGTATGTATATCTACACACACAAATAATCACTTGAAATTTGTAACTATATTTTCATGCACATATTTGACAACCTACAATACATACAAAATGAGCTAATGTGTCCGTTGTGATATAAATCTAAACATCTATATATGGGCATGTTATACCTTGCACTAATTGTATGTTACACGTGCACACACATATATATGTATATATGTACATGATATATATATATATATTATATTAATAAAACCAAAGTAAAATAAATCTCAAACTATAATTTATAAATTTAAATAAAATACATGATTTTATTTAAACTTAATTTAGAAACGTTCTAAATGAATTAGACCTCATAGGCTGAATAAAGATCAAATAGGGTAAAAATTTTGAAATCCACCCATAATTTCCGCTGCAGGCTAGCCCAGTTCAAATAGTTTGTAACAATATTAACTTGTTTCAGAGTCCAAATGACGAAGTTGTAGAAGAATAGAGTTGTAGATTCAAGAGTTCGTGGAGATTGATAGAGAATTGCATTGGAACATCAAAACAACACTTGAAATGGGGTTCTAACATCGAATAGGGTAGGTAGGCAGAAGATGGGAACCACCAGTGGAGACGACATGATTCGGTACCGACCCAGCACTTGGGTGGATCCCATCTTTTGTTCTCTTTGGATTGCTTGGTATTTGCCTTCTGGTTCCATTTGCATTTGAGTTTTGGTCTTCGTGGTCACCTCTTATGGCGTCATGTCTTGATAACTTTGGAGTTTGACTTATAAAGTTTGCTTATATACTCCCTCATCAAAAGGCAGGATAACACTTGTCCCCACAAAGCATGCCTTGCGAATGGAAGGTGTGCTTTGCGAGAACAAATGTGATGTCAATCTTTAACAGTTGACCTCTTTGGCCACTTCAATCTGCTGAATCGTCCAGTTCTTTCGGATTTTCTTACAAATCAAAGGTCGTTACGACCTTCCATAGCCTAAGACTCTAGACTCTACCTAAGTGCTATCTATACATCATTATTCCGATTTCATTCAGAGTTATTACATCACATATCAAAATTGTCCCATGTTCACTGGTAATTACATCATTATTGTTCATATTACAAGGCATTCTAATCCTTTCCTCAAAATCAAAACTATTTTCATTTTTAGGTTCGATCTTCCTTGATTGTTTTATGTTGGTTTAATGTGCGATCTCTCTGGATCGGTAATCAAATTCATGACCGTTCAGGGTCGATAGTTAAAGCAATGATCTCTCGGGATTTTTAGTTAAGGTTATGGCCGTTCGAGGTTGGTAATCAAATCAGTGGCCGTTCTAGGCCGATAATCAAATACATGATCTCTCCGGACCATTATTCAGGTTCATGGTCGTTTTGGGGCCGGTAATCAAATGCATGGTCTCTTCGGACCGTTAATCAAGTCCATGGCCATTCGGGGCCGATAATCAAATCGATGATCATTTCGGGGTCGATAGTTAAATCCATGGTCTCTTCGAACCCTTGCTAAGCCAATTCTGCTCGCTCTCCGGTGAGGGGACTCAACGACAATTAAGCCCATCTACTCACGCTTCGGTGAGGTAACTTACTTCTTGCACTCTGGTCCCATCTTTTTAGACAGGACTTAAGGTGATCAATGTTATACAAGTCCATCTTCTTACTCTCCAACGAGGGGACTTGCACCTTGCCCTCTGGTCCCGTCTTCCAAGATAGGACTTTATTGCGATTAATATCATACAAGTCCATCCGCTTGTGCTCTGGCAATGGGACTTGCACCTTACACATCAGTCATGTCTCTTTGAATGGGGCTTTAAAGCGATTAATATTAGTCATCACATTCAATGCGGATTTTCGTTATCAAATTCAAATATCAAAAACAACATAAAATCTAACATCAAGATAGCTGCCTTGTCGGGCATTATAGTCTAGTGCCCAGCACAGAGCGTGCTTAAGGACCATTCAGGATCCCATGCACGGGTAAGTGTCTAGATTGTATTATTACATGGTTTATTGAAAAAAAGGATGGGGAAATAGAGTGCGAGCATCAAACCTGATTCCCTGCCTATCTAATCAGAGATGACTATCCTTGACTTCGATCCAGGGCCATTTCCATTCGCAGCGGTTGATGGCTGCTCCTGTTCCACCACTGTAACTCGGTTTCTCACGTACTATTGTAATCGGTTTTCTATGACCAATTCCATGATCAGATCCCGCAGGGGTCTGTTGTCCTATGTATTATGCCCATCCAGCTCATGGAATAGGCAGTACTATACTGACTTCCTCTCTTAATCAGTGGGCTCTCTCCTTGTCGGCTTTTGTAAGGAGATCTGTCCTCTAATATCCAAACAAATATGCTTCGAGGTTTCATTCAAGTTTGTGTAAGAAGAGAATTTTGGCTCCCTCCTTTGGCGCTTTTATCCGTCAAAGTCGTCATCCATCTTCTTTTTCCTTTACCTTTGCTGGATCCTTCTCGGGCGGTCTTCCGCCATCCACGACATTAATTTCTTCTTCATCAGCCTCAGCATCCTCTGGTTGTAGGTATCTCTCACCTCATGATAAAATTCTACAAGATCCCTTGGAGGATCCCATTCCAGTGCAATCTTGAAATCTGCTTTAGCGGCTATTCTAAAACTGCCGCCATCAAAACCATTGAAGGGTCTGGCTAATATCCTGTCGTAGCTGCGGCATTAAACCTTGTCAAAAAACTCTGAGTGTCTCTCCAGTCCTCTGCTTCATACTTGCTAACATCATTACATTCTTGGGTCGTGAGATATGGACCCGAAACTGCTTCAGGAATCTGTTCACCAACTTGGCCAATGTGTTGATGGAACCATTCTCTAGCTGTATAAACCATAATGCCGCTAAACCTGTCAAATACAAAGGGAAACACCATCCATAAGCTCTTTAGACGCCCCTAACAGCTCCACATGTCAGATGTACCTCATCAAATGAACTGATTGATCCGTCTTCCCATCATACGTTTCCAACATAGGCAACTTGAAATCAGGCGGATTCCTAGCGTACTGAATATTTGAGGTGAATGGACTCCTGCTCACATCTTCCAAGTTCTGGTTAGGCAATCGACCCCTCATAGCTCGTTTCATTATCTCAGCAAGTCTGTCATTATCATCCAAATAAACTCCCAAATTTGCATTCTCAGCCCTCCCCCGACTCCACGAGGAAATTCCGATGCATACTCCTCCAGACGTGCTTCTGCATTTTGATTCAAGTTCATATGCTCCGCATAATCTCCAGGACGCACGCCATTCCTTCCTAGGCTAGGATGACCCATGCCCCCGAGCACTTGTGGGTTGGTACCAACCCTTATATTTAGCACGGGGTTCGTCCCAGGTCATTCTACTCCACTTTCAGTTATTTGTGCTCCGGCTTCTGGTCTTTGATTTTGATTTGCAGCAACTCTGGCTGTTCCCATCTATTCCATTCTCCTGAAGAAGTTCTCCATCATATCTTCTTGACATGTCATCCATTCCTACAGTCCATTCATCATAGTTTCTATCTCATCCCTGGTTATGAAGATTGATGGGGGGATAGCTCCTAAGGATGCATCTTGGCTGCCCCCTGCTAATTTCCTCTAACAACAGTTCTTCTAGTTGATTATTTAGCCTTTCTGGTCCTTTTCAAATATTAAATCAGCGAGTTCAAGTGTCTCTCACTGAAAGCACCAAAATGTTTGAAACAAAAAAGGCTGAAACACCCAAGGAAAGTAAGTAAAGGAATAAAAGTGAAGAATATAAATGAAAAATGAGTAAGAAATAACACAAAGAGTTTATCGTGATTCGACGTACTCTAGCCCACATCCACTTAATGATTTTTATTGCTTATCTTGAGGATTACATGCAGATGTTCTTACGGGTTGATACAACTCCCATATGGGTAGGTACAACTCTGAGAGAGATTATAAGAAATTAAAGTATATTCAGTACCAAAATGATAAAATGAGCTTTGCCCCCTTATTTATAGAGGTAGGTAGCCTAAAATCTCGCACAAAAATCTCCAGACCGTTCTCCTTGCTATAGACCAGTTCTCTAAGAAAATAGGTCACCACCTCATTGACTTGTATGGGTCGGTACAAATGCAAGGGTAGGGATTGGTACCGACCCATAGTATTGCCAAATTGGCTACATTCAATTGTTCACTTCGGCTCGTCTTGTGGTTAACTTCGTGATTCCATAGTTGTTTATGCACATATTAACTTATTTTGGATTCCAATGATAGAGTTGTAGAAGAACAGAGTTGCAAATTCAAGAGTTCATGGAGATTGATAGAGAATTGCATTGGAACATCAAAACAACACTTAAAACGGGGTTCTAATATCAAGTAGGATAGGTAGGCAAAAGATGGGGTCCACTAGTGGCGAAGACATGGGTCGGTATCGACCTGTGATGATGGGTCGGTACCGACCCATCACTTGGGTGGATCCTGTCTGCTATTCTCTCTAGATTTCTTGGTATTTGCCTTCTGGTTCCATTTGCATTTGAGTTTTGGGCTTCGTGGTCACCTCTCTCGACGTCATGCCTTGATAACTTTGAAATTTGACCTGTCAAGTTTGCTCGTATGCTACCTGGTCAAAAGGTGGGATAACCCTTGCCCCTAAAGCATGCCTTGCGAATGGAAGGTGTGCTTTGCTCGAAAACAAATGTGATGTCGATCTTCGACAGTTGAGCTCTCTTGCCACTTCAATCTAGGTGAGTCATCCAGTTCCTTTGGATTTTCTTACAAATCAAAGGTCGTTACGACCTCTCATAGTCTTAGACTCTTGACTCCGCCTAAGTGTTATCTATACATCATCATCATTCCGATTTCATTCTGAATTATTACATCACATATCAAATTCATCCTGTGTTCACCCAGGATTTACCTCAATATCCTTCTGATTACAAAGCGTTCTAATCCTTTCCTCAAAATCAAATCTTTTTTCATTCTTAGGTTTGGTCTTTCCAGATCGTTTTATATTCAGTTTAATATGCGATCTCTCCAGATTAGTAATCAAATTCATGATCGTTCAAGGTCGATAGTTAAATTAATGATCTCTCTGGACTATAGTTGAGGTTATGGATGTTTAAAACTGGTAACCAAATAGACTGGTAATCAAATCCGTGGTCGTTCGGGGCTGGTAATCAAATCTATGGTCGTTCGGGACCGAAAATCAAATCAATGGTCTCTCCAGACCGTTAGTCAAGTTCATGGTTGTTCGAGGCCGGTAATAAAATCCATGGCCTCTTCGGACCGTTAATCAAGTCCTCGACTGTTCGGGGCCGATAATCAAATCCATGGTCTCTCTGGACCGTTAATCAAGTCCATGGCCGTTCTGGATCGATAATAAATCCATGGCAGTTCGGGGCTGATAATTATATCCATGGTCTCTCCAGGCCCTTTCTAAGCCCAATCCGCTCGCTCTCCAATGAGGGGACGTAACGACAAGTAAGTCCATTTGCTTACGCTCCGGTGAGGTGACTTACTTCTTGCTCCCTGGACCCGTCTTTTCGGACGAGACTTAAAGCGATCAATATCATGCAAGTCCATCTGCTCGCTCTTCGGCTTGGGGACTTGCACCTTGCACTCCGGTCCCCTCTTTGCGGACAAGACTTTATAGCGATTAATATCATATAAGTCCATTCATGTGCGCTCCGAAGAGGGGACTTACACCTTGCACATCGGTCTGATCTCTCCAGATGTGATTTTAAAGCGATGGATATTAGTTATCACATTCAATGCGAATTTCCGTTATCAAATTCATATATAAAAAACAACATAAAATCTAACATCAAGATAGTTGCCTCGTCGGGTATTATAGTATAGCATCCAGCTTAGAGTATGGCTAGGGACCATTCGGGATCTCATGCATGAGTAAGTGTCTAGACTGCATTATTGCATGGTTTATTGAAAAAAGGGGAAATAGAGTGCGAAAATCAAACCTGATTCCCTATCATCCCGATCAAGAGATTACTATCCTTGACCTTGATCTAGGGCCATTTCCATTTGCTACAATTGATGGCTATTCCTGTTCCACCACCATAGCTCGGTTTCTCACATACTGCTACAATCGGTTTTCTCTGACTAGTTCTCGATCAGATCCCGTAGGTTTCTACAGTCATTTGTGTTATGCCTATCCAGCTCATGGAATAGGCAATATTTTCTCGACTTCCTCTCATAATTAATGGGCTCTCTCCTTGATGACTTTCGATAAGGGATCTATCCTCTAGCATCCAGATAAATATACTTTGGGGTTTCATTCAAGTCTGTGTAAGAAGAGAATTTTGGTTCCCTTTTTTGGTGCTTTGATTTGTCAAAGCCATCGTCCATCTTCCCTTTTCATTTGCCTTTCCTGGATCCTTCTCCGGGCGGTCCTCCTCCATCCATGACATTAATTTCTTCTTGATCAGCCACATCGTCTGCTTGATGTTGGCATCTCTCAACCTCGTGATAAAATTCTACAGGATCCCTCGAAGGATCCCGTTCAAGTTTAATCTTGTAATCCGTCTTAATGGCGATTTCTAAAATCGACACCATTAAAACCATTGAAGGGCCTGGCTTATCAACTGCCACGGCCACCACATTAAACCTTATCAAAAAACTCCCGAGGGTCTCTTCGGCCCTCTGCTTCATACTTGCTAACATCATTACATTCTTGGGTCGTTAGATATGGACCCGGGACTGCTTCACGAATCTGTTCACCAACTCGGCCCATGTGTTGATAGAACCATTCTCCAACTATCTAAACCATAATGCTGCCAAACCTATCAAATATAAAGGGAAACACCATCTCATAATCTCTTCAATGGCACCCAACACTTCCATATACCGACGTAGGCAACTTGAATCAGGCGGATTCCTAGCGTATTGAATATTCAGAGTGAATGGTCTCTTGCTCACATCTTCCAAGTTCTGGTTAGGCAATCCACCCATCATAGCTTGTCTCACTATCTCAGCAAGTCTGTCGTTGTCATCCAAATGAACTTCTAAATTTGCATTTTTAGCCTGCTCCTCGACTCTGCTATGGAATTCTAGTATGTACTCCTCCGGACATGCTTATGCATTCTGATTCAAGTTCATATGCTCTGCATTATCTTTGGATGCACGTCATTCCTTCCTAGGCCAGAATGACCCGTGCCCCCGAGCCTTTGTGGGTCGATACTGATCTATGCTTGTGGGTTGGTACTGACCCGTATATTTGGCTCGGGGCTTGTCCCAGGTCGTTCCACTCCACTTTCAATTATCTGTGCTTTAGCTTTTGGTCTTTGATTCTGATTTGCAGTAACTCTAGCTGTTCCCATCTGTCCTATTCCCTTGAAGAAGTTCTCTATCATCTCTTCCTGGCGTGCTATCATCCTTTCCTACAGTCCATTCATCATAGTTTCCTTCTCATCCCTGGTTATGTAGATTGATGGTAGGTTAACACCCGAGGATGCCTCCTAGCTGCCCCCTAATTGATGTCCTCCAACAACAGTCCTTCTTGTTGATTATCTAGTAGTTTTGATCCTTTTCAAATCTTAAATCAGCGAGTTCAAGTGTCTCTCAATGAAAATACCAAAATATTTGAACCAGAAAAGGCACAAACACCCAGGGAAGTAAGTAGAGAAATAAAAGTGAAGAAAATAAATAAAAAACGATTAAGAAAGGACACATAGAGTTTATAGTGGTTCGACGTACTCTGACCTACGTCCATTTAATGATTTTTATTGCTCATCTTGCTGATTGCTGGCAGAAGTTATAATGGGTCGGTACAACTCCCACTATGGGTCAGTACAACTCCGACAAAGATTATAAGAAATTAGAGTAAGTACATTCAGAGCCAAAATAATACTAAAAAATGAGCCCTACCTCTGTATTTATAGTGGTAAGGAGGCTGAAATCTCGCATAATATATTTCCAGACCGTTCTCCTTGCTATAGAGCAGTTCTCCAAGAAAATAGATTGCCACCTCATCGATTTGTATGGGTCAGTACAACTCTAGTGGTAGGGGTCGGTATCGACCCATAATATTGCCATATTGGATGCCTTCAAATCTTCACTTCAGCTCGTCTTATGGTTAGATTTATGATTCCATGGTTGTTTGTACCAATATTAAATTGTTTCGGAGCCCAAATGACAAAGTTGTAGAAGAACAGAGTTGCAGATTCAAGAGTTTGTGGAGATTGATAGAGAATTGCATTGGAACATCAAAACAACACTTGAAATGAGGTTTTAGCATCAAGTAAGGTTGGTAGGCAAAAGATGGGGTCCACTAGTAAAGACGACACTCAGTACCGACCCATGATGATGGGTCCATACGGATCCATCACTTGGGTGGGTCCTGTCTTCTGTTCTCTTCGGATTTCTTGATAATTTCCTCCTGATTCCGTTTGCATTTGAGTTTTAGGCTTCGTGGTCACCTCTTTGGGTGTCTTGCCTTGATAACTTTGAAGTTTGACTTATCTAGTTTGCTCGTATACTACCTGATCAAAAGGTGGGATAACAATACTTATTTCACCTACTTTCGACTAGTCCAATTCCTTTACTGTTATCCAAGCTCAAATGGTCAGTGCAGTCTACATTAGAAATGTTTGGGAAACTGATTATAACCTACTCATTTAGTAGTGTTTGTAGAAATGTAGTGTCTAAGGTTGGGTTTGGGTAACAAGTACTCTACCCTACTTGAATACTGGCCTGGCCCAAAGAATTAAGTAAGCCCAAGGGTTATCCTTAATAAAAGTCCCAAATTGTTTCGGGCTTTAGGTTAATTTTCAAAATCAGTCTGAAAATATAAAAGATATTTAAATTTAAAAGTTAAGTTTAAAATAAAAAAGAGAAATATTACAAAAGTTATAAAATGCATTCAAATTTGAAAGTTAAGTTTAAAATATAAAAGAGAATTTTTACAAACATTATAAGATGAATTCCAATATGTCAAAATTGTTTTAAATAATTAAATAATTAAATTAATTTTAAAATTCTAAATTTTAAAATTTAAGTAATTTGATTAATTAAATTGAATTAAATAACTAGTTGAAAGTTAATCGATTAAACATATATATTGATATGCGTGTATAACTATAATTATTGTAGCTATTTATTTATATTAAAAAAAATATAATAAATTAAGATTTTATATTAATTAAAAAATTTAAGTAAATGAATTGTATGTGTGTATATATGTTTGTGTGTTTGTATTAATTTGTACATAAAACAAATTATAAATATTATAGTTGATTAATTATCCTAAATAGTTTAAAACGAGCAATGTAAAATAAATTAAATTTTATTTAGTTGATAAAAATCTAAAATTAATTAATTAAGATTTAATTAATAGGATGCATTTATGTATCATATAAGTAAATTAAATTAAAAAAGTTATAAATAAGTTAATACTTATATAATTATATATGTTTAAAAGTATGTGGAATTAGAATGAAATCAAAATTAGATTTAAGGAATAAGTATGTAACGACCTGGTATTTTGAACCGTTCAAATCGACAATCATCCACTTATGTCAGACTTAAATTGCTCAAAAGAACAGATTGTTAATTTATATTTGGCAAAACTTAGCATATACAGTAAATAAATCAATCACAGAATCACATACATAGAGTAATATAACAATAAGCAGCGGAATAGATAAATAGTAGTTCATGAAGGTTCTATATAAACCTCAGAGTTAAAAGAAAATAAAACATATATCTCGAATACACAGCAGTTACTAATACAAAACAGATGACAAGTCTGAACATAAACAACTGGAATAAACTGAAAGCAAAATAGATAAAGATAGATCTTCAAGCAAAGCTCCAAAGGTGAGTCTCAAATGCGGTGTCACTCAGTCTGACCCGATCATAAAGCAAAATACAAAACACTCGAGTCAGGATTAACATTCTTATACCAGTAAATTCAACTCAAGTGAAATGTCAACTGAAATACAAGTAACTTAAAGGATGTTTGGGATTTCCATCCTCTAAGGATCCATGGAACTATCTACTATGTAGTAATATACGCTATTATAACACGTCTATCAGTAAAGTATTAAAATAGCATTATGGCGTTACCCATATCCCCCTTAACACATTTTATATATTCCCGTAGTCTATACAGTACCGTAAGCTCCACCAAACCGGTGGTTTACTCAGAGGGCACTCCATAGGTACGGTACAAACCAAACTCGTAGAATGCGCGATAGGGCATGCGAACACGGCACGCGAGGCAATGCTAGGGTAGGATTCTACCGTTTTGTGGATCCGGACTGGTGGTAATGCATAGCAGCTACTACTGCCCACCTCGAGACACACTCCCAAATTTAAAGGTGCACCTAATCAAATCACAAAGTAATAGAATGGTATTGAAGAAATGTTCCCGATAGGAGGAATGACCTCACTTGGCCCGGCATGGCTCCTGGTTTAGTCACATCTAAGCTGAATCACGGGAGTCAAGGCTACGTAAATACCTCATACAGAATCGTACACCAAACCATCCTACTTCGTTTTGGAGTCTCCACCACGTACACAGTTGTTAAAGTGGTTTTCAGTATTGGCAGAGAGTATGACAATATCCGATCCCGGTCTCTTTAACAACCAAACGCTTATTTCACACCGTGGTTATTTATATTTCAAACAGTTTGTACTACATATCAAATTATCATATCCATTTCAAAATCATATCACTTTCGAAATTATATTCATTTCCGAAATCATATCTACTTTCGAAATCATAACCACAAAATAGTTTAAACCATCATGCAAAATATTCGCATTTAAATCCATTAAATTTTAAGTCATAACATTTCCAACTTAAACAGTTTAAATATTGAAAATAGTTTATATATATTGAAATAGTTATAAATTAAAAATAGTTTATATATTAAAATAGTTTATAGATTAAAATAATTTATATATTAAAAATAGTATATATATTGAAATAGTTATAAATAAGAATCGTTTCTTTCAATTTCACAACTCAATTCAAATCAACTTTTGGTTCCAAATTCAATTCAAATCCATCTCAATTTCAAATTCTCATTAAGACCATTTTATTTATCGATTTCAAATCCAGATTTGAACTACACATTTAAACCACTTTCAATTCAATAGGTTCCGAAGTTAAATATTCAAACAATTTACAGTTACTCAATTTGATAAGTCTCATTTATATTTCAAAATTCAACTTTAATTGTATTTAAATTTGAAAATATTCACTAAATCATTTTGATAACATTTAAATGAAATCTAAAATTACAAATTTAAATAAAATCAATAATTAGATATCTAACTTCAATTATATTAAATTCTGAAAATATTCATTTAATCATTTTTAAACATTTAAATAAAATCTCAAATTCAAATTTAAATCAAAATTAAATATTTATTTTCAATCTTATTTAAATCTGAAATATTCATTTATTCACCTTTAATCAAAATCAAGTTATAAAATCGTATCTTTGAAATTCTCAAGTTAATAAGTTTCAAATCAATTCTTATTTAAATACAATTCTTAAACAAATTAAATTTCAAATCAATTTCAATTTATCTTTCCAACCTTAATTTATTAAAGTTATTACAAAATCTATTTTGAAAATATTAATATAATTTCAAAGTAGTTTAAAACATATTATATATATATATATTAGGTAAACAAAATTTTATTAAATTAAATCTTATTATCAAATTAAATCTATTTTAAATCTTATTTCATATATTTTAAAAATAATAAAGTTATAAGTAAAATTTTATAATTTACATTTTAAAACATAACCTATAATTTTAAAATTCCCAAAACATATAAAAATAAAAATCTAAATTTTTACACATATATTAAAATTAAAATCTTTATATTATATTTAAAATTAATATTTGTTTAAAACCGATATATTTCCTTTCAAACTTTGGAAATCATTTTCAAAAATAAACCAACGGTGTCCGTATGTAATTTTCTATTCTATGGTCAAGTGATACAGATATTTATCATTTCAATCCGCAATATAAATTTAATATTTACGGGTATATATCATTTCAACCCGAAATCCTAAAATTTCAAAATCAATGAAAATCGCTTGGGTTTATCATTTCAGCCTATAACGATTTTCCCATAATCTATAAGTTCGTTCGGATATGTATCATTTCAACCCATAGGGAATTCTAAACTAACAGGGAACTTGAAGAGTGAGAACAAATATGATAATAACATAACATATCAACGACATGCATATATCATCAGTAACAAATTTAAATATAATATATACAACAGGTTATGGTGTCATATGTCAGAAGTAAACAATGGCAGATAATGGCATATCATATATAACGATTAAATAACTTAATAATTCAAATTTAACAGCCTATTCCAATCGTCATTTCATGTGAATTAAATTTACTAAATGTAAGAATGTTAATCGTGAGCGATTTCTTACCTTTCGAGGCTAGAGAAACTACGGGAATGAGAAGTAACGAACACGGATACGCACATGGGCACAGATATGACATGCGGAACAATGACAAAGCTAGAAAGTGCTGCTGCGACCAATTTTGAACAGCGGCGAGACATAAGTAAAGCACGATGAACTGGATTCGATGAAAATCAATTATATAAGTGAACTTATATATGTAAGCTATATATATATATTTTAAAATAATTATTTAACACATATTAGAATAAAATCTATTTATGTATGTATATATATAGTTCAAAAATCATTGTTTAATTTAAAACACATGTCAAAATTAAAATAAAACTTTTATATTATATTTGAAAAATCAAAACACATATTTAAAATAAAATACCTATATATTATATTAAAAAAAATCAATATTTAATTAACAACACATATTAAAAATAAAATCTTCATGTTATATTTTCAAATCAATATTTACTAAATATATATATAAAAATAACATTTATATACTATATTTTAAAAATCAAAATTATAAAACCAATATAAACTTACTTTATTATAATATATAAATAAACTCAAACCAATCATATATACACTTATATAAACTTATATATATACAAACAGACGGATTATAGATATCTTATATAAACTTATATATGTATACAGCAAATTACATATAACTTATATAAACACATACATATACATATATATGTATGTATATATATATAAACAACATTATATACCACTCATATAACTTATATATTATAAACAACTTATATAAGAACTTATGTAAATAGATTTTATACCTTATAAATAACCACATATATTTATATACATACACTTTAAAATCAATATTTAATAACAAATATATATTGCCTTTCAACACATCATATATACACACACACACATACGACCATGCTTATATACCTTTTTTTTCATAACATACATATACTTTAACATATTATAATTACCTTAAACAAGATAAATATCCTTACACATATTATATAATACTAACATATTTTATATACCTTAGTTTTTCATACACAAGAGGAGGAGACAGCAGAGAGGCACAGCAGGGTTTCACGTAACATGTATATGCATGTTTTGATTTTTTTTTCTTTTTTTTTCTTTTCAAAATGCATGGCTAAAGTGAATTGAAGGCTACGAGCAGCACACGCCTATAAGGAAAATGATGGCGAGTGGTTGGGAAAGACAGTGGGCTATCGTTTGAGGAAGGCGCTTGGATCGGTGGGGTGTTGTGCTCGGTCGGAGCAAGGGTTGCAGATCTAGGCGTGAGGTGGGTGGAGGGCTTTCAGTGGCCGTTTGAAGGGCGGAAGTTGTTGGAGGTAGGAATGGAAGGTGCTGTTCGGCATCTTGGAGGTGGTTCGGCAAATGGAATGAGAAGGGTGGTGGGTTTTGTGTGTTGGGTGGTGGACGAAAAGTGTGGGAGAGATAGTGGGGAAGAGAGGAAGGGGCGGACTGATGCTTGCGTGACCATAGAGAGGACAGAGGGTAGGGCGAGCAAGAGAGGGGAGAGACGTGAAGGGCTCGGCTCATATAAAAAAAGAGGAAGAAATGGTAGGCTTCAGGCAAAAAGAGGAGGGTAGGAGAATTGAACAGGTGGCAAGGCCAATATATATGTTTATACTAAAGTATAGGTGGGAAATGAAAAGATCCAGGCAAATGAATGAAATCCTTTTGTGTACATGTATATAATTTTTTTTATATTTAAAATAAGGAATAACAAAGGCCAATACATTTAATTTATGAAATATTAAAAGTAAATGACCGTTGATTTTTAACCGGCGGATAATGAATGGTCACAGGAGATCAAAAGACTCTAGAATGGTACCGGTATGGTTAACTGCTTCGCGGTTTTCGCCACGTACCGGACATCGAAATGCACAAATGAATATAATGCGGAGATCAGTACGACGAGACGAATAGAACGGTACACAGATATTAGCGATACAATCATCCTATCAAAAGTCGATATTCGTTGCCAAAATGCTGTTAAACTGTCGAAAATAAGATAAACAGAGCTAGAGAAGTCCAATTTTGGCGAAAAAAAATATGACGTCTCACTTAGAAAATGGTCTACATTTTTATTATGTAAAAATATTCAAATTTTAACAATATTTTATTTTCATCAAATTTAACTGATTTTAAATTAAAATTGAAAATTACATAATAAAAATGACTTAAATATTTTCCAATGAAAATTTGTCATTTGCTATGTTTAACTAGACGCATCACAAATATCAAATTTTCATTGCAAAATTTAATTGTTTTATTTTCAAGAAAAATTCAGTCAATTACGTTATTAAAAATCGTTAAAATTTTCAGGTCGTTACAAAGTACATAGGTACGGTACGTATACTGTGATTTCAGATGTGTCAAACACTTGAATCATGAGGGTAATTCATGAGAAATGCATTTTCCCTAAATTGATATCACTCAATATATGTATATTGAATATTATGATCCTTTATATATTACTTGTCATCTATCATTTGTATATTAATAGATTACTTGCATACTCTTTAGTTATTGATATTCTTGAAGCTGGAGATTTTATGCGTAGTATTATTTATATATTGACTAGATGAAGTAAGGTACATGTATATATTTGTTGATATTCCTCAAGGTATGTGCAATATATAGACCATCATGAAATATTGGTACAAGTGAATACTCTCTTTCGTTTTGTTGATATTCCTCAAGGTCGAGATGAGATTATAAAAAAAACCATGGGTTAGGGGTTATATTTGTACAATCAATAAAGTGTTATCCATCACTTGTGGGCATATGATTTCTTGAGATTCCTCAAGGAAAAAATCCTTAGGCAAGCAAGTCCTAACACCCGTTAGATAAATCAAAATATTTCTACGATTTTCTTATGGTTTTGAGAAACATAAAAATATAGTGGGAGCCTTATTAGAAAAATGAAATGGTAACATTTAACTTTTCTATTATTTAAGAAAATCTTCTATATAAAGTTAAAATAATCTATATCCATAAATTTATGCAACAAATAAAATTGATAAAATGTTAATCAGTTAAGATATACATGAACTAAATTAAAGATTGGCAATAAAATATAAAATATACATACCTTTAAATTTTTTGGAATGTTGTCGCTTCAAGACCCATGCAAGAGCCAAATTGTACAACCACTAAAACATTCGTGTCTCGATCGCTTAATTATTTATTTGTACAAGACTATATATTGTCTTATATGATTGTCGAAATCTAATAGAAATAAAAGAATATAGATATTTGTTAAATATTCAATCATATATAACTATTATAAGGTGAATGGTCGTGGATCATAATGACTTCAATGAAATTAGTTCATTGAAAATAAGCAAATAAACCACAATGCAAAATCATGTATTCAATATAGTTAATTACAATAAGGATCCTCATTGAATGGTTCGACCATTTTATAAGGAAAAGCGAATGCACAAGAGTGGATGTAACTTAGGCACGGTTGGATGAAAAGAGTGAATGGTCACCTCTGCTTCATAAGGGGACATCTAAAACGAGAATTGTATAAATACTAAAAGATTCTTAATATGGAATAAGAAATGCAATTTCTATTCCAATTGTGTTATAATATAAAATTTTGTTTTCTATGATGGTTATTTCTATGGGTTCAAGATATTCGATCAAAAACTCTTGATTGTAAATTAGTTGTAGTAAAAGAAATAAATAGTCTATTATAAGTATTTAAATGAAACTTCAAATTTCATATGTTATTATAGTAATGGCAAAAATAGTGGAAGCATGCGATATAACACTTAGCAGTCATACATTAGGATATAAACAATTATTTTTATAAATATATCAAACATTATTTATGAAATAATAACTATTTTCAGTATTAACTGAAAATAAATATACTTTTATTTTGTTATGAGCATATTGAATATTTGTTATGAAATAAATCTGTTAGAATAACAGTATTGGTTGCACTAGGTACATAACACAAAAGTATCTAAAATTTCAATAATTATTTTTGGTATTATGGACCGAGCCATATCTTGAAGGAATAATATAAACCATATGATTATGAAGCATACAATACTGATAAATTTGTCTTAGAAGATTAAGGGCAACACACCCATTCAGTGGGAACGACAAAGGTGAATATTTCGGTTTGATACATAAAGATGTATGTAGCCAAAAGTCTAATAGTACCTAAACGGATCCACCAACTTTGTTTAATTCATAGATGAATTATCATAGAAATGAACATGTGTATTTGATATATAAGAAATTTATTTATGATAAGTTCATTGAATATAGTACATAAGCAGAAGATATAATATGCAAAGGAAATAAAATAATTTGATTTGATTGAATTAGTAGTATATTGGAAAGATTCCCGATATACATAAAGTGAATAAAATTAAATCTCAAAAGTCATTTCCTCTGGATGATACGTGATGATGTATTAATAAGGAGTAATTAAACTTTACTGGATAAAGAACAATTGATTATTATGAAGTTGAGAGTTAACTTCTTTCTATTAGGATGTGTACTTAGGAGTAAGTACACATGTTAAAATATATTGCAATGAAATCATAGTTTATGTGATCATATAAGATAAGAGTTTGTGAAACAACCCTTACATATCCTAGGTCAAGGAGTTGATTAGTTGTGTGGGTTGAGAAAATACACATAATACTTGTTCATGAGGAATCTTATGTGGATTATCCTAAATGAGTTAAAGACCAAGCAATATTGATGAACCAGTTTATGTTATAAACATAAGTTTCGTAAGCCTAAAGCCAAATTAGCTTTATGCATATATGTAGGTAAACTATTTATGAATTTTTTTTGAATTGCACTGAGAGACAACTGTTGTTTTAAGAAACACCAACTTCATGATGAAAGAATTTCTTTTAGAAATTATTGGTAGCAAAATGGATTTGTATATGATCCAAAAATAAAACTGATTATAAAGGTTGAAATGAAATTGAGCAAACCTTAATGGACACAACTAATTAGAATATCTAACAAGTATTCTTGCACATTAAAGAGAAATAATGATTTTCTTATCGATGTCGAGATATGAATTTCCTTAGCTATTAATAAGCCATTTAGAGTATTGACTACATCATATGACATGATGTGCAAATCCAAAATGGATTCCAAGTGCATTATTAGAATAATATTTTAATAGTCGTACTTGCTGGGAAATGATCCATCGACCGCTAATGTGTTTTCAGACAATTAATGTAATAGATTCATCATTCAATGTACTTAAGTTAATTCAGATTTTACTTACAAATTATCACTTGATATGATTTTTAGTTTTGGTATTTGTATACCAACATAAAACTTCTAAATAATGGTTAGAATATATTGTTTGCGCTTAATAACCAAAGTGTCTCGAAGTCAGTGGGAGCGAGTATGATTTTGTGGGTTGTTAGATTGGACCTAAGAATTTATAAGTATCATTCAACAAGCATCAGAGTTGAGCAAATATTTTGAAAAAAATCAAGCAGTTTGAATTTTAGTCAAAATATAAAGGAAGCGTGTGTCTATAAGAAAGAACTATAAAGGTACTAAAATATTTCAAAACATAAACAAATAACAAACCTGTGATTGCTGATGATGTTAAAATCATTTTACTGTGGTTGTTTAATTCTCGAAATTGGGTTTGAAATCGATATCTTTTATAATCAGTATAAAAGGGTATTAGGATTGTCCCAAACCAATATTTACAAACATCACATTAAATATGGAGCATGTAAAATGGGTTTCTTATGCATTGGTATTAGGAATTATCATAAATATTGTATTGTCTATAGTATCACATTTAGCTTATGTATTTGATATATTGGCCTACCGTCAAATCCAAATTAAGATCGCTAAATGAAAGTTTAAGAGTGTTCTCGAGTTTTTACAAAATACTAGAGAAATGTTTATAGAAAGAGCGAACTCCTTGTGAAGGAGTGCGTGGACTCGAACTTCATAAGCGATATCAAGTATAGTATGTCAGTTCTAAATTCATGTTTAATCTTAAGTTAAGAATTTTAAGTTGGAAATATTCCAAACAATAATTAATGGATGATTCTACCCAATGCTAAGTACATCACCTTTAATAGCCATACAATATAAGAAGTATAGGTAAATGCACAAATTTATTACCGAGCTAGTGGTGATTTCAAATGTTGTGAATCAATGACATTGTTATATGATAACAATGCTCTGATATAGTTCGTCAAAGAACTAAAGCTCACTTGAAGTCGGAAAAAAATAATTCGAAGGGTTCCACGAGATAAAGGTTGTTTATTAGCATCAGAGAGAGTTAATTGATAGTGTAGATAATCAAAGCATAGTAGCATACCCATTCATTAGGGATTGGCCGGATTAGTTTTGAAAGAAAACTGATTGAATAAGTTCGAAAAATATTCCATAATTGATCGTGAGTGCAAGTGGGAGATTGATAGGATTACGGGTATGACCTTGAGGCAATTAGTAGTTTGTTACATATCTAACTTGATAATTAATATTGTTTGTAACAAAAGATGTTTTTCTTTCGATTATATACTTGTCATATTGTTTAATTAATTATTTAATTTAAGTATATTAAATATAAAATTCCTAAATGATATGTTAGGCGATAGTAATTAGATGATGTACTCATAAGAAATTTATCATATTAAAATAAAATATTATTTTAAATATTCATATTCCAGTTGTTTTGAGATAGGATATCGATGCATCAGTTGAGACTAAAGCATTACATACTCCAAATGTTGGGTAGTCTATTACTCATGGTTGCTGGTGACACCAAGGGCTTACGTACTAATAGTTACCGGATAATGATGGAATGACTCGCTGAGAGTGTTATGTTGGTTAATATAACTAAGGTTAAACAGAGAATGTTGTAATGATGTACATAGTTCTCTTGACATGAGAATACTATGGAACTTCAATGTGGATTGTTCACGTTGATTATAGTTAAATCATGGCATGACATCCATTGAAACACTATAATTGGGTCTAAGGTGAAGCATGGGAAGTGAAACACTATTCAACAGAGAATTCATCTTCTCGGTTATATGAGGTTGGTATCACGGTCAATTGTAGTCAACTCGAAGTCAAAGTCTCTAGCTAGAGCAGTACGGTTAGTAATAATTGTTAATATTGAACCGAAGATATTATGTTTGGATTAATCAAGTTGAATGTGGATGATGTTAGAACTTTGATCAAAACCAAATTCCATAAGTCCTAATATGATATGGTATTGACGGAGAGAATTGGTGCAAATAATCGTTACTACCAGGTAATGCTTATTGTAGTAAAATTGGTATCAAAATTATAAGTAAGTGATAAATTTAGCCAAAATGTTACACAACTAGTTAATGTGACGTGTGTACTCAAATTGTTTGATATTAACCGTTAACTGAATTTGCACCTTTTAGTCGCACGATCGTAACGATGAATACTCCGAAAAACCACATGATTTAACTAATTTATAATCAATGTAAATTAATTAAATTAATGAAATTTATGAAATATTAATTATTAATTGATTTTTTTGAGTACCGTTGGTATATAATAAAGGGCGTATATAAAATTTATATATGCAAGTATCGATATACAATATCGATTTTAAATTTGATTTAAATAGATTTATTGCTAATTATTTTTGGGAAAATTTTGAGGCCCACATTGCCTCTTTTATGGCTGACTGTGCATGATGAAGGGAAAGAGGATTTGATGAGATTAAATGAGTAAATAAATAGGGAATGTTTTAAAGGAGAGAATCGAAAGGTTACAATGTTTCCCTTAAAATAAATTTTTCCTTTCATTCATCGATTTTTCTATAGATAATTCATTTTTCGTCTTCTCTCCTCTTCCTCTCCTATCATGGTCGAAAATTTCATGCTTACATGGAAGAAAAATTCCTAAAATAAAATTTATATAAAACCAATTCATTCAAGGTGGTGTTTGCCTCTAGATTCTTGCAAAATCCAGAGGTAGATTTAATCAAATCGGGGTTTGTTCTTCATTCAAGGTGCAAATATGTGGCCTCTTCTTTAGATAATTCTAATTTTATTTGATTATATATTCATTAAGCTGACAAAGTTTAGATCCTATACATCCTATATCTAATCTCATTATTTATTCATTACGTTAACACATAGTTTATATTTGATACATGTTACATTTTGGTTGATTTATGTTCATCATGTTAATATAATTAGAGCCTACACTTGCTACATTTCTTTTAATTATATATTCATTTTTTGTATACTTTGGATCCAATTCCTTTTATAAAGAATTTATATGTGTCTAAGTTGTCCAATCTTTAAAAAAACCCTACTTCTAGGAGTAGAGCTAGGGGATATAGATGGCCCGCCACAACCGACCTCACATTTTAGCCAATCCAACGCAAAGCATCAATTCCTTAAGCATTCTCGCTTTTTCGAGGGATAACTGCTCCACGTCTTAAGGGTTACACAGCGTAGCTTGCTAGGACTTTAACCGCAACCTCAATGAACTTTGATCAATGATCGCTAGGCAGCCCCGACCAACTGAGCTATGCACACGGATCTAATTTTGTCATTGTTTTAGAAATTATTTTTTAAGGAAAAATACAAATAAACAAACATTTTTGGATAACAAACTAATTTTATTGGTGTATTTATTTTCAATATATGCACAAATATAAATTAACTATATATGTTAATTATTTGAAATTACATTGGAGATTGAATGCATGTTTTACATATTTGTTATCTTAAATATAATTATTTTTGTTGTTGTTTACATTTGTTAAAAAGTTGTTTTAATTTAAGAAAACATAAGTGTACTTTTGTGCAAAACATCATAACCTTTGTTTGTTACTTTAGTTTTAAAACATATAATAGATTACAAAGTCTATATATATAATTTTAATTTAAAACGTAGTTTGTAATTATTCATATACACACACATACATATATGTATGTACTTATTTTTATTCAACCCAAAGTTTATGAATTGGACTTTTGTGTGAAAAATCAAATTTAATTTCAAATCCTTCCTAACTCAATATTAGATTCAAAATTGTCGGTTTTTAAAAAATATTAATCAAAATTAGGATGTGTTTCAGTGTTCAAAATTGTCTTGAAATAACATTAAATTATGATTAAATGGAAGAATATAACTCCTCCTCCTTTAGCTCTCCTTATTAATTGCATAAAATTACCATTTGAATATAAGTAAACTTTTTGATTAGTTAAACAACTTTGCAACATTATATATATATATATATATATATATATATATATATATATATATATATTATAAGGACCTGAAATTTTATCGCTTTGATTTGTGAATATTTAATTTATTTTTAATATTAAATTAATTATTTTAAAAATTATATTCCTCTTTTAATTTACTAATGATAGGAAATTCGTTATTGAATTTCGTTTAAATAAATAGGTAGTTTGGTGGAAAACTGAAAATGTGAATAAAACCTGCTTTTCGGATTTTCAGCTTTTATCGAACGGCAAGTTATAGAAAGTTGTTATACTTTTGCATATACTCTAAAATAACATTTAAATGACTTTGTATTGAAAAAAATTTCTTAAATGAAAAAATAAATGAATAAAATAATAGTAATAAAAATTAATAAATATGAAATAAAATAAAGAAAATATGAAGTGATGGATATGAAGTTTGAATTTACATTTCATGATTCCTTCAGTGTATAAATTAACAAAGGTACATGGGCCATTCAAATACCAAACATATTTTCAAATGATTAGTACTTTGGTGGCTTGGGAAATCATAGATGAGTTGAAAAATGGATTTAAGAGCATTTTGGTCTTTGGCCTTCTTTACTTTTATTTTATCTTTTATATACACTCTTCACATTACATATTTCATTTTTCATTTTAGATCTATTTAACTCACGGTTTCTTGCACTAGACTCGTATCGACGAGTACGACACTTTATTAAAAATGGTTGATAATTTTAGTAAAGTAAAATTTGATGATAGTTTAATACTGGTAGAACTTAATTACGTAGTTTATTAATTATGTTTATGCACTGACATTTCGTTAGCAGAATAAAACACCATTCAACTATAATTTAATTATACTTATTATTTCAGACATCTATTTGCAGAATAAATCCCTATTCCGCTATTATATAGATTTGAACATTTACTTATATGCGAGTTGATTAATATTGAAAAAGTGATGTGTTAGCTCTTGATTGTTAATTATGAATCTTATTTACATATATGTTGCTTATGTAAATATTTGTGATATGACTTGGAATGTTGAATTGAAAATAAGCGGTAGCTTGTAAGGTGCCATTGTGGTTGTTAATCCTCTTTCTAAGTTTGAAAAGAAATGGATTTGAGTTAACTTTAACTTTATGATATTTTGAAGTAAAGCAATAAAGTTAATTAATATATTTTATAAATGATGTTTTAAGTTAATTAATTATTTTATCAACGATGTTTTAAGTTGATTAATCATTTTATAAACAATGTTTAAGTTAATTAGTTATATTATAAACGATGTTTTAAGTTAATTAATTATTTTATATATGGTGATTTAAGTTAGTTAATTTATTCTTAATGAGGTTTAAGTAATTAATTACTTTATTTAATGGTGTTTTAAAAATTAATTATTTATTTATTTAGGAGGTTTAAACTTGATTAATTAATTAATTAAAGGTGTTTATAAATGATAAATTGTTTTATAAAAGGAATTTTACCTAAAAAAAGGATTTATTTAAAAGAGTTATAAGTTGGAAAGAAATCTTTGAAATTGGAAAAGAAGTCTGGTTTATAAAACTTCGATTTTAAATGAATAATATATGAAGATTTTGAAACCATATAATTGACGTTAAAATTCAAGGTAGGAAAATCTCTACCTATCCTGAAAGGTAAGAATATTGCTGTGTCAAGGATTGAAATGTAATAATACCTTAACTTGAACGACTTTATTGTTATCCAAAGGATGGTATTATTTTGAAATCGAAGATTGATGTTCGGTGTCTAAGTATTATTTTCGTATGTGAATTGGATCACTTATGAAAATCAAATTTATGGTGGTATGGAAGCATTTTCCACACTTAACATCGAAGGATAAGTGGTGGGCTTATAGTAAAAAATGTTTTGAATGACATTTGTTTTTGATCCATTTAATGTTTTGAAATAGAAATTCTTTCTTAAATGGTTTGAGAATATACTTATACATGTGAGATAAGTATATAAATATTTTAGTAAATAATTGAAATGGTTTAATTAATGAATATGAATTAAATGAGGCTTTGTTGTTGCCATGAAATTAAACATGTGCTTGATTGTTTGTTTGTTTGATAGTTAAATAACCGACTATCAAATCTTGACCAACTTTTAACTTCAGAAATATCTAAACATGAGCATCATATGGTATAGTTATTTTCGGCATTGCTATACTTTACTTATAGAAATTAAATAGAAATCCGTCCACTTAAACGTTTAGGGGGTAATCCCTGCTCTTATGTAATGTATATTTATTTCCAAAAGAACCGGAATTGAGTTTATCGAAAACTATCGATTGTCGGTTTGGAGAGACCTGGATCGGATAACCGTGATTTATCCAAAAACAACTTTGAGCCGGCTTAAGCATTCGAATTGAAGACATCTTGAAGATGATGGAACTGTAGTTAGAGTTCTTTAAAGGGCAAGGGTTGTTTGCTACTAATCCTAAGGATGTAGTAGAAGTAGTGACTTTGGTTTGTTCATATCCTAAACAACTTGTATGGATGAATGTTGGCGTTGCATTGTTGCCTGAAGGGCATTATTAGCATTCTAAGTGGGATTGCTATATAAAAGGTAAAACATAGCCTCAAGCCTCACAACCGAGAATGACTGAAACATGGGATATGCTTTAGGGCTACGTAGATTGCACCTATTAGGGTATGGGCATCACCCTTCTAGATTGATATTTATGGATTTGGTATGTGAATGTGAGCTCACGAGAAAAAGTTGTAAAGCAAGCGAGGTGATGACATATTCGGTACTATCCGGTAAGGACACGCCGGTTCTGATATGTAAGGGGTCCATATGAGGCCCTTAGTACATTTTCTAAAAGTGTACTATGGTAGGAGGTACCCTAGTAGCCTTGTCATTTTATGGAATCCATTCTTCAATAAGTGTCGTATGGATTTAGTTGTGTCCAAATATGTTGGAACGTGAGATGCAAGCATTCCAACTATATTCAATATTTATTTTAAACCCTAGACATTATTATAATGTCACTGGATTTTCTATTTAAATGTTTAGGTTGTCAAAAGGAAAAAAAACCATACGTGTTTATGCGTGGCATGGTCTTACAAGATACCTTTATTTTAGAAGATTTTCTTAGATATAACAACCCATTTGATTTGAGTTACTCACGGTGGTCTACCAGACTCATCCGGGTGTTATTTTTTTTATAATACTCGGGTCAGAGCGAGTAATTTTCGAGAGTTTTCTTTGGAAGCTTTAGAGCTTCAGGAGACAAGTTGGATGCCTCCAAGATGTTTTCTGCATTTTTTGTTGTGTTCATGTTTGTATTTATCAGCATTTGTAAGGACATGCTGTTGTAATTGTCTAGACTGATGATAGGCTAGACTTTGATATTGCTGAATATTAAAGCTTTTCTTTTGTAAAGATAATTGGTATATTATATGTTACTCGTCTTGATGTGAAATTCTATTTTATCTTTCTTTCTTTCACCAAGCAATCTGTCTTTCCGGCACTTGGAGGTTCGACACATGAATACCATGGATGTATTAGTGTCGACTTCTTAGGATCGAAAATGCGGGTTGACACACACACACATATAATTAAACTACATTTATATAATATATATATACAATGTTATTTTATATAATTTCAAAATAAATTATGAAAAACAAAGGCACACATAAAGGGACAAATGGGTTTGTTGCACTATAAATCCCAACATTTACATACGACCACATTAGCCATATACACTTCATATATGTAGCACGTGAGCTATATAGATATAAGTGTATTTGATACACTTATAAAATTAAAACTTATAGAAAACCTTTTAAATAAATTGCATAAAATAAATATTTTTTTTAAAATATTTTAGATTGGACCTAAAATTCACTTTAGACTTCATAGGCCCAATAAATCCAAAATAAAACATTTTTTGAAATCTAACCATTTCTCCCACTTTTGACTGGTCCGGTTCCATAACATGTAATCCACGGCACGTATTCTCTCCTTCCATGTAATGTGACCAGTATTGATCATTGTTGATTGATAGATGTCTTTGGCGAAATAGTTATTTCTATGTCATTCCTTCATCTATTTACATCTCCATCTTTATTTCGCTCGCTCCTTCTACCTACACCCGAGCTTCTTTCTCTAGATTAAGTCAGTGAATTCCTTCTTCCACCATGATCTTTAGCATGAGATCGTTCAACGTGCTTTGCCCCTTGAAGGGATTTCCTAACTAATTGGAATCGCTGCCTTATCACCTCCATTAGACTTTGTTGTGTTATTGCCATAGTCTCATTCACTCCAGTGATAATTCTCTCCATCTTATCTCTAGTTTCCTCATTTATGGTGGTTGAGTATGGGATCCACCATTGTCACCACAGTTAACAACATAACTCCTAGTATAGCTCGCTCCTTTGCATGCTTTCTTTTGAAGGTTCTGCTTTGGACCCATTGATCCGATCTTCAAGAGGACACTAATCAACTTGAAGTATCAAGGCAGATCTATCCTGAGATCTATAGGATCTCAGTAGGAGCACACAAAAAGTTAGGTCGAAAATTGCTCTAAACTCCATAGAGGACAAGAAGAACCATTGGTGAATGTGATCGTTGATCTAAGTTTGTATATGGATTATGACTTTCGAGAAGTTTATTTAGGATACTACCTATTCAGATCTCGGATCAAGATATATAAAAAATGGCCAAAGGAAAGCAAAAGAAAGAGGAACATAAGATTTTTAATCCACTTTATAATTTTTCTTATTGCTATTTACATTAGTATACAAAGAGATCGCAACTTTTTAACTCGAAATTACGAAGGAATTTGAGCTAGAAATTCAATGGAGGTAGGAACTGATTCGCTTAATTAAGGTTGTAGGAATTCTAAGTTGCCTAAACTATCTCTCAATATTCGCAAAGAAATATTTGGTTGAGTTCCATAAATTTGAGTTAAAGAACAGGAAACATGACTGCGTCTTATTAATCAATAATGATCCTTATCTATCGAGTGAGACAAATAGATCAATTCTAGCACTAAAGTTTCTATAACTTTGATAATCATTTTTCCTTGCTTTGTAGAAATGTTTCTCAACCTAAATTCTTCTATCTTATGGACTAGTATCGATCCAACCATAAATTAGTAATGGTTGTGCCTTCAACAAAAATGCTCTAATTATGGATTGATCCATGTGACATTGAGAGAATGCTCTTATTCAGTACCGCATAACCATTTTATCTGTCGATGTGCCAAAATCTAAGAATTATATCGACCGACACCAATTTATGCCCATCGATCAGTATCGGTTGATAGTTTTTCAGATTTATTAACATTTCCTTAGTCTTCTATTGTTCCATATTTTCTATGTCATATACTTGATTATCCTCCAGTTCTTCACTCATTTCTTCATTTTTCCAAAGTCTAATATCGTTGAATCATCGAGTGCGAAAAATTATGGATAACAAAAATTGGAGAGGCCCTAAATTCGCTTTTCTTGAGGCTAAATTATGTTGCTTTTAGAGTTTTCAGAAAATTCAATACAATTTTATAGTGGGGAAAATGAACTTATGTAGTAACATAGTTACAATTATACATGCTTTGAAATCATAAACCGATATTCTTACTTTTAAAGAATCTTTGAAAGAAGCAAGAATTAACATATACTTTCTATTTTTGAAAATAGAAACCTAACTGATATAGTTATTAGCATAGTGCCTTTATCGACGAAACAATCAAAATAGAGACATTTTATACGACAACAATGCAAAATAGGGACATGATACTCAAAACTAAATTGAGAATAGGTTTTTGAAAAATGTTTTAAATTTTCCTATTTATGTTTTGAAACTCTAAAACCATTAATTTTTCTATTTAGAGTCACTGGTTGTGAAAGAAAATTAGCCTCTATATGTAAAAATTTGATTTTGCTTACTTATTTTTAATAAGTTTATAAAACGAAATTTAAGGAAAAAAAAGAAAAATCATATTTTTTAAGTTTTGATAACCTTTCAAACTTTATGATGTTATTTCATTTTACTGTACTTTGAAGAGCTTTATTATCTCAAAATGAATGACTTTTTCCATTATAACATCAATTTTGTGCTCGTCGTTGCAGGGTTGACATATACTAAAAACTATGCTTATAACATATCTAATGTATAAGACATACAAATAATGCTTATAGTTATAGTTAATATTAATCAAGACACATTTCAAATATGAAACATCATAAATCTAAAACCTAAATTTCTTATATAGAAATTTTAAATTTTATTCATAAAATTGTACTAAAGCCCCCTCTCACCCTCACCCTACACGCATCTTTATTAATAACTTAAATAGAATGATGATATTTTGGTCGAACTTTGAAATTCCAAGGTGAGGTTTTATGTTAAACGAAAGGAGCATCCGGAAGGGAAATTTTGAACAGGGTACGAATAGGAAAATTTCAGTGCAAGAGGAGTTCATTTTTTACTATGAAAGCGGCAACGAAAGGATAATGATTGTTTGTATGAATTTGTAACTTTTTTTAAACCGCTTTAAGTATTTTTGAATAAATATTCATAATTGACATAAAATTATAAATTATGAATAAAATGTTTAAAAAGAGGGTACATTTCATTAGAAAGATATATTTGGAAATAATAGTGCAGCACATATTTTTCACTCTAAATTGTTGGACTATACCGTTTATATGCTTTTAAGTTCATTCTCCTTGTTCAACATAGAAGGAGCCAGTTTATAATTTGTAGGCTCATACACGAATATAGTAGCAAGCTCCTACTCCTTATAATTATAGAGTAAGAACCGAATTTTGAACAATGTTCAATAGTTTGTTTGAACACATCAAACTTTGAATAATTCTCTCAAAGTATAGGATCTCACTTGCCTTCTTGAGATGATGAAATGATATTGAATGTCCAATGAGGAGTAGCGGCCGTGGGATTAGAAAGCAGCATTGTATCAGGTGCATCTTACAAGGAGGTAAAAGGGGAAACTTCAAAAAAAAATATCCTTTTTCATTCATTATGCACTAGATCTTTTCTAGAGCTATCATTAATAATCTCAATGACATTAAATCATATTTAATATATCATGGAGATTTTAGGAGAAGTGAGTTTATGGTTTGTTTCAAATATTATTTAAATTATTATTTACTTTGAAATTTTAATTTAATTTTAAAACATAATATTATCAAAATAATATAGGGTCAAGAACATCATATGTTCTATGATCAAGAAGGATAATATGTGTATATTTATTATTGTTTTGTTCAACAATATATGCATAGGAATTTAAAACAATATTTATTTGACTTTAACATTTACTAAATATTTTTCTCTTATAAATAATTAGTTTTTTCTTTAATTCAACTATCACATATTAGAAATAAAATAAATATATCACAAGTTTATTTTATTGCATTGTTACGTAAATTCTTTTGAATATCAAATATATGAACTAGAATAAATAATATCCTAGTGCAATAATTTCTAATTGGTAGTGTCAATATACACACGCGCACACACATACATATATGTATGTATGTATGTATATATGCATGTATGTATATGTATGTATGTGTGTGTGCGCACATTTAAGCATATCAATGCGCTAATATTTAAATAACAACACTAGGTTAAGGTATATAAGTTACTATTTAAATATGTTATGTGTCCATAATTTCAATATTAACTCAAGGATGTAAGTCATGCATAAAACGGAGTTCGTATGTTATTCTTCAAACATATGAGGGTAAAAATGTAATCTTAAAATAAGTGGGGATTAATATCAAATTTTACATTCTTCCTCTATAAATACATAGCGATAAGTATCCTTTATCTCATCTAATTATTGTCGGTGCTAGGGATGACCAAAGACACCGCCGACACATCATTAGTGCTCTTATTATCAAGCTTCATCCAACCATACCCCTAAGTCAAGGTCCAATGCTCATCCCTGAAAGCCTAATGCAATTCTGGTTATTGCTTACTTGGTCATAGACAACACATCTTCGACCATAAGCTGCCGCGATGAGGTACTGTAGAGTCTGAAGATGGATGCTCCGATGACACCACCACCTGTGACTGAAGTGGTTGTGCATAGTCCATGCATAAATATATTTTTTAAAGTAAAATGTTTAAATAGTTTACTATAAAACAAATTGTATAAATCAATTTTAATTTTAAAATAAATTAAAGATTTCTTCTTGATAATCCTATTGGTCGATTGCACTTTGAAGTATCAGCTTCGTCTTTGAAAGATCTTATTTCTAGTTTAATGTTGGAGTTGCAAAGTCCTTCATTAGGATATAATTTATGTATTGCGAGATAGGATTAAAATCTATACCTGTAGAATAAGGACTCTAGGTATATCTATAGCACTAATTAGTTATGTAATATACTTTACTCTTATCTAACATCCTATATTGACCCATTATAAGTGAGATCAATCCCATTTAATTAGTTAAACTCATTTAATTAATTTATGCTTAGAGATACTTTGCTTGCTTATTTCAAAACAATTTAAAAAATGTTGGATGTCAACACGCGCGTGCGCACACACACATATAAAAGTTATTATGTTAACCTAAAAGTTATTATTTAATGTGTAAGACTTATATGTTTAATTAATTAATTTCTGGCCTTCTTATAATAATTAAAAAAAATATTAAATTAATCATATAACCGTTATATTAATATCTCTATAATAATTTATAATTTTTATCAATCATTTCAACAAATTATTTTAGGATGAAATTAAGAGTTGTGGTTATGTGACACCTAGGTGTGAACTCAGCCCTTGGTAATATTTAAACAATTTTAAATACTAAAGCCTATACGGACTATGTTGAAGCACGGTAGTGGATAGAGTTCGGTTTCATACAAATTATTTATGTGAAATCCAATTTCTTAACTTTTGAAGCAACACCCATAAGCAACGATATTTTGTCCATACTTTCTCTTCATCATCACTATATCACTTAGTTATCAAGAGCTTGGTCAATGGTCAAAAATATATTAATATCTATAGGTAGTTGCAAAGTCCAACATTAAAGTCCATGGTTCAATCCGATAACAATCATCGATTTGCTTTGGCCAAAGCCTTTGACTTTACGTTGACTACAATTACGGTGATGCTAACCTTTTATTCAAAGTAGATGAACCCTCTCTTTAATAGTGCTTCACTTTAGGTGGTTCAATTTATACCCAACTATTGCCTTAATAGACCCATGTTGTCATATGATTGGCCATAATCAGAATATAGTTTAGACACTTACGATTCACGGTATCCTCAAGTCAAAAGCCTATTGTATATAGTCATGTAGGAACTTTTATTTGAATTTCAACCTATAGAAGACACTGGGTGGGTCATTCTATAATTGTTATAAATAACTACATGAACGTAACCCCTTGTTGCCCTTAACGGTCATGAGTAATTCAGCATGTATCATATGGAGAGCGTTATGCACACTAACATTATGTTTATATCGATACCCTATTCTCGATATATCTTGACTAGGAACATTTAAGGACAAGTACTTATTTTATTCGATTCAATTATTATGGTTACAAGCATATCTGTAAATGCAATCGATAAAATACTTTTTCTAAGTATTTTCTACTTGTATACATTTAATTTATTTACAACATTATTTATACCCCAATATAACAATATATACAACAAAAAATAAAACTAAAATCTTTATTTATTTTATGCTAAAAGAGCCGAGTTACATAATCAAACTACAAAAATTCCCCTAAAGCACATCTAGAACTCTATCAATCTCCCAGTTGCACTTGAGGCCAATTATTGTGAATCACAACCATACCCTCGATCGATTTTACTAGACAAAATAGGAGAACAGCCTTTGTGAGTGGACCTATAATATTATAATATTGTTCCTATTTTTCAATTATACTTTGCCTTCACTGATTTTATCATGTGTTAATTACGGAGAACTTATATCGACCTCCTATCAAGCTATCGACTCGTATTGCAATATATATTACATCATTGTATCACAATATGTTATTGGATTCTTGATGGTAGGAACTAACTTTGCTTTCTTATAAATTTCCATACACACACTTCTTTAATTATGACAGTATTCAAAGCGAAGTGCTAAGCATTTATAGTTTAATTTCCCATTACCTCTCGTTTGGAACATTTCCAACTTAAATTATGGAGTTCGTTGTTTCCATAACCAATTCTCTAATATTTCGTAAGTATTCAAGAATACTCTTAACCACCATCTGGTGATTTTTACTTAGATTTGATATTCGCACACTGCGAAAAGTATACAAGCGAATTCCAATCTAATACATATATAAGATAAAGGGCGATTCCTTTTGTTGGTGTATAAGGAATCTATCTCGTACGCTCCATACTAATCATTTTAATATGATGTCTACATATATCGATTTGGATAATCCCAACACCCTCTTATACTAAAGATGAAGGAGACCTTGTTCAAATGTTTCATCGAGAATTAAACAACCAAACTTTAATTGATTTTAATATGGGTACACTAATACTAATCCATAGCATGTTGTTTACTTGTAGTAATAAAAATGCTTTAGTACCTTTGATTTTATTTCTTACAGACACACTTTTCTTTTGCGTTTTGAGTGAAATCAAACTATTTAGTTTCTTTGTTAAAATTCTTGCTCGACCACTATATGCTTGTTTAAGACTATATCTAAAAAAATCCACAAGCTTTATTATCGCTCACACTAACTTCGAGATGCTTTGGTTATGGTGTGAAATAGTCTCCTCTTAATCATTATTTGGATGTTCTATTTCATCGCCAATATGCCAAAATTCATAGCCATATTGTGCGATAATTTATGAGTAGAATCTAAATGGACTTAAATATGTTGACTAGCAAAACGTTTGAAAAAAATTGACTAGCAAAATGTATCACTGTAAAAATTTGAAATCGATAAGTTCATTTCCTATCAATGTTGCTTTATATATTTCCAATTGCATTGATCTTATTCTTGAAGACTCTCTTGCGGTCGATGGATCGAATCCTTTCGATATTAACTAAATTTCTACCCAAACTTGGAATCATTAATAGAGGTGAATTTTAGCAAAGGTTACTTACTAAAACATGGTTTAAATGTGAAAAAAGGAATAAATAAGAGAGTTATAAGTAGTGCAAGCAAAGTAAACAACATCTAATATAGAGTGGTTTGATCTTAGCAAAGATCTATGTCCATGATGGTTAATAATTTTATTGCTTAGTATTTTGATTACAAGAGAACAGTAATGGCTATTACAAGAGCTAGCAAAATACATCTTATGAGAGTAGAAAATTCCATGCATGTACAAGTGCATGGGGATATCTATTTATAACTGTAGAGATCATACTCCGAAGGGCTTAGATTGATGCCTCAAATGCTAAGTTTTCTCGTGCCCATCGATTGTGATATATAGTACGGACTGTGGTCGAATCGAATGCTACATTGAAAGAATTGCTCAAATGTGTGCTAGCTGGCAGGTCATACAATGGCATGCATATATTAGAAGAATAACATGGAGCAAGGAGAGGTTTTCTTATAATGGCACTTTTTCCTAATAGGTAGTGAAGTACAAAGAGTGATTGCTACATAGTAACACTTTTGGTAGAAGTCTACCGAGCCATAATAAAGTAGAGCAGACAAAGAGGCTAACCATTAAGGAAAGCAGCGACTACGGTGGGATACTGATGGGTTCTACGAGCGGTCAAATGATCAGGTAGGTAATGTTACCTTGTTGTTGCTTGATCGTTGAATGAAGGGATGAGAGACATTGTCCACGAAGCTCAACACCTTCCTTTGTAGTTCTAGAGAATACGGAGGCCAAGGTCCTTGGTTTGATGAAAGTGGGGCGACTAGTTCTTTGTAGGTTGGGATGTTAAATGTGGGTATGTTGTTGAGCTCGAAATGATGCCGATTGACCCGTCCATTGCGAATATATGCAGATGGGCTTTGCCTTAATGGGCCTGCTGGTTAATTTGGAAGAAAATTGAGCCAAATTTGGCCTCTAAGTTCACATCTTCGAGCAAAGACAGACTTATCTTATTCATAATTAATGCAAATGACACATGCTGTGTTTTTATTGGCTATGATGCTTCGCTGCTCGAGATGATTTCAAAGATGTGACATTTGATCTAATAGTGCACTCGAATGAAATTCAATGACCGAGGTTACTTCTTGCTTATCTCATCCAATAGTTGAGATTGAAAACCCAAATTTATAAAAGGAAGGTGATATCTTCTTCAACTTCTTTACTAAGCCTTTACATTTTAAGGTGGCACTAAATTTTTTTTAAGCTTTCTGCTTTTAAATTTTTTCTGATCAATTACTGATTTTATACTTCCAACAAAAGTAATTATTTCTCCTCCTCATTTACCTCCTTTTATATTTCCATTGTTTTTTGGAGGTTTTATGGGTTAAAAACGAGTTTTTGGCATTTTTCTGTTTGCTCTTGCTTTCACTTCGACTTCTTAGGACTTTGAATGATGGTTTTTTGAAACTTAAACTTTGGTCAATTGATGTTGTTGGGTTGACGTACGTTGATCTACCAATAATGAAATGATTGGATTATTCCTTGAAAAGAACTCAAGAAATTGTGTTAAATTACTAAACTACCCCCTCCATTAGGAAGAAGACAGTGGACTGGGATTTTGGTTAGGGTCCACTAGGCTAGATAGTTGCTTTTAAGTAGGTTGGCTATGCGGCTAGGTTATATTTTGAACCGTGTTAAAATGTGCAAAAATACCAAGTATGGTGGTCGATCTTATGCTTGCGGGTGACTCTTCAGAGAGACCCGGTGTCTTGATCACCCACCATTATGTAGAGGAGTTTGATCGCCCTCGACTTTATTATCACCCCTTAATTTTTGTCAGGGCAGTTCACTGATTAGTTTGTGTTTACATTTTTTACAAATGACTAAGGGAAGAAAGAAGTCATAGAAGGTCACTCTAGCACCGACTGCCCTTTTGCAGGCATTCTATCAAAAGTACGGAAGGATAGGACACGTTGGATAAGGCCCCAACCAAATATAGCATAACACGGGACAACCCGTTGTATCCCATCTAAAAGATAGAGCGAACTGGCCTCTCTCCAGCTATTACATTCAGGTGCTCCCCAATCTAAAGTGCACTCCATCCCTATCTCTTCATCATTATTTTTTTGTTTCCTCAATGCAACAAAATGTCATCGTGTTGGCTCTCCCCTAATGGCTAAAGCTTGTTAACTGCTTTGTTCATCATCTTTAGTGACTTAGGCCTTTGGAAGCCCTTGTCTCTCTTCATCTAGTCAATATGTAAACTTTCTAAGCTTACCGACTGCCCAATGGGTTAGTACAGCTGTTGATAAAGCCGTGTCACTCCAGTAGTTATCTTTAGCCTTTTATACAAGGTGGTTAGTTAAAGAGATAACCTCTTCTTCTTGGAATCTGTTGTCAACCTCAATCTCCATAGCAAGGGTTCAGAGTTCTAGGTATTCTTATTCCTTGTCTCAAATTTGAAATATTAAAGGTTTGCCTTGATTCTAACGATTTATGATTTCTTCATGCAGTGTTCCCGATGGATTTAGGGGGGTATCAATATCCATTTTCTAACTGGGTGGACACCGTCCTCAAGCTGAGGGACAATCAGTGGAATTTGATGCTGACTTTGATAAGCGCTAACTTGCATTGGGCCTGGCTGTTAGGGCCCAATCGCACTCTACTAAGGGAGAGGATGAGCGATTTGAAGCCTAAGAGGGGAAGGGTAAAAGTTACGCACTGGTTATAACGAAAGCCATTGGTGGTTCAAGATTGCCAAAGGTGGCACAGAGACAACCGTGGCCAACCCGGGCTAGGGCATGGAAGCCAGTTCGATGCATGTGGTCAAGTTTATAAGGGTGTGGCAGAAGAAATACCGGGGACCGCCACTGGTCAAGTGAGGCTGAGGATTGGTATTCAAGTCTCCGAACGTAATTTTCCTGTACTTTAATTATACAAGCACACTCGAGACCCCAAAGGAAAATAGGACTAGGGTTTGGACTAAGGCCCTAGATGACCCGAAGAGCATGAGCTCCTTTAAAGAATTCCCTCCCCTCCCCGAGTCCACCAACCAATTTGACCAACACTTATCTGTTCCCCCTAGATAGTGGTGGTAGCAACATTGAGTCATTCTGCTTTCCACTAGTTAAGAGGAGATGATTGTTTGCGCCAAAAATGGTCACAAACACCCAATTGTCCATGAAAGCACCAGTTCACAATCACAGATCACAAAATTAAGCAGATAAAAAGAAGAAAAGATAAAAGAGACACAAAATTTTTATAATGGTTCGGCGAAATCTATGGCCTACATCCACTTTATAATTTATTTATCACTTGTAGTTTCATATTACAAGAGATTTTGAGGAGGAGAGGAGAAGTCACATTTTCTATTTCAGTCCCCCTTTTCTTTAGCAATGTTAGGTGTATTTATAGCTGTAAGCCTTGACCCAGGGATGGTGTGGAATTGTAGTGACTCTGACTAGGTTGATATTAATTGCACCATAATCTTCTTATTTAAGGTAAGGATGAAAGGAATTAAGGAATATTTGATATGGAAATGGTTGGCATTAATTAGTAATAAATAAGCAGGTTATCATGGTATTTATTGGGCATTAAATCCGTCTTTGATGGGTAATGAATTGGTATTTATGGTGGAGATATGGTTGGTTTTTATTAATTATTTGAGGTAATAAATGCAAGAAAATCAGGAAGTAAATCTTTAATTTCTTCTTCAAGGATGATGACTAATTTGCTGGATAACATTTGCCCCCCGAAGTATGCCTTGTTGGCAATGAGGTATGCTTCGCTCAAGAACTTGTGTTGGTGAAAGCAAATTTGTCGGCATCAAATTCTCATCTCTTTGGATGTTTGACAGATGTTAAGTGTCGGACCATTCCTGCACAAGGAGATAGAGTTAATCATTCCTATTCGAGAGCATTCATATTCAAGAGATACTTTAGAGAGCAGTTCTCAGGTCGCTTCTATAATCTTTGATTGAAAGCAAGAACGATGTTGTAAAGATTTTTGAAAGGTGTCGCCCTTAGGAACGAATCAGAGCATGGCTGTGGACCGTTCGGGATCGCTCATCACATGTGTAAGTCGTTCTCTAAGCACTAACCTTTAAAACTAGTTTTATGCAAGAAATCATTTTTTTATGAGGTGTCGCACTTGGGAAGGAATCAGAGCATTGGACCGCTTACATTCGAGATCGCTTACATTTGTAAATCGCTTCCCAAATGCTAACCTTTAAAGCATTTTTTGATGATGCACAATTCAAATGCAGAAAGGAATCTAAATTCTAGATCTCATTTTTTTTAGTTCAGTTCAGATGATGATAATTTCTATTTGATTAGCAGACCCTAGAGTCCGGTACTTATCTGAGTGTGGGGCTTTGCATGCTCCTTGTTTCTGGTCCTTAGTGGTTGCCCCCAGCTATTTGCTTCATGGTAGAAGGAAAGTTTGAATGAGAGGACGCCTCTTGGCTACCCTCTTGCTGAGTTCCTTCCATAGCGCTTTTCCTTGTATGAGGCTTCTTCGTCTTCTAAAAGCTAGATCTAGGAACCTGTTTTCTGGATCTAAATTTTTTCTTTCAGATCTGGAGTTGGATCTTCTTTCTAACATAGAATAAGCTTCAGATCTGAGATTCCCTTGTTCTTCTCAGTGAAAGCGCCAAAATGTTTGCGCCAAAAATGGTCACAAACACCCAATTGTCCATGAAAGCACCAGTTCACAATCACAGATCACAAAATTAAGCAGATAAAAAGAAGAAAAGATAAAAGAGACACAAAATTTTTATAATGGTTCGGCGAAATCTATGGCCTACATCCACTTTATAATTTATTTATCACTTGTAGTTTCATATTACAAGAGATTTTGAGGAGGAGAGGAGAAGTCACATTTTCTATTTCAGTCCCCCTTTTCTTTAGCAATGTTAGGTGTATTTATAGCTGTAAGCCTTGACCCAGGGATGGTGTGGAATTGTAGTGACTCTGACTAGGTTGATATTAATTGCACCATAATCTTCTTATTTAAGGTAAGGATGAAAGGAATTAAGGAATATTTGATATGGAAATGGTTGGCATTAATTAGTAATAAATAAGCAGGTTATCATGGTATTTATTGGGCATTAAATCCGTCTTTGATGGGTAATGAATTGGTATTTATGGTGGAGATATGGTTGGTTTTTATTAATTATTTGAGGTAATAAATGCAAGAAAATCAGGAAGTAAATCTTTAATTTCTTCTTCAAGGATGATGACTAATTTGCTGGATAACAATGATAAACCCAACCTAAGGGTGGGTAGATTTTATTTTTATTTTCTGTTTATTCCTAGTTGTCTTATTCATACCCCTTTATTTAACGCATTTTCTTTCTATGATGCACCGCTTGTTCTAAGTTGTTACCGAGTTGTTTTTTCTTTCTTTTGTTTTGCAATTGTTCAAAAAAATCACCTCTTTGGATGAGGCTTCCTAGAGCAACATAGCTTCACATGAACCCGTAGTAATAGACCTTTGTGTTGATTTCCCAAGGCAAGGGTATCCCCCTAACTACTCCATAAACAAACATAATCGTCCCTCGCCCTATCCTACCGCTAAAGAAGCGAATTGACCTTGCCAGCATCCTACCTTTGAGAAGCTCCCTTGGGCACTCTAGCACTTTCCTTCTCAAGTGGGAGAGAATAGATGAGGAGCGGGTAGAGTAAAGTGGATATCAGCCCGATCACATGTAGTATACAAGAGGGAGGACGAGCCATGGGGCAGCAAACTAATATCTATTGAAGTGATCTACCTCACCCTCAATAGGGAGATGAATGATGCTGGGTTGAACGGGCTACTCTAGACGATTGCCAGAACCATGGTAAAATTGATTGAATATGCACACCGACCAAAGTTAGGTAGCCTGGAAACGAAACATAAGCAGTCCTGAAGGCAAGCCCATTGGAGAGCTTCTTGGTATGTCTTTTTTTGGGCTTAAGTGATAATTTTCCTTTGGAGATTATTCTTTCCTTTTCTACTGTTTATTTTCCTTTTATAGGCCGAGGCCCATACCTTCAATATTTCGCAGGAGGTCGTTGCACTCAAGATGCACACCTCGGAGAAAGCCAAGTTATGAGTGGTGGAGAAAAGGAAGCCGGTGGCTATTGAAACAAAGCCAAGGGAGGCAGAGGTGGCTATGGATGCCGAAGGTGACAATTTGGACGGCTGATAAGGTTGGCTAAGTAGGTGGCAGATAAGGCATTGGAGGAGGAGTCCTCCTATCGCTAGGGGTCAGAGTGAGAGGTGCAATGACCGAATTCCCAACTGGAGGAGAACCAAAGGTGGTTGGAAATTTCCATATTTCCATCCTCTAGCATCATAGTTGCATAACCATCAATGCTAGTAAGGAGATGGTGGACAGGACAAAGCATATGTGGAATGGTCGGCTAACCCCTATGTTAAAGTAGGTCTTGCTGCTAATTTCCACTTGCCATTGTTCATTGATTTCCTCAATGCCCAGAGGCTTGGTAAGGTCTGCTAGGAGGTAATAATGGATATGATTAACAATGACCACACCTCTCCATCCATCTTCGAACTGGAAAGAATAAGTTCATTGATATTGACCACTAACTCCCTAGCTCTGGACCTAGAGGTCTTTAAAGTGATGACATATGACGAAGACTACCATGTTGTTGAGCACACCTCTTAGGTTTCACTCTGTAATTCTTTTTGTGGTGGGCGCGATCCCATTTGTGTAAAAACTTAAAATTAATGGACAATGTCATTTTATTTTAGCTCTTGTGCATTTTTCTATTTATGTTTATCTAAAAATATATCTATCGAAGTCTCTATGTGTTTTCGTTTTCATATATCATTATTTATATTGTGGGTAGCATGCATAGTGCCAAGAATTTAGCAATGCTTGTTTAGAATAAACATGAAGAATTTTAACTAAAGCTAAGTACTTGTATGAATGTGTTATTTGTAAACAAAATTAGAATAAAATAGGACGGAATAAAATCTGATAGAAATTTATAACTTGGTTTCGAAGTTCGGCACCATCTTGGCAGGGTGAGTATGGGCGAGCGACATCGACTGCTCGTATATATGCCCCATAAGTGGTCGAGTAACATATTCTTCAGATAATTGTTGTACTTAAAAATATTTTAAAACATCATGTTGATTTGTTTACCTACATAAGATGTTAGTTGTTCGATGCCAGTCTTCATCGTGGGAAGGGAGTGGGCATGTTCTTCTATGTCAAGAACCAACGTGGTGGTGCCACTCTGACGGAGAAAGCTTGCAACTTCAGGATGGCCTGCCCTCATAAAGGTAGGGCCACTCTTATTTAGCAGAGTGGGCAAGTTTAGGATGGCCTAGCTCCTCAAAATGGGGCCACTCCAACTTTGCGAAGGTGATAGCGCTACAAATACAAGAATCAGGACTACTACGTAGGTAATTGCACCCATCTATGCACTATTGCCCGGTACCTCTCTCGGGGGAATTTGCAGCATCAATGATGAAGGAATCTAGGTTACTGCATGGGCGGTCTCTCGATTAGTTTATTGATGCCCCCATTGGGCTTATGGGACAAAGGGCAATACACCTACTTCTTTGGCATGGGGTGGGAGCTTCTCAGGGTGAAGTAGACTTCTTTATTTGTAGAAAGGGTGAGCTTTGGGGTTGATGTTAAGGGCATAACATATGATGAAGGGATCTATGTCGGTCAAATCAGCATTCTCCCAATCAAACACATCTATATTTTTCCTAAGAAATTCTATTAGCCATATTCTCACCTTGGGGTCCAGCTCTGTGCTAAATTGTACAATACAGTTGGAGTCATCGTTGTCTACAATGATAATTTCAGGGTATTTTCCAAACAACCATCTAGGTTAATGTCCCCTACGCAAGGATCAGGGGTTTTTCCCCATCCTAGAATCTAATTTGCATTGGTCTAGTACATATACCATGCATTCAATGAATTCCTTAGTTAAGTCGGATGTTTATGCACAAGCGCAAGGAGTTTGGCCTTTCTTGACTCTCATAGATGAATCCTCTGGCATTAATAGAGAAGGTGCGGTCAAATTATTTGTTTCCACTTGCCAAAGAAGGTGGACTTGCTATCTTAAATCAGTAATGAGTTCTCGGGTGCTATGTTAACTAGCCTAGGTGACCTGATTTTCGATATTTTCGACCCTGGCATGAATGGCAGCGGTGTGCAGCTCTCCTATTTTATTGGGGATAGTCTCACTATGATGAGGCATTACATTTGCAATAGTTTAGGTAAGGGCTCTTGTACGGATGAGAGCGTTGGCTGGCTCTTATATCCTTTTGGAGTTGCTGCGTTGATTTGGTCCGCCTTAGGCATGAACCTCGAGGGGTTTGCACAATCTCTCGGATGTTTCCATACGATTGATGCTTCCAACATGGATGGGAACATTGATTGGCTTTCACATCCTCTCGAAATTGCTAAGTTATGATTATCTGACATGAGTGAGAGTCAGTAGTAGTTTGCACACTCTCTTGGTTGCTTTAGTTTAATTGATGGCACAGGCACAAGCAAGAGCTTCGTGGAATTCTCATGCTCTTTCAAAGGGAGCTGATGTACTGGACTCACCAAAGGCACGGACAAGAGCAATTGAATTCTCTCACACCTTTAATTGTTGGTTATTATTGATGGTTGTTCCCATATACGAAGTCTAACCTAGATAAACAATCTCATTGCCACCATAGCCATAGATGGGTATGAGCAAGGTGTGAGGTTTGATGATAGGAGCTTCATTTGATCAAGACATTTTTAAACATGACATTCACTTAACTACCCTTATCAATAAAGACCTGGTGCACTTTGGCATTAGTGATGTTGATTGAGATTACTATGGACTCATGGTCAGGGTAGTCGATGCCTTTTTTGTCTTCTCTATGAAGGTGATGTCACTTCATTTCCTCCATCTTTAATGTTTTAGGCTTGGAGATCCATTGAATATATTTGGTTTATGGAGGTGACCTCCCTCCAATATTGGGCTTGGACCCCTATACTCTTCCCGAACACATGCGGGAAGCCGCATATCGATTGAATTTGAATGTCGATCACAGCCATGTTGTTCACATTTGCCCGCTAAGGCAAGGCAGGAAGGTTTTGTCATTTGGCTCTTTGGTCTACCTATTATCTCACATATTGCAAAATCATAACATCGTAGATCAACTTCTCTATCTTTTCCTTTACGTGATGGCGTGGAATAACCGTTAAGTTGGTGGAATTTGCAATATTTTTCAATATCGTACCACTTCTCATTTCGTCCCGAGCAAGGAAGACGAGGCCTGTGGTATGGGGCATGATCCCTAGTAGCAAGATCGACAGTTTCTGTTTCGTGAGTTAACGAGGCATAAGTTTTATACCTGGGCTATAACTGGGGGCCATTCCCAAAGTGTTTTTGTTTTGCTCTTGGTGGTCGTTTGTTATGTAGCTGCTTTCACCACGTGAGTTGTGCGTGTTGCCTTGTATGGTTTCCTCGTTGCTATCAGAAAAGTTGGCTGACTCCATCCTCATAACTCCATTGTCTCTTTGAAAGAAATATATCAAAGAGAAGGCATGCTGTTTTTGTAGCTCCTTCCATGTATTAAAGCGGTACCACACCCAAAAAAGTGGGCGACCACTAGGCTATTCTTGACTACCCCTTTAGCTCGAATTGACTCCTAGAAGAAAATGATATAAGAACAATATGGCTTGGTTGGTCCTAGCTATATATTGCAGAATTCACTGACCGTCATGGTTTGGGTTCGTGAGGCAAAGAAGCGTGTTTTGAAGTCGATGCATAGTTGGGGCCGAAAGTGGATAATACCCAGTTGAAATGTAAGAACTAGTAAGAGGCCGATCCGGTTAGGGTAGATGGGAAAAGGGGCACTTGGAATTGCTGGAGAGTTGACTAACTTGAGTAATGGAGATGAAACCTGTAACATGATTCGACGAGTCAATGGTCCCGTCATATTATCCAATGGGTGGTAGAGTATACCTCTAGTGGATATGGGTTCTCAGTGTCTCCTTTGAGAATGGTTCCCCATTCTCACCGTTGAAAAGACCATCGCCACTTGATTTCTTATTTGGGTTCTGAGCATCTGTTTCCTTAACAATGCCATTTTCTCCTTCGGACTCGTGTTCGCCTCCGATGAGCGATGTGAAGACCTTACTAGGGAATGTCTCCTTCTATATCTCATAGAGAAAGGAGATCTATAATGTCAACATGGGTGCGATGAGCGATGATGGTGAATGGGTGTAAGAGACATTCTGTGTAATGACCTGCTGATTTGACACATTAATTATTAATTAATCATAAATGGTCGTTTAAAATTAAATGATAATAAGAGTCAACTTTTAGCATAGTTGTCCTTTTGAAATTTTTGTATTTTCGTTATCTTTATAAATATCAAAAGCCTATATTTAGGTATGTAACATGATATATTTCTATTAGCATTCATTAATGAGTTCTTTAGGCCTTTATGACTACTTCGGCCCAACACACCTCTTTTTTACTATAAATACCATGCTTTGTGGAAACCCTAGGGCACCGTCCACTCTATCTTTCTTCACTTTTCTATTCCCCACTTCAGATCTAAACCTCACTGGACTAATGGAGATTATTTTTACTAATTACAAAATACAATGATTTACAAATCAATCTGAAACTAGGCCTTATGATATATTATTTCATACGGCTCGATGAGACGAATATAATGGTGGTGTTCATTTGCTATAATTTAGTCATATATGATCAAAATGTCATTTAGAAGTTTTGGAATTGATGCAAAAGCTATGGTCGTTGATTCTAGAGGCTTTGCAATTTCCGATGGAATGGCGACTACGAAAAGATCAGCGGGAACAAGGTCATTGAAGAGGATGAGGGGAGATGATCCATGCGGTCTGGTCGAGTCGAAGTTAACTAAATCGACCGAAAAATTTCAATGAAGTATGTAGCTATGGGTTGGCGCAGGCCGAGGAGGGAGTCGTAGGGTGTCGGGATGGACGAAGGTGGGTCGGCTTGGGGCATAGGTCAGGACGGTGGGATCAGATTGTGGAACCGTGGAACAGTGTGGCAATGATGGGCGAGGCAAAGCGGGGACTGAAATATGTTTGGCAATTATCTAGTACCGTAACGTGGGATGGTAATTAGCATTTTAGTCCACCTAGATTAATTATTTACAAAAATACCCCTAAATCTTCTAATCGCCATATCTTTTGCGTACAACCTCTATTTCACACATGGTTTGATTCTTTAGGTTCGCAGCAACATTCCAAATAGTTTGTCATGTGGTTTGTTAACTATTGGAGCTATTTGGGAAGGACCTTTGTAAGGTTCAATGATTATAATTATTTACATTTTAAAAATATTGAATAAGTATTTATGATAAAAATATACATTTATTCATATATGTTATGCCCTTTTTATAATTATTTGATTGTTGTGATATATTAGTATGATATGTGTTTCAGTTTGATTGTTTGTCTATTTAATTGTTGCAGTATTAGATGATGATATTTTGCAGTAATTAATTATAGATTTAGGAGGACAAACTAATTTACAAAAAAAGTAAAACCGTGTAATTTTGAGAAAAATAAGATTTTTTATAAATTTTGAGTGATATTTGTAAATAATCGTGATTTAACAATTTCTACTGAAGGCCATGTGAAAATTTGAATAAAATTATTATTTATGAATTTTAGGGAAACTCGTAAATAATAACGAAAAACCTACTTTTGGGTGAATTTGGAGGAGATAGTATTATTTACAAAGTAAAGTACAATTTAATAAATTATAATATGATTTTTGGGAAGATTGTATTATTTTAAGTAAATATTAATACGATCGATTTTATGGAGTTCATGGAAACTAATAATAAAAATAATTATTATTTAAGTAATACAAATAAGGGATATTTCAAGGATAGTAATAATAATAAAGATGTATTTTCCAAAATTATTTTGGGTTAAATTATAACTATTTTTGAGATAAATAACAATAAAGGAGTTTTTAGATTTAATGCAGAATATTATTATTTTGTGCTAAATAGTGATAAAGTGATTATGAAAGATAATAAGACGATTTAAATAAATATTACTATTTTGACATAAATTAGTAATATTATTGTTTTTGAAGTAGTTTGATGTAAATTACTATTTTTGATTGAATAGTGGTGTTTGAAGATATTTAACATATAGTTTTGAAAATGAACGATTTTTGTTGTATATTATAATTTTAGGAAAATATTATTGTTTTGAGATAATAGAGATAACCATACTTTTATAATAAACAATAATAAGATGATTATATACTTAAGAGGAAATAATAGATGTAAATACATCATTTTGGATTATTGTCACACATATGACTAATTGTTGGTTGAGATTACCATATATATATTTGTTTTTTGAAGATGGAATCACATTAAGGGGAGTTATGCGATGTTTTACCTTATTACTATATGGGTGTTGTATAGCTAATTATGAATTTGTTCCATTGATAACATTGATTTTGTATTACTAATATATAACAGTTATTACACATTTGATGTGTTTGACGTTGTGTTACTAATATGGAGCGATTAGTACAGATTTTGTTCGTTTATGCTTGCGTTTGTGCTATTAACATTGTGTTACTAATGATGGGTGATTAGTACACATATGGTGTTATTTTTTATCATTAATTTATTTGGAATTTTAGGGTGGACATCGATGATTGTTTAATTTGTGTGATGTTTGATGGATGTGTTTTCATTATTATTGTTACCCTATATTTATGATGATTGATTGTGGTAGCGTAATGGAATGTGATGTTTTCTGCTTAAATTGGTTTCATAGTTGCTAGTGATATGCAAATTCATGTGCTGACATGTATATGATGCATAAGAAGAGAAAGAAACAGAACTATATGGGCTTGATCCTAAAAGGGTAGGTAGGTAGTTTTTCCCTCTGTAATAGCCGCCGGATCCCTTAGGTTGGGTAAGGTGTATAGGATAAGGAAAAATCTAAAAATAGCTGATCACATTTTCCTTTTTATTTTATATGTCCATGTATTTGTAAAATTTGCAAGTGAATGCAAACGAGGGAAAAGTAGTCTGGATGTAGGCTAATCTACAGATTGATTACTTGGTATATTTTTTCATGTGTCGCAGTTGAATTATATATAAATTTAATATTGATTGATGTGTACGAAGCTATAAATGTTTATTTTGATGAATTAGGTGTTATATGATTTTCATTTACCAAGATAGTATATATTATTGTTTAGCTAATTGTGATATTTTTCCCTTTTGGTTATACATTTAGATTTTGAATTATACCACAAATGATGCACAGTTATTTATATCTGAGATTAGCATGCAAGCATATTTTTGATGGGTTTTGTCACTAATTTTAAACGGTAAGAATAATGTGGCATCATATTCTTTTATATTCACTGAAGGAGGTCTGAAGTAATGGCAGGACCTCTTCGAGAGCGAGGTCTTGGGACTTTCTCCTGGAGTTCGGAGTGAACATAATACTCCCTAGGTTCGTATTTCTTATTTTCCCTTCATTACTTAAGTGTCAAAGCCTAGATCATTCCCCTCATTCGCTGCCTTTTGTCGTTCAAAGGTTGATAATTTGTCAAGGGAGGGGGGCCCATAATGTGACGACAACCCTCCACCTCCGATGCTTATATAGTCGAATAGTGTGCTGCTGGAACATTTGGATGATGTTGGATGATTGTCTAAAGGTAAATAAGAAGTAAAGAAGAGAAACAAAAAAAAAGAGAAAGAAAACATCATACAATCACAGAACCTATCTTTTATATCATAGTGCATCGAATAAATATAATAGTCATCGTAGATATAAAATAGACGAGACAGTAGTAAGTATATGAACCACAGAATCAGAGTACCCATGTTCATACAGTTATACAAAATAGTAATAGAGTTTATACAAATAATAAATAAATTCAACTAGTAAACTGTCTCTAATAATAGTAAGTCAAACACTGCCAATGCTCCACAGTGTCACACAGCGGAATATGTAATAATAAGCATAGAATATATATATGAGAAAGCATCGATCGCCTCCTGCCAGTCCATCTGCAAAACTCCATGTGCTGTTTACAATTGCTATCTAGTCTACTCATTTAAGAGTATCCAAAGTAATAAAAAGCAAAGTATAAAACCCCGAGTCGGACAATAGTTTGGTATGAGCGATAAATAATCTCAAAATACTATAAAAGTCGATATAGTATATGGAACTGAGGGAATGGAGAACCATACATGACATGTCCCTGCATCAAAAGAGGTAGTAGATAACATCAATAATATGCTACTCTACAAGCATCATAAGGTGTACTCCATGCATAGTACAATGTCAGTTGTCGAGGTATCCGTACCCACAATACTACATCTTCTGACATCCAAAGAGTGACAGACTGCATAAAAACAATCATGGCAAACATAGCATCCATCAGACAAACCTTATTGTCACCTAGCGTTCTTTGGATATATCATAACTTGTATGACCATTCCTCTCCGAGGAGTTAATGGAAAAATCCTGGTTTTCCATGTACTCCATACATTACCCGAAGCTTATAGTAGACCCGATCCACCGGTCTAGGGTATATGGATCCAAATAACCTATCCAAGATAACCAAACAAAGTACCCATGGACGTCCCTACAATACCCCTGCTTTGAGTACATCAGTAAAAACTCCAAGTATCACGATCCCCTCACATGCGTATCCGAGCCCTTTCATAGCTCCATCTAGTTTACATTATTCTCAAGGAACCATTCCACGTTTCTTCATTGCACGATAGAAGCAATAACCCTTCTATCCACGTGTCACCCTTCCTAGAACACGCCCTTGTGCAAAATCATCATGAATCCATCATCATTAAGTCGTCAACATCGAAACACAACTCCATCACCATCGAGCTATCATCATAAAAGTCCCTAAGCCATCAAGTTAAAGCATCATGCCATCACTTCACCATCAAAATCACTCGTTGTAGAGCAATACATCAAGACCAAGAGTCGATCGTATGAACAAACCACCAAGTCGCGCTCCTCGAAGCCTCCTCATTGTCTATGTCAAAGATTGTTCAAATCGACCATCATTAATAGTGATGGGCACCGACGACTGTACAATGGCCGATACGGACCACTTTGGTCATGTATTTAGCCATAAATGGCTAAGTACAAGCCAAATGAAAATGTCCAACCTCCATCCTGAAGTCCGAAGCCCATCCAAGTCCATCGTCTTCCATCTTCAGATCGATCGACACACATCCTAGTACTCATCTACATCTTATCCCATTCATTTGAGCTTCCATTATATGTGCATCCCATCGATATGCATGAAACTCTATCTCATCCTAGGAGTTCCCATCATTTGTGCATTCGATCAATATGCACGAAACTCCAACGTACATAATATTTCCAAACACTGGATCACTGATTGATCTGCATTTTCAACCAAAACAAGCAAAAAAGCATACATGCAACTAACAAGGATACATACAATATAGTATGCACAAAACATGCATAACGCATCTATATCAACCAATGTGGGATTCATATCAAAAATGGTCTAAAACTAGCAATTTCCAAAAAATAGTAAGTGTAACATCCCCCATTTTGAGGCCCAAAACCAAGCGCTATAGATGATGCAGTCAGTTATAGTATTAATTTCCGGTGATAAAATACGGTCTTGTTAATGGTATCTATAATATCAGAATCACAAGAATATGAATTAAAAGGAAACTTTCACATTTCATTTCAAAGTCATAATTTCATATTCAGTGCATAATTCCAAACGTTGCTCGGGTTCTAATAAAATATAATTATTACAAAATACTCCAAGTGCAACATATGAAGATGCTCCATTGGTTGATCAGAGTTACTAAATATATAGATACATTTACTGTCAATACATTCGTACAACAATTGACATAACACAACGGATAATTGTAATAGATATACTCCTACATAACTAGCTTTGCCTCCTGCACGTCTCCGAAAGCTTTTTTAGCCAAACATGCTAAACATGTAAACCCTTACTCTCAACCTACTTAAATTAAATTTGAGCACCAGAGAGTTTAAGGGGAAAACGTAAACTTCAAGCAAAACAAAAAGCCCGGTGTGAATAATAAAATGCCAACTTGGTTTATAGATATTAAATGAGACCACGCGGCAAAGCGCAACGGGTTTTCCCTTCAGTAATATCCCTTTAAATTATATATTTTGCAAATCAAAGTCCTACAACCAAACTAGTTAAAATAAACAATATAACAATAATGTGCACGTATGATACATTGGTAATCATGGCTATCCATCAAATTAGTCGACTATCCTTTCCAATGTTTATTTTTCATAGGGTAACTACCAACCTACATGGCTGACTTGGGCCTACCAGATATACTAGATTTACTAACTGGCTATTAGAAGAAAACTGGACGATCTGTCCAAATACACTTATCTTAGTGTTTACCTGACTATCTATCAATCTCATAGTTTTGCTAGGCTTACTATGAACCTAAAGGTTTTGCGGGTCAACCTATAACCTATCTTATCTTTATGTATTCCTTTCTGTGCGTAAATCTACTTTATGACTTACCCTTGACAAAGCCCTACACAATGGAATTTTGAACTAATATCAACTAGGAGCTAACAGCAAAAGTATAGGGTGCTTTCCTACACCAGTCTTATCTAGTCTTCTACTCTCTAAGTCAATTCATCTTATCAATTCTATCCAAAAGTGATAAGACAATACATTCTTTTAGTAAAATTCTGGGATAAATACCCTTTTCTATTTCCTTGAAAACACTTTCTTTATAAATGATTTGACTTTTGAAACCATACTTTCAAAACAAGAAAATTATAGCCATTTTTATTTATCCAAAATAATTATGCCATGATATATGCTTATATAAAATCATATTGACGAAGTTCGAAATCATTTGAGGTCATCACCTCTCAAAACTATAGACTAAGGCCAAAATAATATATAGTCATTATATTTATAAAACTCTGCAAGATATAGTCGATGAGGGTCTTCACCCTTTAAAACAAAGGCCATAAGGCTAAGATAATCAAACTCTATATATTGATATAGTTCAACATCATTATCCACATTGGGGTTATCGCTAACCAACGCCACACTCAACTTCGAGACTATGGATTTGAAGCCCTCACCCATACGAGTCCAACGGATCCAACATCTTCGATTTTGGTGGACCAGAGCTTTTGATTTAATTCATTGAAGGGTGTGTCTATTATTTTGTTTATAAGAAGAGGGATGAGGAAAAATGAAAACTGAAAAGAAGGATAAGAGTGTGAGTGTATATTTATATTATTATATATATAATTTATTTGATTTCTCAGTTAAATCACCATACGTTTCGAGCTTGTTCGATCACATGGGATATTCAATCGTAATGAAACTCGTCGGTGCACATCACCTCATTTTTTCGGTCCTAATAGTATAAATTTCGTTGTTATTTGAGACTGCACACCGGGATGACGATTTCACGCATTTCGAGATCGTTTTGGCCATTTGAACTCCCGGTCCCAAATCTAACGATATTTATACTAATTTTAATTTGCATCACCAATCCAAACTCAACATAAGTGGTCTCAAGTCTTAATTCGACCATATGCAAAAATTCATGTTTTGGATCTTTAATTAATTAACGATTCAATATTTAAATCAATTATCTAAATATAATATCGTTAAAAATACGAGTTGTTACATTCTCTCGTCCTTAAAAGTATTTTTTCCTTGAAATTCCCAAAGTAAGGAATATGTTTCCTAACCCTTAGGTTTTCAAAACTCCTCTTGTTTCGGAAAAATTGGACAACACCTCCTTTGCGTGGCTAGGTTCGGAAAAATCCTATATATATATACATCTCATATCTGAGGCACCTCATATATGAGGCATCTCATTTCTGAGGACATACAAGCATATATACCAAAATCTACACTATATATCATACATACCTCTTTCATAACAACAACATACTATTTAGATGCGAATAAAAGTGAGTAAGCATCCAAATAACCAATACTTGCTTCCATGTACCTGAACATGTGCTCAACAAAGAGAATTAAACACAATTGCAACATCATTTTGAAAGTACGGTAGGGATCGTGCTATATGGAATTATACTAATGCGGAAAAAAACTAAGATAATATAGTAATATGAATAATATAAAACAAGCACACCAGGAATTTTTATACTGGTTCGAACTTCCCGTTCTACGTCCAGTCCCAGACTCCTTCTGGAATTTCACTAACAACAATCCTCACTTAACCCGGAGGAACAGGTTTACAACAACCCTTGAACAGCCGAACAAAGGACCTGAGCAACAGAACAGGATTTTGCCTCAACAGCCGAAGAGGACTTCACACGCCTGAACAGCAGAACAGGACTTCAACTTATACAAAAGGTATTTGACACTGTGTGTTCTCAATAACACGGATTTGTCTCTTGATAGTACAACCTTCCTATAATCTTCTCCTTTATAATATATATATTGTGATGTGCTTTGAGAATAGTGGAAGATAGAGTGATCAACGATCAGAGAATGTAAGCAGTTTGAGTGCAGTTTGAAACTATAGAATAGATATGAATTCAAGAATATTAAAATTAGATTCGGGTGATTATTTGTTGAATTCTGTAATCTATTTATAGTGTATAAAGAGTTGCAACTATAGATGAAAAGTTATATTGAAAAGAACAGTTGCAACCATTGATTTTGAAAGAGTTTCTCTTTGGTGAAGAGAAGTGTCTTTTCACAAAAATAGCAGTTGTAGAAATTCAGCCATCTGAAAATAAATTTCAGACTTCTGAAATTTGAAGCGTGCAAAACAGAGAGTAAATAGGCTATTTTTATCTATATTCAGACGTCTGAAATAACAGAACCAGACGTCTGAATATTGTTGAAAAATTGAATTTTAACTTCAGATTCAGACGTCTGAATAGGTTATTTCAGACGTCTGAATTTAGCCTAAAATTGAGTTTTGTTCTTTGGCACTGGTGTGTATTTATATATATCTAAAGGAGAGATTTTCACAATATTTTAATTCTAAACAATGACCCAAAACAACATATATGCAGCATGAAGATTATATGAATCCAGTCTTGTGGCTATTCCTGCAAATATGTTAGTAAATAATGTATATAGTTGTCGTTTGTCAAAATACATAATAGACATCGAAACCGAGGTCTTAACATTCTCCCCCTTTTTGACGATGACAACTATATACTAGAACTCCCCCTGTCAAAAAGAATTAACACCATTTTATCAACTATATACTAAAACTCCCCCTGTTAAAAAGAATTAACACCATATTCTCCCCCTTTGTCATTGCAAAAAGGTAATCAGTAATTTTACAAGATAGATCAAAGTAGACATAAATTAAAGAAGTTGCAAAAGATAGTTTAAGATACATAACAAACAACATAAAAGACACATAACAAATAACATAAAAGAGCAAAAAAGATCAGAATCTAGGACTGGAGTCACTTCCAACTTCATCATCATCATCACCACTAATTCTATTCTCTGAACTTGATGACCATTGAAAAGGAGTGGGGTTGAAAACATCGGTAGATGAAGAGGTTGAACAACCAATACGTTCCCAAATTTTGTTAAGAAAGCCTCGAATGGAATTAAAACGTTTTTCTGATTTTCGTTCTATTGATTTCATTCGGTTTTGAAGTTTTGCTTGATTTTGGGATAGTGTTACCAAGGCATTCCTTGAGTTAGAGTCGGGAGAAAGAATCACAATATCATTATCATCTTCTTCTTCCGATGGAGGGATAGATGATTGAGTATGAGAATCGTGCCGACGAGGTTGTGGCTGGTTTTGATCACGGTTGGCAACCCATTCTTGGAAAGAGATATATGCTAAACTTTCCGGGCGTTTTGGCAATCCCATAAGACCTAATGTTTTAGACCCAAGTTCTTTGATCGAAGAGAATTCGGACTCAGGAAAAGGAATGTTAAAATTTTGAAGTATTTTCATAATATAAGCACCATAGTGGAAGGTCTTATATCGTCTCCTATGATTGACATCCATGAATTCTTCCAAAATTATTTGAGCCCAATTTATAGGTTGACCGGAGTATACAGCATATAGGGCTTGAAAATTTCTTTTATTAACTATCTCATAACTTCCTGTCCTTGGAATAACAGAACGAATTAATGCTCTATGAAGAATGCGAGCTTGAGGACGAAGTTGAATAGAAGTGAGTCGATTAATATCATCATTCAAGAATTGATGTGAAACTTCATCTCTATTAGTTAAATCTAAAGACACATCAATCTCATCTAAATCAATTCCGGTTGATGGACAACGTAGAATTTCACCAAGCCTTGAAATTGGCAGATATATTTTAACTCCACAAACCAAAGTCCAAATACAATCATTGCGATTGTGAGGAGTATGATGGTCTAGATTCATGTTTGCAAAAAATAATTTTACTAAAAGATGATTAATTTTGATATTGTTGGCATCAAAAGAGACTAGAGACTCTAACCCATTTGCTCTTACAAATTGATGAATACGATAAGCGCTGAATTCTTCGAATTTGATGAAGGCTCCAGGGAAAAAATTGGATCTATTCATTTGAGCAAATCGTTGCCTTGCTTGGTCGTTCCATAGCCACTGATCAATGTTTGGTGTAGATGAAGAGGATGATGGTCTTGATCTTTTTGATTTAGGTGCCATTTGAGTTTTTTTTTGAGAAAGAAGTAATAACAATGGAGAAGTAATAACCGAAAGAAGAAGATGAAGAAGAACAAAAAAGCAAAGGACGGGTGGAATAAAAGGGTTTGGTGTCTTGAAATTCGTGTAATATTAATTTGAAATTTTTTTTCCAGTTTTCAGACGTCTGAAAAATACTTTCAGACGGCTGAATATAAGAAAATTGAAACAGAAAGAAAACAGTGCAAAAAAGCCTATTTTAAGACGTCTGAAATCATAGTTTTAGACGTCTGAAACTGTTAAAACATTATTCTCTTACACTGTTCAGACGTCTGTAATAAAGAGTTCAGACGTCTGAAATTTTACTTTTTACAAAAAAATAGAGATACACAAAAATATAAAAAGAATCTATAAGAAATTATTTATCCGAGTCACTTGGAGTTTTACATTCTTCTGGTTCGATCTTGGTTATCTCTGTGTATGGTCGCAAGGGAGACCAATATGGTTGACGTTCCCAAGAGTTTTGTGGAACCGAAGGAGTTTGTGGACTCGGCTCCCATGAATTCCATCCAGATGAAGTTATTTGTTGAGATGTTGAAGGTTGAACTACATCTTTCTTAGGAGATGTACCACAGAATTTCAAAGCCACTTGTTCAATAAAACTAAGTCGTTTGGAATTAACTTTTTGTTCGTAATACATCTCTCGTTGTAAATCCAACTGTTCTCTTTGGTAATGATGCATCTCTGATATTTTCTCTTTGGTTGATGGAGAGCCAAAGAAAAGAAACCGGCGAGATTTCTTTTTTTCAGGAGTATAGCTAGAACGTTCACGAGAAGGACAAGGTCTATTTTTCTCATGAGGTGTTGGAGTTACTAAAATTTCAAGAGATGATGTAGAATAAGATGATGGAGAATCATCGGATTCAGAAGCCATGGAGAGAAGTAATATGAACAAGTTGATTTTCATTGTAGAGGGAATTTTCTATTAGAAAACAGAAAATAGAAATGACTTTGATGAAAAAGAAGATTAGAATTGAACAATTTATAATAAGATAGAAAGTTCATATATAGTATAAAAGGAATGGCTGAAACTCATTTATTAGTAATATCCGTCTGTTAAAACAAAAGGTAAAAATAGTAAAAAGGATATTAGCCACAAATTTTTTTTTTAAATAGTATAAAATTTAAAAAAAATCAAAAGTTTTGAAGAGACACAATACCAAGTTCTCGCCTTAGTTTTACAAAAATATTTTCTAAAAGAGGTTTTGTAAAAATATCAGCTAACTGATTTTCAGAAGAAACAAAATCTAAAATAATTGTCCCTTTTTCAACATTATCACGAAGAAAATGATGACGAATGTCAATATGTTTTGTTCGTGAATGATTAATAGGATTTTTAGATAAGTTAATAGCACTAGAGTTGTCACAATATATAGTTGAATTTGATAAATTTATATTTAAATCTTTGAGTGTTTGTTGCATATAGATTACTTGAGTACAAGCCAAAGCAGCAGAAATATATTCTGCTTCACATGTAGAAAGAGAAACACAATTTTGTTTCTTACTAAACCAAGATACAAGTGATTTTCCAATAAAATGGCACGTACCACTTGTACTTTTTCGGTCTGTTCGAGAACCACCGAAATCAGCATCACTATATGAAACTAATTCAAATGGACATTCTTTAGGATAGAATAGACCAAAATCCTTTGTGTTTGTTAGATAACGTAGAATACGTTTCACTGCTCGTAAATGTGATTCTTTTGGATTGGCTTGGAATCTAGCACACAAACAGACACTCATCATTATGTCAGGACGACTTGCAGTTAAATATAGTAATGATCCAATCATACTTCGGTATTGTTTCTGATCAACACTTTTGCCATTTTCATCTTTTTCAAGATGTGTTGTTGTACTCATAGGAGTTGGTTTGGCAGAAGTATTTTCCATTCCGAAGCGTTTGATTAGATTATTACAATATTTTTCTTGATTAAAAAATATACCATTCGGTAATTGCTTAATCTGTAGACCAAGAAAGTATGATAATTCTCCCATATGGGACATTTCAAATTCCTCAGTCATAATATCCGAAAAATCCTGACATAATTTTTCGTTGGTGGAACCAAATATGATATCATCAACGTAGATTTGAACTATTAAAATATCCCTTTTTGAATTTTTAATAAATAATGTTTGATCAACCTTTCCAATTTGAAATCCCGAAGAGATTAGATAGCTCTTAAGTCGTTCATACCAAGCACGTGGTGCTTGTTTTAAACCATATAGAGCCTTCTTAAGTCTATATACATGATTGGGATATTTTTCATGAGCAAATAAGGGAGGTTGTTCAACATACACATTTTCTTTAATATATCCATTCAGAAAGGCACTTTTAACGTCCATCTGATAAAGTTTAAAATTATGAAAACACGCATAGGCCAGTAGTATTCGAATTGCTTCTAGTCTTGCTACAGGAGCGAATGTCTCTTCATAGTCGATACCTTCTTCCTGATTGTATCCTTGAGCCACCAATCTTGCTTTATTTCTAGTGATATTTCCTTGTTCGTCCGCCTTGTTTTTGTAAACCCATTTTGTTCCAATAACAGTTTGATTACTTGGTCTAGGAACTAATTCCCAAACTTCATTGCGCTCAAACTGATTTAGTTCTTCTTGCATTGCAATGATCCAGTATTCGTCGGTAGAAGCTTCCTTTGGGTTCTTTGGCTCGATAGTAGATAAGAATGCTACGTGGCCCATTTGGTTTAATTGATTCCTAGTTCGAACGTTTGAATTAATTTCTCCAATAATGTTTTGAACAGGATGATCCCGTAAGATATGTGGTGGAGATTTTAATTCATTTTGAATATTATTGTTCTCATTAGGATTATCAATTTCGTTTTCATTTATTTTAACATTTTCAGATTCTGTATTTATGATGTTATCATCAACATCATTATTTATACTTGTTATTTGTTGAAAATTTTCATCAAACGATACATGTAGAGTTTCCTCAACAGTATTTGTTCTTTTATTAAACACTCGATAGGCCTTGCTTCGATCCGAATATCCTAGGAAGAAACCTTCGTCAGATTTCGCATCAAATTTGCCAAGCTGATCTTTAGTGTTTAATATAAAACATTTTGAACCAAAAACTTTGAAATAGGATATGTTTGGTTTTCTGCTATTAAAGAGTTCATACGGAGTATTCTTAGTGAGAGGTCGAATGGAAACCCTGTTTAAAACATAACAGGCAGTTGCTACAGCTTCTGCCCAAAAATGTTTTGGAAGTGTGCTTCCATTTAATAAAGTTCTTGCACATTCCTGTAAAGTTCTATTCTTTCGTTCTACAACTCCATTTTGTTGTGGAGTTCTAGGAAACGAGAAATTATGAGAAATTCCTTTCTTTTTACAGAATTGTTCAAAAGCTTCATTTTCGAACTCTCCTCCATGATCACTCCGAATATTCTTAATTTTTAATTCCTTCAAGTTTTGGATTCTCTTGACGAAAATTTTAAAGTGATCAAAAGTATCACTTTTATTTTTCATAAAAATTGTCCAAGTATATCTAGAAAAATCATCGACAATTACAAACACATATTTGTTATGATTTATGGATTGCACTTGTGTTGGTCCAAATAGATCCATATGAAGTAACTCCAGTGGTTGTAATGTCGAAATGACCTTTTTAGATTTAAATGATGATTTTGTTAATTTACCTAATTGACAGGCATCACAAATATGATCTACTTTAAAGTTCATTTTTGGTAACCCCTTTACTAAGTTATTTTTAGATAACTTATTAATGGATTTGAAGTTAATATGACAGAAACGTTTGTGCCATAACCAAGGATCATTTTCATTAGCTATTAAGCACATATCTGAATTATGATTGACTTTCATATTCAGAACATATATATTTCTGTTTCTATTACCTTCAAATATGAGATTTCCACTGTGATCTAAAATGCTACACTTATCTTCGGAAAAAGAGATTTTGAATCCTTTGTCACACAATTGGCTGATACTCAACAAATTGTGCTTCAGGTTTTTAACAAGTAAAACATTAGAGATAAGAGGAGTATTAGAGTTACCGAAGTTGCTCACATCGCCTTTGCCGATGATATAACCTTTGGAATTATCTCCAAATGTGACTGAGCCTTCATTTGTGTAGGTAATATTTGTCAGCATACTTTTGTCTCCAGTCATATGTTTAGAGCAACCACTATCTAGAATCCACTTTCCTCTCTTTTTAAGTGGGACCTGCAAAAAATAGAATTAAGACCATTGGTACCCACCTTTTTATAGGGTCCTAAGAGTTAGATCTTAGGAAACCAAACCCATTTGGGTCTGGTATTCCCTTTGTAAATATAATTCTGACTTTTATGAACAGTTTCCAAAAAGGATTTTATATATGTATTCCTAATCAAACTATTGTTTGTTTTAGGAACCCATATTTTTATGGTTTTAGATATCTGTATCCTTTTTGGTTTATGTATAGAAGCTTTCAGTTCTTGATTTCTTTTAGATTGAACTGATGTGGATTTTGATTTAACAAACTGTCTCCAATTATTTTGAGGAGCTATTTGTTTCTTAATATATCCTAGTCCCTTTTTACTGGTAGAAGGCTGAGAGTTTTCAATTATCTTAGATAAATTTTCTCTCCCCTTATTAAAATTAGAGATATTTTTAGAAATATCTTCTAATTTAGCCTTTAATCCAGTATTTTCCAACTCAATCAGTTTGACTTTAGATTTTAACTCATGATTTTCAGAAGACAAAGCATCGTTCTTTCCTTTTTGAGTTTCAATTTCTTGACTCAAGAAGGTTAATTGAGAATCATTATTAGAAGATGAAAGTTGAATTTTCTCTAATTCCTCTTCTAATATTTTCTTCTCGTCTTTAAGCATATCTCTTTCGAATTCTGCTTTGTTCTTTTGTTCAACAGCTTCTTTATATTTTTTCTTGAGATTTTTCATAGTACTAATTAATTCAGTATTAATTTCAACCATACCATCGAAGGTAAAATTTGATACCTCATTTTCAGTAGCCATGAAGCATATATTAGCTTGTTCATTTTCGCTTTCACTGCTACTATCAGAAGACGAAGAGTCTGAATCATCCCAAGTGACAGAGAATGCTTTCTTCTTGATCTTGTCCTTCTTAAACTTGTTGTAATTCGATTTCTTCTGGTCTGGACAATCTTTTTGCATGTGTCCTTTCTTGTGACAGTTGAAGCATTCTAGAACAGATGAAGAAAGTTTATTAAAGTTCCTTTTTCCATTGTTTCTATTTCCCTTTTTGTGTTTGAGAAACTTTTTAAAATTTTTAGCAATAAATGCTAAATCTTCATCATCTGATTCTGATTCATCTTTTTCAGCATGGAAGGCTATATTCTTCCTGTCTTGAGTTTGAACTCGTTTTGCCTGCAGATTGACTTCATATGACATTAGATTTCCTATTAATTCTTCTGGCTTCATTTCTGAAATATCGTTAGCTTCTTCAATTGCCAAAACTTTTCTTTCCCATTCGTCAGTTAGAGAGTTTAGGATTTTTGAGACAACATCTGCATCTGAATATGTTACACCAAGTCCGATCAAGGCATGATGGATATCTTGAAATCTAGAGTACATATCATTTATGGACTCGTCTTGCTTCATTCTGAAATTTTGGAACTGATTTTTGAGCATAGATATCTTGCTTTGCTTGACTTTGCTTGTTCCTTCATGAGTTGTTTTTAATGTTTGCCATATTTGATATGCAGTGGTGCATATGCTAACACGATTGAATTCATTTCTATCTAGAGCACAAAACAACATGTTCATAGCCTTGGCATTTAAGGTAGCTTCTGCTTTTTGGGCTGTCGACCAAGTAGTATATTCAGTGGTTGGTGCAGTGTATTCGGCTTGTGTGATATTCCAAGCATCAAAACCATTAGCCTGCATATAAATACGCATTCGTGTCGCCTAATAGTTATAATTTAATCCATTGAAGAAAGGAGGTCGTCCAGTGGCTTGTCCTTCTACGATGCCAGAGTTAGTGACAGGATTTGGAATAGCGTTGTTATCCATGTTGGCCATATGAGCAGATTATCAAATAACTGTGTAACGGTTATTAGATTCTAGCTCTGATACCAAATGAAAGTACGGTAGGGATCGTGCTATATGGAATTATACTAATGCGGAAAAAAACTAAGATAATATAGTAATATGAATAATATAAAACAAGCACACCAGGAATTTTTATACTGGTTCGAACTTCCCGTTCTACGTCCAGTCCCAGACTCCTTCTGGAATTTCACTAACAACAATCCTCACTTAACCCGGAGGAACAGGTTTACAACAACCCTTGAACAGCCGAACAAAGGACCTGAGCAACAGAACAGGATTTTGCCTCAACAGCCGAAGAGGACTTCACACGCCTGAACAGCAGAACAGGACTTCAACTTATACAAAAGGTATTTGACACTGTGTGTTCTCAATAACACGGATTTGTCTCTTGATAGTACAACCTTCCTATAATATTCTCCTTTATAATATATATATTGTGATGTGCTTTGAGAATAGTGGAAGATAGAGTGATCAACGATCAGAGAATGTAAGCAGTTTGAGTGCAGTTTGAAAATATAGAATAGATAGGAATTCAAGAATATTAAAATTAGATTCGGGTGATTATTTGTTGAATTCTGTAATCTATTTATAGTGTATAAAGAGTTGCAACTATAGATGAAAAGTTATATTGAAAAGAACAGTTGCAACCATTGATTTTGAAAGAGTTTCTCTTTGGTGAAGAGAAGTGTCTTTTCACAAAAATAGCAGTTGTAGAAATTCAGCCATCTGAAAATAAATTTCAGACTTCTGAAATTTGAAGCGTGCAAAACAGAGAGTAAATAGGCTATTTTTATCTATATTCAGACGTCTGAAATAACAGAACCAGACGTCTGAATATTGTTGAAAAATTGAATTTTAACTTCAGATTCAGACGTCTGAATAGGTTATTTCAGACGTCTGAATTTAGCCTAAAATTGAGTTTTGTTCTTTGGCACTGGTGTGTATTTATATATATCTAAAGGAGAGATTTTCACAATATTTTAATTCTAAACAATGACCCAAAACAACATATATGCAGCATGAAGATTATATGAATCCAGTCTTGTGGCTATTCCTGCAAAAAATATGTTAGTAAATAATGTATATAGTTGTCGTTTGTCAAAATACATAATAGACATCGAAACCGAGGTCTTAACACATTTCAGGTATTTAAGCATGCAAATCATATATAGCAATCATCTCAAATTAATATGCTATATCAAAACATAACTATCATGCATGCCTAACAACTATATAAGCATAAGTAATCGTATCAAATTCCAACAATCAACCATCAAACAAGCACATATAAGATCAAACATTAAAAAGTAACATTCATGCCTATCTTAGCATCCAAAATACTAAACTATATAGTAAAAAAGCATCAAATATGATATCCTATATGAAAGCTGACAAAAATGGAAATCTTGCTAAGTGAAGAGCTCCGGATAAGCGGTCCTCATGCTCCCATCGGTCTCTTATATGCAATCGCCTTCGCCTTCACTCCATCGAACCTTTACTACTTTACTGTCTTCCTCCAAAGCTATTTTGTATCACGTCTTACTATAAGAATAGGCCTATGAAGGCTCAAAGTTTCTGATTCAATCTTGGTATCATCCAGTCGATTCGGTGCCATATTACTCGATGCCTCTTGTAAGTTCTCCCAAAACCCACTAGTGAACAATGGGTTTTGACCACTTATAATCCTCTTCGACACACCGTGAAATCGCATAACCAACTTCATATGCAACTCGTCATTCCATAGATGAGTTCCATCCATATCCATTCCCATTTCTAATAAGGAACAATCCATCTCTCATCCTTATGAAGCCAACCGTCTCGATCGAGTCTGCACTGCATCACCTCTACAGACTCTACTTGTTCCTCTAACTTAGCCATGATCTCTACTAGTCTTGCATTACGCCCATCACTAGTACTGATTTGAAAAATCATAGCAGATCCGATAGGTAAACTAGGAATCATCTTTTGTCGTAGCTCACATCGAGTTCTAAAGTCATATAAAGCGATAAACTCAAGATGTGTCCACTCTAGGAACATTGCTCCCAAACTAGCATGTCTTGCACTCAAAACATCAATGACTTTTTTTCCCTATGGGCGTATCGAAAATGTCAAATTCACAGAAGGCCAATAACTCTAACCATCGCTGCTGGGGAAGGTTAAGATCCTTCTCGAAGAAGTGATACTTCAATGAAGTGGGGTCAATGAACAATCTGAACCTCTCCCTTAGTAGACAGTGCCTCCAAAACCCCACAGCGAATACAATCGTTGCCAACTCCAATCATGAGTCGGATACTTCCTACTATGTGGTTTCAGCTGTCGACTAGCATATATGACAACCTTACTCCATACATCGATACTGCACCTAATTCAGTATCGCAAGCATCTATGTATACTGTCAACTCATCATTCCAACTTGGAATACGTTAAATCGGTGCATTCGCCAACCTCTCTATCGACTCACAGACGCGTGTCTGCCCCTTGCGACCCAAACAAAAGTTTTCTTGTTCTCGTCAAGTCAGTTAACAGTGATGCTACCTTAGAGAAGTCCTTGATAGAACGTCTATAATATCCCACAAATCCAAGGAAACTCCTCGTATCTATTGCACCCTTGGGTCTATTCCAATCATGGACTATCGTAACTTACAGGATCCATAGCAATGTCCTGCTCCGAAACAACATGACCCCCAACATATCACTTGCCTTTTTCAGAAGTGGTATTTCGAAAACCTCACCATCAATTGGTGTTTTCTCAACACCTCCAACACAATCATCAATCACGTTTTGTGCTCCTCTTTCGTCTATGAGTAAATGAAAGTATCATCAATGAGCACAAGTATAAACTTACTCAAGTGATCCTTCGAAACATGGTTCGTGAGAATAACAATGCATGCTGATGTGCTGGTTAGTTTGAATGGCATAACCAACTAATCAAAAAATCAAGGTAGCGTATGAAATTTTGTGATTAGCACACTCTCTCTAACCATCCTCAGTTGATGAAACCCCATCATAAGGTCCAACTGAGAGAACCTCTTCGAACTATAGTGCTGATCGAACAAGCCATCAATAAGTAGATTGGATACTTGTTCATCATCTCGTTCAGCTCATGGTGATCAACATCCAACCTCAAAGAGCCATCCGCCTTAGTGGCAAACACTATAGGTGCATTCCACTCAAATATGCTCCTACTAATGTACCCTCGCCTAAATAGACCGTCTGCTCACTCCTCTAGTTTTCTCTGCTCTTTGGATGTCAAATGTCTTAAAGGCATAACCATTAGTCTAACAACTCTGACCAAATCGATATGGAACGCTATCCCTATATGGTGGCAATCCAGTCACCTCATCAAATATGTTCGAATACTCTCTAGCGATAAGAACATATAACAACTCATCATGTGGGATATCGAGTGAATATAAAAAGCTAACCATCACCTTTGATCATCCAGTGGGCAACCTAACACTATCTTCCGCTCATCATTAGTCCATAGCATCACCAATGGCCTCTCACAATACACCACTATAACCTACCTCTTTATCCAGTACATTCCCAAACAATAATACCGAACCCAATTAAACCCAAAACAGATCAGTAACAAACAAACATCCATGGCTCAGTAAGGCTAAGTTTTGAAAACCATGCATAGGCCTGAGACCCTAACAAGGTTCGTCATAATTTAAAGGTCCATTAACAATTTCGGGTCTCAATCCCAATCTATCCATAGATCACTAGATATGAAGGAATGTGAAACCCCGATATCGAGTAAAACACGTATCGAATACCATAAATGGAAAGCATACCATAGATAGTAATGCACTTTCCCTTCTCCTTTGTCGATGGAGCACTCGATGAAATCAGAACGACATTCAATGCATATGTCTTTATGGTTTGTCCTTGCTTAGCTAGTTCAAGACAATCCTTCTACACTATATATAAGCTCTCACATCATAAAGCCTTCTCCATCAACTTCTTGAAGCTCTCATTAATATGACCAATATGATTACTTCCCAAGATGAACACTCAACCCAATGATAAACTTTCATTCTTTCTGAGTGGAGTGTCAATAAAAGATAGACAGTACTTTGACAATACATCGAAATCGACCACATACTCCGACACAAACATATCACCTTACCTCAAGTCGGCGAACTTCCTAAACAACATCGACTTTCGAAAAGTTGAGATAAATTTCTCTTCGAAATGAACTATGAACTGATCCCAAGTAAAACGATCCTCAGGAATCACAGCTATAAATGCATTCTTCCAGTTCAATGTCCGTCCTTAGAGTTATCTAGAAGCAAACTTCTATCTCAATAACATCATCTAACTTCAAGTCATTGAAGGTTCTCTCGCGAGAATCCATCCAGTCTTACACCTCAACAGCCGACTTCATTCCAAGGAACGGTCTGCCTCTTTGACTCATGTAGCCTTTATATAGCTCGGTAAATTCGACACTTGGCATTTGTACTTAAGCACCATAATCATTTGTAGCAACTAGGACATTCCAGATAATGATTCACACCACCTTAGAGAATGTATTCTGTAAATCGAGGTTAGTGGCCCCGATCCTGCCCACTCCTTAACTCGAGAGATGGAGTTAGTAGCAGCATTTCTCATATGCTAGATCACTCTTAATACATAATAAGAATGATCAGTCTCTCATAAAGAAAAAACTATATCAGTGGTACTGTGTGTGCAATAAACTTATATACTATATGTACTACTATATAATTTTGAAAACCAATATATATAACAAATGCACACTCTCTCATACATAGTTATACTCTAAGGCGACACTTCCTACCCTTTCTCTGCTGGATCGCAATATCTACTTTGGTTAATCATGTAACCTAAGCTCTGATACAAAATGCGATGACTGTCTTACACCTTCGATACTTATATAGTCGAATAGTGTGCCGCTAGAGCATTCGGTCGATGGTTTAAGGATAAAAAAGAAATAAAGAAGCGAAAAAAACATCATACAATCACTAAATCTGTCGTATATCTCATAGCGCATCGAATAAATATAATAGTCATCATAGATATAAATCAGACGAGACAATAGTAACTACACAAACAACAGAATTAGAGTACACAAGCTCAACAGTTATACAAAATAGTAATCGAGTTTATACAACTAATAAATAAACTCAACCGATAAACCGTCTCTAATAATAATAAGTCAAACACTATCAAGGCTCCACAGTGTCATACATCGGAATATGCAATAATAATAATAATAAGCGCAAAATATAGATATGAGAAAGTCACCTTCTGCTAGTCCATGTATAGAACTCCATATGCCGTTTACACTTGCTATCTAGTCTAGTCGTTTAAGAGTACCTAAGGTAAAAAGAAGCAAAGAATAAAACCTTAAGTCAGACAACAGTGTGTTGTGAGTGATAAACAACCTCAAAATACTATAAAGCTGATGTAGTACATGGAACAGAGGGTATGGAGAATCATATCTGACATGTCCTTGCATCCAAAGGGTTAGCACATAACATCAACAATATGCTACTCTACAAACATCAAAAAGGTGTACTCCATCCTAAGTACATGTCGAGGTGTCTAGGCATCTCTATCCACAATACCTACATCATGTGACATCCATAGAGCGACAGACTATATAAAAACAATCATGGAAAATTTAGCATCCATCAAACAAACCTTACCGTCACTCAATGTACTTTGGAAATATGATAACTCGTATGACCATTTCTCTGCTAGGAATTAATGGAAACATCCCGGTTTTCCATATACTCCATACATTGCTCGAAGCTTATAGCAGACCAAATCCATCGATCTAGGATATACGAATCCAAATAATCGATCAAGCGTAACGAAACAATGTACCCATGGGCATCCCTACAATACCCCTGCTTTGAGTACACCAAAAAACACTCCAAGTATCAACGATCCCCTAACACGCATATCTGAGCCCTTTCCGAGCTTCATCTAGTTTCCATTATTCTCGAGGAACCATTCCACGTTCCTTCATTCCATGATATAATCTATCACCATTCAATCCATGGTTAACCCTTCATAGAACCCTCCCTTGTGAAAAATCATCAATACTCCATCATTATCGAGCCGTCATCAATGAACACAACTCCATCACCATCGAGTCGTTATCATCAAAGACCCATAACCATAAATTCGAAGCATCACGTCGTCGCTTCACCATCAAAATTGTTCGTCATATAGCAATACATCAAGACCAAGAGTCGACCACATGAACAAACCACCACGTCGCGCTCGTCGAAGCCTCCTCATCATCCAGTAAAAGACTGGCCAAATCGTCCAGTAGACCTGTCAAAATATGACCCAACCTATTAACCCAACCCATTTACCCTACTTATATATGGGTTGGGTCAGCACATTTATAAATTTTACAAAATGGGTTATGGGTTGGGTTGACCCATTTTTCAAAAGGTTATATATGGGTAACCCATTTACCCATTTATTAAAAACTTAAAATTGGAAAATATAAATTTTGAAAATAAGAATTTTGAACACACATTGTAGTTTTCCATAGAGGCTGACAGTTGTAATTAGAAAATAACATGCTACCCATTCTCATATTTGAACTCCACCTAGTACAGAAGCCGCTATTTTTTTTGTTCAGACCACAATAACTTCTTCATACTAACTCGGAATCAGGCGAGACTTCGACCGATGAACTCCCACTTAAATTACAGACAATATGGAACACTCGGATACTTCATCTTGTGAAAGCACACTGTAGTTCTCCATGGGGACTGACAGTTGTACTTAGAAAATAACATGCTATCACATTCCCATATTTCAACCCCGCCTAGTGCAGAAGCCGCTATTTTTTTTATTCAGACTGCAATAACTTCTTCATACTAAATTAGAATCGGGCGAGACTTCGACCGATTAACTCTCACCTAAATTACGGACAATATGGAACACTCGGATACTTCATCTTGTGAACGCACACTGTAGTTATCCATGGGGACTTACGGTTATACTTAGAAAATAACAGACTACCACATCCCTATATTTGTACTCCGCCTAGTGCAGAAGCTGCTATTTTTTTGTTCAGACTGCAATAACTTCTTCATACTAACTCGGAATCGGGCGTGACTTCGACCGATTAACTTCCACCTAAATTACGGACAGTATGGAACACTCGAATACTTCATATTGTTAATGCACATTGTAGTTCTCCATGGAGACTGATAGTTGTACTTAGAAAACAACAGGCTACCACATCCTAATATTTGAACTCCGCTAGTGTAGAAGCCGCTATTTTTTTGTTCAGACTACAATAACTTCTTCATACTAACTCGGAATCATCCGAGACTTCGACCGATTAACTCCCACCTAAATTACGGACAATATGGAACACTCGGATACTTCATATTGTTAACATGCACTGTAGTTCTTCATGGAGACTGAAAGTTGTATTTAGAAAATAATAGGCTACCACATCCCCATATTTGAATTTTGATGAAAATTAGAATTAAAATTTTGATTTTTATCGAAATTCAAAACGTAAAACTTAGAATTAGAATTATTTTATATTTATTTGTTTTTTATTAGTCAAATCAAATTTAAATCTTTAAATGAGCTAAATGGGTAACCCGCTTATTAAACGGGTTAGGCACAAATGGGTTGGGTCATAAATAGGTCAAAAAGAAAGGGTCATAAATGTGTTGGGTCAAACTCGACCCAACCTATTTTGACCCAATCCAACCCGTTTAATAGGTCATCATCAATAGTGTGGGCATCGACCCAACCTATTTTGACCCATTGTCTTCCATCTTCAGATCGATCGACACACATCCCGATACTCTTCTACAACTTATCTAATGCATTTGACTTTCCATTATTTATGCATTCCATTGATATGCATGGAACTCTATCTCATCCTATGAGTTTCCATCATTTGCGCATTCGATCAGTATGCACGAAACTCCAACGTACGGGATATTTCCAAATGTTGGATCGCCAATTGATTGGCGTTTTCAACCAAAACAGGAAAACAAGCATTACATGCAATCAACAAGCATTTATACAAATATAGTATACATACTACATGTATAATGTATTTTTATCAACCAATGTGGGATTCATAGGAAAAATGCCCCACAAGTAGCAATTTCCTAAAATTAGTACATCTGTAATAACAAGTGTGAAATTCGATTTCCAACCATTTTTAAAACACTTTTAAATTCTTTTATAAAATTGGGTGTGTGTTTAAATATATTAGAAATCATGTTCAAATTTGAAAATCCATTCAAAACTTCATTTTTATACTATGCTAACAGTCATAGTATGGTGAAAGACAATATCATTCACCTTAACAAAAGCTAACCAATCCTTTGCTAAGTCATAGAGCTCTCCATCACGTGCAACACAAGAAACCATATCCAATCTGACCTAATTTAAACTATTAATTAACTTAATAAATAATTAATTACCTTTATTACTTTAATAACCCCTTCTTCTGCAAATCATCCTATACATGTCGTGCATCCCCAAACCCATACATGCATACACCTCTCTCCTTCTATCTCCACCTACACAACATGAAACGTCGAATGCTTAGTTCCTCTACGCTCCATGTCGCGCGCACTTCACCATTGATCTAAATATGTGAAGCTTAGCCTCTCCTGTCAAATCGTGATAACCCATACCCTGTGTGCGGCTACAGATGTCGCACTTCACCAAAGACAACGCACCTCCCTATAAAGCTTCCATCCACTCGTCTTCGCACGAGAATCACAACACTATCTTCGGTTTTCCTATATACTCCTCTAACACCGGCAATCCCAAACCCTAATAGTCGGCGCCTAAAAGTTGTGTCACCAAACAATGTCATACTCAACATCAAGACTATGGATTTGAAGCCTTCACCCATACGAGTCCAACGGATACAACGTCATCGTTTTTCATGGACCAGAGCTCTCGATTTAATTTGTTGAAGGGGTGGCTATTATTTCATTTATAAAGGGAGGGAGGAGGAAAAATTAAAAATTAAAAGAAGGGGAAGAGTTTGAGTGTCTATTTATATTATTTAATATATAATTTATTTGATTTCTCAAATAAATCACCATATGTTTCGAGCTTGTACAATCACATGGGATATCCGATCCTAATGAAACTCTTCAACGCACATCACCTCATTATTTGGGTCCAATAGTATAAATATTGTCGCTATTTGAGACTGCACTCTGGGATGACGATTTCACGTCTTTCAAGATGGTTTTGGCCATCGGATCGCTCGATCCCAAAAAAGCGATATTTATACTCATTTTAATTCAGGATGTCGATCTAAACACAATGGAAGTTGTCTCAAGTCCTATTTCAACCGTATGCAAAAAGTCATATTTTTTACCTTCAATTAATTAGCGATTCAAAAATCAATAACTCAAATATCCTATCGTTAAAAATAAGGAGCATTAAACATAAATAGTATGAACCTTGGGTAATTGGATGGTGTAACACCCCATAAATTAATATTTAACTTATGAGAACAAAAATTTGAATGATTAATTCATTGAATGAAATAAGATAACGCAGGAAGTGAAATAATAAATGACAATGTAAATATTTTAGGGATATTTATTTACTTGTTTCCCTCTAAATTAGAATGAGAATAAAATTAGTATGATAAGTATTGGATGTACATTCACTTATCTTATTATAGTTTAATTTAAGCGAATGAATTAAATAAAAGAGGGTTATAAGGGCCTACGACCCAAATCATTATGGAATAGTGAAAATAGCATAACTCTCACTTATTGCATTCATTATTCTAAAAAAAACAAATGCGTTGACACTTCTTAATGGTGGCAGCACCTTGGAAAAGAAAGGAGGAAGAAGAAGATTAAAATGCCAAGGAAAACTTAAATCCCTTAAAGGTCAAAGCAAATCAAAGATTTAGGTAAGTGATACCACTCCCAATTTCCATTTTCATTTATTGTTGATCATGACAATGATTAATATGATAGAGTATATTTGTGTTAAGTGCTAATAAATGATAGAAAATGATTCAATGAATGTTTTGGGATAAAATAGCTTTATTATTGGATGTTTAGCTATGATTCCATAGTTTAGGTTTGACGTTCGAGATTTTCCCACGTTAAATTAATTAGTTATTTTAGAAGGAACAATATATGACATAAATATGATAAAAAGACTTAAATATATGAGCTTTGATATAAATAAGCACGAAAATATATTTATGAATTTTTTGGGAATTTATTAAATTTTTATAGGTAAATCCTAAAGTTAAAATAAGTATTTTGGGAGTTATTTTATGATGACCGAAACTAAAAGAACTTGAAGCCGAAGGGTATTTTTGGGATATGATGTACTTAACAACAGTTAAGGGACATGATCCAAATAGGTGTTGCAAAGTAAGGTAATAATACCGTAGCCAACTAAAAAAGAGTGAGGTGGGACAAATAGGGAGGTGACGCATGGAAAGACATATGCAAGCATGTACCAATTTGCAAGCATGAACATATATGCGGGCTTTATTACGTGCACCGAAAGGAGCTATATCGAGGGTATAAATCCTTAAAGTTTAATAAACTTAGAATGACTTAAGAAAAAGTCTAAGCAAATAAATTAAGTAATTGCAAAGCCAAATGTTCCAAATGAGGGTCCCAAACAAAGGCGATTACAGAGCAAGATTACCGAAGGTATTCCTAAGGAGAGTGCATAAGCAAGGCTTCCCTAACAAGAAAGTTAAAGGTAGTGATTTTTTACCGAGACCCACCGACTATAGGGAGAATCAATAGCGAGACATATTAACTTATGGTAGAGAGTTAGTGCCAAGACCTATTGAATTTCGGGGAAAGTCGGCACAGAAACCTTTTAGCTTTCAGAGGAAAGCTAATACTAAATTCCAAGGGGTAAGATGGCCGAAGGTAGTACTTAGAGTTTTATGAAACATGGTGCATTGCAAAAGCAGTTTCGAGGCTTAAGATAGCCAAAGGTAGGCTGGGGGCCTACTAAATTAATAGATGAAGCCGAAACCTAATAAATGAACAACTAGGTGAAGTGTCTAAAGTTAAATTTAGAACCTACTATATAATGTGGGTTCAGAAGAGCTACTGATGTTGAGTGTGGACACTCAAATGAATTTGTCTATTTTAAGGGGTAAGGTTAGACATTTTACTTTTGAAGGGACGTGGAATGTCCAAGCGGGATGTACGCTTTTTCGAGAGTTAATGTAACTCTCTTATAGGGTTCAAGCTAAAGTAAATGAGATTTACCAAGACTGATTAGGGATGTACTTTTCAGTATAAAGATAAAGATAAAGAGATTGATTGAGGATGTACCTTGCGATAGAGTTAGAGGTATATCTTGAGGCAATTATGTAATTTTACTTATATCTGACTTGATAATCAACCTTGTTCGATATAAAAGGTGTTTTTTTCTATTATATACTTGTTATATTATAATATAAAGAATCAAATAATTAGTTAAAGTATATTTAATTGAAATTCCATAAATGGTAAGTTTTGTGAAAGTAGTTACAATATTTTGTAACCATGAGTAATTTATCATAATGAAATTAAACATATCATTTTAAATATTTCTAGTCAAGATATATCGAGATTGGATATTAATACATCCGTTGAGACTAGAGTGCATAACACTTTCCAAATATTGGATAGTGTATTACTTATGACTGCTGGAGGCACCAAGGGGTTACGTACTAATAGTTATCAGACAACTATGGAATGGCTCACTCTATAGTTTTCTGTTGGTTAATATAACTAAGGTCAAACAGAAAATATCGATGTGACTAAATTTCACTGTTCACTTGACTTGAGAATACTATTAATCTTCAATGTAGAAGCTTTCTTGACAAAATCACATAGTTCTCTTGACAAAATTACACTGTTCTCTTGACATGAGAATACTATTAATATTCCTAGTCAAGATGTATCGAGTTTGGATATCAATACATCCATTGAGACTAAAGTATATAATACTTTCCAAATATTGGATAATGTATTACTTGTGACTGCTGGAGGTACAAAGGGGTTACGTACTGATAGTTATCGGGTAACTATGGAATGGCCCACTCGATTGTTTTCTGTTGGTTAATATAACTAAGGTCAAACAGAAATTATCGATGTGAAAAAATTACAATTCTCTTGACTTGAGAAAACTATCAATCTTCAATGTGGAAGCTCCACTTTAACTATAGATAAATCATGGCATGACATCCATCGAATGACTACAGTTTGGTCGAGTGGAAGCATTGGAAGTGAAACACTATTCAAGAGAGTATTTGTCTCCTCATTTATATGAGGTTGGTATTACGGTCAACTCAAAGTCACAGTCTCTAGCCAGAGCAGTACGACTAACGTTGACCCGATTTTTCGTCACGAGTACGGAAAACCCGGTCGAACCTCGGAATGCGATCATGCCAGCGAGGATACCACCGTGCCGACGCTAGGCTTATCTTTCGGACGAGTCGACCGTGGAGGGAAGGCTCACCGTCGATGGAGGGTGTGAACCTATTTGAGCTACAAGGTTGATTGTGGGCCGATCAGCCCCATGCGGAGGGCGACCTGATGGGCCTTTTGCTATTTGGGTTGTTTCTTGGGGGGAATGTAGTTGAGATGGGTAGGAGCGGATGGAGGCACTTGCGATGGTAAGAGCATGGCGGGCTGGAGCGGACAGGAAAGGATTGCCCATTGTAGGATATGATAGAGAATGATCCTAGGGAGAACTAAGTACAGAATCTAAATACATAATGATATATAGTGGTTCGGCCAGTGCGGCCTAGGTCCACCATGATGTTCCTTTACTATATCGACCTCTTACAATTTATAGACTGTTACAAGAGAATAATAAAGGAGACTAGACTAAATATTACAAGAGTATAATATCCTAGTCTAAGGGTCTCACGGGGAGGAGACCCGAGGGAAGACCCACAGAGAGGGTCGTCCCTTAAGGAGGAGTCTCAGAGATGGAAGAGCTCTTGAAGGAGGGGTTGCTGGCAGTGGTCAGAAGGTAGGTGCTAGAAGGGGGTGCTGCTAGCTGGAGTGATAAGCTTTCTATTGGCGGCGATGATGGTGGTAGGGCTTGGTAGGTAGAGTACGATGGGTTGACTAGTATAGCTTGATAGAGGCCCTCTCTAACGGAAGTTGAGTGCAGCCGCCATTAGAGAAGCTTTGGAGGAGGAGAGAGTTGGTGAGGGAGATGGGTTGTAGAAATTGTTATGTCTGTCCCTTTGCCATATGGTATGGCATCGGGTATATATAGAGGATTTGGAGTATGAATGGATGGTTGAGATTGTATAACAACAGTGCAGGACTGGCGCTGGGCCGTGAATTGGAGGGGACATATAATAGGAACCAGTTGGAAAGTAGATTCGAGCCCATGGCTCGAATTGCTTACCAGTTGGAAAGAAGGGTATATGGAAGACTTAGGAAAGGCGGCAGGCTTTAGTAGGTAGGGGTGCAGGCATTCTGATTGGCTATTGGAAAGGTGGAGAGAGGAAAGGGATGCACGTGGAGTACTGTTCGTAGAGGAACAGTGCTTTTGTCTAATGGCATGTACTCAGAGCGGTTGGACAGGGAATGGTTAGGGTACTTCGTGGTTAGCTGTTTCGGGTTAAGCGGGCTGTCTTAACTGGTAGGTTAAGGATTGGTAAGGACATAAGACGGTCGATCCACCACGGTTGTATAAATCCTTGTGTAGGAGTATTTGGGCCATACGAGATAGCCGGTCCGTTGTTGACTCTAAACGACCCAAGCATCCAACGAAGGGTGGACATGTAAGGTCCAATTGCAACCGTGTGGAGAGCGAAGTCGACAGATGGTCACATGAGATCAGAGCTACTTCTAATACTAAGATCGTGCCGAGGGCGGACCCGGGCCTTAGAGGGTAAAGAAGGCGGCTAAGGAATGGCATTGCACGGAAGGTGTCATACTTGGTGCATGGATTGGGATGAATGACTATAGCGGGCGAGTGCCGAAGAGGTCGGGGACGACTCTGGCTGCTAAGGGAAAGGATGCTAAGGAAGGCTCGGGGGTGCAACCTTGGACTTATGCCCTGAGCAGTGGTTGAGGCTGGCCAGACCGAAGGGATGCCAAGGAGTATCAAGAGAGTGCACTCTTGGGATTATGCTTCTAGGAGAGATGGGCTGAGTGGCTTCAAAGGATCGACAGAATATTGGAAGCACTCGATGCCTTTCTGAGGAAGGCGGGTCGCTTAAGGACTTCATCTGCCTGTTTCGTGTGGAAGAGAAGGAGATGTGTGAGGAGGGGGTCGTCCTGGTATCTGGGAACGACACCGGAGGAGCCGCATGTGGGAACTTTTAGAAAGGATGCGGCAAGAGACCATGCTGAATCGAGCGGATGTGCTTTGGGGCCCGCTGTTCTTTCGGGATCTTGAAGGAAGTGGTGATGGTTGAGGGCTGAGCTTCGATACATGGTGTCTCTGGATACGGAGTAGGCACGGTTAGCAGCTGAAGACGATGGACCGGTCTCCCATTGATAGGAGTAACCAGCTGGTTGAGCGAGGATCCGACGGACATACCAACTTTGGGAGCCTCTTCAGGAAGTTTTTGTTTACCCAAAATTTTAGGTAACATTTTGCCCCCGAACTCTGTCCTTGCTTGCAAGGGGTGGACTTAAATGCTTCGGGCTGATCCGGATCCGAGGAAAGACCCATCAGGAGGGCCATCTCTAGAAGAGGCTTTGATGAGAGCTCATGCAAAAGGCGGCGCTATCCGACTGCAATTGGGAGATGGTCGCTGGAGGCGATGTTTGTTGCTTCTGGCTAGATCCTGGGATGATAATGAAGAATGACCATGGCTTGCTGATTAACTGAGCGGTAGATAATTGGAGAGCGGACCAGAGGGGCTTTCTTTACAGTTTTCTGGATTTCGACGACAAGATACCCCCAAGCCGTGGGCATGCTGAATGAGAGGCTAGCTGGTGAGTCCGCCCTCTTGCTAACTGTAGATTGGGGGCGGACACAGAAAGGACATCCCTTGCCCAGCCCGGAGCAGTTGGGGCATTGCTTGACTCGACAAGAGTAAACAATGCAGTCCGTTAAAGTCTATGGTTTCTCCAGGTGGGTTTGGGTGTCCTGATGCTTTAACATTTGGAGAGCTGACGGAGGATGGCCGTAGATGGAGATAGCTGCAAAAGTGCCGAAGGAGGACCTGTCTGTGGGGATCCATGTCAAGTCGGCTCCAAGCGAACATTGGGTAGAAGTCGGAATGCGCGTTGCAGGTGCCTCACTGGTTTGAAGCTTCCTGGTGTGAGCTGAAGCATGTGACCACCTCCGGATTCTACAATGGGGACGCACCGTCGATTGAATGGAGAAATGATCCTGAGTTCGAGTCGAACCCATGCCGAATTGGAGTGTTGTGGCTCGCTTACTATTCCGAGTGAATAGTATGGACATGATTGGATGCATTCCATAATCTCGGGCGGTCCTCGTGAGACCTCGAATGTGCCGTGGCTTGCTTCCACTGGACTCTCCTTGGTGGTGGTGGATTCCTCCGGGTTCGGAGGAGGACGTTGACGGGGGGTGCAAGAATGTTTGTGTTGCCTGAGTTGCTTGGATGAAATGGCCGAAGAGGTGACTCTACTTCAGGAGTCTAGCTCTGACCGAAGTAGGATGTGCGGTTGTGGATGCCAGAATGTTGCGGGTTGTGTAGGGCATGTAGGCCAACTTTGGAGGGAAGCCGTGGTGGCCCGTCAAAGGGGACGAAGAAGCTGCTGCTCGCCATGCTGCTCTTAGGGAGTGCCATGCGAGACCGACAAGGAGATGCTTGCAAACTCGAGGGACATTCCGGGGTTTCCCTCCGATGCTCGAATCCGCTACCAATGGTCTAAGAAGGAGACTAAGGGTTGGAATTCAAGGCTGCTGCTAGTGGTGTAGGGAAGATGCCCCTCAACTTCGGACTCCATGTCTAGTCTTTCAAGTCAAGAGGTACCACCTTCGGGTCGCCTGCTGGCACTGCAAGGGAGAAGGAAGGAGAGCGAGGGGCACTCTGCCGGCCAACGCAGTACCCGGAGGTCCCTGGAGCGCACTGTGGGGATGTAGGAGGGCCGAAGGATGCGGAAGGGACCACATCTCGGGGGAACATGAGACTATGGCTGCTTCTCTTGGGGGAACATGGGACTATAGAAAAGGAACCTAAATTCCTCTCTTATGGTCGGTCTTCCTTTTTCTTGGTTGGAGGGAGGAAGAGGACCAGGAGACTTTTGCGATTGAAGTTGGGATGTTGGCTTATATGGGACGAGGTGCTGCTATGTGGCTTTCAACCTCGTGGTCGTAGGAACCGGCCCCATGGTGGGCGCTAGAATGTTGACCCGATTTTTCGTCAAGAGTACGGTAAACCCAGCAAAACCTCAGAATGCGATCGCACCTGACGCTTGGCTTACTTTTTGGAAGAGTCGACCCCAGAAGGTTCGCCGTTAGTGGAGGGCGCGAACCCGTTTGAACCGCAAGGTTGGTTGCGGGCCGACCACCCCCAGGCGGAGGGCGGTCGGATGGGCCCTTTGATGTTAGGCCGTTCCTTAGGGGGAATGTAGATTGAGATGGGCAAGAGCGGACGGAGGCGCTTACCCATGGTAGGGGATATGGCAGGTTGGAGTGGACAGGGAAGCATGCCCATGGCGGGAGACGATAGAGAATTATTCTAGAGAGAACTAAGTACAAAAAGTAAATATACAACGAAATATAGTGGTTCGACCCAGTGCGGCCTACGTCCACTGTGATGTTCCTATACTATATCGACCTCCTACAATTTACAGACTGTTACAAGAGAATAATACATGTGACTAGATTAAATAATACAAGAGTATAATATCCTAGTCTAAGGGTCTCACGGTAAGGAGACTCGAGGGAAGACCCATCAGGAGGGCCGTCCATTGTGGAGGAGTCTCGGAAATGGAAGAGCTCTTAAAGGAGGGGTTACGGCAGTGGTTGGAAGGTAGACGCTAGAAGGAGGTGCCGCTAGCTGTAGTGATAGGCTTGCTGTTGGAGGCGATGATAGTGGTAGAGCTTTATGGGTAGAGCACGGTGGGTTGAGTGGTAGAGCATGATGGAGGCTCTCTCTAACGGAAGCCGGACGAAGCCGCTAATAGAGAGGCTTTGGAAGAGGAGAGAGTTGGTGAGGGAGATGGGTTGGAGAAATTGTTCCGTCTGTCCCTTTGCCATATGATATGGCATCGAGTATATATAGAGGACGTGGGATGTGAATGGATGGTTGAGATTGTAGAACAATAGTGCAAGAGAGGCTCTAGGCAGTGGATTAGAGGGGACGTAGGATGGGAGCCACCTGGAAAGCAGATTCAAGCCCGTGGCTTGGATTGCTTACAAGCTGGAAAGAAGGGTCTATGGAAAGACCTAGGAAAAGTGCCAGGCTTTAGTTGGTAGGGGTGCGGCGTTCTGATTGGCTATTGGAAAGGTGAGGAAGAGGAAAGGGCTGCACGTGGAGTACTATTGACGTAGGAACAATACTTTATTTGATGGCATGTGCTTCAGAGCAGTTGGATTGGGAATGGTTAGGGTACTTTGGGATAAGCTATTTCGGGTTATGCGGGCGGTCTTAGCTAGTAGGTTTAGGATTGCTAAGAACATAAGGTGGTCGGTCCACCACGGTTGGGCAAATCCCTGTGTAGGAGTAGTTGGGCCACACGAGATAGCCAGTCCGGTGTCGGCTATGAATGACTCGGGCGTCCGACGGAGGGCAGATATGCAGAGCCCGGTTGCAGCTGTGTGGGGAGCGAAGTCGATGGATGATCACGTGAGAGTGGTGCTACTTCTGATACTAGGATCGTGCCGAGGGCGAACCCGGGCCTTAGAGGGGGAGGAAGGCCGCTAAGGAGTGGCGTTTGCCGAAAGGTGTGGTACTTGGCCCATGGATTGGGATGAAGGACCGGATCGAGCGGGTACCATATAGGCAGGGGGCAGCTCTGACTGCTAAGGGAAAGGATGCCTAGGAAGGTCTAAGAGCGCAACCTTGGGCTTTTACCTTAAGGAGTGGTCGAGGCTAGCTAGACCTAGGGGATGCCAAGGAGTACTAGAAGAGTGCACCTTTGAGCTTATGCTTCTAGGAGAGATGGGGTGACCGGTTTCAGAGGATCGTCAGAATTTTGGGAGCGCTCGGTGCCTTGTTAAATAATGCGGGTCGCCTGAAGGCTTCGTTTGGCCGTTCCGTGTGGAAGAGGAGGAGACATCTGAGGAGGCGGTCGTCCTTGTACGCGGGAATGACACCGAAGGAGCCGCTCATAGGAACTTCTGGAGAGGTTATGGTAGGAGGTCGCGCTAAATCTGGCAGACGTTCTTGGGGCATACCGTTCTTTCGAGATCATAAAAGAAGTGGGATGGCTAAGGGCTGAGCTTTAATCCATGGTGTCTCCGAAAGCATAGTAGGCATAGTTGGCCACTGAAGGCGATGGACTGGTCCCCCGCTGACGGGGGTAACTGGTTGGCTGAGCGAGGATCAAATGGACGGACTGACTTTGGGAGCTTCTATAGGAAGTTTTTGTTTACCCAAAATTTTTCATAACATTTTGCCCTCAAAGTCTGTCCTCGCTTGCGAAGGCGGACTTGAATGCTTCGAGCTGATCTGGATCCGAGGGATGACCCATAGGGAGGGCCGTCCCTTGAACAGGCTTTGACGAGTGCTCGTGCAGAAGGCGGCGCTATCTAATCACAATTGGGAGATGGTTGCTGGAGGCGACGCTGGGTGCTTTTATGGTTTGCTGATGACGAGGAAGAATGACCATGGCTTGTTGATGAACTGAGCGGTTGGGAACTGGATTACAGACTCGGGGGGCTTTCTTTATAGTTTTCTAGATTTCGAAGACAGGATGTAATCGAACCGTGGGTGTGTTGATTGAGAGGCTAGCTGGTGAGTCCGCCTTCTTATTATCTATAGATTGGAGACAGACACCGGGAGGACATCCCTTGCCCAACCTGGAGCAGTTGGGGCATTGCTCGATTCGGCGAGAGTGAACAATCCAGTTCGATAAAGTCTTTGGTTGCTCCAAGAGGGTTCAGACGTCCTAGTGCTTCGGCATTTGGAGAGCCAATGGAGGATGGTCGTAGATGGAGACAGTTGTAAGAGTGCTGGAGAAGACCTGTCTGGGGGGATCCATGTCATGCCAGCTCCAAGCGAACATCGGGTAGTAGTTGGAATTCACGTTGCAGGCGCCTCACTAGTTCGGAGATTCCTGGCATGAGTAGAAGCGCATGGCCGCCTCCGGGTTCTTCGATGGGGACGTATCAACGATTGAATGGAGATATGATCCTAAGACCGAGTTGAACCCATGCTGAACTGGAGCGCTGTGGCCTGCTTACTATTTCGGGTGAATAGGATGGGCATGATTGGATACATTCCATAATCTCGGGCGGTCCTCGTGAGACCCCGGGTATGTCATGGCTTGCTTTCACTGGACTCTCCTAGGCAGTGGTGGATGCCCCCGGGTCCGGAGGAGGACGTTGACGAAGGGAGCAAGAATGTTGGTACCGCCCGAGTTGCTTGGATGAAATGGAAGAAGAGGTGACTATGCTTCAGAAGTCTAGCTCTAAATGAAGTAGGATGTGCGGCTGTAGACGCCAGAATGTTGCGGGGTTGCGTAGGGCGTGCAGGCCAGCTTTGGAGGGAGGTTATGGTGGCCCGTTAGAAGGGGAGAAGAAGCTGCTGCTCACCATGCCACTCTTAGGGAGTGCCGCGTGAGACCATGAAGGAGATGCTTGCAAACCCTGAGGATTTTCCGAGATTTCCTTTAAATGCTCGAATCCGCTACCAATGCTCTCGGGAGGAGGCAAAGGGTTGGAATTCAAGGCTGCTGGTGGTGGTGTAGGGCAGATGTTCCTCAGCTTTGGACTCCATATCCCGTCCTTCATGTCGAGAGGTACCGCCCTCGGTCGCTTGTCGATACTATAAGGGAAAAGGAAGGAGAGCAGGGGGCGCTCTGCCGACCAACGCAGTACCCTGAGGTTCGTTGAGCGCACTGTGAGAATGGAGGTTGGCTAAAGGACACGGATAGGAACACATCTCGTGGGAACACGAGACTGTAGCCGCTTCTCTAGGGGGAACACGAGACTGTAGAACAGGAATCTGAATTCCTCTCTTCTGGTCGATCTTCCTTTTTCTTAGTTGGAGGGAGGAAGAGGACTAGGAGACTTTTCTGACTAAAGCGGGGATTTCGGCTGATGCGGGACGAGGTCACTACAGTGAGGCTTTCAACCTTGTGGTGATGGGATCGGGCCCCATGGTGGGCGCCAGAATGCTGAGCCCCATCGAAATGTGATCGCTCCTGCAAGGATATCATCGCGCCGATGCTAGGCTTACTTTTTGGACGAGTCGACCCCGGAGTGAAGGCTCACCGTTGGTGGAGGGCGCGAACCCGTTTGAGCCGCAAGGTTGGTTGCGGGCCGACCATCCCTAGGCGGAGGGCGGTCGGATGGGCCTTTTGCTGTTGGGCCATTGCTTCGGGGAATGTGGATTGAGATGGGCAAGAGAGGACGGTGGTGCTTGCCCATGGTAGGGAGTATGGCGAGCTGGAGCGCACAAGGAGGCTTGCCCATGGCGGGAGATGGCGGAGAATGATCCTAGGGAGAACTAAGTATAGAAAGTAAATACACAACGATATATAGTAGTTTGGCCTACTGCGACCTACGTCCACCATGATGTTCCTTTACTATATCGACCTCTTACAATTTACATACTGTTACAGGAGAATAATAAAGGAGACTGGAATAAATATTATAGGAGTATAATATCCTAGTCTAAGGGTCTCGTTGGGTGGAGACCCGAGGGAAGACACACTGGGAGGGTCGTCCCTTGAGGAGGAGTCTCGGAGGTGGAAGAGCTCTTGAAGGAGGCGTTGCTGGCAATGGTCAAAAGGAAGGCGCTAGAAGGAGGTGCCGCTAGCTTGAGTGATAAGCTTGTTATTGCTGGCGATGATGGTGGTAGAGCTTCATGGGTAGAGCACAGTGGGTTAAGTGGTAGAGCTTGATGGAGGCTCTCTCTAACGGAAGTTGGGCAAAGCTGCCATTAGAGAGGCTTTGGAGGAGGCGAGAGTTGTGAGGGAGATGGGTTAGAGAAATCGTTCTGTTCATCCCTTTGTCATATGGTATAGCATCGAGTATGTATAGAGATGTGGGGTGTGAATGGATGGTTGAGATTATAGAAAAACAATGCAGAAGAGGCTTTGGGCCATGGATTGAAGGTGACATAGGATGGGACCAGCTGGAAAGCAGATTCGAGCCTACGGCTCGAAGTGCTTACCAGTTGGAATGAAGGGTCTATGGCAGACCTAGGAGGCTGCAGGCTTTAGTAGGTAGTGGTGCAGGCGTTCTGATTGGCTATTGGAAAGGTAAGGGTGAGAAAAGGGCTGAATGTGGACTACTATTGGTAGAGGAACAGTACTTTTCTCTGATGGCTTGTACTTCGGAGTAGTTGGACTGGGAATGGTTAGGTTACTTCACGGTAAGTTGTTTCGGGTTAAGCGAGCGGTCCTAGCTGGCAGGTTTAGCATTGCTAAGGGCATAAAGCGATCGGTCCACCACGGTCAGGCAGATCCTATGTAGGAGTAGTTGGGCTACACGAGATAGCCAGTCCAGTGTCGGCTCTAAAAGACCCGACCGTCCGGCAGAGGGTGGACATGCAAGGTCCGATTGCAGCCATGTGGAGAGCGAATTCGACGGATGGTCACGTGAGAGCGGAGCTACTTCTGATACTAGGATCGTGCCGAGGGCAGACTAGGGTCTTAAAGGGGGAGGAAGGTCGCTAAGGAATGGCGTTGCACGGAAGGTGTGGTACTTGGCACATGAATTGGAATGAAGGACCGGATCGGGCGAGTGTCGAAGAGGCAAGGGGCGGCTCTAGTTGCTAAGAGAAAGGATGTCAAGGAAGGCCCCGGGGTGCAACCTTGGGCTTATTCCTTGAGGAGTAGTCGAGGCTGGCCAGACCGAAGGGACGCCAAGGAGTACTAGGAGAGTGCGCCATTGGGATTATGCTTCTAGGAGAGATGGGCTGACCGACTTTAATGGATCGTTAGAATGTTGATAGCTCTCGGTGCCTTGTTGAGGAAGGCGGGTCGCCTGAGGGCTTCGTACGGCTGTTCCGTGTGGAAGAGGAGGATACGTCTGAGGAGGCAGTCATCCTGGTATGCAGGAACGACACCAGAGGAGCCGCGTGCGAGAATGTCTGAAGAGGATGCGACAGGAGGCCGTGCTGAATCGAGCAGACGTGCTTTAGGGCCCGCCATTCTTTCGGGATCCCGAAGGAAGTGGTGATGGCTGAGGGATGAGCTTCCATATGTGGTGTCTCTGGATGCGAAGTAGGCACAGTTGGCCGCTGAAGACGATGGATTGGTCACCCGCTGAAGGGGGTAACCAACTGGCGTGAGGATCAGGCGGACGGACCGACTTTGGGAGCTTTTCCAAGAAGTTTTTATTTACCTAAAATTTTGGGTAAAATTTTGCTCTCGAAGTCCATCCTTGCTTGCAAGGGCGAACTTGAATGCTTCGGGCTGATCCGGACCTGAGGAAGGACCCATCGGGAGGACCATCCCTAGAAGAGGCTTTGATGACATCTCATGCAGAAGGCGGCGCTATCTACCTATTTCACCCTCTTATGGGTTTTTAATTCGAAATAACTTTTATGCTTATGTAACCAAACAAAATATATTCAAACATTGACCATATAACACATGAATTCATTTTAAAAGGGAATTTAAATAATTGATGTCATTTTCAACTAAAAATTGTTTCCAACCAAAGTTAACTATAAATTAATAAGAATTGCTTTCAATCAACAGTGTTTAAATAGCCGAGAAATATATATATATAATTAAAAGGAATTCGATAAAAAATGATTCCAAAATAACAATAAAATGGATTGGACAACGTAGGCACATATAAGTTTGTTACAAAGGGTTCGGAATCAAACTATGTAGTAAATATAATACCATTATTGGATGAGGTGCATCGGTTGGTAGGGTGAAATGGACAAATTTCAAAAAAAAAAATCGTTTATCATTCATTACGCACCATTTCTTTTCTAATGTTATCCTGAATTATCTTGATAGCATTAAATCATATTTAATGTATGATGGAGATTCTAGAAGAAGTGTTTATATGATTTATTTTAAATCTTATTTAAATTATTATTTACTTTAAAATTTAATTTTAATACATACTATTATCAAAATAATATAAAGTCAAGAACATCGTGTGGTATATGACCAAGAAGGATAATATGAATATATTTATTATTCTCTTGTTCAATAATATACGTAGGAATTTTAAAATATATTTATTTAGACTTAACATTAACTTAATATTTTTCTCATATAAATAACTAATTTTCTTTAATTCAATTAACACGTATTAGAAATAAAATAAATATATTGCAAGTTTACTTTATCTATAAAGTAATATAAAATTCATTTTAATATCAAATATACTAGAATAAATAATATCTTAGTATGATAATTTTTAAGTAACAGTGTTAATATTTCACATAAATACGTACATACATACATACATATATAGATATATATATATATATATATATATGCATAATTAATCCTTAGGTATATAATTTGCTGCTAAAAGATGTCACTGTGTCCACAATTTCAATACGAACTCAACGGCGCAAGTCATGTGTAAAACGGAGTTCATATGCGAAAGTTATATTTATTCAAACACGTGAGACAAAAAATGTAATCCTAAAATTGGCTTGGACTATCAAATTTTAGTTCTTCTACCATAAAACCCTAGCTTCCAGTATCCTTTATCTCGTCTAGTTATTGTCGTTACCAGGGACGACAAAGGACGCCGCTGATGCATCCTTCATGCTCCTTGCATCAAGCTCTGTCCAACCATACCCCTAAGTCTTGGTCCATGCTCATCCTTGAAAAGCCTAACTTAATGTCAATCGTCGTCTACTTGGTATGAATCGACAACTTCATCTCCAATCATGACCTACTACGACGAGGAACTGATGGAACCAATGGATGCTTTAATGATGCTTTCGTTGGTGATTGAGTGGATGTAAATAGTTCGTGCATAGCTCATACACTATTAAAAATATAAAGGTTTAAAGAATTTTTTTATGAAACAAATTGTTTAATTCAATTTTTATTTTAAAACAATTTGAAGACTTCCTCTCGATAATCCTATCAGTCGATTACACCTTGAACCATCATCTTCATCTTTTATAGACCATCTCTGACTCGGTGGTGGAGTAGCAAAGTCTACCATTAAGACATAATTTATTTTTGAAGAGATCAAATAAAATTTTATATCTGTAGAATGAGGACTCTACGTATATTTATAGCACTAATGGACAATGCAAAATATCTTATTAAGATCCACTACACAAGGTATGAGCCATTATAAGTCAGATCTAATCCCATTTAACTAATTAAACCCAATAATCAATTCATACCCACACATTCTTACAACAGTTTTGAAATTTTGGTTACCAATATAATATAAAGGTACATTTTTGAAATGCCTAAAAATGTTACAAAGTCCACTTCTGCTCCCTCTCAAATAAAAGTTTCATGAAACACCCCTGTCAAATTTTCCAGTGAAAATATGTAGTTTAAACTGCTTAAATTTATAGCCAGAACTGTAAATATTTGCATACCATGTTGCAACTACTTATAGTTTTAACTGCATATTTATCTAAAATGAAATTTTTGTAGTCCACGCTTTAAAAATGTGCATTCTATAATTTAAATATTTGCAATTCACACTGCATATTTCATTTTACAATAGAACTGCGAATATTTGTATTTTAAACTGCAAATATTTGCACTTCTCGCTGCAAATATTTGCAGTTTAAAATGCATATTTTTACTGGAAATATTGAAAGGTTTTTTTGTGAAACTTGTTTTTGAGAAAGGTTTTTCAAGTATTAAGTTTGAAAATAAGGAGAGGATCATAATTTCCACTAATATATATATATGTATGTATGTATGTATGTATATTATTTTATTTCAATTATTATATTTGATAAAAAAATAACTACATACATATATAACAAATATATATTTCATTAGTTAAATTTAGGACCTATAATAATAATTAAAAATGTATTTTTAATTAATTAATATAACCATTGTATTAATTTCTCTATAATAATAATTATACCTTTTATAGGTTATTTCAATAAATTATTTTTGGTCGAAAACCAAGAGTTGTTATTGTGTGATTTCCAGGTATGAACTCAGATCTTAGCAGTATCTAAATAATTTAAATATGAAAGACCGTACGAACTTTGTTAAAACATAGCAGTCAATACGAGTTTATTTGCTTATAGATTATCTAGGTGAAATCTAATTCTTATATTTAAAAGTGACACCCTTAACCAACAATATATTATACACATTTTTTCTTCATCATCACTATATCACCTTGATATCTAGAGTCTGATCGATGGTCAAAACTCAATTAAGATCATAGTTAATTAAAAAGTCCAACAGTAAAGTTCATGGTTCAGTCCGATAACAATTATTGATTAACTGATTTGCTTTGGACAAAGACTTCTACTTTACGTTGACTACTAATTATGGCGATACTAACCTTCTATTTGAGGGATATGAATCCTCCATTGATTACTGTTTCATTTCAACGGTTTAACTTATACCCAACTATGACCTTAACATGGTCCATCTTATCGTGTGATTGACTATAATCAATGTACAATTTTGATAATTAAGATTCATAATATTCTTATGTCAAAAAATTACCGCACATCATTATCTTAGAATTTCTATTTGATATTTAACATACAAAAGACTCTTGATGAATCGTTCTGTAATTGCTCAAAACAACTACACGTACATAACCCATTTATACCCTCAACTATCATGAGTAAATCACAGTCCATCATATAGAGAGTGTTATGTACACTAACCTCAACAGATATATCCGTATCATATTCTCAATACATCTTAACTAGGAACATGTAAGGATAAATATTTATTTTATTTGATTCAATACTTATCGTTATGAACACATTTGTAACTACAATAAATAAAATTCTTTTCCAAAGAATTTTCTACTTGTATGTACTTATCGTATTTGTAACATTATTTATATCCCAATATAAAATTATGTACAAAAGAAAATGTAACATCCCCCATTTCTATACCCAAAAATAGACACTAATGATGTTGTAGTCATCTTCAGTATTACTCTATAGCAACAAAATGAGATCTGTTATTGCATCATTAACAACAAGAGCAAAAGGATATAATATTTTTACGAAACATTTTTCATTTATTCATTTAAATTTTATTACATGCCAATTGCATATCCCCATGATCACATCATTCGTAAAAAATATAGAAAGGCAAATATAATTCAAAGAGTGATATATGAAGATACCCCTTCAATGATCAGAGTCGTAGCTACTGATGGTTATAATAACCTTCTTTACGTACAACAACAAAACAAGTTATACTGCACATTGAAACTTAAACTGATATTAGTTAGCCTCGTGCACGTCTCCAAATGCTTTATTTGTTTTAAACCTGAAGAACCTACCATCGACCTACTATAATGAGTACCTGAGAATTTAGGGGGAAATCAAAAACTTCAAATCAGACAAAAAGTCCAGTGTGAATAACTTTAGTCCACCCCAATCAAAATAGATACATAGTGAGACCACACCTATGAGTGGAACGGGTTTTCCCTTACTAGTATCTTACACTAATATGCCAAGCGTATCCATTGGGTAGGATGAAATAGGACTAATGCCATGTGATTTCCTTATTCACCTGCAACAACAATGGTTAGAACATAGCATAACACCATGCAAAATGGGTCAAAATGAATAGCCCGGTATTTGTCAGGGTTAAAGAGTTACACATTCCAAAATATGTCCACTCCATTAAGTGTCCATACATTTGTATAATTTTACCAATGTTACTATGAACCTATTAGTTTTCATAGGCCAATTAAAAATCTACAAAGTTGACTCAGGCCAAAAATAACCATATAATACAACACTGTTCCCACAAGAATACCAAGATACTCTCGTAATAGAAGAAAATAATAATAACGGTCTTTTGTTCCCTTAAGGATACCAAGATATCCCAGTGACAAAAATAGAAAAATAATGGTGAGCGTCACTGCGATGATTCCTGGATGCTTAACCATAAAATTTTAGCCACAATATTGGCAAAGTCCTATCCATTAGAATCGAGGACCTGAATAGCCAAGGGCCTAATGGTTAAAGTACAGGGTGCTACCCCAATATTAGTCCACACCATTAAATCTGGTTTTACAAACCTCAAGCGAGTCGTTTCTTTTGATTAGTTTTAGGCTCCTAACAAAAATTGATCTTCCAAATCCCCTAGATGCCATTCGATTGTAGTGACTGGTAAATTCGAACACATCGTCTTTGAATATCTAAACTTTCGAAAATTGATAAAGTGTTATAAATTTGATTTTATAACCTTGTTAAACTTCTTTTAATTAATAACTAATGTTCAGAAACTTATTTTTGAAATTTGTTTACAAAAATAAATACTCTGAAGTAAAATCGATAATGTGGCTGAAGATCGTTTTATCAATAAATAACTTTTTATCCAATATAATTTGTTCAAACTTTTTGTACACATTTAAATAACATAAGACATCATTAATAACTAATAAGAATATTTACACTAATTATGGTTAAAAAAATAGCTTCTAGATGGAAATGGGATATTTGTGAGTGGAGATATTTGAAGTAGATATTTGTTTGGGGCTCATAAGGTGGAAAGGTGGTCACATGGGCGGGTGAGTGGTCTTGGTCTTGGTTGGCTAGAGAGGTGAGGGGAGAGGGTGTGTTTACCCTTGAATTTCCTATATAAGTGCACCTTTGGCTCTTGAAATCATTTTCATAATTTTACACAAAAATAAACTAGCTCTTCGCACCTTTTCTCTTTATGAATTCATAAGAACAGAGCAACTCAAATCACATTGAAATCTATCCAAACTTAAGTATATCTTTACAAAAGCATAGCAACACGTCCTAACAACTTAGAGCTTGAAGATTTAAAGCACAAGACCCTTCACACATCTAGGCCATTAGCAAATATAGTGTAACGATATGCCTTTCTTACACCTAAAGATGACACTTAATACATTCTCTATATTTGTGTGTGTCGATCATTTAAGTGTCTTAAAGACAGGTCATTTGGGGTGAAGAAAGAAAAAAGACAAAAAAAATCTCACATCGTGACAAGAAATATATAATATACACAGGATCTTTACAAAAAGAGAAGAACTTTATTATATACACAACATCATAATACACTAACCTATTATCAGCCTGGACAGTTATAACAGTCTGTCCTTACAATTTTTGATAAATACCGATAGATAACAAAGCAACAAAACAGTAGAAGAACATAAGATACGTGAATACATCTTGGATAATCCAGCTCGTCTCCCGAAAGCTTCAAAGAATTCTGCTAAATCTAGAAAATATGCTCGTGCTGACCCGAGCATTATAGGAAAATAACACCCGGGTCAATCTAGTAAAACCAGCATGAGAAAAGCCCTAAAAAAATCATATAGGTTACTATATTTGGAAAATCCTTTCAAAATAAAAGGTATCCCGCAAGACCATGCCGCACATAAACACGGACGGGTTTTTACCTTATGATAACTAAAACATTTTATTATAAATAAATCCAGTGATATTATAATAACATCTAGGGTTAAAGTAAATATTGAATCATACCCGAAATTGTTACGTTAATTAAATTCCAGCATACTAGGCTCTACAATCAAAACCATAAAGGCATGTATTGGAAAATGGGTTCCAACTATGACTAGGTAAGGGACTACCTTCCGATGACACACCTCTAGAAAATGTACCAGAGGGCTACATACACATATGCCCCTCTACTACACTAACACAGCAAGCTGGATTATCTCATCCCCTGACATTGAGGCTGCAAACATTGCCCCTCGATGGCTGCACGCAAAACAACTCTAAGGGGATAATCTAGAATAAGATGACAACTCCTAATGGTAGCAAACCACATAGCTCTGCCGCATACCATGTTTTAGCCATTTTTCTCGGTTGTAAGACATGAGGTTACAGTTTTACCATTTCTACTAGAAGACCATCTTGGAATGCTAACACTGCCCTCTAGGCAGAGATACAATGCCAACATTCATCCATACAATTTATTCCGGGATCGAACAAACATTCAAAATTTACTATCTTCCAATTTAGACGCACCCTCAAGAGGAATAATATAGCTCCATACCATACTTCATCTTGAATGCTATTAGTTTGGAGTGGCTCGGATAAATCCAAAAAACCGTTGTCTTCAAACTTAGCGATAGTTTCCGACTAACTCAATTCTGGTTCTTTGGAAGTTTTAAATAAGTATTCAGGTCCTCACTGGGGAAATCGAATATACCCAATATACTTCTGAGTTAAAACAGGTCCAGATGTGATGGTCGATTATTTAACTATCAAATAAACAAACAATAACAATTTAGAGATTTAATTACCCATTTGCAAGCACTAAGTCTCAAAACAACTTTTTTCATTTATTAAAATCTTTTTTCAAAAGTGTTTATAAAAAACATCCATATACTTATCTCACTGACATAAGTATATTCACTAAACATTTGTGAAAGATTTCCCATTTACAAATCATATCAAAGGATCAAAACAAAATGTTATTTATATTGGAGATAAAGATAACCTAAAACAATATTCCTTTGGTGTTAAGTGTGGAATGAATGTCCAAACCACCAGAATTAAAAGGGTCGGTTAAAGGAAATCAAATCTCAAATTCTTTTAATTTCCTTCAATAAATCCTTTTAACAAATCTCTTTTGTATATAATATTTCCTTTACCCAAAAATCCAAATCATTTTGTAAAACTTCTTTTATAAATGGTCAAAACCATTCATAACACTCTTTATAAATCTCCAAAATCATTTATAAAACTTCCTTATTTAAAACAAAACTCCTTTGATAAAACTTAATCCATAAAGTTCCCTTAATAAAATCACTTATTTAAAACACCTTTAAATAAAAAATATTATTTAAAACATTCTTCATTTAATTATTTTCAAACCATATTAACAAAACACTAATTTTAAACAATCATTTAAAAAGATTAAATTAACTTCAAACATTTAATAAAATAATTGTTTAACTATCTTTTAAATACTTAAAATAATATAAAACTTTAAACCATTTCAAAGTGGATAAAATGATATATTGGACTTTACAAAATCTGAAGGAGGCTTAGTGACCATAATGGTCCATTTAATTGGGTTTAACTTATCCAGGTTATAACATGAGTATTACATAGAAATCAGATATGTAAATGGAATCAACAATCCAGAATCAATAACATATAGACAAATGTTCAATTTGCCAAAATAGAAATAGGGATTTGTTTCTGCTTAAATGGATGTCATTATAATCTACTTGAGAAAATTATGGCAGAATTATGACCTATTCTACAAAACAAATGTCAAATACAATTTATTTAGCAGAACGATATTTTATTCTGCTACACATATGTCATTGGGTTTCTTACACATTTGAAGTTACTTAAGGGTACCTGACAAAGAAAACCCTTGGATTTAAAACATTCTTTAAAAGAGAAATTGGTTTAAAAACAAAATAAATCTTTAGAAATAAAGTGGTTTAAAACTTTTAAAACTTTTATTTAATAATTAACTAAGATTTAAACTCTCTATTTAATAATGATTAAACCTCTAATTAATAATTAAACAATAATTGAATATTAAATAAATAATTAAATAACAATTATTCTTAATTAAGTAATAGTCAACCTTTAAATAAATAATTAAACCGTAATTAATCTTTAATTAATTATTAAATGGTGTTTTAAACTTTTAAATAATAATTAATTATTATTTAATCTTAATTAATTAATTAAAAATCTTTAATTATAACTTAAATAATAAATTAAACCTTTAGTTAAAATAATTAAATCATAATTAGGTTTTAATTAAATCTTAACTTAAATTTAACTTGATTAATAATTAATTAATAATTAAACCCTTCTTAAATAAATAATTTAAATAATAATTAATCTCTAAAAAATTAATTAAATAATAATTAACTCTTTATTAATTAACAAATTATAATTAACTTACTTAAAAATAATTAAGTACTAATTACCCTAACTTAATTAATGATTAAGTACTAATTACCTTACCTAATTAATTAGATAATTATTAAATAAATAAATAATTAAATAGATAATAATTGCTGTTAAATATTTAAAATATGTTTGAAAACACTTTTCAAAAAGTTACTTAACTTAAAACATTTTAAATTCAAAATGGATTTTTTTCTCACGAACTGCATTTATAGCGACTATTGCTATACGACCTAAAATTTGAAATCTTGTATTATACTCTAAATAGCTTTCGAAACTCTATGTTTAATTTTTAAACTTACCTTTATAACTTATGAATAAAGTTTGAAAACTAAAAGTGAGGTTTAGAACTTTTATAAAACTTCCTAGCAATTTAAAGTAAGAAAAGAAACCACTTATACAAGGGATTTCGATGTCGCCATACAAACAATTTCAATGCTAACCTCTTTAACTTACAACAACTAGCATAGCACAAACAATTATGACATGCCATATAGAAAACATAAGGTAAAATTACTACCTTTAAATCCTAGCTTCACTTATTTACTTTAATTCCAAGTCCATAACAAACATTATATCCAAGCATATATATATACACATACAAATCCAAATTAACGCTACATTTATTTATACAAGAAATGATAAATCAACAAGGTATACTTTAAACTTCAAATTAAAAACTTCAAATAAAGGTGGTAGCTTTCTCACCTAAAAGCTAACCAAAACAACACGACCCTCACTACCACTTGAGTACGACCTTAGATACTTGCTTTGACTTTGGAAAAATGTGATTTTGGAGGCCTTAAGGCATCTGGTGGTTTGGCCTTGAGGGATTTATTGCTCGGCCAAATCTTGAAATGGATGGTAGGGCTTGCCTTGGTTAAGTGAAGTTGTAGAAGTGGAGGGAAATGTTTTAAGCAAGGCCTTGGAATTTAAAAAGAAAACAAAACTAAAAAAATTACTTTATAAATTTTTCTTAAGAAGCCATGAAGGAATATATGAAGAATATGGAAGTTTTTTGAATGGTAAAAAAATGAAAAATGAGAAGGAGGAAAAATAGAAAATTTGGTTTTATATATAATGAGATATGTTAAATTACCTAAATGACCCTTGTACTTTACCCTCCATCTCCTTGAGCCACCTCACCATGCTTGCCTCCACCCTTGTACCTCACGCCCCCCTCAGTCCCCTTCTCTCTTGTCAATGCCAACGTGATTTAAAACAAGGTGTACTTATGTTTCTTTAAGTATCTTTTCATGTTAAGCATTTATTTAAATTTTATTTTATTATTCAAAAATGTATCATTATTTTTTATATATATTTATATGTGTGTGTGTGTGTGTGTGTATCATACATATCATATTTTTATTTCTAAAGGTGTGTGTACAGATTTATACTAAAGTTCACAATAGTTTTCGACAATTTTTAGTCGACGAGAAGTCAAAAATTCAAAAAACGAATTCCGGTCACATTTTCGATTTTTCTTCAACCAAAATATTTTTGCAAACAAATTTTAAAAATTATTTCACCATCATTATTTATTTCTTAAAAGAGTTTTATTTCAATTATAAAAACCAATATCTGAATATTTAAAATTAATTAAATATTCACAAATTAAACCGGTGAAATTCCGAGTCATTACATTTAGGTCATTTGTACCTAGGACGAGAGCAAAACAAGATGAAAGTAGGAAGTTTGGGTGCTTGCAAGGTTGAGGTAGGAAGTGGAAGCTTGTGTTTGGTTGTTTACTTATTTAAGAATGAGTTAACTCACCATTTGAATGAATATGAAGTGTATACAATGTTGTACAAACTATAATACATGTGCTTGAATTTATATTGATTATATTTGTTATGGTTCTTACTTTGGATAGAAAATGACATATGTAAATGATGTATTTGGACTTGTATGAATTTCTATGACTTGTTGCATATCCTTGACATGAAGTACATATGGTTTGGTTGGAAGTTGTTTTGAATCAGGCTTGAATTTGAAGTGATTTTGTAGCGATAGTTGCTATAGAACCACTTAGGAATTGCTTTGTGTTCGGCAATTTCTATAGAATTTTTTAGAAAGATCCCTAGAGGTTTCTTGCCGTGATTGTGATGTATATTATATGTAATGTTTAATGTAAAATGATTGGATGCAACAAGATTTGTTAGCATATCAAAAAATGAAAAAACTTTCAAGTCAAAACCACCCCAGTTTATGTCATTTACAACAGTGAACGAATACTTTTTAAAGGTTGTAGTATCTCTAAACCTTTTTTACAGCATTTTGTAAATGTTGTATTTATTTTTAGACTTTAATTTGTTTTGAAATGACTTTTATATTAAATATTTTAATTCAATCTTTTTATGTAATATGTTAAATAAATATTTAAACCATAATTATAAGTATTTTAAAGTATATATAGTTTTTTTAAAAATTAGTTAATTATTTTATTAAACTAATATAAAGCTTATATGATATAATATCTTTTAAATTGTTTCTAAATATCTTAGATTTATAAGTAAACTAGTATACATACATATATTTATCATTTTTAAAAGGTTTTTAAGTTATAAACAAATGTTTCAAATGAGGTTAGGAGTTGCTTAGTGGCTTAACCATGTTTGTTTATTCAACTTGTCCATGGAATGTAATTACCTATACTTAACATTAAAAGCCGACAAACTAGGCTTATCTATCTATGAGAGTTAAGAATGATGTTCAAGTAGGGTTTAGAAGCATAGTGTAACCACTCGTAGCTTAATAAGCCTAAATTTCGAGAAAAAAAATCAAAACCCAAGTCCGTCAAAGCACAGATCGTTGAATTTGGTACCTGTAAATAAGCATGAGCACTACAGAGATTGATAAAAATCTAAACTCACGGCGTAAACTATAATAGGATAAAAATACTGACTATGACTACTACCTTGGAATTAATGGTATTACTTTGATAACATATTGTCACATCAACATCGAGCATGAGAGAAAAGAGGGGTTTTCCAACAACTAAACACATCCAGCTCCAGTGACATGTTCTTCTAAATCTATCATATGGGTTGTAATAGAGGGGGGTCAGAACAACGTTCTGGTGATTGAAAAATCTATATACTGTCCATAACATAAATTTATACCAATTGGTTTCCATTTAATTGTTATGTCTATTAAGGTTAGCAATTCTAATCTAACCTTGCATTGCATACACGATTACTTACCTACCCATTTCCAAAGTATAAAATACCGACGAAGCCTTATCAACCACCAAATACTTCCAGGTCTATTAGCCACTTGATGTTTCTAAATATGAAGCAGACTTCTACTATCGCCACATAATACTTTTAAAAGAGAAATAAACTTACTTTGCCATTTAAGATCTCAACCGAGGTAGACTCCGTCATTTAAGACCTATTCCCAAGGTAGACTTCTTGCATCGTCATTATTGGTCTATTGGTCCTAACTACAAAGACCTTTGACCATTATGTATGGCCTTATAATTTATAATAGCCATCCACTAGCGAATCTATCATTATTAAAGTTTTAGCAATATGAGAGACTGTACCCAAGCCACTTAATATCTCATTAATAAGGACTAGGCATGGCTCTGACCATTTAACATCTATTTATAGGTAGGCCTTCACCATTTAATACCTAACCCCAAGGCGTACTCCTCATCGGTACTATCTAGCTGACATTGCTTGGAAATCTCATTGAGCTATTTAATACTTCTTTTATAGAAAAGTGGCGGACCTTACATCCGCTTAATACCTGAAACCTTAAGCGAACCTCCCCCGGGATATCCAGTATCACACTTATAAATGTGGAATCTCATTAGAATACTTCTTTCGGTGGAAAGGCGGGCCCTAAGATAGCCACTTAATACCTCAACGCCGAAGTAAACCTTTTTAGACATATCTCTCACTGCTCCTAATTTCAAAATCGGACCATTTAATACTTACCAATTAAGAAAGCAAGTCTAATCTCTCACGTCATCACGGGTCCTAGGATTAGTGATATCTCACATCGGTAGTAAGTGCACCCAACTGTTGGTAGTCTCAAAGTGAAGGGCAATCTTTCGTCGAGTGGCTCTACTGACCTAGCATCATTAACCTAATAAGTCCAATTAACCATCCCAAGTCTTTACTTATACTATCTTAGGTTGACATTAGACTTAGCTTACTATTTCCCTTTTTATTTAAGACAATAAGATTTACCTTAAATAATTATCTACCAATAAATCCTCATTTAATGCTCATAAATGTCAATTTGTCCATACAATCCTAACGGGTATTTCCTAAAACATTTATTATGATTACTAGTTTCAAATTAGTAACAATTTATATCAATTCCATTTTTATCAGTCCCATTAATCCATTTGTATCAATTAATTGTAACCTTTAATTTAATATTATCCATTATTTCTCATTAATTGTCCATTAATTTAGGTTACAATCTTTTATTTTCTATTAATTAATTAATAGGAATTCCTAATTTATTTCCCATCAATATGAATTACTATATTTTCTCTATTCGCTTCCCTAAATATAATAATAAATAACAAATGTTATGTGTAAATAATGCATGAATAAACGTTGTTCTTCTTTATTAATGCAATAAATATGTATAAACTGCCTAATAAAACTACCTATTTGTAACCAAATATGTTCTAGTCATAAACATGTAACTAAAATATGTTTTCCATATTTAATTTGCTGGAATTAAATTCCATAGAAATGTTTTCCGCTATGAGTTTCATAAATTGGTTTAACACAAAAAGGAAATATTGACTCCATTTGAAATTACAACGGATGGATATTATCTTTACACATCCCTTTATTTGGATATTCCTTCTTAAATCAAACGTCGTCCTTTTGAATAAAAAGTGGAAAAAGTAAACAAATTTATAAAAAATCAATGGATGTTCTTCCCATAAATTAAACTATGAAAAATCTACAACATTGCACAAATTGGGCAATAATCCAAAGATCCTATTTTACACCCAAGTACAGATCTGGAATAATAATATACAACATTGAAATTCTAAAATCATTAGGACTGATTTCTAAATCTAGATGTAAACATATTTCAAATTAGCTCTAAAGCAAAATTATGTAGCCAATAGTTTTCTACACTAATTTAAGCCTACAGCTCACAAATAAAATTGATTTAGGCCTAAAAATCAAATGTATGCCAACGGAATAAATTTAAAATCATAAACAATATATAAAATTTCTCACTCACCTTTTAAAAGTGATCCAAACCTCCAGATCTGAAGTAGAACCTTAAATTCATCTCCAAATCCTTTTTAATGCAAGAAATATGCATAAAAGAGTATATACATACGTTAGACTTATAGATCGGAGAAGAGATTTGGGATTGGGAGAGAAAATCGATACAAATATACAAATTACCTCAAATACGCATAGAGTTGATTCTCTTCTCTTCTCCTTTTGATTTGATTTATTCTTCTCCAATTTGTATGAATATAAATACAAATATCTTATTTTTACATTTTAGAAAGAAGGTGGAGAAGAAGAAATGGCAAAGCTTCATTACTGCCTCCCGAAAAATATTAGAAGAGAAGGGAGAGTTAGGCCTGAATTTATGGGCGCTAGAATCAACTAGAACTTCACGATTTAATATTCGGGCCGTATATAGCCTAGGGTTACCGGAGCCGCCACATAGTGGCGGTCGACCGCCCCTTACCTAGGGGTCGACCGCCCCCCTGTCGACCACTTATACATGGTGGTTGACCTGTGGACCTAGGAAATTTTAGTTAATTTTCTTATTTTAATCATTATCATTCCGTTTTCGTTTTTCTTCCATAACTTCTTCATTCGGACTTGGATTGCGAAACTCCAAATATAAAAGTTGCTTAGAATTTTTCCATGAATGGAATGGTGCAAGTTTCGTGGTCAAATTCCATCATTTGCACAAATTCTATTTATTGAGCTAAATTAATCAAACTAATTAATTAAATAACTAACGCCAAATTACGGGGTGTTACACATAATGCCCTAACCTATCAGCTTCACTCTTGATCGAGAGATAGTAAGTTGAGAAGGTCGGAAATGTGTTAAGTGTTCGAAACTTGATTTCCATACACGGTCATTTTTACAACTAGATAGTTGATTAGTCGACTAATCGGACTTAACCATTTAACTTAGAAATTATATGAAAGATTCACAACTTCATATGGTCCGAGATCCTACGGGGATGAGTCATTAGTATGAACATCTCTAGCTTTAACAATTGTATATACACGAGATCTTTTGGGGTCAACGTCTTTATATATAGTTCGCTTACTTCTAAATGAACAGGAATCGAGTTAACTGGAAATTCATCAACTTAGTTTTAAAGAGTCCAGGATTGGTAATATACTTACAGAATACTATGTCAAAACTAGTATATGTGTCTACGTTTTTGAAGCGTTATGAAATGGAATGTTATAGAGTTGAACTATCTGTTCTAAGGTTAAGTCTAAGAAAGAGGTCAGTTTTAACATTTCTGGCTAATCAATAGAGTTAAACTGTCTATCCTAAGGTTAAGTCCAAGAGAATGGCCAGCGTTAGCATTCGTCAGACGACTTGTGCTGGAACCCATGAAAGGATTCATGATCATTCGAGTAATGAAGACTTGTACGAAAGATGTCTTACGTGACCTCACCATCGGAATGAAAAAAAATAGAGTTTGAGCATAGCCGGTGGGTTTGGCGAAGCTAAAAGGGTATATCAACTTCATATCTAGGGATGTTTATCAATGTTGCTTGCGGGAGTTGATGATAATGGGTATCACATGTTAGGGCATGAATCAGTTATGTTTACCTTAATGGTATATTTTATCTAGAGATATACGATGCTTGGAAGGTAGATTATGTCCCTTGTGCAAGGGGGCGGCTTCAGTTTACTGAGGGGACCTCCATGGAAAATCCATATGCAAACGTACCTTAGTAGTTTTATGCACGTCTAATATTGTTGTGTTGTGGTATGCAAGCAGCACAACTATTTTCTGATTTATATTCTACACCCTAGACATTATCTATTATATCAGTATATTTACTTAACAGTGGTATGGTTTCTTTTGAGGGAAAAACTATTACGGTGATTTGTACGGTCTCAAAAGTTAATATTATATGGATGCATGTATCTTGAGTTTCCTATACCAGAATTATGTCTGACACGTGGTTTTTGTTTTTTCTAAATTCCTTGCATACTCTTTTGAGTTAGCTGAGTAAAGCAAGTTAGTATTTGGACGCTTCAAAGCTTCAGTAGACGAGTTGGTGGCTTCCGTTTATCTATCTATTTCTATTTCCGTTTCAATATTACAATGTATGTATCAGTACTGTTAGGACAGACAATTATAATTGTCCAAGCCGATGATAGTATTTAGGTTTTGTAACTTTGAAATTACTCCATATTTTTGGAGAACCCTTTGTACAGTCTTTTTGGAGATTGTATTTTATCGTTCCGCTTGTGAGATTCTAATATTCCATTCTTTATTTCTTGTTCAGTTTCTTTTTCCTTTTACTTTACCCTAACTAATTTTCTTTTCATCATATGGGTGCTCGGCACACGAATACCATGGACGAAACGACCCACATATTTATCACTTTAGTATAATATATTTATATTTGAAATATTCAAATAGAAGATTTTATAACACAAGTTATAATGTTTTGAACCATAAATAATGATGATAAACTTGTTTTAAAGGTATATTAACAAATATGAATATTTGGGGGTTTTCATCAGAAAAATGACCGAAAATTATTTTATCAATAAGCAGCTTTTTAACCATCAAAAGTCGCGCATGATTTTTTTTACATACACTCGTTTCTCCATTTAAGAAAGAATATGAAGTAAAAATTATTTAATTTACTTTTGGAAATAAAATATGTTTATGACTTCATCAGGGATGTCGTCAATTTTATATATTTTCTGTAATTTTAAATTAAGTTTAAATAATTAAATAATTGTTTTAAAATAATAATAATTCATTTTAATTAGTAATATAGTGATAATAAATCATTTATAATAGTTTTATAAAGATATGTAATTGGTTTGAAAATATAAGAAAATTCATAACGTTATCGATACAGCACTTTTTGTAACACTTGTTTAATATTAGATTATATGGTTTTATAATTCAAATGTGATCATTTTAATTAATTGATGATGATGAGAAATTATTTTTCAAATTTTATTTACATATATATGTAATTTAATTAATAAGTGAACATGTGACCGAGAATCAGCTTTCAGATTTTTAATGGTTTAATGATAGGAAGTTGTTCAAAATGATTGCAACTTTGTTGATATGTCTTGTGCACATATATAACATACACATGCACGTCCTAACATATACATATACACATGTATAAATACCAAATACATACATACATACATACATATACATATACATATATAAATATCACAAAATATCATGATATTTATACAAAGGTAATAAAACAATACTTCACATCACCTTACACACTTACACACCGCATGGAGGTAGCATATAGGAGGGGTGTGTGAGTAAGGAGGGGACGGCCGTGCATGATGGAAGAGGAGGGGTGTGGGCAAGGGGTAGAATGATAATTGTATCATTTAGATGTTTACACATTTCTTTCTATAAATACCCACCCATTCTCTTATAATTTTACACACCTATCTCCTTCATCTTCTCCTTCCTCTCAAGTTATTTTAATGGCTACTTACCATAGAGAAATAATGATGAAAATTATGGTAAAGGGAAAGTAAATTTATATAAGTGTGTGTGTGTGTGTGTATTATCAATCCACTTCAAAAACAAGTTCAAACTCCTTCTCTTCTCCTTCTAAACTCACAGCCACCACCTTTACAAGTCAAGGCCAAGCCCATCTCTTCTACAAGCCTAGGCCATGCACTTCTAAAGGGAATCAAGGTTGATTTCATAAGCTTCGATGAGATAGTAGCGAAGTTATAATCAAAATTAGAAAATATAAAAACCAATGAAGGTGAGAAACTCAACATATTTTTATAATAAATTGTACGATGATATGATATGTTTTCTATAATTGTTTTCTATGGTTGATCATCATGTTTGGATGTGATAATATATTTGTTTGGTTATGGAAATAATTTACATTAAATACATGGTTAAACATCATGGTCGAATTTACACAAAGGAAATCACTTTGCTATATGAATTACAAAAGTGTTACGGAATAGTTAAACCTCTTTAAACATGAACAAAATGGTTTAAAATAATTTATAAATGTTTAATAAATATTAAAACTCATTTCAGTAATTGTTTGACAAGATATGAAATTTGACTCAAAAATAGGCGCGTAGCGTAACGGCAGTTCGCGATTTCGTGCCATAAAAGTTAAATCAATATGTAAAGTGGAATATAGCTCGGAATAATTTGAAATAAAAATTTTCCGAACTCTTATAACTATAGTTTTCAAATATTGAAGAAGAATCAAGATGTTATTGGATAGAATTTGAGTTATGTCCAAATAAGGATTTTAAAAGCATCGCAGTTTGGCAATTTGGGAACCAAAGTGGCAAATGCTTTAAAATTGATATTTTTAAATCTTTAAAAATATGAAATAAATTCCATAAACATATTAAAATGTTTTAAAAGGGGTTTGAGTTATATAAATGGGCATATGTGGAATGAAGTTTATGTTTTGATCAAAGAAACTTTTAAAAACACTATTCGCAGCACTTTTTGGTAACTTTTGAAATTAAGATTAAACTTGGGATTTTCTTCCCAAACCTTTTTAGCAATCTTTTAAAATGAATAATTGAGTATTTTAAAGATGATTTGGAAGTTTTATAATTATTTTAAAGGGGTTTTAAATAAATGGTTAAAGAAAAATTGTTTTAAACAATATTTGGAATTGTGTTAAGTAAATGAAAATCATCTTAAAAGCATCATATAAAAGAGTTTAGAGTTGATCAAATAACTTGACCGCCTTATGGGTGACAGAGAGAGTCTCTAGACCCGATCTTGAACAACAAGTGTTTGAGTTCCGCTCTAGCTATCCGAACTGGCCCGACGGAGGGGATAGTAAATTTGATTTACTCGGACCACATCTTCTAAGATAAAAAGAGATTTGGAGCTTTCCAAAAGTTAAACAAGATTTAAAATAGGATTTTGGTTGTTAAAAGAAAACATTCTAGTTAAACTCCGTATTAAATTCCGAGGAGGGAACTCGTACTATCCGTATGAATTTAAAAGGTGATTTCACCGTTATTCAATAAATAGTACAGGTTGAATATGGAAATTAATATTGGGTATAATCGGTCTAAAATTTACGGTCCCTTTTATTCAATACCGACTGGTTTATAGTAAATGATGTCTTAAATAACATTGTTTTGACCCATTATAGATATGTTTTGGAAATGTGAAATCTTCATTAAGATTAGAATTATACTTTTTCTAAGTAATTAAAGATGAAATGTTTTGGTATTTCCAAAGTTAAAAAGGGGTTTCAATTAACCGAAGGATTTGATAAAAGAGGTTTAATGATACAGTATATATTGAAAAAGGAATGGTTTGAAGATGTATATCTCTAGAAGAATATTGAGAAATTGAATAATAATCACCTGCATACTTAATATCGTTTATCGATAAATTGGTTTGGAGGAACCGGGGTCGGATTTGGGTGATTCCTATCCGAAAACCACTTTGAACCAATATACGTTCGAAAGTGAAAATATGTTGAAGACAGTGATACTAAAGACAGAGATCTTCATAATGCATGGCAGCTTGCTACTAAACTCTGGGGTAATTCCCTTATCATATATATGGTGGAAGTGGTTCCTTTGATTTGAAATCTTCAATGCAAGGACTACTCGCTACTAATCCTAGAGGTGATTGCCAACAAGATGTAGTCTGAGAAGTGCCTTCAGTTTATCCTGTTCTTGGACAACTTGTATGGACGAGTGTTTTACATTGCATTTCTAAGACAACATACATTGACTTTTACAAACGTACATCTGTTGGTATTGTACGATGCAACCCCTCCTATACTTAACACCCTTCTCTGAGATGTACAAGTTCAAAGGTTGTACTTTTGTGGAAATCAATTAGCGTGTTGTTGGAAATGACAATGTGGCATTCAAAATAGGATTTATTCTGTGAAATGTAAAATGTTACCTTAAGCCTCGCACAACGTGAATGACAAAAACATGGTAGATGCGGCAGGGCTAAGTGGGCACTCCCATTAGGATTTGGTCATCAACTTTCTAGATTACCCTCTATATTTAGGGTTTGTTGTATATGCTATGACCGTAGGTAGGTCGGGAACAATTGAGGTGGTGGCGTATTCAGTACTATCTATAGTAGAGGTAGTTCGGTTCTATATAGGTAGAGGTTAGAGCCTCAGGTGCATCCCTCTAGAGATTAAATGTCGGAAGGTAGTCTCTTATCTTGTCATTGTATGGAATCCATACTTCAATACGAGCCTTTAGGGTTTTAGTTATAGAAAGTAGTATGCTGGAATTTAATTAATGTAACAATTCCAGCTAAGATTAATATGTATTTGTAATCTAGACACTAAAATAATATCTTTGATTTTTCATAGCAAATGGTTTGGTTATCAAAAGGTAAAAACTCATCCGTGTTTATATGCGGTGTGGTCTTATGAGATACCCTTTGATTTCAAAAATATCTGTATTTTGAGTTTTCTTACACTAGTCCCATGACTGATCCGGAGTTATTTTCTTTTCTCTTAAACTTTGGGTGCCCAATTTTTCTGGACAGCCAAGTAGTTCAAGTCTAGCTTGAAACATGTTGGAGTAGCTTGGAGTAGGAGCTGGAGTTTCCTCTATAAATGGCTATCCATTTCCATTTTCACTGCATTTGTTTACTGTTTGTATTCAGCACTAGTAGGTACAGAGATTTATAACTGTCCAAGCTGAGATTAGGATTGACTCTGATGTATGTATTTAAAATTCCCACTGTAAAGATTTAATATTGAAATAATATATATTATTCCATTCGTGTAAGATTCTGTTCTATCTTTATTTTTCTTTTTACCCTTCACGATCAGTCTTTTCGGCACTTGGATTTGCAGCACGGGAATACCGAGGACGTATTAGTGTCGATTTTCTGAGGGTCGGAAAGGCGGGTCATCACAATGGATGTATTAGTGTCGACATTTGATGGTCGAAAATTCAGGTCGTTACACCTACTCACAAAAGAGTTTAGGCTTATCATACCCACTAATGGAACAATCCTAGTTGGTCATTAGTTCCAATCCCAAGGTCATAATTATTGAGTGATATTATAGGAGTGAGTGTGTTAACCATTTACATAAACAATAACATCATTAATCTATGAATGTAAGTAAACATACAATGACATCAATTATCATACTAATATGTTCTCATGATAGACATTTACACATAAATCACATATACACATACATAAAGTTTGTTCCGTATAGACCTGTAAAAGTTGGGCTAAAATTTCCTTTTTCATTCTTTAATAATATATTATTAGATTTTATAATTAACAAAAATTCATATTTTGGTCACTGGGAAAATGTCGACCCAATACTTAACCATGTGCTATCGTACGTATAATAAAGCTATCACATTTCTTAAACTTTAGTCTCATCACATCTCTAAAATACTTAAGCTATCGTAAGTACAAAAACCTATGTGTTATCACACCTTCAAAATAGCTATCATGAGTATAAAAACCAATATGCTATCACACCTTTAAAATAGCCACCATAATATAAAATCCATAGCCATTGTAAATATAATACACATCCATCATAAACCATATCTATCGTAAAACACAACTATCATAAAACGTGGCTATCGTAAAACATAAAACCATGTGTTATCACATCTTCAAATAGCCATTGTAAAACATGAAAATAAAACATAAAACCACATGTTATCGCACCTTGAAATGCTATCGTAAAACACAAAAACGCAAATCATAGCTATCGTAAAACATAACTGTCGTAAATGTAATGCTCATAGCTATCGTAAATGTGAAATATATAGCTATTGTAAATCAAAGTTATCATAAAGCATAGCAACCATAAGTTTATCCATATCCGTCATAAATATAAATTGCATTCCTATAATTAACATAAAAACTGATTTATTTTCTTTAAAAGCAATTACTTTTCTCCAATTCATAGTATATGTCAAGTTTCTACTGATTAATCAAAATCTTTATAGAAATTGTTTAAATAAATTCAAAGAAGATTTCTATTGCACCCAAAAATATTAATAAATACCATAATTGGTTAATTAATTGCCATCGGTTATTAAATTTTCCCCTCAATCATATCAATTTGAAAATTCATGTGAAATATCCTAAAGTTCTCAAAAAATAATATATTCTATCTTCTAAATCATAGAAAATTTTCAACGCAAAATAATTAATTTTCATATTTTAAATAATTAAACATAGAATTAAGCATTTTATCAACTTAAAAAATTAATAGAAAATCCAAATAAATTTGCTAAATTGTGAATTGAAAATCCATTTCCAAATTAATGCTTTAACTAATATATAAAAATTTCAAAGAATTTAAAGAGCATTAATATGATTTAAAATATGAAATCCTTTTTATTAATTACATAATTTCACAAATGATATTCATAAATCCATATAATGATTATCTCAACCAAAAACATGTTTAAATCTAGATCTCATCCAAATACTAACTAGAGCAAACCAAAAGTTAAGGATGTTAATATTATTCATCTTGATTAAGTGTGTAGAGAGATTTGCCTTAACTTACTTTTTTCGAAGCTTTATCTTTTCTTCTTTGTGGAGAGAGTATAATGGAGGTTAATTTTCTTTCTTTTCCTTTTTTTTTATATAAGAAATAAAAGTGCAGGTGGAGGAAGAGAAATGTTATGAGGTAACTTTCCTTATTTACCCATTCCTAATTAATAAAATTAAGTTTTCAAATATCTTTCTCTTTGTAAAACATTACCCAATTTCAAGTTTAAAACCTAAATTATTAATTATGGTAAACCTATACACATGCTCATTTTCCTACATTATTTATTTAACCGCTTTTTAATTAAATATCTAGCATAATGTGTCATAAAATAGGGGTGTTACAGGCTCCCCTCCTTATAAAAATTTCATCCTCGAAATTCCAATAAAATAAAATCAACAAAATCATACATATATATGACACAAGCACACATACAACCAAATATCACTAGTATAAAACCTAGCCATATTCTACACAACCATATAGAACATACGTTAAAACATAACAGGATAAGTCTAACATCATCGCTCCACTGGACTTTTACCAACTTAATTGCTTTATTCCTAAGCTCCTTCATATCTTGATCCATTATATGAATATGTTGCTTAATAATAGTCATATCATGCTCCATTACTAAATCCTCCAGAACCATTGGTTCAATGGCAGTCTCTGGATTATGTATGTACTTTCTCAAACGAGGGACGTGAAAAATATTATGGACTTCTACCAAAGTATTCAATAACTCAATACAATATGTGAGCTTCCTGATCTTCTCCATCATAGGAAATGCCGCAACATATCTCAATGCTAATTTCTCCGACTTCCCAAATTGTATAACACCTCTATCGCTGATACTTTCACAAAAACATGACCTTCGACTGAGATTTAAAATCCTTTCGCCTTCTATTGGCATAACTCTCTGCCTCGATTGAGCTTCCTTCATCCTTTCATTGATCAAATTAATCTTTTTTATTGCCTCTTTTACCAAATTCGGACAAACATTGGTCGATCATATGTCTCCAACCAGCTGACTGGTGATTTGCATGGCCTTCATAAAGTGCTTCTAAATGTGTCATTCATATACTTGTTTGATAACTATTATTATAGAAAACTTGACTAAGCGCAAATGGTCATCCCATTGTTGGAACTGGAGCAGCCCGCAGTGGAGTTATGGGGGAATTTCAAAAAATTTACCCTATTGGATCTTTGTTGGGCTTATGAAGTCTAATTTATTTAAAACATTTCTAAATTTTATTTAAATAAAAGCTTTTATTTTATTTAGATTTATAAATCGATTTAGTTTATTTAATTTATGTTATGATATGTGTATGTGTGTATCATAACATATGTGTGTGTGTGCATGTATAACATATCAATCCTTGTGTAACGACCCGACTTTCCAGACCCGGAAAATCGAACCATTTATGTTAAGAAGAAGAGGTAGAAGAAGAAAAATAGAAAACAACATCAGAATCTAACCATCGCAGCGGAATAAAATATAATATATATCAACAGATCTTTACCCAAATCAAAAACTATATCTGTTCATACAATACATCATCAGAGTACATCATCATCCATAACATACAACTGAATACACAGCGGAAAAATAATAGCAAGTACGAGAGTACGTATCGTCATCCAGCTCGTCTCCTGAGCTCCACAGCATCATATCCTGTAACCTATAATACTCGGTCTGACCCGAGCATCATATAAAACAATACCCGAGTCAGTCTGGAAAACCAGCGTGAGAAAATCACACTCAAATTGATTATTAAAGTTTCAAAATCCTTTGAAAACAAAAGCATCTCGTAAGACCACGCCACAAATAAACATGTCGGGTTTTTACCTTACGATAGCTAAAACACTTTTTATCAAAATCCTCTGATATTATAATAGTGTCTATTCACAAATACTTATTAAAATAGCCGAAATTGTTACATTTATTAAATTCCGGCATACTAGCCACAAAGTGGGTAATACAAACAAAACTCGTACAAGGCACGTAGGGAGAATGGATTTCCAACGAATGACTAGGCACTGGGGTACCACCTGTCACAGTACGTGGCCTAGATCACAGTACCGAGGAGTACGCCCGCTCCCCTGCAACACAAGACCGGAATCATCCCTTACTGGATAATTCCAAATAAAATCACCCCACGGTTGGGATCAGCAACCGCAACACTAAGCCGAAATAAAGGGACATCTAGACAGGGATGACTTTACTCTCAAGTGGGGGCTACCCACGAAGCCTTGCTGCATAACCCCTGATTTTCAGTCATTCCCGGTTGATGAGGCTTGAGGCTAAACGATACCTTTATAGCACATATCCCTTAGAATGCCCATCGTCCACCTGACGATGTCACGAAAGCATTCGTCCATACAAGTCCGTCCCGGGTTCGAACGGAACCGAAGGCACTATTCCTACTACATCCATTTTGGAAATATCCTCAGGATTAGTAGCGACTAGCCCTTGCACTTCACAGCTCCATCTTCGACTCTGAACACGTTACACGAAACGTACAAACCGAATCGAAGTGGTATTCGAGTCTCCAGACCTAGAATCCCGGTATACGGAAACCCGATCCCGGTCTCTTCGAAACGATCAGCGCATTTGGCCAATATTGATAGTCGGTTATTTAACTATCAATTAACATCCACAAGCAACCATCACACAATAAATAATTTCCCACATTATTTATTTGCCCAAATATCTTTCCAAGATATATTTCTATTTTCAAACTCCTTTTGAAAACAATTTCAAACAGTTTCCGCTTACGGAATACATTTCCCAAATAATTATTTCCACTGAATCACCAAGTACAAAATACTTTTAATTTTAAAATAATTTAAAAACACTTTATTTAAATATACTTTATAACATTGAAATTTTAAAACTACTTTAATACCTTAACAAAATATACTTAAGGAATATTTAAAATGAAACCACTTTTCAAATATAAACTAAATTTCTCTTTTTAAAACATAATACCAAATCACTTTTATATAATTACTACAATAATATATTTTTGAAAATACTACTTTAGGCTTTAACATTTAGAAATAATAGATTTTCTAAAATATGCTTTTAAAAACACAAATTTGAACTTTTAACTTATATTAAAAATTTCTTTGAAAACGTACTTGGCTATCCAGAGAAATACACTTCTCATTTCCATCTTTTAAAAATAAATCAACATTTATTTTTAAACCAATTCATATTCCTTTATAAATTCCCACCTTGAATTTATATTCTCAAATATCCCCTGATATTTTATTTCACTTTATAAACCCAGTTTATCTCTCCAAAATCTCATTTCTCTTTAAATTCCAAATCCCAAAGTATTTAAATCAAATTTATAATTGATTTCCCAATTTATTTTACTTTGAAATAAATTTCCTTACTTAATCCATTTATTTCCAAATTCATTAACTTCCAGATTTTATTTCTCATTATGATTTAAAATCTTTAAACCGAAACACAAGTTTCAGATTTCCCGAATTCTTTCTTTCTTTTTAATTACATCTAAACATTGAATTAAAATAAATTATTTATTTCTTTAAATAATATCACATAAGTTTTCTTTAAATTCAACATTTCTCTGTTTATTCAAAATTCCTCTTTTCCATATTTAATTTATTCGAATTCACTAGAATTACTTAACTTAAATTTTATTCTTTATTTCTTTCCAAAAATCCAATTCAATTGCTTTTGATAACTCATTATACTGGGAAATTCAATCCAACCAGATTATCCAATATAAATCATCACAGGATATCAACAATCATATCACAGAATATTTAAACAAAATTAAATATTTTGAGGAATCCAGTTGGATCCCTCCAACCTGTTTCCCTGCATCCACAGATGTTAGCACAATACCAATTCCACTTCGAGGTGGAATATCGCGGTATATGGGATTAATATAAAATCATCCGCTATTATGCGGCGCATAGGGTCTCATCCGCTATATAATGCGGAAATATCAACAACTCCAATATATATGCTACTATATATACTATCACATCCAATCAATCCAAACAATCATTCAATAAATATTTAAATTTAACCAATTAAATTTAAATTATAATTTAACTGAGTGAGATTAACTCACCTTTGATTTTTTTCTAATTCGCCATCCAATCCAAACCAGCTTGTTTCCATGATTTTAAACCTTGTATAATCATTATACAATTTATTAATATCTTGAATTAATCAACAATAAATTATCAATTTAACAATTTTAATTTACTAAGAATTTGGATTTTTAAACTAATAATTTCGTTTTAACCAAATTTCCCTTTAATAAATTACTTCTAATAATTTAAAATAATTTTAATAAGTTAATTAAATAAGTTACCCATCTTAATATTTATTTTAGAATGAAACCATAAGTGAAATTATATATCTATACATTTATTTTCTTTCCTTCCTCCTCTGAGATCACCTACATATATATGTACTTATAAAATAAATAATAGATTTCCAAAACCAAATCTTTTATAACTTCAAATATTGTAAGATTTATTTTTATTTCTAAAAGTCTTGTATATATACCTATATTTTATTTTCCCTTTCTTCTTTTTATTTCCCTCTTTTTTCCCACTATACCCTTAAACTAAACTGGTATGCATATATCTATTTATTTATAACTAAAACAGATTTATTTATAATCTGTAACTAAACAAACTAGAATCTATTTTGTTAAATGACAAAATTAGTGAGTTATACTACCTGCAACTTCACTAAGTTCTGGAGTCCAAACTATAAGCAGAGAAGCCGATATTTGGGTGCAAACGGAAGAATGACCACGTGACCTACTGGGTTGTAAGTGTATGCTTCTTCCTCAAGTTGAGAAGCCGCGAAAGGTGGCTCGTTAGCTGGGTCACCGGTGAAGAGTTAGAGATGACAAGGGTGGAAGGACCCCTACTGCCTCGCGAGAATGTGACTTCGATCACCGATCCCTTCGTTCGAGTATCTCGCGACTCTACCTTAATTCAACTCTCGATTCGAAGTCGAGTTCCCCTTTTCCAGTCGCCAAGCCTCCCATCGCATCGTCGTACCAGCGCGAGAACCCTGGACAAAAATCGCGAGCACCCAAGTCGATGCGGCCCTACTTCGCAAACCAAGCCCTCACGAACGAATCTCGATCCTCAACCAGACAAAACCCTAGCCTCGCGAATCGTCCCCAGGCTTGCCTCCACGAGCACGGCTTCGCCAGCCTCCATGACACCCCGCGAGACTCGATCGCTCTCCTCTCTGTCGCCCTTGGCATTGATTTTTTTTTTTTTCGATTTGCTGGATTCGTGAATTCAATTGAAGAAAAAGAAAGGGAAAAAGAAGCAGTCATTATTCTTTGTTTCTGATATTCGTTCGAATTAATGAAAATAAGGGTGTACGAATTTATTTAGAAGGGCTCGACTTTGGCTTCCAGAAGAAGGAAGGAGGGAACAAGAATAGACGTTATTGTACAAGTGAACATTATCCCTGAATTCACGGTGAAAAGTTTTTGATGTGAATGGGTTTAAATTGGTCAACAATATATATTTTATATTTAAATTCCGATATGAATTTTATTGCGTTTAACTATCGTATGCTCACTCAACAACTTCAAATTTTACGAAAATTGAAATCCGATAATAATACAATATTACGGACCCAATGGAACTGGTTTCGTCAAATTCCGAGACTGTGCCTCGGAAGGCTATTTTAAAAATTCATTTTAAACGATATAAAATTTCAAAACATAACAAACCATTTTTAAAACTGATTTCAACACTTCTATCCACTTCAGTATTATCTATATAAATTTTATAAGTCTTCGAATTATTTTTAACAGGCTTAAAGCTCCAGATTCAATAATTTACCAATTTCGATAATTTAAATTCAACAATTACTTGTCCAATAAAAAATGATATTTGAAATTAAGGTTAATAATTATCTTTTGAATATTTAAAATTAATTAAATATTCCTATTTCAAATGCTAAAAAATTCCGGGTCGTCACATTCCTTCCCCCTTAAAAGAATTTCGTCCCCGAAATTACCAGTTAAGAAGAATGTCCCATATCCCGTTAGCTATTTCCCAAGTTAGCTATTTCCCAAATTCAAACAGTTTTAACAATACCCAAACAATCTTTTGTCAATGATACACTAATCATCTTTTAACTTCCCAACTTATTCATAAGTTCAACTCATATCACCTACTTATCAATTCAAATTTAAATTTGAATTCAAATTTTAACTTATCAAAATTTCTCAAAATTTTCTAACTCCTTAAATTTCCGAAAAATTTCGCCAGCGTCTCCTTTGCGCGGCTAGCTCGGTACTACTACAAAATGGCTCTACGGCCTCCCAATCTCAAAAGAAAACAAAAAGCCAAGTGGCTGGATCTAAAAATCCAATCAAATTTCATATAGAAATTCAAATACATACCTTATTGTCGGGCCATTGAATTTATCTTCTAAAATCAAAAATCCCAATTTATCCATTGCTTTTATACACCTGTATAACCTACTAAGCAATAATATTCAATCACAATTCCAAAACCATTTTATACTTTTCTTTCCAAATTTTCAACATTTGTTTTACTTAAGCCCGTACGATGCACATATATCATCCGTACGCAATATCACATTCGATCGCTCACTCGATCACACAATTTCACTTCCGAACTAGTATCGTCCACCCGACTTCCTAGTGCGGACTCAGATCTGGTTTCTTGATCAGAAACCGTCATTCTCCTTGCATAGTCATAACTATGATAGAGAATATTCAGAATCAATCAACAATCCATATCCAGGCTCGCTGTTGAAAATCGAGTGAAAAATCCTGATTCGGATCGATAAAACTATCTCGAAATTCTGTGTTCGACTTCTGGACCAAATAGCTATGCGAATGAAATAATATACGTATATCTTACGTATAAATTCCAATTGATTATCAGTTATATCAATTCTCTTTATTCACATTCCTTTTTGATTGTTATCCCCTTATTCACAACTATCCCATTTCACAACTTCAGTTTTAGTCTTCATTCAACTATTCACTTAGTACATACTTTTTCCCAAAATTACTAAGTATATTCCCAATACCAATTTCCTTAAGAATTTCATTCTTCAATTCTTAAGTTCAATATAAATTTTCTTATATTTATTTACTACTTCACCACTTAAGTGTATATATTCAAATCGAATTCCAATTCCATATGAATTTCAATTTACTTCAATTTACTACTTCATTTCCAATTATATTTTTTCAATTCATCTCCAACTTCTGAATATTGGATTTTATTTAGCTCGTAAACAATCCAAGTTAATTCATTCAATAACTATTTCTCAACTTATTTAAACCACTCTTCTGTTTGAGTTTAGTTTCCATTCAACATTTACTTAAGTCAATAACTTAAGTTTATTTTCCATTTAACCAACCCTTTAAAGTTTTATTTCCATCTTCCATTTGATTCTTATTAAATCAAATTCCATCCATTTATTTATTTAATATAATTGGTTCATTCACTCAATCATTATGAATTTTATTTTTCCATACTCAATTCATATGGAATTATTTTATTAATAACCAGGTCATTTCCAATTTATTTTCACTTATTTGGATTCCATTCGCAATTCAAACCATCACTATTTTAATCCAATTTCATTAACTCACAATTCAATTTCATTAACTAATTTATTATCTCATTAGTTCCTCCGCTGGTTAAAATTAAATACTTGCTTTTTAATTCCAAATATCACTTCACTTAATTATCTTAAGTTCAATTTATTTTATAATTCAAGTTTGGATTTATTTAAAAATTAAGATTACTCATCTTATCGTTTCCATTTGATAATTACAATTTCAACTTATAACTCTTAATGGTTCAAAGTAATGGATTCCCATTTATGACTTACAATTTCATTTCTATTCATAAGTTTAACTTACTTGCTGAAGACCTGGGACTATTCATTTAAGTCCATTTCCATCTTTATAATCAAATTTCAAATTATTACACTTAAGAACTTAAGAATATGAATTTCTTTACACAATTATAAGCATTTTACATTACCTTTATATCCAATTCAATTCGACTTCAACTTATTTACATTTAATTCAATTCCAATTCTCAATTTTATTTAACTTATCTTAAGTTAACTTCAAATATATTTTATTCACCTTCATATACTCGAATTAAATTTTAATTCCAGGATACAAATTTATACGAGTTTTACAATTCATTCACCTTCAAGTTCTCTAACTCTTTTATTTACCAACTTATATTACTCATTGAGTTATTTTCATCTCATAATTATAATCCCAGAATTAAACTCTCATTCCCTTCTTATTTCAATCAACTTCATTCTATACTTTATATTGTTGATTCATTTAAATTTCCACATTTATATTATAAATAGAATTCCCAGAATTCAATTGCCCGGTTTTATTTCAAAACCATTTTGAATCCATAAATAACTCATACACATCTGGTAAATCACATCAAATCCCAATTTCCAAAACAATCTGCTTTTACCAAACAATTTTCCCTTTGAATTTCAAAACCAACCCAGTTCACAATCATTTCCAATTTAAAACAGTTTGGTAGCAATTTCTCTTTGTAAACTCGAAAATAGACATCGATGATGCTGCAGTCATCACCGAAATTATTTTCCAGCGACCGTAAGAGAATTTAATGCTTTTGTCACTCTAAACATTTCAAATTTTTTTTAATTCCCAAATCCCACCAGATTTCAATTCAATTTCAAAAATAGTCATGAAATAATATCACCATTATCTTCCCAAAACCTTTAAAACTATTTTTAAATCCAAAGGAATTTAAACCTTTCCCAAAACTTCAAATTCAAAATCCATTCAATTTTATATCCAAACATTACTCTGGAATTCTATCACATTTTATTTCAAGTTATAAGTCACATTTACAATTTACATTTACAAATTCCATTTGTTTATGAATTTATCTCATTTGATTATAAATCACATTTGTAATTCACATTTGTATATAAAGTTTATTTCAATTTATAAATTTCATTTAGTCTATATTTCGAATTCCTTTTTGTTATATAAATTTATTCTTCAACTTAGGTTATAAGTTTTCAATTTCTACTAAATAATGAGACTAACTCATTATTGTCATTTTCTAACAACCAAGCATCCAAATATATAACTATAATAATTTTCGAATAATTTTTCTTTTATATACAAAATAATTTGAGCGAAATTATTTCATTCACCCTATTTAAAACAATACTGTGTCGAACTGTTCTATTCAAGTGTTTAGAAACCCCTTCGATACAGTTGTACAGACTGTGCCGACGAAGGTTCATATGCCACTCAATAAACCAACCAACACAATATAAAACCATTTTATATTCACTAACAAATACGCACTCATATCTATTAGTACTCTCAAAATTCCCACCAGAGCCAAGGTTATCGCCAGCCTAAGCTCTGATACCACCTGTAACGACCCGACTTTCCAGACCCGGAAAATCGAACCATTTATGTTAAGAAGAAGAGGTAGAAGAAGAAAAATAGAAAACAACATCAGAATCTAACCATCGCAGCGGAATAAAATATAATATATATCAACAGATCTTTACCCAAATCAAAAACTATATCTGTTCATACAATACATCATCAGAGTACATCATCATCCATAACATACAACTGAATACACAGCGGAAAAATAATAGCAAGTACGAGAGTACGTATCGTCATCCAGCTCGTCTCCTGAGCTCCACAGCATCATATCCTGTAACCTATAATACTCGGTCTGACCCGAGCATCATATAAAACAATACCCGAGTCAGTCTGGAAAACCAGCGTGAGAAAATCACACTCAAATTGATTATTAAAGTTTCAAAATCCTTTGAAAACAAAAGCATCTCGTAAGACCACGCCACAAATAAACATGTCGGGTTTTTACCTTACGATAGCTAAAACACTTTTTATCAAAATCCTCTGATATTATAATAGTGTCTATTCACAAATACTTATTAAAATAGCCGAAATTGTTACATTTATTAAATTCCGGCATACTAGCCACAAAGTGGGTAATACAAACAAAACTCGTACAAGGCACGTAGGGAGAATGGATTTCCAACGAATGACTAGGCACTGGGGTACCACCTGTCACAGTACGTGGCCTAGATCACAGTACCGAGGAGTACGCCCGCTCCCCTGCAACACAAGACCGGAATCATCCCTTACTGGATAATTCCAAATAAAATCACCCCACGGTTGGGATCAGCAACCGCAACACTAAGCCGAAATAAAGGGACATCTAGACAGGGATGACTTTACTCTCAAGTGGGGGCTACCCACGAAGCCTTGCTGCATAACCCCTGATTTTCAGTCATTCCCGGTTGATGAGGCTTGAGGCTAAACGATACCTTTATAGCACATATCCCTTAGAATGCCCATCGTCCACCTGACGATGTCACGAAAGCATTCGTCCATACAAGTCCGTCCCGGGTTCGAACGGAACCGAAGGCACTATTCCTACTACATCCATTTTGGAAATATCCTCAGGATTAGTAGCGACTAGCCCTTGCACTTCACAGCTCCATCTTCGACTCTGAACACGTTACACGAAACGTACAAACCGAATCGAAGTGGTATTCGAGTCTCCAGACCTAGAATCCCGGTATACGGAAACCCGATCCCGGTCTCTTCGAAACGATCAGCGCATTTGGCCAATATTGATAGTCGGTTATTTAACTATCAATTAACATCCACAAGCAACCATCACACAATAAATAATTTCCCACATTATTTATTTGCCCAAATATCTTTCCAAGATATATTTCTATTTTCAAACTCCTTTTGAAAACAATTTCAAACAGTTTCCGCTTACGGAATACATTTCCCAAATAATTATTTCCACTGAATCACCAAGTACAAAATACTTTTAATTTTAAAATAATTTAAAAACACTTTATTTAAATATACTTTATAACATTGAAATTTTAAAACTACTTTAATACCTTAACAAAATATACTTAAGGAATATTTAAAATGAAACCACTTTTCAAATATAAACTAAATTTCTCTTTTTAAAACATAATACCAAATCACTTTTATATAATTACTACAATAATATATTTTTGAAAATACTACTTTAGGCTTTAACATTTAGAAATAATAGATTTTCTAAAATATGCTTTTAAAAACACAAATTTGAACTTTTAACTTATATTAAAAATTTCTTTGAAAACGTACTTGGCTATCCAGAGAAATACACTTCTCATTTCCATCTTTTAAAAATAAATCAACATTTATTTTTAAACCAATTCATATTCCTTTATAAATTCCCACCTTGAATTTATATTCTCAAATATCCCCTGATATTTTATTTCACTTTATAAACCCAGTTTATCTCTCCAAAATCTCATTTCTCTTTAAATTCCAAATCCCAAAGTATTTAAATCAAATTTATAATTGATTTCCCAATTTATTTTACTTTGAAATAAATTTCCTTACTTAATCCATTTATTTCCAAATTCATTAACTTCCAGATTTTATTTCTCATTATGATTTAAAATCTTTAAACCGAAACACAAGTTTCAGATTTCCCGAATTCTTTCTTTCTTTTTAATTACATCTAAACATTGAATTAAAATAAATTATTTATTTCTTTAAATAATATCACATAAGTTTTCTTTAAATTCAACATTTCTCTATTTATTCAAAATTCCTCTTTTCCATATTTAATTTATTCGAATTCACTAGAATTACTTAACTTAAATTTTATTCTTTATTTCTTTCCAAAAATCCAATTCAATTGCTTTTGATAACTCATTATACTGGGAAATTCAATCCAACCAGATTATCCAATATAAATCATCACAGGATATCAACAATCATATTACAGAATATTTAAACAAAATTAAATATTTTGAGGAATCCAGTTGGATCCCTCCAACCTGTTTCCCTGCATCCACAGATGTTAGCACAATACCAATTCCACTTCGAGGTGGAATATCGCGGTATATGGGATTAATATAAAATCATCCGCTATTATGCGGCGCATAGGGTCTCATCCGCTATATAATGCGGAAATATCAACAACTCCAATATATATGCTACTATATATACTATCACATCCAATCAATCCAAACAATCATTCAATAAATATTTAAATTTAACCAATTAAATTTAAATTATAATTTAACTGAGTGAGATTAACTCACCTTTGATTTTTTTCTAATTCACCATCCAATCCAAACCAGCTTGTTTCCATGATTTTAAACCTTGTATAATCATTATACAATTTATTAATATCTTGAATTAATCAACAATAAATTATCAATTTAACAATTTTAATTTACTAAGAATTTGGATTTTTAAACTAATAATTTCGTTTTAACCAAATTTCCCTTTAATAAATTACTTCTAATAATTTAAAATAATTTTAATAAGTTAATTAAATAAGTTACCCATCTTAATATTTATTTTAGAATGAAACCATAAGTGAAATTATATATCTATACATTTATTTTCTTTCCTTCCTCCTCTGAGATCACCTACATATATATGTACTTATAAAATAAATAATAGATTTCCAAAACCAAATCTTTTATAACTTCAAATATTGTAAGATTTATTTTTATTTCTAAAAGTCTTGTATATATACCTATATTTTATTTTCCCTTTCTTCTTTTTATTTCCCTCTTTTTTCCCACTATACCCTTAAACTAAACTGGTATGCATATATCTATTTATTTATAACTAAAACAGATTTATTTATAATCTGTAACTAAACAAACTAGAATCTATTTTGTTAAATGACAAAATTAGTGAGTTATACTACCTGCAACTTCACTAAGTTCTGGAGTCCAAACTATAAGCAGAGAAGCCGATATTTGGGTGCAAACGGAAGAATGACCACGTGACCTACTGGGTTGTAAGTGTATGCTTCTTCCTCAAGTTGAGAAGCCGCGAAAGGTGGCTCGTTAGCTGGGTCACCGGTGAAGAGTTAGAGATGACAAGGGTGGAAGGACCCTTACTGCCTCGCGAGAATGTGACTTCGATCACCGATCCCTTCGTTCGAGTATCTCGCGACTCTACCTTAATTCAACTCTCGATTCGAAGTCGAGTTCCCCTTTTCCAATCGCCAAGCCTCCCATCGCATCGTCGTACCAGCACGAGAACCCTGGACAAAAATCGCGAGCACCCAAGTCGATGCGGCCCTACTTCGCAAACCAAGCCCTCACGAACGAATCTCGATCCTCAACCAGACAAAACCCTAGCCTCGCGAATCGTCCCCAGGCTTGCCTCCACGAGCACGGCTTTGCCAGCCTCCATGACACCCCGCGAGACTTGATCGCTCTCCTCTCTGTCGCCCTTGGCATTGATTTATTTTTTTTTCGATTTGCTGGATTCGTGAATTCAATTGAAGAAAAAGAAAGGGAAAAAGAAGCAGTCATTATTCTTTGTTTCTGATATTCGTTCGAATTAATGAAAATAAGGGTGTACGAATTTATTTAGAAGGGCTCGACTTTGGCTTCCAGAAGAAGGAAGGAGGGAACAAGAATAGACGTTATTGTACAAGTGAACATTATCCCTGAATTCATGGTGAAAAGTTTTTGATGTGAATGGGTTTAAATTGGTCAACAATATATATTTTATATTTAAATTCCGATATGAATTTTATTGCGTTTAACTATCGTATGCTCACTCAACAACTTCAAATTTTACGAAAATTGAAATCCGATAATAATACAATATTACGGACCCAATGGAACTGGTTTCGTCAAATTCCGAGACTGTGCCTCAGAAGGCTATTTTAAAAATTCATTTTAAACGATATAAAATTTCAAAACATAACAAACCATTTTTAAAACTGATTTCAACACTTCTATCCACTTCAGTATTATCTATATAAATTTTATAAGTCTTCGAATTATTTTTAACAGGCTTAAAGCTCCAAATTCAATAATTTACCAATTTCGATAATTTAAATTCAACAATTACTTGTCCAATAAAAAATGATATTTGAAATTAAGGTTAATAATTATCTTTTGAATATTTAAAATTAATTAAATATTCCTATTTCAAATGCTCAAAAATTCCGGGTCGTCAGACCTTGCAAGGTATAACATGCTCGTGTATAGATGTTGGGATTTACACCGCAACGGACAGTTAGCTCATCCAATATGCGAATATATTATCCTAATATATGTATATATAAATATATACTGTTATTTGTATGTAAATATTAAATATATATATATTTATTATAGTTTTGCTTAAAAAAGTTTTTATATATATAATTATATGAATAAATTATTGATTTTGTATATACATATTATATAATAGACTTATTTAAATATAAAGAAATTATTTATAAACAAAACTTTTTTTATTAAAAACCGTGAGTAATGCACATTCTCATTAACCTTTTTTATGTTAAATATTTAAATATAAATATATGCATATTATATATATATATATATAATAATTAAAAATATTTATTGATAAATATAATAAATTAAGTCTTGCACATGGCTCGGTAAATATAATTTTTTTTTAATATTAATATACATATATATTTAAATATCCATGCCGAAAATATAAAAACATTACTTAAAAATAAATTTCTAATTTCTAATAAATCCTAAAAGATATTTTAAGCATTGAAGTTTTTTTTTTGCAATTTTTTGGTTTAAAATTAATTTTAAAATAATTTTTCTGTTTTCGTCTGTAATACGAAAATTAATTTAAAATTAATTTTTTTTACCTTTTTGCCTAGATTTTCGTTAGTGCTAAAATTGTTTATAAAATATAAAATATAAATTTCATAAAATACTTGAATTAATATAATTGATTTATGTAATAAATTGATTTAAACAATATTTAAATAATAATAAAATATTTATATAAATATTTTATAATTGCTGAAATTTATCATAGCCCTAACACTTTATGAATAAAATTATATGATCACATTTAATTAAAATATAATGTTGTAATTAATTATAAGCTATATATATACATATCTAGTAAATATTATATATTAATTTAATAACATGAAAAAATTGTGTTTTTAATTACAGAGCCATGCTGACCTAGGACATATTACTAAAAAAATTAATTAATATATACATATAACGAAACTATTTTTTGACAATATCGATGCATATCAGAATTGTCACCTAATTAATAATTTAAAATACATGTGTATAATAAAACATAATAATTGAGCATAAATAATTGAATTATAATCAGAAATGTACCTCACTCCTAATGCCTTGAAGGACACCTTAAAATGATGATATCTACCACAGAAACAGTTTCTGATTCAACAGAGTGCTAATCCTTGAACCATTAACCATCGGCTATCGAATAGAACCTGATTTGATTTGTTTTGAACTTGAATTAATGGAGGATGGATGAGGTTGAATTTGGCCTGAAATAAGAATGTTTGGAAGCCAGCAAAAGTCACTAATAGGTGTGGGTTGAGATGTTTTTATAGAGGAAGAAAGGGAGAGAAGTTCGGATCTAGACATTTACCAACTCTCTCAACCTTATCTATGTCAATCTAGCACACCAACAAGCCATCATATGGCCGCACCTACCCTCTCCTATCATAGCCGAACCAAACAGCCATCATATAGGCCTCAAACTCATTTAAAGCCCAAATAAATTATTTTGCATTTAAATCCAATTTAAACGCGTATCGATATCGCATATCGATTAATATATTTATAACTATTATAAATATATATTTAATAATATTTGTTCATCAAATTAAAATCAAATTGTGTAATTAATATTTCATAAATGTTATCTAATTTAATTAATTTATAATAGGTACAAATTAATTAAATCGTTTGATCAAAGGAGAATTCATCATTTCGGTTTTGTGACTCGTTAGTTGTAAATTTGGTCAGCGATTAATACCGAACATTTCGAATATTAACGTTCAAACATCACTTAATAGGTGGTGTGATATTTTGGTCAAATTTATCGCTTATTTGATTTTGGTAAAATCCAATTTTACTTTTTTAAGCGTTGCCCTGCTATGAATTTTATTTACACCAATTCTCTTCGTCAAAAATATATCACTTTGAACTTATGGAATTTGATAATGGTCAAAATTCCAATACCATTCATATTCCGCCCTATAGTCTGAACATAAAGTTCATGGTTCAATAATAACAATTATTTTTAAACGAACTGCTCTAGCCAAAGACTTTGAGTTGACCGTGTTACTAACCCCATATAACTTAGGAGACGGATCCTCTCTTGAATAGTGCTTCACTTCCAATATTTCCACTCGACCCAATTAAAGTCACTCAACGGACGTCGTGCCATGATTTGACTATTATCAAAGTTGAGCTTTCATATTGAAGATCGATAGTATTCTTACGTTGAGAGAATTATGTAAATTAGTCACATCGATATTTTCTATTTAACCTTAGCTGTATTAACCAACAGAAAACTATCGAATGAGTCGTTCCATAGTTATCCAACAACTATTAGCATGTAACCTCTAGGTGCTCCAGTTGTCATGAATAATATAATGCCCAACATTTGAAGAGTATTACGTACTCTAGTCTCACCAGATACACCAATATCCAGTCTCGATGCATGTTGACTAGGAACCTTTAAAATGGTATATTTGTTTTCAATATGATAAATTACTCACGGTTACAACAATTTGTAACTACTATCACAAAACATACTATTTATGGATTTTCTATTAAATATACTTTTAATTAAATTAATTAATATAACACACAATATCAAGTATATAATAGAAAGAAAACAACTTTATTTCGAACAAGATTGGTTATCGAGTTAGATATATGTAACAAATTACATATTTGCCACTGGGGCAAACCCCTAACTATATCAATCTCCCACTTACACTTGGGGTCAATTATGGAATCTTATTCAACTTCTACAATCGGTTTTTCTCAAAAACCAATTGGGTCGGTCCCTCAGTGAAACGGGCATGCTATTATGTTTCAATCATCCACTATGTTGATCAACTATCTCCGACGCAGATAAACTACCTTTATCATGTGGAATAATTTAGAGTACGTCTCTCGACTTCTAGTGAGCTCTAAGTTCTATTATGATCTATATAGCGACATTGTAATCATATAACAATGTTATGAAATTCCCAACATTTGGAATCACTCTCAGCTTAGTTATAAATTCGTGCATTTATATTTATATACATTGCTTTTATTGCAGTGCTATGCAAGGCGATGTACTTAGCTTTTTTATTGAATCAGCCACAGTCTTTCATTTGGAACATTTCCAATGTTCCGTATTAAACATTTAATAAAGTGTCCTTGCATATCATTTTAGGACATTCTTAATATCTTTTATACTTACTACAAAAGATATCATTTACAAATCCAACATCGAGTATTAAAATAACAAAAATTGATTTAAAGACAACTACATCGTTTACAATCAGCATTATGTTGTTTACTTATGATTTAGAAATATCTATGTACCTTTTAACGTTCTTTCTTATAAACACACGCTTCCTCTGCATTTTGACTGATAATCAAACTATTTGGTACATCTATCAAAACAATTGTTCGATTTTTTGGCTTTTCAGAAGGACCCTGTCATATTCGAAAACCTGCAAACTTAATATCCACTGACTTCGAGACGCATTGGTTGTTATATGCAAACGGACTAGTCTGAATCTATTTTCAGAACTTTCTGTTTCAACACATATGTACCAAAACATAAAGTCACAATAGGCAATAATATTATGAATAAAATCCGAACCAACCTGAGCACATCGAATGGTGAATCTATTACGTTACTTTCAACAATTGAAATTCATGGTAATATTCTAATCATTGTGGCTCACTATATTCCATTGCATCTGTCTTTCTCGTAAAAACACATTTGCGGCCAATGGATCATATCCCTTCGGATACAACTATAAAAATTATATTATGATAATGTACCTAGAATATATTTTTGATTAGCGCATCGTAAAATATCATAGAGTCAATAATCTTAATGGTTTAATTAAACAAGTGAGGATTATTTATTCTTGTATTGACAAGAAACTCACGGTTTCTCTTTAATGTACAAGAATTCTCATTAGACGTTCTAACGTATTGTGTTCACTTTGGTTCGTTCAATTTCATTTCATCCCCTGCAATTAGTTTTATTTTTAGATCATATCCAAATCTATTTTATACCAATATTTTCTTAGAAAAACTCATTCACTATGAAGTTGGTTTTTCTTAAAACAACAGTTGTTTCTCAGTGCAACGGAATGGGCACTCATAAATATTGTATGAATTGCCTAACTTTGCATGAGTTCACGGTATATTTATGTCCATAACATAAATTAGTCATCTAATAACTACCATTTCCAAAGTTCTCTTAGGACGATTCATATAATGTCTCTTACATACAATTATTACATGTAGTCTTTTGACTTGCAAACCTGCCAACTCCTTGGCCTAAGATATGCAAGGGTTTCTTATAAAGCCTTATCTCATATGGTTTTGTAAACTATTCTTTATATTAATTTTAACCTTGTGTACTACTCTTACACACCCTATAGAAAAGAGTTTAACTCAACTTCACTCATCATTAATCTGCTTTGTCCAACAAAATTCAGTTATTCTTTATCGATAGATCATTATGTATTATAGGGAGGAGTGATCTTTGAGTATGAATCTTCATTCATATTAGATACAAATGGAACTCTTTCCAATATACTCACCAATTTGATCAAATCAAATAATTTAAGTCCCATGTTATATAATTTACTTTCATTTTATATTCAATGAGCTTATCATAGACTTATACATGCATACCAAATACACATATCCATGTCTATGATAACTCATCGAGAAATATGTCGAAGTACGTGGAACTGTTTTGGTATTAATAGACCTACGATTGCATACATTTATATGTATTAATCCGAAGAGTTCATCAACTCTTATGATGCTCCCATTAAATGGGTGCATAGCCTTTATTTGTTTGAGATATAATTAAAAAATACCATTTGATTTATAATCATATAACAAAAATTATTTCTGAAAACTACGGCTTAGTCTATAATTCCAAAATAATTAGAAGTAAATTTATATACTTCTGTGTTTTCCAATGCACCAGTTTTGTTATGAAAACAAATGCCACATTATAGTTTTATTTTATAAATGAATATTCATAATATTCACATTGAAATATAAATATGTCTATTTTTCAGTCGATACAAAAATAGTCATCATTTCATATATAATGTTTGCTATGTTTTACGAAAACAATTTTCATAACTTGATGCAATAGTTAAGTGCTATATGGCATGCTCCCACTACTTCCGCCATTGTTATAATAGCGTACAGACTTTGAAGGTTCATCATTCACTTAATATAGGTTATTTATTTCATATACAACAACCAATTTATAGGGGAGAGTTTATTCATCAAATATCTTGAACTCCAGGAAATAAATCTTATAGAAACAAATTTCTATATGAAAATATATTTAGGAATAGAAATCGAATTTTTTATTCTAAGGTTAAGTATCAAATATTATTATTACAACTCTCATTTCCAATGTTTCTTTATGAAGCAGAAGTGACCATTCACTCTCTTCATCCAAACTATACCTAAATCACATTTACTGTTGTGCACTCATTTTTCTTTCTAAATGGTCGAACCATTCAAAATAAAATCCTTACTATAACATCATAACGAACACTTTACAAAATCCCACTCGATCATCCTTAACATTTAAGAACATCGAATATGTTGCACTTTGCTTAAACTGATCAAACTGACATTTCAATGATCGAATTCTTGGATCTTTCTTGTAGTTTTGGTATGCGATACATTTAACACAATATGATCCTTTTGTAATAAATCAAATTGAATACTTAATCTCACAATACTATTTATTGGCTTAATTCAGATGAACTAACTTCATCAAAGAATCATACACTACAAACTATGACTGTTCCCCATATAACACTTATATGCGATAATATATGAATCAAATATCCATAGTCCTGTATTGGTGTTAAAGTCTGAAACTCATAGAATGCAATACACGGTCTCGACCAAATAAATGCGTAATCGACCAAATTACGAATTTATTTTGTAGTTGTAAAATCAGGCGCACGCATAGGTATTGAAACATTAACATGAAAGAATCATTTATTAGTAAGTATATGTTATATTTTTATTTTCTAATCTTTAATTCATTTCATTTATATATCTTAATTGATAAACGTTTATTAATCATATTAAATGCACAAATTTATCAATGTAAATTATTATAACATTATATAGCATATATTCTTATAATGTTAGAAAGGTTAAATGTTATCATTTCATTTTTCTAATATAGCTCCCACTAGTCTTTTATGTTTCACCAAACCCTAGGTGAAACATAAAAGTCTTTCGACTTTTCTAGTGGTTGTTAAGATTCGTCTGTCTTGGAATTCTAACCTTGAGTTTGCTCAACAAGTCATAGCTTCACGAACGATGGATGATTCCTTATCGGTTGTATCATATACAACTCCTAACCATAGGTACCTTGTCCTAATTTCACTTCAACCTTAAGTTTGCTCAACAAATCGAAATGAAATTATTCACTCGTACCTACCATATGGTGATGGCCTAAGTATAGTATATATATCTTGAGTTTGCTCATACATATAGTTATCTTACCTCTATATTCAATACATTAATAAAACAGCACATAACATCCCTAGCTTGAGTTTGCTCAACAACTAAAGAGTACGCAAGTAATTTATTGATATATATGGTAGTGGACAACTTTATACCGAGGATTCATAATCTTCAATATATTATATTGAGTGATATTGACTTATGGAATAATGTATTTCTTATGAAATACATTCGTGATTCAAGTGTCGAGCATATCTGAAATCACAGTATACATATATTTACATGCGTATTTGTTTCTTAAGTTGTTTGTGGTTTCTTAACGTTCCACCTTTAATTATACATTCATATTATATAAGTTTTATTATTATAAAACTTTTATATTTCATAATACTTATATAATTGCCTTATGTATAATATTATATTAATTAAATCTTGTTTAAATAATTTTAATTAATTAACATTTTAATTAATTTTATATCATCTAAATATAACGTTTATATTGAATATTATATGCTACAATATTTATAGTACAACACATATATCATATATATATATATCTGTATATTATTTAATCAATTAACCTTTAACTAATTTTTTAGTTAATTTTTTGTAACATCCCCTATCTTGAGGCCCGAAGCTAAGTGCTACAGATGCTGAAATCATCCATAGTATTAACTTCCGATGATAAAATACGGTAATGTAAATGGTGTCCATAATATCAGAAGCACATGAATATGAAATAAAATCAACACAATTAAAACAACTTTTCTGATTACATTTCAAATCAATATTTCATATTCAGATACATAATCCCAAAACGATTCTCAGATTTCGATCAAATATAATTATTACAAAATACGCCAAGAGAGACATATGAAGATTCCCCCTTGGATGATTAGAGTACTAAATAGACACATAAGTCTTAATACATCACAACAGAAATAAAACTAAATAGCTCCTATATAGCTAGCTTTGCCTCCTACACATCTTCGTAAGCTTTATTCATCCAACCTACTAAACATGAAAAACCTTAACTCTCAATCTACTCAAACTAATTTTGAGCACTCGAGAGTTTAAGGGAAAAACATAAACTTCGAGTCAGATATAAAGCCTAGTGTGAATAATACTATTACATCTCGGTTTACTGATATTAAGTGAGACCATGCCACTTAGTGGAACGGGTTTCCCTTCACTAATATTCTTTTAAAAAATATCTTTTTGCAAATCTGAATCCTGCAATCAAACTGATTGAAACAATAATAGCAATATCATATATGCTCATAAATCAGGTAATAAATGGACCATATGTCCGAACATCATAGTTTTGTTTGGCTGACTACTAACCAATAGCTGACTCGGGCCTACCAGTCAAAATAAATAATCTAACACCTGTTAGACAAACTTCTGGATGGTCTGTCCTTAACTTACTTCTCCCAGGGTCACCTATTCCAAATGGTTTTGCTGGCTCACCAATAACCTATCCTCATTCACTGTATATATGCCTTTCTGTGTGTAACATCATTTAAGCCTTGCCCGTGACTAAGCCCTACACACTGGAATTTTGGACTAAATTAGCTAGGGGCTATAGCTAATGTATAGGGCGCAACTCTATACCAGTCCCATCTGGTATTAAAATATCCGAGTCATTTACTTAGGGTTAACTACCCATCAAATTTTACTTGAAAACATCTTTCAAATTGATTTAACCCTTTAAATTATACTTAAACAAGGAAAACATACCATTTGCTTTACTCAAATCTCTTTGCCATGATATATGCTTTACTTAAAACATTGTTGATGAAAACCTTCGAAACCTTTGTTTAAAACCTTTAAACAATCTCTTTAGAAAACCTTTAAAGTGCCCCTTTCAAAATCACTTAACTACTTTACTTTGAACTCTAGGCCGAAAGGCCAAAACGTACCCTTCGAAACCATTTATAATAAACCTTTTGAAACCATTGAAAGTGTCCTTTCGAAAGCTTTATAAAACCTTAGACATCCTCTTTTAAAACACTTCAAATTTGCCTTTCGAAAACATTGAAAACCTTTCATTCATTTACTATAGGTAAACCTTTTGAAAACATTGTTGAATCACCCCTTCAAAACCTTTATCGTATACCTTTCGAAAACGTTGGGGAACATCCCCTTCGAAACCTTCATTAGATACCTTTTGGAAGTATTAAAGTCCTTTACTTAAAACAAACCTTTCGAAAGCATTGGGTTCAAGTATAAGTTTGTGGAACATAGTTTTGAAACCTTTAAAACCATTTCTTTCCAAACTTTGGATTTAACTTTCAAAATATAAAAATGGGTCTTAAAACAACTGGGATGAAAGTAACTCTTTCGAAAGCATTTTCCTAAAAAAGAAGAAGTGGATGGTGTCAAAACCAACCCCTTCGAAAGCATTGGAGAAGCGGCTCAGGGTTTAAAGCGAAAGAACCCTTTCGAAGGCACTGCTTTGAAAGGTAGAATGCGACAGCAGGGGTTTTGAACCCTTCGAAAGCTCATTTATAAAACAAAGGCGGCAAATCTTTGGAAAGCTCTTTTCTTTAAAACATTTGACCAAGTTGAAAGCCATCTCATTCGAAAGCCTCATTTACAACCAAAATAGTTCTAAGTTTTCAGAAGCTACTTCAACCCCTTCGAAAGCCTTGTTTCAACTCCATGCCTTTCGCCTAACTCTAATCCATTACATACTGAAGCTGATACCATGTGTGTAACGATCCTGACTCGGCCTTCGAAAATCGACACCCGTACTTCACTTGTACTCGAATGCCGCAGATTCAAACGCCGAATCTGGCTCGCCGGAGCTTATAACACAGTAAGTATAACAACACAGCGGAAGAAAGAAATGAATAATATCATATACAACTCTAATGAATACAATATCCAGAATGATATACAACAATGATATCAATATGATACAACAATATCAGAGATAAATAATGATACAGCGGAAATAACAGAAGCGATAACTCCAAATGATCAGTCAGAGAGGATGAGTCCAACCACTCCAATGTCAAGCTCGAACCACAAAGATAAGCAAGGTCAGTCGTCAACTCCAAGAACTAAACTAGCTCCAGATAATCAACTAAACCTGACTATCTGAAAGGAAACACAACTCTAGACTGCCCGTGTGGGAAATTGTGGGCACCCAGAGATTAGGAAGGGAACAATAAACTCTTAGTCAGTCATGGGACTGGTGTGAGTAACAAAAACAGTTTATCTTTAAACAAAAAACAAAGGAATTTTCAACATTGAAATCCGCAATGCTTTTGGAAAATGAAACTACCATAAGACCTCCCACCACACACACAATGCAATCGCATACTTGGAGGAGATTTCTTCTTATGATAGTCAAACATGCTTACTACACGAACAAACTCTTTTTGATATTATTACCAGTGCATAGTGTGAAAATCCTTTCAAAAGTATAATATTAATCTTAGCCAGCATAGGTACCATTATATTATGCCTGCTACAGCTGCCGCCTGAGGAGACAAGTTATACAAATTGCAATCGTAAAGGGCTCGTATTGTTTCTTTGGATTTTCCAACAAATGGTCAGGCTAAGGAACTTCTTACTGCCACATGGGAACGCCTCTGGAGGGATGCCCCGAGAACCTACCCGGATCTCTGCCAACACAAGGCCGGGTTACCTCTGTAACTAGGTAACTAATACTCGAGTATGCCACCCCCCGGTCCTTTGGGACCTTTATCCGAGGCCTCGATCACAAAGAATTAATCACACAGTAAATGAGATTGGAGCAACCACACAGGTAAATATCTGGGCTCCATACTATAATATCACCTTTTTCCAGAAGGAAATGACATACCCTAAAGGGAGCGACCCTCGTAACCTTGCCGCATCTTTCTTGTTTCGACCATTTTCGGTTTGTGAGGCTCGATGAGGTCTCGTCCACAAAGCTACGCTTTTTCACAAAGCCATGCTTTGATCAATAAATGATCAACAAATGATCAGCAACACACAGCAACACTTAGTATGCCACACTACCAAATTGGGAGTATATCACTGATAACCTTCAATTACATAACCTCTGAGCTCGTACGTCTCAGAGAAGGGTGTTAAGCTAAGAGAATAAATCTCCGCCACCAAACAGAAATGTATTTGAAAGAAATCAGCTTTATATCTCAAAGTGTAGTGTCAGACATACAACCATACAAGTCTATTCCGGGTTCGAACAGAACCGAAGGCACTTCCAAAGAAGCCCTTGCAATCCGGGTATTCACAATCCTGATCGGATTTCCCATCACTTAGGAAATCTCTATACCGGTGCAACTCAGTGCAGAGACAATCGATAAGTCATCCTATCGTTCTCACAAATACCCGGTCTTCAAATGCAATCCATATACGACGTATCATTATTCGGAATGGGTTATATGACACAAAGGTCCTCTCCCAGCTAAACCGAATAATGAGCACAATATTTAAAAACATATGGATAATGGATTTCAATTAAGTCACAATTTATTACCCAAAACTTTTCTTTCAAATGGTTTAAACACATTACCATTTTAATCTTTTACATAAAAAGATTCATCTCACAAAGTTCACCCAGTTTCACAAAGATCTATTCATAGATTTTCCAATCGATTTCCATTTCAATTGGATTAACTCATTAAATCTTTAAATCAAAGATTCAACTGATAGCTTTCGAAACAATTCCATTTCGATCTTTATACAAAAGGTGCACCTTTCCAATTTCAAAACAAAGTTCAACAATCTTTCACAAAGGTTTATTCATAATTCGGAAAACCATTTTCCTTTAAAACTTGAGATTCTTTTAACACAAATTGGAAATTCATTCCTTATATGAAAGCTTCTATTATTTGAAAACAAATAGTTTTCATTTCGGAAAATCTGATTCATTTATACGAGTTAAAGTCTTTGGGTTAAATTCAAATTCTCAAAATCATACTTTTAAAATGGTTTAAATTCATATAACACATTTATAACATCTTTAACCATAATTTCCAAACATGGAATTCAATTCAAAATTTTGAATTCAAATTCAAATTAAATTATTTAAATTGGAAAACTTCTCCAAGTTATTCAAAATAACTTTTATCTTAAAAACTCCTTTCTAAAGCTTTAACATTTAATCCCAAATCCATTTCCAAAATCAATTGAAATTAAAATTTCAATTTCAAAAATATTAAATTTAAATCATCTGTGACTTAACCGATTTCCTCGTGAAATCCATATTTGTGTGTGTAAAAGTGTGGTCCAGGGGTTTTACACAGTAGTGCAACATCATCCAATCATCACAGATTAAAATATAGGAATATAGTTGATAAGCGGTATAACTATAACGCTTATCTTTTATTCACAGATCACAGATATTTAAATTACAGATAATATATTACATTCATCCCAGATAAATGAACTACAGTACAGATCACACACAAATCAGAATATATCACATAGCATCACAGATCAGGGAATATCAACAATTCAACCATTCAGTCAAGTCCAAACATTCACAAGTAAATTTTTATTTATCGACTGATTAATTTAAATCAGATGTATTACTTATGAACAAATTATCAGATCCGAGTTAATTATCATAAGTTAATCACCAATTATTTCTTAATCACTTGATTAATTAATTAACCTTTAATAGATTAATTTTCCTCAAATTAATTACCTTAATCAATTTATCACATTATCCTTAAATCAATTATTGCTTAATCACTTGATTAATCAACTTTAATCATTAATTAAATATTTAATTAATCATCCTTAATTCACAAATTAATTATTCCTTACTTAATCTCCATTTGATTAATTATATTAAAAATTTATTTCCCTTAATTACTTATATCAATTAAACTAACTCCTTGATTAATTACATTAATTAATCCTTTAATTACACTGAGTCATCATCACTTAATTACTTCCCTCAAGTAATTATCCTTTAATTACTATCCATTAAGTAATTTCCCTTTTTATTACATCCAGTAATTATACATTAATTACTTTCCTAAGTAATTATATTTCCAAAATTTTCAAGTGATTATTCTGAATTAATTAACTTAAGTAATTAACTTGAACAAATTCAATTAACTCGATTAATTACACTGAATAATTAATTCCTTAATTACTTACATTAAGTAATTATACTTAATAATTTCACAAATGGTTATTATTGAATTAATTAACATAAATTTATTGTTGAAATTTATCACATTAATTATTTCAAAAATCTTGGTTAATGACCTTTATCAACTATTAAATTTCTTTAATTACTTTTCTAAAGAAATTTACTTATATTAATCAATGTTGATTATAAATTGATTTACTATTAAGAACTCATTAATCTTCATTATTTAAAGTCAACTCATTCATATTCATGATTTAATTGTTATTTACCATATATTGAAACATTGTTTCAAATTTCCTTTTTTATTTCCAATTTAGATTTAAAATTTGAAATAAATCCATATTTACTTTTAATAAAGTTTAAAGCAAATTCCCTTAACACTTTAAATTTACATTTTGATTTAAACTCAATTTTAAAACCTTGCTTTAAAGTTAAAAATTAAATTTCTAGATTTCAAACAGGTACAGGTGTTAAAGCCTGTACAAATTTTCTACCCGAGCCTCCCCTGTTTCTGCTTCGAGACCAACACCTATCATCTTCGAGTCAAGTACTCGAATTACTCGAGACAAACTCGAGTTTTCCTCTACTCTTCCCAGACAACCACACCCAGGCTAACACTATCAGGCTCGTGCACGTGCACAGTGGCTCCGACCAACGCCGGTCATCGTCACGACGTCGAACATATCGACAATCACTTCCAGGACATACCCCGACCAACCTAACCGCGTCATCGCCTCGAAACTCGAATTCGAGATCAAGCTTGCAACCTGGAACAACCCAAACCAACCAAAAACGCTTCGCGCCTCCACGTCACGTCGCCTGAACCCTTGCAAATCTGTCCAAAGCAACGTCACACCCCCGAGCTTCTATCCCCCTAGGTCCGGACAACTCCGATCAACCCACGGCGATACAGCAACCCTCTTTTCGACCTTAACAAAAAACTGGACTTAAACCCTAATTTAACTTCGTATGATCATCATGGTCAGCTAAAAATCCATCGATTATTTTTCCAATGATCCTCAATCTCCCCTCTACCTCCAGCAACAATTACGTTGATCAACTCTTCGCCGATCAATGGAATTGGGCAAAAATGTACTTTACATTCAACTTACAAATACTCAACATCCCCAAATCTATAAATCTTGATATTAATATTAAAATTCATCATTTTGAAGTTTGAATCTGATTGTACAATCAAAACAAGAATTCCCGACCCTTGATCTTTTACATATTTTGATATTTACTAAGATTTATCATTTTATAAATAAATACTTAATGAATACACTTGAATTTATTTTTAAACATGATGTTGCATTTATGTAAAACCTTTTCATTCAGCAATCAAAGCCTAAAATTGTTTGGGTTGGGTGATTTAAATTTTCTAACAGGTTTTAAAACCTGGAATGTATGCACAGAGGCAAATTTTTGCCTATTTTCCAGACATGCACACCCTATTTACACATATGTATATATCACATGCAAGCATATACAATTACTTTCCACAACATCATTCAAGTATTCATCATAATTATCAGATATAAAACGGATTCAAGATTTGAGGGTGTTAGTTTACTCGCATTGATTTGAAAATGAACAGAGCTGCTACTTGAAACAGACTTGAATTTGTAAGTTGAAGTTCTTCACTTGATCTTTGGCTTTCATGAATCTGTATTGTTGTTTAGGTTGTATTTTGTTGAAGTTGTATGTTGATTTGTTTGTTTGAGTTTTAGATAGTGTTTGCCTCAGTTTTCATAGCTTAGGATGGAACGAATTTGAAATGAGAAGATGATATGTATAAAATGAATACATGAGATATTATTATTTGTTTGTACAAGAGGCAGGGATATTTCTTGCTTTGGGTGGCTGATGGATACATTTTGTAAGATTTCGAATTGACCAAATACTTTGAGCTGAGATGAAAGCATTTAATGCTAAGTATTTTATGTCTCATACTTATCTTCTTTTCTTTGTTTATTTTGTATTGACTAAAGAGATTTTTCTTTTCTACTTTGGTGGCTGCAGATCTCATGTTTTGGTGGCTGAAGTAACTTGTGTTTTGTTTTGTGTGCTAAAGATCTTTATATTGAGTGTTATTATCTTTATTTTCCCAAGCTTACATACTTATGTTTTGTTCATCTGTGAATGTATTGTTCTCTTTTCGGCTGAAATGATTTGTTTGTGTTGAGATGATTTCTTGTTTTGCACAGCAACATATTTGCTGTTAATATATTTTTATATTTATTTTGTATGAAGATATCTTGTCTTATTATTTTCTTGCTTCATACCTTTGTGCTTATCCGATTTGTTTTCCAAGTCTATTTATATATATTTATTTTTAAACCATTTATCTAAGATTTAAATTCAAATCAAATATATACATATATATATTCAAATTTACTCATATATGCCCGTATACATACATATATATATATACATTCACATATATATACAATATTTGAATTTAAACGATTTAACATATACTCTATTGGAATTTGGGGAAACTCAAATCAGTTTATCAGTTAATTCCACAATTTTTATTCAAAAATTAATTTAATTATCAATTTAAATTTATATAAAATCCGGGGTCGTTACAACCTTCCCTGTAACGACCCGTATTTTTACGGATCGAAACATCGTAAAACAGTTGACATTTGGTCACATTGTTGATTAGTTATCCAGAGTCTGTCTTAGGTCGTATAGAAGCTAGGTCGTATAGTGGTTAGGTCGTGGTAGACGACCTAAGGAAGTGGAGCGACCTATAGAAAGTTGGCGACCTAAGAAGTGGAGCGACCTAAGGATTTTGGGATAGGTCGTATAGGAGTTGGGTCGTGTGATGGTTTAGGTCATGGGGTAGGTTAGGTCGAGTGAACGACCTAAGAGATAGGAGCGACCTATAGAATTAGACGACCTAAGGATTTCCGACCTATAGAAGTTAGCGACCTATTAGTTAGCGAATTAGCGACCTAGTGGTTAGCGACTTAAGCAGGTTAGCGACTTAAGGAGGGTAGGTCGGCGACGACCTAAGGAAGCTGGGGGTAGGAGTGAGCGACCTAAGGAGGCTAAGTCGTAGACGACTTAGGAGTTAGGTCGTGGGTTGTTAGGTCGCTAAGTATTAGGTCGTAAGGGGTTAGGTCGTAACCCAGTTAGGTCGCGCATTGTTTTAAGTCGTGATATAGTTAGGTCGCGCATTGTTTTAGGTCGTGTAGCGTTAAGACGCTAAGCCGCTTGTTGTTAAGTCGCATCCCTGTTAGGTCGTAAGTCGTGGATGCGCATGGGCTTAGGTCGCTAAGACTTAGGTCGTGGGGTTTCTTAGGTCGTAGGTCGCGAGAGTTAGGTCGTGGGCGACCTAAGGGGGCGGACGACCTATGAAAACTGCCTATAAATAGGTGGGTTTTTCTTCACTTTTTGGATCCGGATTTCGAAGCGACGAAGTGCTGCCATTTTGAGAACTCGACTTCTACACTTCTTCACTTCTTTTCTCCACTTTTATTTAGTACTTCCTTCCATCCAAGATCGAAGATCCAAGAGCTAAAGTTGAAGATCTTCATCCATTGAAGAGGGATTTCATCGTTTGAAACGGATTGGTGATAGATCAAGTTAGATCCTTCGCTGTCCAGATCTGAAGTGGGTTTCTTTTGAGGTGTTTAGGTGATTTGGTGAGTGGTGATTATCTCTCACACGGATCCAAAGGAGTATATCGGATCGTTGGCTTGATTTTGTGTTAAAGTAGTGATTTCCATGCATTTTCCTAATCCTAAGTATAGATCCATATAGATCCATTGTTCATAATGATTTGGCATCCATTTTACTACATGTTAACCTATGCAAGTTCATTCATCAAGATTATAGAGATATGGCTCATGTTCTCATGCTTGTTAGACTTTTGACTCTTTAATTACGAAATTGCCATTATTGTTATAATTGTCTATTTAGATCATATTTGAATGCTTGTTTACTTGGATTAATGTTTGAATTGATTGATTGCTATGAATTAGATGATTGATGATTTGATTTAGATAAGATGGTCGAAGATGATTCAAAAGCTAAGGGAAAGGCTCTTGAATTGGAAAAGCTGCTCGTGGTATATGTAGCGGATGATGAAGCTCATATGGATAGATTTGATGATGATGTTGAGATGAAGCTTTGCTATGATAATTATGAGGCGAAGTATGATATGAGATAGCCTTGGTCTAATCCAGACGGGATCATTCCAAGCAGATTGATAACTCGATGATATGGTTCAGGTTTGAGGATAATGGTTTGCTCGAGAGGCGCTTGAGCTAGTATGGAAATAGTCGTCGAGGAGGATGACTAGAAGGCTGAGATTTCATCGTTGTTGAAGGTTCTATCATGCTCAAAGCAAGAGTACGTTGGGCATATTCGATAGTCCCTGAAGGCTACTGATTGGTAGTCAAGTACTCTGGGCAGATTCGATAGTCCTAGGCACGGGTCACGATGACGTGCAGAGTTATGTCTAGAACCGGGGTTTCCATTAGCCCTTGACGGATGGATGAAATAATGAGCCGGTCGTTCAATTAACGATGATATCGAAGCAATGATAACAGTGATAGCCAGAGTCATGGATGTTTGGTTGTATCGTCATTCGGTCTCAAGAGCGGTATTTTCTGGGTGCTTATCTGATCTTGGTTTAAGCCTTGGGGGTTTGTACTTGGAAAACATCGCCCTTGACTCGAGTGATAATTGCTTTACTTTAAATTGTATGCTTTGCTATGTTTGCTTCTACTTAGTGTGTGTCTGGGGGCTATCACTGTAGAAAGAGGTGGAGTGGGAGGGTTGTATTCCTATTCCTTTTTCCTTTATGCTCTTTTGGTATGTTGTTAGTTAATTTACCGCTCACTAAGACTGTTGTCTGACTCAAGGCTTTATGTTTTAACTCTTATTGCCTTGGGCTGTTCGTCCATTTTGGGACGGGCAGACTAGGTAGCAGGTGACAGGTGTTGTTTTTGCTTTCCACGAGGCTGATGACGAAGACGAGCTGGAGGATTGCATATTATCTTTTTACTATATGTACTGGATGTTCCGTTGCTTGTATATCCTCTGAGTGTTATGTAGTGAGGCTTGATGTATTGACTGTTCAGATGTTTGTATCCAACTATTATGAAGTTTTATTGATGAGATTCTATTCTGTGAAGCTTCACTATATATATATATATATATATATATATATTCTATTGTATTTTGTCCATGCGCTGTGAGTAATACGATAGATTCTGTTGTTTAAATTTACCCTGGCAATCGTCCATGGTCGCCTGGCACACTTTACAGCGCACTATCTCTAGGTTCGGTGCAGGGGTCATGGGCGGTCGTCACATTTGGTATCAGAGCATTGGTTAATCGATTTTACCCAACGCTCGCTGACGTAACTACGTATGAGAGACGTAATTGTATTTTGATGGGTGATTACTATATATAATACAATAGCTTAGTAGAGTTGAGTCCTTTATGCAGTTGTTTCTCTAGGAGTGCTAATCATTCCTTTTTATAGATATTAAGGATGAGTCGAAGAGGGAGACCAGCTGCTAGGGAAGGCCGTGCTACTGAGGGGGCTGCTGATTATGCTGCTATATTCGAAGCTATGATGACTTCGATCATGAGAAGGATGCCAGCTCCGGGGCCATCGGTGGATGTTGGAGTTCAAGTTCAAACTCCAAAGCCAGTGGATTTTGCTAAGTTGTGTAAGGATTATTCTGCTCTTGGAGGGAAGGTTTTCTTGGGAACGGAACCAACTATTGAAGTCCAGAGGTGGATAGATGCTTGTAGAAGGATCTTTAGTGATTTGGGAATTGAGGATGCGACTAAGAGGAAGTTAGCATCAAGACAGCTTCAAGGAAGAGCTTCTGATTGGTGGAACTCTATCACCATTGATACTCCAGAGGAAGAAATTACTTGGGAGCAATTCCAAGTCAGATTTGAAGCTAAGTTCATTTCTACAGCCCAGAAGTCTGTTCTGTTCAAGAAGTTTGTGGAGCTCAAGCAAGGTGGAAGACCAGTTCTTGAGTATGTTTCTGAGTTTGAAGCTTTGTCCAAGTATGCCCGGTCGTATATTGAGTCTTCGTATCAGAAGAATGAGAAGTTTGTGACAGGCTTAGACAGTTATCTTGGGAGGCAATTGGTGGATCATTTGGACGATTCATTTGAGAAGCTTGTGGAGAAAGCTCTCAGGCACGAGAATTTGTTTCCTAAGGAAGGATCTGTTGTTGCTGTGACCAGGGAAGAGTCTAGACCACAGCAGGGTTGAAACAAGAAGAGGAAGCAGCAGCAGCAAAAGGGTAAGGATGGCCAGAAGAAGCCGAAGGGTGAAGTGACCTGCTTCAATTGTCAACAGAAGGACCATTTCTCCAAGGATTGCAAGAATCCTAAGGTGCCGATGAAATGCCATAACTGTGACAAGCCGGGGCATATCAAGAGGAATTGTCCAGATCCGAGGAAGGACAAGCAGATTGTGCAAGCTTATGCTTTGGGAGCTGTTCCATCGTCTTCGAAAGCTCCTACCGCTAGAGAGAAAGGAAAGAGTGTAGTGGTTCAAGGTACTCTTTCCATATGTGGTGTTCCAGTTAGAGTGTTATTTGATACTGAGGCGTCGCATTCTTTTGTTTGTAATGAACTTGTAGGCCGGTTGGGTTTAGAACCGGATATTGTTGATAGGCCATTGGTTGTGACTAATCCAGTTGGGGGTTCGTCTTGTTTGTGTATGCTATGCCGTGGTCTGATTGTATCGAGTCATGATTGCTCTTTTGTTTGTGATTGTTTTGTTCTGAACTTTGCGGGGTTCGAAATTATTTTGGGTATGGACTGGCTTAGGAAGTATGCGGCAAAGGTTGATTGTGAGAGGTTGGAGGTGACAGTCGAGAATGTGGAGGGGCGAAAGATTGTGATACGATGTAAGCATGAAGAAGGCGTCTTCATGAGCTTCATGTATTCGCTGGTTGTTCCACGGGATGGACTGTCATCGTTACCAATCGCTAATGGATTTGAGGATGTCTTTGACAAGGTCAAAGGGTTACCGCCGCATAGAGAGATCGAGTTTCGTATAGATCTAGTTGAAGGAGCCAGACCTGTTGTGATGCCTCTTAGGCGGATGGCGCCTAGGGAACATCAGGAGTTGAGGGTGCAGGTTGATGATCTTTTGCAGAAAGGATTCATTCGGCGTAGTGTGTCAGAATGGGGTGCACCAGTTGTGTTTGCAACCAAAGCGGATGGATCGTTGAGGTTGTGTGTGGATTATCGTGAGCTGAATAAGGTGACTAAGAAGAACAAGTATCCATTGCCGAGAATAGATGACTTGTTTGATCAGCTTCACGAAACTAAGGTGTTTTCTCAGATGGATTTGGCTACGGGATTTCACCAGTTAAGAGTGGCTAAGGATAGTGTGCCGAAGACTGCTTTTAGGACACCATCCGGTTTATTTGAGTGGCTGGTAATGCCGTTTGGATTGACTAATGCACCAGCATATTTTGTGGATCTTATGAATAGAGTGTTCAGAGATCAGTTGAGCAAGTTCGTTCGTGGATGATATTCTGATTTATTCCAGAACTGAAGAAGAGCACAAGACGCACTTGCGTATTGTTTTGGAAATCTTGCGGAAACATCAGCTGAAGGCTAAGTTTTCGAACTGTCACTTCTGGAAGAGTGAAGTGAGGTTCTTAGGCCGTGTTATCTCTGGAAATGGAATAGCGGTTGATCCCGCCAAGGTGGCAGCAATCCAGGATTGGGTTAGACCTAAGAATGCATCTGATGTGAGAAGTTTTCTTGGATTAGCAGGATATTATCGACGGTTTATCAAAGACTTCTCCAAGGTAGCTGCACTGTTAACAGGATTGACGAAAAAGAATCTAGTATTCAAATGGGATGCTAAGTGTGAGCAAGCTTTCAGAATCCTGAAAGAGCGATTGACAAGTGCTCCTATTTTGACTATTCCAAGTAGGAATGATGAGATGGTGGTTTACACCGACGCATGTGGTACTGGACTTGGAGCAGTGCTGATGCAAAGGGATAAAGTTGTTGCGTATGCAAGTCGACAACTGAAACCGCATGAAAGGAATTATCCGACTCATGATTTGGAGTTAGCGGCGATTGTATTTGCTCTGAAGATGTGGAGACATTATCTATTGGGAGTTCGATTTGAGTTGTTTACAGATCATAAGTCGTTGAAGTATCTTTTCTCCCAAAATGATTTGAATCTTCGGCAGCAGCGATGGCTAGAGTTTTTAGCATCATATGATTTTGGTATAGCTTATACTCCAGGAAGGGTAACGCAGTGGCAGATGCGTTAAGTCGAAGACATGCAGGATTGGGAGCCATGTTTTCGGAAAGGAAGAATCTCGAGTATTTAGCTGGATTTGACTTCAGGCCTAGATGTGAATTGGAACCTGAGATGTTGGCAAACTTATCGATAAGACCGACTCTTGTGGAAAGAATTGGCGAGAGTCAAAAACGAGATGATAAGATTGTCAAGGTTATCCGTGATTTGGAATCTGGATTGGAACCAGAAAAGGATAAAGGATTCGAGGTTGATCGAGAGGGTTGGCTTCGGAAACAAGGACGACTAGTCGTTCCCGATATAGATGAATTGAGGAGTGAAGTTCTGAAGGAAAGTCATCACTCGAAGCTGACAATTCATTCAGGTGGAAATAAGATGTATCGGGATATGAAGAGAACCTATTACTGGGAAGGTATGAAGAAGGATGTTGGAAATTTTATTTCCAAGTGTATGAACTGCCAGTTGGTGAAAGCCGAACAGAAGAAGCCAAGTGGATTGCTTCAGCCGTTAGAAGTTCCTACATGGAAGTGGGAGCAAGTATCGATGGATTTTATTGATGGGTTACCTAGAACAAGAGCGGGAAATGAAGGAATTTGGGTCATTGTAGATCGTCTGACTAAGAGTGCAAGATTCATTCCTGTTCGATCGACTAGGACTGCATCAAAGTTGGCTGAGTTATATGTTAAGTGGATAGTTCGATCCATGGTATTCCGAAGAGTATAGTGAGCGATCGAGATCCATTGTTCACCAGTGGATTTTGGAGAAGCTTCTAGGAAGTTTTGGGAACCGAGTTGTGTTTGAGTACAGCTTATCATCCTCAAACAGATGGTCAGACCGAGAGAGTCAACCGAGTTTTGGAAGATCTTCTTAGAGCTTGTGTTTTGGATTTCGGAGGATCATGGGAAGATCACCTTCATTTGGTGGAATTTTCATATAACAACAGTTACCAGTCGAGCATTGGTATGGCACCGTATGAGGCATTGTATGGAAGACCGTGTAACTCTCCGACATGTTGGTTAGAGACAGGAGAAAAGCTGATGCTTGGGCCAGAGATGATTCGTCAGACTTCGGATTGCATAGAAATCATTCGGCAACGAATGAAGGCAGCCCAAGACCGTCAGAAAAGTTATGCCGATAAGCGTCGTAAGGATTTGGAGTTCGACGTAGGTGATATGGTTTTTATGAAGATTTCTCCTCTGAAGAATGTTATTCGATTCGGAAAGAAAGGAAAATTGACTCCGAGATTTGTTGGACCATTCCCGATCATCGAGCGAATTGGAAAGCTCGCCTACAGATTGGAGTTACCAGAAAAGATGTCGAGTGTGCACAATGTTTTTCATGTATCATATCTACGGAAGTATGTGCACGACTCGAATACAGTGGTTTCTGCTGATAGCTGTGAAGATTTCGAAGTTGATCCAGTCGATAAGAGACCTCGTAAGCCTCTTCGTGTTGTGGAAACCAACACGAAACAGCTTAGGAGGAAGGTAGTTAAGTTGCTCAAGATACAATGGAGTGATGATGATAACGACTGTACATGGGAGGTGGAAGAGAGGATGAAAGCAGCTCATCCTGAACTCTTCAAGGTATGGCCCTAAGGTGTCGTGTCATCTAACGACATTGTAACTTGTTCTAGTTTTAGAATTCTGCATGCTAAGCTAGAATTGGATGCATGGTTTGTTGATTGCTATGGATGGTAGGCATGCAGAATAGTCTTTGATTGCTCTGTTTGTTTGGAATTTCGGGGGAGAAATTCCTAAGGGGTAGAGAGAATGTAACGACCCGTATTTTTATGGATCGAAACATCGTAAAACAGTTGACATTTGGTCGCATTGTTGATTAGTTATCCAGAGTCTGTCTTAGGTCGTATAGAAGCTAGGTCGTATAGTGGTTAGGTCGTGGTAGACGACCTAAGGAAGTGGAGCGACCTAAGGAAGTGGAGCGACCTATAGAAAGTTGGCGACCTAAGGATTTTGGGATAGGTCGTATAGGAGTTGGGTCGTGTGATGGTTTAGGTCGTGGGGTAGGTTAGGTCGAGTGAACGACCTAAGAGATAGGAGCGACCTATAGAATTAGACGACCTAAGGATTTCCGACCTATAGAAGTTAGCGACCTATTAGTTAGCGAATTAGCGACCTAGTGGTTAGCAACTTAAGCAGGTTAGCGACTTAAGGAGGGTAGGTCGGCGACGACCTAAGGAAGCTGGGGGTAGGAGTGAGCGACCTAAGGAGGCTAAGTCATAGACGACTTAGGAGTTAGGTCGTGGGTTGTTAGGTCGCTAAGTATTAGGTCGTAAGGGGTTAGGTCGTAACCCAGTTAGGTCGCGCATTGTTTTAAGTCGTGATATAGTTAGGTCGCGCATTGTTTTAGGTCGTGTAGCGTTAAGACGCTAAGCCACTTGTTGTTAAGTCGCGTCCCTGTTAGGTCGTAAGTCGTGGATGCGCATGGGCTTAGGTCGCTAAGACTTAGGTCGTGGGGTTTCTTAGGTCGTAGGTCGCGAGAGTTAGGTCGTGGGCGACCTAAGGGGGCGGACGACCTATGAAAACTGCCTATAAATAGGTGGGTTTTTCTTCACTTTTTGGATCCGGATTTCGAAGCGACGAAGTGCTGCCATTTTGAGAACTCGACTTCTACACTTCTTCACTTCTTTTCTCCACTTTGATTTAGTACTTCCTTCCATCCAAGATCGAAGATCCAAGAGCTAAAGTTGAAGATCTTCATCCATTGAAGAGGGATTTCATCGTTTGAAACGGATTGGTGATAGATCAAGTTAGATCCTTCGCTGTCCAGATCTGAAGTGGGTTTCTTTTGAGGTGTTTAGGTGATTTGGTGAGTGGTGATTATCTCTCACACGGATCCAAAGGAGTATATCGGATCGTTGGCTTGATTTTGTGTTAAAGTAGTGATTTCCATGCATTTTCCTAATCCTAAGTATAGATCCATATAGATCCATTGTTCATAATGATTTGGCATCCATTTTACTACATGTTAACCTATGCAAGTTCATTCATCAAGATTATAGAGATATGGCTCATGTTCTCATGCTTGTTAGACTTTTGACTCTTTAATTACGAAATTGTCATTATTGTTATAATTGTCTATTTAGATCATATTTGAATGCTTGTTTACTTGGATTAATGTTTGATTTGATTGATTGCTATGAATTAGATGATTGATGATTTGATTTAGACAAGATGGTCGAAGATGATTCAAAAGCTAAGGGAAAGGCTCTTGAATTGGAAAAGCTGCTCGTGGTATATGTAGCGGATGATGAAGCTCATATGGATAGATTTGATGATGATGTTGAGATGAAGCTTTGCTATGATAATGATGAGGCAAAGTATGATATGAGATAGCCTTGGTCTAATCCAGACGGGATCATTCCAAGCAGATTGATAACTCGGTGATATGGTTCGGGTTTGAGGATAATGGTTTGCTCGAGAGACGCTTGAGCTAGTATGGAAATAGTCGTCGAGGAGGATGACTAGAAGGCTGAGATCTCATCGTTGTTGAAGGTTCTAGCATGCTCAAAGCAAGAGTACGTTGGGCATATTCGATAGTCCCTGAAGGCTACTGATTGGTAGTCAAGTACTCTGGGGAGATTTGATAGTCCTAGGCACGGGTCACGATGACGTGCAGAGTTATGTCTAGAACCGGGTTTTCCATTAGCCCTTGACGGACGGATGAAATAATGAGCCGGTCATTCAATTAACGATGATATCGAAGCAATGATAACAGTGATAGCCAGAGTCAAGGATGTTTGGTTGTATCGTCATTCAGTCTCAAGAGCGGTATTTTCTGGGTGCTTATCTGATCTTGGTTTAGGCCTTGGGGGTTTGTACTTGGAAAACATCGCCCTTGACTCGAGTGATAATTGCTTTACTTTAAATTGTATGTTTTGCTATGTTTGCTTCTACTTAGTGTGTGTCTGGGGGCTATCACTGTAGAAAGAGGTGGAGTGGGAGGGTTGTATTCCTATTCCTTTTTCCTTTATGCTCTTTTGGTATGTTGTTAGTTAATTTACCGCTCACTAAGACTGTTGTCTGACTCAAGGCTTTATGTTTTAGCTCTTATTGCCTTGGGTTGTTCGTCCATTTTGGGATGGGCAGACTAGGTAGCAGGTGACAGGTGCTGTTCTTGCTTTCCACGAGGCTGATGACGAAGACGAGCTGGAGGATTGCATATTATCTTTTTACTATATGTACTGGATGTTCCGCTGCTTGTATATCCTCTGAGTGTTATGTAGTGAGGCTTGATGTATTGACTGTTCAGATGTTTGTATCCAACTATTATGAAGTTTTATTGATGAGATTCTATTCTGTGAAGCTTCACTATATATATATTCTATTGTATTTTGTCCATGCGCTGTGAGTAATACGATAGATTCTGTTGTTTAAATTTACCCTGGCAATCGTCCATGGTCGCCTGGCACACTTTACAGCGCACTATCTCTAGGTTCGGTGCAGGAGTCATGGGCGGTCGTCACATTCCCTCCTTAAGAAATTTCGTCCTCGAAATTTGCCAAGGTGACACAAAGATATATGAGAAATGTTTCATCAAATCAACTGAATATCTATTCTGCATTTGGCTTACCAAATCAGAATATCAATAATAGATACAAGAATGAATCTTTTAAATGTTTTACAAGATACTCGGGTTATCCCGATCTACGAAATATGCAGTGGCATTGGTTAGTTCGAAAGGATAACTAACCATTCGTAGAATATATTGGGACCCAAAGATAGACAGATATATGGATACAATTCCAAAACTTTTAGTTTAGAAACTAAAGTATACCTATCGATCATAGCAACCAAAGCAACAATTCATCCAAACAAACAATTTTGGTCCATCCGGAGTTTATGTCCCATACAGATATATCAAACCTTCTTCCTGGATCTACCAGGGACTATCGAAGAATTGAGAAAAGATGACGAACAAAAGAGATTAATAGAGAAAAGATTATTTCCTTGTTGTTACAGGGTATTGACCATTTATAGTCGTATTCCCCTGTCCCCTATCTCATCCTCTTCTTGCACTCATACCCACTATCAGTGCATAGTAAGAGAATTTACCGAGGCATACAGACGGATATCTTAGAGATACTCATTCTAGGGTATACTTCACCCTATCTCTAATGAGCTACTTAATGTGTTATACTCCTGAGCTAAAGTTCAACCTTAGCTCTGATACCACTGTAACGATCCTGACTAAGCCTTCGAAAATCGACACTCGTACTTCACTTGTACTCGAATGCCGCAGATTCAAACGCCGAATCTGGCTCGCCGGAGCTTATAACATAGTAAGTATAACAACACAGTAGAAGAAAGAAATGAATAATATCATATACAACTCCAATGAATACAATATCCAGAATGATATACAACAATGATATCAATATGATACAACAATATCAGAGATAAATAATGATACAGCAGAAATAACAGAAGTGATAACTCCAAATGATCAGTCAGAGAGGCTGAGTCCAACCACTCCAATGTCAAGCTCAAACCACAAAGATAAGCAAGGTCAGTCGTCAACTCCAAGAACTGAACTAGCTCCAGATAATCTACTAAACCTGACTATCTGAAAGGAAAGCCAACTCTAGAATGCCCGTGTGGGAAATTGTGGGCACCCAGAGTTTAGGAAGGGAACAATAAACTCCGAGTCGGTCATGGGACTGGTGTGAGTAACAAAAAAAGTTTATCTTTAAACAAACAACAAAGGAATTTTCAACATTGAAATCCGCAATGCTTTTGGAAAATGAAACTACCATAAAACCTCCCACCACACACACAATGCAATCGCAGACTTGGAGGAGAATTCTTCTTATGATAGTCAAACATGCTTACTACGCAAACAAACTCTTTTAGATATTATTACCAGTGCATAATGTGAAAATCCTTTCGAAAGTATAATATTAATCTTAGCCAGCATAGGTACCATTATATTATGCCTGCTATAGCTGCCGGCTGAGGAGACAGGTTATACAAATTGCAATCGTAAAGAGCTCGTATTGTTTCTTTGGATTTTCCAACAAATGGTCAGGCTAAGGAACTTCCTACTGCCACATGGGAATGCCTCTGGAGGGACGCCCCAAGAACCTACCCGGATCTCTGCCAACACAAGGCCGGGTTACCTCTGTAACTAGGTAACTACTACTCGAGTATGCCACCCCCCGGTCCTTTGGGACCTTTATCCGAGGCCTCAATCACAAAGCAACAATCACACAGTAAATGAGATTGGAGAAACCACACAGGTAAATATCTATGCTCCATACCATAATATCACCTTTTTCCAGAAGGAAATGACATACCCTAAAGGGAGCGACCCTCGTAACCTTGCAGCATCTTTCCTGTTTCGACCATTTCCGGTTTGTGAGGCTCGATGAGGTCTCGTCCACAAAGCTACGTTTTTTCACAAAGCCATGCTTTGATCAATAAATGATCAACAAATGATCAGCAACACACAGCAACACTTAGTATGCCACACTACCAAATTGGGAGTATATCACTGATAACCTTCAATTACATAACCTCTGAGCTCGTACGTCTCAGAGAAGGGTGTTAAGCTAAGAGAATAAATCTCCGCCACCAAACAGAAATGTATTTGAAAGAAATCAGCTTTATATCTCAAAGTGTAGTGTCAGACATACAACCATACAAGTCTTTTCCGGGTTCGAACAGAACCGAAGGCACTTCCAAAGAAGCCCTTGCAATCCGGGTATTCACAATCCCGATCGGATTTCCCATCACTTAGGAAATCTCTATACAGGCGCGACTCAGTGCAGAGACAATCGATAAGTCATCCTATCGTTCTCACAAATACCCGGTCTTCAACACCGGTCTTCAAATGCAATCCATATACGACGTATCATTATTCGGAATGGGTTATATGACACAAAGGTCCTCTCCCGGCTAAACCGAATAATGAGCGCAATATTTAAAAACATATGGGTAATGGATTTCAATTAAGTCACAATTTATTACCCAAAACTTTTCTTTCAAATGGTTTAAACACATTACCATTTTAATCTTTTACATAAAAAGATTCATCTCACAAAGTTCACCCAGTTTCACAAAGATCTATTCATAGATTTTCCAATCGATTTCCATTTCAATTGGATTAACTCATTAAATCTTTAAATCAAAGATTCAACTAATAGCTTTCGAAACAATTCCATTTCGATCTTTATACAAAAGGTGCACCTTTCCAATTTCAAAACAAAGTTCAACAATCTTTCACAAAGGTTTATTCATAATTCGGAAAACCATTTTCCTTTAAAACTTGAGATTCTTTTAACACAAATTGGAAATTCATTCCTTATATGAAAGCTTCTATTATTTGAAAACAAATAGTTTTCATTTCGGAAAATCTGATTCATTTATACGAGTTAAAGTCTTTGGGTTAAATTCAAATTCTCAAAATCATACTTTTAAAATGGTTTAAATTCATATAACACATTTATAACATCTTTAACCATAATTTCCAAACATGGAATTCAATTCAAAATTTTGAATTCAAATTCAAATTAAATTATTTAAATTGGAAAACTTCTCCAAGTTATTCAAAATAACTTTTATCTTAAAAACTCCTTTCCAAAGCTTTAACATTTAATCCCAAATCCATTTCCAAAATCAATTGAAATTAAAATTTCAATTTCAAAAATATTAAATTTAAATCATCTGTGACTTAACTGATTTCCTCGTGAAATCCATATTTGTGTGTGTAAAAGTGTGGTCCAGGGGTTTTACACAGTAGTGCAACATCATCCAATCATCACAGATTAAAATATAGGAATATAGTTGATAAGCGGTATAACTATAACGCTTATCTTTTATTCACAGATCACAGATATTTAAATTACAGATAATATATTACATTCATCCCAGATAAATGAACTACAGTACAGATCACACACAAATCAGAATATATCACATAGCATCACAGATCAGGGAATATCAACAATTCAACCATTCAGTCAAGTCCAAACATTCACAAGTAAATTTTTATTTATCGACTGATTAATTTAAATCAGATGTATTACTTATGAACAAATTATCAGATCCGGGTTAATTATCATAAGTTAATCACCAATTATTTCTTAATCACTTGATTAATTAATTAACCTTTAATAGATTAATTTTCCTCAAATTAATTACCTTAATCAATTTATCACATTATCCTTAAATCAATTATTGCTTAATCACTTGATTAATCAACTTTAATCATTAATTAAATATTTAATTAATCATCCTTAATTAACAAATTAATTATTCCTTACTTAATCTCCATTTGATTAATTATATTAATAATTTATTTCCCTTAATTACTTATATCAATTAAACTAACTCCTTGATTAATTACATTAATTAATCCTTTAATTACACTGAGTCATCATCACTTAATTACTTCCCTCAAGTAATTATCCTTTAATTACTATCCATTAAGTAATTTCTCTTTTTATTACATCCAGTAATTATACATTAATTACTTTCCTAAGTAATTATATTTCCAAAATTTTCAAGTGATTATTCTGAATTAATTAACTTAAGTAATTAACTTGAACAAATTCAATTAACTCGATTAATTACACTGAATAATTAATTCCTTAATTACTTACATTAAGTAATTATACTTAATAATTTCACAAATGGTTATTATTGAATTAATTAACCTAAATTTATTGTTGAAATTTATCACATTAATTATTTCAAAAATCTTGGTTAATGACCTTTATCAACTATTAAATTTCTTTAATTACTTTTCTAAAGAAATTTACTTATATTAATCAATGTTGATTATAAATTGATTTACCATTAAGAACTCATTAATCTTCATTATTTAAAGTCAACTCATTCATATTCATGATTTAATTGTTATTTACCATATATTGAAACATTGCTTCAAATTTCCTTTTTTATTTCCAAATTAGATTTAAAATTTGAAATAAATCCTTATTTACTTTTAATAAAGTTTAAAGCAAATTCCCTTAACACTTTAAATTTACATTTTGATTTAAACTCAGTTTTAAAACCTTGCTTTAAAGTTAAAAATTAAATTTCTAGATTTCAAACAGGTACAGGTTTTAAAGCCTGTACAAATATTTCTACCCGAGCCTCCCTTGTTTCTGCTTCGAGACCAACACCTATCATCTTCGAGTCAAGTACTCGAATTACTCGAGAAAAACTCGAGTTTTCCTCTACTCTTCCCAGACAACCACACCCAGGCTAACACTATCAGGCTCGTGCACGTGCACAGTGGCTCCGACCAACGCCGGTCATCGTCACGATGTCGAACATATCGACAATCACTTCCAGGACATACCCCGTCCAACCTAACCGCATCATTGCCTCGAAACTCAAATTCGAGATCAAGCTTGCAACCTGGAACAACCCAGACCAACCAATAACGCTTCGCGCCTCCACGTCACGTCGCCTGAACCCTTGCGAATCCGTCCAAAGCAACGTCACACCCCCGAGCTTCTATGCCCCTAGGTTCGGACAACTCCGATCAACCCACGGCGATACAACAACCCTCTTTTCGACCTTAACAAAAAACTGGACTTAATCCCTAATTTAACTTCGTATGATCATCATGGTCAGCTAAAAATCCATCGATTATTTTTCCAATGATCCTCAATCTCCCCTTTACCTCCAACAACAATTACGTTGATCAACTCTTCGCCGATCAATGGAATTGGGCAAAAATGTACTTTACGTTCAACTTACAAATACTCAACATCCCCAAATCTATAAATCTTGATATTAATATTAAAATTCATCATTTTGAAGTTTGAATCTGATTGTACAATCAAAACAAGAATTCCCGACCCTTGATCTTTGACATATTTTGATGTTACTAAGATTTATCATTTTATAAATAAATACTTAATGAATACACTTGAATTTATTTTCAACATGATGTTGCACTTATGTAAACACTTTTCATTCAGTAATCAAAGCCTAAAATTGTTTGGGTTGGGGTGATTTAAATTTTCTAACAGGTTTTAAAACCTGGAATGTATGCACAGAGGCAAATTTTTGCCTATTTTCCAGACATGCACACCCTATTTACACATATGTATATATCACATGCAAGCATATACAATTACTTTCCACAACATCATTCAAGTATTCATCATAATTATCAGATATAAAATGGATTCAAGATTTGAGGGTGTTAGTTTACACACATTGATTTGAAAATGAACAGAGCTGCTACTTGAAACAGACTTGAATTTGCAAGCTGAAGTTCTTCACTTGATCTTTGGCTTTCATGAATTTGTATTGTTGTTTAGGTTGTATTTTGTTGAAGTTGTATGTTGATTTGTTTGTTTGAGTTTTAGATAGTGTTTGCCTCAGTTTTCATAGCTTAGGATGGAACGAATTTGAAATGAGAAGATGATATGTATAAAATGAATACAGGTGATATTATTATTTGTTTGTACAAGAGGCAGGGATATTTCTTGCTTTGGGTGGCTGATGGATACATTTTGTAAGATTTCGAATTGACCAAATACTTTGAGCTGAGATGAAAGCATTTAATGCTAAGTACTTTATGTCTCATACTTATCTTCTTTTTTTGTTTATTTTGTATTGACTAAAGAGATTTTTCTTTTCTACTTTGGTGGCTGCAGATCTCATGTTTTGGTGGCTGAAGTAACTTGTGTTTTCTTTTGTGTGCTACAGATCTTTATATTGAGTGTTGTTATCTATATTTTCCCAAGCTTACATACTTATGTTTTGTTCATCTGTGAATGTATTGTTTTCTTTTCGGCTGAAATGATTTGTTTGTGTTGAGATGATTTCTTGTTTTGCACAGCAACATATTTGCTGTTAATATATTTTTATATTTATTTTGTATGAAGATATCTTGTCTTATTATTTTCTTGCTTCATACCTTTGTGCTTATCCAATTTGTTTTCCAAGTCTATTTATATATATTTATTTTTAAACCATTTATCTAAGATTTAAATTCAAATCAAATATATACATATATATTCAAATTTACTCATATATGCCCGTATACATATATATATATATATATATATATTCACATATATATACAATATTTGAATTTAAACGATTTAACATATATTATATTGGAATTTGGGGAAACTCAAATCAGTTTATCAGTTAATTCCACAATTTTTATTCAAAAATTAATTTAATTATCAATTTAAATTTATATAAAATCCGGGGTCGTTACAACCTTCCCTCTTTAAGAAATTTCGTCCTCAAAATTTGCCAAGGAGACACAAAGATAGATGAAAAAGGTTTCATCAAATCAACTGAATATCTATTATGCATTTGGCTTACCAAATCAGAATATCAATAATAGATACAAGAATGAATCTTTTAAATGTTTTACAAGATACTCGGGTTATCCAGATCTACGAAATATGCAGTGGCATTGGTTAGTTCGAAAGGATAACTAACCATTCGTAGAATATATTGGGACCCAAAGATAGACAGATATATGGATACAATTCCAAAACTTTTAGTTTAGAAACTAAAGTATACCTATCGATCATAGCAACCAAAGCAACAATTCATCCAAACAAACAATTTTGGTCCATCCAGAGTTTATGTCCCATACAGATATATCAAACCTTCTTCCTGGATCTACCAGGGACTATCGAAGAATTGAGAAAAGATGACGAACAAAAGAGACTAATAGAGAAAAGATTGTTTCCTTGTTGTTACAGGGTATTGACCATTTATAGTCGTATTCCCCTATCCCCTATCTCATCCTCTTCTTGCACTCATACCCACTATCAATGGATAGCAAGAGAATTTACCGAGGCATACGGACGGATATCTTAGAGATACTCATTCTAGGGTATACTTCACCCTATCTCTAATGAGCTACTTAATGTGTTATACTCCTAAGCTAAAGTTCAACCTTAGCTCTGATACCACTGTAACGATCCTGACTCGGCCTTCGAAAATCGACACCCGTACTTCACTTGTACTCGAATGCTGCATATTCAAACGCCGAATCTGGCTCGTCGGAGCTTATAACACAGTAAGTATAACAACACAGCAGAAGAAAGAAATGAATAATATCATATACAACTCTAATGAATACAATATCCAGAATGATATACAACAATGATATCAATATGATACAACAATATCAGAGATAAACAATGATACAGCGGAAATAACAGAAGTGATAACTCCAAATGATCAGTCAGAGAGGCTGATTCCAACCACTCCAATGTCAAGCTCAAACCACAAAGATAAGCAAGGTCAGTCGTCAACTCCAAGAACTGAACTAGCTCCAGATAATCTACTAAACCTGACTATCTGAAAGGAAACCCAACTCTAGACTGCCCGTGTGGGAAATTGTGGGCACCCAGAGTTTAGGAAGGGAACAATAAACTCCGAGTCAGTCATGGGACTGGTGTGAGTAACAAAAACAGTTTATCTTTAAACAAACAACAAAGGAATTTTCAACATTGAAATCCGCAATGCTTTTGGAAAATGAAACTACCATAAGACCTCCCACCACACACACAATGCAATCGCAGACTTGGAGGAGATTTCTTCTTATGATAGTCAAACATGCTTACTACGCAAACAAACTCTTTTAGATATTATTACCAGTGCATAGTGTGAAAATCCTTTCGAAAGTATAATATTAATCTTAGCCAGCATAGGTACCATTATATTATGCCTGCTATAGCTGCCGTCTGAGGAGACAGGTTATACAAATTGCAATCGTAAAGGGCTCGTATTGTTTCTTTGGATTTTCCAACAAATGGTCAGGCTAAGGAACTTCCTACTGCCACATGGGAATGCCTCTGGAGGGACGCCCCAAGAACCTACCCGGATCTCTGCCAACACAAGGCCGGGTTACCTCTGTAACTAGGTAACTACTACTCGAGTATGCCACCCCCTGGTCCTTTGGGACCTTTATCCGAGGCCTCGATCACAAAGCAACAATCACACAGTAAATGAGATTGGAGCAACCACACAGGTAAATATCTGGGCTCCATACCATAATATCACTTTTTTCCAGAAGGAAATGACATACCCTAAAGGGAGCGACCCTCGTAACCTTGCCGCATCTTTCCTGTTTCGACCATTTCCGGTTTGTGAGGCTCGATGAGGTCTCGTCCACAAAGCTACGCTTTTTCACAAAGCCATGCTTTGATCAATAAATGATCAACAAATGATCAACAACACACAGCAACACTTAGTATGCCACACTACCAAATTGGGAGTATATCACTGATAACCTTCAATTACATAACCTTTGAGCTCGTACGTCTCAGAGAAGGGTGTTAAGCTAAGAGAATAAATCTCCGCCACCAAACAGAAATGTATTTGAAAGAAATCAACTTTATATCTCAAAGTGTAGTGTCAGACATACAACCATACAAGTCTATTCCGGGTTCGAACAGAACCGAAGGCACTTCCAAAGAAGCCCTTGCAATCCGGGTATTCACAATCCCGATCGGATTTCCCATCACTTAGGAAATCTCTATACCGGCGCGACTCAGTGCAGAGACAATCGATAAGTCATCCTATCGTTCTCACAAATACCCGGTCTTCAACACCGGTCTTCAAATGCAATCCATATACGACGTATCATTATTCGGAATGAGTTATATGACACAAAGGTCCTCTCCCGGCTAAACCGAATAATGATATATATTATATTTTCACTATACTAGAACATTTATAACATGTATATATTATATTTTAAATTTAAAAATCATATATTTTCAATTTTCAAAACAATTTGAAAATTTATATTATAACATTTATAACATTATTCTTATTTTAAATTTAACTTTTAAATTTAAAACTTTTATTTTTATTTTTAATATAATTTTGAAATTAGCCCAAGGCCCAATTCAAATTTGGGCCTTTTCTATTAGGGATGACCTTTTGGGCTCACCTCATCACTTCGGGTCAGGCTAGTAGCCAGGTAGAATAGAGTATTTCATATCCAAATCCAACATTAGGCACTACTTTTCTAGACATCCTACTATATATGTTGGCTTTAATTAGTTAACCCTAGCATGACTAATTAAGACCACATATGTTATTTGACTCTGATAACATTGTTGGAACTGGGCCTGTCCGTAGTGGAAGTTATGGGTGAATTTCAAAAAAATTACCCTATTGGATCTTTGTTGGGCCTATGATGTCTAGTTTATTTAGAACATTTCTAAAATTTATTTAAATAAAATCTTTTATTTTATTTAAGTTTATAAACTGATATAGTTTTAATTAATTTATGTTATGATGTGTATAATGTGTATCACACACACACACACACACATATATATATATATATTTGTGTGTGTGTGTGTATGCATGTGTAACATATCAATCTATGCAAGATGTAATATGCCTGTGTATAGACGTTGGGATTTAAATCATAACAGACATGTTAGCTCATCTCATATGCAAATATATTAAACAAATAAATGTATGTACAAATATATACTATTATTTGTATGTAAATATTCTATATATATATATTATAGTTTTGCCTAAATAATTTAACATAAGTAAATAAATAAATAATTATACGAATAAAATATTAATATTGCATATACATATTATTATTATATAATAGACTTATTTAAATATAAACAAAGTATTTATAAATATAAATTTTTTTCTTTATTAAAAACCGTGAGTTATATACATATATATGTAAAGATATATCAATAAAAAAAATTATGTAAAATTTTTATGGTGATTTACCTGATTTGAGTGTCACGAGTGGTGCTACGAATTCAGGCTCAGGTATGATGTTTGATTTGGGTAGTACGTATTCATCATATGCTTTAGGTATTTTGTCTTCATCTGAGTTTTGTCAGTTAGCTAGAGATACCGCTTTTTTTTCTGACGTTGAGGTTGATTTAGCGTATATTAGAAGTAGGGAATTTGATAGGGCTAGATTTGTTGGATTATGAGGATCGTTAGTTGGAATATTAGAGGTTTGCACGATTTAAATAAGTGTGATAAAATAAGAGCTTTTTTTAAAGACTATTCTATTGACATCGCTCAATTATAGGAAACTAATATCAAATGTCATGATATTCATTTGTATAGAAGATTAGGTGGTTATTATTTTAGGAAATGGGCTTATTTACCTTCTGTTGGCGCTTCAAGGGGTTTACTTATTGGGTGGCAGGATAATTCATTTAAATTTCTCCAATGTATTTTTAAGCAACACTCACTGCATTTTATTCTCATTAATCTTAGTGATAATTCTATTTTAAATATTTCAAATGTTTATGGACCAAACTCAAAAAATGGTCGTCGAACTCTTTGGAATGAATGTCTAGAATTTGGATCTTTTGCTCCTGGCTCTTGGATTTTGGGGGTGATTTCAATGTTACGCATTTTCTAGGTGAACGTTCTCCATGGGAAGAGGATTTCTTTGCCATGGCGGAATTTGATGAATTTATTATTAATTCTAATTTGATCGAAATTCCTCTTTTTAATAGAGCTTTTACATGGAGTAATACTAGGGAGTCCCCGTCTATGGCTCTTCTTGATAGGTTTTTCATTAGTGATGAAATTGAGGATAAATTTCCTAAATGTAGAGTTTCTAGTTTACCTTACACTAATTCTGATCATTGTCCTATTATTCTTACGTGTGATCATCATAGAGTCATTAATAGATCTTTTAAATTCGAAAAAATGTGGTTATTAGAATCTAATTTTTCGAATTTAATTAAAAATAAATGGATTTCTATGAGCTTTTATAATATTAGAAATACGGATAATTCTGCAAAAAAAAATTGTTTTAAAGCTTAGGGGTCTTAGAAACTTTCTTAAAAATTGGAGTAAGAATGTATTTGGTAGTATTAAAATTAAAAAAAGAAAACATTCTTTCTGAAATGCTTAAGACTAACAAGATAGAAGAAACTCGACAACTAAATCCAAGTGAGCGTAACGCCTTTGCTAATCTAAAAGAAGTGCTTAATACTACTTTACAAAAAGAGGAGTTTATGTGGAAACAGAGATATAGAATTCAATGGATTAATGAAGGTGGTAATAATACCAAATTTTTTCATAATATGGTTAATGGTAGAAAACGTAGTAATATAATTAATTCTTTTTTTGTGAATAACGAGGAATTGGTCGACCAAAGAGATCTTAATAAGGCTTTTACCGACTATTATAGAGATATTTTCGAAAATAAGAATAAGCATAGAATTAATGCTAGATGGAATGATCTTTATCCTTCTGATTCTAGCATTGAACTTTCTGAGAGAGATCATCCTTTTTCTGAAGAGGAAATTTTGAAAGCTATTAATGACATGCCGGTTAATAAATCCCCGGGTCCTTATGGGTTTCCCATTTTCTTTTACAAAATCTTTTGGGATGTTTTAAAATTCGATTTAATTAACATGTTTAATGAATTCCTTTTTGGAAAATTACAATCAGGAAGATTTAATTTTGCAAATGTTATTTTATTGCACAAAAAAATCGGTGCTAAAAATTTAAAAGATTTTAGACCTATTTCCTTAATTAATTATTCCGTTAAAATTATTTCAAAAGTTTTAGCTAATAGACATAGTATAAGAATGAATGATCTAATTGACTGTTCTCAAACTGCTTTCATTAAGGGGAGAAATATCACTGATGGTGTGGCTGTTGTTCAAGAATACATTAATATTGTTGTAAGAATAATATCACTTGTGCAATTTTAAAATTGGACTTTGTGAAAGCTTTTGATTCGATGGATAGGTATTTTCTAGTTGATTTGTTTCATGCTAGAGGTTTCAGTCATAGATGGATTAGCTGGATCATGAAATCACTTAGAACTGGTAACTCTAGTATAATGGTTAATGGTATTATAGGTAATAAAATTCAATCTAAGCGAGGTTTAAGGTAAGGTGATCCTTTATCGCCTCTTTTGTTTAACTTAGCCGTAGATGTTTTCGCTAAGATAATTAAAAAAGCGGTTGATAATGGAGCTTTGGGGAATGTTGGTAACGATATCTCGCGTAATGGTCTATCTGTCCTTCAATTTGCGGATGATACCTTACTATTTTCCTCTCATTTTCCTAGGAAGGAGTTCTTCTCAGTTTTTCTTCAGCTTCATTATGGCGTTCTACTTTCTGTATGATTCACTTTTCAGTGAGGCGCTCTCTCCAAATACTACCTTGTCTACAGAGTGGCGCATTCCATTCCAGATCATTCGCATTTTCATTTCTTCCGAGTCAACATCATGGAAATTCCTTCTTGAATGGAGCTGGTTTCTATTTTCACTGGTGTTGAGATGCTCCATAGTTTTTTAGGTACTTTAACACCTCAATACCGGGCGGTGGCCTTGCCGGAGCTCGATATTGGGGTGTAATGGGCGGTGGCCTTGCCGGAGCTCATTCTAGGGGTACCTGAGTTATTTTCTTTGTATTTATACTATGATTAGCTACCTGTCAGGCATGTTGACAGCACCTTGTCTTCTATGATATATACATATTTACATGTGTGCTCTCCTCTATTTTAGAGGATCACGCATTTCTCTCTTATACATATATGCATAGTTAAAAAAAATATAAATATATTAATAAAATAGTCAAAAATATTTTTTAATAAATGTAATAGACTAAGTCTTGCACACGGCTCTTATATAATTTTTTTACTTTAATATATATATTTATTTAAATATCCATGTAGAAAATATTAAAACATTAATTAAAAATAACTTTCTAAATTCTATTTCAAATTTTAAATTTCTAATAAATCCTGAAAGATATTTTATGCTTTTAAAGTTATTTCATAATATTTTGGTTTAAAATGATTTTCCTATTTCGCATACAATATGAAAATTAATTTCAAATTAAAAAAGGTTTTCTTTTTAGTTTTTGCCAAAACTTTCTTTACTGCTAAAATTATTTTATAAATATAAAATATAATTTTCATGATATAATTGAATTACATAATTGATTTATGTAATAAATTAATCTGAATAATATTTAAATAATAATAAAATACATATAAAAATACTTTATATTTGTAAAAAATAATCACAACCCTAATACTTTACATATAAAACTATATGATCACATTTTATTAAAGTATGATGTAATAATTAATTATAGACCATATATATCTATTTAAATATTATATATTAATTTAATAAAATATAAAAGATGTGTTTTTTAACTACAGAGCCATGTTAACCTAAGACATATTAGATAAAAAACCCATTTTTTTAATTTTTATATATGTATAACCAAACAAATTTGTGACAATATCAATGCATATCAGAATCGTCACCTAACTAACAATTTAAAATATATGTATATAATAAAACATAATAATTTAGCATAAATAATTGAATTATAATCAAAAATGTACCTCACTCCTAATGCCTTGAAGAACTCCTTAAAATGATGATATCTACCGCTGAAACAGTTTCCAATTCAACAGAGTGCTAGCCCTTGAACTGTTGACCATCGGCTATCGAATATAACCTGATTTGATTTGATTTGAACGTGAATTAATGGAGGATGGATGAGGTTCATTTTGGCCAAAAATAAGAAGGTTTGGAAGCAAGACAAAGTCACTAATAGGTGTGAGTTGAGATGTTTATATAGAGGAAGAAAGGGAGAGAAGTTAGGATCTAGACATTTACAACTCTCCCAGCCTTATCAATATCAATCTAGCCCACCAACAAGCATCATGTGGTCACACCTACCCTCCTATATCATAGCTGAACAACCAGCCATCTTATGGGCCTCAAACCCATTTAAAGCCCAAATAAATTATTTTGCATTTAAATCCAATTTAAACGCGTGTCGATATCGCATATTGATTAATATATTTATAACTATTATACATATATGTTTAATAATACTTGTTCATCAAATTTTATAGTTAATATTCCATAAATATTAGTTAATCTAATTAACTTATAACAATTAAAAATTAATTAAATCGTTCTGTGAAAGAAGAATTCATCGTTTCGGTTGTGTGACTTGTTAGGTGTAAATTTGGTTAGCGATTAATATCGAACTATTTGAATATTAATGTTCACACTCACTTAGTAGGTGGTGTGACATTTTGGCCAAATTTATCTCTTACTTGGTTTTGGTAAAATCCAATTTTACTTATTAAGCGTTACCCCATTGTGACTTTTATTTACACTAATTCTCTTCATCAAAACTATATCACTTTGAACTTATGGAATTTGATAATGGTCAAAATTCCAATACCGTTCATATTCAACTCTATAATCCACAAACACAAAGTCCATGGTTCAATAATAACAATTATTATTAATCAAAAACTGCTCTGGCCAGAGACTTTGACTTTGAGTTGACTTGAGTTGACCATGATACTACCCCATATAACTTAGGAGACGGATCCTCTCTTGAATAGTGCTTCACTTTCAATACTTCCACTCAACCTAATTGAAGTCGCTCAACATACGTCGTGCCATAATTTGACTATTATCAAAGTGGAGCATTTATATTAAAGATCGATAATATTCTTAAGTCGGGAAAATTATGTAAATTAGTCACATCAATATTTTCTATCCGACCTTAGTTATATTAACCAACAGAAAACTATCGAACGAGTCGTTCCATAATTATCCAATATCTATCAGTACGTAACCTCTAGGTGCCCCATCAGTCATGAATAATACACTGTCCAGCATTTGGAGAGCATTACGTACTCTAGTCTCAGCGGATACACCAATATCTAGTCTTGATGCATGTTGGCTAGGAACCTTTAAAACGAGAGGGGAGGGCAAATTTATCACTTAATTGGTTTCGGTAAAATCCAATTTTACTTTATTAAGCGTTACCCAATTGTGACTTTTATTTACACCTATTCTCTTCGTCAAAACTATATCATTTTGAACTTATGGAATTTGGTAATGGTCAAAATTCCAATATAGTTCATATTCGACTCTATAGTCCATACAAAAAGTCCTTAGTTCCATAATAATAATAATAATAATAATAATAACCGAATTTCTTTGGCCTGAGACTTGACTTTAAGTTAACTTGAGTTGACCGTGATACTAATCCCATATAACTGAGGAGACGGATCCTCTCTTGAATAGTGCTTCACGTCCAATACTTCCACTCGACCTAACTATAGTCACTTAATGAATGTCGTGCCATGATTCTATTATTATCAAAGCGGAGCTTTCATGTTAAAGATCAATAGTATTCTTAAGTCAAGAGAACTGTGTAAACTAGCCATATTGATATCTTTTATTCGACATAAGTTATATTAACCAAGAGAAAATTATCAAGTGAGTCGTGCCATAATTATCAAATAACTATCAGTACGTAACCCCTAGATGCCCCCAGTAGTCATGAGTAATACATTGCCCAACATTTGAAGAATGTTACGTACTCTAGTCTCAATGGATATATTAATATCTAGTCTCAATGGATATATCGATATCCAGTCTTGAAGCATCTTGACTAGAAATATTTAAAATGGTATATTTGTTTTCATTGTGATAAATTACTCATAGTTACAACATCTTGTAATTACTATCACAAAACAGACCATTTATGAAGTTTCTATTAAATATACTAATAATTAAATTAATTTACTGATACAACATATTATATCAAGTATATAATAGAAAGAAAATGCCTTTTATTTCGAACAAGATTGGTTATCGAGTTAGATATATGTAATAAATTACATAATTGCCTCTAGAACTCCTAACTCTATCACCCATAACCCTCTCAAGTATAGTACACCAGCCCTCAACAAAACTCCAAGTACCTTATTAACCGTTTCCGTTTGCCCATTAATCTACAGATGGTAAGCAGTACTCATCTTTAGCTTGGTATCTAATACATACTATAAGCTCTTCCAAAGTTCACTAATAAACAAAGGCTCCCGAGCACTTACAATACTATTCGGAATTCCACAAAGTCTCACAACATTCTTCATAAATAATTTTGCCAAATTCGGCGTTGTTCTTATCGAAATAACGGGGACAAATTGGGCACTCTTGGTCATTCTATCGACTGAGACCCAAACACTTTCATTTCTCCTATTCGATACTCGTAAACCATCTATAAAATGCATCGATATAGAATCCAATTTCCACAGTGGTACTTTAAAGGTTGAAGTAATCTACTTGGCTTTTCATATTCAACTTTTACATGTTGGTAATTCAAATTGCTTAAACCATAAGCCTACATCTCTCTCCATTCTTTGTTAGGAGAAACTCCTCTTTATATTTTGGTACATCTTTGTACCTTCGGGATGAGTAGTAAATTTCTATCAATGACACTTTCTAAGATCTAATTTCCTTAGATTGTCCACATTCGAAACACATAATCGTCCTTTCTTTGTTATACACCCTCAATGGTCAAGTGCGAACTCTTTCAAAATCATCAATCTCATTTCCCACTTCCAGTCTCTCAATCCATTTGGCTAGCAATGGATCATCTTTTTGCCTTACAGCAATTTTTTGACCAATATCAGTCAAACTTTTAAATAAGAGGTCATTGTAGTACATTGGCTAGAGCTAATCGTTGATCACATGTGAACACCACCAGAAGCCAATGCCTCTAAATTGTTCCATTCAGCTAACATCGCCAATACCACATTCTGACCTTTTCAACTAAGTGCATCGGCATCTTTATTTCCTTTCCCTGGCATACACTCTATCCCCAAGTCATAAACCGGTAAAAATTCAAGTCATCTTTCTTGCCTTATATTCAGCTCATTTCGAGAGAATAAATACTTCAAAGATTTATGATCCGCAAACAACTTGAATCGTTCTCGCAAAAGATGGTGCCTCCACTCCTTTAATGCAAAGATTACCATTGCTAACTCCAAATCATGAGCAGGGTATCAAACTTCACGCAGTTGAAACTATTGAGAAGAAAAGGCAATGACTCTGCCTCTTTGCATCAATACATCTGCTAACCATGTTCCACAAGCATCAATATACACCACTAAGTCCCGATTTCCATCTAGCAAAACTAACACTGGTGCATTGATCAATAAATATTTTAGCTTATGAAATGTTTCTTCATGTTTATCAATCTAAACAAACGTCATGTCCTTCCTTGTTTTTTTGTCATCGGTGCTGCTATATGAGAGAAATTCTTAATGAATCTCCCTTAGTAGCCAACCAACCCCAAAAAACTTCTAATTTCAGTAATGGTCATGGGTCTTTTCCAACTATTAATAGCTTTGATCTTTGATGGTAGGGGCGAGCAATATTCAGTTATAACCGAATTAACCAATCGAACCAGTTCATTTCGATCGATTCAGTTTGGTTTTGAAACTAAATCTGTTAGAATTTGGTTTGTAAAATATTACTTTGGTTATCAGTTTAATCTAATTAACCGAACTTTTATTGTATTATCTAATTTTACAGTATTGTGATACTTTAAATAATTAGATTAGTGATAAATACAAAGTTTACCTGTTAAAAATAGGTTATATTTTATTATAAACATAAAAAATACTAATTAAAATGTCTCTAAACAAAAGTATATGTTTGCCTTTGAGTGGATCAATCATTTGAATAATAAAATATCTTTGTAGTTTATATAATCGGTTACCGATAGAATTAACTGAAATTAATTCGGTTCGGTTTGGTTGTGAATTTTCTCGTTTCCCATTCAGTTTGACATTTTTTACCTAAAAACTTACTGAACTGATCGAACACTCACCCATATTAGATGGATCTATAGAAATCCATTTTATGAAATTACATGTCTAAGGAACTTTACTTCCACTTCCCATAAATTACATTTCAACAGCCATGTATTTAGCTGATGCTGCCTCGGCGTATCTAGATCTATTCTTAGATGATCTTCATGACCACACTTATTCTTAGAATATATCATAATATTTTCAATAAATACTAAAATGAATCTATCCAAATGCTATCGGAATATCCAATTCATCAAGTCTAAAAATAAAGCAGGCACGTTGGCTAGTCCGAAGGATATTACTAACCACACATATGAACCATATTTTGTTTGAAATGCTGTTAACAGTATACTTCTCTCAGTCACCCTTAATTGATGGAAACTCATAATTCCAACTGCGAAAACACCTAGGATCTGCTTAATTGGTCGAAAAATCATCTATTCTAGGCAAAGGATATCAACTCTTCATGGTCTTCTCATACAGCTTTTTGTAATCAATACATAACCTCAACGACCCATTCAATTTCTTCTTGAGAACCATTGCAGTTCCCCAAGGCATACTGCTTGGTCTAATAAAATTCCTCCCTTCCAACTCCACTAGCTTCGCCTTTAATCCCTTCGTTTTGGTAGGTGTCATTCTACTAGGTAGTTTGCATACGGGTTCATTCCTTGTACAAGATCTATCTGAAACTCAATGGCTCATTTCACTAGAAGTCTGATAACTGGTTCAAAAACATCCATATATTCTTCTACTACAAAAACGCAATTTGTTTCGTTCTCATCGCCTTCCATAGCACCCAACCTTGCACATATATCAAATCTCGATTCTTCTAATGAGCGTATAATTCGATAAAAACAATTAGCGTGTCTTAAGGATATCATTTTGTCCCGACAAAATATCCTAACATTGTATAAGCTTAACCAATCCATATCCAGAATCATCCCAAAACCTATAAAATCAAACACATGCAAATTACAGGTGAACTCATGACCTAACAAATAAAATTCTAAATGGTTATATCTCATCCAAATTTTGCATAACCTCCTATCGGATCCACAACCCTCGGAGTGGTTATAAGGTATGTAGGTCAAGATTCACTCTATTACCAAACCTTTAGATACAAAAGAATGTGATGCTATGGTATCAAAAGCATACCTCCTAACACCGCCTTACCTTTCTCTTCAACAGGAGATCCAGAACCTATAGGTTTCATCTTTGGCCAGTTCAAGACATTCCCTCTTGCAATACCCCATCTTATTGAAATTAAAGCATCTTTCTCCCTTCTTGTCCATAACCTTCTTATTATCACTAAAACTTATTAGCAAAGTGCCTTTTCTTTTCACACTTGTAGCAAGTCTCCTTCGATTTTACTTTCTTATAAACTCCATCATTCTAAGCTCCCTTCTTATTAAAGATCTTCTTCTTGCCTTGTAATCCCATGGTCTCTAGAGGCTTATTCTTCTCAAGTGATGCAAGTAAATCTTCATTCCTCGGAGCCATATCTATCATAACATGATATGGATCTCTAAGGTGTGGCATAGTTGCTCTAGAAATCTCAAGCTTTTGTCCCTAAATAAACTTCTTGTTTTATTAAGCAAAATATTAATAATGACATGTCCAGGTCTTGGTGGTTCACCAAGTTTTGGTTGCATATTCCAAAACAATCATATTGCCATGTTCCAATTCTAAAAAGCTCGTGAAGAAAGTGGACTTTGCCTCTTTAGACAAGAACTTATTCTCAAACCTTTTTCTAAAGTCAGCCCAAGTAAGATCATCATCCAGTTACCCATAGTTACACTTTTCCATTGGTACAAAGTAGCTACTTGCAACTTCCTTAAAGCAAACCACCTCTTTTGTTCATTATTCAGTCCCAAATTAATAAAAATCCTTTCAAAATTAACAAGCCAATCCTTTACCTCAATTGCATTCTCCGTCCCCATAAATGATGTTCCTTATAGATTGGTTTAGTCTCTACTCAACACGATATGATTATTGCGAGAAGCCACTTCAGGCACTACAACTCCTATATTACAAGTATTTCCTCTATCAACCCAGTCGCTGCTCTAGCTTTCATTATATTAACAAAGAACCGATACATCGTCCTTGTATCAGTTGGTGCGATTCCAGCACCCACATTGGCATTTATAATTCACTTTCAATTATAGTATTAGGCCGACCATTTCTGTTAGTTATGGTGCTTCCACCTTCCAAGTTATGTCTTCCACTTCTGGTTCCCATATCAATTGTTCTTGTAATCAGCATACGAGTCTTCATCAGATTCAGAAGAGTGGACTAAGGACAGAGGGAAGAGTATTGGTAGATATATATAGTTATATATATACACACACACTTCAAATAACAAGTACGTTACTGTAGTGTTATCCCATTCCCTAATCTTATTCTTTGTATTTCATTTGGGTTATGTTTTTCAAAAATATTTTAAATTTTAAGTGAACCTATGTTGTGCTACCAAGTTGTAACTAATAGAGTTAGGGATATGCCCTGGGGGCAATTCTATAATTTATGACATATATCTAACTTGATATAATATGTTATATTAATTAATTAATGTAATTAAAGTATATTTAATAGAAAATCAATAAATGGTATGTTTTATGATAGTAGTTACAAAGTGTTATGATCGTGAGTAATTTATCACAATAAAAATTTAATATACTATTTTAAACATTCCTAGTTAAGATGCATTGAGAATGAATATCGATGCATCTGTAGAGACTAGAGTACGTAACACTCTCCAAATGTTGGGCAGTGTATTACTCATGACAATTGGGGGCACCTAGGTGTTACGAACTGATAGTTATTGGATACCTACGGAATGACTCACTCGGTAGTTTTCATTTGGTTTATATAGCCAAGGTCAAACAGAGAATATCGATGTAACCGATTTACATAGTTCTCTCGACTTGAGAATACTGTTGGTTTCAATATGAAATCTCCACTTTGATTATAGTCAAATCATGGCACAACGCCCATCGAGTGACTATAGTTGGATTGAGTAGAAGTATTGGAAGTGAAACACTATTCAAGAGAGGATTCGTCTCCTCGGTTATATAGGATTAGTATCACAGGATAACTCAAGTCAACTCAAAGTCAAAAATCTAGTTAGAGTAGTGCGGGTAATAATAATTGTAATTATTGAACCAAGGATTTTGTTTTTGGACTATAGAGTTGAATATGGACGACATTGGAATTTTGACCACTACCAAATTCCATAAGTCCAAAGTGATATAGTTTTGACGAAGAGAATTGGTGTGAATAAAAGTCACAATCGGGCAACGCATAACAAAGTGAAACTTTGATTTTACCGAAACCAAGAAAGCGATAAATTTGGCCAAAAGGTCACACCACCTGCTAAGTGATGTGTGAATGTTAACATTCGAATAGTTCGATATTAATCGCTGACCAAATTTACAGCTGACTAGTCACACAACCGAAACAATGAATTCTCCTCTAACCAAAAGATTTAATTAGTTAATAATTGTTGTAATTAATTAAATTAATTAATATTTATGAAATGTTAATTATAATTTTGAATATGATTTGAGAAATAAATATTATAAGAAATGTTCATAATTATTATGGATATATTAATCAATATACGATATTGATAAACGATTGAATTAGATTTAGTTGTATAATATTTTTATATGGGCTTAAATAGGTATAATGCCCATCATAGGGGCTGTAAATTTTGGCTACAAACGTGAAATAGGCGGGTATGGTTTGAAGGTTAAGGGGGCTTTATTTTAAAGGCTGATATTAAAGAAAAGAGATATAGGATTAGATCCACCTTTCTTTCTTTTCTGTCCACATATATAAGCTCATTAAACCTAATTAGATCTCACTTTTTCTTAGCCTCCTTCTTCATCATTTTACCGGAAAAAAATTAGCCCCCCTCCAACAAAAAAAACTCGCAAATCAAATTCAGGATCCAATTACTTTTTGATGGTCGAAGGTCTTCGATTCAAGGATTAGCACCCCTTTAATTTGGAAAAGGATTCAATAGAAGAATTCCTTATTTCAAGGTTTGCTTTATGACTTTGGTAATAAAGTACGTCCTTCTCTATATAGATAATGATTTTGATGCAATGTTTGATAAATTAAATTTTATTATCATAATTTGTATGTATGTATCATTGTCTCTTTAATTAAAATTGTTTACGAAGATTGAATTGTTTATTGAATGATATGATTTAGTTTTTTATTTTGATAAATCAAAATTGAAATTTGTTTATGATTTAAACAATATTTAAGCGTAGATCTATGTTTTAAACATTCAAATTAAAGTGTAATCCTTTAGATCTAAAAGTTTGCATGTTCAAATTAACTAATTGTTTTTCTTTATTTTGATAAATTAAAACTAAATCTATATATGTTGAAATACAATGTTTTATTTTAGATTTATGTTTTAACATTCAATTTAAAGTCCAATTCCTTAGATCTGAAAATTTGCATGTTCATGCTGATTGGCTAAATTATATTTTAAAGTTAAAACTAAAATTTGTATTGAATTAGTACAATGTTTTAATTGTAGATATATGTTTTAATCTTTCATACCAAAGTGTAACTCTAGATTTGAATGTTTATAAATATGTATATATATGTATGTATATATATGTATGTTTTATTTGCACTTGTAGTGCCTTAGATATTTACATATGAATAAAAGGATTTTGACAAAAAATAAAAGTATTGAATTGATTGCAATAACCGTCAAATTTTTATTATTAGAAAGTTTTGATTGAACCTCATGTATACGTAATTAAATTTACATTTATGTGTTCATATAAAATTTATTTTCTATTTTCAAATTTTCATACTATGAAATAGTTTCTTTACTTTTAATTTAAACGAGGTAATATTATATACATGAAATTTATTGTTCATTGTTTATATTCTTGTATTATGATACTTCATGATTGTCATTTATATGCCGCATTAATTAAGCCTATCAAAAGGGAAATCATATCAATCATCCTTGTCATCCTTTATTTATTTCCCTTCTTAACTCCTATGTGATAACCATTCGACTTATTCTTACCTATATGTATACATATCTTGTCATCTATGTATTACACCTTCTCATTGTTTAATTATTGTGACATATATATACAAGCAATTTATTATTGATTTTTTATATTCTTATACGATGATACTTATTGATTGTCACTTATATGCTGCATTAATTAAGCCTATCAAAAGGGAAATCGTATCAATCATCCTAGTCATCTTTTATTTATTTTCCTTTTTAACTCCTATGTGATAACCATTAACCATTCAACTTATTCTCACCTACATGTATACATATCTTGTCATCTATTGATTACACCTTGTCGTTATTTAATTATTTGGCGTATAATTTAGATGAATATATTTGATATATTCATACCCTTTCACATTCCACACTTAACTAAATTATAAAACAATGTCGTAATTAATAAAATATGATTTTATTAAAAAAATATTAGATTTAGATCTAATACAACCTTTAGACTTCATAGGCCTTAAAGATCTAAAATAGGAAGTTTTTTTAAAAATTCATTCTTCACCATTGCGGACTAGCCCTGTCCAATAATGGTATCATAGCCCAATAGTCTATGTGGTCTAAATTATTCATGTTAGGACTGACTAATTAAGCTTGCCTGCTTAGTATGGTTTCTAAAAAGGTAATGTTTATGATTTGAATTCGGTAATCAAGTACCCTGTCCTACCTGGTTACTTGCTTGGCCTGAGAGGTGAAGTTAGCCCAAAGGTTGGCCCTTATAGAAAATGCCCAATTTGAATTGGGTTGTGGGCTAAATTTCATAATTGTTTTGAAATTAAAATTCGTGATTTTGAATTTAACAGTTAAATTTAAAATAAAAACATGTTTATTATAAAAGTTATAATGCAACATAAGTCTTCTAAATGCTTGACAATATTTAAATACTAATTTTGAAATTTAGAATTTATTAATAAGATTAGTAAAATAAATTAATTAAATAAGTTAATTAACTAATACTTATATGCATGTATTATATATATTGATATATGTTATGTTATATTAAAGTGTTTAAGATAACATATGTAAATATGTATGTCTATAAGATAAATTTTCAAAATTAATATGGTTTATTTAATATTGTTTAATTAAATAAATTAATTAAAGGTTAAATAAATAAATAAAAGTTTAATTAATTAAATAGAAGTACACATATATAAGATATATGTGTTATATAATAAAAGGTTATAGTATATGCTATAAAGGTTATCATATATAGTATAAAGGTTATAGTAGACATATCCAATGTAAAAGTTGTATTGGAAAACTAATAGTTAATTAATTAAAGAGTTAATTAATTAAATATGATTTAGTTAGTATAATGTCATACATAAGATTATTGTACAAGTTAATTAAAATGTAAAAGTTATATATAATAATGAAACTTATATAATATGTGTGTATAAATTAAAGGTGGAACAAGGATAGTCCTTTTAAAATTTTTTAATGTCCTCTGACCCCCTCTTTCCCTCCCAACACTTACCGTCAAACATCCCCATCGTCCTCTCCTCCATACCTCCTCCTGTTCACCCATCACCTCAACTTCCTCCCGAACCACACCCGCCTGACCCACCTCAACCAGCTGTTCCACCGCTCCCTCCTCCACTCCTATTTGGTCCCCCCGTCGAAGTCACACCTAATATCTCTTCCTCCAGCCTTAATCCCATTCCTGCTAAATGGAACTCCCTGTTCAAAGTGAAGCCGCGTAATGCTGGTCATCATTCCCCTGTTAATGTCCCATTGGTTTTTGATGGCCCCATCTTGGTTCCACCAGAAAATGTTATCAAGGCAGGGAATGATGTCTGGGGAGATTACTTGGTTGGTTTTTTTCTTGATAAGCCTTTATCATACATGACTGTAATCTCGCATCTTAAAAGGATATGGAAACTTAAAGGCTCGATCAAAGTTAAATCGGATGGATTTCTGTTCCTATTCAATCTGTCTTGCGATGAAGATAGAAGGAAGATAATTGAGTCTGATCCAATTATAATGAGGAACAAAATATTCATTGTTAAGCAATGGGATCAAACAGTTGGTAATACTTGTAGCACAATAAGATCTGTACCTGTGTGGGTTAAATTACACAACATCCCTCTTTATGCGTGGTCTCATCTCGGAATTAATTGGATTGCCTCTCGTGTTGGTTCATTCATGTGTATGGATGCACAAACTGAAAAGTTGGAGAGGATAGGATATGCAAAATGTATGGTGGAAGTCACACCATCTGATGAACTCCTGAGTGATTTTCCTGTAAGATTAATGGATGGCTCAACGCAGATTGTCAAAGTTGAATATCTATGGAAACCTGAGATATGTACCTTCTGTAAAGAATTTGGGCACAAGACACAGGAATGCTTGAAAATGGAACTTAACAACCAAGCAAAGGCAGATAAAAATCAAAAAGGAAATAATGAAAGCATGGGGAAGGATTTAATGCACAGCAAGGTTCTGAAGAATGTAAAACATAAGCAAGAATGGAAAAAGGTCGACAACAAAGGATCAAAAACATTTTTAGACAAAGAAAAAAATATAATATCAGAACCAATGGCAGAAAAGACAGGTAATGAATGTGATGGGGTGGGGAACAATTCATTGAAGGCTACAACTACCAGCAGTTTGAATAAAGAGAGTGCACTAAATTCAATGGTAGGGGGAGTTACAGTCACAAACAGATACAATGTGTTGATGGATGAGAATTTATCTGATGAATGCCATGAATATTGTAACAATGCTGTAGGAAATGGAAACTGTGATAAGAATTTTCAGATGGAGGAGGGAGAAATACAGGGAGTCAAGCATAGTGATACTGTTTTTAATGAACTGGACCCAGAATCAAGTAATATACAGAATGAAACACAGGATCTTGAATGCAACAAATCCAAAGGAGAATCACACCAAACACTAAATAATCTAGAAGAATATAATAACATGCCTGATTCAGTCAATAACTTTGGAGATATTACCTTACTTTCCAGGAATGAGAGTCCCATGCATGAAAATAGCAGAAACTCAGCAAATTTATCAAAGATTGATGAAACAATGTTCAGAAATGCACTGGAAAGTGATATTCTTGCATTGTGCATGAATGAATCGGTAGATAACATCAGTCTACCTTACACCTTCACTGGTGCCCTACCGGGATGGAAATCAATCCCATCTTCTCCTACCAAGTCACAATCTCCTATTGTTTTATGTCTGGATAGTGAGAAAAGAACAAGACATAAAAAACAAGACAAAGCACCAAGAAGCATTGAACCCAGAGTCTCTCCTGCAACCAGGAGCATGAAAAATATCATCCACCAATCTTTAAAGTATTCCAAATGATGCACAACTTTGCCATTTGGAATATAAGAGGAGCCCACTCCTCTGTTAAGCTAGATCAAGTTAAGAACCTCATTTTCCAGCATAAACTCTCTCTTTTTGCCATTCTTGAAACCAAACTGAATGAAACCCTAACAGTGAAAGCAGCGAACCACATCGAACCAACTTGGACATTGCACCATAACCTTGTCCAAGCTTCTTATGGTCGCATTATGGTGATTCATGATCCCACTGTCATGACCCTTAACCCTTTACTCAGCACTGATCAAGTTATGTATTTCCAAGCTAAAATGATCAATACTCAAATCTCATTCTATCTTTCCATTGTTTATGCTCATAATTCTCTGAATTCAAGAAAACTCTTCCTTGATCTTCTTCCTGCCTTCAGGCAAAATTCCCACCCCTGGCTTGTCTTTGGGGATTTCAATTGCTGCTACAAGTTAAATGACAAGCATGGTGGTTCACCCCTTTTACCCAAAGACATATTTCCCCTCAACAAAGCCATTGATGACTCTGGTCTCCTCCCTATTACCTCCTTTGGAGCTGCTTTCACATGGAATAATAGGAGTAGGACTGGTTCTAGAATTTTCTCAAACATTGACCACTCTTTTGCCAATCTCAAAGCTTTAACCACTTGGCCTACCATGTCAACTCTTATTCCAAACCCTGTCCTCTCTGACCATTTGTAACGACCCGTATTTTTAACACTTTAAAAATACGAATTAAAATGAAAATTTTGGATAAAAATCCAAAGGAAATAAAATTTTGTGTTGTTAAATGTAAATTGCAAGTTAAAATACAAAACTGAATTCTGAAATAACTTATTTGTAAATTTAATACGGATGTTAACTTGTAGTGAATGTAAATAATGGATTGAATTTGATTGTAAACCAAATTGGTTATGATTGTAAACAAAGAATAATTAAAATGGTAGATTTAATAATGGAAGTTTATGTTATTGAAACTAATATAAATAAATGTAACTTAATATTATAGTTGATTGAAAGCAGATAATGACTGAAACTGTAATTCGATAAAGATGTTAACTTGTAATTGAACGTAAGTAAAGATTTAAATTTGAATGTAACAAGTAATTGAAATGAATTGAATTTGATTTTAAACAACGAAATAAATAAAATGTTACATTTAATATTGAAGTTATAATATTGAAATCAACGTAAATGAATGTAATTTAATATTACTGTGAATTTAAATAAGATGATAACTGTAGAAAATGGAAGTAAATGAATTATAAACCATTGATAATAATGTATAAGTAAATGGTTGATTCAATAATGAAAGTGTAAATCGAAATAAAAGAATTCATTTGGAATTAAATAACTTGAATTTGAATTACAATATAATTGAAGGCTGAATCTAATATAATCTTTTATATTGGATTTATAATGGAAAACTGCATTGTAAAAGATTGTTAATTACTGTGAAATTTAAAAATAGGATTTGTGAACAATTGAAATTTGATTTAAAAGTTAATAATATAAAATTGGGAATTTTATATTGGAATTAAACAGTCGAATAATTTATTTTTCGAATATTGGATTTAATTAGGCAATTAAATCGATAATTTAATAAGTTAAATTTCAGAAATAATTGAAAATCGAGTTGAATATGATTGAAAATGATTTGTAAAATTTTATCTTATCATATTGGAGTTATAAGAATGTTATAGAACTTTTAAAATTAATTTTTGAGTTAATTTGCGAAAATTTAATATTTTAATATTTAATTATCGATTGTAAAATAGCTAATTTTTGAACAGTCTCGAAATTCGACGAAACCAGTTCCATTGGATCCGTAATAGTGTATTATTATCGGATTTCAAATTTCGTAGCGTTTGGAGTTACTAGTTGGTCGTATGAGTTAGAAACGCGTTGAAATAAATATCGAAAATTTAATATTTTAATTCGATTCAAAAAGCTATCTTCCACATACGATCAAATCAGCCTCCGAAACACGTTCCATTGTGTTCGGAATGCGGGTATAGCCTTAGGAACGCCAGGCGGCATGTGTTGTTTGGAGTTCGTTTGAAAAAGCTTGAAAATTTTAGAAAATAATATTATAATAATTTGTTTATACGTATATATTCACGTTCGTATCTGAGAAACCCTAGCTTTCTCGTGGCCGCCGTTTATTATCACTTCAATGGCCGAGAGTCATCGTTTTTCTCCCTCATTTTTCTCTCAATCCTCAAACTATCTCAAAAATCTTTCAACTGCAAAGTTCTAGAGCTCGAAGCAATCTACAAATCCAACGGTGGATCTTTGTTATCATTGTCGTTTGGAGGCGCAGCGGAGTCACGTTGTCCTACGTTCAATTGAGAATTTCGTGACACTGGTAGGGCCGAGCTTCATAGGACTTCAGGCGATGGTGCCTTGTGCGGAGGGCTTCGAGATGGAGGCGCCTGATCGATCTCAGGTTGGACGTGGTGGTCGCAAAAATGGAGGAGGCGAGCGGCGTAGTGGGTTCCTTCCGTTCGTGTTGCCTGAACGGTTGCGTTGAAGAAGAGAACCAATCAATGGCCTTGATTTTTGCTGTGGGATTGAAAGGCCCAGATCTGATGGTTGGAAATAATAAAATGAAATTTTGTTTTAAATTATATTAATATATATTCAATCTTTAAAAATGTGTATCTCTCTCATACTTTATCAGAATTTGACGAAACTTTTTGCGTTGGAATCGTGGCGACAAGCTCTACGTCATGGAATTGATTTGGAGACGTTTGAGGCTAACTAAAATTTTAGGTTAAATCGAACGTCGTTCGATTTGATTTGAAATTGAAAACCAAGGTGAGTGTTTTATAACGCTCACAACGTACTGAATATCTTTATGCTAGTTGAATTGACATTATGAAGTGTTATGATTTTATTTGTCGTTGTTAGATATAAATTAATTGTCATATAGCTTGTTATCTGAATCAACCATTGAAAAATGAAATTGACAGTTAAATTGAAATTGAAATTGAGTTGCGATTAAATTACCTGACATTGATAACTATGAAACTGCCATGAATTGTATTGACTATTGGATGATGTATTGTGATGGATGTCATTGGTTGATGTTTGAATGTTTGGATGTTTATTTGCTTATATATATACTGTTATGCATACACATGACACTGTGATATAATTTAAGTGACATATGTTCATCCCTGAAATTAAATGAAATAAATAATCACTTGGCCATAGGATAGAAAATTATATACGGACACTGAATTTGGCTAAATTAATAATTTTTGAAATCGTCGTTGAAATTTATTTAAATGTTTTGATATAAAAGTTATAAATAAAAATCGATTTATAGAAATTGAATTCATCGAAAAATTGAGTTTGGAATGTTGAAATGAATTTTGGTTAAAGGAATTTTGTTAAATAATTAAGTTGAGACTTTGAAATTTGAAATTTGAATATGATTGAATGTCGAAAATTGATTTGTTTAAAGATTTAACTTTTATTCGAACTTTGAATATTTCTAAGAAAAGTTATATGAAATGATATTTCAGGATTGAAGTTAGAATTGAAACTTGGATTCAAAAATTTGTTATTAAAAGAAATTTGATTTAATGTTTAAATCGATATTTTGAAATTGGATTTGGAATTGAAATTGGGATTTAAATTAATTTGGAATTGAAATTTAAATTCATTTGGGATTGGGAATTAATTTGGAATTGGAAATTAATTTGAAATTGGAAATTTAAAGTGAACGAAATTTGGTTTATTGAATTCGAAATTTATATGGAATCAAAATTTATTCGAGTTGAAATCGGAATTGAATCAATTAAATCGAAATGGACATTGAAATTGATTTGGGTAGGAAATTGGGAAGTTGACCGGTTTGACTTTGGAATTTGTTTAAATGAATATTTTAGTATAATTGATTTAAAATCTATATTCTTTAAATATTGAAATTATTTTGATTTTCAAACTGTTTTACTATATAAACCATTTTTTATATTCAAATTATTTTCGATTAAACTATTTAAATATTTTCTATTAAACTATTTTAACTATTTTAATTATTTAAACTACTTTTAAATTACTTAAAACTATTTTCTAAAATTTTCAAGCTGGTCAATAAGGTGAATTGTTTATATTTAAATCTCGAATTTAAATACGAATTGGGTTAAATGAAGTTGCAACCTAAATTGAAATTCGAAATGATTTTGAAATTGAAATGAGATATTGAGGCGAAAAATGATTTTTGAAACGGAATCTTACATTTTGAATAGATATGATGATATTTGAAATGGATTTGATTTTTGAAGCGAATATGATATTTTGATATCAATTATGAATCGAGTTAAAATGTAAAAGAGCCATCGGTGTAATAATACGTAGTTATTAAAGAGACCGGGATCGGATATGGACATACTCTCTGTCGATACCGAAAACCACTTTAATAACTAGTATGCGTGGAGTGTTGATCCAAAATGAAGTGGATGGTTTGGTGAACGCGTTGACTAAAGAAAGAGAACGATATTGGATGACCCCTGACATGACTAAAACAGGAGCCGCGCCGGGCCATTGAGGTTCGCCACCTCTAGCGGACACACTTCTTCGATACCATATCTATTACATTTGTGATTCGATTTGGGTGCACCCCTTGATTTGGGAGTGTTGTTTCGCGGTGTTGGGGTAGCTGCTGGCTATGCTCAACATCAGTCCGGATCACGCAACTACTAGTATCCTAGTTGGTATCGCCTCATGTACCTTGTCATACTGATTATCCTATTCGCGACCACTACGTTATGGTTTGTACCTTGAGTATATGGATTGCCCTCTGGTGACTTCCGGTTTTGGGGAAACTACGGTCTTGTATATGCTCTTGGGAATATAAATGTGTTAAGCGGCGAATGGGCGTTGACTTAACACTATTTTGATACCTTTACTTTACTTTAGACATTATCTATATAGCGTATCTTATTGTATATATAGATAGTTTAACGGATCCTTGAGAGATGGAAAATCCCGTAACATCTCTTGAGTTATTGCGCGCACGTTGACACTGGATAGGAGATGTCAAACCCCGTAAACATCTCTGACGCCGTTTACACTCATATTTATTACGATTGATTTAACTTTCATAAGGATATTTTAGTCCTGACTCGAGTGTTTTGTCTTTTCATTACGCTCGGGTCAGCCTGAGCATTTCAGTTTAGGTTGAAGATCATTTCCTTGGAGGACGGAGACGAAGATTTGGTATATTATCTACTACTATTATATTCATTCCATTCCACTGCATTGTTGTATGATATTTGCTGTGTATGTAACTATGATAAATGTTGTATAATAATAATCAAATGTATTCATTTCAAATGTATTCATTTAATTAACAGCTTCATGAACTGTTATTTTATTATCATACTTTAGCCTTCCGCTGTGAGATTCTGTGTTGTTTCATTTCCTTTATTTCTTTCCTTTTCTTTTCTTATTTACCCCAAATTAACAATCCTCCATTTTGAATGGTTTGAGTTGACGTGTGTGTTTGATCATCGACTTAAACTGTACAAAAAGGCGGGTCGTTACAGTTGGTATCAGAGCTTTGGTTTAGCGATAAACCTTGGCTCTAGTGGGGAATAACTCATTGAAATAGAGGTAAACTATATGAATGAGTTGAGTGTATATGAGAGAGCGTATTTGTAATTTTGATATAAAAATGATTTTATATTGTGTTAATTTGTTCCGTTGAGTATTTATGAATTCTGGTTGGTACTTGGGACGCCAAGGCATCGATAGGAATTTCTAAACACTCGAATAGGACAGATTGACATAATATTGTTTTGGATTATATTCTATATATAAAAGACTTATCTTGAAAATTTATAAATGTTGATTGTATTGGTTGTTAGGAGATGATAATATTAGATTATCATCGTTTATTGTTGATTAGTCAATATTTCTAACTATTGACTATTAGACGATTTTAAGGAATGAAACTTGTAAATATGACTGACAATGAATATAAATGGTAAATAAAATAAAATAAAAATGAATTTAAATTAAGATGGAGAATTTAAATTCCGGTGTTTTGAAAATTTATTATCAAAAATTTGAAATGTATAATATAAGTATTATATGATAGTATATTCGATTAGAAATTGTTTTCAAAGGATTTTCAAATGAAGTAAGTGTTATACTCCCCTCTTGACACTAGAAAATGATTCCGGTGATGAGTGCACGCATCATCGACTTTATTTTCGAGAGTCTAAGTGGGGGAGATCACTTAATAGTTTTTCTAAACCCTGTTTTGATTAAATGGAATTTTATTTTGTATTCTCTATAGTATGACTTGATATATATTAATATAAGTATATATTATTTCAAACTTGATTTGAAATGAAACCGGAGTTGAAATTTTTAAGTTCTTTAATATTTAATGACTTTAAACTATTGAAATAAACTAGAATATGTACTCTTTTGGATTAAATAGAACTTGAATTGAAATTTTCTAAAGTATGTAATGAAAATAAGTATATATATATATATTTCAATGTTGATTAAAATTTTTCTAAAAGTATGATTTGAGATATAAAGATATTAGTATATATATATATATATTTATTTAAAAAAAAAAAAGGGTTTAATCGAATCCGGTGTTGAAATTCTTAAGTTCTCTAATAAGGAATGATTTTAATTATTAAACTAAAGTAAATCTTGAATTGTTAGAAACTTATGAATTGAAAAAGGTGAAATTGAATTTAAGTGTTCAAAAAAAAAAATTTATTAAAATTGTAGGAGTAACCCTTAATTTGGAAAATAATAGATTGGAAATTTATTTAATAGGTATAACACTCAAATTGAATGAAAAGAAGTTGTATATTGTTTAACTACATTCTATTTGCATAGCTATAACTTACCAAATACTTAAAAAGTTTAAAATGCTAATAAGGATAAGTAAATGAATAATATACAAGTGTGATTGCAAATAATAAAAATGTGAAGATCTATTGATAGTTGTAAATATAAAGGAAATTTAAGTTGTAAAATGAATTAAATTTAAAATTAATTAAATATAAAATTAGTAAATGGAAACTAATTAAATTTGAATAAAACTAAATGTCAATAAACTTGGAAGTGTATGAAATTAAAATTTTGACTTGGAAATGTATAATTGATTTAGTGTAGATTATGGATGGATGTTAATAATTTGATATGCATTGGTTGTTGGATGGATGATAATTGATTAAATAGAATTCCTTAGTGTTAATGGAATTAAATAAACGGAATAAAATTTTAAAATAATTAAATTCAAATTTGAAGCAAAGTGAAATTAAATATAATTGAATCCAATTTAAATTGAAGCAAATTGGCTTGAATTTAAATTATGAATGAAACAAACATGAATAAATCGGAAACAAATCGAATGTAAACTTATTTCATGGATAAATAGGAAAATAAACGACTTTGTGTTTATGATTGTTTCTTTAGAAAAGTTGAAGTTTGATGGTTTGTACTTTGAAATAATAAAAGCAAATTTTGGGAAAAATCCAAAATTGTCCAATATGCTGAGACAAAAACAACCATAACTTTTAAATGGCCGAACGAAATTCGATGAACTTGGACTTTTCGGAAAGCTTAGAAACTATAGCACAACTTTTATTTAGAGTGTCTTGGTAAAATTCCATCGTCTACTAGGTTAAAAACTTGAATGTTACTCGCTGTCCTGTGTAAAAATTAGAAAAATCTGAAGCACATACCCTTAGTATTCTCGCCATAACTTTTTACTGGTGTATCGGATTTTGACGATCTTGCACTTTCTGGAAAGCAAAGAACTTAAGCTAAAACTTTTGTTTTAAATATTTTGTGTTTTTCTGTCATTTAGAGGGTCGAAAACGTGAGTGAACATCGCTGACCTGCGCAATTCATTGCCCAGGCTGAGGCGTATCCTCTAAGTAAAACGGCCGTAACTTTTGAACGGATGGTCCGAATTCGATGATTTTGGATATTCCGGAAAGCCTGAAATAAATGCAATAACTTTTATTTCGATTTCCTTACAAGATTTCAAAGTTTATGTGTCTAAAAACTTGTATTTGTTCGCTGTCCTGAATTTAGAATCTCGGTTTTGAAGCTAAACATGTTATACGTATGTTGTTTATGCTAAGTATATCGATCTATCTTTATATGCATGGTTCTAACTTGGTTATTGAGCATTTTAGTAGGTAGCAAAGGGGTTGCGCTTCGCTTGTGGAGCTCGTTTCTGCGCTTAATGTAAAATGTAAGTTAAATGCTAATAAACGCTAAATAAAAGGTATGTTCTCGGATTACGGTTTATGTTGTGGTATATTATTGTGTTCCCCATGTTTTGGGATGCCTCATTCTTGTAATGAGATGTATATCATGCAATTATTACCACTGTGAAATTTTTCGGTCCTAGCCGCGCAAAGGAGGTGCTGCCGAATTTTTTCAAAAATCCGGGAGTTAGAAAATTTTGAGATTTTAAAAATCCTATAACTGAATTTTGCAAATAAGTCAAATATTTGAATGAATTATATCTAAATGATGGTTTCTCCTTCTCCGTTCCTTTTCGAGGACGAAAAGTTTTAAGTGGGGGAGAATGTAACGACCCGTATTTTTAACACTTTAAAAATACGAATTAAAATGAAAATTTTGGATAAAAATCCAAAGGAAATAAAATTTTGTGTTGTTAAATGTAAATTGCAAGTTAAAATACAAAACTGAATTCTGAAATAACTTATTTGTAAATTTAATACGGATGTTAACTTGTAGTGAATGTAAATAATGGATTGAATTTGATTGTAAACCAAATTGGTTATGATTGTAAACAAAGAATAATTAAAATGGTAGATTTAATAATGGAAGTTTATGTTATTGAAACTAATATAAATAAATGTAACTTAATATTATAGTTGATTGAAAGCAGATAATGACTGAAACTGTAATTCGATAAAGATGTTAACTTGTAATTGAACGTAAGTAAAGATTTAAATTTGAATGTAACAAGTAATTGAAATGAATTGAATTTGATTTTAAACAACGAAATAAATAAAATGTTACATTTAATATTGAAGTTATAATATTGAAATCAACGTAAATGAATGTAATTTAATATTACTGTGAATTTAAATAAGATGATAACTGTAGAAAATGGAAGTAAATGAATTATAAACCATTGATAATAATGTATAAGTAAATGGTTGATTCAATAATGAAAGTGTAAATCGAAATAAAAGAATTCATTTGGAATTAAATAACTTGAATTTGAATTACAATATAATTGAAGGCTGAATCTAATATAATCTTTTATATTGGATTTATAATGGAAAACTGCATTGTAAAAGATTGTTAATTACTGTGAAATTTAAAAATAGGATTTGTGAACAATTGAAATTTGATTTAAAAGTTAATAATATAAAATTGGGAATTTTATATTGGAATTAAACAGTCGAATAATTTATTTTTCGAATATTGGATTTAATTAGGCAATTAAATCGATAATTTAATAAGTTAAATTTCAGAAATAATTGAAAATCGAGTTGAATATGATTGAAAATGATTTGTAAAATTTTATCTTATCATATTGGAGTTATAAGAATGTTATAGAACTTTTAAAATTAATTTTTGAGTTAATTTGCGAAAATTTAATATTTTAATATTTAATTATCGATTGTAAAATAGCTAATTTTTGAACAGTCTCGAAATTCGACGAAACCAGTTCCATTGGATCCGTAATAGTGTATTATTATCGGATTTCAAATTTCGTAGCGTTTGGAGTTACTAGTTGGTCGTATGAGTTAGAAACGCGTTGAAATAAATATCGAAAATTTAATATTTTAATTCGATTCAAAAAGCTATCTTCCACATACGATCAAATCAGCCTCCGAAACACGTTCCATTGTGTTCGGAATGCGGGTATAGCCTTAGGAACGCCAGGCGGCATGTGTTGTTTGGAGTTCGTTTGAAAAAGCTTGAAAATTTTAGAAAATAATATTATAATAATTTGTTTATACGTATATATTCACGTTCGTATCTGAGAAACCCTAGCTTTCTCGTGGCCGCCGTTTATTATCACTTCAATGGCCGAGAGTCATCGTTTTTCTCCCTCATTTTTCTCTCAATCCTCAAACTATCTCAAAAATCTTTCAACTGCAAAGTTCTAGAGCTCGAAGCAATCTACAAATCCAACGGTGGATCTTTGTTATCATTGTCGTTTGGAGGCGCAGCGGAGTCACGTTGTCCTACGTTCAATTGAGAATTTCGTGACACTGGTAGGGCCGAGCTTCATAGGACTTCAGGCGATGGTGCCTTGTGCGGAGGGCTTCGAGATGGAGGCGCCTGATCGATCTCAGGTTGGACGTGGTGGTCGCAAAAATGGAGGAGGCGAGCGGCGTAGTGGGTTCCTTCCGTTCGTGTTGCCTGAACGGTTGCGTTGAAGAAGAGAACCAATCAATGGCCTTGATTTTTGCTGTGGGATTGAAAGGCCCAGATCTGATGGTTGGAAATAATAAAATGAAATTTTGTTTTAAATTATATTAATATATATTCAATCTTTAAAAATGTGTATCTCTCTCATACTTTATCAGAATTTGACGAAACTTTTTGCGTTGGAATCGTGGCGACAAGCTCTACGTCATGGAATTGATTTGGAGACGTTTGAGGCTAACTAAAATTTTAGGTTAAATCGAACGTCGTTCGATTTGATTTGAAATTGAAAACCAAGGTGAGTGTTTTATAACGCTCACAACGTACTGAATATCTTTATGCTAGTTGAATTGACATTATGAAGTGTTATGATTTTATTTGTCGTTGTTAGATATAAATTAATTGTCATATAGCTTGTTATCTGAATCAACCATTGAAAAATGAAATTGACAGTTAAATTGAAATTGAAATTGAGTTGCGATTAAATTACCTGACATTGATAACTATGAAACTGCCATGAATTGTATTGACTATTGGATGATGTATTGTGATGGATGTCATTGGTTGATGTTTGAATGTTTGGATGTTTATTTGCTTATATATATACTGTTATGCATACACATGACACTGTGATATAATTTAAGTGACATATGTTCATCCCTGAAATTAAATGAAATAAATAATCACTTGGCCATAGGATAGAAAATTATATACGGACACTGAATTTGGCTAAATTAATAATTTTTGAAATCGTCGTTGAAATTTATTTAAATGTTTTGATATAAAAGTTATAAATAAAAATCGATTTATAGAAATTGAATTCATCGAAAAATTGAGTTTGGAATGTTGAAATGAATTTTGGTTAAAGGAATTTTGTTAAATAATTAAGTTGAGACTTTGAAATTTGAAATTTGAATATGATTGAATGTCGAAAATTGATTTGTTTAAAGATTTAACTTTTATTCGAACTTTGAATATTTCTAAGAAAAGTTATATGAAATGATATTTCAGGATTGAAGTTAGAATTGAAACTTGGATTCAAAAATTTGTTATTAAAAGAAATTTGATTTAATGTTTAAATCGATATTTTGAAATTGGATTTGGAATTGAAATTGGGATTTAAATTAATTTGGAATTGAAATTTAAATTCATTTGGGATTGGGAATTAATTTGGAATTGGAAATTAATTTGAAATTGGAAATTTAAAGTGAACGAAATTTGGTTTATTGAATTCGAAATTTATATGGAATCAAAATTTATTCGAGTTGAAATCGGAATTGAATCAATTAAATCGAAATGGACATTGAAATTGATTTGGGTAGGAAATTGGGAAGTTGACCGGTTTGACTTTGGAATTTGTTTAAATGAATATTTTAGTATAATTGATTTAAAATCTATATTCTTTAAATATTGAAATTATTTTGATTTTCAAACTGTTTTACTATATAAACCATTTTTTATATTCAAATTATTTTCGATTAAACTATTTAAATATTTTCTATTAAACTATTTTAACTATTTTAATTATTTAAACTACTTTTAAATTACTTAAAACTATTTTCTAAAATTTTCAAGCTGGTCAATAAGGTGAATTGTTTATATTTAAATCTCGAATTTAAATACGAATTGGGTTAAATGAAGTTGCAACCTAAATTGAAATTCGAAATGATTTTGAAATTGAAATGAGATATTGAGGCGAAAAATGATTTTTGAAACGGAATCTTACATTTTGAATAGATATGATGATATTTGAAATGGATTTGATTTTTGAAGCGAATATGATATTTTGATATCAATTATGAATCGAGTTAAAATGTAAAAGAGCCATCGGTGTAATAATACGTAGTTATTAAAGAGACCGGGATCGGATATGGACATACTCTCTGTCGATACCGAAAACCACTTTAATAACTAGTATGCGTGGAGTGTTGATCCAAAATGAAGTGGATGGTTTGGTGAACGCGTTGACTAAAGAAAGAGAACGATATTGGATGACCCCTGACATGACTAAAACAGGAGCCGCGCCGGGCCATTGAGGTTCGCCACCTCTAGCGGACACACTTCTTCGATACCATATCTATTACATTTGTGATTCGATTTGGGTGCACCCCTTGATTTGGGAGTGTTGTTTCGCGGTGTTGGGGTAGCTGCTGGCTATGCTCAACATCAGTCCGGATCACGCAACTACTAGTATCCTAGTTGGTATCGCCTCATGTACCTTGTCATACTGATTATCCTATTCGCGACCACTACGTTATGGTTTGTACCTTGAGTATATGGATTGCCCTCTGGTGACTTCCGGTTTTGGGGAAACTACGGTCTTGTATATGCTCTTGGGAATATAAATGTGTTAAGCGGCGAATGGGCGTTGACTTAACACTATTTTGATACCTTTACTTTACTTTAGACATTATCTATATAGCGTATCTTATTGTATATATAGATAGTTTAACGGATCCTTGAGAGATGGAAAATCCCGTAACATCTCTTGAGTTATTGCGCGCACGTTGACACTGGATAGGAGATGTCAAACCCCGTAAACATCTCTGACGCCGTTTACACTCATATTTATTACGATTGATTTAACTTTCATAAGGATATTTTAGTCCTGACTCGAGTGTTTTGTCTTTTCATTACGCTCGGGTCAGCCTGAGCATTTCAGTTTAGGTTGAAGATCATTTCCTTGGAGGACGGAGACGAAGATTTGGTATATTATCTACTACTATTATATTCATTCCATTCCACTGCATTGTTGTATGATATTTGCTGTGTATGTAACTATGATAAATGTTGTATAATAATAATCAAATGTATTCATTTCAAATGTATTCATTTAATTAACAGCTTCATGAACTGTTATTTTATTATCATACTTTAGCCTTCCGCTGTGAGATTCTGTGTTGTTTCATTTCCTTTATTTCTTTCCTTTTCTTTTCTTATTTACCCCAAATTAACAATCCTCCATTTTGAATGGTTTGAGTTGACGTGTGTGTTTGATCATCGACTTAAACTGTACAAAAAGGCGGGTCGTTACACCATTCCCCTCTAGTTTTCTCCATGGGTCAGAGGATATTAAAAGGAAAAAAAGGCTTCAAATTTTATAATACTTGGGTCAATGATCCTGAGTATGCTAATATAATCAATAATTCCTGGTCAAAAAATTTTTTTGGTAATCCTATGTACATTCTTTGCAGGAAATCAAAAGCAACCAAAGATGCATTAAGAACGTGGGCAAAGAAAAAATTTGGCAATGGTTCTCTTCTTTCAAATCAGCTCAGGCAAAAACTTGATGAAGCTCAGGACTTAATGATGAATCAACCTAATGATGCTGCTGCTGCTGAGAATGAAAGACTTCTCTTTGATCAACTAAATGAAGCTCTAATAACTGAAGGCAACATGAGGAGACAGCAACTAAGGCAGAAATGGGCTCAAGAAGGGGACTATAACACTGCTTATTTTCATGCAGCGACGAAGATCAAACATGCCAGGGAACAGATCACTCACATTTACGATGATTTTGGTACCCTACATTCTACACCAGCTGGTGTTGACCATGCCATTTTACAGTATTACAAAACATTGCTGGGTAACAAGGATGATTTTATACCTTTGTTTGATGATCTTGACCATGTGCATCTGCCCAAGCTTAACCTTCACGAAGTTAACAGTCTCATTATCAAGGTTACAGACAAAGAAATTAAAGACACCCTTTTCTCCATGAACAAGCACTCATGTGGGGGTCCGGATGGTTTTAACCTACATTTCTACATCCATAGCTGGGAAACCATCAAGGATGATTTCCTTAAAGCAGTCCACAATTTTTTTAATAAATCAAAACTGCTATCTGAGGTAAATGCAACAAATTTAGTGCTCATTCCTAAAATGCAACATCCTACTGATGTTGATTCTTTCAGACCCATATCGTGTTGTAATGTGATTTACAAATGCATCTCAAAGATTTTGGCCTCCAGACTGGTTTTTGTTCTTTCTAGAATCATCTCTAAGAATCAGTCTGCTTTCCTACCAAACAGAAACATCATTGATAATATTTTACTTACTCATGAGCTTCTGAAAGGCTACGGACGTGCCCATGCATCAAAGAATGCTATGTTGCAACTGGATTTGAAGAAAGCTTTTGACAGTATTCACTGGAGTTCTATTGTGAGAATTATGGCTCTTATGGGATTTCCTAAGGTTTTTGTAGCTTGGATTTATGTTTGTATATCTTCCCCCACATTCTCAATTAAATACAATGGTTCTACTTCTGGATTTTTCAAGAGTAAGCAGGGGATCAGGCAGGGAGACCCCATCTCCTCTTATCTGTTCCTACTTGTTATGGAAGTCCTGACTGTCATGCTAAACAGAAACTATGAGAACAATGTTATCTTGTATCACTCTAAATGTAAATCACCTATTATCACCTCACTGCTCTTTGCTGATGACATTTTGTTATTCACTAAACCTGATAAACGGTCTTTGGATAATATCAAGGCTACTCTTCACAGTTTCTATCTTATGACTGGCCTCCAACTCAATTTTAATAAATCCCATATTCATTTCTCTGGATTATCATCTGAGCAAGCTACCTCATTAACTGTATCCTCTGGTCTCCAAGCTATGAACAATAACATGACCTATTTGGGAATCCCACTGTGCTCCTCTAGAATCTCAACTGCTAATTGCTTGCCTTTGTATGATAAGATCTGCAGCAAAATGAGGTGTTGGGCAAATTGTTTTCTCTCTCAAGCTGGAAGACTGGTACTTATCAAATCTGTTATATCTTCCATGATGGTGTATTGGTGCAGGGTCTTTATTCTTCCCAATAAACTCGTGAATATGGTGAGAACTGCTATGCTAAGATTCTTCTGGACTGGCTCCATCCATTCGAAAAATTTCATTCCCTGCTCTTTTTCCATCATGGAGCAGCAGAAACAAAATGGTGGGCTTGGAATTCCTAACTTGCTCAGGTGGACCAAAATTCACAACTTGGGAAGTAGGAATTTCTGGACTATGACAGTCCCACCAAATTGCAGCTGGACTTGGAGGTGCTTGCTGAATTTAAGGCCCTCATTTTCCCTGTTTGTCAAAGTGATGATCTCTCCTATGAGCACTGCCAATTTCTGGGCTGTTCCATGGATGTCAGATGGCCTTATTCTTGGCAAAATCTTTTCCCCACAGCAGATAATTCAGTCTGGTATTAGTGCCAATGCTAAAGCTGCTGACTTCATTCATGATGGTAAGATCCTATTGCCTTATTCCAGCAACCAGGTTATCAGAGCAGTATGGAACAACTTTCAGGGCAAAACTTATCACTTCAGCAATTCTGATGATATTCAATGGAATGGAAAGCAGCACTCTATATCCTTAGTATACAAACTTCTTGACAATGCTCCTGTTAATGCTGCAATAAAATGGCACAAGGTAATTTGGACAGTGAATTCTAATGCCAGAGACAACTTCATGCTGTGGAAGGTCATAAATAAAGCTCTTCTGACCAAAGACAAACTTCTGAATTATGGGATGATGGTTGACCACATTTGTGTCATATGCAACATGCACACTGAAACCGTGGACCATCTGTTTTTTGACTGCAGTGTGCTAAGAGGACTATGGACCACTCTGTTGAGTAGTATGAACCAGAATCACAATCTTGGTCTAACTAGTTTTGATTGGGATCTGATTGCCAAAGCTACCAAATGGAGGAAAAAGGATAGATTTGTGCAATTCTTTTTAATCAAAAGGTACATGACATTGATATGGGATGAAAGAAATCTGAGAATTTTTGAGAACAAATCAAGGAACATAAATATGCTATGGAATGCTTTGAAGGCTAGCATCAAGATTGGGATGAGGGAGAGTAAATTTGATTTCAGTAATTACTTCTCTTCTGACTGGCCGTAGCTCATGTCTTCCTTGTAATCTTCTTTGTTCCTTCCCCTATTTTTCTTATGTGTTGTTGCTCCCTTATTCTTTCTTCTTTGTTTTTTTGTGTTCTGTCAGGTGACTTGAGTCTGTTCTAGTCACCTATGTTTTTGTTCTTGTCCCTGTTTCTTCTTTTTTCTTTTCAGCAATAAACTGGTAGGGGACCAGCCAACCCCGCTTGCCTTGCAAAAAAAAAAAATTAAAGGTGGAACATTAAAAAAAACTAAATAGACTTAAGGAATAAATACATATGTATTGTACGTGATTTCAAATGTGTCCAATGCTTGAATCACGAGGGTATTTCATAAGAAATACATTATTCCATAAGTCGATATCTTTCGATTTAATATACTAAAGATTATGAATCTTTGATATAAAGTTGTCCTTTATCGTTTATATATTAATAGATTACCTGCATACTCTATAGTTGTTGAGCTTTCCTCAAGCTAGGGATGTTATGTGTAGTACTATTAACATATTGAATAGATGAGGTAAGATAACTGCACATATTTGTTGAGCTTTCCTCAAGGTATGTGTATTATACTTAGGCTCTCGTGAAATGATATGTCCGAGTGAATAGTCTCACTTTTCTTATTGAGATTTCATCAAGGTAAAGGCAGGATTTGGATAAGGAACCATATGTTAGGGGTTGTGTGTGATACAACTAATAAGGAGTTATCCATCGTATGCGGGCGTAGGATTTGTTGAGTTTTCCTCAAGATCAGAATCCCAAGACACACGATTCCTAACACCCACTAGTGAAGTCAAAAGACTTATGTGTTTCGCTTAAGATTTAGAGAAACATAAAAGACTAGTGGGAGCATTATTAGAAAAATAAAATGATAACATTTAATCTTTCTAATATTGTAAGAACATATGCTATATAATGTTATAATAGTCTACATCGATAAATTTGTGCATTTAAAATGGCTAGTAAAACGTTGTCAATTAAGATATGCAAATGAATTGAATTGAAGATTGACAAATATAAATATAAAATATACTTACTAATAAATGCTTATTGGCTGTGAAAGTTTCAACATCCATGCAAGTGCCTAATTTTACAACTACTTAATACGTTCATAATTTGGTCACTCACGTGTTTACTCAGTCTAGACTGTGTATTGCATCCTATGAGTTCCGAACTCAAAAGCAATAAAAGACTATGGATATTTGATCCATATACTATCACAGATAAGTGTTATATAGTGAATGGTTACAGTTCATAATGTACGACACTTCGATGAAATTAGTTCATTCGAAGCGAACAAATAAATTGTACTATGAGATCGAGTATTAAATTTGATTGATTACAATAATGATCGCATTGTGTTAAATGTAATACTAGACTAAAACTACAAGACGGATCTAAGACTCGATCGTTGAAATGTCGTTTTGATCAGTTTATGCAAAGTGCATCGTATATGATGTCCTTAAATATAAAGGATGATCGAGTGCGCTTTTGTAAAGAGTTTGTTATGATGTTTTTGTAAGAGTTTTCTTTTGAACGGTTGGGATGAAGAGAGTGAACGGTCACTTCTGCTTCATAAAGAAACATCAGAAATGAGAATTGTAGTAATAATGATATGATACTTAACATTGGAATAAGAATTATGATTTGTACTTTGAAATGTATTTCTGTATAGAAAAATATTTTCTATAAGATTTATTTCTATGAGTTCAAGATATTTGATCAAAGAACTCTCCACTATAAACTTGTTGCAGTGTATGAAATAAATAGTTTATATTAAGTGGATGATAGACCTCCGTATTCGGTACGCTACTATAGTAACGGTGGAAAAAGTAGGAGCATGCCATATAATACTTATTGATTGCGTCAAGTAACAACAATTGTTTTTGTAAAACATACCGAACATTATTTATGAAATACTAACAATTTTTCGGAGTCGACTAAAAAAAGACACAGTTATATTTGAATGAGAAAATATTCATTACGAAATAACACTATAATGTGATATTTGTTTTCACAACAAAAGTGATGCAAATAAAATATAGAATTATTTGAAATTATTTATAATTATTTTGGAATTATAAATAAGTCGTGGTTTTGAGACATAATTTTTTTATATGATTATGAATCATATGATGTTAGTTAATTATATCTTAAACAGTTAAAGGCTATGCACCCATTTAGCAGGAGCATCATAAAAGTTGATGAACTCTTCGGATTGATACATATTAACTTATGCAATCACAAGTCTATTAATTCAAAACTGGTTCCATGTACTTGGTTATATCCATTGATGATTTATCACTGACATGGACATATGTATTTGATACACATGTAGCATGTCTATGATAAGATCATAGAATATGAAATGACAGTAAATAAAATAAAGCACAATAAAATAAAATGATTCGATTTGAACGACTATGTGAGTATATTGGAAAAGGTTCCCAACATACCTAAAAATAAATAAATAAATTCAAACTCAAAAGTCACTCCTCCCTATAATACGTAATGATGTACTGATAAGGAGTAATCGAACTTTGTTGAGAAAAGTACGATTAATTATAAGTGAAGTTGAGATTAACTTCTTTCTATAAGTTTGTGTACTTAAGAGTAATACACAAGGTTAAAATTAATTTCCTCTAATGAATGCCTTGTAATATCATACAAGGTAAGGGTTTATAAGAAACCTCAAGATTTCCTAGGTTAAGTAGTTGGCAAGTTGTGCGAGTTGAAAAACTGCGCGTAATAGTTGTATGCACGGGATATTATAAGAATCATCCTAAGAGAATTTTGTGAACTATGGTCATTAGATGACTAATTCATATTATGAATATAAATATATTATGAACTAATGCAAAATCAATTTTATATAAAGCCATTTATAAAATGTTTATGAATGTCTGTTCTATTGCACTGAGAAACAACTATTGTTTTAAGAAATACTGACTTCGTAGCGAAGGAATTTCTTTAAGAAATTATTGGCATAAAATGTATTTAGATACGGTCCAATGATAAAAATGATTATAAAGGATGAAATGAAATTAATCAAAGCTAAATGAACACAACATATTAGAATGTCTAATAAGTATTACTGTACATTGAAGAGAAACTATGAGTTTTTTTATCAATGTCTGTTAGTGATTAATCTATATTAGATCTGAATACATTAACCCATATTGATTCAATTGAGAAACAAGCATATGAAATTAACGGTGGGCATACCTGAATCCATCGATTCTTAATTGATGTGAAGATTAATTTGGATTAGATCTTCCAAATTGACACAAGCTTAGATCTGTAAATTCTCTTTAGAAGAGGGTAGAGAGAATATGATAAGACTTATGTAATTTGGGGACCATAACCTCATATATATAGTGTGTGACTTTTTTCAGTTCGGCCCTTCAACAAACTAAAATTGTCACTCCGGTATCCACACGTTATAATTTTACATGACGAATATACCCCTTAAGTCTTAATATGTTTATTCCAAAAATAGAACACGTAATTAGACTTAATTACAAGATAGCCCACACATTCAAACATTAAAGTATATGGCCCCGTTATGTTGAATTATTCCAACAATCTCCCCCTGGGCCACATATGTAACTTTATAGAATTTATTCAACTTTATGAGCTCTTAAATAGCTATCTTGATAATATGGTATATTCAAAACAATCTCGTCCATTGATTGTGTTAACATAGAACCAAAGTGGCTTTCATTACTGTTTTTGTAACTAAACCCATCAATGGTCGTAGATATCAATACAATCAAACGACATAGATTAATCATGTATGTGTAGCATGGAAATCACATGAAATGTGATCTTTACCTATCTATTCCCAACTGGTCCTACTTTACTTTAATGAGATCAAAATTCCAAATAATATATATAAACAATTGAAGTGCAAAAGAAAACTATTTCTGATCAGATAAACCAAAGCATATCCATAATCAAAATATAGAGCAGTGTCGCGAAATAAGTGACCAAGTACAAACTCCCCTTAAACAAAAATATCCTTATATAAAAGATACACCTATTTTAGCAACATGCTCATGAAAGACCTTGGGTGGTACTCCTTTTGTAAGCGGATCCGCTAGCATGTAATTTGTCCCAATATGCTCTATGGATATTAACTCATTCTGCACTCTCTCCTTTACAAATAGAAACTTGATGTCAATGTAATTTGACTTGCTTGAGATTCTGTTGTTATTAGAATATAATACTGCAGATCTATTGTCACAATATAACTTTAATGGTCTTTCAATATTATCAATAATGCGCAGCCCAGTGATAAAATTCCGCAGCCATTTCGCATGGTTAGATGCCTCATAACAAGCCACAAACTCTGCTTCCATGATGGAAGAAGCTATGAGCATTTTTTTAAAGCTTTTCCATGATATAGCCCCTCCACTTAATAGAAATATGTGTCCTGAAGTGGATTTTCTGCTATCCGGGCATCTAGCAAAATCAGAATCAGAATACCCAATGATCTCCAACTGATCTGATCTTCTATATGTAAGCATATAGTGCTTTGTTCTCTGAAGATACCTCATAACCTTTTTTGCTGCTTTCCGATCTCATAGTACCACTTTCGAGAATGTTTCTGAAGTAAATCATTTAAAACCAATAGGTTTCTTACCCAATGTGTTTCTAGGTATTGCAGCTAAATTTACTTCAGAACAAACCAAAGAAAAGGATGTACCTTTCTTAACACACCATGCATGATATTTGGTACAATCTTTCTTTAAATGTCCAACCTTCTTACAAAAGTAACCACCATCAGCCTCCTTATGTTGTTTCTTTTCTGTTGGACCCTTAGCAGTTTCCTTATCCTTCTTTCTCCTTTTGTCATTCCCTTAGGGGTGTATGCCAAATGAGCATTTTCGGTCTTATCATGCTTCAATCTCTCTTCTTCTTGTACACAATATGAAATGAGCTCATTAAGAGTCCATTTCTCTATTTGACAGTTATAACTGATCTTAAACTGGTTTTATTGTGAAGGAAGAGAGATTAGTACCAAATGCATGAGCAAATCATCTGAAAGCTCAAGCTTAAGCGCCTTAAGTTTTGAACCAACATTAGACATTTCCATAATGTACTCCCTTATGTTCCCTTTGCTTTGATACTTCATGGAAATCAAGCGCTGCAAAAGCGTGCATGTTTCCACCTTATCGTTTTTAGCAAAACGTTTTCAATCTCAGCAAGGAAATCTTTAGCATTGGTTATCTTTTCAGATACCGCACCCCTGAATGCCTATGGAATGACGCGCTTTATGATCATTAAACTCATGTGATTTGAACGATCCCACCTCTCAAAGTTATTTATAACATCAGAAGAACTTTCATCCGTAAGAGGGGTGGGTGCATCCATCCTAAGTGCAAGGTCAAGGTCCATGCAGCCAAGAACAAGCAATATGTTCTCTTTCCAATCCTTAAAGTTTGTTCCAGTCAGAATAGGAATGTTGTTAAGATTGGCAGATACCATAGCTAAATTAGCTGTAATTTTAACATAAGAATCAATCAAATATGCTCGCATTGTAAAACAAAACCGTAGTAAATTCAAATAATTGGTAAGTCTCTTCTCAAGGTACCTAGCACAACATCAATATCAAGTCTTTGGACAGTAATATTAGTTGTAAGTGGTACTCTTGTTGTAATGATCAAACATTGACAATAAGTTCAAGTCAAATATCAATCTTCCTTTGGGCCAATTAGATATTCACTTGCAAATCTATATGATTGTCACATATTTATCATCACACATGTATAAATGATTCGGCCAAATATTAGTCTTCCTTTGGGCTGGCTAATATCCACATGAATAAATACACACAAACATCAAACATTTTTCATGAATAACAAAAATAAGAGAGGTCACTTTGGTGACATATTATTTCAATTAGTTCACTTGTAATATAGGATATTTACAGTTAGTTTGCAAAGGGACAAAACAATATTTGAATTGGTTTATTTTACCTCATTTATTTATGCATATTCCATAAATTTCTATTTTCAATTATATACATATTGAAAATATGGTTTCATAGCCGTAATAAAAAAAAATTGACATCAACTAAAACTGTAACAATACATAACAAATGGTATTTTTAATAACAATTAATGATAAAATATTGCATACTTTATTTAACTGTCAATATTCAAGACAGAAGATAAAACAAATTTTAACTTAGCATGGTCCATACATATAAAATATATGCATCTATCAAGTATAAATGCATCAAATAATAAACAATATGTCTTTTCTTATTCCAAATACAAACATGCTGCATCATTAAATTTATTGCAACTAACACATTTACTTCATTTATGATAATAAATTAATTAATTTATTACTGTAACAACCACATTTAATGCAATTATGATAAAAAATAAATGCAATTGACCGTTATGTAGTCCAAAATGTAAACTAGTATCATGTTAAAATTTATTTCAATAAAAATAAACATAAAATTATTCAAGAACATACTTTATTTCCAATTAACCTTTCTGAAATAACCCAAATACCTTATATAAATATCCAAATTAATTAATCAAAAGTTAAGTAAGGTAAAAAAATAACCATAGAACCGGATTTATATATCTTGCATAAATGGTATTAAAGTCATCATATCCGAACAAGCGAAATTAAATCATGAATTATTTATATAGATCTGAAACAAAGACATCAGATGAATCAACCAAAAATTGTAAATCTCAGAACCCTAGTTTCAAATATACTTAAAATCAGGAAATTTCTCGATAAAATCAATGATGGATGGCTTTAATACCACTTGTTGGTGATTAATCTATATTAGATCTGAGTACATATAACCCATATTGATTCAATTGAGAAACAAGTATATGAAATTAACAACGGAAGGCGTACCTGAATCCATTGATTCTTAATTGATGTGAAGATTAATTTGGATTAGATCTTCCAAATTGACACAAGCTTAGATCTGTAAATTCTCTTTAGAAGAGGGTAGAGAGAATATGATAAGACTTATGTAATTTTGGGACCATAACCCTATATATATAGTGTGTAGCTTTTTTCAGTTCGACCTTTCAACAAACTAAAATTGTCACTCCGGTATCCACACGTTATAATTTTACATGATGAATATACCCCTTAAGTCTTAATATGTTTATTCTAAAAATAGATCATGTAATTAGACTTATTACAAGATAGCCCACACATTCAAACATTAAAATATGTGGCCCCATTATGTTGAATTATTCCAACAATGTCAAGAATAGATAATCCTCGACAGTCAATTGAACCATTAAGAGTATTGACTCTACGATATGGTATGATGTTCAAATCTGAAATAAATTTCAAGTACATTATCAAAATATGGTTTTGAAAGTTGTAGCCAAAGGGATATGATCCATTGGCCACAAATATGTCTTTAAGAGAAAGACAAATGCAGTTGGAATATAGTGAGTCGCATTGATATAAATAATACCATAAATTTCAATTGTTGAAATTAATGTACCAGATTCAACATTCGATGTACTCAAGTAGGTTTGGATTTTACTCACAAAATTATCACATATTATGACTTTATGTTTTGGTACGTATGTGCGGAAAATTCTAAATAATGATTTAAAGTAAACTGTTTACACATAATAACCAAAATGTCTCGAAGTCAGTGGAAGCGATATTGAGTGTGCATATTTTCGGATACGATCCAAGAACAGATACGAAAGTATCATTCAAAAGAGCATCAAAATCGAACAAGTATTTTGATAGAAATATCAAATAGTTTGATTATTGATCAAAATGCAGTGGAAGCATATGTTCATAAGAAAGAGTCAGGGGCGGAGCCCATATGCAAGTGGGGTAGGCATGTGCCTACCCCAGTATTTGAAAAAAAAACAAACGCAAGTTCAATCACCAGAAAAGAAAAAGGAAAAAAGAACGAAGCATTAGCTCTCCTCTTTAATCTTTCAAGCGCTCATCTTTCTTCCTTCCCCATCAATTATTTTCTGTGCTCTTCATCAGACAATCTAGCGTACTAACCTTTGTCTTTCAGACTTCAATCGACATATCTCTTATGGAACTCAAAACCCTAGATCAAAAAATTGGTAGAATGGGCAACTTTCTTTGTTTTTTCTTCAATTTCTTATGATGCATGTATTTTAGGGATTAAGTTAGATAGTTTGAATTTGATTAAATTGAGACAGTTCAGTACATTAAAATTGCTTACGTGATTGAGAGTAATTGACATAATCTACTAAATAACTAATTTATGTAATTTATTGATTTTGTGTTTCGTGTGCATAAAAGTGTTCTTAAAATCAGCTTGTTACTCTTATAATTTTTCACTATTTTAAGATTTTAGATTGCTAAATGAATATTATCTTTTTTTAAGAGAAGATGAATGTGACATAATCTATTAATGAATTCATAGAAGTGAAAAGCATTAATGATTAAGCTAATAAGATGGTCTTGATGGGAAAGCATATTGTCTACAATTTAGTTTATAAACTCATTACATTGTCCTTAATCCTACTAGTTTCAATCGCTATAGTTGAAAGAACTTTTCCAGCTATGAATATAGTTAAAACGAATCTTCGAAATTGAATAGGTATGAACGACTGAATGATAGTTATGTCACGTATATTGAAAGGGACGTCTTTGATACTATTGACAATGATGCAATTATTGATCGTTTCCAAAATATGAGAACTCGTAGAGAACTACTTAAGATATGTATGGTATAGTTAATTTTCTTTTGGAAGATCGATTACTAATCATTTTTGTAATGAAATGGAAGATCAATTATTGATCATTTTTATAATGAAATCCGAAGTCTATTAAATGATAAAGGCATTATCTATCTTTTTCTTTGTTATATAAGTTTCTTGTGCAAATTTTATTAAATATCAATGACATCCAAAAGAATTTCCTTGATGGTTGTCTCCCCCGAACCCTATAACACTTTATGCCCACTCCAACATCATGTCCTGCGTATGCCACTAGAAAGAATGTTAAAAGGTACATTGATATTTCTAAACTATAAATAAACAACATATTGCTGATTTTTCAGCGATGTACTTATGTTAAAATCACCCTTGGCTGTTTTGATACTTGACGTTGGATTTGTGAGTGATGTATTTTATAGTATGTATAAATGATATTGGAAATGTCCTAAAATGATATCCAAAGACACCATAATAAAATGTTTAATACAAAACATGTAAGAAGGATTCTTTAAATATTGGCAGTAGGAATTAGTGTACATGTTATGTTGTCTACAGTATCGTGATTTGTTTTCATATTTGATACATAAAGCAAATATCAAATCCAAATAAATACCACTAAATTGTTGTTTGAGGTATTCTTGTGTATTTATGAAATACTGGAGAATTATTTAAAGAAACAACGAACCCCTTATGAATGAGCATTCGGACTCAAACTTCATAAGTAATATTGAGTATAATATGTCAATAATAAATTCATGTTAAGAATCTCTAAATTTGAAATGTTCCAAATGAAATACTATGGCTGATTCAATGAAAAAGGCTAAGTACATCATCTTAAATAGTGCCACAATAAAAGCGAAGTATATAAATTTAAATGCACAAATTTATAACTGAGCTGAGGAGTGATTCCAAATTTAAGAATCCCAAAATATTATTATATGATAACAATATCACGATATAGTTCGTAATAGAACTTAGAACTTACTAGAAGTCGAGAGACATACTACAAATTGTTTTACATGATAAAGGTTGTTTATCAACGTCGGAGAGAGTTGATTAACAGAGTAGATAACTGAAACATAATAGCATACCTATTCGCTAAGGGACTGACCCGATTGGTTTTGAGGAAACCGACTGGAGAAATTGGAATAAGAGTCTATAATTGACCCAAGGGCAAGTGGGAGATTGATAGAGTTAGGGATATGCTCTAGGGGCAATTATGTAATTTGTGACATATGTCCAACTCGATAACCAATCTTGTTCAAAATAAATGGTGTTTTCTTTCTATTGTATATACTTGATATTATGTGTTATATTAATTAATTTAATTAAATGTATGTTTAATAGAAAATCCATAAATGGTGTGCTTCCTAATAGTAGTTACAAAGTGTTGTAACCATGAGTAATTTATCATAATGAAAATAAATATACCATTTTAAATGTTCCTAGTCAAGATGCATCGAGACTGGATACCGATGCATCTGTTAAGACTAAAGTATATAACACTCACCAAAATATTGTGCAGTATATTACTCATGACTGCGGGGGCACTTAGGGGTTATGTTCTGATAGTTATTGAATAACTATTGAATGACTCACTCGCTGGTTTTCTGTTGGTTAATATATCTAAGGTCAAACAAAATATGACTGATTTACACAGTTCTCTTGACTTGAGAATACTATTGATATTCAATATAAAAGCCCCGCTTTGATTATAGTCAAATCATGGCACATCTTCTATCGGGTAACTATAGTTTAGTTGAGTGGAAATATTGGAAGTGAAACACTATTCAAGTGAGGATTTGTCTCCTCGGTTATATGGGGTTAGTATCACAGGTCAACTATAGTTAGCTCAAAGTCAAAATCTTTGGCCATAGTAGTTTGGTTTAATAATAATTATTATTATTGAACCAAGGATTTCGTTTTTGGACTATGGAGTTGAATATGGACGATATTGGAATTTTGACCATTACCAAATTCCATAAGTCCAAAGTGATATAGTTTTAACGAAGAGAATTGGTGTGAATAAAAGTCACAATCGTGTAATGCTTAACAATGTGAAATTGTATTTTATTGAAACCAAGTAAGTGATAAATTGGGCCCAAATTTCACACCACTTGCTAAGTGACGTTTGAACATTAATATTCGAATAGTTCGATATTAATCGCTAACCAAATTTATACCTGACGAGTCACACAATCGAAACAATGAATTCTCCTTTGACCAAATGATTTATTTAGTTTATAATTGTTATAAATTGATTAAATTAATTAATATTTATGGAATATTAATTATAAATTTGAATATGATTCAAGAAATGAATATTACAAGATATGTTTATAATAGTTATGAATATAACAATCGATATACGATATTGATAAGCGATTGAATTGGATTTAATTGTGTGATATTTATACATGGGCTTAAATGGGTTTAATGCCCATTATAGGGGCCATACTTTTCAGCTACAAACATGAAATAGATGGATACAGTTTGAGGGTTAAGAGAGATTGGTTTTGATGGCCGAGATTGAAGGAAAGAGATATAGGATTAGACCCACCTTTCTTTCTTTTTATCGACATATATAAGCTCGCTAAACCTAATTAGATCTCACTTTTTCTTAGCCTCCTTTTTCATCATTTTAATGGTAGAAAATTAATCCCCTCTCCAACAAAAAACTCTCAAATCAAATTCAAGATCCAATTACTATTTGATAGTTGAAGGTCGTCAATTTAAGGACTAGCACCTCTTTGATTTGGGAAAGGTTTCAATAGGAGAATTCCTTATTTCAGGGTGTGCTTTAAGGATTTGGTAACAAGGTATGTCCTTTTCTATATAGATAATGATTTTGTTGGAATATTTGATAAAAATTAAATTTGATTATCATAATTTGAATGTATGTATCATTGTCTCGTTTAATTAAAATTATTTATGAAGATTGAACTGTTTGTTGAATGATATGATTGGGCTTTTTATTCTGATAAATCAAAATTGAAATTTGTTTATGATTTAAGCAATATTTAAGTGTAGATCCTTGTTTTGAACATTCAAATTAAAGTGCAATCCTTTATATCTGAAAGTTTGCATGTTCAAATTAACTAATTGTTTTTCTTTATTTTGTTGAATTAAAACTAAATCTATATATCTTGAAATACATTGTTTTATTTTAGATCTATGTTTTTAACATTCAATTCAAAGTCCAATTCTTTAGATTTGAAAATTTGCATGCTCATGCTGATTGATTAAACTATATTTTAAAGTTAAAACTGAAATTACATAGAATTAGTACAATATTTTAACTGTAGATCTTTATTTTAATCTTCCATAACAATGTGTAACTTTAGATTTGAATGTTTATATATATATGTATGTATGTATGTATGTATGTATGTGTATGTATGTATGTATAGATATGTATATATTGCCTAACTTGTAGTGCATTATATATTTATATATGAATAAAAGGATTCTGACAGAAAGTTTTAAAATTGATTGCAATAACTATCTAATTTGTACTATCAGAAAGTTTTGATTGAATCTCATATATACATAATTAAATCAACATGTATGTGTTCATATAAAATTTATTTTCTATTTTCAAAATGTCATAGTATGAATTAGTTTCTTATCACATAGGAGTTAAGAAGGGAAATAATAAAGTATACAAGGATAATCGATACAATTTCCCTTTTAATATACTTAATTAATGCAACATACAAATAACAATCAATAAGTATCATGATATTTTGTCATATAAATACATGCAATTTATTGTTGACTGTTTATATTCTTATATTATGATACCCACTGATTGTTATATATATATATATATATGTTGCATTAATTAAGTCTATCAAAAGGGAAATTAAATCAATCATCCTTGGTGTCCTTTATTTATTTTCCTTTTTAACTTATATATAATAACTGTTCAACTTATTCCTACCTACATATATACATATCTTGTCATCTATTTATTACATCTTGTCATTATTTAATTATTTTGACATATAATTAATATGAATATATTTGTTATATTCATACCCTTTCACATTTCACACTTAACTAAAGTATAAAACAATGTCATAATTAATAAAATATGATTTTATTATAAAAAACTAGAATTAGATCTAATAAAACATTTAGACTTCATAGGCCCTGAAGATCTAAAATAAGAAATTTTTGAAATTTGCCCTTTTCTCCACTGCGGGCTGGCCTAGTTCCAACAGTAACATCCTCCATTTCAAGACCCGAAAATAGACACCAATGATACTGCATTCATTTTTAGTATTATTTTCAACGGCAAAATGAGATCCATCATCATTAATATTAAGAGCACAAGAATATAAAAAATTTCATAAAACATTTTTCTTTCATTCATTTCATACTCATTACATGCCAATTACATAGCCCTATGATCACATCGTTAAAAAAACAATAAAAACAAATATAATTCCAAGAGCGACATATGAAGATGCCCCCATGGATGATCAGAGTCATCACTACTGACAGTTATAGTATCCTCTTTTGCATACAACAGCAAGAGCGGTTATACTTCACAATGGAAATTAAGCTAAAAATAATATTAGCTTTCCTCATGCATGTCTTTGGAAATCTTATTCTCCTTAAACCTAAAAATCCTACTCTCAACCTACTCAAATAAGTACATGAGAGAGTTTTGGGAGAAATTAAAAACTCCAGGTCAGACAAAAAGTCTGGTTTGAATAAGATTAGTCCATCCCAATCAAATAAGATATATAGTGAGACCATGCCACTTAGTAGAACGAGTTTCCCCTCGCAAGTATCTTGCACTCAAATGCCAAACATAACATCCATTGGATAGGATGAGACAGGCCTAGCGCCTTGTGCACTCCTCATCCACCAAAAACCACAATGGTTAGAACATAGCATAACATAATGCAAAATGGGTTAAAATGAATAATACGGTATTCATTAGGTCTAAGGGTTACACATTCCCAAATCTGCCGATCCTATTAAGTGTTACATTGCCATAGTTTTTCCAGGGTCACTACGAACCTTTTAATTTTCACAGGCCAACTAAAAGCCTATACGGCCGACTTAAACTAGAAATAAAATTGGACAATCCAATGGTCTTACATTCCTTTAAAAGTACCAAGATACCCCTGTGGTAGAAGAAAATAATAGTAACGATCTTCCATTCCCTTAAGGATACAACGATATCCATATGGTAGAAAAAGAAAAATAATAGTGAGCATCATTGAGTAACCATAAAATTTTTGCCTCACTATCGGCAAAGCCTTTTGCGTCAGAATCAAGTACCTAAATAGTCAAGGAATTAACGACTAAAGTTAAGGCATCTGCCTCAACAATAGTCCATGCCTTTAAATCCAGTTTTATAAACATTGAATGAGTCATTTCTGTTGATCAGTTATGGGCTCCTAACCCAGTTTGATCTTCCTGATCTCCTGAATGCAATTATACTCACACAGTTGTTTATTCTGACCATAAAAACTAATGGAACAACCCTAATTGGTCATCAGTTCTTAATCCCTAAGATCATATTTATTGGATGATATCATATAAGTCAGCATGTCAACCATTTACATAAACAATAACATAACCGATCAATGAACATAAGTGAGCATAAGGATATCAATTGTGACACTAATATGATCTCATGGTAACCATTTATACAAAATTACATGTAAACATACATGCAATTTATAGTAAAATTTAGGCTGAATTTTCCTTTTTCCTTCTATAAAAATCATAATATTCAAATTTATAATTTAACAAAAACCTTATTTTTATTACTAGGACAATCTCGGCCCAATACTTAACCATGTGTTATCGTACATATAAAAATAAGGCTATCGCACCACTTTAGTTTTAGTTTTATCATACCTCTAAAGCACTTAAGCTATCATGAGTACAAAAAACCATATAAAAATAAGGCTATCACACTACTCAAATTTTAGTTTTATCATACCTCTAAAACACTTAAGCTATCATGAGTATGAAAATCCATGTGTCATCACACCATTAAAAAAGCTATTATGGGTATAAAAATCAATGTGTTATCGCATCTTTAAAGTAGTTATCGTAAATATAAAATCCATAGTCATCGTAAATATAGAATACACAGCCATCCTAAACTATAGCTATCATAAAAGGATAACTATCATAAAACGTAAAGCCATGTGCTATCGCACCTCTAAATAGCCATCGTAAAACATAAAATCATGTGTTATTGCACCTTTAAATAGCAATTGCAAAAAATGAAACCGTATACTATCTCACCTTCAAATAACTATCATAAAACATAAAGTCATGTGTCACACCTTTAAACTAAAGGATCTGGGAGAACACACAATGAGTTAAATGGATAAATTTCAAAAAATTGCTATTTTAGATCTTGTTGGGCCTATGTAGTCTAAATTTATTTAGATCTTATCCAAATTAGTTTTAAATAAAATCAATATTTTATTTTATTTGTAGATAAATTTTTCTTTTGATGTTGTATTTGAATTATATAATATAAACATATACCATATACACACGTGTGTGTACATGCAACATTTACAGTTTATATGGTTCAACATGCTCGTATATATATGTTGGGATTTACACTGCAAAAAACAAGTTAATTTCTCCGCATACATATTTGTTGTCTAACACACACACAGTTACACACACATGCGCGCGCACACACACACACATACATACATACATACATACATACATACATACATACATATATATATGGTAAAGTATGATACCAAATTATACTTATAATACCAAATTTAGCTAAACTTATAGAAAGTTATTTAAAGACATTTAAATGAATAACCTTAAAAATATAGAAAGATATTATTTTATAGAAAGTTATTATTCTATTAGATCTAGATCTTAGTATGTATAGTACAATATGATATCAAATCTAGTTTTTGATCTTAACTTCTAATTTCAAACTTAAACAAATAAATTATAATTTAGTAAAATAAATATTTATATATATGTATGTATATGTACTTAGGAAAATAAATAAATTTATTTTTAAAAAAATATTTACAAACACACCTATATATACATATATGTTTGTATGTGTGTGTATCAAAATTAATATTTATAAATCAAATATAAAATACATTTACAAAATTAGATGTAAGAGAATAAGATTATATTTGTATCTATATGTACATTTTCATCCTAAAACCTCTTTGACCAAATCTAATTTATTTCCTTATGGTTTAAATTTTGTTTCCCTTTTTATCCTTACGATTTCAAAATTTGTTTCCCTTTTTTTTGAAAATCGATTTCATGATATATATATATATATATAATATATAATTTTATGTATGTTGAATATATATACATATATACATACACACACACACATAAATATGTACTTCATTTAATATACATACATATAAAAATAGTATGTAATAATATATGTGTGTTTATATATATATATTTAAAATTAATATACATACACACACCTATAATTTAATTCCCTTTTATTTCTGAAATAATATCACATACAGAACTATGACATATATATATATATATATGATTTAACAAAATATATCCATTATTAATGGTAAACCTTTCATCATTACAGTATGGAGTCCCACAGTTGATAGAGCAAGAGATCAGGTCTTCTCTATCCCTCTTTGGACTCATTTTACGCATATTCCTTCTGTTCTACAGCCCTTGATTGGCTTGCTAGACTCATTGGTAAACTCAAATGTTTTGATGCAAACACTGTGGCAAGAAAGAATCTAGTTTTCACTAAGGCACTGATAGAGATTACTCCGGATAAACCTCTTCCTTCTCAGCTTAAGGTACGTTTAGCGGTTGGTCACGATGCTCTTGTTGAAGTTAACTATAGTTGGAAACCAGATATTTGCACAGCCTGCCACTCCTTCGGATACATTTCTACTGATTACAAGCTTCCGCCTGAGGATCCAATTCCTATTAAGGTACTGCTACCGCGTCCACCTGTGAGGAAATGGGTCCCCAAGTCTTCGTCGGTTCTTTCTTCCTCGTCTGATGAAGCAGCCATTTTACCTTTGTCTCCATTTATTGCCCCTCCATCCCCTAATGAAGTTATTTCAGTTATTTCTACCGACAGCTCGAGGAAGTCTATTATTCCACCGGTTATTGGGTGGAATTACGGGGAGAAGTCTTGGGTACACGTGAAATTGGAAATGAGATATTATCCTGAGTTTGAGTGTTACTATATGTTTGTAGGTGAAGAGGGGGAAAGTTGGCGATTATATTATCACGTACAAGGGGATGGTCTTGTTCTATCGACTGATGGTGAAGATGGGGATGACAATTGTGCTGTTTTGGCGGATGATACTTGGGATCAGAAGTATTTGTATTCCTGTGATTCAGAAGTCTTTGATCTAGATATTGTGGCTCAGTTTTCTGGTTTTATCCTTGTCCTGGGGCCTATGTCAGCTGATGATGACAGTGGTTCTTCCTCTTGGGAGGACATTTAGATTTTCTTACTTAGCTGCGGAAGCACCTAGCTTCTCACCTGTACTATATTTAAGTGGTATGACCACTATAAAATCATGTATAGCTTCTTTGCGCATATGCATGGCACATGTTCTTTATTTATATATACAGTGGCACGGCCCACTATAAATCCGGTCGGCCTTTCCAAAAAATATATACATATAATATATACTTTATACTTATGGAAATTAAAATCAATTTTGTTTATAACCTCTTTCAAACATTGTCAAAATTTGAAAATTAAAATTTTTATTCGTTCCGTGGCCCAATACATATAAGCAAACACACACACACACACATCTCTTTAATCATATAGCACATACACACATTTATATATTCACATCATGTTTACAATACACATATAGAAGGATTCATAATAATAAAATTGATCTAACTACGTACAAATCATATGATGAACAAACATATATATAAATAAGTTGTAAATAAGAATATTACCTTGCTATGCCCTAGGGAATACACGTTGAATATTGAATCTAAGGACTCTGTTTGAAAATCTATTCAACGCTTACAAAAAGCACAACCCAATTTAGAAAGCTACACACCGTTGTCTAGATTTTTAAATAAATTTGTGTTTTTAATGCTTGAATATATGAAAGGAGGGGAGATGAATTTTCGACCAAGTAGGGGGAGGATTATTGCAGCTTAAAACCTAGAATATAATTGGAGAAAAGAGTGGCTCAAGGTGTTTAAATAGCATAGAAAATAAGAGGTTTAAAGATGGAAGCGTATCTTTTCTTTCTTTTGCCATTTCACAACCTTTTGGACTCAAATTCCAAAGCCTTCCCCCAAGCAATAGTCGGCCATACATGCCCCATTTTGGGCCTCAGTCCACTTCAACTAGATCACATAATTTATATTTAAATCAAATTTAAATGTACATCAATATCGTATATGGATAAGTGTGTATACAACTTTTTTATACACATAATTTTCAATACCGATGAACACAAATCAAATTAAAAAAATTAATTAGTATTTCATTAATATTAATTAATTTAATTAGTTTATAATAATTATAATTTATGTAAACTAGGTAGTAGACGGAGGATTCAACATTGCAGTTGTGTTGACTCTTTAGGTGTAAATTCAATCATCAAATAATATCGAACAATTCGAATATTAAAGTTCATACTTCACCTTAGCTAGTGGTATGATATTAAGGCCAAATTTATCGCTTATAATTTAAGCGTTACCTAGTAGTGATAATTATTTATACCAATTCTTTTCGTCAACACTATATCATATCAGGACTTATGGAATTTGGTAATGGTTAAAATTCCAATATCGTCCACATTCGATTTTATAGTCTAAACACAAAGTCATTGATTCAATAATAACAATTATTATTAACTGTACTGCTTTGGCCAGACATTGACTTTAAGTTCACTTAAGTTGACATGTGATTCTAATCACATATAATTGAGGAGACAAATTCTCTCTTGAATATTGTTTCACTTTCAATGTTTTCACTCGACACAACTATAGTCGTTCGATGCACACCTTGCCACGATTCAACTGTAATTAAAGCAGAGTTTCCATATTAAAGCTCGATGATATTCTCAAGTCGAAAGAATTGTGTAATACTATCATATCGATATTCTCTATTTAACCTTAGTTACATTAACCAACAAAAAAATTATCGAGTGAGTTATTCCATAGTTATCAAACAATTATCAATATGTAACCCTTTGGTGCCTCGGTAGCCATGAGAAATACATTGCCCAACATTTGGAGCGTGTTACGTACTCCAGCCTCGATTGATGTATCGATATCTAGTCTTGATACATCTTGACTAGGAATATTTAAAACGTCGTGTTTATTATAGTGTGATAAATTGCTCGTGATTACAACATCTTATAATTACTATCACAAAACTCACAATTTATGGCTTTTTTTGTTAAATAACATAAATTAAATAATCAATTATTTATAACACATTATAACAAGTATATATATAACATAAAGAAAACACCTTTTATTTCGAACGAGATTGGTTATCAAATAAGACATACGGAACAAATTACATAATTGCCCATAAGGCAAACCCCTAACTCTATCAAAAACAACTATTGTAAAGTACAAGTCGTAAATCATGGCTTCATAAATACAAAGCTCATAGCTACCGTAATGTGAAATAAATAGCTATCGTAAAGCTCAGCTCTCGTAAATATAAAATCCATATCTATCGTAGGTATTAATGGCATTTTTACAACTATCATAAATACTGATTTATTTCCTTTAAAAGCAATTACTTTTCATCAAATCATATTATATGTCAAATTTCTATTGGTCGATCAAAATCTTTGTAGAAACCTTTTAAGAAAATACAAAGAAAAATTTTCTTGCATCCAAAAATATTTATTAACACCATAATTAATTAATTAACAAACTACCACTTGTAATTAAATTGTTCTTTCACCAAATAAATCATATCTATGAAAAATTCATTGAAAAAAGCCCCAAAAATTCTGAAAAATCCCCAAAAATCATAATTTTCTCTCTTTTAACACATAATTTTTTTAAGAGAAAAACGCCAAATTTATATTTTAAATAATTAAAACTAAAGTTAAGCATTTTCTAAACTTTGAAAATTCATAGAAAATCCAAATAAATCAGAAAATTATAAAATAAAAAACATATCTCCAAATTAATGTTTTAAACAATGTATCAAAATTTCAAAGCATTTGGAGATAATTAACATAAATCCGAAATTCCTTTTTATTAATTCCATAAATTCACAAATGACATCATTTAATCCATATGAAAGGTTATATCAATCCAAAAATATGTTCTAATATTATAAAAAATTAGGATCTCATCCAAATCCAAACTAGAGCAAACCAAAAGTTAGAGATGTTAATATTTTTCACCTTGATCAAGTGTGTGTAGAGAGATCCGCCTTAAATTCCTCTTTTCCAACCCTTATCTTTTCTTCTTTGTTCCTTCTTAACCCTTCCATAATTAATTAAATTAAGTTTTCAAATCTCTTTCTCTTTATAAAACATTACCTCATTTCAAGTTTAAAATCAAAATTATTAATTATGGTAGATCTTTATACATACTCCATTTCCCCACATTATTTACATAATTACTTTTTAATTAGATATTTGGAATAATGTGCCAAAAATAGGAGTGTTATAGAAAATAAAACCAAAATCTTACTTTATCTCGAATAAAATTCGCTACAAGAGTTAAATTATATAATCAAATTACATAATTTCTCCTAAGACACACTCGTACCTCTATCAAACAGCTCATTCGCTATCCCATTAAGAATATCGAAGTGTAACTGCATGCCGAATAAGGCTGGAGGTGATGGAAGAATGTCATAAACGAACTTATCTTGCTTTAGTGCACCGTCATACATCTCATCCAACTGTCAGAATTCAAGAGGAGAATGGTTTCTACAGCAGTGAAACCGTGAAGCAGTTATTTGCTACCATTTTTTCATATCCTTAAACACAATAATATTCAACCGACCAAACACCCCATGTTGTTTGTAGAAAATCATTATATATGTCGCCCAAGCATGTGTCATATTATCCCACTTGTTTTTCCTATAAGTGGAGGTGAAATTAATGGCTAAGTGTAACAACCCGCATATTTATCGATTGTATATTTAAATATTTTATTTAAATATTTCATCGTTAGTCGGATTTTAGTCCGAAAAGCTACTTTTTGCAAACAGTCGAATTAGGACTCGAGACCACCCCCATTGAGTTCAAAATGACGTTTGCAACCTTTTTGAGTATAAACTTCGATATGTTTGGAGTTAGTAGAATTTTGCTACTTTTTCACTTTGGGTTTGGGTTTCAGCCCTATATCCTAACTCAGTCCCTCTCCTCTCCATTCACTCATTTCTACTTTCTTAAACACTCATCAAAACTGAAAATGGGGAGAGGAATGGGAAATTAAAACCCCAAGCCCTAGTTCAATTGCAAATTCAAGCTTCTACCTCCAAATTCAAGAAGAAGCTTTGCTTAGATTCAAGCTTCTTGTGTTGAGATTGAAGTGTGGTTGATCTTCCTTTGTCTTCAAGCTTCTCATTCATTGTTTTCGGGTTCAAAGGTGAGATTTTTATCTCACATCTTTGTCTATATCTATCTTTGTTGTTAGGTATGAATTCCTATCATCTATTTCGTGTTCACTTGTTGTGATTTGAATTGGTTTTGCAAATTCTTCAATTTTGGTGTTTTGGTCCAATTTTATGAAAATCCTTCTATGGACATTTGGACATTGATATTCGGAGTGTATCGAAGCGCCTTTAAGACCGGGTTGTCGCTAGACGTAAATCCTTAGTTGTCATTGCTTGCTCGATCGCTTCCGAGAACGTTTCGGCCATCTTGGCCTAGGTAAATTTCTGCCCAGATTAGGTGTTCAGACGTCTGGAGGTCAATGCCAGACGTCTGGTTTTGCCTCCTGGTGAAAAATGACATACGGCAGAAAAATAAAAAGGGCAGTGACTAATTTCAGACGTCTGAACTATTGTTCCAAACGTCTGAAAAGATGTCAGACGTCTGATTTATGTTTTCAGACGTCTGGTTGGTTTTTTGGGATATTCCCAGAAACCGAATCCAGACGTCTGGACTTTTCCCCAGACGTCTGAATTCCTTCAGACGTCTGATTCTTGGTTTCAGACGTCTGGATCGTTTTCTGGAATATTTCCAGAGACTAAATCCAGACGTCTGGACCAACCCCTCAGACGTCTGGAAATTCCCTGTTTTGCCATATCATGCTTGGTCGCTTGCCTTCACTAATATGTTTGGAGTTAGTAGAATTTTGCTACTTTTTCACTTTGGGTTTGGGTTTGGGTTTCAACCCTATATCCTAACTCAGCCCCTCTCCTCTCCATTCACTCATTTCTACTTTCTTAAACACTCATCAAAACTGAAAATGGGGAGAGGAATGGGAAATTAAAACCCCAAGCCCTAGTTCAATTGCAAATTCAAGCTTCTACCTCCAAATTCAAGAAGAAGCTTTGCTTAGATTCAAGCTTCTTGTGTTGAGATTGAAGTGTGGTTGATCTTCCTTTGTCTTCAAGCTTCTCATTCATTGTTTTCGGGTTCAAAGGTGAGATTTTTATCTCACATCTTTGTCTATATCTATCTTTGTTGTTAGGTATGAATTCTTATCATCTATTTCGTGTTCACTTGTTGTGATTTGAATTGGTTTTGCGAATTCTTCAATTTTGGTGTTTTGGTCCAATTTTATGAAAATCCTTCTATGGACATTTGGACATTGATATTCGGAGTGTATCAAAGCGCCTTTAAGACCGGGTTGTCGCTAGACGTAAATCCTTAGTTGTCATTGCTTGCTCGATCGCTTCCGAGAATGTTTCGGCCATATTGGCCTAGGTAAATTTCTGCCCATATTAGGTGTTCAGACGTCTGGAGGTCAATGCCAGACGTCTGGTTTTGCCTCCTGGTGAAAAATGACATACGGCAGAAAAATAAAAAGGGCAGTGACTAATTTCAGACGTCTGAACTATTGTTCCAGACATCTGAAAAGATGTCAGACGTCTGATTTATGTTTTCAGACGTCTGGTTGGTTTTTTGGGATATTCCCAGAAACCGAATCCAGACGTCTGGACTTTTCCCCAGACGTCTGAATGCCTTCAGACGTCTGATTCTTGGTTTCAAACGTCTGGATCGTTTTCTGGAATATTTCCAGAGACTAAATCCAGACGTCTGGACCAACCCCTCAGACGTCTGGAAATTCCATGTTTTGCCATATCATGCTTGGTCGCTTGCCTTCACTAATATGTTTGGAGTTAGTAGAATTTTGCTACTTTTTCACTTTGGGTTTGGGTTTGGGTTTCAGCCCTATATCCTAACTCAGCCCCTCTCCTCTCCATTCACTCATTTCTACTTTCTTAAACACTCATCAAAACTGAAAATGGGGAGAGGAATGGGAAATTAAAACCCCAAGCCCTAGTTCAATTGCAAATTCAAGCTTCTACCTCCAAATTCAAGAAGAAGCTTTGCTTAGATTCAAGCTTCTTGTGTTGAGATTGAAGTGTGGTTGATCTTCCTTTGTCTTCAAGCTTCTCATTCATTGTTTTCGGGTTCAAAGGTGAGATTTTTATCTCACATCTTTGTCTATATCTATCTTTGTTGTTAGGTATGAATTCCTATCATCTATTTCGTGTTCACTTGTTGTGATTTGAATTGGTTTTGCGAATTCTTCAATTTTGGTGTTTTGGTCCAATTTTATGAAAATCCTTCTATGGACATTTGGACATTGATATTCGGAGTGTATCGAAGCGCCTTTAAGACCGGGTTGTCGCTAGACGTAAATCCTTAGTTGTCATTGCTTGCTCGATCGCTTCCGAGAACGTTTCGGCCATCTTGGCCTAGGTAAATTTCTGACCAGATTAGGTGTTCAGACGTCTGGAGGTCAATGCCAAACGTCTGGTTTTGCCTCCTGGTGAAAAATGACATACGGCAGAAAAATAAAAAGGGCAGTGACTAATTTCAGACGTCTGAACTATTGTTCCAGACGTCTGAAAAGATGTCAGACGTCTGATTTATGTTTTCATACGTCTGGTTGGTTTTTTGGGATATTCCTAGAAACCGAATCTAGACGTCTGGACTTTTCCCCAGACGTCTGAATGCCTTCAGACGTCTGATTCTTGGTTTCAGACGTCTGGATCGTTTTCTGGAATATTTCCAGAGACTAAATCCAGACGTCTGGACCAACCCCTCAGACGTCTGGAAATTCCCTGTTTTGCCATATCATGCTTGGTCGCTTGCCTTCACTAATATGTTTGGAGTTAGTAGAATTTTGCTACTTTTTCACTTTGGGTTTGGGTTTGGGTTTCAGCCCTATATCCTAACTCAGCCTCTCTCCTCTCCATTCACTCATTTCTACTTTCTTAAACACTCATCAAAACTGAAAATGGGGAGAGGAATGGGAAATTAAAACCCCAAGCCCTAGTTCAATTGCAAATTCAAGCTTCTACCTCCAAATTCAAGAAGAAGCTTTGCTTAGATTCAAGCTTCTTGTGTTGAGATTGAAGTGTGGTTGATCTTCCTTTGTCTTCAAGCTTCTCATTCATTGTTTTCGGGTTCAAAGGTGAGATTTTTATCTCACATCTTTGTCTATATCTATCTTTGTTGTTAGGTATGAATTCCTATCATCTATTTCGTGTTCACTTGTTGTGATTTGAATTGGTTTTGCGAATTCTTCAATTTTGGTGTTTTGGTCCAATTTTATGAAAATCCTTCTATGGACATTTGGACATTGATATTCGGAGTGTATCGAAGCGCCTTTAAGATCGGGTTGTCGCTAGACGTAAATCCTTAGTTGTCATTGCTTGCTCGATCGCTTCCGAGAACGTTTCGGCCATCTTGGCCTAGGTAAATTTCTGCCCAGATTAGGTGTTCAGACGTCTAGAGGTCAATGCCAGACGTCTGGTTTTGCCTCCTGATGAAAAATGCCATACGGTAGAAAAATAAAAAGGGCAGTGACTAATTTCAGACGTTTAAACTATTGTTCCAGACGTCTGAAAAGATGTCAGACGTTTGATTTATGTTTTTAGGCGTCTGGTTGGTTTTCTGGGATATTCCCAGAAACCGAATCCAGACGTCTGGACTTTTCCCCAGACGTCTGAATGCCTTCAGACGTCTGATTCTTGGTTTCAGACGTCTGGATCGTTTTCTAGAATATTTCCAGAGACTAAATCCAGACGTCTGGACCAACCCCTCAGACGTTTGGAAATTCCCTGTTTTTCCATATCATGCTTGGTCGCTTGCCTTCACTAATATGTTTGGAGTTAGTAGAATTTTGCTACTTTTTCACTTTGGGTTTGGGTTTCAGCCATATATCCTAACTCAGCCTCTCTCCTCTCCATTCACTCATTTCTACTTTCTTAAACACTCATCAAAACTGAAAATGGGGAGAGGAATGGGAAATTAAAACCCCAAGCCCTAGTTCAATTGCAAATTCAAGCTTCTACCTCCAAATTCAAGAAGAAGCTTTGCTTAGATTCAAGCTTCTTGTGTTGAGATTGAAGTGTGGTTGATCTTCCTTTGTCTTCAAGCTTCTCATTCATTGTTTTCGGGTTCAAAGGTGAGATTTTTATCTCACATCTTTGTCTATATCTATCTTTGTTGTTAGGTATGAATTCCTATCATCTATTTCGTGTTCACTTGTTGTGATTTGAATTGGTTTTGCAAATTCTTCAATTTTGGTGTTTTGGTCCAATTTTATGAAAATCCTTCTATGGACATTGATATTCGGAGTGTATCGAAGAGCCTTTAAAACCGGGTTGTCGCTAGACGTAAATCCTTAGTTGTCATTGCTTGCTCGATCGCTTCCGAGAACGTTTCGGCCATCTTGGCCTAGGTAAATTTCTGACCAGATTAGGTGTTCAGACGTTTGGAGGTCAATGCCAGACGTCTGGTTTTGCCTCCTGGTGAAAAATGACATACGGCAGAAAAATAAAAAGGGCAGTGACTAATTTCAGACGTCTGAACTATTGTTCCAGACGTCTGAAAAGATGTCAGACGTCTGATTTATGTTTTCAGACGTCTGGTTGGTTTTCTGGGATATTCCCAGAAACCGAATCCAGACGTCTGGACTTTTCCCCAGACGTCTGAATGCCTTCAGACGTCTGATTCTTGGTTTCAGACGTCTGGATCGTTTTCTGGAATATTTCCAGAGACTAAATCCAGACGTCTGGACCAACCCCTCAGACGTTTGGAAATTCCCTGTTTTGCCATATCATGCTTGGTCGCTTGCCTTCACTAATATGTTTGGAGTTAGTAGAATTTTGCTACCTTTTCACTTTGGGTTTGGGTTTGGGTTTCAGCCCTATATCCTAACTCAGCCTCTCTCCTCTCCATTCACTCATTTCTACTTTCTTAAACACTCATCAAAACTGAAAATGGGGAGAGGAATGGGAAATTAAAACCCCGAGCCCTAGTTCAATTGCAAATTCAAGCTTCTACCTCCAAATTCAAGAAGAAGCTTTGCTTAGATTCAAGCTTCTTGTGTTGAGATTGAAGTGTGGTTGATCTTCCTTTGTCTTCAAGCTTCTCATTCATTATTTTCGGGTTCAAAGGTGAGATTTTTATCTCACATCTTTGTCTATATCTATCTTTGTTGTTAGGTATGAATTCCTATCATCTATTTCGTGTTCACTTGTTGTGATTTGAATTGGTTTTGCGAATTCTTCAATTTTGGTGTTTAGGTCCAATTTTATGAAAATCCTTCTATGGACATTTGGACATTGATATTCGGAGTGTATCGAAGCGCCTTTAAGACCGGGTTGTCGCTAGACGTAAATCCTTAGTTGTCATTGCTTGCTCGATCGCTTCCGAGAACGTTTCGGCCATCTTGGCCTAGGTAAATTTCTGACCAGATTAGGTGTTCAGACGTCTGGAGGTCAATGCCAGACGTCTGGTTTTGCCTCCTGGTGAAAAATGACATACGGTAGAAAAATAAAAAGGGCAGTGACTAATTTCAGACGTCTGAACTATTGTTCCAAACGTCTGAAAAGATGTCAGACGTCTGATTTAAGTTTTCGGACGTCTGGTTGGTTTTCTGGGATATTCCCAGAAACCGAATCCAGACGTCTGGACTTTTCCCCAGATGTCTGAATGCCTTCAGACGTCTGATTCTTGGTTTCAGACGTCTGGATCGTTTTCTGGAATATTTCCAGAGACTAAATCCAGACTTCTGGACCAACCCCTCAGACGTTTGGAAATTCCCTGTTTTGCCATATCATGCTTGGTCGCTTGCCTTCACTAATATGTTTGGAGTTAGTAGAATTTTGCTACTTTTTCACTTTGGGTTTGGGTTTGGGTTTCAGCCCTATATCCTAACTCAGCCTCTCTCCTCTCCATTCACTCATTTCTACTTTCTTAAACACTCATCAAAACTGAAAATGGGGAGAGGAATGGGAAATTAAAACCCCAAGCCCTAGTTCAATTGCAAATTCAAGCTTCTACCTCCAAATTCAAGAAGAAGCTTTGCTTAGATTCAAGCTTCTTGTGTTGAGATTGAAGTGTGGTTGATCTTCCTTTGTCTTCAAGCTTCTCATTCATTGTTTTCGGGTTCAAAGGTGAGATTTTTAACTCACATCTTTGTCTATATCTATCTTTGTTGTTGGGTATGAATTCCTATCATCTATTTCGTGTTCACTTGTTGTGATTTGAATTGGTTTTGCGAATTCTTCAATTTTGGTGTTTTGGTCCAATTTTATGAAAATCCTTCTATGGACATTTGGACATTGATATTCAGAGTGTATCGAAGCGCCTTTAAGACCGGGTTGTCGCTAGACGTAAATCCTTAGTTGTCATTGCTTGCTCGATCGCTTCCGAGAACGTTCGGCCATCTTGGCCTAGGTAAATTTCTGACCCGATTAGGTGTTCAGACGTCTGGAGGTCAATGCCAGACGTCTAGTTTTGCCTCCTGGTGAAAAATGACATACGGCAGAAAAATAAAAAGGGCAGTGACTAATTTCAGACGTCTGAACTATTGTTCCAGACGTCTGAAAAGATGTCAGACGTCTGATTTATGTTTTCAGACGTTTGGTTGGTTTTCTGGGATATTCCCAGAAACCGAATCCAGACGTCTGGACTTTTCCCCAGACGTCTGAATGCCTTCAGACGTTTGATTCTTGGTTTCAGACGTCTGGATCGTTTTCTGGAATATTTCCAGAGACTAAATCCAGACGTCTGGACCAACCCCTCAGACGTCTGGAAATTCCCTGTTTTTCCATATCATGCTTGGTCGCTTGCCTTCACTAATATGTTTGGAGTTAGTAGAATTTTGCTACTTTTTCACTTTGGGTTTGGGTTTGGGTTTCAGCCCTATATCCTAACTCAGCCTCTCTCCTCTCCATTCACTCATTTCTACTTTCTTAAACACTCATCAAAACTAAAAATGGGGAGAGGAATGGGAAATTAAAACCCCAAGCCCTAGTTCAATTGCAAATTCAAGCTTCTACCTCCAAATTCAAGAAGAAGCTTTGCTTAGATTCAAGCTTCTTGTGTTGAGATTGAAGTGTGGTTGATCTTCCTTTGTCTTCAAGCTTCTCATTCATTGTTTTCGGGTTCAAAGGTGAGATTTTTATCTCACATCTTTGTCTATATCTATCTTTGTTGTTAGGTATGAATTCCTATCATCTATTTCGTGTTCACTTGTTGTGATTTGAATTGGTTTTGCGAATTCTTCAATTTTGGTGTTTTGGTCCAATTTTCTGAAAATCCTTCTATGGACATTTGGACATTGATATTCGGAGTGTATCGAAGCGCCTTTAAGACCGGGTTGTCGCTAGACGTAAATCCTTAGTTGTCATTGCTTGCTCGATCGCTTCCGAGAACGTTTCGGCCATCTTGGCCTAGGTAAATTTCTGACCAGATTAGGTGTTCAGACGTTTGGAGGTCAATGCCAGACGTCTGGTTTTGCCTCCTGGTGAAAAATGACATACGGCAGAAAAATAAAAAGGGCAGTGACTAATTTCAGACGTCTGAACTATTGTTCCAGACGTCTGATTTATGTTTTCAGACGTCTGGTTGGTTTTCTGGGATATTCCCAGAAACCGAATCCAGACGTCTGGACTTTTCCCCAGACGTCTGAATGCCTTCAGACGTCTGATTCTTGGTTTTAGACGTCTGGATCGTTTTTTGGAATATTTCCAGAGACTAAATCCAGACGTCTGGACCAACCCCTCAGACGTTTGGAAATTCCCTGTTTTGCCATATCATGCTTGGTCGCTTGCCTTCACTAGGTCGTACCGTTTTGGACGGGGCGCTGCCCCGCACCCCGCTGGGGGCGTTGCCCCCTGGACCCCTGCGACCTGACCGGGCAGGTCGAACCCCATAGCGGGGGCGTTGCCCCCGCACCCCCACCTTGGGGGGTTGCCACCCCCCTGGACCCCCCCTCCGTAGGGGATCTTATCTGAAAAAACATTCAACAGAACTTCCACTTTGATGTATTTTGAGCTGAATTTCTGTGATTGATTGTTCTACAATCATTTTTGTGTTTTGTCACTTTAAAAATATGAAGGTTTCAATACTAGTAGTAAATATCAAAACTCTTTTATCAAAACATTTTCAACTCTATTTTTAATACCAAACTCGTTTATAAAACCGTTTTCCAATCTATTAGTATATACAAGCCTTTACTTCACTCGGATGAGAAATCGACTTAAACGACTTAGTAAAACGAGTGGTATGAAACGCTTGCGTTCACTTCGTCGGTTAGCTCTTGGACTTGTTCGATTGAACCCTTTTGTGACAATTTCCTAGTGAAGATCTACAGTTTGTTCGTAAATATTTAAGTTAAGCTAGTGGTTATGGGACATGAAGCTAAACTCATATATTTACTAGCTTAGTGTAATTGACACTTCTTGATGATCATGACGATCATTTTTGTGATTTAGACTAGCAATTGTGCGATGTCTCTTTGTTATGCGAGGGAGACTAGACCTCGTTTGTGTGATGTTTCTACTCACCATTCGTGGAGCATTCGGCTCATAGGTCTTCGGACCATTCGTGGAGCATTCGGCTCATAGGTCTTCGGACCATTCGTGAAGCATTCGGCTCATAGGTCTTCGAACCATTCGTGGAGCATTCGGCTCATAGGTCTTCGGACCGTTCGTGGAGCATTCGGCTCATTGGTCTTCGGAGCATTCGGCTCATAGGCCTTTCCCCTTTTTGATTTCTGGATTTCTTGTTGATGATTTCTAGAACTTGTGTGTCATTAACCCTTGTGATTGGCCTTGGTACTTTTATGGGATTGGCCATCCTTAACTTTTGTGATTTCTAGATATTGATTTCTGGAATTTATGTTTCACCAACTTTTACAATTGGCATTAATATGTATGTCATTATTGTGGCTTGGTGAATTAAATAAAGAATATGACATTCTTTTTAATCTTTGAGAAGATTCTTGTGATATTGATTAATCTCTTGTTGATTTTCAATTACGTACTTATCACGGTATGGTATTATGGATATGATACGTTTTTGTCATATCTCTTATTCTATATCACTTTATCTAATATTTATAGCCAGACTGATCCGTTTATTATTTTCTTCTTAAATAATACTCGGGTCAGACTGAGATATTACAGGTGCTTCCTCATAACTTCTTATCTGGAGCCATCTTCTGACTTTTGGCTAACTACTCTAGATTAGTAGTTTTTGTTGTATACATTTGAGATTTAGACTCCTTGATGTATACATATTCTTTTGCCTTGCACTTGTATTTATTCTTTTGTGTTATTGTGGATCTTATTTGACCACTACTCTGATGTACACTTTCATGTGTTATATTCATATCTATTTCCGCCTTTGTGATATGAATTGTCTGTGACTGATTTGTGTTATGTTTATTTCTATATTTGTTTCCGAAGTCCATATAGCCACTGTGTAGTAGCTTTGAGTTTGTATCGGTATGTCGGATTCCTCTTGAGATGAATAGTTATATTTTTATCTGGCATATCGGTACTCGCACAAAGCAATTATACAGATGGTCGCTCCTCAACAGCCTTATTCTCCGTGCTAGTTGACGGCATTACCTCGTAGTGTCCTTGGCTAGCGTGGGTATAGAGGTGGGGTGTCACACTAAGCGCTAGTTGAACTCATTCACCACATCTTGGTACCAGCTACCAACTCGTCGGACAAGAGCACCTATAAGTCATGTGTATATGTTTATGAAAATTAAAGCTCGCGGAGCATCCAATCAACGATGGTTCCAACTGAAAATTTGGTGGAGGTTGACTTCTCGAGTTAAAAAAACCATATTATCATATAGAAATATGTAATAAACTAGTTATAAAAGATAATACCTGGATTTGAGGTTGGAAAATGCTAAAAATGATTTGGAAATTTTGGTTTGGGGTTGGTGAAGGAAGAAGAGGCTTGAGTTTATAACTGTAGGAAATACGCGTCAAGTCCAATGATCCAATATGAAACATTTTAGCTAAACGATGCAAATGGCTTGGTTATCCCATTTCAGTTTCGACGCATCTTGCAAATGCACTATAAGACCGTTCGAACAAAAATTAACTTCTATTTCCAAATTGAAACTTTAATACATAAATAAAATCACAAGTTTGAATGTTAGTTTCATCACAAGTTAGTAGAATTGGCCATGTTTATTTGTGCTTGTAACATATCTTGTAAATATGCTTTGTATATAACTTAGTTATCAATAAAGGAAAGTTGGATTTGGTTCAAATTTTTCGTTATATTCTTTGTGTTTTCAATTCTATGTTTATTAAATTCACATATAAAATTAAAATTTAATGATTTTGTATCATCTTATAGAAGTTTTTTATATGCCCATGCTAAAAAATATCGTTTGTGTACAAAAATATGTACACTTCTAATATATATGAATGTATATATTACTCTATATAAAGCAATAACGGGGAACCCTACTAACTTGGGAGCATATAAAACTTTGTGAAAAACCAATACTTCGATTGTGAGTTTAATCCATGTATTTTTTTTCCTTTTCTTTTATCTTTGTTTTATAAGCATTTCATAGATGGAAACAAGGGAGAAAATAATACTAAAAGCAACATGATAAGAGCACCTTCAAGAGATTCAATCTTGATATTCAAAGGGTTGAATAGTAAGTGTTTAACTAAGGACGCTAGATGCTTATTTAATACGCATCTGACCATTGACGTCTATTGAATAAAAGTCTGAAAGTTCAAACGCGTATTTAACATACTCCGATCGGTGGATGGATAGTAAATAAGTGTTTGAAACTCTGAAGATTTATCAGTAAGAGACGTGTACGCGTTAAGAGTCTGAGTTCAAGCAGGCTGCTAAATATTCAAGTTAAATATGAAGCTGTTGGAGATGCTCTGACAAAGTCCAAACAACGAGCTGAACTATACTAAACCTTGCATTAGCCATCTTCAAATAGTTAGCTCAAGCTATAATAAACCATGCATTAGTTTAGTATTTTCAGCAACCGAAATCCTGTTTAAATCTCCATCATTTTAAAAACTCTCCATTTCTGTCTTTCCTCCCTCATTCACAAAACCTCTGCCTCAATACCTTCAATTCCTTTTTTTTAATGGCGAAATCAAAACCAAAACATCTTTCTTACATCTCAATCCCTTCTCCGATAATCCCATTCCAACCTCTCTTAATCTCACCCAAAAAGAAGCAACCCCGATCCAGTCACCGTCTCTTGACTTCGCTCTTCTTTTTATTCCTTCTAACCGTAGTTGGTTTCTTCTTCATTGGGTACACACTCGATCCAGCCCGCCCCTGTTCGACTCCGGACCAAAAAGCTGAAAACTTTGCAGTAATAGTACCGAAGGTTGACGAAAGGGCAGGGTTTTGGAAGCAGCCTGACGGATATGGCTACCGCCCTTGCTTGGAGCAGACTCGCGAGTACAGAAAAGAAAGCGCGGTGACTATAAGAGATAGGAGGAAGTATTTGATGGTGGTTGTATCGGGCGGTATGAATCAACAGCGAAATCAGATTGTTGATGCTGTTGTTATTGCTAGAATTTTAGGGGCCGCGCTTGTTGTACCGATTTTGCAAGTTAATGTGATTTGGGGAGATGAAAGGTATTGTTTAAACCAACTTGATTTTGATTTTGAAGTAAAATAGATATTACTTTTTTGGTGAAGGGTGTCAACTTTTTTGACAAAGTTTGCTTAAAGATTAGTTCAGTCACCTTATATTTTCTGAAAGCTATTCAATTTAGTTTTGAACTTATTAATTAGTCATGTGTTATTTAGGATGAATTATATCTGGAAAACTATTTGTGGTAATTTTTGTTCATTGAGCTATTTCAATAGTATACTCATCTTTAAAATTGCAATGCTCAATTTTATCTGTTTTAGATATTAGAAGAGTTGGCTATTTAAACTGTAACTTATCTTATTCAGTTATTGCAATTGTCAGTTCTAACAATATAGTTTGTCTGTTCTACAAAAGCTGCTAGTATAATGTAATTATGTATATATATTTGGAGTATCACCAATTTGAGTTTTTAATCCTTCTGAATTTATCTTCATCTATGAACCAGATAATTGTTTCTTTATTTCTTTTTCTTTTTTGGATAAAAATTTAGTAGTGAAATGATTATTTTATTATTTTGTTATGGCAGCGAATTCTCTGATATATTCGACTTGGAGCACTTCAAAAAAGTGTTGGCCGAAGATGTAAGGGTTGTGTCTTCTTTACCTTCAACTCATTTAATGTCAAGACCGTTAGAAGAGAAGAGAACGCCACTAAATGTATCTCCAAGATGGATTCGGTCTAGGTATTTGAAGCGGGTAAGTTACATAAAATGACCATCATTTGATCATTTTGTATATTGTTTTTGTCCAAAGTTTGAACAGAATATGGAAATTTATTGCTTCAATTGCAAATTGTCAACCCATGATGCTGGCAAATGGTTTAAATACCAATATTATTGTGTCCTTAACATCACACATCACATGGTTGTCTAGGTCTTTTTTTTGGGTATCCAAGTTATGACTAGGGTTCATCATAGGTGTTTCTGGAAATATAATCAATTATTTCTGTGTACCACTTCTCTACGAGTAAAATTATAATCCAATAGACCATTTCTAACAATCAACGCGCCTCCATTATTTTGACAGCTTATAATTTGTATTTAAACATGATATGTTTTTGTATTGAAATTTTCGCTTGTTGTCTTGTTCCTGATATTTTTAAGGACACTTTAGGCATCATGAATTCGATGGTAACTCCAATTAGATTTTTCTTGTGTACCAGGTCTTCTTTTTACTTGATTTTGATGATTCGATATCTCAAACAAACCTGGTAGATGACAGCTAATGATTTTTTATTTTAAAATTGCTGGAAAGTTTGAACTTACCCAATAGAGCTTTTGATATCTTAGTAGTTGATCTACCAAACTGCCAACTTGCATGTTTTGTTTGTTATTTGGTCACTGCCTTTAGGCCTACCATGTTCAGTATCACAACCATGAGTTTTGGTATTTTTGTTGTTTCAACTTAGTATTTTCTTTTGCTTTTTTGGTCAACTCATCTATCTATCACTTCAATTGTGGTTTATCAAGATCCTTTTCCTTATCTAGAGCTAGTCTTGGGAACCATTTTTTTCAAGTACTGCTTTGAAGTATTTCTAATTGGTAAATTTCAAGTGACAGTAAGTGAATAGTAAAAAGTAAAAAAAAAATTTGGGTAGAAGTAGAAAATTCAAGTAAAAGATGAATTCAGTCTTTAGCACTTATGAATTAGTTGACTTATTTGCAATTTATAAATAAAAAGCATAAGTTGTCAAACATTAGTTACAAAGGTAATTTAGCTAAAATTTTTCTCTTCATAAGCTATTAGTCAGTCAACACCTTTTAACACGATATTCACATAAAAACCATGTTTAACTTAAATCAACCATACGTCGATGTATTTGGTAAATAACCATAACCTAATTTACTTTTATAAGCAAATCACACAGAAAATTAATCACCGCTAAATGATATGCATTGCGTCCTAGATTTCAACTTAAGCTCTTTTGAATTGTAACTTATATAAAATACATGTCTTTCTCCTTCAGCTTAACAAAGAAGGAGTTCTTCTTCTCCGTGGTTTAGATTCAAGATTGTCAAAAGATTTACCTCCCGACCTCCAAAAGCTCAGATGCAAGGTAACAAAAATCAACTGATGATCCAACACCTACAGCTGTACTACTATCCAAACCAACCAACACTAATGAACCTAAAACTTTCAGGTTGCTTTCAAAGCTTTGAAATTTGCAGCCCCAATTCAAGAACTAGGCGAAAAGCTTGCAATGAGAATGCAAAGCAAAGGTCCGTACCTTGCTTTACATTTAAGAATGGAGAAGGACGTCTGGGTAAGAACTGGTTGCCTTCCTGGACTTAGCCGCAAGCATGATGATATCATTCATGAAGAAAGGAAGCACAGACCTGAACTACTTACCGCACGATCCAATATGACTTACCATGAACGCAAGCTTGCAGGCCTGTGCCCTCTAAATGCGGTTGAAGTTACCAGGTATTTACTTAATAGCATGCATGAACAAAATTGTAAATTGTATTCTGTAGAATTTTATTCGAGTACTTGCCATATTCTTGTACAGGTTGCTAAAAGCTCTAGAAGCACCAAAAAATGCAATGATATACTGGGCAGGAGGAGAGCCTTTTGGTGGTATAGAAACACTTGAACCCTTGACGAAAGAATTTCCTAACTTACTGAACAAAGACAATCTTGCATTTCCTGGAGAACTCAAACCATTTGCGAAAAAGGCTTCTTCGCTTGCTGCAATCGACTATATAGTTTGCGAAAAGAGCGATGTTTTCATGCCATCTCATGGTGGAAACATGGGCCATATGATTCGAGGACATAGAGCATTTTTAGGGCACAAGAAATTTATTACCCCAAATAAAAGGCAGATGCTGCCTTATTTTCTGGATGCTTCCTTGCCAGAGTACGAGTTCAATATGATTGTGAAGGGGTTGCATGAGAATTCAGTGGGGCAACCCGAGAGTAGAAAGACTGGTAAAGATGTCACGGCTTATCCCGTTCCTGAGTGCATGTGTAATTCTACTGCTAGATCAGTGATGTAGATTATGAAAGTCGGAGAATGAGTATGATATGGACTGAAATGGAGCAGTTGCCTCATTGCCTGAGAAGAAGAAAAGTCCGGAGACCCAGCCTTGAATTTTGAGAATGTTGTAAGGGTATTTTGCTGTTGGACCTGAAGTCTATATGAGAATATTTGTGCAGTGGAGAGATGGTCTCAGATGTATTTAACCACGGATTGCTGCTATGTGTTTAGACTTAACCGTATTCTATTTTTTGATCAGATTCATTTGTGCATCTACGCAAGATGCATCTGTGAGAGATTATTAATGTATATAATTAAACATTTTTTTTTTTTGGAGAAAAGTGATTGGTTTTGCTTTATTTCTTCTGTTAGTTTCCAAATTCTTGATAACTAAGCATGTGTACTGTTGTTCAATGTGCATTCTAAGGCTGATTCATTTGATACGTACATTTTTGATAACAACATATGTTTAATTGTCTCTGGGTAGTTGAGAAAATGCAAAGCTTATGTGATAAATTTAAGATTTACAGAGACTAACAGCCTGAAGTCCAAGAAAAAATTTATACCGCTAAGTTTCTATTTATTTATTTATTTGACAGGATTTAGATTTTCTGGTAATTCCACAACGCATGGAGGCACGCGATTCAATCTCAAAAGGATTTAAACGAGTTTTCGTTAAGTTTAAGAGGGTACAAATCCTCTAGACATATTTCCCCTGTGGTACAGTGTGCCAGCCAAATTGTCAATTTAATCTTAATTATTCATACACATGCGGAGGGGTGTGTGTTATTCTTCAAAAGTCGTATCAATCTCTAGTATGCTGTGAAAGCATATTCTACTTCCACTTGCAAAAATTTCAAGTTGAAAAGACAGCTTTAACCATTTTATATATTTCATTGAAAACGGGCCAAAATGTTATTTACAGAAATCAGCCTACCCTATCGTCTAAGCATGTCATGAGAATTTATATCAAATTCCTTCTTTTTTTTTCGAAAATTATTTCTGAAAGTAGTCTTTTAAAAATAAAAATAATTTTTTTTTGAAAATTATTTCTATATATAGAGTATTCAGCGGCACCTCAAATAGTGCAGCATCTCATTAGCTTTCTGATTTCCACCACAGGTTCCGATTTAAATAATAGTTGTTTCTCTCTCTTTCCACTACACATGTTATTTAAATCGGAACTTGTGGTGGAAATCAAGGGGCCGATGAGATGCTGTAGTATTTGAGTGTCATTGAACGCTTATATATATTTGTGTCTGTGCGCGCGCGAGCTTGCAGACACAAGATCCTATCTTTTTTTTGCATCATCAATTTGTCTCCAATTTGTTCTTTGCATAAACAATTATTTGAATTTGTCAATTTAGGGTTTGTGGACAAATAGAATTAGAGATTGAAGGTTGGAGGTTCAAGGTTGGAGTGTTCACGGACAACTTTTTTGACTAGAAGTTGGTTAGAGGTTGGATTGAATATAAAAAAATGTTGAGTACTTTGAAAATAATTATTTATTTTGTAATAGTTAAAAATAATAATTTTAATTATTAATTACAACTAAAAATTAATTATTATTTGATTATTAATTAGTTAAATTTAGTATTTATTTAAATCAGTATTCAGAATTAATAATGCAAATTCAAATTCAATTTTAACTTCAAATTCTGATACAAATTATAAAAACTTACGACTACTTCATCAAACAAAAACTAAAAAAACAAATACAAATTACACAAATTCAACGACACTCTCGTAATATCCTCAATTCTATTTCGATCAATTTGTATGTTACATCGTTTGTGTCCAAATTAACAAACTTCTTTGATAATTCCTAACGAGAGATAATTTTGTTATCTCTGCAATGCTATATTGGCTCAACTTCATGCATCGATCCCGACAGACCAAAGCATCCGCCAACTTGCAGTATCCATGATAAGAAACATCACTGCCTCCAAAAGAACATAACGACTTGAATTTCGTTCTTTGTTCTTCTTTCCATCATTTCCACCATCTTGTGAACATCTTCGTAAAATGTCTGCTGTGTGCGTCTTTGGTTAGCACGAGTAGTGAAATAAACAATGGTAGAACGACGCACTGAAGAGTGACAGTTCATATTAACATCGATATTAGGGTCAGGTTGAGCAAACTCATCAGATTGTGAATGTTGAAATGGTTTGGAATTTGAAGGATCATTTTATTTTTAAGGTAGAGACTCCTCTTCCTAAACGACATCTGGAGTGGGATTTGATATCGTGCTTTGAAACTTAGGTTGCACTTCAACCTTCGTTTCCAATTGTAGGAGGATCAACCTATGTGGAGATCATGACATTTTTTCCAGAGGTAATATTTTTAAATATTTGCTCCAAAAAATCCAGATCTGGTATTAGTTCAAATCTCCATTTTAGAACAATATTACCAAATTCCAGATACAAAATTTAAAAATTATTCAATAATTGGAAAGAAAATTTTGTTATGAAATATAAAAAATACCTTGACTCGATCAACCACCAATCGTCATCACCAGCTAATGTGTTACTCTGAATATTCCAACCCGCTCTAGTTTTGTTGCGCAATTTCTCCCACTTTGTGAATTCTTTTCGATTACCATCGTGCTTGTTTTTCACAGCTGTCGTATCTAACACTTGAGTCTTTTTCTAAAATGCATTAAATTTATCAACAATCTTCTTATAAATTCCAATTTTCCCTTTTTTAGATTTGTTGAGAATTCTTCAACGCATATTTTTGCAAATAACGTGGACAACTCAGAATTTCAAGAATAATATTGTTGTTTGCTAGAGTAAGCCATCTGTGAAGATTGGTTTTCTAAATAGGAATGTAGAAAGTGAAGATGTGAGTGAAGTAAAGTGGAGAGTGGTATTTATAAGTGGGTTGTGGATGCAAAAATTATGTCCGACGTATTTATTACGTCCACAAACTCCTTTCCAATTTCAAGCGGGGAAACGCGCTAAGGGAAAACTCTGATGTAAAATTTACGTCCGATGTATACGTCGGATGTAATTTTCTACTGCCTCTCTCCCTAGACCAATCTGCTTGTCCCTAAACACACCCTTATTATAGGTTAAGTGGTCAAAGTAGATCAAATCTATAAATGGTTGGGAACAATTATTTGAATTTGACAATTTATTATATATTAAGTGGTCAAAGTATGTTGAGGTTTCTATCCTAACAATGGCTTTCCTAACCATGTATACGATATTGGAAGTTGCTATATTGCATTTCCTTTGATCATATTTGCATAGAGCAACCGTTATACCTTCCCCTCCACGGGTTAGATCTCCCTCTTCCCACTCCACAGTTTGACCCTATAATGACCAGGCCCGGTCCAAGGTAAATTTAAGCCCTGAACAATTCAACAAAAGTTGTAGCTATAAATATGGATCCTGGGCTTATCTTTTAGGAAAAAGCCTAGTACAATTTAGTTACAATATAATTCCATAAAACTAAAGTAGACATGACCTTGAACCTACACAACCTTAAACATTAAAACACAAGTTCCACCGTTGACATACACAATACTTTGCATTCATTCACTGAAGAAAATGATTTATCTATTATTTTTGAAACAAGGATTAAAAAATTTGGGCTCCATCTTCCAGTTAGGCCTTAGGCCGTCACCTAACCAGCCCGGATCCAAGGCCGGCCCTAATAATGACCCATATATGCGTTTATACCAATTTGTAATATTTTACTACTTTCATATTTATTTATTTCATATGATACACTATTCAATGATGTTGCATAAAAAGGAAATTACGTAGAAACGATTTATAGGTGATGTATATGGTTCGCGTTAGGATTTAAAATGATGAATTTTGATATATTTGTACGGTAAGTTTGCTTAAGTAATGAAAAAGATACCTTTTAAAAAAAGAAGAGAAGTATAAATAATTAATTAAGTAGGCCTGATGGGTTTTGCAGTTATTTGGGCTGCAACCAGCAACCATTTTGGTTAGAAATCCTTAACTTTCCCTATTTTATGAGAGCTTATAGTAAATAATTAAATAAAATAATTAATTTAGTTTGAAAAGCAATTTTAGATGCTCAATTTATAATTTGAGTGATAAAGTGAGCAACACTTAGATGGTTAATCATATTTAATATTAAGTAATGAATAAAGGTGTAATGAAACAAAAATATTGATAATAAAAAATAAATTATAGACTTAATTTTCGGCCATATGAATTAACTTCGATTATGTTGAATGAGGTGGACATTAGTGTAATAAACGATGTTAAAGAATTGATTAAGGGAGAGCTCGAAGTTCATTATATTAACTCTTATATTTTTTAAAACATTTCTATCATCTTCATTGCATTTATAAAAAAAAAGGTTAAACCTAGATCCAAAGGAGAGGTCGCCATTTTCACAAGGAGGAAGAGAGAAAAGATTATGAGCAAATCAAGGCTTTCATTTTTACAAAGGGGAGAAGAGATTAATTTACTTTCTTCATCTAGGTAAGTAAAAATATAGCTATTTCAACTCTAGGTTCGAGTTAAAATTTTATTATATATATATGATAAGTATAAACACAGTTTTATGATAATATGATGAATAAATGTGAGTTTTGATGGTAAATGGTTAAGATAATGACAAAATTAAAAGTGAAACTTGATTAAATCACTTTTAAATGATTTGAAATATGTACATAATGTTTATAATGTTAAATCAGAGGTGGGTTTCTAATTTCATTATTTTCTCACAAATAGATCAAATGTGTTTTTTAAAGTGAAAATAGGCACCATAAATAATGTTAATAAATACTAAAAATTAACATTTTGATCAAATTTTTTTACTGGAGACAGTAAAATGTATTTATGATTTTTAGTGAATATTGGGAATTTTCCTGTAAATTTTGCAAATGATGTGAATTAAATGATAAGGCAATTAACCACCTCAATTAAAGTATTAGCTAAGAGATTTAGTTATTTAATGAGAAATTAATGAACAAAACCTACTGACCATGATAGGCCTTTACTATCACAAACTGAAAATAATAATTGAGAATACAATAAGTTAAACAAGATTACCTATTTTGTTTTGTAATAAATAAGTTTAACAATTATATACAGATTTTCCATCATGTGCTTTTCTCCAGCATATAAGAGCACCTATGACTACTAACAAAACAGGTCATCTGCTTCAGTTGTTTACCCCATGTTGCTTCGATTCAACAACCAAAGCAAACGAAGACTATTATACCCATGTTCCTCAAACTTTGTTAAAGACATGTCGAAGGAGGCATAAAACCCGGAGAACTGCCTTCACAAATAAAACCGAGACAAAGAGTGAAGAAGTTGAAACGATTCGGTTGATACTGCACAAAAAGAAGTCAGAAATTGCGATTAGCCACAAGAAACCGCGTTCAGTTATTCAATCGAAGTCTTAGTACTACCTCCAAGAATGGCTATAAAGTGTGAAAGCCAACCTACAGTCATGATGTTTGATCCAACTAACAGAGCCGAAGCCAAAAAAGTACGAAGTTGCAACGAGATGATGTAATGCACTCATAAATAAAGGTACAAAGATAACAAATCTACGCCAACAATCTTAGGTCAGAAAGTTGACATGATGAGTAACCCCGGGCTGATGAAGAAAGCGCCTCCACGTGGATATGGCAAATGTGGAGGCAAAAATAAGAGGATAATAGAGGGAAACCGCTATGCAACTAGAGGATCCAATAAGCCCAATTTTCATTCTTAAAAGCTTATGCATTGCAAACTCTTTCAAGTGCAGATCTGCCCTACGGTCACTAGGGACTGTCCAAGCAGCACCACAAGGAAACCAAAGCATTCTAAGGGCTACAAATAGGGTTACCCAAACATCAATCCACTGCAGAACTACACTTGTTAAACAAACAGTAAAGAGATAAGCATTCAATCCCAGCAGCTTGCGCATCCTCACACCAAGGACAGTTCGAGGCAAGTGTAGACCCATATTAAGGCCCCACAGGTTAATCCCAGTAACCCAAACGACTCAACCTTAGCACAAAGCTTAAAACAAATGTTATGAATCAAGTAAGACAGCATAGCTTCAGCCGTCTCAGCATAGAACCATGCAAGCGAGGCACACCACACATAATTGATCAGCTACATGAGCATCAACAACGGCAAAGGCAGAATGGAGGCACAACTCTCAACATTGTCAAAACATAAATGATGGAAGTAGCATAGCTCATCTTGTAGAAAATGGGGTAGTGCAGATCTGATACGAAACCCATTCGAATTTGAAGTCTTCCACCACAATTTCAAATGTTCCCACTTTAATTTCTAGTTTTCCCTCCAAAATCTTGGATTTAACCGCTCAAATCAAAGTGTCCCACCAAAGACACGTCAGCAATCCACATGCAACAAATAGACATTGCATATGGATAAAACATGACATTATCCAAAAGAGGAAACGAAATGGCAGAAGAAAGACTATGGCGATCTACGTGCATCTCTATACTATAAATAGAAAAAGCACTATAGCAAGAAAGAGATCTTTTTCCCGATTTATGATTTTTAAGGTTAAAAAAAGAAGTAAAATCATTGTACTCTCTGCCATTAAAATTTGTACCAAGAAAGATAAAGAAGAAAGAAACATTTTCCCATGGATGTTGGAATCCTTAACATCCGAACCATGTAAGTTCTTTATATCCTTTACTTTTCTACACTTTTGTTTATGTTCACCTAGATTTTAGTGTTAGATTTTCATTCAGTTTTACTTGAATTAAATACTCGTTCAATTTGACATTTTAACAAACAGTTAAAGTGCAAATTCATAATTGTGTAAGCTTACATCAACAAAATTACTACGTAAAGGTAAATTTAATATCACTTAAATTTGTTAGCTCCAAATCACCAAAGTAATTGACACTAAATTACTTCACGATCATTTTGGGCGATGTGAGACAAAAAAATCTCACTTACGTTTTGGCGTTAGATGGAGGACCTGAACCTCTGTTCCCGTTTCCAATTTCCAGTAAACTTTATTCACATCCTCGTTCACATATCATGAATCCCATTGATTCCACTACTTCTCCTCCTCAATAACACTTGCACTTGGCGTTGGAAACTGCGAACAAGTTGTTTATAACTTCGGAAGCTCAAACTGAAGTGGGAGCTTCAACTGAAATCCCCGTAGACCCCTTCTTGGCAGCATTCCAATCCTTTACAAACCAAATGAACCAACGTATTGAAGGGTTGGGGAAAACAATGGCCCAACATACTACTCCTAGACCATCCTCACTTACCTCCATAGTCCGCAGCTCACCGCCATCGTTCACTTACTACGCTGGCTATTTAGCAAGAGAATGATAATGGCACTCCCAGAGATAGGAACGGTGACTCTGGCCCAAAAACTGATACCAAGCTAAAAAGCAAGATTTAGGCTAATCCACAAATCAAATCTAAACCAGCCGATATAAACCCTCTACCGCCAAAGAAACAAACTTAATCTGCTCTCAAAGATGATGATGCTGCCTCGTTGTACGAGGATGGCTCATCCCAATTAGACCCCAGGGAAGATGAAGTTCGTCAGCTAAAAGCACGAGTGGAGTAGTTAGCTAAACTCTTCCAACAAGGTGTTGGGAATAAAGTTAGGAAAGAAGAATCTTCCGCATTCAACGTAACTATCATTGAAGCAGACTTCCCTGACAACATCTAAGCCTCATCGATTGACAAGTTTGATGCGACCACAAATCCAGATGATTATCTTTGCACATTTGAATATTATATGGACATCCTAAAAGTAGGAAGGATGGCTAGGTGTAAATGCTTCCTAGTTTACCTAGTCGGTGCGCCCTCTTGGTGGTTTAGGAGGTTCGGACCAGGGGAGGTCCGATCTTGGTGACAACTATCTACCGATTTTATAAGGCAATTTAATTCAGGGAGAGAAGCCTCCTTGCACATGAACACGACATTGTGTGTTAAGCAGGGTGAGAATGAGAGCCTGTGCAGCTTTATAAAATGTTTAAGTATGAAGCTCTCAAGAAAGCGATGAAGGAGCATTACTGATGGCGGCCCATGCTGGAATTAGAAGAGGAACTATTATATGGGATAAAAATAGCAAAAAATCATGCCACAACATGAAGGCCTTCTATGAAAGAGCACCAGGTTATATTAGGATGGAAGAAGCTGGATCTATAGTACAATATCAAACAGCTTCTGCCTCTAGTCATGACAAGAAAAGGGGGCAGAAGGAATTGCACCTCACCACGAAAACTCTCCTTACTTACACTCTTGGGCAGATATATGAGATGACTACAGTTGAGCTTACATGCAATGTATTGAACAAAGGGAAGAAGGCTGAACAGAATCGAGGTGGATCATATTGCCACTTCCACAGAGCCAACAACCATCATATAGATAACTGCAGACATTTGAAGAATTAAATAGAAAGGCTGATCCAAAAAGTATAACTGGGTAGCTTTCAGAAAACTGACAATGAAAACAGAGCCAGAGATCTCACCCCTGACCCAAACGAAAACCAAGTAGGAAATTCCTCCAACCTCATAGCTTCAATCATGGTGGAATGCACCTCGTTGGGGCAAGAAAAAAGGCACAAGAGAGATATGTGCAAGAAGCCAAGACACAACAAAAGATCATCTTCCATGTCAAGCAAAAACCAGTACATGAAATAGTTTTCATAGCTGCTGATGCGACATGAGTGATATTCCCACATAAGGACTCGCTTATCATTATGGTGTAGATTTTAAACTGCACCATAAAGAAAGTCTTCGTTGGTTTTGGAAGATCGGTCAATGTCATCTTCAAATCAGCATATGACCAAATGAGGCTTCCATCGGAAATTCAAAAGCCCAACCCATAGCTGATTTATGGCTTTAACAAAACAGCAACAATTCCTATTGGGTTAGCACGCTTACTCGTCACAGCCAGAACAACACCACTGCACAAATCCTTCTATGCAAGTTTCTTAATTATTGACCAGCCTTCACCATACAATGCCTTCCTGGGAAGACTTTTGCTGATTGACTTGGGGGCAATCATCTCTCATAAAGACCTGCTTATGAAATTCAACACTCCTGTGGGGATAGGATCAATGAGGGGAGAATAATTCTTAGCTAGGGAACTATACAATGTAACTTTTAACTCTAGCAATAAAATTGTTCCAAACTATTCTGCTGTCTTCTCTAATATTTGCAATAATAGTAACAAACAAGAACCAAAATTAGTACAAAGAACTGCATCGGTACGAAGTACCCAAGCCAGAGCCGAAACAATTGACCTTGTACCCTCAGAATCCACAAGGAATGAAAAGAGAACATACATGCACATGATTGGCAGTGACAAATACAATTCAGTCTATACATAGTACTTCTCCGAAGAAGCCTAGAAACAAACATCCTAAGTCAACTTACAGCCAAAGGAGTAAATCAAAAGTGAGATTGACCCGAGATTAGGGGCAAGAAGAAAGAGTTAGAGCAAGTAGACGACCTCGAAGATGTACAAATAGATCCAACGGACCCCTACAAAGGTTCTGAAGATAGATAAAAATCTCAATGCAAATTCTCATGCTAAACCGATAGATTTCTTGAAGAAATCAGTAGATGTATTCGCTTGGACACACTCAGATATGATAGGGATAGATCCAGCAGTTATCTATCGTGCATGCAATATTGATCCTGATGCCCATCCATTCAGGCAAAAGCGCATGACCTTAGACTAGGAAGGTACGATGCTCTTTATGAGGAAGTTAAAAAGTTAAAAGAGTGGATTCATTAAGGAAGTATACTACTCGAAGTGGATCGCCAACCTAGTGCTCGTACGGAAACCTAATGGGAAATGGAGAACTTGCATAGATTACACCAACCTCAGTAAGGCTGTAATGACCCTAAAATAAAATAAAATAAAATAATATGTATATTTATATTAGGAAATTCTGAGATATATAAAAATATATATATTGCATTAAAATAGAAAAGAATTTGGCAATAAATAAAAAGTGCATGGGAGCTTCTGTTTGATAAAATGCAAGGAATTAAGGTAGTTAGAAGAAAAATTGGAACTCAAACTAAATATAGCTTTATGTTCAAAGAATTATGTATATATATATATACATTTAATAGATATGGGGTGTTTGCTGTTTTATATGAAGATAAAATAAAATGAAGTTTAATGCAAAAGTTTATATGTCTTATAATTGTGCCAGAAATAATTAGCATAATATATGTGATTTTTAATTTAAATATAAAAGGAGTTGCTGATTTGACAAAAAGGCAGAATATATATATACACATATATAGAATCAAATAAAAATTTCCATCCCATATTTATTCCAAGCAAATAATTTGGGTAAATGATTTTACATTACATAATAAGGTATGATAGTATGCATGATTAAGGGGAAATAACAAATAGGTAGAAAAAATATACAAAGGAGATTTTCAGATTTCTTAAACTTGTAAAAAAAAAGAAACTGAGGGTCACATGCTTATTGCATGGGTAGAAAAGAGTCATGAAAATAGTATTGAGTGTTTAAAAATGCATGATCCCCGAAATAGCTAATTAAAGTACCCAAAATGTGTGCATTTTCAATTTATGCTCACACAGGAATATGATGTGTAAATAAACATCTAAGGGTATCAGGGGAATTACCCATTTTCTTAAACCCTAGAATGGAATTATAAATAACTGCACATAGCCAAAACCATCACTCTCTCGGGATCAAAACAAAATAAAATAAGCAAGGAGAAACACTAGCTTGAGGCTTTGGGGGATTTACTGTTCTAAGAAATTAAGGAAGTGAAAGGAAAAACATTATGTGAGTATTTATCCTTTGTATGCAATGGCATTAAGTCCTATTGCAGGCAACCTAAAAATATTATGAGTTATTTGAATCTCTGAAATGATTTGTTATGGGTGATATGGATGTTTATTGGTGCATTTTTGTTTGGAGCATTAATCTGTAAGTAGGATTTTAGAGTTAACATAATTTGAGCATTTTTTCCATCTCATCATCATTAAACATGGATATAGATTAAATGGGGGGAACATGGGGTTGAACCAGAAGATATACAAGCATTTATATCTTTCTGAAATATGAATGTAAGAAAAACTAAATTGGTCACTTGGGGGTTAGTCAATGATCCGCTTACTTCAGGTGGAAGCAAGTATATGCATGGTGCAACTGCACCCTGAGGCCTTTGTGTGTTGGAATAATTTAAACAACCTGGGAGTTTCCTTCACAATGCATACATAGTGTTCATTTGACAAGGAGATGTAGACCATAAATTAAATAAGGAATGGGATTGGGATTTATAGAAATCTGGGTTATGAATATCTAGACAGGGAGTTAAACTAACCAGGATTTATGTGATGTTCTGGTTAGCTGCTGGGTGAAATTTGGAGTATAAAACTTGAGTTTACTTATCTAAGATTTGGTAAGAATGAATTAAGAATTGTACATATGTTTATTTTAACTGTTTGCTGTGTAAATAGATGAATGTATGTTTGTATCACTTTGTATAAACCAAAACATGCTAGTATAAAACCTGTTAAACTAGGAAGGCACTGCAAGATTACTAAAATTATGTATATGTATACAAAATTGATAAATGCTCATACCAGTGTAAACTGACCCTTTTGGTTGCCCTTGCAATCATCTGGGTGTCTCAAAATTCTTTGGGGCAGCTAAATGAATTGCTTGCAGGAAATTGAAGTTGGCATGATGAGTAAAGAAGGCATTGGCTGCTAGTATAAATAAGAGAGACTTGTTTTAAAATTTGCAGTTGCATTGTAATGAAATCACTAGACAAATTTTATTTCTGTAATTGAAGTACTTGTAGGAAACATTCTAAGTATTTGGGTTGAAAATATGTACTTAAGCAAAACCTGTTGTGTGTGATCAATGATGATGTTTGGTTAACTACTACTTTATTTGATGAATGTCTGATAGACATATCATATACATATGATATGTGTATATATATTTGATCTCTGATTTTTATTGCCTATATTTTGCCTTATGGAAATTAAACAGCTAAGGGGATTGATTTTTGAAATGAACTCTCAAGATTTTTTTTTATAGAATATTCTAATGATATGAATTTGTGCATGGCTGGTAAATGATACTGGCAAGTGCATGAGTTCTGGAAGTTTGTATGCATTTGAATATTTAAATTTCAAATAGCACTATGAGAGCAGTAGACTTGGAAGATACTGAACTTTAAAAAAAAAGATTAGGAAAGAAACAAACCTGGAAGCACTTTGTGATTTTGGTTGCTAACAAAAATGGATGATCCCCCAAGAACATACATAAGGAAGAATTATGCTGGTAATAGGAAAAGCTTTTGAAAAAGTCTATTTGATAAACATGGGTTTGAAAGTGGTAAATAAGGGACTATGACCAGCCAAGGTGGCCATGGGTCTAACCTTGGAGCCTGGAACCTCTTCATTTCAATTGATGAAGTGTGAGTGCATCCGGGACAAAACCAAAAAAAGCACCAAGCAATTTTAGTGATATACCAAGCAACAAAAATCTATACAATGTTAAACTTAAAAATGCAATCTAACTTCAATTGTTTAATTTGAAACAGTGATTAGGAAATCAACTTTTAATGTTCCTAACTTCAAGTAGGATCTTGAAATAATTTTATGCATGAGCCTAATAACTGTCACAAGAACAAATAAATGCTAATAGCCTTATTTAGGCAGATTAATATATATAGTCAGATAAAAAGTTTAGGTGTTAAAATTTGCTAAAAATATACCTCTGGCAGTAGAATAAGATTTAAAAAGGAAATAAGTGGTTTGTCAATAGCTTGTATGATATTTTGTTTTCAATTTGATTTAAATTGACTCTGATATAAATATAAATAAATATATATATATATTAATAATAATAAAGAAACAATTGTATATCATCAAATATATAATTGTTTTAATCCTTGTATACTGATATGATTATATTAGTAAATTCAGGGTCTTGGGAAAAATATTTGGAAACTAAAAAAAATTCAAATATAAAAGAATTTGGGGTTTAGTGGTGAATTCCTCTTGAATAAAAAAAAAATCTATGTGTTTTAGAGTGAGGGTCACCACAGTTGGTATCAGAGCTATGTTTTAAATAACATAGTAAATGTTGTTGTATGCATATGGATGTTTGAATGCATTGTTTGAATTGTTGGTGTTGAATGTTTTTGTTTTATGTCAAGAAATATATGTGTGTACATGTGACACATGCACGGTGTGCTCAGAAATAAAAATGAACCAAGTAAAGACAAACTGATAGGGGTAAATAAACTAACATAATAATCATATTTATAGCATTATGGTAGGACCAAGGCATCACACAGGTGCAGGATCATCACGTGAGCCACCTGTGATGAGCATGGAGGATTTTGTGAGAGCTTTAAGGGATGGAATGGCACCAAGGCAAGACAATCCTCATGAGGAACTCTCCAAACTGCTTAAGACATGTACCACTTTGGGAGGAAAGGATTTTGAAGGTACTGAAGGAGCTATAGGTGTTCAAACTTGGATAAAAACTATGGAGAGGGTCTTCACAGATATGCAAATCAATGACCAAAGGAAGAGACAGATAGCTTCAAGAAAATTGAAGGGGGTTGCACTGGATTGGTGGGAAGTTGTGACAGCAGGAAGACAAGAGAATACCATCACTTGGAATAATTTCAAGGACATGCTTGAGGCCAGATTTGTCCCAGCATCTGCCAAGGCCACACTGCTTGAAGACTTTATTAGATTAATGCAAGGAAGCATGAGTGTGAATGAATACACTCAGAAGTTTGAAGCATTATCCAAGTATGGACTGGTGTTAATAGGGAATGCAGAAGCAAAGAATGCAAGGTACATTCAAGGCTTGAACCCTAGTTTGTCAAGGGCAATGTTGCCATACAAGGACAAAACCTTTGATCAAGTAATTGATCTAACTCTCTCATTTGAGCAACATGCCACTTCAAGAGAGAAATTCAGGAATATGAAGCTCAATAAGAAGAAGGGTGGTCAGAACAAAGTGCAACCTTATGACAAGAGAAATGCAAGTAAAGGAGCTAAGAAAGGGGAAGGAGCAACAGCACTTGAAAGCAAGAAATTCACTCATTGTTTTAATTGTGGAAAAGCTGGACATTATAGTAACCAATGCCCTGACCCCAAGATACCTAGAGGAGGCTGCTATAATTGTGGAAAGATGGGTCATCTCAAGAAGGATTGCCCAGAAACCAATAGGGGAACAATAAGGGTAGGAGCTTTGGCAGCAAGTAACACTGGGAATGTTGGGCAACTTGAAGGTATAATTTTTATTCATACCCAACCAATATCAGTAATATATGACACTGGTGCCTCACATTCACTAATATCTTTGGAAATTGTAAAGAAGTTAACACTTGCATGTGTTTCCATTGATCAGCCCTTGGTTGTACACAGTCCCATAGGGAGTCATTGTATGTTGGGGATGAAGTGTATGGGTCTGAAATTAATTATAGGGGGTTATGAATTTAATTCAGACTTATATACCTTAAATTATCCTGGTATTGGGATTATTTTGGGGGTAGATTGGTTAATGAGAAATAAAGCAATTTTAAACTTAGAAAACCTTACCATTTCTTTGGAAACAAATGAAGGCAAAAGAATTACCATCTTAAGTTAAATAGCAAAGAATACATGTTTTAATAAAATCTGGAGTATTAATGAAGTTCAAAAGGAATTAAAAATAGAGGAAATCCCAGTAGTCAATGAATATATAGATGTGTTTGGAGAAGTGAAGGGAATTCCTCAAAACAGACCAGTTGAATTTAAAATAAAATTAATCCCAGGAACAAATCCAATCATTAAGAAGCCTTATAGAATGGGTCCAAAAGAGTTGGTAGAATTAAAACATCAACTAGAAGAATTAGAAGAGAAAGGATTCATAAGATCAAGTAGTTCCAGTTGGGGTTCCCCAGTGCTATTTGTCAAGAAACATGATGGCACAATGAGGTTGTGTGTAGACTACAGGGATTTAAACAAGGTAACTATCAAGAATAAGTACCCACTGCCTAGAATAGATGATCTATTTGATCAATTGCATGGAGCTAAAATATTTTCAAGGTTAGACTTAGCCTCTGGATTTCACCAAATGAAAGTTGCAGAGGAAAGCATTGAGTACACAGCCTTCAATACAAGGTATGGCCTTTATGAATTTCTAGTAATGCCATTTGGCTTGACCAATGCTCCCTCCTATTTTGTAGACTTGATGAATAGAATTTTTAGAGACTTTTTGGATAAGTTTGTCTTGGTATTTATAGATGACATATTAATTTATTCAAAGACAGAAAATGATCATGCCATGCACCTACATTTAGTATTATCCAGACTTAGAGAACATGAATTAAAAGCCAAGTATTCAAAGTGTACATTTTGGCAACATGAAGTAAAATTCTTAGGACACATAGTGTCACAGCAGAGAGTAAGTGTAGATCCAAGCAAGGTCATTGCAGTTCAATCATGGAGTAGACCCAAAACAGTGACTGAGGTGAGGTCATTCTTAGGTTTGGCAGGGTATTATAGGAGGTTCATCAAGGATTTTTCAAGAATAGCCGCACCAATGACCAAACTAACCAAGAAGAACCAACCATATGTGTGGACTGAGCAGTGTGAACAAGCTTTTGAGAAATTGAAGCAAGCATTGGTGGAAGCTCCTGTCCTACAAATCCCAGAAGAAAATGAAGGAATGGTTGTATACACTGATGCTAGTAGGTCTGGGTTAGGTGCAGTGCTCATGCAACATGGCAAGGTAGTGGCATATGCATCAAGATAGCTTAAACCCAATGAAACCAAATATGCAACTCATGATCTAGAATTAGCTGCAATAGTGTTTGCACTAAAATTATGGAGGCATTATTTGCTTGGGGCAAAATTTGAATTATTCACAGATCATCAAGCATTGAAATATTTATTTTCTCAAAAAGATTTAAATATGAGGCAAGCAAGGTGGTTGGAGTTTCTAGCTGCATATGATTTAGATATATTGTACACTCCTGGAAAAGCTAATAGAGTGGCAGAAGCTTTGAGCAGAAATCATGTTAGATTAGACAGTTTGATGATTGATAAGTTTAAAAACCTTGCAGTGCTTGGGGAGGCAGATATATAAAGCAAGGATGCAGTGAATTTTAAAGAACATGGTGATATGGTGGAGTATGGTACACTGGGAATAATCACAGTGAAGTCTAATCTGGTGGAGAAAGTTGGTAGCATGCAAGATCAAGATCAAAGTCTAAAGGAGAAGAAAGAAATGTTATTAAATAACATTGAGTTAGAGAATTTTAAAATAGATTCCCAAGGTTATTTGAGGAAAAATGATAAGCTTTGTGTACCAAACATTGCAGAGTTGAAGAAAGAAATCATGAATGAGCATCACAAGACCAGGTACACCATACACCCTGGTGGTACTAAAATGTATCATGATTTAAAAAGAAGCTACTGGTGGCCGGGAATGAAGCAAGCGGTGGCAAGATATGTGGCAAAGTGTTCCACATGTCAACAAATTAAAGCAGACCACCAAAAGCCTTCTGGCATGTTGCAACCTTTGGAGGTACCTCAGTGGAAATGGGAAAGTATTTCCATGGATTTTGTAGATGGTTTTCCTAGAACTAAGAAAGGCAATGATAGTATATGGGTAATTGTTGATAGACTAACCAAATCAGCTCACTTTGTTCTTGTCAGGTCAGATAGAAATGCATCTAAGCTTGCACAATTATTTATTAAGGAAGTGGTGAGGCTACATGGTATACCCAAGACCATTGTGAGTGATAGAGACACTTTGTTCACCTCAAGATTTTGGGAAAGCTTCCAAGAAGCAATGGGAACACAACTTTGTTTAAGCACTGCCTACCATCCTCAAAGTGATGGGCAAACAGAGATAGTGAATAAAATATTAGAAGATTTACTTAGAGCATGTGTGCTTGATTTTGGGGGTAATTGGGAGGATCATATTCATTTGGCAGAATTCACTTACAACAATAGCTATCAATCAACCATAGGAATGGCTCCCTTTGAAGCCTTGTATGGGAGACCCTGCATGTCTCCTGCCTGTTGGTTGGAAGCAGGAGAGGGTGTAATGTTGGGGCCAGATCATGTTAAAGAAACTTCCAACATGATTGAATTGGTTAGGCATAGAATGAAGGCAGCACAATCAAGACAAAAGTCTTATGCAGATAGGAAGAGAAAGCCAATGGAGTTTGAAGTAGGAGAGCATGTTTTTCTGAAAGTATCACCAATGAAGAAAGTGTTCAGGTTTGGAAAATCTGGTAAGCTATCACCAAGATTTGTAGGACCATATGAAATTATGCAGAGAATTGGTGCTATGGCCTATAGACTTAAGTTACCTGAGGAGTTGAGTGGTGTGCATCCTGTATTTCATGTTTCTCAACTGAGAAAATGGGTGCATGATGAAGGAGCAATTCTAGAGTCACCTACTCAAGTTCAAGTCCAGAAGAATTTGGTATATACAAATGAACCAGTAGGGATAGTTGCCAAGGAAGAGAAAAAGTTGAGGAACAAGGTGATCAAACTGGTGAAAATCCAATGGAGCTTGGACACTAATGATTGTACATGGGAGGTTGAAGATAAAATGAGGGCTAAATACCCCAATTTGTTTACTGATGGAGAGGTATGTTTAAGCAGCCTAAGATGATTTTTCTAAATATATTTATATATTGTTAGTTTTCATAAAATATGGGTATGGGGTTATGGAGTTAAAACAGGCTATGGATTAGTGCTTTTAATTGGAGAAATTAGGTGAAATTATGGGGATAATTCCTTTAAGGGGGAGGGTATGTAATGACCCTAAAATAAAATAAAATAATATATATATTTATATTAGTAAATTCTGAGATATATAAAAATATATATATTGCATTAAAACAGAAAAGAATTTGGCAATAAATAAAAATTGCATAGGAGCTTCTGTTTGATAAAATGCAAGGAATTAAGGTAGTTAGAAGAAAAATTGGAACTCAAAATAAATATAGCTTTATGTTCAAAGAATTATGTAAATATATATATATATATATATATATATATATATACATTTAATAGATATGGGGTGTTTGCTGTTTTATATGAAGATAAAATAAAATGAAGTTTAATGCAAAAGTTTATATGTCTTATAATTGTGCCAGAAATAATTAGCATAATATATGTGATTTTTAATTTAAATATAAAAGGAGTTGCTGATTTGACAAAAAGGCAGAAATATATATATACACATATATAGAATCAAATAAAAATTTCCATCCCATATTTATTCCAAGCAAATAATTTGGGTAAATGATTTTACATTACATAATAAGGTATGGTAGTATGCATGATTAAGGGGAAATAACAAATAGGTAGAAAAAACATACAAAGGAGATTTTCAGATTTCTTAAACTTGTAAAAAAAGAAAAAGAAACTGAGGATCACATGATTATTGCATGGGTAGAAAAGAGTCATGAAAATAGTATTGAGTGTTTAAAAATGCATGATCCCCGAAATAGCTAATTAAAGTAACCAAAATGTGTGCATTTTCAATTTATGCTCACACAGGAATATGATGTGTAAATAAACATCTAAGGGTATCAGGGGAATTACCCATTTTCTTAAACCCTAGAATGGAATTATAAATAACTGCACATAGCCAAAACCATCACTCTCTCGGGATCAAAACAAAAATAAAATAAGCAAGGAGAAACACTAGCTTAAGGCTTTGGGGGATTTACTGTTCTAAGAAATTAAGGCAGTGAAAGGAAAAACATTATGTGAGTATTTATCCTTTGTATGCAATGGCATTAAGTCCTATTGCAGGCATCCTAAAAATATTATGAGTTATTTGAATCTCTGAAATGATTTGTTATGGGTGATATGGATGTTTATTGGTGCATTTTTGTTTGGAGCATTAATCTGTAAGTAGGCTTTTAGAGTTAACATGATTTGAGCATTTTTCCATCTCATCATCATTAAACATGGATATAGATTAAATGGGGGGAACATGGGGTTGAACCAGAAGATATACAAGCATTTATATCTTTCTGAAATATGAATGTAAGAAAAACTAAATTGGTCACTTGGGGGTTAGTCAATGATCTGCTTACTTCAGGTGGAAGCAAGTATATGCATGGTGCAACTGCACCCTGAGGCCTTTGTGTGTTGGAATAATTTAAACAACCTGGGAGTTTCCTTCACAATGCATACATAGTGTTCATTTGACAAGGAGATGTAGACCATAAATTAAATAAGGAATGGGATTGGGATTTATAGAAATCTGGGTTATGAATATCTAGACAGGGAGTTAAACTAACCAGGATTTATGTGATGTTCTGGTTAGCTGCTGGGTGAAATTTGGAGTATAAAACTTGAGTTTACTTATCTAAGATTTGGTAAGAATGAATTAAGAATTGTACATATGTTTATTTTAACTGTTTGCTGTGTAAATAGATGAATGTATGTTTGTATCACTTTGTATAAACCAAAACATGCTAGTATAAAACCTGTTAAACTAGGAAGGCACTGCAAGATTACTAAAATTATGTATATGTATACAAAATTGATAAATGCTCATACCAGTGTAAACTGACCCTTTTGGTTGCCCTTGCAATCATCTGGGTGTCTCAAAATTCTTTGGGGCAGCTAAATGAATTGCTTGCAGGAAATTGAAGTTGGCATGATGAGTAAAGAAGGCATTGGCTGCTAGTATAAATAAGAGAGACTTGTTTTAAAATTTGCAGTTGCATTGTAATGAAATCACTAGACAAATTTTATTTCTGTAATTGAAGTACTTGTAGGAAACATTCTAAGTATTTGGGTTGAAAATATGTACTTAAGCAAAACCTGTTGTGTGTGATCAATGATGATGTTTGGTTAACTACTACTTTATTTGATGAATGTCTGATAGACATATCATATACATATGATATGTGTATATATATTTGATCTCTGATTTTTATTGCCTATATTTTGCCTTATGGAAATTAAACAGCTAAGGGGATTGATTTTTGAAATGAACTCTCAAGATTTTTTTTTATAGAATATTCTAATGATATGAATTTGTGCATGGCTGGTAAATGATACTGGCAAGTGCATGAGTTCTGGAAGTTTGTATGCATTTGAATATTTAAATTTCAAATAGCACTATGAGAGCAGTAGACTTGGAAGATACTGAACTTTAAAAAAAAAGATTAGGAAAGAAACAAACCTGGAAGCACTTTGTGATTTTGGTTGCTAACAAAAATGGATGATCCCCCAAGAACATACATAAGGAAGAATTATGCTGGTAATAGGAAAAGCTTTTGAAAAAGTCTATTTGATAAACATGGGTTTGAAAGTGGTAAATAAGGGACTATGACCAGCCAAGGTGGCCATGGGTCTAACCTTGGAGCCTGGAACCTCTTCATTTCAATTGATGAAGTGTGAGTGCATCCGGGACAAAACCAAAAAAAGCACCAAGCAATTTTAGTGATATACCAAGCAACAAAAATCTGTACAATGTTAAACTTAAAAATGCAATCTAACTTCAATTGTTTAATTTGAAACAGTGATTAGGAAATCAACTTTTAATGTTCCTAACTTCAAGTAGGATCTTGAAATAATTTTATGCATGAGCCTAATAACTGTCACAAGAACAAATAAATGCTAATAGCCTTATTTAGGCAGATTAATATATATAGTCAGATAAAAAGTTTAGGTGTTAAAATTTGCTAAAAATATACCTCTGGCAGTAGAATAAGATTTAAAAAGGAAATAAGTGGTTTGTCAATAGCTTGTATGATATTTTGTTTTCAATTTGATTTAAATTGACTCTGATATAAATATAAATATATATATATATATATATCCACAATTTTTGAAATGAACTCTCAAGATTTTTTTTTATAGAATATTCTAATGATATGAATTTGTGCATGGCTGGTAAATGATACTGGCAAGTGCATGAGTTCTGGAAGTTTGTATGCATTTGAATATTTAAATTTCAAATAGCACTATGAGAGCAGTAGACTTGGAAGATACTGAACTTTAAAAAAAAGATTAGGAAAGAAACAAACCTGGAAGCACTTTGTGATTTTGGTTGCTAACAAAAATGGATGATCCCCCAAGAACATACATAAGGAAGAATTATGCTGGTAATAGGAAAAGCTTTTGAAAAAGTCTATTTGATAAACATGGGTTTGAAAGTGGTAAATAAGGGACTATGACCAGCCAAGGTGGCCATGGGTCTAACCCTTGGAGCCTGGAACCTCTTCATTTCAATTGATGAAGTGTGAGTGCATCCGGGACAAAACCAAGAAAAGCACCAAGCAATTTTAGTGATATACCAAGCAACAAAAATCTGTACAATGTTAAACTTAAAAATGCAATCTAACTTCAATTGTTTAATTTGAAACAGTGATTAGGAAATCAACTTTTAATGTTCCTAACTGCAAGTAGGATCTTGAAATAATTTTATGCATGAGCCTAATAACTGTCACAAGAACAAATAAATGCTAATAGCCTTATTTAGGCAGATTAATATATATAGTCAGATAAAAAGTTTAGGTGTTAAAATTTGCTAAAAATATACCTCTGGCAGTAGAATAAGATTTAAAAAGGAAATAAGTGGTTTGTCAATAGCTTGTATGATATTTTGTTTTCAATTTGATTTAAATTAACTCTGATATAAATATAAATATATATATTAATAATAATAAAGAAACAATTGTATATCATCAAATATATAATTGTTTTAATCCTTGTATACTGATATGATTATATTAGTAAATCCAGGGTCTTGGGAAAAATATTTGGAAACTAAAAAAAATTCAAATATAAAAGAATTTGGGGTTTAGTGGTGAATTCCTCTTGAATAAAAAAAATCTATGTGTTTTAGAGTGAGGGTCACCACAGTTGGTATCAGAGCTATGTTTTAAATAACATAGTAAATGTTGTTGTATGCATATGGATGTTTGAATGCATTGTTTGAATTGTTGGTGTTGAATGTTTTTGTTTTATGTCAAGAAATATATGTGTGTACCTGTGACACATGCACGGTGTGCTCAGAAATAAAAATGAACCAAGTAAAGACAAAATGATAGGGGTAAATAAACTAACATAACAATCATATTTATAGCATTATGGTAGGACCAAGGCATCACACAGGTGCAGGATCATCACGTGAGCCACCTGTGATGAGCATGGAGGATTTTGTGAGAGCTTTAAGGGATGGAATGGCACCAAGGCAAGACAATCCTCATGAGGAACTCTCCAAACTGCTTAAGATATGTACCACTTTGGGAGGAAAGGATTTTGAAGGTACTGAAGGAGCTATAGGTGTTCAAACTTGGATAAAAACTATGGAGAGGGTCTTCACAGATATGCAAATCAATGACCAAAGGAAGAGACAGATAGCTTCAAGAAAATTGAAGGAGGTTGCACTGGATTGGTGGGAAGTTGTGACAGCAGGAAGACAAGAGAATACCATCACTTGGAATAATTTCAAGGACATGCTTGAGGCCAGATTTGTCCCAGCATCTGCCAAGGCCACACTGCTTGAAGACTTTATTAGATTAAGGCAAGGAAGCATGAGTGTGAATGAATACACTCAGAAGTTTGAAGCATTATCCAAGTATGGACTGGTGTTAATAGGGAATGCAGAAGCAAAGAATGCAAGGTACATTCAAGGCTTGAACCCTAGTTTGTCAAGGGCAATGTTGCCATACAAGGACAAAACCTTTGATCAAGTAATTGATCTAACTCTCTCATTTGAGCAACATGACACTTCAAGAGAGAAATTCAGGAATATGAAGCTCAATAAGAAGAAGGGTGGTCAGAACAAAGTGCAACCTTATGACAAGAGAAATGCAAGTAAAGGAGCTAAGAAAAGGGAAGGAGCAACAGCACTTGAAAGCAAGAAATTCACTCATTGTTTTAATTGTGGAAAAGCTGGACATTATAGTAACCAATGCCCTGACCCCAAGATACCCGGAGGAGGCTGCTATAATTGTGGAAAGATGGGTCATCTCAAGAAGGATTGCCCAGAAACCAATAAGGGAACAACAAGGGTAGGAGCTTTGGCAGCAAGTAACACTGGGAATGTTGGGCAACTTGAAGGTATAATTTTATTCATACCCAACCAATATCAGTAATATATGACACTGGTGCCTCACATTCACTAATATCTTTGGAAATTGTAAAAAAGTTAACACTTGCATGTGTTTCCATTGATCAGTCCTTGGTTGTACACAGTCCCATAGGGAGTCATTGTATGTTGGGGATGAAGTGTATGGGTCTGAAATTAATTATAGGGGGTTATGAATTTAATTCAGACTTATATACCTTAAATTATCCTGGTATTGGGATTATTTTGGGGGTAGATTGGTTAATGAGAAATAAAGCAATTTTAAACTTAGAAAACCTTACCATTTCTTTGGAAACAAATGAAGGCAAAAGAATTACCATCTTAAGTGAAATAGCAAAGAATACATGTTTTAATAAAATCTGGAGTATTAATGAAGTTCAAAAGGAATTAAAAATAGAGGAAATCCCAGTAGTCAATGAATATATAGATGTGTTTGGAGAAGTGAAGGGAATTCCTCAAAACAGACCAGTTGAATTTAAAATAAAATTAATCCCAGGAACAAATCCAATCATTAAGAAGCCTTATAGAATGGGTCCAAAAGAGTTGGTAGAATTAAAACATCAACTAGAAGAATTAGAAGAGAAAGGATTCATAAGATCAAGTAGTTCCAGTTGGGGCTCCCCAGTGCTATTTGTCAAGAAACATGATGGCACAATGAGGTTGTGTGTAGACTACAGGGATTTAAACAAGGTAACTATCAAGAATAAGTACCCACTGCCTAGAATAGATGATCTATTTGATCAATTGCATGGAGCTAAAATATTTTCAAGGTTAGACTTAGCCTCTGGATTTCACCAAATGAAAGTTGCAGAGGAAAGCATTGAGTACACAGCCTTCAATACAAGGTATGGACTTTATGAATTTCTAGTAATGCCATTTGGCTTGACCAATGCTCCCTCCTATTTTGTAGACTTGATGAATAGAATTTTTAGAGACTTTTTGGATAAGTTTGTCTTGGTATTTATAGATGACATATTAATTTATTCAAAGACAGAAAATGATCATGCCATGCACCTACATTTAGTATTATCCAGACTTAGAGAACATGAATTAAAAGCCAAGTATTCAAAGTGTACATTTTGGCAACATGAAGTAAAATTCTTAGGACACATAGTGTCACAGCAGGGAGTAAGTGTAGATCCAAGCAAGGTCATTGCAGTTCAATCATGGAGTAGACCCAAAACAGTGACTGAGGTGAGGTCATTCTTAGGTTTGGCAGGGTATTATAGGAGGTTCATCAAGGATTTTTCAAGAATAGCCGCACCAATGACCAAACTAACCAAGAAGAACCAACCATATGTGTGGACTGAGCAGTGTGAACAAGCTTTTGAGAAATTGAAGCAAGCATTGGTGGAAGCTCCTGTCCTACAAATCCCAGAAGCAAATGAAGGAATGGTTGTATACACTGATGCTAGTGGGTCTGGGTTAGGTGCAGTGCTCATGCAACATGGCAAGGTAGTGGCATATGCATCAAGACAGCTTAAACCCAATGAAACCAAATATGCAACTCATGATCTAGAATTAGCTGCAATAGTGTTTGCACTAAAATTATGGAGGCATTATTTGCTTGGGGCAAAATTTGAATTATTCACAGATCATCAAGCATTGAAATATTTATTTTCTCAAAAAGATTTAAATATGAGGCAAGCAAGGTGGTTGGAGTTTCTAGCTGCATATGATTTAGATATATTGTACACTCCTGGAAAAGCTAATAGAGTGGCAGATGCTTTGAGCAGAAATCATGTTAGATTAGCCAGTTTGATGATTGATGAGTTTAAAAACCTTGCAGTGCTTGGGGAGGCAGATATATACAGCAAGGATGCAGTGAATTTTAAAGAACATGGTGATATGGTGGAGTATGGTACACTGGGAATAATCACAGTGAAGTCTAATCTGGTGGAGAAAGTTGGTAGCATGCAAGATCAAGATCAAAGTCTAAAGGAGAAGAAAGAAATGTTATTAAATAACATTGAGTCAGAGAATTTTAAAATAGATTCCCAAGGTCATTTGAGGAAAAATGATAAGCTTTGTGTACCAAACATTGCAGAGTTGAAGGAAGAAATCATGAATGAGCATCACAAGACCAGGTACACCATACACCCTGGTGGTACTAAAATGTATCATGATTTAAAAAGAAGCTACTGGTGGCCGGGAATGAAGCAAGCGGTGGCAAGATATGTGGCAAAGTGTTCCACATGTCAACAAATTAAAGCAGACCACCAAAAGCCTTCTGGCATGTTGCAACCTTTGGAGGTACCTCAGTGGAAATGGGAAAGTATTTCCATGGATTTTGTAGATGGTTTGCCTAGAACTAAGAAAGGCATTGATAGTATATGGGTAATTGTTGATAGACTAACCAAATCAGCTCACTTTGTTCCTGTCAGGTCAGATAGAAATGCATCTAAGCTTGCACAATTATTTATTAAGGAAGTGGTGAGGCTACATGGTATACCCAAGACCATTGTGAGTGATAGAGACACTTTGTTCACCTCAAGATTTTGGGAAAGCTTCCAAGAAGCAATGGGAACACAACTTTGTTTAAGCACTGCCTACCATCCTCAAAGTGATGGGCAAACAGAGATAGTGAATAAAATATTAGAAGATTTACTTAGAGCATGTGTGCTTGATTTTGGGGGTAATTGGGAGGATCATATTCATTTGGCAGAATTCACTTACAACAATAGCTATCAATCAACCATAGGAATGGCTCCCTTTGAAGCCTTGTATGGGAGACCCTGCATGTCTCCTGCCTGTTGGTTGGAAGCAGGAGAGGGTGTAATGTTGGGGCCAGATCATGTTAAAGAAACTTCCAACATGATTGAATTGGTTAGGCATAGAATGAAGGCAGCACAATCAAGACAAAAGTCTTATGCAGATAGGAAGAGAAAGCCAATGGAGTTTGAAGTAGGAGAGCATGTTTTTCTGAAAGTATCACCAATGAAGAAAGTGTTCAGGTTTGGAAAATCTGGTAAGCTATCACCAAGATTTGTAGGACCATATGAAATTATGCAGAGAATTGGTGCTATGGCCTATAGACTTAAGTTACCTGAGGAGTTGAGTGGTGTGCATCCTGTATTTCATGTTTCTCAACTGAGAAAATGGGTGCATGATGAAGGAGCAATTCTGGAGTCACCTACTCAAGTTCAAGTCCAGAAGAATTTGGTATATACAAATGAACCAGTAGGGATAGTTGCCAAGGAAGAGAAAAAGTTGAGGAACAAGGTGATCAAACTGGTGAAAATCCAATGGAGCTTGGACACTAATGATTGTACATGGGAGGTTGAAGATAAAATGAGGGCTAAATACCCCAATTTGTTTACTGATGGAGAGGTATGTTTAAGCAGCCTAAGATGATTCTTCTAAATATATTTATATATTGTTAGTTTTCATAAAATATGGGTATGGGGTTATGGAGTTAAAACAGGCTATGGATGAGTGCTTTTAATTGGAGAAATTAGGTGAAATTATGGGGACATAATTCCTTTAAGGGGGAGGGTATGTAATGACCCTAAAATAAAATAAAATAAAATAATATATATATTTATATTAGGAAATTCCGAGATATATAAAAATATATATATTGCATTAAAACAGAAAAGAATTTGGCAATAAATAAAAATTGCATGGGAGCTTCTGTTTGATAAAATGCAAGGAATTAAGGTAGTTAGAAGAAAAATTGGAACTCAAAATAAATATAGCTTTATGTTCAAAGAATTATGTAAATATATATATATATACATTTAATAGATATGGGGTGTTTGCTGTTTTATATGAAGATAAAATAAAATGAAGTTTAATGCAAAAGTTTATATGTCTTATAATTGTGCCAGAAATAATTAGCATAATATATGTGATTTTTAATTTAAATATAAAGGAGTTGCTGATTTGACAAAAAGGCAGAAATATATATATACACATATATAGAATCAAATAAAAATTTCCATCCCATATTTATTCCAAGCAAATAATTTGGGTAAATGATTTTACATTACATAATAAGGTATGATAGTATGCATGATTAAGGGAAAATAACAAATAGGTAGAAAAAATATACAAAGGAGATTTTCTGATTTCTTAAACTTGTAAAAAAAAAAAACTGAGGGTCACATGCTTATTGCATGGGTAGAAAAGAGTCATGAAAATAGTATTGAGTGTTTAAAAATGCATGATCCCCGAAATAGCTAATTAAAGTATCCAAAATGTGTGCATTTTCAATTTATGCTCACACAGGAATATGATGTGTAAATAAACATCTAAGGGTATCAGGGGAATTACCCATTTTCTTAAACCCTAGAATGGAATTATAAATAACTGCACATAGCCAAAACCATCACTCTCTCGGGATCAAAACAAAAATAAAATAAGCAAGGAGAAACACTAGCTTGAGGCTTTGGGTGATTTACTGTTCTAAGAAATTAAGGCAGTGAAAGGAAAAACATTATGTGAGTATTTATCCTTTGTATGCAATGGCATTAAGTCCTATTGCAGGCAGCCTAAAAATATTATGAGTTATTTGAATCTCTGAAATGATTTGTTATGGGTGATATGGATGTTTATTGGTGCATTTTTGTTTGGAGCATTAATCTGTAAGTAGGCTTTTAGAGTTAACATGATTTGAGCATTTTTTCCATCTCATCATCATTAAACATGGATATAGATTAAATGGGGGGAACATGGGGTTGAACCAGAAGATATACAAGCATTTATATCTTTCTGAAATATGAATGTAAGAAAAACTAAATTGGTCACTTGGGGGTTAGTCAATGATCTGCTTACTTCAGGTGGAAGCAAGTATATGCATGGTGCAACTGCACCCTGAGGCCTTTGTGTGTTGGAATAATTTAAACAACCTGGGAGTTTTCTTCACAATGCATACATAGTGTTCATTTGACAAGGAGATGTAGACCATAAATTAAATAAGGAATGGGATTGGGATTTATAGAAATCTAGGTTATGAATATCTAGACAGGGAGTTAAACTAACCAGGATTTATGTGATGTTCTGGTTAGCTGCTGGGTGAAATTTGGAGTATAAAACTTGAGTTTACTTATCTAAGATTTGGTAAGAATGAATTAAGAATTGTACATATGTTTATTTTAACTGTTTGCTGTGTAAATAGATGAATGTATGTTTGTATCACTTTGTATAAACCAAAACATGCTAGTATAAAACCTGTTAAACTAGGAAGGCACTGCAAGATTACTAAAATTATGTATATGTATACAAAATTGATAAATGCTCATACCAGTGTAAACTGACCCTTTTGGTTGCCCTTGCAATCATCTGGGTGTCTCAAAATTCTTTGGGGCAGCTAAATGAATTGCTTGCAGGAAATTGAAGTTGGCATGATGAGTAAAGAAGGCATTGGCTGCTAGTATAAATAAGAGAGACTTGTTTTAAAATTTGCAGTTGCATTGTAATGAAATCACTAGACAAATTTTATTTCTGTAATTGAAGTACTTGTAGGAAACATTCTAAGTATTTGGGTTGAAAATATGTACTTAAGCAAAACCTGTTGTGTGTGATCAATGATGATGTTTGGTTAACTACTACTTTATTTGATGAATGTCTGATAGACATATCATATACATATGATATGTGTATATATATTTGATCTCTGATTTTTATTGCCTATATTTTGCCTTATGGAAATTAAACAGCTAAGGGGATTGATTTTTGAAATGAACTCTCAAGATTTTTTTTATAGAATATTCTAATGATATGAATTTGTGCATGGCTGGTAAATGATACTGGCAAGTGCATGAGTTCAGGAAGTTTGTATGCATTTGAATATTTAAATTTCAAATAGCACTATGAGAGCAGTAGACTTGGAAGATACTGAACTTTAAAAAAAAAGATTAGGAAAGAAACAAACCTGGAAGCACTTTGTGATTTTGGTTGCTAACAAAAATGGATGATCCCCCAAGAACATACATAAGGAAGAATTATGCTGGTAATAGGAAAAGCTTTTGAAAAAGTCTATTTGATAAACATGGGTTTGAAAGTGGTAAATAAGGGACTATGACCAGCCAAGGTGGCCATGGGTCTAACCCTTGGAGCCTGGAACCTCTTCATTTCAATTGATGAAGTGTGAGTGCATCCGGGACAAAACCAAGAAAAGCACCAAGCAGCACTTAGATAACACCAAGCAATTTTAGTGATATACCAAGCAACAAAAATCTGTACAATGTTAAACTTAAAAATGCAATCTAACTTCAATTGTTTAATTTGAAACAGTGATTAGAAAATCAACTTTTAATGTTCCTAACTGCAAGTAGGATCTTGAAATAATTTTATGCATGAGCCTAATAACTGTCACAAGAACAAATAAATGCTAATAGCCTTATTTAGGCAGATTAATATATATAGTCAGATAAAAAGTTTAGGTGTTAAAATTTGCTAAAAATATACCTCTGGCAGTATAATAAGATTTAAAAAGGAAATAAGTGGTTTGTCAATAGCTTGTATGATATTTTGTTTTCAATTTGATTTAAATTGACTCTGATATAAAAATATATATATATATATATTAATAATAATAAAGAAACAATTGTATATCATCAAATATATAATTGTTTTAATCCTTGTATACTGATATGATTATATTAGTAAATCCAGGGTCTTGGGAAAAATATTTGGAAACTAAAAAAAAATTCAAATATAAAAGAATTTGGGGTTTAGTGGTGAATTCCTCTTGAATAAAAAAAATCTATCTGTTTTAGAGTGAGGGTCACCACAAAGGCTTACCCGAAGGATAGTTTTCCTTTGCCTAGAATTGATCAGTTAATGGATGCAACCAGTGCACATGAACTGCTCTCTTTAATGGATGTGTATTCAGGATACAATAGATAGCTATGTTCGAACCAAACCAAGAGCATACTAGTTTTGTAATAGACAAAGGATTATACTGCTACAAAGTCATGCCGTTTGGACTCAAAAACATTGGATCAACCTATCAAAGTCCGGTTAATATAATGGTCTCAGATCAGATCGGAATGAATGTTGAGGTGTATGTGGATGATATGCTGGTCAAGTCAAAGGAAGCATGGAGTCATGTTCAAGACCTAGAGCGAACATTTAAGGTCCTAAGGCAGTATGAAGCTAAATCCTCTAAAATGTTCCTTCACTATTCAATCAGGGAAGTTCCTTGGGTACATAGTAAGTGCACCTGACATGGAAGCAAACCACAAGAAGATCAAAGCCATAAGGAAAATGGGGAACCCAGAGAGACCAAAGGATCTGATAATTTTATATGGCAGAGTAGCAGCACTGAGCAGGTTCATATCAAAAGCAATGGACAAGTGCATCTTGTTCTTTGACCAGGTAAAGAAGGGGCGAAACTTCGAATGGACTGAGGAACGCAAAGCTACATTCCAAAACCTAAACGATCATTTGGTCAACACTCACATACTATCTAAACCAGAAATAGGTAAGGATTTGTATGGTTATTTTTCTATAACTGATAAAGTTGTTAGTGTTGTAGTAATACGAGAAGACGGAGGGACCCAAAGCCCATCTACTTCACAAGTAAACGGTTGTCAGGAGCAGAGTTGAACTACTCAATCATTGAAAAGCTAGCTTACAACTTGCTCCTTACAGCAAGGAAGTTGCGACCTTATTTCCAAGCACGTCTTATTAAAGTCCTCATAGAAAAATCCCTAAGGCAGATACTATAGAAGCCAAAAACATCAGACCGCTTATTGAAATGGGCAATGGAGCTCAGCCAATACGACATCACTTATTGTCCTCGAAATGCAATCAAAGGTCAAGCACTAGCAGACTTCATTGCATAATGCACGTTATCAGCTGAACCCCAACCAGAGGAAGAAGCCTCCAGCCCTCAGTTTTGGTAATTATTTATAGATGGAGCATCAAATGAATAAGGGGTAGGAATTAGGTATGTACTAATCACTTCAAATTAGCAAAAGTTGTATGGAGCAGTGCAGCTTGGTTTCAAAGCAACCAACAACGTTGCAAAATATGAAGCTCTCCTTGTAGGCCTGAGAATGATCCAGGAAATGAGGATAAGCCACATTAAAATTCACAGCGATTCTAAATTAGTTGTGAACTAAATGCAGGGCAATTAACAAGCGAAGGAACCAACCCTGGCTAAATATGTGGAACTTTCTAAGAAATTACTAGAGCGGTAAAAACAGTCTAGTATATGACAAATTCCTTGAGTAAACAACTCGTTTGCCGACTCATTAGCGAAACCTGAAAGCACCAAAGTGGCAAATGAAATGAAGGTAGTACCAATAGGGCTGATAGAGTTAGGGATATACCTAGGAGCAATTTTGTAGTTTGTTACATATATGTAACTTGATAACTAATCTTGTTCAACATAAAATGTGTTTTCTTTCTATTATATACTTGATATAATATGTTATATTAATTAATTAATTTAATTAAAAGTATAATTATTAGAAATCCATAAATGGTAGGTTTTGTGATAGTAGTTACAAAGTGTTGTAACCGTGAGTAATTTATCATAATAAAAACAAATATATGCCATTTTAAATGTTCCTACAACAAAACTTGATATCGATGTATCCGTTAAGTCTAGAGTACATAACGCTCTCCAAATGTCAAGCAATGTATTACACATGACTGTTGGGGGCACCTAGGGGTTACGTACTGATGTTATTGGAAAACTATGGAATGACTTAGTCGATAGTTTTCGAATGGTTAATATAACTAAGGTCAAACAGAAAATATCGATGTGACTTGTTTACATAGTTCCCTCGACTTGAGAATACTGTAGAACTTAAATGTGGAAGCTCTACTTTGATTATAGTTAAATCATGGCATGGCGTCCATCAAACGACTATAGTTGGATCGAGCGAAAGCATTGGAAGTGAATCACTATTCAAGAGAGGATTCATCTCCTCAGTTATATGGGGTTAGTATCACGATCAACTGATGTCAAATCAAAGTCAAAGTCTCTAGCTAGAGCAGTTCGGTTAATAATAATTGTTATTATTGAACTAAGGACTGTGTTTGGACTATAAAGTTAAATGTGAACGATATTAAAAATTTTTCCATTACTAAATTTCATAAGTCCTAATATGATATAGTTTTGTTGAATAGAATTGATGTGAATAATTATTACTACTAGGTAATGCTTAAATAAGTAAAATTGGATTTTACCAAAAGATGATTAAGCGATAAATTCAGTCAAAATGCCACACCACTAGCTAAGGTGACGTGTGAACGTTAATATTTGAATTTTTCAATATTAATTGCTGACTGAATTTACACCTTTGAGTCGCACAACCGTAATGATTAGTTCTTCGAAAAACCACATGATTTAATTAATTATAAGATGTTGTGAATTAATTAAATTAATTCATATTTGAGAAATATTAATTACTATTTAATTTAGTTGATGTTTGTAATTATTTGAATGTATTTATAAAAGTTATATTTGTGCGCATTGATATACGATATCGATGTAATTTAAATAAAAATAATTGCATGTAGTGATTTGTGGAAATTGTATGTCATTTGATGGCATGTAATTTTAGCCATAACATGTGAAAAGAAAGGAGTGGAGAGAGAGAGATCAAGGGAATTAATTAGGAAAGTTTTAATTAAAGAATAGGAAAGGTTTTATTCTTTCAAATAAAACATATTCTCTAATTCATTCTCTATGTACAACTCATTCATTCTTTTTCTTTCTCTCCTCCTAACTTTTCATGGCAGAAAATAAAATAAAAATTTCCAAAATCTTTCAACTCTAAATAAAAAACATCAAATAAAATAAAACAATAGTGGTTCATCCATCTCCTGCAAGGATGTGATGTGGATCTTGAAGATCTGAGGTGTAATGCCCCACCTTTATACCCATATTACCCAAGAATATTACAGTCATATTGTCAAGTAATATGGAAAATAAGGCTGGTTAGGAGCGACCATTTGTAAAATTGCTTTGGGCAAGTATCGAATATCGAATAATGTGGCTATAAATTTTTTTCTTTTCTACAAGTGATAATTCGACATATCCGGTCCAGGCGCAAAACATTAATATAGAGGTTTAATATAATTCAGAATAATATATAACATAATATACAATACAGAATCAAACGTCGCAACGGAAATAATATACATCAATATCTTCTCAAAAGCAAGAGTCTACAAAAGAACTCCACGTTTTTGACCAGATTGTGTGATCTATTTTGGTCGCTCTTAACAAACCTCATTCTCTGTGTTATAAGACGGTATTACTTAGTAATACTCTTCAGTAATATAGATATAGAGTGGGGTGTTACATGAGGAGATATCATCATTCGAGGTGTGATTTCTAGGTAACATCCTAAGGAGAATTTATTTTTCAAGGTGTGCTTCAAGGTTTTGGTAATAATGTATGTTTTCTTATTATAGATAATGGCATTTGATGTAATGTTTGATGAAAAATAAATTTGATTATCATAATTTGTATGTACATATCATTGCCTCGTTTAATTTGAAAATTGTTTATGCAATTTGAATTATTTGTTGAATGAATTGATTGGGGTTTTATTTTAATAAATCATAATTGATATTTGTTTATGATTAAAAAAAAGATTAATTGCTGATATATGTTTTAAGCATTCAAATCAAAGTGCAACCATTTGGATATGAAATTTGGATATTCATATTAACTAAATGGGTTTTTTTTTGCTAAATTAAAACTAGATTTTGTATATGTTTAAATACAATGTTTTCTTTATTGATCTATGTTCTAGACACTCAATTTAAACTCTAATTTTTAGATCTAAAATTTTGTAAGTTCAATTTATCAATTGGTTTCTTAAGTTGTTAAATTAAAATTAAATTTTGTATATGTTTAAATACAATGTTTTATTATAGATCCATGTTGTAAACATTCGATTCAAAGTATAATTCTTTAGATCAAAACTTTGTATATTCGTATTATTTTGATTGGATTTCACATTAGCAAATTAAGCTGAAATTTATGTGTGAATAGTACAGTGTTTTTTTTGTAGATTCATGTTTTAAATCATACAAAACAAAGTGTGATGTTATATTTAAAAGTTTACATATATATATATATATTGTGTGTTTGTATTGTATTATAAATTTGCAAAAAAAAAGGAAAGATGTTTTGACAGTAAATCTAAATTTTAAATTGATTGCTCTTGTTAGCGTCAAAAATGACCGCCAATGGCCAAATAGTATGAAAGCATCACTAATCCAATTACCAAGTCCAAACAGAATGAAGTAGAGAATAAAATTTGAAGAAAAGCAAATTAAAACAGAAAGAAATGAACATTGAATGTTTTATAGTGGTTCGGCATACTCCGGCCTACGTCCACTCCAAAGATTTTCCTTTTATTTATACCATAGATTACAATTACAGTCCGGATAATTAGCCTTAAAATAATAATGGAGGAAGAGGATTGCCAAAAAAGAAGATCCCAAATGAGTGTCATGCCCGTTGTGTATATAGGGGAAGACGGACAAATATCAGCTGAAAATCCGCGTGCAGAAGACCAAGGACTAGACGAACCCGCTCACCGAAATTAAGGCCCATCTGGGCCATCCTAGGGGATTGGTACCGATCCCTATAGATGTTGATTGGGGGTCGGTGATCCCTAGTTATTGTCCTCCATGATGTCCCCTTCATGTTTCGATAGTTGTTTGTATAGCTGCCTTGGTGAAATTTGGTGACATTGGTCGATTTTTGTTGAGTTGAGCAGCTGAGTTGAGTGTCCATATCCACAGTGATCCGATCTGATCCCCTGCCTAGGTGAAGTAATCTAATCCAATCCCCTGCATAAGGAAAGTGCCAATCCATACTTAGCCAATTCTAGGATGCAATTCGTTTGAATCCGGTCGACCATTGTTAATAACTGATTTTCGAACCTGATAATCATCCCTCCAAGCTTCCTGCCTTTATGATCATGAAATCCGTTTAGCCAAATCCATGGTATACTTCGTTGCCAAAATGCGGGATAACAACTATAAATCTCTAATTTGTATTAATTAGGGATTTGATTGAATCTTATATACACAGAATTAATGTTTTGACAATAAACCTATTTTATATTGATTACTATAAATCTCTAATTTGTATTAATTAGAAAAGATTTGATTTAATCTTATATACACACAATTGATTTTATATCCATGTTTGTATATATAAAATTTATTATATGAATTTCATATTCTCAAAAGTATAAATTAGAATTCTTTCAAAAAAAGAAACACTTTAAAATGAGGCAATAATATATATATAATTATTATTAACTGTTTATATTCTCATGTCATGACCCTTATTAATTGTCATTTATATGCTGCATTAATTGAGTTTACCAAAAGGGAAGTTGAATCAATCATCTGTATTACCTTTATTTATTTCCCCTTTTTCCTATATTATTAGCTATCATTTATTTCTATTTACATGTCTACACCTTTGTCAATTATCCTAATTACACAGAGAGAAAAATGAAAGGTTTCTCTCTCTACATTATGGCCCCATCTTCGCTTAATTATTTGTGTTAAGAGAGAGAAATAAAATGTTTCTTTCTCTAAACTTTTACATGTTTATTTACATACTTTTATGTGCTGCTCATATGTTGTCCTTATCATTCATACACATAAATGTATTTGATACATTCATCATATTACATATTTATTTGAATTAAACTAAAAACTCCTTTAATTATGAAATAAAGTAAAATATTGATTTTATTCAAAAGAAACTTAGAAAAGTTATAAGTATATTTAGACTTCATAGGTCCATTAAAGATCCAAAATGGTAATTTTTTTGAAATATTATCCTTTAACTCCACTGTGGACTGACCGAGTTCCAATAATGGTATAAGAGCTCAGTAGCCTATGCAGTCTAAAATAGTCATGTTAGGGCTAACTAACTAAGCTTGTCCACTTAGTACGGTGTCTAGAAAGGTAATGTCTAGGACTGGAATTAGCTAATCAATTACCCTGTCCTAGCTGGTTACCAGCTTGGCCTAAAAAGTGAAGTGAGCATAAAAGTTGTCCCTAATAGAAAAGGCCCAATTTGAATTGGGCCTTCGGCTAATTTTCAAAGAAGTTTTGAAAACTAAGACAAGATTTAGATTTAAAAGTTAAATTTAAAATAAAAACATGTTTATTATAAAAGGTTATAATATAACATAAATTTTCAAAATGTTTGAAAAGGTAATGAAAGTTTTGAAATGTTTGAAACTATTTAAATATTAATTTTGAAATTTAAAATTTATTGATAATATTAATAAAATAAATTAACTAAATGAGTTAATTAATTAATACTTATTTGCATGTATTATATATGTTGATATATGTTATGTTATTTTAAAGTGTTTAAGATAACATAAGTATACTTGTATGTATACATATGATAAATTTTGAAATTAATATAATTTAATTAAGTTTTTTTAATTAAATAAATAAATTAAAGGTTAATTAATTGAATAAATTAATTAAAGGTTAATTAATGAAATAAAAATACAGATATATGAAATATATGTGTTATACTATAAAGGTGATAGTAGACATGTCTAATATAAAAGTTGTATTAGAATACTAATATAAAATTAACTAAAGAGTTAATTGATTAAAATTAATTAAATTAAATTTAATTAATAAATATTATACATAAGACTATCATGTAAGTAATATGAAATATACAAGTTATATAACAATAAAACTTATTTTATATGAATGTATAAACTAAAAGTGGAACATTAAAGAAACCTAAATAGACTTAAGGAATAAATGCACATGTAAATGTACGTATACCGTGATTTCTAATGTGTCTGACACTTTATTTCATAAGAAAACATTATTTCATAAGTCGGTATCACTCGATATAATATATTGAAGATTATGAATCTTCAATATAATATTGCCCTCTACCATATATATACTAATAAATTACTTGCATACTCCTTAGTTATTGAGCAGACTCAAGTTGGGGATGTTATGTGTAGTATTATTAATATATTGAATAGACGGGGATAAGATAACTATATGCATTTGTTGAGCAGACTCAAGGGTACATATACTATACTTAGGCCGTCGTGACATGGTATATATGAGTGAATAATTTCGTTTTGATTTGTTGAGCAGACTCAAGGTCGAAGCGAAATTAAGACAAAGTACCAAAGGGTTGGGAATTGTATATGATATAGTCGATAAGGAGTTATCCATCGTTTGTGAGGTTATGATTTGTTAAGCATATTCAAGGTCAGAATCCCAAGACAAATGAGTCCTAACACCCACAACTGAAGTAGAAAAACTACTATGTTTCGTCTTAGGATTTGATGAAACATAAAAGACTATGGGGAGCCTTATTAGAAAAATGAAATGGTAACATTTAACCTTTCTAATATTGTAAGAACATATGCTAAATAATGTTATAATTATCAACAATGATAAATTTGTGCATTTACTATGATTGATAAAAGTTTATCAGTTAATATATACAAATGAACTGAATTGAAATTTGACAAATAGAAATATAACATATACTCACTATTAAATGCCTATTGCATGTTAATGTTTTATATACCCATTTAGGTGCTTAATTTTACAACTACTTGGTACGTTCATAATATGGTCACTTACGTGCTTTCTTTGATTGAGGTCGTGTATTGCATTCTATGAGTTTTGAATTCTAAAAGGCAATATAAGACTATGAATATTTCATCCATATACTATCATATAATATTGTGAACGGTCACAGTTCGTAATGTACGGTACTTCGATGAATATGGTTCATTCGAAATAAGCCAATAAACAGTACTATGAGATCAAGTATTCAATTTGACTGATTACAAAAGGATCGTATTGTGTTAAATGTAACACTAGACCAAAACTATAAGATAGATCTAAGAACTTGATCACTGAAATGTCAGTTTGATCAGTTTACGCAAGGTGCAACATATTTGATGTCCTTAAATGTTAAGGATAATCGAATTCACTATTGTAAAGAGTTTATTATAATATTGTAGCAAGAGTTTCTTTTGAATGGTTTGACCATAGAATGTCAAACGAATGTATAAGAGTAAATGTGATTTAAGGTATAGTTGGGATGAAAAGAGTGAATAATCACTTCTACTTCATAAAGAAACATCGGAAACAAGAATTGTAACAATAATATTTGATACTTAACATTGGAATGAGAAATACGATTTCAATTCCAAAAAATATTTTCATATAGAAAATCGTTTTCTATGAGATTTATTTCTTTGAGTTCAAGATATTTGATCAAAGGATTCTCCACTGTAAACAAGTTGCAGTATATGAAATAAATAACCTACATTAAGTGAACGATGGACCTCCAAATTCAGTATGCTATCAAAGTAATGGAGAAAATATTGGGAGCATGCCATATAGCACTTATTGATTGCATCAAATTACGAAAATTATTTTCGTAAGACATACTGAACATTATTTATGAAATAACGATTATTTTCGGTGTCGACTGAAAAATGGACAGAGTTATATTACAATGTGAATATTATGAATATTCATTGTGAAATAATACTACACCGTGGTATTTGTTTTCATAGAAAAAATGATGCTTTGGAAAATAATGAAGTATGTAAAATTATTTACAATTATTTTGAAATTATAGGCTAAGCAATAGTTTTGAGAAATAATTTTTATTATATGATTATGAATCATATAATATTGACTAATTATATCTCAAACAATTAAGGGCTATGCATCCATTTAGCGAGATCATCGTAAGAGTTGATGAACTCTTCGGATTGATACATAACGATGTATTCAATCGCAAGTCTATTTATACTAAATCGGCTCCATGTACTTGGTTATATTCATTGATAACTTATCACCGACATGGACATGTGTATTTGATACACATGTGGTATGTCTATGATAAGATCATAGAGTATAAAATGAAAGCAAATAAAATAATGTGCAGTAAAATAGAAATGATTTAATTTGATTGAATGAGTGAGTATATTGGAAAGAGTTCCATATGTATCTAATTTGAATAATGATTCAGCCTCAAAAGTCACCACACCCTATGACACATAATAATGTAATGATAAGGAGTAATCGAACTTTGTTGAACAAAGTACAATTAATTGTGAGTGAAGTTGAGATAAATTCTTTCTATAAGGTGTGTACTTGAGAGCAGTACATTAGGTTAAAACTAATATCATCCAAGGAATAGTTTACCAAACCATAAGAGATAAGAGTTTATATGAAACCCATACATATCCTAGGCCAAGGAGTTGGCGGGTTGTGAGTCGAAAGATTGCATGTAATATTTGTGTAATTGTTGTATGAATCGCCCAAAAGAAGTTTTGGTACGATAATCATTAGATGACTAATTTATATTATGAACATAAGTATTGTAAACTAAATCAAATCAGTTTTATTTATAAGGCGATTCATAAAGTGTTTATGAATACATGTTCCATTGCACTAAGAAACAACCGTTGTTTCAAGAAATACCAACTTCAAATCGAAAGAATTTCTTTGAGAAATTATTGGTTTTAGAATGGATTTGAATATGATCCAAAGATGAAGTTGATTATGAGGGATGAAATGATATTAACCAAACCTGAACGAACACAATGCACTAGAATGTCTAAAAATATTCTTGCATAATGAAGGGAGACTTTGAGTTTCTTATTAATGTCAACAATAAATAATCTTGCACGGTTAATTAAACCATTATGGGTATTGACTTTACGATATGGTATGATGTACAAATCCAAAATAGATTCTAAGTACATTATCAAAATATGATTTTGAAAGTTGTAACCAAAGGTTATGATCCATTGTCCGCAAATGTGTCTTTAAGAGAAAGACAAATGCAATTGGAATATAGTGAGCCACATTGATAAGAATAACATCTTAAATTTCAATTGTTGAAATTAACGTAACAGATTCCCATTCAATGTGCTCAAGTAGTCGGATTTTACTCACAAAATTATCTCATAGTATGACTTTATATTTTGGTACGTATGTGTCGAAACATAAAATTTTTAATAATGATTTAGAGTAAGCTATTTACACATAATAACCAAAATGTCTCGAAGTTATGCATGCGATATTGAGTTGTTTAGTTTTTGGATATGATCCAAGAATGGATACGAAAGTATCATTTAGAAAAGCATCAAAATTGAACAAGTGTTTTGATAGAAATATCATATAGTTTTATTATTGATCGAAATGCAGAGGAAGCATGTGTTCATAAGAAAGAGCGTTCAATCGTACATTGAAATTTCTAAACTATAAGTAAACAACACATTACTGTTTTTTAACGATTTACTTGTGTTAAAATCAGCTTTAGTTGTTTCAATACTCAACGTTGGATTTTTTAAATAATGTCTTTTATAGTAAGTATAAAGATATTGGGAATGTCCCAAACGATATGCAAGGACACTTTTTTAAAATGTTTAATAAGGAACATGTAAGAAGAGTTCCTTATGTATTGGCAATATGAATTATCATACATGTTATATTGTCTACGATACCGTGATTTATTTGTGTATTTGATATACAAAGCGAATATCAGATCCAAACTGATATCACTAAATGGTTGTTTGATGTTTTCTTGTGTATTTATGAAATACTAGAGAATTATTTACAAAAACAAAAAACTCCTTATGGAGGAGTGTTCATACTCAAATTTCCATGAGTGATATTGAGTTTAATATGTCAATAATAAATTCAAGTTAAAAAAATTTAGGTCAGAAATATCCTAAATGAAAGACCATGGCCGATTCAATGAAAAGACTAAGTGCATCACCTAGAATAACGCCGCAATATAAGCAATGTATATAAATATACAAGTGCACAAATATAAAACTCAGTTGATTCCAAGTGTTGAGAATCCCATAACATTGTTATATGATAACAATGGCATGATATAGTCCGTAATAGAACTTAGTGCTCACTGGAAATCGAGAGACATACTCTGAATTGTTCCACATGATAAAATAGTTTATTAACGTCAAAGAGAGTTGATTAACAATGTAGATAATTGAAACATAATAGCATACCCATTCATTAAGTGACTGACCCAATTGGCTTTGAGGAAACCGATTGGAGAAGTTGGAATAAGATTCCATAATTGATCGCAAGTGCAAGTAAGAGATTGATAGAGTCAGGGATATGCCCTAGGGGCAATTATGTAATTTGTTACATATATCTAACTTGATAATCAATCCTTTTCAAAATAAAAGGTGTTTTCTTTCTATTATATACTTAATATAATTTGTTATATTAGTTAATTAATTTAATTAAAAGTATATTTAATAGAAAATCAAATGGTATGTTTTGTGATAGTAGTTACAAAGTGTTGTAATCGTGAGTAATTTATCACAATGAAAACAAATATATACCATTTTAATTGTTCCAAGTCAAGATGCATCGAGGCTGCATATCGATGTATCGGTTGAGACTAGAGTACGTATCGCTTTCCAAATGTTGGGGAGCGTATTACTCATGACTACTTAAGGCACCTAGGGGTTATGTACTGATGATTATTGGATAACTGTGGAACGACTCCCTCGATAATTTTTTGTTTGTTAATATAACTATGGTCAAATAGAAAATATCAACGTGACTGATTTACACAGTTCTTTCGACATGAGAATACTATAGATCTTAAATATGGAAGCCCTGCTTTTATTATAGTTAAATCGTGGCACGACATCCATCGAACGACTATAGTTTGGTCGAGTCGAAGCATTGGAAGTGAAGCACTATTCAAGATATGATTCATCTCCTCAGTTATACGGGGTTAGTATCACAGTCAACTGATGTCAACTCAAAGTAAAAGTTTCTAGCCAGGGCAGTTCGGTTAATAATAATTGTTATTATTAAACCAAGGATTTTGTGTTTGGACTATAATGTTGAATGTGGACGTTATTGGAATTTTGACCGTTACCAAATTCCATAAGTTCTAATGTGATATAGTTTTGACGAAAAGAATTGGTATGAATAATTATCACTACCAGTTAACGCTTAAATAAGTAAAATTGGATTTTATTGAAAGATGTTTAAGCAATAAATTCAGCCAAAATGTTACACCTCTAGCTAAGGTGACATGTGAACGTTAATATTTGAATTGTTCAATATTAATCGCTGACTGAATTTACACCTTTGAGTCACACAACCGTAATGATGAATTCTTCGAAAAACCACATGATTTAATTAATTTATAAGGTGTTGTAAATTAATTAAATTAATTAATATTTGAGAAATACTAATTACTATTTAATTTAGTTGATGTTTGGGAGTTGTTTGTAATTATATAAATGCATTTGTGAAAGTTACATTTGCGCGCATTAATATACGATATCGTTGTAATTTAAATAAAAATAATAATAATTGCATGTAGTGATTTGTAGAAATTTTATGTCATTTGATGGCATGGAAATTCAACCTTATCATGTGAAAAGAAAGGAGTGGAGAGAGAGAGACAATTAATAGAATTAATTAGGGATGTTTTAATTAAAGAACGAAAAAGGTTTCATTCTTTCAAATAAAACATATTCTCTAGTTCATTCTCTACTTGCAACTCATTCTTTCTCATTCATTCCTTTTCTTTCTCTCCTAACTTTTCATGGCAGAAGACAAAATAAAATTTTCCAAAATCTTTCAATTCTAAATAAAAAAACATCAAATAGAACAAAACAAAAGTGGTTCATCCATCTCTTGCAAGGATAGGATGTGGATCTTAAAGATCTGAGGAGATATCATCATTCAAATGTGATTACTAGGCAACATCCTAAGGAGGAATTTATTTTTCAAGGTATGCTTCAAGGTTTTGGTAATAAGGTATGTTTTCTTTTTATAGATAATGACATTTGATGTAATGTTTGATTAAAAATAAATTTGATTATCATAATTTGTATGTACACATCATTTCCTCATTTAATTTGAAAATTGTTTATGCGGTTTGAATTATTTATTGAATGGATAGATTTTAATAAATCATAATTTAAATTTGTTTATGGTTAAAAAAAAGTTTGATTGCAAATCTATGTTTTAAGCATTCAAATCAAAGTGCAACCATTTAGATCTGAAATTTGTATGTTCATATTAACATATCGGGTTTTTATTTGTTAAATTAAAACTAGATTTTGTATCTGTTTTCATAGATTTATGTTCTAAAGACTCAACTTAAAGTCTAATTTTTAGATATGAAATTTTGTATATTCAATTTATCAATGGGTTCTTATTTAGTTAAATTAAAATTAAAATTTGTATACCTTTAAATACAATGTTTTATTATAGATCTATATTGTAAACATTTAATTCAAAGTATAATTCTTTAGATCTAAAACTTTGTATGTTCATATTGTTTTGATTAGATTTTACTTTAACAAATTAAGCTGAAATTTGTGTATGAATAGTATAGTGTTTTATTGTAGATTTGTGTTTTAAATCATACAAAACAAAGTGTAATTTTATATTTGAAAGTTTACATGTGTATATTTTGTGTTTGTATTGTATTAGAAATTCGTAAAAGAAAGGGAAGATGTTTTGACATTAAATCTAAATTTTAAATTAATTGCTATAAATATCTAATTTGTATTAATTAAAGAGATTTGATTGAATCTTATATACACGCAAGTGATGTTTTGACAATAAATCAATTCTATATTGATTGCTATAATCTCTAATTTGTATTAATTTGAAAAGATTTGATTCAATATTATATACACACAATTAATATGTTTGTATATATAAAATTTATTATATGCATTTCATATTGTCAAAAGTATAAATTAGAATTCTTTCCAAAAAAAGAACAATTTAAAATAAGGCAATTATATATATATATATATATATATATATATAATTATTGACTGTTTATATTCTCATGTCATGACATCTATTAATTTTCATTTATATGCTACACTAATTGAGTTTACCAAAAGGGAAGTTGAATCAATCATCCTTATTACCCTTTATTTATGTTTCCTTTTTCCCTATGTGATTTGATATCCATTTATTTCTATTTACATGTCTACACCTTTGTCAATTAACCTAATTAAAAAGAGATAAATGAAAGGTTTCTCTCTCTACATTTATAGCCCCATCTTCTCTTAATAAATTATTTATGTCAAGTGAAATAAATATAAGATTTCTTTCTTTAAACTTTTACATGTTTATTTACATACTTTTATGTGTTGCTCATATGTTGTCCTTATCATTCAAACACATGAATATATTTGATACATTCACCATATTACATATTTATTTGAAATAAATTTAAAACTCCTTTAATTATGAAATAAAATGAAATATTGATTTTATTTAAAAGAAAGTTAGAAAAGTTCTATGTATATTTAGACTTCTTAGGTCCATTAAAGATCCAAAATGGTAATTTTTTTGAAATATTACCCTTTAACTCCGGTGCGGGCTGGCCCAGTTCCAACAAGGACATTAGGCAAAACCAAGCATAACATAATTAAATCAAATACTAGTCCTAACCTAAGCCCAGTGGGTAGTAATTCAAGGGGCCCAAGATCAGGAAACAGCGGAAATTCGGGAACAGTCTCCGGTTGAACCCATGCTTCGTCAAATTGAGGAGAACAAATGGATGACTCCCATCGAACAAGTTTTGCTAAATGGAATTCTACCCCAGAATAGGAATGAAGCCCGATAATAAGATACCAAGCTCCATACTACTCCTTCTTTGATGGCACATTATACAAGAGAGGGTACTCAATCCCTTATCCTAGGTGCATTTCCAAATAAGAGGGAGTATGGGTCATGAGGGATACATTAAGGCCAATGCGGGGATCATTCAGAAGGGACCAAATTAGCGAAGAAAGTATTAAGGCACGGTTATTACTAGCTCACAGCGCTTCAGGATGCGATGGAATTCGCAAGAAAATGTGATAGGTGTCAACGCTTCGGAAGTATCCCTAGACAGCCATCCCACAAGCTCATCCTACTTATCAACCCATGGTCGTTTGACATATGGGGCATATATTTGATAGGTCCACCTCATATATCAAAGGGAGGGGCAAAATACTCTATAGTGGCAATAGACTACTTCACAAAGTGAGTAGAGACATAACCCTTATCCATGATCACTACAAAAAAAACATTCACTTTTGTGGTAAGAAACATAATCGCTAGCTTCGGAATCCCCCACAAGATAATTCCTGACAATGGCACCTAGTTTGAAAGTAAATAGTTTACATTGCGTTGTGAGAAGAATGAGATAATTAAGAGTTTTTCCTCTATCGCACATCCATAAGCGAATGGGCATGTTGAAGCTGCAAAACAATACCATTAAGAAGCTACTCAAGAAAAAACCGTAGAAAGCTAAGGGAAAGTGGGCGGAAGAGCTATCTTTGGTATTATGGGCCTACTGAACCTCGACTAGATCTCCAACGCGCCATACTCCTTTTTCACTAACCTGTGGATACGAAGACAAGCTCCCTATCGAAGTGGATGTCCCATCACACAGAATAATATTGTACATGGCAGAAAAGAACAAAGAGCTGAACGAAACCGCCCTCAATCTCATTCAGGAAAGAATGGATGAGGCAGCAGTAGTATCTGCCGCATAATAGAAAAGGATGGCAAAGAATACAATGCCAGACTCAAGGGAAGAAACTTATGCAAGGGAAATCCTATAATGCAAAGGGCGATGGCTAACACAAAGAACCCAACAGACGGAGCTCTGGGCCTAAATTGGGAAGGTCCATTAGTCGTGGCCGAAGTATTGGCTAATGGGGCATACCGATTTTTAAGACCTGATAGCAACTTAGTTCCAAGAACTTGGAATTTAGAGCACCTCAGGCCCTATTTTATATGAATTGCAGTATTAATGTAACAAAAATTGTAATTATTATTTTGAAAGGAGTAATAATACAATGAACTGGAAGTAGGTATATTAGACGGCTCAAACGGTATAAAAATCTCTATATATTAACCTCTTCGATTACACAATAATAACACTGGACGTAGGGATATTGGACGGCCCAAACTAGTATTAAAATCTCACTATGTTAATTATGTTAACATAGCCATGCTGGATTTAGGGATATTAAATGACTCGAACTAGCTATCAAAACAATACCTCATACAACGTAGGTCTGGCCTTTTCAGCCAAATAACTGAACTGGACGTAGGGATGTTGGACGGCCTGAGCCAGTATAAAACCCCTCTATATTAATTCTATTGGCATAGCCACACTGGACGTAAGGATATTAGACGGTCTAAACCAATACAAAAAACCATGCACATGATTTGAAAAGGTTGTAAATACACGACCTGACTTTACAGTCAAAAAAAACACAACAGTCCGCCCCCAAAAAGTGGAGCAGACCGTGCTAAGCGCACGACAAAACTCAATTGCTAAAAGCGACGTTCAGGAAACATGAACTACAATGACAACAAACCCAAAGATGGCAAGAAAGAAGCAGCTCATGGGATGCACATCAACCATCATCCCAGAAATTGCCTAAAGCTTGCAAGGTACACCTGTAAAACAAGGACTTTTGTCATATTTATTCAAGACCTACACATCGAATACAACACACATGGTTACACATACCATACTTTTTACAAACACTATAAAAGCACAAAAATAAAATATAACAAAAAAATCACAAATATAAATCGGATTCAGGAGAAGAGTCAGTTATGATCTTCTTCGACAATATGACCTGTGGAAGCTTGGAGTAGGGCGTGGGGAAGAACGATCCATAAGTTGTAGAGTAGAAGGTGGGTCATTTAGTTTGGTCATGACAACGGATGAGTGACTGGTGCATCACGTCCATAAGCAACACAAAGGTCATAGATAGCACCTGCCCAAACATCACCCTAGCCTTGTGGATCAAACTTGTAATCTATACGATTATACATAAAGTTCAGATCAAGCCCTGACCAAAAGTGCTTAAAGACGTCAATTGAGCGCTTCACACCAATCTCTGCCATGACCTACCCTACCTTCATATCACATAGTTTCTCCAACAAGGAAGCCCTATCCATCCCACCTCGAGCAACATCTTCAGAGTCCAAGCGAGATTCACACTCTTGGGTGAATTTTTTATTCTCAAGGGCATTCACATGCTCCATAGCCACCCTCCTAGTCCGTTCAATCTCACCCAAAAGTTGATCCCTAGTTTTCTCAGTAGTTCTAGAAAAAGGGCCAAAGAGCTCCTGTGCAGTAGAAACGTAAGGTGAAGTGCGACCTTCATAAGTTCCCGATTCCTTCCTATAATGATCCCCTAACTTAGTAAACTTGGCCTCATAATGGTTTTTCAAATCATTCTTCTATTTAAGAACATCGTCGGGATCAGCCCCATGAGGAGGCACAGGGGCGACACCTGGTCTAGAAATAGTACCTAGGGTCAAGGCTGCAAAGGGCGCATCTTTGACACTGATCCGCTTTGCAATATGCCCATTTAATTCTTCAACTTTACGTTCCAAAGCATTAATTTCATCATTGCATACAACCTTGTATATGCTCTAGGCATCTTTCAACAAACCTTCCAATTCTACGACACTAGCCAAAGCGGAATTAAGCTTCTCTTTAAAATTGCTACCTCCGAGTCTAGATCAAAAGAAGCGAGTGAAAGTAAAAATTCAGAGTGAAATTAAAGAGAAGTGCAATTAAAGGAAGTAAGTACAAGAAAATCACAAACTTCGCAAAGAAATCTTAATTCACATAACATGTATCCAACCCCAAAGATAATGTCCAACAATGTAAATTTATAAAATTATTCTCTAACGCAAGTTCCAACAATACTACCTAAGACTCCTAAGGCATAGTATCTAAAGACGAGGCTATACTAACGTGAAAAGTCTTCTGGGGGTCATAGCAAGCACCTGCCCAATGATCCATTGGTCCATCTGCGTCCGCCTTGAAGCCCGCAAAGTTATGTAGAAAACTTAGATCAAGCATTGGGTAAAAATACTCAAAACCATCCATGGCATGCCGCAGGAAAGCCTTCATCATTTTGCTGCAAAAATTTTCTCGTCTAAATTTTTCTGAGAATGAGGTGATCCTATTCCGAGCTTCACTCAAAGAATCCTCAACATAAATTTTGAGTATAGCCTCCTTTCTTGTGTTTTCCAAAATATCAATTAGCTGAGCTTTAGTTTTTATAGTATTCATGGCAAAGCCACCAAAATACCTAAGGGTGTCAGTCTTCCACCTTCCATTCACAGATGAGAAAGCATCCTGGACTCCATCCTCTTCTTTTGCTCAATTAACGAAGAAGGATTTATCTCCGCAGGAGGAGCTGGAACAAAATTCGAACGGGACCCCTCTAACATTCTCCCTTCTTTAATACCCTCGGACAAGCTGGGCGGATATCTTTTATAGTCTTATTCAATTTCTTTATCTCTGCTTCACAAACAGTCCCATAAAGTTTCTCCCCATCTTTAAATAATTGCCGCATTTCATCTAACTTTGATTTAGCAACATTAAGCCCAATATGTAATGCGGTATTATGCTGAAGTTGTCGGTTTAGTGCATCTTTTTCCTCCTTGATATCACTACCGGTCTCCCTCGGGTATTTTTCAAGCATTTAAATAGCATTTGTAAGACTGATATGCTCTTCTACAGAAGCCATTATAGGACTCTTCATTTTAACCACAAATTCGGGAACACTTGTAACATCATGGCAATTAACATTAGGGGGAGAAGGAATATTGAATTTAAGGACTTTGTTAAACTCGGATGAAAGCCTTCAGGGACCAACCTCGTAGGGAATAATTAAAAGTTTGACTCAAACAAGATCGAAATGCACCATGTTAAAATCAAACAGGAGCATGTATTATTAACTACATCATCATACGACAAATTCAACAAACTCATATACAGAAAAAACAAAAACAAGCAGAACTCAGTCCTTATGTAAATTTCTAAGCCTACGTCTAAACCATTCCAAATGGGGATTATCAAGTAAGAAGGAACCACTTTATAAGGGGTATTGCCATCGGTGCAGTACAAAGTCACTAAGAGCCTCCTTTTCTTTAACTACATAATCAATCCTGGAAAGTAACCTTTGGGTCTCATCCCTAACTTTTGTAAAAGAACCATCTAGTATTTTCTCACGCCTACTGATAGCCGCAACACTAAGACCGAGATGATCATGAGTTTAAGTTTTGAGCCTGACCTCGCTTTCCTTCAGAAGTTTGGTAAACAAAACTTCTTCAGAAGACTAAAACAACTAAACAAAGTGATAAGGACAACGCGATCATTTATAAGATGACAGTGAAATATAATGGATACTAAGAAAATCAACATGGAAAAGCAAAATAAACCTTCATTACACAAAAAAAAGAGTTCTAAAGTTCACATACTAAAATTAAATATCTACACGAGGATTGGAGGTAACATCGGTTTCCTTAAACCCGTCAACATCCTTGAGCACCTCGCCTTCTCGGATCCCCTCATCCACACTTTTTCGTTGAGAAGAAGGAGATGCATTCTTCGCAATGACTTGTTCTTCCCACTAGGCTCGTCGGTAGGCGTAAACCTTATTAACCGTGGTCGGGCCCCCTAAGAAGTCAAGCTTGACCTCTTCCTTAAACTGACGGTAAGTTGAGGCATACAATTTGTAGGCAACAATGGAAGTGCTCTCCTTAAGTTGTTCCTGCTTCGTTGCCAGCTTCACCTCCTTCTACTTCAACTCATGATCTTTCAAGGACAAGAAATCCGCCTCAGATTTGGCCTCCCTTTCAGCCCTCTCCCGATACAACTTAAAATTTTCCTTCATTCTATTTTTTCGAAAACAATCTGAACCTTCTCAGAAGCGATGCCGATCTTCTCAGAAGTAGCAAAAGCAAGATCCACTTCAAGTTTGGTAACACGAGCAAGAGTATTGACTTGATTGCCCTCCCACTTCAACGCCTCCATCGTAAAAGCGGCAAGCTAAAAAAAGAGAAAAGTCGAAAGCAATAGCGAGTAAGAGATAGTCAAATAAGCCACCAACTAAAAAATTGCTCACATAGGACCAAGACTTTTCCATCTCGGACACAAGAAAAGAAGGAGAGAAGGGGAAGGCAAGGCAAAACAAGGCAACGTATCCAGTGTAGTCCTCCCTATCTTCTCGGTTAGGTCGGATATGACACCCCTGGGCAGAGGCAAGTATCGTATGCTCGGGTCATGAAGGCTATGCAGAAGGGCCATCAAAGGAGAAGGGGAAGCGGAAGAGATTAATTTCCTGATGCCTTGGTCAGAATCCTTTTCAACATGAGTTTTCTGTTTTGGACATTCTTCTTCGGATGCTTACTAAGGAGCGATCTCAAGGCTTCATCATCCATTTCACCTATTTATAAAAGGAAATTCAAGATCATAAGAAGTTCTCACGAAGGCCAGGAATAGAAAAATGACAAATTATATATCTGTTGTTAGCAAATTATATCACTATGGCAAAGTTTGAGAAACTTTAAAAATAACACGAAAGAATTTGTGATTTGGGCTCAAAAAGCCATGATTTACCATCATCTCTTTATTAAAAACAATTGAATTTTCATCTCCTCTTGCACCTAATTCTAAAATATGATCCTACGCGACTCATATGATTTAGTGTCATCCTCATAAAAAACGACCTGGGTAGGATGTTGACGAAAAGAAGAAAGGAAATTATCCGAGTTTGAAATAAAGAAGTATAAGTCGACCCATTTTTGAGTTTTTCGAGGAAACACCTTCAGTACCATCTTTTTGGCATGAGCGTAAAAAAACTAGCATCACCCCTTAAAGGACTTCTATTAATATCAAACAGAAACTATAATTCATTACAGGAAAGAGTTTAACAATTCTCCACATAAAGAATGAAAGTGGCGATCATTGGAGAGTATGAAAGAGGGGCGAGCTGGATAGGGACAAGATCAATGGTGGTTAACCAATGACAGAGAATCTGATTTAGAGGAAGATAGAGCCCGCATCGTATATGTTCAGGAGTAAGAGAGGTAAACCCATTCAGGGGACTGTTAATACACTCATAAGGTTCAGGAACCCTAACCTTGTAGCCTATGAACCCAAATTGATTTAGGATACCCTTAGCATCTTCCAAGCGAGTAATTTTAGAGGGCAAAAACAAAAGGAAAGAAGAAGAGGCCATTTCAAAAATCATGAGGATGGTTACAAAACAAAAAAGGGAAGAAGCGTTAAAATAAAGAGATCTAACAATAAATAAAATCCTTACTTGGATTAAAAAGAAAATCTAAACTCTGGAATGAAATCGAGGTAGTAGATAATGATTTCCTCGCCCCTTTTGTTTCTTTTTCGTTATTGAACAAAAGCGTAAAAAAGAATAAGAAGAGAAAAATTATATATGTACCTTAATTAGAATACTAACCACACAATTGGAATGATGGGGAAATTCGCGAAACGTTGATCAATTAACAGCAAGAAATAATGGGTATTAAGATCAAAATAGAATCGCCTAGAAAAACGAAGAGGGTGATTTGGCAACTATTCAGAAAGTGGTCGTTAAGAGAATGGCACGTATCAGGATCATTAAATGCGAAATGATTGCAAAGACTTTTCTCCATTTTGGAAAAGACTGGAAAAAAGAAGAGAGAAGCGATGGGCAATGAAGAACAAATGAGAACGGAAAACAAGTTCACACCCATCTACGATCGCTGCGGACTTAGGGGGAAAGTGTTATACCCATATTCATCAAACCTTGTTAAAGGCAGATCGAAGGAGGCACAAAACCCACAGATCTGCTTTCACAAATAAAGCGGTGACAAAGAGAGAAGAAGTTGAAACGATTCGGTTGATACTGCACAACAAGAAGTCAAAAACTGTGAATAGCTATAAGAAACTACATTCAGTTATTCAATCGAAGTCTTAGTACTACCGCTAAGAATGGCTACAAAGTGTGAAAGCCAAACTGCAGTCACGATGTTTGATCCAACTAACAGAGCCGTAAATAATTACTACCTTTGTTTATTCTGTGTGTCCATTACTTTTCTACACCTTTGTTTATTTCCACCAAGATTTCAGTGTTAGATTTTTATTCAGTTTTACTTGAATTAAATGCTAGTTCGATTTGACATTTTAACAAGCAATTAAAGTGCAGCTTCATAATTATGTAAGCTTACAATAGCACAATTACTACCGAAAGGCAAATTTAATATCACTTAAATTTGTTAATTCCAAATCATCGAAGTAATTGACACTAAAGTTACTTCACGATCATTTTAGGTATTGTGAGACAAAAAATCTCACTTACAAAGATGAAGAAACAAGCCAAAATATGTTGCTTCTGTTGTTGAACCAAAGCAAAAAAGCAACAAGGGTTATTTGCTTTGGTTCTTTAAACAACCAAAGTAATTGATTGAGGCTTTTGCTTGGTTGTTTCATGACAACCGAAGCAAATGTACCTCTTTTGCTTCGGTTGTGACATGACAACCAAAGCAAAAGATGGTCATTTGCCTCGGTTGTCACGAAATAACTGAAGCAAATGTCAGTTGAAGCAAAAAAAATAACTAGAAAATTTAAAACAAACAGCAAATATACATATATATATACTTCAAACCAAATTATACAAAGTTTATTGTATAACAACTTCAACGTTTACGCATATGTACTACAAATCCGAATGTGTACTGAAACAAGGCTGCATGTGGAATATGCTACCAATGCACAAGTGCATGTACATGATCATGCCGTGCACCATCCCAAAGCTTATTCTAGGCATGCTCACTAAGTATATTCAAATGCTCAAGCTTCAATCACCATGCATTTGCAGCTAGAATCTCTACAACCAAATATTGTTCACTCAAATGCTGCTTGTAACCATACTTCAGTCCATGCTAAGAATTCAAGGCCACATTCTCTTACTTCAGATGTTCAAGAAGCTACTTTTCTTGCAAACTCCCCAGCTAAGGATTCAGTTTTTGCCTAGAGGTATATGCTCCCAACTTTAGATGTGTAGCCAATACATGCTCTTATTACTTCATACACAGTAGGGCCAACACTTCATACTCATATTATTCATGCCCTCATGCACAATTATGTGCAAATGGTTCAGAAGTAGCTCTTTAGTCTGGAATTCAACTCCAGAATCATGCTATAGTTCCATAAACTGATTACCCTTGTGACGCCTTTGATCTACTGGTTTTAGACTACCGATGCTACTTTCATGACTACACCAATGCCTTGCATCATCTTTGAAGGAATCTTTATAAAACTTCACTATTAAAGTATATTAATTAGCTTATATACGTATGATGTTTCGTGAACCAAAGTTTAAAAGAAACTATAAGAAAAACACATAATATAATGATGTATACTTAGTAGATATATCACTTTCATTATGGTGTTTAACTTCTATTACATAAATTAGGTTAATAAAATCGTCACCGCATTTGTTGAATAAAAAATCCAAAATAAGTTAATTAAGGGTCCATTCAAATACACTCCAAAATACAACTTATTTTGCAACCATGCCAGATTTAGGAATTAGGCAAAACAATATTTATCCAAAATCATAAAATAAAAAAAAAGCTCTAACATAAAAACTCAAACATTGAAGAAGTAAAGATAATAATCATATCATTCTCTTGCAACATGAAATTTTACTAAAATAATCTATGAGAGACAGTCTTTGTTTTTACTGGCTTTACAAATAATAAGTAAAATCTGTAGAAATAAGGCGCGTCAACTAGGACGCACTCGCCTGCATAAGAAAATGACGTTAGTACCTTAGGTATTGATTTTGATGATAACAACTATAAACATTATATAAAATATAAATATTAATGTTTTATCAAGTCATATATAATATATATTGCAGAATATTAGATAGGTGTTGATGTAGCTCAGGCCAGGAATGAAGGCATAAGTCGTACGCGACTTATGGAAGGGGCTATGAGTCGTGACCGACTCAAGGAAGCAGAACACATAAGTGACCGACTTAACATGATGGGTCACTTAAGTCGTGACCGACTTAAGAGAGTGGAAGACCTAACTAGTGGAGAGGTGCAGATTATCAAAGATATTAAGTCGCCAGGAAGACCTACCGGGTTACGACCTAAGGGAAGTGCTGGGTTACGACCTAAGGGAAGTGCTGGGTTACGACCTAAAAGCTATAGGAGCAAGTGCTGGGAACGACTTAACGGAACAGGTGATAAGTCGTCACCGAGTTACGACTTAGTTAAGTCTCGTGAACGACCTAACGAGTCAGGAGTTAAGTCGCTGAGGATGGAAACCGTTGATTCTCTGCCGAGTTAATCTCTACCATTGGTTTCTTTAAGTCGCCGCATGCTTTTAAGTCGCTGAAGCTGTTGCCGTTGTTTTCTCTGCCGAGTTAATCTCTACCGTTGATTGCTTTAAGTCGCTGTTCTGGGATGCCGCCAGTTTATAAGTCGTAGGTCGTATTTCTGTAAGTCGTATGTGTTGTGTAACATGTTGGTAAGTCGTTGAATAATGTAACTAGGTCGTTACCGACCTAAGTGAGTCGTTGTGTTGTACTTGTATTGTAATAAGTCGCTGTTTTATCTTAGGTCGTCGCCGAGTTAAGGTAAGTCGTAGGTCTGAAGCTATAAGTCGGAACCGACTTAAGAGTTGGTAATTTCTGTTGAAAATTTGTAACGCCTATAAATAGGTCGTGTGAGTCATTTGTATTGGTTGTTGATTTTTGAATAAAATTCTCTTTTGATTGTTGTGTGCTTTCATCTAAATTGGTAGTTGAGTGTAATCTCCTATCTCCTCTTTCGGTTAATCGAGTGCGCTCGATTCAACGATTGTAGAAGCCGATTCGCGGAATCAAGTGCGCTTGATCAACGCTTGAAGAATTGAAGATCTTTGAACCTGGTATCGTGCGCGATCAACGAGTTCGGGATAGCTAGAATTCGGTATCTTCGGATCAACGAATTTGGGCATTTCAGCATCTTCCAATCCACCGATTACTACTTTCACCGATTGAAGATTGTTTTGTTTAATCCGCTGCGTCAGTTTTGGTATCAGAGCTTGTTCTAGCCAATCATAGCTAGATTGAGACTTAGAGCCTAATCATTTTGAAGCTTGAAGTGTTGAGCCGTATGTAAGTGAAGTTGTTCAACTTTGTATTGAAGTTTAGAGATCAGATCTTATCATTTGGAGAGGTTGTGTTTATCGTGTTCATCGCAAATTGCAACAAAGTGGAAGTTTTCGATCCATTCCATTTTGGATCAAAGTTCGAATTGTGTTTGAATTTGAAGAGTTTGTAAAGTTTCAAGTATGCCGCCAAGGAGAGCCAATCGACATCAAAACGTTGAAGCTTTGTATCGAAGAGAAGAGGCTGATGAGATGGAGCAAAGAATCAATAAAAACTTTAGTGAAAAGCTTAACGAAGGGATTGGACGATTAGAGAAGATGATGTTAGAGATGAATCAAAATCAGAGAAGGATTTCACCTGAATCTAATCATGGGGGTAGTAGAGTCTCTCCACATTCCAATCGAGACAGAAGTGTTGAAAATGATCAAGGGCGTGGGAGGAACGTGAATGATCATGAACGGAGGAATGTAGATAGAAGGGATGATGGTGGTAGATGTGAAGGTAGTAGAGATGTGGGTGGACGAGATAGACAACGATATACATCTGATTTTGGAGAGGAGTATGATGGTGGTAGTGTTCGAGGACAAGGACGAGGACAAGGAAGAAATCACTCTGAGTATGATCACAAGTGGGAGTCGGGGATGAAGACTGAAATTCCTGAGTTCAAAGGTGGTATGCAAGCGGAGGAGTTTTTAGATTGGGTGGCTAATGTTGAGGAGATTTTTGACTTCAAAGAAGTTCCAGAACATCGTAGAGTGAAGTTGGTTGCTACAAGGTTGAGGGGTAGAGCTTTGGCATGGTGGCAGCAGACCAAACTTACACGTGATCGGATGGGAAAGTCAAAAGTTGAATCTTGGGAGAAGATGAAGAAATTTATGAAAGCAACGTTCTTACCTTACAATTATCAATCTTTGATGTATCAACGTTTGCAAAACTTGAGACAAGGGACGAAAACTGTGAATGACTATGCTGACGAATTTTATCAACTTATTGCAAGGAATGATATTATGGAAACAGAAGAGCAGCTGACATCTAGATTCATTGGGGGATTGCGAATGCAGATTCAGGATATGGTTAATATGTTCGATCCAAGATCTATAGCGGAAGCACATCAGAAAGCGTTGGCTTGGGAGAAACAGGGACGACGAGGAAGTGGTGTGTTTACTAATTCTAACAATCAAGTGAAGGGTGTTGGTGGGAGTTCTAATGTTTCTAAACCTATCAGCAGACCAGTAGTGAAGGAGGCTGAAAAGACAAAAGTCAATAATGGTTTCAAATGTTATAATTGCCAAGAAATGGGCCACAAAAGTAGCGAATGTCCAAAGCCGAAGAAGAGAGCTATGATAGCAGAGGTTGAGGATGAGGATGAAGAAGCTGAATGTTCCAATTCACCACCTGATGAGGAGGAAGAAGAAGTGACGGGAGACGAAGGTTACAATCTTATGATGAAGAGGTCCTGTTTAACACCAAAGCAAGGGGAGGATTGTAGTTGGTTAAGGAGCAATATTTTTCAGTCTACATGTACCATTCTGGGAAAGGTTTGCAAATTTGTTATTGATGCTGGAAGCTGTGATAATATAATTTCTTCAGAAGTTGTGAGGAAGTTGGCGTTGAAGACTGAGAAACATCCGAAACCGTACAAGCTAGCTTGGTTGAGGAAAGGCGGGGAGGTGAAGGTTGGACGAAGGGCTCGTGTGAATTTTTCAATTGGGAAGAAATATAAAGACGAAATCTGGTGCGATGTGGTAGATATGGACGTTTGTCATTTGTTGCTGGGAAGACCGTGGCAGTATGATAGGGCGGTGCAACATGATGGGCATACCAACAGTTACAGTTTCATGTTTGAAGGCACAAAGATTACTCTAGTTCCAAAGAAGTGACAACAGGAGGAAAACAAGTTGGAGGAGATTGAAGAGCTCAAAGCCTTGTTATCTTTGGAGGAGTTTGTGAAGGAAGTAGAGGAGGAGCCTGAAGTGTTTTTGTTGATTGGACGAGAAAGCAGTGAAGAGGTTGAAATACCAGAAGAAGTAAAACCGGTATTGAAAGAGTTTGACGATGTATTTCCAGAGGAGTTACCAACGGAGTTGCCACCGTTGAGGGATATACAACATCAGATAGACCTTGTTCCAGGAGCTGTGTTACCTCACAGACCACATTATCGAATGAGTCCGAAGGAACATGAAGAGTTGCGGAAGCAGGTAGAAGAATTGCTTAAACAAGGGCGTGTGCAGGAGAGTTTAAGTCCTTGTGCTGTACCAGCTTTATTGGTACCCAAAAAGGATGGAACGTGGAGGATGTGCACAGACAGTAGAGCATTGAATAAGATCACAGTCAGATACAGATTTCCGATGCCGAGGCTTGATGATTTATTGGATCAGATCAGTGGGTCCGTAATCTTTTCTAAGATTGACTTGAAGAGCGGTTATCATCAGATTCGCATTAGACCAGGGGATGAATGGAAGACAGCATTCAAGACGAGGGAAGGCTTGTATGAATGGCTGGTAATGCCGTTTGGTCTATCGAATGCACCAAGTACATTTATGAGGGTGATGAATCAAATTTTCCGACCGTACATTGGGAAATTCGTCGTGGTTTACTTTGATGATATTCTGATATATAGCAGGAGTACAGAAGAGCATGTTCAACATTTGAAGAAAGTATTAATTATTCTTCGTGAAGAACAATTCTATGCTGCTACAAAAAAGTGTGTTTTTATGGCAAAGAGTGTTTTATTTCTGGGGTATGTTGTGTCGGAAGAAGGAATACAGGCTGACCAGAGTAAAATCGAAACTATCAGAGATTGGCCGCAGCCCAAGACGATAACGGAAGTTTGTAGTTTTCACGGGTTGGCTTCATTTTATCGAAGGTTCATTCCACACTTTAGTAGTGTGATGGCACCTGTTACGGATTGCATGAAGGGTAAATAGTTTGCATGGACGGAGGAAGCCGGGGTTGCTTTTGAGAAAATCAAAGAACTCTTGACGTCTGCACCAATTCTAATATTACCAGATTTTCAATTAGTGTTTGAACTACATACTGATGCATCCAAAGTTGGGATTGGAGGAGTATTGAGTCAGAGGGGGCGTCCAATTGCATATTTCAGCGAGAAGTTATCAGGAGCGAAGATGAGATACAGTAAATATGATGTGGAATTTTATGCTGTTGTGCAATCTATTAAACACTGGAGACACTATCTATTTCAGAAGGAGTTTGTTCTTTACACTGATCATGAAGCATTAAAGCATTTACAAGGTCAAGACAAGATTTCAGCAAGACATGCATCGTGGATTGCTTATCTGCAACAGTTTACTTTTGTTGTGAAACACAAATCGGGGGTGACAAATCGTGTGGCTGATGCTTTGAGTAGGAGGAATCATTTGTTGACAACAATGAAGGTTGAAGTGACGGGGTTTGACATGATACCAGAATTATTTGTCGATGATCCTTATTTTGCGAAGTGTATTGATAAAGTCAAGGAAGGAAAGACGGATGAGTTTATGATGGTAGACGGTTTTCTGTTCAAAGCAAATCGATTATGCATACCTGATTGTAGTTTGAGAATGAAGATCGTAAAAGAGATACATGAAGAAGGACACATTGGGAGAGACCGTACCTTATAGTTGATTTCACAATCTTACTTTTGGCCATCAATGAGGAAAGAAGTGGGAAGGTTTGTAGAGAGATGTCATGTTTGCCAAGTTTCTAAGGGAACAGCGACAAATGCGGGACTGTATATGCCGTTACCCGTGCCTGTAAAACCATGGGTGGATATCAGTATGTATTTTGTTTTGGGTTTGCCTAGAACTCAAAGGGGGAATGATTCTATATTCGTTGTGGTGGACAGATTTTCTAAGATGGCACACTTCATCGCTTGTAAAAAGACAGCTGATGCCGTCCGGGTTGCTGAATTATTCTTCAAAGAGATATATCGTTTACATGGTTTACCGGAATCCGTTGTTTCTGATCGGGATACCAGATTTTTAAGTCACTTTTGGATAAGTTTGTGGAAGATGGTCGGAACAAAGTTGAAGTTTAGTAGTGCCTATCATCCGCAAACAGATGGACAAACGGAAGTGGTTAATCGATCACTGGGAAACTTGTTGAGATGCCTTGTGAAAGATAACCTGAAGAGTTGGGACATGAAGTTATGCCAGGCAGAATTTGCTCATAACCATGCGGTGAATCGTAGTACAGGGTTTAGTCCATTCCAGATTGTATATTCCAGTTTACCGAAGGGACCGTTGGACTTAACGGTAGTACCACAATCAAAGAAGACAGTTAAGAAAGCTGCTGATTTTGTTGATGGGTTGACGGAATGTCATAAAATCGTTCAGGAAAGATTGGAGAAAGCAAATGAGAAATATAAACGATCTGCAGATGTGAAGCGAAGGAGTGTTGAATTTAACGAAGATGATTTAGTTTATGCAGTGTTAACAAAGGATCGTTTTCCAGTGGGCGCTTATAACAAGTTGAAAGCCAGAAAAATTGGTCCTGTAAAAATCGTGAAACGAATTAATGAAAACGCTTATAAATTGCAGCTGCCAGAGAATGTGTACACGTCGGATGTATTCAATGTTAGACATCTTGTACCATATCATGGGGACGATCAAACTAATGTGGAAGAATATACAAATTCGAGGTCGAATTTCTCTCAACCTGGGGAGGATGATGTAGCTCAGGCCAGGAATGAAGGCATAAGTCGTACGCGACTTATGGAAGAGGCTATGAGTCGTGACCGACTCAAGGAAGCAGAACACATAAGCGACCGACTTAACATGATGGGTCACTTAAGTCGTGACCGACTTAAGAGAGTGGAAGACCTAACTAGTGGAGAGGTGTAGATTATCAAAGATATTAAGTCGCCAGGAAGACCTACCGGGTTACGACCTAAGGGAAGTGCTGGGTTACGACCTAAGGGAAGTGCTGGGTTACGACCTAAAAGCTATAGGAGCAAGTGCTGGGAACGACTTAACGGAATAGGTGATAAGTCGTCACCGAGTTACGACTTAGTTAAGTCTCGTGGACGACCTAACGAGTCAGGAGTTAAGTCGCTGAGGATGGAAACCGTTGATTCTCTGCCGAGTTAATCTCTACCATTGGTTTCTTTAAGTCGCCGCATGCTTTTAAGTCGCTGAAGCTGTTGCCGTTGTTTTCTCTGCCGAGTTAATCTCTACCGTTGATTGCTTTAAGTCGCTGTTCTGGGATGCCGCCAGTTTATAAGTCGTAGGTCGTATTTTTGTAAGTCGTATGTGTTGTGTAACATGTTGGTAAGTCGTTGAATAATGTAACTAGGTCGTTACCGACCTAAGTGAGTCGTTGTGTTGTACTTGTATTGTAATAAGTCGCTGTTTTATCTTAGGTCGTCGCCGAGTTAAGGTAAGTCGTAGGTCTGAAGCTACAAATCGGAACCGACTTAAGAGTTGGTAATTTATGTTGAAAATTTGTAACGCCTATAAATAGGCCGTGTGAGTCATTTGTATTGGTTGTTGATTTTTGAATAAAATTCTCTTTTGATTGCTGTGTGCTTTCATCTAAATTGGTAGTTGAGTGTAATCTCCTATCTCCTCTTTCGGTTAATCGAGTGCGCTCGATTCAACGATTGTAGAAGCCGATTCGCGGAATAGTGCGCTTGATCAACGCTTGAAGAATTGAAGATCTTTGAACCCGGTATCGTGCGCGATCAACGAGTTCGGGATAGCTAGAATTCGGTATCTTAGGATCAACGAATTTGGGCATTTCAGTATCTTCCAATCCACCGATTACTACTTTCACCGATTAAAGATTGTTTTGTTTAATCCGCTGCGTCAGGTGTTGACTAAGAAGACTGTACTATATCAAGAGTAGATTCAAGATGCTGATATAGAGTTTCAAGTGTTGAAAAATGAAGATTCATGAGTATTGAAGAGTTTAAGATTTCAAGATATTCCAGATAAGTTATAGAGTCGTAGAATTTGTGTTAAAACCTTGATAGCACTTTCCTGATCTCTCTCTCCTTCTCTAATTTTGTTTTAAATTATTTTTCAAATATCCTGGTTTTAAAATAATCTTCTCAAAATATTTCTCAAAATGATTTTCAATCTCCTATACTTATAAAGATATTATTTTAGTGTTTTTAAGTTTATAAATATTGAATTTTTTTTCTACTTTAATAAGTTATAATTATATTGATTTTATATATATGTGTGTGTATATATATATATTTTATATTATATTAAAATTTTCGAAATTATTATATAAAGTTACATTATGATTAAAATGTGTATAAACTATATTTAAATAATTCTGCAAAGTATCAAATTATTTTACAAAGCAACGGAATTTTAAAATAATATTATTATAGTGTTTTTCAATTTTGTGAAGAGTATGACGACATACTCTATCTATGTATGTCGACATAGTGGTCGTAATTTTCAAAATTCAAATTTGAATGAAAGTGTCTTTTCGTCGTATCTCTTCGCGAATGGACATGAACGTTGTTTCCCTATATATACCAGACTTCCAAGCAAATTTTCAGTATATAATTTTCTTATTCATCTCTCCTCTTTCCACTCTCTCCTTTTCTAAATCAAAATGAACCCACTCTGCCGAAATTCAGCCAGAATCACATTTAATCATGACTAGTTTGATTCTCCTTCATCTACTCTCTAATTTCCCTCATCTCTCTCACTCAAACCAAGATCAAAGTGTTATTCAAGAGTTATGGGATCAATTGTAATCGAGATCGAAGTTCTGAGTCTGTAAAACTCTATCAAATCATACTGCTATACTTGTGGGTGTGATTGTGTAGCCCGTAAAGTCAATTGGGTGTGCTTAGTTGCCCATAAATCTAGTGGGTGTAATTGTAGCCCGAAAATCTAGTGACTCTACCCAGAGGTCGAGATTCTGGAGAGTGTGTCTCGTAGCCTTGAAATCGAGATTGTATTTGCATTTAATAGTTGAAAAGAAATCTGTACAAGGAATTATGCGGGACTGGATGTAGGGTAACTCCGAACCAGTATAAAATCCTGGTGTATTCTATCCTTTTTACTTTTACTGCATTTACTTTTATCTGCACTTTGATTCTGCAATTGTTTCTGTGATTGTTAATTACATCATTCCAAGTAGAATCTTAAAGAATTTGAAAAATATTAATATACTCAATTAAACACTATTCACCTCTTCTCTAGTGTTAATTTAGCCTTAAGATCCCTATTCCATTGACTCACATTTGGTATAAGAGCATTGGTTTTCAAAGTATTCATCATCTGATTTAAAAAAAAGTTTAAATGGGTACCAACGCTGGTAATAGTACCGTTAGTAACACTGTTAATATACTTGTTAGTTACTCATTTGTTGAAGGCTGTGCAGTTAATGCCCCGCTATTACCCCGCTATAACCCTGCTATATCTCGTAGCGGATTTCTGCCGCTATGATATTTCCATATAGCCCCAAATATAGCCTTTCCGCTTTAAGCCCCGCTATTTCCGCTATATTCCGTGATTCCCGCTATATTCTGCAATTTCCGCTATATCTTTTTTAAAAGAAATGAATTGAAAAATGACATTTATACATTATAAAAATTATGAAATTAATTTATTTAATTGAATTTTTAATATGTTCTTAGAAATGAAAATACTCTAATATTCTACTAAATTCAACTATGTTATATAACAATTTTACGTTTATTTACAGTATATTCATACATGTTTTTATTTAAAATTATTTATGAATTAATTATAATTCAATTGAATGTTAATTTTTCATTTAGTTACCATTTATATATTTGTAAAAACATTAAGTACGAGTTTTATATGCTATTTTAGAGTCATCCGCTATATCCCGCTATATCCTCGCTGTATCCCCGCTATGACTTTTTGCACCTTTGCCGCATTGAATCTGCCGAGCGCTTTAACTGCACAGGTTGAAGGACATTCTACTACTAGACCTCCACTTTTTAATGGCAGTAATTACACATATTGGTCATGTAGAATGAAAATTTATTTACAGTCAATTGATTTAGACATTTGGAATATCACACAAACTGTGTACACTCAAACCAAGACAAATTTTGCATAATGGACCGCTGACCATAAAGCAGTTGCACAAAGTAACTCTAAGGCTATGAATATATTATTTTGTTCACTAGATAGAAATGAATTTAATAGAGTATCTATATGTAAGTCTGCATTTGAAATTTGGAGAACTTTGCAAGTTACACATGAAGGCACAAGTAAGGTTAAACAGACCAAAATTTTCATGTTAACAAACCAGTTTCAATTATTCAAAAGGAGTTCAAATGAGTCCATATCTGAAATATATAGTAGATTCCAAGATATAGTACACTCACTTATTGCACTGGGTAAAGTTTCCTGAGGAGGATCAAGTTAGAGAAATCCTCAATTCACTTACTCCTAAATGGGATTAAAAGACTCTTGCAATTGAAGAGGTTAATGACATTAGCACTCTAAAAATTAAAGAGTTAATTGGCAATTTAATGTTTTTTGAAGCACAAATGTAGGGTTGGAGAGAAAGCAAAGCAATAAAGAAGAATTTTATAACTTTTAATGCGACGACGGATAATCTAGATTCAGACAGCGATGACGATGAAGAAATTGCTTTCATGATAAGGAATTTCAGAAAATTTCTAAAATATAGGAAGACGAACAATTTTAAAAGAAATGACAACAAAAATCCAGGAAGCGGAAGTGGAAGCGGAAGCGGAAATGACATTAGATGTTATAAATGCGATGAACCTGGCCATTTAAAACGAGACCGTCCACATCCCGATAAATTTGAAACTACCCCAAACACCGATTCATCCAGAAACCGGAGAACCACCTATACTGCAACATTAGATGATTCAGACACATCCTCAAGTGATAATAAATCAAATACAGAAATTTCTAACATGTGCTTCACAACAATACATAAGTTAGAACAAAATAGTGAAATAGATCAAAAGAAGGTACGCATTTAATATATCAAAAGGTTTAATTTCTTGAATGATTTTTTTTGGTTGCTTTATTAGTTGTTTGGAATATCCTATAGACTAATAATAATATTGGTTGAATATTGTGTGATTATATTTTAAATTTAAATATTTCATATATTTTAATAATATAATAACAATATAAAATATTTTTAAAATTATTTTTTTGTAAATAGAATAACTATAAATAGATATATATAATAAAATAGGATATAGTTAAATAAAAATCATTTTTGAAAAATTTGACATGTATGTCGACATAGACCCCTAGCATATGTCGACATACTTAGGCAGATTTTGAATTTCAAATTCAAAATTTGAATTTTTCCCTCCACCTTTTCATCGACTCTTATGTTCTGAATAGATGTCTCTTAACCAAACAACATGTCCTTTGATTCTCTATTTATTTACTCTATCTCCATCCATTCATTTTTTCACTTTCGTTTTCGAATTCAAAAGTCATAAACTCTCTTATCTCTTTAAACTACTCGTCAATGACATCCTCGAGCAATACTAAGGTAACCATGAGGCTTTCTAAGAAAATAAAAGAATATTTTTTTTATGACCAAGAAGTCATACAAGCCTATATTGAGTATATATCTTTTAGAAAGGTCTTTCCCGGAAGATTTGCTATTTTTAAAGATTTTCCTACTTATGATCTTTTTAATCTTTATTTGCAAAATTAAATTCTTGGTTTAACCAATGCTTCTCAAAATAATTTCATTTGTTATCCAAAATTGGTGAAGATGTTTTATGCAAATTTAAAAGGAAAGTTTTATGATGGAAAAGAATGAGAAGTTTGGAGTAGTGTCAAGAGGACACAAATTGTTTTAAATTGTGAACTTTTGGGTCACATTCTTGGATGCAAATCTAGTAGAAAGGACCTTTCAAGTTTTCAAATTGATTTTCAAAATCATGAAGTAATCCATTACATTTTCGAAAGTGGTGATGATTTTGAATTTAAAAATAAAAACTTGCATCCAAAAGTAAGAATTTTAAGCAACAACGTATCACTCCTAGAACGGGTAATTATAATAACCCGACACAAAAAGTTTTCAAACCACTTTTCGCCATTTATGTCAATATGACATAAATTGGTCTCAAGTTATTTTGGATGAACTTTTTCCTAAAAATCTTTCTAAACATGAAAACACACTATTCCATGGTGTGTATCTTACTTGTGTTTTCAATTATTTGGTGTTTACCTTAAAGGAGAGGAAACAATTTCTCGAAACATATTTGACAATGCCAACATTTCACTTATGCATATTTCATCCTTTTTCGAGCCTTATGAAATGCTTATGGAAAAGGAACAAAGGTTGGCTTGGGAAGAGGAGCTAGAAATAAGAGAAGAGGAGGAAGATGAAGAGGAAGGAGAGGAAATGGAAGTCGAGAAGGAAGAACAAGAAGAGGAGGAGGATACTTCCTTGGAAAGTATCAATATGCCACCTAATCCATCCAACAAAGATCTTCTCAAAAATCAAGAGAAGATAATTCACAACCAAAGAAAGCTTAAGAAATCATTCTCAAAGAGATTTACCTCAATTTCCAACAAAATGGATAAATTCTTTGGAAAGATCATCCGTAAGCTTGGTGGTTCTTCGTCAACTTCATCCTATTTAAGCTATCTTTTTATTTGGATTTTCTAGTTTTAATTTTATGTTGAATCTCATGTATCTTTCTTTTATTACTTGTACTCGTCCTTATTATCAATGAACATTCTATTTCTTACTGTTATACATTGTTAATTAACTCTGGAACGTCATACAAATATAATAGTATAGGCCAAAACAATAGAATTGTAAAAAAAGTAGTCTTGAAAAATATATTGCATATGTCAACATATGCAAATCATGTATATCGACATATAACGGTCAGATTTAAAAAAAAATTGAAATTATAGAAAACAATAACTACCAAACACCAATTCATTTCAAACGACTTCTTACCCCTATATATACTTATTCACTCCAGAAAATGATTATCTTCCGTCTCTATCTTCACTCATTTTTCATACATAAACTTATCTCCTCAATAATGGCTTCCCCACATCAAAAACTTTGTGAAAACATCGAACAAACTCTTGAATCATTCCAGAAAATTCTTTCTTTTATCCTAAGAAACCAGAGGCACATAGAATTGAGTCAAATGCAGATGATCAAGGAGCAAGAAAGGCATTTCAACATGATTCTGTGGATGATTTTTGCCGTGAACAAAGAAGTATCAACCACCAATCCAGAGTGTACCATCAAAGATGATGAAGATTGTGATGCTATCAAATCGGATCCAATCTTTAACGCTGATGGATGGGTTGAAGTTCCTCGAAATGTCTAGTTTAAATAGGTTTGGTTGTATATAAATAATAATACTTGATTTGGTTTGGATTTGACTGTGTGGATTTGGTTGAATGGTGTGTGATATTAACTTTGTTGGATTGGTTGAATATTTAGATTGATTATGATTATGTCATGATTATCTAATTTTACATATCACTTATTGTTTTTATACAATCATTATCATCATCATTATATATAATTCTTATATATATCAATTAATATTTTATCTCGGGGGGTTAGAGTTAAAATTAGAGTAAGAGTTAGTGTTAGAGTTATTATTTTAAGTGGTTATCTTTGTTGATGACAAAGGGAGAGAAATATATAAATCTAGGCATAGATTAAGAGGGAGTTTTGTAACTCAGGGGGAGTTATATCATATTTTATATACAAAGTTGTCATCATCAAGAAGGGGGAGATTGTTAATACCTTAGGTATTGGTTTTGATGATAACTACTATAGGACATTATATAAAATATAAATACTAATGTTTTATCAAATTATATATAGTATATAGTGTAGGATATTAGACAGGTGTTGATTAAGAAGACCGTACAATATCAAGAGTAGATTGAAGATGCTGATATAGAAGTTTCAAGAGTTGGGGAATGAAGACTCATGAGTGTTGAAGAGTTCAAGATTTCAAGATATTTCAGATAAGTTATAGAGTCGTAGAATTTATGTTAAAACCTTGATAGCACTTTCCTGATCTCTCTCTTACTTTAATTTTGTTTTAAATTGTTTTACAAATATCCTGGTTTTAAAATAATATTTTTAAAGTATTTCTAAAAATGATTTTCAATCTCGTATACTTATAAAGATATTATTTTAATGTTTTTAAGTTTATATATATTGAGTTTTTGTTTATACTTTAATAACTTATAATTATATTGATTTTATATATATATTATTTACAGTACATAAAATTATTTTACAAAGCAACGGATTTTCAAAATAATATATTTAAAGTGTTTTTCCATTTTGTGAAGAGTATGTCGACATATTCTATCTATGTATGTCGACATAGTGGCCATAATTTTCAAAATTCAAATTTGAATGGAAGTGTCTTTCGTTGTATCTCTTCGCGAATGGGCACGACCATTGTTTCCCTATATATACCAGACTTCCAAACGAATTTTCAATATATAATTTTCTTATTCATCTCTCCTCCTTCTACCCTCTCATTTTCTAAATCAAAATATACCCAAACTCTACTGAAATTCAACCAGAATCAAATTTAATCATCTCTAGTATGATTCTCCTTCATCTACTCTCTGATTTCTCTCATCTCTCCCACTCAAACCAAGATCAATGTGATATTCAAGAGTTATTGGATCAATTGTAACCAAGATCGAAGATCCAAGTCTGTAAAACTCTATCAAATCATACTGCTACACTTGTGGGTGTGATTGTAGCTTGTAAATGTAGTGGGTGTGCTTGTAGCCCGAAATCAAGTGATTCTACTCAGAGGTCGGGAATCTGGAGGGTGTGTCTCGCAGCCTTGAAATTGAGATTGTATTTGCATGTACTAGTTGAAAAGAAATCCATCCAAGGGATTGTGCGGGACTAGATGTAGGGTAACTTCGAACCAGTATAAAATCTTGGTGTGTTCTTTCCATTTTACATTTATTGCATTTACTTTTATCTGCACTTTGATTCTGTGATTGTTTCTGTGATTGTTAATTACATCATTCCAAGTAGAATCCTAAAGAATTTGAAAAATATTAATATACTCAATTAAACACTATTCACCCCTTCTCTAGTGTTAATTTAGTCTTAAGATCCCTATTTCGCTGACTCACAAATGAAACCATGAAACTACCAGTATTCACCGGATAAAATCCCACATATTAGTAAAAAATAATAGCATAAACTTGAATTGTATATGTTGACACATGCATGGCAACTTACTTTTCAAAAGTGACTTTTGTGAAAATATGTACATGAGTTTTCATAAGGGTTCTCTAAAAGGAAACTCTTGCTGGTTAGAACTAGATTTCTTATTACCATAGAATGCATTATTTTCAAGCTTGGAAAGTTATAATTAGTCCAAATAGATTATGATATCCACAAAAAGATTAATATACTTGTCAATGTTGGTTTTTATTCTTCAGTATTTCAATACTGAGATATAAAAAACTTGCAAATGAGAAAATATGAAAGATTCATGAGAAATATATCTCCATCTTTAATGTATATTCATGTAGTATTAATATCTTAGTAATTCAACATCTAAAACTTATCTTCTAAAAGTGATGTTACAAGAAATACAGAAAACAATGTTCAAGGTCATATGTAATTAGTAGATGGTCCTTAAAAAGTTGAAATGTTACATAATCAAAATTCATTAAGTTGCATTGGTGTTTATATGCATTCTCCTATTTTGACACTGCAAACACTTAAGAAGTTAAAATTTCTAGTTATTAACTCGAAATATGTTAGCTTTTCTAGTGCAGGCAACAATATAAAGCTTACACTGTTATGTAGATTGGACCTCTGTTTATAACTATATGTCAAATTGACAAGCAATGCACATACCTTCAAAGGTTTCTTGTTCAACTAACATGTTCACTGTAGAGAGCTCTTGGATGCGAGAGAGTAGTGATGGATCAAATGATATCTACAAATTAATTTTACTGATAAGATTTTTTTACTCAATGATATGATGTGTTCCTAAATACATAGGAAATCAATTTACTCAATGAGCAAACCATTTTACTAAGTAATGAAGCTCTGTTTCTAAATATTATGAAACTGTTGGATAAATAAAATCGCATTATACCATGGTTCGATCATTGTTTATTTCTATATTGCGTTCACTATACAAATAGAGTCTATTTACCAATCATCTATTTGTGGCACCATTCAATATACAAACAGTATATTTCTACTTTTAATATTGTATTATAGTTTCTCCATTTAGATTTGTGTTAATTATTACAAGCTGGCTACAAATTAATTAAGCACAAGCACTATCATCTATCATCTATTGAAGTTTAATTCCGATCAACTTTGTTTTACCACTTCAAAGTTCAAATGTTGATGCTAAATTAGTTATTTTAGTTTCGCGATCCTTAATCGCAATATTTATCTTCAAGTTACAAATAACATGATGAATGATTACAAAGAAACCATGAGTTACATGATTTCTTTCATCTATACATTCTTTGGATTAGAATTCTTTTAACTTTGTGCTTTCTTATATTTATGTGGTAATATCTATTATGCCATTAGTTGTAAGTCAGCAGCAGACATTAACTTAGCAGCCTTTGATTTTTATAGACATTTCTAAATTTACAAAAAAAAAATTGAGACTTTAATAGTTTGATTAACAGACATTAGAGGTGGTTCAACTGCTTGCATTCTTCCTTCATAAATAAGAGAAATTAAAAGAAGTCGGCAAAGCAACGACGTGGAATTATTGACTATATATATTGAATAGACATCATTTTTGGTTTTTGCCACTATTGTTCTCGTTGTTATTGTTATGAAAAAACTCATTGATCCAAGCTTCTATTAACGACTTCTTGTATGTAGAACTTATTTATCCAACAAGGCTTATTTATCCAATAGAGCTTATATATGATATTTAGGAACAGAGCTTCATTACTCATTACTGATAAGATTTTTTACTTAGTGAACAAATATTATTTATCCAACAGTTCACACATACAATATATTTACCATGGATCAACTCCAACTGCATTATAGGTTACAACATATATTTCAAAGAATAACTGATCCGATAAGTTCTAAGTCTATATGTTACTACGAATTCGTAATGCAGTTATAAAGTCAACAAAAATATATTATTATTACTACTATCATTATTATTATATATGAAAATAAAGCCAACAAAATCATTGAGAAGATACCATGAATATAAAAAACTATGCACCAAAACTGAAACATTACTATGTAGAATAGATGAACTTATGGTTAGCACTATTGATAAACCAAAACATAATTTTATATTTTTCATAAAGTAAGTCGAAAAATGAAGAACTTAGGCCACTAAAAATAATTTGAGTACTAAGAAATATTAGCTATGGCCTGTATTCAAGGACTTTAGGTAACTTGATGAATATAAAGATAAGTAACGAAGTTATCTATATACATGTCGGTACACATATATACAAATGTATGTATTTATGCATGAACTAGCTGTAGACATAGGCTAAGCATAACTCATATCATATATAACCATAATGACCACCACCTGCAGCAATCCTAAACTACAAACTATGAAGTTGTAACCTAATATAAAAATGATTTCCATACGTTGTATGCTAATCTTTTTAATAAACGTAACATCATAATTGTCAGTTGAAGAATTACAGTATAAGTAATCAAAACAAAATAAAGAAGCAAGAATAGAAACATAAAAAATGGTACTAAAGAACAACCCATCTTTCATTAGTGGAGGAACCACTTAAAATAAGATTCCATATGTCATGCATTCGTTATTATTGAAAAAAAAGATTATGAAATAAAAAATGAAAAGAAGTTAAATCTTACTAAATTAGAGCCAGCAAGGATTGAGCGACTGTTGGCAAGGAAGCAAGGTGATTGACATTGGGTGAGGTGCGGGTATCTAGGTATCGAAGAGTCACGATGTGAGTTTGAACTGGCCACTGAAGATGCAATGGAAATTTCAATTGTATATGGAGATGTAGTTGTATACAAAGATGTGGAGATCATGGTAGATGTGGAGATGCTTTCAATTTGAGATTTCAATTAGGATTTAAGGTTTGATTTGTGTTTTTTTGTTTATTTGAAAAGGGAAAGATTGTGGTGGATGAATGGGTGAAACGAAAGGGGAGAAATGTGTAGGATAGTTGGTGTGTGCTGAAAATAAGTGATCTATTGCTTTGGAAGCAAATGAGTGGTCTATTGCTTTGGTTGTGTTAACAACCGAGCAAATGAGTTGTCTATTTATTCGGTTGTTAACACAATCGAAGCAAATTAATGACCTATTGGTTTGCAAGGGTCCATTGCTTCAATTGTTAAGGTGGAACCGAAGCAAATGATAACATTTGCTTCGGTTACTAACACAACAGAAGCAAATGAGGCAAGGCAACAGACATATTGTGTACTATCGTATCACATAACTTATATTGCCTTTACCTCTTATGGTGATATGAACATTTCATTTAAAATTAAATCTTATTAAATTTATGTAGTTATGCAAGTGTCGCCATTTTCGGTAGTCACAATATTAAGTTAAGATAGATGACAACCTTGAAAATCGACAATAACGCATATCACACAAAAATGATAAGCTCCCATTGTTTAAGTCGATAGCACCACTATTGATGGTGTCGTTGCATAAGCGATATCATGATTGTAAATACTCTATCGCTACCCACATATTTCAATATGCGTACACATTGCATAATCGATACACCCATTAGACTGTAACCATCGAATGAACTAAATAATTAACACTGGTAAGCTAAATTTGCCCATCGGCACCCTACTTTATGTACATATCATATGAATCGACGTGCCCTGTCACAATTGACTAACGATAAGCTCGGAGTAACCATTGCATAACTTGATGATCTCAACATAGTGGACTTTACCGATAAGTACCTATCACATATCAAACAAGATGACTAGATTATTCTATATGGCCCATTATACAAGGACTGAAGCACCTATTGTAACACCCTAATTTTAGTTTAACAATATTCAAGAAATTTAATAGGATAAATTAAATAGAATAGTGTAAAGGGATAAGGAGATTTGATAATTTAATTAGGTCGTGCATTAATAAATCAAGTGATAAGATTATTTTAAACTTATAAAAGAAAAGAATGAATGAGAATGGCAAATTGGGAATAGAATCTTGTTCATATCTTAAACCTTTACTCCCTCTCATTCATACTCATTTTCGAAATACACTAAGTAAAAACAACAATCAAGGCCGGCCATTACTAGCGAAGAAAGAAGGGAAAATCGAGGGATTCAAAAGGGAAAAAGTTTAGGAAAGCTAAACTCCATCAAATCTCAACTCCATCATCCAATTTAAGGTGAATAATAGTTAACCATCTCTATTACTTGTGTTTGAATTCGATTACGGATAATTTTCGAATTATTCTTGGTTGTTTTGCCACGCTATGGATGTATGATCATTATTTGGGTAGAATAACGATTTATGGAATTTTTATGAAATTATTTAAATGGATTTTAGGGTAAGACCTAAGTTTTTGATTTCTAATTGATTTGATTTTCTGGTATGTTATATAAAATATTATCTGGGACATGTGTTTTTAATTTCATAATTTTCCAAGTTAAAGTGAATATCTTATGATTCTTTTGATGTGGAAATAGTGTTTATTTCGGGTTTTAATTATTAAAATTAATTAAATAACTACTTTGGCCCCGAAATGTTTATAAATGAAAGAATATGTCAATTCTGATTTTTGGTGAATTTTTGGGATTTTTCCTAAGTGATTTTGAATTTCTATGTATTTATTATGCTAGAAAATCATTTAAATTAATATTAATTAAGGTATTAATTAATTAAGTTGACTAATCAGTTTTTATAATAATTACGACAGTACCACCGATATGCGGCATCCCATGACATTCGACATTAACAATAAATGGTATCACTTTATAGTTGTAAGCAATATTAGAATATATGGCATTGACATGAAGCAATGCATGTGATATTTATACCATAAGTATGTGATGCATTAGGTCATGCAGCTAACATTGGCGTTATGGGAATACCGCATCTCATGGGTATATGAGATATTGACGTCATAAGTTATCAATGTTGACAGTTTTCAACATTCTTAAATTAATGCCGCAAGTCATCAATTTCGGTATCAATCGATTTTGCGGCCGTGATGCGGCATAATAGGCGAAGTGTTGTGTTTCCAGAATCCTTAGATTAATGCCACAAGTATTATATCCGACATAAGGTGAAATGACCCTCCTATTTCCACCCTAATTTCATAAGGATTTTTTTTTTAGAGATGATATATAGATATATCATTCATTACAAATATATTTTCCCAGGGTCATTTTCTTTCTCCAATAAACAAAATATATCCAGGATCAAGATAACTTACCAATATAAATATATCAGTGTATTACTAATAACATACACATACATATGAAGATGTATGTGTTCCTCTTGTTTATATTCAGAGTATATACTTTATTTTTATTTTTTTATTTGTTGTACAAGAACATTCTGTTTGATTTAGATTTTAGCAATTCAGATTAATTGATTTTTGACCATAGAATCCACTGGAAACATGTACTTTAGTCTGTTATTATAACTAAGAAATGATCAAGTAATAATCAGTGGAAAGCAAGCATATAATATGGATGATTGTGTTAAAGTCTGGATAGTATCAAACACAGGCTAAAAGAAAGTGGATCATAAGTGAACACAAGCAACATCTAGGCGTAATGGAAACGCGCCTAACTTATACATGAGAGGTCACGAGTTCGAGTGCTATGCTGGTCGGTTCAAACACAATTTTTTTTTCTCCTGTATGGTTTGAAATCTGATATCTACCTATATCTGCACATATATACTTAATTTCATCCTATAATCTAACATACAAAACAAAATTTCTTGCTTTATTATTTTTAAAACCCTTTCCTACAAATGTTCTAGGAATTTATGTTGATATTTTTGCCCAAATATCAACATGTACACAGATATACATGTACATGTCAATATCTTTGCTCATTTACCAGAAAACTGGGTGAAACAAGTGCTAAATGTACTAAGCTTTTGAAATGCATTTTTATTTTCAGAATACAATCTATCATGATCAACCAATACTTCATTTATTTGAAGCTGGTTAACTCATGAATCCTGTATCTGCTACACACTAGTTCAAAGCAATGGAGATACCATTCATTGCATTCTGTCTGAAGCCTTTAAAAACATTTTACTTTTCTCAATACGATTCAGAAATGAATTCAAACTTATTTATAAAGCATTTCAGTAAAAAGGAAACTAAAATCCTTATAAGTTTACTTCTAGCTAAATCCAGATTTTTATTCTAAAACTCAGTGCTCTGTTATGTCTCAAAATTAGCTAATACATAATATAAATTATGCAAAACAGTAGCTCACATAATTGTATATTTCTTACCAGATTTTTATAGCTGATACTTGAGCATATTTTTCTTGTTTATGTTTCAGACACTACTTCAAAAACAAATCAAACCTTAACACACAACAATTTCGACAGAACAACTAATTTAATCTGACACTTTACAGAACATAAGAGCAACTAGATCACTAACCATAAAATATTCAATACATGTCTGGAAATCTTAGAAACATAAAAAAATTTCCTGAATACATGCAGATATAATCAATTTAAGCTCTTATTGAAACTAGCTAGCATGTTCATTCACTCCTCCATAATAGCCATAACTTCATTTTTACTTAGTGCCTGGGTTACCTGAAAGAGCATGAGTGGCTGCCTCATTTTAAAATGAGACACCCCATATGCCATGAGCAAACAAGGGTCAGATCTATGATCTGGTATGAGTAACATCAATACATTCATGATATTAAGCAATAGAGAATATAAGAGCACCAATTAGTTATTTAAGCAAATTCCTGCAATCAATTACTTTAACATGGTATAAATAAGTTGATTCAGGTATGATATATTCATTTATCATTCTTACACTTGCATACATAATCATGCAAACATAATTATCTATTTGCAACAATTGCATTCACTGGAACCATCTTGGTTCCATTCCATTCAACCTAAGAAATATCCATATTCCTATTTCTTCATTTACAGGTTGTATAATTCAATTTTAAATCCCTGCCTCATCTGCTATTAAGGAATCACGGGGACACATTGCAATGAACTAATTCACATCATTGCACAAAGATCTCAGGGCTTAAACAAACCATGTGCCAACTTGCATACTTCAAATATGACAAGCATTCCAGCAGCTTTCTTGGCCTTCCCTTCCCTAGTTTATTTACTAGTGTATTGTCTTAAATCCTATCATCAAATATGCTAAGTGAACATGTCACTGCAAACATGGAAACATCCATAATCTTTCCTAGCATAATTCTCCTCAGAAATAAGCAGACAGTTATTTCCTAAATGGGGTCAATATGTCTTGATCTTAGTAAAATATAAGAATATTTTCAACTGTAAAAAGAGGCATGGCATGTTCTTATTAATCTGCAAGCCTTTATGATTGATTCAGATTCAAGATCTGGTTCAATCATAATTTTAGCTTGTGAGTTTCTTCTTTTTTTTTCTTTTGATTTGATCAAGGGCTCAGCACTTAGAAAATTTCTATTGCACCCTTAACATTTTTCTTTTCAAGCCTCAGCACTTATACCAAGTATAATGCAGCTCCCAACATTTTTGTAAAGTTTCCATGCCATAGATCTATAACAGTTGAGAGTATTCTCTATATAATTTTTAAGATCCTAGACTTTAACATTTATGAGTATAAATAAAACAGTATGATACACATCCAAAGACAAATGTCTCAACCAATCAAAGATCATCAAAATCATCCATATTAAATCATATCAGATTTAAAATAAGACATCCAAAAAGCACTGATGAAATCATATACATCAAAACCAGAAATATATAAATGGCAATATAAAAAGTGGCTGCCTCATCTCAGGTCTTAATGCCATGAACTCAGTGAGGTTACTCACCTAAATATTTCTTCTTACTAATCCAGAAAATCCTTGTATGAGTGTTTTCTTCTTCCTTCCAATATTTTTCTTCTTTTCTTATTTTTGTGCAGCTCGGGGTAAAGATAATTCTACTGGCTAAAACTGCCTATTTATATGCATTTTTCCACTAGGGTTTTGTTAAAACAGAATTCCATTTCTGTCCTGGCTAGCATCATGCATTTTTCATTCATAATACCCCGGCCATATTAACCAATTTAAAGGCTGCATTTTCTTTCTTTTACTTTTCAGAAAATGGCCACTCACCTAGTCATGTTAAAAGTGTGACTATCCTATCTTATATTTTAATTATTTCTGAGAATCCCCTTTGCTATTTTTGCCTACACAAGCATATTGACTTGTATCACATTTCATGTCATTTTAATGTTATAGTTTCACTTGCATATATATATATATATATATATATATATATACTTTTCAGTACTTAAAAATGTATATTTGTATACACATCTTATCTAGGCTTATTTAATTCCTCTTTAATTTCAGAAACATATACACCTATATGTATACAGGTTTACAAATCCTTATAACATATATATATATATGTATAATTTTCTTTTCTGGGTTTTAAATAAAATCTATTTACTGATTTAAAGTAAAACTTACTTTTCTTATTTTCTAAGATGATCCATATAATTCCAGAAATCAAATATCCATGTTGCAAAATCATGTTTGTATTGCTTTTTAATTCTTGTTTCAGATCCAAGAAATCTGGAGTTCTTCCTTGTGCCATTTCAGTGTGCACGTGCACACATATACTTGCACACTATTTATTCCAGAAATTTCACCATATTTAAATCTAAATATTTCAAAAATTAAATCATTTTATAAAAATGATTTTTCACAAAATTTTGGGGTATTACATTCACCCCTCCTTTTAGGAATTGTGTCCTCACAATTTTTCTAACATTTTTAACAAGCATTATTTTCTTTTCTGAAAACTTATCAAACATATGCATAAGCAAACAAATTCAACCATATCAACCATGCATAACAAAAAAAAAATTTCCAGAGAAAAAAAATTACCTTTTAATTTGCAAAAAGCTTAGGATAATCCATTCTAATCTTATCCTCTAACTCCCATGTGCAGTCATTAGGATCACTACTCCACTGGATCTTAACTAGTTTCAAGGTTTTGCTCCTTAACTTCTTTTCTTCCTTGGCTACAATCCCCACTGGTTCTTTTTCATAAACCAAGTCAGGATTTATTTGAATTTTGGTAGGCTCTTCCAAAATGTCTTCTTTATCATGTACCCATCTTCTAAGTTGGGACACATGAAAAACATTATGCATTGCTTTCATTTCCTCTGGTAGTTCTAATTTGTAAGCTAATGAACCAATTCTTTCCAGAATTTTATAGGGTCCAACATACCTTGGTGTAAGCTTACCTTGCTTGCCAAATCTCAAGACTTTCTTCATAGGTGAAATCTTGATGAAAACAAAGTCTCCCACTTCATATTCCACTTGCTTTCTCTTCCTATCTGCAAATTTCTTTTGCCTATCTTGAGCTGCTGCTATTCTTTTTCTTATTAACCCAATTTTCTCTGTGGTTTCTTTAACATATTCAGGTCCAAGAACAGCCCTTTCTCCAGTCTCTACCCAGCATATAGGTGATAAACATGGCTTGCCATATAAGGCTTCAAATGGTGCCATCCCTATGGTGCTTTGGTAACTGTTATTGTATGTGAATTCAGCTAGATGGAGGTGGTCTTCCCAGTTGCCTCCAAAGTCCAGTGTACATGCTCTCAACAAATCCTCTAAGACTTTGTTTACCACCTCAGTTTGACCATCTGATTGTGGATGGTAGGCAGTGCTTAAGCACAATTCACTCCCCATGGCCTCTTGAAAACTTTTCCAAAACCTTGAGGTGAAGATGGTATCCCTATCACTCACAATGGTTTTGGGTATGCCATGCAACCTTACTGCCTCTTTCATGAATATTTGAGCCAATTTTGGAGCATTTCTTTCTGTTTTAACTGGGATAAAATGTGCTACCTTAGTTAGCCTATCCACTATTACCCATATACTTGTGTTTCCCTTCTTAGATCTAGGCAGACCATCTATGAAATCCATAGATATATCCTCCCACTTCCACTGTGGTATACTAAGGGGTTGCAATAGTCCTGATGGCCTTTGTGTCTCTGCCTTGACTTGTTGGCAAGTCATGCACCTTGCAACATATCTGGCCACATCTGACTTCATCCCCTTCCACCAAAGATTTCTTTTCAAATTTTGATACATCTTGGTGCTACCTGGGTGTATGGAGTACTTACTCCTATGGTACTCATTTAATATTTCCTCCTTTAATTTTATATTTTCTGGAACACATATCCTATTTTTATTCCTTAAATAACCATTTTTATCAACTTGATAATTTATTACTTCCTCCCCTTTTGATATGAGCATTTTCTTTTCCACCATGTTTAGGTCTTGTTCCTGCATTTTCCCAATCTTAAGAAGTAAATCTGATTGCAAAGATATCATACTTAATTTTCCTTTACCTTCACCTTCTTCAATGGACATCATTTGTACCCCACTGTTTTCCTCGATTTCCAAATCAGTAAGTATAGACAAATCCTTAAATTCTTCCATCATCAACATGGCTACTTTGGCATATTGTCTACTCAAGGCATCTGCAACTTTATTTGCCTTGCCTGGTGTATACAGTATATCTAGATCATAGGCAGCTAGGAACTCTACCCATCTATGTTGCCTCATGTTCAAATCTTTTTGTGAGAATAAATATTTCAGTGCCTTATGATCAGTGTACAAAATGAATTTGGCACCTAACAAATAATGTCTCCAAAGTTTCAAAGCATACACAACTGCTGCTAGTTCAAGATCATGGGTTGCATACCTGGTTTCATGTGGCTTTAATTGCCTAGATGCATAGGCTACCACCTGGTCTTGCTGCATCAACACAGCCCCTAACCCAAAGCCACTTGCATCAGTATACACAACCAAATTTTCATTTCCTTCTGGCACTCTCAATACTGGTGCATTAATCAGAGCTTCCTTTATTTTGATAAAAGCTTGCTCACATTTTTCTGTCCATACAAAGGCTTGGTTCTTTCTAGTTAAATTGGTAAGTGGTGATGATATTTTTGAGAAATCTTTTATAAATCTCCTATAATATCCTGCCATCCCCATAAATGATCTAATCTCACTGATGGTACTAGGCCTTTTCCATGCTTGGATTGCCACTACCTTATTAGGGTTTACTGATATTCCTTTGGCAGAGATAACATGCCCAAGAAAATGCACTTCTTCTTTCCAAAATGCACATTTTGAAAATTTTGCCTTTAAATCATTTTCCCTTAGTCTTGACAAAACTAAATGCAAATGATTTTTATGCTCTTCCACTGTCTTGGAATAAATCAAAATGTCATCAATAAAAATCAATACAAACTTGTCTAAATAATCTCTAAATATTCTATTCATCAAATCAACAAAATATGAAGGAGCATTTGTCAAACCAAATGGCATAACCAAAAATTCATATAAGCCATATCTTGTGTTAAATGCAGTATACTTAACACTTGAGTCTTCAACCTTCATTTGATGGAATCCTGATGCTAAGTCTAGCCTAGAAAATATTTTAGCTTCACTGAGTTGGTCAAAGAGATCATCTATTCTAGGCAATGGGTATTTATTCTTGATGGTTACTTTATTTAGTTCCCTGTAATCTATGCACATTCTCAAGGTACCATCATGTTTTCTTACAAACACTACTGGAGAACCCCAGTAGGAATTGCTTGGCCTTATAAATCCCTTGCCTTCTAATTCTTCCAACTGATTTTTCAATTCTTTCAGTTCACTTGGCCCCATTCTATAAGGTTTCTTGATTATTGGACTTGCTCCTGGAATGAGATTTATTTGGAACTCAACTGGTCTGTGGTGTGGAACACCCTTAACTTCCCCAAACACATCCAAGTATTCATTAACTATGGGAACTTCTTTAATGGTTAGTTCACTCAGATCTTTTTCTAAGTCAACTAAATGATACAATTTCCCTTCCTTAGCTACTTCACATAGAACTGTGATCCTCTGGCCTCTAGAATTTTGCAATGATATGGTGGATGAGTCTAAATTAATTATGGCTTTAAATTGCCTTAACCAATCTACCCCCAATATAACTCCTATATTTGGGTAATTTAAAACATATAAATTGGAAATAAAAATATTTCCTCCTATGTTTAACTCCACATCCACACAATTCATGTTTAAAACACTAGAACTCCCTAGGGGACTTTGTACAAGCAATGGGGTTTCAACCAATATGCAGTTTAATTTTAATACTTTAACTACTTCATAGGAAATCAAAGAGTGTGTTGCTCCAGTATCATATACTACTGGTATGGGTATGGCACAAATGAGTAATGTACCTTCCACTTGGCCATGATTTTCAGCATCAATTTTCACTGCAGATTTGCCTTTACCTTCCAAAGTTGCCAATTTCCCTTGCTGTTTATTCTCAGGACAGTTCCTCTTCATATGCCCCTCTTTCCCACATAGGTAGCATTTGAAGGCTCCTCCTTTTAACTCTGGGCACCTTGGTTTGATGTGTCCTTCTTTTCCACAATGATGGCAAACCAATTTCTTCTTAGTATCATTGGCTTTTGTATCTTTACTCTTCCTGTTGTCTGCCTCCTCCTTCTTTTTATCATAAGGGTGATATCTTCCCTTATCCTTCTTGTTGTTGCTCTTAAAATTCCTATATTTCTCTCTTTCTTTGTCATGTTGTTCCAGTTTCAAGGCCAGATCAATTACTTGATCAAATGTTCTATCTGCATATGGTAGCATAGCTCTGCTAAGTCCTGGGTTCAGTCCTTTTATATACCTATCATTTTTGGATGCTTCATCTGCCACTAGCATTGCTCCATAATTGGATAGCCCCTCAAACTTTTGAGTGTATTCAGTGACATTCAAAGTTCCCTGCCTAAGTTTGATAAATTCTTCAAGCAAAATGGTCTTGGCTGATGCTGGTACAAATCTTGCCTCCAACATCTCCTTGAACTGATTCCAAGTGATTTCATTTTCATTTCTTCCAGCTATGATCACCTCCCACCAGCTTAAAGCTACCCCTTTCAATTGTCTAGAAGCTACTTGCCTCTTCCTTTGGTCATCCAACTGCATATCATTAAAAATCCTATCAAGTGTTCTCAACCATGCTTGAATTTCCATCACACTCTCAGTTCCTTCAAAACTCCTGCCTCCCAAATTGGAATAAGTCTTCAGTAGTTTTGAAAGCTCTTCATGTGGGTTCTCAGGCCTATGCCCAATTCCATCTCTTAAAACCCTCACAAATTCTTGCATATCAAGCATTTGAGGTGCACTGGGTCCTGCATTGTGATGAGATCCTCTTCCTACCATGGTCTGCTAACTAAATTCTGGGTAAATGGTATTAGTATATTATGAGTACTTCTATAATTTCTATTTTCTTATCTAAATTATTTCATCCAAAACAAACAGACATAATACATTCCTATAATACTTAACAATCAATGCAACCAAGTGCTCTGATACCAACTGAAATGACCCTCCTATTTCCACCCTAATTTCATAAGGATTTTTTTTTTTTAGAGATGATATATAGATATATCATTCATTACAAATATATTTTCCCAGGGTCATTTTCTTTCTCCAATAAACAAAATATATCCAGGATCAAGATAACTTACCAATATAAATATATCAGTGTATTACTAATAACATACACATACATATGAAGATGTATGTGTTCCTCTTGTTTATATTCAGAGTATATACTTTATTTAATTTTTTTTATTTGTTGTACAAGAACATTCTGTTTGATTTAGATTTTAGCAATTCAGATTAATTGATTTTTGACCATAGAATCCACTGGAAACATGTACTTTAGTCTGTTATTATAACTAAGAAATGATCAAGTAATAATCAGTGGAAAGCAAGCATATAATATGGATGATTGTGTTAAAGTCTGGATAGTATCAAACACAGGCTAAAAGAAAGTGGATCATAAGTGAACACAAGCAACATCTAGGCGTAATGGAAACACGCCTAACTTATACATGAGAGGTCACGAGTTCGAGTGCTATGCTGGTCGGTTCAAACACAATTTTTTTTTTCTCCTGTATGGTTTGAAATCTGATATCTACCTATATCTGCACATATATACTTAATTTCATCCTATAATCTAACATACAAAACAAAATTTCTTGCTTTATTATTTTTAAAACCCTTTCCTACAAATGTTCTAGGAATTTATGTTGATATTTTTGCCCAAATATCAACATGTACACAGATATACATGTACATGTCAATATCTTTGCTCATTTACCAGAAAACTGGGTGAAACAAGTGCTAAATGTACTAAGCTTTTGAAATGCATTTTTATTTTCAGAATACAATCTATCATGATCAACCAATACTTCATTTATTTGAAGCTGGTTAACTCATGAATCCTGTATCTGCTACACACTAGTTCAAAGCAATGGAGATACCATTCATTGCATTCTGTCTGAAGCCTTTAAAAACATTTTACTTTTCTCAATACGATTCAGAAATGAATTCAAACTTATTTATAAAGCATTTCAGTAAAAAGGAAACTAAAATCCTTATAAGTTTACTTCTAGCTAAATCCAGATTTTTATTCTAAAACTCAGTGCTCTGTTATGTCTCAAAATTAGCTAATACATAATATAAATTATGCAAAACAGTAGCTCACATAATTGTATATTTCTTACCAGATTTTTATAGCTGATACTTGAGCATATTTTTCTTGTTTATGTTTCAGACACTACTTCAAAAACAAATCAAACCTTAACACACAACAATTTCGACAGAACAACTAATTTAATCTGACACTTTACAGAACATAAGAGCAACTAGATCACTAACCATAAAATATTCAATACATGTCTGGAAATCTTAGAAACATAAAAAATTTTCCTGAATACATGTAGATATAATCAATTTAAGCTCTTATTGAAACTAGCTAGCATGTTCATTCACTCCTCCATAATAGCCATAACTTCATTTTTACTTAGTGCCTGGGTTACCTGAAAGAGCATGAGTGGCTGCCTCATTTTAAAATGAGACACCCCATATGCCATGAGCAAACAAGGGTCAGATCTATGATCTGGTATGAGTAACATCAATACATTCATGATATTAAGCAATAGAGAATATAAGAGCACCAATTAGTTATTTAAGCAAATTCCTGCAATCAATTACTTTAACATGGTATAAATAAGTTGATTCAGGTATGATATATTCATTTATCATTCTTACACTTGCATACATAATCATGCAAACATAATTATCTATTTGCAACAATTGCATTCACTGGAACCATCTTGGTTCCATTCCATTCAACCTAAGAAATATCCATATTCCTATTTCTTCATTTACAGGTTGTATAATTCAATTTTAAATCCCTGCCTCATCTGCTATTAAGGAATCACGGGGACACATTGCAATGAACTAATTCACATCATTGCACAAAGATCTCAGGGCTTAAACAAACCATGTGCCAACTTGCATACTTCAAATATGACAAGCATTCCAGCAGCTTTCTTGGCCTTCCCTTCCCTAGTTTATTTACTAGTGTATTGTCTTAAATCCTATCATCAAATATGCTAAGTGAACATGTCACTGCAAACATGGAAACATCCATAATCTTTCCTAGCATAATTCTCCTCAGAAATAAGCAGACAGTTATTTCCTAAATGGGGTCAATATGTCTTGATCTTAGTAAAATATAAGAATATTTTCAACTGTAAAAAGAGGCATGGCATGTTCTTATTAATCTGCAAGCCTTTATAATTGATTCAGATTCAAGATCTGGTTCAATCATAATTTTAGCTTGTGAGTTTCTTCTTTTTTTTTTTGATTTGATCAAGGGCTCAGCACTTAGAAAATTTCTATTGCACCCTTAACATTTTTCTTTTCAAGCCTCAGCACTTATACCAAGTATAATGCAGCTCCCAACATTTTTGTAAAGTTTCCATGCCATAGATCTATAACAGTTGAGAGTATTCTCTATATAATTTTTAAGATCCTAGACTTTAACATTTATGAGTATAAATAAAACAGTATGATACACATCCAAAGACAAATGTCTCAACCAATCAAAGATCATCAAAATCATCCATATTAAATCATATCAGATTTAAAATAAGACATCCAAAAAGCACTGATGAAATCATATACATCAAAACCAGAAATATATAAATGGCAATATAAAAAGTGGCTGCCTCATCTCAGGTCTTAATGCCATGAACTCAGTGAGGTTACTCACCTAAATATTTCTTCTTATTAATCCAGAAAATCCTTGTATGAGTGTTTTCTTCTTCCTTCCAATATTTTTCTTCTTTTCTTATTTTTGTGCAGCTCGGGGTAAAGATAATTCTACTGGCTAAAACTGCCTATTTATATGCATTTTTCCACTAAGGTTTTGTTAAAACAGAATTCCATTTCTGTCCTGGCTAGCATCATGCATTTTTCATTCATAATACCCCGGCCATATTAACCAATTTAAAGGCTGCATTTTCTTTCTTTTACTTTTCAGAAAATGGCCACTCACCTAGTCATGTTAAAAGTGTGACTATCCTATCTTATATTTTAATTATTTCTGAGAATCCCCTTTGCTATTTTTGCCTACACAAGCATATTGACTTGTATCACATTTCATGTCATTTTATTGTTATAGTTTCACTTGCATATATATATATATATATATATATACTTTTCAGTACTTAAAAATGTATATTTGTATACACATCTTATCTAGGCTTATTTAATTCCTCTTTAATTTCAGAAACATATACACCTATATGTATACAGGTTTACAAATCCTTATAACATATATATATGTATAATTTTCTTTTCTGGGTTTTAAATAAAATCTATTTACTGATTTAAAGTAAAACTTACTTTTCTTATTTTCTAAGATGATCCATATAATTCCAGAAATCAAATATCCATGTTGCAAAATCATGTTTGTATTGCTTTTTAATTCTTGTTTCAGATCCAAGAAATCTGGAGTTCTTCCTTGTGCCATTTCAGTGTGCACGTGCACACATATACTTGCACACTATTTATTCTAGAAATTTCACCATATTTAAATCTAAATATTTCAAAAATTAAATCATTTTATAAAAATGATTTTTCACAAAATTTTGGGGTATTACATAAGGTTTTGATGTCGGGGTTCATCAATGTCGGCACCCTATATTTCATTGTTTTTTGCAACAATGTCGTGTGGCATTAATGCCGTATCTCTTTTATGTCGACACTAAGACCCTACTAGCCGAGATTGTCATGTTTCTGTGTTGACTTAAGTTATGTTTTAAGGGTGGGATAGCCTATATCTTAAGTATGTCGACAACCTTATATTTTGACATAAAAAATTTATATTCTTAAGAAAAATTGAATTTTGTTTTCTAACCTTTGATATAGGTTTCACATCGTTATTGAGGCATGAATGACATAAGTCTTCTATTTTGCTATATTAATGGCGGTAAGCCATATGCTTGAAGATTTCGACATTATTCAATGGGGATACCAATATTTTATATTTCTAAATGCCGTAAGTTTATGAATTCGACATTATTCATCGGAGACATCAATTTATATTATATTTGACCTGCCATTTATTTCATGATTTCGACATTACATAAACTGGGTATACCAATGTGTATTATTACGACATGCTATAAGTTTAAGGGGTTGTCAACCTAATTGGGGATACCAATTGACATGGGTTGTTGGGCACTTGGGTGAATGAAATTAATTATGAATTAAATTGATAAGTGATGGGTTCATGGTCATCCTACGAAAACTATGAAATATGTGATGGATAGTCCACATAATGCCTGAGGTGGATAATCATATACTATGGAATGTGTGATGGATAGTCCATATAATGACCGAGATGGATAATCTCTATATGGTGAATGAAGGGTTCATAGTCATCCTACGAAAACTATGAAATATGCGATGGATAGTACGCATAGTTTAAAATGAATGAAACATGCGTGATGGATAGTCTACATAATTTTAGATAGTCAAACCAAGTGTGATGGGTAGTCCATATGGTAGGGGATAGATAATCCATATATTTTAAACATGTGAGATGAGCAGTCTACATAAATATAAGACAGATAGTCATTTAAAGTTAAGACAGATAGTAAGATGAAATTGAGATGGATAGTCAAATAAATTTGGATGGGTGGTCCATTATATGTTGAATGATTGCAAATGTTAATTTATTATGTTATAACCATTGTGGATGCAAGAAAAAAAATATGGTTGATATGTTTTTGTTAAGATAATAGTGACGGGAAAACCCGTTCCGCTCAGCGGCGTGGTCTCACTAGATATCTATTTGGTTCGAGATGGTAGGTTATTATTCACATCAGACTATTTGTCTAACCCGAAGCTTTTGTTTTTCCCTTTAAACTCTCGGGTGCTCTTTTAAGTAGGCCGAGAGTAGGGTTTTCAGGTTTTCCAATTAGACAGATAAGCTTCCGAAGACATGAGGGAGGCAAGCTAGCTATTCTAAGGGTTTTTATTTTCCACTGTATGGTTTTATCTGCATTTTATCTGCTGAATGGATGTAATGGCAAATTGTATAAATGCTAAGTATTAGACTCTGATCAACCAAGGGGGCATCTTCATATATCGCTCTTGGAGTATTTTGTAATAATCATATCTTCTCTGAACGTGGGATCGAATGGGATTATGTTATGAATATGAAATCTTATTTGTAAAATGAAATATGAAAGTTTATTATTAAATTATGTTTGAAAAGATTCATATTCATGTGCTTCTGATATTATTGATATGATTAACATAGCCGTATTTTATCATCTAAAATTAATACTATGGATGGCTGCAGGATCCGTAACAGTTTTGGGCCTCAAAATAGGGGATGTATAGTTTGGTATCAGAGCGTAGGTTTATGTAAAATTTGAAAGATTAAAAGATTTTGAAAATATAATCCAAATGAATTAGAGAATAAGATTAGGGTATGGGATAACGCTATAGTAACGTACTTGTATTTGCTATATGTAAGTATTTATTCTCCCCTCTTTCTTAGATCATTCTTCTATATCTTATTGAGGCTCGTATGTAGATTACGAGAAAGCAAGATATGTAAGTAGGAAACGGAAGAGTGAATCTAGATGGAGGAAGCACCACAACAAATGGAAATGTTCGACCCAATACCAGAAGGAACCTAGGTCGATAGGCATATGCTAACTAAAATGCAAATGCCAATGTATAGGCTGGAAACCCACAAGTAGATAAAGGGACTATGTTTTTGTTCTTTATTAACATGATGCAAGCTAGAGCTGCTATTGGTTTGGCTGGAGGGAATGCTGCTAATGCAGGAGGAGCTAACCATGTGGTTCCGGTTGGCAATAACTATGCCAAGCCGAACCGTGATTATACTTGTTTTGGAGGAAAGCCTTTTCTTGGAACTGAGGAAGCTATTGAAGTGGAGAACTGGCTATTGCGCCGTGAGAGGATTTCTACTAATCTAGTGTTGAACAATGAGCAGAAAAGGATATTGGCTTCTAGGCAGTTGCAAGGAGAAGCACTGTACTGGTGGAATGGGGTGACCGTAGGTGTACTAGAAAAGGAATTGACTTGGGCTGAATTTCGTAGGAGATTCGAGGATAGGTTCTTATTTGAAGTAGCCAAGTCAACCTTACTTAGAAAATTTGCTAATTTGGTGAAAGGAGAAATGTCCATACTAGAGTATGCTATTGAGTTTGATGAGCTATCCAGGTATGGATATGCCACCATTGATACCGTGATTAAGAGGAATGATAAGTTTATAAGGGGTTTGAGGCCAAAGATTGCTAGGACGACTATGCCACATCTAAGGGATTCATCGAATGTAGTGGTGGAGATGGCAATAAGGAATAAACAAATGCTTTCGACTTTTAAGAAGGATAAGCAGGGAGAAACCTAGAGTTCTCAGAGTAAGTTCTTCATGGGGAAGAGAGCTCAAAAGGGTGGAGTTGCCAAGAAAGGGAAAGCTAATATTATTTGTTACAAGTGTGAGAAAAAGAGGCACTATGCTAATGAGTGTTGATCTGGTAATGGCAAAACAGTTGTGGGGAAGAAGAATGTGTAGTGCTTTAACTACGACCATGTGGGGAATTATAAGAATACATGTCCAGAAGTGGCCAAGGCGGAAAAGGAAAGATCTTTGCTTTGGAGCCATCATCATATAAGCCAATAGCAGAAGAGAAGGGAAAAGCTATGATGGGAGGTAGGCTTTTGATTCATGGCATACCTATTAGGGTGTTATTTAATACTGGTGCATCGCATTTTATATCTCTCAGTGTTTGGTAGATGAGTCAGATTTAGAACCATCATACCTTGTTACTTCCCTAAGGGTCATGAATCCAATAAGAGGGTATGCAACTCTTGGGATTAGATGTGACCATCTAGAAGTTGAGTTGTTAGGTCATACTTTTGCCTGCAGTTTGTTTATGTTTAATTTTGTGGGCTTTGGGATTATTTTGGGTATGGATTGGTTACGCAAATATGATGCTAGGATATTTTGCTAAGAATAGGAAAATATCATTAAGACACCCTAATAGTAGAGATCGAATTATATATTGAGTCGAGAATTCGAGTTTAGATGTTTGTGCTTTATTGGGTGCAACAGAGGTGGAAGATGAGTTGAGTCGGGTTTTAGTTGTAAGAGAATTTCTAGATGTTTTCGAACCAGTTATAGGATAACCACCGAGGAGAGCTATTAAGTTTAGAATTGATCTTGTGCCTGAAATTGAACCCGTAAGTAGACCACCTAGAAAAATGACACTTATCGAGATTAAGGAGTTAAAGGTGCAGCTAGTGGACTTAGAAGGAAAGAATTTTATTAGACCAAACAGTTCACTTTGGGGAGTAGCCAAGGTGTTCGTAAATAAACCAGACGGGTCATTGAGACCGTGTATCGATTATCGTAATTTGAATGAAAAAATGATAAAGAATCGGTATCCTTTGCCGAGGATTGATGATTCATTTGATCAGTTGAGGGGAGCCAAAGTATTTTCCCAGTTGGATTTGGCGACAGGGTTCCATCAACAGAGGGTGGCGGAAGACAGTATTCCTTTGATGGCATTTCGAACAAGATATAGTTCGCACGAGTGGTTAGTGATGCCATTCGAATTGATTAATGTGCCTGCTTTCTTTGTGGACTTGATGAACCGAATTTTTCGAGAGCACTTCGATAGTTCGTATTGGTGTTCATTGATAACATTTTGAAATATTCTCGGGATGAAAGCGATCATGGGGTTCATCTTCGAATAGTGCTTGAGACATTGAGGCAGCATCAACTAAAAGAAAAGTTTTTGAAGTGTCATTTTTGGAAGAGAGAAGTGAAGTTTCTTTGTCATGTAGTTTCAGAGGAAGGGTTACCTGTGGATTTATCTAAGATTGTAGTTGTAAATAATTGGAAGAGACCGGAGATGGGGACCGAGATAAAGAGTTTTCTTGGATTGGCTGGTTATTACTAGAGATTCATCAAAGATTTCTCTCGAATAGCAGCACCTCTGACTAAACTAATCAGAAAGGACGTACAGTTTATTTAATGAGGAAGTGTTCTAGAAGCTAAAACATTTATTGACCAGTGTGCCCGTGTTAGTTGTGCCAGATGGTAATTAGGATTTGGCAGTGTGTACAGATATATATGGGACAGGATTAGGAGCTGTGTTAATGTAAAGAGGTAAAGTGATTGCCTATGCTTCTCGACAGATTAGACCACATGAAGTTAGGAATCCGACTCATGATTTGGAGTTAGCAGTGGTGATCTTTTCTTTGAAGGTGTGGAGGCACTACCTCTTAGGAGAAAGATTCGAGTTGTTTATGGATCATAAGTCATTGAGGTATTTATTCTCTCAGAAAGAGTTGAATATGAGATAGCAGAGATGGCTAAGTTTTCAGCAGCGTATGATTTTGGTATTGGGTATATGCCAGATAAAGGAAATAAAGTTGTTGATGCGCTTAGCAGGAAACATCAGAATGTGGTGTTAGCTATGATAGCGGAATGGAAGGATTTAGAGACATTGTCTACTTGTAGTGTGCAGTTGAGATCGACTGCTAGTTCTAGTTTGAATACTGCCATGTTGCTTGCTTGGAAGTTCGACCAATATTGATTAAAAGGATTGCTTTCAAACAGAAAGATGATCCATTACTGGTTGAACGGATTAGAAGATTGAAAGGTGGAACTGAGATTGATGATCTGAAAGATTTTAGTCCTGACCAGAGGGGATGGTTAAGGAAGAAGAGACGGTTATGTGTTCCAGATGTTGGTGACCTAAGGAAGAAAGTTCTTAGGGAACGTTATCGATCGAAGTTTACTATTCGTCCAAGAGGAAATAAGACATATCAAGATATGAAGAGGATTTTCTTCTAGGAAGGTATGAAAAGAGATGTACGGTTATGGGTAAAGCAATGTTTGAATTGCCAGCAAGTCAAAGTCGAGCATCAGAAGCCAAGTAGACTGCTTTAGCCTTTAGATATACTGGTTTGTAAATGAGATTCTATATCCATGGATTTTATTGACGGACTACCAAGCTCAAATAGGGGAAATGAGAGTATTTGTGTTATAGTGAATAAACTTACCAAGAGTGCACACTTTATTCCCGTTAAGTCAACAAGGATGGCACATGTATTGGCTAAGTTATTTATGAAGAATATTGTTAGACTGTATGGGATTCCTAGTAGTATAGTCAGTGACAGAGATACTTTGTTCACTAGTGAATTCTGGAAGAGTCTACAAGAGGTATTAGGTACCATGCCTAAGATGAGTACCGCTTATCACCCACAGATGGATGAGCAGACAGAGAGAGTCAATAAGTTACTTGAAAGTTAATTGAAAGCTTGCATACTAGATTTTGGTGGGTCATGGGAAGACCATCTGCACTTAGTTGAGTTTTCCTATCATAGTAGCTATTAGACTAGCATATGAATGACTCCTTTCGAAGCTTTGTACCGAAGGCCGTGCAAATCACCATCATGTTGGTTGGAGATTGAAGACGGATTGATTCTTGGTCCACATATGGTGAGAGAAGCCACAGAAAAGATTGAGTTGATCCGGGTACGAATGAAGGAGGCTTAGGGTAGGTCGAAAAGTTACACTGACAAGAGGCATAAGGATTTAGATTTCTCCGTTGGAGATCATGTTTTCATTAAGGTATCACCAATTAAGGGTGTGGTATGATTGGGAAAGTTAGGGAAACTGGCTCCTAGATATGTTGGACAATTCCCTATTATAGAGAGGATCAGAAAGCTCGCGTACCGGGTAGAATTATCGAGTGGTTTAGCAAGAATCCATAATGTTTTTCATATTTCTCATCTTAGAAAGTATGTGCATGATCAAAAAGGAACTGTTGCTTTGAATGCATTAGAAGATTTAGTAGTAAAACCAGATCTGACTTTTGTTAGGCAACCAGTTCGTGTTGTAGCAAGAGATGAGAAGAAGCTAAGGAACAAGACAGTTAGAATGGTGGTAGTGCAGTGGAGTGACAACGAGAAAGACTGTGCTTGGAAACAAAAGACAGGATTAGGGTTTCTTATCCTGAGTTATTCTGATGGTATGTACTGTATTTTTCATATAGACTTTGTAGCTAGTAGGATATACTGGCATTGTTAATTACAGTTGTTTGCATGTTCGATGTGGTTATTGTATAGTCCTTACCGACTTTCAAGGACGAAATTCTATAAGGAGGGGAGTCTGTAGTACCCCTGATTTTAGTTTAACATTACTTAGAAAATTAAATTGGATAAATTAAATAGAATAATATAGAGGGATAAGGAGATTTGATAATTTACTTAGGTCGCGTCTTAATAAATCAAGTGATAAGATGTTTAAAACTTATAAAAGAAAAGAATGACTGGGAAGGGAAAATTAGGAATATAATCTTAGTTCATAACCAAAACCCTTCCTCCCTTTCACCCATCCTCGTTTTTGAAATACACTAAGTATAAACAACAATCATGTCTGACTATTACTAAGGAAGAAAGACGGGGAAATTGAGGATTCAAAAAGGAAAAAGCTTAGGAAAACTAAACTCCGTCAAATCTTAACTCTATCATCCAATGTAAGATGAATAATAGTTAACCATCTCTATTACTTGTGTTTGAATTCGGTTGTGGATAATTTTTGAATTATTCTTGGTTTTTTTTGCCATGCTATATATGTATGATCATTGTTTGGGTAGAATAATGATTTATGAAATTATTTAAATTGGTTTTTAGGGTAAAATATAAGCTTTTGATCTCTGATTGATTTGATTTTCTGGTATGTTGTATAAAAGATTATTTTCAACATGTGTTTTAATTTCATAATTTTTCAAGTTAAAATGAATATTTTATGAATTTCCCAAGGATGAAATAGTGTTTATTCGGCTTTTAATTATTAAAAATGATTAAATGATTATTTTGGCCCTGAAATTTTTATGGATGAAAGAATTTGTTAATTCTGATTTTTGGTGAATTTTAGGGATTTTCCCATGTGATTATGAATTTCTATGTATTTATTATGCTAGAAAAGCATTTAAATTAATATTAATTAAGTGTATTAATTAATTAAGTTAATTAATGTTTTTGGAAGTATGAATTGACTTGCGGCAGTTTTCCGAAAAGAAATTGGTAAAGTTAGTTTTTAACCAATAGGAATTTGACAAGGAATAAGATTTGGTAAAAAGAAATTGCTTTTAATAGAAATAAAACAGTTTTTATAATAATTACGACAATGCCATCGATATGCGGCATCCCCATGACGTTCGACATTAACAATAGACGGTATCACTTTGCAGTTGTAAGCGATATTGGTGTAGGCTGCATTGACACGAAGCAATGCATGTGATATTTGTATCGTGAGTATGCGATGCATTGGATCATGCATCCGATATTGGCATTATGGGGAATATCGCATCTCATGGGTATATGAGATATTGATGTCGTAAGTTATCAATGCTGACAGTTTTTCAACATTCTTAAATTAATGTTGCAAGTCATCAATTTCGGTATCAATCGATTTTGAGGCCGTGATGCCGCTAATTTTTCTATGTGTGCGGCATAATATTTGAAGTGCCGTGTTTCCAGAATCCTTAGATTAATGCCGCAGTATTGTATCCGACAAAAGGTTTTGATGTCGGGGTTCATAAATGTCGGCACCCTATATTTCAATATTTTTGGCAACAATGTCGTGTGGCATTAATGACATATCTCTTTTATGTCGACACTAAGACCCTACTAGCCGAGATTGTCATGTTTCTATATTGACTAAAGCTATGTTTTAAGGGTGGGATAGCCTATATCTTAAGTATGTCGACAACCTTATATTTTGACATAAATTTTTTATATACCTAAGAAATTTTGAGTTTTGTTTTATAACCTTGGATAGAATTTGACATCGTTATTGCGGCATGAATGCCATAAGTCTTCTATTCGCTATGTTAATGACGGTAAGCCATATGCTTTAGGATTTTGACATTATTCATTGGGGATACCAATATTTTATATTTCTAAATGCCATAAGTTTATTAATTTGACATTATTCATTAGGGACATCAATTTATATTATATTTGACTTGCCATTTATTATATGATTTCGGCATCACGTATATTGGGGATAACAATGTGTATTATTATGACATGCTATAAGTTTAAGGGATTGTCAACCTAATTGGGGACACCAATGGACATGGGTTGGGCACTTAGTTGAATGAAATTAATTATGAATTAAATTGATAAGTGATGGGTTCATAATCATCCTAGGAAAACTATGAAATGTGTGATGGATAGTCCACATAATGCTTGAGATGGGTAATCTATATATGGTGAATGAAGGGTTCATAGTCAAACCATGAAAATTATGATATATGCGATGGATAGTCCACATAATTTAAAATGAATGAAACATATCTGATGGATAGTCCATATAATTTTAGATAGTCAAACCATGTGTGATGGGTAGTCCATATGGTAGGGGATAGATAATCCATATATTTTACACATATGAGATGGGTAGTCCACATAAATATAAGACGGATAGTCATTTGAAGTTAAGACAAATAGTAAGATGAAATTGAGATGAATAGTCAAATAAATTTGGATGGGTGGTCCATTATATGTTGAATGATTGCAAATGTTTATTTATTATGTTCTAATAATTGTGGATGCACGAGCACAACATATGGCTGATATGTTTTGGTTAAGATACTAATGAGGGGAAATCCTGTTTCGCTCAGTGGCGTGGTCTCACTGGGTATCTATTTGGTTCGAGATGATAGGTTATTATTCACAGCAGACTGTTTGTCTGAGCTAGTGTTTTTTTCCCTTTAAAATCTTGGGTGTTATTTTGAGTAGGCCGAGAGTAGGGTTTTCAGGTTTTCCAGTTAGATGAATAAGCTTCCGGAGACATGCACGGGGTAAGCTAGCTATTAGCAAGGGCTTTTATTTTACGTTGTGTCATTTTATCTACTTGAATGGATGTAATGGCAAATTGTATAATTACCAAGTATTAGACTCTGTTTAAGCAAGGGCGCATCTTCATATGTCGCCTTTGGAGTATTTTGTAATAACTATATCTTCTCTAAACGTGGGATCGAATAAGATTATGTAATGAATATGAAATCTTATTTGTGAAATGAAATATGAAAGTTTATTATTAAATTATGTTTGAAAAGTTTCATATTCATGTGCTTCTGATATTATTGATATGATTAACGTAGCTGCACTTTGTCATCGGAAATTAATACTATGAATGACTGCAGCATCCATAGGACTCAGTTTCGGGCCCCAAAATGGGGGATGTTACACCCATCGTATAAACTATGTAAATAACCCAATAGCACTCATCGCATAACTAAATGACTTAAGTCGATGCAACCATTATATGTAGCACAACCAATTTAATGTGACCATCATTTATTAACCACTGTGATATTTGACCGAAGAGGAAAATATGCGATGTTCCCATCGCCTAAGAGATGAGTACGATGTGACGATAACAAGGATGAGATGAAGACCTAAGCGGCTCCTAGGTGCAGACTGAAGTTTTACTCAAGGAAGGATCGAGTAAATAACATTTATGAAAGACTGAAGTAACATTGGGTGAGAACTAAGGTTTTTCTTAGGGGAAGATTGAAGTAATGCCTAGCCGATGCGACATGATCGTGTTATGGCCGATGTGGTCTAGCGTTGTTAAGGCCGATGTTGCTTATTTTTATTCACGCCGATAATCAATTCAAAATGAAGAAAATTTTGAGTAAGCATTGAAATAAATTTTTTAGATGACCATTAAAAATTTACAAACAAATTTCTAAAGTATGGAAATTATGGATTAACTAAATATAAGCTATAGATTAAAGGAGAACTGTGAATTGAGTATAATTAGTCCAAGTAACCCAAAATAAGCAAAAGTAATATTGAATGCTTTTGTGTGATGATCATATGGATGTGTATGTTCACTTATTATGATGTAAAAAATTATGATGATGTTTGTGTTGGGTATAGAGGGTCGTGTAGCAGAGTAAAAGGGTTGATTTCAGAAATAACCCTTCTATTAAATTTGCACATAGGTCAATTTTGTGTTACTATGAACAAGTATCCAAATTATATTAAATAGTATTTTATATAAACTCAATTTTGATTTAATTTGAAAATTGTTTTTCAAGTATATTTATTTTATTATGTGAGTGTCCAAATACTTAACATATCTATTTGTTTAATTTATGTGAACATAACAACATAATAAGACACACACACACATACACAGATATATATATATATATATATATGTGTGTGTGTGTGTGTGATATAATACACACACAAAGACATGTATACACACATATTTATTGGGATTTATGACTATATATATACATTTATTGTAATTTATGACTATATATATAGTTATTATTAGGATTTATGATTATATATATACATAATTATTTGAATTTTTGAATCTATGACTATATATATACATTATATGTATCTTTTGTAAACATAATTTGAATTTTTTTTTTTACATTTTATGTAGAATATATTTTAGGTAATGTTTATTAAGATATCTTTCCTGTTAAATATGACATATATATATATATATTCAATTTAACATGATTGAATAATTATCCATTTTGGTTAAGATCTATTTCCTAATGGTTAGGATCTGCACATTGATTTAAGTTTTAAAATGTAAACTTGATATTGTAAAATATCTAATTTCTAATATAATTTATTAATATAATGTTCGAGTATAACAAAAAAAATCTTTTGTAAATCTGATAAAAGGGGAAGTTGCACATATATATTTTTACACAAATAGACATATATTATGGTCAAACCACAAGATATAATTAACAAATGATTATCATATCTATATATGTGGAATTAAGATTATAAATTCTTATATACACTCACGGTAAAATCATATAATTTTTTAATAATGGCCTAATATAATCATGTGAAACATGGTGTTTAAAACGAAGAAATAGAATTTACCTTAATAAAAGAGCCTAATGTTGTACTCGTCGAAATAATAGGTCGACCTTCGAAAAATCCTTTTCGATTTAATTTATGGTTTGTAAAGCCTAGCTTGGCTGCTTTAATAGAGGAGATAAAGCATAGATGAACAAGGGAACTTTCCTCTAATGGAGGAAATGAGTAAGGGAACTTTCCTCTAATGGAGGAAATGAGTAAGGGAACTCCTTTTTTAAGATCTAATTAGAACAGTCGTTCAAAAGAAAATGAGATCCTTCGGGTCCTTTTGCGGAGGGAGATAAATGTCAATAATCTCTCTTTACTTTACCATATTTGACCCTTCGTTTTCTCTATGTATAAAAGACCAAAATATCGTGCAAATGAATTCAAAATTTATTTGTGTTTAATTCAACTATTAATATATACCATATATGTTAAATCTCTGTTTATTTCCCACTTGGATCAAATGCATTTAACCACTCCTTTTTTCCATATAGGGAGGACAAAATTAGGTAACTAATCTCTATTGGTTACTTAGTTTATGGCTTAAAGATATATACACATTATATATTTTTTATTTTAGTCTCTTTAATTAAACAACCATTTATTTGTTGCACGTAAAATGGGCAAACACCCCAAATTAATAGAAAAAATTCAATAAATGAACATTCAAAGAGAGAAAAAAGAAAAGACATATTCATTCTATAGTATTTCGGCAAAATCTCTAACCTATGTCCACTTAGTTGGTATAATTGATTAATTCTCTCTGGAATTCTCAGTTTACAATCAAATCACGAATTACAATAGTTGAATCTCTGGTTTCCCCTCAAAGTCAAAAGAAGAAGAACATTCAAATTCTATAAAGTCCCATTTTTATTGATGAAGGCTTGTTATTAATTGATGAATCCTCTCATCACAGTCGACAGGACCAATAAAAAAAAGTAAACATCTAAATCTGAAGTTCCTGCCGCAAAGATTGAGTCAAAAAGGCAATGTCCAACCATCAATACCATTCAGTACAGACCAAGGCCGTACCAACCGATGTCCAATCACGCTCTTTATCTTGTTCCTTTACTTGGCCATAATCTTCTAGCTTGTAGGCACACAAACCATTAAAATCCATATCACTCGGTATTGACCATAACCAGTCGGTATCGATCGATTCCACTTTGCATTATTTGTATCTTTCTTCTACTCCAAGTATCAAAGAACATCATAGTTTAGTAGGTCCCTGTTTTCTAGGATCTCTAAGTACCAACCTATATCTGTCGGTATCGACTGATTTGAGTTGTTAAATACTTGCTATTTTCTATATTCTTCAGCCTCATCATCTTCTGAGCTTCTTAGTCCATTCCTTTATCATTTATAATCCTGTTTCTCTGTTTGAGTAAATTCCAAGAATATGGTAACACTCGCCCCCCAAGCATGCTTTTATTGATATAAAGCATGCTTTAATCAAGAATACATATCGAGACTGACAAATTATCATTAGTTGTGCTCGCCGGTTATTTCCTGGACCAATCATGGTAAATCATCTGATTCTCTTAGATTCACCTGCAAATCAAAGGTCATTCTAGACCAGTCATGGCTAAGGACTCAATTCCTTGCCTAAATGTCAACATAATACATTACCATCTCGTGTTCTTTTGGTATTAAACCATCACAAATACATCTTCTATCATGCAATATAAATCATGGTGGTGCATCTCCCTCGATTAGAGCATCGCTTATAAATCGTATATTTTCTCCTAGCATTCCATTTTAAGTAAGTCCGATCAGATCAAAGAAATAATATTCATCAATCATTCAATAATCATAATCAAATCATTTGGAATCACAAGGCGTTCATACCTAGGAGTTAAATTTTAATCTCTCTGGATTAGGTAAGTGTAAATCTATATTGAGCCCATCCACCCACTCTTCGGTTAGGATCTCAATGTTTAAAGTGAGTCCATCCAGTCAATCTTTGATGAGAGGACTTGCTATCATGTATAAGCTCATCCACTCACTCTTCGATGAGGGGACTTGCATTCCATGGTTCATCGCCCGGTCTCTTCGGTAAAAGGAACCATAATATATCAACTTACGCATCAAATATAAGGGATAATCAAGTTCCATTAGTATTCTTAAGCAATGTCTAAGTCAAAAGTCATGTTCAAATGATTTCATGGCCAAATATCAATCAATAGGTCATTCATTGGGTTTAATTCAAAGTGTATATGATAGTAATCTAAGAAAATAGTGCAATCGAGGATTACTCTCGGGCTTTAACTCAAAGTATATCTATGGGACCAATTGAGGTTACAGACATGTGTTAGTAGTCAATAATAATCTATTATAGTTTATTCCAAAAAAAGCAAAATCAAATCGAAAAACAAACCAAATTCTAACCCATCATCATGCAATAACCATTTTCGGCTGTTTGTACCAAAATTGGGCATAACACTCTTCGGAAGTGATTGAATAGATAAAATTAAGAAAGTAAATGTAAAAGGAGGATTATCTAACAAACACTCCAGACAATAACCAGAAAAACAGCGAAAGAACACAGAGATTTAGAGTGGTTCGGTGTGTTGCCTACGTCCACTATGAAATGATTGACTTTTATTAACTTTTGCTCGCTGGTTACAGCGGATTACAACAGTAAATTTCGAGTACAACAGTGATTTCTGAGTGCAACAATGGTTTCGGCAGAGTTTGGACGTCAAAGAACCAAAAGGTCCCTTTTCTGTAGGTCTCGGGCTTCTATTTATAGGCGTAGGCTGCAAATATCTCGCTCAGATCTCGAGAGACCTCTTCTGGCACGTGGGCGGGCCCACGCGATCGATCCCATGTGGTTTGCACTCGGTCCGTGATCGATACGAACGAATTTCGTATCGATCAAGATTTGGCCCAATCAAGTCAAAATTGAGCACGAACATTCTTTAGGTTGTACGTAAGCTCCTGTGAAAATTTCATAGCATTAGGACTTGTAGATTGTGAGTTATGATCGATGCAAGTTTGGCCTTTTCGATTGCTGTTCTCTTCATATCGATGCTATTCGTATCGATGCTTTTCGCATTGATAAGTCTGCACGTGATGCCAGTTGATGTGGCGCTTGCTTTTAGGATTGATCCACATTTCATGCTGAACGATCGAGTCTTTCCTATGGATGCGACTTGTTTGCGTCGACCCAGGCTAACCTTGTTCGCATCGATCCACTTCTTTGTTCGTATTGATCATTACTGCTTCTGTTCATATCATTGATCACAGGCCACTTCATATCGATGACTGGAGGCTGCTTCGTATCCATTCTTATGTAAGCTCTTCGTATCGATCCTCTGGATACAACTTTGTATCGATGGCATTTGTGTATTCCCATCGATCACTGTGGGCCACTTCGTATCGATGGAAAGCCTTGAGTTCGTATCATTTCCCTCAGTTGACCGATACGAAATGGGTATAAAGGGATCGATACGAAGATGGCAATAGTTGACTAAGTGGATTAGGAATGATGTTACTAGTTGATGGATACGAAGAGAGTGGTGCACTCGATGGATACGAAACAATATTCGTTGATGGATACGAACAGCCGAGGCTTGATGGATACGAATGACAGATAATTGATGGATAGGAATAACACTGCTCTCCCAATCGATACGAAACCATGCACGCCCGATGGATTCGCATCAGATCGATTCGAACGTGGTTTCTTCTTGGTGGTTTGATGGATACGAACAAGGTGACTGCTTGAATTGCATCGATCATATCTTGAGCACGTGAACTCCGATTGACTTGAAACTTGGAACGTTGGCTTTTATAGCTTTGCTTGTTTTGTCATATCAATTGTAGCTTGATTTGGACTCGGTCAAAATTCATCGATATTCATAGTGAGCCTGCATATAACCGATCTTCGGGACGAATAGTCCTCGGTTTCCAGTTAAGTTCTTGGTGTCACGGCCTTGCCAAAATGCGGGATTACATTCTAAAGTACTTCTTGTGAGAACATGACATGCTTTAAAAAGTTGCAATCTTCATTTTGAACATTTCTATTTGACTTGTCCGAATGGTTGTCGTCTTTTCGTCGAAAGCTGTAACCTTTGATTAGTCCATAGAAACATAAATCATGAATTGTTGACTGCCAATTGTTGTACCACGTACTGTTGTAACTGAGTGTTGTATGATAGTGATCTGTCGTTTGTTGTTGTAATTATCACTAGACGAGTATTCAATTCCTGTGGATTTTAAAAATTGGATGTTAGTCCGTTATGAATGTAGGTTAGCCTGACTCCCATTAACGTTTGCGCGTTCACGAGTCGTTGTCAGTATTTTAGTTAGTTTTTTTGTATCGAACTCCGTATTGACCCTCTCCTGAATCAATGTGAAATTCGATTTATAACAACACTTGATGGTTTTCTTGGAATGTCCCTTCGTATCGATCCTCTCCTGGATTGATGTAAAAGGTCGAAAAATTGCTTTCGTATCGATGTTGATCGACACAAATTCAGTTGTTGTTTTAATGTAGTTCGCCTCGATGGATATGAACTCAAACGGTCTTCAAAATGATGGACGCGAAATTGTCATTTCGTATCGATGATATGGAGCTTAGGCCTCCAAGCTTATGGATACAAAATGGTGCTTCGTATCGATGAAATTACGCGGCTCCAGCGCAGCCTGGCTGCTCCTTTCGTATCGATGGATTGATGGATTCGAAAAGCTTCACCCACAGTCAACCGTAGATGGATACGAAGGAAGTTCTTTCGTATCGTCTTGTTCCTGACCGTTTCGACCGGTTCATTATCACCGGGATACGAATCGTTTTCTCTCTCACATTCGAGTCCATATAAATATGCTTAGGACTTAGCCGAATTTTCTACTTGTCATTGTTTTCTTCTGGCATTTGCATCGTTCTAGACTTCACAGAATCGAGAAACCGTTCTTGCCTTCGAATCGAACCGAACTCTAATCCTTCCAACCAATTACCAAAGCTAGGTAAATAAAACATGAATTTGTATCGAAAAAACAATGAGACTTGGAATTCCGTGCGGTTCTACTTGCCTCCGTGACCAATTCTGACGAAGTGGTGGTCGGAGGCGATCGTCATGAGGTCGAGGAAGGAGAGGGTGGCACCCGAGTGGTTTTGGAGAAGATGAAGTATGGAGGGCATGACTTCAATTTCATGTCGATGAAAGGAAGGAGAAAACTTGGCTTCGTATCGATTTGGGTTATAAGTTTCGTATCGATGAAAAATGAATTGATAAAATGGTGAATTTCGTATCGATCCGGAGTGATAGTAGTTCGTATCGATCGGAGTTGATCGATACGAAATCGAATGGCCTCCAATGAAAACAAAACCCGCAACAAGCGATCGATACGAACTTCATTATTTTAGATCGGTGTGAACTTCGTTGAAACTCGATCGATGTAAAGCCAGTGTGACTTGATCGATACGAAATCAAAAGCGTACTGATCGATATGAAATGAGTGCTTCAGGTCGATACGAAGTAAATAAGCTACTGATCGATACGAAATTGGAGTCTTTGACTGATACGAAAATGAGGCCTTTGAAACGAACGATCCGAACTTCGACTTTGATGGATACGAACTTCATGAAGATTCGAACATTTGATTCTGCCGAGCTTCGGCCTTGCACAATTGAACTTAACTGCTAAACTGCATATTTGACTACCTTTTGAAGCTCGTCGATGGAACTGTGACTTGACAACATTTAATTACCCTCAACTTGAATCGATTTCCAAAGTCTGGATGGCACGGTTGTGATGGTCAACGATGGTGGTCACTTCGGTTGAATTCCGAAGTCTCGTCGTTCGAATATTTCTTCAAACTCTGTAGAATTTCTCAAGTAATATGTAGCACTGCACTGCACAACACACTCACACACTTCACACCGGGGAACACACAGGCTTATTATAATCTAATGATGGTTTTTGATGAGTTGATTAGCTATGGAATCCACAAGTTCTCAGCAGCAGGAGCTTCAAAGTCCAGCTCCCTTAGTAATCGAGATACTGGTCATCATGGACGAAGTTATCGATCCAGCTCCGGACGAGCTTCCAGGGGCCACGTTTATCGGGAATCCGCAAGATTCGGTGTCGTCCCATATTTTCGAAGATATGTTGGGGCGGATATGTCTAAGGCATCGTCTGCCACTGGACGACGTCTTATTGGAGGGACCAAATGACATACCGCATGCTCCCCCGGAAGGGTTTACTGCCTTCAACAGGCATTCATGTATAGCTGGGATGCTTCCTCCATTCAATCAATATTTTAGAGAGGTGCTAGCTTTCTTTGGAATCGCCCCATCATGGTTACATCCAAATGGATACGCGCTGCTGAACAGCCTATTCATTGTATTCATGGAGCATCTTTTCCGACCCCCGACTCCGATCGAAATTAGATACCTTTTTAATGTTAAGAGTCGAGGAGATAGCCCTTCTTTCACGTTCTTAGAGGCGGTTAGGAACTGTCATGTGGTGACGGGGTCTTAGATTAGACTGAGCTACTTCAAAACCGAGTGGTTCTACGTTCGATGCCCCCAGGGTATGCTAGTCGATGGTTAGCCAGACGTAAGTGTTGCACTTGTTTCAGTAGTTAACAAGATAGTTGCAACTGGTATTGGGACTAATACTTTCTTTCTTTTACAGCCGCAATTCCTCGACCTATAGGCGCACACTTTAAAGAAATAGTACGGGTCTTTCAAGAAGTACCGGGCGAGATGAGAGAAATCGAGTCGGTGCTCACCGGCAGGAACTTAAGAATTCTCGGGCTAATTGAACGGAAACAAAGCATAAGACCTGAGGGAGCGCTTAGGGCAGTGCCGACTAAGCGGGTGAAGCGAAAAGTGCCCGGGGTCGTAATAGCTGAGGAGGGTGATGAAGAACACACGCCTACGAATGACGAACCCATGGTCGGGCCTTCTAACAGCCTTCAGGGTTCAGAGGGAAGGAGAAAAGGCAAGGCAGTTGCACACAAGCATCATAAATCTTCGAGATGGAAATCTGTAGTTGTGTCCCTGCCAGCCTCTGGCGTTAGAATTTCAGAGGCTCCTCCCTTGCAAGTAGAGAACCCTTTTGAAGGACTTGCTGATATTCCAATTCCGGATTATGTGTCACTTCAACACGACACCGGATTGGAGGTGTTTCAAAGTGCTCTAGATTTAAGCGAGTCTCTACCCATCAGTGCGGCCGACATTACTGGTTGGTCGAGGGGTTGCACACATATATACACTTCACGGCACTACACGGTTTCCAGCCTTAAGTCGCCTGCTTCGAGAATTCACTAACTCTGTTCTTCTTTTACTTTACAGATACGATGAATAGGCAAGATTCTATGCTCGGCAGTCTCCGTTCAGCGTGCCAATCATCGAGTTCGTATTATGAGTTCCGTCGGAGGGAAGATGGTAGAAACCGCGATCGCGGTTATTCCAGCCAAGAGCGGTATGAGAGGGATAGAGATAGAGACAGAGAACAGAGATATCGATCCTGATCGCGTTCTCCACCTCCCCGACTCCCTACACAACCTTCTATTCATAGCTCACATCCCCTGGAGCCTCCACGCCAAAAACCATCTTCTCATGCTCCAAGGTCTGAGTCTCAGCGTCGTAGGACTGAGGCCGAACCTCCCACTGTTGCTGAACAATCCATCACTGAGCCCATTGGGGAAGGGGCTATCAGAATTTCCCATTTAAGAAAAGATTTTCCGAACATATGTTTTGACGGCTTCATCTTCCCCCCTCACTTAAAGAAAATTCCATCGGAAGCAGAAACCACGATGCATGACTATATTCATGGTATCTATACCCAATATAAGGAGTGGTTGAAAGCCGTAGACAAAGCATCAGCAGTGGCTTTCGAGCGGGCAAAGGCAATTGAGAAACTAGAAACTGAACTCGCTCAGAAGGACCGCATTATCCAAGTGCTCAATGATAAAGCCGAATCTTCCCGGAAATCTGAGATGGAGGCCACCCAAAAACCTGACGAGACCACTCAATCTATGGAGAGAATGTGACAAACGCATTTCGCTTTGGTGGAGGAGATGGGCCACCAAAACACCACAGTTACCGTTGAAAGAGATGTTGCTCTGAAAGAACTCAACGAGCTTAAAGCCAAATTTTCTAAAATCATCAAGGAAAAGGATGATGCAAATAAAGCAGCCCAGGAGGCGTGCGAACAAGCGGTGGTGCTTCGGGATGAGAAGGATGCAGCCGTACTTAAAGTTCGAGAGGCCGAGGCTAAGCTGGAGGAGGAAGTTAAAATGGCTGAAGCCAGGCTAGAGGCAGATATCGAGGATCTTCTCGTTACTTACAATGCCAATGTTTTGAAGCACAGAAACCTGGCCTGGCTTGACAACTATCCAACACATCTGTTCAATGCTTGGGGCCAATTGGTAGGAGATGAAAAGGCTGCTCACCAAGCTGGATCGATCGATGAGTTTGAGCTCGAGAGCCGGGTGTTGAGCGAAGATGAGCGGAAAGTTCTTCACGATGCAATGATCTCATATGAAAAGGAGAAGCTTGGTGCTCAGCATTCGGAAGTTGGAGAAGGCTTTGGTGTCAAGCATCATGATATAAGCTCTGAAACTCTCGTGCCGACTCAGCCTGAATACACACCTATGGTTGATCCTCAGCCTATTCCTGCCTATAATTCGGATCAACCACAGTTATCTCCGGCCCGCGAGCAAATCTCTGAGGCTGTTCAGCCACTCATGAGTCAAACTGAGGAAGGTACTCCGAACATTCTCTGTGCTTATCCAAAATCGGAATCATTACTTGAAATAAATACTAACAGTCCTTCCTTTACTCTTTTCCAGTGATTGGAGCAACATCGGTCGTGCCTCCTGCAACTCAAGAACAACACCAAGCGCAGGAGGCCATCATAACCGAGGCAACCACAACGATACCCACCGCCCCTACGAATAGTGCACAAGGGAGCACACTGACTTTTGATGAAGAGATGATGGAGGAACTCCTCGGTCGTCACAACGACCCCTTTGCTGATTTACCATTTGTTATGGGTGGAGTAGCACCGGCGACTAGCTCCTCAGTCCCATCCACTAATATTCCCGACGAGGCCCAAACGCTCCACGAGGAGGAAATTATAGTCGAGATTAGTGCTGAAATGGAAGCAGCGTTCCAGACCAGTAGCTTTGGAGGTGGAATGGCGGGCCCAGGTCCAGCCCCGTTACGAATGATTTCTCCGGGAGGAATGGTTGTTGAGACAAGTGTGCCTATCCCGCCCCTATTGTTGATTCTTTTCCTTCGACTTCGCCTTCAGGAAGCGTTCTGATACATCTGAGTTCGGAGGAGGAAATTGATATAATGCCCCTGACTGGTGATCGGCCGCCGAAAGGCAAGGGCTTAAAGAGGAATCCGGGTGAGAGCTCCAGCGGGTCCACACCGAAGAGGAAACCGAAAAAGAAAAAAGAGTAGATATGTCTCTTTGGCTCATTTTTGAGTAGATGAACGAGTCTTTAGCTTGTAGGCCGTGTATAGATGCGGGTTCGGCCCCTGCTAGTAGGACTTTTGGGATAAACTTGTACTTAATTCTTTTTCACAAATAGTTGAAATGAAATTCCATTTTGTCTTCAACTCAATTTTTGTTTATTTGCTTAAGTGTTTCAATAATTGAACTCCAGTCCGGTACGCTTGTGAAGCTTTGAACCTTGGATTGGATCTGAATTTATTTGTTAAGTCCCGAAATCGTAACTATGAGTAATGACCGAACGTTAAGCTGGACTCCGATGCTGCACTATCTTAGTCAGTGATTGGTACCTAAGTTTTGCCCCCAGTTTCAGGGACAAATTGTAAAGATCGGGTGGCAATTGTACTTCGCCTTTAACACTTCGAGCTTAACGTCATTGAATTGATGCTGAAATAAGGAAATTCGAGTGGTCGAATCACACTCGTTCATCTATTGACGATTACATCCACACTTTGGGGATTTGAATCTGTATGTCGGCGGTCGGTCACGCCTGCTTAAATTTCAAGGATACGTCCACGTTCAGGGGACTTAAGTCATTTTCACGGGTGGTTAGTCACACCGGATCTGCATTTATACTCCGATCGCGCTCTGGGGACTCAGAGTTGTTTTACGGACAGTCGATTCCAGTCCAGTTTGTGTTTAAACCCCAATCCGCTCTTTGGGGACTTAGAGTTAATTGTTGTCGATACTCTGGTTCGCACTCTGGGAATCCGGAGTTAGTCGACGTTTGTACTCCAGTTCACACTTTGGGAACGTGGAGTTGGTTGATGTTGATACTCCAATTCGCACTCTGGGAATTCGGAGTTAGTCAATGTTTATATTCCAGTTCACACTCTGGGAAATTGGAGTTGGCCGAAAGATGGTCAGTCACATCTGTTCAGGCTTTAGGATTTCGTTCGCACTTCGGGAACGACGAATCTGTCAGAATTGCGGATGGTCGGTTCACATCCACCCTGAGTTAACAAGCGAGGTCGTAAGATGGACGGATCCATCTTCCTCAAACTTGGTCAGGATACAGGCGAAGTCGTTTGATGGACGGATCCACCCTTTTCGAGGCCGTATTTATGAATTTATACTCCAGTTCACACTCTGGGAACCTGGAGTTGGTTAAAGGATTGTCGTGTATCAATCCTTTTTTGACTCCAGTGTGATGACTTGCCCCCGAGCTTGGGTTTCACTTAGCGAGTAACCGGTCGTATCACAGTCACTCCCTATTTGAATAAATTCCACCGTTGTGTGGAATTTAGCTCTCCATGCGTAGTGATAGTTGTATGACGCATTCAATAAATCACAGCTCTGGCTCGAAGAGATTGCATTTTATTGCTGAAATAATAAAATACGGCAAAATCAGTTGCTTTATTACAAATTCAAATTTCGAAATGCAGAAACAAATTGCAAATGAAAAATAGACTAGATAAATAAACAGAGCCTGTCATGTGTAGTAGCGACGAAGACTTTCACTGTTCCAGGCTCTCGGAAGAGTGAGACCGTCAACGGTCGATAATTTGAATGTACCATCTCCGAGCTTTCGTTCAATAACATACGGCCTTTCCCAAGTTGGCTTCATATGCAAAGGGACCGGGTAAATTCTCTTAAGGACGAGATCTCCGAGTTCAAAGGTTCGGGGTCAGACCTTGGCATTGTATAATCGGGTGACTCGACTTCGGTATGCGGCTGCCCTCAAATCAGCCTCTTCACGCTTCTCATCCAATAAATCCAGAGATTCGGCAAGTAATATAGCATTCGTCTTCGGATCATAGTATGTCACACGATGAGAAGGCACTTCTAATTCGACTGGAATAACAGCTTCTGAACCATAAGAAAGAGAAAACGGAGTGTGGCTGGTCGCAAACTTGTAGGTTGTTCGGTAAGCCCATAAAGCCATAGGAAGTTCATCGACCCATTTGCCCCCGGCCTTTTCCAGTCGTTTCTTCAGAATAGACTTTATAACATTATTAATAGCTTCGACTTGTCCATTCGCTTGAGGGTGTGCAACTGCGGAGAATTTCTTCTGAATGTGGAATCGTTGATAGAAATTTTTAAATTCAACACTGTCTAATTGGGTCCCGTTATCAATGATGATAGTATGTGGGAGACCAAATCGGCAGATGATGTTGCGCACTACAAAGTTGATCACCTTCTTTGTTGTGATTGTAGCAAGGGGTTCAGCTTCCGCCCACTTGGTAAAGTAATCAACTGCTACGATGGCGTACTTCGCACCACCTTTGGCTAGAGGTAGAGAGCCAATAATGTCAATGCCCCATACTGCAAACGGCCATGGACTGACCATCTAAGTTATTTCGGTAGGTGGGGCTCTTGGAATCTGAGTGTGCTTCTGACATTTGTCACATTTTCTGGCGTAATCCGATGCATCATGATTTACGGTCGGCCAATAGTATCCATATCGAAGCACTTTCTTGGCAAGGGCTTGCCTCCCAGTGTGATCTCCACATCCTCCTTCGTGCACGTCATGCAACACTCGTTTGATTTCATCCTGAGCGATACACCGGAGTAAAGGAACAGAGTATCCTCTTCTATACATAACTCCATTCTGAATAGTGAACCGCGAAGCTTTTTGAAGAATCTGTCTCTTTTCACTCCTACGCTCTGGCAGGGTTCCATGCTCGAGATAATTTTTGAACGGAGTCATCCATGACTCCTTATCGGGAATAACCTCAAATACCCAATCTGTCTCCATTCAGTCGATGCTCGGGGAAGCTAACGTCTCTATGGGAACGAGTCCCATTTGTTGTGCCTTGCCTGTACTGGCTAATTTTGCTAATGAATCGGCTTTCTAATTGCGCTCTCGGGGTATGCATTAGATGGCATAATAATCGAACTGATTCAGTATCTTCTGGACTCGAGCTAAGTAAGCAGCCAGCCTTCGGTCTTTGGCCTGGTATTCCCCCCGAACTTGACACACGACCAATTGTGAATCACAATAAATCTCCATAGCAATGATTCTTAAATCTCTGGCAAGTCTCAATCCGGCAAGTAAAGCTTCATACTCAGCTTCATTGTTGGTCGTGCGAAAATCAAACTTTAAAGCATAGCATATAGATTGACCCTCAGGAGTTTCAAGCACAACCCCTGCACCTGAGCAACGGTCATTTGATGCGCCATCGGTATGCAGCTTCCAGATATACTTGGGAGATTCACTAGTTTCGAGTAAGTTCTCTGGGATGGCAAATTCAGCTATGAAATCTGCTAGGACTTGTCCTTGAATGGCTCGCCTTGGAGTGTAAATAATGTCAAACTGACTTAACTCGATATTCCATTTGAGTAACCTACCAGACGTCTCAGGCTGCGTAAGGACCTGTCGTAACGGTCGGTCGGTGTAAACGATGATAGGATGAGCCTGGAAATACGGACGGAGCTTCCTTAAGGCAATAACAAGACAATAAGCCACCTTCTCTAGCTTCGGATAATTTCTCTCAGCTCCGGTCAGTCGTTTGCTAATATAGTAGACCAGCTTTTGTATTCGGTCTTCCTCCTGAATTAGAGCAGCACTGATTGCGTTTTCTGATACCGCCAAGTAAATGTACAACTTCTCATGGTCGATAGGCTTTGACAAAATTGGTGGTGTGGAGAGATGTTGAATTAGTGCTCGGAATGCGCCCTCACATTCCGTAGTCCATTCAAAATTTTGTTTCCCTTTTCGGATCAGATCAAAGAAGGGAATGCATTTGTTAGTAGATTTTGAAATGAACCTGCTCAGTGTGGCTACTTTCCCGTTGAGGCTCTGGACTTGCTTTATAGTTCTCGGAGTTTCAAGGTTTCTAATCGCCCAGAACTTTTTGGGATTGGCTTCGATTCCTTGAGCGTTGGCGATAAACCCAAGGAATTTTCCTGATTCGACCCCAAAGTGACATTTCAACGGATTAAGCTTCATTCTGTATTCTCGGAGAATATTAAACATTGACTCTAGGTCCTTGACGTGGTCAATGGAGAATCATGACTTGACTAGCATGTCGTCAACGTATACCACCATGGTTTTCCCAATCTGATTGGAGAACATTCGATTAACTAACCGTTGATAAGTTGCGCTAGCATTCTTGAGTCCAAAAGGCATAACCTTGTAGCCATATTGGTTACGAAGCTGGTATGCTCCCGGTCGGGTAAGTGCATGGGTATTTGATTATAGCTGGAATACGCATTCATGAAGGATAAAAGTTCATGCCCGACTGTTGAATCTATGAGTTGATCAATTCGAGGAAGTGGAAAACTGTCTTTAAGGTAGGCTTTATTCAGATCAGAGTAATCGATGCACGTTCTCTATTTCCCATTTAGCTTTCGGACAAGTACAGGATTTGACACCCACTCTGGATATAATGCATCTCGAATAAATCCATTCGATTTAAGCTTGTCTACCTCTTCCTTAAGGGCGGCAGATCTCTCTGGATCCATACCACGCCTTTTTTGTTTGACCGGGACGTGTTGCGGGTCTATGTTTAATGCGTGGCTCGCGATGTCCGGTGAGATCCCACACATGTCAGAATGCGTCCAGGCAAACACGTCAAGGTTTGCTCAGAAAAATTCAACCAGTTCCTCTTGCATTTGTTGGCTTAGCTGAGATTCAATCTTTATCATTCTAGAATCATCGCTATCATCGATCGGGACATCGATCGTCAGTTCGACTGGAGAAGCTTGAATGTCTTTACTTTCGTCTTCACTTTCGGTATCTCTCGGGTCAAGATCTCTTTGGAATTGGTTGGGGTGCCTAGGCCTAGGCCCAGGCGTCAATTGTCAATTTTCGACAAAGCGGACGCAGAGAGATTCCTCTATGCCCTTTCCTTTTTCTCTTCGCTGCGCATCTCGTAGCTCAGCAACATAATAGGCTCGTCCAACAGCCTGATCTCCTTGAACGACTCCAACCCCATGATCAGTGGGGAACTTCAGAGTCAGACACCATGGGGCAATCGCAGCCCTGAACTCAGGTAGGGCCGGTCGGTCCAAGAAATCATTATATGGCATATATCCAACACCACAAATTGTAACATCCGGACTCTCCGGCGTTCTCCAATTCCTAACTCCACTGGCAATTCCACCACTCCAGTGAGCATAGTCGCACTCCCATTGAAACCATGGATACGGTACTGACAAGGTTTCAAATCTTTAGTCTCCATTTTCATCAGGTCATAGGCTCGCTTGAACAATATATTCACAGAACTTCCACTGTCTACCAAGATCCTCTTCATTTAAGCAGGACCTACTTGAGCTGATATGACAAGTGGATCGATGGTTGGGGCTTCGATCCTGTCGGCATCTCTATCTCGGAAGATGATGTCGTCAGTCATCATCTTCTGTTGCTTGGCCAGAGCTCCATCTTCCAAACTACTACAACACTCGAAGCTCGCATGCCTAATAGAACTGGCATACGATTCCATTTCATTCCAGCTTCGGTCTGCTGGATGAGGACCACCACTAACAGTATTTATCACTTACCTCCCACCAATACGAGCGGGCTCCTCCTATCTTGCCTGACTCGGTACATGATTCTGATTCGATGAGCCCGCACCTCCAGACTGCGGCACCCGTTCAAACTGCTCCAACTTTCTCTCTTTTATCAACTTTTCGATGAGATCCTTCAAGTAACGACACTCATTCGTGTTATGGCCGTAGCTTTCGTGGAATCTGCAAGACTTCCCTGTCTGAATCTGTTTCTCCGATGACTGTTTCGGAGCAGGTTTCTTATACTAAAGAGTATTACAGGTCTGTAAATACACATTTTCCAATGACATATTCAAAGGAGTGTAATTGTCAAACATAGGAGCCCTACGTCGTGGACTACGATTCTGATCCCGTTTCCTATTCTGGTTTCCATTGCCTTTCTGCTGATTTTGTTTATTCTGAATGTTCAATCGCACTTTTCCAGAGCTCTCATCGGATTGCTTAACAGCAACATTACTCTGAATTCCTTCCATACTAGGCCCTACGTCATCCTTTTTCCTAGACTATTTCGCATCCTCCCTTCTCAAGAATTGGGCTGCCTTGGAATAGAAACGGTCCAATGAAGCAGGAGGTTTTCCGGCCAACCAGTTATCGAATTCAGAATCGGGATCAATCCCTTTAGTCAGTGCCATTAGAATGGAGTTATCATTAGGGTTGCTGATCTCAGTGCACGCAGCATGAAATCTCTCTAAATAACGTCTGGGTGTCTCTCCAGGAGCTTGAGTGACACTAGACATAGTATTAACATCTTTCGGTCTTGCGACATGCATGCAAAACTACTCAATAAACTTTGTTGCCAACTGGTCAAAACAAGAGATAGATCGAGGTGGTAAACGGGTAAACCACATAGTTGATATGCCCCATAGAGAGATCGGGAAGCTTCAGCACTTAACTGCATCATCAGCTCGCGCAACATTCATCAACCATTCGTACTTCAGGATATGTTGATTAGGATCAGAGCTCCCTTCATAAACAGGTAAAGTCGGCATCCTGAATCGTCGAGGTGGTTCAGCATAGAGTATCTCATCGGTAAAAGAGGTATGACTCCGGGAGATTCCCCAGTCATCATTGCTAAGACCCTGACTTTCATGGATCACTTGACGGATCATCGTCGGAATGTCGGGCATCTGGACATTTTGAGCATGTTGAGCCAAGGTGTGGTCGGGTTCCACAATGCGAGGAGGGGCCGGTCGCTGTCGACGGTCCATGTCTCGCCTCCTTGGTTCTACGTCTACGGGGACATAAGGCTCAGAAGTATGGTTGCGTTGGTGGCGGGTCGGATCCGTTCAGTTTCGAGCATCAACTCTCAAATTAGTAGCAGTGGTAGTACGATTGTCAGTGATATGGTACGGGGTAGTGCCTCCTCGGGAGGAGGGTCCAGTCTGATGGCTGGTTGACGGGCCAACTCTCGGTTGCCCAAGACTCAATGTATGTTGATGCCCAATGGCCTGTGCATAACTTCAATCCAGTCGCGGGCGCGTGGATCTATGATGGTAGTTAGAAGAGGCTGAATTTTCGGTGGATGAATAGGAAGCCTGATCCCTTTTGGATCTCCTTTGTCTTTGACGATTTAGCTGGTTGGTCAATTCCGCATTAGCACGGAGCTATTGAGTGAGCTGTTGGTGGCTCTGAGTCAGTTCTTGCATTAGCATCTGGAATTCTTCCCTGGTGATAGGGCCTTGCGGATCTGATGGTCCGGCAACATTCTGGTCGGTAGGTGGTTCAGCATAGAGTATCTCATCGGTAAAAGAGGTATGACTCCGGGAGATTCCCCAGTCATCATTGCTAAGACCCTGACTTTCATGGATCACTTGACGGATCATCGTCGGAATGTCGGGCATCTGGACATTTTGAGCATGTTGAGCCAAGGTGTGGTCGGGTTCCACAATGCGAGGAGGGGCCGGTCGCTGTCGACGGTCCATGTCTCGCCTCCTTGGTTCTACGTCTACGGGGACATAAGGCTCAGAAGTATGGTTGCGTTGGTGGCGGGTCGGATCCGTTCAGTTTCGAGCATCAATTCTCAAATTAGTAGCAGTGGTAGTACGATTGTCAGTGATATGGTACGGGGTAGTGCCTCCTCGGGAGGAGGGTCCAGTCTGATGGCTGGTTGACGGGCCAACTCTCGGTTGCCCAAGACTCAATGTATGTTGATGCCCAATGGCCTGTGCATAACTTCAATCCAGTCGCGGGCGCGTGGATCTATGATGGTAGTTAGAAGAGGCTGAATTTTCGGTGGATGAATAGGAAGCCTGATCCCTTTTGGATCTCCTTTGTCTTTGACGATTTAGCTGGTTGGTCAATTCCGCATTAGCACGGAGCTATTGAGTGAGCTGTTGGTGGCTCTGAGTCAGTTCTTGCATTAGCATCTGGAATTCTTCCCTGGTGATAGGGCCTTGCGGATCTGATGGTCCGGCAACATTCTGGTCGGTAGGAGGTGGTTGTACGGGGTTCTGTCTGTCCCGTCCTTCTGGATCTGTGGCAGTTGAGGTAGTCCTTGTGTTAACCATGATGGATAGAGAAGCTCTTTCCTATACTTGATTCAAATCTGAATAGGATGGAAGAACTTTTAACTTGAATCTGGATCTTCTTCTTAGATTTATGCAATCCGATATCGATAGTAGATCCAACGAGCAGGAGAAAAACTGGGTTTTCTCAGTGAAAGTACCAAAGTGTTTGTACCAAAATTGGGCACAACACTCTTCGGAAGTGATTGAAGAGATAAAATGAAGAAAGTAAATGTAAAAGGAGGATTATCTAACAAAAACTCCAGACAATAATTAGAAAAACAGCAAAAGAACATAGAGATTTAGAGTGGTTCGGCGTGTTGCCTACGTCCACTATGAAATGATTGACTTTTATTAACTTTTGCTCGCTGGTTACAGCGGATTACAACAGTAAATTTCGAGTACAACAGTGATTTCTGAGTGCAACAATGGTTTCGGTAGAGTCTGGACGTTAAAGAGCCAAAAGGTCCCTTTTCTATAGGTCCTGGGCTGCTATTTATAGGCGTAGGCTGCAAATATCTCCCTCGGATCTCGGGAAACCTCTTTTGGCACGTGGGCAAGCCCACGCGATCGATCCTATGTGATTTGCACTCGGTTCGTGATTGATACGAACGAATTTCATATCAATCAAGATTTGGCCCAATCGAGTCGAAATTGAGCATGAACATTCTTTAGGTTGTACGTAAGCTCCTGTGAAAATTTCATAGCATTAGGGCTTGTAGATTGTGAGTTATGATCGATGCAAGTTTGGGCTTTTCGATTGCTGTTCTCTTCGTATCGATGTTATTCGTATCGATGTTGTTCACATCGATAAGTCTGCACGTGATGCCAGTTGACGTGGCGCTTGCTTTTAGGATCGATCCACATTTCATGCCGAACGATCGAGTCTTCCCTATGGATGCGCCTTGTTTGCATCGACCCGGGCTAGCCTTGTTCGCATCGATCCACTGCTCTGTTCGTATTGATCATTACTGCTTCTGTTCGTATCGATGATCACAGGCCACTTCGTACCGATGACAGGAGGCTGCTTCGTATCCATTCTTATGTAAGCTCTTCGTAACGATCCTCTGGATACAACTTTGTATCGATGGCATTTATGTATTCCCATCGATCACTGTGGGATACATCGTATCGATGGAAAGCCTTGAGTTCGTATCGTTTCCCTCAGCTGACCGATACGAAATGGGTAGAAAGGGATCGATACGAAGATGGCAACAATTGACTAAGTGGATTAGGAATGATGTTACTAGTTGATGGATGCGAAGAGAGTGGTGCACTCGATGGATATGAAACAATATTCGTTGATGGATACGAACAGTTGAGGCTTGATGGATACGAACGTCAGATAATTGATGGATATGAAGAAAACTGCTCTCCTGATCGATACGAAACTGTGCGCGCCCGATGGATTCGCATCAGATCGATTCGAACGTGGTTTCTTCCTGGTGGTTTGTTGGATACGAACAAGGTGACTACTTGAATTGCATCGATCATATCTTGAGCATATGAACTCCGATTGACTTGAAACTTGGAACGTTGGCTTTTATAGATTTGCTTGTTTTGTCATATCAATTGTAGATTGATCTGGACTAGGTCAAAACTCGTCGATATTCATAGTGAGACTGCATATAACCGATCTTCAGGACGAACTGTCCTCGGTTTCCAGTTACTTTCTTGGTGTCACGGCCTTGCCAAAAGGCGGGATAACACCGGCCTAGAGGTTTGGTTGTGACCGGGGATGTCTTCCACGGTTGGTGGTTGCTTCTACTACACCATTATGGTTTGTGCTACAATTATCTAATTCTCCATATACTCTTACAATCGGTTACTCTAAACCTGTTTCTCTATCAAATCTGTCAAATCCCACACTCATTTGTCTCATGTCCATCCATCTTATAGAATAGACAGTACTTTCCAGGCTTTCTTTCCCATCCCGTAGGCTCTCTATCAAGGGGCTTCCTATATAGAATCTACCCCCAGTATCAAGGTACATCCTCTCTGAGGTTTTAGTCAAGTCAATGTAAGAGGAAAATTTCATTCCCTCTTTGATTGCTTTGAAGTTCGAAAGCTTTCATCAGCCTTCCTCTTTCCCTTATCCTTTCCAAGTCCTGTCTTGGATGGTCCTCCATCCTCCACGGCATTCACTTATCCATTCTCGGTTTTTGCACTTTCTTGATGCAAATATCTCTCATCCTAATAGTAGAAATCTACCAAATCCACTAATCAACCCTTTTCTAAAGCCTTGTTAAATTATGTCTTACTAGCAACTCTAACAACCACCGCCGTAAGAACTATTGATAGGTCTAGTTTTTGAGCTGCAACGGCTACAGCGTTAAACTTGGTCAATTAACTCTGTAAAGATTCATTCTCCTTCCGCTTTATATTAGAAAGCGTCATTACATTCCTTAGTCGAACTATATGAATTCTAAATTGGCTCAAAAATCTTTGAACTTAGTCCATGTGCTGATGGACCCATTACTAAGTTATCAAATTACAAAGCAACCAAATCAATCAAAAAAGTAGGAACTATCCCATCACCTTCTATGTAGCTCCCAACACTCTCATGTATTGGATATATCTCATCAAATGGACTGTAGGATCAGTGTAATACCCCAAAAATTTGAGAAATATTACAATTGGAATTTAATAATATGACAATAATAATTATTTGAATTTAGTTGGTCAATAATTTTATTTTAAATTAAGGAGGGGCAAAATAGTCATTTTTAACTTTGGTGTTTGTTAACGAGACCCATGCCATTGCGACTGGCTCGTATTTCTGATTCATGCAGTGTATTCATTTGCTGGGTTTAGAGGTCGCATGAAGGAGATATAAATGAATTTGCGATTAGTTGATTTGACACCAACAAAATATATATATGTGTGAGTGTGTGTATGTATGTATGTATGTATATATATAAGTGTCTAAACTATATATATACACTTAACAATTATATTCTTGATATTCATGTAAAATTATCATATATATATGTAGGTATAATATACATGTATCTAATAGATATAAATCCCAATATTTATATGTATATATACATGTTCAAGCAACATCATACTATCATGTCATGATATTAATAAATGAGATATATTCAAAGTTACCATTAAATAAAATCAATTGATGTGTTAATTAATTAAATGTAAAATATTTTAAATAGAAACTGGTTTTATTTAAATAGATAGATTTGATTTAATGCTAGTTAATATACTTCATATACCCAGTAAGATCCAATAGAGATTTTTTTTGTTGAAATTTACCCGTTTCGCCCGCTACAACATGGGCCAGCCTAACAATTTAAGAGGCTACCTTAGTATCAATTGAAGCGTGAAGTACAGGGTCGAGGTCCACCTGCGCATCAGAGTTTATATCCTGCACCTTCTCATCCGAAAATTCATTTTATACAAAGGAAACGATGGCATTGTCGCTGGCTTGATACACTCCTTAAACCACTTAATGCAGTAGTTAGCACGAGCAACCTCGACAACAATGAGATCTTTCAAAAATATAAGCCAATATATGCCTCCTTCTTATATTTATACCCCTTTAAAATTTGCCTTTGGCCTTCATATAAATATTATAGAAGATGAAGTAAATAGCATCCAAAATAGTCCACTCGTGTTCCTCAGCTGCATCAGCCAGCACTTTCCTTAGCCTCTCGGTTTCCTCTGTAGCCTCCTCCGCCTACATTGCATGTTTCACAACTTGGTCTATCTTAGCTTTCATTACTGCCTCTCCGGTATCCCAAAAGGCTAAATCAGATTTAAGTTGAGCTACTTCCTTTCCTATTTGGGAGTTAGTTGCTTCAACAGTCCCCGATCTGGAGCGTACGGACTCCACCTTCACTACACCACCCGAAATGCTGGTGCATCTTAAAAATAAAAGATACACGCTTAAATATGTATGTACATACGTATGTATATATCCATGTGTGTGTGTGTATACGTATATATATAATTAAAGTTGTGCAATATAATAAACATAATACACTACTCACCTACCTAATGATTACATCAAAGAGGCCTCTATGGAATCCTTCAAAACTACAGTGTTAGAGATTATCGCGGTAGGGTAAGATAAAGTAGGGATAGGAGATGGAGTAGTGGCATCGAATATTAGAAGGCATGATATATCCTCTCTACATGGTCCACCCTTACGCTATCTTCTGGAAGAGACAAAACTTGCGAAGAAGAGAGGGTAAGGATATAATTACTACCTCTTAGGGAAACTCTAGAAGTGCACCTTTCTTGTGATGCTTTGATGGGCTCTCTTGCCTGGAGGGATCATTCCTAAGGCATTTATGTCATTGCCGTTTTGTAGACCCTTTCTTATAATAGATTTAGGGGTATGCCTATGGCAATTATGTAATTTGAGACAAATATTTAACTAGATAACCAATCTTGTTCAAAATAAAAGGTGTTTTCTTTCTATTATATACTTGATATAATGTGTTATATTAATTAATTTGATTAAAAGTATATTTAATACAAAATCCATAAATTATATGTTTTATGATAGTAGTTACAAAGTGTTGTAACTTTGAGGAATTTATCATAGTAAAAATAAATATACCATTTTAAATATTCCTAGTCAAGATGTATCGAGAATGGATATCCATACATCTGTTAAGACTAGAGTACGTAGCGCTCTGCAAATGTTAGGCAGTGTATTACTCATGGCTGTTGGAGGAACCAAGGGGTTACGTACTGAAAGTTAATGGATAACTATAGAATGAACCACTCAATAGTTTTCTGTTGGTTAATATAACTAAGGTCAAACAGAAAATATTGATGTGATAAAATTACATAGTTCTCTTGACTTAAGAATACTGTTGATCTTCAATGTGGAAGCTCAGCTTTGATTATAGTTAAATCAATGCACAACGTCCATCGAATGACTATAGTTGGGTCAAGTGGAAGCATTGGAAGTGAAACACTATACAAGAGAGAATTCTTCTCTTCGGTTATATGAGCTTAGTATCACATTCAACTGAAGTCAACTCAAAGGGAGCATAACATGAGTATAGTACATCGAACAACTATAGTCACGTTTAAAACTTACATAACTAAAAGGGAGCGCAAGATGAAAAATATTAGCTAATAACAAAATAAAATATTACCCTGCTTATGGAAAGAGGAGGAACTGCATCCTCCCTATGTATCAGTATGGTAAACAAAAACTGAGTGGGAAAAATAGCAATGATCACGCAAGAAATAATGTCGGTGCACCAATGGTTTGACAAACCTTTTTGAGCACATGTGTAGGTTTGCCCTAAGTGAACAAGCAAAATCCCTACACACCATGACTACTCCTTCTCCTTTTTGGAAAAACTAAGTCGACGAGCTGAAGAGAGAAAGAAAGGTCATAATAGCGTAGGACAACTAGGTTAAGAAAGGAAAAGAAGGAGAAGAAAGCTATCCCCGCTTGTTTGAAGGAACAAAGGAAGCGATTGCAATTTAAAATATAAAAATATTGGTCCACCCATTGTAGGGTCTTTCGAGGAGAGGTTGTAAAGATGGATGTGAGTGCTTTAACGTGATAGAATTGCTCATAGCTCGATGTATTCTTCTTACGCACAGAATAAAGAAAAAGCAACTCATGGAAGGTCGTTGGTGATTCTAGATGCTTGGCATAAAGGATATAAGTGCAAGTCAAAAGGAAACAACAAATAGTTTCGAATTGGATATGAGAAATTCTCAAGCTATCCAACCAATCCTTAATTATGAGGTGAAGGGGAAAATAGAGGCCACAACGAATACATTTGGATGTCAACGAAATGAATCCCTCAATGGGCAGATGGTTGCACCCAGACATGGGAGGGACCTTATATGCATAACCACTTACTCTAAAATTCCAAGAAAATGGACAATCAAACATGCTCGTAGTCAACTAAGATAAGATGGAAAGAGACCAAGTTTAATTAGAAGAAAATGGACATAAACAAACTCCTATCCAAACAAGCTACCTAATACAACTAATGTATTAATTCCTAGGTATTTGATTAAACACACAATCGACAACGTCGATGTAGGCGTTTGATCAAACATGTTAGGGAAATTTCAATACTTGGGGAAAACCTTGTTAGGATTCTCTCCATAATAAAAATTAAAACAACAGAGGAGTAAACAAGAAAAGATAAATGAAAATAAGTGGCATAAACTACTTACAGTGGGTTGTGAATTGAAGATCAAGAAATTCCACTACAACAAAACTTACATTTAACAACCTTAAATCGCAGAGTTTTAATGAAAAATGATGTTTATGTATTTATTTTAAAACATACATAAATAAATAAAACGTCGCTTATTCGTTGGATAAAGGCGGACAACCAAATTTTATATTGTCTTCACGTTTCTCTTTTATTTCTTGCTTTCCATCACATTTTTGTCGCTCCAAATAAACCCTAATTTGTTTCATACTTTCCCTTTTCTCCACTCCGCTATATCTTAATGCTTATTTCCCTTAGAAGCTGCTTCCATCCAGGCTCGACAAAAGCTTGATATTTAGATGTTGGAGCAATAAAATTTCTATGCATTGAAGAAAGTTAGGACTCTCATTTAGTTCAATAGATGATTGATGCCATCTCGCATCTTGCCTCAGCTATTGCATCCACCTCGGTGTTTCCTCCACTAATATATGTAACGTCCCGTATTTTACATATCAAAGGATCGTGAAATATTATTATTTACTTCATATTTGGTCGTATGACTCTAAAACTTTAGTAAATGACTACTATGGGCATTTTCCACGCTTGCAATTTTTATCGGACGGTCTGGACCTAGAAATTCTTGTAAAGCCTATAACTCTTGATATTAGTGGAATTAGGGTCTAGATCCACTTTCATTATATCAGACTTGTGGTTTCTATTTACATAGAGTGGTTGTAAATAGAAAATGACTTACCATTTAGGAGATATGATCATTTTAAGTTCTGTTTGCTGCTGGACAGATTAGTGAGAAATTAAACTAAGTCTATACTTAGGCCCACTAATTAATTTCGTGAATTCTGCCTAACTGGGGGAAATGGGACAGATATAAACCATTTCCTACTTTTCCAAAACAATTCCAAACCTCCATTAACCTTAATTTCATCAAAAAATTCATCTTTTCATTACTAAGCTTAGCCTAATCCATCATTAGAAGGGCAATTAGTGAAGGTGATCATAGATTCATCATTTTAGTGCTTTGGGTTTGGATTTGCTGCTGTTCATATCAGATTTGGGGAATTTGATTAGTAACTTGGGTATTAGGTGAGTGATTATTGATCTCTCACTATCCTATGTTTGTTCATATAGTTAAATTTAGTGTTTTAACATGATTTTTGATGTTAAAATGATTTTAAACTTTAATTAAACCATTAGAAATGTTTATGGTCGAAATTAAAAAAGTAGATTAGATTTTTAATGGTCTTACAACCCCTTTTGGATCATATTGCCATTTTATTCAAAACTAGATCTATGCCAAATCTTTTATGTTAATCTTATTTGGACGAATTGTATATGTTAAATGAATGCTTATGGATGATATGTATGTTTGGATGAATTGTTTTTATATGGTTTGCTAGTGTTTTAGAGTTGTGAGGAAGAAGTCATCGGTTTGGGCAAAATTAAGGCAGAGATGCTCGGAATTGGGTGAAACTTGGAGGAGGGACTCTGGAGGATGGAGGAAGCTTGTACTTGAAGTCGCAGCTTGATTGGAGTCAGTTAAGGTGGCTAACCACATATCGGCACCGACCTGAAATGGTGTAGGTGAAGAAAGTGAATTCAGCTTGGTGCATGGAGTTGCTTCATGTCAGGACCAGTGAAACTTCGAGTAAAGCTTCAAGGAGTAGGGGAATAGAGTTCCAAGAGCCAAAACTTTGATTTTTTCTAAGTATAGAACTCGGTACCAACCACTTCAGGTGGGTATCGACCTCTTTTATGGAACACTGGTTTGTGTTGAGGACTTGGGGAGTTGAGATGTGGTGAAGGGAAACTCCAGGCAAGTGGAAGGTGGCCCGATATCAGTGGAAAGGACTTAGCTAAATTTGGTAAAGTACAGGTGAAAGAATTCACACTGGTACCTGTAACAACCCTCTTTGGAACATGCTTAATTTTTGACGTAGTAAAAGTCCATCGAACCTTAGGTCCATTCCAAAGCTGGCCATTGGTTGGTAAAATTGATTAAATAAATAATATACATAGCTATATGTAATATCCCGTAAAATCAACCATAAATAAATAAATTAGATAAATTAATTTAAATAAGATAGGGTTAAAAATGTAAATTTTTTAAAAGCTAAAATTTGACCACAAAAATTATGTCGTTGCATTCATGGTAATTTTCTAATCAATTTCCATATATAATATGTTGAAGACGAAGCTCAAACGAGGGTTAAGGACGTTTGAAGTTTCAGATTCAAATTAATTTAAATAGGATTCAAATTCAAATAAATAATTAATTCCTAATTTGAAATTCAAAAGTTAACAATAATTATACTTGGGGGTTAAGTAAACGTTAAAATTAACGTTAATGTTAAATTATGATTAAGGAAGTAAATAAATTTACAACGGCAAAACAATTAAATGTTCCAAAAATAGGGACCGGTCGACTCCTGACCCACGATCGGTCGACCGATACTGTTAAGTGGCGACTAGAGTTTCGTGCATCTTAACGTACTAGATTTTATTATTTTTAACCGATCTTAATCTGACGGTTTTGTTGCGTCTAACACTATAAATAAGAGTCTAGTCCCCTCATTTTTATTCACAAATTATTTTAGGAATCTAGCGAAGCTCTGTCAGTTCATCTCTTTTAAGATTTAGAAAAACTTCTTTAGGGTTTCAGGTAAGAAATCCAATATTTTTTTTATTATTGTTTATGTTCTGAACCTCTTCTCCTTCAAATCTCTATTTTTCTGAATCTAACATATACACAAATCCCTTGTGGTATATATTAAAAAAAAGAACTGAAAGGGATTATTGAAGGCGTGTCAAACCCGAAAAGGAGACAAAGCTAAGGACCTACGGTGCAAGGAAATCTTAGTGTTACTATTTTATTAATTGAATAGTATAGTTTGGATTTGATATATGCCTAGGGGAGTTTTGGATTATGAAAACAATACACTAAAAATCCCCAAAAATCCCCCAAAGCAAAATGTTAATTCTTAGGTTGGAATTTTAGTTATTTTGTATTGAAATAATGGAGTTTGTATTGATTTTGCAGTTTAAATGCTTTAACTTCTATTCACTTCTTATTCTTTTTTCTTTGGATCTGTTTAAGGGATTTGGTTAAGAAATAGTGTGTAAGATATGAATTCTTATTCGTAGTTTGCACCGTCTATTCTACAAATTGAATAGATTTTCCCTTGTCTATCTTCATGTAAAAGAAGTTGAGTAGGGCGTATAATTAATTAAATTATAAGTTTATATTATTATTGATTTATTCCATTGTTTTAATATATAAAATAAGTTGGATTTGGATTCTAAGTACAAATCTATTGATTTGATTTTGGAATATTGGATTTATCGTGTAAATGTTATTGTGGAAATGAGACTTGTATAATTTTGGAATATTTGACATTTGAACATTTGTTAGGGGCGTAATCTCTGCATGCATGGAAATTAATAAATGTGTGTGTATATATAAACTAGCGTAAATAATGTTCAATTATGACGTATTAGTTGTGTAGTTAATTAGTATAGTAATTATCATTAAATCCCCCTTAGGAAAGTAATTGATTGTTAAGGAAAATTAAGAAGGAATTCTTATAAGCCCTAAAATAATGAATAACGTTGAGATGTATGATAATATATTTTAAGCGTATTATGAATTATGATTAAGTTATAGGGATGCAAGGTCAGTCAGAAGCACACAGAAGTCTGCCCAGCTAATCTGGCTATCAGCAGTGTGGCTTTGGGGCTGATATAAGACATCATATATAATAAGTAACTACGGATGACGTGGGGTTAGTCCTAACTCTATAGGGTAAATCTGCAAAGTTAATCTGACTACCAGTTCTTACGAATAGTCGGACTAATGTGAGACGTCTCTGTTGGGTACGGGTTACAATACGAAGAACCTGCTTTGGGGGTTGAGGGTATTACATGGTTGTTTGAGGGACCGCCTCTTTCCCATGTATGAAGTATTAAATGGTCGGGATTAGGTTTAGGCACGGTTGAGGATATCTCGGAAAGGCCTGCTTCAATGGGAATTAGTAAGCGTTCGAAGAGATTTCCATGCAATGTCAGCTATATATGCACCTGTTAAGAGTCTGCCTTGGGTGTAGATATTAAATGATAGGGGCCTACCTCAATTGAGGTCTTAAATGGTCAAAGTCTATCTATTTTCCATTAAAAGGTATTAAGTGGCTTAGTAACTATCTCTCGCATTGGTAGACATTAATAACGATGGTTATAGGTTAGTGGTTATGGAATTGGATAATCCTTAGGGCTTGCAATTGGAAAGACTTTGAATATAGCTTAAATGCATAAGACATATCCTTATTTAAATTATACCACCCAAGTACTAATGTAAAAAGGCTTGAGATTTCTATTCACCAGACATTGTTGTTCTGACTCCCTCCTTATTATAACACAGGTTAGGGAAGGAGACGATGATTCAGATGAAGATGACGATGAGATGAGCTTGTTGCAGTAGTCTATTTATCTGTTTATGCTATTTTCTGATGTACCCATTTAAAGATGACAATGTATTTTTTAACATGATGAATCTCGGTTATGTAACGGTTATTGTTGATATTGTGTAATGGTTTATTGACATTTGAGATTTCAAATAAAATTGGTACTATAACACCCCGTAAAATGAACCATAAATAAATAAAGTAAATTGAATTAAATATGATAAGGGTTGGATATGAAAATTTTATAAAATTTGGAATTTGATCACGAAAGTTGTTCCGCTGCGTTCGTGGCAAAATTTTGATCTGTTTCCATACATAATGTGCTGAAAGCGGAGCTCAAGCAAAGAAGTTATGAGCATCTGAAGTTCTCAGATTTAAATTAATTTAGTTTGAATTCAAATTCAAATATGAAATCTAATCTAGGGTTTAAATTTCAAAGATTAACTTGGGCGCTAAGTAAACGTTTAATTAACATTTAACGTTAAAAAGTTAATTAGAAAATAAAATAATACGGCAACGAAAATAAATAAAAGGAGCGGTCGACTTGAATAGGTCAACCGGTCGACCATGGCGACGACCGCTTGGCAGCAGCAGTTGCCAGTGGCAGCTTATGTTTTATTTGGTTGTACGCTCCAAAGTTATTCGTTTTCTACCTACTTCTATCTTACGATTCTGGTGCGTTTCAACTCCTATAAATAGAACCCTCTCCTCTCCACTTTTATTTATATTATTTTGGGGAATACGACGAAACTCTGTCATTGCTATCTCTCTCTAATAAGATTCAAAAACTCCGTAGAGAATTCAGGTAAGGATTCAACTTATTTCCTATTTTTTTCTTTCTTCCTCCAATCTATTCTTATTATATTCTTCTCCAATTATTCTAAATCTAATGAATATATATACCTCTTCCCTATTATGTGTGTGTGTATATATATATATATATATCAAAAGAGATAGATTCTAGAAGAGATCGAAAGGCTACAAATCCATTTGAGTAAAGCTAAGGCTAATCTGTGAGTCGAAACCTTAGTATTTCTTTTCAACAGTTGTTTAGTGTATTTCTTTTTGGATTTGAATATGCCTTAGGGATTTTGAGATTTCAAAAATATGATAGATAAAATCTCCTAAAATTCCTTTTTAATTCGATATGACAATTCTATGCTGAGATTCTCAATTATTTACATTAATTTGATGGAATTTGTTTTGTTTATGCCATCTTTGATAATTTCATAGTCTATTCCACTTCTTCTTCTTCTTTGGTTTAAATTGCGATCCTTCAATAAAATATGGGGTTTAGATTACGAATTCTATTCGTAGTTTACACCACTTATTCTTATCTATTTTTTATAAAGAGAGGAGTTGAATAGAATATGGGGTTTAGATTGCAATTCTTATTGTTTAAGATATTCCATTGAATTGGTGTAATAAATTGAGTTTCTATTTTGTTTACAAGTCTGTTATTGCAGTTTTGATTGTGAATATTTATTCCCTGTTTTGGACATTAGAATTCCATGAAATCTTGGAAAATTGAAGAAAATGGACTTGTAATAATAATAATTGGTTAGGGAATTGACATTTAACGCTAGTTCAAGGAGTAAAATCCGTGCGTTTAAAACTTATTAGGTGCGAATATATTTTTATCTCTATTTACGTAATTAACGTATAATAACTGCATATATGGCGTAGTTAATTAGGCATTTATTAACATTTATTTCCCCTATTAGGAAGGTAATTGATTTTGAGGTGAAAATAAGAGGAAACTCTTATATAGCCTAATTATTATTTTAAGGCGTAATAAAAAAGAATCCTTATAAGCCCTTATTTATGAAACGGTGAGATGAGTGTATGTGTGTATATATGGAGAGTAGTTGATTTATGGCTAAGTCATAGGGATGCGAGGTTAATAGAGTTACATGAAGGAAGTCTGCCCTTCACTTTGAGGCTACCAGCAGTTGTGTACACTTTTATTGATGTGAGATATCCTTATGAAAAATATCTGTAATGACGTAAGGTAGTTCCAAATTCCATACAGGAAATCTGCCCAGCTAATCTGGCTACCAGTTCCTATGAATAGCGGACTAATGTGAGACATCATTATGGGTATGGGCCATAAGACGAAGGGCTTGCTTTGGGGTTTGAGTTATTAAGTGGTTGGCCCTACCTTTTTCTCCAAATGAAGTATTAAATGGCTAAGGGGTTACGTTAGGTGGTATCTCTACAGAGGCCCGCTTCTGGAAATAGGTCTTAAATGATGGGGTCTGCCTTATTTAAGGTCTTAAACGACCAGAGTCTACCTATTTTCCACTTGGAAATATTAAGTGGCCTATGAAATGTCAGTTAGATAGTACCATTGAGGAGTGCGCTTCTTGAAATAGGTCTTAAATGATAGGATCTACCTTAATTAAGGTCTTAAATGACCAGTCTGCCTATTTTCCATTGGGAAGTATTAAGTGGCTTGGGTACCGTCTCTCACATTATTAGCTGTTTATAATGTATGATTGGGATAGGGATTTTAGAAAACAACTTCTGGAATGGAAGATATTAAGTGGTTGGATCCACCTCCTTTCCTTATAAAGAAGTATTAAATGATTTTAATGGTTTTATATTCGTAGGCATATTCTTATTTTGATATATACTGCCCAAGTACTAAAAAGGTAAGACTCGAGGTTTTTATTCACCAGCCACTTGTTGTTTTGACTCCCTCCTCATTATAACATAGGTTTAAGGACGGAGTGATGGCGGTGATGATGCTTAGAGATGGAGAAGCTTGGCTTGTTGTAGTATTTGTTATTATTACTTGCTTTTATGTGTACCCATTTATTTAGACAATTGTTGTAACGGTTATTATGTTACTATTTTTAGGAATTTGGTATTATGACATTTTTATGGCTTTGAAATAAATGAATACACTTTACTGCTATATTTCATTCCATCCGCAGTAAGTTCTGAAAGTTTAGTTATGGCTCTGCAATGTTATTTCTTTTTACTACCAACAGCTTGCCTTGGAATGGATTTATGTTTCGATGGGTCATTTCTGGATCGATATTTAGGCATGTTCTGGGGTAGGTTGTTACAGTTACTATTTATGTTATTAAATTTTATCCTTCCACTGTGAGTTCTTAATGAGTAGATAAATAGCTCTGTATTATTCTTTTTACCAATCAACAACCAACTTTAGAATGGGTCTAAGTTTCAATGGGTCTTTTTTGGGTCGGAATTTAAGCCTGTTTTGGGTGGGTTGTTACATTTGGTATCAGAGCTTAGGTTATCCGATCAACGGGGATATGTCTACATATGAGTGGCATACCCGTTATTTTTGAAAGTATTTTTAAAAACGAACCTACTATATGTAAATATATTTACTTATTTTGATCATACTCCTAACTCTATAAATTTAGACTATAGAAGTAGTTGCGACCATATTCCGAAAGGACGAACAAGGCGATTATTAGTTGGAAAAATAAATAGAGTTAAATTTATATTCCTACCCCGATTACCCATGGGGCAGAGGTCGTAACGTATGAAGTAGGCTAAGAAGAGCATGACCACGACATATAGAAGTACCCAAGAATCTGAATGGTACTTGACTCCTTTGTTGGACATAGATTTCCTTATAATTAGGGACTATATAAGCATAATAAGTAATAGGGATAAAAAATGTGGATGAAAAAGATTGTCACTCCAAGGCAATAAATATGGAATAAATAGGAAGTTACAAGAATTTAATATGGATATAAATGGAATGATTAAAGAGGTTAATATGGTAATTATGGAGAGATAAAGGAGGAATAATGGGTAAAATTTTAGTATGAATAAATAAATGTCTTTTGGAATTGTTCGGTTAGGATAATAATAATTTATTATGGATAATGTGACATTTATAGAGATAGTAAATAAACATATTAGGTAGTAATTAAATACTATAAGGAAAGATATTTGTAAACGTCTAGAAGTAAGATGTAAAGAATGAATGGAGCAAGTTTCCATAAAAAGGTATACATTAATTACTACAAGGAGATAACCAGATTTTTAAAGGTTGAGTAGAAAAGTTCAAAAGAAGAAACAATTAAAGTCAATTTCTAAACTCAACCCTATGTGAAAGAATTTGATAAAAGATTTTTGAAAAATTTCTTGAAATGTTTTGAAAGAGCATTTCAAAAGATTATCAAATGAAGATCTTATGTATCATAAGTTGATTTTTTTTGATAGAAAGTGATTTTGGTCGACTTTGGAAATATGCTACCAATTGTTTTGTGAAAAGTTCGGAAAGAGAATGTAAATTTAAAAGTGGTAGTACGTTTTAAAAACGAAATGTGGATGAATTTTATAAAAAGAAATTTGTAAATCTGATGATTTGAAGAGTTGATAAAAAAAGGGGAAAATCTTAATCTCAACAAAACCTCAATCCTAGAGCAGCCGCCATTGGTTTCTTCTTGCCGATTCTAGCCTTTCCGGTCACTATCGCAGTCAGGTTTCATCTGTCGCCCTCCTTTTGGCCTCGTCCTGTCGTTCCCAGATCCCGACATGTCCCTTTCCAGCCCCTCTAACCGCCAGACCTCCCTTCCTCCGGAGCCGCCTCCCCACCTGCCTGAGCCCCCTCCAGGTTTCCCCTCGATCTTCCCTCTTAATCCTGTTGAAGTCAATGATGATGGCTTCACTCTGGTCCTATCTTGTAAATGGAAACACCAATTTAAGATTTTGCTCCAACCCCGATCTCTCAACTCCAACTCCCATGTTACTCCAAATAAGAATCTAAGACCGACATCTCATCGAAGGGTTCAACATAATTTCGCCTCCAACAATAGCAACATCAATCGTCCCAAACAATCCGACAACAGATCTGAAGCTAATAAATGGAATTTTTCCACTACGTCTAGCCGGGCATGGAATGAAGTAGTCAAGGTTAATAATATTCCAGTCTTTATTCCGTCAAAGTACTGTCGTCCCCGTGAATTTAATTCGATGTAATGTGCCAAAATGTTTGATGAGGTTGTTCAAGATGCTAGAAAACAATGGGATAATGCCATTGTAGTTTATGTGGTTGGTCCTAAACCATATTACCCATGTTTTAAAGACTATATTATTAGAGTATGGAAACCAGAAGATGAATTCTCGATTTATTGTAAAGAAAATGGTTTTTATGTCATCAAATTTAACAAAAGGCAAGATTGTGATAAAATATTGGAAGGAGGTCCTTATTATTATAACAAGAAGTTGATGATGATGAAGAGGTGGTCCCTTGGAATGCAACTCAATATAGAACTTCTTCATTCTATTCCAATTTGGATTCATTTCCCCAACTTACCCCTTGATTATTGGACAAAAGAGGGGATTAGTCGTATCGCTTCAGTGCTTGGTTCCCCCATCAAATTGGATAAATTCACTGAAGGAATTATAAAAATTGCTTATGCCAGAGTATTAATTGAAATTAATAACTCTTTTAAGTTTCCACAAAAAATCCCTATCCTATCTGAAAAGGACGAAATTATTTGGCAAGAAGTATCGTATGAGTGGAAACCTTCCATTTGCTCAAATTGCTCTAGCTTTGGACATGCTGAAAATCAATGTCAATTTAATAAAGTTTGGGTTCCTAAAGCAACTACTCAGAAAACATGTTCAGACAACTCTGAGATGATAATAGATGATAACATTGATAACAATTTGGTAAACAAATCTATTAACATGGAGACTCAACCGAAAGTTGTCCATCCAGAACAGGTAGACATTCATATCAACAGTTTCAAAGCTTACTCTATCAATATTTCAATAGAAAATGTTTCTTACCAACCTCAAAACGTCCAGTCGAATATTGCTAATTTGACTACTTATACAAATTTGCAAAACAATCCTATGACTAAAGAAGTAGAAAAGGAAATACAATCAACTATCATTGATACAAATGAAGATAATGATGTCTTTATCGAGATGTCAGAAGTGCTTCTGGACCCATCCCTGAATCATGTAAACGCTGATCAGATCACTGATCCTCCTTCTAACTCTAGATCAAGATTAACCAAGAAAATAAGAACGGAGGAAGTTCCATTCGAGTTTAAAGTCACAGCCTCCTTTGATGTTATCGAGAACCCTGCGTGGGCAAGTTTAGTTAATCAATTAAAAGGTAAAAATAAAAAGACAAAAAAAGCCAAGTTAACGGGGACAACTACTTCCCTTGAAGGCAGTAGCAGTCCAGAAAATAATCTATAGATGCAGTTCCTTTTTGGAACATCAAGGGTATGAATGCCCCTGTTAAATAGTTTGAAGTGTTGCATATTTTAAACACTAATAAATTCTCCTTTCTTGGCATTATTGAAAATAAATTACCTCTAGACAATATTGATAAATTCATGTCCAAAATTAAAACAAATTGGAAATACTCTCATAATATATCTAACGGTCAGAATAGCCGAATTTTAATCCTACGGGACTCATCTCATTGGTCGAATATCATTTTAAACTCTAATAACCAATATATTTCTTGCATTTTACATAATGTAAGTGGTATTAGTGGTTTATGCACCACGGTATATGGTTTTAATGAAGAATTGAAGCGTGTATAGCTTTGGAAGTATATTTTAGAACAGTCTAAAGGCTTTAATTTACCGTGGATTGTGGCGGGTGATTTCAATGCAATTTTATCTCATAGTGATAGAATGTCAAATGATCTTTTTAACTCGATGGGCGATCAAGATTTTATAGACTATATTTCCTATTCTAAACTGGTGGAGCCAAATTTCACAGGTAATTATTATACATGGAGGGGAGGTCAAAGTTTTTCTATTCACAGTAAAATTGATCGTGTTTTTGTTAACTCCTTATGGTTGGACAAACTTCTTCAGTTTGGAATTCATTTTGGAAGTCATTCTTTGAGTGATCATACTCCCATCATTATAAATCTTCTGATACATAACAATAAAAGGGTTCAAGTACCTTTCAGGTATAAAAACTCTTAGCACCTTCATATAGATTACCAGTCATCCATCCATGATGCTCTGCTACAACAGTTTTCTGGAAATCCACTTCATATTCTCTTGTGCAAATTGAAGGCAGCCAAATCTGCATTGAAGGAATGGGCAAAAAGTAAAAGTAACATATACACGGTGGTTAATAAATTAAACAATGATACCAATAAGCTTTATAAATAGCTTGTGAAGGATCCTCTGAATGACAGTATAATGGAGCAGTACATTATGCATAATGAGTAGTTACATTCTATTATGAGACAAATTGCAGTGGATAATGAGCAAAGGATGAAAATAAACTGGCTAACCAATGGGGACAAACCTACTGAATTTTTTTCCGTAAAATCAAAGTCCTTAATCCCTTAATCCTAAAGGAAGGAGTAATTTCATTCTTAATAATAATGGTACATGGTCATCAGCATTAGACAAACTTGCGCACGAGGCTGTTAAATATTTTTCTGTACTGTTCTTATCATATCGGGCCACAAACCAATTTCCAGGAATTATTTGCAAGAAAATTCTGTCTGACAATGCTAGACATAATCAATGTAAACCGTTTCAGCTAGAGGAAATTAAAGCAGCTACATTCCATATTAATGACAACAGCTCCCATGGACCAGATGGTATTAATTCAAAATTTTATAAAGTACATTGGGAGAAAATTAAATATGATATCCGGAATGCTATGAATGGCATTCTCCAATCTGGGAAACTTATCAGAGAAATTAATCATACTTTTATTTGTCTAATTCCAAAAAAACCTGATGCAGTGGACGTGACTGATTTTAGGCCAATTTCTCTATGCAATGTCTCTTACAAAATTTTAGCCAACCTCCTTTGTAATCGAATGAAAGATTACATCAATGATCTCATCTCATATAATCAGAATGCCTTCATTCCTGCCAGACTGATTACTGAGAATTCCCTGCTAGCTTATGAAATGGTTCGAGGATTCAACAAGAATAATTCTATGCCTGAAAATTGATCTGAATAAAGCCTATGATAAAATAAGTAGAGAGTTTATTCATCACATGCTGATTTCTATGGGTTTTCCTCTATTATTTGCTGACCTTATTTATGAATGCATTTCTACTCCTTCGTTTTATGTTCTAATTCATGGTTCCCCATATGGATTCATTGACAGCTCGAGAGGGTTAAGACATGGGGACCCTCTCTCACCATATTTATTTTCTACTGCTATGGAATTCCTAACTATCAGTCTTGATGTAGAATATTTTAAAGGTAATATTACCCCAATTTATCAAACTGAGCCAATGATTACCCACTTATTGTATGCGGATGATATTTTAATTTTGACTAAAGCTACCAGTCAGAATGCTGAAAGTATAAAACAAAATTTTCAGAATCTGAAGCACTTATCTGGTCTTGATTTAAATGCCAACAAAGCTTCTCTATTCTTTAGTAAAGGAGCAAAATGCAAGAATCAGATTGTTGACACCCTTAAAATCAGCACTGAAAATCTCCCCATTATGTACTTGGGCATCCCTTTATCTAACAACAAATTAAGAACAAGGGATTTTGGATGGTTAATAGACAAAATTAATAAAAAATTCAATCATTGGAATAATAAGATGCTGAATATTAGTGGTAGAACAGAACTGGTTAAATCTGTTATTTTCCCAATGATTCAATTTTGGCTTCAATTCTCTCAATTTCCTATGTCTATTAGTCAGAAAATTAACTCCATTTGTGCTAATTTTATATGGAAATCCAAAGCTCATAAAATGTGCTAGGATGATGTGTGGAAAACCAAAAGTGAGGGGGCCTAGGCATTAGAAGAATTGATGAAGTTGTCAAAGCAGTTGTCATTAGACTTTTATGGAATTACATTCATGGTGATTCTCTTTGGGTAAAATGGATGCATGATAAGTACTGCAAGAATACTAATTTTTGGACTGCTACAATGGATAATAATGCAACATATACATGGAAAACACTACTAAGGGCCAGACAATGGTGTAAAGGGCTTATAGATAGATAAATTGTAAATGGTGATAACACAGACATTTGGTTCGACCCATGTTTAAATGGATCTTCACTGATTGACAAGCTTGGATGGAATACCATGGCGGTGACTAGTGGTTGTAACAGAAAGGTATCTAAGCTTATCTCTGGCAATGAATGGAAACAACATTTAGACTACATTCCTACACATCTTCATACTGCAGTGCACAAATTACCTATTCATAATCATATGGAAAAAGACTTCTGGTTCTGGATTCCTAATAAATTTGGTCAGTTCAGTATGAAATCAGCATGGGAACAAGTCAGATGCAAACATGCTGAATTCAATTGGACAAAAATAATTTGGGATGAAAATTGCGCTCCAAAGATGTCCATTTATGCTCTCTTGGCAAAAGTTAACAAATTAAACACTAAAGGTAGAATCAACAGATGGAATACTGCTATAGATCGAACCTGTGTTCTATGCTTAAATTAGTTTAAAGACAGAGACCACATATTTTTTAACTATAATTATTCGAGACGATTACTGGAGGAAACTATGCATAAGCTAAATCTCAATCTCGGTAACAGATACGATATTAATCACATTTTAGAGATTATATGTCAAAACCAGAAAAGCAACTCATTAATTAATCAGGTTACTAACATAACATTTACTTCTCTGGTTTGGAATGTATGGTGTGAAAGAAATAATCGAGTCTTTAAGAGCATCGAAATGCCCACTAACTTAAGATTTAGACTCTTAATTCAAGACTGCAAATATTTAATCTAGCACAATTTGAACTCGAAGAAAATAAGTACAGATTCAAAACTTATCTTGGATGAATTCAACATAGCCACTGACCTGAGATCCACCCTCCTTCCTCCTTGAACTTGACTCTGCTTCCTCTTGAATTCTCGGGGTTGGATTTCTTTTTGCCTCTTTCAATTTTTAGCCTTCGCCATTAATGTTCAGAGGAGTCTGCCTTTGTCTTCAGGCTTAATTTGGTAAAGTAATGCTTTTTCTCTTTCTTGGAGGTGACCTCTCGAAAATAAAGAATTAGTGGTCTTCGTTCTTTGCACTGAACATGTGTCCATGGGGTTATTTTGTATTGTGTTTTATCCTTATTTGTTTTGTTTTATTTTGCTTGTTGATACAAGTTGCTCGTATGGATGGTTTTGAGTGTGTCTTTATTTTGTTTACTCCTCCATCTATTTGACAACTTGGCTCAGGCTTTGTCTTGTTGTACTGTTAATATATGGACATGATATGTACTCTTTTTCCTGGCAAAGCACCCATATAGGTTAGGGGGATTGCAAGGTTTTAGTGAGGCATATCATGGAAGTATATGCATTTTTATAGTATATAAAGTACCTTTTTTCCAAAAAAAAGGGTTTCCATTTGTGATTTTCTTAGTTTAAAATTTGTTAAGTTAAAAAGTTTTTAATTTTTGGATTTTTCGTTTTTTTGAAATAAATGTAAAATAGGACATGTGTTGGACTCAGTGACTTTTCCTACCTTAAAATTTTGAAAGTTCTTTTCTTTCAAATTCTTTTTAAAGGGTGTATAAATGGAAATGACACTTGATTGAAGTAGGAAAATAGAAAATAGAAAGGTAAGGATGTCCAATAAGGTAGGTAGGAGGAACATTCCCATATAAGAAAATGTGGAGAATAACAGCTAAAATTTAGATAGTAATAACATTGGGAATTTTAATCCAGTAATAAATAATATAGGAGAGAAGTAATTGGAATAGGCTAAGAAATTAATAATATATAAGTTATTTTGTCTACTCCATTTATCCATAATTTGAAATTATAGAAGGTGTTTTTGACAATTGAATGGAATTAAATGATAATTAATAAATAAGCTGAGATAATTTTGTACATAAGGAAAAGCATTTTTATGAAGATGATAATTTTATATATACATTTTTCTATTTGTATATAGAACTTGTTTGAATAAGAATATTATTGAATTTAAAATGGTAATAAAAGAGAAATAAATTGGGATTGATAGGAAAATGATTGCGAAAGATTATAGGTGTTTTAAAATATAGTTATAAAATGTATTTGGTTAAGTTGACAATACATTCTGAGTAAAAAACAATAGATGTTAACTATATATTTAAAATAATATAACAATTTGAAATTAGAAATTTGTAATGCATGTGAAACATCTTTGAAATAATAAATGACTAATAGAGTAAAAACTTGTTATTTTGGAATAATGTTGAAGTTATGAACGTTATAATGGATTTAAAAAGAGTTAAATTTGGAAAGTAATAATAATAATATTACATCCTTAGAATGGTATTCAATGAATTTTTCATAAGTATAGGCCATGACATGGGGTAATAAATGCTGATTTTGAATTTAATGTAACAAGTTTATTTGTATAGAAACAATTTACTAAAAATTATTTTGTATGTTATAAAGAATAGTGAAAACCAAATTTCTATGGAGTAGATAGGGATCACTACTTAGGTAAGACATGGTAAAAATTTATGATATGAATAAAAGTGGAATAGTATGTACAACCCGATTTAGAAATTTGAAATCAGTCCCAAACCTTTATTTGTAGAAGTTGAATAAGTTGTAAAGATATTACAGATCTATAATTGGGTTGTCAAGTAGGTTGCCCTAAATAACTTGGAATGTAAATTTCTATATTTTAATTCATTTGGACCGGTTTCCTTGTAATATCCATAAATTATCATATTCTCAAATATGTATAAAAGCGCGTTGTTTGAATTAACAAAGAAAGTACCAAAAATGGAAGTAGATGTGTAAGATATGGATATCCTTTTTCGTAGTATACACTATCTATTTCAATAAAAGAAAAGAAATAAATTTTTGTGATTTCAAACAAAACAAAATTTTCATTTGTGGTTAATTTATGGAAAATTATAACGGTAATCCTTTTAGAATAATAGCTCTGATAAATTAAAAATGTGAAAATAAATGTTCTGGTTTAGAGATTAGTATACAAGGATAACCGCGCTTAATGACTAAAAATATATAAATAACATATACGTATTAATTAGTAATTAACGGATTAAGATTTATGGACATTAATTTCAAATTTAACGGGAAACAAATTTGTAATCAATGGGAGTAAAAATGAATTACATAGGGACTGATTATGGAAATTTAACATGGCATTCATGGAAGAATTGAATTGGAGAAATAAATGGATTTTGGAATTTGTAAAATATTTAAGTCTTAGATGAGGATTGATTAAAGATGGTCCAATTTTGACAATAATGGTCAACTATTATGGGTATATTAACTAAAGTAATAGATGGACCACATATATTAGAAACCAAGAAGGAAAATTAAAGAATATGGGTGACAGTGGAATGACATATTAGGAATGTCCATCTTAATTTAGTAAGAAGTGTTAGGACCTCAACACCATTTACACAGTTAATGATAAATGACAACTTCTAGCAAAATTTTCTTTTAGAATTTTGGGTTGTAGTCACTAACTGTCTCCCCTAATTATTGAAAAAGTATAGAATATGGTATAAGATATGTCCTTGTTTTATCACTGTGTTGATTTTATGTATGGAATTAAACCACTTGATAAATATATACATATTGAGAAACGATGCAAATAAGAAAATTTTATAGGGACATTTAACTAGCGATAAACCATGGGTAGGATTGGAAGTTAATGAGGAAATTAGAAGTAAATAAATGCTCCAATCCCGGAAACTTTAGGATTTCAGAAAAAATAAATTTTAGCTTGCAGAATGTCACCATTTAATAAAATATATATGGATGTAAAGAGGATTTTCTATTGAACAAGGATGAAGAAAAAGGTAGTAAAATTTGCCGCTAGGTATTTGAGGTAAAAAAATTTCCTAGTAGGAGCAATAGGACCGCAGCATCTCTACCATATATTTGTATCAAGGAAGTGGTTCGACTTTATGAAATTCCAGTTAGTATCCTTAATGACAAAGACCACTTATTTATTAGAGAAATTTTAGAATAGTTTACAGCTCTAGGAACTTATTGAATCTTAGCACTGCTTACCGTCCGCAGACCGACGGACAAACTGAAGAAGTGAATAGGATCTTGGAGGATTTGTTAAGAGCTTGCATCATGGACTTTGGAGGACACTAGGAGCAACATTTATCTTTAGTATAATTTGCAGTCACCAACCCACGATTGGTATGGCACCCTTTGAAGTGCTTTATGAGTGGCCTTGCAAATCGCTAAATTGTTGGTGGGAAACCACCTGCAAAATCCTACGCGGACTAGATTTAATTTGCGAGACTTCGGAAAGAGGAAAGATAGATTCGATTAAGCAGCGTGTGAAGGTTGTAAGATTTGAAAAGTCGGGAATGTTGGCATCAAAATTTATTAGGCCTTCCCAATTTTGGGAAAAATAGGAAAACTTGTGTATCGTGTGAAGTTACCAGATAAATTGGCAGGAGTCCGCGACATTTTTCACGTTTCACATTTAAGGAAATGTCTTCGTAGCACAACCACTATGGTAGAGCCTGATCAATTGGGGGATATTGAGACAGAGCCAATAGTATCTCGTGTAATCGCACACATTGTGGAGCACGGAACAAGGAAGCTCCACAACAAAGAAATTGGGTTGGTTGGAGTACAATGGGAAGAAAATCCGACGGAAGGAATGAGGACTTCTCATCCTAAGCTTTTCACTGGTAAACTTTTCTCTCCAAAATTAGGTTTTTAGTTGCAACGTGGTTGCTAGATTGGATGGTAGGAGGTGATTGCTACACTTTTCACTATCACTTGACACGATATAGAAATTTTTATGCATGCTTAGGGTGTTCGCATATATACTTATATGTCACGACCATACACTCACGTTAGGATTGAGCTCACTTATAATATGTCTATAGTACATAAACTCATTGCACTTTTGGTTGAGTAGATGGTTGTGTAGATAACTTGATTGTATAACATGGATGTTTATTGCGCGTTATGCTATTCGGCCCTTGGAATGATGTCGAGACGAAATCATTTAAGAGGGATGTAACACCCTATAAAATCAACCATAAAAAAATTAATTGAATAAATTAATTTAAATCAGATAGGGTTGAAAATGGTGTAGAAGTCGGAATTTGACCACGAAAGTTATGTCGTTGCGCTCGTGGCGATTTTCTGATCAGTTTTCATATATAATATGCTGAACGGAACTCAAACGAGAAAGTTATATACGTTTGAAGCTTTGGATTTAAATTAATTTAAATAGGATTCAAACAAATAAATAATCGATTCTTAAGTTTGAAATTTAAAAATTAACAGTAATTATACTTGGGTTAAATAAATGTTAAAATTAACGTTAACATTGAATTATAATCAAGGAAGTAAATAAATTTACAATGGCAAAACAATTAAACGTTATCAAAAATAGGTGGTCGATCGGACCATTAGGGGTCGACTGGTGGGAAGCGCAGTGCTGTTAAGTGGCGGCTAGGAGAAAGTTTGTGAATAACAAATTAGCAGTTTTTCGACAGACTGTTCACAACCACCAGAACAAATCAGCGTCGCTTAACAATATGTGGTGGCTTTGACAAAAATAAAACGAAAATCAGATTTATGTTATAAACTATATAAAAACAAGAAGTCGTCGTTAGAAAAAGAGGAAGGAGACATTTTATTCATTCCTGAACTTGGTTCTTCATTTCCATTACATAGGCTCATTTATAAAAAGGTTTTGAAGCTTGGGATTAAACTTATCCCACGATGTGGGACTAAACAAAATATAACAAACATTGTATATCATATTCACTCTTTATAATTTACATATATTAAAACACTCGCCCTTGAATATGCGTCTTTACAATCTTGGATGCTCATATGGTAGCTTGAAATTGTCCATTTTGAAATGTGTATGATGACTGCTCCCCCTCATTATTATTCTGCTTTCATATATCCATTCAGTTGTTATAGATATTGTCTGTTGCCTCATTAAAACCTCTGTTAGGAAAACCCAATGGGAAAAACCTTGAAAGAGGAAAATAGTGCAACTTGTGAAATCATAGATATATTATATAATGATATTCCATCTAAAGAGTTTGATAGTTTGGGATCAAAATAATGCCCTATTAAAACCTTACTAAGAAAAACTCAATGGGAAAAATTTTAGTGAAGGAAAAAGAGTACAATAACATATTTATTATCTCATTTCATCAAATGAAATTTGATACATCAGGATCAAACTAATGCCTCGTTAAAACCTTACTAAGAAAAACCCTATGAGAAAATCTTAGTGAAGGAAAAAGAGTACAATGACATATTTCAATAATTTACATCAAATGGAGTTTAATACTTCTGGATCAATGTAATGTCTCATTAAAACCTGATTAAGAAAAACCTAGTGGGAAAAATCTTAGTGAAGGAAAAAGAGTACACTATGATATACTTATGTATGCTCCCCTTGATTTTATATTTTTCCCTTTAAGTTTGAATATATGTCATTATAATTCAAATTGGATATAAATACTTTTATAACGTCTTAGACAAGCGTTAAAAGTCCGAAAACAATAATTCTACTTTCCTTTCTTTTGATCTTCATCATTTACAAATAGTTTCCTTCGATACAGTCGAATTTTCCAAGATTGTTTCTTCCAAATATGATTTTAATTTTATGCATTTTGTATGCTACCTTTATGAAAAGCACTTCACGTGCTTTCATTTTTGTGCTTCAAATCAGTTTTGCATATTGCAACTACATCTTTGATGAATATTAAAAGTTTCATTACAACAATACTTAAAAACAAGAAGTAATCTACTCATCTTGAAGTGCGTTAAGGTTTTCATTACAACATTACTTAGAAGAGGTTTTAATCTACATTCCATGTTTTTGCATTCTTTATGATCATCAAAGTTATTTATATTCTTCAGGAACTTGTATATTTTAATAAGATTTTCCTATCACAACTAATACTTCAATGGATATTAAGAGTTTCATTGCAACAATACTTAACAATAGGAAGTAATCTACCCATAATCAATTATTTCAAGATTTTCATTACAACAATACTTAAAATATGATTGTAATCTATGCTCCTTGTTCTTTGCATTCTTTATAACCACCAAAGTTATTTATATTCTTTAGGAATTTGTATACTTTCATCGTTTAAGATGATTTAAGCAATATTTATACCTTCGGGGTATATTAAGTGTTTCAAACGCTTTCGCTACTTTGCGGATTACACGTCCACATTTCTATATTAGTAAAGGATTCATGATGACAAATCATGTTTTCCTCTAATTCAAGAATTTCAATATATTTATAAACATAAGTGCTTTTATTATTCACAAATTTATCATCGATGATTATTTCTTGTCAGTTCTAGATATGATTTATTGAGATCTCAATATTTATCCGATTTTAGGTACCTAAACCACTTCTAGGTTTATTTGACAATCATGTCATGGGTCTCTTCTAGAGCACCCTTAAGTGTTTCTTCAAAAACACTCATCTCCTTTATTTGGCATCTTTATTGCTTACTCCAAAAATATTTTGAACTGACTTCTCTACCACACTTTAGATGTGATTTATATCCGTTTGGTTCTCATTCGTTGGTCTAACCAATTGGAAGAATTTACTTATTATGTAGATCATTTGAATACATGCATGACTTCAGGTCATTCAACATTTATGTTGATTGAATTTTAAATCACTGAATGATATCTATGCATATTATATATGATAAGCTCATATCAATTTAGTCAAACAAACTGCAGGTTTTTAGTTAAATATCTACATATATGGATATACACGTGCGTCCACGTATTACATATATATTACAGATTTTCACATTCTTTATCATTTGAGTTAGTGATTTTAGAAAAAACTAATACAAGGATCCAAACTATTAATTTTTGTTTATCACTCGATGTAAATGTGAATCCTTAAAGATTAAATGATAGTTTCCAAAACATCTGGTTTGAAAATACAAATGCATCGAGTTTGACTTATGAATGATAACTTCAGGTTATTTGATATGTTACCACTTCTAGTTATAGAATATATTGTAACTTCTAGTTGCCTTTGGCTATCTATAATAAGAATTTCAAGATCTAAATCATAAAATTTGTTAGTGTTCTTGCTTTAGTATTGAAGTAAAACTTTTCCTAGTAATAACTATCAAAGCCTCTGGTTTGATAGTTCATAAAAGTTGCAATATGTCATATAACCTCCTGTTTATTTCCATTATCAAACTTCGAACTTTATGTTCATTTTTGTTCACTTAAATGTATGAATCCACACAAATACAGAATATAATCAAGACTTTCTACATACATACTTACATACATACATATATATATATATATATATATATATGTGTGTGTATGTATGCAGATATATTATTCGAATATGCTAAAGAACAATGTCCTTTGAATCATCATCTACTTTAGTATTATAATGTTTTAAACTTTTGGTTTAAATTTACATATGCTATAGCATATTAGTATTTACACTTCGTATGCATAAAATGAAATATGGTACATATATAATAGTTATTACAATATTTAGAAGGGAAAAAAACTTAAATATATACGATTTTTTTCTTCTAACATATTATATCACAAGTTAGTTTTATTAACAAAAAGCATTTATATGTACGTAATATATTCTTAGAATATAAAGTTGCCTTTTAGTGTAACTATTGTTATTGCAACTTCTAGTTCTCAACAACGAAAACTTAAGGCTTTTTTTGTAAATCACATCATTCCAATCTCTTTAGAACTTGACCTTTGCTTACAATAAATCACGTGATATTAACTTATCACCAAGTTAAGGTTATCAACTTGCAAATATAAATAAATAAATAAAAATTTTAGTTTTTCAGTTTCTAGAACTTCAAGTTTTAGGAAGTTAGGTTCCTAAATTTCTTACAACTATATAGACTTTAGATGCAACATTACAGTAAAAAAATTAATTTAACGATGTGTTGTAGTTACACTAATGGTTACAAATCATTATGTACATCAAATACGCTTGATATATTGATATATACTGTGCATAACGGATATAAAATATTGAAGCGCCTTTACGGAAAAAGAATATATACACACACATACACACACACACACGCCAATATTCCTATGATATTTTCTTATATAAGATGCTGCTCTAATTTGCAATAATTTTGATAAAGTTACATATAGTAGTGGAAGAATAATGTTTCAAGCATAATATATAAGGGTATGAAGAAATAAATTCCTTATGAGAAAATCGTGCAACAACAAGATATGACTTCTAAAATAGAATGTTTCAAGATTCTAACAAAAAAATGCACAGGTTAAGAAAATCCAATAATTTAACAAAGATGACACACGCTAAGAAGAGTCAAACCCAATGTATATCTAAATCTGGGAAATGTTGGTATTATGGGAATAGAAGACAATACTCCTTCTGGCACCAGAATGTACAGAAATCATAGTTCAACTAATTCACTTAAGGTTCCACCTTTCATCTTGATCCAAAAGATGACAAATACAAATAACTAAATTTTCAAGCGATTTTCCCTTGATTTGGATGACAACAAAATAAATATCAAGTGTATCATTTTATTTATTTAATGTAACCAATGCTAAATGCAAAGAAACAAACTAATCTTCCACAGTATTTACTACTTAGTAAAATAAACAAATAAAAGCAAACTAATTCAACGCTCTTACTAATTCATGTTAGCAATGTGTAACAATAATACAAAGAGTAAATAATCATGAAAATAAACCCCTTTATCTCTTCTGGAGATTTCAAATTCATAGAAAGCTTTGCTCATCTTTAGGAAAAATAATAAAAATCTCTTCTAGAGATTTGAATAAGCATAAAACATCGTTTCTTTCACTCTCATTGATTTTTTTATTCATTTGTTTTTATAGCGGAACATTTTGTCAACAAAGCATTTCACATATGTAAATCTTTTGGATTTCAATTTAATCAAAATTAATGATTAGAGCTAGAAATCTTATTGCTCATTAGTCTTCAGGTCAATTGAGCCAATATTAGATTAATAATTATTTTATGTAACTTTGATGATGTCATTGATGCCTACCTCCAACATCAACAAGATTTTCATCACAATTTTATTTCATATCTTTTATCCAAATTTGTTGTATTTGGTGATTTTCTTGGATACTAACTAATTGTCTGGTTTAATTTAATTAACTCTGCTAGAGTTTTATTCTGATTTTACATGAACAATAAAACCAGACTTATAAGCAATCAAATCACATGCATTTGCGATTCATTTGCGATCATAATAGATCTTCAATGAATGTCATACTATATAGCTATAAGGAAATCATACTAATGTATTTTGACTAAGAAAATAATAGCCTTTTAAGCATCATCTAATCATATCATATATATAAATATGAACAATAGATCCCATATATATACATATACATATATAGACACTCACATATATATTTCCTTTAATGATTTAATTTTCTATTATATTTTTTTTTGGAACTTCTGGTTCTTTATTACAGGGAAACTTGAAATTAATCATACATGGAAACTCAAGCTTTTAGCTTTATAGAAACTACATGCTCTCAAATTTTATTCAAAATAATAGAAATTAAGCTTACTTGTATGCTTTCATTAATGTTTTCATTCACTTCAGGTGTGCTAAAATCAAGATCAATATTGGATCTAAACTTAATACGATCTTCTGGATACATATTATCCTTGTATATGTTTCTCTAAGAAACAATAAAATATTTCCTTTGGAAATATAGATCATATATGAAAATCATTTCCAAAGTCTTCATTCAAACCAAAATCCAAATCAAAAAGTTTTCAAAACGAAAAATTCATTTACCAAACATGTTTAGATTATTAGATTCATATTAAAAGCCAAAACCATATCAAATTCAATAAATTTATTTGAATAAACAAGAACAAAAATTGTCAAATTCAAAGCTTGCTTTCCGAAATAAATGAACTCAAAATACAAAAATAAGCAAGTTTTGAATCAATTCAAATCCAAATTCAAAAATCATTACATTCAACATTTTATTTTTAAACCATGTATATATCTTAAAGATATATAATTTGAGTATGATTTTGAGATCTACAATATAATGAGATCAGAAAAATAAGAAGAAGAAAAAAATCAGATCTGTAATAGAATGAGATCTGAAATACAATGACAAAAAAAATACATGTACAATGGAACGAGATCTAAAAATTTAGATCTGCGTGAGATATAAAAAGATAAGATTATATAAAAAAAATCTAAAAAACTAGATCTATGATAAAATGAGATCTAAAAAGATAAAATTAATAGAATCAGGTGTAAAAGACAAGATCAATAGAATTAGATCTGAAAAATTGCTTACCATTTTGAGATCTATATTTAGATTTGATAACGTCTTATGAACTATATAAAAATAAGAAGTCATCATTAGAAAAAGAGGAAGAAGATATTTTATTCATTCCTGAACTTGGTTCTTCATTTCTATTACACTGACTCCTTTATATAAAGATTTTGGAGCTTGGGATTGAACTTATCCCACCATGTGGGACTAAACAAAATATAACAAATATTGTATAGCATATTCACTCTTTATAATTTACATATATTATAACAATTTAGTTGTAACGACCCAGAATTTTAGATAATTAAAATTCGAATATTTAATTGATTTTAAATATTAATAAGTGGAATTTATAAGTCGAATGATTTATTTTTCGAATATTGGATTTAATTTGACAATTAAATCGATAAATTAAATAGTGAGATTCCAGAGATGATTGAAAATCGAGTTTAAAATGATTGAAAATGATTTGTAAAATTTTATTTAATCATACTGGAGTTATAGAAAGGTTATAGAACTTTTAAAATTGAATTTAGAGTTAATCTGTGAAAATGGAATATTTTAATATTTAATTATCGACTGTAAAAAATAGCCAATTTTCGAACAGTCTCAGAATTGAACGAGACCAGTTCCATTGGATCTGTAATAGTTAGTTATCATCGGATTTCAATTTTCGTATCCATCGGAGTTGTCGTTTGACCATGGCAACTCGAAACGCATCGATATCGTTTTAATTTTAATTCGGCGAGTTAAAATAGTCATTTTTCAAACAGTGTCGGATTTCGACGAAACCAGTTTCATCGGATCCGTAATGTGATATTATTGTAAGATTTCAAATTTCGTAATTTTTGGATTTACCATTTGTCCGGTACAAATTAAAACGCCTCGAAATCGATTTAAATCGGTTTAATTTAAATTGATCGTTTATTGTCGTAACTCGCACAGACGACCGAATTAGCTTTCGAAACCTGTTCCATTGTGTCCGGAATGCGGGGTAAACCCCAGGAACGCCAGTCACCGCGCGTAAATCGGAGTTTGGGAAACCCGGATGAATAGTGTTCGATATTTGCTATAAATAGACGATTTATCACAAAATAAAAGAAAAAATTTTATTAGGGTTTCTTCTTCGTGGCCGCCAGTTATCAAATCAATGGCCAGAAAAATCGCCTCCTTCTCTCTCAATTTTTATCCAATCCGTCGACAATTTTCAAAACCTTTCAACTAGAAGATTGTAGTGCTCGATGAGACGGAGATGTTCAACGGTCAAGATCGGAAAATACGTCGCCGATCAATGGCAAATCGCGTTCGAACGGTCGATGGTTGCGCACGCATTTCTAGGCTAAGGTGATGCCGAGTTCGACCGGTCAGCTGGTGGAGGGGGAGTTCACGTAGGCGAGTTGAATGGCGGCCTTTGATCGACGAGGAGATGAACGGTGTGGGTTGCGAAATTGATGGGGAGGGGCGGCGGTTTGGGTTTCGTTGTCTCGAACGAAAACTGGAAAGGAGGGAGGATGTTGCGTTTCACGGTCCAGATCCTGGGGCTTAGCAACGAACGGCCACGATTAGTTAGGTTTGAAATTTAAAGAGAATTGTAAAATTTAATTATAATTTTAATTCGTATAACTTTAAAAATGCATATCTTTTTGCTGCGAGATCGGAAAAAGGCGAAACAAAATGCGTTGGAATCGTAGCGTCGAATACTACGCGATGCAACTGGATTGGAAGCGATCGGGGTCAATGAAAATTTTGAGTGAAATTAAACGTCCATTTAATTTCATTCGAAATAAACGCTATAAATTGCTATCGGAAAATCACGGTGAGATCTTCTCACTCAATTGAATGTGGAATTATTTACAGTTATTGATTAATGATTGACTGTTTGGATGTGCTATTAGATATTATAGGATATATCTATATATAGCAATATATACATATTGGCATATGTATATGTTGGATTGATGATTTCCCGCCTCGTATAGCGGATGAGACCCTATTGCGCCGTTAGTAAGCGGATTTATAAAACCTATATACCGCGATAATTCCGTACTGGAGCGGAATTGGTATTGTGCTAACATCTGTGGATGCAGGGAAACAGGTTGGAGGGATCCGACTGGATTCCTCACCGTATTGATTATTTACAGATATTTTGATATATTCTGTTATCATATGATGATATATGATATTTGACTGTTGTGATGGACTGATTGGTGTTGTTGCATCATCGGATTCCGTTTTGAACTTTAAAAATGACGACTTTTAATTTAAAAGGGTTTTTAAAGTGATTTTTTGGAAATATACGTTTTATGGAATTTTTGAATCGATTTATAAACGTAAAATTTTAAAGTTATCAAAGTTATAATTTTTAGTGAAATATAACCGAAGTGTTGTGTTTTGAAACAAAAGTTGATTTATTTATAAAATGGTTTAAGTTGGGATTTTTGAATAACTATAAACGATTTGTATAAAAAGATTTATAAAATTGATATTTTATAAATCGAAATATTGGACTTATAAAACGAATTTTTATAAGTGTTAAAAAGAAGTATAAAAAGGATTTCATAAGTGAATGAAATAAATAGATTTATAACGTGAAGTTATAAAGTGAATAGATGTTGTAGAATAAACGATTTATAAGTAATTTACTTATAAATTTGACTTTTGCACTTAGATGGGATATAAATAGAAATTGCAAAATGAAATGATTTTGTAAGTTGAAATCGTTATAAAGTACAAAATGTGATTTATAAACGTTGTTTTATAAATCCGAAATCACTTATTCTTATAAGTGAATTTTTGAAGATTAATAAAATGAGATTATAAACCGGAGTTGTTATAGAAAATAGAAAATGGAATTTATAAACGTTGTTTTATAAATTCGGAAACAAATCGATTGAATTTGATAAATTAAATATAGAAGATTATCAAAGGAGATATATTCGCGATTTTGGATAGCGAATTATTATCAAAATAAAACGTGTAGAAAATAGTGAAATGTAAATAGTAAAGTATATTCACGATTTTGGATAGTGAATATATTGTTAAGTAAAATGAACTTGTTTTGGGAAAGCGATATTACAGAAATGAAGTAATTGTTTTAAAAGATGTTTTAAAACGTGATAAGTATCGAAACATAGTTTTCAACAATTATTGTTGAAAATAGACGTTTTCGAGAAATATAAGGAAATGATGGACTATAACACTGTTGTTATAGTAAATGATTTCCGAAAGGAAATGTTTTTATGTAGTATTGGGATTTATATATCTATCTTAAATTCGAATCCCTATACTAGTGATTTTGAGTCGTCGTAACGATGTTTTACGCAACATTCGTTTTGACTCAAATAAATGTGTTTAAAGAGAATGATTTCCTTAAAGAATGAATATATACTTAATATTGATTTAAGTATATCGAATATTTTCAAATGTTGAAAATAAAAAGATTTGTGAAATACTTATTTTTAAATAAGTATGGAAATGCTTTTCCAATATGAAATGAACTGTTTTGAGATTTTATCTTCAAAGATAAAATGAAATGTGGAAACTGATTTGAAATTGTTTTCAAATGATTAAGTGTGGAAATTTTATATCTAGTAAAAGATATTTTGGAAGATAAAATAATTTGGGAAAATTATTTGGAATCTGATGATGTTGCGCATCTTTATTGATAGTTAAATAACCGACTATCAATAATTACCTTGAGTAGGTATTTGTTGTGAATTGGATGAATTTGAATGCCACACTTATTTTTGAATAATCGCTCACTATTCGGGTTAACCGGGAAAGGACCATGGGGTCGTATAACCCATTCCGAATATGTGATACGTCGTTATGAATTGCATTCGAAGACCGGTGTTGAAGACCGGATATTTTTGAAAACGGAAGGATTACCGTCGAGTTACTCTACATCGGCTGATCTCCGGTTTAGAGGTTTTATCATCCTTAGTGACGGGAAGTCCCGACGTGATTGGAAATTATCCGGATTTGCAAGGGCTTCGTGAGAAGTGCCTTCGGTTCTGTTCGATCCCGGAACAGACTTGTATGGATTGTGTGTCTGACATTACACTTTGAGATATAAAGCCGATTTCTTTCAAATACATTTCTGTTGGTGGCGGAGAATTTATTCTCTTAGCTTAACACCCTTCTCTGAGACGTACGAGCTCAGAGGTTATGTAGTTGAAATTTATCAGCGATATATCCCAATTTGGTAACGTGGCATACTGAGTGTTGCTGTAAAATGATCAGTGTTTGATCATTTGTGATATGATCATTTATTTGATCTTATATCTTTGTGATCATAGGTTGATCATTTTGTTGGACCCGAAGCAGGGCTTTTTGAGAAAGCGTAGCTTTGTGGACGAGACTTCGTCGAGCCTCACACCCCGGAAATGGTCGAAACAGGAATGTTGCGGCAAGGTTATGAGGGTCGCGCCCTTTAGGGTATGTCATTTCCTTCTGGAAAGGGGTGGTATCATGGTATGGAGCCCAGATACTTACTCATGTGGATACACTTTCTTTATGATGTGTGATGTTGGATATCGAGCGCTCGGATAAAGGTCCCAAAGGACCGGGTGATGACATATTCGTGAGTTACCTGTTACAGGGGTAACCCGGCCTTGTTTGGCAGAGAGCAGTTTGTCTCTCGGGACGTCCAGCCAGAGGCGATCCCAATCGGCAGGAGGAAAGGAAGTTCCTTAGCCTGACCATTTGTTGGAAAGTCCAAAGAAACAATACGAACCTGGTACGGTTTTGGTTGTATTACCTGCTATGGAATGTGGCGGTAACCTGCTATTGAACATAGTAGCTATAGTAGGCATACGATACTGGTCGTATGTTGGCTAAGATTAATATTATACTTTCGAAATGTTTTCTACACTATGCACTAATAATAATATCAAAAAGATTTGATTTTGCGTAGTAAGCATCTTTGACTATCATAAGAAGAAATCTCCTCCAATTCTGCATTTGCATTGTGTGTGTGGCGGGAGGTCTTATGGTAGTTTCATTTTCCAAAAGCATTGCGAATTCGTTTTATTTTCTTTGTGAAAAATAACTGTTTTACGATCTCACACCAGTCACCATGACTGACTCGGAGTTTATTGTTCCCTTCTAAACTCTGGGTGCCCACCAATTTCCACACGGGCAGCCTAGAGTTATATTACCAGGTTATTCTGGATATTCTGGAGCTTTGGAGATAAGCTGGATGACGAGACGTAGTATTTGTATCTGATATATTTATTCCGCTGTGTATTCTGTGTGAGGACAAGTTATATAACTGTCCATTGTTGTATATTGACTCTGATGATTGATGTATGTATAAACTGATATAGTTCTTTGTTTTAAAAGACTAGTGATTATCTATTATATATTGTTCCGCTGCGATATGTGAGATTCTGATATTGTTTCTGTTTCTGATGTTGTTCTTTTGTTTCTTCTTTCTCTTTCCTTCTATCTTTTCTTCTACCTCTTCTTTTAAAACCCTAATGGTTCGGTTTTTCGTTCACCTTGAGTAAATAGATGGAGATTAGTGTATATTCAAGGGGTACGGAAAAGCGGGTTATTACATTAGTCCTGTTAGAATTATCACAGCACAAAAATTTACCTTTAACCGATAATATCTTTGCCAGGTCTACATCAATTCTTAGCCCTATAGGAACACCTGTCAGCTTAAGCCAAGTTGCACAATTAGATCGAAAGGGTTGACATTGATCATCTAATGTCCATTTCTCAATAGTAAATGTACCACCATGTTTGTAAAAAAAAAACTTCAGCCTCAACCCTCAACGACGAATGTCATGGTCGACACATCTGATTATGAAGGAGTAGGGCTAAAAAATATGAAAATTGAAAGACTGATCTAGAAAAGTACCAAATGAGAGCATTTCCAACTTGTGGAATACTCCAATGCCCACGGTCAACTTTAAGAACCAAATGCAAACATTCATCGACTCTTGAATTACATCGATGTGAACTATTGCCAAGAATTTCTACGTACACTTCTAAAGGACATTTTTAGTTAGGTTTACAGTTAAAATTTTAAAATTTCGAATTCATTAGTACATAATAATTAAATTTGAGAAGTGCTCATTTATGCGGTTTTCATGCATATATTTCTTCTCCACGTATTAATTTTTCTTACTCTACCGTATATATCTATTTATGTTTGAGCATATTGGGTTATAAACACAAACATCATAATAACATAAGTCTCATCAACCGATAGGCCTAACACTGCCCGTCCGTTCGCAGCAATTTTTTGGCAAATTACTGTTGGGGACATGTTCGATGCCCCAACGGTGTTAACCCCTTCACCAGCTTCGTTTGGTGAATATTGGAAAAAGGTACGTTGATGTCCGACGTATTTGATGCGTCCCCAACGGTAGACATCATCAGTCGTTGATATATGTTATCCTCTCATCATTCTCTTTAAATACTTCGTTCAAATATCCGTTCGCATTGCCAAACACATTCCCCGTTCAGCCAACTTCACCCTGCAAATACCCCCCTCAAATATGCCGTTATCGTTCGTCGAGGACGCACCCAGCATGCCTGAGCTAATTCCACTTCAACTCTGTCATATCTACATGACGTGGAAAGTGCAAAAGAATAGATTAGAATTTTCATATTTCGACTCAAACATAACATGCTTCTCCTGTGTTCAAATATAACTTTTACAACTCATAGTTTTTTAATTATGCATGTTAGACCCAACAATTTAAATAACATATAGAATGTGTATTTTCAAATTGATTTTTTCTTCTTCTATTTTTTCAAAAACATATCTATCTATTAAATGATAGTAAAACAGAAGAATTTCTTGCTCTCTCATTGAATCTAGAGATTTCCGGCTCTCTTTTTAATTCTCTATAAATATTTTATTTTCAGATCCTGTTATTTTTCATTGTTATAATTATTACAAAACTAATCCTCTTCATTAACATTTGACATTTAAATAAATAAATTCAACAATTATTTACAACATCTCCTAGGAATTATCATATTATTTTACATCCAAGTCCATATTTTAAATTAATTAAGTGATCTAAAACAGGAATTTTTAAAATAAATCCAATTAACAAATATTTATTATTTGGTCTAAGAAGTCATAAAAAAAGACAATTCAACACATTATATACCACACTTATATCGACAAAAATTGAAAAGCTAACACATCATCCATGTCCGTATAGCTTAAAATTTCACGATTATATACAAAATTATCTTTAGTTCTCTTACATTATTCTACATTCAAATTTATATAATTTATTTATTTTTATAATTACTACTTTATTACAATGGAAAACATACGTAAAGTTTCTTTCTAAAGTTGGTGTTTCATTATAAATAAACATACAAAAATTTTCTTTATGAAATAAATACATTATCACGCATACATGTTTTTTCATTTTAAATTTGGAACAATAAATGAATTTTTTATCACTAATAAAAATATATTAAGAATGACACTAAATTAGTGATAAGGGATGAATACTATATTTTGGAATTTAAAAAAATAATAAATAATTTCAGTTAATATGTTTTGTGAAAACGTTAAATTTTAATTATGCATATTCGTACTTTACGTTAAAATGGATAAAAATATACAATATTTTGATTAGAAATATTTTTCTTTTTTATTTTATTGCCTTTTTAAGGCAGATAATAATTATTTTTTGAATTTTTTGTTATAAATTAAAATTATCCACGTACAAAATAATGTTTTAAAAACCAATTGTCAATTTTTACATAGTTGAAATAAAATATGATCTGTAACGTTTCTTTTAATCGACTTCTTTTAGTCGTTAAATATATATTTTATTTATCTCTTTGATAATGTAATATATTTATTTCTAATGATATTAACTACATTAAATCATAAAATATACCGATTCAGTAGTATTACACTGTCATTTTAAGTATTCTTTCATCTTTCAAGCAATATTTGAAGTTAATCTATGCATCTTTTATCTTTTAAACAAATGTACTAAAATCTAAATGTTAAAACTCAAAATCTATGCACATAAACGTTTATCAGTTGAAATTTGTAAAAATATTAATTTTAAAGATAATAGAATACCAACTTTCATTTATTTTCCTAACAAACACGAAATGATGAAAAATAAAAAATTATTATTAACTCATTATAATCCATTAAAACGACAATTTATATTTTTACACAAACAGGATAAAAAACATAAATTACATAACAAAAATTACATACGTAACAAATAATAAGTTTAGTGCATAACTTATTTATCTTAACGAATTTATCATATATTGCATAATAAATTTAATTTTTTAAATATACTTATAAAACATTTACAAAACATATTTTGAGCAACACATAAGTTACATACTAGTATATATGTAAAGCTAAAATGGACTTTTCAGATAATTTCGATAGGTTATGTTGATGGGACACATGTTGACACCAAGTTATTGGATTAAGTGATTCAATTTTTTTGTAAACATTTTTGCACTCACGAATTTTGTTATTTACCAACAAACATTCTATTACAATAATTATGGCAACAAAAATTTATTTTATTAATTTTTTTCCTTTTGTTTTATTCCACTGTATTGTCTAAATTTACTATATAAATGTACGTCTTTTTACTCATGAATTACATATTTGTTGCACTTATTTTGTTTTATACTAACGAATAATGTTAGAACTTTCGTTTTTAAGATTTCTATTTTAGTCATAGACAATCGTGTATCATGTGTGTTGTGATGCTTCTTTTCCACAGTTCGCGTGGATACTTAGTAGAAAATTTGTATGGAAATCAATGTATTTAACAGGTAAACCATGGTTTTACCCGGGGTACGGGGGCTTGGATCAGCGGACGGCTTTACTATACCCTCCTCAGGAGTTTACCGGTCCGCCGGGTTCTCCTGGGTAAAAAAAAAAAAAAAAAAAAAAGTAAACCATGGATGACATGTTTCAGTTTGCAATTACGTGCCACACTTACACTGCCTTTACCTACCGATTTCAATCATTCATAAAACTCATATATACGACTTAATTTTCTACAAATGCATCATGATTCGCTCTTCATGCGCCGTGGCACAAGGTTTTATAAAATTAACCGTTAAGAGGCGAAATTTTGTTTTAACTATATTTTCGTAAGATCGCTGCTCTTTTGGATTAGAATGCTTATACTCAATTCTCTGCCGTGGATTCAAAATCAGTAGGCCTGAAATATTTGTTTCATCGCATTCCAGTTTTATCCCTGTTGCATCGGTTGAGTCTTTCAGCATAGTCAAGGGTACTTTGGTATTTTCTTCTCCAACAAGCTTTAGTATTCTGTGGCAATTTCTCTCTCTCTCTCTCTAATCAAATCGACGGTAAAGCCCTAATTTGTAAGTATCGATTTGATTCTCATATTATATTTGACATTTATCAACGAAGCTTTGAGTCTGGCTTGATCTGTTAGTCCACCGTAAGCAATCATCGTAATTTAATCGCTTAAGCTATAAATGGTTTAGAAATTTTAATTTCGATCTGATTACGTCAGTTTATTTTCTCCCTTGCTGATAAATCTTATAGAAGTTTAGTTCCATTACTGGATCTACTTTGTAATTGTTCTCTGATGCTGATGAGGAAACCAGACGAAAAGATTATTATTTATCATCTAGCAACCTAAGTTTGCTAACCAGATTTTCAAAAAATTGTGCGATTACATGTGTAAATGTTAGCAGTGTGCGTACAATATATGTGTTTTTTTGCAATTAAACTTTAATTCCTTCTTCACATTTAGTTATTAACATGAATTTTTTCATTTTGTATGCTTCTCTGAGCTAATTATTTACCTATTCCAGCAACATGTATGTTTGTACTTTAATATTTATACCTTATGGACAAAACATGAGAACTTATAAAAAACAGTCATTCTGTTAAGCATTTGTGCTCACACTAGTTCATACAATTTTCTATCTAGATTTGATAAAGAGAAGCATGAGTGACGAGGATTTCGGACATCTAGAGGATGAAGACACACCGACAATGAAAACAATTAAAGGAGCAACTATGGGTTTAGCTGTTGGTACTATTTGGGGTACAATTGTTGCAACATGGTATGATGTTCCTCGAGTTGAGAGAAATGTTGCCCTTCCTGGTCTAATAAGAACTCTCAAAATGTGTGGCAACTATGGTCTCACTTTTGCAGCAGTTGGCGGGATATTCATTGGCGTGGAGCAATTGGTGCAGCAGCAGAGAAAGAAGAGGGATTTTGTGAATGGTGCAATTGGTGGCTTTGTTTCTGGAGCAGCAATCTATGGCTTTAAAGGTATGATTGACATCTGATATACATGCATGCATATAGTCTTCTACAATATTGTTTTTCTGTCTGGGTAGTTTGGTGTTGGTACTTTTGGCACTAATCTTCATGTTTAATTGAAGCTTATGCTACTTGCTACTTATGCGCCTCAAACAGATTGATTGCTTGTTTGTAACCTTTGTTTTAAACAATCAAATTTTGTGTGTATTTGCTCCTAAAGGTTATAGCTGAATGATCATTTGAAAGATGAAACTAAGGCCACAAGGGGTGTGTTTAAATTTTCAAACTTAGTTATTAAAATAACCAGGCTTGTGTTTGTAATATAAGGTGTAGAAGTGTTGGTAGCACACTATTGCCAAACAGTTTTCTGCATAACGATCGTAGAGCTGGTCAGTAGCATTTTGAGATGACTGGACACATTGAAGTATATATTTGTAGCTAGGTTGCCTTTTTCTAACTCAACATTTATACCAATTCCCTAACCTAAAATGAAAGTCGAAAATGCCTTCAAAGTTACACTAGCTTGGGAAAGAGTCTTAATAAGTTGCATCCTATGTGTTCTTTAGGGAGAGAGAGGATCCTGAAGAAGGTGCATTGCATGATCTCCTTGGTGGGATGGAGGGAGGGAGGAGCTCTAGGTTAGGGAGAGTACAGCTATGTTTATACATCTAAAACACTGTTAGTGAACTCTACATAATATTATTATAATACACTGTTAGTGAACTCTACGTCTAATACTGTTATACAGTGTAACTGAACTCTACTTCTAGTACTTTTATACGTTGTTAGGTTCTTAGTTAAGCTTGTTATACGGTGTTTTGGAAAGTGTGCATTTGTGTTTTAATTTTGCAACATATCAATCAAACACAAGAAAGAGTTCACTGTAGTCAAAGTTAACTGTAGGACGATGTACATAAGACATAATATATAATAGACAAGATCATGTTCATATATCCAAGACATTGTGCTCCAACCAAGAGGTGCAACATAACCTCAGGATGCCTGCGGATGAAACTGGATTTTTAGATGTTTACTGGGCAAAACTGTGATTTATGTACGCTTCTGTCTGTAAGAACATTTTTAAAAAAAATCATGTACATTAAACAATTTTGGTGCATGTTGTTTGATCAAAATTGATTCCAATTTTAACGATTGGAGTTGATTTTGAGATAGTGGCGAGTTGGAGTAAAAAATATAAAGCAAACTGGATATTGCTACGCTCGCAAAAGTTGAGTGTGGTTTCATGGATTACCACGCCCAATTCTGTTGAGGTTGAAAGAACCATGCTCTACTCAAGCGTGGTTGAAGGGATAACCATGCCGTAGTTGGTTGTGGTTTTTAGAAACTAAATTTCTGCTTGGAAAAATTAACAGCTGAAAGCAAATCTTTATGTCCATTGCTTCGTCATTATTGTTTTATTCCATATGCATCGATACAAACTGAAAAATAAAATAAAAACAAAGCAATCCAAATTTGAAGTTTTTGCGTGAAAAAACAACTTGGTTTAAATAGGAAAAGGCGATGATGTTTGAGAGAACAGGTATGAGGGAGTAATGTTCTTGGAGTGAGGAGAGGATCCAATGTTATATGTCTTATCCACTCTCTTGTTTACTCTCGGACGCTCTCTTGTTTACTCACCATCTACACAAATGGATATGGTGACAATTTATTGGTATCATATCCTGATGTGATAAAATCAGCAAATTATGTTGGTACATTGGTAAGCATTCTCAGGGAGATGGTCTTCTGTATAGCTTCGTATTTATGGGAGCTTGTGGGAATAAGACTCAAACAAGACGCTTAAACTAATGTGGTATTTTGATGCATATGATTTATGGCTTGGTGTCATTTTGTCACTTTTTCGTTGATCTCAAAAGAAATATTGTTTTAGAAGGTTTATTAGATAAAACATAAATTCTTAATTCAATAACATTTGACATTGATCTCGATCATTTTTTTGAATATCTTGGATTTTATACACATTGGTTCAAAAGAAAAAATGAATTTTATGAAATACAGTTTGGGTCGATTGTATTATTATTATTATTATCAAGTAGGTATTGATTATAAAGGTAATTTATCAACACTATTCAATATTTTCAAGCATTTTATAAGCTATTCCAAAATGGTCCAATATGTATTTCAGGTTTTAATCGGTAATGCATCAACTAGTCTAAGATCTCATCCAATATGAGATATTATGTTTAATTAGGGTAATTATGGTAACGTTTGTCATTGCCGAAAGGGAAAAACCATTATCATACCGATTATACCGGTCAAATGGAAGTTGTAACCATTACCGATACTTAGGCATACCAATGATTAATTGGTATATATATATATATATATATATATATATATATATATTGATAAATCGGTTACCATTGATCAGTAATGGTAAAAAATTTGTTAAGTGAGCGAATAAAAATTTAGATGTATATTTGCATTTTAATAAACAAATTACTCATATTTATCTTAATCACTAATGGGTTTATTATTAATACATATGTCTAGGGCTTTTATGATAACATTACCATTATCGACATGAGAAAACCGTTACTGTACCAATTATATTGCTAAATGAGTAACATATTTACCAATACCGTTAGTAAAATGATCACTAATATACCGATAGATTGGTAACTGGATGACCGGTAATGGTATATTTGCTGAGAGATGAAAATATCAAAATTTTGTTATTTCTACTCTTTCATAATAAGTGTATTTTATTACCACTAAACACACTTTCATATGTATCATGGTTTTTTGATTGATATGGTTATTTGTTTTGACTCATCGCAAATTATTTACTGTATGTACTAATAGATTGTTTCATCTCATAAACCGAAGTTAGAAAAAATAAATTATAAAAACATTATCATGAATAAGACGGCAAACATTGTCTTAAAATTCGACACATCTTTAAAAATGCATGTCGTTGGGATAGTAAAAAAAAATTAAAATCATCAATGAATTTACCGCTATCACTGGTTTTAACAATAGTAAATTTACCGTCGCTATATAGTGATGTATCAATAAAACTCAATATTTGTTACCAACTGCTTGGTAATAGTAAATTTAGCATTACCATAGCAGTTCTATTTATTTCATTATATTGATATATATTGCAAATGCTATTAAAATTTTGGATTGATTCAATATTCTTAGCTTACAAATATTACAAAATTTCATGAAAAGAATGAAGTTAAAATAAACTGAAAGATAAGAAGATTGTAAATCATAAAATGAGTCAATCACTACACTGTTAGCATTATTTACGGTATAAATTGAAAATTCAATTGTGTTGTAAAATATAAATTGATCAAAGTTAATAATATAAGAATGGCTGGTAAATCTGTCATTATTGCTGATTTTGATATTCTTCTGTTACCATTAGTTTACCGATGATGTCGCTAAATTTGCTGTCATCATATGATTGTATATCGATTGTACTGGTGTATCAATTTTATTTATTTTCGGTTACCAATGGTCTAGCAATGGTAAAATTACCGTAACATTTCCAATTTAATAACTTCCATACAAGTTGAGAATCAGAGATTTTAACCATCACATTTGGTACAAACTTGTGCTGCAAAACCATATCCATACATGTCAATTGGTTAATCAGTTTATGCCTTTTACTATTTCAGTAGCACCTTTTCCTTTGGAGCATGTGCTGTTTGAAAAAGAAAAAAGGAGGAAAAAAAACACATTCCACAATAAGTTTCATTTTTTAGACACACCGACTAGTTTGTTATGTTGAATTGACTATGCTTGGCATGATTAGATACATTCAATACTATATTCTGAAGAGAGGTAAAAGTGGTTCGTTTGGCTTTCATGTCAGTGCTAAAAAAACAGTAAAAGGTTTAAATCTTAGCAATTATGTCCAAGAAATAAATACGTGATGCGAATGAAACTGTGACAGATAGCTGGATGTAAACATCAAATCGAAAATAATGTTCCTTCTGATCAGAATTGCAACCTTCTGATTAGACTTGTGCTACATACCACTTACGTTATTGTCACTATTTTTGTTTTAGCCGAATTAATCAAACAAAGGGTGATATATATGTATGTGGTTACAGGAAGAAGCATGAAAACTGCTATACAAGCGGGATCGGCCCTAGCTTTCACTTCAGCAGTGCTCGATATTGGTGGTCGCACAACAAGAACCGATAACGGTAAAGAGTACTACCCATACACCACTGGTAAAAGGCCCGTTGCAAATTGATCGCTTTTTGTCAGGAGGTTTATACTGGCTACTTGTTGTAGTTACTCCTTGTTTTTTGTGTCATCGAAATAAATTGTTGCCTTTCTTTGCTTTGGCATGTACAACTGGTTTATTCTTGAATTTAAATTGAAAATGGATCTGTCGAACCGGTAAAAGTGTAATGGGATGTTTGTTTCAGTGTTTGCTTATACGATATCTTTTAGTTTGTCGTTTTTCCTATTTTATTTATTTATACAACTTCATTGATTGCGAGGCAGCACTTTTGTTTTGTTTTATAAAAATGACGCGCTTATGTAATTTTCCTATTAGTTTTAGCAAGTGTGGAGTATTTGGGTGTGGATGGACATGAGACTGATATGATTAGCATATTAAATTGATTGTTCTTTTAGAATCCGTCTCCTTGATGCTTATTCTTGAGAATACGTTTTTTAGTGGGTTTTTTGTAATCTCATCCAGCAACGGGAAAACTTAAACGTTGAGGGCATCTTTTGACCATAACTCAGATCGGATTGCACGATCGCTTTCTCAATGTGATAATCTCAGCCCTTTAATCCCTCTTGCACACTTGAATCTATGGTACAATTTGCCCACTTGAATCTAACTCTTGAGCCTATTAAATAGACGTTTTATGCTTATTTAATAGGCATTCAATCATCAAACATCTAAATCTAATTAATAAGCGTCTGGTATCTTCAAAAGGCGCTTGCACCTCATTTCCCTCGTTACTTTCATTCATTTTTTTGTGTTTTTATTCAAAAATACGATGCTACCGCATCCAATCAGGATTGCTGGTTGAACTGTTCGACGGCTGACACAAAAGGAAGCTGATACGGTTCATGTTGGTCCTAACCTCGATAAGACGATTAACGGACTGTACAATGTTTCTACACTTATAGTCGTAATGAAAACCTGGCTGTAAAATGATAAATATTAAATAATTGCTAGTGTATTAATGTTAGGTTAATTGAATATTAGTTATACATTGTTATTTGCATATATATTAAGTATAAAAGTTGTTGGAGTGGTTGGTCCAAGTTCATTGTGCAGTTTTATGACACTCCCTAGTGCGCTAGTAGATATGTTTCATGTCAGTCCATCTTTCCGTCTTACAGATTAGGTACGTCCAGTGTTTTGATCGTCCACTCATATCGGCCCTAGTCCTGAGGTGTTGGTCTACACATTCTTTTGAGTTGGACATTACTCCATTTGATTTTTATATGATGTCAAGTATAGATATAGGGGGACCCAATATGATACTTTTTTCATTTGATGCTGAGTACGAGACTCCTACGTTCTATGTTGTTTATCCACCTCATTTTGATGATGGAGCTAATAGCCGCGGTGTTGTTTCTTTGACAGATCCGCAATAGTACGTTATAGAGTGTAAGGACGATGATGATATGAGTGATGCAGTTTTATGGGCGTTTCTTTTATATTTAGTTAATTTGACATTCATTTCGAACCAAAATGAGAGTATACGGTGAGGCTATCTTGCAGTGATAATCGATCTTGACTAGCTTCACATTATAGATTGGAGGACGTCCATACTTGGATGTTTGTACACCGCACTCGACATGTTTGCTTAAGGGGAAGTAAAGTGGATGTTTGTGTTCTAGTTTATTTTTCAGGGCTAGTACTATGAATACATGGCAAACATGCATCCTTGCATTGTTGGGATAGTCAGCTAGTCACTAAACTCCTAGTTTTCCCGTATAAGACGATGAGAGCGTATGTAGTATGTACATTATGTGCCAATGGGGGTTAGATTCAACTTGATGGAAGTCCGAGCTTATATTGACTTGCAGAGCACGAGTAATCTCTTATAGGCGTCATGGACTAGATGCTTGATCCGTTTGACTGAGAGTGGCCAGTTGCATGGCCTACATCCCATAACGATCACATGTCTTATGTTCGCATGTAGGATAGCTTTGTATACTCTTGCATTTATTCCAATTTGGTATTTAGGAGAGAGATGTTGGTATCACAATACCGGTGAACTGCGTATACCCGAGGATTATCTACCATGCAATGGCATGTTCATTATAGGATCTCAGTATCTCCCGGCTTTTAGGTAATTCAGCTAGGTAGACGTTGAGGCCTTCTTCTCAACTATAGGTGATTTCGATACATACTAGGCCAGAGCTGCTTCACGTCACTACATGTTACCAGACTATTCACGTAGGATCAACACTGATCATATAGGTCCACACTTATTCGCTGGTAGAGTCCACATACCCTAGTTTACTTTTTGATCCCATGCCCTCCACTTATTTAGGACATATGGCATCACTAGTACACTTATTTAGCGGCCCCTTTGTTAATCCTCTAGATGATGAGATTCCTAGTGTTCTTTCGGTTGGCTTATACCCTTCGTCAGAGTAAATTTAATAACCTGGTTCTTCACTTTCATAATTTGATTATGTACCAATTTACCAAATACTATTTGTATTATAGTACACATCTAGATTAAGTAAGTCGAGATGATTCTTTGCCATGTAATAGTTCATGACTCCCACTCATACTAAAACCCATCATATATCGTATGCCACCTATACACAGCCTCTAAAGGGACAGACTGAGCATATGCAAGCTCAGTTGGCGAACTTCCAGCTGGATAAGGGTGGTCTTGAGTTTGATGATGTATAATATGATGATGGTGATGACGACGATGGTTTTGATGGTGGATCTGGCTGTGATGATGGTGGTACAGCTCCCCTAGGATGGTGATTATGTATGACATTGTACATATGTGATTGATGTATTCACCTGATATGTTTGCTATTGTTTATATCGATAGTACATTTATGTATGGACATGTATATTTATAAATTATTGAGTATGTTTTATTATGATGTTGTATTGATACGTATGATGATGCTGGTGGTATAGTGATATTGATTATGTTATGATGTTCGTTTAGTTTTGTATGGACATGTATGCTCTTACATATCTTAGTATGACTAATTGTATTAAGATGTTGGGGCTTTTCCTGTATTGGCATGTATGAGTACGTTGGAATGTACAATGGTGTTGATTTTTTTATGATGTTGGTACAATGCATGATTTTTCACACCAGCACCCCCACTTAATACAGTAGTTGTTACATTGCATTCTTTTTCCTCAACCGTTCCCACTATTACTATGCACTTATTCAAGTCGTTCAAAACCTTATAAATAAACATTACTTCTATAAGTTTCACTACTAAAAAAACTAATCTTTCTTTCCAAGTCAAACAATGTATCATAACACACTTCTTCACAGCGACCTGCACACGTAGAGCGAACTCGCCTACAATAACAACAAGGAGTGGCGCTGGGTGACTCGATAATAATATTTGTTCATGTACATATGAAGCACCAATATCCATCAATAAATATGGTCTTGATGTTGGACGTCGTTATCTAAGCTGTCATTTCTGCAGATGTGATTATCACCAGTGGATCGATGACCCTCTACCTCAAAATGATGTTGACTACACAGCAAAAATGCAACAAGATTTATCATTGCCACAAAATCAAATGAGTCTAGCATTGGTTCAACAACGCGAAGTGACTCTAATAGAAGACTTGAACTTTGATGTGCTTTTCTACAAGTATGGTAGGATAGCTCCTTGCGACGTGTGACATTTGGATGGGATATCAGACGTCGTTACTTTCATTGTCCACAATGAAGTTGAGGGTTTTAACATTTGGTTCGATAAACCACTCCCTAAAAGAGTTATAGATTTCATGATGAAAATGGCCGATGAGATTAGGCTACAAAGAAACAAACTTAGATCATCTTCATTCGACACAATTATTAGTTTATGATAGTTATGTGAGTGTCATTGCATGATTAAGTTAGGAGACATATCGTGTGATCCTTTGTGTATGATTTCATTAGTGTATATATGAATATATCTTAATATTTCTCAATTTCCTCGCAAGAAAAAGATAAGTCGGACAGTACATCAAAGTCCAGCCCGTTCTAGGTCAATTCGCAAAACAAGACTCAAGCCGTCAAAGAAAAGTCGGCTATAATTCTAAAGCTTGACCCAAATCCATGTCAACTAGAACTTCTTATTCAGCCTAGTTTAAGCCAACCCACATCCGACCTTGCTTCATCCCAGCCAATCTAACAAGTGAATCGCAGATAGGATGGCCTGAACTCCGAAGCCTTTCCCGGCCCGACTTAAGATGACAAAATAGCTAACTCATTTGACTTGACCCGAATCAAAAGCGATTAGTCTATGATGGCCCATCTCTATCTCAACCTGTGCAGTTAAAGCGCTCGACAGATTCAATGCGGCGGAGGTGCAAAAAGTCATAGCGAGGATACAGCGAGGATACAGCGAGGATATATCGGGATATATCGGATGATTCTAAAATAGCATACAAAACTCGTACTTAATGTTTTTACAAATATATAAATGATAATTAAATGAAAAATTAACATTTAATTTAATTATAATTAATACATAAATAATTTTAAATAAAAACATGTGCGAATATACTGTAAATAAACATAAAACTGTTATATAACATACTTGAATTTAGTAGAATATTAGAGTAATTTCATTTCTAAAAATATATTAAAAATTCAATTAAATAAATTAATTTCATAATTTTTACAGCATATAAATGTCAATTTTCAATTCATTTCTTTTAAAGAAGATATAGCGGAAATAACGGGAATAACGGGATATGGCGGAAATAGCGGAGCTTAAAGCGGAAATGCTATATTTGGGGCTATATGGAAAAATCATAGCGGTAGAAATCCGCTATGAGATATAATAGGATTATAGCGGGGTAATAGCGGGGCATTAACTGCACATATCTCAACCCGCCTATGACTGGCCATGTAGAACCCGTCTCATTACCACCGGATCGGCTCGACTCGTCCCCATCAGCTTTGTCCTTATCCATCTTTAGCCTTGCTCTCAACAATCTTCAATGACAAGCAATCGACCGTCATTGTGCATAAGAAACTTCTCTCCACCCTTGCTACCTAGAAAATTTTGCTAGACATCGAAAAGTACAACTTAGTACGACCTAGTACACCTACTACTGCGGCATGTCTACCAAAAGCATACCTAATCCTGTAGCATTTTGCCTTTCTCAGTTCAAAACTCGCACCCAATACGACATCGCAGCTGACATGCATATCAACCACATATTCTAAGCACCTTTCTAGCTATTCTCCATAAAGCCAAGCGACCAGATCTACGGTCGAGAAGACACCCGCACGTTCTTAATGCCATCTCGGTCGTCCATTGCTATACTTCAGCTGCTATAAATACCCATTGCCATACAACATCAAAAGGGTTAAATTTATGCTCAGAATTAAAATTTCCAACAAAAAAACCTCAAAGGCTCTTAAGTTTAGTAGCATTTTAAGCTTAAGTGCTAAATTCCTTATTATTCTCCTGTAATTCCTTGTAATTGTACGAGACCGACATAGTAAGAGACCTTCATATTAGACATAGGCAAGTTTAGCCGAACCATTCTACATCTTGTGTTTTTTACTTTATTCGCTCATTTACTCCTCATTTTCCATTTTAAGCTTAATGTTAGCAAGTGACCTTTGTTAACAAGAATGTATTAATCTAATTTTGAGGTTGGCTAACTATTTAATACATTTTGGCACTAAGAGGAGTGCCTCTCCTAAATGCTCCTACCTTTCTTCACCTTTACTTCTTAACAAACGTCTATTCTAGTTGTCACCATGAATCTTAATAGTGAGAACGAAGTCAACAACTCTAACACTCGTGAGACTAATGGTAACACTGTCTCCAGCACTGTTTGCCCATCGCTGAACTCAACAACGACATGTGGCGAAGTGTGCTTCAAGGCTTAACCAATGTGGGAACTCTTGCACGTGAAGTAAATAATTCGAGGGTAAGGTTGGATGCTTAGACGACCATGAACTTCGGTCCTCTACCTCCTCCAGTAGCTGAACTAACCCCTCTCCAACCAATTGTCCCCAGTGGCTACAATCTTGTTAATACCATTTAGGAGAGGGTGGTGGTTGAAATCTCGATCGGGGTAGCTCCTGTTCACCATAGGAGAGAACATGCTAAGCATAGGTCAAGTCATGTTATTGAAATTAACTCAGAATTGGCTGCATACAGGGAACCAATGGATCGTCGTTCCCTTTAAGTTGACTGGCCTCGCCTTCGAGCAACAGACGGAGCTCAAGACTTAATATTAGAGCATTATAGTGGTCATGCTTAGGCCATCGATTAAGAACAAAGGGCCCCCTTGGCATACTGTCGATCCCATAGGGGTGTAGCCAGGCCTATATCAGGGGAGGGGCAGGCCAAACATTCATGGTTGCCCTCTATGCATAGGGGGAGCAGATCCCTATCTCTAGGTAATCATCATCGCCATCACTCTCCTATACATCATCACCATCGGTCTCCCTCTCCACTAAGGTGTCAAATGAGCCTAGTTCCGATCGTAGGCTAAACCCTCCCGTAGTAGGAAGATGCTGGTCTTCAGGAGGAAATGAATCGTATTTGCCAACAAATTAATGGAATGCAAACTCGGAATGTCAGGGGTGAAGCTTTATCTGATGATGAGAATGGAGAGCCATTTTCTAAGGAAATCTTGAACACATACATCAATGGCGGTATACCTTACCGCATGTTGAAAATACGATGAGAGTGATGACCCATCAGATCACATCACTGCTTTCAGCTCTATCACTTGGTTCGGCCAGCTTTTCAGCCCAACAAAGTGTTTACTCTCTCCTTCTACTCTCATAAGATCGGCCTTCCATTGGTTCTTGCACCTACAACTGGGCAGCATTAATTCCTGGGTCCAGGTTTAAAAAATTTTCAAGACCAGGTTCTTTTCTTCCAAAACCTATGTCATGATGGTTAGTGAGCTAAGTAACATCAGGCAGGGGCCGAGCGAAAATCTTCTGTCTTATGTGAATCACTTCAACAATCCGCTCAAGCTAGGGGTATTGAGTAGAACAACCTGGCTGTAGCCCTCTGCTTGGGGGTGAGGTATATGTCTAGAATGTGGAAGGAGTTTCAAAAGCAAGCAGCCACATTCCTAATTGATTTCTATCAACGGGCGAACAACATCATGAAAATGAACGATGTTGATATTTTAAACGACAAAGATGAAGATCGCGTTCAAACAAAGCTAGCCTCAATAAAGAAATTGACCGTCGAAGTAATAATCTATAGAACAACAATAAGAGGCATGTAGAGGATGGCACCCAATACAAGCCCAGCAATGCTCACTATGCTACATTGACTCGATATATGGAATCTATATATCTTACAACCAAGGACTAGGTACCATTCCAAAGACCATCCACCACTAGAATCGGGAAGAAGGCAAGAACCTCTCGGCAGTGGCAAGTACTTGGAGTTCCATCAAATCAATGGCCACTCCACCAACGAGTGTTGAATACAAGAGGATGAGATAGAAAGGTTGATCCGGGCAGATGTGCTTGCAGAGTACGTTTGGCACTAGATCAATCAAAGAATAGCTCGCAACAATTAACCGACTCAACCCCAATCTCCCAACACTAATGTTACTTTAATCACCAACATTATGCTCATCTATGGAGGCCCACATATGGCTAGAAGCAGTCGGGGAGCACAATCTCGGTATAAGAGAGAAGAGGTGCCATATGGATGGCTATATTCATAAGAGAACGGAGTGTTTAAGGCACCCATATTTGAGGCAGACCAGTCCATCACCTTCACTGCTGAGGATAAAGAAGCCATCTCTTATCCCCATCACATCCCTTGCAATGACAAACACAAATGTACATCGAGCTTTGTGGATGGGGGCAGCCCAGTCAATGTCATGTTCAAACATGTCTTTGAGGTACTCAAGCTTCTTGGCTCCAACCTCACCCCCTGTGCCTTGCCCATATATGGTTTTGGGGGTGTTGGAATTGTTCTAATAGGGACCACCTCTCTCTTGACTATTTTTGGTAGAGATCCCCTTACCATAAAGAAACAGGTAACTCTGGCAGTAGTTGATTGCACATCTGGTTACAACCTCTTAATAGCATGACCAGCCTTAGCGGAGCTCGACGCCATTTTCTAATACAACTAGCTCGTTATGAAATGCCCTTTCTAAGGAGGGGTCGGGGAGATTCAGAGCAAACTGCAAAAAGCTAGGGAGGGTTACAGGACCTTCCTCAAACAAGCAAAGTAGAGTGCCTCATGCTTCATAAAAAATTCACAACAACTAACAGAAAGTCACTTGTGAGAACCACCTCTAGCTCTAAAGCAAAGATATATACATTAACAGCTTCCTCCTTAAAAAATGACCCACCTAATGAAGTCATGGCTACCAGCTACGTGTCATCCATGAGAATGTTTGAGTGGACCAGCACTCACACTCGTATCAGGACCATCCTTTCCCTTGAAGAAGCTATCAGTGACATGTCATTTATGAGAGTGGTCGAGCTGGTTAATGCTCCCACTCATGCCGAGATTGTCTTTATCCATGAAGAGACCTTTGTCAATAGTGTGTCACCTAGGAGTAACCGCCAGCCTATCAACGTTCTGGTTCATGCCGGGACCATCCTTAGCAGCAAAACAACCTTAGCCGGTCGCTTATCACTCGAGAGAACCCTTAAGCCCAACAACGCTCTGGTTCATGTCGGGACCACCCATCATATTGAAAACTGGGATGTACATGATCCTATTTTCTTGGCCACTCCCTAAAGAACAGAAGAACTTATTGAGGCATGGAATGAGCAAGTCGCACCCCATTGGCAAGCATGGATGTCCAATGTAGCAACTCTAACCCTCTTAACGCCGACACACTCATCTGAATGAGGATTTAATAGAGTGCATGATTTATGTGCTGGACCAATGCGACTTAGAGACCCACTTTGATCTTAATGATGACCCACTCGATCCTTGCATGGTAGATTCATGCATTGAAGGTGGGTTAGATACTCCACTTAAATTTATATATATATATAAACTGTTCCGACATTAGCAAGGTTGTAAAAGTTGGCATCTAGCTCAGCCCAGAAATTAGAGAAGAGATGGTCAAATTTCAATAGCAAAGCAAAGATGCCTGCGCTTGGGGCATGCTAATATGACAGACATTGATCCAAGAATCATCTTCAATGGACTAAACATCGATCCAACGACAACCTACATCCGTTAAAAGCATAAACATCTCAACCCAGAAGATACCATGCTCTGAAGGAAGAGGTAGAAAAGCTGTTAGCCAACGGCTTCATTCGGGAGGTAGAATACTCGGTTTAGGTAGCCAAATCTAGTACTGGTCAAAAAGCTAAATATGTCCTGGTTGCATTGACTTCTCTAACCTCAACAAAGCTTGCCCTAAAGATAACTTTCCCTTATCTTACATCGATCAACTAGTAGACGTGATCAGTGGGCATGAGCTCCTCACTTTTACAGACGCCTGTTTTGAGTACAATCGGATTTCCATAAATGGTCTGGACCAAGAGCACACTTCACACCAATGCCGGCATATATTGCTATCATGATACGCCGTTTGGACTTAGAAATGCGGATGCTATGTACCAGCGATTCGTCAACCGCATGTTCTCATAACAGATCAGCGGACATGGAAGTATATATAGATGACATGTTTGTGAATTCAAAAAAAGGCCGAGGGCATATACAGAACCTAGCCGAGACTTTCGACATTACGTCGGTACAACATGAAGCTAAATCCCAAGAAGTTCTCATTCGTTGCCCGGTTGGGAAAAATCTTTAGCTATGTAGTAAGCACCAACTGAACTGAAGTCAATCCTGATAAAGTCCAAGCCATCTAAGATAAGTAAGTCGCGAAAACGATGAAGCAAGTACAAATCTTAAACCAGATCATTGCTGATTTGAGGCAGCTTATATCCAAGGCTATCGATCAATGTCCCTCCTTTTTTGACCTCATCAATAAGGGAAAGTCGTTTTATTGGAATGAATAGTGCAATAAATGTTTTGAAGAACTATCGCAACACTTAATTACACCTCTAATATTATCCAGGCCCATCGATAGGGAGGACTCACACCATTTCCTTTCAATGTTTGACCACACGATCAACTTTGCATTAATCAGAGAAGACGAGAAGATTCAACTATCAATCTGTAACATCATAAAAAGTTTGTCAGGACTAGAAAAATGATCCAGGAGGTTGGAAAGGCTAGCTTTCTGCCTACTCATGGCGGCTCAGAAGTTTCGACCGTACTTCTAAGATCATCCCATCAAAGTCATGACTAACTAACCATTGAAGTAAGTTTTCAATCGACTTAACATGGCGAGTTGGCTACTGAAGTGGTGCATCAAGCTTGGGCAACATTATATCTCTTTCCAGCCTCAAACCTCCATCAAAGGCTAGGCCGTTGTAGATTTCATCATCGAGAGCTCAAATCCAGACAACGACGAAGAAGAGACTGACACCAGTTAACAAGCTTAGGGCCTATATATGGAAGGGGCATCAAATGAGAAGGTGGTTGGGGGCGGAATATTCCTTGTCACCCCCAAAGGTTGAAAATTTGTTTTGCAGTCTGCATCACTTTCAATGCAACCAACAATGAAGCCAAGCACGAGGCTGTCCAGACGGGTCTTAGGATTTCAAAGGAATTGCACGTGGGCTCCATTTATGTGTTCAATGACTCTTCACTAGTCATTAATCAAACTGGCCAGCGCTTTCATATAAACAGCAAGACACTTGTCTTGATGTTGTAAAGGCCAAGAAGATAATCAGCACCTTCTAGGAGTTCAAGCTAGAATAGTTACTCAGGGAGAAAAATGCCAAGGCCGACCAACTGGCTAAGACGATAAGTAACCCAGAAGAAGCCACTCCTTGGATTCTCTTGGAAGGCCGAGACACCCATTGCTACGAGCTGGGGCAACTGCAATGAAAATTGAAGCGCCATGCATGGACAATTGGACAGCTCCCTTGGTCAAGTATTGGAGAATGAAGAACTTCCTGCTGATCGCAATGAAGCCCAGCTAGTCCTCTATCATGCTCTACATTACACAATCATGGATGGGAAGCTTTATAGTTGGGGATAGTCTATACCACTTCAGCGGTGCATGTCTGAAGACGAAGCCAGCTGGATTTTGGAAGAGCTGCATGAAAAATGTTGTCACAATCAGAGTTGCCTTATCAAAGGGTGCTTACCATATTTTGCGCTTAGATGGAACACATATACCTCTCACTTGGATTATAGAGCACCCTAATCCTATCATATATGAGCCACAATTATAAGGCTATTGTAAAATCTATTGTGAAGAATATAACAAAGACTTTAGAGCCAATTATGTCTAACACAAATAAGGCTATTTGGTTGGGACGAGCTACATCACTCTTCCATGCCGGGGACTGCCAACACTATAGGCTATTTGTGAGGGTGAGTTATTATATGCACACTTCCTTGCTTGGGGATTGCCGATCTCTGCCGTCGAGGATGGCGTGAGCCACTCAACGTTGCCCTCCTTGCTAGCCTACTGTCGAATAAAGGTGAATTACCACACATTCACTTCTTTGTTTGGAGACTACCACCACCATAGGCTATCTAGAATGGATGAGTTATTTTGTGCTCACTTTCTTACTTGGGGACTGCCCACCTCTACCATCAAGGACCATGTGTGCGACTCAATGCTCTCCTCCTTGCCTGTTGGCTATCAAACAAGGGCGAATTACTATACATTCACTTCCTTGTTTGGGGAATGCCAAACTGCCCCATTGAATTCGGGTGAGACTCTCACCCCTTCATGCTGGGGTGCATCAATGACTAGAAGCTTGACCACAATGGTCCTGATTCCCTCACCCATGATGTCACCCATCCCTCGTGCAGAACAAGGCACCATTGTCAAGACTGGTGCTGTTACCCCGAGTGACATCGAAGTCCAGCATCAGTAGTGCACCCACATAAAAATAAGCCATGCACTATATAAACTGGCCATGTGTCACTCAAGAGAACCCTCGAGTCACTCAGTTCTTCGGTTCGTGCTGGGATCGCCTACTATCCGATCTTGCTATGTGTCACCTAGGAGAACCCTTAAGCGACTCAACGCTTTGGTTCATGCTAGGACCGCTTGCCACTTAATCCTACCATGTCTTACCAAGGAAAACCGTCGAGCCCCTCAGTGCTCCAGTTTGTGCCAGGAGAGCCTAACTTCATCAATGACACATGCTCGATAACCAAGTACTCGCCTTATTGTTTGACTACAACCAGGCTTCACAGCAGATCCAAGTTCATATACCAGCCCGGCCTATCATCAAGATAAGTTTTTTGCTTAGTTAACTCAAAACATGGTTCCCATGGACGGGCCACAATCATCGCCTATCACATTATGATACACTGCTATTTATCTACCATGTGAAAACGTTTAAGGGCAGATCACAAGGACTATGTCGACTACTCAAATTACACTACCATACCAGTCATGCATAGACAAGCAAGAAAAGATAACTCAAATTCTTGAACAAATTTAACATTGAAAAATATGGTTATATTCATTCATACTAAAAATGTAAGGCACAAAGCCCGCTTCACTAGGCTTACAAAAGATAGAAGAAAAATTATTTACAAAGTCGGTCCGCTAGACGACTGGGTTAAGGAGTCTATTTGCTCCTGTGTCAAAATGGCTAGCATAGCCAATCTAGTTGTCTCCATCTTGACCGCCACCATAGCCTTAATCTTGGCAGGGACCTCGGCATTAAAATTTCTTATGGAGATCGGAAGGTGGTAGTTTTCCCTAAACAAGGCCTTCACCATGTTGTTTAGTTGATTCTTCTACTTGTCATCCTCTTTCTCCATAGCGGCCTCTACTTCTACAGACAACCAGCATCTAATTAGATGTTGATTTAACTTGGTCAGCAAAGTTTCAATCTCCTTCTCGGCCTTTTCCAAGCTCTACTCAATGTCCTCACCTACCTTCTCCTTAGCCTCGGTGTCTTCCCACGCCGCCTCATTCACCTTTTCGACCTATGCCTTGACCGTCATCACCACCTTCTCAGTTTCCTCTTGGCCAGCTTCTTTGTCCTAGGTAGCTTCGGTAATTTGTATGATTCCATCCTAGATTCGGATGGAGCATTATGCGACCTGAACAACAAACATTAAAAAGATACAATTTGGATAAAAATAGAATTCAAGTTTGAAAGCTTACCATTAGAGCGTACTGGGTGTGCACATTAACTACAGCCTTTAACTAGTGCTGGTTCCAACCAGACCTGGGCTGATGAGCATATGATATGGACTCTATGGTTATGAGCTGAAAGGCTCTTCGTAGGCGGTCAATGTCATTAAGTTCCCAGGCATGGGGCATCTCGAAGGTAACATACCTGATCAGCACCACCTTCTCCCCCTTAGCACTGCTATCCACATCATAAAGCTCTTATCGCTTAGCATAAGAAGCATCAACTTTGGAAATCGAGGGCTCATTTGCTTTGGTGCTCTCCCTCTTCTTGCTGCTGATTGGGGGGAGGTCTGACTATATAGGGGTTGAGGGGACATTGATTATCTAATTGTTAGAGATGGGTGTTAACTACAAAGGAGCCTCGGCAATAGTCTAGATAGTGGGGACGAAGATGCCAAAGTTGAGCTAGTCAACCACTAAAACAACAAAAAGCAATGATTATTTCAAGCGCAAGGCGAAATAAATAGAAAAATTTTACCATTTGGACTTGCCTGACCCTACCTTCTAACAAGGGATGGGCATGATGTGACTAAGCTGCCTACGCTTAATTGATCAGTCCTGGCATGGGACATGCCTTCCGGCGGAACATCGTAATCGGGATACAAATGATCATAGACAGGATGGGGCTCGGAGGAGGGACCTGCATTTCCACTAATGCCCGGTACCTATAGCCATGCCCCTATACTGTCTCTCTTGGAACTCTACTCATTATCCCAAGAGACAGTCGATGTCCCATTGCATTGGACCGAGATGTCAACTAGCTGTTAAGGGTCGAAAATTTTCCACTAAGGCGTCGACGCTACATTACTAAGCTTGGCATAATCGAATTGCTGCTACTCTCCAAGCCCCTCAACTCTATTAACATCGTCATATACCTGGTTCTCGTCTGTGATCAGCCTGACATTAGGGTCAAAGAATGTGATCTTTATGTAGTCTAACTTCTTCTTGGCCGGTTTCTTTGTGATGCAGCCCTCTCTACCATATTTTTTGATGCTCCCTCAGGAGCTTGACCCAATGAAGGTTCGCAGCGGTTACTAGGACTGTAAGATTCTAAAGGTTATTAGAGGTTGTCTTTATTCGTTCTACATACTCACTAAGTATATGAAAGTAGGTGCTGACTGATCTAAGAGAGGTCTCTATCAAAGGAAAGATAAGAAAGAGAGAAGATGAAGGAAAAAAGAAAAGCAGCAAGGAAAACTTACTACGGGTTCGAAACTCGATGTTCTTAAGATCAAGGTTGACCCCTCAAGGCATGAAGTACTTCCTCCTCCAGCCTGGGGATGATTTGCTAAGAACGCCTATGAAGATAGTGGGATTAGAAGTGGAAGTAGGTGCTCATCGAATACCTGGATCCCCTATGCAGTCAGAAGAGCATCTTGATTAAGTGAAAGGTCAGATTGGGAAGGTTAAGACTCTGCCAAGCGATGTAGATCCCACATAAGAACTGATAGTTGTTACAAGTAAGCTGACTGGGGGTAAGCCCGAAGGCATTAAGGACAAAAACTAGGAGGGGGAGGATCAGAAGAAAGGTTTCGATGAGGTAGCCGAGGGAGCAAGTAAAGTAGTCGGGGAAGGATGATCTGGTCAGTCGATAACTGTAGGATATCTTACCATCCCAATATTGCATCCATGCCTAGATAAGCGATCGATCAGGTTCACAATTCCCTCCATTATCTCATATGCTTTAAGAATAGATGTGCCGACTGATGTTGATCCAGAGATTGTCATTTAAAACATAAGCGGCTTAAGTTAAACTACAAGTTCCCAACATCTATGCCTAGCAGGACCCGGAGGCGACACCCCGAGAGGGAAGATGGAACAGTCTTCATGGCATGCTTGAGCCAAGCATCCCATAAAGGCTGACCCAAGACAAAAACTTCACACTACTTTTTTTTACTTTAAGCCTAAGGCTTCAAATTTAGGCCTAAAATTAAGACCCACGGCAATAACATATTTTTTGAATTTGCAGGCCACTGAGAAAATCGCCAACATCAATCGACCACCGCTGACATGGCAACAATGGTCGATCTACGTCCGAAAGATAACCGGTAGACTTTGGTTTTGGCCAAGCAACGACATGGAATCAACACCAAAATACTTTCAAAACATCTAAACAAAAAAGAAAAATCCAAATAAAAATACATTTTTTTAGTGGAAAAATCAATTCACATTCATTCAAAAACACAAAGAAGCATCGAAGAGAGGAAGCACCTACTGTTTCAAAAAGGAGAAAGCTTTAAAAGTCAAGAGATTTTAAAGGTTTTTAATGGCGAAAAGAGTTCTTAGCTTCAGTAAAGAATGGTGAAAGAGGAGAAGGGGGTATTTCTAAGCCTACCCCTTTGAACGTAGCCGTTAGAATCAAAGTACAAGGAGATTTCAACCATCTAGGTATAATTAATGATGTTGTCCCTTCAACGGTCCCTAACCATAGTATCGCTTTGAGAAGGAATTTTCTTGGCCGATCAAGTGTTGAAACATGGTGCACACATTAAATGCAGAGTAGAAATCCTGGGCTTGATCTTTTCTTTTGAATATACTCAGGAGAACCTGACGGACGGTAAACTTTTGAGGGGAATTAAGTTGTGCTTGTCAGGTTTAACTCATGGCTCCTATAACCCCTGGGTACTATTTTTTACGAGAATGTATGCATGGCAAGGCTCGAACCTGGGTCTGTTACTAGACCTAGGCACCCCTTTTTCAATGCGCCACACCTACAGACTTGACATGATCTTCATGATTTGACAAACCTGCCCATGCTAATAAGATGGGCTTGCAGGGATGTTTGCTCAAGTTTCCCAGATAAGCTAGCCAGAACAACGAGGCCTAACCCGTTTTACGTCAATTTACATAACAAGACACAAGCCACCAAAGATAAGACGACATGTAATTCTAAAGCTCGATCCAAATCCATGTTAGTTAGCACTTCTTACCTCGACCTTAGTCTAAGCTGACCCACATTCAGTCTGGCTCCATCCCAGCTAATCCAATAAGCGAGTTGCAAATAAGCCGGCCTAGACACCTAAGCTTGGCGCAGTTTGGCTCAAGACGACAAAACAACCAACTCATTTGACTTTATCCAACTTTAAAGCGACCATTCTATGACCCGACTCTATCTCAACCCGCCTATCACTAGCCACATCCAGCCCATCTCATCACCACCCCATCAACTCGACTTATCCCCTTCAGCTTTATCCTTAGCCATCTTCAACCTTGCTTTCAACAATCTTCGAAGACAAGAAACTGATCGTCACTTTGCATAAGAATCTTCTTCCATCCTTGTTACTTAGAAAAGTATTCTAGATGTCAAAAAGTACAACCTAGTACACATATTACTGTGGAATATCTGCTAAAAGATTACCTACTCATGTAGCATGCTGCCTTTCTTAGCACAAAGCATGCATTCAGTACGACATCACAACTAGCATGCATATCAACCACATATTCCAATTACATTTCCAGTTGTTGTCCATCAAGCCAAGCCACTAGATCTATGTCCGGGAATGATTCCCGCCTGTTTTTAGTTCCATCTCAACCATCCATTGATCTATTCAACTGCTATAAATACCCCTTTTCATACAACATCAAAAGGTTTGATTTTTATGCTCAGAACTAATATTATCAGCAAACAGAACATCAAAGGCTCTTAAATTTAGTGGCATTATAAGCTTAAGTGCTAAATTTCTTATTATGTTCATTTAATTCCTTGCAATTATAAGAAGCGAACATGGTAAGAGATCTTCATAGTAGACGTAGACAAGTTTAACCGAACCACTCTACATCTTGTGTTATTTACTATGTTTTGTTTATTTATTCCTCATTTTCCATTTTTAAGACTAGTGTTAGCAAGTAACCTTTGTTAATAAGAACGTATTAGTTTAATTTTGAGGTTGGCTAATTTTTTAGTCAAGACTTCTACTTTGACTTAACTTTTCATAATAACGATACCCATTCTAACAACGACATAGTAGATGACAGTGAAGGTTAAAGTAGAAAAGATATTTCTTTGAAAATAATCATTCTAACATTGCCACTAATAACTAAAGCGAATTTTATCAGGACTTGTCAAAATAGTACAATAGATGGCACCAAAGGTTAAAATTGAGAAGACGGCTCACTGAAAATTATCATCCGAACACTTCAACCATCAACTAAACTAGATTCCATGTGACTTTTCATCATGATACAATAAATAACATCTAAGGTTAAATTTGAGAAGATAATTCTCTAAAAATAATTATCCTAACATTTCCTCTATAAATTAAAGGTGATTCCATAAAGAGTTGCCATAATGGTACTAGATGGCACTATAGGTTAAAGTTGATAAGACAATGCCTACAAAATAGTTGTCTTAAAAATTCCACTCTTAACTAAAGCAGATTCCACCGAGATTTGTCATAGTGGTATAGTAGATGGCACTAATGATTAGAATTGAAAAGAAAACTCTTTGAAAATATTTGTTTTAACATCACATTATTAATTAAATAAGAATATACGAAGATTTATCATAATGATATCTTAGATGGAACTAACGATTAAAATTAAGAAGATAACTCCCTAAAAATAATTGTTCTAGCATTGCCATTCTGAACTAAAGCAGATTCCACCAAAACTTGTTTTAACGGTATAGTGGACGGAGCCAAAGTTTAAAGTGAAAATACAACCCTCTATAAATAATTTTCTAGCATTGCCACTCTTGGTCGATTATCTTTGAAAAGGCTAAACGGGCCTGTCTGTTCAAGGCCTAGTAATAAAAACCTGCATCATGTGATTTGACCAACGTTGTTTACCATACAACTAGCTCACTCGCCCTTAGTATCTCAAGTCCTCAAAGGCAGTGTCCCCTCGCCGCCTCTCAGATTCAAGCATCTGCTCGCTAATTCACCACTATTAATAAAAAGTTTAAAGCCTCCCAAGCAATCTCCTCTCACCCCATCATTTAGACATCAGATTGCAACCATAAAGCTTTGCTGCATCCTTGTCCGCCTCCCATACCTTTCTCTGGGCATCACTCTCTTTGTCATCCTACCTCTCTTCTTATATATGTTGTTGTGACTCTGCAAAAATTTGACAAAGGCATCGAGCCACCCCTACATAAAGTGACGATGACCCTGCACTTTCCCTTGATAAGATCAATATAAAATGACACTTTTCATCTGATAAAAGCATCACTGTGCAACAATGATCCTCTGTACTTTGCAATCTACATGGTAGCAATGCTACTATCCATTAATAACTCTTTGCCATTTGCTGCTTTTCTAACACAAGCATGCCATCTTACGGCTTACCATCTAGCTTTCATTCGAACCATTCTTTCCACCTGGCATCCTAGGCGGTCACCATCTAAGCAGCGTGTTGCCATCAACAGACACGAGGAAATTCAAGGTCCATGGCTTTAATTTTAGCCATTTAATGCGTGATCTCTACAAATACAAATAGAGATCTGCACACACTTGTGCAACGATTGATTCTCCTTACTTTGATAAGAAACATAGAATTTAGCTCAAAGATCCTATAATAATTCTTTGTAACCAAAATATTAAGTAATAAAACTAGTAACAAACGTAGATCATTGCCAAGATTCAACCACTCTATATCTAATGTAGATCATAGCCAAGATTCAACCACTCTATATCTAATGTAGATTATTGCCAAGATTCAACCACTCTATATCTTGTTTTACTTACTTTACTAGCATTATATACAATTCTCTTTTTTAATTCCTCAATTTATATTTTAACTACTATTCTAGTGAATTGCCTTTACTATAATCTGCTCTATCATAATTCCAAGGTTGGCTAGAAATCTAGTTAATATTTTAGTGTTAGAAGGAAGGCCTCCCTTAAATCTCTCACCTTTCATCACTTTTCTCCTCCTTAAACATCTATTCTACTCAAGAACGTTCACCGTTCAAAATGAGGCCGACAACTCTAATGATCACAAAAATGTCAGCCCTAGAGCCAACATCGTTAGTCTCATTCTGGAGATGAGTTGAAGAACCCCACTTCTATACCCATACCACCAAAAATTATTACAAAGAATACCGTCTAGTAATTCTAAGAATGAGGCGATATTAGGCTTATACACGTGAATATTCCCTTTGGCTAATACCAGTAAATATCTCAAATTATATAATACTATAATATATGTACTCGGTATCGCATAAAGCAATAAACATGTGTGCCTCCAAGTCAGAGCAATACATAATATACTGTAAATTATAAAAGCACAGAGTCCTTAATCGCATCGATAATATATATATATATATATATATATCACGAGGGATAAAAAATGAGACAAATATCCACTATCGCTATATTATTCAATGTATGAGTCCAATATATAGTAGTACCCTATCCTCCAATTATGTCCAACATCCACAAGTTGGTCTTATTGTCCCTGAACCTAAAATCTCTTGGACTGACATGAGTATTACGTAAATAACACACATGTTAGACTATGTCTGAATATAGATATCAACATATATACATATCATAACATATGCATGTTACAATAATGATTTAGTAATTAGTATCAAAACATCTTAAAGTAGAAACTATCGCTAAACCATGCATAAAAATGTCATTACCCGTATAAATCACAACAAATAATAAATTGTAGAAATATTGCCTAATGGGTGAGTCATCAATAAATATATTCATCTTCAAAGTATAGAAACCAATAAAGACCATCAAGTAAGATTGAGCCAGTATACAACAATGCCCATGAGAAATATGAAATAGACATTCCTAGGTCTGTCATACTCATAAAAATATAAATAATGTCAATAATCAATCAATATTAATGATAAAAACAACAAAAATAATAAAAGGGTACCTACCTATTAGTCACATCTATTATTAATTATGAGAGCTAACTATACTTTGGACGCCTATCACAGTTATAATCATGTTTCAATATATAAATATAACTTATAATAAACAGTGATGGGAATTGACTGTATGATAGACACAAGGTCCCGAGTAGAGTCATATCTCAACACAGGGGGGTCTAACCCATATATGTACTTAGGTGAGGTGTATCGATAGTATATGTCTTTCTATCACTCAACATAGAACCAAAAAGGAGACTGATTACCATTCGCCCACTTCAAAGTCACAGACATTGGTCACCTAACTCGATTTTGTAGTCTTAGTTACCTCGATGGTCATCTTGACAATATACACCAGTGTGCTCATCAACGCGAGGACTTAATCATGACCCTGCAAGTGCCCCTATGGTAATAGACTGTTGGCCTATATGACATAGGGGCTAAGGGCACCTACCCTGATATACTATAGTATGTCATAGATGCGGGGCGGGACCCCGAGATCAGGCCGCTAAGATTGATGCTAGCCAATCTGGTTCTCTCCAACGCTAATAATAGGACTAAATCATGATAGATAGTACATAGTATCAATAAATACATGAACTAACCTTGCTCACCTATGAGCATCAGCTCGTAAGTATAATCTCAATATCACTATTCCTATCACATGAGCGTTATCTACTTATAATGAATAACCAAATAAATTCCACAACGACATATTATACCACCATGTGTTACTCATCCGTATATCCAATGCTCATAAACTATACTTAATCCCCATAATATTCTATATCATGAGTCATTGGAGTAACTAGAATAATATTACCAAGTGTCCCATACCAATCAGTATTACTAATTAATTTACTCAAATTCCTCGTAATCTTGAATTACCAAACACTATTATTCTATTAACAAGTCTAAGGAATATCTAGAGAAATATTATCGAAAGTCTCATAGCAAATGGTATTACAACTCCGTTTATTTGGATTTCTCATTACATAAAAATAAAATCATCCACTCAAATTTGATTTAGGAAAAAGATGTTAATTATATAATGGAACTTCTTAAAATAATTATATATACACACACTAAATATTACATTCTATTTTATTTTTGCAATACCAAAATAAAAGTTAAATAATTCAAATCAAATTCCTAATATTTACTTATCTATATTCAAAAATCTCAAAATCACTTTACAAATCATAATATAATTTATAAAAGTATTCCTTTAGTACCTACATTTAAATACTATTTTAAAATAAATTTATAAACTTCAAAATAATTTCTTTATATTCCAAGCTATAAAAATATAACATAAAACCTTTACTTTATATGCGGAATCATTAATAAAACATTGTAAAAATCACTTAATAACAATTAGGAATCATATCATGAATTTCTAGAAATAAATAGAAATTTAAATAAATTTGCAGCAATCCTGCTTTATACGTCGTAAAATAAATAATATTTAATTAAAATAAAATATTTGAATTTGATATTTGATGATCATTATTTTTAAAAGTAAATATTTATTTAACTGAAGGCTATTAATTAAAGATTTTTTGTGAACCCTGTATAGCTCATTCTCTATATTATCTGACAGTATTACCTAGGAATAATCTTGGATACTATGGGTATAAAGGTGGGGTTCTACAATTTGGTATCAGAGCATGTGCAAAACAATACATTATATATAAGAGACACGAGTCAAGAACTTAAAGTGGCTTAGAGTCCCTATTCTCTTCGCTGTGTTGGGTAGTTATCCTATATAAAAGGACTAGTATGAGTACACAGTGATTATTGTCATAATTATCTGGGTACGTACTTGTTATTTTTTTTACTCTACATATTATTATCCTTATCACTTCTCTGTTGTGTTTCCTCGTAAGTTGTTGATGACGAAGTGAAATAAAGAGTTATTAGTCGGACCAGCATTGTCTGCATTGGTGCTGTCGAATAAATCTCTATGTCGAATTTTGAGGAGAAGGATCTTGTAGTGATCAGAGTGTGCAGCGGATGCAGACAAATAGCTTTCTGCTAAAGGTGATTATTCATTTTATTGCTTGATGTATGTTTGGTTGCATTAAATTTTGTTTTTAATTGGCCTAGTCTAGAATATGGAATTAAGTAGGAGTTATCACTCAAATATTTAAAAACCCACTTGAATCTAGACGGAGCCAAATATTAATAGGAGCTAGCGGTTTATCCAAATATGAATTGCCAGGGGATAATAAAATCTGTTTATAATAATAATAAAACATAATTAATGATGTGGATTGGAAAATTAAATAAATATATTGTGTTTGATATTATGGATGTATGATGATTTGTATCGATGTTAATTGTTGCTTAATTGAATGTATATACGAATTTTGAAATTAAATATTTTAATCTAAACAAGCATATGACTTAATAAAATATGAATTTGATTTTGTAAAGTTATTTAAAAATAGTTTAATATTTTATTTTGGTGTTAATATGTTCGTCGAGAGCTTTAAGAATTCCGGTCGATATGTCTGGCCAACGTTATCGATAGGAATTCCTAAAAATTTGGATAAGGCATTTCAACACAATGGTTTGAAAATAATATGTTTTGGAAAATAGAACAATATATTGAAAATATTTACAATGTTTGGAAAATGAAGATTTACTATTTGGGAAAAATGTAAAGATTTTGGAAGGTTATACAAAATATTTTGTGAAGTAACTAATGTTTCAAAAATTATATTTCTATTTTTAATTAATTAAATCACTATTATTTATTTTTATTAATTGCTTCGCAACACTGGGTTGTTGCATGAGTAATGATATATGGATTGACATAGTAAATGGGCTAATGAGTAGAAAAAGAATCATATTTTGGCAGTCCCTACGATGCATTTAGGGATTATCGGTAGAAACGAATCAAATTAGATAGTTCATTTTGGCTCCAGTGGTGACTAGATCAATGTGTCATTAGCTCAAAAGAGGTTTCTATCAACGTTTAATCATGCATCTAAGGCTTTTCTGTATTAATAAGGTTTGTGGCCACATCTGATAGAGAAATGACCCATGACCTGAATGAACTTTGGGCTCGAGTGGATGCTTAAGAAACTATTAATTATGGATAGCTGCAGCGGACCACATCCAACCTACTAACCCTAGTACTTTTAACATGCTGTATGACGCCTATGAAAGGGTCGTGCTTGAAACCTCTGTATGGACCGTTCGTACTTGTAATAGGGATGCACATGACGTGCATGATCAATGCATTTCCCATGACATTCCCATGCCCAAGCTTGTCTCACACCAAGGAACACACATTGTACGTTTCTCCGCCTCTCTTGAAAGAATTTCTGACTTCAAGTAACTTTGGGTGACGAACGGAAGGTATGATCTACGCTTTGACGGCCTTAGCGATGAAGGGAGAGCAATAAATAATGAGCATAAACAATTTTTTATTCATTCCAAACCTCATCCGGATGCCCCAAGGCCTCATTCTCATGATAGGCAAGGCTAATAATACCGATTCCTTTTTATCGTCAGAAATAGGAGGTCCGCTACTCCCCTTTTTGGTCGTCGCTCATCATCCCTATACTAATGACAAAAATCTCCTTCTCCTACAAGGCATTGAAGAAGCCCCTCTCCGGTAGGGGCTTTATGCTATCCATAGGAAGTGGAGGTGGCCTTAGAGAGAAGATGACATCACTTAAAATATGCTCTGAATCCAGAATTGAAATCATGATGGTGAGGGCCTATCGATGATGAGAATGGGGAGCCGTCTTTTGAAGAGATACTAAGAACTTGTATACGTTGAAGGCATGCTTTGCCTCCCATTGAGAAATATGGCAGATGCAATGACCATTCTGTAACATCCCTCACTTGGAGGCCCAAAACTAATGGCTATGGATGCTGCAACCATCCATAGTTATTAATTCTCGGTGACCAAGTGCGGTAATGTTAGAAACATTGATATAACAGAAACACATGGATGTGAAAAAAAATTTAAAATCATAAAACAAATTTGTCATTCCACTTCAAATCATATTTCAAATTCATTACATAATCCCAATTTTGATCAGAGTCTAAACATAGGAAATTAAACAACTTTGCCATTACAACCAAAACACAGCAGAATCAATTAGAAAAGAACACCTAATAGCTAGCTTGCCTCCTGCATGTCTCCGAAAGCTTATTTGTCTAAAGGAGAACCTGAAAACCCTAACTCTCAAACTACTCAAAATTAATTGAGCACCTAAGAGTTTAAGGGGGAACATAAACTTCGAGTCAGACAAAAATCTTGGTATGAATAATAACCTACCATCTCGAACTATTTAGATATCTAGTGAGACCACGCTGCTTACCGAAAAGGGATTTCTCCTCACTAGTAACTTGACCAAAATTTATAATAACCATATACCGTGCACCTACATCCACAATGGTTAAAACATAACATAATCAAATATATCATGATGATATGCACACATGCAATACATTCTGGATTTCCCATCCCCGTTCATCTGACTATCTGTCTCAAGTTATAGTTTCTAGGGTCACTATTAACCTAATAGTTTTCATGGGCTGACTAATAACCTGTTCAAAGCTTATGGACTATCTGTCGGTTTCATAGTTTCCATGGGGTCACTAAGAATCTGTTGGCCCCCGCCAATAACTTCATCCAATTATAGTTTTCATGGGTTTACTATGAACCTATTGGGTTCTCCAATAACTTCTTTCATGTCTTAGTTTTCATGGGTTGACTATGAACCTATTGGTCTCTGTCAATAACTTAATCCGGATATAGTTTTCAAGGGATCACTAAGAAGCTATTGGCCCTTGCCAATCGCTTTCTCCATGCATAATTTTCATGGGTTTACTATGAACCTGTCTAAACTAACAACTCTTTGATCAGTCTTTGTGCATCCTACATTCTACTCTACCTGACCTCTTGGATGCAACTCTACTCATACAAGAGTTACTCAATATATATATATATATATTCACTATTTGGTCAACCTATCTGGTTATTCTGCCCTTAACACCCCAAAATACAGTTATGGGTTAATTATAAAATGAATATGTTTATAGAAGAAGCACACACAAGAACTAATCATAAGTATTATAACACAACCATCCATGGTTTAATACCCTTGTAATCATTTTCAAATGAAACAGGGTTAATACCTTTAACCTATTATTTTTAGCAAGGAAAGCTTCTTCAAAAACCCCAAAGTGAAATGCCATTTCAAAACTCTTTTATATTGCTATGGGTTTTTCTTTAAAAATGAGATTGGGTTCCTTGTTTTGGAAAACTAAGGCTTTTGAAACCTTAGACCTTCTCCTTCGAAACCATTAAAATATATCCTTCGAAAGTATTCAAACCTTCTTTTCAAAACACTTAAATATATGCCTTTCGAAACACTTAAAATGTCTCTTTCGAAAGCATCAAAACCTTCCTTTCGAAACCATTAAGACATTCCTTTCGAAAGTATTAAAGCCTATCTTTCATAACCTTTTAGTCCAAGTAGGATTTATAAAAGCATAGCTTCGAAACCATTTGAACGTATCTCTTTCAAAATTTTTGGGTTTAACCTTAAATATAACTTCTAAGTCAAAGTGAACATAGGCGAAAGTAACCCTTTCGAAAACCTTAATCTCCAAGGAAAAGAATTTGGGGAAACAGATGGCTTTGAATCCACTCTTCGAAAGCAATAATCTTTAAGTGAAATAACAAGGAGAAGGATAACTTCGAAATGTCCGTTCGAAACCATTGTCTTCGAAACCTTTAATATAAGTGACTACATGGCTTTCGAAAGCACTGGGATAAGGCTTTCGAACTCATTGTTATAAGGCTATAAAGAAAAGTGGCCTTTAACCCATTCGAAAGTTATGAAGACGGCTGATAGGTTTTGACTTGGTTCAAAAGCAACTACCCTTTTGAAAGCTCCTTTTTAAAACTTAATACGCGGCAACTCAATTGAAAGCTACTTTTAAAAACAGAGGCAAGCGGAAATTCCTTCAAAAGCTATTTAAATGTAATTTCAACCCTTTCGAAAGCATCTTAGAAAACTAGCAGCAACTCTTTCGAAAACAAAACAAAGGCAAGTAGGTTGATTCGAAAGCTATTAAAATGGCATCAACCCCTTCGAAAGCTAGCTTTTGACACCATCCTCTTTCGCCTTTCTCCAATACACCACGCACCAGCTATTTGATATCATGTGTATTGATTTCAAATGAGTTTGAAAGGCAATCTGGGATGATTTCGGAAGCAAGCAAATGGAAGTGGCAAGCTTGTAATTCAAAGCAAAACTGCTTTTATTCCTTTGAAAGAAACTCCTTTATACATAACTTGCCTTATTTGTCAAAATGTGATTGTTTGCCAAATCCTTTATCGAATTCTTTTCTAAAAAGGCTGTTGAAATTCATTCATTAATAATTAAAATATTTTAACAAAGAAGCCTTTCCCCTTAACAAAACAATTAAGACATTTAAGTCCTCAAACTCAATTAAGTTAATTTCAATAGTAAATCACTTAGGAAAAATCACCAAAAATAATCTTAATTCACTTTTAATATGTTTTCTAACATATATAAATTTCAGACCCAAAATACTTTTTATAATTGCCGAAATTAATTTTAAACCCAAATTATATATTTCTTCCATTCAAAATTCATAATAAATTATCCATAGCTTGGATAATTATGAAAATTTAAACCCATCTCCAAAATAATGTTTTACATAACATCTCAAATCCTCATGGCATTTGAAACCCATTTAATCATGGTTTTAGCCTTAAAATCGAATCAAACTTTTTCATACATACTAGTTTAAGTCAAACATGGCATATAATCAGAGCATATCATCATTCAAACCATCCAAATAGTTTTAAAATTTAAATCCAAAATCAAAATGTCCCTTAAAACATAAATGAGATGGCTTCGATTATTATTCACCTCGTTTTGGATAAAAAATTTGAGATTTTATTTTGCTTAATTCTTCCTTGCTTGAATCCTTAGCTTTTAGTTAATTTTGATCCTTATTCCTCCTAGGGTTGTGGCTGACCTTGAAGCTCCTTGGTTTATGTTTTTATTTTGTAAGAACATGAATGAGAATGAGGTAAGGGTTTAGGGGTTATGGGATTATGGTACACGTTATTTCCCCAAAATACCCTTGCCTTATTCTCTTGAGTAGTTAGCTTATAAAACCATTTCATAAATCCATTCTTATGATTTCATTTAATAAAGGCACGGTTTCTATTTGGTTTTTCAAATCTCAATCCCTTTATCATTCTAGTCTCTACATTATTCTATTTAATTTATCTAATTAAATCTCTTGAATAATGTTATTTAAAATTAGGGGTATTACACATTCCGACCATGTCACGACTTTCAACTCCATCACTCGAGCTAGCCAGCTCTCTAGCAACGCCAAGTTCCTCTTGTTACCTTCACCCTAACTGGACTGGCCTTCCATTGGTTCCTGCACCTGTAGGTCGAAAATATCCATTCCTAGGCCTAATTGTGCACTGATTTTAAAACACATATCTTTGCTTAGCGAATTCGTACCACGATGGCTAGAAAATTTTGCAAAATATAGCAGGGACCAACCGAGTTGCTTTGCTCCAATATCAATCTCTTCAGCAAGGAATCAACTCAAGAAAGGGGAAGAAAAGAATAGCCTAGTGGTTGCCCTTTGCTCTGGGTGAAATACCGCTTTATAATGTGGAATGAGCTGTAGAAACCCACCCTATCCTTAATGGACTTCTTCCAAAGAGCCAACAACATTATGTGGGTGGAAGGAGCCGACTTGTATGATAGCAACAAGTTGGGTGGGCGAGGTAAAAAGAACAACTTGCATGTTGAAAGTAGCTGCAGGAAGAATGGTCGTTTGGAGCACACTAAAGAGCGCTACCTGGACGACTCTCAATTCAAACCTAGGTATGCAAAATATGCCTCATCAAACCTTGAGATGGAAGTCGTCTATCTCACCACTAGGGATCGCGCCTGTACAAATGGCCCCTCCTGCTTCCTCAAGGCAAAAGGAGGAGCCATATTGTAACATAAAGTACTGTGAATTCCATCAGTATTATGGTTACTCCACTAATGAGTGTCATCGCCTTAAAGACAAGATAGAGTGGCTAATCCACAAAGGTGTACTTTTGCAATATGTAAGCGTAACATCCTTTACTTTGAGACCCAAAAATGGATGCCAATAATGCTGCAATCATCACCAAAATCATTTTCAAGCGACAAAGCAAGTTCATTACTATTTTGCACAATATTAAGTAAATTGAGTAGCTAAATAAATTTGCGTTGCACAAATTTGTTATACAGGATTCACAACATCATCCTTAACCCTTTTCATTCCCACATAGGGCTAAATACAATAAGAAAATAAGAGTAGTGTCATGTTCGAAATATGAAGATGCCAACACGACAAGTAACCAGTTATAATTCCTGATTATACACAACGAAATTTTCAGATCAACTTTTATTAGCTAGATAAGCCTCCTACTTTATCTTTGGAATCTTTATTCATCCTTCCAAAAGACACTTGTCTAATCCTTAAACTTAGCCTACTCAAATTAGTACCCATGAGTTTATGGAAAATAATAAAAACGCGGGTCAAACATAAAGCCTAGTATGAATGAAATCTTACCCTAAGCAATCATAGTGTGACTACACCACTGTAGCACGGAACAAGTTTCCCCTTATGTTATCATCATAGCCATTACATCATACATGTTAGCAAGCATCACATCAAAAGCAACCGTATGTATCATATTTAATCCATAAGTGTACCCTAAACTTTTATTCCAATTATGAACCATGTCATATTTATAATTTCAATTCAAATTAGTTATACCCTATACTTAACATCCAATTCTGAACCATGTTATATAGCAAGTAATCATCCGTCCAAACATCACCCAATCTCTTATTAAGGTGATTATCTTTAAGTTGTCTTTAACTTAGTTTAGTGATTACCTCCATATGTTTGTCTATCACTAATTTTCTTTTCTGCAACAATTTCACCTGATGAAATAGCCACTCATTTCACCAATAGGAACCACCCTGACTAGAGCCACCTTTACTCTCATAAGAGGTTGAATGTATGCACCAAGAATACATTCCAATAAGCATCCTTATTGAGTACCAATAGCTCCTCTTAGTCTCTGAACCGCCGTTGTTCACATTGCAGATTTGTTCATTTATAACACCACACTGATGTTTCAGCACCCTACCATGGCGTCCTGCCATATTTCCCCTTTAGATTTTTAAAATGTTCTTAGGTTAAACCCTATCACAGTACCCTATCATATACCATTGGACTTTAAACATAATAGACAAGGCACCTTGCCACCTAATAACCCTATGAATTGGTATATCTTTACGATTATGTTTTAACCCTTTTCTTTTATTCACTAGTTCTGTACCCAACACATTCTTAGGATAAAACATTTTTTATCTTTGATTTAATGATACCTTATCATTTATTAGCTTATCTAAGCTTTCTTTCATTTTAAAAATAAGTTAACACAATTTTAACTTACAAAATTCTTTTGTTATTTCATCTCTATGAAATAATCAATCAACTCTTGGAAACGGTCTTCCAAAGTGCATTAAGTATTTCTTATTTTGCCTAGAAAAATTTAGCTTCCCAACCTATCTCAATTTGAACATAGCTATCACATATTGGCTACCCCATAACATTGCAAGTCCAGCCTAGCTATCGCATATTGGTTATCCCAAATCCATCGCATGTTAATTTTTCCTAAGCCATCACCAGTTGACCCTCAACTAGCCATCGCATGTTGATAGTTTATTTTAGCTATCGTAAGTTGAGCCTTTATAGGCTATCATAACTTGATAGCTTCCCAAGCTATCGCACGTTAAGCCCCAAATGGCTATCGCACATTGATACTTCTCCTATTTATCGCAAATTGATAACTCCATTTGCTATCACATGTTGACCTTCAAGTAGCCATTGCAAGTCAGCTTCCCCAGGCCATCATGAGTTGATCAATCGTATAGCTTTCACAAGTTGGTAGCTATTGTAAGTTGAGGTCTAGGAGCTATCGCTTATTGGCTTCAATTAGCTATCGTTAGTTGCTAAACAATTGGCTATCGCAGGTTCATAACATTATGCTATCGCAAGTTGACACTTCTATTGGCTATCACGGGTTGAAGTAGCATTATCGTAATTAACTTGAAAACTTTTTTATTAGTGTTATGGGTAGTTTCGTCCGCAAGATTAAGACTTGTGAGTGGTTAAGTGGAAGCAAAGGAAAGGCAAGATGGCAAGACACAAGGAGATTGAGAGGGAGAAATGAGGTTAAATGAGAAACGCCATCCCTTGTTCGGTAGTCAAAGTACCAAACAGGAAGTCTTGTTTGGCACCCAAAGCATCAAATAGGAAATCCTTCGGTACCCAAGGTATCAAATATGAAATCTTGTTCAGTCCCCAAGGTACCGGACATGATTTCATGTCCGGTAGGTTAATGCCAGACCCAGGTGCAATGAGAAGTGAAGAACGAACTAGAGCATAGAGGGGCATAGCCGAACCATACATTCTTACTCATGAATCTAGTCAACAAGGCATCCACGTACGTCAACCGAACTAATCAACACCAAACCCACTGTTCTTTGCCGAACCTAACAAGTTATATATGAAATGAAATCTAAGTATATCTGGAAATTGGTGATCATATCTTTTATATATGGAAATATTCGATTTGGATAAGTTATACATGGAAATTTCCTGATTTACCAGATTAACCACACCACATCTTCACCTTTATAAATATCTAAGCATTTGGTAGCCATGAGGAAAATTTTTGGAGCTTCAAGATTCCATGCTATAGAAAAAAACTAAATCGAGCTCTTAGGCTACCATATTCAATCATAAATTGTTGTATTTTATATCAAAAGTCTTGTAAAAGCCGAAATATATGATAAGAAATATTAGTGGACATAGGCTCATTATGGCTGAACCACTATAAATCTGCGTGTCTCTTACTTTCCTTGCATTTTATTTTTCTATTGAATTTATCATTGTTAATTCGACCGGAGGTGTTTGTCCATTTTCCGTGCAAACATTTTTGGTGCTTTTATTGAAAGACTTCTCAACATGCCTCCTAAATCAAAAGCAAGACGGGTGGAAATAGCGGGAACGCTAACCAAGCTGTTATATAACAAGACAACCATTCATCCAGTACCCCAATGCCAGATACCATCATTAGGGGTGACTTAGACAGAGGTTTGCCGGACCTTGATACCCGTTTCACTGCCCAATAGTAAGTTATTGTGGACTAGATCATGGAATGCTTGGGGCATATGCAACCAGCCACACACAACAATAAGACAAGGGGAAGGACCAAATCTCGAGGGTTCGAAAGAAGGAGGTCATACTCTAGCGGCAAGTCAAATCAAGATAATTGAGGAGTAGGACAAACATACGTCGACAGGTTGAGCAAGGACTAAACAGGACGCCGTGCCCGAGGATCGGTTTAGAGCCAAACCAAATAGGGGAGGTGATGAACTATGGTAGCTATGGCTGAACCTTCCCGACCTAGGCAATGCTCTCTAGTCTTGGCAAAAGTAGCAACTGATGGAAGACGAACTTATCATTATGAACAATCCTGGAGCAAAGAACGAAGCTGGAATCGCAGGTCAAGTCATCATAAAAGGCATGAAAGGAGCCTCTCACCTTGATCGAAGAGGACGATCCAACTTTGCTTGTCCCCGACACCAGAAGATCGTATAACATGAATTATAAGGGAGTGTATCCGCCGCGAGCAAATAGAGCATGATATCGGAGAAAGAGTCGATAGCCTGTTTTTATGGAGATAAAAACTACTCGAAATCCTAGGAGCTTTCGGATGCCCACTATGGACCCTTAATAAGGCTTGACCAATCCTATAGTGCATTTTCCATGATATACGCAACATATGTTAACGAGTCAAGCAATAGTAGAAGTTTTATGCAAGTGATTTCCCCTCTTCTTATCGGATTTGGCGACTATGTGGTTCTGCTATCTTCCCTCTGCCTCGATCCACTCATGGGAGATGTTGTAAGAATAATTTATCAGCCAATTCCAAGTTCTTATAGAATAGCCCAAAGACCCGTACTCCCTATTGAATATGAAACAACAAGAGGACGAAACAATACAGCAATGCTTGACTTGCTTCAATGCTGCAACTGCTAGCATCTAGAATGCCGATGAGCGGTTGACTCTGGCATTGTGCGGTGGTGTTCATCCTGACATAAAGATGGTTTGAAGATTGACTAAGGAGAAACCAACTACTTTGCACGATTTCCTCTATGAAGCAGCACAATACACTTGATAGGAGGAAGCGGTAGTGGGACGATAGACTGGAACAACTGCCAAACCATCAGAAGCTTCTAACAACATGAACGCTATGGTTGAGAACAATGAGGATAATGGTGCAAAGAAGAAGAAAAACAATAATTCAAGCAACTCTGGTGGGAAGAAAAACGGATCGAAGAAAGTTCAACCTAGCATAAGGTTTGATACTTATAAAGACTTTACGATACCATAGAAAATATCTACCAAGCCACACAAGCGGAGCTAAAATACAATAGACCTGCACTAAAGAAATAAACCGAAGCTGAAATGAATACTGGGAAGTATGGTTGATTCCACGAATCCTATGGGCATAACAGCAATGAATGTCATCATTTGAGGGGTATAATAGAAAAACACATTCGGAAGAGAAAGCTGGAGCGATATGTCAGGAATTTGAATGCTCCCCTCGCTTCTAAACAATAACCCCGAAGTAGCTCCCATCTAGAAATGGAGGCGAAGGATCCCGTACTAATCATGGAAATGATAGGAGGTTGGTGACTAATACCATAGCAAGAGGGCTGCATATAGCCAATAAAAGTTGGACTAAAATGGAAAGATACGCAAAGTGCTTAAAGAATGAAGAAGCTTACGTGTTCGCCATAAGCGAGGAGCAGAGAGCTAAGGCCCCATATCAGGAGCAGTAGGTAATAACATTTGGCGATAATGACTTGGGAGGAAAGTAGTACCCACATATGGACCCATTAGTAATTTCAGCGATACTTGGCTCAACAGAGGTGCATCGGATTTTGATAGATAAAAGAAGTTTAGTAAACATTCTGTTTAAGGATGCATTTAATAAGATGGGATTGTCCATGGAAGATACCACATCATGGTAACCAACGGTTACATGGTTTCACGGGAGAGGGCACGATGCCCTTAGGAAGGCTGGATCTATTTGTTGAGATAGGAAGGCATCCCCGATCAGCCATACAAAATAGACTTTCATCTTGGTGGACGGATTCTTGGCATACAATGCCTTTCTAGGGCGTCGGGCCTTATCTTACTTTCGTGCAATGGTGGCTCCATGGGGTTAACTATGAAGTTCCTAATAATAGATGAACTAGGAGTGGTGGAAGGAAATTAGGATGTCGCCAGGAAGTGGTATGTAGAAAAACTCAGAGAAAACGAATGATGGGAGAAAGGAAAGGGTGTAGAATTCACGTTTTGCACCAAGAACTATATCACATAGCAATTAAAGGAAGGGCCCTCACTCAGGTTCACAAGCAATCCCCATAATGAACTTGACTCGAGAGATGGAGGAGAGGGGGCCACAGCTGAGCCTTGAGAGACAATGGAATTTATGAAGATATATATCAATGATCCAACAAGACTCATGAAAATCCGGATCCAAATTGGAACGAAATCTTAAGATACAACTAATAGGATTCTTACGGGACAACTAGGATGTGTTTGCCTTGTCTCATGTGGATATGTGCGGTATCTCCCCCTTGATTTCATGTCATGCGTTAAATGTTGACCGAAGGAAACCCCTAGTGAAGCAAAAGAAAAAAAAGTATAGGTCTGGAGCGATCAACGGTTCTTAATAAAGAATTGAAAACCTTGTTGGCAAAAGACTTCATTAGAGAGTCTCTGTACCCGGAATGGATTGCAAATCCAATTTTGGTCGGGAAGTCAAATGGAAAATGGCGAACATGTATCGACTTCTCCAACCTAAGTTATGCTTTCCTTAAGGACTGCTTCTCATCCCGCAGGGTTGAACAGCTAGAAGATGGAACAACAAGGCATGAGCTTCTATCTTTTATGGACACATGCTACGAATTCAATAAAACCCTAATGCTTATCCCTGATCAAAAGCACACTAGCTTTATTACCGACTTAGGGCTCTACTGCTACGAGGTCATGCCTTTTGGGCTTAAGAATGCAGGAGCGACATACCAACGCTTGGTTAGTAAGATATTAGCCAGCTAGATTAGAAAGACTATGGAGGTCTACGTTGATAACATGCTTGTAAAATCGAAAACGGCTGAAGATCACATCTTACACTTAGAGGAGACGTTTCAAATTTTTTGGGAGTTTGGAATGAAATTGAATCCGCTAAATTGTTTCTTTGGGGTATCTTCTGGAAAGTTCTTAGGATTTACCATCCATGCTAGGGGAATCAAGGCTAACACAAAACAATTCTAGGCTTTGAAAGACATCCAAATTCCCAAAACTCAAAAGTAAATGCAAAATCTGAATAGGAAGGTAGCAGCATTAAGCAGGTTCATACCCCCGGTGATGGATAAATGTATTCCGTTCATTGAAACACTCAAGAAGGAAAAAGGCAATTTCGCATGGACAGATGAATGCTTAGCTGCATTCTTAAACTTGTTGGAACATTTGCAGAAGCCGCCAGTTCATTCTACACCAGTCAAGGGAGAAGACATTTGTCTATACTTGGCGGTATCGTTATACGCCCTAAGCGCAACACTGGTTAGGGAAGAAGATTGGGTGCGATGTCTAGTATACTACATAAATAATAATTTCACTGGGCCGGAGTCGAGGTATCATAAACTGGAGGAGTCGGCATACAGCCTGTTAATTGTATCCCAGAAGTTGTGGCACTATTTCCAATCGCACCCCATCCGAGTGCTTACAGATTAGCCCTTGGGATAAGTTCTGCACAGGCTTGATACACTGGAGAGACTTACCAAATGGAATATTGAGTTAATCCATTATGAGATAACCTATCATCTACGAACTACAATCAAAGGACAAGCACTGTCAGACTTTGTCTCTGAGTTTACCATTCGAGGTGATGAAGTAAAACCCTAGGAGGAAGAATCCCTTAAATGTTGAGTGTATGTAATGGAGCATCAAATAATCATGACTTTGGTGCAGGAGTGGTATTGTTGATGCCTGAAGGAAAGAAGTTAAGCTACAAAATACGACTAGGGTTCAAGCTAACAGACAATGAAGCAAAGTATGAAGCTTTGATAGCAGGGTTGGAAATAGCAAAGGAGATGGGAATTTGGTCATTGTGCATGCATAGTAACCCACAGTTGGTCGTGAACTAGGTGCTCGGAGAATTCCAGGCTAAAGGGGAGCGCTTGAAGTCTAATTTGGGGAAGGTGAAGGTCTTACTTAACGAGATGGAGAATTACGAAATAAAACACATTCCTTGAGAAGAGAATTAGGAGGAAGATGACCTAGAAAAATTAGTAAGTTTAGGAGCTGGGGCCTCTACTCGGCTCGGCACCCATTGCGACCCTACATAATCTTAGGTTTGAGGAGGTGAACATGATTGCAACTATCAATAACGAGGAGACATGGACGACACAGTTAATAAGCTATCTGAGTGAAGGAGTATTTCCATGTAGTAGGAACGAAGCTAGAAAAGTCCCGTGGAAGGTGCCTCGTTTCTTCATTCCGGATGGAGTGTTGTATCGAAAAGGAATTTTTAATCCACTACTAAGGTGCGTCGTCGGAAGGGAAGCTGAGGAGGTGTTGGAAAACATACACTAAGGGAGCTGCAAGGAACATACTATGCGGCAACCTTAGCAAAGAAAGTACTGTAGTATGGATGTTTCTGGCCAATATTAAGCCATGATGCAATGGAGTATACAAAGAGGTGTGACGAGTGCCAACGATTCGTGAAGATTCCAAGGTTGCCCCTGACCAAGCCGACTCACATGGTTAGATCTTGGCCCTTCGTTGTTTAGGGGATAGATCTGATCAGAAAACTTCTAATGGCGTAGGGTAAAGCTAAATATGCTATAGCGGCGGTTGATGACTAATTGGGTGGAAGTCAAACCCTTACTAAGGTATCAATGATTATAGTCATAAACTTTTTGATTAGGAAAGTGATATGCAGATATGGATTTCCCCTTTAGATCATCTCGAACAATGGATTGCAGTTTGATAGTAAGAAATTCGCCGATTTCTGCCAGCAGCATAGAATAAATAAAAGCTTCTCCACGATAGCATATCCTTAAGCTAATGGATAGGTGGAGGCAATTAATAAGGTTCTAATAACACTCATAAAGAAGTGGTTGGAAAAGGAAAAAAGAGCATGGGTGGACGAACTCTTTTCTTATTGTACTTCCGTCAAGACGACAACAAGACATACTCTTTTCTTATTGCCTTATGGATCAGAGGCAATGTTATTGGTGGAGACATAAGTGCCTTCGCACCTGAGCATTCGCTATGACCCAAACAAAAATGAGGAGCTATTGAACATGTTGCTGACTTGATTGACGAAAGGCATGAGGAAGCCGCCTTGAAGGTCGAAGCACATAAGCGAAGGATAACCACATAATATAATTCTAAGGTCAAACACCGCCAGCTCAAGAAAGGGTACTTGGTGCTAAAATGAATATTCCCCAGACCGGGGGCACTTGACCCAATTTGGGAAGGACCATACGTTATTCACGAGCACTTGGGAAATGGAGCTTTCATCCTCCACATAGTAGATGGAGTTATATTCAGAAAGGCTCGGAATGCACACCGTCTCCGTCATTATTTTACTTAAATTTCTACACTTCCACTAACTGTATTGAAATTATATAGTCAAAACAGTTATGAAATGGATTCTAATAAATGTGCTTTCCTTAAATATTGTCGTGAAAGGTAATAATTAGTAAGCGCAACTTTGTATTCACGCTCGAATGCGTTGGACTAACATTAAAACTATGAGGAAATATCGTCCAGGCTTGAAGAGCTGACTTCTTAACTTGGGGGAAAAACCGCATTATCACAATATCTCCCCTCAAACTTCTCGCCGACGGTGATGGATCAGAGTGATCCCTAGCTTGGTGTCCATCATTGATGACCGGCTCAAACTTCTCGTCGGCAGCGATGGACCAAAGTGATCCCTAACCCGGTGTCCGTCATTGATCATCAATTCAAACTTCTTGCTCGTAGTGATGGACCTGTGTGATCCCTTACCGGGTGTCTATCATCGATGATCGGCTCAAACTTCTCACCGGCGATGATGGACTAGAATGATCCCTAACCGGGTGTCCAACATTTAAGGTCAACTTAGAGCTCTTGTCAATAGTGAGGGACCAGAGTGATCCCTAACCGGGTATCCATCATCGATGATCGGCTCAAACATCTTGTCGACGATGATGGACCCGAGTAATCCCTAACCGGGTGTCCATCATTGACGATCGGCTCAAAACTCTCATCGATAATGATGAACCAAAGTGATCTCTAATCGGGTGTCCATCGTTGACGATTGGCTCAAACTTCTTGTCGGTAGCAATGGGCCAAAGTGATCCCTAACCGAGTGTCCATCATTGATGATCAAATCAAACTTCTCATCTGCAGTGATGGACTAGAGTGATCCCCCAATCGAGTGTCCATCAGTGATAACCGACTCAAAGTTTCCTATCGGCCATGGTGAACCAGAGTTACCCTGGCCCGACATTCACTATTGGCGATTGTTTTAAATCCATGGATGATAATGGAGAACTCGACTTACCAGCGGTCAAGACATGACCATTGCCTAGTTGGTTCCCACTTTGGCAGTCAGATCAAAACTTTGCCAATGTCGAACAACTAAGTCTGACAATGGTAGGCATCAGCTATCAACTCAAACTTACCAAAAGCATGAGTGAATTACCAAATAACCAACAAATAAAATGGGAAAACACAAAGTATGCCACAATGATAGATATGCAGATCATATTGTCAGACAACCAGATATTTGCAATTTAAAATCACAAGTACCAGGAAACAACATATGCCCGACCTCACCAGTACGTCAAAATTGGTTGAGCACCAATAGAAATGTTTAATACAGATAAAGAAAGAATATATACATCAGCCTGTACAAACATAAAAAAGACAGGATGTGGGTGTAATTTTCACTTGGACTTAGCCTTGGGGATGGTTAGCTTGTCGTGATGATTGGAACCCTTCCACCCACCTCCTTTCTTCTCTCCCTCTTGCTTGGTGGCAGCGGCTGCATCAATTTTCACTTGTTTTTTCTTGATACATTTTAGCTCCTCCCTAGCTTTGCTCTTAACCCTTGCCATCTCCTTGAGGAATCTTACCAAGACTTGTATCTTCAAAGCTTCATCGCTATCGAAGCCCTCAGTAGGCTCTGTAGCACCTAAAATCTCAATGTCGGCATCATCTTTGAGGCCGCAATCATTACATCCTGAGCTGCATTAACTGGAGGTCAGAAAGGCTTGGGGGCATGATCACGATGGGTGGAGCTTTGGAAGTGATACCTGCATCAAATGAGCTTTTCACCAAAGAAACATCTATAGGGAAAGGAGGAAGACTATTAGATATGGTTTTCCCCAAGTAAGATCGAACATACCGTCTGGTGGCCTATGGACTATAAAGAAGAATCCTACCTCCTTTAGGAGAGTTTGGGATATCTGTAGAAGGCTGCTTATGATCCGGAGGTAGAGGCACTTCCCGAGGATGATTGGCAGTGGATACATCTGAAGAAATATAATAATACGAGAGTATATCCTCTTGCTTATCTCCTATCCAGCTCCACATGTTCACCATACATGATATCCTTAATCTTCTCATTTGAGAGTACCCAAAATAATAGGAAACAAATCGTAAAATCCCAAGTCAAACAACAGTCTAGAGTGAGCGATAGAAAATCTCAAATACTATAAAGTTAATACACTAAGAGAAATGGTATGGAAAATCATACCTGACATGTCCTTACATCCATAGAGTTAGCACATAACATAAAATATATACCACTCTACATCGTAATCATCATGGTGTACTATACATCAAAGTACTAATGGGTGTCTAGATAGCTACATCGATGATATCCAAGTCATGTGACATCCCTAGGTGATAAGCAATTAAGCATACATACCATCCATCATCCATCCTCATATTCACTCGCTCAGTGTGTTAGATATATGATATTCATATGACCCCATCGCTTAGTCAAGCATTACTCGACATCCCAGTTTCTTGGCACTCAAATCCATGATACTTAGTAAGCCAGGAACTATACTACAATCGCACTCAGTCCTGGGTAAAATGGATCAAAACATCGTGTGATCCAGGGCACATTACACTCCCAAGTGAGCATCCTAACATACCCCTAATTTACGAGCACACTTCATAACCTACGAATATCAACAATCCTTTTGTACATGTCATCCATAGCAGAGCACATCCCAAAATTGTTCTTACAACTCCCATTTGAAGTCGTCTCTGTTGGGAACTATTCTTGATAGCCGTTGTTAGTCGTCGAATGCCATCCTTCGTCCCGCGTCTTTCTTCAACAGTTCCTTCAATCCAACTCATATCACTTACTCTGCATCTCGAAGTATAGCTATCCATCATCGAAGCCATCACTTCACATCATAGAATCATCATCATCAAATCGTACGTCGTCGTCATCGAAAGTCATCACCAAACCTTATGGGTCAGTACTGACCCAAGCCTTGGCTCAAAATAGTTGTGATTTGGCTCAAAGTAGAAGCCTAAGTGAAAATGCAAAGCGTCCCTGAGTTTAGTCTGGAGCAGGCATATAAATGACCCAAAGCTGCCTTACAAGTCTCCATCATCGAACCATGTAACCCCCATCCAAGCACCACCGACCTGAGCTACCTCGATCCATGCTCCACCGACCTATACTCCATCACCGAACCAAGCCACCGACCCGAACCCTCGATCCATGGGTCATCGATCCCTTACTTAATCATTTTCATGCCTCCTCGAGTAACTCCACACCCATAGGCAAGCGACTCAAAGCAACCCCTTGAGAAGTCGAAGAAACCCTCCATAAAATATGAGTGTGAATTGAAGCTAATTTCCACTAATCCAACACTTCATCAAATTTCACTTCGCATATATGACTCCAAGCGAACCATGTGCGACCTGAAGCAAACCCTCCTAAAACACGAACATGACTCGAAGCTCTTCTTCACTAATCCAAAGCCTTCGAATCTCCATCGATCCATCTTCAATCGACCATAACTAGAACAAATGAACTCCTGGTGACTTGAAACTTAAAATGTAGGTTTAGGATGTCCTTCTTGACCTCCTTATGGATCACAAGTCAATTGGACGACTTAACCTTCATGGGTTATCACCGATCCGAGACTTATTCCTAGAACTAAATCTCCATTCGGTCGGCATTTTCAACCATTCAAACATCATACATTCAAGCAATCATTATATACAATATATCATAACAAGCATACATCCACACACATAAAAGTAAAGCCTATATCTAAGGGTAGAAACTTTATAAACTATAAGAACAAGGGAGATGCATAAGAATACAATTTCATAAATCTTTTCCCTATCGTTTGAAATTAACGTATTTGATTAGTTAAGGTTTTAAACATGTTTTAGGATCCATAAATCATTTTAAAACATCATTTTAAAGTGTATAATGACTAATTAGGAAGTGAGAGGTCCTAACCACTCACCTAAATCCAAAGTAAATCCAAAAGTGCACAAATCTTGAGATGGACAACACCTTCAAGTGATCTTCGATAGCAAATCTCCAAATCCAAATGCTAAGTTTGTTAATTTATCCTTGATAACAAAATTTGGCTAATTAAGTAGGGTTTACGGTAACCTATTGACTTAGAAGTGATTAATGGAGGTTTCCCTCTCTATTTTGAGAAGTATGTAATGATGGAGAGAAGTCATATCAGACCATCATGATGCTAATTCATAAATGGGCTTTGGACATATTTATTAACTCACTAATTACCCATTAAGCTGTTCAAAATCAAGTGGAACTTCAAACAACCATAACTCCCAAATGTTAAGTCCATCCCCTTATTATGACCACTTTACGGAAAGAGAAACCATCATCCCGATCTAATGGAAATGGTTTCAAATCATAATTCGGCTTCTATCAAAAGTTATAGGCCATACCAGATTTTTAGGGTCAAAATCGTCCAATAAAAATTCTAGGGGTGGAAATGTCTCTAGTATTCAAATCCCAAAGTTACAGAATCCTACGACCTAATTAAAAATAATATTAATACTTTATGATCCTTTGATACGTAAAATATGGGTCATTACATTCTCTCTCCATTAAGAATTTCGCCCTCGAAATCCTAAAAAAAATCAATAAGGTTATCCTGCATGCCTAACACTCATATACAAGCATATGCAACCATCACACATCATACATACATACATAATAATAAATGAAAAAGGGAACATCCAAGCCTATCCTAGCATGTATGGTACTACATTATGGTATACTTCATGATATCATAAGTGAAAGTAAAAGCAATAAATAGAAAGGCTCACCAAGTAAAGAGCTTTGGATAAGCTATCCTCATGCTCTCCTCAGTCTTCCAAGTGTAATCGCCTTCATTTTCACTCCACTGAACCTTCACCAAATTCATCGTCTTCCTCCTTTCACGTCCAATGATACGAATGGGCCTACGAGGTCTTAAAGTCTCTGGTTCAATCTCGATATAATCTAGTTGATCATGTGCACTAGTAACGCCTGAGTCGTGCACAAAATTTTACAAGTGAAAAACATGGAACACATTGTGCACTCCCACCAGTCTTTGAGGTAAGTCGACTTTGTAAGTAAGATTTCCAATCCTATCTAGTATCGGGAAATGCCTACGAATCTCGGTGCCAATTTCCCTTTACTACCAAGCCGAATTACATTCTTCAATAGATAGACCTTGAAAAAATACCATATTGGTACAAGAGAACTTTAGATTTGTAAACCTCTTATCAACATATCTTCTTTTTCTGTCTTGGGTAGCTTTCATCCATTGTCGAATGATCATCCATTGTCGAATGATCTCGATCTTCTCCAAGGTTTTTCTAATCATATCCGGCCCAAGTATTAGTTTTTTGCCTACTTCCCCCTAACTTGAAGGAGCATTGCACAGTCGGCCATAAATTGCCTTGAATGATGCCATACCGATGCTACATTGATATCTGTTATTGTATGTGAATTCAACGAGATGTAAATGATCATCCCACGAGCCTCCAAAGTCGAGTATACAAGCCCGTATGAGATCCTATAAGATAAGATTCAGTCTTTCAGTTTGGCCATCATTTTAAGGGTGATAAGCTATACTCAAATGTAGCTCTATCGCCAACACCTCTTCTAAGCTCTTCCAAAACCCACTAGTGAACATCGGGTCTCAGTCACTTATAAATATTTTCGGCATACCATGAAATCGTACCACCTATTTCACATGCAGTTCGACCAGTCTGGATGCCGTTCAACTTGAGTTGAGCGGGTATGAATCTAGCACTCTTGGTTAATCGATCGACTATGATCCAAATGCTATGTACCCTGCTCGAGTCCTCGGCAATCCGTCGATGATCCATCTAAATTTGTTCCCACTTTCACTAGGGAACTTCTAGTGGTTGCATCAAGCCACTAGGCTTCTTTTGCTCTGCCTTGACTAATTGGCAGTTCATGCACTTCGAGATGAATGTCCCAACGTCTTTTTTCATCCCTTCCTAATAATAGGTTTGCTTCATAATATGGTACATCTTATTGCTGTCGGGATGGATAGTCAATCTCAAACGATAACACTCTCATTGCACCTCATCCCTTAACCTATCAACATCAGGATTAAACAATCTCTCATCTTTACAGAGCCAACCATCTAAGTTGAGTCTGTACTGTCTTATCTCTTCAGACTCCACTCTAGCATCTATCTTAGCAATATTCTCAGCCAATCTAGCATCATCCCTCTTACTAGCATCGATCCGCTCAATCAGAGTAGGCTTGATAGTTAAGCTCACTAATATCTCTTGTTCAAATCGCATCTCGGTCGGAAATCATAATAAACAATATACTCTAATTGCGCCCACTCTAGGAGCATAACTCCCAAGTTGGCATATCTCCTACTCAATGCATCAGCAACTGCATTCCCTTTCCCTGGTGTATATGTAATATCAAATTCATAGGAGGGTAGGAACTCTAACCATTGCTATTGATGAAGGTTAAGATCCTTCTGCGAAAAGAGGTAGTTCAATGATTTATGGTCGATAAACAGCTCGAACCTCTCTCCTAAAAGATAATGCCTCTAAATCTTCAACATAAACACAATTGTTGCTAACTCCAAATCATGGGTCGGGTATTTCTTTTCATGTGGCTTTAGTTATCGACTAGCGTATGTAACAACTTTTCCTCTCTATATTAATAGAGCTCCCAATCCAGTACCACAATCATCAGGGTATACCATCATCTCTTCATTCCTGCTTGGAATGGTCAATACTGGTGAATGGTCAATACTGGTGCACTCATCAACTTTTCCTTCACACTCACGAATGAATGTTCGCATCTTGCATCCAAAGTAAAAGTCTGATTTTTTGTCAACCGAGTCAACAGTGCGGCTACTTTGGAGAAGTTTTGGATGAATCATCTATAAAATCCAGCTAACCCCAAGAAACTTCTCACATCCTTAGCATTTTTAGATCCAGTCCAATCTTGAACTGCTACAACTTTTGAAGGATCCATGGTAATGCCCTGCTCAGAAACAACGTGATCCAAGAATCTCACTTTCCTCCCTTAGAAGTGACTAAGAAAACTTTTCTTTCAACCGGTGCTCTCTCAATACCTCAAGCACGATCCATAAATGCGTCTTATGTTCCTCCTCCATTCGTGAATAGACAAGAATATCATTGATGTATACAGGAACAAATTTATTTAGTTAACACCTATTAACACGGTTCATGAGATCAACGAATTATGCTAGCGCATTAGTTAGCCCGAACGGCATAACCAATCACTCATAAAAACCCAACGACATACAAAACACTAAAATTGACACACTCTCCTTCACCACTCTTAGTTGGTGAAATCTCATAGCAAGATCCAATTAAGAGAATACTCTAGCACCATAAAACTGATCGAATAAGTCATCAATACGTGGGAGCCGATACTTGTTCTTCCTTATTACTTTATTTACTCACGGTAGGCAACAAAGAATCTAAGGGAAGCATCCGCCTTCGTGAAGTATACTACGGGCGCACCTTACTTAGAGATACTCCATCGAATGAAGCCCATCGCAATAGGTTATTCACATATACCTCAAGCTCCCACTTCTCTCTAGGAGCCTTCCTCAAGGGCATCACTATTGGTTTGGCATCTTTAACTAAATCAATATGGAACTCAATCTCTATGTGTGGCAGAAGTCTGGTCACCTCCTTAAATACGTTCGAATACTCCCTAGCAATAGGCACTGATGACAACTCATCATGTAGGATATTAAGAGAATATAGAAAGCTAACCATCACCTCATATATGGTAGGCAGCCTAACACTACTATCCGCCCATTATCTACCCTTATCATCACCAATGACTTCTCACAACCCACCATCACTCTATATCTATGAAGCTAGTCCATACCTAAAATAATACCAAATCCCACAAAACTTAAAGCAAACCAATCACAATCAAAAGAACATCCACGACTCGGCAAGACCAAACCACGCAAACCATGCACATGCTAGTGGAGCCTCTACCAGGGTTCATTACAACCAAAGGTCCGTCAACAATTTTGGGCCTAAATCCTAATCTATCCACTAAATCACTAGATTTAAAGGAATGTGAAGTTCTGGTATCAAATAAAACATGCATGGGAACATCATGAATAGAAAGCATACCTTGAATAACGACACTCTTTCCCTTCTCTTTCGCTGATGAAGCACAAGATGAAGTCAGGATAACATTGACAGCATATTCTTTCACTACCTGTTTTTGCTTTGGAAGCTCTGGATAGTCCTTCTTGGGATGCCCAAACTTATTACAAACAAAACACTTCTTCCCCTCAGCTTTGAAATCTTTACTAAAGTGACCCTTTTCCAAGCAGTTATAGCAAATTGGCCCGCTTTTGATCTTCTTCTTTTGGTCTTCTTTATTTTGAAACAGTTTCCTCTTTTTGTTGTATTCCATTTCTTCTTGCCTCCCCCGCCTGATTGTGGCTTTGGCTCTTTTTTAGGAATAATGGCTTATGCTTTTGGATATAAACTCTCATGCCTCATGGCCTTCTCGACTATCATCTCAAAAGTCTCATTAATATGGCCCATAAGTCGCCCCCTTGCTAGTCATCCAAGCTAATGATGAACTTCTTGTTCTTCTTTAATGGACTATTGCTGAAGGACATCTAATATTTCAATAGGGCATTAAATTTAAAAACGTGCTTTGAGATAGTCATATCCCCTTACTTTAGATCGACGAACTTACGAAACAGAACTGAACTCTGAGCTGCAGGAATAAACTTTTCCTTAAATCTGGCTTTGAACTGGGTCAAAGTGAACTGATCCTTAGGAGTAGCAGCCCTCACTACATTCCAACAGTTCATTGGTAAGCCCTTGAAGCCGTCGGGAAGCCAATCGACTTTTCATAACATCATTCAACTCTATTTCATCAAAAATACTCTCATAGGTATTAAGCCAATCTTGCACTTCCATTGCCAACTCTGTTCCTTGGAACGGTTTGCCACCTAGGCTAGCAAAGTCCTTTTTAGCTTAGCGAAATCGACTCTAGGAGCATGCGCCAGAGCACCACCATCAATAACAACATTCGGAGTGTCTACTTGAGCATTCTGCAGCATGTTCCGCATCATGGTGTTGAACATCATCCATAGATTGGGATTAGCAGCTCTCGAGCCAGCTCCATCTTCGACTCAAGAGACAGAGTTCCTAACAACATTCTTTGTTTGAGGACTCATCCTTTCAATCTATATAAGGACGATCAGTCTATCTATAAGGAATTCTACTTAGGTAGTACGCGTGTGTGCAGTGCGACTTCATACTATATATATAATACTATATAGTCTTGAAAACCAAAATATATAACAAGTATGCACTATCATATATATATATATATATATATATATATATGTACTCTCGATCCAGTCTAGGATGGGAACTCCTACCCTATCTCTAGAGGACTACAGTATCCCTTAGGTTAAACTATGCAACCTAAACTCTGATACCAAATGTGACGACCGTCCTGCACCACCGACACCTAATATAACATGTATAATGTGTTACAACGATGTCCGACTAATGTAGGATGATTGTCAAAGGGTTGTAACAAAGTAAATAAAGTATAGAACCTATTGTATATCTCGTAACGCATCGAATACGATATAATAGTAAACATCTTAGATATAAATTAGGAGAGACGATAATAACTGAATGAATCATAGAAATTGGAGACTCAAATCCATACAGCTATACAATATATGCGATAGAATTTATACAACTGGTAATAAACTCAAAATAGATAACTGTCTCTAAATATAATAGTACCAGTAAGCTTCATAGTGCTGCACAACGGAATGTAGGAAATAACAGCTAAATATTGTAATATGAGAGTATAACCTTTTGCATATCTTCCATCCAGCTCTACGTGCTCACCCGACCTAATATCCCTAATCTACTCATTTAAATGTACCCAGAATAATATAAAGAAAATCATAAACTCTTGATTTAGATAACAATCAGATGTGAGCTATAGAAAATCTTAAATACTATAAAGTTGATATATTAGGATAAATGATATGGAAAATCTTACCTGACCTGTCCTTTCATCCATAGAGTTAGCACATAACATAAAATATATGCAATTCTACATCATAATAATCATGGTGTACTATACGTCAAAGTACTAATGGGTGTCAAGATATCGACATCAATGACATCCCCATCGTGTGACATCCTTAGACTGATAAACAATCAAGCAAACTTAGCATTCATCCTCACATTCACTAAGTGTGTTGTATATATGATACCTGTATGACCCCATCGCATAGTTAAGGACTACTCAACATCTCAATTTCTCGGTACTTGAATCCATGCCACTCAGTAGGCCATAAACTAGACAACCATCGCGCTCGGTCTAGGTTAAAATATATTGAACCATCATGTGATCTAGGGCACATCGCACTCCCAAGTGAATGTCCTCACGTATCCCTTCTTTACGAGTACATTTCGAAACCTACGAATATCAACTATCCTTATGCATATGTCATTCGTAGCAGAGCACATCCCAGAACTGTTCTTACAACTCTCGTTTGAAGTTGTCTCGGTTGGGAATTATTTTTGACAACCAACTTTAGTCGTAGAATGTCATCATTTGTCCCGTAACCTTCCTTCAACCGTTCCTTCAATCCAACTCATATTCACCTACTCTACATCTCAAAGTAAAGCTATCCATCGTTGAAGCCATCACTTCCCATCACATAATCATCATCATCGAATTATGCATCGTATTCGAAAGTCGTTACGGAAAATCATGGCTTGGTACCGACCTGAGCCTTAGCTCAAAATAATTGTGATTTGGCTCAAAGTAGAAGTCAAAGTGAAAACCCAAAGCGTCCATGAGTTGAGCCCAGAGCAAGAACATGAATGACCAGATCCGCCTTACAAGTCTCCATCGCCGAACTATGCAACCTCGATCCAAGCATCACCGACCTGAGCTATCCCAATCCATGCTCCATCGACCTATACTCCATCACCGAACCAAGCCACCGACCTGAACCCTATGGATATGTACTGATCCATGGGTCATCGATCCATCACTTAGCCATTTTCGTGCCTCCTAAAGTAATTCCATACCTATAGGCAAGCGAATCGAAGAAACCCCCCTGAGAACTCAAAGCAACCCTCCATAAAATAGGAGTGCGACTCAAAGCTAATTTCCATCGATCCAATACTTCACCAAATTTCACTTCCCTCATATGACTCCAAATATCCCATGTACGACCTAGTGCGAACCCTCTTAAAACATGAGCACGACTCGAAGCACATTTTCATTGATCCAAAGCCTTTGAATCTTCACCAATCCATCTTCAATCGGCCATAACTCAAACAAATGAACTTCAAATGACTTGAAACTTGAAACGTAGCTTTAGGGTGTCCTTCTTGACCTACCCTATGAATCACAAGTTAATTGGACAACTTGACCTTCATGGGTTATCATCGATTTAAGACTTTTTTCTAGAACTAAATTGCCATTCGATCAGCATTTTTAACCATTCAAACGTCATAATTCAATCAATTATTATATATGATATATCCTAACAAGCATACATCCATGCACATCAAAATGAAACCTAAATCTAAGGGTAGAAACTAAATAAACTATAAGAACAAAGGAGTTCCATAACACAATTTCACAAATCTTTTCCAAATCATTTGAACATATGTAATTAGTTATGGTTTAAATAACATTTAAGGATCCAAAAATCATTTTAAAGCACCATTTTAAAGTGTATAATGATTAATTAGTACGTGAGAGGTCCTAACCACTCACCTAAATCCAAAATAAATCCAAAAATGCACAAATCCCGAGATAGACAACAGCTCCAAGTGATCTCCAACAGCATATCTTCAAATCCAAATGCTAATTTTGCTAATCTCTCCTTAGCGATGAAAGTTAGGTAATTAAAGTAGGATTTAAGGCAACTTTTTGGCTTAGAAGTGGTTAATGGAGGTTTCTCACTCTATTTCAGGCAGTGCGTAATGTTGGAGAGAAGTCACATCAGCCTCATCATGATGCTAATCCCAAAATGGGCTTTGCACCTAGTAATTATCTCAGTATTTGCCCATTAAGCTGTTAAAAATCAAGTGGAACTTCGAATAGCCATAACTCCTAAAGTCCGTTTCCTTATGATGACTACTTTGTGGAAAGAGAAACTATCACCCAAATCTAATGGAAGTGGTTTTAGACCCCAATTCGGTTCCTATCAGAAGTTATAGGCCATTCAATATTTTCAAGGTCAAAATTGTTCAATAAAAATTCTAAGGATGGAAAGTGTCTCTAGTAGGCATTTCCCAAAGTTATAGAATCATATGACTCTAAATAAAAATAATATTAATGTTTTACAATATGTAAAATACGGATCATTATGCTCCCCTCTATACAAAAATTTTGTCCCTAAAATTTAAAGAAGAACGAAATTTACATTAACACCCTAAAAGTGTAAAGTCATCATTATTTAAGTACCCAAAAGTACAAAAGATTACACTAGTATCCTACTAATATAAACCATCAATCATTAAGCAAAATGTGTTAGTGTAACTTTTAACATGCAATCAAATCATAATACGAATTCACTAATCTAACACCCCGCGCTTTAATGACAAATAAAATCAATTGAATTAACATAATTACAAAACAGTGAAAGATATAAATGTCAAATATATGCATTTAAAAAAAAATTAAGAGGTTACATAGATATATGCAACCAACGAGTGTATGATAAAGTGATGCATCAATCAATTAAAAGAGGAATTAATTAAGAGACATAGATGCATCAATTAGTCAAAGAATATGTCACTTTATAACATTAATTAAATAAGGGATCTTCTAATAAAGGAAAATGTATGTGGGGAATAAATTAAATGATAACACATATATATATATATATATATAAATTTATAATTGACGCAATCAATTAATTGAGAAATTAATTAAAGACATTAAGTAAGCGTTAATAAATATAAGAGGAAAACTTATATGTTAATTAATTGGGTAATGAATTGGCGGTTTAAATATGTACAACTAATAAATGTATGATTGAGTGACACATAGGAATTAATTTGGATATCGATTAAAATGGGAAAACATGTCAATTAATTAATTGGCAATTAGTTGAGCGTTTTAAAAAGGGTGTCAATTAATCAAAGAGTATGCCATTTTTACAATAGCTAATAATGTAAATTAATTAGCTAGAAGAAAACGTCAGTTATAGGATTATTTATTTCCAAGTTAAAAAAATTGGAACGCATACAAAAATCAAACAAAGTAATTAGGTTTATGATGAAGGTAAATTAATAAGAATAAATTAAAAAGTATAACTTTTATATGCATTCAATTAATAGAGGTATTGATTGACGTGTTCAAATAGGTAAGAAATTATAACGTATAAGAATCAATTGATATTGGATATATATATATATATGTGTGTGTGTGTGTGTGTGTGTATGATCTAATTAATTGGATAATTAATGGGAGAATCTTATTTAGAAGGAAATGTGAATTAATAGGGTCGTATAACAAAGGAACAAATGAATAATGTTGGAGAGTTATACGTTATATGCTAAAGTAAACAAATCAAGTTCTAATGGTGAGGATTGTTTTTAGGGTTCATCGGATGGTTTCTAGTTGTTCACTGCACCTATAAATTAAACGTAACTTAACCCTAGCCCACACTATTTTCTCTGAATTAGCCGCTGTCATTTACAGCAAACTCCTCTTCTCTTCTCCCTCTTCCTTTCTCCTCTGTTAATCAAATCTTTCCCCAAACTAAAATAAAATTAAGCAAGGAAATACATACAAACAAATCAGAGAATTGCACAAACCAATCAGGGAATTTACAGTGAATCAAAAAGGGGAAAAAGCTGAGAAAAGCGTAGCAAATTAAAAGGGATAGAGATTGAAGCTAAGGACGACATGTGAGTGGGTTAAATTATATATCTTTTACGTTTATGATATATTATCGTTAGATTCCCTTTAATATTTTAATTCATCATTTATTTCAGTAATTAGTTCTGTTGAAAACTATAAATTGTATAAGAGAGCTTATATTTAATTATTATTTATATAGAAAAGGAAGATAGTAATCCAATTAAATATGAATAATATTAGGCTTGATAGATAGAGAAAGGCATAGCCTAAAAGTAAGAAATTTACAGTTATTTACATCTATTTTAAAGTTGAAATTTAGTCTGTAAATGTTAGCTTCTTTTTATTCCTTTTTACGCGAATAAAATAGTTAAAGAAAATAATTCGCAAATATGGACTAAAATAGAAAAACACTAGATTTACAGAAATTAGATGTAAAATAAGAAAAATTGAAATAAAAAGAGAAAAATAGAAATTTACAGTAAATTGTGCTAAAATGGGAAAAATAAATAAAAGGGGAAAATTTTAATAACTTGATTGAGAAGTTTGTGATATATTAGTTGGTTAATTTAGAAAAGAGAATACATTTCCATGGTTTAATATTTAAAGGATAACGATAAACATAATTGCAAGAATAAAAGAAAGAAAAAGGGAATTAGTATAAAATAGAGACACTACTGTATTTTGCACTACCCAAAAAGTAAAGAAATAATAAAATAAATATTTTGCAGTTACAGATTATTGTTTATAGCATTATTTAGTATTAAAACTTGGAAATGGATTTTTAGCATAGTTTTTATAACCAGCCAAATAAGATACAACTACTTCCTAGGATATAAGAAAATAAAGTGAAGAATTAAAGGAAGTAAAGAAGAAATCAAGTTAATTATTAGACAAGACTAGAAGCAATGTAACTAGATCTGCATTTGCTACGTAGATAGTAGAATAAAAGCAAAACAGTTATTATGATCAGTAAATTTGTGACAGTCGGACGTAGTCCCAAACCAAGATTGTCTTATAATATAAGAGAATTAAAGAGAATTCAATATCATAGTAAAAGAAAACAGACTATAATAGAAAAGAGACACTTGTAATTATATTTATAATATATAGATTATAAAAGAATATAGAAGTAACAATTGCAAGTAAAATTATAACATAGGTTATAATCAAACAAAAAGAACAGAAAAGGCTTATTTTAAGACTTAGATTAAGTTAATAAGCAAATAGAGCAGAAATAATAGAAGAGGCTTATTTTAGAACTTACACTAAGTTAATAAGCGAACCTAGAAGAAAGGCCCATACCAACAGCATTCCCTTTCAGTCAGGAACTAATTGTCTCACAATAGCTAGGTGAGGTTGGGACAAGCTTATGCTGATTAGGGTAAATAAGTAGCCAACATAATAAGAAAAGTAAACTAAACGCAAAATAAAAGATTAGACTTAGGGTCTAATAAAAGAGTAAGATGCGTTTGAAGCAGCCCAAAGGATGAAGAGCCTAACGAAGCAGTTCATCACAGATTTTTAGTACAGAAGAAGCAAGTCTAACTTAGATATTTTGGGCTAGAGGAAGTACGAGACTTCAACGCGACGTAACGGTACTCTAGGATGGCCCTCTGGGATAGGCCTAACGAAGCAGTCCCCCGGAGGCAGGTCTATAGGTGTTCCATCAAGAGAGTATGCCTTGACTGCTTTTGCATGGCAGGACCATTGTAGGCAGTCAAAGGGTTGATGTTTGGAGTAGGATATTCGTATGACACCGTACTCTAACTTACAAGTAGGTTTTAGTGGGTAAGACCTAAAAGGATAGTCGCATGCGGATATCAGGCCAGTTTCAAACCAAGAAGCGAGTTCGAGAAAGACTAGAGTTAAACCAAAAGGCCAATGATTTTTTCACTATCGAGACATTGGATGAGGGGCACAGCCAATTGGATGTTTAGATTGTTTGCAGTAGGGCACAAACACTTAGCTCTTAAGAGGTCTTTCGATTAGTTGAGGGGTGGCTGCATAGGGCCATAGCCACGATAAGAAAAGAGACAGACCAAGTAGAATATCTGTATTGTAGGCCTAACAATGCAGTCCTTTATAGATATAGAAAATCCCTGACCGAGTTCTGTACAAGGTAGACCTTATTAAGCGGGATTCAGGGAGTAGACAGAACGATTATGTATAGTCCTCAAGGTACGCACTGGGTGGTAAATTATGGATGTCTGAGCATTAGTACAGGCTAGTGCGGATGCAGTTTTACGTTTTCATAGCAGACGACAGAACATCTATATTATAGGCCTCACGATGCTTTCCTTTACAGATGTAGTCACAGAATGCTCTAGGAGCAAGACGATGGAGTCCTTTCCGAGGAGGATACGGAAGGTACTATCGGTAGTACCTAGGACCGATGCGGTTATTGGGCATATGGCTACATATATATTGGTTATTAGGTTTTAATCTACTAGGGAGTAGATGTGTATGATTCATGCATAGAGGCAAGAGTATTATGAACCCAATAAACCTAATATAATAGTAAATGGAAATAAAACGGTATATATAGAATTAAGCTTAGAAGTGTATAATTTGTCCATTCACCAGATTTTAGTTCTGACCCCCTCCTCATAACATCATACAGGTTAGGTAGATGGCAGAGACTTTCCAGCTTTGAAACACTTGTTTAGAAAGTGTTATTATATTGGTGAGTATTTACTTACTATTATATTTTAGTCACTTCCGCTGTGAGTTATTTATCTGAGCTCTGATATATTTGTCTTTGCCTATTTGCAGGATACTAGAAACCCAACTCGGGCTTCAGTGGGCTTGGATTTTAGCATTTTTGCGAAAAATTCAAACCCATTGGAATTCGGATTGTTACAGGTACCCTGCTAGTTAATACAATAGATAAGAAAGCACTCTACTATATAAATGAATGTCTAGAATAATCGGGATATTTATTTTTAATTCTATCCTCTACGTCCTAGGTACAATCTTCTTTGTCGTTACTCCACTGGACACCAACAAGTCTGATAACTTCGTTCATTAACTCCTTCATATCATGACCTACTATCCCTTTCGATTGTCTCAAATATGTCTAATTTGGCTCTATAGATAAATCCCCTATCACCCTCAGTGCCACTACCAAACTCGGGTAGTCCACACATTTCCTCAAATGCAATATATGAAAAATATTATGCACACCTGTCAAACTACTTGGTAACTTGACTCGATAAGCAAGTTTACCAATCCTCTCAATCATCAGAAATGCTCCTACCATATCTAGGTGATAATTTCCTCGCCTTCCCATAGTGCATAATTCCTCGCCCCGAAAAACCTTCATGAACACATAATCGCCTATTGCAAACTCAAGCTTTTTCCTTAGCTTGTCGGCATAATTCCGCTACCTTGATTGCGCTGCTTTCATCCTGGTGCAAATCAGTTCAACCTTCTCAGTAGCATCTCTCACCAAATCAGTCCCGAAAACAAGTCTATCTCCCATGTTTAACAAACAAACTAGTGACTTACATGGCCACCATATAGCAATTCAAATGACACCATCTAGAGACTCGTTTGGTAACTATTATTGTGAGAAAACGCTACTAAATGCAAGTGATCTTCCCAAGATCTTCCAAAATCCAAAACACAAGCTCTCAGCAAACCTTTTAGTACACGGTTCAGCCTCTTGGTTTGACCATCAATCTATAGGTGGTAAGTCATGCTTGATTCTACTTTGTTCCAAATCACTATGCAAACTTCTTCAGAACTCACTAGTAAATGATGAGTCTTTATCACTCGCGATACTACTTGGATTCCAATGTTGTCTCACCACATTTTTCATGTATGGCTTTGCTAAGCTAGCCATCGTTCTTGTTGACGTCATTGAGATGAAATAGGAACTCTTAGTCAATCTATTGACTGTTACCCAAATACTGTCATTCCCACTCTCGACCTATGTAACCCATCTATAAAATTTATAGATACTGAATCCCACCTCCAAGTTGGCACTTCCAAGGGTTGAAGTTAACCGCTCGGCTTTCGATCCACGACCTTCACTTGTTGACATGTGAAGCACTTTTTCACACATTCCCTTATATCTCTCTTCATCCCTTCCTAAAAGAAGACTCTCTTCATCCCTTCCTAAAAGAAGACTCTCTTCATATCATAATACAACTTCATGCCCCCGGGATGAATAGTAAACTTAGATCGATTATTTTCCTCCAAGACTCTTTCTGAAGATCTACATCCAGAATGCATAGTCTTCCTTTCTTTCTAAGCAATCCCTTCGAGTCTATCTCGAATCCTCTCAGATCCACAACATCTACCCCAACTCAAGTCACCTGATCCTTTCTGCAATTGGTGGGTCCTTTTCCTACCTTGCAGCAATCCTATCCACAAGCGCTAGACATACCTCCAAACTTGCCAACACGTCCGGATCCCTACTTAATCCAGTATTCCGCCTATAATGCACTCTGCAAAGGCTAACATCTCTAACATTTTCCATTCTTCAATCATGGCTAACATGCCATTCCAATGCTTCGTACTCAAAGCATTGGCAACCTTGTTCCCCTTTCCTAACTTATGCTTCTAGGAATTCTAGCCATCTATGTTGCCTCATATTCAACTTCTTCTAAATGAATAGATATTTAAAAGACTTATGGCCCGCATACAACTTGAACCACTCTCAACAAGTAATTTCTTTGAATTTTCAGCGCAAACACCATCGCTACCAATTCTAGGTCATGAGTCCGATATCCAACCTTATGTGGCCTTAATTATCTCGATGAATAAGCTATCACTCGCCCTATTTGCATCAGCACCACTCCCAAACCTATTCCATAAGCATCGATATACATTACCAGATCCTGGTTTCCTTCAGGCCCGATCTAGAAAGGAGCGTTCTTTAATAACTTCTTCAACCCTTGAAATGACCCTTCACACTTATTGGTCCACGTGAACTTCTCTTTCTTTCTGGTCAGTCTAGTTAAGCGTGCTGCTATACGCGATAATTCCTTAATGAATATGTGGTAATAGCCAGCCAAACCCAAAAGACTTCTCATCTCCATAACCATCTCTAGTGTCTTTCAACCATTAATGGTTTCTATATTCGATTGATCCACAAATAATCCATTCTTTGAAATAACATGACTAAAACCTTCTGTTCCAAAAATAACATTTCAAAATCTTCGCCTTTAACTTGTGTTGTCTCAATGTCTCCACACCAATTTAAGATGCACTTCATGGTCTCTCTCATTCATAGAATGCACCAAAGTATGATCAATGAAGACTAACAAATATCTATCAACAAATTGTGAAAGATTCGGTTCATAAGATCAACGAAGAACGCAGGGGCGTTGGTCAGTCCAAACGACATCACTAACCACTAATATGAACCGTACCTTTTCAAAATGCGGTCAATGGAACACTGTCTTTTGCTACCCTCAATTGATGGAACCCTATTGTGAAGTCTAGCTACGAGAACAATCATGTCCAACCAAATGATCAAACAAGTCATCTATCCTAGACAACAAATAATTCATAGTCAACTCATTCATCTTCCAATAATCAATGTACATCCTTAAAGGTCCACCCGACGAATAACACGAATGCTCCCTATAGGGAACTACTCGGCCTAATGAAACTTTTATCTTCAAGTTATACTAGCCGCTTCTTCAATTCCTCCATCTCCTTGGGCGGCATTCTGCTAAGTGATCTACTAACAAGCTGCTCTTCGGCATCAAGTCTATCTGGAATTCAATTGACCTTTTTGGCAGTAACCCTGTTAAGGGTTCAAAAGCATTTGCGAATTCCCTAACTACCCATACACTATTAATCTCATCATCATCTTCCATGGCACATAAAGACGAATCCGACTACTCCTTCATTATAGTCAATGCTATCATTATTCTTTCTCCACCTCTAGGGTTCCATAAGGCAATATTCCTATCCGCACAAGAGATCCTAGCATCATTATGCACCAACCAATCCATATCAATAATTAACCGTACCTTACAAATTCAAACATATATGGGTCGCAAACAAACAAATGTCCACACAAGTCAAACTCAAGTTTAGTGCATTTTAATCCAAGAGCGATATACCCATCGATCAGATTAACCACATGCAAGGACGTAATCAAATACGTAGTGTCTAATTTTAACCTATCAACCAAATCTCTTGAAATGAAAGAGTGAGTAGAACCAGTACCAAACAGAACTCTAATTGACATAGTAGAAATTGAAATCACACCTCCAAGCACACCCTTTCCTTTCTTCTTCGAGTCGGTTCAAACGACGATCCTTGCAAAGCATAAACCTTTGCCTGCTATGCCTTTAGGCAATCCCTCTTTCTATAGCAAGGCAAACTACAAATAAAGCCCTTGTTCACTGACTAGGTACGCTTTGTGGAATAGTGCCCCTTCTACCATAGTTAAAACAAGTAATATCTGCCATATTCGGCCATTGAGCTCGCCCTCCAGAAGCCTTTTCTCCTTTTGATTCTTTTCGCCCTTCTAATATAGATTGAATCTTTTCTTCTGCCCAATATTGGATCTACAACAAGTTTTCTTCTCCTCTTGAAATAATAAATCATACCATCTCACCATTTCTACCACCATATCAAAAGAATCTAATAGATGATCCATCACCTTATGATGCATCCCTTCTTCAAACCTTCCATAACTTCTCATTTTTCTTTAGCGGAGTATTAATATGCTTCCTTCCATACTTCAACAAGGGATTAAAAAGTTGAATTTACTCTACCAAAGTCATCTCCCTCTGCTTTAAGTCAAGGAACTCCCTATACAGTGCGCTCTTATGTGATTCGAGGATAACTGAGCCTCGAATCACTCCTAAAACTGCTTCTAAGTTATATCCTCCCGTGGGACATCAACAATTACGTCCTCCTACCACTCTAGTGCATCCTCCTGATGTTGACGAAAAACCGACCTCCTTTTCTAAGCATTGTCATACCCCAAGTCTCTAAAGATACATTTACACACTTATATCTAGGTTTAACAATTCTAAGGCAGACTCCTTCCCAGTGACTACCTTTGCTCAACAACTCTTGAAATCTTTGTTCATCGAAGAAAAGTCTGATTTTCCTACCACCTTCTGTCTCGGCTCAACAACTCCTGCTAGCTGTTGACTCATCATTTCCAACATAAATTGGAGGAACAAATAATCACATCCATTCCTTCATCAGCCGGGGTAGGTACTTGAGTACCGGCTTCAGCACGAACTTTCGTGAGTGCCTCCCTTCCTTAGCCATTACTTGTATACTATCAGTTTGCCTACTAGGATTTGCTCTTGTACTTCATAGGTCAAACTTTGGATGCATAGGCATATCCTTGCCTTCTGCATAAGCAAGGTTTCGTAAGAAATGGAAGTAAAGAGAGTGAGAACAATAGTAGAGGGGTAGATATATTCTTCTTCTATACATATATTTATATCAAAATACAGGTACTTTATTTATATATAACATATATCCTCTCCAAGGTGTTCTTGTCTACTAATTAGTTTCTACTTATCTCTGTATTACTTGGGTGTTCCCCTAACTCTTTGATACCATGCTGTAAAGTCCCCCTCTTCGAGACCCAAAAATGGGCGTCGATGATGCTACAGTCATCACTAGAATCATTTTCAAGCGACAAAATGAGTTATGTATTATTTTACACAATATAAAGTAAACATAACAACTAAATAAATTTCCATTACACAAATTCATTTTACAAAATTCATTACATCATCCTTAACCCTTTTGTTCCCACATAAGGATAATAACAATAGGAAAATAAGAGTAGTGTCATTCCGACATATGAAGATGCCAACATGACACATAACCAGTTATAATTCCTGACTTTACATAACGGAATTTTCAAAATAACCTTTGTCAGCTATATAAGCCTCTTGCTTCATCTTTGAAACCTTTTTTCGTCCTTCCAAAAGATACCTATCAAATCCCTATACCCAGCCTATTCAAATGAGTAGCTATGAGTTTGTGGGAAGTAATAAAAACATGGGTCAGACATAAAGCCTGGTGTAAGTAAAATCTTACTTTAAGCAATCATAGTGAGACCACGCCACTGTGGCATAGAACCAATTTTCACCTCACATTATCATCATAGTCATTACATCATACATGTAAACAAGCATCACATCAGAAGCAACCATGTGCATCATATTCAGTCCATAACTGTACCTTATGCTTTTCATCCAATTATGAACCATGTCAAATTTATATTTTCTGTTTAAATTAAGTATACCCTATATTAACATCCAATTATGAACCATGTCATATAGCTAGCAATCATCCATCTAAACATCGCCTACTCTCATATTAGGTGTTTATCTTTAAATTATCGTTAACTTAGTTTAGTGATTGCCTTCCTAGGTCTGTCTATCACTAATTTATCTTTTCTAAATCAATTTTATTTGATGAAATGACCACTTATTCCACAAGTGGATGCCCCTTACTTGAGCCACCCTGATCCTTCTAAGAATTTAAATGTAAGCACCCTGAATACATTCTAGTAAGCGACCTTACCAAGTGCCAATAGCCTCTTCTAGTCCCCGAACCATTATCGTTCATGTTGCTGATTAATTAATTTATTCATTTATACCACCACCTTGTTGATTTGGCACCCTGCCATAGTCCCCTTTAGGGTTTCAAAATGTTCTAAGGTTGAACCCTGTCGTGGCACCCTACCTCCACTGGACTTTATACTAGACAATCAAGGTACCTTGTCATCCAATAATGCTATGAGTTGGTATACCTTTACGATCACGGTTCAACACTTTTCTTGTATTCATTAGTTGTGTACCCTACACATTATTTAGATAAAACATCTTTTATCTTTGATTAAATGATACTTTATCATTTATTAACTTCTCTAAGCTTTCTCCCATTTCAAAAATAAGTTCACATAATTATAGCTTATAAAATTATTCCTTTATTTCAACTCTGTGAAATAGTCAATTAAAATTTGAAACTGTTTTCCAAGGTGCATAAAGTATTTCTTATTTTACTTAGGAAAATTTAGCTTTCTAAGATATCGTAATTTGAACTTAGTTGTCACATATTTGGCTACCCTGTTGCCATCACAAGTCAAGCCTAGCTGTCATATATTGGCTACCCCATAGCCATTGTATGTTGATTTTTCCTAGGCCATCACTAGTTGACCCTCAACTAGCTATCACATATTGTTTATTTTACCTATCGCAAGTTGAGCCTCTATAGGCTATCATAAGTTGATATCTTCCCAAGCTATCGCATGTTAATCCCCAAATGGCTATCGTACACTAGTACTTCTCTTAGTTATCACAGGTTGATAGCTCCACTAGCTATCGCATGTTGAGCTTCAAGTAGCTTTCACAAGTTGACTTCCCTAAGCTATCGAGAGTTGATCAATCGTAAAAATATCGCAAGTTAATAGTTGTCATTTGTTAAGCTCTAGGAGCTATCACTCATTGGCTTCTATTAGCTGTCGCTAGTTGATAAACAATTGGCTATCGCAGATTCATAACCTACTGCCATCGCAAGTAGGCACTTTTATAGGCTATCGCAGGTTGAAGTGGCATTATGGTAGTTGACTTGAAAACTATTTTATTACCTTATTAATTAACCACTTTACACCAAATCCCATTTGGTGTCGAATTTTTATTGGTCAACATATCACTTTTTTGTTTTATTTTTAGAACTTTTTATTACATCTTTATATAATTAATTGGTTATCTTTAATTAATTAATCCTTCTTTTCACTAAATAATTCATAAATGATCGAAAATCAACATGAAAAATCCAAAAAATCACCAAAAATCCAATTTAACATATTTAACTCATATCAAAATTTCAGTTCAAAATAATTAATTTGCCCGTAATTAACCATTTTCTCAATTTAGAAAATTCATAGAAATTCCAAATAAATCTCATAAATCATGAAATTAAAAACCCATCATTGGTTTTATCATTGTAAACATCGTATAAAATTTTCATAGTATTTATATATGACTAGATCATGTTTTACCCTAAGACTTGAACAAATTCCTTTCCATTTAAATTTCAAAATACATTCAAAGCATTTTTTTTAATCGTCTAAACACATTTATCATCATCCAAAACATTCATTCACAATCAAATCCAAACCCAAACGGGTTAGGAAAGGTTTTAAGGAAAAATTTACTCATCTTGATCTAGAAAACCTTGATTAAAACCTTGCCTTAATCCTCTTTCTTCTTAAGGTTGCAAGCTTAAATTAGTATAGTTTTAATTTCATCTTCCTTAGCTTGAAAATGGTGGCCGGACTTGAGATAGTTTAAGGGTTTGTGTTTTGTAAGATGAAAATAATGTAGAATGAGAGAATATGGTTAAGGAAAGTAGGTTAGTAATTTTGGCTTGAGCTAATATCCCTTCTGGCCTAGTGTCACCAATGCATCCCCCTAACACAAATCCTTCTCATTCTAAAACTTAATTTATTTGTTTCCATTATCAATGCCAACCCCAATTGGAGTAACCACCCTTGGTCCATTCAATTAACTTTTTAAAGTGTCCCACACTTAATTAACTAAATTTCCCTTAGGCAGTTCTTACGATTAAATTTATCTTATTCATCTCTTTAATAGTATCTTCTTTATTTAAGTTCCCATGTTATGGCCTTCCAGAATATATGGCGTTATAGTAAGAAATAGATTAAACAAAGAAATAAGTTTCAAAATCTTTCTGACCCACCTTTGTGGGCAGATAAAAACAATGTGGTCATGATTAAGACAGAAATTCCATCCATCATCAGTATGCCACACGTAGCCAGGTACAGTAGAGGAGACCAAGCCCGATATAGAAGGGAGCTTGCCCTGGAAAATTAAATATATTCAAGAGAGCTCCTAGATTTGAAATCATTAAGAGTGGAGAAAGATAAGGCTGAAATCACCTTCTCATTTAAGGATGAAAGTGGTATCGACTACTCTCATCATGACCCCATGGTCATCTCAATCAACATTGCCAGTACCAAAGTACATGAGATCTTCATTAACTGGGGTATCATAATTAAAGTCATGTTCAAAAATGTCTTCGATCAATTGGAATACCCATCATCCAACCTCACTCCTTGTGTTCTACCTACATACAGCTTCAACGAAGTTGGGATTGTCCTTCTAGGTTTTACTTTGCATGCGGTCACCTTCGATGAGAAACCCCACTTCCTCAAAATATAAGTAAATTCTATGTTAGTAGATTGCCTGAAATGGTCCGTACTTCAATAATGTAGATATTGTCCCCAACTTAGTTACCTCCGCTCAAGAGCCAATCCAGGGTATGGTGTTTTGTTTCTCAAAAGCCCTCGACTAATTATCAGAGATGAACCAATCTTGCTTGCCCTTCCTTGGATCGATATTGTCTCCCATTTTGGCACCAACCAATAAGGTGAGAAGTTTTACCGTAACCCAGGTTTCGAACTCCTAACCTCATGATTACTAACATAATGCTCTAACCACTTGAGCTAGTAGGCATTAACGATGCTTTGAGGTCAAGACTTGGTATATAAACCACTACTCTAGTGTATTTTGCATGATGTGGGACTATAACATCTTTTTGGGAACCCCTAGCATACAAGTTTGAATCCCGCCAAGAGAAATAATTCACATTAGCCTTCATAGGAACCATGAGCGCCAAAATTCAATTCCCACAAGGAGCACCATTTGAAGGGTGTTACATTCCCCCCTTTAAAGCCCAACACCCTTATTGGCTCATGAACACATATTCTAGCAAGGCATTATGGTTGTAACCCGTATCAATGCGGCAACGCTTGTGAATGCTACTTATAAGCTTCACCTCCTCCCACACCCTAAATGAGCTATAATCAACAAATATAGCTGGGAATAAGCTCTGATGCCAAATGTAATGTTTACCCCACCTAGGTGGTGGCTACAAATGGTAACCTCAACTGGTGATTTTACGACCAGCCTCTTGACTTTCCTAAGCCAATCTACCCAAGGACATGTAGGGGTAAGAGACAATGCATCCCAATGGTTCACAATGCAAGAACCCCCCATCATGCAATAAATAGCCCTGATACCATTTATTTCCGACTTATGTTTTTATTATTGTTTTCTCCATAAACTCACAAGTACTCTTTCGAGTAAGCTAAATTATAGATTAGTCTGGTAGTATTTTAATGAAAAATAAAATCTTTAAAGACCAAGCATGAGGCTTAGTAGATAATAAAAGTTACTTTGAGGACTATTGTTGTAGAAAATAGGTTATATAACTAGTTAAGTGTTTATGTTGGCATCTTCATATGTCTGGCATGACACTATTATTTATATTTTGATTATATTTACTTGTAGGCACAAATTGGGAAATGAAAAATGTAAAGACAATTTTATGTAATTGATGTCCTTTAGTTGCTCCGTTTACTTAATGTTGTTGAGAAAAAAGTGATCCTATTTTGTCGTTTGAAATAAATTTTGGTGTTGACTACAGCTTTATCAATGCTTATTTTTGGTCTTGAAATGGGGATGTTAGTTACTATCTCAACGCTCTAAATAACCATTTAAGCTAATGGCCATTGACGTTTTTTTGAGGTAAAGACTTGATATACATTGTTTATTCTAGTGTTTTTCACATGGTGTGGGACTATATCCTCCTTTTGGGAAACCCCGGCGATATTGTTGAACATTAGTGATGCCTTATAGATAGAGTTACATCCTATAGTCAAGGAGAAAGGACAATAAGTTTAAAGAAGGAAACAACTAGCACCCAAGGTGTTCGATAATCGGTAGGAGCTCGATATGGTAAAATTCCATTTTAAATTAATTCACACACATGTTTATATCCATAATTCCCTTAACTTATATTCTACCATAAAATAGAAATATTCTAAATAATATATATATATATAATTTAAATGATTAAGTAATACATACACACACACAATGTTTCAAATTCGTATATAATTAAAAATATATGTACCTTACAGTCCATATATATATACACATACACATACACACATATACATACACATATACACACATAAATGACAAATTTATAATATAAAATAGTTTGGCTTAAATTTAAAAAATTAAATTTTCTTATTTCTTAAAATAATTATTTTTCGATCTATATTCAATATATAAATGTATTTTCAAATTATTAAATTGAAATATTTATATATTTAAATTTTATATACTTCCAGGTTTTTTAAAAAGTTATATTTCTATTTGGATTTTTTGTGAGAAACATCATATTTTGAATAATTCAAATTAAATTAACTTTTAATTATTCAAACATTTAAATATTTCAATTATATATATTTTTAGTCTTTTCAAAAAATATTTTTCTGTTCAGCTTTATTTTTTATTTAAATAGTTAAAATTAAATCAAATATTAATTATTCAAATATATTTAAAATTCAGATTTACATAAAATATATTTTATTATATATTTATTCATATTATATAAAATATTTTGGTAAATTTTTTGAAATTCGAACATAATATATATATATATGCAAATATATATTTAATAAAATTAAAAAAATATAAATTTATAATATTAAATAAATATATTGCCTGAATAAAAATAAAAATAAAATATACTTAAATTTATATGCATGCGTCTCTATTCATTATACATATATCTACGTTGAAATGATTATTATATTGACACTACACTTATTAAGCATAAATTCAAATGGTTAATTATATACCTATGACATATGTTCATCTTTTTTACCCTAGGGTAAACCATTATATTTAATGTAATTGTAATGTTTGTATTGTGAGTATGGACATATTATAAAATTGAAAACATAAAAAACTAAATTAAAATAAACATGAAATTTCAATATACAAATTAATTACATTAAAATTTAAATCCCAAACTCTATTATTAATCACTATTGAATATGATTTAGTACAAAATGTTTACTCATTTGAACCTTGTGCAACTAATAAAAGGATTTTTTTAAATGTCCCCTTTTTCTCACTACCAATGCACCCAATCCAATAATGGTATCAGAGGCCACATTGTGTTTATACGAGTAATTAACCTACACGTACAACTGACCTTTAGAAAAACCAATTAGATGGGTGTCTAAGAAAAATGTGCTTAAACTAAGGAGAAGGTTACTCTAATTACGGAATGTTCTTATGAACCAAAAACCTTCTAATCTCCATGGCACTTCGAAGTGGGTTGTTTTAAGGGATCCCTTTGTGGAAGGCTCAAAAGTGTTTTGCGTCTTAGGTTGATTCAAACAAACGTATTCGAATATTATAAATTACATTTAGTATTGTTTATACTAAAATAAAACAACACAACATTTATTAAGAGGTATAAAATGCAAAGATTTAAGTTTAAAATTTATATAAATATAAATCTTATATTTATATTTAGTTAAAATGTTTAATTATGAAAGGATACATATGATTGTGTGTGTATGTATTCTTTCCCAATATTTGACCTAGGCAACATTTCAATAGAATTATAATATGAAGTGACGATGGAATGGATCGAGAAGCTTGGAAAGGAGTAAAGATGGAGTGCCAAAGGAAGAAATCAAGTTTAGATCAAACTTAATGAATCAATACCGATCCATGGAAAGGTCGATACCAATCCATCAGATTGTGGATTTGGGCTTCTTTTAGATTCTACTATGGTTCTACATGCTATTTTGAGGAAAAAGACAAGTTTTAAAGATGGGGGTAGATCGGTACGATCCATTAAAAATAACATTTTCCCCTTGAAGACCAAAATCTTGAAGACTAAAACAAATTTGAAGAAAAAGGGGGAGATTTGTCAAAGCATGGATCGATATAAATCCATGTATGGATTGGTACTAATCCATCAAATCTCGATGTTTATTCCATTTTGACTAGTTCCTCATCTTAACGTCTCGAATGTGATTGTTTGAGCGATTTGAAATGAGATCCGGCAGTTCAAAATAAGGTTTGATTGATTAATTTTTTTCATGGAGACTTAGCTGTTGTCTGGCATTTTCACCCGGCTATATTCGGATTGACTGGACAAGTTAGACGCGACTATCATCTAGGCTGGTAGCCCAGAGTGATGATCATGGGGTCCAGAGATTAAGCACAGACGATAATATGAAGCATCGATCAAACGGAACCAAGAGATGGACTCTATGAAATATTTTAAGTATGGATTATTGTCTCACATAGGTAAGGCATCGGGTACAATCCCTCCCTCTATACAAGGGATCAGATCGCATCAACTAAGGGGTACAACTCAACGAAAATCAATTGATATCTCAAAATCCAGAAGTCAACTATACATGAAACTTTGGGAACATGGAGCTAAAAACTAGGGGACCTAACCGAGGGTTCACAGCATGCCATGTGGCCTTCAAGTGGGGTCGGGGTCAACCCTTATTCTTTGGGAATTGGGCCTTGGAATTTTTCTGGATTGCCTCATCTACATCTCAAGATTCTACTGCCGAAATTTTAGAAAGATATTTGTTCATCTACACCTATAAATACACGCTTCATGGTTCATTTGAGGGATCTTTACACTGCTGTTTCTCTAGTACACCATTATAACTACGGATCATACCCGATCCATCCCTCTATACCTAGAAATTCAAATAATTAATAAAGTTATTTCTCCAAAGTGGACGTAGGGCTTTCAACATCGAACCACTATAAATCATTATGTTCTTGTTATTTTTTATATTCTATTAGTTAATTGCTTGTTTCCTCTATTTTCATTTAGACTTCTTCATTTATTTCTCTACACAAACTTTATTGGTTGTTTTTGACCAATTTTAGGCACAAACATTTTGGTCTTTCACTAAGAACGCGATTCTCAGCATCATTGATCCCTATTCTACTATTGGATTGCAAAAATCCGAGGAAGAGATCTAGATTCATCTTCACAAAGTTTCATATTCTATTCAGATTTGGAAAAAGCCTATAAGGAAACTATCCAATTCAAAGATAGGCATTGTTAGATGGATTAACCTGAGTCCACTGTCTCACACGACCATTTATACATGCGTGCAAATGTCCTTGTTCAAAAAATTTCATGTACGCAAGTCCAAGAGGTTGAGTGTTGAAATTCAAACTTAAGTTCACGATACCAAAAAACAGCTAGGTCACCCTAGGGGAAGGGATCATACCCGATCCCTCCCCTAAGAAACTTTGCCTTGTATCACTTTCACATTCCAAAACATCCATGATTGATCCCTACACCCATTCAATAGCAGATCCCTCCATGCCTACACAACCTATCGTATGTCCACCACTCCACTTCTTCTCAATTCCATATAAAACCAAATCTCGTCACACTAACGTGAAATCAAGGTTGTATAAGGTAGTACTTCGATTTTGAGGGAGATTGGGACGGATAGGGGATCAGATCGATAAAGTGAAGAAAGAAGGGATCAGTTAATTTTAAAAAGAAAAGAAAAAAACTCTAAGGAATTAATAAGGAACTGTTACTCAAACGATACTCCCAAAGGCTAGAGAACCAAGACGATATGACATGAACTGGGATTGGTTACTTAGTTAAGTTCCCAAAGTAGATTGTGACCGCACTCAACTGGCCAGCTTCCAAATGCCTGACTTGGCAACTATGGTATGACAGCTTGTGTGACTACTGCCCTACACCGCCTATTCTACCATCTCAAAGTATAGCCATCCATCATCAAAGTCATTAATTCCCATCATGGAACTCCCATCATCGAATGACGGGTGGTTGTTATCGAAAATCAACAAAAACCGTCAAAACGGTCATCGAAAAACTCACTTCAGAAATTTCCCCAAGTCATACCCGGGTTTTTTGCCAAGTGACCCAAAGTCAAACCCAAAGCAAACTCTGGAAATTCTGGCCCAAAGTCAAACTCTATAAAACCAAGATTTTCTACAAGCGAACCCAAAAGTGACTGTAACATCCCTAATTTTTAATAACATTATTCAGGAGATTTAATTAGATAAATTAAATAGAATAATGTAAATATTAGGGTGATAAGGGGATTGATATTTGAAAATTTATTTAGAGGCTGAGCTTAATTAAATAAATGGGCCTAAGAATGGTTTTATATTTAAATTAATTAATGGAAAGGTATTATAAGGTAATTGCCGCACCATTACCCTTATAATCTCGTTTCCACTTTCCTTTGCACGTTCATTTTAAAGTATTCAAAAACACAAACAAAAAGTTCAAGCCGGCTATTACCTAGGAAAGAAAAGGGGAAAAATCAAATTAAAGTTAAGCAATCAAGCAAGGAGGATTAATATAAATCAAATCTCAAGTTCCTTATCCCAATAAAGGTGAATAATAATCAAAACCATCTCTATTTTTGTTTCTATGATCATTTGATTTTCGGGTTTAAGTTTTAATCCAATATGATAATTTTAGATGATGATATGCTTGGATTTTATGATATGTTTGATTCAAACAAGATTGTTTGATAAGTGTTTTATACGGTTTTAAGGCTAATTGTTTACATTGAATTTCGAATGCCATGAGGAATTTATAGGTTATGTAAAACCTAATTTTGGAGATGGGTTTTTATTTTTATAATTTTCCAAGCTACTGAAAATTTATTATGAATTTTCAAAAGAAAATATAAACAATTGGGTTTATAAATTAATTTCAGAAATTATAACTGGGTCTGAAATTTATATATGTTAGATAACATAATAAAAGTGAATTTCTGTGATTTTTGGGGATTTTTCCTTAGTGATTTACTATGAAAATTAAATTATTTTTGTTATCCCGCCTTTTGGCAAGGCCGTGACACCAAGGAATTGACTAGGAACCAATGACGGTCCGTCCTAGAGATCAGTTATATACAGGCTCACTATGGATATCGACGAATTTTGTCCGAGTCCGGATCGAGCTAAAAATGGTTTGACACGACAAGAGAAGCTATGAAAGCCAATGTTCCAAATCTCAAGTCAATCCGAGTTCGTATGCTCAAGTTACGACCGATGCAAAATTGAATAAAAACAGCCTCTGGTCGAATCGCTCAGTTCGAATCCCTCTGGGAAGCCTACTTCGACTCGCTCCACTTCGACTCGCTCCACTTCGACTCACTCCGCTTCGCCTCCATCTCAGAACCACTTCGACTCGCTCCGCATCGTCTCCATCAGAAATGCTTACTTCAACTCGCTCCGCATCGTCTCCATCAGAAATGCTTACTTCGACTCGCTCCGCATCCTTCAGAAAACAACAGTTCGACTCGATCGTCTAATGCCTACTTCGAGTCCATCAGCTGGAGCGCGTTGATCGAATCCATCGAGCAGCAGTAGTTCACGTCCCTCATTTGTCCAATTCGTATCCATACTGGAAAAGCCCTGATCGAATCCATCGTGTTGCCGTGTTCGAATCACTCGACCGGAGTTGAGTTCCATCGATACGAACGAGGCAAGGTCCAAGAACGACTCGATCAAAACGGCAGAGTGATCCAGAGATTCAAGCGCCACGTCACCGAGTCGAACGAAAGCGAGTCGAACGAAACAGCCAACCTAGAACCCCATTTCGTATCGATCATAACTCCTAATCTAAAAGTCCAAATGCTATGAAATTTTCACAGAAGGCTACGTGCATGCTAAAGAATGTCCACGCCAAATTTCGACTCCATTGGATGAAATCTTGATCGATACAAAATCTGTTCGTATCGATCACGGATCGGACCGAAACTTCACGGGCTTGGGCGCACGGGCCTGGTCACGTGCCAGAGATGGTCTCCCGAAATCTGAGCGAAATACCAGCCTCCTACACCTATAAATAGACCCCAAAGCCAACAGAAAAGGGGTTCTTCTTCTTCTTCTGGGAGATCTCCAACGCGCAGAATCTGCCGGATCCAGATCTAAACTCCATTGCTGCTGCAAACGAACTTCACTGCTGTTGTATTCGAGTTTCAGAACTCTAACTCACTACAACCCATTGTAATCAATTGTAATCGACAAGTGAACATCAATAAAGTAATCAACTTCAAAGTGGACGTAGGCAAGATCGCCGAACCACTATAAACCTTGTGTCTCTGTCTATTTCTTCCCTTTTTAAGTTTATTATTCTTCACTTTTTATCCTCTACACTACTTAGATCTGTGATCTGTGATTATATACTGCCGATTTGTGTTCATACACTGGTGCTTTCACGAAATTTGGGGTTTGTGACCAATTTTGGCACAAACACTTTGGTGCTTTCACTGAGAATTGAACTCAGGAATCCTATCATTTGGAAATTGAGTTTGAAGGCTTAGAGATTCAGATCTGAAAAGCTATGACAAGACAATCAAATCGAAGACAAATGCCAGAGAGAGGTCAGCATGAAGGGAGTCAAGAGGCTTCCTCAGGTGCGAATCGGACATCAATCTTCATCACCAGGGATGAGATAGAGACAATGATGAAAAGACAAGAGGAAATGATCCAGAACTTGCTTCTTCAGATTGGGCAACTTGGAGCACAAAATCAAGGAGCAACTAGAGTTCAGAACGGAGCGGGATCGTCTGGCACAGCGCCAGAGCTAGGGGGCAATAACCCAGAGCATGTTGGCCCAATCCCGGACGGAGTACCAGGTGGAACTGCGCAACGCGACATTGACAGAGAAATGAATGCTCAGCAAGGAGAGCAAATTCCAGGAATCCCTCGTGAACTCGGGGGGCAAATAGGAAACAACGGACAAGGACTACAACTTGGAGATAGTGACAGATTGGCGGAGATGGTCAGATGAGCCATGAGGGGCGGACAAGTGAATAGAGATCTAGAAGATGTGAATAGGAGTCCCTTTGCTCCCACGATCAGACAAGCCAGATATCCACCAGAATTCAAGTTACCAACACTGGACATGTATAATGGGAGGACAGATCCTGCGGTTCATCTAACGAAGTATATGAGGCACATGGAAGTGCTGGGGGCATCGGAGGAAGTCATGGCCCGGTGTTTCCCACTGTACCTGGCAGACATAACGACATTATGGTTCAGACAACTGGAGAACGGTTCCCTTAGAACATGGACCGATTTAACTGAAAGGTTCATGAGGCAGTTCAGGGTTCACATTTCAAGACCTAAAAATGTGATGAGTTTGGCAGCACTGAAGCAAAGGACCGGGGAGTCTTTGAGGAACTTTCTGATGCGATTCAATGCAGCGACAACTTCGGTGGATCGACCCGATCCGTCCATGGTTTTGATGGCAGCCGTATCTGGCGTAGCAGATGGCACAAAGTTCAAGAATTCGTTAACGAGGGATCCCCCTATGGATCTAGGAGAATTTTATCATGAGGCTGAAGGTTTTTTACGACTAGAGGATGCAAATGCTGAAAGAGAAGAAGGAGAAGGAGTTGATGTTTATGCAATCAAGGGTGAGAATCCTCCTAAAACAGATTCAGGAACTGGTAAAGGGGAACGAAAAGCTGAGGATAATAGTGATGGACCGACGCGACCACGAAAGGAACCAAGATTCACCTCTTATACGGAGTTGAACGAGACTTTGGAGCGAATCTACCAGGATACTAGGGGGCAAATTCCCTATCGAAGTCCAATGAGAAGGGATCCGACCAACAATGAAAGAAGGTCAGACAAGTACTGCTTATTCCACGAGCTGAATGTCCATAGCACAAATGATTGCCGACACTTGAAGGATGAGGTTGAGGGACATATCCGGAATGGTCTGCTATCACAGTATGTCAGAAGGGGAACAACAACGGCGGAACGGGAGCGACCACTGCCTGCACCTACTGGGGACGGCTCAGGATCGAGGCGTCAGCTTGTCATCAATTGATTAGGATAATAACGAATAAGTAGCAAACTCCATACCAACACGATTAAGTCATTTACACATGTACAGGACCACGAACGATCCTCAGGCATGCTCTGATACGACTATTAATCGCAACGGTGTAGGTGTTTGCACTTTGACGTCCCTGTTTTACTTTTATTTTCCATTTCTGATGTTTGAATTTGATTTTGTTGAACAATTCACCTACTGGGGACGGCTCAGGATCGAGGCGTCAGCTTGTCATCAATTGATTAGGATAATAACGAATAAGTAGCAAACTCCATTCCAACACGATTAAGTCATTTACACATGTACAGGACCACGAACGATCCTCAGGCATGCTCTGATACGACTATTAATCGCAACGGTGTAGGTGTTTGCACTTTGACGTCCCTGTTTTACTTTTATTTTCCATTTCTGATGTTTGAATTTGATTTTGTTGAACAATTCTGTTGAAAAACTCATTTTGAATAAAAGTATGCCATTTGTGATGCCATGACGGCTAAGCCACTTACACATGTAAGGGATCACAAACGGTCCTCAGGCATGCTCTGAGATGGCGATAGACCGCCACCAAAAACAATTCAGAAACTCACTCGAACGTGAAATCTGGCATTGATGATACTAAGTCCCTCCCGGGGCACACTAATTTCGCCTCGAACGGCACCCGACCGCGAACGATCACAATTCGCCTCGAACGGTCACAATTCGCCTCGAACGGCACCCGACTGCGAACGGTCACAATTCGCCTCGAACGGCACCCGACCGCGAACGGTCATAATTCGCCTCGAACGGCACCCGATCGCGAACGGTTACAAATCGCCTCGAACGGCACCCCGACCGCGAACAATCACCATTCACCGCGAACGGCATCCGACCACGAACGGTCACCTATCACCTCGAATGACATACAATCCCGAACGATCGTCATTCGTGGTCAAATAAAACTATCAATTTCTTTGCAGGTCATCAACAGGATATGAAAATCTAGCTTATGGCATTTCAAAGCACATCATGTTTCCACAAGACGTACTTTAGGGGGAAAATGTTATCCCGCCTTTTGGCAAGGCCGTGACACCAAGGAATTGACTAGGAACCAATGACGGTCCGTCCTAGAGATCAGTTATATACAGGCTCACTATGGATATCGATGAATTTTGTCCGAGTCCGGATCGAGCTAAAAATGGTTTGACATGACAAGCAAAGCTATGAAAGCCAATGTTCCAAATCTCAAGTCAATCCGAGTTCGTATGCTCAAGTTACGACCGATGCAAAATTGAATAAAAACAGCCTCTGGTCGAATCGCTCAGTTCGAATCCCTCTGGGAAGCCTACTTCGACTCGCTCCACTTCGACTCACTCCGCTTCGCCTCCATCTCAGAACCACTTCAACTCGCTCCGCATCGTCTCCATCAGAAATGCTTACTTCGACTCGCTCCACATCGTCTCCATCAGAAATGCTTACTTCGACTCGCTCCGCATCCTTTAGAAAACAACAGTTCGAGTCGATCGTCTAATGCCTACTTCGAGTCCATCAGCTGGAGCGCGTTGATCGAATCCATCGAGCAACAGTAGTTCACGTCCCTCATTTGTCCAATTCGTATCCATACTGGAAAATCCCTGATTGAATCCATCGTGTTGCCGTGTTCGAATCAATCGACCGGAGTTGAGTTCCATCGATACAAACGAGGCAAGGTCCAAGAACGACTCGATCAAAATGGCAGAGTGATCCAGAGATTCAAGCGCCACATCACCGAGTCGAACGAAAGCGAGTCGAACAAAGCGAGTCGAACGAAACAGCCAACCGAGAACCCCATTTCGTATCGATCATAACTCCTAATCTAAAAGTCCAAATGCTATGAAATTTTCACAGAAGGCTACGTGCATGCTAAAGAATGTCCACGCCATATTTCGACTCCATTGGATGAAATCTTGATCGATACGAAATCTGTTCGTATCGATCACGGATCGGACCGAAACTTCACGGGTTTGGGCGCACGAGCCTGGTCACGTGCCAGAGACGGTCTCCCGAAATCTGAGCGAAATACCAGCCTCCTACACCTATAAATAGACCCCAAAGCCAACAGAAAAGGGGTTTTTCTTCTTCTTCTGGGAGATCTCCATCGCGCAGACTCTGCCGGATCCAGATCTGAACTCCATTGCTGCTGCAAACGAACTGCACTACTGTTGTATTCGAGTTTCAGAACTATAACTCACTACAACCCATTGTAATCAATTGTAATCGACAAGTGAACATCAATAAAGTAATCAACTTCAAAGTGGACGTAGGCAAGATCGCCGAACCACTATAAACCTTGTGTCTCTGTCTATTTCTTCCCTTTTTAAGTTTATTATTCTTCACTTTTTATCCTCTACACTACTTAGATCTGTGATTATATACTGCCGATTTGTGTTCATACACTGGCGCTTTCACGAAATTTGGGGTTTGTGACCAATTTTGGCGCAAACAATTTTAGAAGGTGGATTTAAATGATTTAATTGTTTTGCTTAATGAAAGGGCTTATTTGTTAAATTAATCTTTGTTTAGATCTGAAATAATGCGGCAATTTTATTTTAAAAAAGAATTTGAAAAATTTATGGCAACCAATTAAATGTTTACAAATAGGTAGGTTAGTTAAAAAGCATTTACTTTAAGAAACATTAAAACAGTATTTACCCAGAAATTATGTTTCGCCTCTTTCAGTAATACCTTTCGACCCCGTACTTCCGCCTCAACCAAGTCGAAACCCATTAAGTCGAAACCAATACACAAGGTATCAATACGTTGGTACGCGGTTGATTGGAAGAAAAAGGAGGCAAGTATGGAGTCGAAACCATGCTTCCGAAGGGGTCGAAACCAGTTAGCTTCCAAAGGTCTTTGTTTTATCATCTAAAGAAAGGCGCTTGCCTTGTTTTTGATGGATACTTTCGAAGGAGTCGAAACCAATACTTTCGAACGGGTCTTTTAAATAGCTTTGAATTATGTTGCCGCCTTTTTGTTTAAAGCGAAGCTTTCGAAAGATTTGCCATGTTTTTAAATTAATGCTTTCAGAAGGGGTAGTTTCAACCTAATTGAAACCATGTTGCTGACCTTATGTATTTTGACTTGATTGAAGTCATCAAATGGGTCAAAAGGCAGCCTTTGTTTTTATAAATATAAGCCACTTCCTAAAGCTTTCGAAAGGGTTTAATGGTTTCGAAGGCAATGGCATCAAAAGGAGTTTCGAAGCAATCCTTCAAAAGTTTGACTTAAATGATTTAAGCTTTCGAAAGGATGGTTCAGAAGCCATCAGTTTCCCCCCCCAAAACTCTTTTATACGAAGTTTAATGGTTTCGAAAGGGGTAGTTTCGTTTATATTTACTTTGACCCAAAAGATATTTATAAAGATAAACCCAATGGTTTCGGGAGGGATACTTTCAAAAGGTTTCGAAGGGGGTACTTTCAATGGTTTCGAAGCTATGCTTCTATGAGTTAATAAGTAATACTTTAATACTTTCGAAAGGTATGTTTGATGGTTTCCAAAGAGATGATTTAAAGTGTTTTAAAAGGCATATGCTTAGTGTTTTGAAAAGAAGATTTTAATGCTTTCGAAGGAGGTTATCCAATGGTTTCGAAAGTAGAAGTTTAAGGTTTCGAAAGCCTTAGTTTTCAAAACAAAGAACCCAATCTCATTTTTAAAGGAAAAAACATGGCATAAATAGAGGAGTTTTAAAATAGCTTTTAAGTATGAAGTTTTTGAAGAAGATTTCCTTGATAAAATAATAGGTCAAAGGGATTAAACGTGTTTTATATAAAAATGATGTCAAGGATATTAAACCACAGATGTTAATGATTATTATGTTATTATGCTTGCTTCCTCCAGTATACATATTCACTTTAAAATGGACCCATAATTGTATTTTAGGGAGAAAGGGCAGAAGAACCAGCTAGGTTGACCCAGTAGTGCATCCAGGAGGTCAGGTAGGCCATAATAGGATGTCTAAATACCGATTAAAGAAGTTGTTAGATAGACAGGTTCATAGTAAACCACTAAAAACTATGTTTAGGAGAAGTTATTGCCAGGGTCCAATAGGTTCATAGTAAACCCATGAAAACTATGGTTAGAAAGAGTTATTAGAAGGGCCAATAGGTTTTTAGTGAACCCATGAAAACTATATCCGAATTAAGTTATTGACAGAAGTCAATAGGTTACTAGTCAACCCATGAAAACTATGATAATAGGGAAGTTATTGGAGATACCAATAGGTTCAGGGAGAACCAATGAAACTATGAAGTTATTGGCAGGGGCCAATAGGTTCTTAGTGATCCCATGAAAACTATGTAACCGGATAGGGAGTCCATAAGTTTAAACAAGTTGTTAGTAAGCCCATGAAAACTAATAGGTTAATAGTGACCCTAGAAACTACAACTGAGACAGATAGTCAAAATGAATGGGGTTGGGTAATCCAAAAATCAATTTTTTTGTTTGCATATCATCATAATATCTTGAATTGTTATGTTTTAACCATTGTGGATGCAGGTGCACAGTATATGGTTTTTATAAAGTTGTAGATAAGATACTAGTGAAAGGAAAACTCATTCCGCTAAACGGCATAGTCTCACTAGATATCTAAATGGTTTGAGATGGTGGATTATTATTCATACCAGGCTTTATGTTAGACTCGAATTTTATGCTTTCCCCTTAAACTCTCGGGCGCTCAATTGATTTTGAGTAGTTTAAGAGTTGAGGTTTTCAGGTTCTCCTCACACGAATAAGCTTCCGTGGACGTGCAGAAGGCAGGATAGCTATTAGGTGTTCTTTTCTATTTTGATTCCGCTGTGATTTGTTGTAAAGGCAAAGTTGTTTAATTGCCTAGTTATATACTATGATCATCCAAGGGGGCATCTTCATATGTCGCTCTTGGCGTATGTTGTAATAATTATATTTTCTCTGAACATGGTTCTCGAATATGGGATTGTGCAATGAATGTTGAAATGATTTGAAATTGAATGTGAAAGTTGTTTTATGATTTAAATTTTTTCCATATCCATGTGTTTTTGTTATATCAATATATCTAACATAACCGTATTTGGTCGCCGAGGATTAATAACTATGGATGACTGCAGCATCCGTAGCCGTTAGTTTTGGGCCTCCAAGTGGGGGATGTTGCAGTGACTCCAGGAACCATTTATCACTGACCCAACGCTTCAAATTTCTGCGACTCTGAGAGAACCATTGTAACATCCCCTATATTGGGGCCCAAAGCTAAGCACTACAGATGATGTAGTCATCTATAGTGTTAACTTCCGGTGACAAAATATGATAATGTTAATGGTATCCATAATATCAGAAGAGCATGAATATGAAACAAAATCATAGATTTCAAAAACAATTTTACCGATTACATTTTAAATCCATGTTTCATATTCCATTACACAATCCCAAACGATTCCCATTAGTTTCGATCAAATATAATTATTACAATTTACGCCAAGAGCGACATATGAAGATGTCCCCTTGGATGATCAGAATACTCAATAGACACATCGGTCTTAAATACATCACACTAGAAATAAAACTAACTAAATAATAGCTAACTTTGCCTCCTGCATGTCTTCGGAAGCTTATTCGTCTACCTACTAAACCGGTAAAATCCGAACTCTCAATCTACTCAAATTAATTTTGAGCACCCAAGAGTTTAAGGGGAAAACATAAACTTCGATTCAGACATAAAGCCTGGTGTGAATAATACTATTACATCTCGGTTTATTGATATTAAGTGAGACCATGCCGCTTAGCGGAATGGATATCCCTTCACTAATATCCCTTTTAAAACATATATTTTGCAAATTAGAATCCTGTAATCAAACTAATTAAAGCAATAATAGCAATATCATATATGCATATAAATCAAGTAATCAATGGACTATATGTCTGAACAATATAGTTTTGTTTGGCTAACTACTAACCAATGGCTGACTCGGGCCTACCAGACGAAATAAATAATCTAACTTTTGTTACACACACTCATGGACAGTCTGTCCTTAACTTACTTCTCCTAAGGTCAACTGATCCTAATGGTTTTGCTGGCTCACAAATAACCTATCTTTCTCCGTATATTCCTTTCTGTGTGTAACATCATTTTAGTCTTACCTGTGACAAAGCCCTACACACTGGAATTTTGGACTTATATTAGCTAGGGGCTACACGTTAAAGTATAGGATGCGACCCTATACTAGTCCTATCTGGTATTCTAATATTTGAGTCATTTACTTAGCTTTAACTACCCTACCAAATTTTCCTTGAAAACATTTCTTTCAAATTGATTTAATCCTTTAAATCATACTTAAACAAGGAATATATACTCTTTGCTTTACTCAAATATCTTAGTCATGATATATGCTTTACACAAAATAATTTTGATGAAAACCTGAATCAATAGGGTTATCTATCCCTTTAAAACAAGTTAAAGCCCTTCTTTAACTTAGAAAGCATTAGGTTTTAAATCCAAGATATCACCTTCAAAACCCTTATTTAAAAACTTTAAACAGTCCCTTTCGAATCCATTGAAAGTACCCCTTTTCAAGATAGGTTAACTATTTACCTTGAAACACTACCAAAACATATCTTTCGAAACCTTTACAAATAGACCTTTCGAAATCATTTAAAGTATCCCTTCGAAAGCTTTATACAACCTTAGACATCCTCTTTTCAGAATAATTTAAACTTGCCTTTCGAAAGCATTGGAAACCTTCCATTTAAAGACTCAAATAAACCTTCCGAAAACATTGGGGCACCTCCCCTTTGAAACCAACATTATATGTACTTTTTGAAAGTATTAAAACTCCTTAATTAAAAAAACATTTCGAAAGCATTGGGTCCAAGTAAAAGTTTGTGGAACATAGCTTCGAAACCATTTAAAACCATTCCTTTCGAAACCTTTGGGTTTATTTTTTAATAGAACAAAGGGTCTTAAAAAAACTGGGCAAAAGCATTGCTTTCGAAAGCATTATTCCTAAGTAAAAGAAAGTGGATGGTTTCGAAACCAACCCATTCGAAAGCATAGAGAAGCGGCTTCATAGTTTAGAGGCAAAAGTACCCTTTTGTAAGCATTGATTTGAAGGGTTGAATGCAACAACATGGGTTTCGAACCCCTTCGAAAGCTTCATTTTAAAATAAAATGGCGGCAACCCCTTTCGAAAGCCCTTTTGATAAAACAAAGGCACATTTGACTAAGTCGAAAGCTAATATAACTCCTTTGAAAGCCTCCTTTATAAACATAAGTGATTCGTAGTAAAAAATAGTAACTTCTACCCCTTTGAAAGCATGTTTCGACTCTATACCTTCCGCCTAACTCCAATTCACTACATACCAAGGCATTGACACCATGTGTATTGGTTTCGACTTGGTTGAGGTCGAAGTATGGGGTTGAAATGTAGCTGCTGTAAGTGGTGAAGCAGTAATTCTTTGCAAAACTGATTATTAGCCTTTTAAAGTAATATCTTTCCAACTAACTTGCCTTATTTGTCAACATATAATTGGTTGCCAGTTCTTTTTTAAAATCTTTTTCTAAAAGTGCTGCCGAATTTAGTAACTAATAATTAATACATTTAGCAAATTAGCCTCTTCTCCTTTTAGAAGCATATAAAACATTTAAGTCCCATATCTTAAACGATTTTATATCCATAATAAAATACTTAGGAAAATTCTCCAAAATTCCCATAAATCATTTTTAATATGTTTTCTAAAATATTTAAATTTCAGCCCCAAGGCTATCATATATTTGCCAAAAATAATGTAAACCCAATTTAACCATTTTCTTTCCTAGAAATTTCATAATAAATCCACATTAACTTAGAAAATTATGGAACTTGAAACCTATCTCTAAAATAATGTTTTTGACTTTATATCAAAGACGCAAGTCATTAGGATGTCATTTAATAGGTTTTCCAAATCAAAACTTATCATAAAATCTATATGAAGCAACATAAATCATCAACAAGCATATATATATATATATATATTCATTTAAACAATCAAATCTTGACATTTTACTTGTAAAATAAATTCGGATCTCATCTAGAAACAGGAAATAATAAAAATGAGAGGTAATCTATTATTCACCTTAGCTTGTTGTTAAGGAGGTTTAGTTTGCTCTTGAATTGATTTGATTAAGCTTCCTACTTGAATTTCATGCTTATCCTCCCTTTTGTTTTCCCCTAATGGTGGCCGGCCAAGCTTTGAACATTCTTAGTTTTGTTTGCAAATGTTTAGAATGGATAAGGAGTGAAAGTAAGATGGGTTTAGGGTATAAGAACTTAGTTTATTCCTATTTTTCACTTATCTTATTCCTCTTACTTATTTCATTTTAATTCTCTTTGGCTTATAGGTTAATTAAGGCACGACTACCTTAAATTATTCAAATCTCAATCCCTTAACTAGTAACATTATTTCATTTAATTTCTCTAATTAAATGTCCTAAATAATGTTTATCAAAATTCGGGTCATTATAGACTCCTTTTCTTAAAGAATTTCGTCCTTGAAATTATATAAGGCACTCATAACAATCAACCATAAAGGTAAAAAATACCATGAAATAAGTTAGGATAAGTATCTTTAATCCTGCTCTCAGTTTCCCAAGTACAGTCTCTCTCGTCGTCACCCCACTGGACTTTGACTAATCTGACTGTCTTGTTCCTTAGTCTCTTCTCATCTCTCACGACTATACGAACTAGTTTTCTAACTATAGTCAAATTCGGTTTTACTACTAAATCATCTAACTCGGTCGGTGCTATAGTACTCTCTGAAACTCGAATACACTTCCTTAGATGAGAAACATGAGAAACATTATGGACTCCTACCAAACTACTTGGTAACTCCACTCTATATGCGAGTTTTCCAATCCTTTCTACAATTGGAAATGGTCCAACAAATCTCGGCTCCAGTTTTCCTAATTTTCCAAATTGGATTACACCTTTCAACGGTCATTTTCCTACCAATTTTCCTGATTTTCCAATTTTCCTAATTTTCCAAATAGTAAATGTCCAACTGAGAACTCCAAGTCTTTCTGTCTTCTATCAGCATAGCTCTTCCGCCTTGACTGAGCTTCCTTTATTCTGGCTCGAATGAACTCAATTTTTTCTACAGCTTCTCTAACCAAATCTGGACCAAGAACCAACCTATCCCCGGTCTCCAACCAACAAACAGGAGATTTGCATGGCCTTCCATACAAAGCTTCAAACGGTGCCATCCCTATGCTAGTCGGATAACTGTTGTTATATGAAAACTTGACTAAGTGTAGATGGTCTTCCCATGATCCACCAAAGTCTAGCACACAAGCTCATAATAAATCCTCTAAGACTTTGTTAACTCTCTCTGTTTGTCCATTTGTCTACAGATGGTAAGTGGTACTCATCTTGAGCTTGGTACCCAAAGTCTCCCGTAGACTCTTCCCGAACTCGCTAGTGAATAAGGAATCTCTATCACTTATTATACTATTGGGAATTCCATGCAGTCTAACCGTACTCTTCATGAATAATTTAGCCAAAACAAGTGTCATCCTAGTTGATTTAATTGGAATGAAGTTGTAACACCCCACCTCTATACCCATACTATCCAAGAGTATTACAGAGTAATACTGTCAGATAATACGGTGAATGAGGCTATATGAGGTACGCACGTGAATATTCCCTTGGACTAACAATAGTATGTATTAAAACATCAAGTTTATAACTCACATTTACGTACACTATATCGGTACAAAGCAATAGACACATGTGCCTCCAGGACAGAACAATACTTAATATCCCATACAACACAGAGAACACAGATTCAATTGCAGCGATATCATATAACATAAATAAATTAATTTTATACAATATAGTTCATATGTCAATTATATATATACATATAATAACAATGTTAAACAAATGTCATGTAACAATCCTAATATAGAACTCCTCTAAGTCCATTAAAGCAAATGCTGGTCAAGTTGTCACTTTACTTGAAATGTCTCAGACTGACCCGAGTATTATAAAATAAAACACGGGTTAGACTATGTCTAATCAAGGATACATAATAATAGTGGAAACACAATATAATCACTGAATAATAAGATATACTTGTATATATATGACCACAAATAGTCATCCAGGTACCACATTACCCAAATAACTCAAATCCATACGAAATAGTCAATACCGGCTTCGGAGATATCATCACCTATAAAGAAATACATCGAATCATAAAATCATAGAATCAATACAACTGGGTGAATCATATATATATCTAGAAATCGTCATCAAATCCAAAATAATTGGTAATGAGACATCCTGAAATTGAGACATCCTCAAGCGAAGTCGAGCAGTAATGAAGCATGCCCACTATCTCTCTCAATCTCATATATAAAATACCACTATCAAATCAATATAATCAATAAGGAAGATTTGAGCCAGCTCATAACAATATCTAAATATAATCAATAATAAGTAGGTCGTCTGCCTGTAAAAGATAGGTCGTCGGCCTAAGAAGGATACGGTGTTGACTACACTCTGGACACAGTCTATGGTATAATCTCATCTATACATAAAATATGTCTATCTACTACCCACGTACATACGCTTACATCCACATATTCTGGAACCAGACGGGAGACTAAAGGCCTCCTACTACAAGCTTGCTCCAAGAACCCAGGTCTACTCGCCTTCCGCAGAGTAACCGTCTATTCCTATAGTCTTCGGTTACCACAATAGTCATCGTGATCCCACCACCAGTGGCTCGTCTACAAATAGCGCAGTCACGACCCTACTTTTGCCCGTAATGGTAATAGACTACTGGCCTCAATGACACATGGGGCTATAGGCAACTACTAATCTTATGATGTGCATAAAATATCATAAACAACAAAGGTGTCGCGGATCGGGGGTGCGACCCAAGGATCAGGCCGCAAGGGTGGATACTGGCCAATCCGGTTCACTCCCGAAATATAAAAGGAGTCGGTCTAGGTAGGCAAACATATAATGTACACAACTATGTAACTAACAAGTAGCCTCCATATATGCTCACCGCAGCGAGTCACCCACACAATGCAAACTACATATGAGTGTCATTCACGAGCAAAGAATAAATGAATAAACAACACAACGACGTCCCATACCACTGCATGTTACTAGTCCATTTATTCAGAGCTCATATACAACACTTGCTCTTCTTTATTTTATATGATGAGTCGAAAGAATAACCGAAAAAATATTACCGAAAGTCCCATACCATATAGTACCACTAACCCGTTTATTCTAATTTCTCGTCACACAGAATAAACACAATATAATCATAACAAGTATGTCATCACCGTATCATATTCAAATTAGCAACTAAATAAATATCAATGGTGACTTACTCATATCTTCATAATTAATATATAGAGAAAACAAGTAGTTAGAAATAATAAATTAATATAAATAGATTATTTAAATAAGTGTAAATAAACAAATCAATACATTATAATAAAACACTAGCGACATAAAATTTTACATAATAAAAATATTATTCAGGATTATATAAATAAATATATATATTAGAATTTAAATGTACTAAATTTAGCTTGTTGTACAATATAAATAAACACATTTATTTACTAATAACAAATATCAAGTATTAGAGTTCACATGAAGTTGAATATAAACTCAACAAATTCAGACACTAAAGCAACTTTATATATAATATATATATATGAATTAGCAATAAATAAATTCAATGATAACCTCTTTCTTTACATTAAATAATTTATGTCTCAATATAAGAAATAGTTATATATTTATTGAATAACTTATTTTAATTATTTCCATTTCCTAAAATAATTTATGAAACTAAATATATTATATTATATATTAAAATTTCACACTTTAATAACATACTTTGCTTATTTATTAAACAATGTTCACTTTTATACATATATCACAAGTGATAAGTATATAAATCAAACATAACTTATATGAGCTCACAAACATAAAACAAACTTACATTCACATATATAGGAATTATATTGCCGTTAGTAGTAGTATGTTATATAATAACAGTAATGTGGGTTGACAAAACAATTGAGTTAATAAGCATGATATGTATATATGAAGGTTATACAGGAGATAAAAATCAATTCTTTATAGTATATAAGTTAACACACATAAATTAAACAATGGCAGTTTTTTTATTATTTATTTATTTATTAACAAGATTAAACATAAAGAAGATAATAGTCGCTGCATTTATTAATAAGTTAATATGTAGCAAGACAAAACATAAGCCAAATTCAAGCTTATACAAGGAAAGTAATTTCAAAGGTTCCACTATAAAATCATATAAAAGATATCATCAAGCAACCCAAGTGCAACAACCAAATACCCAATGTATAAACTATAAAGTTATCAAAGTTAATCAAGGATAATTTTTTAAAGTGGAAATTAGCCACAAGGGCCTCTTTAGTAAGTGGAATTAGTTTCTAGGACACACAATTGAAATAATTACTTTCATGGACAAAACGTAAAACAATTAGTTTCTAGGGCCTAAAAACCTATGAAATTATGTCCTTGAAAGTAATTGGACTGTTGACTTTGTCCTTGAATGTAATTATTCTGCTGACTTTGGCCTTGTAAGTAATTTCTTTGAATGTGTGTCCTAGAAACTAATTGGACTGCAAAGTTTGTCCTTCTGGTGAAATGCCCCTTTTTTTATTTAGGCCAAATTCTCGAACTAATTACAAAAATAGGCTAAGTTCAAAACTAATTAAAAAAGTAGACCACTTCCTGTCACCTAAGCGTCCACGTGTACTGGCGGCATTTGGGATGCCGCTGGCGGCATTTGGGATGCCACCAGTATGCAGCATTTGGGATACCGCCAGTATGCGACATTTTGGATACTGCCCATATTCTGTTGCTTTTTAAGGCAGCCACCTCTAAAATTTTGGCTTCTCCCTCAAATTTTCAGATCTATTAAAAACCTAAAACCAAAAATTGCAAAATATTTCCAAAGTGTAGTTAAATCTTGATCGAAAGTAGCTATAGCCGAGGAGCAACACCTAATTATGCCTCTTGAACAATTTCGATATGTTATTTTGCAAACCCTAGTCCATTAATTTATTTTTATTATCATTTGCTGTTTGGTATTTTATGGAAGTAGTTAACAAGTAGATTAATTGAAATGTATAATGGCTCCTAAGTGCGTACCAACGTTCTGTTATTTTGATGGTGAACTAGTTATTGATGAACTTAATTGTGGGAAATATGTGGGTGGGTCGTGTAAACCAGCAAAAGTATTGAAAGGTTGTAATTTGGCATAGTTAAAAGAATCGATTTATAAAGCGACCATGATAAAATCTGATGAATTTGACATAGTGTTAGTGTATAACTGGCCGACGGATTCAGGATCGAAAGCCATTAAAATAGACGATGATGACGATGTGAAGCTAATGTTTTCAGTGACATCGTAATCAATAGAGCTGTTTGTTGGGAAAAGTAGGCGGTTGCTAGTAGAAGAACCCGTACGAGAACAAGTAGTTAACAATGTAATTGAGGACCACCGAAGAATGGTTGAGGTAGTAAGTATTAGTCGCGGAACTGCATCTCCGAGTTTTAGTAATCCACCTATGACGACGATGTACGGTCAACAACAAGCCCTATATGCATATCTGCCGTGTATGAGTTATCAACAAGGCATTCATTATACCTATCCATATCCAAGTCAAGGCAGCTTTACACATTTGCTCGGAATGTGAAACATTTATCCATTAATTTTATGTCATATTACATTGTTAGTTGTGTGATAGTTAAAAGTTTTGTCATTGTATATGCAGTTATCTTCCTTGTCGACCAACACCGCTAAGTACTGCCGGACCATCAAACTGTCATATGTCTCCTTATATGTATCCAACTCCATCTGAGTTATATGATCTAAATCAAATGTATTTCTTAGGAATAAGCTAACCTTGTTAGCTAGTATTTCTGGTACGGGTTTTAAATTAATACTTATATGTGAATTGCAGATTTCCCGCACATGATATTGCTACACAATCTGATGCCGAAGTGGAGAATGTAAATGTAAATGCAAACAATGCAAATGTTGACATTGAAATGAACGTGGATGTAGGTGAAGATGTCCATGACGAACACCCTGTAAATAATATGGATGTAGTGAATATGGCGGAGAATGACGTGCCGTAGATCGGTAGTATGCAAGTGAACAATAATGCTTTGAACTATGATTTTGCGGTTGAAGACAATATTCTCGAAGACAGTGATGAGGTGGAAATGGAGGTACCTTTGGATGATGATTTGTGCAATGCACAAAACATGGTTAGGTCTATTGTTGCAAATCTTGAGTTCAACAATGAGTTATTTTCAACCGTAAGCATTCAAAATGGATTCAAAGTCGGTATAATTTTCGAGATGAAAGCTAAATTGTTACAATAGTTGAGCCAATGGTCAATTTTACATGCCATTTCTTTTATAGCAATAAAATCAAATAAAACCAAATACACCGCCGTTTGTAATATACATGCCAACTGTCCATGGAGAATTCATGCTATTGTGTCTAAAAAATCAGAGCATAACTGGTGGATTATAAATAAATATCCTAGCGAACACATTTGTGTTAACCCAACGGTGAACTCCACTCACAAGCAAGCGACTTATAATTTTGTACTGTCAAAGATCTTACCTTTCGTGAAAGCCGATCTGAACATAACAGCAGGCACGGTGCAAGTGTTGATAGAAGAACAGTTGTTCGTGAAAATTAGTTATATGAACGCTTGGAGAGCTTTGAGTAAGGCGGTGGAAAGGATTTATGGCAATTGGGCAGAGTCATATACCACTCTAAGACAATATTTTACTGAAATTGCTAGAACGAACCCGGGAAGCGCTGGACATGTTACGACGGATGAATATGGAGTGTTTGATCGAGCTTTTTGAGCCTTTGGCCCTTGTATTGAAGGATTTGTTCATTGTCGTTCGCTGTTATGTATTGATGGGACACATTTGTATGGGAAATACGAAGGGACATTACTTGTGGCCACAGCTGTTGATGCAGATGATCACCTATACCCTTTAGTGTATGCAATTGTAGAGTCAGAATCCAGTGATATTTGGGGGTGGTTTTTTGCCTGCATGCGGCGGTTCATTCATAGTGTTAACAATCGAAGAATTACCTTCATTTCGGATCGAATGAAAGGAATACCATTGGCATTGGAAACAAAATGGGGTTTGCCTCATAAACACCGCTTCTGTGCTAGACATCTGAAGGCCAATTTTCAAGCTGCAGGATTAAGAGAAAAATGATTAACCAGTCTTTTTTATGCTGCAGCATGTGCTGCGGAGGAAGCCGAGTACAACAAAATCCATGAAGAAATCAAAACTATAAGCATTAGGGCTCACAATTGGATAGAAAGGAGTTTGGGAGGGAAAGAGGAGAATTGGGCATTGTGTACAGATGATGGCGATCGATTTCATGTCATGACCACTAACTGCGTAGAAAGTTTCAACGGTGTACTTAAAGGAACTCGATCTTTACCTGTCAAAGCTTTGGTTGCACGCACTTTTTTTAGGTCGGTTGATTATATTTGTCAACGAACAGAAGCAGCAGGAAAACTGACAACCCGTCTTACTCCGAAGTGGAAAGCCAAGATTGTCGATAGAGCTAACGAAGCAAGGCGTACAAGAATAATTCGCTTTAGTCAAACTGAGTGTCAAGTTATGCACTATATTAGCGATGAAATTAAAGTACTAATCATGGGTAACAGTTGCTCTTGTACATGCAACATACCTCTTTTAGAGCACCTACCATGTATGCATGTTATGGACGCTTGCTCAGCGGTTATCGATGGAGCTAATAGAGCCCATCATGACTTTGCTTCAACATGGTCTCTGCCGAGAAATACTTGGCCGCTTACATCCTGGAGTTTCATCCTGTCCGCGATAAACGCTATTAAAGTTTAAGTGACAATCAGTTGGTCCTACCTCCTGTAGCTAAAAGAAAACCAGGACGTCTACGTTCTACTAGAATTAAAGGTACAATGGATGAGATGTAGACTCCTAAAGGAAACATGTGTAGCAAATGTGGTGTTCTAAGTCATAAGAAAAATCGTTGCACTACGGCAACTTAATGTTTTCGTTTTAGTTTGATTGTAATTTTGATCGAATGCATTCGAATATGTTTGAGAACAATTGTTTATGTTACCTAATTTCGTAACTTGAGTTTATTGTAAATGGTTTTATTTTGACAAAATTGTTGTTTATTGTAATGTAATAAAGCTGCTGGTTATGCAGTAGTTAAAGAACAGAGCGACATTTGAAATGCCGCCCTTCCCTGCGGCATTTCAAATACCGCCAATGATTTAATAGTTAGCGGCATTTGAAATGCCACAGATTGGGCGAGATTTCAAATGCCGATCTGTTGTTTCATTACTGCATAACAACAGCAGCTGCCTAGTTCGGCAAGCATTTCGAATAACTCTTGCATACCAACAAAGTTCAGTACATTAGAGAAAATTCTAGTATACATAGTTCAAACATATCTAAATTATTTTGAATAACGTTACAGTACAATAGCATAACTTCGAACATCATAATACAACAAGATTTGAATATCATTACGTTACATTTCACTTTTCCTTCAATGATCTACGTGGCCATAACGCCGAATACTTGTATCCATAGACCAATAATTCATTTGCATATTCAAGATTCAACTTCTCCAAATGACTATTCTCTACTTGCATCTCTAAAGCGTATTCCACCCCCCTAGGGCACATTTCAGGATCTAGCCACTTAAAAAAATTGCAGCAGTCAACTTGATAAGGCCGGATCTTATGACCGTTTACACAGAGCAGCGGTAGAAACGACGACCAGCATTCCTCTCGTTTCAACAAACAACTACTTCACATTCATCTCCACAGTAACAAAGTAAACACGGAGGTTGCACGCTTGAACTAGCACAATTGAGATTTTAACGACCAAGGACATCTAAAAGACGTGCATGGAGTGATTGTTGCTTCATTCTTTCATTCGCGACATCTCCTCGTGATATTTCACTATCCACAACCGAAGCACTTCTTCAACTTGTATCTCCGGCACAAAATCCACATCAAGGTTGGTGCCACTTGAGATCTCTTTACCTTTCTTTTGTTCAAATTCATCGTACATCTTCATCATTGTTTCATCATCAATCTCCCAATTGTCCATTATCAATCTATGGATAGAAGCAAAATATACAACAAAAAATAGAAAGTTTGGATTTTGTTTAACGAGTTTTGGGATTACAAGGTCGGTGAAAGTAAAATTTAAAACTAGAATTGATCGAGATTAGTATCATACTTATATTACAGACGCCTTGTTGAAATAAATTACAATTTGTGACAAATTGAAAATTGTTAGAAATCAGAAACTTTTGGGTTTTGCTGAAAGAGTTTTGGTAAAGTTAGGGTGGGGTAAGTAGGAAAAACTCTAGAAATATGGCCAACAAACAACAGGTCGGCATTTGAAATGTTGCCTGCCTGCACCATTTAAAATGACGCATGATGGCGGCATTCCAAATGCCGCCCTATGACTCAAACAATGGGCGACATTTGAAATGCCGCACATTGGCGACATTTCAAATGTCGCTCTGTTGTTTGCCCACTACATGGCAACAGATGCCAATAGCCAATATATAAACATATACTACATTCACTATCATTCACTACCATTCACAACAAAAACAGTTCTACATTCATTACCATTCACAACAATAAAAAAATACTGCAATCACAACTACAATAACATAGAAAATCAATACTACAATCAAAATTATTTTTCAATGCAATATCCGATACAAACATATAAACACTACGATCAATACCAAAGACAATCCATTGTGCACTAGCCTCTCAAATTTCTTAGTTCGCGAGGAGTTTTCTTTTTCGATTTTCTTGGCTTGAGGATGAATTCCTCCTCTACAAGTGAAACATCTTCATTGCCCTCCTCTTGTGTTCCTTCCATAGGGGGTTGAGACAGCCCAACCAGATGTGTACGCTGGGAAATATCGCTCCAGAGCTTTTGCCCACACTTTTCTTCCTTCTTTGATATTTTCTCTTCGGTTCAGGGGCCGGTGGGGCTGATGCAATGTCCTCAAATGGTGCGGGAGGGGAAAAGTCCTCAATAAGTGGTGGCACGGTAGGAGGAGGAGGAGGCGGAGGTGGGATTGGTCTTGACATCTTGTTCTTCGACAAACAAGATCTTAGAATTTGTTTGAGAGAGAAGCATTTTGCCTTGCTCTTTTTAGGAACCTCCTCCACAAGCTCATCAACTATGTCCAACATATGATACATACCATCTGCCTGCATATAACATAAAACCATTATTGATTTTACAACTACTTTAAAAGTTGTCAATTTAAATACGTACCACATTCCGTTCAAGCGGAGCCCTTGGAGTGTAAGGAGCAATCTCTTGCTTCGGCACTTCCTCTCATCTTCTTAGCACATAACGCTGAGTGATATTCCAATACCAACTATTACACTCCTCATCAGTCAGCGTGATCTCATGCTCATCTTCCCCGGTTAGGAAACAGTTATTCCATAACTCTATCATCATTTCAAACTCATCTTCATCGTATGGAAGAGTGTAATATGAAGCAGGATACGGTAAGTGCTGGCGAAAACCAAACTTCCTCATGACTCTATCTAGGAGATGGTATACTAGATCCCCAAAGCAAAATATCATCAATCTTGTCTGCCATAACGGCCTGTCCACTGTACAAATAGCCGGAAGAGCATCAAGCTTTGCAACTGTGTATGGAGTCCACATGACGGCGTTATAGTCCAAGACATCAAACTCATTCCTGTAGAACGCTAAATTCCATCTGGGGGTCATTTTGTTATTCTTCAGTCCAATCCACCTATAATAGCAAAAAATTATACGAATGATTCAAACTATAAAAGTTGATACACCCATACAACCAACAATATTTTACCTCGATCCATATGGTTTCGAATTATCGATTATTTGCCTCTTCATAGATGAACAGAAGATAATTCCATTACCATAGCTGCAAGAGTGTAACTTGTATTTAATTAATGTTTACGACATTCACAAATATGCATTAAAGAATAACTATGTCCATACCGGAACTAGAGTCACACAGCCTCTGGCAGACCATTGTTGTGCCAATGCCACTCTCGTAAGCTCTGTATTCGTGAAAGCTAGCACCGCACTTCCCCATGAATATTGCCGACAATAATTAAAGTCTTCTAACAATGGGAGCCATTGAAGGGCCACTCTAGTCTTCGATCAATCATAGAATATATGTTGCGTGATGATGTGCAAAAAAATAGTGCGGACGCGCTGGGCTATCTGCACTAGAGAGGCACGACGGGGAATATCACCGGCCAACTGCTCCCTAAACCATGTGGCCACTATCGACTCATTTCCCCATCTCACGTCTTCTGGAGAAGATAGGCTAAGCAAGGGCTCACACAAATCCATATAATTGCTTGGGAAATTCGGTTTTAGGATGGGATCCCCGTTAATCGACAATCCAAGCAACACAGCTACATCTTTCAATGTGATGGTAATCTCACCTACTCTGAGATGAAATGTAGACATCTCAGGTCTCCATCTATCGATCAACGCCGTCAAAAGATTACGATCGAGCTGTGTGTATCCTAACTTATTAATAACACCGAATCCAGCTCTGTCTAAAAGTTCCAACACCCCAGGATGCGCTGACGTGACAAGCTTTAAGGTCGAAGAATGGTTAATAAAGCCATCCGGCTCAACCTCCTGTCGAAAATTAACACCAAATGCAAGCTATTACGCTTTTTACTAACACTTTGCAAAATGCAAGACAAATTATATCAACATGTACCTCCATCAAATCGTTGTTGCTTGTGTGGTGTTGATCTTGTAGGTAAAGCACGCTATCATCAATTGGTTCGGGTGCCATTTCTTCGTATTCTACCACAATAACATAACCAAATAAAATTTATACCCCTATCAATCTTTATATCAAATCAATAATCAGTTAAACATTTGTTGTATGCGCACAATCTACTTCGTTGTAGTATAGAAACATAGATTTACACCTATAAAACAAATTTTTTCCAAAACCCAAAATTCATAAAATCAAAATTAGAGAAACAATTGGAAGATTAAAAACCTGTAGGAGGTGCTTGAGAGGATGAGGAAGCTATTCTTCAATTTCTAGCTTGATTTAACGACTTTTTTAGTCAAATTATTGATTTTTGGTGATTTGGGGGGTTGGATTTGGAATTTTTTTAACTTTTGAGAGAGAGGGGTTAATGAATGAAGGGGATGAGGGGGGTAAATGAAAGGGCTGAGTAAAATAGTAAGTAAAAAATGTGGCGGCATTTGGGAGGCCACAAACAGCGACATCCAAAATGCCGCATACTGGCGGCTTCCCAAATGCCGCCAATATGTTCTAGAAATAATATGTGTACTAGCGGCATTTCAAATGCCGCCAGCACACGTGGACACTTATGTGGTAGAAAGTGGTCTACTTTTGTAATTAGTTTTGAACTTAGCCTGTTTTTGTAATTAGTTCGAGAATTTAGCCTAAATAAAAAAATTATCCTTTAATCAAAGGTTCCTATGCAAAAATATATGTATATATTGACTCATCACAAGGAGATGAGCATAACACCCCACTTTACATCATCACATACATATATATTCACATGTAATATTCACACATAAAATTAGACAGTGTACGCAAATCAATTAAAAGAGGTTAACTTGGTATTATAAATAACAAATCTAACAGTTATATATATATATATCCATACTAATAGTGTTGCTTTTGTAGAATATATATATATATATATATATTTATATATAACAATTAAAGACTTAGAAAACATTGTAATTAAATTTTCTTTAATACTATAATAAGTCAAGAGTGTGTGTGTGTGTGTATAGTTTATGGTAGTAAGATAACCATACAAGAAGGGACTAAACATAGGATATCATATAGCAAAAGTGAAAAATGTTCTAAATGAACAATAGTAGCTTAATTATATATGAGTATACTAACTTGTACAGGCAATAACTCAAGAGAATCACAGGCTAATAAAATTTCTCTACAGCCATGGCTGCCTTTACAAACTTTCTAGATAATCATATCTTTAGCCATGATCAGATAGAGGGGTCCTCTCTTTCCTCTCCATCTCACTCTCCTCCTCCACCGAATCTAGTGCCGCCTCCACCACCACTTTCAGCAAAGAAAATTTCTGAAACGGACGTAGAAGGCTTTCAAACTGTTTAGAGCAGAAGATCAAAATTTTTAAAGAATAATTCTACAGTTCAAAAGCAGCGGACTGGTATTGGATCAAACCAGTTTAGCCTAAATCATGAAAATGTAAATCAATCAAAACAATATTTTAGAAAAGCAAATCTAGGGGTTCTCAGTTCAAGAAACTCTGAGAATGTTAGAAACTCAACAAAAAATGTTGCAAGAACCAGTCACCCAGTCTTGAATCCAGAAAACCAACTCAGAAATACAAGAATCAATTCAAGGAGCAATCAATATAATGGAAACTCAATTTCACAGACCAAATCTAACTTGAACAAAGCCTCTTCATGGGCTGATATGATCAAGAAAGGAGGATCAGACTCTGAATTTGATCTCAAATATGCTGCTCCTCTCTCCATTAATGAGAAAAGGATAGTGGTGGTGAATGCAGAGGCCAGTAGAAGGGTAGAGAGCAAATGGAGCTTCTTGGTTATTGCCTATGTGTTCGGCATTAGACCCGCATATCATCACTTCAAGGCGGTTATTGCTAAATCATGTAATCCCACTGGTAATCTTGACATTTTCACTCGTAATAATGGTTTCTTTTTAATCAGATTTTCTAATGCTTCTGACTGTGATAATGCCATTAATGGGGGTCCATGTTTTATTAATGGAAAGCTTATTATTATGAAAAAATGGAGCAGTAAAATAAATCTTGACAGAGATTTACTCTTTACTATGCCAATATGGATTAGATTACCAGAATTGAATCTTAGATTGTGGGATAAAGAAATCTTAAGTGCTATAGCCAGTGTGGTAGGCGTACCCCTTAAATTAAATGAGCACACTGCTAAGGAAACAAGACTTTCTTTTGCAAGAATCCTCGTTGAAAGATACAGATCTGCCAAATGAAGTAATGATTTTTGTGCATGATAGAGAAAATTTAGTTCAAAACATTGAATATGAATGGGTTCCTCCTAGATGCAAAACATGTTCTTGTTTTGGTCATTCTATTGATACATATGACTCTAAATTGGTTTGGAAGGAAAAACAAAACTTGCAAGGAAAATCAACTGTCAATAACGATAGTTTACAAGTGGAAGGTGTTGCAAACACAGAAAAAGCCTTTCTTGATTTTAATAATAAGATTGTTTCACAATCTTTAAATGTTATTTCTAAAAATAATATGAATATAGAAGAACAATAACTATTCAAGAGTCTGCACAAGAAAGAGAAAACCAAGAAGGTAATAAAGATCAGATTTTTGTTGAAAATGTGGTTGAAAACTCTTCTGAAATTTCTATAGCAGTAGAGAAAAACATAGAAATCATCTCTGTACCACAAATTATAAATGCAAAAGTTACAGAAACTCAAGGAAAAGGGACTCCCTTTGATTCAGAAGCCATGAATTTGGATAATGGCTCTTACATTTATAACATTCTTTGTAAAGAGCCATCTGAAAACCCCAATATCAGTCATCTTGCAACTCATCTCTCTCCACATATAAAAAATCCAACTTCAAAATTCACTATTCAAAAGGTAGTCAGCTTGGTTTCAAATTCTACTTCAATCTTAAGGAAAAACAGAAAAGACAAAAAGGAAGCAGAATGAAAAGCATAAAAGATATATTTGCTAATGAAAGCACTGAAGATGCAGAAGAAAGTGAATTCAAAAGAAAATATATCATTAAAAACTCCAAATGGGAAGAACAATTGAAAGAATTAAGCAAAACTTCTTATAAGAAAAAAGGAAAGAGGCTGGGGACATTGGAAGAAGGGGGCAGCCTCAATGCATAAACTGTCACTGCTTTAAGTATCCTTTAGTGTATCCTTTATAAATAATTTTTTTTAATTCATTATGTCTATTATTACTTGGAATGTCAAAGGTCTCAATTCACCTGAAAGAAGATTAGATTTATCAAATCTTCTAAAATATGAAAATCCCAGTATTGTTGGTTTGCTTGAGCATAAATTAGATAATTCTAAAATTATGGATTATCAAATCAAAAGTTTAAATAACTAGAATATCTTAAATAATAATCAGATGGGGGGAATGGTAGAATTATGGTTATTTGGGATGCTAATATTTGGGATATCTTTCAACATTTTGTTAAATTTCAATTTATTCATTGTAAATGTGTAAATAAAGGTGGGTTTCACCTTGAAATTACCTTCGTTTATGCATATAACATTGAAATGAAAGACAGTCTCTTTGGGATAACCTTGAACAAATTAACTCAAACATGAATTCTCCAGGGATTATAATTGGTGATTTTAATACAATCATGCATGCTCATGAGAAAAGGGGTGGGATTTCAATTCCTTCTAAAAAAATTAGAAATGCTAAACAAGTTTATGTTCATATCTGGTTTATATGAGCCAACTATTTTTGGTAATAGATTTACTTGGAAATCAGGAAAACTCAGAAACATTCACTGTAAACTAGATAAAATTTTATTAAGTCAAAGTTTTACAATTTTTTTTAAGGATTTCAAATGTTACACTTTAACCCAGGCTACTAGTGACCACACTCCAATTCAAATTTATCTCACTCAAAATATTTTTTCTAAGAAAAATACCCCTTTTAGATTTGTTAATGGGTTGGTGTATGAGGATAATTACAGAGAAATCATTAAAAACGGTTTGTCTTTAAAGGTACAGGGCACCGCCCAGTAAATTTAGCAAATTCCTTCAAATCACAAAAGAAAATATGAAAAACTAGAATAAAATCAGATCTAAAAACAAAATAACACACTTCAGAGAGGAATGTGAGTTAAGGCAGAATGAATTAGATAATGATTGCTCGGACATTGATAAGGTCAACAAATTTTTTGAAGCCCAAAACAATCTAATCAAGTCCCTTCAAGTGCAGTCTATTAATTTGAGGCAAAAAGCCAAAGTAGATTGGCTAAATCATGGGGATGAAGCAAGTAAATTTTTTTATGCTAGGATGTCTAGCAGAAAATATAAGAATGATATTGGGAAAATTATTGATGTAAAGGGTAAGGTCATCAATGAAGAGTCTAGTATTGGAAAAGAAGCTATAAAATATTTTACTAATATTTACAACACTAATCTTTATTCTAATATTTTTCCTAATATCGAATCTAAGTTTAAACTGAATGTCAGCAGCCCAGATATTCTTCTTGCTCCCATCTGTCTTGAGGAAATTAAAAATATTATTTTTCATTCTAATAATGATAAAAGTCTAGGCCCTGATGGCTTTGGTGCAAAATTTTATAAACACACTGGGATGAAATTAAGTGTTTTCTATTTGACTCTATCTCTAAGTTTTTTAGAAATGGGAAATTATTAAAAAATCTTAATCATACTTTTATTACTTTAGTTCCAAAAATTCAAATCCCCAATAGCCTAGAAGATTTTAGGCCTATTGCTTGTTGTAATTTCATCTATAAAACTATTTCTAATATTTTGTGCAACAAAATTAAAATATTTTTAAAGCATTTAATTTCTTAAAACCAAAGTGCTTTCATTCCTGAAGACTTATAGTTGAGAACACACTTCTTGCCCATGAATTTATAAGAAACTTTAACAATAAAAATAGAAATCTGATGTGTGTCAAGATAGACTTACATAATGCCTTTGATAAGGTTAACAAGCACTTTATTATTTTTATGATGAATCAAATGGGTTTTGATAAAAAAATTGTTCTCTTATTCATGAATGCATCAACAATGTCCCCTACTCAATATTGGTCAATGGCTCTCCTAAGGGGTTTATACATAGCAATAGGGGTATTAGGCAAGGAGACCCACACTCTCCTTACTTATTTACTATTTCTATGGAATATTTCTCAAATCTTATGGAAACTGAACTAATTAAAGGAAATATTAAACCCATTAATAGAACCAAACCATATATTACACACTTGTTGTATGCTGATGATTTGCTTTTATTTTTGCATGTAGACTCTCAAAGTGCCAAGACCATTGCTAATATTTTTATGAAATTAGAGGAACATGCTGGGCTGAAAGCTAATGATTTTAAAAGTAAAATTTATTTCAGTAAAGGCTGTACTAAGAAATTAGACATTCTTAACATTTTAAAATTTAAAGAAGGTAGTCTACCAGTTAAATATTTGGGTCTGCCACTTAGTGCTAACCAAACTAATGACAGAGACTACACTAGACTATTTGACATAATTCAAAATAGATTTGAAGGTTGGGCTTGTAAACTTCTGTCTTTAGCTGGTAGGTTAGAGCTAACTCACACTGTCATCATTGCAATCATTATGTATTGGATTCAAGCCCATAATATTCCAGTTAAAGCAATTCACAAATTAGAAAAAGCATGCGCCAACTTCATTTGGAAAGGTAAGCATCATAAAATTGCTTTGGAAAAGGTTTGTAAACCAAAAAAATCAGGTGGCCTTGGCCTTAGAAATATCAATGATTTGAGAGAAGTTTGTAAACTCAAACTTTTTTGGAAATTTGTGAATGGGAATTCATTATGGGCAAGATGGATGAAAGAAAAATATCTTAAAAACAAGAATTTTTGGACTGCGAATGTTGAAAATCATTATTCTTTCTCTTGGAAAAATATTTTAAGTTGTAAGGAAATTGGTCTCAAACTTCTAGAAAGAAAATTCAAGGATGGTAATCAGACGAGCTTATGGTTTGATCCATGGATTCATGGTAAAACTTTGGTCAGTCTTTTGGGTTGCAACAACTTATATTGGTTTGGTGGGACTACTGAAAATGTAAACATCATTATTCAAAATAATACTTGGAATACATTTAGCTATCCTACTGCATCAATTTTTAATACTGCCATTAAAACGATTAATATTGACCCAAATCTTCAAAAAGACATATGGGATTGGAAACTTTCAAAAAAGGTTTTTTCTCTTTCAAAAAAACTTGGAAATTTATTAGAGGTTATGAAACTGAATTTGATTGGTACAATGTAATTTGGAATAAATCGAATTGCCCAAAAATGTCCCACTGTGCTTTCTTTGCAGTTATAAACAGGTTGCCAATAAGGGACAGGTGCTCAAAATGGAACAAAAAAGGGGAAACAATTTGTCTACTTTGCAAACAAGAAGCAGAAAGTATCAATCATCTATTTTTTACTATGTTTTCTCAAAACATATTTGGTTTATAGCCAAATCAAAGCTCAAGGTAAATTAGCATCAGGTAGTGCAAAACATCAGAGAAAGCATCAAATTCATTCAACAAAACTACAAGGCAAAATCAAAAGAATTTAGAAAAGCAAGCACAATTCTAATAGCAACTATTTTTCACATCTGGAAAGAGAGAAATCAAATACTTCATACTCAAAAGGAAACAGGAAGTATTCAACTTTGGAAGACAACTGAAATGGAGAGTCAAATTCTCCTCAACAAATTTTAAAATCATTATAAATACTTAGACAATTCCAATCAGGATAACTGGAGATCAAATAACTATGAAGAAGAGTTAAAAAAATTCTTACAGAATGGGAAATACAATTCTAATTTCCCTGGAGGCAGACCTCTTCACTATAGTGGCAATCACTGGATGAAGGAGCCTAATGGGCTTAGGAGTTTCAACTACGAGATAGGTGCTGCTGGTGGCGGCTACCTCTACCATCAAACCAGAAACATTCCTGTCATAGAAAGGGAAGCCTACATAATAATTATTATAAAAATGTTTTTAATAATAAGACAAACTTAAATACTGATCTTCACAATTTACCTAATAGGGGCAAAGGCTACTGCGCACACAGGCAGCAAGAGTTCATGGCTAATATCCTGCATAAGGAAAAGATTTCATAACTGGATATGAATAATTAGAGAATTTTTGATGATCTTTACAGAAGCAACATCAACAATCATGTTTATCACTTATCTGTTTGGGACAGAGGAGAAAGCAGCAAGCTTCATGCAAATGAAAAGCTTGCTGCAGCTGACTATTTCATACCAGACAACTTGGATAATAGCTCATCAGACCATAGCCGTGCTTTCTGCAAGCAAAAGGGCCCCCTTTGGACCAAGAATTATGTCACTACTGATCGTGTCGCCTCAAATAACATGGATCTTCACTCCTCAGAGCTTTGCATCAATTCCAGTAAGCAAAAGGAGCTTACTTGGAATGAAATCATCTCTCAGTATAATCTACGCGATCTTGCTGGAGAATCTCTCGACAACATGGTTGGAGATAGCAAGGAGGATGCTTTCGCTTGGAAGCCTTCTTGAATTCTCAGGCTGTATATCGAAATCGCCATGAATTGCCTCGCTCCCCTTTTGATTTAGGGTTTTTTCTTATTTGCTTTGCTGAGAGAATTATGTTGTGGCTAGGGTTGGCTATTGCTTTTGTGATTGTATTCGGGTAGGGTTTACTTTATGTATTCGATCCTACTCTGTAACTTTGGGCCTTGGGCCTTCTTTTTACCTATTTCAAAAAAAGATAATCACATGCTTAAAGTTGAAAACGCACGCAAGTATCAATGGGAAATCATGCATCCCTCACCCTCAAGCTTCGGACTATGCTTGGATGGTATATATATGCGCACCTCTCCTCATCTTTCCATGTTAACACAGTATTATATGAATAAGAATAATTTGTTTATTAAATTATATTTAGATGAATTTGGTTTCCAGTTAATTTATGCGTAGCTTTCATTTGCATTCACTCACACTTTGGGTTTCCTCTCTCTTACATTTCCCATCAAAAAACAAATTATATCTACACATGCATATTCTTATATACACAATACTCGCATACCCTATAACAACAACAACACTCTTTCTCATGTTAACAGCAAAGCAAACATACAACTCATAACACACGCAACCTACACACACGGCCATGGTGATAGAAACACACACACACACACACACACACACACATATATATATATAATACATACCTATACAAGAAGCACCCACACATAGTTCTCTACACAGTCATACCTCTATTGCTTATTTCTCGTAACCACTGCCATGCCCACACTAAAACACTGAAGCATACACATAAACACACACATGCACACACACACACACACACAAATTCACTTATACACACCGCACACACATACATAAACAAACACACACCCACAAGTAAACACTCCTGCCCATCTTTGCATGCATAAAAGTGTATGGTAGCTTATTGAAACCAAAACTATTCAATATATATATATATATAGGTGAATCCAATACAACAAAAGAATATACAGAGTGATCTAAAACTATAGGTAGACATGCACATGCGAACACAAATTGATACGAGATAAACCTATATTAGAGCATAAAATTATGAGTGATTTTCACTCACCTGTTGGCGGTAGTCGAGCTTCCTTACTCAATGCCATAATGCACAAAACCAGAAAACTCATGCCTCGACAAAATCCTAACCATCTCCATACGCACATAAATATCAGCTTTAAGGGAGCCGAGCCCATAACTAAACTTGAAGATTTATATCCATTTATATATTTATGTTTTATTTTTGGAGATGAAAATATTTTTGTTTTTAATAGCTTCAGATGAAAGATAGAAAATTGGCCTCGTGAAAAATCCTAACGAAAAATGAATGACCAAGAGAAATGGGGAACGAAAATTCTGGAATTAGGATTGAGCTTGGATTATTTTGGGCTTTGGGATTTAAAATAAAAATGTATATATTCATTTCCTTTTGTTTAAACTAGGTTCATTTCAGGAATAAAATATCTCACCCTAGAAGACTTGTGTTTATTATTATTGAAGTGGAAAGAAGGTTCTAGGAGTTAGACTTGAATTCATGAACCTGAGCCTTGAAAATATACGGTAACCAAATATATGTATTCTTTCACATTTAATCCGAATTTTTTTTTTGCAGAGCAAGCGGGGTTAAACTGGCCCCCTACCAGGTTTATTGAAAAAGAAAAACAAAGTACAGACGAAGAAGAAAGGAAAATAAGAAAAAACAAGAAAACATAAGGGAAAACAAGAGAAGCTAAGGAATCCATGGCTCAATCTGATGATCCGTAAATTCATGCCTGCTATCTCTCATGCCATTAAAGATATCATGCTTTAGAACTGCCCAGAGCGTAATTCCAGTCCTGGTTTGACCTTCAAAAATCCTACCATTTCTTTCCCTCCACACCAATTTCATGAGCTTCTTTAAACTGAAGAAAAAAGGAATTCTTGAAACATCATCCCACTTAGTTGCATCCTCAATCAGAACCCATTGAGCAGCAGAAGATTGAGGAATAACAGACATCCGCAAGTTTCTTAACAACTCAGACCATAGTTTGAGAGTTAAAGGACATTCAAAGTATATATGCAGGGGAGTTTCATCATTACTATTGCAAAGAATATAGGTTGCAGGCACAACCATCCCATATGAAAGCAATTTGTCCCTGGTTAGCAGAGCATTGTTAACAACTTTCCAGAACATCAGATTGTCAGAACTAGGTGAAACATTATTGCTCGAGACCCTGAGCCATTTACAACCAGGCAAGGAGGCAAAACCAAGGAGAGAATCAAAGACACCTGATATAGAGTGAGGTTTACCATTCCACAGCATAGAATGTAGATCATGTATGACAAACTTTTTTGAAGCAAGAAGGCTACAGAGTGACCTGACAGTTTGATTGCTGGAATATGGCAGCAACAGTTCTCCATTCACAATGTAGTCAATAGCCCTGGCATTAGCACCAACACCAGATTGGTATTTCTGCTGAGAAGAGAAGATTTGATCAAGAATCAAGCCTTGGCTTATCCAAGGATCATGCCAGAAGCTAGTAGATTCAGTAAGCTTAATTTGGATTAATGGCCTAAAGGTGGTCCTTAAATTCAAAATGCACCTCCAAATCCAACTGCAATTTTGAGGAGCATCCATCTGCCAAAGATTCTTGGAACCGACATAGTGATGAAGAGTCCAATTAACCCAAAGTGAGTCTTTTCTGAGCAATAGTGCATTCAAGTGAACACTGTAGGCTACTCTATTCCAAATAGAAATGTTGATCAAGCCTAATCCACCCTTGCATAATGGTTTTTCAAAAACCGAGAATGAACAAGGGAAGACCTTCTTAGCATGAACAGAGCCAAAGTAGAAAAATCTAAACAAAGCAGATCTGACCATTTTCAAAAGCTTTGAAGGAAGAATAAAGGCCCTAGCCCAGTAGACCATCATAGAAAAACACACAGATTTGATGAGAACGAGTCTGCCAGATTGGGACAAAAATCTTGTAGGCCACCTTTCCATAATAGCAGTAATTTTTTTGATATAGAGGAAGGCAACTAGTGAGAGTCACTCTAGAAGTACAAAGTGGCATTCCAAGGTAAGTCATGTCTTGATTCATGATTTGCATCCCTACAGAAGAAGAAAGAACTTGCCTCTGTAAGGGTGGGATACCAGCAAACAAGATACTGGATTTATGTAAATTAAGTTCAAGCCCAGACATCAAGTAGAAGCTATGCAGAGCTTTTTTAATGGTTTCAAATGACTGGAGGTTGGGCTTGGTAAATAGCATGATATCGTCAGCAAAAAGCAGAGAAGTTAGCTGAATGTTTTTACACTTTGGATGATAGTGGATTTGCTTGGACAGAAATAAAGGCTTCAGGGAACAAGTGAATACTTCCATCAGAAGTATGAAAACATAGGCTGATAGCGGGTCCCCCTGCCTAATCCCTTGCTTGGAAGGAAAGTATCCAGAGTTAGCTCCATTAATAATCAGAGAGAAAGTAGGGGTGGAGATGCATTGATAAATCCATGCAACAAAGACCTTTGGGAACCCCATAAGGGACATAGTTCTGACAATTGAAGACCACTGGATACTATCAAAAGCTTTCTTGAGATCAAGTTTTAGCATTGCACCATGGGTGGCATTAGCACTATTGTACCCCTTTAATAGCTCATGAGCTAGCATCACATTATCAAGGATGTTTCTTTTTGGCAGGAAAGCAACTTGGTTCTTGGAGATGATTCTCCCAAGCACAGCAACAAGTCTCGTGGCAATGATTTTAGAAATGCACTTGTAAACAACGTTACAGCAGGAGATAGGTCTAAAGGAGGTGACAGATGTAGGGTGCAAGCATTTGGGAATGAGAACCAAATTAGTAGCATTAACTGATTTAAGAAGGAGAAACTTGTCAAAGAAGTTATGCACGGCTCTGCAGAAAAGCACACCAACAGTATCCCAAGAAGAAATGAAAAACTGAACATTGAACCCGTTAGGACCACCACTCGAGTTCTTGTTCATCGAGAAGAGAGTATTCTTTATTTCGGCATCAGTAACTTTCTCAACAAGCCTAGCAGCCTCATCACCACTAATTTTTGGTAGAGAAACAGATGAGATGCCGTCCAATTGGGGAATAAAATTTTTGTCATTACCAAGAAGACCAGAAAAGTGTTGCTGAAAAGCAATGTTAACAGTTTTAGGGGAGGAATGCAAGTTCCCAACTTCATCATAAATAGAAAAATATTATTGTTGGATTTCTTAGCCTTTAAAGAGGCATGGAAAAATTGAGTGTTCCTGTCCCCAACAGAAGCCCACTTAATTCTCAATTGTTGCTTTTTCATTTCACTTTCAACATCTAAAGCAAGACTAAGCTCATGGAATAGAGCAGCTTCCTTGGATGCTAGATCAGCGTCATCGGGATGAGTCATCATCAACTCTTGAGCCACCCTATGATTTTACTTGAGAACAGTTGATCTGAGATTGCTATTACCAAACTTGTTTTTAGCCTAGCTCCTTAAGGCACCTTTAATTGCCTTGAGTTTACTGCAAAAAATAAACATAGGGTTTCCAAAAAATATATTAGCCCAAGCAGATTGTAATATAGTATTATATTCAGGATCAAGGATCCAGGAATTATAAAATTTGAACCCTCTTTTGACAACATGGAGCTTCCTCCCAGTGGTAGTGATGAGAGGAGAGTGGTCAGACAAAACCGAAGGAGGAAGGAAGGTGGAGAGCTCAGGCCAAGAAGAAAGGGCTTTGAAATTGGAAAAGGAGTGATCAATGTTAGAGAAGGTCCTGACTCCACTTCTTGAACGATTGTTCCAAGAAAAGAGTGCACCCTCCCTATGAATTGGAATGAGGGCAGAATCAAAGATGGCAGTGCTTAAGGGAAAAATGTCCTTATGCAGTAATGACCTTCCCCCATGCTTGCCAGACAACGTAAAACAGCTGTTGAAATCACTAACTATTATCCATGGATGAGATTCCTGACGTAAGGCAGGAATGAAGTTGAAGAGAGATTGCCTTGAGGCTTGAGAATTAGACGCATACACAAAGGTTATGTAAAAGGAGGAGGGAGGATAGAAATACTTGGCGTGAAAGTGCATAAGCTAGGGAGTAGCATGTTGGAGAACAAGGGAAAGGACAGAATGATTGTGAAGAACCATAATGCGACCATAGCTTGCTTCAGATAGATTATGAGACAGAGACTAGGAAGGGTTGACATAATTGGCAGCAGAAATGGTAAGAGGAAGATTTAATTTAGTTTCAAGGATGGCAAAAATAGACAGCTGATGAGTTGAGATTAATTGCTTAACATGGTCAAGTTTGTTGAAATTATGAGATCCTCTAATGTTCCAAGCACCGAAGTTGTGCGACATTAATTAAACTAATGATTGGTGGGTAGGATCTTTCATGCTCCTAGTAACAAGAGACTCAGTTCTAGATGAGACGTGGTTTTGTTTCAAAGATTTTCTTTTTTTTTCTGAAATTGGCTCCTGAGCAGGGGGCACTGTTGTCTTGATTATCATCAGTTGGAGATGGGGGAGGAGATTTCCATCCAGGAATGTTGCCAGTGAAAACATAAGGTTGACTTGGAGAAGTTTGATCAGAGGGAGAAAATGTAGATGAGGTGGGGATTGAAGAAGGAAGAGAGGAAGAATTCATTGATATAACTAAGTTTGTGATTTGCCTTTGCAAAATATTACAAAATAGAATATCAGGATCAGAAAAAGGGATGGTAGGGGAATTGAGTTTGGTTGAGGACTTGGAGTTATTCAATGATACAACTGTTTCTTGATTATTGATGTTTTGATCAGATTGTTGTGCTACCAACTGAGATGCCATACCAGAAGGCAAAGAGGGAATACCATGCACATAGGATGAACTGCTCTTGCTTTGTGCATCACAAAAAACAGAGCCAGCAGGCAAAACACTTGTAGCATCAGCATTCTCCTCACCTTTGTTTGAAATGGTTACCTGCCGATCAATGCTAAATTCCTCAAGAAGAGTATTATCCTCCTCGACATTATTATCATTACATATTACTTGATTGCATACAAGAGCATCATCATTTAACTCATTTAACACTGCAAATTTATTGTGGTTTAGACGAGCATTTTGCTCCTTGTCATTAATACAACTTTGAATGTTACTATCAGATAGTATAACAACACCAGCAACTGTTTCTTTATTATTGATGTTTTGATCAGATTGCTGTGCTACCAACTGAGAAGCCATTCCAGAAGGCAATGGGTGAATACCATGCACAAAGGAAATACTGCTCTTGCTTTGTGCATCACTAAAAACACTGTCAGCGGGCAAAACACTTGTAGCATTAACATTCTCGTCACCTTTGTTTGAAATGGTTACCTGCTGATCAATGCTAAATTCCTCAAGAAGAGTAATATCCTCATCGACATTATTATCATTACATATTACTTGATTGCATACAAGAGCATCATCATTTAACGCTGCAAATTTATTGTGGTTCAGACGAGCATTATGCTCCTTGTCAGTAATACAACTTTGAATATTATTATTAGATAGTATAACAACACCAGCATTTTCTGTTTCTTTATTTAACTGCTTATCAATAGAATTGCCATTATAAGTATCAATCAACTTGCTACCATTCAACCCCATCAGTTCGCGAGAAGGGACATTTCTGGGATTAGTTTTCCTATTAGCAACTTTTTGCCAGACTTGTTTGCCTTTACTTTGTGCTTTGCTTACACCAATATCTACTTTTGTTCCTTCATGATCATACTGCTTCATGATAGTATCATCTTTGCTATTGACACTAACACCACTAACTTTCAGACATGAGTTGATTGAATGACCAAACACCTTACATTCAGTACATATGTCACGCTTCCATAAGTAACTGACTTGAACAAACTGGATAGAACCATCAAGCAATTTGACAGGAAACTCATCAAGTAATTGACAGTCAGGAGAAACATCAACCAAGCATTTAGCAAATCCGATCCTCTCAAGTTTCTTTGTAGAAGAATCCATACATATGAGCCTTCCAATTCTGGAAGCTAACCAATTTATGCCTAAATGTGACCATGCAAAGATTGGTATATTGGAGAGTATTAGCCAAACAGGAACGGATTTAATGGTACTGCAACTGTTACCAATAGAAGGATCCCACGCTTTCAAGATGAAAATTTTGTTCCTTAAGAATATGGGATCAGATTCTAAAATTCTCCTTCTGTCCTCAGGGCAAGACAGATTGAAAAGGAACGAGGTTCCATCAGATTTGACTACAATTTCACCTTTCAACTTCCATAATTTCTTGAGATGACTTATAACGGTGAGGTAGGATAGAGGTTTGTCAAGAAAGAACCCAACAATCCATTCACTCCAGATATCACTACCGGCCTTGATGACAACATCCGGAGGAACCAGAGCATTTCCATCAAAAACAAGGGAAAAATCAATATGAGAGTACTGACCTGCGTTGCGGGGTTTGGCTTTGAAGAGAGACGACCAAGAGGAAGAAGAAACAGGCGGTTGAGAGGAACCAAGGGGTGGAGGAATAGGCGGAGGTAAGGCTGAAGCAGAGTTTGGAAGGGGACAAGGACGGGATGATGGAGAGTGAATAGGAGAAGGCATGGGGGGAGCAGGAAGAAGGACAGTACGAAAAGCTGGGGGAAAAGGTGGGGAGTGGGCGGGAGCGGCCATGAAATCCGAGTGTAAACTGTTTTGAGGCGGGAGCGGCCATGAAATCCGATTTTTTTTGAATGTAAATAAATATTAATTTCTATTTAAAATCACTTCTTTCCAAACTAACATTATACTTCAATTACAACACTTTTACAAACTTTATTTTTCACATTTTTAACTTGTTGCAATTTAATTATTTCATTTTCACATTTTAAATCCTACCAATTCGTGAACTAAATCTCCAAATTCCAAATTCATTGACTAGATTACCACTGTTAACTTTGATTAATTATTATAATAAAATCGGGTTGTTACAGAAGTGGGCACTCTTGGTCAATCTGTCCACTATAACCCATATACTTTCATTTCCTCTATTTGACCTTGGCAACCCGTCTATAAAGTCCATTAAGATAGAATCTCATTTCCATATTGGAACCTCTAAAGGCTGATGTAACCCACTTGGTTTCTGATGTTCAGCTTTTACCTGTTGACAATTCAAACACTGCTCCACCTATAAGCCTACATCTCTCTTAATGCCTTCCCCGAAGAAACTTCTTTTCATATCCTGATACATCTTAGTTCCTCCCGGATGAATAGTGAACTTTGAACGATGGCATTCTACAAGAACTTCCTTCCTAATGTTTCCCACATTCAGGACACACAGTCTCCCTTTCTTCTTTAACCATCCATTTGGTCAAGACTGAAATCTTTCAAGTCATCGCTCTCTTTTCCATCCCTTAACTTTATGATCCATTCTACTAATCTTGGATACTCCCCTTTCTTTGAAGCAATCTTTTCGATCATCATCGGTCGAACCTCTAAACATGACAACATAGCAGTTTCCTTACTAGATCTAGCCTCAAATGTCCACCGTATTCTGCATGTAGTCAATGCTTCTAAATCTTTCCACTCAGCCATCATTCCCAATAGTGCATTCTGATGTTTCCTGCTAAGTGCATCTGCAACTTTATTCCTCTTTCCGGGTGTGTACTCAATACCAAAGTCATAAGAGGCTAAAAACTCTAACCACATTTGTTTCCTCATGTTCAACTCCTTTTGAGAGGATAGACACTTCAATGACTTTTGATCCATATACAACTCAAATATTTCTTCCAAAAGGCAATGTCTCCACACCTTCAATGCAAAAATTACCGCAGTTAATTCAAAATCGTGAGTTGGATATCTAACCACATGCAGTCTGAGCTATGGAGAAGCATAGGCAATCACTTTACCCCTTTGCATTAACATAGCTCCTAATCTTGTTCCACATGCATCCGTATACACTACTAAATCCTGATTCCCTTCATCTGCATTAGTCAATAAGTGTTTAATCTCTGGAATGATTCCTCACACTTATCGGTTCAAACAAACTTCACATCCTTCGGCGTTATCTTAGTCATCAGTGCCGTTATCTGAAAAAAATCCTTAATGAATCTCCGACAATAACCAGCTAATACAAGAAAACTCTTTATCTCAATCACGGTCTCGAGTCTCTTCCAATTATTCACCGCCTCGATCTTAGCCAGATCTACAAACAACCCTTTCTCTGAGACTACATGACCAAGAAATTTTACTTCCTTCTTCCAAAAATGACACTTTGAAAATTTTGTTTTTAGTAGATGTTGCCTCAACGTCTCAAGCACCACTCTAAGATGAACTTCCTGCTCTCTTTCATCTTTATAGTATACCAAAATTTCATCTATGAAAACCAATACGAACCTATCCTAGTGCTCTCAGAAAACTCGGTTCATCAAATCTACAAAGAATGCTGGCGCATTAGTTAGTCTGAATGGCATTACTAACCATTCGTACGATCCATATCTGGTTCTAAACACCGTCAAAGGAATATTAACCTCAGCCACTCTAAGTTGATGGAATCTTGTTGCCAAATCCGACTAGGAAATTACTGTGGCTCCACTCAACCGGTCGAACAAATCATCATTCTAGGCAACATATATCGATTCTTTATCGTCTTCTCATTCAACTTACCATAATCAATACATAATCTTAACGATCTGTCCGGTTTCTTTACAAACACTTCAGCTACTCCCCAAGGCGAACTGCTTGGTCTGATAAAATTCTTGCCTTCCAAATCCACCAATGCACCTTTATCTCCCTCATCTCGGTAGGTGTCATTCTGCTTAGCGGTCTATTCACCAGTTCTGCTCCTGATACTAAATCTATCTGAAACTCAATAGCTCGTTTCGACGGCAGTTCTACTACGGGCTCAAAGACATCTGCGAATTCACTAACAAAAAAAACTCGATTCAACTCGTCTTCTGCCTCCACAACACCCAACAAAGCATTATCCTCAAAACAAGGGTTTTCTACGGAGTATATTATCGATCACTACAGTCAGGGTGTTTAAGCGATATTTTCCTATCATGGCAAAATATCATAGCATCGTATTTACTTAACCAATCCATATCCAAAATAATTCTAAACCCTACAAAATCAAACACATGCAAACTGGAAACAAATGTATGACCTAACAATTCAAACTCTAACTAGTCACACTTCATCCCAAGTGTCGCATATCCTCCTATCGGATTCACAACCCTTAAGGAAGTAACTAGGTATGAGGGTTGTAGGTTAAGATTATCTACTAAAATATGAGATATAAAATAATGTGATGCACCAGTATGAAATAAAACTCTAACTGATACACCATGAATCAAAAGCGTACCACCCAACACAACTTTTCCTTTCTCCTCAGCTGTTGGCCTTGAGGTAGCTGGTTCCAATGGAAACATCTTGCCTTTTTCCATCCTTGGCTGGCTCCTTGCACTAGTTCTTATAATGTCCAATTTGATCGCAGTTGAAGCATCTAATATTCTTCTTCCTGATCACCTTCTTTCCAACTCCCAAGCAACATTCATTTGCGAAATGCCATTTCTTGTCACACTTATAACAGATAACTTCTGCCTTTCCCTTCTTGGCAGCTCCACTCTTCTGCGCTCCCTTCTTATGGAAAAACTTCCTCTTCTGGTTCTGCCTTCCTTGAGCTCCCCCTGCTTTGTTACCCTCAAGAAAAGCAAGCATCTCTTCCTGCCTCAAAGCCATCTCAACAACATCGCACAGATCTCTAATATTTGATAATGTGGCTTTAGCAAGCTCAGGTTTCAACCCGCGGATGAACTTCTCATTCCTTTTTATAACAGTATCAACTGTAGCATATCCATATCTCGATAGCTCGTCAAATCTGGTTGCATACTCAAGAACTGTCATATCTCCCTGCTCCAACTCAGCAAACTTCCTTACCAGAGTTGACTTTGCAATCTCCGACATAAATCTTTCTTCAAACCTCCTTCTGAACTCAGCCCAAGTCATGGTCTCCTCATTGAGCCCAACCGTAACACTGTTCCACCAGTACAGTGCTGCTCCCTTTAATTGTCTAGAAGCAAGCCTCCTTTTCTGCTCATCATTAAACCCCAAATCAACAAAAATCCTCTTGCAATGAAGTAACCAGTTCTCCACTTCAATTGCATCGTCTATCCCGATAAACGATTTTTCTCCCAACCTAGCATAATCTCTACTCAATACAGCATAGTAATTGACCACTAGAGCTCCTCGATTTCCTCCTTCAGCATTTCCTCCAACCAACCGCACAGCAATCCAGCCTGCATCATGTTAACGAAGAACTGATACATAGCTCCCATATCTACTTGCGGCATTATAGCACCCACATTAATAGCTTGTGCTTGATCGGATTCCTCCTTATGTTTGGTCTAGCATTCCCATTAGTTGTGGTGCTTTCCCCACCAATGTTAACTCTTCCACTTCTAGCATCCATATCTTACGTCTGTAAAATTTGCATTCGAGTCTTTGTAAGATACAAAAGAATAGCCTAAGAGAAATGGGAGAATAGAGATAAAGGACATACTTATATATATAAAACACAAGTACGTTACTATAGCATTATCCCATACCCTAAACTTTTTTTATTCTAATTCCTTAGGATTATGTTTTCTAAATCATTTTAAGTTTGAAATTCCTTTTAAGTTTTTCATAGACCTATGCTCTGATACCAAGTTGTAACATCCCCTTCCTTGAGGCCCGAAGCTAAGCGCTACAGATGCTGCAATCATCTATAGTATTAACTTCCATTGACAAATTACGGTAATATTAATGGTATCGTAATAGCAGAAGCACAAGAATATGAAACAAAATCACAGGTTCCAAAAACAATTTTACTGATTACATTTCAAATCCATGTTTTATATTCCATTACACAATCCTAAACAATTCCCATTAGTTTCGATCAAATACAATTTACGCCAAGGACGACATATAAAGATGCCCCTTGGATGATCAGATTACTCAATAGACACATCAGTCTTAAATACATCACAGCGAAAATAAAACTAATTATTCATATATAGCTAACTTTGCCTCCTGCACATCTTCGGAAGCTTATTCGTCCACCTACTAAACCTGTAAAACCCTAACTCTCAATCTACTCAAAGTAATTTTGAGCACCCGAGAGTTTAAGAGGAAAACATAAACTTAGAGTTAGAGATAAAGCCCGGTGTGAGTAATACTTCTACATCTCGGTTTACTGATATTAAGTGAGACCACGCCACTTAGCAGAATGGGTATCTCCTCACTAGTATCCCTTTTAAAAACATATCTTTTGCAAATCAAAATCCTACAATCAAACTGATTAAAGCAATAATAGCAATATCATATAAATGAGGAATTAATGGTCTATTTTTCCGAGCAACATAGTTTTGTTTGGCTAACTACTAACCATTGGCCGACTTGGGCCCACCAGACAAAATAAATAATCTAACTTCTATTAAACACACTCCTGGATGGTCTGTCCTTAACTTACTTCACCCAGGGTCAACTGATTCTAATGGTTTTGCGAACTCACCAGTAACCTATCTTTCTCCATATATTCCTTTCTGTGTGTAACATCATTTTAGTTTTAGCTATGACAAAGTCCTACACCCTGGAATTTTGGACTTATGTTAGCTAGGGGCTACTAGCTAAAGTATAGGGCGCGACCCTATACCAGTCCCATTTGGTATTCTAATATCTGAGTGATTTACTTACGGTTAACTACCCCATCAAATTTTCCTTGAAAACATTTCTTTCAAATTGATTTAATCCTTTAAATCAAACATAAAAAAGGAAAATATACTCTTTTCTTTACTCAGATATCTTTTCCATGATATATGCTTTACCCAAAACATTGTTGATGAAAACCTGAATCAATAGGGTTATCTATCCCTTTAAAACAAGTTAAAGCCCTTCTTTAACTTAGAAAGCATTAGGTTTTAAATCCAAGATATCACCTTCGAAACTCCTGTTTAAAAACTTTAAACAGTCCATTTCGAATCCATTGAAAGTACCTCTTTTCAAAATAGGTTAACTAATTTACCTTGAAACACTAGGCCGAAAGGCCAAAACATACCTTTCGAAACCTTTAAAAATATACATTTCAAAATCATTGAAAGTATCCCTTCGAAAGCTTTATAAAACCTTGTACATCCTCTTTTCAAAATACTTTAAACTTGCGTTTCAATAGCATTGGAAACCTTCCAATATAAGACTCAAGTAAACCTTTTGAAAACATTGGGATACCTCCCCTTCGAAACCTACATTATATATACTTTTCGAAAGTATTAAAACTCCTTACTTAAGACAAACCTTGTGAAAGCATTAGTTCCAAGTAAAAGTTTATGGAACATAGCTTCGAAACCATTTAAAACCATTCTTTTTGTAACCTTTGGGTTTATCTTCTAATAGAACAAAGGGTCTTAACATAACTGGGGAAAAAGCATTGCTTTCGAAAGCATTATTTCTAAGTAAAAGAAAGTGGATGGTTTCGAAACCAACCCTTTCAAAAGCATGGAGAAGCAGCTTCAAAGTTTAAAGGCAAAAGTACCATTCGAAAGCATTGGTTCGAAGGGTTGAATGCAGAAACATGGGTTCGAATCGCTTCGAAAGCTTCATTTTAAAATAAAAAGGCGGTAACCCCTTTCGAAAGCCCTTTTGATAAAACAAAGGCACATGTGACTAAGTTAAAAGCTAATATAACTCCTTTAAAAGCTTCCTTTATAAACATAAGTGATTCGTAGTCAAAAATAGTAGCTTCTACCCCTTCAAAAGCATGTTTCGACTCTATACCTTCCGCCTGTCTCTCATCCACTACATACCAAGGCATTGATAGCATGTGTATTGGTTTCGACTTGGTTGGGGCAGAAGTACAGGGTCGAAAGGTAGCTGTTGTGAGCGGGGAGCAGTAATTCTTTGCAAAACCGACTATTAGCCTTTTAAAGTAATATCTTTCCAACTAACTTGCCTTATTTGTCAACATATAACTGTTTGCCAATTCATTTTCAAAATCTTTTTTTAAAAGTGCTGCCGAATTCAGTAACTAATAATTAAAACATTTAGCAAATTAGCACCTTCTCCTTTTAGAAGCATATAAAAAATTTAAGTCCCATACCTTAAATAATTTTATATCCATAATAAAATACTTAGGAAAATTCTCCAAAAATTACCATACATCATTTTTAATATGTTTTCTAACATATTTTAATTTCAGACCGAAGGCTATCATATTTGCCGAAAATAATTTAAACCCAATTTAACCATTTTCTTTCCTAGAAAATTCATAGTAAATCCACATTAACTTAGAAAATTACGAAACTTAAAACCCATCTCTAAAATAATGTTTTTGACCTTATATCAAAGACGCAAGTCATTAGGATTTCATTTATAGGTTTTTCAAATAAAAAATTATCATAAAATCTATATGAAGCAACATAAATAGTCAACAATTATATATATATATATATATGTATGTATGTATATCCATTTAAACAATCAAATCATGGCATTTTACTTGCAAAATAAATTCAAATTTCATCTAGAAACCGAAAACAATAAAAATGAGACGTAATCTATTATTCGCCTTAGCTTGTTATTAAGGAGGTTGGGATTTGCTCTTGAATTGATTTGATTAAGCTTCCTACTTGAATTTCTTGCTTATCTTCTCTTTTGTTTTCCTTTAATGGTGGCCGACCAAGCTTTAAACGTTCTTAGTTTTGTTTGAAAATGTTTAGAAGGGATAAGGAGTGAAAGTAAGTAGGGTTTAGGGCGTAAGAACTTAATTTATTCCTATTTTGCCCTTATCTTATTCCTCTTACTTATTTCAATTTAATTCTCTTTGGCTTATAGGTTAATTAAGGCACGGCTACCTTAAATTATTCAAATCTCAATCCCTTAACCATTTACATTATTTCATTTAATTTATCTAATTAAATGTCCAAAATAATGTTAGTCAAAATTAGGGCCATTACAACTATGTGCTGACTCCAAGCAAACAGAAGATTTTCTCGGGTTGGACTCCGTTAGCACCAAAATTGGTCAGTAACCTCGTAGAGAAAGATTGTGTAGAGATATGAATGATGAAGATAAATTAAACAGAGAAGATAATGCTAATTTAAATGCAGAAAGTAAGAACACCAAATTTATAGTGGTTCAGCGTAATTGCCTAAGTCCACTTTGAGATTAAACTTTATTGATCTTTCTTCTTGTTGACTACAAATACAATTCGTGAATCAAATGCTTGAATGAAGTTGTTAAGTAGAGAAGATGAGTCTCAAAAATGGCAGAGTCTCCCCGGTGTTCTCTCTCCAAAAAAGGCCCATTTCACTATGCCCATGCCCCTCTATTCATAGACAAAGGTGGGTTGGACTTCTCTGGCGGGCCTGGTAGCTGAATAACTCGGTCTAGATAGGCTGGTCCATGTGTGCCGAACCAATCAGGCCGAACAGTTAGGTGCCGAACCACTCTCCTTCTGCCGAACGAGGCGCTTGCTGTGTGGGAAGAGTAGGCCGAATAGCCATCGAAGCCGAACGTGTCTTCTGGCCGAGCGAAGTATTTGGCCGAACGTGTCTTCTGGCCAAATGAAGCCCCTTAGCCGAACGTGCCTTTAGGCCGAACGAAGTCCCTTAGCCGAACGTGCCTTTAGGCCGAACAAAGCCCTTGGCCGGACGATGTCTCTGGCCGAACGAGGCGCTTCTAGCCGAACGTTGCCTGATGCCGAACGCTCCTGGATGCCGAGTACTCCTGGATGCCGAGTACTCCAAGATGCCGAGTACTCAGTTGCCTGGCCAAATCTCCAGGAAACACTTGCCCCCCAAAGTGTGTTATGTGACTGCACGTAATACGCTTTGAACTATGTATCCTCCATGTCTCGTTTCAAATCCTTGACTAAATTCTAATGGAGACGCCTTCTTGAGAATATCAGTGGTCATCCGTGTCTGATTCTGCAGAGCTAATAGGCTTCGGCTATCTAATCTAGTCTTCTCTTAATAACCCTTAGTGAGAATTCAATTTCTGTTGATTTCAAGAAGTCGAACTTTTTCGGACGTACACATGCAGTTCGGGTACATGTTCTTGCCATTGGCTCTCGGATGCGTTTTATATGCTCATAAGTCGTCGCCAACTCCATCTAGTTTAATTGCAATTCAATCGTGATTCCTTGTTTGTATTTTCTGTGAAATAAGGGTTGCAATCAACCACTTGAGGAGTTTTCCAAACCTCTCTTCAGTATAGACTCTATGATTTTGTTCACAGCTTCAACCTGTCCATTTGCAGTTATAATGGATCATGGAAGGTCATAAGGACAGATGATGATACAGATAAAGAAGTTGATTATTTTCTTCATCTTGGTCGTGGTTAAGAGTTCTTCATCTGCCCATATGGTGACGTAATCAGCTGCTATGATGGTGTATTTCGCACCACCTTTAGGATCGACAAGAAGATGATTTCAGTGCCCCCAAGTGGCAAACGACTATGAACTAGCCATTTGACTAATTTTCATCGGCGGGGTTCCCGGACTTTTTGCAAACATCTTGCACTCGTCACATTGTCTAGCATGATCAACCGCATCTGGGTTGATAGTTGGCCAGTAATACCTGTAGCAGAGTATCTCCTTTATCATGGTTTTCCCCCTGATGTTATTACCGCATTCTTCTTCATAGATTTTGGTCAAGATATCATCATGGGCGATATGCCGAAGCATGGGGATGGATAAACTCCTTTTGATACATGAATTATTCTCAGATGATTTGGTGTGAAGCTTTGAGGAGGATCTGTCGTTTTCCATTCCTCCGTTCAGTAAGAATTCCTTATTGTAGATAGTCTTTGACAGGAGTCAACCATGACACCTTTTCATTTTGTTCGCTAAGTACGTGTGTAATTGTTATCCCGCCTTTTGACAAGGCCGTGACACCAAAAAGTTGACTGGAAAGCTAAAGACAGTTCGTCGTAAAAGTTCGTTACACACCGTTTCACCGTGGATATCAATGAATTTTGTCCGAGTCCGGATCAGGCTACAATTGATAAGACATGACCAGTAAAACCATGCAAACCAACGTTCCAAGTTTCAAGTCAATCCGAGTTTGTACGCTCAAGATATCGCCAATAGAAGGTGTATGAAGTGGTATAGGTTCGAATCGATCGTTCATGCCATGGTTCGAATCCATCCCACTAGGCCTTGCTTCGAATCCATCAGACGGTCAAGCTTCGTATCCATTACCCGAATCCACGTTCGTTTCCTTCGAGTTACCCTTAGTTCGAATCCATGAAGATATCCTGCTTCGAACCCAACAAGACGCACTGCTTCGAATCCATGCATAGGTGCCTTCCCTCGAATCCATCTAGCTACGATTGACTTCGAATCGATTGAAGCATGTCGCTATCGATACGAGCAAAGTGTCATTCGAACCAAGGGATTATTGATGTCTTCGAATCCATCAAGTCAAAGCGGCAAAGTCTCCAAGACGGCTCGATCAAACTGGCGGCGAAAGCGGATCGATGCGAAGTTCACGCTCCACGTCATCACAGAAGCACGCTCCACCATCGATTCGATGCAATCGATTCGAAGGAACCGAGTCGAATGGGATCGATTCGAAGAGACGTTTCAGCCGAATATCTAACCTTGAATCGATCATAACTTGAGATCCACAAGTCCAAATGCTACAAAATTTTCACAGAAGCTTAAGCACATGTTGAAGAATGTCCACACCAAATTTCAGCTCGATCGGACAATTTCTTGATCGATTCGAACCAAGGGTCGAATCGATCCCAAAGTGGGCCCGGATTTCCAAAGAGCGGGCATGTGGGCCCCCTGACGTGCCAGAACTGGTCTCCCTTCATTTTAGGCGAAATATCAGCCTCCTACACCTATAAATAGAGCCCCTGGTCATTCAGAAAAGGGGTCGGATAATTCTAGGAGCAAAAGAGCACTGATACTCTGCCAGATTTACTCAGAATCACCACTGCTTCCTTAGATTCAGATTGTAATCATATAATCAGTTGTACTACCTCAGAAGAAATTGTAATCATCAAGTAAACATCAATAAAATCATCAACTTCAGAGTGGACGTAGGCAAGATCGCCGAACCACTATAAATCTCGTGTTTATGTTCATTATTTCTGAATTGTGATACTCTGTTTGCTTAGATTTGAGATTTGTGTGTGAATATTGTTGATTTATATTCATACACTGGTGCTTTCACAACATTCGGGGTTTGTGACCAATTTTGGCACAAACACTTTGGTGCTTTCACTGAGAACGACTAGCACCCGCTACACAAAATTTGAAGTTCAGATCTGAAAGCTTGGAGATTCGAAAGACAATGACCCGACAAACAAGTAGAAGGCAAAGAGCTGAGAGAAGTCAGCACGAAGGAAGTCAAGAGGCTTCATCGGGAGCAAACCAAGCGTCAGTCTTCATCACCAGGGATGAGATGGAGACAATGATGAAGAGACAGGAGGAAATGATCCAGAATTTGCTTCAACAGATTGGGCAACTTGGAGCGCAAAATCAAAGAAAAACCAGGGCCCAGAACGAAGCAGGACCATCCAACGCAGCGCCGGAGCTGGGGGGCACACACTTAGGACATGTTGATCCGAACACGGGAAGAGAGACAAGGACATCCGAGCAACCTGACAGCGATAGAGGGATGAACGCTCAATCAGGGGGGCAAACACCTGAAAGCTCACACGGACTCGGGGGGCAGATCGAAGGTAGTGAACGAGGACTACAGCTTGGAGACAATGATAGATTGGCAGAGATGGTTAGGCGAGCCATGAGAGGTGGATTGGTAAACAGAGATCTTGAAGATGTGAACAGGAGTCCCTTTTCTCCTGCGATTAGGTTGGCTAGGAACCCACCAGAATTCAAACTGCCAACAGTAGAAGGGTATGATGGGAGGACGGACCCTGCGGTCCATCTAACGAGGTATATAAGGCACATGGAAGTGCTGGGGGCATCACAGGAAGTCATGGCCCGGTGCTTCCCATTGTATTTGACAGACATAGCAGCTTTATGGTTCAGACAGTTAGAGAGCGGCTCCATTGGGACATGGACCGATTTGATTGAGAAATTTATGAGGCAATTCAGAGTTCATATTTCGAGACCCAAGAATGTGATGAGTTTGGCAACGCTAAAGCAGAAAGCTGGGGAGTCTTTGAGGAATTTCTTGACGCGGTTCAATGCGGCAGCAGCATCGGTGTATCGGCCAGATCCATCCATGGTTATGATGGCAGCTGTGTCCGGAGTAGCTGATGGCACGGAATTCAAAAATTCATTAACTAAGGATCCGCCAATGGATCTAGGAGAATTCTATCACGAGGCAGAAAAGTTTTTACGATTGGAAGACGCTAATGCTGAAAGAGAAGAAGGAGAGGGAATAGAAGTTTATGCACTTAAAGACAAAAAGCCTCTCGAAAATGATTCAGGCAAGGATAAAGGAAAATGAAAGGCTGAGGACAATGGTGACAGGTCAAAGCGACTGCGGAGAGAGCCACGATTCACCACTTATTCAGAGCTGAATGAGAGTTTGGAGCGAATCTACCAAGATACACGAGAGCAAGTTCCCTACCGTAGGCCAATACGAAGGGATCCCATTGTTGACGAGAGGAAATCAGACAGATACTGCTTATTCCACGAACTAAATGGTCATAACACTAACGACTGTAGACATCTGAAGGATGAGGTGGAAGGGCACATCAGGAACGGTATGCTACTTCAGTATGTGAGGAGGCGAGCTCCAGCGGTGGAGCCAGAGCGACCACCGTCTACATCAGCCAGGGGTGCCCCCGAGCCAGGACATCGTATGATTATCAACTAGTTGAAATAACGATGGACAAGTTGTAAACCTCTCACCAACACGGGTAAGTCATTTACACATGTGCGAGATCACGAACGGTCCATAGGCATGTTGTGAATGACTACTAACCCTATCGTTGTGGGAGTTTACACTTTGACATCCTTGCTTTGCTTTTGTTTCATCTCGATTTGAATATTTGAACTTGACTTTGTTTAACATTTCTGCTAAAGACTTATTTTCAATGAAAAAATGCTACTTGTGATTTCATAACGGCTAAGCCACTTACACATGTACGGGATCACGAACGGTCCCTAGGCATGCTCTGAAATAGCGATAAACCGTTGCAAGAAACAATCCGAGAATTCACCCGAACGTGAAACCTGGTATTGATGATACTAAGTCCCTCCCCGGGCACACTCAATTCGCCTCGAACGGCACCCGACCACGAATGGTCACAATTCGCCTCGAACGGCATCCGACCGCGAACGGTCACAATTCGATCGCGAACGATCACACTTCGCCACGAACGGCACCCGACCTCGAACGGTCACCATTAGCCTCGAATGGCACTCTACCACGAACGGTCACAATTCACCTAATACAACATTCGATCACGAACGATCACATTTTTGCCTCGTACGGCACACGATCGCGAACGATTAGATTCCTCTTTCCACGTCACCCGACCTCGAACGGTCACCATTCGCCTCGAACGGCACCCGATCGCGAACGATCACAACTCGCCTCGAACGGCACACCTCACCTCAAATGGCTTGATCGCGAACGGTCGTCATTTGGGGCCATGTAGAAATGCTAGATCGCGAACGGTCGAATTCCACCTCAAATGGCTTGATCGCGAACGGTCGTCATTTGAGGTCATATAAAACTATCAATTTCTTTGCAGGGCATCAACAGGATATGAACATCCAGCTTATGGCATTACAAAACACACCTTCCTATCGTAAGGCATGTTTTGGGGGGCAAATGTTATCCCGTCTTTTGACAAGGCCGTGACACCAAAAAGTTGACTGGAAAGCTAAGGACAGTTCGTCGTAAAAGTTCGTTACACACCGTTTCACCATGGATATCAATGAATTTTGTCCGAGTCCGGATCAGGCTACAATTGATAAGACATGACCAGTAAAACCATGCAAACCAATGTTCCAAGTTTCAAGTCAATCCGAGTTTGTACGCTCAAGATATCGCCAATAGAAGGTGTATGAAGTGGTATAGGTTCGAATCGATCGTTCAGGCCATGGTTCGAATCCATCCCACTAGGCCTTGCTTCGAATCCATCAGACGGTCAAGCTTCGTATCCATTACCCGAATCCACGTTCGTTTCCTTCGAGTTACCCTTAGTTCGAATCCATGAAGATATCCTGCTTCGAACCCAACAAGACGCACTGCTTCGAATCCATGCATAGGTGCCTTCCCTCGAATCCATCTAGCTACGATTGACTTCGAATCGATTGAAGCATGTCGCTATCGATACGAGCAAAGTGTCATTCGAACCAAGGGATTATTGATGTCTTCGAATCCATCAAGTCAAAGCGGCAAAGTCTCCAAGACGGCTCGATCAAACTGGCGGCAAAAGCGGATCGATGCGAAGTTCACGCTCCACGTCATCACAGAAGCACGCTCCACCATCGATTCGATGCAATCGATTCGAAGGAACCGAGTCGAATGGGATCGATTCGAAGAGACGTTTCAGCCGAATATCTAACCTTGAATCGATCATAACTTGAGATCCACAAGTCCAAATGCTACAAAATTTTCACAGAAGCTTAAGCACATGTTGAAGAATGTCCACACCAAATTTCAGCTCGATCGGACAATTTCTTGATCGATTCGAACCAAGGGTCGAATCGATCCCAAAGTGGGCCCGGATTTCCAAAGAGCGGGCATGTGGGCCCCCTGACGTGCCAGAACTGGTCTCCCTTCATTTTAGGCGAAATATCAGCCTCCTACACCTATAAATAGAGCCCCTGGTCATTCAGAAAAGGGGTCGGATAATTCTAGGAGCAAAAGAGCACTGATACTCTGCCAGATTTACTCAGAATCACCACTGCTTCCTTAGATTCAGATTGTAATCATATAATCAGTTGTACTACCTCAGAAGAAATTGTAATCATCAAGTAAACATCAATAAAATCATCAACTTCAGAGTGGACGTAGGCAAGATCGCCGAACCACTATAAATCTCGTGTTTATGTTCATTATTTCTGAATTGTGATACTCTGTTTGCTTAGATTTGAGATTTGTGTGTGAATATTGTTGATTTATATTCATACACTGGTGCTTTCACAACATTCGGGGTTTGTGACCAATTTTGGCACAAACAGTAATGATGTAATATGTGAAGTCGGATAGTAGCTCTTGGACTTGGCCGAGATAAGGAGCAAGACAATGCCCCCTAGCAAGATCAACTTCCTTAAATTTGTATACTACCAATCAAGGATCACAAAAGATATGTAAAGTTTTCACTTCAAATCCTCTAGCAAGTTTGAAGCTGACAGTCAAGGCTTCATACTAAGCATCGTTGTTTGTTACAGATAAATCGAGTTTTAGGACGTAGCAGATTGATCGTTCCTCAGGAGTCATTATCAAGCCATAACACTGATCATTGGATGCTCCATCCTCGTACATTTTCCATCTTACGGTTGGTTCTCTGCTACTCTTCGAGTAGTCATCTGAGGTAGTGAATTTGGGTGTGAGGTCTGCTAATTTCCGTCCTTGGATAGCCCTTCGAGTATAAATAAGTGATATTGAATTAGCTTAGTTCGATATTCTATTTAAGTAGTCTTTCAGACGTCTCAGGTCATTGTGTGCCCTGTCGCAATGGCTGGTAGGCGTAGACGTTGATGGGGTGAGCCTAAAAGTAAGAGTGGATCTTTCATGATGAAATCAATAGAGATTGTGCTAGCTTTTGTAGCTTCGGGTTGATATCCAATGCATGGCTCGCGATAGTTAATGAAATCACATATGCATGTCAGAATGGGTCCAAGGGAACATGTCATCATTTATTCAAAAAAATCCAACTAATTCTTTTATCATCACTGCACTGAGCTGTGATCCGATATTCAGCACCCGGAAAGGGTCGCCATGGCTGGTTGTAATGTCGACCGTCAGATTAGCAGGTGCCATCCCAGATTCTTTGATTAAAGATGTAACTATTTTGCATAACATTCAATGTGAAATATGGTTAGGACGGCCAATGTTGATGGTTACTCTAGTCGAATCCTAGAGTCTTTTCATGAGTTATTGAGCCTAATAGCGAAGGGCTTCGAATGCTCTAATAGATTATCAGCAAATGGCCAAAAGTCAGGCTTAAAAGCGCATTAAAGTAAATGTCGAGTGGGGGTCAGCCTCGAGTGGCATGCAACTGTATAGCTGGATCTTGCTATGAGTTTGAATTTGCTTGTGCATTCGAGTAACGCACTTTCTATTCAATGCATTCATGATTCTTTACCCGTCCTTCGGGTTGGAGTGAAAGTCAATTGCCCATGAGCTAAGGTATCGATTTAACGATTCTATCTCTAGGCATCCTCATGGTCGTTGCCTTGAGTAGCTGTAAGCACTATATATAAGTTTTAATACTGAGCCATCGTAGCCAGTTTTTGGATGACCATGCGCCTTCTCCCAGTCTCGGGTTGATAAATGTACTGTATGGACGGTTGAGTCTCGTCCTAGCTATGTTTATGTTTTCACCTAAACTCCGAAGACATAGAGGTGATTGGGAATAGTCGGTTCACATTCATCTTGTTTCTCGCTCGTGCCCCCAGGTCTGGGGCATATACCGATAAGTAGGAAGGCCAGCCACGCCCACTTTAGCTTTACTCTCTTTCCCGTTGGATCGTGGGATCATGCCAGTCGATGGGAGACTAGGTCTCGCCTATCTTTGATTTTATCGTGGTTTTCCATTCCAAGAGGAATACTTCGATGCCACGTAAGTTTCAGGGCGTAATTTGGACAATGGATGGTCATCCACGTCCACTTTGGTTCATGCTCTGTAATCAGATCTCGGGGTAAAGTTGGCTATAAATGCAGTCGGGTTATGTAACGACCAGCCATTTTGGACCATTCGCGTCCATTATAAGTGTATAGACAGACACTAATGCCGGAGTTGAATTGCTCAAAATACCGCGTTGTTAATTTAAATTTGGCAAAACTGAACATATACAGTAAATAAATAATCACAGAACACAGAGTAATAATTGCAGCGGAATTAAAAGAGATAGTAGTTTATGAAGCTACTATATGAATATATAAAATACATCAGAATTTACAACAGAAGAGTAATACGATACATCAGAGTTAAACCAGATACAACGGAAGAGTAACACGATACATCAGATATAAATCAGAATACATCACTGGAATCATCGAATACTGAAAGCAGAATAGATGGCTGGATCTTCAAGCAAAGCTCCAACTCCAAAGGTGAGTCTCGAAAGCTGAACCACTCAGTCTGACCCGAGCGTAAAGCAAAACACAAAACACTCGAGTCAGGATTAACATTCTTATATTAATAAATCCAACTCAAGTGAAATAGCAATTGAAATACATGTAACTCAAAGGATGTTTGGAATAACCATCCTTTAAGGATCCGTTAAACTATCTACTATGTAGTAGTGTACGATAAGTAGATAATGTCTATCAGTAATATAAAAAGATATCAAAATAGCGTTAAGTCATGGCCCATTCCACCCTTAACACATTTTTATTCCCAAAAGCATATACAAGACCGTAGTTTCCCCAAAACCGGAAGTCACCAGAGGGCAATCCATATACTAAAGGTACAAATCAAAATCGTAGTGGTCGCGCATAAATGGAATACAAGTATGACAAGGCACATGAGGCAATACCCAAGGTAGTGATACTACCGTTCGCCTGATCCGGACTGGTGAGAACGCAATGCCGCAGCGCCCGCAACACCGTGAAACAACACTCCCAAAATCAAGGGTGCACCAATCGACAACAAGTATAAGTAGTTCGAAGAAGTGTGTCCACTTGAGGTATCAATCCTCCATTGGCCCGGCACAGCTCCTGTTTTAGTCATTTCCAATTTGACACAAGTGCCAAGGCTATCCATTATCGTTCTCTTTCTTCAGTCAATACGTACATCATTCCAACCACTTCATTCTGGATCATCACTCCGCGTATAGTTATTAAAGTGGTTTTGGTTCAGATAGAGAGTATATCCATTACCGATCCCGGTCTCTTTAATAACTTTCGTAATTATTACACCGATTGGTCGTTTGTTTATTTCAAAACCAAATCAATTTCAATTTCAAATAGAATTCGTAAATCAACATTTCATTTGTCTTTCAAAACCAATTTCCAATAATTTACGTTTCAAAACTTCCAAATTATCATTTCAAAACCTTATAATTCAATTTCAATCTTTATTTAAAACCATTCAAATATTGATTCAACTTCGAATATAAGTTTCATTCCGAAAATCTTTTAAATAAATTTTACTTAACTTTCAAATCAATTTAAACTCATTTATCGATTTCATTCAATATTCGTAAAGTAAATTTATCATTCAAAACAATTTCTATTAAATTTCCAATTCATTAAATCAATTCTTAAGTTCAACTTCATTAAATCAAAACTTACAATTTTGAATTAAATTAAATTCGTCAAATCAATTCTTTCAATTACAAGTCTTACATTAATTCCAAAAAATATCACATTTTCATTTCTTGTTAAAGAAATTCAATTTCACTTATTTACTTTCTTAATTATTTTCCAAAACTTAATTAATAAAGAAACTCAATTTCAATTATTTACGAAGTAAATTCACTTTCAAAAGTTCAATTTTACTTATTAAAGAATTCTATTCAATTTGATCATTAAATCATTCAATCTTATTTAATTATTAAATAATTCAAAACTTAATTATTAAATAATTTCAAAGTTAATAATTTCAAACTTAATTATAATTTCAAACTTAATTATAATTTCAAACTTAATTATAATTTTTCAAACTTAATTATTAAATCATTTCAAACTTAATTCAATCCTTTCTCAAATTAAACAACATTCTTCATCAATTACATTGTTATTATTTAGTTTCAGATTTTCAAATATTAACATTTTCCTTCCATTAAAAATTCAAATTCCAACTTCATTTCAAAACCATATTATTTATTCAAATAAAATCTTCGTTTTATTTTTAAATCAAATTATTGATTAATCGGGTTTTATTTAATTTTCTATCCTAGGTCAAAATTAAAATTTGGGTATTTATCATTTCAACCCGATTCCAATTCAATTCAAAATCAGAGCATAACAAAGGGAACTTGCAGTGTGATAACTGGGATGGTGTCAAAGTAAATAAACAAGCAATAACAACAAACAATAACAATCCAATAATCAATTCAAATAATCCCGAAACAACAGTATTAATTCGCATTGTTATTTGTACGAATTAATATAATTATTTCTAGAATCTACACTATCATTTCATGTAGATTAAAGATTATTACATTTCGGTTTTTCACTTGTCATCTATTTACAATTTCATACATCATCAATTTAACAACATGCATTCAGTGGTTCAAAATGTAATTAAACAAATCCTACGTGTTAATAAATTCAACAGTTAAAGGGGCCATATTATACAAATGTCATTTAATCAAATTTAACATTTAACTATCCTATATCAAGTTCAATCGCATACTATTTATCAAACTAACCTTAACAATTTAACGTCCAATATAAACATCAACAATCAATCAATTATCAGTTAAGCTGTATTATCATCGCATAAATAATTAACAGATAATGGTGTCAGATGTCACAGGTGAACTGATACAGATAATAGCATATATAACAGTGTAATTAACTAACAGCAGTATATTTCAATTGTCGTTTCAATTGAAATCAAATTTAATAAATAAAAGAACGTTAATCGTGAGTGAGTGCTCACCTTTCGAGGCTAGAGAGATGAATGGAAATGGAAGCGAATTGTAGATCCAAACACGAATTCCAAACAAGCTGGATTGGTATGGATTTGACGGACAAGCTGATAATACGAATAGACGAAATAAATTAGAACTGGGTCGATGAGGATAATTAGAATCGGCTTAGAAGAAACAGAAGTGTGTGTGTGCATGTTATTAGTATTATTTTATTAAATCAATATCTAAATTCAAGACCAATATTAAGATAATATATATAAATTAAAATCATATTTAAAATAAACACTATTGCTATTAAATTGAAACAGACCGAGACTTTTGGAAAATTTATACACGTAAGATATTATATGAGACATACCTTTATAATCTTAAAATGTAAAATAAAATACGTATATAAAACATACATATAAACTTTTAGATAAACCATAAACATACTTAAACAAAACAATACGTTTGCTAATATATAAGGTGAACTGAAAAATATAAATATATACTAACTGTATATACTATAATCATATATAGAACTTACATTATTATTCCACAAATGATATCAATACTTTGAAATAATATATCTCTAACATTAACAACCTGATGCATTTTATACTCAACACACTAATACTATATATACACTAGCTTAAATATAACTCATATTTTATAAAACCAGAAGAAACTGGTACAGCCGAAACAAATATTTTATATAGCATTTTATTTACAACTTTATACAAACAACAACCATACTTTTACTATAAAATACACACTTTCACATGAAAGCACTTAGACCGTACATGTTATAGCCTCTGTAACCATAGGTAGACCATACTGTTCTAATGAACCCAACCTAATACACTATATTAATATAACAGTTTAGTATAAAATATATGTACAGACTAACTTTATTAATATATATAACATAGACTAACTTTATACAAAAGATATACAACAACAGATAATATAGTTATATAAATGAAAACTTAAACCTGTAAACTAATATATTCACAACTATGCTATAAAACACTATAACGTATGAATATTATTACCTTTAGTGATTTCCGTGCGTATATATACATATATATATATACTCGGAGACAAGAGTTGAGGCCGAGACAGGTAAGGAAGATAGGAGGAGTGATGGAGCCGAGGTCAAGAGGGGAGGCACAGGCTGTAGAGGTGGAGAAAGCTCGGTAGATTTGGTGAGGTGAAGGAGGTGTTGCGTGGTGTTCGGAAGTGGGGCCAGAAGAGGGTGGTGAAGTTCTGACTGTGTGCGGCCATGGATGGGGCTCGGATCCAAGGGTAAGGCCGAGGAAGGCTTCTATACGGCGGTTGGCGCTAAGGCTTGCGGAGGCGCTTGCTTGGTCGAGGACGAAGGTGAGAGGCTGGCTCGGGTGGACTGGTTAGCGAAGCAACGGTGGAGGCTTGAGAAGGTGGGAAGTGGAGAGTCGGAGGACCAAGGGAAGAAGATGAGTAGCTCGGTGGAGAGAGGGAAGGGAAGCAGGTCTCTATAAAGTAGAGGGTTGCAAATGAAAAGGGAATGGACGGTTAAGAAAGAAATATGTATGCGAGCCCCTTCGTTTCTTTTGCAATAAAGAAACTGAAAACAATGGTATAGATGTATTTCAGTGAGAACGTTGATTTTTGGGAATTCTAAAAGCAAATGGCTTTTAGTTCAAACGGTGGAATACCAAAGAGACGTTGGAAATCGGAAGTCAGAATTTTCGGTCCCGGTACGATTACCGTTACCGTAGATTTCGTTGCGTACCGGACTTCAAAACACAGAAGTGAATATATTGTAGAGATCGGCACGACGAGACGATCAAAACGGTATACAGATATCAGTGGTACGATCATCCGATAAAAATCGATATCGGTACCAGAATGCTGCTATTTTGCAGAAAATAAGAACGACGGAGCAATAGATGTCCGAATTCGGAAAAATGACGAACTGATATTTTGCTCAGAAGATGGTTTAGATTTTTTCTATGTAAAAATATTTTGGTTTCGAAAACATTTTATTTTCAACGCTTTTTAACTGATTAAATTGAAGTGAATTTACGCGCGAAATAAACTTTCATATTTTCGGACGAAAATTTACCGGTTGCTATGTTTAACTAGACGTATTCCAAATATTAAATTTTTATTTCAAAATTTTATCGTTTTAAAATTTCACAAAATTTCAACTAATTACGTTATTAAAACAGTTGAAATTTACGGGTCGTTACAGGTTATGCTCATCCAGTTTCATACTCCTCCTGACGAATCGAACGAGGGTGCTGGAGAATTTTTGACCAAGTATTCGTGGTTTACCCTATTTTCCATACTCTGGGGGTCATAGTTTTTCAAAAAACATTCAAGTCACATTCGTATGTGCTTGGTGCGGATCGGCATTGACCCTTGGTCTGAGGTATGATATAGTAGGTTGCTCGTAGCTTTGGATGCCGTTTCGATTGGCTCTGTATTGAGGCCTCCCTACAGTCGCTGCCTCAAGTTATAAAGAACGCCACGCTAGAGCTACAATAAGCTGTCGTATTCAGCTTTTTAGTGTTTTGTACCCCTGCCCCCAGTAATGATTTGGCCAGGTCACTGGTTGGATGGTCGAACTCCATCCTCAGTGGGTTAATAATCCTCCTGTCGATTCCGGGTCGAAGTTTGCGGAATAGAAAATGGTCGGAATCCACTCATCTATTTATCGATGTTTATACACCACTCTGCATTCTGGTGACTTAGTGTTATTCTCCCCACGGTTGACTCGCGCCCAATTTGTGTTCATGCTTCGGTCCACGCTCCGGGGACTTAGAGATTTGTCGAACGGTTTACGCTTTAGTCCACAGTTCGAGACGTAGAGATTTTCGTCAACTCGTTTATACTCTAGTTCGCACTCTGGGAACTTAGAGTAATCTGGTCCGCTTCTGGGATTTAGGGATTTTTCTGAAGTCGTCTATAATCTAGTCCATGCTCTGGGGACTGAGAGTATTGTAGTCCGCACTCTGGGGACATACAGGTTTTTGAGTCATTTATACTCTAGTCCGCACTCAGGGACTTAGAGTACTTTAGTCCGCATTCTGTCTCCCATTCCAGAAGGTGAGACCTCTCGGATGGCTGAGAGTTTGCCCGAACCTGGTAGATAATCCTTCTCTTTAAGGTTCTCTTTAAGATTTCGAAAGTCGTTATTCTTTATGCAGGACTATTGCATTCTTGTTTTCCACGATTTTGTGCAGGCCGTTCTGACCCCGAGCCCACTCTGAGGAGCGATGTCGCCAAGGAAGTGGGGGAGAAAACAAGTGAAGCCACTCACGCAGGGGAGGCTTCTGGTCCAGATGCTCAGGTGATCGGAGCGCTTGACGAAGACAAGTCTGAAACCTCCTCTCCTACCGACGGGGGTTATGAAGTAGAAATTACAGGCGCCTCTGAGCATACATCTGAATTGAGCATGGAGGAGCGGCTCGAGAAAGAGAGGGAGGAGACGGTCAAGGTCATAGTAGATCCCCGAGTTGTGGACTTGGACGATCCTTTGAACAAGTCATTGAAGGTCATCCTTCCTGGCGGGTCCAAGCCCATGGAAGGCCCCCGTACTCCTTCAGTTGCTACCCCTCTATCAAAGAAGAGTACCAAGGGTAAATGCTCTGGAGAGGAGCCGTCTGGAAAGAAGTTGAAGAAGCACAAGAAGTGATTACTATCCTCGTTCAACGAGGGTTAGTTTAAGTCATGTAATTATTTTCATCTATTTCCTTAGTCCTTGTAGATAGAATGTCGACTCTGAACTTTGGAGGGGTTGTAATAGAAACTCATTTCTGAATAAGGATTAGTTCCTTTTTCTGTCTTACAAAAGACTCTTATTGTTCAGTTTTCTTTGTGATTGTGATTTTAATCCAAGCAGTTGTGAGTAACATAAACTTCTCAGTCCATCTTCATATAACTCGGAAACTCTTCGGGAGTCGTTGAACTTCCATTCTGTGCTTCGAGCACTTAGAATACTTTCTAGCCCGTATGTCAGGGACTTGACAAATTCAAGTCATTTGTGTCATAGTTCATATTCAGGGAACTTGGAGATCCGATTCGCTTATATTCGAGTCTGCACTCTGGGGAGTTAGAGTACTCTAGTCCGCACTCTGGGGACTTGGAGGTTTAAGTCATTTATACTCTAGTCCGTGCTCTGGGGACTTAGAGTACTCCAGTCCGCAATCTGGGGACTTGGAGGTTTAAGTCATTTATACTCTAGTCCGTGCTCTGGGGACTTAGAGTACTCCAGTCCGCAATCTGGGGACTTGGAGGTTTAAGTCGTTTATACTCTAGTCCGCGCTCTGGGGACTTAGAGTACTCCAGTCCGCACTCTGGGGACTTGGAGGTTTTAGTCATTTATACTCTAGTCTGCGCTCTGGGGACTTAGAGTACTCCAGTCCGCACTCTGGGGACTTGGAGGTTTAAGTCGTTTATACTCTAGTCCGCGCTCTGGGGACTCAGAGTACTCCAATCCGCACTCTGGGGACTTGGAGGTTTTAGTCATTTATACTCTAGTCCGCGCTCTGGGGACTTAGAGTACTCTAGTCCGCACTCTGGGGACTTGGAGGTTTTAGTCATTTATACTCTAGTCCGCGCTCTGGGGACTTAGAGTACTCCAGTCCGCACTCTGGGGACTTGGAGGTTTAAGTCATTTATACTCTAGTCCGCGCTCTGGGGACTTAGAGTACTCCAGTCCGCACTTTGGGGACTTGGAGGTTTTAGTCATTTATACTCTAGTCCGCGCTCTGGGGACTTAGAGTACTCCAGTCCGCACTCTGGGGACTTGGAGGTTTAAGTCGTTTATACTCTAGTCCGCGCTCTGGGGACTTAGAGTACTCCAGTCCGCACTCTGGGGACTTGGAGGTTTAAGTCGTTTATACTCTAGTCCGCGCTTTGGGGACTTAGAGTACTCCAGTCCACAATCTGGGGATTTGGAGGTTTAAGTCATTTATACTCTAGTCCGTGCTCTGGGGACTTAGAGTACTCCAGTCCGCAATCTGGGGACTTGGAGGTTTAAGTCGTTTATACTCCAGTCCGCGCTCTGGGGACTTAGAGTACTCCAGTCCGCACTCTGGGGACTTGGAGGTTTTAGTCATTTATACTCTAGTCCGCGCTCTGGGGACTTAGAGTACTCCAGTCCGCACTCTGGGGACTTGGAGGTTTAAGTCATTTATACTCTAGTCCGCGCTCTGGGGACTAAGAGTACTCCAGTCCGCACTCTGGGGACTTGGAGGTTTTAGTCATTTATACTATAGTCCGCGCTCTGGGGACTTAGAGTACTCCAGTCCGCACTCTGGGGACTTGGAGGTTTTAGTCATTTATACTCTAGTCCGCGCTCTGGGGACTTAGAGTACTCCAGTCCTTACTCTGGGGACTTGGAGGTTTAAGTCGTTTATACTCTAGTCCGCGCTTTGGGGACTTGAGTACTCCAGTCCGCACTCTGGGGACTTGGAGGTTTTAGTCATTTATACTCTAGTCCGCGCTCTGGGGACTTAGAGTACTCCAGTCCTTACTCTGGGGACTTGGAGGTTTAAGTCGTTTATACTCTAGTCCGCGCTCTGGGGACTTAGAGTACTCTAGTCCGCACTCTGGGGACTTGGAGGTTTAAGTCGTTTATACTCTAGTCCGCGCTTTGGGGACTTAGAGTACTCCAGTCCGCAATCTGGGGACTTGGAGGTTTAAGTCGTTTATACTCTAGTCCGCGCTCTGGGGACTTAGAGTACTCCAGTCCGCACTCTGGGGACTTGGAGGTTTTAGTCATTTATACTCTAGTCCACGCTCTGGGGACTTAGAGTACTCCAGTCCGCACTCTGGGGACTTGGAGGTTTAAGTCGTTTATACTCTAGTCCGCGCTCTGGGGACTTAAAGTACTCCAGTCCGCACTCTGGGGACTTGGAGGTTTTAGTCATTTATACTCTAGTCCGCGCTCTGGGGACTTAAAGTACTCCAGTCCGCACTCTGGGGACTTGGAGGTTTAAGTCGTTTGTACTCTAGTCCGCGCTCTGGGGACTTAGAGTACTCCAGTCCGCACTCTGGGGACTTGGAGGTTTAAGTTGAGAGCAGTCGTATTTCCACTCTTTAATTTGTATTCATCTAATGTATCGAGGCTAATGTCGTCGAATGAACAATCGAACCACGTTTGCTCACGGAATGGGATTCTGCCCCCCGGATGAGGGACAGAATTTGAAAAATGGACGATCGATTCTCGTCCGCTTGGTGATTATAGCTCTTCCAATCAAGTCAAGGAAGGAGGTATATAACAGATGGTTGAATCACATCCATGTTGGGTTAGATAGCCAAATCTCTTACAATTTGCTCCGTATCTCCTTCTAGAAAATAAGGATAATAGATTGTTGAGTAGACAAAGTAAGTTGCACATGTTCCAAGGTGTAGTCGTGTCCATATATTGACATCGATGGTTAGCGAGTACGCAGTCTACCATAGCTACTTCAAGTTGGGCTTTCGAACAACCTTTCGTGTTCAGGGTAGGATTTGATGTGTAGATGATCAAATCACGTCCACTTTAGACGGATCCCGGCGTCACTGAGCTTCATGAGGGGTATCTATATTTTGTCGAACTTTGTTCTATGACTCGATTGGAGTGGATGATCGGGCCATATTCATTCCAAGCAGTTTAGGTCTCCAAGTCAAATGTGGAGGTTGATGGATGGATGGTCGGTTGTTCGAATCGATCATAAGTTGAGCATACGAACTCGGATCGTCTTGAAACTTGGAACATTGGCTTCCCTGGCTTTGATTGTTATGTCTTGTTAATCGTGGCTCGATCCAGACTCGGACAAAATCCATCGATATCCATAGTGAGCCTTTGTGTAACCGATCTCCAAGACGAACTGTCACTGGTTTCTAATCAAGTTCTTGGTATCACGGCCTTGCCAAAAGGCGGGATAACATTTGCCCCCCAAAGGACGTCTTGTGTAAACATGACGTGCTTTGAAAAACCGCAGTCTTTCATGCTGAATATTTCCGTTCAGTTGATTGCTTGACAGTCGTCTTTTAATCGTTTCGTTGCAATCTTCTTTTAGACAAATGTTCAACTAGCATGCTTTTCTTTGGTTCTGCCCCCAGTTTTGGGGATGAGTATGGAGTTGATGTATGTTTATACTCCGTCTCGCACTCTGGGAGTACGGAGTTAAGCGAATGTTTATACTCCGTCTCACACTCTGGGAGTACGGAGTTGATTAATGTTTATACTCCGTCTCGCACTCTGGGAGTACGGAGTTGATTAATGTTTATACTCCGTCTCGCACTCTAGGAGTACGGAGTTAAGTAGATGTTTATACTCCGTCTCGCACCCTGGGAGTACGGAGTTGATCAATGTTTATACTCCATCTCGCACTCTGGGAGTACGGAGTTAAGTAGATGTTTATACTCCGTCTCGCACTCTGGGAGTACGGAGCTGATTAATGTTTATACTCCGTCTCGCACTCTGGGAGTACGGAGTTAAGTATATGTTTATACTCCGTCTCACACTCTGGGAGTACGGAGTTAAGTAGATGTTTATACTCCGTCTCGCACTCTGGGAGTACGGAGTTGATTAATGTTTATACTCCGTCTCGCACTCTGGGAGTACGGAGTTAAGTAGATGTTTATACTCCGTCTCACACTCTGGGAGTACGGAGTTGATCAATGTTTATACTCCATCTCGCACTCTGGGAGTACGGAGTTAAGTAGATGTTTATACTCCGTCTCGCACTCTGGGAGTACGGAGTTGATTAATGTTTATACTCCGTCTCGCACTCTGGGAGTACGGAGTTAAGTAAATGTTTATACTCCGTCTTGCACTCTGGGAGTACGGAGTTGATTAATGTTTATACTCCGTCTCGCACTCTAGGAGTACGGAGTTAAGTAGATGTTTATACTCCGTCTCGCACTCTGGGAGTACGGAGTTGATCAATGTTTATACTCCATCTCGCACTCTGGGAGTACAGAGTTAAGTAGATGTTTATACTCCGTCTCGCACTCTGGGAGTACGGAGTTGATTAATGTTTATACTCCATCTCGCACTCTAGGAGTACGGAGTTGTGCGAAGGATCGTCGTGTATCAACCCATTTTTAGCCTTGATGTGATGGCTTGCCCCCGAGCTCGAGTTTCACTTAGCGAGTGGCTGGTCGTATCGCAGTCGCTCTCTACTTGAATAAATTCCACTTGCAGGATGGAATTCAGCTCTCCGTGCATCGTGATGTTGTACATTGTATTTAATCCATAGCCCCAAATCAAAGGCATATGGTTGATGATGAGCAATAAAATTATTCTCGTCCAGATGTAACTCCACACGTCCGATCATGGTCTGCGTAGATTGGTTGGCAACCAAATCTGAGTACCTGGACACCTGCATCGTTTTGAAAGTAGTTTAGTTCAAGCTAGTCGTAGTTCATAGAACAATTGAAATAGAGATGGAAATGGAAATAATTCAAAGAAGATTAAGGTAAATCTCATTGATATGTGAAGCAGCATCGTGTGTTCGCTATTCGACTCCGCCCCTGGCTCCTTTCAAAGGGATGTTGGCCGTCAACCGTCCAATTGATAATCATAGCCCTTTATTAATAGGCATCGGATATTCGCTGCCCGCCATTCTGCAGGACTTGTACATACTATTGAAGCTTTCCTTTCCAAGTCATCTTTTCGATCACACCTCGGAGGTGTTTGTAATCGCCCGTGTTAGGATCAGCGAGCATCCGGGAATATACAACATTCCCCTGATTTTCTTTAGACTTTGGTGTACTCTCTCGAGGTTGGTTTCCAGTACCACTCCGAGTCGTGAGTCTTCAAGTAGAGGTTGTCAATTGAATCTTTCAAAGAGCATATGAGCTGAATTCTGAAGTCTTGTTTCGGCTACTGGGATCTACATCCTTAGCCAACGGGCCTTCATTGTTATTTTTCTTAGTCTGGTCCACTCCTCCTCACTTCAATTCTGATTCATTTTGTAAAAGAAACGATCCATAGTCGTAGGAGGCTCTTTAGCTAACTAGCTGCCAAAATATATTTGGAGGTCGACTTTCCTCAAACGCGATCAGTATGATACCCTTGTTAGTATTTGGAATAAATTGCTTAGAGCATTGGTTTGCTTGGAGTCATCTTGGCGTTTGCTAGAGTCATATCATATATGTTCTCCAACCTTTGGGAGTACCGCTTGAATAGCGGTTGCTTGTCCGTTCCCTTGATGTCGTTCATAAGCTGCCGCTAGATCCTCTATGCCCTGGTCGATCATGGGATGTCAAGGAAGTGGATAGAATGTTCCTTTATTAAGTTGAGTTTTGAATTCACTATCCGGAGGCACTGCGCTGCGGCTAGGGTTCGGGTACCCGAATTTTTTTTTTTGAAAATAGGGGTCGTATAAGGGATCAGTGTAACTTAATTCCAGAGGTGTTCGGCATTCATTCTCGTTCGACACAACCGAGTCGTTCGGCATACAATACCGTTCGGCATTACAGAGGTGTTCGACATAGATGGAATGGTTCGGCCTGGAAGAGCGTTCGGCCTAGAGGTATGTTCGGCTGGAAGGGCGTTCAGCCTAGAGTTATGGTCGGCCCGGAATGGCGTTCGGCCTAGAGGTATGTTCGGCCAAAGCTGTTCGGCCAAGGCTGTTCGGTAGAATGGATCGGCGTGGAGTGGTTCGGCCAAAGCTGTTCGGCCAAGGCTGTTTGGCCAAAGTGGATCGGCCTGGAGTGGTTCGGCCAAAGCTGTTCGGCCAAAGTGGATCGGTCTGGAGTGGTTCGGCCAAAGCTGTTCGGTAGTATGGATCGGCCTGGAGTGGTTCGGCCAAAGCTGTTCGGCCAAAGTGGATCGGTCTGGAGTGGTTCAGCCAAAGCTATTCGACCAAGGCTGTTCGGCATGGGAATTCTATTCGGCATGGGAGCTCTGCTCGGCCTGGATGCTGCTCGGCATGGGAATTCTGCTCGGCATGGGAATTCTCTGGAGCGATGGGCATACACCTTTTCTGGAGCGGTCGGCATACTCCTTTTCTGGGGTGATCGGCTAAGTTGGCTTCAGAGGGGGGGTCGGCCTCTATTCAACATGAATGCAAACTTCAATGCCCAGTCCCCATATCTTACATAGACTTGGTTTATATGAATATGGCTATCAGCTTCCTTTAGATTTCTTTCAAATCTGAGTAGAATAGGAAGTTTCCTAGTAAACAACTGGATCTATCTCGCGAATATGAAAATCCACTAGTAGACGATGAGATCCGATCAGGCTGAGAATTCAATTCTCAGGGAAAGCACCAAAGTGTTAGCACCAAAATTGGTCACTAACCTCGTAGAGAAAGATTGTGTAGAGATATGAATGATGAAGATAAATTAAACAGAGAAGATAATGCTAATTTAAATGCAGAAAGTAAGAACACCAAATTTATAGTGGTTCAACGTAATTGCCTACGTCCACTTTGAGATTAAACTTTATTGATCTTTCTTCTTGTTGATTACAAATACAATTCGTGAATCAAATGCTTGAATGAAGTTGTTAAGTAGAGAAGATGAGTCTCAAAAATGGCAGAGTCTCCCCGGTGTTCTCTCTCCAAAAAAGGCCCATTTCACTGTGCCTCTGCCCCTCTATTTATAGACAAAGGTGGGTTGGACTTCTCTGGCGGGCCTGGTAGCTGAATAACTCGGTCCAGATAGGCTGGTCCATGTGTGCCGAACCAATCAGGCCGAACAGTTGGGTGCCGAACCACTCTCCTTCTGCCGAACGAGGCGCTTGCTGTGTGGGAAGAGTAGGCCGAATAGCCATTGAAGCCGAACGTGTCTTCTGGCCGAGCGAAGTATTTGGCCGAACGTGTCTTCTGGCCGAACGAAGCCCCTTAGCCGAACGTGCCTTTAGGCCGAACGAAGCCCCTTAGCCGAACGTGCCTTTAGGCCAAACAAAGCCCTTGGCCGGACGATGTCTCTGGCCGAACGAGGCGCTTCTAGCCGAACGTTGCCTGATGCCGAACGCTCCTGGATGCCGAGTACTCCTGGATGCCGAGTACTCCAAGATGCCGAGTACTCCTAGATGCCGAGTACTCAGTTGCCTGGCCAAATCTCCAGGAAACAGACTCCAACCTTATGGGGTATTTCTTATCACCCCATATCGATCTCACCCAGTTTGGGAAAATTTAGGGATCATCATCGATTCGTGACCCCATCCTGACTGATTCGCCATTCGATCGGCATTTTCAACCATCCAAACATTGGACAATCATGCGTATATCATTCATAAGCATTACAAACAATCATAACATGAAAACGAACCGGAATAACGACGATTGGAGCATTTCCCCCAGTCGAATCCCATTCACTGGAGCCGTTCAGCATGTAGAATATCCAAGGAGATTCAATATGCAACCATGCCAGCATATTCTAGAAACACGGACCCCGAGAGCATCTTATGAATTATGAAGGGCACATGGATTATGCTAGAGTGATGGACGAAATCAAATGCCGATGCTTTTCCATATTCCTCGAGGGAGTAGGAATCATGTGGTTTATGTGATTACCGCCTAGGTCCATCTCCTTGTTTAATCAACTAGCTAAGAAGTTCATCGAGCAATTCAAAATGTATGCGACTCGCCCAAGGATGCGATGTCATTATCCAACTTATCATAAACGCCAGGCATGCCGCTCAAAGACTTCTAGCAAAGATTTAACACCACCATCGCTGAAGTGAGAAATCCCAACGAGAATATCATACTGATGGCATTGATAAGGGGAATTGATCGCAGGACACACTTTGCTGACTAGTTAGCTAGAGAGCCTCATTTGACCTTGAATTGTTTCTATTACAAAGCGAACTGGAACCTAAGCAAGGAGGAGGCAAAGCAGACTAGGGAACGAACAATGCAGTCCCGTTGGCCAAAGGGATTCCAAGCTAGGCCAGTAATGACGATGCCATAGGTTGAGGACTCGGATTCTATAAGACGATTCAGAATCCCAAAATTCAACTCGTATACTCTTTTGAATGATTCAATTAAAAGCGTCTACTTAGAGACTTACGATTCAGAGTAGTACAAGAAACTAGCCCGAGAGAGTCCACCGAAACTTAGAGGAAGTCTGGGAAGTATTGCATATTTCATGAGGCATACAGTCATAACACTGACGAATATAGACACTTCTGTGATGTGATTGGAGAGCTAATCCAGAAAGGAAAGTTTCAACAATATGTGCAAGCCCCGTAGAATGGCGGATAGGAGACGTACGACTCTTACCAATAAAGACCTTTGATTATTAACAGGACCACCTACAGTCGACTTCCAACTGAGAAGGGCTGAGGCAAAGTGACCAATTACCCAGTAGACATCAACTAACCTCCACGGACCATGATCGAACCTTTGGAGTATCATCGAGACGAGCGTGATTCAACCGCTCATCAGCTATCAAATGCCCTTGACTTGGGGCAAGAACCCCTAACGGAAAGTGGGTGTGACTCGGCCACCCACTTCCTATTCTGTGCTTCCATAATGATAGAAAATCTAAGCCTTGCTCAGATTCCAACAAGGTCAAACTTCGATACAAAGTGGACACGGTTGATTGTCCACTCATCAACCTCTGCACTTGAATTGGAGACCAAAGAAAGGCTTGGAGTGAATGTGATCCTACCATCCACTCCTCAGCTCCTATTTGAAGTTCGCTGAAATACTTATGCCTCTCCCAAAACTCAACGAGACCGGGGTTCAACTAGAAGTGGACGTGATGTGACCGTCCACCCATCGACTCCTGCCCTAAACATAGGGGTGGTTTGGGAACTCGAATAATAGTAGGCATGGCTGACTATCCGCTCATCAACCACCGCCATCGACTCGAGGACACGACTGTAGCTTGAGATAGATGCGACTTGACCGTCCACCCAACAACTCTCTACCTTGACTTCTCAAGAGGAGTACGAAGCAAATTAGACAAGACCTGACCGTCCAACCCAAGCATGGATGTGATCCAACCATCCATCACTTAATCACTAAGTGTACATGAATCGACCGTCCACTTGCCAACCTTTATCCTTGACACTAAGGGCAGAATTCCTTTCGACGGATAAACATGACTCGATTGTCCATTCGACATCTCTTACCTTGAATTGACAGGTGGAGTATAAATCAAAAACGGGTATGACTGACCACCCATCGACTAACTCTGGTCCACTAACACGGACTGGAGTATAAACACAAAAATGATGGACGCGGTTCGATCATCCATCAACCAACTCTAGTCTTCAGAGCATGGACTGGAGCATATATACCAAAATGGACGTTGTTCAACCATCCATCGAACAACGCTGGTCCCTCAGCATGGTTCAGAGTATAAATACCATAAAAAAGTGGACGCGATTTGACCTTTCGCTCTCTAACTCTTGCTCCTGACTTGGGGGCAAACACATGACTCAAAGTGGATGTGGTTCGACCAACTGCTTCCCTGCTCGAGGTTAGATTTCGACAAAACACTCGTCTTACTTCCAAGGCTCGAAAGAAGTAGGATCTGAATGAAAGTGGGTGTGGTACGACCGTCCATGTGTCTACTCCTGCCACAGATGCACGGGAAGTTTGAGAGCCCTAGCTTAACCTGGATGTGATTTGACCGTCCAATCCAAGGAGGGTGTGATCAATCCTTCCGTGACCCTACTCATGCCTGAAGTGCGACAAACTATTCAAGCCTTGCACAAGCATTGTCACACCTAAAATCCAAACCAAAAATCGGATGTAGTTCGACTGTCTGTCACCAACTTTGGCCCTAGTGAAGACTGAAGTATAACAAAAAATGGATGAAGTTCGACCATTCATCCATCAACTCTCCCCTATAAACCGATAGGCTGTGTATAAAACATAGAATGGATGTGACTCGACCATTCCCTAATCAACTTGTTCCCACAATTCGATGGGAAGAACTCCAAGTAAGAGTAAATGTGATACGACCGACCACTCTTCGACATTCGCTCCTGACTTGGGGGCAGAAGAAATGACTAAGGAAAATGTGGTTCGACCATTATCCAGAATAACTCCAGTTCTTGGAGTGTGGACTAGAGTATAAACATCAAATGGTTGTGATTGACCGCCCATCGACTAACTCTAATCCCCGGAGTGTAGATAAGACTATAGACAAATGAGTGAATTCGATCCGACCACTCATTCGCCAACTCAGATCTGAATTCGATAGGAAAAGTATAAACTTATTAAAATGGAATTCGACCATCCATGAACTAACTCTGCTAACCCAAGACTGGGGGCAGGAGTACAAACTACCGGTAGCTAAATACGACAGCTCACTATAGCTCCGGCTTGGTGTTCTTTATGACTCAAGACAACGACCATTGGGAGGCCTTAATACAAAACTAATCGGAATGGCATCCAAAGTTAAGGGTAACCGACTATATTGTACCATCGGATCAATAGGCAATATCGATCCAAACTTTCTATATCATGTTGCTGGATCGACGGTCAATATCGATCTGCACCAACCACAAATGGATGTGACGCGAACGTCCATCGAATAACTCCGGTCACTAGAGCATTGATAGGAGAATAAACCATAAATGAGTGTGACTTGACCATTCATTCTCCTTCACCCTCCATCAGGAGGAGTATGAAACCAGATGAGCATGACTCGACCGCTCCTGAGCAAATTCTATCTTCTGGTCCAACAGGAGAACATAAATCAAAATAGACATGACTGACTGTCCAGCTCCGAATGAATGCGACACGACCATTCACTCGCTAGCTCTGCCCATGATTCGACTAAAAGAGCAGTTCAAAACGGACGCGACTTGACCGTCCGCACACTGACCCTTGCCTTTGGTCGATGGGGGAGCATCAGTCGCAAATTGAATGTGACGTAACCGACCATTCTTTGGTCCTTGCCTAGAGTATAGCGACATTTGCATCAAAAGTGGACGTGATTGACCGTCCAGTACTCAACTCATGCTCGAAAGCCGCTTGGGCATTAACGTCTTCCCCTTGAAGGAAAAGCCAGAATACAATCCAGAATAGGCACGACTCCCATCAGATAACTCGATCCCACAATTCAATGGGAAAGAGTGTAAAACCAAAAAAGATGTGACATGCCCGTCCACTTATCGACATTTACCCCTGACTTGAGGGGTTTGAGCGAGAATCAAGATTAATGCGAACCGATCATTCATCGATTAAATCTAAGTCTTCGGAGCTTAGGTGGGAGTATGAACACGACTAGGAGGAGACTCGACCGTCCATGCAGTGCATTCATTAACCTAAGACCGTGGGTAGAAGTGTGATCATCCAAAAACTAACTGTGATAGCTCAATACTGTGACTCATACCAAGTGTTTACAATGGCTTAAGGCTACGACCAAAAGGATGCCTAGAGATAGAATCATTGGATCGATGCCCAGGCTCATGGATGACTGACTATCATTCCAACCTAAAAGATGAGCAACGGATCATGAGTACATTGAATGGAAAGCGCGTTACTCGAATATACAAGCGGATTCAAACTCAAAGCAAAGACCAGCTATGCAGCTGTGCGCAACTCAAGGCTGAACTCTACTCGACATTTGATTCAATGTGCTTCTAAGCCTAATCTTTAGTCATTGTAGATAATCGCTCAAAGCATCTAAAATCCATCACTATCGGACTCATCTGCTCATGACGAAATTCGAAAGTTCAACCAGAGTGACCGTCATCACATGCTTTCCTGATCGGCTTTCATGCCATTGACTATGCCTAAGAAAAATGCTCGAACATGGGGATTGACATCAAATCCAGCTACCGTTCCCCATGCCAACATACACCACCAAAGTGTTGAAGTTACAAGACTAGCCTAGGCAAGGGGTCGGCACTGATACCATCGCCTAGGCGACTTTGCAACCCCAATTCAGACGTCCCCATGCTAAGTATTGTTTAGTACGGTGTTGTGAGGTATAATACAGTTCAATACTATACAGCATATATGGCAAACTTAGGAGTTTGATCGGAGTGACTGTCATCGTTGACCATTCTAACCGGATTTCACATCGATGGTTATGCAAAATAGTTACATTGAAATTTAAGGATCAACTATCGGCATATAAGAGTCTGATGTTCGTATTCAAGTTCATTTAGGGCACATGTTACAATCCGTACAAGTACAAATATGTTAATCTTTTCTAGTCTGAAGTGGTAAACACCTGATTCAAGGTATATGCTAGTTCAACTAATACAAGGGATCAGAACCAATCCCATTGCTTCGGTAAGCATTTTTCAGCTCACAACATAAGGCCAATATCAAGCAACAACACCACAGTCGGTTCTATAGAGATATAAACCCAAGAGATGGAGAAGAGAAGCCCAAAGAATCCAAGGATGCACCCATTGAGCTAACGATCGACATTGCGGTCAGCCACGACAACCCATCATGGGTCCTGAAGATCTGATCATGGCTCAGTGCAAAGATGATGAAGGAATTACCTGGCTTTCTCCGAGTGAATTTTGATGAGTTCGCTTGGACCCATTTTGACATGTATGGGATCTCGTCGACTATCGCGAGCCATGTATTGAATATCGACCCGAGGCATGTCCCGATGAAATAAAAGCGATGTGGCATGGATCTAGAGAGACCTGCTGCACTTAAAGAGGAGGTGGATAAACTAAAAGACAATGTGTTTATATCTACGATGCCGTCTACCCGAAATGGGTATCCAATCCAGTTCTTGTGAGAAAAGCTAATGGAAAGTGGCAGACATGCGTCGACTACTCAGACCTGAATAAGGCATGCCCGAAAGACAGCTTTCCACTTCCGAGGATCGACCAGCTAGTAGACTCAAGGGCTAGATATGAAATGCTTTCATTTATGGATGCGTACTCTGGATACAACCAAATCCCAGTGCACGTCCCCGACCAGGAGCACACCAGCTTCATTACCGATCTATGGCTATATTATTATGTTGCTATGCCGTTTGGACAAAAGAATGCTGAAGCTACTTACTAGAAACTGGTCAACCGGATGTTCAAAGACCAGTTCAGATGATCGATGGATGTATATATATATATATATGATATGCTTGTGAAGTCATGCTGATCAAATGACCACATTGATGATTTGGCGGAGATGTTCAGTATTCACCGAAAATATGGAATGAAACTCAAACCCTTGAAATGCTTTTTCGGCATCGCATTAAGGAAATTTCTGGGTTTCATCGTTAACTCACGGGAGCAAGGCAAATCCTGAGAAGATTCAAGCAGTTCGAAACATCTAGGTGCCGAAGACGATTGGGAAGGTACACTGCTTCAATGGGAAGGTCGCTGCCTTAAGCAGATTAATCTCCAGAGCCATCGATAAGTGTATTCCCTTCTTCGATTTGATTAAGAGAGGGAAGAGGAATTAGAATGGATGTAGGACTATATTGACGCGTTTCAAGCTATGGTAAATCATTTAGAGAGACGTCTCATTCTATCCAAGCCATTGGATCATGAAGACTTATACATCTACTTCTCTTGTCGATACATGCCATAACTGTCGCACTATCGCGTGAAGAGAATCCGATCCATAGATCTGTATATTATGTTAGCAAGTGATTGACAGGTGCTGAGAGAATCTACCAAAAGATGGAAAAGCTCGCATACTGCCCATTGATTTCATTATGAAAGCTCCACCCCTAATTCCAGACTTACTCCATCAATGTCTACACCGACCAGCCGTTATGATGGGTCCTACAATGACATAAGATGTTTGGAAGGTTTCTTAAGTGGAACATCGAATTAAACCAACTCGGTATCACTTATTTCCCTCAAAGAGATATCTAGGAATAGGCATTGGCGGACTTTATTGTCGAGTTCCCTGTGCCGGATGACTCTCCAGAGAGTAGTGGAGAACCAACCTTCTGATAGAAGATGTACACGGATGGGGTATACAATGATTGATGTTCTGGTGCCAAAGTCACATTAGTGACTTTAAGGAACGATTGATCTGCTACGTCCTAAAGCTCAACTACCCTGCGACGAATAACGAAGCCGAGTATGAGCCTTGGTTGCTTGGCTCAAACTTGCCAGAGGACTACGAGTGAAAACTTTACAAATTTTTTGTGTTTCCTAGTTGTAGTATGCCAAGTCAAGGGAAATTATCAGGCTTGGGGGTACAGACTTGCTCCATATCTCGGCCAAGTCCAAGAGCTACCGGTCAATTTCAAGTTACGCCATTACACACATCTTTAATGAAAAAAATGAGAAAGCCGACCGACTGGCCAAGCGGGCCAATTTCGGGGATGTGCAATAAATAGGCTTGGTCCCGGTTGAAGTACTAAATGCTCCAAGCATTGACCAATGTAAATTGATTGGGTTTTGGAGATGGAGCCAGAAAGGGAGTTGTGGATGACTTCTATCAAAGATTATATACAACGAGGGACCCTTCCCGGATGGAGGAATGAAAAACGACAGATCCTCCACAAAGCTTCACACTGCATCATCTAAGAAGGAGTCATGTATAGAAAAAGTTTCTCCATTTACCTGCTTCGGTGTATCGCCCATGATGAAATCAGACGAGTCTTGAGAGAAGTCCATGAAGGGGAATGCAGCGATCACACTAGAGGGCAAAACTTGGTAAAGAAAATACTCCGCTACGGGTATTACTGGCCAACTGTCAATCGAGTTGTAGCTGATTATGCTAAACGATGTGCCAAGTGCCAGATGTTTGCAAAAATTCCAAGTTCCTGCAGGCGGAAATTACTCAAATGGTCAGTCCATTGCTATTTGCCAATTGGGGTATTGACATCATCATCTCCTTGCCAATTTCTAAAGGTGGTTCGAAGTACGCCATCTTAGTAGTTGATTACATTACCAAATGGGCTGAAGCTGAACCTTTAGCCGTGATCACAACAAAAAGCGTAATCAACTTTTTTGTTCAAAACATCATCTGTCGTTTTGGTCTTCCCCGAACAATCGTAATTGATAGCAGGCCCCTATTCAATAGTGTTGAATTCAAAGACTTCTGCCACCGACATACTATTAAGAAATGATTCATGATAGTTGCTAACCCTCAAGCTAATGGACAAGTCAAAGCTATTAACAAAATTATAAAGTCCATTCTAAAGAAGCGTTTGGAAAAGGCTTGAGGAAGTGGGTCAACGAACTCCCATCAGCATTATGGGAATAAAGAACCGCCCACAAGTCTGCGACTGGCCATACTCTATTCACCCTTGCTTACGGCTCCAAGCCGTCATCCCTATAGAACTTGAAGTCACTTCTCATCGAGTGACTTATTACAACCCCTGTTTCATTGTTAAAAAAATATAAATAAGGAATTGCAATCCAATTGCAATTAAACTACAAGGAATTAGCGACGACCCATTAGCATATGATCCCGTTCGGGAGCTAATGATAGGATCGTACATGAATGTGCATGTGTGCATCCCAAAAATTCTATTTCTTGAAATCAACAGATATTGAATTCTCACCTGGAGTTATTAGAGAAAAGACTGGATCAGATAACCAAGGCCTAGTGGCTAAGTAGAATCGAACACCGATAATGATTGAGAGACTACAATCCAGTTTTATACTAACGAATATCAACCAAGCATCACAGCAAACAAAGATAAATACGACTCTTAAAAAAAACAATTCAATCGAAGGATAGCGACTGTTCAGGAGACTAAATGGATTTCTTTCCGACGACTCAAACTTGCTATGATTCAAAGCATGTCCAGTTCGAAACAAGACGTACTTTGAGGGGTAAGTGTTATCTGACATTTTGACTCGGCTATATTCGGACTGATTGGACTAGTTAACTCGACTGTTATCCAGGCCGGCAACCCAAAGTGATGATCGTGGGGTCCAAAGATTAAGCATAGATGAAAATATGAAGCAGCGATCAAACGAAATCAAGAGATGGACTCTACAAAATGTTTTAAGTATGGATTATTGTCTCACATAGGTATGGGATCGGGGACGATCCCTCCCACTATACAAGGGAACTGATTGCATCAGCTTAGCAGTACAACTCAACAGAAATCGATCGATATCTCAAAATCCTGAAGTCAACTATATATAAAATTTTGGGAACATGGAGCTAACAACCAAGGGGACCTAACAGAGAGTTCGCAGCATGCCACATGGCCTCCAATATGGGTCGAGGCCAACCCTTATTCTTTGGGAATTGGGCCTTGGAATCTTCCGGGTAGCCTCATCTACATCTCGAGATTCTACTACTGAAATTTCAAGAAGATATTTGGTCGTCTACACCCATAAATACGGGCTTCATGGAGGGATCTTGACGCTGCTATTTCTATGGTACTTGATTGTAACTACAAATCAACCTGATCCATCCCTTTGTACCCAGAAATTCAAGTGATTAATAAAGTTATTTCTCTAAAGTGGATGCAGGCTTTCAACGTTGAACCATTATAAATCATTGTGTGCTTATTATTGCTTATTTTTTGTTAGTTAATTACTTGTTCGCTCTATTTTCATTTAGATTTCTTCATTTATTTCTTTACACAAACTCTATTGGGTGTCTATGACCAATTTTGGCGCAAACATTAGCTAATTCAAAATGTAGCAATCTTACTCACAGAATCTCCTTGTAGTTCAGTTGTAATAGTGGAAATTAATCACAAAAATTATAAAGTGGACATAGGTCATAGAATATTGCCAAACTACTATAAAAGTTTAGTGTTCCTTCTTATTTTCAGTTCAATCCTTACAATTAATTTTCATTTTTTTCATTTTGGGGTGTCAGACCAATTTTTAGCTAATATTTTTGGCGCTTTCACTGAGAATGATAGATAAATGGATATGTAATTTCTACTAAGATTTAAATGAAATATCCAATAAGATCCAAAGGAATAGTTTCGAGAAAGAGCATAAGTAAGCAAGGAGTAATAATTTAAGAACTAGAGGTTTCATAACATAAAATTAATAAAGAACATACTTCAGAGCAACTGGATGTTATGATGAAGCAAGAACTAGATAGAATGATAACGGATATGGATCGAGAGATGTAAATGTCTTAACTTGCCATCATGAAAGATTTAAAGAAGAAATTTGCTTTAATAATGCAACCCATTCAAGGAGAAGGATCACGTAGGCCTAATAATAGGACGAATTCCACGTTATCTTAATCAAGTGATGGAAGTTCAGCTCATTGACACATAGGATGTAGAAAGCACAAGAGGGGGGTGTTGGAACATCAAGGACTTGAAGGAGAAGAGGCGGAGCCAGAGGTCCAACTCAAACTCAGGTCGGTACTAACCTAATCTAGGTCGACACCAATACATTAAGACCTCAAGAGGACTTGAGTAATGGTTCTAGAAGTGATAATGGCGTTGATCCTTAGGGAGGACATTCTACTGGTCCTTGAGATTGACCTATTATGGGAAGTACAACAAGGAATGTTCGAAGAGGATAGAACCTGACCAAACATCAAAGGAGGGCTGAAGGAATTAACTCTCAAAAGATAAGTAGACGTAGGCGTTGTTAGGCAAGCCATGTTCGTTCATAGAGTCAAACACATGGTGATGCATGCGATGACCACTGTTCAACAAGGGAATAAATTGATGAATTGATAACGAAATAGATTAAAAGGTTATTACAGCAAAATCAACAGTAGTTTTATGGATGGGAGACTGCCGCTTGTCGAAACACTTTTACTGAGGAAATTAGAGCGACTTGATATCCTAGGAAATTCATCATGTCAATGATGCCTAGCTATAACAGGTTAACTAACCTGATGCAACACTAATGAAATATAGCTGGCACATGGATGGTGACAGATATGATAAGCTTGTTAAGTGTAGAAGATTTTCCTACTTTCTCGAGGGATTGGCTACGATATGATTCTATGGATTAGAACCTAGGTTTGTATCATCCTATAAGGAATTAGTTAAAAAAATTCTAGAATACCGAGTTCACTTGGTACAATCTAAGGACATGACGTCCTTAGCAAATCTGCATCTATGGTAAAAGACTTTTATAGGAAGGCAAATGAGTTATTATGTTTGGAAGAGGTAGATTTAGAGGAGGACACGACCATTAGTGGTCAGAAAGGATCAAGCAGCATCATGTAAAGCAATGTGGCGATAAATTTAGATGCCATCAGCAGTAATAGTATTTCTATAAATGGAGGTAATAAGCAGAAGAACCCAAACACTGGTAGCAAGAAGCAAGAACAACAGAAGCGGTTAAGGTTCAACCGAGATGGAAAATATACAAAGTTGATAGGCTATGTTGAGAATATTTACCTTGTGATGCAAGATATGGTGAGGTACAAAAAGCTTTTCCGAGGGTGGCCATTGATGAGGAGAAGTTCTTAGGAAAATGCTATAGGTTCCATGAGACTCATATACATAAGACAAATGAGTATAAACACCTCAAGGATATGATCAAAGAGTTGATCTAGAAAAAGAAGCTCCAATTGTACATTAGAAACTCGCAAGGTGGAGGGCAAGGAAATGCTCAACCTCCAAGTAGTCACCTCAAGGTACGGTGAAGGGATCAATGGGGAGGGTCCAAGGCCATAGAGTCGGTGCTTGGAGATAATAAAATTTTTGGGGGTCCGCATCTCGCGATGAAAAGGTAAAATGAGATGGAGAGGTACAGGAGTTCATTAAAGCATTCACCTTTGAAGATCTGATTGGGGAAGGAGCTCCTACCAAATAGAAATGAAGGATAAATAACGACACCATCTTTCATAATAGGGATGTAGATGTGGTCGAAGCATCGATACTCGACCAATTGGTGATAAGGCAATGATTGGGACGGCTACAATTCGTCAAGTGCAGTAGACAACGACAACTCCGCGAATATCCTATTTAGACATACATTCGATAAGATCCAACTTAATGAAAAGGACCCATTACCTTGTAAATCCCACCTTTAGTGATTTATAAGAGAGGCTATAGCTCCGATTGGGTGCATCGTATTTCCTACCCAACTTGGAAACAATCCCCATAAGGTGATACAGGTTCAAAAATTTATTGTGGTGGAACTATTATCCACCTATAATGTATTCTTGGGCCAATTGGCCTTAGCTAAATTTAGAACTACACTCTCTTTATGGCATATAATGATGAATTTTCCCATGGATAATGAAGTGGGGGCAACTTAGGGAGACCAGAGCACATATTGAGAGTGCAACATTTAAGAGCATCGAGAAGGGTGATGAAAGGAGAAAGGAACGAATGTAAAGAAGGATCACTACATCAAAACCGCGGATGCATAGCAACAACCATCTGAGCCTCGGCTCGGATCCGCTATTGATAAATACAAATGTATGGACCTACAATAAGTGTTGGATGAGGCGAGGATAGGATCGGTGGAGTTGATGGACGAGGTTCAAGTGAATGGAGATGATCGAACAAGGATGATAAAATTGGATCTCAACTCAGATTGAGGATAAATAAAAAATTGGTCGGATTTATCTGGGTGAATAAGGACATGTTTGCCTAGAAACATTCCGATATGTGCGGGAATTTTCCTGAAGTTGCATGTCACGCGCTGAATGTGAACCTCATCTTTCAACCAATGAAACTGAAAACGTCGCAGCATGGAACCTGGGCAATCTGCTGCATTGATAGAAGAAGTGTATAAACCGAAGAAAAACAACTTCATCTACGATGCATTGTGCTTCGAATTGATATCGAATTCAATGATGGTCAAAAAGGAAAATAGAAAATAGTGGACATGCATCGACTTTTCTAACTTGAATATAGCGTGCTCGAAGGACTGCTTCCTGCTGTTGTAGATTGACCAACTAGTGGATGAAATAGCTAGACATGAGCTTTTGTCATTAATGAATGTCTATTCTGGTTATAATTAGATTACAATTGTAACGACCCGCCATTTTGGACCATTCGCATCCATTATAAGTGTATAGGTAGACACTCATGCCGGAGTTGAATTGCTCAAAATACCGCGTTGTTAATTTAAATTTGGCAAAACTGAACATATACAGTAAATAAATAATCACAGAACACAGACACAGAGTAATAAGTGCAGCGGAAATAAAAGAGATAGTAGTTCATGAAGCTACTATATGAATATATAAAATACATCAGAGTTTACAACAGAAGAGTAATACGCTACATCAGAGTTAAACCAGATACAACGGAAGAGTAACAGATACAAATCAGAATACATCACTGGAATCATCGAATATCTGAAAGCTGGATAGATAGCTGGATCTCCAAGCGAAGCTCCAACTCCAAAGGTGAGTCTCGAAAGCTGAACTACTCAGTCTGACCCGAGCGTAAAGCAAAAACACAAGACACTCGAGTCAGGATTAACATTCTTATATTAATAAATCCAACTCAAGTGAAATAGCAATTGAAATACAAGTAACTCAAAGGATGTTTGGAATAACCATCCTTTAAGGATCCGTTAAACTATCTACTATGTAGTAGTGTACGATAAGTAGATAATGTCTATCAGTAATATAAAAAGATATCAAAATAGCGTTAAGTCATGGCCCGTTCCACCCTTAACACATTTTTATTCCCAAAAGCATATACAAGACCGTAGTTTCCCCAAAACCGGAAGTCACCAGAGGGCAATCCATATACTAAAGGTACAAGTCAAAATCGTAGTGGTCGCGCATAAATGGAATACAAGTATGACAAGGCACATGAGGCTATACCCAAGGTAGTGATACTACCGTTCGCCTGATCCGGACTGGTGAGAACGCAACGCCGCAGCGCCCGCAACACCGTGAGCCAACACTCCCAAAATCAAGGGTGCACCAATCGACAACAAGTAATAAGTAGTTTGAAGAAGTGTGTCCACTTGAGGTAGCTAATCCTCCATTGGCCCGGCACAGCTCCTGTTTTAGTCATTTCCAATTTGACACAAGTGTCAAGGCTATCCATTATCGTTCTCTTTCTTCAGTCATCACGTACATCATTCCAACCACTTCATTCTGGATCATCACTCCACGTATAGTTATTAAAGTGGTTTTCGGTTTAGATAGAGAGTAATCCATAACCGAATTCCGGTCTCTTTAATAACTTCCGTAATTATTTCACCGATTGGTCGTTTATTTATTTCAAAAACCAAATCAATCTCAATTTTAAATTCGTAAATCAACATTTCGTTTGTCTTTCAAAACCAATTCCATAAATTTACGTTTCAAAACTTCCAAATTCATAATTTCAAAATCTTATAATTCAATTTCAATCTTTATTTAAAACAATTCAAATATCAATTTAAATTCGTATATAAGTTTCATTCCGAAATCATTTAAATAAATTTTATTTAGCATTCAAATCAGTTTCAATTCATTAATCGATTTCATTCAATGTTCATTAAGTAAATTTGCCATTTAAAATAATTTCTATTAAATTTCCAAATCATTAAATCCATTATTTCTTAAGTTCAACTTCATTAAATCAAAACTTACAATTTTGAATTAAATTAAATTCGTCAAATCAAATTCTTTAAATTTCAAGTCTTACATTAATTCCAATAAATCACATTTTCATTTCTTGTTAAAGAAATTCCATTTCACTTATTTACTTACTTAAATAATTTTCCAAAAACTTACTTAATCAAGAAAACTCAATTTCAATTATTTACGAAGTAAAATTCACTTATTCCAAAGTTCAATTTTTCTTATTAAAGAATTCAATTCAATTTAATCATTAAATAATTCAATCTTATTTAATTATTAAATAATTCAAAACTTAATTATTAAGTAATTTCAAAGTTTTATAATTTCAAACTTAATTATAATTTCGAACTTAATTATTAAATCATTTCAAAGTTAATTCAATCATTTCTCAAATTAAACATCGTTCTTTCATCAATTTCATTTTTAATATTTTGTTTCAGATTTTTAAATATTAACATTTTCCGTTCATTAAAAATTCAAATTTCAACTTCATTTCAAAACCATATTATTTATTCAAATAAAATCATTATTTTATTTTTAAATCAAATTATTGACCAATCGGGTTTAATTAAATTTTCTATCCTAGGTCAAAGTTCAATTTGGGTATTTATTATTTCAACCCGATTCCAATTCAATTCAAAATCAAAGCATATCAAAGGGAACTTGCAGTGTGATAACTGGGATGGTGTCAAAGTAAATAAACAAGCAATAACAACAACCAATAACAATCCAATAATCAATTCAAATAATCCCGAAATAATCGTATTAATTCACATTGTTGTTTGTGCAAATTAATATAATTTTTTCTAGAATCTACACTATCATTTCATGTAGATTAAAGATTATTACACTAATTATTCATACGGTTCTTCACTTGTCATTCGACTTCAATTTTTAACACTACAACAATTAATCCAATATACGTTCAACGGTTCAAAATGTAATTATCACTATTCTACATGTCAATCAATTTAACAATTAAAAGGGGTCATATTCACTAATCAAATTTAACATATAAATCAGTTTTAAAATCGTTAACTATCCTATATCCATTTCAATTTGGCATACAATTTATCATTTAACACTAACAATTTGACGTCCAATATAAACATCAACAATCAATCAATTATCAGCCAAACTGGATTATCATCGCATAAATAATTAACAGATAATGGTGTCAGATGTCACAGGTGAACTGATACAGGTAATAGCATATATAACAGTGTAATTAACTAACAGCAGCATATTTCAATTGTCGTTTCAATTGAAATCAAATTTAATAAATAAAAGAACGTTAATCGTGAGTGAGTGCTCACCTTCCGAGGTTAGAGAAGAACGAGAACGAGATGAGTTACGAATCCAAGCACGAGTTTCGAAGTAAAGTACGATGGACAAGGGTTCGACGTACAAGCTGATAAATCGAAAATCGATGAGAACAATTAATTAGTTTTGATAGAAACAAAAATAAATATATTTATATATATGTTATAAAATCAATATTAAATTCAAACAAATATTAAATAACATAACATATCAAAAATCTTATATAACTTACATTTTTCTTTTCCCAAACTATATATATTATAGTATATGTATGCAGACCTTATGTATGACATATATAAATAAATCAACTATTTATAAACAATATATAATAATATATAAACCAACTCATATGACTCATACTTATAGGAGTATTATTTATACAGTTTATACTTTTTATATAAAATAAACATATCACCAAATATAACTTATTTTAGGCATATGAGTTGAATGAATTATATACGACTACATATATATAGAAAAAAACAATGAACTTTTATAAGTTTATTTTTATTATTATTTATTAACAGACTATCAATATACGAAACACAGACCCAACTGACCCACTGACAACACACACTAATATATACTATATCATAGAATATCTCCAAAACAGTGTATATAAAATAACATCAAACCCAAAACTTCAAGCTATAACCCAATATACTTTTTCAACAAAATATATACAACATACCAACTAGCATATTCCCATACTGCCTGCCACAAACCCATCATACCCGTACCTCTTTAAAACTAAATATATATAAATATATTCAGTAGCACATTTTGACAAGCCGACTTCGCTATTAATATTTCATACATTGAACTTAACTGATACGTATAAACTACCATATATAAATCTTATATATTACAAGGCTTTAAACAAAATTTCTCTGTAAAGAAAAATTGTAAACATAAATTATAAACAAAACTAAACTTTGAATTTATAAAACTGCAACTAAAAAAAACCATATGCCAAACGAAAAAACTATATGAACATATATACTTCTCTGTAACTAATATGTAAAACTATACTTATATGCCTACTATATTTTAAAACAATATTTATTGTAAAATCAATATAGACTCACATTATTATATCATATTTTTCTTTAAAACAACACAAAGCAATGCTAACAGGTTTCGAAATTCATATACACTAGACTTATAGCAACTATTCCAAAGCTACAACATAACAGACTAACTCAAACTCTACATATATAACCCTCCTTATATAAATGAACTATAGCTGGAAACCATCTGTAAATATAATACATGGATATCTACCTGCTAACGTGAATAGGAGGGAAAGGCTAAACACACCACGCTGAGGACAGAAGCAAACAAGCGGAGACAGGGGATCGACGTTGGTTGTTTGCATGGAGGATTTTGGGTGGTTATAGCCGAAGAGAATGGAGTATTGGGTAGTCGAGTGGAGGGGCGGCAACAGATCGGAGCAGAAGTGGACGAGGAAGATGCGAGGGTGGTGATCTCGGCTGGTGACGAAGATGATGCGGCAAATAGGGGAAAGATTTGATGACTTCGGCATGAGCAGAGACAAGAGCAGGAAGAGCGGGTTGTGGTGGCCATTGGTGTTTGCTGGCGGCTAGTAGGGAGGTGGAGGCGGGTTGCGTGGTGGTTGCCGTGGGAGGGACCGGGTCCGGTGCGGTTGTCGGTGGCACGGCTATTGACGTGGAGGAGTGGTGGGAAGGCGGTGGGCATGAGAAATGAAGAGATGAAGGTGACAGGTAGTTTGCATGGGTAGGGGAGAGTGTGAGGTGGACTTGGGTTCCAGGTAACGTTTCATAGGTTTTAGTTTACAAGAATGGAAGAGTGAATGAGAGGCTAGACAAAAATAAATGAATTGGACAGCTCACCAAATGGATGGTCACAAATATGAACGTGTGCTTTAAATGAATGGGCATATTAAATAAATTCGAACTGTTGAGTTCAGCAATTAAAGAAATGCAAACGTCGGTATAAAATTTATATTTCCAAACTGACGGAAGTAAAGGTAGAGAACGAACCATCAATATTTTGAAACTGTTGGGAATAGCAAAAATTAAAGTTAAATTGTTAAAGCAATTGATGGTTGCTTGGATATCACGGCTACAGTTTGAAAGGGAAAAGAGAAATAAAAGTCACGAATGCAGTACTGGTGCAGTGGACTGCTCAATCGTTTCCATCGTGTACCGGACTTCAAAATATAGAGTCGAATATATCGCAGAAATCGGTACGACGAGACAATCAAAATGATATACAGATATCAGTGGTTTGATCGAATTATAAAAATTCGAATTTTCCAACTGACGGAAAATGCAAGAAAAACGCAAGAAAATAAGACCGACGGAGTCAAAGATGTCCGAATTTGGAAAAACGACAAACTGACATCTTGCTCAGAAGATGATTTAGAATTTTTCTATGTAAAAATATTTAGGTTTCGGAAACTTTTTATTTTCATTGCTTTTTTTACTGATTGAATTGAAGTGAATTTACGCGCGAAACAAACTTTCATAATTTCGGACGAAAATTTCCCAGTTGCTATGTTTAACTAGACGTATTCCAAATATTAAATTTTTATTTCAAAATTTTATCGTTTTAAAATTCCACAAAATTTCAACTAATTACGTTATTAAAACAGTTGAAATTTACGGGTCGTTACAACAATATATCTCCATGATGAAGAGTATACAAGATTTATCACAAACTTAGTAATGTACTTCTATAGAGTTATGCCATTCGTTCTAAGAACGCCGGAGCTACTTACCAATGTTCGGTCAACAAAATGTTTACAGAACAGATGGATGGACAATGGAAGTCTACGTGGATGATATGATGGTAAACTCGTGAAAATCTAAAAACTACATAGGTGATCTTTCTGAGATGTTTGATGTGTTTTGAAAGTATTGGATGAAGTTAAACCCAATGATGTTCTTTTGTAGTCATGTTAGAAAGTTTTTAGGGTTCATTGTGAACTTAAGGTGCATTGAAGCTAACCCATACCGGATTGAATCTTTAAAGAAGGTTGCAGCCTTACGAAAAAAGAGGGAAATGCTAAGCTTCAATGGGACAATAACCACTTTGATTCGTTTAATCTCAAAGGCAATGGTTAAGCGCATGCCATTGTTTAATACCTTCAAGAAGGAAAAGGAGAAGTTCTGATAGACGGATGAATGTGAAGCCGCTCTTCAAAATTAGTTGGAAGATCTCTAGTAAACACCAATTCTATCATAGCCTTTGGAAGGAGATGATTTGTATATCTTTTGCAGTACCAACCCATGCAATGTGTGAAGTCTTTGTGCGTAAGGAGTGAATAATACAAAGGCTAGTATCCTATATCATCTAGTGGTTCATCGGAGTAGAGAAATGGTATCCAAAGTTGGAGAAGTTGGCAAACTACTTGTTGATAGCATCCAGAAAGATAATACCTTATTTTCAGGCTCATCCAATAATAGAGTTGATGATTCGACCTCTTAGGCAAATATTGCATTGACCCGAGACTTTGGGATGATTATTGAAATGAAATAAAGAGATGAGTCGGTCTGGGAAGTGGAAGAGGAGTTGGTCGAACTTTCTCAATGGAAACTAACATAGATGGAGCATCTAATGACCATGATTCCAAAGCAGGGAGTAGGGTGAACACCCCAAAAATCGAAGGATTTAGTATGCATTGAAGCTTGAGTTTTGTGCTATGAATAATAAAGAGAAGTATAAAGGATTGATATCAATGCTCAAGATAGCAAAGGCATTGGCAGTAAGGAGATTGTATATCTGTAGTGACTTCCAATTGGTGGTTCGCCCCTTACATATTAATTTTTTTAGAACCGATGTACAACATTGAACACTACATGATAATGCATATCCCTAAAGCGGAAAATACATATGGTGATACATTAACCAAATTGGTGAGCTTCGCCGATTTGCTGTTGTAAAGATCTGTATTTTACATATTGGAGGATAATAAAATATTATTTTTAAATTCATATTGGATTGTATGATGCTATAATTTTGGAAAGTACCGAGAGTATTGATATTTTTGACTCTTAATTAGTTTATTGGATGGTTTTTACCCTAAAAACTTATAAGGCCTATAACTTTTTATAAGAGTCGAATTAGGGTCAAAGATCACTTCCATTGAAAAGATATGATGGTTTCTCTTCTAATAGAGTGATCATAATAGCTTTTTGCACTTACCGTTTAGTAGATATGATCATTTGAAATTAGATAATTTTTGGAACATCTTAGTGGGCAATCAGCTTAAGCTTAGGTTAAGCCCACTATCCTATTTCAGGAATTATGCCTAATAGAGCTGATGGGACGTCCCATATCATTTCCCATCTTCCCAAAAATAGTTCTAACCTCTATTAATTGTCTTTATACTCAGAAAGCAATATTAAACCTTACTTTAGTTAGCTAAATCTAGTCATTAGAGGATAATTAGCAAAGGGATTAGCTTGATTACTATTTGGGCGTGCATTGGGAATTCTGAAGGTTACCGTTCATCATGGGATTACATTGGTGTTTGTGCATTTATTAATCTAGGTGAGTGATTTATCTTCTCGTTTTACTATGCTAGTTAATATAGTTAAAAATGATTTTTTTTAAAATGGTTTTCAGTTGTCCAAATGGTTTCAATGATAAATATAACCCTAACATTTGTTTAAAAGATAAATATTGATTTTGATTCGTTTTTAACCGTTTAACCAAACAAGTCGTCATTTGTTATATCTGTAGATCTTAAATGATATGATTGTTTGAACTATGTTTGAATTGCTTGTATATGATATATGTATGCTATCTAATGTTTGTATGTAGTTTTTTGTTGCATTTCTGTAACATCCCCCATTTTGAGGCCCGAAACTAACCGCTACAGATGATACAGTCATCTATAGTAATTATATCGATGAAAAAATGCAGTAATGTTAATGGTATCCATAATATCAGAAGCATAAGAATATGAAATATTTCAAACATAATCTCAAAACAACTTTTCTCATTATGTTTCAAATCGGCATTTCATATTCAATACATAATCCCATAATGTTGTCTAGGTTCATATAATATAATTATTACAAAATACGCCAAGAGCAACATATGAAGATGCTCCCTTGGATGATTAGAGTTACTAAATAGATAGTTATAACATTTGTTATTACATACAACATTCAATCACAGTGGAATAGATAAATAGAGAATCTCCTACATAGCTAGGTCTGCCTCCTATACGTCTTCAGATGCTTTATTCACCAAAAACTACTAAACCTGAAAATTAACTCTCAACCTACTCAAATTAAATTTTAAGCACTCGAGAGTTTAAAGGGAACATAAATTTTGAGTTAGACATAAAGCCTGGTGTGAATAATAATATGACATCTTGATTTATCGATATTAAGTGAGATCACGCTGCATAGCGAAACAGGTTTCCCCTTACTATTATCCTTTAAAAGCATATCTTTTGTAATCAAAATCCTACAACCAAACTGGTTATAATAAAAAAATATACGGTAACATGTATGCATACAAAATAGGTAACAATGAACTATTTGTCCCACCTCATAGTTTTATCAGGCTAATTATAAACATATGGCTGAGTTAGGCCTACCGGACATAATAAATGTTCTTCTTGTTGTTAGAGAAAAACTGGACGGTCTGCCCATAACTTACTACTTCTGGGGTCAACTGATCCTAATGGTTTTGCGGGCTCACCACTAACCTATCTCTACTCTGTGTATTCCTTTCTATGTGTAACCTTCTTTTACTCTTACCCATGACATCGCCCTACACATTGGAATTTTGGACTTATATTTGCTAGGGGCTACTAGCTAAAGTATAAGGCACGACCCAACACCAGTCCCATCTTGTCCTTTAATATCTGAGTCATTCTTTAACAAACATCTGGGTTAACCACCCTATTTTTATTTCCTTGAAAACAAATCTTTGTAAATGATTTAACCTTTAAAATCATATTTAAAAATGAAATTATAAACTTTTGTTTTACTCAAAATGCTTATGCCATGACATATGCTTTATAAAATAATATTGATGAAACTCGAAGTCATTAGGGACTTCGATCCTCTGAAAACTTAGACTACAAAGCCAAATCTATGTAAAATTTTTACAATGATAAAACTCGACGAAGTCATCACCATTAAAATCATTACCCACTCAAAAGCATGTCGTATTTAAAATATACATATATACGAGGATGATGTAAAAGTCATAACTTCATAAGTCTTAGTGTTAAATTATAAAAAATTAAACTTTGACGACTCTCAGAAACATTGGCATCAATGCCTCATCAAGGGAATAAAATGTAGATTATGGGTTAAGCTCGATGACTATAAAAACATGAGTTAGGCTCAAAGACTAGTTAAAGGCATTGACAAGGCTTAATTACAATTTAAAGTGCTAGGCTCGATAACCATCAGGTGGACGAAGCAAAAGGCTTGAAGTAGTATATGCGACATGCATGCTTCTTAGTATTAAACACGGCATCATGCACATCAACGTGACTCCATCGATGACCGCCTCTTCATCTTTGTTACTATGGCCTCGATGAGGTTCCAACCGAATTCGCTTCATGCCAAACTCGTTGACATCATGCTTATTGGTTTGGTCTGCGTCGATGACAATAAAGTATGGTGAGGTGTGGCTCGACATGGCCAATGTCGTCATAGCAGAATGGTAATTAACTTGAAAGCTGCAATATTACTATAAAATATGTTTCCTTTTCACCAAACCTCTATAATTTGTCAAATTTTATTGGTTCAAAAAATCTTTAAAATTTTCTTTATCAAGTAACTACCACCCTTATGGATTTGAAGTTTTGAAATAGTTTGCAAATTAACCTCCTATCTTAACTTCTCAATAAAACAATTAAGCCCTTCTTGCTTAAATAATTTATTTATCATATCAAAACACTTATGAAAAATCTGCAAAAATCCAAACAAATCAAATTAATCATACTCTTCAAAATATAAAAATTTCAGGGCCACAAACTTGTGCTAATTATTTTTAATAATTAAAACCCGAAATTAACCAGTTTCTCCACTTAGAAAATTCATATAAAATCTGTACTTGCTTGGAAAATTATGAAATTAAAAACCTATTTCTAAAATGATATTTCTAACATCGTATCAAAATTTCAAATCATTTGGATATCATATGGTAGGTTTTTCAACTCAAGCATATCACTAAATTTCATATTTAAATTCTAGAAAATCACCAACAAGCATATAATCAGTCACACTACTAAAACATGGCATAATACTTGCAAAAGAATCGAGTTTACACTTAAAACCAAAACAAAAAAAAACATGAGATGTATATTCATTATTCACCTTGATTTGGATTAAGAAGTGTGAGATTTGTTTTGATTTGATTAGTCCTATCTTCCTACTTACTTTCCTTAGCTTTTCCTCTTGATTTCTTCCATCTATGGTCGGCCTATTCAAGTTGTGTTTGTGAGAATGTGAAATGAATAAGAGAGAGTGGATTTATGGGTTTGTATTAGGAAATTAGACTCTTTTCCTATTTTACCCCTTGCCAATTTCCCTCCTCTTATTTAAGTTTAACCCTCTCCATTATTTCATTCACTAAGGCACGACCTAAGCTTAATTACCAAAGCCCAATTTCCTTATCTCTTTACATTATTTTATTTAATTTATCTACTTAAATATTCTAAATAATGTTAGTTAAAATTAGGGTCATTACAATTTTTGATTCGTCTGAATGTCGTTTGAGAGTGGTCATCATTTGAGTTGATTGATGAGAAAAAATGCTAAAAAAATGCTACCAAAGTATAGATTTCTTAATGCCTAATATGCCTACACTTTTGAAAGCATAAAGTTTGGAATGGAAAGGTTAAACTTTTGACTATTAAAATTTTGGTTGGTGGTAGACTTGAAAACCATTCGATGATAGTTTCACTTTGGGGAAATGGCACTATAACTCTGGCTCGACCAGTCTTCATATGGGTATGACTTCGAGCATTGGAGAAATTAACATGAGGATGCAGGGTTTTATCAACGCTTTATATTATACTAGAGACAATACATTTGAGTTTATCATTTGATGTATAAACTCCATGATCTGTGTATATAGCTATAATGAACCTATGTACTCTAATTATGTGGTTCATTTAGTTATTACTATCTTGCCTATTTCATATCTATAAAGATTAATATATTTTATTTGATGCACTTTGAGATATATGACAGGTTCTGATATTGGAGCTTTTGTTACGTTACCCCTCGGCTATCGCTCTACATCGACTGAGTACCATTGTAGCGCACACTTCATGTTATGTTTAGGTATCGAAGGTGTAGGGCGGTCATAACACTTGGTATCAAAGCTTAGGTTGCATAGACAACCTAAGGAATTTTGGGATCCATTAGAGATGGAGAAGAAATTATTACTCCAAAATGGGTCAAGCATGTACGAGAGAGAGAGAGTACTTGTTATATGTTTTGAATTTTAAAACTATATAGTATATATTGCATACATGAGTATCATTACTATAGCTTCCCTTTTTGAGAGATCGATCATTCTTATTACAAATTAAGAATGAACCGAAAAATGAGAAATGTTGTTAGGAACTTTGTTATTGGCAAATTTCACATGGTCTCTAAGTAGACTCAAATGATCGAATTAGATTAAAATGATAGAGAAATGGATTTGAAGGTTAGGAAAATATCGCAAGATGAAAAAACGAGGAGTATAAAAAGAAAACAAAAATTGGGCAAGAACTTACAACTCGGCCACCTCAGCTCGATGCCGAGTTGTAATGTAGGCTAACAACAAAATTAACATGATCACTCAAGGATTGGAAAGCAAAATAGAAGTGGAAGTGTAAAATACAAGTTGGGCCCAAGTCAACCCGAGTTGAAACCTAAGACAAATGGTAAAAAAACCCAAGCAAAACTCGAAGGAAAAGGTGAGGAGATGAAGATGCAAACCAACTTCAAGGTTGCTTTAGGTTAAGCCCAAGGCAAACCTTAACTCGGCCTGGGTCAGCCTCAACTTGACATTGAATTGAGATGCACAACTTGGGTCTGAGTTGTAGTGCATGGCTTGGGTTGGCCATGAGTTTTTTGGGGAGTGACGTGCTGAATGCGAAGAACATGCATAGTAAATACCAGATCCAAATGCTTGGATCTTCATCTATAAATAGGAGGAGAGGCTCATTTAGAGAAAAACATCTTTTTTAATCACTATTCTGAACTCTGAAGTATGATAGTTGAGAAATGTAGTTCTGAAAAATACTCTACTGGATTCTTACCGAGTTGTTAGCAATTGAGTTGTAAAAACTACTTTGTGGAAATAAAGTACGATCAATGGAAAACAATTAAGTGGATGTTGGTTGGAGTATTTGTCGAACCATTATAGAAATTACGTGTTCTCTTTCTTCTTTTATTTTCTTTCTTTTTATATATGATACATGACTGGGTGTTTGTGACCTTTTTGGCCTAAACATTTTTGTACTTTCACTGAGAAGAACTTGGATTCGAGAGTTTGTAACTTGGTTTGGAGAAGATGAAGGGATCATCTACTATAAAAGCTGTAATTGGAGGAAGCCAACAAGGCAAGAGGCAGCCATGAGGTGTCCTCAGGATCAAATGCCTCATCCATCTACATGATTAGAGAAGAGATGGAAAGAATGGTGAAAGAAATGCAAGATAAGATGGTGGCTCAATAAAAGGAAATGCTTTATAGATACTTCAAAAGGATGGAGCAACAAATGACATATGGAGTAGCTAGAAACTAGAATCGGAGGCCATAAGGTGGAATGAGTACATCTAGAAACGAAGTAGGATGCATTGGAGAAAACTCCACAGAGTCACCTCAACTCATTACCACCTTAAGAAGTCAACACGGTACCGGTCCATGAGGACTGGTGGAATGGTGGATTCAAGAATCGAGTGAGATGGAAAATGTTTGCAGAATGATGTTGGGCCATGGAACGAAGATCAAAACATTAATTTACAACAATAAGAAGCAGAACCAAAAGTTCCCCATAAGAATGGGGGGTAGGCTGAAGATTTGGATCAGAGACCCATAAAGCCCTAGAGATTCCTGATGGATGAAGAAGACAGAATTGCTGGGATGGTAAAACGAGTACCGACAGATGGCCCCTAAGATTAGAGCTTAGAGGATATGAAAAGAACTCCATTCACCCTCAAACATCTGGCATGTGAGGAATCCACTTAATTTTAAGTTACTGACTGTGGAAACGAATGATGGAAGGACAGATCCAACTGTTCACTTGATGAGATATATTTGACATATGGAAGTGTTGGGTGCTTCAGAGGAAGTGAAGGGATAGTGTTTTCCATTGTACTTGATAGATTTAGTGGCGATGTGGTTTCGTTAGCTGGAAAATAGGTCAATTATCATAGGGACTGAATTAGTGGAAAAGTTTGTAAGGTAATTCAGAGTTTACATACTATGACCAAAGAATGCGATGATGCTCCCGAGTGCGAAAGAAAGGGACGAAGAGACTCAATAGAGTTATTTGATCAGGTCCGACGGAGAAGCCTCTACAGTCTGTAAACCCGATCCATCAATAGTTCTGATGGCAGTGATTTCGGGAGCCATGAGTAAGATTGGTTTCAAAATTGCTTTGAAGAGAGATCCACTAATGGATCAAGCAGATTTATATTATCAAACAGAGAGATATTTGCCCTAGGAGGATGCATAAATTGAAGGTGTTGATATGAAAATTATTTATGATAAAGGACCGTCTAAAACAGGATATGAAATGGAAAAAAGAGAGAGAAGCTAATGATGGCTTCGGAGGATCGAAGCAATGAAGGAGGGATCTAAGTTTTTCCTCCTACACTGAATTGACCAAGACCCTAGTGAGGATAAACCTGGATATTAGGAGACATGTTCCTAACTGAAAACCAGTAAAGAAAGAGCCCACTGATTGGGAGAAAAGGAGTTTTGCTTATTCCATGAGCTGGATGGGCACGAAACAAATGGATGCAGATACCTGCATGATTTGATCGAAGAAAAAGTTTAGAGTAACCGCTTGCCGCAATATGTCAAAAACCAAATTACTAAAGCGCAAACTACAATGGTATCGTAGGAGCGACCACCATCTACAGCGGATGCACCTGGATGCAGCCGTGGATCTGGGTTGAGGATGCTTATCCCGTGATCCGGATGGATGGGAGTTAGTTTTGATTTCCCTACCTTGCTTTTGTTTTAAATAAATGATGTTTGATTACTATCAGCCCACTTACATATGTACGGGATATCGATCGATCCCAAGGCATGCTTTAAGTTGGAAGTCTGCGAGAGATCCTTGATAGAATTAAATGTTTTGATGTTTATTTGATGCTTTAATTTGGACTTTATGAATAAACGACTAGTGGATATCTAGATTCGAAAATCATGTTAACACGATGATGGATATTGGTATTATTACAGGGTAACGGAACTTGGTTACACCTTAAAAAGCTTGTATATATAAACTGACTGGACACAGTTCCCCCAACCGAAGAGACATGCGATGAACCCTGAAGTACAAGTTCCCTTACTAAAGAACAAGTGGATGGACTTGTGCAGGATAGCAAGTCCCCTCACCGAAGAGTAAGCAGATGGATTTTCTTGGACAACGGTCCCCGTCGCCGGAGAGTGAGCAAATTAGGCACAATTTGGATGTGTGAATACATGATCCGAAGAGATCAAAAATTAAACCGAATATATCATTTTGAGATTCAAAGACATCAAAAATTAGACTTGGTGATTTGAATGTCTCTCGACTTTAAAATGTTCTGATAACAATTACCGAATTATGTCACTACTTTGATTCAATTGGACATGCTTATGATGGGATGCTAGAAGATTCTAGATAGCTTATGAGTGGTGCTTCAATCAATGGCAGTTTACTTCTATAATTGATAATTTATAATCACTGACATATGATTTACTTATGATATAATGATGAAATCCCATGGGAACACAGGACGATGCTGATATTGATATGTGATATGATAATCCTGGGTGAACATATGATAGTATTGACATTGATATATGGTAATTTGATTTTGGACGAACATGAGATGATCTTGATTTATCGTAGAAAATATGATAGTTTCGGAGGAGCATGGAATGATCATGATTTATGACTAACACTTAAGCAAGGACTTAAATCCTTAGCTATGATAGGTCTAGAACGAACTCTGATTTGTAGGTGAATCTGAAGGAACCAGTTGATTCACTATGGTTGGTCTAATAGATAGCCAGAGAGCTCAGGTGTTGATCATTTTCCATCTTCGATATTTGTTCTTAAGCAAAGGACACATTATATTCAAAAGGCGTTTTTAGTGAGCAATGTGTTATAGGTAAATTTCACACAGTCTTCGAGCAGATTCAATGATCGAATTGGTTTAAAATGATATGGATATGGATTCAAAGACTGGGAAAACACGAGATGGAAAAGTGTGGAGCATAAAAAGATAATAAAAATTAGGCAAGAATTTACAAATTGGCCACCTCAGTTTGGTGTCGAGTTGTAATATAGGCTAACAACAAAATTAACACGATCACTCAAGGATTGGAATGGAAAATAGAAGTGGAAGTGTAAAATACAAGCTAGGCCTGAGTCAACCCGCGTTGAAACCTCAGACAAATGGTAAAAAAATCGAGCATAACTCAAAAGAAAAGGTGAAGTAATGAAGATGCAAACCAACTTCAAGGCCTCTTTAGGTCAAGCCTGAGGCAAATCTTAACTCAGCCCGGGTCAACCTCAACTCGACACCAAGTTGAGGTGCACAACTTGTGAGAAATGCGGATTACAGATCTTAAGGCTGGAATAACACTAAAGGGGGGGTGAATAGTGTTTTATGGATTTTTTTAAATCTTTTTGAATTTTATTCAATTTAAACACCAACAAATGCAATTCACAAACATAGATATAATCACAGAATCAGACACAGATGCAAATACTAAATAAAAGCAGTAAAGGAAAGAACACACCAGGATTTTATACTAGTTCAGAGTTACCCTACATCCAGTCCCGTACAATCATATGGATTTCTTATCAAAATAATCTCCCAGATTACACCCTCGGTTTCAAGGCTACGAGGTACACCCTCCTATATTCGAGTCCGGGGCAAACTCTCTTGATTTAACCAGGCTACAAGATCACCTAATTTATTTCCGTGGCTATAATCACACCCAATTGATTTCAAGGCTCAACCGTACCTTTTACTCAACGGTTTGATTTACAAAAGATTCTATAACTCTGAATAGGATTGAGATCTTATGGAGAGAGTGGCAGAGAATCAAACAAGAGATAATCTGGTTTGATTCACTTGGTATTTCGGCAGACTATAGTTTAGGATTCTTTAGAATAAATGTGGAAGATGAAGAGGAGAGAAAATAAATGAAATCTGATAAAAATTCGTTTAGAACTTATTGGTATTTATAGTAGAGCAACAGCCATATCTATTCGTGAAAGGATACGATGAATATACACTTCTTTTGAAAATTGAAATTTGAAAATAACGGACACCATGTCGACATGGGGGGTTGAGGGATGTCGACATGCTCAAGGCAAAATTGATGATTTGATTTTCTTATTAAAATTGGTTTCTATAATTTGTCAAAACAATTTCTAAACTTTGTAAATATATTTAAACATATAAAAGAGTTTAGAAAATAATTTTTAATATATATAATCTTAATCTATAAAGTGATTTAAAATCTGAGTATATAAATATTTTAAAGCTAAATATTTAAAACAAGAGATGATTTAAAAACAAGGACAATTTTGAAATCAAAATATTAAAAATGATAAAAATAGTTTTGAGGCTAAAATATTTCAAACAAGAGAGATGTCTTTTCGAAAAGAAAGTTTTGAAAACATTTTAAAAAAACAAGAGATATATTTTTGAAAAACATTTTTATAAAATTAGTGGATATCAAAATAGGACCACTATATATTGTCGTGGGTTCCATCCCGTTAACAGGCTCGAAGTGGATTCCATTCCACGAATAAATTTCGAATAAAGATGTAAGTGCGTTCAAGAAGTTTTAACATAATTCTAGACTAACTACATTATCTTGTACTGTTTGAAATCTTGAACTCTTGATAACTTGATTTCTTGATACTCATGAGTCTTCAATCTTGATATCTTCGATCTTTAAATTCATCAGTCTTGTATCTCTATACTGTACAATCTTCATTCTTGGTACCTGCATGTTTATATTCTGCATATATAGATATATATATATATATATATATATATATATCTAAACCATAACGTTAGTATTTATATTTTATAACAAGTCCTAAGGTTGTTGTCATCAAAACCATCATCTCAATGACTAATACAACTTGGGTTCGAGTTGCGGTGCATGGCTTGGGTTGGCTATGAGGGAGCGACGTGGTGAATGTGTGTAAAATTCTAGAGGCAACTGCATGGATCTTCGTCTACAAATAGGTGGGGAGGCTTACTTAGAGGAAAACTTTTTTCTAATCTTTGTTCTGAAATTTGAATTATGAAGAGTTGAGAAATATAATTTTGAAAAATATTCTATTGAATTCTTATCGAGTTGTAAGCAACCGAGTTGTAAAAACCACTTTGTGGAAATAAAGTACGATTAATAGAAAACGATTAAGTGGACGTAGGCTGGATTATCTACCAAACTACTATAAAAATTGTATGTTCTCTTTCTTCTTTTATTCTCATTCTTTTAATATCTGATACTTGACTAGGTTTTTTAACCATCTTTGGAGTGGAAGAAAGATAAGGTTCGAGGGCTGCTAACCACAATATGCAGACCATGTTCGGTGAGGTGATGAGGAACATTTTGCAAAATGCTCAAGTGGTAGCTCTAAGTGTTGCTGTTGGTGGTAGTGCTTAGATGTTGGCGCTTTGCCAAACTGAACAAGGAATACTCTAGCCTTGGTGACAAACCATTCACAAGGATAAACGCAGCTATGGTAGTGCATGATTGGTTGGACACCTGCAAAATGAATTTGAAGACTTGGTGTTGGTGGAATGCTCTTCGAGCTACCACTCCAATGGATTTGGTCACTTAGGATCCATTCAAGGCTATATTTGAGGAGAAGTTCGTACCAACAGCTCAGAAGTTGGTATTGTTCCTTAAATTTCGTTGATGTGAAGCAAGGAGACTTGTGATATTTTGTAACATCCTGATATTTTCAACCATTCGCATCCGCACATGTCAGACTTGAATTGCTCAAAATATCAGATTGTTAATTTATATTTGGCAAAACTCAGCATATATAGTAAATCAATCAATCAAAGAATCATAGATACAGAGTAATATAATAATAAGCAGCGGAATAGATAAATAGTAGTTCATAAAGCTACTATATAAACATCAGAGTTTGAAATAAAATACAACAGAAATATCAAATATAATGAAGTCTCGAATACAAACAGATGACTTCTCTAAATAAATCAACTGGAAAAGCTGAATAGATAAGACAGATCTTCAAAGAAAAGCTCCAATCTTCAAACGGTGAGCCTCAAATGCTGTAACATTCATTCTGACCCGAGCGTAAAGAAAAACACAAAACACTCGAGTCAGGATTAACATTCTTATATTAATAAATTCAACTCAAGTGAAATATCAACTGGAATACAAGTAACTTTAAGGATGTTTGGGATTTCCATCCTCTAAGGATCCGTGGAACTATCTACTATGTAGTAATATACGCTATTATAATATGTCTATAGTAAAGTAAAGGTATTAAAATAGCGTTAAGGCGTTACCCATATCCCCCTTAACACATTTTTATATATTCCCATAGTCTATACAGTACCGTAATTCCTCCGTAAACTGGAGGGCTATCAGAGGGCACTCCATAGGTATGGTGCAAACCAAACTCGTAGAAGGCGCGATAGGGCATGCAAAAAAGCACTCGAGGCTATGCCAGGGTAGATATACCGTTCGCGTATCCGGACTGGTGGTAACGCATAGCAGCTACTACCGCCCACCTCATGACACACTCCCAAATCAAAGGGTGCACCCAATCAAATCACAAAAGCAATAGAATGGTATCGAAGAAATGTACCCAATCGGAGGAATGACCTCACTTGGCCCGACGTAGCTCCTGTTTTAGCCGCATCAAGCTGACTCACGGGAGTCAGAGTCACGTAAATACCATATAGAACCGTCACCAAACCATCCTACTTTCATTCTGAAATCTCCACCACGTAGACCGTTGTTAAAGTGGTTTTCGGTATTGGCAGAGAGCATGACAATGTCTGATTCCGGTCTCTTTAACAACCAATCATTATTATAACACCGCGGCCATTTCAAAATAGTTATACTTCAAAACCAAAATATCATTTCCATATCAACAATCATATCAATACGATATCATTTCCATTTCAAAACCAAATCAATACGATACCATTTCCATTTCAAATATATTCACTCCCAAAGTTATAACACCTTCGAAACCAAAACACTTGAAATTATAACACTTAGGAAATCACAACACTTTGAAATCATAACAATACGATACCATTTCCATTTCAAATATATTCACTTCCAAAATCATAATACTTTCAAAGTTATAACACCTTCGAAACCAAAACACTTGAAATTATAACACTTAGGAAATCACAACACTTTGAAATCATAACACTTTGGAAATCATAAAACTTTGGAAATCATAACATTCCCACTTAACCGGTTTAGATATTAAAATAGTGTATATAATAAAATAGTTAATAAAATAAAATATTTTATATAAAGTAGTTATAGGTTAAAATAGTTTATAATAGAATAATTGGTATATTAAAATAGTTTATATTAAAAATAGTTTATATTAAAAATGATTTATATTAAAATAGTTTATATCAAAATAATTTATAAAGTAAAATATATAAATAGTTTTAAATAAAATAAAAAAATACTTTATATATTTTAATAGCTACCTCAAATTTCACAAATCGATTCAAATTCCAAAATTCAAATTTAATTCAATCTCCATTCATCAATTTCAATTCAATTCAGTTTCTAAATAAACCATTTCAAATTATATCGATTTCAAATACAGATTTGAACCACAAAATAAACTATCTAAATTTCAATATATTCCAAAGCTTTAAATATTCAACATTTCACTTAATAAAATCCAATATCATTTAAATAAAACCCCAAATTTCAAATCACTAAATATTTCCTTCAATTTATTTAAACTTGAAATATTCATTAAATCACCTTAAACCAAATCAAGTTATAAAATCATATCCTTTAAAAATCTCAAATTCAATAAGTTTCAAATCAATTTAATTAAATAACATTCTTAATTAAATGCAATTTCAAATAAATTCAAATTTATCTTCCCAACCTTAACTTATAAAATCATTATAAAATCTATTTAAAACATAAATTTAAATAAATACTTAAACATATTATATATTAATTAAATCAAACTTTATTAAATTAAATCTGATTATCAAACTTATTTTATAATAAAACTAATTTATACATATTTTAAAATAGTAAAATTATAAGTAAATTCTTAAAATTTATAATTCCAAAACTAACTTATAATTTTAAAATTTCCAAACATATAATTTTAAAATAAAAAATTTGAACTTTATAAAATACATTTATGTATAATATCTTGAAATCAATGTTTATAAACTATATATTTCTTTCCGAAACCATAGAAATCATTTCAATATATATATATATATACCAACGGTGTCTGTATATAATTTTCTATCCTATGGTCAAGTGATACAGATATATATCATTTCAATCCGCAATTTAAACATATATACGGGCATATATCTTTTCAACCCGCAATCCCAAATTCAATCCAAATGAAAATCGCTTGGATTTATCATTTCAACCCATAACGATTTTCTCCTATTCTACAGATCGTTCGGGTATGTATCATTTCAACCCATAGGGAAATCTACACTAACAGGGAACTTGAAGAGTGATAAAAGAATGATAATAATATAACAGACATATATCATCAATATAAATAACAGATAATGATGTCAGATGTCACAGGTGAACAGATACAGATAATAGTATATATATAGCAATGTAAATAACTAACAGCAGCATATTTCAATTGTCGTTTCAATTGAAATTAAATTTAATAAATATAAGAACGTTAATTGTGAGTGATTGCTCACCTTTCGAGGTTAGAGAGATTCGACGATATAAAGGAGTTACGATTCCAAGCACGAATTCCAAAGCAAGGTAAGATTGGTATGAATTCGACGAACAGAGCTGATAACGGAAATCGATGAACCAAATATATATAAAATTTAAAATCTAATATTAATTCATTTTAAAATAAGATTTGAAACTCATATTTAATATATATATATATATATTTAAATAAATACTAAATTTAAATACCTATACAATAACATCTCTATATATGCTTTATCAAAACCCAGACCCAAATATACTTATATAAATAAACTAATATAAAATCCTGTACTAAGTTACAATACTGACTAAGGAACAATAGAGTAAATATATATATGAACCCTATGTATTTTAAGATCAAAATAACAATTTATATAAATTCATGTATATATAATGAAATATTTATATAAATCAGATGTAAGTTGACATAACCTGGACTACATATATGTAACAATATATGCAGACATATATACCCAAACCAAACTCAAGTATATATAAACTAATACATATACTAATATATATATTTTAAACAACTTCCATAAACTTTACAATTTATAAAACTTATATAGACAACAGACATGCGAAAATATACATATTAGGTTGACAAAATACATATAAAGCACATAAATAATATTGCATATATATTATAACAACCAATTCAACAATAAGCAGTGCATCCAACAATGTATATACACTAAACCATATAACTTATACACTATATATAACAAAACCTATACATATCTTCACTTTCCTTTCAAAGATATACACTGCACATTAAAGAATATATATATATATATATATCCACTCAAACATATACAGATTATAATATGTACAAGCTATTATCCAAATCACATACAACTTAAAATTTATAATTAACAAATAACTTTCAAAATCTTTTATATAACTACATATATAACCGCAGCTAGTAATATAAACTAATATATTCAAATCTAATATATTATAGTCTAAATCAATACTTATATATATAAGCTAATGCATAGGAACTAATATATAAACTGCAACTGTCATATAAAACCAACAAACAAAATATATGTATACAACAAATAAATAAAAAATATATATGAGTATATACCTTAAATAAAGAAAAGAAAAGCAGATGAAGAGCTCGGCTATCTTGCGAGCAGCAAAGGTTGAAGGCCTGCTAGTGGTTCAGGCAGGTGCTCGGCAAAGAATGGGGCTGCCGGCTATTGATGAACGGCGAACTGGTGGTTGCCGTCAAGTGGAGATGGGGAAGCAGTGGGATGGGAAGGCAAAGAATCGGGTTTGTTTGGCAGGGAGAGGCTTTGGGTGCTCGGCCTAGGTAGTGAAAGCTTGTGGCTTTGTGGTGGAGAGGGGATGGCTTCATGGTGGTTGAGCTTCGTGTGAGTGTGGTCGGGCTGGAGGTCGAGAGCGGAGGAGAAGACGGAGAAGGCATGGAGGCCGGGTTGCATGCTTAGTGGAGGCTCGGATCTCGGTGAAGGCTGGGCTCGCGGTGAGGAGGAGAGGTAGGCTGGATGCAAGAGAGAGAGGGGAGAAAGGAGGAAGGCGGTGCTGGCTCTGGTGGTTGTGGGAAGGCCGAACGAGTTTGAGATTGCGGCCATAGCTGGTGAGGGGAAAGTGGGAAGACATGCATGGGAGATGGTTAGGAAGTGAAGGAGATGTGGTCTCTGTGGGAAGAAGGAAGACTACATGCAAGTAGAGTATAGTTTTTTTTAAAAGAGTAATAATGTGAGCAGGTTTCAAGAATGGAAGTGAAAAGACACCGATAATATATTACAACCATGGAATTATAAAAGTCAGCATGAATTCAGGGATTTGAAAAGCAAAAGGATGCTTTGAATCCAACAGTTGATAGATGAACAGACAAGAACCCAAAAGGTTAAGATTTGAGTACCGATATGGTCCGACGTTTTACAGATTCCATTGCGTACCGGACTTCAAAACACAAAATCGAATATACCGCGGAGATCAGCATGACGAGACGATCAAAACGGTATACGGATATCAGTGGTACGATCATCCGATCAAAAATCAATATTCGGTACCGGAAATGCTGCTAATTTTCCAAAAATAAGATAAATGGAGCAATAGCAGTCCAAAATTGGAGAAACTAAAGATGGCGTCTCACTCAGAAGATGATTTACAAATTTATTATATAAAAAAATTCAGGTTTGGAAAACATTTTATTATCATCAATTTTTAACCGATTTAAATTAAAATAAAATTTCACAATATAATAAACTTCCATATTATCAGCTGAAAATTTACCCTCTGCTATGTTTAAATAGACATATTCCAATTATCAAATTTTTATTTCCAAATTTTATTATTTAATATTTCACAAAAATTCAATTAATTAAATAAATAAAACCACTAAAATTTTACGGGTCGTTACATATTTAGAGTATGTTGTTGAATTTGACTCTTTTGAAACATGGATGTCTTTCATAGACTCGTTTGATAAATAATGAGAAGTTTATCATTGAATTGAATGATCATCTTAGGGAGCGGCTGATTGGTCACATTGACGAGCGCTTCGAGAATGTGGTCAAAAGGATTTATGACATCAGAACCTGTACCCAGTGCAAAAGATTATTGCTTCTAAGGATGAACTGAAGCCATAACCAGGCAATGAGGTAAGAAAAAATGGAATAACAACAAGAAAAAGCAACTTCAGAGCAAGGATGGTCAGAAGAAGGGCAAATGGACCCTATTTTCTATAGCTGTGGTGATAAGGGCCATCTAAGTAAGAACTATAAGAACGATGGAAGGAAGTGCTATAACTATAAAATGTTCAAGCATATTTAGAAGGATTTTCCCAAGCCAACAAAGGTGAAGCAGATGGTGAAGGCATGCACTATCAATGTTATTATGATTTCATCGAACGCTCCATCAACAAAGGAGAAGAGAAAATGCACCGTTATTCAAGGTTTGCTTTCTATATATGATGTTCCCATATGCGTTTTATTTGATATTAGGGCTTCACATTCCTTTACATTTAGTAATTATGTGGATAGATTAAGATTAATAGCCAACAAAGTGGACAGAGTCTTGATTGTGTCAAACCCAATAGGAGGATCGACTAGCTTGAGTATGATTTGCCGTAATGTAGTCTTATCGAGTCGTGGATGTACTTTTGTTTATGATTTCTAGGATTCGATATGATTTTGGTGATGGACTGGCTGAAGAAGTAAATAGTAGTAGCAGACCATGAGAGGCTGTTGGTGACGATGGGGACTAACGATGGGTGGAGATTAGAGTTAGGCTACCTACCAGATGATGATGTGATGGTTATCTATCCATATTCGCTTGTGATCCCATATGATGAGTTGTTATCGGTGTCTACCTAGGGAGTATCCGGATGTATTTGAGGAGGTGATCGAAGTACATCACATAGAGAGAAAGAATTTCATATATAATTAGTGAAGGAAGGACGTTAGTCCGTTAGTTATGTTTTTGAGGCATATGGCACCTAAAGAGAAGAGGGAACTAGAGGTGCAAGTGAATGACCTATTGAGGAAGGGGTTCATTCACAGGAGTATATCGAAGCGGGGAGCACCTATAGTATTCACCACTAATGCTGATAGCTCTTTGATGTTGTGTGTTGATTACCATGTGTTGAATATGGTGACGAAGAAGAAAAAGTATCCACTCCCACGTATTGATGAATTGTTGATCAACTCCATGGTGCGAAGGTGCCTTCTCAGTTGGACATTGCAACTAGGTTTCACCAACAGAGAGTGGTAAGGGAAGGTATGCTAATTACAACATTTTTATGCCATATGGATTCTATGAGTGGTCGGTTAACCAATGCACTGATATACTATGTTGAATTTTTGAACCATGTCTTCAAGGTTCAACAAAATAAGTTTTTCCTTGTGTTCATTGATGATATTCTCATCTACTCATGGATGGAAGAGGAATGTAAGTCACATTTGAGGATTGTGCTTAAGATGTTGAGGAAATATCAATTGAAGGCTAAGTTTTCTAAATATCATTCCAGGAGGAGGAAAGTGCGATTTTTGGGTCACGTTGTTTATGAGGAGGGCATCACTACAGATCCTATGAAAGTTACATCAGTCCAAGATTGGGATCGACCCAAGAACAACATAGATGTAAGGAGTGTCCTTGTGTTAGCGAGATACTATAGACAATTCTTAAAGGACTTCTCAAGGGTAGCAGAACCGTTAACCAATTTGATAAAGAAGAATCAAACTTTTGGTTGGGACACGAGATGTGAGGTATTTGTTGGTCTGAAGGAGAGGTTTATGAGTGCACCAATGTTAGTCATTCCAAGTGGGAATGGGGAGTTGAAGGTAGACACGAATGCATGTGGTACTAGATTGGACATTGTATTGATGCAGAGGAGCAATCTGTTGCGTATGTTAGTCGATGGTTGAAACAACATTAGAGGAAATGACCGATCCATGACTTGGAGTTGGTGATGATAATGTTTGCTATGAAGGTATGGAGTCATTATTTGCTTGGATAGAGGTTCAAGTTATTTGGGGACCATAAATCATTCAAGTACCTCTTCTTGCAAAAAGGACTTTAGCCTTCATAAGTAGGGATGGTTAGAGTTCCTGGCCTTCAGGGACTTTGACATTTCCTATACACCCAGTAAAGGAAATGCAACCACTAATTCTCTAAGTAGAAGATATGTCAGTTTGTAAGCTATGTTTCTGGAGTGGATATAACTTGAGTATATTGCTGGTTATGACTTCATATCTCGAAGTGAGCTAGAGCCAGATGTGTTGGCTAGTTTGATTATCATACCTACTTTGATTGAGCGAATTAAAAGTCAGAGATGTGATGCCAGTTTAGTAGAGATCATTGCTACGATTAAGAATGGAGTGGAGTCTGAAGAAATAAGGTAGAATTGACTCGACCGTGACGGTTGGCTCTGTAAGGATGGGTGATTGTTTCCGCTTGATGTTTATGGGTTGAGGGATGAGGTGTTACGAGAGTGCCATCATTCGAGATTGACTATATATCCAAAAGGCAATAATATGTATAAAGATACGAATCAATCATTTTATTGGGAAGGGATGATGAAGGACGTCGGGACATTCATCTCGAAGTACATGAACTATCAGCTAGTAAAGGCTGAACAGAAAAGGACGAGTGGTTTGCTGCAACCGCTTGAGATTTCCAAGTGGAAGTGGGAATATATATCAATGGAATTCATCGATGTATTGCTGAGGACTAGAGGAGGGTACGATTGCATCTAGGTTATAGTTAATAGAATGATGAAGAGTATAAGATTCCTACCCCTAAAGTCTAGTAGGATGGCATCCAAATTGGTCGAGTTGTATTAACCCCACAGATATAGATTTTGAAGACAACAACAATATAAACATAGGTACTGATGTTTTCCCATGTTGTATAAAGTATTTTTACAGGATATTATACAAGAGTATACAAGTACAGGATTATCGAATTTGAAGACTGATCAGTAAAAAGACTAGGTACTAAGATTCAGTGATGATCATGATATTTGAAGACTCATAAGTTTAATAACAAAGAAACCAAAGTTCAAGACTATAGATCATAGGAAATAACCATTAGAATAATTTGTCAAAGCCATTGGATAGCAACCGTTTGATTCTTTTAATACTCTCTTATCAAAATACTTATTATTATTTTATTACTATCAAAATATTTATTTTATTTTCCAAAATATATTTTACAAATATTTTATAAAAGTATTATATATATTAAAGTATTTAGAAACTATGTTTAAACACTTTTACAAGAGTTTGAAATCTTTGCAACATTTTAAAGGTGTTTGTATGTTTTCATAACATACAAATGTATGTTGACACATACCACATAGTATGTCGACATATGGACCGTTGGGGAGATGGTTTTAAAATTTTGAAAAGTTATGGTTTTGATCATATCTCTTCACGAATAGACACATCCTTTTAAACATTGTTTAAACCAGTGAAAGGATGGCCTTTTAATTTTAAAAAGTTATGATTATTTATTACATCTTTTCACATACTATATAAAGGGTTAGAAAATGAATTTTTAATGATCTTTTCTTTCTTCTTCTTACACTGAACTCTCACTACATATTCTCTCAAATTAAAATTCTACTTTGCTCTCTACAAACTACTCACTCATTTGCACGTACTCTCTCATCAATTCAATGATCAAAGTGCTATCAAAAGAGCTATAGGATATCTTGTATCAAAGTACAACTATTTATATTTGGAAACCGGAAACTCTTTACTACTATTTGTTTGAGTGTGCTTGTTGCCCATTCAAATCAAGTAGGTGTGCTTATTGCCCGTTCAAATTAAGTGGATGTGCTTGTTGAACCGTTTAAATCAGGTGGGTGTGCTTGTAGCCCGTTTAAATCAAGTGGGTGATCTTGTTGCCTGATTTGATCAAGAGAATCTACCCTGAACTCGAAAATCAGGAGGGTGTATCTCGTTGCCTTGAAATTGATACCGTATTCTGGTTTTCTTGCTACCGTCAAAGTAGGCAATTGAAAAGAAATATGTACAAGAAATTGTATGGGACTAGATGCAGGAGAAATCTGAACTAGTATAAAATCTATGGTGTCATCTTTCTAACTCATTACTTTACTTTTATTGCATTTATTTATATATGTAATTGTCCATTAGTATATATATTAGTGATTTATTATCTGTTTTGATTCAAATCTTGAAATGGGTTAAAAAGTTCCATAAAAGTTATAAAACACTATTCACCTCCTCTAGTGTTAAAATAACCTTAAGATCCATTGATATTACTACTACACCGTTTCCCACAAGTTGTATGTGAAGTGGATCATGTGATTCCATGGTGTATCGAAGAACATTATAAATGACCGGGACCCATTGTTCACAAGCGGGTTTTGGAAGAGATTATGAGAGACTTTAGGGTCAGAGTTGCATTTAAGTACAACTCATTACCCAAAAAATGATGGGCCGACGGAATGGGTAAATCATGTCTTAAAGGATCTCTTGCAAGCTTGCATACTTGACTATAAGGGCTCATGGGATGATCGTTTGCATCTTTTTGAGATTGCATGCTATAACAGTTATTAGTCTGGTATTAATATGGTACCATTACATTATATGGCCGACCATGCAACACTCCTTCATGTTTGTGGGAAGCATGCAAGAAACTAATACTATGACCAGATATGATTAGAGAAACATTGAAGAAGATCGAGGTTATTTAGCAGCAAATGAAAGATGCTCAGGATAAACAAAAGAAATACACTTATAAGAGAAGATAAGATTAGAGTTATTTGTCGACGATATGATGTTTGTCTAGATATCTCCATTGAAGAATGTAGTTTAATTCAGTACTAAGGAGAAATTGGCACCGAGATTTGTTGGTCCTTTTCAATACTCGAGAGGATTGGAAACCTTACTTATAGAGTCGACTTACCTCAAAAGATGCGAGTGTGCATAATGTGTTCTATGTTTCTTATTTTGCAGAAGTTCGTGCATGGCTCGGGCGTAACTATTACTCTGGATCAATTAAATGATATTGAGATTGAGCAAGAGCCTTTGATACCATATAAGCCTTTTTGTATCATTGGATGCGATACGAGTACTTTAGTAGGAAGATGGTGGAGTTGGTGAAGGTTAAATGTAGTGAGAGTGAAGACGATTTCTTCACTTGGTAAGACTTTCTATTTATTACATTTACTTTCACTTCGATGTCATATAAAGTAGTTTAATATTGTACATGCTATGGTAGGAATATATACCATTTGTTGCTTATGTGTGCATGTTCGATGTTTGATATAATTGCTTGTGGTTGCTAGGCATGGTTGGTAACTATGTTGATTATCTTTACCTTGTTTGATTGGGATTTCGAGGGTGAAATTCCTAAAGGGGGAGAGTGTATGATCCGCATTTTACGTATTGCAGGATCGTAAAATATAATGTTCAAATTCATATTGGGTCGTATGATGCTATAAATTTAGGTAGTGTTAAATATTGATATTTTAAACCCTAAGTAGTTTTATCATATGATTTTGATCCTGAATACTTGTAAGGCCTATAACAATTAATAATAGTCAAATTACGACCAGAGACCACTTCTATTGGAAAGATAAGATGGTTTCTCTTTCCATGGAGTGGTCATAATAGATTTTTAGACTTATTATTTCAGGGATATGACCGTTTGAAATTAGGCAATTTTTGGAACAGCTTAGTGGGTAATTAGCTTAAGCTCAGGTTAGGCCCACAACCCATTTTAGAAAATGTGCCTTATAGAGCTGATGCGACAGTCCTATATCATTTTCTATCTTCCCAAATCTAGTTATAGCCTCCATCAATTGCCTTGATAGCCAAAAGGCAACATTAAACCTTACTTTAATTAGCCAAATAAAGTCATTAGACAATATTTAGTAAGGGTATTAGGTAGATTACTATTTGGGAGTGCATTTGGGATCATGAAAGCTTATATTCATCACGACATTACATTTGTAATTTTGCATTTATAGATCTTGATGAGTGGTTTACCTTCTCACTTTACTATGCCAGTTAATATAGTTAAAATTGACGTTGTTAATTGGTTTTTGGATGTCAAAATGATTTCAAATGTAAGTATAACCCTAAAATTTGTTTTAAAGAGATAAATGCTGATTTTGATTCATTTTTAACCATTTGACCAAACCATTTTCATTTTCTATTATTATAGATCTAGGATGATATGGATGTTGGAATTGTGTTTGAATTGCTTGTGTATGACATATGGATTCTTTGTAATGTTTGTATGTAGTGTTTGTTGGAATTTTGATTTTTTTGAGTGTAATTTGAGAGTGGCTATCATTTGAGTGATCAATAAACAAAAATTCTCAAAACATGATGCGACCAAAATATAGTTTTCTTGGATGCTTAGGAAGCCTACACTTTTGATCGCACGAAGTTTAGGATGGAGATGTTGAAGTTTTAGGGTCTTTAAATTTTTATCAGTGGCAGACTTGAAAAATTGTCGGTGGTAGTTTCACTTTGGGTAAATGGCACTACAAATTCGAGGTGGGGTAATCGTCAAGCGAGTATGTTTTCGGGCAAGGGAGAAATTAACACAAAGCTATGGAGTTTTATCAGTGCTTTGTATTATAGGCAATACATCTGATTTTATTATATGATGCCTAAACTCTATAATTTATGTATATAGCTGTGGTGAATCTATGCACTTTTATTATGCAGTTCTTACCTATTTTATACCTGTGATGATTGTTATATATTATTCGATGCACTAACCTCGTAGAGAAAGATTGTGTAGAGATGTAAGTAATGAAAATAAATTGAACAAGGAAGAGAATGCTAATTTAAATGCAGAAAGTAAGAACACCAAATTTATAGTGGTTCAGCGTAATTGCCTACGTCCACTTTGAGGTTAAACTTTATTGATCTTCTTAATAGTTGATTACAAATACAATTCGTCAATCAAATGCTTGAATGAAGTTCTTAAGTAGAGAAGATGAGTCTCCAAAATGGCAGAGTCTCCCCAGTGTTCTCCGAAAAAAGGTCCCTTTTCACTGTGACCCTGCCCCTCTATTTATAGACAAAGATGGGCTGGACTTCCCAGATGGGCTCGGTAGCCGAACACTCTAGCCCAATTATAGTGGTCGCTGCATGCCGAACCAGGTAGGCCAAACAGAATGATGCCGATCAATCCTTCCTATGCCGAACGGTATGTTTGATGTGTGGGAAGTGCAGAGTAGTTGTCAGTCGAAGCCGAACGTGCCTCTGTCCGAAGTGCTTGACCGAGCAACGCTCTCTGGCCGAACGATGCATTCTGGCCGAACGATCCTTCCATGTCGAGTAATCATATACCCCGAACATCTTCTAATGCCGAGTACTCTTGGATGCCGAGTACTCCTTGACGCCGAGTGCTATTGGATGCCGAGTCCCACTGGATGCCGAGTACTACGCCGGGTACTCCTAGATGCCGAACACTCCCTGATGCCGAGTTCCACTGGATGCCGAGTACTCCTAGATGCCGAACACTCCCTGATGCCGAGTTCCACTGGATGCCGAGTACTACGCCGAGTACTCCTAGATGCCGAACACTCCCTGATGCCGAGTTCCACTGGATGCCGAGTACTCCTAGATGCCGAACACTCCCTGATGCCGAGTTCCACTGGATGCCGAACACTCCCTGATGCCGAGTTCCACTGGATGCCGAGTACTAGTTGCTTGGTCAAATCTCCAGGAAACACTTGCCCCCCAAAGTGTATCGCGTGGCCGAACGTGGTACGCTTTGAATCTTTTCGTCACGTCTCAAACCCTTGGCTAACCTCGAACAGAGATGCCCCTTTTGTGAATTCCAGCGATTCAGGTGTGTGCCGAGCCTGTTCCAAATGCCGGATGAGACATTCGTAACCGAACGATGCTTCCTTGCCGAACGATACTTCAGTGCCGAACCATTGTGCGCCGATGCCGAACGATATGACCTTGACCGGTTCCACCGGATATGGCCTTTTCGACTTCTCCTTCTGTCTTATAAAAGTCGATACCTTCTTCCTCCTTCTCTTTTCACGCTCACTTTTCCTATCTTGTTTTCGAGAAACTCGCCTGTCAACAATCTTCAAGGACTTAATAACACTTCCTAACCTATTCGGCGCTAATCAAAACCGCGGCCTTAACTCCAAATTTCTCCAAGTCGTGATCTTCTAACTAGGTAACAATCCCTCTAACTAAATCCACAAAGGGGTTCCAACATGAAGCTCGAGTCCGTAAATTGTGGATGTTGCATGGAATTTTAGGGCCAGATGATGTGGAGGAAGGTAGGAGTTGGTTAGAATGCCAAACAGGATGGTTCGATGTTACTCACCGAACGATTCGTCTTTGTGGTTCGGTGTGGATGGAGGAAGAAAAGGGGGAATGAGGTCGCTGTAGAGGACGGTGTGTCGAGCGTTGGCGCTCGGCGTAACCTTGGCTCGGCACGATTCGTCATATGTCGGGCAGTGCAATGGAAAGATGTGGAAGGAGTATGAGCCAAATAGGATGTCGAATGTTGTCCCGGCCGAACAAGATTTCAGCCGAATGATGCTTTTCCGAACAGTCACAAATGCCGAACCACCTTGGGTGCCGAACAGTATAAATGCCGAACAACATAAATGCCTAACAATATAAATGCCGAACAATACAAACGCCGAACACCATAAATGCAGAACAATATATAAATGCCGACCAATACAAACGCCGAACAACACAAATGCCGAACCACATGATTGTCGAACGTTTATGAATGCTGAAACCTGTTCTGGTCGGACAAAACTTAGCCGAACATGCCGAACAATACCTCTAGCCGAAAAATACCTTTAGCCGAACAGGTACTAGGCCGAACACTTATTAACCTTGCCTATTCATATAGCAAAACAAGGACCAGGACTTAAGCACACTATCACACATAAACCTGAACTTAGATTAACATTCGTTTTCTGAATTTGAAACTGTAGTCACCACAAGGCGGGCTTTTTGAGACGGTCAACGATGACGGTCTTCGAAGGCGATGATTCGAAGCTCATCTATATATCTTTGAAATCTCTAGATTCTTATTTCTTGTACACGATTGCTTGCACTAGTTTACACATCACGCGGGGGGAAAATTCGTGTTGTTAATTCTAACGTTCAACGTTTTTCTAAGTATAGTTTTCTCGGGCACTTATCCAGATTCATTATTTATTGGGGATGTCGAGAAAGTCTAGCTCTGCCACTATATTCGACAGGCCTGGGCCGTCATCAAGGCAAGAAGCCGCTGATACTTCTAATCCGTCGACTTCCCCTGCTCATAACTTAGCACCTGATGCCCTGGAAGCAACAATTCTACTGGACAATCCGATCGATTCACAAGCTTCAAAGATCAATGAAGCTGCACTCCGATGGATATGTTCCATCCACGGGATTCCTTTCGCCGATGCGTTAGTCCCTTCGCGACACGATCGTCCTCACCTGCCCCCAGTCGGATATACCACTTGCAACAAATTCATGTGTTGGATGGGCAGCATGCCTCCGTTTAACTTGTTCCTTCGGGACGTGTTGTAGTACATCGACATTGCTCCGTCGCAGCTACATCCGAACTGTCACGCGGGTCTATATGGGACCTATCTACTCTTTATGGCCGTCTTCTCTAGACCTCCAACATCTGGCGACATCAGATATATCTATATGATCAAGAAACGAAAAGACAGCCCTTCCTTTATGTTCCTCGAGCCGTACCACAAATGCCAAATCTTGACAGGAGCATGCAGTAAATTCGCCCTGTACAAACAGGAATGGTTCTACGTGCGTTGCCCCCCTGGTTTTGCGAGGAGATGGGTTGAAGGCAGTAAGTCTCTTTGCTGAGTCATCATTCGTGATTAAGCGAAGTCATGCTTTTTCTAACTCCTCGTTTCATCTTTTTTAGGTATCAATCCGCGTTTGGAGGGCCGAGGATATTCTTAGGCCGTTGAGGCCATTAGAGCTCTTCCTGCCGAGGAACGAGACATTCAGACCATCATTTCAAACGAGTCATTGTCAAGGTTTGGCTTGCTTTCCCCTGGTCGCCGGATTTGCCTTCCGGAGGGCGTTTCTATTCCCAAGCCAGCATCCGGTAAAGGGAAAAAACAGGCCGGATCGTCATCACGCCGCACTTCCGATGCATAGGAAGAAGGCGAGCACAAAGAGGATGAAGCTCCTAAGACCCAAGGCGAGAATGTGGGTCCTGCTTGGAATCCAGCTGTCGAAGTTCACGACATTGAAACGTCGTCCTCCCCTTCGAAGGGAAAGAAGAGGTTAAAATACAAAATTCGGAAAGAGAAAGTTGGTGGCACTTCAAAAGTTATGCCCATCCCGCCCGAGAACGAGGCTTCCTCACAGCACCTGGAAAGTTCTCTAAGGGGTTTGTCGAATCTCTCTATCCCTGATGATATACTTAATTACGGGTTTAACGATCTTGAAGCCCTTAAGCTTTCTTCGCCCGCTAGAGGCAATGCGGGAGTTTAACTCCCGATCCAAGGAGACAATACTCTGATTAGTAAAGATAAAAGAACTGGTCCGTAGGGGGGAACACTAGGACACACACGCACATACGCATTCTATCATACACTTCAAGTTTTTTCTTATTTCCTGTATTTTTCTTAACTCGTTGTTATCTCCATTCTTTGCAGGTGACATGGGGCGCTCTCACGGATTCGATCGCCTTCATGGTTCTTCCATATTTCATCATTCCGGACGGGACTCAGGTTCAGGCAGACGCAGGGACAGAGATGATTATGAAGATAGAGACAATCGTCCCCGCGAGTCGTCTCACCGTAAGAAGGCATATTCTCAATCTTCACAGTCCCGTGATCCTCTTCCTCCAACTGAGCCGGATAAAGAGAAGTCTTCACAGAAGGGTTACCAATCTGATGCTCCTCGAGAACAACACTCCGGTTCATCGAGTACAAGGCAAGTTCGGGAGCAACGAAAAAGAGCGGAACTTCCAAAGCCTCCTCCCCCTACTCCCGCGGTTGATCCAACTGTAGCGGAAAAGATGGTCGATCTTAAGGCCAAGTTTCCAAAAATTTGCTTTGACGGTCTGAAGTTCCTCCCGGCTATTCACCATATTCCCGGGCACGTGAAGCAGAGTGCCATTGCCTGCAATAACGATGTCTATGTTCAACATGATGTGTTTGTACATTTGGTTGAAAAGATCTCGGAGGTGTGCGTTGAGCGTCAATATGAGATTGATCGCCTAAAATTGGAGGCTGGCTGCGACAAGAACATCATCAAGCACCAAGACAAAGAGCTTGCTTCATACAAGTCAAAGCTGGAAGCCGCTGAACAAAGCGCAAAAGATACTGCTGAGGCAGTTACTCGTTTAGAGATGGCTCACAAGAAGGAACTTGATGAAGCAGTCCAGCGCAGCGGTGCCCTTGCCCTAGAAAAAGATTCCGTTCAAAAAGAAAGGGACGCGCTCGCCATACAAGTCAGAGAGCTGAAAGAATTACTCTCCAAGGAGAAGGAGGACAAGGTAGCTGCTCAAGAAGAATCACAATGATACTGTGATGAAATCGTTGCTACTCGTCTCCTGAAAACGAAGCTCGATGATGAACTTGCTGGGGTTGAGAAAATGAAGGACGAAGCCCGTGAGGAGGGCAAAAGAAAAGCTGCGGAGGAGATTGACTCTCGCCTCGAGGCGGCCGCAGAAGCCGGCAGGGAAGAGGTCAAATGCATGTTTGACCCGTTGATTGCTGAGTATGGAGCCTGCGTCCTTATGCATCGTGACTTAACATTCATGGGCGATGGCTATCTCGAATCCCTAGCTGAGGCCTGGGAAACCTTAGTAAAGATCAGGAAAATCGAGTCGGGCTCTGAAGAGGTCGATGAGGATGCCTTGGTGAAGGAGTTTCTTAGGGGGAATTAGCCAGCAGATCTATCCGCAGCTTTGGCGCTTTATAACAAAGTCTCTCCCCTTCCAAAAAGAGAAAAGTGATGAAGCTGGCCCGTCTGGGGCTGAGACTACGGCTCCTCATATTGCTGCTCCTCCCGCTGCTCAGCCGGCCGGTCAGCCGACACTTGACCCGTTCGAGCAGCATGCCGGCTATGATCCTGAAGATCCCGGGCTTGGCGTTCATGTGCTATCTCCTATTCTGGAGGGTGAAACCCCACGCGCAACCGATAGCCAACCAGAACCCGGTAGGAAACTCTTCTTTTCTAGAAGTCAAAAGATCTGGTTATTTTCCAGCATTTATTCGTTCTAATGTTCATTCTTTATGTTTTCATGCAGGCTGCTCTGATGCCGAGCCAACTCCGAGGAGCGATGACGCCAAGGAGGAGGCAGAGAAAACAAGCGACGTTGTTCACGCGGGAGTAATTCCTAGTCCCAATGCTTAAGTGATTGGGGCGCTAGATGATGATAAGCTTGACACTTCATCTCCTGCCGAAGGGAGTGATGAAATCGAAATCACTAGCGCCTCTGAGCATACTTCAAAGATGAGCATGAAGGACCGCCTCGCCGAAGAGGAGAAGAAAAAGGTCGAGGTCAAAGTTGAACCTGAAATACTGGAACTTACCGACCCGCGGAACAGACCTTTGAAAATCATTCTCCCGGGCAGGTCCAAACCACTAGATGTTCCGTCTCCTACTCCTGACTCCGCTTCTTAAGAAAGCAAGAAATCCAAGAAAAAGCGTGAAGGAGAGGAGTCGTCGGAAAAAACAAAGGAAGACAAGAAGAAGAAACCGAAGAAATAATCGATACACTCGTTCAATGAGCTTCTTGCTTAAGTCTTGTAGTTGCTTTTATCTTTTGTAGCTTGTAGTTTGTATAGATAGGTTCTTAACTCTGAGTTTTGCAGGAGTAACTGTGTAACCCCATTTTGAACTATTGAATGAAGTTTAGTTTCTTTTTCATTTGAATGATTCTCTTGCTTTTCTTTGGTTTGCTGACTAACTGTAGTCATAACTCAAGTTCTTATGAGTTGCATTACCTCCCAGTCCATTCTCGTGTTGTTCAAACATTTCCAGACGTGGCATACTTCTTGTTCCACATTTCTCGAGTACTTGGACTTTTTTCTAAATCTACGCTCCGGGGATTTAGAGTAAGTTGATCCGCGTTCAGGGGATTCGGAAGTTCGCATCGTTTATACTCTAGTCCGCACTCTGGGGACTTAGAGTACTCCGATCCGCGCTCTGATGATTCGGAGATTTGAAATCGTTTATACTCCAGTCCGCACTCTGGGGACTTAGAGTACTCCGATCCGTGCTCTGGGGATTCGGAGATTTGAAATCGTTTATACTCTAGTCCGCACTCTGGGGACTTAGAGTACTCCGATCCGCGCTCCGGGGATTCGGAGATTTGAAATCGTTTATACTCTAGTCCTAACTCTGGGGACTTAGAGTACTCTGATCCGCACTCTGGGGATTCAGAGATTTGAAATCGTTTATACTCCAGTCCGCACTCTGGGGACTTAGAGTACTCCGATCCGCGCTCTGGGGATTCAGAGATTTGAAATCGTTTATACTCCAGTCCGCACTCTAAGGACTTAGAGTACTCCGATCCGCGCTCAGGGGATTCGGAGATTTGAAAACATTTATACTCTAGTCCGCACTCTGGGGACTTAGAGTACTCCGATCCGCGCTCTGGGATTCGGAGATTTGAAATCGTTTATACTCCAGTCCGCACTCTGGGGACTTAGAGTACTCCGATCCGCGCTCTGGGGATTCGGAGATTTGAAATCGTTTATACTCCAGTCCGCACTCTGGGGACTTAGAGTACTCCGATCCGCGCTCAGGGGATTCAGAGATTTGAAATCGTTTATACTCTAGTCCGCACTCTGGGGACTTAGAGTACTCCGATCTGCGCTTTGGGGATTCGGAGATTTGAAATCGTTTATACTCCAGTCCGCACTCTGGGGACTTAGAGTACTCCGATCCGCGCTCTGGGGATTCGGAGATTTGAAGGCGTTTATACTCCAGTCCGCACTCTTGGGACTTAGAGTACTCCGATCCGCGCTCAGGGGATTCGGAGATTTGAAATCGTTTATACTCCAGTCCGCACTCTGGGGACTTAGAGTACTCCGATCCGCGCTCTGGGGATTTGGAATCGTTTATACGAGTCCGTAAATCGTACAGGATAATGTAGTTCGTCATCTGATCATGAGATATAGGAACATTAGTGATTTGTGGAAAATACGGCTTCAAGCCTTTATTAATGAAAAACAACTAAACTGCTTGATTACATAGTTAAAAAGAAACTAAGTTGCGACTGAACGAAAACACATAGGAAATAACAGTGCCTAAAACAAGAAAGGAAAACATGCTAAATGTAATAATACCACAAATGCTCACTGTTCCATGCTCGAGGGAGTGTTGTGCCATCAACGGTCGCTAGCTTGAATGTTCCTTCTCCAAGCTTCCGTTCAATGACGTATGGACCTTCCCAGCTGGGATTCATACGCGATGGTACCGGGAAAACTCGTTTCAGAACGAGATCACCTACATCAAAAGTTCTTGGGCGGACTCTGCCGTCGTAGTAACGCTTGACTCGGTGTCTATGCGCTGCCGCCCTTAATTCGGCCTCTTCATGTTTTTCATCGATGCAGTCCAGTGATTCCAACAAGAGGTCCCGGTTCGTCTTGGGATCATAGTACGTCACTCGGTATGATGGAACTTCAAGTTCCACGGGTATAACGGCTTCCGAGCCGTATGCCAAGGCGAATGGAGTGTGGCCGGTCGCGGACTTGTGGGTAGTTCTATAAGCCCATAGTGCTGTTGGGAGTTCATTTACCCACTTGCCTCCAACCTTCTCTAGACGCTTCTTTAGTATGGACTTGATTATTATGTTAACGGCCTCGACTTGTCAGTTAGCTTTTGGGTGTGCAATGGCGGCGAACTTCTTCTCGATGCCATACTTTAAACATAACTCTTTGAACTCTCTGCTTTCAAATTGCGTCCCATTGTCTGTAATGATGGTGCGAGGAAGGCCAAAGCGGCATATAATGTTTCGTACAACGAAGTTAATGACCTTCTTAGAGGTGTTTGTGGCCAAAGGCTCTGCCTCAGCCCATTTTGTGAAATAGTCGACTGCAACTATCGCGTATTTCGCACCACCTTTGGATATAGGCAAAGAGCCGATTATGTCGATTCCCCAGATTGCAAATGGCCAGGGACTAACCATTTGTGTGAGTTCCGTTGATGGAGTCCTCGGGATTTTCGCATATCTTTGACACTTGTCACATTTTCTTGCATAGTCCGCAGCGTCCCGGTTTACGATCGGCCAGTAATATCCGTAGCGGAGGACCTTCTTTGCTAGCGTTTGCCCCCCAGTATGGTCGCCACATTCCCCTTCGTGAACCTCTCTTAAGACCCGCTTTGTCTCGTCATGAGCGATGCACCGTAATAATGGGACTGAGAACCCTTTTCGATACATTAATCCATCCTGCATCACGTATCGCGCGGCCTTTCGAAGGACCTGCCGTCTTTCGCTCCTTTTTTCTGGTAAAGTCCCGGTCGTCAGGTACAGTTTGAATGGGGTTATCCACGATTCCTTCTCGATTTCCATTTCCAATATACAATCAACTTTCATCTCGTCTATGCTCGGGGCGTGCAAGGCCTCAACGGGATACAATCCCATTTGCTGTGCATCGCATGTGCTTGCAAACTTAGCCAACAAGTCGGCTTCTTTATTCTGTTCGCGCGGGACATGCGAAATGTCATAATGCTCGAGATTCGACAGTAGTTCTTGGACCTGAACAAGGTATGGAGCAAGCTTCTGTCCCTTGGCTTGGTAATCTCCCCGCACTTGGTAAACCACCAACTGTGAGTCATAAAAGATCTCAACTGATTTGATCCCGAGTTCTCCGATGAGCTTCAAGCCAGCAATCAATGCTTCATATTCTACTTCGTTATTCGTAGCTGGGAAATCAAGCTTCAAAGCATAACAGATTGATCGATTTTCCGGAGTTATAAGAATTACACCCGCGCCGGAGCAACGGTCGTTGGATGCCCCATCAGTGTATAATTTCCATCGAACGGGGGGAATGGCGTCATGATTATCTGGTTCTATGGGCATGGTAAACTCAGCGATAAAATTTTCTAATGCTTGCCCTTGTATGGCTCTCCGTGGCAAGTAGGCGATATCGAACTGGCTCAACTTGATGTTCCATTTTAGCAACCTTCCGGAAGTTTCTGGTCGTTGGAGTACCTGCCGCAGGGGTTGATCGGTATAGATACTGACTGAGTGAGCTTGAAAATATGGGCGTAGCTTACGTGATGCAATCACCAAGCAATAGGCCAATTTCTCGATTTTAGGGTAATTTCTTTCTGCCCCCGTTAAACGCTTGCTAACATAATACACCGGTTTCTGGATTCGATCCTCCTCGCGAACTAAAGCCGCGCTTATCGCATGTGGGGATACAGCCAAGTATACATACAACATCTCGTGGTCTACTGGTTTTGACAGCACTGGTAGACTTTCCAGATGCCTCACCAGATCCCGGAATGCTTCCTCGCAACTAGACGTCCATTCGAAGTTCTTCTTCCCCTTCTTTATTATATCAAAGAAAGGGATGCACTTGTCGGTTGCCCTGGATATGAATCGACTTAGCGCAGCTACTTTTCCATTCAAGCTCTGTACCTGCTTTATAGTCCTGGGTACTTGCACATCTCGAATAGCTTGGATCTTTTCAGGGTTAGCTTCAATTCCCCTAGCATTGACGATGAATCCCAAAAACTTCCCCGACGCAACGCCGAAGGAACACTTCAGAGGGTTGATCTTCATCCCGTAATACCTGAGTATGTCGAACATTTCAGCCAAGTCTCGAATGTGGTCGTTTGACTGTCGCGACTTCACGAGCATGTCATCCACATAGACTTCCATCGTCCTACCAAGCTGGTCCTTGAACATTCGATTCACCAAACGTTGATAAGTCGCTCCTGCGTTCTTTAGTCCGAAGGGCATTACTACATAGCAATATAGCCCGACATCCGTAACGAAGCTGGTGTGTTCTTAGTCCGGAATATGCATCGGGATTTGGTTGTATCCCGAGTATGCATCCATGAATGATAACAGCTCATGTCCTGCGGTGGAGTCGACCAACTGATCGATCCTTGGTAACGGGAAGCTGTCCTTGGGGCATGCTTTATTCAAATCGGAATAGTCTATGCAAGTTCTCCATTTCCCATTTGCCTTTTTCACTAGTACGAGGTTCGATACCCATTCAGGATAGAGGGCGTCGCGGACGAACCCATTGGCTTTGAGTTTGTCCACCTCTTCTCTGAGAGCAGCGGACCTCTCCGGGTCCATTCCTCTCCTCTTTTGTTTAACCGGGACATATTTCGGGTCTATGTTCAACATATGACTCGTGATGGCGGGAGAAATCCCACACATATCAGAATGCGTCCAGGAGAAAACATCAAGATTCGCCCGGAGGAAGTCACTAAGGTCTTCAGTCATTGCGGGGCCAAGCTGTGATCCGATCTTCAGTATCCGCGAAGGGTCGTTTCGGCCAACTAAAATGTCAACCGTTAGTTCAGCTGGCACTGCCTTTTCTTCCCTGGGTTTCTCATCGTCGTCTCTCGGATCTATGTCTCTGAAGATCCGAGAATTATGCCCGAGCCAGGGCTCGGTTACTACTTGTCAATTATCCATATTAAGGATGCGGACGGGACTGTCCGCAACCTTTCCTTTCTCCCTTCGATGGGCCTTTCGGAGCTCAACCACATAACAGGAACGACCAACTGCTTGGTCGCCATGAACAATACCTACTCCTTTGTCAGTCGGGAACTTCAAAGTTAAGCACCACGGGGCTAACGCTGCCCTAAATTTAGCTAGGGTCGGTCTGCCCAAGAAAACATTATACGGAGAATCCACATCCAAAACTACGAAGGGTAGGATTCGTACCCTTCGACGCTCGCCTTGTCCCAGTTCAACCGGTAACTCAACATACCCCATTGCATCGGTCGCTGCGCCGTTAAAACCGTGTATACGAGCCTTGGACGGTTTCAAGTCCTTTGTTTCCATTTTCATTTGGTCATAAGCCTTCTTGAAGATGATGTTGACAGAACTTCCCCAATCAATCAGAATTCTTTTCACATATGCCGGTCCGATCGTCGCAGATATGACCATCGGGTCGATGGTTGGAGCCTCTATTTGATCAGCATCTCTGTTTCTGAACACTATATCGTCTGTCATTATGCGCTGCTGCTTAGCAAGGGTCCCATCCTCCACGTTCGAACAGCACTCGAAATCTGCATGCTTCAGGGAGCTTGCATACCGCTCCATCTCTTGCCAATTCTTATCCGCGGGGTGAGGTCCGCCGATAATAGTATTTATGACTAGTCTACCCACGGTTCGGGCAGGCTCCTCGGGGTGACGCGGGGCCGGTGCGCGACCTGGGTTGGACGTTCCCTGTCCTCCTTCCTGTGGATCCTTCACAAATTCTTGCAACTTCTTTTGCCTGATCAACTTCTCGATAGCGTCGTGCAGGTGTCTGCACTCTTTCGTATTGTGCCCATAAGTCTCATGGAAGCGACAATATTTCCCGGTTCGCTTCTGCTCCTCAGTTGATTCTTTCGGACGTGGCTTTCTGTACTGAAAAGTATTGCAGGTAGATAGGTAAATGTTCACAAGAGGCGCATTCAGCGGAGTATACTCGTTGTAGCTTGGAATTCTCGACTTCCACTTCCCCGCTTCTCTCTTCTTCCCTTGATTTCTTCCTCCGGACTCCTTAGGCTGCCCAGGCTTGTTTTGGACATTGACTTGGACCTTTCCCGAGTTGTCTCCGGACTGCTTCACGGCAACGTTGCTTTTCATAGACTCTTGGACAGGTCCTGGTGCCTTATCTCGTCTTACCCACCTAGCTTCCTCTCTCCTTATGAACTGGTGTGCCTTTGAGTAGAAACGCTCTAGCGTAGTTGGAGGTTTTCCTGCCAACCAGTCTCCAAACTCAGAATCTGGGTCCACACCTCTCATTACAGCCATTAGAATAGCATGATCATTGGGATTGCTGACTTCAGTTGCCGCAACATGGAACCTTTGTAAATATTCCTTCAATGACTCCCCAGGACTTTGGATTACACTTGACAGAGACATTACGTCCTTTGGACGAGTAGTGTGTATCCTGAACTGCTCAATAAACTTCTTTGCCAACTCCTCGAAATTGGATACGGACCGCGGAGGAAGTCGGGTGAACCACATAGTAGCAATCCCAGATAGAGTAATTGGAAAGCATCTACACTTGGTGGCATCATTTGCTCTAGCTGAATCCATCATCCATTCGTACCTCTTGACATGCTGTCTGGGGTCAGTCTTTCCCTCATACGCAGGGATAATAGGCATACTAAACTTCCTGGGGTACGCCGCCTGCAGCACAACATCTGTGAATGGAGTATGACTTCTTGATACTCCCCAATCATCGTTCGATAAACCCTGATTTTCTTTCATCAATTGCCTGACCATGGCTGTCAGATCTGGTGTCTGTATGGAAGGCGGAAGGTTAGAGTCTGTTCTACGTGACTTTTCACGCTGATGCCTCCTCTCCTGGCGATCTGCCAATCGTGCGTCTTGAGGTTCGACATCGTTAGCGTTTTGATGGTCTGGGCCTCCAACCTCCATCCATACTCCAGTTCCTAAGTTTCCAGCTCCGACTTGGTCACGGTTTCCAGCTATTTGAACAGCAGCACCTATCCGCGCAGCTTCAGTCTTACGACGTCTACGCCTGGGAGGTTCATCAGAAGAAGTTGAGCTGTCGGATGAGGAATAGGGAGCGGGATTGCCCCTAGCATTCTGTTGCTGCTGTTGAGTGAGCTGTGCCATAAGGTTGGCGTTAGCTTGCATCTGCTCTCCTAGTTGTCTCCTGCTTTCCCGGAGTTCTATCATCAAGTCGTTGAACTCTATTCTGGTGACAACTGGAGTCTGGTCTTGGGCGGTAATTCCTACACCCGGAATTGCTGGCTGATTGCTAGGTCCTGCTTGTTGCACGCTAGCAGTCTCATGGGCATCCACATTATGAGAAGCTGACCTGGTACGTGGTCTTTCCATTGTAGAGTTATTGGTAGGAACTCTGAGTAGAATCAACGGATGTCCTATCAATGAGTCGGATCTTCTTTGGGGGATTTGTTCAATCCAGTAGCTTCAAAGCAGATCCCTGAGTTCAATTCTCAGTGAAAGCACCAAAGTGTTAGCACCAAAATTGGTCACTAACCTCGTACAGAAAGATTGTGTAGAGATGTAAGTGATGAAAATAAATTGAACAAGGAAGAGAATGCTAATTTAAATGCAGAAAGTAAGAACACCAAATTTATAGTGGTTCAGCGTAATTGCCTACGTCCACTTTGAGGTTAAACTTTATTGATCTTCTTAATAGTTGATTACAAATAAAATTCATCAATCAAATGCTTGAATGAAGTTCTTAAGTAGAGAAGATGAGTCTCCAAAATGGCAGAGTCTCCCCAGTGTTCTCCGAAAAAAGGTCCCTTTTCACTGTGACCATGCCCCTCTATTTATAGACAAAGATAGGCTGGACTTCCCAGATGGGCTCGGTAGTCGAACACTCTAGCCCAATTATAGTGGTCGCTGCATGCCGAACCAGATAGGCCGAACAGAATGATGCCGATCAATCCTTCCTATGCCGAACGGTATGTTTGATGTGTGGGAAGTACAGAGTAGTTGTCAGTCGAAGCCGAACGTGCCTCTATCCGAAGTGCTTGATCGAGCAACGCTCTCTGGCCGAACGATGCATTCTGGCCGAACGATACCTTTGGCCGAACGATCCTGCCATGTCGAGTAATCATATACGCCGAACGTCTTCTAATGCCGAGTACTCTTGGATGCCGAGTACTCCTTGACGCCGAGTGCTATTGGATGCCGAGTCCCACTGGATGCCGAGTACTATGCCGAGTACTCCTAGATGCCGAAAACTCCCTGATGCCGAGTTCCACTGGATGCCGAGTACTACGCCGAGTACTCCTAGATGCCGAACACTCCCTGATGCCGAGTTTCACTGGATGCCGAGTACTCCTAGATGCCGAACACTCCCTGATGCCGAGTTACACTGGATGTCGAGTACTACGCCGAGTACTCCTAGATGCCGAACACTCCCTGATGCCGAGTTCCACTGGATGCCGAGTACTCCTAGATGCCGAACACTCCCTGATGCCGAGTTCCACTGGATGCCGAGTACTACGCCGAGTACTCCTAGATGCCGAACACTCCCTGATGCCGAGTTCCACTGGATGCTGAGTACTAGTTGCCTGGTCAAATCTCCAGGAAACAACGACAAGTTCCAATATTGGAATTTTAGTTGCTTTACCCATTGATTACTGTTTCACATCAATCAGGTATTATTGCAGCGCAATCTTTAGGTTATGCTTGGGTATCGGAGGTGTAGGATGGTTGTCACAACTGTTGTTGGGAATTATGCAAATAGAGATGTTGAAATCTCCAAGTATAGAGAAGATAGATAGTGATGCATCATAAGGATTGAGGAGAAGGAGTCATGAATGACTACATTAAAGGATTATTGTTGACGGGAACACTTCCAAAGAAATGGAATGAAAATTGGAAGCTCTTGCATAAGGTAACACACTACATCATGCAAAAACAAAGTCTTATTTCAAAGCAGCTTCTCCACCCCTATTAAAATGTGTCGACAAGGATGATGCTAAGAAGATCCTAGGCAATGTTTACGAAGGAAGCTGTGGTGATCACATCGGGAGGGGGCATAATTTGACAAACAACATTCTTTGCTATGGATATTTCTTGCCAGCTATCAACCGAGATGCAGCTAAATATTCCAAGGAGTGTGATAAGTGGCAGAGGTCTGCTAAGATACCTATATCCTAATCCAACAAGTGTACGCTGATGGTTAGCTAATGGCCATTTGTGATTAGGAGAATCGATATTATAGGAATGCTACCCATGTCATGCGAAGGAGCAAAGAATACAATTGGAACAGTGGATTACTTTACAACATATAGGTAGAGGTGGAGCCCCGCACCACAATCACTTTGGTGAAGCTGATTGATTTCATAGTGTAGAACAATTTGCGTAAGTTTCTAGTGTCACCTTATTATGGAGTATGGAACTTAATTTGAAAGTGTAAAATTTTACGCTCAATATCAAATTGAAAAGAGCTTTTTAGTGATAACATATCCGCGTGAATGAATAGGTAGAGGAAATGAACAAGATTATCAAATCTATCATAAAGAAGAATTTGAATCGAGCCAAGTCAACTTTGTGGATAAGTTACTGTTAGCACCAAAATTGGTCGCTAACACCCTTGAATAGAATTGTGTAGAGAGATTAATGAAGAAACTAAATTAAAGCAGAGAAGTAACACAATTGAGTGTAAAAAGAACAACAAAAAACGAGAACAGCAGATTTATAGTGGTTCGGCGTAATTGCCTACGTCCACTTTGAATATGATCTTTATTACTTTTCCAATCACTTGAGTACATATACAATCCGTAAACAAACAACTTGAATTCAAGTTTCAATAGGAAAGAAGCGAGTACAAAAAATGGCAGAGTCTCCCTGGAGTTCTCGAAAAAAAGCCCCTTTCAACTATACCCCTACCCCTCTACTTGTGAATGACTCAAAGCATCTCTTTGATCAACTCGAAGCAAATGTTGTTGGAACTCGAAGCAAGGAAACACCAGGTAACTTGTCGACTCACCTTAGGATGCACTGTCCTAGGTACACCAATCCATACGTGCTAAATCATTATGACCGAACCACAAGCGCCGAACCAAGCCCGACCGACCTACCTTGGCCGACCCATGCACGACCTTTCTTCCTTAACCGAGCGGCATCTGCTGGTCCACTTAGACCGAGCCACGTGTGACCTTCGTCTTTGTCCGACCCATGTATTTCGACCCACCTTATCCTTCATACCATGACCAAACGACATGGTCTTTCCTCCTTTGACCGAGCCATACATACCGATCCCTACCTACTGATCCACACATACATGCCAAACCATGCCTACCGAGCCACACCGACATGCCGAACCATGCCTACAGAGCCACACACACATGCCGAACCACATCGATTGCATCAAACCCTTATATCTCCAGTCTCTTCTTGGCCAGAATCTTGTTTAGTGTTGACTATAACTTCTGCAACTTTCGTTCTATAGCCAGGTCAAGCAACCGGGTAACATTTACCCCCCCCCCCAAAGTGCGTTGTGTGGATCAACATGACGCGCTTTGAATAGTGAGTATTCCTTGTTTCTAGAAACCAGCCTGCCCTAAATGATAGTCGACTGTTGTTTTTTCATCGGTCCCCGGAGGAGCTTTTCGTCGTTTGACCGTATTAGTTCAGCTTCAGAGAAATTCTTGGAATCCTGTTTTAGCTTTTCGAAAGCTAAAGACTCGCAATCTTCCGAAGGCTGGATCGCAGTGGGCTTCCCACACCCACGCTTCTCCAATTATTCCATAGTACCTATCATCTCTCCAGACCATCGGCCTCGATCATCATTATATGTGTATACATTCTCATGTATACACTATATTTTATTATCCATGCTCTTATCATTTGATTATCCTTTCCTGCTCATTTTATTTATGATTGTATATATATTTTTTATTTACTTTATTTATTAACGAAAGGTGGACCGGCACGCCAATACTGACCTACATGATCGGTTCGAACATCACTCTCCTTCACCAACCCATTTAAACGTGTTGACCGGTTCCATTGGGTACTGCCCGTTCGTATCCCTTTTTTCCGCATATAAAAGCACACTCATTTTTTTTCCTTCCCACTTTTTATCTTACTTTCTATCTTCTTCAACGTAGCCCTAAGTTTTACCTTCCCTAATTTATCGAGTTACCTGATAACGCCGCTCCATCATTCTCCATCTTTGCCAACATCATATCCCTCGACTCCAAGCCCCGAGAACTTCTCTTCCCAACTCTGAATTAATAACTAGGTAAGGTTTCATGTCGCCACATAGGATTCATCATACACATTCGAGCTTTTCGTGAAGAGTGGGAGAGGATAGAATTAAGGCGAGTAAGCGTATTAGGGTGAAGGTAGTAGAGGGCGTTGCGACTTGGATTCGTGCTATTTGGAGAGGGGTCGCCCTTGATGGGTTTAGGGTGGTTTGCCATTCATAGGAGGAGAGGGCTTGTTTTACTAAGAGAAGAAAATTAGGTGTTTGGGAGGTGGAAAAACCTGGTCGGCAATCCTTGTGTGGGTCGGTAGGAAACTGGTAGATGATATGGGTCGGTAGCTCACTAGGATACTATTGGATCGATGGGCATCTAGAGGAGTGGGTCGGTGTTCTGAGCAAGGGCGTCATTCAGCATTGAGGGAGAGAGTGTGGGTTGGTAGGAACCCAGAGGAGCGGTTCGACATAGGTCTAGAGATGCGGTCGGTAGTCTAGGTTTTGAAGGACGATCGGTGAAAGAGAGAGGAGAGTGAGTGGATCGGTATAGATTAAGAGAGTCGTTTGGTGATTAAAAAGTGAGAGAGAGGAAAGTGAATGGGTTGGTTGCTTTGGTCTAGAGAGTTGTTCGGTAGTTTGTAGGCGAGTGGGTCGGTATGTAGGTCTAGAGAGACGATCAGCATCGAGCCTTGGGATCGGCATTGACAATCAGAATCACCTCAACTTGAACATAGCATATATCAAGACCATACATCCCCATGCCTGATCATAGAATAATGAACAATGACAAGATATAAGCACATGAGCATATGGAACTGGTTCGGACTAATAACTCCATAGTTTTAACAATTATAAACGCGAATTTAACCCTTCAAAAGTGAGTAATAGCCCCCACAACATATGATGCCAACGTCTAATCCCAGGACTTATGCGATCGATCATAGAACAAACTTTGGTGACAGTCAGTATGTCGGTCTCCAAAGATGACAATCAAAAGTTCCGTCATGCTATATTACCCTTTAGAACTTTAATATATCTGTACTCTTTGCTTGAATCGTCGCACTAGTTCACACACAACACTGGGGAATACTTTGTTGTTATATGTGGTATATGCTATCTTTCAAGTATAGCTTAACAGGTATCCATTCACACTAATCGTTTTTTGGAGATGTCCAAAAAATCAAGCTCCACTACTATTTCTGACAAGCCTGAACCAAGTTCTCGGTAGGAGGCAATGGAGACTTTGAATCCATCGTCAGCCCCCATACCTGGCGTCTCAGATCCACCTGCTGCGGTTATAGGTCCGGCTCCCGATGCTGTAGACGGGGCCATCATTCTGGATGACCCCACCGACTCTCAAGCCTCGAAAATCGGTGAACCTTCTCTCAGTCGATTATGTTCTATCCACGGAATCCCCTTCGAAGACGTTCTGGTTCCTTTGGCACAAGATCGGCCTCATTTGCCCCTAACCGAATATACCGCGTGCAACAAATTTATGTGCTGGACCGAAAGTGTGCCACCTTTCAATTCATTCATCCGTGAAGTGTTGTAGTATATAGGGATTGCTCCAGCACAACTACACCCTAATAGCCACACATTTATTCATGGTACATGCACTCTTTTCATGAGCGTCTTACTCAGACCCCAACTCCCGAGGATATCTGCTATATTTACCGCTTCAAAAGACATACCGACAGTCCATCCTACATATTCCTCGAACCACATCCCTAATGCCAAGTCCTGATGGGCGCGTATAACAAGATTTCTCAGTATAAACAAGAGTAGTTCTACGTACGCTGTCCTCTTGGGTTTGCTAGAAGGTGGCTAGAAGGACATAAGTCTCATCTTTATCCCAATCTTTGTCCTAAGGCTTGGAGTGCACCTTTTTTGAACTTCTTTCTATTCTTACAGGTATCCGCCCACGATCCAAAGGCGTCAGGTACTCGGAGGCGGTTGAGGCCATTCGAGCTATCCCCGTGGGAGATCGGGACATTAAATCTATAATTACCAACGAACTGCTCTCGAAGTTCGGATTACTAGGAGAGGGCCACGAACTAGCCTTCCAAGTGGTGCTACAATAGCAAAAACGACTGTGGAAATGAGCAAAGAACAAGTTGGGCCATCGGTGCCCCCTGCTGAAGGGGCTCGCGATACTATCGAGGAAGGCAAGATCGAAAAAACTGATGAGAACATAAGTCCTGGGTCAGCGTCGGTAGCCGACGCAGCCGATGTTGATCAATCATTGCCTCCCACGAAAAAGAAAAAGAGCCTAGCTTATAAGCTGAAAAAGAGAAAAGTCGGCGGGACTTCAAAGGTCACAATAACTCCGATCGAGAAAAAGTCGTCTTCCCAAAACATAGAAGGCTCATTAAAGGGCCTATCTGACTTGACCATCTCCGACGATATATTGAATTATGGCTTCAGTAACCTCGAGGCTATGGGATTTAATTCGCCTGCGAGAAGCGATGAAGGTGCTCAGCCCCATCATCAAGGAGAGAAAACTCCAATGAGTAAAGCGAAAAACACTGGTCCGTCGGGGGGATGCACTAGGACACACACACACACACGAAACTTACACTCCACCATGCACTTGAATTCCATTCATCGTGTGGCTCCCACTAACTCGTCCTCATTTGACTTTATGCGCAGGTGAAATGGGGCGTACACATGGCATTGACCGCCTTCGTGGATCCTTCATCTTTTACCATTCCGATCGAGACTTAGGATCGGGCAAACGGCGGGACAGGGACAAAAGCGGTGATAGAGATTTTCGCTCCAGAGAGTCGTCATCGTCTTCCAGAAGGAGAACCCACAGCCATTCTTTATATCCATAGGATCCTCCCCATCATCCGGCGCGTAGTGGGGAGAAGTCTGCTCAGAAGGGCTCCTAGTCCGAAGTCCCTCACGACCAACATTCCAGCTCTTCGAGTACCAAGCAATCCCATGAGCCTTATAAGAAATCTGTGACTCCGGTTAGGCAGACTCCCCCAGCCTCCGCTCATGACCCGTCGACTGTGGAAAAATTAGCTGAACTCAAGGCTACATTCCCAAAGATATGTTTTGATGGACTGAAATTTCTCCCCGCAATCCATCCTATCCCCAGACATGTCAAACAAAGCGCTATTACCTGCAACAACGATGTATATTTTCAGCATGATGCATTCGTACACTTGGTGGAGAAAGTTTCAGAGGTCTCTATTAAACGGCAACACGAGATTGATCACCTCAAATTCGAAGCTATTCATGACAAAGACATCATTAAGGGCCAGGATGAAGAGCTATCCTCATACAAATCTCAGATCGAGACTGCCCAGAAAAATGCTAAGGAGACAACCGAGCCAGTTAGCCGCTTGGAGGCTACTCACAAGAAAGAACTCAATGAGGAAATTCAACGCAGTGGCGCTCTAGCTTTGGAGAAAGACTCTATCCAAAAAGAGAAAGAAATTCTCGCTCGATGGGTTAAAGAACTAGAAGAGTTTCTCTTTAAAGAGAGAGAAGAGAAAACTGTAGCCCAGGAAGAGTCACAAAGATACTGTGATGAAATCGTCGAAACACGGCTTCTAAAGACAAAACTCAACGAAGAGCTATCGAAGGTTAAAGCACTAAAAGAAGCAGCTCGTGAGGAAGGCAAGAAGATAGCGCTCACAGAGGCCAACTCTCAACTCGAGGCAGCTACCGAGGCTGATAGAGAAGAAATCAAATGTTTATTCGACCCGCTCATTGCCTAGTTTAATGCAAGAGTCCTCATGCATCGTGACATGTCTTTCTTGGGCGAGAATTATCTCGAGTCACTCGCTGAAGCATGGGATACTTTGATTAGAATTAAAAAGTGGAGCTGGGTGTCGAAGAGATTGATGAAGAGGCTCTGGTAAGGGAAGTGCTTCGAGGTAACGAACCCTCTGATTTATCTGCGGCTAAAGCCCTCTTTGAGGGAGGTTCTCCTACATCAAAGGATAGAGAGGATGCCGCTGGCCCGTCTGGCTCTGAGCCCCAGATTCCTCCTCCCGTTGACTTGACCAAAGTTCCATCGCTTAATCCCCCCGAGCAACATGTGGGTTACGTTTTGGAGAAGCCTGGATGTGGCATCCACATGTTATCCCCAATTCCGAAGGGTGATACTTCCAAGACGATCGAGAGCCAAATGGAAGCTGGTATCTGATCCCACCTTCTAAAGTTCATAGAGTCATTGCTTTTGGCGAATAATCGTCGTATCTTAACATTCACTTTCCATGAATTTGTGCAGGTCACTCTGGCCCTGAATCGACTCCAAGGAGCGATGTCGCCACGGTGCGGGAGGAAAAAGAGACTGAAATATTACACACCAGCGACACCCCTGGTCCCGACGCTCGAGTAGGGGCGCTTGAGGAAGATAAGCCCGAAGATCCTTCACCCATAGAGGGGCACAATGATGTCGAAATCCCGAGCACTTCCGAGCACACTTCTAAACTCAGCATAAAGGAACAATTCAAGGAGGAGAAAAAGGAGAAAATCAAAATAAAATTAGAAACCTCAAGTGGTGGAGCTCGATGATCCCTTGAATAGGCTGCTGAAGGTTATTCTCCCTGGTGGGATCACACCTTTGGAAGTTCCTCCTCTTCCCTCGAGTACTCCGTTGCTGGGAAGCAAAGGGTCCAAAAAGAGGCGCTTGGATGAGAAAACTTCAGAGAAACCAAAGAGGAAAAGAAAACCGAAGAAGTAGCTGTTGCCTCGCCACATTTTGCTCTACTTAGGTAACTTAGTACCATGCAGTTGTTCCCCCCCTCTTTTTTTTCTTTTCTTTCTAGTCATCGTAGATAGATTTTGGCTCCAGACTTTGGAGAAGTTGTAACGAAACTTCTTTTTTGATTAGTAAATAATATTTTTGCTTCTTTGTATTCCCAGACTCTCATCGCTTAGCTTATAATTTGATCTGTAATTAAAATACAGAGTCTTGTGGGTCATGTAAATTCGAGTCCGCTTTCACAGGACTTGGAGATTTTTGAAGTATTTATACTCTAGTCCGCACTCTGGGGACTCAAAGTACTCTAGTCCGCGCTCTGGGGACTTAGAGATTTTTGAATCGTTTATACTCTAGTCCGCACTCTGGGGACTTGGAGTACTCTAGTCCGCGCTCTGGGGACTTAGAGATTTTTGAATCGTTTATACTCTAATCCACGCTCTAGGGATACCAAGGTCTATCTTTTTGATCAAAGGTTGAATCGATCATAGAATTAGGCCAAAAATTAGGATACATTCTGGGAAATTGAAACTTCCATTGAAGAGAAGCAAATGAAACGCTTTCATAAAAAATCTCGTAGAATCGAGAATGAAGTTTTCATTCTGTACATGTTAGATCATAAATTAGTAACTGCATCCAATCTTCGAAAAAGTCCCTATTGTTTTAAACTTTTTGGATATTTTATTTACGGAATTCTTTTGTCTCCAGCTATTGGGGATCCCATTTCTAAATCCTTCTCAAGTCTTGCCGAAATAGGATTTCCTTTGAGTTTGGAGTACTCTAGTCCGCGCTCTGTGGACTTAGAGATTTTTGAATCGTTTATACTCTAGTCCACACTCTAGGGACTTAGAGTACTCTAGTCTACACTCTGGGGACTTAGAGATTTTTCGAATCATTTATACTCTAGTCCGCGCTCTGGGGACATAGAGATTTTTGAATCGTTTATACTCTAGTCCGCACTCTGGGGACTCAGAGTACTCTGGTCCACACTCTGGGGACTTAGAGATTTTTGAATCATTTATACTCTAGTCCGCACTCTGGGGGCTCAGAGTACTCTAGTCCGCGCTCTGGGGACTTAGAGATTTTTCGAATCGTTTATACTCTAGTCCGCACTCTGGGGACTCAGAGTACTCTAGTCCGCGCTCTGTGGACTTAGAGATTTTTCGAATCGTTTATACTCTAGTCCGCACTCTGGGGACTCAGAGTACTCTAGTCCATGCTCTGGGGACTTAAAGATTTTTTGTTTTGTGTGCGCGTTCATATGCCAGACAGATTAATGCAATCTAATTTTTCCATGGAATTATAAAACACGGAACACCAATAGTTCATAGAAAAATAGCTTCAAGCCTTTATTGATTGTAGAAAATAAGGGCAAACCAAATGGTCTTATTACATGTCGGAAATAGAGAACAACAAAAGAAACATATACGGGAAACAATTGCTACTAAAATGCAAAAGAAATAGACTAAGTATAATAACGGCGCAAATGCTCGCTATTCCATGATTTGGGGAGCGTCACGCCATCAACTGTCGCTAGCTTGAAGGTTCCTTCTCCAAGCCTCCGTTCGATGACGTAGGGACCTTCCTATATGGGATTCATATATGACGAGACCAGAAAAACTCGCTTCAAAACAAGGTCGCCCACATCGAAAGTTCTTGGTCGAACTTTTTCGTTATAATATCGGGCGACTCGATGCCGATATGCGGCCGCCCTTAAATCTGCTTCTTCACGTTTCTCGTCGACAAAGTCCAACGATTTCAGCAAAGATCTCGATTCGTTCTAGGATCATAATGGGTCACTCGGTGAGAAGGAACTTCAAGTTCCACGGGTATAACAGCTTCAGTGCCGTATGCCAAGGCGAAAGGAGTGTGGCCAGTCGCGGACTTGTGGGTGGTTCTGTAGGCCCAGAGTGCTGTTGGAAGCTCATCCACCCACTTGCCTCTAGCCTTCTCCAAAGGTTTTTTCAAGATGGACTTGATTATCTTATTTACGGCTTCAACTTGCCCATTTGCTTTAAGGTGGGCGACTGCTGCAAACCTTTTCTCAAATTGAATTTCGTTGTCAGTAATGATAGTCTGTGGGAGACCGAAGCGGCATATAATGTTTCGCACAACAAAGTTAATGACCTTTTTGGTGGTGATCGTAGCTAGTGGCTCTGCTTCTGCCCACTTGGTGAAGTAATCGACCGCGACGATTGCGTATTTCGCACCACCTTTGGAGATTGGTAAGGAGCCGATTATATCGATCGCCCATATTGCAAACGACCATGGACTAACCATTTGCGTGAGTTCCATCGGCAGTGCTCTCGCGATCTTTGCGTACTTTTGACATTTGTCGCATCTCCTTACATAGTCCGGGGCGTCCTGATTCACGATCGGCCAATTGTACCCATAGCGGAGTATCTTTTTGTCTAGTGTCTGCCCCCAGTATGGTCGCTACATTCTCCTTCATGGACTTCTCTTAAAACCCGCTTTATCTCATCGTGGGCGATACACCTAAGCAAGGGAATAGAGAATCCCTTCTGATACATCATTCCATCCTGCATTATATACCATGAGGCCTTGCGAACGACTTGTCGTCTCTCGTTCTTTCATGCGAGAAAGGTTCCATGTAGCAAGTATTCTTTGAACGGGGTCATCCACGACTCCTTTTTAGTTTCTGTCTCTGACACAAAATCTACCTCCATCTCATTTATACTCGGGGTGTGTAAAGTTTCAACAGGAACCAAGCCCATCTGCTGCGCATCGCTAGTGCTCGCAAATTTTGCCAAGGAATCGGCTTCCCCGTTTTGTTCGTATGGAAGGTGCGAAATATCGTAGTACTCGAGGTCCGCCAACAATTCTTGAACCCGAGCGAGGTATGAGGCAAGCCTTTGCCCCTTTGCTTGATAGTCTCCCCGTACTTGGTACACCACTAACTGTGAGTCACAAAAGATTTCCACTGATTTCACTCCAAGTTCTTTGGTAAGCTCCAGTCCAGCGATCAACGCTTTATACTCGGCTTCGTTATTCGTAGCGGGGAAATTAAGTTTCAAAGCATAACAAATCGACCGGTTCTCGGGAGTTACAAGGATAACACCAGCCCCAAAACAATGGTTGTGGATGCCCCATCGGTATATAGCTTCCATCGAACAGCGGGAATCACATCACTTCCACTTGGCTCGTTTGATATGGTGAACTCTGCAATGAAATCTGCTAACGCTTGCCCCTGGATAGCTCTTCGTGGCAGGTAGATGATGTCGAACTGGCTCAGTTCAATATTCCATTTGAGTACCCTTCCAGAAGTCTCCGGCCGTTGGAGCACCTATCGCAAAGGTTGATCGATATAAATACTGATCGGATGTGCCTGAAAATACAGGCGGAGCTTGCGTGATGCGATCACCAAACAGTAAGCTAGCTTCTCAATCTTAGGATAATTTCTCTCTGTCCCCGTTAAACGCTTACTAACATAGTACACTGGCTTTTGGATTCGGTCCTCTTCTCGAACCAAACCTGCACTGATGGCATGCTGGGATACGGCCAAGTAAACATACAACTCCTCATGGTCTATGGGCTTTGACAGAATCGGGGACCTCTCCAAGTGTCTCACCAGATCTCGAAATGTGTCCTTACAGTTCGGCATCCATTCGCAATTTCTTTTCCCTTTCCTTATCACATCAAAGAAATGAATACACTTGTCGGTTGCTCTGGATATAAATCAACTCAACGCGGCGACTTTCCCATTCAGGCTGTGCACTTGTTTTATAGTTCTGGGTGTCTGTATATCTCGAATAGCTTGAATCTTTTCGGGGTTGGCTTCAATTCCGCGTGCGTTGACAATGAAACCCAAAAACTTCCCCGACACAATGTCAAAGGAACATTTCAGTGGATTAATTTTCATTCCGTAAAATCTGAGTATATCAAACATCTCTGCTAAGTCTTGAATGTGGTAGTTTGACTGTCGTGACTTCATGAGCATATCATCCACATGGACTTCCATCGTTCTACCAATCTGGTCTTTAAACATCCGATTCACCAAACGATGATAAGTCGCCCCTACGTTCTTCAACCCGAAAGGCATCACTACATAACAGTACAGTCCAACATCTATGACAAAACTAGTATGATCCTGATCCGGAATGTGCATCGGGATCTGATTGTATCCCGAATACGCATCCATAAATTACAACAATTCGTGTCCTACTGTCGTGTCGACCAGCAGATCAATTCTGGGCAATGGAAAACTATCCTTGGGGCATGCCTTGTTCAGGTCCGAGTAATCAACACAGGTCCTCCACTTCCCGGTTGCCTTCCTCACTAGTACGGGATTAGATATCCATTCAGGATAGAGGGCGTCGCGGATGAACCCATTGGCTTTGAGTTTATCCACCTTCTCTTTGAGAGCAGCGGACCTCTCCGGGTCCATGCCTCTCCTCTTTTGTTTCACTAGCACATACTTCGGGTCAATGTTCAACGTATGACTTGCGATGGCGGGAGAAATCGCACACATATTAGAATGGGTCCAAGCGAAAACATCTAGATTCGCTCGGAGGAAATCAGTAAGATCCCCTGTCATCGAGAGGTTGAGCTATGATCCGACCTTAAGCACCCGTGACAGGTCATCATGGCTGACTGGTATGTCAATTGTCAGTTCAGCCGGTGCCGCTCTTCTTCATCTCTCGGGTCTATGTCTCTATAGATCCGACCGTGTTGCCCAAGCCAAGGCTCAAGCACTACTTGTCATTTTTCAGCAACATGAATGCAGACAGGGTTGTCCATACCCTTTCCCTTCTCTCTTTGCTGGGCCTCTCTCAGCTCAGCCACATAACAAGCATGAGCAGTCGCTTGATCGCCATGCATTACACCAACTCCTCTATCCATTGGAAATTTCAAGGTCAAACACCACGGGGCCAAAGCTGCCCTAAACTCTGCTAGGGTCGGTCGGCCCAGAAAAACATTATACGGGGAATCAACATCCAAAAAAATGAACGGTAAGATCCGTACCCACTTGCGTTCACCTTCTCCTAGTTTAACTGGCAATTCAACAAAACCTATTGCATCGGTAGCTGCACCATTAAAGCCGTGAATGCGGGCTTTAGATGGTTTCAGATCCTTCGCCTCCATCTTCATTTGGTCATACGCCTTTTTGAAGATAATATTAATAGAACTCCCACAATCAATTAGTATCCTTCATACAAATGCTGGTCCAATTGTAGCTGAGATAACCATCGGGTCAATGGTTGGTGCCTCTACCTGATCGGCATCCCTGCTCCTAAATACTATATCATCAGTCATCATTCGCTGCTGCTTCGCTGGAGTCCCGTCTTCTGTATTCGAGCAGCATTCGAAACCCGCATGCTTCAAGGAACTAGCATAATTTTCCATTTCTTGCCAACTCTTGTCTACCGGATGAGGTCCACCGGTTATCATGTTTATGACTAGCCTTCCTCCGGTCCGAGCGGGCTCCTTAGGTCAATGTGAAGCTTGTCCGTGATTAGAGTCAGATGTCCCCTGTCCTCCTTCCTGTGGATTCTTAATAAACTGCTGTAACTTCTTCTGTCGAATAAACTTTTCTATAGCATCATGGAGGTGTCTACACTCTCGGTATTGTGCCCGTAGGTCTCGTGAAACCGACAATACTTTCCGGTCTGCTTTTGTTCCTCGGTGGATCCCTTTGGGCGCAGCTTTCAGTATTGGAACGTATTACAAGTTGATAGATGAATATTCTCCAAAGATGTATTCAGAGGAGTATATTCGCTATAGGTTGGGATTCTTGGTTTCCACTTTCCTGCTTCCCTCTTTCATCCGGAATTTCCTCCTCCGGATCCTTTAGACTGCCCGGTTTATTTTGAACATTGACTTGGACCTTGCTAGAGTTTTCGCCAGATTGCTTTACCGTAATGTTGCTCTGCACGGCTTCCTTGCTGGGCCCTGGCGCACTGCTTCGTCTTGACCATCTGGCCTCTTCCCTTCTCATGAATTGGTTTGCCTTTGAATAAAAGCGTTCCAGGTTAGTCGGTGGTTTGCCTGCCAGCCAATCACCAAACTCTGAGTCCAGATCTACTCCTCGCATCACGACCATAAGGATAGCATGGTCATTCGGATTGCTAACTTTGGTAGCAGCAACATGAAATCTTTGCAAATAATCCTTCAGCGACTCCCCCGTAGCCTGGATCACACTGGACAATGACATCATGTCCTTTGGGCGAGTGGCATGGATCCTAAACTACTCCACGAATTTTGCCACTAACTCATCAAACCTGGAGATCGATCGCGGGGGAAGTCTGGTGAACCACATGGTAGCGATTCCGGAGAGGGTTATTGGGAAGCATCTGCATTTGGTCGCATCATTTTCCCTAGCCGAGTCCATCATCCACTCGTATCTCATTATGTGCTATCCAAGATCAGCCTTCCCTTCATAAGCTGGAATAGTAGGCATGCTGTAAACGGAGTATGGTCCTAGATATGCCCCCAATCATCGTTGGTTAAGCTCTGATTCTCCCTCATCAGTTGCCTGACCATAGCTGGTAAATCCGGAGTCTGGATGGGAGGTGGCAAGTCGGTATCCGTCCTGCACGATCATTCCGGCGGGTGCCTCCTCGGCAGGCGATCATCTAAGTGCGCATCCCATGGACCCGCTTCACTACGACCTTAGCGAGGTGGTGGACCAGCTCCCAAGCCTACTTCAGATCCTAAGTTTTCCACTCCAGGTTGGGAGCGACTCCCCAGGTGCAGATGAGGGGCCACGATTCTAGGTAGGGAATCTTGACCATTTCTATTGGTTTGCTCTTGGCAAGTCGTCACCAATTGCACTATTGCACCAGTTTGTGCCATTTCGATCCTACGACGTCTACGCCTGGGGTGTTTATCTGATGATGCAGAGCTGTCGGATGATGAGCAGGGAACAGGGCTTCCTCCAGCGTTCTAACGTTGCTGCTGAGCGATCTGGGTCATTAGGTTGGCGTTCGTTTGAGTCTGCTCATTAAGCTGTCTCCTACTTTCCACGAGCTCCCTCATCAGCTCATTGAACTCTACCCTGGTGAAAGCTTCTGGTTGGTTTGGGATGGTGGCGGGCTCTACACTTGCATTAGCTTGTTGATTGCTGGGTCCCACTTGCTGGATGCTGGCAGTCTCATTAGCATCTGCATTGTGGGAGGCGGATCTGGTACGTGGTCTTGCCATCTTAGAGTTATCCGTAGGAACTCTGAATAGAATCTATGAACTCTTGAGAATGAACTCAGATCTCCTTCGGGGGATTTTCTCAATCCAGTAGCAACAAAGTAGATCCTAACAGCCTGAGAATGCACGCTCTTAGTGAAAGCACCAAAATGTTAGCACCAAACTTGGTCGCTAACACCCTTGAATAGAATTGTGTAGAGAGATTAATGCAGAAAGTAAATTAAAGCAGAGAAGTAACACAATTGAGTGCAAAAAGAACAACAAAAAACGAGAACACCAGATTTATAGTGGTTCGGCGTAATTGCCTACGTCCACTTTGAATATGATCTTTATTACTTTTCCAATCACTTAAGTACAGATAAAATCCGTAAACAAACAACTTGAATTCAAGTTTCAATAGGAAAGAAGTGAGTACAGAAAATGGCAGAGTCTCCCTCGAGTTATCAAAAAAAGGTCCCTTTCAACTGTACCCCTGCCCCTCTATTTATAGACGAAGACAGGCTAGATCCCTTGCGCAAGCCTATGACCAAGATGACTCGGCCTACAAGTGATGCTTCAGGATGTCCGAACCAGGTATATCGAGCCACTCTGGCCGAACAAGGGGCTACTTGTGAATGACTCGAAGCATCTCTTTGATCAACTCGAAGCAAATGGTGTTGGAACTCGAAGCAAGGAAACACCAGGAAACTCGTCGACTCACCTTAGGATGCACTGTCCCAGGTACGCCGATCCATACGTGCTAAATCATTATGACCAAACCACAAGCGCCAAACCAGGCCCAACCGACCTATCTTGGCCGACCCATGCACGACCTTTCTTCCTTGACCGAGCGACATCTGCTGATCCACCTAGACCGAGCCACGTGTGACCTTCGTCTTTGGCCGAGCCATGTATTCCAACCCACCTTATCCTTCATACCATGACCGAATGACTTGCTCTACCCTCCTTTGACCGATCCATACATACCGATCCATACCTACCGAGCCACATATACATGCCGAACCATGCCTGTCGATCCATACACACATGCCGAACCACATCAATTGCATCAAACCCTTATATCTCCAGTCTCTTCTCAGCCAGAATCTTGTTTAGTGCTGACTATAACTTCTGCAACTATCGTTCTATAGCCAGGTCAAGCAGCCGAGTAAAGTTACCATTAGCGTTATGGGCTTATTGAACAACCTAGAAGTCCATAACCAGACATACTTCATTCACATTGTCATATGGAACTAAGGCTGTGATTTTGATTAAAGTAGAAGTCCTTTCTTACAAATGGATGCATTTTAACCTAAGGTGAATGAGGAGCTATTACTACCATCCCTCGACTTTGTGGAAGAAAAATTAAAAGAGGCAAGTTTGAGGGTAGCTGCACACCAACAAAGAATGACAATGCAGCTCAATGCCAAGATCTAAAACTGTACTTTCGAGGTAGGCGACCTTGTTCTAAAATGGGACTTTTCAAGTATGGGGGTACTTGATCCGAATTAGGAAAAATCCTATGTGATATGATGGAAGTTTGGAGACGACGTTTTCTAGCTAATAATAGTCGATGGGGACCAAATTTCGTGGGCATGGAATAGCGAACATTTATGCTACTATTTCACTTGATTTCTTGCATTTTAAGAATTTGTTTTCATTTGGATTGGATAAATAATGAAGGATTCACTATTAGATTTTTGGGAATAAAGTTTGATTTTTAAATCAATGGAACCATATTCATTAAGTATAACTTTGTGGTGTAGGATCAGTAGCATGAACACACATTCTGTGTTTTGAAAACCAAATGTCAAAGTACAAAGAGATAGGTACCGACTGACTTCTTTAAACCATGATCGCCGTTTTGGAGTATAATCAGATTAGGGGAAGATCAAATAATTCTCCTTAGCACGTCGTATCTTTGACCAATGCCTGAAGATAGGTGAATTGGAAATAGATGTCTGAAGATAAGCATCACAGGCACCGATACCCAAGGATAGGCATCAGTGTGTAATTGAATTCTCACAAATAAAAATACTGAGTTATATTGGTGCTCATGCAGAGATGGGAGGAAAGCCATATAATTTCAATTGGAGCATCACAACTTAGTTTTATTTGTGGTTAAACATGATAATTTGACCGATATAAATAAAACTAAGTAATGAAAAAGCACCGTGTAATTGTGGAATTTTATTTATTTGTACGGAGCTACAATAAACAAATGTGTTACATAGATTAGAGACACACATATGTATAATATACAAGTAATTCATTACGGACAGTTATATACTATTACATATTGGAACTGTACATTGAAAGTCTAGTGGATCGTATATGCATCACTAAGCTAGCAAAGTATGTGTATAAGTATATTAATAAACTAAATGGAAATGATGAAGTAAAGTAAATAAAACCACTTACACACCATGGATTTTATAGCGGTTCGGACCTCGTCCTACGTCTAGACTTAGAATCTCTATTCTGGCTTTTACTCACTAGCATCCTCACTTCACCCAGTGGAATGGGTTTTTACAATGCCTGAGCCATTAAATAGTTCTTTCTACCAACTCAGTTCAATAGTAATGTTCGATAGTAGTTGTATCTAAATACACTGATTTGCCGAATGTAGTAGAAAGGTTCTATAACTAACAATAATCTTCTAGAGTTGAACATGTGAGAGTTTCAGGACGTATATAAATTAAAACTGATTTTATATTTAAATGAGTGTTGATTTCAAAAAGGTTTTAGAGATCAAAGATTTAGACATTATAGAATAGATTTAGAAAGAAAAAGTTAAAATTTCCCTTTGAAATAAATGCTTATTTATAAAAACTAAAAACTTATGTTGAAGAGCAATATCGTTTGCCATTGAAATCTGAAAAGAGACTTGTGCTCGTTTGAAGAAGAAGAAACGTGTCATTTGAAAAAAAAAATCTTTTCATGGGCTTTACAATTCTACAAATTTCATGTGCAACAGTGCATTAGCTGGCCACACCGGTCAACTGGTGTACATGGAAATTGCAGGCACTTTAAAGCCATCAAATAAGGCCTTTACAAATTATAATGAAATATTAAAAAATTATTTAAAATCATTTTTAGGAAGATTAAGGCCATTGTAACGACCCGCCTTTTTGGACAGTTTAAATCGACAAATCAAACACACATGTCAACTCAAACCATTCAAAAGGGAGGATTGTTAATGGGGTAAATAAGAAAAGAAGAGAAAAGGAACAAGAAACAATCACAGAATCTCGCAGCGGAAAGATAAAATATAATAATCAAATAAACAGTTCATGAAGCTGTTTAATATACTTTTGATTATCATTTATACATCATTTATTAGAGTTATACATATACAACAGAACAAATAAAATAATGCAGCAGACAGCATGATGCAAGGATAATAATAGTAATAGTATACCAAATCTTCGTCTTCGTCCTCCAGAATAGATCTTCAATAAGCTGAAAAACTCAGGACTGACCCGAGCGTAATGAAAAGACAAAACACTCGAGTCAGGATTAAAACATCCTTATGTAAGTTAATCAATCGTAAATAAATATGAATGCAACGGCGTCAGAGATGTTTACGGGGTTTGACATCTCCTATCCAGTGTCAACGTGAGTGCAATAACTTAAGAGATGTTACGGGATTTTCCATCTCTCAAGGATCCGTTAAACTATCTACTATGTAGTACAATACGCTATTATAATATGTCTACATTAAAGTAAAAGTATTAAAATAGCGTTAAGGCGTTACCATAATCCCCCTTAACACATTTTTATTCCGAAGAGCATATACAACACCGTAGTTTCCCCAAAATCGGAAGTCACCAGAGGGCAATCCATATACTAAAGGTACAAACCAAAACGTAGTGGTCGCGAATAGGATAATCAGCATGACAAGGTACATGAGGCGATACCAACTAGGATACTAGTAGTTGCGTGATCCGGACTGATGTTGAGCATAGTAGCTACTACCTCAACACCGCGAAACAACACTCCAAATCAAGGGGTGCACCCAAATCGAATCACAAAAGTAATAGACATGGTATCGAAGAATTGTGTCCGCTAGAGGTGGCGAACCTCAATGGCCCGGCGCGGCTCCTGTTTTAGTCATGTCAGGGGTCATCCAATATCGTTCTCTTTCTTCAGTCAACGCGTTCACCAAACCATCCACTTCATTCTGGATCAACACTCCACGTATATTAGTTATTAAAGTGGTTTTCGGTATCGACAGAGAGTATGTCCATATCCGATCCCGGTCTCTTTAATAACTACGTATTATTACACCGATGGCTCTTTTACATTTCAAATCAATTCATAATTGATATCAAAATATCATATTCGCTTAAAAAATCAAATCCATTTCAAATATCATCATATCTATTCAAAATGTAAGATTCCGATTCAAAATTCATCTTCCGCCTTAATATCTCATTTCGATTTCAAAATCATTTTGCATTTCAATTTAGGTTGCAACTTCATTTAACCCAATTCGTATTTAAATTCAAGATTTTAATATAAACATTTCACCTTATTGACCAGCTTGAAATTTTTAGAAAATATTTTAAGTAGTTTAAATAATTAAAATAGTCAAAATACTTAAAATATTTAAAATGGATTTCAAATAGATAAATTAGTTTACTATAGTTAAATGGATTTAAGATAGATTAAATAAAATTAAATAGGTAAATAGCTTTAAATCAGAATTAAATATAATTAAAAATAAATTAAAATAGGTTAATTAGTTTAAAATAAATTAAATTGGGTTAAGTAGATTTAAAATAGATTAAAATAAGTTAACATGGTTTAAGATAGGGTAAAATAATTTAATATAGTTAATGTAGGTTAAAATAGTTTAAGTATTTAAAAATGGTTTATATAAAGGGTAATTTGGAGAACAAAATGACAGCTTCGAAACCAAACCATTTTAATTATAACTTCCCAATTCAAATCAATTTCAATTTCCATTCAACCGATTCAATTTCGATTTCAATTCAAATCAATGTCAACTTTGACTTCAAATTAATTCAATTCTGCATTCACCTCCAATTTATTCAATTTCAATTTATAGCGATTTTGAGCTTAATTTTTTTCAAAATATCGATTTATAACACTTAACAAAATTTTCCTTTAATATTCAAATTTAAATCCAAATTTCATATATGATTCAATTCCAAGCTCAATTTCAAAATATCATTTTAATATCACCTTTACTTAGTAATATTCAAAGCTTGAAATAATGTTCAATCTTTGAAACAAATAAATTTCGAAATTCAATCATATCCCGATTTTAAATTTCAAAGTCTCAACTTATATTATTTAACAATTTCTTTTAACCAATTTTTTTTTCAACATTCCAAACTCAAAATTTCGATAAATTCGATTTCTATAAATTGATTTTATTTATAACTTTTAAATCAAAACATTTAAATAAATTTCAAATCAACGATTTTTAAAATTATTAATTTAACCAATCCGGTGTCCGTATATAATTTTCTATCCTATGGCCAAGTGATTATTTATTTCAATTAAATGTCAGGGATGAATATGTATCACTTAAACCAATCACAGTGTCATATGTATGTATAACAGGATATATATAAGCAAATAAACATCCAAACATTTAAATATCAACCAATAGCATCCATCGAAATAAATCATCCAATAGACAATACAATTCATGGCAATTTCATAGTTATCAATATCAGGAAATTTAATTGCAATTAAATTTTAATTTAAATTTGACTATCAATTTTAATTTTCAACGGTGAATTCGAATGACAATCTATATAACAATTAAATTTTTATCAAACAATGACAAATAAATTCATATCACTTCATAGTGTCAAATTTAACTACCATAAAGATATTCAGTACGTTGTGAGCGTTATAAAACACTCACCATGATATCCTGTTGTAATCGAGACGTTCCGGTTTGGAACTAAACCGGACAACTCCCGATTTTAGCCCAAATTTCAACTGTCTCCAAATTCGTCCAAACTAGTTTCATTTTGAAGCTCTCGTCATTATGATTGCAATGCAAAAATTCTCGTTCCAATCGGACCTCGTATGCGAGAGTTATTAAATTTGTAAGTTATCGACATTTGAATTTTATAAAACAATTTATATTGGTATTAAAATTTATCCATACCCAAAGCAATGAAGCCCAGCCCACTAAAACTCCATCTTCTTCCCAAACGAAGCCTGCACGCGAAAAATGCACAAACCCACCATTGCCGTGCACCAATCTCCGATGATACGGAGCTCCGATACTCCGTTCGACATGCCGTCTTCGCCAAACTTCTTCTCTCCGCGTGCTCGACCCGACCATCCCCAAAAATCAACGCCTAGACCATCCTACAAAAACGTGACCTGTTGCATTCCTCTTGACCATGATGAAGTCGCACGCACCAAACAAGAGCCGCACCCCACCAAACTCTTGTCGGAAATGAAATCTTCCTCCACGAATCCAAAAATGATAACCAAAATACGAATCGATGCACGAATCCCTCAAAAATCAAAACCCTAGCCCAAAGCTCGACCGCGACCCATAGCCGTGCCTCCCCAATCTTGACCGTGCCTTACAAAACCACCACCAGATCGAAGCAAATGAAAAGTTAGGATTTGTAAAACTAGTTTCGCGATTTTTAATCGAGTATTGGAAGAGAAAGAAATTTTTGAAGTTTTGATTTATTATTTTCTTACTGCCTGAAGCTTGCGTGCAAATTTAAAAGGGAAGAGACATGTTTTTGCGTGTGGGAGGCTTACTACAGTGATTTGAAATGAAATAAAGAAGCTGATGTGAAAAGTTAACTAGACAATATATTAATTTAAGTTTCAAAATATCTCAATTTATGCAACTTAAAATCTTGAACCCCTATCGAGGCATGCCGCTAGGCGTTCATAATGTTATACCCCTATTCCGGACGCATTGAAAAAGGTTTCAAGCCCTAATTCGATCGTATGTGCGAGTTACGGAAATAAACGATCAATTTTAAATTAAATCGATTAAATTAATTTCTAAGCGTTTTGAGCTGCCACGGTCAAACGACCACTCCGATTGCTATGGAAATTGAAACCCGATAATAATAAACTATTACGGATCTAATGGAACTAGTTTCGTCAAATTCCGAGACTGTGCCCCGGAAGGCTATTTTAACTCGTCGATTAAATCGACGACTTTTCAAAATTTACAGAATTGCTAAAAATTCCAATTTTAAAATCTTATCAACTCTATTAAAATCCCAATATAACTTACATTCACTTTGGAAACCAATTTGAATCATATTAAATCAAATTTCAGTTATTCACTCTATTTTCATATATTAAACTTCAATATCAAATTAATCATATCGAATTTGGAATTTAATTATTCAAACATTTGTAATATTAAATTTAAGAAAATTTGATTATTCTTAAATCACTATCTTTTGAAATATTCAATACGAACTTATAAAATTTAACCTTTAAAACAAATTCAAATTATAGAACAACCATTTCCATAAATCAGTTATTCAATAAATTTTAAATATTTAATTTAAACAATTTACCTGTTCAATATTCAATATTTGATTTTTTTAATAGATTTTACTTATCAATCAATTTCTTTATTATACCCAATGAATTCAACATTTATTATCTTATCCAACTATTGATTGCAACGACATTCACTAAGTAGCATTTATTTTTCAATACTTATTACTATTCAAATCTTCGAAACCAATCTATTAACATTTGTATTTCTACCTAAATAATTCACAATTCTTATTCACTTATTTACATTTGTTTTTCCATATATTCCCTTATAACCAAGTTATAACATTTGAGTCAATTCAATTAGATTGGAACTCCATTCAATCTATTAATAATTACTTGGATAATTATTGTTGCAATTCATTCCAGTTATTATTATTCCAAATGAATTACAAATTTTTATTTTTTTCTAACATTAAATCACGAAATCTTATTAAATTAGCTATTTTAATTATCGAAAATTTACAGGTCGTTACACTCTCCCCCACTCAAAACTTTTCGTCCCCGAAAAGAAAAAGAAGAGAAAAGGAACTAAGTAAAGAATTCAACATTTGATATATTTTATTCAAAATTATCAACTTATAAAATAATGAAATTCCATTTATAAATCGTTACTACACTTCCACTAAGTTACTCCGAATGGCTTTCTAACTTTAAAAGTTAGTTATCAAAACAAGTTATAAAATTTTAAAACTTGAAAATTTTTCTAACACCCGGATTTACGAAAAATTTCGGCAGAGTCTCCTTTGCGCGGCTCGATCGGTATAGCTACAAAACGCCTCTACGGGCCCCAAACCAACAAAAGAAAACAAAATTCAAGTGGCTCCAATCAAAAATCACCAAATCTAATGACAAAATAAACATGTACCTTTTTGTCGGGCAATCCAATTTCCTTGATTTAAATACCTGCATCTTATTTATCAATGATATAAAATCATATAATTTAAAATCAATTTATAATTTTCATTTCAATTTTCAATATTAGCTTTACTTAAACCTGTATGAAGTACATATACCATCCGTACGCAATATCAAATCTGATCACTCATTTGATCACACAATTTCGCTTCCAAACTAGTATCGTTCACGCGACTCTCTAGTGCGGACTCGGATTTGGTTCCTTGATCGGAAACTGTTATTCTCCTTGCATAGCCATATACTATGATAGAGAATTCCAGAATCAAATCAAAAATCCATATCCAGGGTTCGCCGTCAAGAATCGAGTGAAAAATCCTAACTTGGATCGATATAAATTATCTTAAAATTCTGTGCTCGAATTCAGATCAAATTGTTATGCGAATAAAATAATATACATACAACTTACGTATTAACTTTCAATAGATTCATATACAATTTGAATATATTCAATTAATTTACTTACCTTCATTTCATTTACAATTAATTATTCACAATGCATTATTCATCCCTTAATTACTTAGCATATCCATTTTAAACATTCTATACAATTTTAATTAAATTCAATTTCATTTTCCATTTGTTCTTAGCTATACCAAATCTTTTTGTTTACATTTACTTCATTTCATAATTTTAGTTAATAATGTACTTCATTTTCATAATTTCAGTTAATAACAGATTTATTTGTGGAACATTTTATTAACCAACACTTTAGTTTATTAACCATCCTATAAAAGTCATATATAAGAAGTTGGACTTTATCTAAGTTTATAATTACCTCAAAAGCTACAAATTTCAATTTCACAATTTCTTTGCAAATTTATATTCAATTCTATAACAAATTTACAAAGATATTATTTAGTTCATTTGTCTGCTTCCTTAAATTCTACTTACTTATTCCATTTAGCCATTCATCATTTCATATTATACTTAAGTATATAACATTTTTATCACAACCAAATTTCCATTTATATACATTTTAATTACTTTTAAGTTTTGCTTACTTGTATATTTCAATTACTTTTAGGTTTTGCTTACTTGTATAATATCTCATTACATCTTTAAATCATTCTTTTAACCTTTTTAACGTTTGGTAAGTCATATTATATGTTATTAGAATGCAATGTGGTATTATACAAATTTAGAATTCATTTTACTAAATTAGAATGTTCACAATTTTTAACTTGTCTATATTTTCTTTACCTTTCAATACTTTTCAATTTTAAGAGTTACACTTCAACTCTAAAGTTTCTCAAAACATTTAGCTTAGAGTTTTTTTTTAATTCTCTTATTATATAAGTTCTGATTATTCACATTTCATTCAAATATTTAGAAAAATATTAATTAACAGAACTTAGAAATTTAAATGCCCGGTTCATCTCAAATCATTTGAAATAAATATATGCATTTATATCTTATATATATCAAATCATACTTTTGGAGTTTAAACCAAAATGCATTTTTCAAAACATTTTCGAAGCAAAGCAAAGCTTCGCATAAGTCTCCTACACTTTGAGACTCAAAAATGAACGTCGATGATGCTGCGCAGTCATCATCGAAATTATTTTCCAGCGACATAAGAGAGGAGTACTGAATTTATTAAAAAACTCCTTTCAAAATATTTCCCATAAATATTTTTCAACTAACATCACTGCATTTTTCTTCAAAGTTTTGAAAACCATTTTCAAAATCTCCGGGTCTTAAACTCAATATTTCTCAATTTAAATCTATCTTGATTTATAAGTCACATTTATAAATTATTCTTACAAAATTTTACTTTCTTAAAACATTCTATAAATTGTTTTATCATTATTTATTTTGTAATAAAACTTATTTATTAAAACACAATATCCCATTTATGATGACCATCCATATTATCCTTTCTAACAACCAAACAAACTGGATGAATCATAATAATTTCTAAAAATTATTTCTTTATATATAAAATATAATTAGGGCAAAATTATTTCATTTACCCAATTTCAAAACAATACTATGTCGAATTGTTCTGTTCAAGTGTTTAGAGACCCCTAACAATGACGTTAATTACTCGTATTGACCAGAATCCATAAGCCACTCAACAAATCAACCAACACAATATAAAATAATTTTATGTCACTAACAAATATGCTCTCTCATACATACACTCAGCGACTCATCATAGGGTATTACTACCCTATTCATAAAGAGTCAGACCCCACAAAGCTAAGGTTATCGCTAAACCAAAGCTCTGATACCAACTGTAACGACCCGCCTTTCTGGACAGTTTAAATCGACAAATCAAACACACATGTCAACTCAAACCATTCAAAAGGGAGGATTGTTAATGGGGTAAATAAGAAAAGGAACAAGAAACAATCATAGAATCTCGCAGCGGAAAGATAAAATATAATAATCAAATAAACAGTTCATGAAGCTGTTTAATATACTTTTGATTATCATTTATACATCATTTATCAGAGTTATACATATACAACAGAACAAATAAAGTAATGCAGCAGACAGCATGATGCAAGGATAATAATAGTAATAGTATACCAAATCTTCGACTTCGTCCTCCAGAATAGATCTTCAATAAACTGAAAAACTCAGGACTGACCCGAGCGTAATGAAAAGACAAAACACTCGAGTCAGGACTAAAACATCCTTATGTAAGTTAATCAATCGTAAATAAATATGAATGCAACGGCGTCAGAGATGTTTACAGGGTTTAACATCTCCTATCCAGTGTCAACGTGAGTGCAATAACTTAAGAGATGTTACGGGATTTTCCATCTCTCAAGGATCCGTTAAACTATCTACTATGTAGTACAATACGCTATTATAATATGTCTACATTAAAGTAAAAGTATTAAAATAGCGTTAAGGCGTTACCATAATCCCCCTTAACACATTTTTATTCCGAAGAGCATATACAACACCGTAGTTTCCCCAAAACCGGAAGTCACTAGAGGGCAATCCATATACTAAAGGTACAAACCAAAATGTAGTGGTCGCAAATAGGATAATCAGCATGACAAGGTACATGAGGCGATACCAACTAGGATACTAGTAGTTGCGTGATCCGGACTGATGTTGAGCATAGTAGCTACTACCTCAACACCGCGAAACAACACTCCAAATCAAGGGGTGCACCCAAATCGAATCACAAAAGTAATAGACATGGTATCGAAGAAGTGTGTCCGCTAGAGGTGGTGAACCTCAATGGCCCGGCGCGGCTCCTGTTTTAGTCATGTCAGGGGTCATCCAATATCGTTCTCTTTCTTCAGTCAACGTGTTCACCAACCCATCCACTTCATTCTGGATCAACACTCCACGTATATTAGTTATTAAAGTGGTTTTCGGTATCGATAGAGAGTATGTCCATATCCGATCCCGGTCTCTTTAATAACTACGTATTATTACACCGATGGCTCTTTTACATTTCAAATCAATTCATAATTGATATCAAAATATCAAATTCGCTTCAAAAATCAAATCCATTTCAAATATCATCATATCTATTCAAAAGGTAAGATTCCGATTCAAAATTCATCTTCCGCCTCAATATCTCATTTCGATTTCAAAATCATTTCGCATTTCAATTTAGGTTGCAACTTCATTTAACCCAATTCGTATTTAAATTCAAGATTTAAATATAAACATTTCACCTTATTGACCAGCTTGAAATTTTTAGAAAATATTTTAAGTAGTTTAAAAGTAGTTTAAATAATTAAAATAGTCAAAATACTTAAAATATTTAAAATGGATTTCAAATAGATAAATTAGTTTACTATAGTTAAATGGATTTAAGATAGATTAAATAAAATTAAACAGGTAAATAGCTTTAAATCAGATTAAATATAATTAAAAATAAATTAAAATAGGTTAATTAGTTTAAAATAAATTAAATTGGGTTAAGTAGATTTAAAATAGATTAAAATAAGTTAACATGGTTTAAGATAGGGTAAAATAATTTAATATAGTTAATGTAGGTTAAAATAGTTTAAGTATTTAAAAATGGTTTATATAACATGGTAATTTGGAAAACAAAATGAAGTAGCTTCGAAACCAAACCATTTTAATTATAACTTCCCAATTCAAATCAATTTCAATTTCCATTCAACCGATTCAATTTCGATTTCAATTCAAATCAATGTCAAATTTGACTTCAAATTAATTCAATTCTGCATTCACCTCCAATTTATTCAATTTCAATTTATAGCGATTTTGAGCTTGATTTTTTTCAAAATATTGATTTATAACACTTAACAAAATTTTCCTTCAATATTCAAATTTAAATCCAAATTTCATATATGATTCAATTCCAAGCTCAATTTCAAAATATCATTTTAATATCACCTTTACTTAGTAATATTCAAAGCTTGAAATAATGTTCAATCTTTAAAACAAATAAATTTTGAAATTCGATAATATCCCGATTTTAAATTTCAAAGTCTCAACTTATATTATTTAACAATTTCTTTTAACCAAATTTTTTTTCAACATTCCAAACTCAAAATTTCGATAAATTCGATTTCTATAAATTGATTTTATTTATAACTTTTATATCAAAACATTTAAATAAATTTCAAATCAACGATTTTTAAAATTATTAAATTAACCAATCCGGTGTCCGTATATAATTTTCTATCCTATGGCCAAGTGATTATTTATTTCAATTAAATGTCAGGGATGAATATGTATCACTTAAACCAATCACAGTGTCATATGTATGTATAACAGGATATATATAAGCAAATAAACATCCAAACATTTAAATATCAACCAATAGCATCCATCGAAATAAATCATCCAATGGACAATACAATTCACTGCAATTTCATAGTTATCAATACCAGGAAATTTAATTGCAATTAAATTTTAATTTAAATTTGACTATCAATTTTAATTTTCAACGGTGAATTCGAATGACAATCTATATGACAATTAAATTTTTATCAAACAACGACAAATAAATTCATATCACTTCATAATGTCAAATTTAACTACCATAAAGATATTCAGTACGTTGTGAGCATTATAAAACACTCACCTTGATATCTGTTGTCACCGAGACGTTCCGGTTTGGAACTAAACCGGACAACTCCCAATTTTAGCCCAAATTTCAACTGCCTCCAAATTCGTCCAAACCAGTTTCATTTTGAATCTCTCGTCATTACGATCGCAACGCAAAAATTCTCGTTCCAATCGGACCTCGTATGCGAGAGTTATTAAATTTGTAAGTTATCGACATTTGAATTTTATAAAACAATTTATATTGGTATTAAAATTTATCCATACCCAAAGCAATGAAGCCCAGCCCACTAAAACTCCATCTTCTTCCCCAACGAAGCCTGCACGTGAAAAATGCACAAACCCACCATTGCCGTGCACCAATCTCCGATGATACGGAGCTCCGATACTCCGTTCGACATGCCGTCTTCGCCAAACTTCTTCTCTCCGCATGCTCGACCCGACCATCCCCAAAATTCAACGCCTAGACCACCCTACAAAAATGCGACCTATAGCATTCCTCTCGACCATGATGAAGTCGCACGCACCAAACAAGAGCCGCACCCCACCAAACTCTCGTCGGAGATGAAATCTTCCTCCACGAATCCAAAAATGATAACCAAAATACGAACCGATGCATGAATCCCTCAAAAATCAAAACCCTAGCCCAAAGCTTGGCCACGACCCATAGTCGTGCCTCCCCAAGCTTGACCGTGCCTTACAAAACCACCACCAGATCGAAGCAAATGAAAAGTTAGGATTTGTAAAACTAGTTTCGCGATTTTTAATCGAGTATTGGAAGAGAAAGAAATTTTTGAAGTTTTGATTTATTATTTTCTTACTGCCTGAAGCTTGCATGGAAATTTAAAAGGGAGGAGACATGTTTTTGCATGTGGGAGGCTTACTACAGTGATTTGAAATGAAATAAAGAAGCTGATGTGAAAAGTTGACTAGACAATATATTAATTTAAATTTCAAAATATCCCAATTTAAGCAACTTAAAATCTTGAACCCCTATCGAGGCATGCTGCTAGGCGTTCATAATGTTATACCCCTATTCCGGACGCAATGAAAAAGGTTTCAAGCCCTAATTCGATCGTATGTGCGTGTTACGGAAATAAACGATCAATTTTAAATTAAATCGATTAAATTAATTTCTAAGCGTTTTGAGCTGCCACGGTCAAACGACCACTCCGATTGCTATGGAAATTGAAACCCAATAATAATAAACTATTATGGATCTAATGGAACTGGTTTCGTCAAATTCCGAGACTGTGCCCTGGAAGGCTATTTTAACTCGTCGATTAAATCGACGACTTTTCAAAATTTACAGAATTGCTAAAAATTCCAATTTTAGAATCTTATTAACTCTATTAAAATCCCAATATAACTTACATTCACTTTGGAAACCAATTTGAATCATATTAAATCAAATTTCAGTTATTCACTCTATTTTCATATATTAAACTTCAATATCAAATTAATCATATCAAATTCGGAATTTAATTATTCAAACATTTGTAATATTAAATTTAAGCAAATTTGATTATTCTTAAATCACTATCTTTTGAAATATTCAAAACGAACTTATAAAATTTAACCTTTAAAACAAATTCAAATTATAGAACAACCATTTCCATAAATCAGTTATTCAATAAATTTTAAATATTTAATTTAAACAATTTACCTGTTCAATATTCAATATTTGATTTTTTTTAATAGATTTTACTTATCAATCAATTTCTCTATTATACCCAATGAATTCAACATTTATTATCCTATCCAACTATTGATTGCAATGACATTCACTAAGTAGCATTTATTTTTCAATACTTATTACTATTCAAATCTTCGAAACCAATCTATTAACATTTGTATTTCTACCTAAATAATTCATAATTCTTATTCACTTATTTGCATTTGTTTTTCCATATATTCCCTTATAACCAAGTTAAAACATTTGAGTCAATTCAATTAGATTGGAACTCCATTCAATCTATTAATAATTACTTGGATAATTATTGTTGCAATTCATTCCAGTTATTATTATTCCAAATGAATTACAAATTTTTATTTTTTTCTAACATTAAATCACGAAATCTTATTAAATTAGCTATTTTAATTATCGAAAATTTACAGGTCGTTACAGCCATGGGATATTAATATGTGATTATTGATGGATCCCGAGATATTGATTATTGTATGCATGAAAGCACTTGATCCTTGATGGATACTGATCCCTCTCCACTGAAGCTTGTCGATCCCTCTTCATCAAGCATGCCGATCCCATCCAATGTGTTATGCTATGGCGAACCCTTCCATTCGTTGAGCCATGTTCCATGCTTTGAGCATCCTACATTGTACATCCATCAAATCCATCCAATACTGACTTCATATAATCATCTGTACTTGACCTTCGAGCCCCACAATCATCATTCTGGAATCATCGGCCTTGATGGCAGTCGGATCTAACTCGTGCAGCCAATTCAATATAGTCGGGCTAGAATGCTGGGTAACAGATATAAAAGGACTTTTTGGATTATATCACTTATGTTATAATGGACTGGTTTATAAATTGATTAAAAAGGTATATTACCTGGTTTAATATAATGGAGAAGTACTTAAAACTTCAAATGGTCATTTTAAAGTAAATGGCAACTATTAAAGTGGATTTTGGGTTTATAGTACCGATGTTTGTGCAATGTCTATTTTAACCCAGTTAACTATACTTCTAAAAAGTAAATGGATCTTTAAAATGGAATTCTAAAGATAATGGAATAGTGAAGTGTTTTGGGGTTTGTCGCAAACAACGTTTCGATAACATTTGTTTTTAACCCTTAGATAATATTTCAAAGTGTTAAAATATTGTAAATAAGTTTGGAAAAATTCTTATATCTTTAATAATGGAACTTTGAAGAGAATGACAGGTATGATTTGGTTTAGGTTTGTTGTGGCAATGTGTTAGTAACATTCGCCACCTTCAACCCGTTTTGGTTATACTTATGGACATAAATGGATCTTTAAAAAGAATATTTAAAAGTTAATCAAAAGTGAAATGGTTTTGGTTTGTAGTGACAGTGTTTGAGTAACATTTGTCTTATGCCCTTTGAAATTGATTTGTGAATATACTTATACGATTGAGATAAGTATATGAATACTTTGTGAAGTATTGAAATATGTTGAAAATGAACAGTGATGTTTTAGTTAAATAGTGAAGTTTAATTAACAAATGGAATTTCATTTATAAAATATTTTATTGAGTAAGATTAGTTTTAGTAATAAAAGTGGATTTTAATTAGTAAAGGAAATTAATTAAAAAAGGGATTAGAAGTCGTTTATATGACTTGATCGTACTTGTTTGTTCGATCATGCTTTGTGTGTTACTTGCTTATGGATAGTATACGGGAACTAGTTTCCCGTGTGAAATTATTCTCATTATATTGGATTGTTTGTTTATTTGATAGTTAAATAACCAACTATCAAATCTTAGCCAAATATACTTGAAATATCTAGAAGAAACACAAGGATTATATGGTACTGTTATCTTCAGTGATACTATACTGTATGTATAAACTCGTTTTGCTCTTCGAGGACAATGGTAAAGAAATCCATTCACTTAAATGGTTAGGAGGTGATCTTTGCTCTTATGTATGTTAGTTTATTTCCTACAGAACCGGGGTTGCGATTCCTGGGAAATCGACCGATTGGTTTTGGAGTATCCGGTAAGCGGGGGAGTGTAAATATATGAGATGACTTGAAACTGTAACCACTCCAAAACTATGTACGTGTTCTATGCTTTGGAAGAGGTTCGTGATTGCTTCGTGATTGTAGAATCTATATGGAGATTCGAGATTTGTTGAGGGATCCATTTGTTATTTTGAGACCTGTTGAGGTATGGGAATCCATGTGTGATTCCGAGATCTGTTGAGGAATCTATGTATGGTTCCGAGATCTGTTGAGATATGAGAATCCATGTTTAATTTTGTGATCTGCTTGAGTGGTGACTCATGGGCTGGAATGCCAGACGTAGCCTCATTAACAGGTATGATTAAACCAAAGATAGGAGACATAGCCAGTAGGGTTGGCAAACCCATAGGGTGCATGCGACTATATTTCTAGAGATACTTATTGAGATATGCAGGCGGGAGCGATGCATCAAGTCTTAGCAAGACCAACTATGGTTTTCCTATGGTACATTAATTAGAGATGTACGATGCTTCAGAAGGATATCTATGATCCTTGTGCAATAGATCGGAGTCGGCTTTAATCCAAGGGGATCTACGTGGAATCCTACACAATTAGCGAACACGCCTTAACGGTTATGATTGTATACCTATTGTTGTGATGTACACTCACTTGCATTGCAGCTATGTGATTATTTATATTTCACTCCTTAGACATTATTATAGTATCATTAGATTTATAATAGAAATGATTTGGTTATTGTAAGGTAAAAACCCTTTCGTGTTTATTGGCGGTGTGTCTTACGAGATACCCTTATTTTGAATGGTTTTAAGATATAATAAATCTATATGGTTTGAGTTTCTCACGCTGGTTTACCAGACTGATCCGAGTGTTATTCTCTAATAATGCTCGGGCCACCTCGAGTATGTTTCCAGGTTTAGCTGCTGTTCATTGCAGCTCTTAGAGAGGAACTAGATGATTTCCTACGACACTTTATTGTGAGAAATGCGGATTAAGGATCTTAAGGCTAGAATTAACACTAGAGAGGGGTGAATAGTGTTTTAAGAAATTTGTTAATCTTTTTGAGTTTTATCTTAATTTGTTAACAATGTATACACTAATTAGACACAGATATGAACACAGAATCAAACACAGATGCAAATATAAAGTAAAAGCAGTAAAGGAAAGAACACACCGAATTTTATACTGGTTCGGAGTTACCCTACATCCAGTCCCACAACACAAGTACGGATTTTCTTTCAACAACAATTCAACAATTACAACCCTCGGTTTCAAGGCTACGAGGTACACCCTCCAGAATGACAATCCTCTGGGTAGAGATACTTGATTTCCGAGGCAACAAGTTCACCCAATTGATTTCCAAGGCTACAATCACACCTTTTCTCGCTTAATTGATTTCCAAGGCTACAATCACACCTTTTCTCGCTTATATATTACAAAGAAGTCTATAACTCTGAATAGCACTGAGAACCTTGTAGAGATAGTGATGTAAAATAACACTAGAAGTAATCGAGTATGATTCGATGTTGATTTCGGCAGAGTAATGGTATGATTTTGTATTAAGAAATGTGGAAGAAGAAGAGGAGTGAAAAACAGAAAAAAAGTGATTGAAAATTCATTGAAAATGACCCCTATTTATAGAAAATAAACAGCCATGACCATTCATGAAGAGTTATGGCGAATAGACACTTCTTTTGAAATTTGAATTTGAACTTCAACTGTCACTATGTCGACATAGTATCTAGGGGCATGTCGACATCCCTCAGCCAAAGTTGATATTTTGAATTTCTATAAAAATAATATTTATCTTATATAAAAAACTATTTAAAACTTTATAAATATACTTGAATATAGTTGAAATTCATAAGTAAATATAAAGAACAATATATACATATTTTAACTATAATTTTATATTTAAATCTAAGTATAAATATTAAAAGTTAAATATATTATTTGAAAAGACATTTAAAATCAGAAGTAATTTGACTTTGAAATCAAAGATGTTTTGAGGCTAAAAATTATTTAAAATCAGGATAGAGAGTTTTGAATCTTTTTAAAAGGAAAGTTTTGAAATCATTTTGAAAACAAGATAATTTTGTAAAATCATTTGAATTAAAATTAGTAGATACAAAACAATATCCCACTAGATTTTCGTAGGTTCCATCCTACTTAGGGTTCCATCCCTTTAACGGGCTCGAAGTGGATTCCATTCCACGAATAAATTAGATATTAAGATGCCAGTGCTTTTCTACGAGTTTTAACAAATATTCCTAATAAAACAAACTTAACCTTAAACTCTTGATAATCTTGATACTCATGAGTCTTCTACCTCTATATCTTGAATCTCTATACTGTACAATCTTCATTCTTGATACTTGCATGGTTAGATCCTGCATATACATATATATCTAAACTTGTAATGTTAGTATTTATATTTTATAATCTATTCTAAGGTTGTTGTCATCAAAACCAACTCCTCAGGGACTAACAATCTCCCCCTTTTTGATGATGACAACCTTTGTTTATAAAATATTCCTTCTATCCTAATAACTCCCCCTAAAACTAACAACTCCCCCTTAATCTATGCCTAACTACCCTATTTTATATTTCTCCCCCTTTTTCATCAACAAAAATTTACTCCCCCTTACTCTTGGACTTTAGTACCTGCACTGATAAACTATACAACGGAATATATAATATATAGATTAAGAAATAATGATACTTATGAGCACAATAACTTAATTAAAGACTATATTCATTTCAGTGTGTATATATATATGTTTCACACACCAATCTTCAAACCAAATAAAATCAATCCACACAAAGTATCAATTCAAACTAAATTAAATCAAACAAATTAATTCAGACAAATCAAACAAAGAAAGAAAATTAAACTTTACGAGGAACATCAACCCATCCTTCTTCTCCAAAGATATGGTCTTGTTTGATGGCATCCCAATTCTCATTATCAACAGATAGAGAAACGGGAGGATGTGCTTCATTATCGTCCTTGTGCAGGGAGGAGATCATCCAACGAATTGCATCGAAGTGTCTCTCTTGTTCCTTGATCATCTGCATTTGACTCAATTCTAAGTGACGCTGATTACGGAGGATGATAAAGAGAATATTCTTGAATGAATTGAGTGTTTCTTCAAGATTTTCAGATAGATTGTGAATAGGATTGGCCATAATTGAATTAGAGAAATAAAGGAAGGATATAGAGAATGAGAAATAAATTTCAGTGAAGATTTCTGGAAGAAACAGGTATATATAGGTGTAGAAATTTGTTTGAAATGAATAGACATATGTTAGTTATTCAAATTTCAAATTCGAAATGAATTGTCATTTCTGACCAGTACATGTCGACATGGTCTAGGGGGGTATGTCAACATGGGGTAATGAAATTTGATGGCAATTTTGATTTTGTGAATAATTGTGTATATATATATTTATATAATATACTAACATTTATTCAAGATATAAAATAAGCTAGATGACAGGAAGGAAATACTATTTCATTGCATAATATGATAATACAATGATTAAACATAAAGAACTACACGAACATTCGAAATAAAACAAACTAAGACAAATACAATAAGATACTAAAAGATAAAACTAGTTAGAAGATGAAGATGATGAAGATAGTCCAAGTTTCTTGCTGACTTTTGAAAAGAGCTTGTTCATCTTCGAAGACATGTTATCCAACTTCTTACTAACGGATCGTTTTAAAATCCGTTGATTTTCCACAATTATCTTTTGGTTTTTGAGAAGAGTTTTGTTGGATGGATTGGAAGGATATTCAATACTTTCTAAGAATGTTTCACCTTCTTCTTCTTCTTCTATTTCCATTTCATCCCTTTCTTCTTCTTCTTCCTCTTCCATTTCTTCATGAGCCAAACGCTCTTCCTTTTCGGTAAGAGTCTCATAAGGTTGAAAAACATATGGGATTTTCATGAGAGAAATGTTTGAGATATTAAAAACTTTTCTAGAGATAAATTCTTCACCTTTGAAATCCACTCCAAAATAGTTGAAAATCCGAGTAAGGTAAATTCCATGATATAAAGTGTTTTCTCCCATTTCAAAATTTTTAGGACGAAGTTCATCCAAAATAACTTGCGCCCAATTGATATGATAGTTTCCAAAAATAGCAAAAGGTGCTTTGCACACTTTTGAGGTAGGATTGTTAAAATTTCCCGATCTTGGGGTCAAAGTATGTTGTAAGAGAAGATTGATAATTCTTGCTTTAGGACGAAAGTTTCGGTTTTTAAATTCAAAGTTTTCATCTTCTTCAAAAATATGATGAAATGACTCACGATCATGTTCATCGATTTTAAAACTAGAAAGATCCATTCCCGTGCTTTTGCAATTAAGAATGGTACCCAAAAGATCACAATTCAAAATAATTTGAGTGCCTTTGACACTACTCCAAATTTCATTCTCATTTCCATTATAAAAACCACGGTTTAAATTAGCATAGAAGATTTTGACAAGATTAGGATAGCAAACAAAATCATTTTGAGCAGAGTCAATAAGGCTTAAAACACCATTGTTTGCAAAAAGAGAATCAATTTCATAAGAAGAAAAATCTTGAAAAATAGCAAATTTTCCGGGATGGACTTTGGCATAATTAGCATAATTGATGTATGCTTTAATTGCCTCCGGATCATTGAATAATTGCTCTTTGATTTTTCTGGAAATTCTCATGGTTGAGGGGTTGCTTGAAGAAGCCATTAGAGTAGAGAGTAGAGAGCTTGAAGATATGAAGAGAGAGTTTGAATTTGAAAATGAAAGTGAAAAGATATGATAAAAGATAGTGAATAAATAGACTTTCAAAGGACATATTCTCTGGTCAAAAGGTATCTTTTCAGAGAAATAAATGAAGTGAAAAGGTGGAGGAAAATTCAAACATTTGAATTCAAAATTTGAAATTCAAATTCAAGTAGGTATGTCGGCATCGTGGTAGGGGCCATGTCGACATATGCCTTTGAATTTTCATGACATGATTTTTCCTAAGTTATCTAATACATACATATATATATATATATAAATATTATTATTAATGTCTATATTTCTGAAATATTATTGTACTTATAATATATTTCAGAATGTGTCAAAAAATAATAAAAATAATAATAAAATAATAGTAAAAATAGAAAATAAATTTTAAAATTCAAACAACATATCAATTCAAAATCAATCAATCAAACAATCAAGCAACTAATTCTATGCAAGCAATTTCAACCAATTGTATTGTAAACGTGTACCTTTTCCTGAATCCATTTCTTTGAATTCGTCGGAGTCGTGAACTGCAGTGAAACACAAATTCGAATTATCCGTCTTCTGATCATCATCACTTGAGGACGAGTCTGAGTCATCTAGAGTAGCAGTAAATGCATGCTTCCGTTTCTTTGATGGTTCATTGTTCATAGGAGGATTCTGCCTATCTGGATACGGACAGTCTCTTTTGATATGACCTGGTTCGTCACAGTTGAAGCATTTGATAAAGTTTGGTACTGTAGTCTGATTACCGAAATTCTTAAAGTTGTTTCTCTAGGAATTATTCAATTTTCTGTACTTCAGGAATTTCCTAAAATTCCTGGTCATAAATGCTATCTCTTCATCATTATCACTGTTTGAGTCTGATCCATCGGTCAACGCATTGAATGCCATTGATTTCTTTTCAGATGCTTTGCTTTCTCTTCTCCCGATCATTTGAACTTCAAACGACATTAGATTTCCAATCAATTCTTCTATCTTTAAAGTATTGATGTCATTTGCCTCTTCAATTGCAAGTGTCTTTTGATCTCATTCTGGAGTGAGAGAATTTAAAAAATTTCTGACTTGATCTTCTTCCGAAAATTCCTTTCCCAAAGATATTAAAGAATGCACAATATCTTGAAATCGACTATACATATCTGAAATAGACTCATTAGTATTCATTTTAAATAACTGAAACTGATTTGTGAGCATGGAAATTTTGGTCTGTTTAACTTTGCTTGTTCCTTCGTGAGTTACTTGCAAAGTTTTCCAGATTTCATATGCAGACTTACAAACTGACACTCTATTAAGTTCATTTCTTTCAAGTGAACAAAACAGAATATTCATTGCTTTAGAATTATTCTGTGCAACAGTCTTTTGCTCAGTGGTCCACTGTGCAAAATTAGTTGTGGGTTCAGAATATTCAGTTTGTGTGATATTCCAAGTATCTAATCCTACAGATTGTAAATATATTTTCATCCTACATGCCCAATATGCATAGTTACTGCCATTAAAAAGTGGTGGTCTGGCAGTAGACTGACCTTCTACAAATGAACTAGTGTTGGTGGTAATAGCAGTACTAGTGTTAGTAGCCATTTTGAAATTTTTCAAAATTCAGATAATGAAATTTTTGAAAACAAAGCTCTGATACCAAATGTGAGAAATGCAGATTAAAGATCTTAAGGCTAGAATTAACACTAGAGGGGGGGTGAATAGTGTTTTAAGAAATTTGTTAATCTTTTTGAGTTTTATCTTAATTTGTTAACAATGTATACACTAATCAGACACAGATATGAACACAGAATCAAACACAGATGCAAATATAAAGTAAAAGCAGTAAAGGAAAGAACACACCGGATTTTATACTGGTTCGGAGTTACCCTTCATCCAGTCCCGCAACACAAGTATGGATTTCCTTTCAACAACAATTCAACACTTACAACCCTCGGTTTCAAGGCTACGAGGTACACCCTCCAGAATGACAATCCTCTAGGTAGAGATACTTGATTTCCGAGGCAACAAGTTCACCCAATTGATTTCCAAGGCTACAATCACACCTTTTCTCGCTTAATTGATTTCCAAGGCTACAATCACACCTTTTCTCGCTTATATATTACAAAGAAGTCTATAACTCTGAATAGCATTGAGAACCTTGTAGAGATAGTGATGTAGAATAACACTAGAAGTAATCGAGTATGATTCGATATTGATTTTGGCAGAGTAATGGTATGATTTTGTATTAAGAAATGTGGAAGAAGAAGAGGAGTGAAAAACAGAAAAAAAGTGATGGAAAATTCGTTGAAACTGACCCATATTTATAGAAAATCAACAGCCATGACCATTCATGAAGAGTTATGGCGAATAGACACTTCTTTTGAAATTTGAATTTGAACTTCAACTGTCACTATGTCGACATAGTACCTAGGGGCATGTCGACATCCCTCAGCCAAAGTTGATATTTTGAATTTCTATAAAAATAATATTTATCTTATATAAAAAACTATTTAAAACTTTATAAATATACTTGAATATAGTTGAAATTCATAAGTAAATATAAAGAACAATATATACATATTTTAACTATAATTTTATATTTAAATCTAAGTATAAATATTAAAAGTTAAATATATTATTTGAAAAGACATTTAAAATCAGAAGTAATTTGACTTTGAAATTAAAGATGTTTTGAGGCTAAAAATTATTTAAAATCAGGATAGAGAGTTTTGAATCTTTTTAAAAGGAAAGTTTTGAAATCATTTTGAAAACAAGATAATTTTGTAAAATCATTTGAATTAAAATTAGTGGATACAAAACAATGTCCCACTAGATTTTCGTAGGTTCCATCCTACTTAGGGTTCCATCCCTTTAACGGGCTCGAAGTGGATTCCACGAATAAATTAGATATTAAGATGCCAGTGCTTTTCTACGAGTTTTAACAAATATTCCTAATAAAACAAACTTAACCTTGAACTCTTGAACTCTTGATAATCTTGATAATCTTGATACTCATGAGTCTTCTACCTCTATATCTTGAATCTCTATACTGTACAGTCTTCATTCTTGATACCTGCATGGTTAGATCCTGCATATACATATATATCTAAACTTGTAATGTTAGTATTTATATTTTATAATCTATTCTAAGGTTGTTGTCATAAAAACCAACTCCTCAAGGACTAACAATTATTTCCACTGCATTACTTGACTGTATCTATCAGCATTTGCAAGGATAGGTTGTTATAACTGTCCAGGCTGATGGTATGTTATTTACTCTGATTGATGTATGTATATAAAAGTTTTCTTTTTGGTAAAGACCTTTTGAGATATTATATATTATCGTTCCGCATATGAGATTATGATATTATGTCCTCTTCTTTCTTATTATATTCCCTTTTCTTATTTTTACCCTAACAATTCGTCTTTTCGGCACTTGGGTGCTCGGCACATGAATACTGTGGATTTATTCATGTCGACATTTGGGGGTCTAAAAGGCGAATCATTACAGCTGGTATCAGAGCTGAAGGTTAATCAAGAACCTTGGCTTGAATGGGTATAACTTATTAAGAGATAGGGTAATGGAATGCCTTATTACGGGATGAGTGTATATATACGAGAGTGTGTATATGTTATTTTTATAAAAACGTTTTGTGTTGTGTTGATTGGGTTATATAGTGGCTTATGGATTCCGATCAATACGAGTTGCTAACGTTATCGACAGGGGTCTCTAAACACTTGGAGAAGGAAAACCGACATAGTATTGTTTTTAAAATAGTTAAATGAAATAATTTTACCTTTGATTATTTTTTATATATAAAAGAATAATTTTCATAAATTGATATATTTATTTATGATGTGTTTATTTGTTAGAACATGATAATATTCTATTATTATCATTTATTGTTTAATTTGTTGTGCTCGACCAGTTTATGAGCAGTTTTTCCCTTTCAATGCATGGGTTGGGTAGATACTAACTTGGGAGGAATATTGAAATGAACACCTTATGGATTAAGTTTTACAGTTTAACGATAAGGCATTTAGCGATAATGTTGGGTTAAAAATTTATTTTTAACGAAGTTGTTTATTATAGACTTTGAGAAAGAAAAATATTTTAAAATAAATATTTGAGAAATAGTTTTATATAGAATTGACTTATATAAGTATGTTTTATAAGCATACTTTATAAATTTATAAAAAAGGATTTAAACTGAGAATTTGAGAACTTAAATCCTGGTGTTTTAGAAATTGTTTTTCTAAGATTTTGGAAAACAATACTAGTATTATTAGGAAGTAAAAATTTGGGAATTGGGTTATGGGATTGATATCATAGTGCTTAGTAATACTTATGAAGTATTTGATACCATTTTGGAAATGATATTGGTTAAGTCCAGAAGGCATGGTTTGGACGTACTGAACTCACTTCTATCGATGGAAAATGATTCTAATGATGATTGCAGCATCGTCGACATTTATTTCGAGTTTCAAAGTGGAGGATGTTGCAGTAGAAATTTGCTATAGAGTTGTTTTGATAAAACAGATTTTGATTTAAATATCGAAAGTATGATTTGATATACAGAAGTTATAAGTATGCATGTATGTATATATATATATATATATATATTTCAAAATGATTTGAAATATGATCGGGTGTTTAGTTCTTGAGTTTTCTATTAAGATATTTTATTGACTCGTGTATTCTATGCATTAGGGTAAGCATGGTTGTGCACCTTGTTTGATCTATTGATCGGTAATTTTCATTTGTTAAAATGAAATGGAATTTTCGACGAATTTGGACAGTCAAAAAGTTTGAAATTTGTATAAGTAATTTGAAGCTAAGTGTTTTGTGAAGATATAAATATGAGTTCATATAACACTTGAACTTAGTAGAATATATAATTTGAAGTTAAGTGCTTATAAAAGTTAAAGTTTTATATAACGCTTGATTTGGAAAGATAGTAGAATTTAGACTAGTTTTAAATTGATTGAATATTCATGTTGAGTAAAATGAATTGGATATTTTCGTATATACTCTGAGGATGTAGTGGAGTATTATACGGATATGAACTTAAGTTATATAATATTTAATAGCTTGAAGTAAATTTTATGAAATGGGTCGTAAATGATTTTAGTATTAAATGATAAATACTAAGTGAAACTGAATGTGAATTTAAATGGAAAGCAATTGGTGTAGTTAAGAAACCAATCGAACCGGAATACGTAAGTTGTACATAGATCATCCTATTCGCTTGGCATTTTTTGATTTAGGATTCGAGCACATGGATTTCGAGGTGATTCACACCGGTCCGAGTTAGCGTTTTTCACTCGATTCTCAACTGCGAACACTTGATACAGATTTTTGATATGAACATAAAGTTTTATATCATAGTATATGACTATGTAAGGAAAACAGAGGTTTCTAATCAAGGAACTAGATCAAAGTCCACAATAGAGGTCAGGTGGGATATACTAGTTTGGAAGTGAAATTTATGTGATCGCGCTAGTGATCAGATTTGATATTGCGTTCGGATGACATATGCCTATTGTACGGTCTTTATAAATATTTGTATGCTAGGTGTGTTGGCTTGTGGAGAGTTTGGGGATGACTCTTCAAATTGCTTGATGTAGCATGGGTGGTCTACTGAGTAATACCCGAGTATGTTGAGCATAAGATACACTTAGTTGATCGATTATCATCCTTGTGTGATGATAGTTTTTCAACCTAGGAGAACCATGAGTTTTGTTTGCTAGTAATGGCAGTACTGTATAGTATTATTATGTGGTTATTTTTATGGTTTCCAGTGATTGCAATACCGTTGGGTATTGATGTGTGATTGTTGCCTTATTACTTGTGTAGGAATTTTAGGGGCGAATTCTTTTAAGGGGGGAAGAATGTAATGACCCGGATTTTTGAATGGTTTATAATTAAATATTGGAATTATTTAATATTTAAATCTTGGATTTAAAGTGAATAAAAATGATTTCGAAAGCTTATTTAATTTTTGTTTAAATAAGAATGATATGGAAAGCTTTTAATTTACAATTAAAAGTGATTAAACCGGTTTAATAATTATTTGTTTTAATTAACATGTGAAATTATCATTCCGGGGCACTATCTTGGATTTTGATGAAACTATTGCCATTGGATCCGAAATAATGAATTGTTATATGCCATCGAGTTTCATGACGATCGGATTTACTGAGTGGTCGTGCGAGCTTGAAACGCATAGTAATTAATTTCAGGAATTAAGTATAATATAATTTGATTTAAAAAGCTCTTTAGTATATGATGGAATTGGGTCTCGATACTAGCTCCATTGTGTTCAGAATGAGGGTAATTAGCTAGGAATGCCAGTGAGCATGTCTCGTTTTGAGTTCGAGATTTTGGAGGGTGAATAGTGTTTGAAAATCTTCTATATAAGGAGCTCACTATCTTTGTTTCCTAAAAACCTAACCCTAAACCTAGCCAAATCCAATGGTCGCGGTTGGTCGGCGCCTCTAGGGGTCCTTTCAAGTGATGGTCCCAAATAAAAAAATGTTCGTGAGGGTGAGTAGAGTGTTGTGAATGGTCAGATCATCGTGGATCTAGGAGAGGCGGTGGGAAATCGCCAATGAAGGCCGTAGCTAGGTCTAACGATTTCATCGTTATTGACGATCTTCAGGCGGCAGCGCTGAAGGGGAAAGGTAGAGGCTCATGAGAGCTTTATGTTGATGGAGTTTGGTGGCACCACGTCAATGGTGGTGGCAGCAAATGGAGGATAAACGTCATCGACGTTCTTTCATTTATGCTCTGTCGTGGAGGCGTCATTGGTGGCATGGTCAATGGCGACGGGGTACTGGGGTAGGGGATAGCGTCAAGCGACGTGCGATGGTCTCAGCTGGCTTACGGCAGTTGCGGTAGACCAACGAAGTCGCGACGTCAAAGTTGAATATACACGGCTTGAGTTGATCTTGTTTAAGGAGAAAGGTAATTAACCTTATTACTTAATTAATTAATGTTAATTGTAATTTAATTAATCACTAGAGTTATAATATCTATATCTTATTCATATAAGGTCGGATTTGGACGCGGTCAGTTTCGTTGGACTTGCAACGATGATATATACTCTTTGGAGTTGGATTCATCGAGTTCGAAGCTAGTATGAATTTTAGTCAAAATCGAACGATGTTCGATTTTGGACTATTCGAAAATGTGAAAGCGTTAAGTGGAGCTTGAGTGAGTTTTACTCACCAGTTAAATATATATTATTATGTATTTAATTATTGTTGTACTGAAAATTTAAACTGTGTAACGAACAATGCAAGTTATTACTTTTGGACCCCGCCTTGTTTTGTAAGACAAGTGAGAACATTATTATTGAGTATATAATCTCTATTTGATTATCTATAACATGTATTGTGACCCAGAATACTTGTTTACGTGTTTGATATTTCTTTGTGAAAAGTGATATAATGTTACGATTGTTCGAAACGATTTAGTAGTTATAAACGTGCTTGGAAATCCCTAATATTTTGACATATGTTAAATCGAATAATTTGGGTAAATTGTGGAAATATATATATGTAAATATTGAGTTGTTCTACACATGTTTGGGTGTGTTTGACATAAATGGAATTAGTTTGGATATTTGTGGTAAATTGGAAATGGAAGTTATAAATATTAGAAACAAAACGGTTGCGTTGGACACACTTTGAAATCGCTGTGATCTACGATTTTAAAGTCAACTTTGGAAGACATCCTAAGGCTTCTTCGTATTGATTAATAAGTACTGTTAGCATACTTATTATTGGAAAATAATAAGGTTTAAAGATATTTCTGAAAATCACTTATGGATTTATAAGTGATGGTTTTAAAATATAAAACAGGTTTTTAAATAGGTTTCAAACAAAGGTTTTAAAATATAGTATAAGTATTTTAAGAGTATATGTTTAATGTATATATGGTTTTAGAAGTTATTAAAGATTTTAATAAGGAATTTTTAAAAGAATTTTATACTATAAAATTGTACAAATAGTTTATAGTACTTTATTAAATATCATAGTTTTATAAATAAATTAGTATAAATATATATCCTTTTTAAAGGTACTTAGTATATTTATAAAGGATATTTATAGAGGATATTTATAAAGGATATTTACGTAGGATATTTATAAAGGATATTTACAAAGGATATTGATAAACGATTTTAACGAAATATTTTATCAAGGGATTTGAAAGTATTTTTTGGATTATAACACTTATGTTATAATGGATTGATTTATAAATTAATTAAAAAGGTATATTACCTTGTTTAATAAAATGAAGAAGTACTTAGAACTTTAAATGGACATTTTAAAGTAAATGCCAACTATTAAAGTGGATTTTGGGTTTCTAGTATTGATGTTTGTGCAACATCTATTATAACCCAGTTAACTATACTTTTGAATAGTAACTGGATCTTTAAAATGGAATTTTAAAGATAATGGAATAGTAAAGTGTTTTGGTGATTGTCGTAAATAATATTTTAGTAACATTTGTTTTTAAACCCTTAGATAATATTTTAAAGTGTTAAAATATTGTAAATAAGTTTGGAAAAATACTTATATCTTTAATAATGGTACTTTAAAGAGAATGATAAGTATGATTTGGTTTGGGTTTGTTGTGGAAATGTGTTAGTAACATTCGCCTTTAACCCGTTTTGCTTATACTTATGGACGAAAATAGATCTTTAAAAAGAATGTTTAAAAGATAATCATAAGTGAAATGGTTTTGGTTTGTAGTAATATTGTTTGAGTGACATTTGTCTTAAGCCCTTTGAAATTGATTTGTGAATATACTTATATGATTGAAATAAGTATATGAATACTTTGGGAAGTGGTGAAATATGTTGAAAATGAATAGTGATGTTTCAATTAAATAGTGAAGTTTAATTAACAAATGGAATTTCATTTATAAAAGAGTTTATTGAGTAGGATGATTTTTACTAGTAAAAGTGGATTTTAATTAACAAAGGAAATTAATTAAAAAGGGAACTAGAAGTCGTTTATATGACTTGATCGTACTTGTTTGTTCGATCGTGCTTTGTGTGTTACTTGCTTACGGAAAGTATATGGGAACTAGTTTCCAATGTGCCATTATTCTCATTATATTGGAATATTTCTTTATTTGACATTTAAATAATCGATTATCAAATCTTGGCCTAATATACTCTAGAAAAATCTAGAAGAAACACGAGGATTATATGGTACATCTATCTTCAGTGATACTATACTGTATGTATAAACTTGTTTTGCTCTTCTAGGATAACCGTAAGGAAATTCGTCCACTTAAATGATTAGGAGGTGATCTCCGCTCTTTTGTATGTCTATTTATTTCCTACAGAATCGAGGAAGAATTCCTGGGAAATTGATCGATTGATTTTGGAGCAACCAGTAAACGGGGGAGTGTACTTATATGAGATGACTTGAAACCATAACCACTCCAAAACCATATATGTATTCTGTGCTTTGGAAAAGGTTCGTGATTGCTTCGAAATTGTAGAATCCATGTAGAGATTCAAGATCTATTGAGGGATCCATGCGTGATTCCAAGACCTATTGAGGATAGGAATCCATGTTTGATTTCGAGATCTGTTGAGGTATCCATGTGTGGTTCCGAGATCTGTTGAGATATGGGAATCCATTATGGTTCCGTGATCTGTTCGAGTAGTGACTTGTGGACTGGAATGCTGGACGTAGCCTCATCAGAAGGCATGACTAAAACCAGAGATAGGAGACATAGCCAATAGGGTTGGCAAATCCATAGGGTGCATGCGACTCCATTTCTAGATATGCTTATTGGGATATGCATGCAAGAGCGATGCATCAGATCTTAGAAAGACCAGCTATGGTTTTCCTTTGGTACATTCACTAGAGATATATGATGCTTCAGAAGGATATCTCTGATCTTTGTGCAGTAGATTGGAGTCGGCTTTGATCCGAGGAGATCTACGTGAAATCCTACACAATTAGCGAACACACTTTAGTGGTTATTATTGTATACCTATTATTGTTATGATGTACACTCACTTGCATCGCAGCTATGTGATTATTTATATTTTACACTTTAGACATTATTACAGTATCACTAGATTATAATAGAAATGGTTTGGTTATCGTACGGTAAAAACCTGTAACGACCCTGAATTTTTGACATTTGAAATGTGAATATTTAATTGAGTTTAAGTATTCGAATGATAATTTAATTTGAAATTCAAAATATCAGAATGAATTTGGCGATTAAATTATTGGATTTAATTATTAAATTTGGGTAAAAAAATTTGAATCTTCAGTTTAAGTTGATTAAAAATATTTTCAAGGCTTAGAAAATTTATATTAATAATTCTGAAGATATCAGAAGCTTCAGAATTGAATTGGAACTGTTTTGTTCAGTTTTGAAATTTTGTCGTTTAAATTGAATTTAAAAATAGCGTTCCGGGGCACAATCTTGGAATTCGATAAAACCAGTTTCATTGGATCCGTAATATTGTATTATTATCGGATTTCAATTTTTGTAATGTTTGGAGTGATCGTTTGACCGTACGATAAGCAAACGCGCTGAAATTAAATCGAAAGTTAAATATTTTAACTGGTCCAAAAAGCTATCTTCTCCATACGATCGAATTTGGACTTGAAACCTTTTCCAGTGCGTTCGAAATTGGGGTATAACATTATAAACGCCTGACAACACGCCTCGATTGGAGATCGAGATTATGGGTTGCGGATATCGAGATGATTTAGAATTTGAATTTTAAATTTGAATATAAAATAATAAAATTAAAATACTGCTGCCAAACAAGGACACGTTGAGTAAAAAAAATTCAAACACGTGTTTTGTTTTCTCTTAAATTTTCAACACGCGTCCCCTCCTCGTTCTATTTTTATTTAATATTAGCTGAGACTTCAAAATTTTAATGGCTGAGTTTCCCCCTTCTCGTTCAAAAACAAACAATAGTTCAAACGAAATTCGTTTCGAATCCAAAATCCTCAAACCATATACAAATTCGAAGTATGGGTAACGACCTCCTCTTTTTCATTCAAAAACCAAAACCACAGAGAGGATACAATCGTTCAAAATAAAATCGAAACATCCCTTTCTTTCCATCCTCCCAGTTCAACGAATCGATCTGCGTACTCGAAACAAGATGGGGGAATACGCGAGCACGTGAAGGAGGTTGCGTACGAAAGGGGAGGAGGCGATCGCGATTTGCCGATCGATAATGGAGGCGAGCCATGCCAGTGCCCATGGGTTCGCGATTCGTGAGGCGCGATGCGGGCTTGGAACTGCTAGGGTTTGGAAGCGATTCGAGGTGATGTACGGTGAGCGGTAGCATGGGTATGTTTCAGTGATGATGGAGGGTTGTGGCTTTAGTTCGAGCAGGAGAAGGCCAGAGATGAACTTGGGCTCGAAGCAATTGTGGGTCGGGAAGGGACGAACAAGGGTTTCGCGTTGGATTACGACATCTCAGGTTCGCGCGCAGATACGCGAATGGTGATGGTAGTGGGTTCTGGATTCTCTGTTAGCAGTTAGGTATTGTCTATTTAATTTTATTTAATTTAAATATATATATATATAGGTTTATATTGATAACAGTAAAGGAAATTGCTATTAGTTTATATACATTAAAGAAAATATATATATATGAAATTTCTAAATGAGTGACACCTATGTTCAGTTTAAACTCACCAGTTTATTTTAAATGAAGTAGTACTGTGATAAATATGTTAATAAACTTATTTAATTATTTTAATCGATAAGAATATTTTATAAAATAAATGTTATATTTAATTTAGTTTTTAAACTTAATTTTTGTTAAATGGATTTATTAGAAGAAATCGGTTTGAATTAAAGTCATTGGATAATTAAAATTACCCTGCGAAATTTTGTTATTTGACCAATTCAAATATTTATGATTTGTATAATTATTTATACAAGGTCTATAAATCGAGAGAATAATCTGGAATAGAGATTGGATTACAAATTAAAAGCAAAGGTGAGATCTTCTCACTTAGATTTAAAATTGATTTTTTCCAGTTATTAATTGATTGCTATTTGGATGTGATATTAGATATAGTAGGATATATCTATATATATAGCAATATATATATTGGCATATGTATATATTGCAGTTGTGATTTCCCGCATTATATAGCGGATGAGACCCTATTGCGCCGCATAATAGCGGATGATATTTTTATAAATCCCATATACCGTGATATTCCACCTCGAAGTGGAATTGGTATTGTGCTAACATCTGTGGATGCAGGGAAACACGTTGGAGGGATCCAACTGGATTCCTCAAATTGTTTGAATATTATTTCATATGTGAATGATGTGATTATTGATAATCTGTGGATGATTTATTGATAATTGAAATTGTTGAAGGCTAAAATCTAGCCTAATGTATTTTTGGTATCGTTGGATACCAGAAATGAATATAAATTGGATTTTGGAATTAAAGTGGAAAACTTTAAGTGAATTTATTGTTAAGAATTGAATTTATTGAAAGAAGGAATTTTAAAGTATTAAAATTTGATTTTCGAAATCTTACGGAATAAATTCCAAAATATGGAAAAAAACGAGTTTTGAATAATATAGTTTAAAAGTTGAAGAATTCATTTAAAAATGGAATTTTGAATAATTTGGAAAGAACAAAGGAATTTATTTAAAAGTGATAAACTTTTAAAAATCAATTTGAAATTAATTTGGTATTGGAAAATGAACCTTTGAGAAATCGATTTGGAAATTTATTTGGAGTTGAAAATAAATTTAGAAATCAAGTTTGTAATTAATTTGGTAATGGAAAATAAATCATTGGAAAATTTATTTGAAATTGATTTAGTGTCTGAAAAATGAATTTGGAAGTCGATTTGCAAATGGTTTGTTATTTGGAGATAAACTTAGAAATAAATTGAAATGTTTTGTTCTATTGAAATAAAACTTAGAAATCAATTTGTAATTGATTCGATATTGAGATAAAATTTGAAATCAATCTGGAATTTGATTTTGGGGTTAAAAGTGAATATTTGGGAATGCAAATTCAAAATGGAAATTATGAAATGAAAGGGAAATTTGTTTTAAAAATAAACATTGATTTATTTTTAAAGTGTGAAAAAAAAAATATGATTTGAAAATTGGTTTTCAAAGTGATGAAGTGTGGAAATAAATTTACTGATTGGGATGTAAATTTGAAATAAATCGATAAGGATTTATTTAAGTGGTTTAGATGAATGTGATTTGGAATTTGTTTTCAAATGGTTGAAGTATAAATCATATATCGGGAAGATATTTGAAATTTAATAATTTGGGAAATTTATTTAAATTGGACGATTGTTGTGAATATTGTTGATAGTTAAATCACCGACTATCAATATTGCCTTTGAAATGGCACTTGAATTGTTTTTAAAACAAACGCTTATTATTCGGTTTAGCCGGGAAAGGACCTTTGTGTCAGATAACCCATTCCGAATAATGATACGATGATATGGATCGTATTGAAGACCGGTGATGAAGACCGGGTATTTGTTAAAACAATAGGATGACCTATAGATTGTCTCTGCACCGTTAGCTACGGTATTGAGATTTCCTTTGTGATAGGAAGTTTTATCGGGATTGTGAATATCCGGATTTGCAAGGGCTTCTCTGGAAGTGCCTTCGGTTCTGTTCGAACATGGAACAGACTTGTATGGTTACGTGTCTGACATTACATTTTGAGATATAGAGCTGATTTCTTTCAAATACATTTCTGTTGGTGGCGGAGAATTTATTCTCTTAGCTTAACACCCTTCTCTGAGACGTACGAGCTCAGAGGTTATGTAGTTGAAATTTATCAGCGATATATTCCCAATATGGTAATGTGGCATGCTGAGTGTTGCTGTGATGATGATCATTTATTGATCATTTGTGATCAAAGCGTGGCTTGGTGAAAAAGCATAGCTTTGTGGACGAGACTTCGTCAGGGCCTCAACAACCCGGAAATGGTCGAAACAGGAATGTTGCGGCAAGGTTATGAGGGTCGCGCCCTTTAGGGTATGTCATTTCCTTCTGGAAAGGGGTGGTATCATGGTATGGAGCCCAGATACTTACTCATGTGGACACACTTTATTTATTATGTGTGATGTTGGTTATCGAGCGCTCGGATAAAGGTCCCAAAGGACCGGGGGATGACATATTCGTGAGTTACCTAGTTACAGGGGTAACCCGGCCTTGTTTGGCAGAGAGCAGTTTGTCTCTCGGGACGTCCAGCCAGAGGCGATCCCATGTGGCAGTAGGAAAGGAAGTTCCTTAGCCTGACCATTTGTTGGAAATCCAAAGAAACAATACGAACCTTTACGATTGTAATTGTATTACCTGCTATGGAATGTGGCGATAACCTGCTATTGAACATAGTAGCTATAGTAGGCATAACGTGAAATGCCTATGGTGGCTAAGATTAATATTATACTTTCGAAATGTTTTCTACACTAGACATTAATAATAATATCCAGTGATTGGCGTAGTAAGCATCTTTGACTATCATAAGAAGAAATCTCCTCCAATTCTGCTTTTGCATTGTGTGTGTGGCGGGAGGTCTTATGGTAGTTTCATTTTCCAAAAGCATTGCGAATTAATTTTATTTTCTTTGTGAAAATAACTGTTTTACGATCTCACACCAGTCACCATGACTGACTCGGAGTTTATTGTTCCCTTCTAAACTCTGGGTGCCCATAATTTTCCACACGGGCAGCCTAGAGTTATTTTTATCAGGATATTCTGGATATTCTGGAGTTTTGGGGATAAGCTGGATGGCGAAGCGTACTGCCGTACTTGTTTATTTTATTCCGCTGTGTATTCTATATGAGGACAGGTTTATATAACTGTCTGTTGTTGTATTGAGTTGTATATTGACTCCGATTGATGTAAGTATAAACTGATATAGTTCTTTGTTTAAAAGACTAGTGATTATCTATTATATTTTATTCCGCTGCGAAATGTGAGATTCTGATATTGTTTCTGTTTCTGTGTTTTTTCTGTTCTTTCTTTTTCTTATGTCTTATTCTACCCCTTCTTTTTAACCCTAATGGTTCGGTTTTCCGGCACTTGATTGCGCGGCATTTGATACAGTGGACGTATAAATGTCGACTTTCGAGCGTCAAAAAATCTTATCGTTACAAAACCTGTCCGTGTTTATTGGCTACATGGTCTTACAAGATACCTTTATTTTGAAGGGTTTTAAGATATAACAAATCTATATGATTTGAGTTTCTCACGTTGGTTTACTAGAATGATATGGGTGTTATTCTCTTATAATGCTTGGGTCAGCTCAAGTATGTATCCAGGTTTAGCTGTTGTTCATTGGAGCTCTTGGAGAGGACCTAGATGATTTCCCATCGTACTTTATTTCCACTGCATTAATTGATGGTATCTATCAGCATTTATGAAGATAGGTTGTTATAACTGTCTAGGCTAATGATAGGTTAGTTTACTCTGATTGATGTATGTATGTAAAAGTTTTCTTTTTGGTAAAGACCTTTTGAGATATTATGTGAGATTCTGATATTGTTCCATTTCTTTTTGGTAAAGAACTTTTTATTTACTTTTCAAAAATAGGGTTTTTTTCTACCTTAAATAAACACTTAAAAATCATTTTAAATATATTATTATTCTATATTTTTACAAAATTTTAAAATTATTTTAAACACATTATTATTCGGTATTTTTCTCAAACTTTTAATGTCATTTCAACTTTTATATTAAATCCTTTTATATGGGGTCAGACTCAAAGTGGATTTTTATCTGTCTCTACTTTTAGACTTCTCTTTCTTCAACTTACTTATTGACTTATTGTAACACCCCGTAAAATCAACCCTGATTAAACAAGAAAATTAGGAGAAATTCAATTAATGGGGATAGGGATAAAAATGGAAATTTTATAAAAGTTGGAATTTGACCATTAAACTTATGTCGCAGCGTTTGTGGAGAAATTTCAATCAATTTCCATATATAATATGCTGGAAATGGAGCTCAAACGAAGAAGTTATGAGCATTTGAAGTTTTTAGATTTAAAATAATTTAAATAGAATTCAAATAAAATAAAATAATTAATTCCAAAATTTGAAATTTGAAATTAATTGTGATTAGACTTGGAGGTTAAGGAAATGTAAAGTTAACAATTAACGTTAAGAGTAATTTGGGAATTAAATAAACAACGTCTCAAAAATTAAATAACCTTCCCAAAATAGTGGAAGAGGTCGACCCCTTAACCTCAAGAGGTTAACCCCTAAGGGTCGACTGCTTGGAATAAAGAGGTCAACCTCTTTCAGTGTGGTGGCTAGGGTTTGGTTCCTTTGTACGCTCCAGATTCATCTATTTTCAAGCTAGTTTCACTCTACGGTTCTGGTGTGTTTCAACCACTATAAATAAGACCCTAGACCTCCAGCTTTTTTCACAAACAGTTTGGGAACATCAGCGAAGCTCTACCAGTTCATCTTGTCTTTGATTCAGAGAACTCCATTAAGGTTTCAGGTAAGAAACCCTATATACCTATTTTTGTTAACTAATTAATTTCTAAACTTCTTCTCCTCCAACCTTTCTGAATTTAATAATACAAACCCCTTATTGTATATATCAAAATGAAGAGATCCAAAGGAGATTATAGTGGGCATTGCAAATCCGAAGAGAGGCAAAGCTAAGGACCAACTATGAATGGAAATCTTAATTTTTCTATTTTAGTAGTTGAACAGTATAGTTTGGATTTGATATATGCCTTAGGGAGTTTTGGATTACGAAAACATCTTATTAAAAATCCCTAAAATTCCTCCAAAGCGAAATGTCAATTCTTAGGATTGAAATCTTAATTGTTTTATGTTAAAATAATGGAGTTTTGTGGGTTTTGCAGTTTATATATTATACCTTCTATTCCACTTCTTATTCTTCTTCTCCAGATCTGATTAAGGGATTTAATTGAGAAATGACGTGTAAAGGACGAATCTTTATTCGTACTTTACACCGCCTATTTCTATAAAATTTAATAGAATTTCCATTGTCTAAACTCATGTAAAAGAAGTTGAATAGATCGTAAAATTGATTAAATTGTAGGTTTCCATTTTTGGTCTATTGTATAATTTTAATATGAGATAAGTTGGATTTATATTCTATGTACTAGTCTATTCATTGCAATTTTGGATATGAGTACTGAATCCTTATAGTGATATTAGATCCCTTGTTATGGATATTGGAATTAGGACAATGTTGGTAAAATGGAAGAAAAAGGAATGACTTGTATTATTATGATTAAAATGGAATTGACATTTAACGTCGGTTAGAGCGTAATCTCTACATGCATAGAATAATAAGTGTGTGTGTGTGTGTGTGTGTGTGTGTATTATTTAGCATAATAAACTTATAATTATAACGTATAATTACATAGTTAATTAGGCAATAATTATCATTAACTCCCTCTTAGGAAAGTAATTGATGTTTTAGGGCATAATAAGGAAGATTCCTTTTAAGGCCTTAATTATGGAATGGTGAGATGAGTATTATATATATATATATATATATATATATATATATATATATATACAGTATTTAAATTATGGCTAAGTCATGGGGATGTGAGGTCAGTCAAAAGGCATATAGAAGTCTATCCAGCTAATCTGACTACCAGCAGTATGACTTTGGGGCTAGTGTGAGACAACTCCTATGATAAATATTTACGATGACGCGAGGTTAGTCCTAAATTCTGTAGGATAAATCTGTCTGGCTAATCTGGCAACCAGTTCCTACGAATATTCGGACTAATGTGAGACATCTTATGAGTATGGATCATAATACGAAGGGCCTGCTTTGAGATCTTGAGGTATTAAGTGGTTGTTTGAGGGATCGCCTCTTTTCCTCAAATGAAGTAGTAAATGGCCAAGGGGTTAGTCATTAGGCATGGTAGGTGGTATCTCGATAGGGGTCTGCTTCGAGATAAGGTATTAAGTGGCTGATTGAGGGTCCGCCTTTCCATAAAGAAGTATTAAGTTGCTCCAGAGATTCCATGCGATGTCAGCTAGATAGTTACCATTGAGGATTCCGCCTTGGGAATAGGTATTAATGTTAGTCCTTGAGAAGGATGGTTTTGATGACAACAACCTTAGGACTTGTTATAAAATATAAATACTAACATTATAGTTTAGATATATATATATATATATATGTATATGCAGGATATAAACATGCAGGTACCAAGAATGAAGACCGTACAGTATAGAGATACAAGACTGATGAATTTAAAGATCAAAGATATCAAGATTGAAGACTCATGAGTATCAAGAAATCAAGTTATCAAGAGTTCAAGATTTCAAACAGTACAAGATAATGTAGTTAGTCTAGAATTATGTTAAAACTTCTTGAAAGCACTTACATCTTTATTCGAAATTTATTCATGGAATGGAATCCACTTCGAGCCTGTTAAAGGGACGGAACCCACGACAATATATAGTGGTCCTATTTTGATATCCACTAATTTTATATCTCTGCTGCTTTGGCTTGTTCCCAAGTCATTTATATGCAACAAACTCTAAAAGATTTTGGATTAACAATTTCAAAATCACCAATTTATTGTGATAATTCTAGTGCAATAAATTTGTCTAAAAATACTACTCATCATGCTAGGACTAAACATATTGATATCAGACATCATTTTCTCAGAGATAATATAAGTAAAGAGATTATTTCTCTTGAATATATCAACTTCGAGAATCAAATTGCTGATATTTTCACCAAACCCTTAAATCAACCTATATTTACTAAATTAAGAAGAGAACTAGGCATTTGTTCAATAACTGAGATATAGAATATAGATATAGTAACATATATATACAAGAAAATCAAATTTTTCATAAGGATGTTAACATACCCCTACCACCCATGTCGACATACAATGGCAAAATTTTTAAAATTTGATTTTCCCACTAAAATTAGTTTAGTAGTTATATAAACCTATGTATTTCGAATTTTTCTGTCTTCTCACTTTTCTTTCTCTGAAATAAAACTTCTGTAAATTAAAATTAATGGCCTCCTCCACTAAATCAAACCAAATTGACACCATTTCTTTACCTTCTCCTCATTCTGGTCCATTCCAACGCACTACACTGGCACGTGTGATTAAGATTGGAGAATCTATGAAGGATGCCATGCAAATGTTGACTGAATTTCAAGTTGTGCAACTAAGGATGGTGTAACGACCCGTAAAATTTAATGGTTTTAAAAGTATATTTAACTAGAAATTTGTAAAATTTTAAACAATAAAATTTGAAATTAAAAATTTATTATTTGGAATACGTCTATTTTAATATAGCAACTGGTAAATTTTCATCTGATAATATTGAAGTTTATTTTCCTGTGAAATTTCATTTCAAATCAAACCGGTTAATAACAGTGAATTTAAAAGTTTTCCGAAACCAAAATATGTCAACAGGAGAAAATTTATTCAGATTATTCTGAATCAGACCGCGAAATTCGTTTTTCCAAATTTGGACTTCTACTGCTCCGTTTATCTTAATTCTGGCCAAATAGCAGCATTTCTGGTACCGATATCGACTTTTGATCGAACGGTCGTACCACTGATATCTGTATACCGTTTTGATCATCTCGTCATGCTGATCTCCATAGTATACTCGTTCCCGTGTTTCGGTGTCCGTTTCACTTTGAAATCAATAAAACAAAGAACCATATCGGTATCCGATTTTACCCTTTTTGGCTTCGTTGTCCCTTCGTTTATTGTCTGAGGTAACGAATGGTCTATAACTATTTATATTTCGGGGAAATTTATTGTGGTGACTAGTCATTTTCCTATTGTTCCATTTTTTTTCTTTTCTTGAAATCTAAATACGTTGCTGGTTCATTTGGAGATAGATGGTCCATATATATTCTATGAACTGTACGTTTCTTCTCCCATTCATCAATTTCTGTTCACCAATTTCTCCTTATTTCCTTCGCCCATTCCATCATTTCACTTCTGACTTTACCCATCAGCAGAACAAATTAGGTGAGCATGCACGCAGCTCGACCGATCCACCATCTTCTCTCCACACGCCTTGGCAACCACCCACCACCTTTTCCATCTACTCCACATTGCCACATCACCCTCCATCTCCGTGCTTCCTCCGCCCAGATCTGCCTTCTCCAGCAAACTTTTTTGCCTCGCCATCATGTTCTGCGCCTACGCGGCAAATTTTCACCTTCGCCCTTGTTCTCCTCTGGCCGAGCATCTCTGTGAGGTAACAATACGTGTTATAGTTTTAATAAAATAGTATTTTTATATGTATTATAAAGTTGATGAGTTATGTTGTATATACAGTAGTTTATATATATAAGTTATGTTGAAATTTTGTTTGTATGCATATATTTTTATGTATTATGTATAACGTATTGTATATATACAGTTGTTCAAGATTTTATATAACGGGTTTAAAGGGGTAAACAATATAATATGTCTTAAACTTTTACTTTTCTGGGTTATTGTATAAGTCTATTTTATAAGTATATATACATGGCTTTGAATGTATAAACAAGTTTCGGCATATATTTTATTATGTAGAGGGTTTAAATATGTATACTTTAAGATCTATTATCTATTTAGTTATGAAAACTTGCTGTATACATACTAGTACATATATTTAAATCTCAAAGCATTTACATATGTAGGTTCATGTATATTAGTTTTATATATATGATATAATAGGTTCAAGTATATTTGTTTGTACCCATTTCATAAAACTTTGGAAGACAGTATACATAACTTTACAGTAACGTGGTTACAAAATATATTACAAGTCATGCATATTATATATTAGTTTTTACAGTAGCTACTTATAAACCTGTGTATACGTACGTTTTGGTTCAAAGATAGTGTAGAGTTTGTTTATAAAATATGATATAAGCATATATGCTACTGTATATGTATGAGTCTATGCTTTCAGTATAAGGCTTTTTAAGTTTGACTATAAGTTTATATTGTCTGGTATGTTGAGCTTAATCCATAACTGAGGCTTACTAAAACTTATTCAATTTTATATAAAAGTTGTACATACCAGATCGATAATAAGATGTTTTATGTATGATCGAAACGCTGTTTGGACTGTCTTGTTTTTGTATATATATTTATAAACAATAATGAGGGAAAAGTATGGGTTAATATAAGAATATGTATAAAGAGGGGATACATAAGTACATCACTTTATAATATAAGTCTACGGTATTTTATTTTATTTTCAGAGTATATACATATTAGTTAAAGAATATGTTACAAGTATAAGCCTATATACGTTGTTGTTGTTTATGTGGTATGTTTGTATATATAGTTTTTGATTTTAATATATATGTTAAAAATGTATATGTATTTTAAAAATTGAATATTTGGTTTAAGGAAGATTTATTATAATATACATCTCGTTTAAATTTTATCAAACAAATTTGATTTATTCTCATCGATTCCTATCTATCAGCTTGTTCGTCGTCGATTCTTGTCAATATTGCTTTGCTTCGAAATGTGTGCTTGGGTTCGTATCTCTTCTCATTCCGTTCTCTCTCTAGCCTCGAAAGGTGAGCAATCACTCACGATTAACATTCTTGTATTTATTAAATTTGATTTCAATTGAAACGACAATTGAAATATGATGCTGTAGTTATTTAAATTTTTATATATGCTATTATCTGTATATGTTCACCTGTGACATCTGACACCAGTATCTAGTATTTATATGCCTGTTATTACTATTATCTGTATATGTTCACCTATGACATCTGACACCAGTATCTGTTATTTATATTGATGATATATGCCTGTTGTTATATTTTATATTATCTGTTATCACTCTGCAAGTTCCCTGTTAGTATAGAATTCACTATGGGTTGAAATGATACATACCCGAACGGACTTTAGAATAGGAGAATTTCGTTATGGGTTGAAATGATAAACCCAAGCGATTTTCATTTGAATTGAAATTGGGATTACGGGTCAAAATGATATCTACCCGTATATATTTAAATTTCAGATTGAAATGATAAATATCTGTATCACTTAACCATATGATAAATATATATACAGACACCGTTGGTCCATATATATAAATATTTTAAAAATGAATTCTATGGTTTTGGAAAGAAATATATGGTTTTAATAAATGTTGAGCCTTAAAATTTTTATATATAAATGGGAATGATTGATTTAAATACATATAATATGTTGAGTATTTAAAATATATTTCAAAATAGATTTTGGTAATAATTTGAATAAGTTAAGGTTAGAAAGATAATTTGAATTTAGTTGAAATTGTATTCAATAAAGAATTTTATTTAATTAAACCGATTTGAAACTTATTGAAATTGAGATGTAAGATATGATTTATAACTTGAGTTTGATTCATAAGTAATCTAATGAATATTTCTTATTTAAATAAAGTTTAAGGAAATATTTAGTAAAAATGTAATTTAAGGCTAGTTAAATGGTATTGAATTTATTAAGTGAATATTCCCTGATTTAAATAATAATGAAGTTAAATCAAGAGCTATATGAAACTGTTAAATTTAACTTTGAAAATGTTGAATATTAAAGCTTTGAAATATATTGAAAATTTAAATGATTTGTTTAGAAATGAATTAAATTGATGAATTGAACTTTGAATAAATTTGAATTTGGAATTTGAAGCTGATTTGAATCGATTTGCTAGACTTGAGGAAATTAAATACTTTACTTTTTAAATCATTTAATATATATATATACTATTTTGGAAAATAGATATATTTGAAATGAAATGATATTTGGGTTTTGAAGTAAATAAATTTAAAATGGCCACGGTGTCATAGTGTATATTCCCACCTTGTAGATAGTTCTACAGATCCTTAGAGGATGGTTATCCCAAACATCCTTTAAGTTACTTGTATTTCAGTTGATATTTCACTTGAGTTGGATTTATTGATATAAGAATGTTAATCCTGACTCGAGTGTTTTGTGTTTTGCTTTACGCTCGGGTCAGACCGAGTGATACAGCATTTGAGACTCACCTTTGGAGTTTGGAGCTTCCCTTGGAGATCCAACTATCGCCTCAGCTTTCAGCTCTTCTAGTTGATTTGTTCAGAGAAGTCATCTGTTGTACTGGGGACTTCACTGCAATTGAGATATTCTGTTGTATTTTATTTCTAACTCTGATGTTTATATAGTAGCTTCATGAACTACTATTTTATCTATTCCGCTGCGTATTATTGTATTACTCTGTGTCTGTGATTCTGTGATTGATTTATTTACTGCATATGCTGAGTTTTGCCAAATTTAAATTAACAATCTGATATTTTGAATTATTCAATTCTGACATGTGTGGATTTATTGTCGATTTGAATGGTCCAAAATAGCGGGTCGTTACAGTTGGTATCAGAGCTTTGGCTCTAGGCGAAACTTAGCATATATTGTAAAATTATTTACAGAATCACATTCGTTCGAGTTTAATCTCTTCCTTTTGAATCGATTTCTTTTGAACTTTGGAACGTTCCTTGTGGTTCCAAAATTCATTCTTGTCTCTCCTTATTTGTATTCTTTTGATTCTGGAGTATCCCATAACTCCACTTCGAATGATCTCTATAAGAATGGGCGATCTCGCCAATCTTTGAATGATTTATAAAGGGGTGGAACTCCTTTACAATTGGCATTGATTCACCGGAGATTTATATATCCCTCGGTTTTGATGTTGCCATCTCTTGTTATGCCGAATTCTATCTCTGGCGATCGAATGTCGATTTGCCTTAGATTTCTGCATCGATTATATTCTTGAAGTCACGGTTGACCCGGTTAAGGTCGCCCGCGATTTATATACGTATATCCATTATTTGTTTTGTAATTGATTATCTCATTTTCGTTCGAACTTATCTTCGAATCAGAATCCAATTTGATTATAGTACCTATGATTTGAATATCTATCTTTGTTTTGAAATCCATTCTTGAATCGTCCTTTTGAAAAATCGGGTTTATTCGTATTTTGGAAATTGTTTTATATATCGAAATTTTTATAAGTATGATTTTATTCTATATAAAAGTGAACTGTTTTCGATAAGGATTATATATACCTTTTAAAAATAAGAATTTGAATTTTTGAAAGGATTTGAAAATTTGAAGTTATATAAGAAATTGATTTATATAAAAAAATGATTTATAACTAAGGATTTTAAATTTGAAATTTGAGAATTGAACTCCGGTATTTTGAAATTGGTTTTAAGATTTTGAAATATATAATAATAATATGATTTAAAAGTATTTTCCGAATAAGAAATGTTTCCAATGATTTTAATGAGTTTCGAATGATTTCGAAGAAATTTCAAAAGAAGTTTGAGAAAATAGAAGTCCAGAACTCACTTATGTCGCTGAAAAATAATTTCGGTGATGAGTGCACGCATCATCAACATTGATTTTCGAGTTTCAGAGTGAGGGATAGGCCACTTCAGTAGCTTTTCTATGCGAGTGATTTTTTTTGAAACCATTTTTATTTCAAAATTTTGAAGTATGATTGATATTAGAAAGATATATGTATATGTATTTGAAACGATTTGAAATGAGCCGGTGTTCAGTCTTCGAGTTTTGGATTTGATATAACCCTATCTATTAAAATTGATTTACTGATTTGTTGCTGATTTCCAACTCTTGAATTTAAAAATGATTTCTTCGACTATTTTGAAGTTCGAGTACTTCCAAATCAAGGTTAACTTTTCAAAGCTAAGAAATTTTGAAAAGTATTTTGATAAAGTATATAAGTTTGTTTTGGAAGTTTAAGTATGAAGTAATATGATTTAAATAAGTTGAAACCTTTTGGTTAAGTAAATGATTAAGGAAATTTTAAAATTTTCTAATATGAAATTTAGATTTGAAATGTTTTGAAAAGAATTTGGTCTTCAAAATATTTTGAATAAAATTTAGTTTAAAGGTTTTAACTTAATAACATCTTTATGAAACTATATATTTAACAAGTTGGAATAAATATATAAGTTGTACGTATGCTGTTTTATTCACATAATTAATTTGATCCAAGTTTGAGTACACAAGTTCGAGGTGAATTACACCATTTCATGTGTAACGACCACGACTTTCTCTCCATAGAAAGTCGTATCGCTAATAAGAAAGAAAGGGGTGAGAAGTAGAAAAGAAGAGAAGAAAGAAAGAAACAACAACAACGATCTCACAGCGGAACGAATAAATTATATTAATAACATAAACTATTACATAGTATACAACACTTTACAGAGTTACACAGCATATACATCACTTACTAGACAGTTATAAACATCTGTCTAGACATTACAACTCAAATACAAGACAAGACACTATCACAGATATCAACACAGCGGAATACTATATCTACGAACGCCGAAGCCTCCTGCTCCATTGCTCCTCCAGAATATTCGTCAAAGCTAAACCTGAATCCCTTGGCTACTCGTAAAAATTTGAGTACCCAAGAGTTTATAAAACAGAAATAAACACTTGGGTCAGACATGGGTCTGGTGTGAGTAAACGGGTTAAACTTGCTTAACTTCAAAACCTTTAGAAAGAAAAGGTATCACGTAAGACTCCCCACAAATAAACATGGGTAAGTTTTTACCTTACGCTAACCAAAACATTTGATAGGAAATCTGATTTTATTATAATAGGGTCTAGGGTTTTCAAGTAAAATATAGAAATAGCTGAAATGCTTACATCTCACATTCCAACATATTTGGGCACAACTAATACGTACGGCACTTATTGGAGTTTGGATTCCATACAATGGCAGGGCTACTGGGGTACCGCCCGTCACAGTACGTGGCCTAGATCACCGTACCGAGGATCACTCCCAATCCCCTGCAACACAAGGCCGGAACATCCCTTACTGGATAATTCCCGCACAAGATACCTCACGGTTGGGATCAGCAACCGCACACACTAAGCCGAAATAAGAAGGGACTTCTAGACAGAGGTAATCTTGTCCTACTTGGGTGCTACCCACTAACCTTGCTGCACCTCCCCTGTTTTAGCCATTCCCGGTTTGTGAGGCTTGAGGTCACGATTACCTTTAAAAAGAACACATCACTTAGAATGCTCATCGTCCACCTGACGATGTGCTGAAAGCATTCAATCCATACAAGTTCGTTCCGGGTTCGAACGAAACCGAAGGCATTATCTCGTTACACTCATTTTGGAATCACCCTCAGAGTTAACGACAATAACCCTTGCACTCTAAATCTTCATCTTCACTTCAGATTCATGACCTATCGTTAATTTGGATCGATGTGGTATTCGGGTCTCCAGACCTGGAAATCCGGTATACGGAAACCCGATCCCGGTCTCATCAAAATCCAAAGCGTATCTTTTAAGGCCAAGTTGTTTTAAAGGTTAAAACAATTCAATTCATTATCTTTATTCACAAAGGAAGATAATTTACAACAGATAATCAACATTATCAGATAATCCATACAATTCAACTAACATCCATATCATACAGCATATATCTCATCAGAGATATCAATCAATGTCAAGTATCCAATACTAACACCCATTCATAAGTAATGATTTATATCATCTTAAATTAATTTAAATTGAATTAAATTAATTACTTCATTTTATAAATCCATCTTACTTAACCATTAATTAATTACAATCAATTAATTAATTATCCTCTAATAATTCATTTCAATTAATCATCTTTGATTAATTATCTTTTAATTACATCCAAGTAATTTATCCTCAATTAATTACTTAAATTAATTATTCTTAACCACTTATAGCAATTAACCTTTAATTACTTCATTAATTAATCCCTAATTACTTTCATTAATTAATTACCCTTTTAATTAATTACAAGCAACAAGTAATCATTAATTAATCACATTCATTAATTAACTTTAATTAATTACATTTAGAAATTAATCACTCTTTAATTAATTACACTAAGTAATAAATTCCTTAATTACTTTCATTAAGAAATTATTTTTTTATTTAATTACATTCAGGAATTACACATTAATTACTTACATTAAGCAATTACACTTATCAAATCTCATTAAGTAATTATACTTAATTAATTACTAAGTGACTATCTTTAATTAATTAACAAATTAATTAACTTAACTTAATCACATTCATCTCATAAATCATAGATGAGTAATTCATCTTTTAAGTATTCTTTAAACCAATTAATTAATCTTTAATTACAGATTAATTATTCTTTTAATTATTAATTAATAAACCTTAATTATCAATTAATAAAACTTAATAACAACTTAGTTAATCCTTAATTATCAATTAATTAGTCCTTAATTACCATTTGATTAATCCTTAATTAATCTTTAATTAACTAATTATAACCTTTAATTAATAAATAAATAAATCCTTAAATCATTAATTAATTTAATTAATTAATTATACTTAAATTACTTTATTAACCTCAAATTATTAAAACCTTAATTATCCTTTTTAAGGTAAACCATTATCTTAATTAATGACTTAATTATCATTAAAACATTTTTATCTTAAAAAAATTAACTTCCTTAATTAAATCATTTAATTAAGTTTTGAAATAAAAATAAACATTTAACTTAACAAATTATAATAACTTTCTTAAATCAATTACTTAAAAACATTTATTTTATAAATAATAGATTTAAGAATTTGTTTTAAAATTTTACTTTAAACTTACTTTTATTTATATTTAAAAACTTGGATTTAGTTAAAGTAAAATCTGAAACAGTTCACTCTTACAATCCCGAAGACAAACCCGAGCACAACCCCAATTTCCTCGAGTTTCCCTTCGAGTCAACTTCTACTTCGAGTCGCACTCCATTATTCTCGAGACCAAACCCGGTACAACTCTTCTTCCCAAACAACATGCCCAGACCAACATCCAAATACACGCAAACGTGTACAGGTGCACGTGCACCAGCAACCCAGTCCCTTCCGACCATCCACGACACCTTCGACTCATCGACGCTCGCCTCTACATCAGATCCTGACCACCCAAACACTGGCACGAACCCACGATCGAAATCGAGGAATCCTATCGATACTGGAACGAAAACCATCACCAGAAAAACGCCTCGAAATCACGTCTCCGACCACCAGACGATGCGCAACCACTGTCACATGTTCCCCGACCATTCCCGAAGCCATCCCCCTTGGTCCGGTGCAACTCGAACAACCAGAGACGCCACCAAGATCCCGTTTCCAGACTCGACCCATTCTTAGTGTTAAACCCTACACTATCCAAAATCCAACGCAACGATGAATGATAGCCTCTTCCACTATTTTTCCTACGATCAACAGCCCTAAAGCCTCCCTTGATATCAAATCCAAGCTTCATCTCGACATAGATCATCGGCAGTTGCCGACAATACCAAAACTGAACAACTCAGGATATCTCATCAATATCCTATCTAAAAATCATGATATTCCCATCATAATTCATAATTTTCAACCACGAATCAATCTAAGTAATCCAAATATGAATTCGTTAACATTGATCTTTGACTTAAATATGATTTTTTTTCTGTCATTCTTTATTTTTTAGAATATTTACCATATATTCTTACTTGAAACTATTTTTAAAAATAAATCTAGATTGTCTCAACCATTTTTCATTTAGGAATCTAAGCCTAACAGAGATTAGAAAGAGAGAAGGATTGAAATTTTTTGATCTAAGTTTTAAACTCTGAAACTTAAAACAGAGATGATCACTTATATATTCAGACAGACTCACAGTATATCCATTCATATAAACATGCATTTAGATCTAAACAAACATGCATACACATTTTCAAACATGCAACAAATTTCACTTCGAGCACTTATCATATGTATATAATCTAAAACTATTTTATGCTTAGTTTACTCATATTAAGAACAGAGAAGCATATATTTATACATACTGATTTTAGTACAGGCCTTTTATATAAGCATGCATTCACAGATAATATCATATGCAAACCATATTACTATAAAAATTCATCACACATTTAAGTTTATTCTCAGATTTAAAAACTGTTTTAAAAATAAAGGTTTACTCACCTTTTAATGAAGTGCAGAGACTTGAAAACTGAATCTCTTGACAATTTGAAAACTTGAATGCTTTGATTTGAACTGGAAAGAATTTGCTTTTGATCTCTGAAATGCTTTGAAACTGGAAGCATGTTGTAGAGATGACTTAACTTTGAAACTGAGATGTTCGAGACTTGATTCCAGGTTGCTTGCTTTTGAAAATGAGTTTGTAGGTTTGAAGCAGAAACAGGCCTTTTGATTTTGATTTGAGATGAGGAGATGAATTACAGGTTTGCAATTTGGTTTGAGAAGTGAATTTCAGGCTTTGAACATAATGGTTACAGAGATTTTAGACTACAGACTTAAGAGAAGATGACATGCTTGCATTTGAATTTGAGAATTTGTTTTGAGGAATGTTTACAGGGTTTTGAATTTTCTCTGGTTGTATTTGTTTTGATCTGAGATTTGTTTGAAAATGGTTTTTATAGGTTGTTTCTTTGTTTTAGTAATGAAGATAGAAAAAGGAATGAAGGAGTTAGATGTTTGTTTATATACATGTAAATTAAGATTTATTAAAATTAGAGAAAATAAAAATAAAAGAAATGACACTTGTCTCTACCCTTGTTTATTATGTTAACACATGTGCTTAGATAGTTTAATATGTTAACACTTGTCATTATTAAATTTTACATTATTTTTAAAAGGATTTAAAAGCTTTTATATTAAATTTTCCTAATTAATAAATATATTTCTAAATTTATAAATGCTTTTCTTAATTTATAAAAATAAAACTTTTAAAAGAAAATAAAATAAAAACCAATCATATCTTAAATAAAATCATATATAGTATATTTAGTCCATTTTTAAATGATAATATAAAACTTTTGTATTTATTATTTAATAAATACTTCCCAAATTTCTTTAAATAAATTTCTTTAAGAGAATAATATAAAACAAATCTATTTTTAAATAAAACCTTATCCATATGATTTAAGTCCAAACTATATTATTATTTTTATTTTAAGATATATATTTCTTTAAATTCAATTCTTAAAGTCAATTTAAAGTCCAATTTAAAATCAATTCAAATAAATATAGATATTAATTCTAAACAAGCACATTATTAATTGTAAATAATTATCCTATTTAAATCAATTTAAATACACATATATATACATATATTTTTAACAACACTTATTAAATTTGAAAATAATAAGTCTATTTAAAATCTATTTCTAAATAACACAATTTAAACCTTTAACTAATTATTCCATTTAAGAATCTATTTATAACTATATTTAAAAACAACTCATTATTAATTTGTTTGAAAATAACAATTTTACCAATTTTAAATAATTAATTTACAAGATTATCACATTTTAAATTCCCTGAAATCCCGGGATATCACATTCCTCCCCCCTTAAAAGAATTTCGTCCTCGAAATTTAAAACAAAAGATAATCCAAAGTTTTTATTTTATTTCAAAAATTTTCAAACAATTTTAGCATACATATCAGCCAACACAAACAAACAACCAATTTCATCCAAACAAACAATTCAATCAAACAAACAATTTTAGCTATCCGGACACAGATCCCGGATAAGCTTCCTAAAATCCTCGAGTTTCCTAGGTACAGATATCAGGATACTCGCTCTACTGCATCCAAACTAGCTACACTACTAAGCTACAGAGCTCCTACTCATCTATATCTACAATCTGAACAAGATATCAGACCACAGACAAGATCAACTCAACTACCAAAACTTCCCGAACTACTGGTTCCAAAACCAGAGATAGATCAAACACGTACTCCCTCAGCTATACGTGAAACACATCGAATTCCAGTTATCCAAACTGGAAGTCAAACACTGATCCTTACAAAACTCAAGAAGAATCTAATATACAACGGAGCTAACTTCCTGTCTTACCCAATCTTATTGCTCCCTTTTACCAGAGAAAACTTCAACAACAATGAAGTCTCCAACTTCGAATTCCAAATTCCTCTGTTTCTTATCCACAGAACTCTTCTAATGATCCTGGGCCGTCAACATCCGTTTCGATCAGCTCAACCTTTGCTGATGCTTCTAGAGACAAACTGGATCAAAAACAATCCAACAAAATGACCCTTTCAAGATCTACCCAAAATCTAGAACACAAACTCTACTCCACCATTATCAGTAGACTACAACTTACTTCTCCTATCCAGAAAAGACAAAACAGACGCATTGCCAAGCTGAACTCAAATCCAGAAATATTTCCTGAAGAAACTCTCTTATCCCAAAACACTGCAACTTCTAGTTGCTTCCATTCTAGAATAGCTGCCATCTTGCTTCTGCTATACAACTCTGATCTGGAGAAGATAAAAATGCCGTCGATGAACTCGAGCACAGACTAGACAACACATTCTGAAAATATGGTTCAACTCAGCAGTTCCATGAAATACTGAGCTGCTTCACCAAATTCTTTCTATAGGAGACATTCTTCTACCTAGCTGAACTTCCGGTATCAATCCTGAAATCAAGTCGATACAGAACTCAATCTCAAATGCAGACAAACTTCTGACTTCCCTGAAAACATCCAGAAAGTCTTTGATAACACAAGAGAACACTCAGCAATCGCAAGTCACTTTTGCGATCAACCCATCCTAATTCCAAACAGACTGTTCTCTCTTTACCAATCAAAACAGCTTACACTTATTTATCCAATTTATCGAAGAAATGGATCCACTCTGCTGCTTCTGATCTTCACTTCCAGAAAAACTGCTCATCCAGAAAACTTCCTGCCATCACAGAATACTCCGAGCTGCACTGCTGACACTGATGCTCTTATCCAAAGCTCTTCGAGAAACTCGGACTCCAAACCAAAGCAGAAACTTCATGCTGAACTCAGCCACAACACCGAAGCATTCACACTTCCTTAATCTTGTTCCAAAGAAAACATCTTCAGGAACATCCATCGTCACTGTATCTCATCATACAGCTACTATTACCTGAGGTATCAAGGTACCATCACTTGCTTCTGCCTCATCGACAGATCCAACTCTACTCATCCACACTTCAAAGATAAACTCCGAACCATTTCAGTTTCCTTCGGAGATCGATGAAATCCTTTACCACATCAAAGCTTACTCGAGACGGTATTAGGTCTACAGTCTCGACAGATACACTTCCAATCTCAATACTCAGACTCCAACCATTGGTAGTCGTGTTACACACACCACTACCCTATCTACCTTTATATCCTATATTGGAAAACCCGAACAGGTAACCCAACAAATAGGTAGAAATATATATATATATATATATTTAAAATGGTACTTTTTATATAGAAATTATTTCTGGGTAAAATTATTTCATTTACCTCTTTAAAACAATATTGTGTCCGTTGGCCTGGTTCAAGTGTTTAGAGATCCCTATCAATAACGTTAGCTACTCGTATTGACCAGAATCCATATACCACTCAACCGATCAATTAACACAATATAAAATCATTTTTATATAACTAACAATTACGCGCTCTCAAGATAGACACCACTTCAGAGCCTAGGTATTCACTCAACCTACTGCTCTGATACCACTGTAACGACCACGACTTTCTCTCCATAGAAAGTCGTATCGCTAATAAGAAAGAAAGGGGTGAGAAGTAGAAAAGAAGAGAAGAAAGAAAGAAACAACAACAACGATCTCACAGCGGAACGAATAAATTATATTAATAACATAAACTATTACATAGTATACAACACTTTACAGAGTTACACAGCATATACATCACTTACTAGACAGTTATAAACATCTGTCTAGACATTACAACTCAAATACAAGACAAGACACTATCACAGATATCAACACAGCGGAATACTATATCTACGAACGCCGAAGCCTCCTGCTCCATTGCTCCTCCAGAATATTCGTCAAAGCTAAACCTGAATCCCTTGGCTACTCGTAAAAATTTGAGTACCCAAGAGTTTATAAAACAGAAATAAACACTTGGGTCAGACATGGGTCTGGTGTGAGTAAACGGGTTAAACTTGCTTAACTTCAAAACCTTTAGAAAGAAAAGGTATCACGTAAGACTCCCCACAAATAAACATGGGTAAGTTTTTACCTTACGCTAACCAAAACATTTGATAGGAAATCTGATTTTATTATAATAGGGTCTAGGGTTTTCAAGTAAAATATAGAAATAGCTGAAATGCTTACATCTCACATTCCAACATATTTGGGCACAACTAATACGTACGGCACTTATTGGAGTTTGGATTCCATACAATGGCAGGGCTACTGGGGTACCGCCCGTCACAGTACGTGGCCTAGATCACCGTACCGAGGATCACTCCCAATCCCCTGCAACACAAGGCCGGAACATCCCTTACTGGATAATTCCCGCACAAGATACCTCACGGTTGGGATCAGCAACCGCACACACTAAGCCGAAATAAGAAGGGACTTCTAGACAGAGGTAATCTTGTCCTACTTGGGTGCTACCCACTAACCTTGCTGCACCTCCCCTGTTTTAGCCATTCCCGGTTTGTGAGGCTTGAGGTCACGATTACCTTTAAAAAGAACACATCACTTAGAATGCTCATCGTCCACCTGACGATGTGCTGAAAGCATTCAATCCATACAAGTTCGTTCCGGGTTCGAACGAAACCGAAGGCATTATCTCGTTACACTCATTTTGGAATCACCCTCAGAGTTAACGACAATAACCCTTGCACTCTAAATCTTCATCTTCACTTCAGATTCATGACCTATCGTTAATTTGGATCGATGTGGTATTCGGGTCTCCAGACCTGGAAATCCGGTATACGGAAACCCGATCCCGGTCTCATCAAAATCCAAAGCGTATCTTTTAAGGCCAAGTTGTTTTAAAGGTTAAAACAATTCAATTCATTATCTTTATTCACAAAGGAAGATAATTTACAACAGATAATCAACATTATCAGATAATCCATACAATTCAACTAACATCCATATCATACAGCATATATCTCATCAGAGATATCAATCAATGTCAAGTATCCAATACTAACACCCATTCATAAGTAATGATTTATATCATCTTAAATTAATTTAAATTGAATTAAATTAATTACTTCATTTTATAAATCCATCTTACTTAACCATTAATTAATTACAATCAATTAATTAATTATCCTCTAATAATTCATTTCAATTAATCATCTTTGATTAATTATCTTTTAATTACATCCAAGTAATTTATCCTCAATTAATTACTTAAATTAATTATTCTTAACCACTTATAGTAATTAACCTTTAATTACTTCATTAATTAATCCCTAATTACTTTCATTAATTAATTACCCTTTTAATTAATTACAATCAACAAGTAATCATTAATTAATCACATTCATTAATTAACTTTAATTAATTACATTTAGAAATTAATCACTCTTTAATTAATTACACTAAGTAATAAATTCCTTAATTACTTTCATTAAGAAATTATTTTTTTATTTAATTACATTCAGGAATTACACATTAATTACTTACATTAAGCAATTACACTTATCAAATCTCATTAAGTAATTATACTTAATTAATTACTAAGTGACTATCTTTAATTAATTAACAAATTAATTAACTTAACTTAATCACATTCATCTCATAAATCATAGATGAGTAATTCATCTTTTAAGTATTCTTTAAACCAATTAATTAATCTTTAATTACAGATTAATTATTCTTTTAATTATTAATTAATAAACCTTAATTATCAATTAATAAAACTTAATAACAACTTAGTTAATCCTTAATTATCAATTAATTAGTCCTTAATTACCATTTGATTAATCCTTAATTAATCTTTAATTAACTAATTATAACCTTTAATTAATAAATAAATAAATCCTTAAATCATTAATTAATTTAATTAATTAATTATACTTAATTTACTTTATTAACCTCAAATTATTAAAACCTTAATTATCCTTTTTAAGGTAAACCATTATCTTAATTAATGACTTAATTATCATTAAAACATTTTTATCTTAAAAAAATTAACTTCCTTAATTAAATCATTTAATTAAGTTTTGAAATAAAAATAAACATTTAACTTAACAAATTATAATAACTTTCTTAAATCAATTACTTAAAAACATTTATTTTATAAATAATAGATTTAAGAATTTGTTTTAAAATTTTACTTTAAACTTACTTTTATTTATATTTAAAAACTTGGATTTAGTTAAAGTAAAATCTGAAACAGTTCACTCTTACAATCCCGAAGACAAACCCGAGCACAACCCCAATTTCCTCGAGTTTCCCTTCGAGTCAACTTCTACTTCGAGTCGCACTCCATTATTCTCGAGACCAAACCCGGTACAACTCTTCTTCCCAAACAACATGCCCAGACCAACATCCAAATACACGCAAACGTGTACAGGTGCACGTGCACCAGCAACCCAGTCCCTTCCGACCATCCACGACACCTTCGACTCATCGACGCTCGCCTCTACATCAGATCCTGACCACCCAAACACTGGCACGAACCCACGATCGAAATCGAGGAATCCTATCGATACTGGAACGAAAACCATCACCAGAAAAACGCCTCGAAATCACGTCTCCGACCACCAGACGATGCGCAACCACTGTCACATGTTCCCCGACCATTCCCGAAGCCATCCCCCTTGGTCCGGTGCAACTCGAACAACCAGAGACGCCACCAAGATCCCGTTTCCAGACTCGACCCATTCTTAGTGTTAAACCCTACACTATCCAAAATCCAACACAACGATGAATGATAGCCTCTTCCACTATTTTTCCTACAATCAACAGCCCTAAAGCCTCCCTTGATATCAAATCCAAGCTTCATCTCGACATAGATCATCGGCAGTTGCCGACAATACCAAAACTGAACAACTCAGGATATCTCATCAATATCCTATCTAAAAATCATGATATTCCCATCATAATTCATAATTTTCAACCACGAATCAATCTAAGTAATCCAAATATGAATTCGTTAACATTGATCTTTGACTTAAATATGATTTTTTTTCTGTCATTCTTTATTTTTCAGAATATTTACCATATATTCTTACTTGAAACTATTTTTAAAAAGAAATCTAGATTGTCTCAACCATTTTTCATTTAGGAATCTAAGCCTAACAGAGATTAGAAAGAGAGAAGGATTGAAATTTTTTGATCTAAGTTTTAAACTCTGAAACTTAAAACAGAGATGATCACTTATATATTCAGACAGACTCACAGTATATCCATTCATATAAACATGCATTTAGATCTAAACAAACATGCATACACATTTTCAAACATGCAACAAATTTCACTTCGAGCACTTATCATATGTATATAATCTAAAACTATTTTATGCTTAGTTTACTCATATTAAGAACAGAGAAGCATATATTTATACATACTGATTTTAGTACAGGCCTTTTATATAAGCATGCATTCACAGATAATATCATATGCAAACCATATTACTATAAAAATTCATCACACATTTAAGTTTATTCTCAGATTTAAAAACTGTTTTAAAAATAAAGGTTTACTCACCTTTTAATGAAGTGCAGAGACTTGAAAACTGAATCTCTTGACAATTTGAAAACTTGAATGCTTTGATTTGAACTGGAAAGAATTTGCTTTTGATCTCTGAAATGCTTTGAAACTGGAAGCATGTTGTAGAGATGACTTAACTTTGAAACTGAGATGTTCGAGACTTGATTCCAGGTTGCTTGCTTTTGAAAATGAGTTTGTAGGTTTGAAACAGAAACAGGCCTTTTGATTTTGATTTGAGATGAGGAGATGAATTACAGGTTTGCAATTTGGTTTGAGAAGTGAATTTCAGGCTTTGAACATAATGGTTACAGAGATTTTAGACTACAGACTTAAGAGAAGATGACATGCTTGCATTTGAATTTGAGAATTTGTTTTGAGGAATGTTTACAGGGTTTTGAATTTTCTCTGGTTGTATTTGTTTTGATCTGAGATTTGTTTGAAAATGGTTTTTACAGGTTGTTTCTTTGTTTTAGTAATGAAGATAGAAAAAGGAATGAAGGAGTTAGATGTTTGTTTATATACATGTAAATTAAGATTTATTAAAATTAGAGAAAATAAAAATAAAAGAAATGACACTTGTCTCTACCCTTGTTTATTATGTTAACACATGTGCTTAGATAGTTTAATATGTTAACACTTGTCATTATTAAATTTTACATTATTTTTAAAAGGATTTAAAAGCTTTTATATTAAATTTTCCTAATTAATAAATATATTTCTAAATTTATAAATGCTTTTCTTAATTTATAAAAATAAAACTTTTAAAAGAAAATAAAATAAAAACCAATCATATCTTAAATAAAATCATATATAGTATATTTAGTCCATTTTTAAATGATAATATAAAACTTTTGTATTTATTATTTAATAAATACTTCCCAAATTTCTTTAAGAGAATAATATAAAACAAATCTATTTTTAAATAAAACCTTATCCATATGATTTAAGTCCAAACTATATTATTATTTTTATTTTAAGATATATATTTCTTTAAATTCAATTCTTAAAGTCAATTTAAAGTCCAATTTAAAATCAATTCAAATAAATATAGATATTAATTCTAAACAAGCACATTATTAATTGTAAATAATTATCCTATTTAAATCAATTTAAATACACATATATATACATATATTTTTAACAACACTTATTAAATTTGAAAATAATAAGTCTATTTAAAATCTATTTCTAAATAACACAATTTAAACCTTTAACTAATTATTCCATTTAAGAATCTATTTATAACTATATTTAAAAACAACTCATTATTAATTTGTTTGAAAATAACAATTTTACCAATTTTAAATAATTAATTTACAAGATTATCACATTTTAAATTCCCTGAAATCCCGGGATATCACATCATGTTAGGATTTTTCATTCGATTCTTGATGGCGAATATTTGATATGGATTTTGGGCTCGATTCTAGAATTCTCTATCATAGTATATGGCTATGCAAGGAGACTGATGGCTTCTAGTCGAGAAACCATATCGAAGTCCGCATTAGGGAAGTCGAATGGACAATACTAGTTCGAAAGCGAACTTGTGTTGTCGAGCGAGCGATCAAATGTGATTCTGCGAAATGATGACGTATGTACATCTTATATTCTAATATCATTGATATATTTTGACGCTGAAATTGAAAGCTGTCATGTTGGAATATCTTTGCTTACTAAAAGAAAATTTCCAATTTAAATTACAAAGATATATAACCCATAAAAGCAAAGATACTCAATCTCATATGGCTCTTCATACAGCGAAATTTATTTTTGAAATTTGATCCTTATATAAGATGGACCTTACGTAAGTATAAGATGATTTTGAATACATTTGATTTTGGAAATGAATTGGTTGACTTAAATTATATTGATTTGGAAATTTGGATTTATTTCCTAAAACTATTATTTTGGAAACTTTGAAACTAAAGATATTTAATTTGAGAAGAAATAATTTGGTGAAATTGTATATGATTTTGAAATTGAACTGATATTGAAACAAATTGAAATTTGAGAACCTTGTGTTACTAAATACTTGATTTGGGAGTTGTCGAACTTATATAAAATTGATTTGTATGAGTATGAAATTGATTCGAAAACTATAGATTTAAAAAGGTACTCAATTTGAAAGTGAAATCTTATATAATTAAAGTCTATATAAGTATGATTTGATATACTATTGATTTTGGAAAGTATTTGATTTGAAAATTAAATCTTATATATAATGGATTTTATATAAGTACGATATTTGAAAGTGATTTGAAAAGGTACTATATGATACATATTTTCGAAGTAAAGATATGGAAAGTGCCTTCTGCTTGATATCCGATTTGTGGCCACATCTTGGATTCATTCTATCGATATTATTCTCTCTGATTTTGGTTTTCCGGATATGATACTCGAGTGTCCTTCGAATTCCATGGCGTTACCCATGGTCTTACGAACTCGACTGCATAGCGTAATTCGTAAGGCAGTGATTGCTTAAAAGGTACGGATGTTTCCTGGGGGATCCAGGCGTAACCATTGTGTATCTGCGATCTATGGTCGTGTTAGTGGCGTAATCCGCAAGGCAGAGATTGCTTAAGGGGTATGGATGTTTCCTGGGGGATCCAGGCGTAACCATTTTTATGTATCCTGCGGTCCACCGTTTTGTTGCATGGCGAAATTCGCAAGGCAGTGAATGCTTAAAAGGTACGGATGTTTCCTGGGGGATCTAGGCGTAACCATTGTGTATCTGCGATCCATGATTTGATTCGTTTTTGTTTGGATTGTACTTTCCATATCTGTTTTTAAAAGTTTTTCCAGTATTTTCACTGGGTGTTGAAACAAGTCTACTAAGTACCTGGAGAATTCTAGTTTTGCGCCTGATCAACGCACTACCAGAGTCTACAGGAACAAGGATAAACTTGTTGAAACATCGAGCTATAAAAGTATTTTCGAAAGAAAATTTGTTTCGTTATAAAGGTATTATATTACAAAAGTATTTCCAACAAAGAAGTTTTGTATTAATATTGAAATTGAAATTCTCATGGTTTGAATTTATTATTCATGCCCGATACTATTCTTTTGAATCTACCTTATCTGCTCAGCTTTATTTATTCAACTATATTCTGTTTCCAAATCCTCCTTCTTTTCCTTGTTGACTATATTCTTTTAAGTATTGTTTAATTATAGACTACATGGTTTAATAGAAAATTTTAGTGTTATAAATATTTTAGAAGTTATTAATTAAATAAAACATATTTAAAGTAAATGTTTATTGATTTATTAATAATATTTGAAAAGTATCTTGAGATAAAAATTAATAAATTTATGAATTATGGATTTAATGTTTCAAATAGCTTCGTTATAAATATAAGTAATAATGTAAATAACTGTTTTCAAATAGTTTTCATATATTTATAAAATTGTTATTTAAGCATATAAATGGTAATTGTAAAGGAAGCAAGAAATTTTGCAAATGGATCTTGGAAGTTTTAAAGTATATAAGACAATTGAATTGCAAATGAAGTTTTAAAATTTAAGTAAAATTTATATAGTTCAAATTAATTGTTTAATTTTGACTTTCAATCTACTTTTATTTCTGGTTGTTCTATTCTCCTACCTCCTTCCTTTTCGGGGACGAAAAGTTTTGAGTGGGGGAGAGTGTAACGACCCGTAAAATTTAATGGTTTTAAAAGTATATTTAACTAGAAATTTGTAAAATTTTAAACAATAAAATTTGAAATTAAAAATTTATTATTTGGAATACGTCTATTTTAATATAGCAACTGGTAAATTTTCATCTGATAATATTGAAGTTTATTTTCCTGTGAAATTTCATTTCAAATCAAACCGGTTAATAACAGTGAATTTAAAAGTTTTCCGAAACCAAAATATGTCAACAGGAGAAAATTTATTCAGATTATTCTGAATTAGACCGCGAAATTCGTTTTTCCAAATTTGGACTTCTACTGCTCCGTTTATCTTAATTCTGGCCAAATAGCAGCATTTCTGGTACCGATATCGACTTTTGATCGAACGGTCGTACCACTGATATCTGTATACCGTTTTGATCATCTCGTCATGCTGATCTCCATAGTATACTCGTTCCCGTGTTTCGGTGTCCGTTTCACTTTGAAATCAATAAAACAAAGAACCATATCGGTATCCGATTTTACCCTTTTTGGCTTCGTTGTCCCTTCGTTTATTGTCTGAGGTAACGAATGGTCTATAACTATTTATATTTCGGGGAAATTTATTGTGGTGACTAGTCATTTTCCTATTGTTCCATTTTTTTTCTTTTCTTGAAATCTAAATACGTTGCTGGTTCATTTGGAGATAGATGGTCCATATATATTCTATGAACTGTACGTTTCTTCTCCCATTCATCAATTTCTGTTCACCAATTTCTCCTTATTTCCTTCGCCCATTCCATCATTTCGCTTCTGACTTTACCCATCAGCCGAACAAATTAGGTGAGCATGCACGCAGCTCGACCGATCCACCATCTTCTCTCCACACGCCTTGGCAACCACCCACCACCTTTTCCATCTACTCCACATTGCCACATCACCCTCCATCTCCGTGCTTCCTCCGCCCAGATCTGCCTTCTCCAGCAAACTTTTTTGCCTCGCCATCATGTTCTGCGCCTACGCGGCAAATTTTCACCTTCGCCCTTGTTCTCCTCTGGCCGAGCATCTCTGTGAGGTAACAATACGTGTTATAGTTTTAATAAAATAGTATTTTTATATGTATTATAAAGTTGATGAGTTATGTTGTATATACAGTAGTTTATATATATAAGTTATGTTGAAATTTTGTTTGTATGCATATATTTTTATGTATTATGTATAACGTATTGTATATATACAGTTGTTCAAGATTTTATATAACGGGTTTAAAGGGGTAAACAATATAATATGTCTTAAACTTTTACTTTTCTGGGTTATTGTATAAGTCTATTTTATAAGTATATATACATGGCTTTGAATGTATAAACAAGTTTCGGCATATATTTTATTATGTAGAGGGTTTAAATATGTATACTTTAAGATCTATTATCTATTTAGTTATGAAAACTTGCTGTATACATACTAGTACATATATTTAAATCTCAAAGCATTTACATATGTAGGTTCATGTATATTAGTTTTATATATATGATATAATAGGTTCAAGTATATTTGTTTGTACCCATTTCATAAAACTTTGGAAGACAGTATACATAACTTTACAGTAACGTGGTTACAAAATATATTACAAGTCATGCATATTATATATTAGTTTTTACAGTAGCTACTTATAAACCTGTGTATACGTACGTTTTGGTTCAAAGATAGTGTAGAGTTTGTTTATAAAATATGATATAAGCATATATGCTACTGTATATGTATGAGTCTATGCTTTCAGTATAAGGCTTTTTAAGTTTGACTATAAGTTTATATTGTCTGGTATGTTGAGCTTAATCCATAACTGAGGCTTACTAAAACTTATTCAATTTTATATAAAAGTTGTACATACCAGATCGATAATAAGATGTTTTATGTATGATCGAAACGCTGTTTGGACTGTCTTGTTTTTGTATATATATTTATAAACAATAATGAGGGAAAAGTATGGGTTAATATAAGAATATGTATAAAGAGGGGATACATAAGTACATCACTTTATAATATAAGTCTACGGTATTTTATTTTATTTTCAGAGTATATACATATTAGTTAAAGAATATGTTACAAGTATAAGCCTATATACGTTGTTGTTGTTTATGTGGTATGTTTGTATATATAGTTTTTGATTTTAATATATATGTTAAAAATGTATATGTATTTTAAAAATTGAATATTTGGTTTAAGGAAGATTTATTATAATATACATCTCGTTTAAATTTTATCAAACAAATTTGATTTATTCTCATCGATTCCTATCTATCAGCTTGTTCGTCGTCGATTCTTGTCAATATTGCTTTGCTTCGAAATGTGTGCTTGGGTTCGTATCTCTTCTCATTCCGTTCTCTCTCTAGCCTCGAAAGGTGAGCAATCACTCACGATTAACATTCTTGTATTTATTAAATTTGATTTCAATTGAAACGACAATTGAAATATGATGCTGTAGTTATTTAAATTTTTATATATGCTATTATCTGTATATGTTCACCTGTGACATCTGACACCAGTATCTAGTATTTATATGCCTGTTATTACTATTATCTGTATATGTTCACCTATGACATCTGACACCAGTATCTGTTATTTATATTGATGATATATGCCTGTTGTTATATTTTATATTATCTGTTATCACTCTGCAAGTTCCCTGTTAGTATAGAATTCACTATGGGTTGAAATGATACATACCCGAACGGACTTTAGAATAGGAGAATTTCGTTATGGGTTGAAATGATAAACCCAAGCGATTTTCATTTGAATTGAAATTGGGATTACGGGTCAAAATGATATCTACCCGTATATATTTAAATTTCAGATTGAAATGATAAATATCTGTATCACTTAACCATATGATAAATATATATACAGACACCGTTGGTCCATATATATAAATATTTTAAAAATGAATTCTATGGTTTTGGAAAGAAATATATGGTTTTAATAAATGTTGAGCCTTAAAATTTTTATATATAAATGGGAATGATTGATTTAAATACATATAATATGTTGAGTATTTAAAATATATTTCAAAATAGATTTTGGTAATAATTTGAATAAGTTAAGGTTAGAAAGATAATTTGAATTTAGTTGAAATTGTATTCAATAAAGAATTTTATTTAATTAAACCGATTTGAAACTTATTGAAATTGAGATGTAAGATATGATTTATAACTTGAGTTTGATTCATAAGTAATCTAATGAATATTTCTTATTTAAATAAAGTTTAAGGAAATATTTAGTAAAAATGTAATTTAAGGCTAGTTAAATGGTATTGAATTTATTAAGTGAATATTCCCTGATTTAAATAATAATGAAGTTAAATCAAGAGCTATATGAAACTGTTAAATTTAACTTTGAAAATGTTGAATATTAAAGCTTTGAAATATATTGAAAATTTAAATGATTTGTTTAGAAATGAATTAAATTGATGAATTGAACTTTGAATAAATTTGAATTTGGAATTTGAAGCTGATTTGAATCGATTTGCTAGACTTGAGGAAATTAAATACTTTACTTTTTAAATCATTTAATATATATATACTATTTTGGAAAATAGATATATTTGAAATGAAATGATATTTGGGTTTTGAAGTAAATAAATTTAAAATGGCCACGGTGTCATAGTGTATATTCCCACCTTGTAGATAGTTCTACAGATCCTTAGAGGATGGTTATCCCAAACATCCTTTAAGTTACTTGTATTTCAGTTGATATTTCACTTGAGTTGGATTTATTGATATAAGAATGTTAATCCTGACTCGAGTGTTTTGTGTTTTGCTTTACGCTCGGGTCAGACCGAGTGATACAGCATTTGAGACTCACCTTTGGAGTTTGGAGCTTCCCTTGGAGATCCAACTATCGCCTCAGCTTTCAGCTCTTCTAGTTGATTTGTTCAGAGAAGTCATCTGTTGTACTGGGGACTTCACTGCAATTGAGATATTCTGTTGTATTTTATTTCTAACTCTGATGTTTATATAGTAGCTTCATGAACTACTATTTTATCTATTCCGCTGCGTATTATTGTATTACTCTGTGTCTGTGATTCTGTGATTGATTTATTTACTGCATATGCTGAGTTTTGCCAAATTTAAATTAACAATCTGATATTTTGAATTATTCAATTCTGACATGTGTGGATTTATTGTCGATTTGAATGGTCCAAAATAGCGGGTCGTTACAGATGGCAAAAGAACAAGAAAAGCAAGGCAAAATTCTTCGAAATTTACAAAAATTCCAAATGGATAATCACACAAATCCTATTGTGATTGAAGAAGATTCTCCCAACATTCACGTGCATATTCCTGTAGAGCACGGCGAAGAGGAAGAAGAAGAAGAAGAGAAAGAAGAACCTATGGAAGAAGACGACAACGTGCTCTGTGTAGGTTAAGTCTGTTTTGACAAAGATGGGAATTTGGTTGAACAACGTGGAAACTTTTGTTTTAATTATCCAAATTATTCGATTCACAAATCTCCGATTATCAAAAACTCTCGTTAGTATTGTTATTCTATAATTTATGTACTTAAATATATTTGTATGTTTATGTTTCATATACACATGTAAATATAACATCATATATAATAAAATATTTGTTACACTTATTATACTTCCTTATTAGTATTTAATTTAAATAGTATTAGATTAAGGGGGAGTTTAGGATTAGTTTTTGTTGATGACAAAGGGGGAGAAATATGAAATATAGTAGTTAGAGTAGTTAGACTTAGAGTAAGGGGGAGTTATTAGTTTTAGGGGGAGTTATTGTGAAGGAGAAGTATATTTTATAAACATAGGTTGTCATCATTAAAAAAGGGGAGATTGTTAGTCCTTGAGAAGGATGGTTTTGATGACAACAACCTTAGGACTTATTATAAAATATAAATACTAACATTATAGTTTAGATATATATATATATATGTGTGTGTGTGTGTATATGCAAGATATAAACATGCAGGTACCAGGAATGAAGACCGTACGGTATAGAGATACAAGACTGATGAATTTAAAGATCAAAGATATCAAGATTGAAGACTCATGAGTATCAAGAAATCAAGTTATCAAGAGTTCAAGATTTTAATAGTACAAGATAAGTATTGAGTCTAGAATTCTGCTAAAACTTCTTGAAAGCACTTACATCTTTATTCGAAATTTATTCGCAGAATGGAATCCACTTCGAGCTTGTTAAAGGGATGGAACCCTAGTGGGATGGAACCCACGACAATATCTAGTGGAACATATAGTGGTCCTATTTTGATATCACTAATTTTATAAAAATGTTTTTCAAAAATATATCTCTTACTTTAAATGTTTTCAAAACCTTCTTTTCAAAAAGACATCTCTCTTGTTTGAAATATTTTAGCCTCAAAACTATCTTTATCATTTTTAATATTTTGATTTCAAAATTGTCGTTGATTTTAAACTATCTCTTGTTTTAAATATTTAGCTTTAAAATATTTACTCAGATTTTAAATCACTTTATAGATTAAGATTATATATATTAATAATTACTTTCTAAACTCTTTTATATGTTTAAACTATATTCAAATATATTTACAAAGTTTAGAAATCGTTTTGACAAATTACAGAAACCAATTTTAATAAGAAAATCAAAATCATCAATTTTCCCTACAGCATGTCGACATCCTTCAAACCCCCATGTCGACATGGTGCCCGTTAAATTCAAAATTCAAATTTTCAAAAGAAGTGTCTATTCGTCATATCCTTTCACGAATAGATATGGCTGTTGATTTCCTATAAATACCAGTAGTTCTAAACGAATTTATCACCAGATTTCATTTATTTTCTCTCCTCTTCATCTTCCACATTTATTCTAAAGAATCCCAAACTATACTCTGCCGAAATACCAAGTGAATCAAACTTGATTATCTCTTGTTTGATTCTCTGCCACTCTCTCCATAAGATCTCAGTGCTATTCAGAGTTATAGGATTATTTGTAAATCAAACTTTTGAGTAAAAGGTGCGGTTGAGCCTTGAAATCAATTGGGTGTGATTGTTGCCCCGGAAATCGATTAGGTGATCTTGTGGCCTGGTAAATCAAGAGAGTTTGCCCCAGACTCGAATACAGGAAGGTGTACCTTGTGGCCTTGAAATCAAGGGTGTAATTTGGGAGATTATTTTTGATAAGAAATTCGTACGTTTGTACGGGACTAGATGTACGGTAACTTCGAACCAGTATAAAATCCTGGTGTGTTCTTTCCTTTACTGCTTTTATTTATTATTTGCATCTGTGTCTAATTCTGTGATTATATCTGTGTCTGTGAATTGGATTTGTTGGTGATTAAATTTACATAATTTTCAAAAAGATTTAAAAAATCCACAAAACACTATTCACCCCCCCTCTAGTGTTATTCCAGCCTTAAGATCCGTAATCCTCATTTCTCACATTTGGTATCAGAGCAAGGTTTTCAAAGTTTTCATAATCTGAATTTTGAAAAAGTTTTTAAAATGGCTATTTTGGGGATTTTGTTAACACTTGTTAAAAACTGTTCAAATCATCATTGTCTCATAAGTCTGCATGTAGTTATTATAGAAAACCAAGTTATCTACCAAGTTTTTATTCTATGCAGAAATAAAAATGTTATATGGCCTTTGAAGAATCAACACTCAATGGACAAATTGTGCAAATCAAGAAGAATAAGTGGATATTTAATAGTGGATGTTCAAGACACATGACTAGTAATATAGATATGCTGAATGATATTATCTATAAAGATGGAGGATTGGTTAATTTTGGAGACAACTCAAAAGGATATGCGATTGGCATCGGCAATGTCGGTAACTCTAAAACTCCTACTATTTCTAATGTTTTATTAGTTAAGAATCTGAAACATAATCTGCTTAGCATTAGTCAACTTTGCGATAAAGAATACAAGATTTAATTTGAAAAAGATAAGTGTCACATCGAAGATAATAATTCAAATATTATATTTGAAGGAATTAGGAAGAAAAATATTTACATCATTAGTATGAAAGTTTCAAATGATAACTTTTGTCTTTTGGCTAATAAAAGTGACCATTGGATTTGGCATAAAAGATTTGGTCATTTAAATTTCAAACTATTATCTAGGTTATCAAAACTTGACTTAGTTAGAGGTCTTCCCAAGTTAAACTTTAAAGTAGATAGTATATGTGATGCTTACCAATTAGGAAAACTTAGGAAGAGTTCTTTCAAATTAAAAGATATGATTTCAACTTCAAAACCTCTTGAGTTCCTTCATCTTGATTTATTTGGTCCATCTCAAATTCAATCAATAAATCACAATAAATATGTCTTTGTAATTGTAGATGATTATTCTAGGTTTACATGGACAATTTTTATGAAACATAAAAGTGATACTTTTGGTTCATTTGAATTTTTTACAAAAAGACTTCAAAACCAACTTTCTTTAAAAATTATAACTATTCGTAGTGATCACGGTGGGGAATTTGAAAATGAAAATTTTAAGAGATTCTGCAATAAAAAGGGAATAACTCATAATTTCTCTTTTCCAAGAACTCCACAACAAAACGGAGTGGTAGAACGTAAGAATAGAATGATTCAAGAGTGTGGTAGAACAATGCTTTCTGATAGTAACTTACCTAAAAACTTTTGGGCTGAAGCAGTCGCCACAGTTTGTTATATATTAAATAGGATTTTAATTAGACCATTAACTAATAAAACACCATATGAATTACTTTACAATAAGAAACCCATAGTAGCTTATTTTAAAGTTTTTGGTAGTAAGTGTTTTATTCTTAATACAAAAGATAATTTAGTAAATTTGAATCTAAATCCGACAAAGGTATCTTCATCAGATATATATTCTAATAGAAGTAAAGCATTTAGAGTTTATAATTTAAGAACTAACACTATTGAAGAAACAATGCATGTATCTTTTGATGAAAATTTTAAAGTTACTGTACAAATAGAAGATGAAGAAGATTTTGTAACTTTAAATAATGAACCTAATGAAACTAATTGTGAAATCATTCAACCTAATAAAAGAATTAGGCTATTAAAAGATCATCCTATAGAAAATATACTATGAAATATTGAATCTGTTGTTAGAACTAGAAATCAACTAAATAACATGAGTAATGTAGCTTTTATATCAACTATTGAACCTAAAAATCCAAAAGAAGCATCATCTGATGATTCATGGATTCTTGCTATGCAAGAAGAATTGAATCAGTTCACCAGAAATGATGTTTGGAAACTTGTTCCTAAAACTAAGGATAAAAGTATAATTGGAACAAAATGGGTTTATAAAAATAAAATGAATGAACTTGGTGAGGTCGTGAGAAATAAAGCTCGATTAGTCGCACAAGGTTATTGTCAAGAAGAAGGAATAGATTTTGGTGAAACCTTTGCACCCGTAGCAAGATTAGAAGCCATTAGAATTCTACTTGCTTTCGCAAATTATAATAATTTCAAATTATTTCAAATGGATGTTAAAATTGCTTTTCTAAATGGATTTGTTAAAGAGGAAGTTTATGTTGAACAACCTCCACTCTTTGAAGATGAAAGATTTCCAAACCATGTTTTCAAACTTAAGAAAGCTCTATATGGTCTGAAACAAGCTCCTAGAGCATGGTATGACAGACTAAGATCTTTTTTATTACAATCAAATTTTGAAATTGGTAAAATAGATAATACTCTTTTCATTAAAAGAAATAAAAATGATATTCAACTAGTACAAGTTTATGTAGATGATATTATTTTTGGTTCAACTAATCATGAAATGGTTAAAGAATTTTCTGAAATAATGACAAAAGAGTTTGAGATGAGTCATATGGGTGAACTTACTTTCTTCTTAGGTTTAAAATAAAACAATTAGATAATGGTATCTTTATTAGTCAAGAAAAATATGCTAGGGATCTAGTGAGTAAATTTGGTATGACTACTGCGAGTGGAAAACCCACTCCCATGGCAACCAATGAAGCTTTAAATAAAGAAGATCTTTCAAAAGATGTAAATCAAAAACTGCATAAGGGAATGATTGGATCACTACTCTATATCACTGCGAGTAGACCTGATATCATGCATAGTGTTTGTCTCTGTGCAAGATACCAATCTCAACCCAAAGAAACTCACTTAAAAGCTGTGAAACGTATCATAAGATTCGTTAAACATACTTTTGACTATGGTTTATTTTACCTTAAAAATGATTCATTTGATTTAATTTCTTATTGTGATGCTGACTATGCTGGTTGCAAATCGGACCGAAAAAGTACAAGTGGAACTTGTCACTTTTTGGGACATTCTCTGGTTTCATGGTTTAGCAAAAAGCAAAATACTGTTTCCTTATCAACAACTAAAGCAGAATATATCTCTGCTGCTTTGGCTTGCTCCCAAGTCATTTATATGCAACAAACTCTAAAAGATTTTGGATTAATAATTTCAAAATCACCAATTTATTGTGATAATTCTAGTGCAATAAATTTGTCTAAAAATACTACTCATCATGCTAGGACTAAACATATTGATATCAGACATCATTTTCTCAGAGATAATATAAGTAAAGAGATTATTTCTCTTGAATATATCAACTTCGAGAATCAAATTGCTGATATTTTCACCAAACCCTTAAATCAACCTATATTTACTAAATTAAGAAGAGAACTAGGCATTTGTTCAATAACTGAGATATAGAATATAGATATAGTAACATATGTATACAAGAAAATCAAATATTTCATAAGGATGTTGACATACCCCTACCACCCATGTCGACATACAACGACAAAAATTTTAAAATTTGATTTTCCCACTAAAATCAATTTAGTAGTTATACAAACCTATGTATTTCGAATTTTTCTGTCTTCTCACTTTTCTTTCTCTGAAATAAAACTTCTGTAAATTAAAATTAATGGCCTCCTCCACTAAATCAAACCAAATTGACACCATTTCTTTACCTTCTCCTCATTCTGGTCCACTCCAACGCACTACACTGGCACGTGTGATAAAGATTGAAGAATCTATGAAGGATGCCATGCAAATGTTGACTGAATTTCAAGTTGTGCAACTAAGGATGGCAAAAGAACAAGAAAAGCAAGGCAAAATTCTTTGGAATTTACAAAAATTCCTAATGGATAATCACGCAAATCCAATTGTGATTGAAGAAGATTCTCCCAACATTCACGTGCATAATCCTTTAGAGCACAGCGAAGAGGAAGAAGAAGAAGAGGAAGAAGAAGAGAAAGAAGCACCTATGGAAGAAGACGACAACGTGGTCTGTGTAGGCGAAGTCTGTTTTGACAAAGATGGGAATTTGGTTGAACAACATGGAAACTTTTGTTTTCATTATCCAAATTGTTCGATTCACAAATCTCCGATTGTCAAAAACTCTCGTTAGTATTGTTAATCTATAATTTATGTACTTAAATATATTTGTATGTTTATGTTTCATATACACATGTAAATATAACATCATATATAATAAAATATTTGTTTCACTTATTATACTTCCTTATTAGTATTTAATTTAAATAGTATTAGATTAAGGGGGAGTTTAGGATTAGTTTTTGTTGATGACAAAGGGGGAGAAATATGAAATATAGTAGTTAGAGTAGTTAGACTTAGATTAAGGGCGAGTTATTAGTTTTAGGGGGAGTTATTAGTTTTAGGGGGAGTTATTGTGAAGGAGAAGTATATTTTATAAACATAGGTTGTCATTATTAAAAAGGGGTGATTGTTAGTCCCTGGGAAGGATAGTTTTGATGACAACAACCTTAGGACTTGTTATAAAATATAATACTAACATTATAGTTTAGAGATATATATATATATATATGTATATGCAAGATATAAACATGCAGGTACCAAGAATGAAGACCGTACAATATAGAGATACAAGACTGATGAATTTAAAGATCAAAGATATCAAGATTGAAGACTCATGAGTATCAAGAAATCAAGTTATCAAGAGTTCAAGATTTTAATAGTACAAGATAAGTATTGAGTCTAGAATTATGTTAAAACTTCTTGAAAGCACTTACATCTTTATTCGAAATTTATTCGTGGAATGGAATCCACTTCGAGCCTGTTAAAATGATGGAACCCACGATAATATCTAGTGGAACATAAAGTGGTTCTATTTTGATATCCACTAATTTTATAAAAATGTTTTTCAAAAATATATCTCTTATTTTAAATGTTTTCAAAACCTTCTTTTCAAAAAGACATCTCTATTGTTTGAAATATTTTAGCCTCAAAACTATCTTTATCATTTTTAATATTTTGATTTCAAAATTATCGTTGATTTTAAACTTTCTCTTGTTTTAAATATTTAGCTTTAAAATATTTACTCAGATTTTAAATCTCTATATAGATTAAGATTATATATATTAAAAATTAATTTCTAAACTCTTTTATATGTTTAAACTATATTCAAATATATTTACAAAGTTTAGAAATCATTTTGACAAATTATAGAAACCAATTTAATAAGAAAATCAAAATCACCAATTTTTCCTAGAGCATGTCGACATCCCTCAACCTCCCATATCGACATGGTGCCCGTTAAATTCAAATTTTCAAAAGAAGTGTCTATTCATCGTGTCCTTCCACGAATAGATATGGCTGTTGATTTCCTATAAATACCAGTAGTTCTAAACGAATTTATCACCAGATTTCATTTATTTTCTCTCCTCTTCATCTTCCACATTTATTCTAAAGAATCCCAAACTATACTCTGCCGAAATACCAAGTGAATCAAACTTGATTATCTCTTGTTTGATTCTTTGCCACTCTCTCCATAAGATCTCAGTGCTATTCAGAGTTATAGGATTATTTGTAAATCAAACTGTTGAGTAAAAGGTGCGGTTGAGCCTTGAAATCAATTGGGTGTGATTGTTGCCTTGGAAATCGATTAGGTGATCTTGTGGCTTGGTAAATCAAGAGAGTTTGCCCCGGACTTGAATACAGAAGGGTGTACCTCATGGCCTTGAAATCGAGGGTGTAATCTGGGAGATTATTTTTGATAAGAAATCTATATGTTTGTACGGGATTGGATGTAGGGTAACTCCGAACTAGTATAAGATCCTGGTGTGTTCTTTCCTTTACTGCTTTTATTTATTATTTGCATCTGTGTCTAATTCTATGATTATATCTGTGTCTGTGAATTGCATTTATTAGTGATTAAATTTACATAAGTTTCAAAAATATTTAGAAAATCCACAAAACACTATTCACCCCCTCTAGTGTTATTCTAGCCTTAAGATCCGTAATCCGCATTTCTCACAATTAAATGATACGGTTTGCCTCAATTTAGGTCTTAAATGGCCAGAGTTTGCCTATTTTCCAATAAAAAAGGTATTAAGTGGCATGGGTACTATCTCTCGCATTGCCAGACATTTATGACATTAGTTATGGGTTATGGGATTAGGAAACCTGCTTCGAAAATAGAAGATATAAGTGGTTGGTTAAGGACCCACTTCTTTCCTTATATGAAGTAATAAATGGTTTTACAAATGTAAGACATATTCTTATTAAAATTTTACTGCCCAAACACTGAAATAGTAAGGCTTGAGATTTCCATTCACTAGACACTTGTTATGACTCCCTATTCATTACAAACAGGTAAGAGAAGTAGTTGTGATGCTTGAAGATGGCAAAAATGCAGCTTGTGGCAGTTACTATCTATTTTTTTGTGTTATTTTCTATTGTACCCATGAAATGTATTGTTGAATGAAATGTTGTAACGGTTGATATTATGTAATGTTTTATGACATTTGAAATGATTTGAAATAATTGTGACGACCGCCCATGACCCCTGCACCGAACCTAGAAAAAAGTGCGCTGTAAAGTGTGCCAGGCGACCATGGACGATTGTCAGGGTAAATTAAAACAGCAGAATCTATCGTAATACTCACAGCGCATGGACAAAATACAATAGAATATATATATAGTGAAGCTTCACAGAAATAGAATCTCATCAATAAAACTTCATAATAGTTGAATACAAACATCTGAATAGTCAATACATCAAGCCTCACTACATATCACTCAGAGAATTATACAAAGCAGCGGAACAACCAATACATATAGTAAGAAGATAATATGCAAGCCTCCAGCTCGTCTTCGACATCAGCATCGTGGGAAGCAAGAACAGCACCTGTCACCTGCTACCTAGTCTGCCCGTCCCAAAATAGACGAACTGCCCAAGGCAATAAGATTTAAAACATAAAGCCTTGAGTCAGACAACAGTCTTAGTGAGCGGTAAATTAACTAACAACATACCAAAAGAGCATAAAGGAAAAAGAATAGGAATACAACCCTCCCACTCCACCTCTTTCTACAGTGATAGCCCCCAGACACACACTAAGCAGAAGCAAACATAGCAGAGCATACAATTTAAAGTAAAGCAATTATCACTCGAGTCAAGGGCGATGTTTTCCAAGTACAAACCCCCAAGGCCTAAACCAAGATTAGATAAGCACCCAGAAAATACCGCTCTTGAGACCGAATGACGATACAACCAAACATCCATGACTCTGGCTATCACTGTTATCACTGCTTCGATATCACCGTTAATTGAATGACCGACACATTCTTCCAGCCGTCCGTCAAGGGCTAATGGAAACCCCGGTTCTAGACATAACTCTGCACGTCGTCGTGACCCGTGCCTAGGACTATCGAATCTGCCCAGAGTACTTGACTACCAATCATTAGCCTTCAGGGACTATCGAATCTGCCCAACGTACTCTTGCTTTGAGCATGCTAGAACCTTCAACAACGATGAGATCTCAGCCTTTTAGTCATCCTCCTCGACGACTATTTCCATACTAGCTCAAGCGCCTCTCGAGCAAACCATTATCCTCTAACTCGAACCATTTCACCGAGTTATCAACATGCTTGGAATGATCCCGTCTTGATTAGACCAAGACTATCTCATCTCATGCTTCGCCTCATCATCATCATAGCAAAGCTTCATCTCAACATCATCATCAAATCTATCCATATGAGCTTCATCATCCGCTACATATGCCATGAGCAGCTTTTCCAATTCAAGAGCCTTTCCCTTAGCTTTTGAATCATCTTCGACCAACTTGTCTAAATCAAATCATCAATCATCTAATTCATATCAATCAATCAAGTCAAACATCAATCTAAGTAATCAAGCATTCAAATATGATCTAAATAGACAATTATAACAATAATGGCAATTTCGTAAATAAAGAGTCTAAAGTCTAACAAGCATGAAAACATGAGAAATATCTCTATAACTTGATGGATGAACTTGCATAGGTTATCATGTGGTAAAATGGTTGTCAAATTATCATGAACAATGGATCTATATGGATCTATACTTAGGTTTACAAAAATGCATAGAAATCACTACTTTAACACCAAATCAAGCCAACGATCCGATATACTCCTTTGGATCCGTGTGAGAGATAATCACCACTCACCAAATCACCTAAACAACACAAAAGCAACACACTTCAGATCTGGACAGTGAAGGATCTAACTCGATCTATCACAAATCCGCTTCAAACGATGAAATCTCTCTTCAAAGGATGTAGGTCTTCAATCTAAGCTCTTGGATCTTCAATCTAATCTTCGATTTGGATGGAAGGAATCACTAGATTAGAGTGGAGAAAAGAAGTGAAGAAGTGTAGAAGTCAAGCTCTCAAAATGGCAGCACTTCGTCGCTTCGAAATCCGAATCCCAAAAATGGAGAAAAACCCTCCTATTTATAGGCTGGAAAAACTTAGGTCGTTCGCTCTTAGGTTGTCCACGACCTAAAACCCACGACCTAAAAACCCCACGACCTAACAACCAAAGCCTCTACGACCTATGACCTAACACAGCAGATCAGCGTACTCCTACGACCTAACCAGATGCGCTTCTACGACCTAACGACTTAGCGCATCAACGCCCCCAAGCGACCTACGACCTAACGAATGCGCATCCATGCGACCTATCAAATCCAACGACCTACGCGCATCCGCGACCTACGACCTAACGAGGATGCAGCCTAGCGACCTAACACAGACCCGCTTCCTCGCGACCTATCAATGCCACGACCTAACGACCTAACAAACCTACGACTTAACACACACACGCGACCTAACACTTAGCCAGGATATGACCTAACTCCTTAGGTCGTCTAACGACCTAACTACGCTAACTCGCTAACTCTCTTAGGTCGCTGCCTATCCTTAAGTCGCTCCTCCGACCTAAGCCACCACACGACTTATCTTCTACACGACCTATCCCAAACCCTTAGGTCGGCAATTCCCTTAGGTCGCTCCAATTTCCTAGGTCGTCTACCCCTTAACTCATCCACTTCCTTAGGTCGCTCCAAACTCTTATACGACCTAAGACTTAGACTCTGGACGACTTACCAACAATGCGACCGAATGTCAACTGTTTTACGATGTTTTGATCCGTAAAAATACGGGTCGTTACATTCTCTCCCCCTTAGGAATTTCGCCCCCGAAATTCCAAACAAACAAGTGCAAACAAAGGCTATTCTGCATGCCTACCATCCATAGCAATCAACAAACCATGCATCCAATTCTAGCTTAGCATGCAGAATTCTAAAACTAGAACAAGTTACAATGTCGTTAGATGATACGACACCTTAGGGCCATACCTTGAAGAGTTCAGGATGAGCTGCTTTCATCCTCTCTTCCACCTCCCATGTACAGTCGTTATCATCATCAATCCATTGTATCTTGAGCAACTTAACTATCTTCCTCCTAAGCTGTTTCGTGTCAGTTTCCACAACACGAAGCGGCTTACGAGGTCTCTTATCGACTGGATCAACTTCGAAATCTTCACAGCTTTCAGCCGAAACCACTGTATTTGAGTCGTGCACATACTTCCGTAGATACGATACATGAAAAACATTGTACATACTCGACATCTTCTCTGGTAACGCCAATCTGTAGGCGAGCTTTCCAATTCGCTCGATGATCGGGAATGGTCCAACAAATCTCGGAGTCAATTTTCCTTTCTTCCCGAATCGAATAACATTCTTCAGTGGAGAAATCTTCACACAAACCATATCACCTACGTCGAATTCCAAATCCTTACGACGCTTATCGGCATAACTTTTCTAACGGTCTTGGGCTGCCTTCATTCGTTGCCGAATGATCTCTATACAATCTGAAGTCTGTCGAATTATCTCTGGCCCAAGTATCAGCTTTTCTCTGGTCTCTAACCAACATGTCGGAGAGTTACACGGTCTTCCATACAATGCTTCATACGGTGCCATACCAATGCTTGACTGGTAACTGTTGTTATACGAAAATTTCACCAAATGAAGGTGATCTTCCCATGATCCTCCGAAATCCAAGACACAAGCTCTAAGAAGATCTTCCAAAACTCGGTTGACTCTCTCGGTCTGACCATCTGTTTAAGGGTGATAAGCTATACTCAAACACAACTCAGTTCCCAAAACTTCCTGGAAGCTCTTCCAAAATCCACTAGTGAACAATGGGTCTCGATCGCTTACTATACTCTTCGGAATACCATGGAATCGAACTATCCACTTAACATACAACTCTGCCAACTTTGATGCAGTCCTAGTCGATCGAACAGGAATGAATCTTGCACTCTTAGTCAAACGATCTACGATGACCCAAATCCCTTCATTTCCCGCTCTGGTTCTGGGTAACCCATCAATAAAATCCATCGATATTTGTTCCCACTTCCATGTAGGAACTTCTAATGGCTGAAGCAATCCACTTGGCTTCTTCTATTCGGCTTTTACCAACTGGCAGTTCATGCACTTGGAAATAAAATTTCCAACATCCTTCTTCATGCCTTCCCAGTAATAGGCTCCCTTCATATCCCGATACATCTTATTTCCACCTGGATGAATTGTCAGCTTCGAGTGATGATTTTCCTTCAGCACCTCATTCCTCAATTCATCCACATCGGGAACAACTAGTCGTCCTTGCTTTCAAAGCCAACCCTCTCGATCGACCTCGAATCCTTTATCCTTTTCTGGTTCCAATCCAGATTCCAAATCACGGATAATCTTGACAAGCTTATCGTCTCACTTTTGGCCCTCGCCAATCCTTTCCACAAGAGTGGGTTTATCGATAAGTTTAACAACATTTCAGGTTCCAATTCACATCTGGGCCTGAAGTCAAATCCAGCTAAATACTCGAGACTCTTCCATTCTGAAAACATGGCTCCCAATCCTGCATGTCTTCGACTTAACGCATCTGCCACTGCGTTACCTTTTCCCAGAGTATAGGCTATACCAAAATCATATGATGCCAAAAACTCTAGCCACCGTTGCTGCCGAAGATTCAAATCCTTTTGGGAGAAAAGATACTTCAACGACTTATGATCCGTAAACAACTCGAATCGAACTCCCAATAGATAATGTCTCCACATCTTCAGAGCAAAAACAATCGCCGCTAACTCCAAATCATGAGTCGGGTAATTCCTTTCATGCGGCTTCAGTTGTCGACTTGCATACGCAACAACTTTATGCCTCTGCATCAGCACTGCTCCTAGTCCAGTACCACATGCGTCGGTGTAAACCACCATCTCATCATTCCCACTTGGAATAGTCAAAACAGGAGCACTTGTCAATCGCTCTTTCAGGATTCTAAAAGCTTGCTCACACTTATCATCCCATCTGAACGCTTGGTTCTTTTTCGTCAATCCTGTTACGGTGCAACCACCTTGGAGAAGTCTTTGATAAATCGACGATAGTATCCTGCTAATCCAAGAAAACTTCTCACATCAGATGCATTCTTAGGTCTAACCCATCTTGGATTGCTGCCACCTTAGCGGGATCAACCGCTATTCCATTTCCAGAGATAACATGGCCTAAGAACCTCACTTCACTCTTCCAGAAGTGACACTTCGAAAACTTAGCCTTCAGCTGATGTTTCCGCAAGATTTCCAAAATAATACGCAAGTGCGTCTTGTGATCTTCTTCAGTTCTGGAATAAATCAAAATATCATCCACGAACACTAGCACGAACTTGTTCAACTGATCTCTGAACACTCTATTCATAAGATCCACAAAATATGCTGGCGCATTAGTCAACCCAAACGGCATTACCAGCCACTCAAAGAAACCAGATGGTGTCCTAAAAGCAGTCTTCGGCACACTATCCTTAGCCACTCTCAACTGGTGAAATCTCGTTGCCAAATCCATCTGAGAAAACACCTTAGCTTCGTGAAGCTGATCAAACAAGTCATCTATTCTTGGCAATGGATACTTGTTCTTCTTAGTCACCTTATTCAGCTCACGATAATCCACGCACAACCTCAATGATCCATCTACTTTGGTTGCGAACACAACTAGTGCACCCCATTCGGACACACTACGCCGAATGAATCCTTTCTGTAAAAGATCATCAACCTGCACCCTCAACTCCTACTGTTCCCTAGGCGCCATCCGCCTAAGAGGCATCACAACAGGTCTGGCTCCTTCAACTAGATCTATACGAAACTCGATCTCTCTATGCAGCGGTAACCCTTTGACCTCGTCAAAGACATCCTCAAATCCATTAGCGATTGGCACAGATGACAGTCCATCCCGTGGAACAACCAGCGAATACATGAAGCTCATGAAGACGCCTTCTTCATGCTTACATCGTATCACAATCTTTCGCCCCTCCACATTCTCGACTGTCACCTCCAAGCTTTCACAATCAACCTTTGCCGCATACTTCCTAAGCCAGTCCATACCCAAAATAATTCCGAACCCCGCAAAGTTCAGAACAAAACAATCACAACCAAAAGAGCAATCATGACTCGATACAATCAGACCACGGCATAACATACACAAACAAGACGAACCCCCAACTGGATTAGTCACAACCAATGGCCTATCAACAATATCCGGTTCTAAACCCAACCGGCCTACAAGTTCATTACAAGCAAACGAATGCGACGCCCCAGTATCAAATAACACTCTAACTGGAACTCCACATATGGAAAGTGTACCTTGAACCACTACACTCTTTCCTTTCTCTTCAGCGGTAGGAGCTTTCGAAGATGATGGAACAGCTCCCAAAGCATAAGCTTGCACAATCTGCTTGTCCCTTCGCGGTTCTGGACAATTCTTCCTGATATGCCCCGGCTTGTCACAGTTGTGACACTTCATCGGTACCTTCGGATTCTTACAATCCCTAGAGAAATGGCCCTTCTGCTGACAATTATAGCAGGTCACTTCGCTCTTCGGCTTCTTCTGGCCATCCTTCCCCTTTTGCTGCTGCTGCTGCTTCCTCTTCTTGTTTCCACCCTGCTGTGGTTTAGACTCTATCCTGGTCACAGCAACAACAGATCCTTCCTTAGGAAACAGATTCTTGTGCCTCAGAGCTTTCTCCACAAGCTTCTCAAATGGATCGTCCAAATGGTTCACCAACTGCCTCCCAAGATAACTGTCCAAGCCTGTCACAAACTTCTCGTTCTTATGATATGAAGATTCTATATACGACCGGGCATACTTGGACAAAGCTTCAAACTCAAAAACATACTCAAGAACTGGTCTTCCTCCTTGCTTAAGCTCCACAAACTTCTTGAACAGAACAGACTTCTGAGCTGTAGAAATGAACTTAGCTTCAAATCTGGCTTGGAATTGCACCCAAGTAATTTCTTCCTCCGAAGTATCAATGGTGATAGAGTTCCACCCAACAGAAGCTCTTCCTTGAAGCTGTCTTGATGCTAACTTCCTCTTAGTCGCATCCTCAATTCCCAAATCACCAAAGATCCTTCTACAAGCATCTATCCACCTCTGGACTTCAATGGTTGATTCCGTTCCCAAGAAAACCTTTCCACCAAGAGCAGTGTAGTCCTTACACAGCTTAGCAAAACCCACCGGTTTTGGAGTTTGAACTTGAACTCCAACATCCACCGATGACCCCGGAGCTGGCATCCATCTCATGATCGAAGTCATCATTGCTTCGAACATAGCAGCATAATCAGCAGCCCCTTCAGTAGCACGGCCTTCCCTAGCAGCTGGTCTCCCTCTTCAACTCATTCTCAATATCTAAAAAAAGGAATGGTCAGAACATCTTGAGAAACAACTGCTTAAAGGACTCAAACTCTTCTAATCTACTATATTATATATAGTAATCATCCATCAAAATACAATTACGTCTCTCATACATAGTTACGTCAGCGAGCGTTGGGTAAAATCGATTAACCAATGCTCTGATACCAAATGTGACGACCGCCCATGACCCCTGCACCGAACCTAGAAAAAAGTGCGCTGTAAAGTGTGCCAGGCGACCATGGATGATTGTCAGGGTAAATTAAGACAGCAGAATCTATCGTAATACTCACAGCGCATGGACAAAATACAATAGAATATATATATAGTGAAGCTTCACAGAAATAGAATCTGATCAATAAAACTTCATAATAGTTGAATACAAACATCTGAATAGTCAATACATCAAGCCTCACTACATATCACTCAGAGAATTATACAAAGCAGCGGAACAACCAGTACATATAGTAAGAAGATAATATGCAAGCCTCTAGCTCGTCTTCGACATCAGCATCGTGGGAAGCAAGAACAGCACCTGTCACCTGCTACCTAGTCTGCCCGTCCCAAAATAGACGAACATCCCAAGGCAATAAGAGTTAAAACATAAAGCCTTGAGTCAGACAACAGTCTTAGTGAGCGGTAAATTAACTAACAACATACCAAAAGAGCATAAAGGAAAAAGAATAGGAATACAACCCTCCCACTCCACCTCTTTCTACAGTGATAGCCCTCAGACACACACTAAGCAGAAGCAAACATAGCAGAGCATACAATTTAAAGTAAAGCAATTATCACTCGAGTCAAGGGCGATGTTTTCCAAGTACAAACCATCAAGGCCTAAACCAAGATCAGATAAGCACCCAGAAAATACCGCTCTTGAGACCGAATGACGATACAACCAAACATCCATGACTCTGGCTATCACTGTTATCACTGCTTCGATATCACCGTTAATTGAATGACCGGCACATTCTTCCAGCCGTCCGTCAAGGGCTAATGGAAACCCCGATTCTAGACATAACTCTGCATGTCGTCGTGACCCATGCCTAGGACTATCGAATCTGCCCAGAGTACTTGACTACCAATCATTAGCCTTCAGGGACTATCGAATCTTCCCAACGTACTCTTGCTTTGAGCATGCTAGAACCTTCAACAACGATGAGATCTCATCCTTCTAGTCATCCTCCTCGATGACTATTTCCATACTAGCTCAAGCGCCTCTCGAGCAAACCATTATCCTCTAACTCGAACCATTTCACCGAGTTATCAACATGCTTGGAATGATCCCGTCTGGATTAGACCAAGACTATCTCATCTCGTGCTTCGCCTCATCATCATCATAGCAAAGCTTCATCTCAACATCATCATCAAATCTATCCATATGAGCTTCATCATCCGCTACATATGCCACGAGCAGCTTTTCCAATTCAAGAGCCTTTCCCTTAGCTTTTGAATCATCTTCGACCAACTTGTCTAAATCAAATCATCAATCATCTAATTCATAGCAATCAATCAAGTCAAACATCAATCCAAGTAATCAAGCATTCAAATATGATCTAAATTGACAATTATAACAATAATGGCAATTTCGCAAATAAAGAGTCTAAAGTCTAACAAGCATGAAAACATGAGAAATATCTCTATAACTTGATGGATGAACTTGCATAGGTTATCATGTAGTAAAATGGTTGTCAAATTATCATGAACAATGGATCTATATGGATCTATACTTAGGTTTACAAAAATGCATGGAAATCACTACTTTAACACCAAATCAAGCCAATGATCCGATATACTCCTTTGGATCCGTGTGAGAGATAATCACCACTCACCAAATCACCTAAACAACCCAAAAGCAACACACTTCAGATCTGGACAGCGAAGGATCTAACTCGATCCATCACAAATCCGCTTCAAACGATGAAATCTCTCTTCAAAGGATGTAGGTCTTCAATCTAAGCTCTTGGATCTTCAATCTAATCTTCGATTTGGATGGAAGGAATCACTAGATTAGAGTGGAGAAAAGAAGTGAAGAAGTGTAGAAGTTGAGCTCTCAAAATGGCAGCACTTCGTCGCTTCGAAATCCGGATCCCAAAAATGGAGAAAAACCCTCCTATTTATAGGCTGGAAAAACTTAGGTCGTTCGCTCTTAGGTCGTCCACGACCTAAAACCCGCGACCTAAAAACCCCACGACCTAACAACCAAAGCCTCTACGACCTACGACCTAACACAGCAGATCAGCGCACTCCTACGACCTAACCAGATGCGCTTCTACGACCTAACGACTTAGCGCATCAGCGCCCCCAAGCGACCTACGACCTAACGAATGCGCATCCATGCGACCTATCAAATCCAACGACCTACGCGCATCCGCGACCTACGACCTAACGAGGATGCAGCCTAGCGACCTAACATAGACCCGCTTCCTCGCGACCTATCAATGCCACGACCTAACGACCTAACAAACCTACGACTTAACACACACACGCGACCTAACACTTAGCCAGGATATGACCTAAATCCTTAGGTCGTCTAACGACCTAACTACGCTAACTCACTAACTCTCTTAGGTCGCTACCTATCCTTAAGTCGCTCCTCCGACCTAAGCCACCACACGACTTATCTTCTACACGACCTATCCCAAACCCTTAGGTCGGCAATTCCCTTAGGTCGCTCCAATTTCCTAGGTCGTCTACCCCTTAACTCATCCACTTCCTTAGGTCGCTTCAAACTCTTATACGACCTAAGACTTAGACTCTGGACGACTTACCAACAATGCTACCGAATGTCAACTGTTTTACGATGTTTTGATCCGTAAAAATACGGGTCGTTACAATAATGGATACCATTATTGTTATTATATTTTACTTCTTCCGCTGTGAGCTCTGAAACAATAGATAGATAGCTCTATTTTGTTATTTTTACCAACCAACGACCAACTTTAGAATGGGTCTAAGTTTCGATGGGTCTTTTCTAGGTCAGAGTTTAGGTCTGTTCTAGAGCAAGTTGATACACTTATCTTCTTCCCAATATTAAAAATCCGACTATTAACTTAGAGTGACTACTTCACACGTTCCTTCGAGAACTCAATTGCTTCGAATATCTACAATGTATGGACTCTTACTTTCCCTTTATCTACACCTTCTGTACACCATCAATCAACAATCATACATGGATCATAGTCATTGGGCTATCAGGAGACCAACTAGGGAACTCATGTACTATTTAGCTTCAAGGGCCTTCCATATGTTGCACTCATGCTCTTCTTAGGTCAACGCCTTTCCATATGACTTACTTTCCATGTGGTAATCGGGGTAGGTGTATATCTTCAACTTCTTCCATTATTCCGACTTATAACGAACTTATCCATATCTTAGTGTATGGTTGCAACTACTCTATATTCAGAATTTATAGGATTTGGCATATAATATATTTATATTTTTAGGCAAAATACAAATACGTTCACTCATTCTTTCCTATTTTTGAAGATCGACTAACCTAGCTTTAACACCAAATGTAACAACCAACATCCCAGTGGGCCTGGATTTTCACTAAATCGAAAACCCAGGTCCACCAAAGTATGAATAATTGGTTTGGTATCCTGATAATAAACAAATAATTACACATCAGAGCACCATCGATATATATCATAGTAGAATAATAAAGTGTAACAAAACATATAGTTACTGACTAACACTTCTGATGTCTAGTGTCCTTGTCAGTGCTGAGCATGTTTAAGGAAACCTATCCTTTCACTATTCCCACCTTGCACCAGTACCTATACCTTTAAAGCTATCCTGTGGTTTGTGATGAGGAGGAAGTCAGAACAATGTTCTGGGGACTAGTGAATTACACATTTTACACATAACACTAGTTTATGTCGATTGTCTTCCATTACATGTTATGTCTTTTAATTTTTCTTAGTCATCTCGACTCCACGTACGCGTACGATATGCCTATCTACTTAAAGTTGACCATAACTACATACATACATACATATATATAAGTGTATATATATAAGTACTTGGTTCCCTCTTTAGACCAAGATACTTCCCTACTTGTTAACCTGCCCTTTGGCAAGGCAGTACGTAGGCAGATTTAACCCAACAGATTTCATGATCATCAAGTCAGAAAGCCCGGAGAGATGGTTACCAGGATTGTAGATTGATTATATTTGAAACTATGGACTATAGTCGAATGCATTCGGATGGGCAGACTCAAAAAATGGCTAAGTACGGAAATAATACTTCCCCTAGAAGAGGGATCAGAATAGAGGGATTGGATTAAACAGGATGCACACAACACAACTCAACGATGATCGCTCCATAACTTAACAACCACAAGGCGGATTGAAATGAAACTTTGGAAACAAGAAGAAGGGACCATAGGAAGTCTACCCAAGGGATCACACATCAAATAAAGCAAGTTGGAGGGATCGTCCCTCTTCCTTCCTTAGGGATCGGCTATAATCAGCCTTCACAACATATTACAACAAAGATCGATTAATAACTCGAGTTCTACTAATCCAATTGGCATGAAACTTAGAGGCTAAACATAATACAACATGGAGAAGCTCTCCTAGGGATCGGCCCCTATCCCTATTCAATAATTGATTTAGTTAGATTTGCAGTAATGATCGGTCAATACTCAAGGTCTATAGATGTTATCAACATGAAACTTGGAGTACAAGCATATTGCAACACAAGGAGCACATTGTAGGGATCACAACCCCAAAGGAGCAACTTAGAGGGATCGGCCCCTGTCCCTATATAGGGATCAACCCCTATCTTTATGTAGGGATCGGTTTAGTTGAATTTGCAATAATGATTGATCGATATCTCAAGATCTGTAAGTGAATTCAATATGAAATTTAGAGATCAAGAAGATAATATCATGGGGGATCCACCATAGGGATCACACCCCATGATTCCACCAAAATAGGGATCGACATCAATCCATATTATGGGCTTTGGTGGGCCCTAAACTTTCTGGGCAGGCTTGTCTTGGCTTCAGGTTTCTAGATCAGGGTTTTGAGCGAGATATTTTCACGTCTTCTCCTATAAATACAACAGGCATGGCATCAGCAAAGGGATCTTTTTTCTGCTTCTCTTTATCTTCAACCCTGGCTACACTCTGCCAGTTTTATTCTTGGATTTCAGATTATAGCTGTAAACAAACTATAGTATAACAAAAAGGATTATTCTAGGGTGGATGTAGGCCGGAGTTAGCTGAACCACTATAAATCTTGTCTCTTTTTACCTACTTTCATTTTTAATTTGTTTTTTCTTCATATTATGTTCTCTACATTAGATAATATCTGAAATTTGTGACTGGATATTGGTGATTTCACGTAACTGGGCGTTGGTGGCCAATTTTGACCCCAACTTTTTGGTGCTTTCACTGCAAAAGCTAGCCCTTGCAGATTTGGAATTCAGATTCAGAGCTTGGAAAAGATCTAGAGCTTAGATTTGGAGCAATGGTGAAACAATCAACAAGGAGAATGCTATCGGAAAGGATCCATCATAGAGGGATTCCGGAGGCTTCCTTAGGAGCTGGAGCAAATCAAGCATCTATCTACATCACCAGGGATGAAATGGAAACGATGATGGATGCCATGCAGGAAAGGATGCTGAAAAGAAAGGAGGAGATGATGCAGAATTTACTCTGACAGATTGGACAAGCAGGAGCATAGAACTAAGGGAATAGAGTAGCAGGAGCTAATGACAGCCTAGATTAAGAAGTTGAAGTAGCAAGAATCGCTAGAAATCAAAACTGGGAACATGGAGATGGACCTATTGGACACAGGAATGGAAAAGAGTAGCCGGGGGCAGTCCCCGGCCATCTTAGAGGGATCGGCCCCGATCCCCAAAGGCTAGGAGGCATTCCCCCGGGTTTGGTTGATCGCGATGCTGGAGGACCTATGGTCAATCCCATGGAGCTTGGTGCAAATTGGAATTTGGATGCTCGTTTGAAGGAGTACATTTTGGAATTCCCTCATGGACTCGGGGGACAGTTTGGAAGTGATGATAGGAGACTACAGCTGGATGACGATGAAAGGTTTATAGAGATGATCAAGCGAGCTATGTGTGGAGGATTAGTGAACAGGGATCTGGAGGATGTAAATATAAGTTCGTTCACTCCTAATATCAAGAATGTTAGAAATCCACCGGAGTTTAAACTACCAACGCTGGAAGTAAATGACAGAAAATCGGACCCAACTATGCACATGATGAGATATATTTGGCACATGGAAGTATTGGGGGCATCGGAGGAGGTCATGGAAAGGTGTTTTACACTTTATTTGATGGATTAGTTGCACTCTAGTTTAGGCAGCCGGAGAATGTTTCAATATGGACATCAAGCGAGTTGTTAGAACGATTCATGAGGCAGTTTCGAGTCCACATCACGAGATCCTAGAATGTTATGACATTGGCAATGCTGAAATAGAGGACCAGAGAGTCTCTAAGGAGTTTTCTAACACGATTTAATGGCACGACGACATTGGTGGAGCGGTCAGATCAATCCATGGTTTTGATGGCAGCTGTATTAGGAATTACCAATGGCATGGATTTCAAGGATTCATTAATGCGGGATCTACCTATGGATGTTGGGTAGTTTTATCATGAAATAAAAAGGTTTCTGCAGTAGGAAGATGCATGAGCCGACAAACCAGAGGTGAACATTGTGCAAAACGAAGGATCATCAGGAGATGCAAACAAGAATGATAAATGAAAACAGAAACTAGATTATGGGTATGATGGGACAAAAAGGTGATGGAAAGAGTAGGAACCGAAGTTCTCCTCCTACTCGGATTTGATGGAAAGCCTACAACGGATTTATCTGGACACTATGGCGCAACTCCCTTATCGAAAACTGGCAAGGAGGGATCCTACGGAGTGGGAGTGTATGTTTGGAAAGTACTGCATGTTCCACGAATTGAATGGGCACCCTATGAATGAATGCGGGCATTTAAAGGATATGATTAAGGAGAACTTCAGAAATGGCGGGCTGCTACAGTGTGTGAGGAATTGGACAGCGGCGATGGAACATAAGCAGCCACCGTCTGCATCAAATGGAAACAGGAATAACCCTAGATTGGGATCATGGATCGTCATCAACTGATCGTGATGATAAGAGCTGAGTTCATGACTTGAACTCCGGCTATAATAATAATAGTAAACTCTATAATAAAGTGGCTAAGTCACTCACATATGCGGGATCGAGGATTGTACCTAGGCATGCTTTGAGATGATGATGAATCGTCATACCTGGAGAGGCACCCTTTTTTCTTTTTTAGTTTTTTTTGGATTTATGGTTGTACAAACTCTTATTTGTCAGGTTATTTATGATCCGCATTACTATGATGGATAAAACAAGATGCGATTATTGTTTCGATCGGAGTGACGGTATGGTAACCGATAGGTGCAAGTCCCTTCGCTGGAGAGCGACAGAATGGACTCACACATGGATTAAGTCCTCGACCGTAGAGTCAAGACCGGAGAATAAAACTCGATGGGATGCCCGGTATGGATTATGCCTGGCAAGGAGTAGGTCACTTTGCCGGAGAGGGACAAGATCAGCCTACTTAGGTCTCGAGTATGGATTACGCTCGGCAAGAGTTTAGAGAGAACACTATCGGCCTAGGATTTAAGCCAAGACACCACTTGACGTTCAGGAACACTGAACCGGAGCATAGGAAATAATGTCGCTTCATCAGAGAATGACATGGTCGGCTTACTTGATGTCGAGTATGGATTGTGCTCGGCAACGACACAGAGAGGTCACGAATTTGATATCAGCTTCAAACAGCTATGGATTTGGACATTGACCCGGAGTGGTCGCAGATATGGATATGGGCCCGAAGCGGTCATGGATTTGGCTAAACGACCCGGTGAGGTCGAGGGTTTGGAAAAAGAATCTAGAGAGAACGTGGATTTGTAATGGATATGGATTTGGATGAAACGATCCGAAGAGATCGTGGATTTGGGATTGGAAATTGATTCGAAATGGTCATGGATTTCACCAACGATCCAAAGAGATCATGGATTTGGATGGCAACAAATTGGATTCGGAATGGATAACATGGCCATCGAAGGATTGCGGGCTTCAAATCTTGGATTTATGACAATTTATAACACCGTACATAGGTGGATTTAACCCAACAGACTTCATGATCATCAAGGCAGAAAGCTCGGAGAGATGGTTACCAATATTGGAGATCGATTATATTTGAAACTATAGACTATAGTCGAATGGAATCGGATGGACAACACTCAAAAAATGGCTAAGTATGGAACTAATACTTCCCCTAGGATAGGGATCAGAATAGAGGGATCGGATTAAACAGGATGCACACAATGCAACTCAACGATGATCGCTCCATAACTCAACAACTACAAGGCAGATTGAAATGAAACTTTGGGAACAAGAAGAAGGGACCATAAGGAGTCTACACTAGGGATTGCACATCAAATAGAGCAAGCTGGAGGGATCGTCCCTCTTCCCTCCATAGGTATCGGCTATAATCGGCCTTCACAACATATTGCAACAAAGATCGATCAATAACTCGAGTTCTACTAATCTAATTGGCATGAAACTTGGAGGCTAAACATAGTACAATATGGAGAAGCTCCCTTGGGGATCACACATCATTTGGAGCAACTTGGAGGGATCAGCCACTATCCCTATATAGGGATTGGCCCCTATTCCCAATCAGAGATTGGTTTAGTTGGATTTCCAGCAATGATGGGTCATTACTCAAGATCTATAAATGCTATCAACATGAAACTTGGAGTACAAGCATATTACAACACAAGGAGCACACTACAAGGATCGCAACCCCAAAGGAGCAACATGTAAGGATCGACCACTGTCCCTATATAGGGATCGACCCCTATCCCTATTCAGGGATTGGTTTAGTTGAAATTTACAACAATGATCGAATGATATCTCAAGATCCATAAGTGCGATTGATATGAAATTTGGTGAGCAAGAAGATAACAACATAGGGGACCCACCACAAGGATTGCATCCCATGATTCCACTAAAATAAGGATTGGCACCGATCTCTATTATGGGCTATAGTAGGCCCAAACTTTCTAGGCAGGCTCGTCTTGGCTTTAGGGTTCCAAATTCGGATTTTGAGCTAGATATTTTCACGTCTTCTCCTATTAATATAGCAGGCATGACATCAGCAAAGGGATCTTCTTTTTGATTCTCTTTATCTTCAACCTATGCTACACTCTGCCAATTTTATTATTGGATTTCGGATTGTAACTACAAAAAAACTACAGTATAATAAAAGGGATTATTTTGGAGTGGACGTAGGCCAGAGTTAGCTGAACTAGTATAAATCTTGTCTCTTTTTACCGACTTTCATTTTTAATTTTTTTGTTTTTCATATTATATTCTCTATATTAGATACTATCTGAGATCTATGACTGGATATTGGTGCTTTTGCATAATTGGGCGTAGGTGGCTAATTTTGAAGCCAACATTGCTAGTATCCGTAATCTGGAACCATGTTAGGATCCATCATCAATGCAATATCATGTCCATATGGAACTACATCTTGTATTGCGACTACCTGTACAACTACACATTGAGGAGGGAACCCAAAATGTCAACTCACCGATGTGTCTCATCGTCTTCATCTGTGTCCACCTCTCAATGGTAATTTATGCCTCGTCGTGCATCCCGTAGCACCTACTATGGCATCATAATAGCTTGGTTATACTTTATCTTTCCTTGAGGATTTATTACTTATCTGCTTCTTATTATGGACTTAGCTCCCTAGATTATAGAGGACTCAACTCCTCGGACTACCATAATCATTTTTGAAAGAACTCTTTTGTAGGTTAACTAGCGTTGCCCTAACAAACAAACCAGCAAACAACTATGGTGATGCATCACCTTTCGTTATCTACCCTAGTAGGAGGCGTAGTCCGTTAGGTATAAACCTATCTTTATCGTTGACTGCGCAGGACCGATGATGCACTCATCCTATGTATAGCTCGTACTCTTGATTTCTTACCAACACAAAGTGATATAGCGTCAAGCCGCTCACCATCCTATTTAGATTGCCTAACGCAATCGAGGAAATACCCTCCCTTTAATTTATTGAAGTAGACTCTACTGAGGGTACTCCTTCACCTATACGCGAGCGTATATACTCCACAGATGCTACAATTGGATATGTCCCACATCGGTATAATATATACACAACTGCTGCTGGCCCTTTGTGGTGGGCAGATTACTAACCTTGCATTCCAACCCATTCTAATGACTATATCATTCTTATCCATTTAAGTTGTTTACATATTTGTATAATTAACACCCGCCATAAACACATATTTGAGGCTACATGTGCATATATATCTTCATTCATTCTTTTTTAATTACAATGCCTCTACTGTTTACCGTTGACAATATTTCTTAACTTTTATATGCGTTTAAATCTTATTTAATTTAAGGTCATTTACCGCTTTTTTTTAAAATATCTTTTCTCATTTACTTTCCCTTACCCTTGTTATTTAACTTCCTATTTCGATTCCTTTTTAACTTTTAATTTCCTACCTTATTTTATAGGACTATAATAACTTCTTTATCTTTTCATTTCTTTTTATTTCACTTTTTTTTACTTATACTGCGCATATTCTTTTCTTAAACTATTTTTATCTTATTTATAATTCTTTTAATTTATGCTTAGGGATTTTCTTTATTCTAATGCATTAGAATTATATTTCTCCCAAATAGAATGGTTAATAATGTAAATTTCTGTATGTTATCCAAAAAGGGAATTTGTGTTACTTTGGAAATTACAAGAAATTATCTTTTCATAATTATCGACATAGACAGTACAAAATACGGTAAATATCCCTATTTTATACATCTCTTTTGTTTTTAGGTGTATTCCTTGTTGTTTAAACCGTTACACTTTATTTTATAAATATGAAACATGATAATGTATAGAAATTCACATTGCAGTATGTTTATATAATCCAATAAATTAAAATATTACTTAAATCCCTATAATTTACTATGATAACTCAGTTTACCTTTTTATCTGCACAAGTCATATTACATTCAGAAATTTGGAACTATCACATATTCTATAAATTTCATAGGCTAAATTCAAGAACTATCAATATCCAATATTTTCCGGATACATTAAATATTCAATTTCAGGTTATCAATAACAAAATATGTAGGCATGGCTTATAATTTTATTTTACATATACAATTTTTAGCCTACAACTCCAATTGACATTTCAGGCATACAGGAATAGATTTAATACAATATAAATCTAATATTATATAAAATTATATAATTTCCCACTCACCTTTTTAACTTTATAAATCTCCAGATCTAATCCATGTTGTTTCACTTTGACTCTCTTTTCTACCTATTTGGATTCATACACCACAATCATATACAAATTTATTAGAGATCTAGATTAGAAAAGAGATTTATAATTTGATTTAAATTTTAGATCCAGATTTACAATTTATTTTGGCTTTGGCGATTTGATTTTACCCTATTCCCTTCCTTAATCATCTTCTACGATTGTCCAATTGTATATATGTATAATATATAACCATTTCTATGAATTTAGAATTTGGAGGAGAGGAGAAAATGATAGAGCTCTGGTGTCACTCCGTAAATATAAGTTTAGAAGTGAGAGTCAGATCTATATTTATAGGGATTCAAATCAATATCAGCCGTAAGATTAAACTGTATTAAATCCGGGCAGTTTGTCCATATGTTATTGTTATTTTAACACAACCAATGGTCAACCACTTATTGCCTTAGGTCGACCACTACTAGTTGACCTGGGTGCACTATGGGTCAACCCACGGCTTGTTTTACATGTCAATTAATCTACGTTGTTTGATTTTGTTTGTTTTATTTATTTATTAAGCCAGTAATATAATTTCCTTCCCTTTATCATTTTCTTAACATTTAAGCTAATGTTCAATATCCATTAACTGTAACTAATAATATTTAACATTAGTTAATTGATCTTATTTCCTTAAATACATATATGTATTTGTTTCTAATTCTGAAACTTTAAACGTTAATAACGTTTTCGTAAGAACTCCGACCGAAAAAATTTATATATGAAAATTGATTAGAAAATTGCCACAAACCCAATGGTGCAAGTTTCGTAGCCAAATTCTAATGTTTGTAAAAATTCTATTTTTCTGCTTTACTAATTATTATTAATTTCTTTTCAATTAATTATTGTTAAAATTATGGGGTTTTACACTTTTGGTAATATCTCTCTGGTTATTCTTAGGACTCATTATATAGAATAATATCATATGAAATTCTAAATTGTGAGGAATTTGAGTAAAAGGACTAGTAAAACCATTTGGTATTGGAACCCTGTAATATTTTTTTGTTATTCCTATGATTCATGATATAGAATATTGTGATGGTGCGAATGTGATTTATGAGCACTGAGTAAATGAACTACTAACATGCGGTGGTATGGGATGCTATTGTGATATTTATTCACTTATCCTTTGCTCTTGGATAACAATCCTACGAGGATAGTCAGGATGAGATTATGATGTGATGCTCATCGCGGCGAGCAAGGATTTATGCCTATTACTGTGTGTCAGCATATGTATATTGCTATGTTTTGGCCAATGTATATCGATATTATGTGTTGATCTATCACTTTGTGAACTCATATTATACATGGTGGAGGGAAAAAGGTTAGGCTAGTATCCATCCCAGTGGCCTGATTACAGATCATGACCCGAATCCATGACACCCTTACATCTATATAGTTGTGTTTTATCATTGGGTGATGAAATGTGCATGGTATTAGCTATGTTGTTATATATATATATTGAGGTATTTGTTTGTATCAAAATTAGGCACAACACTCTTCGGATGTGTTTGAAGAGATAAAATGAAGAATATAAATGGAAAATGAGGAAGATCTAACAAACACACCAATCGATAAACAGGAAAAACACACAGAACACACAGATTTAGAGTGGTTCGGCGTATGGCCTACGTCTACTATGAACTAGCTGACTTTTATTGATTTTTGTTTGTTGGTTACAAAGAGTTACAACAGTACAATTCGAGTACAATAGTAATTTCAGCAGAGTCTGGACGTAGAAGAGCCAAAAGTCCCTTTTCAGTAGGTCCTGGGTCGCTATTTATAGGCATAGGCAGCAAATATCTCGCCCAGATCTCGGAAGACCTCTTCTCTCATGTGGGTGGGCCCACACGATTAATCCTCAGTTGTTTGGACTCGATCCATGATCGATACAAATGAAATTCGCATTGATCAAGATTCAACCCAATCAAGTCGAGATCGATCGTGAACATTCCTGAGGTTGCACGCAAGTTCCTATGAAAATTTGGTAGCATTTGGACTTGTAGATTTTGAGTTATGATCGATGCAAGTTCGAGTTTATTGAAGGCTGCCGAGTTCGCATCGCTTCTATTCGTATCGATGGATACGTATCCATGCTTGCTCGTATCGATAAGGAGTGACATGGTGCTAGATTCTAGGATCGGTCCACTTTCCATGCCGAGTGTCTGTTTCTTCCATTTGAATCGTGCTTTGTTCGTATCGCTCCCAGGAAATGCTCTTCCTATCGACTCCTGAAGTCACTTTTTATCGATGGTTGGAAGGCAAGTTCGCATCGATGCTCTGTGCTCCGCTTCGTATCGATGGTATAGAGATTGCTTCGTATCGATTACATGCAACTGTTTCGTACCGATAGTCCTTGGCCTGTTTCGTATCGATAGAGGATGCCAACTTTGTATCGATCTGTAGCTGATCGATACGAAACATTCTAAGTAGTGGATCGATACGAATTTGACTAACGTGTCATTGCTGATGGATACGAAGAGGGAGTGATACTTGATGGATACGAATAGGGTCAGTGCAAGGTGATGGATACGAATTGAGGCTTGTGGACCGATGGATAAGAAATGGATCGATGCGAAACAGATGGATACGAAATGGATCGATGCGAAATAGATGGATACGAACAGAACGTGCTTTTCACAGAATTTGATCGATCCATAACTTGAGCATACGAACTCCGATCGACTTGAAATTTGAAATGTTGGCTTTCATAGCTTTGCTTCTCATTTCATATCAATTGTAGCTTGATCCGAACTGGGGAAAAGTTTATCGGTATCCATAGTAGACCTATGTGCAATCGATCTCCAAAATGGACCGTCTTCAGTTTCCGATCAATTCCTTGGTATCATGGCCTTGCCAAAAAGCGGGATAACATTTTCCCCCCAAATCACGTCTTGTGAGGACATGACATGCTTTGAAAAGCTATAATCTTCACTTTGAAAGGTTCTATCTGACTTGTTGACCGGTTGTTGTTTTTTCGTCGAAAGATGCAACCTTTGATTGACCTTCAGTAATGCAAATAACGAATTGATGACTGCCAATTGTTGTACTGTGCACAGTTGTAACTGAGTATTGAAGGATAACAATCTGTTATTTGTTGTAATCGCCATCAGGTGAGCATTTAACTCCTTCCTAGTTTTGAAAATTGGATGTTAGTCCGTCATACATGTACGTATGTTAACCTGACTCCCGTTAACATTCGCATGTTCACGAGTCATTGTCAGTTTTCTTGTATCGAATTCCATATCGATCCCATCCTGAATCGATATGAATTTGAGTTGTAACAACGCTTGACAGTTGTTTTAGTGTATCCTTTCGTATCGATCCTCTCCTTGATCGATTTGAGGAATTGAAAAATTATCTTCGTATCGATGGAGATCGATACGAATTAATTGGCCTTTTAAAAATATTATCTGTGGGCCTCAAAGCAATGGATACGAAGTTATCATCTTGTATCGATTGATTATTGATGGACACGAATAGTTCAAATGAGCCCTTGCCACATCTTTCGTATCGATGGCTCGATGGGTATGCAGAGCTTTGTCCTAGATCGGCTGTGGATGGATACAAAGAAGTCTCTCCATATCAATAACCCGAGAAACCATTTCCACCGGACACTTTGCATTGGAAGATGAAGCGTTTCCTTATGAGATTCAAGTCTATATAAATACACCATGTACTTAGAAAAAAATTTCATCTGCCTTCACTCCATCCTTGCCTTCGTATCGATAGAAAAACCGAGAAATTGCCTTCGTCCCCAAATCAACACAGTTTCATAATCCCTCTGCCCAAATATCCTAATTAGGTAATTAATTAATGGATTCACATCAAAAACGATGAGACTTGAGTTTGACTGCCAACCCATTCACGTTCACGCCCGATTCCAATGATGTCGAGGCCGAAAATGGATCGGAGCGTGGTTGAAGAAGGAGTAATGGCATTTAAGCAGCTTGGGGAAGAAGGCCTACTGATGGATATGAAGGGAATGATGCAACGTTGGGAAGTAGCTCGTATCGATCTGGAAACACTAGAAGTTTGTATCGATCTGGAAATGTTGAATGGGGTGAGATTCGTATCGATTGAGAATGGTAGGAATTCGTATCGATCTGGAGCGATCAACACGAAGACTAGACCATGTGGTCGATGCGAAGTCCTGGACCTGGCGATCGATACGAAGACCAGGCCGATGATCGATACAAAGTCGAGGGTTTTGGATCGATACGAAACCCAATCTTTCCTGATCGATACGAAGTTGAGCTTTTGTTGAATGATCCAAGTTTTAACTTTGATGGATATGAAATCTTGTGCATATTCGAATCTAACTCTGATGAGCTTCAGCCTTGCATATCTGGACTTAACTGTTAAACTGCATTTTTGACTGCCTTTCGAAACCAGTCGATGGAACTGTAACTTGAAAAACTTAACGAACTTTTGCGTGGATCATTCTCTGAAGCCTGAATGGCACGGTTGTGACGATCGGTGATGACGGTCGCTTCAGTCGAATCTCGAGATCTTATCGTTTGAAAAATTTCTCAAATTATGTAGAATTTCTTAAGTATTATGTAGCACTGCACTGCACAACACATTCATGCACTTCACATTGGGGAACACATGGGCTTTTTATCATCTAATGATGGTTTTTACCGAGTTTATTAGCTATGGAACCCGAGAGTTCACAGCAGCAGGACGCTCAAAGTTCACCTCCTCTGGTAATAAAGATGCCGGCCGTCGCGGCTGAAGTCATAATTCCAGCTCCAAATGAGCTGCCAGGAGCAATCTTTATTGGGAATCCACAAGATTCTGTACCATCTAACGTCTCCGAAGATATGTTAGGGAGAATCTGCTTAAGACACGGTCTATCGTTAGATGACGTTCTGCTACCAGGACTGAATGATAGGCCACATATTCCCCCAGAAGGGTTCACCGCCTTTAACAGACATTCGTGCACAGCTGGAACACTCCCTCCATTTAACCAATACATTCGGGTGGTGTTATCTTACTTTGGAATCGCTCCATCACAGTTGCATCCAAATGGATATGCATTGTTGAACAGTTTATTTATTGTTTTTATGGAGCATCTCTTACGACCCCCAACTCCGGAGGAAGTCAAGTTCTTGTTCAATGTCAAGAGTCGGGGGGATAACCCCTTATTCACATTTCTAGAGGCAGTCAGGAATTGCCAAGTGGTGACTAGAGCCTGGACCAGGCTTAGCTACTTCAAGACAGAGTGGTTCTACATTCGATACCCGCCAGGGTTTGCAAGAAGGTGGTTAGTTAGACGTAAGTGTCGTAATTCCTCTAGTGGCTTACGAGATAGTTGTAATCGACATTGAATCTAATATTTCCTTTCTCTACAGCCGCAATTCCATGACCCGAAGGTGCCCAATTTAAAGAAATAGTGCGGATCCTTTAAGAGGTGCCTGGTGAGATGAGAGAGATTGACTTGGTGCTGACAGATGAAAATTTGAGGGTTGTTGGGCTGATTGATCATGACCAGAGCATAAGACTTGAGGGACCTCTTAGGAAAGCCCCGGCGAGACGGATGAAGCGGAGGGCGCCCGGGATTGTAATTGCTTAGGAGGGCGATGAAGAAAATACGCCCACCGAAGACGAACCCGTAGTCGAGCCCCTAGATAGTTCTCGGCATTTAGAGGGAAGGAGGAAAGGCAAGGTAGTTGCTCATAAGCTTCAAAAGTCTTAAAGATGGAAATATGTGGTCATGTCCCTTCCAGCCGCCGGTGTTAGAATTTTGAAAACTCCTTCTGCACAAATGGAGAATCCTTTCGAAGGACTCGTCGACATTCCGATTCCGGACTATGTGTCGCTTTAACACGACACCAGATTGGAAGGGCTTAAAAGCGCTTTAGATTTAGGTGAGTCGCTTCCTACTAGTATGGCCGACACAACCGGTTGGTCGGGGGGTTTTGCACATGCATACATACACTTTCACAGCATTGCACGATTTCCAATCATAAGTTATTCATTTCTAGAGATTACCAACTCTGTTTCTCTTTCTATTTTATAGATACCATGAAAAGGCGGGAATCCATGCTCGGTAGCCTTCGCTCGGCACGCCAGTCATCTAGTTCATACTATGAGTCCCGTAGAAGGAAGGCTGATAGAGACCGCGATCATGGATATTCTAGCCAGGAGTGTTATGAAAGGGAGAGGGATAGAGAGAGAGAGAGAATATAGACTTCGCTCCCGGTCATGTTCTCCGCCACCTCGAGCCCAAACACAACCTTCCGGTCATGGTAAACATCCCTTGGAACCTTCACGCCAAAGACCACCTACTCAAGTACAAAAGTCCGATTCACAGTGCCGGAGGACGAAAACCGAAACTCCCACTATCACTGAGCAAACTGTTATAGAGCCCACCGGGGAGGGAGCGATCAGAATCGCCCAGCTGAAAAAAGATTTCCCAAACATCTGTTTTGATGGCTTCATCTTCCCTCCGCATTTAAAGAGAATTCCTGTCGAGGCAGAACAAACAATGCATGACTATATTCATGACGTTTACAGCCATTACCGGGAATGGATGAAGACCGCGGACAAAGCATCGACGGTGGCCTTTGAGCGGGCCAAAATAATTGAGAAATTAGAAACTGATCTCGCTCAAAAGGACCGCATAATTCAGGTGCTACATGATGAGAGCAAGTCCGCGAGAAACTCGGAGACAGAGGCCAACACAAGGGCTGATGAGGCCACTCGGTGAATGGAAGAGATTAGGCGGACGCACTTAGCCCTGGTCGAGGAGATGGGGCATCGTACCACCACAGTCATGGCCGAACATGACGGGACGCTTAAAGAGCTTGAAGAGCTTAAGGCCAAACTTTCCGAAATCGTCAAAGAGAAAGTTGATGCAAACAAAGCTACCCAGGAAGCGTGTGAACCGGCTGTGGCGCTTAGGGATGAGAGGGACGCAGCAACGCTTAAAATTCAGGAAGCCGAGGCCAGGCTTGAGAATGAAGTAAAAGCGGCGAAGGCCAGGTTAGAGACGGACATCGAAGGTCTTCTTATCACATATAACGCTAAAGTTTTGAAGCACCGAAACCTAACCTGGCTCGATAACTATCCATTACACTTGTATAATGCTTGGGGCCGCTTATTGGAAGATGAAAAAACTGAGCATCAAGCCGAATCTGTTGATGAATTTGAATTGGAGAATCGAGTCCTAGGTGAAGATGAGAGAAGGGTTCTCCACGACATCACTATTACATATGAAAAGAAGAAACTCGCTACTCAGCATTCGAAAGCTGGAGAAGGTTCTGATGTTGAGCATCATGATGTGGGTTCCGAAACTCTTGTGCCAACCCTGTCCGAACCTACGTCTGCGGTTGATCCTCAGTCTATCCCTGCATACAATCCTAATCAACCACAGTTTTCTCCAGCTTGCGAGCATGTTTCTGAAGCTGCTCCGCCACCTGTGAGCCAATCTGAGGAAGGTATTCTGAACATTTCTTATGCCCATTCAAAGCCGGAAACATTGATTAAAGTAATCACTAACTCTTTTTCTTTGTCTCTATTCAGTGATAGGAGCTACATCAACCATGCCCCCTGTAACCAAAGAGATACATCACACGCAGGAGACCCTTATTACAGAAGCGACCACTATAACGACTATTGCACCAACCGACGGAGCACAGAGGAGCCCGTTTACTTTTGATGAGCAGATGATGGAGGAGCTTCTCGGCCACCAAAGCAACCCTTTTGCTGATCTGCCATTTGTCATGAGCGGAGGTGCACCTGCGGTTAGGTCCTTGGGCCCAACTGTCAGCATCCCCGCAGATGCCCAAACACTTCATGAAGAAGAAATAATAGTTGAGATCAATGCTGAGATGGAAGCAGCCGCGCGGGCCAGCGGTATTGGAAGTGGGATGGCGGGACATGGTCCAACCCCTTTGCGAATGATTTTTCCTGGAGGCATGGTCGTTGACACCGGTGTGCCCCCTCCGTTTTCTAACATTGATCCAATCCCTCTGACTCCGTCTTCAGGAAGCATTCCAATCCATGCGAGTTCGGAGATTGGAGATCAACCGCCAAAAGGCACGGGCTCAAAAAGGCATCCAAGTGGTAGCTCCAGTGGGTCAACGCCGAGGGGAAAGAAGAAGAAAGTGAAAGAAAGGCATGTCTTTTCAACTCATTTTTGGTAGACAGATTGGAATTCCTTTTTGCTTTTCGTAGGCCGTGTATAGATGCGGGTTCGGCCCCTACTAGTAGGATTTTTTGGGAATAATTTTGTACTTATCCTTCTCTTCCAAAGAATAATTAAAGTAGAATTCCATTTTTTCTCTAGCACAATTTGCGTTTGTTTCACTTAAGTATTTCAGTGTTCGGGCTTCCATTCAATGTATTTGTGAAGTATTAGTCTTTGAATCGGACTTGAGTTTAGTTGCTAAGTTCTAAAGCCACGGTTTCGGGTCATGATCGAATGTTAAGTCGAATTCCAACATTGCACCGTCTCAATCAGTAGCTGATACCTAAGTCATGCCCCCAGTTTCGGGGATTAACTGGAAAAGATCGGTCGGCAATCGCTCTTCGCCTTTAATACATTGAGCTTAACTTCATTGAATCAAGACTGAAATAAGATGAGTTCGGGTGGTTGAATCACACCTGCTCATCCATTGGTGTTTGCATCCACGCTGTGGGGATTGCACTTGTTTGACGGTGGTCGGTTACGCCCGCTTAAAATTTACAGATATGTCCGTGCTACGGGGACTTAAATTGATTCGTGGGTGGTCAGCCACGCCCGATTTGCGTTTATATTTCGGTCCGCACTCCGGGGACTCGGAGTTGTCCTACGGGTGGTCATTTCATAGCCGGTTTGTGTTTATACTCCAATCCGCGCTCTGGGGATTTAGGATTAGTTGATGTTTATATTCTAGACCACACTCTGGGGACTTAGAGTTAGTTGATGTTTTATACTCCAGTCCACACTCTGGGGGCTTAGAGTTAGTGGATGTTTATACTCTAGTCCACATTCTGGGGACTTAGAGTTAGCTAACAGACAGTCAATCAAATCTGTTGTGAGTTTCAGAATTTTGCTCGCACTCCGGGAACGACAAATGTATCAGGATCGTGGATAGTCGAATCACATCCACCCTGAGTTAACAAGCGAGGTCATTAGATGGACAGGTCCATCCTCCTCGAACTTGGTTTAAACACGAGCGAAGTCGTTAGGTGAACGGATCCACCCTCTTCTAGCTCGCATTTGCAAGTTTATACTCCAGTTCACGCTCTGGGAATCTGGAGTTAGTTAGAGGATTGTCGTATATCAATCCTTTTTTGGCTTCAGTGTGATGACTTGCCCCCAAGCTCGGGTTTCACTTAGCGAGTGACCGGTCATATCACAGTCACTCCCTATTTGAATAAGTCCCACCGTAGGATGGAACTTAGCTCTCCGTGCATTATGATGGTCGTATGACGCATTTAGAAATCACTGCTCTGGCTCGAAGAGATTGCATTTTATTGCTGAAATAAGAAAATATGGCAAAGTCAGTTGCATTATTACTAATTCAGATTTCGAAATGCATAAACAAATTGCAAATGAAAAGTAGACTGAATAAATAAATAGAGCCTGCTATGTGTAGTAGCGACGAAGACTCTCGCTGTTCCAGGCTCTCGGCAAAGTAAGACCATCAACGGTCGATAATTTGAATGTGCCGTCTCTGACCTTTTCGTTCGATGACATACGGCCCTTCCCACGTTAGCTTCATATGTGAAGGAACTGGGTAAATTCTCTTAAGGATGAATTCACCGAGTTCGAAGGTTCGGGGTCAGACCTTGGCATTGTATAATCGGGCGACTCAACTTCGGTATGCGGCTGCCCTCAAATCAGCCTCTTCACGCTTCTCATCCAATAAGTCAAGGGATTCGACAAGTAATATAACATTCGTCTTCAGATTATAATATGTCACACGATGAGAAGGTACTTCCATCTCGACTGGAATAACGGCTTCTGAGCCATAGGAAAGAGAGAATGGAGTGTGGTCGGTCATGGATTTGTGGCTTGTCCGATAAGCCCATAAAGCCATAGGAAGTTCATCGATCCATTTGCCTTCGGCCTTTTCCAGCCGTTTCTTTAGAATGGACTTTATAACTTTATTAACAGCTTCAACCTGTCCATTTGCTTGAGGGTGCGCACCTGCAGAGAACTTCTTTTGGATGTAGAATCGTTGACAGAAATTCTTAAATTCAACACTGTCGAATTGTGCTTCGTTGTCATTGATGATAGTATATGGGAGGCCAAATCGACAGATATTGTTGCGTACAACAAAGTTGATCATTTTCTTCATTGTGATAGTAGCAAGGGGCTCAGCTTCTGCCCATTTGGTGAAGTAATCAACCGCAACGATGGCGTACTTCGCGCCACCTTTAGCTAAAGGTAGAGAACCGATAATGTCGATGCCCCATACTATGAATGGCCATGAACTGACCATTTGAGTTATTTCGGTAGGCAGGGCTCTTGGAATCCGAGCGTGTTTTTGACATCTGTCGCATTTTCTGGCGTAATCCGATGCATCGCGATTCACAGTCGGCCAATAATATCCATATCGGAGCACTTTCTTGACAAGAGCTTGCCCCCAGTGTGATAGCCACATTCTCCTTCATGTACAACATGCAATACTTGTTTGATTTCATCGTGGGCGATACACCGGAGTAAAGGAACAGAGTACCCTCTTCTATACATGACTCCATTTTGAATAGTGAACCGTGAAGTCTTTCAAAGAACTTGTCTTTTCTCACTCCTGCGCTCTGGCAAGGTCCCTTGCTCAAGATAGTTTCTGAACGGAGTCATCCATGACTCCTTATCGGGAATGAATTCAGATACCCAGTCTGTTTCCATCTGATCGATGCTAGGGGAAGATAATGTCTCTACGAGAACGATTCCCATTTGATGTGACTCACCTGTACTGGATAACTTTGCTAAGGAATCGGCCTTCTGATTGCATTCTCGGGGTATGCAATAAATGGCATAATAATCGAACTGATCCAATATTTCCTGAACCCGAGCAAGATAAGCAGCTAGTCTTCGGTCTTTTTCCTGATACTCCCCTCGAACTTGACACACGACCAATTGTGAATCACAATAAATCTCCACAGCAATGATTCTTAAATATCTGGCAAGTCTCAATCCGGCGAGCAGGGCTTCATATTCGGCCTCGTTGTTAGTTGCACGGAAATCGAACTTTAGGGTATAGCATATAGATCGGCCTTCAGGAGTTTCAAGTACAACTCCGGCGCCTTAGCAGCGGTCATTTGATGCACCATTAGTATGTAGCTTCCAGACATATTTAGGAGATTCACTGGTTTTGGGCAAGTCCTCTGGATAGTGAATTCAGCGATGAAATCTGCTAGGACTTGTCCGTGGATCGCTCGCCTTGGTGTGTAAGTGATGTCGAACTGACTAAGTTCAATATTCCACTTGAGTAACCTACCAGACGTCCCAGGTCGCGTAAGGACCTGTCGTAACGGCTGGTCGGTGTAGACGGTGATAGGATGAGCCTGGAAATATGGGCGAAGCTTCCTTGAGGCAATGGTAAGACAATAAGCCAGCTTTTCCAGCTTTGGATAATTCTCTTTGCTCCGGTCAGTCTTTTGCTAATGTAATATACCGGCCGTTGTATCCGGTTCTCCTCCCGAATTAGGGCAGCACTGATTGCGTTTTCTGACACTGCCAAGTAGATGTACAATCTCTCATGATTAATAGGCTTTGATAGAATGGGTGGTGTAGACAGGTGTTGAACCAGTGCTCGGAATGCGCCCTCGCATTCTGTAGTCCATTTGAAATTCTGTTTTCCTTTTCTGATCAGATCGAAGAAGGGAATGCATTTGTCGGTGGATTTTGAAATGAACTTGCTCAGTGCTGCTACTTTTCCATTGAGGCTCTGAACCTACTTTATAGTCCTAGGAGTCTCGAGATTTCTGATTTCCCATATCTTCTTGGGATTGGCTTCAATTCCTTGGGCATTGATGATAAATCCAAGGAATTTTCCAAATGCGACCCTAAAGTGACATTTCAACGGGTTGAGTTTCATCCTGTACTCTCGGAGGATGTTGAACATAGATTCCAGGTCTTTGATATGATCAGTGGAGAATCGTGACTTCACAAGCAAGTCGTCCACATATACTTCCATGGTTTTTTCGATCTGGTTAATGAACATTCGATTAACTAACCATTGGTAGGTTGCCCCGGCGTTCTTGAGTCCGTAAGGCATGACTTTGTAGCAGTAAAGTCCCAGGTAGGTGATGAAACTGGTATGCTCCTGATCGGGCAAGTGCATGGGTATCTGGTTGTAGCCAGAATATGCGTCCATGAAAGAAAAGAGTTCATGTCCAGCCGTTGAGTCTACGAGCTGATCGATTCGGGGAAGTGGAAAACTGTCTTTAGGGAAAGCTTTATTCAAGTCTGAGTAGTCAATGCATGTTCTCCATTTCCCGTTAGGCTTTCTGACAAGTACAACATTGGACACCCATTCCAGATATAATGCATCTCGGATAAACCCATTCGACTTGAGTTTATCTACCTCTTCCTTAAGGGCGGCAGATCTCTCTAGATCCACACCACGCCTCTTTTGCTTGACCGAGACATGCCGCGGGTCAATATTCAATGTGTGGCTCGCGATGTCCAGGGAGATTCCACACATGTCGGAATGCGTCCAGGCAAACACGTTGAGGTTTGCCCAGAGAAATTCAACCAATTTCTCCTGCATCCATTGGCTTAGCTGAGATCAAATCTTTATCATTTTAGAATCGTCATTATCGTCGATTAGAACATCGATCGTTAGCTCGGCCAGGGAAGCTTGACTGTCTTTACTTTCATCTTCACTTTCGGTATCTCTCGGGTCAAGATCCCTTGAGAATTGGTTGGGGTGACCGGGCCTAGGCCCGGGCGTTAGCTGTCAATTTTCCGCAAAGCGGATGCAGAGAGATTCCTCTAAGCCCTTTCCTTTTTCTTTTCGCCGCGCCTCCCGTAGCTCAGCAATATAACAGGCTCATCCAACCGCCTGGTCTCCCTGAACGACTCCAACTCCATTGTTGGTAGGGAATTTTAAAGTCAGACACCAAGGGGCAATGGCAGCCCTGAACTCGGCTGGGGTCGGTCGGCCCAAGAAAGCATTGTACAGCGAGTCTATATCCAATACAACATACTGTAATATCCGGACTCTCTGGCGTTCTCCAATTCCCAATTTCACTGGTAGCTCCACCATCCCAGTGGGTATAGTCGCACTTACATTGAAGCCATGAATGCGAGATTGACAAGGCTTCAAATCTTTTGCTTCCATCTTCATCTGATCATTAGCTCGCTCAAACTATATGTTCACTGAGCTTCCACTGTCAATTAATATCATCTTCATCTAAGCAGGACCTATCTGAGCTAAAATGACAAGCAGATCATGGTTGGGGCTTCGACTCTATCGGCATCCCTGCTCCGAAATATGATGTCGTCTGTCATCGTTCTCAGTTGCTTAGCCGGAGCCCCGTCTTCCAAATTACTACAACATTCGAAGCTCGCATGCCTAATGGAGCTGGCATACGACTCTATTACCTTTCAGCTCTGATTTGCTGGATAAGGACCACCACTGACAGTATTAATCACCAACCTCCCACCGATACGAGCGGGTTCCTCCGGTCTCGCCTGATTTGGTATTTGGTTCTGATTCGATGGGCCCACTCCTCTAGACTGCGGCTCCCATACAAACTGCTCCAAATTTCTCTCTCGTATCAACTTCTCAATAATATCCTGTAAATGACGGCACTCGGTTGTGTTATGGCCATAACTATCGTGAAATCTACAAAACTTCCCCGTTTGAATCTGTTTTTCTGATGATTGCTTCGGAGCATGTTTCTTATATTAAATGGTATTGCAGGTCTGCAAGTACACATTTTCCAGCGACATATTTAAAGGAGTATAATTGTCAAACATAGGAGCCCCACGCCGCGGCCCACGATTCTGATCTCGTTTCCTGTTTTGATTTCCATTGCCTTTCTATTGATTTTGTTTATTCTGTATGTTCAATTGCACTTTTTTGGAACTCTTCCCGGTTTGTTTAATAACAACATTTCTTTGAATTCCTTCCATACTGGGTCCTGCGTCATCCTTTTTCCTAGACGGTTTTGCACCCCCTTCTCAAAAACCGGGCTTCCTTGGAATAGAAACGGTCCAATGATGCAGGAGGTTTTTCGGCCAACCAGCTGCCAAATTCAAAATCGGGATCGATCCCCTTAGTTAGTGCCATCAAAATTGAGTTATCATTGGGATTACTAATCTCAGTGCATGCAGCGTGAAACCTTTCTAGATCACGTCTGAGTGTCTCTCCGGGAGCTTGAGTGACACTACATAAGGTATTGACATCTTTCGGCCTTGTGACATGCATGTAGAACTGTTCAACAAACTTCGTTGCCAACTGGTCAAAACACGAGATAGATCAGGGTGGTAAACGGGTAAACCACATAGTTGCTATGCCCCTAGGGAGATCGGGAAACTCCGACACTTGACCGCATCATCGGCTCGTGCAGCATTCATCAACAATTCGTACTTTAAAATGTGTTGGTTTGGATCAGAGCTCCCTTCATAAATGGGTAGGGTCGGTATCTTGAATCGCCGAGGCGGTTCAGCGTAGAGGATGTCATCAGTGAAGGGGTATGACTCCGGGCGATTCCCCAGTCGTCACTAGTGAGGCCCTTTCTTTCGTGGATCATCTAACGGATCATTGTCGGGATATCCGACATCTGGAAGTTCTGGGCATGCTGAGCCAAGGTGTGGTCGGGTTCCACAATGCGAGGATGGGCCGGTCGCGGTCGATGGTCCATGTCTCGCCTACTTGGTTCTAGGTCTTCTGGGACATAAGGCTCAGGAGTATAGTTGCGTTGACGGTGGGTCGGATCCGTTCGGTTCCGAGCATTAACTTCCAACTCAGTAGCAGTGGTGGTAGCGTAGTTGTCAGTAGTATGATAAGGAACATTACCACCTTGGGAGGACGGTCCGGTTTGATGGCTGGTTGACGGGCCAACTCTCGGTTGCCCAAGATTCAAGGTGCGCTGATGTCTAGTAGCCTGTGTATAGCTTCCATCCAACCATGGGTGCGTGGATCTATGATTAAAGTCTAAAGAGGCTGAACTTTCAGTGGATGGGTAGGAAGCCTGATCCCTTCTGGATCTCCTTCGTCTTTGACGATTCAGTTGATTGGTCAATTCCGTGCTTGGCACGGAGTTGCCGAGTAAGCTGCTGGTGGCTTTGAGTCGGCTCTTACATTAATAGTTGGAACTCTTCCCTGGTGATAGGGCCTTGCAGATCTGAGGGTCCGGCAGCATTCTGGTCGGTAGGAGGAAGTTGCACGGGGTTCTGTCTATCCCGTCCTTCTGGATCTGCGGCTGTTGATGTAGTCCTAGTGTTAACCATGGTGGATAGCGAAGCACTCTCCTAGACTTGGTACAAATCTGAATAGGATGGAAGAACTTCTGGACTTGAAATCTGGATCTTCTCCTTAGATTCTTGCAATCCGATATCGGTAGTAGATCCAATGAGTAGGAGAAAAACTGGGTTGTTCTCAGTGAAAGCACCAAAGTGTTTGTACCAAAATTGGTCACAACACTCTTCGGATGTGTTTGAAGAGATAAAACGAAGAATATAAATGGAAAATGAGGAAGATCTAACAAACACACCAATCGATAAATAGGAAAAACACACAGATTTAGAGTAGTTCGGCGTATAGCCTACGTCCACTATGAACTGGCTGACTTTTATTGATTTTTGCTTGCTGGTTACAAAGAGTTACAACAGTACAATTTGAGTACAATAGTAATTTCAGCAGAGTCTGGACTTAGAAGAGCCAAAAGTCCCTTTTCAGTAGGTCCTGGGACGCTATTTATAGGCGTAGGTAGCAAATATCTCGCCCAGATCTCGGAAGACCTCTTCTCTCGCGTGGGTGGGCCCACGCGATCGATCCCCGGTTGTTTGGACTCGATCCGTGATCGATACGAATGAAATTCGTATCGATCAAGATTCAGCTCAATCGACTCGAGATCGATCATGAAAATTCCTGAGGTTGCACGCAAGCTCCTGTGAAAATTTGGTAGCATTTGGACTTGTAGATTTTGAGTTATGATCGATGCAAGTTCGAGTTTGTTGAAGGCTGCCGAGTTCGCATCGCTTCTATTCATATCGATGGATACGTATCCATGCTGGCTCGTATCGATAAGGAGTGATGTGGTGCTAGATTCTAGGATCGGTCCACTTTCCATGTCAAGTGACTGTTTCTTCCATTTGAATCGTGCTTTGTTCGTATTGCTCCCAGGAAATTCTCTTCCTATCGACTCCTGAAGTCACTTCGTATCGATGGTTGGAAGGCCAGTTCGCATCGATGCTCTATGCTCCGCTTCGTATCGATGGTATAGAGATTGCTTCGTATCGATTACATGCAGCTATTTTGTACCGATAATCCTTGGCCTGTTTCATATCGATAGAGGATGCCAACTTCATATCGATCTATAGCTGATCGATACAAAACATTCTAAGTAGTGGATCGATACGAATTGGACTAACGTGTCATTGCTGATGGATACGAAGAGGGTGTGATACTTAATGGATACGAATAGGGTCAATGTAAGGTGATGGACACAAATTGAGGCTTTGTGGACCGATGGATACGAAATGGATCGATGCGAAATAGATGGATACGAACAGAACGTGCTTTTCACAGAATTTAATCGATCCATAACTTGAGCATACGAACACCAATCGACTTGAAATTTGAAATGTTGGCTTTCATAGCTTTGCTTGTCGTGTCATATCAATTGTAACTTGATCCGAACTCGGGCAAAGTTTATCGGTATCCACAGTAGACCTATATGCAATCGATCTCCAGAATGGACCGTCTTCAGTTTTCGATCAATTCCTTGGTATCACGGCCTTGCCAAAAGGCGGGATAACATTTGCCCCCCAAAATACGTCTTGTGAGGACATGACGTGCTTTGAAAAGTTGCAACCTTCATTCTGAAAGGTTCTATCTGACTTGTTGACCGGTTTTTGTTTTTTCGTCGAAAGATGCAACCTTTGATTGACCTTCAGTATTGCAAATAACGAATTGCTGACTGCCAATTCTTATACTGTGCACAGTTGTAACTGAGTATTGAAGGATTGCAATCTGTTATTTGTTGTAATCGCCATCAGGTGAGCATTTAACTCCTTGTGAGTTTTGATAATTGGATGTTAGTCCGTCATACATGTACATATGTTAACCTAACTCCTGTTAACGTTCGCATGTTCACGAGTCGTTGTCAGTTTTCTTGTATCGAATTCCATATCGATCATCTTTTGAATCGATGTGAAATTCGAGTTGTAACAACGCTTGATGGTTGTTTTAGTGTATCCTTTCGTATCGATCCTCTCCTGGATCGATTCGAGGAATTGAAAAATTTTCTTCGTATCGATGGCGATCGATTCGAATTAATTGGGCTTTTAAAAATATTATCTGTGGGCCTCAAAGCAATGGATACAAAGTTATCATCTCGTATCGATTGATTATTGATGGACACGAACAGTTCATATTTCAATGTAATCAAGCATATGTTTTAGATAAAAATCTTTTGACTTATATATAAACATACATACATATACGTATATGTATACGTATACGTACACACACACACATATGGTACAAGAAGTTATTTTATAAAAGTAAGAAAATGTTTTTAATTGGAAATCTTTTCGATAAACGTATATGTATAAAATATTTAATGAAAATTTTGAAGTGCATTTGCGTTAATTTTTTCGTTGAGTGCTTTAAGGATTCTGGTCGATGCGTTTGACTAACATTATAGATAAGGATTCCTAAACACTAGAATGAGGCATATTGGACATAATGTTTTGGAAAGATTTTAGTATTTTGTAAAAAATTCAATGTTTAGAAAAGATTTGAAAGTTTTGGAAGGAGAAATTATATAATGTTTTGATAAATTATACCATGTAGTTTGAAATGGAAATGAATACTATATGGAAAAGTTTATTATTATTTGGAAAGATATTTTGGTAAATTTTTTAAGACGAGAAACTATTTATTATTATTTTGGCATATTTATGAGCTCTTTTGAAAATAATATAGATATTTTATAATTGTAGATATTTTAAGCAATGATTGCGGCCATCGAACATTAGTAGACAATTGAGGTCACTGGCGAGGCAGTATTGATCACACGGTTAACATTGTAGCCAATAGATGATGTGAGCCACAAAGAATTAATGGCAAGGAAATATCGTTGCATTTTACAGTAATTATAAATTTGAAAATATGTAATGATCTTCTTTTCGAAAACTAGAAGTCAACACTAATACATCCATGGTATTCACGTGTCGAACAAACAATTGCTGGAAAGACATATTGTTAAGGGAAAGAAAGAAGATAAGAAGAAACTAAACAATCACAGAATTTCACAATGGAACATAATAACATATAATAATCAACATAATTCTTTACAAAACATTTCCAAAATGGTACATCAGAGTCATAGTAATACAAATTCTACCATAGGACAGTTATAACAGCCTGTTCCTACCTAACTGATACACGATACATATAATACAGAGGAATAAGATAATAACTAGCTTCCGATGAAGCCTCCTGATCCAAGCTCCACCAAAATGCATCCGTGGGAAGACTAAACTACTTGGCTGCTCATACAAATTTGAGCACCTAAGAGTTTTAGGGACATAAAATAAAAATCTGGGTCAGACATGGGTCTGGTGTGAGAAAACTCAAAACAACTGAAGTTTACCTTAAAAATTCCTTTAAAATCAAGGGTATCTCGTAAGATCACACCTCACACAAACACGGACGGGTTTTTACCTTACGATAACCAAAACACTTTTTATAGAAAATTCAGTGAAATATAATAATGTCTAAGGGTGAAAATAAAATATTAAAATAGCTGGAATGCTTGCATCTCACGTTCCAGCACAGTTGGGCACATCTAAAACTATAAGGCTCGTATTGGAGATTGGATTCCAAACTATGACAAGGTAAGGAGCTACCTTTCGATGGTGCATCTCTAGACAAAATTCACCGGGGTCAGACAAGAACATCTTGTACCACTGCCACACAGGATCGGCCTACAACTTGACTAGTAGTACCGAATATGATCACCTCTTTTGTTAATGGGCCCCGAAACATACATGAGTAGATAGTAATCGATCTAGATTTAGGATGACCATACCCTGATGAGAGCGACCCACATGGCCCTGCTACATGCTCGATTTTTTTCATTTTCTGGTTGATGAGGCTTGAGGCTATATTTTACCTTCCTTTAGCACTTTCCACTTGGAATGCTACATTGCCTTCCAATCGAAGACACAATGTTTGCATTCATCCATATAAGTCGTTCAGTAGATAAACGAACCGAAGGCACTACTTCTAATACATCCATTTTGGAATCACCCTCAGGATTAATTGCAAGCAGCCCTTGCACTTCCATGGCTCCGTCTTTGATTCCTTACTCTTTAAGATGTCTTCATTTTGAAATGTTGAGTTGAAGCGAAGTGGTTTTTGGATAACATACTCGATCCCGGTCTCTTCGAAAAAACTTTTGACAGTTCTGGTAAACTTGTGACGGCCGAGATTTTCGCCCTACGAAAATCGACATCAATACGTCCACTGTATTACATGCCAAACAATCGAATGCCGGAAATACCAGATCGTTAGGGAAAAGAAGAGAGAGGTAGAAGAAGAAATAGAAACAACAACACATAATCTCACAATCGCAGCAGAACAATATATATAAGATAACAACATGTCTTTATATAAAAGAAACTATAACTGTTATTTATACATTACATCATTAGAGTACAATACATCAATAACACCATACTGGACAGTTAAAATAACTTGTCCTCAAAAATGCTGAATATACAGCCTACGATACATAGTGGAATATAAATCAGATACGTGTGATACGTCTTCGTCATCCAGCTCGTCTCCGGAGCTCCATAGCATTCTATCATGTGTCTGTAATACTCGGTCTGACCCAAGCATTATAATAAAATAACACCCGAGTCAGTATGGAAAACCAGCGTGAGAAAACACACTCAATTTGAATTATTCAAGTTTTCAAAATCCTTTGAAAATCAAAGGTATCTCGTAAGACCAAGCCACAAATAAACACGACGGGTTTTTTTCTTACGATAACCAAAACATTTCATATCAAATCCTATGATATTATAATAGTTTCTAAGTACAAATAATTATTCAAATAGCTGAAATGCTTGCATCTCACGTTTCAGCATAGTTGGGCACAATCAAAATCGTACGACGCTTATTGGAGAATGGATTTCATACGAATGACTAGGTACTGGGGTATCACCTGTCACAGTACACGTCTCGAACAACGTATCGAGGACCACGCCGGGATACTCTTCCACACAAGACCGGAATATCCCAGACCTGGATAGACCGAATATGCTATCACCCCGGGTGTTCCTACCCTTTTCCGAGCTACTTCCATAAATCGTAGTAATAATATCCGAGGGTATCTAGAAAGGTGATAAGCATACCCTAATTGGGTGCTACCCGCTTAGCCTTGCTGCATCTCCCCTGCTTTTAAGTCATTCCCGGTTGATGAGGCTAGAGACTACGATTACCTTTTAGAAATTTTCACTTAGAATGCTCACTGTTCTCCAATGACAATGTACTGATAGCATTCATCCATACAAGTCTGTTCCGGGTCCGAACGGAACCGAAGGCACTATTCCTACTACATCCATTTTGGAATCACCCTCGGGATTAGTAGCGATTAGCCCTTGCACTTCACACTCCATCTTCGACTCCATGCTCTTGTCTTAATTTCGAAAACGTACTCGTTGGATCGAAATGGTTTTCGGATAACAAGTCTGATCCCGGTCTCTTTGAAACAACGTTCGATATTTCTGGTAAACTCAACCCCGGTTCTTTAGGAAATAAACAGACGAAAATAAGATCGAAGATCACCTCCTAACCGTTAGTGAACGAATTTACTTATAACGTCCTAGAAAAACAAAGTGAGTTTATACGTACAGTATAGTACCTCGAACGGTAATTGTACCATATAATTCTTGTATTTCTCCTAGATATTCCCAAAGTTATATTTTAGATCCAGATTTGATAGTCGGTTATTTAACTATCAAATAAACAATCATTCAACCAATTATTCTATTTTCCACTGAATAACTACAAATCTCCTTTTAATTTAATTTTAATAAATTAAATCTCTTTATCCAAAATATATACTTATCTTATCGAGTTAAGTAAATTCACCAAAACTATTCTTTCAAAGATATTTGGAAAACCTTTAATAATAATTTCGGAAGTACCACCGCGGTATCAAACCATGGATTCATAGCTCAATGGTTACGCCTCTATCCCAGAGAAATTCAAGACTTAACTGTAGGTACTCACTGCCTCCGATTACGCCATGCGAGTATACCAATACTTCTCGAAAACTTTGTTTAAAATTTTTTTGAATAATACTTATGAAATTTCTATAACAATTTTCCAAGTTAAACTCTAGGCAAACTACTTTAAATAAAAGTTATTATATAAAATATCAATATTGAATAGTTTATCCCTTTAAAATAATAATACTAATAAATTTTTAAATAATAATTAACTTATTATAAACCAACTGTACTAATTATTTAGATATACTTAAACAATTTAAAACAACTAAATAATTTTTTTTTTTGAAATATTCTAAAAAGCTTTTAAATTTCCTAGTTAATACTTAAAAATCCTCCCGTTTTAAAATAAACTTAACTTTTTAGGAAAAATATATTTTCCAACTCCAATATAGCCAGTCTAATCATTTATAAATCCCTCTCGATTTATTTCCAGTTGGATTTACGTTCCAATTCCGTAAATTTCCTTTTTCACATTTCTAAAAATAAAACTACTATTCATTTTTAAAACGATTTACCCATCTCCTTATAAATTCCCACCGTGAATTTATAATTTTCAAATTATCCACTTATAATTAGTTCACTTTATTTTATAAACTTCGTTTATAATTTCCATAATCTCATCTCCCATTTATCACTATTTTCGCAACACTTAACCGATTTTAAATCGATTTTCTAAATTAAATTCCATTTTAAAATTAATTTCTTAGTTAACCCAAATTTATTCCAAAACCCACTAATTTCATATTCACTTCCTTTTTTTGATTTAAAATCTTACTTAAATCTGGAACATCAATTTCATATTTTATTTTCAAAATTCCCCTTTTATTCTTCCCAAACTATTTAAATCTTAAATTTAAAAATACATTCTTTTATACTTAAAACAATATCGCTTATGTTCTTATTTTTTTAAAAAACCTTTTATTCACATTTATTCAAAAATCTCTATTTTTTTTCATATTTCGGAATTATTAAATAGGATTTTAAAATCAATTATTTATTTTTTCCAAATTAATTACTTTTTAATTTATCCAACTTTACTTTAAATATTTTACTTTAAAATTCCCTATTTATTTTCCTTTAAAAATTCAATATTCATATTTTTGATATTTTAAAATGCCAAAAATATATCCAGCAATACCATAGCATCCAATAAATTCAATTTCCAATATAATCTATCACAGATCATTCAAATAAATCATATCACTGAATATGAAAATAATTTCAACATTTTGAGGAATCCTGTTGGATCCCTCCAACCTGTTTCCCTACATCCACAGATGCTAATACAATATAAAAATACCAATCCCACTTCGAGGGGGATATCGCGGTATATGGGGTCATCTGCTATTATGCGGGGCACATAGGGTCTCATCCGCTATACATATGCGGGAATATCAATCACTCCAATATATACACTACTATATATATAATATCACATCCAAACTGATAATAATTATCAATTCTATCAATCAATCAATAATTAATTTTAACTATTTCAAGTTAATTACGGAAATCCAAAGTTGAGTGAGATTTAACTCACTTTTATTTCAGCTATCGCCTTCATTTCTGATTTCTGACCAAATTCGAACGGCATTCGAATTTAGTTAAAAAAATATCGGAAGCTCCAATTTTACCCAACCCAGCTTCATGACGTAGAACACGCTATTATGATTACAACGCAAAAAATTGCGTTCCATTTCGACCTAGCACGAACGAGATATTATATTTACAAGTTAACCATTTTATTTTAAGCAATAACTTATATAACTTTTTTTTAATAATATGAAAGAAGCCCATACCCAAAAGCATGGACCCGGCCCACAAAGTCTTTCTTCCCCAAACGAAATGCCGCCCATACCAGAAGTTCAAACCCACCGATGACCGCCCTTTGACCATCGATCTCCCTCCCTTCCATTGACGAAACCCACCATCATCACCACCCTTCAACTACCACTCTCGAGCACTCCATCGCGCCCCCAAAGATGTCGATCCCGCCTTCTTCCTTTAAAACGCGACTGAACTGCCCAGGTCATTCGACTACCATCAGGTTGCGAACCACCTTATACCACCGCACACCGCCAAAGCTCGTCCCTAGGTGCTCCTCACTCCCATGACCACGAATCAGGTCCCCAATCTCCTTATCGACTCCAAAATCGAGACAAATTCCCAACCCTAGCCGCACTGCCTCGAACACGATCACCAGAAAACTACGCTGCGACCCTCAACATATATATCAGATTGATGGCCCCGACGAACTACGAATTTAGAGATTTGTATCGAGATTTTTAGTTGAGTAGAATTGAAGAAATTGATTTTTGAAGTTCGTTTTTTCCTTTTTTTTTCTTTGTTTGTAAGCTCGGTTGTGATGTTTAAAAAGTTGAAAGGAGGGAAAGTGTGTATTACACGGCAGGGAACAGTGATTTGAGGGGAGGTGAGAAGTTCTAATGTGAAGATGTTTTTGACTAGTCGATATAAAAATATATTATTTAAATTTTAAATCGTCTCGAATTCGTAGCTTTAAATCTTGACCACCTATCGAGGCTTGCTGCTAGGCGTCTATAATGTTATACCCCTATTTCGAACGAAATGGAAAAGGTTTCGAGTCCTAATTTGATCGTATGGAGAAGATAACTTTTTGGACCCAATTATTATATTGAATTTTCGATATAAATTTCAACACATTTATATACCGTACGCTAGAATTTATAACTCCAAACACTTCGAAATTTGAAATCTGATAATAATACATTATTAAGGATCCAATGGAACTGGTTTCGTCGAATTATGATACTGTGCCCCGAAAAGCTATTTTTAAATGTCAATTTAAACGATATATTTTTAAAACTGAACAAATCACTTCGAAATTCAATTTTAAGGCTTTTATTATCTTCATTATTATCTATATAAATTTTATAAGCCTTTAAATTATTTTTAACAAGCTTAAAACTCCAGATTCAATATTTTACCCAATTTTAAATAATTAAATTCAATAATTTTATTATCCAATAAATGGTTATATTTGAAATTCAAGTTAAAAATTAACTTTTAAATATTTAAAATCAATTAAATATTCCAATTTCAAATATCCAAAAATTCTGGGTCGCTACATTCCTCTCCCTTATAAGAATTTAGTCCTTGAAATTGCTAGGTAAGAGGAATGGTCCAAAACCCGTTGACTATTTTCCCCAAAACCAATCAGTTTAAACAATTTTTCAAACCAATCTATTTAAACCACATTATCACTATCACTAACTTCCAATTTCATCCATGGATCCCACATAATATCTTTTACTCAACCATTTCAAATTAAAATCTCAAATCAAAATTTAATTATCAAAATTTCTTCAAAATTTTCTAACTCCTTAAATTTTCAAAAAATATCGCCAGCGTCTCCTTTGCGCGGCTAGATCCGAAAAACTACAAAATGCCACCACTGCCCCAAATCATCAAAAGAAAACAAAAGCCAAGTGGCTCAATCGGAAAATCATCAATTTCATAAAACAATTTAAACACATACCTTTTTGTCGGGCAATTAAATTTTACTTCTGAAATCGAAGACATCAGTCTAGCTTTTGCTTTTAATTACCTACACCCTACTTACCAATAGTATCCAATCATACAATTTCAAAATCATTTTACTTATTCCTTTTCAAAATTTTCAAAATTTGCTTTACTTAAGCCCGTACGATGTACATATATCATCCGTACGCAATATCAATTCTGATCGCTTACTCGATCACACAATTCCACTTCCGAATTAGTATCGTTCACACTACTCTCTAGTGCGGACTCAGATCTGGTTTCTTGATTAGAAACCGTCATTCTCCTTGCATAGCCGTATACTATGATAGAGAATTCCAGAATCAATCAAAATCCACATCCAGGGTCCGCCGTCGAAAATCGAGTGAAAAATCCTAACTCGGATCGATATATCTATTTCGAAATTCTGTGCTCGAATCTGGATCAAACCGTTATGCGAATAAAATAATATACATACAACTTACGTATTAATTTCCAATTGATTATTATCTATATCAATTTCTTTTATTCTCACTCATTTCAAATTAAAACAATTATCCACATTTATCATTTTACACACCCTTTATTTAATCTTCATTCAAATATTAACTCAGTATATTTCCCAATACCAAGTTTACTTAAGAACTTCACCATCAATTTATTTAGTCTATTATAAATATTTTATACAAAGCTCTTATGTTTATTTCCACTTCATCACTTTGGTTTATATCCATTTCTGTTCAAATTAAATTTTCAATTCCATTTGAACTCAATTTACCTTCCATTTACTAATTTATTTCCAATCAAATTTAATATTGAATTTTATCAACCATCTCTCAAAACATATTTTATTCACTAATTATTTTAAATTAGTTCCACCTATTAATTTATTCCATATCTCAATGAATTTTATTTCCAAACTTTATTTCATTTAGTCCACTCGACTAATTTTTCAATTCCACTTACTTACAAATTAAATTAATTTGTTCATCCACTAATTATTTCCAACTTAATAAATTCTATTTCAATAATTATTTCCAGTTAGCTTACTTAGGCTAAATTTTCAAATTTATCTTATTTAACTTCAATTTAAGTTAAATTTCACTCCACAAAATCAAATTTCAAAATTTCTTAAGTTATCAAACTTACTAATATTATATTTACCAATTTTTTCCAATTCACTTCATTTAATTGGTTTACTTTACCACTTTATTTCATTATCACACTTACTTTTATTTAACTCTTCTTAAGTTAAATTTAATCCCAATAATCAAATTCCAAATTTTATAAGTTTTTCAAACTTATTTATATTCCATAAACATCTTTAAATAAACTCCCAGAGTTTAAACAATTTCTTAAAGATTCAAATTCATTTTTGAAATCATATATACCCAAAATTCTTTGGTATATCAAATTATTCCCTTGAATTTCAAAATCAAAACCAGTTTTGCAAACAAACTCCAATTCAAACATTCAAGTAGCAATTCTCCCTTGGAAACTCGAAAATGAAAGTCGATGATGCTGCAGTCATCACCGAAATTATTTTCCAGCGACCGAAGTGAGTTCAGTGCTTTTTATTCCTTTAAAATCCATTTTGAAATATTTTTATTCCAAATATTTCCCAAATAACATCACCATTATTTCCAAGACTTCGAAAATCATTTTCAAAACCAACGGGATTTAAATTTCTAAATTTCCAACTTTGGAATCTATATTTAAATATTCCTCTGGAATTTCATTCCATTTCAAATTATAAATCACATTTATAAAACCATATTTACAAAATTACATTTTGTTATATGAATTAATTTATTAACTTTTGGTTATAACATCGACTTTTATTCAATTACAATAGCAACAAATGACAACAGTTTAATATTATCATTTCCTATCAACCAAGCAGACCATATATGACTATAATAATTTCTGAAAAATTATTTCCTTTATATATAAAAATAATTTGTGTAAAATTATTTCATTTACCCCATTTAAAACAATACTTTGTCGAAATGTTCTATTATAGTGCTTAGAGATCCCTATCAATAAAGTTAATTACTCGTATTGACCAGAATCCATAGCCACTCAACAAACCAATCAACACAAAATAAAATAGTTTTTATATTCACTAATAAATACGTGCTCATATCTCTTAATACACTCAGACTCAAACTCCATCTAGGGTGCTACTGACCCAATCTCTAATGAGTAATCCCCAACAGAGCCAAGGTTCTCGCTTAACCTTCAGCTCTGACACCAAGTGTGACGGCCGGGATTTTCGACCCCCGAAAATCGACATCAATACATCCACTGTATTACATGCGAACAATCGAATGCCAGAAATACCAGATCGTTAGGGAAAAGAAAAGAGAGGTAGAAGAAGAAATAGAAACAACAACATAGAATCTCACAATCGCAGCGGAACAATATATATTAGATAACATCATTTCTTTATACAAAAAGAACTATAACTGTTATTTATACATTACATCATCAGAGTACAATACATCAATAACACCATACCGGACAGTTAAAATAACTTGTCCCCACAAATGCTGAATATATAGCCTACGATACACGGCGGAATATAAATCAGATACGTGTGATACGTCTTCGTCATCTAGCTCGTCTCCGAAGCTCCATAGCATCCTATCATGTATCTGTAATACTCAGTCTGACCCGAGCATTATAATAAAATAACACCCGAGCCAGTCTGGAAAACCAGCGTGAGAAAACACACTCAATTTGAATAATTCAAGTTTTCAAAATCATTTGAAAATCAAAGGTATCTCGTAAGACCATGCCACAAATAAACACGACGGGTTTTTATCTTACGATAACCAAAACATTTCATATCAAATCCTCTGATATTATAATAGTGTCTAAGTACAAATACTTATTCAAATAGCTGAAATGCTTGCATCTCACGCTTCAGCATAGTTGGGCACAATCAAAATTGTACGGCGCTTATTGGAGAATGGATTCCATACGAATGACTAGGTACTGGGTATCACCTGTCACGCTACATGTCTAGAACAACGTATCGAGGACCATGCCGGGATCCCCTACCACACAAGACTGGACTATCCCTGACCTGGATAGACCGAATATGCTATCACCCCGGGTGTTCCCACCCTTTTCCGGGCTCCTTCCATAAATCGTAGTAATAATATCCGAGGTTATCTAGAAAGGTGATAAGCGAACCCTGATTGGGTGCTACCCACTTAGCCTTGCTGCATCTCCCCTGCTTTTCAGTCATTCCCAGTTGATGAGGCTAGAGACTATGATTACCTTTTAGAAAATTTCACTTAGAATGCTCACTGTCCTCCAATGACAATGTACTGATAGCATTCATCCATACAAGTCCGTTCCGGGTCCGAACGGAATCGAAGGCACTATTCCTACAACATTCATTTTGGAATCACCCTTAGGATTAGTAGCGATTAGCCCTTGCACTTCACTACTCCATCTTCGACTCCATGCTCTTGTCTTCATTTCGAAAACATACTCGTTGGATCGAAGTGGTTTTCGGATAACAAGTCCGATCCCGGTCTCTTCGAAACAACGTTCGATATTTCCGGTAAACTCAACCCCGGTTCTTTAGGAAATAAACAGATGAAAATAAGATCGGAGATCACCTCCTAACCATTAGTGGACGGATTTCCTTATAACGTCCTAGAAGAACAAAGCGAGTTTATACATACAGTATAGTACCTCGAACGGTAACTGTACCATATAATTCCCGTATTTCTCCTAGATATTCCCAAAGTTATATTTTTGGTCCAAATTTGATAGTCGGTTATTTAACTATCAAATAAACAATCATTCAACCAATTATTCTATCTTCCACTGAATAACTACAAATCTCTTTTTAATTTAATTTTAATAAATTAAATCTCTTTATCCAAAATATATACTTATCTTATCGAGTTAAGTAAATTCACCAAAACTATTCTTTTAAAGATATTTGGAAAACCTTTAATAATAATTTCGGAAGTACCACTGCGGTATCAAACCATGGATTCACAGCTCAATGATTACATCTCTATCCCAAAGAAATTCAAGACTTAACTGCAAGCACTCACTGCCTCCGATTACGCCATGCGAGCATACCAATACTTCCCGAAAACTTTGTTTAAAAATTTTCTGAATAATACTTATGAAATTTCTATAACAATTTTCCAAGTTAAACTCTAGGCAAAATACTTTAAATAAAAGTTATTATATAAAATATTAATATTGAATAGTTTATCCCTTTAAGATAATAATACTAAATTTTTTTTAAATAATAATTAACTTGCTATAAACTAACTGTACTAATTATTTAGATATACTTAAACAATAAACCAACTAAATAATTATTTTTCTAAAATATTCTTAAACACTTTTAAATTTCCTAGTTAATACTTAAAAATCCTCCCTTTTTAAAATAAACTTAACTTTTCAAGAAAAATATATTTTCCAACTCCAATATAGCCAGTCTAATCATTTATAAATCCCTCTCGATTTATTTCCAGTTGGATTTACGTTCCAATTCCGTAAATTTCCTTTTTCACATTTCTAAAAATAAAACTACTATTTATTTTTAAAACGATTTACCCATCTCCTTATTCCCACCGTGAATTTAAAATTTTCAAATTATCCACTGATAATTACTTCACTCTATTTTATAAACTTCGTTTATAATTTCCATAATCTCATCTCCCGTTTATCACTGTTATCACAGCACTTAATCGATTTTAAATCGATTTTCTAAATTAAATTCCATTTTAAAATTAATTTCTTAGTTAACCCAAATTTATTCCAAAACCCACTAATGTCATATTCTCTTCCTTTTTATGATTTAAAATCTTATTTAAATCTGGAACATCAATTTCATATTTTATTTTCAAAATTCCCCATTTATTTTTCCCAAACTATTTAAATCTTAAATTTAAAAATACATTCTTTTATACTTAAAACAATATCGCTTATGTTCTTATTTAAAAAAAACCTTTTATTCACATTTATTCAAAAATCTCTATTTTTTTCATATTCCGGAATTATTAAATAGGATTTTAAAATCAATTATCTATTTCTTCCAAATTCATTGCTTTTTAATTTATCCAACTTTACTTTAAATATTTTACTTTAAAATTCCCTTTTTATTTTCCTTTAAAAATTCAATATTCATATTTTTGATATTATAAAATGCCAAAAATATATCCAGCAATACCATAGCATCCAATAAATTCAATTTCCAATATAATCTATCACAGATTATTCAAATAAATCATATCATTGAATATGAAAATAATTTCAACATTTTGAGGAATCCCGTTGGATCCCTCCAACCTCTTTCCATGCATCCACAGATGCTAATACAATATAAAAATACCAATCCCACTTCGAGGGGGATATCGCGGTATATGGTTTCATCCGCTATTATGCGGGGCACATAGGGTCTCATCTGCTATATATATGCGGTAATATCAATCGCTCCAATATATACACTACTATATATAATATCACATCCAGACTGATAATAATTATCAATTCTATCAATTAATCAATAATTAATTTTAACCATTTCAAATTAATTATGGAAATCCAAAGTTGAGTGAGATTTAACTCACTTTTATTTCAGCTATCACCTTCATTTCTGATTTCCGACCAAATTCGAACGGCGTTCGAATTTAGTTAAAAAAAATCTCGGAAGCTCCAATTTTACCTAACCTAGCTTCATGACGTAGAACACGCTATTACGATCACAACGCAAAAATTTTTGTTCCATTTCAACCTAGTACGAATGAGATATTATATTTACAAGTTAACCATTTTATTTTAAACAATAACTTATATAACTTTTTTTAATAATATGAAAGAAGCCCATATCCAAAAGCACGGACCCGGCCCACAATGTCTTTCTTCCCCAAACGAAATGCCGCCCATACCAGAAATTCAAACCCACCGATGACCGCCCCTTGACCATCGATCTCCCTCCCTTCCATTGATGAAACCCACCATCGTCACCACCCTTCAACTCCCACTCTCAAGCACTCCATCGCGCCCCCCAAGATATAACGCCCCACCTCTATGCTCATAATAACAAAGAGTATTAAAAGAAATACTGTCTATTATTACGAAGAATAAGGCTGGATAGGAGCGACCATCCGTAATTGGCCTTATACTAATATTGGTTATCTCGATAGGAGTGGTATATACTTTTTGTTTTTCATATATTATTTATTTACTCCCATCGACATATCCAATTATCAGTATAAAACAAACTACGATAGTTCATAATAGTTTAGGACATTAGATATAACAATAACACAGATAATATAATTGCGGAACACAGATAAAAACAAAAGTCTCATATATATATAACTGATGTCAGTTAATACATAGTTGACACAATACATACGATACAACTACAACTGTCGACTCTAGAAGTTATATATACATGTACATTATCGACTAATATACATGAATACATATCGTTCTATACAATGACACGACTACTACAAAAGGACAATGACAACTTCAGAAGATGCGAAAAGTCTTCAAATCTCGAACAGCAACTCAAAGAAGAAAATCTACAACCTGAAATAACTCGGGTCTGACCCGAGTATTACATTCAAAAGAAAATAATACACGGGTCAGTCTAATTCAAACTCAGTTATTAGTGCATAGCAGCAATAATAATCAAATAGTCCAATAGACGACAGTCACAGAAATCTCGTATACCCGACTCCTCGATAAAAGAATCGGATATCGGCAGATATAACACTATACAGTGTTAAACAACAAATCAGCAGATTTAAATCATCAACAGAGATAAATAAACAATTTATCAAATCGACTAAATCAATTTAAAACAATTGAAATTGTCGCTTTAAAACCATCAAAAACTCGATTGGCTGCCGTACACGCACGCGTGTACGGCCTCGCCAAAACCGCCTAAAAGATCAATGCATCACGACACAAAAGAAATATCAATTCAAAACTGTCGAGTTTGGGTGGTTGCAGTGCACGCACGCATGCACTGCCTCGCCAACACCGAATATAAAGTCACCACAAGGGATCAAGGGTAAAACTGCAACGAAAAATGCAGCCACCACATGAATTTAAGGGCACGGCGAATATACAAACTGCAACTTCAATGTGTTGCTATCTTATTTGAAAACAAATGCACATCCAACTAGCAGTAATCAGTGCTAAAAGAACAACAACCCGAATGTGAAGGTATCAAAATCAAGAACAGGGTGCAGTACCGAAGCAAAAGACAGGGATGTATTGCTTTTCCGAGAACAATTACTATATAGTGCAAACCATCAATGCAAAGTCAAAGACAACAACACTACAGGCACCAGGTCAGAAAGACCATAGTGACAAACTCAAATGTACAGAGACATCAACAATTACAGGTGCAATATAATGCAACAGTGGACAAGGACTAGGCCACAGCAACAAGATGAACCAGACAGTGATTTAAGAAATATCACAGTCAAGTATGCTACAGAAACACTAACTGATGAACAAGGATAGATGCAACAGACTTTAAAATGAAGACCACTTCATATTAAAGAAGACTCAAGTATATGCAAAGCTTCAACATGGATGCAGACATGTCAAACTCCTAAAGATACAATAGTGAAGGAAACTGCATCTCAAAAATGCAGAACCCAAACCAAGGTCAAGCAAGTCTGTAAAACGAATTAACAAGGGAGGCAAGTGTTGCACTGCTACTAACTCAAAGCAAGGTCAAACCCAAGTTCCAAATAACACACAGGTTCAACTCAAGGCAAAAACAACTAAAGTCAAATGACCAGAGGTCGAAATAATACCTAAGGCATGTTCGAATTATTACAAATAAAAGCCATGATTGCCCAAGAATTCGAATAGGTCAACAATGCATGGAGCAATGACCAAGTGGATGTAGTGGAGACCACTTCAAATCAGACTGGAGAATGTATGAACTATTAGAGGACAAGTTCAGGTTCAACTATAAAATGAACAACATGTATGTAGATTCAAGTCCAATGTCACAACCTAATTACAACAACAGTGCTACTACAAACTACACATGTGCAACGGTGTGGAAGACAAATATACATGATGGTCAACTGCAACAAGGCCAACTACAGATGAGCATCAGTGATACCCGAAGTGCAACCAAGGGAACAACAAAGTTTACAGTGTGCAACTCGAGACTATACACAGGTGAAACCAGACTGGGCAACAAAGAAAATTCAAATGAACAACAGTTCAAATGCATCAAGACATACATTGGCAACTGACTCAACATAATTACAATGTCAACACTACAGGGACCAAAGATCAAAGAAATGCTACTCAAATGGACACAGTATAGCAATTACAGCAATGGTATGGATTGACAAACGAAACAACTAATATCAACAACATTTGAAATGAATGCAGACAGTGATCCAGCATGACAAATGCCAAATGCACCACAGTGAATGGATGAAGCAATGAGGAAAAGCCAGAATCAAGTGCAGTAGCTACAACAAGTATAATTGCATAGTTACAGTTCATCAAGACTACAACATGCAGACCAACTAGTTCAAAACTATAATTACTTCACTGACTCAACAAGGCAAAGGTCAGAATGAATAGACTCAAATCCAGATGTTCAAGTGGAACTGCAAATGACATATCAAAATAGTTCAATCTCAAAACAATGACAATGGCCGGAGCCACAAAATTCATAACCACATAACAAAATCGAATGCGAAGCATAGCAAAAATACGAACAAGCCAATGTCACATAAGAGATTCACATAACACCATAAATTTCCAACATCTAACAGAATGAGCTGCCGAGGTAAACAAGTGACAAGAAATCAAACCACAGCAAACTCAAATTCAAAATCAAAGTCACCATGGCCTCAGTCAGAAATGCCGAAGCCACTATTAGAATGTATAAGACATAATCAGCTCAAGGCAGTAAGTAATAGACAGAGAACGAAATCAACAACATCGAAATGAGTGAACAACCCAGAAATCAAACCCAATACTCAAACGAAATCGAATAGCCAAGAAAACCCAACGTCTGAAGTATGAAATAGATGTGAGTAAACTCACCTCAGTTCGGTCGAAAGTTGAAGTTTTGAAGCTTCAACCCAGCTGAAATCATCTCGCGATTTAGGGCTACGAACTTGTTCGAAGCGAAGACGAATTTGACCAGATAGAAGCGTCGCTCGCCAAAGCAAGGTTGAGGTTATTGATGGAACGAGTCACAAAAGTTGGCGTCTTCAGTTTTGAAGAAGCCCTAGCTTCGAAAGAGGGACGAACGAGAGACAGAGCCACCATTTGTTTCGCTCATTTAGCTTTAGGGTTTTGGCTCCAGGAATGAAAAGAGGACCGTGTACATCCCTTATCTCAACAAAAAGGGGCGGGTCGAATTAATTGAAAAGGGAACGGCCCAAATAAATTTGAAAGCCCACAACCCTTTAACGAATTATCAAAAGAATTTCAACACAATTTTTAAAAGAATTCAACCCATTAAAACTTCCGCAGCGATTAGCCAATAATTCAAATCGTCATTTGATGATAACAAAGTGATTGCGGAATCTCGGGTTGTTACACAAGACGTCGAGCCCGCCTTCTTCCTTTAAAACGCGACTGCACTGCCCAGGTCATTCGACCACCATCAGGTTGTGAACCACCTTATACCACCGCACGCCGCTAAAGCTCGTCACCAGGTGCACCTCACTCCCCCGACCACGAATCTGGTCCCCAATCTCCTTATCGACTCCAAAATCGAGAAAAATTCCCAACCCTAGCCGCACTGCCTCGAACATGATCACCAGAAAACTACGCTGCGACCCTCAACATATATATCAGATTGAAGGCCCTGACGAACTTTGAATTTAGAGATTTGTATCGATAGTTTTAGTTGAGTAGAATTGAAGAAATTGATTTTTGAAGTTCGTTTTTTTCTTTGTTTGTAAGCTCGGCTGTGATGTTTAAAAAGGTGAAAGGAGGGGAAGTGTGTATTACACGGCAGGGAACAGTGATTTGAGGAGAGGTGAGAAGTTCTGATGTGAAGATGTTTTTGACTGGTCAATATAAAAATATATTATTTAAATTTTAAATCGTCTCGAATTCATAGCTTAAAATCTTGATCTCCTATCGAGGCGTGCCGCTAGGTGTTTATAATGTTATACCCCTATTCTGAACGAAATGGAAAAGGTTTCGAGTCATAATTCGATCGTAAGGAGAAGATAGCTTTTGGGACCCAATTATTATATTGAATTTTCGATATAAATTTCAGCACGTTTATATACCGTACGATCGAACGATAACTCCAAACACTATGAAATTTGAAATCCGTTAATAATATATTATTATGGATCCAATGGAACTGGTTTCGTTGAACTTCGAGACTGTGCCCCAAAGAGCTATTTTTAAATGTCAATTTAAACGATATATTTTTAAAACTGAACAAATCACTTCGAAATTCAATTTTAAGGCTTTTATTATCTTCATTATTATCAATATAATTTTGATAAGCCTTTAAATTATTTTTAACAAGCTTAAAACTACAGATTCAATATTTTACCCAATTTTCAATAATTAAACTCAATAATTTAATTGTCCAATAAATGGTTATATTTGTAATTCAAGTTAAAAATTAACTTTTAAATATTTAAAATCAATTAAATATTCCAATTTCAAATATCCAAAAATTCTGGGTCGTTACAAAACTCAACCCCGGTTCTTTAGGAAATAAAGAGACAATGAAAAGAGCGGAGTTCACCTCCTAATCGTTAGTGGAGGGATTTCCATATCATTTTTCCTAGAAGAACAAAACGAGTTTTTACGTACAATATAGCGCCACCGACGGTAACAATACCATATAATTCTCGTGTTTCGCCTATATATTTCTAAAGTTACGTTTGGTCCAGATTTGATAGTCGGTTATTTAACTATCAAATAACAATCATTCAAACATAGATCACATTTATCATGGAAATCACTAAACCTCTTAATTTAATCATTCATAAATTTGGAATCGGTTTTCAATATTCATTAAAACATTCATATACATATCTCACCGGTATAAGTATATTTCCAAACCATTTCTCTTTCAAACTTGAAAAAAAAACTTTTCCACATACTTATAAAATGGTATAAGTATAATTACAAAACATTAAGAAGGTTTTCTGTTACCAAACTTATATTAAAATGATTAAACCCAAATGTCATTACAATAGAGATAACCCAAAACACCAATCATTCCCATAATCTCGTTTTATTGTATAAATAAATATCTCATTCATAAATTTCCAATATATTTATAAAATTTCTTTATAAATCTCCAATCTATTTATAAAATACTCTTTTATAAATCTCAAACCTTATTTATAAAATTTCCCTTTTTAGACCTCTAAAACCCATTCCTAAATCTCCTTTCCAAAATCATTTAAAAACCAACTCTTTTTCCCAGTCCCAAAATCCCTTTCCAATTTATAAACTCCTTTTATAAACTTCCTTTATTTAAAACAAACCTTCTTTAATTGATAAAGTTCTTTTTGATAATAATAACGATTGTTTAAAACACCATTAACAAACCAATTATTATTTAAAACATTCTTTGTTTTAATTTTCCTTTAAATTAAGTTAAATAATATTATTATACTATATTTCAACTCTAAATCAATATAATAAAATAAATAAATAATTAACTTCAAAAATATTAATATAATTATTAATATAATGATTAATTAAACTTTAAAATGATATAAATGGTGTAATTAATTAACTTTTAAATAATAATAAATTAACTTATATCAATATAATTAAATAATCTTTAATTAATAATTAAAATATAATTGAAAATATTTTAAATAAATAATTAAACAACTTTACAAAAATTAAATACTTTTAAATAACTTTAAAGAATCATATTAATAAAATAATTAAGTTTAAATCATTTTTTTAAAATAATAATTAATTAATTATCTAAAAAAATTATTATAAATAATAATTATCTTTTAAACCTTATTAACTTATAGTAATTATCTTTTTAAAATAACTTTAGATCAATAATTACTTTCAAACTAGAAAGAGATTTAGCAACCACTATGGTACTTAACAAGTTACCAGTACATTCAATCTAACTTTTCAAGTTACTTGGTATTTACATAAGTAGATATGTGCAAATTTAACCCATAATCAACAACCACATGTTAATACAACATTTGCCCAAAATTAGTCAACTGGCATACATATATGACTACACTAATGTAATAGTAGAACTGTGGTTTATTCTGCTAAATAGATGTCCAAATATAATATATCTGGTTAATTATAGCAGAATGGTGATTTATTCCACTAAACAGGTGTCCAGTTAATTTAATTAGCAGAACAGTCCGCTAAACAGATGTCCAAATTACTCTATTCAATCCAATTTAACTCAACTGTATTTTATTTGGCCAAATAAACATCACTAATTAAGGTATAAAATTTAAACGATGTTATTAATTAAAATAACGTAGTTTAAATTTAGTCCGTTTTAATATATCATAAATTTTAAATGTCCAAAGTTATCAACAAATTATACCGCAATGTTATACTTGTCCATACGAGTCCAATGCAAAATCCATGTGTCAAACAGACTTAAAACGAGCAAGATATCACCATTTAAACTTTAACTGACTAAATTATATAATTAATAATTAATTTGATTTGTTTTCTCACCCAACAATTCAAACGGGCCAAGCCCTAAGCCAAGCAAACCCGACCACGTGAACACTCCTCTCCTTCTTCTTCTTCTTCCCCATTCCTCTTCTCCAATTCTAGTAAACCCATTTCGTGCACGCGTGCACGTGCACATGCCTCCATCCACAAAACTTCGAATCCAAACCCACCAGCTTGTCTCTTCTCGAGTGCTCGACTCGATGGTACCATCGCCATATCCTTTAGCCACCTCGTTCAAAATACGACCTTAACCTCTTAAAAGAAAACGCGTACAGACTATAGATCGCGCGACACTTTTTATCGTCGAACTCCGCCAAAATTTCACCCCTAGCTGCCACTCTCCATCCTGAACCCAAATCCAAGTTCTATCTCGCAAATCGTTGCTTCCATCTCCGACTAGGTGGAACCCTAGTTTCGAAGGTCATCGATCATCATCATGGAATTCCACCAAAACTTCACGAAAAATCCCCATCGCCATACGAACCCAACGGCGCTAACGCCACCTTCTAATTCGGAATGTATCTCGAGAAATCGATTTTTGAACATCGATGTACATTATTTCCTCTTCTTCGTATTCTTCTGGTTTTTCCATCATCATTCGACAAAAACTCGAGCGACGAATTCTTAAAAATACCATGGATCTTTATGGACAACTTTCCTTTTAGCCATTCAGGCTAAAACTCGGTTGTTTGGGTTGATTTGATTATTGAAGTTTGGATGAGGGGGTTATTTTCGTTGTTTTGAAATTATCACCAGGAACTAAGCAATGTCAAGAAGAACCAAAACAAAGAAAATGGGTTGAGCTTCATAAATATAGGAAAGCAAGTTGAGAACAAGATCGATGAATTTTTGCCAAAAATCATGGCACCAATCTTGGCTAGAATCAAGCACGGTATGGGCAGGGATGGCAAAAGTAATGCAAGAAATAAGGAGAAGTATGACCTAGTGCAAGTGTGTGTATCAGTGCACATGTATTTGTTTGTGATCCGATATTTGAATATATGTGTCTGAAACACAGCACGACATTCACGTACGAGGCGTGAACAATAGAAAAAAGAATACGATTACACATGACACTTTAACATGATCTCCAAACTATAATAAAACACACCGGTTACTGCATTCTATTAAATTTCAAAAAAACCGACGTTCGACGTAAAATATGTTAAACAAAAATTTAAATATTTTTAAAGTTAAAAGTTAATGAAAAAATCCTATAAATTAAATTAAAAATACATCATCAAAAATCAGACAATTATTTAAAATATAGATTTTATTATAAAACCCCAAATCAAATATTTAAAACTAGTTAAATATTACAAATCAAAGTGATAAAATTCTGGGCCGTTACAATGTTTCCCCTTAAAAGAATTTCGTCCTTGAAATTTCACTTCAAGAATACCCAAGACAATTCAAAAGTCCGTATGATGTTCATAGATCATTTATATACAAAATCTGATTCGATCTCTACATGAATACATAACTTTACTTTCGAACTAGTATCGTCACCCGATTTTCTAGTGTGCGCTCTGATCAGGCTTCTTAATTTGGAACCTCTGCTCTCCTTACATAGTCATATACTATGATAGAAAACTTTGGTCTCATACCAAAAACCCTCATCAAGTGCTCGTCTTGAAAAATCGAGTGATATATCCTTTCTCGGAAAGGTGTGAAACAACTCAAAGCCATGTACTGATTCTCAGACTAAAAATATATAGAAGAGAAATGGTCTACGTCTGCCTTACCGACTTATTTAATTGGTTCTCTCTAATACCAGTTCTGTTTCCACTAAATTATTTATGAGAACATTTCATAAAACTAACTTAGGTTTAACTTGTATAGTACTCCTCTACATCCTAAGAGTATATATCCCATTTGACTAACTATTCCATTTTGCATTTATTTCCCTCAAGATCCAAATACACGGGTTTTATTTCAAAAACTTTTTGAAATGAACTATATATTTTAACTCTGGCAAATATACATATTTAACTCCAAATGATACTAAGGAAATGGGTACTACCAAACAGTATTATATATTCCCTTACAAAGAATGTAATACTCAAGAGAATTTTTTACCATCCGAACACATCCCTTTTCCATTTTAAAATATTTTTGATCCACTCAAATTCGTCAACTTAAAAATACTTTTCGTGTAAAATCACTTGAAATAAAAATATATATTTCTTTAGAATCCCTTTTAGAAATATCTTCATTCATGAATACTTTCAAATGATATTTTTTTCCAAACCTTGAAAATTATTTTTCAAAAATACCGGAATTTAAATTCTCAAATTCCTTTTATTTATAAAACATGTTTTATAAATCAATTCTATAAAATCACTTCTTTTAAAGGAAATCCTTTCTCAAATGTTTATTTCAAAAATATTCTTGCTTCCTTTTTAACAAAACAATATTTATTAAAACCTAATTTTTAACGTAACCTTAACAACGAATGCCTTATAGTCAAATCGTAAAACTTAATTCACAAGGTATATGTTTCAATGTTCCCGAATTTCTTATCTATCCAACCCAGGTTTCAAAAAGAAGATTCTAGATAGATTAACAGATAATTGTCAATGCTAAGGAATGGATGAGCATGGCTGATCAAATCCTAGATGCTAATGATGGAATATTATCATTTCTAACAACCAAGCACAACCTAAAATAACTATATTATATATATATATATAAATATATTCCTAAGCAAAATTATTTCATTTACCAATTTTTAATCAATATTGTGTTGGTTTGACCTTGTTCAAGTGTTTAGGAAATTCTTATCGATAACGTGGGCTAGACACATTGACCAGAATTCTTAAGCCACTCAACCTATCAAACAACACAATATAAAACATTTTTATACACTAACAAATATGCGCTCATATACAATACACTCAAACTCATTATAATGCATTCCATTACCTTATCTCTTAATGAGTTACCCCACCAAAGCCAAGGTTCTCGCCTAACCTTGCGCTCGATGCCAAATGTAACTATCTACCTTTTCGAAACCCAAAAGTAAACAATAATACATTCACGGTATTCACGTGCCGAACAACCAAGTGCCGAAAAGATAGATTGTTAGGGGAAAGATAAGAAGAAACTAAACAATCACAGAATCTCCCAACGAAATGGAATAACATATATTGATCAACATAATTCTTTACAAATCATTTCTAAAATGATACATCAGAGTCATACAAATACAAATTCTACCCTAGGACAGTTATAACAGCCTACCCTACCTAACAGATACATGATACATATAATACAATGGAAACAAGATAATAACTAGCTATCGATGAAGCCTCCTGCTTCAAGCTCCTCCAAAATGCATCCATGGGAAACCTGAACTATTTGGCTGCTTATACAAATTTAAGCACCCAAGAGTTTTAGGGAAAGAAAATAAAACTCTGGGTCAGACATGGGTCTGGTGTTAGAAACTCAAAACAACTGAATTTTACCTTAAAAATTCCTTTAAAATCAAGGGTATCTCGTAAAACCACGCTGCACATAAACATAGACGGGTTTTTACCTTACGATAACCAAAACACTTTTTATAAAAAATTCAGTGATATTATAATAATTTCTAAGGGTGAAAATAAAATATTAAAATAGCAGGAATGCTTGCATCTCACGTTTCAACATAGTTGGGCACATCTAAAACTGTAAGGCTTGTATTGGAGATTGGATTCCACACTATGACAAGGTAAGGAACTACTTTTTGATGATCTACATCTAGATAAAATGCACTAGGGTTTGACAAGAACATTTTGTGCCCCTGCCACACAGGACTTGCCTACTACTTGACTAGTAGTACCGAATATGATCACCCCTTCTATTAATGGGCCCCGCAGCATACAAGAGTAGATAGTAATCGATCTTGAATTGGGATGACCATACCCTGATGGGAGCGACCCACATGGCCTTGCTGCATGCTCGATTTTTTTCATTTCCTGGTTGATGAGGCTTGAGGCTACGTTTTACCTTCCTTTAGCACTTCCCACTTGGAATGCTACATTGCCTTCCGGATGTCAGCATTCATCCATACAAGTCATTCAGGAGATGAACAAATCGAAGGCTATACTTCAACTACGTCCATTTTGGAATCACCCTGAGGATTAATAGTAAGCAGCCCCTGCACTTCCTTAGCTCCATCTTCGATTCCTTACTCTTCAAGATATCTTCATTTCAAAACGTTGAGTTGGATCGAAGTAGTTTTTGGATAACATACCCGATCCCGGTCCCTTCGAAACAACTTCAGATAGTTCCGGTAAACTCAACCCCGGTTCTTTAGGAAATAAACAGACAACGATAAGAGCAGAGTTTACCTCCTAAACGTTAGTGGATGGATTTCCTTATCATTTATCCTAGAAGAACAAAATGAGTTTATACGTATAGTAGCGCCACCGATGGTAACTGTACCATATAATTCTCGTGTTTCTCTTAAATATTTCCAATGTTACATTTTGGTGGAAATCACTAAATCTCTTAATTTAATCTTTCATAAATTTGGAATCGGTTTTCAATATTCATTAAAACATTCATATACTTATCTCACTTGTATAAGTATATTTCCAAACCATTTCTTTTTCAAACTTGGAAAACAACTTTTCCTTATAAAATGGTATAAGTATAATTACAAAATATTTAGAAAGGTTTTCTATTTCCAAATATTAAAATGATCAAACCCAATTGTCATTACAATGGAGATAACCCAAAACACCAATCATTCCCATAATCTCTTTTTATTTTATAGATAAATATCTCATTTATAAATTTCCAATCTATTAAAATACTCTTTTATAAATCTCAAACCCGATTTATAAATTTTCACTTTTTAAACCCCTAAAACCCATTCCTAAATCTCCTCTCAGAAATCATTTAAAAACCAAACTCTTTTTCCCAATCCTAAAATCCCTTTCAAATTTACAAACTTCCTTTATTTAAAACAAACCTTCTTTAATAAACTTTAATAAATAAATTCTTTTTGATAACAATAACGATTATTTAAAACACCATTAAACAAACTAGTTTTATTTAAAACATTCTTCATTTTAATTTTCCTTTAAATTAACTTTAAATAATATTATTATACTAATTCAACTCTAAACCAATATAATAAAATAATTAATTAATTAACTTCAACAATATTAATATAATTGTTAATTTATTTTTAAACTTCTTTAATAAAATAATCAACTAATTTCAAAACATTATTAATATAATGATTAATTAAACTTTAAAACAATATAAATGGAGTAATTAATTACCTTTTAAATAATAATAAATGAACTTATATCAATATAATTAAATAATCTTTAATTAATAATTAAAATATAATTTAAAATATTTTAAATAAATAATTAAACAACTTTAAAACAATAATTAAATACTTTTACTTTAAGGAATCATATTAATAATTAAGTTTAAATCATTTTTTAAAATAATAATTAATTAATTGTCAAAAAACATTATTTATAAATAATAATTATCTTTTGAATCTTATTAACATATAGTAATTATCTTTTTAAATTAACTTTAGATCAATAATTACTTTCAAAATAGAAATAGGCTTAGCGACCAATATGGTACTTAACAAGTTACCATTACATTCAATCTTACTTTTCAAGTTACTTTACTTGGTATTTACACAAGCATATATGTGTAAATTGAACCCATAATTAACAACCACTTGTTAACACAACATTTGCCCAATAATAGTCAACTGGCATATACATATATGTCTACACTAATGTAATAGTAGAACTGTGTTTTATTCTGCTAAATAAATGTCCAAATATAACCTATCTGGTTAATTATAGCAAAATAATGATTTATTCCGATAAACAGGGGTCCAGTTAATTTAATTAGCGGAACGGTGTTTTATTTCGCTAAACAGATGTCCACATTACTCTATTCAATCCAATTTAACTCAACTGTATTGTATTTGGCCAAATAAACATCACTAATTAAGGTATAAAATTTTAAACAATGTTATTAATTAAAATAATATAATTTCAATTTAGTTAGTTTTAATATATCATACATTTTAGATGTTCAAACTTATCAACAAATTATATTGCAATGTTATACCTGTCTATACGAGTCCAACGCAAGAAACAGTGTCAAACGGACTTAAAACGAGCAAGTTATCACCATTTAAACTTTGATTAACTAAATTATACAATTAAACAATTAATTTGATTTGTTTTCTCACCCAACAATTCAAATGGGCCTAGCCCAATGCCAAGTAAACCCACCGCGTAAACACTCCTCTCCCTCTTCTTCTTCCCCATTCCTCTTCTCCAATTCCAGTAAACCCATTTCGTGCATGCGTGCACGTGCACATGCCTCCATCCACCAAACTTCGAATCCAGACCCACCAGCGTGTCTCTCCTCGCGTGCTCGACTCGATGGCACCATCGCCATATCCTCCGGCCACCTCGTTCAAAATTCGGCGGTAACCTCTTAAAAGAAAAACGCATACAGGCTATAGATCGCATGATATTTTTTGTCGCCAAACTCCACCAAATTTCAACCCTATGTGCTGCCCTCCATCCTGAACTCAAATCCAAATTCCGTCTCGCAAATCGTTGCTTCCATCTCCAACTAGGTAGAACCCTAGTTTTGAAGGTCATCGATCATCGTCATGAAATTCCCCCAAAACTTCATCGAAAACCCCTCATCACTGTACGAACCCAACGGCGCTAACACCACCTTCTAATTCGGAGTGTACCTTGAGAAATCAATTTTTGAACATCGATGTACATTATCTTCTCTTCACTATATTGTATTGATTTTTCCATCGCCATTTGACGAAAAATCGAGCGACAAATTCCTACAAATATTATGGATCATTATGGACAACTTTTTTTTTGCCCATTCGGGCTAAAACTCGGCGGTTTGGGCTGCATTGATTTTTGAAGTTTGGATAAGGGGGTTATTTTCATTGTTTTGAAATTTTCAGGAGGAACTAAGCAATGTCAAGAAGAACCGAAACAAAGAAAATGGGTTGAGCTTCATAGATATCAAGTTGAGAACAAGATCCATGAATTATTGCCAAAAATCATGTCACCAATCTTGGCTAGAATCAAGCACGGTATGGGAAGGGATGGCAAAAGTACGGCATGATATAAGGAGAAGTATGGCCTAATGTAAGTGTGTACTAGTGCACATGTATTTGTGTGTGCACCGATATTTGAATACAAGTGTCTGCAACACAGCACGACGTTCACGCAGGAGGCACCAATGACAGAATACAGAATACATTTGCGCACAACACTGTAACGAAATCTCCAAACAATAATAAAACACACCAGTTACTGCATTCTGTTAAATTTCAAAAATACCGACGTTTGACGTAAAATATGTTAAACGAAAATTTAAATATTTTCAAATTAAAAATTATGGAAAAAATCCTATAAATTAAATTAAAAATACATCATCAAAAATTAAAAATTATTTGAAGTATAGATCTTATTATAAAACCCCAAATCGAATATTTAAAACTAGTTAAATATTCCATAAATCAAAGTGATAAAATTCTGGATCGTTACAAAATATATGCAGTATGATGTAATAAATTGCCTGAAACTTTCGGGACGATTATTTGTGATTTAATATGGTTTTTATGGATCTTAGATTATGATTGTATTGATATGCAATGATAACTAAAGCTCATATATATGTTTTCCAATTAAAAAGAAAGTTAGAATAAAATTGTAGTTCAATTACATTTGGAATAAATGGGTGATTTTTGGACACTTTGATTTTTGTAAACAAAGAAATATTTTAGAAAAGTATAATTGTGTGAAATGGATACTTTGAGATTAAAAATAAATTTTTAAAGAAATTATGTACCATTATTATAACTACTCACTCCAAAACGTGCCTAATTTTTTACTAATAAAATAACATTGAACCTTAGGTCCACTTTGAAACTAGTTGTTAGTTGATATAAATAAACAATTCACAAAGCTATCTATACTTTAAAACCCTCATTAAGGAAAGGATAAAATATAATAATCAAATAAGTATCCATTGCATAAAACTATGTCTCAGAAATACAATGTATCCAACTACATAAGCCAAGTAAAATACATTGTATTTAGGGTACATCAAAATATAAATAGATAACTACTAGGTCTTCGCCGTCTTCTCCTCCACCCACATCATTAAATCTAACCTGTATGTTGTAATAAGGAGGGTTCAAAACAATAATGTCCGGTAAATGCAAATCTCAAGTTTTAAAATAATAGTATTTGGGCAGTAAGTATTTAGATAAGTATTATGCCTTACGTATTTCTAATATTTCTCCACGTATACCTCCAACTATGGACATTCCCTACGTATATCTCCAAATATGGGCTAGCAACCGTACAATTCCTGCTCTATGACTATAAAAGTGGGTGCATGCAACTATGAAGTATATTGGGTTCAACAACCCTTCTCCCGTGCAATCATATCCTAACGATGCTAAGGAAGGTAGAACCTAATTACTTAGTACCCTTAAATTTGGAAATAGGCAGGATCTCCAGCCATTTAACACCTTACCCAAGTGAACCCTTTTTGGTAGTCCTTAACCAATATCGTACGAAATGTCTTTTAGACAACTTACTACTACTTAGATAAGGAGAAGGTAGACCCTAACACGACCATTTAATACCTCGGTCCCGAAGTAGACCCCACCCCACCCAAGAGATTTCCTCTAACGTGTACAAGTGATAATCCCGACTATCTAATACGCACTTATAAGATAATCCCAACCATTAAATACTTTGTAAATAGGGATGGGGCATACCCTAACATAGCTATTTTATAACTCAGTCCTATAAGCAAGCATGTCCTAGGATATACATTTATGACTCATAACCCAAACCGTGATGTCTCGTATTAGTCGGACTATTCGTCGGTGATGGTAGCCAGATTAGTTAGTAGATTTACCCTATAGAATTAAGACTAACCTCACGTTCACTGTGTGTACTTATTATAACCGATGTCTCACATAAGTTCCAAAGTCACATTACTGGTAGCCAGGTTAGCTGGGTAGACTTCTGTGTGCATTTAACTGACCTTGCATCCCAACACCTTAGTCATATTTTCACTGTCCAATATTAGAAAACTATACTAACAAATATGTATAATACACACAAACATAATATACCTTACTCGCATTTATGCATTAAAGGCCATATAAGGAGAACACCTTGTTTCGCCTTTGTTTATAGATTCAATTCCATATTTTTCTTAAGTTTTTTATTAGATTAATTGTTAAAGGTTAATTATGTAAGTTACTGATTTTTAATTATAACCGTTAAATTTCAGGGTTTAAAGGAATATGTTATTATCATATATATGCCTACTTTGTTTTATGCGTATTTAGGTAATTCATCCATTTCTTATTTAGGATGTTATATTATTTAATATTGACATCTATAATAATTATACAAGTCAATTCCAATTACACCATAACCAACATTATCAATAAATTAGATACATAAAAATAGACTTGTAAACATGTATATAAAATGAAAGAATCCAAAGCATAAGATTTGTTTACGTTAATTTGGTAGTACCATGCCTCCCTTTCCATGAAGCCAATTTACAATTTAAATCTTTTGTGTTCCTCTCAAGCTTTTTACACAAACAATGTTGCAATGACAAAAAAATCACACTTATTTTTAATTATTGAAATAGGCGGTGTAAAGTACGAACAAGAGAAAAAGAATCCCTCTTTCTCTACCTTGCACACCTCTTTCTACTTTGTTTGGAATTCCTTGCCATTACAATTAGAAATAGAAAAGTGAAATCAATTGGTACACAAGTTATTTGTACTGTAAATATTCATGAATTAAATTCTACTACATTAAAATAAAACTACAAAGATTTCAATCAATTCACATATTATGGAAAGATTTTTGGGTTTAGGTTGATAGTTTTCGCACACAAAATCTCCCAAGGCACAATACAAATCCAAATATCAGACTGTACAATACTATCAAGGAAAAAACAAGATTCCCACTCATAGGGAATTCCTGATGAACCAACTTGGATTTGCTTTGTTTTATAGCCTTTCCCTTTCTCCAAGTTATATCCTTTTTGTTCTATAATATATTTGTTTACCATATTAGATTTAGAAATTATAGATTAGGGAAAGAGAGAGATATACACATCCGTATGCGTGTGTAATTACCTTTCTCCTTTGCTAGATTCTCTAAATCTTCCTCTATTCCTTGGATGTATTTTTTTTCAAAGTTAGAGTTTGAGAAGTTTTATTATGGAAATTAGAATTGCAGAGTGTCATTGACGGCTTAAGATTTGTATGAAAAGAATGAGAGGGCTAGCCTCTTATTTATGGTAGATTGAATACGCTGGAACCATCGGATGAAGAATATTTTAAAAAATGTAAATCTAAGCTATTCAAACCTAGGCAAACCCTAGCTGTCATACAAGGCCGGTAAACCGACCATTCATAGACGGTCGACCGCTAGCGGTAGACTGGCCCTATGAAAATAATCGACTGGTTAATCTTTCTGGCCATAAATTTGTTAACGCTATCTCATTGATATGTATTACCTTGTTTTAATTTAAACATTAACGATTGCTTAAATGTTAAATGCCATTTGTTTTGATGTTAATTTTAATAATATTTATTACCCTAATTTGTTTTGAATTATTTTCGATTGAAATTTTCATATGTCGATAACTTCTTCGTTACTCTGATCACAAAGCTCTATGGTTGCAAATTGCTTAGAAAATTACATGAATACAATGATGCAAGTTTCTTAGCCAATTTCTAATGCTTTTAGAATTCACATTTTTAGCATCATTATTAATTGATTGATTTTTCTTAATTAATTTCCTGTTAATTTTATGGGGTGTTATATTCTCCCCTTTATAAGAATTTTATCCTCGAAATTCCTAGGGGATAGATAATGTAACACGCACTCTACAACCATGTTGTACGACCAAGTTATCTACACAATCATGCACTCAACCAAAAGTGCAATGTGGTTATGTATATAACATATCTATATGTTAGCTCAACCCTAGCATGAATGCAAGATCATGACATATAGGCATGTATGAAAACAACCTAAATATGCATAAAAATCGATATGAGTGTAAAAATAACCATCCCCTACCATCCAACCTAGCAACCACAATGCAACTAAAACATGCACAATACTAGATCTAAAGGGAGAAAAATTACTAGAGAAAAGCTTTAGGTGAGAAGCCTTAATCTTCTCTTTTGTTTCTTAAATGCTCTTTGTCGGATTATCTTCCTATTGTACTCAAACAAGCCTAATTTCTTTGTTGTGAAGCTTCCTAACTCCATGCTCCACTATGCATGCGGTGGCTCGAGATGCTATCGGTTCTATCTCTATATCTGCTAACTGATCAGGCTTCACTACAGTAGCTATGCTACGTAGACACTTCCTCGATGCAATACATGGAAAACATTATGGATTCTAGCCAACTTAGCTAGAAGCTCTCCACGGTATGAAAGTTTCTCCACTCTCACCAAAATCGAAAAAGGCCTGACAAATCTTGACTCCAAGTTCCTTAAGGTTCCAAACCTCATAACCTCTTAAGAGGGCAAATTTTAACAAACAACATATCCCCGATTGATAATTCCAACTCCTTCCTTCGTCTGTGGATTTTTGGCGGTCCTGAGTGGTCCTCATTCGTTGTCTGATTACCCCAACCTTCTTTGTGGTCTCACATATCAAATCTAGTCCAAGAAGAATTTTATCGATATTCTCACACCGACAACTAAAGTGACTTGCATGGCCTTCCATATAAGGCTTCAAAGGGTGCCATACTTATTGTTGCCTAATAACCATTATTATAGATGAATTCTACTAAAGGTAAATGATGCTTTCAATGTCCTCCAAAATCCTTAATGCAAGCCCTCAATAGCTCCTCCAAGGTTCTATTCACCATTTTCGTCTGTGTATTAGTCTGTGGGTGGTTAAGTGGTACTATGATTCAGCATCGTCCCTAAAGATGACTACAAACTCCTCCAAAATTCACTAGTAAATAAGGAGTCCCTATTGTTGACAATACTATTCGAAATTCCATATAATCAGACCACCTCCTTTAAATAAATCTGCACCAGCGATGATGCGGTCCTATTAGTCCTTGCCAAGATAAAGTGGGAACTTTAAGTAAGCCTATCGACTATAACCCAAATAGCTTCATTTCTCTATGACTTCTAGGCAACTCATCTATGAAATCTATCAATATGTGTTCCCACTTCCAAGTTGGAACCTCCAATGGTAATAAACGACCTCCGGGATTTCCTTATTCTTCATTGATTCGTTGGCATGTAAAAAACCTAGCTACACACTCCATTGCTTGCCTCTTCATTCCCGGCCAATAGAAAGTCCACTTCATGTCTCTATACATCTTATGTCCACAGGGATGGATAGTCATCTTAGATTGGTGGCACTTAGCAAGTACTTCCTCCAGAGCATCCTCCACTATTGGAACACATAGACATCCATCTCTCCTTAGCCATCCTCTTTCGTCGACCGAATACCTTCCTCGATGAGAGGAAATACTCCCCTACTTATCTTAGCTAAGATATAAACTATCACTATATCCTTTTTTTGCTCTTGATCGGTACGGTCTACCAGTTTTGGCCTTACTTCCATTACTGATAGATACCCTGGAGTGAGTTCCGATGGTGGTTGGAAATTGAAAGGAACTTCGACTGCCTCCAATCATATATAACACCTAGAGTAGCATGTCTCTGATTAAGTGCGTGAGCAATAAAATTCCCTTTTCCAAGGGTATAATAAATTTCAAAGTCATATGATGTTATAAACTCCATCCCCGATTGCTACCTAAGTTTTAAAACTTTTTGGGAAAACATTTATTTATGGGACTTATAATCCATAAGTAACTCAAACTTTTCTCCGAAAAGATAATGTCTCCATATTTTCAAGGTTAATACGTTAGCCTCTAATTCTAAATCATGAGTGGGTTACCTCTTCTCATAATTCTTCAACTGCTAGCTTGCATAGGCTATCACCATCCCTTCTTGCATAGGAATAACTCCTAAACTCGTGTCGCATGCATCAATGTAAACAGTGAAAGGTTTCAACCCATCCGAGATTGTTAGTACAGGTGCACAGGTTAATAGCTTCTTTGTCTTCTCAAAGACTTCAGTGTATTTTCATCCCATGTGAAGACTAAGTTTTTTGTGGTCAGGCGAGTCAATGGTATTGCTATCTCTGCGAAGTCCTTATTGAACTTTCTACAGTAACCTGCCAACCCAAGAAAAATCGTAACTTTTGTTGCGTTCTTTGAAATCTTTCGGTCCTGAATAGCTGCTACCTTAGCAAGGTCAATAGACAATCCCTTCTTAGAGAAAATGGTCGAGAAACCCTACCTCCTTCCTCCAAAAATGACACTTTGAGAATTTGGCTTTTATTTGGTGCCTTCTGAAGATCTCAAGTACCTCCCTTTAGTGATTTTCGTGTTCACCTTCACTTTTATAGAATACTAGAATATCATCCTCAAATACCACGATGAATTTATTCAGTTGCTCCCTAAACTCTCTACTCAGTAAATCTACAAAGTATGTCGGGGCATTAGTCAGCCCAAAAGGAATTATCTCCCATTCATACAGTCCGTTGGGAGTGCGAAAAGCGGTCTTCTCCTTGTTATCTTCGATTATTCTCAATTAATGAAATCCAGTAGCTAGGTCTAACTGGGAAAATATTTTGGCTCCAACAAGCTGGTCAAATAAGTCATCTATTTTAGGTAAGGGATATCTATTCTTCTTTGTCGGTTTGTTGAGTTCTCAGTAATCGATACATAGCTTAAAAGAGCCATCTTCAGTAATGGCAAAGACAACCGATGCTCCCCATTCTGATGTACTACAGCGAATGAACTTCTTCTGTAATAGCTTCGGAATCTCCTTATCTAACTCCTGCCTTTCTATAGGGGCAATATGCCTTAGTGGCAGTGCATCTGGTCTAGCGTATTTCTCTAAATCAGTCCTAAACTCTATTTCACTTCGAGGTGGGAGCCCGAATACTTCTTCAAAAATGTCAAGAAATTCCCGCACTACTGGCACATAGAGGATCTCATCTTGTGATAGGCTAAGAGAATATAGATATCTCAACACAACAGAGCCTTAAGGCATGCATTGAACATCTATATCTCACCCCCACAACTCTTTAACCATAAAATCGTCCTATCACAACTTAAGACAGCGCCGTAGTAAGATAACCAATCCATCCCCAAGATAAGACCATACCCTCAAAACCCACAACATACACATTATGTATAAACTCTACATTATATGTATCCACCACTAGGTCTTTGCAAATGGTAGTAAGATATGCCGACCCTTCAACTGGATTCGACACAACTATAGGGTCACTGACGAGTTGGGTTTCAAACTTAAGCTTTAGCTATATTTCTAGCTATAAATAAATGTAATGCTCCTGAATCAAATAAAGTACGGATAATATTTCCAAAAATAATAGTTATATCTTCCGCAACATCTTTTCCTTTGTCCTTAGGAGGAGCTTTGCTTGAGGTAGGTACAACTTCAATGGCATAAGCCTACACGAACTATCCCTTCTTAGCTAGCTCTAGACATCGGTTCTTCTAGTGCCCTTCCTTATTGCAATTATAGCACCTCCCTTTGAACGCCTCTCTTACCAAGTTCTCTCTCCAATCCTTAGCAATATGTCCCTTCTTTTGGCATCTACAACATGTCATAATTTTCTTCTTGAAATTTTTTTGGCCTCCTTATCTTTTCGGAACTTCCCTTTCATTATTCCATCTTGATTATCAGACTGCCCTACTTTCTTCTCTTCTTCTTTACCAACTATCTAAAGCAGGGCCATTTCAACTAATGCCCCATAAGTGGTGCCAGTGAAAACTTGAGTTAAGAGCAGTTCCCTTAAGGGGGGAATTTAGACCCTTCACAAATTTCATTGCCTTCTTTGCTTGAGTGTTAATCGGACTCATTCCAAAATTGGCTAACTCCGTGAACTTATTAATATACATCTTTACTGTGGTGCCTCTTGCTTCAAATGGATGAACTTCTCCAATTATAGGTTCACTTTTATATTAGACATGAATCGCGACTCGAAGTGAGTCTTGAATTCAGTCCAAGTTATGGCTTCCATAGCATTCTCCACGATCACTATAGTCCTCCAATTCAATGACTCACCTTTCAAGTGCCATGTGGCTAACTTCCACCTGACTTGATCTTCCAATTATAATACGTTGAATATGTGGTAACAATCATCAATCCATGCTTTGGTTCCTACGAAATTCTCCGAGCTTAAGGATACTTGTCCATTCATACTTAGAAAATCCTTACATAGCTTAGGGAATCATAGTGGTTGGAATGCTAGCTTAGTGGGTGTAGCAACTAGCACTACTGATACAACCTGTTGGGTAATGAGGGCTTGCAATATGAATCTTAATTATTATTGAAACCATGTTAGAATATCCGGTATCGTGGGTATTTCCTAGGAGGTTGGGTTTCCAACCTCGGAGCCATTGTTTGCATCCATAGTTAACTATTTGTAGGTTCAAAGCTTAGTCTGACTTCCTACGATAGTATTATTTGCTGAATTATGAATTTTCCTAGGGTATTTGCATATGTCCTATATATATTGTAGGGTTTTCAAAAATATTTTCTAAAATAACAAATACGTACTCTCATGTATTCCTATTCTCGTTGATCAGGTAACCTAAGTTCTGATACCAAGGTAACAACTTGTTCCGAAACGGGCTAATTTTCAACCAATAAAAGCCCATCGGATCTTAGGTCCATTTCGAAAGTGGTTGTTGGTTGGTATAAATAAACAATTCATAGAGCTATTTATCTATACTTTCAGAATCTCACAGTGGAAGGAATAAAATATAATAATCAAATAAGTACCCATTGCATAATAACCATGTCCCAGAAATACAATGTATCAAAACACATAAACCAAGTTAAATACATTGTATTTAGGGTACATCAAAATATAAATACATAACTAATACTACCATCAGGTCTTCATTGTCTTCTCGACCACCCACACCATTAAATTTAGCCTATATGTTGTAATGAGGATGGGGTCAGAACAATAATGTATGGTGAAAGAAAATCTCAAGTTTTATAATAATAGTATATGGGCAATAAGTATTTAGATAAGTATTATGTCTTACATATTTCTTATATTTCTCAACGTATACCTCCAACTATGGGAATTTCCTTATGTATATCTCTAGCTATAGGCTTGCGGCCCTATAAGTCCTACTCCATGTGCAACAACCCAGACTTTCGAACACTTCGTATTTAAATATTTAAATTATTTAAATATTTATGTCTAAAATTTAATGTGATTAAATATAATTTTATAATCTTGTTAAACACTTTTTAATTAATAACTAATGATATAAAACTTATTTTTGAAATATGTTTACAAAAATATGTACTTTGTAGAAATACTAAAAATGTGACCGATTTTTTTTGTTAAAAATCAACTTTTGTTAAATAAAAACTGTTTGAATTTTTGTACACTAGTATGTTAACATACGAACACCTTAACTAGTAATTAAATCTTCCATCTTCCTAAAGAAAAATATTAATTAAACAAAGTATTAGATTAGTAAAAGTAAGAGAGGACAGAAGGACTCTTAAATGGTGGAGTGAATCATGTTAAGCATGGTGTGTAAGAGGCATGGAAGGGAGTAACTTCATGGTTGCCCCAGGAGGGTATTGGTTGTCTTTTTCCACATTTCCTAAGCCTATATAAGCATGTGCAAGGCTATCTTCTCTTCTCACAAATTCACAAAACCATGAGTTGCAAATTCTTACTCTCTTATCTCTTCACAACTTCATAAATCAAAATAATTTAAAACATCTCCATTATCCTCCAAACCCTAGTATATGTCTTAAGACACCTGGAGAACACCTTTTATCAAATTTAACTTGAAGAAAATGGAGCGTAAACTCCCTATATACACCAAGGCCATACCTATTTAAGGGGTTTCCAAGTTTGGCCATGACCTAGAAGAGAGGGTGGAAGTCATGGACGTGTGCTAAGGAGGTGGAAGATTGGTTTTGGTGCTTAGTTGATTGTTGGTAGGAAGTTAGAAGGGTTTGGTTTAAATGAATGTAAGTTATCTCACTTTGAATTGCTTGTTAAATCACTTGATAATTGCTTGTTAAATCACTTGTTAAATTGCTTATTATTATTATTATTAATATACCCAAACTAAGTAAAGTTATAAACCCTTATTTAATGCTTGGAATAATATATGATTGTGTGGTTTTTGTGCCTAAGAAGTCCTTGGTTTATATATGGTGGAATAATGTTGAATATGGAATTTTCCATACAGCGAAAGTCGCTATAAACGCACATTGAATCCCTTAACTTTAAACTTGTGTAAATTAGTGATTTGAGAACATATATTAATATAGCTTGTTTTGGATATTATCTATACTTCTATAAGTGTTTTAGAAAAGCAAAGAATATATTTGAAAAGTTATAGAAAATGTAAACCAAAGTTATACAAGTTAATAGTCTCTATATCGACACTTTTAAATTCCTTGTTTTTGGGAAATACATTTATTTTTGTGAAAACTTTCTTAGGAATTTTTATAGCATTTAAAAAGGTAAATAATATATTATTCTTACTGTAAAATTTTTGAATCTTAAATCATTTGATAGCTAATTGAACGAAGAAGCAAAAGTTGTAGCGAAATAGTCGCTATATGAGCACATTGAAAAAATACCTTTTTCGGAAATTTCTATAAATTAATTAAAAGACATTCTTTGGGATTTTTATTTGTGGTTTTCAAGTACGATAAGTATACTAACTATTGTAAAAAATGGATCTAAAATCAATTGATAATTCATCGGAAACTAGACACAAAGTTGTCGCAAAACATGTAGTAGAACTTTAGACAACATTTCTAGAAAGACCATCTTTGATATTTGAAACTATAAATTGCTTAATAATGATTTTTAAATTATGAATTTTCTCTAATCTTCTTAGGTTTGTTTTATAACTTATAATAGAGTGTTTCAATTTTTTTTTCAAGTTTAAATATATTTTTAACAATTAATTATGAATTTTTACACTGAGTGGCTTTTAAAATAGAACATGTGTTTTTCTATTTATTTCAAATTTCTTTATTTTTACATTGCATTCCATAAAAATAGTTATTATATATTTAAAATAGTTTTAAAAATGTTTCAACATATTAGTAAGTAATTTAAAGTTAATTATATATATATATATAAGTTCTAAATATTAAATTAAGTATTTTATAAATTTAATAAAGTAAGTTTGGGTTTTAACACTTAAGTTAAAATAGATGGTTTATGAAATTAATTAAAAGTGTATAATCTTAATTAGTAAGTGTGGACATGCTTTGATCTTTAAAGTAAATGTTTTTAAAGTTAATGATAACTATAAGTAAAATTTTTAGGTTGTAGTAAATATTGTTTTAGTAATAATTGTTTTTAACCCTTAATATTAATTATACTTAGAAATATAATTAGATATTCACCAGTGAATATCTAGTAGATAACTATAAGTAAATGATTTGGGTTTTTTGTGACAAATGTTTGAGTAATAATTATCTTTAAACCTTAAATGTAATTATATCTTTAAAAGCAAGTTAAAAGAAAAATGTTTTTAATGTATGAAAATGACTTGGTTTTGTTGTGACAATGTTTGAGTAACACTTGTCTTAAGCCCTTATAAAAGAAATTAAACCTTTAAAGGAGAGTTTTAAAGATAATAATAAAATGTGAAGTGTTTTGGGTTTGTAGTAAACAATGTTTTAGTAACATTTGTTTTTAAACCTTTGAATTATAATTTAAACGGGAAAAATATTACAAATATAATTAGATCTTTAATAATGGAATTTTAAAGATAATAACAAGTATTGAAATATTTTATTAAAAGATAGAAAAAGTTATACGTTTAAGTTATAAAAGAGAAGGGGTTCACAGTAACAATGTTTTAGTAACATTTGTTTTAAGCACTTTAATTATATTTTAAGTAAGGAAAACTTTGTTAAGTGATTTTTTGTGAATGTATTTATACCATTGAGATAAGTATATGAATAATTTTTATGTATTGAAAAGAGTATAAGTAGATAGTGAGATAGTAGAATAGAAGTATATATCTTTTATAAAGTGAAATTAAATACACACAACACACACACATACAAGTATATAAAGGAAGTTTTATTTAATAATGGAGTATTAATTTATAAAGGAAGTTTTGGTTAATGAAAGAAGTTTTATTAGATAAAAGGGGTCTTACTAATAAAATGGGTTTTTAATTTATAAAGTATAAATTAACTAAAAGGGGATTAAAAGTAGTTTATGTGACTTAATCATGCTTTGGATGAATTGATAGTGCTTGTATGTTTACTTGCTTATGGAGAGTATACGGGAATTAGTTCCCTAATGCGACCATTCATATTATTGTTGAATTAGGCCAAATTCATCGATTCATTCTTGGAGAGACCGGGATCGGTAAGTGTTCTACTTATCGAAAACCACTTCAAGGCTGAGATACAGGCTTAATGTTCTAGAAGTGGAATGACGGAATCTATGTGTGGTTCCAAAATATGTTGAGATGATGGAATCCATCTGGGATTCATTACTTGTTCGAGTGTTAAAGACTCATGTGAAAGATGTCAAACGCAGCCTCAACATCTGAAAAATTACTGAAGATAGAGTAGGATGCATGATCTTGGGGTTTAGCTGACCTATGAGGGGTACTTCAACTCCATATCTATAATATACTTGTCAATATGTTGTGCACGGGGAGTTGATAATACTTGGTTCACATTGTTCATGAGAGTGTTCGGATTATGGGCCAGTTATGTTTACCTTATGGTATATTTTATCTAGAGATATACGACGCTCGAAAGTAATTTTCTGATCCTTGTATAGGTGAACAGTCTCAGTTTACCGAGGAGGTCTTCGTGGAAAATCCATTTATATGAACGTACCTGGGTTGTTTTGTTTGTATACCTAAATAAGCTACTGAATGTAACCAATGTAACCATTCTAGCTATGATATATATATATATATATATATATATATATATATATTAAACACCCTAGACATTATTATAATATCGCTGGAGTTTCTAATAGAAATAATCTGGTTATCGTAAGGTAAAAACGCATCCATGTTTATTTGCGGCGTGGTCTTACGAGGTACCATTATTTTGAAAGGTTTTATAACATTAAGTAAGTGAGATGACTAGAGTTTCTCACGCTGGTTTACCAAACTGATTCGAGTATTATTTTCTTATAATGCTTGGGTCAGCCCCATGTATATTTCCAGATTTCATTGATGTTCATTGGAGCTCGTGGAGAAGAGATGGATGATTACCTATCGTAGTTTTTATTTCCGCTGCATTACTTTGTTTATATATCAGCAATTGTAAGGACAATAAGTTATAACTATCTAGGCTGATGATAGGTTATTTGCTCTGATTATTGTATCCATACAGTTTTCTTTATAAAAGGTCATTTTGATATTATATGTTATCATTCCGTTATGAGTTTCGGATGTTTTTTTCTTCTCTTTCTTGTTCCTTTTCCTTTTTTCTTTTTCTTTAACCTAACGTTCTATCTTTCCGACACTTGGGTGCTCGACACGTGAATACCGTTGATGTATTAGTGTCGACATTCAGGAGTCGAAAAGACGATTGTTACACCATGACTATAAAAGCAGGTGTAAATGACTATGAAGTATATTGGGTTCAACAACCCTTCTCCCGTCCAATCATATCCTAACGATGCTAAGAAAGGAAGTACTTGGTTACTTATAAATTAGGATATAGGCAGGACCTCAACCATTTAATACGTAACCCTAAGCGAACCTTTTTTGGTATACCTTAACCAACAACGTATGAAATCTCTTTTAGGCCACTTGCTATTTCTTAGATAAGGTGGAGGTAGACCTAAACACAACAATTTAATACCTTAGTAACAAAGAGGATCCTTCCTAATAGATTTCCTTTAACGCATATAAGTGATAGTCCCGATCATCTAATATGCACCTATAAGTTAACCTCGACCATTTAATACTTCGTAAACATGGAGGAGGCGGACCCTAACATAGCCATTTAATACCTCAGTGCCGAAAGCAGGCCCGTCCTAGGATATCCGTTTATGACCTGTAATCGAAACCATGTCGTCACACATTAGTCTGATTATTCTTAGAGCTGGTAGCCAAATTAGTCGGGAAGACTTATCCTATAGAATTAGGGCTAACCATGCATCCACTGTGGGTACTTATTATAGGCGATGTCTCACATCAGTTCCAAAGTCACACTGCTGGTAGCCAGATTGGCCGGGCAAACTTCTGTGTGCTCTTAATTGACCTTGCATTCCTATAACTTAGTCATATTTTCACTCTCCAATATTACAAAAATATACTAACATATATACACATAATATACCTCACCCATATAAGGAAAACTCTTTATTTCGCCTTTATTTATGGAATGGATTCCATAATTGTCCTAACACTCTTTTATTAGATTAATTGTTAATTTTTAATTATGTAACTTATCAATTTATAATTATAACCGTTAAATTTCAGGGTTTAAAGGAATATGTTATTATCATATTTATATCTGGTTTGTTTTATGTGTATTTAGGTAATTTATCCATTTCTTATTTGGGATGTTATATAATTTAATATTAAAAACTACAATAATTACACAAGTCAATTCATTACAGCAATTACACAACAAAAATATTATCAATAAATTGGGTACATAAATATAGACTTTTATGTGTGTGTGTGTGTGTAAAGGAGGAATTCAAAGCATATGATTAGTTTTACGTCAATATATTAGAACCATATCTCCCTTTCCAAGAAGCCAATTTACAATATTAATCTTTTGTACTCCACTCAAACTTTTAAATGAAAAGTATTGCCATGACATAGAAATTGCACATATTTTATTATATAAATAGACAGTGCAAACTACAAACAAGAGAAGAAGAATCTCTCTTCCCCTACTTGGCACACCTCTTTCTACTTTGTTTGGAATTCCTTGACACTATAATCAAAAATAGAAATGCGAAATTAATTAGAACACAAATTATTTATACTATAAATATTCAAGAATTAAATTCTGCTACATTAAAATAAAACAACCAAGGTTCCAATCAGTTCACAAATTCACATATTATGGGGAGATTTTGGGGTTTGGGTTGATAATTTTTGCATACAAAACCTTCCAAGGCACAATACAAATCTAAATATCAAACTATACAACATTATCAAGGAAAAAAGCAAGATTCTTACTCACAAAGATTCCTCGACGAATTAGCTTAGATATGCTTTGTGCTGTAGCCATTCCCTTTCTTAAAGTTATTTCCATTTTATTTTATACTAAATTTTTTTACACATATATATATACATATATATTTCTGTGTGTATGTGTATGTATATGTGTGTGTATGTGTTTGTATACTTACCTTCTTCCTTTACAAGATTTCTCTAAATCTTCATCTAATCCTTAGACATATTTTTTTTGAAGTTGGAGTTTGAGAAGTTTTATTGTGGATAAAGAGAATAATGTTGTTGATAGCTTAAGATTTGTGTGAAAAGAATGAGGGGGCTGGCCCCTTATTTATAGTAGTTCGAATGCATTGGAATGGTTGAATGAAGAATATTTTTAAAATTTTAAATTCTGGCTGATCAGGCCTAGCATACCCTAGTAGGCATAGAAAGACCGATCGACCGGCCTTTATAGGCAGTCGACCGCTAGCAGTCGGCCTGCCCTATAAAGCGGTTGACCGGTTAATCGTCCTGACCGTAAATTTATTATTGTTATCTTGTTGATATCTATTACCTTATTTTAATTTAAACTTTAATGATTACTTAAATGTTAAGTGCCATTTATTTTGACGTTAATTTTAATAATATTTATTACCCTAATTTGTTTTGAATTATTTTCGATTGAAATTTCCAAAATCGATAACTTCTATGTTTGAACTCCGACTACGAAGCTCTATCTATGAAAATTGCTCAGAAAATCGCCACGAACGCAATGGTGTAAGTTTCGTAGCCAAATCTCGACGTTTGAAAAATTCGCATTTTTAGCGACATTATTAATTAGTTGATTTTTCTTAATTAATTTTCCATTAATTTTAAGGAGTGTTACAATTACATTGACAAGTGTTTGTAGAGATTTATATTAAAGAGATATAATGGTGTTGTAATGAAAGGCCTTTCGACCCTCGATTATCGACACTAATACATCCACGGTATTCACCTGCCAAAAACCCAAGTGTCGAAAAGATAGAATGTTAAGGTAAGGAAAAAGAAGAAAAGAAAACGAACAAGAAAGTGGAGAACAAAAACATCAAAATATCACATGCAGAATGATAACATATAACATCAAAAGATAATACATAGTGCTACTCTAATGTACATAGCATTTTACAGTTACTAACTACAGTACTATCATCAGTCTGGATAGTTATAACAGTGTGTCCTTACAATTGCTGATATATATATATACACATATAAAGTAATGCAGTGGAAATCAATACTACGGTAGGTAATACATCTAGCTCCTCTCCAAGAGCCTAATGAACATCAACAAAAACCTGCCTTTCTCAAACTTCTTGAAAGAGCATCCATGGAAATAAAGGATATATAAAATGACGAATTAGACAAAAGTCTAGTGTGAGAAACTTAAGAATATGTAGCTGACATATAACACTACTTTTGAGACCGTTCGAACCACCACAACAGTTATCCCCTCAAAAGAACCAAACCCATTTAGTAAATATATATTGCGATATAATTGGTTGTGTCTAAGTTGAAGAATACAAATCAAAAAATAGCCGTGCCTCTTGCATCTTATGACACAATAGTATTATGTATACAATCAAAACCGCTAAGCTACGTATGCATGATGGATTTTCCATGGATATGCCCCTAGAAAACTGAGGTGGATCTCTTGCACAAGGGTCAAAAACTACCTCCAAGCGATGTATACCTTTAGATAAAATATACCGCAAATAGTTGGATCATGCCCTAACATGAGATGCCAAATATCATCAACTCCCGCGTGCAAAAATCGAAAGCATCTCTAGATAAGGAGTTAATATACCCTTGGGTTAGCTAAACCCATTGGCTATGCTCGTACTCCATTTTTAGTACATAGCGATGGTGAAGTCACGTTCAGTATACCAACACACGAGCGATCATCACTCGAACATACCATGAATCACCACATGAATTCCAACATCTTGAATAAATCCACTTCCAAGAGATAGAATACATATATCAGTCTTGAAGTGGTTTTCGGTAAATCTATGTATACTTATTTGATTCCAGTCCCTTCAAGACTAAATCGACGAATTTCTAATTAATTTAACCCTAGTTATTTTAGAAATAAACAGACAACGATAAGGGTGGAGATCATCTCCTATACAGATGGATTTTCTTATCATTTGTTATAAAAGAGCAGACGAGTTTATACATAGCTTATATAATCACCGAGTGAATAACAATACCACATAATTCTCGTGTTTCTTCTATATATTTCCTAAGTTAATTTGGTCAAATTTAACAACGATTAAACGATCGCATATGGAAACCAAGTCTCGTATACTTATCATGTTTTTGACCTTTTTAACTTCTACTATCCCTTGATCAAGAGTGGAGCCCGGTAGGTTAGAGAACTATTGCTTCTACACCCTACTCGAATCATCATTCTTAAATCTTAGAGATAGAATCAAGTCTACTTCATTGGCTTTTAGTGCTAAGCACACGACTAAATATTTTCCATACACAAGTAAAGACAAAAACATTATTAAGTCACACAAATAACTTTTAATCCCCTTTTAATTTAATTAGTCCGTTATTAATTAAAACCTCTTTCATAAGTAAAACTCTTTTTTATTAATTAAAACTTCCTTTATTTAATTAAACTTGTTGACTAAAACTTCACTCATTTAACTAAACTTCTTACTAACTAAACCTTCGATTATTTAATTAAATTTCACTTATTAATCAAAACTTAACTTATTTACACTTGTATATAGATTTAATTTCCATTTATAAAAGATGTATACTTGCATTCTACTATTTCACTATTAATGTAATTTACTATTCATGTATTTATTATTTATGTATTTTACTATTCATTTATACTCTTTTCTATACTTCAAAATTATTCATATACTTATCTAAAATGGTATATGTATATTCACAAATCATTAACAAGATTTACTTACTTTAAATTATAATCAAAGAGGTTAAAAACAAATTTTACTTAAACATTGTTACTACAAACCCCTTCTCTGATACAAGTTAAAATTTTACTTTTTTCATCTTTTTATAAAAGATTCCATACTTATTATTATCTTTAAAATATTCATTATTAAATATCTAAGTATATTCTCAAGGGTTAAGGACAATTGTTACTTAAACATTTGTCACTACTAACCCAAACCCATTTCACACTTAACCATTTTCTTTAAAACTTGTTTTTAAAGATTTAATTACACTTACAAGGGTTAAAGACAATTGTTACTTAAACATTTGTTCCTAAAAATCCAAAATCATTCATATATAATTATCCGTAAACTATTCATTATCAAAGTACTAATTATATTCCTAAGTATAACTAGTAAGGGTTAAAAACAAATGTTACTAAAACATTGGTTACTACACTGAAAAACCATTTACTTATAGTTATCTTTAAAATATTCATTATTAAAGTACTAATTATATTCCTAAGTATAATTAATAAGGGTTAAAAACAAATGTTATTAAAACATTGTTTACTACAACCCAAAACCATTTTTATACTTATCATTAACTTTAAGACAATCATTTTAATGATCAAAGCATATCCACACTTATTAATTAAGGTAATATACTTTTAATTTAACTTCTCAAAACTATTTATTTAACTTAAGAGTTAAAATCCAAAACTTCATTTACTACTTTTACAAAATACTTAACTTATTTTTTAAAACTTATGGATATATATATACACTTTTAAAATATTTATAATAATGTTAAAACACTTTTAAACTACGTAAAATATATTATAACTATCTACATATAAAATTATGTAAAAATAATAAATTAGGAAATAATAGAAAAACAAAAAATAAACATATTTGATTTCAAAAGCCTCTTACTTTAAAAATTCATAATTAATTATTAGAAAGTTATTTAAACTTGAAACCAATTTTAAAACACTCTAATATAAGTTAGAAAACAATCCTAAAATGAATAGAGAAAAATACCAAGTTAAAATTCCATCTTTACACAATTTAAAGTTTCAAACAAAAAAGATAGCATTTCTGGAAATGTTGTTTAAAGTATTTGCAATGGGTAAAAAGTGTGCCAGAAGCAAAGACGATATTTTCCAAATGCTATCTTAATTTTGGGCTTGTTTTTAACATGATATTGCAATAATCTTGAGGCTAGTTTTCGACGCTTAAATAGTTGATTTTCCATCCAATTTTTTTTACAATAGTTAGTATACTTAGAGCAATTAAAAAGCATGAAGAGAAACCCCTAATGATATTTTATGATTAATTTATAAAAATTTCTAAACACAAGGTATTTTTCCGAAGTGCTCATATAGCGACCTTTCTACTTCAGACTTTCTTTACTTCGTTTGACCAGTTTTTTACTTTTTAAAAACTTGATAATTTTCCATTAGTAAGTACGTATATTTTACTTATTAAAACCATAAAGAAACCCCTAAGGATGTCCTCCAAAGTTGACTTAAAAATCGCCGAACACAAAGCTATTTCAAAGTGCATCTGTAGCGACCCATATTATTGATAATTAAAAGTATTAAATTTAATAAGATTTTGAAATTTAATATTGGGAGAAATTAAAATTTATGATTTATAAATGGAAAAGATTACTAGAATGTAATTTAATAATTTTGATTTAATGTAATTGATAACTATTTTAATGTAATTTCAGTCAATGAAAATAATTGTAGAGTTAATTTGGTTATAATTGTATATAAGGAATAAATTAAATGTTGTATTTATTGGTGAAATAATATATATTTAACTGAAATTGGTTAATATAGAATATGAAATAAGTTTTGGGTAAGTAATTTATAATCTTTGGTTATAAACAATGAGTTAATAGATATGAATAATTAATGTATAACAATTGATTTATTCCCATCTTATTATTTAGTCCGTTGAAGTTAATTTGGAAATCAGTGTGGAATTAATGTAATTGAAATATTGCAATTAAAATAAGGAAAGATGTTAACTGTAAAATAATGAATGTAATAAAATGGAAGCTTATGTCTAATTAATTCATAAAGTATTAGTTGATTTGATATAAGGATTTAAATATAATAAAAGAATTGTTGGAATTTAAATTATAATAAACTAGGATTTATTACTATTGTAATTTGACATACTTCTTCGATACCATATCTGTTACTTTGTGATTGATTGGTGGCCACCCTTGATTACGGGAGTGTTGTTCAAGGTGGGCGGTAGCTGCGACTATGCGTTACCACCAGCCTGGTTCCACAATCCGGTACGATCGAAGGCGGCAGAGTGGGTCGCGACACTAGGTCAAGTGCGGCCTTAGGAGGGGGTGATGGCTGCATGCGTGGATCTGGGTGCAGGTGCTTCTAGGCGACGCGATAGCTTGGTGAACGTGGCGGCCGTTCACTATATGGGGTCGAGATGCTCGGCTAGGGTTTGTAAAGGTTTTGCTTTTTACCGATATGCCCTTTATTTTATTTTTATTTTTATTTTAAAATTTTGAACGTTCTAACTATCATAACTTTTCCATATGAGCTCGGATTCGTGCGCGGTTTCTTCTATTGGGTTCGTATCGAAATTCCGGACAATATGAAACTATTTTGGTTGAACTTCTGAGACAGTTCAAATTTGGGCGTTCTTTTGGATTTTAATTCGACTAAAAATCAAAGGTGAGTGTTCAAACCTATAACGATCCGTTATTTCGAACCATTCAAATCGTCAATCGTCCACACATGTCAGACTTGAATTGCTCAAAAAATAGATTGTTAATTTATATTTGGCAAAACTCAGCATATACAGTAAATAAATCAATCACAAACACAGAGTAATATAACAATAAGCAGCGGAAAAGGTAAATAGTAGTTCATGAAGCTACTATATAAACATCAGAGTTTAAAACAAAATACAATAGAAATCTCAATTACAGAGTAGTCTCAAATACAAAAGTAACTGACAAGACTGAACATAAGTAACTGGAAATAACAGAAGCCTGAACAGATATAAGACAGATCTTCAAGTATATCTCCAAGCTCCAAAAGTGAGTCTCAAATGCTGTGACACTCAGCCCGACCTGAGCATAAAGCAAAACACAAAACACTCGAGTCAGGATTAACATTCTTATACCAGTAAATCAACTCAAGTGAAATGTCAAGTGAAATGCAAATAACTTAAAGGATGTTTGGGATTCCCATCCTTTAAGGATCCGTTAAACTATCTACATACATAGTACAATACGCTACATAAATAATGTCTATAGTAAAGTAAACTATTAAAATAGCATTAAGGCATTACCCATATCCCCCTTAACACATTTTTATATAAATGTCGTAGTCTATATAGTACTGTAAACTCCACCAAATCGGTGGGCTATCAGGGAGCACTCCATAGGTACGACACAAACCAAACTCGTAGAAGGCGCGATAAGGCATGTGACAGGGCACACGAGGCAATGCTAGGGTAGGATTCTGCCGTTTGCACTCCCGGACTGGTGGTAACACATAGCAGCTACTACCGCCCACCTCGAGACACACTCCCAAATCAAAGGTGCACTCAATCAAATCACAAAGTAATAGAATGGTATCGAGGAAGCATGCTCGATCGGAGGTGCGACCTCACTTAGCCCGGTATAGCTCCTGTTTTAGTCACATCAAACTGACTCAAGGGAGTCAGAGCTATGTTAATACCTCATACAGATGTTGCCAAACCATCTTACTTTGTTCTGGAATCTATACCACGTACATAGCTGTTAAAGTGGTGTTCGGTATTGGCAGAGAGTATGAAAATATCTGATCCTGGTCTCTTTAACAACCAAACGCTTATTTCACACCATTGTTATTTTATTTCAAACAGTTCATACTTCATATCAAAATATCATATTCATTTCAAAAATCATATTACTTTCGAAATCATAATACTTTCGAAATCATATCACTTTCGAAATCATATTCCTATCCAAAATCATAACCATAAAGTAGGTTAAACCATCATATCAAAATATTCGCATTTAAATCCATTAAATCTAATTATAACAGTTCCAACTTAAACGGTTTGAATATTGAAAGTAGTTTATATCTTGGAATAATTATACATTAAAATAGTTTATATTTAAAAATAGTTTATAGATTAAAATAGTTTATATATTAAAATAGCCTATATATATAAAGAAAATTATATATTAAAAATTGTTTATAAAATAATATATATTAAAATAGATTATATATTTAAAAGAGTTTACATTTAAAATAGTTTCAAATTAGAATTGTTTCTTACAATTTCACAAATCAATTCAAATCAACTTTAATTCCAAAATCCTATTTAAATCAATCTCAATTCAACAATTTCAATTAAAGGTTAAAGGTTCAATTCAAATTCTCATTAAACCATTTTAATTTATATCGATTTCAAATCCAGGTTTGAACTACAAATTCAAACCACTTCCAATTTAATAGGTTTCTGAGTTAAATATTCAAACAATTTACAATAACTCAATTTGATAAATTTCATTTATATTTCAAAATTCAACTTTGATTTTATTTAAATTTTGAGAATATTCACTTAATCATTTTTAATAACTATTTAAATAAAATCTCAAATTACAAATTTAAATCAATATTAAATATTCGATTTCAATTTTATTTAAATTCGAAAATATTCATTTAATCACTTTTAATCATCATCGAGTTATCAAATCATACCTTTCAAAATCTCAAAATCAATAAGTTTCAAATCAATTTTATTTAAATTCAATTCTCAAATAAATTAAATTACAAATTAACTTAATTTACCTTCCCAACCTTTATTTTATTAAAGTTATTACAAAATCAATTTTTAAAATATTAATATAATTTTAAATAAATACTTAACATATTATATATATTAAATTAAATTTTATTATTAAATCAATTTTAAATCTTAATTATATATAAAAAATAATAAAGTTATAAGTAAAATTTTATACTTTAAATTTTCAAACTTAACTTATAAATTTAAAATTTCCATAACATATAATTTTAAAAATCTGAATAAAATATCTTTATATATATCTATATATATATATATATATTCTAATATTTATTTAAAACCCATCTATTTCCTTCCAAAACTTTGGAAATCATTTTTCAAAATAAACCAACGGTGTTTGTATATGATTTTCTATCCTACGGTCAAGTGATACGGATATTTATCATTTCAATCTGTAATTATTTAATATTTACGGGTATATATCATTTCAACCCGCAATCCCAAATTTTCAAATAAAAATCGCTTGGGTTTATCATTTCAACCCATAACGATTTCACCTGATCTATAAGACCGTTCGGGTATGTATCATTTCAACCCATAGGGAATTTCAAGGGACTTGCAGATTGAGATCAATAGAATAATAATATAAAACAACATAACATACCAATTACAACATGGATCATAATCAACAATTTATATAATATATATATATATATACAACATGGATATGGTGTCATATGTCAATCGTAGGTGAACAAATGAAATACTAACATATACAACAACAAATTAAATTTTAACAACATATTTCAATCGTCATTTCATATGAAATCAATTTACTAAATATAAGAATGTTAATCGTGAGTGATTGCTCACCTTTTGAGGCTAGAGAAAATAGACAACACAACAAGCTATGAATCAGAATCTCAAGCTTCTACAAACGCTATCGATCCAAACGAAGATTCCAAATTAAAGCAAATCAGGGTGAACACGAATTCGACGAACAAAGCAAAGCTAATAACTTGGAATCGATGAAAACAAATCAAAACTAGCTTGATATAAATGGAAACAAAAAATATATATGAAATATATATACCCCTTTTTTAGAAGAGAGGACCAGGCTGAGTTCTGGACGGTGGAAGAGCGCGGCACAAGCGAAGACTAGCGGCTGTCAGGTTTTGGAAAGGTGTAGGATACTCAAACAAATATATATATGCAGACTACTCAACAATCATATATGCAAACTATCTATATGCAACAATGTATATATATATGTATATGCAGGCTACTCAAGAATCATATATGTAGACTATATATATGTAAACAAAAAATATATATATGCAGGCTGTCACTTTCCCAAGCTAACACACACATAGAGAACATGGCACATATAAATTTCCTGCATATAGCATCCCATTTTATGTGCAAGTTTGTATAGCGTATAACATAAGTGTGTAGCTATGTGTGTGTCAGAGTGTATTTTTGTGTGTACCTGGGTATATCACTATTCGTATATATAGGTGAATGAGTGTGCATGAGATTGCTTGGGTTCACATATGCGGAACGAGTTTTGAGATGCATGAAGAGGAGCAGGTGAGAGGAGGGAAGTTAGTGGTCGAGATTGAAAGTTAAGTAAGGGGAAGGCGGATCTGTTGAGTGTACAGGGGAGGTTCAGTCAAGGCGCTAGGCAGTGGAAAGAAGCTGCGTGGCATAGTCGTGGGGAGACAGTCTTGGTGGCCGACAGAGAGAGGAAAGATGGCAGAGAGGAGAACATAGGCAGAGCTATGGGTTTCGGGAGGGTGGCGGTCAGTTCGGCGAAGGGGTGAGGTAAGCAGATGTGGGTGGGATTCGGAGGTCAGGGGCAGTGGTGTTTGTGGAGGTGTGGAAGGGGATCGGCTGTGCTTGCTCGGTGGGGTGAGAGTGATGTTCGACTGTGAAGGAGATGGTGGTTACAACATGAAGGGCTATCGGTTTGTGGGTTGGAAGGGAAAACGCGGCCATGCTATGGGCGGATGGTGAGTGCTCGCGGGGGATGGGCGAGATGGATCTGATGGTGGGTTTGATGATGGGAAGTTCGGTAGAGATGGATGTGGAGGGGCAGATCTGGCAAAGGTTCGCATGGGGTTGCGGCTATGGTGGATATGACCATGCTTGAGGGTGATGTGTTGAGAGTTATTGTGTTGGGCGAGCTCTGGTCGCGATGAAGTGGTGGAGGATTTAGCATAGGCGATCGAGTTTGGAAGGTGATGGCGAAGGCAGTCTAGGTGCAGTGGGGTTTGAGAAACACGGTGATGGAGATGAACAGGTGCTAACATATATAAGCTGTTGGATCATAGGTTTTGATTGCTGACAAGACAACAATTCACGAATCTACGACTACGACAACATCCGGACTCAACGACTCAAAGTATGGTTCATATATGTATATAGAGTCTAGTTTAGTGCTTTATTAAAATCTTTCCTCAAGAATCATCATTCACATTCAAATAAACTTGCATGCATATTTTAATCAAAATCAAGTTTTCAAAAAATGCATGGAGCGGGGCTCGAACCCGGGTCACTAGTTTAGAAGGTAAGTGCTCTAACCAAATGAGCTATGGTGATTTTTGATTATCAACAGAATTCAGTCGACTGAACAAGATCGACCAGTCGACTGAATATCTATAAACAGCCAATTGAACTTGTGCACATATGTATACACATTTACATCTTCAAATTCAGTCGACTGATCGAAAACGACCAGTCGACTGATCGAAAACGACCAGTCGACTGAACCTGTTTCAGTTGCACAGATATGCTCTGTTTTTACTACCTTTGAATATTCAGTAGACTGATCGTTTTGGGTCAGTCGACTGAACTTTTCCAACAGCTATTTTTCTGAACGGACACTTCCATTTTCCAAGAGATATGATCCAATTTGAAGAGTTATGGCTGCTTCCTTTGGTCAAAACTCTTCGTGAATAGTTGTAGCTGTTTATCTACTATATAAACACATGAGATTCACTTCTCAAATCACCAAATTTCACTTTATTTTCTGATCATACTCTACACTATCTCTGCATTCTAAAAAACAATCACAACTTACATATATTGCTTGAATCTCTGAATCAATTAACTTATTCTTCGATTCAAAGCAATATTCTCCTTTCTAAATCTTTACACACACATATATACTTGAGGAAAAGATTATAGGAAGGTTGTACTATCAAAGACAAATCAGTGTTATCAAGAACAAAAAGTGTCAAAGCAATTTTATTGAAACTGTTGAAGTCCTGTTCGGTTGTTCAGGTGGGTAAAGTCCTCTTTCGGTTGTTAGAGGCGGAAAAATCCTGATCGGTTGCTCAGGTGTTGTATACCTATTCCTCCGGGTTAAGTGAGGGGTTATTGAGTGAAATTCCAGAGGGAAGTCTCGGACTGGGTGTAGAACGGGAAGTTCGAACCAGTATAAAAACTTCTGGTGTGCTTATTCTTATTTACTTTACTATTATTATCTGTTTCCGCATATAGATTATAATACATTCCATATTACACGATCCTAAGTGATAACTAGCCACACGGTAGTCACCTTCATAAGCAACCTTATTTTTTTTAAAGGAAGAGCAACGAAGAGAAATGCAGAGAATTGAACCAACATATAAATTAAATTAGGGGAATAGTGAGAGTCATGAATGTTGAATTCAGAATATTAAAAGCTCGCGGCTATTGGTTTTTCACGGCTAAACAATTGAAAGGACACAGGAAACCAAAAGGTTAAAATTGGGTACCGATACAGCTAATCGTTTTACTGATTTCGTCGCGTACTAGACTCTGAAATGCACAAATGAATATACTGCGGAGATCAACACGACGAGACGAACAAAATTTTAAATAGATATCTGTGATACGATCATCCTATCAAAACTCATTTTCGCTGCCAAAACTGATGCTAAAACGCCGAAAATAATATAAACGGGGCCAGAGCAGTCCAAATTTGGCGAAACGAAATATGACAACTCACTCAGAAAATGATTTACATTTTTATTATGTAAAAATATTCAGATTTAAAAAATATTTTATTTCCATCAAATTTCGACTGATTTAAATTTAAATTTGAAATTTCACAACATAATAAGCTTTCATATTTCCCAATGAAAATCTGCCAATTGCTATGCTAAAGAAGACGCATACCAAATATCAAATTTTCATTGCTAAATTTAATTGTTTAATTTTCCTGAAAAATTCAGTTAATTACGTTATTTAGAAATCGTTAAAATTCATGGGTCATTACAAAACCACTCACAAAATACTAAAATATTTTGATGTTCGTTAAATTGAAATCATGAAGTGATTTAAATTTATTGATTGTTGTTTGATAGTTTAAAATTGACATTTATATTGAATTGCATCAATAGTGTAATTTAATTTGACAGTTAAATTGAAATTGAAATTGACATTTAAATTGTTGGAATTTAATTTGCTAGTTGAACACCCGAGAATTTATAACTAGTAATCTGTTATGATATGTGACTGTTTTGGATGTTGATTGTGATGGATGCCTAATGATAGATATGTTAGATGTTTGGATGTTTGTTTATGCCGATCTATTCCTGTTATTCACCCTAGATGTTTTTTGCTGATTTATTCCTGTTATTCACCCTGGATGTTACGGGCATCAAATAAATCTGAAATTAAATAAATTAAGAAATATGTTGAAATGATATATATACCTATTACACCTGATTTGGATTGAAATGATATATATCCATTCCTCAAATTAAAATTAAAATTAAATTAACTGATCACTTGGCCATAGGATAGAAAATTATATAAGGACACCGTTGGTCGATTTTAAATTATTTTCTAAAATTGTAATGTATGTTTTGATTTAATAAATTTGATTTTAAAATTTAATTTAAAGATTTAATTTAAAATTTATATTTTAGTTAATATAAGTTTTAAAAATCTAAATTTTAAGATTTTAACTTATAATTTTATTTAGTTTTAAAATATATAATTTAAATAATGTAATGTAATAAAAATACTTTAAAATTTTAATTTAATAAAATATTCAATATAGTTTAAAAGATTTATTTAAAAAATTAATTTAAGATAATAAATACACTTTTATAATAACTTTAATAGATAAAAGATTTTTGTAAAAGATTTTAGAATTTTGTAAAAGGTTTTGTAAGGAATTTATAAAAGTTTTGTAAGAGATCTTGTAATGGATTTTATAAAAGGATTTTATAAAAGATTTTTTTAAAGGATTTATAATGGTTTTATAAAGGAGTTATAAAGGTTTTAAAGGATTTTATAAAGGATTTTATAAAAGAACTTGTATAAAGGGATTTGGAAGTGTTTTAAAGGAATTTGCGTAGAAGTTTATGAAAAAAGGAAGAGTTGTAAACGGTTTTAGAATTTATAAATAGCTTTATAAATGGTTCTAAAGCATATAAATAGTTTATAAATGGTTTAAGAGAGATTTATAAATTATTTTCGAAATTGATTGAAAGAAAATCTTCCTCGATATTTATGAATATGTTTATACTTTTGGAATAAGTATATGGATATCTTGATATGAAGGTATAAACTGTTTTTTGATTTTTTTTAAATGAATATGGTGTGAAATAAGAATTTGGTTGTTAAAGAGATTGGGGTCGAATATTGTCATACTCTCTGCTAATTCCGAAACCACTTTAACAACTGTGCACGTACAGTACTGTATAGACTACGATGCTTATATAAAAATGTGTTAAGGGGGATATGGGTAACACCTTAACGCTATTTTCAATATTATACTTTGCTGATAGACACTATATATATAATGTATTTTACTACGTATAGATAGTTTAACGGATCCTTAGAAGATGGAAAATCCCGTAACATCTCTTAAGTTATTGCACTCATGTTATACACTGGATAGGAGATGAAAAATCCCATAACATCTCTGAAGCTATTACACTCATATTTATTTGCTGTTGATTTAACTTACATAAGAACTTTTAGTTCTGACTCTAGTGTTTTGTTTTTTCATTACGCTCGGGTCAGCCTGAGCATTTCAGTGTTGAAGACTTTATTTCTGGAGGACGAAGATGGAGTTTGGTATATTATATTATTAGTAATTTTCCACTGCATCATTATTGGTATGTCGTTATTTGTACTCTGATTGTTGTAAAAATTGTGTAATCAAATGTATATTATAAAATAGCTTCATGAACTGTTTATTTGATTATTATATTTTGTCATTCCGCTGCGAGATTTTGTGTTTATTTTTCCTTCTTTTCTCTTATTTTCTTATTTACCCCATTGACAATCCTTCCTTTTGAATGGTCTGAGTTAGACATGTGTGGTTTATTGTCGATTTAAACCGTCCAAAAAGGTGGGTCATCACAGCATCCATAGCGAGCTTTCCGCTTCTAACTTACGCAACTTTGTTCTATTATTTCCACAACTTTCCAACCATATTCCCTAGTGTCCAAAACACTCCTAGAAGTGTAGAGAACAATCAAAACAAATTATACTAAGATATTTTCAAAAATCACTAAGCTACACAAATTAAAGTTAAGGGATTTTAAATTGCATTTGTTGCGATTATTTCACTTCAAACATTCACAACACACTTCAACTTCATATACAACATTATCGGACATGTAAACAACAAGTAATGGCCATGTAAATGTTTTAGAGGGTTACAAGAGAGATTATACTACATATAAGGTTATCACTTGCTTTCCAAAGCAAGGAGGGTTCCAAAAATTATAACTTGCATTGTTCTATATTTTAAACTTTATATTTCAACAATCAAACATTATATACACATATATACAAATTAAATGAAGAGATAACTCATATACTTTCATGACAAAACCAAGCCTAAGCACACTAGAATAAGATACCACTTCTTACCATCACCCAAACTTCACAAGTTCCAACCTTTGGCTCATCATAGCCTCCAACTCCTCCAAGACCACTTTGATGCTCATGGCCTAGGATAGGACCACCCAATTTTCTTCATCTCTTTAACTTTAAAAATGTTATTATGTGTTCTCTAGATGGTATAAGAACTTTGTGAAAGTTTGGAAGAGATAGGAGTGGATTTGAATATGTTTTGAAGAGTTAAAGAGGAGAAAAAAGTGTTAGAATTTTATTTCTTTTTGTCTCAAAATTTTGAAATCAAGTAATGAATGAAAATAGAAGTGAAGAGGAGAAGTTAACAAGTGAAAATGACTACAATTGCCCCCATATTTGGCCGGCCAAAACTCTCCTCTCTCTACTTGCCATGCTGGCCCATACCCTCCTTAAATCACTCTCTGTTGTCCCCTTGATTATACACTTAGTTTCTAATTGATTTTCTTATGAAAAAAGGTAAGTTTATACTTATTAATATCTTCATATGTTAAAAACACGAATAAAATAAATTCAAACAACTTTTATTTAGCAAAAAGTAATCTATCGATGAAATGATTTTCGGTTACATTATCGATATTTCTTCAAACTATTTATTTTTGTAAGTAAATTTCAAAGACAAATTTCTTATCGTTAGTTATTATTTAAAAGGGGTTAACAAGGTTATAAAATAACATTTATTCACATTAAATGCAAGATTCAAATATTTAAATAATTAAGATATCTAAATACGAAGTGCTTGAAATTCCGAGTCATTATATTCTCCCTCACTTAGAATATTTCATCCTCAAAATTCCAACATAAGAAACAAAAGAAAAAATAACACATTAATACTTAACAACATTCAAATCACTAGTAAACATAGCTCATAATTTTCCCAGGTTCAAAAACCTTCTTATCGCATAAGGATGATAAACAGCCTAGTAAGCATGCCTTACGCTCAACAGCCTATGTTTATTACTTAATCAATTATTCATGCTACCTTTTAACAAATTGAAGATTTATTCCTCAAACTCTCTATAAGCCAACAATCATAGCATACAAATATACTAAAGCCCATACGATGCATATGGACCATCCATACACAATATTAAATCTGATCACTTGCTCGATCACATAAATTCCACTTCCAAACTAGTATGTATCACTTGACCTCTCTAGTGCGGACTCCAATCAAGTTCCTTAATTAGAAATCTCCGCTTTCCATACGTAGTCATATACTATGATAGAAAACTTCAGTATCATATTAAGAATCTGTATCAAGCGTTCACCATCAAGAATCTAGTGAAAAATCCTTGTTCAGACCGGTGTAAATCACCTCGAAACCATGTATTTGAATCTTAGATTAAGAACTGTCATCCGAATAATATGATCTACATACTACTTATATACTTTGTTCTATTGGACTCTTAACTACACTAATTACTTTACATTTTAAACCACATTCATTTACACAAAAATAATTTTCATTTAATACTAAAATCATTGAGGAAGCATTTCATAAAACATTCCTTAAGTTTATAAACATTTTATAAAAACTTATCTTTATTTATAAAAGATTTCATTAAAATAAAATTTGTTTTATTACTCATATAATACTCCACAACATCCTAAGAGTACATAAAAAACATACATATTTATTTTACTTCCTAAAATTTTGACGAAGGCCCAAAGTAAATTTGGATCTTATAATCGAGTCAACCTTCTAGACTTTTTTATCCATCGAGTCAGGCAAGTGGCTAGGAAGATTCGCACTTTGGTATCAAAACTCAAGACCAGAGTTTACTTTCCTTAGACAATCCTAAGGTAAAGACATGTATTAGTTGACCCAATAACATCGAATATTCTATTTAACAAAGATGTTCTACAAATTTCAATCCTGCTTCAAATTCACTACCTTTTTCAAATTAAGAGTTATAAAAATTCAAATTTTATTTCAATATTAAATTTATTTAAAGAAAACTTTTGAACTAAACACCTAGTTTTAATTCAAATCATTTGAAATAATAATATATACATATATCCTTTTTGTATCAAATCTTATTTTAAAACCATACTTATATAAATTCACCTTCTTATATGAAATCTTTTCATAAATATTTAAACTCAAAAATAACTTATCTTTCTTTTAGATTATAATAAACATCTTTCATTAAAGTTAACTTTTAACCCAACATCGTCACTGGATGCCTTACAGTCAAGCTGTGAAACTTAACTCACAAGGTGTCCGTTTTAATGTTCCCACTATCTACCCAACCCATGTAGTAAAAGTTAAATTACTTATAAATTGGTTAAACAATAATTAACAAACAATAATCAATGCCCATAAACTTGCCGGGCATGATTAAGCTAATAAATAAAAGAAAAATGAACATCATCAATCCCCATATTAATCAACTACATTATCAACTTATACTTATATATATAACTAATATATAACAAATACATATACACTCTTATATACATAATACTCTCAACTCATAATGGGGAATTCCATACCATATCTCTTAATGATTTATATCCAACCAAAGCCAAGGTTCTCGCTTAACCTTCAGCTCTGATACCAGATGTAACGAATGGCCTTTTCAACCCTCAAATTTCAAAACTAATACATCCACGGTATTTACGTGCCAAACATCCAAGTGTCGGAAAGACAAAACGTTAGGGTAAAAAAATGAAACAAGAAAGAGAAGAACAAAAATATTAGAATCTCATATGCGGAATGATAACATATAATATCAAACGATAGTACACAGTGTTATTCTAATGTCTATAGCATTTCAAGTTACTAACTAAAGTACTATCATCAGCCTGGACAGTTATAATAGCCTATCCTTACAATTGCTGATACACACACATAATGCAGCGGAAATAAATACTATAGTAAGTAAAACATCCAGCTCCTCTATAAAATCCTGATGAACATCAACGAAAACCTACCTTTCTCAGACTGCTCAAAAGAGAACCCATGTAAATAAGGGAAATATAAAACCATGAGTCAGACAAAAGTCCGCTGTGAGAAACTCAAGAAATATGTAGCAAACATATAACGGACTTTGAGACCATTTGAATCACCGTAATGGTTATCCCCTCAAAAGAACTAAACCCATCTAATAAGTACATACTGCGATATAATAGATAGTGTCTAGGGTGAAGAGTATAAATTTGAAAATAGCTATGCCGCTTACATCTCACGGCATAACAATATTTGGTATAAAATCAAAACCACTGTGGTACGTACGCATAATGGATTTTCCACGGATGTGCTTCTAGTAAAGTGAAGCAGATCTCCTACACAAGCGTCAAAAATTACCTCTGAGTGATGTATACCTCCAAATAAAATATACCACATAGGGAAACAAAGCTGTAATGCCCCACCTCGAGACCCACCTTAGCAAAGAGAATTAACAAGTAATTCTGTCTACTAAAGCGGAGAATAGGGCCGGTTAAGGGCGACCATCTATAATTTTGTCTTAAACATCTATTGAGTATGTCGATAAATGCAACATAATTTTTTTCGACTCAAGTGGATCGACATACCCAGTAAATGCTTAATCCAAAACTATAGGTGGCTAACGGATCTATCAGAACAAAATACAATAACTAAATGTAAATCACATCACAGAACACTAATTGACATCATATATATATACATATACACTGATACATGTTTCGCAGAATACAATATGAACATCATAAAGGTGGTACTCGACCACACCATACACATCGAATCAAATATAACTACATCAGAGTATGTGAAAGAACGGAAACTATTCAAGAGAAAGAAGAGCTGATATCCAACATCAACTTCAAGCTAAGTCCAAAAGATGATACCTGAAACAACTCGGTCTGACCCATGTGAGAATTTGAATTGATTTTTGGTTAAATTTGAATTGAATTCGTATTGAACTCAAGTTATTGGTCTTGAGTTATCTTTCTTGTTTTTCATTGTTTTCGAGCACGGTTTTCACTAAACCATTTTGAAGTGATTTTGAAAATAAATGAAAATTTCAAATTATTATTATATAGTATTTTTAAATTATTTTTCTAATATAAAATCTATTTATTTCCTATAATAAAGGAATTTCAAATACTGGTTTTACTAATCATTTCGGGAAAAAATAATAATTTAAAAGCTTGTTTTCTCTAGTAAACTATTTTAAATGTAAAATACACACTTTTGCACTATTCGAACGTATGAGAAAGAGTATTAAACGATTTAGTAAAACATGTGGTATGGGACATGTGCGTTTACTATTTCAGTTAATTCCGGACTTGTACGATCGAAGCTATTTGAGATTAGTGTTTCTAAGATGTTTTGCCAATTATGGAATACTACGGAATACAATATATATTCCTAGACATATTCCATCTCAACATATCCTAAAACTCGAAAAAGAATTAAAGAATTATGGAATACTACGGAATACAAGAAGATCTAGCAGAGAATTGATAGAAATTTGTGATCCAGTAGTTCTTCCTACTTATGTATGATGTATTATTATGGAGATGTATGGTGATGTATGTATTTTGTATATATACTTTGATATGGATTTGCTGTTCTGCGACTGATGTTTTCTATCTGCATATATATTACATTATTTTTGAAATGGTCCGAATCCACCATAGTGTGCATTAGTTAGGAACTAAGCGTATTCACTACTTATGAAGTAGTGGAAAAAAATATCGAGACAAAATTAACATGCTTAGCTCTTAACTAACGTATTACTATGATGGTCGCCCTTAACCAGCCCTATTCTCTGCATTAGTAGACAGGATTACTTAGTAATTCTCTTTACTAATGTAGGTCTCGGAGTGGAGCGTCACAGCTTGGTATCAGAGCATTGTTTCAGAATATAATGTAATATATATGCAGATAGAAAACATCAGTCGCAGAACAGCAAATCCAGATCAAAGTATATATACAAAATACATATGTCACCATACATCTCCATAATAATACATCATACATAAGTAGCAAGAACTACTGGATCACAAATTTCTATCAAATCTCTGCTAGATCTTCTTAAAACTATTTGGTATAAAAGGTAAGAGTTTTCTTACAGCAAGCTATGCAAAAATATCAAATTTTGCTATCAATTTGTTGATGGAATTGCTCAATTTATCGAATTGGTTTTCTCTTTTGCTGGCTGAAAAAGCACCATGTTCAAAAATTCGTATCTTCTTCAATTTACATTCAATGAACCTAAATTTTTGATATGTTTCGGTACTTGGATTGTTCTATATTTCTGGAAATTTTCATTGAATTTTGAGTTATTTTGATATAGGAATTATTGGTTGAAATCGGCCAAATATTTATCTCTGTTTATTGGCCGAAAATGCACCATATTCAAAAAATCATATCTTCTTCGATTTTTAGCGAATTGATCTCAGTTTTTGATATATTGTAGTAGTCGGGCTACACTATATTTCTGAAAATTTTCCTTGAATTTTGAGTTATTTTGTTATAGGAAATTATTAGTTGAAATCGGCCAAAAATTTATCTCTGTTTATTGGCTGAAAATGCATCATATTCAAAAAATCATATGTTCTTCAATTTTTGTCGAATTGATCTCAGTTTTTGATATGTTGTTGTAGTCAGGCTACACTACATTTCTGGAAATTTTCAAGGAAATTTTGAATTGTTTTACTATAGCTAATTGTTGGTTCAAAACAGCCTAAAATCTTGCTTTATTTTGCTTGCTGAAAAGTGCTATGTTTGAAAAATCATAACTCTTTCATCTTGCCGCAAATTGCTCCAAATTTTGGATATGTTATTGTCATGATGTTGTTTTATAACACAGAAAAATATCGCTTAGATCTGAGTTGTTTTGATAACTCAAACGACTGTCCAAAGTCAGTCAAAAACTCAGTTGCTTGGTTGATTGTTCTTTTGCTCCTTATTGCGCTTTCGTTAACTGTTTCACTACATATTTCGATGATTTTGAATATTGTATGAATAAATTTGATGATGAATGTTTAAATCCTTTTATCCGACCATGGAATGGCTTATTTTGGAAATTTTAAGAATTTAAATTTTATTTAAACTCTATTTCAATCTAAATATCGATAAATGTCGATATTTGAAGAATTCGATTATTTTAATTGATTTTGGTTTTGAATAAGTTTATGAATTTTTTTATAAATTATGGTTAATTAAATAATTGTTTTTAAGACATTTTAAATGGTTTTTTTAAGCAATTATTTTTTTAAAAGTATTTTATAAATAGATAATCTATTCGATAAATGGAATTTTCCTTATATAACTTATTTAAACATCTCCAAAATTGTTTGAAAATTCCATTTTCTCTGTAAAATTTTCTAAATATATTTTAGCCTATTTAGATGATTTTCGGCGTACAAGAATGAGAATTAAGCAATGAGGCGAAAACACATGTCCCATACCACGTATTTTTGCCAAATCGTTTAATTCTCATTCTTGTACGCCAAAAATCATCTAAATAGGCTAAAATATATTTAGAAAATTTTACAGAGAAAACGGAATTTTCAAAGAATCTTAAGTTCGTCTCCGGGCTTAAGAAATATCTGAAGAAGTCTCTCATTCTTCGTCTTGAGCTCAGCTTTGAATATTGTATGAATAAATTTGATGATGAATGTTTAAATCCTTTTATCCGACCATGGAATGGCTTATTTTGGAAATTTTAAGAATTTAAATTTTATTTAAACTCTATTTCAATCTAAATATCGATAAATGTCGATATGTGAAGAATTCGATGGTTTTAATTGATTTTGGTTTTGAATAAGTTTCTGAATTTTTTTATAAATTATGGTTAATTCAATAATTGTTTTTAAGACATTTTAAATGGTTTTTTTAAGCAATTATTTTTTTTAAAGTATTTTATAAATAGATAATCTATTCGATAAATGGAATTTTCCTTATATAACTTATTTAAACATCTCCAAAATTGTTTGAAAATTCCATTTTCTCTGTAAAATTTTCTAAATATATTTTAGCCTATTTAGATGATTTTCGACGTACAAGAATGAGAATTAAATGATTTGGCAAAAATACGTGGTATGGGACATGTGTTTTCGCCTCATCGCTTAATTCTCATTCTTCTACGCCGAAAATCATCTAAATAGGCTAAAATATATTTAGAAAATTTTACAGAGAAAATGGAATTTTCAAACAATTTTGGAGATGTTTAAATAAGTTATATAAGGAAAATTCCATTTATCAAATAGATTATCTATTTATAAAATACTTTTAAAAAAAATAATTGCTTAAAAAAACCATTTAAAATGTCTTAAAAACAATTATTTAATTAACCATAATTTATAAAAAAATTCAGAAACTTATTCAAAATCAATTAAAACCATCGAATTCTTCAAATATCAACATTTATCGATATTTAGATTGAAATAGAGTTTAAATAAAATTTAAATTCTTAAAATTTTCAAAATAAGCCATTCCATGGTCGGATAAAAGGATTTAAACATTCATCATCAAATTTATTCATACAATATTCAAAATCATCGAAATATGTAGTGAAACAATTAACGAAAGCGCAATAAGGAGCAAAAGAACAATCAACCAAGCAACTGAGTTTTTGACTGACTTTGGACAGTCGTTTGGGCTATCAAAACAACTCAGATTTAAGCGATATTTTGCTATGTTATACAACAACATCATGACAATAACATATCCAAAATTTGGAGCAATTTGCTGCAAGATGAAAGAGTTATGAAAGCTGTAATGCCCCACCCCGAGACCCACCTTAGCAAAGAGAATTAACAAGTAATTTTGTCTACTAAAGCGGAGAATAGGGCCGGTTAAGGGCGACCATCTATAATTTTGTCTTAAACATCTATTGAGTATGTCGACAAATGCATCATAATTTTTTTCGACTCAAGTGGATCGACATACCCAGTAAATGCTTAATCCAAAACTATAGGTGGCTAACGGATCTATCAGAACAAAATACAATAACTGAATGTAAATCACATCACAAAACACTAATTGACATCATATATATATTCCGTAGTATTCCATAATTGAGTTTGATGTTATCTTATCTTATAAATAATCTTATTTGGGATTATTCTATTCTTATTTTTGTCGATGCGAGTGAGTTCGTATCGATGAAGCTTATTGATTCCTTTGAGTATTCTTGTTGTGTTCCTTTGAGAGTTGTGAATCGTATTGAGGGGATCCACAACGATTGGCCCGTTGTGAGCATTTTGAGATTTTTATTTGATGTTGCTTTTGTGAGTATTTGTTTGTTACTCACAATCTTGAGATGCATTTGATTTGAGATGGATTGACTTATTTGATATTAAGTCCAATCCTTTGTTTTATAGGATCCTATTGTATATTTAGGTTTCCTATTTTGATTGGTTTACTGTTTCTGTCACTTTGGAATGTTAATAATGATTCCGAAGTTTCTATATTCACCTTGACTGGAATTCGAGATATATCGTCAACATCTCGATACTCAAGAGTTTGTCCTTCTTGTGAAATGCCTCTTTATATTATATGTATTTAATCTATTTTAACTGTTTGAAACTATATGTTATCAACATGTTTGTTAATTTTAACTTTTTTATAAATAGATAATCTATTCGATAAATGGAATTTTCCTTATATAACTTATTTAAACATCTCTAAAATTGTTTGAAAATTCCATTTTCTCTATAAAATTATTCTAAATATATTTTAGCCTATTTAGATGATTTTCGGCGTACAAGAATGAGAATTAAACGATTTGGCAAAAATACGTGGTATGGAACATGTGTTTTCGCCTCATCGCTTAATTCTCATTCTTGTACACCGAAAATCATCTAAATAGGCTAAAATATATTTAGAATAATTTTATAGAGAAAACGGAATTTTCAAACAATTTTAGAGATGTTTAAATAAGTTATATAAGGAAAATTCCATTTATCGAATAGATTATCTATTTATAAAATACTTTTTAAAAAAATAATTGCTAAAAAAACCATTTAAAATGTCTTAAAAACAATTATTTAATTAACCATAATTTATAAAGAATTTTCAGAAACTTATTCGAAGCCAAATCAATTAAAACCATCGAATTCTTCAAATATCGACATTTATCGATATTTAGATTGAAATTGAATTTAAATAAATACTTTAGTAGACAGAATTACTTGTTAATTCTCTTTGCTAAGGTGGGTCTTGGGCCGGTTAAGGGCGACCATCTATAATTTTGTCTTAAACATCTATTGAGTATGTCGATAAATGCAACATAATTTTTTTCGACTCAAGTGGATCGACATACCCAGTAAATGCTTAATCCAAAACTATAGGTGGCTAATGGATCTATCAGAACAAAATACAATAACTGAATGTAAATCACATCACAGAACACTAATTGACATCATATATATACATATACACTGATACATGTTTAGCAGAATACAATATGAACATCATAAAGGTGGTACTCGACCACACCATACACATCGAATCAAATATAACTACATCAGAGTATGCGAAAGAACGGAAACTATTCAAGAGAAAGAAGAGCTGATATCCAACATCAACTTCAAGCTAAGTCCAAAATATGATACCTGAAACAACTCGGTCTGACCCGAGTGAAAACACACGAGTCAGGCTAGCTAAAATCATTAGTTAAACAGAATAATCGATAAGGATAAGTAGGTGAAAGCTATGGTATCTTTTTCACACGGGTCAGACCGAGTTGTTTCAGGTATCATCTTTTGGACTTAGCTTGAAGTTGATGTTGGATATCAGCTCTTCTTTCTCTTAAATAGTTTCCGTTCTTTCGCATACTTTGATGTAGTTATATTTGATTCGATGTGTATGGTGTGGTCGAGTACCACCTTTATGATGTTCATATTGTATTCTTCTAAACATGTATCAGTGTATATGTATATATATGATGTCAATTAGTGTTCTGTGATGTGATTTACATTCAGTTATTGTATTTTGTTCTGATAGATCCGTTAGCCACCTATAGTTTTGGATTAAGCATTTACTGGGTATGTCGATCCACTTGAGTCGAAAAAAATTATGTTGCATTTATCGACATACTCAATAGATGTTTAAGAAAAAATTATAGATGGTCGCCCTTAACCGGCCCTATTATCCGCTTTAGTAGACAGAATTACTTGTTAATTCTCTTTGCTAAGGTGGGTCTTGGGGTGAGGCATTACAGCTTGGCTCACACGGGTCAGACCGAGTGGTTTCAGGTATCATCTTTTGGACTTAGCTTGAAGTTGATGTTGGATATCAGCTCTTCTTTCTCTTGAATAGTTTACGTTCTTTCGCATACTCTGATGTAGTTATATTTGATTCGATGTGTATGGTGTGGTCGAGTACCACCTTTATGATGTTCATATTATATTCTGCTAAACATGTATCAGTGTATATGTATATATATGATGTCAATTAGTGTTCTATGATGTGATTTACATTCAGTTATTGTATTTTGTTCTGATAGATCCGTTAGCCACCTATAGTTTTGGATTAAGCATTTACTGGGTATGTCGATCCACTTGAGTCGAAAAAAATTATGTTGCATTTATCGACATACTCAATAGATGTTTAAGACAAAATTATAGATGGTCGCCCTTAACCGGCCCTATTCTCCGCTTTAGTAGACAGAATTACTTGTTAATTCTCTTTGCTAAGGTGGGTCTCGGGGTGGGGCATTACAGCTTGGACCACGCTCTAACATGAGACATTGAATATCATCAACTCTTGCGTGTAACAACCGAAAGCATCTCTAGATATAGAGTTGATATACCCTTGGGTTAGCTAAACCCACTGGTTATGCCTGTATTTTTTTTAGTCATTACCACTGTTGAAGTCACGTTCAACATCTCAACACACTAGCCATCATCACTCGAACATATCACGATTTCCTACATGGATTCCAGCATCTCAAGGAGATTAACTTCTAAGTGATAGAACACGTATCATAGTCTTAAAGTGGTTTATAAGTATTGCCTAAGCATAATTATTTGATCATGGTCTATTCAAGACTGAATCGATGAATTTTCGATTAACCTAACCCTTGTTCTTTTTGAAATAAACAGACAATGATAAGGGTAGAGATCATCTCCTATCCGGACGGATTTCCTTATCATTCGTTCTAAAAGAGCACAACGAGTTTATATGTAGGTTATATTATCACCAAGTGAATAACCGTACCATATGATTCTCATGTTTCTTCTAGATATTTCATGAGTCAATTTGGTCAAATTCAACAATAATGAAATGATTGCATATGGAAACCAGGTCTCCTATACTTAACATATTTCCGACCTTTTTAGCTTCTACAATCCCTTGGTCAAGAGTGAAGCCCGGTAGGTTAGAGCGCTATTGTTTCTATGCCCTACTCGAATCATCATTCTTAACTCTTATAGATAGAATCAAGTCTACTTCGCCAGTTTTAGTGCTAAGCGCATGACTAAATATTTTCCTTACACAAGTAAACACATAAAGCTTGACTAAGTCACATAAATAACTTTTAATCCCCATTTAATTTAACTAATATTTTATTTAGTAAAACCACTTTTAATAGTAAAATTCCTTTTTATTAATTAAAACTTCCTTTATTAATTAAAACTTCACTTATTTATTAAACTTCTTGTAAATTAAAACTTAACTTACTTAATTAAACCTCTTATTTATTAAAACTTTACTTATTTAATTAAACTTCTTATTAATTAAAACTTTACTTATTTAGTTAAACTTCTTATTAATTAAAACTTCACTTATTTAATTAAACTTCACTTATTAATTAAAACTTAATTTACGTAATTAAACTTAACTTATTTTACTCTTCATGTATTTTACTATTCATTTATTCCCTTTTCTATACTTCAAATGTATTCATATACTTATCTCAAATGGTATAAGTATATTCGCAAATAATTAAAGAGATTTAATTACTTTAAATTATAATCAAAGTGATTAAAAACAAATGTTACTTAAATATTATTACTATAAACCCCTTCTCTTTTATAAGTTAAACTTTTACTTTTTCCATCTTTTTATAAAAGATTCCATATTTGTTATTATCTTTAAAATATTCTTTATTAAAGATCTAAGTATATTCTTAAGGGTTGAAAACAATTATTACTTAAACATTTGCCACTACAAACCCAAACCCATTTCACACTTAACCATTTCTTTAAAACTTTCTTTTAAAGATTTAGTTACACTTACAATGGTTAAAGGCAATTGTTACTTAAAATTTGTTACTACAAACTCAAAACCATTAACTTATAATTATCCATAAAGTATTCACAATTAAAGTACTAATTATATTCCTAAGTATAATTAATAAGAGTTAAAATCAAATGTTACTAAAACGTTGTTTACTACAACCCAAAACCATTTACTTATAGTTATCTTTAAAATATTCATTATTAAAGTACTAATTATATTAATTAATAAGGGTTAAATAACAAATATTACTAAAAATTGTTTACTACAACCTAAAACCATTTTTATACTTATCGTTAACTTTAAGGCATTCATTTTAAAGATCAAAGCATATCCACACTTATTAATTAAGGTAATACACTTTTAGTTTAACTTCTCAAAACCATTTATTTAACTTACGAATTAAAATCTAAAACTTCATTTACTACTTTTCTAAAATACTTAACTTACTTTTCAAAAATTATATGTGTATACACACACACACACATACTTATAAAATACTTTTGAATATGTTAAGACAGTTTTACACTACTTGAAAATATATTATAATTATCTATATAGAATATTACGCAAAAATAACAAATTTGAAAATAAATAGAAAAATCAAAAATAAACATGTTCTAATTTAAAAGCCTCTTACTTTAAAAATTCATAATTAATTATTAAAATTATATTTAAACATGAAAAGAATTTTAAAACACTCTAATATAAATTAGAAAACAATCCTAAAAAGATTAGAGGAAAATACTAAATTAAAATACCATTTTTACACAATTTAAAGTTTCAAACAGAAAAGATAGCATTTTTGGAAATGCGTCTAAAGTATTCGCAATAGGTAAAAAGTGTTTCAGAAGCAAAGACATTTCCAAGGGCTATCGAAAGTTCTAGGTCTGTTTTTAACATGGTATTGCAACAACCTTGAGGCCAGATTTCGAAGCTTAAACAACTGATTTTTTATCTTAATTTTTTTACAGTAGTCAGTATACTTAGAGTGCTTAAAAACCATGACCCTTAAGGATATCTTTTGATTAATTTATAAAAATTCCCAAAAATAAGGTTTTTTTACGACCTGCTCATATAACGACCTTTTTACTTCAAAATTTCTTAAATTTATTTGACCAGTTTTAAACCTTTTTAAAACTTGATATTTTTACATTATTAAGTACTTAGATTTTAATTATTAAAACCACAAAGAAACCCCTAAGCATGTCTTCCAAAGTTGACTTAAAATTTGCCGAACACAAAGCAATTTCAAAGTGCATCCAGAATGACCTTTTCGCTTCTAACTTTCACAACTTTGTTCTATTATTTCCACAACTTTCCAAACCAATTCCTCACTGTCCAAAACACACCTAGAAATGTAGAGAACAACAAGAACAAGTTATACTCAGATAGTTAACAAATTAGCAAGTTACACAAATTAAAGTTAAGGGATTTCAAAGTGCGTTTATAATGACTATTTCATTTCAAACATTCACAATGCACTTCAACACACATATAACATCATCAAACATGTAACAACAAGTCATGGCCACTTTACATGATTTAGAGGGTTACATGAGAGATTACGCTACACATAATGTTGTCACTTGCTTTCCAAAGCAAAGAGGGGTCTAAAAGTTATAACTGTCATTGTTCTCTATTTTAAACTTAATATTTCAACAATCAAACAATTATATACACATATATACAAATTAAATGGAGAGATAACTCACATATTTTCATGATAAAACAACGCCCGTATAAGCACATTAAAATAAGATAACACTTTCTACCATTACCCAAACTCACAAGATCCGACCTTTGGCTCATCAAACCCAAGCCAACTCCTCCTAGACCACTTTGATGCTCACGGCCTGGGGTAGGACCACCAAATTTTCTGTATTTATTCAACTTTTAAAATGTTAATATGTGTTCTCTGGATGATGAAAGAACTTTGTGAAATTTTGGGATAGAGAGGAGTTGATTTGAATATGTTTTGAAGAGTTAAGGAAGATATAAGAGTGTTAGACTTTAATTTCTTTTTGTCTCAAAATTTTGAAATCAAGTATTGAATGAAGAGAGAAGTGAAGAGGAGATGTTAACATCTACAAATGACCCCAATTGCTCCTATGTTTGGCTGGCCAAAACCCTCCCACACCCTCCATAAATCACTCAATGATTCCCACCTTAAATCACTCTCCTTTGTCCCTCTAATTATATACTTAGTTTCTAATTGCTTTTCTTATGAACAATGGTGAGTTAATACTTATTAATGTCTTCCTGTGTTAAAAACACAAATACAAAAGAGTTCGAATAACTTTTGTTTAGCAAAAAGTCGTTTGTGATAAACGATTTTCGGTCACATTATCGATATTTCTTCAAGCTCTTTATTTTTGTAAACAAATTTCAAAACAAGTTTCTTTTCATTAGTTATTATTTAGAAGGGGTTAACAAGGTGATAAAATCACATTTATTCACATTAAATCCAAGATTCGGATATTTAAATAATTCAAATCTTTAAATACAAAGTGTTCCAAATTACAGGTCGGTGTGATTTATATGGAATGAGTTTAAGAAAACAATTATTTTTGGTGTAAACATGTATTATGCATTTAAATGAAGTTTGGAATAATGAAATGTTTTATTTAAAGAAAAAAGAATCATTTTTTATATGTAGCACTAATCACTCGAATATTATATTTCTGCAATTTTTAATTTTAAAGTGGAACTTTAGTTTGGAAAAAATAAGTTGAATAGTGATTGGATTTTAATGATTTTCTTTTAGATGGAAAAGAAATACTTTATGAAATGGATTCTGTAATAAATTATTTTGAAGATTGTGAAGATTATAATATTTAATGAAGATATTTATTAGAAGACTTGTTTTGGTAAAATCAAAGTTTTTAATTTGAAGTGAAATATTTTATAAATATGTTTAAATTCCTCTATAGTATATATATTTGAATTTTTTTGACAAGGAGTTAAATATTTAAACACCTTGAAGTTTTAATAATTAAATTGAAAAAATGTTTGTATTATAAATGAATATATGGAGAATGTGTAAAGTAGTTTTCAAATTATATATAAAGGATATTTGAAGAAAGAGTAAATTTAGTAAAGTATTATTATGAAGTTGAAGAATGTTTTGTAGTAAAGGTATAAATATTAACAAGGTTTATTTGATAAGCAATGAATAGATAAGATATTCAAAATCCATATTAAAATATAACCATGTAATTACTCTTCTAAATCATATTAAAATAAAACCATTTTATTTAAAAATAAATTAAGTCTATACTTTTCAAAACTACATTTCCAAATTCCATGAATCCTATATTATTTATTTAATAGATCATAATACTTATATTCCAAATCCATAATCACTTTTATGTAAAAATAGATTAGATTTGTATTTCCAAAGTCATATTTCCAGATCCATAAATATTTTACTAAACATGCTTAATATATAAAATAACTTGATAAAAAACCATTTTTAATATTTATTAACTTAATTTAGAAATAATTCTAACATTTATAAATTAAAAATAATTCTCTTTCGTAAAATTACTTGTATACGAAGCTTGTCTATTTACTTCGTCTAACTCAAATTTATGATTTAAAGATATACAGTTTCGTCAATCTAAATCTCATAATTTTACAAAACTTAAAACATGAAAGTTGTAGACAAAAGTCTCAGCTTTAAACCAAAAAAAGATCATCTAATTTGAATTTACGGTTTAAAAGTTATGACGGAAATAATTTCCAGATTTAAATTTGTTAACTCTTTCTTTCATTGATAGGGCAGCGAAAAGAAACGAATTTTTGACCATTTAAACTTCAAAATTATGCAAAACTCAAAACATGAAAGTTGTAGCACAAAGTCAATGCATTCCAGAACTTCATAAATTATCAAATTTCGATAAGTAATGAAAAAGTTGTGCCTAAAAAAATTTCTGTTTTTCAATGCTCGGATTAAACACAGGACAGAGAGGTTGCCTCTTCTTCAAACCTAGATCACTCTTAGTAAACTACAGATTTACAAAAAATGATAAACACGAAAGTTGTTCCACATAAAATTACCTTTCGACTAAAAACTACCTCATTTAATTTTGATCTACCAATCAAAAGTTATAATAATTTTAATATTAGGTTTCAACTTAAAGAAATTGCACAGGGCAGAGATGCACCATCAGTTTGGAACTCAAATTCTACCCTCTAAACTACAAAATTTCGGAATGCAATTAAAATAGAATTTGTAGATAACTGAAACAAATTTCTACCGCAAAAATATTGAGTCGATTCGAATCATTTTGCACTAGGATATCGCTATTTTACTGCAGTGATTTTCACACTAAATTTCCAATTATAACAGCACAACAATCATCCAAATTTGGAATCAAATTTTTAACCAATTCAATTCAAAAAATCATCCAAACAATTATATATATTAAACAAAGATTTAGAAATAGATTTGTGAGTGATTAACTCACCTTTTAACTTGAATTGATCATAGAAACCCAAATTCCCCTATGCTAGCCTCTTCCATCAACTAGACCTAGGTTTAATTTCAGAATTTTGCAAAAAACAATTACTAACTAAGATGAGACTGAAATTAAAATCCAAATAAATGAACTATAGGATAAAAGAGGTTACCTTATTTGATTTCTACATGCATTAGACCAAAGCCCTTTGATTTGCTCTTGGATTTGAGGATTTTAGCTCTAGTGTTCATGAGAAAGAAGTGTTTTTTCTGATTTGGTTTGCTGTTGCTGTTATCTTTTACTTATAGAGGAGTGAATGTAAAAAATAAGAGAAGGAGGATTTATCTTGTTGACTAAGTGGACTTGGGTTAAGAACCAAACCCAATAAGAAAAGAAGTGTTGCTAATTTGATTCCTAGGAAAGTGTTACTAAATATTTCTCAATTCTCTTATTATAAACACTATTTTTACCTTAAACCAATATTTTATTTAACATATTTTAATCTCTAAAATTTACCAAAACCCATTCACAAGATAAAAATTCCCGTTTATATAAATATAGAAATGTTTTGTACAATTAAATGTAACTTTTTAAAATAAAGGTCATTCTCTTTATTCTCAATAAAATCTTATAAATCCTAAATTGAAATTTCTCATCTTAACAATAAAGTCTCAATATAACACTTAACTAAATTTACAACGTTCTTTAAAATTATTCTTATATTATCAAATATAAGAATTAAATTTCACAAATTACAATTACAATTACAAATCAATTATTCTTAATTAATTAGGTAGTTAACAACAGAGTTGTTACAAGTAAATTATAAGCTGAGGATATGATATTTTGAAGATAAATAGCTTGGTATTACAAAAACAAAAGAATTTGTTTAAGAATCAATACAACGATTTTATACATTTTTTGAGTGTTGTGATTTTCGGGATATACTTCGTACCATAGAGTTACTCCGAAGTTTCTCAAAAATTTCATCATATGAAAATATTTTGATTGGCTTTTTAAGTATAGTAATTATAATGACCCACCTTTTCGACCATCAAAAGTCGACACCAAATACATCCACGGTGTTCAAATGCCGAACATCCAATCATTGGAAAAGCAGATTGTTAAGGGAAAATAAAAAGAATATCATAGAAAAGAGCAGGGGAAATAGAATCTCATAATGGAATTGAAAACATATAATATAAAAAAGACGGTATAATTTGCCACTCCAAAATACAGAGTACATTAGAGTAAAAACAAATCCCATCAGCTGGACGGTTATAAATGTCCGACTTTATAATTTGCTGATAGTATTTATACTACAACAGAAAGTAAAATGCTATGATAGGGGAACATCCAGCCCTACTCCATGAGCTCCATGTCCCACCAACGCTATCCTGGAAGAATACTCGATCTGACCCAAGCATTATAATAAAATACACCCGGATCAATCTGGAAAACCAGCGTGAGAAAACTCAAGTAATAAGGCTAAAATATAATAATTATGTGAGACTACACCGCTAAACGCGAAACGGGTTTTTCCCTCATAATAACAACATCCGTATATAAAAAAATGGGAAACAATCAGAACAATAATCCAAACAAGAATGGATGTACACAGAAACAACAAAATCCAACTTAAAGAATGGACAAATATAACTGGACATTGAGAAGAGCTTCAGACCCTTCTTGATGCAAATTAAGAAACATAATTCAAAGGTTTGAATCAAATAAGGAAATGGAAATTTTTCAACAAATTACTAGGAGGGTGCGCCCCCTTACCAAAGTATACCTTAAGAATTATATTATAGAGCTTCAATGGCTCTCGGACAATACCAAACAAGATCCAGCCAACGGTTACCGAGAATGTGACTATTTTACATCTCCGAACGCATACCACCAAATCCAATTTAGAGTAGATGTGAAGATAACCTAATGGGAATAATCCTACATAGCTTGGCTTCCACTCATGCTTTGGTTTTAGTCATTTTCGACAAAAGACAGCGACACTCAGATGAGCGACAAATCATCTTGAATTGACAAAACACAAAAGATAAAAAGATCAATTCCAATGTTAGATATAGAAAGAAGGAAAATGAATTTATCCAATATAACTAGGAGGTTGCTCCCCCTTCACCAAAAGTATACCTCTAGATAAAATATACTTGAGACCACATGCATCACTATAGGAAGTTCCAAGCTGGACCGCGTTAAATCCACAGGCATCCGAACATACCCACAGTAATGCATGCAAGCTATCGACTTCTCTAGACGAATGTAAAGATATCCTAATGGGTGCGACCTACATGGCTTGGCTCCCACTCACGCTTTGGGCTTAGTTCTCCGACGTTGGATATTAATGCTTAAAATGAGCGACAAATCGTCTTAGAGTGATGAAGCAACGAATAGGGTATCAAAGCTCAAAAAAGCAACATGTTGTCTTAGAGTAGCAGAATCAAAATCGATAATCGAAAAATCAACTGTCGGGAAAAACAAAGTTGTAATGACCCACTATTTTGGACCATTCAAATCGACAATAATCCACACATGTCTGACTTGAATAATTCAAAACAACATATTGTAATAAAATTTGGAGCAAATAAAATCAAACATAGAATCACAGACACAGAATATCAGAATAACTCGCAGCGGAAATAAAATACCATAGTAGTTCATGAAGCTACTATATACAAACTCTCAAAACATATACAAAATCTCATAGTCAAAATAAATATAATAGAAGTAAGGATACATTAATCAATAATACCGAGACAATACTGAATAGGAAATAACTGGAATAGAAGTCTATGAACCGATAGATAAATAAGCTCCAACAGATCTCTAGCTCCAGAAGGTGAATCCAAAGCTGTGATTCTCAGGCTGACACGAGCGTAAAGTAAAACACAAAACACTCGAGTCAGGACATACATACTTATACAATGTAAACCAACTCAAGTGAACTGTAATATAAATGCACAATAACTTAAAGGATGCTTGGGATCGCCCATCCTTTAAGGATCAGTCAAACCATCAATTAAGCAGTAATAACAATATCATAGAAATGTCCATATCGAAGTAAACAATGCAACTAACAGTGTTAATATGCATCACAGCCATCATCAGGAAATCAAATGACATATAGAGAAGTATACCCGTGGTTATAATATTTCAAAACAATATTTTATACTTCAAAATTAAATATCATTTCAAATCCAAATCTTTATCAAAATAAAGATTAAATCATTTCCAAACCATTTCAATTTATCAAAATATCATATCTTTTCAAAACTTCCTTTCAATCATTATTTGAATTCAAATCCAATTTATCAAATAAAATACCTTTTAAAATTCCAAAATATCATTCATTTATTTTCTATCAAATCACCCTTTATATAGTTTACATTCCAATTAAATTAATCCATTTAACCATTTAAAAGTGAAGTTATTATTCTTTCAAGTCAAGTATTAAATTTCCAAAGTTTCGAACCATTCTGAGCTCATTTACTTAGTTAAAACCATAAACATTGAAAATTTCAGCCTTTCACAACATTTAGAAAAAGCTGTTATAAGTTATACTTGAAAACATTTTTTATTCAGCAAAGACAGCATTTAAAACTGCTGTAAAATCTCAATTTTAGATGAAAATTAGTTCATTTCATCAAAGACAGCATTTCCAGAAATGCTGTAATAGCTCAGGTTTCATATTAAAGGTTTTTATTAAATTCAGCAAAGACATCAGACAACTACAGCATTTACAGAACTGCTGTAATAGCCCTTTGTTAAGTTTTAGCCTTTTAGTTTACTTCAGCAACTACATCATTTACAGAACTGCTGTAACTCTTATTTAAGTTTTAGTTCATTTAATAAAATTTAAGTGTAAAATTTCTATTCTCTTCATTTTAACAATTAAACTTAACACTTAAATTTTTATTTCCATTTTTCCAATATAATTAAATTTCCATTTTTATTTATATAACTCAAATTTTCTTTTAAACCCAAAAATCCAAATTTCCAGACTTAAGTTATATTTCAATAATTAAAATTTAACCATTCATTTAATTACATTTTTAACATATAGAAGAATCAAAATTTCTTTATTTAAACATTAAAAATACAATTTAAATCAAATTTTCATAACTTTACACTCTTAAACATATTTAAAATATTCAAAATACTTTATAAAATAACCACGGGCCTGTATATAGTTTTCTAACCTAGGTCAAGTGATACAGATATATATCATTTCAATCCGCAGTTTACAAAGAAAAATCCAGGTTCTATCATTTCAAACCCGCAATCCCAAGTAAAATAAAATAAATAAAAATCGTTCAGGCCTATCATTTCAGCCCGTAACGATTTTTCCCTATTCTAAAGTCCGTTCGGGTATGTATCATTTCAACCCATAGTGATCTAAACTACAGGGAACTTGCAGTGTGATAAACAGATATAATGAACCGTTTAACAACATATATTAGTAACAGATGAGATGACAGGTAAATAAACAGGTTTAACATCATAAAATTAATAATCACAGACAGGGATAACATAACATAATAATACTACACATTCAATTGTTGTCAATTCACATTTGCATAAGTATAAATGTCAGGTGAGATTTACTCACCTTTTTGTGCTGGAGTTATTAATTCAAATGACACAAACGGATTCCAGAAGTCACGATGACAAGACTATAGATTCAAGTGGAAGAGAATCAAGCTAATGATCTTGTCACAACCCATAAACAAAACCAAAATAAAATTATAAATTCAATACGACATTGAATTGAAATAACTTTGGAATAAAACACAATATGAATACACAACTTTTTGCCTTGCTTTCTATATTATTTTGCATGGCCTAGGGGTTGGATTAGCTCAGGTTTTGGTCATGTTTGGCTCGGGTATTGACATAGGAATGCATGACCTAAATGCTAGAACATGTGGAGGAAGTTACAACATAGGAAGGTGAAGAGGTTTTAGGCAACAAAGAGGAGTTTTGGTTCAACAAAAAGGCTCGGCCATGGGGTGTTTGGGGTTGGCCAGTGGAGTGTGGGTCAGGTCAGGGGCTGGAGTGATGAGAGGAGGCCTGGACAATGATGGTGGTGGCGGCCTAAGGTGGTGGTGGCGGCCTAAGGTGGTGGTGGTGGTGAACAAGGGAGTGATGAAGCAAGATGGCTCAAACTAGCATAGTTTTAAGGCATAGGTTGTATTTTTGTGGATTTTTGCATCATAGGAGTCTCGGCCATGATCAAGGCTGAAGGAGTAGGTGGTGATGGTGACAAGGAAGGGGTGTAGGAGGTGGTGGCTGTGACAATATAGAGGAGGCCGAGCAAAACTAGGCAAGAAAACAAGGCAAAACTTAAAAAAAGAGAAGAAAATAGGAAAAACAAGAGGCCATTACCACTATTTCTTCTTAGCCGTGAATAAAAATGAGGAAGGTGATTTTTTTTTGCGTGAAAAAGAGAGGGAATACACGGCTAGACAAAAGTAGTTCACGGCCAAAAGAAGTAATGAGGAGGTTATGGCAATCGAAAGGTCTTTAGGAAGTGAAAAGACTTAAGTTTCTAAAAGCTTTTTAAACCTTTCATATTTCCTTTTTCTTTAATTCAAATAAAACAAAATAAAATCAGTAATTGACTTTAAAAACTGAAACAAAGTAAAATAAAATAAATAATTAAATTTAAAGAAAATAGAAAAAGAATTAAAGAAATTGCTTAAAATTTGGAAACAGGGTTCAAAAATTACAAATAAATCATCACTAGCTTAAAGAAAATTCCAACTTCACTTTAAAATATTCTAAAACAAAATTTGAAGTAAAATAATTCATTTATATTTTAAAAATGAAATAAATAATTAGATTTAGAGAAAATAGAAAAATAAATAAAGAATTTCTTTAATTAATGGAAATTAGAAATTGTAAACAAAATACAACTGACACTGAAAATGTCAATTACACTTAAAAAAATGTTTTTAAAACCAAAATATATACATAACATGTTAGTTTACCCATATAAATGTAAATTAGAACATTACATGACCAAATAAAATATTATTTATAAAATTTAAAATAAACAATTTTGTTAAATACAGCAAACTACACTCAATAGTTAAAAAGGCATAACTTTCACAATATTAATAAGATTTTAACGAAACGAAAAGCATTATTCTTAAAAAATTATTTACTTTCGTAATAAAAGATAAAATTCAAATTTTCAAAATTTCAAATTTTTAAATTTAAAAGTCAGAGTTTGACCATATCGACCAAAATTCACTTTTCCGGAAAATATTCTATTTAGTCATGTTTGGAATCTAATTCACATCAAAATCAAAATTTATATTTAAAATAACAAAAATTATCCATTTAAATAAATAAAATAAAGTTTTCAAATCAGGAAATTCAATTTAAAATAATTAAAATATATAATTAAAATAATCACAAAATACAGGGTTGTTACACTCTCCCCCACTCAAATCTTTTCGTCCTCGAAAAGGAATGAGGTACGGAAAACACAGAAAAGATAGAATGGAATAGGATTAAGACAAGATGACAAGAAGATTAAAATTATACCTGATAACTGTTGTTATATGTAAGTTTAACAAGGTGAAGAATAGGAATAGCTAGAAGGGAAAATAGGAGGTTAGGAATAGCTAGGAGGGAAAATAGGTCGAAAGACAAGGATGAGCCATTAATTAAAATTGTTGGTTAAAGAGGTAAAAAATATTTAAAACACTTTAAAATCTTTTAAAAAGGAAATAAATGATCAAAATATCCTTTATAATATTTTACCAAAATACTTTTATAACTCGATGTCTTAACAATTTTATCCTCGTTCCTGTAGACTCTGGCAGCGCGTTGATTAGGCACAAAGCTAGAATTCTCCCGGTACTTAGTAGACTTGTTTCAACACCCAGTGAAAATACTGGAAAACCTTTTAAAACCAGATATGGAAAGTACAATCCAAACAAAACAACCAAAACCTTTGTCTAACCATGGTTCGCAGATACACAATGGTTACGCCTGGATCCCCCAGGAAACAATCCATATCCGTAAGCTTTCTCAGCCCTGCGAGTTACGCCATGATGACTAGTAGAATGCAAGATACACAATGGTTATGCCTGGATCCCCCAGGAAACAATCCGTACCCCTAGGCCATCTCAGCCAGGCGGTTTTGCTACTAATGCGACCTACATAGATGCAGGATACACAATGGTTACGCCTGGATCCCCCAGGAAACAATCCGTACCGCTAGGCCATCTCAGCCAGGCAGTTGCGCTATGCAGTCGCACTCGTAAGACCATGGGTAACGCCATGGAATTCGATGGACACTCGAGTATCATATTCGGAAAACCAAAAATCAGAGAAATATCGATAGAATGAATCCACAATGTAGCCACAAAGCGGATATCAAGCAGAAGGCACTTTCCATATCTTTACTTCGAAAATATGTATCATATAGTACCTTTTCAAATCACTTTCAAATATCATACTTATATAAAGTCCATTATATATAAGATTTCATTTTCAAATCAAATACTTTCCAAAATCAATAGTATATCAAATCACACTTATATAGACTTCAATTATATAAGATTTCACTTTTCAAATTGAGTACCTTTTCAAATCCATAGTTTTCGAATCAACATCATACTTATACGAACCAAATTTTTATATAAGTTCGATAACTCCCAAATCAAGTATTTAGTAACACAAGGTTCTCAAATTTCAATTTGTTTCAATATCAGTTCAGTTTCAAAATCATATACAATTCCACTAAATTATTTCTTCTCAATTTAAATATCTTCAGTTTCAAAGTTTCCAAAATAATAGGTTTGGAGAATAATCCAAGTTTCTAAATCAATATAATTTATGTCAACCAATTCATTTCCAAAATCAATGGTTTTTAAAATCATCTTATACTTACATAAGGTCCATCCTATATAAGGATCAAATTTTTTCAAAAATAAATTTCACTGCATGAAGAGCCATATGGAATTGAACATCTTTGCTTACTAAAAAGATTTTTAATTTAGAATAGTTTTGTATAAAAAAAATAGTTTGTAAAATAGTTTTGTAAATAAAATGGTTTGTAAAATAGTTTGTATGTAAAATAGAATAAAACAGTTTGTTTGAGAAGAATAAAAGAAAAATGGTTTTGAAAAATGGTTTTAAATTGATAGTAGTTTTTCATAAAAGAAAGAATTCGAATTAAATTAAAAAGATATCCAACCCAACAACTTCCAGTTTCAGCGGCAAGTATATCAATGATATTAGAATATAAGATGTACATATGTCATCATTTCGCAAAGTCACATTCGATCGCTCGCTCGATCACACAAGTTCGCTTTCGAACTAGTATTGTCCATTCGACTTCCCTAATGCGGATTTCGATATGGTTTCTCGACTAGAAACCATCAGTCTCCTTGCATAGCCATATACTATGATAGAGAATTCTAGAATCAAGCCTAAAATCCACATCAAATATTCGCCATCAAGAATCAAATGAAAAATCCTAACACGAAATGGTGTAATTCACCTCGAACTTGTGTACTCAAACTTGGATCAATTTAATTATGTGAATAAAACAGCATACGTACAACTTATGTATCTATTCCAACTTGTTCAATATATAGTTTTATAAAGATGTTACCTAGTTAAAACATTTAAACTAAATTTTATTCAAAATATTTTGAAGACCAAATTCTTTTCAAAACATTTCAAATCTAAATTTCACATTAGAAAATTCACAATAGCCTTATTCATTTACTTAACAAAACAGTTTCAACCTATTTAAATCATATTACTACATACTTTAAACATACATACGTACCAAACTTATATACTTTATACTTTTCAAAATTACTTAGCTTTGAAAAGTTAACCTTGATTTGGAAGTGCTCGAACCTTCAAAATAGTTGAAGAAATCATTTTCAAATTCAAGAGTTGGAAATCAACAACAAATCAGTAAATCAATTTCAAAAGATAGGTTTCAAATCCGAAACTCGAGGACTGAACACCGGCTCATTTCAAATTGTTCAAATATATATACATATATCTTTCGAATATCACATCACACTTCGGAATCTGAAATCAAAATTAGTTTCACAAGTCACCCGCATAACAAAGCTACCGAAGTGGCCTCTCCCCCACTCTGAAACTCGAAAATCAATGTCGATGATGCATGCATTCATCACTGAAATTATTTTCCAGCGACATAAGTGGGTTCTGGACTTCTATTTTCTCAAATTTCTTTTGAAATTTCTTCGAAATCATTTGAAACTCATTAAAATCATTTGAAACATTTCTTATTCGGAAAATACTTTCAAATCGTATTAATATATATTCCAAAATCTTAAACCAATTTCAAAATGCCGGAGTTCAATCACTCAAATTCACATTCAAAACCTTCAGTTACAAAATCTTATATGAAACCATTTCTTATATAAATTTCAAAATTTCAAATCCTTTCGAAACTTCAAATTTTCATTTTAAAAAGGTATATAATCCTTATCGAAAACATTTCACTTCTATATATAATATGGTCATCCTTATCAAAACAACAACTTCGATGAATACACAATTTTCAAAAGACAATCAACCACAAACTTTCCAAGGGACGATTCAAGGATGGATTTCAAAGCAAAACAGAGATTCAAATTTTTAAAGGAACTCTAATCAATAGAATTCTGATTCAAAGATAAGCTCGAACAAAGATGAGATAATTAAATTACCAATAGAAGATGGATAAGCTCATATAAATCGCGGGCGACCTTAATAGGGTCAACTGTGACTTTAGGAATATAATCGATGCGAAAATCTAAGGCAAATCGACCTTCGATCGCCAGAGATAGAATCTAAATATAGCAGAAGATAGAAAACATCGTAAATCGAGGATACAGAAATCTCCGGTGAATCAATGCCAACTATAAGGGAGTTTCACCCTTTTACAAATCATTCAAAGATTGGTGGAATCGTCGGTCTTTATAGAGGTCATTCAAAGTGGAGTTATGGAATGCTCCAAAAATCAAAAGAATACAATTAGGGGAGACAGGAATGGATTTCAGAACAAGTGGGAGCGTTCCAAAATTCAAAGGAATCCTAATCGAAGAAATCCCAACTAAGATAGAAGTTCAGAATTTTAAGGAAATCCTAATCAAAGCAATTACTAACAAGGTGGATACGAAAAGGATAAAGTCCAGAAAATTTTCTTTCAAAACAAGAAAATTTTATATCAAAATAATCTTTAAAAATCGTTTAAAAATCATTTGAAAATCATTTTATACTTCGAAAATACGTTCTCTCACAAGGGAATGATTCTGAGATTGATTTCACTCATTCTAGGGTATTTCTACCCTATCTCTAATGAGTTTTTTTTTGCTCCGCAGGCTAAGGTTTGCCTAAAACCAAAGCTCTGATACCAAATGTAATGACCCACTATTTTGGACCATTCAAATCGACAATAATCCACACATGTCTGACTTGAATAATTCAAAACAACAGATTGTAATAAAATTTGGAGCAAATAAAATCAAACACAGAATCACAGACACAGAATATCAGAATAACTCGCAGCGGAAATAAAATGCCATAGTAGTTCATGAAGCTACTATATACAAACTCTCAAAACTTATACAAAATCTCATAGTCAAAATAAATATAATAGAAGTAAGGACACATTAATCAATAATACCGAGACAATACTGAATAGGAAATAACTGGAATAGAAGTCGATGAACCGATAGATAAATAAGCTCCAACAGATCTCTAGCTCCAGAAGGTGAATCCAAAGCTGTGATTCTCAGGCTGACCCGAGCGTAAAGTAAAACACAAAACACTCGAGTCAGGACATACATACTTATACAATGTAAACCAACTCAAGTGAACTGTAATATAAATGCACAATAACCTAAAGGATGCTTGGGATCGCCCATCCTTTAAGGATCAGTCAAACCATCAATTAAGCAGTAATAACAATATCACAGAAATGTCCATATCGAAGTAAACAATGCAACTAACAGTGTTAATGTGCATCACAGCCATCATCAGGAAATCAAATGACATACAGAGAAGTATACCCGTGGTTATAATATTTCAGGACAATATTTTATACTTCAAAGTTAAATATCATTTCAAATCTAAATCTTTATCAAAATAAAGATTAAATCATTTCCAAACCATTTCAATTTATCAAAATATCATATCTTTTCAAAACTTCCTTTCAATCATTATTTGAATTCAAATCCAATTTATCAAATAAAATACCTTTTAAAATTCCAAAATATCATTCATTTATTTTCTATCAAATCACCCTTTATATAGTTTACATTCCAATTAAATTAATCCATTTAACCATTTAAAAGTGAAGTTATTATTCTTTCAAGTCAAGTATTAAATTTCCAAAGTTTCGAACCATTCTGAGCTCATTTACTTAGTTAAAACCATAAACATTGAAAATTTCAGCCTTTTACAACATTTAGAAAAAGCTGTTATAAGTTATACTTGAAAACATTTTTTATTCAGCAAAGACAGCATTTAAAACTGTTGTAAAATCTCAATTTTAGATGAAAATTAGTTCATTTCAGCAAAGACAGCATTTCCAGAAATGCTGTAATAGCTCAGGCTTCATATTAAAGGTTTTTATTAAATTCAGCAAAGACATCAGGCAACTACAGCATTTACAGAACTGCTGTAATAGCCCTTTATTAAGTTTTAGCTCTTTAGTTTACTTCAGCAACTACAGCATTTACAGAACTGTTGTAATAGCCTCTTATTTAAGTTTTAGTTCTTTTCAGAAACGATAGCATTTCTGAAGTGCTATTAAAAGTATTTCCAGATTTTAGTGTATTTCCAGCAAACAATAAATCCCAATTTAAACCATTAAACATTATAAAAATCATACTTTAACATTCAAAATGTTCATTTAAAATACTTTTAACTTATGATTTTTATAATAAAATTTCTTATAAATAAAACCAATTTTCAAGAATTCACTTAATAAAATTTAAGTGTAAAATTTCTATTCTCTTCATTTTAACAATTAAACTTAACACTTAAATTTTTATTTCCATTTTTCCAATATAATTAAATTTCCATTTTTATTTATATAACTCAAATTTTCTTTTAAACCCAAAAATCCAAATTTCCAAACTTAAGTTATATTTCAATAATTAAAATTTAACCATTCATTTAATTACATTTTTAACATATAGAAGAATCAAAATTTCTTTATTTAAACATTAAAAATACAATTTAAATCAAATTTTCATAACTTTACACTCTTAAACATATTTAAAATATTCAAAATACTTTATAAAATAACCACGGGCCTGTATATAGTTTTCTAACCTAGGTCAAGTGATACAGATATATATCATTTCAATCCGCAGTTTACAAAGAAAAATCCGGGTTCTATCATTTCAAACCCGCAATCCCAAGTAAAATAAAATAAATAAAAATCGTTCAGGCCTATCATTTCAGCCCGTAACGATTTTTCCCTATTCTAAAGTCCGTTCGGGTATGTATCATTTCAACCCATAGTGATCTAATCTACATGGGAACTTGCAGTGTGATAAACAGATATAATGAACCGTTTAACAACATATATTAGTAACAGATGAGATGATAGGTAAATAAATAGGTTTAACATCATAAAATTAATAATCCCAGACAGGGATAACATAACATAATAGTACTACACATTCAACTGTTGTCAATTCACATTTTCATAAGTATAAATGTCAGGTGAGATTTACTCACCTTTTTGTGCTGGAGTTATTAATTCAAATGACACAAACGGATTCCAGAAGTCACAATGACAAGACTATAGATTCAAGTGGAAGAGAATCAAGCTAATGATCTTGTCACAACCCATAAACAAAACCAAAATAAAATTATAAATTCAATACGACATTGAATTGAAATAACTTTGGAATAAAACACAATATGAATACACAACTTTTTGCCTTGATTTCTATATTATTTTGCGTGGCCTAGGGGTTGGATTAGCTCAGGTTTTGGTCATGTTTGGCTCTGGTATTGACATAGGAATGCACGACCTAAATGCTAGAACATGTGGAGGAAGTTACAACATAGGTAGGTGAAGAGGTTTTAGGCAACAAAGAGGAGTTTTGGTTCAACAAAGTGGCTCGGCCATGGGGTGTTTGGGGTCGGCCAGTGGAGTGTGGGTTAGGTCAGGGGCTGGAGTGATGAGAGGAGGTCTGGACAATGATGGTGGTGGCGGCCTAAGGTGGTGGTGGTGGTGTACAAGGGAGTGATGAAGCAAGATGGCTCAAACTAGCATAGTTTTAAGGCATAGGTTGTATTTTTGTGGATTTTTGCATCATAGGAGTCTCGGCCATGATCAAGGCTGAAGGAGTAGGTGGTGATGGTGACAAGGAAGGGGTGTAGGAGGTGGTGGCTGTGACAATGTAGAGGAGGCCGAGCAAAACTAGGCAAGAAAACAAGGCAAAACTTAAAAAAAGAGAAGAAAAATAGGAAAAACAAGAGGCCATTACCACTATTTCTTCTTAGCCGTGAATAAAAATGAGGAAGGTGATTTTTTTTGCGTGAAAAAGAGAAGGAATACACGGCTAGACAAAAGTAGTTCACGGTCAAAAGAAGTAATGAGGAGGTTATGGCAATCGAAAGGTCTTTAGGAAGTGAAAAGACTTAAGTTTCTAAAAGCTTTTTAAACCTTTCATATTTCCTTTTTCTTTAATTCAAATAAAACAAAATAAAATCAATAATTGACTTTAAAAACTGAAACAAAGTAAAATAAAATAAATAATTAAATTTAAAGAAAATAGAAAAAGAATTAAAGAAATTGCTTAAAATTTGGAAACAGGGTTCAAAAATTACAAATAAATCATCACTAGCTTAAGGAAAATTCCAACTTCACTTTAAAATATTCTAAAACAAAATTTTAAGTAAAATAATTCATTTATATTTAAAAATGAAATAAATAATTAGATTTAGAGAAAATAGAAAAATAAATAAAGAATTTCTTTAATTAATTGAAACTGGAAATTAGAAATTGTAAACAAAATACAATTGACACTGGAAAATGTCAATTACACTTAAAAAATGTTTTTAAAACCAAAATATATACATAACATGTTATTTTACCCATATAAATGTAAATTAGAACATTACATGACCAAATAAAATATTGTTTATAAAATTTAACATAAACAATTTTGTTAAATACAACAAACTACACTCAATAGTTAAAAAGGCATAACTTTCACAATATTAATAAGATTTTAACGAAATGAAAAGCATTATTCTTAAAATTTTATTTACTTTCATAATAAAAGATAAAATTCAAATTTTCAAACTTTCAAATTTTTAAATTTAAAAGTCAGAGTTTGACCATATCGACCAAAATTCACTTTTCCGGAAAGTATTCTATTTAGTCATGTTTGGAATTCTAATTCACATCAAAATCAAAATTTATATTTAAAATAACAAAAATTATCCATTTAAATAAATAAAATAAAGTTTTCAAATCAGGAAATTCAATTTGAAATAATTAAAATATACAATTAAAATAATCACAAAATACAGGGTTGTTACAAAAGTGGTTTGTGTATGGGAATTAAATTGCATACATTTACCACCAATAAATGAATCAAACTTTTAAAACATTTTATTCTCACTTGTGCTTAATTTTCATTTTTTAGATATTTGTAAAATACATTAAAAACACTCTCTAAAATACTCTTTTAAAAGGGAAAATATAATGCTAAGTGTATTAAAAAAAGGGTAAAAAAATGTCAATAAAACATTGTTTACTATAAACCCAAAACAATTTACACTTAGATTTATTTTTAAACAATTTTCTTTTAAAAGATTTTCTCATTTATAAACCAGCATTTATAAATTTTAAACAACACTTATTATAACAAAGGAAAATAAATCAATTTAAATACCTTTATAAATTTAAAACAACGTTAATTTGTCCCAAAGGATAATTTATATACAACTTTATAATCTTTTTAATAAATCAATCAATTATTTTTAAACATTTTTGTTAAATAAATTAATTAACTATCTATATTAAATGGATTAATTAACTTTAAAACACTTTTAGTAAATCAGTTAATTTATTTTAAAACAGTTTTATTAAATCAATTAATTTACTTTAAAATTTTTATTAAATCAGTTAATTTACTTTTAGAACACCATCATTTAAAATTATTTATTAAATCCAAACATCATTAACTAAATGGATTTATCAGATTTAATCATCATTAATTAAATGATTGAATAAATTTAAAACATCATTAATTATGATGATTAATTAAACTCAATATCATTAATTAAAATGATTAATTAAATTCAAATACCATTAATTAAAATGATTAATTAATTTTAAATATCATTAATTAAAATGATTTATGAAATTCAAACATCATAAATTAAAATGATGGTTTAAATTCAAATATCATTAATCAAAATGTTTAGTGAATTTTAAACATTAATTTTGTGAAAATACAAGCCCAAGTTCAAAACACAAAGGTTTAGGGAGATGATATTCAATAAATGACGATATAACGAAAATCGCTATAACGACACTTCAACAGTTCAAATAGACGGTCACAATTATTTCAACTAATCATCAATATAAACAATAAGAGAATATAAATAAAATACAAATAACAATAAATAAATAATGGCGAGAAATCCCTTTGGGTCTTTCTACAACTGTCCCATGTAAGTCATACATATATATGTGTATTTTTTTTCAAAGTGTTATGTAGCGACCTATTCGCTACGAAAACACTCCAACTACTCTTTTTTGTCCCCTACAAGAAAATGATTATTTATGTCATCCGCTACTAGGTGGGAACGAACAATAATATATAGTTATATGAATTTCTAAAACATTATTCCAATCCAAACAAACAGTCAAAAAAAATCTAAACTAACATCCAAACAGAAAATAAATAATTTTTATCTACTATACAATATACCGATTAACCAAAAAGGTGAGTTTAACTCACCAAAATTTCAGTTATCGCCGAAGCGTTCTGGTTCCGTCTAAAATCGAACAACGATCAATTTGAGCTTGAAATTTTACTAGCTGTAATTACACTAATCTAATTCCAAAGCGTTGATACCGTTGTAAGGAGTGCAATGCAACTGACCGTGTTCGATTTGGACCTAATATGAAATAGATATTGATTTTACAAGATTTTAGAATTAAATAATATAATTAAATTCCTTAATTACATCATTAACTAAATTTACCTAGCTTAACCAAAACAGGCCGCTAATCACGTCTTCTCTAAATCATGATACCCTCTTCAGCTGCATCCTTACTTTCCACGTCGCCTCTTCCACATGCCGCCTGAGACCGCTACACGTCCACAAATGGAAGCCCTCGTCGACACTGGCCTCGGCCTCTAATTCGCCTCCACCACCACTAGCAAATGCCAAATCTCCATCAACATCGAGCTGAAATTCTAGCCAAGTCCGGCCAAGTCATGCCAATTCCACCAACCATCTTACACATCTCAACCTCACGAACAATTTTGATGAAGAACCATTCGCCTGAAAACACTTCTAATGGCGCCAAGTGATTTTGGCCATTGGATGAGAGAACAACATGGCGACTAGGTTTATATTATAGGGTTTGGGCAAAAGAATGAAGGATATAGGTCCTTATATAAGATTCTCTAACTGGTACTATTCACGCCCGATAATTGACGAATTCCAATCGAGGCGTGCTCACTAGCATTCCTAGTTAAATACCCCTATGAACTCAATGGAACTATTTTGAGAGCTAATTCTATCATATATAGAAGTTGGATTTTTAAAATATAATTTTATTATTTTAATTCTCTAAAATTAACCACTACACATTTTGAGCTCGTAGGTTCACACTGTACGCCCGATCGTCACGAAATTCGCTGAAATACAACACTAGATTAAAAATCCAACACAGTGCCCTAGAATGCTATTTTCCCACATTTAAATATCGTTTTATAATTTTTGATCACATTATTGATATTTATCCGATCTATTTATTAATTTAATAAATTTAAAAATTGAATTCACCGATATTATTTATTAGTTAAAAGTAGTTAAATAAAATTATTAAATCCATTTAATTAATATTTAATTCATAATTCAAATGTCTAAGCGATCACTATATTTGAATTCAAGTTATTAAATTCCAAAATCCAATTATTTTCAATATTTAAAATTAATTAATCAATTAAAATTCAATGACCTAAATTCTAGGTTATTACAGTAATCTTTTAAATGAGTTTGTTGGAACTCACAATCCATGATTATAAACGTTGGGCAGGGAAGATAATTCGAGCCTTGAAATAAGCCACTGATGAAAGGTCTAATAATTGATTTTTGTTGCTCTATTTGATACTTGACAGGTCAATGTAGATCATTATACGTGCTAACCCGAGATAGCAAAAGGCAGAGCGTTATATGATATGTTTTGATAGTTGATTGTTTTGCATTCGATTGTAAATGGTAGATGGTGTAGTTAAGCTAGAAGTTAATAGCTTAATTATAAATTTTCTCTATGAAGAAATTTTGAGGATGCAATTTTGCTTAAGGTGGGGTCTATAAAAATCCGATGTTAAGAAGCAATTAACTAAAATTAACCATTGAGGTTTAATTAATTAAAACAGATTTTAAAGATTAAATAGGAACAATTTTAGAATTGTTTGGAAATATTGAGATTTGATGATAAAGTATTACTGATGAAATCTAATTGTTTTTGAATGAATTATTTTGGAAGTTAATTATTTTGAAATTTTGAATTATTAATAAATGGTGAATTTAATTATCATTCAATAATATTGATGTTTTAAGTTTGGAATGATTTTAAATATATTAGAAATGGTTGAATAATTTTTATAAAGTTTAGTATTGATAATAAATAATATTAGAATGTAACTAAGGAATAAATAAGTTAAAGTATGGAAATAATAATTTTATAAAATTATAAAATGAATGACAAATGAAGGTTTGAGTAAGAAATTATTTTTACTGGGAATTGGAATTAATTTGGGTGATTAAATGAATTTAAATTAAAAGTGGGATATAATAGTTTTAATTTAATTAATTAAAATAAAAGAATTTGTGGAAAATAAACTCTACAAATTTTTTATAATTTGTGTAATCACTTAAGTAACCTAAATATGATTTTTATTTAGGATTTAAAGTTGAAGTAGGTTAAGTAAATTAGGGGGAAATGGAAAATGAATGGAGTAAAAAGAAGCAATTAGTTAAGCTCCAATACATGAAGCGCAAAACCCAAACTTAAGAATCTAGACTTCTCTATAGTCTAGAAATTACATTTCCCTTCATGAAACATTTGTGTATGTTTCATTCTCCATGCGGTATCTTCCAACTTCGTGAAACCCATCTTCATCTTCTTCTAAAAATTAAAATAAAACCAAATAAATACTTATAAATCCCCAAACTTATATATATATATATATGTATGCATTTCAACATCATAGTACACCTTTATATATGAATAAGTTAGCATTTTGATCAAGTTTAGTTCATGGAAAAAAAATTAATGAAAAGGAAAAGTAGGAGAAGAAGGAGATATAAGCAAGCTATGGCTATGGTGTATAATTACACTCACAATTCTATGTCTAAACTATGAAATGTGATATTTATGCTTTGATTTAATGTTTTTTTGTTGACTGGTATGGATTTTCATGAACTACATAACTCTTCTTCCCATTTTATAATTTGATTTAATCGTATTTGTGTCGAACGAATAGTTGTATGTTGCTTGAATCACCATCTTAAATCATGTTGATTGTATGTTCGATCAAAAATAAGGAAGTAGCAAAGAAATAAGGGAAGAGAAGCAAAAATTCGTTCACTGTAAAGTGAATTTCTACCTTTCAGAACCCTCATCGGTGGACCGGTATGTAGCACCATTGCACTAGTAGGCAACTTAGAGGCAGTACCTACCTTTATTTTTATGTGATTTCTTTAAATAAAAATGAAATTATATTTTATACTCTATAGTTAGAGATTTAAATATGTAATAATAGTAGGAATTCTAACTATAATGATTATGAAAGTACTCTAAGAAAAGTCTTATTTAAATTTTATGATATATTATCACAAGATATTTATTTATTAAGGGAAATTGATATTTGGATTTAAGCAATTACTTAAAAACCATATTTGATTTTTGGAAAATATGAAGAAAAAAATTATTTAATGTTATTATGAGTTTTTAATAAAAGGAAGTTTGATTTAGTATTCATAAATTCATTTTAAAATCCTAATTGATTCTTGGAAATTAATGAAATGGTTTCTAAACACTATTAAGTGATTTTTAACAAGTGTTATTAATGATTTTTAGCATAAAGTGAAAATTTTGTATTGTATTCTGTGATTTGAAATAAAACTTATTTACTCTGAAGTTTATAAATTGGTTTAGAATTAGTATTTAATTATGAAAAATTGAACAAAGATTTTTATAAATTATATTTAGCTTGTATAGTGATTTTGAAAGTTTTAAATATATAAGTAAAAATTGGGAATCAAATTAGAAGTATTTTAATCTTATTTTGGTATTTAATAAACAAGATATAATGGTATATTTACATATAAATAATTATTTTAGAACTTTTATTATATTTTTATAAATCCAAAGCTCTTTTCTAAATCAAATTTTACGATACGATTGTTTATATTTTTGGGTAATGAGAAATCTAAATAAATAGGGTTATAATACTGTCTGGTATGGGACTTTCATTAATATTTCTCCGGTTATTCTTAAGACTCGTTATATAGAATAATATTGTATGGAATTCCTAGATTATGAGGAATTTGAGTAAATAGACTAGTAAAACCATTTGGCATGGGATTATCAGTAATATTTTTCCAGTTACACCTATGACTCATGATATAGAATATTGTGATGGAGCTAGTGTGATTTATGAGTATTGAATAAACAGACTAGTAATGCGCAGTGATATGTTGTGATATATTCAATTATCCTTTGCTCTAGATGACAGTCCCAAAGGGATAAGCAAGATGAGATTATGATGTGATGCTTGCTGTGGTGAGCAAGGCATTATGCCTATTGCCATCTATCGGCATATGTATATGGCCAATGCTATATATATTATGTGCTTATCTATCATTGTCTGAACTCTTATTATATGCGATGGAGTGAAATAGATTAAGCTAGTATCCATCCTGGTTGCCTTCTTGCAAGGTCATGCCCCAAATCTATGACACTCTTATATTTATATAGCTAAGTACTATCGATGTGTGCGTTCCCCCTTGTGTCACATAGACCCCTTATAGGGTCATGACCAAGTCCTCGCGTTGATGAGTACCTTGATGGACATGTGTCACGATGACCTTCGAGGCAACTAAGACTGCAGGAGCCGTGTCAAATGGCTCATGTGTTGTCTCCTGGAGCAAGTGTGCGATGTTAGTCTTCCGTCTGGTTCTTGATGTGTGTAATAGATATTTATATAATATTATTATATCTTACTTGAGATAATGCATTGCGATTATACATGGGACTGCGTCCAACGTATAGTCAATCCCCATGTCTTATATTGGTGTGTCTCCCCTACTATATTTCATTGGCGTGTATCTCCATTTGTATGTTGAATTTATGGATGTTCTTTTAATTTATCTTTATGAGTATGACGGACGCATTGTTGTGTGCTATCCCAATTATACTTGATGATTACTCTTGCATTGATGATGTTTATACGTTTGGATGTTTCACCAATTAGACGCTGTTATACACGACGCATAGTTTGATATATTTTTACTTGGTTGATGAAATTGCATGGTATTAGATATGATGTTATATATATATATATATATCTTTGTGTGTATTGCGGTATCCACATGACAATTTGAGAAATGTTTTTTATACCATGCTAGTTGTCACTATATTTTGACATCTACATTTTAGACGTAGTCTGACCCGTGTGTTATTCATATTATACTCGGGTCAGTTCGAGATATTACAGGTTTTAGGATGAAGTGAGAGCTTTTGATTATTGGTCATAGAGGGGGACAGTTATATATTATAGAGTTGAGTACCATTTTGTATATTTGTAACTACACGTGCATGTTTTTTAGTGGAAGATGGATCTTAAGGCTAATTTAACACTAGAGAGGGGGGTGAATAGTGCTTTATAATTTTTGTGAATCTTTTTGAATTATTTTAAGATTATAGTTTAAACAATGCAATTATCGATCACAAATTTAAACACAGATAAATATAAATGCAGTAGAAGTAAAAAGGAAAGAACATGCCGGGATTTTATACTGGTTTGGAGTTACCCTACATCCAGTCCTGTATAGTTTCTTGTACAGATTTCTTCTCAAATAGCAAAGCAGATTCAATCTCAATTTCAAGGCAACAAGACACACCCTCCAGATTTTCCGACCTCTGGGTAGAGTCATTTGATTTACACGGGACACAAGCACACCCCCGAGATTTCCGGGCTACTAAGCACACAAAATTGATTTACAGGCTACAATCACTCCCAGAAGTATAGTAGTATTATTTGCTAGAGTTTTACAGACTTGGATAGTTGATTTTGATTACAAATGATCTAATAACTTCTTGAATAACACTTTGATTTTGTTTGAGAGAGAGGGATTAGATAAATTAAAAAGTAATTAATAGAGAATCAATTCAAAGGAGTTTGAATTTGATTTTAATTGAATTTGAGAATATTTGGAGTAGATTTTCTTTTATAATTCAAGTGAGTAAAAGAGTAGAGAAAATGTGAGAAAGTAGTTAACAAAAATTCGTTGGTTTAACCCCTATTTACAGAGAAACAACAATCATGTCCATTCGCGAAGAGATATGATGAAAAGACACTTCTATTCAAAATTTGAATTTTGAAAATTACGGTCACTCTGACGGCATATCCTTCACCAAATCGAAAAACACTTTATAAAATTTATTTTGAAAATATTAAGGTTTATGAAATATTTTGATACTTTGTAAAACCATCTAAACATAATTTATACATATTTTAATCATATCAAGACTTAAGAAAACTTTATAAAAAAATATTCAACTATATAAAGGATTTAATTATGAATTTCTTTTGAAAATAATAAATATAAAGTAAAAGTGAATATATTTGAAATCAGAGTAATAACAAATATTAATAAACTTATAAATCTTTATAAATCTTTTTAAACTAAAATTATAACAAAGTATAATATAAATTATATTAAATATAATAGAATCAAAAGACAGATATAATTTGAAGGATATTTTGAAAAATTATTTTGAAAACAAGAATTCTTTTTAAACCATTTTAAAGATATTTGAAAACCATTTGAAAAAAGAGAAATAGAGAGTGAGAGATCATAGTAGTGCTATCAGGGTTTTAACATAAATCCTAAGACTCTATAACTTATTTGGAATATTTTGAGTTCTTTAATACTCATGAGTCTTCAATCTCTAACTCTTGAATCACTATATCTGCCTCTTGAATCTTCTCTTGATATTGTATAGTCTTCTTAATCAATACATGTCTAATATCATGCACTATATACTAATATAACTTGGTAGAAACATTTGTATATGTATTTTTTATAATGTCATATGATTGTTATCATCAAAACCAATGCTTAAGGTACTAACAATCTCCTCCTTTTTGATGATGACAACTATGTATATAAAATATGTTATATCTCCATTTGAGTTACAAAACTCCCCCTTATTCTATGCCTAGATTCCTAGATTTTATATATTTCTCCCCCTTTTTCATCAACAAAAATCTAACTAAAATTCCTCCTAACTAAGGTACTACATAATATATAATACTGAGATATAATAGCAAGTAGAATAAGCAAAAATAGTAATTAAAAAGTGATAAGATTAATAAGTGATAAGAATAATAAGTGATAATGATGATAGGTGATGACATCACAACAATCCAAGACATATATTTGAACTAAAGTGCAACGAAATAATTTTAATATGTCACTCGTTCAATCAAACAAACAAATTCAATCAAATCAACAAGTCTTCTATACATAAATCTTAAGTAAATCAAACAAATCAATCATAAATCAAACAAAGTCAAACTAATCAATCCACACAAGTTAAGATTGTAATAATATATTATTATACAATTTTAATATAAATCCAAATCTATTTAACTAGACATTTCGAGGAACTTCAACCCATCCATCAGCGCTAAAGAGTGGATCTGCTTCATTGGCATCCCAAACTTCGTCATCTTTATTGATGGCACATTCAAGATTGTTGGTTGGTTCTTCTTTGGTAAGGGAAGAAACCATCCATCGAATAGCTTCAAAATGTTTCTGTTGCTCTTTAATCATTTACATTTGGCTTAGTTCTAAGTGTCTTTGATTTCTAAGAATGAAAGTAAGGATATTCTTGAATGATTCAAGTGTTTGTTCAAGATTTTCGCAAAGTTTTTGATGTGGAGAGGCCATTATTGAAGAGATAATTTTATATATGAAAAAGAGTAAAGATAGAGATTGAAAATAATAATTTTCTAGAGTAAATAGGTATATATAGGGGTAAGAAGTCATTAGAAATGAATTGGTGTTTGGTAATTATTTATTTTTAATTTTAAAAAACAATTTTGAAAACTAGCCGTTATATGTCGATGCACGCTATTTTTCCAAAACTACTTTATTTTATAATTCTACTGTTTTTGGCCTGTACTATTATATTTTTATGACTTTCAAGATATAATTGATAATGTAAACTAGCAAGAAATAGAATTTTCATTGATAAGGATGATTACAAGAAATAAAAAGAAAGATACATGAGATTCATCATAAACTTAAAACTATAAAATCCAAATATAAAGATAGCTTAAATAAACAACTAGAAAGATGTGGATGAAGATGAAGAAGAATTACCAAGTTTGTGGATGATCTTTCCAAAGAATTTATCTAGTTTGTTGGAAATTTAGGTAAATTTCATTGAGAATAATTTCTTAAGCTTCTTTGGTTGTGAATGATCTTCTCTTGATTTTGTAGAAGACCTTTGTTGGATGGATTAGGTGGCATATTGATACTTTCCAAGGAAGTATCCTCTTCCTCTTCTTGTTCTTCCTCCTTGACTTCCATTTCCTCTCCTTCCTCTTCCTTTTCTTCTCTTATTTCTTGCTTCTCTTTCCAAACCAACCATTGTTCCTTTTCTACAAGCGTTTCATAAGGCTCGAAAAAGGGTGAAATTTGCATAAGTGAAATGTTGGCCTTGTCAAATACTTTTCGAGGGATGTTTCCTCTCCTTTAAGGTCAACACCAAAATAGTTGAAAACTCGAGTAAGATACACACCATGAAATGCAGTATTTTCATGTTTAGAATGATTTTTAGGAAAAAGTTCATCCAAAATGACTTGAGACCAATTTATGTCGTACTGACCATAAATGGTGAAAATAGCTTTGAATTTTTTTATTTTGGGTTATTATAATTACCCATTTTAGGAGTGATACATTGATGCAAAAGATGGCTTAAAATTCTTGCTTTTGGACGTAAGTTTTTGTTTTTGAATTCAAAATCATCATCAATTTTGAAAATGTCATGAATCACTTCACAGTTTTGAAAATCAATTTGAAAAGTTAAAAGGTTCATCCCATTAGATTTTCATCCAAGAATGGGACCTAGAAGTTCACAATTCAAAAAAATTTGTGTCCCCTTGACATTACTCCAAACTTCTCATTCTCTTCCATCATTAAACTTTCCTTTTAAATTTACATAAAACATATTAACCAATTTTGGATCACAGATGTAATCATTTTGAGAAGCATCGACTAAACGAAGAATTTCATTTTGTAAACAAAGATTAAAAAGATCGTAAGTAAGAAAATCTTCAAACATAGCAAATCTTTCGGGAAAGTCTTTTTCAAAAGATATATATATATATATTCCATATAGGCTTGAATGGCTTCTTTATCATCAAAAAGATATTCTTTTATTTTCTTAGAAAGCCTCATGGTTTCCTTAGTATTGCTTAAGGATGCCATTGAAGTGTAGTTTGAAGAGATAAGAGAGTTTATGATTTTTGAATTTGAAAATGAAAGTGAAAAATGAATGGATGGAGATAGCGTAAATAAATAGAGAATCAAAGGACATGTTCTCTGGTCAAGAGATATATTTTCAAAACATAGAAGTTGGGGAAAAGGTGGAGGAAAATTCAAATTTTGAATTTAAAATTGAAATTGAAATTCAAAATATGCCTACATATGTCGACATAAGCATGTGGGATATATCGACATATAGGTCGAAATTTTCAAAAAGAGAAATTCAATAAATAATTCCTATTTATCTATAATTGTAACGACCCAGAATTTTCAATTATTTGAAATTGGAATATTTAATTGATTTTAAATATTAAAAAGTTAATTTATAGGTTATATAACTTGAATTTCAAATATAATGATTTATTTGATAATTAAATTGTTGGATTTAAAAATTGAAATTGTTTAAATAATTGAATCTTGGGTTTTAAGTTGGATAAAAATGATTTCAAAACTTATTTAAATTCTATTAAACGGGAATGAAGATAGTAAAACTTTTAGTTCAGATTTAAAGGTGATTAATTTGGTTTTTATAATAATTCGTTTAATTAACGTGTAAAAATAGCCTTCCGAGGCACTGTCTTGGATTTCGACGAAACCAGTGTCATTGGATCCCTAATGGTGAGTTAGTGTAAGCCGACGATTTTTTGTGACGATCGGATGTATCATTTGGACATGTGAGATCGAAACATGTAGAAATTAATTTCAAAAATTTAATATAGTAATTGGGTTTGAAAAGCTATCTTCTGCATACGATGGTATTAGGCCTCGAAACAAGTTCCACTGCGTTCGGAATAGGGGTATAACATATAGAACACCAAGCGGCACGTCTCGATAGGAGTTCGAATGTTTTCGAACGTTTAAAAGCTTGATATTTTGAATTAAATATATATATATATATATATATATATATATTATACTATATCCTTGACCGTGCCATACCATTAGCCATACTTGCACTATTAGGCCATATCCCCCCCATGACTTAACCATACCTTTCCCTCTCTATTTATAATTGCCAGCAACTAAATTGGAGCCTTCTCCATTTTCAAAACCTGAAATAAAATAAAAATGAAGAGAATGCAAATATATATATATATATATATATGCTAATAATACTCTCAACTGCCTCCTCCCTCTCTCAATCCTATGGCCACCATTATTTTGGACCACCACAGGCCATATCAGGCCTAGACTTCAACTGGGGTTTTGTTCGCAGCGATGTGATGGATGATTTGGACGGTGGAGATCGTCTAAGGTGGGCGGTAGTGGCCAGACGAGATGAACGTGATTTGGTTTTCATGCTCATTCTAGAGATGGTGGCGGGGTTAGGCGGCGACATTTGAGGGATAGGGTGTGTCGAGGTTGGGGCTTTCATCGATGGAAGTACGACGGTGGACAAGTGTCAGTGGCAACGGCGGTTTGGAGTTAAAAGTCGTAGTAGTTTTTGGGTTCACTGTGGGATTTGGGGTCATGCGCGATCAACTGCGTGCTGACGAGGGTGGCGAGCAAGGGGAGCAGGTGGCGGATTCCGGGCGACGCGATGGTGGGTGGTCGGCGACGTTAGAGCATTGGTGGATTTCGCGTTTAAAAAAAGGAGGCTCGTGCCTGTAGCGTGAAAGGGAGGGAGAAGGTTAAGTTCTAATTTTTTTTCTAATTAGTTAATAGTTTAGTTAATTTCAAATTTAATTATCGTGAATATTTATTTATTCATAACTTTCTCGTTCGAGGTCCAAATTGAACGCGATGAGTCGCTTGCAATCATATCGATGAAGGCTATGCTATGAAGTTGGATTGGACGGATTTGGAGCTAGTGAGAATTTTGGGGTTAAAATTGGACGTTCGTTCAATTTTAATGCAAAACGGAATGTTTCAACAAAACAAAAATCAAAGTGAGTTATTCTCACCTTTTTGGTTAACTAGTATGATATATAGTTGTTAAAAATTGTTGAATGATTGTTTGGATGAATTACTATATAAATATTATATATATATATATTAGTTGGTTTGGACATATTCCTGCCTCTGGAGCGGATGAGACCATATTACGTTCTCGTGTAAGAGCAGATGAACCTTTGTATACGAATTCCACCTCAAAGCGGTTGGTTTATATTTTATGATTATATAACAGTTGTGATGTAAGGGGAAACAGGTTGGTGGGATGCAACAGGATTCTTCGCTATTGTTGAATTGTTTAAATAATATTTCTTTTATATGGATTATTGAATAATGAACCTGATATTGGACACTATGGTTATAACATTATTCTATGTTTAAAATAAAAACCTAGTGATTATAGAAAATCAATATCAATATTGGTTGAGCATTTGGCGGCTATTGGCCTGAAAATTATTATTTTGAAATACTATAAATTGCCAATTGAATTGAAATTGGGTTTAAGACAGGAAATGATTTTAAATCCAAAAATGGGGTTCAGAAATATATTATTTTTTAAAAAAAGATGATTTATTTACATTTAATATTGCTTTAAAAGTATTTAATTATATTCGTATTATTTTAAAAGTATTTAATTATATTAATATTGTTTTAAAATTATTTGACTAAATTAATATTGTTTTAAAAGTATTTAATTATATTAATATTGTTTTAAAAGTATTTAATTATATTAATATGATTTTAAGTTATTTAATTATAGTAATATTATTTTAAGGTTATTTAATTATATTAGTATTGTTTTAAAGTTATTTGTTTATAGTTAATATGGTTTTAAAGAAATTATCAAAATGCTAATAGTTTGGAAAGGTTGATTATTTCAAGAATAATTATGGTTTGAAATTAATAATAAGGATTATTAATAAGGTTTGAAAATAAATTATTGTTATTTATAAAAAAGGTAAAAGTTAATTATGATTTCTGTTTAACAATACTTTGAAATTATTAATTATTATTTTTAATATGTTTTAAAGTTAATAATTTTCATTTATTTATAATGTTTATTGTTAATTATTATTATTGTATAATGATGTTTTGAAGTTAAAGGTTTTTAATTATTTGTATATGTTTCCGAGACCCATGAATAGAGTTGAAAGATTTGGATTTTATAAAGGAATTTATAAAATGGTATGAAGACTTAAGGGAAGGTTATTTACAAGGTTAAAGAGTTTATAAATGATTAGATATATATAAACGAATTTTAGAAATAGGATTATAGATTTATAAAAGGAGGTTTATAAATGGTTATGGATTTGTAAAGGCTTTATAAATGATTTTAGAAATATACAAAAAGAATTTATGAGCGATTGAAATGTATAAAAGAATTTTATAAATGGTCTAGAAGATTTATAAAATGGATTATAAATGTTTTAACAGAATTATAAGGAGTTTTATAAATGACTGGAGAATCGATTAAAAAGATAATCTTTCTCAATTTTGTGGATATACTTATACCGTTGAGATAAGTATATGGATATTTTCCAAGTATTGAAATATAGGGATTTACGGTTATACCTTTGTAAAAGTATTTTTATACAAGTAAATTACAAAGTGATTTTTATGAATGAAAGATTTAATAAAGGAGGCTAGTGATTGCTTATATGCTTAACCAATGTTGGTTTTCCCTATGAAATAAACCCCTGATTGAATGTTTGTTGTTCGATAGTTAAATAACCGACTATCGAAATTAGACCCAAACGTAACTTTGGAAATATCTAGAAGAAACACGTGAGTTATATGGCACAGTCATCTACGATGATGTTGTACTGTGCGTATAAATCTCGTTTCGTTCTCCTAGGACAATGATAAGGAAATCCATCCACTAACGTTTAGGAGGCAATCTCTGACCTTATCTTTGACTGTTTACTTCCTAAAGAACCGGGGTTGAGTTTACCAGGAATTATCGAATGTTGTTTCGAAGAGACCGGGATCGGGTATGTTATCTGAAAACCAATTCGATCCAACAAATGCATTTTCGAAGTGAAGACATCTTGAAGATGATGAAATTGGAGATGGAGCACTTAAGTGTTTTGTTCAATGCCAGAACGAAATTGTATGGATGAATTCTAGTACTGCATTGTTGCTTGGAAGGCAGTATTAGCATTCCAAGTGGGAAGTGCTATATAAAAGATAAAACATAGCCTCAAGCCTTATCAACCGGGACTGACTAAAACATGGGAGATGTAGCAGGGCTAAGTGGGTCGCTCCCAAGTAGGGTATGATCATCCTTATCTAAAGTCACTATTATCTCTCATTTGTATGCTTCGGGGCCCATTAACAGAGGGGTGATCATATTTGGTACTATCCAGTAAGGGGTAGGCTGGTCTTGTGTTGGCAGATGATCCAAGTTAGGTCCTCGGTGTTATTTTATCTAGAGATGCACCATGACGGGCGGTACCCCAGTAGCCCAGTCATTGTATGGAATCCATTCTCCAATAAGTGTCGTACGGACTTAGTTGTGCCCAACTATGCTGAAACGTGAGATGCAAGCATTTCATCTATATTCATATTTTACTTTGATCCCTAAACATTATTATAATATATATGGATTTTCTATAGAAAATGTTTTGGTTATCATAAGGTAAAAACCCGTCCATGTTTATATGCGGCGTGGTCTTATGAGATACTTTTTATTTTCAAAGAGTTTTATATAACTTTAAAATCCAGTTGGGTTTGTTTTTCTCACGCTAGTTTTTCAGATGACCCGTGTATTATTCTATTATAATGCTCGGATCAGACCGAGCATATTTATAGATTTTAGCTGGAAGCTTTGGAGCTTTAGGAGACGAGTTGGAGGTCCAGGGACGTATTCACGTATATGGTTATTTTTCTGCTACATTTGTTATTGTATTTATCAGCAACTATAAGGATAGGCTGTTATAACTGTCCAGGTTGAAATAGGTTAGTATACTATGATTGATTTCCGTATATATACATATTGCAGTTTTGTTTTTGTGTAAAGATTTGATGTATATTATAGATTATTCATTCCGTTGTGATATTCTGTGTTGTTTAGTTTTCTTCTTATATTCTCTCTTCTTTCTTTTTCCCCAACAATCGGGCTTTCCGACATTCGATTACTCGGCACGCAATACAGTGAACGTATTAGTGTCGATTTTTTAGGGTCGAAAATCCCTGGTCTTTACATTTGGTATCAGTGAAGGTTAAGCAAGCACCTTGGCTTTGGTGGGGTACTCATCAGAGATAGGGTCAGCAGCACCCTAGAATGAGTTTGTGTGTGTGTGTGTATAAGCACGTATTTGTTGGTGATATAAAATTGTTTTATATTGTGTTGGTTGATTTGTTGAGTGGCTTATGGATTCTGGTCAATACGAGTAATTAACATTATTGATATGGATCTCTAAACACTTTATCAGAACAATTCGACATAGTATCGTTTTGAAATTGAGTAAATGAAATAATTTTACCTTTATTATATTTTATATATAAAGGAATAATTTTTTGGAAAATTATTATGATATATATGGTGTGCTTGGTTGTTAGGAAATGATAATGTTATATTACTATCATTGTTGTTTGTGATCGAACAAAAGTTGAGATTATAATATAAGCAAGATAAACAATTAAGAAATAATTTTATATAACCAAATGGAATTATATAAATATATGATTTATAAGTGTGATTTATAAATTGAAAGGAAATGAGAATTCGGAAGTATATCATCAAAATGATTTGTAAATTAAAGGATTTAAAAGCTGGAAATTTGAGAATTTAAATCCTGTTTATTCTGGAAATGGTTTTTCAAAATTTTAGAGAGTAATAATAGTATTATTTGGAAAATATTTTTGGATGGAAATATTTTTAAATGGATTTAAAGAGAAAGAGAGCACTGAACTCACTTCGGTCACTAGAAAATAATTTCGGTGATGACTTCAGCATCATCGACGTTCATTTTCGGGTTTCCAAAAGAGGAATTGCTACCATTGGGGTTTTGTTTTGGTAAAGTTAGCTTTGCTTTTAAAATTCAAAGGAAAGATTTGATATACAAGGGGATTATGTATATATATGATTTCAAAATGATTTGAAATAAATAAGAATAAGATGTTTAAACTTTGAAAATTTTCATTGAGTGCTTTATGAAAATGTGAAAAAATAATTTTTTAACGTATAAATTTTGTGAAATGGTAAGTCAAACAAAGTTTAAAACGGTTGGATATGAATGTTAGGAAAAGTAAATTTGAAATTTAATTATGGAATAAAATTTACTTAAGTTAGGTTAAATAAAATGGATTTTGAAAAGAAATTTGACTTAAGTAAAGGTAAATGAAGTGATTTTTGGAAATAGAATTGATTATGATTTGAAATGAATTAATGAAATGAGCTAATTTAATAAATTAGTGAGTTAAATATGGTTTTGGAATGTTGGTCAATAAAATTGAATATTGAAACTGGAAAAAATGAATTGAGTTAAACCGAATTGAAATTGAATTGTAATGGATATGGAGTTAAGTTGTATAAAATATTTATAAACTCAAGTAATGAAATGATTCATAAATGAATTTAGTATAGAGTGAAATGTTGTTAAAGATAAAATTTGATGGAATAATTCTTAAAGGATAATTAGTATTGGAAGGAATATACTAAGTAAATAAGTGAATGTGAATAATGCAATGTGAATAATTGAATGTAGATCAATTGAATGTGAATAAAATAAATGAGAATGAAGTGAATGTGAATAAAAAGGGATTTAGTATAGTTAAGTAATCAATTGAAATAAATATATAAGTTGTACGTATATTATTTTATTCGCATAACGGTTTGATCTAGATTCGAGTACATGATTTCAAGATGATTTACATCAATTCGAGTTAGGATTTTTCACTCGAACCTCGACGGCGAACACTGGATATGGATTTTTGATTGATTCTGGTATTCTCTATCATAGTATATGGCTATGCAAGGAGAATGCCAATTTCTAATTGGGGAACTGGATTCGAGTCTGCACTAGAGTAGTCATGTGAACGATACTAGTTCGGAAGTGAAATTGTGTGATCGAGCGAGCGATTAGATTTGATATTGCGTACGGATGATATATGTACATCGTACGGGCTTTAGTAAAGAAAATGTTGGAAATTGAAATTGCAGAATAATATGATTATGAATTATATGGTTAGATACCATTGGTAAATAAGATGTAGGTATATAAAAGCAAGAGCTAATTTGATGCCTTTGATTTCATAGGTAAAATTTGGTTGCCTGACTAAAAGGTACATCTTTAAACCATTGTTTGATTTGATGGTTTTATGATTGAGCCACTTGGCTTTTGTTTTCTTTTGCTGGTTTGGGCCCGTATTGGCGATTCGTAGTTGTTCCGATCGAGCCACGCAAAGGAGACGCTGGCGAAATTTTCAGAGAAGTTAAGGCGTTAGAAAATTTTTGAGAAATTTTGAAAAAAAATTTGGTAACTAAAATTTGATTTTGAGTTATAACCTGAAATGATTGGATGGTATGATATGAATTGGAATCTATGAATGAATTTAGAAAACTTAGTAAAAGTAATGACAATGGTTTCAGCAAATTAATTTTGGGAAGTTAAAGGCTTAAAAGGAGTTGGTAATTTATTTCAACTAATTGGCTTTAAAAAGTAATAGGTTTGGGCATTTCTTTTCTTACCTTGGCGATTTTGGGGATGAAATTCTTTTTAAGGGGGAAAGAGTGTAACGACCCAGTTTTAAATATCGAAAAGTTAATTTATAGGTTAAATAACTTGAATTTCAAATATAACAATTTATTTGATAATTAAATTGTTGGATTTAATAATTGAAATTGTTTAAATAATTGAATCTTGGGTTTTAAGTTGGATAAAAATGATTTCAAAACTTATTTAAATTCTATTTAATGAGAATGGAGATAGTAAAACTTTTAGTTCAGATTTAAAGGTGATTAATTTGGTTTTTATAATAATTCATTTAATTAACGTGTAAAAATAGCCTTCCGGGGCACTGTCTTGGATTTCGACGAAACCAGTGTCATTGGATCTGTAATAGTGATTTAGTGTAAGTCGACGATTTTTGTGATGATCGAACGTATCATTTGGACATGCGAGATCGAAACGCGTAGAAATGAATTTGAGAAATTTAATATAATATTTGGGTTTGAATAGCTATATTCTACATACGATCGAATTAGGCCTCGAAACAAGTTCTATTGCGTTCGGAATAGGGGTATACATATAGAACGCCAGACAGCATGTCTCGATAGGAGCAAGAAATTTTCGAACGTTTAAAAGCTTGATATTTTGAATTAAATATATATATATATATATATAATTTTTTATCCATGACCGTGCCATACCATCAGCCATACTTGCACTATTAGCCTATACCCCCCTCCCCATGACTTAACCATACATTTCCCTCTCTATTTATAATAGCCAGACCCTTAATTGGAGCCTTCTCCATTTTCAAATGTAGATTTACAAATAGACACTCTATTAAATTCACTTCTAGCCAATGAATAAAACAAAATATTCTTGGCTTTTAGAGTTACTTTGAGTAACTACTTTTTGGTCAGCAGTCCTAGTTGAAAAATTAGTCTCAATCTCAGTATACTCATTTTGTGTGATGTCCCAAATGTCTAAACCAATTGATTGTAAATATATTTTCATTCTACATGACCAACACATGTAATTACTGCCATTAAAAAGTAGGGGTTTAGAAGTAGATTGTCCTTCTACAAATGAGTTACTGAAAAGTGGATTAACAGTGCTGCTAACATTATTACTAACAGTGTTATTAGCCGTTAAAACTTTTCAAAATAAAAATTACGAATACTTTGAAAATAAATGCTCTGTTATCAAATGTCTTTTGGTGGAAGATGGATCTTAAGGCTAATTTAACACTAAAGGGATGGTGAATAGTGCTTTATAATTTTTGGGAATCGTTTTGAATTATTTTAAGATTTAGTTTAAACAATGCTATTATCAATCACAAATTCAAACATAGATAAATATAAATGCGGTAAAAGTAAAAAGGAAAGAACACATCAGGATTTTACACTGGTTTGGAGTTACCCTATATCCAGTCCTATACAATTCCTTGTATAGATTTCTTTTCGAATAGCAAAGCAAATACAATCTCGATTTCAAGGCAACGAGACACACCCTCCAGACTGTCCGACCTCTAAATAGACCCACTTGATTTACACGGGCCACGAGCACATCCACTAGATTTCGAGTAGCACACCCAATTGATTTACACGGGCTACAATCACACCCACAAGTATAACAGTATGATTTGATAGAGTTTTACAGACCCAGATCGTTGATCTTGATTACAAATGATCCTATAACCTCTTGAATTGCACTATGATCTTATTTGAGTGGGAGAGATGAGAGAAATCATAAAGTAATCAATAGAGAATCAAATCAATGGAGTTTGAATTTGATTGAATTTGAGAATATTTTGAGTAAATTTACTTTTAGAATTCAAGATAGTGAAAGAGGAGAGAATATATGAGAAAGTAGTTAACAAAAATTCATTGGTTTAACCCCTATTTATAGAGAAACAATAGTCATGTCCATTTGTGAAGAGATATGATGAAAAGACACTTCTATTCAAAGTTTGAATTTTGAAAATTACCATCACTAAGTCGATATATCCTTCACAAAATTGAAAAACACTTTATAAAATTTATTTTTAAAATATTAAGGTTTATGAAATATTTTGATACTTTGTAAAACCATCTAAATATAGTTTATACATATTTTAATCATATCAAAACCTAAGAAAACTTTATAATAATATATTCAAATATATAAAGGATTTATTATGAATTTCTTTCGAAAATAATAAATATAAAGTAAAAGTGAATATATTTGGAATCAAAGTAATAACAAATATTATAATAAACTTACAAATATTTAGAAATCTTTGAATACAAAAATTATAACAAAGTATAATATTCAAAGTATATTAAATATAATAAAATCAAAAGATAGAAATAATTAGACAGCTATTTTGAATATTTTGAAAACAAGAATTCTTTTAAAACAATTTTTAAGATATTTGAAAATCATTTGAAAAAGGAGAAATAAAGAGTGAGAGATTAAAGATGTGTTATCAGGGTTTCTAAAAAAATCTTAAGACTCTATAAATTATCTAGGATACCTTGAGTTCTTCAATACTCATGAGTCTTCAATCTCTAACTCTTGAATCGTTATATCTGCCTCTTGAATCTTCTCTTGATACTGTATAGTCTTCTTAATCAATACATGTCTAATATCCTGCACTATATACTAATATAACTTGATAAAAACATTAGCATCTAAATTTTATATAATGTCATATGGTTGTTATCATCAAAACCAATGCCTAAGGTACTAATAGTGCACATGTGTTGTTGAGATGTATACATAGGATATACTTTGTATATTTTTGATGATAGTGGGCATTAACTTTTTTATATTGACCCACTTCATGTATATTCTCTACAATAAATTATCGCTGCATTTATTGACCTGTATTCCTTGTTATTTACTTTATATTGTGCATTGTTCTATCCTGTAAAAACATTTGTTCATTGCTTTGTGTTGTTATTGAGTACGTAAGGATGAGATGATTATTCGATTTTTGAAATACGTATCAGTGTTATTCTAAGGGAATATTCACATGGACAGCCCAATATCGCCTCATTCTCCATATTATCAGACAGTATTACTTAGTGATACTCTTCGATGGTATGGGTATAGAGGTGGGATGTTTCATTTATGGGTCCAATAGGCTGCTGAAATGATCATCAGTCTGCACCAGTTCCCTATGCTTTTGCCCGGAAATCGTGAAAAGATGGCTGTGACACAACTAGAGGTCGAAGAGCACTTCCCTTACTACTTGTCCCTACTCTATTCTCTCTAGTACGAACCAAGCCACACAGTCACGTAAGCAAAGATTTGATAAAACCCAATTCCTTTTCTGCTCATTTTGTTCTTCCTTTATTAATTGTGTCAACTGTTCTTGTCTGTCAAGCATGGAAATGATCGGATCCTCTCTAGATGGAGAGGGTGGCTATGGAGAGGCCTGGTGCTGGAAAGAGATGGGAATATCTTATAGAAGTGGACGATACATGGGGTCTCGACATGAATCTCATCTAAGTTACAGGAATTTTCACTGCCTTCGGAACATTAGCATCAATCATAGTAGTATATTGATGCTAAATTAGTATCTCGTCAGCAACAGGAATAAGAAAGTTGTGAAGGAAGGCAGTACTCAAGTTTCCATGTGGGTTGTATTGCCTTCTCTCACCCAATCTATTCTTGATCATATTGTCAATGATCATGTGAGCCCAATTTAGGAATTAAATAATACTAGGGGAAAATAGGTTTTCTAACTAGGGGGAAATCTCATCAAAGCTGCTAAATTTAGGAATTAAATAATATTACAGAATTCTAATAACAATACAAGCCAAACTTATGAGATTTGGAGTGGCCCAGTTCACATTATTATTTTCTATAATTTTGACACAAAACAGATTCATCATCCATTGATAAATCATCTAAATTAGCTCCTTCTGAAGAAATGTCCAAAATTGCACCTAGAATACCTTCACTAAATTGAATTTCTATTCCTTTAACATTAGTATGCGAAGAACCAGTCTATTATCCCTTGTCCAATTTTCAAATTCGCATAAAGTAGGGCAATACACCTTGGATATATATTTCTCTCAAAATTACTCATATTTATGATGTTAATAAGTCATGCTTAATAAAAATGTTTCGAGTATTGTATAAAGAAAGAGAATTGAGGTTTACTGGCCTTCCGCCGAGTGATTCATTCATCGTCGGGCCTTATATCTCTTAATATTCTCCTTCTAATTATTGAGTCATTTTTTAACTTCAACTGTAATGCCCCACCTTTAGATCCATATTACCTAAGAATGTTACAAGTAATATTGTCAAGTAATATAGAGAATAAGGCTGGATAGGATCGATCATCCATGTTTATTCCCTTAGGCTAACACTGTCATGTTTTACCTTTTTGTCTGAAGAAATATAATGACGTGAACTGGCTTGGCACAAAGTAATAGACACGTTGGCTAATATCAAACATAACAATATATCACATAATAAACAACACAGAATCACTTATCGTAGTAGAAAATATCACATAAATATATACATATACGAGGAACTTCAACAGTCTCAAAAGAATATATACATACATCCAAAAGTGATGTCACTATCTCATACAAGATACATAAGTGTACATATACATCCAACTCAAAATACTGACACTAGGTACATTTAAATATATAGATAGAATATCTACCACAGCATAGCTAACCATATCCATAGTCAATGAGTCCCTGGACCTATCAAGTCTCGGCCTAACTCGAGTATTTATAAAAATAAACGGGTCAGACTCTCTCTAAATATAATCAGGTGAGATCGCATAATAAGTAAATGCAATGCGCTAGATATTACAATATCTTAGTAATGGTCACATTCATTAACAAGTATCAAGACTAAATCACTATATTAAAATGTAATATCACGATCATGAACGGTTATCATTTCATTGTAGTGTGAATAAGATCCAATCAAACATAACATTGCATAACAGCACCACACATTAAACATAAAGCTATACCACTTTTAGCTAACACAAAAATAAAGCATATAGCAAGAGAAAAATTCATATAGTAGATCCTATCATTGTCTTGATTATGGTGAAATTAATTACTTATGCGAGTTGCTCTATTCCAAGGGGAGATTTAGAAGACATACTCATGCAGCCATTATATACCAACCCTCTAAACACAAGGGACATATATGGTACTGACTGTTGGCTTTATTGGTTGTGGGCAATTACTAACATAGATTCCATTCTATCACTAACATTGATAGTATCACTAACATATATCACGACTTAGGGAGCGACCCCACAGTTAGCCTACCAGGTCAAGTAGATAATACTTATTTTTAAACTAGTGAGCTATGGACATATCATATTTTCCCAATATACAGTTTAAAACTGAAGTGTTATATACTATAGAAAAGTAATCGTTAAAGTAACACTGTGTGTCCCATACCACTTGGTGTTGCAAGAGTATTTACTATAAGTTAGTAAATACCACTCGCTTAATTGTTCAACATGATAAGTCGTATAATCAACCGAAGAAGTGACACAGAATGTTCCATATAATTTGGTGTTTCTACGTCATTTCATTATATTTCTTATCCCATAGAAGTAAAATTTGCATAAAACATTATATCTATGGTCATATAGAAATTCTATAAGTTCGACAGGTTTAGTGTAAATGCAATGAGTTGCAAAAGGATGAATCATTGTTCACAAGCAATTGGTTTGCTCTTTCAACACATGTGCAATACTTTAAAATCCATATCAGGTAATTTAAACCTCAAAATATTGTAAAATGCACAACATGAAAGCTATAAATTGGTCTTAGCTTTCAAGTAAGAAAAAGATAATCAAATTTGGACTTACGGTTCAAAAGTTATGGCTAAATAAATTTCAGATATAAACTTAGAAAAATTACCGTAAAGACAGAATTATGACTGTATGTTCAAATCCATTTCAGGTCATTTAAACCTCAAAATTTTGTAAAACTCACCAAAATAAGTTATAGATAATGGTATTAGCTTTCCAACAAGAAAAAGATCATCAAATTTGGACTTACAGTTCAAAAGTTATGGCCAAATCAATTTTGGGTAAAAACTTCAAAAAATCAGTATAAAGACAGAGCTATGACTATAAGTTCAAATCCATTTCAGGTCATTTAAACATCAAAATTGTAAAAATTACAACAAGAAAGTTATATATAATGGTCTTGGCTTTCCAACAAGACAAATATAATCAAATTTGAACTTACATGTTCACAAGTTATGGCCAAATCAATTTCAAGTATAAACTCAGAAAAATCACTCTACAGAGAGTGCTACGATTGTATGTTCAAATCCATTTCAGGTCACTTAAACCTCAAAATTTAGTAAAACTCACAACACGAAATTTTGTAAAACTCACAACTCAAAATTTTGTAAAACTCACAAAAATCCAGTCATTACTCAACTTTTTAATTCATTTTAAGCTAAATTTCTATATTTGAAATTCATACATTAAGAAAGCCAACTTCTAATAAGAAGCTATATATATAAAACCAAAATAATTTACTTTCTCTTACTAAGATATTTATCTCACTAAAAATCATCTTAAATACATTTTGTAGACTTTCCTTTCATACTCCTAAAACTTATTTCGGTACACATCATATTTTTATACTGAAAATCAAAACTCACTTCACAATTCCCTTTTCTTTGCTTTATAAAAGAACTTTTTATATCTTGACATATTATTCAATAAAGCTATATGAAATCAAAATACTCTTTATTTACAAAAATTAGAGTATTTAAAAATTCAAGAACTTATTTCAATCATATAAAGTTAACTAAAAGTCCAACCTTTCTAATAAAACAATTATAAGGTTAAACGAATTTATTCCCTTCTAATTTATTCTCATGGTTTATTATAACTTTTGCTTTTCAACAAATTTCAAAATGCTTTTTAAATTATAATTATCTGATTCTGGATAAATCTTTCCCCGATAATAATTTTCTAACTTTACATTTTACAAATAATATAATAGCTTCTTATGTATTTATTTATACCAAACCTTATTTATTTATCATTTAAAATAAATATCATTAATATAATTTATCCTTCTGATTTTAAATCATCAAAATACGAAGTTTCATTTTCTTCAAGTATTGTCTTATTCTTAAATTTCCAAAATTTGTTAACACCATTACCTTACATCCTTTATAACACAATTAACTTTTATTTTAACTTCCCTAAACCAGGACTCATATATATATATATATATATATATATATTTCAATATTCATTTAAATCACAGTATGTTATACACAACCAATCAAAAGCATTATATATAATCCATTTTAGCGTATACCTTGTAAATGAACATACATAAAATTAACATATATCAAATAATATAATGTCGTTGCATTGCCATCCTTTTATAGCAAACTGCTTTGTCAATGGAATGCAATGTTGACCGTAAATCAACATCGCCTCGCCACTAACCTCTGCCACCGCTAACGCTCGGTAGCTGCACTCGTCATCTAAAATGTTAATACACACAATGTATCTTTATTGTTTTCATTATAATTACCTTTAACTAGATATATATTACTTATTTCATAGTAGTTATATTTTCCTTCTCCGTTTATTTATAAAAAAATCTTTCTAAATAATATCCTATCTTTTCAAATAGTATTATTCAATCCCAAATCAATCACTTAATATTATTATCAAAACTCCATGTAATATCTACTTTCAAAAATAAAATATATAGCTTATAATTTTTCTTTAAAATATCATTTATCTCCAAAACATCATTTAATTTTTGAGTAATATTTGCTTCAAAAATTTATTTCATCTTTCAATATTATTTGTAACACATCGATAAATATTTACAAGACTTTCAAAATATTATAACTCAAAGCACCGTGTTTGACTATCTCATCCTAGTGTTTTTAGGAATCACTATCGAGAACGTTGGCCAAATGCCTCGACTAGAATTCTTAATGCACCCAACGGGTAAGTTAACACAACATATATTTCCAAAGATTTCTTTAATCAAAGAGATTTTTAATTTAAATAGAAGCTTGCTTTTATTAAACCACTTCCAGTAAATTTTTATATTTTTATACAAATAATTATTCACTAATAACAATTCAATTATACAACCATTCATCCATGCATACATTAAGTAACCAACAATTTTTTATTTCATCTTAGTATTTAGTTAATCATACATATAAATTAATATTCTATTTTTATAAAAGAACAAACTTCCAATTTCCCTTGTGGTGGTACACCATCGAAGACACTGCAAGGTCTTATTATTAATACCAAGTAGGTTTTGAACTCTCACGTGTTTATTCCTATTCCATATAAATTTTAAATTGTTATTAAAGATTTTAAAACAACCAAGCATTCATAAACCAATCAAACACATATAAGATAAACTAATTAATGTGCTCAGCGGAAGGCAGTTAGTCAGCTTCCGTTGCGAAGTTCTGATCACTAACAAATCAAAACACCACAATTCAATTCCAAGCCTTATAAGGTCCAATCTATGTTTACCATTAAATCTTACTCTTAACAAAAGTGAGTTCCAAACATTAGCATCATTTTCATAACAATAATTTGTATAGTGATTCAAATTTTTTACAAATACGTCCCACTGATTATTCTCAATAATCATTCATATTTATATCCTAAATAAGAAACAATTTCTAAATCCTACCATACAACTAAGGGACGGGACTCTAAGTCTGTCTACGCTAAGGTTCGTGTCTCTTACATTCTATATTGTTCAGAACTTCAGCTCTGATACCAAGCCGTAACACCCCATCTTTAGACACATATTACAAGTAATATTGTCGAGTAATATAGAGAATAAGGCTGGATAGGAGTGACCATCCATGTTTATTCTCAAGGGCTAACACTGTCACTTTTCTCCTTTTTGTCTAAAGAAATATAATGACGTGAACAATCTTAGCACAACGCAATGGACACGTTGGCTAATATCAAACACAACAATATATCACATAATAAACAACACAGAATCATAGATCGCAACGGAAAATATAACATGGATCATATCACATAAAGTGAGGCAACAAAAAGGGTGCACAGGACCTATAAATATATACATATACGAGGAACTCCAACGGGTCTCAAAAGTATATAAGAAGTGTTATATACTATCGAATAGTAATCACTAAAGTAACACCGTGTGTTCCATACCACTTGGTGTACTAGAGTATTTACTATAAGTTAGTAAATACCACTTAATTGTTCTACAAGATAAGTTGTATAGTCAATCGAAGAAGTGACACCGAACTTTCCATACCAATAGGTGTTACTTCATCATTTCATCATATTTCTTATCCCATAGAAGTAGAAATTTGCATAAAACATTATTTCTAGGATCATATAGAAATTCTATAAGTTCAAAAAGTCTAGTGTAAACGCAATGAATTGCCAAAGGACGAATCATTGTTCACAAGCAATTGGTTTGCTCTTTCAGCTCATGCGCAATACTTTCAAATCCATCTCAAGTTATCTAAACCTCCAAATTTTATAAAACTCACAAAAAAAGTAATAGATAATGGTCTCAGATTTCCAACAAGAAAAAGATCACCAAATTTGGACTTACGTTTCAAAAGTTGTAACCAAATCAATTTCAGGTATAAACTTAGAAAAACCACTAAAAAGACAAAGCTATGACTATATTTTCAAATCCATTTTAGGTCATTTAAACCTTAATATTTTGTAGATCTTACAACATGAAAGTAATACATAATGGTCTTGGCTTTCCAGCAGGAAAAAGGTCATTAAATTTCGATCGAAGGTTCAAAAGTTATGGCCAAATCAATTTCAGGTAAAAACTCAAAAAAATTACTATAAAGACAGAGCTATGACTATATGTTCAGATCCATTTCAAGTCATCTAGACCTCAAAAATTTGTAAAAACTCACAACATGAAAGATATAGATGATGGTCATGGCTTTCAAAGAGGAAAAGATCATCAAAGTTGGACTTACAGTTCAAAAGTTATGGCTAAATCAATTTAAGGTATAAACTTAGAAAAATAACTATAAAGACAAAGCTATGACTATATGTTAAAATCCATTTTAGGTCATTTAAACCTCCAAAATATGTAAAACTCACAATGTTAAAGTTATAGATAATGGTCTTATATTTCCATCAAGAAAATGATCATCTAATTTGGACTTACGGTTCGAAAGTTATAGCCAAATCAATTTCTGGTATAAACTTAGAAAAAGCACTATAAAGACAGAGCTATGACTATATGTTCAAATCCATTTCAAGCCATTTAAATAGCTAAATATCAAAATGTGACCAAAAAGAAACTATTGCATATTAATTCTATTTTCTAACCCAGAAATATTGATCTTAAACGGATTTAGGAAGTGCTATAGTTAACGCTGTTTTACTACAGCACACTTTCTAAATAAATTTTCTATTATCACCTTGTGTTTCGAAGAAGCATACTTTCAATCACAACAAAACCATAGCAATTCCATTCAATTTAACAACCGAAATCATTAATTGAATCGTTCTAAACAAACATGCAAATAACATTAGAAAGAGTGGTGAGGATTGCTCACCTTAACTCCTTGAATCCTTAGCCAAAAACACACATAATAACCTATCTTCTCTTATTTCAGCTAAGCCCTAGAACTAGTATACACGAAAGAACAAAGAGGGATTCAAAACTAATTCAAAGCTGAAATCAATTGTCTAGAAGATAATAAAAATGGCTTGAGAATCTTACCTTGATTATGTTGGATTTTTTCAGGATTTTATTGGAATTAAAAGAGTTGGTTTTTACTCTTGGGTTTAAATAGAGGAAGAGGAATACTTGGTTTTCTTTATTGGTTTTAGTTAGCACAGTAAATGTGTAAATGAGAAGTCAACTACTCTTTTGCTTAAGTCTTAAATCTGCATGGGTTGAAAATATACCCAATATGAAAGTGAATTGTTTTTATTCCTTATTTCTTTTATTTCTTTCTCTAAATCCAATTTCTTTCTTCTAATTTATTTTTATCAACTCACAAATCTTATCCTTACACAATTCCACCAATAAATTTACAATTTTACTCGTCATACACCTAAATTGATTATTAACAAGATAATTGTCTCTTAAACTCTTTTTATCAATAATTGGATAATTTGATAAATAAAATCTCAACATCTCTTAAAAATGATTACTTACAATTTAAACACTTCTTGCCCCTCTTCATATTAAACAAAAAGGATTTACCAAATCTCTATTCTTCTTATAAAAGTAGATTTATTTACTGATTCCAAAATATTCATTCCATATATTGATTTTCTCATTTTATATAAATTTAGAATTCACATTCCAAAAGAATTCATTCTCTTTTATAAAAGAAGGCAAATTCAAATAGCTCATTTAGATCTCCAATCTAAATCATTATTTATTTTATTGTAGTAGCTCTAAAATCAGGTTAGTTCCATCATCCATGAGTATTTTCTCAATAAATCGGAAGGATATGGAAGAGATAGGTCTTTCCTCTTGCCATGGTTAATATTTTTGTTTTTTGGTGGAAAAAATAAAGGATCTGGGAATTTTTGGAGCAAGGGTTTTTGAGGAAATGGGTAAAAAATGGTGTTAGAGTAGTGAAATGTAGAGGTGGAGTGAAAAGCTAGGAGTTAAAACATTATCGAAGTTTAGAAAATTTCCACCATCGGTGGACCGTTGTGCATAGCACCAGTGCACACCAATCCACCGATGTGCGTTTTTTCTGTTGTTTTCCAGCCTTTTACAATAGATATAAGTTTATATAATATAATAGCATATTATTAATAAAATGCTAGCTTTTATTTTATAAAAAAATTTGATTTTTATTATTATTAATTCGGTTATATACATAAACTATTTAAAATTTATTTCTAACTTTTATTTCTTAAAGTATATTTTTGAGAATGAAAGTCACAAAATAATTACAAAGTTCATGTATTTATTTATATTTAACTTTACAGTTTATTGAAATTATTTATAAAACGTAATAATGTTATAGTTTCTATTATTAAGTTTTTAGTAACAAAATTTTAATTTCTTGAATTGTAAAAAAAAATTAATTTAGTTTTATTTAAAATAGACAAACTTAATGAATTTATATGTTTAAAATTTATTTTAGTGTAAAAATTATTGTACTTTGATTAAATTTAAATTATCTGTATTGAAAAACTCATTATTATTTAAGAATTAGATTAAATCTGTTATCAAACAAATTCCAAGTTCTCGATGTAATCTAATATATGTATTTTCACTTAATGGCTTATAAATATATCTGCAATCTGATTTTCTGTAATAGATTTTAAAGAGATATTTTCCTTTTCAAAGTGATCTTATAGAAAATGATGTCTGATATCAATGTATTTAGTTCTTGAGTGATTAATTAGATTTTTTGCTAAATTCATTGCACTGCTATCGTAGTAATAAGTGATTTTCTTAAATTTATACAAAAATATTCAAGTGTTTGCTACACATAAATTATTTGAGTGAAAACTAAAGTAGTTGTAATATATTCTGCTTCATAAGTAGATAAAGACATACAATTTTGTTTTCTACTAAACCATAAGACTAAAGATTGTCATACAAAGTGACATGTGCCACTAATGCTTTTTCCGTTTGTTCGACATCCACCAAAATCAACATCCCATATGATACTGATTCAAATGGACATCCTTTTGGATAGAAAAGAGTACTGTAATCTTCAGTTCCAATTAAATATCATAGAATTCTTTTAACAACATGTAGGTGTGACTCTTTTGAATTAGCCTGAAATCTAGCGCATAGACACACACTCATCATTATATCGGGGCAACTAGCTGTAAAATATACTAAAGACGCAATCATACTTCTAAATAGCTTATAATCGACATCTTTACCATTCTCATCTTTATTTAAGTGAACAGTTGTAATTATTGGTGTCGGCTTACTGCTCATATTTTCAATACCAAATCTTTTAATAAAGTCTTTATAATATTTTCCTTGTGAAAAAAAATACCATTTTCTAATTATTTAATTTGTAAACCTAGAAAGTGATTTAATTCTCCTATATGGGACATTTCAAATTCTTTTCTCATTATTTCTGAAATATCCGTGCAGAATATTTCATCAGTTGATCCAAAATAATATCATCAGCATAAATTTGGACAACTAATAAATTATTATTTTTATTTTTATAAAAAGTGTTAAGTCTATTTTATCAATTTCAAAACAAGAGTTTAGTAAATAACTTTTAAGTTGATCATATCAAGTGCGCAGTGCTTTTTTTAAAACTGTACAGTGCCTTTTTAATCTTAAAAACATGATCGAGGTATTTTTCACGTTTAGATAAAGGTATTTGTTCAACATGTACATTTTATTTAATAAAACCAATTAAGAAGGTGCTTTTTACGTCCATTTGATACAATTTAATGCTATGATGACAAGAAAAAGCTAGTAGTATTCTAGTTGCTTCAAGACGTGCAATAGGAGCAAAAGTTTGGTCATAGTCAATTCCTTCCTCCTGATTGTATCCTTGAGCAACCAGCGTAGCTTTGTTTCTTATAATTTCGCCATTTTCATCACTTTTATTTTTGTAAACCCATTTTGTCCCAATTACGGATTGATCACTAGGCCTAGGTACTAATTCCCATACATTATTTCTTTCAAATCGACTTAGTTCTTCATGCATTGCTAAAATCCAGTATTCATCTTTACTAGCTTCTTTATATTTCTTAGGTTGTATAGTTGAAATAAAAACCATGTGACTCGTTTTATTCAATTGTCTTCTGGGAACCACTTTTTTACTTACATCTCTTAAACTATATATGATAGGGTGATCTTTTAAATTTGGGGGAGGGTCTTTGGTTATATTTTGTTCTTAAAGTTCATTTATTTCTTGAGAGTTTCCATTAAGTTTATCTTCTTCTACAGTCCGAGTGGTATTTATAGATTGGTTTATATTTGATATTTTAGTATCATCTTGTTCTATAAACTTTCCTTAATAGTATTTATTCTTTTATTGAAAATTCTGTAAGCTTTACTTCTATCTGAATAGCCAATAGTAATACCTTCATCGGTTTTAGTATCAAATTTTTTTGGTTTAGTATTTAAAATGAAACATTTTTCTCCAAAAACTCTAAAACAGGATATTTTAGGTTTCCTTGGATTGAAAAGCTCATTTGGGGTACATTTTGTTTTAGGTCTTATTGATACGCGATTTAGAACATAACAAGCAATAGCTACTACTTCAGCTTAGAAATTCTAAGGTAAAGTAGTGCTATTTAGTAAGATTCTAGCGCACTCTTGTAAAGTTCTATTCTTCCTCTCCACAATACCATTTTGTCATGCTGTTTTGGGAAAAGAAAAATTATAATTAATTTCCTTTTTATTACAAAAGTTTCTAAAATCATCATTTTCGAATTCTCCTCCATGATAGCTTTTTATTTTTTTAGCTTCTAAATATTTTAAATTTTGAATTCATTTTACAAAGTTTTTAAACATTTCAAAAGTAACGCTTTTATATTTTAAAAACAGAGTTCATGTATATCTTGAGAAATCATCAATTATTACAATCATGTATTTGTTATGATTTATTGACCTAACTTGAGTTGGACCAAACAAATCTAAGTGAAGTAATTCTAATGGTTGATTAGTTGATATTTCATTTATAGATTAAAAGACGATTTTCTTAATTTTCCTTTTGGACAAGCGTCATAAAGATTAATTATTTAAAATTCATTTTAGGAAAACCTCTTACTACTTCATGTTTTGCTATTTTATTTAATAATTTAAAGTTAATATGATAGAAATGTTTATGCCAAAACCATGGATCATTAGAGTTTGCTATAAGGCACTTGTTAATATCATTGTTAACTTTCATATTTAAAATGTAAATATTCTATTTTCTTAATCCTTCAAAAATTAGTCCTTCGTTTTGGTCAAAAATATGACAATTATCCTTTTCAAAATTTATTTTAAAACATTTATCACATAATTGACTAATACTTAAGCGGATATGTTTTTAATTTTTAATTGAGTAGACATTAATAATCAAAGGTGAATTCAAATTACCATTATTGTTAATGTCCCCTATTCCAATGATATATCCTTTGAAATTATCATTGAAAGAAATAGTGCCTCCATCTATATGTTTGATATTTGTTAGCATATTGGAGTTCCCGGTTATATGATTGGAAAAACCATTATCCAGAATCCATATTTCTTTAGCCAATGTGAGTGGATAACTTCAAAAAATAAATAAATTTATTAGTATCCACTTCCTACATTAGGGTCATAGTGTTAACTTTTAGGTAACCATATTGAGGAAGGTTTGGTATAATCATCGAAAGAATAATTAATATTATTATGAACATCTAAAAAAATATTTCAATATATTCTTTCTAATTAAATTGTTGTTTGTCTCTGGAACCCATATTTTAATTATTTTATTCCTAGAGATTTCTACTTCCTTTTAGACTTGCTATTTGATTTATTAAATTTTGTATATAGAGAATTATATTTCTTTGAAATATTCCTATTTTTATTTTTCTTAAAACCCAAACTATTTTTATTATAAGTCGGTCTTGAAATATTTGTCAAATTTGATAATTTTTCTTGACCTTTATTAAATTTTGAAACATTTTATGAAATTTTTTCTAATTTTTCATTAAAATCTAAATTTTGGATTTTAAAATGTCTATATTTGAAGTAATCCACAATTTTGTTTGATAACTTAATATTTTCATTTCTATATATCTTAAGCTTATTCTCAAGTATATAAATTAGACTTGTCATTTTCAAATGAATTTTGTGATTTTCCAATTCTTTAAGTAAACATTATTTTTGTTTTTTAAAATATCATTTTGATTTTTTAAATAATCAATCTTGGTGTTTTAATTATTAACGGTAAATTTCAAATCTTTATATAAATCTTTTAGTAAATCACATTCTTTAGATAAATCTAGTTATCCTTGAAAAATAATTTCAGTTCTGGAATTTTTATCTTTTAGCACAATTAATTCTAATTCGGCTTTATATAAATTTACTAAATTTTTGAGTTTTTCGAAGATTTCTATACTTTTTCTCTAATTCTATGCAAAATTATAAAAATCTCATTATATATTAAGTCAGATTATATCTCATCCTCTGTAGCTATGAAAAAGACATTTACTTTCTCATTATTGCTATCACTTTCTAAAGACAATGAGGAATCAAAGTCATCTAATGTAGCTTGAAATGATGGCTTCATCTTGTTGATGTATTTTTCATATTTACTTTTGCTTTTGAACTCCTTTTTCCCATTATTCTGAGTCGGACATTCCTTTATTATGTGACAAAATTTATTGCATCTGAAGCATTTAAGTCCAGAATATGTGTTTCCATTGTTGACTCTCTTTACTTGCTTCTTAACCTTTCTCTAGTTTTTTTTTCAATGAAAGCCATTTCATTTTCGTCATGTTCCGAATCCTCTTCAACTTGGAATGCGGTAGTTTTTCTCTCTTGATTTTTCATTTTTTAGCCTGCAAATTTAGTTTATAAGCCATTAAATTTTTGACTAGCTCCTCAACCTTAAGTTGTGAAAGATCGTTAGCATCTTTAGTGGCTAATACTTTTCTTTCCCGATCATTGGTTAAAGAGTTTAAATTTTTTGTGACCATATCAAATTTTGATATGGTCGCTCCTATACTAATAAATGCATGAGTGATATCTTCTTTCATTTTGAAATTTTGGAACTAGCTTTTTAACATAGCAATTCTAGATTATTTAACCCTATCTGTGCCTTGGTGAGTGACTTGTAGTGTATGCCAAATATTATATGCAGTTTTGCAAATAATTACTCTAGTAAATTCATTTTTGTCTAAAGCACAAAATAATTTATTCATATCTTTTGAACTACTGGTAGCAGCAGTCTTTTGGTCCGGAGTCCACATGTTTAATGGTGTAGTCGGAGCTACTTATTGAGTTTGTGTAGCGTCCTAAATTTGAAGACCATTTGCTTTTGTATGAGTTTTCATCCCAGTTGACCAATAATTATAATCATTTCCATTAGACAATAGGGGTCATGCACTAGATTGACCTTTAAGAAAAGTGTTTATATGTTCCATATTACATTTTATTCAACAAACTATGATATGGTTTATGATTGAACCTGCTCCTATACCAAATGAAAGTCTAGTAGATTGTATATGTATGGCTAAGTTAGCAATGTATATGTATGATTATATTATTAAACTAATTGGAAATGATAAAGTAAAGTAAATAAAAGAACTTACATAATAGGGTTTTTATACTGGGTTGTACTACTGCCTTATGTCCAGTCGTAGAATCTCTATTCTAGCTTTTTACTCACTAAAACCTCACTTCACTCAAAAGAATGGGTTTACACAATGCCTGAGCCATTAAACAAATCTTTCTACCAACTCAATACAACAGTATTCTTCGATGGTAATTGTGTCTAAATACACCGATTTGCCGAACGCGGTACATCTTATAACTAACATGAATCTTTTAGAGTTGAATATGTCGGAGTTTTAGGGCTTATATAAATCAGAAACTGATATTTCATTTGAATAAGCATTAATTTTTGAAATCTTTTAGAAATCAAGGGTTTAGAGATTATATAATAGATTTAGAAAGCAAAAGTCAAATTTTCCCTTTGAAATCAATGCCTATTTATAGAAATTGAAAAGTTATGCTGAAGAATAATATAGTTTGCCATTGGTATATGAAAAGAGAATCATGATTGTTTAAGGAGGAAGAATTGCCATGTTTGAAAAAAAAAACTTTTCATGGGCTTTAGAATTCTGCAAATTTCATGTGCACCAATTGGCCACATTAGCCCACCGGTGTACGTGAAAATTGTAGGCTCTTCAAGCCATCAAATAAGGCCTTTAAAAAAGTATTAAATGTTATTTTTAGAAATATTAAGGCCTTGGGATATTAGTTTGTGATTTCTGTGAGTTTTAACAGAGTATATCTACGATAAACAAACTCACATAGCTAAGGTCTTCAAGTATTTATCCATTGGCGATACTCTATAAACGTTGTATGTAGTCTTCAAGTCATTGTGCTTGGTTGAAGTCCCATCTTTTGTTTTCTTGCTAAGACTAGTATATGAAGTCGTCATCGTCAAAATCTAAGAAATCTTGCTATAACATACATAAGTGCAAAATATAATGGATGCGATAAAAGTAAAGGACATAAGATTTGTTTTATTTATCTTTTATATAAAAATTGCAAGGGTCGGACCCGCACAACCATGGCCTATGTCAGAATATCCAGCCGCTGCTCCTTAGAAGTAGGAGTAGGAGAGTATTCAACTGTCTCCTCCATATTAGGTTTAAAGAAAGTCTTAATGGGGGTAAGTGTAGCTGTAACAACCCTATTTCTATGTCGTAAAAATAAATAATTTTAACTAAAATAAAAATGTGTTAATTCAAAATTTGATAATTAATGTTTAAAAAAATAAATTTTTAGTTAATTAAATATTGTTTAATAAAAGATTTTGATTTAATTAATTTAATTAAATTAATAATTTTTTTCAAATAATGTATATTGGAATTGTATAAAATGTTTTAATTGAATGCAAAATATTTTTATAAGTGTAAATAATTATTGTGATTAAAATAATGGAAAATAGATTAGTGGGTGTTGAATTGCATTAAATTAGGCGGTTATTAAAATATATTTAATATAGTGAAGTTTAAATCAATTTAAATCAAATGGAAATTTATTTACAAATGAATTAAAAGGAGTTATGGAAGGAAAAGAAATGAAATGAAAAATAAAATAGATCGAATTAGAATTTAAATTGAAGTGAAATAAGGCCCAATGCAATTTAGGCCCAAGCCATTAAAACACATGATTTTCATCTTATTCTTGAACATTTCACCTTGGCCTCATTCTTCAACACCAACCTAACACGCTCTTTACCCTTGTCCCTAATTCATTCAGCCCTGAAAAGAAAAATCACGACTTTACATTTTAAAAAAACAAAATATACTTCGTTGGCTCGGCCTGGGCTTGCACCGTGTCTAAGATGGTGGCGCGCGTGAGGGGCAGTTGTTCGAGGAGTCACGTTTGTGGTTGGGCAGAGGGCAAGGCTAAGGGTTTGCAGGAGATAGAACTCGCGTACATTTGGGTGGACCTGGGCGACGTCGAGGGATTACGATCGCGACTTAGAGATGCTCGATCCGAGGATGTGCGCGTATGCGCTTGGCTATCGACAACAAAGTTTTTATGAGAGATGTGTGGAGAGCGTTTGATTTTGGCATCTGGGGCTTGAATAGCACTTGCGAGCTTCACGTTATGGTGGAGCAAACGTCGGTGAAGGACTGAGATAAGGAGATTTGATGCATTGGTTGTCGATGAATGTTGGTAGGAAGAATACTTCGGTTTCTGATGAGTAAATTCTTTTGCTCACAACTATTGTCTATTGCTTTGCATTTTGTCTCTTGATTGCAATTACTTGATTGTGCTATGATAGTGAATAGTTGATTGGATATATTGATATTGTTTGGGTGAGTTATATTTTGATAACGCTCCATCATGGTCTAGACCTTATTTTATATTTTTGTTGATTGTCTAGTGATGTGTTATTTGTTGATATGAAATGGAATTTCATATTTATCGACGGTTGTGATGAGATCACACAATTTTAATTGACTGTTGTTGTGATGAGATCATATTAGTAATTGATCGAAAGACGATCAATGGATTAAAATGGAAGGCTATAAGAAATGAAATATTTTGATATAAACTGTGATTTCAGAATGAGATTTCTTTAATTAATAATGAAATTGTTATTATTAATAAAAAATTGCAAAAGTGGAGTAATTTATTTTTTGGAACTGCATGAATGTTAATTATTCGGAAAAGTAATGATTTTTGGATGTATTTAGATTAGTGGATCTTTGAATATGTTTTTATTCATTTATTATTATCGAAATATTTGAAAAGTTTTTTTTTCTTTTTTTATGAAAATAAAATTTTATATTTTATAATTTTAAAGCGGTTAGTTAATTCTATTTGGAGTTTATTAAATTGGAAGTCTATGGAATAATAATTAGAAGTAATAATAAGTTGAATGCAATTATTTACTACACGAAAATTATTACCTAGAGATTTATTATTTAAACATTGTTAAATAGATTTTTTATGCAATTATAGAATTCGATTATTTTTAAATAAAAGGGGAAATCAAATTTAAAAGCATATGGAAATACGTTTATAAAAGAGTTTGAAGTCAACTATTATGGAAAGGTAATTTTGGGATTTTGTTATGCAAATAAATTATTACAAATCAATGGTTTTGTTTCCATTCTTTGAAAGATTTTATAATATGGCTTTGAATATTTTTCTTAATAGAGAACCCTTACGTTATCCAACCTTTTGGCCCGGCTATATTCAGACTAACTAGACAAGTTAGACTAGACGATCATCGAGGAAGACATCCCAGAGAGATGATTATAAGGCTTAGAGATCAAGCGTAGGCAATGATATGAAGCAACGATCAACTAAGGCCAAGAGATAGACTCTCCAGAATATTCTAAGTATGGAATAATGCTTCCCCTAGGCGGGGTATCAATGCCTATCCTTTCTCTAGGGGGTCGATACACATCCTCAATTTTTGTCCTAAACTTGGTAAGATCGATACAGAGTGACAAGGAAGGCCACATGAGGCTGCGTTTCAAGTTCCAGGTCATTTGGAGTTCGTATGCTAAAGTTATGGGAAAATTGCTTCACCTATTAAAAAGGATCGGTATAAAAGGGATCGGTATAGAAGGGATCGTCCATATTCAGCTTTCACTACATATTGCAACAATGATCGGTCAATAACTCAAAATCTACAGATGCTATCAACATGAAACTTGGAGTATAAGATTATTAGGACAAGTGGAACACCTCATAGGGATTGCGTGGCATTTGGAGCAAGTTGGAGGGACCGGTACCTATCCCTCTAGAGGGATTGGCATAAATCAGAATTCAAGCAACACTACTTCATGGAAAATGCGATATCTCACAAACTGTACGTCGAAATTGCACGAAATTTGGGAAACAAGTGGCTTACATCATGGGGCATCTCTCATAGGGATCGCAGCCTATTTGGATGCATTAATAGGGATCGGTATTGATCCCTATTATGGGCTCCGATGGGCCTGCAAATTTTTGGTAGCCTCGTCTTGGTCTCTCGAACCTTATGCCAAAATTTCAGCCCAATCCATGCACATCTTCCCCTATAAATACGGCAGGCATGGCGTCAGAAAAGAGATCCTGCTTTCTCTGCTAAGGCTCTGCCATTTTTATTCTTCATTTTCTTACTAATGGATCCCAACTGATCCAAACATTCTTGTAATCATAATCAAGTGGAAGATCAATAAAAATATAAAGTGGACGTAGGCCAAGATTTCCGAACCACTTTAAAAATCTGTGTGTTCATTTATGATACTTCTCTATTTTAAAACCACTATAAAAACCTGTGTGTTCATTTATGATACTTCTCTATTTTAATTTCATTCTTCGTTTAATCTCTACTAGATTTTATTGGGTGTTGATGCCCATTTTTGGCGTCAACACCTTATTTGAAGTATGAATTATTATTAGAAAGTGTTTTAAGTGAATTGGAATTGAATTGTAATTTATAGATTTCCTTGTAACTAAATTATAGATTTCAACTATTTATTTTGAAACATAAAATGGATTTCGAGGAAAGAATGTAAATTTTGTAAATTGATTTTTCTATTGATTGAAATTTTTTATTTTAAATTGTTTTGAAGATTTTGGAAAAATATATTTTAAAACCCCTTCCGAATCAATAAATAATAAAAATAATAGAATTGTATGTTTTGATTGATATAAATTTCTATATAATGAGGAATTAGAATAAACAAAGTTATAGAACCATCTGGTATTGAACTTTCAGGATTATTTCTATGGTTATTCTTTGGACTAGTTATATAGAATAATAGGTGAGTGTAGTTTACGAACATTGAGTAAATATTCGAGCAAACTGGTTGGTATAGGATGCCTAAGCTAATACTTGTCTGATTACTCTCTGTATGTAGATGCCGCTCGATAGGGTCATGTTTATGTGTTATTAGTTACCATAATGCGAGCTGAGAGTGAGTAGGATGAGAGCCATACGTTTGTCTATCTTGTGTGTATGCTCCCACTATACGGCGGGGAGTAAACCATATTGGCTAATATTCATCCTAGTAGCCTGATTGCGGGGTTGCGCCTTGAATTCCTGACATATGTTTTTGTATATATGGTGAGAGCCATCACTGAGAGCCACTACCCGTGTATCACTTAGGCCAGTAGTCAATTACCATTGGGGCACTTTTAGGGTCGTGACCATTGTTGCACAGCGTTGTCTTGCACTAGATGGATATTTGGTCACGATGGCCATCAAGGTAACCGATGACTGTAGGAGTAGCGCTGAGAGCGTGTGAGGAAGGCTCCTGGATTAGACTGAGAGTTGTTATACTTTTGTTTGGTTAGTATTGATATAAATACTACTTATTCATCTTTATGAGATCGTTATAGATGTGGCAGAAAGCCATCTAGATCATTTATCGAGACTAATGCTGATTTAGTTATATATGGTGCTAAGAGCACATTTTGGCTGAGATTCCAAGGTGGTTATCTACGATACTGAAATTGAGTAGACTATTAGAGGTCTGAGAGACCATAAGATTATTTCTTTGGCTGAGAGCCAAGACGACTACTATGAGGCTAATGTATAGATGATTATTATGTGATCCTCGATCTCCTTGATTATTCTTTGGGCTAAGAGTCCTTGTAGTTGAGTAACCTCGTACACATTGTTTATATTGCTATCGAGGATAGCTAGAGATGCTGAGAGCATCAAGTTAGACTCTTTCCTATATTTTATGGTTATTTGAGAGCTAACCTTGGCTTCCAAGGGTAAGTCATAGTTATATTTCTTGCATGTATATTTTATATGTGATTATTATGACAGATTCAGGGTATGTCTACTTTACGATTATCAAAGAGATAATTAGGGGAATTGCTGAAAGCATGTCCTATGTTGTTGTGATTATTTATATTAATGACACTTGGATGCATGGATTATTTCACTCATTTGACATTACTCACTAGTACATGGTTTGACTTGACTTTTTATATGGGTAATACTACTAATATTGTATTGTGATGTGTTTCTGTATTAAGTACCCTTACATCACTTCATGTTACCTTTGATGTATCTTACTATTATTAAGATACACCGACACCTGTACTCTAGACATTGTCTGAACCGTGTGTTATTTATATAAAACTCGAACCAGTCCGAGACATTTCAGGTTCAAGGACAAGTTGACCAGTTTGTTGATGTTGGGCATACATGGAAGATAGGTATTTGTATATCATTTTGTACATTGTTGCTTCATATGTTCATGTATTGATGAGGTATATATATGTATTGGATTTATACGTTGTATAATTTTTATGATAGCGGGCATTTGACTATTTTTGTAGACCCACTTGGACTCGTGTATATTTTATATTAGTTGTTATCGCCGCATTAATAACTCTATGATCTCTGTGATTTATTTTATATTGTATTTGTTCTATCCTGGAGGCATACATATTTGTTGATTTTCTTTGATATTGTGTATGTATATATAAGTTATTTATGATGTATTAGATACGTACCAGTGTAATCCCAAGGAAATATTCACGTGTGCACCTCATGCAGCCTCATTCTCTGTATTACCTGAGAGCATTACCCGTAATACTCTTAGATAGTCTGGGTACAGAGATAGGGTGTTACAGTTGGTATTAGAGCAAGTTTAGAACAAAACAGAGTATAAGAGACATTAGTTCTAGCCTTATATGAGACTTAGAGTCCCTTTCCCACATGGGTGTGTGTTAGATTGTTGTTTATAATTTAGTGATACTATGTATGGATAATGTGTGATAGATTGTATTGTTGTTAATGGGCCTGAATTGGATATATATACATATTTTGAAAAAAATATTTTTATTCAAATAGGCATATAATTTAATATATAAAAAAGTGATTGAAAATCATATTTCCAAGTGATATTTACGATTTTGAAAAAGCAATAGCTTGAGGTAAGTTGAGTATTAAATTGAAAGAAATTGAAATTTTGAACGATAAATATTAATAACTGATTTTGAAAAAGATGGTTTGAAGATCAAACAATTTTTTTAAAGCAAGTTATTTTGTGAATGGAACATTTTCTATTAAAAGTACATACTTTTTTTTAAATACTAGAAATGTTATGGTTTTTGCGAAGAATTGTTTTCCACATGAAAATATTTAAATACATTTATTTAAAGAAATTTTTGAAGCTGATTTCGTGTTAATTTGTCCGTTGATTGATTTAATAATTCTGGTCGATGCGCCTGACCAACGTTATCGATAAGGATTCCTAAACACTAGGACGAGACAAATGGACACAGGATTTTGAAGAGTGATATATTATTTTGAAGAGAAGCAATAGATTTGAGTTATATTAAAAGCCATTGTTTGAAATAAAAATTTCGAAGAGAGTTGTATTTATTATTTTGAAGAGATTAGGGTGATATGAAGAATATTTTGAAGCGAGCAAAATGTTTTAGAGAATGATAAATTGTTGATTTGAAAGGAAAATATATATAAATTGGGGAAAAATGTAATTAATACTTTAGAAAAAATGTTTTGTGAAGAATGATATACAATATTTTGCTGGGAGTATTATTTTGAGATGATAATTAAGAGAAATAATATTTTGAAGTATTAGAAATGGTTTTGACTAGAGTATAGCCCAATGATTTGATTTTTGAAATCATATATTGGATTTTGTCTAATGTGATGATGCGAATAAATAAATATAAGATGATTGATGTGGTTGAATGAACCTATTTGTTATTTAGATGATTTTTACTTTAAGATCATTATATTGCTAACAATTGAAAACTTCATTTCCATGTATGCAATCCTCTACACTTAACATTTTATTTAAACCTCACAATGATCAATATGACAGTAGCTCTTAAAGATATCACCTCTCTAGCTCAAAATTTTCTATTTGGTTCAGCAACCTCTGGTTTACATAAGTTACCATTCAATTGAAGTTATAGGCTTTAATTTATTACATACAATGCGGTTAATGCTTATATTTCATTATAGCTATATATGGTTTTAGCAAAGGCAGCTTGATTACTACCTTTATTATTAATTTTATGAGTATATGGAAGCCTACATTTGTACTACAATTTGCAAATGGGTTATGAAGTATTAAATCCCATTATTTTGGTTTCATTTTCATATTTTGAGTAAAATAAGAACAAATTTATTAAAAATTGCTTACATTATTTGTTAAACGTTAGTCATTTTCTTTTATCTTCAGATTGTAGAATATTACTCTATTTTGTTTTGCGAGTGTAATATGATACACGTGAAAGAAAAAGAATATGTAAAAGAAGTGAATGTTTGGTAATTTGGATTAAAAAAAGATATTTTAGTCCTTACTAATATGGTTAAAACTTATGATGGAGTGATCCAATTTTTTTTATTCTTCTTTTGTTGGTTAGGCAATTGCATAAGTAAAAACTTTAGTGTATCACTTTCTAAAATTTTAAAGTTTGTCAAGATTTAAACATGAGTTAATAAAATTGACATCCGCTATCCCAAAATGTAAAATTACATAAAACCGAGCTAAACTCATTAGCGCATAACTTTTGAACAATTTTCCCAATTTCAATGATCTTGCCCATTCCGAAAAGCTAAGAACCTAAGAAACAACTTTTATTTGAAGTATTTTGTGAAACTTTAATTTTTACAAGGCTAAAAATGCCATTTTGACAAGTGGATCTACACTTATTTTGGAAAATCTGAACTGCTATTGTTTGGAAATTCACCTATAACGCGAGCTGTATTCTACATTTTTGTAATTGGAAAAATGTTTCGAAAAGCTAACAAACTATGCAATAATTTATTCTTTGATATCATTAGTTGATTTAGTGCTTTTCACCTTTGAAAATTCGTCGGAAAGTGGGTTAAATAAGAATGAGAAGTTGTTTTTATATTGAATGAATGCATACTTCTTATACTTCTCGTTTACGGCTAATTTTTAAATGTGAGTTGAGAACAGGTACTTTTGGAGCTTATGTGGATTGATTTGCAAGCGATAGCTAATTTTGCTCACTTAATAATAAGGTAAAATGCTTGAAACACTAATAGAAAGGTACGTATTTATGGTATACCGATATATATTATGATATATTGTTTTTCCATGTTTTGGGATGCCCCATTGATTGGGATGTATATTATTTATGATATAGTGTGTTTTGATTTTTCGAAACGTTTTCGATACAAAGGGGACTCTGTCGAAATTTTCTAAAAAATCCAACACTTAGAATATTTTCACAAAAATGTATCGTAAGCAAAGAATAGAAAGACATTAATTGAATCTATTTGAAATAGTAACATACGAAAAGATGAGTTGGAATGTGATAGCCACATAGAGGATTGAGTGGTTTTGATTTTAAGTTTAGAATACAAAGTAAGTTTAGGGTTGAGTTTTGTATGGTGTTTCCCTATAAGAAATTGCGAGGACGCAATTTTCTTAAGGGGAAAGTTTGTGGCAACCCTAATTTCTACGTCGTATAAATAAATAAATTTAACTAAATAAAATTTTTTTAATTCAAAATTCGATAATTAATATTTTAAAAAATAAATTTTAGTTAATTAGTTTTTGTTTAAAAAAGATTTTGATTTAATAAATTAAATTAAATTAATAAATTATATTCCAATAATTAATATTGGAATTGTATAAATTGTTTTAATTGAATCAAAATATTTTTATAAATGTAAATAATTATTGTAATTATACAGTGAAAAATTAATAGTTGGGCATTGAATTGCATTAAATTATGTGGTTAACAAAATATATTAAGTATAGTGAAGTTTAATTTAATTTAAATCAAATGAAAATTTATTTACAAATGAATTAAAAGGAGTTGTCGGAAGAAAAGAATGAAATGAAAAATAAAGTAGATAGAACTAGAATTTAAATTGAAGTGAAATAAGGCCCATGTAATTAAGGCCCAAGCAATTTAAACATGTTATTTTCTATCCTATTCTAGAACACTCCACCTTGGCCTCATCTTTAAACACCAACCCGACCTTCTCTTTACACTTATGCCCAATTCGTTCAGCCTTAAAAAGAAAAATCATGACTTTACATCTAAAAAAATGGAATATAATTCCCTCACTGGGCCTATGGTTACATCGTGTCTGGATGGTGACACGTGTGAGGGGAGGTCGATCGAGGAGTCGCATTTGTGGTTGCGGGGAGGTTGAGGATGAGGCTTTGAAGAAGATGGAGCTCGCGTACGTTTGGGTAGACCTGAGCGACGTGGTAGATGGAGAATTTGATTTTGGCATCTAGGGCAGGAACAACACTTGCGAGCTTTAGGTTATAGTGGAGTGAACATCGGTGAAGGACTGAGATAAGGAGATTTGCGTCGTTGGTTGTCAATGAATGTTGGTAGGAAGAATGCTTCAGTTTTAGTAAGTAAATTCTTTTACTTGCAACTATTGTCTATCGCTTTGAATTTTGTCGCTTGATTGCAATAACTTGATTGTGCTATGCAATTGGATAGTTGATTGGATACATTATTGTTTAGGTGAGTTATATTTTTATAATGCACCATTATAATCTAGATCCTATTTTCTGTATTTTGTTGATTGTCTAGTGATGCGTTATTTGTTGATATGAAATGGTATTGCATATTTTGATTGATTGTTGTGATGAGATCATATAATTTCGATCGACTGTTGTTGTAATGAGATTGCATTAGTAATTTATCGGAAGGGAATTAATGGATTAAAATGGAAGGTTTGAGAAATAAAATATTTTTGATATAAATTATGGTTTTGGAATGAGATTCCTTTAATTAATATTGAAATTGTTGTTATCAATAAAAAATCATAAAAGTGGAGCAATTTGTTTTTTTGGAATTCATGAATATTAATTATTCAAAAAAGTGATGATTTTGGGATTTGTTTAAGTTAGTGGATCTTTGAATATATTTGTATTCATTTATTATTATAAAAATATTGAAAGGTTTTTTCTAATGAAAAGTGAATTTAAAATTTTATACTTTTAAAGTGATTAGTTAATCATATTTGAGTTTATTAAATTGGAAGTCTATAAAATAATGAAGTAATAATAAGTTGAATGCAATTTATTTACTATACGAAAATTATTACTTAGAGTATTTATTATTTAAATATCGTTAAATAAATTTTTGAAGTAATTATAGAATTTGATTATTTTTAAATAAAATAGGAAATCAAAATTAAAAGCATTTGGAAATATGTTTATAAAAGTGTTTGAAGTCAGTTATTATGGAAAGGTAATTTCGGGACGTTGTTATGCAAATAAATTGTTACAAATAGATGTTTTTTCTTCTGGTATTTGAAAGGTTTTATAATATGGCTTTGAAAAATTTCTCAATTGAGAACCCTTATTTGGAGTATGAATTATTTTTTAGAAAGAGTTTTAAGTGATTTGGATTGAATTTATATATTTTCTTGTAATTAAATAATAGATTTCAACTATTTATTCTGAAACATAAATGTGATTTTGAGGAAAGAATGTAAATTTTGTAAATTGATTTTTCTGTCGATTGAAAATTTATATTTGAAATTGTTATGAAGGTTTTGGGAAAATGTATTTTAAAACCCCTTCCAAATCAATAAACAATAGAAATAATAGAATTGTATGTTTTGATTGCCATATATTTTTGTGTAACGTGGAATTAGAACAAAAGGAAACCATCTGGTATGAGACTTTCGGTAATATTTCTCTGGTTATTCTTTGGACTTTTTATATAGAATAATAAGCGAGTATAATTTAAGAACATTAAGTTTATGTTCAAGTAACATTGGGTAGTATGGGACGCCCATGCTAATACTTGTTTGATTACTCTCTGTAAGTAGATTTCACTCGATAGAATCGTGTCTACGGCGTATTAGTTATGGTGATGCGAGCTGAGAGTGAGGCAGGCTAAGAGCCATAAGTATGTCTATCTTATGTGTATTCTCCCATTATAAGGCGGGTAGTGAATCGGATTGGCCAGTATCCATCTGAACGGCCTAATTGCGGGGTCGCTCTCCAAATTCATGATACATCTTTTTATGTATATGGCTGAGAGCCACTGCTTCTATTTCACTTAGGCCAGTAGTCAGTTACCATTAAAGCACTTGAAAGGTCATGACTATTACATAGTGTTGTCTTGCACTAGATGGATATTGGGTCATGATAGCCATCGAGGGAACTGATGACTTTAGAAGTAGCGCTAAGAGCATGTGAGGTAGGCTCCTGGAGCAGGCTAAGAGCTGTTAACCTCCCATTTAGTTATTGTTGATATAAACACTACTTACTCACCTTTATGAGATCGTTATAGATGTGGCTAAGATCAATCTAGATCATTTATCGGGACTGATGCTGATATAGTTATATGTGGTGCTGGAGCCTATTTGAACTGAGATTCCAAGGTGATTATCTATGATACTGGGAGTTGAGTAGATTATTAGAGGTCTGAGAGACCATATGATTATTTCTTTGGATGAGAGCCAAGACTACTATAAGGCTAATGTCTAGATGATTATTATGTGATCATCGATCTTCTTGATTAATCTTTGGACTGAGAGTCCTTATTGTTGAGTAACCCCATACACATTGTTTAGATTGCTATCGAGGATAGCTGGAGATGTTGAGAGCATCGAGTTAGACCCTTTCCAATCTTATATGGTTATCTGAGAGATGACCTTAGCTACTGAGGGTATGCCATATTTGTTTTTCTTGCATGTATATTTTATATGTGATGATTATGGTGGATCTCGAGTATGTCTAATTTACGATTATCTTAGAGATAATCGAGGCATTACTGAGAGCATGTCCTATGTTGTGATTATTTATGTTAATGATATTCGGATGCATGGATTATTTCACCCATTTTACATTATTCACTAGTACATGGTTTGACTTGACTTTCTATATGGGTGATACTACTTATACATATTTTGCGATCTGTTTCTATATTAAGTACCCTTACATTAGTTCATGTTACCTTTGATGTATTTTACTATTATTGAGATACATTGACACCTGCAGCCTAGACATGGTCTAACTCGTGTGTTATTTATATAATACTCGGGCTAGTTCGAAACATTTCAGGTTCAAAGAGAAGTTGACTAGTTTATGTATGTTTGGCATAGATGGAGGATAGAGTACTTGTATATCATTTTGTATAATGTTGCTTCATATGTTTGTGTATTGATAAGGTGTATATATGTATTAGGTTTATACATTGTATAATTTTTATGATAGTGAGCATTAGTCTATTTTTGTAGACCCACTTGGACTCGTGTATATTTTATATTATATATTATCTTTGCATTGATGACTTTGTGATGTCTGTGATTTATTTTATATTGTGTATTGTTCTATTCTGGAGGCATATGTGTTTATTGCTTTTATCCGATATTGTGTATGTATATGTGAGTTATTTATGATGTATGAGATAGGTACTAGTGTTATCCTAAGGAAATATTCACATGTGTACCCCATACAACATCATTCTCCATATTATCTGACAGTATTACCCAGTAAAACTCTTGGATAGTATGGGTATAGAGGTGGGGTGCTACAGTTGCAGTGATTTCAGCCTCCCTTGGTGCTCTACCCTGCTCAAGGTCCTTCAGACCTTATTCCTCAAAGTGGGCTCCCTTAGCCAAGCTTTCCCCTTTCTTTGCCTCACCACTTCATCACAGGCTTCAGTGAGGACTTGAGGGTAGGTATCTCCAAGCCACCCGAGACTCTTGGTTTTGACAACATTGACATAGAAGCCGAAGATCATGTTTTCTACCTTTTCCTCATAGTCCTCACACTTCTTATCTACTCGAGTGAGGCGAGCTTCAAGATCAGTGACTCTATCTTTAAGTGTGCAATTCTTCTCTTTCAAATCGAAATTTTATTGGCTTGGAACTCAGTGGATTTCTTGGCCTTTTCCTTTTGCCTTTGGATGATGAGCTGTAGCAGGTAAGCGCTCCATTATAGTTTTTATCTGGTATTTGAACTTAGCATCATTTTGATGGATTCAGACCATGAAATGTTGAAGGAGTGGATAAAGAGCTTGGAAAACATCAAGAAAGAATACCCAAGAAGTTTGGCTAAGCTTAGAATAAATATTATTAATTGGTAACGACTGATGTGGATCGGTATCAAACGATCTAGTTATTATTATGGGCTCTACTTTGCTTCTATATGACTCTATGTGTAAGGCTGGAGAAAAAGAGAAGTCTAAGTAATGTGACATCATTCAACACTAATTGATGGTCTTTGCCAATTTTGCCCTGAAGAACTAAAGCTTAAAGACTTAGGCAAACATTGAGGAAGAAGCAAAGATTTGGTCAATAAATTGATTGGTATCGATTCATATCAGTCGGTACCATCGATTTGATTGTTGAGAAACATGCAAGTTCGAAGTTATGTTGGAAAGTCAAATCTACATGTTTGAGTGATTCAACAAATGATTCAGCGATTCTGAAGAGGGGTTCACCTGTAAATAGGCATGATACAATATCGAAAAGAGCACATTTTACCTCTTGGTTGATTTTTACATGAAGCTGCTACCAAATTCAAAACTAAACAAGTTGAGATTTAAAATAAGTGTTGTAATTCGGGTGTTGTTGTTAATTCAACCTGCAATAAAAGATAAAGTGGATGTAGGTACTTGATTTAAGCCAAATTATTATAAAATTTGTGTGTTCTATCTTTTTCTTTTAATTTCTTAACTTTATAAATCATTTTTAATCGATCGGGAGAGTTTGCCTATTTCACTATAAACATTTTTTTGGTGCTTTCGCTAAGGAAGAATTAAGATTAGATATGTTCTTACTATTTGATTTGAAGAGAATGTCCAACTAGATCTAAAGAAAAGGCGGTTAAAATGGCTGTTATATTCAAAGTGATCCTTGAAGAGCATGAAATTCAGACTATGGAGCTAACGAAGTAGATTAGTAGATTTTAGAAGGAACTTCAAATCAACCGAAAGTCGTTACTAAGGTAAAGTTGGATCACATGATGGTCGATATGAATAAGAAGATGATGGAAAATAAGGTGTCCATAATGGAGGAAAAGAAGAAATAGTTTTCTCGGTTGGCGTAAACTCCTCACTAAAAAGGATACCGCAAGCATCGCAATGGAAGAAGGGATTTTTTTTCTTCTTCCTATAGTTTAGACGAACGTCATCAGATCAAATTCATAGAGACATGAAGTAGAGGATGCGAAAAGAGGGTGTTGGAACATTGAAGAAGCAAAGTGGAAAAGCCAGGCAATTGCCCCAACTCAAATATCGATCAATACCGACCGACCCAAATGGGTCGGTATCGATCAATCTAAAAGCGGATCTTAGCGATTTGAAAGGAGATTTACAAGATGTTGATGCCAGTAATGATGGACTGGAAGCTAGTCCTTAGGATGGTGCTACTAAAGCGGACACAACTAGGTGGAAAATTAGGTGAATTGATTCAACACATGGATTCCCCGAAGATCGAGGACCAAGATCTCGTTGTGCTAACCATGAGAATTTGCCTAATCAAACACATGGTGATGCACATAATGATTGTCGTTCACGGTAAACGTAGGTAACATGAGCTGATTACGAAGGCTATAAAGTGGTTGCTGCAGCAAACCAAAAACAAAAGGATGATGGATAGGGGTCCAAAGCTAGTCAGAGCCCATTCATGAAGGACATTGGAACTATTCTATATCCAAAGTAGTTCGTCATTCCATCATTGTAGAGTTATAATGGTTTGACTTACCCAATAAACATCCAAGGAAGTATGAGTGGTATATGGATAGTGCATGTGTGAATGATGAAGTAAGGTGCATATATTTTCCTTTCTTTTTAGAGGAATTTGCCATGATATGGTTCTGTCAGCTTGAGCCTGAGTCTATATCGTCATTTGATGATTTGGATGGGAAATTTATCGAGCAGTTTAGAGTATATTTAGTGCATCCAAAGGATGTGATGTCCTAGGTTAACTTGCATTAGAGGTCCAGAGCTTGAAGAGTTTTTTGAAAAGGTTCGATGCCGTTTAATAGAGGTGAAAAATCCAAGAGATGACATAGTGCTATTAGATTTGGTGAGTCGAATCCATGGTCAAACTGATTTCGAGAAATGGCTAAGGATAAATAATCCACCTACTTTAAAAGATTTTAATTGTAAAGCAAATCAGTTTTTGTGCTTGGAAGAGGCAAAAATGGTAGAAGGAATTGATTCTAATGGTTAGGATGGACCATGCAACGTCGTTCAAGGTAATGTGGCTATTAAGAAAGATAGAGATAGTGCTGGAAAAATTCTAATAGTGGAAGTGAACATAAGGACAACAACATGGGGGTAGGAGGAAAGACCCTAGGAAGCACTTGCGGTTCTTTTGAGAAGGGGAATACATGGAGATGAACGCCTCCATGGAAAATATATACCGTGCAACTCATAGTACAATTAAATATAGGTAGCCTGCTCTGAAGGAGGCGATAATTGAGGAGAAGAACTCCGAGAAGTATTGTAGGTTCCACGAAACCCATGGATACAATACCAACGAGTGCAGACATTTGAGGGATATGATTGAGCAGTTGATTAGGAAGACACAGACCCACCAAAATATGTGTGAATGCCTCAGGATAGTGGGCAAGGGAACATACGCCTCCTATGCAGCCACCTCGAGGTAGCATAGAAGGGATTAGTAGAGATAGTCCACGACCATTAAGTTAAAACTTTGTAATCAACACTATATCTAAAGGTCTGCATCCCATGGAAAAGTATTGGAATGAGATAGAATGCTTTGGGAGTTCCCTAAAGCATGGGACACATGAAATGCGTATGCCATCGAGGATGGCGCTTCCACAAAGCAACAGCGAAGAACTAATTATGACATCATTTTCGAAATAAGGATGCGGATAGGGTTGAGGCACCAACACCTAATCAAAAGGTGATAACGACCATAATCAAGCTAGCAACTATATGCCATGTGCTAATAGATAGCGGAAGCTCGATGAATATCCCCTTTAAGTAGACTTTAGATACGATGTGGCTCAACAAAAATGATTGATGCCTTGTAAATCCCATATATAGGGGTTTATCGAAGAGCAAATGGATCTGATTGGTTGCATCAAATTGTCCATGAACCTTGAAGAAGACTCCCATAAGACAATAAGGGTTTCTAACTTCATTGTGTCAAATGGGCATTCTGCCTAAAACATATTCTTGGCCCAACGACCCTAGCTATTTTCATGATTACGCTCACTCCTCGTGCTTGATAATGAAGTTTCTAATGGATAACGAGGTAAGGGCAATTCAAAGTGATCAAAGCACAAGAAGGAAGTGTAACATCACAGAGCAGCAAGAAGCACGACGTAAGGAAAGAGAAAAAAACGCAGGGAGGACTCTCTACGTCAGACCTCAAGAGGCATATCAATTGTTACCTTATGGATAACAAGTACAGAACTAGTTTGGAAGGTATCAGAAAGGTTGGACATTCTTGGATTATTCAGACATGAATCAAGCATTCTTGAAAGGTTGCTTTCAGCTTTTGCAAAAAGACCAACATGAGAATGGGTCAAGTGGATTGGATTTATTTTGTACTTAGATATTTCATTTCATTCAAATAGGATGTAACAATGCAGGACTTGCCATTGGATTTATCGAATTAAAGTTGGATTTTTGAATCAATATAACCTTATTTATTAAGTGGATTTATCAAATTAAAGTTGGCTTTTTGAATCAATAAAAACTTATTCATTAAGTTTGACTATGTGCTACAGGATCAGTAATATGATCAAACATTCTGCATTTTGAAAATCGGATGTCTGGTACCTTGAGATAGGTATCGATGGATTTTTTAACCATGATCAGATCATTAGAGTATAATCAAACTGGGGACAAATCAGATAATTTTTCCCTATGTATATTAACTTTTGCTAACACCCAGAGATAGAAGAACTCATGGATATATGCCTAGAGATAAGCATCATAGACACTGAAACTCGAAGATAGGCATCAATGTATAATTAAATTCTGCAAGTACAATCCTTGAATATATTAATTCTTGTGTAAACATGAGAGGAAAGCCATATAGGTTTTCCATAACAATGGAGTATAGTTTTATTTATAGTTTAACAGGAAATGCTTAACTAGTAATAATAAAACTAAGCAATGGATAACACCGAGCAGTTGCAAAACTGTATTTGTATAGATTTAGTGTAAATAAAAATCACATAGATCATGGGCATAGGCAGGTATGGTATATAGGTAATTTCATTATAGATAATTATACATTTATATGTGTAGACATGTAGTTTGGCAAGGAAATAAAAGAGGTGATAAAGTAAACGATGCGAGATCAAATAAAAAACAACTTTTATTTACTATGAGTGCGTTCTTAAGCCACATGTAAGGGGAACTGAAAGGGGCACCAAATGTGAATGATTAGCATAAAGGGCCTTGTCCTATGAATGAGGCATTTGAAAAGGGCATTTTAATTGTTTTGATATAAATGATTAATTTTTAAATTATATTCTTACTTTAATTTTTTTAATAAGTAGTTAAATAATATAATTAAACAAGAAAACTTCCATTAATCACTAGAAATTAAAATAAAAATACAAATAAAACTAGAAATGCAATGAAATAAACTAGAACCTAGGTGGTGGGTAGGCAGGTGGGAAGGCAAAGGGTAGGAATGTGGAAGTCCCATCATAAACTGCTAATATCTGATCGTGTGTTGCGAATGTTCTATCTCCAACCGAGCTTTGTCATCTTCCAAATAGAAAAAAGCTTCCTTGTTCTCTTGAATCTTGAGTAGTGATACAGCTTCAGACAGATGAATTTCTTCAAATTTCCTCACATGATGAATGGCATCCTTGAAGGCCGTAGACGAGCAAGCGGTTGGTCCATTTAAACAAGGATTAGGGGAGAGAGTAGTATATATATATTATTTGTTAATTAACTTTTAATTAACTTATTTAATTAGACAATTTAATTAAATATTAATTTTAAAATTTCTTATACATATACCTACATCATCTTAAATAATTCAAGATAATGTAATATATATATATATATATATGTAGTACATGTATGTACTTTAATTAATTAACTATTTAATAAATTTATTTAATTTATTAATCATATTAATAAATATTAAATATTTAAAATATGTTTATTATATTTTCAAAGCACTTTGAACATTATATTATAATATTTGTAATATACATTATTTTCAAAGCCAGCTTTGAAGATCATATCATAACATTTATAATGTAATTTTTATTTTAAATTTAACTTTTAAATTTAAAAATCATATTTTAATTTCAAAATAATTTTTAAATCATATTGTAACATTTATAATTCTTATTTTAAATTTAACATTTGAATTTAAAATTTCATTTTTGATTTTCAAACCTATTTTGAAAATTTGCCTAAGGCCTGATTCAAATTGGTCCTTTTCTATTAGGGACAACCTTTGGGCTCACTCCACTTTTCGGATCAAGCCGTAGTTAGGAAGGGTAGGGTACTTGATTACCCAAACCCAAGCCTAAACATTACTTTTCTAGAGGTCTTACTAAATTGGTAAGCTTAATAAGTTAGCCCTAACATGACTAATTTAGATTACATGGACTATTTTGCTTTGATACCATTCTAAGAATCGGGTCAGTCGGAAGCGGGTTAAATGGGTGAATTTCAAATTTGTTTCTTATTTGGATCATAGTGGGCCTATGAAGTCTAATGTCGAACACTAAATTCAATCTAGTTGTTCTAATAAAATCAAATTTTATTTTGAATATACATTGCCTTATTTAATTATTCTCATTAATTAAATGCATTTAATGTAGATCAAATTCAATTAAATATATAAGGGTGGTTTTATTTATTTAGAGAAAGAAACCTTTCGTTTCTCTCTCTTAATGCTCTCCATTAATTAGAGGAAGGTTTTATTTTATTTAGAGAGAGAAACTTTTCATTCCTTCTCTTAATTAAATTGATTGATTGGTTTACTTAAAAGAGAGTTTTACCAAATTTATACTTAACATATTTTGTGAGCATATCTAAATATATTCAAGTGTATATGGTGCAAGTGCAATTTTTCACACTGTGTACATAGTTAATGTGTATGTGTTTAGGATTTACACTGCAATGGACAAATTCGCCCTTTATATAGCATTAACTGTCCAAAACATTGCTTGCAAATAAACATATGTGTGTGTGCGCACGCGCGTGCCCGCGCATGCGCACAAATATTTCAAAAGTCTTCATTATAGTTAAATCTCTAAATAAATCTAAGTTGATTTCGAACAAATCAACAGATCCAAATACAAAATTTTGTTCCCAAAATATCATATTGTCTTATTTGGTAATACAATATGAAAACAAATCCAAATCTACAAATTAAAAATAAATTATATATCAGTGATTTAAAATAAAAATGAAAAAAAGGGATTTTGTAAATAATATTCATTTGCCAAAACCAATTTTTAATTCAGAAGAAAAGTTTGTTAAACACGATTAGGTTGCTAATTTATGTATGTTATTAAAATGAATCTCCTTGATATATACATATATGTGTGTGTATTCTGTTTTTTTATAAAAACCACTTAACGAAAAATTATTTTCAAAATTAATTTATATATATGTGTGTGTGTGTGTGTGTATATATATATACACGCTTTTTGCACCAAAATTGTTCATAAACACTCAACTAATATGATAAACACCGCAGATTCAATATCCAAATCCAAACAGAATGAAGTAGAGAACAAAATATGAAGAAAGAAAATTCAAACAGTAAGAAAATAAACACGAGATAATTTATAGTGGTTCGGCGTACTCCGGCCTACGTCCACTCCTAAAATTTTCCTTTTATTTATGTTATAGATTACATTTGCAATCCGTGAAATTCAAGAATAAAAATAGTAGAGTTCAGCCAAGAGAAAAGAAGAAGAGAGCCAGAAAGAAGATCAGTCTAGCCGAAAAAGAAGATCCCTTTCCTTGATCTAATGATCCGGTATTTATAGGAGAAGACGATGAAATATCCAGCTGAAAATCCAGATGTAGAAGACTAAGGCCAAGACGGACTCGCTCGCCAAAAATGGGGCCTATTTGGGCCTCCTAGAGGGATTGGCCCCGATCCCTATAGGGGTTCGTCACCAATCCCCTAAGATGGTGGATAAGGGGTCGACAGTCCCCATGGTGGGTCCCCTTCTACTTCCTCTTCGTGTTTCCACGGTCGTTTGCATAGTTCCCCCGGTTTTTGTTGAGATATTGACTGAGTTCCGTTGAGTTGAATATCCATATCCATAGTGACTTGATCTGATCCTCTACCTAGGGGAAATTATCCAATCTGATCCCCTGCCTAGGGGAAGTGCCAATCCATACTTAGCAAATTCTGGGATGCCATTTGCTTGAATCCACTTGACTATCATCTATAGCCTTGCTTGTAGCTGATACCCAAACCTTATAACCATCTCTTCGGGCTTCCTACCTTGATGATCACAAATCCATTTAGCTAACTCCATGGTAACATGACCTTGCCAAAAGGCGGGATAATATTTGTCCTCCAAAACATGCCTTGCAATAGGATGGTGTGTTTCGAATTGCCATAAATCCGAAGTCCATAATCCATTAATACCCAAATTCCTAATCCAAAATCCAATCCTTTGCCAAACCAAATTTCCATAGTCCGCGACTGTTCCGAGTCGATAGCCAATTCCAAAACTATTCCAAATCCTTAACCGAATCCATGTCCATCCAAAGTCGTTAACCAAATCCACGATTTCACTGTATCGTTTTCCAAATCCAAAGCCTCGATTTCATCAGATCATTATCCAAATCTGTGACCTCCCTAGGTCAATATCCAAGTCTGCTACCTCTCTGGGTCGGTATCCAAATCCATAACCGTGTGAAATCCTAGAAGTTAGTATGCCAATCCGCTATCTCTCCAGATCGTTATCCAGGTTCATGGTTTCTCTGGACCGATCAATGGTCTCTCCAGACCCTTGTTAAGTCCAATCCAAACTTAACGATGAGTAGGTCGATCCTATCGCTCTCCGGCGAAGTGACCTACCCTTTGCACTCCAGCTATTTTGGGGCATATAGCTATGTCTTGATCCTCCTAGACCGATCATAGCATCTCTGAGCTCTTGCTGGACCACATCCTGTCACTCTCCGGTAAAGGGGGAACAACGACAAGTAAGCCGATCCTATCGCTCTTCGACGAAGCGGGCATTACTTCCTGCACTCTGGTTCAGTGTCCTTGAACATAAACCGATCTCCTGGTCTTCCTAGGCCGATCATGGTCTCTCTGGACCCTTGCTGGACCCCATCCAGTCTCTCTTCGGTGAAAAGGGGAACAACAATAAGTAAGTCGGTCCTATCACTCTCCGGCGAAGTGACTCAGTTCTTGCACTCTGGTCCTTGACTCTCCAGTCAGGGACATAAAGCGATCAATTCCATACCGACTTCCTTTCTTCGGTCTCGACTCTCCGATCGAGGGGTTAATTCATGACATACGAATCCATCATATCGCTCTCTGGCAAAGGGACTCGCACCTTGTGATTATTGTCCCATCTCTCCGGTCAGGATAACCGCGACCTGTTTGTTCATCGCATTAATTCAGATTTAAGTGTTTTAAGATTCATTCGTTAAATTTGAGTTTCAAATAACCAAATAACCAGAAAAATTAGAAAAAAATAGGAAAACTAAATATTGCCTCTTTGCGCATGGCTGTTCATCATCATCTCAGAGCATGCCTAGGGATCGACCTCAATCCCATACATGTGTAAGTGACTTAGCTATTTTATTGTGGAGTTTATTATTATTAGGTTAAAGCCATCCCAATCAAGAGATGATGATCTACGACCTCGATCCAAGGTTATTTCAATTTGACATGGACGGTGGCCGCTCCTGTTCCAGCACCATAGCCTGAGTCCTTACATACTGCGATAGTCTGCCATCCCTGACATGTTTCTCAACCATATCCCGTAAGTGCCTGCATTCATCCATAGTATGCCCATCCAGTTCGTGGAATATGAAATACATTCTAGACCTCTGTTCCTGCTCCGTAGGATCCCTCCTTACTGGTTTCTAATAGGGGAGTTTCCACTTTATGTCCAGGTAAATCCGTTCAAAGCTTTCCGTCAAAACCAAATAAGATGAGAATTTCCGCTCTCATTCCTTCCTTTGCCTTTTTGATCCATCATAACCACTATCCATTTTCCGCTTGCCCATATCCTTTCTAGACCCTTCTCCAGATTGTCATTCACCTTTCACAATATTTACTTCATGTTTGTCGGCTGTGCTTCCTCCTACTGCAGAAACCTATCTGCTTCATGGAAATATTCCTTAAGATCCATTGGTGGATCACGCTCCAATTCAACCTTGAAATCTGTGTCATCAACAATCTCGGATACTGCCGCAATTAAAACCATCGATGGATCTGGCTAATGCATCAAAGCAACCACTGCATTAAACTATGTTAAGAAACTCATCAAGGACTCTTCGATCCTTTGATTTAGTGCTCCTAATGTCATTACGTTCTTGGGTCTCGAAATGTTGACCCTAAAATACCTCATGAACCGATCTACCAAATCGCTCCATGTCCTGATCGAATCATTCTCCAGCTGTCTAAACCAGAGCATAGTTATTCCATCAAGTAAAGTGGAAAACATCTTTCCATGACCTCCTTCAATGCCTCTAGCACTTTTATGTGCCGACATACCTCATCTAGTGTACCGTAGGGTCCGATCGTCTGTCCTACACCTCCAGTGTTGGTAGTTGGACTCCGGTGGATTCCTAGCTTGCCTGATATTTAGAGTGAACGGACTCCGATTGACATCCTCCAGAATCCTATTGGGCAATCCACCTCTCATTACCCAACGTACTAGCTCAGCCATCTTCTTATTCTCATCCATAGGTGGCCTCCAATTCATATTACCAGTCTGCCCCCGACTCTATGAGGGTATTCCGAAACATTCTCCTCTGGATGTGCATCCACGTTCTGATCCGCATCAAACCGAACTGAGTCAACCATGGGCCTATTGACATCTGATCCAAGATAAACCGGGGGTGTGCCCCTAAGTCCAAGGCAATCAGTGTCGACCCCCTAAGGAGGATCGGTGTCGATCCCTTATTGTTGGCCAAGGATCATCCCCAGCTGCTCATTTACACTCCACTGCGTGTTGGCTCCATTTCCGTGCTCTTGTTCTTGATTTTCAACGGCTCTTGGTACTCCAACTCCTTGATCCAGATTGCATTAGCTCCTGCTCCATCCTATCCAATATGCCTGAGGAAATTCTACATCATCTTCTCTTATCTGCTCATCATCCGCTCCTGCATTGCCTCCATCATATTCTCCATCTCATTCCTAGTGATGTAGATAGAGGGTTGACTAGCTTCGACTCCCGAGGATGCCTCCTGACTTCCTTTATGGTGATCCTATTTACCAATGCTCTCCTTATTGATTATCTGACAATTGATCCAAATCCAAGCTCCAAACCGTTTCCAAATTTACGAGTGCAAGTAACCTGGCTCTGATACCAAAATGTTTGCACCAAAATTGGTCACAAACACCCAACTAATATGATAACACTGCAGATTCAATATCCAAATCCAAACAGAATAAAGTAGATAACAAAATATGAAGAAAGATAATTCAAACAGTAAGAAAATAAACACAAGAGAATTTATAGTGGTTCGGCGTACTTCGGCTTACGTCTACTCTAAAGATTTTCCTTTTATTTATACTGTAGATTACAGTTACAATCCGTGAAATTCAGGAATAAAAGTTGTAGAGTTCAGCTAAGAGAGAAGAAGAAGAGAGCCAAAAAGAAGACTGGTCTAGCCAAAAAAAAGATCCTTTTCCTTGAGCCAATGATCCAGTATTTATAGGAGAAGCCGATGAAATATCCAGTTGAAAATCCACGTGCAGAAGACTCAGGCCAAGTTGGACCCGCTCGCCAAAACTGGGGCTCATCTAAGCCCTCCTAGAGAAATCAGTCCCGATCTCTATAGGGGATCGGCATCGATCCCCTAAGATGGTGGATAGTGGGTCGGTGATTCCTATGGTGGGTCCCCTACTGCTTCCTCTTTGTGTTTTCTTAGTCATTTTTGCAGTTCCCCCGGTGTTTATTGTGATATTGATCGAGTTCCGTTGAGTTGATCTACTAAGTTAAATATCCATATCTATAGTGATCCGATCCCCTACCTAAGGGAAGTTATCCGATCTGATCGCCTACTTAGGGGAAGTGCCAATCCATACTTAGCCAATTCTGAGATGTCATTCACTTGAATCCGCTTGACTATCACCATAGCCATACTTATATATGATGTCTGAACCTGATAATCATCTCTCTAGGCTTCCTGCCTTGATGATCACAAATCCATTTAGTCAACTCCATGGTATCACGGCCTTGCCAAAAGGCAGGATAACACACACATTACATGCACGCACGCATGAATATGTGTGTGTGTATATATGTTTGATTTGAAATAGAAAACCAATTATGAATCAATGGAAATTAACATTGATATTTAAATAAATATACATAAATTAACAAATTAACTTTTAGATCCAGATTTAAATAACAACAACATTAATAGAAATTAACAATACAATTATCAATAGAAACCATTATTATCAATTTAAAATCCAAATCAAATGTTGACATATTATAAAATTTTCAGACCTACATATACATATGAAAGAGACAACAAATGCATATATAAATTCATCAAAGTAAATAAATTGCTAGATCTACAACATAATAATGTATATAGATAAAATTAAATGGAAAATACCATGTTCATGTTGCCCTTTTGAATGCACCTTGATTGATAGATTCAATCCTAGATCTTATCTCCTAGCTTCTAGCTTTGCAATGACTTGGAGTACCACCTTTTATTTGATTGATTTGATTGGACCCCATTAAATTAATTTTTTCCTTGTATTTATCTAAAATTTTTGACCATGAATGCGGAAGAAAGAAGATGGTGGCTAGGGTTATGAAAGAGAGTTATTAAGAGAGGCAAGTGAATAAAAGGTAAGGTATTTATAAATGTAACCCTCTTTAACTTCCTCCCTTCATTTTTTTAGATCCAACCATTAGTTTCAAGGCTCTTTTTCTTCATATGGATTCTAATGAATGAGGTTCTATGGCCCTTCAATTTTTTCAGTGATCACTTAGCGAATGGTTACATTTAAATCTGATTTAAACACCCATCTATATCTTATTCGAATTGTACGTATAAAACATTTATATACACACCCAAGTAAATACTAATAACATAAAAAATACTAATGGCATCCAATACATCAAATAATTAATTAATTAATATTTTTAGAAAATATTACTTGATTTAATTAATTTATAGCATTTTATAAATCAACTAAATCATATGGTATTTCGAAGAATCTATCAATGCGGTTCTGCGACTCACAAGTGTAAATTCAATCATTGATTAATATCAAACTATTCGAATAATACTTTCACTTGTTACCTTAGCTAGTGGAGTGGCAGTTTTGGAGAATTTATTACTTACACATCTTTTCGATAAAATCCAACTTTACTTATTTAAGTGTTATCCCGCCTTTTGGCAAGGCCGTGACATCAAGGACCCGACTAGAAACCAAGGACAATTCGGCCCGAAGATCAGTCATACACAGGTTCACTATGGATACTGGCAAATTTGGTCTGGGTCCGAATCGAGCTATAATTGACAAGAAACAACAAGCAAAGCTATGAAAGCCAACGTTTCGAATTTCAAGTCAATCGGAGTTCGTATGCTCAGGTTATGGATCGATCAAGTTCAATGAGAAGCACGTTCTGTTCGTATCCGTCTATTTCGTATCGATCCATTTCGTATCCATCATCTTGCAACCATCCTATTCGTATCCATCAGGTAAGCATTGGTTTGTATCCATCAATAAGCAACGCTTCGTATTGATATCGTCCATATGTACTTCGTATCGGTCCCCTCATCAACTCAATTCGTATCGATCAGCCAACGATCGATACAAAACGCCACTAAAGTCATCGATATGAAGGATGTGTGGAATGATCAATTCGAAACGACATCCAAGTGATCGATACGAAATGCATTGGTTCGTATCAATACGAAGCGGTTACAAAGCATCGGTACGAAGAAGTGCAAACCATCGATACGAAAGGAATACTCCAGATCGATACGAAGAAAGCATGTAAAAGCAGAAGACTCGATCACTCGGCATAAAAAGTGGATCGATCCTAGAATATAGCACCACCTCACCTGATCGATTCTAACCAGAAGCGATATGAAGCCATCGATACGAATTGTATTGATACGAACTCGGCAGTGTTTTGTAAATGCAAACTTAGATCGATCATAACTCAAAATCTACAAGTCCAAATGCTACCAATTTTTCATAGGAGCTTGCGTACCACCTCCACTTGGTCTATGATCGATCTCGGCCCAAATGGATGTGTTTTGGATTGATACGAAATGAGTGTGTGTCGATCATGGATCGATCCCAATCAACATCAGATCGATCTGGTGGGCCCACCCATGTTAGAGAAGGAGTCTTCCAAGATTTGAGCCAGATATTTGCAGCCTACACCTATAAATAGCGACCCTGGACCTACAGAAAAGGGACTTTTGGGCTTCTCTACGCTGGTACTCTGCCGAAATCATTACTATACTTCAATTGTACTATTGTAATCTCTTGTAATCAGCAAGTGAAGTTCAATAAACATCAATCATTCCATAGTAGACGTAGGCAATACGCCGAACCACTCGAAATTTGCGTGTTTCTCCATTTTTTCTTATCTGCTGATTGGTGTGTTTGTTAGATCTGCCTCGTTTTACATTTAATTTCTTCATTTTATCTCTTCAAATGCATCCAAAGAGTGTTGTGCCCAATTTTGGTACAAAGACTTTGGTGCTTTCACCGAGAAAACCCAACTTTTCTCCTACTCATTGGATCTACTACCGATATTGGATTGCGAGAATCTAAGGAGAAGATCCAGAGCTCAAGCCTAGAAGTTCTTCCATCTTATTCAGATTTGCACCAAGTCTAGGAGAGAACTTCACTATTCACCATGGTCGCTACCAGGACTACCTCAACTGCTGCAGATCCAGAAGGACGGGATAGGCAGAACCTCGCACAACTTCCCTCTGCAGACCAGAATGCTGTCGGACCTTCGGATCCACAAGGCCCTGTCACCGGGGAGGAGTTCCAACTACTGATGCAAGAGCTGACTCAAAGCCGCCAGCAACTTATCCAGCAGCTCCGTGCCAACGCGGAGTTAACCAACCGGCTGAACCATGAAAGATGAAGGAGATCCAGAAGGGATCAGGCTTCCTACTCATCCACTGAAAGTTCAACTTCATCTGATTACAATCACAGATCCACGCGCCCACGGCTGGATGGAAGATATACACAAGCTACCAGACATCAGCGCACTTTGAATCTTGGGCAACCGAGAGTTGGTCCGTTAACCAGCCACCAGACCGGACCCTCTCCCAAGGAGGGATGGTTCCTTATCACACTACTGACAACCGCACTGCCGTCGCTGCTATTGAGTTGGGAGCTGACACTCGAAACCGAATGGATTTGAACCATCGCCGATGTGATTATACTCCTAAGCTTTATGTTCCTGAAGACCACACCTTAGCTCAGCATGCCCAGAATGTCCAGATGCCAGACATCCCGACAATGATCCGTCAGATGATCCGTGAAAGCCAAGGCCTCACCAATGACGACTGGGGAATCTCCCGGAGTCATACCCCTTTCACCGACGACATCCTCTACACTGAACCTCCTCGGCAATTCAGAATGCCAACTCTACCTATTTATGAAGGGAGCTCTGACCCTAACCAGCACATTTTAAAGTATGAATGGTTGATGAATGCTGCATGGGCTGATGATGCGGTCAAATGCTGAAGTTTCCCAGTCTCCCTAGAGGGCATCGCGACTATGTGGTTTACTCGCCTACCACCCCGATCTATCTCATGTTTCGACCAGTTGGTAATGAAGTTTGTTAAACAGTTTCACATGCATATCACAAGGCCTAAAGATGTTAATACCTTATCCAGTGTCACTTAAGCTCCTAGTGAGACACTCAGACGTTACCTGGAGAGGTTCCACGCTGCATGCGCTGAGATTAGTAACCCTAATGACAATTCCATTCTGATTACACTGACTAAGGGAATCGATCCCGATTCCGAATTTGGCAACTGGTTGGTCGGAAAACCCCCTACGTCATTGGACCGTTTCTATTCCAAGGCAGCTCAGTTCTTGAGAAGGGAGGATGTGAAACAGTCTAGGAAAAAGGATGACGCGGGGCCTAGTGTTGAAGGCATCCAAAGTAATGTCGTGAAACAAACCGGGGAGAGTTCCGGAAAAGTGTAGTTAAACATACGGAATAAGCAGAATCAGCAGAAAGGCGATGGAAATTAGGGTAGGAAGCGGGATCAGAATCGTGGACCGCGACGTAGAACTCCCATGTTTGACATATATACTCCTTTAAATACATCTCTAGAAAATGTGTACTTGCAAACTTGTAATGCTATCCAATATAAGAAACCGGCTCCGAAGCAATTGTCAGAGAAACAAATTCAAAATGGTAAGTTTTGTATATTTCATGATAGTTATGGCCACAACACGAATGAGTGTCATCATCTACGGGATATTATCAAGAAGTTGATCCGAGAAAGAATGTTGGAGCAGTTCGTTCGGGCACCGCAGGCTGGATGTGTGGGCCCATCAAATCAAAATCAAATACCAAATCAGGTTAGACCAGAGGAACCCGCACATACCGGCGGAAGGTTAGTGATTAACACAGTTAGTGGTGGTCCTCATCCAGCTGATCGGAGCTAGGGAAATGGAGTTGTATGCTAGCTCTATTAGGCATGCAAGCTTCGAATGTTGCAGTAATTTGGAAGACGGGGCTCCGGCTAAACAATAGAAAATGATGACAAACGACATCGTATTTCGAGACAGGGATGCCGACAGTGTCGAAGCCCCAACCATTGATCCACTAGTCATTTCAGCTCAGATAGGTCCTACTTGGATGAAGAGGATCTTAGTGGACAGTGGAAATTCAGTGAACATACTCTTTAAGCGAGCCTATGATCAAATGAAGATGAAAGCGAAAGATTTGAAGCCTTGTCAGTCTCGTATTCATGGCTTCAATGGAAGTGCGACTATACCCACTGGGATGGTGGATCTACCAGTGGAATTGGGAGTTGGAGAGCGCCGGAGAGTCCGGATATTACAGTTTATTATATTAGATATTGACTCACCGTACAACGCTTTCTTGGGCCGACTGGCCCTAGCTGAGTTCAGGGCCGTTATCGCCCCTTGGTGTCTAACTTTGAAATTCCCTACCGACAATGGAATCAGAGTTGTTCAGGGAGACCAGGCTGCTGGACGAGCCTGTTATGTTGCTAAGCTGTGGGAGGCACAGCAAAAAGAGAAGGGAAAGGGCGTAGAGGAATCTCTTTGCGTCCGCTTTGCGGATAATTGACAGTTAATGCCTGGGCCAAGGCACGGGCACCACAATCAATTCCCATGAGATCTTAACCCGAGAGATACTAAAAGCGAGGATGAAGTCAAGGACAGTCAGGCTTCTCCGGCAGAGCTGACGATCGATGTTCCGATCGATAATGATGATGATTCTAAAATGGTAAAGATTGGGTCTCAGCTAAGCCAACAGATGAAGGAGGAATTGGTTGAATTTCTCTGGGCAAACCTCGACGTGTTTGCCAGGACACACCCTGACATGTGTGGGATCTCGCTGAACATCACAAGCCACATATTGAATATTGACCCGTGGCACGTCCCGGTCAAGCAAAAAAGGCGTGGTATGGGTCCAGAGAGATATGCCGCCCTAAAGGAACAGGTGGATAAACTCAGGTCGAACGGGTTTATCCGAGATGCGTTATATCCAGAATGGGTGTCCAACCCTGTACTTGTCAGGAAACCGAACGGGAAATGGAGAACTTGCATTGCCTACTCAGACTTGAATAAATCTTGCCCTAAAGACAGTTTTCCACTTCCCCGAATTGATCAACTCGTAGACTCAACGGCCGGACATGAACTCTTATCCTTCATGGATGCATATTCTGGCTACAATCAAATACCGATGCACCTACCTGATCAGGAGCATGCCAGCTTTATCACCGATCTGAGACTCTATTGTTATAAAATGATGTCGTTCGGACTTAAGAATGCCGGGGCAACCTATCAGAGACTCGTCAACTGACTGTTCGCTAACCTGATCGGCAAAACCATGGAGGTATATGTGGACGACATGCTTGTGAAGTCACGATTCTCCACCAATCATATCAAAGACCTGGAAACGAAGTTCAACATCCTCCAAGAGTACAGAATGAAACTCAACCCGTTGAAGTGTCACTTTGGGGTCGCGTTTAAAAAATTCCTTGGATTCATCGTTAATGCTCGTGGAATCGAAGCCAATCCCGAGAAAATCTAGGCAATTAGAAATCTTGAGACTCCAAGGACTATAAAGAAAGTTCAAATCCTCAATGGGAAGGTAGCAGCGCTGAGCAGGTTCATTTCAAAATCCATCGATAAATGCATTCCCTTCTTTGATCTGACCAGAAAAGGGAAACAGAACTTTGAATAGACTACAGAGTGTAAAGGCGCATTCCGAGCACTGGTTCAACACCTGTCCACACCACCCATTCTGTCAAAACCTATTGATCATGAGAGACTGTACATCTACTTGGCAGTGTCAGAAAACGCAATCAGTGCTATTTTACTTAGGGAGGAGGACCGGATACAATGGCCAGTCTATTACATCAGCAAACGGCTGACTGGAGCATAGAGAAATTATTCGAAGTTGGAGAAGTTAGCTTACTGTCTTTTCATTGCCTAGAGAAATCTCCACCCGTATTTTCAGGCTCATCTTATTACTGTCTACACCGACCAGCCGTTACGACAGGTTCTTACGTAGCCTAAGACGTCTGGTAGGTTACTCAAGTGGAATATCGAGTTGAGTTAGTTTGACATCACTTGCACACCAAGGTGAGCTATTCAAGGACAAGTCCTAGCAGACTTCATCGCCGAATTCACTGTCCCGGAGGACTTTCCCAAAACCAGTGAATCTCCCAAATATGTCTGGAAGCTACATATTGATGGTGCATCAAATGACCACTGCTCAGGCGCTGGGGTTGTGCTTGAGACTCCTGAAGGACGATCTATATGCTATGCTTTGAAGTTCGATTTTCGTGCGACCAACAACAAGGCCGAATACGAAGCCTTGCTCGCCGGACTAAGGGTTGCCAAATATTTAAGAATCATTGCTGTGGAGATTTACTACGATTCACAATTGGTCGTGTGTCAAGTTCAGGGGGAATACTAGGCCAAAGACCGGAGACTGGCCACTTATCTCGCTCGGGTCCAGGAAATATTGAATCAGTTCGATTATTATGCCATCTATTGCATACCTCAAGAACACAATCAGAAAGCCGATTCCTTGGAAAAATTAGCCAGCATCGGTGAGGCACAGCAAATGGGACTCGTTCCCGTTGAGATGCTATCTTCCCCGAATATTGATCAAATGGAGACTAACTGGGTACTTGAAGTCATACCCGATAAGGAGTCAAGGATGACTCCGTTCAGAAACTATCTCGAGCATGGGACCCTGCCAGAGCGCAAGAGTGAAAAAAGACAAGTTCTTCGAAAGGCTTCGCGGTTCACTATTCAGAATGGAGTCATGTATAGAAGAGGGTACTATGTTCCTTTACTCTGGTGTATCGCCACGATGAAATCAAACGAGTATTGCATGACGTACATGAAAGAGAATGTGGCGATCACACCAGGGGGCAAGCACTTGCTAAGAAAGTGCTCCGATATGGTTATTATTGACCGATTGTAAATCGCGACGCATCAGATTATGCCATGAAATGTGACAAATGTCAAAACATGCTCGATTTCCAAGAGCCCCGTCTACCGAAATAACTCAGATGGTCAGTCCATGGCCATTCGCAATATGAGGCATCGACATTATTGGGTCTCTACCTCTAGTTAAGGTGGCGCGAAGTACGCCATCGTTGCAGTTGATAACTTTACCAAATGAGCGGAAGCCAAGCCCCTTACTACTATCACAATGAAGAAAGTGATCAACTTTATTGTACGCAACATTATCTGTCGATTTGGTGTCCCACATACCATCATCACTAACAACAGAGTCCAATTCGATAGTGTCGAGTTCAAGAATTTCTGTCAACGATTCCATATCCAGAAGAAGTTCTCTACAGTTGCACACCCTCAAGCGAATGGACAGTTCGAAGCTGTTAATAAAGTTATAAAGTCCATTCTGAAAAAACGATTGGAAAAAGCCAAGGGCAAATGGGTCGATGAACTTCCTATGGCCCTATGGGCTTATCGAACAACCCACAAGTCCATGACTGGCCACACTCCATTTTCACTTTCCTACGGTTCAGAAGTCGTTATTCCAATCGAGTTGGAAGTGCCTTCTCATTGTGTGACATATTATAACCCGAAGAAAAATGCTATATTACTTGCCGAGTCTCTAGACTTATTAGATGAGAAGCAAGAAGAGGCTGATTTGAGGGCAGTCGTGCACCGAAGTCGAGTCGCCCGATTGTAGAATGCTAAGGTCCGACCTCGAACCTTTGAACTTGGCGATCTCGTCCTCAAGAGAATTTACCCGGTCCCTTCGCATATGAAACCAACGTGGGAGGGACCATATGTCATTGAACGAAGGCTCGGAGATGGCACATTCAAATTATCGACCACTGAAGGGCTCACTTTGCCGAGAGTTTGGAACAGCGAGAGTCTTCGTCGCTACTACACATAACATGATTTATTTATTCATTCAGTCTGCTTTTCATTTGCGATTTGTTTATGCATTTTGAAATTTGAATTTGTAATAAGGGAACCGACTTTGCCATATTTTCTTATTTCAGCAATAAAATGGAAATTCTTTGAGCCAGAGCAGTGATCTTAAAATGCGTCATGCAACCATCACAATGCACGGAGAGCTAAGTTCCACCCTACGGTGGGACTTATTCAAATAGGGAGTGACTGTGATACAACAGGTCACTCGCTAAGCGAAACCCGAGCTCGGGGGCAAGCCATCACACTGAAGCCAAAAAAGGTTTGATACACGACAATCCTCTAACTAACTCCGGCTCCCAGAGTGCAAGCGAAAGTATAAACTTACAAATGCGAGCTCGAAGAGGGTGGATCTGTCCACCTAACGACTTCGCCCGTGTTTAAACCAAGTCCGAGGAGGGTGGATCCGTCCATCTAATGACCTCACTTGTCAACTTAGGGTGGATGTGACCCGACTGTCCATGATCCTGATGAATCTATCGTTCCCAGAGTGCGAACAAAATCCTAAAACTCGAAACATATGTGATCTACCGTCCGTTGGCCAACTCCAGATTCCCAGAGTGCGAACTGGAGTATAAACGTCAAAATGGGTGTAAACGACCACCCATCGGCTAACTCTAAGTCCCCGGAGTGCGGATCGGAGTATAAACACAAATTGGGTGTGATTGACCACCCACGAATCAATCTAAGTCCCCAAAGTGCGGACGAAATTCTAAATATCAAATGGTTGTGACTGACCGCCGGTAAAATAACTTAAGTCTCCGGAGCGCGGACATATCTTTAAACATTAAATGAGCATGACTGACCGCCGACGTACAAGTGCAATCCCCAGAGTGTGGATGCGATTACCAATAGATGAGCGAGTGTGATCCGATCACTCGAACCCGTCTCTTTTCAACTTCATTCCGACTAAGTTAAGCTCGATTTATCGAAGGCGGAAAGTGACTGCCCAAAGTTCAAGTACCAGCTACTGATCGAGACAGTACAATATTGAGACTCGACTTAACGTTCGGTTATGACCCGAAGCCATAGCTTCGGAACTTAACAACTAAACTTAGGTTCGATTCAGAGACTAAGGCTTCACATGTACATTGAATGGAAGTTTGAGCGCTAAAACACTTAAGCAAATAAAAATGAAACTATGCTGGAAACAAAATGGAAGTTTATTTTAACTATTCTTTGAAAAAGAAGGATAAGTACAAAAATCATTCGAAGAAATCCTACTAGCAGGGGCCGAACCCGCATCTATACACGGCCTACAGGAAGCAAAAAGAAATTCCTATCTATCTACCAAAAAAGGAAGCAAAAAGACATGTCTATTCTCTCGATTTCTTCTTCTTCTTCTTCGGCATTGACCCACTGGAGCTACCGCTCGGGTGCCTCTTCGAGCCTTTGCCTTTTGGTGGTTGATCTCGAGCCGGGGGAATTATGGTGACCTCTTCCTCCGAGCTTACAGGAATTGGAATACTTTCTGAATGCAGAGTCGGAGGGATAGGAACACTCTTGATGTTGGAAGACGAGGGAGGCACGCCAATTCGACAATTGTACTGCCGGGAGAAATCATTCGTAGAGGAGCTGGACCAGGACCCACCATACCACCTCCAATACCACTGGCCTGTGCGGCTGCTTCCATCTCGGCATTAATCTCCGCTATTATCTCTTTTTCATGAATTGTTTAAGCACCCACAGGGATGCTGCCAGTTGGGCCCGAAGAGCTAGCTATGAATGCGCCTTCGTCCATGACGAATGGCAGGTCGGTAAGTGGGTCACTTTGATGACCAAGGAGTTCCTCCATCATCTGCTCATCAAAAGTAAAAGTGCTCCCCTATACTCCGTCAGTTGGTGTAGCGGCCGTTGTTGTGGTTGCCTCCGTCATAAGGGCCTCCTGCTCATGATGCGACTCTTGGGTTGCAGAGGGCACAACCGATGCGACTCCTATCGCTGAATAAAGATAAGAGAAAAGGTGTTAGTGACTACTTCGAACAAAGCTCCTGACTTTGAATAAATGCGGGAAATGTTCAGAATACCTTCCTCATATTGGCTCACGGGTGGGACCAGAGCAGCTTCAGGGGTATGCTCGCGAGCTGGAGACAACTGCGGTTGATCAGGATTGTAAGCAGGCACAGATAGGTGATCAACCATGGGAGTAGATTCGGGCTGGGTTGGCATAGGAATTTCGGAGTCCGTATCATGATGCTCAACGCTAGAACCCTCTCCAGCCTCCGGATGCTAAGTGTCGAGTCTCTCTTTCTCGAATATGATAGTGGCATCGTGGAGAACTCTTCTCTCATCCTCGTTCAGCACCTGATTCTCTAATTCGAACTCATAAATGGATTCGGTAGGGTGCTATGCTTTTTCACCTTCAACCAAGCGGCACCAAGCATTGTATAGATGCAATGGATAATCTTTGAGCCAGCTCAGATTTCGATGCTTCAGAACATTGGCATTATATGTAATGAGGAGATCTTCAATGTCACCCTCCAACCTGGCCTCTGCCGCTCTCACTTCACCCTCAACCCTGGCTTCGGCTTCCTGAACCTTTAGCGTTGCCGCATCCCTCTCATCCCTAAGCGCCACAGCCTGCTCGCATGATTCCTGAGCGGCTTTATTTTCATCGTCATTTTCTTTGACGACTGCAACAAATTTAACTTTAAGCTCCTCAAGCTCTTTTAGCACCACATCTCTTTCAGCCATGACTGTGGTGGTCTGGTGCCCCATTTCCTCAACCAGGGCTAAATGTGTTCGCCTCATCTCCTCCATCCTCCGGGTTGCCTCGTCGGCTCTTTTATTAGCCTCTGTTTCTGAATTTCTCGCAGACTTGTTTTCATCATTAAGCACCTGAATTATGCATTCCTTTTGAGCAATATTAGTTCCTAGTTTCTTGGTTTTCTTCGCCTGCTCAAAGGCCACCGCTGATACTTTGTCTGCGGTCTTCATCCATTCCCGATATTAGCCATAAACATCGTATATGTAGTCATGCATCATCTGTTCTGCCTCATTGGGAATTCGCTTTAAGTACAGGGGGAATATGAAGCCGTCAAAACAGATATTCGGAAAATCCTATTTCAACTTAGCGATTCTAGTCGCTCCTTCCCCGGTGGGTTCTGTGATGGCTTGTTCAGTGGCAACAGGAGTTTCAGTCTCAGTCCTATGACGCTGTTGGTCAGGCCTTGACGCTTGGGAAGGTGGTATTTGACGCGAAGATTCAAGAGGTTGTTTGCCAGAGCCAAAAGATTGTGTTGGACCTCTAGGTGGCGGGGAGCGCGATCGGGAACGGCGACTGTACTTTCTCTCCTTCTCCCTCTCCCTGTCCCTTTCCCTCTTGTAGCATTCCCTCTCTTGACTGGAGTAGCCGCGATCGCAGTCTCTATCGGCCTCATGTCTGCGAGATGCAGAGTATGATCTAGATGAACGGTGCGTAGAACGAAGGCTGCCAAGCATAGATTTCCGCCTCGACGTCGTATTTGTAAAATGAAAAGATAAACAGAGTTGGTAATCTCTAGAGATGAATAGCTTGTGAATAGAAATTGTGTGGTGCCGTGAAGTGTGTTTATGCATATGCAAACCCCCCAACCAACCGGTTGTAATAGCCATACTCGGAGGAGTTGGCTCTCCTACGTCTAAGGCGCTTTGAAGACCCTCTAATTCGGTATCTTGGTACAGAGGCAAGTCATCCGGAATGGGGATGTCTGCCAGTCCCGCAAAGGAGCTCTCCATCTGCGAGAGAGGAATCTCTTGACTAGTAGCAGGCAAAGAGACTACGACGGTTTTGCACCTAATATATTTTCGAGCAGTAGACTTGCATCTTCTTTTTCGATCTAAAGATCGAGGACTTTGCGAAGGTCCAGCTGTGGGCTCATCTCCAGAGTTCATATTCTCATCACCGCCTTGTTCAGTAATTATTATCCCGGGAGCTCTCCTTCGAACTTGCCTCACCGGGGCCATCCTAAGAACTCCTACGAGTCCAATGCTTTGATCTCTGTCAATTAGCCCGACGGCAACCAGATTCTCATCCGTAAGGACTTCATCAATCTCTCTATGTTCAACGGGCACCTCTTGAAGAACTCGTACTATCTCCTTGAACTGGGCACCTTCATGTCGTGGAATTGAAGCTATAAAGGGAAGAAAATGTTAGATTCGGCATCAACTACTATTATCCAGTTAGTCAGCAAGGAGGCCAGGGCACTTACGTCTTACTAGCCACCGTCTGGCGAACCGCGGTGGACAGCGAACGTAGAACCATTCGGTCTTAAAGTTACTCAGCTTGCTTCAAGCCCCGGTCATGACTTGGCAATTTCTAACTGCTTCTAGAAAAGTAAAGGAAGGGTTGTCCCCGCGACTCTTTATATTGAATAAGTATCTGATCTCCTCTACCGTCGGAGGATGGAAGAGGTGCTCCATGAAGATGACAAACAAACTATTGAGCAAGGCATACCCATTTGTGTGCAGCTGAGACGGAGCTATCCTCAAGAAAAATAGAACTTCTTGGATGAATTGGTTGAAAGGAGGAAGTGTCCCGGCTGCACACATAAATCTGTTGCAGGCTGTATACCCTTCCGGGGTTTTTGGGCTCTATCTTCTGACCCCGGCAGTAAGAAATCATCCAGCGACAACCCATGCCTAAAATAAATTCTGCCCAACGTATCTTTAGAAATATTAGAGCGAACAGAATCTTATGGGTGTGCGATAAAGACTTCTCCTGGTAGCTCGTTTGGAGCGGAGCTAATAACGTCGGCTGCGATAGCCGGCATTTCGATTACGGGGAGAGGCAGACTCTTAACATCCTGCAACTGTGAACTTCCGGGTTCCATAGCTATTGAACTCAGTAAAAATCATCGTTAGACAACAATAAACTCGTGTTTCTCCCAGTGTGAAGTTCATGAATGTGTTGTGCGGTGTAGTGCTACATAATACTTAGAAATTCTACGGGATTGAAAGATGTTCGAACGACAAGACTTCGAAATTCAACCAGAGTGACCGTCATCGCTGGCCATCACAACTATGCCATCCAGACTTTGGAGATCGATCCAAGTTAAAGTTTGTTAGCACCAAAATTGGTCACTAACCTCGTAGAAGAAGATTGTGTAGAGAAATAAGTGATGAAGGTAAATTAAACAGAGAAGACAATGCTAGTTTAAATGCAGAAAGTAAGAACACCAAATTTATAGTGGTTCAGCGTGATTGCCTACGTCCACTTTGAGATTAAACTTTATTGATCTTCTTAATGATTGATTACAAATACAATTCGTAGATCAAATGCTTGAATGAAGTTGTTAAGTAGAGAAGATGAGTCTCAAAAATGGCAGAGTCTCCCCAGTGTTCTCCCAAAAAGATCCCCTTTCACTATGACCCTGCCCCTCTATTTATAGGCAAATATGGGCTGGACTTCCCAAGTGGGCTTGGTGGTCGAACACTCTAGCCCGAGTACAGTGGTTGCTGCTTGCCGAACCAGGCATGCCGAACGCCATAATGCCGAACGATCCTTTCCATGCCGAACGGTCCCTTCCATGCCGAATGGTACGTTTGATGTGTGGGAAGTGCAGGATGGTTGCAGTTGAAGCCGAACGTATCTCTGTCCGAAGCTCTTGACCGAACAATGCATGCAGGCCGAACGATACTGTCACGTTGAGTAGTTATGCACACTGAACGTCTTTTGGATGCCGAGCACTTCTGTCGCCGAGTTCTACTGGGCGCCGAATACTAATTGACGCCGAGCTCCAGCTGATGCCGAGCACTACCTGACGCCGAGTACTATCTGATGCCGAGTATCATGGATGCCGGGTACACTGGATGCCGAGTACTTCGCCGAGTACTCCTAGATGCCGAACACTCTCTGATGCCGAGTCCCACTGGATGCCGAGTACTTCGCCGAGTACTCCTAGATGCCGAACACTCTCTGATGCCGAGTCCCACTGGATGCCGAGTACTTCGCCGATCACTCCCAGATGCCGAACACTCTCTGATGCCGAGTGCTACCTGATGTCGAGCACTAGTTGCCTGGTCAAATCTCTAGGAAACACTTGCCCCCCAAAGTGTATTATGTGACTGAATGTGATGCGCTTTGAATCTAGTTTAGCTTACCTCGGAGACGCCTTCTCGAGAATATATATTAGTGACGGAGGTGTGAGACGAGCGTGGTTTGGACGCCGAACGATGCGTTCGAAGCCGAACAATCCTCATGTGCCGAGCAACACTTCGCTTTGAAGCCGAACGCTACGACTTTGACCGGTTCTACCGGATATAGCCCTTTCAACTTCTGTCTTCTCCCTATAAAACCAGGCATCCTTCCACTATTTTCCTTTTACACCTTCATTTCTGTCACTCCCTAGAGACTTGCAATTCTCGCCAGCCTATCAGATCTAAAGCCTAATCGATCTTTCCTCAGCTTCGATCTTCGAACTAGGTATTATCCCTTCCATGATCAAATTACTTCAACACGAGATTTAGGTTTATGTGCAGCCGAGAGGGTCACATGGAAAACTGGATATTTCTATGGTTGTATGATGTGTGTCGAGTAGAAATGGCTCGCATATTTGGAGTTGTCGAACGGTGCATGGTAGTTAGGCCTAGTTCCTTCGTGCCGAACAAGACTGGAAGAAAAAGAAAGATGGGGTGCCAAACGGCGTAATCTTCGCCGAGCGATCTGTTCTTGTTGTTCGGCGCAGATGGAGAAGGAGTAGGGTGGAACTGTAATCGAGGGTGGAGCGCTACTTTAGCCGAACAAACTAAGGCCGAACACTACCCAAATGCCGAACAGTATATGTGCCGAACAACTGACATGCCGAACAGACACACACATGCCGAACAATACAATTGCCGAACACCATTTAAATGTCGAACAGTATATGTTTCGAATAACTGGCCTGCTGAACAAACATTCATGTCGAATACTATACCTAGGCCGAACAATATCAAGGTCGAGTAATGCACATGCCGGACAATTATAAATGCCGACCAATGATAAATGTTGAACCATACTTAGGCCGAACACTGTAAATGTCGAACGAACAATTGCCTTGCCTAATCAATACAAGGACAAAGATCTAAGCACACCATCATGCGAAACTGACCCAGATCATTAAATCCCTAGCTTTAGTAAACTTAAACCTGGACTTTGATTAAAATTCGTTTTCTGAATTTGAAACTGTAATCACTTCAAGGCGGGCTTTTTGAGACGGTCAGCGATGATGGTCTTCGAAGGCGATGATTCGAAGCTCATTTTTATATCTTTGAAATCTTTAGATTCTTATTGCTTGTACACAACTGCTTGCACTAGTTCACACACCACGTGGGGGGAAAACTCGTGTTGCTAATTCTAATGTTCAACGTTTTTTTTAAGTATAGTTTTCTCAAGCACTTAGCCAAGTTCGTTATTTGTTGAGGATGTCAAGAAAGTCTAGCTCCGCCACTATATCCGACAGGCCTGGGCCGTCATCAAGGCGAGAAGCCGCTGATACTTCTAATCCGCCGACTTCTCCGGCTCATAACTTAGCACCCGATGCCCTGGAGGCAACGATTCTACTAGACAATCCGATCGATTCACAGGCTTCGAAGATCAATGAAGCCGCACTCCAACGGATATGCTCCATCCACGGGATTCCTTTTGCTGATGTGCTAGTCCCTTCGCGACATGATCGCCCTCACCTGCCCCCAGTCGGATACACCACTTGCAACAAGTTCATGTGTTAGATGGGCAGCGTGCCTCCATTTAACCTATTTCTTCGGGATGTGTTACAGTATATCGACATTGCCCCGTCGCAGCTGCACCCGAATGGTCACGCGTTCCTTCATGGGACCTACCTACTCTTTATGGCCGTCTTCTCCAGACCTCCAACTCCTGGCGACATCAGATACATCTATATGGTCAAGAGGCGGAAAGACAGCCCTTCCTTCATGTTCCTTGACCCCTGCCACAAATGCCAGATCTTGACAGGGGCATGTAGTAAATTCGCCCTGTATAAACAGGAATGGTTCTACGTGCGTTGCCCTCCTGGTTTTGCGAGGAGATGGGTTGAAGGCAGTAAGTCTCTCCACTGAATCATCTTTCACGATTAATCGGAGTCATGCTTTTTCTAACTCATTGTTTCATCTTTTTAGATATCAACCCACGTCCGGAGAGCCGAGGATATTCTGAGGCCGTTGAAGCCGTTAGAGCTCTTCCTGCCGAGGAACGAGACATTCGGACCATTATTTCAAACGAGTCATTGTCGAAGTTTGGCTTGCTCGCCCCTGGTCGCCGGATTAGCCTTCCGGAGGGCGTCTCTATTCCCAAGCCGGCATCCGGTAAAGGGAAAAAACTGGTTGGGTTGTCATCACGTCGAACTCCCGATGTGCACGAAGAAGGCGAGCACAAAGAGAATGACGCTCCTGAGACCCAAGACGAGAATCCTGCTTGGGATCCGGCTGTCGAAGTTCACGACATTGACACGTCATCCTCCCCTTCGAAGGGAAAGAAAAGGTTAAAACACAAAACCCGGAAAGAGAAAGTTGGTGGTACTTCAAAAGTTTTGCCTATCCCGCCCGAGAAAGAGGCTTCCTCACAGCACCTGGAAAGTTCCCTGAGGGGCCTGTCGAACCTGTCTATTCCCGACGATATACTTAATTACGGGTTTGACGATCCTGAAGCCCTCAAGTTTTCTTTGCCCGCTAAAGGCAACGTGGGAGTTCAACTCCCAGTCCAGGGAGACAATACTCCGATTAGTAAAGATAAAAGAACTGGTCTGTAGGGGGGAACACTAGGACACACACGCACATACGCATTCCATCATACACTTCAAGTTCTTTCTTATTTCTCGGATTTTTCTTAACTCGTTGTTATCTCTATTCTTTGCAGGTGACATGGGACGCTCTCATGGATTTGATCGCCTTCATGGCTCTTCCATATTTCATCATTCTGGACGGGACTCTGGTTCGGGCAGACGCAAGGACAGAGATGATTATGAGGATAGAGACAATCGTCCCCGCGAGTCGTCTCACCGTAAGAAGGCATATTCTCAATCTTCACAGTCCCGTGATCCTCTTCCTCCAACTGAGCCGGATAAAGAGAAGTCTTCCCAGAAGGGCTATATTCTGAGGCCGTTGAAGCCGTTAGAGCTCTTCCTGCCGAGGAACGAGACATTCGGACCATTATTTCAAACGAGTCATTGTCGAAGTTTGGCTTGCTCGCCCCTGGTCGCCGGATTAGCCTTCCGGAGGGCGTCTCTATTCCCAAGCCGGCATCCGGTAAAGGGAAAAAACTGGCTGGGTCGTCATCACGTCGAACTCCCGATGCGCACGAAGAAGGCGAGCACAAAGAGGATGACGCTCCTGAGACCCAAGACGAGAATCCTGCTTGGGATCCGGCTGTCGAAGTTCACGACATTGACACGTCATCCTCCCCTTCGAAGGGAAAGAAAAGGTTAAAACACAAAACCCGGAAAGAGAAAGTTGGTGGTACTTCAAAAGTTTTGCCTATCCCGCCCGAGAAAGAGGCTTCCTCACAGCACCTGGAAAGTTCCTTGAGGGGCCTGTCGAACCTGTCTATTCCCGACGATATACTTAATTACGGGTTTGACGATCCTGAAGCCCTCAAGTTTTCTTTGCCCGCTAAAGGCAACGTGGGAGTTCAACTCCCAGTCCAGGGAGACAATACTCCGATTAGTAAAGATAAAAGAACTGGTCTGTAGGGGGGAACACTAGGACACACACGCACATACGCATTCCATCATACACTTCAAGTTCTTTCTTATTTCTCGGATTTTTCTTAACTCGTTGTTATCTCTATTCTTTGCAGGTGACATGGGACGCTCTCATGGATTTGATCGCCTTCATGGCTCTTCCATATTTCATCATTCTGGACGGGACTCTGGTTCGGGCAGACGCAAGGACAGAGATGATTATGAGGATAGAGACAATCGTCCCCGCGAGTCGTCTCACCGTAAGAAGGCATATTCTCAATCTTCACAGTCCCGTGATCCTCTTCCTCCAACTGAGCTGGATAAAGAGAAGTCTTCCCAGAAGGGCTACCAATCTGATGCTCCTCGAGAACAACACTCCGGTTCATCGAGTACAAGGCAAGTTCGGGAGCAACGAAAAAGAGCGGAACTTCCAAAGCCTCCTCCCCCTACTCCCGCGGTTGATCCAACTGTCGCGGAAAAGATGGTCGATCTTAAGGCCAAGTTTCCGAAAATTTGCTTCGACGGTTTGAAGTTTCTCCCGGCTATTCACCATATTCCCGGTCACGTGAAGCAGAGTGCCATTGCCTGCAATAACGACGTCTATGTTCAACATGACGCGTTTGTACACTTGGTTGAAAAGATCTCGGAGGTGTCCATTGAGCGTCAATATGAGATTGATCGCCTGAATTTGGAGGCTGGCTGCGACAAGAACATCATCAAGCATCAAGACGAGGAGCTCGCTTCGTACAAGTCAAAGCTGGAAGCCGCTGAACAAAGCGCAAAAGATACTGCCGAGGCAGTTACTCGTTTAGAGATGGCTCACAAGAAGGAACTTGATGAAGCAGTCCAGCGCAGCGGTGCCCTTGCCCTAGAAAAAGATTCCGTTCAAAAAGAAAGGGACGCGCTCGCCATACAAGTCAGAGAGCTAAAAGAATTACTCTCCAAGGAAAAGGAGGACAAGGTAGCTGCTCAAGAAGAATCACAATGATACTGTGATGAAATCGTTGCTACTCGTCTCCTTAAAACGAAGCTCGATGATGAACTTGCTGGGGTTGAGAAAATGAAGGACGAAGCCCGTGAGGAGGGCAAAAGAAAAGCTGCGGAGGAGATTGACTCTCGCCTCGAGGCGGCCGCAGAAGTTGGCAGGGAAGAGGTCAAATGCATGTTTGACCCGTTGATTGCTGAGTATGGAGCACACGTCCTTATGCATCGTGACTTGACATTCTTGGGTGATGGCTATCTCGAATCCCTAGCTGAGGCCTGGGAAACCTTAGTAAAGATCAGGAAAATCGAGTCGGGCTCTGAGGAGGTCGATGAGGATGCCTTGGTGAAGGAGTTTCTTAGGGGGAATGAGCCAACGGATCTGTCCGCAGCTTTGGCGCTCTATAACAAAGGCTCTCCCCTTCCAAAAGAGAAAAGTGACGAAGCTGGCCCGTCTGGGGCTGAGACTACGGCTCCTCATATTGATGCTCCTCCCGCTGCTCAACCGGACGGTCGGCCGACACTTGACCCGTTCGAGCAGCATGCCGGCTATGATCCCGAACATCCTGGGCTTGGCGTTCACGTGCTATCTCCTATTCTGGAGGGTGAAACCCCACGCGCAACCGATAGCCAACCAGAACCCGGTAGGAAACTCTTCTTTTCTAGAAGTCAAAAGATCTTGTTATCTTCCAGCATTTATTCGTTCTAACGTTCATTCTTTATGTTTTCATGCAGGCCGCTCTGATGCCGAGCCAACTCCGAGGAGCGATGACGCCAAGGAGGAGGCAGAGAAAACAAGCGACGCTGTTCATGCGGGAGTAATTCCTGGTCCCGATGCTCAAGTGATTGGGGCACTAGATGATGATAAGCTTGACACTTCATCTCCTGCCAAAGGGAGTGACGAAATCGAAATCACTGGCGCCTCTGAGCATACCTCAAAGGTGAGCATGAAGGACTGCCTCGCCGTAGAGGAGAAGAAAAAGGTCGAGGTCAAAGTTGAACCCGAAATACTGGAACTCACCGACCCTCGGAACAGACCTTTGAAAATCATTCTCCCGGGCAGGTCTAAACCACTGGATGTTCCGTCCCCTACTCCCGACTCCGCTTCTTTGGCAAGCAAGAAATCCAAGAAAAAGCGTGAGGGAGAGGAGTCGTTGGAAAAAACAAAGGAAGATAAGAAGAAGAAAACGAAGAAGTAATCGATACACTCGTTCGACGAGCTTCTTGCTTAAGTCTTGTCGTTGCTTTTATTATTATTTTTTTCTGGCTTGCAGTTTGTATAGATAGGTTCTGAACTCTGAGTTTTGTAGGAGTAACTGTGTAACCCCATTTTGAACTACTGAATGAAGTTTAGTTTCTTTTTCGTTTGAATGATTCTATTGCTTTTCTTGGGTTTGTTGACTAACATTAGTCATGACTCCACTTGTTACGAGTTGCATTATCTCGCAGTCCATTTTCGTGTCGTTCAAACATCTCCAGACGTGGCATATTTCTCGTTCCACATCTCTCGAGTACTTGGACTTTTTTCTAAATCTACTCTCTGGAGATTTAGAGTAAGTTGATCCGCGTTCAGGGGATTCGGAGGTTCGTATTCGTTTATACTCTAGTCCGCGCTCCGAGGACTTAGAGTACTCCGCTTCGCACTTTGGGGATTCAGAGATTTGAAATCGTTTATATTCTAGTCCGCGCTCTGGGGATTTAGAGTACTCCGATCCGCGCTCTGGGGATTCGGAGGTTCGTATTCGTTTATACTCTAGTCTGCGCTCCGGGGACTTAGAGTACTCCGCTCCGCACTCTAGGGATTCAGAGATTTGAAATCGTTTATACTCTAGTCCGCGCTCTGGGGATTTAGAGTACTCCGATCCGCGCTCTGGGGATTCGGAGATTTGAAATCGTTTATACTCTAGTCCGCGCTCCGGGGACTTAGAGTACTCCGCTCCGCACTCTGGGGATTCGGAGATTTGAAATCGTTTATACTTTAGTCTGCGGTCTGGGGATTTAGAGTACTCCGATCCGTGCTCTGGGGATTCGGAGATTTGAAATCGTTTATACTCTAGTCCGCGCTCCTGGGACTTAGAGTACTCCGCTCCGCACTCTGGGGATTCAGAGATTTAGAGTCGTTTATACTCTAGTCCGCACTCCGGGGACTTAGAGTACTCCGCTCCGCACTCTGGGGATTCGGAGATTTGGAGTCGTTTATACTCTAGTCCGCGCTCCGGGGACTTAGAGTACTCCGATCTGCGCTCTGGGGATTTGGAGATTTGGAATCGTTTATACTCTAGTCCGTGCTCTGGGGACTTAGAGTACTCCGATCCGCGCTCTGGGGATTCGGAGATTTGAAGTCGTTTATACTCTAGTCCGCGCTCCGGGGACTTAGAGTACTCCGATCCGCGCTCTGGGGATTCGGAGATTTGGAATCGTTTATATGAGTCTGTATATCGTATAGGATAATGTAATTCGTCATCCGATCATGAGATATAGAAACATTAGTGATTTGTGGAAAATACAGCTTCAAGCCTTTATTAATGAAAAACAACTAGACTGCTTGATTACATAGTTAAAAAGAAGCTAAGCTAAAACTGAACGAAAACACATAGGAAATAACAGTGCCTAAGACAAGAAAGGAAAACATGCTAAATATAATAATGCCGCAAATGCTCACTGTTCCATGCCCGGGGGAGTGTCGTGCCATCAACGGTCACTAGCTTGAATGTTCCTTCTCCAAGCTTCCGTTCAATGACGTATGGACCTTCCCAGCTGGGATTCATACGCGATGGAATCGGGAAAACTCATTTCAGAACGAGATCACCTATATCAAAAGTTCTTGGGCGGACTCTGCCGTCGTAGTAACGCTTGACTCGGTGCCTATGTGCTGCCGCCCTTAATTCGGCCTCTTCATGCTTTTCATCGATGCAGTCCAGTGATTCCAACAAGAGGTCCTGGTTCGTCTTGGGATCATAGTACGTCACTCGGTGTGATGGAACTTCAAGTTCCACGGGTATAACGGCTTCCGAGCCGTATGCCAAGGCGAATGGAGTGTGGCCGGTCGCGGACTTGTGGGTAGTTCTATAAGCCCATAGTGCTGTTAGGAGCTCATCTACCCACTTGCCTCCAACCTTCTCTAGACGCTTCTTTAGTATGGACTTGATTATTTTGTTAACGGCCTCGACTTGTCCGTTAGCCTTTGGGTGTGCAACGGCGGCGAACTTCTTCTCGATGCCATACTTTAAACAGAACTCTCTGAACTCTCTGAACTCTCTGCTTTCAAATTGCGTCCCGTTGTCTGTAATCATAGTTCGGGGAAGGCCAAAGCGGCATATAATGTTTCGTACAACGAAGTTAATGACCTTCTTAGAGGTGATTGTGGCCAAAGGCTCTGCCTCAGCCCATTTTGTGAAATAGTCGACTGCAACTATCGCGTACTTCGCACCACCTTTAGATATAGGCAAAGAGCCGATTATGTCGATTCCCCAGATTGCAAATGGCCAGGGACTAACCATTTGTGTGAGTTCCGTTGATGGAGTCCTCGGGATTTTCGCATATCTCTGACACTTGTCACACTTTCTTGCATAGTCTGCGGCATCCCGATTTACGGTTGGCCAGTAATATCCATAGCGGAGGATCTTCTTTGCCAGCGTTTGCCCCCCAGTATGGTCGCCACATTCCCCTTCGTGAACCTCTCTTAAGACCCGCTTTGTCTCATCATGAGCGATGCATCGTAATAATGGGACTGAGAATCCTTTTCGATACATTGTCCCATCCTGCATTACGTATCACGCGGCCTTTCGAAGGACCTGCCGTCTTTCGCTTCTTTTTTCTAGTAAGGCCCCAATTGTCAGGTACAGTTTGAATGGGGTTATCCACGATTCCTTCTCGATTTCCGTTTCCAACATGCGATCGACTTTCATCTCGTCTATGCTCGGGGCATGCAAGACTTCAACGGGATACAATCCCATTTGCTGTGCATCGCCGGTACTCGCAAACTTAGCCAATAAGTCGGCTTCTTTGTTCTGTTCGCGCGGGACATGTGAAATGTCATAACGCTCAAGATTTGATAGTAGTTCTTGGACCTGAACAAGGTACGGAGCAAGCTTTCGTCCCTTTGCTTGGTAGTCTCCCGCACTTGGTAGACCACCAACTGTGAGTCACAGAAGATTTCAACTGTTCTGATCCCGAGTTCCCCGATGAGCTTCAAGCCAGCGATGAGTGCTTCATATTCCGCTTCGTTATTTGTGGCTGGGAAATTGAGCTTCAAAGCATAACAGATTGATCAGTTTTCCGGAGTTATAAGAACTACGCCCGCGCCGGAGCAACCGTCGTTTGATGCCCCATCAGTGTATAATTTCCATCAAACGGGGGGAATGACGTCATGACTACCCGGTTCGACGGGTATGGTAAACTCAGCGATAAAGTCTGCTAATGCTTGCCCTTGTACGGCCCTCCGTGGTAAGTAGGCGATATCGAATTGGCTTAACTCGATGTTCCATTTTAGCAACCTTCCAGAAGTTTCTGGTCGTTGGAGTACCTGCCGCAGGGGTTGATCGGTGTAAACACCGATTGAGTGTGCTTGGAAGTATGGGCGCAGCTTACGTGACGCAATCACCAAGCAATAAGCCAATTTCTCGATGTTAAGGTAATTTCTCTCTGCCCCCGTTAAACGCTTGCTAACATAATACACCGGCCTCTGGACTCGGTCCTCCTCACGAACTAAAGCCGCACTTATCGCATGCGGGGATACAGCCAAGTATACGTACAGCGTCTCGTGGTTTACTGGTTTTGACAGCATTGGTGGACTCTCCAGATGCCTCACCAGACCTCGGAATGCTTCCTCACAACCAGGTGTCCATTCAAAATTCCTCTTTCCTTTCTTTATTATATCAAAGAATGGGATGCACTTGTCAGTTGCCCTTGATATGAATCGACTTAGCGCAGCTACTTTTCCATTCAAGCTCTGTACCTGTTTTATAGTCCTGGGTACTTGCACATCTCGAATAGCTTGGATCTTTTCGGGGTTAGCTTCAATTCCCCTAGCATTGACGATGAATCCCAAAAACTTCCCCGACGCAACGCCGAAGGAACACTTCAGGGGGTTGATCTTCATCCCGTAATACCTGAGTATGTCGAACATTTCAGCCAAGTCTCGAATGTGGTCGTTTGACTGTCGTGACTTCACGAGCATGTCATCCACATAGACTTCCATCGTCCTACCAAGCTAGTCCTTGAACATTCGATTCACCAAACGTTGATAAGTCGCTCCTGCGTTCTTCAGTCCGAAGGGCATTACTACATAACAATATAGCCCGACATCTGTAACGAAGCTGGTGTGTTCTTGGTCCAGGATATGCATCGGGATTTGGTTGTACCCCGAGTACGCATCCATGAATGATAACAGCTCATGTCCTGCGGTGGAGTCGACCAACTGATCGATCCTTGGTAACGGGAAACTGTCCTTGGGGCATGCTTTGTTCAAATCAGAATAGTCTACGCAAGTTCTCCATTTCCCATTTGCCTTTTCACCAGTACGGGGTTCGATACCCACTCAGGATAGAGGGCGTCGCGGATGAACCCATTGGCTTTGAGTTTGTCCACCTCCTCTCTGAGAGCAGCGGACCTCTCCGGGTCCATTCCTCTCCTCTTTTGTTTAACTGGGACGTATTTCGGGTCTATGTTCAACATATGACTCGTGATGGCGGGAGAGATCCCACACATATCAGAATGCGTCCAGGCGAAAGCATCAAGATTCGCCCGGAGGAAGTCACTAAGGTCTTCAGTCATTACGGGGCCAAGCTGTGATCTGATCTTCAGTAATCGCGAAGGGTCGCTTTGGCTGACTGAAATGTCAACCGTCAGTTCAGCCGGCGCCGCCTTTTCTTCCCTGGGTTTCTCCTCGTCGTCTCTCGGATCTATGTCTCTGAAGATCCGAGAGTTATGCTCGAGCCAGGGCTCGAGCACTACTTGTCAATTATCCGTATTATGGATGCGGACGGGATTGTCCGCAACCTTTCCTTTCTCCCTCCGGTGGGCCTCTCGGAGCTCAGCCACATAACAGGAACGACCAGCTGCTTGGTCGCCATGAACAATACCTACTCCTTTGTCAGTTGGGAACTTCAAAGTTAAACACCACGGGGCCAATGCTGCCCTAAACTCAGCCAGGGCCGGCCGGCCCAAGAAGACATTATATGGAGAATCCACATCCAAAACTACGAAGGGTAGAATTTGCACCCTCCGACGCTCGCCTTGTCCCAGTTCAACTGGTAACTCGACATACCCCACCGCATCGGTCGCAGCGCCGTTAAATCCGTGGATACGAGCCTTGGACGGTTTCAAGTCCTTTGTTTCCATTTTCATTTGGTCATAAACCTTTTTGAAGATGATGTTGACAGAGCTTCTGCAATCAATCAGAATTCTCTTCACATATGTCGGTCCAATCGTCGCAGATATGACCATCGGGTCGATGGTTGGAGTCTCCACTTGATCAACATCCCTGTTTCTGAACACTATGTCGTTTGTCATTACGCGCTGCTGCTTGGCAGGAGTCCCATCCTCCACGTTCGAACATCACTCAAAATCTGCATGCTTAAGGGAACTTGCATATCGCTCCATCTCTTGCCAATTCTTATCCGCGGGGTGAGGTCCGCCGATAATTGTATTTATGACTAGTCTACCTACGGTTCGGGCAGGCTCCTCGGGATGACGCGGAGCTGGTACACGACCCGTGTTGGACGTTCCCTGTCCTCCTTCCTGTGGATCCTTCATAAGTTCTTGCAACTTCTTTTGCCTGATCAACTTCTCGATAGCGTCATGCAGGTGTCTGCACTCTTCCGTATTGTGCCCATAAGTCTCATGGAAGCGAAAATATTTCCCGGTCCGCTTCTGTTCCTCGGTTGATTCGTTTGGACGTGGCTTTCTGTATTGAAAAGTATTGCAGGTGGATAGGTAAATGTTCTCAAGCGGCGCGTTCAGCGGAGTATACTCGCTGTAGCTTGGAATTCTCGATTTCCACTTCCCCGCTTCTCTCTTCTTCCCTTGATTTCTTCCTCCGGACTCCTTAGACTGCCCAGGCTTGTTCTGGACATTGACTTGGACCTTCCCGAGCTGTCTCCGGACTGCTTCACAGCAACGTTGCTTTTCATAGACTCTTGGACAGGTCCTGGTGCCTTATCTCGTCTTACCCACCTGGCTTCCTCTCTCCTTATGAATTGGTGTGCCTTTGAGTAGAAACGCTCTAGTGTGGTCGGAGGTTTTCCTGCCAACCAGTCTCCAAATTCAGACTCCGGATCCACACCTCTCATCACAGCCATTAGAATTGCGTGATCATTGGGATTACTGACTTCAGTTGCCGCGACATGGAACCTTTGTAAATATTCCTTCAATGACTCCCCGGGACTTTGGATTACACTTGACAGAGACATTACATCCTTCGGACGAGTAGTGTGTATCCTAAACTGCTCAATAAACTTCTTTGCCAACTCCTCGAAATTGGATACAGACCGCGGAGGAAGTCGGGTAAACCACATAGTAGCGATCCCAGATAGAGTAATTGGAAAGCATCTACACTTGGTGGCATCATTTGCTCTAACTGAATCCATCATCCATTCGTACCTCATGACATGCTGTCTAGGGTCAGTCTTTCCCTCGTACGCAGGGATAGTTGGCATACTAAACTTTCTAGGGTACGCCGCCTGTAACACAACATCTGTGAACGGAGTGTGACTCCTTGATACTCCCCAATCGTCATTCGTCAAGCCCTGATTTTCTTTCATCAATTGCCTGACCATGGCTGTCAGGTATGGTGTCTGTATGGAAGGTGGGAGATTAGAGTCTGTTCTACGTGACTGTCCATGTTGATGCCTCCTCTCCTGGCGATCTGCCAATCGTGCGTCTTGAGGTTCGACATCATTAGCGTTTTGATGGTCTGGGCCTCCAGCTTCCACCTGTACTCCAGTTCCTAAGTTCCCAGCTCCGACTTGGTCGCGGTTTCCAGCTGTTTGGGCAGCAGCACCCATCCGTGCAGCTTCAGTCTTACGGCGTCTGCGCCTGGGAGGTTCATCAGAAGAAGTTGAGCTGTCGGATGAGGAATAGGGAGCGGGATTGCCCCCAGCATTCTGTTGCTGCTGTTGAGTGAGTTGTGCCGTCAGGTTGGCGTTAGCTTGCATCTGCTCTCCTAGTTGTCTCCTGCTTTCCCTGAGTTCTCTCATCAAGTCGTTGAACTCTATTCTGGTGACAACTGGAGTTTGGTCCCGGGCGGCAATTCCTACACCCGGAATTGCTGACTGATTGCTAGGTCCTGCTTGTTGCACGCTAGCAGTCTCATGGGCATCCGCATTATGAGAAGCTGACCTGGTACGTGGTCTCGCCATTGTAGAGTTATTGGTATGAACTCTGAGTAGAATCAACGGATGTCCTGTCAATGACTCGGATCTTCTTTGGGGGATTTGCTCAATCCAGTAGCTTCAAAGCAGATCCTTAAGGTCTGAGAATTCAATTCTCAGTGAAAGCACCAAAGTGTTAGCACCAAAATTGGTCACTAACCTCGTAGAAGAAGATTGTGTAGAGAAATAAGTGATGAAGGTAAATTAAACAGAGAAGACAATGCTAATTTAAATGCAGAAAGTAAGAACACCAAATTTATAGTGGTTCAGCGTGATTGCCTACGTCCACTTTGAGATTAAACTTTATTGATCTTCTTAATGATTGATTACAAATACAATTCGTAGATCAAATGCTTGAATGAAGTTGTTAAGTAGAGAAGATGAGTCTCAAAAATGGCAGAGTCTCCCCAGTGTTCTCCCAAAAAGATCCCCTTTCACTGTGACTCTGCCCCTCTATTTATAGGCAAATATGGGCTGGACTTTCCAAGTGGGCTTGGTGGCCGAACACTCTAGCCCGAGTACAGTGGTTGCTGCTTGCCGAACCAGGCATGCCGAACGCCATAATGCCGAACGATCCTTTCCATGCCGAACGGTCCCTTCCATGCCGAATGGTACGTTTGATGTGTGGGAAGTGCAGGATGGTTGCAGTTGAAGCCGAACGTATCTCTGTCCGAAGCTCTTGACCGAACAATGCATGCAGGCCGAACGATACTGTCACGTTGAGTAGTTATGCACACTGAACGTCATCTGGATGCCGAGCACTTCTGTCGCCGAGTTCTACTGGGCGCCGAATACTAATTGACGCCGAGCTCCAACTGATGCCGAGCACTACCTGACGCCGAGTACTACGCCGAGTACTATCTGATGCCGAGTATCATGGATGCCGGGTACAATGGATGCCGAGTACTTCGCCGAGTACTCCTAGATGCCGAACACTCTCTGATGCCGAGTCCCACTGGATGCCGAGTACTTCGCCGATCACTCCCAGATGCCGAACACTCTCTGATGTCGAGTGCTACCTGATGCCGAGCACTAGTTGCCTGGTCAAATCTCCAGGAAACAAAGTTCGTTAAATTTTGTTAAGTTATAGTTCCATCGACGAGCTTCGAAAGGCAGTCAAATATGCAGTGATACAGTTAAGTCCAATTATGCAAGGCGGAAGCTCATCAGAGTCGAATGCTCAAGTATGCAAAAAGTTTCATATCCATCAAGGTTCAGATGTGGATCGATCCCCAGAGAACAGATTTCGTATCGATCATGGGATACCTCACTTCGTATCGATCACCGAAGAGATAGCTCGTATCGATACCAATTGTCCATTTCGTATCGATGCTCAGCGGTGCCTTCGTATCGATTGGCAAGCTCAAGTTTTTATATCGATCACTTCGGATTGATACAGACTCCCTTCATTGATCAATGCAAAACCACCCCCTCCATCAATACGAAACTCCCTTGCCTTGAAGCTCTTTTACCACCCATGATCTATACGTACGAATCCACCATATCCATCTGCTCTCCTTCTTCTCCAGATGGCTCGAATTCCTTTTCAACCTTCCACGACCTTGCTTTGACCATCTATGGCCTCCTATTCACCAGAATCGGCCATGGATACAAGTGGAAAGACACAAGAGTTCAAATCTCATCATTTTACGTTGATTTAGTTCAATGATTTACCTAATTTGAGCAATTAGATGGATTGAATAACTCGAAGGAAAAAGGCAGTTTTAATTTTCCTTAACTTGGAGCGATACGAAAGCAAGGCTGAAGGAATAATGAACAAGTGAAAGAATTTTCTAAGTACAAAAAGCCTTTATATATGGTTCGACCCAAAGAAAGTGCTGATTCGTCTCCCAGTTAAAATGACCGATCAAGAACCGACTGCGATTAACCGATACGAAGAGCTCTCTTCGTATCCTTCTACACCGTCGATACGAAACTTCCATCGTATCCATCCACAGCCGATCTGAGATGAAGCTTTTCGTATCCATCAAGCTATCGATACGAAACACGAAGCAAAGGCTTGTTTCAACCGTTCGAACCCATCAGAGATTCATCGATATGAAATGGCGACTTCGTATCCCTTCCTTTGAAGCCCACAAAAATTCGTATCCATCGATACGAGATATTTTAAAAGGCCAACTAATTCGTATCGATCACCATCGATATGAAGACGATTTTCCAACTTTTCACATAGATCCAGGAGAGGATCGATACGAAGAGATACGAAGGAATGAATCAAAACGACCATCAAGCGTTGTTACAACTTGAATTTCACATCTATCCAGGAGAGGATTGATACGAAACTCGATTAAAAAAAACTTGACAACAACCCGTGAATGTGAAAACGTGAACAGGAGTCAAGTTAACATACATGCATGTATGACGGACTAACATTCAATTTTCAAAATTTACAGGAATTGAATGCTCACCTTATGACAATAACAACAGTGAATGACAAGTTACTAGCACTCGACACTCGGTTACGACAATGCACTGCATAATCATTGGCAGCCAACAATCCAGCATTTATATTACTGAAAATCGATCAAAGATTACATCTCTTGATGAAAAGGCAACGACCATTCAACGAATCAGATAGAGCGTTTTCAGAATAAAGAATGCAGCTTTTCAAAGCACATCGTGTTCACACAAGACGTACTTTGAGGGCCAAATGTTATCCCGCCTTATGGCAAGGCCGTGACACCAAGGACCTGACTAGAAACCAAGGACAATTTGGCTCGAAGATCGGTCATACACAGGTTCACTATGGATATTGGCAAATTTGGTCCGGGTTCGGATCGAGCTACAATTGATAAGACACGACAGGCAAAGCTATGAAAGCCAACGTTTTGAATTTCAAGTCGATCAAAGTTCGTATGGTCAGGTTATGGATCGATTAAGTTCCATGAGAAGCATGTTCTTTTCGTATCTGTCTATTTCGTATCGATCCATTTCATATCCATCGTCTTGCAACCACCCTATTCGTATCCATAAGGTAAGCATTGGTTCGTATCCATCAATAAGCAACGCTTCGTATCGATATCGTCCATATGTACTTCGTATCGGTCCCCTCATCAACTCAATTCGTATCGATAAACCAATGATCGATACGAAACGCCACTAAAGTCATTGATACGAAGGATGTGTGGAATGATCGATACGAAATGACATCCAGGTCATCGATACGAAATGCATTGGTTCGTATCGATACGAAGCGGTTACAAAGCATCGGTACGAAGAAGTGCAAACCATCGATATGAAAGGAATACTTCAGATCGATACGAAGAATGCATGTAAAAGTAGAAGACTCGGTCACTCGGCATAAAAAGTGGATCGATCCTAGAATATAGTACCACGTCACTTGATCGATTCGAACCAGAAGCGATGCGAAGCCATCGATACGAATTGTATCGATACGAACTCGGTAGTGTTTTGTAAATGCAGACTTGGATCGATCATAACTCAAAATCTACAAGTCCAAATGCTTCCAAATTTTCACAGGAGCTTGCGTACCACCTCTACTTGGTCTATGATCGATCTCGGCCCAAATGGATGTGTTTTGGATCGATACAAAATCAGTGTGTGTCGATCATGGATCGATCCCAATCAACATCGGATCGATCTGGTGGGCCCACCCACGCGAGAGAAGGAGTCTTCCGAGATTTGAGCCAGATATTTGCAGCCTACACCTATAAATAGCGACCCTGACCTACAGAAAAAGGACTTTTGGGATTCTCTACGCTGATACTCTACCGAAATCATTTAAACTTCAATTGTACTGTTGTAATCTCTTGTAATCGGCAAGTGAAATTCAATAAACGTCAATCATTCCATAGTGGTTGTAGGCAATACGCCGGACCACTCTAAATTTGCATGTTTCTGCATTTTTTCTTATCTGCTAATTGGTATGTTTGTTAGATCTGCCTCGTTTTACATTTATTTTCTCATTTTATCTCTTCAAACACATCCAAAGAGTGTTGTGCCCAATTTTGGTACAAACATTAAGCATCACCCAGTAATGACAATTATTTACACCAATTCTCTTCATCAAAGCTATATCACATTAGAACTTATGGAATTTGGTTTTGGTCAAAATTCCAACATTGTCCACATTTAACTTTGTAAGTGCAAACACAATATCCTTGGTTCAATAATAATAATTATTATCAACCCTACTGCTATGTCCAAAGAATTTTACTTTAATTTGAGTTAAGTTGACCCCGTGATACTAACCCCATCAAGGAGACGAATTCTTTCTTGAATAGTGTTTCACTTCCAATGCTTTCGCTCAATCCAACTATAGTCGTTCGATAAATGTCGTGCCACGATTTAACTACAATCAAATCGAAGTTTCCACATTGAAGCTCGATAGTATTCTCAAGTTGAGGGAATTATGTAAAATTATCACATTGATGTTCTCTATTTGACCTTAGTTGTATTAACCAACAAAAAACTATCAAGTGTGTCATCCTATAGTTATCCAATAACTATCAGTACGTAATCCCTTGGTTCCCCCAACAGCCATGAGTAAGACACTGCCTAATGTTTGGAGAGCATTACATACTCTAGTTTCAACTAATGTATCGATATCTAGCCTTGGCACATCTTAACTAGAAATATTTAAAATGGTATATTATTTTATTGTGATTAATTTGTCATGGTTACAACACATTGTAACTACTATCATAAAGCATGTCATTTATGGATTTTCTATATTAACTATATTTTTAATTAAATAAGTAATCAATATAATACATTGTATCAAGTATATAATAGAAAGTAAACATTTTTTATTTTGAACAAGATTGGTTATCGAGTTAGGTATATGTAAAAAATTACATAATTGCTAACTCTATCAGTCGCCTTATGTTAGGGGTGAGGTACCGGTCTTGAACATGGAAAGAATTACAGAAGTAGCTAGCCCCTTCCTTGACCAACTTCCTTCAGAGAGTAATAGGGTCATGAGGGTGGGGAGGCCGACATCTCCGACAATGAGGAAAAGAGTAGGCGAAATAATAAAACTAGCCCAGGAAAGGATAAAAACTGTCGAATGGATGGTCGATAGGAAAATAGTAAGAAGCATTCTAAAGGCAGCCCATGCTTCAATCTTTGATACACCAACTATGCCACCCTGAATCATATTTAAAAACCATATTTCTTGCAATGCAAGATCACGTACCATTTCAATGGCACATTCCCTCTCGGACTAGGCTAGGCAGAGGGAGGAGCCCATAGGAAATGGAAAGTACTATGAGTTCCATCGGTTCAATGACTACTTTACCAATGAGTGCCGACACCTCAACCATGAGATAGAGTAGCTGATATGTGAGGGCATGCTAGTGCAGTATGTGAGGCAGTAGGTTGAGCAAAGAGCAACCAAAGAAAATGCACCTTCCCTACCACAACTTGCAGATGATAAAAAATTAACCACCATTAACACCGAGATTTCATAAACCAAGAGTATAATGCAAGACAAATATGTACATCAACTTATAAGGCTAACCGCCTTTTTTATAAGTATACTATTTTTTATGCATGAACATGGCGCTTCACCTCTGTAAATCTTATCGACCATACGAGCTATTAGCATTCAATTAGCCATCCCAAGTGGGTGTACAAGCGCACAATTCCTTTGCCCGCTTCGAAGGGAAGCTACTCGCATTCAACTAGCCATCTTAAGTGGGTGTAAGAGCGCATAATGCCTCTGTTTGCTTGGGGTGAGCTACTCACATTAAACTATCCATCCCAAGTTGTTGTACTAGTTCGCAATGCCTCTGCACGCTTGAAAGGGAAGCTACCAGCATTCAACTAGCCACCCCAAGTGGGTATACGAGCATGCAACATCTCTGCCTACTTTGGGTGGGAGCTACTCAATCAACAAACTATCCCAAGTGGGTACACAAGCGCATAACACCTCTACATGCTTCAGGGGGAAGCTGCTCACAATCAACTGCCATCCCAAGTTGGTGTATAAGCATGCAATGCCTCTGCTCGTTTTAGTAGGGAAGCTACTCACATTCAACTAGCCATCCAAAGTGGGCGTACGAGCGCATAATGCCTCTTTCCACTTCAGAGCAAACTACTCGCATTCACTATCCATCCTAAGCGGGATTACAAGCGCTCGATGCCTCTACCCGCTTTAGGGGAAAGCTACCAGCATTCAACTAGCCATCCCAAGTGGGTGTATGAGCATGCAAAGCCTTTGCCCACTTCGAGGGTAAGCTATTGATTATCAACTAGCCGTCCCAAGTGGGTGTACGAGTGCAATGCCTCTGCCCGCTTTGGGGAAAGCTCCTCACAATCAACTAGCCATCCTAAGTGGATATACAAGCACGCAATGCCTATGCCCACTTTATGGGGAAGCTACTAGCATTTCAACCATTCTAGGGGTATACGACCATGCAACACCTCTTCCTACATCGAAGCAAAGCCATGAAAATTCGGATCTACTCCATAATGATGCGAGAGCCAATCGACGCTCTCCTTCGAGAATAGACATCAACAAAATGATGGCACGACCACCCTCATCGTGATCTCGATTCTTTTGCTTGTGATATCACCTATCCCTACAGCAGTGGGGTAATGGTGTCAAAATGGGCATGGTTACCCATGCTATAACCCTAAATCTGGAATCCATAGTGCTACCCGTCTCAAAAACATTAAAGGTGGCCTCACCCTAGCAAAGTCGGGCCCATCTTCATCGACTAGCCAATAAAGAGAAAGTGAACTGACATGTGAGCCCCACATCCACCAAAGGATTTCCTTATACCAACTCATTCCCACCTATGCATGCTAAAGTGGGATAGCTCACTTTCGTAAAAAGATAAGCTTGTTAAGCAATTATTTTCTTAGTTTTCTTTCCTTTGCTTATTTAATATATGGAGAATAAATGCCTAAGTCTATGTGTTTGATGAGCAAAGCAGAGGGTCGTTTGAGCTGGCTGATACACACACACAAACATATATATATAAAAATATGAAATTACCACATATAAAAATAAATGAAATAGACTGACATTATGTAAGCATGACCACAAAAATAGGCAAATCAAATTATATAGTATTTTTTACAGAAGTCGGGACTTCGCTCGATCTACTAACTATTACAAAAAAGAAAAAAGTCCACTGCTTTCCCCGAAGCTCAAAAAGGTGGCAAGAATCCCAAAACTGGGATATTATCATCATATATCATCCCCTTGTACACTTCTGGGGCAACATCAATGGGCAGACCACTAGGGAGCCTATCAAGGAAGAATCTGCTCTAGAGACAGGATCGTTGGAAGAATCCAGCCCTCGACTACTATCTCTTCCACTGCACGCCATCATATTGCTATTGAGAACGGAAGTCAATGGACAAAGGAAGGTTATAATTGGCTAATAGGATCCTCTTAAGCATAATCGTCAGCTTATCATTCTACTTTGCATCAACTCTGGCTTTCTCCTCCATTAGAGCCTCTTAAGAAACATAGTGGTGATGGACCTCCTTCAAATAAGTCGCCTCCTTATTCTTGGTCTTTATATCCTCCCTCATCCAGGCCACCTCCTTTCAAGCCCCTCCCTCTTATCCATCTCTTCGGCCTTTCTCATAGCAGCAACATCCCTAGCCAACTTCGCAGTAGCGATCCTCCTCTCAAGCTCCAACAACTTCTCCTCCACTAAGCAATGGGCAGTGGTCTCGTCCATGGTGCACTTTCTATATGCCAATATGTAATTTTGAAGTTAGAGAGCCTGGGATCCAGCCTACAACAAAAAATGGATAAGCAAACAAGAAAGAAAAGAGGGCTAAGTTAGCAATCTCCAAGTGTCCAACACCGACTTGGTGGGATGAACAATCCACCCACTTATGGGTTAGCCTGTCTAAGCCAAAACCTCTAAGGCTATCCCTACCAATGCCTAAAGAAGCCCAAGTAAGCTCGTCTCATCCTTTCCACCATCGAGAAGCTAGTACACCCAATCATCCCGAAGTCGTCGGACCCCGACAACCGACCCAAGAGCTGAGCCTCCCGAGAGAAGCAATAAGGAGGTCCCCCTCAAACTCCCCGATTTCCCACTGGTCCACCTCTTCTTGAGAGAACCGAGTCGGGACAAGTAGACACCCTAGGGGACCAGGGGAAAACCATGTTACGATTGAGCTGATACTACAAAGGGATTGCTGGGTAGGGGATGATGCAGCCATGAGGAGTGATCTCTCCTAATTGAGCCAGATGAGAAGACGGTGTCACTTGAGTTTGGGGGCCAATAACTACATGAGGCTACTGGGAAGGAGAGTTCCTTTTTGCGGCTGAATCAACCAAGTCTATAAAAACAAGACAAACCAGTGCAAAACATAAGCAAAGATAAAGTTAGAAACACTTCGAAGAAAGAAAAAAACCTTAGTTACTAAACTACCCTGACTGACTTTGGAGTTACTTAAACTTGGGGGTAAGCCGCTTAAACCCATTTTAATATTGGTCCTAATTCAAGTGGGCCATGTGGCTTGCGTCTACTATATTTTCATTACTTAAATCATAGTTATGGGCGACGGCCTAGTGTACCATCTTACTACTCTTATGAGGTGTAGTTCAGTAGTACTGACAATTGTGTAAGTATTTCAGGTGATGGAGAAAGTGTTCCAACATTGATCGATTGATGTTGATTTCACAATGGCGATTATCAACACCATATTCAAAAAGAGTTCATCGAAAAATAGTGATATTTAAACCAACAGAGAAAAAGAAACAATGAAAAGGAAAAGCCAACAACAAAAAAGTAGTCAACCCAATAATGATTTGGGGTTCAACATTGCATCAAAATAAAAGCACAGCGAATCAAAACAACAGATACTCACTAATTGAGATCGAAGTTGTCGTTTCTAAGTGAAGACAAAGTTTAAAGCTTTTCTTTTCTCCTATTACTGGTAGAAAATTGCAATGCTAGGTAAAGAGTGAGAAAGAGAGGAAGAAGGGTGTTTATAAGAAACAATGTTCAATCTGAACTGATAGATTCAATGTGAGGGAAACGATCTACACCGTCTAAGTTTCATCAATTAATCCTTCAAATCAACCACCGAATCATTTCAATAGTATCTCGAAAAGGTAACCATCACTTCCATTTGTATGAAGACATGTGTCAGTAGGATTAAATGAGTGAATGACAAGTCCGTCCCTGTTGGTAGGCACGAACTTAACAAGAAAAATGTTGCTCAATTTTCTCGCAAGTCATATGGGTCGTCCCACACCTTGGCCTCCACCTTGGCCCATATAGTTCCATCTACTAACTTCTTAGCCTACATGGTCCCTGATATAATTAGTGGTATGCCCTATGGGTAATTATGTAATTTATTACATATATCTAACTCGATCACCAATATTTTAAAATAAAAGATGTTTTCTTTTTATTATATACTTGCTATATTATGATATAATTAATTAAATAATTAAATTAAAGTATATTAAATAGAAAATCCTTAAGTGATATGTTATGTGATATATAACATGTTGCAATCACGAAAAATTTATCACATTAAAGATAACATAGTATTTAAATATTCCTAGTCAATATGTTTTAAGATGGGATATTAATACCATTGAGACTAAAGTGCGTAACGATCTCCAAATATGGGTAGTGTATTACTCATGGTTGCTATGAGCACCAAGGGGTTATGTATTAGTAGTTAATGGATAACTATAGAATGACTCACTCGATAGTTTTCTGTTGGTTAATATGACTAAGGTCAAATTGAGAATCTTGAAGTGACGATGTTACACGGTACCCTCGACATGAGAATACTAGCACTTTGATTATAGTTATATTATGTCATGGTGTCCATCAAACGACTATAGATTGGTCTAAGTTGAAGCATTAGAAGAGAAATACTATTCAATAGAGAATTCTTCTCAGCGGTCATACGAGGTTGGTATCATGGTTAACTGTAGTCAACTCAAAGTCAAAGTATATGGTCAGAGCAGTACTGTTAAAATTAATTATTATTATAGAACCAAGAATTTTGAGTTTGGACTAATCAAGTTGAATGTGGACGATGTTGGAATTTTGATCAAAACCAAATTCCATAAGTCCTAATGTGATATAGTGTTGATGAAGAGAACTGGTGTAAATAATCGTTACTACCGGGCACCGCTTATAATAGTAAAATTAAATTTTATCGAAAAGATGTGTAAGCGATAAATTTAGCCAAAATGTCATGTCATTAGCTAAGATGGCGTTTGAACGTTAATATTCAAATTGTTCGATACTAATTGCTGACTGAATTTATACTTTTGAGTTACACAAATTAATGATGAATACTCAAAAAATCCACACGATTTAATTAATTTATAGTTGTTGTAAATTAATTATTAATTTATGAAATTTTAATTATTTGATTTGAATTTTGAATTCCACTAGTATTTAATAAAAATCGTATATATAAAAGTTATGTGAATGTGTATCAATATAGGTATAACTGCTAATGGGTTTGGAAATTTTTTGAGGCCCATAAATCCCCTTTGAACGTTCAACAAAATAAGGGGGAAACAAAAGATTCCAAATTTAAGATGAAAAGGCAAGAGGGTAATTAAAGCAAGATAAAAGATCTGTAGCCTCTAATTATCTTTTATTACCTTCTTGAGATTTTCATTAATTTTTTTTTTGCTCTCTCCTTCCTCTCCTATAGCTGAAATTCAATAGCCTTCATTGTTTTAAATTCCTAGAAAAAAAATACAAAATTAGATTAAATAATTATTGGTGATTGTCATATCTCGATCCTTGCAAAATCCAGATATCGATTCAATCAAATATATGAGCATTATTCATCGTTCAAGGTTCTTCTTTTGGCTACATCTAAAGGTAACATTCTAATTTTATATAATAATATGTTAATTTTGTAATATAATTTAGATCCCTTTTGCCATATCATAACTAATTTCATGTTCATCTTATAAATACGATTAAATCCCTTTTGTGCTTCACTTTAATTGATCATATGTTCATTATGTTAATATATTCTCGATCCTTCATCTCTTTTGTTCATTTGTTCATATATTTGTATAGTTTAGATATGAATCCTATTTCTATGAATTTATATATGCCTAAGTTGTCCAATTCCTTTTGTTATTGTTTGAAAAAAAAAATTGAAAACTGTTTTTTATTAACAGATTTGCCTTTATTACTTATTTTATACTTAAACGTAAATAAACTATATATGTTGATTATTTAAACTCACTTTGGAAACTGAATACATATGTTACATATTTGTTACTTTGAATGTAATTCATTTGGTTATCATTTACAAAAGTATAAAAGTTATTTCGAAGTGGACTTTTGTGTAAACCATAAAACCTTTTGATTCTTTCTAAAGTTAAAAGTCAAATCCAAATTTATTGGTTTTATTAATTGAGCATATATACATTAAATTGCAAATTTTACATACTTGTGTTATTTTAAATTAAACATTATTTTTTAATTATATGTACATACATACATACACACAGATATATATATATACATACACACACATACATGTAACACCCCGTAAATTGAACATAATTAATTAAAAAGAAATTAATTAACAATTAGTGAAGCTAAAAATGGAAAATTTCACAAACATCATAATTTGGCTATGAAACTTGCACCGTTGTGTTTGTGATGATCTTCTGATCAATTTTCATATATAAAGTTCCCGATCGGAGTTCAAACAAAAAAGTAATTTACGTTTGAAAATTTCGAATCAAAAATAATTATATATGTAATTAAGGAAAAAAATGTAATTAACTAATGTTAATTAACATTAATGGTTACTTAATATGTAATTAATGTTAAATCAGATTGGTCAAAATTGGAGAAAATTAGTTTAAAAAGGAACTAAACAAAACACGGAAATCAATTAACATAAACAAGTGACCGGTCGACCCTTTATTGGGATTGGTCGACAGATGGCAATCGACCGGTGGCATCATAGCGGTCGACTGGTGGTAGGCGGCGGCTGTAAATTGAATCTAGTTCGAACGGTTTGGATTTAATATAATTAAATCTAATGTCCGACATTGATTTGCACCCCTATAAATACAGCCCTAACCCCTCACTACTCTCCTCATATTTTCTAAAGCAACGGCGAAGCTCTGCTATTTTTCTTTTCCTCAAATTCTAAAATATATATAAAAATAATCTTGATATATACATGAAGAATAGTGAAGTGTAATAGGAGAAGAAGAAGAATAGTATCGAATCAAATTGTCAACCGAGGTATATTATAACTCTAAACCCAAATCTAAATTAAATTCAAAACTCTTCTCAAATCTAAATTTCTAATAAATATGTGTATACTTGCAGTATAAATTTTGGTAAGGAGAAAAGGGAGTCAAACATGAATAACAGGGTTTAGATCCGGAGATTTGGAAGCTAAGGGGTGAGTGGGAAATTATATATTTTTATATAATATTGGATTTATATCGCTGTAAATCTGTTCCCTATATGCCTGAATATAATTTTGGAGTTGTGGACTTCAACATATACATGTAATGAATTTAAAAACCATGCCTACATATTCTATGAATTGTTAGCTTTAATTAAATATTGCATATACTTGAATCTGGGAAGTAAGGGTGAAAGTAGTCCCTAAATTCATAATATTGCAAAGTAATTCCAGCTTTGTTAGTTGAATAATGTATGTTGGTGAACATGACTTGGAAGTTATCATAATTTGGATTGAGATTTAAGTAGTATTTTAATTCATTGGAATAAAGTGTGTTGTACTTTAAATTTCTATAAATTATCCATTTTATAAATATGACTAAAAGTGTATCCTTTGAGATAACAAGGAATATAAAAAAGAAAGAGATGTAGAAAATAGGAATGTTTACTGTATTTTGTATCATCTATTTCAATAATAATATAAGAGATAGTTTCTAGTAATTCCAAACATAACACAAGTCCTCTTTAGATATTTATGGAAAAATATAATGTTAATGTTTCCTTTTAAAAGATGTAATTCCAATGCATTAAAATGTTGAAATCCCTATGTATAAACCAAAGTAATGAAAGAAGTGATAATAACAATAATTAAATTATGAATCTTATATATGTGATTTAGTTATGTTAGAAAATAAACAATTATGGAAGAAATATAAATAATGCAATGGGGAATTAAGGGGATATATTAATTAAATAAAGGTATTAATAGTTGAAATAGGGGCAGTAGCTATATTTAACAGTCTTAAATGGAAACTAAGTAGTAAAAGATATTTAAACTATTAAAGCTAGAAGTAAGCAATAAATGACATTAAACGGTGTTAAAGAAGCAAGAAGTAAGCAATGTAAAAATAACTGAATATTACAAGTTGAACATAGGAGGCATAATAATGATATATATATATATATATAGCCTCAAGTATGTATTTATGGCGAGTGTGAATTATTGAATCTAGTCAATAACTTAGAGTAATTAAAAATGACTTAGTCATTAATATGGGTAGGAATGCGAGGTCGGTAGTGTTACACAACAGAATACCGCCCGCCGCAACGGGCTACTAACTGTTGTGTACACATTATGTTGATGTGGGACATATCCAATTGTAGGACCCACGAAATTATATGTTCACGCATATGTGAAAGGAATATACAAAAGTAGGAGGGTTCGCCTTGGTCGGAGTGTCAAAGGGCCAAGTAGAGTCTACTTCAACCTTTTAGGGAGTACGTGTTAAGTAACCAAGTGGGCATTTCCTTGATTGCTAGGAAATCTAAATGGGATGGTGAGTGTAGGCTTGGTGCTATGACAATAAGGTTGGTGCAATATATGTGAGGAGTAGGAGCTATTTACATAGGTCGAGGTCGTCATCGGTCCTGAGCGGTAAGTGGAAAGACAAGGGTTATGCCTAAACAGACTACACCTTCCGTTAGTGTAGTTCATGCCTAAACGTGATAAGAGTCATGCCTAAAGGGCCAAGTAGAGTCTGCTTCATCCTTTTAGGATGTATGTGTTAAGTAACCAAGTGGGCATTTACTCAATTGCATTAGGAAATCTAAATAGGACGAAGAGTGTAGACTCGGTGCTATGACGAAAAGGTTTGTACCATATATGCGAGGAGTAGGAGTTGTTTACATAGGTCGGGATCATCGGTCCTTATGTAACGACCCGTAAATTTCAACTGTTTTAATAACGTAATTAGTTGAAATTTTGAGAAATTTTAAACGATAAAATTTTGAAATATAAATTTGATATTTGGAATGCGTTTAGTTAAACATAGAAACTGATAAATTTTCGTCTGAAAATACGAAAGTTTATTCCGCGCGTAAATTTACTTCAATTTAATCAGTTAAAAAGAAATGAAAATAAAATGTTTCCGAAACCTAAATATTTTTACATAGAAAAATTCTAAACCATCTTCTGAGCAAGATGTCAGTTGGTCGTTTTTCCAAATTCGGACATCTTTGGCTCCGTCGATCTTATTTTTCAGTGTTTTTCTTGCATTTTCCGCTATTAGAAAATTCGAATTTTTGTTATTCAATCATACCACTGATATCTGTATACCGTTTTGATCGCCTCATCGTGCTGATCTCTACGGTATATTCAATGATCAATTTCGAAGTCCGAGAGACGGCAAAATATACGAAACGATCTTCGCATCGGTTCCGACTTTTGTTCTCCTCTAACCGTTCATTTCACCCTATGAAAACGAATAGCTTTTCAGTTCTCAAAAATTTATTTTGCCGACTATTTCAATTCCACCACTCTCTTTACTTCTGTTCAGTTTCCAGGATATGTGCCTGTTGCTTTTTGTTCCAACTCTCTCCCTTCATTACTATTCTTCTTTCAATTTTGTTCACAGAAGAAGAAAATAATTATAACGTGTTCTCCAAAATTAAAGTCTCCTATCTTCTCACTTCTCTGCTTCATGTTTCCTCACCCTTGCCCTTTAACTCATGCGCCACCACTCCACTTTTCGAAGCCCAACACCACAGCTGCGTTCTCTTCCACCCGAGCAAACAACCAAACCGCTCCTCCCACCTACCCACACACTGATCATCTCCACATCAGTTCCACCATTATGTACAAGAGCCGGCCCACCAAAGTGCTCGCAGCTCCACCCTTCTCTGACCCAGCCCATCGCCTGTAGCCAAGTTCGGCCTAGCGCCTCCAAAGCAACCGCCTAATATACCTCACCCTCGCAGCCACCACCGGAACCCACCTCGCCATGACCCACGCCTAGCACCCCTCTAAGCGGCCACCATCGACCATCACCGCCTTCGGCCTCCCCTTCCTCTTGCTAGCCGACCGATGATCCTATACTCCTCCCCCCTTGTCGCATCACCCAGGCCAAGACCCACTCACCACCTCGCCGCTCATCTTCCTCCACCACAGCAGTTTCCGCCACGTCAGCCCTCCTACACCCCATCGCGAGCAGTACTCAACTGACCCACCATCTCCGCGACCGGCTCCGACCTGGCGTTCGATTCCTCAACTCCGCGAACTAAAAAAATATATATATATATATATATCATAGGTGTCAGTTATGTATGAGGTAAAGTAAGTCATCTTTATATCTATGTGAGCTTATTGAATCGGTTTTGGGGTCTGCATTTTGGCAAAGTAAGTTTTAGTAATTTTATTTTAAACCTTGAGTTCACATATATTTGTTAGAATGAATAAGCTATTTCAAACTATAGTGTACATTGTGCTGTGACATACGCAGTGCCCGAGGAGATTTCAAAATGTATATATATGTATTTAAATCTGCACGTCTATCTATTGATTCTTATGCATAAAATACAGGCATTTCGTTGTATAAGTTATACTACCTATATATATAATACATTTATACTGTTGGATTGTGTATAGGTTATATAAATTTACCCATATAATTAGTTGAGTGCAGATGTATTACTAAAGCAAGCGTTACTATATATACTGGGATATATGCAAAGTTATTTATATTATATGCAATACATACGAATATGTATAGTGGTCTGCACATAAAACAAGAAGCACGCATATATTGTTGATCGTATGCATTTGTAGACTGTCTGCATATACTATATGAACTTTTGAAAGATAACATGTTTGTCTATTTAACATTGGTTTAAGTGTGTGTGTATGTGCAATTACATACAATTATTTAAAAGGTATAGGCTATGTTTGCCTGCGTATAGTTGATTTGAAAGGTAGTACAATATTTTTTTTTTTTAGGAGTATGTTATAGGTATGGCTTTAAACAGTTATAGTCTGCATGGTTGTTAATTATATACATAAAAATTTCATCTTATTTTAGTATATTTAGTCCTAACATATACAAATGCTTATATAAGTTCACTTATATGCAATGTATCTTCTTCATCGATCCCGTTTTGATTTGGATTCGTCTATTCCTATTTCTCAGCTTATCCGTGATTCATGCCAATCTTGTTCGTTTTGGAAATTCGTTCTTGGATTCGTAACCCATTTCAAATCTCTCTAGCCTCGAAAGGTGAGCACTCACTCACGATTAACGTTCTTTTATTTATTAGATTTGATTTCAATTGAAACGACAATTGAAATATACTGCTGTTAGTTAATTACACTGTTATATATGCTATTACCTGTATCAGTTTACCTGTGACACCTGACACCATTATCTGTTAATTATTTATGCGATGATAATACAGTTTGGCTGATAATTGATTGATTGTTGATGTTTATATTAGACGTTAAATCGTTAATGTTAAAAATGATAAATAGTATGAAATTGAACTTGATATAGGATAGTTAAATGTTAAATTTGATTAACTGACATTTGTATAATATGACCCCTTTAAACTGTTAAATTTATTGACACGTAGGATTGTTTAACTACACCTTGAACCATCAAATGTATGTTGTTAAATTGATGATGTATGAAATTAAAATTGAATGACAAGTGAAAACCGTAATGTAATAATCTTTAATCTACATGAAATGATAGTGTAGATTCTAGAAATAATTATATTAATTCGTACAAATAACAATGCAAATTAATATGGTTATTTCGGGATTATTTGAATTGATTATTGGATTGATATTGATTGTTGTTATTGCTTGTTTATTTACTTTGACACCATCCCAGTTATCACACTGCAAGTTCCCTTTGCTATGTTTTGATTTTAAATTGAATTGGAATCGGGTTGAAATGATAAATACCCAAATTGAACTTTGACCTACGATAGGAAATTAATAAAACCCGATGGGTCAATAATTTGATTTAAAATTAAAATGAAGATTTTATTTAAAAAAATAATATGGTTCTGAAATGAAGTTGAAATTTGAATTTTTATTGAAAGGAAAATGTTAATATTTAATAATCTGAAACAGAATATTAAAAATGTAATTGATGAAAGAATGTTGTTTAATTTGAGAAACGATTGAATTAAGTTTGAAATTATAATTAAGTTTGAAATTATAATAAGTTTGAAATTATTAAACTTTGAAATTATTTAATAATTAAGTTTTAAATTATTTAATAATTAAATGAGATTGAATTATTTAATGATTAAATTGAATTGGATTCTTTAATAAGAGAAATTGAACTTTTGAATAAGTGAATTTTACTTCGTAAATAATTGAAATTGAGTTTCTTTATTAATTAAGTTTTGGAAAATTATTTAAGTAAGTAAATAAGTGAAATGGAATTTCTTTAACAAGAAATGAAAATGTGATTTTTGGAATTAATGTAAGACTTGTAATTGGAAGAATTGATTTAACGAATTTAATTTAATTCGAAATGGTAAGTTTTGATTTAATGAAGTTGAACTTAAGAAATTGATTTAATGAATTGGAAATTGAGTATAATTGATTCGAATGATAAATTTACTTAACGAATATTGAATAAAATCGATAGATGAAGTTAAACTGATTTGAATGTTAAATTAAATTGATTTAAATGATTTCGGAATTGAATCTTATATACGAATTTAAATTGATATTTGAATTGTTTAAAATAAAGATTGGAATTGAATTATAAGGTTTTGAAATGGTAAATTGAAGTTTTGAAACGTAAATTATTGGAAATTGGTTTTGAAAGACAAATGAAATGTTGATTTACGAATTTAAATTGAATTGAAATTGATTTGGTTTTTGAAATAAACAAACGACCAATCGGTGTAATAATTACGGAAGTTATTAAAGAGACCGGAATTCGGTTATGGATATACTCTCTATCTAAACTGAAAACCACTTTAATAACTATACGCGGAGTGATGATCCAGAATGAAGTGGTTGGATTGGCGAACGTTGATGATTGAAGAAAGTGAACGATAACGGATAGCCTTGACACTTGTGTCAAATTGGAAATGACTAAAACAGGAGCTGTGCCGGGCCAATGGAGGATTGATACCTCAAGTGGACACACTTCTTCGAACTACTTATACTTGTTGTCGATTGGTGCACCCTTGATTTTGGGAGTGTTGTTTCACGGTGTTGCGGGCGCTGCGGCGTTGCGTTCTCACCAGTCCGGATCAGGCGAACGGTAGTATCACTACCTTGGGTATTGCCTCATGTGCCTTGTCATACTTGTATTCCATTTATGCGCGACCACTACGATTTTGATTTGTACCTTTAGTATATGGATTGCCCTCTGGTGACTTCCGGTTTTGGGGAAACTACGGTCTTGTATATGCTTTTGGGAATAAAAATGTGTTAAGGGTGGAATGGGCCATGACTTAACGCCATTTTGATATCTTTATATTACTGATAGACATTATCTACTTATCGTACACTACTACATAGTAGATAGTTTCACGGATCCTTAAGGGATGGTTATTCCAAACATCCTTTGAGTTACTTGTATTTCAATTGCTATTTCACTTGAGTTGGATTTATTGATATAAGAATGTTAATCCTGACTCGAGTGTCTTGTGTTTTGCTTTACGCTCGGGTCAGATTGAGTGGTTCAGCTTTCGAGACTCACCTTTGGAGTTGGAGCTTTGCTTGAAGATCCATCCATATAGTCTGCTTTCAGTATTCGATGATTCCAGTGATGTATTCTGATTTGTATCTGATGTATTGTATTACTCTTTCGTTGTATCTGTTCTAACTCTGATGTATTTTATATATTCATATAGTAGCTTCATGAACTTTTATTCTCTTTTATTTCCGCTGCAATTATTACTCTGTGTCTGTGATCTGTGATTATATTTATTTACTGTATATGTTCAGTTTTGCCAAATTTAAATTAACAACACGGTATTTTGAGCAATTCAACTCCGACATGTGTGTCTGCCTATGCACTTGGCGGGTGCAGCATGATAGGGGGTTCTCGCATTTGGTTTGGTAGCGAGCGGATGACTCTTACTCCTACATGTCCCTGCGGGGTTGGTGCAGTCGAGAGGCTGGCTGTAAAGGCAGAACACAGGTACAGCTGTATGCTACGGTGGGCGTTACCCCACTGACGCGGTCCGTTACAGTTGGTATCAGAGCCAGGTTAGCTCTAGGCAAAACTCAACATATAGAGTAAATGTATTTACAGAATCACTCTCATTCGAGTTTCAACCTCTTCCCTTGAATTTTGGAACGTTCCCCTCGGTTCCGAAATTCATTCGTGTCTTTCACTATTTGTCTTCTTTCAATCTTGGAGCACCCCATAACTCCATTCTGAATGTTATCTATAATAGATCGGCGGTCTCGCCAAACTTCGAATGATTCGTAAAGGAGCAAAACTCCTTTACAATAGGCATTGATTTACCGGAGATTTCTGTATCCTCGGTTTACGATGCTATCTTTCTCCTGCTATACCTGAATTCTATTTCTTGAGATCGAATGTCGATTTACCTCGGAATTCTACAACGATCTTATTCTTGAAGTTACGGACGACCCGGTTAAGGCTGGCCGTAAATTAAATAAACTCATTCATCTCCCGATTGTGGTAATTGAATTATCTTATCTTCTATTTCAAACTTATTTTTCGAATCAAAATTTTCTTTGATTTGAGTCCATCAAAAATTTGAATCTCTATCTTTGTTTTGAAATCTATTCTTGTATCGTCGAGCAAAGAAATGTATTTGTAAACTAATATATAAATGTTTTATATATTGTGTTGTTTGAGTTGCTAATGTTGATTTGGGTTTTCGATCGATTCGTCTGATCAACGCTATCGATAGGATTTCCAAAACACTTGAGCAGAGCAAACTGACACAATATTGTTTTCAAATTTGTTTGACTATATTGTAAAAAAAAAATATAAGTAAAATTTTCTGGAATTTAGAGGTTAATTAAATTGGTTGTTTGAAATGATAATATTTGATTATCATTTATTATTCTAAATGAATTTATAAATACGGTTTATAAATTGATTTGGAATTTGAAATGAATTTAATTCAAAAATTTGAGAACTTAGTTTCCGGTGATTTCGAACTTTGGTTTTTAAAATTTTAAGGTATATTATTGAACGTACTTTCGAATAGAAATCGTTTTCAAAGAATTTTTAAAATGTTGAAATCAGTGCTCTTCTCTTTGTCGCTGGAAAATAATTTCGGTGATGGCGGCCGCATCATCGACTTTCATTTTCGAGTTTCGAAGTGGAGAAACCATTCTGTAGCTTTGCTATGGTTTTGTTTTGAAAAATATTTTGATTTGAATTTCTTCAGTATAATTTGATTTATATATATGTAGGTATCTTATTTTAAAATTTAATTTGATTTGATAAATATATTATATATATCTCTAAATTGTTTAAAGTTGATCGGAAATGTAATTCTTAAATTTTGTTAAAGGATATTTTTATTATAAATAAAACCAAAATTTGGAATAAATATTGGAACTTGAATAATTGAATTGGAAAAATTTATTTGTATATTGTTCAATTGCATTCTAATACAACTTACCTAAATCATTCAGAAGTTGAATATGTAAATTGGATAATATATAAGATAATTTGAATTTATAAATAAAATTTGAGTGTTTATAATAAATGTTATACACTAAATTTGGATTATAAAGATGTTAATAGAATTAGATAGGATAATAAGTAAACTCAGTTAATAATGGAATAAATTTGTTTTGAGAAAAATTAATAAATTTGTTTTGAAAGAATTAATAAACTGAAATTTGATCAACTTATGAAAACACATGAATTTAAAAGCAATTAGTAAATATAAATTAATTTAAATCGAAACTATTATGGTTTAAATTAATTTATATGGGTTAAATATATATGATTAGATATATTAAGTAGAATAAATTTAACAATAATTTGGAATAAAGAAGAATTTAAATTGTTGAAAAAAATATGATTATAATAAAAGACTATTCAAGTCTGGGGTTTTAGAAAATTGTAAATTGAAGAAAATGGGATAATAAGATATTGAATTTAGGAATAGTTGAGACCGATTTTAGTGAAATCAAATGGATTAAATCAATTACTGAATACCAATTAATTTAAATTTGAATTTATATGGTTTAAATAGATTGTTATTTTTCAAATCTGTTTTCTTTTGGTTGTTTCTATTCTCCTACCTCGTTCCTTTTCGGGGACGAAAAGTTTTGAGTGGGGGAGAGTGTAACGACCCGTAAATTTCAACTGTTTTAATAACGTAATTAGTTGAAATTTTGAGAAATTTTAAACGATAAAATTTTGAAATATAAATTTGATATTTGGAATGCGTTTAGTTAAACATAGAAATTGATAAATTTTCGTCCGAAAATACGAAAGTTTATTCCGCGCGTAAATTTACTTCAATTTAATCAGTTAAAAAGAAATGAAAATAAAATGTTTCCGAAACCTAAATATTTTTACATAGAAAAATTCTAAACCATCTTCTGAGCAAGATGTCAGTTGGTCGTTTTTCCAAATTCGGACATCTTTGGCTCCGTCGATCTTATTTTTCAGTGTTTTTCTTGCATTTTCCGCTATTAGAAAATTCGAATTTTTGTTATTCGATCATACCACTGATATCTGTATACCGTTTTGATCGCCTCATCGTGCTGATCTCTACGGTATATTCAATGGTCAATTTCGAAGTCCGAGAGACGGCAAAATATACGAAACGATCTTCGCATCGGTTCCGACTTTTGTTCTCCTCTAACCGTTCATTTCACCCTATGAAAACGAATAGCTTTTCAGTTCTCAAAAATTTATTTTGCCGAATATTTCAATTCCACCACTCTCTTTACTTCTGTTCAGTTTCCAAGATATGTGCCTGTTGCTTTTTGTTCCAACTCTCCCCCTTCATTACTATTCTTCTTTCAATTTTGTTCACCGAAGAAGAAAATAATTATAACGTGTTCTCCAAAATTAAAGTCTCCTATCTTCTCACTTCTCTGCTTCATGTTTCCTCACCCTTGCCCTTTAACTCATGCGCCACCACTCCACTTTTCGAAGCCCAACACCACAGCTGCGTTCTCTTCCACCCGAGCAAACAACCAAACCGCTCCTCCCACCTACCCACATACTGATCATCTCCACATCAGTTCCACCATTATGTACAAGAGCCGGCCCACCAAAGTGCTCGCAGCTCCACCCTTCTCTGACCCAGCCCATAGCCTGTAGCCAAGTTCGGCCTAGCGCCTCCAAAGCAACCGCCTACTATACCTCACCCTCGCAGCCACCACCGGAACCCACCTCGCCATGACCCACGCCTAGCACCCCTCTAAGCGGCCACCATCGACCATCACCGCCTTCGGCCTCCCCTTCCTCTTGCTAGCCGACCGATGATCCTATACTCCTCCCCCCTTGTCGCATCACCCAGGCCAAGACCCACTCACCACCTCGCCGCTTATCTTCCTCCACCACAGCAGTTTCCGCCACGTCAGCCCTCCCACACCCCATCGCGAGCAGTACTCAACTGACCCACCATCTCCGCGACCGGCTCCGACCTGGCGTTCGATTCCTCAACTCCGCGAACTAAAATATATATATATATATATATATATCATAGGTGTCAGTTATGTATGAGGTAAAGTAAGTCATCTTTATATCTATGTGAGCTTATTGAATCGGTTTTGGGGTCTGCATTTTGGCAAAGTAAGTTTTAGTAATTTTATTTTAAACCTTGAGTTCACATATATTTGTTAGAATGAATAAGCTATTTCAAACTATAGTGTACATTGTGCTGTGACATACGCAGTGCCCGAGGAGATTTCAAAATGTATATATATGTATTTAAATCTGCACGTCTATCTATTGATTCTTATGCATAAAATACAGGCATTTCGTTGTATAAGTTATACTACCTATATATATAAAATACATTTATATTGTTGGTTTGTGTATAGGTTATATAAATTTACCCATATAATTAGTTGAGTGCAGATGTATTACTAAAGCAAGCGTTACTATATATACTGGGATATATGCAAAGTTATTTATATTATATGCAATACATACGAATATGTATAGTGGTCTGCACATAAAACAAGAAGCACGCATATATTGTTGATCGTATGCATTTGTAGACTGTCTGCATATACTATATGAACTTTTGAAAGATAACATGTTTGTCTATTTAACATTGGTTTAAGTGTGTGTGTATGTGCAATTACGTACAATTATTTAAAAGGTATAGGCTATGTTTGTCTGCGTATAGTTGATTTGAAAGGTAGTACAATATATTTGATTTTTTTTAGGAGTATGTTATAGGTATGGCTTTAAACAGTTATAGTCTGCATGGTTGTTAATTATATACATAAAAATTTCATCTTATTTTAGTATATTTAGTCCTAACATATACAAATGCTTATATAAGTTCACTTATATGCAATGTATCTTCTTCATCGATCCCGTTTTGATTTGGATTCGTCTATTCCTATTTCTCAGCTTATCCGTGATTCATGCCAATCTTGTTCGTTTTGGAAATTCGTTCTTGGATTCGTAACCCATTTCAAATCTCTCTAGCCTCGAAAGGTGAGCACTCACTCACGATTAACGTTCTTTTATTTATTAGATTTGATTTCAATTGAAACGACAATTGAAATATACTGTTGTTAGTTAATTACACTGTTATATATGCTATTACCTGTATCAGTTTACCTGTGACACCTGACACCATTATCTGTTAATTATTTATGCGATGATAATACAGTTTGGCTGATAATTGATTGATTGTTGATGTTTATATTAGACGTTAAATCGTTAATGTTAAAAATGATAAATAGTATGAAATTGAACTTGATATAGGATAGTTAAATGTTAAATTTGATTAACTGACATTTGTATAATATGACCCCTTTAAACTGTTAAATTTATTGACACGTAGGATTGTTTAACTACACCTTGAACCATCAAATGTATGTTGTTAAATTGATGATGTATGAAATTGAAATTGAATGACAAGTGAAAACCGTAATGTAATAATCTTTAATCTACATGAAATGATAGTGTAGATTCTAGAAATAATTATATTAATTCGTACAAATAACAATGCGAATTAATATGGTTATTTCGGGATTATTTGAATTGATTATTGGATTGATATTGATTGTTGTTATTGCTTGTTTATTTACTTTGACACCATCCCAGTTATCACACTGCAAGTTCCCTTTGCTATGTTTTGATTTTAAATTGAATTGGAATCGGGTTGAAATGATAAATACCCAAATTGAACTTTGACCTACGATAGGAAATTAATAAAACCCGATGGGTCAATAATTTGATTTAAAATTAAAATGAAGATTTTATTTAAAAAAAAAATATGGTTCTGAAATGAAGTTGAAATTTGAATTTTTATTGAAAGGAAAATGTTAATATTTAATAATCTGAAACAGAATATTAAAAATGTAATTGATGAAAGAATGTTGTTTAATTTGAGAAACGATTGAATTAAGTTTGAAATTATAATTAAGTTTGAAATTATAATAAGTTTGAAATTATTAAACTTTGAAATTATTTAATAATTAAGTTTTAAATTATTTAATAATTAAATGAGATTGAATTATTTAATGATTAAATTGAATTGGATTCTTTAATAAGAGAAATTGAACTTTTGAATAAGTGAATTTTACTTCGTAAATAATTGAAATTGAGTTTCTTTATTAATTAAGTTTTGGAAAATTATTTAAGTAAGTAAATAAGTGAAATGGAATTTCTTTAACAAGAAATGAAAATGTGATTTTTGGAATTAATTTAAGACTTGTAATTGGAAGAATTGATTTAACGAATTTAATTTAATTTGAAATTGTAAGTTTTGATTTAATGAAGTTGAACTTAAGAAATTGATTTAATGAATTGGAAATTGAGTATAATTGATTCGAATGATAAATTTACTTAACGAATATTGAATAAAATCGATAGATGAAGTTAAACTGATTTGAATGTTAAATTAAATTGATTTAAATGATTTCGGAATTGAATCTTATATACGAATTTAAATTGATATTTGAATTGTTTAAAATAAAGATTGGAATTGAATTATAAGGTTTTGAAATGGTAAATTGAAGTTTTGAAACGTAAATTATTGGAAATTGGTTTTGAAAGACAAATGAAATGTTGATTTATGAATTTAAATTGAATTGAAATTGATTTGGTTTTTGAAATAAACAAACGACCAATCGGTGTAATAATTACGGAAGTTATTAAAGAGACCGGAATTCGGTTATGGATATACTCTCTATCTAAACCGAAAACCACTTTAATAACTATACGCGGAGTGATGATCCAGAATGAAGTGGTTGGATTGGCGAACGTTGATGATTGAAGAAAGTGAACGATAACGGATAGCCTTGACACTTGTGTCAAATTGGAAATGACTAAAACAGGAGCTGTGCCGGGCCAATGGAGGATTGATACCTCAAGTGGACACACTTCTTCGAACTACTTATACTTGTTGTCGATTGGTGCACCCTTGATTTTGGGAGTGTTGTTTCACGGTGTTGCGGGCGCTGCGGTGTTGCGTTCTCACCAGTCCGGATCAGGCGAACGGTAGTATCACTACCTTGGGTATTGCCTCATGTGCCTTGTCATACTTGTATTCCATTTATGCGCGACCACTACGATTTTGATTTGTACCTTTAGTATATGGATTGCCCTCTGGTGACTTCCGGTTTTGGGGAAACTACGGTCTTGTATATGCTTTTGGGAATAAAAATGTGTTAAGGGTGGAATGGGCCATGACTTAACGCTATTTTGATATCTTTATATTACTGATAGACATTATCTACTTATCGTACACTACTACATAGTAGATAGTTTCACGGATCCTTAAGGGATGGTTATTCCAAACATCCTTTGAGTTACTTGTATTTCAATTGCTATTTCACTTGAGTTGGATTTATTGATATAAGAATGTTAATCCTGACTCGAGTGTCTTGTGTTTTGCTTTACGCTCGGGTCAGATTGAGTGGTTCAGCTTTCGAGACTCACCTTTGGAGTTGGAGCTTTGCTTGAAGATCCATCCATATATTCTGCTTTCAGTATTCGATGATTCCAGTGATGTATTCTGATTTGTATCTGATGTATTGTATTACTCTTTCGTTGTATCTGTTCTAACTCTGATGTATTTTATATATTCATATAGTAGCTTCATGAAATACTATTCTCTTTTATTTCCGCTGCAATTATTACTCTGTGTCTGTGATCTGTGATTATATTTATTTACTGTATATGTTCAGTTTTGCCAAATTTAAATTAACAACGCGGTATTTTGAGCAATTCAACTCCGGCATGAGTGTCTACCTATACACTTATAATGGATGCGAATGGTCCAAAATTTCGGGTCGTTACACCTTAGCAGTCAGTGGAAAGACAAGAGTTACGCCTAGATGGACTACACCTCATACTAGTTTAGATCACGTTTAGGAAATGCACCGCCTCACAGTTGTTTATCAGTTAATTTTTTCTTAGGAGGCAAGGCTAAATAATGCTTAATGGAGGTCCTTCAAAATGCAATAGGATATGGCTAAATAGTTGTAATGCCATTATTAGGCACCTACGGGAGTTCTTTGGTATGCAAGGCGATGAGGATGTGATACTGCATTGAACATGGATCCTGACAAGGGGCAGAGTTATGGATACTAGCGGGGAAAGTATCCTGGTTCAAAGGGGGGCTATGGTACATACATATATACACCTATATATACGTATTTAATTATTGTATACATCGAGTTAGTAGGGTGTATCATACGTGTATATGAAGTCAAGATGACTAAGTTTAAAATAGTAGACATAACCTATAATGGAAAGTAATCGGCATAAACTAGTGTTAAGTATAAAGTATGTAATTTATCAATCACCAGAACTTTTGTTCTAACTCCTGCTCATTACAACCCACAAGATAGACTTAGATGTACATGCACTGGTACAAGGCAGAAACAGTGGAAAGTCAAATTTCTTATCCATGCTCAGCACTGACAAGGGTACTAGATACCAGAGGTATTAGCTTGGTCAATAATTATATATTTTTTTGTACTTTACTATTCCGCTGTGAGTTTTATTGTTTATGCTCTGATATAATTTTATTTATTTATAGGATACCACCACCAATGATCGATACTTTGGTGGACTTGGGTTTTCGACTTAGCAAAAATTCTGGCCCACTGAGGTGCGGGTTGTCATATTTGGTATTAGAGCATAGGGCTAATGCGACTAAGTTTTAAAAATAAGATACGCCGATTCAACTTATTTGTATTTTTACTATAATTATATATCTTATATGCTAAACTCTACAAATTACGACTATATAAGTAGTTGCAACCATATTCTGAAAAGATGGACATTGCGACTGAGTTAGAACGATATATGAAGTTGAAAATATAAACCTATCTCGATTATCCCATAGAAAGTAAGTCGTAGTAGAGGGCGTTGACTTAAGAAGAGCATGATTGCGACATTTTTAAGATTCCCTTAAGTTGGATAGTACTTGAATCCCTTATAGAGCATAGATTGCCCTATGGTTGTAGATCCCTACAGGATTGCCGATTGATGATGTACATTAGATCCAAATAAGTGGAAAGTGAGAATCTATATGTTGTAGATATCTGAAAGAAGAATTAAATAAGTTCCCGAAAGAATTTATGCAAAAATCACCCTAAGATAATAATCATATTTTTTAATACTCTGGGAGAAGATAAGTCAGTAGTAAGTAGAAGAGAAGAAAAGTAAAAAATAAGGGGAATTTAAAATCCACTTTGAGTCCGACCCCATATGGAAGAATTCAATATAAGGTTTGAAATAATGTATATTTGAAATGATTTTCAAGAGATTTATTTAAAAGTAGAAAACCCTATTTTTGAAAAATAAGGAAACAATAATTTTTTTGTAAAATAAAAATATTCTTTTCATATTTGAAATAAAAATTTATACTAGAAATTAAAAAAAATTAGATCGAAACTTTCATTTAAAAATGGGTTTTAATAAAGAAATATTTCTTTTAAAGGAAAAGTGGAGCATATGTATAGCTCGTTGATTTTTCTAAGATAAAAATTTTTAAGTTGTGAAATTCTTTCAGAGATGGACAGTAAAAAGTGGTACTGGTTTATAAATGGGAAAAAAGAATGGAGAGGAGACAAGAAATCGAAACAAAGCAGTAGGTGAACGCACTACAATGGTTCAATAAAGAAGACAGTAAATTGAGAGAAAAGCTATGTATAGAGAAGGAATTTAAATAAGAGCGGCTTAAGAAAGTTAAATAGTAGTAACATTATGGAGTATAAATAGAAATAATGTTAGAAATTTATATAAAATATGTTGGTAATTAGAAACAATATAGTGATGAATAATTTCCATAAATATGTGTAATAATTGTAGATACCTTTTTAGAATCTTCCCCATATGCTATTAGAACCTCCACTAAGATTAAAAGTGGAAGCAGCATGAGTATTAGGAAAATAATATGATGGAAGTTGTACTTGTCTACTCCAATTTTCACTAAAAGTTATAAATGATGTTTTAGAAACACTATAAAGTGCATTTGAAAAAAATGGTTTGGTATAATAATTGGGTTTTTAAAGACAAAACTTAATAAATGGTTTGAATTAAAAATCCCACTTTTTTAAAAAAGTAAAATATTTATTGTGAAAAGTATTGAAGGAAATTTTGATTTGAAGGAAAAGGAAAGTAACTTTTTAAATTAAATTGCTGACATTTCCTTTTGGACTTAATGAATAAACTTAATTCAAAAATCCTAAATTATAGTTTTAAAAGTTAAGACACCAAGTTACTGTTGAATTTAATAAAAAGTTTCTATGTTTGTACTTTTAAAGATAAAATTTTTGGGATTAAGTACATCATAATTGTGAAGTTTAAATTTTAGAAAAAGCGGCGGAAACCAAACCAAAATTTTAATATAGAGTAGATAGGGATAATTACCTAGGTAGGATGGGGTAAAAGCTATGGCTATGAGTAAAATAGAGATGAATGCTTGTAGAATAGCACTAGTGGACCCCGTTATATATAAGGAATATTTGTTTGAACCTAAGAATGTTTCATTAAACATGGGTAAAGACCATAAAGAAGAACCCATAAGGAAATGGTATAAAAAGTACATTTCCACGAGGTCTATAATATACCCGCATAAAAAAATGAAGAAAGCATGTACCAAGATTTGAGAACACTATCAAGGGATTTTGATTAAAAGAAGATAGTAATTTAATTGGTTGTGATAATGGAGGTAATAGATGGAACTTACTTATTAGAAGCCAAAAAGAAAAGTTAAGATATGTGGGTTACAATAGAATGACAGGTTAGAAAGGTCTATTTAATTTAAGTAATTAGTAATATGGCTACAACATCATTAATGTCAGTTGATTTTGAAGGGCAGCTTCCATCAATTGTTTCTTTTAGGTTAGTTTGGTTGTAAGCATTAGTTGTCTCTGTTTGCATAAAAATGCGTACGATATTTTGCAAGGAATTCCTTTTCTATATCTATATTTATTCTCTGGATTGACCACTATATATTGGAAAGAAAAAAAGGGAATCTCGTATAGACACTTAATTAATGCAAAGTAAAACTGAAAGTTTATAAAATAAATTAGGGAATTTATTAGCTACTAAAAATAACTAATGTTAAGTCCCAAAAGAATTAAAATTTTAGGAAGATAAATTTAAAAAGCGAAGGACGGGGAAAGGTTGTTGCGAAACCATGGGTCACTATTCCTATGCCTTAAAAGTTTAAATTTATAAATGAACTTATGCGCTGGTTGTTGTTCTAAAACTAGAGATAAATTTTTAGAAATTTGAAAATTACCATATAGTAGAAAAGATTCAATCATAGACGTTAAGCCATTAACTAAATCTCGATTGCATTGGATATGGCTTGATTTGTTTTGAAAAATTAAAATAAAATACTTTTGAAAATTTTGTTCCAAAATCTTGGATTTTTAAAATATAAAATATTTTTGTAAAGGTTTAAAAGAAACATGCACTTTAAAACTTTCCAACTATTTCAAAAATTTAATTGAAAATGATTTTGGAACGAAAAAGGGGAATTTCTGATTTTTGAAATGCCACTAGCTTAGCATAAGAAAAAATCGACTAGTAAGAAAATATGAATTTTGTTGTGCAGCAGAAGTGATAATATGTAAAACGTAAAGGGTAAAAAGGGAAAAGCTATTTTAGCCTTGGCATTTCAGTTTCAACACCTTGTTGATTGTCGAAAAATCAGTTTTAAAATAATTCCGTTTTAAAATTTAAAAATAAATTTCCTTGTGTGGACTGTATTTGGAAAAATTTGAAAAGAATTGGAGGCATAAGAGAAGGTTCCAAAGTACAACGGAAAGAGTACACAGAAGAAGAATGGAAATATGGAACTATCCATCTAAATCATTTTTCCAACATAAGAATATAGGTATAGAAAACTAGATTTTCGAAATTTTGGATGTTAGAAATGATGTGCTAGGTATTGGATGGTAGGGATTGGATGTAGAAATTGATTGAACTATACTTTTATTCGTAGAGGTATGGGAAAATTTGGATGTGTAGTGACTCGAAAATTCGAACACTTCATTTTCGAATATCGAAACGTTTCGAAATATAGTTAAGTGTTATAAATATGATTTTATAACTTTGTTGTACATTATTTAGTTAATAAATTATATATGATAAGAAACTTGTTTTTGAAATTTATTTACCGAGTTATAACCTTCGGAAAAAAATCGATAATGTGACGGAAATTGGTTTAGTAGTAAACTACTTTTTGATCGATATAAAATTTTCAAACTCTTGTGCACTTGTCTAATAACCAAATGAACACATTAACAACTAATTAACACACTTCTCTTCATAGAGCAATGGAAGGTTCTAGAAGGTTCCAAGTGGATAAGAGATATTATCACGTAAGGGGTGTAATGGTATTTTGCTAAAGGAGAAGTGATGTAAAGGAAAGGTGATGGAAGGTGAGCCTTCCGTGGCATGGTGAAGGGGTGAGAGCAAGGCTAAAGAGCACCATTCTTGAGCCTATATAAGGAGGGTCATACCCTTATTAAATAATCACAAATTCACAATGCAAAAACCAAGTTTTGTAATGTCTTCTTCTTCTTAACTAAATGTTTTAAAGAAAATAATTGCAAAACCCATTCGAATCAACTCAAATTTGGAGTGAAGCCTTGGGATAATATTACAACACCTTCTACCTAGTTTGTTTTGGAAGAAGTGAAGCACATCTCCCCCTATCCAAGAAGGCCATAACCAAAGAGTGAGGAGGAGAGGACAAAAGCAAGTGAGAAGCTAGAAAGGAAGGAAGGAAAGATAGTTACAAGGGTGGGGTTGGACTTAGGTTGCTTGGGCTTACTTGTTTGCTGGGTTAAAGGGAGTTAACACATCACTTTGAATGAAAATGTAGAGTATATATACTTTTGTTGATAGCGTATATATTATTTGAATTGATGTTGACATATGTTGAAACGTTGGTTTTGATTCTTTCTTTGAAAGAAAATGGCATATGTTATCCATATGAATGGACTTGAACGGACTTGTATAACATGTGGCATAATCATTAAACAGAGCACATAGGTTAAAGTGCACTAATAACGATAGTCACTGTGGATGCACTTTGGAACTACCTTATTTCCAGCGAATTTCTATGGAACTTTATAGAGAGATCCTTAGGGGTTTCTCACCATATTTATGATGTTTTATATGTATGCTTTCTTTTATAAAAAATTTGGATAGTAAAATGTTAAGTAACATTTCGAGAAGTGGCTAAAACTTCACTTGTGCAAAACTGCCCCATTTAGCCTTGATTTTTGGACTTAAAAGGTTTGAAGGATATTTAAATTTAAGTATTTTATTTCATTATTTTTACAAGTGTTTACTAACTCAAATAAGAGTATTTAAAAGTGGTTTGAGCTATTTATGAATTTTTTAGAATTATTTGTGAATTTTAAAAAAGTGATTTTATAATAAAAACTTGTTTTTCCAAGTTTTGAAGGAAATTATAAAGTTTTTATTTTCAAGTAATATTTTGAGTAAATGTTCTAAAATCTATTATAAGCATTACAAAGTATTTTTAAAGTATTTTTTAAGTTTTTTTAAAGTATATTTAGTTATTAGAAAATATGTTGACTATTTTTATCTTATGTAATAAATATCTTCTAAAAATGGTTTATTTAATATCTAGTTTTATAAGTAAATTACTACACATATATTTCATTTTAAAAAGGTTCTAAAAGTAGAAATAAAAGGTTTAAAAAGGGATTAGAAATTTCTTAATGGCCAAATGGATAATTATTTAATTACTTGGTTAAAAATTAATTAACAATGCTTCACACTAAAAGCCGACGAAGTAGGCTTATCTATTTGAGAGAGTTAAATTGATGTTCAAGTAGGGATATAAGCAATAGAGCTCTAACCTACCGGCTTCTCTCTTGATTAAGGAATGGTTAAGTCAGGAATGTAGGAAACGTTTTAATCGTGTTGATTTCTTACTTGTTTGTGGAAATCATTAATATTATACTTAACACTAAAAGCCAACGAGGTAGACTTACCTATTTGTGAGATGCAAGAATGAAGTGTTAAGGCAAGTCTTTGATATGCAACCAGTGCTCTAACTTACCTGGCTTCACTCTTGGACGAGGAAAGTTAAGTTGGAATTTTGGAAATGAGTTAAGTATACAAACATTGATTTGTATAAGCAATTGTTTTTGACTAGATAATCAATTAGTTGATTATCGAACTTGACCTAGTATTAACTTAGGAAGTATCTAAAAGCTTCATGATTTCATACCAATGAGAACCCCCGGGGAGGAGCTTTAGTATGAAACATCTCTAGCTTTCACTTAGTGAAATATTATAGAGTTGAACTGTCTATCCTAAGGTTAAGTCCAAGGGAGAGGCCAGCGTTAACATTTCAAACGATGCTATCGTATGGGACTGTCTATCTTGAGGAGTATTTCAAGAGAAAGGACAGCGTTAGCATTCGTCGGAAGACTTATGCAGGAATCTATATGGAGATTCGAGATCTGATCGAGATGCTCGAGTCCATGTAGTGATTCAAGATCTGTTCAAGATGATGGAATCCATTTGGGGATTCATGTTCTGTTCAAGTGACGAAGACTTGTGTATGAGATGTTGAATGCGACCTCGAAATGGGGAATGGCTAAACATAGAGTGGGATGTACAATATCGGGTTTAACTAACATTTGAGGGTATATCAACTCCATTATCTAGAGATGCTTATAGATGATGCTAGCGGGAGCTGATGGTACTTGGTTCGATGCAGTTCATACTACGTTTTGGTGGGGGGCCAGTTGTTTTTACCTTATGGTATATTTTATCTAGAGACATACGGTGCTTGGAAGGTAGTTTCGGGTCCTTATCATGGAGAACTGCTTCAGTTTACTGGAAGCATCTCCATGAAAAAATCCATTATGCGAACGTATCTTAGCGGTATTGATTGTATACCTATTATTGCTGTGTCATACTCATAGCAGCTATTTTATGATATATGTTCTACACCCTAGACATTATCTATTGGACCGATATATTAACTCATCGGATGGTTGGTTTCATTTGAGGGGAAATTTTTTATTGTAATCTATATGGTCTCAATGGTTACCATTACTTGTTTTATATTTCTTGAGTTTCTCACGCTGGTTTACAAGACTGATCTGGTGTTATTTTCTTATAATGCTCGGGTTAGCCCGTGTATATTTCAATATTTAGCCTAGGATGCTTTGGAGCTTATGGAGAAGAGAAGGATGATTATCTATGTGACACCCCATACCTCTAGGTACCCCAAAGATCGGACATGACTAGAAGCACGGGTGGTCGGGTGAAATAAAAATCCATAACATAGCACAGAGACTAAGGCAACAACATAAAATGATTAAAATATATTTTGGTCTTAACTGCATGAAACACTTATCCAGACCTTTACAAGGTCTGCCTACCAAATCGCTTCCAGATTAATTAATTTTACCGTTACAGTTTACATATTGTTAATTTCCATTAATCTACTTTAGGCCATTTCTACATCTGATTTGGTTATTTCATAGTTTCCCTTTTTCTTACATAAATGGTATTTCAATTTCACGTTCGTTCAGTCCGTATGGTTTGTCTGTAGTTTTTATACCATTTTGTTACAAATTTATACCAGCCTTTAGGGTCCAATTAATTTACATTTTTTTCACCCTAATTTACGTTCTCCTTTAAGAGATTTAATCTGTACAAAATTTTTATCCAATGGCCACAAACCATTTAATTACACAAAATTCCACTTTTTCATTTTTAGGCCACATGTGAAACAAACAATTATGCCAATTAGACTTCCTAATTTTGTTCCAAAACCATATTCAAAATTATGTAATTATATCAATCAAAACCATAATTTTATTCAAGTAACATATTCTGAATTTATTCAGCTAACCTGTTCTACCATTAGAAATTGAATAACAATTCTAATTCAATTTAATTAAAACAATCTTATTTACGCCATGAAACGTGAATAACAATTTGTTTGTTCCAAATTTTAACCCAAACATGAATTAGAATTGAGAAGTGGAAGAAGAAGAAGAAGATACAATAATTTACATAAATTTCAATCTTATTTATGCCATAAAACGTGAATAGACAATTTATATGTCCCATATTTTAAACCAAACATGAATTAGATTTGAGAAGTGGAAGAAGAAGAAGTTGCAATAATTTACATCTATTCTCAATTAATAACAGAAATTAATTCATATTAATGTGCCAGAAAAGAACTGAAATTGAACTACTTTATTTTTCTATTTCATATTAATTCCCACTCACCTGGCACTTGAGCTTGCATAAATTTGAAAAAAGCTTTGATTTAATCTTTCTCCCTTTGATTCTTCTAAATTCCCCAAATTGCTTGAATATATATAGATAATTTAATTTGGTAGAGATTTTTTTATTTAGTAGAGAAAAGGAGGAAAAATAATATACACTAATTTTACTGTAGAATTATGGCGACGGCTGAATAGGAGATTAGTTTTAGGTTAGATAGTTTATTTATATATTGTTTGAGTGAATATAATCTATTAGATTATTTTAGATTAAATCTGGTTCTTTCATACACTTAATGGTTATCCATTCTAGCCCATACACATCACCCAACCAATAAAATTTAGCCATCTCATCCTATTACATCACTGGAGCGAAAGGGAAGCCGCCACATGTTAAAAACAACGCTGAAATACATAGGAAAATCGCTGGAAACGAACCAGCTAAAAAACATCGCTCCTGATTTTGGGCGACAACGGGACTTGATCCCTGGTCACTAAGGAAGTCAACATGCGCCTTTACCACTATACCATATGCGCTTTTAATTTCTTTTTAATTATATTTCCCATAAAATATCGGGGTGTTACATCCCCCCCCCTTTAAAGGATTTCGTCCTCGAAATCTCCAAAGACGGAAGAACGTAATTAACAACTAGCATCCAAGAACTACATCCATCTACTCAACCATCATCCATTTCTACTATTGTCCTTATTTTTAACTAATGAAATTTATGATTTATGCAAAGTGAAATGCATATGAACTTACCTAATGCGAAAAGGTAGTCGATCTACTGATTCAGTTGACCTTCTGTAATGCAAGTATGCTTATGCCATGCAACCAATTGTATGCAATTACCCTAGTATAATTGATAATTCTATATGTATGTTTCAATCATTCACCCAAATGCACCATCCATATGCAACATCCATTTATACACACACACACACACAGATATATATATACAACCATGTGCAAATGCAATAGACAACAGGCACGCATATGCAGATGTGTACCTAGTTGGCCGATTATCCTAATAAATATCTATCTAGTGCATGCAATGAATCCATTTGCAAACATTGGCATCCACTTGCAATCATTTTCATCCATCAAACATAACATGCCCTAATGACATGTTTACAACCAAGCTATCATCCATAGGTTTCACCTAATGATTATCGAAAAGACCTTAACTAAGGAAAGATTAAAGATAGGATATTTGAAGTGTACCTTCAAATAGAAAAGGATAAGAAGTTCGAATTCTCTCCTCAGATTCTCATGTGCACTCCTTGGGGTCATCTACCCACCGAACCTTCACTAGACGAACTTCCTTGTTGCATAATCTCTTGAAGCCGTGTTCCAATATATGAGTGGGTGTACGACGCACAAGTGATTCACGCTCTACCTCCACTTCCCTTAGTTAATCGGGTTCTACTACTACTGCGGAATCATGTAGACACTTCCTCAGATGCGAAACATGAAAAATATCATGAACTCTTGCCAACTTATCTGGAAGATCAACTCTGTATGCCACTTTTCCAATCCGTTTGGTAATAGGGAAAGGTCCTACAAATCTCGGTGCCAACTTACCCACTGAGCCAAATTTCAGAACGTTTCTCAAAGGAGAAACCTTGACAAAAACCATATCTCCAACCTTAAACTCCAAATCTGAATGTCTTCTGTTGGCATATGACTTTTGTCCATCTTGTGAAGTGTTCAACCTCTTGCGAATCAAATCCACCTTCTCGGAAGTTTCCCTCACCAAGTCTGGTCCAAGCAAGATCCTATCGGTGGTATCCCACCAACAGGCTGGTGATCTACATGGTCTGCCATAGAGGGACTCGAACGATGCCATCTCAATGCTTGCTTGATAACTATTATTATACGCGAACTCCACCAAAGGTAGGTGGTCTTCCCAAGAGCCTCCGAAGTCAATGATGCACAATCTGAGCAAATCTTCCAAAACCCTATTTACCCTCTCAGTCTGTCCATCTGTCCGAGGGTGATATGCCGTGCTCAGATTCAATTCCATTCCCAAGGCTTGCTGAAGACTCCTCCAAAACTCGCTGGTGAATAATGGATCTCTGTCACTCACAATGCTGGCGGGAACTCCATGAAGCCTAACTATATCCCTTACATAAAGAGTCACCAAAAAAGCTGCCGTCCTATTACTCTTAATGGGTATAAAATGAGCGCTCATCGTCAGTCTATCCACAATGACCCAAATGCTCGTGTTCCCTCTCCGTGACCTTGGTAATCCATCCACGAAGTCCATAGAGACGCTCTCCCATTTCCAAAATGGATATCCAATGGCTGCAACAGTCCTCCGGGCTCCTTCTATTCCGCCTCTACCCTTTGGCAAGTGATGCACTTCGATATATACTCCGCCACCCTCTTCTTCATTCCGGGCCAATAGAATACCCTCTTCATATCTTGGTACATCTTATCACCATCGGGGTGCACCGTCATCCTAGAATGATGTGACTCGGACAACACCGCATCTATTAATCCACACTATGGGGAACACAAAGTCTACCATCCCCTAGTGTCCATGGTATAGCGCCTAAGATGTGGTGATGACTCTCCTCTACCAAGCTTATCCAAAATGTCCTTTAACTCTTCGTCCTCACTTTGCCTTGCTCCAATCTGCTCCATCAAAGCAGGATGGACGTCGAGGGCTGCTAACAATCCCGGAGCTAAATCCAATGGAGGTCTAAAATCAAAGGTAACAATGTACTCTAAATGCTTCCATTCCAAAAACAGAGGACTTAAAACTACTTTGCGTCTACTCAACGCATCTGCCACTACATTACCCTTGCCAGGGGTATAGGAAATCTCAAAGTTATAAGAGGCTAAAAACTCCATCCATCTTTGTTGTCTCAAATTCAAGTCTTTCTGAGAGAATAGATACTTCAAAGACTTATGATCTATGAAAAGCTCAAATCTTTCTCCTAAGAGATAATGGCTCCAAGACTTGAGAGCAAAAACTATAGCTGCCAACTCAAGATCATGCGTCGGGTAGTTCTTCTCATGCGTTTTCAACTGTCTACTCGCATAGCACACTACCCTACCCTCTTGCATTAGCACCGCTCGTAGCCCCGTACCACAAGCATCTGTATAAACTGAGAAAGGCTTGGTTCCATCCGGTAATACCAATACGGGGGCGATAGTCAAAGCTTCCTTCAATCGACCAAAGGCATCCTCACACTTGGCATCCCAAACAAAATCTAAGTTCTTCTTAGTAAGGCAGGTAAGTGGAGCTGATATCCTAGCGAAATCCTTAATGAACTTTCTATAGTAGCCCGCAAGACCAAGGAAACTCCTTATGTCCGTTGCATTCTTAGGGGTCTGCCAATCCTGGACTGCTGCCACTTTCGTCGGATCTACTGCAAGTCCATCCTCCGAAATGATGTGTCCTAAAAAGCAAACCTCATCCCTCCAAAAGTGGCACTTGGAGATCTTCGCCTTCAACTTATGTGCTCGCAGGGTCCTAAGAACTTCTTCCAAGTGAACAGTATACTCCTTCTTGCTTCGCGAATAAACCAAAATGTCGTCGATGAACACCACCACAAACTTGTTCAACGATTCACGAAATACTCGACTCATCAGGTCTACAAAATATGTCGGAGCATTGGTTAGCCCAAATGGCATGACTAACCACTCAAATAACCCATCTGGAGTCCTAAATGTAGTCTTCTCGATGCTATCCTTCGCCACACGCAACTGATGAAATCCCGTGACCAAATCGAGCTACAAAAATACCTTGGCTCCTACTAGCTAGTCGAAGAGATCGTCTATACGGGGAAGAGGATAATGATTCTTCTTTATCAGCTTATTAAGCTCCCTATAATCCACGCAAAGTTTGAGAGAGCCATCCGCCTTAGTGGCAAAGACGACGGGTGCGCCCCACTCAGAAATGCTCCTACGAGTGAAGCCCTTCTCCAAAAGCTCTTTAATCTGCTTGCTTAACTCACGATGTTCCTTAGGAGCCATATGCCTTACCGGTAAAGCAACTGGTTTGGCATTATCGACCAGATAAATCTTGAACTCGGTCTCTCTTTAAGGTGGAAGGCCAGCAACCTCCTCGAACACATCTGGAAAGTCTCTAACAACGGGTACCGAACTCAAACTATCGAACGATAAGTCAAGTGAATAAAGGTAGCTCAACATGACCGATCCTCTAGGATCACAAGATACTTCCAAGGTACGTCCACTACAAGTGCCTAACCTCACTACCCTCTTATCACAATCAAGAACAACACCATACATGGATAGCCAATCCATACCAAGAATCAACCTAAACACAGAAAAGCCCAATACAAAGGCACTACAGTCAAACTCAACCATTAAAATAAACAATTTCAAATCCCGACATAACATGGACAAATAGGCCGATCCTCCTATGGGATTTGATACTATTACCGGGTCGGTTCCTAAGCAAGCATCAAGACCAAGACCCTCTACCAGAGTACTGGATATAAAAGAGTGCGAAGCTCCAGAATCAAATAGGGTACGAATGGGAAAATCAGAGATGGATAACACACTTTCGATGATCACCTTCTTTCCCTTGTCCACAACCGGACGAGTACTAGAAAAAGGAGCTGCCTCTAAAGCATAAGCCCGAGCAGGCTGTGAATGTGTGTGTGAACTGTCCTTGGGCTTCGAAGGATGGTCCTTTTTCATATGTCCCACTTGATCACAAAGATAGCACCTCAGTCTTAGTCGATCTCCTGCCCCTCTATAATCCTTAGCAAGATGACCTGGTTTCCTACAAGTATTGCACTTCCAGTCCTTCCTTGGAACTTTCCTTTTTCCACCCGACCCTCCTCCTCCTCTCCACTTTCCTTTCCACTGCTTCTTCCCATCACTCTTCTGTGCCACATCTCCTTTCTTCTCAGTATCAGCAAGTAAACCCATCTCTACCAATCCCTCAAAAGTGGCTCCCATCGGAATGCGGCTCACAGCCAAACTTTGCAGTGGCTGACTCAAACCCTTAGGGAACTTGAGCGCCTTCTTGTGAGGAGTATTGATCACGTATGGTCCAAATCTGGCAAGCTCATTGAATTGATTAACATATTCCTTAACCATCATATCCCCTTGCTTGAGCTGTATAAATTTCTCTAGTCGCACTCCCTCTTCAGCCTGCGATAAGAATTTCCTCTCGAACCTAGTACGAAAATCCATCGAAGTCAAATTATCAGCCTTAGCCTCCACAATCTCCCACCAACAAAGAGCTTCTCCCTGCAACTGCCTCCGAGCCAAGTCCTCCAATCTCATAAGTCCAAATATCCGCTCACATCTACGGATCCAAGCTCTCACCTCAGTATATGACTCGGTGCTGAGAAACAGCTTGCCTCCTAAGCTGGTGTAGTCCTTGCATAACTTGGGAAAATCAGGAATGCCTAGCGGACAGGCTAGAGCCCCTTCCGCCGGAGTAGCATCCCTAGCTGGTGGCTCTGCTCATGCAGTAGCCTGCACATAACGTCTGAACCAAGCAGGCATATTAAGGCCTGGAACTTCGGGGATATCTTGTAGTTCAGACATTTCTATCTGTGGATATTAGAAAGATGGGATTAGATACTCCACAAATAGTTTAATAGATAGGGAGGAAGAGATATGAGGGACCCATTTCTAAAATTTCTTTTTTTTCCGAAATATATACATATACCTTTAAAAGTATTATTTGGAATATCCTTTAATAATTATTCGAAAACCTTTATATTTTTAAAATATTTTTAGGATTACTAAAACCTTAGCTCTGATACCAACTGTGACACCCCGCACCTCTAGGCACCCCAAAGATCAGACATGACTAGAAGCACGGGTAGGTTGGTGAAATAAAAATCCATAACATAGCACAGAGACTAAGGCAACAACATAAAATGATTAAAATATTACAGCGGAAGAAAACTTTCACTAATTATAAATTAATAGCAAAACAGCTTCATTAAAAACAACATTATCCCAAATTTATTTCTGAAACCAAAAGTACCAAGTAGTCTCCACCAAAACATAAAATATAACAAAGTTCACAATATAGGTCCCCGTATATAGAGTAAAGTATGGAAAAGAGAAATAAAGTACATGAAACAAAAGAAACAAAAGCTGAAGATAACAACTGCTCCAATGACCCTCCAAGCTGCAAAGAACTGCAACCTAGACCTACCCTCCTCTGATTTAGGGAAAATAGGAAAAATAGGAATGGGTCAGATATAAAGTCTGGTGAATGAGAAATAAAATGAAGCAGAAAGAATAAAACAGTTTAATTCCAGGTCTTCCTCGGATATCGCAGAGGGTGAATAATATAATGCAGTGAATCCTTCTTAGATACAGTTCCTAAGAAGCCAAAGTCCATGGCCACTCTAGGGAAGTCAACCATGTAGTAATACTAAACGTTAATCGGCCTGTCATACCTGCTGTCCTTACCTATCCACATGCTACAGCGTGAAAGTCATGCTCTTCACCCGTGCACTGTGACTAAATGCCTCTTATATCTGACCGGCGCCGACTCAAACAACTTCATAGGACCCCGAAGTTGCGCTCAGGCTCCGCCAAACTGGACTCCTATCCACCTGTCTCCTCGGTCACCAACATGGACTTGCCCATATCCAAAACGCCGGTCCTCCGAAAGAGCGCTCGCAGCTGGGTTAGCTGCGCAAAATCCTCCAACGATCTGCCTAAAAAAGCCTACGTCGGAGCACACTTGTCATGTTCCGTCCGCGTCGATCTGCCTAAAGAAGTCTACGATTGTGGATGCTATCTATCCTACGTACTAGCAACCTATGAAAGGTAACAAACATCCTTGTGAACCTACTTGCCTGCTCCTAGTACGTACAGCCAAAACTATATTTTGGTCTTAACTGCATGAAACACCTATCCAGACCTTTACAAGGTCTGCCTACCAAATCGCTTCCAGATTAATTAATTTTACAGTTACAGTTTACATACCGTTTATTTCCATTAATTTACTTTAAGCCATTTTTAAATCCAATTTGGTTATTTCACAATTTTCCATTTTCTTACATAAATGGAATTTCAATTTCACGTACGTTCAGTCTGTATGGTTTGTCTGCAATTTTTATACCATTTTGTTACATATTTACACTAGCCTTTAGGGTCCGTTTAATTTACATTTTTCTCCACCCTAATTTACGTTCTCCTTTTAGAGATTTAATCTGTACAAAATTGTTATCCAATGGCCACAAACCATTTAATTACACAAAATTCCACTTTTACATTTTTAGGCCATATATGAAACAAACAATTATGATAATTAGACTTCCCAATTTTGTTCCAAAACCATATTCAAAATTATGTAATTATATCGATCAAAACCATAATTTTATTCAAGTAACATATTTTGAATTTATTCAACTAACATGTTCTTCCATTAGAAATTGAATAACAATTCTAGTTCAACTTAATTAAACCAATCTTATTTACACCATGAAACGTGAATAACAATTTGTTTGTTCCAAATTTCAACCCAAACATGAATTAGAATTGAGAAGTGGAAGAAGAAGAAGAAGATACAATAATTTACATAAATTTCATTCTTATTTATGCCATAAAATGTGAATAGACAATTTATATGTCCCATATTTTAAACCAAACATGAATTAGATTTGAGAAGTGGAAGAAGAAGAAGAAGAAGAAGTTGCAATAATTTACATCTATTATCAATTAATAACAAAAATTAATTCATATTAACGTGCCAGAAAAGAACTGAAATTGAACTACTTTATTTTTCTATTTCATATTAATTCCCACTCACCTGGCACTTGAGCTTGCATAAATTTGAAAAAAGCTTTACTTTAATCTTTCTCCCTTTGATTCTGCTAAATTCCCTAAATTGCTTGAATATATATAGATAATTTAATTTGGTAGAAATTTTTTTATTTAGTAGAGAAAAGGAGGAAGAATAATACACACTAATTTTACTGTAGAATTATGGCGACGGCTGAATAAGATATTAGGTTTAGGTTAGATGGTTTACTTATAGACTGTTTGAGTGAATATAATCCATTAGATTATTTTAGATTAATTATGGTTCTTTCATACACTTAATGGTTATCCATTCTAGCCCATACACATCACTCAACCAATAAAATTTAGCCATCTCATCCTATTACATCACTGGAGCGAATGGGAAGCTGCCACATGTCAGAAACAACGCTGAAATACGTAGGAAAATCGCTGGAAATGAACCAGCTAAAAAAACATCGCTCCAGATTTTTGGCGACAACGGAACTTGATCCCCGGTCACTAAGGAAGTCAACACGTGCCTTTACCACTGCACCAAATGCGCTTTTTAATTTCTTTTTAATTATATTTCCCATAAAATATCGGGGTGTTACAATCTACCATAGTATTTTTATTTCTTCTGTATTACTGAATTCTATATATCAGCATTGTGATGACATATAGTTATAACTATTCAGGTTGATGATAGTACTTAGGTTTTGTAACTCTAAAATTTTTGTATTCAAAGTAACCCTTTGTATTTTTCTTTTGATATTATATATTATCATTCCGTTGTGAAATTCTGATGTTGTGTTCTCCCTTTGTTGTTCTATTCTTTTTTACCCTAACATTTTGTCTATTCAGCACTTGGGTGTTCGGCACACGAATATCGTAGATGTATTTAGTGTCAACATTCGAGGGTCGAAAAGTCGGGTCGTTACAAGATGTAAAAAAAATTGATTTTCAAATTTTGCAAACATATAGAACTGCTGGTATATATAGGTTGTTCGCACCATATTTTTCAAAACTGTTTAAAGAATGCGTTCATATATGAGGTGTCAATTTAGTATTATTCTACATACATATCATATGTGTTGTGATACATTGTGCACTTGTACACAATTGGTTGCAAAATTGGTTGTACACTAATTGGATGGATAGCTTAGTATGGTTAAGCACTGTGTTACATGATTTAGACCTTGAGGAATTTCGAGGACGAAATTCTTTTAAGGGGAAAGAATGTAACACCCTGTAAATTGAACATAATTAATTAAAAAGAAACTAAATAACAATTCATGAAGCCAAAAATGGAAATTTCAAAAATGTTAGATTTGGGTACAAAACATACACTGTTGTGTTCATAGCGAGTTTCTGATCAATTTTCATATATAAAGTTTGCCGATGGAGTTCAAACAAAAAAGTTATTGACGTTTAAAGATTTTGGATCGAAATAATTAAATATGTAATTAAGGAATAAATTGTAATTAATTAATTTTAATTAACATTAACGGTTACTTAATGTTTAAGTAGAATTAACATTAAATCAGATCGGCCAAAATTAGATAAAATAAATTTTAAAAGGAATTAAACAAAATGTGGAAATTAATTAACATAGACAGAGCGGTCGACCAATGGCATCATAGTGGTCAATCGGTGGTAGGCGACAGTTGTAAATTTAACTTAGGCCGAGTGACCTTGATTTTATATAATTAAATATAATGGTTGACATTGATTCGATTTCCTATAAATACAGGCCTAAACCCTCACTATTCTCCTTATATTTTTTGAAGTAACGGCGAAACTCTGCTATTTTCTATTCTCCTCAAATTCTAAAATCTATATAAACTATAATCTATATATATAAATGGAGAATAGAGGAGTGTAGAAGAAGAAGAATAGTATCGAATCAAATTGCCAGCCAAGGTAAATTGTAAATCTTAACCCAAATATAAGTTAAATTCAAATATATTCTTGGATCTAAATTTCTAGTAAATATGTGTATACTTGCCGCACATATTTCAGTAGAGAGAAAAGGGAGTCATACAGGAATAACATGGTTTAGATCATGAGATTTGAAAGCTAATAGGTGAGTGGGAAATTATATATTTTTATATAATATTGGATTTATATCGTTGTAAATCTGTTCCTTGTAGGCCTGAAAATAGTTTGGGAGTTGTAGGTTTAAACATATACATGTAATGAATTTGAAAACCATGCCTATATATTCTATGAATTTTTAACTTTGATTTACTATTGCATATCCTTGAATCTGGAAAGTAAGGGAGAAAGTAGTCCCTAAATTTATTATATTATATAGTAATTTCAAGTTTGTTGGCTGAATGATGTATGTTAGTAAACATAAATTGGAAGTTATCATATTTGGATTGGGAATTGACCCGAAGCGGTCGTGGACATGGATACAGGCCCGTAGCGGTCCCGGATTTAGCTAATGACTCAAAGAGGTCACGGATTTGGATATCAGCCTCGAACGGCAATGGATTTGGCTTCAGATGGATACGGATTTGGATAAAACGGTCCAGAGAGATTGTTGGCATCAAAAATGGCCACCATACTAAGTTGTATGTGAAAGCACCAATATCCAATCCAATCACAGGAATATAAAGAGAAATAAATGAAGAACAAAATTAAAATAATAAGAAAGCAAGTAAAGAAAGACATAGATTTATAGTGGTTCGGCTAACTCCGGCCTACGTCCACATTAAAGTAATTCTTTATTTGTTTATACTGCTGTTACAGTTACAATGATATAATTTCAGTAATCAAAGTGACGGAGTGTAGCTTAGATAGAAGATGAAGTGAAGCAAAGAAGTTCTCTTTTCTAATGCCATGCCTGCTATACTTATAGGGGAAGATGTGTACGGATCAGACTGAAATTTCGTCAGAAGAACCTCCAGGCCCAGGCGACCCGGACCAAAGAAACTTGGACCGATCGCTCTACAAATTACGGATCGAGGCTGATCCCTATTTTTTTATTTATGGGGTGTGATACCTATGGTGGGTCCGCCATGCCATAATATACTGTCCTCCAAGTTTCATGTCGATTGGATCTATAGATGTTGAGTTATTGATCGATCTTTATTGCAATATGTTGCGAAAGCTGATTATAGTCGATCCCTATGGAGGGAAGAGGGTCGATCCCTCCAACTTGCTCTATTTGATGTGTGATCCCTAGGGTAGCCTCCCTAGGGTCCCTTTTTCTTGTTCCTAAAGTTTCACTTCAATCCGCGTTATGGTTGTTGAGTTATGGAGCGATCATCATTGAGTTGTGTTGTGTGCATCCTGTTCAATCTGATCCCTCTACTCCAATCCCTCTATTCCGATCCCTTTTTGTAGAATGAATATTCTAATCCGATCTCTCTCCAAGTTCTAGTTCCATACTTACCCTTTTTTTAGTGTCCATCCAAATCCATTCAATTATAGTCCATAATTTTAAATATAATCGATCCCCAATCCTCATAACCATCTTCCGGGCTTTCTACCTTAATGATCATGAAGTCCGTTGGGTTAAATTCGCCAGTGTACCGTCTTGCCAAAAGGCGGGTTAAACTGTGCCCCCCATAACATGCCTTGCGATAGGAAGGTGTGTTTTGAATTTCGATAAATCCAAAGTCCATAATCCATCGATAGCCATATTATCCAATGCGAATCTAATCCTTTGCCAATCCAAATCCATGATCTCTCTGAATCATTAGTTAAATCCATGACCATTCCGAGTTGATATCCAATTCCGAATATGCGATTTCTTTGGATTTTTTTATCCAAATCTGTATCCATCTGAAGCCAAATCCATTGCCGTTTGAGGCTGATATCCAAATCTGTGACCTCTCCGGGTCGTTAGCCAAATCCGGGACCGATCCGGGCCCATGTCTAAGTCCGCAACCGCTCCGGATCAATGTCCAAATCCATAGTTGTTCGAAGCTGATATCTAAATTCGTGATCTCTCCTGGTCCTTGCCAAGCACAATCCATACTCGACGAGTGAGTAAGCCGATCCTGTCACTCTTCGGCGAAGCGGCATTACTTCTTGTACTCTGGTTCAGTGTTCCTGGACATTAAGTGATGTCTTGGCCTAAGTCCTAGGCCGATTGTGGTCTCTTCGGACCTTTGCCAAGCATAATCCATACTCGATGACCTGAGTAGGTCGATTATGTCGCTCTTCAGCGAAGAAACCTACTCCTTGCCAGGCATAATCCATACTGGATGTCCTGTTGGGTTTTATTCTTTGGCCTCGACTCTATGGTCGTGGACTTAATCCATGTGCGAGTCCATTATGTCACTTTATGGCGAAGAGACTTTCACCTTGCGGTTGCCGCCTCATCACTCATGTCGGGACAATAATTGCGACTTGTTTTATTCATCGCAGTAATGCGAATCATAAATAACCTAATGAATAAGAGTTCGTACATCCAGAAATCCAAAATATTAAATTGCCTAAGTGTGCCTCTCCGGTCATGATGGTTCATCATCATCTCAGAGCATGCCTAGGGATCGTCCTCGACCCCGTACATGTGTAAGTGACATAGCCATTTTATTATAGAGTTTATTATTATTATTATGGCTAGAGTCCAAGTCCTGAACTCGTCCCTTATCATCCCAGTCAGTTGATAACGATCTGTGACCTCGATCCAGGGCTATTCCTGTTTCCATTCGATGTGGACGATCGCTGCTTCTGTTCCACCGCCGTTGTCCAAATCCTCACGTATTGCGCAGTCTACCGTTCCTGACGTGCTCCTCAATCATATCCTTTAAATGCCTGCATTCATCCGTGGTGTGCCCATTCAATTTGTGAAACAGGTGGTACTTCCCAAACTTACGCTCCTACTCCGTGGGATCCCTCCTTGCTGGTTTCCGATAGGGGACTTCCCCACTAGTTCCAGATAAATCCATTCTAGGCTTTCTGTTAAATCCGAGTAGGAAGAGAACTTTGGCTCCTGCTCTTTCCATCACCTTTTCGGCCCATCATATCCATCATCCATTTTCCGCTTGCCTTTATCATTCTTGTTTACATCTCCTGATGATCCTCCGCTTTGCACAGTGTTCACCTCCAGTTTGTCGGCTTTACGTCTTCCTACACAGGAACCTTTCTTCTTCATGATAAAACTCCCTGAGATCCATAGGTGGATCCCATGCCAATGAATCCTTGAAATCCATGCCATCAGCAATACCCGGTACAGCTGCCATCAAAACCATGGATGGATCTGGCCAATCCACCGATGCCGCCATGGCATTAAATCGTGTTAGAAAACTCCTTAGAGACTCTCCGGTCCTTTATTTCAGTGTTGCCAGACTCATCACATTTTTGGGTCTCGAGATGTGAACTCCGAACTGCATCATAAATATTTCGAAGAATTCCCTCCATGTGCCAATAGAACCACTCTCCAACAGCCTGAACCAAGTGCAGCTATATCCATTAAATACAGGGGAAAGCATCATGCCATGGCTTCCTCTGATGCCCATAGTACTTCTATGTGTCGTATATACCTCATCATATGCATAATTGGATCTGACTTTCCATCATATACTTCTAGTGTTGGTAGTTTAAACTCCGATAGACTCCTAGCCTTCTTGATATTAGGAGTGAATGGACTTCTATTTACATCCAACATATCCCTGTTCACCAGTCCTCTATGCATAGCTCGCTCGATCATCTCCGCAAACCTGTCACTGTCATCTAAAGGTAGTATCCTATCACCATTTCCAAACTTCCCCTCGAGTCCTCGAGGTAATTCTGGAACGTATTCCTCCAAACATGCATCCAAATTCTGATTTGCGCCAAACTCCATAGAATCAACCGCAGGTCCTCCAGCATTACAAATGACCAGACCGGGGGAATGCCTCCAAGTCTTTGGGGATTAGGGCTGATCCCTCTAGAGGGATCGGAGCCGATCACTCTAAGATGGCCAAGGACTGCCCCTGGCTGCTTTGTTCCATTCCTTTGTCCAATAGCTCCGACCCCATGGTCCCGGATCTAATTTCTAGTGACTCCTACCACATCAACTCCTTGATCCAAGTTGTCACTAGCTCCTGCTACTCTATTCCGTTGGTTCTGTGCTCCAGCTTTTCCAATCAGTCGGACTAGATTCTACACTATCTCCTCATGTCTCTTCGGCATCCTTTCTTGCATAGCATCCATCATCGATTCCATTTCATTCCTGGTGATGTAGATAGATGCTTGATTAGCTCCAACTCCAGAGGAAGCCTCCTGACTCCCTCCATGATGGCTTCTTTTCGGTAGCACTCTCCTTGTTGATTGTCTAACCATTGCTCTAAGCTATCTATTGATTTCAAATCTGAAACTCCAAATCTGTAGGGGCTAGCTTTCTTAGTGAAAACACGAAAATATTGGCATCAAAAATGGCCCCCAACACCCAGTTGTATATGAATGCACCAATATCCAATCCAATCACAGATATATGAAGAGAAATAAATGAAGAACAAAATTAAAACAATAAGAAAGAAAGTAAAGAAAGATACAGATTTATAGTGGTTTGGCTAACTTCGACCTACGTCCACTTTAAAGTAATCTGTTATTTGTTTATACTGCTGTTACAGTTACAATGATATGAATTTCAGTTTTCAAAGTGACGGAGTGTAGCCTAAATAGAAGATGAAGTGAAGCAAAAGAAGATCCCTTTTCTACTGCCATGTCTGTTGTATTTATAGAGGAAGATGTGTACGGATCAGACTAAAATTTCATCAGAAGAACCTCCAGGCCCAGACGACCCAGCCTAAAGAAACTTGGACCGATCGCTCTCCAAATTAGGGATCGGGGCCGATCCCTATTTTTGTTGATTTATGGGGTGCGATCCTTATGGTAGGTCCCCCATGCCGTAATACACATGTCCTCCATGTTTCATGTCAACTGGACCTGTAGATGTTAAGTTATTGATCGATCTTTGTTGCAATATGTTGCGAAAGCTGATTATAGCCGATCCTTATGGAGGGAAGAGGGCGGATCCCTCCAACTTGCTCTATTTGATGTGCAGTCCCTAGGGTAGACTCCCTAGGGTCCTTTCTTCTTGTTCCTAAAGATTCACTTCAATCCGTCTTGTAGTTGTTGAGTTATGGAGCGATCATCATTGAATTGTGTTGTGTGCATTCTATTCAATCTGATCCCTCTACTTCGATCCCTCTATTCCAATCCCTTTTTGTAGAGTGAATATTCCTCTCCAACCCCTCTCATGGGGGAGTGCTAGTTCCATACTCGGTCATTTTTTGAGTATTGTCCATCCGAATCCGTTCAACTATAGTTCATAGTTTCAAATTTAATCGATCTCCCATCCTGGTAATCATATCTCCAGGCTTTCTGCCTTGATGATATGAAGTCCCTTGATCTGCATGTGTACTGCCTTGCCAAAAGGTGGGTTAGAAAGATTGGGATTTAAGTAGCATTTTAATTTATTGGAGTGAAGTGCATTGCAATGTAAAATTTCAATAAATTATCCAGTTTGATAAATATGAATAAAAGTTCATTTGAGATAATAAGGAATATCTAAAAGAAAGAGATGTACAAAATATGGATGTTTACTGTATTTTGTATCGTTTATTTCAATAATAATAGAAGGGATAATTCCTTATAATTTCAAACATAACACAAGTACTCTGTATATATTTTATGGAAAATTACAGTGTTAACGTTTCACTTGGGAAGATGTAAGTGCATTAAAGGTAGAAATCCCCAAGTATAAACCAAAGTAATGTAAGAAGTGATAATAACAATAATTAAATTATGAATTTAATATATGCAATATACGATAAGTTAGAAAATAAACAATAAGGGAAGAAATATAAATAAAGCAATGGGGAATTAGAGGGATATAATAATCAAAGGAAGGTTGTTAATAGTCGGGTGGCAGTAAGCTATATCTAATAGTGTTAAATGGAAATTAAGAAGTAAAATATATTTAAACTATTATCTAGAAGTAAGCGGTAAATAACATTAATGAAATAAGAAGTAAGCTATGTAAAAATAACTGAATATTAACAGTTGAACATAGGAGGCGTTGTAATGATACACACACACACACACACACACACACACACATATATATATATATATATGTATGTATGTACATACATACATACATATAGCCTCAAGTACGTATTTATGGCGGCTGTGAATTATTGAATCTAGTCAATAACTCAGGGTAATTAAAAATGACTTAGTCATTAATATGGGTTGGAATGTGAGGTCAGTAGTGTTACACAACAGAATACCGTCCACCGCAAGGGGCTACTAGCAGTTGTGTAAACATTATACAGATGTTGAATATATCCAACTGTAGGACCCGTGGAATTACACGTTCGCATATAGGTGAAGGCAATATACTAAAGTGGGAGGGTTTTCCCTAGTTGGAGTGTCAAAGGGCCAAGTAGACTCTGCTTCAACCTTTTAGGGGGTATGTGTTAAGTAACCAAGTGGACATTTCCTTGATTGCATTAGGCGGTCTAAATAGAATGGTGAGTGTAGACTTGGTGCTATGACAGCAAGGTTGATACCATATATGTGAGGAGTAGGAGTTGTTTACATAGGTCAAGATCATTATCGTTCCTAAGCAGTCGTCAAAAAGACAAGAGTTACACCAAAATGGAATACACCTCCTACTAGTGTAGATCACATTCAGGATATGCACCACCTCACAGTTGTTTGTTAGTTAGTTTGTTATTAGGAGGCAAGGCTAGACTACCCTTAAGAGAGGTTTTTCAAAACAAAATAGAATACAGCTAAGTAGTTGTAATGTCATTTTTAGGCACTATGGGAGTTCCTTGGTATATATTATAGGGCGACCGTGATACTGTGTTAATGATAGATCCTGACGTGGTGCGGAGTTACGGATACTAGCAGGGAAAGTATTCTAGTCCAAAGGGGAATTGTGCTACTTATATGTATACACCTATATATAAGTATGCAGTTATTGTATACATCGAGTAAGTAGGACGTATGGAACGCGTATATGAAGTCAAGACAACTAAGTTTAAAATAGTAGACATCTTTACTACTAATAATAATAATTCATTACACTATTTTCAACCGCGTCTTTTGGGAATTCCAAAAATACCCTTTTACCTACTCGCGTTTAATTCCATCTCGCATCTTCGATCTTCAATCGCTGCATAGAAAAACCTAACCACCCAAACATTAACATCATCACCGTTGATAATCCACTGTCTATGCCAATCGTCTATGGTCTCCTAATCACCGACGGTATTAACTGCTGGAAATTTCAGTTATTGCACCGCATCCCGGTTCCCAAAGGAACAAGCAGCGTTTGCAATTGACCAAATTTGTGGACTAGGGTTAACTGACTGTGCTCTGATTCCTTCACTAAATTGATTTATTCTGTTCCGATTCCTCAACAACTGCTCCTTAGATACCGAGCTTCGACCAATTTTAGGTATTTTTTAATCTTTTGCAGTTTTTCTATAATTTATATTCCATTGTAGACCGGTTTTTTAAACTGTTCGAAATAAGCCATATTAATATGTATGCTTTGCTATTTTCACTTAATGGTCTGTTGTCGATTATCTTATGGAATGTGTGGTACCTAAATTACTTTAGTGCTTGCTGTTGAACCTTTTCCACAATTTCAAGTTTGATGCTTGATGTGTTTGCTTTGAATTTGTTGCTCGGTTTAATTAAAACATGTTCATGCCGATGTGATTTTGTTGTAATTTTTTTTTCCAGTTTTCATAATCAACAAAAAGTAAACTAAGCTCATATTTTCTCAACCTCGGTTTGGAAAGCGAGTTGGGTGTCTATAAGATACTACGTTCTGTTTTTACGATCATGTTCTGTAATTTTTGGTTTGAGACGATTCTCTTTCTTCTACTCCATCTGTTTTTGGGACGATTCTATCTTTCCCACTGTAATTTTCTACTGTGGGTAATATTTCTATCCTTTGAAAATTGTTATTATTAATTATTTAGCGTAACGAGTGGTTTGAATTAATAAATAATCGGGAGATTTACCGTTAGAAAAGATTTTGATGTTTTGTTATCACTACATTTACAGTTGACTCGGTATATTTTGCCAAGAGCGATGATATATCAGTTAAATTCACTGTTGGTAATGGATAGCTTGGAAATGGTTTAGTATCAGTTAATTAATAGTGACTATAACACCCTATCTAATGTAGTTTAGATGTTCACTTTTGGCTCTCTTTTTCTTGTTAATTTCTACTCTTTCTTCTAATCTTTTCTACCATAGGCTGTTTCTTTCTCATATCGTTCATTGAGTTGTTTTTTATCATCCGTGTATCATATTCATATGTTAACAAGTATTGTTGGAGGTAATACACTTCAATAAACTACTACCCAATGTACAATTATATCTTGGCAGTTAAAAAGAGCCACGCTAGGTGCTTTTTTAGAAGTAACAAATAAAACAGGTAAAAAAAGAAGCATGTAACCATGAACTATCCTTCAGCCCCTTTTCCTCCCTGTATATTATTCTCCTACCACTTTTTTCCTGTCAGAATAAAGATAATAGCAACCATCATATGTTTATCCTTTAAAAATTCATAGCATGTTCCTCTATAAATATAATTCATGCAACTGCAGGCCTCTTACTTTATCAAAAGTAAAGAACTTTCACTTTTAAAAAAAAGGTAAAGAGCTTTTCACAATCCAACTACTCCTTAAGTGGAAGAAAACTTGAATCATTGACATAAAACGTATTAAAATTAGTTCAAATTATCTTAAATTGATTCCGAGTGCATTGCAAATTCAAATCCTTGAATTCCACAAGTCTTTTAATGTATATTTGTGCAAGATAATAATAATGCACTTGCATACGCACATATTTACACATACATACATATCGATATTACTATTTTAGTGTACTAGGGATGACATCCTTTTATTAATCAAGAGGTTGAAGATTCATTGACAAAGTTTTATGTACAGTTTGTTGGCAAAGTCTTGATATATACAATGGTTTTGCCAAATTTTTGTGCAGGCACAAAATGGAGAGGCAAATAGCTTATACCAAATGGATAGAGCTACGCAGGTAACCTATCCAGCATAAATGTTACTTTGTCAGTTAACATGCTTAGTAGATAATGCATTTCCTGTTTCTAGGAAGTGATCAATATCATTATAGAAGCACAATTTCACGGTCTTGGAGGAAGCTTAAACAAAATTTCTCTTGGCCAAAACTTGCCTTCTATATCCTTATTATTGTTTTCCAAGTCTTCTACCTTGATATATTATTAAGTCGCTCTTACAAATACTTTGCCGGTGAACTGCACATAAAACTATATCAAAGAATTTTTTATAACCTCGGAAATGCCATTCAATGATCTTCTTCTTCCATGTGCGAAAGTAATAAAGTTTGCCAAGTATAATAAATAAAGTATCTGTATAGTCCGCATTAACTAGATATATTTTAGTGATATGTTATATCCACCCACCCACTAGATTATTGTTTATACTTAATACCATTTCACAAGTTACAGATATATGCCATTGAACTGCACATAAATGCATATGGATAGTCTAGCTGCTCTTTAGTCAGTACAAAGGTTAAAAAGTATGCTATTGTCAACTCTTGGAAATGCCATCATACGGTATAAATAATAAATACATACAACATTGGTCTGCAGTTATACAACTTTCTATGGAAAGCTTGCTATGTGTAACTCAATTCATTTTATATGTAATACAGTCAGTATAAAAATCCAAGCACAAAATTGTATAAGAACATGCAGTTGTTTAGATAGTAGAAATGTACAGGAGATTATATGTAGACAACATTGTGTTTATTTTGATTAAGTTATGTGGTGTGATATGACTTACCGTGTACAATGTTCTAGGTATATACAAATCACTTTCCCCTATTATTTCCTTAAAATATGCCAATTTGTTCACAGATTTCATTAGTTGCTATCTCATATTGCATCTATTTACTGTAGCAGAGCTAGAAATGGTAAGTAGAAAATTACCATGATGGACAGCGTACTAGCTTAGAACTCAGTGCAAAAGTTTAGAGATCATCCAATATGTTGAAGTTCTTCATGTTGCAACCTACTAAAATGCTGTATGGGTATTAATTATTAAATTTTATTATATTTTTAGCATTTTACTTTCTATTTAGGTGAATTGCTGCCTGTTTAATGTGTTGTTTTAAGCTATATGCCAAGGCTGGGTGGATGGTTAATGCTATCTTTGGTTGCTTTCTAATGTTGTCTTTTACCAGTTGCTATGTGCCAAGGCTGGGTAGAATCTCCTTGTCAGTTTTAAATATAAATATATCTGCATCTTTAAATATAATTCTAGCATGGTGATGAATTTTCTTTTGACCAACCATTTTAAATATAAATATAAATTAAATGCATAATGATAATTACTCTAATTAACAAAATGAAAATAATTGGTGCTACCATTTATCATCTGGAAGGTAATCTTGACGTGGGGATTAAGCATGCTTTTGATAATTTCCAACCTATCTTCTTTGTTATTCCTTGGAATGATGTTCTGTTTTCAACGCCTGCTTAAATCAATGTCCGTGATCTTAATTTGGATCTGCTTGGACTCTTTTTTGAATGATTTTCCATCATCCATTTGTTGTTTCATGTTACCATGCATAGTGATTTTTCCATGTAATGTGTATATTGGCAGAGTGCGTTGTGTTTATAACTCCTGCTTGCTGTGAATTATGCGTGAGTTATAATAGTTGAGGCATCCTCTGCCTCCTTCCGGTGTTTCTATGTGCTTTATGAAATATAGTAGAGGACTGTTAAACGTTGTTTTCCTTGCAAAAAACTCACATTTCTTTTGAAAAGATTTTTTTTCAATAGAAGCAATGTAATGCTTTCAAAAGGGGTGGAAACACTAGGTCAATACGACTATCAGTTATTATGCCAAATTAATGCACAAATTATGACATAATATATCAAAATAATGCCCTTGGTCCAACGTGTTGCAAATGACATTTGATGTTTATCTTCCTCTAAAAAACAACCGGTTCATACTTTCGAGTTCTTTTGTTAACATCTGCAACCTGAAAAAGCAGCTTATATTCATTATTCAACACCTTTGAAAACTTCTTTTATTTCTCCATGAAGCATTTTAACGAAGATAAGAATTTCCTTAACTCCTCCATTAAAATGCTTGATACATGCAAACTTGGCTATATCTGCCAAATAGGATAATTCATATTGTTAAATTAATGCATGTGCATTATGATTAGATGTAGGTCCACCTGGGCATGCATATATACTCGTAATATGTAATGGAAAGCAATCAGAATAAACTAGTATTATGTATAAAAATATGTGATTTACCAGCCACCAGAACTTTTGTTCTCACCCATCCTCATTACAACCCACAAGGTAGACTTAGATGGACAAGTACTAGTATAAGGCGGAAATGGTGGAAAGCCAAGTTTCTTATGCATGCTCGGGACTGACAAGGGTATTAGATACCAGAGGTATTAGCTTTGGTCGGTAATTATATGTTTTAGTATACTTTACTATTCCGCTGTGAGTTTTATCGTTAGTGCTCTAATATACTTTTCTTTATTTGCAGATAGCAACATCAACGATTCATACTTTGGTGGACTTGGGTTTTCGATTTAGCGAAAATTCATGCCTACTAAGGTACTGGTTTTTACAGCATATATATATATATGTATGTATGTATGTATGTATGTATGTATGTATGTATGTATATGTATGTATGTATGTATGTATGTATGTATGGAATAAATGTGTATGTTATTTGACTTAAGGTTTACAAAATGGACTTCTGTGTAATATTATAATTTTTATTTTAAACCATTCCTTACTTAAAACTAGACTCAAATGGTTTATTTTAATTTTAGATCATGTAAAACAATCAATTTCATCGTAAGCGTATGTACATGTGTATGTATGTATATGTATGTATGTATGAATGTATATGAATGTACGTGTGTGTGTGTATAGTGTGTGTATATGTATGTGTATGTATGCATGAATGTATGTATATAAATGAATGTCATTTTGTTGATAATGATGGCGATGATAATAGTAATAATTAAATTTATGGAAAAAAAAAGCGCATATATATATATATCTGTGTGTCTGTGTGTGTGTGTGTGAAGGGACAATTAGATTCATTGAGGTGTAAATCCCGGCACATGTATACGGTCTCATTAAACATGTACACTTCTTATTTGTTGCACTAACACTTTACACATATGGCTGTATTGGATACACTCATTACTACTTATATTTAATTAAATTAAATTCAAATCCTTTTAAACGAATTAAAAAAATGAAGATTTTATTTAAAATAATTTAGATTGGATCTAAAAGCCATTTAGGCTTAATAGACTCAACAAATATCAAAATGGATTTTTTTTGGAATTCACCCATTTAACCCGCTTTTGACTGTCTCTGTTCCTTCAATGGTATCGGAGCTAAGTCGGTTTATGCGGTCTAAATTAGCAATGTTAGGCCTAACAGATTAAAGCCTGCCCATTTAGTAGAGTGTCTAAAGGTAGTGTCCAAGGTTGGGTTTAGGTAACAAGTAGTCCGCCCTACCTGGCTGCCGGCCTAGCCCAAAGGATGAAGTAAGCCCTAAGGTAATTCCAATATAAATACCTTAATTGATTTTGGACCTTGGGCTAATTTTTAGAATATGTTTGAAAATTTAAAAGATATTTTAAATTTAAATGTTAAGTTTAAAATATAAAAGTAAAATAAATTAAAAGTTATAAAATGCATTCTAAAGTTTTAAAATTATTTTGAGAAATTAAATTACTAATTTTGAAATTTAAAATTTAATTATTACGATTAATTAAATTAACTAATTAATTAAAAGCTAATTGGTTAAGACATATATATTTATATATGTATATAACTATAATTGTATAGCTATTTATTTACCATAAAATTATTTATAATAAATTAAATTAAAATCTCGAATTGATTAAAATATTTAATTAAATTCTTTGATTAAATAAAATTTATTAAAAGCTACTTAATTAAAATGTGTACATATATTAATATGTACACATAAACAAACTATAAGTGTTATAGTTGATTACCTATCTCAAATAGTTTAAGATGTATAATATAAAATTTTAGAAATTTTTTATAAAATAAATTGAATTAACTAAATAAAATAAAATTAATAAGATTTAATTGATAAGATGTATTTATATATTATATAAGTGAACTAAATTATATAAATAAGTAAATACTTGTATAACTATATATGTATAAAATTAAATGGAACATGAAAGAAACTCAAATGAGATTTAAGGAATAAGTACATACGTATAGTACGTATACCGTGATTTTAAGTGTGCTTGACACTTGAATCATGGCATTATTTCATAAGGGATACATATTCCCTAAATCGGTATCACTCAGTGTGTGTGTGTGTGTGTGTGTTAAAGATTATGAGTCTTTAATATAAGTTGTCCTCTTTATGTATTAATAGGTTACTTACACACTCTTTAGTTGTTGAGCTTTCCTCAAGCTAGAGATGTTACGTGTAGTACTATTAATGTATTGAATAGATGAGGTATGATACATGCATGCATTTGTTGAGCTTTTCTTAAGGTATGTGCATTATATTTATGCCATCACAAAATGGTGGGTATGAGTGAATAATCTCTTTCAATTCATTGAGCTTTCCTCAAGTCGAGATGATATTAGGACAAAGAACACACGTTAGGAGTTGTATATAATACAATTGATAAGGTGTTATCCATTGCATGCAGGCCAATGATTTATTGAGCTTTCCTCAAGGTCGGGATCCCAAGGCAAGCGAGTCCTAACGCTCATTAAAGAAACCGGAAGATTTCTATGTTTTCTCTTAGGATTTTGATAAATATAAAACTCTAATAAGAGCCTTAATAGAAAAGGGAAACGGCAACATTTAACCTTTATGGCATTTTAAGTACACGATAAATTTAAAATAATCTACTTAGATAAATTTGTTCAACTAATAAAATGGATAAAATGTTTATCGGTTAAGATAAACAAACGAACTAAATTAATGGTTGACAAAGAAATATAAAATATACTTACCTTTAAATCATTTGGCATGTTATTGCTTCAAGACCCATGCAAGAGCCAATTTGTACAACTACTAGAACATTCGTGCCTCAGTCGCTTAATTGTTATTTGTACAAGACTGTGTATTATCTTCTATGAGTGTTGAACCCTAATAGCAACGCAAGAATATGGATATTTGATCCATATTCAATCACATATAAATGTTATATGGTGAATGCTCACTGTTCATAACGTACTAAACTTCAATGAAACTAGTTTGTTAGAAATAAGAAAATAAATCATAGTGCAAGATCATGTATTCAATACGGTTAATTACAATAAGGATCTCCTTTGGATGATTCGACCATTTTGAAAAGGAAACCTAATGTATGAGAGTGGATGTAACTTAGCGCAGTTGGGATGAACAGAGTGGATGCTCACTTATGCTTAATAAAGGAACATAGGAAACAGGAACTGTATTAAATACTAAAAGATACTAAATATAGAATAAGAAATGTGATGTCCATTCCAATTGTGTTGTATATAGAATATTATTTTCTATAAAGCTTATTTCTAAAAGTCTAAGATATTTGATAAAAAACTCTCGATTGTGAACTAGTTATAGTAAAGAAATAAAAAGCCCATAATAAGTAGTTAAATAAAACTTCATATTTCATGCACTATCATATTAATGGTGGAAATAGTAGGAGCATGTCATATAATATTTATCAGTAGACGTATCAAGATACAAAAAATTATTTTCGTAAATATACCAAATATTATTTATGAAATAATAAATGTTTTAGTATTGAATGAAATAAATATAGTTTTATTTTGTTATGAATATTTTGAATATTCGTTGTGAAATAGATACATAAGAATAACATTATTTATTGCATTAGCTATATAACACAGAAGTATCTGAAATTTTAACAATTATTTTTGGGATTACAGACTAAGCCATATCTTGGAGGAATAATTCTTTAAATCGTAGTATTATGAATTATATGGTTCCGATGAATTATATCTCAAAAGATTAAGGGTGAAACACCCATTCATTAGGAACGACAAAAGAGTTGATGAACTGTTCGGATTGATACATAAAGATGTATGTAGTGAAAATTCCAATGATACCAAAATGGATCCACCTACTTTATTTAATTCATATATGAAAGATCATAGAATTGAACATGCGTATTTGATACACAAGAAATATGTTTATGATAAGTTCATTGAATATATAACGAAGGTAGAAAACTAACATGCAAAGAAAATAAAATAATTTGATTTGGTTGAATAAAGTGTTTGAATAGAGTTCCGAATGTACCTAAAACAAATAAGATTTTATCTCATAAGTCACTCCTCCCGATGACACATAATGATGTATCGGTAAGTATTAATCGAACTTTGTTGGACAAATGATTGATGATGAGTGAAGTTGAGTCAACTTCTTTCTATTAGGCCATGTACTTGAGAGTAAGTACATAAGATTAAAATTAAATTCATCTAAAGCATAGTTTACGAGATCTTATGGGATAAGAGTTTATAAGAAACCCTTACATATCATAAGTCATGGAGTTGACTAGTTGTGTGAGTCGATTGACTTCACGTAATACTTGTTCGTAAGGAATCTTGTGTGGACCACCTCAAATGAGGTTAGGACCGACCAATATTAATTGACAAATTTATGTGACAAACATAAGTTTTATAAACTAAAAACTAAATTAGTTTTATACTTATATAAATGTAGTTCATTAAAATGTTTACGAGTACCTATTCTGTTGCACTAAGAAACAATTGTCGTTTCAAGAAATCCCAACTTCGTGATGAAGGAATTTCTTTTAGAAATTATTGGTTGTAAAATGGATTTAGATACGATCCAAAGATAAAATTGATAATAAATGATGAAATGAAATTGATCAAGCCTAAATGGACACAACTAATTAGAATGTCTAATAAGAACTCTCGCACATTAAAGAGAAACTGTTATTTTCTTATCGATGTCGAGAAATTCTTTTCCAAGGTTGTCAATAAGCCATTAAGAGCATTGACTTCGCCATATGGTATTATGTGCAAATCTTGAATAGATTCTATGTAGAGTATCAAGATTTGATTTTGATATATACTTAAAGGGATATGATCCATCGACTACAAAAGTGTATCTAAAATGAATTGACCAGTGCAGTAGGGATATGGTAGCTATGTTGATAGAATAACATCGTAAATTTCAATTATTGAAATTACCATAGCAGATTCGTTATTCAACAAACTTAAGTTGATGCAGATTTTACTCGCAAAATTATCACTTGACGTGACTTTGAGTGTTGGTATATGTATGTTGAAATAGAAATTCTAAATAATGATTTAGAATATGTTCTTTGCACTTAAAAACAAAAATGCCTCATAGACTGTGGGAGTGATAACTGAGTTTGTGAGTGCTGGATATGATCCAAGAACTGATACGAAGGTATCATTCGATAAGCATCAGAGTTAAGAAAGTATTTTGACAGAGAAATCAAATAGTTTGAATTTTAGTCAAAATGCAGATGAAGCATGTGTTTATAAGAAAGAACACTAATATGTGCTAAAATATTTCTAAAACCATAAGCAAACTGCAAATTTATGATTATTATCGATATATTTATGTTAAAATCATTTCAGTTCGATTGTTTAATTCTCGGTATAAAATTTGAAAAGACATTTTTATTATCGTTATAAAATGATGTTCGTAATGTCCTAAAACAATATACACAGACATTATATTAAATTGTTTAATATAGAGCTTGTAAGAAGGGTTCCTTATGCATTAGCAATAGTAATTATCACACATGTTATATTATCAGCAGTATCACACTTCACTTATGTATTTGATGCACATACAAGGTGTAACACCCTACCTCAATTCCCATACTATCCAAGATATTACTGGGTAATACTGTCAGATAATACGGAGTATGGGGAAAATTGGGATTACACATGTGAATATTCCCTTGAGCTAACACCGGTACATTTCTAAATAACATAATAAAGATTATATGTACCTAGTATCAGCACAAAGCAATAAACACATGTGATTTCCAGGATTGAACAATACATAACATAAATAAATATACATAGAGATCACAGAGTTAGAACATGGCGATAAAATATAATACATCAAATATACATATCCATAGTGAGCAACAAAATGATGGTTCAATTCTCACTCTATCTAACATACATAACATTATTATAATAGTACATCAGAATACATAAATAAGGCTACAAAAATCATAGGGTATCTATCATCCTATAATGCATATTCTAGCCTCCCAAAAGTAGTCCATAGTCAAGCTAGCTACTGAGTACCTAAACCTAAAACACCTCGGGCTGAACCGAGTATTATAAAATAATACATGGGTCACTATGTCTAAATCCACAATGTCAATGGGCGGTGATAATAGTAGAATATAATCCATGTAGAAAGTAAATTGGTGTATGATATAGTCAAGGTTATAGATCCCATCATAATTAGTACATACATAAAAAATTAATTCATAGTAAACAATCAACCATCCAAAACATCCATCATACAACCATATACGAAAGGAACACGGCAAGCACACTGTTATGCCCAACTTAGCTCTTAGTTAAGCATGTTTTAATGAGAAAGTCATAGGGTTCAATTATATAACACACTACTCTCAGTAATGTTAAAGATCGTTCTCCTAATGATACCATAATCAACATATACACGGGTTGGTTATCTCATGGACTCTCAGTCTCTGAAATAATCACATCGACTCTCAGTCACATCTGTGAATATAATAAGAGTATATGGACATGTGTCCACAATAACCAAATGGTAGATAGAAACCTCTCGACCTGCTCTAGAAGCCTTCCTCGCATGCTCTTAGCGCTACTTCTACAGTCATCGGTTACCTCAATGGCCATCGTAAATCTTTATCCATCTGGTTCTAGACTACGTTAAACAATGGTCACGACTCTGCAAGTGCCCCCAATGGTAACTAACGGTTGGTCTATGCGACACTAGGGTGGTGGCTTTCAGCCATATATCAAAGCTGTCATGGATCCGGGGAGTAACCCTTCATAGGGCCACTAGGATGGATACTAGCCTAATCTGGTTTTACTCCATGCCGTATAATAGGAGTAATCGATATACATGAATAGACTTACTCTTGGCCCTCGGCATGCTTGCCCTTAGCTCGCATCATATATCTCATATATGTGTACCTATCCTACATAAACCCCGTTTCGAGTGATATTTACTTACAATAAGCAAGCGGATAAATATCGACTCGGGCATCCCATACCACCCAGTGATATTCACCCGTTTGCTTAATGCTAATAAACTACACTCGTCTCTCATCGTATTCTACATAACAAGTCCAAAGAGTAAATGGAGAGATATTACCGAATGCCCCATCTCAAACGGTATTATAACTCCATTTATTCTAATTCTTCATCACATAGGGCAATACTCTTCAATCATTGACAATCACATGTATAGATACAATTATTACAATAATACATCCATCGTCATATTTCAAATAACCATCGTTATCCGCTATTTAAATTAAATATTGTACGTATTTATTAATGAAAATAATAATTATTTTCTTGTGTTTTATTTATTCTCCTTTATGCATTGTTATGCCTTGTTGCCATTGTATATTCTTTTCTCTTTCTTTTGAACCCTTCCAAAGCTTGTTTTGGTTAGGGTTTTGTTTTGTTTTTTATAATTCTCAGGTATATCAATACTGGCAGGGGCCTAGTCTACCCCGTTGGCTTTGCCAAAAAAGAAAATAATTATTATTTCACAAAACAATCCATTTTACTGTTAATAACACCCAAACAACCATAATAAATTATAAGTCGCATATTAATATATATATATACACACACACACACATACAATATTTACAATTATTAACAATTGCATTAAATTCATTTATTACTCAAACCTTTATTTAAATGAAATATGCTATAATTTCATTTTCAAGTTAATTAATAAAATTAATTTTGTTTATTTATTCCATACTCATAATAGCTCATTTGTCTATTAACCTACTTATTTTATTACTATTTATTTTAATATGTTTTGTATATATAATATATATATTATTTTTTTATTTTTTATGGGCTGCTAAGCCCACTTAGTCTTGCAAGTGGGCTAGCAGCCCACTCGCTTACAATTGTCCACCTGCATGCGTAGGTCGATACATATGAAATATAATTCATATGCCCACTTGCACATGCAGATAGACACATATAAATTATATAATTCATATAACAGTAGTAGGTCATATGAATTATAATTCATATGTCTCCTACTTATTCACGCATGCTACAATGGTAGCAGCAAACTGCAACTAAATAGCATTTGACTGCTGCCATGCAGCAGCTCTGCCATAAGACGCAACCGACGGTGGCTCTCCCCTGTTCCATTCCTACACATTCCTATATTATCCCCACTTTATAAGGAAATAAATGTGTTTCTGATGCGTTGAAAATTAGCCATAACCTCCTTTGCAATACAGATATTTCGACAAATACAAATAGTAAATTAATCAAACCATTCATCTCTAACCACAATTCAACACCAAATCAACAATAAAAGCATGTTTAAGAGGAGTGCACACACTTATAATTCATAATTTACAACAACAACAAGATTATATGTATTTCAACATAGAATGTGAGTAAGAATTACTCATCTTGAAGTTATTATGCTTCTCCTATAGCAATGCTCCTTCTACCTCTTCTTTTTCCTCTTTCTACAAAATCAAGTGAACTCAAACTTTTCTCAAAATGCTTACTTTCTCTTCCTAGTATGTGTAGAATGAATTTGAGATGATTATTTATTCATTTCAGTATTTTTGGTGATTTTTAGCTATTTCAACTTTTGATTTTAGTAGAAGTAGCTTAGAGATTTCATAATTTAGCAACTAGGGGAAGAATGAATGAATGGCTAACGCGAATGAAGGTATGAAGATAATGAGAGTTTCTAGACTTCTCCTGACATGGAAACAAGTGGATATATTTTTTTTCTCTTAATCCAAATGGGCCTTTGGGCTTCATTTTCTTCGTATTTCATTTCATTTCCTTCTTATTTCTTCCCACTAGTCTATTTTTCTTTCATGACCGCTTAACCCAATTCTCCAATTGAAAATCATACTTAACCTTTAATAATGTTTTACTACTTTTATATATTTTTTCTAGGATTTTTAATTATTATTTTCCTATTTAAACAATTATTTTCTTAATTCCCTTTAAAAGCCTATTATAGTACATTAATTTATTATCTTTCTCTAAAATGAAATTAAATTCAGTTTGCTTCTATAACAAATTTCTTTATCTTGATTATTTTTATTATTTAGCTTTACAAAGATTATTTGACCATTTCGTATATATTAAAAGTTGGTTTGACCTTAAAATCAAATTTCGCTCATTTAAACTATATTTTTTTTCATTTTATAAATAATTTCCCCTTTTATACTTTCTATAAAATTTCAATTTTCCATATTTATAATATTAAAATCTCTTCTTAATTAAATTAATCTTTATTTTATTACATTCTCAACTTCGGGTTGTTACAGACTTCCCTCTTAAGAGAATTGCGTCCTCGTGATTCTCCTTAGGGAAATATCTTTAACTGAGCCAATGTCTCCTAGCTCATCTACACCACCATCTATTAAAGTGAACAACAAGCAAGGAAAATAGAACATACCTGACTCAAGTACCTCTGAAAATAGCTTGGGATAGGTCTGTGTCATTTGCTCCTCGGTCTCCCATGTACAATCCAACTGGCTGTTGGACCATTGCACCTTCACCAACGGAACCTTCTTGCTCCTAAGCTGGCGAACCTCCGAGTCGATTATATGTATCGGATGTTGTACATAAGTCAAGTCAGGAGCGAATCGAACTCCTCAAGATGACTCGGATCAAGTACTGTCTTGTACTCCTCAAGCATTTCCTCAGTTGGGAAACATGGAAGACATCATGAACCAGAGAACCGATCTGGAAGATCAACTCGGTATGTAACTCGGCCAATACGCTCAGTAATTGGGAATGGACCAATAAAGCGAAGTGCAAGCTTCCCCGACTTACTAAACCTCATAACACTCTTCAAGGGAGATATCTTCACAAACACAAGATCACCAACCTCAAACTCTATCTTCTTCCTCCTACGATCAACATAAGAATTTTGCCGATCCTAAGCCTCCTTCATCCTGTGCCAAATCAAATCTATCTTATTAGAAGCCTCTCTGACAAAATCTAGACCAAGCACAAACTTATCTCTTATCTCAAGCCAACATGAAGGTGAACAACACGGTCTACCATATAGAGCCTCGAATAGTGCCATGCCAATACTGGACTGGTAGTTGTTGTTATATACAAACTCTACCAAACAAACATGATCCTCCCAGCTACCACCAAAATCAAGAACACACGAACGAAGCAAATCCTCTAACACCTGATTAACCTGCTTCGTCTAACCATCCATCTGAGGAAGATATGCAGTACTGAAGTTCAGCTTCATCCCCAAAGCTGGTTGAAGACTCTTTAAGAAGCCACTGGCGAATAGTGGATCACAGTCACACACAATGGCACTAGAAATACCATGAAGCCGCATGATCTACTTCACACATAGCTTTGCCAAATATGAAGTAGTTCTACTTGACTTTACCGGTACAAAGTGAGTCAATTTAGTCAAGCGATCAACCACAACCCAAATGCTATCATTACCATTCTTGGTTTGAGGAAGATCGTCAACAAATCTATCGACACCTGAATCTAATTCAATCATTAGAGAAACCCTTTCTAGATTCCTATCAGAACTTATATAGGAAAATTTATTATAGAACTCAAATTCACTTATACCGGATCCCACTTCCATAGCGGAATCTCCAATGGCTGAAGAAGACCACTAGGCCTCTGGTGTTCTGCTTTAACAAGCTGACAAGTCAAACAACCCTTCACATACTTCTCGATATTGCACTTCACCCTTTCACAATAATATAGATGCTTTATATCCGCATGCATTTAGCTTCCTTCGGGGTGGATAGTGTAGCACGAACGGTGATAATCATCCATCACCTCCATACAGAGATCATCCAAATCTGGTACAACAAGCCTACCCCTTCTACATAAGAAGCTATGATTATCAATAGAATAACCAATAAGATCAACATCCTCCTCACCAGTCTCCAAGCTCTGAAAAATAGTAAGAATAGACGGATCTCGCATATATGCATCAGCTATCAGATCAATCAAAGATGGTCGGGCGACGAGACTAGCCAACATCGCACTAGAACCAATTGCTGACTCTCTGTCCCGAATATCACAAAATGATAGAAGCTCTAAATCCTTCAACTCTACAACTGCCTGACGTTTTCTACTCAATGCATCAGCCACACGGTTCCTCATGTTAGGGGTATAATGAATCTCAAAGTCATAGGCTGCAAGAAACTCAATCCAATGTTGTTGCCTCATATTGAGATCCTTCTGTGTAAAAAAATACCTTAGTGAATTGTGATCGATATAAAGAATAAATCTCTCTCCAAGCAAATAATGATGCCACATCTTCAATGTAAAAACTATGGCAGTTAGCTCTAAGTCATGAGTAGTATATCGAACTTCATTAGGCCTTAGCTGCCTAGAAGCAAAAGCCGCAGCCTGCCTCTTTGCATAAGAACAGCTCCCAAACCAGTACCATATGTGTCTGTATAAACCTCAAGGTCCCGGTTTCCCTTAGGCACAATAAGAATAGGTGCATGGGTAAGTAACTACTTCAGCCTCTAAAAAGCTGTCTCGCATCTATCTGACCACTGAAACTTCACTCCCTTCTTAGTAACATTAGTGAGAGGTATCACATCTTCAAGAAATCCTTTATGAAAGCCAGTAATAACCGGCTAAGCCTAGAAAACTACGGATCTATGTAACTGTCTCGGGCCTTTTCCAACTCTGAATAGCTTCGATCTTGGCTGGATATACAGAAATGCCGGCTTCAAATACTACATGGCCTAAGAACTTCACTTGCTTCTGTCAAAAGTGGCGCTTGGAGAACTTGGCCTTCAACTGATTCCGCTTAAGTGTCTCCAAAACAACTCTAAGGTGATGCTTATGCTCAACCTCAATCTTGAAATAAACTAAGATCTTGTCAATAAATACCACGATGAACTTATCAAGATAGTCTCCGAAGATGTTGTTCATCAGATTGACGAAATATGCAGTGGCGTTCATCAATCTGAATGGCATTACAAGCCACTCATAAGAACTATAATGAGTCTGAAATGCTGTCAGCGGAACGCTATCCTTAGTAATTCGGAGCTGGTAGAAACCGATAGCAAGGTTGAGCTAGGAAAAGACCTTGGCACTGCCAAGCTGATCAAATATATCATTAGTCCTGGGCAAAGGATGTTTGTTCTTTATGGTGAGCTCATTTAGCTTTCGGTAATCTATGCACAACCTAAGGAAACCATCTGCTTTCTTCACAAATACTATTGCGGTGCCCCAAGGTGAACTGCTAGACTAAATAAAATGCTTAGCCTCATGCTCAAAGAACCGCTTCTTCAACTCCTCATTCTCTTTGGCAGCCATCCTCGTGGAAGGACGACTGACTGGCTGAGCTCCAGGAATGAGATCAATCTGAAACTCAATGGTCCGCCTCGAAGGCAAATCGGTAATAGGCTCAAACACATTAAGATAATCTCTGACTATAGAGATTCTGGCAATTTCACCATCTTCTTGAGTCTTAAGTGCAAATCGAAAACTGCTCGAAATTTGGCTGATATCTCCAAGAGCTAGACTGAGATGCTCTTTGTATTCTGGATGGCTGAGAGAAATCACTCTTTTGGGGCAATATAAATGAGCCTCATAATGATCCAGCTAATCCATGCCAGCAATAATGCCAAATCCCAGAAACTCGAATACATGCAAATCAATAAGAAAGAGAAGCCACATAAGTCTAAAACAACATCTCTACATAACATCCCAAGGGTTGCATAATCCCATATCGGATTAGTAATCCTCAAACATTTAACTAAGCATATATATAATCCAAATCAAATTTATCTACTAGCTCTTTTGATACAAACGAATGAGACGTACCTGTATCAAAAAGAACTCTAATAGGAGCATCTCTAAATAAGATAATACCTTCGAGAATAAATTGTGCTTTACCCTTAGCCTGAGATGGTCCACTAGCTGACTCTATAGCATTCAACCTTCCACCCTTCTTTGGACAAGCATAGCTAAGGTGTCCCGACTCCTTACAAATCTTACACTTCAGTTGAGAGGCATGAGGACATGGTTTGCTGTACTCCTTGGAATAAGGACCATGCTCCCCACAATTGAAGCACTCTACTAGCTCCTTAGCCTGCCTCTTGAACTCTGGAGTCTTCCTTTAAACTTGCTTCTTATGAAAGCTAACCTTCTTCTTATGGAATGGGAACTTCTGCTTTTGACCAAACCCCCTTACCCATTTGAACCTCATCACTACTGTCTCTATCAACCTCTTCCAACCTCAACGTCGTATCAACTAGCTTCTCAAAAGAAACATCAAGTTGTGGAAGTAAGGTTTTCCTCAAAGCCTTAGTTACGCCATAGACAAATTTTTTATTCTTCTTAAAGGGTATTAATGAGATCAGTACCATACTTAGAGAGTACCTCAAAAGCTGCCACATACTCTGCTACTAACATCTGGCCCTTCTTCAAATCAATAAACTTCCTAGCTATGGAAGCCTTCTCTGCCTCTGGAAAAACTTTCGCTCAAAACGAAGCTTGAACTGATCCCATGTCAGCTCAGCCTCATCAACCTTTGCCACAAGAACCTTGTATCAATCTAAAGCTCGCTCCTGAAACTAGCTAAGGCAATCTGAACCTTCAACTAATCTTTGACTCCCATGTGAGTAAAGAAGCGCTTGCATGTCTTGAGGCAAGCCTAAACTCCAGTAACTCCCTCTGTGCCCTTGAAGGTCTTCCCTCCAAGGCTTGCAGAATTACTGCACATTCATGAAAAATCAAATCTGGGAGTTGGAGGGTTAAGATTTATGGAAGCACTGAATGCCTGAGTGCTCCATAGAAGCCCCATCAACTGCTTAGTGGTCATATATACTCCCTCGTTACCAGAACCATTGGACTGTACGACTTTACCTCTAGGGACTCGACCACCAGCCATCTCTCACTTCTGCATTAAAGTGAGATTCAAAATTAGAATAAGTAAGATAAATACATTTACAGATATTAAAACATACAAATAACAAGTACGCCCCTCAAATGACTACCCCAATAATCACCATGTATTCCTAGCATATATTTAAAGTTTCTACCCAAGCTATAATTGTTCTAAAATATCTCAAGCTGGAAGACTGGTCATCATCCAGAGTGTTGCCTCTGCTATGTGTGCATATTACTTCAAACTTTTCGTGATTCCTAACAAACTTATTAACATGCTAAATAGAGCATTTAATCATTTCTTATGGCATGGAAATATTTATTCCTCTAAACTCATTCCAATTGCCTACAAAAAAATAATATCCCCTTTAAATAAGGGAGGGCTGGGTATAATAAATTTAAAACTTTGGAATATAGCAACTATTTCCCAGCTTATAAACAAACTGCTTAGTAATAGCAGGGGGATCTGGGAAAAATGGAATAGGCAATACAATCTAAAGGGTGGAAAATTTTGGACTATGGAGGCAAAAAATACAGATAGTTTTTTATGGAAAAGACTTTTGGCTAATAGAAGATATTACTTACCTATGGTGCAATGCAATACTGACAACTCCTTTTGGTTCTCCCCTTGGTGTGCATCAGGAAGGATTTTATCTCAACATATTGATTATAATTTATTACTTAATTCTGGTATTCCAATAAATGCTAAAGCCAATGATTTTTTTATAGATGAAGTGTTGCATCTTCCTCATGTTAGTGCTCCTGCGCTGAATAACCTCTGGTCAACTACAACCGATTCTTATAAGCATATGGATCTTGAAGGTCTCAGCTGGAATGGAAAAATTCACAGTATCTCCATAGTTTACAGAACTATAATTCATAATCATCACAATTCCAATTTTCCATGGTACACTCGAATATGGAAGTCAGGATCCAAACAAAAACATAACTTGATGCTTTGGAAATGTCTGATGAATGCAATTCACACTCAAGACAATCTTGTTAGAAGGAATTTAATCGACCAATCTCGGTGCATTCTGTGCAACAGGGCAGAGGAAAATGTTGGTCACTTATTTTTCAATTGTCAATTCTCTTTTGAGTTATGGAAGCATGTCCTTCATTGTATTCATGAGAGACCGCCTTTTCGTGATTATAATTTGGAATGGTGTCGGATTTTCCAACTAACCAGGAGGAAATCGATTTCGACCACAAGGTTTCTCAAATATCTCAAGCTGGTGATAGCAGTGATATGGGAAGAAAGAAACTTGAGAATATTTACGCGGGCTTCTACGACTCTTTCTCAACTCTTATTGAAGATTCCTCTGTAATTTGTTGCTTTTATCTTTGTATTCTGTTTGGATTGCAGTTTGGTGCTTTGCCCTTTCTTGTATCCTATTTCGTTTAATAAATGTGGACTGTCCACAATAAAAACAGGCTGGCTTTGCCAAAAAAGTTTCTACCCAACACCCAGGGGACATGGAATCCAAAGTCGGTCTAAGGTCAATGACTTGTGTCTCTTTATATTATGTATAATTCTAACCTGGCTTTGATACTAATTGCAACACCCCACCTCTATACTCATACTATCTAAGAATTTACCGAGTAATACTATCAGATAATATGGAGTATGAGGCAAATCTGGGCTTACACACATGAATATTCTCTTGACCTAACATCGGTACATTTCCAAATAACATAATAAAGATCATATGTACCATATATCGGCACAAAGCAATGAATACATGTGCTTTTCAGGACTGAACAATACATAACATAAATAAATATACACAGAGATCACAGAGTCAGAACGCAGCAATAAAATATAATACATCAAATATACATATCTATAGTGAGCAACAAAATGATGGTCCAATTCTCACTTTATTTAACGTATATAACATCATCATAATAGGACATCAGAATACATAAATGAGGCTACAAAAATCATAGGGTATCTATCATCCAATAATGCATACTCTAGCCTCCCAAAAGTAGTCCATAGTAAAGCAAGCTACCGAGTACCTGAACCTGAAACACCTCGGACTGACTCGAGTATTATAAAATAATACATGGGTCAGACTATGCCTAAATTCATAATGTCAATAAGTGGTGATAATAGTAGAATATGATCCATGTAGTAAGTAAATCGGTATATGACATAGTCAAGGTTATAGATCCCATCATAATTAGTATATACATAAAACATTACTTCATAGTAAACAATCAACCATCCAAAACATCCATCACATAACCATATACGAAAGGAATATGGCAAGCACTCTTCTATACCCAACTTAGCTCTCAACTAAGCATGTCTTGATAAGGTAGACACAGGGTTCAATTATATAACACGTTACTCTTAGTAGTGTTAAAGATAGTTCTCCCAATGATATCATAATCAACATATACATGGGTTGATTATCTCATGGACTCTCAGTTTTAGAAATAATCACATCGACTCTCAATCGCATTTGTAAATATAATAAGAGTATATGTCTATCATGTGTCCACACTAACCAGACGGGAGACTAACAGCTCTCAGCCTGCTTCAGGAGCCTTCGTCACACGCTCTCAGTGCTACTCCTACAGTCATTGTTTACCTCGACGGCCATCGTGGCCCTATATCCATTTGGTGCTAGACTACGCTAAGCAATGGTCACGACCCTGCAAGTGCCCCAATGGTAACTGACTATTGGCCTATGTGACATTAGGGCGGTGGCTCTCAGCCATGGATCTCAACCATATATCAAAGCTGTCATGGATTCGGGGAGTGACCCTACGATCAGGCCGCTAGGATGGATACTAGCCTAATATGTTTAACTCCATGTCGTATAATAAGAGTAATCGATATAATGAATAGACTCTTGGCCCTCGGCCTGCTTGCCCTTGGCTCGCATCATATATCTCATACATGTGTTATACAAACCCCATTTGGAGTGATATTTACTTACAGTAAGCAAGTGGACAAATATCGACTCAGCCATCCCATACCACCCAGCAATGTTCACCTATTTGCTTAATGCTTATAAACTACACTCGTCTCATCTCATATTCTACATAACAAGTCCAAAGAATAAACTGAGAGATATTACCGAATGCCTCATCCCAAACGGTATTATAACTTCGTTTATTCTAATTCCTTGTCATATAGAGCAATACTCATCAATCGTTAACAATCACACGTATAAATACAATTATTACGAAATACATCCATCATCATATTTCAAATAACCATCATTATCCACTATCTAAATTAAATGTTGTATGTATTTATTAATAGAAATAGTAATTATTTTACAAAACTTTCCATTTGATTATTAGTAACACCCAAGAATCCATAATAAATTTTAAGTCTCATATTAATATATATACATTAGTTACAATTATTAACAACTGCATTAAATTAATTTATTATTCAATTCTTCATTTAAATGAAATATTCTATAATTTCATTTTCAAGTTACTTAATAACATTAATTTAATTTCTTTATTCCATACTCATAATAGCTCATTTGTCCATTTACATACTTATTTTATTACTATTAATTTATTATGTTTTGTGTGTGTGTGTGTATTTCTTTTTTTTAGGTGGGCAACTTGGCCCACTTAGTGTTGCAAGTGGAACAGCAGCCCACTTGCTTACATTTGTCCACCTACATGCGCAGGTGGACACATACGAAATATAATTCATATGCCCACCTGCACATGCAGGTGGACTCATATGATTATGATTCATATGACAGTAGTAGGTCATATGAATTATAATTCATATGTCTGCTAGTTGCTCACATATGCTAGAACGGTAGCATCGAACTGCTACTAAGTAGAAATTAACTGTTGCTATGCAGCAGCTCTTCCACAAGACGCAACCGGCAGTGGCTCTCCCCTATTCCATGCCTACACCATTCCTATGTTATCCCCACTATCTAAGGAAATATATGTGTTTCCGACGTGGTGAAAATTCGCCATAACCTCCCTTACAATACGGACATTTCAAAGAATACAAATAGTGCAATTAATCAAACCATTCATCTTTAACCATAATTCAGCACCAAATCAATAATAAAAAGCATGTTCAAGGAGAGTGCACACTTAATATTCATAATTTGTAGCATATAATGAGATTATAAGTATTTTAACATAAAATGTGAGTAAAAATTACTCACCTTGAAGGTGTTATGTTTCTCCTATAGCAATGCTCCCTCTACCTCTTCTTGTTCCTCTTTCTACAAAATCAAGTGAACACAAACTTTCTCAAAATGCTAACTTTATCTTCCTAGTAGGTGTAGAATGAAGTTGAGATAATCATATATTTATTTCAGAATTTTTGGTGATTTTTATCTATTTTTATTTTTTATTTTAGTGAAAGTGGTTTAGGGATTTCATAATTTAACAGTTAGGGGAAGAATGAATAAATGGCTAACGTGAATGAAGATCTGAGAACAACGAGAGTTTCTAGACTTCTCCTGACATGGAAATAAGTGAAGATTTTTTTCACTTAGTCCAAATGGGCCTTTGGACCTCGTTTTCTTCATATTTCATTTCATTTCCTTCTTATTTCTTCACACTAGTTGATTTTTCTTTCATGACTACTTAACCTAATTCTCTAATTAAAAATCATACTTAACCCTTAATAATGTTTTACTACTTTTATATATTTTTTCTATGGTTTTTAATTATTACTTTCCTATTTAAAAAATTATTTTCTTAATTCCCTTTTAAAGCCCATTATAGTATATTAATTTATTATCTTTCTTTAAAATGAATTTAAATTTAGTTTTCTTCTACAATAAATTTCTTGTTCTTAATTATTTTTATTATTCGGCTTTACAAAGATTATTTGACCATTTCGCATATATTAAAAATCGTTTTGACCTAAAAATCAACTTCTGCTTATTTAAACTATTTTTTTTCATTTTATACAAATTTCCCCTTTTATACTTTCTATAGTATTTCTATTTTCCATATTTATAATATTAAAACCTCTTTTAATTAAATTAGTCTTTATTTTATTACATTTTCAACTTCGGATTGTTACACAAGGTAACAAATCCAAATTAAGATTACTATATGAAATTTAAGAGTGTTATTGAGTATTTAGAAAATACTAGAGAATTGTTTATAGAAACAATGAACTACTTATGAAGAAGTGTGCTGACTCGAACTTCATAAGTGATATTGAGTATAGTGCTTCAATCCTAATTCATATTCAAACCTAATTAAGGAGCTTTAAGTTGGAAATGTTCCAAATGAAGGGGTGTGGCTAATTCAATCAAAAGGCTAAATACATCATCTTGAATAACTCCGCAATAAAAGTAACGTGTGTGTGTGTATAAATGCACAAATTTATAAGTGAGCTAGAAATGATTCCAAATGTTGAGAATCTCATGACATTGTTATATGATAATAATGTTGCAATCCAATTTGTAAGCAAACATAAAGTTCACTAAAAATCAAGCAACATACATCGGAAAGTTCCACGTGATAAAGGCAGTTCAACAAAGTTGGAGAGAGTTGATTGATATAGTAGATAAATTAAACAATATAACATGCCCGTTGACTAAGGGATTGACTTGATCAGTTTTTGAGAAAACCAATCGAAGGAGTTGGAATAAGATTTCATAATTGACCCCAAGTGCAAGTGGAAAATTAATAGAGTTATGGATATAACCTTGGGACGATTATGTAATCGGTTACATATATCTAACTCGATAACCAATCTTATTCAAAATAAAGATGTTTTCTTTCTATTATATACTTTTTATATTATAATATAATTGATTAAGTAATTAATTTAAATTATATTAAATAGAAAATCCTTAAATGGCTATGATAGCAACTACAATATATTGTAATCATGAGAAATTTATCGCATTAAAAGTAATATATTATTTTAAATGTTCTTAGTTGAGATGTTTCGAGATGGGATATCAATACATCCTTCGAGACTAGTATGCGTAACTCTCTCTAAATGTTGGGTAATGAATTACTCATGGCTGCTGGGGGCACTAAGGGGTTACCTAGTGATAGTTATTAGATAACTATGGAATGACTCACTTGAGAGTTTTCTGTTGGTTCATATCACTGAGATCAAATGGAGAATCTCAAACTGACAATGTTACACAATTCCCTCAACTTGAGAATACTATGGAACTTCAATATGGACACTCCACTTTGATTATAGTTAACTTATGGCATGGCATCTATCTAACGACTGTAGTTGGGTCTGAGTTGAAGCATTGGAAGTGAAATACTATTTGATAGGGTTATATGAGGTTAGTATGAGTCAACTGCAGTCAACTCAAAGCCAAAGTCTTTGGCCAGAGGAGTACGGTTAATGATAAGTTGTTAGTAAACCAAGGACTTTATGGTTGGAATATCAAGTTGAATATGGACGATGTTGGAATTTTGACCTAAACCAAATTCCATAAGTCCCAATGTGATATAGCGTTGATGAAGAAAATTGGTGTAAATAAATGTTATTACCGGGTACTGCTTATAATAGTAAAATCTAATTTTACTAAAATGATGTGTAAGCGATAAATTCAGCTAAAATGTCACACCACTAGCTAAGGTGATGTGTGAACGTTAATATTTGAATTGCTTGATATTAACCGCTAATTGAATTTACACATATGGATCGCACAACCGTAATGCTTAATGTTTCGAAAAACCACATGATTTAATCAATGTATAATCATTGTAAATTAATTAATAATTATGAAATGCTAAATATTATATTTTTATCAGATTTGAATTTCGAATGCTATTAGTATTTAATAAAGAGTGCATAAATAAAAGTTATGTGTACGCATATCGATATACGATATTGATTAAACATTTAAATTAGATTTAAATGGTTTAACTTCTAATAGGTTTGGGAATGTATTAAGGCTCATACAGCCTCCTTCAATGGCTGGCCAAAGGAGGGGAAAACAAAGGATTTCAAATTGAAAATGAAAAGGTAAGAGAATGACTAAAGGAAGGCAAAAGATCCCTAGCCTTTAATTATCGTTTATTACATTCTTAATAGATTTTCATTCTTTTGTTTTTGCTCTCTCCTTCCTCTCTTACAGCCAAAATTCAATGACTACATGGCTTTTAATTCCCTAAAAAAAATATAAAACTGAATTATCTAAAGGTGGTTGTCATCCCTTGATCCTTGCAAAATCCAGAGATCGACTCATTCGAATCTAAGAGCTTTATTCATCATTCAAGGTTCTTCTTTTGGCTACATCTGAAGGTAACTTTCTGATTTTATTTAATAATATGTTCATCATATTTTCATGTTCATTTTGTAATATAATATAGATCCTTTTTGCCACACCTTAAATAATTTCATATTCATCTTATCAATATGAGTTAAATCCGTTTTGTGCTTCACTTCAATTAATCATATGTTCATTATGCTCATTATGTTAGTATATTCTAGATCTTTTATCTCTTTTGTTAATTTGTTCAAATGTTTGTACAGTATAGATCCGATCCTTATTTCATTCAATTTATATATGCCTAAGTTGTCCAGTTATATCTGTTATTGTTTTAGAAATGGTTGTTTGAACAATTTTTTTATTGAAAACTATTTTTTATCAACTGGTTTAATTTTATAACTTATTATATATTTAAACATAAATAAGCCATATTTGTTGATTATTTTAACTCATTTTGGAAATTGAATATGTATGCAACATGTTTGTTACTTTGAATATAATTCATTTGGATATCATTTACACAAGTATAAAAGTTATTTCATATTAAAATTTATAAGTGGACTTTGTGTAAAATCATAAAACCTTTTGATTCTTTCCTAAATTAAAAGTTTGACCTAAATTTGTTGGTTTATTGGTTGAGCATATATACATTAAATTACAAACTTTACATACTTGTGTTGTTTTAAATTTAATACGTTGTTTTTTTAATTATTTATATGTATGTATATTATTTGACTCAAGGTTTATGGACTTTTGTGTAAATCATAATTTTAATTTCAACTATTCCTTACTTAAAACTAGACTCAAAATTATTTATTTTAATTTTAAAACATGTCAAACAATCAATACCAATTCAATGTAAATATAAATGAATGTTATTTGGTTAAAAATATAACAATAATAAAATATGTGGACAACAAAGGCATATATAAAGGAAAAATGGGCCTTTAGTGTAAATCCTTGCACCTATATACGGTCACATTTGCCATGTACACTTCTTATTTGCTACACTTACAATTTACACATATAGGTGTATTTAATACACTTATTACTATTTATATTTAATATAATTAATTTCAAACCCTTATAAACAAATTAAATAAGATAAAATTTTTATTTAAGATATTTTAAATTGGATTTAAAATCCATTTACAGTTCATAGACTCAACAAAAATCAAAATGAACAAAAATTTGAAATTTACCCATTCAACCCGCTTCCAAATGGCCCACTTCGTTCTGCCCCATATATCAACATATAGGCCAGCACAGTTCCATCTGTCAGCATCTTTGCCTACATGGCTCCAATAGCTCACATCTTGCCTCACCTATCTTATTGGGTCCTCATCTATCTCAGCACACAAAGCCTCTATTGCAAAAAGCAACTTGCCCGACACTGGTACACGTGAGCTATACAAATCCTACATGTCATTAATAGATCGGGGCAAATGGTGGCTCGACATGAGAATGACTGTCCCCAGGCGAGTGGCCCAGACAACATCACTTGCTTGTACTCCGATCAACCTAGATGGTTTTACCATTCTTTCTTTAACATGGGGCCCCATCGGTCTTCCACCTAAGTCGCCCACTCCTTATGAAGCTCGTTTATCTTTGTAACAACCCATACATCCGAACAAACCGATCCAAAGCCTAGGGTGACTTTTGAACTCGCGTCATGCCAAGAAATGCGAGCTGTTGGTTTTTAAAACAATAATAATGCTAAGTTTATAAATTTTAAAATCTAAGACAATCTACACTTTCAGATCTCATAGCCGCAGGCAATAAAATGTAAATACAAAAAAATATCATCTTAGAAAATATCCTACAAACACAGTCTCAAAAAATACACAGTCCAAAATCCAGAGTTTTACAGAAGAACAGCATATAGTTTGAAAAGTACTAAAATACGATAAATAGTTACATGGAGAGTGATAAAGAGTAATAAGTGGTGCCAACACCAAGCTCACTCCTCCACGTACCAGATCTAGGCCAATCACCTACTGCCATGTCTTCTTGTGGTGAGGGAGAAAAGAAAGGAGTGGGCACGATAGAAGTCCGATGAATGACTTATATCATTAATATATGGTGATCACATGCAATTGACTTCATTTATAGTCTATGTGACATAGGGTATCCTACTTTTGTTGTGTATTACTTACTAGTGTTGGTCATATTGACCTAAGAAATTTAGCTCTAAATATACCGACACCCAACATCTTGTGAGGTTTATACTTAGGGTCGAACAACAAATCGACCTCAAATCAACTATGGATCGGATTAATGGCCTCTAGGACTACGACTAATGTAAGGTTGCATACAATATTGCATTTGGACTACATTCCTCAAACTACGACTATAACGTATCGTACTTTACATATTGAGAGGAGCTCGTAATGCTAATTCATGCTGAAGAAATTTCAAGATCATTGCCTTTGTGTCCAATCTCAATGGTAGCATCGCACCACTTATTGCACCACGACCGACATCCACCAACAGTGTTACGTCCTAATTGCCGTATGCACAAGGAGCCTACTGTTAGTGTTGGGCCGCACACTTCTCTAAGCATCAACCAAAAATGTTGCTCATCCACCGTGGAACCTTCTATGAGTGCTTTCGACGATTGAATCACCTTTATTGGACGGATAATGTCTAGGACAAATTTCCCACGTACACCACCTCGCTAGTCCCATAACGTCCAAGAGTCAAGAATTAGGTAACTAATTTCCTTAATAATATACCAACATCCATATATAATATATTATATAAATCTAAAATTTTGGGCTTAAGGTCGAGGTTCAACCCGTGCCTAAAATTCGATGACCGGTCGACCGTCGGCTACTATAGTGGTCGACCGCTCGCTGTCAACCGGCTAAAGTAAGCCGATCGACCGATCGATTTTAATTTACGTAAATATTTTTTTTCATATGGTTTCATTTATTTGGTGATTAATTTGGTTTTCCAGTAAACCCTTTTTTGTTAATCTAATATTTCCCAAAATTTTCAGTATCAATTTCTGAACATTTCGTAATTTCATAAGTGTTAATTAAAAACTCAAATTAACTCAGGCTTAGAATCAACAGGGTATTGATATGTCAGTTTATATTCAATTTAAAAAAAAGAGTGTGTTCAACCTAAATCAACTTATATCTAAATAAATTTTGCTTTAATCAAATCTGGATCATACAGGGATCATATTCATATACTTTAAAGTTCTATCAATTCCCAATTTATTACAGTTACCGGATAAACAGTACCTCTGATTAAATTAAACTAATGCAGATCAAATAGGGTATAGGCAAACTCAATTACATATAAATCAGCATAATAACAACGAACCCACTTACCTCTAGTAAGTTATTCCCTCTTTTATCTGCCTGGAATCGCCTCCTCTTGATTCATCGATCTCTCTCTTTCCTCAATTGATTTGATTATCTTCTTCTTCTCTAACCTTTGATTTTAATTCTTAATTTTGTTTAAGAAGAACATATTAAGAGAAACATAGAGTTTTGGAGCATACAGGTTTAATTAAGGTTCTAATTCTCATGTTTACGTTCTATTTATAAGGGTAGAAATCGACGTCGGCCATTAGATCGAGTCGTATAAAATCTGGACCGTTTGGCCTAGGAAAACCTTAGTTGATCACGATCGACCGATCGACCACTTGGTCTTGGGCGGTCGACTGCTAGGGGACGGCCGGTCCAAACCAAGGTGTCGATCGGCTGTTGTTTCCTCATTTAAAATTTATTACCGCGCGCGCGTGTGTGTGTGTATATATATATATATATATATATTAATTATTTTTGATTCCGAATCTTTGAACTTTAATAACTTTTTCATATGAGCTCAGATTACAAAACTTTATATATAAAAATTATCCAAAATATCGCTACGAATGTAACAGTGCAAGTTTCATAGCCAAATTTGGACGTTTGTAAAAATTTCCAATTTATCCTTATTACATCTAACTTAATTTCTTTTATTAAATTTTTGATTACTTTTGCGGGGTGTTACATTCCCCTCTTAATAGGATTTCGTCCCTGAAATCTTCAAAGATGGAAAAATGCAACTCATACGCACCGAAATTTATTCTTACAACCATCAATCACCGGCAACCATTATCCTTAGTTCAAATTTTCTTATGCAATATGTACATATGGGCATGGAATGCATATGAACCTATACTAAAGTAAAAATTAGGCGGTCTCCTAATCTAGTCGACCTCTTGAAATGCAAGTGCTTATGCCATGTATCCAAAATTTATGAAATATCCTATTCGCATGCTTATCCTATGTACAACCATATCCTATGTATCCAAAATGCAAGTTCTTATGCCATGTATAAAAATTAAGCATGGTGATGTAGTCGCATGCTTTCAAGAAGCACTCTGTCTCAATAGTCTATAACTGTTTAAATTCATCTATTGAAACCCGGTTCATGTGGAGTCGTAGGGTTTGGAACCAAAACTGTAAGGAAGATGATAACTTGATGTTGTGGAAAGTGCTCAGGAATGCGCTAATACTAAGGGTAAGCAATTTGCTTTGGGAATGCAGATCAATCCCATTTGTGCTTACTGTCTTGATGAAGTAGAGACCAATGTTCATCTTTTTTTCAACTGCAAGGTAGTTTTTGAATTGTGGGAAAGACTGATGATGAAGTTTGGAAGGACTGACATCTCAAGAACAAGCAATATAGAGTGGTGTTATATTTATAAGGCAACGAGATGGAAAGATGATGGCGGTATGACGTTACTTCTATTAGTCACAAAATTGTTAAGTGTCATATGGAGGCAGAGGAATGAAAGAGTGTTCAATGGTTCAACAAAAACAAAGATGGAAATTTGGGTTGACCTAACTCATGCTATTAAAAATGGGATTAACAATGGCTCTTACTGTTTTGAAGAGCATAATGCTAATATATGGCTTTCTTAGCCTGTTCTACTCTCTACTGTTCTGTTTTTTCCTTTTTAATTTTTTCCTCTTCTATCCCTCTTTATATCGTAGCATGTTACGGTATAATTTCACTTTTATTGTTGTTGCAATAAACTAGTAGGGGCCCAGTTAACCCTGCTTAGCTTTGCTAAATATACCGACGGTTCTATATGTATGCACAACCATTCAATATGCAATAACCATATGCATATAAGTGATGGTGTGACTGCATGTTAACCTAAATAAATATATTTGTCCATGTGTGAAAATATTAATAAATACATCCATTAGCAACCATCATCCAAAACATGTCCTAATGACACGTTCTCCATTCCTAACATTCAAACATTCCTATCTATGGGGTGCATTATGCTAAAGCCTAAGCGCCTAAGTAGTTGTATGCATATTCTCTTCAGGCTTCCATGTACTCTCTGTTAGGTCGTCTCCCCAATGGACCTTAACAAGCTTAATATCTTTATTGTGGAGTCGCTTTGTACCATGATCAAGGATATGGTTGGGTACACGATGAACAAGTGACTCCCTTTCTACTAGCACTTCCTCTAGTTGACTCAGCTCGACTACAGCCGCTAAATCGTGTAGACACTTTTGCAAGTGTGACATACAGAAAACATTGTATACTCCCGCTAAGTTTTTCAGGAAGCTTCACCCTATAAACTAACCTCCCTACTCTACATGTAATCAGAAAATGCCCTACAAGCCTTGGCTCTAAATTTTTCAAACTACCAAACCTCATGACATGTCTAAGTGATGAGATCTTCATGAAATCCATGTCCTCCATTGCAAACTTCAACTTTGAGCGTCTTCTATCAGCATAAGACTTCTGCCTACCTTGCGCGATTTTCATCCTTCTACGGATCAAGTCTACCTTCTCTGATATCTCCCTCACCATATCTGGTCTAAGAATGATGTTATCCATAGTGTCCCACCAACAACGCGGTGATCTACAAAGCCTCTCATATAACGCCTCAAATGGTATCATCCCTATACTTGCCTGATGGCTGTTATTATAAGTGAATTACACTAGTGTCAAGTGATCCTCCCAAGAGCGTCTGAAATCCAAGATACACATTGTAACGATCCCGAATTTTAGATAATTTTAAATTAATAATTGAATTAAATTTTGATTTAAATTGTGAAATTGTTTGAATTTGTCAAGTTTAAAATATGAGGAATATATTTGAATTTAAAATTTGATATGATATATGCAAATGAATGTAATATAGATAATGATGTTCAAAAAGGAGTAAATTTTATCTACAAAATAAATAACATAAGTTACTAATAAATAAAAACAAAAATAAAAGTAAAAACTACCATACCTCAGCCATGCCTAAACCCATGCCCTAGATCACGATCTCCTCTGTAAAACCACGACCTCACCCCCGGTACTTTTCTCATTCAAACCCTAAAACTATTCGAACGAAGATATAAAAAAATGGCGACGTTCAAAATTTAGGGCTTTGCCTTGTTCTTTTTGCCGGCGAATTGAAGCTTCTGCTTCGTCTTCCTTTTTGTGGCGATTCTGTAATTAGGGTTTTTCCCTATTGCGATTTAGAGCTTCGACTTTTCACCCATTCGAACACGCTGTTCTGATACGCATCGAGTAAAGGTGAGGAATTTTATTTCTCACATCTAATTCCTATCTCTAGCGTATTAGTATTTGAATTCTGTGATTTTTCGTTCGTTTTCAATTGTTGGTTTGAGATTTATCTGACACCTTCAAGTTCGTTCTGTTTTCATGTAGTTTGTAATGCTTTCGAACTGGTTTTCGTTTGTGATAAAATATTGCTTGGATTTTTGTTGATGTAGATTTCGTTCGTTCTATTGTCTTTGGCACTGTCTTTGGTTTGAAATCTATTTCACGATTTTTGAACACGTTTCGTCTATGACTTCGGCATGACTTTGAGTTGCATTTCACTGCAGTTGTCTTTGTTCACCACTGATATTACTCCTGATCATTTTACTCGTACCATTCGAATTGTGATATCAGTGTTGATTTTGGAAGTTCATTCCAGTAGTGTACTTTGCATATGTTGTTATCATGAGTTTCACTGCATTCATATATGTACTTGTTCACAGGCGTAATCTGTCGAACTTTGTTTTCCCCTGTTGTTCACTGGTCTTCGAGACAGTCTCTGTAGGTCTGCATACTGTCAGGTCTATATTGCATGTGCACTCGGGGATATAGTTGAAAACTGATACATTACATTAGTCTTTTGAAATTGGTCTTGATGTTATACATCACTGTGCATTAGTTCACTTGAAGTGTAGCATTTGTCCATTTTTCATTTAACTGCAGCATACTCGAGTTTGCATTGTCCAGTATTTGGTTTTGATGAAGCAATATCTTTTACCTTTTTGCTTCGGCACTGTCTGCAGTTTGCATTGCTTTGTCATTATCATGCTTAGTGTTCACTATTGCCAGCAGTGCTATTTTGATAGTGTGTTTGTTTTGTTACACTATTGACATTGGCCCAGTTCTTTTAGCATGAAGTTATAGTTGCATTTTTAATCTTCATATATATGTATGCAGTCACGTATGTATATACATCTTCTGATATGTATATATGTATGTTCGAATTTGCATATATGTTTACTGTTCTGTATTCATTTGAGTTAGTCGTTGTTCCATTCTTTTTGTTGTCTGCACTATGATATCTTGTAGCCTGGTCTGGTGCACCTTGTTGCTGTGACATTTGTAGTTCGCATTATTGCTGCTACCTGTACTTGTAGTTGTTCGATTGCCTTCTGTTCACTTGACCATTTGTATACATACATTCATGTATGTATACAGGTGTATGTTCACTAGATATTGGTTCATGGTTCATTCATAAGTCTGCACTATGGTTTTTGATCTTGAGTCACTTGAACCTGACTTTGATGATCTTCTTCTTTGATGATCTTCACTGCTGTATGCAATACTGTTGTAGACTCACTTTAACATGTAGTTGCCTTTGTCTGCACATTCAACTATTGATCTTGTATATGTTCATGAGTCTGGTCTTTTACATTGAAGTATTGTTTCATATCATCTCTGTTTCACCTATGATATTGCTTTACTTCCCTGTTGCCAGTTTTGGTTGCACTGGTCATTTCCAGTTGCTTGAACATTTGTATATCTGACTTTGATCTTCACTATTTATAATGTTGCTGCTGTGCACATTGAACTTGATATCATCTTGTTCACCTGGTCTTTAAGTTTGGTAATTTGAACATCACTGAGTTGCTTGTGTACATGCCTTGATTTTGAATTTCACTGATTCACTTCTGGTCTCACTTCACATCTGTTTCACACTTTAGTCACTGTTTACTTGCTGCATTGGGTCACTTATTCCAGTCTTCATGTTGCTCTCTGCATACTTGAACTGTCATTGTTTCATATGCATGTATTCACTTGATCACTTCCAGTTATACTGCTATTTGAATTGCAGTGCTTCATGTTGTAGCTTGACCATTTGTAGTTTGATGTGCAGACCTAAGTTGCATTTTCATGTAGCTTCACTTGAGTTTTCTGATGAATTGTAGATTGATGTCTGCACTGTAGCTTTTGTAGCTTTAATTCACCTGTGCATTCATGTACATTTTGATTTCCCTATGTAGTAGTCTGATGACCTGTAGCTTCACTTGAGTTGTTGGACTGCTGCACTCATGTAGATATCTACTGACTTGAGATTTGGTTCTATACTTGGGTATTTGGTCTGGATGTTGTTCCTCGACTTTGCACAGTTCATTGTTGTAGTGATCATTTTTAATTTTGATCAAGGCCATTTGTACTTGTGTTGAATCTGATTTTGATTTGATCTTGTGCACTCGAGTTGGCGAGGCAGTGCACATGTATGTACGTGTGTACTGCAGCCACACCGCCTTGATTTTTTTTGGTATTTCTTTTGCTTTTGATGCATTGATCTTTTGTGCATTTTATAATAGTGGCGAGGCAGTACACGCGTGCGTGTACTGCAGCCCTATCAGATTTGACTGTTTTAAATTGATGTTTCGATTTGCTGAATTGTTTCGTTGGTTAAATTCAATATTTGAAGTTGTATTTTGATTTTTAAATCTGCTGATTTTTTGTTTAACACTGTTAAGTGTTATATTTACCGTTATCCGATTTCTTTGTTAAAAGAGTCGGATAGACGGAGAATTATTGTGACTGTCATCTATTTGATTATTATTGCTTCTATGCACTAATAACTGGTTTGAATTAGACTGACCTGTGTATTATTTTCTTTTGAATGTAATACTCGGGTCAGACTGAGTATTTTACAGCTTGAAGATTTTTGGACGACGAAGTTAGAGAGAGAGGGTAAAAGAATCATTTTAGTTCGGGAAATTTTGTATTTAAAGAGATATTCCGCTGTATCAATTAAATACATTGTATAAACTCTGATATTGTAAAAAGAAAAGAAATAAAATTCATTTGTTTTTGAATTATTATTATTATTCTGTGTTTCTGTGGCTGATTCTGTTTAAATTACATAAACTAAACAACAATCCGTCATTTTGAACGTTTCAAGTTGGTTTAATTACCGACTAGGGGCGGTCAGAAGGGCGGGATGTTACAAAGTGGTATCAGAGCTTTGGTTTACACAAAGCTTAGTTTATGGCATTTAATATGAATAGTTACTAGAATCACTTTAAAGAAAGCGTTTTTCAAATCTAAGGAAGTATAAAATTGTTTTTGAAAATGAAAAGTATTTTGAAAATTCAAATCCTTTTTGGAAATTTCCCTCTCTAAATGTAGGTTTGCGATAGTTTCTCTTCAGTAAGGTCTTCTTAGATTTGAGGCCCGATCATTCGAAAACCCATTATCGAATTGCTGAGATTTATGAAAATAAAGTAAAATATAAGTTAAGAGAATTAATGAATTGGTTTAAATCAAATATTTTGAATATCTCCAAAGTAATAATTGGGAGATAAAATGACATGTCAATTTAGTTATAGCCAAAGGGGATTAGTGAACTATAACTTGGGAATTTGATTCTGAATTCTTTTGAAAATTGAAGCTTTGTTTTGATAAATAAAATTGAATATGAAATAAAGATTTTTTAAGAAAAGTTAAATTGAATTGAGTTGGCATTAATAAATATACGATTTGAAATTTAACTAAAGGAAAGTTAAATAAATTGAACTGGATTAGATAAATTATTGTAATGGAAATTTAAACTTAAAAGATAAGTGATTATATAATATGAACTGGGAAGTTTAAATTAATAAGTTGTATAACTTATAAAATGAGAAAATTTAAGTAAAACCAGTTGTTAAAATGGTTAAACAGTTTTGTTAAGTAAAACAAAATCTGAATTTTGGATAGTGATATGAATTTGACTTTAGAAAAAGTTAAATAAAATGACTTTAGAAAGGAAACATAGCTTAAGTAATGTTGAATGAAGTTGAATTTGATATCAAAATGAATTAATAAAGTGAAGTAATGAATATGAATTTGAGTTATATAAAGAAAATTCAACTTTAATGGTAAAAGTGAATTAGTGAATAAACATGGATTAGAAATGTTGTTGTTAAGAGTTGAATAAAACTTAAGTTAAGAAGTTGTGAATATAGTAAATATTAGAATTCAATCTGAATTAGAATATAAACCAATTGAAATTAAATGTGTTAAACCAAATTGAATGTAAGCAAAGTAAATAAATTTGGTTATGTTGAATGTGCACTGGTTGTTAGATGGTTGCTAGTTGATTGTATAGAAATTCATTAAGTGTTAATGAAATTGAATTAATGGAAATTGAAAGCTAAGCAATTGAATTCAAATTGAAAGATAAGTAAATCTAAATAGAATCAAATTTGATTTGAATTGAAAGCAAACTAACTTGAATATAAATTAGTGAAAGTAAACTAATTGAATATGAATGAATGTTAGTAACATCCAATGTGAATGAATCAGATGTGATTAAATTGAAAACCAAGTCGATGAATGGTTTACTAAAGAACTAGTTGATTATCTTGGAAATAGAAAATTGATAAATCCGAAAATGACTTATTTTGATAAGTAAATTCTTATAGCTTGTTAAAGGAAGTATATCCACAATTTTGGACAGTGGATAATATTTTAAAAAATATATAGAAATGTTGTGAATATATTATTGAATAAAATGGACATGTTTTGGGAAATCGATATTTTAAAATGAAGTTAATTGTTTTAAAAGATGTTTTAAAAGGCATTGAATATCGAAACCATAGATTTCAACATTCATTGTTGAAATAGACGTTTTCGAGAAATAAGGAAATGGTGGACTATAACACTGTTGTTATAGTAAATGATTTCCGAAAGGAAATGTTTTGTATAGTATTGGGATTTATACATCTATCTAAATTTCGAATCCCTATACTAGTGATTTTGAGTAGTCGTAACGATGTTTTACGTAACATTCGTTTTAACTCAAATAAATGTGTGAAAGAGAATGATTTCCTTAAAGAATGAAATATATACTTAATTTTGATTTAAGTATATCGAATATTTTCAAATGTTGAAAATAAAAATGGATTTGTGAATTACTTATTTTTAAATAAGTATGGAAATGTTTTTCCAAATATGAAATGAAATGTTGTGAATATATCCCGTGAGTGATAAATGATTTGAAATTCATTTTCAAAGTCGAAGTTGAAATGTTAAATGAGAAATTTGAACAATCAGTTCAATTTGGATTTTTTCAAAAAGATTGAATCGTTGAGTTAAATTGAGTTTAACTTCGACACCAAAGACAATATAAGTTGAGTTTTGAATTTCAGATGATGGTTTGGATTGTATGTCTAACATTGTGAATTGATGACATAGCAATTGATCTCTATTAAATATATATCTGTTGGTGGCGGAGAATTTATTCTCTTAACTTAACACCCTTCTCTGAGACGTACGAGCTCAGAGGTTATATATTGGTAGACATCAATTCTGTGTTGAGAATTGACGATGTAACGTGAAATCCAAATCGAATGTGAAGTCGATAATAAATGGAATTATGAATATGAATTAGGTTTGAGATAACCTTAAATTTCCAAATTGACTTAGAGGAAAATTTTGAAATCCTCTATTTGTTATGGATATAGGATATGTAGGTTTTCAGAACTTATATATATGAATGCGGTAAATTTGAAAACCGTTAGTTTGGAAAGTAATTGTTATGGAAATCTTATGTAAGTTTACATAGATATGATATGTACGAAATGTGAAATGAAGTACTACATATATATGACATTATGTTTTCTAAACTGAGGATATGGAAAAGTACCTTCCATTTATTATTTGAGAAGGTTTTGGAACTCTCGATGAGTGTCCATTTGAAATTCGTAGCTACGTAGAATTTCCATTAGTCGGAGTGACTATTTGAATCAGAATCCCTCGAGATGGATCATGTCGATGGGATCATATTGATTGATTAGCGTAATTTGAGGGGCGCGATGCCCACAGTTACAAGCGATTCCACTGGGATAGTGGCGCAACCGCCGGGTAAACTGCAATCTAAATGCCAAGCGAAATTTGAGGGGCGTGATGCCTACAGTCACAAGCGATTCTACTGGGATAGTAGCGTAACCGCCGGGTGAACTGCGATCTATGGCAACAACCATGGCAAAATTTAAGAGATGAGAAATCTACAGATTACGAGCGATTCTACTGGGATAGTAGCGTAACCGCCGGGTAACTGTAATCCATGGGGGAACGTGCTTTCCATATCCATTTTTGAAAGAATTTTTAAGTATTTTCACTGGGAGTTGAAACAAGTATATGTACTTGGAGATTTTTAGTCCTGCGCCTGGCCAGCGTATGCCTAATGTTTGTAAGAACGAAGATAGACTTGTTAAATTTCGAGTTAGCAAGTATTTTCAAACTTTAAATTGCAAATCAATAGTCTGAAATTAAAATTACATAATTCCAATCTAATAAATTAAGAAAGAAGATTTTTAAATGTTTTGAAAGTCCACAGTTTTGGAAAAGATATGATATGCAACTCTCTAACATGAAGAATTTTAAGTTAAAATCTGAGTTTTGTAAATTGAAAATTTTGGTAAAAGACTTTTGCGTTTTGATTGTAGAAATCAATGAACAAAGGAGATAATGAACAAAACTAGTGAGATTAAACAAATGGAATGAACTCTATATTTATTTATTTTTATTAAGTTTTGAGCTTGGTAAAATTTTGTGTAGGGTATAAATATCGGTGAAATTTTAACAACCTTTCCTTTTCGTGGACGAAAACGAAAAGTTTTAAGGAGGGAAGATTGTAACGATCCCGAATTTTAGATAGTTTTAAATTAATAATTGAATTAAATTTTGATTTAAATTGTGAAATTGTTTGAATTTGTCAAGTTTAAAATATGAGGAATATATTTGAATTTAAAATTTGATATGATATATGCAAATGAATGTAATATAGATAATGATGTTCAAAAAGGAGTAAATTTTATCTACAAAATAAATAACATAAGTTATTAATAAATAAAAACAAAAATAAAAGTAAAAACTACCATACCTCAGCCATGCCTAAACCCATGCCCTAGATCACGATCTCCTCTGTATAACCACGACCTCACCCCTGGTACTTTTCTCATTCAAACCCTAAAACTATTCGAACGAAGATAAAAAAAATGGCGACGTTCAAAATTTATGGCTTTGCCTTGTTCTTTTTGCCGGCGAATTGAAGCTTCTGCTTCGTCTTCCTTTTTGTGGCGATTCTGGAATTAGGGTTTTTCCCTATTGCGATTTAGAGCTTCGACTTTTCACACATTCGAACACGCTGTTCTGATACGCGTCGAGTAAAGGTGAGGAATTTTATTTCTCACATCTAATTCCTATCTCTAGCGTATTAGTATTTGAATTCTGTGATTTTTCGTTCGTTTTCAATTGTTGTTTTGAGATTTATCTGACACCTTCAAGTTCGTTCTGTTTTCATGTAGTTTGTAATGCTTTCGAACTGGTTTTCGTTTGTGATAAAATATTGCTTGGATTTTTGTTGATGTAGATTTCGTTCGTTCTATTGTCTTCGGCACTGTCTTTGGTTTGAAATCTATTTCATGATTTTTGAACAGTTTCGTCTATGACTTCGGCATGACTTTGAGTTGCATTTCACTGCAGTTGTCTTTGTTCACCACTGATATTACTCCTGATCATTTTACTCGTACCATTCGAATTGTGATATCAGTGTTGATTTTGGAAGTTCATTCCAGTAGTGTACTTTGCATATGTTGTTATCACGAGTTTCACTGCATTCATATATGTACTTGTTCACACGCGTAATCTGTCGAACTTTGTTTTCCCCTGTTGTTCACTGGTCTTCGAGACAGTTTCTGTAGGTCTGCATACTGTCAGGTCTATATTGCATGTGCACTCGGGGATATAGTTGAAAACTGATACATTACATTAGTCTTTTGAAATTGGTCTTGATGTTATACATCACTGTGCATTAGTTCACTTGAAGTGTAGCATTTATCCATTTTTCATTTAACTGCAGCATACTCGAGTTTGCATTGTCTAGTATTTGGTTTTGATGAAGCAATATCTTTTACCTTTTTGCTTCGGCACTGTCCGCAGTTTGCATTGCTTTGCCATTATCATGCTTAGTGTTCACTATTGCCAGCAGTGCTATTTTGATAGTGTGTTTGTTTTGTTACACTATTGACATTGGCCCAGTTCTTTTAGCATGAAGTTATAGTTGCATTTTTAATCTTCATATATATGTATGCAGTCATGTATGTATATACATCTTCTGATATGTATATATGTATGTTCAAATTTGCATATATGTTTACTGTTCTGTATTCATTTGAGTTAGTCGTTGTTCCATTCTTTTTGTTGTCTGCACTATGATATCTTGTAGCCTGGTCTGGTGCACCTTGTTGCTGTGACATTTGTAGTTCGCATTATTGCTGCTACCTGTACTTGTAGTTGTTCGATTGCCTTTTGTTCACTTGACCATTTGTATACATACATTCATGTATGTATACAGGTGTATGTTCACTAGATATTGGTTCATGGTTCATTCATAAGTCTGCACTATGGTTTTTGATCTTGAGTCACTTGAACCTGACTTTGATGATCTTCTTCTTTGATGATCTTCACTGCTGTATGCAATACTGTTGTAGACTCACTTTAACCTGTAGTTGCCTTTGTCTGCACATTCAACTATTGATCTTGTATATGTTCATGAGTCTGGTCTTTTACATTGAAGTATTGTTTCATATCATCTCTGTTTCACCTATGATATTGCTTTACTTCCCTGTTGCCAGTTTTGGTTGCACTGGTCATTTCCAGTTGCTTGAACATTTGTGTATCTGACTTTGATCTTCACTATTTATAATGTTGCTGCTGTGCACATTGAACTTGATATCATCTTGTTCACCTGGTCTTTAAGTTTGGTAATTTGAACATCACTGAGTTGCTTGTGTACATGCCTTGATTTTGAATTTCACTGATTCACTTCTGGTCTCACTTCACATCTGTTTCACACTTTAGTCACTGTTTACTTGCTGCATTGGGTCACTTATTCCAGTCTTCATGTTGCTCTCTGCATACTTGAACTGTCATTGTTTCATATGCATGTATTCACTTGATCACTTCCAGTTATACTGCTATTTGAATTGCAGTGCTTCATGTTGTAGCTTGACCATTTGTAGTTTGATGTGCAGACCTAAGTTGCATTTTCATGTAGCTTCACTTGAGTTTTCTGATGAATTGTAGATTGATGTCTGCACTGTAGCTTTTGTAGCTTTAATTCACCTGTGCATTCATGTACATTTTGATTTCCCTATGTAGTAGTCTGATGACCTGTAGCTTCACTTGAGTTGTTGGACTGCTGCACTTATGTAGATATCTACTGACTTGAGATTTGGTTCTATACTTGGGTATTTGGTCTGGATGTTGTTCCTCGACTTTGCACAGTTCATTGTTGTAGTGATCATTTTTAATTTTGATCAAGGCCATTTGTACTTGTGTTGAATCTGATTTTGATTTGATCTTGTGCAATCGAGTTGGCGAGGCAGTGCACATGTATGTACGTGTGTACTGCAGCCACACCGCCTTGATTTTTTTTTGGTATTTCTTTTGCTTTTGATGCATTGATCTTTTGTGCATTTTATAATAGTGGCGAGGCAGTACACGCGTGCGTGTACTGCAGCCCTATCAGATTTGACTGTTTTAAATTGATGTTTCGATTTGCTGAATTGTTTCGTTGGTTAAATTCAATATTTGAAGTTGTATTTTGATTTTTAAATCTGCTGATTTTTTGTTTAACACTGTTAAGTGTTATATTTACCGTTATCCGATTTCTTTGTTAAAAGAGTCGGATAGACGGAGAATTATTGTGACTGTCATCTATTTGATTATTATTGCTTCTATGCACAAATAACTGGTTTGAATTAGACTGACCTGTGTATTATTTTCTTTTGAATGTAATACTCGGGTCAGACCGAGTATTTTACAGCTTGAAGATTTTCGGACGACGAAGTTAGAGAGAGAGGGTAAAAGAATCATTTTAGTTCGGGAAATTTTGTATTTAAAGAGATATTCCGCTGTATCAATTAAATACATTGTATAAACTCTGATATTGTAAAAAGAAAAGAAATAAAATTCATTTGTTTTTGAATTATTATTATTATTCTGTGTTTCTGTGGCTGATTCTATTTAAATTACATAAACTAAACAACAATCCGTCATTTTGAACGTTTCAAGTTGGTTTAATTACCGACTAGGGGCGGTCAGAAGGGCGGGATGTTACACACATCCTTAGCAAATCCTCCAATACCCAATTCACTCTCTCTGTCCACCCATCCGTCTTTAAGTGATAAGCGGTACTCAAGCTCAATTCAATCCACAAAGACTCCTCCAAAACTCATTGGCGAAAAGCGGATCCCTATCGCTAACAATGCTAGAAGGAACTCCATGTAGCCTAACTTTCTTTCATATGTATAGAGTCGCTAAAGGGGTAGCAGTCCTCATACTCCTAACCAGAAAAAAAATGAGTGCATCTGGTCAGTTGGTCGACTATGACCCAAATACTCTCATTCCCTCTCCTACTCCTAGGTAGTTAATCAATGAAATCCATAGAGACACTCTTCCATTTCCACTGCGGTGTATCTAATGATTGCAACATTCCTCCCGACTTCTTTTGCTCTGCATTAACCCTTTTGCAAGTCATATACTTAGACACATACTATGCCACATGCTTCTTCATACCCGGCCAATAAAAGACTCTCTTCATATCATGATACATTTTGTCTCCACTGGGTTGAATGGTCATCCTAGAACGATGAGACTCAAAAATCCACAATGAGAGGAATACATAATCTACCATATCTCCATAACTACGCCTTTGAGTCAATGGTATAATGCCTTAAATGGTTTGACTGCTCTCCTCTACCAAGCTTCTTGAAAATATCCATAACTCTGTATCTTGCTTCTGACCTGACCTAATGTTGTCCATGAGTGTAGGTTGCACATCCAAAGCTGTTAACAATCCCAAAGTAATGTTTTGTGATGGTTGAAAATCAAACATAAAGATAAACTCCAAGTGCTTCCACTCTAAGAATATAGGACTCAACATCCCATGCTTTCTATTCAAGGCATCGCCTACAACCTTTCCCTTGCCTAGAGTATAAGAGATATCAAAATCATACGACGCCAAGAACTCCCTCCATCTTTGCTGCCTTAAATTTAGATCCCTTTGGGAGAATAAATACTCACTACAACAAAAGTTTATTTTTTTAGCATAACGAAACAGTATTTTTTAAACGGTCGCCGTTAGAACATAAATTAGCGTAAACTTACGAACCCTAACGCTGTAAGTGCTCTACTTTTTACTTTCCCTCCCTTCATTTTCCTGAAAACCCAAAACTTCCCCAAAATTTCTAATTCCTGGTCCAAACAAAGCTAAAAACTTTCAATCGACAACTTCCTCCAAAATAAAATTTCTCCCATGTAGTTCGTCAGCGAATCGGTGCCTTCATCATTGTTTCGATTGTAGTCGATTGGCTCCCTTCATGCTCATCCACCTTGCAGTCGATCGACAACCATCATCTCCAGTAGCTATTAGCCATCGTCGTCATCGAAGTTTCAGAGTAAGATTAGTTCAAGTCCATTACATATGCAATCGTGCTATTTAGTAATTTATTTTTAGTTCCAGCTCTTCTAAAGTCTGTTGCATCTAAACTGGTCTCATCAAAGTATCCTGACGTAATTTCTTATTTATTGTTGGTGATTGAGTTGGTTGATTGTTGGATTTATTATTGAATTATTCTTAGTTCTCGGTCCATGAGTATAGATCATATTCCAAGCTGACTGAATCGCATTATTGAATATGGATCTAAGATTAGATGTAAACATATATGTGTCAGTAAATCCAAATGGTAACATACAAGTTAACATATTCTTTGGGTATTTCTTGTGTTTGAATTATTAGTCAAAATTATTTTCTTTTGACTCAAGTTTCAGGTAGGCCATGAGGTGCTTTAAAAAATGTAGTAGTAATAAAGTGATGCATTACATTCTTTTTCCGTGCATTTCTTTATCTTGAAGGGAGAATGCAAGAATATTTTTATACATACAGAATTATCAGTATGCAACAACTGTGCATGTCAAATATTCCAAATTTTTGGTCCAAATCAATTATTATACATACATAATTATTAGTTTTTATATTTCTAATTTTTGTATCTACTTTTTTTTAGGAAGCATATGTGTCATGGTGATTGGATAATGAGATTTAGAAAATCAGATATAACGAAACAGATAAGTTGTATATCAATATGGTTGAAGCTTGATATACTTACTAAAGTTTGTTTTATTTTCTGGTTTCTATTCAAGAAGCATCGACAAAAGTTACTTGAATGCAAACCAATTTAAAATATGCTTGGAAAGTATTTGTATTCACTTATGGGATTGCTAGGCCGAGGAAACAAAAATTACTTTGTAAACGCATGAACTGAAACCTACTCCATATTTTTTTAGGACTAACTTTATGTTTTCAACCTTTTTCTAAACAATGAATTTTATAATCCATGAATTTTTTTATTGATATGTTTAATATTGTATTTTTTGGTTTTTGTGTATGTGATTTTGAATTATCAGAACAATGCCTGCGAAAAAACAATTTCAATGAACAATCTTTTTCGGTGAGGCATATTTATTGGGAGAAGGAGGTTTCAGTTTTGTTCAAAGGATGAAAGGATGTGTTGATGATAGATGGTAGTATTAGTAAAAGTTTTAAATTTAGATATTAAAGATGTATCAAAGAGTTTTTTTTAGAAAAATATCAAAATTTGAAGATAAGATGGTTAGATATAGGAATCTCATCAAAATAATAAGTGTCCGTTCTAATATTGATTTTCTTAAGTTAACACAAGAAGGGAGTCTTGTGTTTTAGTTCATGTGCAATTGAATCCTAACATTTATTACTATTGATCATAATTAGCGTTTCTTCCATCTCCTTGCAGGCAATAGATCCTCCCCATGCTTGCATCCATGGTTTTGTGAGTCCCATCATCTTTTCATTCCCTTATACCTAAAATTTTTGCCAAACCATGAAAGTTTTTATTATATCTCTGACGTTATGTTTTCATATCCTCTCCTTCATAGTACTATTCATGACAGGTTATAAATTCATGTAAACTGTGAAGGGTGTAATCCTTGTAAGAGATTAAAAATCATTTAATGAAGAGGAGAAGAAGGAAATAAAGAGGCCGAGAGTAGAAATCAACCTCGATATTACAGCTTGTGAACTGAAGCTTAAACACTACTATTATGTGGCGTATATTCGCACCATGGTAAATTTTATCTGACTGGCTTTATGTATGTAATACATATGCATGTCATCTTATATATGAATTAGCATGAGGAATTTTCTAGGTATTGAACCTGGAAAGTAACAGTGTGAAAGCCTTGTAAGCTTCATACTGCGGAGACTGACATGAAGAAATCCATCGAGGACAATCTATAGAATATGTGTGTAGCATTTTCCCTCCTTTCAACTTGCAACACGCACAAAATTTAATCTTTATTTATCGTATTTATATATTTCATTCAATTCGACGATGTGGAATCTGGAATTGAAAGCATTCAAAGATCAGAATATATTGCAGTGCAACTTTTTAGTCCTTTTTCTGAATGGTTTGTTTTTGCAGTTAGTAATACCTGGTACTTGGGAAATATATCAATTAAATGTATAACTTTTTAACATGACAAATACTCCATAATTCATGCTCAGTTCCTCTTGACCCCAGCCATCTTGAGTTCATCAAAGAGTAAATATCGTACCTTATCTAATTTTCATGTTGTACTTCTGGTTTAGCAGTGCATAACTGGTCTTGGTAAAATATTAGGTGCTTTCTTCAGTCTTCAATTCTTTTCTTGGTCTTTCTAGCAGTCGATAGAACCATGTCTTCACATGACCCTGCCAGCACTCCTTATAGTGACAATTAGGGATAATGTTATTATGCTTCACGTTTACCTTCCTTATAGAGATGACCAAACCTTAGTTGTCTCAAATATGTTTGCTTTTGGTTGGAAGTGATTTGAATTGAATATTACTCTGCATATGCTATAAATGGAAATATATATAGTTTTAATAATTTTCTATTGTAATAAACAAATATACTTATTCATCCCATTTGATTGCTTTGTTTTTATGTTATTGACCTCTAAAATTTTCAATTCTATGGAATATAGAACATCACTTGTGTGAATATGCTGTAGTTATGTCTTTACATGTGTGGCATTATCGATGAAACCAATCAATAATGAGGTTTTTCTTATCATAGTGATGCAAATTAAAACTCTTCGAACCCAAAATATCTAGGGCATCTTTTTTTTTAGAAAGCTTGTTTTCTTAATTATCATCCAAGGTACCTACATAGTTTTCTCTGCGAACCTCCCAAATAAATTTGTGTACTGCACTACCGCTATGTGTAGTATCAATTTTTTTATGAGCAGGTACACTATTATTTCAAAAAAATCATGAGTTTAATTTTCTATATATAATATTAATTTGCGACATTGTATTTTTTTGAAAAAAGGTACTTTATATATATTAATAAAAAAGGGTTACAAATATTTGTTCGTGCTCCAAATAGGTGCAGGAGTATCGAAATGGTCACACTCAAAAACACCCATACGGCTAAACAGGAAACAAATGAATGTAGCATATAGCTACTCAAACAAGTGTAAAAGGCAAATACAACTATTTCGCACTTCATCATTAATAAAATAAATAAAAGCACCGCAAAAAGGGAAGTCTATTATTGTATATAGCAAAGAAAATTGTTTCTCCATTTTTCCCTCATACCTTTTCTCACCAGCTTGTTAGAACCTTCAAACTCATAACAACCAATTCATTCTGTCAAACGACTTTTTTAGTACAACAGAATTTTTTCATCATCAACCTATTCATTCACAGTTTTGTTCTTTAGCACGTCTATAATGTCTATAAATTCTATTTTATAGTATCTTCTTGATTTTTTTCACGAACCTTCCAAATATATAACATTTTTTTAAACATGGTTATTTAGTGCCAACATGTGCCTGTTTTGGGCTTGGACTTGTGGCATTTAGTCTCAAAGTTCAAAACATCAACTAACTTAGTTATCCTTGTTGGCTCAAATAAATAATGATAAAAATCGTATATTTATTGCTTTAAATAAAAGGTTATATTTTTTTACAAATTCATTATATTTTTTTGGACGAATATTATTTCCCGAGAAATTCAAATATTATTAAAAATAAATCAATATTTCCGAGAAATTCAAATATCATTAAAAAATATCAAATATTTCAAATAATTTTTGAAGAAAAATTTCAAGTTTTATTAGGAAGTTATTTTTCTTGAAAATACATTTTTTTCCAGTGAATTTCATTTCTCATAAAGATTTAAAAAATCTTAAATAAACCTCTGCTGAGAATTACATTTTTTACGTTTTTAATGCAATTGACTGAATAGTGTAAAAAATAATCTGTCCATCGGTTTCTACTGTCACATGGTAGTACTAGTAGTCAAAAATTTGGTCTTTGTTAACAGCTTGTTTTATGTGGTTACATAGGGAACATATGCATATCAACAGGAAGAAGTTACCGTGCACAGTTTCAATAACTTATCAATAACTTTGGATTTGAGGATCCTTTTGCTGTAACATTGCTCATTAAGTTTATATTTTTTGCTTACCATGAGTATTGCAATTTTCTACTTCACAGCTGCACAATTGGTAGGTCGAACTGATGCTAGTGCTTGCATGATGGAAGAAGGTTTTAAATCCTGAATTAGTTAAAGGAGCTTAGTCTAAAGAGCTATATAGATTTTCCCATATTTTAATATGATTTTGCATGAAAGAATAAGCATATTAATTCAAATAAGAATGCATGATGTACATTGGTAATATGTTACGTTTCTTTGTTATAATGGGTTTTGTTTCATTTACTGTTCAGGAAGATGAAGCTCTTGTTGCAATGGTAAATAATGCCTCCTAATAAATAATGCCTCCGTGACTTCAGAGATTTATGATATGTGTATAGCTCAAATTACTCTCCTAATAAATAATGCCTCCGTGACTTGAGGGCGAAAACAATGGCTGCCAACTCAAGATCATAGGTATGATAGTTTCTCTTATGGACTTTCAATTGTCTACTAGCATAGCTTACCACTATCCCTTCCTACATCAAATTTGCGCCCAACCCCGCATCAGAAATGTCAGTATACACTATGAATGTCTTCAGACCATTAGGAAATACTAGAACGGATGGACTAGTTAATGACTCCTTCAACTTGATAAAAGCATCCTCACACTTTGAGTGCTACAAGAAAGCCAAATTCTTTTTGGTAAGGTGGGTCAGAGGGGAAGAGATTTCAGCAAAGCCCTTAATGAACTTCCTATGGTAGCCCACCAAACTAAGGAAACTCCTCACTTCCGTAGCATTCTTCGGCACATGCCGATCTTATACTTTAGCGACTTTACTAGGATCGACTGCCAGCCCATGCTCAAAGACAACGTATCCTAAAAAGTGAACCTCGTTGCGCTAAAAGTGGTATTCGGAAAACTTCTCCTTCAACTTATGCCCATAAAGAGTATTAAGCACTTCTTCAAGATGCAACCTATGCTCCTCCTCACTTTTCGAATAGACCAATATGTAATCAAAAAATACCACGATGAACTTATTAAGCACCCTTCGAATACTCGACTCATCAGATCAACAAAGTAGGTGGGTGCATTGGTGAGTCCAAAGGGCATGACTAACCACTCATAAAGTCCGTCGGGTGTATGAAAAATGGTCTTCTGAACATTATCCTCGGCTACTCGCAACTAATGGAACCTGGCTGCCAAGTCAAGCTAAGAGAGCACCTTCGTTCCAACTAAGTGATCAAAGAGATCATCTATGCATGGCAATGGGTAGAGATTCTTCTTCGTCGGTTTATTCAGCTCACGATAATCAATGCAAAGCCTTAGAAAACCATCTTCCTTAGTGGCAAAAAGAACTGGTGCTCCCCACTCTAAAATACTCCTTCTAATAAAGGCCTTCTCCAATGGCTCATTCACTTGCTTATTCAGCTCATGTCTTTCTTTAGAAGCCATGTGCCTCAAGGATAAGGCAACAGGTCTGGTGTTCTCCTTGAGATAAATTCGAAACTCGATCTTTCTACGTGGTAGAAGACAGGTAACTTTGGAAAAGACATCTGGATAGTCTCGAACTATTGGGACTGAAGCTAGCTCATCGTGTGGTAAGTCTAAAGATTATAGGTAACTCAACATAACTGAACCTCTGGGATTGTAATAAACCTCTAGACTGCATCCACTACAAGTACCTAAGTGAATGACCATTCTATTGCAATATAAGGCTGCCCTATACATGGTCATCCATTCCATCCCCAAAATCAAACCAAATCCAGAAAATCCTAAGACAAAAGCATCGCAATCGAACTCGACCCCTAAAATGAATAATTTCAAACCCTTACATTTCATAGATAAATAAACCGATCTCCAACAAGGTTTGATACAACTATCGGGTCTGTAACCAAGCTAGTGTTTAAGTACAACTCATAAACAAGTCTACTCGAAATAAAAGAGTTTGATGCCCCAGTGTCAAATAAGTACGAGCAGGTAAATCAGATAAAGTTAACATACCTTCAGTTATGACCTTCTTCCTTTTGTCCACCACTGAAGATGCACTCAAGGTGGAAACATCATCCGATGCATAAGCTGAAACCACTTGTGTAATGGACTGTGGTGGTGCCGGACACTCCCTCCTCATATTCCTGAGTTGATTGTAGTTGAAACATTTGATCTTTGAGATGTCTGTTATGCACTCCTTCAAAACACGCCCCCTTCTTACAGCATCTTCTACACTTGAGCTCCTGCCTCTTAATCTTCCCTTAGGCCTCCATTCCTCACTTGTATTGATTCTACTAAGGTGTCTTTCCTGACTTCTTAGTCTCACTCTTCACTCCTTCCTTAGAAATAGTATTTAGTAAGGGCATCTCCCCCAAAACCTCATAAGTCGCCCCCTTGGGAATGTGACTAAGGGCCAAACTTAAAGAGGTTGATTCAGCCCCTTTGCAAACTTCAAAGCCTTCTTATGAGGGGTATTTATCAGATCCTTACCAAACCTAGCCAACTCATTGTATTGATTTACTTATTCTTTCACTAACACCTCTCCTTGTTGCAAATGTATGAACTTCTCCAACTCTACTCCCTGCTTAGCCATAGAAATAAATCTCATCTTAAAGCACCTCCTAAACTCTTCCCAAGTTATCTCTTCCTCGTTGGCCATCGCCACTACCACGTCCCACCAACTGAAAGCCTCTCCTTATAAATGCAAGGTGACGAGCTGTCTCTTAACGTTGTCTTCAAGACCCATCAATCCGAAAATCCTTTCACAAGCATGAATCCACGCTCTTGAGTCCACATAAGATTCGGTCCCCACATATGGCTTTCTCTCTAGACTCACAAAGTCCTTACGCATGTTGGTGAAATTAGCAGCAGGTGGGTGGGCAGAAGCTACACTGGTGCATGTTCTATGGGTTCCCAATTAGAGTTAAGCTCAGCTTGTCCTCTTGCTTGCAGATATCGAAAGAACTACATCAGGACATTTATGCTCGAAATTTCAACTGCATCACCTGAGTCGTAACTAACATGATTGCTCATTCTCTCTATCTGGGATTTAGGAATTATTAGTAACTTTTCCATATATAGTATTGGGAAGAATAAGTGATAGCGTTTTTCGTATTACCCTTATATAAAACTTTTGAATTTTTTTACCTATACATACATACATACACACACACACACAGATATATATATATATATATATATATATACACTCGTTGAATATCCATTTCAAAAAAAAATTGAAAGACTTTTTGGAAACTTCTTTTTTTTCAAAATATTTCAAGTACATTCTCTCAATACGTGCCTAACTCCTAATAAATCTAAAAACTTAGGCTTTAATACCATGTGTAGCAACCCACACCTCCAAATACACCGCTCCAAAACCTAGGATGACTTTCGGATTCACGTCATGCCAAAAGATATGTGCTGTTGGTTTTAAAACATTACGGAGACTAAGTTTATAAAGGATAAAATCTAAGACATTCCACACTTTCAGATCTCACAGCGGTAGACAGTAAAATATAAATACAGAAAACTATCATCTCAAAAAATATCTCAGAAACACGTTCTCAAATATATAGTAAAAAAATCTAGAGTTTTACAAAATAACAGTATATAGTCTGGAAAGTACTAAAATACAATAAATAGTTACATAAAGAGTGATAAAGAGTAATAAGTTTCCAACGCTCATTCATCCACGTACTATATCTGGGCTAATCACCTGTTGCGCTGTCCTCATGTGGTGGGGGAAGAAGAAAGGAGTGGACGAGACAAAAGTCCGATGAATGAGTTACATCATTAATATATAGCGATCACATGCAATTGACTTCATTTATAACTATGTGGCCTAAGGTATCCTACTTGTGTTGCGTATTACTTACTTATGTTGGTCATATTAACCTAAGAAATTTAGCTCTAAATACACTTACACCCAACATCTTGTAAAGGTTTATACTTAGGGTTGAACAACAAATCAAACCTCAAATCAGCTATGGATCGGACTAATGGCCTTTGGGACTATATTAACATAAGGTCGCATACAATATTGCCCTTAGGACTACATTCCCCAAACTACGACTATCTAAATTCTTTCTCTTCTCAGCCTGGTGCGAAGCGTGGTTGATGCATCATACTTTGAGCATTGAGAGGAGCCCACAATACTGACTCACATCGAAGACGTCTTAAGATCGCTACATCTGTATAATGTCATGCCACTTATTGTATCACGTCGGGCATCCACCAGTAGTGTCACATCCTAATTGCCGTATGCATAGAGGAACCTCCCATCAGTGTCGGGCCACACTTCTCCAGGCATCCACCAACGGTGTTGCACATCCACCAAGGAACCTCATGTGAGTGCTTCCGACGATTGAATCGCTTTTGTTGGACAGATAGTGTCTTGGCCAAATTGCTCGCGTACACCACCTCGCTAGTCACGTAACATCCAAGAGTAAAGAATTAGGGAACTAATTTCCGTAATAATATACTAACATCCATATATAATATATTATATTAATAACTTGAGCCTTAGGCCGAGGTTCAACCCGTGCCTAGTATTCGATGACCGGTCGACCGCCAGCTACTGTAACGGTTGATCGGCTATAGTAAGCATGTCGACCAGTCGATTTTAATTTACGTGATTAAACTTTTTCGTTCATTTTTGTTTATTTGATGATTAATTTGATTTTCCAGTAAACCCTATCTTTTTTAATCTAATATTTCCCAAAATTTTTGATATTAATTTTTGAACATTTCGTAAGTGTATTGGTTATCAAATCAAATTAACTCAAGTTTAGAATCAATGGGGTATTGATATGTCAGTTTATATTCAGTTTAACAAAAAGAGTGTGTTCATTCTAAATCTTTTATATCCAAACAAATTTTACTTTAATAAAATTTAGATCAGACATGGATCATATTCATATTTAAATTTATATCAATTACTAATTTATTACAATTACCAGACAAACAGTACCTCTGATTAAATTAAACCAATTCTAGATCAAATAAGGCATAGACAAACTCAATTACATACCCTCTTATCTCTAGTCGGTTTTGTCCTCTTTTATCCACCTAGAATCGCTCTGCTTGATTTGTCGATATCTCTCCTTCCTTGATCGATTTGATTATCTTCATCTACTCTAAATTATGGTTTTAATTTTTAATTCTGTTTAAGAAGACTAGAGAGTTTTGAAGAGAATTATAGAGTTTTGGGGGAGAAGTTTTGGAGCGTACAAGTTTAATTAGAGTTTTAATTCTCAGGTTAACATTCTATTTATAAGGATAGAAATCAAAGTCGACCGTTAAATCGAATCATATGAAATCTGGCCCATTCGACCTAGGAAAAACCTAGTCAATCATAGTTGACTGGTCAATCGCTTGGTCTTGGGTGATCGACTGATTGGGGTCGAAACCAGGGTGTCGACTGGTTGATGTTTCCTAATTTAAAATTTATTACCATATATTTATATATTAATTATTTTCGATTCTGAATCTTTAAAATTTAATAACGTTTCATACAAGCTCCGATTATAAAACTTTACATATGAAAATTGTTCAGAAAATTGCTACGAACGCAACGGTGTAAGTTTTGTAACCAAATTTGGATGTTTGTAAAAATTCCATTTTTATCCTTATTATATTTAATTTATTTTATTAAACTTCCGGATAATATATTTAAGGGGTGCTACAATCTTGGCATGTCCAACTTTGGCCACAGATGCCAGACAGCCAGAGGCATCTGACCAACACTGCAAAATGAAGGTAAGAATGCGCCATTATCTGGTGGACGGGCACATACGGCATTGATCATTTGACAAAAGCAGCTCTGTGATTGCCACTCCTTATCCCCTATTACCACCCTAGCCAAGCATCTCTGCACAACCACTCCATGATCCCATGCCACATGTCCCTAACTAAGGCATGCTCTTGTTCAAACCGACAACTAGCAAACATCTGAGCCATCAAACCAATTGGCGTCGTAGATGGCATATATCTCAGCTAAACAACTTCATCAATGGGCCAGAGTGAATTCTGCACTGAAATTGTGTTATCACAGCCATTCATCATGCATTCTAGTATCTATGAATGCATCATGACATATAATTGAAAAAGGGCTGAACATCTCAAGCTCTCAAGCATTTATTTTTCTTCTTATTACCTCTTGTAATCTAAATTATTTAAGAGAAGCAAAGTAATAAGAAAATCCTCATGGTGGATGTTAATGAGATTTTTTGTCTCACCGCATCCGAATAAACATGAAGTAAATTTAGCAATAATTACTTTGAGGATTTAGAATCAGCAGATGTAAGTAAAATTAACTTTGCCTTTAGGTAGTAATTGTGTCGCTGGAAGCTTACACAATTATGTAGTTGTACTTTAACTGTTTGTTAAAATATCAAGTTGATCTTGCACTTAATTCAAATAAAGAAAGGACAAAATCAAACATTAAAATCTAGGGGAAAACAAAAAAAATGTAGAAAAGTAAAAGAGACGGAAAATTTAAGTGGTTTGGATATTAGGGAATCCTTTGTCCACTGGGAAATGTCACTTTCTTCTTTATATTTCTTGGTATAGATTTTAATTAGCCGAGAGTACAATGCTTTTTCTTTCTTAACCTTAAAAATAACAAATTAGGAAAAGATCCCCTTCTTGTTGTAGTGTTTTTTCTATTTATAGTATAAAGATGCACGTGGATTACCACGTTCCTTCTTCCGCTGTTTCGATTTCCACCCTTGGATCATGCCATATGTCATCCATCTATATTGTTTATTTAGTGTGCATGAATTGCTGGCACGTTATTGGTGGGATATCGTGATTTGAGCGGTTGAATTCTCGGTTGTAGTGGAAGATATGAAATTGAAGTGGGAATGTTTGAATTTAAGGCGGATGGTTCTTTGAATAAGCTTTGAATTCCCTCTCTTCGAAGGGTGAATGACCAAAGCATTACTTTCCTTTGTGAGTGTGAGTACGGCAAGCTGATGTCCCTTTTTTAATTCGGGACGAACTGTGCTGCTTTTATTTCTTTTGCCTCAAAAGATGGTTGCTTCTTTCATACGCCCTAAGCATTGATGATACTTACAAGGTTGGTTAGGACGATTGTGCCGCCATTTGTGAAGGCAATCACTTTATGTGATTCTGTGCCAGGATGCTTTGAGTGATGGACTACGCGGGTTATTTTGATGAAGGAGACTTATGCTTTTGTCATTTACTCATGAGCATGGATCTACGTTGGTGCACTGTTTGAGTAGCCTTGTGTGCAACCCTTAGATTGCTTTTAACTCTGCATGGTACTGCTTGAGTAGCCCCCAGTGAGTGCAATGTAGATCCATTCTTGGAGGTATTTAACAATGTACATGCTTTAGGAATGATATCAGGGTTTATTCAGCCCTTTGAGTGTAGTGTAGTCCTTCTCTTTTGAGCTCATATTTCGATGGTGGTGCGTTATGCCAGTTTACTCTTTTCTAATGCTTGGAAAAAAAAGGGAGCAGCACATCCGTATTTTCCTTCAAAGCAAGATTGTTGGTATAGTTCTACTATCCATATATATTGGCTCATGAGTGCAGTATGTCATTGGTTGCGTGCATTTTTTTAAGTGAAGTGTGTTATGTTTTGATGCCATTTATACAACATCTTGTGTCGCAATGCAACATTAATGTTTTTTTACTACTTAGGATTTTTGTTATGTTGTAGTTCCATGTATTATAATTGTAGACCGTCTACTGCACCCTGTGACCATGTTCGGTTATGAGCGCAGTATCATAATGTAATACTGGGATTAAGGGGATCGATGCGGTTTGAATCTTTGTTGTTGTCTTACAATTTCCAAACGCGGTATTTTCTTGACTTCGCTTCATCATTTGCCTTTCTTATTTGTAGTCCATCTTTTATTATGAGGGCATCCCGTTTTGATCTTGATGCATATATCATATTGCCTTTAACATGATTTGGGAAATACGGGTGTAACAGTGGATGTAGATCAGCTTTGATCGAACCACTCTAACCTTGTGTATTTCTAATTACTGCATTTTATTTTCCTTATTTTACATTTTTAAACAAAGTTATTAGTGGGTATCCTTTGCTAATAGCCATTCTCAACTATAATTTTGAGGTTGGCTAGATTTTTAGTCAACGGTAGTGTTTTATCAATCGTGGTTACGACTGTATTCGTAACCATGAGTATTGAATCAATATTTAGAAAAACTAACTCCTTAAATGTTCTTAGTCAAGATGTATCAAGAAAATGATATTGCTACATCTATTAAGACTAGTGTACGTAACGCTTTCCACATAATGGACGATGATTTACTCATGGTCATTGGAGGTGCCAAAGGGTTACATACTTTTGGTTGTTTGGAATAATCATAGAACGACTTGACGAGAGTCTTCTATAGGTTAATATAACTAGGTCAGAATAGAAGATCTCGTGGTAACGACGTACAAGTAGTCTTCTAACTTGAGGGTATTTTCGATCTTAAGTAGTTAGACTATACCTTGATAAATGCTTGGTTTGGTGACATTGTTATTAAGTATAAATATTATATGATTTATTTGTGGCATTTTGTTGATATTATATATCACACATTGACGTTTATTGATCGTAGGACAAGGTAGTTAATTTTCCAAATATATCCCTATGATAGTTTATATATATATATATATATATATATATATATATATATATATTGATGTGATGTGATGTTCGTATTGTGAATATGAATATCAGGAAAAAAAATTAAAATATAAAATTAAAATAATTAATAAATTTATTTTAAATTAAAATTATTAATAAATATTATTTTAAATATTAACAAACAAAATAAATATATTAATAAATTAAGCTAATTAAAATATTATACAATCACTTTATTAAATAAATAATAAATTAATTTAGTACAAATAAAATTTTATTCACATAAACACAAAATAAGATCTCATGTAATTTAATAAAATAATTTTTTAACTCACCGTTTTTACTCTATTACCAATGCATCTGATCCAATAATTATGTCAGAGCCCACATTCTATTTATGTGAATAATTAACTGATACATAAGGCGCTACTTTTAGAAAAGTCAAAGTATATGGGTGTTTAAGGAAAATGTGCTAAATTAAGGAGAACGTTACTGTAATTAAGGACTACCCTTGAGTGGAAAACCTCTTGATCTTTTGGCATTTACCTGACTCATTGAAATGATCTATTTCTAGGGTATGCCCTTATGAAAGACTCGAAAGTGTTTTTGAATATTAGGTTAATTCAAATAAGTGTATTTGAATATTATAAAATTAACTTGAAAATTTTAAATTAAATATCACATAATTTTATATAGAGTTATAAAATGAAAATTTTAAAATTGTTTTAAATTTAGAAAATACAAATGTCATAAAATTAATTAATTATATAATTAATAAAAGAATGCATATGTGCATATATATAACTTACAAATGATAAATATTATAATAATTAAATGTTTATATATTATATGTATAAAGAAAATAAAAGGTTATAAATAAGTAGAATCCATGAGACTTAGGGGGTATACATTGGATGTATATTAAATATATATAATAGCATGAGTTGTACTTGTTGTACCAATCTCCCTTAAATAGTCAATAATACTTTACAAAATTAATTTTGAATTATTAATTTAAAATAATAATGTTATCCATCATTTATAATACAAATAAAGTATCTTACATACCTATGGTTATTGAGCAACTTCAAGCTGTAGAATAGTTAAGTTGATGTTTATATTATTTCAAGATAAGTAAGAATGTTTATGTAACTTTGTTGAGCAACCTTAATAACTCCTTTTAGGATGTCGTGAAATGATGGATTCAAGGTAACTAATGTACTTCATGATTTGTTGAGCAACCTCAAGGTCATGAAGATGATTATGAACATAATTAAAAGTAAGTTAGGAGTTATATGTGAGATATGATTATTAAAGTGTTATTTACCATTTATGGGGACTATAATTTATTGAGCAACCTCAAGATTGTACAAACATGATAAATGGGTCCTAACACCCATTGAAGGAGTTTATGAAACTCTTGTATTTCTTTTAGGGTTTTTGAGAGATGTAGAATCAGAGGGAGCCTTATTAGATAAATATATAATAAATCATTCTAATAAGTATAGGAATATATGTAATGTTATCTAATTTACTCTACTGAATTTGCATAGATCAAATGGCAACAATAAAGTTATTTTCAAAAAGAACACATTAACAGGTGCAAATTGTAAAGACTGGCTATGAAACATTAAGATCACACTATTTTATCGCCAACGAGCCCTTAGCTAAACCCAATAAGGATGCAACATCTGAAATTATTAATTGGTCAATGGACCATAAACTTGCACGTTTTTACATGCTTTTGACTATGAGCGTCAATCTCTAAAGATAGCATAAAAACATGAATGTTTATGAAATATTAAAAGTTCAGACACCTACAAAAGTTTTACGGTGAGTGGTCTCGTACCGCAAGGTATGAGATTTCATGGAAACTATTTTTACAAGAAAATCAGCAAGGGCACCTCAGTCCAAGATCATGCACTCAATATGATCGACTACATTAAAAGGTTAGCCAAGCTTGGTACTACGCTTGATACTAAGATTCAGACTGACTTGATTCTTGGATCATTAGCCCATAGTTTGATTTTTTTTCATATTAAACTGTAATATGAACTCACTAAAGTATACAATCATGGACCTGCTTAACATGTTGAGGATGACTAAGAGAACGTTCACGAAGGAAACGAGTGCAGTGCTCAATGTCAAGGGTAGCACTTCTTTGAATAGTTTAAAGAAGAAAAATCGTAAGTCTAAAAATGGAATTGGAAAGACAAAGGTGCAAGAAAAAGGTGAATATCCCTTTTTCTTGAAGAAGGGACATTGGAAGAGGAACTGTTCAGACTACCTAAAGATGCTAAAGGAAAACGAATCAGATTCTGCTCCTAAAGGTATTTTTCATCGAAAATTGTTTACCTATATGTGCTTCTAGTTGGGTATTAAATACTTGATCTAGAACTCATATCAATAATTTGCTATAGGGACTTAGGAGTAAGTGGCCCATCGCAAGAGGGAGCATGATTTTCAAGTTGCAAATGGAGCTATTATAGCTACAGTTGTGATGGAAGAATATCGTGTAAAGCATGCAAGTGGACACATTTTAATTTTGAAAAATTCCTATTATGTACAAAACTTTATTATTTGAATAATTCACGTCTCTTTTTTGACAAACAACAGATATAGTTTTGTTTGTAATGACAATATTATGAATATTTGTTATGGAAATAAAATAGTTGGTTTTGGTGCTTTAAATAATGACATTTATGTTCTTAATATGAATCGTGTATTTGTCATTGAAAATGCTAATGCGTCTAAAGTACATGGTAGTTATTTTTTGAAAGTGCACACAGATCTTGTATAATATGGCTTATGTGTATACTAACATATATAGTCTAAACTAAGCAGAACTAACTAGCGGAGTAAAAAAATAGAATAAATAAAAACAATCATACCAGGATTTTTATATTGGTTCGGACCACTCGTCCTACGTCCAGTCCCGAAGCTCCCCTTTGGAATTTCCTTTAACCAAATACCCTCACTTTACCTGGAGGAACAAGCAGTGCAATAAAGTTTCTTGAGTTGACAAGCTTGTGTTCTCACAACACAAATTTTGACTGCTGGTACAAATCTTTCTATAATCTCCTTGATGATTCAGTATGCATGCTTTGTGATTATGGAAGTAAATCAGATGATTCTTGAGTAAAGAATTGAATTTGAATGCAATATAGTTGTAAGTATGCTCAAGAGAATAGAGATCAAGCAAGAAAGATTTAGAAAGTTAAAACTGATTTCAAATGTCGATCTCTATATATAGATATCAAAGAGTTATGTTGAATGGTTGTAATCATTCAATCACAGGCATTACCATTCACAGAGATGCTCATGAACAATCGCAACTATTGGAGATGACTTTTTAGAAAATAGCCGTTGAGTAATCAGTCGACTGAGCATAAACGTCACTAAATAAGAATGCTGAATTACGTGGAAAAATTCAAAAATAAGTTTGTATAATAAAATATTGAAGTTCAGTCGATTGAGATTATTTTCAGTCGACTACCCTTGATCGACTGAAAATAATCTCAGTCGACTGAACACTGTAAAAACTGTTTTTATATAATATTGTTTTTCAAAACTTGTTTAACTCTTTGATGATTAAAAACATTTGTATGCAGGTGTGTATGTGTGCTTATATGAACTACCAAGGAGATTTTACAAGTGTATCTAGGACCAAATACATACATTCTACTTAACGATCCATATTTTTGTTGCTTTTGAAATGTAAACGATCCATCTTGCTCTCTCCTTAGTTCTTTGACTCGATAGCTCGTTATACCTGCATAATATAGCAGTGGCATCAATCAAAGAGAGAAACGCATGTTCCCTAGCAATTGCTTCAAGTCCGAAAGCTTCAAAATCTGACATCTTGCAAAATATTTCTTCAAATACCCTCTTGTCGTTCAACCCATTTGAAGTGTTGCAACGCGATCTTGCTGCCATTTCACCATTGTAGGATTTGGTCATTAGATGCAAATTCGGGATGAGAAGGGTTAGATGAAGAAGCCGGAGTTTTGTCTTTTGTGGTCTTTTCTTTGAAACTGAATTTTTTGGAGTTTTCGCTTTAGAGCCTTAGAAATGTTGTAGAAAGCTTTTAAAAGATTAGGGTTTGAAATTTGAAAAGGTAAAGTGAAGAGCGAGGGTGAAAAGGCGAGGCTTTTCCTCTTAAAAAACAAGTAACTTCCAGTTCAGTCGACTGGCAAACATAATCAGTCGACTGAATCTATACAGAGTTGTTTTCCAAGAGTAAAATGCAATTTTTAGTTGACTAAAATATATAGGTTTAGTCATCTGAACTACCCTGGTTCAGTCGACCGAGTATTTATTTTAATCGACTTAAATGGGCATTTTTGGTTCCAGAGATTAAGTATGAGTTTAGTCATCTATATCAATAATTGTCATTCGACTGGGTATATATTTTTTATAGATAATATAAGATTTTAGTTGACCGGGATCATTTTTAGTCAACTAAAACTGGCTCTGGGAGTTTGTTTTGTTAATTTTAGTTTGTTGTTATTTTTTTATAACTTATATAAACTTTGAATTATTTGTCTGCCTATATTTGTCTTATTTTGAGAACTTATTTATACCAAATATATATATTTGAAAAACATATATACATTATAGATATATAAAAACTTATATACAACTTCATTTGCGTATATATACACTTAAAAACGCCATTTGTGAAAGCTCAATATCAGCCTTAATTCATCGATGGACTCGATTATTCTTCGGACGGATCAGTTTCCCATGAGTTTTCCATGTACGGTTTGTACATTTTTATCGGGGTTGATGGTGATTTCGATGGACTAATAAGTTGCTTCGACGAGGTAGGCTATTCAGAAGGAGTAAGCTGTTTAGAGGGGATTCCAATGGACTAAATGCACTATTTTGTTTGTGATTTTCCACAAAAACGCATTATAGATTTTTCTATAAAACTTAAACATTCTTCCTGACAGCGTTGCTCCCAATATAATTCTTTTTGCAACCGTATAGATTCTCCCTGATAGTGAGCTATTTCATATATACGCTCGTCTTGTGTCGTATTGTCCTTCAAACTTAATTGATTGCTTCACCTTCTTGCCTTTTGGTGAGTAGCGGTATGTTCTGAGGGAGACGAGGTAATTCTAATGTAGGAAGATGTATTATCTGAAGTTGACGTTGCATTAAAAGTTTGTGTTATTTGAGAATCCGTAGATTAAGTGTTGTAGTTCAAAATTCATATAGTAGTTTATATATACTAAATTTTTTACTAAATATAGCAATATAAGAAATCCAGTTAGTTATCAGGGTAATTCTCTACTATTCAAGTTTTACCATCTTCTATATATAGATAAGTTAATTAAATATCGAGGAATTTTTGATTAAAATTAGTTATCCATTGTTTTAGAAATCACTAGGTTTCGACCAAGAGATCTTTAATCACCTTTTTTTTAACACTATATCCAAATTTAGATATATTTACTTTATACTTAAGAGATCACATTAATAAGATTATTATGATATCAATTCATGTAGTGAACAAATCCCAAGATCTCTACGTATTTTTATAAAGGTAGATTCACAAAGAACTTAGTAAATATTGTTGGAACTGGACCAGCCCGCAGCGGAAGAAATGGGTGTATTTCAAAAAATTTACCATTTTGGATCATTAATGGGCTTATGAAGTTCAAATATACTTAGAACTTTTCTGAGTTTTCTTTTAAATAAAATCTTTATTTTATTTATATTTAGAAATAAAGTTTAAATTTAATTTAAGTATGTATGTAACGTAACGAACGTATCAAATACATTCGTGTTGCGAAATATAAGTATAACATATAAGAAGTGTATATTTGTGTAACTAAGCATGAGAAATTTTTTAAAAAGGAAAACCTTTGGTTTTCTTTCTCTTGACATGTATAATAAATTTAGAAAAGATGAGGCTACAAATGTAGAGAGGGAAACCCTTTTGTTTCTCTCTCTCTAATTACATTGAATGACAGATTAAGTGACGTTAATAGAATTTGCATATGCCTTTGTTGTCCAAGTTTTTTTTTCCTTTTTTATTTAAGTAATAAAATATACATGTATAATAACTGATAAGTTTACACATATACATGTTAAAATAAGTTATATATATAAGTTTGTTAAAAAAGAATTAATAATTATAACAATGGTTTCACTTAAGGAAGAGTTTGAAATTAAATTCTACAATTTCAAAAAAAAGTCCATTTTGACTTAGATTAAAATAACATAAACACATGTATATCTGTATGTATAAATAATTGCAAGTTATGTATTAAGTTTAAAATAACATACATATATATATATATATGTGTGTGTGTGTGTGTGTGTGTGTGAAGATTGCAATTTAAGTAACATATATGTTTAAATTTAATGTTAAAAAATGATTCAATCTTTTAATATTAGGTGTGAAATAAAAGTCTATAATTCTACATAAACGACCACTTATGAATTCTAAAACAGAACAAAAAACTTTTACTTTTATGACCAAAACAAGTAAAAGGAAATCATTTTGGAAAGTAGCTATGCAACATTGGAAATTAATTTTACTGTAGTTTTAAACAACCAAAAAATATAGTTTATTAATGTTTATATATACAAATGTTACAAAATTTTATATACAACATAATAAGATATTTTCACATTCCCTTTTATTTTTCAAAACAATGATAGAAAAAATATCGGACAACTTGGGCATATACAAATTTATTGTATGATAAAATAGATCCGACTATACAAAAGTGACAAACTGTAGAAGAGATAAAGGATTTGAACTATGTTAACCATAATAAAAATATAGTCAATAGATATGTAAAAAAGGAGAGATTTAAACTAAATCTGCATAATGATCATATAAACAAATGATATTTACAAAAGGGGATCTGAGTTATATTACAAGATGAATACATAAGATGGAAGAGATATAATATGAATAAATCTAAACCATTTAAGTGAGATAAAAGAGATATAATATGAATAAATCTGGATCATTTCAACATGATGAGTATACAAATAAATGAAGTTAGAATTACCAAAAATGAAGACAATGATTTGCACCTTGAATGATGAATAAACCCCGAATTGCTTGAATTAGCCTCTAGATTTTGCAAGGACGTAGAGACAAGAACCATCTTCAATTTATTTGGTTTTTTAAATTTTGTTTTATGGAATTTTATTTTTTAGGGAAGCCATTAAGAGAGAGGAGGAGAGCTTTAGAAAGAAAGAAAAATTGTCTTCTGAAAAAAGAACATGTAAAAGGATGGGAGAGAGAGAATATGTTATAAAGGAAACATTAAAACTTTTTCGATTTCCTTCTTTAAAACCTTCCCTATTTAATTCCAAATTAAATCACTAAATCCTCTTCCATCCTTTTCATATTTTTGGCAGAGGAAATTAAAATAAAGAGAAAAGAACAAAATATATTTCATAAATGATATTTAAGTGATTCATAAAGAGGAGATCTATTTCCTTCTTTTAACTCCTCCTTTAGATTTTTAAATCTCATTTGAAAACTCTCCCTTTTTTTCATCATGCATGTGGGCCTTAATAAAAAAAATTCCAAAAACACTTAGCAATTAAATAATTTAAATCCAATGTAAATTTTTATTGATATCGAATATCAATACATGTATTTATAATTTATAGATTCGCTTTATTAAGTGCTAATGTTATTCAAACAAATTAAAAAAAGTTTAATAATTAACATTTCATAAATATTAATTAATTTAATTAATTTACAATAATTTAGATATTAATAAATTGTGTGGTTTATTCAGAGTATCCATCATTATGGTTGTACAACTCAAAGGTGTAAATTCAGTCAGCGATTAATATCGAACTATTCGAATATTAATGTTTACACATCACTTAGCAGGTGATGTGATATTTTGGATGAATTTATCGTTTACACATCTTTTGGTAAAATCCAATATTACTTATTATAAACGATACCCGAAAGTGACAGTTATTTACAACAGTTTTCTTCGTCAAAACTACAACACTTTGGATTTATGGAATTTGTTCATGGTCAAAAATACAATACCATCCACATTCAACTTTATAGTCCAAGTACAAAGTCCTTGGTTTAATAATAACAATTATTATTAACCTAAATGCTCTGGTTAGAGACTTTGACTTTGAGATGACTTCAATTGACCATGATACTAACCTCATATAACTGAGGAGACGAATCCTTTCTTGAATATTGTTTCACTTCCAATGTTACCACTCGACCTAACTATAGTCGTTCGATGGACACCGTGCCACGATTTAACTATAATCAATGCTTAAAAAAGCTTCTACATTGAAGATCAATAGTATTCTCAAGTCGATAGAATTGAGTAAATTAATCACATCGATATTCTCTGCTTGACCTTAGTTAAATTAACCAACAGAAAACTATCGAGTGAGTCATTCCATAGTTACCCGATAACTATCAGTATGTAACCCCTTGGTGCTCCCAGTAGTCATGAGTAATACATTGCCCAACAATTGGAGAGCGTTGCGTACTCTAGTCTCAACGGAGACATTTAAAATAGTATATTTGTTTCATTGTGATAAATTACTCACGGTTATAACACTTTGTAACTACTATCACAATACATACCATTTATGGATCTTCTATTAAATATACTTTTAATTAAATTGATTAATTAATATAACCAGATCATATCAAGTATATAATAGAAAGAAAATATCTTTATTTCAAACAAGATTGGTCAACGAGTTAGATATATGTAACAAATTACATAATTTCCCTTAAGGCAACCCCTAACTCTATCAATCTCCCAATTGCACTGGGGGTCAATTATGGAATCTTATTCCAACTTCTCCAATCGGTTTTCTCTAAACCAATTCGGTCAGTCCCTTTGTGAATGGGTATGCTATTATGTTTTAATCATCTACGTTGTCAATCAACTCTCTTCGACAATTATAAACTGCTTTATCATGTAGAACAATTCGGAATATGTCTCCCGACTTCAAGTGAGCTATAAGTTCTATTACGGACTATATCATGACATTGTTATCATATAACAATGTTATGAGATTCTCAATATTTGGAATCGGCTCAGTTATAAATTTGTGCATTTATATTTTTATATACATTGTTTTTGTTACGGCGCTATTCAAGGCGATGTACTTAGCCTTTTTTCATTGAATCAGCCACGGTCTTTCAATTGGAACATTTTCAACTTTAAAATTCTTAACTTTAATTTATTATTGACATACTATACTAAATATCACTTATGGAATTTGAGTCTGAACACTCCTTTATAAGGAGTTTTTGTTTCTGTAAACAATTCTCTAGTATTTCATAAATACACGAGAACACTTCAAACAACCGTTTAGTGATATCAATTTGGATTTGATATTTGCTTCATGTATCAAATAAATAAACAAATCACGATATCATAAATAACATAACATGTATGATAACTCCTATTGCCAATGCATAAGGAACTAATCTCACATATTCTGTATTAAACAATTTGATAAGGTGTCTTTGCATATCAATTTGGTACATTCCTAATATCTTTTATACTCACTATAAAAGACAACATTTATAATCCAAAGTTGAGTATTAAAACAACTAAGGTTGATTTTAACACAAGCACATCGTCAAAATCAACAACGTGTTGTTTACTTATAGTTTAGAAATATCAATGTACATTTTAACATTCTTTCTTATGAACACAACCTTCCTCTGCATTTTGATTGATAATCAAACTATTTGATATTTCTATCAGTATATTTTTTAATTTTGAAGCTTATAAAATGATACTTTCTATCATTTCTTAGATTATATCTGTTACCCGGTTACTTGGCCTGGCTACGAGGCAATAGTTGTAGAGGATATGATTGGACCTAGACGAGACTCAAGCCAAGAGAGGGTTGGAAGTATAAGAGATCGGTGTAACTTGTTTGGATCGGTCTGTATATGTGGTTCGGTATTCGATGGTGGGTCGGTTGAAGTAGGATAGCTATTATGGAAAGTAATGGATGGGTCGGCCTTGGTGGATCGGTCAAGGAAAATAAGTTGAAGTGGATCAACCATGGTGGTTCGGCCTCGGTGGATCGACATGTGATGTTCGATCAAGGAAGATAAGTAGAGGTGGTTCGGCCATATTGGGTCGGCCTTGGTGGATCGATCAAGGAAAATAAGTTGAAGTGGATCAGCCATGGTGGTTCGGCCTCGGTGGATCGGCATGTGATGTTCTGTCAAGGAAGATAAGTAGAGGTGGTTCGGTCATATTGGGTCGGCCTAGGTGGATCGTCCTTGGTGGTTCAGTCAAGGTGGTTCGGCCAAGGAGAATTGGCATAGGTGGGTCGGTGATGATGGGTGACTGTGATGAGGTCAGCCCTAGTGGTTCGGTCAGATGTGGTTCGGCCTTGGTGGTTCGGTCGCATGGGCTGGGTTAGCTTGACTTGGTTTCAAGAGTGGATCAATGCGAGCATGAGCATGAATAACTTCGGGTCATGGTCTAGCTTGCTTCGAGCATACACGAGAGCTACTCCGAGTCGACGTTCATAGGATCCCAAATTAGCAAAAGGGGTTGGTCATGGTGGATCGGGGTGCTTGGTTCGGTCTATCTAACTCCTCAGCTATGGGCCGAACCATCTTAGTCATGGGCCTGGACAGGGGGTCTAGCCTATCTTCATCTATAAATAGAGGGGTAGTGGTCCAGCTTGAGGGACCTTTTTTGGGAGAACTTCAAAGAGACTCTGCCATTTTCTGTACTTACTTTCTTTCTGCTCAAAGTTGTATTCAAGCTGTTTGTTTACGGATTGTATCTGTATTCAAGTGATTGAAAAAGCAATAAAGATTACTTTCAAAGTGGACGTAGGCATTTATGCCGAACCATTATAACACTGGTGTTCTTGTTTTTGCATTCTACTGTGATGTTCCTCTATTTTAGTTTACTATCTTTATTAATCTCTCTACACAAATCTATTCTAGGGTGTTAGTGACCAATTCTGGTGCTAACATTTTGGTGCTTTCACTGAGAATTGAACTCAGACTGTTAGGATCTACTTTGTTGCTACTAGATTGAGGAAATCCCCCGAAGGAGATCCAAGTTCATTCTCAAGAGTTCATAGATTCTACTCAGAGTTCCTACGGATAAATCTAAGATGACAAGACCACGTACCAGATCCACCTCCCACAACGCCGATGCTAATGAGACCGCTAGCGTCCAACAAGTAGGACCCAGCAATTAGCAAGCTAATGCCGATGCAGAACCTGCCATCATCCCAAACCAAGCAGAAGCTGTCGCCAGGTAAAAGTTCAATGAGCTGATGAAGGAGCTCGTGGAAAGCAGGAGACAGCTTAACGAGCAGATTTAAGCAAAGGCCAACCTGATGACCCAGATCGCTCAACAGCAGCATCAGAACGCTGGAGGAAGCCATGCTTCCTACTCATCATCCGATAGCTCCGCTTCGTCAAATAAACACCCTAGGCGTAGACGCCGTAGGATTGAAACGGCACAAACTGGTGCAACAGAGCAATTGGTGACGAGTCGCCAAGGATAAACCAACAGAAATGATCCAGATTCCTTAGCTGGAACCGTGGCTCCTCAACTGCACCTGGGGAGTCGCACCTAACCTGGAGTGAGAATCTGGAGCACGCTTGGGAGTTGGTCAACCACCTTGCTAGGATCGTAATGAAGCGGGTCCTCAGGATGCACACTTAGGTGATCGCCGACCGAGGAGACACCAGCCGGAGCAATCGCACAGGACGGATACGACTTGGCAACCTGTAACAACCCTGTTGCTAGTGACATAATTAATTAATGATTAATTATGGTTAATTAATGTTAATCGAAGATTTTGAAATTTAATGAAAAAAACAATTAATAAGTTTTTTTTATAATTGATTTAATCCAATAAAAGAAATGAAATATAATCTCTTATATGTGAATTTAATTTTTTATTGAAATAGTATTAAATCAATCAGAGAATTTTAATTATTGATTTGCTAATAAATTGATATGAGTTAGTAATGAATTATTTTTAAATAATAAAGGGAAATGAGTAATTGTTTATTAAAAAAAATAGAGCTCTTGTTAAATTAATAGTTATATCAATATTTAGTAAAATTAGGACAAGGAATAAAATAATAAGTGATAATTAGTGTTTTAATTTGATTGTAGTTAATAATATTTATTAACTTAGTGGTTAATAGGAAAAGAGGATAAACTAATTGGAAAAATATGATCTAATCATTTTATTAGACTAAGTAAAGAGGTGACATATAGTTTTAATTCTTTGTATTAAAACTTGAGTTTGGGCTTAATAAAATTTAGCCCATTAGTGAAAATAAAGGAGAATTCTTATCTCCTTTGTATTGGAAAATGAATGGCACGTTCATTTTAACTAGGCAGAAAGTAAAAACTAGGTTTTTCAAAACTAAGAAACTCATAAACCTAGCTCCTTGGAAAATCACTAAAAATCAAGAAAAAAATCTAGAAAATAAAAGAAGATATGGGTAAGTCTCCAAATCCTCTTCTCTATCCGAATCTGGCATTTAATTTCAGCTTTATTTGATTTCAAATTTCTAAATTTTTTGGATGAGAGGGCTTTTAGGTGATTCTTGTGGCATGTATAGCACAGGAGTTGTAGAAGAAGAAGAGTGCACATATGTTGTTCTAGGCATTGCATCTTTGTCAAATTGGAGTAAAAGGTGAGTTAATCACTCACACTACTACCTTTAATCTATAAGAATAATTTTTAGTTGATATTTGAATTGAATTAGATGGTTTTTTGATTGAGTTGTTTTCAAATTGGTTGCTTGAATTTGAATGATTGTTTGGTTGTAGTTTGCTGAAAATTGTTTGTAAAAACAATTGCTGCAGTAAAACAGCGATATCTTAGTGCAAATATTTCCAAATTAGCTCATTCTTTTTGCAGTTGAAAGAAATTTCTATTAGCTAGAAGTTCTCTTTTAATCACTTTAAGAAATTCTGTTGTTTAGAGGGTCGAAATTGAGTTTGAAACTGATGTACACAGCTTTGCTCTGTGCAATATTTTTGTTGAAACCTGATATTAAAATCACCATAACTTTTGAATGGTAGATCGAAATTGATTGAGGTTTTTTTCAGCTGGAATGTATTTTCTTAAGGAACAACTTTTATGTTCGTCACTTTTTGTGAGTAATCAGTTTACTAAGAGTAATTTGAGTTTGAAGAAAATGTAACCTCTCTGTCCTGTGTTTTAATCTTAGCTTTGAAACACAGAAATTGTTTTAGGCATATCTTTCTCGTTTCTTGTCAGATTTAGATGATTTTTAATGTTTCAGAAAGCTTATTTTGTGTGATAACTTTCATATTGAACATATTTGCAAATTTTGAACATAGATTGATCGAAATCCTGTTGCAAACTCTCAGCTCTGTCGATGTGATAATTACATTCTCTAAACTAAACTTTTAGTAAATCAGGCATATCGCTCTCGTTTCTTATCGGATTTTGATAATTTTAATGTTTTGAAAAGCTTACTTTGTGTTTGACAACTTTTATGTTTTGAGTTTTGCATAATTTTAAAGTTTAAATGGTCAAAAATTTATTTCTTTGTTGCTGCTCTGTCAATGAAAGAGAATTGTTTTTAAATTTTCAAATCTTAGAATTGTTTCTAAATTATGTTAATAAATATTAAAAATGATTTTTTTTAGCAAGTTATTTTATATATTAAGCATGTTTAATAAAATATTTATGGATTTGGAAATATGACTTTGGAAATACAAATCTAATCAATTTTTACATAAAAATGATTATGGAATTGGAATATAAGTATTATGGTTTTATTACCTAAATAATTTAGGATTCATGGAATTTAGAAATGTTGTTTTGAAAAATTATAAACTTAGTTTATTTTTAAATAAAATGGTTATATTTTAATATGGATTTAGAAGAGTAATAAAATATGGTTTTTAAAATATAGTTTTGTGAATAATACAACCATATGGAAATTTGAAACAACTTTGTGTATATAAATAAATCTTGAAAAATTCAGAGTTATGGAATATTTTAACAAATCTGTGAATATTTTCACAAAGTTGAATAATAAATGGATTTATGGAAAATTATAATAAGCATTCTAAATAATAAACTCAAAAGAGAAAAATGTTTTGAGAACCTTAATTCTATAATTTGAGGAGTACTAATAATCAACTTAGTGTCATCGATTGGTTTAAATGCTTTCGAATAACTCTTCGTCGAATATGGTATAACTCATTGAATAGAATATTTGAGTGCAATTTACTAACCTATTAACGAATACTCGAATTTCATCGGGTAGTATGGGATGCCTTGGTTAAATTCTAGTGATCGTATTTGGGAAAGTACTTAGCACTTTAGAGTTGTGTTCTCTTCTGGTGTGCGACAAGTGGTTGCTAGATCCTTAAGAGAATATGGTTCAGGTTTTCCAGTGGCATCCGTAATAAGTGATATTTACTAACTTTTAGTAAATACTTGAGTTTCACCATACGGTATGGGACGTATTGGTTAAATTCTAGTGATTACTAAAGGTGACAATATTTGGCACTTTAGAGTTTACTCTCTTTTAGTGTGCGGCAAGTGGCTGCTAGATCCTTAAGAAGTTTATTCCTGGATTTCTTTTCAAACATAATAATTTAATAATATTAAATAAATGTGGAATTATCGAGTCATGGTTTTTACGATCACCTTGATCGGTATGGACTATCCTTGAGATCATTCTGTGATTCTGTGATTCTATGTTCCCAGTCTGAGTACGATCCTTGGTATCAGATCAGTTCGAATGATACCAATTTGTTTGTTTGTTTTCCACGGGTTTTGAGTAAAATCATTGCGATTGTTTTGGACGATCATTACGATCAGTTTGGATTAAGATCTCTTGGATTCTGGATATTTGGATTCTGTGACTGTTCTGTATTCGTGAAATAAGTATATATTCTTGTGTCTTGTGTTTGTGAAATAAACATATATTCTTATGTTGTGTGTTCGTGAAATAAATATATGTTCTTGTGTCTTGTGATGGATGTTGAGTTAATTCTGTTATTTTGTGTTTAGTGACTAGTTCGTGTTTGTGACACCCTGTACTGAGTTAATCATTGAAAATTGCATGCCTAGAGATATTGTGTTTTGTTCTGTGAATTCAATCCTAAACATCTGTATTTACTTATATGTTGTTTGTTCGTGTGCTTTATCTTGTTCTCACCCTTTTGGATATTTAGAGATAGTCTGACCCGGGTGTTATTTTGCTCGGGTCAGGCCGAGACTTTTCAGGTTACAGGATAGATTGACCTTTGAATGGTTGTGCTAGCAAGGAGATAAACGTTTGGACTTTTAGTTTAGTGAAAATTAGCCACACATCCTTAAAACGAAACTTAAATTCAAAGCGGGTCCCTGTTATAAAATATATAGTTTCTACATCCCTGTTTCTGTTTTCCGCCATTTCTTTCTCCAAATTACCCTTGCGCTTCGCTTCTTCTTCTTATTTTTTGATTTAAATGGTAAACTGCAATTAAATTAAAGACGAATCAATTTTTTTTTATGAAATATGATATTCTTAATATTTGCAGTTATGAATAATCGCAACAAATTTCTGCAAATATATGTGCAATAGTTGCAGAAATTTCTGCAACTATACGCAATAGTTGCAGACATTTCTGCAACTATTAGCAATAGTTGTAGAAATGTCTGCAACTATAAGCAATAGTTGCAGTAATTTCTGCAACTATAGGCAATAGTTGCAGACATTTCTGCAACTATTAGCAATAGTTGCATTTCTGCAACTATATGCAATAGTTGCAGATATTTCTGCAACTATACGCAATAGTTGCAGACATTTCTGCAACTATTTGCAATAGTTGCATTTCTGCAACTATATGCAATAGTTGCAGAAATGTTTGCAACTATGTGCAATAGTTGCAGAAATTTCTGCAACTATGTGCAATAGTTGCAGACATTTCTGCATCTATTTGCAATAGTTGCATTTCTGCAACTATATGCAATAGTTGCAGAAATGTCTGCAACTATATGCAATAGTTGCAGATATTTCTGCAACTATACCGTATAGTTGCATAAATTTATGCAACTATACCCAATAGTTGCAGACATTTCTGCAACTATACCATATAGCTGCAGAAATATCTGCAATTATTTACAAATTTTGTAAATTTGCAAAAAAATCAAAAACGTTGAAAATTTGCTGAATTATCTGCAAATATTTGAAATAATTGCACCTTTAATACAAATATGAATTTTTGGTATCAACAATGGATCTCATTTCAAAGATCATAAAATTTGTGATTTTTTGGTGAAAACGGTTTGTTGATCCGGTTTTTGTACATAAAGTTATACTCGTTTGAATTGTAAAAAACGTAAAGGGTATTTGTGTATTTTTACTTGCACGAATTTGAAAATAGGGATCGGAAATGTAGGGTTTGTATGTGAAGGATGTTTTGTTTATTTTGAAACTTATTAGGGATGTGAGCCAAACTCTCCCTTTAGTTTATCCCATTTAGGAATTTGGACCTTGTATATAAAATGTATAATTGAGATTAGAGAATTGTTAAATTTGTATAACAATCGAGTTTAGTATTTCATTTTGTAAACTAAATAATTTGTATATGTATAAGTTGAGATTTATTCCACTATGATCTGTGACTGTTATTTATATGATATATTATTCTGATTCTGAGAAATCGGCATGTCTATTACTTTGTATTAATAATGTATACGTCAAATTCAGTTTAGATATTAAGTGAAAAGGTATAAATGACGTGTCAGTATTAGTATAAAGATATATTCACATTCGATCGCCCTTAACAAGCCGTATTCTCCGGATTAGCAGATGGCATTACTTGTAATGTTCTTTGCTAATCTGGGCATCGCGGTGGGGTCATTACAGCACCCATTCAAACTTTGGATTTATCAGCCATGGTCAGGCAGCTTATGAGGGAGAAACAGGGCTCGACTAATGACGATTGGGGTAGATCAAGGAGTCATATTCCGTTTACATATAACATCCTACAAGCTGAGTACCCCCGAAAGTTCAGCATGCCAACTATTCTAGCTTATGAAGGGAAGACCGACCCTCGACAGCACATAACGAGATACGAGTGGATGATGGACTCGGCTAGGGAAAACGATGCGACCAAATGCAGATGCTTCCCATTAACCCTATCTGGAATCGCTACAATGTGGTTCACCAAACTTCCCCTACGATCGATCTCCAGGTTTGAGGAGTTAGCGGCGAAGTTTGTGGAGCAGTTTAGGATCCATGCTACTCACCTAAAAGACGTAATGTCGCTATCCAGTGTGATTCAGGCTCCTAGTGAGTCGTTGAAGGACTATTTATAGAAATTCCACGTGGCTGCTATCGAAGTTAGAAATCTGAATGACCACGCCATCCTTATGGCCGTCATGCGTGGAGTGGATCCGGAGTCCGAGTTTGATGACTGGCTGGTGGGCAAACCACCGACTACCCTGGTACGTTTTTATTCAAAGGTAAACCAATTCATGAGAAAGGAAGAGGCCAGGTGGTCAAGACGGAGCAGTGCGTCAGGATCCAGTAAGGAAGCGGTGCAAAGCAACATTATGGTAAAGAAATCTGGCGAGAACTCTGGTAAGGTCCAAGTCAATGTTCAAAATAAGAAGGAGCGGTCAAAAGGAACCGGAGGAGGAAATTCCAGATGGAAGAGAGAAACAGGAAAGTGGAAACCAAGAATCCCGAACTATAATGAATATACGCCCCTGAACACATCTTTAGAGAATATTTATCTATCAACTTGTAATACCTTTTAATACCGAATGTCGCGCCCAAAGGAATCGATAGAGGAACAGAAGCAGATCGGGAAGTATTGTCGATTTCACGGGACATATGGGCATAATACTGAAGAGTGCAGACACCTCTATGATGTTATAGAAAAGCCGATTCGCCAAAAGAAGTTGCGGTAGTTTGTTAAGAATCCGCAGGAAGGCGGACAGGGGGCATCCGACCCCAATCACGGGCAAGCTTCACACAGACCTGAGTAGCCCGCTCGGACCGGAGGAAGGCTGGTCATAAACACGATAATCAGTGGGCCTCATCCTGCAGACAAGAGTTGGCAAGAAATGGAGCGCTATGCTAGTTCCTTGAAGCATGCGGACTTCGAGTGCTGCTCGAACACAGAAGACGGGACTCCGACGAAATAGCAGCGAATGATGACGGATGATATAGTATTCAGAAGTAGGGATGCCGATCAGGTGGAGGCACCTATCATTGATCCGATGGTTATCTCAGCTACGATTGGACCGGTGCTTGTGAGAAGAATACTAATTGATTATGGGAGTTCTGTTAATATTATCTTCAAGAAGGCGTATGATCAAATGAAGATGGAGGCGAAGGATCTGAAACCATCTAAAGCCTTCATTCACGGCTTTTGTGGTGCAGCTACTAATGCAGTAGGTTTTGTCAAATTGCCAGTTGAACTAGGAAAAGGTGAACGCAGGAGGGTATGGATCCTACCGTTCATTGTGTTGGATGTTGATTCCTTATATAATGTTTTGCTAGGCCGATCGGCCCTGGCGGAGTTTAGGGCAGCTTTAGCCCCGTGGTGTTTGACCTTGAAATTTCCGACGGACAATAGAGTTGGTGTAGTGCATGGCGATCAAGCGACTAGTCGTGCTATGTGGCTGAGCTGAGAGAGGCCCAGTGAAGAGAGAAGGGAAAGGGTGTAGACAAGCATGTTCGCATCCATGTTGCTGAAAATTGACAAATAGCGCCTGAGCCTTGGCTTGGGCAGCACAGTCGGATCTATAGAGACATAGATCCAAGAGATGACGATGAAGAACCCAAGGAGGCCAAGGCAGGGCCGGCTGAACTGACGATTGACATTCCAGTCAGCCATGATGACCCATCATGGGTGCTGAAGATTGGATCACAGCTCAACCCCTTAATGATGAGGGATCTTACTGATTTCCTCCGAGCAAATCTCGATGTTTTCGCTAGGACCCATTCTGATATGTGTGGGATTTCTCCCGCCATCGCAAGTCATATGTTGAACATTGACCCGAAGTATGTGCCAGTGAAACAAAAAAGGAGAGGCATGGACCTGGAGAGGTCCACTACCCTCAAAGAGGAGGTGGATAAACTCAAAGCCAATGGGTTCATCCGTGACGCCCTCTATCCTGAATGGATATCTAGTCTCGTACTGGTGAGGAAGGCAAACGGGAAGTGGAGGACCTGTGTTGATTACTCGGACCTGAACAAGGCGCACCCTAAGGATAGTTTTCCATTGCCAAGAATTGATTAGCTGGTCGACTCAACAGCAGGACACGAGTTGTTGTCATTTATGGATGCGTTTTCGGGATACAATCAAATCCCGAAGCACATCCTGGATCAAGAGCATACAAGTTTTGGCGCAGACGTTGGATTGTACTGTTATGTAGTGATGCCTTTCGGGTTGAAGAATTCAGGGGAAACTTATCAGTGTTTGGTGAATCGGATGTTTAAAGACCAGATTGGTAGAACGATGGAAGTTTAGGTGGATGATATGCTTGTAAAGTCACGACAGTCAAACGACCACATTCGAGACTTAGCAGAGATGTTTGATATACTCAGATTTTACGAATGAAAATCAATCCATTGAAATGTTCCTTTGGCGTTGTGTCGGGGAAGTTTTTGGGTTTCATTGTCAATGCGCGAGGAATCGAAGCAAACCCAAAAAAGATTCAAGCTATTCGAGACGTACAAGCACCCAAAAGTATAAAGCAAGTACAAAGCCTGAATGGGAAAGTTGTTGCGTTGAGTCGATTTATATCCAGAGCAACCGACAAGTGTATTCCTTTCTTTGATGTGATAAGGAAAGGGAAAAGGAATTTTGAATGGACGTCGGATTGTGAGGAAGCTTTTCGAGCTCTGGTAAGTCACTTCGAGAGGCCCCCTATTCTGTCAAAGACCATAGACCATGAGGAGTTGTATGTTTATTTGGTCATATCCCAACATGCCATCAGTGCAGCTTTGATTCGTGAGGAGGACCGAATCCACAAGCCAGTGTACTATGATAGTAAGCATTTAATGGGGGCAGAGAGAAATTATCCCAAGATTGAGAAGCTGGCTTACTGTTTGGTGATCGCATCATGCAAACTCCGCCCGTATTTCCAAGCACATCCGGTCAGTGTCTATACCGATCAACCTTTGCGGCAGGTGCTCCAACGACCAGAGACTTCTTGAAGGTTACTCAAATGGAACATTGAGCTAAGTCAGTTCGACATCACCTACCTACCATGGAGGGCTATCCAGGGACAAGCGCTAGCAGATTTCATTGTAGAGTTCACTATATTAGACGAGCCAAGTGGAAGTGATGTGATTCCCGTTGTTCGATGGAAGCTATATACCGATGGGGCATCCAACGACCATTGTTCTAGGGCTGGTGTTGTTCTTGTAACTCCCGAGAACCGATCAATTTGTTACGCTTTGAAGCTTAACTTCCCCACTACCAACAACGAAGCCGAGTATGAAGCATTGATCGCTGGATTGAAGCTTGCCAAAGAACTTGGAGTGAAATCGGTTGAAATCTTTTGTGACTCACAGTTGGTGGTATACCAAGTATGAGGAGACTATCAGGCAAAGGGACAAAGGCTTGCCCCATACCTTACTCGGATTCAAGAATTGTTGACGGACCTCGAATACTATGATATTTTGCACATTCCACGCGAACAAAACGGGGAAGTCGATTCCTTGGCAAAATTTGCAAGCGCTGGCGATGCACAACAGATAGGCTTGGTTCCCGTTGAAACTTTACATGCCCCGAGTATAAATGAGATAGAAGTAGATTTTGTGGCGGAGACGGAAACTGAAAGGGAGTCGTGGATGACCCCGTTCAAAGAATACTTGCTACATGGAACCTTGCCCAAGAGAAGGAACGAGAGATGACAAGTCGTTCGCAAGGCCTCACGGTATATAATACAGGATGGAATGATGTATCGTAAGGGATTCTCCGTTCCCTTGCTTAGGTGCATCGCCCACGACGATATAAAGTGGGTTTTAAGAGAAGTCCATGAAGGAGAATGTAGCGACCATACTGGGGGGCAGACACTAACCAAAAAGATACTCCGCTATGGGTACTATTGGTCGACCGTGAATCGGGACGCCGCAGACTATGTAAGGAGATGCGACAAAAGTCAAAAGTACGCAAAGATCCCAAGAGCGTCGCCGATGGAACTCATGCAAATGGTTAGTCCATGGCCGTTTGCGATATGGGGGATCGATATTATTGGCTCCTTGCCAATCTCCAAAGGTGGTGCGAAATACGCAATTGTCGCGGTTGATTACTTTACCAAATGGGCAGAAGCAGAGCCATTAGCTACGATCACCACCAAAAAGGTCATTAACTTTGTTGTGCGAAACATTATAGGCCGCTTTGGTCTCCTACGGACTATCATTACTGACAATGGAACTCAATTTGAGAGTAGAGAATTCAAAGAGTTTTGTCAAAAGTATTGCATTGAGAAAAGGTTTGCAGCAGTCGCTCACCCTAAAGCGAATGGGCAAGTTGAAGCCGTAAATAAGATAATCAAGTCCATCTTGAAAAAAAGTTTGGAGAATGCTAGAGGCAAGTGGGTGGATGAGCTTCCAACGACACTCTGGGCATACCGAACCACCCACAAGTCCCTATCTCTTCGTTTACCCGATACTGAGTCTCGACTAGAGTGATAGAAGATGGAGGATCCTCGGAGATGGTCAATGCCATGTGTGCGCCCTATTTCACCTGTACGTAAGATTAAACGAGAACGAATTAGTAGAAGTCACACGACAAACTGAATTCAAGTGCGTGGTGGAGTGTAGGTGTCCGTGTGTGTCCTAGTGCATCCCCCCAACGGACCAGTATTTTTTTCTTTACTCATTGGAGTTTTCTCTCCCTGACTATGAAGTTGTGCACCTTCGTCACTTCTCGTAGGCGAGTTAAATCACATAACGTCGGGATTATTGAAGTCATAATTCAATATATCGTCAGGAATGGTTAAGTTGGATAGTCCCTTCAGCGAGCTTTCCATTTTTTGAGAAGACGATCCTTTCTCGATAGGGGTTATCGTGACCTTTGAAGTTCCGCTGACTTTACTCTTTTTCAGCTTATACGCTAAGCTCTTTTTCTTTTTCGAAGACGACGGTGGTTGGTTGGTGCCGGGAACATCGACTGCTAGTGCTTGTCTGGGGCTTATATTCTCGTCAACCGACACTAGAGCCTCCATTTCTTTAATCTCGCCTTCCTCGGTAGTATCATGAGTCCCTTCAACAGAGGGCACTGAAGGACCAACTTGTTCTTTACCCGCTTCAGCAGTCAGTCTTGCAGTTGTGGTGCCACTTGGAAGGCTAGTCCTGCGACCCTCTTCTAATAATCTGAACCTCGAAAGCAGTTCGTTGGTGACTACCAATTTAATGTCCTAATCTTCCACGGAGGTAGCTCGAATAGCCTCAACTGCCTCAGAGTACCTGGCGCCTTCGGGCCGTAGGCGAATACCTGTGAGAATTAAAAGAGATTCAAACTTCCAGAGAGATACGCCTTAAGTCTTAGAATAAAGGATGGGATAAGGATGAGACTTACGTCCTTCCAGCCATATTCTCGCAAAGCTAGGAGGACAGCGTACGTAGAACCACTCCTGTTTAAATTGAGAGAGTTTGTTTCACGTGCCCATGAGAACTTAGCATTTGGGGTGCGGCTCGAGGAATATATAAGATGGGCTATCAGCACGTCTCTTGAAATGGTAAATGTAACGGATATCCTCAGGAGTTGGAGGTCTGAATAGGAAACTCATAAAAATGATGTAGGTGCCATGAATAAACGCATGGCTATCGTCATGCAGTTGTGTAGGAGCGATCCCTATGTAATGCAACACTTCACGGATGAACGGATTGAAAGGTGGCACGCATCCGACCCAACACATGAATTTGTTTCATGCGGTATATCCAGCTGGGGGCAGATGGGGCCGATCTTGTCCTGACGGTACCAAAACGTCATCGAAGGGGATTCCGTGGATTGAGAACAATCGATGAAGAGCGGCTTCGTCGATTTTTGAGCTTGAGAATCGATGGGGTTATCTAGAACAACAGCTTCGTCTACGGCATCGGGAGCCGGATCTATAACCTCAGCAGGAAGTACTGGAATGTCAGGAATGGGGGCAAACGATGGGCTCGACGTCCCTACTACCTCTTGCCTTGAACCTGGTCTACGTTTGTCAGATATAGTGGCGGAGCTTGACTTCTTAGACATTTTGGGAAGGTGCTTGGTGTGAATAAATACCTATTTAAGCTATACTTGAAAGAAAATCGATATTAGATATAACGACAATGTATTCCCCTGTGTGGTGCGTAAACTAGTGCAACGATTCAAACATGAGTGCAGAGAAATTAAAGTTTAAAGACAAGTGTGGCATGATAGAACTATAAGTTGTCGTCCTTGGAGACCGTCATCACTGACCGTCTCCGGCAGTTTATCATATGATCGTTAGCGGAAGTCTTGGAATCAAGCATTGGAATCATAGATTGTAAAGGCTGTTACTTGCATTTATTGGGTTAGATTCGTGTTTGGAATTACTTAAGTTGTGGAGTTTTTATTACAAATTAAGTCCATGAGCTTATATGCTTTGGTCCTTGTCATTGTTTGTCATATTATGCATAGGTGTGGAAATATGTAGTCCTGATGTATGCGGTGTTCGAGATAAAATGGTCCTAATTGCCAATGCCGACCCCGACACTTAGTACCAACCCAATGCCTAACTCCTGAAATCAACCTATGATGGTCGCTTCTCTAATCTAGCACGACCGACCCACTCTTTGAGTTCTGACCGACCCACTCCTTTGTTTATGACCGACCCACTCACTCTCAAGTCACCGAACGGCCTCACCACGGCATATACCGAGCCACTCCCTCTCAGAATACCAAACTACTCTGTTGCAAGAATTCTACCAACCCACTCTATTCCAAGAGTCCTACCAACACACTCTATTTCCCAATTCCTACCGATCCAGCTCTACTCCAATAACCTACCGAACACTCTCCCTCAATCGGTATGCCAAGCAGAAGCCTACAGCCTACACACTGACCCCTGTAAATCACCGAACTCTCTTTTTCTCCATATCGCCGACTTTGAAGTTAAGGCTATAACTACTTCTCCTAGTAGCTTGTCCTTTGATCCATTAAGACCGAGCCGAACTCCTAGCCTAAGACACGCTCCTACCTCCAATTCGTCTCTCTCTTTGGCAACTCCTACTAATCTCTATTTAAGAACCCATGAACTCGGACTTCACACGAGACTCTAAACTTAGGGGGATGAATTGAGTGAAAGATTCGTACTTATATGAAAGGTTTGAGGCTATGGAAACTGTCGGGTTTCGGATCGAGATTTATTTGGGTTTGTTAGTGGCTGGAGTTGCAAGGTGGACGGTCTGGGTTTGAGGGGAGGAAGGATTGAGTGGTGAGCGAGGATTGGAGAGAAGTAAGTTAGGGGGCTTGTAAAAGTAAAGTAGAAGTGAAAAGAAGAAGGAGTGTAGGCTTTTATATGGTGAAGAGGGAGATGAACGGGCACTTTCCTATAGACCCGATCACCAAGCATCACTGGGTCGGCAACTAGATATGTTGAACGTTGTCCTAGTGAACCGGCCAAGTGGATCGACCTTCGTATGTCGATCTGCCCTTTATTCATAATATATATATAATGATAATAAATAAAATAATAAGAGTATTGATGGTAATAAAATGTATATATATGAATATATACACATATAATGATGATTGAGGATGATGATGTGGAAAAGAGACAGATACTACCAGATAAGTGGAGAAGCTTAGGCTTAGAAAACCCACTGCAATTCAGCCTTCGAAAGGTTGCAAACATTTAGCTTTTGAAAAGTTAAAACAAGATTTAAAGAATCTCTTTGAGACTAAATTAATACGATCATATGACGTGAAGCTTCTTCGAAGGCAAATGAAAAAGAACGGTCGGTTATAATTATAAACAAACTAGCCTCTGGAAACAAGGATTACTCACCGATTTAAAGCACGTCATATTGATTCACAAGACACGCTTTGGGGGGAAAATGTTACCCAGCTACGAGGCAGTAGTTGCAGAGGATATGGTTGGACCTAGATGGGACTCAAGCCAAGAGAGGATTGGAAGTATAAGAGATCGGTGTAACTTGTTTGGATCGGTCTGTATATGTGGTTCGGTATTCGATGGTGGGTCAGTTGAAGTAGGATGGCTATTATGGAAAGTCGTGGATGGGTCGGCCTTGGTGGATCGGTCAAGGAAAATAAGTTGAAGTGGATCGGCCATGGTGGTTCGGCCTCGGTTGATCGGCATGTGATGTTCGGTCAAGGAAGATAAGTAGAGGTGGTTCGGCTATATTGGGTCGCCCTTGGTGGATCGGTCAAGGAAAATAAGTTGAAGTGGATCGGCCATGGTGGTTCGGCCTTGGTGGATCGGCATGTAATGTTCGGTCAAGGAAGATAAGTAGAGGTGGTTCGGCCATATTGGGTCGGCCTAGGTGGATTGGCCTTGGTGGTTCGGTCAAGGTGGTTTGGCCAAGGAGAATTGGCATGGGTGGGTCGGTGATGATGGGTGACTATGATGGGGTCGGCCTTAGTGGTTTGGTCAGATGTGGTTCAGCCTTGGTGGTTCGGTCGCATGGGTTGGGTTAGCTTGACTTGGTTTCAAGAGTGGATCAACGTGAGCATGAGCATGAATTACTTCGGGTCGTGGTCTAGCTTGCTTTGAGCATAGATGAGAGCTACTCCGAGTCGACGTTCATAGGATCCCAAATTGGCAAAAGGGGGTCGATCATGGTGGATCGGGGTGCTTAGTTCAGTCTACCTCCTCAGCTATGGGCCGAACCATCTTAGTCATGGGCCCGGAGAGGGGGTCCAGCCTATCTTCGTCTATAAATAGAGGGGTAGGGGTCCAGTTTGAGGGACTTTTTTCAGGAGAACTTCAGAGAGACTCTGCCATTTTCTATACTTACTTTCTTTCTGCTCAAACTTGTATTCAAGCTATTTGTTTACGGATTGTATCTGTATTCCAGTGATTGAAAAAGCAAAAAGATTACATTCAAAGTGGACGTAGGCATTTACGCCGAACTACTATAACTCTGGTGTTCTTGTTTCTGTTGTTGTTTTTGCATTCTACTGTGATATTCCTCTATTTTAATTTACTATCTTCATTAATCTCTCTACACAAATCTATTCTAGGGTGTTAGTGACCAATTCTGGTGCTAACAATATCCAAACTCACAAATTCAATATTGCTCCCACTTACTTCGAGACATTTTTGGTTATTAAGTGTAAATAGTTTACTCTAAATCATTATTTAGTATTTTCTATTTCAATACATATGTATGAAACATAAAGTCATACTAAGTGGTAATCTTGTGAGTAAATCCAAATTAACTTGAGCATGTTGAATACCGAATCTATTACGCTAATTTCAACAATTGAAATTTGTGATATTATTCTTATCAACATTGCTCATTTAATTCCAACTTCATTAGTTATGCTTATAAAGACACAATCGTGGCCGATGGATCACATCCCTTCGGTTACGACAACCAAAATCATATTTTGATAGGGTACTTGGAATTATTTCATATTTGCGCATCATACCATATCATAGAGTCAACACTCTTAATGGTTTAATTAAACAACCGAGGATTATATATTTTTGACATTGATAAGAAACTCATAGTTTCTCTTTAATGTACGAGAATACTTGTTAGACACTCTAATGCATTATGTTTGTTTTGGTTGGATAATTTCATTTCATCTCATCCAATCAGTTATATCTATGGATCATATCCAATTCCATTTTACTACCAATAATTCCTCAAAGAAATTTCTTCACAATGAAGTTAGTATTTCTTGAAACAACAATTGTTTCTCAATGCAACATAATAGGTACTTATAAACATTTTATGAATTTCTTTATTTATAAAACTTGGTTTTAGTTTACAAAACTTATGTTCAAAACATAAATATGCCATCCAATGGCAGTCTTCTAAAAATTCTTTTGGGAAGATTCATACAAGATCACTTACAAATAATTATTACATGCAATCTTTCGACTCGCATAACCTGCCAACTCCGTGGCCTAGGATATATTGGGGTTTCTTATAACCCTCATCTTGTGTGATTTTGTAAACAGTTATTTAGATGAAATAATATTAACCTTGTGTACTACTCTTAAGTATATGACGTTATAGAAAGAAACTAACTCAACTTCACTCATAATTAATCGTACATTGTCAAACAAAGTTTGATTACTCCTTATCGATGCATCATTATGTATCATATGGAGGAGTGACTTCTGCGATTGAATCTTTATTCATTTTTAGGTACGTTCGGAACCTTTTCTAATATACTCACTCATTCGATCGAATCGAATCAAATCTATCGCATGTTATTTTAATTACTTCTATTTTATACTCAATGAGTTTACAATAGACATACTACATGTGTATCAAATGCACATGTCCATGTTGGTGGTAACTCATCGGTGAATATGATGAAGTAATGTGGAACCATTTTCGTATTAATAGACTTGTGATTACATACATCAATAAATGTCAATCTGAAGAGTTCATTAACTCTAATGATACTCCCACTAAATGGATGCATAGCCCTTAATTGTTTGAGATATAATAAACTAGTATTGTATGATTCGTAATCATATAACAACATTATCTCTCAAAACTACGGCTTAATCTATAAATCCAAAATAATTGTAAACAATATTAGATACTTCTGTATTTACTAATGTATCACTTTTGTTATGAAGTTATGATAACAAATACCATATTATAGTTTTATTCCATAATAAAAATTCATAATATTCATATTGAAATATAGCTATGTCTACTTTACAGTCGACGCTGAAAATAGTCAACATTTCACAAATAATGTGTGGTACATTTTACGAAAACAATTTTTGTATTTTGATGCAATTAATAAGTGTTATATGGCATGCTCCCACTATTTCCACCATTACTATAATAGCGTACTTAATTTGGAGGTCCTTCATTTACTTAATATAGAGTATTTATTTCATATACTGTAACTAGTTTATAGTGGAGAGTTCTTTGAATCTCGTAGAAAACAATTTTCTATACAAAAATACATTTCAGAATAGAAATCATATTTCTTATTTCAATGTTAAGTATCTTTTATTATTATAACAATTCTTGTCTCTGATGTTCTTTTATGAAGAAAAAGTGACCATTCACTTTCTTCATCCGAACTATATCTTAAATCACATCTACTCTTGTACATTCATTAATCTTTCTAAATAGTCCATTCAAAAGAAAAACCCTTACTACAAATATCATAATGAACTCTTTACAAAAGCGCATTCGATTATCCTTAACTTTTAAAAACATCATATTTGTTGCACTTTGCACAAAATGATCAAACTGACATTTCAGTGATCGAGTTCTTAGATTTATATTGTAGTTTTGATCTGGTGTTACATTTAATATGATACAATCCTTTCGTAATCAATCAAATTGAATACTCGACCTCGCACTAAGGTTTATTTGATTTTTCGGATGAACTAATTTCATCGAAACATTGTACATTACAAGCTTTGACCGTTCACCATATAACATTTCTATGCGATTGTATATGAATCAAATATCCATAGTCTTGTATTGATTTTAGAGTTCAAAACTCAAAGAATGCAATGCATGGTCTCAACCACTAAATACATATGCAACCAAATTACGAAAGTATTAAGTAGTTGTAAAACTAGGCACTTGCATGGGTATAGAAACGTTCACATGTAATAATCATTTATTAATAAGTATATGTCATATTTCTATTTGTCAATTTTCAATTCAGTTCATTTGTATCTCTTAATTGATAAACGTTTTATCGATCATTTTTAAATGCACAAACTTATCATTGTATATTATTATAACATTATATAGCATATATCCTTACAATATTAGAAATGTTAAATGTTGTTATTTCATTTTTCTAATAAGGCCCCCAATAGTCTTTTATGTTTCACCAAACCTTAAGTGAAACATATAAGTCTTTCAACTTCACTATGGGTGTTAGGACTCGTATGCCTAAGGGTTCTAACCTTGAGGAAAGCTCAATAAATCATAGGCCCGCATATGATGGATAACTCTTTATCGGTTGTATAAAAAACAACTCCCAACCTTTAGTACCTTGTCCTAATCCCGCCTTTACCTTGAGGAAAGCTCAACAAGTAAAGTGGGACTATTCCCTCGGACCTATCATATCGCGAAGGCCTAAGTATTGCATGTACCTTGAGGAAAAGCTCAACAAATACATGTAGTTATCTTACCTCGTCTATTCAATATATTAATGGTACTACATATAACATCTCTAGCTTGAGGAAAGCTCAATAACTAAGGAGTATGCAAGTGATCTATTAATATACAAATGATAGAGGAGAACTTTGTATTAAAAATTCATAATCTTTAATATATTATATCGAGTGATATCGACTTATAGAATAATGTATTTCTTATGAAACACTCTCATGATTCAAATGTCGAACACATCTAAAATCATGGTATACGTACATTTACGTATGTATTTATTCCTTAAGTCTATTTAAGGTTTCTTTAATGTTCCACCTTTAGTTTATACATTCATATCATATAAGTTTTACTATTATATAACTTTTATATTTCATATTACTTATATAATAGTCTTGTGTATAATATTTTATTAGTTAAATCTTATTTAATTAATTTTAAGCAATTAACTCTTTAATTAATTTTAAATTAGTGTTCCAATACAATTTTTATATTGGACGTATCTATTATAACCTTTATAGTGTATACTATAACCTTTATAGTATAACACGTATATTTTTTATATATGTATATTTTTTATTTAATTAATTAACCTTTATTTAATATATTTAATTAAACAATTTTAATTAAATTATATCAATTTCAAAATTTATCTTACATACACGTATAATTATGTTATCTTAAACACTTTAAAATAACATAACATATATCAATATATATAATACATGCATATAAGTATTAATTAATTAACTCATTTAATTTATTTATTTTATTAATCTTATTAATAAATTTTAAATTTCGAATTAATATTTATACAATTTCAAACATTTTTAAATTTTCATTACCTTTTCAAACATTTTGAAAATTTATGTTATATTATAATATTTTATAATAAACATGTTTTATTTTAAATTTAACTTTTAAATTTAAAATATAGTCTTAATTTTCAAAACTATTTTGAAATTAGCCAAGGTCTAATTCAAATTGGGCCTTTTCTATCAAGGGTGACCTTTGGACTCATTTCACCTTTTAGGCCAGACAGGTAATCAGGTAGGGCATGGTACTTGATTACCCAATTCCAATCCTAGACATCACCTTTCTAGACACCGTACTAAGTGTGCAAGCTTAATTAGTTAGTCATACTATGACTAATTTAGACCGCATAAGCTATTGGGCTCTGATACCATTGTTGGAACTGGACCAGCCTGTAGCGGAAGAAATTGATGAATTTCAAAAAATTTACCATTTTTGGATCTTTAATGGGTCTATGAAGTCTAAATATACTTAAAACTTTCCTGAGTTTTCTTTTAAATTAAGACTTTATTTTATTTAGATTTAGAAATAAAGTTTAAAATTTAATTTAAATATGTATGTAACATAACGAATGTATCAAATTCATTCATGTTGTGAAATATAAGTATAATATATAAGAAGTGTATATTTGTGTAACTAAGCATGAGAAATTTTTAGAGAAGGAAAACCTTTGGTTTTCTTTCTCTTGACATGTATAATAAATTTAGAAAAGACGAGGCTACAAATGTAGAGAGAGAAACCTTTTCATTTCTCTTTCTCTCTAATTACATTGAATGACATATTAACCGATATTTACAATAGAATCTGCATATGCCTTTGTTGTCCAAGTTTTTATTTATTTAACTAATAAAATATACATGTATAATAATTGATAAGTTTACACATATACATGTTAAAATAAGTTTTACTATATATAAGTTTGTCAAACCAGGAACTAACAATGGTAATAATGGTTTCAATTAAGGAAGAGTTTGAAATTAAATTCTACAGTTTCACACAAAAGTCCATTTTGACTTAGATTAAAATAACATAAACACATGTATATCTATATGTATAAATAACTGCAAGTTATTTATTAGGTTTACAATAACACACACATGCACACACACACACACACACACATATATATATATATATATATATATATATATATGAAGATTGCAATTTAAGTAACATATATGTTTAAATTTAATGCTAAAAAATGATCCAATCTTTTAATCTTAGGTATGAAATAAAAGTCTATAACTTTACATAAAGGACCACTTATGAATTCTAAAAAAAAGAAAAGTTATACTTTGATGACTAAAACAAGTAAAATGAAATCATTTTGGAAAGTAACTATGCAACATTGGAAATTAATTTTAATATAGTTTTAAACAACCAACAAACATAGTTTATTAATGTTTATGTATACAAATATTAAAAAAAAATTATATACAACATAATAAAATATTTTCACATTTCTTTTTTTTTCAAAATAATTACAGAAAAAAATATCAGACAACTTGGGCATATATAAATTTATTGTATGATGAAACAGATTTGAGTATACAAAAGGGACAAACAGTAAAAACGATAAAGGATTTGAACTATGTTAACCATAATAAACATATATTAAATGGATATGTATAAAAGGAGAGATTCAAATTAAATCCATGTGATGATCATATAATCAAATGAGATTTACAAAAGGGGATCTAAGTAATATTACAAGATGAATACATAAGATGGAAGAGATATTATATGAATAAATCTAAACCATTTAAACATGATGAGATAGAAGAAATATAATATGAATAAATCTGGATCATTTCAACATGATGAGTATACAAATAAATGAAATTAGAATTACCAAAATGAATTCCATGATTTTCATTTTGAATGATGAATAAAACTCCGATTCGCTTGAATCAGCCTCTAGATTTTGCAAGGATCTAGAGACAAGAACAACCTTCAATTTATTTGTTTTGTTTAAATTTTTTTTATGGAATTTTTTTTTCATGGAAGCTACTAAGGGAGAGGGGGAGAGCTTGAGAAAGAAAAAAATTTGTTGTTTTAAAGGAAACTGTTACCCGGCACTTTGGCCCGGGCTACATGGCGATAGCAGCAGAGCTTGTGGTTGAACCTGGATGGGAATTGAGCTAAGAAAAGATTGGAAGTATAAGAGACTGGTGTAATTTAGTTGTTGGTCGACCTATACACATGGGTCGGTATGTCTGATGCTGTTCGGCACGATTGTAAGGCGCACGAACACGAGGTGAATCGGTGTTGGGGTGTGGATATAGCGGACCGGCCAATTGTGGCTCGACATGCATCGTTCGGTTGGTAGAGTCGTGGTTGTTTGGCATGCATCGTTCGATTGGTAGAGTCATGGTTGTTCGGCATGCATCGTTCGGTCAATTGTGTTCTGGTGTTCGTGGTTCGACTAACTCCGGTCCGGCCTAGATGGATAGGTTCGGCCTAGCTGGGTCGACCTAAGTGGTTTGGTCAAGAATGGGGAAACGAGATGACTCGGTCTAGGCGTCCAAGGAAAAGTCGCTCGGTCAGGTTCGTTCGGCCACCATCGTTCGGCCATCATCGTTCGGTCACCTTCGTTCGACCACCATTGTTCAGCAACCGTCGTTCGGCATGCCTGGTCTGGTGCATAGAAGTTGTCTACTATGGGCTAAAGTACCTTGACCTTGGGCCTGCGTAGGGAGTCCAGCCTATCTTCGTCTATAAATAGAGTGGCAGTGGTACAGCTGAAGGGACTTTTTTTCAAGAACTCCAGGGACACTCTACCATTTTTCGTACTCACTTCTTTCAGTTCAAACTTGTATACGAGTTGTTTGTTTATGGATTGAATATGTATTCAAGTCTTTGAAAAAAGCAATATAGATTACATAATCAGTGGACGTAGGAAATTACGCCGAACCACTATAATTTTGGTGTTCTTGTTCCTGCAGTTACTTTTGCATATATTCCTCTGTTTTAATTTACTATCTTCATTAATCTCTCTACACAAATCTATTCTTGGGTGTTAGTGACTAATTCTGGTGCCAACATTTTGGTGCTTTCACTGAGAACAGCGTTCTCAGGCTGTTAGGATCTACTTTGTCGCTACTGGATTGAAGGAATCCCTCAAAGGAGATCCAAGTTTATTCATAAGAAGTTCATAGATTATACTCAGAGTTCCGATCTATAACTCTACAATGGGAAGACCATGTACCAAATCAGCCTCCCACAACGCGGATGTCAACGAGACCACCAGCGTCCAATAAGTGGGACCTAGTAATCAACAAGCTAATCCAGGTGCAGGGACTGCCACCGTCCTAAACCAAACAGAAGTTGTCACCATGACAGAGTTCAACGAGCCGACGAGAGAACTCGTAGAAAGCAGGAGACAGCTTAACGAGCAGATTCAAGCTAACGCCAATCTCATGACCCAGATTGCTCAGCAACAGCATCAGAATGCAGGAGGAAGCCCTATTTCCTACTCATCATTTGACAGCTCTGCTTCGTCAGATGAGCATCACAGGCGTAGACGCCGTAGGATTAAAGCGGCATAAACAGCTGTGCAGAACAATCCAACAGAATTGGTCCAGCACTCTACCTAGAACCGCGGCCCCTCACTTGCTTTGGGAAAATCGCACTCAAACTGGAGTGGGAAACTTAAGGTCTGGAGCACAGGTGGAATCTGGTGCACCACCACGTTAGGGTCGTAGCGAAGCGGGTCCCCGGGACATAAATTTGGGAGATCACTTACCAAGGAGGCACCGGCCGGAACAATCACGCAGGATGGAGTCCAACCTGCCGCCTCCCATTCAGACCCCAGATCTATCAGCTATGGTCAGACAGCTGATGAGAGAAAATCAGGGCTTATCTAACGACGATTGGTGTATAGCTAGGAGTCATACTCTGTTTGCAGATGCTATCCTACAAGCTGAGTACCCCCGGAAGTTCAGCATGCCGACTATTCCGGCGTATGAGGGGAAGACTGATCCCCGACAGCACATAATGAGATATAAGTGGATGATGGACTCAGCTAGGGCAAATGACGCGACTAAATGTAGGTGTTTCCCAATAACCCTATCCGGAATCGCCACCATGTGGTTCACCAGACTTCCTCTGTGATCAATCTCCAGGTTTGATGAGTTAGCGGCGAAATTTGTGGAACAGTTCAGAATTCATACCACTCGCCCAAAGTACGTGATGTCTTTATCCAGTGTGATCCAGGCTCCATTGGAATCGTTAAAGGAGTATTTGCAGAGATTTCACGTTGCTGCTACCAAGTAAGCAACCCGAATGACTACGCTATTCTTATGGCTGTGATGCGAGGAGTAGATCCGGACTCGGAGTTTGGTGATTGGCTGGCAGGAAAACCTCCGGCTACCTTGGAGCGTTTTTATTTAAAGGCACACCAATTCATGAGAAGGGAGGAAGCCAGGTGGACGAGGCGTGGCAGTGCGCCAGGGCCTGGCAAGGAGACGGTGCAAAGCAATATTGCGGTAAAGCAATCTAGCGACAATTCTGGAAAGGTCCAGATTAATGTTCAAAACAAGCCTGAGCAGCCTAAAGGATCCGGAGGAGGAAGTTCCGGTAAGAAGAGGGAGGCAGGAAAGTGGAAACCCAGGATCCCGACATACAGTGAATACACTCCTCTGAACGCATCTCTGGAGAATATTTATTTATCAACTTGTAATACATTCCAATATCGAAAGCCATGCCCAAAGGAATCCATTGAGGAGCAAAAACAGACCGGGAAGTACTGTCGGTTCCACGAGACCTACAGGCACAACACCGAGGAGTGTAGACACCTCCATGGTGCTATAGAAAAACTAATTCGGCAAAAGAAGCTACAGCAATTTGTTAAGAATCCGCAGGAAGGCGGACAAGGGACATCCGACCCCAATCGCGGGCAGGCTCCACATCAACCTGAGGAACCCGCTCGGACTGTAGGTAGACTGATCATAAACACGATAGTTGGTGGGCCCCACTCGGCAGACAAGAATTGGCAAGAAATGGAGCGTTATGCTAGTTCCCTAAAGCATGCGGATTTTGAGTGTTGTTCAAACACAGAAGATGGGACCCCAGCAAAACAGTAGGGAATGATGACAGACGATATAGTGTTCAGGAGCAGAGATGCTGATAAAGTGGAGGCACCTACCATAGACCCGATGGCCATCTCGGCAATGATTGGGCCGACGTTTGTGAGAAGAATATTGATTGATTGCGGGAGTTCTGTGAACATTATTTTCAAAAAGGCGTACGACCAAATAAAGATGGAGGCAAAGGATTTGAAGCCATCTAAAGCCCGCATTCACGGTTTTAATGGTGCAGCAACTGATGCGATAGGTTTTGTTGAATTACCTGTTGAGTTAGGAGAAGGTGAACGTAGGAGGGTACAGAGCCTACCGTTCATTGTTTTGGATGTTGATTCCCCGTATAACGTTTTTCTGGGCCGACCGGCCCTGGCGGAGTTTAGGGCAGCTTTGGCCCCTTGGTGTTTGACTCTGAAGTTTCCGACGGATAGTGGAGTTGGGGTAGTGCATGGCGATCAAGCGATTGGTCGTGCATGTTATGTGGCTGAGCTGAGAGAGGCTCGATGAAGAGAGAAGGGAAAGGTTGTGGACAACCCTGTTCGCATCCAGGTTGCACAAGATTGACAAATAGCGCCCGAGCCTTGGCACGGGTAGCAGGCTCGGATCTACAGAGACATAGATCCGAGAGATGATGATGAAGAACATAAGGAGTCTAAAGCTGCACCGGCTAAACTGACGATTGACATTTCGGTCAGCCATGATGACCCGTCACGGGTGCTTAAGATTGGATCACAACTCACTCCCTCGATGACTGAGAATCTAACTGACTTCCTCCGAGCGAACTTGGATGTATTCGCTTGGACCCACTCTGATATGTGCGGGATTTCTCCTGCCATCGCAAGTCATATGTTGAACATTGACCCAAAATACGTAACAGTAAAACATAAAAGGAGAGGTATGGACCCGGAGAGGTCTGCTGCTCTCAGAGAGGAGGTGGACAAACTCAAAGCCAATGGGTTCGTACGTGACGCCCTCTACCCTGAATGGGTTTCTAACCCCGTACTAGTGAGAAAAGCGAATGGGAAATGGAGGACTTGCGTTGATTACTCAGACCTGAACAAGGCATGCCCTAAGGATAGTTTCCCTTTACCTAGAAATTACTAGCTCGTCGACTCAACAGCAGGGCACAAATTATTGTCATTCATGGATGCGTTATTCGGGATACAATCAAATTCCGATGCACATCCCAGATCAAGAGCACACTAGTTTTGTCACGGACGTCGGATTATATTGTTATGTGGTGATGCCTTTTGGGTTAAAGAACGCCGGAGCGACTTATCAGCGCTTGGTGAATTGAATGTTTAAAGACCAAATTGGTAGAACAATGGAAGTCTATGTGGATGACATGCTCGTGAAGTCACGGCAGTCAAACGACCACATTCGAGACTTGGCGGAGATGTTTGATATACTTAGATACTACAGAATGAAAATCAATCCACTGAAGTGTTCCTTTGGTCTAGCGTCGGGAAAGTTTTTGGGTTTTATTGTCAATGCACGGGGAATTGAAGCTAACCCAGAAAAGATTCAGGCTATTCGGGACATACAAGTGCCAAGAACTATAAAGCAAGTACAAAGCCTGAATGGAAAAGTCGCCGCGTTGAGTCGATTCATATCTAGAGCGACCGACAAGTGTATTCCCTTCTTCGATGTGATAAAGAAAAGGAGGAGAAATTTTGAATGGACGCCCGACTGTGAGGATGCGTTCCAAGCTCTGGTAGGACACTTGGAAAGTCCCCGGTTCTGTCAAAGCTTGTAGACCATGAAGTGTTATATGTATACTTAGTCGTGTCTCAACATTCCATAAGTACCGCCTTGGTTCGCGAGGAGGACCGAATTCAAAGGCCAGTATACTATGTCAGTAAACGTTTAAAGGGGGTAGAAAGAAATTATCCCAAGATTGAGAAGCTAGCTTACTGTTTAGTGATTGCATCACGCAAGCTCCGTCCGTATTTTCAGGCACCCCTGATCAGTGTTTATACCGATCAACCTTTGCGACAGATGCTCCAACAACCAGAAACCTCTGGGAGGTTACTCAAGTGGAACATTGAGTTAAGTCAATTCGATATCACTTACCTGCCACGTAGGGCTATCCAAGGGCAAGCGCTAGCAGACTTCATCGCAGAATTCACCATATCGAACGAGCCAAGTGGTGTTGATGTCATTCCCCCCATTCGATGGAAACTATACACCGATGGGGCATCCAATGACCGTTGTTCTGGGGCTGGTGTTATTCTAGTAACTCCCGAAAACCGATCCATTTGTTATGCTTTGAAGCTCGATTTCCCAGCTACAAATAACGAAGCCGAATATGAAGCATTGATTGTTGGCTTAAACTTACCAGGGAACTCGGAGTGAAATCGATTGAAATCTTTTGTGACTCACAATTGGTGGTGTATCAAGTACGAGGAGACTACCAACCAAAAGGGCAGAGACTTGCCCCATACCTTGCTCGGGTTCAAGAACTGTTGGCAGACCTCGAATATTACGATATTTTGCATATCCCGCGTGAACAAAATGGAGAAGCCGATTCATTGGCAAAATTCGCAAGTACTGGTGATGTACAGCAGATGGGTTTGGCTCCCGTTGAAATCTTACGTACCCCGAGTATAAACGAGATGGAAGTAGACTCTGTGTCAGAAACAGAAATTGAGAGGGAGTTGTGGATAACCCCATTCAAGCAATACCTGCTACACGGGACTTTGCCTAAAAGAAAGAACGAAAGACGACAAGTCATTCGCAAAGCCTCGTAGTATATAATGCAGGATCAAATAATGTATCGAAAAGGATTTTCGGTTCCTTTACTTCGGTGCATTGCCCACGATGAGATAAAGCGGGTCTTGAAAGAAGTTCATGAAGGAGAATGTAGCGACCATACTGGAGGGCAGACCCTGGCCAAAAAGATCCTCCGCTATGGACACTATTGGCCAACCGTTAACGAGACGCCGCAGACTATGTGAGAAGATGCGACAAATGTCAAAAGTATGCGAAGATTTCGAGAGCTCCGCCGACGGAACTCACACAAATGGTTAGCCCCTAGCCATTTGCAATATGGGGGATCGATATAATCGGCTCCTTGCCAATCTCCAAAGGTGGTGCAAAATACGCAATTGTTGCGGTCGATTACTTTACCAAGTGGGCAGAAGCAGAACCCTTAGCTACGATCACCACCAAAAAGGTCATTAATTTCGTTGTACGAAACATCATATGCCATTTTGACCTTCCACGAACTATCATTACGGACAACGGAACTCAGTTTGAGAGTAGGGAGTTTAAAGAATTCTGCCAAAAATATTGCATTGAGAAAAGATTTCCGGCAGTCGCTCACCCAAAAGCCAATGGACAAGTTGAAGCCGTAAACAAAATAATCAAATCCATATTGAAAAAACGTTTGGAGAAGGCTAGAGGCAAGTGGGTGGATGAACTTCCGACAGCACTCTGGGCTTACAGAACCACTCACAAGTCCGCGACTGGCCACACTCCATTCACGTTGGCATATGGCACTGAAGCTGTTATACCCGTGGAACTTGAAGTTCCTTCTCATCGGGTGACTCACTATGATCCTAAGACGAATCAGGATCTTTTACTGGAATCGCTGGACTTTGTGGACGAAAAACGTGATGAAGCTGATTTAAGGGCGGCCGCGTATAGGCACCGAGTCGCTCGATATTACAATGAAAAAGTTCGACCGAGAATCTTTGATGTGGGCGATCTCATTTTGAAGCGAGTTTTTCTGATCCCATCACATATGAATCCCACATGGGAAGGTCCATACGTCATTGAACGGAAGCTTGGAGAAGGAACTTTCAAGCCAGCGACCGTCGATGGCGTGACGCTCCCCCAAGCATGGAATAGCGGGCATTTGCGCCGTTATTACAATTAGCCCACTTCTTTCGCATTTTAGTAGTAATTGTTTCCAGTATGTTTTTCTTTTGTTGTTCTTTGTCTTCGGCATGTAATAAGACAATTCAGTTTGTTCTTATTTGTTATGATCAATAAAGGCTTGAAGCCGCTTTTTCTATGAACTGTTGATGTTTCGTGTTTTATAATTCCATGGAAAAATTAAATCACTTTATTCTGTCCGGCGTATGAACGTGCACACGAAATTAAAAGTCAATCGATAATATAAAAAATCTCTAAGTCCCTGGAGTGCGAACTAGAGTACTCTGAGTCCCCAGAGTGCGGACTAGAGTATAAACAATTTAAAAATCTCTTCCCCGGAGTGCGGACTAGAGTACTCTGAGTCCCCAGAGTGCGGACTAGAGTATAAACGATTTAAAAATCTCTGAGTCCCCGGAGTGCGGACTAGAGTACTCTGAGTCCCCAGAGTGCGGACTAGAGTATAAACGATTTAAAAATCTCCGAGTCCCCGGAGTGCGGACTAGAGTACTCTGAGTTCCTAGAGTGCGGACTAGAGTATAAACGACTTAAAAATCTCTAAGTCCCCGGAGTGTGCACTAGAGTACTCTGAGTCCCTAGAGTGCGGACTAGAGTATAAACCACTTAAAAACTCTAAGCCCCAGAACGTGGACTAGAGTACTCTGAGTCCCCAGAGTGCGGACTAGAGTATAAGCGATTCAAAAAATTTCTAAGTCCCCAGAGCGCGGACTAGAAGATTTACGATTCAAGAAATTTCCAAGTCATGTGGAAACGGACCGGAGCTTATGTAACCCACAAGACTTCAAATTTCGACTACAAGTTAGGCAGTAAGCTAAATAGAAAAAATCAACGAAGACAAAGAAACAAAATTTTATTTACTAATCCAAAATAAAGTTCCATTACAACTTTCCTCGAGTTTGGAGCAAGAAGTCTATTTACAATGACTATGAAAATAAATAGAAATAACTGCATAATTTAGACTTATTCGGATTGGATGTGGCACGACTGGATAGCTACTTTTTTGATTTTTTCTCCTTCTTCGGCTTCTTCGAAGGCTCCTCACCCAAGCGTTTTCTCTTGGACACCTTGCTTCCTAGCGAGATGGTTCCCGGGGAAGCAGGAGGAACTTCCAGTAGCGTGATCTCCCGGGGGGGAATTATCTTAAAGGGTCTATTTAAAGGATCGTCAATTTCCATCACTTGAGGTTCGACTTTAACTTTGGCCTTCTCTTTCTCCTCTTCCGCGACTCGCTCCCCCATGCTAAGTTTTGAAGTAGGTTCGGAGGCGCCAGTGATTTCAACCTCACATGTTCGTCCATGGGCGAGGGATCCTCGGCCTTGTCCTCATCGAGTGCTCCGATTACTTGGGCATCGGGTCCGAGAGCATCCCCAGTGTGAAGCTCTTCCGCTATTTTTTCTTCCTTCTCTGTGGCGACATCGCTCCTTGGAGTTGGTTCAGGATCAGAATGACCTACATGGAGTCATAAAGGATAAGTGTTAGAATACATCTATTGTTCATCAAAAGCAATGGTCCTTTCAACCCTAGAAAGAAAAATTACACACCGGCTTCCAGTTGACTCTCAGCTGTTTTAGGAGTCTCACCCTCGGGAATAGGAGAAAGAACATGAACATCAAGCCCGGGTTTCTCTGGGTCATATCCAACATGCTGCTCGAAAGGATCGAGTGATGAGCAACCAGCCGGTGGAGCGGAAGGAGGAACTGGAGACTTGGTTCCAGATGATCCAGTAGCGTCGTCCTTCCCTTTCGATGAGGAGGAATCTCTTATGTAGAGGGCTTTGGTCGCGGATAAGTCGGAAGGCTCATTTCCTTGAAGCACTTCCTTCACAAGAGACTCCTCATCAATTTCTTCGGTGCCCAGCTCCACTCGCTTAATTTTTACTAGAGTATCCCATGCCAGCTAACGATTCCAGGTAACCCTCGCCCAGAAATGATAGATCTCGATGCATGAGAACTCGAGCGTTGTATTCAGCAATAAGCGGATCAAATAAGCATTTAATTTCTTCTCTTCCGGCTTCAGCAGCTGCCTAAGGGTGAGAATCAATCTCTGTCAATGCCATTCTTTTGCCCTCTTCATGGGCCACATCCTTTAATGCTTCGGCTTTAGAAAGTTCCTCGTCGAGCTTCGTTTTTAAGAGCCGTTTTGTGACGATTTCCTCGCAATACCGTTGCGACTCTTCCTGTGCAGCGGATTTCTCTTCTTTTTCTTTAAGCAGCAGCTCCTCCAGTTCTTTAACTTGCCGAGCGAGGACATCCTTTTCTTTCTAGATGGAGTCTTTTTCTAAGGTTAGAGCACAGCTACGTTGAACTGCCTCATCGATTTCCTTTTTGTGAGTGACTTCTAGACGGCTGACTGCCTCAGCTGTATCTTTGGCGTTTTGTTGAGTGGCCTCAAGTTGAGATTTGTACGAGGAAAGCTCTTCGTCCTAGACTTTGATAATCTCTTTATCATGAATGACTTCAAGTTTCAGGCGATCGATTTCATGCTGACGTTCTATAGAAACTTCTGAAACTTTTTCTACCAAATAAACAAACGCATCGTGTTGGACATAGACATTGTTATTGCAGGCGATGGCGCTTTATTTGACATGCCCTGGAATTGGGTGAATTGCAGGAAGAAATTTCAGTCCGTCGAAGCATATCTTCGGAAATGTGGCTTTAAGCTCGGCTAATCTTTCGGTAATCGACGGGTCATGTGCAGGAGTTGGAGGAGTATGCCTGGCCGGAGCCACAGACTTTTTATGAGGCTCACGAGATTGCTTTGTGCTGGACGAGCCAGAGTGTTGGTCACGGGGAGCTTCAGATTGAGATCCCTTCTAAGCAGATTTATCCTTGCTGTGCTCTGAGTGAGGGGGAGGGTCGTTGGAGTATGAAGAATGGTTGTATGTTTTTCTTTGCGAAGACGACGAGTCTCTGGGATGGTAATCCCTATTGCTGCTGTCATCTCTTTCCCGGCGTCTACCTGACCCCGAATCTCGACTGGAGTGGTGGAAGATAGAGAACCCGCGAAGGCAGTCAAATCCGTGAGTGCGCCCCATATCACCTGCACAGAAATCAAGTGAGGGCGAGCTAGCGAGAATAATATGATGGTTGAAACTTAAGTGTGGGGTAGAGTGTGAGTGTTCGTGTGTGTCCTAGTGTTTCCCCCGACGGACCAGTTTTTTTTGCTTTACTTATTGGAGTTTTTCTCCCTGATGATGAATTTGATCGCCTCCATCGCCTCTCGCGGGCGAATTAAGTCCCATATCCCCTGGGTTGTTGAAACCATAATTCAGTAGGTCATCAGGGATGGTCAAGTTTGAAAGACCTTTCAATGAACCCTCTAGATGTTGAGGAGACGACTCTTTCTCAACCGGAGTGATTGTAACTTTAGAATTTCCGCCTACTGTTTTATTTTTCAATTTATAGGCTAAGCTTTTTTGCCTCTTCAAAGGGGAAGAGATTTGGCGATGCCAGGCGTGTCCGTTATTGGTGCAATGTCGGGACCTAATTTCTCATCGGTCGTTTTTGGCACCTCGGCCTCCTTTATTTCACCTTCCTCGGATATATCGGGGATTACTCCTGTAGAGGGCATCAAAGGCCCAGCTTGACCTTTGCCCTTTTCCGTGGCGGGTCCGGTTGTAGCGACGCCAGTTGGGAGACTAGTTCGACGACCTTCTGCTAACAATCCAAACTTTGAAAGCAATTCATTGGAAATAACAGACTTGATCTCCCGGTCTTCCACAGGAATAGCTCGGATGGCCTCGACGGTCTCATAATACCCAGTACCTTCGGGACGTGGGCTGATACATGTAAAAGTCGAAAGAAGTTTAGAAAGAATACACTTCGTGCCTTAGACAAATATTGTTTAGGAAATGGAACTTACTCCCTTCCATCCATCTTCTCGCAAAGCCAGGGGGCAGCGTACATAAAACCATTCCTGCTTATATTGGGAGAATTTACTCCATGCCCCCATCAGGATCTGACACTTGGAGTGTGGCTCAAGAAATACGAAGGATGGACTATCAAACCGTCTTTTGAAGCGATAAATGTAGGGGATATCACCGGGAGTAGGAAGCCTGAATAAGATGCTCATGAAAAGAATACAAGTGCCATAGATGAACGCATGACTATTGGGATGTAGTTGTGCCGGGGCGATCCCGATATACTGTGACATTTCACAAAGAAAGGAGTTGAAAGGTGGCACGCTACCAACCCAGCACATGAATTTATTGCACGCTGTATATCCAGCTGGGGGCAGGTGAGGCTGATCTTGCCCCGACGGAACTAAAAAATCATCAAAAGGGATCCCGTGAATTGTACACAACCGACGAAGAGCGGTTTCGCCAATTTTTGAAGCTTGTGAATCAGTAGGATTGTCCAGAATGGCTGCCCCGTCTATAACGTCAGGAGCCAGGCCAATAGCTGCACCTGATGGATCCAGAATACCCTGCGTAGGAGTTGTTAGTGGACTTGAAGTTCCTACTACTTCCTGCTGAGAACTAGCCCTGGGCTTGTTTGAAACTGTGGCCAATAGCTCAATCTTTTGGACATCTTCAATGAGCGTCAGATATGGATAGATACCTGTTTGAACTATGCTTAAAAGATAATCGATATTAGATATAACGACAAAAATATACCCCCCCCCCCCCCCCGTGTGGTGTGTGGACTAGTGCAATCATTCAAGCATGAGTATAAAAGAATTAAAGATTTAAAGACCGATGAAGTGTGATTGAGCATTAAGCTATCATCTTCGAAGACCGTCATCGCTGACCGTCTCCGAGAGCTTGTCCTACGTTCGGTAGTAGGGGTCTTGAAATTGGACATTGGCATTATATGTTGAAGGATGTTATTTGCTTTTGTTAAGTCGAACTCGCGTTTGTAGTTCTTAAAACTATGGAGTCATTAGTCCAAACCAGTTCCATATGCTCATGTGCTTATGTTCTTGTCATTATTCATTGTTCTATGGTTAGGCGTGGAAGTATGTGATCTTGACATGTGTTATGTTTAAGTGGAGATGATTTCGGTTGTCAATGCCGATCCCAAAGTCCGAAGCCGATCGCCATTCTGAACCTACATACCGAACCACCCATCTACAAGTTACCGAACGACCCTCTAGGCTAACGACACCGACCCACTCACTTTCCTCCCCATCACTCTCTCTAATTACCGAACGACCTCACTTTGACTCCTATCGACCTACCAACCTAACTTCCTACCGACCCGTGCTCTCCCTCGAGGCCGAGCGACTTCCTCGATCGGGATGCCAAACCACACTCTCATCTCGCAACGTGACCGACCCGCGTTTACTCTTGAGTCATTCATCACAGGACACCTTCCCTCTTCCATCTAAGTCATAACTTCCGAATCCTGAAAAATACGACTACTAAGAGACTATTTCGTCAACCATCTACGGCGGTCGAAGCTCTAACTTAAAGGTCGGCCTTCCTCGTGGTTTATCTTTCCCTCTCTCCTCAATTATCCTCTACCCGTTCCTATAACCCGAGAAAAGGGAAAGCCACCCACTCGAGTAGCAAAACTTCGTATGCAATCCCGAGTACTGATAAGAAGTTCGTACCTATGAAGAAGACTTAGGATTTGCGGCAGATTCGAGATGTTGGATTGAGGAGTCGATTGAATTCGGGTACAGTTGGAATTGCGAGGGGAGAAATATAATGTTCGATGATAAACGAGTAGGTAGGTTTGGGAAGATAGGAAGAATACGGGCTGGTGAGAGTAGAATAAGAAATAAGGAAAAGGGGAAGAAGTAAAGGATGAGGCTTTTATATGATAGGAAGAGAAGATGAATGGGCCTTACCCAGTGGAACCGGTCAAAGTACTTCGATGGTTCGGTGAGTAAAATGGCCGAGTATCACCGGTTAGGCCGAACGCATGGTTTGGTGCTTATACGCCGACCCATCCATTATTAAAAAAAATGTGTATGTATATGAGTATATACATATATGCGTATAATGATAGGAGGATCTACCATGATCCGACTTCCGAGAGGTTGTATGCATCCGGTTTTTGGAAAAGTTAAAAGCGGGATTTAAACGACAACCGATTATCATTCCGAATGAGATAGCCCCTGAAAGTGAGGATTAATGGCTGGTTCAAAGCACGTCGTGTTGATTTATGCGATTCACTTTGGGGGGCAGATGTTACCCGGAACTTTGGTCCAGGCTACATGGCGATAGTAGCAGAGCTTGTGGTTGAACCTGGATGGGAATTGATCTAAGAAAAGATTGGAAGTATAAGAGACTGGTGTAATTTATTTGTTGGTCGACCTATACACATGGGTCGGTATGTCCGATGCTGTTCGACACGATTGTAAGGCGCACGAACACGAGGTGAATCGGTGTTGGGGTGTGGATATGGTGGACCGGCCAATTGTGGCTCGACATGCATCGTTCGGTTGGTAGACTCGTGGTTGTTCGGCATGCATCGTTCGGTCCGTAGAGTCGTGGTTTTTCAGCATGCATCGTTCGGTCAATTGTGTTCCGGTGTTCATGGTTCGACTAACTCCGGTCCAGCCTAGATGGATAGGTTCGGCCTAGCTGGGTCGACCTAAGTGGTTTGGTCAAGAATGGGAAAACGAGATGGCTCGGTCTAGGCATCCAAGGAAAAGTCGCTCGGCCAGGTGCATTCGGCCACCATCGTTCGGCCATCATCGTTCGGTCACCTTCGTTCGGCCACCATCATTCGGCAACCGCCGTTCGGCATGCCTGACTCGGTGCACAGAAGTTGTCTACTATAGGCTGAAGTACCTTGACCTTGGGCCTGCGCAGGGAGTCTAGCCTATCTTCGTCTATAAATAGAGAGGCAGGGGTACAGTTGAAGGGACCTTTTTTCGAGAACTCCAAGGACACTCTGCCATTTTTTGTACTCACTTCTTTCAGTTCAAACTTGTATACGAGTTGTTTGTTTACGAATTTAATTTGTATTCAAGTCTTTGAGAAAAGCAATAAAGATTACATAATTAGTGGACGTAGGCAATTATGCCGAACCACTATAATTCTGGTGTTCTTGTTCCTGCAGTTACTTTTGCATATATTTCTCTGTTTTAATTTACTATCTTCATTAATCTCTCTACACAAATATATTCTTGGGTGTTAGTGACCAATTCTGGTGCTAACAGAAACATTAAAACCTTTTCAATTTCCACCTTTAAAACCTTCCTTATTTAATTCCAAAATTAAATCACCAATCCTCTTCCATCCTCTTTATATTTTCGACAGAAGAAAATAAAATAAAGAGAAAATGACAAATTTCATTTCATAAATGATATTTAAGTGATTCATAAAGAGGAGATTTATTTTCTTTTTTTAACTCTCCCTTTTTTCATCATGCATGTGGGCCTTATAAAAATAATCCAAAAATGCTTAGCAATTATTCTATTTAAATCCAATTTAAATATTTTATAAATATTGAATATCAATACGTGCGTTTATAACTTTTATAGATGCACTTTATTAAGTGCTAATGTTATTCAAACAAATCAAAAAAGTTTAATAATTAACATTTCATAAATATTAATTAATTTAATTAATCTACAATAATTTATAAATTAATAAATCATGTGGTTTATTCAGAGTATTCATCATTACGGTTGTGTGAATCAAATATGTAAATTTAGTCGGCGATTAATATCGAGCTATTCGAATATTAACGTTTGCATGTCACTTAGCAGGTGGTGTGACATTTTGGCTGAATTTATCGCTTACACATCTTTTGGTAAAATCCAATTTCACTTATTATAAGCGGTACTCGATAGTGACAATTATTTACACCAATTCTCTTCGTCAAAACTATATCACTTTGGATATACGGAATTTGGTAATGGTCAAAATTGCAATATCATCCACATTCAACTTTATAGTCCAAACACAAAGTCCTTGGTTCAATAATAACAATTATTACTCATCGAAATGCTCTGGCTACATTCAACTATCAATAAGTAACCTCTTCCCCCAATAGTCATGAGTAATACACTGCCCAATATTTGGAGAGCGTTACGTACTCTAGCCTCAACGGATACATCGATATCCAGCCTCTATGCATCTTGACTAGGAACATTTAAAATGGTATATTTGATTCATTGTGATAAATTACTCATGGTTACAACACTTTGTAACTACTATCACAAAACATACCATTTATGGATTTTCTATTAAATAATACTTTTGATTAAATTGATTTATTAATATAACCAGATTATATCAAGTATATAATAGAAAGAAAATACCTTTATTTCGAACAAGATTGGTCAACGAGTTAGATATATGTAACAAATTACATAATTTCCCTAGGGAATACCCCTAACTCTATCAAATATATTAGCAATTTGATTTTTGGTATTAACAAATTCAAGAGAAATAGTGCCTATTTCAATATTATCTCGAAGAAAATGATGGTGAATATCAATATGTTTAGTTCGAGATTTTTCGATAAATTGATCGCACTTGTATTATCACAATATATAGGAGATTTAGTAATTATTTTTCCAAAATCTTTGAGAGTTTGCTACATATAAATCACTTGTGCACACGCTAAGGCAGCTGACATATACTCAGCTTCACAAGTCGATAATGAAACACAATTTTGTTTTTTACTAAACCACGAAACTAGAGATTGATCGATAAAGTGACAGGTGTCACTCGTACTCTTTCGATCCGATTTGCAACCTTCGAAATTAGCATCACTATATGCGACTAATTTGAAAGAGCTGCCTTTTGGATAAAAGAGCCCATAACCTTTGGTGTTGGTTAAGTACCGCAAAATTCTTTTCACAACTCGATGATGTGATTCCTTAGGTTGTGCTTAAAATCTAGCATATAAACAAACGCTCATCATAATATCCGGTCTACTAGCAGTTAAATATAGTAGTGATCCTATCATACTATGATACAATTTTTGATTGAAATCTTTTCCGCTCTCATCTTTATCTAAATGCAAGCTTGTGCTCATTAAAGTTGGTTTACTCGGCGTGTTATCCATTCCAAATCATTTTAACAACTCTCTACAATATTTTTCTTGATAGATAAAGATTCAGTTTTTCAATTGTTTGATTTATAGACCCAAAAGGAAATTTAATTCTCCCATACCTGACATTTAGAATTAATTTTTCATAATATTCACAAAATCATTGCACAAATTTTCATTTGTGGATCCAAATATTATATCTACATAAATTTGAACAACTAATATACCATTATTTTTCTTTTTAATAAATAATGTAGTGTTTATTTTACAAATTTGAAAACTAGAATTTGATAAATGATTTTTAAGTATATCGTACCAAGCACGGGGTGCTTATTTTAGACCATATAACGCCTTTTTAAGCTTGAAAACATGATCAGGGTATTTTAAATGAGCAAACAACAGTGGTTGTTTTACATAAACATTTTCTTTAATAAAGCCATTTAAAAATGCACTTCTGACATTCGTTTGATATAATTTGAAGTTTTGATGACATGCAAAAGTGAGTAATGTTCTAATAACATCTAATTGAGCTATAGGAGCAAATGTCTCTTCATAGTCGATTCCTTCTTCTTGATTGCACCTCTGAGCTACTAATCTAGCTTTATTACGCATTATGTTACCATTTTCATCAGCTTTGTTTTTAAATATCCATTTAGTACCAATTATGGATTGATCACCCAGTCTTGGCACAAGTTCCCAAACTTTATTACGTTCGAATTGGTTCAATTTCTCTAGCATTGCTAAAATCCAAAAATATTCTTTAGCAGCTTCTTTGTAGTTTTTCGGTTCAATATTATAAATAAATGTTGCGTGACTAATTTGATTTAATTGAATTCTAGTTGTAACTTTAGTGTTTATACCACCTATTATATTGTCTATTGGATGGTCTTTTCAAATTATACGGGGTGATCTCAAAACATTATTGTCATTATTATTTATATTTATTTTTTCATTTTCATTATGGTGAGCCAATAGTCATTATTCGTTTTCATAAAATATTGGGTCAAACAACAGTCTGGTGTGAGTGGTAATGAGTTTCAAAATACTATACAGGTAAATATGGTGAGGAACAAGAGCACACAAATCATACCTTACATGTTCCTACAACCAAAGAGTTAGAATACAACACTATAATATGCTACTCTACAATATCTTAAAGGTATACCACAAACCAAATAAAGGATATCAGCCCAAGTATTCCTATCTCCAATACCTACTTCCCTTGATACCTAGGAGTGATATCCTACTAAAGAGAGAAACTAAAGCAACCATAGCATCCATCAAACAATCCTAAATATCACTCCATGTGCTCTGAAATTATGATAGCTTGCATGGCCTCCTTTCTACCAGGGACTAATGGAAATCTCGTTTCTCCATTGTACTCTCGTATCTCGTAGCCCAAAGCTGGATACGTGTCTTATAGCCCAAAGATGGATACTAGACCCAAAGCCATAGGTACAGGGTATATGAATCCTCGCCACCAATCCATGGGCATCCCCACTTACAATACCCCTACTTTGATTACAACAAAAAACACTTCGAGCATCAATGTAACGACCCGCATTTTTGACCGTTCAAGTCGACAAAACATACACACATGCCGACTCAAACAATCCAAAATACAGATAGTTATTGGGGTTAAATAAGAAAAGAAAAGAAAGAACAGAAACAACTCAGAATCTCGCAGCGGAAGGAACAAGATATAATAATAAAATAACAGTTCATGAAGCTATTAAATAAATAAATTTGATTATTATTATACATCATAAATCAGAGTTACATACATATCAGAGATAATACAACAATGCAGCGGAAAAAAATAATACAGTAGTAGAATACAAATGATGTAATACCAAACTCCGTCTTCGTCCTCCAGAATAGATCTTCAACCTTATCTGAAATGCTTAGGCTGACCCGAGCATAATGAAAAGACAAAATACTCGAGTCAGGACTAAAACATCCTTATGTAAGTTAAATCAATCGTAAATAAATATGGGTGTAACGGCGTCAGAGATGTTTACGGGGTTTGACATCTCCTATCCAGTGTCAACGTGCGTGCAATAACTCAAGTGATGTTACGGGATTTTTCCATCTCTTAAGGATCCGTTAAACTATCTACTATGTAGTACAATACGCTATATACAATAATGTCTATCATAAAGTAAAATATCAAACTAGCATTAAGCCATGGCCCATTCCACCCTTAACACATTTTTATTCCCAAGAGCATATACAAGACCGTAGTTTCCCCAAAACTGGAAGTCACCAGAGGGCAATCCATATACTAAAGGTACAAACCAAAACGTAGTGGTCGCGAATAGGATAATCAGTATGACAAGGTACATGAGGCGATACCAACTAGGATACTAGTAGTTGCGTGATCCGGACTGATGTTGGGCATAGCAGCTACTACCCCAACACCGCGAAACAACACTCCCAAATCAAGGGGTGCACCCAAATCGCATCACAAAAGTCATAGATATGGTATCGAAGGAGTGTGTCCGCTAGAGATGGCGATCCTCAATGGCCCGGCGCAGCTCCTATTTTAGTCATGTCAGGGGTCATCCAATATCGTTCTCTTTCTTCAGTCAATGCGTTCACCAAACCATCCACTTCGTTCTGGATCAACACTCCGCGTATACTAGTTATTAAAGTGGTTTTCGTTATCGACAGAGAGTATGTCCATATCCGATCCCGGTCTCTTTAATAACTATGTATTATTACACCGATGGCTCTTTTACATTTTCAAAATCAATTCATAATTGATTATCAAAAATATCATATTCGCTTCAAAAATAAAAGCCTTTTCAAAATCATCATATCTACTCAAAGTATACGATTTCATTTCAAAATCATTTTCGCCTCAATATCTCATTTCAATTTCAAAATCGTCCTATCTACTCAAAATATACGATTTCATTTCAAAAATCATTTTCACCTTACTTTTCACAAAACGATTCACATAAACTCGAATTCCAAAATTTAAAATTTAATCCTATTTCAAATCATCAATTTCAACTCGATTCAGCTTCTCAATAAACCATTTCAAATTATCAATTTCAAATACATATTTGAACCACAAAATAAACAATTTCACTTCCAATATATTTCGAAACTTTAAATATTTCACGTTTCAAAACAGCTCATATATTTATATAAAAATATAAGATTCGCTTTAAAACCATTTCGTATTCAAATTAGAATATACTTCAAATTAAACATCCGTATTAAGTAGTTTACTTAATTTCTGGAACAATTCCCATTTAATAAACTTAGATTAATATTCGGATTTCAAGAATTCATTTAAGTATTACATTCCAAATCAATTTCAGTTCAAATCCTATTCAAATCAATTTTATCTTCAAATTTAATTCAATAGTTTCAATTTAGTTCAATTCACAAATTTATTTAAATTTCAATTTAATTCCAAATTAATTAAATCTCAATTTCAAATTAATTTTCACTTCAAACTCAAACTTGAAATATCATTTCATATAAATTTTCTTAGAAATATTCAGAGTTCAATTAAAAGTCCAATCTTTTAAAACAAATCGACTTTCGAAACTTTACGCCATATTTCAAATTTTCTTAAAAATCTAAACTTCGAATAATTAAACCATTTCATTTACCAAGTTTAAATTCCAACATCTCGAGCTTCAATTCAAAATAATTCAATTTCCATAAATTGGATTTTTATTCTTAAATCAATTCATTTAAATAATTTCAAAACAACTTTTAAAATCATTTAATTTAACAAACCCGGTGTCCGTATATAATTCTCTAACCTATGGCCAAGTGGTTAGTTATTTCAATTAAATGTCAGGGATGAATATATATTACTTAAACCAATCACAGTGTCATGTGCATGTATAACAGGATATATATAAGCAAGTAAACATCCAAACATTTAAATATCAACCAATAGCATCCATCGAAATAAATCATCCAATAGTCAATACAATTCACGGCAATTTCATAGTTATCAATATCGGGAAATTTGATTTCAATTAAATCCTAATTTCAATTTACTGTCAATTTAAATTTTCAACGGTGAATTCACACGACAATCTATATGACAATTAAATTTTTATCAAACAACGACAAATAAATTCATATCACTTCATAATGTCAAATTTAACTACCATAAAGATATTCAGTACGTTGTGAGCGTTATAAAACACTCACCTTGATTTTCCAGTTTTAAATCAAATCGAACAACGTTCGATTTAACCTAAAATTTTAATGAGCTCCAAACATCTTCGGATCTGCACTGCAGCGTAGCTATCATCGCTGCGATTCCGGCATCGCTAGCTTCGTCCAAAACGGACCTCGTACGCATGAGATATGAGTTGTTAAAGTTTGTATATATATTAATATAATTTAAATCAAAAAAATAATTTTTTTTATATACCAGAATGCATCTGGCCGTTGATATTCATGAACGAGATCGGCCGCACGCAATATCTCTCATCTCCAAATCGCGTGAACGCTTCCAGGCACGCAGAACCCAAAGCCGCCTTCGATGAACTTCATATCGCAACCACCATCGACCTCCAGAAGATGATCAGCGACTACCAGTGTGTGCGCCACCTTGAGAGCCACCTACGCGCCAAGTTTCGTCGCGTCATTCGCCGCCGTTTGCACGCAAACTGAGAAAAACGCGCACGCTTCCAAGTCAGATCTGGGCGAATCCGTGACGTAAAAGCATAGATCAACCGTATGGATTTGAAGAGCTCGCCGAGATCTACAACTTTGCTTTTGAAATTTTTTGATTTCGTTGAACGGATTGAGAGATATTAAGGAAAGAAGTTCGAGCGATTCTGGCCATTGAATAGGTGGCGGCCATGAGATAGAATTAGGGTTTCTGAAATGAAATAATGATAAAACTGTCTCGGTTTGCAAGCGTATTTATAAAGGTAGGTCCAAAATCATCCGAACTCCAATCGAAACATGCCGCCAGGCGTTTATAAGGTTTTACCCCTGTTCCGGACGCAATGGAACTAGTCCCAAGGCCTAATTCAATCGTATGTGGAAGATAGCCTTTTGAAGTCGATTATTTTAATTAACGACGTTAAATTTCTACGCGTTTCAAGCTCGCACGACCAAACGACAAGTCCGATTGCTACGAAAATTGAAACCTTACAATAATTCACTGTTATCGATCCGATGAAACCGGTTTCGTCGAATTCCGAGACAGTTGTAAAAATGGCTATTTCTATAGTCTAACTTCAATATAAAATTCCCAATTTTAAATTATTAACTTTTAAATCAAATTTCAATTGTTCACAAATTTCATTTTTAATTTCACAATAATTAACAATCTTTTACAATGCGGTTTTCCATTATAAATCCAGTATAAAAAATTACATTAGATTCAGCGTTCAATTATATTGTAATTCAAATTCAAGTTATTTAATTCCAATTGAATTCTTTTATTTCGATTTACACTTTCATTATTGAATCAACCATTTACTTATACATTATTATCAATAGTTTATAATTCATTTACTTTCATTTTCTTCAGCTATCATCTTATTTAAATTCACAGTAATATTAAATTACATTCATTTACGTTGATTTCCATATTATAACTTCAATATTAAATGTAATATTTTATTTATTTCGTTGCTTACAATCAAATTCAATTCAATTCAATTACTTGTTACATTCAAATTTAAATCTTTACTTACGTTCAATTACAAGTTAACATCTTTATCAAATTACAGTTTAAGTTATTATCTGATTTCAATCAACTGTAATATTAAGTTACATTTATTTATATTAGTTTCAATAACATAAAATTCCGCTATTAAATCTACCATTTTATTTATTCTTTGTTTACAATCATAACCAATTTGGTTTACAATCAAATTCAATTCATTATTTACATTCAATACAAGTTAACATCCGTATTTAATTTACAAATAAGTTATTTCAGAATTCAGTTTTGTATTTTAACTTGTAATTCACATTTAACAATACAAAATTTTATTTCCTTCGGATTTTTATCCCAAATTTTTATTTTAATTCGTATTTTTAAAGTGTTAAAAATACGGGTCGTTACATTCTCCCCCACTTAAAACTTTTCGTCCTCGAAAAGGAACGGGGAAGGGGAAACCATCACTTAGATATAATTCATTCAAAATATTCGACTTATTTGCAAAATTTAGTTATAGGATTTTTTTAGAATCTCAAAATTTTCTAACTCCCGGATTTTTGAAAATTTTCGGCAGCACCTCCTTTGCGCGGCTAGGACCGAAAAATTTCACAGTGGTAATAATTGCATGATATACATCTCATTACAAGAATGAGGCATCCCAGAACATGGGGAACACAATAATATACCACAACATAAACCGTAATCCGAGAACGTACCTTTTATTAAGCGTTTATTAGCATTTTAACTTACATTTTACATTTAGCGTAGAAGCGAGCTCCACAACGAAGCGCAACCCCTTTGCTACCTACTAAAATACTCAATAACCAAGTTAGAACCATGCATATAAAGATAGATCGATATACTTAGCATAAACAACATACATATAACATGTTTAGCTTCATAACTGAAATTCCAATTCCAGGACAGCAAATGAATCTCAGTTTTTGGTCACCTAAACGATAAAATTTGGCAATGGAATCTAAACAAAAGTTGTTGCATTCGTTTCAGGCTTTCCGGAATGTCCCAAATCATCAAATTCGGACCATCCGTTCAAAAGTTACGGCTATTTTTCTAAATGGATACGCCTCAGCCTGGGCAATGAATTGCGCAGGTCAGCGACGTTCACTCCCCTTTTCGACCATCTAAATGACAGAAAAACACAAAACATTTAAAACAAAAGTTTTAGCTTAAGTTCTAAGCTTTCCATAAAGTGCAAGATCGTCAAAATCCGATACACCAGTAAAAAGTTATGGCGAGAATACTAAGGTGCTTCAGATTTCTACTTCGCACAGGCCAGCGACTAATATTGGTGATTTAAGCCTAGTGGATGAAGGTATTTATCAAAACATTCTAAACAAAAGATGTAGCACAGTTTCTAGGCTTTCCGAAAAGTCTAAGATCGTCTAATTTCGTCCAGCCATTTAAAAGTTATGGTTGTTTTCGTTTTAGCATATATTGAACAATTTTGGATTTTTCAAAATTTGCTTTTATTATTTCAAAGTACAAACCATCAAACTTCAAATTTTCTAAAGAAAAAATCATATACACAAAGTCGTTTATTTTCTTATATATCCAGGAAATAAGTTTACATTCGATTTGTTTCCGATTTATTCAAGTTTGTTTCATTCATAATTTAAATTCAAGTCAATTTGCTTCAATTTAAATTGGATTCAATTATAGTTAATTTCACTTTGCTTCAAATTTGAATTTAATTATTTTAAATTTTATTCCGTTTATTCAATTCCATTAACACTAATGAATTCTACTAAATCAATTACTATCCATCCAGAATCTACACTAAATCAATTATACATTTCAAAGTCAATTTTTTTTTATTTCATACACTTCCAAGTTTATTGACATTTAGTTATATTCAACTTTAATTAGTTTCCATTTACAAATTTTATATTTCATTAATTTTAAATTTTATTCATTCACTTGTATATATCATTCATTTTTGTAACGGCTGCGAATTTTGCCCGCTCGAAAATCGACATCCATACTTTACATCGTACTCGAATGCCGTAGATTCGACCGTTCAAATTCGAGTCGCCGGAGCTTATAACAACATTAAGTAAATAACACAGCGGAATAAAAAGAATATAGATATACAACATCTGATACAATATTCAGATACAATGAATATCTATATACATCAGAGATATGATACAACAAATAGCAGCGGAAAGAAAATAGATAACAGCAGCAGCAGATAATCTTCATCTCCAAAGCACCAATCCAGATATAGCATGAACTCTCAATAACGATGCACAAAGATAAGCAAGTGCAGTCCATATCCAAAGACTGAACTAGCTCCAAATAATCTACTAAATCTGAATATCTAAAAAACCCAACTCTAGACTGCTCGTGTAGAAAAATTTTGAGCATCCAGAGTTTAGGAAATAAACAATAAACTCCGGATCAGTCATGGGACTGGTGTGAGCAACAAAAACAGTTTATCTTTAAAAACAAATAGCAAAAGATTTTTAAAGTCAATTCGCAATGCTTTTGGAAAATGAAACTACCATAAGACCTCCCACCACACACATAATGCAAACGCAGAATTGGAGGAGATTTCTTCTTATGATAGTCAAAGATGCTTACTACGCAAAATCAAATCATTTTGATATTATTATTAGTGCATAGTGTAGAAAACATTTCGAAAGTAGAATATAAATCTTAGCCAGCATAGACATTTCGAACTATGCCTACTATAGCTACCATCCAAACAGTGGGGCGCCACCATAAGTGAATGGCAGGTTCTACAACTAATACCGTACAAGGCTCGTATTGTTTCTTTGGATTTCCAACAAATGGTCAGGCCAAGAAACTTCCCATTGCCACATGGAAATGCCTCTGGAATGACGTCCCGAGAACCTAACCGGATCTCTGCCAACACAAGGCCGGGTTACCTCTACAAAAATAGGTAACTACTGACACGCGTATGCCATCCCCCGATCGTAACCGATCTTGCCGAGGATCCTTGATTCCAACAACCACATATGAATAATAATGCAGCAACCACATAGGTTAAGTATCTGGGCTCCATACCATGATACCACCTCTATCCAGAAAGAATGACATACACTAAGGGGCGCTACTTCCTAGAACCTTGCTGCATCTTTCCTGTTTTGACCATTTCCGGGGTGTGAGGTCCGACGAAGTCTCGTCCACAAAGCTACGCTTTGTCACAAAGCCATGCTTCGGGTCAAACAAATGATCAACCTATGATCACAAAGATATAAGATCAAACAAATGATCATATCGCAAATGATCAAACACTGATCATCACACAGCAACACTCGGCATGCCACATTACCAAATTGGGAGTATATCGCTGATAAATTTCAACTACATAACCTCTGAGCTCGTACGTCTCAAAGAAGGGTGTTAAGCTAAGAGAATAAATTCTCCGCCACCAAACAGAAATGTATTTGAAAGAAATCGGCTTTATATCTCAAAGTGTAATGTCAGACATGTAACCATACAAGTATGTTCCGGGTTCGAACAGAACCGAAGGCACTTCTTACGAAGCCCTTGCAATTCCGGGTATTCCCAATCCCGTCCGGACTTCCCATCACAAAGGGTGATAAAATCTCTATATCGGGGCCAGTCGATATAGAGACATTCGACGAGTTGTCCTTTCGTTTTCGAAAATATCCGGTCTTCAACACCGGTCTTCAAATGCTATCCATATACGACGTATCACTATTCGGAATGGGTTATATGACACAAATGTCTTTTCCCGGCTAACCCGAATAATGAGCGCAATATTTAAAAACATATGGATATTGGGGTCTCAGTTAAATCACAGCTTAAAGCCCAAAAATTTTCATTCGAATGGTTAAAACAAATTACCATTTTCAAATCTTTAAACAAAAAGATTTATTTCACAAAGTTAACCCCATTCACAAAGATTCATTTATAGATTTCAAAACAATTTCCGTTTCAATTGGATTAACTCGTTAAATCTTTAAAACAAAGATTTAACTTATAGCTTTCAAAACAATTTCATTTCGAATGGTTTAAACCAATTATCATTTCAAATCTGTTAAAAATAAACAGATTCAATTCATAGCTTTCAAAAAGAATTCATTCTTAGCCTTTCAAAACATTTCAATTCATTTTAGATTTGAAACTTTTTCAACACAAATTGGAAGTTCACTTCTTATATGAAAGCCGTTATTATTTGAAAACAAATAGTTTTCGTTTTAGAAAAATCCAATTATATTTGCACAAGTTAAAGCTCTTGAATCACATTCCAAAATCAATATTTTTAAAATAGTTCAACCCTTATATAACGGATATAACATCTTTAATCCCTAGTTTCAAATCATAGGATTCAATTTCAAATATTGAATTTAAGTTTAAATCAAATTATTTAAACTTCAAAACTTTATCAAATTATTCAAAAATAAGTCTTATCTTTGAAACTCCATTTCAAAAGCTTTTCACATTTAAACCCAAACTTCTAATTTCAAAATCAATTGAAATTAAAATTTCAATTTCAAAAACATCAAATTAAAATTACCTGTGACTTAACCGATTTCCACGTGAAATCCATATTTGTGTGTGTATAGTGTAGTCCAGGGGTTTTACACACAATAGTGCAACATCAATCATCACATATCAGAATACAAGATATGGTTGATAAGCGATATAAAATATAACGCTTATCTTTCACATACAGATCACAGATGTAAAAATATCACAGATAAAGAAATTACAGATCACAACATAAATCAGGGTATATCACTAAGCATCGTACATCAGGGATATCAAACAATCAAATCATCCAATAGAATCCAAACATTCATAAGCAAGATCAATCAATATCTAATTTATTCAAATTAGATTAATTACTTATGAACTACTAATCCTAGTTAATTAACATCGAAAATTACAAATTATTTTGATTAATGATTCTTTAATCATTTATTAATTAACCATTAATAATAAATTAATTAACTTTTAATTATAATTCATCAACCTTAAATTATTAAATAATTAACCTTTAATTGTTTAATTCACCCTTTTAATTAATTGTCTTTAATTATTCTTTAATGTAATTACATAAAACAATTATCTCTTAATTATATTAAGATCTCAATTTCATTAAAAGATAAAACTTTACTCCTATTAGTGATTAAATTTAAAATCAGAGTTTAAATAGCAATTTCTGTTTTAAAAATCAAACAGCCTGAAACAAAACAACTACCCGAGCTAAACTCCAGATTATTCGGGTTGGACCCGAGCTCCAACACATTTTTCCCCGAGACATTCTTCTTCTCCAAATTAAACGCCCTGACACGCATTCAAACGTGTGCACATGCACAGTGGCGCGGCGGTTCTCAGGCGAACATCGCGACCACCAGCAAGTCACGAACCATCTCCTCCCTCGATCCCCACTACCCAAAATCCAAAGTCAGTTCGATTTCGAAATCGAGCTCCTCGATCGAACTAGAACCCAAAACCCAAATCAGAAAAACCCACGTCCTCGACATCAAGATCATCAGAACGTTCGAAACTCCGGTCATCGTTTCGTCACTGCCCAATCTATCATCACTCCCACCCCCGAGCAGCTCGATCCATTATCGCGGTCATCTCGATCCAATTTCCATCCATGTCCAAAACTAGGTTTACCAGAGGAAAATCAACACCGCCGCCACCTCCGACCTCGTGGCCGCCTCCGGCTATTTTTCCTACCACCCCGGTAGGCTTCTCCACCCCCACGCACAATCCCAACCACCCTAGTTCCATCGATCACCTGAATTCGATCAAAATGCCTTACACCCTTATCTCCAAACTGCTCATGAAACTCACCATTAAAAATCACCAACTTCACCTTAAAAATCATCGTTTTGGGTAAGGATTCAAACTATATATTCGAATCAGGATTTTATTAAATTCGAAAATTTCAAAATTTTGAGTATTCTCTGTAGAAATTAAATTTTTCTTCCTGTATACGTTTTTTACTTCATGGAATTATTTTTAGATCAAGGTCCTAACTTAAAAACACCTTTTTACTTTAAACATCAAAGCTTGAAAGAGAATAGAAATAAAGGAATCAAATTTTTAGATATTGGTTTCATTCTAAACCATGAACAGAGAAGAACCTGTCTCTGTATTGTTAAAACAGATTTACATTCATAGTGATAAAGAAGGAATCCAACCCATATTGACATACATCATCCACCGATCATCTTCGAACATAAATTTGATATTAAGTTTACTCACAAGCATCAAGATATCAAGCAAACTAAGCATAAAAAAAATAGGAGTTTGCTCACCTGTTTCCTGGAATGAAGACAGAGTTTATTTGAAAAAGAACTGGGAGGCTTTGATTTTTGAAACTGCAGTTTTGATTTCCCTATTTGTTGATGATGATCTGCTTTAAGTTTGAAGCAGCCTTCGAATTCTTGCTAGAATCTTTCCTGGTTTGACTTGTTATAAGATTGAAGTTTTTGTTTGTTTAAGTTTTAGTTGATATTCACTTCAGATGCTACTCGAAACTGAGATGAAGTGAATATAACAAAGAAGTGTGCAGGGTTATTATTTGTTTGTACAAATTCTTTTGCAGTGATATTTTCTTCTTGGTGGCTGAATTGCTTTTTTAAATCTTTAGCCAGAGATTTTGATATGGAGGCTGAGGGAACTTGTTTGGGCTGCATTTATTACTTGTACAAATTTGTGTTGTACAACTTTTTCTTTGTTGTTCTTTTACCATACTTACTTCGGCTGATATGCATACTATATGTTGTGCTAGGGGTAATGGCATTAAATGCCTATGTACTTATGTCTACAACTTCCTATAATTTAAATTTCGTATGGTACTTTGATTTGTTTATGCTTATATTTCATTTGTACAAAGATATTTACTTTGTTTGTTTGACTATGCAACTTCGGCTGAGAAGATGCTAGTAAGTATTCTTGTTTATTTTTCTAATTGAAAGTGCTTATGTATATTATTATTATCTTGCTTGATTTTAATTTACAAGCTTTTGTATGTGAGCTTTGTATTTGTTTTCTAAGTCTACTTATCTTATTTTTCTTGTACATGAATACACATATCTTTGCTTTGGTCATAAATTGCTTTGTAATACTATTGAATGTATTATTATCTTCATATTTATTGTCTTATATTATTTTATAAACTCGAATTCAATATACATATATATTAACTTCAAATTTTCTCATATATCGCGTATACATATATACTTTTAATTTCAAATGATTTATACAGAATATATATGGATTCGGGGAAACTCGCATCACTTAATCATTTTATTTCACTATTTTTATTCAAAAATTTATTTAATTATTAATTTAAATAAATTAAAAATCTGGGGTCGTTACAATTTTACAGCTTAAATTTCTTTTATATTTACAACTATCAATAGATCTTCACATTTTATTATTCACTCTCACACTGGTATATTATCCTCTACTTTTCCTTCTTAGCATTTTAAACTTTTTAAGTATTTGGTAAGTTTTTGTTATGCAAATAGAATGTTGTTAAACAACATACCACCTCTTTTCATTCAAAGTTGAATTTTCAATTAATTAATTCTTAAGTCATTACTTAAATTTCACTATAATTTAATTTCACATTTACATTCACATATAGTATTTCCATTTTATATTAACATAATGGTGAATCACCTTTAAATGTTAATTTAAATTCCAATTATTTACTAACAATTTTATTTATATTTGCAAACCATTAATTAAATGCATATTTCATTATTCAAACCTATACTTGTATATTATCTAATTAACAATTCATATAACATTTTTGAACTTCTTAAATGATTTGGTAAGTTATATCTATGCTATAGAATGAAATTTAATATTATGCGAGTTTTACAGTTTCAATTTTATTTTAAATTCATAATTTCCTAATTCTAAGGATTTCTACTTCAATTGATATTTCACTTAGCTCTTAGGTTCATTTCTCATTTCGCAATTCAGAAGTTCCGTAATGATTCAAGTATTAATTCATTTCAACCATTAAAAGAAAAATCATTAATTATTAAAGAACTCAAGAATTCCAATCCCGGTTTCATTTCAAATCAAGTTTTGAAATAATATATACTTATATAATTTATATATCAAATCATACTATAGAGAATACAAAATAAAATTCAATTTTAATCAAAACAGGGTTTAGAAAAACTATTAAGTGATCTCCCCCACTTGGACTCTCGAAAATAAACGTCGATGATGCGTGCACTCATCACCGAAATCATTCTCTAGTGTCAAGAGGGGAGTATAACACTTACTTCATTTGAAATCCTTTGAAAACAATTTCTAATCGAATATCAAACAATACGCTATATACAATAATGTCTATCATAAAGTAAAATATCAAACTAGCGTTAAGCCATGGCCCATTCCACCGTTAACACATTTTTATTCCCAAGAGCATATACAAGACCGTAGTTTCCCCAAAACCGGAAGTCACCAGAGGGCAATCCATATACTAAAGGTACAAACCAAAACGTAGTGGTCGCGAATAGGATAATCAGTATGACAAGGTACATGAGGCGATACCAACTAGGATACTAGTAGTTGCGTGATCCGGACTGATGTTGGGCATAGCAGCTACTACCCCAACACCGCGAAACAACACTCCCAAATCAAGGGGTGCACCCAAATCGCATCACAAAAGTCATAGATATGGTATCGAAGGAGTGTGTCCGCTAGAGATGGCGATCCTCAATGGCCCGGCACGGCTCCTGTTTTAGTCATGTCAGGGGTCATCCAATATCGTTCTCTTTCTTCAGTCAACGCGTTCACCAAACCATCCACTTCGTTCTGGATCAACACTCCGCGTATACTAGTTATTAAAGTGGTTTTCGGTATCAACAGAGAGTATGTCCATATCCGATCCCGGTCTCTTTAATAACTACGTATTATTACACCGATGGCTCTTTTACATTTTCAAAATCAATTCATAATTGATTATCAAAAATATCATATTCGCTTCAAAAATAAAAGCCTTTTCAAAATCATCATATCTACAAAATCATCATATCTACTCAAAGTATACGATTTCATTTCAAAATCATTTTCGCCTCAATATCTCATTTCAATTTCAAAATCATTCTATCTACTCAAAATATACGATTTCATTTCAAAAATCATTTTCGCCTTACTTTTCACAAAACGATTCACATAAACTCGAATTCCAAAATTTAAAATTTAATCCAATTTCAAATCATCAATTTCAACTCGATTCAGCTTCTCAATAAACTATTTCAAATTATCAATTTCAAATACATATTTGAACCACAAAATAAACAATTTCACTTCCAATATATTTCGAAACTTTAAATATTTCATGTTTCAAAACAGCTCATATATTTATATAAAAATATAAGATTCGCTTTAAAACCATTTCGTATTCAAATTAGAATATACTTCAAATTAAACATCCGTATTAAGTAGTTTACTTAATTTCTGGAACAATTCCCATTTAATAAACTTAGATTAATATTCGGATTTCAAGAATTCATTTAAGTATTACATTCCAAATCAATTTCAGTTCAAATCCTATTCAAATCAATTTTATCTTCAAATTTAATTCAATAGTTTCAATTTAGTTCAATTCACAAATTTATTTAAATTTCAATTTAATTCCAAATTAATTAAATCTCAATTTCAAATTAATTTTCACTTCCAAACTCAAACTTGAAATATCATTTCATATAAATTTTCTTAGAAATATTCAGAGTTCGATTAAAAGTCCAATCTTTTAAAACAAATCGACTTTCGAAACTTTACGCCATATTTCAAATTTTCTTAAAAATCTAAACTTCGAATAATTAAACCATTTCATTTACCAAGTTTAAATTCCAACATCTCGAGCTTCAATTCAAAATAATTCAATTTCCATAAATTGGATTTTTATTCTTAAATCAATTCATTTAAATAATTTCAAAACAACTTTTAAAATCATTTAATTTAACCAACCCGATGTCCGTATATAATTCTCTAATCTATGGCCAAGTGGTTAGTTATTTCAATTAAATGTCAGAGATGAATATATATTACTTAAACCAATCACAGTGTCATGTGCATGTATAACAGGATATATATAAGCAAATAAACATCCAAACATTTAAATATCAACCAATAGCATCCATCGAAATAAATCATCCAATAGTCAATACAATTCACGGTAATTTCATAGTTATCAATATCGGGAAATTTGATTTCAATTAAATCCTAATTTCAATTTACTGTCAATTTAAATTTTCAACGGTGAATTCACACGACAATCTATATGACAATTAAATTTTTATCAAACAACGACAAATAAATTCATATCACTTCATAATGTCAAATTTAACTACCATAAAGATATTCAGTACGTTGTGAGCGTTATAAAACACTCACCTTGATTTTCCAGTTTTAAATCAAATCGAACAACGTTCGATTTAACCTAAAATTTTAATGAGCTCCAAACATCTTCGTATCTGCACTGCAGCGTAGCTCTCATCGCTGCGATTCCGGCATCGCCAGTTTCGTCCAAAACGGACCTCGTACGCATGAGATATGAGTTGTTAAAGTTTGTATATATATTAATATAATTTAAATCAAAAAAAATAATTTTTTTTATATACCAGAACGCATCTGGCCGTTGATATTCAGGAACGAGATCGGCCGCACGCAATATCTCTCATCTCCAAATCGCGTGAACGCTTCCAGGCACGTAGAACCCAAAGCCGCCTTCGATGAACTTCATATCGCAACCACCATCGACCTCCAGAAGATGATCAGCGACTACCAGTGTGTGCGCCACCTTGAGAGCCACCTACGCGCCAAGTTTCGTCGCGTCATTCGCCGCCGTTTGCACGCAAACCGAGAAAAACGCGCACGCTTCCAAGTCAGATCTGGGCGAATCCGTGACGTAAAAACATAGATCAACCGTATGGATTTGAAGAGCTCGCCGAGATCTACAACTTTGCTTTTGAAATTTTTTGATTTCGTTGAACGGATTGAGAGATATTAAGGAAAGAAGTTCGAGCGATTCTGGCCATTGAATAGGTGGCGGCCATGAGATAGAATTAGGGTTTCTGAAATGAAATAATGATAAAACTGTCTCGGATTGCAAGCGTATTTATAAAGGTAGGTCCAAAATCATCCGAACTCCAATCGAAACATGCCGCCAGGCGTTTATATGGTTTTACCCCCGTTTCGGACGCAATGGAACTAGTACCAAGGCCTAATTCAATCGTATGTGGAAGATAGCCTTTTGAAGTCGATTATTTTAATTAACGACGTTAAATTTCTACGCGTTTCAAGCTCGCACGACAAGTCCGATTGCTACGAAAATTGAAACCTTATAATAATTCACTGTTATGGATCCGATGAAACTGGTTTCGTCGAAATCCGAGATAGTTGTAAAAATGGCTATTTCTATAGTCTAATTTCAATATAAAATTCCCAATTTTAAATTATTAACTTTTAAATTAAATTTCAATTGTTCACAAATTTCATTTTTAATTTCACAATAATTAACAATCTTTTACAATGCGGTTTTCCATTATAAATCCAGTATAAAAAATTACATTAGATTCAACGTTCAATTATATTGTAATTCAAATTCAAGTTATTTAATTCCAATTGAATTCTTTTATTTCGATTTACACTTTCATTATTGAATCAACCATTTACTTATACATTATTATCAATAGTTTATAATTCATTTACTTTCATTTTCTTCAGCTATCATCTTATTTAAATTCACAGTAATATTAAATTACATTCATTTACGTTGATTTCCATATTATAACTTCAATATTAAATGTAACATTTTATTTATTTCGTTGCTTACAATCAAATTCAATTCAATTCAATTACTTGTTACATTCAAATTTAAATCTTTACTTACGTTCAATTACAAGTTAACATCTTTATCAAATTACAGTTTCAGTTATTATCTGATTTCAATCAACTGTAATATTAAGTTACATTTATTTATATTAGTTTCAATAACATAAAATTCCGCTATTAAATCTACCATTTTATTTATTCTTTGTTTACAATCATAACCAATTTGGTTTACAATCAAATTCAATTCATTATTTACATTCAATACAAGTTAACATCCGTATTTAATTTACAAATAAGTTATTTCAGAATTCAGTTTTGTATTTTAACTTGTAATTCACATTTAACAATACAAAATTTTATTTCCTTCGGATTTTTATCCAAAATTTTTATTTTAATTCGTATTTTTAAAGTGTTAAAAATACGGGTCGTTACAATCAACGATTCCTTAGTACATACACCCGAGCCCTCCTTTGATCCATTTGGATACCGAGTCCTTCTTGCTCAATCCAGTTTCCATTATTCACGAGGAACCCTCCCATCCCCGATCCTACGGCTCGCTCCTTTTACGAGCCGCCATCTTCAGAACCTACTCCCAACATGAACCAACATCCGAAGACTCTAGCTTTTCATCATGCTGTTACATCACCATTCAACCTTGATGCGAACGAGCCAACACCTCCAGCATGATCTATAGGACCTATACTTCACCTCCTAGAAGTTCCATCCTATTTGGACTTAAAACAAGAAGTCGGTACCGACCTCCCACTCGGTGTCTAGCTCTCTACTTAGCTAGCCCATGGCTCAGTTTTCTTTTACTTCTTCCTTACTTCTAGTACTCCATGCCTAGATACTTTGACCCTGACTTCTCTCTACAAATCAAGTCATCATCAAACAAGTCCTCCCTTCAAAGCACCCTACTTCATATTTTAAAAACAAGTCGTCATGGACTCCAACACTTAGCCAATCACCTATCCATCACCTTAAGCAACCTCTACTAGTAACACCATTGCTCTCCCCAAAACCGTCGACTTGTTGGACCAACCTAAATAACTCGGTACCGACTTCTCATGTAGGTACCAACTTTTGTACTTAGAGATTATGGACCTGTGACTTGAACCTCAAGCTCCTCTTATACTCCAGAGCTTCCCCTCCAAGTCTCGTCTTACTCCGACCAATTTTGCCTCCCATTTGCCTAAATCACCAACCCATCTTCCTATGCATCCACAACACTAACAAATAATATCAAAGCATAACAAGTAATTTCATCCAATCAAACATACAATCCATCAAAATAAGATGAACAAGTCAATTTATAACATAGATCTACATATAGCATGAATATACGAGCATGAGTAAGAATGATTTCTAATCAATCTTAATCATATACATAGTTTAACATGCAATTAAAGTTAGAAAAGGTTTTATGGCCAAAAATTGATTTAAAACATGTTAAATCCTATGATTCCACCATATAAACATGCATAGTACAGTGAGAAGGCAGAAATCACTCACCAATTACCAAATTCAACCAATTCGAATGTAGATCCAACCTGAACAGCAATGAAACACTTTTAATAAACCAATTTGATCACCTCTAACCTCTAATTGAAGATCTAATCTCTAATCCATAATCTACTTTGATTTAAAAAGAAATTTGGATGAATTAGGATAGACTTTGAGCTACTTATGGTTTAGACCTGATTTGGAATGAGAGAGAATTTTTTTAACTTGACTCTTCAGCCCTCTATTTATAGTATTATCTAATTAGACTAATGGGCTCACTAATGGGCATAATTAATTACACACTAATCCTGGTCAGCTGTTTTAAAAACTTAAAACATGCACAACTTTCTAACCGTAAGTTCATTTTTCTACTATGACCACTCTACAGAATGTGAAATTATCATCCTGAAGCAATGGAACTAGTTTGAGACTCTAATTTGACTCCTATCAAAATTTATAGCCCAAAAAAGATTTCGAGAGTCAAAATGGTCACATAGAAATTCGAAAAAATTCATAGGTGTGTAAAATGTCCTTATGAGTCATATTTCAAAATTATGGAATCATTCGACCTCATAAATAAAAATATTTTACGATCCTTCGATACGTAAAATACGGGTCGTTTAGGTTTTGAACGGCTCTGTATTTCAAGTGCCGTGATAACCCTTGCTTGTAATTTATTTTTCACACCGGTTATTGTTGTTTATAAAACCGGTGAAAATCGGTGTAGTGTAATTTTAATGGCAATTCTCAATCCATCAAATTGGAGTATTTTGGGGGGTCACAATTTTTTTTAAATTATACCCGTACTAATTATATTGAGAAATTAATCTTCACAAAACCATAGAAATAAATACGAGAGTATACATGTAATAGTACTTTAATGGAAAACTCTTACAACCGGCATATGTTAAACTCTCAAGTATGTATTGATCGGCTATAACAACACTTCGTTTAAACCAACCAAAACCACTACGATCATTTAACATGTACTCTCAAACTCTCTCATAACCGGTACTACAAAACTCCCAAATAGAGCTTAAGCCTCCGCTTGGAAATATTTTTTTCTACCGGTTTTGACTAGTTTTGAATGTTTCTCTATTTTAGTTGTTGTTATAATCCTTGCTTGTAAGTTTTTTTTTACATCGGTTATTGTTAGTTATAAAACCGATGAAAACCGGTATAGTGTAATTTTAATGATAATTATTAACCCAACAGTAATGATACCTAAAGAAAGTTATCCTTCCGGCTAATTTAGTGAAGGTCTGTCCTTGAGATATTGACAATAATTCCCTGTTCTCATTTTCCCTTTCGTCCCCTTTCTTATTTTACCTTTGGAATTGTTAAATATCATTGAACTTCGAGAATATCATCGACACTCGTTCAAAATTTGATGTATGCCAAATCATCGACATTCATTTCAAGTTTCATGAATGCCAACAGTAATTACAAAGTTCAATCTGAATATACAACACCATTGTTGTGATCCTAGGATACAACTTGGATATCCTAATATCTCAGCATATGCCAAGCGTATTCTTACTATTCCATAAAGCAAACCGCCCAATCTTCGTAATTACACCATTTAGTTGCTTCTCTTGTTTCCAGGGATTGACTTTGCCTGTTGATTGCGAAAGAATTCTGGTATATGCTGTCATCTTATTTCAGTTAATCTATATAATTGACCCAATTGTTTATTTTATTGAAAATAAATGAATTATGCGCAATGTTAATGAAACCGGCCTAAAGTAGATTCTTTTTGTTTTACCTGTTGATTTTGCTAAATTTACTAAAGATTTATGTGATTATTTTCTATTAAATTTATTGTTAGGTTATTGATCCGGAAAAACATGACAAGTTATTCTGTAAAAAAAAATTGTTAAACAAAGGGAATGGTAGAATCTTTAGAGAATCTACCCATGCACTCTGTAAAATATTAAATGCATTGTTGCTTATTTGTTTAATCCAATGTAGGAGATCAATAATTAGCGGAGATATCAAAATTTGACGATATGGTATACTGGTATAATGGGAAGGATATTTGATACTGGCGAATGAGACCACATCCTTAGTTTATTATTTGTTTTTATGCATTTGGACTATGAGGACGTCTAGTCTACTTAAACTCTATGAAGAAATCTGCACTTTGAATTGTGGAAGAACGGCTACTACTACTAATCACGGCCCGCTTGGTTATCACCACTTGGCAACTAATACAAAATCGGAAGACTTTTTTTTGGTAAGTTTAGTTTTAGAATTATTTTAGTTGTCAGTTGTTAATTAACAGTTATGTTTCCAGTCAATTTATATGTTTGAAGTGCAAGTTATGTCTTCATAAGAGCATCTTTTGAAGGTGGTTGTTTATATATCCAATTCTTATTATGAAACAAACAACATATGTCATACTGAAAGCATAGCACTTTATATTTACGAGGAAGTTTAGCTTCTGTCTCAGCATCTACGTTGCATCTTAGTCATCTTCAATGATTAGGTATTTTGAAGTATACTGGAGTTGTACTGTTTTCATATTGAAAATTGACACCAGTATGAAAGATTGGTTATTGGATGATAGCAGCATGTGTTGTCATATGATTATGGTAGGTTCAGTGAACTTGCAGTTTTTCAGCTTCTTATAATTATGTTGTTAGAATGTCTATAGTTCATCGGATTTGGAAATCTCTTTTCTAACTTTGAAAACATGTTTCTGTCCTTCAAACATCTTGTTATCCCCTTCTTTGAGAAAGAAACTGTAACGTGTGAGCTAAGTTGTAAGATATTGTTTTTTATTTCTCAGATTGAAGTCCATATTCAGGCTTTACTTGATAATATGATTGTACTCCATGCTCCTCTCTGATAAAACTCATAGGTATAAAAATTTCTATGCATCATAGTTTATGCCACTACATACATTATAGTAGTTTCCTTGCATCACCTTTCTTTAATTTGGTGACTTCTTCTTGTTCTTGTTTAGACCCCCCCCCCCCCCCCTCCCCCTCTTCTTTTTTGTTGCTTCTTCTTTTTCCTATAATTTTCAAGTTATATTAAGTTACATTGTTTTGAAAATTAAACTCGATCGATTTATAAATTGAAACGGTGTAGGGTTCTTCTCTTCAAATTTATTTCATACATCAATTTTATTTATGCTAACTTATTATTTCTGATAATTTCATGATCATTCAAAGAGAGCTCAGGTAGAGCATTGTGTTTTCAGAAGCTATTAGCTTTAGGTGCTTCTTATCTGGAGGTAACATTTGATTATTTTCTATTTAAATCATGTATGGCTATGCATTCAAATGTAACGCGACAACTACATATACGAATTGTATATCCCTTTTACAATTAATCTAATTGATGTCTAATCTAGTACATCGGCCATTGTATTTAATAAAAATGAAGAAGCAATGGAATCTTGTTTCCGTTTTTGTAACAGATTCTGATTCAGAAGGCCATTACTTCGGCAAGATGGATGCACCGAAGTCTGTTGACGACCATTTCTCTAAATTGCATCCTTGCATGCCTGTAAATACAAGGATTGGCATCATTGGAGCTGGACCAAGTGGTTTAACTGTTGCTCATTCTTTGGCTAAGCTTGGATACAAAAATGTAACTGTTCTTGAGAAGCATCACGCTGTAGCAGGAATGTGCGAGTCGGTTGATATTGGAGGTATATATTTTTGAACAAAGTATAAGTTTTCACTTCATGCTGAATTTGTCTTAGTAGGGCAAACCATTTTGTACTTTAAATCACGACAATTTTCTTAGGTCAACTGGTCTTCAGTTTTACCCCAATGTGCATGATTTCCAAACATCCAAGAAAACAAATATGTGTTTTTTCTATGTATTTTCTTTGGGTAAGATATGTCCTACAAAATCCCAACAAAATATATACTGCGCCCATGATACATACTTTAGATAATTAACATGGTGATTCACAACACTTTCAGGCTTCAAATCATGCACCTATCATTTCTCATGTTTGTGCTGTGCTAGATAGGCTATTGGGGATTGATTGAAGCTTCATTGTCATCAATTTTGTTAGAAGAAGACCAAGTGATTTTGATAGCAAGTGAAAAATGAGAGCCGTGGATTTTATAAAAGATGAACTAGAATTTTATTACAAACTTTGATTACAAATTTTTGCTTGACTACAAAGTGAGAAGAAACACTCCATTTGCAGTAGCACATCTCTCAAATGGATGGCGGAGATGCACTTAGTCCTAGGGTTAATAAACATTCTCTATAATTCACTATACTTCTCATAGAAAATATCTTAGATATTTTCTTTACGTAACTCTAGAAGAGATAAATCTATAGACTTTTTACTATGACAACACATCTCTAAATAATTCTTTAGTTTACAAGCTTTAGCCCACTCTAAATAACTTAATAGATGTAGTTCAAATTCTAATTGAAGCCCCAAATAATTAAGTCTTTCAAGTTTAACTATCAACATTCATTGGTTATAATATAAGATGGTTTCACGATATTGAACAAAAAATAATCACGATTTATGCAATTTGCCTTTGTATCTATGTTAGATGATTAAGCTATATGTCATACAGGACGAATTTATGATTTGGGTGGTCAAGTGATTGCAGCCAACAGTGCCCCAACTATAACTTATTTGGCAAAAGAAGTTGGTGCAGAATTTGAAGAAATGGATGCACATAAACTTGCTCTCATAGACAGCTGCACTGGAGATTTTAGAGATATGGAAGTTGCTGATGATTATGTTTCTATTGTATCTCTCACTTTAAAACTACAAGTTAGTGAATTTCGGATTCCATAAAATCAATTATTACCGGTTGCCTTTCAATGCATCTTAACTTATACAAAGCTCTACTACTACCTTCCAGGATGAAGTGAAAAGGTCTGGAAATATAGGAATTCGTGCAATAAGCGAGTTAGCATTTGACTCGACTCCAGATTTCTTGAAACTCCATGGTGTGAAATCCTTGCCAAAATCAGTTGCATATGGGTACACTGCATCTGGGTATGGATTTGTTCAAGACATGCCTTATGCTTACCTCCATGAATTTACACGAAGTTCAATGGCGGGGAAAATACGAAGAATAAAAGGTGGATACACGAGCTTGTGGCAAAAGCTTAGCCGTTTGCTTCCATTTGAAGTTTTTTGCAATACAGAAGTCGTGGAAGTGAAACGTAGCACTGAGTGTGCATATGTAACTGTTAAAAATGCCAATGGAGACGAGAAGGTGATGGAGTTTGACAAAGTTATTCTCTCAGGTGCTCTTGCATTTAGAAATGGTCAGGTTTATAGGTCTTCTTCAATGTCACAAGGTTAGTTGAAGATTTAAAGCTAGTTTTGGTACAGGTTTATGCAATTTGAAGAAATGGTCAGGTTTATATTTAACTTGTCCTTCAAGAGAAAAACTTTAACATAGACCTCTGTATCAAATTTTTGGTACAGGTCCGCTCAGTGAAGAAACCAGGAATTTTTGTTCTGACGGGCAAAAATATTTAAAAATTCAAATATTATTTTGACTGATAAATTATTTGAATTGCATTAAAATATAGATATATACAAATGTATGTTAAAAAGAACACACAAATATAGGTACTCTACTTTGGTAAAAATGACAGAAGTCTATTGATTACACTGAAACAGCAGATTTGTAAACAAATTTAGATTAGAAAAACATAGATAATTATATGATATATTTCGATTGAACGTGGTCTACAAACTTTATGAAGATATAACATAAAATGAGTTAACACAAAATTGGTATTAGTTATAGTTTATGCTTGATATTGGGGGCTGTGCAGTTAATGCCCCGCTATTACCCCGCTATAACGCCGCTATATCTCATAGCGGATTTCTACCGCTATGATTTTTCCATATAGCCCCAAAATATAGCCTTTCCGCTTTAAACCCCGCTATTTCCGCTATATCCCGTTATTCCCGCTATATTCCGCTATTTCCGCTATATCTTCTTTAATAAAATGAATTGAAAATTTGCATTTATACATTATAAAAATTATGAAACTAGTTTATTTGATTTAATTTTTAATATATTTTTAGAAATGAAAATACTCTAATATTCTACTAAATTCAATTATGTTATATAACCGTTTTATGTTTATTTAAAGTATATTCGCACATGTTTTTATTTAAAATTATTTATGTATTAATTATAATTCAATTGAATGATATTTTTTCATTTAATCACTATTTATATATTTGAAAAAACATTAAGTACGAGTTTTATATGCTATTTTAGAGCCATCCGCTATATCCCGCTATATCCTCGCTGTATCCCCGCTATGACTTTTTGCACCTCCACCGCTTTGAATCCGCCGAGCGCTTTAACTGCACAGATTGGGGGTCATCATTTGCTCCACAGCTTCACTTAATTATTGTCGTGACCCATGTACTACATGACAAATAATGCCTATATTAAGATTTAATGACATATACTGAAATAACATATTTATATTTCAACAATTTCGAATCAGTTTCTAATTGGTATTGCTTTGCTCCTTAGTTTTGGACAAAGAGGTGGTAAAACTAAACAAGCTCGAAAAGGACTTATTCAGTAAGGTCGAGACAATAGATTACTATACAACCGTCTTAAAAATCAAAGGCTTCGAACACCTACCAATGGGCTTCTTTTACTTTGGTGAATTCATGGAAGATCCTGCCACTATTGGGAATCCTGTGGCTATGCAGAAATTTTATGCAGATACTGATGTTTTCTTATTCTGGTCATACGGTGATTCCATAAATATAAGAGGATCCACTGTTACAAATTATGTGACTAATGCAGTGAAGTCCATGGGTGGAATAGTTGAAGAAGTAATTCTACAGAGAAGATTCAAGTACTTCCCTCATGTTAACTCTGAAGGTTTGTTACTTGTCCCAAATTTATGTTTCCTTTTTCATAATCGCTTTACTTTTACATCAATATTTTTTACTTTTTAGATATGAAAAATGGGTTCTTTGAAAAGTTGGAATCAGAACTCCAAGGTCACCAAAATACTTACTATGTCGGAGGTCTTATGGCATTTGAGTTAACTGAGAGAAACTCTACTTATTCTATTGAGATGGTCTGCAAGCACTTTGCAACTGATACTGCTGTGCCAAATTTCCCATACGTGAAGGTAAATCTACATGTTTTTTTCTTTTCTTTTGAAGATATAATTTACGTTTGTCTAACAAACTGTGTTACAAATATTGTTTAACTTGGAGCCATGTACAAAATTTGTAATCTTTAATTTGCTCCCAAAATTTGATAATATACAGATTGTTAGATTGCATGGCAACATTCAACGGTTTAAGTCATGGAACATAAATGCGACATTTATTCCCCACCTTTGTAGTTGCATGAAAATTTGAAGTGGAAAAGGTGCAGTTTACATGCATTTGGCTGTAAATTGTCTAGAGCAAAGTTATGCTATGTTTGGAAAGAGAAAGCACGATTGCCGTGTCATTTAATAAGTGATAGTAAACTAGCATACAAAATGTCCGTACATGTACATCATGTATATAGTATATACAACCAAATAATATTAACAAAATATGAATATGTGCTTAAATTTTGATTATAATTCGCATATACAATTTTGCTTAAATTATTGGTTCACTGAATAAGCACTAATGAGTTTCATGAATAGAAAACAATCATATCGCATCCGTACAAAAATGCAATAAATGAATTAGATGATAATAGTGTATTGCTAAGGGCACTTGTTTAAACTTTTCCAATACCAATTCCAGCGCATACCAGTTATAACTTATTTTACTAATTACACTTTGAAATATCACGACCAGCAATTTTAATTTAGGTTAGGAAAGAAATTATCTGGTAATGTTTCTTCTAACGAACTTATATACAAGCATACATTACGAAACTAGACGAAATGATTTTATCAGGCATTTACTGTCAAACATTTTTAAATTTGTTTGCATAATGTTGATTGAAGTTGGTAATAGGAAGTATAAATATATGATGGCTATAATTTTTTTTCAAATTTGGTGTCAGTAAGAAACAAACATGGTGACCTTAGATGTCGAAATATTACTCTGGTCTCAAATTCTCGTCCCCATGTCCCTTTGACATTCATCCCTCCATTTTTATTTTTATTTTATTTTTCATTGAATAAATAAATTATTAATAAAGGGTGGAAATTTGGTTGACTTATGGGAACACCAAAAAAAATTGGACCAGAGTATTTGCTCTCCTTTAGATGTACTCCAATAAATGAAGCTTAACTTCCCTTGTTGGGAGCGTTAAATTTTATTTATACTTAGCATAGATAGAGATGAAGAATGTACGGCAAAAATGATATATTTATCGTTTAAGAGGACACCATTGAACCTTATGAATTAGTTTATTTATAGTAGAGGTATTAATATTGTGAACATTATATATTATCTTACAGAGATTATTTCCTTTGGTGAAAACTCTCAAGCCTCACTACCCTAGGGATCTAGGAGAACTTCCTGGAGTAACAGTTCAAGATCTTCCTTCTCTGGATGGCTATCTACGCTTCTGGGGAACTAATGAACTCACCGAAAACAAAACTCTATACACTTGGCTCAACGACGAAGGAGACATTGTAAACAAAAGAACTTATGCAGAGCTCGATGCGAATGCATCTATTATTGCACAAAAGCTCTTAACAAGCACAAAACCCATTCTCAAATCGGGTGACCGAGTTCTCCTTGTATATTTACCTGGGCTAGAATTTGTGGATGCTTTCTTTGGCTGCTTGAGGGCGCGGATAATCCCTGTTCCAGTTTTGCCTCCAGACCCTCTTCAGCGAGGTGGACAAGCACTTTTAAAGATCGAAAATATTTCACAAAATTGCAAAGCGAAGGCAATTCTATCTACATCTTCCTATCATACAGCTGTACGTGCTGGTTTTGTAAAGAACATGATGATGCTCGGGAAGAATAATACAAAAGCTTCTGCAAGTTGGCCTGACTTACCATGGATTCACTCTGATTCATGGATCAAAGCCTCAAGAATTTTACTTTCCAATGCAAAAAAAGTACCTTGCTTGGATCCCGAACCTCAAGATTTGTGTTTCCTTCAGTTCACGTCTGGCTCAACCGGTGAAGCAAAAGGAGTGATGATCACTCACGGTGGACTTATTCATAATGTTAAAATGATGAGAAGAAGATATAGAAGCACATCAAACACAGTGTTGGTTAGCTGGCTTCCACAATACCATGATATGGGCCTAATAGGAGGCCTCTTTACAGCTTTAGTGAGTGGTGGGACAGCAGTTCTTTTCTCTCCAATGTCGTTCATCAGAAACCCGCTACTCTGGCTCAAAACCATGAGTGATTATCATGCAACACATAGTGCAGGACCTAACTTTGCATTCGAGCTTGTTCTTAGAAGAATAGAGGCGGAGAAACAAAAGAACAAGGCTTTAACTTATGACCTTTCATCCATGATTTTTCTTATGATAGCTGCAGAACCCGTGAGGCAAAAAACTCTAAAAAAGTTCCTCGAGGTTTCTCAACTGTTTGGGCTTTCAGAAGAAGTATTAGCTCCAGGCTATGGCCTTGCAGAGAATTGTGTGTTTGTGAGTTGCGCTTTTGGTGAAGGTAAGCCTATTATAGTAGACTGGCAAAATCGTGTTTGCTGCGGTTATGTGAATGAAGACAATTCTGATGTTGAAATAAGAATAGTAGAACCGGAAGCCGATGTAGAGGTAAAAGAATATGGGAAAGAGGGAGAGATATGGATAAGTAGCCCTAGTGCTGGAATCGGGTACTGGGGAAATGAAGAACAAAGTCAGAAAACTTTCTTCAATAAGCTAGAAAGTTCTCCTGGGAGAAATTACACGAAAACAGGAGATCTTGGAAGAATCATAGATGGAAAGCTTTTTATAACTGGGAGGATCAAGGATTTGATAATTGTCGCAGGAAGAAACATATATTCTGCAGACGTGGAAAAAACAGTAGAGAATTCTTCGGATTTTCTACGTCCAGGATGCTGTGCAGTCATTGGAGTTCCAGAAGATGTTTTGTCTTCAAAAGGGATCGAACTTCCTGAAACTTCTGATCAGGTTGGATTAGTTGTGATTGCTGAGGTTAGGGAGGGTAAACATGTAAATGACGAAGTTGTTGAGCAGATTAAAACTAAAGTAGCAGAAGAGCATGGAGTTTCTGTAGTTTCGATAAAGCTTATCAAGCCCAAAACCATTTGTAAAACAACTTCTGGGAAGATACGAAGATTTGAATGCTTGAAGCAATATGTCGACGAAACATTGACACTGGCCAGCGACCCGAAAGCATCAAAAAAATCTCTTTTTCGATCATTGACTACTGGTAGTTGTAGAGACAGAAGGGAACCATCGTCGCCATTTAGAAGAACTACTTCGGATCTTAAGCTTTCTAGTTCTGTAAAGAACGTGAAAGACATAACTGAGTTTTTAAAAAAATTAGTTTCTGAACAAACGGGTATTTCTATTGAGAAGATTACAGCTACAGAGAGCCTTGTTTCATATGGCATTGATTCGATTGGAGTTGTTAGAGCTGCCCAAAAGCTTTCTGATTTTCTTGGTGTTCCTGTTGGAGCAGTAGATATTTTTACTGCCACATGCATTTCAGACTTGGCGACTTTTTCGGAGAATCTACTTAAGAAGTCGAATCCTCAATTGACCGCTAATTCAAATATTAACACCGATATGGATTTTTCTTGTCCAAATGTAGAGAAGACTGGGTTTGAGAAAATGTGCATTGGGTTTCTTCAGCTTCTGATGCTTGCTTACGTTGGTTCTATCTTGATTCTTCCTGCATATGTTTCGAGCAACTTGCTTCATGGTTTCGTCTCCACAGCACCAATGCCTGTTGTGTCTTTATTATTAGCTCCGCTAGCTTGGATATTATACATAACTCTTACTTGCATTTCTCTATCTATATTTGGAAAATCATTCATGCAACCAAATTATATGTTATCAGCTGAAGTCTCCATCTGGTCCATCGATTTCGTGAAGTGGTGGGCCCTCAACAAAACTCAAGAGATTGCTGGAAGAAACCTAGCCATTCATTTAAAAGGAACTATATTTCTTAAACATTGGTTTAATTCTCAAGGAGCTCAAATTGGTGATTCAGTTTTGATTGATACAGTTGATATCACGGACCCATCTCTTGTTTCTATTGGAGAAGGTTCTGTGATTGGTGAAGGAGTTTTGATTCAGAGTCACGAAGTGAAAAATGAAGTTTTACGATTTGATGTGGTTAGAATTGGTCGAAATGCATCAATTGGGCCATATGCAGTGCTTCAAAGAGGAAGCTTGGTCGGAGAAGATTCTGAAGTTGTGTCTCTCCAGAAAATTTTAGGTGGAAATCCTGTGCATAACTCTGAAAATGCCTCTAAGAGTCCAAAGGTATGAATCCTTTCACAAGCAAACCGCTCAGCGCTTTTGCTTGAATTCAATTGTTTTTTGAATTTAGCATGGAAATGATAAGGTTTAATGTATTTGAATAAGTTACTTTTTACAGGGTTGATTTTACTGCATACTTGAGTTAAATTCCACGTTCAACCACTCTTCTTAAAATAATATGCTTGAATAAAAATTGATTCAAGAAAATTTTGCAGTCTAGCATTTTTCAGAGTTTGAAACTTATATCTACGTACTTTATGGCACATTTTGGTTTCTAATGGTGCTAGTACCTGACGATAAAAAACACGTAGTAAATGCTGAATGTTATAGTATATTTTCCACTTATGTCTGAAAAGAAAGATTTTTATCTAATCTTATAGGACAACACTATGCCTGAGTAATTGAATTCATTGTTCATGGTGATTACCTTCATTGTTTTAACTATCATAAACATATTGATTCAAATACTTCTTATAAATTGCTTGCTACTTAAAAAGATGCTCTCTTCACCATAAAATTTAAAATTAAGAAATTTTCTCATTGATAATTTGCAGGGAGCAACTTCCATGAAAAACTTGTCAGCATTCTCTCAATTTATGGGTATCTACGCAGTTGGTTTTCTAAACGCGCTCTCTGGATCCATTCTTTATTCTCTCTATATCGCCTACTCTCAAACTCCATTTATACCATCACACTTCACATTTATATGCACTGCATCTGTCTTTCATTGGTTACCTGCAACACTTACAGCCTACGCTGCTATAATCGCAGAATTGCCATCAAATCCTTTAACATTCGCTCTATATTTCTCCTTTGCATACGTTATACATGGTTTCATCCTCATCCTTATATCTGCAGCCTGCAGCAAATTTTTTGCTGGTAAAAAGGGTTTCGAACAAACTCATATAAGGACATGGCTCCATCACAGAATCAACGTTTCTTGCCACATCAGATTCGCTAAACTCCTCTCGGGAACAGAAGCTTTCTGCATATATTTAAGACTCTTAGGCGCTAAAATCGGTAACCATTGCTCTATCAGGGCAGTAAATCCCATTGTAAACCCTGAAATGATCTCCATAGGCGATGGCGTGCATGTTGGTGATTTCAGCCGCATTGTTCCTTGGTTCTATTCCATAACCGGATTCAAAAGCGGGGACATTGAGATAGGCAAAAACTCCATTTTAGGAAGTCAAAGTCTAATCATGCCTGGTTCAGTCATTCAAGAAGACGTTATCCTCGGAGCTCTTTCCATCGCTCCAGCTAACTCGGTTTTGAGAAAAGGCGGTATATACATGGGCTCTGAAACGCCTAAATTAGTAAAGGACACGTTGATCCCTTCTGACGAGAGAATCGATGACATGGATCCCACATATAAAAAGATTCTTGGTAGTCTTGCTGGTAACTTAGCCATTACAACCATGAAAGTCAAATCGAGGTATTTTCACCGAATAGGTGTCGCAGGGAAAGGAGTTCTCAAAATTTACGATCATATCCCTGAACTTTCTAAACACAAGATATTTGGTACCGGTAAACTTTACAATGTGATCGTAAGACATAGCAACAGTTTGAGTGCTGATGATGATGCAAGGATAGATGCACGTGGGGCTGCCTTAAGAATACTGTCTGATGATGGCCCTTCTCCAATTCTTGATTTAACCTTGAAGACTGGGAAGGCTTTTTATGCACGTACGATTGCAGATTTTGCTAATTGGCTAGTGTGTGGTCTTCATGCAAGAGAGGAGCACGTGAGGCGTTCTCCACATATACGTGATGCGGTTTGGGGGTCATTGAGGAATGCCAACTCCTTCACTGAGCTCCATTACTACTCTAACTTTGCTCGGTTGCTTAGATTCGAAGATGGAAGTGAAATGTACGTGAAGTTCAAGCTTCGACCTTATGATACCGGAGTACCTGAAGATGCAGGTATGGTGGAGCCGAGAGGAGTTTTGCCACCAGAAACTGGAGCGATCCCTAGAGATGAGAACGATACCCGCCCACTTCTTTTCCTGGCCAACGACTTCCGAGCCCGTGTAGAAGCTTCTGGAGGTGTCAGGTATGTGTTCCAAATGCAGTTACAATCGGTTGAAAACTCCAATCGGGAAGCAGCTCTTGATTGCACGATGCCGTGGGATGAAAATGAATGTCCGTACATCGACGTAGGCGAAATTGTAATAGATGAGAATCTAAGTTCGGAAGAGTCCGAGAAATTGGAGTTCAACCCGTATGTTCGGTGCCCGGATATTGATTTGCTAAGTGCGACATCGAGCACGGAGAGTGCGTCGATTGATCACGGCCGTTCGTTGGTTTACGAAATATGCCAGCATGTCAGGAATGGTTTGCCTTTACCCGCTTCGTGGAGAGGGTTTCTAGAACAATCCAATGGGAAGATCGACCTATCGGGATGTCCTATGGCTCAGGCGACGATGGTTGGAGAAAAGACTAATTTTTCACTGGCTAGGACATGGTATCAGACGTTATGGGCTACACTGTGCCAGCCTTTGCTTCAGACCATTGTGCCGTATTTCATTCTCGGGTTAACCGTTTTCGCTCCACTGAAACTGATGTTTTACATGAACGATAAAGAAATGCTGGGTTTGGGTTACATGCTGCCGGTGTTTTGGGTAGTTTCAGGGGTAGTTTCGACATTTGCGCTGGTATGTGCAAAATGGATGCTTGTGAAGAGGAAGAAAGATGGGGATAGGATGCAAATATGGGGGTTTGGGGCGTACATGGACACGATATGGCAAGCAATAAGGACAGTAGTGGGGGAGTATTTCATGGATATGACGTGTGGGTCAGTGATGTTTGTGTTATGGATGAAGATGATGGGGGCAGAAGCGGAAGTAGGAGGCGGGGTGTATATAGACAGCACAGGTGCCATGTTGAACCCAGAAATGGTGGATGTGAGAAGAGGGGGATCAGTTGAGAGAGAAGCTGTTTTGTTCGGGCATATATATGAAGGTGAAGATGGAATGGTGAAGTTTGGAAAGGTCCAGATTGGGGAAGGAGGGTTCGTTGGGAGTAGGGCGATTGCGATGCCTGGTGTTAAGGTTGAGAATGGTGCAAGCCTTGGTGCACTTTGTCTTGCCATGAAAGAGGAGATTGTGAGGTCTAGCTAACTAGTAACATGATGAGAATAATGTTGTTAAATGTTTAGGAAGAGATTATTGTATTGTTGTATTATGTATGTATAAGATAATAAGAATCATTATCAATAAAATGCATCAAATGACTTTACATTAAGTTCATAATTTATGTTTTCTGCTGATGCATTGTTCGTTGAATAACGACTCATTATATTATGTTGCATGCATACATTGTTCATTGAATATAACGAATGTTAGAACCTTCTCTGTAGTATTTTGATAATGTCGAACATACGATCATGCTACTAACAATTTTATCAAAGTTGTTTCGGGTACCCGATTTACATTAGAGAGTCAAATGAAATAAAAGGCGATGAGAACTTACACGAACACAATCTTCAATGTATGTCATATCTTCTAGTGCATTACAGAGCGATGCAGCCCAAGTCTTAGGTCGTCCACGACCTAGTAACATTTTAGGTCGTTCACGACCTAGTAAAGATGATGCAGTGAAACAGGATGCAGTGAAACAGGATGCAACGCTTAAAGTAAGCCATAGGTCGCTAACGAGTTACGACCTAAAGAAGCCACGACCTAACGAAATAAGTAAAATCAGCCAAAGGTCGCTAACGAGTTACGACCTAAAGAAGCCACGACCTAACGAGATAAGTAAAATCAGCTAAAGGTCGCTAACGAGTTACGACCTAAAGAAATCACGACCTAACGAGATAGGTCGCGAAGAGGAGATACGACCTAAGTTAGGTCGCAGAAAGGAGCTACGACCCATGTTAGGTCGCGAAGAGGAGTTACGACCTATGCTAGGTCGCGCAGATGTCCTGAAGCAATGTTTTTAGGTCGCTCGACCTTATGCACTGAAGAGTTAGGTCGCTGCCTTACATGTTTAGGTCGCTCATATGTTAGGTCGTAAGTCGTGATGGTTTGTAATGTGTGGAGATGTAAATATTGTAAGTCATGTGTTGTTCTTATGTTGTTGTATTGTACTTGTTTGTTTCTTTTAGGTCGCGTCTGTTTAGGTCGCGTCTGTTTTTAGGTCGCACTATTTTAGGTCGTAGGTCGTTCACGACCTAAGTGTTGTCAAATTGAACCGTGTGAGTTGTACGTCTATAAATAGACATGTTGGGTCATTTGTAAAGGTTGGTGGATTTTGAATAAAAACTTTTGTTTGTTAGCTTTGTGCTTTCATTAAATTGGTAGTTGAGTGTGGTCTCCTATCTCCACTTTCGGTTAATCGAGTGCGCTCGATTCAACGACTGCTGAAGCCGATTCACGGTATCTAGTGCGCTAGATCAACGTACGATGAATCGTAGATCTTTAAACACGGTATAGTGCGCTATCAACGTGTTTGGGATAGCTAGAATTCAGTATCTTCGTATCAACGAATTTGGGCCATTCAGTATTCTTCATTCCATCGATTGCTACTTTCACAGAATCATCATTTTGTTATTCCGCTGCTGCATCATTTGGTATCAGAGCTAGACTTAACCAATCATAGCTAAGCCGAGTCTTGGAGCCAATTCTTATTCAAGAGTTCAAGCCGTGCATCATATTTGTTCACACCGAGAGTTGAAGTTTGTTTCATTTAACAATGCCGTCAAGGAGAGCTAATCGACATCAAAATATTGAAGATTTGTACAAGAGGGAAGATGCCGAGCAAATGGAACAACGCATAAGTAACAAATTCAATGAGAAGTTAGATGAAGGTATTGGAAGGTTAGAGAAATTGATGAATGATATGAATCAAGGACAAAAAAGGAGGTCGCCAATCTCGAACCATGGAGGAAACCGAGTTTCGCCATCGGTTACGGAAGCGAGAAGGGTATCGCCACAATCTGATCGAGGAAGACGAGAATCATCAGTTTCGATGAGAAGAGATCACCATGAGTATAGAGATGAAGAAAGAAGAACTCAACGTGAGTTTGAGTATGAGCCATATCATGATGAAGAACGACATAGTAGAAGAGACATGCGTGATCGAAGAGATGTTAATGGTCGAGATCGATATCGAAATTCACGTGATTATGATGAAGAGAGCGATAGAAGCAATATTCATTATCGAGATCGAGACCAAGGACGGAATGCATATCGGGATGTTGAGGATGATCGTCGATGGGAGTCGGGGATGAAAATTGAAATTCCAGAATTCAAGGGAGGAATGGTAACGGAGGAATTTTTGGATTGGGTTTCAAATGTTGAAGAAATTTTTGACTTCAAAGAAGTTCCCACGGATCGAAGAGTGAAGTTAGTTGCTACGAGACTAAGAGGGAGAGCTATGGCATGGTGGCAACAAACAAAACTTACACGGGAAAGGATGGGGAAGTCAAAGATTGTCACATGAGATAAAATGAGAAAGATGATGAAAGCAACTTTCTTGTCGCACAATTATCAGTCCCTTATGTATCAACGATTGCAGAATCTAAGGCAAGGGATGAGGACAGTGAATGAATATGCGGATGAATTTTACCAACTTATTGCTAGGAATGACATTATGGAAACAGAGGAACAGCTAACAGCTAGGTATGTTGGAGGATTGCGAACACAGATCCAGGACATGGTGAATATGTTTGATCCAAGATCTGTCGCCGAAGCACATCAAAAAGCACTTGCTTGGGAGAAACAAGGGAGGAGAGGAGGTGGAATGTTTACCAATTCCAACAATCAGAACAAGGATGTTAGTAACAGTATGGATGTTTCCAAAGTCATCAGTAAACCGATTGTGAATGAAGCCAGCAAAGCAAAGGCCAATAGTAATCTCAAATGTTTTAATTGTCAAGAGTTTGGCCATAAAAGCAATGAATGTACAAAACCAAAGAAGCGGGCAATGATTACGGGGATTGAGAATGAAGATACAGAGGTAGAGTGTGCCAATACAATATCTGTTGAAGAAGAAGAATTATTATCTGGAGATGAGGGTTGTAGTTTGTTGATGAGAAGATCGTGTTTGACCCCAAAACGAGAGGATGACTCCAGTTGGTTGAGGAGTAACATTTTCCAGTCAACGTGCACAATCTTGGGAAAGGTTTGTAAATTTATCATTGATGCAGGAAGCTGTGATAATATCATTTCTTCGGAAGCTGTAAAGAAGTTGTCATTGAAAACAGAAAAGCATCCACACCCCTACAAATTAGCTTGGTTGAGAAAAGGAGGGGAAGTGAAGGTTAATCGAAGAACTTGTGTTAATTTTTCCATTGGAAAGAAATATAAAGACGAAATTTGGTGTGATGTGGTAGACATGGATGTATGCCATCTGTTGTTGGGAAGACCATGGCAATACGACAGGGCTTTGCAACATGATGGATGCGCAAACAGTTACAGTTTTATGTTTGATGATACACGAATCGTTTTGGTTCCTAAAAGGCGTCAACAAAGTGAAAATAAATTGGAGGAAATCGAGGAGTTGAAAGCTTTGTTGTCTTTAAAGGAATTTGTTGATGTGGAAGATGAAGTCGATTGTTTTCAATCACCAAAGTTTGACGGAGATGAAGTTGTTGAGTTTCAATCAACGGAAATCTGATGAACATGAGGTTGAAAGTTCACAGTCAGCAAAGTTGGATGAGAGTGCAGAAAGCAAGTCAGGAGATGAAGAGAATAATTTGTTGAGAAAGGAGAGGGACTCGATTAGTCTATTATCTACAGAAGAGTTTGTTAAAGAAGTGGAGGATAGAGCGGAAGTGTTTATGTTGAATGGGAATGAAACCAGTAGAGATCTCGAGACTCCTGAGGAGGTTAAGTCGATGGTGAATGATTGTGAAGAGGTAATTCCTGATAAGTTGACCAAGGAAATACTGCCACGGGAAAACGTACATCATGTTAATCAAGTGTCAAGTGCTATTGTACCATATATGCCATGTAATCAGATGTATCCGACAGAGCCGGTAGAGTTAAGAGGATTGGTTGATGGGTCACTATTCCAAGGAAGGCAATTGTATACTCCTGATTGCAGTTGGCAAATAGAAGTTATCAAAGATGAGCGTGAAGGAAGACACGTGGATTGTGATCATACTACAACGTTTTGTTTTGAACCGTCAATAAGGAAAGGGGTTGAAAGGCTTGTTCAGAAGAGTCAGAGTTATCAAATTTCAAAAGAAATCGCGACAAAGTCAGAATTATGCATGGCATTACCTGTACATACTAGGTCATGGATGAACGTAAATATGGACTCTGTATTGGGTTTAAGGAAAGCGCAAAGTGGCAACAAATCTATCTACTTGAAGATTGAATGATCTCTTGTTGGTACGTGCAACAAGCTGGATACCGGAAGAAGGAGTCGTTTGGAAATTATGAAGACAATTTGTGAGAATAAGGTGAGCTGGCCGGATCATCATCCTATTGCTGAGATTGCCAATATCGAACACTTGGGTCCATTTCACGAGGATCAGAATATCAAAGACGATGAACTGTTAAATTCGAGGACGAATTTTTCCCAACCAGGGGAGGATGATGCAGCCCAAGTCTTAGGTCGTCCACGACCTAGTAACATTTTAGGTCGTTCACGACCTAGTAAAGATGATGCAGTGAAACAGGATGCAGCGCTTAAAGTAAGCCATAGGTCGCTAACGAGTTACGACCTAAAGAAGCCACGACCTAACGAGATAAGTAAAATCAGCCAAAGGTCGCTAACGAGTAGGTCGCTAACGAGTTACGACCTAAAGAAGCCACGACCTAACGAGATAAGTAAAATCAGCCAAAAGTCGCTAACGAGTTACGACCTAAAGAAACCACGACCTAACGAGATAGGTCGCGAAGAGGAGATACGACCTAAGTTAGGTCGCAGAAAGGAGCTACGACCCATGTTAGGTCGCGAAGAGGAGTTACGACCTATGCTAGGTCGCGAAGATGTCCTGAAGCAATGTTTTTAGGTCGCTCGACCTTATGCACTGAAGAGTTAGGTCGCTGCCTTACATGTTTAGGCCGCTTATATGTTAGGTCGTAAGTCGTGATGGTTTGTAATGTGTGGAGATGTAAATATTGTAAGTCGTGTGTTGTTCTTATGTTGTTGTATTGTACTTGTTTGTTTCTTTTAGGTCGCGTCTGTTTAGGTCGCGTCTGTTTTTAGGTCGCACTATTTTAGGTCGTAGGTCGTTCACGACCTAAGTGTTGTCAAATTGAACCGTGTGAGTTGTACGTCTATAAATAGACATGTTGGGTCATTTGTAAAGGTTGGTGGATTTTGAATAAAAACTTTTGTTTGTTAGCTTTGTGCTTTCATTAAATTGGTAGTTAAGTGTGATCTCTTATCTCCACTTTCGGTTAATCGAGTGCGCTCGATACAACGACTGGTGAAGCCGATTCACGGTATCTAGTGCGCTAGATCAACGTACGAAGAATCGTAGATCTTTAAACACGGTATAGTGCGCTATCAACATGTTTGGGATAGCTAGAATTCGGTATCTTCGTATCAACGAATTTGGGCCATTCAGTATTCTTCATTCCATCGATTGCTACTTTCACAGAATCATCATTTTGTTATTCCGCTGCTGCATCACAGAGACACTTTATTAAAATTCTTCATTATAGTGCACGTAAGAACTTGGAACATACAAATTATGTTTGCAAGAAAAGAGCTGGAGTTGTTTATTTTTGAAGTTCTATAAAAGAAGTCTCGATATGAATGAATATATAAATTTGATCTCTATATTTTATAAATAGAAAACGCAAGTTAAGTTAAATTTGAAGGCGTCTTGTACTTTTCTGACAGAGAATGCAGGTTAATTTGCACTTTTCTGATTTTGAAATTTTTAAAAAGCGCAAATTAGTTTGCGCATTAGATTTAGAATTTTTTTTGAAATGTTTAAATTTTTTTTAAAATTTTTGAAAGCGCAAGTTAACTTGCGCCTTCTATTTGCGTTTTTTTATTTTGAATTTTTTTGAAAATTTCAAAAATTTTGTGATTTTCGAAATTTTTTAAAGCGCAAGTTAATTTGTTCTTTCTATCAGGAAAGTGCAAGCTAGATTGCGCTTTCTAATTTAAAAAAAAAACTAAAAAACCTAATTTACGTACTTATTGTTACATGGATTTTATGTGTGCTCTTCTCTACTTTAAAGGATCACATATTTCTCTTAAAATTGCTACATGGACTTTTATTGTAACAACATCAGAAATATGAACCTTCTGTGCAAAGCCCTTATGTTTGTGTATGTTTATTAAGCAATCTTAAGCAGACCTGGGGTTTTGCCAGCTGACATATATAAGGGGCACAAACTGGCATAAAATTCTCTTAAACCAGCATATAAAAGAGGGAAAAATCTACTTGCTATCTGGAGCTCTTATATGCGACTAAACAAAATCTTAAGCTTGCATACTCCAGTAAATCAGCATAAAATTTCCTTGAATCGGAATATAAGAGCATTCAGTTTTACTTGTTCTCTATCTTCCCTATAGGTCGGCTTAAAAAGTTTTTAAGCCGGCATAAACCTTCATTAGGCTTCGATAAGGCACGTGTTCTTCTACAGAGCGAAATCAAGTATATTTGTTGATCACTTCCTTTTACCAGTATATATCCACTCGATTCATGACATTTTGAACAATTAATTACATACTTTCAAACAAACTCTATTTTGCTATCTAAGGACCATACTTTCTCAAACTATTTTACATACTTGCTTTCAACTTTTCGCTTTCAAATTAAATGTTTCCCACTAGCTCAAACAAGTGCTAGGACATTACAAACTAAGGGCCCGTTTGGTTTCATTTTGTATTTTGTGTTTTGTGTTTTCAACTTGCACTAAAAATAGTAAGAAATAAAAGAATAAGATTTATAATTCTTAGTCATTACGACCACCAACGGACAACGAAGGAGTTGGATTGTTTTCGTGCTTTTGTTATCTCTCGAAACACGAAAAATAAAATAAACTTGTTTTCTATTTTACATATTGATTTCATTTTTCAAAATTGTTTGTTTTTCAACAATACATACAACGGACGCGCTTTTGTATAGACGAAAAATAAAACTAAAAATGACAACCCAAACGGGGTCTAAGATTCTAGAAATTATGGATTCGAACCTCTAATGCATCAAAATGAGTGTTTTGATTAAATAATGTATCACTATTACTTAAAAAAAAACATTTATGATATTGTAAACCTTCTAAACACTACATTTCTAATCACTGTTCCAAAATGGTTATAGCAGCGTTACACATACATTATCAAATCTGCATCCAAGATACAAGAGTGATAATCCTTGCGTTGTCGTTCGAAGAAGCGCTTTAGTTGGAGTTAGAAGAGCTTTGGGATTAGATATAGGAGGTACAGTCCAAACCATGATAAATTGCTATGATTTTAGTTCCTACACTTGCTGAATTTGCAATTCTTAATTTATAATATTTTGCTTACTTTGAGAATTATCAATACATGAGTTATTACTTAGTTATTGACGCAGCCTACAGGATCACACAACTCACGAATTGATGAATTCGCGGAAAATGAATCGATGAAACAAGATGAATTGATGAATTGAAGATACCCAAGTGCCCAAATCCGTTGATCTCTCGAGATACCGGATTCTAGCTATCTTCAACACATTGATCGCGCACGATACCGCGTTAGAAGATCTACGATTCTTCGACGTTGATCTCGCGCACGAGATTCCGTGAATCGGCTTCAAGTTCGTTGATTCGAGCGCACTCGAATATCCGAAGATGGAGAAAGGAGATAACACTCAACTTCCAATTTCAATGGTGGCACAAAGCACAAAGCACAAACCAAATTTTATTCAAAAATAAACTCCTTTTACAAATGATATCACACCCCTATTTATAGGAATTACAACACACACACGACTTAAGAAAGTTACATCACAAACAGTACAACGACTTACAAAACACACAGCCGCCCGCGACTTAAAAATCAACAGCAACGACCTAAACAATACGACTTACGACTTATCAACATACCCGACTTAACAAGACACGAGTTACACAAAACAACAAACGACTTAACAATATACATCACAAACGACTTAACAAAACAATGCGACTTAAAAGAAACGACATAAGAAATCGGCAGCGACTTAAGATTCTTCGCGACCTAAGAACTTCAGCGACTTAACTGGTAGGTTGTTCGCGATTCAGCAGCGACATAAGAAATCTGAACATCATAACAAGCTTCGCGACCTAAGGAATGGCGCGACCTAAAGCTTCGCGACTTACTGGAGGCGACCCAAGCTGAAACGGCATAAGCTCTATTCGCGACATAAGGTCCAGCGACCTACTGGAGATCTGGAGCGATTTAAGCTGGAGCGATTTAGGCGAAGGTCGTTCGCGCCCCTCTGGATTTGGCATAAGTCGTTCGTGACCTACTGTAGGTCGTTCGCGACATAAGGATGTTCACGACTTAAGTTGTCTTCGCGGTTTGAGGCGTAGCGACATAAGGTTCTGGAGCTCGCGACTGCGACCTAAACTGGAGCGACTTAGGGTTTCGCCTTCGCCGCGACTTAAGGTAGCGCGATTCAAGGTAAGCGCTGCATCATTCTCCCCTGGTTGAAAAGAATTCGACCTCGAATTCACGTTCTCCTCTTCTTCGACAAGCTTCTTCCCATAATACGGAATTAAGTGTTTGACATTGAAAACATCAGAAGTATGAACATTTTCCGACAACCTTAACTGATACGCATTATCATTGATCTTCTTCAAGATTTCTACTGGACCAATCTTTCGAGCTTTCAACTTGTTGTAAGTTCCAACTGGAAAACGATCTTTTGTCAATACTGCGTAAACAAAATCACCCTCTTTGAAGTCCACACTCCTTCGCTTCTTATCTGCCAATTGTTTATACTTCTCATTTGACTTAAGCAATCGTTCATGAACAATCCGGTGACACTCCTGCAACTCATTCACGAAATCACAAGCTCGTTTAACGACCCCTTTCTGAAGTGGAACTGTCGACAAATCCAACGGTCCCTTCGGAATTGCTGAATATACCACTTGAAATGGACTGAATCCAGTACTTCGATTAACGGCATGATTATGTGCGAATTCTGCCTGACACAATTTCACATCCCAGCTCTTCAAATTATCCTTCACAAGACATCTCAACAAGTTTCCCAAAAGTTTTTTCACCACTTCTGTTTGCCCATCCGTTTGTGGATGATAGGCGCTACTAAAATTCAGCTTAGTCCCAACCATCTTCCACAGACTCAACCAAAAATGACTTAGAAATCGAGTATCCCGGTCAGAAACAATAGACTCAGGTAGCCCATGTAGTCGATAAACCACTTTAAAGAACAATTGAGCCACACAGACTGCATCGGCGGTCTTCTTACAAGCTATAAAATGTGCCACCTTCGAAAATCTATCCACCACACTATATATAGAATCATTCCCTCGTTGAGTTCTTGGCAAACCCAAAACGAAATCCATGCTAACATCAACCCATGGTCTAGTAGGCACGGGCAATGACATATACAATCCTGCATTCGTAGCTGTCCCTTTGGAAACTTGACATATGTGACATCTCTGCACAAATCTTTCAACTTCTTTCATCATGGAAGGCCAAAAATATGATTGAGAAATCAACTGCAAGGTACGATCTCTTCCCACATGACCTTCTTCATGCAATTCCTTCACAATCTTCATTCGCAAACTGCACTCTGGTATACACAACCGATTTCCCTTAAATAGAAAACCTTCTACCAACACATACTCATCTGTCTTCCGTTTCTTGACTTCATCTACAATCTTGGCAAAGTAAGGATCCTCAACAAACAAATCTGGGAATACATCAAAACCCATTACTTCAACTCTCATCGTAGTCAACAAATGATTTCTTCTACTCAATGCGTCTGCCACACGATTTGTAACTCCCGACTTATGCTTTACAACAAATGTAAACTGTTGCAAGTATGCGATCCATGAAGCATGCCTGGCTGCAACCTTATCATGTCCCTGCAAATGTTTCAATGCTTCATGGTCAGTATACAACATAAACTCTTTATGAAACAAATAGTGTCTCCAATGCTTTATGGCTTGGACAATAGCATAGAACTCCAAGTCATAGGTACTGTATCTTGTCTTGGCTCCAGAAAGTTTCTCGCTAAAATAAGCAATTGGACGGCCCTTCTAACTCAACACTCCCCCAATTCCAACTTTAGATGCATCAGTATCTAGCTCAAAAAGCAACTGAAAGTCCGGGTATCTAAGAATCAGTGTTGTAGTCAAGAGTGTCTTGATCTGTTGGAAAGCATAATTAGCCTCTTCAGTCCACACAAACTGCTTTCCTTTCATACAATCTGTCACGGGTGCCATCATGCTACTGAAATGTGAAATAAACCTTCGGTAGAATGATGCTAAGCCATGGAAACTTCTCACTTCAGTTACAGTCCTGGGTTGTGGCCAATCCTTGATTGCTTCAACTTTACTTTGATCCACCTGGATACCTTCCTTGGACAATACATATCCCAAGAACAAAACACTGTGCGTCATAAACGTGCACTTCTTTGTTGCTGCGTAAAATTGCTCCTGACGAAGTATCATCAACACTTCCCGCAAGTGTTGTAGATGCTCTTCTGTACTTCCACTGTATATCAATATATCATCAAAGTATACCACCACGAACTTTCCAATAAACGGACGAAAAATCTGATTCATCACTCACATAAAAGTACTAAGTGCATTCGAAAGACCAATGGCATGACCAGCCATTCATACAACCCCTCCCGTGTCTTGAATGCTGTCTTCCATTCATCCCCTGGTCGAATTCGAATCTGATGATACCCACTCTTCAGATCAATCTTTGAAAAGATAGCAGCTCCACTCAACTGATCTAACAAGTCGTCCAATCTTGGCATCGGGAATCTGTACCTCACCGTAATCTTGTTTAGTGCTCGACTATCTGTACACATTCTCCAAGTTCCATCCTTCTTTGGCACTAACAAGGCTGGTACTGCACAAGGACTTAAACTTTCTTGTACGCGCCCTTGCTCAAGTAACTCTTCCACCAGCCTTCTCAACTCTTCGTGCTCCTTTGGACTCATTCTATAATGTGGTCTATGTGGTAACACAGCTCCCGGAACAAGATCAATCTGGTGTTGTATGTCTCTCAACGGTGGTAACTCTTTTGGTAATTCTTCAGGAAACACATCTTCAAATTCCTTCAACACTGACTTAACTTCCTCAGGAATTTCAACCGCTTCACTACTTTCACGTCCAATCAACAGAAATACTTCAGGGCTATCCTCTACTTCTTTGACAAATTCCTTCAAAGATAACAGAGTCTTTAGTTCCTCGATTTCCTCCAACTTGCTTTCACTTTGTTGTCGCCTTTTAGGAACTAAAGTGATTCTAGTGCCATCGAACATGAAACTATAGCAGTTAGTCCTACCATCGTGTTGCACGGCTCTATCGAACTGCCACGGTCTTCCCAATAACAAATGACATACATCCATATCCACCACGTCACACCAAATTTCATCCTTATACTTCTTTCCGATGGAAAAAGTTACACAAGCTCTTCGACCAACCTTCACTTCCCCACCTTTCCTCAGCCAAGCCAATTTGTAGGGTTTGGGATGCTTCTCTGTCTTTAACGCCAACTTCTTTACGGCTTCTGTAGAGATGATGTTATCACAACTCCCTGCATCGATAACAAACTTACAAACTTTTCCCAAAATAGTGCATGTTGACTGAAAAATATTACTCCTCAACCAACTAGTCTCCTCTTCCTGCTTTGGCGTCAAGCAAGATCTCTTCATCATTAAAGAATATCCCTCGTCTCTCATCAATAATTCTTCTTCCTCCTCAACCTGTGGTGAATTGGAACATTCTACTTCTGCATCCTCATCCTCAACCTCAGCAACCATCGCTCGCTTCTTAGGCTTCGGACATTCATTGCTCTTATGACCAAACTCCTGACAGTTATAACACTTGAAATTGTTGTTGACCTTGGTCTTAGCAGCTTCATTGACAACCGATTTACTAACAGCCTTGGAAACATTAGTATTGCTACTAGCCCCCTTCACCTGATTGCTCGAACTTGTAAACGCACCACCTCCTCTTCTACCTTGCTTCTCCCAAGCTAGAGCCTTCTGGTGTGCTTCAGCAACGGATCTCGGATCAAACATATTTACCATATCTTGAATTTGCATTCTCAATCCTCCAATAAATCTGGATGTCAACTGTTCCTCCGCTTCCATGATATCGTTTCTAGCAATCAGTTGATAAAACTCATCTGCATAATCATTTACCGACTTTGTCCCTTGTCTCAAATTCTGTAAGCGCTGATACATAAGAGACTGATAATTATAAGGCAAGAAAGTAGCCTTCATCAACTTCTTCATCTTTTCCCATGAAACAATCTTTGACTTTCCCATTCTTTCCCGTGTAAGTTTAGTTTGTTGCCACCATGCCATAGCTCTTCCCCTCAATCGTGTAGCAACCAACTTAACTCTACGATGCTCGGGTACTTCCTTGAAGTCAAAAATTTCTTCAACATTTGATAACCAATCCAGAAACTCTTCCGCTATCATTCCCCCTTTGAATTCTGGAATCTCTGTTTTCATTCCCGACTCCCATCGACGATCATCTTCGGAATCTCTATTTCGATTTCGCCCTTGGCCACGGTTTCGACAAGAGCTACTACCGCTATCACTGGATTCCTCCAAATCTGACGTATGTCGATGTCGATTCTGACCATCAACATTTCTGCTACCACGCACGTCTCTTTCTCCCGAAACTGACGGTTCTCTTCTTTCCCGATCCGATGGTGGTGACATTCTTCTCCTCTCGGAATTTGACGGCGAAATTCTATGTCCACCTTGATTTGAACCTGGCGATGTTCTTTGTCGAGTTTGATTCATATCCATCATGAGTCTTTCCAATCTACCAATTCCCTCATCAAACTTCTCATTGAATTTATCACTAATTCGTTGCTCCATTTGTTCAGCATCTTCTCTTCGATACACATCTGCAACATTCTGATGACGATTAACTCTTCTTGGAGGCATTGTCAAATCTTCAACAAATCCAAACACACAAACTTCAAATCTCGAAACTTCACATCCAACGAACTTGGAAAAGTTCGTCTCCTCGCTTTGATACAAAATGACGCAGCCTACAGGAACACACAACTCACGAATTGATGAATTCGTGGAAAATGAATCGATGAAACAAGATGAATTGATGAATTGAAGATACCCAAGTGCCCAAATCCGTTGATCTCTCGAGATACCGGATTCTAGCTATCTTCAACACATTGATCGCGCACGATACCGCGTTAGAAGATCTACGATTCTTCGACGTTGATCTCGCGCATGAGATTCCGTGAATCGGCTTCAAGTTCGTTGATTCGAGCGCACTCGAATATCCGAAGATGGAGAAAGGAGATAACACTCAACTTTCAATTTCAATGGTGGCACAAAGCACAAACCAAATTTTATTCAAAAATCAACTCCTTTTACAAATGATATCACACCCCTATTTATAGGAATTACAACACACACACGACTTAAGAAAGTTACATCACAAACAGTACAACGACTTACAAAACACACAGCCGCCCGCGACTTAAAAATCAACAGCAACGACCTAAACAATACGACTTACGACTTATCAACATACCCGACTTAACAAGACACGAGTTACACAAAAAAACAAACGACTTAACAATATACATCACAAACGACTTAACAAAACAATGCGACTTAAAAGAAACGACATAAGAAATCGGCAGCGACTTAAGCTTCTTCGCGACCTAAGAACTTCAACGACTTAACTGGTAGGTCGTTCGCGATTCAGCAGCGACATAAGAAATCTGAACGTCATAACAAGCTTCGCGACCTAAGGAATGGCGCGACCTAAAGCTTCGTGACTTACTGGAGGCGACCCAAGCTGAAACGGCATAAGCTCTGTTCGCGACATAAGGTCCAGCGACCTACTGGAGATCTGGAGCGATTTAAGCTGGAGCGATTTAGGCGAAGGTCGTTCGCGTCCCTCTGGATTTGGCATAAGTCGTTCGCGACCTACTGTAGGTCGTTCGCGACATAAGGATGTTCGCGACTTAGGTTGTCTTCATGATTTGAGGCGTAGCGACATAAGGTTCTGGAGCTCGCGACCGCGACCTAAACTGGAGCGACCTAGGGTTTCGCCTTCGCCGCGACTTGAGGTAGCGCGATTCAAGGTAAGCGCTGCATCAGTTATTATTCGATAAATAGCTGAGTTACATTTGAGCATAAAGATCCAGCTTCATTTAGGAAATTTTATTGGTACGAGAGTAGGTATTTCCAAAACCAAACACAGTTTTCGATAAACATTTTGTACAATCACATCTAACTTTGCCACTTTTATTTAAGGGTTGGTCCAGGGCATGTCCACCTCTTTTCATTGACAATATCTATGCATATTGGTCAACTCGCATGAGAATTTATATGCAAGCAAATGGTTTTGAGATTTGGACCATAACTAATGAGATACGGACCGTCGTTGGACCTCATCCAAGCCGTTCTATCCATCTGGAGTCCTAGCTAGCCTGCATCTGAGCCGTACAACTTCACCGATGGTCTCGAGGATTCCTAGGGCCCAACGCTTCAATCTGAGTCATTCAAACCAGATTTCAGCTGCTATGTATATTTTAACATGTATATTGTAACAACCCTGCTTTTTACGGCATATAAATAAATAAATTTAATTAAAATAAAAATATTTAAATTTAATTTGATAATTAATCATTTGAAAATAAATTTTTAGTTAATTAAATTCCATTTAATAAAAGATCTTGATTTAATAAATTAATTAATTCTTTTCAAATAATAAATTTAAATGTAAATTGTTTTAATTGAGTACAAAATATTTTTATAAGTGTAAATAATTTTTGTGATTAAAATAGTGAAAAATTGATAAGCGAACATCAATTAAATTAAATTAGACGGTTATTGAAATATTACTTAAGTGTAAATCAATTTAAATCAAATTGAAATTATTTACAAGTAAATTAAAAGGAGTTGTGAAAAGAATGAAATCAAATGAAAAATTAAAATTAGTTGAATTGAAATCGAGCCCAAAACCAAGGCCCAAGCCCATTTTAACTCAAATTTTGCTTTCATTTTCTAGAGTATTCTACCTCCTCAAGTCCATACCCGAACCAATTTCGGATTTTTCCCTAAAATTCTCTAACCTAATCGGGACTTGGTAAACAAAAAAGAAACGAATGGAAGTCGTTCACACGACTTGGAATAAATCGCAAACGGAGGGTCAGCAATACGGCGACGCCGTGATGGGGGAGAGCGACGGCTACAGGCAAATGCGATTGGAGGCAGTTCGGTGGAAGCTCGACGACGACCTGGAGCACGCGACGACTTGGAGCATGAGCGACCGGCCTGGTGCATGCGATCGCGAGTGACAGTTACTGGTGGAGCTTGTTGAGGAAAATCCCTTCAGATGATCAGTCTAAGGGAATAAAAAACCCAACGCAGCGGAAAACAACTGAATCGTGATTGTAGTGAGACAAAACAAACAGAGATAAACACTAGAACAGACAGTCACAGATCAATGCGATGCAGAAAAAATAAATAACACCAGTATTTATAGTGGTTCCACTACCACGAGGCATTGTAGGTCCATTTGGGGAGAGGAGATTTTATTAATCACAGAAAGATTATAGTTACAAGATTGATTCACTTTTGGAGGCTATACATAAGAAGAATTTACAATACAGACAAAATTCTACAGAGTTTCAGCTCTCTAGGATGGCGCCATTGTTGTCCAGAAGCTCCTCTATTTATATAGTGAAGATATGAGGAGGGGTAGCTGCTATATAGCAGCCTTGGGTTTTGATTCGACATCTATCTGGACCGACAAAGCCCAATTCCCGAACCAAACATCTGGAGCGGCACTACTTGGTTCGGCATGCATCTGGTCCGGCATAATTTGCTTCGGCATACATCACTTGGACCAGCAATCATTTGGATCGGTACACTTCTGAAGCGGCAACCTAAATCATCAAACCAAATATTTGTAGTGGCATAAGATTTGGACCGGCATGCCGCCGAACGAAATATTTCGTTCAGCATTATCCCCTTCTCTTCCAGGCAAACATTGCACTGGCCACCGAACCAAATCACTTCTTCTTTATTCATCAACCCTTCACGGCTTCACAATCCTTTCTTCAATCACCGAACCAGATTCCTTCTTCCTCAAATCATCTCAACACCGATCAAAGTGATGCCTCCACCGAATGAAGCCACAAAGCATTGCAACTTCGCCTCTCCTTCACCGCACCTAGGGTTAGGGCTTCTCCAAGCTTCGCGAGTATCTCCAATGGCCTCATCTTATTTGGATTCAAAATCAGGTACCAAAACTAACAGAGCTGGGCTGTTTTGGTGGCTGTGATGTCAAATGGCGGTGTGCATGTGCGAGGCAGAGGTCGGGAAATCTTGGTCAGGTGATAGGCGGGCTGAGGTGATAGGTTAACATGAGCACTTCGTTCAAAGAAGGTAGATGGAATTTGTAGTGGCTAAGGCAAAGGGCTATACATTTTGTCTGCAATTTTCCAACTTCGGTAAGTTGTTCTTTCTAACTCACATATTTATATCTAAAATAATTATTCCCCTTTGAATGCTTTACTTGGATATAGATTGTGATGAATTTATTTGTGAATGAAGGAATTGGTTGAATTGATTGCGAATTGAGTTGTGCACCCTTACTCGATTGTTGTTGTGGTAAAATGTTGGTTGATGTTGATTGTAGAATTGGTTGAATTGACGATGATATTAGTCGAACGCAACATTTGAAATTGATTGGAATGGGGGCAAATGAATTAAAGGGTGAACAGTTGAAATAAATAAATTATTTTAGAAGTAAATAATGAATTTTAGAATGATTTTCTTATTTGAGATTGAAGATATTGTAATTAATGGAAAAATATGAAAGTAGAATGATTTTTGAAAAAATATAAAAGTGGAATAATTTCAAGGATTGTGTGAATAGTAATTATTTGAAAAAAGTTGAATTTTGGGATTTTATTAAATATATGAATTTTCAAATATTTTTATTTATCGTTGATTATAAAATAATATTTAAATGATTTTTATAAAATGATATTTAAAATTTATGGTTTTAAAGTGATAATTTATTTGAATTTAATAGATTGGAAGTTTATAAATTAATATTTTGAAGCAATGGTAAGTTAAATGCAATTTATTTATTGAATAAAAATTATCATTTATGAGATTTGTCATATATTAAGTGAATTTGTGGAAGTAATATATTATTGTGTTTGATTATTGAATTATTGTGAGAAATATTTTAAGTCAATTATTGTATTTGATCATTGAATTATTGTGTGAAATATTTTGAGTTAAAATTTACTTTGGTATTAGAATTTTATTTCAAGGCTTTGGAAATTATATTAAATTGGAAATCCTAATTGTTAAAGTATAATTATTAAAATTCGTTATTTAAAGGAAAACTTGAATTATAAACTTATTTGATATTATTATTATTTTCAGTTGGAGAAGAATTTTAAAATATATGAATTATTTTTAGGAGTTTTAATGGATTTGGAACTGAAGGAAGTTTAATTTATGAGTTTCCTTGTAATTAAATAAGAGATTTGCGAATATTTATTATATGAAACTGTAAATGGATTTTGAGAAAAGAATGAGAATTTTATAATTTAATTTCTTTCAATGAATATTGTTATTTGAAATTGTATTGAAGATTTTGGGTAAAAAGTTTTTAAAACCCCTTCTGAATCAATTGAATAAAGAATGATTTATATTTTTGTGTAACGAGGAATCAAAATAAACAGAGTTACAGTACCGTCTGGTATGAGACTTTCGATAATATTCCTTTGGTTATTCTTTGGACCCTGTTATATAGTATAATACCGTGTGAAATTCTAGATTGTGGGGAAGTTGAGTAAATGGATTGATAACACCGTCTGGTATGAGATATTCGATGACACCGTCTGGTATGTGAGGTGATACTATTCTGTTTACTCTTTTGACTTATGGTATATGGTATTATTATGGATATGGAGTGTAGTTTATAAGCATTGAGTAAACGAGCGAGTAACACCAGATGGTATGGGACGTCTGCGTGATATTTATTTGATTACTTTTTATAAGCGAGGGACATCGCCTTATTATATATATATATATACATGTTGTGTGCTGATGTTTAGATTATGTGATGATATGCCCCGATGCCACACTAGCTAAACAGTCTGTTACCATCGGGCATTATGCTCGTGAACATAGTGTATAGATGGACGTAATGTCACGATGATCCGAGTAACTAAGACTGTGGGTGTGTTGTGTGCTATTCCTTGGAACTTGTTGTGTGATGTATTGCTCCCATCTAAAATATATGAGATTATATGATTGCATTATATTATTTAGATACCCCTTCTAGACATCTATTCATATGCGAGGACCTTTTAACCCACTGGAGCATGTTGTGTGTTGTGAGGCTCCCAACTGGATTATGTGATTCGAGATATATAAACATACGATACCATGCTTATAACACATCACTTGATTGTGTGCTTGTTGATAGTTGATTCCCCTTTTGTGTTACGAGTGTGTGGTTGATGATTGGATATTTGGTTGATTCACCTGATATTTTATGGTTTTATTGATGAGTGTTATGGTTGGATGTTTGGATATATGGATGTCTTATTTACTCATGTGATGTGATGTTTATTTTGAAAGGGTGATGATTTGTGCATGGTATGATATATGTGATATACTTGAGATGTTTATACATATTTATTAGATATATTTGTAGCACCATGCCCGTTATTATTATATACTAACATACATATTCTAGACATAGTCTAACCCATGTGTTATTTACATAATACTCGGATCAGTCCGAGATATTTCAGGTTCAGGGGCGAAGAGACCAGATTATGTCAAGACCCGAAAATCCGTACCCTTGATTAACCACTAATCTCCATTGATTAACTCAAGATGCACGAAAATACGAACCCTGAGGGGTTTTAAGAAAAAGAGGCAGAAGAAAAGACAGAAGAAAAAGGCAGAAGAAGAGAAGAAGAAAATAGAGAAGAAGGACAACAACAGAACAAGAGCAGAACAGGAAACAGAAATAGAACAATATCAGAATCTCACATATCGCAGCGGAACAACATATAATAAATAAATGAATAATCTTTAAAACAAAGAACTATATCATTTTATATATACATCAATCATCAGAGTCAATATACAACAATGGACAGTTATATAACTTATCCTCATACAGAATACACAGCGGAATAAAATAATATCAGATACAAATACTACGTCTCGCCATCCAGCTTATCTCCAAGCTCCAGAATATCCAGAATATCCTGATAATATAACTCTAGGCTGCCCGTGTGGAAATTTTGTAGGCACCCAGAGTTTAGAAGGGAAACAATAAACTCCGAGTCAGTCATGGTGACTGGTGTGAGATCGTAAAACAGTTTATCTTTAAAATAAACAAAGGAATATTTTTAGAGTCAATTCGCAATGCTTTTGGAAAATGAAACTACCATAAGACCTCCCACCACACACACAATGCAAACGCAGAATTGGAGGAGATTTCTTCTTATGATAGTCAAAGATGCTTACTACGCAAAATCAAATTCTTTTTGATATTATTATTAGTGCATGGTGTAGAAAACATTTCGAAAGTATAATATTAATCTTAGCCAACATACGACCAGTATCGTATGCCTACTATAGCTACCATCTAAACAGTGGTGACCACCGTACGTAAATGGTAGGTTCTACAACTAATACCGTACAAAGTTCGTATTGGAGTTTGGATTTCCAACAAATGGTCAGGCTAAGGAACTTCCTTTTCCACGATGGGTACGTCCCTGGAATAGACGACCCGAGAAATAACCTAACATTACGGTTAGATCTCTGCCAACACAAGGCCGGGTTACCTCTGCAAAAATAGGTAACTACTGACACGCGTATGTCATCCCCCGATCGTAACCGATCTTCCCGAGGATCCCCGATTTCCAACAAACCACATAGATAATAATGCAGCAACCACATAGGTTAAGTATCTGGGCTCCATACCATGATACCACCTCTATCCAGAAGGAATGACATACACTAAGGGGCGCTACTCCCTAGAACCTTGCTGCATCCTTCCTGTTTCGACCATTTCCGGGGTGTGAGGCTCGACGAAGTCTCGTCCACAAAGCTACGCTTTCTACAAAGCCATGCTTCGGGTCAAACAAAATGATCAACCTATGATCACAAAGATATAAGATCAAACAAATGATCATATCGCAAATGATCAAACACTGATCATTTCACAGCAACACTCAGTATGCCACGCTACCAAATTGGGATATATCGCTGATAAATTTCAACTACATAACCTCTGAGCTCGTACGTCTCAGAGAAGGGTGTTAAGCTAAGAGAATAAATTCTCCGCCACCAACAGAAATGTATTTGAAAGAAATCAGCTTTATATCTCAAATTGTAACGTCAGACACACAATCCATATAAGTCTGTTCCGGGATCGAACAGATTCGAAGGCACTTCTCACGAAGCCCTTGCATATCCGGATAATTTTCAATCACATCGGGACTTCCCGTCACTAAGGGTGATAAAACCTCTAAATCGGAGATCAGCCGATGTAGAGTAACTCGACGGTAATCCTTCCGTTTTCAAAAATATCCGGTCTTCAACACCGGTCTTCGAATGCAATTCATAACGACGTATCACATATTCGGAATGGGTTATACGACCCCATGGTCCTTTCCCGGCTAACCCGAATAGTGAGCGATTATTCAAAAATAAGTGTGGCATTCAAATTCATCCAATTCACAACAAATACCTACTCAAGGTAATTATTGATAGTCGGTTATTTAACTATCAATAAAGATGCGCAACATCATCAGATTCCAAATAATTTTCCAAATTATTTATTTTCAAAAATATCTTTACTAGATATAAAATTTTCCACACTTCAATAATAAATCAACGTTTATTTTTAAACGGAATTATCATTTCTTTTATAAATTCCATAGTGAATTTATATTTCAAAATATCTACTGATATACGATTTTCAAATCGATTCCAATATTCATTTTCAATTTATCTCTAAGAAGATAAAATCTCAAAACGTTTCATTTCATTTTGGAAAAGTATTTCCTTACTTATTAAATAATAAGTATTTCACAAATCTTTTATTTTCAACACTTGGAAAATATCCGATATACTTAAATCAATATTAAGTATATATTCATTCTTTAAGGAAAACATTTACTATAACAACATTTATTTGAGTCAAAACGAATGTTACGTAAAACATCGTTACGACGACTCAAAATCACTAGTATAGGGATTCGAAAATTAAGATAGATATATAAATCCCAATACTATATGAAACATTTCCTTTCGGAAATCATTTACTATAACAACAATGTGTTATAGTCCACCATTTCCTTAAATTTCTCGAAAACGTCTATTTCAACAAAGAATGTTGAAATCTATGATTTCGATATTTAACACATTTTAAAACATCGTTTAAAATAATTTCTTCATTTCAAATACCACTTTCCCAAAACCCTATCCATTATACTTAAAAATGTATTCACTGTCCAAAATCGTGAATATACTTCACTAACCAAATTTCAATCTTTTCTACACATTTATTTCAATAAAGATTCGCTATCCAAAAACGTGAATATATCTTCTTTGATAATCTTCTATATTTAATTTATCAAATTCAATTGATTTTGAATTTATAAAACAACGTTTATAAATTCTATTTCTATTTAATAACAACTTCAATTTATAAATCTTCTTTATTTACCAATTCAATTCACAATTCAATCTTTATACCACAATCCATATTATAAGTTAAATACTTATAATTTCATTTATTTACAAAGATCATTCTTTTAAAACTTTACAAACTGGAAATTCTATCCTTTTATAAACCCATTTTAACATCATTTCCAAATACTACATCAATTACAGATTTATTTCCAAAATTTTATCATTTCTAAATAATTTCCTTATTCTTTCCAATTTATTCAATATTCTATTTTTTTTAAAAGAATTCTTCAATTTGAAATCATTTTTTTTCATTGATTTCCCAAGTTATTCCAATTCATAAATTTAATTTCTAATTGGACTTCCAACTTATTTCATTTTAAATAAATTCCTTTTAAAGAGAATAAATCTCTTTATCTTTTTTTCTCAAACTATTTAGAAATCCAAATTTAAATTAAATTCTTCAATTTATAATCACTATTTTACGAATCCATTTATTTAACATTTTCACCTTATTCTGGAAATAAATTCGATAAGATTTTAAAATCAACTTTTTATGTTTTAAAATTCTTCTTTCTTCAAATTTATTCAATTTCTAAAATTAATTCACTTAAAAATTTCTACTTGAATTTCAAAAATTCAATTTCGTTTATTTTTGGAATCCAATGATATCAAACATCCATTCAGCTAAATCTATAGCTTTCAAACAATTTCCAGACATCGATATGATCAATAACATCAATATAATCATTCACAGATTCATATCACAGTATAAATAAATTCAATCAATATGAGGGGTCCAGTTGGATCCCTCCAACCTGTTTCCCTGCATCCAAAGACGTTAGCACAATACCAATTCCACTTCGAGGTGGAATATCGCGGTATATGGGTTTTATAAAAATCCGCTTACTAACGGCGCAATAGGGTCTCATCCGCTATACGAGGCGGGAAATCAATCAATCCAATATATACATATGCCAATATGTATATATTGCTATATATATAATAGATATATCCTACTATATCTAATATCACATCCAATAGCAATCAAATCAATAACTGAAAATTCCACTTTTCAATTTTGAGTGAGAAAAATCTCACCTTAGCTTTTAAATTTTGCAATCCATCTCTTTTTAGGCACGACTTCCTTCATTTATACCTTGTATAAATATTATACAAATTAATTAACATTCGAACTAATTAAATAACCAATTTCCGTTCTTGATTGTTTAATTAATCAATAGTTTCATTTAAACTAATTTTTCCTTTAATAAATTTTATTTTAAATAATTAAATTTAACTTAAGCTATTTCTCCTTTTAACAGAAATCTTTTAGTAACTAAAAATAATAAATCAAATTAATTACCCTAATACCTTATTTTAAAATAACAAGCAGATCTAAAATGTGTGTTTATTTTATTTTCTTAAAACTTCATATATACTTATACTTATCTCATTTTTATTTAAACTGTAAACATTTTATTTTCTGCAAATATATATATAAACATCATTTATTCGATTAAATTTAATACAAGAAAAATCGTTACCTTACTGGAAAATCATCAGCTCGAATTCGAGCTTACGACCATCGCGACTCCACCTTGTCGCCGCGCCCTAGAACGCACGCCATTGCTTCTTCGCGGCTACTGGATCGCCGCATTCGAGCTCGTGCTCGTCCAAATCACCACAACATCGCGTTAATCCCTCCAGCGCCGAAACCCTAGCTCTCGCGATCGAACAACCCCACGAAACAGTCGCGAGACGCTCCAATCCCTTGCGCCTCGATCCATTGCCACGCGAGTATCACCATCTGCCGCCGCGAATCTTCACTCGCGCGATCCTCCGGTTGCGAACCTATAGCTCTATCGCCTCGCCATCGTATGCGAGCACGATTTTCTTCCAAAAGAAATGCGGCCTTGGGGTTTGGTTTTGAAAAAGAAAGAGGACGACCGTTTCTTTATTTTAACTGGGGAAAAGAAAAGGGGGAGGTGCGATTAAATTTTGAATGAAGAAGAGTAGAGGAAATTTCGTTCGTTTTGATTTTAGAACGAGAATAGTTTTCGTTTGCCATTGTTTTTCTTCGACTTAACCACTGTCGATTTTGAAATAAAATGGAAGGAGGCGGCCATTTATTTTTAAACAAACGAGAAGAGTACGCGACCATACTTGCACGATTTCTGTATCGTGATTTTAGGCAGAAACAATGGGGCGTGTTTTAAGGGAGAAAGGTGGCTGATATTTATAAATTTTAAATTTTAAAATTAAACTGAATTTAATTTCATTTCAACATGTTTACACACCGTGTGGTCACATAACCACTCCGATCAATACGAAATTTGAAATCCGGTAATAATAAAATATTCCGGACCCAATGGAACTGGTTTCGTTGAATTCCGAGACTGTGCCCCGGAACGCTATTTTTAAATATCGATACGAACGATAATTTTCAAAACTGAACAAAACAGTTTAAAAATTCAATTCCAAAAATTCGATTATCTTCGGTATTACAAATACGAATTTTAAAAGCTTTCGAAATAAATTTTTTTTCTTCAACTTACAATTGAAGATTCAAAGTTTTATTCGACTATCAATAGATTAAATTCTATAATTTAATCGCCATTTCAAAGTTATATTCGGGATTCAAATTAAATCATCGTTCAAATATTTAAAATTAATTAAATATCCTCAATTTAATTTGTTCAAAATTCTGGGTCGTTACAGATTATGGATGTTAGATATAGATGAAGGATAGGTTATTATTGTGTATCATTGTGTGTTGTATTACCTAATTTATGTATGACATTGTGGTGGAATATCGTGTATTTTGTGATCGTGGGTATTTGACTCATTTTATATCCCACTTAGATTTGTATATATTTGTATTATATATTATCGCTGCGTTATTGACCCTATGTTCTATGTCATTATTTACTATATATTGTGTATGGTTTTATCCTGGAGGCACACATGTCTATTGCTTTGTGCGGATATTGTGTACGTATATGTGAGTTGTTTATGATTTATGATACGTATCGATGTTAGCCCAATGGAATATTCATGTGTGTACCCCCATACAGCCATATTCTCCGTATTATCTGATAGTACTACCTAGTAATACCCTTGGATAGTATGGGTATAGAAGCGGAGTGTTACATATATGTACAAGGATCAAATTTTTATTTCTTGCGCATAATATTTCTCTTGAATCAAGCTATTGTAACTAAATATAAGTAAAAAAATCAGTAGCTATAGTGGACGTATATATTCATCAAGATTGAACCACTCTAAATCGCATGCTCATAACCTTTTCAATTTTCGTTTTCTAAATATGGTGCTAGTAAACTACCTTTGCTAATATCTCACTAAAACCATAATTCCGAGATTAACTAGAAATTTAGTCAATACTTAAGATATATGGCAGAATCTATCTCATAAGTAAACGAATTACGTACTCTTGCCCCAACACCCCTACATGTATGTTCTCTATAGAGGGAATCCCTAAACATTTAGGTCATCATATCATCTGGTTCGAGGGATTATCACCTAGTAGGGTAATCAACATAATGATTAGCTTGGTGACCATGTTTCTCTCTATGTTGGAAGTGTTCCCTTCACTCGAGTTCATTTTTATTCATTATGTATTAAATCTTTTAATGTGTTATCATGAATAATATAGTTTATATTAAATCATATTTAATGTTGTTTTGGTGAAGTGTATTTTATTTTGAACTATGATTAATTTTATTATAACCAGTTTAATTAAAATATATTTAATATAAACAATGTACATTTTATTAATAGTTGGAGTGCACTTTATTTTTATTGCATAAATTTTTTTAAAGCAATATGCCCAAAGAATTTTGCAAAAACATAATGATCATATTAATTATTGGAGTATAATTGTAATCTTTTGGTCCGATCGTAAAGTTTTAAAAATTTCATTAGATGTACACATGATGCCGCGAGTTTAAATCTCTGTAATGACAAAATTTGATTTTCACTTTTATTTGGAAATTCAAGGTCATAGGAAAATTCCTGCATACTATTATTTTTTTCCTTTCTATTTTTCTTTTTTTTGTATTTTTTTAGTTTATCAACAAATCATCATTATTTCTTTGTTTATTTCAGATTTATGTTGAGTGCACTTTTTATTTGATCTTCGTAAAGTTTTAGTTTTTTTTATAAAAATTACTCTTTTTTAATATTTGAAAACTAAATATTATTTCATGTGATCATAAATAGAATCATTTTTTTCAAATAACATTTTTTAATGACATTTGAATTTTTTTCTTACAGTTAAAAGTTATTTTTAACAGAAATAATATAATTGAAAAATAAGATTATATTTGTAGTCTTACATTTTTCTAATCTAACTTCTAATATTTAGAAATCATTTCTAATTATAATTTTTTTACCAAATATTCTATTAAATTGAAATCGAATAATAGAACATGTAAAAGTTTGATTAAATATGCATCTAGTTTAAATACACATTTTTTTATACCTTTGGACATTGCATGTGCCAATTGAGTTACACCTAATAGAAAACATTGACATTACTTTCAATGTCATGCATAAACAATTTCTAGTTAAATTAGCTTTTTTCTTTAAATAATTAATAATGTTGAAATATGAATCCAAGCCTAATAAATTGAACGATAATTGTTAATTTTGATAACATTATAAGTTATGTTGAAATATCTTCAATAATACATTTTCATTTCTGTCGTATTTTATCTACTTGTTATTGATGTCAGTGTCAAGATAGAAAAAATTATAGGAGAATATAATTGTTGCAAAAATATTTAATATGTATTGGACCACAATATCATGTTTATATATTAGACTTCTTTATGGAATTTACATATATATGTAGTGATATCTATAGATTTTTTTCCTCGTCCCTCGCTAAATGGTGTGTCATTTGTAAATCATCATGTACAACCATTGTGCTTTGTACTAATTATTTTATGAGACATCTTTTCAAACACCCAATTTTTTTTTTTAAAATCCACCTCTTTCCCTCTCAAAGAAAAGTGTAACAAACACCGCTATCAACTTTTGCAGTGAAAATATGAAGTTTAATTGCATATTTTTGCAGCTAGAACTGCAAATAATTACAGTCGAAACTACATATATTTACAGCCAAACTGCATATATTCATTTTACAAAAATATGTGGTTAGAACTGCCAATATTTGCAGTTCTAACTATATATATTTACAGTTCTAGCTGCATATATTTGCAGTTTAAACTGTATATTTTTGATGGAAACTATGACAGAAATGTTTCGTGAAACTTGTTTTTATGAGGTCATTAAGTTTGAAAAAAAAAGTATGAATTCTAATTTCCACTTGTTTTATTCTCTTTGCTGACATTATATATCGTTTATTTAAAATAAGGGTATTCTTATTGACTGTCATGCCCTACCTCTATACTCACACTAGCCAAGGACACTACGGGGTAATACCGTCGACTAGCACGAAGAATAAGGCTATTGAGGAGCGACCATCTGTGTAATTGCTTTGTGCGAGTACCGATATGTCAGATAATATAACTTACCTTTCGTTTCAAGAGGGAATCCGACATATCGATTACAAACTCAAAGCTACCATACAGTGGCTATATGGGCATCGAAAACAAATATAGAAATAAACATAACACAAATCAGTCACAGGTAATCATATCACTAAGGCGGAAACAGATATGAATATAACACATAAAAGTGTACATCAAAGTAGTGGTCAAACTAGATCCACTACATCACAAAAGAATAGGTACAAGTGCTAGACAAAAGAATATATATACATCAAGGAGTCTCTAACTCGAATATATAATAACAAAAATTACTAATCTAAAGTAGTTAGCCAAAAATCAGATGATGGTCCCAGATAAGAAGTCAAGCAGAAGCACCTGAGATACCTCGGTCTGACCCAAGTATTATTTAAGAAGAAAATAATAAACGGATCAGTCTAGCTATAAATATCAGATAAAATGAGATAGGATAAGAGATATGACCAAAAACGTATGATAACAAAAATGCCATACTGTGTCAAGTATACATCAATTAACAACAAAAATCACACAATATCTCAAATCATCTCAAAATACCAAAAAGAATCACATTCTTTAAATTATTCACCAAAACACAAATATTGATAGAGCTTATCAATGCAAACCACGAAAATTGGTGAAACACAAATTCTAGAAATCACAACCAGAAATTCAGAAATCACAAAGGGGGGGCCTATCACAAACGGGAGCATGAAAACTCACTAACACATGTATCACAAACGGAAGGCTATTCCATGGTCGCTAACCATCGATTTTGAGCCGAAGCTCCACAAACGGCCCGAAGACCACGGGTCGCCACTCCGCCAAATTTGAGCCGAAGCTCCACAAACGGGGTTTAACCCCCACACAAACAAAGAGACGTCGCATATCGCTAGTCTAAATCACAAAATGATCATCATCGATCAATAAAAAGTGTGAATTACACTAAGCTAGTAAATAGATGAGTTTTGCTTCATGTCCCATAACCACTGGCTTAACTTAAATATTTACGAACAAATTGTAGATTTCCACTCGAAAATTGTCACAAGAGTTTCAATCGAACAAGTCTAAGAATTAACCGACGAAGTAAACGCAAGCGTTTCATACCACTTGTTTTGCTAAGTCGTTTAATTAGATTTCTCGTACGAATGAGGTAAAGGTTTGTATATACTAATAGATTAGAAAACGATTTTATAAACGAGATTTGTATTAGAAATAGAGTTGGAATCATCTTTGTTAAAGAGTTTGAATATTTACTACTAGTATAGAAACCTTTGCATTTTAAAGTGACAAATCAAATAAATGATTGTAGAAACAATCAATCACCAAAATCCACATTCGACGACGTGAATTAACCATAAAAATTGATACTGAATCCATCAAAATGGATATTCCCAAAAATCCCGAAAAAGAAGCCATCAAAGTCGATATAAATGATAACAACAAATCAGATCAACACGAATTGATTAAAATTGGAAACCCATGCAAAATAGGCAAATTGGGCTGAGATAAGCAGATCAGTCGACTGAACCAGGTGGTCAGTCGACTGATACTATGCTTGGAAACTTTCAATTTCCAGGACAGTCGACTGATACAGGTACAGAGTATTTTCTATCCCCTGGTTCAGTCGACTGAACCTGCTTCTACAGCATTATCAGCCTAGCTCCCAAGTGGGGCAAAATCCTAACCGGAGGCGAGCGGACGAGCAACGGAGACTAAGGATTTACGCCAAGCGACAACCCAGCCTTGTATGGCTCTTCGAAACACCCCAAAAACGTGTTCAAACATCAAAGATAGGATTTTTAAAGACTTGACCTCAAAACACAAAAAATTGGAATATTCATCAAAGCAATTCAATCCAAAAGCAAATGGACAAGGAAGAGATGTTAGGTATTACTACCTAACAACTATCAAAGATATAGACATAGATGTGAGTTCAAAAACTCACTTTTTAAACCCAAAACACAAGTGAGAAGCTTTAAAACAAAGGAAAGACCAATTCCTCTTCAATCTCAACTCAAGAAGCTCCAATCTAAGCTAATAAGCAAATATTTCCTAAGGTAGGGTTTAGGAATTTCTGAAAATTGAAGAGAGATTGAGATGGAGAAGATGAAGAGGATGCTTACCTAAGCTTCTCCTTGATTTTGGACTTGAATTTGTATTTCCTAAACAAACTAGGGTTTTGGAATTCTAATTTCCAATCTCTTCCCCCATTTTTACTTTAGCTTGAGTGTTAGGAAATAGAATGAGTGAATGGATGAAGAGTAGAGGAGTTAGGGTTATTTGTTAGGTTGGTGGGCTGAAACCCAAACTCAAAGCCCTAAATGAAAATATCGAAATTTTACTCAACTCCAAACATATCGATGTTTATACTCAAAAAAGTTGTAAACGCCATTTTGGACTCAATGGAAGTGGTCTCGAGTCCCAATTCGACTGTTTACAAAAGTAGCTTTTCTGACTTTAATTCCATTAACGATGCTATATTTAAATATACAATCGTAAAATATGCGGGTTGTTACAGACTCCCCTCCTTAAAGAAATTGCGTCCTCGCAATACCTAAGAAAAAGAAATAAAAAGTAAGAACAATACAAAGGTATAACAACACAAAAGAAGAAATTTTGAAATGAGAAGTTCACCTTTAAGGAGCACGAGAGAGTAAGTCCGGATGTGTTCGCTCGATGAATTCCCTGGATTCCCAAGATCAATCCTTAGGATTTGAGGACCATTGAACTTTCACAAGAGGAACATCTTTATTTCGAAGGCGTTTAACCTTCGAACCAATGATACGAATAGGATGTTGCTCATAAGTCAAATTAGGCGAAACTTCAATTTCTTCAATAACACCGGACTCAAGAATAGAATTGGAATCTCGAAGGCATTTCCGTAATTGAGAGACGTGGAATACGTCATGAATAGCAGAAAATTGAGCCGGTAATAAAAGGCGATAAACCACAGAACCAATGCGTTCGGTGATGGGAAATGGACCAATATATCGAGGTGCTAATTTTCCCGATCGACTGAAATGCACAACACCCTTCATAGGTGAAACACGAATGAACACCAAATCTCCCATAGAAAATTCTAATTTCCTTCTTCGGTTATCGGTATAGGATTTTTGTTTACTCTGAGCTTCTTTCATCTTATGTCGAATAAGGTCAATCTTTTCTGTGGCATCACGAATAAAATCTGGACCTAAAACCAGCTTCTCACCGGCTTCAAGCCAACACGAAGGAGATCGGCATGGCCTTCCGTAGAGTGCCTCAAATGGTACCATACCAATACTAGATTGGAATCTATTGTTATAGGAAAACTCAACAAGAGAAATATGATCTTCCCAACTTCCACCAAAATCAAGAACACATGCACGAAGGAGATCTTCAAGAGTTTGATTCACACGCTCGGTTTGTCCATCGGACTGAGGATGATAAGCGGTGCTAAAATTAAGCTCTGTTCCCAAAGATTTTTGAAGACCTTTCCAAAATCCATTGGTAAACAATGGATCACGATCGCTAACAATAGAAGTAGGAACTCCATGCAATTTAACGATTTCTTTAACATAGAGTTTGGCCAAAAGAGGTACGGTCCGATTGGACCGAACGGGTATAAAATTGGCGAATTTTGTAAGTCTATTGACAATCACCCATAAACTGTCATGGCCTGAACGAGAACGAGGAAGACCGTCAATAAAGTCCATGGAAATTTGATCCCACTTCCAAACAGGAATGTCTAAAGATTGCAATAACCCGCTGGGCCTTTGATGCTCGGCCTTAACAAGTTGGCAAGTCATGCAACGCTTAATAAAGTTAGCAATGTCAAATTTCATTCCATCCCAATAATAAAGTTGCTTCATATCCGCGTACATTTTACTACTACCGGGATGAATGGTAAATTTAGAACGATGAGAATCTTCTAAAATGTCTTTATGAAGATCACAAATATTTGGCACAATAAGTCTACCAAATTTTCGAATACCGCCACGAGCATCAATATCAAAGTCTTTCAAACCTTCAATATCAATTTTATCCCTACAACTTTGGCTAAGAAGAACCAATTCGGGATCATGCTTTTGAGCTTCAAGAATGCGGTCTAAAAGAGAAGGATGAGCCTCAAGGCTACATAATACAAGAGATGAACATGAATTGGATTCACAATCTCGAATCTCACAAGTGGATAAAGTCTCGAGATCATTCCATTCGGATATCATCATAGAAACAACCGCTTGTTGCTTACGACTAAGGGCATCGGCAACACGATTTCCCTTTCCGGGAGTATAATGAATATCAAGATCATAAGATGCAAGGAACTCGAGCCAACGTTGTTGACGCAAATTAAGTTCCTTTTGAGAAAATAAATACTTCAAAGATTTATGATCGGTGTAGAGAACAAATTTCTCTCCCAAAAGATAATGTCGCCAAATTCTAAGAGCGAAAACAATAGCCACGAGCTCTAAATCATGAGTGGCATATATAGTCTCGGCATGCTTTAATTGCCTAGAAGCATAAGCGATAACACGTTCCTTTTGCATGAGAACGGCACCCAAACCAACATGACTAGCATCGGTATAAACAATAAAGTCTTGGTTCCCTTCGGGAATCACAAGAATAGGAGCATCAGAAAGAAGTTCTTTTAATTTCTGAAAAGAAACTTCACATTTGTTTGACCAAATGTATTTAACTCCCTTCTTCGTCAAACTAGTAAGAGGCACGGAAATTTTAGAAAAGTCTTTTATGAAACGACGGTAATAACCCGCTAATCCAAGGAAGCTACGAATTTCCGTCACACTCTCCGGTCTCTTCCAATTTTGAATCGCTTCAATCTTTGAAGGATCCACGGAAATTCCGGATTCAGAAATAATATATCCCAAAAATTTCACATGAGATTGCCAAAAGTGGTATTTAGAAAATTTTGCTTTCAATTGGTTGCTCCTAAGAGTTTCCAACACAATCCGAAGATGTTCTTCATGCTCTTCCTCGGTTTTTGAATAAACAAGAATATCATTGATAAAGATGAGAACGAATCGATCGAGGAAGTCTTTGAAAACTCAATTCATAAGGTCAACGAAATAAGCTGGAGCATTCGTTAAACCAAATGGCATAACAAGCCATTCATAAGATCCATAACGAGTATGGAACGATGTCAAAGGAATACTATCCTCTGTTATGCGAAGCTGATGAAAACCGGTTGCCAAGTCTAACTGTGAAAAGACTCTAGCACCACTAAGTTGATCGAATAGATCATCAATCCGAGGTAAGGGATATTTATTCTTGATGGTGAGATCGTTAAGCTTGCGGTAGTCAACACAAAGCCTAAGTGTACCATCAGATTTCTTCACAAAGATAGCCGAAGCTCCCCAAGGAGAGGAACTAGATTGAATAAACTGCTTCGCTTCCAATTCGGTTAATTGTTTACGCATCTCCTCATTTTCCTTATTAGACATACGATAAGGAGGACGAGTAATAGGTAGAGCTCCAGGGATTAGATTAATTCTGAACTCAATTGCTCGCTTAGGAGGTAATCCTAAAACGGGCTCAAATATGTCGGGAAATTCACGAACAATGGGAATGAGGGAAATGACATCTTCCTTATCATCATTATCGTCATCATGAGGATTTAGGGAATACAAGGATGCTCCCGAATTGGAATCTGAATCTTTAAGAACAAGAGAAATCTGCTTAATAGATTGAGGATGTCGAAGATATATAGTCCGCTCCGGACATAGGATATGGGCTTCATAACGATTAAGTCAATCCATTCCCAAAATCATTCCGAAACCAAGGTAACGCATAACATGCAAATCGGCTCGGAAAGAATAATCACATAAAATAATCTCGACATCTTTACAAAGTAAACTAAGTGTTGCGGATCCACCAACCGGATTCGCAATCCTCAATGAAGTCATCAAGCCAATAACATTCAAAGACAAAGCATCAACAAGTTCTTTTGATATAAAAGAGTGAGATGCACCCGTATCAAAAAGAACTCGAATAGGAAGATCATGAAATATAATAATGCCATCAAGGATAGAATGAGAAATACCTTGACCAAGAGAAGTGTTACTAGGGGCTTGCACCACATTTAGCTTTCCCTCTTTCTTGCTTTGAAGCTTGGGACACAAAGATATAGTATGACCCGAACTCTTGCAATAGCAGCAAGAAAGGGGCTTCGGATACTTGTTTGCATAATGGTCCTTAGAACCACAATTGTAACATTCTCCACGACGAGAGGTAGGAGTATTTGCTACCGAAGTTGCTTTCTTCCCTTTCTTGTTGGGATTAGGCTTGAATTTAAAAGGCCTCTTCTTATTGATGTTTTGTTTGACTTCAACATCACTTTCTTTATCGGCCTCTTCGAGTCGAAGAACGATATCAACAAGCTGATCGAAAGAAACTTCTAGTTTCAGAAGTAATGGCTTTTTGAGGTTTTTATTCAACCCATAAACAAATCTCTGATTTTTCTTCAATGGGGTATTAATATACTCGACCCCATATTTAGATAGAGATTCGAAAGATGCGACGTAATCCATCACAGAAGATTCACCTTGAACAAGGTCAATAAAGCGTCGAGCTAGAGATACTTTTTCAGCTTCCAGCACAAATTTCAACTCGAACCTTTCCCGGAATTGATCCCAAGTAAGGTCCGCCTCAATAATTTCCGAGATCAGAAGCTCATACCAATCTAATGCTCTCTCCTGGAGCATGCTAGAAGCCACTTGGACTCGATGTAGATTAATAAGATTCATGCGGGAAAAGATGTGATCACATGTTCTAAGCCAAGCTTGGACTTCTATAACGCTTTCGGAACCCTTGAAAGGCCTTCCACCCAAGTTGGTGTAATCACTGCACAAGCGTGCAAACCCAGATTTAGGATGAGTAGGCTCTGGAATGGGTCCGATAGCTTGAACATTTTTCACAAGATCTAAAAGTTGTTGAGCAGACATGAATACTCCATCCTGAGGAGTAGCACTAGATTGACTGACGCTGGGATGGCCTGGTCTAACCATTTCTCTTCTTTAAGAAAGAAAGAAGAGGAAAAAGGTTATTCACAAAATGAATATCAAACAAACTTGATTGATAAAACAAGGCATCATAAAAGAAAATAGGATAAAACGGTACGAAGACTCGAATTAAATCCTATGACACGATTCCTAAGGAAGACTTAGGACAATGATCCTTGCTAGATTATTCTACATTGTTCCGAAGTTTGGCTCTGATACCAAGCTGTCATGCCCCACCTCTATACTCACACTAGCCAAGGACACTACGGGGTAATGTCGTCGACTAGCACGAAGAATAAGGCTGTTGAGGAGCAACCATCTGTGTAATTGCTTTGTGCGAGTACCGATATGTCAGATAATATAACTTACCTTTCGTTTCAAGAGGGAATCTGACATATCGAATACAAACTCAAAGCTACCATACAGTGGCTATACGGGCTCGGAAACAAATATAGAAATAAACATAACACAAATCAGTCACAGATAATCATATCACTAAGGCGGAAACAGATATGAATATAACACATAAAAGTGTACATCAAAGTAGTGGTCAAACTAGATCCACTACATCACAAAAGAATAGGTACAAGTGCTAGACAAAAGAATATATATACATCAAGGAGTCTCTAACTCGAATGTATAATGACAAAAACTACTAATCTAAAGTAGTTAGCCAAAAATCAGATGATTGTCCCAAATAAGAAGTCAAGCAGAAGCACCTGAAATACCTCGGTCTGACCCGAGTATTATTTAAGAAGAAAATAATAAACGGATCAGTCTAGCTATAAATATCAGATAAAATGAGATAGGATAAGAGATATGACCAAAAACGTATGATAACAAAAATGCCATATTGTGTCAAGTATACGTCAATTAACAACAAAAATCACACAATATCTCAAATCATCTCAAAATACCAAAAAGAATCACATTCTTTAAATTATTCACCAAAACATAAATATTGATAGAGCTTATCAATGCAAACCACGAAAATTGGTGAAACACAAATTCTAGAAATCAGTACCAGAAATCCAGAAATCACAAAGGGGGAGGCCTATCACAAACGGGAGCATGAAAACTCACCAACACGTGTATCACAAACGGAACGTTATTCCATGGTCGCTAACCATCGATTTTGAGCCGAAGCTCCACAAACGGCCCGAAGACCACGGGTCGCTACCCCACCAAATTTGAGTCGAAGCTCCACAAATGGGGTTTAACCCCCACACAAACAAAGAGACGTCGCATATCGCTAGTCTAAATCACAAAATGATCATCATCGATCAATAAAAGTGTGAATTACACTAAGCTAGTAAATAGATGAGTTTAGCTTCATGTCCCATAACCACTGGCTTAACTTAAATATTTACGAACAAATTGTAGATTTCCACTCGAAAATTGTCATAAGAGTTTCAATCAAACAAGTCTAAGAATTAACCGACGAAGTAAACGAAAGCGTTTCATACCACTTGTTTTGCTAAGCCGTTTAATTAGATTTCTCATACGAATGAGGTAAAGGTTTGTATATACTAATAGATTAGAAAATGGTTTTAGAAGCGAGATTTGTATTAGAAATAGAGTTGGAATCATCTTTGTGAAAGAGTTTGAATATTTACTACTAGTATAGAAACCTTTGCATTTCAAAGTGACAAATCAAAGAAATGATTGTAGAAACAATCAATCACCAAAATCCACATTCGACGACGTGAATTAACCATAAAAATCGATACCGAATCCATCAAAATGGATATTCCCAAAAATCCCAAAAAAGAAGTCATCAAAGTCGATATAAAAGATAACAACAAATCGGATCAACACGAATCGAATAAAATTTGAAACCCACGCAAAATAGACTGATACTATGCTTGGAAACTTTCGGTTTCCAGGTCAGTCGACTGAACCATAAGGTCAGTCGACTGATACAGGTAAAGAGTATTTTCTATCCCCTGGTTCAGTCGACTGACCTCCTGGTTCAATCGACTGAACCTGCTTCTACAGCATTATCAGCCTCGCCCCCAAGTGGGGCAAAATCCTAACCGGAGGCGAACGGACGAGCAACGGAGACTAAGGATTTACGCCAAGCGACAACCCAGCCTTGTATGGCTCTTCGAAACACCCCAAAAACGTGTTCAAACATCAAAGATAGGATTTTTAAAGATTTGACCTCAAAACACCAAAAATTGGAATATTCATCAAACCAATTCAATCCAAAAGCAAATGGACAAGGAAGAGATGTTAGGAATTACTACCTAACAACTATCAAAGATATAGACATAGATGTGAGTTTAGAAAATCACCTTTTAAACCCAAAACACAAGTGAGAAGCTTTAAAACAAAGGAAAGACCAATTCCTCTTCAATCTCAACTCAAGAAGCTCCAATCTAAGCTAATAAGCAAATATTTCCTAAGTTAGGGTTTAGGAATTTCTGAAAATTGAAGAGAGATTGAGATGGAGAAGATGAAAAGGATGCTTACCTAAACTTCTCCTTGATTTTGGACTTGAATTTGTATTTCCTAAACAAACTAGGGTTTTGGAATTCTAATTTCCAACCTCTTCCCCCATTTTTACTTTAGCTTGAGTGTTAGGAAATAGAATGAGTGAATGGATGAAGAGTAGAGGAGTTAGGGTTATTTGTTAGGTTGGTGGGCTGAAACCCAAACCCAAAGCCCTAAATGAAAATATCGAAATTTCACTCAACTCCAAACATATCGATGTTTATACTCAAAAAAGTTGTAAACGCCATTTTGGACTCAATGGAAGTAGTCTCGAGTCCCAATTCATCTGTTTACAAAAAGTAGCTTTTCGGACTTTAATCCGACTAACGATGCTATATTTAAATAAAATATTTAAATATACAATCGTAAAATATGCGGGTTGTTACATTGACGGTCCAGTTTTGGATATGAGAGGGCTATTTTCTTTCAAAAAGTTTTTTATACTGAGGGGTATTAATCAAACTAGTCCCCTAGTAAAATTACAATCAAATTGACTTAATTGTCCTTTCTTTTATTTATCATAATTTTTCCTTAATTGTCATTAGTGTTTAATCCAAATCCATTAATCAAATATAGAGAATTCAAACTCACGTTCAAATGAAATTGAAAATGAAAAGGAGGCAATGTTGATTCTTACATAAAAAAGCATTCAACGTAGTAATTTTAAACTCTAATTTTAGCACTGTTAAAAAACACGCAATAAATTTAGTTAAGAAATTACCTTCATATCACCTTCTCAGCAAAGTTTGGATCTGACTGCGAAGATCGAGATTATTTTTTTGTTCTAATCATTATTTTATTTTTCAAAAAAGAAGAAGGGGAAAGTAAATGAAAGTGTTTAAAGTTTTGATGTTTTAACTAAGGGCAAAATATGTAAAATTATATGTTTTATTATTAATAGGATGTGTACCCCGCATAACAATTTAATTTTGTATATATGAAGTGCTCATAAAATTTGACCCCTTCATATCTAAAATTAAAGTGTCCATAATAAAACCCTATTATAAAATAGTGTGTTTATGATCATTAAATTTTTAAAACTTCACAAGTAACTAATACTAAAAGCCCATTTATGTTCGTATCGAACAAACATAACAGCCCATAATTTTCGTATCAAACCGTCAAAAAATCGAAAAGGGCTGCATCTAATTTTTATAAATTGTTTACCGCCTCCATCTTCCATTAGGCCAAACCTTAGTTCTTTATTCCAAATTTATCCAATGTCGTCGGAGGGAAAACCCCTTGCGTTACATGCAACCCCGAGCTCATCCAGGGGATTGGAAGGTTTTCCCGCTCTAATATGTAGAGATTTGTGGGCCATCAAGGTTAAAAATGGCGATGTTTTACCCAAAAATGATCCAGGATCGTCACCCACTAAACCCACAGAGAAGCCACAGAAATTCTATCTAGGGGAGGACGTCAAGAAACCTTTCGCCAACTGCCCGCAAGCCTAAGCCTACTAAGCTCAAGTACTTTATATCTTATCATTAGTATTATTGTTGTTGTTATCTGTAAATAAGATAATTGATCGGACTGTTACCTGTAAATTAATTACTCCTAGGGCTAGTATCGCTTCAAGTACGGTGTTAATATTGCTAGCAGGTAGGTTTATGGGGAAGAAGGTTGTGATTTTGAAGCAGCTGCCTTCTGGATTGTAGCTTGTTACTAGTATGTTAATTGTGCTATGCATTTTGATTTGTCGATTTATGTTGTTTAGTTGAAGAATTTAGTGAAATAAATATATTAAGGATTCTTATGTGGGGAAAAATGTAGTGAATGATTTATCACCAATAATAATGAGCGAAAGTGATTTAACTAGAATCTAGTATTGCCTATTTGAATTCCAATGCAAACTCAAAATTAACTATGATATCACATAAAGTCAAACAACATAAATAAGAGGGACACAGAAGATTTAACATGGTTTGAATTTGTATCATACGCGCCGGAGATCCAACAACCCTTTTATTCCAATCACTAAGTTCAAAGAGATTACAAGCCTAATCAATGATCAGAGAGTTACAAGATATGGAGACCCTTTCTCATCAAATACTCAATTGAAGAGTTTTAATTAAGTGGACTCAAAATAGAAAACCCCCATTTTGATTTAGCTAGGGTTTCTATTAATTACAGTTATTGGAAATCTTATCTCATAATTAGGAAGATGATTAAGAAGGCTAATTTATAGATGCTCTAATCACTCAAGACCATCTGATCACTTCAAAATCAATTTGCACCATTAATAGAGAAGAAACGAGCACCGAAATGACGAAACTGCCCTCCAAAATTCGAATCAGCAAAACCGTAAAAAATCTCATAGCAGTGACTCAGACGTCTGAATTAAAGAGGTCAGAAGTCTGAGTGATGAATCAGACGTCTCTGTCAAACATCCTAAAACTCTCGGGTTTGAACAAGTACAACAACTCAAACGTCTGGCTCCCACATCCAAACATCTTATCTTTTGAAGGTTTCACTGTTTTGAAACTTACAGGCATTCGGATGTCTGGCTTGGGTTCTCAGACATCTAGTTGCCTATTACTGGAAATTCCAGCTTCTCTATCATTTGTTTTTTATCTCTTCCTTTAATTGACTTCCCAACTCTTCCAATCCGAAGCTCTAGACAACATCTTCAATCTGAAGCACTCATAGGCACATATTTGAATCGTACAATAACAACACTCCACCTCAATTCAAATATGTAAGTATTATTAACAATCAACAAAATGATCATAGGGGTTGTTGGTGATGGAGATAGAGGTATGCCCTAGGGGAAATTATATAATTTGTTACATATATCTAACTCGTTGACCAATTTTGTTCGAAATAAAGGTGTTTTCTTTCTTTGATATACTTGATATAATGTGGCTATATTATTAATTAATTTAATTAAAAGTATATTTAATAGAAATCCATAAATGGTATGTTTTGTGATAGTAGTTAAAAATGTTGTAACCGTGAGTAATTTATCACAATGCAAACAAATATACAATTTTAAATATTCCTAATCAAGATGTATCGAGACTGGATATCAATACATCCGTTGAGACTAGAGTACGTAATGCTCTCTAAATGTTAGGCAGTGTATTACTCATGACTGTTGAGGGCACGAATGGTCGCGTACTGATAGTTATTGGATAACTATGGAATGACCCACTCAATAGTTTTCTATTGGTTAATATAACTACGGTCAAGCAGAGAATATTAATGTGACTAATTTACACAGTTCTCTCGACTTGAGAATAATGTTGACCTTCAATGTGGAAGCTCCGCTTTGATTATAGTTAAATCATGGCATGTATCCATCAAACGACTGTAGTTGGGTTGAGTGGAAGAATTGAAAGTGAAACACTATTCAAGAGAGGATTCGTCTCCTCAATTATATGAGGTTAGTATCACGGTCAATTGAAGTCAACTCAAAGTCAAAGTCTCTAGCCAGAGCATTTCAGTTAATAATAATTGTTATCATTAAACCAAGGACATTGTGTTTGGACTAAAAAGTTGAATGTGCACGATATTGGAATTTTGACCATTACCAGATCCCTTAAGTCCTAATGTGACATAGTTTTAATGAAGAGAATTGCTATAAATAATTGTCACTATTGGGTACCGCTTATAATAAGTAAAATTGGATTTTACCAAAAGATGTGTAAGCAATAAATTCAGCCAAAATGTCACACCACCTACTAAGTGACGTGTGAACATTAATATTCAAATAGTTCTATATTAATCACTGACTGAATTTACACATTTAAGTCGCACAATCGTAATGATGAATTCTCTGAAAAACCATATGATTTAATTAGTTTATTAAATATTGTAAATTGATTAAACTAATTGATATTTGAGAAATATTAATTATTTTTTATTTAATGTTTGGAAGTTGTTTGTAAGTAGTTTAATGCATTTATAAAAGTTATATTTGCGCGCATTGATATACGATATCGATGTAATTTAAAGATAATTGCATGAAATGATTTATGGAAATTTTATGTCATTTGATGACACGATTTGTGGAGATTTTATGTCATTTGATGACATATCATGTGAAAAGTAAGGATTGGAGAGAAAAACAATCAAGGAAATTAATTAAGGAAGTTTTAATTAAAGAATGGAAAACATTTCATTCTTTCAACCAAAATATATTCTCTAATTCATTTTGTATGTACAATTCATTTTTCTTTCTTATTCATTCTTTCTCCTTTTCTCTTCCTAACTTTTCATGGCGGAAAACAAAACAAAATAAAATTTTAAAATCTTTCAACTCCAAATAAAAAAGGGTCAAACAAAACAAAACAAAAGTGGTTCATCCATCTCTTGCAAGGATTGGATGGGAATCTCGAAGATCTGAGGAGATATCATCATTCAAGGTGTGACTTTTAGGCAACATCCTAAGGGGAATTCATTTTCAAGGCGTGTTTCAAGGCTTTGGGTAATAAGATCGATTCGCAGAATCTAAGAGCTTTTGATTCATCATTCAAGGCATTCTCTTAGGCAATAGCAAGGTATCATCTTGATTTACAAATTCTTATAATCATTTATAACTAATTATTACATGCTTTTGTCTAATTAATTTATCCATTATCACAATTACCTATACATATATGTTGTCAACATGAGATGCAAACATGAACATATGTATGTGTATATTTTTGATTAAAACTCTGTTTTGTTTATATGTTTGGAGTAAATTTGTTCTTGAATTCATAATTATATTTTTCTTCTTAACTTTAATTTTGGCAATTTTTGAAATAAGTTTTATTAGGTTAACTTTAATCTATACAAATAATTTCATATATAATTGTATAATCATATGATTTTGCTAATCAACAGAATTTGTTCATATGTTTTATTTTATAACAAATAAAATTGCATTTTTAATATGTAGTTATTAAATTTAATCATATATGTTTATACATGTTTAATTGTTTGCTTGCACATTTGTCAAATTAAATTCATATACATATTTTATTAGATGCTACTTATGTGATTTAAAATAAAATGGGAAAGTTTTGCTAATTTATTTTGTGCAAGGAAAGTTTTATTAAGGTGTTGTGCAACCATATATCTGATTGTATGTAAAGGAAAGTTTTGTTAATTTGTTTACTGTAAGCAAAGTTTGGCTCATATATTTTGTAACCATATATATGACTATACATATATATACATACACACACATATATATGTATGTATGTATGTATGTATGTACATATGTTTCTTTTATCTCTATATTCATATACATATATACAAACATCTGTTTAGTTATAAAATTATTTTGCAATTTAAAGTGCATTTAAGTGTATTTAATGTGCATTCAAAGTGTCTTTATGTGTATTTTAAAACTTTCATTTATGGTCATAAGTATGTAGAATATAAATAGTTATTTGCTGTCAATTATTACTTATTCAAGGATTGCTTTATTTGGTGTTGGTATCTTAAAATTAAAACTACAATCTAATTTATAAGTATTGTATAGATGGTTAGAAATTCTGACATTTTATGCCACAATTGTATAAGTATGCATATATAAATAAATGTGAAAATTCATATCATTTATGAACACCACAATGTTGCACATTCATAATTCACACTGGAATATATTTGGACAAACTTACATTTTATGCTATGTACTAATCGCTAATTAATGACATTTAATGTATCTATCAATTTAATTAAAAGAAAGAGAAATGAAAGGTTTCTGTCTTCATATAAAGCATAGTATGCCCTTAATTAATTTCATAACTTTTAGAGAAAGAGATAGAAGGTTTTCTTCTTTAAATTACATAAGTTTTGAAGAAAGAAATGAAAAGTTTCTTACTCTTAATTTACTCTTATGAGTAATTGTTGGGTGTATTTGATACACTGTATATTTAAGTTTAAATTAATTAAAAACTTCTTTTAATCAATTTTAAATAAAATAAGATTTTAAAAAAAACTCTATTAGATTGGATCTATATACCTTTAGACTTCATAGGTCCATTAAAGATCCAAAATGGTGAGATTTTGAAATTCACTCATTTCCTCTACAATTGGTTGGCCCAGTTCCAATAGTTGGGTCTTGCGTCCCATGGTGCTCATGCAACTGAAATCAAATCGATTAAGTTTGAGCAATGCTCAAACTTGTCCTTAAGAAGTGACTTTGTCATCATATCAGATGGATTATCCATATACTCACCTTCACCAACTTGACCTTGCTTCGTTCTTCCTCAAGCATAATGAAGAATCCTATGACATCAATATGCTTCGTCCAAGAACTATAGGCTTGATTCTCTACTAGACGAATTGCGCTCTAACTGTTTGAAAATAGCTCTACTATCTGCTGCACCACAGAAAGGTCATCCAATAGCCGAAGTAAATACAATCCCTCCTTAGTAACTTCCACAATCGATATCAACTCGGCTTCACTAGTAGACAAAGCTACTATAGACCGCAGCTTTGATCTCCATAAAGTCGATTCTATGCCAAGTGTAAAAACCTAACCCACACCGACTTCAGTCCCTCTCTATCCCCAACAAAATCTGAATCACAGTAACCTCTAAGAGAGATGTCACCATCTACTCACCATACAACAAGCCAACTGAAGTAGTGCCACAAAGATATCTGAGTATCCACTTCACTGCTTACCAATGTTCTTTGCTCGGGTTAGACATATATCGACTCACAACACCCACTGCATAGGCCAAATCTGGTCTCATTCGCACCATCACATACATAAGACTACCAACAACACTAGAGTAAGGTATATTTTCCATATACCTTTTGCCTTCATCCGATGAAGGAGATAAGTCTTTCGACAACTTAAAATGAGAGCCTAATGGAGTGCCTACTGGTTTAGCTTTCTCCATACCAAATCGAGCAAGAACCTTCTCGATATACTCCGCTGAATGAGTCCCAACTCTCATCGCTTCCTATCTTTGAATATCTTCATTCCTAAAATTATTTTTACTTTTCCCAAATCCTTCATATCAAACTTCTTATCGAGCTCCGCTTTTGACTCTGTAATTCTGACCATACTCCGAGATGCAATCAACATATCATCAACATATAACAATAGATATATCATATCTCCATCACGCCTTATGAAATAAACACACTGGTCTTTGAAGCTTCTAGAATAACCTTTTGAAAGCATAAACTTATCAAATCTCCTATACCATAATCTAGGAGACTACTTCATCCCATATAGAGAGATTTGTTAAGTTTACAAACATAATTTGGCCTGCTACTATCAATGGTCCCCTCCGGATGACGCAAATAAATCTCCTCATCTAGATCACCATGCAAGAATGCAATTTTGATAGTTGCTCAAGTTCCATATCATCATGAGCAACTAATGCCAAAAGAATACGAATGGATGTATGCCTTACAACTGGAGTAAAGATATCATGATACTCTACCCCATCTTCTGCATAAACCCCTTTGCTACTAACCTTTCTTTATATCCGATATCACCATTGTCGCCGTCTTTCACTCTATAGATCCACTTACATCCAATAGCTCGCTTGTCGGTGGGAAGAGGCACCAAATCCGAAGTATGAATTTTCTGCAATGACTCAATCTCCTCCTCTATAGTAAATAACCAACTGGAACTGTCAACTGATGCAATAGCTTCTCTATAATCTCTGGGATGATCATAGACAACATTCAATGCATATATTGCCATCTCATCGATGCTCAATCCAACAAACTCATCAAGCCACATAGTCTTCCTTCTCTATCCAATATTCCTAGTCTTTGAACGAGTTCCACCTTGAGTCTAATCCTCTGTACCAACATCTGTACTATCCTAATCAACAACAGTGCGATCAGAGACACCATCTGTACCTCCATGGAAAGAATCTGAAGATGATTGGCCTTATGTTTGGTATTCTGAATTGGTCCTCACATTGTCATCGGAAGAGAAAGGTTCCACCTTTTACATAGCCTTCTAATCAAAAGCCACATGACTGCTAATAATGATCTTCTTGCTAATAGGACACCATAACCTATATCCCTTCACTCCTCTTCTAAAACCTAGAAAGATACACTTGCAATTTCTAGGTTCCAGCTTTCCTCTGGTCTCATGTACATAAGCTGGACATCCAAATACTCTGAGAGATGAATAGCTAACATGCTCTCCTTCCCATAATTATTCAAGGATCTTCATATCTATGGCAGTAGAAGGTGTGCGGTGATGACGAAAGCCTCCATAGATAAATCTTCTGCCCAAAATCCCTTCTTCAACTTAGTAGTCAATCTGAGGCAACGAGTTCTCTTCAGCAGTATCTGATTCATTCTTTTAACAACTCCATTGAACCGAGGGTCGTTAAGTATGGTATAATGCCTCTTAGTGCCTTCGGACTCACAAAAATCGATGAAAACCTATGATACAAATTCACCGTCATTATCCCAACGGAGAACTTTTAACTTCTTCCTCGACTGCTTCTCAAGCATAGATTTCCACTTTCCAAATCTGGCGAAGATTTCACACTTAAACTGTAGGAAGTATACCCAAACTTTACGAGAGAAATCGTCTATAAATGAAACGAAGTACCTGGCTCCACCCAATGATGGGCAAGGGGAGAGCCCCCAAACATCTGTATGAACATACTCTAAAATAGCTTTAGCTTTATGCTCACCAGTGCCAAAAGAAGTCTTTGTCTGCTTACCAAGAACACACCCTTCGCAAAAGCCAATCTTTGAATGCTGAAAACCATCAATCAAATATCGCTTTCTCAACTCATCCAAACCGCGTTAGCCGATATGACCCATCCATAGATGCCATAATCTAGAAGAATCTGAATCAGCAAAAGTAACAGAAGCCGATTCACTAACTACAATAGCGCCCTTCAATAAATAAAGATTTCCTACCCTCATTCCTTTCGTAAAAATAATGGAACCCTTTGATATCTTCATTTTCTCTCCCTCAACTACAATCGTCACCCCAAGCCTACTCAAAGCCCCAATAAAAATCAAGCTTCTTCTCAATCAGATACATGTCTAACATCAGTAATAATACGAATAACACTGCCAAACATTCCAACCTTCACACTACCAACACCAACCATATGGCAAGAAGCATCATTTCCCATTAGAACTTCTCCTCCATCAATCTCATGCTATGTAGAGAAACAGTTCCTATCAGGTGTCATATGGTAGGATACGTCAGAATCAATAAGCCATAAGTTGCTCTTTCTAGAAGAGCCAGAAGCTATAAACACATGGGTATCACTCTCTATATCTGATTTCTCTACAAAAGATGCTGAAGTTTTCTTTAGGTCTTTTCTTCATCCTTCGAGCTTGGGACAATGAGCTATAAGGTGCCCCAGCTTCTTACAATAATGGCAAGTCAATCGTTTAGGCCCCCTAGATTGATACCTTGAATTACTTCGACTTCCACCATTCTTTGACTTGCTTGGCTTTTACCTCTCTGAACAGATAAGCCCTTTGTATCACTATCTAAACCAGTGCTCGCCAATCTTCCTCTCAACACTTCATTGTAAAGACCAGCCTTTACGTTAGATAGGTTAATCTTACTGCAACGATATATCATCGAATTAACAAAAGCAGTATGCTCTTTAGGCAAGGAACCTAAGAGGATCACTGCTTGAGCCTCATTAGTAATATCAACATCTGATGCCTTCAAGTTCATTATCAAAGTGGTTATACTCCATAAGATCGACTCCACGCTTCATCTTAAACGAATAAAGTTGTTGTTGAAGAATAATCCGATTCGTGAGAGACTTGTCTTGGTATGCATCAAATAATGCATCTCATAATTCTTTTGCCGTCTTCTTTTGAGAAAATTCTCTAAGAACTTCATCCGATAAACTCAACTGGATTTTTGTAAGAGCTTCATCTTCCATCTCTTCCAAAATAGTCGCTTCAATGTTTTTTAATTTCTCAGACGCAGAAATAATCTTAAAAGTTTTTTCTTTCTTCAACACTGCCTCCATCATTATCTTCCAAGTTCTAAAATATCCCTTTCCATCAAAACATATAACAACATAATTGACATTCGATCTACAAATAGATTTTCCGGAAGTCGCCATTAATACCCAAACAGAATAATAACATTAGCTTCGATACCAAACCGTAGTGAAAAATGTAGTGAAGGATTTATCACCAATAATAATGAGCGAAAGCAATTTAACTAGAATCTAGTATTGCCTAATTGAATGCCAATGCAAACTCAAAATCTACTATGATATCACACAAAATCAAACAATAGAAATAAGAGAGACATAAAAGATTTAACATGGTTCGAATTTGTATCCTACATTCACGGAGATCCAACAAACCTTTTATTTCAATCACCAAATTCAGAGAGATTACAAGCCTAATTAATGATTAGAGAGTTACAAGATGTGGAGAATTTCTAATCAAACACTCAATTGAAGAGTTTTAATTTAGAGCACTCAAAAAAGAAAAACCCCAATTTGATTTAGCTAAGATTTCTATTAATTACAATTATTAGAAATTTAATCTTGTCATTAGGAAGATAATTAAGAAGGCTAATTTATAGATGCTCTGATCACTCTAGACCATCAGATTACTTCAAAAGAATCTGCACCATCAATAGAGAAGAAACGGGCACCGAAATGACGAAACTGCCCTCCAAAATTCAAATTAGCAAATTCTTGAGAAAATCTTATAGCAGCGAACCATACATCCGACTTGAAGAGGTCAGACATCTAAGTGATGAATCAGACGACTCTATCAAACATCCCGAAACTCTCGGGTTTGAACAAGTGCAGCAACTTAGACGTCCGACTCCTACATCCAAACGTCCAAGCTCGGCCACCATGCCCGAGACTGCCATCTACGGAAGAAACAACAAAAAGTAAATGTGGTCGAAGACTCGCTTTTGGCTGTAATGCAAGAGGCAAACTCCATTGGTGGCATAAATAATGATTGGTGGCTTGATACTGGAGCAACCATTCATATTTGCAAAGACTGTAGTTTGTTTAAGACTTACGAAGAAAACAATGGAGAATGTAACGAAGTTACTAGAGCAAATAAGGTTCCGAGCAAAGTTATGGTAAAAGCACTATAGAACTTCCACTCACCTTTGGGAAAGTTCTTACACTAGTCAATGTATTTTATATACCAGACATGTAAGAATTTGGTCTCTAGATACCTTCTTAACAAAGGAGGATTCAAGATGGTGTATGAGTCTGATAAGTTAGTGTTGTCCAAGAACGACAAATTTGTTGGACAGGGATACTCTTGTAACGACATGATTAAGTTTGATTTAATAAAGAAATCTTCTGCTTATATTGTTGATTCTGTTAGTTTATGGCATGGTAGATTATGACATGTTAATTATAATTCCCTTAAAAATATGCATAAATTAGGATTAATTTCTTATTGTGATTTCAATTCTATCTCTGGATGTGAAATATGTGTTCAAACAAAAATACGTCGAAAATCCTTTAAATCTGTAGAAAGGAAAAATTGTTTGCTTGATTTAGTATATAGTTATGTGGGTGACTTAAAAAGTCATATCACCTATGGTGGTAACCAATACTATGTCACATTTATTGATGGTTATACTAGATAAGCTTTTGTGTATCTAATGAAAGCTAAAGATGAGGCTTTTGATAAATTTAAAATTTACAAAGATGAAGTGGAAACACAATTAGGAGTTAAAATCAAAGTATTACATTCAGATCATGGTGGTGAATATTTCTCAAATTAATTTATCTTGTTGTGTTAACAACATGGTTTAGTTCACCAACGCACTACTCCTTATACACCACAACAAAATTGTGTTACTGAAAGAAAAAAATAGAACTTTAGTAGAAATGGTTAATGTCATGCTTATAAGTTCAAATTTACCTAATAACTTATGGGGTGATGTTATGTTATCTGCATGTTATATTTTAAATAGAGTACCACTTAAAAAGATTAATGTTCCCCTTATGAATTATGGTTTAATAAGAAACCTAATCTTACAAGACTTAAAGTTTGGGGTTGTTTAGCATATGTTAGAAAATTAAACCCTAAACGACCAAAGTTAGGTAATAGGGCATTTAAATGTTTTCATAGGTTATTCCCTTAACAGTATAACTTATAGGTTCCTAATTCTTGACACCTTAGAAGTTATTGAATCTGTAGATGTAGAATTCTTTGAAAATCAAATAGTTGAGATTCCACTGAGATCATCTAGTCCAGAACCTAATATGACTAATGACATCAATGACAATGACTATGCTCCTGCTCAAAATAGCAAGGATGTATCAGTACCAGATAATATTACTGAACAAAAGAGAAGTAAAAAGAAAGAATAGAGAAGGGCTATGGTCCTGACTTCATAACTTATCTTGTAGAAGGCAGTAAGGTCGAAGTCCTTAATGTGACTAGATATGTAATGAATGTAGATGATGATCCTAAAACTTATTCTGAGGCCATGAATTCCAGAGATTCCATTTTTCGAAAAGATGCTATCAATAATGAAATGAGTTATATACTGTCAAACCAAACTTGGGTTTTAACCGATTTACCTCCTGGTGCTAAACCTGTAGGATGTAAATGGATATTCAAGAAAAAGTTGAATACAAATGGATCCATCGATAAGTTTAAAGCCAGATTAGTTGCTAAGGGTTATAAGCAAAGACATGGAGTAGATTATTTTGATACATATGCTCCAGTTGCTCGCATGTCTTCTATACGTTGTTTAATTACACTTACATCCATTCATAAATTGCTCATACATCAAATGGATGTAAAGACCGCTTTTCTAAATGGAGATTTAGAAGAAGAGATATATATGGAACAACCTGAAGGTTTCAAAACCCCAGGCCAAGAAAAGAAAGTTTTCAAATTAGTAAGGTCTATTTATGGCCTGAAGTAAGCTCTCATGCAATGGCATGAGAAGTTTGATAAAGTAGAATTGTCATATGGATTCATTGTTAATGATGCTGATAAATGCATTTATAGCAAATCATATAACACCGGTTATGTTATAATAGTTTATACGTTGATGACATGCTAATATTTGGTTATAATATATCCTACGTAAATGAAACTAAGAAGTTTCTATCTTCTAAGTTTGATATGAAAGTCTAGTAGAGGCTGACGTAATTTTAGGAATTAAAATCATTAGGAAAGAAAGGGAGTTGTTACTAACCCAATCTCATTACATTGAGAAGTTCCTCAAAAAGTATGGTCATTATAATGACAAACCAGCACCAACTCCTTTAGATCCTAGTATTAAATTAGTAAAGAACACTGGGAATACCATTTCTTAACTTGAGTATTCCAGTGTTATTGGGAGTCTTATGTATATTATGCATTGCACTAGACTTGAAATTGCACATGCTATAAGCGTGTTGTGTCGATTTACGAGTAATCCAGGTTACGAATATTGGAAAGCTATTTCCAAAATTCTAGCTTATTTGAAAGGAACCATTAACTATGGTTTATCTTATAAAGGATATCCAGTTGTAGTAGAAGGATATAGTGATGCGACCTGCAACAATGTAGAATCCAAATCCAAGTCTACAACTGGATGGATCTTTACATTATGAAGTGATGCTGTGTCTTGGGTTCCAAGAAGCGAACCTGTATATCTGAATCAACAATGTTGTCAGAGTTGATTGCATTAGAAGATGCATGTAAGGAAGCATAATGGATTAGGAATTTATTAATAGAAATTCCACTATAAAAGAAGCCATCTCCAGCAGTCTTGATTAACTGTGATAATCATGCTACGATATACAATGTCTCTAATAAGACATATAATGGGAAGTCTAGATATGTGAGTCTAAGACATCAAATGATAAGACAATCACTCAAAAGAGGAGTAATAACTATTGACTACATAGAAACAAAGAAAAACTTAGCTGGCCCACTCACTAAGAGTCTTTCAAAGGAAATGATTTTTATAAAATCAAAGGAAATGGGACTAAGGCCTGTGAATGAAGGTTGATCATCCTTAACAGAAACCCAAACTATGTTTTAAAAAGGATAAACAAGGTTCAACGGGTACCAACAAGTTAAGAGAATGATTATGGAACACTAAATCAAAAATTCCCATTATGTTTAGTGTTGGATTCTGAAAGAACAAAGGATGAATAAAATATCCTTAATTAGTCTAGATAACTAAAAGGTGTATCGCAAAAACACCTAAGAGGACTTACCTATATGAGTATGGAAATCAGGCATTTTCCTAAGAAAGTAAGACCGCTTTCCAAAGTAGACTCATGAACCCAGGATTAAAAGCTGATGGCCATTAACGTGCTGAGAAATATAGAACACTTTACCTAAGAAAATCAACATGTGTGATTGTTCCGGTTTTATCATTGGGGATACTTGGTTCAAGATCCGTTCACCAAAAAATCTCAATGAGGCTTTGAATGATTTACACTAAGTAAAGGTTCAAATTCAAAAGATACCTTTCATTTATGTGTTGGTTTTCACGATGATGCAATTCCTTGACCTTGAACTACGTTAGGCTTGATTCCACTTGGGTATGTAGGCAATCACTCAAGTGATGCAGCCATTCCGTTTTTAAACTAAAAATGTTTTAAAATATTCAATCTTGAAAATAGAGGGAGAATGTTGGATATTTTCAACATTGCCTCCATAGTTTTTTTTGTTTTAAAGAGAGAAGAAGAATAGTCCCACATCTTAGGAAATATGAAACTATATTTGTTTAAATATAGGTTCCTCGTGAGAAGGTTGGGCCCTATGGGCATCCAAATGCTTGCTATGTTGTGAGGAGGGAAGTCATGCATAACCACCGCGTGTGCCGCCGTCGCCCGTCCGTCCGACCGGGCCGGGTCGGGTTCGGGTTCGGATCTAAATTGATAAAATTAATTTTTTTTTTGAAACGGATCTGATTTAAATTCAAATTTAAATGTACAGATTTGGCGAGAGATGCGACAGTTGGTGATGACGGGATATTTGAATGAACGGATGCGACCATTAGCAACAGTTTTGAACCGTTGCGAAGGGATGCAACGTTTTGAACAGATGCAGACGAATAGACACCTCTCCAACACTATAAATAACGACGTCCAGAACCATTGCTAATTCAACATAAACAACAACAACTCTTATCTTCTTCTTCTAGATTTTGCAACGCCATAAAGTGTTGCAGAACACTTTCATCACAACTAGATTTTGCGACACCTGTGAGGTGTTGCAAATGCAGAAATGTTGCAAATCTGATCTCTTCTTCTTCTCCATTCTATTCTCTACAAATTTGCATCATCAGAAACAACAATAAAGTGTTCTTGGCCAGAACAAGATTGTACAAATCCTGAATGTGGTTACACTATTCCAAGGCTTCATTAAATCCTGAAGTCAATAGTTTGACAACCCGTTTGTACTCGTTGGGTTGAACCATTATCTAAAAGAATCTATACCCTAGATCCTTGAAGTCGGAAGTACGTTATGATCATCATCTTCCTCGTATCGAACCACAATTTCCCAACAATCTCACCCGATCAATACTTGTACGAACCTAAGGAGTGGTGAAAACACCCGTGTGAGTAACAGAAGGAACATGAGCAGGTAAACATGAGCAATAGCAGGAGCAAGAGAAGTATGAGAAGTGTCAGCATGATACATCTTCTGCCTGGACTTACGTCCAAGACGGAGACATATTATAGAGCTATCATGATATGCATTATGCTGCACAAGGGCGAATTGAGTGTCATTAAGATTATCAAAATTTGTCTAAGAAGGCCCATGCATATCGTCTTTTTTGAATCATGTGTTTTTTGCATGTTCGCCAGTCCATTAATGATCGGTGACGTAAGTATTACATTTGATGCGCCTTGGCTTACATTTGATGTAAGGCATATCTATTACGTTGGCTGGAATTGTCCCTGCGTCCAAGAATGAGGGTAACTTTAAGTTGGAAGATACCAAATGTTTTTGCTGCGGCTTTTTTGCAAAAGTGTAGTATTTTTGTCATGCGATTGCTATGCTATCAAAGAATCCATATATTTTCTTTCCAAGACTTAGTTCAACTTTGTTCTTACAGATGTGTCGGTACAACAAATAAAGTTAGGTTTCTCTTCTGTTTTATCAAGTTGGATTAGAATTATTTTTAAGTATATCCTTATTTGTACTACTAAATTACGGTCTATAATTGTTAACATATGTTATTCATTTGCTTGCTTTTACTTAATAAATGTTCTTTTTTATTTAATTAATATGCTTTTGTTATGTTTCTTTTATAATTTGATGTTGTTTTCTTTTAACCTGATTTATATCAACAATGCTTCTCTTTGTTTGATTTTTTAACTTTGTTTACGCAACTAAAATATTCGATTCTGCTCAAATTTATATATGATAATATCTTTTCAACCAATTATGGACTTGCACATGTTAATCCTAATTGCTCACAAAAATTTATTCTCGCAACACACCAACCAATATAAAACATATCACTGAAATTGAAAGAATTGAAGATTTGAATATAATTGTTTGATAGAATAGAAATTGAGAAACTTTCTTTATTGAATTGTGTTCAGGTAGTATAATACATTGATACAAAATCAATTGTACTTTGTTTGCTTTTATAATGTACAAGTATTATATCGGCCGAACTATTATGAAGCCCAAAGTCTGTTCCTTTACCCGAAGTAGCTATTGATATTGAGAAAATGTATTCGACTATTGACTTATTCTTGTTTCCAATACCCCCTCAAACCGATATTAGGGTTAGGGTTATGGCGATGCTGCCGCTTCAATTAATCTTCAAACTTCAGCAAAAATAAGTGAAATGTCCTTCTTGCAAGCGTCTCTAGACATGGATACTTTTGAGATTTGAGCAATTTCAGTGAAATTATCAGCTGCTTTGTTAAGAGAGTTGAGTTACTTCGATATGATGCGATTTCTTTCTTACGAGCTTTGAAAAGTTCATCGAGCCATTTGGATCTACATGAATCTAGCTTGATTAGGTCTTGATTTCTTATATCTTCAAGTCACTTTGGAATATGATGAAGTTCCATGCCGACAATGCTTTTGTGAGAACATCGGCATGCTGGTAAGGTGCAGGTATATGATTTACTTGTAATTTCTCCTTGAGAATCTATTCTCGAACAAATAAAAGTCTATTTCGATATGCTTTGTTCTTGAGTGTAGTATAGGATTTGTAGACATGTAAACTGTACTCTGATTGTCACACCATAATATTGGTTTGGCCTTTGATTTGATTTTTAACTCACTTAAAAGTGATTGTATCCACATTATCTCTGCTGTTGCACTTGCTACACTCTTGTATTCAGCTTCAGTGTTGGATTTGAAAATGCTTAATTGTTTCTTTAAGCACCATGATATTGGGTTATCTCCGATGTAAATACAATATCTTGTTACTGATTTTTTGTCATCTGGATTCGTAACCCAGTCTGCATCTGCATATCCAGTTATATCGAGGTTTTTGCACACTTTTAGTGATAGACCATAATTTGCAGTTTATTTTAGATATCTCAGAATCCTCTTTACTGCTTTCTAATGCTCATCCAATGATTTCTACATAAATTGATATACTTTGTTAACACTAAACAAGATATCTGGTCTAGTTACTATTGCATACTGTAAAACTCCAACAATACTTCTATATTGTTTAATATTAGTTATTGGCCTCCCTTGTTTTTGGATAAATGTTGGTTGCTTATCATTGGAGTTGGCTGTGAGTTTTCTCCGTCCATTTTTGACTTAATTAGTAGCTCTGTGATATATTTCTTCTGGCTTAGAATTATCTTTGAATATGATTTTCTTTTAACTTCTATGCCCAAAAAATAATTTAAGCTCCCAAGATCCTTGATTGAGAACTGTTTGTCCAGATATTGAATAAGATTGTTAATTTCAGCTTCATCATCACTTGTGATAATTAAATCATCAACATATATTAGAATGTAAATAGCTGATATGTTATTGATTTTAGTAAACAGTGAATTGTCTGACTTGGTAGACTGATAACCCAAATTAACTAAAGTGGTTTCAGTCTATCAAACCAGACTCTTGGTGATTGCTTAAGGCTATATATTGCCTTGTTTAGCTTGCACACATAATTCATGTTTTGTTTGTATCCCTATGGTTGCTCCATATAGACTTCCTCATGTAGAATGTCATTTAAGAAGGCATTATTAACATCTAATTGTCTAATACTCTAGTTTTTGTATAGGGCAATAGTATTGACAATTCTAATTATAGTTGGTTTAACAACTGGAGAGAATATTTCATTGAAGCCAAACTCATATTGTTGGGTATATCTCTTAGCAACTAGCCTTGCTTTATATCTGGCAATAGTTCCATCTAGGTTTTTCTTTAATCTGTAAGTCCATTTGCATCCAATTATGTTTTTATTATCTGGTGGGTATACCAGATCCCATGTTTTGTTTCTTATCAGTGCACTATATTCCTCATCCATAGCTGCTTTCCAGTTTTTGTCCCTTACAGCTTGTTCAAAGGTTTCTGGTTCTTTAAGAATTGTGATTGCAGTATATATCTTTGGCTTTAAAATTCCACTCTTGTCCCTTATGATCATGGGATGTCGTGATCTCACTTGTGGCTCATCATGTGATGGTTGCTCTATGTTAACTTGATCGATTTCATTTCCTGAATAGCTTTCCTGAACTTTTGGGTTTTCCTCACTAACATGTTGATCTTAACTGACTGAATTTGCAGGTGATTGGTTGAGTTGACTATGTAGCTCTATTGATTCATGACCTGGTTGATTAGACAATGAGAGTTTGTGAATCAAGATCTCATGTAGTCTTCTCAGCCTCTCTTTAATCCCATGCATCTGAGTATATAGGTAATTCTGGAATTGACATCCTTCGATTATATACCTTTTTGGTTGTCTTCATATCCGTGCTACTAAATGGAAATATATATTCATTAAATACAATATGCCTGCTTATAAATTTTTTTCCATTTTCATCAAAACAATTGTATCCTTTCTGATTAGTTCAATACCCTAGAAAGGTACATGGCTTTGATCTAAAATTCAATTTATTAGCATTAGACGGTTTTAGATAAGTAAAACATAGACATCTAAAAGTTCTTAAGTTTTGATAATCTGGTTTAACGCCATATAGCTTTTCTATTGGACTAATTCCCTTCAACACTTTTGTTGGCAGTCTATTAATTAAATATACTGTTGTATTGAATGAGTCAGGCCAAAAATTTAAGAGTAATGATGCTTGAGCAAGTAAAGTAAGGCTTGATTCAACAATGTGTCTATGTTTTCTTTCAACTAAATCATTTTTCTCAGATGTGTAAGGACATGTAGTTCTATGAACTATTCCCTTTTTATAAAAGAAACTACTGAGTGTTTTATACTCAGTACCACCATCCATCTGCATAATCTTAACTTGAGAATTTGTTTGCTTTTCAGCTAGGGTTATAAAATATACCACATCATTATATGTTTCTGATTTTGCTTTCAGAAAATAAATCCAAATGTGCCTAGAATATGCATCAACAAATGATATATGATATCTATAACCATAATCGAAACTTATAGGTGCTGGACCCCATTGGTCTATAGCAACTAATTCTAATGGTTTTGTATATTCAGTTACAGAATCATTGAATGATAACTTGTGATTTTTACCCATCTAATAATAAGTACAAACATATGGATGTGAAATATTATCAAAGGCAATTTTATTTTCAGTAAATACTTGTTTTACAACATTTGCATTTGGGTGACCTAATTTATAGTGCCACAAATCAAATATATTCTTATTTCTTTCCGTTTGAGCTATCTCAAACAGATTACGTCTCTAACCAGACAGTACTTAGGATAAAATTCAAAATAGACATTATTATCTTTTGCAAATTGTGATACACTCATAAAACATTTCTTATCTTTGGCACTCTTAATAGATTATTTAAAAATAATCGCCTTTCACCTTTGACATATGCATTTCCAGTATGAGTAATCTTAATAGACTCACCTTTTCTCATGCATATTGATTGTTTGCCTCTATACTCTTCGTTGCCAAGATTTAAGTTGTTGAGATTGCTTGTTATATGGTTGGTTGTTACTGAATTAAGGTACCAGCTTTCATCTTGAATGTGTTCAGGCCTTGTAATTTCATTTAGATTATGATTTATGTTATTATCTGACTGAACATTTGAGTCTTATTGCACTTGAACCATATTTGCGCTAGGATTTCTTTGGTTTTTTGTGTTCTGATTTGGCACATAATTTGGATTAAACCTGAGGTAACACTTAGCTGCAGTATGACACTTTCTCACAAATCTGACACTTTGGCTTATTGTTATTACTCCATCTTCCTATACCTTGATCTATTTGAATATCCACTTCTTTGATAAGATTGATCTGGTTTATTGTAGTTTTAACCTTTGTTTTTATAGCTGGTTGCATAGTTGATTGATAAATCTGAATCTTATGGCTTCTTGTGATCAATTCTTGCTCATATGCAAGCAGAGTTAAATGAACATACTACATGGATGGTAAAGTTTCTTTTGATGATATAACTACCAAAACTGCTTCATATTCCTTACTAAGACCATTTAGGATAGTCAAAACTTGTTCAATTTCTGATACTTTATGTCCTGCAGCCTCTAACAAGTCACATGTTGTCTCGATCTTTGATAAGTATTCTCTCATAGTTTGACTGTCTTTTCTAATGTTCTGCAATTGTCTCTTATAATGCATGACTTTGGCAGCAGATTGTGTGTTGAATACCCTTTCAATTGTGGTCCAGATTTCATTAGATGATTTGCATTCAATCACGTGTGATAACAGATTGGTGCTGATGGATGATAGTAACCATGAGCTAATTAAACTGTCTTGCCTATGATATTTTGTGTGTTCTTTATTACTGATCGTCTTGTTTTCTTGATCAGCAATGAATCTTGGTGGAATAGGCAAGATACCAAGAATAAACCCTTCAAGGCCATATCCTCGGATAGCAGTTTCAACTTGAAGTTTCCATAAGAGATAATTTTCTTCCTCAAACGAACAGTGATCAACTGACTTTGTGGATTGATGACTGTCTTGATCAACTTTTCTATTGCTTCTGTAACCTGTTTGTAACGACCCGGTATTTCGAACCATTCGCATCCGCACATGTCGGACTTGAATTGCTCAAAACAACAGATTGTAAATTTTATATTAGGAAAAACTCAGCATATAGAGTAGTCTCAAATACAAAAGTAACCGACAAGACTGAACAGAATAACTGGAAACAACTGAAAGCTGACTAGATATCAGATAGATCTTCGACCAAAGCTCCAAACTCCAAAGGTAAGTCTCAAATGCTGTGACACTTAGTCTGACCCGAGCGTGAAGCAAAACACAAAACATTCGAGTCAGGATTAACATTCTTATATTACTAAATTCAACTTAAGTGAAATGTCAACTGAAATACAAGTAACTTAAAGGATGTTTGGGAATTCCGTCCTCTAAGGATCCATGGAACTATCTACTATATAGTACAATACGCTATTATGATATGTCTATAGTAAAGTAAACTATTAAAATGGCATTAAGGTGTTACCCATATCCCCCTTAACACATTTTTATATATTCTCATAGTCTATACAGTACCGTAATTCCTCCGTAAACTGGAGGGCTGTCAGAGGGCACTCCATAGGTATGGTACAAACCAAACTCGTAGAAGGCGTGATAGGGTATGTGACAAGGCACGCGAGGCAATGCCAGGGTAGATATACCGTTTGCGTATCCGAATTGGTGGTAACGCATAGCAGCTACTACTGCCCACCTCGTGACACACTCCCAAATCAAAGCTGCACCCAATCAAATCACAAAGTAATAGAATGGTATCGAAGAAATGTGTCCGGTCGGAGGAATGACCTCACTTGGCCAGGCGTGGCTCCTGTTTTAGCCACATCAAGCTGACTCATGGGAGTCAGGGCTGCGCTAATACCTCATATAGAATCCTCACCAGACCATCATACTTCATTCTGGAATCTCCACCTCGTACACAGTTTTTAAAGTGGTTTTCGGTATTGGTAGAGAGTATGACAATATCCAATCTCGGTCTCTTTAACCAAACGCTTATTTCACACCGTGGTCATTTCATTTCAAATAGTTCATACTTCATATCAAAATATCATATTCATTTCAAAACCATATCAATTCGATATCATTGTTTACTTAAATAATATTCATTTCCAGAATCATAACACTTTCAAAATTATAATAATTTCGAAATCATAACACTTTTGAAATCATAACACTTTCAAAATCATAACACTTTCAAAATCATAGCACTTTCGAAATCATAACCCTTTCAAAATCATAGCACTTTATATATTGAAAATGGTTTATATATATTGAAATGGTTATAAATTTAAAATAGTTATATATTAAAAATAATGTATACATATTAAAATAATTTATATATCAAAATAGTTTATAATTAGAATTGTTTCTTCCAATTTCACAAATCAATTCAAATTCTCATTAAACTATTTTAATTTATATCGATTTCAAATCCCAGTTTGAACTATCACTTCAATTCCAATAAGATTCACAACTTACATATTCAAATATTTACAATATAAGTTTCATTTATATTTCAACATTTAACTTTACTATTATTTAGTTTTGAAATATTCACTTAATCAATCCAATAATCATTTAAATAAAATCTCAAATTTCAAATTTAAATAAAACTAAATATCCCATTTCAATTTATTTAAATTTGAAAATATTCATTTAATCACCTTAAATCAAGTTATAAAATCATATCTTTAAAATCTCAAATTCAATAAGTTTCACATCAATTTTATTTAAGTATAATTCTTAAACAAATAAAATTACAAATCAATTTCAATTTATCTTCCCAACCTTAATTTATTATAGTTATTACAAAATCTATTTTAAAATATGATTTTAAATAAATACCTAAACATATTATATACTAATTAAATTAAATTTTATTGAATTAAATTTTATTTTATATATTTTTAAAATAATAAAATTATAAGAAAAATCTTAAAAATTATATTTTCAAACTAACTTATAAATTTAAAATTTCCAAAACATATAATTTAAAAATCTAAATTTACACATATATTAAGATAAATTCTTTATATTAAAATTTAAAAATCAATATTTAATAAAATCCAAATATTTCCTTTCAAACTTTGGAAATCCTTTTAAAAATATAGACCAACGATGTCCGTATATAATTTTCTATTCTATGGTTAAGTGATATGGATATTTATCATTTCAATCCGTAAATTAAATCTTTACGGATATATATCATTTCAATCTGCAATCCCAAAATTTTCATAATCAATGAAAATCGCTTGGGTTTATCATTTTAACTCATAACGATTTTCCCATATTCTAGAATATCGTTCGGGTATGTATCATTTCAACCCATAGGGAATTCTAAACTACAAGGAACTTGCAGAGTGAGGACAAATATGATAATAATATAACATATCAACAACAGGCATATATCATCAGTGATAAATTAAATAAAATATATACAAACAGGATATGGTGTCATATATCACAAGTGAACAGTTGCAGATAATGGCATATCATATTTAAAATTAAATAAATAGCAATTCAAATTTAACAGCATATTTCAATTGTCATTTCAAGTGAAATCAAATTTGCAAACTATAAGAATGTTAATCATGAGTGATTGCTCACCTTTCAAAGCTAGAGCAACAAGAAGATGATACAGACACGCACACGAATATAGGCACGATCAAAGCAAATCAAAAGCTGCTGCGACTAATTTGGACATTAGCGAGACAAAAGCGAGGCACGATGAAACTGGATTTGACGAAGATCAATGGTATACGTGAACTTATATATATATATATATAAACTATCTATATATATATCAAAATCATATTTTAAATTTAAACACATATTAGAATTTAACATAAAACCCATAAGTTATACTTGGAAATCACTCATGTATATGCATATATATATAGAGACTAATATATGGGCTTATATACATATTATATTTAAAATCAATATTATAAAACCAATATAAACTCATTATTACAATACACACACACACAAACAGATCATAGAAACACTTATATAAATTTATATGTACAACTAACCAGATTATGTACAACCTATATAAACCTGTACATAAACAACAAATGATATATAACTTATATATAAACTCAACAGATCATTAATAAACTTATGTAAACTATATTACGAACAAACTATATATAACTTATATAAATTCATATATATAAACAAACGATTTGTATATTACTTATATAACTTAGGTTAGATGTATATAACTAATATAACCTATACATTATATACAACCTTATATATATTTATATATATACAATTTTAGAAATCAATATGTATACATGCAGACTGTATTTACAGACAAATGTACCTGTAGGCTAAACATCTATGTAGACAACACATATGCAAACAACAAGGAAGAATATTGTATATACAGGCTAATATATATGTTAACCTATATGCAGACTAAAATATAATATAACCAAACATATATAAGCTGCTCGAAAAATCGTATGCAAACAAATATATACGTACCGATTTCTTCAAACAAACATATGCAAACTATGTGACATACAAATAAATACTCTATATAGAACAGACCCAATGATCGAAACTTACACATATATGCATAATACCCTGTAATATATACTGTTCTTCCATAATCTAATACAAATAATATAATGTATACCTTTTCTTTAGTGCAACCGAAGGATACAGGTCACGGACTTTATGTATGAGCATGTAGCTTGATTCGAAAGTATATATAATGTATATTTTTACACGGTGGGAAGGCTTGCTGTGGTCGGTAGGGCTATTGAGGGTTTTGATCGGCTCTGGTTGTTGATGGCTGTCACATGGAGGACGTGTGGATTCAAGGGAGAAGGCGGACCATGGGCGCGGTCTGAGTACAGGTGGGTGTGGCGACGATTTGCAGGTGCGCGGGCTGTGTGGGTGGATTGGCGAAGGCGGGCTTGGTTTGGTCAGGGAGAGAGGGGCGAGTGGTTTAGTGCTTGGGTGATGGTTGCGATGATGAAGGAATGGTATGCAGATAACAGAGAACAAAAAAAAAGATGATGGAGGTCACAGAACAAAGGAATACAAGTTTATATATTTTTATAATTTTTTTCAGAAGCTAGGAGGACGAAGTTTCACAAAACAAGGAGAGCAGACTAAAATATATAACATTATATGTATATTATTATTTTTAGAGACGAACGCCACAGGTTTTCTAGCACGAGAAGATAAACAGGAAATCAGATGATAATGTAACTTATAAAAGCCTTTATATTTATACTTTATTATTATATAGATATAATTTTTCTCAAAGATGAACAGACCGAAGAGAAGGCAGAGAAAAGAAACACACCGATATCAATGAAAATAGCAGTTATATTTTGAAACCAGGAATGGAGAAAGTCAAAAGTGAATTGACGGGACTAGTGAGGGTTACATGTTAAATTTCAGAGAGTAATAATAGAAAATGACTATTAGAATTATACGGTGGGTAATTGGATGGACATAGGAAACAAATAGACTCGAATGGGTACCATACGGTTGACCGCTTTACTGATTTCGCTATGCACCAAACTCCGAAATGCACAAATGAATATACTGCGGAGATCAGAACGACGAGACGAATAGAATGGTACATAGATATAAATGATACGACCATCCTATCAAAAGACATTATTCGGTACCGAAAATGCTGCTAAAATGCCGAAAATAAGATAAACACACTACTAGAAAGGCTTCGAATAGCGGCGGAGCCTAGCGACGGCTAAAAAAAGCGGCCGTCGCTAGCCGTTGCTATACGCAATATACAGATCCAAGCCGAGAGCAGCAGCTTCACTTCTCTTGCTCCCCCAAAACCTTCCTCCTTCTCCCAATCCGTCGCCCCCGTCACCGTAGCCGCCGCCCCAGCCTTCAACTCCTCCAAATCACCCAAATTTGTGTCGATATGCTCCTAATCTCTTGTTTGAATGTAAATTTGATGTTTTTAGGTTTAGTTTAAACCCTAATTCAATTATGATTTGTTGTAAAATTGAGATTTGTTGTTAAATTGGGTATTAGTAGTGTTGTTAAATTAGGTATTAGTAGTGTTGTATGTTGATTTGGTAGATTAATTAGTTTATTATCATGAACTTGAATTAAGTACTACATTAATTAGTCTATCATGATCAAGTTGAATAAATGGTTGATGTAGATAATTAGTGTTGGCGATTAACATGGTTAGTTGTTTTAGGTGAAAAAATAGTGTATATTAATGATTAACTTGGTTATTGATAAATTTACATGAAAGTATTTCATAGTTTATGAAATTGATAAATTACAAATTTAAGTTGTTAAGTGAATTTAAATTGACAAATTTTTATTTAATAATTAGATTTTTATTATTTTCTAATTATCTTCATTGATAATTCTTCTATTTATCTTGTTGATTTAGCGACGGCTAGCGACGGTCATTTTAATAATTTTAGCGATGGCTAGCGACGGCCAAAATGCAAAAGGTTGTATATATTGTACAAAAATAAAGTTTATACAAAAAATAAAAAAATGAATATGAGAACATTAAAAATTCTGCAAATATCTAAATTTTTTTTAAAAAAATTAGGAAATGACTTTAAAAACAACTGATATTGTACTAAAATCGAGTTTGTAAAGAAATTAAGAAATGAATATAACAACAACAAATATTCCGCTAAATTTATGTCGTAAAAAAATAAAGAAATGAATATTGAACTAAAACTGTTAATTGAATGTTGAACTAAAATTTAAATATACAAATTTATTAAATAAAATTTAAATAGTTGAAACATTGTCAAAATTTGAAAAGAACAACAATATTTGATAAAATTTAAAGAATTTTTTTTATATCTTAGATTGGCTTTGGCCCCGTCTGGCAAGTGTTGTATATGATTGTTATATGGATGTTCGTTTTGGTAACGGAACGGACATTTATATTCATCTGATACAATATTTGTCGGATTTGTCCCTGTATTGGACAAGTTACAAACATAATAAAGTAATTACATATTATAAATCATTTCATTTTAAACGGTTACAAAATTTCGATAGCACTTCCTTTACGTTCCCTGTATACACGCATTTGTGTACGATACAGGGAACAGAAGGGAAGTGCTGCCGAAATTTTGTTGAACCGTTTAATCTAAAATGATTTATAAAATGTAATTACATTATTGTGTTTGTAATGGGAAGTATGATGACTGACCACTGAAGTGAAAACCAAAATACTAAAAAATTAAAAAATAAAGTGAAGTTTTTATTTTGAATTTTCTGCAACGGTGAACTGTTTACAATGGAGAATGGTTGAAAATTAATGATTTAAACTGTCTAACATACATTTTCAAATCAGGAAAAATGTTCAATTATTTTCTCGACCGTACTTGGATGTATGAAGTCAGAACTGGAAAGAAGGGGTCAATGAAGCAACATTTCTACAACGGTGTACACGAATTTATTAGATTTGCTAAATCTAATAACCGAAATAACACAGAAATTCGTTGCCCGTGTAGTAAGTGCCAACATTTGAAGCATTGGAAACCAGATATAGTTGAAGTACATTTGTATCAATATGGTTTCGTGCCTGATTATTATTTCTGGGATCGTCATGGAGAACTTGTTGAACCTACACCTAATACTGAACTATTAGAGGACAGTAATATGATGACGAATCCGATAGAAAATATGGTGGATGGTGCAGCACGATCAATGTTTCCTACAACTGAAGCTGTCGATGAAGACGAAAATGTCGAAGAAGAACCGACTGCGGGAGCTAAAAAAATATACGATTTGTTGGATTCTGCTAAGAGGCCGTTGTGGGACGGATGTAAAAGCGGAACCGAACTTTCAGTAACCGCCGAATACATAACTATGAAATCAAAATTCAACCTTACGGAAGCTACATTTACAGCAGTTGTACAAGCTGCAAAACGACACATGCCACCCAATAATCTGATGTGCGATAGTCATTATAAAGTAAAAAAATTAATGTCCGCTTTCGGTCTACCATACGAGAAGATAGATGCATGTGTGAAAGGTTGCATGTTGTATTGGAAAGACGACGTTGACCTCAGAAAATGCAAAATATGTAACGAAGAAAGATACAAACCAAGAAAGAAGAAAGGGAAAGAAGTCCCGTACAAGAGAATGCATTATTTACCCATCACTCCCAGACTTCAAAGATTATATGCATCTTCTGCTACGGCCTGTCATATGCGATGGCATAGTGTGAGAACAGCGAAAGAAGGAACTTTGATACATCCATCCGACGGAGAAGCATGGAAACATTTCGATAAGACTTATCCCGCATTTGCTACGGAAAGCCGTAATGTTAGACTTGGTTTATGTACGGATGGATTTTCACCATTTTCACAGTTTGGTAGTAAATATTCATCCTGGCCAATTATCGTTACTCCGTATAATTTACCTCCATGGATGTGTATGAAGACACCATATATGTTTCTCACCACTGTCATTCCCGGCCCTCATGATCCAACCCAAGGAATTGATGTTTATTTACAACCATTGATCGAAGAGGTGAAGAAACTGCGGTATGAAGGAGTCGAAACTTACGATGTATCAAGGAATTTTTTTTTCGTATGTTCGCTTCTTTGTTATGGACTATTAATGATTTTCCTACATATGGGATGCTTTCTGGTTGGAGTACGGCCGGTCATCTAGCATGCCCTTATTGTATGGAAGAAACACGAGCATTTTCGTTACGATATGGGAAGAAAGTTTCGTGGTTTGATTGTCATCGGTGTTTTCTTCATCCCAATCATACTTTTAGAAGAGATAAGAAAAATTTCATAGCTAACAGAGAAGAGAATCTGAAACCACCCAAGGTTTGGTCAGGCGAGGAAATATACGAAATTGTAAGGGACTATCCAAAGATACATGAAACTGGAGTCCAGATTGAAATCCCAGGAAAGTCAGACATTCATATTTGGTGCAAACAAAGTATATTTTGGGAGTTACCATATTGGAAAGATCTCTTACTTCGACATAATATTGATGTGATGCACAACGAAAAGAACGTGTTTGATAATCTGTTTAATACAATTTTGAATGTAAAGGGCAAAACCAAGGACGATTTGAATTCAAGGCTTGATATAGCAAACTATTGTAAGCGGCCGGAACTTCATATGAAGCCTAATGACAATAAAAAACCGAAAGCATGCTATGAGCTAGACAATAAGCAAGTAAAACTCGTGCTAAAGTGGGTGGAAGAATTAAGATTTCCCGATGGGATTTCTTCCAATCTTCATAGATGTGTTGACTTCAAAAATAGTAAACTGAGTGGGATGAAAAGTCACGATTGTCATATCATGATGGAATATTTACTACCCGTGGCTTTCAAAGAACTATTGCCCGTAAAAGTATGGAACGTCATAACATAGTTATGTTTGTTTTATAAACAGCTTTGTTCGACAACATTAAAGGTGGATCGTATACGTAAACTTGAACTAGAAATACCCATACTGCTATGCAAACTGGAGAAAATACTTCCGCCTGGTTTCTTTAACGTAATGGAGCATTTACCTATTCATCTTCCATCCGAAGCACTTCTTCAAGGTCCTGTGCAATATGGATGGATGTATCCGTTTGAGAGGTAAAACATGTGCAATGTTCATGTCAATTTCAAATTCAAATTTGTATATCTAAATATGTAATAAATATCTTAATAGGTACTTGAATCATCTGAAGAAGAAGATTCAACAAAAAGCCCGAGTTGAGGGTTCGATATGCAAATCGTATCTTGAAGAAGAAGCCTCATTTTTTTTCTCTCACTACTTCAAGGACGATGTGAACTTATCGTTTGTAACTGTTCCTCGAAATGAGGAATTCGTTGAACAAAATTCTTCTCAAATAATGTTATCTGTTTTTAGACAACATGGTAGACCTGGTGGAAAATGTGTGGAAATATGGTTGGACGATAGAGACCACCATGTAGCGCATACGTATGTTCTTTTAAATTGTGTCGAAGTCGCACCATTTGTCAGGTAATAATTAATTCACTTGTAATTTACTTGTACGTACATAATAATAATAACACATATTACATATATGCAGTATCTACGAATCACAGTATCCATCTGGCGATCTCAGTAAAGAATTTGCCAAATGGTTTTTGAACTATGTTTATGAGCCAAGAAACTGTGTCGTTGATGAAGGCTTAAGACATCTTGCGATTGGACCGAAAAGAAATGTGAAGACTTATCCAATATTCTTCGTCAACGGGTTTAAGTTCAATATGAAAGATTACGGTGCTGAAAAATTAACATATAACAGCGGGGTATTTGTCAAATGCAGTGATGATCTAGATGAGCATTTAAAAGATTTTTACGGCGTCTTAACACAGATTCTAGAGTTGACATATTATGTTGAACCTTTAGAAAAGGTTTTTTTATTTAAGTGCAATTGGTTCAGTAACGTTCCTGGTTCCGGAATCAACGTGCATAAAGAGTACAAACTTATTGAAATAAGGCATACATCACACTACTATAAGTACGATCCTTTTGTATTAGCCAAGCAAGCGTTACAAGTTTATTTTGCTCCGTATCCATCTTTGAAAAGAGATAAAGCGGATTGGTCCGCTGTTTTCAAAACGAAACCAAGGTTTACGTTTGATGGAAATAATATTCCAGATGAAGCAGCATATCAAGCCGATCTTGAATCAAATACAAAAATAATAATAATTGATGATATTGATGTAGGGCCTTTGAATGATGAATCGAACGTCCTATTTGATGCATTCGAAAGTACCGAAGAAAATGAGATAGAATACGAGACTAAGTCTGAATCAGAAAACGATGAAGACTGATCGTTATTGATATAATTGTTATGTGATAGTGATTGAAACATGCGATGTAATAGTAAATTTCTGTAATTGTTCTGTGATGATCATTTAGTTAATTTTTATCCATGTTTTGTACTAGTAAATGTTTATAATTGTTCTGTGAAAGTGATTGAAACATGCTATGTAGTAGTGAATTTCTATTATGGTTCTGTGATGATTATTTATATAATTTTTATCCATGTTTTGTACTAGTAAATTTTTATAATTGTTTCTGTGAAAGTGATTGAAACATGCCATGTAGTAGTGAATTTCTATAATTGTTCTCTGATGATATTGTTTTTCTATAGCAGATATGTTTGGCAGGAGACGGAGTGTAGGTGGTAATGTCACGCCATCCCCATCTCCTGGTGCAGGTGGTAGTGGCACTGCACCGGACTTACGTCCGATTGCAGAAGTTGTTCCTAGAAGTGCTGGGTAAGTATCAATTTTATTTAAAGTATAAGTTTTAAAATCCACTAAACATGTATATCATAACTTTTGCAGTGGCTTTGAGGTGGAGCCATCAGATTATATTTTACAGGTTTCGAGAAAGGCATTTCAGAGCCGCATGGATGGTTGTTGGCCTCGCTGGGACGACATCCCCCCTCACGTCAAAAACGCAATACAGGCGCATGTACTTGTAAGTAGTAGTTTGAATTTCAGTTGTAAATTAATATAATGTATATAACTTAAAATAATTTTAATTTACAGGCTGCAGTCTGCGTTGACCCTGATGGCTTAGACATTTTTTTAAATCACTGGAACAAACGAATGAGAAAAAATTACAGGGATACGTTGTCCAAGGCTAAGAATGCAGGGAAAAAGCCGAACTGGATGGGTGAGGGTGTATGGAATGAATTTCTTCGGCTTTGGGACAGTCCGGCAGCAAAAGTAAGTAAAATATGTTTTCTTTATTATTTAAATCTAATATAAATCTCGCAAGATATATACGTGATAATTTATCTTAATTTGTAGGAGTTATCTGCACGGAACCGGGCAAACAGGAATAAAAATCCTGCATTGCACCGTGGTGGCTCCAAATCCTTTCAGGAGCACAAGAGAGAGCTAGTAATTAAATTTATAAACTGTGTTTATATTTTATTACAATATTTTATAATCAGATTAGCAATAATATTTATATATTTTCAGGCCGCGAGATACAACCGCGAGCCCACTATGGCCGAGCTGTTCAAGGCCACGCATGCCGTGGAGAGGACTGACGAAGAGGGCAATGTTTCGTACGAGTGGACGGTTGACAAATCACAATCCGTAATGGTAAATTAATTTATTGTTAATAACAATATTTTGTCTTATTTTATTTTCAAAATTTTGAAATTCGGTTTTTATCATGTAAAACAATTGTTTGTAATCGCAGGAGAGGTACGAAGCAGAGCGGGCTCGTGTAGCACAGTCCACTGGTCGGGAAGAGCTTACGTTAGAGGAGGAGAACCATATATGGGATGCTATTATTGACCCGCCTTCTCGGACCAGTCGACGGTATAGCTATGGAAATGTGGAGGTAAATTTTAACATGTACTAACATATAAATTTACTCATGCATATGAATAGTTAAATAATTTTAATAATATTATATATATACTAATATATAAATAATTATGAACTATTTTACAGGCGATGAGAATGCAGAGTGCATACAGGAGGTCGCAGCAAGACGCGAAGATTGCTCAGTTGAGGGCGACAGTGGAAGAAATAAATGATTGGAGGAAGAGTTTCTTTGAGCAAAAGTTGGATGAGCGGATTGCGGCTTATTTGCAACATCATGGGAGGATGCCTGCAGAGGACGGCAGCGATGGCGAGGAGTAGGTATGTTTGTTTGCTCGTGTTATAGTTTGGTATATACACATTTTGGTTGGTTTGGTGTGTATATATTTCAGGATATTATGTACATATTTTGATAACTTCTAGTTGATGGATTTGGTTGGCTATTATGTATATATATGTCGGGATATTATGTAGAAATTTCGTGTTACTATGTACATATTCTGGTTAATGGATTTGGTTGGATTTTATATTGTTTGATTTGGTTGGATTTTATATTGTTTGAATGTATAGTGATGTTATATGATGGATATATGATGGCTATAGTTGATGAATATAGTGTATATTGGTTGTGATGATGGTATTTGATGGTTGTTGTTTGAAGTGTGTATGGGTTGTGCAAGTGCACAAATTTTGCTTCAGATTAGCGACGGCTGGCGACGGCTGGCGACGGCCTGTATGTTGCAGATTAGCGACGGCTAAAGTGCAAAATTTTTGTGTCGCGTAGCGACGGCTAGTGACGCCATTTAGTCGTTGGAAAATTTCCACGTGGCACATTTGCAGTCGCGAGCTGTCGCTATTTTGGTGACGGAGCCGTCGCTAAAGCCGTCGCGATACTATTGGGCGACGAGGTAAATAGCGACGGCTGGCGACAGCTAAAAGCCGTCGCTATCTGCTGCCGTCCTTGTAGTGACAGGGCTAGAGAAGTCCAAATTTGGCGAAACGAAATATGACGTCTCACTCGAAAAATAATATACATTTTTATTATATAAAAATATTCATGTTTCGAAAACATTTAATTTCCATAAATTTTTAATTGATTTAAATTGAAATAAAATTACACAACAAAATAAACTTTCATATTATCTAATGAAAATATGACATTTGCTATGTTTAAATAGACGCATTCCAAATATCAAATTTTTATTTCCAAATTCAATAATTTAAAATTTTACAAAAATTCAGTTAATTACGTTATAAATCGTTAAAATTCCCGGATCGTTACACTGTTGTTGGAAATTTGCTGTATTTTCAGAAGTTGCTGAGTTGTCGTTTTCTTCAACCATGATGAATCAACATAGAAACTAATAAACTTGAAGACTCAGAGTTGGACAGATACAAGATTGCTTGAAACTGCAGTAAATTAGATTTGTTGCAGCCAAACCCAAGTGATGAGAATGATCTGATGTGTTCTTGGCGAGGCAATTGCTTTCTTTCTGTTTTTGGCTTTCTTGATTTCTGCTTTTGATTTTCTGAGTTTTCTTGTTTGATACTTTTTGTAAGAAAACTTGTTGCAGCCAGGAACTTGATGAATTTCCTTAGCAGGGTACCTGTATTCTTGAGCAAATTCACCAATAAATCCAAATGATGAGATTATCTCTGATGAGTTATCTGAATATCAGGGGATGATGCTTTCTCTGATGATATCGCAGATTTGTTGTCTCTATTTTAACAGAAATGTTTTGATCTCCTTCAATATTCAATCAGATTGTTGTTAAGCTTGATGTGGCTCTAATACCATGAAAGAATTGAAGGTTTAAATATAATTGTTTGATAGAATAGAAACTTTCTTTTTTTTGAATTGTATTCGGATAGTATGATACATTAATACAAAATCAGTTGTACATCGTTTGCTTTTATAATGTACAAGTATTATATGGTCGAACTATTATGAAGCCCAAAGTCTGCTCCTTTACCCGGAGTAGCTATTGATATTGAGAAAATGTATTCGACTGTTGACTTATTCTCATTTCCAATAGAAATGATATTATCTTCCTTATAATACATGTATTCGATGAGATAGTTGGTTTTTATACTGCTCCCGTGAAAGATAAATCCTTTTTAGATACTTTTAATATCTGGATGGAGGTGCATAAAAACCCTTAATAGTTTGTTTTCTTTGCAGGGCAACATTCTCCATCCCTTTCTTTAGTAGCTTTTCGTCCATATATATATATATATATATATATATATATTATTGCTTTAGATCATGTAAGCTCATTTATGATGCAGGCCCATTCAAGATTAATGGGGTTCCCCTTCGTCATGTACCTAGTCCTATGTCACCGGAACTTCAGTCGAGGTTGACATTTCCTACGTTGATGTTGAAATTTTTAATGATGATTCATTTTCAAAAAAGACAAGAGGAAACACAAGAAGGCAAAAGGAGAATTCTTTGGGGAAAACAAAGAGGTATGTGGTCTTAATTCACCGATAATGGAATGTTGATAAGGTTGTAGTTCACTTGTTACCGATCTCATGTGATTATATTAACAGGAAACAAGTCTTCCACAAGAGAGGAGGGATATCAGCGGCGAGTGTGGATGCACCACCGTTGAAGGAAATTGAATCGTTTGAGTTTGTAAAAGAGTATTTGGACGCCAGGTTCTCATTAAGGGATGGTGATTATCATCATAATCTCAAGTTTTGACCAAGGCTCCAGATTCCGTCCGGCATGCCGGAACTCCAGCCATCTCGGCCCGGTTTCGGTGGTGACCGGAACGAAATTTGTCCAATAACCCCTTCCGTTATCTAAGGTTAAAAAAAGTACATAAAGGTTAAAAAAACCAAAACAAAAATAGATAACTTCAACTTGATTCAAAAAGAGAGAATCTAAGCATGCCTACTTAATTACAAATTAACATTTTGCAAAGAAAATCAGACAAGAAATCGTGCTTTGAACTTTCAGTCAATTCAATCATATGCAAAAGAATCAATTTTCAGCTATAAAAACCATAACAATCTTATAACAATACACAAAATAAAAGCTAACAAATTCAAAGCCGTTTGCAATTGCAGGAATCCTAAATCTAAACCGCAACTTACTCCGACAATCGTAGCTTAATCCGTGCAATCAGATCAACGCATGTGAGCTAGCTTGAAGCAAGTATCTATTTTTTTCCTCTCTTTTTTGAATTTGCGAAATTGAAATTGAAGCGAATTTGTTGAGCGGTAATGAAATCGATGAATGCGGTAATAAACTAGGGCACGGTTGGCAGAGATAATGAACTAAGCGTAATTGGATTAGGGTTCTAAACTAGGCTAGGCTAATTAGTAATATGTGCGTTGGCTTGTAACTTTTATTAGTAATTGGATTAGGCGTAATTGGATTAGCTTGCAACTTTTATCAGTTAAATTTGAACAGTTAAATGTTTTATTTAGTTAACAATTAACAGTTATCGGTTAAAAGTTAACATTTAAATGTTTTATTTAGTTAAATTGAAGTTGATATTAATAAATTTATGTTATATAATTTGTATAACTTCTGTTTATTATTTATTTATAATTTTAAGTGCTTGAATATGGCAAATCATGATATTGTTTAAAATTATTGCATGACAATCGGTATCAACAAAAAGAAAACAAATTATGATGACACATATACATATAAAAATGTTCATGCTTATCGGTATTATACGTCTGACTATATGGAGGTTATTCGTATTATGGAGCAAATCAAACAAATACTGCCTAAACGTCAAGTAGTCAAGATGAACACTCACCATTTGATAATATGATGACTACATTTTGAAATTCAGATCAAATGCAACAGTATGTTTTTTCACCTTATTATATCTGAAACAAAATGAAGACAACGGTGACCACGGCTCGTATGATGCTCAAAGAAACAGCTTTTGATGTTAAATTTTTTATATCATATGTTTTGTATCTCCTGCTTAATTTGTTGATTTACTATAATTTATTATTAGTATTGCATATTTATTGGCATATTTACAAATAAATTTGGATTTTGAAAACCGAAATCAAAGCGGAATTTTCGGAATTTCTAAAACGGAACTGAAAATTTTAAAATTTTCCAATTTTCGTAATGAAAATGAAAAACGGAATTTTGAAGGTTGGTTTTGACCTCCCTTTTATGCATTATAATTTTTTTAACTTCTTATTTTGTTCAAGTTAATCTTTTTCTAGCTGTATTCAATTTTTTAAAAGCAAATATATGGGATTGAAGTTTGTTAAGGTCCATTCACGCTGAATTTGTTTGGTTGTTGGGCTACCTTGCTTGTATTGAATGCTGTCCAGTTCGTTTTCTGTTGCTTTGCCTGTTTGAAGCTGAACTGGCTTGGGCTTCCTACTCGAAGTGAGAATTGAAGATAACGTTGTAAATAGCGAGCGGAATTAGCAATCGTGACATTATTGGTTCTGCCTGATGTGCTTTTTTTTTATTATTGCCTTTTTTACAGTGGACAAATTGGCGGAAAATGTTTTTTTGGCTGGTATATCAGAGTTTCTTCCTATATATACTGGCATATCGCCAACATTTAGAACCGTATGAAGCCATTTTTTCCAATGGAATGCTGTAGAACTATGGTAGGCGGATAAAATTGCTTGTGGAGGGGTGACTAAACCCAGATTAAGCCGTATAATTTAAAAAATGAGGCATCTCTTTAACGCCATTCACAAGTTTTGTACAAAATTATTTGGATTCCATGCATAATCTGTAGGGGAATCCACTGACGTACTTGCTCGTTTGCTCTGTTGTTGTATTGTCAGACTGAAGTAGTTTTATGCTAGGTTTCGATATTTTGATCTAGTGTTGCTTTTTGGTAATGGGTTGGTGGAGTAGTTCAATTGAAATTAGAATGACAAGATGGAGAGAGATAGAAGGGCAGCTTCGTCCAATATTTTTTTAGCCAAAAATGGCGTGCGACTGGTCGAATATATAGTATTTTTATATAGGATCGTAATTTTGTAGTGAATTGTTAATATTTATATAGGATCATAATCAGACTATCCTTGCTCCCTATAGCAATTATTTTCAATACTCATTTTCATCTTCTTTTTCAGCATTCCTAGTCAATAATAATCCTAGAGAAATCATATTGTTGCCTAGAACCATTTGATTTAGTAAAATATTTTTGTTTTTCAGTTCTGAAATTTTCTATAAAGTTAGAAAAGACAATTATTTCAGAATCAGGAAGGTGATGGTAGTAGTCATCCTCAACATAAGTTTTCGTTGAATATTAACCTTATTATATACAACATTTTGTGAACATGTACTGAAACAAATAAAAATAAAACAAAATATACAAGGCTATATCAAATGTCTCATTTAAATTTTGAATTGATGCTACATAGTGTTTTATCATGGTAAGCATCTAATTTTGATTTTTTAAATAGTGCATGCAAATTTAGAACTGATAAGACTGTCAACCAATATTTGAAAATCTAAATTTCATCCGTCTATTCGAGAAATGAAAAACGTCTGAAATCACGAAAATCGAATATGGATACCGACATGATAATATACGCATTCGAAAATGATTTGTTTTATTTTTATCAAGATAGTAGTTGATCATATGTATATTTTACTACATAAAACAATTGTTATTTTACTGTTTCATCAACGTAATAATTCATATAATGTATGTATAAATGAAAATTTGTTGTCCGAAAGTTTTTCATCAACATATTTTACATATCTTATATTTATATTATCATCATTATTAAAAAAGATTTATGTTGGATTAATTATTTTATTTTCATCCTTTTGACTTTATTAATTGATTGAAGCGGATAAATATATGATATTCATCTATATCCGTGGATATGGATATCCGATATTTGAAATGAATTCAGATGTGAATATAACACTATTCACATCCGAAAACATCCATTTATAGACCTAAGAGCCGTGGTTTTGGTAAGAAGGAAAAGAAAATTGATAGCGAATACCTTGATACCCGAAAGTTTGTTTGGGCTTTAAGCCTGTTTTAACTTTACTTCAAAAATAAAATAAAGAATATACTATGTTTTGAAACAAATAATAATATATATGTATTTTATCAATTTAGTTCACATTTCAAAGATATTACAATTAGGTTTGTTTTTTTATCAAACTGGCGTTGATTCAACAATTTACTCTGATTTTATTTGAGAATGGACAAGGAGAGGTTCTTTAAAAGAAATTAAAATAATTTCTTCTGGTTTCATATGAAAATGTGAATTAGAAATTCGTTGAAAATGAAATATTGTTCAGGACAAATTCAAATTGAACTATGAGATAATGTTTACTCAAAGTTTAGGTGTTGAAATATGTCTGAACTTCTTATAGGTTCTGAAAAGGGGTTTGAATCCATTCCAAATATAAGACATAGGAGGTGATACTATCTATTTTGGAATTTGCTCAAATTAAAGTCTTCTTTAACATTTTAATTCAATGTAAAACCAAGCATTACCAGTATGTATTCTTCAATGCTCAAGAGCATAACATCCACACGAAGCATACTAGATGGTACCAGCACCATATAAAAATTTGGCAAGAATACATACGTCCATAGTACGGTTGCATTTGGAACAAAACTGAATGGGAAGAATAAGGTTAACTCAAACAGCTATCTGTATCCAAATTACAAGTACGTGTCAACTTGTGAAAGTCTGGATCATGTGAATGCCCTTCCTCGCATGTGCTTGAGAGCTGTTGTTTATAATCAATACAAATCTTCTACTGAGCCGCTTCAATTCACATAAAAGTACCAGTGCAAAAATTCTCGTATCGTACCACCTATAAATAAATCAACAAAGTACTGCAGTCAGATATCACATAATTAATACAACAGCAATGTCATCAAATGCAAATGCAAGTTCTCCCTCCTCCGAGCAACTCCAAGCATCGGACGACCATAGGATCTTCTCAAATTTCTTCAACTGCTGGCTGGCCCAACAAAATCGCAACCTGGCTCAACTCTACTCAGCACTTAACAACTCAGAAGAAAACGAAAACAGTCGCACAGGTGAAGTGGTAAACCAAGTGATGGGGAACTACGAGTACTACTACCATGCAAAAACAGCCTCCGCAGGCCACAACGTCCTTCCCATGTTCACTCCTACATGGACCAGCAGGACCGACAATCTCTTCATCTGGGTCGGAGGCTGGAGGCCCACCACGGCCTTCCGCATCCTCTACTCCAAGGGCGGGATCCAGTGTGCGGGGCACATGATTCAAATGGGCCGGGACCTGGGTGGGCTATCACGAGAAAAGATGGAGAAGATAGAGTCCATGCAGAGGGAGACTGTAATGGTGGAGAAGCAGATTTCAGAAGAAGTGGCAGCGTACCAAGAGACGGTTGGGTCAGCAGAGCTGGTTGGGATATCACATGAGGTGACGGAGGCGCAGAACTCAGGTGGGGAGGAGAGTGAGGGGCTGGTGGAGGCGGCCATGGCAGGTGACATGGAGGAGAAGAGGAACAGGATGAAAGGCATTTTGGAGAAAGCGGATGCTCTGAGGTTCAACACTTTGAAGAGGGTCGTGGAGGTTTTGAATCCCATGCAGGCTGCTCATTTCTTGATTGCCGTCACTGAGCTTTTGCTTCGCGTTCATGAATTTGGCCAGAGTATTGATTTTGCGGCTGATGTTGACAACAACCAGACGTAGGGGTACTTGTAACTTGTAAATGTCTTCACGTGCACAGAGGTAGAGTTCATGTGCTCATGGGGCCTGGGAGATAAAATATGGATTTCTCTGGAGCCTCTTCTGTTTTAACAAATGTTTGATTTTGTTACCTAGTGTTTTGAGAAATATATGGTATTAGATCCCTTCAATAGTTGTTATATAACCTTTTACCTTTTCAGAAAAGGTAACTAATGTGCACCATGTATCAAGATGATTTCAGCCATTAATTTATAAATAATTCATCTTTAATGTGATGCTGGGAATTCTATATGATAATTGAAAAACAAACAAAACAACCAATATTGTGTAACCTACGGCAGTATGGTCAAGTTCTTAAAATTCGGTTTACCACACACTTTGTTGTAACAAAAAAAACTTTCAATGTTACGTGCATACCGATTCATATTTATATACAATTTCTTCAACTTATTTAGCTATACGAATTTTTTTCAATTTCAAATCGTTGTTCCTCCTTGTAATATGCGAGACAAGCCTATGAAAATCCATTTTCATTTCAATACGTATACTAGTACTTTGCTAAGCATGTGGTTTTTGTTGTTCATATTTTTAATTTTTTATGCATGAAGATGTTGAGCTTTTCTGTATTGAGCAGGTCTTACAAAACAGCATAAAATTATTTGCTAGGACATAAATTGCATTACAAGACCAAGTTATGACAGAGTTACGCACAGCAAGAGGGCAGTGATAAAGATAAAAGTGGTGAAGCACATATGGATATAATACATTTAATCTTAGCATACAAAACATTAAAATGAAAATGCCTGAGGACAAAAAAGAACTAGGAGATTAACACGTTTTAGTAATCCATTGTTGATCTAAAAGAGAAAAAAGGGAAAAAAAAAGTCCTACTTAATTCACGGAACTTGGGTCTTATATTTAGAATGATTTGAGAATGATTTGAGGTGTAACATTAATAGATGTAACCGGTACTTGCCTATAATGTATGTTCATATTTATTAGCATTTGTAGACACAAACGCACGAGCGTTATGGCATACGTTTTGTGCGTAATGATATAACTTCACTTGTGGTGAAATTTCTTGCGCCGTAGGAATTTTAGCACGAGTAAATGAATTTTGACTCACATTTACATCAACCCCTGATCCGATTAAAAATGTAATGTTCAATGAGTATCAGGTAAAATAAATTTTGTTTTACAAGCAATTTTTTTACCGTCTATTTTTCTTTATAATGTATTTAGTTACATATACAAAATCAATTTCGATGGAGGGATGATGTTTCACTCGCAATTGTGCGAAAGTCGTGAAATGCGAAAGGTAGTTTGAAGTATCGAGACCGGGTATCTCACATGAAAGAAACTAAGAAGAAATCCCCCGAGTCTCCCTCGAGAGATATTTGACTAGTTTTTGACGTATTGGAGGCTTATATATGTTTGACAACTTTTGGAAAAAACTCTGAACGAAGGAGAAAGAACCCAAAATTACATCGTGGTGGTTCGAGATCCACTACGGAATATCGAAATGCTTCGGTTTGTGTATATTAAACTTATTTAACATTTGAATTAATCCATAATTAGTATATGATAATATATTTTTTTTTTCTAGTTTGATAAGTATCATAGAGAGCCGACCTCGTGGGAGGTGGATGTTAGGACTCATAGGCTTGAGTTAGAGGAATGCTCGACCAACGATATTCGATGAGTTGATAATGCTTTGACTCATTTGTGGTAAGTCCTTCGCATGATTGAAAATTTGATTTATACATACATATATACATGTGCTAATAAATATGAACACACATTATAGGAGAAGTATCAAGCTAAAATAGACGAGCTGCTTGGTCATGGCATTGAAATAACGTATGATATCGAAGAAGAAGTTTTTAGCGCTCTTAGCATAGTGATCGTAGGTCTGACTGTGGTAATGCTCGCAAGATAATTATTTAAAACTTCATTAGCTATGTTTTTAAACCTAATTTTTTTAAATAAGCCCTAGTTGGCCTGCTTGCAAGCTTTGATTGTTTTCTATCATTTGATTGGTAAGTTCCTTGCATATAAAACATATACATGACTAAGGGGATAAAACCATATAAACTATTGTACATTATTGCCATATAAACTCACGTCATTAAATTATAACAAGGAAAATAACTCTACAAGATAAGAGTCACAGGTCCCTGTTTTGGATGTTGTTATAGGAAAAGTCCCTGTAGAAATGAATATGTAAATTTGGTAACTATTTTTAAAAAATAAAAAACGCAAGGTGCTTTGCACTTTTCTGACAGAAAATGCAAGATAACTTGCACTTTTCTGATTTTGGAATTTTTTTTCGAAATTTTGAAATTTTTTTAAAATTTTTAAAATTTTGAAAAGCGCAAGTTAACTTGCACTTTCTATCAGGAAAGCGCAAGTTAGTTTGCGCTTTCTGATTTTGAAATTTTTGAAAAGTGCAAGGTAACTTGCGCTTTCTATCAAGAAAGCGCAAGCTAGTTTGCGCTTTCTGATTTTGAAATATTATTAAAAATTTTGAAATTTTCAAAAAAAAAATAATGTTTAAAATGCGCAAGCTAAGTTGCGTTTTTTAATTTAGAAAAACATGGACTTAATTTACATACTCATTTCTATACGGACTTTTCTTATAACAAAAACAGAAATATGGACCTTTCGTGCAAAGCCCCGTAATTCTATTCATAAATATTATATCTTTCTTACATATTGAACGGCTGAGCGTAACGGTTGTCTGATTTTACTATTGGTGGTGAAACTTGTCCTAGATTTATCATATTACTGGAATTAGCTAGCCGTTGTATGTTTGTCATCAACTGCATTAAAGTCAGAACAATAAAAAATAAAAAATTTACATATCAAAAAATCGATAGATGTTTGCTGCTGCTGCTATGTTTGGTGCTGCTTGCAGTGCCATATGATGTACTATGTTTGTACCTATTCTGATCATTTGGATTAGTGTACGAGCTGAACAATAGGTTGAAAATTAAGTAAACATGGTATATGTTGAAACAGCATACGTTGAAACAGCATACAAAATTAATTATACATGGTGATTTCCCTCGGGTTTAAGCGCTGAAGTTCCATGGTGCTTGCTGTGTCCTGGTTTGAGGATATAGTTTCCCTTTCTCATGTGTTTAACACTGCCTAATTGACAAGAATTCAAACCATAGTACTAGAATTTCATAAGTACGTAGCTAATTAATAATAATTTAAACGAATAATAAAATATTTTGTTACTGAATGCATAAATGAATACAGGTAAAGCGTGTAGAGTAAAAAAATTGTAAGTTTGAAGAAAGAATACAGGAGACAAGCAAGAAGTGAAAAGATGCTTAGACCATTCTAAACCATAGGTTGTTGGGAAGGAACCGACACTTTAGGGCTGAAGGTTGCTTCTTAGCCGGCCAAAATAAGACCGACTAAGTATAGCCGGTCTTATTTTGGCCGGCTAAGCCGGTTGGGAAATTTCTATAGAAAAAAAAAGAAGGAAGAAACTTTTAATTTACTAACGGAAATTGAGAGAATATTTTATAAAGGAGGAAATAACTTTATTTTTTTTGTACTTTTATTCTTTTTGCTTGCTTGCTTTAAATAAGAGAAATTATTCATATTTATAGTGTGATACAATCTCTAAACTTTTCTTTAATCTTCCGACTTTTCTTTAATCTTTCATATTCTAGAATTTTTTTGATAAAGCATATTCTAGAATTCTCAAAATTACATATCTGGTAAGTTTAGATTTTTCTCTATTTTTAATTTGACATTTCCATTAATACAAAAATTATAATCATCAACATAATTGACGTTTCCTAAAAACCAAGTTTATTTCCAACATCCCCCGTAAACTTGGTTTTGTAACTCTTAGCAAAATTTTCAATCTTTGTATTTTACGTGTTTCGGTAGAAATAAGGAGATTATCCAAACTTTCTTTTTTGTGTTCTTCTTCTTTCTCATTGCCAAGTTCTTCGATGCAATTTCTTGAATCTTTGGTGTGCTCCATTTATTTCGTCCTTCATCATTAACATAGAATACTCCAAAAAGTAAGCGTTCTAACTTTCATCTTGGTCCAGTGTCATAAATTTTGAATGAGTCATATATGTTATCTTTCCATTCTATCTTAAATTTACTCTTGCAATCTTTAACCAATCCAATATCTTCGTGAAATTCATCGTCGGTTTCTTTGACTTCCGCTTTGATCTTTTCCTTTTTTACTTCTTTATTATTCTTCATTGTCATTTCTTTAAATTTTTGCTCATATTTTAAATCTCCTCCAATCTCTTGAATTTCATTTCCTTTACTTTCGTACTTTTCATTATTGGCATCTTCTGTGCTTACTTTATTTTCTTCATCATCTCCATCCTTTAATCGTTTTTCTTCTTCTTTCACTTTCTCCTTCTTTTCAGCTTCTTCTTCCACCTTTTCAGTTTTTACTACCTTGATAGTCTCCTTTTTCACTTCATTGGTTTTTGAAAGGCCTTCACCTGCAATTCTTATGACTTTCTCTTCGGTTACTTTGACGACTCTTCTACAACAATCTCCTCCATGTAAGTATTTGTTTTCTCTTCCTCTTCCATTGCAATATTCTCTCTTATTTCATTGTTTTCCTTTTCATCACTCTTATCGTCTAACATATTTTCTTCAACACATTGTATTTCATTCTTTTTAGCTCCTGTATCCAAGTACCATGTCTTTTCATTTTCAATTTCAACTGTTCTGAGTGTCCATAAAAGTATAGAACCTTCTTCGTCTTCTTTAACAAAGTTTGATCTTTCTTGAAGCTTAGTGAAAGCTGATCTACATTCAAAAGCAAAATGCCCAAATTTATTACAATTATAACACTTTATTTGAGATTTTTCATACCTTGATCTTCCATTGTAATTTGTGTTTCCTCCTCTTCCTCGACTTCTTGGGGTGTATATATTTTTCCTTTTCCCCTCTCTATGGTAGTCATTTCTTCCATAGCTTTGACCACGATCTCTTCCGCTTTGGCTTCGACTTCTTTCATTTTTAAATGTCTCATTTTCTTGCAAGGTGATTTTGTTTGAAGAGCTTGCTCTAATGGCTCTTCTTTAACCTTTCTCTTCAATTTTTCTTCATGGACTTGAAGTGAACCCATGAGTTGATCAACGGTCATAGATCCTAGATCTTTAGATTCTTCAATTGCTACAACTATGTAATCATATTTTAAATCTAAAGATCGTAGAATTTTCTCAACAACTCTAGAGTCTTCTATTTTTTCTCCATATCTTTTCATTTGATTGACAATAGATAAAACTCGAGAAAAATAATCATCAATTGATGTTGATGATTTCATATATAAAGATTCAAACTGATGTAGGACATGCAACTGCACCTGAAAATTAATTAACAATGGAACGTCATCTCAAATTAAGTGTTGAATTTTGTATTAAGTATTATGTCTATTTGTATTCAGTGTTTATTACCAAGAGGAATGAATCTACATATTCTTTCCTATAAATAAGTACTGTACTTTGGTTTTCAGCAAGAGGAAGTAATAAATGAATTCTTAATTATCACTCTATCTTTAACTTTTCTCTCATCTCAACTCCTCTCTATCTCCTTAACAGGCTGAGACATTGATCTCTTCCTACTTCCACTGCGTCAATTAGTATCAGAGCAGAGATTATCCTTATTTCAATGGCTGACGAAGCACCAGTTACACAAGCAGCCTTTCAAGCTTTTCAACAAGAAATGTGGGATGCTCTTGCACAAATTACTCAAGCTGTCGCTGGAAATCATATTCCGCCCAACAACAATTAACGACCTCCTGCTAACAATCGCATACCAGTCTACGAAGATGACTCTAGCGATGAAGAAGTGGAAAATGCCCTCCTCCAACCTGAAAATCTAAGAGCAGAGCAAGACCGTGATTTTCGCATCAGGATGGATCTTCCTTCATTTAATGGTAATTTGCATATTGAGGACTTTCTCGATTGGTTATCTAAAACAGAACGTTTCTTTGATTACATGGATATTCAAGAACACAAAAAGGTGAAACTTGTTGCTTACAAGCTAAAAGGTGGTGCTTCGGCATGGTGGGAACAATTGCAGCTTAACAGAACACGTCAGGGGAAAGCAACAATTAAGACTTGGCCTAGAATGAAACAATTACTTCGCTCTCGATTTCTTCTACCAGATTATGACCAAGTATTGTTTCAGCAATATCAAAACTACTGACAAGGAAGTCGCTCTATGAGAGACTATGTTGCCGAGTTCTATCGTCTTTCTGCTCGTAATGACTTATCTGAAACAAAAACTCAACAAGTTGCGAGGTTCATTGGAGGACTTAAGCCTATTATCCAGGATCGTGTTGTCCTACAACCAGTATATATTCTTAATGATGCAATTCAACTTGCAACAAAGGTAGAAACTCAACTTGAACGCTCAAACACAAAGCACTCTTTCTCAGGAAAAGGTATTTTACCCACTCCGGACCAGATTCCCACAAATAAAGCTGCTCCAAAAATTAGCAATCCACATATTGTTACAAACCAAGACTGTAGGTCTAGTAAAACCAATGCTACCAAAATCAGTAATGCAAAGAACACTACAGTTAATCCTTATACGCGCCTGTCTCCCATTAAATGTTTTCGTTGTAATCAGCCAGGGCATCGGTCTAATCAATGTCCTTCCCGAAAAGTGAACCTGACAACACATGAGGATGAAAATGAGAAAGTTGCACTGCAAGAATATGAACATGACGAAGAAGATGAGACCGAAATGACTTATGAAGACGAAGGTGTTTCCTTGGTTGTGTGAAAATTGTTGTATGCTCCAAAACAAGAGTTGAATCCACAGCGACACACCATATTCCAGACCAGATGCACTGTCAATCAACGTGTCTGCAATCTGATCATTGATGGTGGAAGCAATGAAAATATTGTGTCGAAAACAATGGTGGATAAGCTTCAATGGAAAATTCAACCACATCTAGCCCCTTACACCATTGGATGGATTAAGCAAGTTGGAGAGACTAAGGTAACCGAGCAATGTAAAATCCCATTTTTGATTGGAAAATTTTACAAGGATGAAGTAATTTGCGATGTGGTAGATATGGACGCTTGTCACATGCTTTTGGGAAGGCCATGGCAATTTGATGTGAACTCTACGCATAAAGGAAGGGAGAACATATTTACTTTCTTCAAAGATGGTGTCAAAATTATTTTGGCACCAATGCGTGATACGAGCTCGCATGGAGCTTTCCAAGAGAAGAGTCAGTCTCTTCTCATTGTGAATGACATCGTGAAGGAGGCAAAATAAACTGGAGAAATGTATGCTCTTGTGCTGCGAGAAAATAAGGCAGAAGCTGAGTCAATTTCAAAAAAACTAGAGCCAATATTGTCAAAATCTAAAAATCTTATGTCGGATGACCTACCGCATGGCCTACCACCTCTGAGGGATATACAACATCATATTGATCTTATTCATGGCGCTAGCCTTCCTAATCTACCACACTACAAAATGAGTCCTAAAGAGCATAATATTTTAAGAAACCAAGTGGAAGATCTGATCAGCAAAGGGCTTGTGAGACCAAGCATGAGTCCATGTGTAGTTCCAGCCTTATTAACACCGAAAAAGGATGGGAGTTGGAGAATGTGCATCGATAGTCGAGCAATCAACAAGATTACAGTCAAGTATAGGTTCCCAATACCAAGGCTAGATGATATGCTAGACATGCTTGAAGGCTCACAAGTATTTTCAAAGATAGATTTGAAAAGCGGGTACCATAAAATTCGAATCAAATCTGGAGACGAATGGAAAACGGCTTTCAAAACTAAAGATGGTCTGTACGAGTGGCTTGTAATGCCCTTTGGCCTTTCTAATGCACCAAGCACATTCATGAGGCTGATGAATCAGGTACTCAAGCCTTTTATTGGACAATTTGTTGTGGTATATTTTGATGATATTTTAATATATAGCCATAATGAAGATGAACACATCAAACATCTTCATAAAGTATTTACTGTACTTAATGAAAATTGCATGTTCATTAATCGAAAAAGTGCAAATTCATGACTAGCAGCCTAGTGTTTTTAGGTTATGTTGTGAGTAGTGCCGGGATCAAAGTGGATGAAGAAAAGGTTAAGGCTATTGGAGAATGGCCTATACCAAAATCTATCCAGGAAGTCCGTAGTTTTCATGGATTGGCAACCTTTTATAGGCATTTTGTTAAAAACTTCAACATCATTGCAGCTCCTCTCACAGATTGCTTGAAACAACAAAAGTTTACATGGTCAAAGGAGGCTGAAGATAGTTTTAAGCTCATAAAAGAAAAGTTAACCTCTGCTCCAGTTTTAGCCCTTCCTAATTTTGAAAAACTCTTTGAAGTTGACTGTGATGCCTCTTATATCGAAATTGGGGTTGTTCTTTCTCAAGAAGGTAGACCGGTTGCATTTTACAGTGAAAAGCTTAGTGAGGCCAAGAAAAAGTGGTCTGTGTATGAGTTGGAATTATATGCAATAATTCGTGCTTTGCAACACTGAAAGCATTATTTAGTGCAGCGAGAATTTATTTTATACACTGATCACCAATCCTTGAAGTTTATTAACAGCTCGACCACTTCAAATCGCATGCATGCTCGCCGGATATCCACTCTTCAAGAATTTACTTTTGTGTTAAAGCATAAATCCGGAAAACAAAATAAAGTTGCCGACGTTCTCAGTAGAAGAGTCTCTTTGCTAGTAACATTGAAACAAGAGGTGATTGGGTTTGATTATCTCAAAGAATTATATGCAGATGATGAAGACTTCAAAGATGAGTGGCTGAAATGCACTACAAGGCAAACAACCGAATAGCGGTGACTTTCAGCTTCATGACGGTTTCCTTTTTAAGGGAACACATCTTTGCATTCCAAAAGGGTCCCTTCGGGAACATATTATTAGAGAAATACATGAAGGAGGATTGAGTGGTCACTTCGGAAGAGATAAAAGTATTGCTTTGGTAGAGCAGCAATACTACTGGCCACAATTAAAACGGGATGTCGGTCGCTATGTTCAAAGATGCTACATTTGTCAAGCATCTAAAGGTCAGTCACAGAATACATGCCTTTATACTCCTTTACCAGTACCGAACGCACCATGGGAAGATGTATCAATGGATTTTGTGTTAGGGCTTCCTCGTACCCAAAGAGGAATGGATTCAGTTTTTGTGGTTGTTGACAGATTTCTAAAATGGCACACTTAATTCCCTGCAAAAAGACGATGGATGCTACTAACATTGCTAACTTATTTTTCCGTGAGATCGTTCGACTTCATGGAATACCAACAACCATCACCTCTGATCGTGATTGTAACGACCCAGAATTTTGATAATTAAAATTCGAATATTTAATTAATTTTAAATATTAATAAATGGAATTTAGAAGTCTAATGATTTTTTTTTCGAATATTGGATTTTTATTTGATAATTAAATCGATAAATTAATAATAGCGAAATTTCAGAGATAATTGAAAATCGAGTTTAATATGATTGAAAATGATTTGTAAAATTTTATTTAATCATACTGGAGTTATAGAAATATTTTAGAACTTTCAGAATTGAATTTGGAGTTAATTTGTGAAAATGGAATATTTTAATATTTAATTATCGACTGAAAAATAGCCAATTTTCAAACAGTCTCGGAATTGGACGAAACCAGTTCCATTTGATCCGGAATATTGAATTATTATCGGATTTCAACTTTCGTATTTATCGGAGTTGATATGTGAGCGCACGGTGAGTAAACGCGTTGAGATTTAACCAAATTCAATTTAAATTTAAAATTTAAATTTGTCAACATCAGCCACCCTAGTTTTCTTAGCAGACCTACCCTCTGTTAATCGCGTACGCTTGTTCCCCTTTTCAAATTATAAGAAAAACGAAATCTGCTCGTCTTCGTTCAAAAGAAAATCTCCACTCGTTCAAAATTTTATTCAGAGAAAAACATCCATGGCCGAACAAATAAAATAAATCCCTCGTTCCAAAATCAAAACCGCGGCTCCCCATTTTCAAATTCTCCAGGAAATCGCGAGGCAACGAAATCGAAGCAGCTCGGTTATTCTTGAAGGCGATTTCACATAAAAAAAAATGGTCTCGATCGAAACTCGATAATTCGAAAAATCTGAATTAGGCTCGCGGGGAGGGGAATCTCGAGATCGGGGCGAGTTCATTCGCGAAGAACTAGGGTTGGCACGTGAGTTCGTCGCGAGCGACTGGAAGTTGGTGATGCGTGGGTTCGTCGAAACTAGGGCAGGAAGACTCGCGGGGGGGTGGAGTGGTTCAGAGGAAAATCACGAATTGATTTCCGCGTTCAAAGGTTGGAGGCTCGCGAAGTCAAGACGACATCTCGAGCGATGGAGGAGGGCCGTGGGGAGGTGGTGCTGACGTTCGAGCGGAGCGATGTAGTGATGCGCGTATGCGAGATTTGGGGGTTTTTCACGAGTTCAGTGGCAGTGCGAACTGATGATGGTCGGCGACCATGCGATTCGACTGTTTGGTGAGATGTTTGACGTTGGGTTGTTCGTGTTCAACGATAACAGTGAGTTTTCTGTTTTCAAAATATATACACATATTTTTGTATAGGCTGGGAAAAGAGTTTGTTTGTCAATTTCAGTAAAGAGATAAATATATAAAATATATATATATGCAGAAAACATTTACAGCAAGGCATAAGAGTTTTTATAAGATAATAATAATAGGTATATGTATATAATTTTAGAAATTTACAGTAAAGCATGTTACTGTCTGGTTTTCAAATTGGTAGAGTTAAATTATATATATATATATAGATACATTTTTTTTAGAACCGTTGAGTTTAAAATTAATATATGTATAGGCAAGAGTTTGAAAATTTAAAAGGAGTTAACTTAAAGCTAAATATTAGTTCAAATTATTTTATTAAGAATAAATTATTGAGTTTAAAATAAAATTCATTGAATAATTAAAATTACCAAACACAAATATAAAATGAAAATTGGTTTTTCGATTCATTCGAATATTAATAAGTTGTATAAAATTGTTTATACAAGGTCTATACATCAAGAAAAACAATCTGGGATGGAGATGGATTGCAAAATAAAAAGCTAAGGTGAGATTTTCTCACTCAAAATTGAAAAGTGGAATTTTCAGTTATTGCTTGATTGTCTGTTTTGATTGTTGATATTAGATATAGTAGGATATATATCTATATATAGCAATATATACATATTGGCATATGTATATATTGGATTGATGATTTCCCGCCTCGTATAGCGGATGAGACCCTATTGCGCCGTTAGTAAGCGGATTATTTTTATAAAACCCATATACCACGATATTCCACCTCGAAGTGGAATTGGTATTGTGCTAACGTCTGTGGATGCAGGGAAACAGGTTGGAGGGATCCAACTGGATTCCTCACCAGTATTTATTTATTTACAGATATTGATGTATATTCTGTTATCATATTGATATATGATATTGACTGTTGTGATGGACTAATTGATGCGTTGCATCATTGGATTCAAGTTTTGAAGTTAAAAATAACGACTTTACTTTAAAAGGATTTTTAAAGTGATTTTTGAAAATATACGTTTTATGGAATTTTTGAATTGATTTATTTCAAATAAATAAACGTATGAAATTTTAACGTTACAAAAATTTATAGATTTGGGAAATATAACCGAAAAGTGATTTTTGGAATAGATAGTTGACTGATTTATGAAATGGTTTAAATTGAGATTTTTGAATTTCTGTAAACGGTTTATATGAAAGATTTATGAAAATGATATCTACAAAATTAAGAATGTTGAAATTATAAAATGAGTTTTTATAAGTGTTAAAAATGAAATATTATGGAATCCGTAAGTGAATGAAATTTATAGATTTATAAGTTGTGAAGTTGAAAATGAATGATAAGTTATTAACTTATAATATGGACTTGTGATATTTATATCGAGTATAACTCGAATTTGTTAATAAAGAAGATTTATAAATCGAAGTTGTTAGAAAATAGAAATGGAATTTATAAACGTTGTTTTATAAATCCGAGAATCAATCAAATTGGATGAATTTAACATAGGAGGTTGTTAAGGGAATTTTATCCACGATTTTGGATAGTGGATAATTCTTGAAATAAATGTGTAGAAAAGATTTGAAATTTGGATAAGTGAAGTATATTCACGATTTTGGACAGTGAATATATTATTGAATAAAATGGATTCATTTTTGAAGAAGTGATATTAAAAAAAAATGAAGTTAAACATTTTAAAGATGTTTTAAAATGTATTGTGAATTGAAAGCATAGATTTCAACATTTATTGTTGAAATAGACGTTTTCGAGAAATATAAGGAAATGGTGGACTATAACATTGTTGTTATAGTAAATGATTTCCGAAAGGAAATGTTTTATGTAGTATTGGGATTTATATATCTATCTTAAAATCCGAATTCCTATACTAGTGATTTTGAGTCGTCGTAACGATGTTTTACGCAACAATTCGTTTTGACTCAAATAGTTGTTAAAATTTATGATTTCCTTAAAGAATGAATATATACTTAATATTGATTTAAGTATATCGAATATTTTCAAATGTTGAAAATAAATGATTTGTGAATTACTTATTTTTAAATAAGTATGGAATTGCTTTTCTAATATGAAATGAACTGTTTTGAGATTTTATCTTCAAAGATAAAATGAAATGTGGAAATTGATTTGAAATTGTTTTCAAATGGTTAAAGTGTGGAAATTATATATCTAGTAAAGATATTTTTTGAAGATAAATAATCTGGAAAATTATTTGGGATCTGATGATGTTGCGCATCTTTATTGATAGTTAAATAACCGACTATCAATAATTACCTTGAATGGATATTTGTTGTGAATTGGATGAATTTGAATGCCACACTTGTTTTTAAAATAAACGCTCACTATTCGGGTTAGCCGGGAAAGGACCATGGGGTCGTATAACCCATTCCGAATATGTGATACGTCGTTATGAATTGCATTTGAAGACCGGTGTTGAAGACCGGATATTTTTGAAAACGGAAGAATTACCGTCGAGTTACTCTACATCGGCTGATCTCCGGTTTAGAGGTTTTATCACCCTTAGTGACGGGAAATCCGGACGTGATTAGAAATTTATCCGGATGTGCAAGGGCTTCGTGAGAAGTGCCTTCGGTTCTGTTCGATCCCGGAACAGACTTGTATGGATTGTGTGTCTGACGTTACAATTTGAGATATAAAGCTGATTTCTTTCAAATACATTTCTGTTGGTGGCGGAGAATTTATTCTCTTAGCTTAACACCCTTCTCTGAGACGTACGAGCTCAGAGGTTATGTAGTTGAAATTTATCAGCGATATACTCCCAATTTGGTAACGTGGCATACTAAGTGTTGCTGTGAAATGATCAGTGTTTGATCATTTGCGATATGATCATTTGTTTGATCTTATATCTTTGTGATCATAGGTTGATCATTTTGTTTGACCCGAAGCAGGGCTTTGTAGAAAGCGTAGCTTTGTGGACGAGACTTCATCGAGCCTCACACCCCGGAAATGGTCGAAACAGGAAGGATGCGGCAAGGTTCTAGGGAGTAGCGCCCCTTAGTGTATGTCATTCCTTCTGGATAAAGGTGGTATCATGGTATGGAGCCCAGATACTTAACCTCTGTGGTTGCTGCAAATTTATTACTTTGTGGTTTGTTGGAAATCGGGGATCCTCGGGAAGATCGGTGACGATCGGGGGATGGCATACGCGTGTCAGTAGTTACCTATTTTTGCAGAGGTAACCCGGCCTTGTGTTGGCAGAGATCCGGTTAGGTTCTCGGGTCGTCTATTCCAGGGACGTACCCATCGTGGATAGGAAGTTCCTTAGCCTGACCATTTGTTGGAAATCCAAAGAAACAATACGAGCCTTTACGATTTCAATTGTATAACCTGTCTCCTCAGGAGGCAGCTATAGCAGGCATAATATAATGGTACCTATGCTGGCTAAGATTTATATTCTACTTTCGAAATGGTTTTTTCTACACTATGCACTAATAATAATATCAAAAATGATTTGATTTTGCGTAGTAAGCATCTTTGACTATCATAAGAAGAAATCTCCTCCAAGTCTGCGTTTGCATTGTGTGTGTGGTGGGAGGTCTTATGGTAGTGTCATTTTCCAAAAGCATTTCGAATTGACATTAAAGTTTTCCTGTTGTTTATTTTAAAGAATAACTGTTATACGATCTCACACCAGTCACCATGACTGACTCGGAGTTTATTGTTCCCTTCTAAACTCTGGGTGCCCACCAATTTCCACACGGGCAGCCTAGAGTTATGTTATCAGGATATTTTGGATATTCTGGAGCTTTGGAGATAAGCTGGATGGCGAGACGTAGTATTTGTATCTGATATATTTATTCCGCTGTGTATTCTGTATGAGGACAAGTTATATAACTGTCCATTGTTGTATATGACTCTGATTGATGTATGTATAAACTGATATAGTTCTTTGTTTTTAAAAGACTAGTGTTATCTATTATATATTGTTCCGCTGCGATATGTGAGATTCTGATATTGTTTTCTGTTTCTGTTCTGATGTGTTGTTCTTCTTTTCTTTTTCTACTCTCTTCCTTCTGCTTTCTTCTTCTTCTACTTTTTCTTCTTTTTAAAACCCTCACTATTGGAGTTTCCGGCACTCGATTGCTCGGCAGTCGATAAAGTGAGTATCGATGTCGAATTTTCGAAAGTCGAAAATTTCGGTACGTGACAGCGTGGTATCAGAGCATATGGTTAAGCGACAACCCTGCTCTGTTGGGTGTTACTCATTAGAGATAGAGTCAGTAGTACTCTAGAATGAGTTGAGTGTAATAATAGATACGAGCGCGTATTTGTTAGTTAATATAAAAATTGTTTTATATTGTGATGATTGATTTGTTGAGTGGTATATGGATTCTGGTCAATACGAGTAATTAACGATCATTGATAGGGATCTCTAAACACTTGAACAGAACAATTCGACACAGTATTGTTTTAAATAGGGTGAATGAAATAATTTTGCCCAAAACTATTTTTGTATAGAAAAGAAATGTTTTTTTTCTTCTATAAAGTACTATAGTATATGGTTGCATGGATGTTAGGAAGTAATAATAGTGAATTATCATCACTGAAATTTAATGAGAAATTGGAATTATAACTCCAAAGTTAAGAAATAAATTCACATACAAATGAAATTTAAGAATGTAAATTATAAATGTGAATTGTGATTTAAAACGGAACTCCAGAGAAGTTTTTGGAAATGTTTTGAAAAGAATTTGAAAATTTTGGAAATTTGGAAGTTTAAATCTTTTTAGAGTTGAAAATGAATTTCAAAGGTTTTGAAAAGTATTTTGGAGAGTTGAAAGCTCTAAACTCTTTTCGGTCGCTGGAAAATAATCCTGATGATGATGGCCACATCATTAGAATTCATTTTCGGGTTTCCAAAAGAGGAATTGCTGCCAAATTGTTTTAAATAGGAGTTGTTTGAAAATTGGGTTTTTGTTTTGGAAATTCAAATGGAATTTGAATTGTTTTCAAAATGGCTTTGAAATGTTGGTAACTCTGGAATACTATATAAAGATATTTATGAAATATTACTAAGTGGATAACCTATACAATTTGAATTTTGATTGAATAAATTTAACTTAAGGAATTTTAAGTTGAATTAAAGTAAGTATAAGTTATATAACTTATAAAATGAGAAATAAAATAATAACCAAAGATTTGAAAATAAATTCATTTAACAAATGAGAATTATTAATGTGAATTAAGAATATAAAGAGATGAATTCATATATGAATAAAATTGTAAATATGAATTTGTAAGTGAATTTATAATTGGGAAATGGAATTCCAGAAAAGATAATTGAAATTAAAATTCATTAGTAGAATGAATTTGTAAGTGAATAAAACTAGAATTGAACTTGATTATGGAAAATGAAGTGAAGTATTAAACTAAAGTTAGTAAGTAAAGCTAATTGATTATTGACCAAATGAATAAGGTTTGAACGAATTAAATTCAATGATTATAAATGAAGATAAATTGAATTCCAATAGAATTAAAATTGCGAATTGAATTCAAATGAAATTGAAATGTAAAATTGAATAGAAAAGAATGTGTAACTTCAATAGTAAGCTAAAAATGTATAAGAAATTTATATAGGAATTTTGTAATGAATTTGCAAAATGGTTTAAATGTGTAACTAGATATTTTGGCTAGTAGGATATACAGGTGTAAATGAATTGGGATTTTGATTTCAAAGCTAAAGAGAATTGCTCGAAAAAGGTATGTATTTGAATTATAATATGAGTTTTTGATGATTTCTTGTCTAGCCACTTGGCTTTTTCTTTTTCTTTTTGAAATCTGAGAGTCCGTAGGGACGTTTTGTAGTAGTGCCGTATTAGCCGCGCAAAGGAGACGCTGGCGAAATTTTTCGGAAATTTAGGGCGTTAGAAAAATTTTGAGAAAATTTGGAAGTTTAAAATTTGAATTTAAATTTAAAATTTAAATTTGAATTGTTAAGAAAACAATATTGTTTGAAAACTATGAAAGGTTTGGAAAACTAGTTGAAATAATAACGAATCTTTAGTAGAAAGATTTGTTTTGATAAATTTGAGAAAACTATTGAATTGTGAAAAACAGTAGACGAGTTAAGGATTTTTTTTTTCCTAACTTGTAATTTCGAGGACGAAATTCTTTTAAGGGGGGAAGTCTGTAACGACCCAGAATTTTGATAATTAAAATTCGAATATTTAATTAATTTTAAATATTAATAAATGGAATTTAGAAGTCGAATGATTTTTTTTTCGAATATTGGATTTTTATTTGATAATTAAATCGATAAATTAATAATAGCGAAATTTCAGAGATAATTGAAAATCGAGTTTAATATGATTGAAAATGATTTGTAAAATTTTATTTAATCATACTGGAGTTATAGAAATATTTTAGAACTTTCAGAATTGAATTTGGAGTTAATTTGTGAAAATGGAATATTTTAATATTTAATTATCGACTGAAAAATAGCCAATTTTCAAACAGTCTCGGAATTGGACGAAACCAGTTCCATTTGATCCGGAATATTGAATTATTATCGGATTTCAACTTTCGTATTTATCGGAGTTGATATGTGAGCGCACGGTGAGTAAACGCGTTGAGATTTAACCAAATTCAATTTAAATTTAAAATTTAAATTTGTCAACATCAGCCACCCTAGTTTTCTTAGCAGACCTACCCTCTGTTAATCGCGTACGCTTGTTCCCCTTTTCAAATTATAAGAAAAACGAAATCTGCTCGTCTTCGTTCAAAAGAAAATCTCCACTCGTTCAAAATTTTATTCAGAGAAAAACATCCATGGCCGAACAAATAAAATAAATCCCTCGTTCCAAAATCAAAACCGCGGCTCCCCATTTTCAAATTCTCCAGGAAATCGCGAGGCAACGAAATCGAAGCAGCTCGGTTATTCTTGAAGGCGATTTCACATAAAAAAAAATGGTCTCGATCGAAACTCGATAATTCGAAAAATCTGAATTAGGCTCGCGGGGAGGGGAATCTCGAGATCGGGGCGAGTTCATTCGCGAAGAACTAGGGTTGGCACGTGAGTTCGTCGCGAGCGACTGGAAGTTGGTTATGCGTGGGTACGTCGAAACTAGGGCAGGAAGACTCGCGTGGGGGTGGAGTGGTTCAGAGGAAAATCGCGAATTGATTTCCGCGTTCAAAGGTTGGAGGCTCGCGAAGTCAAGACGACATCTCGAGCGATGGAGGAGGGCCGTGGGGAGGTGGTGCTGACGTTCGAGCGGAGCGATGTAGTGATGCGCGTATGCGAGATTTGGGGGTTTTTCACGAGTTCAGTGGCAGTGCGAACTGATGATGGTCGGCGACCATGCGATTCGACTGTTTGGTGAGATGTTTGACGTTGGGTTGTTCGTGTTCAACGATAACAGTGAGTTTTCTGTTTTCAAAATATATACACATATTTTTGTATAGGCTGGGAAAAGAGTTTGTTTGTCAATTTCAGTAAAGAGATAAATATATATAATATATATATATGCAGAAAACATTTACAGCAAGGCATAAGAGTTTTTATAAGATAATAATAATAGGTATATGTATATAATTTTAGAAATTTACAGTAAAGCATGTTACTGTCTGGTTTTCAAATTGGTAGAGTTAAATTATATATATATATATATAGATACATTTTTTTTAGAACCGTTGAGTTTAAAATTAATATATGTATAGGCAAGAGTTTGAAAATTTAAAAGGAGTTAACTTAAAGCTAAATATTAGTTCAAATTATTTTATTAAGAATAAATTATTGAGTTTAAAATAAAATTCATTGAATAATTAAAATTACCAAACATAAATATAAAATGAAAATTGGTTTTTCGATTCATTCGAATATTAATAAGTTGTATAAAATTGTTTATACAAGGTCTATACATCAAGAAAAACAATCTGGGATGGAGATGGATTGCAAAATAAAAAGCTAAGGTGAGATTTTCTCACTCAAAATTGAAAAGTGGAATTTTCAGTTATTGCTTGATTGTCTGTTTTGATTGTTGATATTAGATATAGTAGGATATATATCTATATATAGCAATATATACATATTGGCATATGTATATATTGGATTGATGATTTCCCGCCTCGTATAGCGGATGAGACCCTATTGCGCCGTTAGTAAGCGGATTATTTTTATAAAACCCATATACCGCGATATTCCACCTCGAAGTGGAATTGGTATTGTGCTAACGTCTGTGGATGCAGGGAAACAGGTTGGAGGGATCCAACTGGATTCCTCACCAGTATTTATTTATTTACAGATATTGATGTATATTCTGTTATCATATTGATATATGATATTGACTGTTGTGATGGACTAATTGATGCGTTGCATCATTGGATTCAAGTTTTGAAGTTAAAAATAACGACTTTACTTTAAAAGGATTTTTAAAGTGATTTTTGAAAATATACGTTTTATGGAATTTTTGAATTGATTTATTTCAAATAAATAAACGTATGAAATTTTAACGTTACAAAAATTTATAGATTTGGGAAATATAACCGAAAAGTGATTTTTGGAATAGATAGTTGACTGATTTATGAAATGGTTTAAATTGAGATTTTTGAATTTCTGTAAACGGTTTATATGAAAGATTTATGAAAATGATATCTACAAAATTAAGAATGTTGAAATTATAAAATGAGTTTTTATAAGTGTTAAAAATGAAATATTATGGAATCCGTAAGTGAATGAAATTTATAGATTTATAAGTTGTGAAGTTGAAAATGAATGATAAGTTATTAACTTATAATATGGACTTGTGATATTTATATCGAGTATAACTCGAATTTGTTAATAAAGAAGATTTATAAATCGAAGTTGTTAGAAAATAGAAATGGAATTTATAAACGTTGTTTTATAAATCCGAGAATCAATCAAATTGGATGAATTTAACATAGGAGGTTGTTAAGGGAATTTTATCCACGATTTTGGATAGTGGATAATTCTTGAAATAAATGTGTAGAAAAGATTTGAAATTTGGATAAGTGAAGTATATTCACGATTTTGGACAGTGAATATATTATTGAATAAAATGGATTCATTTTTGAAGAAGTGATATTAAAAAAAAATGAAGTTAAACATTTTAAAGATGTTTTAAAATGTATTGTGAATTGAAAGCATAGATTTCAACATTTATTGTTGAAATAGACGTTTTCGAGAAATATAAGGAAATGGTGGACTATAACATTGTTGTTATAGTAAATGATTTCCGAAAGGAAATGTTTTATGTAGTATTGAGATTTATATATCTATCTTAAAATCCGAATTCCTATACTAGTGATTTTGAGTCGTCGTAACGATGTTTTACGCAACAATTCGTTTTGACTCAAATAGTTGTTAAAATTTATGATTTCCTTAAAGAATGAATATATACTTAATATTGATTTAAGTATATCGAATATTTTCAAATGTTGAAAATAAATGATTTGTGAATTACTTATTTTTAAATAAGTATGGAATTGCTTTTCTAATATGAAATGAACTGTTTTGAGATTTTATCTTCAAAGATAAAATGAAATGTGGAAATTGATTTGAAATTGTTTTCAAATGGTTAAAGTGTGGAAATTATATATCTAGTAAAGATATTTTTTGAAGATAAATAATTTGGAAAATTATTTGGGATCTGATGATGTTGCGCATCTTTATTGATAGTTAAATAACCGACTATCAATAATTACCTTGAATGGATATTTGTTGTGAATTGGATGAATTTGAATGCCACACTTGTTTTTAAAATAAACGCTCACTATTCGGGTTAGCCGGGAAAGGACCATGGGGTCGTATAACCCATTCCGAATATGTGATACGTCGTTATGAATTGCATTTGAAGACCGGTGTTGAAGACCAGATATTTTTGAAAACGGAAGGATTACCGTCGAGTTACTCTACATCGGCTGATCTCCGGTTTAGAGGTTTTATCACCCTTAGTGACGGGAAATCCGGACGTGATTAGAAATTTATCCGGATGTGCAAGGGCTTCGTGAGAAGTGCCTTCGGTTCTGTTCGATCCCGGAACAGACTTGTATGGATTGTGTGTCTGACGTTACAATTTGAGATATAAAGCTGATTTCTTTCAAATACATTTCTGTTGGTGGCGGAGAATTTATTCTCTTAGCTTAACACCCTTCTCTGAGACGTACGAGCTCAGAGGTTATGTAGTTGAAATTTATCAGCGATATACTCCCAATTTGGTAACGTGGCATACTAAGTGTTGCTGTGAAATGATCAGTGTTTGATCATTTGCGATATGATCATTTGTTTGATCTTATATCTTTGTGATCATAGGTTGATCATTTTGTTTGACCCGAAGCAGGGCTTTGTAGAAAGCGTAGCTTTGTGGACGAGACTTCATCGAGCCTCACACCCCGGAAATGGTCGAAACAGGAAGGATGCGGCAAGGTTCTAGGGAGTAGCGCCCCTTAGTGTATGTCATTCCTTCTGGATAAAGGTGGTATCATGGTATGGAGCCCAGATACTTAACCTCTGTGGTTGCTGCAAATTTATTACTTTGTGGTTTGTTGGAAATCGGGGATCCTCGGGAAGATCGGTGACGATCGGGGGATGGCATACGCGTGTCAGTAGTTACCTATTTTTGCAGAGGTAACCCGGCCTTGTGTTGGCAGAGATCCGGTTAGGTTCTCGGGTCGTCTATTCCAGGGACGTACCCATCGTGGATAGGAAGTTCCTTAGCCTGACCATTTGTTGGAAATCCAAAGAAACAATACGAGCCTTTACGATTTCAATTGTATAACCTGTCTCCTCAGGAGGCAGCTATAGCAGGCATAATATAATGGTACCTATGCTGGCTAAGATTTATATTCTACTTTCGAAATGGTTTTTTCTACACTATGCACTAATAATAATATCAAAAATGATTTGATTTTGCGTAGTAAGCATCTTTGACTATCATAAGAAGAAATCTCCTCCAAGTCTGCGTTTGCATTGTGTGTGTGGTGGGAGGTCTTATGGTAGTGTCATTTTCCAAAAGCATTTCGAATTGACATTAAAGTTTTCCTGTTGTTTATTTTAAAGAATAACTGTTATACGATCTCACACCAGTCACCATGACTGACTCGGAGTTTATTGTTCCCTTCTAAACTCTGGGTGCCCACCAATTTCCACACGGGCAGCCTAGAGTTATGTTATCAGGATATTTTGGATATTCTGGAGCTTTGGAGATAAGCTGGATGGCGAGACGTAGTATTTGTATCTGATATATTTATTCCGCTGTGTATTCTGTATGAGGACAAGTTATATAACTGTCCATTGTTGTATATGACTCTGATTGATGTATGTATAAACTGATATAGTTCTTTGTTTTTAAAAGACTAGTGTTATCTATTATATATTGTTCCGCTGCGATATGTGAGATTCTGATATTGTTTTCTGTTTCTGTTCTGATGTGTTGTTCTTCTTTTCTTTTTCTACTCTCTTCCTTCTGCTTTCTTCTTCTTCTACTTTTTCTTCTTTTTAAAACCCTCACTATTGGAGTTTCCGGCACTCGATTGCTCGGCAGTCGATAAAGTGAGTATCGATGTCGAATTTTCGAAAGTCGAAAATTTCGGTACGTGACAGTGATAGTAAATTTCTTAGTCACTTTTGGATCACCCTATGGAAGCGTTTTGACACCACTCTCCAATATAGCAGCACTTGTCACCCACAAACCGATGGTCAGACGGAAGTTGTCAATCGTACTTTAGAAAAATTTGATTCGTTCTCTATGTAAAGAGAGGCCTAAAAAATGGGACTTCGCTCTTGCTCAAGCTGAATTTGCATACAACAACATGGTGAATCGCTCCACTGGCAAGACACCATTTGAAATCATTTATGGTAGAATCCCTCAACACACCCTTGATTTAGTGCCTTTACCAAAAATGCCAGGAATGAGTACTGCTGCCAACCACATGTCGGAAAAGATAGCTGAAATTCATACTGACACTAAGAAGGCCATAGAAAACTTCAACGCTAAATACAAAGCCCAGGCTGAGAAGCATAGATGTCTCAAAATATTCAATGAAGGTGATGAAGTTATGGTCCATCTTCGTAAAGAGCAATTCACAGTGGGTACTTACAATAAGTTGAAGGCTAAGAAGATTGGACCACTAAAGATACTTAAAAAAATCAATGATAATGCTTATGTTGTTGATTTGCCAGCTGACTATTCCATCTCCAAAACTTTCAATGTGAAGGACTTGTATGATTATCACGCTGCTGCTACTAATACTTCTCCATTACCGTCTATAACCTCGAGGCCGAGCTTTTCTCAAGAAGAGGGGACTGATGTAGGACATGCAACTGCACCTGAAAATTAATTAACAATGGAATGTCATCTCAAATTAAGTGCTGAATTTTGTATTAAGTATTATGTCTATTTGTATTCAGTGTTTATTACCAAGAGGAATGAATCTACATATTCTTTCCTATAAATAAGTACTGTACTTTGGTTTTCAGCAAGAGGAAGTAATAAATGAATTCTTAATTATCACTCTATCTTTAACTTTTCTCTCATCTCAACTCCTCTCTATCTCCTTAACAGGCTGAGACGTTGATCTCTTCCTACTTCCATTACGTCACAAACTCACCTTGTATAGTTTGTAGTCTAATTTTCTTCACTTTATCGATTCCTTTAAAAGCATTCTCCAAAATCTCCCATGCTTCCTTGCTAGTTTATGCATTAGATATCTTCTCAAACATATAGCATCATCCAAACTTTGGTAGATGAGCGTAAGAGCCTTTCGATCCTTCTTCTTTAAATTCTTCAAATTATCCGTTTCAATTTGGGATAAAGTGGAAATATCGGCGGGTTCTTCATACCTATTTTCTACGATATCCCACGCATCTTGTGATCCAAGCAGCGCCTTCATGCGAATACTCCAACTTTCATAATTCTCCTTCTTTAATAAAGGAACTTGAAAAAGAGTCGTTCCGTTTGTCATCTTCCTTGATTAGCAGCCCGACTCTGAGACCACTGTTGGGAATTTCTATAGGAAGAAGAAGGAGGGAGAAACTTTTAATTTACTAATGGAGATTGAGAGAATATTTTATAAAGGAGGAAATAGCTTTATTTTCTTTGCATTTTTATTCTTCAAACGGCTATAATATAGCCAGTTGTGCTCTGTTCACTTAGCCGGTCAAAATTTGACTTGTGGATTGTAATCTAACGGGTGTGGATTGCAATCCACGCCTTAACATCTTAGCCGACCTTATTTTGGCCGGCTGCCTAAAGGGAAGCACAAATTTTACGATTTTTCCCCGATTGGGGTTTCTTTGGGGTCGATTGCCTTGAATCGACCCCAAGCAACCCCTACCATTGGGAGGGCCCTTGGTTATCAAAATTGTGTTCTAAAGCAACATCTTTATTCAATAGTACTTGTAAGAACCTTCTAAAACGGCCTTAAAATTTGGCCTTGGGTTGCATGCAAATGATTGAACTGAATCTAAGTTTTATACTCCTCATTATTGTGTTTTATTTATACCTTTAGTGTACTTAGAAGTTCAAACCCCTATATATACCTATTCAAAGTACCGTGTCAATCTAACAAGGCATCAAAACAAAAAATGACCCATTTTTCTTTTAATCCTAAACTCATTGTGCTGTAATTCTTCTCATTATTATAACTCTTACATAAGGAAGGGTGTATGCCATTAGAAATGTAGACATTGCAAAGCATTCCAAGGACACTAATGTTGATGTGAAGATACCACAGTACTGGAATCATAAACAACTTGCCACTACTCTGTTCCTTAATCATATCGAGGAATCATAGTAATGGAATTAGCTAGCCATTGTATGTTTTGAACTTTAACAATATTATTTTTTAATGTAAAGTTTAATAAAACGCAGAGATATAAAAATGCTACTTATAGCATAGGCGAGAGTGACGCACATGAAAGAGCTAAGTTGAGTTAAGAACTAAAGCACACTAAAGACAAGCTTCAAGAACTTAATTTTTTTTCTTCAAAGTTTAAAAGCCTAGTATACCAACGCTTGGATAGAGATCTAAGCCTAAACCAACCGGGACAATCTTGAAGTTCTTCCTTTTTTGCTATGTATGCATTTAATATTTTGTTTAAGCGTGTTATGCGGTGTCGAAATATATTGATGTCATTTTAAACTTATGGGAATACCACTATGTGGATTTAATTAAATAGATATTACAGAGTATTGTTTATCATATTTAATGATTATGAAACTGTTTTTATTGGTACATATTAATAGCATTGCTGGTTTGGTTCTATATGATTTTATCGCATTGATTTATGCTGGTGGAAAACAAAAACAGCAATGATACTACAAAAATTATTTAAATATGGCTTAGGAATTACGTACGAAAATCCAAGTAAAATATAGGAAGTGGGAAGGGCGTAAGAGCGATGAAGAGTGTAGATAAGACGTAGGAAATTTTTGACGTAGAAAGATTGTACGAAATTTTAAGGCATAAGAAGGGCGTACGAAAATGTACTACGCGCATGGAGTAGAAAGGGCGTGAGAAATATTTTTGCCACGCTCAAATTTTCGCCGTTACCTTAGACCGCGAATAGGAAACTCAATTTTTCTACGCCATTCTTACGTCAAACCGGCGTAGGAAAACCTGAAAATCTTTGTAGTATGTGTATATATATACATACATACATACATACGTACATACATTTTCAAATATATATAGAGCTAGGATCAATAGCCCCCTTATTTAGTATCATTTCATAGCCCCTTGATATCAGCCACAAATTTTTATTTAAATATCACCGACATCCCTAATTTGCTACATTTTTGTAGTCTTTTGATTTTCATCTCACGATGTAATTTAAATCTCGTTATATTTGTTAGTGTGACTAAGGAGGGTTAACTAGACGTACCATTTTACTGCATATCAATAAAAAGAAGGATTTTTTACCATATTAGACTAGTTTTGAAAAGATATAACATGAATAGACCACTTTTAAAAGTATTTACAAATATAGACCAGTTTTTGTTTAACTGGTCTATAGCGTTGGTGATTTTTGAAAAATCGCCCAGAGGGAATAAATCTGGGCGATTTTTGAAAAATCGCCAGAAATCTAGCTATAAATCCAACCAGCAACCCCCCTTCTTCTTCACTATCAACTTTACCAAACTCATCATAAATTTTCTGAAACTCCGCAAACCATACCTCTTCATAGAAAACCCAAAAAATTCCAATTCTCACAAGATACAATCAAAGTTTCTCAACAAGTAAGTGTAATCTTCGGTACTAGGTAATGTAAATCGATTTATAATATGTTTACGCTAGCTAAAATCCTAATTCGGAGCTGATGTGTATTCTAACCAATGTTCACGTACTCGTAGTTGGACTAAATATGGATGATTGGGAGATAGACGACGAGACGATGTTGAAATGTTACGATGATTTTGAAGCTCGAAGGGACATTACGCATCTAAGTGATGTTGAATTTGTTCCGGAAACGCAATTTGAGCCGATACGTCAAAAGTTCTGTAACGACCCGTAAATTTCAACTGTTTTAATAACGTTATTAATTGAAATTTTGCGAAATTTTAAATGATAAAATTTTGAAATAAATTTGATATTTGGAATGCGTCTAGTTAAACATAGCAACTGGAAAATTTTCGTCCGAAAATATGAAAGTTATTTCGCGCGTAAATTTACTTCAATTTATTCAGTTAAAAAAGCGATGAAAATAAAATGTTCTCGGAACCTAAACATTTTTACATAGAAAAATTCTAAACCATCTTCTGAGCAAACGTCATTTTTCGTTTTTCCAAATTCGGATTTCTTTGGCTCCGTCGATCTTATTTTTCTACGTTTTTCTTGCATTTTCCGCTAGTAGAAAATTCGAATTTTTATAATTCAATCATACCACCGATATCGGTATATCGTTTTGATCATCTCATCGTGCTGATTTCTACGGTATATTCAATTGTCAATTTCGGAGTCCGTTGTGCGGTGTAATCTGCGAAATGATTTTTCATATCGATTTCGCAACCGAGTCTTTTGGATTCACGTGACCATTTGTTATTCACCGTGAAACAAATGGGCACTAGCCTTTCGTATTCCCAGAAACTTAATTCCTGACCTTCATTATTTCCCAAATTCAATATAACTTATATTTTTGGTAGATAACTGTTCCATCATCTTCCCTAGCCTTTTGCCGATCCAACATTTCTCATCTTTCTTTATTTTATTTTTGTCGAACAGTTTATTTTCCTCCTCCATATTATATTAATAAAAACTTCTCATGGATCCAACAGTAGTTATGAAGGAAGGGAGGGAGGGAAAAAAATAATTAAGTCAAACAAGAGCATAAAGATCAGGCACAAATGAAAACCAGCTGAACCCACAACTCCACTTATCTAGCAAATAGGGACACTTACTCAACCAATGCCAACTGCCCCTCCCGACCTTAAAGAACAGCACCTCCGGCCATGTCATACAGCACACGCATATGATCCCTTCATGCCATACGCAATACACATGCGAATAGTTGTGGTAGCAAACCGACCCGAACTTTCTGCACATCAACTCCGGTAAATACCCGATCTCTTCCCACGCCTCTTCTTCCTCATTCAACACCCAAACTCTCACGCTTCTAGATATTCCATCCCTTCCGACCCCGCCCACCAAATATAGCTTCTCACCGCTGCTCACCAACTTAACAAACGTCAGCTCCATCGGAAGCTCTGCTTAGCCGAGCTCTTCATCTACTTTCTTTTCCTTATTTAAGGTATGTTATGAGAATCTATTTATATATATAAAGCTTATAAACATTGTATAAAATATGATGGGTATATATATGTATAATGTTATACACGTTTTCCTATATATAAGTTAGGAATGATCTATTGAGTTTATATATAAAGTCTGTTATATATAATGTTTATAAAACTTGTATACAAGTTGTATGAGAAGCGTGCATATATATATATATATATATATATATATATATATATATATATATTATTTGAGTCTGTATACATATAGGCGTATATTTTATCAAATCTCAGCTTGCATATATTATAAGTAGAAATGTGTTATAGTTATTTGCGGTCTGCATATATGATTTCTGGCGTCTGTCGTATATATATAGGAAGTATATAAATATGTTTTGTTTTAAGGAAATAATTGCAAGCTATTATACATAGTAGTATTAGCGGTAGCTATGTTATTTTAAATGCCTATGCATTCAACTGAGGTGTCGAGTTGAAAACTGTAAGTTTATATGTATGCTTGCGTTGCCAAATATATATATATATATATATATATAAAAGAATGATACTTTAAAATACATACGTATTTACGTTAAATTTCATTGATATTTTATTTGTATAATCTATATTTTTGTTTAGTCCGCATGCATTTTTATTTCCCATGTACTCGTACTTTGTTTTGTTTTATGGTCTGCATATGTTATATTAGTTTTGAGGAATGAATGCTAGTGGGGGTACATACGATATATATATTCATGTAGTATTTGTACATTGATTTTGGGTATTGTTTTAAAAATGATATATATAAAGATTTTGGTGTGGTATTCATAATCTTGCTGCTACTCTCTGGCGAAAGGAAGTTTTATAAGTACTATTTATTTTAAAGTAGCTGTATTAATTATATTACATTATGTAGGTATATATAGTAAATTATTTTGACTTTATATGAAATATTGATTTTAATATATTATGTATATATATGATTTTAATAAATGTGTTAATTTAAAAACAATGATTATTTTAATAATATGTGTTCCAAATAAAAATTTCATGGAATTAATAATAATGACAATATGTATATTGATGCAGTCTATCAAATTGATTCCGATTTGTTTCTCATCGATTCTTATCTATCAGCTTCTTTGTTCGTCGAATTTGCTTTCAGCTTACTTCACTTTGAGACTGTTGTTGGATGGTTTGAATCCCAAAATCGTGACCCAACCCGTAGCTCAATTCTGCCTCGAAAGGTGAGCCATCACTCACGATTAATGTTCTTTTATTTATTAAATCTGATTTCAATTGAAACGACACTTGAAATATGCTGCTGTTAGTTATTTACACTGTTATATATGCTATTACCTGTATCTGTTCACCTATGACATCTGACACCATTATCTGTTAATTATTTATGTGATGATAATACAGTTTGGTCGATAATTGATTGATTGATTTTTGTTATATTGGATGTTAAATTGTAATGTATAAAGTGATAAATATTATGCAATTGAATTTGACGTAGAATAGTTAAAAAAAATTGAATCGATATATGTGTTGAATTTGGTTAGTTAAATTTGTTTAATATGACCCCTTAAATGTTTAATCATTTGACACGTAGAAAATAGTGTTAACTGCACCTTGAACCATCAATTGTATGTTGTTTAAACTGATGATGTATGAAATTGTAAATAGATGACAAGTGAAAAACCGTAATGCAATAATCTTTAATCTACATGAAATAATAGTGTAGATTCTAGAAATAATTATATTAATTCCCACAAACAACAATGTGAATTAATACGGTTATTTCAGGATTTTTGAATTAATTATTGGATTGTTATTGATTGTGTTATTGCTTGTTTATTTACTTTGACACCATCCCAGTTATCACACTGCAAGTTCCCTTTGCTATGCTTTGATTTTGAATTGAATTGGAATCGGGTTGAAATGATAAATACCCAAATTAAACTTTGACCTAGGATAGATAATTTAAATAAAACCCGATTGGTCAATGTTTTGATTTAAAAATAAAATAAGATTTTATTTGAATAAATGATAAGTTTTGAAATGAAGTTGGAATTTGAAATTTTATGAAAGGAAAATGTTAATATTTAATAATATGAAACAAAATATTAACAATGTAATTGATGAATGAACTTTGTTTTAAAATTAATTATTTAATAATTAAATTTGGAATTATTAATAATTAAGTTTTGAAATTAGTTAATAATTAAGTTTGAACTATTTAATAATTAAATAAATTGAATTCTTTATTAAGAAAAATTGAACTTCTTGAATAAGTGAAATTGAATTTCTTTAACAAGAAATAAAAATGTGATTTATTGGAATGAATATAAGACTTGAAATTTAAAGAATTTGATTTGACGAATTTAATTTAATGCAATTTGTAAGTTTTGATATAATGAAGTTGAACTTAAGTAATTGATTTAATGAATTGGAAATTTAATAGAAATTGTTTTGAATGATAATTAACTTAACGAATGTTGAATGAAATTGATAAATGAGTTTAATTGATTTGAATGTTAAATTAAATTAATTTAAATGATTTCGGAATGAAACTTATATACGAACTTGAATCAATACTTGAATTGTTTGAAAAGGAATTGAAATTGAATTATAAGATTTTGCAAATATGAATTTGGAAGTTTTGAAACGTAAATTATGGAAATTGATTTGGGAAGACAAATGAATGTTGATTTGCAAATTCAAATTGAAATTGAATTTGATTTGGTTTTGAAATTTATTAAATGACCAATCGGTGTAATAATTACGAAAGTTATTAAAGAAACCGGGATCGGTTATGGACATACTCTCTGTCTAAACCGAAAACCACTTTAATAACTACACGCGGAGTGTGATCCAGAATGAAGTGGTTGGAATGATGTACGTGATGACTGAAGAAAGAGAACGATAATGGATAGCCTTGACACTTGTGTCAAATTGGAAATGACTAAAACAGGAGCCGTGCCGGGCCAAATGGAGGTCAGCTACCTCAAGCGAACACACTTCTTCGAATTACTCATTACTTGTTGTCGATTGGTGCACCCTTGATTTTGGGAGTGTTGTTTCGCGGTGTTGCGATCGCTGCGGCGATGCGTTCTCACCAGTCCGGATCAGGCAAACGGTAGTTTCACTACCTTGGGTATTGCCTCATGTGCCTTGTCATACTTGGATTCCTATATATGCGACCACTACGATTTGTTTTATGTTATACCTATGGAGTACTCCCTGATATCCCACTAGTTTACGGTGGAGTTTACAGTGCTGTATAGACTATAACGCTTATAAAAATGTGTTAAGGGGGATAATGGTAACGCCTTAACACTATTTTGATATCTTTATATTACTGATAGACATTATCTACTTATCGTACACTACTACCTAGTAGATAGTTTAACGGATCCTTAAAGGATGGTTATTCCAAACATCCTTTGAGTTACTTGTATTTCAATTGCTATTTCACTTGAGTTGGATTTATTGATATAAGAATGTTAATCCTGACTCGAGTGTTTTGTGTTTTGCTTTACGCTCGGGTCAGACTGAGTGTACCAGTATTCGAGACTCACCTTTGAAGTTGGAGCTTTGCTTGAAGATCCAGCCATCTATTCTGCTTTCAGTATTCGATGATTTCAGTGATGTATTCTGATTTGTATCTGATGTATCGTATTACTCTTCTGTTGTATCTGTTTTAACTCTGATGTAACTTAGACATTTATATAGTAGCTTCATGAACTACTATCTTTTATTTCCGCTGCATTTATTACTCTGTGTCTGTGATCTGTGATTATTTATTTACTGTATATGTTCAGTTTTGCCAAATTTAAATTAACAACGCGGTATTTTGAATTATTCAAGTCCGACATGTGCGGATGCGAATGGTCCAAAATAGTGGGTCGTTACAAGTGGTATCAGAGCTTTGGTAGCTCTAGGCAAAACTTAGCATATAGGGTAAATGTATTTATAGAATCACTCTCATTCGAGTTTCAATCTCTTCCTTTTTGACTCGATTCCTTTGAATTTTGGAACGTTCCCTCGGTTTCGAAATTCATTTGTGTCCCTCACTATTCGTGTTATTTCAAATCTGGAGCATTCCATAACTCCACTTCGAATGACCCTTATAATGAATCGGCGGTCTCGCCAAACTTCGAATGATTTGTAAAGGGGTTAAACTCCTTTACAATAGGCATTGATTTACCTGGGATTTTTGTATCCTCGGTTTACGATGCTATCTATCTCTGGCAATGCCTGAATTTTATTTCTTGAGATCTAATGTCGATTTGCCTCGGAATTCTGCATTGATCTTATTCTTGAAGTCACGGTTGACCTGGTTAAGGTTGCCCGCAATTTATATAAACTTATCTATCTTCCTATTTTGTTATTTAATCATCTTATCTTTGTTTCGAACCTATTTTTGAATCAAAATTTTCTTTCATTGGGTCCATCAAATCTGAATCTCTATCCTTGCTTTGAAATCCATTATTGTATCGTCGAGGGAGGAAGTGTATTTGTAAAATTTATGTTAAAAATGTTTTATATATTGTGTTGCTTGAGTTGTTGATGTGATTTGGGTTTTCGATCGATTCATCTGATCAACGCTATCGATAGATTTTCCAAAACACTTGAACAGACAAATTGACACAATGTTATTTTTTCAAATTTGGTAAATGAAATAAAATTGTATGATTATACTATAAATATATAAGTAAATTTTTCTGAAATTTAATAAGTTAATTAAATTGGTTGTTTGAAATAATAATATTTGATTATCATTTATTATTCTAAATGAATTTATAAATATGGTTTATAAATTGATTTGGAATTTGAAATGAATTTAATTCAGAAATTTGAGAATTTAGTTTCCGGTGATTTCGAACTTTGGTTTTAAAATTTTAAAGTATATATTATTGAAAGTATTTTCGAATAGAAATCATTTTCAAAGAATTTTAAAACGTTGAAATCAGTGCTCTTCTCTTTGTCGCTGGAAAATAATTTCGGTGATGGCGGCCGCATCATCGACATTAATTTTCGAGTTTCGAAGTGGAGAGACTATTCTGTAGTTTGATACGGTTTGTTTTGAAAATAAATTGATTTGAAATTCTAAGCATGACTTGATTTATAATATATATTGAAGATTTTAAATCTGATATATCTATTTCATTTATAAAATGGTTTGAAGTTAACTGAAAATTAATTCTTAAAATATTGATTTAAGGACGATCTTCAATGAAGCCAAAAGTTTTGACTAAATACTCAACTTGAAATAAGCAAATTGTAAAATTTCATTCGGATAATACTCAATTGCATTATATATATAACTTACCTAAATTTCCAAAAGTTAATTATGTAATTGAATATTATACAATATAAATGATATCAAAGGAAATTTTAAATAAATTTGAGTAGTTATAATAAATGTAAATATACTTAATATATATGCGATAGGATATATTAAGTAGAATAAATTTAACAATAATTTGGAATAAAGAAGAATTTAAATTGCTGAAAAATATGATTATAATAAAAGACTATTCAAATTTATGGTTTTAGAAATTGTAAATTGAAGATAATTGGATAATAAGATAATGAATTTAATAATAGTTGAGATTGATTTTAGTGAAATCAAATGGATTAAATCAATTATTGAATATCAATTAATTTAAATTTGAATTTATATGGTTTAAATTAATTGTTATTTTGTATTTCAAATCTGTTTTCTTTCTGGTTGTTTCTATTCTTCTACCTCGTTCCTTTTTGGGGACGAAAAGTTTTGAGTGGGGGAGAGTGTAACGACCCGTAAATTTCAACTGTTTTAATAACGTTAATAATTGAAATTTTGCGAAATTTTAAACGATAAAATTTTGAAATAAATTTGATATTTGGAATGCGTCTAGTTAAACATAGCAACTGGAAAATTTTCGTCCAAAAATATGAAAGTTATTTCGCACGTAAATTTACTTCAATTTATTCAGTTAAAAAAGCGATGAAAATAAAATGTTCTCGGAACCTAAACATTTTTACATAGAAAAATTCTAAACCATCTTCTGAGCAAACATCATTTTTCGTTTTTCCAAATTCGGATTTCTTTGGCTCCGTCGATCTTATTTTTCTACGTTTTTCTTGCATTTTCCGCTAGTAGAAAATTCGAATTTTTATAATTCAATCATACCACCGATATCGGTATATCGTTTTGATCATCTCGTCGTGCTGATTTCTACGGTATATTCAATTGTCAATTTCGGAGTCCGTTGTGCGGTGTAATCTGCGAAATGATTTTTCATATCGGTTTCGCAACCGAGTCTTTTGGATTCACGTGACCATTTGTTATTCACCGTGAAACAAATGGGCACTAGCCTTTCGTATTCCCATAAACTTAATTCCTGACCTTCATTATTTCCCAAATTCAATATAACTTATATTTTTGGTAGATAACTGTTCCATCATCTTCCCTAGCCTTTTGCCGATCCAACATTTCTCATCTTTCTTTATTTTATTTTTGTCGAACAGTTTATTTTCCTCCTCCATATTATATTAATAAAAACTTCTCATGGATCCAACAGTAGTTATGAAGGAAGGGAGGGAGGGAAAAAATAATAATTAAGTCAAACAAGAGCATAAAGATCAGGCACAAATGAAAACCAGCTGAACCCACAACTCCACTTATCTAGCAAATAGGGACACTTACTCAACCAATGCCAACTGCCCCTCCCGACCTTAAAGAACAGCACCTCCGGCCATGTCATACAGCACACGCATATGATCCCTTCATGCCATACACAATACACATGCGAATAGTTGTGGTAGCAAACCGACCCGAACTTTCTGCACATCAACTCCGATAAATACCCGATCTCTTCCCACACCTCTTCTTCCTCATTCAACACCCAAACTCTCACGCTTCTAGATATTCCATCCCTTCCGACCCCGCCCACCAAATATAGCTTCTCACCGCTGCTCACCAACTTAACAAACGTCAGCTCCATCGGAAGCTCTGCTTAGCCGAGCTCTTCATCTACTTTCTTTTCCTTATTTAAGGTATGTTATGAGAATCTATTTTTATATATAAAGCTTATAAACATTGTATAAAATATGATGGGTATATATATGTATAATGTTATACACGTTTTCCTGTATATAAGTTAGGAATGATCTATTGAGTTTATATATAAAGTCTGTTATATATAATGTTTATAAAACTTGTATACAAGTTGTATGAGAAGCGTGCATATATATATATATATATTATTTGAGTCTGTATACATATAGGCGTATATTTTATCAAATCTCAGCTTGCATATATTATAAGTAGAAATGTGTTATAGTTATTTGCGGTCTGCATATATGATTTCTGGCGTCTGTCGTATATATATAGGAAGTATATAAATATGTTTTGTTTTAAGGAAATAATTGCAAGCTATTATACATAGTAGTATTAGCGGTAGCTATGTTATTTTAAATGCCTATGCATTCAACTGAGGTGTCGAGTTGTATAGTGATATTAAAACTGTAACTTTATATGTATGCTTGCGTTGCCAAATATATATATATATATATATATATATATATATATATAAAAGAATGATACTTTAAAATACATACGTATTTACGTTAAATTGCATTGATATTTTATTTGTATAATCTATATTTTTGTTTAGTCCGCATGCATTTTTATTTCCCATGTACTCGTACTTTGTTTTGTTTTATGGTCTGCATATGTTATATTAGTTTTGAGGAATGAATGCTAGTGGGGGTGTCAAGACCCGCAAATCCGTACCCTTGATTAACCACTAATCTCCATTGATTAACTCAAGATGCACGGAAATCCGAACCCTGAGGGGTTTTAAGAAAAAGAAATAGAAGAAAAGATAGAAGAAAAGGAGAAGAAGAGAAAGCAGAAGAAGAAAGAACAACAGAACAACAACAGAAACAGAAAACAATATCAGAATCTCACATATCGCAGCGGAACAATATATAATAGATAACACTAGTCTTTTTAAAAACAAAGAACTATATCAGTTTATACATACATCAATCAGAGTCATATACAACAATGGACAGTTATATTACTTGTCCTCATACAGAATACACAGCGGAATAAATACTATCAGATACAAATACTACGTCTCGTCCTCCAGCTTGCTTCCAAAGCTCCAGAATATCCAGAATATCCTGATAACATAACTCTAGGCTGCCCGTGTGGAAATTGGTGGGCACCCAGAGTTTAGAAGGGAAACAATAAACTCCGAGTCAGTCATGGTGACTGGTGTGAGATCGTAAAACAGTTATTTATCTTTAAAATAAACAACAGAAAAATTTTAAAGTCAATTCGCAATGCTTTTGGAAAATGAAACTACCATAAGACCTCCCGCCACACACACAATGCAAACGCAGACTTGGAGGAGATTTCTTCTTATGATAGTCAAAGATGCTTACTACGAAAAAATCAAATTCTTTTTGATATTATTATTAGTGCATAGTGTAGAAAACATTTCGAAAGTACAATATAAATCTTAGCCAGCATAGGTACCATTATAGTATGCTTGCTATAGCTACCATATTAAATGGCAGGTTCTACAACTAAAACCGTACAAGGCTCGTATTGTTTCTTTGGATTTCCAACAAATGGTCAGGCTAAGGAACTTCCTATCCACGATGGGTACGTCCCTGGAATAGACGACCCGAGAACCTAACCGGATCTATGCCAACACAAGGCCGGGTTACCTCTGCAAAAATAGGTAACTACTGACACGCGTATGCCATCCCCCGATCGTCACCGATCTTCCCGAGGATCCCCGATTCGCAACAAACCACATAGTAAAAATAATGCAGTAACCACAGAGGTTAAGTATCTGGGCTCCATACCATGATACCACCTTTATCCAGAAGGAATGACATACACTAAGGGGCGCTACTCCCTAAAACCTTGCTGCATCCTTCCTGTTTCGACCATTTCCGGGGTGTGAGGCTCGATGAAGTCTCGTCCACAAAGCTACGCTTTCTACAAAGCCATGCTTCGGGTCAAACAAAATGATCAACCTATGATCACAAAGATATAAGATCAACCAAATGATCATATCGCAAATGATCAAACACTGATCATTTCACAGCAACACTCAGTATGCCACGTTACCAAATTGGGATATATCGTTGATAAATTTCAACTACATAACCTCTGAGCTCGTACGTCTCAGAGAAGGGTGTTAAGCTAAGAGAATAAATTCTCCGCCACCAACAGAAATGTATTTGAAAGAAATCAGCTTTATATCTCAAATTGTAACGTCAGACACACAATCCATACAAGTCTGTTCCGGGATCGAACAGAACCGAAGGCACTTCTCACGAAGCCCTTGCATATCCGGATAATTTTCAATCACGTCGGGACTTCCCGTCACTAAGGGTGATAAAAACCTCTAAATCGAAGATCAGTCGATGTAGAGTAACTCGACGGTAATCCTTCCGTTTTCAAAAATATCCAGTTTTCAACACCGGTCTTCAAATGCTATTCATAACGACGTATCACATATTCGGAATGGGTTATACGACCCCATGGTCCTTTCCCGGCTAACCCGAATAGTGAGCGCTTATTCAAAAATAAGTGTGGCATTCAAATTCATCCAATTCACAACAAATACCTACTCAAGGTAATTATTGATAGTCGGTTATTTAACTATCAATAAAGATGCGCAACATCATCAGATTCCAAATAATTTTTCCAAATTATTTAATCTTCAAAAATATCTTTACTAGATATAAAATTTCCACACTTTAAAAAAATAAATCAATATTTATTTTTTTCCAAACAGATTCCCTTTTCTTTTATAAATTCCATATTGAATTTACATTTTTCGAATATCTACTAATATTCGATTTTCAATCATTTTCAAATATTCATTTTCGATTTATCTTTAAGAAGATAAAATCTCAAAACGTTTCATTTCATTTTGGAAAAACATTTCCCTACTTATTTAATAATAAGTGTTTCACAAATCTTTTATTTTCAACATTTGAAAATATTCGATATACTTAAATCAAAATTTAGTATAAATTCATTCTTTAAGGAAAACATTACTATAACAACATTTATTTGAGTCAAAACGAATGTTACGTAAAACATCGTTACGACGACTCAAACTCTCTAGTATAGGGATTCAGAATTTTAGATAGGTTTATAAATCCCAATACTACATAAAAACATTTCCTTTTGGAAATCATTTACTATAACAACAGTGTTATAGTCCACCATTTCCTTAAATTTCTCGAAAACGTCTATTTCAATAACAAGTGTTGAAATCTATGCTTTCGATTCATAATACATTTTAAAACATCTTTAAAATGTTTAACTTCATTTTTAATATCACTTCTTCAAAAATAAATCCATTTTTATCTAATAATATATTCACTGTCCAAAATCGTGAATATAATTCACTTAACCCAATTTCAATCATTTCTACACATTTTTATCTTAATAAAATTCGCTATCCAAAATCGCAAATATATCTTCTTTAATAACCTCCTACATTTAATTTATCAAATCCAATTGATTTCGAATTTATAAAACAACATTTATAAATTCTATTTCCATTTTATAACAACTTCGGTTTATAAATCTCATTTTATTCACAATTCGATTCATAATTCAAACTTTATACCAACAATCCATATTATAAGTTAATAACTTATAATTCCTTTATTTTCAAAAATCGTTCTTTTAAAACTTTACAACTGAAATGTTTATTCCTTTATAAATCATTTTAACATCGTTTCCATTTTATAAATTTCTTAATTCTTTATTTCAAAAGAAATTACTTTTTTTTGTTAAAATTCACAAAAGCTTAACCTTTATAACTTTAAAGTTTTAACGTTTATTTATTTAAAATAAATCAATTCAACAATTTAAATAAACGTATATTTTCAAAGATCACTTTCAAAAATTCTCTTTTAAAATCAACATCGTTATTTTTAAATTTCAAAATTTAAATCTGATGATGCAACAGCACCAATTCGTCAATCACAACAGCAAACATCATATATCAATATGATAACAGAATATACATCAATATCTGTAAATAAATAAATACGGGTGAGGAATCCAGTTGGATCCCTCCAACCTGTTTCCCTGCATCCAAAGACGTTAGCACAATACCAATTCCACTTCGAGGTGGAATATCGCGGTATATGGGTTTTTATAAAAATCCGCTTACTAACGGCGCAATAGGGTCTCATCCGCTATACGAGGCGGGAAATCAATCAATCCAATATATACATATGCCAATATGTATATATTGCTATATATAGATATATATCCTACTATATCTAATATCACATCCAATAGCAATCATATCAGATCAATAACTGCAAAATAAATTTTCCTTCGAGTGAGAAAAATCTCACCTTAGCTTTTAATTTTGCAATCCAATCCAATTCTTCTTTCGTTTTCTCAACTTTAACCTTGTATAAATAATTTGTACCATTCATTAATATTCAATATAAATCGAATAATCAACTTTTTGTTTTGATAGTTTTAATTAACCATTTTTCTCCTTTTATAATTTTATTTAACTACAAATTTAAAGTTGAGACTAAATTTTCTTTTAAAAAAAAATATATACTTTCTAGTCACCAAAATAATTTTATAGGTTAACTAAATAATTTAGCCATTAAAATTTATTGTTTTTCAAACTTACTGTACATAAAAATTTATATTTTCCTTTTCTGTAGATAAACAATTAATGTCATAAATCTTTCTCTGTTCATAATGTAAATTTAAAATCTGCATATCTTACTGCATATATCCATTATATTTATATTTTCTGCTTTACTTTATATTTAAATCAAAAAAAAACAAACAATATACCTTACTGTTAATTTGAAATCCCAGCTTCCCCCTTCAACACCAACGACCCCGAGATGCTCGAACTGGATCGCCACCTAACTGACAATGCATCCCACGCTGCCACACATCGCGCCCCCAACCGGACCACTCACACGACAAATCTCGACATTGAACTCCTGCTCGCCAACATCAATTCGATCTCGAATTCGAGCCATCATCACAGTCGCAATCAAATGAACTCGACTTGACACTCTACCGTGCCCCAGCAGTTCCCTAACCCATCGCGCACGCACGCCGCCTCGTCTTCGCCTGAGGGTGCTGCTACACTTGCCTCCGTCGCCCGCGAATCCTCCAGAGGATCATGACCCACTCGCGATACTCCCTCCTGACCATCTCGCGAAGCCCCAGCCTTGCACATCTCAACTCGCCGCCGACGCCCTAAGTCGCCGTTGCCTATCTTCGCCCACACCTTCGAGCGTCGCCTCCCAGCCCTCCATTTCCTTCGAATTTTTGCGCGCGATGCCTCGCTCGACTCGAGCTCCTCCATCGCGATTTTGATTTAGGAATTTCTCGTTCGTTTTTGATTTAGGAAGGGAGAAGGAGTTCGAATTCGAACTGGAACGAGGAAGAGATTTTTGATTTCATTTGGGAAGGGGAGTTGCGATTTCTTTTGAACGAACTGTGATTTCGTTTTCGTTCGTTGGCTTGTGAACGAGAGGATATCTGAAATGGAAGGGAATGGGTTGCACGATAGATTTCATGATTCTCGGCAAAAATTTAGGCGTGGTTTAAGACAGAGACAAAGGGATGCTGTCCCCTGTTTAAAATTTTTAAATTTAAATTTAAATTTAAATCAAATTCGTTTCTAGAATTTCAACGCGTTAAATTTCCGTGTGCTCACATATCAACTCCGAAAATTACGAAAATTGAAATCCGACAATAATTTAATATTACGGACCCAATGGAACTGGTTTCGTCGAATTCCGAGACTGTTCGAAAAATGACTATTTTTAAATATCGATTCGAACTATTAAATTTCAAACTGAACAATTTACTCCCAAATTCGATTCTGAAGTTTCAATTATCTTCAGTATTACCATTACGAATTTTTAAAAGCTTTCGAAATACTTTTAATCGGCCTAAATTTGAAGATTCAAATTTTTATTCAACTTCCAATCGATTAAATTTTATGATTTAATCGCAAATTTCAAAGTTATATTCGGGATTCAAATTAAATCATCGTTCAAATATTTAAAATTAATTAAATATTTTAAATTTAATTTGTTCAAAATTCTGGGTCGTTACAGACTTCCCTCCTTAAAAGAATTTCGTCCCGAAATTACAAGTTAGGAAAAAAAAATGTCCTTAACTCGTCTACTATTTTTCTCAAATTCAATAGTTTTATCAAATTATCAAAACAAATCTTTCTACTAAAGATTCGTTATCAATTTAACTAACTTTCTAAACATTTTCATAATTTTCAAACATCATTGTTTTCCTTAACAATTCAAATTTAAATTCAAATTCAAATTTAAACTTTCAAAAATTTCTCAAAAATTTTCTAACGCCCTAAATTCTCGAAAAATTTCGCCAGCGTCTCCTTTGCGCGGCTAATACGGCACGACTACAAAACGTCCCTACGGACTCTCAGATTTCAAAAAGAAAAAGAAAAAGCCAAGCGGCTAGACAAGAAATCATCAAAAACTCATATTATAATTCAAATACGTACCTTTTGTCAAGCAATTCTAATTATCTTTGAAATCAAATCCAATTCCTTTATACACCTGTATATCCTACTAGCCATAATATCTAGTTACATATTCAAACCAATTTGCAAATTCTATTACACAATTTTCAATATAAACTTCTTATATCATTTTTACTTCACTGTTGAAGTTACATATCCATATCCATTAAATTTTGCATTTCAAATTCATTTGAATTCGATTTACAATTCCAATTTAATTTGGATTCAGTTTATCTCCTGAATATTGAATTTCATCAATTACCAAATTCAAACTAAGTTTAACATTCAGTTGTAATTCCAGTTTTATTCTTTTGTTCATTCCCAAAATTTATTTACAATTTGCCATTTTGGTTTATAACCACTTATATTTAAACTGGATTTCCAATTCGAATTCAATTTACCTTTCTTTTATGATCATTGAATTTAATTCGTTCCAACCTTTATTCATTCGGTTAATATTCACTTAGCTTTACTTACTAATTTTAGTTTAATAGTTCACTTCGTTTTCCACAAATCAAATTCAATTGCAGTTTTATTTACTTACAAATTCAAAATGAATTTTAACATTCAATCTCACTTTCATTTAATTGATTCACTTGCACTTACTTTGATTCAACTTAAAATTCCTTAAGTTAAATTTATTCAATCTAAATTCACATTGTATAAGTTATCAACTTAGAAATGTTTCATAAATATCTTTATATAGCATTCTAGAGTCTTACCAACATTTCAAAAATCATTTTTGAAAATAATTCAAATTATCCTTTGAATTTCAAAAACAAAATCCAAACTTTTCAAACAACTTCCATTTAAAACAATTTGGCAGCAATTCCTCTTTTGGAAACCCGAAAATGAACACCGGTGATGTCGCGATCATCATCGGAATTATTTTCCAGCGACCGAAAAGAGTTTAGAGCTTTTCATTCCTTTAAAACATTTTTCCAAAATCCTTTGAAAATCATTTTCAAACCAAAAAGGTTTAAACTTTCCAAATCTCCAAAATTTTCAAATTCTTTTCAAAACATTTCCAAATACTTCTCTGGAATTCCATTTCAAATTACAAATCACTTTTAAAATTTATATTCTTAAATTTCATTTGTATGTGAATTCATCTCTTTATCTTTCAATTCACATTTATAAATTTCATTCATTAAATGGATTTATCTCCAAATCCTTGGTTATTATTTTAATTTCTCATTCCATTTCATATAACAATGATAACATTTCAATATTATTATTTTATAACAACCATGCATCCATATACTATGATAATTCATAGAAAATCATTTCTTTTCTATACAAAAATAGTTTGGGCAAAATTATTTCATTTACCCTATTTTTAAAACAATACTGTGTCGGTTTACCTTGTTTAAGAGTTTAGAAACCCCTATCGATTACAGTTAGCTAGACTGCACCGACCAGAATCTATAAACAATCAACCGATAAGTCAACACAATACAAAATAATTTCATATTCAAATAACAAATACGCGCTCATATCTATTATTACACTCAAACTCATTCTAGAGTACTGCTGACTCTATCTCTAATGAGTAACACCCAACAGAGCAGGGTTGTCGCTTAACCATATGCTCTGATACCAGCTGTCAAGACCCGCAAATCCATACCCTTGATTAACCACTAATCTCCATTGATTAACTCAAGGTGCACGGAAATCCGAACCCTGAGGGGTTTTAAGAAAAAGAAATAGAAGAAAAGATAGAAGAAAAAGAGAAGAAGAGAAAGCAGAAGAAGAAAGAACAACAGAACAACAACAGAAACAGAAAACAATATCAGAATCTCACATATCGCAGCGGAACAATATATAATAGATAACACTAGTCTTTTTAAAAACAAAGAACTATATCAGTTTATACATACATCAATCAGAGTCATATACAACAATGGACAGTTATATAACTTGTCCTCATACAGAATACACAGCGGAATAAATACTATCAGATACAAATACTACGTCTCGTCCTCCAGCTTGCTTCCAAAGCTCCAGAATATCTAGAATATCCTGATAACATAACTCTAGGCTGCCCGTGTGGAAATTAGTGGGCACCCAGAGTTTAGAAGGGAAACAATAAACTCCGAGTCAGTCATGGTGACTGGTGTGAGATCGTAAAACAGTTATTTATCTTTAAAATAAACAACAGAAAATTTTTAAAGTCAATTCGCAATGCTTTTGGAAAATGAAACTACCATAAGACCTCCCGCCACACACACAATGCAAACGCAGACTTGGAGGAGATTTCTTCTTATGATAGTCAAAGATGCTTACTACGAAAAAATCAAATTCTTTTTGATATTATTATTAGTGCATAGTGTAGAAAACATTTCGAAAGTACAATATAAATCTTAGCCAGCATAGGTACCATTATAGTATGCTTGCTATAGCTACCATATTAAATGGCAGGTTCTACAACTAAAACCGTACAAGGCTCGTATTGTTTCTTTGGATTTCCAACAAATGGTCTGGCTAAGGAACTTCCTATCCACGATGGGTACGTCCCTGGAATAGACGACCCGAGAACCTAACCGGATCTCTGCCAACACAAGGCCGGGTTACCTCTGCAAAAATAGGTAACTACTGACACGCGTATGCCATCCCCCGATCGTCACCGATCTTCCCGAGGATCCCCGATTCGCAACAAACCACATAGTAAAAATAATGCAGTAACCACAGAGGTTAAGTATCTGGGCTCCATACCATGATACCACCTTTATCCAGAAGGAATGACATACACTAAGGGGCGCTACTCCCTAAAACCTTGCTGCATCCTTCCTGTTTCGACCATTTCCGGGGTGTGAGGCTCGATGAAGTCTCGTCCACAAAGCTACGCTTTCTACAAAGCCATGCTTCGGGTCAAACAAAATGATCAACCTATGATCACAAAGATATAAGATCAACCAAATGATCATATCGCAAATGATCAAACACTGATCATTTCACAGCAACACTCAGTATGCCACGTTACCAAATTGGGATATATCGCTGATAAATTTCAACTACATAACCTCTGAGCTCGTACGTCTCAGAGAAGGGTGTTAAGCTAAGAGAATAAATTCTCCGCCACCAACAGAAATGTATTTGAAAGAAATCAGCTTTATATCTCAAATTGTAACGTCAGACACACAATCCATACAAGTCTGTTCCGGGATCGAACAGAACCGAAGGCACTTCTCACGAAGCCCTTGCATATCCGGATAATTTTCAATCACGTCGGGACTTCCCGTCACTAAGGGTGATAAAAACCTCTAAATCGAAGATCAGTCGATGTAGAGTAACTCGACGGTAATCCTTCCGTTTTCAAAAATATCCGGTCTTCAACACCGGTCTTCAAATGCTATTCTTAACGACGTATCACATATTCGGAATGGGTTATACGACCCCATGGTCCTTTCCCGGCTAACCCGAATAGTGAGCGCTTATTCAAAAATAAGTGTGGCATTCAAATTCATCCAATTCACAACAAATACCTACTCAAGGTAATTATTGATAGTCGGTTATTTAACTATCAATAAAGATGCGCAACATCATCAGATTCCAAATAATTTTTCCAAATTATTTAATCTTCAAAAATATCTTTACTAGATATAAAATTTCCACACTTTAAAAAAATAAATCAATATTTATTTTTTTCCAAACAGATTCCCTTTTCTTTTATAAATTCCATATTGAATTTACATTTTTCGAATATCTACTAATATTCGATTTTCAATCGTTTTCAAATATTCATTTTCGATTTATCTTTAAGAAGATAAAATCTCAAAACGTTTCATTTCATTTTGGAAAAACATTTCCCTACTTATTTAATAATAAGTGTTTCACAAATCTTTTATTTTCAACATTTGAAAATATTCGATATACTTAAATCAAAATTTAGGTATAAATTCATTCTTTAAGGAAAACATTACTATAACAACATTTATTTGAGTCAAAACGAATGTTACGTAAAACATCGTTACGACGACTCAAACTCTCTAGTATAGGGATTCAGAATTTTAGATAGGTGTATAAATCCCAATACTACATAAAAACATTTCCTTTTGGAAATCATTTACTATAACAACAGTGTTATAGTCCACCATTTCCTTAAATTTCTCGAAAACGTCTATTTCAATAACAAGTGTTGAAATCTATGCTTTCGATTCATAATACATTTTAAAACATCTTTAAAATGTTTAACTTCATTTTTAATATCACTTCTTCAAAAATAAATCCATTTTTATCTAATAATATATTCACTGTCCAAAATCATGAATATAATTCACTTAACCCAATTTCAATCATTTCTACACATTTTTATCTTAATAAAATTCGCTATCCAAAATCGCGAATATATCTTCTTTAATAACCTCCTACATTTAATTTATCAAATCCAATTGATTTCGAATTTATAAAACAACGTTTATAAATTCTATTTCCATTTTATAACAACTTCGGTTTATAAATCTCATTTTATTCACAATTCGATTCATAATTCAAACTTTATACCAACAATCCATATTATAAGTTAATAACTTATAATTCCTTTATTTTCAAAAATCGTTCTTTTAAAACTTTACAACTGAAATGTTTATTCCTTTATAAATCATTTTAACATCGTTTCCATTTTATAAATTTCTTAATTCTTTATTTCAAAAGAAATTACTTTTTTTTGTTAAAATTCACAAAATCTTAACCTTTATAACTTTAAAGTTTTAACGTTTATTTATTTAAAATAAATCAATTCAACAATTTAAATAAACGTATATTTTCAAAGATCACTTTCAAAAATTCTCTTTTAAAATCAACATCGTTATTTTTAAATTTCAAAATTTAAATCTGATGATGCAACAGCACCAATTCGTCAATCACAACAGCAAACATCATATATCAATATGATAACAGAATATACATCAATATCTGTAAATAAATAAATACGGGTGAGGAATCCAGTTGGATCCCTCCAACCTGTTTCCCTGCATCCAAAGACGTTAGCACAATACCAATTCCACTTCGAGGTGGAATATCGCGGTATATGGGTTTTTATAAAAATCCGCTTACTAACGGCGCAATAGGGTCTCATCCGCTATACGAGGCGGGAAATCAATCAATCCAATATATACATATGCCAATATGTATATATTGCTATATATAGATATATATCCTACTATATCTAATATCACATCCAATAGCAATCATATCAGATCAATAACTGCAAAATAAATTTTCCTTCGAGTGAGAAAAATCTCACCTTAGCTTTTAATTTTGCAATCCAATCCAATTCTTCTTTCGTTTTCTCAACTTTAACCTTGTATAAATAATTTGTACCATTCATTAATATTCAATATAAATCGAATAATCAACTTTTTGTTTTGATAGTTTTAATTAACCATTTTTCTCCTTTTATAATTTTATTTAACTACAAATTTAAAGTTGAGACTAAATTTTCTTTTAAAAAAAAATATATACTTTCTAGTCACCAAAATAATTATATAGGTTAACTAAATAATTTAGCCATTAAAATTTATTGTTTTTCAAACTTACTGTACATAAAAATTTATATTTTCCTTTTCTGTAGATAAACAATTAATGTCATAAATCTTTCTCTGTTCATAATGTAAATTTAAAATCTGCATATCTTACTGCATATATCCATTATATTTATATTTTCTGCTTTACTTTATATTTAAATCAAAAAAAAAAACAATATACCTTACTGTTAATTTGAAATCCCAGCTTCCCCCTTCAACACCAACGACCCCGAGATGCTCGAACTGGATCGCCACCTAACTGACAATGCATCCCACGCTGCCACACATCGCGCCCCCAACCGGACCACTCACACGACAAATCTTGACATTGAACTCCTGCTCGCCAACATCAATTCGATCTCGAATTCTAGCCATCATCACAGTCGCAATCAAATGAACTCGACTTGACACTCTACCGTGCCCCAGCAGTTCCCTAACCCATCGCGCACGCACGCCGCCTCGTCTTCGCCTGAGGGTGTTGCTACACTTGCCTCCGTCGCCCGCGAATCCTCCAGAGGATCACGACCCACTCGCGATACTCCCTCCTGACCATCTCGCGAAGCCCCAGCCTCGCACATCTCAACTCGCCGCCGACGCCCTAAGTCGCCGTTGCCTATCTTCGCCCACACCTTCGAGCGTCGCCTCCCAGCCCTCCATTTCCTTCGAATTTTTGCGCGCGATGCCTCGCTCGACTCGAGCTCCTCCATCGCGATTTTGATTTAGGAATTTCTCGTTCGTTTTTGATTTAGGAAGGGAGAAGGAGTTCGAATTCGAACTGGAACGAGGAAGAGATTTTTGATTTCATTTGGGAAGGGGAGTTGCGATTTCTTTTGAACGAACTGTGATTTCGTTTTCGTTCGTTGGCTTGTGAACGAGAGGATATCTGAAATGGAAGGGAATGGGTTGCACGATAGATTTCATGATTCTCGGCAAAAATTTAGGCGTGGTTTAAGGCAGAGACAAAGGGATGCTGTCCCCTGTTTAAAATTTTTAAATTTAAATTTAAATTTAAATCAAATTCGTTTTTAGAATTTCAACGCGTTAAATTTCCTTGTGCTCACATATCAACTCCGAAAATTACGAAAATTGAAATCCGACAATAATTTAATATTACGGACCCAATGGAACTGGTTTCGTCGAATTCCGAGACTGTTCGAAAAATGACTATTTTTAAATATCGATTCGAACTATTAAATTTCAAACTGAACAATTTACTCCCAAATTCGATTCTGAAGTTTCAATTATCTTCAGTATTACCATTACGAATTTTTAAAAGCTTTCGAAATACTTTTAATCGGCCTAAATTTGAAGATTCAAATTTTTATTCAACTTCCAATCGATTAAATTTTATGATTTAATCGCAAATTTCAAAGTTATATTCGGGATTCAAATTAAATCATCGTTCAAATATTTAAAATTAATTAAATATTTTAAATTTAATTTGTTCAAAATTCTGGGTCGTTACAGGGGGTACATACGATATATATATTCATGTAGTATTTGTACACTGATTTTGGGTATTGTTTTAAAAATGATATATATAAAGATTTTGGTGTGGTATTCATAATCTTGCTGCTACTCTCTGGCGAAAGGAAGTTTTATAAGTACTATTTATTTTAAAGTAGCTATATTAATTATATAACATTATGTAGGTATATATAGTAAATTATTTTGACTTTATATGAAATATTGATTTTAATATATTATGTATATATATGATTTTAATAAATGTGTTAATTTAAAAACAATGATTATCTTAATAATATGTGTTCCAAATAAAAATTTCATGGAATTAATAATAATGACAATATGTATATTGATGTAGTCTATCAAATTGATTCCGATTTGTTTCTCATCGATTCTTATCTATCAGCTTCTTTGTTCGTCGAATTTGCTTTCAGCTTACTTCACTTTGAGACTGTTGTTGGATGGTTTGAATCCCTAAATCGTGACCCAATCCGTAGCTCAATTCTGCCTCGAAAGGTGAGCCATCACTCACGATTAATGTTCTTTTATTTATTAAATCTGATTTCAATTGAAACGACACTTGAAATATGCTGCTGTTAGTTATTTACACTGTTATATATGCTATTACCTGTATCTGTTCACCTATGACATCTGACACCATTATCTGTTAATTATTTATGCGATGATAATACAGTTTGGTCGATAATTGATTGATTGATTTTTGTTATATTGGATGTTAAATTGTAATGTATAAAGTGATAAATATTATGCAATTGAATTTGACGTAGAATAGTTAAAAAAAATTGAATCGATATATGTGTTGAATTTGGTTAGTTAAATTTGTTTAATATGACCCCTTAAATGTTTAATCATTTGACACGTAGAAAATAGTGTTAACTGCACCTTGACCCATCAATTGTATGTTGTTTAAACTGATGATGTATGAAATTGTAAATAGATGACAAGTGAAAAACCGTAATGCAATAATCTTTAATCTACATGAAATGATAGTGTAGATTCTAGAAATAATTATATTAATTCCCACAAACAACAATGTGAATTAATACGGTTATTTCGGGATTTTTGAATTAATTATTGGATTGTTATTGATTGTGTTATTGCTTGTTTATTTACTTTGACACCATCCCAGTTATCACACTGCAAGTTCCCTTTGCTATGCTTTGATTTTGAATTGAATTGGAATCGGGTTGAAATGATAAATACCCAAATTAAACTTTGACCTAGGATAGATAATTTAAATAAAACCCGATTGGCAATGTTTTGATTTAAAAATAAAATAAGATTTTATTTGAATAAATGATAAGGTTTTGAAATGAAGTTGGAATTTGAAATTTTATGAAAGGAAAATGTTAATATTTAATAATATGAAACAAAATATTAACAATGTAATTGATGAATGAACGTTGTTTTAAAATTAATTATTTAATAATTAAATTTGGAATTATTAATAATTAAGTTTTGAAATTAGTTAATAATTAAGTTTGAACTATTTAATAATTAAATAAATTGAATTCTTTATTAAGAAAAATTGAACTTCTTGAATAAGTGAAATTGAATTTCTTTAACAAGAAATAAAAATGTGATTTATTGGAATGAATATAAGACTTGAAATTTAAAGAATTTGATTTGACGAATTTAATTTAATGCAATTTGTAAGTTTTGATATAATGAAGTTGAACTTAAGTAATTGATTTAATGAATTGGAAATTTAATAGAAATTGTTTTGAATGATAATTAACTTAACGAATGTTGAATGAAATTGATAAATGAGTTTAATTGATTTGAATGTTAAATTAAATTAATTTAAATGATTTCGGAATGAAACTTATATACGAACTTGAATCAATACTTGAATTGTTTGAAAAGGAATTGAAATTGAATTATAAGATTTTGCAAATATGAATTTGGAAGTTTTGAAACGTAAATTATGGAAATTGATTTGGGAAGACAAATGAATGTTGATTTGCAAATTCAAATTGAAATTGAATTTGATTTGGTTTTGAAATTTATTAAATGATCAATCGGTGTAATAATTACGAAAGTTATTAAAGAAACCGGGATCGGTTATGGACATACTCTCTGTCTAAACCGAAAAGCACTTTAATAACTACACGCGGAGTGTGATCCAGAATGAAGTGGTTGGAATGATGTACGTGATGACTGAAGAAAGAGAATGATAATGGATAGCCTTGACACTTTGTCAAATTGGAAATGACTAAAACAGGAGCCGTGCCGGGCCAAATGGAGGTCAGCTACCTCAAGCGAACACACTTCTTCGAATTACTCATTACTTGTTGTCGATTGGTGCACCCTTGATTTTGGGAGTGTTGTTTCGCGGTGTTGCGATCGCTGCGGCGATGCGTTCTCACCAGTCCAGATCAGGCAAACGGTAGTTTCACTACCTTGGGTATTGCCTCATGTGCCTTGTCATACTTGGATTCCTATATACGCGACCACTACGATTTGTTTTGTGTTATACCTATGGAGTACTCCCTGATATCCCACTAGTTTACGGTGGAGTTTACAGTGCTGTATAGACTATAACGCTTATAAAAATGTGTTAAGGGGGATAATGGTAACGCCTTAACACTATTTTGATATCTTTATATTACTGATAGACATTATCTACTTATCGTACACTACTACCTAGTAGATAGTTTAACGGATCCTTAAAGGATGGTTATTCCAAACATCCTTTGAGTTACTTGTATTTCAATTGCTATTTCACTTGAGTTGGATTTATTGATATAAGAATGTTAATCCTGACTCGAGTGATTTGTGTTTTGCTTTATGCTCGGGTCAGACTGAGTGTACCAGTATTCGAGACTCACCTTTGAAGTTGGAGCTTTGCTTGAAGATCCAGCCATCTATTCTGCTTTCAGTATTCGATGATTTCAGTGATGTATTCTGATTTGTATCTGATGTATCGTATTACTCTTCCATTGTATCTGTTTTAACTCTGATGTAATTTATACATTTATATAGTAGCTTCATGAACTACTATCTTTTATTTCCGCTGCATTTATTACTCTGTGTCTGTGATCTGTGATTATTTATTTACTGTATATGTTCAGTTTTGCCAAATTTAAATTAACAACACGGTATTTTGAATTATTCAAGTCCGACATGTGCGGATGCGAATGGTCCAAAATAGTGGGTCGTTACAAGTTCCATTCGGGAACATCATCTCTCAACACTCGCTTACGTGAAGTTGTAGCGAACCAAAGACCGGGCAAGCAAATTTCTATTGAAGGTAAAGTACTAAGTCCTGGTAATCCTGTAGGTCCTACGTTGCTATCCGGTGCATATCCAACTTGCCGATGTGGCGATGATTGCTTGGTTGTCGTAGCCAGAACTGAAACCAATGCTGGACGAAGATTTTACGGTTGTGCTTCGTACGAAGATCATATGATGAATCCTGGCGTAGTGGAGTGTTGTAATTTTATGAAGTGGATCGATCCTCCATTGTGTGCTCGAGGATTGCAATACGCCCTCGAAATGCAAGCTGAAGTTAGGCGTTTGAAAAAATTAGTTGAAGAAATGAATAGAAAATGTTGGTAGAGAAGAAAATGTCATCTTTAGCTTATGTTCGCAATGTTATTAGTTTTGTGTTATTAGTTCTATATGTTGTCAGCACTCTGTAATTGAGGGATAATTTCACCTATTCGTAGAATGTATGTTTGATTTTCTCTGAAATTGATGGTTATATCCAAGTATCTCTCGTCGGATGAATTTCTCTGAAAATGTCATCTTTTAAGTGAAAACAAATAGCTGCTGCCCTAAAAGGCAGCCCACTGTTTGTTTTTTGGCGATTTTTCAAAAATCGCCCACTGTTTCGCCTGTTACAAAACAGATAGCCAGCTAAGCATCTTCCACTCACTCTTTTAACATTCAACCTAGCTCCCTATAACCCATTTCGGGTTTCAACTTTCTCCCTCCCAAAAATTAATATTTTCTTTGCTTTTTAATCAAATTCTAAGCTCATTCGGACGATGGCTTCAACATCCGGAATAGTGGAGGATATTGGTAATGCACTCATCTCCAATTTGTTGATTTAGGGCTTTTTAGGGTTTTTAGATTTCAATTTTTGCAAGATGTTGTGAAAGTTATATGTTGTAGATTGCAGTACGAGGTATTTGCAAGTGAATGATCATTCAATTGCGTGTACTTTAGTGTAGATTGAAGAAAATTAAATTTTAAGATAGTTAAGGGTTGAATGCATTAACCTTTGTGTTGTAGATTACATCGAGATGGAGCCTGGTCCGGTAGACCCGAGCGTGTTGTACTTACAGCCTAGACACTGCACGTCTAGTGAAGCGTATATGATGGTAATTTCCTATGATTTTTGTTTCACAAATTATGTGAATGTTCATATATGTACATGTAATGTTAAACAGAGCGAAGAAGCAGATTTCACCATCGATCACTCTATTTCTCTCAAGAAAGTCACTTCACATCATCCTAGAGTATTAGAGGAGATTGATCGGGCGGGCTTTTCGACAGTACTGCGGTTAGGCTACTTCCAGTTAGATCATCATCTGGTCACTGCTCTTGTCGATAGATGGAGACCGGAGACATCTACATTTCATCTTCCTGTCGAAGAGATGACGATCACATTAGGGGATGTGGCAGTGCTTTTAGGTTTGCCTATAGAAGGCAATCCGATTACGGGTGAGGACCATCACGATTATATTCAGTTGTGCACTGATTTGCTCGGTATTACTCCTCCTCCGCAACAGGTAAGGGGTAGCGACATGGTAGAAGTGAAATGGTTTCGACATGCTGTAGCTGATGATATACCTGTCGATGCTACAGAGGTTCAAATACAGCAGCGGGCTCGAGCCATTATTCTACACATCATTACATCTCGTTTAATGTGCGATCATTCCAAAAATCGCGTGGACTTGAAATGGCTACCATATTTAGCCGATCTCGATCAGTGTGCCCAGTACTCATGGGGTAGTGCTGTTTTGACGTACACCTATATGGAGCTCTCCAATCTCGCTCTTATGGTGACTAAGCTTATAGGCGGGTGTTTGACGGTTGTTCAGGTACAAGTATAATTTATCTTCCTACTTCGACCATATTCGAAATATGTTTTAAGTAGCTAAATTGTTTTTTCCCTATAGATTTGGTCATGGACATATCTACCTGTCAGACGGATCCAAGTCCGAAATGTTGTCGTCGATCACACACACCCTCTTGGATCTAGGTATAACTTCATGTCTTTTGAAAATTAATTTTTTAATTCGAAATTTGTTTACGCTAAAATATTGATTCTTCGCTTTTTGACAGATGGGTTGGTCCAAAAAAGACATCGCAGACCCTCCAGCGGAATGTGCGCTTTTACCGCAACGAGCTAGACGTTCTAGACCCAGCTGCAGTGACTTGGACTCCATACACGCAGGATGTATTGGAGGGTCTTCCGGCTATATGCACGGCCGCTAGATATCTGTGGACTGCCAGGCTTCCACTCCTTTGCACTACTCGTTTCGCACACCACCTACCCGATAGGGTAATGCGCCAGTTTGCAATGGCGCAACATATTCCAGAAAACGCTCCAGTTTATAACGACGAGTACCAGGTCGGGGAAATTGCAAATGCTATGGAGATATGGAATCAGCGCCATTTGTTTACGCAATTTGAGAGAGAGCCGCTCACCCCTCTAGAGACATACATGCGGTGGTATTGGCACATCACGCGTAGATATGTTCTTCAGGCGCCTGTACAGGCTGTTCCCCACCATCCATACACCCCCCGTGCCCCTCTTGAGAGAAACGTTGTAAGTATACTGAACCCCGTTAATTTAACTATATTGTCGAAAAAAGATAACTAATTCTCTTTGCGTTGTACAGGCTGATGGCATTTACAAGGCGTTGGAAACCGCCGAAAAGCTCGAACAACGTCTAGATCACGATGCGCAGTCGAAAGGAATGTGCATGAACATAAAAAACATTCTACGCCCAGTCTTGGGAAGAAACAAATTAGAGAGGCCAAGACGTCCTTCCCCCATATACCTCCACCTCCAGCAGACATACCTGCACCTCAAGGGGAGGCACCGCCGCTCCTACTTACTTACAGGCGGCGACACAGAAGAGGCGAAGGAACTTCGTTCGAAGAAGGCCCTTCTCAACAACCGGAAGATTTCACTCATGGACCTTCTCAACCACCATGTACGTTTGATCCTACCACCGAGATAGAGGAAGAAGAGTACATGTCCCAACGGCCGAAACGTCGTCGTCGTCGTACGCCTATGGAAGTTCGTCGCTTGCATAGATGATACGTCCATTATATTGGATATGTTTATGTACTTTAAACTGTGTTGTGTATTGATTGGATATGGACACTATTGATGCTTTTGTGGACTAATTGGATATCAATATTAATGATGTTTTGCATTGTGTATGGTATGGTATTGATTGGATTGGACATGCATGTTTTGATTTTTGTATGGTATGGACTTGCTGCTGTTTCTCAGCAGCAACAGGTTGTGGAGCCCAGTGGCGATTTTCTTTTGCGATTTTTGAAAAATCGCCCTTTGGCGATTTTTCAAAAATCGCCGAGATCTTTTTTCCTGCTGCTGCTACTAGACAGCAGCATGTTATTTCATATATAACAAACAATATATAGCATTTGACAAATTTTCGAACAGTAGCAAACAACAGGACATGTTAAGTAGAACGTAGAGTTCAATTACATAGAAGTTAAATAATACCAACACATCTACACGGCAGTAACACATCGCTTACGATTATGGCCTAGCACACCGCATTTGGTACACCTGATTGATTTGGACGACTGGCCTTCATCCATCACACCTTTCATCCTTGTAGACCGCTGTGCAGTTAAAGCGCTCGGCAGATTCAAAGCGGTGGAGGTGCAAAAAGTCATAGCGAGGATACAGCGAGGATATAGCGGGATATAGCGGATGACTTTAAAATAGCATATAAAACTCATACTTAATGTTTTTACGAATATATAAATGGTAATTAAATGAAAAATTATCATTCAATTGAATTGTAACTGATACATAAATAATTTTTAAATAAAAACATGTGCGAATATACTTTAAATAAACGTAAAACTGTTATATAACATAATTGAATTTAGTAGAATATTAGAGTATTTTCATTTCTGAAAATATATTAAAAATTAAATCAAATAAATTAGTTTCATAATTTTTATAATGTATAAATTGAATTTTTCAATTCATTTTATTAAAGAAGATATAACGGGAATAGCGGAATATAGCGGAAATAACGGGATATAGCGGAAATAGCGGGGATTAAAGCGGAAAGGCTATATTGTGGGGCTATATGGAAAAATCGTAGCGGCAGAAACCCGCTATGAGATATAGCGGGGTTATAGCGGGGTAATAGTGGGGCATTAACTGCACAGACTAGACCGTGGCCTCCCTGGTGGCCTTCTCACAGTCGGAGGCAATATCTGAGGACCGTTATATGCGCCCCAAAATCTCCTATCACGCACGGGATGAAACTCCGGCTTATAAGCGGCTTTGTAGCTGTCAACGGAGTACAAACTTGACGCTAAGTCATGATGTGCTCTATTAGCACCACCTGCTTGCGCCGAATAAGGTGTCATTACATGAGAGCATGGTATCTTCTGCAGTATCGGAATGTTGCATGTGTACGAGCAGTTGGTGCCGTCGATTATAACTTTGTATTCATCACCAAAGTAGTGAATTACCTGCCATTCAGTTTGACTAAATCGTACTAGTCTGCAGCGACGTGCTTCGCTGGCTCTTTCTGCTATTTTGGCTTCCCACTTTGGAGTCAAGCATGTCGCTAGTTCATCTGCAATTTGACGACGCTTGCAGAAATATTCAACTGAGCGATAGAATGTTCTGCAGTATTCAGAAGAATTAGTTGTCATTACATGAAAGCATCCTCCATCGTCTTTGCACAAAGCCCAGTTTTCTTCAAAATTATCCAGACTCCGCTCAATCCACTCATGCGCACGTCTACTTGTTGCTTTTATCTCTTCTCTGATTTTCAGGTACTCAACTACTTCAGACGCGCACGCTGCCGAATAAAATAATCCTGTCATGCTTATCTCTAAATCCTGTCGCTTGAAAGTTGGCTTTGAGATGTCTTTCACAATAACGATGTTTATGCAGTTGTCGCCATTTTCCGTGTAAAGCTTTTGGAATTCCTTTCATCCTATCGGATATGAAAGTAATACAACGACCGTGAACACTATGTATGAATTCTAGCATGCAAGAAAAAAACCAACCCCAAGAATCACATGACTCTGATTCAACTACAGCGTATGCCAAAGGATAAAGACAATTATCTGCATCTATCGCGGTTGAAACAAGCAATGTGCCTTTGTATTTACCGTACAAGTGTGTCCCGTCAATACATAACAACGGTCGACAATGTGCAAAACCTGTAATGCAAGGCCCAAATGCCCAAAAAGCACGATCGAACACTCCCACTTCATCATGTGTCACGTGACCTATAGAGCTAGGGTTCGTTCTTTTTATCTTGTCAAAATACTGTGGTAAAGTCGAGTACGATTCTGCCCAATCACCATAAATTCTCTCTATTGCTTTGCTTAATGCTCGCCACGCATTCATGTAACTTATGTTGATGAACAACTGATCGTGCACAAGCACTTGGACTGTACCAGCTGAAATATCCAAATCGGCTTTGACAAAAGACATTATTTTTATCACAAGAAATTTCGAAGTTGCTTGCTTATGGTTGGAATTAACTATTGGGTTAACACAAGTGTGTTCGCTTGGATACTTCCGAATTTCCCACCATCCCGACTCGGATTTTTTCGAAACTATGGCATGTATTCTCCAAGGACAATTACCTTCAACGGTGCATATAGCGGTATATTGTGTTTTGTTCGACTTTATCGGTTTGTATGACACAGCATGCAGAATTGACCATTCCGTTAGTTGTTGAAGAAACTTCTCTTTTGTCTCAAAAACCATTCCAACACTGAAACCAGCTTGAACGCAAGAGGTCGAAAATCGTTCGCCGGAAAATTGAAGATTAGCAACAACAGATCTTGCCAACATTTGAGCGGTGCAAAGATCATCATCCAAAGGCACTTCCATCTCTGCTTCATCACTATCTGCATCATTGTCATCTGCTGCAGGGAAGTCATAGTTCAACGGCTCGTTGTTAACTTGCATTCTTTGTATCCAAGAGTCTTCGTTAACATTCATAGAAGCAACGACCATGCTATCTACATGACGTTCTTCATCCACGGCTGCATTCCCACCAACATCCATATCATTGTCAAAATTTGCATACGGAGAATGGGTGGATGGTCCAGCACTCCATTGCGCACCAGAATCAGCTGTCATATACCTAACTGATATAAAGTAGTCAACTAACCGACAATAGAGACCGAATAAGACGAAAAATATAGCCCAATCTGTAAACATACCTTTGACTCATATCATATAGTTCGCATGGATTAGGATACATTGACTGCGACAAATTTGCATTAACATGTCCATCGCTTTCGTCATGTTGAATGTCTTGTTGATGGAAGCTGTTTAAATTATGACATAGCTTCAGAAAAATTATCTACATAATAGTACATCTACCAATTCATCACTTGCACTCGTATTAGCATCCCTAGGCGGGTTGCAATAAATGTTGCTTTGTTGCGTAAATGGCTGCCCGTCTTCGTACGGCATAAATCCGTACTGCATTGCTGGAGGATGGTGTATTCCATCGTTTGGAAAAGGATTGCTATAGCTAGGAGATACGTAATCAGTAGATGGATCCGCAGTCTCCAACATCTGTGTATAATATCCAATTCCACTACTCACAACGGGAGATGACACCTGATGTTCTTGTTGTTGCTTTGCTACTTGCCCTACATATAACTCAATAGATTTTGCAACAGCAGAAAACATTACTTCTACATCGTCATCGTCCACTAATGCTATTGCTTTAGAACCCGAGTCCGTAGGCCAGTTAACCACCAGCTCAAGTTCAAATTCTTCTTTATTAATCTTCGTCGTTTTGTACACAGCTTCTTTTAATTCCATCAAATTACAACCTTTTCGTACTCTTCCTGGTTTACAAATTCCATCAACATATTTACCGTTTCTTTGATCATCGACAAGTAGTTCGCCGTCGTAGTAGCAAAGCGTAGGCATCATATTTCTCGCCATTCTACAGATCAATATACAATTCGTTCAGTATGTACACATTAAACCAACTTTTTACCTTAACATAACCATTTACTAAGTTCATCAAAATACAGAAATTAGACAAAAAAACTAGGGTTTGGTGAATTTACCTTCAACTAGCTGAAATTTGCTAAGCAACGTGAACTCGATCTATAGATTTACCACCGAACAAAAGTTTTAAAGAGCATGAAATTTAATTTCAGAACACATCTGCCATTACAGAATTTTGCTTAGGTTTTGAGGAAAAGGTGAAAATAAGAGAGAAAGGTGGGCTGTTTGTGGCTATACCCTCTGGGCGATTTTTCAAAAATCGCACGTTGGCGATTTTTGAAAAATCGCCAACGCTATAGACCAGTTAAACAAAAACTGGTCTATATTTGTAATTACTTTTAAAAGTGGTCTATTCACGTTATATCTTTTCAAAACTAGGCCAATATGGTAAAAAATCCTAAAAAGAAAGAATCAGAACAGACTCTGATTCCATAAAAAGAGAAACATTAAAGGAAAACCGGAAAGAAACAAAAAAAACAGCACACACAAAAAATACACTGGAACAACAACTAACTCCATGAGATGAGAATGCGTCAAAATTAAAGCTGCTGTATGGTATCCCATTTTTGATTTCCTGTAGGATTTCATTCCAGAGATGCACTTCAGTTTTTAGCTTACCACTACACAATCTTTCGTTCCTCTGTTTTCATATATTACATAAAGGAATTTAAATCTCATTATTGCTACATCTTATACACACATAGGTAGATACACAAGCATATGCATATATGGGGCTAGGATCAATAACATTCTTATTTAGCACCATTTCGTCATCCTTTGATATCAGCCACAGGATTCTATTTAAATATCAATGACATTCATATTTTACAGCACCTCGGTAACCGTCCGATTTCCACCACGCATTACGATTTAAATTTCATTGTTGCTACATCTCAAATCCTCTGGTATGAACCACATTTTTCGATTTAAACAGTTATAGTTTCTCTCTTGTCACTTAACCGAGTTTGGTTCTGGTATTTTAAAACATAGACCCGAGTCCGCTTACAATAATCAAAATCCGAGTTCGACCCGAACATCTGGGTATTTCAAATCCAATACCCAAACATATCTCATCGGGCTTTTCAAACCCAATGGATAATACCTTCACACGACAAGAACAACAGTGATTTCCGACTACTAAAAGCCGTCGGTAGACCATCAGAAACCGTAGGTAAGACCATCGGAATACGAATCTCGTTTAGTAACGCTTTCCAACGTCATCGGCGGCCTTTTTTCGACGACGACTAACGACATTTTGGGACGGTTTTCGACGGCCATGTTGGACATGTGCCAAATCGGAATGACCAAATTGCCGTCCGAAGCCATCAGAAATGATCAAAATCTTCCGTAGAGAGCCGTCGGAAACCGTTGGAATATGATGACCAATATGCCGTCGGAAACCATTTGAAGCTGTCGGAAACCTGGGTTTATTTTTCTTCTTCTGTTTTTAAGTCTGCTACCTTCCAGCCACTGCACATCCGTCAATACACATAACAACTTCATTTCGAGCATATATAAACCAATAATCATATATATAACCAAAAATAATATTTAAACCAAAAAATCCATATCCAAATCCGACACAATCCAATAAATCCATATCCAAATCCAACATAATCCAAAAAATCAACATCCAAATCCACATAAGATAATATACAATCCATCAAAATGTATCAAACTCATCCTCACCCACTCGAAGCGTATATATACAGACAAAAAAACATAATAAAACATACATATCATCCCTTGCAGAACCACCCGACGAAGGAAACCTCCCATGCTGCTCCATATACTCCATCAAGCGCTAGTTCAGCTGCTCCATCTGCACAGCACGACGGCGATCATGCTCCTGCAGCTCGGCAATTTGGGCTCGTAGCTCTGCAATTTCTTTTTTGTCTTGAGCCATCTTATACGCTTTTGAGATGTCCTAGCCTGCGAATAAAAACAAATTGTTATAATGCCTCCAACATCATAAACGTAATTTACACAACTTTAATTGAAAAACATGCAATATTTGAATTTAGTTTATTTTTTGAAAATTACCGCTTGCTTCCTAAATCCATAGCGCCTGTTGCCGGATGGCAGATCCATGACAGACTCGAAAATAGCGTCCTTCTCATCAACACTCAACTCATCCCGTCTTGTCTCAACCAACAGCTATGTCTGTGCTTCCTGAAACTTTTGCTGTAATGCAAAATGCAATTGAGTATAAATAACAGTAATTAAAATAACACTAATCATTTTTAAGTAGACTAATCGCTATACTAAATAATAAAAAGTTGGAATGGTCACTAGTATAAATAACACTTATAACTTAAAATATAAAAAGTTGGACTAATCCCTATACTAATTATAATATACTTACATTGGCAGCAGTCACTTTATAATCATGCTCCCATGAGTATACGACTGAGCCCGAATCGTCGGTCTACTTCAGGGCATGAGTATGAGCAAAAATATCCAATACGACACAGCACCCCCACGTGCTCTTTCCTGAAATATGAATATATGTATGTGTGTGTATTATATTGTTTCATTAACTATCTATTAACAGCTTATAACTTAAAATATAAAAATGTGAGTATAAAAATTTACCAAATCCTCGCGATGATGCTAGAATGACTTGGAACCACCGCGATGTGTGACTGGATTCTTGTTTCTGTTTGTGGAGTTCCTATCTGACTCCTTCTGTAAATTTAAATTGAAAATAACATTTTACAGTTCTAAATTATATATTAAATACACGCAACAATTTAAAATAATTAATATGTGGTAAACTTACATGGAACTCCTCATTGTTCCACCATGCGACTCGGGCCTCCCACACGCTAACACTCATTCAGTTCGGTTTTTTTCCTGCTCTTCTCATAGCAGACACTGTATCCCTATAATTTTTGGCAATTTCACTGTTCCAACGGCGCTGCACCAGGGAAAGATCAGTCTCTTGTTAGTCCACTGAACCCTACACGTTGAGAAAATGAAAGTTATACATTTTTATAAATAGTCTACAATATATAAAGTGAAGTAGGATCAAATAGAAAGTGCAAAATATAAATTTACACTTACCAGGAAGTCCTGCCAAATGCTCTCTTTGACATTATCGGATATCTTGCTCCATTTAGGCCAGCAGATAGTCATCCTGCATTTATATGACTGTCTGGATATGTAGAGCACTGTAGCTGATGGCTCGAGCTCGAAGCCACTGTGTTAAAAAGAAACAAACATTTAATAAAGTAAGACTAATATATAATAGATCGTACAGAAAAATATTGTTAATACTGAAATAAATTTAATACTTACGATCCATCAGTTTTGGCCTGCAACCAGACCGCATGAAAAGCTGCCTCTTGTGCTGGGCCACTGCCATCACCAGATGGAGGCGCACCATTCCCTCTCTGAGAAGAAGAGGGAGATCCTGTATGGGAAGAGCTACGTTTACGAAAAAGACATATGTATATAGTACATGTTACAGACATATCATATATGAAAAATATATCATTTAATTATGTGAAACATACATTATGGCAGAACATAAAAGAATTATGTGAAATATATTACGACTAAACATATAATTAGCAGAACACATTATTTTTAATGAGAAAATGTAATATAAATAAACACAGAAATTACCTTCTCCCGAACTGTAGATTATTAATCAGTCTTCGTCATTTTCTGGTTCAGACTTGTTTCATACTCTATGTTTTGTTCCTCTGTAGTCTCAAATGCTTCTATTAATGCATTTGACTCATCATTTAAAGGTCCAAAATCGGTTTGATCGTCAGTTATTATTATTCCAGTATTTTCCTCGATATCTGCTTGATAAGCTTGTTCGTTTGGAATATTCCGTCCATCAAATGTAAATCTTGCCTTTGTTTTTAAAAAAAGCCGACCAATCTGCTTTATCTCTTCGTAGAGATGGGTACGGAGCATAATAAACTTGAAGAGCTTGTTTGTCAAGTATAAAAGGATCGTACTTATAATAACGCGAGGTATGCTTTATTTCTATACGATTATACTTTGGGTGCACGTTGATTTCAGAACCTGGAACGTTGCTGAATCAGTTGCATTTAAACAAAAAAACTTCTTCTGCAGGTCTTGTTAAATATGACAATTGCAAAACCTGGGTTAACACGCCATAAAAATCATTTACATAATCATTTGGATCATCACTACCTTTAACAAATACACCGGTATTGTTAGTTAATTTTTCAGTACCATGTTTTTTGGTGTTAAATTTATATCCATTAACGAAGAATATTGGATAGGTCTTGACTTTCCTTTTTGGTCCCATAGCTAAATGTTTCAATCTTTCGTCGACCACACAATTTGTCGTGTTGTAAACGTAATTTGAAAACCAAGTAGCGAAATCTTTGCCGATATTGCCATTTGGATGTTGTGATTCGTAAACACTGCAATTATAGAATAAATTTTGCATTATAATTAACACACACGTGTGCATATGTGTATATACGCATATATAGATGATATAATGCATTAAGAAGAATATATGTATATTACCTAACAAATGGTGCAACTTCAGTACAGTTGAGAAAAATATATGTATGTGCTACATGATAATCTCTATCGTTCAACCATAATTCCACACATTTACCAGCAGATCGGCCATGTTTTTAAAAAATAGATAAAGTCGCTTGACAATCATCTTGATCAATGCCTTCATCATTACGCGTAACACTTTCAAACGATAAGTTCGCATGATCACTAAAATAATAAGAGAGAAAAAACGAAGCTTCTTCTTCGATATATGATTTGCAAATCGAACCTTCAACTCGTGCTTTTTGTCTCACTTTTTTCTTTAGATGATTTAAGTACCTATTAAGAATTATTCCAAATTAAAATTTATTTATACATGTAATTAAACTAATATTTAACGTACTAAACATTAATACCTCTCAAATTGGCTTTCGACATTTAAATTAAATTGATTAACATTTAACTTAAGTTATGATAGTTTATCATATACGCACATGTTTAAAACTTTAATTAACTAACCGTATGTTAATTAAAATTAATTATCGTTTTTGACGTTTTAGAAAACGCATAACCTAAATTATCCTCATCCACACTAAATAACTCAAGTAAGACGTAAAAGCACTAAATTATTCACCTAATGCACATTAATTTCTTATCGTATAAACTAAACAAGTTAGTTTTCAACACTTATAGGATAATAACAGTAATTAACATTCAATAAACTATACTACACAATCAATGAGACAATATAAACAATTAAACTAACAAATTAACGCTAAATTAACAAATTCATGAAGTTAGGGCTTATGAATAATACCTAAAATAGAGTAGATTAGAGGTTTGGAGGAGATGAGATTCCGAATTGACGAAGAAGGAGGCGATTTCGGCATAATTCGGGCGTTGAAGGTGGAGATGGAAATGGTGGAAGAGGGTTCGATGATTTTGGGAGTGAAATGTTTCTGATTCGGTCCGGGGAAGAAGATAATCGCGATTTTCTGACGGCTACAAACGGCTGCAAACGGCAAAATTCTAACAGCTTCCGACGGCTAATTATTTTATTCGTAACAAAATACAGAATATACCAACCGCTGGAAGTCGTCGGAATTTAGCCGTCGGCGACTGTTATCGAAATATGATGTTGTTTTGTAGTGTTATGTCTAATTCATAATATTTATACTAAAATCATAACTTTAGAGTAAAAATTACTATGAACAATGTTAATATACTAACTGGACAGTGATGAGTCAAGTTTATATTTAACATACAAAAGTATACACGTGCAAACAAATAACATAGATATTCATGTTTTGGTATTACGGAAAACTAAGTTAGTCGAATCCAAATCAGGTTGGGTTGTGATCAAACATGCCCGATTCTAGTAGTAGTCTGTTTGAGACTGGCTAACGCCTGATAATTCGAGGTAAACTCGTAGCCGCATTAAGAGGACAGTTTGGGTGCAAAACACATACAGCTCTCTGTGCCTTATTGTTTATTTTTCTGTATTACTTATTGGTATTCTGCATAAAAGCTCATGCTATCCCTAGACTCAGACTGAGGACCGGTCCGAACAAGAATGTTGCCCTAGCCGATTTAAAAAAAAATGATATTTAAAAGTAGTTAATGCGGTAGGAATTGAAATCTGATCACTTGTCACATTAAACAATGTGCAAACCACTTGATACATAACACAATTATTGTTTAAGTTATACATAGATATTATTTAATTTTAACTATTTTTGACGAATCATATTCGTCACCACCTTCGCTGTTGCCCCCTACCCGTCCGTTGCCCTAGGCGGCTGTCTAGCCCGCCTACCCCTAGGGCCGGGCCTGCTCAGAATACAAACCCATCACTTAGCGAAGAGTTAGTGTAACTCCATAAATATTCATAAACGCCAACAGTGCGAGATGTTCAAATTCATTTATGATTGTGCAATTTTGGTGCTTTTTTCTTCTTTGAAATGTTACTCGTACACCTCGGATTTTCAATTTACTAGTTTTTACTAAAAATGTCTCTAATTGTATGATAAAAATAAAATATTTGTTTGTTTGAAAATTTCTATTGGTGCTTCAGTTACCAAACCCAAACCCTATGATCACATTGCCGAATACATTACAATTATACTAGTGATTATTTACATAAACGTTATGTTTTAAATTAACTACATACTGGGCTAGAACTATGGCCGTTTACAGACAATGTCATGTCGCCAAACCAACCTTTTGTTTATCAAAGTATTAACATATTAACATACCATATATAGAGAGAAAAAAATTGAGAACTGCTACTGGACCAGAAAACAGTGGATACGAGAGTTGCGAAAGTTGATCCAACGGTAGATTTCAGAGGTCCAAATTACTATCCAATGGGCATGGTTAGTTCGGACGCATTTTCTGACATTATTTTCGGACCTTCTAGAATTCTTGGAAAAAAATATTTTGGGGTCCTAGAAAGTCGGGGGCACTAGGCCATCGTCAGGGCCGGGCCTGTGTAAATTCTAGATTTACGATGTTCAAAACATAGCTGCAGTTTTCAAATTTGCGTTTTCTCCGGTTCTCCCACAATGATGACATCAACTACATAAGCCATTTAGCGGTAATATTTCTTCTTCTTCTTAAGGACGTTATCCCAAAACCCCAAAGATATTCAAGTATTTGAACGTAGGACCCCTGGTTCTTGGTTTGTGGCAAAGTTGGATCAACAGTTATATTGTATAGTAACATCCTAAAAAGCATCGCTACAGTTAGCCCGGGGACAATAATACTGTCCAAAGGATCGTGAATACATTGTCCAATTGTACAGACCGAAGAATCATCTTGTTTAGTTGCTGCCTGCCATATATATGACAACAAAACATAGGTTTAAAAAGAATAATAAGGATGACTACCAAACATCATCATCACCGCTATTAGTCTATTATTATAATACTACTTTCCTTCACCACTAATTTTCCCAAAAATGATACAACTCGTTACTTAAAATAACGAATACATAATAAATACGAGCAATGCTTTGGTGCAGCAGGGTTCTATCAAGTTGTGATTCAACCTCATTCTTTATTCGACATGTACAAATTATAACTTTTTTTTCATATGCCTAGATAAATTGATCTAAAAACCTTTGGCTAGCTAATCAAATGTTTAAATTTTGTCATGTAGTTTTAAGGGATTATGTATCCTAGTTTTTCTACAATAAACATGAACGAAGTTCATACGATTAGAAATTTGCTCAAAGTGTACTTTACATGTTAGTGATATGACTTTCGTGATCGTTGGTCGTTTAATAATCCTCTATCCACAGTCATTTATTTAAGGGTGTCTTCGCAATCAGTGGCGGCCCAACCAATTGACTACCCGAGCCATAATTGATTTTGGTTGCCCTCAAACACAAACAACAGTAACTATTAATTCTCTTGCAAACTAACATAATGTTAAACAAAAAAAAATTATCACACATAAAATCAATCGGACGATAATAGTTGATTCAAAAAAATATCAAATACTAGTTTCTCATACAAAATGCTACAACTTTTCAAGAAGCTCAAAGAAAAATACTTCTTGCATTTTTTTGAAGCAAAATCTTTAATTAAAGTGCCATAATCAAGTTTCTCTAAAAGCGAACTTTCAATTGAGATTATTGTCAATCCATTCAATCTCTCTCGTGGCATGGTTGTTAGAAGATAACTTTTGATTAACTTTAATTTAGAAAAACTTCTGTCCGCGGAAGCAACCGTGGCCGGTACAGTTAGCAAAATTCGATAAGCAAGTCATGCACATTGTAAACCTCCATTATCCACATAAGATCTTATGAAGTGAAGAATATCAATCAATTTGGTTATTTCTTTAGGTAACATAGCTTGCAAAGCTTTTAAATCTTGAAATAAGTCTTGTCCATGTATATATCACATTGTTGGTTGTATTTCAAATAACTTTCTAAACAAGTGCACCGTTCCATCAACTCTTCTTTATCAATTTCCATGAAATTTGCATTTAACCAAATCCGAAAATTTTATCATACACTTCAAATTGTTCAAATCGGTCTTTGAATGATGTAAGAGCTTGATCTATGATATGGATGAAGTATGTGACTCTAAATTTTTTTTCCGGTGATTGATTTCCCTCAACATTGGCTCAATATCTTCACCAAATTTTTTTTTTCTACGGAAAACTCTTTTCGTCTCAAATATTGGTTCGATACCAACATCTATAGCAAGTTCATTGGCTTCTTTCATCATTTCTTCACTTAATGTTTTGAAAAAATACAACGAGTTCTTTTAATTTTGTAATGGCATCCTCTAAATTCATATCCTCATTTTCAAGTGTTTTGCTTACTTGGTCTACATTGTTTAATAACTTATACTATATGCAAAGACTAATCAAGAACTCAAAATTCTCTAGAACATTCACACATAAGCTTTTAGCTTCCGCCATCACCATATCCTCTTTAGAGCTATTTGCAATTTCAATCAAAGCATCTCTCGACATTGGCGCTTTAAATCGAATAGCTCTCACACTTTCAACATGACTTTCCCACCGAGTAGTCGATAATGACTTAGGTGTTAAACCTTTTACATACTTTTTAAGAACATACCATTAATGAGTAAATCTCAAGAATAATGTATAAATTTTTTGCACGGATGCCAAAAAACTTCTTGCTTTTAACACAAGATTTAGCCATATCACATAGTGCAAGATTCAAACTATGACATCCACATGGTACATAAAATGCACGTGGATTTATATCAAGAAGTCTTTTTTGCACACCTTGATGCTTACCTTTCATGTTAGATTCGTTGTCATAACCTTGCCCCCTTATATCATCAATGTTATGTTTGAGTTCATTCAAAAAAATTTCAAGTTGTTTAAATAGACCAAGTCTGAATGTATCATCAACCATTATAAATCCAAGAAAAAACTCTTCCACCTTAACTTCATTAGTATCTTCAATGTCCACACATCTTATGATTATAGACATTTGCTCTTCATGACTCGAATTCGGTGTACAATCAAGCATGACGAAAAAATATTTTTTTTTACGATCTTTTTTGTTATATTTGCTTTGATCTCATTTGATAGTAAAGTTATTGTCTCATTTTAGATCTTATGGCTAAGATAATGATATTGAATTTCTTTATTTACTACACGTCGAAGATGGTCTTGCATAATTGCATCAAAGTTCGCTAGAAACTCAATAAGTTGGCAAAAAAATCCATTATTCTTTTCATAAATCTTCTCATTCTTTCCACAAAAGGTCAAACCATTTCGAGCAAGCGTTTTCACAACCCCAATTATTCGAATTAAAATCATCTTCCAAGGCCTTTTCTTTGTCAATTTGAACTTCTATTTTTTTCTGTCAACCGTTGCTTTTAGTTGTAACCCCTTTTGCAAATCAACCCACTTCACAACATTTTCACAATGTTTTGGATTAGTTTCATGCTCTCTAAATTTTCGAGGAAGATTATGCCAATCATGAATTCCATCATCGGATACAGTGATGAAGAGGAACGATAAGTTTATCAGGGGATTGAAGCCTGAGTTAGCTAGGGCCACATTACCTCATATTCGAGATCCTTCTGACTTTGTTGTGGAGATGGCCTTAAGGCATGAGGAGATTCTTGACTCTCTAGAGAAGAGCAAGGCTAAAGAATTCCAAGGTGGGTAGAATAAGAAGAATAAGTTCTTCCTAAGAAAGAGGCTCAGAAGGGTGGAGCAGATAAGAAGGGGAAGTCTGAGATTGTCTGGTTCAAGTGCGATAAGAAGGGGCACTTCGCTAATGAGTGTCATGCTGGGAAGGCTAAGGAGGTGGCTGGAAAGAAGAGTGTCAGGTGCTTCAACTATGACCAGATTGGCCATTATAAGAGCTAGTGCAAGGAGCCCGCTAAGGATGGAAAGGGCAAGGTGTATGCATTGGAACCTGCTTCTTCTAGGCCAACAACCCAGGAGAAAGGAAAGGCAGTCTTAGGAGGTACGCTTCAAATTTATGGTATGACTGTTAGCATTCAATTTGATACTGGTGCATCACATTCTTTTATATCTAGATGTTTGATAGGTAAGCTTAACCTAGAACCCGCATATTTAGTTACTTCCTTACAGGTTGTGAATCCAATAGGAGGGTATGCAACTCTAGGGTTGAGATGTGACCAGTTAGAGTTTGACCTATTAGGTCATACTTTTGTTTGCAGTTTGCATGTGTTTGATATTGTGGGGTTCGGGATTATTCTTGGTATGGATTGGTTAAGTTAGTACGATGCTAGGATATTTTGCCAGGATAGGAAAATATCGCTTAGACACCCTAATTGTAGTGACCGGATAGTTTATATCGTAGGAGGTTCTTGCGGTGAGATGTATGCTTTGTTGGGTGCTATGGAATTGGATGATGAGTTGAGTCGAGATTTCGTGGTTAAAGAATTCACATAAGTTTTTGATCTGTAGTTGGATTGCCACCGAAATGAGCCATTGAGTTTCGGATAGATTTGGTTCCGGGAGCAGAACCAGTGAGTAGGCTGCCAAGCAGGATGACCCCTACAAAGATGAGTGAGTTAAAGGTGTAGTTGGTGGATTTAGAAGGCAAGAGTTTTATCAAGCCGAGTAGTTCGCCTTGGGGAGCAGCCACAGTGTTTGCTAAGAAGCCGGATGGATCTTTAAGGCTATGTATTGATTATCGTAAGTTGAATGAGAGGACGATAAAGAATCGATATCCATTGCCAAGGATTGATGATTTGTTCGACCAGTCGAGTGGAGCCAAGGTATTTTGCAGTTGGATTTGGCGACAAGTTTCCATCAGCTCAGAGTAGCAGAGGATAGTATACCTTTGAGGGTGTTTAGGACTAGATATGGTCATACGAATGGTTAGTTATGCCGTTCGGACTGACTAATGCGCTAGCTTTCTTTGTAAATTTGATGAACCTGGTTTTCTGAGAGCACTTGGATAGGTTCGTATTGGTTTTCATGCATGATATCTTGATATACTCTAAGGATGAAAGAGAGCATGAAGTTCATCTTAGGGTGGTGCTTGAGATGCTGAAGAAGCATCAGCTGAAGGCAAAATTTTCAAAGTGTCATTTCTGGAAAAAAGAAGTGAATTTTCTTGGTCATGTAGTCTTAGGGGAAGGGTTGTCAGTAGATCCGACTAAGATTGAAGTGGTGAATAATTAGAAGAGACCCGAGACAGTGATGAAGATAAAGAGTTTCCTTGGATTGACTGGTTATTATCGAAGGTTCATTAAGGATTTTTCACGGATAGTGGCACCGATGACCAAGCCAACGAGAAATGATGTAAAATTTGTGTGGACCGATAAGTGTAAGGAAGCATTCCAGGGTTTGAAACACTTATTGACCCATGCACCGGTGTTAGTTGTTCTAGAAGAGAATCATGATTTGGTGGTTTATACCGATGCATGTGGAACATGACTAGGAGCTGTTCTGATGCAGAGGGGTAAAGTGATTGCCCATGCTTCTAGACAGCTTAAACCGCATGAGGTCAGATATCCAACACATGATTTGGAATTGGCTGAAGTGATTTTTGCGTTGAAGGTATAGCGACATTACCTTTTGGGAGAGAGGTTTGAGTTATATACAGATCATAAGTCATTGAATATTTGTTCTCTCATAAGGAGTTGAATTGAGACAGTAGAGGTGGTTAGAGTTTATTGCCGCTTATGATTTCGGGAATTAGTAGACACCAGGGAAAGGCAACAAGGTTGCATATGCACTTAGCAGGAAACATCAAAACGCAGCATTGGTGATGATTGCTGAGTGGAAAGATTTGGAAGCATTAGCAGATTGCAGAGTGCAGTGGAGATCTGAGGCGGGGTCTAGCATAGAAACCGTAGTGTTATCTTGTTTGGAAGTTCGACCAGTGATGATCGAGAAAATTGCTTCTAAACGGATAGAGGATCCAGTGTTAGCTGAATGGATCAGGAAGTTAAAAGATGGAACCGAGAGCGATGACTTGAAAGATTTCAGTCTTGACCAGAATGAGAGGTTGAGAAAGAAAGGGAGATTATATGTTCCGAGTGTGGGGAACATAAGGAAAGAAGTCTTATAGGAATGCCATCATTCAAAGTTCTCTATTCACCCAGGAGGTACTAAGATGTATCAGGATATGAATAGAAGTTTCTTCTGGGAATGTGTGACGCCCCACCTCTATACCCACGCTAACCAAGAACACTATGATGTAGTGCTGTCAATTAGCACGGAGAATAAGGCTGTGGAGGAGCGACCATCCATGTAACTTCTTTGTGCGAGCACCGATACGTCAGATTGAATAGAATGCATATCTTTTAAGGAGGAAATCCGACATACCGATACAAACACAAAGCTATCACACGGTGGCTATATATATTCTTCGGAAACAAACATAGAAATAATCATAACAGAATTCAGTCACAGACATCCATATCACAAAGGCGGAAGAAGATATGAATAAATATATAACACATGAAAGTGTACATCAGAGTAGTGGTCGGAAAGATCCACTATAATACAAAAGAATAGCATCACGTGCTATACAAAAGAATAAGTACAAAACATAGAGTCTATATCTCAAAGGTGTACAACCAAAAACTACAATCTATGTAGTTAGCCAAAAGTCAGAGTAATCCAGAAGAGAAGTCAAGCAGAAGCACCTGTAACATCTCGGTCTGACCCGAGTATTATTTATAAGAAAATAATAAACGGATCAGTCTAACTATAAATATCAGATGACATGATATAGGATAAAAGGTATGGCATAAACATATAATAACCATGAAGGCATACTACTATAAGTATGTAAATGATAATCAACAAGGGATTAATCAATGTCACAAGAATCTTCTCAAAGATCCAAACACATAAAAAGGGTAATGACACACAAATTCACCAATATACAAAAACTGATATCATATCAGTGAAAATCACAAAAGTTGGTGAAGCACTAAATCCAGAAATCAACACACGAAATCCAGAACAAATCCCAGAAATCAACACACGAAATCCAGAAATCACTAAAAGGGGGAAGTCCGACACACGGACGAGAAGTTATCTCATGGAAGCTATCCATTTAAATTTTCCGAACACACGGATGGCCCGAAGGCAAGTCCGACACACGGACGAAGAGACATCGCACATTGCTAGTCTAAACCATAAAATGATCATCATCGATCATAAAGAAGTGTCAATCACACTAAGCTAGTAAATATATGAGTTTAGCTTCATGTCCCATAACCACTTGCTTAACTTAAATATTTACGAACAAACTGTAGATCTTCACTAGGAAATTGTCACAAAAAGGGTTCAATCGAACAAGTCCAAGAGCTAACCGACGAAGTGAACGCAAGCGTTTCATACCACTCGTTTTACTAAGTCGTTTAAGTCGATTTCTCATTCGAGTGAAGTAAAGGCTTGTATATACTAGTAGATTGAAAATCGGTTTGAGAAAACGAACTTTTGATATTTAAAATAGTGTTGAAATCGCTTTGATGAAAGAGTTTTGATATTTACTATTAGTATTGAAACCTTCATATATCTTTAAAGTGACAAGTCATAAAACGATGGTAGAAACAAATCAATTCACGTTCGAAGACGTGAGTAAAGTCCAAAGAAGTCAATCCCAAAACCATCAAAGTAGAAATTCTGATAAACGTTTTTCAGAAGAGATTGCCTACGCAGAGTAATACGGGGTTCGACCTGCCCGGTCAGGTCGCGGGGGTCCAGGGGGCAGCGCCCACGGCGGGGTGCGGGGCAGCGCCCCGTCACGGTACGACTTAGTGAAGGCAAGCTGTCTCTAGAAGCCAAACCGGTCAAACGACCAAGTACTAACTCGCGAACGACCTAGGGGAAAAACAGGTCAAACGACCAAGTACTAACTCGCGAGCGACCTAAGGTCTGCGACTTAAATGCGAGCGACCTATCGAAGTGCGCGACCTAACAGTGAGGCGCGACCTAAGGTGATTCGCGACCTAAGGGTACGCGACCTAACATGGTTCGCGACCTAAGACTCGCGACTTAAAGTTTACCTGGGGAGTTATAGGTCGGCAACGACCTACGACTTAACAAAAGTCGAGCGACTTAAGAGGCATGGGAACCAGCGACCTAAAACTGGCGACCTAAGGATACGCGACCTAAAGGCTTGCGACCTAAAGGCACGCGACCTAGAGGTGAACGACCTAACGAGGTCCAGGGGAAGCGAACTAAAATGCTTCGACTTAAAGGTGCACGACTTAAGGTCTTACGACCTAACAACTTGGCTAGGCACGCGACCTAACGACTTAACTGGGCATGCGACCTAACGAATTAGCAAGGCACGCGACCTAACGACTTAAGCTTTGAACGACTCAAGGAGTTAACTCGCGAACGACCTAACACTTAACTCGTAACCGACCTAAGATTTGCCTTTAACTCCTGAACGACTTATGCCTTTTTCCTGGAGATTATAGGTCGGCAACGACCTACGACTTAAGGGCGAATACGACCTACGACTTAAGGACGCGCGACCTAACAGTGAACGAGCTAAAAATGGCCAGAACGACTTATGCTCCGTGTGGCTTTTCGACACGAACGACCTACGACTTAGGCTTATCTCGCGAACGACCTAGCGAAGGCAGAAACGACCTAAGTGCAGTTTTTCACCAAAAACACTAGAATTTTGGGTTTTTCACCAATCCAATCCAAACCAAATGCAAATGCTGATGCTAAAATGATAGGGAACCATTCCCAACAGTCCAAGATAGATATAGGCAAGATGTGAGATCAAAGATCTCACCTTTTCCACGAAATTGATGAAGATGAAGATTGAAAGCAAGGGGAAGCAATCCAAAGCTTGAATCCACAATCTTCTACTTGAATTTGATGTTGAATCTCGGATTTGCAATAGAATTTGAGTTGGGAGTTTTAATTTCTCTTTCCCTCCACCATTTTTGAAGAAGCTTGAAGTATTTGATGAAGTGATGAAGAGAAGAGGGGGTTGGGCTGAGTTAAGAAGGTGCAGTCCAAACCAAAGTCTCAAGCGGGAAAAGTGACGAAAATTTCACTATCTCCAAACATATCGAAGTTTACACTCAAAAAGATCGCAAACGTCATTTTGAACTCAATGGGGGTGGTCTCGAGTCCTAATTTGACCGTATGCAAAAAGTAGCTTTTCGGACTAACATCCGACTAACGATAAAATATTTAAATATAAAATCGATAGATATGCGGGTTGTTACAGAATGTATGAAGCGGGATATTGGGTTGTGTGTGAAGCAATGCATGATTCGCTAGCAGGCAAAGGCCGAACACCATAAACCAAGTGGGTTGCTTCAGCAATTAGATATTCCAGTATGGAAGTGGGATTCTATCTCCATGGATTTTGTTGACGGGTTGCCAAGGTCGAACAGGGGAAATGATAGTATATGGGTCATATTGGACAGATTGACCAAGAGTGCCCATTTCATTCCAGTTAGGTCAACCAGAATGGCACCTGTTTTGGCAAAGTTGTTTATAAAGAATGTGGTTAGACTGCATGGAATTCCTAGTAGCATAGTTAGTGATAGAGATCCTTTATTCACTAGTGAGTTCTGGAAGAGTCTGCAGGAAGTTTTCAGAACCAAGCTCAAGATGAGTACCACTTACCATCCGCAGACAGATGGGCAAACGGAAAGAGTTAACAAAATCTTAGAAGATTTGTTAAGAGCTTGTGTGTTAGATTTCGGGGGATCATGGGAGGATCATCTGCATTTAGTCAAGTTTTCGTATAACAACAGTTATCAGACTAGTATTAGGATGACACCGTTTGAAGCTTTGTATGGAAGGCCATGCAAATCTCCCGTATGTTGGTTAGAGACCAGGGATAGGTTGGTTCTTGGTCCAGAATTAGTCAGAGAAGCTGCAGAAAAGATTGACGTCATTCGGGCTAGAATGAAGGAAGTTCAGTCTAGGCAGAAAAATTATGCAGATAAGAGATGGAAAGATCCAGAGTTCTCAGTTGGAGATCAGGTTTTCATCAAAGTATCACCGATAAAGGGTGTGATTAGATTTGGGAAACCAGGGAAATTAGCACTGAGATTCCTTGGACCTTTTCCTATTGTTGAGAGGATCAGGAAACTCGCATATAGAGTTGAGTTACCGAGTAGTTTAGCAAGAGTCCTTGATGTTTTTCATGTTTCTCATCGCAGAAAGTGTGTTAGAGACCCAGAGACTACTATTGCACCGACTATGCTAGATGATTTAGTGGTAGAACCAGATTCGACTATGGTAAGGAAGCCAGTTCGCATAGTTGCGAGAGATGAGAAGAGGCTTAGAACTAAGACGGTCAGATTAGTCAAAGTCTAGTGGAGCGACGATGACAGAGACTGTACTTGGGAGATTGAGAGCAGGATTAGAGATACTTATCCTGACTTGTTTGGTGGTATGTTTTACCTTCTTGTTTGATTTGTTGTGTACCTTATCGTAATTTCGAGGACGAAATTCTTTAAGGAGGGGAGTTAGTAACACCCCATATTTTTGGTAACATTATTTAGGATACTTAATTAGCTAAATAAAATAAAATAATGTGTTGATTATGGGATTGAGATTTGCTTTAATCAAAGGTAGCCATGCCATTTAACAATGAATTAAAAGAAGAGTTTAAATTGAAATAAAGGAGGGGTAAAATAGGAAAGAGGCCATTCTTATACCCTAAACCCTTTGGCCGTGTACCCCTACACGTCCATTTCATTTCATCAAAATTTTTAAAATAAGGGACCGACCACCATTAACAAGGAAGAGAGGAAGAAAAGCTAGGAAGAAGCTAATTCAAATCAAATCTATTCACATCTCAATCTCTTTAATCTCTAAAGCTAAGGTGAATAATGTTTACATCTCATTTTTTATTGTGTTTTCAATTTTTAGATGAATGTCGAGTATTTTGCATTGATTTGCCATGTTTTTGAATGATGGAATGATCATATATACATGTTGATGATTTATGTATGTTCATATTGATTTTATGATATGTTTTAAGGTGAAAACCCTATAAAATGACATCCAAATGCCTTGCGAATTTTTATGAAGATCATAATTATTATTTTGGAGATGGGTTTCAATTTTCAAAATTTTCTGAAATTATGTGGAATTTATATGAATTTTCTAGTAAAGAAAATGTTAATTTGGGTTAATAATTATTTTTGTTTAAATAATAAAATATTTGGATCCGAAATTTTTATATATCGGAAAACATATTAAAAGAGATTTTTTGGAATTTTTGTAGATTTTTCCTAAGTGTTTTAATGGTTACATAAAATTATTTAAGGTATGGGACTTAATGTTTTATATAATTTAAAGAAGAGAAGGGGCTTTTTGTAAAATAATTTAAATTATTAAATCTGGAAAGCGGCAGCACTTTTGAAAAGTGCAGTACTTTTTATTGGTAAAGAAAGAGGCAACTAATCACAATTAGACACGTGAAGCATGTTAGGTGAAAAGAACTATTTGCTACATGTTTTTCACTGTTTTGACACCGTCGACACCAGGTTCCGCCTCCTCATCTTTGCTTTCGACACAGTCAAAACCAATGCACATGGTACCAATTTACTGGTACGTAGTGAATTGGATGTAGGGGGAAGGTAGGGAGTCAAAACCAGGGGTTTCGAAGGGGTTGAGGCTGTACTTTGTTTTTAAATTAAAAATGCGCCTGCTTGCTTTAGACTAAAACGGCTTTCGACTCAATTAGCTTCGACCGGGTTCAATGGATTTAAAGAAATGGTTTCGATTGGGTTGCGCTTTTGTTTTAAATGAGTGCTTTCGACTAAGTCGAAACCTTTTTACTGCCACTTTCTACTTTTCGACCCAGATGGTTTCGTAAGGGTTATTTTGTTTTCTAAAAATCTGGCCACCTCTCCAATGCTTTCGAAAGGGATGGTTTTGACACCATCACTTCTTTACTTAGGAAATGGTTTCAAAGCAGATGCTTTCAATTTGAATGTTTTTAAGACCCTTTTTCTATAATTGAAGTAAAACTTAAATGGTTTCAAAAGAGACAGTTTTAAATGGTTTCGAAACAGATGCTTTCGACTTTAATGGGTTTCTGATCCTTTTTCTCTACTTGAAGGCAGAATCCAAATGGTTTCGACCGAGAAATTTTTCAAAGGTTTCGAAGGGGTAAATTTTTGAATGGTTTCAAAATGTTTCCACATGTTTTAAATTGAACCCAAAGTGCTTTCGAAAGGATTGAGTTTTGACTGTTTCGAAAGGTTTTAATGAATGGTTTCGAAAGGGATGGTTCCCCGGGGTTTCGAAAGGGTTGAAAGGAAAGTTTTTTCCTATGTTTTCGAAAGGCAATATTTAAAAGGTTTTTAAAAGAGGATGTCTGATATTTTGAAGCTTTCGGAGAAAAGAAAGGAAAGATTTTCTAATGTTTTTGAAAGGCAATATTTAATGGTTTCGAAAGGGTATTTCAATGGATTCGAAGGGGTTACCTTTAATGGTTTCGAAAGGGTTGTTTAAAGGTTTTAAACAAAGGTTTCGAATGTGTTAAATAGGCAATGTAGCCTAAGTATTTTCAAGTTGAGAAGGGTTTTAACTTGCTTTGGAAGGATAGTTAATGCTCATTAAATCTCATTAACATTATTTTGAGTAAAGTATATATATCATGGCAAAATAGCTTAGAGTAAATCTAAGAATATATTTTCCTTGTATAAGTATGATTTAAAAGGTTAAATCATTTTGAAAAGGTTTTCAAGGAAAAAGAAATAGGGTAGCTAACTAAGAAAATAATTCAGACAGTTAGTCTCGTTTGTGGGCAGTCAGCCCAGTTGTATGGACAGATAGTCCATTTGTAGCATAACGGACCTTGCTATTATGTTGTGGACAGATAGTCTACTTATTACCTGTTTTTGGACAGATAGTCCATTTATTAGCATAAAGGATATTGCTATTTTGATATAATCAGTTTGATTAACCAGTTTGGTTGCAGGAAAGAATTTGCAAAATATATGCTTTAATGAGGATATTAGTGAGGGGAAACCCGTTCCGCTAAGCGGTGTGGTCTCACTCAATATCAGTAAACCGAGATGTAACAAAATTATTCACACCAGGCTTTATGTTTGACTCGAAGGTTTTGTTTCCCCTTAAACTCTCGGGTGCTCAAAATTGATTTGAGTAGGCTGAGGGTTGAGGTTTTCAGGTTTTAGTCTTTTGGCAAATAAAGCTTCTGAAGACAAGCAGGTGGCTGATGGATAGCTAATTAGGATTTGCAGTTTCATTTTGTTTTGATTCCGCTGTGTATATTAAGTCAGATACGACTATATTGCTTTGATCGACCAAGGGGGCATTGTCACATGTCGCTCTTGGCGTACTTTTGTAATGATTATAGTTAATCTTTACCTGGGAAACGTTATGGGATTATGTACCTTGGATATGAATTTTTTTTGAAATGTAATCGGCAAAATGTGGTTTTTGGAAGTTTGTGATTTTGTTCATATTCAAATGCTTCTGATATTTTGGATACCATTATCATTACCGTATTTTGTCACCAGAAGTTAATACTATTGATGACTGCAGCATCTATATCGCTTAGCATTTGGCCTCTAGATACGGTATGTTACACTTGGAGTCACTGAATTCGAAGTGGTGGGTCAGTGAAGAACGATGCTTGGAGTTATCTTGGCATTTTCTTGGAGAAAATCTTGGTTTTACCCGAGTTTGGCTTTGAGCCAAAGTTTATAGGGTTTGCTTAGAGTCACATCACCTATGTTCTCCAACCTTTGGGAGTATCGTTTGAGTAGCGGTTGCTTTTCCGTTCCTTGGTTGCAATTCAGAAGCTGCCACTTGATCCTCTATGCTCTGGTCAGTCACAAGACATAAGGGAAGTCGATAGAATGCACCATCTTTAAGTTGAGTTTCGAATGCAGAATGCGGGGGCACGGCGCTGCGGCACGGGTTTTAGAGCCTTTTTCTTAAAATTTGGATCGTACCCGAAAAAGTTTTTTTAACAAATGATCGGTTATGAAAACGATCGGTTGCAACAATAATTGGTTGAAAACGATCGGTTGGAATGCTAAAGCGGTGGAATTGTCGGTAGTAGTAACGATAAGTTAGAATATCAAGGCAGTTCGAACGATCGGTGGAAATGTTAACTGGAACGATCGATAGATATGATCTTGGAACGATCGATGTAAGCAATGTTATGGAAATAATGATCGGTGAAAATAATGATCGGTCTAAATATTTGGTGGGAACGATCGGGCATAAATGATTGGTGAAAATGACCCGTTGGAACGATCTATTGGAACAATCAGTAAAAATAACGATCGGTGAAAAGGTTCATGGGAACGACCATATAGAAATGATCGGTGTAAATCCATATAGCAATGGAACGATCGTGCAAAAAAGATCGTATAGAAACGATCGGTGTAAATCCATATAGCAATGAAACGATCGTACAAGAACGATCATATGATGCTGGAGGGAGGAACGATCGGTTGAGGAACGAACGATCGATAAGGAAGATTGATTGGTGTAAACTATAGGCTGGAGCGATCTTTTAGGAATGATCGTACAAAAACGATCGTATAGAAACGATCGTTATGGAACGATTGTATAGAAAAAACGATCGACCAAATTCACATTGGTGGAACGGCCAATGAGAAACGATCATATGGAACGATCATACATAATGATGCAGCATATGGATTTGTAGGGAACGATCGTTCATTGAGTATGTATGGAGCATGGCCGATAACCGATCGTTTACAGATGCTTCAAAACTTGAAAATGTACGCACATTGATCAAACACATGACTAATTGATCCTTAATATCATGATTTCCTTCTTCTACAGGGGTAGTAGACTTGGCATCTCTGGCCATGGCTAATAGTTTCATTGTAGATCTCTTTCAAATCTGCATAGAATAGGAAACTTGTCAATCAGAAGCTGGATCTATCTCATGAACATGAAAATCCACAAGTAGAAGATGAGATCCAATCAAGCTAAGAATTCATTTCCCAGTGAAAGCACCAAAATGTTGACGCCAAAAATGGGCAACAACACCCAATAAAATCTCGTAGAGATTAAACGATGGATGAAATTAAAACATAGCAGAAAAAGTAATTTACATAGCAGAAAAAGTAAATGAACACACGGATTTTTATAATGGTTCGGCAATCTTGGCCTACATCCACTTCATATTTTTATCGATCTTGCACTTGATTATAATTACAAGGATGTTTGGATCAGCTAGGATCCATTAGTACAACAACGAAGAATAAAAATGGCAGAGCCTAGGCAGCAGAAAGAAGGATCCTCTTTACCGCTATATTTATAGGAGAAGACATGCATGGGTTAGGCTGAAATTTTGCAAGAAGAGTCTCTAGATCTGTAGGGGCCCACCATAACGATCGGTGGCCCTAACTCGATATTTTGGAACGATCGGCCAAAGTTTACCCGATCGTTATTTGGCCTTTGATTGATGTGCGATCATTAGTGTAGGCTCTTCATGATGTAAGATACTTTCTCTTCAAATTTCTTTCAATTCCAACGTACCATTTGTGAGATATCGCATTTTCCGTGAAACTATGGATTGTTTTGGCTGATTTTGTACGATCGTTATGGAACGATCAGTATGTCTTTCCAAGATTTAGGAGTTTTGTCATGCGGTCTTTTCTGTGGGCTCCACCCTTCAATATATTGGTCCTCTGAAAGTTTCAAGTGCATTGGCTTTGTAGATTTTGAGATATTGATCGATCTTCATCGATTTATGCTGTTTTATGGATCGTTTTAGATTGATCCATATAAATTTGTCCATAACTCGAGCGTACGAACTCCGATTGACTTGAAATCTAAACGTAGCCTCACGGGGCCTTCCTTGTCACTTCAGATTGATTGCACCTTGATTAGATCCGGTCTGAATATGCTCGACCATCGTCCATAGTCTTGTATATTATTGATTCTCAAGGTTGGTAACCACTCATTTTTAGTCAAATCTACGGTATCACGGCCATGCCAAAAGGCGGGATAACACATTTGATGTGGCCTTTATCTTTCTTTACATCCTATTTTTAAAGAATGGTTGGCTACTATTGGTCTATCTCCCATTCAGCTTGCCCCTATATCTTATCACCTCTTAGCATGTACCTACATTCTATATGCCGAAAACTTAACTCCTCCCGCTAATCGAGAACTGCTCCTTTTATATTCGATGCTTAAGAGCCTAACTTAGAGATGCGTTGGATTTTACTATATTAAAACTACAAAATCTCTTTTTTCAACAACTCCGTGCAAGACTTATAGGTGGGCAGATCAATTCTTTTTTATTTTAAACCAGGATGACCTCATTTCCTCGTTTGGGGAACCCGGTACTGCCTTGCCCTTTTTCCTTATTACAACTCCTGAGATTTCATTCATTGAATTGGATTTTCTTTTCTTTTTAGTTAATTTTCATGATTTTTCTAAAGACGAGCGAGATCTCTTTTCATCTCGTAAGATGACAATGTTTAGTTTTGTTGTGGAGGTTCATAAGTGTTCGAATCTTTTCACGAAAGTCATAATGTATAGACATAATTTCCTCCATCAACATCATCATTTTTGTTGTTCTATTTTTGTTTATGCTTTTTACATGGCTGTACCACTTGTTATATTTTAGCTATATGCATGGCATTAAGCATATTGTTACTTAAACTGTATATGTACCATGTCTTCGAGTTTGGTTGCTACACTAAAGAAGAAGAAAGATGCGAAGAGATCTGGTGACGATTTGATTGTGCTAGAAGACCCGATCAAGAAATAGAAAGTAGACCTTCCTTATTCTTCTTAAGTAATTCTGACTGCCCTGATTCAGGTACCCTTTATTAGTGCACTCCCGTCCTTTTCTTGCTTCATACCTATTTCGAGGTAAGGCTCTATTTCTGACCTGATCGAATGAATGGGGCGCTTCTCATCGAGGATGTAATTGAATTAACTCCTACCTTGGTGGCTTTTCTTCCTCCGCTTACTAAGGATCTTTTCTCAAACTTTCATCATGGTATCTTTCAAGTAAGTTCGTTGATTATTCATTGGTTAACTTAATCTGATGGATATTTGAAAGTATTTCTTATGCTTTATTATGCCATTGTGCCCAGGGAATGGCTTCTACGATTGAGTTTCCCAAACGACTCGTGGATTTAGAGTCAGTGTCAGGTAGAGATCAGGTTGAGATCACCCGATTTAGATTGGATATTGAGGTAGGAACGAAAAAGGAGAGGGATGCTAAGACAAAATTAGAAGAGATGGCCAAACAACTTGATCGTGTTACAAGGAGGCTGACCTACGGGTAGTCAAGGCGGAGGAAAATGTTAACAGGTGGAGGGAAAGGGGAAAGGGATTTAAGGTGAAACTTGTCGAGATGGTGAAAGATCTTGATTCTACAACTTTTAATGTTCTGTACAAAGTTTATACTTAAGTGAAAAAATAGTTTTTTCGGATCAGCTCGACATGATGGATGCGGAAGTTAGTTTGGATTCCTTGAGGGTGCCGGAACTATAATGGATGCATTGGATTATTGCAGGAGGAAGTGGTCCCGAGAGCGTAAGGGGACTCCAGACTCCCTTTCTAAGGTAGTTCAGGAGGAGGTGGTGCTTGATGACTCTGATACAAAGCAGAACCCATCTAACGTAGGAGCATAATCTGGAGTCACCTTATTGGGATCTTTAAATAATACAAAATTAAATGTTTAAACGCTTTTTTTTGTTTTTGGATGTTCTGACTTGGTTGTACTGTTTTTAGTTTTGTATATGTACATAGTGGGTTTATGAGATATTGGTTATTCACCTTACCATATTATTTTATTATTATTATTATTTACGAGTATATATGCACGCCCAGGTGGGCCTGCATTTAATCACAATGTCCATGCATTTATGGTTACACCTATGGAAGTATATTTGACAATACCATTGCCAGCATAAAATGAACCTGAAACAACAACTGAGAAGACCGAGACAACTAATAAAAATCCATAGAGCCAATAACTTAAAAGCTTTTATAGTTTCTTTTGTTTTGACTTATTTTACAGTACTGGAAATGGAAATAATACTTGTACTTTTACATGCATATACTCGTTTAGCTAATGTAGGCCGTAAGCAAAAATGTATCTGAATACATCATCTTTTAGAATTCTATTAACAGTGAGAGTTTAATGACATGATTCCATCGTGGCTTTTTGAAATTTTAAATTTGTAAGGTGGTTCTGATATATGACCATGTTTATATTTTGAAATTTAAAAGGTGGTTTCCAATAAATTATTATTGTGGCCAATTTGGATGCATCACTTAAACTTAAAGATCCCATCGGAGTCGTTGGCAATTTTTATGACTGCCAATGTCTATGTAAGGTCCAAGTTGTCACTCCTTAAACAATGAAACTGTTCATGACTTAATTTGACATTGTTCCCATCGGGTATTTTAGTGTTCTTTGACTATGTAAATCAATGGTACTACTTTTGTTTTGTGCTAAGTTATTACTCATTATATCGTTTACCTTTTTTGCGGGCTTTGGGTTCATTATCTTGCATTTTTTATAATTTCATTTTCAGCGTGCGTTCTTGATTACTAAATATAATTCAGAATATGGAGGTATACTCCCCTTTAGTTTAACAGCGTGAATTAACTGCTGAGGTCTACGATTATGGACCATCTGTGTTCTTTATCTTTGAATCTTCACCATTCTTTATCTTTTATGTTTGTCCTAGTCAGCATGATTAAATGCTTTTTGTTATATAGATATAGATTGTTTTAATTAGTTCCACATCCTCTAAAATATATTAGTTTTGTTGTATATAAGCTAAGAGATGGAAAAAGGAAGACATCTAATTAATTGAGTTGAAATGCTGCCTTGAACTTTAATAATATGGTCAAGGGAAAGGTGACACTCAGATTAATTGACATTTCGGTTTAGAAATTTTTAGCTACTACAGACGACTAAAATTTATAGCACAATCAAGCATCCAATTAACATTTCATTTACAAAGATGTAAAGGGTATTTTAGGAAATTCAAAAAGACACGGTTGAATTCTACTCATGGAATTCTCATTATTAATAGTAGAGATAGTAGAGATATGGATGTTATTATATTATATATTTTTTTCATGACAAAATCTGATACAGTCCTTTTCTTATATTCGTAGATAAAATCAAAGGATGTTGAGACATAGTAAGTGTAATAGTAACATTTAAGGATGCCTTATAAGTAATTGTATGTCGATTGGATTTGTCGATTATAAATGTAATACACTTGGGTTTTGAAATATGAGGTCTGAACTATGAATAGAAGTTTGTATACTATGAAACTATAAAAAGGATTTTATATACTGTTGATATTCTTCCTTTATAAATGGGTAAGGAAATTAATCTTTTACATTTAGCTTGGTTAACTAAATAAATAGTCATAAATCATAAGAAAGCAACGATACATTTATATGCTTTTTTAGCTTTATTCAATAAACATAAATCACAACAATTTCAATAAAAGTTTGAAAAAAACAACGATGGTCAAGACTCAAGAGTATTTGATAAAAAATATGGCAATGGATTATATTGTTTAAATATGGGATTCCATAGTTATACAAATCAAGAGTTCCATTATTGTGTGGTAAGTTGTACTGTTCGACTTTTATAGTTGGTTCAATGTAATTATTTGGTTAAATGTACCTGAAAATATTTTGTGCGTGAATGATGAAGTGTAATGCACAGCTAGAAGGAGTTTGGATGGCAAGAAAGTGGAAATTAATGTTAAGAAACGGAAAAGGCAGGAGTTACGGGAAAAAGAAACACACACACACACACACACACATATATATATATTTCTTAAATTTGTATAAAATGTTACATTTCTAAATGTGAAACCTTGTCAATTGTACACATAAATTAAGATTTAAAACCAATTAATTAATTTACCTTAGTTCCATTTCTTTTACCAATTTATTACTTTATAATAAATTTACGTTTCTATTTATTTTATACATTCACACCTCCTGTTACTGCATAAATTCTTATTAATGACATTAAAGATTTTCTAATTATTTTATAGACTAAATAGGCAACTTCTAATAGCTGTTATCACTACCCTTTAATTTACACTTAAGTTTATCATATATTCAACTAATTATCATAATTACTTACCTGATATTGAATTCATTCAATTACTATCAATTATACAAATTTATTTATTTATACACCACTTACCCTTATTTACTTATATTTAAATTTATACTCAAATATAACTGTTATAGCTAAATCAATAGACCAATTAAATAGTAACTCACACCCATTACTATTACTTAAATCCACATTAATGAATCCATTATTATTTACAAATCAAATGTTACAATTACTCAATTAACACCGATTTACTTCAATTTCTATTTATCACATATTATCTCATTAATGATTCAACATTCACACTTGTTTCTCACTTGTTTCTTACATTCAAATTTATAACTAATTTACATTATTTCATCATTGGGACTTTATTTCAATTGTTACTAATTAGTTCTAATTACCATTGTTCAATTATTAATAGATAAAGTCTTTTTTTAAATCACCCAAAACTTATTAACCTAACAAATTAAATTATTGAAAATTTTACGGGTCGTTACAGAATCTATTCCTACTAAATTGAAGACATAAGATTCAAATATAATGCATTTTATTTTCTCGTTATTTTACAAATTTGATATATTTGAATATCATAACACTGAAAAAAGAAACAGTAAAACTAACGCATGTTAATTTTCACTAACTTCATTAGTGCCACTCAGCAATAGAACAAAAAATATATGCAGTCACATGTGTATAGTACTACAATACTCCGTCAAATGGAACAGCAGACTAAAATATTTTAAAACAACATAAATAAAACCGTCCATTAAATTATATCATCTTAATGGTTAAAGTACATGACATACTTCATCTTCTACCCATTTATCTGGGTCTTCTCTAGCACCATCCTCTTCACTTGGTTCACCTTTAGCAAGCTGGTTTTCATCTGCTGTAAATAACCTATTATCCTGCTCAACCAATTGATCCACTCAACTGAAACATGCCTAAAGTTGAAATAATTGTTGTTTGAATCAATTTTCAAGAATCTGAGCCTTCTCTTCTTCTATTTTGCTTCTTCTTTGTCTTATCATAGGCCCATTTTCATTATTGTGATCTTCCATTTTTCTCAAGGAGAAATCAACCTGAGAATGACATTAGAACTTCAAAAAAGTATGACAAATAGCATTATGATATAAGTACTTTAAATGCCTAATTAAGAAATAAAAGATGATATTGACTTTTCTAAAATAGATATGTTCCATATGGTATTTGAGCTGGTTAAGAACTCTCTATATGCAGTTGAAAAATAGTCCATGGATTCTACTAAAGAATCCCGACAGGTATTTCACACATTTGATAATGAAAAGGTAATTTTTGTTTCCATATATGGAACCTTTGAGTGAATCCACCCTAGTTTAATGAGTAAATTGTCTTCTACAAAACAAAAAAAATTATACAATTCATCCACCTAAGTTTACTTCCTTTTCTTTTTACGTATTCCAAACTTCTTCCTTTCAAAATAATTACTTAACTTTTTTCTTTTTATTTTGTAGAAAATAATGCATCATGATCAAACAATCCAAAACTTATGCTTCAAGAAAGTAAACTACACCATATGAAGCAAGGACAATAATAAGAAAACGTTGTTTTATAGTCAATAATTAGAAATCTAATGTAAAAATGGATCAGAAACTTGATTGTACAAATTGATTTCATAGTTGTAGTACAATAGATTTTGTCTTTTTGAATCTTTAGTTAGAACGTATTGATTTATTAATGCTTATTAGTGGCATTCATAAAAGTAAATTTTTGTAATCCAAATTTAGTTTAAAGAAGAAAGTAACCAATGACTGATGTACCATTGGCAGGCGGTAGGAACACATGAGGGAAGTTTGATATGGTAGATAAGAAAGTAACGGGAGATAATTTGTTGAAACTGCAAAAAAAAATGGTTTATATCAGAGTTCATTATTGTAGGAATAAAAGTGAAACTTCATGTAGTCTGCATTTGGATGGTTTTGAAATCTAGTATCATATAATCTTATGGTAAATCCTTACATGCAACACATCGTCAGCTATTAATGTTTCAGATAGAGCAGAAGTTATTCAGTAACAGACCACAAAACCATCTGTCTCAATTAGGATATGAAAATGAGACAACAACCAATATATAATTTTCTAACGAAAACAAAAGTTGGGAGTAAAAGAAATGTGAAGTAGAAGTAGATTAATAAAAGTGGCGCTGATTGACCATAATGAAATTGGAGTAGCTACAATAAGTCCTGGTAAAGAGCAAAACTGCCCACCGAAGAAACATATACTAAGTATTAAGTCGAATAAACTGCAAGAAAGACCATCCGTTAATGCAAAAACCCAACTATTGCTAACCTATTCCATAAACAACGTCAAATAGTTCGAGAACCATTGGACAACTTAATTGGAAGTCAACGGTGGAAAATGATCTGATCTGCCATTGATGGAGCAGGTCAAGCTGGTTAGCTAGCACAATTGGCGGTCAGAAACATGTAGGGACGAAGGATGCGGTGCCAAAGTTCAGAAGATGGTAAGCTGGTAGATGATAGGCGGGAGGTAAGCATAATGATTTGATTGAAAGATTCAATGCATCAATTGCAAGTGTTTTCTCATATATTAAATCGACAATAGTGCTTGTTTATTGCAGTACGTAAAGGACGACTGAAGTTGCTTTTGTATGTTCACAGACCAATACAGGCTAACGGTACAGTAAATATGTGAGTAAAAGTCGAACGAAAAAGATGGGATTATATTGTATTATGAATAATGTCCATCTGACCTTTATTTATCTGTACAGTATATATGTACTAAAATATAAAATTGTACTTAATAGAGAAGTGTTAGTGTGGTAGTAATAAAGCATGAACTATGATATAAATCAGCTGTTTTTTCCCTACCCACTATAAATAAGCAGCAAACATGCACAAAATAATATCGTAGTTAACTTAGAGTACGAAAATATAGTTACTATAAATAAAATTCATCATAATAACATAATTAGAGTAAATAACAAAAGTAAATTACCAAATTTGCTCGCTTTAGTTGCTGGCATATCCAAATACAGTGGATGTCTCGCTGGATCGAAAGTTGTCATTTAAGGCAAATGCTATTGATTCTATGCATCCAAAGTTTGAAAACGTGCCTATTAATTCCACTTTGTGCAGAATATCACTCTATTGTCATAGTTTTGCTTGTATGTTGTCAAGGGTGTGTAAGTAATATAACTGAAATAGTAGAACTAAATTTAAGGTTAAATGGGTAAAGGTACAAAAAAAACATGAATGCACAACCTACTGTTTTAAAGGAGCGAAAAGCAACTTTCTTCATATTCCTCCTTTATGTGCATCAATTTCATTCGACACCTAAATTATGTGCAATAACCATCGATCCCCTCAGCCAAAATCCAATTACGATCAATTGCACACCAACCAAGCAATCTACTATTAGAGAATAAAACCAATGCTTCATTTTGGAACCTGTTAAGCCAGGAGCATCGACCGTGAGATGAAGGAAATACAAATGGCCGAGCAGATCTGGAGCATGTGGAACAGGTTTTTGCCGATAATTTTATAGACATGGACCATGGAAAACATTCAATTGCTCACTTTTATCCCCTCTTGGTTGGTTTCTGACTAATGTTTAGAGGGTTGGGAAAATGGGTAAGAGAATTTGGTGAAAAGTTCAAAGAGTTGAGGATGACAGTTCACTACACCAAAACAGTCATTTGGCAACACTTTTTTTTTCATTTGGCGACACTTATATGGGTTGCATTTTAGTCTCGCTAATAAGTGTCGCTATCCAATATAAGTGTTACTGAAAATAAAAATTTACACTTTTAAATATGGCGACACTTATTTTCGTTGTAAGCCTTGGTTTAATTGGAGTTAATTGAAATATACTAGGGCAAAATTGTAATTAAATAACATATCACGCTTAACCCTAACCACGCTTATTCCTCCTGGCCGCATTTTCCCCAAATCGTTCCCAGGATATTTCAATTACACGTTCGATTACCAGGCATACCTCTCCTCTCTACCACTTCAATCACTTCCATCTCTCTCCCACCCGTGGACCTTCAATAATCCGTCAATGCAATTAACGATGGATCTAGACAGGCGAAACTGCTATTGTAGGAAGCTAAAGTCTGGATCTAAAACGCGCTGCTTTGGTCTGGTTTGAGATGCCTAAGTATTGATGAGTGCTACCGTCGCTTGAAATTTATGCCTCAGCCTCAATAGCTCATCGTCGCCTTATGAAAGTCGCGATGTCGAGTCACGTTTCCCTTTGTTGCCTATGGTTCGTGTCACCGTTAGATGGTCAGAGAACTCGTGGTTGCTTGGTTAGGTGGTTGCATTATTGAAATTGAGATCTCAAACTCTCGGTATGAGCCATTTGATTTACCTATCTTCCCAACCGCACACGAATTGCTTCAGATACGAGATTACCATCCATAGTTCTATTTCAATCTATTGTTGTATAATTTTATTTACAATGGTATGTCCGTAGCTGTAATAAATTTCAAATCTGATCATCATTATCAATGCCTGACTCAGTTTCATTTGTTTTTGTTTCTGCAGTTCAAACCTAGGGTTTTAATATCTGGGTCATCGGTTGTTACTCAGTAAAGCAGTCGACGCTCTGGTAATTTGATTTACAAAAATGAATTCGAACTATCTGTCACATTACTTGATTGTTATAATCTTGCGATGTATGTTTTTCTAAATGTAGCCTACCGATTTAGCTGTACCATTTCTGGTTTCCAGTATGGATGTTCTTTTTATAATTGTAAAAGCTCCAATACTTGTTTACTGTTACACACTTTTTATAATTATAAATAGCACATTCATAGAAAGCATCACGATAATCATGGTCATATTGAGAATGATGAGTCATGACATCTAGTAAGTGAAGTTTCGAGAAAAATTGCAGATTGTCAAGAGTATTTTCTTATAAATGGATATTATAAAAACATTAAATGATACACAATTCGTGATGTTAAACGAATGAAGATAGCAAGATTATTTATCTGTTTAGGTTTATTTGCATTTATTGGAGAAACTGTATAAAAGTTTAAACGATCACACTCGAAAGATGCATTTCAGCTTGCCATTTTCTGTCTTTGCTTACCCAGTTTTCTTGTATGCGTATGTACTTATGTACAATTATATGAATAATTAAATTCAATACTTTTACTTCGAATTTAAGTTTTGAGCCTTACAGTGGAAAATATGTCCTAGCAAATCTGGTTCACATTACAATCCCAACAATGATTTGTTCCTTCCACATGAAAAATGGGATGCCATAACTTCAACTATATTCTGGTTTATAATGCTTGCCTTAATTTTACTATCAACTTTTATTTTTGGACCGTCAATGGTACTCAGGTTTTATGTTGTAGCTCACGCTGTAGGTATAATTTAGTTTCTTACAAATTACTTAAAGTCTTAAACTGATCTTTGTTGTTTAGCTACAGTTTCAATGGTGACTGTAACATAATTTAATATCTACTATTAATATTTTAATATTTCTTAGCACTGTTGCAAATCAATGGTTTACTTTTATATTATTTTTCAGCAATAATTTGAATTTAAAAGGGTATTTTGGAAAGTTTCCTTTTTATGTTGTGAAGACAGTTGGGAAAGTTGTAGAAGGGTTTTACCAGGTGAAGTATTTGCTTTGAAATATATATTGAGGTTTATGATCAATCGTGCATTCAATGTACCGGATAAAAGAGTTGTCCTTGTTCACCCCAAAATATCTCCTTCACGGACCTGGACCAGTGACCATGTGTTTGTTGTGTTTGAATAATACATGATTGTGTGTGATTGTGTGGTGCCAACTTGTGCTTCCCTCTGATGCTTGGTATTTCACTGGTATAATTGACAAAGCAAATGTATTTCACTGGTATAACTGAGTATAAATAACACATTTTTAGAGGTACTAAATATAGTTTGTATTACTTTGGAATGGATCAATAGTGTTTTTTTTTCCAGGTATACAGCAATCACAATTTGAAATGGATCAACAGGTCAGATCTAGTTTATGGCTCGACACCGCCTCGCCCATACACAGTTCGGGCATCATTTGAAATAGAGGCTAACACATTCCAAACTGCATATTTCCTTGGGCTCAGTTCAGCAAGCACAGCACAGCACCTGGCAGCACCATCAAATACCTTCAGTTCTGTCCGCATCGCTTGAGCTTATCAACTTCACTTCAGAGCACCTCAATCCCTCCGCTGTACCCTAATATTCTCCAATATCCTCTCTTTTTTCTAGGTTCTTGTGTGTTTTGTTTTTGGTTTTGTAATGTGAACTTGCAAGTTTAAGGGTTTAGTCTATATATATAAATAAATGCAGTCATATTGTGAGGTTTCCTGTATTCTTATTTCTAAGATGTACCTTTGGATTCTGAAATGTATTGTACTTGTTATGAAGTAGTTGACATTGTTATGAAGTAGTTGACTATGAAATTTATGTTGTTATTTGATCATGAATATTGTAAATTTTGGGTTCCTATTGAATGTAGTATAATAATGCTGTTAAAGCGTTATAAGCGTTGGCAATTAAAATATACCAACGCTTATAAGCGTCAACATAGAAAATTAAACAATGTTGGATGGTTAATTTTCCAACGTTTATAAGCGTTACTAAATAATATACACCAACGTTTATAAGCATTGGCGAATACAACCTTCCAATGCTTATAAGCGTTGGGAAACTAAACTTGCCAACGCTTATAAGCGTTGGCAATAAATTGCAACGCCCCTACAGCGACGCTAATAAGCGTTGCTGAAACTGTTTGCGACAGTTATACTCGTTGGGAATCACCTGTTTTGGTGTAGTGGTTACGAATGCATTGAGTAAGTGGATGTATATATATCATGATAAAAAAATTCGAGTTGGTTTAATCTAAAGGTGCTACTAAACTTTGATTGTAGTGAATGATTTAAATGCAGGCAAAAAAACTAATCATTGTTTACTAAAATATACATTAATACTCATCTTAGATATAAATACTTTATCAAACTGCTACAAAATTAATTTTTCATGCTAAGAGAAAAACAATTTACCTTCTTTTCCATCTTACAAATCGACATAATCGGCTTTCATCCTTTGAGCTTTTAGCACATATAAAGCCATGACCAAAAGTTGGTAGTAAATATAAAATGCAAATCAACCTATCATTCAAAATGCATATAGGTAAATGAATCAGGCAGACACATTAGAATTTAAACCAAAAAAATAATATACAAACTACATGCATTAAAGAAAAGCTAATGATAAGGTATTTCATTTAACAAATATTTATAATATATAAAAAGAGGAAATGTATCGTTTGCAATATAATACCACCTGATTATGCCATGAAGTCACGACCATGTAATCTCAACGTGGACTAAAACTAAGGTCAGAGGCTACAATGAAATGTTTTGGCAGTTAGTAGTAACAATACAAAACCCAAAAATAAAAATCCTAGACTAAGTAGAGAAAACTAATTATGAAAGCAAAATGTTGAAGAAGTTTAGTGAACCAAGAGAGACATATAGTTTCAATATAACCATCACGGCGACTTGTTAAGTTGAATATGCTTAATCTTGTCTACAATTGGCATTCCACACCCATCAAGAACATGCATTTATTAAAATCGTAACTTGAACTAAGATCGCAACTGTAAAGAACAAATAAAAGACAGTAAGTTAGTATTAATCTGACTTAATCTTTTGTTTGAATGGAAAAAACAGTACATGCAAAACAATATTTATTAAACATTCCTATTTACAGACAAAACAACAGCATATGGAGTAGAAAGGATAACCTTACAGTAAGAAATAATGTATTTCAGCTTGTTTGAACAAACTAAAATGATGCCATTTTATAAATAACTGAGCAAAATAATTCATACATATTAGAATGCACTAAACCAAACACAATAAACAGTGAAGGAACAAAATATATTTGTAGCATCCCATTTGAAAACTAATAATAACATTCATTACTAAGAAAATCACAAACATACACACTAAGGTGAGTTTGCAGTATATTCTATATAACCTATCGTACAAAACAATAAATAGGTAAGCATAAAAAAGAGAATACCTTTTGAAAAGCAAGCACTATCGGGTGTAACAAAAAGACATGTGGTAATCCGGTTTTGACATATACTGCAAACTTCCAAACTCCCTTATCTGAAACAAATCATATATAGTAGTCATTGTACATATTTCTTTTCAAAAAAAGGCAAAATGAAAAATAAAATATAAAACCCAAAAACGGAAGATAAGCAAACATGGAAATGTTTTCACAACGACCTTACTAAAGCACTTTTACGTTCAGTTGAAAAGAAATGGTGATGAAAATCATTTTAAACTTTAGTTTAGCAAGGATACCTTTATCTCCAGCTTCACCTGGTAAATTTTTGTTCAAGCATGTCCATCTTCAAATTTAATTTCAAACAAAATGATTTATAAGGAGAATTTACCATCAAAAGGTATGCTCCATTTATAAAAGACCTCAAAAAGGAAGCTGATCATGTAACAATTGTAGGTATATTATGTCTCTCATAGTTTTAAAGCTACCAACACCTATCAGTAATTTTTTTTAAGGATATTAACACTTTGGAATAAGCAATATTCTACTATATATTTAATATAACATGTTCTTCCTTCATGATTAGAAGAAGAAAATTCTACAATCAGTTTTGTTCAATGACCAAAATATCATATTAGATATGTGACTTAAGTGTAGCCAACCTTAAATAGACTATAATTGATATAAGAGATGACATTACATTTGAATAGATGACTTGCTTTTCTCATTCAACCTCACAGCCAACATACTTAATACTCCCTCTTAAGTATTGTCTTCTTCCTCACAGTACTCATTGCCAATAATAAACTCATTTTCCCTAAACTTTTTTGTTGATGAAATCGATTAAGAATATACCTTCGACTATTCTCATGAACCCACGTATTGTTATTTACATTAACCAGAAATAAAGCATAAATTAAAAAAGAAACAAATAGGTTACCATTTGATCGTTGGTTGTCTTTCAGAAGGCCATGGTATAGAAAGATAATATCATTATCGAATAGGAACAGGAGAGCAAAACCATGGGAAGATCCTCTACTCCATTCAGCTCAACCACTCTTGAGATATCATTCTCAAATCACTCGTGCTATCATGCCTAGCCGAAAAATGTACCTGGTTATCATTAAAGGAAATCGAAACATGTAAACTATTTTAATAAAATATATAAACTACAAACAATTGTACCTTCGAGAGAAAGAAGAAGCTAGTAACAGACATGAGCTATCTCTGGCAACCCATCCAATCACTCGTCGTGGACGCTACATCTGTGGTGGCGCTGCTAGTGTTGATTCAGAAGTAAAAGAAACCAATGTCTTAGGATTGGATGATGATGATAATGAATGAAATCTAGGTTTTGAGGAATTGAATTTGGGAACGTGGACGGATTTGGAAGAGACGCATTCAGGTTTTACGAAACGATAAAGGAAATGGAAGGGCATGTGGAGCTAATGGGAAATGCAAGGGCATTTCAGGGATTTCAGAAAGACGCTGTTGAATTTAGTTCATTGAATTCACATTATTAGTAGTAGAGATGTGCAATAGTTTATTTTGATTTTTGTTTTCCTATCTTTTCCTTTTAGGTAAGAAAAGTAGGGGTTGAGAAAACCTTGTGGCTGAAGTCATGTGAGAGAGATAATTTAGTTCAACACTTAACGAAGTGTATCAAGTGACTCAAAACGCAAGCTATGGAGAGGTTGTCAATGAAAATGAGTTTGTACATAAAAGAGAAAATGTTCTTGAGAGGTCGTAGTGCAATTAAAAAGAGACTCTCAATGGCTTTTGTTTAGGATTACCCAAGTTATTCATGAAAGAGATGTGCTTTTTGACTTAGTGCAATACAGATGGGGTTCTTCACTAAAGAATGAGCCTCTTCCTTTAGGACATCCCTATCTGTCGTGGTTCAAAAATAGACGTAGTCATTAGCCAGTGTATTGTTTGTTTTAATGTATTTTCGACTCTTTATTGAATAATACACTTTTCTGTTTTATATGTGTATATTTTTTGTTTGATTGTTCATTGATTTCCTACTTGTTTATCTCATATTTATAGACTATGCTCATTTCTCAAATCTTAGCTTTCCAACCCGATTTTCCTAAAGGTAACTGACCTCCCCCCTTCCCCGCACACATCATTTATACTCCTCATTTAAAAGAACCATCTTCTTCAATTGTTATGAAACCTGGAATAATGAGCTTGAGGCTACTACGCATATATTATTAGGGAGAAAGAATTGAATGTCGACGACATTCAAAAAGAATTGCGTATTCGGTATAATGAGCAAGCGCGAGAGTTGGAAGGATCTAAACAAGCTACACTTCAGCAGTATGCTCGCATCACTAAACAACGCTTAGACATAAATGAATTGGAAAATAAGCTCTGATCTACTCAGGTTCACATTACTGAATTAGGAATGATCACTGAAAGACACAGAGAGTTGGTACAGGGTTATCTTCGAAGATGAGATCAAAGAGCTTAAAAAAGAAAATGATGAGCTGTCTCAACAGGTCGCTATACAACTATCTAAGGAGGATGACCCTAATACGTTTTGTTCTCAAATGGCTCATGTCCCTCTTTTGAGTATGGATGAGGATAAGGATTCTCGATGGAAGAAGCGATTTACGGCATATTATCAAAACAAAGTTGATGAGTTGAAAGCTGTCTATGAAGAACAGTTGAAAAATCTAACTAGTGGTGTGAAGGTAGAAAGACGTTCCTTTGCCTACGATTTGTTTGCCCATTTTTGAAGAAGACTACAACAACAAAAGCGAAGGTATTGAGCGATTTTGTGCGCATGCGCTATCCTGCTATTAAGCGGATTACTTGACTTGAAGGGAAAATACTATGCTCAGATTCTACTACAATGACCTTGGCTACCTCTTCCTCTCATTTAGCTTCACTCACATATGCACAATCCTGCTTTGGTTGAGAATCTTAAATAGGAACAAGTTAAACACGTCATGGCAAAGATTTCTTTAAAATTTGCAGTTGTCATCTTTACACACTTTACACTAACCTTAGGCTTAGATTTTCCCTATAATTTGTCTGACTATGTTTTTAACAAACGTGACTGTGATAACCACTGGGCAAGGGTTAATTACGATCCTCATGCTACTTTTGGTAGTGCCCAACGCCGCTTGTTAGTAGTAATCTACGGTCTGACGGATCTCTTCCAACCTTCTAACTCTATAAGAGACTCCGTCTTACGCCCTGCACTGGCCTCTCAAAGATAGGCTGACGCTTAGAGGTGTTTTCATGATAGAAGAGTTATCATTAGTGACCCCTTTGACTCGGATTCAGATTCATAGTGTAATTCACATTATAATGGTTGTTGACTAGATGAATGTAATCTCTTTAAGCCCAAGCATTGTTATCCTATAAAATTAACATGTTATATGTGTATGGTGCGTAAAAGAGTAATTGTAGATCAAGATAGATTATAACTTCTGTGTTTACCAGGCGGGTTCTACGTTGTTGTTGTTTTAATGGATCACTCCACCCCGTTTTTTTCTTCTACTCCACTTCCTTTTTCTTTCCCCTTCTCTTTTTTTATGTACATCACATGGTAGTTGGCATGGTCTGCTCTGTCATAGGCGTAGACTAGTTGTATTTTTACTAAGAAGTCAGGTCGTGCGTTTACAACCATTTTCGATCATGCATACTTCTTTTAATAAGTGGTCCGACCATCTATTATCCTTAATTCCAACATAATATGCGGCTGAAAAGCCGAGCTTTGGAGTTGAAGCTCATATAATTTGCAAGTGCACAAAAACAAAAGGAAAGTTTTACAAACAGATTTTTATACTGGTTTCGACTGTCTACTATTCCTACATCCAGTTAATATTTTTATTGCTCAATATGACTATTAATGATCAATTTCACATTAAAGAGGTTACAAAAAGAGGAAAGTATCTCAAATATAATATGGTCTAAGTTGCTCAAAGTTTCGGGTCCTTGAAACCAAATTTCCATCGGGTCTAGAGAGACAATATGCTCCATTTGACATAGCTTCTGCGACAACCAGTGGTTCTTCCCAATTTAGGCCTAGCATCCCCCTCTTTAGGATCCTTAGTGTTATCCATCACTTTTCTTAATACTAGGTCTCCCTTATAGAATTTTCTTTCTTTAATACTCGAGTTATATGTTTTTTTCCATTCGCTGTCTATAGAAAACAGACTTAACTGCAACTTTATCCCTCCTCTCTCGAGTATGGTCCGAAGCAGTTTCCTTCAAACGCATATTCTTTTCCACCGCGTAGGATAGCCGCCAATGTGAAGGTATGCCTACTTTGACTACTAGCATGGCTCATATCCATATGTGAGAGAAAATGGGGTGTGTTGTGTAAGGGACCTTGTTGATGCCCTATATGTCCACAAAGCAGAGGCAGCTCTTCTACCCATCTGCCTTTAGCTTTCACTAGACTTTTTCTTTAATAGTTTCTTTATTGTTTTGTTGGTAGCTTCCACATGACCATTGGCCTAAGGATGAGCTATAGAGGTAAAACTTATTATGATTCTGATCCTTTCACATAGGTCTGTGAACTCCTAACTCTTGAACTACGCCCGTTGTCTGACACTATCTTATAAGGGATTCTAAATCCGGTGATGATATTTTAACCAAAAAAGTAACCACTTTCTTTGCTGTAATTTTTGCAAGGGGCTGAGCTTATACTCACTTTGTGAAATAATCCATAGCCATAATGGCGTACTTCACCCCTCCTTTGAACATGGGGAGAGGCCGTATTTGATCGATTCCCCGAATGTCAAATGGCCAAAGACTGGCCATTGGAGTTTGTTCATGAGAAGGAAGTCCTGGAAAGCTTGCAAATCTTTGGCACATATCACATCTTCATAAAAATTCTTATGAATTTGCCAATGCTGTTAGCCAGAAGTACCCCTGTTTTAAGATCTTCTTTGCTAGTTTTGCCCCTTCTAAATGGTCTATGGAGTATCCCTCATGGATCTCTTTCATAACTTCGACTCCCTCATCCTAGGTTACACATCTTAAATAAGAGGTGGATTATCCTCTTTTGTAAAGTATCCCATCATAGAATGTATAATAGAGGGCTTAATATCTTATATTTCTAGCCTTGTTCCTTTCTGTTAGCAAAACCCCTTCTAGCAAGAAACGATTGATAGGGGCCATTTAGGACTCTACCTCTTCCTGACTTGTAGTTGATGGAGTGTGATTCTCTTGGGTCTCATTTCATCGTTCCTGACCTTCCTTTTTATGTCGCTGAGCTCATTGAGACCAGGTTAGCACTAGAACATATTGGGTGTTATAATGCTTGCTTCCATCTATTGCCATACTGGGATTTCTTTCATCTTATGTGCAACCTTAGTGCTTGTCAGCTTGGCCAAAGTATCTGCAAATGAATTTTCCTCCCTTGGGATAATGTCGAACTGCTCAAATTGAGAAAGTAACTCTTTTACTAGTTTCACATATTTGGCCAAAGTTGGCTCTTTTGCTTGATAGCTTCCCTGCACTTGGTTAAGTACAAGCTGAGAATCATTAAGAATTTTGAGATGGGTCATCTTCATTACCTGCGTCATTTTTAAGCATGCGATCAATGCTTCATACAATTCCACGTTATTAGTATCTTTAAATCCTAGGTAGATTGCTCCATAGAGTTTTTACTTATCTGGGGTACAAGTACATAGCCTATTCATGCCCCTACTCGTTGGATGCGCCATCGACATATAATTGCCAACTTAATAGAACGTCTTCTTGTTCTGTGTTGGATTGTTCTTCCTGCAGGGTTGCATTATAAGATAAAGTCTACTAATGCATGCCCCTTAATTGCATTACAAGGGCAGTACATGATATCATATTGGCTCAGTTCAATGGCCCACTTTAAAAGGCATCCTAACGTCTTTGGTCTTGACAATATCTATTTCAAAGACTTTTCTATTAGTACCTTTATAGGGTGTGCTTGAAAGTCCGACTGGAGCTTTCTTTCCATTAGGAGCAGGTTGTATGCTAGCTTTTCAATCACTACATATCTCAACTCTACTCTGCTAAGGCGCTTGATTGTAAAGTATATTAGACGTTGAATGCCCTCCTCCTCTCTTATAACTGCTCCACTCATTGCTTGATCCGTTACTGTTAGCTATATGTATATGTCCTCACATAGGATCAGTTTAGAGAGTATTGGGCGATTGGCCAGATGGGATTTCAATACTTCAAAGCTACTTCGCATTCCATGGTCCACTAGAAGTTCCTTTCCTTCTTGATCTGGTAAAAAATGGGGATGCATTTGTCTTTGGCTTTGGAAACAAACCTGCTTAAGGCAGCTACCTTCCCATTCAAACTCACCACATCCTTAATTCTCTAGTATCTTCATCTTTTATATTGCATCGATCTTCTTTGAATTAGCCTCTACCCTCCAACGCTTACTATGTACCCTAGGAACTTCCTTAACTGTATTGCGAATGTACACTTTTGCTGGTTAAGCTTCATTCCATATAACCTTAAAGTTGCAAAGGTTTCCTCTATGCCCTTCACATGATCTGATGCCACTTTTGACTTCACTAACATGTCATCCACATAGACTTCCACATTCTTTGCTATCTGATCTTCAAACATCCTATTGTCCAGCCTTTAGCATGTTGCTCCCGCATTTTAAAGCCCAAATGGCATCACCTTGTAATAATAAAGCCATTTGTCAGTTATGAAGCTTGTGTATTCCTAGTCCGATTCGAACATTGCTATTTGATTATAACCTGAGTATGCATCCATGAAGGTCAACTCCTCTGCCCTTGTTGCACCTACCAATTGATCTATTTCTAGGTAATGTGAATTTATCTTTAGGATAGGGTTTGTTGAGGTTCATAAAATCTATGCAGGTCCTCCACTTTTCGTTTGGCTTCTTTACTAACACAGGGTTTGCTATCCACTTCGGATAATACACCTCACAAATGAACCCATCTTCTTTTAGCTTATTGATTTCTTCATGGAGCACGTTGTACCTCTCCTGGTCTAGTATGCGGTGCTTCTGTCTCACATGATGTGCATCAGTGTCTATGTTGAGAGCATGGCATATGATTGTAGGGTCAATTTATGTCAAGTCTGAATGGGTCCAAGCAAATGCATCCTTTGACTACTTCAATAAACCGGTCAATTCTTCACATGGCTAATTTGTCAGATTCTTTCCGCTTTTTACTATCTTTGAGGGGTCAGATGGATCGAGCTTTGTTTCTTTCAGATTGTCCAATGGTTCTGGGTCCTTACTTTTCATCCCCAACATAGAATCTACTTCGCTTTCTACTTCATCTCCTTTGGGTGAGTTTGCAGTACTTTTTACCGAGAGATTATTTGATAGATAATGCACGCACATTAAGTTATACTCATCTATGTCAATCATGTGCAGATAGGTCTGTTTAGAATTTAACATAGGTATAGTGGTTGTAGAATGACATGTTTCAGTTCCTACCCTGGAACTTATTCCGGTGTAGTTATTTTAACCAGCACCATTTTTTTTCTTCCATTATTTTTTAATTCAAAAGACACTACAGTATAGTTCAGAACAATTTTATTGCTAGAATTTATAGTTACATTGTAAAGTTCCCTATTTCATAGTTAAAGAAGACACAATAGTATAGTTCCATCTTCTGCTTTCTTTCTTTATCTTATTTTCTATGTGTAACAACCCTAGATTTTTGGCCTATATTTTTTTAAAATTTGACTTTATTTTATTTTGAAACTATTTTAAACTTGTTTTATTTCAAACATTTCATTTTTAAAAATAAATGTTGATTATTATGTGAATTTTAATTCAAACCGGTATAAGTTGAACATTTTCCTAAAAAAAGGGTTTCTGGTCAAACTGGTCAAACTTTGATTTTTAAACCTTAAATTTAAATATTTAAATTCTTAAATTTTATCTTTTATTATGAAAATAGATTTAATAACTTGAATACTGCTTTTTGTTTCGTTCAAAACAGATTTGAATTGTAAAAGTTATGTACATTTCAATTTTGAGTGCAATTTGATTTATTTAACAATTTTGTCTATTTTAAATTATATAAATTACATTTTCTTTGTCATATTTTATTTTAATATGTGTTAATATGTTATTTTATGTATATTGCTGTCTTTTAATATTTTTAAAATGATAATAAAATTATTCCAAATTTTATTGCATTTATTTCCTATTTTTAAAAGGCTAGTTTCTATTTTTCTGCTATTTTCTTCATTTAAATTATATTTAATTAAAATTTATTTATTTATTTTTGTGAATGAATTATTTATTTTATGTTATTATCTTTATTTATAAATATTTTCTAAGTCCATATAAATCTTCCAAAGTTTATTCTGTTTATTTTCAAATTTTCTAGACTAGTTTTCATTTTGTACTATTTTCTTATTTTAATCATATATAATTAATATTTATTTATTTATTTATATTTTGTATATTTGTTATATTTTCGAATTTTAACTGAAATTATATGTATTTTCATATATTTAAACTTACAAAAAGAAAATATGGAAATATGTAGAGTTTGTGACTTTTGTTATTCCTAGTCCTTTTGTATTCCACCGTTTCATTTTAATCAATACATCTTTTATTTTTTTGGCCGTATATCATTTCTTTTCTCAGCTGTATTTCCTCATTTTTCACGTATTCTAACACCTTCTCATCCATACTTTCAGATCTGAAAGAAAACTTTGGGTAATGTCTTCCTTTCCATTTTTTTTCCACCTCTTACATTGATTTTCAAGTGACTTTGCTTTGCCTTCATCTTGCATTTGTTCGGCCACACTCCACCACCACCCTCTCCGACCTGTTCCACCACCTTCCTCAGCCTCTTCAGCCTCCTCCCCCTCTGCCATGATCAGGCCGTGGCCTTCCATGGACCAAAACCCCACAAAAACTATTGTAAAACATCTTGAAACAATGCTAGCCAATCACCATTTGCACTATCACCTTCATGTTCAACCACGGCCACCACCTTCAGCCGCCACAACCTGACCTTCCACCACCTCTGGCCCACACTCCAACCACCACTTGACCACCACATACCATGGCCGAGCCACATCAGCAAGGGGCCGAACCCTATGGTGCAACAAAAGCCACATTTTGCCTTGAAACCCTTTGGTATTCCATTGCCTTCAACACCTTGTAACTTCCACTCACCTTCATCACCTTGTAGCCGCACCTTTTCCAGATCATACCTGATCCAAACCATGCTCAAAACCTGACCATATCCACCCTTTGGCTGAGCACATGATGGTTGAGGCAATGGTAAAAGCATTTGATTCGTATTTGCATTCATTTCTAAATTGTTTCTTTTGATAATTTGTATTGAAATCATATTTATACTTGTCTTGTTTTGTGTTGTTATCAAGTCATATAGCTTTGGCTCCCCACTCTCAAATCGTGGTAGTGTTGTCGTGCCTTCGTTGCGTCAGTATCGTGTGCTTTGGTGTCAATCTTCAGCTTATACAAGTGAGTAATTCTCACCAGACGATGTGTACTTATATAAGTAGTAAACTGACACCATTTGAATTTGTAATTTACATCATCCTGTTATAACTGCTTTATTATATTCATATGATGTTCACACCTGTATTTACACCTGTTATACCATATGTTACTATTATATCATGCTATTCTGTTATTTATATCAGTTTATCACACTGCAAGTTCCCTGTAGACTAGGATCACTATGGGTTGAAATGATACATACCCGAACGGACTTTAGAATAGGAGAATATCGTTATAGGCTGAAATGATAGGCCTGAGCGGTTTTCATTTCATTCTTACTTGGGATTGTGGGTTTGAAATGATCAAACTCGGATTTTTCATTTGTAAATCTTAGATTGAAATGTTGTAGTATCCGTATTACTTTACCTAGGCTAGTAAATGATATAAGACCCGTGGTTAAAATATGTTTTTCTAAAATTTCTAAAATATTTTAGAAATATAAATATTTTAATATTTTGATTTAAACTTAATTAAAAATGATTTTTGTAAAGTATTATTGATTTTCTGAGAATTTATAAGTGAAATAAATAACTGGTAAAGTTAGAAATTTGAAATGTAAGTATTTTTGGAAATCCTAATTTGGTGATGAAATGGAATTTAAATTTAATAGGAAATATGATAAATTTAGGATATCTTGAATTTAAATGGATTTAGGATGATTTTATAATATATTAATGATTTTTGAATAAGTTAAAATGTTGAATGAATAAATGTTTAAGTTAAATTTTGAAATATAACTTAAATTGGAATTTATGAATTTTGTTTAAAAGTGAATTTTTGAAGGTAAGTAAATGAAATGAAAATAAGTTATATGGGAGATTTAAACTTAAGTGTTAAGTTAAAATTTAATTATAAAGAATTGAAATTTAATGTGTGAATTTAATATGTGAATTATTATTAAATATTGCCTTTTGAATAGAAATTTAACTTTATAAAATCATGAATATACGGGTATTTAAATGATTGTTCTAAAAGTGAGAAATTATGATTTTATAAATTAAAAATGATTTATATTAAAATATAATTGTTTGTGAAACTGTATTAAAAACCCTGAATTTTAATTAACTGTATTTCTAAAATGCTATTATTTCTATGGTAAAGGATACTATAGCAATTGTAAATGTTGTAGTTGATATAAATGAACCAAATGGCTAAATATTAATAAAGGGGTATTATAGTACTTTGTAAGTGCTATAATGGTGGAATTTAACTAAGGGTTTAATTGAACTAATGTAACCCTATTACAGTATTTTAATGCTGCTTTTTGTAAAATTGAACTGTTTTGAAAGTAACTTTCTATAGCATTTTCCAAATGCTGCGAAAGGTGAATTTTCATTGTTTTGATAAGTTTAAGTAAATAAATGGACTTTGAAAGATTTAAATTTTGAAAATATAAAACTTCATTTTAATGATTTAAAATGAAGTAATTTGTTTGAAATATAAACTATTTTGAAATGTGTGTTGAAATGGTATTTTAAATAAAATGAATGTAGTTTTGAAAAGATATGATATTGTGACATTTCGAAATGGATTTTTTTTTGAATGATATTGAATTTTGAAATGATATTTGATTTCAAACATAAATTACTATTTTGAAATTTTAACCACGGATGTATTTAAACTTATGGTTTAACTGATCCTTAGAGGATGGGCGGTCCCAAGCATCCTTTAAGTTATTGTGTATTACTATTACAGTTCACTTGAGTTGGTTTACATTATATAAGTATATATTGTCCTGACTCGAGTGTTTTGTGTTTTACTTTACGCTTGGGTCAGCCTGAGTATTTACAGCTTAGCTTTGGATTTCTTTTCTGGAGCTAGGAATCGCTGGAGATTCTTCTTATCTAGTTATCTATCCATTTCAGTTTCAGTTGTTCTATTTCAGCTCTGGTATTATAAACTTCTATGTATTTGAGATTTCTATTGTATATGTTTTCAGACTGATATTATGTATTTTGTTTTGAGAGTTTATTATAGTAGCTTCATGAACTACTATGGTATTTAAATTTCCGCCGCGAGTTATTCTGATATTTTGTGTCTGTGATTCTGTATTTGATTTTATTGCTCCAAATTTATTTACAATCTATTATTTTGAATTATTCAAGTCAGACATGTGTGGATTATTGTCGATTTGAATGGTCCAAAATAGTGGGTCGTTACAGTTGGTATCAGAACCAGGTTTTAGGCAAACCTTAGCCTGCGGAGCAAAAACTCATTAGAGATAAGGTAGAAATACCCTAGAATGAGTGAAATCAATCTCAGAATCATTTCTTTGTGAGAGGACGTATTTTCGAAGTATAAAATGATTTTCAAATGATTTTAAAGAATTTTCAAAGATTATTTTGATATAAATTTTCTTGCTTTGAAGTAAAATAATAATAATTCTAAACTTCATCCCTTTCGTATCCACCTTGTTAGTAATTTCTTTGATTAGGATTTCCTTAAAATTCTGAACTTCTATCTTAGTTGGGATTTCTTCGATTAGGATTCCTTTGAATTTTGGAACGCTCTCACTCGTTCTGAAATCCATTCCTGTCTCCCCTAATAGTATTCTTTTGATTTTGGAGCATTCCATAACTCCACTTTGAATGACCTCTATAAAGATCAGTGATCCCGCCAATCTTTGAATGATTTGTCAAAGGGTGAAACTCCCTTATAATTGGCATTGATTCACCGGAGATTTCTGTATCCTCGATTTACGATGTTTTCTATATTCTGCTATATTTAGATTCTATCTCTGGCGATCGAAGGTCGATTTGCCTTAGATTTTCGCATCGATTATATTCCTGAAGTCACGGTTAACCGGTTAAGGTCGCCCGCGATTCATATAGGCTTATCCATCTTCTATTTGGTAATTTAATTATCTTATCTTCGTTTGATCCTATCTTTGAATCAGAATTCTATTTGATTAAAGTCCCTCTAAATTTGAATCTCTGTTTTGCTTTGAAATCCATCCTTGAATCATCCCTTGAAAATTTTGAGGTTGATTGTATTTTGGAAATTGTGTATACATCGAAATTGTTATTTTGATAAGGGTGACCATATTTTATATATATAAGTGAAATGTTTTCGATAAAGATTATATACCCTTTTAAAACGAGAATTTGAAGTTTCGAAAGGATTTGAAATTATGAAAATTTTATAAGACATGGTTTCATATAAAATAATTTATAACTGAAGGTTTTGAATCTGAATTTGAGTGATTGAACTCTGGCATTTTTGAAACTGGTTTTAAGATTTGAAATAAAAATAATACGATTTGAAAGTATTTTCCGAATAAGAAATGTTTCAAATGATTTTAATGAGTTTCAAATGATTTCGAAGAAATTTCAAAAGAAGTTTTCAAGAAAATAGAAGTCCAGAACCCACTTATGTCGCTGAAAAATAATTTTGGTGATGAATGCATGCATTATCGACATTGATTTTCGAGTTTCTGAGTGGGGGAGAGGCCACATCGGTAGCTTTGCTATGCGATTGATTTGCGAAACCAATTTTGATTTCAAATTCCGAAGTGTGATGTGATATTCGAAAGATATATGTATATATATTTGAACAATTTGAAATGAGCCGGTGTTCCGTCCTTGAGTTTTGGATTTGATTTGATATAACCCTATTTTTGGAATTTATTTACTGATTTAATTGTGATTTCCAACTCTTGGATTGAAATATGATTTCTTCAACTATTTTGAAGGTTCGAGCACTTCCAAATCAAGGTTAACTTTTCAAAGCTAAGTAATTTTGATAAGTATAAAGTATATAAGTTTGGTATGTATGTTTAAATTATGTAGTAATATGATTTAAATAAGTTGAAATTGTTTTGTTAAGTAAATGAATAAGGCTATTTTGAATTTTTCTAATATGAAATTTAGATTTGAAATGTTTTGAGAAGAATTTGGTCTTCAAAATATTTTGAATAAAATTTAGTTTAAATGTTTAACTTAGTAACATCTTTATGAAACTATATATTTAACAAGTTGGAATAGATACATAAGTTGTACGTATGCTGTTTTATTCGCATAATTAAATTGATCCAAGTTTGAGTACACAAGTTCGAGGTGAATTACACCAATTCGTGTTAGGATTTTTCATTTGATTCTTGATGGCGAATATTTGATATGGATTTTGGGCTTGATTCTAGAATTCTCTATCATAGTATATGGCTATGCAAGGAGACTGATGGTTTCTAGTCGAGAAACCATATCGAAATCCGCATTAGGGAAGTCGAATGGACAATACTAGTTCGAAACCAAACTTGGGTGATCGAGTGAGCGATCGAATGAGACTTTGCGAAATGATAACATATGTACATCTTATATTCTTATGTCATTGATATACTTGCCGCTGAAACTGGAACTTGTTGGGTTGGATATCTTTGTAATATAATTGGAATTCTTTCTTTTATGAAAAACTACTATCAATTTAAAACCATTTTTCAAAACTATTTTTCTTTTATTCTTCTCAAACAAACCGTTTTATTCTATTTTACATACGAACTATTTTACAAACCATTTTATTTACAAAACTATTCTACAAACTATTTTTTTTATACAAAACTATTCTAAATTTAAAACCTTTTAGTAAGCAAAGATGTTCAATCCCATATAGCTCTTCATACAGCGAAATTTATTTTTGAAAATTTTGATCCCTATATAAGATGGACTTTATGTAAATATAAGATGATTTTGGAAATGAATTGTTTGACTTAAACTATACTGATTTGGAAATTTGGATTTATTTTCTAAATTTATTATTTTGGAAACTTTGAAACTGAAGATATTTAAATTGAGAAGAAATAATTTGGTGGAATTGTATATGATTTTGAAACTGAACTGATATTGAAACAAAATGAAATTTGAGAACCTTGTGTTACTAAATACTGGATTTGGGAGTTATCGAACTTATATAAAAAAAATTGGTTTGTATAAGTATGTTGTTGATTCGAAAACTATGGATTTGAAAAGGTACTCAATTTGAAAAGTGAAATCTTATATAATTGAAGTCTATATAAGTGTGATTTGATATACTATTGATTTTGGAAAGTATTTGATTTGAAAATGAAATCTTATATATAATGGACTTTATATAAGTACGATATTTGGAAGTGATTTGAAAAGGTACTATATGATACATATTTTCGAAGTAAAGATATGGAAAGTGCCTTCTGCTTGATATCCGCTTTGTGGCCACATTGTGGATTCATTCTATCGATATTTCTTTGATTTTTGGTTTTCCAGATATGATACTCGAGTGTCCATCGAATTCCATGGCGTTACCCATGGTCTTACGAGCGCGACTACATAGCGTAATTCACCTGGCTGGATAGCCCAGGGGTACGGATGTTTCCTGGGGGATTCAGGCGTAACCATTGTGTATCCTGTGATCTATGTAGGTCGTATTAGTAGCAAAATCCGCAGGGCTGTGAAAGCTTACGGATACGGTTGTTTCCTGGGGGATTCAGGTGTAACCATTGTGTATCTGCGGTCTACTAGTCATCATGGCGTAATTCGCAGGGCTGAGAAAGCTTACGGATACAGATGTTTCCTGGGGGACCCAGGCGTAACCTTTGTGTATCTGCGATCCATGGTTAGACAAAGGTTTTGTTTGGATTGTACTTTCCATATCTGTTTTTAAAAGTTTTCCAGTATTTTCACTGGGTGTTGAAACAAGTCTACTAAGTACCTGGAGAATTCTAGCTTTGCGCCTGATCAACACACTACCAGAGTTTGCAGGAACGAGGATAAACTTGTTAAGACATCGAGTTATAAAAGTATTTTGATAAAGTACTATATAAAGGATATTCTGATCATTTATTTTCCCATCTACAGATTTTAAAATGTTTTAAATAATGGTTCATCCTTGTCTTTCAACCTGTTTTCCCTCCTAGCTACTTTTTCCCTACCTTCTTTCCGGATGTCTTCCAACCTAGTGTTCTTTCTAGTTGTTCTCCGCTTCCTTCCTTTTCGAGGACGAAAATATTTGAGTGGGGGAGAGTGTAACAACCCTAGATTTTTGGCCTATATTTTTTCTAAAATTTGACTTTATTTTATTTTGAAACTATTTTAAACTTGTTTTATTTCAAACATTTCATTTTTAAAAATAAATGTTGATTATTATGTGAATTTTAATTTCAAACTGGTATAAGTTGAACATTTTCCTGAAAAAGGGGTTTCTGGTCAAACTGGTCAAACTTTGATTTTTAAACCTTAAATTTAAATATTTAAATTCTTAAATTTTATCTTTTATTATGAAAATAGATTTAATAACTTGAATACTGCTTTTCGTTTCGTTCAAAATGGATTTGAATTGTAAAAGTTATGTACATTTCAATTTTGAGTGCAATTTGATTTATTTAACAATTTTGTCTATTTTAAATTATATAAATTACATTTTCTTTGTCATATTTTATTTTAATATGTGTTAATATGTTATTTTATGTATATTGCTATCTTTTAATATTTTTAAAGTGATAATAAAAAATTTCCAAAATTTATTGCATTTATTTCCTATTTTTAAAAGGCTAGTTTCTATTTTTCTGCTATTTTCTTCATTTAAATTATATTTAATTAAAATTTATTTATTTATTTTTGTGAATGAATTATTTATTTTATGTTATTATCTTTATTTATAAATATTTTCTAAGTCCATATAAATCTTCCAAAGTTTATTCTGTTTATTTTCAAATTTTCTAGACTAGTTTTCATTTTGTACTATTTTCTTATTTTAATCATATATAATTAATATTTATTTATTTATATTTTGTATATTTGTTATATTTTCGAATTTTAACTGAAATTATATGTATTTTCAGATATTTAAACTTACAAAAAGAAAATATGGAAATATGTAGTGTTTGTGACTTTTGTTATTCCTAGTCCTTTTGTATTCCACCGTTTCATTTTAATCAATACATCTTTTATTTTTTTGGCCGTATATCTTTTCTTTTCTCAGCTGCATTTCCTCATTTTTCACGTATTCTAACACCTTCTCATCCATACTTTCAGATCTGAAAGAAAAATTTGGGTAATGTCTTCCTTTCCATTTTTTTTTCCACCTCTTCCATTGATTTTCAAGTGACTTTGCTTTGCCTTCATCTTGCATTTGTTCGGCCACACTCCACCACCACCCTCTCCGATCTGTTCCACCACCTTCCTCAGCCTCTTCAGCCTCCTCCCCCTCTGCCATGATCAGGCCGTGGCCTTCCATGGACCAAAACCCCACAAAAACTATTGTAAAACATCTTGAAACAATGCTAGCCAATCACCATTTGCACCATCACCTTCATGTTCAACCACGGCCACCACCTTCAGCTGCCACAACCTGACCTTCCACCACCTCTGGCCCACACTCCAGCCACCACCTGACCACCACATACCATGGCCGAGCCACATCAGCAAGGGGCCGAACCCTATGGTGCAACAAAAGCCACATTTTGCCTTGAAACCCTTTGGTATTCCATTGCCTTCAACACCTTGTAACTTCCATTCACCTTCATCACCTTGTAGCCGCACCTTTTCCAGATCATACCTGATCCAAACCATGCTCAAAACCTGACCATATCCACCCTTTGGCTGAGCACATGATGGTTGAGGCAATGGTAAAAGCATTTGATTCGTATTTGCATTCATTTCTAAATTGTTTCTTTTGATAATTTGTATTGAAATCATATTTATACTTGTCTTGTTTTGTGTTGTTATCAAGTCATATAGCTTTGGCTCCCCACTCTCAAATCGTGGTAGTGTTGTCGTGCCTTCGTTGCGTCAGTATCGTGTGCTTTGGTGTCAATCTCCAGCTTATACAAGTGAGTAATTCTCACTAGACGATGTGTACTTATATAACTAGTAAACTGACACCATTTGAATCTGTAATTTACATCATCCTGTTATAACTGCCTTATTATATTCATATGATGTTCACACCTGTATTTACACCTGTTATACCATATGTTACTATTATATCATGTTATTCTGTTATTTATATCAGTTTATCACACTGCAAGTTCCCTATAGACTAGGATCACTATGGGTTGAAATGATACATACCCGAACGGACTTTAGAATAGGAGAAAATCGTTATAGGCTGAAATGATAGGCCTGAGCGGTTTTCATTTCATTCTTACTTGGGATTGAGGGTTTGAAATGATCAAACTCGGATTTTTCATTTGTAAATTTTAGATTGAAATGTTGTAGTATCCGTATTACTTTACCTAGGCTAGTAAATGATATAAGACCCGTGGTTAAAATATGTTTTTCTAAAATTTCTAAAATATTTTAGAAATATAAATATTTTAATATTTTGATTTAAACTTAATTAAAAATGATTTTTGTAAAGTATTATTGATTTTCTGAGAATTTATAAGTGAAATAAATAACTGGTAAAGTTAGAAATTTGAAATGTAAGTATATTTGGAAATCCTAATTTGGTGATGAAATGGAATTTAAATTTAATAGGAAATATGATAAATTTAGGATATCTTGAATTTAAATGGATTTAAGATGATTTTATAATATATTAATGATTTTTGAATAAGTTAAAATGTTGAATGAATAAATGTTTAAGTTAAATTTTGAAATATAACTTAAATTGGAATTTATGAATTTTGTTTAAAAGTGAATTTTTGAAGGTAAGTAAATGAAATGAAAATAAGTTATATGGGAGATTTAAACTTAAGTGTTAAGTTAAAATTTAATTATAAAGAATTGAAATTTAATGTGTGAATTTAATATGTGAATTATTATTAAATATTTCCTTTTGAATAGAAATTTAACTTTATAAAATCATGAATATACGGGTATTTAATTGATTGTTCTAAAAGTGAGAAATGGAGGAGGAGGATAGACTTTCGAACCCGACAAATCCACTGCACGATCCTTTGAGCCCAATCTATATTAGATCTCCGCTTCCCTAAGATTCTAGGGCATATATTAATAGGGCTCGTATGCGCCAAGAGGAACCATTGGGGTCTACCCCTTCCCCAGTATATTATGATTTTATAAATTAAAAATGATTTATATTAAAATATAATTGTTTGTGAAACTATATTAAAAACCCTGAATTTTAATTAACTGCATTTCTAAAATGCTATTATTTCTATGGTAAAGGATACTACAACAATTGTAAATGGTGTAGTTGATATAAATGAACCAAATGGCTAAATATTAATAAAGGGGTATTATAGTACTTTGTAAGTGCTATAATGGTGGAATTTAACTAAGGTTTTAATTGAACTAATGTAACCCTATTACAGTATTTTAATGCTGCCTTTTGTAAAATTGAACTGTTTTGAAAGTAACTTTCTATAGCATTTTCCAAATGCCACGAAAGGTGAATTTTCATTGTTTTGATAAGTTTAAGTAAATAAATGGACTTTGAAAGATTTAAATATTGAAAATATAAAACTTCATTTTAATGATTTAAAATGAAGTAATTTGTTTGAAATATAAACTATTTTGAAATGTGTGTTGAAATGGTATTTTAAATAAAATGAATGTAGTTTTGAAAAGATATGATATTGTGACATTTCGAAATGGATTTTTTTTGAATGATATTGAATTTTGAAATGATATTTGATTTCAAACATAAATTACTATTTTGAAATTTTAACCACGGATGTATTTAAACTTATGGTTTAACTGATCCTTAGAGGATGGGCGGTCCCAAGCATCCTTTAAGTTATTGTGTATTACTGTTACAGTTCACTTGAGTTGGTTTACATTATATAAGTATATATTATCCTGACTCGAGTGTTTTGTGTTTTACTTTATGCTCGGGTCAGCCTGAGTATTTACAGCTTAGCTTTGGATTTCTTTTCTGGAGCTAGGAATCGCTGGAGATTCTGCTTATCTAGTTATCTATCCATTTCAGTTTCAGTTGTTCTATTTCAGCTCTGGTATTATAAACTTCTATGTATTTGAGATTTCTATTGTAAATGTTTTCAGACTGATATTATGTATTTTGTTTTGAGAGTTTGTTATAGTAGCTTCATGAACTACTATGGTATTTAAATTTCCGCAGCGAGTTATTCTGATATTCTGTGTCTGTGATTCTGTATTTGATTTTATTGCTCCAAATTTATTTACAATCTGTTATTTTGAATTATTCAAGTCAGACATGTGTGGATTATTGTCGATTTGAATGGTCCAAAATAGTGGGTCGTTACACTATGTCTTCCTCCTTAATTCGTAACTCAAAACCACATCAAAGACACTTCTTTTATCCCAAACTTCTTCCATAGCCTTAATATAGCACAGCAACTACCACCGCCCAAAAGTTTGAAGTTTTGATGCTAAACACCCATTCCCAAGCATGGCCGTGAGCTTCTAGGAGGAAGGGAACTTGCATAAGCACTAGGTAGTCTAGGGAGGTGGGGTCTTTTGATTTGGAAGCTAAAAGAAGGATTTTGTGTTGTTTCTAGGTCGATGGTGGTCATAATATCCTTTGGTTTGAGTTGGTGCTTGTTTTAAAGTGAGATATCCCACTTTAAAATAGTTTTAAAATTGACAAAATTTGTAGAATATAAATTGTTATTTATATTGTTTATTTCTTACTGCTTATTTGGATTTAATTCCCGCTTGAAAGCAGATGACATAAGTAATCATTGTTTTGCAGGGGACTAAAGCAAAAGGAAGTCAGAATGTCCCATAGCGAATAGGTCGCTATGGAAGCACTTTAAAGAATATAAATTTTGTAGAGGGATCCTAAAGGATTCCTCGCCTTGTTGATTTTACTTTGACTTATTATTTGATATGTATGATGTAATGAAGTGGATGTTATTGATAGTCTACTTGCGTTGATGATTTGTTTTTATGCGACATTGAAATCCCATACTTTCTTTTATTACCACTTTGTTTTCTAAAAGTGTTTTGAAATAGTTTCCTAACTTGACTTTTATTTTCAAACCTTTTTGGTAGAGGTATTTAAAGTGGTTTAAATTATAGAAATAAATATGGTTTAAAAGCTATTTTATTTACAAAATAAAGTTTAAAAGTTATGGTCCATATAGCGATAGTCCCTATGAATGCACTTTGGAAATATATATTTTTTGTAAAACAAAAGAGTTATCTACTTTAGATATTTTGTAAATTCTTTTCGAATGTTTTTTATAAAAGTTTTATAAGCATTTAAAAAGGAGATTGAAGATTTAAATATATTTTTAAGAATTTACTTGAGTTATTTAAACAAGAAGTTTAACTTTTATAAAGGAAACTACTTTGTTTAAAAAGTTAAGTTTTGTTTAAAAAGAGACTATCTTTAAGGGGATGTTTTAAATACAAGTTTCAAACTATGGTTTAAAGAGTTTTAAAATAGTTTAAAAAAGTAAGGAAGCATGGATTACAACACCATTGTTGTAATAAATGTTTATGAGAAAAAAGAAAGAGATCATGGATTAGAACAATTTTGTTATAGTAAACGATTTCGAAAAAATCTTAAAGGAAGTTTAGTTTATAACACTTTGTTCTTATTAAATAAGTTGTTTACCTTATAAAAAGGAAAGATGTTGCCTTTTAAAATCAATCTTTGGTTTAAATAAGTGATTTTGGATAATGTTTTTAATAATAAGTTATTGAAACTCTCGGATCCCATTTTAATTTCTTGACTTTGAGGTAATAATACTCCAATTTGAACGACTTCATTTCTAACCGATGTAAAGTACTAGTTTGAAATTGACGACTAGTGATAAGTTTATAAGTTGGTTTTCTAGATTGTTTTAAAAAGACTTTGTTTTATGCAAGGGATTTCTTTGTTGGTGCCATTAAATAACGTAAAACAAATATGATAAGTAGTGCTAAAACGTTGACACGTTTATGGAAAGTAAGTCATCTTATATTTTTGGCACTAAGCCGATGAGTAGACTTTCCTCTATTTGTGAGATCTAGAATCAGATTGTCTGGGCAAGGCTAGGAGCAACCAGTGCCCTGACTTAACTGGCGAGGGATAGAAAAGTCGAAATGTCATAAGTGTGTTAAGTATAAAAGGGTTAATTTCTATAAATAGGTCATGATTAATTAAGTATATTGAAGGTACTTCATCTTATGATCAATAGTAAATTTCAAGGTATGCAAACATGTTTCTATCTGTGAGAGTTTAAGAATGTATGTCGAAGCAAGGGTAGTTCTCGAACTTGTTCGACTTCATTGTTAATCGAGGGATAGTATGGGGTTGAAATCGAAAAGTAATGATAAGTATATGATGCTTGATTTTCCATATGCAAACTATATACTTCCACCCAATAGTGGTTTGTCCACTATTGATAACTTGACCTATTTTGACTTAAGAAGTATACGAAAGCTTTGCGATTTCATACAGTTTGAGATTCCCTTGGGAGAACTCATTGGGGTGAAACATCTTTCGCTTTAAGGGTGGATATTCAAGATCCCTTTAGGACTCTTATATTGTCCGTTTACTTTGATAGAACTGGGATCGAGTCAACCGAAAACTATCAATTGTTGGTTCGAAGAAACCGAGATCAGATAAGTATAAGTTATCCAAAACCACTTCGAACCGGCATAAACATTCGAACTGAGGACATCTTGAAAATGATGAAAAACAAAGACGGAGTTCTTTGAAGTGCAAGGGCTACTTGCTACTAATCCCGAGGGTGATTCCAAAAATTAGATGTAGTAGAACTAGTGCTTTCGACTTGTTCATATCCTAAACAACTTGTATGGATGAATGCTAGCATTGCATTGTTGCTTGAAGGGCAGTGTTAGCATTCCAAGAGGGATTTGCTAAGAGGGAAAGGTAATCGTGGCCTCATGAGCCTCACACCCGGTAATGACTAAAACAATGGATATGCGGCAGGGCTATGTGGATCACACCGATTAGGGTATGGTCATCAACCGATTTAGATCGATATTTATGGATTTAAGTATGCTTCAGAGCCTGGTACCATTGTTGATCGCAACCAGAGTGATGACATATTTGGTATGATCCAAGAAGGCATAGACCGGTTCTGTGCTGGTAGGGGTCCATGTGAGGCCCTCGGTACATTTTTCTAAAGGTGTACAATGACACATGATACCCCAATAGCCTTGCAATTTATGGAATCCATCTTCTAATATGACCTTAAGGTTTTAGTTATAAAATATAGTAATGTTGAATGTATTATGGGTAACCATTCCAAATATGTTATATATTTATTTCAAACCCTAAATATTATTATAATATCACTGGATTTTCGTACAAAGTGGTTTAGTTACCTTAAGTAAAAGCCAATCCGTGTTTATGTGTGGTATGGTCTTACGAAACACCTTTATTTTTGAAAGGCTTTTATAGCATAAAAGAAACACAAATATTTGAATTTCTCAGGCTGGTTTAACAAACTGATCCGGGTGTTATTTTCTTATAATGCTGGGGTCAGACTTGAGTACTTTTCCCAGATTTAGCGACGGTTGCTTAGAGCTTCAAGAGACGAGCCTAATGCTTCCAAGACTTGACGTATTTTATTTTCCGCTATATCTCTTATTTTGTATTAATTAGCATTTATGAGGACAGGCTGTTATAACTATCCAGACTGATTATAGGTTTGATTTTGATTGTGTACGAATATTAAAGTTTTCTTTTGTAAAGATCATTTGGATATTTATATTACTCGTCACGATGTAAGATTTTGTTCTATCTTTTCATTTCTTTCACTCCAAATTTTTTTCTTTCCGGCACTCAGATTCTCTACACGTGAATACCATGGATGTATTGGTGTCGACTTTTGAGGGTCGAAAAGGCAGATCGTTATAGTGGCTTCAGAGTTGAAGGATAAACAAGAACCTTAGCTCTAGTTGGGTAAACTCATTAGAGATAGGGTAAATGACACCCTAGAATGAGTTGAGTGTATTATATATGAGTGTGCGTATCTGTTAGTGCTATAAAAATGTTTTATATTGTTTTGAAATTAGTAAGTGAAATAATTTTACCTAGGATTATATTTTATATATAAAAGAATAAATTTAAAAAATAGATGCAGTTATTTTTATGTGATTGTTTGTTAGGAACTGATGATATTTATTTATCATCATTTGTTGATTGATTATTTATGCTCGGCCATTTTATGAGCCTGTGTTGTTTGATTGAATTAAATACGAACACCTTATGAATTCAGTTTCATGATTTAACTATGAGGCATTCGTTAATAATGTAGGTTTAACAAGTTTACTTTGTTAAAAGGGTTACTATAATAAAGGAAGTTATTATATAAAGATAATTTCATAAATTAGGTTTATAAAATGTGTTTTTGATTTAATTCCCGGTGTCTTTGAAAAAAGTAGTTGAAAGTATTTATAATTATAAATATTTCAAAAAAACATTTAACTAAGATATATTTTCTTTGAATAGTTAGGGGAAAACGTCTCGATTAGTTTTGTGATGATTTGAATATTCTTCTGAGTGATGATCGAATGTCTGCATAGGCGAATGGTGTAGTACACTTAGTAAATTATTCTCTTTGTCATTGTACAATCCAAATGTGTTGGAATCCGAAACACAAAGCATGTGGGTAATAGATATTTTTACTAAAATTATTTATATGGGGATATATACAGTATGATTTTAAAATGAGATTCGGAAAAGTGGAAGTATTTTTATGTTATGTTAACTAGTTCGAGTGGCTCAAAAATGACTAAAAATGGATAGGAGATATGTTCAGATGGTAAGCACTTCTCTTAAGTATTACCCTTCTTGGTAAAGGGATGTATGATACTATTTGGTAGGATTCAGTTTCTTAGTATCATTTTGGTGTTATTGGTTTATAGATATATTTCTATGGTTTAAAATATATGGCATCATTTCAAAAAGGTTTTGAAACAAAAACCAGGTATTTAGTTCTTAAGTCTCCTTAAAAAAATGGATTCAAAATAAAAAGGTATTTTTTTAAAAGAATGTGTTGATAATGTGAGGAATGCAGAATATGGATCTTAAGGCTAGGAATAACACTAGAGGGGGGGGTGAATAGTGTTTATAAGAAATTACTAAATCTTTTTGAGTTATTGTTGATTTGTACACAAATGTATGTAATATTCAGACACAGATATAATCACAAAAACAAACACAGATGTAGAAATAAAGTAAATGTAGTAAAGGAAAGAACACACCGGATTTTATACTGGTTCGGAGTTACCCTACATCCAGTCCCGCACAACTAAGTACGAATTTCCTTTCAAAAGCAATTCAACAATTACAACCCTCAGTTTCAAGGCTACGAGGTACACTCTCCAGAATCACAATCCTCTGGGTAAAGATACTTGACGGGGCAACAAGTTCACCCAATTGATTTCCAAGGCTACAATCACACCTTTTCTCGCTTGATTGATTTCAAGGGCTACAATCACACCTTTTCTCGCTAGATAGATTACAAAGAAGCCTATAACTCTGAATAGCACTTGGACCTTGTTAAGATAGTGATAGAGAATCAAACCAGAGATAATCTAGTTAGATTCAATGTTGATTTCGGTAGAGTGATGATAGGATTTTGAATAAGAAAATGTGGAAGAAGAAGAGAAGTGAAAAACCAGAAAATCTGATATAAAATTCGTTGAAACTAACCCCTATTTATAGAAGAACAACAGTCATGTCCATTCGTGAAAGGTTATGGCGAATAGACACTTCTTTTGAAATTCAAATTTTTGAATCTAACTGACACTATGTCGACATGGGGTACTAGGGCATGTCGACATCCCAAAGGAAATTTTGAAGATTTGATTTTCTTTGAAAATAACCTTTATCTTATATTAAAAGCTTTTTAAACTTTATAAATATACTTGACTATAGATAAAATACATAGATAAATATAGAGAATAATATATATATAATTTTACTATAATTTTATATTTAAATCTAAGTATAAAGATAGTTTTAAACAAACGAAGTTTAAAAACAAGAGTTTATTAAAAACAAAAACAAAGAATATTTTAAGGCTAAAACATCTTTTTTGAAAATCATTTGAAAAGATAATTTTTAAGGCTAAAACATTTTGAAAAGCAGTTTTGAAAATCATTCTGAAGTAGTTTTGAAAATCATTTTGAGTAGTTTTGCAAGCTTCTTCCTGCAGAATATCTCATCATATCAGGACTCGAGAACTTGTACAAAACCAGGATGTTCGTGGGTTTGTAAGCCACTTGTCGTAGGTTTGTAAGCTACTTATCGTGGGTTTGTAAGCCACTAAAAAGGTAGAAATGGGTTCCATCCCAAAAGAAAAATGGAGTGAAGATTTCAGTGCTATTGTGAAGTTTTAACAAAATTCTAGACTCAATACTTATCTTGAAATCTTGAACTCTTGATAATCTTGATACTCATGAGTCTTCAATCTGGATATCTTGAATCTCTATACTGTACAGTCTTCATTCTTGGTACCTGCATGGTTAAATCCTGCATATACATATATATCTAAACTATAATGTTAGTATTTATATTTTATAATCTTATTCTAAGGTTGTTGTCTTCAAAACCATCAACTCATGGACTAACAATCTCCCCCTTTTTGATGATGACAACCTTTGTTTATAAAATATTACTTCTATCCTAATAACTCCCCCTAAAACTGATAACTCCCCCTTAATCTATGCCTAACTCTCCTATTTTATATTTCTCCCCCTTTGTCATCAACAAAAACAAACTAACTCCAAACTATATAACTCTTAGTCTAATATCCTATATGATTATAATGATAGTGTTATCATACATAATCAATACTTAATTATAAAACTAAAACTTTCAAAAACATCCTCTCATGTCTGCTCATGGAGACCCCAACCCTACCTACCATGTTCCCTCAGTTGTACCGTCTCCCTTACCCACTGCCAGCACTGTTCCTTCTCCAACCATACCCTCTGTCATCCTAGTTGACCCCTCTTTGCCCCTCTCTGACACTCTTGCCCGTACCTCCGACACTTCTTTGTCCCCAACTGTTTTTGCCCTACCCTCTTCTCCTTCATCCCCTTCCCTCTTGGTTAACCCCCCGCCTGATCCACCTGATCCCACTCTAACTCCTCCCCCGTCTCCTTCACCTATTACTCCTGCTCCTCCTCCTTGTGAACGGGCATGGACTTCCTTGTTCAAGCATATACCCAAGAATGCAGGGAAGTACATCCCCGTTCACTTGTCCCCTTTTTATGAAGATGATGCTTTAGTGCCTCCTGCTGAAGTCATTGAAGCTGGCACAACGGTTTGGAAAGATACTTTGGTGGGGTTCTTTCTTGACAAACCTCTTTCCTATACTGCAGTTATCTCCAAACTAAAACAGATTTGGAAACTTAAAGGCTCAGTGAAAGTTAAGTCAGATGGTATCTTATTCTTGTTTAACTTTTCTTGTGCTGAGGACAGAGATTACATCCTACAGTGTGATCCTATTATTTTGAACAAGAAGTTATTTATACTTAAACCTTATGATCCATCCATTAGCAACGTTGCTGGTTCGGTTACAGCAGTTCCTGTTTGGGTTAATATGTATAACCTTCCTATTTTTGCGTGGTCTCCTCTTGGTATTAACTGGCTTTGTAGCCATCTGGGGAAGATGTTGTGCATGGACCAAATGACTGAAAAACAGGAAAGACTTAGCTTTGCCAAATGCTTAGTGGAAGTAAAACCGAGTAAGGAGCTACCAGAAGATTTTATGGTCAAGTTGGTAGAAGGTGGACATCAAAAGATACATGTTCAATACATGTGGAAACCTGACATTTGTGTGTTATGTAATGCTTTTGGACACAAGTCCGAAGTATGTAATAATAGGAAGGAAGAGTTGTTTGAGAATAAAGAGGAAGATAACAGTAAGGCTATCAATGATAGAGAAGTGATAAAAGCTAAACCAAAACAACTGAAAGGAAATGAAAGACAGGCTGTTAAGCGAAACTTTAAAGTTTGGCAACGTGTAACAAGGAAAAGGATGGATTCTGTAAACAGAAGTAACAAGGAAGAGAAGAGAGAAGATATTATAGAAGTGCAGAGAGAAGAGAGTGAAGTTAACAAAAGTTGTGAACTTACTCACTCAGGAAAAATTGAAGTTGAAAAACAAGTCGCGAGAGAAATGGATGAAAACAATGAAAAACTCGAAGAAGACACTGTGAATATAGTGGTAGGAAACGAAGGAGCTGAGGAGATTAGTGAAAGTGAAACTGAAGGCAACCCACACACATATAACAAGTTTGCAGTGTTACTTGCTCTAGATGATGAGGAAAATGTCAGTGTTAGGCAAGAAGAGGAAATGAACGTTAGAGATAACTGTCAATTTGTACAAAGTAAGGTGGATGCTAAGCAACAGAAAAATAATATTCAGAAACAAAATGAGGTAGTAAGCAGTAGCAAATCTAAAAAAGAGAAGCACAAGATGGACCATTCTAAACTTAGTAAAAGCAGGAGGGAATCAGAAGTTGAAGTAAACAAAGGTGATGGTGAAGCAAGTAAATGTGAAACGCTGGAGAGTGGACAAAGGAAAAAGAGCAACATCAAGTTATCAACGAGCAGTTCTATACCACAAGAAGACAAGGAAGTGCACAGCCCATGCACAGCAAACCACACAAATCATTCTTCCCATACTCTTAACCCAGTCCTTATCTCATCCCCAAATACCCCTTTCCCCCACTTGTATTCCAATATCAAGCCTCCCCAAGCTTACAAAGCCCCACCTTCTACAGCCATCACTACTCTACCAACCATAACTACCACTCCAACTCAGTCAACATCCAAAATGCAAGAAGATTCTTCTAAACAAGCTCTGACCCCCCTATCAGCCACCATTCCTAATTACTTGTCTTCGAAACAAGCAGTTACTAGGAGTATGAAAATAGAGATTCTCAACGCACAAATTGACCAATGATGCTACGCATAGGGGCATGGAATATTCGCGGTGCACATCATGTAATTAAGCAGGACCAATGTAAACAACTAATTTCTACTCATCAGCTGGCAGTCTTGGCAGTTCTTGAAACTAAGTTGAACCTTGCCCTTTCTATCAAAGCTGCAGAGTACATTAATCCCAGGTGGAAATTCATACACAACCACAATGAAGCAACGTATGGTCGTATTCTGATCCTTTACAATCCAAATCTTGTCCAACTATCCCCAATCCTTTCCACTTCTCAACTAATCCACTGCCATGCCATAGATATCATTGATCAATCAACCTTCTACGTCTCGTTTGTGTATGCTTACAACTCTGTAAACTCCAGAGAGTCTTTACTTTCTGTAATTCCTTCACTAAGACAAAGCACACATCCTTGGCTAATTCTAGGAGATTTTAATTGCTGTCACTCCCTCTCTGATAGAATAGGGGGTAATCCCCTCTCTCTCAGAGAAATAAAGCCCCTTGCTGATGCTCTCTACGACTCTGACCTTGTCAAAATTAGATCTCAGGGCATGCAGTATACATGGAACAACAAAAGGAAACATGGTTGTAGGACCTTCTCCACCATCGACCATTCATTCTCGAACCTATATGCTTATTCAAAATGGCCTTTCCTGTTCAACCTTATTCCTCCTCCTCTCCTATCTGACCACTCTCCACAAATCATCTCTCTTCGTGAAGCGGACTTGAGGGGAAAATCAAATTTTAAATTTTTTAACTCTTGGATAACAGAATCAGATTTCAAGAACACTGTTTTATCTGCATGGAGTTTGCCTAAGTTTGGTAATCACTTGTATGTTTTGCAGGAAAAAATCAAGGAGACTAGGAATGTCTTGAAACAATGGGCGCATAACAAGTATGGTGAAGGAGACAAGATGAGCACTGTAATTAAAAGAAGACTAACATATGTCCAAACAGCTATGATGGCCTCTGTCAGCAATGCTAATCTATCTGCGGAGGAAAGTGTTCTCTCTTTGCAATACCACCAAGCTTTAATAAAAGAGAGTGAGATGATCAGGCAGAAAGCGCAAATTAAATGGAGAGATAAAGGTGATAAGAATAGTGCTTACTTTCATGCTAGTCTAAAGGACAAGCAAACTAGTCAGAACCTCTCTACAATATATGACACTCAAGGTAATCTTCACACATCTCCTCAAATGGTCAAGGAAGCTGTAGTCAGACACTTCTCTGAATTATATGGAAATGCTAATCACTTCGTGCCGAATATCGATCTTATTCCCAGTGACATACTCCCTAGACTAAACACAACTGATTATGACCTTCTCTGTAAGGAAGTAACACCCGAAGAAATAAAAAATGCCATGTTTTCATTAAACTCTGAATCTTGTGGAGGACCTGATGGTCTCAACACTCTATTCTATACTTCTTGCTGGTCTATCGTTTCTGTTGATGTTATCAATGCCATTCTCCTCTTCTTCAGAAAGGGTAAACTATTCAGATCAATTAATTACACTAACATTGCTCTTATTCCCAAAATCAAGAATGCTCACTGTGTTAATGATTATCGTCCCATCTCCTGTTGTAACACCATATACAAATGCATCACCAAGGTTATAGCTACTAGACTCAAGATTGTGCTCCCCAATATTATTTCCAAAAATCAGGCAGCATATCTTCCAGGCAGGAGTATTCTGGATCATGTTATTCTTTCCCATGAACTCATTAAAAATTATAAACGCAAGAACGTTTCTCCTAGAGCTATGTTGAAGTTGGACATCATGAAGGCTTTTGATATGCTGCAGTGGAATAGTATTGTCAGAATCATGGGATATATGAACTTCCCTCCTCATTTCATATCTTGGATATATGAGTGTATTTCCACCCCTACCTTTTCTGTTACTATCAATGGAAGGAGTGAGGGGTTCTTTACTAGTGAACAAGGGATAAGACAGGGGGATCCCATTTCAGCTTATATTTTTATCATGATTATGGAACTCTTAACGAGAATGTTTGAGAGGATAATAGCACAAGGAAATTACAAGCTTCACCCTGGGTGTGCTGAACCAAGGATCTCTGCGCTGATGTTTGCAGATGATCTTGTGGTTTTTTGTACCCCACAAACCAACACTCTCACAAGCATAATGCAAACACTTCACGAATTTTACGAGATGACAGGGTTGAAAGTTAATCTCCAGAAATCTGACATCACCATTTCTGGAGTTAGTACTGAGCAATGTAGTTTTATCTCACATATCACTGGGTTGTCCATAAATCATGATACCACCAGTTATCTTGGTCTGCCTCTTACTAGTTCTAGGATTACTGCTAACCAATGTCTACCACTTTTTGACAAAATTACAGCTAGGTTAAACTGCTGGACTTCCAAGTTGCTTAGTCAAGCTGGAAGATTAACTCTTATACGATCAGTGATATTCTCAATGCAAGTCTACTGGGCTAGGACGTATATCCTCCCCTTCAAACTAATCAAACTCATAAGAGGAGCTATGATGAGATTCCTATGGAAAGGCAGGGTTACAGGCAGATACATAGCACCGATCAAGTTTAGTTCAGTGGAAAGGCCCATGGACAAGGGGGGGGGGGTTGGGCATTCTAAGCTTAAAGAATTGGAACATTGCTGCTTTTGCTAAACACATTGACACTTTCTTTAATAATACTGACAGTTTATGGGCTATTTGGTCTGATAAGAACGTGATCAAGGGGAGAAGCATATGGAGTATGACTAAACCTCAAAATTTGAGTTGGACGTGGCAATGCATTTTCAAACACAAAGAAAAAGTTCTTCCTTTAATGCTATTGAACACGAACCCCATATATAGTGTGAAATTTTGGGAAGACCCCTGGTTGAAAGAGGGTCTTATTCTAAATCGTCAACTTACACACAGTGAAATGCAACAGTCTGGTATACATCAGCAAGCTAAGGTTCGTGATACTCTATACAACCTCCAAAACACACGCTATTCAACGTCTAATCCTAGAATACAACAAATATGGAACATGATACGTTGTCACACTGCTATCTCTGATGTCACCAAGCGTTTGGTTTGGGGCATTAAGAAGTCTGCCTACAGAATTGGAGACACATATGAATATCTGATGAAGAATGGTGATCGCCCTAAGTGGAGATGGTGCAAACGAACGTGGGGAAGAGACAGTAGCTTCAGACATGACCTAATGCTCTGGAAAGTGTTGAACCGTGCGATGCTAACATCAGAGAGACTAGCTAGTTTAGGTATGAGTATAGATAATCGCTGTAAGTTTTGCAATATCATGCCTGAAACTGTGGATCACTTGTACTTTGAGTGCCACTATATTCATCAAATATGGAAAAGAGTTATGGCGAAGTTTCAAAGGAGGAATGTCTCTACAGATAATCTGAGAGAATGGAGAAGAATATACGAAAGCATCAACGGGAATACTAACGGAGGGAGAACCCTAAATGCAGTGCTGAAATGCTTTTTAACATCGGTTTGGAGGGAGAGAAATGCTCGGTTATTTGATAATGCAAACGCAAAAAATGATAGCAGCTTCAAAAGTTGGGTTTTGAGTGAAATTAGAGTTTGTGTGGGCCAGCTGACTTATGCAATTGATCCTGGTATACGTCTTTCTCTACTGTGTAGCTTATAATTGTTGTCTTCTTTTATTTTTGTTTGTTTGTTGTTTGTCTTCCCCCGTGCTTGCTGCGCCAAGTGATCCCCGTTTTTTCCTTCTTCTTGTGTTTGTATGTCGTTCTTATTGGTGTAGCAATATATGGTCGAGGTCCATTTAACCTCGTCGGCCTTGCCAAAAAAAAAACTAAAACTTTATTCCTAAATTACAAACTCTCCTAACTAAGAATATATATAATAATACTTTTAATAGAACATATATAAGAACACACATTATTTGTTAATTATATATTTGTTTATATTTACATTTTCGTAGAGAACGTAAAAAAACAAACAACAAATAGGAAAGAAAGAGAAGAAACTAATGTGTGTCTTTGAACATAGGAGATCTATGAACCGAACAATTTGGATAGTGGAAACAGAAATTTCCACGTTGTTCGACAAGATTTCCATCTTTGTGAAAGCACACTTCGTCAACGCAAACGACTTTGTCGTTATCTTCCGCAAGCTCTTCTTCCATTGGTTCTTCTTCTTCACTTTCCTCTTGTTCATGATCTCCTGAAGAGTCCTCGTCAATCAAGATTGGGTTAGCATGATTATCCATAAGAAATTTTTGCAAATTCCTAAGGATTTTGCCTTGCCTCTCTTGTTCTTTGGCCATTTAAAGTTGCATCACTTGGATTTCAGTCATTAACTGAAGGGTATCCTTCAGAGAATCCTCCATTTTCGTCACACGAGTGAGCGTTGTTTGTTGAAACGGACCAAAAGTAGGAGATGGGAACGAAAAAGTTGATTTTAAGTTTGATTTGGAAGAGGAGGCCACTGATAAATTGATTTCAGAAGATAGAACAGAAAGAGAACAGAGAGAATGAAGAAAATTTCGAAATAGGAGAAATTTATAACCACTTATTTGAATTTTGGTGGGAAAAAAAATTTAAAATTTAAAAAACGTTATATGTCGACATGTGTCTAGGGGGGATGTCGACATGGTACTTGAATTTTTTCCTATTTAATTTATTTTGAATTAATTTTTAATTATACTTGTTATTTATATTTTATATTTCAGTTAATGAACAAATACTTTATTCTCTTCTTAATTTAGTAAATGTAGATTCATTTAAGGGTTTTGTTAAGATACCAGCAATTTGATTTTTAGAATTGATATAGTCGAGAGTAATTACTTCTCTACTTATATTATCTCTAAGAAAATGGTGTCTGATATCAATATGTTTAGTTCGAGCATGTTGAGTAGTATTTTTGGATAAATTTATTGCACTAGTATTATCACAATAAATTGGTGATTTTGAGATATTTAAACCAAAATCTTTTAAAGTTTGTTGCATATATATTACTTGAGAACAAGCCAAAGCAACAGAAATATACTCTGCTTCAGTTGTTGATAGAGAAACTGTGTTTTGCTTTTTACTAAACCAGGAAATCAGAGAATGCCCTAAAAAGTGACAAGTTCCACTTGTACTTTTTCGGTCTGATTTACAACCAGCATAATCAGCATCACAGTAAGATATTAAGTCAAACGAATCATTTTTAGGATAAAATAAGCCATAATCAAAGGTGTGTTTAACATATCTTATAATACGTTTTACAGCTTTTAAGTGAGTTTCTTTAGGTTGGGATTGATACCTTGCACAGAGACAGACACTATGCATGATATCAGGTCTACTTGCAGTGATATAGAGTAGTGATCCAATCATTCCTCTATATAATTTTTGATCTACATCTTTCGAGAGATCTTCTTTACTAAGGTACTCATTGGTTGCCATGGGAGTGGGTTTTCCACTCGCAGTAGTCAAACCAAATTTACTAACTAGGTCTTTAGCATATTTTTCTTGACTAATAAAGATACCATTATCTAATTGTTTTATTTGTAATCCTAAAAAGAAGTTTAATTTGCCCATATGACTCATCTCAAACTCTTTTGTCATTATTTCAGAAAATTCTTTATTCATTTCAAAATTAGTTGATCCAAAAATGATATCATCTACGTAGACTTGTACTAGTTGAATATCATTCTTATTTCTTTTAATAAAAAGAGTATTATCTACTTTACCTATTTCAAAATTTGATTGTAATAAGTAAGATCGTAGTCTATCATACCAGGCTCTAGGAGCTTGCTTTAGACCATATAGAGCTTTCTTTGAGTAAATAAGTTCATAAGATGTCTTATCAGTTAAAGTTCTAATTAAAATTCTATTTAAAATATAACAAGCGGTAGCAACTGCTTCTGCCCAAAAGTACTTTGGTAAATTACTATCAGAAAGCATAGTTCTCGCACACTCTTGAATCGCCCTATTTTTACGTTCTAATACTCCGTTTTGTTGTGGAGTTCTTGAAAATGAAAAATTGTGAGTTATTCCCTTTTTATTGTAGAATTCTTCAAACTTTTCATTTTCAAATTCACCACCGTGATCACTACGGATAGTTATAATTTTTTGAGAAAATTGATTTTGAACCCTTTTTGAAAAATTCTTAAAACATTCAAAAGTATCACTTTTATGTTTCAATAATATTGTCCATGTAAATCTAGAATAATCATCTACAATTACAAAAACATATTTACTGTGATTTATTGACTGAATTTGAGATGGACCAAATAAATCAAGATGAAGTAATTCAAGAGGTTTTGAAGTTGAAATCATATCTTTTAATTTAAAGGAACTTTTCCTAAGTTTTCCTAGTTGACATGCATCACATAGACTATCTACTTTAAAATTCATTTTAGGGAGGCCTCTTACTAGATCATGTTTTGACAATCTAGATAAGAGTTTGAAATTCAAATGCCCAAATCTCTTATGCCAAATCCAAGGGTCACTTGCATTTTCCAGAAGACACAAGTTATCATTTGAAATTTTCATACTAAGAATATAAATATTCTTTTTCCTAATTCCCTCAAATATTATGGTTGAATTATTATCTTCAATGTGACACTTATCTTTTTCAAATTTAATTTTATATCCTTTATCACATAGTTGACTTATACTTAGCAGATTGTGTTTCATATTCTTAACTAGCAAAACATTAGTAATAATAGGAGTTTCAGAGTTGCCGACTTTGCCGATGCCGATTACATAACCTTTTGAATTGTCTCCAAAGTTAACCAGTCCTCCGTCTTTGTATATTATATCATTCAGCATATCTGAATTCCCAGTCATGTGTCTAGAACATCCACTATCGAGTATCCATTTGTTCTTTTTGATCTGCACAGTTTGTTTGTTCTGGATTGATTCCTCAACTCCCATAAAGCATGATTCCTGTACATCAAACAATCTTAGTAGACAACTTGTATTTGAATATTGATTATATGCAGACTCAAGAGACAATGATGATCTGAATATTTCTAAACATGCATTAACAAATTTCTTAAACATAGCCATTAAAAAAAAAACTTTTTCAAAAATCAGATTATGAAACTTTTGAAAACCTTGCTCTGATACCAAATGTGAGGAATGCGGAATATGGATCTTAAGGCTAGGAATAACACTAGAGGGGGGGGTGAATAGTGTTTATAAGAAATTACTAAATCTTTTTGAGTTATTGTTGATTTGTACACAAATGTATGTAATATTCAGACACAGATATAATCATAGAAACAAACACAGATGCATAAATAAAGTAAATGCAGTAAAGGAAAGAACACACCGGATTTTATACTGGTTCGGAGTTACCCTACATCCAGTCCCGCACAACTAAGTACGGATTTCCTTTCAAAAGCAATTCAACAATTCCAACCCTCGGTTTCAAGGCTACGAGGTACACCCTCCAGAATCACAATCCTCTTGGTAGAGATACTTGATTTCCGAGGCAACAAGTTCACCCAATTGATTTCCAAGGCTACAATCACACCTTTTCTCTCTTGATTGATTTCCAAGGCTACAATCATACCATTTCTCGCTAGATAGATTACAGAGAAGCCTATAACTCTGAATAGCACTTGATCTTGTTGAGATAGTGATAGAGAATCAAACCAGAGATAATCTAGTTAGATTCAATGTTGATTTCGGCAGAGTGATGCTAGGATTTTGAATAAGAAAATGTGGAAGAAGAAGAGAAGTGAAAAACCAGAAAATCTGATATAAAATTCATTGAAACTAACCCCTATTTATAGAAGAACAACAATCATGTCCTTTCGTGAAAGGTTATGGCGAATAGACACTTCTTTCGAAATTCAAATTTTTGAACCTAACTGACACTATGTCGACATGGGGTACTAGGGCATGTCGACATCCCAAAGGAAATTTTGAAGATTTGATTTTCTTTGAAAATAACCTTTATCTTATATTAAAAGATTTTTAAACTTTATAAATATACTTGACTATAGATAAAATACATAGATAAATATAGAGAATAATATATATAAAATTTTACTATAATTTTATATTTAAACCTAAGTATAAAGATAGTTTAAAACAAACGAAGTTTAAAAACAGGAGTTTATTAAAACAAAAACAAAGAATATTTTAAGGCTAAAACATCTTTTTTGAAAATCATTTGAAAAGATAATTTTTAAGGCTAAAACATTTTGAAAAGCAGTTTTGAAATTCATTCTGAAGTAGTTTTGAAAATCATTTTGAAGTAGTTTTGCAAGCTTCTTCCTGCAGAATATCTCATCATATCAAGACTCGAGAACTTGTACAAAACCAGGATGTATGTGGGTTTGTAAGCCACTTGTCGTAGGTTTGTAAGCTACTTGTCATGGGTTTGTAAGCCACTAAAAAGGTAGAAATGGGTTCCATCCCAAAAGAAAAATGGAGTGAAGATTTCAGTGCTATCGTGAAGTTTTAACAAAATTCTAGACTCAATACTTATCTAATTAGTATATGGAAAGGATGTGCGCATGGATTCTTATACTTTTTCACATGGAGGTAGCTTAGCATAGAAGGGTAAGGGAAGGTAATTGTGTAATTTGGCTTATGGGTATGTAATGGAATTTGCTTTTTTTTTTCAAATTCTATAAATAGAACCTCTTTACTTCTTTTTTAACTTCGTTTCATTTCCATCTTTTTCTTTCTTTCTTCATCTTCTTTTTCATATCTTCCTCCTTAATTCATAACTCAAGACCACATCAAAAACACTTCAATTCTCCTCAAACTTCTTCCATAGCCTTAATATAGCATAGAAACTATCACCACCACCCTAAAGTTTGAAGCTTTGAAGTGAAACACACATTCCAAAATATGGCCAGGGGTTTTTAGGAGGAAGGGGGGACTTGCATGAGCACTAGGTAGTCTAGGGAGGTGAGGTCTTGTGATATGGAAGCTAAAGGAAGGATCTTGTGTTGTTTCTGGGTCGAGGGTGATCATAGTAGCCTCTGGTTTGAGTTGGTGCTTATTTTAAAGTGAGATATCCCACTTTAAAATAGTTTTAAAATTGACAAAATGTTGTAGAATATAAATTGTTGTTTATATTGTTTATTATTATTGCTTGTTTGGATTTGATTCCTGTTTGAAAGCGAATGGAATAAGTAACCATTTTTTTACGGGACTAAAACAAAAGGAAGTCGGAGTGTTCCATAGCGAATAGGACGCTTTGGAAGCCCTTCGAAGAATAGAAATTTTGTAGAGGGATCCTAAAGGATTCCTCTCCTTGTTGATTTTACATTACATTATTACTTGCAATGTATGATGTAATAAAATGAATGTTATCGATAGTCAACTTGCTTTGATGATTTGTTTTTATGCGACACTGAAATCTCGTCTTTTCTTTTAAGTGGTTAACCACTTTGTTTCCTAAAAGTGTTTTGAAATGGTTTCCAAACTTGACTTTTGTTTTCAAATCTTTTTGGAAAAGGTATTTAAAGCGGTTTAAATTATCGAAAGAAATATGGTTTAAAAGCTATTTGATTTACAAAACAAAGTTTAAAAGTTATGGTCCATATAGCGATAATCCCTATGGATGCACTTTGGAAATATACGATTTTTGTAAAATTAAAGAGTCATCTCCTTTAGATATTTTGTAAATTATTTTTGAATGTGTTTTATATAAGTAGTATAAGTATTAAAAAGGAGATTGAAGATTTAAATATATGTATTTATTTGAGTTATTTAAACAAGAAGTTTAAATTTTATAAAGGAAACCGCTTTGTTTAAAAAGTCAAGTTTTGTTTAAAAAGCGACTATCTTTAAGGGGATGTTTTAAATACAAGTTTCAAACTATGGTTTGAAGAGTTTTAAAAATATTTTAAAAGAGGAAGGAAACATGGATTACAACACCATTTTTGTAATAAATGTTTTCGATAAAAGGGAAAGAGATCATGGACTATAAATTTTTTGTTATAGTAACCGGTTTTGGAAAATTGGAGAGGAAGTTTGGTTTGTAACACTTTGTTTTTATTAAATAATTTGTTTGCTTTATAAAATGGAAAGATGTTGCCTTTTTAAATCAAACTTTGGTTTAAATAAGTGATTTGTAAAAATATTTTTAATAATAAGTATACTGAAAGTCTTGGATCCCATTTAATTTCTAGACTTCAAGGTAATAATACTCCAACTTGAACGACTTCATTTCTAATCGATGATGTAACGACCCGCTTTTTCGGCCCTCGAAAGTCGGCATTTAATACATACACGGTATTCAAATGCCAAGCATCCAAGTGCCAGAAAAGAAGATTGTTAGGGTAAAAAGAAAAAAAGAATAAGGGAAACAGAATCTCACAACGGAATGACAACATAAAATATAACAAAGACAGTAAAAGCTGTCACTCCAAGATACAAGGTATATCAGAGTTAAAAATAAACCTCATCAGCCTGGACAGTTATAACTTCCCAACCTTACAATTTTTTATTTCTTTTATTTTTTAGCAAGGCTAGCCGACTTTTTAGTGGGCCGTGCCACTATATATATATATAAAGAACAGGTGATCTATACATGCACAGAGTAGCTGATTAAAGTGGGTATATATAATAATACAGTGGAAAATAAAAATATTATGGCAGGTGAACATCCAGCTCTACTCCATGAGCTCCATGTCCCACCAACGATAACCTGGAAAAACTTGGTCTGACCTAAGCATTATGGTAAAATAACACCCTGATCTGTCTGGAAAACCAGCGTGAGAAAACTCAAGAAATATGTGTAATATATAATAATTCTGTGAGACCACGCCACTAAACACGGGATAAGTTTTTACCTCACAAGAACAACCTCCATACAAGAAAGAATGGAAACAAATTAAAACAAAACCAAACTTGAAAAAATGGATATAAACAAGATCAAAATCCAAACTTAAAGATTGATCACAAATAATTAAACATCGCGAAGAGTGCAAGCCCCTTCCCTATGCAATTAAGAAAGAACCAATTCAAACGTTTGAATCAAAAAACAAGAAAAAGGAAATTTTCCAACAATGACTAGGAGTGTGAATCCCCTTTACCGAAAGTATACCTATAGAAAATATACTTAAGAACTACAATGGGTCTCGGAAAATGTACAAGACGGACCCCACCAACCTTATTGAGAATTTGAGTATTTCACATCTCCGGGCGCGTACAACCGAGTCTAATCTAGAGTAAAAGGAAGATACCCTAATGGGAGCAACTCTACATAGCTTTACGTCCACTCGCGCTTTGGTTTTAGTCATTTCTGAAAAAGGATATCAATGTTGAAATGAGCAACAAATTATCTTAGATTGATGATACACAAAGAAGATAGCAGAATCAATAATCAATAAATCAACTATTGGAAATAACAAAATGATCGTATGTGAAAATTGAATCTCTTAAAACATTTGACTCACACTTGCCTTGATTGTCACATCACAAATATTTTTTAAACACTTTTAAACTCTTTAAAGTATTCTTTTAAAGAGCTAATTATATTTCTAAGTATACTAAAAGGAAGGGTTAAAAACAAATGTCTTTAAAACATTGTTTACTATAAACCCAAAACCAATTACACTTAGCTTTTTCTTTAAAACCTTCCTTTTCAAAGATCTTTTCATTTATAAATTATCATTTATAAATCAACATATTATTATCTTTAAAACAAAGTTCCTCCAAAGATTTAAGAATATCAACATTTATTAAGTCAAGTAACAAGTTTTCTTAATAACTTTATGAAATCATTTATTATAACAAAAGTGTTATAATCCATAAATTCTTTTCTCAATTCCTAGAAAACATTTATCATAACAACAATATTGTAATCCAAGCCTCCTTTTCACTTTTTAATAAACTCAAAAATAATTGAAGTATAATTTAAATCATTCATTTCAAATATTACTTGGAAAATCTCAAGTCTAAAATATATTAAAATCTTAAAACCATTTCCTTTCCATATTTCAAAATACAACTTCTTCTTCAATAATTTATGTTAAATCATTTAAAATATATATAAATTTCAAACCAGTTTTAAAAACACTAAAATATATGTTAGAAAAGTTCATTAGATTGAAGAAAAAAATCGAGTTTAAAACCATATTAATTATCCTAAAAGAAAACTAATCAAATTTACAATCTTTTTATAAATTTAAAACAACATTAATTAACCCGAAAGATTATTAATCAAATTTATAATCTTTTTATAAATTTAGAAACAACATTAATCATCCCAAAAGATAATTAATTGAATTTATAATTCCTTTTATAAATTTTAAACAACACTTATTCTTTATTTCAAAATTCTCAAAAATACTTGAAAATATAGTTTAAACAACTTTCAAAGTGCAAAAACGTGAACAAACATTTATTTTGTAAATATATAAGCACAAGTTCAATGCACACAAACATTAAAGGAGAGGATATTTCATAAGTGATGGTGTAGCGATAATTGCTATAATGCACTTACATAAATCAAAATAATATGTCACAAACATCAATATAAGCAACAAAAGAATATAAGTAGATCAATATTGGCGAGAAACCCCTTAGGGTCTCTCTACAAAAGTCCCTTGTAAATCATATATATGTGTGTGTATTTCGAAGTGCTCCGTAGCGACCTATTCGCTACGTACACTCCGATTTCCTCTTGCTTTTGTTCCTTGCAAAACAATGATTATATGCCGTCTGCTTCCACACGGCAATCAAATCCAAAACAAATAATCAAAACAACAATATATAAACTATCGTCCAAGCATTCAACAATAATCTATAGCAACATAAATATCATATAATTTATTTAAAGGTGAGTAAACTCACCTAAATTCTAGTTGATGCTTTCGCATTACAGTTTGATCTAAAATTATGCGTCGTTCGATTTGAGCTCAATATTCTACTAGCTTTAAGTTCAACAAATCCAACTCCAAAGCGTCGATAGCATAGACACGAGTCCAACGCAAAAAGACAATTTCCTATCCCAACCTCGTATGAGAGAGTTATTGAATTTATAAGTTTTGAGATTAAAATATAATTAATTAAAAAACTAATCACATTACTATTCACCTAACCCTTCTTCCTCGTCTCTCTAAATACAATCACCTGCACATGACACCGCCCCTCAACTTTGCACATACACTCGAACTAGAGCATCCCTCAACGAAAACACAATCGAACATCACATACGAGCTTCTCTTCTTATCTCTCCACGTTCTACCCCTCCGAATCAAGCTCGACACCACCGAGATGAACGCGACCCGATGGTTGTAACATCCCCCATTTAGAGGCCCAAAACTAACGGCAATAGTTTTCATATACTGTGCTCCTGCATCCACAATGGTTAAAACATCCCAAATAATGTAATATGATGATATGTAAAACAAATGAATAAATTCTGGATTAATCATCCCCATTCATTTTGACTATCTGTATGAGTTATAGTTTTTAGGATTACTATTAACCTAATAGTTTTCTTTGGTTGACTAATAACCAGTTAAATATTTAAGGCCTCCTTGTCCAATTACATAGTTTTCATGGGATCACTGCGAAACTATTGATAACTCCAAAATCTTTTATTTTATCCTAGTTTTCATGGGCTGACTAAGAACCTGTCTTTCTGATTAAGAAACTTCTTCATTTCAAAACCCTTTGTTTATTTATACCATGGTTATTCTTTGAAATTGAAATTGGGTTTATGTTTTGAAATATTAAAAACATCGCTTTCGAAACCTCTGGATGACTTCTGTCGAAAGCAAAAACTTCTTTTCAAAACATAATAAACATTCCTTTCAAAACCCTTGATAAATATTCTCGCAACCAAATATACCTTTCGATAGTATCAAAACGTCATTTAACACATAGCTTTGAAACAAGTAAAAGTACCCCTTTCGAAAGTATTGGGTTTATGCTTTTAAAACACTATTTAGGTTAAAGGAGTTATATACAAAAGTATCTCTTTCAAAACCCTTATAAAATTGTTGGGGAAAAGTTGATGGTGTCGGAACCATCTAGTCGAAAGCACAATCCTTTAAATTAAAACTTTGAAGGATAGAGTCGAAACCCCCTTTCGATTCCATTGCCTTCGAAACCCTCAACCCCTTTCAAAAGCATTTAGAAAGCATCTTAATTCTCCTTTAAAACAATACTACCATTCCAAAGCATTGATAACTTCAATACCCTCGAAAGGTATAAGAATTGGCGGTAGGGCTTCGACTGAGTCGGAACCCCTTCTTTCGAAAGCGTCTGTTTGCAATTAAAAGAACTTATTCGAAAGCTCTTTACTTTTAAAACAAAATATGGCAACCCCTTCGAAAGCTATTAAAAAAACTCCTTTCAAAACCGTACGTTTCGACTATGTCGAAAGCTTTAGTAAAACTAAGGCAAGCGCTTAATATTTTAAAACAAACACAAGTATCGACTCCATCGGAAGCCAAGCTTTCGACACCATACCTTCCGCCTTTCTCCAATCCACTATGTACCACCTAGATGATACTTTGTGTATTGGTTTTAGCTAAATGGGATTTCGACTTAGTCGAAGGCGAAAGCTATTATTCGAAAGGTATCTCTAATAGAGGCGAAACCTTATTTTCTGGGTTAAATGTCAAATTTATATTAACTAACTTGCATTCCTATAAGCATATAATTGGTTGCCTCAACTTTTTCCATGCTTTACAAAACTAATTGCCTTTTATTTTTGGATAAAGATCAATATTAGCTTTTTGCAGATAAACCCTTCCCCTATTTTATATGTAAATCATTTAGATCCTTCTCTTAAAATAATTTATTTCATATTGTAAATTATTTAAGAAAAATCCCCAAAAATTACAGAAATTCACTTTGATCATGTTATCTAACATATCAAAATTTCAAATCCAAATTCTTGATATAATTTCTGAAATAAATTCTTAAACCCAATCAATCATATTTTCATACGAAAATTCATAATAAACTTTCCATAGCTTGGAAAATTATCAAATTTGAAACCCAACTCCAAAATCATGTTTTACATACCATAAAATTTTACCATGGCATTTAAACAGTAGTATCATTCGGTTTTGGCCTAAAACCATATAAATCTTTATTTAAACAACCTTGTTTAAATTTAAACAAACCTTAATTCAAGCATATCATCATCAAACATCATAGAATCCAAATTAAACTTAATTTCGAAACATATATTCGGAAATTAGAGATGGAAATAATTATTCACCTTGATTTATGATAAAGAGATTTGTTTGGATTTGAGATTATTCCCCTTTCTTAATTCTTTAATTCTTTTCTTTAAATTTCCTTTCCTTTTCCTCTCTAATAATGGCCAGTCTTATCCTCTTCAACTTACGTTTATTTTTGTGAAAATGAGATATGAATGTGAATTGCCTAAGGGGCAAATATATATATATATATATATATATATATATATATATATATAGTAAAGGTTATGTATGGCAAATACCTAATATACCCATGTGTATTTTAATTATCCTATAAACCATTCTTAAATCCATTTGAATTAATAAGCATGGCCACTTAATATTTATTCAAATCTAAATCCCCTTATCACTCAACATTTACATTATTCTGTTTAATTTATCTAATTAAATCTTTTGAATAATGTTATTGAAATTAGGGGTGTTACAGGCTCCCCTCTTTAAAGAATTTCGTCCTTCAAATTCAATAAGGACCAAATACTAATTATAGTAATCATCTATAACAACTCCTAACAACCATACTAGTCTATCTGACTAGTGATCATCTATATAAGTCTAATATAAACATACCCTCAAAGCAGATCAGTATAAGTATCTCGAATTCTGTCATCTGTCTCCCAAGTACAGTCTTTCTTGTTGTCATTCCGCTGAACTTTCACCAACTTAACTGTCTTGGATCTCAATCTTTTCTCATCCTTCGCCACAACCCGAACTGGTTTTCTAACAATTGTCAAATTAGGCTCTACTACCAACTCATCCAGCCCTGTCGGAGGAATGTTAGTTTCTAGATCATGCATATACTTGCGAAGATGAGATACATGGAATATTATGGACACTTGCCATATTTCTTGGAAACTCTACTCTGTATGCGAGCTTTCCAATCCTCTCTATAATCTGGAATGGACCAACATATTTCAGTGCCAGCTTCCCTGACTTTCCGAATCGTATCACTCCCTTCATAGATGACACCTTAATAAAAATCCTGTCTCCCACTAAGAACTCTAGGTCTTTACGCCTTTTATCTACGTAACTCTTCTGTCTGGATTGAGCTTCCTTCATCTGTTCTCGGATCAACTCAATCTTCTCCGACGCCTCTCTAACCAAATCTGGACCTAAGACTAAGCTATCTCCAATCTCTAACCAACATGATGGTGATTTGCATGGCCTTCCATACAAAGCTTCAAAAGGCACCAATCCTATACTAGTTTGATAACTATTATTATAGGAAAATTCAATGAAATGTAGATGATCTTCCCAGGATCCACCCAAATCTAATACACAAGCTCTTAACATATCTTCAAGTACTTTATTGACTCTCTCAGTCTGCCCATCCGTCTGTGGGTGTGATGTTGTCCTCATCTTGAGCTTGGTACCTAATACTCTCTGTAGACTTCTCCAAAATTTGCTAGTGAATAATGCATCTCTGTCACTGACTATGCTACTAGGAATCCCATGAAGTCTAACTATGTTCTTCACGAACAACTTCGCTAAAACAGGTGCCGTTCTGGTTGACTTGACTGGAATGAATTGGGCGCTCTTGGTCAATCTGTCCACTATGACCCATATGCTTTCATTTCTCCTGTTCGACCTTGGCAACCCGTCAATGAAATCCATGGATATAGAATCCCACTTCCAAACTAGAATCTCTAAAGGCTGAAGCAACCCGCTCGGCTTCTGGTGTTCGACTTTCACTGACAGTAGCACACTCCCTAACCCATAAGCCAACATCTCTCTTCATGCCTTCCCAATAGAAGCTCCTCTTCGTATCTTGATACATCTTAGTCCCCCTAGGATGAATCGTAAACTTGGATCGATGACATTCTTCTAGAACTTCTCTTTTCAAGTTTTCTACATTCGAAACACATAAGCGTCCCTTCTTTCTCAACCATCCTCTCTGGTCAATACCAAAATATTTTAAATCATCGGTCTCGGATCCCACCTTGAGCCTTCTAATCCTCTTGGCTAATTCTGGATCCTCTTTCTGTTTAAAAGCTATCCTTTTGATCAGCATTGGTCGCACTTCTAAACATGCCAACATAGTGGTACTATGACTAGAACTAGTAGTCGATCTTGACTTTATACTACACGTAGTCAAAGCTTCTAAATCTTTCCATTCTGCTAACATAGCCAACAGGCCCAACACCATATTCTGATGTTTCCTGCTAAGAGCATCCGTTACCTTATTTCCTTTCCCGGGAGTATATTATATACCAAAATCATAAGCTGCCAAAAACTCTAGCCACCTCTGCTATCGCATACTCAACTCCTTCTGAGAGAATAAATATCTTAAGGATTTATGATCCGTGTATAGCTTAAATCTCTCCCTTAAGAGATAATGTCTCCAAATCTTCAATGCGAAGATCACGGCAGCTAACTCCAAACCATGAGTAGGGTATCTCACCTCATGCAATTGAAGCTGTCGAGAAGCGTAGGCAATGACTTTACCATTCTACATCAATACAGCTCCCAATCCCGATCCACATACATCAGTGTACACCACCAACCCTTGGTTTCCATCTGGAACTACTAGCACTGGTGCATTGGTCAACAAATGCTTTAACTTAAGAAACCCTTCCTCACATTTGTCAGACCAAATGAACTTCACATCCTTCCTGGTCAACTTAGTCAAAGGTACTGCTATCCGTGAAAAATCCCTAATGAATCTTTGGTAATAGTCAGCAAGTTCGAGAAAAATTCTGATCTTGGTTACCGTCTCTGGTCTCTTCCAATAATTGACAGCTTCGATCTTAACTGGAACTACTGCTAAACCCTCCTCTAAAACTACATGACCAAGAAACTTGACCTCTTTCTTCCAAAAACGACATTTGGAAAACTTCGCCTTTAGCTGATGCTGCCTCAGCGTCTCTAGCACTACCCTTAGATGATTTTCATGCTCTCTCTCTCATCTTTGGAGTACACCAAAATGTCATCTACGAACACCAATACGAACCTATCTAAGTACTCTCGGAAAACTTGGTTCATTAAATCCACAAAGAAAGTAGGTGCATTTGTCAATCCAAATGGCTTCACTAACCACTCATACGAACCATACCTAGTTCGAATTGCTGTCAAAGGAATACTGTCCTCCGCCTCTCTCAACTGATGGAATCCGGTCACCAAATTCAATTGGGAAAACACTCCGACTCCACTCAATTGATCAAGCAGATCATCAATTCTTGGCAAAGGATACATATTCTTGATCGTCCTTTCGTTCAGCTTGCAATAGTCGATGCACATCCTTAACGACCCATCTGGCTTCTTTACGAAGACCGCACCGCTCCCCAATGTGAACTGCTTAGTCTAATAAAATTCCTACCTTTAGATCCACTAACTGTACCTTCAATTCTTGCATCTCAGTTGGTATCATTCTGCTAGGTGGTCTACTAACAGGTTCAGCTCCAGGCACAAGATCTATTCGAAATTCAACAGCTCATTTCGTTGGTAGTCCTGTGACCGGCTCGAAGACATCTGCAAACTCTCTTACAACACGAACCCGACTTAGCTCTTCTGCTATTTCTAGGGCATTTAACAAAGCACAAACGTTCCTGTAAGAATTCTCCATTGAGAAGATGATTCGGTTATGACTATCTAGGTGTCTTACTAATATTTCCCCATCTTGGCAAAATATCCTCGCCTCATATCTACCCAACCAATCCATACCCAAAATGATCATGAATTCTACAAAATCATAAACATACAGATTGCATGCAAATATATGACCTAACAAATCAAGTTCTAACTGGTCACATCTTATCCCTAGAGTTGCATATCCTCCCACTGGATTCGCAACTCTTAAGGAAGAAACAAGGTGGGTGGGTACTAAACATAACCTGTCAACCAGATTCTGAGATATAAATGAATGTGATACACCTGTATCAAATAGTATCCTAATTGGAATACTCCGAATCAAAAAGGTACATTGCATTACAAACTTCCCTTTATCAGCAGCAGTTGACTTAGCAGATGACGGTTCAACAACAAAAATTTTTCCCTTGTCCGCCCTAACTGGTTCTGGACACTGGTTCTTGTAATGCCCAACTTGATCACAGTTGTAGAATTTCACATGCTTCTTATCCACAGTCTTCTTCTGCCCCTTGTCAGATCGACACTCATTTGCAAAATGACTCATCTTGTCACATTTGTAGCAAACTAGATCAGCTTTTGACTTTTTGGTTGTATCTCCCTTCTGAGATCCTTTCTTTTTGAAGAACTTCCTCTTCTTACTCTGAGGACCCTGGGATTCAATTGGCTTCTCTCTAGCACGCACAACAAGCATTTCCTCATGGCGGATAACCATCTTCAACATTATATTCCTAGGATCACGGATATATGTCAGGTTTGCCATAGCAAGCTCGGACCTCAGTCCCCGAATGAACCTTTCATTGCTTTTAATGTCAGTGTCTACAATAACGTATCCATATCGAGATAGCTCATCATACTTATTAGCATATTCAATAACTGACTTATCTCCCCGAACTAAATCCATAAACCTCCTCATCAATGCTGACTTAGCAACCTTAGAAATAAACCTCTATTCAAATCTCCTTTGAAAATCAGCCCAAGTTAACTCTTCCTTCGGAACTCCGGCAGTCACACTATTCCACCAGTGAAGTGCTGACCCTTGCAACTGCCTAGAGGCCAACCTTCTCTTCCGTTCATCTTCTAAACCCAGATCAGCAAATATTCTTTCGCAATGCAACAGCCAATTCTCCACTTCGATAGCATCCTCCGTTTCCATAAACAGCTTTCCACCCAAGCTGGTGTAGTCTCTGCTCAGCTTAGCATAATTATTCCCAATATTACCAGCAACTGTAGTAGCAGCTCCTGCTTGCACCAAATTAGCAAGGAACTAATACATCATCCCCACATCTACTGGTGGATTTCCAGCACCCACATTGGTTTCAGCATATTGATTAGCGTTAGCCTGTCGACCTTGGTTCCTCCGAGTGTTAGGTCGAACAATTCCATCAGTTGTGGTGCTTCCTCCACCTAGATTTCCGCTTCCGTTTCTAGCTTCCATATCTTCTTTCTCCTAAATCTGTATACGAGACTTAGTAAGATACAGAATAACGGTCTAAGAGAAAAGGGGAATACATACTTATGTGTGTATATATATCTATATATCAATTATAAGTACGTTACAACCGCGTTAACCCAAACCTCGATCATATTTCTGATTCATTGGACTTTGCTTTAAAATTGCTTTTAGGTTTAAATTGCTTAAGTTTTCATAATCCTGGCTCTGATACCAACTTGTAACATCCCCCATTTAGAGACCCAAAACTAACGGCTACGGATGATGCAGTCATCCATAGTTATTAATCTTCGGCAACCAAATACGGTAATGTTAATTACATTGATATATCAGTAATACATGGATATGGAAGAATTTAAAGTTTCAAAATAATATTCATATTCCATTCCACAAACCTTTTCAACATTCTTTACATAATCCCACAACGTAGCCACGTTCAGATAAATATATTTATTACAACATACTCCAAGAGCGACATATGAAGATGCCCTCTTGGCGATCAGAGTATATAACAGGCAATTAACAACTTTGCCTTAACAAAACATAACACAGCGGAATCAAACTGAACAAGAACTCAAAATAGCAATAATGCCTCCTGCACGTCTCCGGAAGCTTATTTGTCTAATGAGGAACCTGAAAACATCAACCCTCGGACTACTCAAAATTAATTGAGTACCCGAGAGTTTAAGGGAAAAACAAAAACTTCAAGCCAGACATAAAGCCTGGTATGAATAATAATCTACCATCTCAAATCATTTAGATATCTAACGAGACCACGCCGCTTAGCGGAACGGGTTTTCCCCTCACTAGTATCCTAAAATATTCATAAAACCATATACTGTGCTCCTGCATCCACAATGGTTAAAATAACCCAAATAATATAATATAATGATATGTAAAACAAATGAATAAATTCTGGATTACCCATCCCCATTCATTTTGACTATCTGTATGAATTATAGTTTTTAGGATTACTATTAACCTAATATTTTTCATGGGCTGACTAATAACCATTTAAATATTTAAGGCCTCTCTGTCCAATTACATAGTTTTCATGGGATCATTGTGAACCTATTGGCAACTCCAATATCTTTTCTTTTATCCTAGTTTTCATGGGCTGACTAGGAACCTATCTTTCTGACATCTTCATTTCTACATAGTTTTCATGGGCTTAGTATGAACCTATTGGCCCCTACTAATATCTTTTCATATACACAGTTTTCATGGGCTTACTGTGAACCTATTGGCCCATGCCAACATCTTTAATTTATATTATGGTTAAACCTTTTAACCTTTATAATTAATGGAAACTTCTTCATTTCAAAACCCTTTGTTTATTTATACCATGGTTATTCTTTGAAATTGAAATTGGATTTATGTTTTGAAATATTAAAAACATCGCTTTCGAAACCTCTGGATGACTTCTGTCGAAAGCAAAAACTTCTTTTCAAAACATAATAAACATTTCTTTCAAAACCCTTGATAAATATTCTCTTTCGAAACTAAATATACCTTTCGATAGTATCAAAACATCATTTAACACATAGCTTTAAAACAAGTAAAAGTACCCCTTTCGAAAGTATTGGGTTTATGCTTTTAAAACACCATTTAGGTTAAAGGAGATATCTACAAAAGTATCTCTTTCGAAACCCTTATAAAATTGTTTGAGGAAAAGTTGATGGTATTAGAACCATCTAGTCGAAAGCACAATCCTTTAAATTAAAACTTTGAAGGATAGAGTCGAAACCCCCTTTCGACTCCATTGCCTTCGAAACCCTCAACCCCTTTCGAAAGAATTTAGGAAGCGTCTTAATTCTTCTTTAAAATAATACTACCTTTCCAAAGCATTGATGACTTAAATACGCTCGAAAGGTATAAGAATTGGCGGCAGAGCTTCGACTGAGTCGGAACCCCTTCTTTCGAAAGCATCTGTTTACAATTAAAAGAATTAATTCGAAAGCCCTTTACTTTTAAAACAAAATATGGCAACCCCTTTGGAAGCTATTAAAAAAACTCCTTTCAAAACCGTATGTTTTGACTATGTCGAAAGCTTTAGTAAAACTAAGGCAAGCTCTTAATATTTTAAAACAAACACAGGTATCGACTCCATCGGAAGCCAAGCTTTGGACACCATACCTTATGTCTTTCTCCAATCCACTATGTACCACCTAGATGATACTTTGTGTATTAGTTTTAGTTAAATGGGGTTTCGACTTAGTCGAAGGCGAAAGCTATGATTCAAAAGGTATCTCTAATAGAGGCGAAACCTTATTTTCTGGGTTAAATGTCAAATTTATATTAACTAACTTGCCCACCTATAAGCATATAATTGGTTGCCTCAACTTTTTCCATGCTTTACAAATCTAATCGCCTTTTTATTTTTGGATAAACATCAATATTAGCTTTTTGCTGATAAACCCTTCCCCTATTTTATACGTAAATCATTTAGATCCATCTCTTAGAATAATTTATTTCATATTGTAAATTACTTAAGAAATATCCCCAAAAATTACAGAAATTCACTTTGATCATGTTATCTAACGTATCAAAATTCCAAATCCAAACTCTTGATATAATTTCTGAAATAAATTCTTAAACCCAATGAATCATATTTTAATACGAAAATTCATAATAAACTTTTCATAGCTTGGAAAATTATCAAATTTGAAACCAACTCCAAAATCATGTTTTACATACCATAAAATTTTTCCATGGCCTTAAACAGCAGTATCACTCGGTTTTGGCCTAAAACCGTATAAATCTTTATTTAAACAATCTTGTTTAAATTTAAACAATCTTGTTTAATTCAAGCATATCATCATCAAACATCATAGAATCTAAATTAAACTTAATTCCGAAACATATATTCAGAAATTAGAGATGGAAATAATTATTCACCTTGATTTATGATAAGGAGATTGGTCTGGATTTGAGATTATTCCCCTTTCTTAATTCTTTTTTTCTTTTCTTTGAATTTCCTTTCTTTTTCCTCTCTAATAATGGCCAGCCTTATTCTCTTCAATTTACGTTTATTTTGTGAAAATGAGATATGAATGTGAATGGCCTAAGAGGAAAATATATATATATATATATTTATTTATATATATATAGAGAGAGTAAAGGTTATGTATGGAAAATACCTAATATACCCATGTGTATTTTAATTATCCTATAAACCATTCTTAAATCCATTTGAATTAATAAGCGTGGCCACTTAATATTTATTCAAATCTCATCCCTTTATCACTCAACATTTATATTATTATGTTTAATTATCTAATTAAATCTCTTGAATAATGTTATTGAAATTAGGGGTGTTACAATGGTTCCCAAATCGACTTCCTGAAGTCACATTTCACCATACCTAGCGGCAACCTACTAAAATCGCTCCATGAAAGCTCCTCGACATGAGATACGCGAGGGAACCAACCTCGTTACCTATCTCTGCCAATATCTTGCTCAAATCTAAACCCTAGTTACCTCCTTACCATGACCAAATTTGTCGACAACCCATCACCAATGCCACCGAACTACAAGGATTTGAAGATCTCAATTATAGGAACTCAAAGAATCTAAGTTATAATTTTTCGTTGGGTGAATTAATTGATTTTTGAAGTTGGATGCTTATTTTCCTTTCACTCTAAATGGAGAATGGAGGGAAGTTGAAAACTAAAAGGGGGAAAAGAAGAATGAAGAATTTTCTTGTGTTAGGTTTGGTTTATTTTGCAATTTCCGGCATCTCGCTACATAGAATTTTGTTAACGTACGAACCGCGAATGACAATACAAAAATACGATCGCACTCAAAAATATGATACAATCCCAAAACAACAATAAAATACATTGATTATCTTATTCTGTAAAATTTCAAAAATACAATCATTTGCCGTAAAATATGTCAAATGAAAATTTAAATAATTTTCAAAATAAAAATTAAGGTAAAATCCTGTAAATCCATTTAAAGAAGTCAATAAAAATCAAGTTGTTTTATTAACAGTTGATTTTCTTGTTATTTATTCGGGCTATTTATTATTATAATTTTTTTTACAAAATGAGTCCATCGCTATTATTTATTAATTAAAAGGAGTTAAATAAGGCTATCGAATCCATTTAATTAACATTTAATTCACAATTCAAATATTTAAATAATCCCTATATTTGAATATAAGTCATTTATATTTTTCTAGGATGTTACATTCTCCCCCCCTTAAAAGTACCAAAAGAAGAAATTTCTTCTCACCCTTAGGTTTTTAAAGTTTCTTATGTTATGAAAAATTTCGGCAGTACCTCCTTTGCACGGCTAATACAAAAAACTACAACTCACCACAACTGGCCTAAATCAACAAACAATACAAAAGCCCAAAAGTGGCTTTCATATCTAGGGCATAAAACCATCAATTCCCAAATCTACTGCATGCCTCTTTTGCATTTGATTTAGCAAGCAACTTACTATCTTGATGCGAATGCAGGTGCACAAGAAATCAAATAGTAATCTCTTACTTCCCTATACCTATCTTGTACTTACATAATCCAAAATAGAACCATGTTGACAAAAGAGAAATATATAAGCTGTTTCTATCATAAGCAATAGTAAAATAAACAATATAACATTCATATGCAATAAGGCAATATGATGCAACTTATAATAATGATGCAACTCTAGTGTGATATAAAGCCACTTGCAACCAAAAGCAATACAATCAACCTTTCGCCCTTCCACATTCTCGACTGTCACCTCCAATCTTTCACAATCAACCTTTGCCGCATACTTCCTAAGCCAGTCCATACCCAAAATAATTCCGAACCCCGCAAAGTTCAGAACAAAACAATTACAAACAAAAGAGCAATCATGACTCGATACAATCAGACCACGGCATAGCATACACAGACAAGAAGAACCCCCAACTGGATTAGTCACAACCAATGGCCTATCAATGATATCCGGTTCTAAACCCAACCGGCCTACAAGTTCATTACAAACAAAAGAACGCGACGCCCCAGTATCGAATAACACTCTAACTGGAACACCACAAATGGAAAGAGTACCTTGAACCACCACACTTTTTCCTTTCTCTTCAGCGGTAGGAGCTTTTGTAGATGATGGAACAGCCCCCAAAGCATAAGCTTGCACAATCTGCTTGTCCTTTCACGATTCTGGACAATTCCTCTTGATATGCCCCGGCTTGTCACAGTTGTGGCACTTCACCGGCACCTTTGGATTCTTGCAATCTCTGGAGAAATGGCCCTTCTGCTGACAATTATAGCAGGTCACTTCGCCCTTCGGCTTCTTCTGGCCATCCTTACCCTTCAGCTGCTGCTGCTTCCTCTTCTTGTTTCCACCCTGCTATGGTTTAGACTCTTCCTTAGCCACAGCAACAACAAATCCTTCTTTAGGAAACAGATTTTCGTGCCTGAGAGCTTTCTCCACAAGCTTCTCAAATGGATCGTCCAGATGATCCACCAACTGCCTCCCAAGATAAATGTCCAAGCCTGTCACAAACTTCTCGTTCTTCTGATAAGGAGATTCAATATACGACCGGGCATACTTGGAAAAAGCTTCAAACTCAGAAACATTCTCAAGAACTGGTCTTCCATCTTGCTTGAGCTCTACAAACTTCTTAAACAGAACAGATTTTTGAGCTGTAGAAATGAACTTAGCTTCAAATCTGGCTTGGAACTGCTCCCAAGTAATTTCTTCCTCCGGAGTATCAATGGTGATAGAGTTCCACCAATCAGAAGCTCTTCCTTGAAGCTGTCTTGATGCAAGCTTCCTTTTAGTTGCATCCTCGATTCCCAAATCACCAAAGATTCTTCTACAAGCATCTATCCACCTCTGGACTTCAATGGTTGACTCTGTTCCCAAGAAAACCTTTCCTCCAAGAGCAGTATAGTCTTTACACAGCTTAGCAAAATCCACCGGTCTTGGAGTTTGAACTTGAACTCCAACATCAACTGCTGGCCCCGGAGCTGGCATCCTCCTCATGATCGAAGTCATCATAGCCTCGAACATAGCAGCATAATCAGCAGCCCCCTCAGTAGCACGGCCTTCTCTAGCAGCTGGTCTCCCTCTTCGACTCATTCTTAATATCTATAAAAAGGAATGATTAATACACCTTGAGAACAACTGCATAAGGGGTTCAAATCATTCTAAGCTACTATATTATATATAGTAATCACCCATCAAAATACAATTACGTCTCTCATATGTAGTTACGTCAGCGAGCGTTGGGTAAAATCGATTAACCAAAGCTCTGATACCAAATGTGACGACCGCCCATGACCCCTGCACTAAACATAGAAATAGTGCGCTGAAAAGTGTGCCAGGCAGCCATGGACGATCACCTAGGTAAGTTAAAAACAGCAGAATCTATCGTATTACTCACAGTGCATGGATAAAATACAATAGAGAATATATATAGTGAAGCTTCACAAAATAGAATCTCATCAATTAAGCTTCATAATAGTTGAATACAAACATCTGAATAGTCAATACATCCAGCCTCACTACATATCACTCAGAGAATATACAAGCAGCGGAACATCCAGTACATATAGTAAGAAAATAATACGCAAGCCTCCAGCTCGTCTTCGTCATCATCATCGTCGGTAACTAAGAACAGCACCTGTCACCTGCTACCTAGTCTGCCCATCCCAAAATGGATGAACAGCCCAAAGTAATAAGAGTTGAACATAAAACCTTAAGTCAGACAACAGTCTTAGTGAGCGGTAAATTAACTAACAACATACCAAAAGAGCATAAAGGTAAAAGGAATAGGAACCCAACCCTCCCACTCCACCTCTTTCTACAGTGATAGCCTCCCAGACACACTAAGCAGAAGTAAACATAGTAAGGCAAAAATTTAAAGTAAAGCAATTATCACTCGAGCCAAGGTCGATGTTTTCCAAGCACAAACCCCCAAGGCCTAAACCAAGATCAGATAAGCACCTAGAAAATATCGCTCTTGAGACCGAATGACGATACAACCAAACATCCATGACTCTGGCTATCACTGTTATCATTGCTTCGATACCACCGTTAATTGAATGACCGACACATTCTTTCAGCCGTCCGTCAAGGGCCAATGGTAACCCCGGTTCTAGACAGAACTCCGCACGTCGTCACAGCCCGTGCCTAGGACTATCGAATCTGCCCAGAGTACTCGACCACCAACTGTAGTCTTTTGGGACTATCGAATCTGCCCAGCGTACTCTTGCTTTGAGCCTGCTAGAACCTTCAACAATGATGAAATCTCAGCCTTCTAGTCATCCTCCTCGATGACTATTCTCATACTAGCTCAAGCGCCTCTCGAGCCAACCATTATCCTCAAACTCGAACCATTTCACCGAGTCACCAACATGCTTGGAATGATCCCGTCTGGATTTAACCAAGGCTATCTCACATCATGCCTCGCTTCATCTCATCATAGCAAAGCCTCATCTCAACATCATCATCAAATCTATCCATATGAGCTTTATCATCCGCGTCATATGCCACGAGCAGCTTTTCTTATTCAAGAGCCTTTCCCTTAGCTTTTGAATCATCTTCGACCAACTTGTCCAAATCAAATCAATCAATCAACTAATTTATAACAATCAATCAAGTCAATCATTAATCCAAGTAATCAAGCATTAAAACATGATCTAATAAACAATTATAACAATAATGGCAATCTGGTAAATAAAGAGTCCAAATCTAACAAGCATGAATCATGAGCAATATCTCTACAACTTGATGAATGAACTTGCATAGATTAACATGTAGTAAAATGGATGTCAAATCATCATGAACAATGGATCTATACTTAAGTTTACGAAAATGCATGAAATCACTATTTTAAACACATAATCAAGCCACCAATCCGATATACTCCTTTGGATCCGTGTGAGAGATAACCACCACTCCCCAAATCACCTAAACACTTCAAAAGCAACACACTTCAGATCTGGATAGCGAAGGATTTAGCTTGATCCGCCGAAATTCCGCTTCAAACGATGAAATCTCTCTTCGATGGTTGTAGATCTTCAATCTAAGCTCTTGGATCTTTGATTTGGATGGAAGGAAGCACAAAATTAAAGTGGAGAAAAGAAGTGAAGAAGTGTAGTTCTCGAGCTCTCAAAATAGCAGCACTTCGTCGCTTCAAAATCCGGATCCCAAAAAGTGAAGAAAATTTATAGGCTGAACCATAAGTCGTTCGCCCCTTAAGTCGTTCACGACTTATGAAAACCCCACGACCTACGACTTACGACTTAGCAAATCCTACGGCTTAACAGATCTTCCGACCTACGACTTAATCAGAGATGCGGCTTAGCGACTTAACTAAAGTCGCGACCTAACACACACACGATCTAGCATTTAGGCACGACCTAGCGACTTAACAACATAAGTCCTCACGCGACCTAACTATACTCACGTGCACGACCTAATGACCCAACGACCTAAGCCTTAACACTAATGCGCGACCTACGACCTAACTGAGATACGACTTAACGCATGCGCGACTTAGCGAAAACGCAAGTGCGCGACCTAACGACTTATCATAAGTTGCGACCTAACTGTACACGGCCTAACAACCTAACACTAAGCTAAGTCCCAACATGACCAAACTTCTTAGGTCGCCAACTCCCTTAAGTCGCTCCACCGACCTAACTACTATACGACCTAAGCTCCGAACGACCTAACTCTGGACGTTCTAACAACAGTTTTACGATCTTTCGATCTGTAAAAATACGGGTCGTTACACCAATGAGTCCTCCCTTGGGGATCTCAAACTGTATGTAGCCGTGAAGCTTTCATATACTTCCTAAGTTAATTTAGTTAAGTTCAATAGTCGACCAATCGAATACCTAGTATGAAATGATCACATATGGAAACCAAGTCTCAAATACTTATCACGTTTTCGACTTTCTCAACTTACCCTATCCCTCGGTCATGAACAAAGCCAATAGGTTAGAGCACTATTTGCTTCTAAGACCTACTCGATCACCATTCTTAACTTTCAAATATAGAACAAGCCTAATTTTTCGGCTTTAGGTGCTAAGTACATGATTAAATATTTCCCATAGACAAGTAAACACACAAAGCATGATTAAGTCACATAAGCGACTTCTATTCCATTTTTTATTTAAATAATTATTGTATTAATTAAAACTTCTTTGTAAATACTTGTTTATATTTAAAATACCATTACAAAAGATATATACATCTATACTACTATTTCACTATTCATTTCAACTCTTTTCAATACTTAGAAATGTATTCATATTCTTATCCTAAAGACATTAGAATATTCACAAATTTCATAATAAGAAACCTCTTTGTATTTTTGGTTTGGACATGTAAAATCACCCTAATATGCCTTTTATTTTAACAAAAGATGATTAAATATGAGAGTATAAATATACACTTTTACATTCACATTAATCTTACTTTGTATAGGCAATATATTCATAGTACTATAAATAACATCTCCAGCTTGAGTTTGCTCAATAACTAGTGTGTATGAAAGAAATATATAAATATATAAATGATAGAGGGCAACTCATACCAAACATTCATAATCTTTTAATATATTTTGAGTGATATAGAATTAAGGAATAATGCATTTCTTATTAAATAACCTCGTGATTCAAGTGTCGAACACATCTTAAATCAGGGTATACATACATTACATACGTATGTATTCAAAAATTTGTTTTGGGTTTATTTCAGTTACACTTAAATTATGTTTATACATATATAATTATATAAGTTTAATTCATTTATAACTTTTATAATTTAATTCTACATATATAAGGTTTGTATGTATCATATCAATTAAATAATTTTTGATTAATTTTAATTATTATCAATTAATCATATTTAATTAATATAAAACCTATTAATAAAATCATAATTAATTAATTTTGTTTCTTGTTAATTAAATCGTATTTAATCAACTTTTAATCCTTATAAATTAAATCATATTTAATTAATTTTTAATTATTGATTTAACTAACTAATTTGATTTGATTTAATTTTATTTAATTTTTTTTATATTATTCATTTAAAACCATTTAGGATAAATAACCAACTATAACATTTATAATTTTGTTTATATACACACATCAACATGTATATTGATTAGTTAACCTTTAATTATTTATTTATTCAATAAATCCTTTTATTTAATCAAGAAATTTAACTAAATATTTTAATTAATTTGGAAATTTTAATTTATTTATCTTAAATTAATTTTGTGATTTTAATATATTTTTAATTAAATAGTGAAAGCTATGCATTATTCTAGATTCTAGATTCCCTTAAATCCATTTATATTAGATATTAATGGGTTAGTAGCAAATGGTAATTGGATTACTATCAATATATACTTGGTTTTGGTGATGTTTGATCATATGATTATGATGTATGTTTCACCCATGCAATATTTATGCAAGTTTATTATAATCCGTTGATATTTATTAAAATATGTAATATGTTGTGCTTGAACTGAAGTTCTTTGAATGCAATTCCTTGATGTTATGATATGCATGTATACAACATTTATTCAATGAGAATGGAATATACATTATTTCGAGAATAATGATGTTTTGGGTAGTCCAATGTTTTTGGAAGATAAAATCTAACATTTGATGAAAATGATACGAGGCATTGACTACTAGAATCCATCCTAGTGGACTAATTTGAGGATCGCAACACGAATTGGGCAGGTGACTACAACACATAAAATGTATGCATCTTCAGAATCCAGAAGGGTGGTGCAACTAAAGGATCGTGTGAAGTGCACTCACAACTAGTCGTAAGCAATGGGTGAATAAGACCACATGGGTCTATCGAGGCAGTTAGTTCATGTAGAGGGAGAATCCAAAAGGGGTTACCAACGAGTATTCCTATCAAGAACTCAAGGAAGAGAGTTAAAATATAACCCTGCTGTATATACATTGACCTTGTAAAGTATATGAACATTTTTTAGATATACGATTGAAAAAGACCATACTATGGTAAACAATGAATATATGCAACTATTAGTTATTTATAAATGCAGTTGAAAAAGACCCTACTATGGTAAACAACAAAATTGGACTCCGGAGATCTGAAAATAGTGTTCTTGAATTTAAACTGAAAGCAACTCATATAATATGGATAGATTGTGATATCCTAGTTGATTAGGGTTATAGTTATGAGTCACAATGAATAGAGCCATGACATATATGTTAAAAACAGTTTGATGAAATATGGGCAGGATATTATATGGTGTGAGTGACATTGTGTTTTTATTGATATGTCACATATTTATACCCGACACCACACTTGTAACTTATTGTTGTGCACCATTATACTTACAAATAGATTTCTAGCATAACTCGAGGTCTGTTATGTATATGACAACACCTCGGGTCAGATCGAGACATTGTGTTTCCAGGTTAGCTTTCTGTGGGATGTCTATTTTGTTTATTGAGAAGTCCAGAGAAATGTATATTATGTTAGGGAACTACTAAGTTTGAGTTTAACAACCATTGTAGAGAAGCCAAGATCTACAACAATATTCAATTTTCAGAGATAAGATAAAGATGAGACTATTCAAGCAGCTCTAGACATATTTGAAGATCGGTTGTAAGAAGTGTTGTTACATGGATATTAAGTGCGCAGTTTTTGGACTGTACATAGCCTGTCGAGTTTAGGTTATGTATTTTTATTAGTCCATGTACCGACATATATATATATATATACACACACACACACACACACACACACGTGTGTGTGTGCGCGCGCGCATGTGTGTGTTCTTTTTCATTTTGGCTGTGATATTGATACTTGTGTCATCATTTACTTATATGTGTTCTTGGTATGTGAGCTATTCAATTCTAGAACTCATGTACGTTGCCCTGCATTGAGATAGGATACGTATTATTTTAAGATGTATGCAGGTATTAAAATGTATCCGTGTTGACTTAAAGTTGTGTAAATGCGGAATCGCTCCTACTATGCCTATTGTCTGAGCTATCGAACGGTAAATTCCCTTTGATAATTCATTCACTGGAGCTGGGGCATTACAAAATGGTATTAGAGAAAGGTTGAGCTAGAATTGAGTAAATCAGGAATCAAAACAAATTTGACCATAGAATCATTGGACATAGGTTGTTATCCAGTTAGTAAATCCTGGGTATAATTGTAACGACCCGGAAATTTTAACGGTTTTTATAACGTAATTAACTAAAATTTTTGCTTGAAAATAAACAATTAAATTTAGCAATGAAAATTTGATATTTGGAATGCCTCTATTTCAACATAGCAAATAGTAAATTTTCATTGTAAAATATGGAAGTTAGTTCTGTTGTGTAATATTTCAATTTCAGTTTAAATCAGTTGAAACTGATGGAAATTAAATGTTTTCGAAACCTGAATATTTTTATACAATAAATTTGTTTATCATCTTCTGAGTGAGATGTCATATTTCATTTCATCAAATTTGGACTTCTCTAGCCCCGTTTATCTTATTTTCGGCGAATTAGCAGAAATTTTGGCAGCGAATATCGACTTTTGATAGGATTGGCTATCACTGATATCTGTGTGCCATTCTATTCGCCTCGTCGTGCTGATCTCCGCAGTATATTTATTTGTGTGTTTCGGTTCCGGTACGTAGCGAAACAAGCGAAACGGTTAACCGTAATGGTCCGTCTTTTTGCTTCCTTGTGACCATTTATTTTCCACCGTTCAAAAACCCATGGTCGCAGCTTTTATTATTTCTTGGTATTCACGTACGACTTTTGGTTATTCCAACTTTCCACTTTTATTTACTTGTTCATCCTCTTTCTATCTCCCCACTTTCTTTCTCTTGCTCCTTTTTTATTCTCGTTCTTATGCTTGCTTCAGAAAAAAAATTTTACAAAAATTATACATATATCAATTACTATCTGGACTTGAGCCTATGTGTTTCCCTACCATCCTCCTCTGCTCTTCCCTTGTCCCTCCACCAACCACATCCACCACAGCCCATAGCAACTTCGACCAACCTCTGCTCTGCCAACCCAGTGCCCCACCATCCCACATCCTCCCCAACATCTCATCTTCGCGCTTCCTGCCAAACAACCCACTGCTACTTCGCCATCCCAAACCCATGCCACAATACACGAGCAACCATCGCCTCCTCTCCCCCTCCACTAGCCGAACATCGCCTGCCACCCACGTCCTTTTCCCACTCCACCATCAACCCAGCTACCAAGCCCGCCATCTCCACTGTCCTCCCTCGCTTCCACCACCACCAGTGCCTCCTCACCCTTTTCCAACACCACCCTCCACCATGCCATGTCATCCACCTTCTAGGCCAGCCGCACCCTCCCCTACTCCAGCTGAACACTGTGCCGAACCCCACAACAAACCGACCTCTAACCTTAGCAGCAGCATCTCTTGGTTATGTATGTAAAATATAAAAGTTACTTTGTTTCTTTTGTTTTATATTTTACAATTTTATATATGTAATATACATTTATTTTGAGAAAAAATATGTGTTTAAAATATTTATTCAACGTATTTAAAATATATGTATATTATGTGTAAATACTTATTTAAATTTACGTTAATAGTTTAAAATAGATTTTTGTAACAACTAGTATTATTATGTTAAATAAATATGTTATTGAACTTGAAAATATGGGTTGGTTTTAAATTATATATATATATAATATATTGAATATATATATAGAAATAGATATATAGTTATCTGTTTGAATATGTTATATTAGTATTATATATAATCTGTTGTATATCAGATTATGTTATTTATAATGTATTAGTATTATATTAGTTTATATGAAGTGAATTTGGGCCAGTGCAAATTTGCTGCTATTATATATATATATATAGAGTAACAAAGTAAGTTTTATATATGACAGTTTGCATAATAGCTTTGACTGATTTCTTATATATATAATAGTAAGGTGAAATTATATAACAGTAATTTTTATGCGTGGAATTTTTTTTCGAACTGATATGCCTGCCAATATATGTGTTTTATTATATATTATATATATAGGTATTTTGATTTCAAAATGCCTATAGACCTTATATTATATTATATATGTGAATTTGATTTTAATATATATATATATATATATACTTTGATTTATATGGATGCGTTTTAAAAATTATATTGAATTTTCAAATATATATATAGATCTTATTTCTAAATGCGTGTTTTGATTAAACATTGATTTTACGAAAGAAAGTAATAAAATAATAATATAATATACTCTTCGTTTCACTTATATCAAGCTGGTTTGATTTGTTCTCATCAATTCCTATTTATCAGCTTTGTCCGTCAAATCCGTGTCCAGCTTACTTCGCTTTGAGATTTGTTGTTTGAATTAGTCGATTGCCGAGTTCGTGATTCAATTCGTAGCTTGTCGGGTTGTCTAATTTCTCTAGCCTCGAAAGGTGAGCAATCACTCACGATTAACATTCTTATAGTTAGTAAATTTGATTTCCCTTGAAACGAAAATTGAAATATGCTGTTAAATTTGAATTGTTAGTTATTTAATTTTTAAATATGATATGCCATTATCTGCAATTGTTCACCTATGATATATGACACCATATCCCGTTGTATATATTTTATTTAATTTGTTACTGATGATATATGCCTGTCGTTGATATGTTATATGATTATCATATTTGTTCCCACTCTGCAAGTTCCCTGTTAGTTTAGAAATCCTTATGAGTTGAAATGATACATACCCGAACGATATTATAGATTAGGGGAAAATCGTTATGGGTTGAAATGATAAACCCAAGCAATTTTCATTGATTTGAAATTTTGGGATTGCAGGTTGAAATGATATATACCCGTAGATATTTAAATTGCGGATTGAAATGATAAATATCCGTATCACTTGACCATAGGATAGAAAATTATATACGGACACCATTGGTCTATATTTTAAAATGATTTCCAAAGTTGTGAAAGGAAATATATGAGTTTTAATAAATATTGATTTCTAAAATATAATATATATAAATATTATTTTTATATATGTCTAAATTTTGGATTTTTAAAAAATTATATGTTTTGGAAATTTTAAATTTATAAGTTAGCTTTGAAAATATAATTTTTAAGAATTTAATTATAATTTACCTGTTTAAAAATATATAAATAAGTTTCAATATAAAATAAATTTAATAATAATATTTAATTTAATAAAATTTAAATTTAATTAGTATACAATATGTTTAAGCATTTGTTTAAAATTATATTTAAAAAAATAGATTTTTGTAACAACTTTAATAAATTAAGGTTGGGAAGATAAATTGAAATTGATTTGAAATTATATTTGTTTAAGAATTATACCTAAATAAAATTGATTTAAACTTATTGATTTTTGAGGTTTTGAAAGACATGATTTTATAACTTGATTTTTTTATTAAAGGTGATTAAAAGAACATTTTCAAATTTAAATAAATTAAAATGGGATATTTAGTTTTATTTCAATTTGTAATTTGAGATTTTATTTAAATGTTATTGGATTGACTAAGTGAATATGTCAGAACTAAATAATAGTAAGGTTAAATTTGAAATATAAATGAAATTTATCAAATTGAGTTATTGTAAATGTTTGAATATTTAACTTTGAAACCTATTGAAATTGAAATGGTTTAATTTGTAGTTCAAATCTGTATTTGAAATCGATATAAATTAAAAATGGTTTATTAAGAATTTGAATTTAATTGTAAGTGATGAACTGAGATTGATTTAAATGGAATTTTGGAATTTAAGTTGATTTTAATCGATTTGTAGAATTGGATGAAACAATTCATTAAATAAATATAAACTATTTTTAATTTACAACTATTTTAATATATAAATTAGTTTATCATATAAACTATTTTAATTTATAGCTATTTTAATATATATATATATATATATATATACTATTTTCAATATCTAAACTGTTTAAGTTGGAAAAGTGTTATGATTTCAAAAGTGTAATGATTTCAAAATTATTACGAATTCAAAAGTATTACGATTTCAAAAGTGTTAGGATTGGAAAAGTGTTAGGATTTTGAAAGTGTTAAAATTTTGAAGTGTTACGATTCTGGAAATGAATATTATTTAAAGTGAATAATGATATCGGATTTATATGGTTTTGAAATGAATATGATATTTTGATATGAAGTATGTTCTAATTGAAATGAAATGACCACGGTGTGAAATAAGCGTTTGGTTGTTAAAGAGACCGAGATCGGATATTGTCATACTCTCTGCCAATACCGAAAACCACTTTAACAACTGTGTACGTGTTGGAGATTCTAGAACGAAGTAGGATGGTTTGGCGACGATTCTGTATGAGGTATTAACGTAGCCTTAACTCCCGTGAGTCAGCTTGATGTGGCTAAAACAGGAGCCATGCCGGGCCAAGTGAGGTCATTCCTCCTATCAGACACATTTCTTCGATACCATTCTATTACTTTGTGATTTGATTGGGTGCACCTTTGATTTGGGAGTGTGTCACGAGGTGGGCGGTAGTAGCTGCTATGCGTTACCACCAGTCCGGATCCACAAACGGTATATCTACCCTGGCATTGCCTCGCATGCCTTGTCACACTCCCAGTGCCCGCTGATAGTGCCTTCTACGGTTTGGTTTGTACCATACCTATGCAGTGCCCACTGATAGCCTCCAGTTTACGGAGGAGTTACGGTACTGTGTTGTTAGCACAAGAATTATCACTAACACCCAAGAGTATATTTATGTAGAGAGATTAATGAAGACAGTAAATTTAATCAGAGGAATATGCGCAACAAAAACTGCAGAAACAAGAACACCAGAATTATAGTGGTTCAGCGTAACTGCCTACGTCCACTGTTAATGTAATCTTTATTGCTTTTCTTGAAGACTTGAAAACATATTCGAATCGTAAACAAACTACTTGTATACAAGTTTGAATTAAAAGAAATGAGTGCGAAAAATGGCAGAGTGTCCCCAACGTTCTCGAAAAAAGGTCCCTTCAACTGTGCCCCTGCCTCTCTATTTATAGACGAAGATAGGTGAGACTCCCTGCGCAAGCCCAAGAACAAGGTAGCTTGGCCCATAGATGTAATTTTGAGTCGGCCGGTCCTGACACTCCGAACGACCTTAGGCCGATCGAGAAATGCCGACTCATCATGTCTGATCGGTGGTCGATTATCAAATGACTCGAAGTAAGCCCTCAAAGGACTCAGAGCAACTTGTAGTGGATCTCAGAGCAAAGCAATGTCGACCTCCTCACCTCGATGTTGGCTTCCAAGAATTGGCTAACTCCTTCACCTTGCACCGAACCACTTCTGACCAAACGGCACCAACTCCCATCCTACGAACAACGCCTGCTAACCCGTCTAGGCCGAGCCATATGCGACTTGCGTCGTTGACCGAGCCACGCGTTCCAATTCAATCTGACTAAGCCATGCGTTCTGAACCACTTCGACCGAACCATGAGCACTGAAACTGGACTGAGCAAAAACTCCTTAGCCGAACCATGTATGGCTTCACCCCCTTGATCGAGCGGTGCATGCCAAAGCATCCGGACCGAATGACATATATGGAACTACCCAATCCGAACGATACCACATCTCCCTCAACCGAGTGACGAACTTCTCCTCTAAGCCGAGCGATATATTTGGAGTTCCTACCAACATCTTTCTTTGGTCGAGCGACATACGTTATCTCACAAGACCGTGTGACACACGTCTCTCTTCCCTCGGCCAAACCATACATACATGCCGACCCATGTATATAGGCCGAACCACACAGATTGGATCCATTCCACACATCTCCAATCCCTTATTAGCTTGAGTCTGGTCCCGACCAAATCAAAACCTCTAGGACTATCACCTTGTAGCCGGACCAAGTGGCCGGGTAACATTTGCCCCCCAAAGTGTGTCGTGTGAAACAACACGACGCGCTTTGAATCAATCATCAGTTCCTGCTTTCACAAGCCGAACGTCTATGATCTCACGAAGGTCGAAACATGGCTAACTTCCCGATCATCTTGTACATTTTTTATTTTATTTTATTTTATTTTCTTCCTTTTTTTTACAAGAGAGGGAGCGGCATACAAAGGTCGATCCACTCGTTCGGCCTATCTGGAATGGTTCGGCATGATGCCTTGCCGAACCCATGAAACACAGTGACCGGGCCTTTAGGAGAATGCCGATTCGCATCCCCCTCTCTTCTGAACTGCTACACCCTTTCTCCCAATCATTCTCTTCGACACATTCCCTGGCCATCCTCGACTCTAAGTTTCAAGAAGCGCTCGTCTCGCCCTTAAATTATCGTACAGGTGAGGTTCCATACAATACTGCAAATTCCCATACCCTATCCTCTAAAACTTGAATTAGAGGGTCGAGCCACATAGAATTCGGTTTAGCATGGTAAGCACGTGAGGAGAGAAGCGCAGTGAGTAGATGTTTGGGCGTTGGTGACGAAGTGCTTTTGGTATGAGTAGACTTTACTTGGGGGAAATTGTTATGGATGGCTTTAGGAAGAGAGGTCGGAGAAGTGTAGGAGTAGGTAGTTGGTCACTTTTCTTTAGTGAGGGGATAGGAAGTAAGTGGGTCGGTCAGTAATTCGGAGGAGAGTGGTTCAATACCGAACGGTGCAGCGTGGCTCGGTGTCTAGGCTTGTGTTGGTGGTTGGCATTGGGCAGTAGTTATGGCTCGGGAGGAGCCTAGGGCAGTAGTTCAGTAGAAGTCTGAGTGAGGTCGTTCGGTGACGAGAGAGAGAGAGGTAGTGAGAGAGCGGTTCGGCATTGGTAACCAAGACTATGCTAACTTGAACATAATACACACTTTGACAACCTACTTTCACAATCATCCACAACATATCGGACAATAATAAGTAATGAAACACATAAGCCCGAGGACTCAATCTGAACCAACTCCCCATAACTTGAATAATTTTACATGCAGATTTAACTTAACATATGAGAACAATAGCCTTCACACTCTAGGACGCTGATGCTCGATTCCAGAACTTCTAATGCCAATTATATGATAAACTGCAGGATATTGTCAGCGATGACGGTCTCCGAGGACAACCACTTAAAACACTATCACATCATACTTGTGTTTAAAACTTTAATTTTTCCATGCTTGCACTTCAGTCGTAGCACTAGTGCACACACAACACGAGGGGATATATTATTATTTGTTATATCTGATATCGGTTGTCTTTCAAGTATAGTTTAAATAGGATTTTATCCACATCCATTGCTCTTTAAAGATGTCCAGAAAGTCGAGCTCTGCTACAGTTTCGGATAAGTCTGATCCAGGCTCTCAACAGGAGGTAGTAGGTACTTCGGACCTACCGACGACCTCCATGTAGGGTATTCTGGATCTATCCGCTGCAATTATTGGTCCGGCACCCGATGCTATAGATGGAGAAATTATCCTAGACAATCCAACTGATTCCCAAGCTTCAAGAATCAATGAAACCGCCCTTCGCCGGCTATGTTCAACCCACGGAATCCCTTTTGACGACATATTAATTCCATCGGGACAAGATCGTCCTCATCTGCCCCCAGCCTGATATACAGCTTGTAACAAATTCATGTGCTGGGTAGGGAGTGTGCCACTATTCAATTCATTTCTTCGTGAGGTGCTGCAGTACATCGGGATCGCTCCGACACAGCTTCACCACAACAGTCACACATTTCTCCATGGCACTTGCATTCTCTTTATGAGCATCTTATTCAGGCTCCCCACTCCTGAGGATATTCGCTACATTTATCATTTTAAGAGATGATCTGACAACCCCTCTTCATATTCCTTGAACCACACTCTAAGTGTTAGATCCTGACAGGAGCATGGAGTAAATTCTCCCAATATAAGCAGGAGTGGTTCTACGTGCACTGCCCCCCTGGCTTTGCGAGAGGATGGTTGGAAGGGATTAAGTTCCATTTCCAGACTCATTACTTATCCAAGGCATGAAGTGCATTTTTTCTAAACTTCCTTCGGTCTTTTGCAGGCATCAGCCCATGTCCCGAAGGTTCAAGGTACTCTGAGGCCATCGAGGCCATTCGTGCTACTCCCGTGGAGGATCGGGAGATCAAATTCGTTATTTCCAATGAGTCACTTCTAAAGTTTGGGCTATTGGGGGAAGGTTGTCGAACTAGTCTCCCATCTAGCGCCACTACAACCAGACCCGTGGTGGAGAAGGGTAAAGAACAGGCCGGGTCTTCGGTGCCCCCTACAGGCGGGGCCACCGACATGCCCGGGGAAGGTGAGATTAGAGAGGCCGGGGTTTCTAGAGCGTCCGACGAGCATATAAGTCCTCTCTCAGAACAGGTGATCGACGCACCCGGGATCGATGAACCGCCTCCTCTATCAAAGGGGAAAAAGAAACTAGCCTACAAACTAAGGAAGAAAACAGTGGGCAGAACCTTGAAGGTTACAATTACTCCGATGGAGAAAGAGCCATCTCTACAACACTTAGAGGGTTCATTAAAAGGCTTATCAGATCTCACTATCCCCGATGACTTGCTCAATTACGGCTTCGACGACCCAGAAGCCTTAAAACTCCACTCGTCCGCGAGAGGCGACGAAGGCGTTTAAGCCCATCACCAAGGAGAAAAAACTCCAATAAATAAAGCTAAAGAAACTGGTCCGTCGGGGGGAAACACTAGGACACACACTAACACTCACACTCCACCCCCACACTTAAGTTTTAGCCATCGTATGATCATTTCTAACTTGTTTTCACTTAATTTCTGTGCAGGTAATATGGGATGCTCACACGGCTTCGACCGCCTTCGCGGTTCCTCTATCTTTCATCACTCAAGCCGAGACTTGGGGCCTGGAAAACGCCGAGATAGAGATGACAACAGTGATAAGGACTATTGTCCCCGAGATTCATCGTCTCGAAGGAAAACTTACAGCCACTCTTCCTACCCCACTCCTCAACCAGAGCATAGCAGGGAGAAATCTGCTCAAAGGGGGTCTCAATCTGAAGCTCCTCGTGATCAATATTATGGTTCATCAAGCACTAGGCAATCCCGTGAGCTTCACAAGAAATCTATAGTTTCGACTAAACAAACTTCCTCTGGTCCTGCACATGATCCATCGATAGCAGAACAGCTAGCTGAGCTTAAAACCACATTTCCAAAAATATGCTTTGAAGGACTAAAGTTTCTTTCGGCGATCCATCCTATTCTAGGGCATGTTAAACAAAGTGCCATTGCTTGCAATAATGATGTCTACGTCCAGCACGATGCATTCGTTCATTTGGTGGAAAAAGTTTCAGAAGTTTCGGTGGAACGTCAGCATTAAATCGATCGCTTGAAACTCGAAGCTATCCACGACAAAGACATTATCAAAGCCCAGGATGAAGAGCTTTCCTTGTATAGCTTGAAGCCGCTCAAAAAAATTCTAAAGACACAGCTGAAGCAATTGATCGTCTGCAAGCCACACACAAAAAGGAAATTGATGAGGCGATTCAGCGCTGTGGCGCTTTAGCCTTAGAAAAGGATTCCATCCAAAAAGAAAAGGATGTTCTCGCTCAGCGAGTTAAAGAATTGGAGGAGCTACTCATCAAAGAAAAAGAAGAAAAAACTGCAGCTCAAGAGGAGTCACAACAATATTGTGACAAGATTGTCGCTACACGACTTTTAAAAGCAAAGCTTGATGAGGAGCTCTCCAAAGCTGAAGCATTGAAGGACGCAGCCCATGAGGAGGGAAAAAGAATGGCGCTCTTGGAAATTGATTCTCGCCTCGAGGCGGCTGCTGAGGCTGGTAGGGAGGAAATTAAGTGCATGTTTGATCCACTCATAGCCGAGTATAATGCTCGAGTTCTCATGCATCGCGACCTAACTTTTCTTGGCGAGGGTTACCTCGAATCTTTGGCCGAAGCATGGGACACTCTAATCAAAATTAAAAAGGTTGAATTGGGAACTGAAGAGGTAGATGAGGAGTCTCTTGTGAAGGAAATGCTTTGCGATAATGAGCCCACTGACCTATCTGCAGCAAAGGCCCTTTACAGAAGGGACTCTTCCTCATTAAAAGGAAAAAATGACACTGCCGGTCCATTCGAAACCGAGTCCTCGGTTCCCCCACCTATTCAGCCGACCGGTCGCCTATCACTCGATCCCTTCGAGCAGCATATTGGCTATGACCCAGAGAAGCCTGGACTTGATATTCATGCTCTATCTCCTATTTCGGAAGGCGAAACTCCCTGAACAGTTGAGAGTCAGCCAGAAACTGGTACATAACTTTTATTCCTAGAGTTCAAAGGGCCATCGTTTTTGGCGAATAATAAATGTATCCTAACATTTGTCTCTTACGATTTCGTGTAGGCCATTCTGATCCTGAGCCAACTCCAAGGAGCGATGCCGCCGCAGAAAAGGAGGAGAAAACGGGAGAGGAAATTCAGACTGGAGAGACTCCCGGACCCGACGCTCAAGTGATCGAGGCACTCGATGAAGACAAATCTGAAAATTTATCGCCCGTGGAGGAACATGATGAAGTTGAGATTACAGGCGCCTCTGAACACACTTCAAAATCGAGCATGGCTAAGCAAATTATAGAAGAGAAGAAGAAGAAAGTTGAGATTAAGGTTGAGCCTCAGGTGGTGGAATTCGATGATCCATTGAACATGCCCCTGAAGGTTATTCTCCCTGGTGGAACCTCGCCACTGGAAGTTCCTCTTCCTTCCCCAGGCACCACTTCCCTAGTAAGCAAGGCGTCCAAGAAAAAACGCTTGGGGGAGGAGTCTTCAGAGAAACCGAGGAAGGAGAAGAAGTCAAAAAAGTAGCTATCATGCCTCGCTCAACGTGAATAAGCCTGGATTATGTAATTATCTTTAATTATTTTCATAGTCGTTGTAAATATATTTTTTGCTCCGAGTTCAGGAGAAGTTGTAGTGAAACTGAATCCTCGACTAGTAAATAATTTTTTTTAATGATCTTTTCTACTTAGCTTTACCATCTATCTTGTACCTGAAATCCAAGGTTGTGTGGGTCAATTAAGCACTCGTTTGTTTCCGCATGACTCAGAGATTTCCAAATTGCTTATATTTTAGCCTGTGCTCCGGAGGCTGAGAGATTTTTGAATCGTTTAGACTCTAGTCCGCACTCTGGGGACTTTGAGTATTCTAGTCCGCACTCTGGGGACTTAGAGATTTTTAAGTCATTTATACTCTAGTCCGCACTCTGGGAACTCAGAGTACTCTAGCCCGCACTCTGGGGACTTAGAGATTTTTAAGTTTGGGTGTGCGTTCATGCGCTAGACAGAATAATGTAATTTAATTTTTGTCACAGAATTGTAACATACGGAAACATCAATAGTTCATGGAAAAGACGGCTTCAAGCCATTATTGATCATAACAAATGGAAACAAACTGAATTGTCTTATTATATGCCGAAAACTAAGGACAACAAAATCAACATACACTGGAAATAATTGCAACTAAAATGTAAAACAAATAGACTAAGTGTAATAACGACGCAAATGCTCGCTATTCCATGCGCGGGGAAGTGTCACGCCATCTACGGTCGCTAGCTTGAAAGTTCCTTCTCCAAGCCTCCATTCGATGACATACGGACCTTCCCATGTGGGATTCAGATGTGATGGGGTTGGAAAGACTCGCTTCAAAACGAGATCGCCCACATCGAAAATTCTCGGTCGAACTTTTTCATTAACATATCGAGCAACCCGGTGCCTATATGCAGTTGCTCTTAAATCAGCTTCTTTTCATTTTTCGTCGACAAAGTCCAGCGATTCCAATAAGAGATTCTGATTCGTCTTAGGATCATAATAAGTTACCCGATGAGAAGGAACTTCAAGTTCCATGGGTATCATAGCTTCAACGCCGTATGCCAAGGTGAACGGAGTGTGGTCAGTCGTGGACTTGTGGGTGGTTCTGTAAGCCCAGAGCACTGTCGGAAGCTCATCCACCCACTTGCCTCTAGCCCTCTCCAAACGTGTATTTATTATTGATTTGATTATTTTATTTACGGCTTCAACTTGTCCATTCGCTTTAGGGTGAGCGACTGTCGCAAACCTTTTCTATGCGATACTTTTGGCAGAATTCTTTGAACTCCTTACTCTCAAATTGAGTTCCGTTGTCCGTGATGATAGTTCGTGGGAGGCCAAAATGGGATATGATGTTTCATACAACGAAATTAATTACCTTTTTGGTGGTGATCATAGCTAAAGGCTCTGCTTCTGCCCACTTGGTAAAGTAATCGACCGCAACAATTGCATATTTTGCACCACCTCTGGAAATTGGTAAGGAACCGATTATATCGATCCCCCAAATTACAAATGGCCAGGGACTAACCATTTGTGTGAGTTCCGTTGGCGGAGCTCTCAGGATTTTCGCATACTTTTGACATTTGTCACATCTTCTTATGTAGTCCACAACATCCTGATTTACAGTTGGCCAATAGTATCCATAGCGGAAGATCTTTTTTGCTAAGGTCTGCCCCCTAGTATGGTCACTACATTCTCCTTCATGAACTTCCCTCAAGACTCGTTTTATCTCGTCGTGGGCGATGCACTGAAGTAAGGGAACCGAGAATCCCCTACGATACATTATTCCGTCCTGCATTAAATATCGAGAAGCTTTGCGAATGACTTGTCGTCTTTCGTTCTTTCTATCGGGCAAAGTCCCATATAGTAAGTATTGTTTGAATGGGGTTATTCATGACTCCCTTCCAATTTCTGTTTCTAGCACAAAATCTACTTCCATCTCGTTTATACTCGGAAATTGTAAAACTCTGACGGGAACCAAGCCCATCTGCTGTGCATCGCCAGTACTTGCAAATTTTGCCAATGAATCGGCTTCATTGTTTTGTTCACGCGAGACATGCGAAATATCGTAATATTCAAGCTCTGTCAACCGTTCTTGAACCCGAACGAGGTATGGAGCAAGCCTCTGCCCCTTTGCTTGATAATCTCCTCGCACTTGGTATACCACCAATTGTGAGTCACAAAATATTTCAACCGACCTTACTCCGAGTTCCCTGATAAGTTTTAAGCCAGCAAGCAATGCTTCATACTCAGCTTCGTTATTTGTAGCTGGGAAATTAAGTTTCAAAGCATAACAAATTGATCGGTTTTCAAGGGTTACAAGAATGACTCCAACCCCAGAGCAATGGTCGTTGGATGCCCCATCGGGGTATAGTTTCCATCAGATGAAGGGAATAACATCATCACCGTTTGGTTCGTCTGATATGGTGAATTCTGCGTTGAAGTCTGCTAGCGTCTGCCCTTAGATAGCCCTCCGTGGCAGGTAGGTGATGTCGAATTGACTCAACTCAATATTCCATTTCAGTAACCTTCCTGAGGTCTCTGGTCGTTGGAGTACCTGTCGCAAAGGTTGATCGGTATAAACACTGATCGGATGCGCCTGAAAATATGGACGAAGCTTGCGTGATGCAATCACCAAGCAGTAGGCTTGCTTCTCAATTTTAAGATAATCTCTTTCTACCCACGTTAAATGTTTACTGACATAGTACATCGACTTTTGAACTCGGTTCTCCTCGCGAACCAAAGCCTACTGATGGCATGCTGAGATACGGCCAAGTATACATACAACACTTCATGATCTACAGGTTTCGATAGCACCGGAGGACTTTCCAAATGTTTTACCAGAGCTTGGAATACATCCTCGCAGTTGGGCGTCCATTCAAAATTTCTCTTCCCTTTCTTTATTACATCGAAGAAGGGAATACATTTGTTTGTCGCTTTGGATATGAATCGACTCAGCGCGGCCACTTTTCCATTCAAGCTTTGTACTTGCTTTATAGTTCTGGGCACTTGTATGTCTCGAATAGCCTGAATCTTTTATGGGTTAGCTTTAATTCCCCGTGCATTAACAATGAAACCCAAAAACTTTCCTGACGCAACGCCAAAGGAACACTTCAGAGGATTGATTTTCATTCCGTAATACCTGAGTAGACCAAACATTTCCGCCAAGTCTCGAATGTGGTCGTTTGACTGCCGTGACTTCACGAGCATGTCATCCACATAGACTTCCATCATCCTACCAATTTGGTCTTTAAACATCTGATTCACCAGACGTTGATAAGTCGCTCCTGCATTTTTCAATCCAAAAGGCATCACTACATAATAGTACAGTCCAACGTCTGTGACAAAACTAGTGTGTTCCTGATCTGGAATGTGCATCGGGATTTGATTATATCCCGAGTACGCATCCATAAATCATAATAACTCGTGTCCTACTGTTGAGTCGGCCAGCTGATCAATTCTGGATAAAGGGAAACTATCCTTAGGGCATGCTTTGTTCAGATCTGAGTAATCCATGCAGGTCCTCCATTTCCCATTCGCTTTTCTCACTAGTACGGAGTTAGAGACCCATTCTGGGTAGAGGGCGTCGCAGACAAACCCATTGGCTTTGAGTTTGTCCACCTCCTCTCTGAGAGCAGCGGACCTCTCCGGGTCCATGCCTCTCCTTTTATGCTTCACCGGCACGTATTTCGGGTCTATGTTCAACATATGACTCGCAATGGCGGGAGAAATCCCGCACATATCGGAATGCGTCCAAGCGAAGACATCCAGATTCGCTCGGAGGAAATTAGTAAGATCCGCGATCATCGAGGGGTTGAGTTGTGATCCAATCTTAAGTACCCACGATGGGTCATCGCGGCTGACTGGAATGTCAATCGTAAGTTCAGCCGGTGCTGCTTTTTCCTCCTTGGGTTCCTCATCATCGTCCCTCGGATCTATGTCTCTATAGATCCGATCATGTTGCCCGAGCCAAGGCTCGGGCATTACTTGTCAATCTTCAGTGACTCGGATGCAGACGGAGTTGTCCACAACCTTTCCTTTCTCTCTTCGATGGTCCTCTCTCAGCTCAGCCACATAACACGCACGACCAGTCGCCCGATCGCCATGCACAACACCAACTCCTTTATCCGTCAGAAATTTCAAGGTTAAACACCACGGGACCAAAGCTTCCCTAAACTCTGCCAAGGCCGGTCGACCCAGAAACACATTATACGGAGAATCGACATCCAAAATGATGAACGGTAGGATCCTCACCCTCATACGTTCACCTTCTCCAAGTTCAACTGGCAATTCAACAAAACCCACTGCATCAGTAGGCGCACCATTAAAGCCATGGATACGGGCTTTAGATGGTTTTAGGTCCTTTGTCTCTATCTTCATCTGGTCATATGCTTTTTTGAAGATGATGCTAACAGAACTTCCACAATCAATCAGTATTCTTCTCACAAAAGCTGGCCCAATAGTAGCCGAGATGACCATCGGATCAATGGTAGGTGCCTCTACCTGATCGGCATCTCTACTTCTGAACACTATATAATCCATCATCATTCGCTACTGCTTAGCCAGAGTCCCATCTTCCGTGTTTGAACAACATTCAAAATCTGCATGCTTTAGGGAACTAGCATAACGCTCCATTTCTTGCCAATTCTTATCTACAGGGTGAGGCCCACCGACTATCGTGTTTATGACTAATCTACCTCCACCCTGAATGGGTTCCTCAGATCGTCGTGGAGCCTGTCCGCGATTGGGGTCAGATGTCACCTGTCCGCCTTCCTGAGGATTCTTTACAAACTCCTGTAACTTTTTCTGTCGAATCAGCTTTTCAATAGCATCATGAAGGTGCCTACAATCCTCGGTATTGTGCCCATAAGTCTCATGGAAGTGGTAATACTTCCCAGTCCTCTTTTGCTCCTCGGTGGACACTTTTGGGCATGTATTTTGATATTGGAAAGTATTACAAGTCGATAGGTAAATATTTTCCAGAGATGCGTTCATAGGAGTGTATTCGTTGTAAGTTGGGATCATTGGTTTCTACTTTCCGGCTTCCATTTTTTCCAGAATTTCCACCTCCGGATCCTTTTGACTGCTCAGGCTTGTTTTGAACATTGACCTGGTGTAACGCCCCATTCTGAGACCCACATTAGCAAAGAGTATTACAAGGTAACACCGTCTGCTAATGCGGAGAATAGAGCTGGTTAGGAGCGACCATCTATAGCCTTGTCTTAATTATCTATTGAATACGCCGACAATGCTACTTCTTACTTAAATGGATCGACATATCCAATAAATACTTAATACAAAGCCATAGGTGGCTGAAGGATCTATCAGAATAAAATATAACAACTCAAATGTAATACACATCACAGAACAGTAGATCATCACATACATTTACACATATACATACATTACCGAGTTTACAAAATGATACATGTCAAGTGGTAAAGCAAACCACAATATACAGACGAGTCAAAAGAATACATATCAGAGTTACAGACAAAATGGACTACACAAAAAGCTATAACAAAAAGGAGCTAGCGGAATAGTCCATGCTGAAGCAAAATAGGCTAAGTCCAATGTACCTAACCTGAAACATCTCGGTCTGACCCGAGTATAAAATACACGGGTCAGTCTAGCTAAACAAATCAGTTAGATAAAGCTAGATAATAATAATGCGGTATAAGATGATGATATAATACTCCTCCAAAGAGAAGTGCAACAATAACCACATTACTAACATAGTGAAAACGTAGTCACTTAGCAAATAAATAAATCCTCCAAAGAGGAATCGACATCACATAATGTCGAATAATAAGCCTTATCTCATCGGCAATATGCAATAGTAATAAAGATGGTTGGTAGAATATTACTCCCACTTAGGAGATATTCCAAAACCCGCCATATCGGCAATCACAATAAACAAAGGATATCATATCCCAAAACAAGCCAAAAGGCAAATAACAAATACCAACAAAGGTACACTAGTTTCCATAAGGTAATCGCTATATATCGTGTGGTTCAACGAACCTACACCGAAAGGCGATACACTAGGGAAATATAATTGTTAAAGAAACAAAAGATGCTCAAGCTCTGTACTGTATAACAAGGATCCATACGCCCGAAGGCAACGCCCGAAGGCAATGCCAAAAGGCAACACCAAAAGGCAACGCCCGAAGGCAAAAAACCGTAGTGGCGGTACTGGACACCACTTTCCGACGGAATGTGTCACAACTCTCAGAAAGGAACCCAGAAAATGTTAACGTGAGTCCTATACCCCACGTTCGCACTAAACGGTTTACTACCCGTTAGTCAATTTCACACTCAAAGCAGTACAAAGTTCACCTCATCTCATCGGTAAACCAGACCCAAAGGTCAAAACGGTTAAACGAATAGATTAGTAATTAACTGAAAAGATAAACACACGTGTTCATAGCACACATTTTATTTAATCATTTAATTCTCCTCCCTCTTCGCTCGAAGTGCAAAATTGTGTGTGTGTTTTAAATAGAAATTATAAATTGGAGAAACGAGCTTTTAATACACTTTAAAAAGATCATTTTATAAAAACACGTGCACAAAATCAAAAAGTAATTATCAAAGTCAAATATGCAATAATAACTAATTGGAATCGACACGAATCGATTGAAATTTGAAACCAAGCAAAATAGGCAAAAATAGGCAAAAACAAGCAAGTCAGTCGACTGACTGCAGAGGCCAGTCGACTGATCCAAAAACACGAAAGTTTCATTTCCTGCAGTCAGTCGACTGACTGCAGAGGCCAGTCGACTGACTGCAGAAAACAGAGACTTCCAGTTTCTGCAGACAGTCCCAGGAACATTCATTTTCTACAGCCAGTCGACTGACTGCAGAGGCCAGTCGACTGACTGGCACTGGGGATGTTTTCCAGCCTATCCAAATGAAGAGCAAACTCTTCCAATTTGCGATCAGACGAGCAATGGGCGCTAGGGGTTTATGCCAATCAACAACTCAGCCCTATTGGCTCTTCAATACACCTCCAAAATCATGATCAAACATCAAAGCTAAGATTTTTTAGAGTTTTAGACTTCAAAACACCAAAAATTGAAATGTTCACCAAATCAATTCAAACCAAAAGCAAATGAACATGAATAAGTGTTAGGAATTTATACCTAACATCAATGATATCAAGAGGAGTAGATGTCAGTTCAAAACTCACCTTTTTAACTCAAAAACAAAGATGAGAAGCACAAACACAAAGAAAAGATCAACCATTCTTCACTTCAACTCCACAAGCTTTAATCTATGATCAAAACAAGTATTTCCTAAATTATGGTTTAGGAATTTTCTGAAATCGAAGAGGAATTGAGATGGAGAAGGAGAAGAGGATGCTTACCTAAGCTTTTCTTTGAATTTGGAGCAAGAATTTGTTTTTGCAAAGGAAACTAGGGTTTTGAATTTTAATTTCCCATTCCCCTCCCCATTTTCAACTGAGCTTGAATGTTTAGGAAATGAAGTGAGTGAATGCAGAGGAGAGGGGCTGAGTTAGGTATAGACTGAGTTGGGTGAAACCCAAACCCAAAAGCCCACTAAAAAAATTACAAAATTCAACTTACTCCAAACATATCGAAGCTTATACTCAAAAAAGTCGCAAACGCCATTTTGGACTCAATGGAAGTGGTCCCGAGTCCTAATTCGACCGTTTGCAAAAAAAGACATTTCAAACTTAAATCCGACTAACGATGCTATATTTAAATAAAATATTTAAATATAAAATCATAAAATATGCGGGTTGTTACAGATCTCCCCCTCTTAACAAAATTGCGTCCATGCAACTCCTAGAGAAGAATTTGCAACAACTACATACTTACAACACCCAAAAAGAAAAGAAAATAAGCTTGAGATAAAAAGATATTCTCACCATTGCTAAGCAAAGATAGAAAACCTGGATAGGATCACTTGATAAACTCTTTGGTTTCCCAAGTACAGTCATTGGAATTAGCGGACCATTGAACTTTAATGAGCGGCACGTCCTTGTTTCGAAGGTGTCTCACCTCCATGGCAAGTATGCGAATAGGCTGCTGTACAATAGATAAATCTGGTGAGATCTCAAGCCCTTGAAAATCAGGAGAGTCGATAACAGAATCTGATTCTCAAAGACACTTCCGAAGCTGAGAGACGTGAAACACGTTGTGAACTCCGGATAGATGAGCTGGAAGTGAAATCTATAAGCCACACGGCCAATACGTTCAGTAATAGGAAATGGTCCTACAAAGCGAGGAGCCAATTTCCTTGTCACACTGAAGCGCATAACCCCTTTCAAAGGAGAAACACGAATAAATACAAGATCACCAACCGAGAACTCGAGAGGCTTCCTACGGTTATCCACGTAGGATTTCTGGCGGCTCTATGCCTCTTTCATTCTCTGACGAATAAGAACAATCTTCTCAGAAGAATCATGAACAAAATCTGGGCCAAGAATAAGCTTCTCCCCAGATTCCAACCAACAAGAAGGTGATCGACATGGCCTTCCGTATAAGGCTTTCAAAGGAGCCATACCGATACTGGACTGAAAAGTATTGTTGTAGGAGAACTCCACAAGGGGTAGATGATCCTCCCAACTACCTCCAAAATCAAGAATACAAATATTGAGGAGATCCTCTAAGATACGATTCACCCGTTCAGTCTGTCTATCAGACTATGGATGATAAGCTGTGCTGAAATTAAGCTTTATTCCCAAAGCTTGCTGAAGACTCTGCCAGAAATGACTGGTGAATAAAGGATCACGGTCACTCACGATCGAACTAGGAACACCGTGAAATCTCACGATTTCCTTGATATATAACTTAGCCAAAAGAGAAGCAGTCCTATTAGATTTAATAGGAACAAAATGAGCTGACTTGGTGAGGCGATCAACAATAACCCAAATGCTAGAATGGCCCGATCTCGTACGAGGTAGGCCATCAATGAAATCCATCGAAATTTGATCCCATTTCCACAATGGAATCTCTAGAGGCTGGAGGAGACCAGAAGGGCGCTGATGTTCGGCTTTAATACGTTGACAAGTCATGCAATTACTCACATAACTTGCCACATCGCGCTTCATGCCTTCCCAATAATAAAGGCGATGCATATCGGCATACATCTTACTATTGCCAAGATGAATAGTATACTTAGACCGATGACAGTCATCAAGAATGTCATGCCTAAGTGCAGAATCAGAAGGCACAACAAGACGGTTCTTCTTGCGAAGACACCCATGAAAATCAATGCTAAAATCCTGCAACGCCTCATCACGAGGTTCAGTCGCACAAAGCTGAATAAGATGCACAAGATCAGGATCACGCCGCTGAGCTTCGGCAATACGATCCAATAGAGAGGGTCGAGCTTCCAAACTGAATAATACTATCGGAGAATCAGAAGATGGAGCTCGATCACGAATATCACAAAAAGATAGAGTCTCAAGAATATCCCATTCGGCAAGCATCATAGAAACGACAGCCGAATGTCTACGACTAAGCGCATCAGCAACACGATTACCCTTACCAGGGGTATACAGGATATCAAAATCATAGGAGGCAAGAAACTCGAGCCAACGCTGTTGCCTCATATTGAGTTCCTTCTGAATGAACAAATACTTCAAGGATTTATGATCGGTATAGAGAATGAAGTGCTCGCCTAATAAATAGTGTCGCCAAATCTTCAAGGCGAAGACGATGGCGGCTAACTCAAGATCATGAGTGGCTTAGCGAACTTCATTCGGGCGCAGTTGCCTAGAAGCATAAGCAACTACCCGATCCTTCTGCATAAGCACGACACCGAGACCACTACCACAAGCATCGGTGTAGACAACAAGATCATGATTCCCCTCGGGAACCACAAGAATAGGAGCATTAGTGAGAAGTTCCTTTAATGTCTGAAAGGAAGCTTCACACCTGTCGGACCAAATATAACGAATGCCTTTCCGAGTAAGGCTGGTGAGAGGAAGCACAACACGGGAAAAATCCTTAATGAACCGACGGTAATAACCTGCCAATCCAAGGAAACTACGAATCTCATGAACATTCTCAGATCTCTTCCAATTCTGAATAGCTTCTATCTTTGAGGGATCGACAGAAATGCCGTTGGAAGATACAACATGGCCTAAGAACTTAACCTTATTCTCCCAAAAATGGCACTTGGAGAATTTGGCTTTAAGCTGATGATGACGAAGAGTACTCAAGACAATTCTCAAGTGATTAGCATGCTCGGCTTCAGACTTAGAATAAACAAGAATGTCGTCAATGAACACAAGGACGAACTTATCGAGATGTTCCCGGAAAACTCGATTCATAAGATCAACAAAGAAAGCCGAGGCATTCGTCAAACCGAACGGCATAACGAGCCACTCGAAAGAACCATATCGAGTGCGGAAAGCTGTAAGGGGTATGCTATCTTCCGCGACTCGGAGCTGATGAAAACCAATGGCAAGGTCAAGCTAAGAGAAGACCTTAGCGCCACTCAATAGATCGAACATATCATCGATCCTCAGCAAAGGATACCTATTCTTGATGGTCAACTCGTTAAGCTTGCGATAGTCGATGCAGAGCCTAAGAGTTCCATCGGACTTCTTCACGAAGACCACCTTGGCACCCCACGATGAAAAACTGGAATGAATCAACTGTTTGGACTCAAGCTCTAAAAGCCGCATCTTGAGTTCCTCATTTTATTTTATAGACATCCTCGTGGGAGGACGCCTAACTGGCTGCGCGCCTGGAATGAGATCAATGCGGAACTCGATCGCCCGCTTGGGTGGCAAACCCGAAACCGGTCAAAAACATCAGAGAAGTCACAAACAATAGGAATACGAGATATATCATCCTCATCTCGTGAGTCAAGAGAATATAAAGCCATTTCGGAATTATCCACATTCCGAAGAACAAGTGACAACTGAGTAGACGAATCTAGGTGTCGAAGATATAAAATTCTTTCAGAACAAATAATCCTGGCATCGTATCTCACTAGCCAGTCCATACCCAAAATCATATCAAAATCCAAATAAGAAATAACGTGCAGATTCGCACGAAAAAGAAAAGCCACATAAAACAATCTCAACCTCGTCACAAAGCATGCTAAGGGTTGCGGATCACCCAATAGGATTCGCGATCCTCAACGAAGTAACCATACAAGAAACATCCAAAGACAAATCATCGACGAGCTTTTTCTGTACGAAAGAATGCGAAGCACCCATATCGAAAAGAACTCGAATACTACGGTCATGAAATAAAATAGAACCTTCCAAAATAGATGGAGATATACCTCTGGGCTGAGAAGGACCTCCAGAAGCCTTAGCAACATAAAGCTTGCCAGACTTAGCACTAGCAGGAGCAGTAGGGCAGGTGGAAACACGGTGACCTTCCTTCTTGCAGTAATGGCAGAAGAGAGGCTTAGGACAAGCTCGAATCATATGATCAGGAGAACCACAATTGAAACACTTCCGAATGGAAGGTGTTCCAGCAGATTGAGAGTTAGAACCAGATTCAATAGGCTTTTTCTTCTTGGAAGGGAGAAATCCCTGCATATGGAATGGAAACTTCTTCTTATTGGGGTTCTTGCGAACCTCACCATCATCACCACTATCACACTCCTTCTCGATGGCCTCGAGATGAAGTGCCGATCAACCTACTCCTCAAAAGAAAGCTTAAGCTGGAGCATTAAGGACTTCTTAAGATATTTCCTAAGACCAGAGACAAACTTCATATTCTTCTTATAAGAAGTGCTAATGAATTCAAGACCATACTTAGATAAGGCCTCAAATGATGCAACATAATCAGAAACGAAGGATTTTCCTTGCTTCAACTCAAGGAAGCGACGGGCTAATAAAACTTTCTTAGATTCAGGAACGAATTTGAGTTCGAATCGCTCCCGGAACTGAGTCCAAGAAAGAACAGACTCATCAAGTTCGGCTATAAGAAGCTCATACCAATCATGGGCACGCTCTTGCAATAAGCTAGAAGTTAAAAGAACTCGATCGTGGTCAGAAAGATCCATACGAGAAAAGATACGCTCGCATGTGCGAATCCAAGCTTGGACCTCAAGAACGGACTCGGAGCCTTTGAATGGCTTTCCACCAAGATGAGAAAAATCACTGCACAGGCGAGCAAAGGCAGACTTGCATGGAAGAGATGCACGAATAGGAGCTGGAGGCTGAGTGCTCCTAAATAACTCCAAAAACTGATCGGCAGACATATAAACGCCGTCCGGATGCGAGCCGCTGGATTGCCCAGCATTCAAGCATCGACCTCTGCCTCTTCCGGCCATTAGCTGAAAGATAAGATAAGAAAAGGATTATTCACAAGGTAGATATCATTAATTAAAATATGGAATACTACGGAATAAAATGCATTCCTAGACGTATTCCCAAAATTCTATCTACCCCGAAAGCATGAAAAGAAACAAGGCACGATGATTCAAAGATTCGTAACATTCGTACTACCCTTTGATGTACTGTAATATGTGTCTCTGTTCTATGTTTATCATATTTTATTCTGAACACAGCTCTGATACCAAGCGGTAACGCCCCACTCCGAGACCCACATTAGCAAAAAGTATTACAAGGTAACACCGTCTGCTAATATGAAGAATAGAACTGGTTAGGAGCGACCATCTATAGCCTTGTCTTAATTATCTATTGAATACGCCGACAATGCTACTTCTTACTTAAATGGATCGACATATCCAATAAATACTTAATACAAAGCCATAGGTGGCTGAAGGATCTATCAGAATAAAATATAACAACTCAAATGTAATACACATCACAGAACAGTAGATCATCACATGCATTTACACATATACAGATACATTACCGAGTTTACAAAATGATACATGTCAAGTGGTAAAGCAAACCACAATATACAGACGAGTCAAAAGAATACATATTAGAGTTACAGACAAAAAGGACTACACAAAAATCTATAACAAAAAGGAGCTAGCGGAATAGTCCATGCGGAAGCAAAATAGGCTAAGTCCAATGTACCTAACCTGAAACATCTCGGTCTGACCCGAGTATAAAATACACGGGTCAGTCTAGCTAAACAAATCAGTTAGATAAAGCTAGATAATAATAATGCGGTATAAGATGATGATATAATACTCCTCCAAAGAGAAGTGCAACAATAACCACATTACTAACATAGTGAAAACGTAGTCACTTAGCAAATAAATAAATCCTCCAAAGAGGAATCGACATCACATAATGTCGAATAATAAGCCTCATCTCATCGACAATATGCAATAGTAATAAAGATGGTTGGTAGAATATTACTCCCACTTAGGAGATATTCCAAAACCCGCCATATCGGCAATCAAAATAAACAAAGGATATCATATCCCAAAACAAGCCAAAAGGCAAATAACAAATACCAACAAAGGTACACAAGTTTCCACAAGGTAATCGCTATATATCGTGTGGTTCAACGAACCTACACCGAAAGGCAATACACTAGGGAAATATAATTGTTAAAGAAACAAAAGATGCTCGAGCTCGGTACTGTATAACAAGGATCCATACGCCCGAAGGCAACGCCAAAAAGCAACGCCCGAAGGCAACAAACCGTAGTGGCGGTACTGGACACCACTTTCCGGCAGAATGTGTCACAACTCTCAGAAAGGAACCCGGAAAATGTTAACGTGAGTCTCATACCCCACGTTCGCACTAAACGGTTTACTACCCGTTAGTCAATTTCACACTCAATGCAGTACAAAGTTCACCTCATCTCATCGGTAAACCAGACCCAAAGGTCAAAACGGTCAAACGAATAGATTAGGAATTAACTGAAAAGATAAACACACGTGTTCATAGCAGGCATTTTATTTAATCATTTAATTCTCCTCCCTCTTCGCTCGAAGTGCAAAATTGTGTGTGTGTTTTAAATAGAAATTATAAATTGGAGAAACGAGCTTTTAATACACTTTAAAAAGATCATTTTATAAAAACCCGTGCACGAAATCAAAAAGGAATTATCAAAGTCAAATATGCAATAAAAACTAATTGGAATTGACACGAATCGATTGAAATTTGAAACCAAGCAAAATAGGCAAAAATAGGCAAAAACAAGCAGGTTAGTCGACTGACTGCAGAGGCCAGTCGACTGATCCAGAAACCCAAAAGTTTCATTTTCTGTAGTCAGTCGACTGACTATAGAGGCCAGTCGACTGACTGCAGAAAACAGAGACTTCCAGTTTCTCCAAACAGTCCCAGGAACGTTCATTTTCTACAGCCAGTCGATTGACTGCAGAGGCCAGTCGACTGGCTGGCACTGGGGCTGTTTTCCAGCCTATCCAAATGAAGAGAAAACTCTTCCAATTTATGATCGGACGAGCAATGGGCGCTATGGGTTTATGCCAATCAACAACCCAGCCCTATTGGCTCTTTAATACACCTCCAAAATCATGATCAAACATCAAAGCTAAGATTTTTAGAGTTTTGGACTTCAAAACACCAAAAATTGAAATGTTCACCAAATCAATTCAAACCAAAAGCAAATGAACATGAATATGTGTTAGGAATTCATACCTAACATCAATGATATCAAGAGGAGTAGATGTCAGTTCAAAACTCACCTTTTTAACTCAAAAACAAAGATGAGAAGCACAAACACAAAGAAAAGATCAACCACTCTTCACTTCAACTCCACAAGCTTCAATCTAAGATCAAAACAAGTATTTCCTAAATTATGGTTTAGGAATTTTCTGAAATCGAAGAGGAATTGAGATGGAGAAGGAGAAGAGGATGCTTACCTAAGCCTTTCTTTGAATTTGGAGCAAGAATTTGTTTTTGCAAAGGAAACTAGGGTTTTGAATTTTAATATCCCATTCCCCTTCCCATTTTCAGCTGAGCTTGAATGTTTAGGAAATGAAGTGAGTGAATGCAGAGGAGAGGGTCTGAGTTAGGTATAGACTGAGTTGGGTGAAACCCAAACCCAAAAGCCCACTAAAAAAATTACAAAATTCAACTTACTCCAAACATATCGAAGCTTATACTCAAAAAAGTCGCAAACGCCATTTTGGAATCAATGGAAGTGGTCCCGAGTCCTAATTCGACCGTTTGCAAAAAGTGACATTTCGGACTTAAATCCAACTAACGATGCTATATTTAAATAAAATATTTAAATATAAAATCATAAAATATGCGGGTTGTTACACCTGGACTTTTCCAGAGTTGTCACCATATTGTTTTACAGCAATGTTGCTTTGCACAGTCTCCTTGCCGGGTCCTGGTGCATTGTCTCGCCTCGTCCACCTGGCTTCCTCCCTTCTTATAAATTGGTGCGCCTTTGAATAAAAACGTTCCAGTGTAGCTGGAGGCTTTCCTGCAAGCCAATCACCAATCTCCGAATCCGGATCAACTCCTCGCATCAAGGCCATTAAAATGGCATGGTCATTCGGGTTGCTAACGTCAGTAGCAGCAACGTGGAATCTTTGTAAGTACTCCTTTAACGACTCCCTTGGGGCATGATTTACACTAGACAAGGACATAACGTCCTTGGGACGAGTGGCATGAATCCTGAACTGCTCCACAAATTTCATCGCTAACTCATCAAAATTGGAGATAGACCGCGGAGGAAGTCGGATGAACCACATGGTAGCGATTCCAGATAAATTTATTGGGAAACATTTACATTTAGTTGCATCGTTTGCCCTAGCTGAATCCATCATCCACCCATACCTCATTACATGCTGTCGGGGATTAGTCTTCCCTTCGTAGGTCGGGATAGTCGGCATATTAAACTTCCTGGGGTACTCAGCCTGTAGGATAACATCTGTGAACGGAGTATGACTCCTAGATACACCCCAATCATCATTAAATAAACCTTGATTTTCCCTCATCAGTTGTCTGACCATGGCTGATAGGTCTGGGGTTTGTATGGAAGACGGCAAGTTGGAATCCATCCTGCGGGACCGTTCCAGTAGGTGCCTTCTCTGTTGGCGATCTACCAAACGTGTATCCTGGGGACCTGCTTCATCATGACCTTGGTGAGCCAATCGTCCAGCTTCCACTCATGCTCCAGATCCTAAGTTTCCTGTTTCAGCTTAAGCTCGATTTCCCTAGTGTAAGTGAGGGGCCATGGCTCCAGGTAGGGAACTTAGACCATCCCTGGTTGATCGTTCAGTTGCACCTATTTGCGTTGTTTCAGTTCTATGGCGTCTACGCCTGGGAGGTTCGTCAGATGAAGCAGAGCTGTCGGATGAGGAGTAGGAAGCGGGACTTCCTCTAGCATTCTGATGATGTTGTTGAGTAAGCTGAGTCATGAGGTTGGCGTTCGCTTGAATCTGCTCGTTAAGCTGTCTCCTGCTTCCTACGAGTTCTCTCATCAACTCGTTGAACTCTGTTCTAGTGACAACTTCCGTTTGGTTTTGGGAGATGACGGTCCCTGCGCCCGAATTAACTTGTTGGTTATTGGGTCCTACTTGTTGGACGCTAGCGGTCTCGTTGACATCTGCATTGTGGGAGGCTGATCTAGTACATGGTCTTCCCATCATAGAGTTATCGGTTGGAACTCTGAGTAGAATCAATGGACTTCTTGTGAATGAACTCGGATCTTCTTCGGGGGATTTCCTCAATCCAGTAGCAACAAAGGAGATCCTAACAGCTTGAGAATGCGTTCTCAGTGAAAGCACCAAAATGTTAGCACCAGAATTGGTCACTAACACCCAAGAGTAGATTTATGTAGAGAGATTAATGAACATAGTAAATTTAAAAAGAGGAATATGTGCAACATAAAGTGTAGAAACAAGAACACCAGAATTATAGTGGTTCAGCATAACTGCCTACGTCCACTGTTAAGGTAATCTTTATTTCTTTTCTTAAAGACTTGAATACAGATTCGATCTGTAAACAAACTACTCGTATACAAGTTTGAATTAAAAGAAATGAGTGCGAAAAATGGCCGAGTGTCCCCAACATTCTCGAAAAAAGGTCCCTTCAACTGTGCCTCTGCCTCTCTATTTATAGACGAAGATAGGTGGGACTCCCTGCGCAAGCCCAAGAACAAGGTAGTTCGACCCATAGATGTAATTTCGAGTCGGCCGGTCCAGACACTCCGAACGACCTTAGGCCGATCGAGAGATGCCGACTCATCATGTCTGATCGGTGGTCGATTATCAAATGACTCGAAGTAAGCCCTCAAAGAACTCAGAGCAACTTGTAGTGGATCTCGGAGCAAAGCAATGTCGACCTCCTCACCTCGATGTTGGCTTCCATGAATTGGCTAACTCCTTCACCTTGCACCAAACCACTTCTGACCGAACGACACCAACTCCCATCCTACGAACATCGCTTGCTAACACGCCTAGGCCAAGCCATATGCGACTTACGTCATTGACCGAGCCACGCGTTCCAATTCAATTTGACCGAGCCATGCGTTCTGAACCACTTCGACCGAGCCACGAGCACTGAAACTGGACTGAGCAAAAACTCCTTAGCCGAACCATGTATGGCTTCACCCCCTTGACCGAGCGGTGCATACCGAAGCATTTGGACCGAACGACATATATGGAACTACCCAATCCGAACGAAACCACATCTCCCTCAGCCGAGCGAAGAACTTCTCCTCTAAGCTGAGCGATATATCTGGAGTTCCTACCAACATCTTTCTTTGGCCGAGCGACATACGTTATCTCACAAGACCGTGTGACACATGTCTCTCCTCCCTCGATCAAACCGTACATACAGGCCGACCCATGTATATAGGACGAACCACACAGATTGGATCCATTCCACACATATCCAACCCCTTATTAGCTTGAGTCTGGTCCCGACCAAATCAAAACCTCTAGGACTATCATCTTGTAGCCGGACCAAGTGGCCGGGTAACATGTATAGACTATGGGAATATATAAAATGTGTTAAGGGGGATATGGGTAACGCCTTAACACTATTTTAATACTTTACTTTACTATAGACATATTATAACAACGTATATTACTACATAGTAGATAGTTCCACGGATCCTTAGAGGATGGATATCCCAAACATCCTTTAAGTTACTTGTATTTCAGTTGACATTTCACTTGAGTTGAATTTATTAATATAAGAATGTTAATCCTGACTCGAGTGTTTTGTGTTTTGCTTTATGCTCGGGTCAGATTGAGTGACACAGCATTTGAGACTCACCTTTGGAGTTGGATCTTTACTTAAAGATCTATCTTATATTTAGTCAGCCTTCAGTTGTTTCCAGTTATTTCTATTCAGTCTTGTAGTTACTTTTGTATTTGAGACTACTTTGTATTTGAGATTTCTGTTGTATTTTGTTTTAAACTCTGATGTATATATAGTAGCTTCATGAACTACTATTTATCTATTCCGCTGCTTATTGTTGTAATACTCTGTGTCTCTGATTCAGTGATTGATTTATTTACCTTATATGCTGAGTTTTGCCAAATATAAATTAACAATCTGATATTTTGAGCAATTCAAGTCCGACATGTGCGGATGCGAATGGTTCGAAATACCAAGTCGTTACAATAATCACTGACTATAGGGGTGGAGTCGAGATCATTAGGCTGAACATTAGACGAAAAGGCAGAACTGCCTACTTAATCCAGAGGTATTCGACATTCGATCACGTAAGGATTACCCGGTTAAGGTTGCTGCTTTAAAAATAAGTCTACCCATTTATTCTTTTGTAATTTAATTATTTTACCTTCCTTTCGAGTCTACCTTCGCAGTTGGAATTCTCTCTGACTAGGGTTCATCTAAATTTGAATCTCTATCGTTGTTTTGAAATCCATTCTTGAATCATCGTGTGAGGGAGTGTATTTGTTATTAATATAAAATGGTTTATATTGTGTTGTTTGAATTGTTAGGTTGATTTGGGATTTCGATCGATTTGTCTGGCCCATGCTATCGATAGGAATTCCAAAACACTTGAGCAGAGCAAACCGACACAATATTGTTTTCAGAATTTGGTAAATGAAATATCATGTATGATTATATTATATATATATATATATATAAGTATAATTTTCTGAAATTGGATAGTTAAATGAATTGGTTGTTAGTAAATGATTATCTGAATTTTCATTTATTGCTTTGTCAACATTTCCTAAACCATTAATTATTCCTCTATGTTATAAGAAGTTGAAAATTTAAACTGATCTTCAAATGAAATGAATTTAAATTTAGGATTTAAGAATTAATTTCTGGTGTTTTTCTAAATTTGGTTTTCAAAGTTTTGAAAATATATTATTTGAAAGTATTTTCGAATGGAAATTGTTTGCAAAGAATTTTAAAGAAGAAATTAGTACTCTCCTCTTTTGTCGTTGGAAAATAATTTCGGTGATGACTGCAGCATCATCGACATTCATTTTCGAGTCTCAAAGTGAGGAGACCCCTTAGTAGCTTTGCTACACTTTTGTTTTTGAAAATGGACTTGATTTGAATTTCTTGAGTATGATCTGATGTATAAAATACATATATGTATATACTTATTTCAAAATTGGTTGAAGTTAATCCGGAAATTTAGTTTTTAAAATTTCCGTGTTAAGTAATGGTTTCAATAATTGAAATAAAGCTAAAATTTTGAACAATAGGAGTGTCTAAAATGAGAATGGATCTAAACAACTTGAAACAGTTGAAATAGGATAAAATTAATTTGTATGATAACAAGTTGCATTCTTATATATATATATAACTTACCTAAAATATTCAGAAAGTTAAAATGTTAGGGCGAATATATAATTAAAGGTTATACAAGAGAAAACTTAAGTAATAAATTGTTCAAACTAAATTCTTTCTTAATAAAAATGTTGTAAATAAAAGGTAAATGTGTATAATGTTTAATTATATTCAAGGACATTACTAAAACCTACTTGGGAAAGGTTTGAATATAATTGAATAGTATACAATATGAATTGTAAGTAATAAGATGTCCAAAAATGATATTTGTTAAGGGAATTTATAAATAATAAATTGGATAATAAATTGAATAATAAAAAAAAGAGAATAAATTTGTTGAATAATATAGGGTTATAATAAATGTTTATACACGTAATATATGTTGCAAAATATATATATTAAGTGAAATAAATTAAATAAATAAAGGAGAATGCTAGCAAATATGAACTGAAGAATAGTTATAATTGGATTTTAAGTGGAATCGACTTAACTGAAGGTAAATGAAGTAAATGCATAATTTAAATATAATAAATTTTGTTTTGGAAGAAATTTTTTGTAACAAATGTTAATAAATTGAAATTTTATCAATTGAATAAAATTTATTGATTTAATAAAATGGATGGAAACCAAATTTGTTAAATATTAATCAAATTTGAAACTAATGAAATTTATGGTTTTGAATTAATTATTATATCTAACACTATACGTTTTGAATCTATTTTCCTTTCTGTTGCTTCTATTCTGCTATCTATTCCTTTTTGGGGATGAAAAGTTTTGAGTGGGGGAGAGTGTAACGACCTGGAAATTTTAACGATTTTTATAACGTAATTAACTGAAATTTTTGCTTGAAAATAAACAATTAAATTTAGCAATGAAAATTTGATATTTGGAATGCGTTTATTTCAACATAACAAATAGTAAATTTTCATTAGAAAATACGAAAGTTAGTTCTGTTGTGTAATTTTTAAATTTCAGTTTAAATCGGTTGAAATTGATGGAAATTAAATATTTTCGAAACCTGAATATTTTAATACAATAAATTTGTTTATCATCTTCTGAGTGAGACGTCATATTTCATTTCACTAAATTTGGACTTCTCTAGCACCGTTTGTCTTATTTTCGGCGAATTAGCAGAAATTTTGTCAGCGAATATCGACTTTTGATAGGATTGGCGTATCACTGATACCTGTGTGCCATTCTATTCGCCTCGTCGTGCTGATCTCTACAGTATATTTATTTGTGTGTTTCAGTGTCCAGTACGTAGCAAAACACGCGAAACGGTTAACCGTAACGGTCTATCTTTTTGCTTCCTTATGACCATTTATTTTCCACCGTTCAGAAACCAATGGTCGCAGCTTTTATTATTTCTTGGTATTCACGTAGGACTTTTGGTTATTCCAACTTTCCACTTTTATTTACTTGTTCATCCTCTTTCTATCTCCCCACTTTCTTTCTCTTGCTCCTTTCTTATTCTCATTCTTATGCTTGCTTCAGAATTTTTTTTTTACAAAAATTATACATATATCAATTGCTGTCTGGACTTGAGCCTATGTGTTTCCCTACCGTCCTCCTCTACTCTTCCCTTGCCCCTCCACCAACCGCATCCACCATAGCCCATAGAAACTTCGGCCAACCTCTGCTCTGCCGACCCAGTGCCCCACCATCCCACTGCCTCCCCGACATCCCATCTTCGCGCTTCCTGCCAAACAACCCACTGCTACTCCGCCACCCCAAACCTACGCCACAACACACGAGCAACCATCGCCTCCTCTCCCCTTCCACTAGCCGAACATCGCCTGCCACCTACGTCTTTTTCCCACTCCACCATCAACCCAGCTTCCAACCCCGCCATCTCTACTGTCCTTCCCCGCGTCCACCACCACCAGTGCCTCCTCACCCTTTTCCGAACACCACCCTCCACCACGCCATGTCATCCACCTTCCAGATCGGACACACCCTCCCCTACTCCAGCCGAACATTGTGCCGAACCCCACAACAAACCGACCTCCAACCTTAGCAGCAGCATATCTTGGTTATGTATGTAAAATATAAAAGCTGCTTTGTTTCTTTTGTTTTATATTTTACAGTTTTATATATGTAATATATATTTATTTTGAGAAAAGGATACGTGTTTAAAATATTTATTCACTGTATTTAAAATATATGTATATTTGTGTAAATACTTGTTTAAACTTACGTTAATAGTTTAAAATAGATTTTTGTAACAACTAGTATATATATTATGTTAAATAAATATGTTATTGAACTTGAAAATATGGGTTGGTTTTAAATTATATATATATATATATAATATATTGAATATATATATAGAAATAGATATATAATTATCTGTTTGTATATGTTATATTAGTATTATTTATAATCTGTTGTATATCAGATTCTGTTATTTATAATGTATTAGTATTATATTAGTTTATATGAAGTGAATTTGGGCCAGTGCAAATTTGCTGCTATTATATATATATATATATAGTAACAAAGTAAGTTTTATATATGAAAGTTTGCATAGTAGCTTTGACTAATTTCTTATATATATAATAGTAAGGTGAAATTATATAATATTAATTTTTATGCGTGGAAATTTTTTTCGAACTGATATGCCTACCAATATATGTGTTTTATTATATTATATATATATAGGTATTTTGATTTCAAAATGCCTATAGACCTTATATTATATTATATATGTGTATTTGATTTATATATATATATATATATATTGATTTATATGGATGCGTTTTAAAAATTATATTGAATTTTCAAATATATATATATATATAGATCTTATTTCTAAATATGTGTTTTGATTAAACATTGATTTTACGAAAGAAAGTAATAAAATAATAGTATAATATACTCTTCGTTTCACTTATATCAAGCTGGTTCGATTTGTTCTCATCAATTCCTATATATCAGCGTTGTCCGTCAAATCCGTGTCCATCTTACTTCACTTTGAGATTTGTTGTTTGAATTAGTCGATTGTCGAGTTCGTGATTCAATTCGTAGCTTGTTGGGTTGTCTAATTTCTCTAGCCTCGAAAGGTGAGCAATCACTCACGATTAACATTCTTATAGTTAGTAAATTTGATTTCCCTTGAAACGACTATTGAAATATGCTGTTAAATTTGAATTGTTAGTTATTTAATTTTTAAATATGATATGCCATTATCTGCAATTGTTCACTTGTGATATATGACACCATATCCCGTTGTATATATTTATTTTATTTGTTACTGATGATATATGCCTGTCGTTGATATGTTATATGATTATCATATTTGTTCCCACTCTGCAAGTTCCTTGTTAGTTTAGAAATCCCTATGGGTTGAAATGATACATACCCGAACGATATTATAGATTAGGGGAAAATCGTTATGGGTTGAAATGATAAACCCAAGCGATTTTCATTGATTTGAAATTTTGGGATTGCGGGTTGAAATGATATATACCCATAGATATTTAAATTGCGGATTGAAATGATAAATATCCGTATCACTTGACCATAGGATAGAAAATTATATACGGACACCATTGGTCTATATTTTGAAATGATTTCCAGAGTTGTGAAAGGAAATATATGAGTTTTAATAAATATTGATTTTTAAAATATAATATATATAAATGTTATTTTTATATATGTCTAAATTTTGGATTTTTTAAAAATGATATGTTTTGGAAATTTTAAATTTATAAGTTAGTTTTGAAAATATAATTTTTAAGATTTTACTTATAATTTACTAGTTTAAAAATATATAAATAAGTTTCAATATAAAATAAATTTAATAATAAAATTTAAATTTAATTAGTATATAATATGTTTAAGTATTTGTTTAAATTTATTTTAAAAAAAATAGATTTTTGTAATAACTTTAATAAATAAAGGTTGGGAAGATAAATTGAAATTGATTTGAAATTGTATTTGTTTAAGCATTATACCTAAATAAAATTGATTTAAACTTATTGATTTTTGAGGTTTTGAAAGACATGATTTTATAACTTGATTTTTTGATTAAAGGTGATTAAATGAACATTTTCAAATTTAAATAAATTGAAATGGGATATTTAGTTTTATTTAAATTTGTAATTTGAGGTTTTATTTAAATTTTATTGGATTGATTAAGTGAATATGTCAAAACTAAATAATAGTAAGGTTAAATTTAAAATATAAATGGAATTTATCAAATTGAGTTATCGTAAATGTTTGAATATTTAACTTTGAAACCTATTGAAATTGAAATGGTTTAATTTGTAGTTCAAATCTGTATTTAAAATCGATATAAATTAAAAATGGTTTATTGAGAATTTGAATTGAATTGTAAGAGATGAACTGAGATTGATTTAAATGGAATTTTGGAATTTAAATTGATTTGAATCGATTTGTAGAATTGGATGAAACAATTCATTAAATAAATATAAATATTTTTAATTTACAACTATTTTAATATATAAATTATTTTATTATATAAACTATTTTAATTTATAACCATTTTAATATATATATATATATATATATACACTATTTTCAATATCTAAACTGTTTAAGTTGGAAAAGTGTTATGATTTCAAAAGTCTTATGATTTCAAAAGTGTTATGATTTCAAAAGTATTATGAATTCAAAAGTATTATGATTTCAAAAGTGTTACGATTGGAAAAGTGTTATGATTTCGAAAGTGTTAAAATTTTGAAGTGTTATGATTCTGGAAATGAATATTATTTAAAGTGAATAATTATATCGGATTTATATGGTTTTGAAATGAATATGATATTTTGATATGAAGTATGAACTATTTGAAATGAAATGACCACGGTGTGAAATAAGTGTTTGGTTGTTAAAGAGACCGGGATCGGATATTGTCATACTCTCTGCCAATACTGAAAACCACTTTAACAACTGTGTACATGGTGGAGATTCCAGAACGAAGTAGGATGGTTTGGCGATGATTCTGTATGAGGTATTAACGTAGTCATGACTCCCGTGAGTCAGCTTGATGTGGCTAAAACAGGAGCCACGCCGGGCCAAGTGAGGTCATTCCTCCTATCGGACACATTTCTTCGATACCATTCTATTACTTTGTGATTTGATTGGGTGCACTTTTGATTTGGGAGTGTGTCACATGGTGGGCGGTAGTAGCTGCTATGCGTTACCACCAGTCCAGATCCGCAAATGGTATATCCACCCTGGCATTGCCTCGCGTGCCTTGTCACATGCCCTATCGCGCCTTCTACGAGTTTGTGTTGTACCATACATATGGAGTGCCCTCTGATAGCCTCCAGTTTACGGAGGAGGTACGGTATTGTATAGACTATGGGAATATATAAAAAGTGTTAAGAGGGATATGGGTAATGCCTTAACGCTATTTTAATACTTTACTTTACTATAGACATATTTTAAAAGCGTATATTACTACATAGTAGATAGTTCCACGGATCCTTAAAGGATGGAAATCCCAAACATCCTTTAAGTTACTTGTATTTCAGTTGATATTTCACTTGAGTTGAATTTATTAATATAAGAATGTTAATCCCGACTCGAGTGTTTTGTGTTTTGCTTTATGCTCGGGTCAGACTGAGGGACACATCATTTGAGACTCACCTTTGGAGTTGGAGCTTTACTTGAAGATCTATCTTATATCTAGTCATCCTTTAGTTGTTTCTAGTAATTTCTATTCAGTCTTGTAGTTACTTTTGTATTTGAGACTACTCTGTATTCGAGATTTCTGTTGTATTTTGTTTTAAACTCTGATGTATATATAGTAGCTTCATGAACTACTGTTTATATATTCCACTGCTTATTGTTGTAATACTCTGTGTCTGTGATTCTGTGATTGATTTATTTACTGTATATGCTGAGTTTTGCCAAATATAAATTAACAATCTGATATTTTGAGCAATTCAAGTCCGACATGTGCGGATGCCACTGGTTCGAAATACCAGGTCGTTACAATAATTGAGAATAACTCGTGTATGTGATATACGAGTTAAAAAATTTGATGTTTCGAGGGCAATGTGTTTGTATAGAGGAAGCAAGATTTGAATAGAATAAAAGGAAGCAAGTATCAGTGTTAAATGGTATGCTTCCTTAAGAATAAAATTTCATTGATATTTTGGATTGTTGGATTTAGTGATAGAATATTATGGAATGATTTTAAGGTAAATGTTAATCGTTCGATTAGGGAAACTGAATAAAACCATAATCTAAATCTCGTAGTAGAGATACATCAAAAAGGTAAATGTGATGGAATGGATTTGAGGTGGAAGGATTCAGTGATGATCATAGTGCGCAGTGGAAACTAATAGATTTGTTTCTAGCTATGCATAATTAACTATTTGGATTTGTGTATGAATGATTTCACGTTAGGTAATTTGTTTCCATAAGTTTAGTTTATGGACTTTGAAAGAGGAGTTATCACTAGAACGGTCGTGGACCCAATTATCTGAATAAATAGAAGCCAATGGTTTTCCCAAGTGAAACCATAAGGGGATTGGGAAATTTTACAAGGAAAGAATAATATCGTGAATTGATTGTGTTAACTTATCCTTTGAGTGGTTATGGATTCTGGTAGATATGCCTGGCCAGCTTATTGATAGGGATTTCTAAACACTAGAAGAGATATTTAGAATAAAAATATTCTAAGTAAAAGATATTATTCATAGAATGGACCGATTCGAGTTTTCATCAAACTTAATTACTCTATGTTGGGTAAGCATCCTGACCACATAGAATGGACATTTCATTGTATTCGGAGTATCAGAAGGTTAGAAGATTAATTCAGTTTCATGAAATACCTGATTAGTTTTTGACTCGTTAGGTATGCATTTGTTTGATTTTATCGAGACTTGGATGATTGATTTTGATTGATTATTGTGTATATGGATGTATGCGTGTGTATATAGTTGAATGCTATAGAAAGTAAGTCATAGTACTCTCCGATAAATTGCGAGGACATAATTTCTTTAAGGAGGGGAGTTTATAACATCCCACTATTCGGTTAATAATAAAACATATTTTGGAAGTAAAAACAATTAATTTATAATTGTTGAAAATTGAAAAGTAATATTTTTCAAAAAGAAAAATCGTTATACAAATAAAATAAAATTTGGATAAAACGTCACCAGTGGATTTTTATATAGATGTAAAATGTTAAGTTTAAACACAGTTTGAGTTATAAGGCAGTTAGGGGTACCAATTTATTTTAAGAATAAGAAGAAAATTTGAAATTTTCTACTTTTTTACTGGACCACATTTTTATCCTTATCCATATAATAATTTTATTTCTAACTTCAAGAACAAAAATTGAAATTTTTACTCTTTTATTGGACCACGCTTTTTAAACTTATCCTTGTAATCATTCTGTTTTAACTTCATCCTATTTTAAAACTTATCCTAACCTAAGAAATCAACATCTTATTTTAACCCATCCACCTGCTTAATCCTAAGCTTCCTAACCCTAAGCCTATAAATACCCTTCCATATACTTCATTTTCTCCATTTAGAAATCCAAAGCAAAATAGCGTAGCTTATTTCACCTTCATCATCAAAGTCTAGGTATTCAAAGTTTTCGGCAAAGAAAATAAGAGGTAGTATAATGTATTTTTATTTTACGCTGAATACATTTTTAATTAAATAGTGAAAAGCTATGCATTATTCTAAATTCTAGATTCCCACAAATCCATTTATATTAGATTTTAGTGGCTTGGTAGCCTATGGTAATTGGATTACTATCAATATATACTTGGGTTTGGTGATGTTTGATCATATGATTATGATGTGTGTTTCAGCCACACAATATTGATGCAAGTTTATTTTATTCTATTGATATTTATTTAAACATGTGATTTGTCATGTTTGAACTGAAGTGCTTTGAATGCACTATTCCTTGATGTTATGATATGCACATACACGACATTTATTTAATGAAAATGAAATATAACATTATTTGGGGAATAATGATGTTTTGGGTAGCCAAATGTTTTTGGAAGATAAAATTTAACAATTGATGAAAACGATAAGAGGTATTGACACTAAACTGCAAGAATCCATTCTAGGGGACTGATTCGAGGATAACCTGAATCATGAAGACTTTGCCCCTCATCACAAGTCCAACATTCTGTTGCACGGATAATTGATGGATAGTAAGAAATTAGAGACATAGTGCCACAAGAGCTAGCATCTCAAGATGGAATTAGGCAGGTGACTACAACGCATAAAATGTATGTGGTTCAGAAGCCAAAAGGGCAGTGCAACTTAGGGATCAAGGAAGTGCACTCATGACCGATTGTAAGCAGCGAGTGAAAAAGATTGCATAGACTTGTTGAGGCAGTTAGTTTATGTAGAGGGTGAATCGTGAAGGGGTTACTAACGAGTATTCATGCTGGGAGCTCAAGGAAGAGAGTTACGATATGATTCTCCTTTATATATATAAACCTCATAAAGTATATGAACATTGTTTAGATATACGATTAAAAACAACCGTACTATGGTAAACAATGAATAGGTGCAACTGTTAATTATTTAAATTTGCCGTTGAAAAAGACCATATTATAATAAACAACAAAATCAGACTCTGGAGATCTAGGAACCGTGTACTTGAATTTAAATTAAAGCAACTCATACAATATAGGTAGATTTGTGATATCCTAGTTGATTAGAGTTACAACTGTGAGTCGCTATGAATAGAGTCGTGACATATGTGTTAAAACCAATTTGATGAAATATGGGCGGTATATTGTATGGTGTGAGTGACATTGTGTTTTGATTGATATGTCATAAATTTATACTTGACACCACACTTGTATGTTATTGTTGTGCACTATTATACTCATATTTATAGCCCGACTCGAGGTTTATTATGTATATGAAAACTCTTCTAGTCAGATTGTGGCGTTATGTTTCTAGATTAGCTTCCTATGGGACATTTATCTTTATTTATTGAGTGGTCCATAGGAAATGTATATTATTTTGGGGAACTACTGAGTTTGGGTTTAGCAACTATTATCGAGAAGCCAAGATCTGCAGCAATATTCAGTTTATTTAGAGATAAGATGAAGATGAGACTATTTAAGGAGTTGTGGACATATTTGAAGATTGGTTGCAAGAAGAGTTGTTACATGGATATTTAAGTGGGCAATTTTTGGATTGTACTTAGTTTAATGTATCATTGTTGACTTAAAGTAGTGTATACGAGATATCTCTCCTTTCATGCACATTGATCTGAGCTATCAGACGGTAAACTCCCTTTGATAATTTGGTCATTAGAGCCGAGCATTACATCTGTACTCATTCCTAACTGAAGTACCTTAGCTTTAGTATTACAGATGTAGAAAACCTATAACCAACAAGTAAACAAGATTGTTATAATGCATTGTCATAATTATTATATTGCTCCAGTAACATGATTAATATAAAAAATGATCCATATATACATATACATACATATATATACACACACTTAATTTTAAATTTTAAATTCAAACACATATATTTGACTAAACAATATAACAGTGAATGTAGTAAATTTTTTTTAAAATAACTTAATAAAAAGATTTAACTTAAAATTGGTTTATAATTTTGGATAACATAATGATGAATGTTTATAAATATATACAATTCAATTAATTGAATTTCAAATCTATAACCATATGTGAAATAAATTATGAAATCATATGTATTTTATTATAGCAAACCAGATGTACATTAACAAATAGTTTTAGATCTAATGAAAAATAATACTGCACAAATTAAATCAAACACAAATCTAGTTTTATGATTAATAACAATACACAAAAGGTTTTAGATTAAATCTAATAAGTGGAAATTCAATACATATATATATGAATTTGATCAGGGCTAAATATCATAAATGAATAAAATAAAAAGGAATTGAACCTGAAAGAGTCTTACCCTTTGTAACATCTTGATTTGAAAATCCTCCTTAGATTCCTTGAATCAACGTTAAGACTTTTTCAAAAGCCGATGAACCATCTTATTTTATTTTATTAGAATTGACTTTGGTGGAAAGAGAAAATTTTCCCATAAGAAAGAAGGGGTAGGCAACCATGATGGGATGAAGAACAACAACAAAAATTTAAGAAGAAAGAAATGAAATTAAGGGATTTTTTAATGGGAGAACGAAACCTTTCTAATTCTCCTTTTTAAACTTCCCTTCTTTGCTTCCCATTCAATGGTCAATCATGCCACCTTATCCCAATTAAGCACATTCAACCATTCTTTCCCTCAATTGGAGCAAAGTTTCCAAAAGCCCGTTTAAGTAATTATCTCTATTTGAAACCCATTTAAATATATATCAATATCGATATAACATGTATATATCCAAATAATTACTAAAAACACCTAAAACATCAAATAAATGAATATTTAATACATCTTAAATATTCACTAAGTTAATTAATTTATAACAATGTATAAATTAATTAAATCATGTGGTTTTTCAGAGAATTCACAAGTGCAGTTGTGTGACTCAGAGGTGTGAATTCATTTAGCGATTAATAATGAACAATTCAATATTAGCGTTCACACATCACCTCAGCTACTGGTTTGAATTCATCGCTTAAAGACTGTTTCATTAATACAAAAATTGTATTTTATGTTATCTTAAGCGTTACCTACAATGACAATAATTTACACACGTTCACTATTTCACAATAGGATGTATGGAATTTGGTATCAGTCAAAACTCCAATATTATCCACATTCAGCTTGATCGGTCTATAAACAAAATCCTTGGTTCAATGATAACGTACTTTTTATTAACTATTCTACTCTGGCTAGAGATTTTAACTTTGACTTAACAATAGTTAACTGTAATACTAACCTTATACAACCAAGAGGATAAATTCTTAATTAAATAGTGCTTCACTTTCAATGCTTCAACTCAGGCGCAATTATAGTTGCTCGATATATTGTCATGCCATGATTTAACAATAGGAAACTCTTAGATGATTCATTCCAAGTTATCTAATAACTACAATTGTGTAACCCCTTGGTACACTCAATAGCCATGAGTAATACATTGTCCAATATTTGGAGAGCGTTGGGCACTTTGGTCTTAATGAATTAATTGATGACTTTTCTCAAAACATCTTGACTAGAAATATTTAAAACAAAATGTCATTTTATTTTGTGATTTGTTACTCACAATTGCAACTGTCACAATATAATAAGTAAATAAAGGAAAGAAAACACCATTGTTATGAATAAGATTAACTACAAAGTTAAATATATGTAACAAGTTACATAATTTCACTTAGAGAATACCACTAACTCTTTCATTTTTCAGTTGGAGACTATGTTTTTGTGAAAGTATCACCTACAAAGGGTGTTATATGATTTTTAAAGTCAGGGAAGTTAGCACCGAGATATGTTAAACCATTTCCCATCATATAGTGGATTGATAAACTATCATACTGTATCAAGATACCTAATACTTTGGTAGGAGTCCACAATGTGTTTCAAGTCTCTCATTTGAAAAAGTATGTATGTTGTCTGAAGGCTATTATTTAACTAACAACTTTGGAAGTTTAGTAGTGAAACCTAATATGATCGTCATTAGACAACAAATTCGTATCATGGATGGAGATACGAGAAAACATAGAAATAAAATAGTCAAGTTAATGAAAGTCTAGCGGAGTGATGATGAAAGATATTATACTTAGGAGAATAAGGATAGGATTAGAGAGGCTTGTCTTGAGTTGTTTTGAGTTATGATTTGTGGTTGTGTAGATTTTTAGTAGTAGTTATTCTACTTATTTTTTATTTTGTATATGTGCTTATGTCTCATGTATATATGGTTTGTTATATTTGATTGTACCTTATCAGAATTTCCCGGATGAAACTTTTATAATGATGGGAGCATGTAACACCCTTTTTAGTGCACATCATTATAGAAAGATTTAATTATGGGTAATAAAATAATAATGTGGGGGAAATAGGATTAGTAAGGAGATAGGACATATTAAATTATTTTTAAATTTCCTTAATTAATAAAGAAGTTATGACATTTTTATATAAAGAAAGAATTAAAGTTTTAATTAATAAAGAGATGGATTGGGGAGGGAGAAATTAAGGCCCAACCCACTTAATATCCCAAACCCTGCTCCCCTCCCTTATGGTTTCATTCATTTTCAGAACAATGAAAGAAAGAAAGGAAGAAAATCTCCATTAAAACCAACCTAAAGAAGGAAGAACCTAAAGCTTAAAGAAAGAAGTTTAGGGCCGATTCTCTCTATACTTAAATTAATCAAGGTGAATAATTTTGTCATCCCTATGTTTGCTATTTTGATTCTCAGATTTTGATTAAACTTGTGATGTTTTGTGATGAAAAATCTTGGTTTTGGTTAAGATATTCATTCAAATGATTTTATGAATAATATATATGAGTTTATAAATCTAAAAAATGGTTTTGATCTAAAACCAAAGTTAATAATATCCAATTGATCTAAACTTTTAATATTTTCTTTATAGTTTTAATGTGGAGAAGTGTTTTAATTTCATAATTTTCCGAATTAATAGGAATTTTCCATGAATTTTCCAAGATAGGAAAAGGTGAAATTTTGGGTTTTAATTATTTAAAATTTTGAAAAATATTCACTTTACCCTAAAATTTTTATATGAATAGAAAATTGAAAGTTTGATTTTTGAGAAATTTTCCTACTTAATTATGAATTTCAATGAATTAATTCAATTGAGAAAAAATTGGGTCAAAATGATAATCGATTAGTTAATTAAGTAGCTAATTAATGTTTTAGGTAAAGGATAAATCTTTTCTGAAATTTTCTAGAAAGAAATATGAAACGACAGTGCTTGATGAATGGAACATGTGGAAAGATTTGGCCAAAAGTAACTGCTTTAAGAAGAAATGTGTAATATCCCACATTTTCGACCATTGAAAGTTGACACCAAATACATCCACAGTATTCAAATGTCGAACATCTAATCGTTGGAAAGGTAGATTGTTATGGTAAAATAAAAGGAACATCATAGAAAAGAACAGGGGAAACAGAATCTCACAGCAGAATCGACAAAATATAATATAATAAAGACAATATAAACTGCCACTCCAAAAAAGAGAGTACATCAAAATCAAAAAATCCTATCAGCTGGACAGTCATAAATTTCTGATTTTACAATATGCTGATAGGTATATATATAATACAGAAGAAAATAAAAAAGTATGACATATGAACATCCAGCTCTACTCCATGAGCTCCATGTCCTACCAATAACAACTTGGAAAAATATTCGGTCTGACTCGAGCATTATAATAAAATAACACCTGGATCAGTATGGAAAACCAACGTGAGAAAACTTAAGTAATAAGGCTAAAATTTAATAATTCTGTGGGACCACATCGCTAGACGTGGAACGGGTTTTTCCCCCACAAGAACAACATCCATATATAAAGAAATGGGAACAATCAGAACAACAATCTAAACAAGAGAGGATGTACATAGATAACAACAAAATCCAAACTTATAGAATGGACAAATATAATTAGACATCGAGAAGAGCTTCAGACACTTCTCGATGCAAATTACAAAAATCAATTCAAAGATTTGAATTAAATAAGGAAAGAGAAATTTTCACCAAATGACTAGGAGGATGCTCCCCCATTGCCAAAAGTTTACCTCTAGAAATATACTTGAGAGCTACCACTATGCCATAGATTGCATATTGCAACACCCAAGAAGTGATGCAGGAAGTGCCAAAAAATGTTGCTGTAGGCTAAAAAAGGGCAAAGGCAACACTTTCTCGGTGATGCATTTTGCCGCGTTGCCCTAGAGTCAAAGGCAACATCTTTGCGGCCCTAGGGCAACATCAGTTCTGTTGTTGCCACATGTACCAAATTTACTAAAAAGTGGGTCCCACAATCTGGGCCCCAACATGTGGGCCCACATTGTGGGGCCCACTAATTCTGTGGCCCACCTTTACGGAACCCTGTTGTGGAGCTCATATTCATTAATCTATGGTAACACTTTTACCATCCAATGGCAACACTTTGCCAGTTTATTACCACATTTAACATCACATACTGCAACATTATATCATATCTATGGCAACACCTTTTGCAATTTAAATTGGAAATGTACTGCAACATTATACTACTGCAACATTATATCATATCTATGGCAACATTATACTGCAACATTATATCATATCTAATGGCAACATTACACTGCAACAAAGAACTTTTCATTTCATAATAACCAGCAACGCAAGTTTTACTTAGTCAAGTACAAAATAACAAACATACATAAAAACATAGCCAGTGTATTCATAGTTACAGCCAGTACATACTAAATTCTACTTATTAATAGTACATTCATATTTGCGAGCCTCTAGTGCCATCATTGCCAATCAGTGCCTCCAGTGCCTCCAGTTCCATCACTGCAGACGTTCGCACAAAGATCCCCAACATCAATTTGCATGTGAGGGTTTGCTTCGCCTAATTTCTTAAGCACCCATGTCAAGTTCTCCCGAACTTTTTGGTTCACCTTTGCATCAAATTCATTTTGGAACTTCTTGTTCACCTTTGCTTTGACTTCGTCAGCTATATTTTCCCTTATCTTCGCTGCCAGCTCTTGTATGTATGTGCTTGTTGTTGGGGCATATTTTGAAACTTCTGCAGACTTTGTGTGCCGTCCTATAAGCTAAGATGGACCGTGCGACTTTCCATCAGAAATCATTTCTTGAACAACTACATCACTTCCTCCTTCACCTATTGCTTTTTCAATCTTATCCTGCAAAATAAAGCAGTTTCAAAATGTGACATTAAATAAAATTAACAATTCTGAAACAAGTTTCTTAAACAAGAATTGTTTTGCAATATCTATTAACAGTTTTAAAATGGATTCAGAAAATATCTTGCTATAGGTTTCAACAAAACAGGATCTAATTCTACAAAAATGTCGATGCGCAAAATGAAGCATTTTTTTGACATCTGATTGAAGAAAAATAAAATTCTTACAATTATGTACTTCATTACTGAAGTATCAGTCTTGTACACCTTTCCTTCTTTCCGCTTGCGAGTTTTAACAAAAAGTTCTCCATCTGATTCGTTGGACTGATACAAATTAAATGAAAAAAGTTAGACAGCAAAAGGATATCAAACCAATTTTTCCAGAACATATATCACTAAACAATTTAGAAATTATACTCAAAGTCAAAGCAAAACTAAGGTAAATATGATCGCCTTTACATAAAAACAAATCTCGGTTCAAATGAAGAACAGAAACCACAAGTGCACACAAGCTAAAAGTCTCGAGCAACTCACAGATGCAAAAATGGAGCAACAGTAAGTTCTCAAGCAGCTTACAAGTGCAAAAATAAAGAAACAACAAGTATAAAATCACAACATATGTAGCAACAATATCAGAGCTTTTTCAAGCGTAGTATCAAGTGATGTATCAGTTTTGCAAAATTCAAGGCCGAGCTAAGGAAAATTTGCATAGTAAATATCCCATATGTATATGCTTTCAGATTATTAACTATAAGTACAGAGATAACAAATATCCCATGATTCATCTTAGATTTTGATGCAAAACTAAGATTACCCCATGATTAACCCATGAGCCATGAACATATATATAATACTAAAACGATTTAAGCTTAGCAAGGCAGTAAAGCCATCAACATACCGTAGACAAAAGACATGCATCAACTTGACATCCATATGCTTAAGAGTTAAGAGTGTATCCAATAGTTTACAAATTACTTAATTTCCACAGAGATGGATTGGACTCATATTTAATGTTTAATATGCATCTAACTTGCAGACGTATATTGACCAAATGCGTACAAATGCATAAGCATGACGGTCACTGGTTTGGAAAACAAGAATTGAGTTTTCTATGCCAATGGTGGCAAAGAAAGGCTCATTTATAGATTTTATGTACTTTTTTAGAAAATGTTATTAATAGCTATTGGGTCGTAAATTAATGTGAAAATGCAAAAATAATAAACAGATACAATAAAAATTAATACATTATAATTGAAATAAAAACATTTGCTGGATGATTAATGTGACAAATCATATTATATAGCCTGCTTGTTATTCTTTTAGTTACAAACTTCTATATCATAAACAGAACATATATCACTAATATTTATTTTGCTTATTTGTTTGAGTGAGGTGATATTTTATTTTGGAACATATATGTAGTTATTTTTATTTTTATTTTGGAACATATATCGCTTTGCTAAATAAGGAGAGGAATTTCAGATAAAATAAAATGCATACCTCCAGCCAACCATAAAAATAAGCAAAATACATACCATCTTATGCCGAATTTGGGAAAAAAGTTTTGGACCAGCAGTGTGTGTGTCTGTATACGATTTCCGACTTGCACAATTCGTAAGGGCCTTGGACTACAAAAACATGAAATAAAGATGTTTATCTGCCTGATTTGAATGAATAAAAACGGAAAAAAATTCTGTGATAAAACTTAAAATTATACTTGAATTTTTTCATCTCCCCAATACATCAAGAGTACTCTGAAATCCGCAAGTGGAATTTCGTCCGGCCTATTTTCAAGCCACTCTTCATCAGTTTCATAAGCCGTATAATGTGCCTTTTTAATACGACTCTTGTACCCCCTCCAAGAGTCACGAATTGACTTCAAAACTAAATATTCACATTCATCCGGAATAATATACCGTTGCTTAAATACAAATCAAACATTAAAAGGAACAGTCATGCTACTTTTGTGACAAGTTTCATATATTAAAGTAAAATTCAGCTAAGTTTGCAAATTACCTTGACATAGTTCCACAGCGTGCCTTTCAAACTTGAAGGAACATCAAACCAAGACTTGTAAGTAAGTGGAACACTCCTCTTCAGTGTTTCTAAAAAAGCACTCAGTTCAGACATTACTTGGTCATCGTCTGAAACAGGTTGGCCCCGATGATTCATTTGGATTAGAACTCTTTTGTCATATGACCTTGAATGAACTTTATCTATCTTTGTTTTTCCCCTGAACCTTCTGGGAGCTCCCACTACTGTTACAAAGTACATACAATAGTAATGAGAAGGCTAGACATAACATAAATGAGAATTTAAACTATTAAAATCAGAACTCAATTAGATAATACCTTCAGCTTCTTCTACTTCATCTTCTTCGTTTTTAGTATTTGTCGAGACATTTCCGACAACAGCCTTCTTTCTTGCATTTCCACTTCCACTACTGTTATTCTTCTGGCGTTCTCGCATAGCCAAATAAGCTGCCATTGTTCCTATTCCTTCATTGTGTGGTAACTCAACGCTACATGGTGGATCAACAGTTTGTGTAGGAACAGGATTTTCCCCTGCCTTCGGAGTTGCATTCTTATCAGTTGCAGATTCAACAATGGCCCGTGAACGAGTTGTTGTTCCAGACTGAGGCTTTGTAATCGTAACCTTTTTGGTTCTCTAAAATACGCACACAAAAGCAATAAAATAAAAAAATAAGGAAGCTAGTCTATAATTACCAACATAAAATTAAATCTTCAGCTATAACGCACCTTTACTGGATTTTTTGAAGTATCATCTTCACTAGGTTCCTCTTGTTCTGGAGCATAATCTTCGCTTTCAGTTGGCATCTTTGATTTTCCTTTATTTTTTTCAAATCCATTTATCAGTCCAGTAACTAATGTACGCATCCCAAGAGCTTCAAAAACACTATTCTTCTGCGACACATGTTTAGCTCTCTCCCTTTCGTATTCTGTAAGCGGTGGAGGTGGCGGAGGTGGTAGATCATCATCCTGAAAGTAATTTAACAAGACATTATTGTAAATATAAGAAAAATATGTAGAACATCATATTAGAAGATCAGATTGTAGTCTTCTTAATAGAATCTCATTTTCATCCATATTTTCCTCTTCATATGGAGGATTATAGAAATCCAATTTACTCCTGACACTTGCTGAGTTGATATTCAAAGTTGCATCACTGACTTCAGTTGGATTTTTCTTCTCTGGTGTCTTTGTAGAATTACTGACTTCAGTTGGATTTTTCTCTGGTAACTTCGTAGACCTACCAACTCCAGTTGACTTCTTGCTGATCACCTTTTTCCTATCCATGCGTGGACTCACAGCAGCTTCGCTCACTTGTGGATTGTTTCGCCGTGCCAACTTTCTAGGACTAAAGACTTGATCAGTCTGCATCTCGTTGGTAATTGGATTGTTTAGCCGTGCCGACTTTCTAGGACTAAAGACTTGATCAGTTTGCATCTCGTCGGTAAGTGGATTGTTTAGCCGTGCCGACTTTCTAGGACTAAAGACTTGATCAGTCTGCGTCTCGTCGATAAGTGAATTGTTTAGCAATGCCGACTTTCTAGGACTAAAGACTTGATCAGTCTGCGTCTCGTCGGTAAGTGGATTGTTTAGCCGTGCTGACTTTCGAATCGAAGTAAAGACTTCAGTCTGCTTCTTATTTTTTGCTGCCTGTTGTAGATGGTGAGTGGTGACAAATTGTCATTTCTGTGATTTCGCAGCTGCAAACATACAACGACATAAAAGTCAAGTTTATCATGTCATAAACATAATTATTTAAACTTAATTAAAGAAATTAAGACTTGATCATGTACACTAATATTCCAGTTCCTTTATTATTCTACTAAGTGCACTAAAAATCAAACAAGTCCTAATATTCAAACAAAAATGCACAAAAAATTTATGTACACTAAAAGCAGCAAAATGAAAAACAAATTCAGCCATGCGAGAACCAAATTCATCAAAATAGTACAAATGAGAAGATATTTTTATTTTCTTCTAGTCAAAAAGCTAACTATTTACAGTTTTTATCACTTACTTTGGACGAGCCTCTATATGATTTATTTATGAATTTTCGAATCGGATGCTCAAAATTGGATCTTGGTTTAAATTCATTTGAAAGTAATCATAAATAGGTTGTTTTATCGTTAGTTTTCTTATGACCAAATTCATCAAAATAGTACAAATGAGAAGATATTTTTATACCTGGAGATAGCAGATTCTTCCTTGGGCGTACGATGACATGTGGCTGCATTTGTTTCATTGGCTCAATTTTATCATCGACCATGGCGTCGACATAGAAATCAATGTAATCACCATTATTTTTTATTTGCATCAATTCCCACAAATCTGCATCACTGGTCACCAATTTCCACCCACTCATTGGACCTTTCCATGAATATACTCCTCCAATTTCAGTGTACTTTAGCTCATCCCTGACATACTCCATCAGTACTGTGTAAGAAAACATATCCAGATCAATGCCCATGACAGAAGTCTCTTCTCCACCAACATATCCATTCTTCTCAAATTCACTACAAGAAATTTTATTTTTTGTGGCGCTCAAAAAACGCTACAAAAACTTTTGGTGGCGTTTTAATAAACGCCGCGAGAAAACATGCGACTAAAAATCTATGATTTTTTGTTGCATTTATTTTAACGGCACTATAAATGCATTTCTAGCAGCATTTTTCAAACGCCACCATAAATCTTTTTGTAGCGTTTAAAAAACGCCACCAAAAGATTTTTTGGCGCTACTAATAGAATTTCCAACTTTACCCCTGTTTTACGGTTGCATTTACTCAACGCCACTATATATATTTCGGTAGCGTTTTTGAAATGCTACTAAAAGTTGTTTATTATTTTACACCATTTTTTCATGCTATTATTTCCTGTTAATGGTCTATTTTGGTTATACTATATCAATCAACAATCACTCACATAATCATCATATTCAAATAAGTTAAAAAACACATTAACCATATAATCAAATAAAATATCCATAACCATTCCAATACAATAGTTTTTCGACAAAATGACCTAACTCACATACAATAACCATTTGTATACAAATTTACACATCGGGTACTAATAAATGTTATATCAAACTAGTGCTAACAAAACGTTTGATTACCCATAATTCTTTGTTGCATACACAAGTGAAAGCTAGCACCACAAAAGTTCAACCTTGCTCTCTTCGAAAGTCCAATGCCTGCACAAGTGAAAGCACAACGTATAGATAAACAATTATGTTAATTCGTAGGACTACAAATCTGATATTAAACATCTACAACATTGTACAAGTTCGTATGAAATATAGTAAGCAAGTACATGTAAATAGAGTGAGTTTTCAACCAAAATGATACCGAATTATCTGGATTAATGTATACCTACGTTAAGTGGGTATGCCTACCCTATTCGTTAAGAAAATAAAACATCATTTAATAAAATAAGTGGTAGATAAGCAAGACCGAGATCTAAATTAGTTATTTCCATTTGCAGCAAGATTAACAATATCTTTCCTATCATTGACAATGAAATATAAGACAGGTAGGGCTTGGAATGGTAAAGCAATTAACCAAATATTGGGTGCTATTTTTAAGCCATATGGCTGTTATATTTTCGTTCTCACATTGAACCACGCTATACTACATGTGAAACAACTATAATCCTCAATTTAGCAAAATTATGATATCTTTCCTAAACCTAACTTTAAGTATCACCATCTATCTCATTCATATCAACTAAAACTAGTACTTCAGCAAATAATAATTCCAAAATTATTATCCTGCCAGCTAGCTAACCAGCAAAGAAATAACAAAATAAATTGATTAGAAAGTACATTTACGTTACCAACCCTTAATAAGAGCAAACTCAACTATGCCCAACCTCTAGGCCTAACACAAACAGTACCTCTATGAAAATTACTAAAGATGTTGTAGCAAGTTTCACAACCTGAAAAGTATCCAAATGTGTTCCAGTCTATTTGTAACAACTAATCTTATGATAGGGGTGCCTTATGGATATCAAATATCTGAATCCACGTACATCGGAGGAAGGATTGGATTTCATCCTATCCACTCATGGTTAATAAATCTAAAAGAAAAATATGAAATTTTTGCCCAATAAATTATTTTATTCATTACGGATGCTTATCAAATCACAAGAAATAAACAATATGATGATCCAAACGGTTTCAAACATTGGATTTTAATGTGTACACGTAATTTAAATTATTACGTTGATAAAATGATGTGGATCATCATATTAGGTGCGTGTCCATCTCTTGTGTGCACCGTATCACCTTAGTTATTGGTTAAACTCATTCCTTTCATAAATTCAACACTTTACTCACCTTCGCCCCTGACATGAGCGACATGGTCATACCCACTGGTAGGTTCTTGTTGCCGTTATCATAAATCACAAGCCCAGCTACATGAATGAAAACATCATAAAATTTAACATATTTCCAAGATATCCATGCTAGTATTCCATAATTATTAAAAATAACACAATCAAGCAGTCAAATTTTTGATTTTATAATATGCCATGTACAATTAGTTAATGCATCATGTCCAACTAGTGCAATAAAGGTGCCACTATTACCATATATTTCGCGAGTAGCAGATCTGTTAGTTGTGGAGAATGGATCCGGTCTTAGGGTCGAGGAGGATGGCATGGTTGTTGTCGATAGGAAGCTGTTTCCACCCCGGGAAAGGTGGGCAAACAAGTAGAGGTTTTTTTCAAAGTTGTCCTTGTTTCTTTGAGGAATGGGAGGGGATGTTGCTGGTTTTGGAGCCGGGTGGGGAGGTACTTGTAGTTGAACATGCCACGGTGTTAAACTGACCTACCTCCATCTTTCCAACTACTGGTCGATACTAAGGTTCCATCTAAGCTGAATCCTCTAGATGAGCACCATGTATTTGTGATAGTCTGAACCAAAAAACCAAACAACGTAAATAGGTCAGCTGAATGAACTCCCTTTTTTACATGCAAGCAAACTTAAGTGAAAAATGAATGAGTTTTTGAAAGACTGACATTAAAACATATTTTATGCAGGGCAATATTTTTTCTTCTTTTTTCTTTTCTTTACGTATATGATTTTTTCATCAGAATTTGGGCTTTCAACCTCAAGAAAGTATCTTCAATTTTTTTAGCAATAATTCTCAAAATTCCCAAGGGGCATACCTGCCCTCCCCAACCACAAGGTGACTCTGCCTTGCCTCCACACACTAAAAGATATCTTGCCAGTTGAATATTTTGTGTATTAAAAGAAACGTGTAGACATATCAAAACGGCAAAACAATATTCTATTTATCTACTTTTTGAGTTTACCAAAGGTGGTAGACGGATATTTCATCTCTGCAAAACAAATACTAGTACACAATCTATATTGTTTTATACTAGGACAGGTTATTTGAGACAGTTTTCCTTTGCATCATTAAACGTCATGAAGTGAGAAAAAGGACAACACCATGTAATAATGATAATAATGATTGTGCTAATGCGTCCAGCATTAAATAAATATGTAGCAACATAGTGATATGATGCTCCGACGATATTTGATGATTGAGTGATTTCCTATGTATTATTGGTCACTGTTATATTTGAATTATTATGTCTGTGAATTATGATTTTGCCTTTTCATCTTCGTTCAACTGTCAAGGTAAAATCTTGATTCTTTTGCATTTAATTTGTGCTTTGTTTGTTTGTTTACTAATTTCCATCCAAGTATCGATTCTTTTATGAAGCGTCTCACACTTCTAACCTGGAATCCCCTATAGCCTTAAGTTCATATATTGAAGAAATAGACAATAGGAAACTGCAATTCGTGAAAATGGCAAAACAGTATTCATTTAAATGTAAAAATATATAGATATATATAGGCTACATACAAGCAAGGCAACAAACAACTGAAGGTTTAACAAATATAAAATATAACATGAAATACATAACAAAATTTCAATGCAACTAAACACTATGCACGTACAAGCCTGGCACAACACCATCACTCAAGTATACACCCACCCAATCTACACTCACTCACTCACTCATTCAATAAAAATATATGTCCAAGTGTAAAGTGAAAATCTATCTTACTATGGTTATTGGCATTTGCGTTTATAATTGGTAGAGCATGCAATATAGGGTGAGGCCAAAGGAATGTGCTACTACTGAATAATTCCTACAGAGATAAATAGTATGCTGCTAAGTCCAAGATTTTCATGCTATAAGCCTAAAACATGGACAACAATAAAGCTAGGCATAAAAACATGCGGACACACCCACATACAAATGCTCATTCACACATCCCACACCTATGTATATAAAAATTATGCTCAAAGACACAGACACCAAGATATGCTACTGCTCACGCATATCACACACACACTATATACTTTGACTTGCACCACTACACAAATAGCAACCTTTTCCCATATTCAATAGCAAAATTGCATTCACCTAAGACACACACCCTACAAACACAACACAAATGAATGGAAAAGCATACATAAACTCACGCACCGAATCACACATACGCACAACACACCACATGTTTACATATAATCACACTCGAATGCACAGAAGAGTCCAAGCATATCAATGACTTAAAAGAAGTCCAAATATAAATTGAAAATTGTCTTAAGTTGTTGTAGGCATATATGTGTACAAATGGATAGGCACAAGCAAAAATAAATTGAGGTATGGAGTATACTACAATAACATGATAATGATCTATTCATTTCAAAATTGGGCACACAATTGTATACATGAGTTATCTTGATTTCAACAAGATTCATGAGAGAAATCTTGCTTATCTGCAACAACTTTCATGTCCTAACACCCACGCTCCAACACTCCTTCTCACATCACAGATGCTCATAAGTATAGTAATGTATGTATTTAAGTTTGGTTAATTTTGTTAGTTTATTTAATTTTCTATTAGTTCTATATATATTTCGCTTCAAAATTTTAGTTCTATGTCTTTTCGTTTTCTAATACACACAACCAGTTCAACAATAGAAGAGTCATGACTGATTAAAATCCAAGTTGATGATACGTTTTCTAATACATGCAACGAATTCAACAACGAATTCAATAATATGGATCATTCGAGTAGAGATTAGAAGTAAATAAAGGAGAAGGAAGCTCGAGTAGAGATTACCATGGTAAATACGGATCATTTGAGTGATTCTTCTTAATGGGAATTGGAGGCCAACCTTGTTGCTTCTGGAAATTTCCTTCTTATCATGGATTAGAATAACTGAGCACTACGAATTTGGATTGGATAACGTATTTGATTTAGGGTTGCTTATTTTGGGGGAAAGAGTTGAATTTTTCTAAGTAGCATAGGAATAACAAGGCGGTAATCTTTTAGGTTACGTTTATTTCGGTAAACGCAAAACTTTTTTATGAAGGCGGGAATTGAAATATTTTTTGTTACGTTTATATAATAAGGTGAAATATTATTAGTTGCATTTACATTCAAATGCCACCAATTTTTGCAACCAAAAGCTGATTTTCTTGTAGTGATTTTCCCTTGTGATGGAATTTAAGATTTGCCTCCATCCTACACAAAATGAAGGAATTAACATTAGAATGACATAATTACAAATTAAAATAAACCAACTGCATTATAAAATAAAACAGTCACTTCACTAAAATGTAATAAAGGCAGAAACACTAAAAAAGAGACAAAAAAGCCACAAATATGATACATCTGTTCCAACATTTAATCAAGGCAGAAACAACATTTTCTTACTTAAATTTGGTACATTAGTTACTTAATTAAATATGATAGTGATACACAGAAATTAAGAAGCATTTTCTTTCACTCTGCTAGGTGGAAGGCGGATTCGTCTTATTGGGACATCATCTCTACACCAACGAACATCAAAATCTTGATTTCCCATTCCATAAGCAGGCTGGATATCATTCAAATCTTCATTTGCATCTTCGCTTTCGATTTCAAACCAGTCTCTCAGCAATTTCTTGATAACATTGTGGCACATCTTATCAATTGGATCTTCTATATAAAACACCTGTTGTACTTGTGAAGCCATAACATAAGGATCAGATTTCTGGCACAATCGATTAAAATTGACACGAGTCGGCCCATATAAATCTTTCTCTTCTTGGTACCAACAACACTTAAATAAAACCACACTAAATTCTCCCCAATAATCTAGTTCTAATATTTCCTCAATTGATCCATAGCAATTAACTTCCCCAACCAATGGATTTTGATCTTTCGAACTTGCAAAGCTAGTAGTCAAGGCTATCAAAAATACACCACTGTTTTGTGTTGTACATTTGGCATTTCTGAACTTTGTATAAAATCTGTATCCATTGATAACATATCAAGTAAACCTCTTAGCTGTTGGAAGAGCGACCATTGCAAGCAGTTGTACTTCTTTTGAAATGTCCTCCTTTTTCCCAACCTCTTCCTTTAACCACTTCCAAAATTCTTCACTGTGTTCTCTCTCTCTTTTATATTTTTTTGATAATGCATGACCATCAATTAAAGCTCGATGTTCCCTAGAATAAAGACCTGGTTAATAAAAGATAGAAACAAATTTTCTAATTCTTCAATAATTACTAAAAAAATAAAACTTAAAAACTTACTCAAGTAAACTCTCTATTTCCTTGTTACCACAACTGAATTGAATGTAACGGTGACATGCCGTCCATTGAGAATCTTTAAGATGAAAACCTTTTCCATCTTTGTTTCTTCTTGTGCCAATAGGATATTCCAGATTCTGTGGACAGGTTTCAAATTTCATTTTTCCTGCTCCATCGCCACCTAAGAACCTTGAACAGAATATCAAACATTCTTCTGCAAGATAACCTTCAACAATGGACACCTCAGGTTTACTTTTGTTGCGAACATATGATTTCAGTTTACAAAGATAACGCTCAATAGGAAACATACAACGAAGATGTGCAGGTCCACCATATTCAATTTCCTTGCAAAAATGAACTAGCAAGTGCACCATTATATCGAAGAAAGCATTTGGGAATATCATCTCAAATTGACAAAGAATTTCCACAATTTCCTTTTGTTGCCTCTTGAGATCAGCCAAATTGATAATTTTACTCCAAAGACTTCTTAGAAATGCACCTAATCTTATCATAGGTAATGCAACTTCAGGTTTTATAGATTTCTTCACAGCAAATTGCAGCAAGTAGTGGAGAAGAAAATGAGCATCGTGGCTCTTATACCCTGTAATTTTCCTCTCTTTCTTGTTTATATACCGGCTGATATTAGCTGCACAACCATAAGGCAGTTTAGCATTCTCCAACACCGAGCAAAATATTTCTTTCTCCTTGTTCGTCATTGCAAATATGGCAGCCCTGATCTTAAGGTAATTCCCATCAGCTGATAGAACCGGATGAAGGACCTCCATGATGTCTATCTCTTGTAAATCATACCGAGCACTTAAATGGTCTTTCGACTTCCCATCAATATTTAGTAAAGTACCAAGTATGTTATCACAAATGTTTTTCTCTATGTGCATAACATCAAGGTTATGTCGACATACATTGTGACTCCAATATGGTAAATTAAAAAATATTGACTTCTTTTTAAAAGGGGATTCATTTTTATGCTTGTTGACCTCTTTCTGCCCAAAAATATTTTCATAACCAGCCAACAATTCTTCAATGTCTGTCCCGGATAAAATTCCCGGAGATGTTCCCATTTCAATTTCACCATTGAACCTTTTCTTATCAAACCTCCACTTGTGTTCCGGATCTAAAAATTTCCTATGATTCATGTAGCACATTTTTTTACTATGTTTCAAGTAAGTTGAAGAAGTCTTGAAATGGCATACGGGACAAGCTAAATAACCCTTTGTGCTCCAGCCGGATAACATTGCATAGCCCGGAAAGTCGCTGATCGTCCATAACACGCTTGCACGTAACATGAAATTAGCACCAGTTAAGGCATCATAAGTTTGTATGCCCAGACCCCATAATTCTTTCAATTCAGCGATAAGAGGCTGCATGTAGACATCAATGCTATTCTTAGGAGACTGTGGACCAGGGATAAGGGTTGAAAGTATCAAATTTTCTGGCTTCATGCATAACCAAGGTGGAAGGTTATAATTTACCAATATGATTGGCCACGTGCTGTGAGCTGTAGTCATTATACAAAAAGGACTGAATCCATAAGCTGCTACTCCTAACCTGATATTTCTGCTTTCAGATGAAAAATGAGGATATTTTGCATCCATCGTCTTCCAAACCTCGCCATCAGCTGGATGTCGAAGTCTGCCATCATTTTTTCGTCCCACCGCATACCATATCATAAGTTCTGCATACTCCTTGGACTTTAACATCCTTTGCAGCCTTGGTTTTAGTGGAAAATAAAGTATCACTTTTGCTGGTACTTTGTGAATCCGCTGCTCCGGATCATTGTCAACCCCCGATTTCTTTTCCGGTATAGCCCACCTTGAAAAACCACAAGTTTTGCAGTTGTTTTCCTTTTCATTTTCTGCCCAATATTGCATGCAGTCATTTGGACATGCTTGTATTCTTTGGTAATCGAGGCCTAAATCTTTAATGATATTTTTGGTAGCATTGAAAGATAAAGGGATGTGGGCTTGTGGAAAAGCTTCTTTTAGCAACTCTAATAAATCGGTAAATGCAGACTCGTTGATTCCATGTAGGCATTTTAAAGAATAAAGCCTGACGATGAAACTTAATCGCGAAAATTTAGTACACCCGGGATATAATGGCTGCTTTCCCTCTTCAACAGATGATGAAATTTTCTAGCATCGACATCTACTCCATTTGCTCCATCAGAAGATCCACCTTCATTGTTCTGCATATTTCCACAAGTACGATGCAACATCTCATCAAGATTATCTCCAAAATTTATTCCCGCTTCACGATCCATATCGTTATCGCTCCTTTCAGGATCTAGATAGGAAACCTCACAAATCCATTTCACGTACAATTCAGATGGACCATTCCAAATCAGATGGTCGTAGACTACCTCTTGACGATGCCACTTGCGATTATGACACTTTTTGCAAGGGCATGTAATTTCATCACCTACCGCGAATCTAGAAAAAGTATTTTGAATAAAACGTTTCACTCCACTGATATATCCTTCACTGAACTTAGGAAGTTCTGCCCATATTTTTTCCTCGTTGTTCATCACTAATTTACACACAAAAAACATATAAAGACAAACACAATAATAAAATCAGGAATATGATTACACCTGAACTCACAAGTAAATCAGTAAATTAGGTAACACAACAATCAAATCAGGAAAAACTTGAAATATACATAGAGTGATACCTTAAGCAGTAGATTAAATCGAAGCCCTAACTGAAATTCGAAACCCAAACAAACCCCAATTGAAGACCTAATTGAAACACCGAAGCCCTAATTGAACTTGAACTCAACTTGCCCTAATCGAACCCCAATTAAGCTTTTAAACTTAGAACTTTTAGCCCTAATTGAAATCGTAGAGTGTTTGAGTGTTTGAGAGGTTGAGCGGCGGAGTACGTATTTTGTTAAGTGTTTGAGTGAAACCCTTCAATATTTTGTTAACTTTTGCTGCTTTGTTTTTGCTTTCCGCGTTAAAAATTATTTCAGCCCGCTTTTTTTAGCCCGCACTCATTTTTTATAATATTTTTATAAGTCTATAGCTACTGCAACATAGTGTTGATATCTATGCTAACATCCTGAAGCTAATGTTGTAATAGACAAAAATCAGCATAGCTATCATTACATTGTAGCTAGCAACATCTTGTATTTTCATTGCAATAGGCCATCTATGGCGTAGTGTACAATGGCTATCGGACAATACTAATTCGGCCCCTGCCAACGGTTACTAAGAATCCAAGTATTTCAAATCTCCAACGCATACCACCGAATCCACTTTAGTGTAGATTTTAAGATACCCTAATGGGAATAATCCCACGTAGCTTGGCTTCCACTCGCGCTATGGGTTTAGTCATTTCCAACAAAGGATAGCAACACTCGATTGAGTAACAAATCTTCTTGGATTGACGAAACACAAAGGATAAAAAGATTAATTCCAAGGTTCGAGATTGAAACAAGGAAAATGAATTTATCCAACATAACTAGGAGGGTGCTGCCCCTTCAACAAAAGTATACCTTTAGATAAAATATACTTGAGAGAACACGCGTCACTCTTGGGAACTTCCAAGATGGACCCCATCAAATCCACAGGCATCTGAATATACTCACATCAATGCATGCATGCTATCGACTTCTCTAGATGAATATGAATATATTCTAATAGGTGTGACCCATATGGCTTGGCTCCCACTAGCGCTTCGGTTTTAGTTTTTCTGATGTTGGATACCAATGCTCAAAATGAGCGACAAATAGTCTTAGAATGACGAAGCATAACAATGACAAGGAGGGTCCACCCCCCTTTACACGCACTTTGGTTTTAGTCATTTTTGCCAAAGGATATCAAAACTCAAAAAGAGCAATACATCGTCTTAGATCGACGAAATACAAAGAAGATAGCAGAATCAAAATCGAGAGTTGACAAATCAACTATCGAGAATAACAAAGTGTTTTGTGTATGAGAATTAAATTGCACACTTACTACCAATAAATGAATCAAACTTTTAAAACATTTGATTCACACTTGTGCTTGATTTTCACTTTTCAGATATTTGTAAAATGCATTAAAAACACTCTTTGAAATACTCTTTTTAAAGAGGGCAAATTATATTACTAAGTGTGTTAAAACAAGGGTCAAAAACAAATGTCAACTTTAAATATCGTTTATTATAAACCCAAAATGATTTTACACTTAGCTTTATTTTAAAACAATTCTATTTAAAGGATTTTTCTCATTTATAAACCAGAATTTATAAATTTAAAACAACATTTATTATCCAAAAGGTAGTAAATCAATTTAAATAACTTTATAAATTAAAAAAATGCTAATTCATTCCGAAGGATAATTTATAAAATCTATAATCTTCTTTTAATAAACCAATCAATTATCTTTAAAAACCTTTGTTAAATTAATTAATTAACTTTAAACATCTTTATTTAATTGGTAAGTTAACTTTAAAAAACTTTTATTAATCAGTTAAGTTATTTTAAACTCTTTAGTAAATCAGTTAATTAATTAAAGTTATTGATTAAATCCAAATATCATTAACTAAATGATTAACGAAATCTAAATATCATTCATTAAAATGATTAATTAGATTTAAACATCATTAACTAAAATGCTTAACTAAATTTAAAACATCAGTACTTAAAATGATCAATCAAACTCAAATATCATTTATTAAAAGGATAGATTAAAATTCAAATATCATTTGTCAAAATGATTAATGAATTATAAATATCTATTTTGCAAAAATACAAGCTCAAGATCAACAGACAAGGGTTTAGGGAGATGATATTCAATAAGTGGCGATATAGCGAAAAATCGCTGTAACGACACTTAAAAAATTTAATAGACTATCATAATTATTTTAACTAAACATTAATATAAACAATAAGAGAATATAAATAAAATGCAGATAACAGTAAATAAATAATGGCGGGAAACCCCTTTGGGTCTCTCCACAAATTTCTCCTGTAAATCATACATATGTATGTTTGTTTTTTGAAGTATTCCACAGTGACCTGTTCGCGACGATAACACTCCGACTTCTTCTTTTTATCCCCTGCAATAAAATGGTTATTTATGTCATCCACTACTAGGCCGTAACAAACAATAATATATATAGTTATATGGATTTCCAAAACAGGAATCCAATCCAAACAATCAATCAAACAAAAATATAAACTAACATCCAAGAAGGTAATAAATAATTTTTATCTACTATATAATGTACCAATTAACCAAAAATGTGAGTTTAACTCGCCGAAATTCCAGTTATCACTTTCGCGTTCTGATTCGGTTTAGCTTGAAATGCAACAAGCTCTAATTTCCACAAACCCAATTCCAAAACGTAGCTAATGTCGTTACGAATCCTTAAGTAAATAAGACTGGTTGCGTTCGATTTGGACCTCGTATGAACAAGTTATGAGTTAAATAAGATTTATAAATTAAATAATATGAATGAATCCTTAATTACATCATTAATTCTCTAATTACCCACCCTTAATCACACTTAACCTAATTCTGACATCACAAACCCAAGCCGCACCTAATTGACTCTGACTTCTCCGTTTATCCACGATTCGCCGCTGCCCCATCCTTATTACACCGCCGCACGCCACCAGAACGAAACCCCGGCCACAGCGATCACCTCGACACTTGAATCACCATCTCCCGATGACCACAACTCGAATGCGAACTCCAAAACCCATCGTCGTTCATCTCGACGTTGCCGCCACTAAAGCCAACCATTGATCACCGCACCACCTCCAATTGAAAGCCTTCAACCACCTCGACAATTTTCCTTCATGACCCTTGTGACGACCTGAGTTTTCGGACCAGTCCAAATCGCCGAAAAATCTTCCATTCTAAAACTACTAATGAAAACTACCAACTTAATAATTAATATTTGATACATATTCAACATTACTAAATGTATAGGATACAATTTCAATTATACAACTTATTAGAGTAATTAATTTATTTATTCTACAAGGTGTGCATACCGAACTCAAATCTAACGCTGCACACTCTGATGAGAGAGACAACAATATCCTTATCTGTGAACTCAATAAACAATGTAAATGCGGAATAAAATAGTAAGGGGAAAGATACAACAACACACGATAAACAACAACCAATAACAGATAAACATAAAAATGGTTATATTATTTTAGGGGCTGCACACTACCACTTGAGACTGCCTACATACCCCTATCTAATTGGGTACCCAATTAGATACAGGATCAAGCCAACGTAGTTCTCCTACTACAAATAGGACTCATGGAGCCTACGATGCACAAATAATATGCAATTCCCAAAACTACCCACTTAGGCTTAATCTTCAATTTTAGATTTTCAAAATCTAATTAACTTTATGGAAATTATCTCTTTGTACTTTATTCCCTAATTCTTACTTCAAAACTTTTGAAATATGTATATGCATATCTTTTATATTCAAACTAGTCTTTTACTTCGGGATCTGAAAACAAATCACCTTTCTGAAATGATATCAATATACAAACATACAAAACTATATGCTACCTGATCAGGAGGTTTCTAGCCATAATAAGACAACTGGGTCCCAGCCTAACAAAAATAAATTAATATAGATATGTATATCCCTCTACAATGAGAGCGGACTATACTAAGGCTCCAGAACATCTACAACTCCCTTGCCCACTTTTTAGTTATGGGTTACCCGAATCATCGGTAACATAATAAATCACTTTATATCCCAAAGTGGCAAAATCATTTACACTGATAATAACAAATACTTCAAATCTATAACAATTTCTATTTCCAAATCCTTTCAAAAATCATTTTAAAACCATCGGGTTTAGTCCTTGAAAATCTTTCTGTTTTATAAAACATTATTATAAAACCATTCTTCGTATAAATCACTTTTATTATATAATCGCTTCAAAATATTTATTCTCAAATATTTCTATTTTTTTCTCTTTTTAAGGAAAACATTTCATAACCTTTTAACTTGAAAACCAATTTTCAAAACATTTCATAAAACTGAAGTGAACCAAATATTACCGCTAAACACGTTATAGCCAAATCGTGAAATAAACCACAAGGTGTTATCCTACAATTATTTTCTACCCAGCCTATGCATATTTATAACTAATAGCTCATAAACTGGTCGAGCAAAGTCAACAATCAATAAATAATAATCAGTGCTCATAAACTAGCCGAGCATAATTCAAACAATCAATCAATGAAATACACACAACAATAAATGATAATCGATGCTTCATTCTATCAAATATTTATAACACTTTATTTTATCTTGGGTTAAAACGGTTTGATATTTATTTTAGAGCATCTAGGCTTTCCCTTCGACATGTTCCATCCCTCGCCAAAGTCTCCTTGGATCTCACAGACGAAACACGTGTAACATTCATTTTCGCATACTCAGTTTGTTATTACATTCAAGGAAATGATTTCTATTGTATTGTTTAAGTGTTATAATAACCATTTATTTAAACTCTTTCTAAAAGAATTATAAAACTTCCAGTTTATCTTTAAAACACTTAATTATTCATTTAAAAACATTTATAAATGATTTTAGAAAGAATCGTTAAGTTTAAATCCTTAATTCAAAAGTTATAGAAACTGCAGCAGAAAAGTGCTGCAAAAAGTACTTAAAACAGCTTATTTGATTATAACAACTTTTTTTTAATGTTTGAAAATTCTTATTTTCCAATTCAAATCTCTTTCAAACCATTTTAATAGATTTATCAAATTTATTTCATATTTTTAATCATTTAAAAATATCATTTATAAAGAAATTCCTTCTTGGATTCCGAACTACAAACCGCGATGTTTTTAGAAAATTATTTTGAACATATTTCAAAATCTACTTAATGGAATCTTGATTTTCTTTCTTCGTTGGAAAAATATGGATATAATAGTGGGCAAATTCTTATCTCGAAGGATTTCGAGCTATATTCAACTCTCTACACTTGTTTGAATTCTGCGGCGCGAAATCGCGAACTACCGATACATGAAGTGCCTATTTTTGACTTCAAAATTATTATTTGTCAAAACTTCTCCAAATTGAATTTTAATGTTTATAAAACATTTATAAACCATTTTCAAGCATTTAAACCAATATTTTCCATACTAAATCACTTATTCACTTTTAACCCATTTCAGAATATCATATTATTATAATATTCATTTCCAAACTTTTTTTATATTTTAAAACCATTAAAAGACTAAATAAACTCCATACACATATTTATATTGACTTAAATTCACATTTAATTAATTATGGTTAATTTCTAACCATCTCTTATCATTTATCAAACCAAGTAATCATCCATATTAACAATCATGTAAACAACAAACTTTGCATCCAAGTTATCAAACATATTAATCATCTAAGATATTTAACTTTCATATTATTAAACTTGGAATTATTTGTTAATTCAAAAAATGAGTACTCACCTTTAACTAAACTGATTAACTTCCTACCAACATTCTTATCCAACCACACTTCACTAAACTAACCTATACTTCACTAATACATCCATAAACAACTCCACCACCTTGCCCATGCTCACGACCATCCTTCCTCCTCCACTTTGCTCTTAGCCCAAACCTTCCTCCCACCTCCATAGCTCACGGCCATAGCCTCCCCGTCCCAATACTCATGGCCTAAGGCTATTTAAAGAAGAGAAGAAGAAGAAGTGAATCAAGAAGAGGTTAGAGAGTAATTAGTGGATTGGTGCTTAAGCACTCCACTATTTTTAACCCTCCTACTTCTCTTAAATAAGAGAAGTCATTAATATGCAAAAGAAAGCTCAAAAAAAGAAGAAGAAGAAGAATGAGAAGTGTGAAAGAAAATGAGAAGAATGGATGGGTATTTATAGGAAAAGTAAGGAGTGTTGAATTACAAAATTAACCCTTTACAAAATTACCAAAATATCCTTACTTTATCTTACCTTTTCAACACTTACCATCAGTTAGTCACATCACTATTTTATGTCTTAATCACTTAATGCATAAGGAAAATAAAGTAAAGATTTTATTTGATTTGATTTGACATGATTTTGTCCTTTTATGTTTACTTTTTCTTAATGATTTTCTAAAAATTTCTAACCTTAATTAGCAAAAGTAAACTTGATTAGATAATTGTTAGTACTTAACATATTTAAAAATGTGTACATGTATATATACATAAAGGTGCAACAACGTTGCGGCAAATTTTATTCGACAAAACGTTGATTTTCGACAAAATGTTTTACGGTCACATTTTGACGTTTTAGTTAAACTATTTATTTATTCAAACCAAATTAAAAAATAATTTTGTATAATGTTATTTAAAAATATAAACACTCATAAATTAATTAAAACAATTTATTTAACCATTGAAACTTACTTTTCTGAAATCAGGATTTTATCACTTTTGTCGATATAAGCAATTATTCCTATTTTTGCGTATATTTCTCTTTGCAAATCCTATCTAATATTATAAAATCATAAAATGTTATATATTTTATATTTAAAATCACTTTAAATAGTATATTTTAAAGTGGTCAAATTCTGGGTTGTTACAGCCTCCCTCTTGAAAACCGCCGTCGTTGCCAGAAAACCCAAAAATACGATGTGCTCAACTCGCTTTGCCAAACATTTCCCTAGTTAAGACCTTTACCTAAAATGGCCTCTAGTGGCTCCACTTATTGGTGGTCATTGGATGGAGAGAAAACAAACATGGCAGTTAGGGTTTCTCGTTTAGAGTTTGAGTAAAAGAACGAAGGGCATGGATCCTTATATAGGATTTTCTCAAACACTATGCCCCTCAAATTCATGAACTCCAATCGAGGCATGCTCACTAGCATTCCAAACTAAATACTCATATTCCAAACTCAATGGAATTAGTTTCGGGAACAAATTCCATCATACACTGAAGTTAGCTTTTAAAATCAAATTATATTATTTTTAATTCTCTAAAATTAACCGCTATGCGTTTCGAGCTCGCACGACCATACAGTACGTCCAACCATCACAAAACTCGTCGGCATACAACAATTTACTATTCTGGATCCAATTGCACTAGTTTCGTCGAAATCCGTGACAGTGCCCCGAAAGGCTAATTTCACACATTTAAATATCATTTTACATTTTTCAATCACATTGTCGACATTTATTACATATTTATTTTTGTAAATAAATTTACAAATTGAATTCATCGAAATTATTTATTAATTAAAAGGAGTTAAATAAGACTATTAAATCCATTTAATTAAAATTTTATTCACTAATTCAAATATTTAAATAGTCCTTATATTTGAATATAAGTTATTAAATTCCAAAATCCAATTATTTAAATATTTAAAATTAATTAAACATTTAAAATTAAATGACCAAAATCTGTGTTGTTACATTCTTCCACCTTAATAGAATTTCATTCCCGAAATTCCCAAGGAAGAAAATGTCTCCATACGCTTAAGTTTAAAAATTAAAATGAGTCATTAAACTTATTAGTTAAATCCCAAAATTTTATGGAAAATTTCAACAGCATGTCCTTTACACAGCTCGATCGGAAAATATACAAATTGCCTTTACGGGCCTAAACCAATCAAAAGGAAAGAAAAGCCAAGGGACCTCCTATATTGGGGGCATAAATTCATCAACCAATTTCGATTTTTAAGTGAACTACGCCCCTTTTGCGTTTGATTTGTATTTTTGCAAGCAATTTATTATCTCGATATAAATGCAGGTGCGCAAGAAATCAAATAGCAATCTCTTGCTTACCTGTACTTACACAGTCCAAAAGAGAGCCAGGATGACAAAAGAGCAATATGATGTAACAGATAGTAATGATGCAACTCTACATAAAAAAACTAACACGATATAAATCTACGTGCAACTTTAATGAATAAAGTTACATACAAACAAAAACAACATATCAACTATATGCAACAAAACACAAAGAATACTTTGAAATCAAAACATACATCCAATCTATTCAAGAGGTAAATTTCAGAGCTAAATGCAAGGGTTTTATGTTCAAAATATATTTTCAAATTTTCTTCGAAGATTATTTAAATCAAAATCAAAATCAAATCAATTATGACAAGGAGCGGCTTCTCCTACCAATGCAAGGTATAACTCTAGAATCAAACAACATGGAGCATCTACTGGTATTCTGGTTCCTCCTAAATAACAGTTAGATTAAACAAATATACTTGACGAGTCCTCTAAATCGAAAAACTCTCTTTTCGCCCAATTTTAGTCATAACCCAAAAATATTTGAAAAATCACTTCAACCAATATTTTTTCATATATACTGAAATAATAATACTTTCCCAAAGTTTTCAAAATATTATTATTATTTCTTTCACAAATACTTTCTACATCGCTTTTTTTAAAGCACCGGGATTTAAGCCCTAACAAACAACATGTTTTTATAAACAGTGGTCTATAAAATAGTACTATCAATCAAATCAAATCAATCAAATTCCATAAAGGATTAAACTAACACCTAACATCATTTAACATATCAATGACTAACAAACAAGATTTAGAATTTTCTCTTAGACTCACACTTCCTTAAGTCACACACTAAGTATACCAATATAATCAAGCCCGTATAATATACATATATCATCCATACGCTATATTTGATCTGATCACTTGCTCGAATACATAAACTTCTACTTCGAAACTAGTATTGCTCACTCGACCTCTCTAAGGGGGACTTCGATCAGGTTCCTCGATTAGAAACTTCCGTTCTCCTTGCATAGCTACAAACTATGATAGATAACTTCAGTATCATATCGAGAATTCGAATCAAGTGTTCACTGATAAGAATCAAGTGAGAAATCATTTTTCAAACTGATGTGAATCACCCCGAAGCTAGGTATTTGGACCAAAGATCGAGAACCGTGCAAATAGAATGATCTACGTATAACTTACGTACTTAATTCGATTGGATTATTAATTATACCAATTTTTCTTAATCACTTATATATTTCATTTAGTATTTTATTCAATAGTAACATTATTTTATGAATTAGTTCATAGATTTTTACTTAAGTTTATTAAAGTTTTATAAAATCTCATCTTTATAAAACATTAGACTATAATGTATTCCACTCTTACTTACTTGTACAATACTCCTCTACACCCTAAGAGTATATACAAAATATCAATTTTATTGTATTTATTTGTTATTTACCTTTTTTACTTTTTTTTCTTTTTCTCAAAATTTAAATTTGGAGGCCCTATAGCACCAAATACTTTTCACGACTTATGATTAACAAAAGCTATGGTTTTAATAAAATAAATTTACCAAAACCTCTCTATCTAATTTAACCCATTCAAACTTGAGTTAAATAACCCTTTTCTGTCCAAAAGTTTAAAATTTTCATTTATTAAATTATTTATCAAAACATCTTTTATTTTGAATCAACTCCCTTTAAGGGAACTTAATAACTAAATACCTGGTTTTTATTTCAAATCTCCTTTTTGAAAACATTCCGCAAATATTTCTAAACACAATAACTCCTGCAATTTATTTATTAAAACCCACTTTAGGTTCGGTCGGATTTGAACTCATTTCGATCGCACAATGGTAAGGAGAATAATTTGCTAAGTGTCCCACAACGTTCGCCTAAGCAAACATTTGATCGTCACTTAGAAGATTATTCAAATTACACAAAAGTAATTAAAACGATTTCCTCCGAGTTACCCTAAAGAAAATGCATTTTACGTAAAATTTCTCTTCCAAAATATTTATATTTAGAAATACTTCCGAGTAGTACTACTATATATATATATATTCCAAATCCTTTTGCATTATTTCAAATTACCCCAGGTTTTTAAATCATAAATACTTTTTAAATCAAATTTTATAAATCAAATTGATATAAAATTACCCTTTATATAAAATCATTTAATATTATAATAATCCTCCTTTACTGTAATAAAATTTTCTCAAATATTTATTCCCTAATTGTCTTATCCAATCATTTAAATTACACTAAACAACTTTTGATTAAAAGTTTTACCTTTATTCAACATTATTAAAAGATGACTTTTAACTTAACATTTTCTCCGAACACCTTATAGTCAAATTAAGAAACTTAATTCACCAAGGGGTTCATTCTAATACACTTACAATTATCAATAAAAGCTTATAACTGGACGAGCGTAAATTAACAAACAATAGTTAACGCCCCCAAACTATCCGAGCATGACAAATCAAACAATTATGATAATAAATAAATATTATCATTTTCAAACAAACATACCACAATAACTATATAAATTTTGAAAATTATTCCTTTATATATATACAAAATACAATCCTAGGCAAAATATTTCATTTTCCAAATTTTCGAAAAATCAATATTATGTCTGTTTTCCTTGTTCAAGTATTTAGAAAACCCTTTGACAATGTGGCATCCCATATTCTCGACCTGAATTCATAAACCACTTAACAGACTAATTAACACGATATGTTTTTACAACATTAACAAATACGCCATAATATATATAATACTCTCAAACTCATTCTAGGGTGTCGCTTACCCTATCTCCAATGAGCAATACCCTACCAAAGCCAAGGTTCTCGCTTAACCTTCAGCTCTGATACCAAATATAGCATCCTACCTTTTCGACCATTGAAAGTCGACACCAAATACATCCATGGTATTCAAATGCCGAACATCCAATTGTCGAAAAGTCAGATTGTTAGGTAAAATAAAAAGAACATCGTAGAAAAGAACAAGGAAAACAGAATTTCGCAGCAGAATTAATAACATATAATATAATAAAGATAGTATAAACTGCCACTCCAAAATACAAAGTACATCAGAGTTAAAACATATCCCATCAGCTGAACAGTTAAAAATTTCTGACCTTACAATATGCTGATAGGTATATATATAATACAATAGAAAATAAAATATTACAACAGGTGAACATCCAGCCCTACTCCATGAGCTCCATGTCCCACCAACGACAACCTTGAAAAATACTCGGTCTGACCTGGGCATTATAATAAAATAACACTGGATCAGTCTGGAAAACCAACATGAGAAAACTCAAGTATTAAGGATAAAATTTAATAATTCTGTGGGACCACACCACTAAACGTGGAACGGGTTTTTCCCTCACAAGAAAAACATCCATATATAAAGAAATGGGAAACAATCAGAACAACAATCCAAACAAGAGAGGATTTACATAGATAACAACAAAATCCAAACTTATAGAATGAACAAATATAATTAGATATCGAGAAGAGCTTTAGACACTTCTCGATGCAAATTACGAAACACAATTTAAAGATTTGAAACAAATAAGGAAAAGGAAATTTTTTAACAAATGACTAGAAGGGTGCTCCCCCATTACCGAAAGTATACCTCTAGAAATATACTTGAAAGCTACGATGGCTCTTGGACAATACGACAATAGCAAACCGAACCTCGCCAACGGTTACCGAGAATCCAAGTATTTTACATCTCGAATGCATACCACCGAATCCAATCTAGAGTAGATGTGAAGATACCCTAACGGGAATGATTCCACATAGCTTGGTTCCACTCGGGATTTGGGTTTAGTCATTTTCGGCAAAGGATAGCAACACTCGAATGAGTAACAAATCGTCTTGGATTGACAAAACACAAAGGATGAAAAGATCAATTCCAAGGTTCGAGATAAAAACAAGGAAAATGAATTTATCCTACATAATTAGGAGGGTGCTCCCCCTTCAACAAAAGTATACCTCTAGATAAAATATACTTAAGAGCACATGCATCACTCTCGAGAACTTCAAAGCTAGACCCCGTTAAAACCATAGGCATTCGAATATACTCACATCAACGCATGCATGCTATCGACTTCTCTAGATGAATATGAATATATTATAATGGGTATGACCCACATGGCTTAGCTCCCACTCGCGCTTTGGTTTTATTTTTTCCAATGTTGGATACCAATGCACAAAATGAGCGATAAATCGTCTTATAACGATGAAGCATAACAATGACTAGGAGGGTGCACTCCCCTTTACACGCGCTTCGGCTTTAGTCATTTTCGACAAAGGATATAAAAACTAAAAAAGAGCAATGCATCGTCTTAGTGTGACGAAATACAAAGAAGATAGCAGAATCAAAATTGAGAGTCAACAAATCAACTATTGAGAATAACAAAGTGTTTTGTGTATAAGAATTAAATCGCATACACTTACCACCAATAAATGGATCAAACTTTTAAAATATTTGATTCACACTTATGCTTGATTGTCACTTTTCATATATTTATCAAATGCACTAAAAATACTCTTTGAAATACTCTTTTTAAAGAGGGCAAATTATAATACTAAGTGTGTGAAAACAAGAGTCAAAAACAAATGTCAATTTTAAATGTCGTTTACTATAAACCCAAAACGATTTTACACTTAGCTTTATTTTAAAACAATTCAATTTAAAGGATTTTTCTCAATTATAAACCAGCATTTATAAATTTAAAACAAAATTTATTATCCAATAGATAATAAATCAATTTAAATACCTTTATAAATTTAAAACAATGTTAATTCATCCCGAAGGAAGATTTATAAAATCTATAATCTTCTTTTAATAAACCAATCAATTATCTTTAAACACTTTTGTTAAATTAATTAATTAACTTTAAACATCTTTATTTAACCGATAAATTAACTTTAAAACACTTTTATTAATCAGTTAAGCTATTTTAAACTCTTTAATATATCGATTAATTAATTTTTAAAACACAATTAATTAAAATTATTAATTAAATCCAAATATCATTAACTAAAATGATTAACAAAATTTAAATATCATTTATTAAAATGATTAATTAGATTTAAATATCATTAATTAAAATGCTTAACTAAATTTAAAATGCCATTACTTCAAATGATTAATTAAACTCAAATATAATTTATCAAAAGGACTAATTAAATTCAAATATCATTAATCACGTTGATTAATGAATTATAAATATCTATTTTGTAAAAATACAAGCTCAAGATCAACGTACAAAGGTTTAGGGAGATGATATTCAATAAGTGGCGATATAGCGAAAAATCGCTATAACGACACTTAAACAATTTAATAGACCGTCATAATTATTTTAACTAAACACTAATATGAACAATAAATGAATATAAATAAAATGCAGGTAACAGTAAGTACATAATAGCGAGAAATCCCTTTGGGTCTCTCTACAAATGTCCCATGTAAATCATATATATGTATGTGTATTTTTCAAAGAGTTCCGTAGCGACCTGTTCGCTACGATAGCATTCCGACTTCTTTTTGTCCCCTGCAAGAAAATGGTTATTTATGTCATCAACTACTAGGCAGGAACAAACAATAATATATATATTCATATGAATTTCCAAAACGGGAATGCAGTATAAACAATCAATCAAACAACAATATAAACTAACATCCAAGCAGGTAATAAATAATTTTTATCTACTATATAATGTACTGACTAACCAAAAATATGAGTTTAACTCATCGAAATTTCAGTTATCGCTTTCGCGGTCCGATTCCATCTAAAATCGAATAGCATTCGATTTTAGTTTGAACAGCTACAAGCTCCAATTTTCATAAATCCAATTCCAAAACGTAGCCAACGTCATTATGAAACCAATATGACTGACTGCGTTCGATTTGGACCTTGTATAAACAAGTTATGAGTTAAATAAGATCTACAAAATAAATAATTTAATTTAATTCCATAATTACATCGTTAATTCCCTAATTACCTACCCTTAATCACACTTAACCTAATCTGGACATCCCAAACCGAGGCCACACCCAATCGAGTCCGACTTCTCTGTTCATCCACGATTCGCTACCGTCGTCGTCCTCCTTACGCCGTCGCATACCACTAGAATGGAGCCCTAACCATGCCGATCACCTTGACACCCGAATCACCATCTCGTGATGACCACAACTCGAACGCAAACTCCAAAACCAATCGTCGTTCATCTCGACGCTACCGCCACCATAGACAACCATTGATCGCTACACTACCTCCAATCAAAAGCTCTTAACCACCCAGACATTTTTCCTTCACGGCACTCCTCCTGAAAACCGCCACCAGAAAACCCAAAACTAAGATCGTCGATCACTGCCAGATCCACGGTGCTATGCGCCTCTGACCTATGTTCTAACCGATCGATGTGCTCTACTCGCCTAGCCGAACATTTCCCTAGTTAGGACCTTTACCTAAAAAACCCTCTAGCAGCTCCGCTTATTGGTGGCCATTAGATGGAGAGAAAACAAACATGGCGGCTAGAATTTCTCATTTAAGGTTTGAGCAAAAGAATGAAGGGTATGGGTCCTTATATAGGATTTTCTCCAACACTATGCCCCTCAAAATTACGGACTCCAATTGAGGCGTGCTTACTGGCGTTCCTAGCAAATACCCCTATTCCGAACTTATGGAACTATTTTCGAGACCCAATTTCATCATATAAATAAATTAGCTTTTAAAATAAAATTATATTATTTTTATTCTCTAAAATTAACCGCTATGTGTATCGAGCTCGCATGACCATACAATACGTCATGTCGTCATGAAACGCGTCGATATACAACAATTTATTATTCCGGATCCAATGACACTAATTTCGTCAAAATATGAGGTAGTGCCCCGGAAGGCTAATTTCACACATTTAAATATCATTTTATATTTTTCGGTCACATTATCGATGTTTAATAACTATTTATTATTGTAAATAAATTACAAATTGAATTCATCGATATTATTTATTAATTAAAAGGAATTAAATAAGACTATTAAATCCATTTAATTAATATTTTATTCACCAATTCAAATATGTAAATAGTCCTAATATTTGAGTATAAGTCATTAGATTCCAAAATCCAATTATTTAAATATTTAAAGTTAATTAAACATTTAAAATTCAATGAACAAAATTCTGGGTTGTTACAAAATGAATTAGTTTAAAGTTAAATACCAAATTGCCATCTCACAAGTTCGATAGCATTTTATACTTCTAATGGCTAGAAGTTTGATAGCTTGTATACTTGCGGTAGCTAGAAGTTTGATAGCTTTAATACTTGCGATAGATAGAAGCTTGATAGCTTTATACTCGCGATAACTGGAAGTTCAATATCATTTATATTTGCGATAGCAAGAAGTTTGGTAGCTTTTACACTTGTGATAGCTAGAAGTTCGATAGCTTTTACACTTGCGAGAGCTACAAGTTTGATATCTAATAATTCGATAACAACAAGTTCGATAGCTTTTTACCCATGCGAAAGCTACAGACCGAATAGCAAGTCTTACAGACTTGATAGCAAGTCTTATAGACTTTATAATAAGACTTACAAACTCAATAACATATTGTTAGTTGACGGGCCGGGATTTTCCTAATACAAAAGTTAGGCTTAATGCCTTTAAAATTTTGTTAAGAAGTATTAAAAGAACCCTTGTGAAATAAATTTATGGAAAAAATGTAAGGGTAAATTTAGCCAAAATTATCTGAATTTATGAGCAATCAATGGTATGTTTACGTATATGGGACATAAGTGTCAATGCATGTCATAAGAACATATTTATAGTGTTGTCGATAACTTTATATGATCAGTTATATATTTTGATCAGTTATGTTATTGCCTATCTGAATTGTTGATATCCTCACTTACATGGAATCACTAAATATTGATGGTCTTGGTAATTGGGAATTTATAACCATGTAGGGTTGTCCCATTGTGGGTATGGTCACACTACACTCGTGTGTGAGTAGAATTTAATCGATAAGACCGAGAAGATCTTACTGAGTTTGGATGCCCGAAATTGATTAAGAGAAAACTACTTGTTCAATGTTTAGAAAAATATACTAAGTTATGTCGGTTGGTGTCATGGTAGTACCCCACACTGTCGAAATTGGTATCCTTATGGGAACAAAAGCTGCTGGTTCAACCTAGTAGGTTTTTTATTGGCTTATGAAAACTAATAGGTCAATAGTGGCTCTGTCAAAACTATATTGATGTTTTGACACTTAATGGGATGGGAAGATACATGGATGTCTAACCCTTAGATCATGTTGGATATTGGTTTACTCATATTTAACCCATTTTATAAGATGTTATGCTATGTTCTAACCATTGTGGTTATAGGTTGATGGGGAGAGCACAGTACGCTAGGCATGTCTTGTCCCATCCTTTCAATGTTATGTTTACCATATTGATTGTTAAGATATTAGTGTGAGGAAAAACCCATTTCACTCAAAGGCGTAATCTCACTATGTATTTATTTAGTTCTAGGATGACTAATATTGTTAATACCAGAATTTTTATCTAACCTGAAGTTTTTGATTTTGTGCAAAGTCTCGGGTACTAATTTGAGTAGGTCGAGAGTAGGGATTTTCAGTTTTAGATAAATAAAGCTTTCCAAAGACATGTAAGAGGCAAGCTCACACTAATTTTTTGTTTATTTTGCTAGCTATAGCTGCTTAGGTTTACAATGATAGACTTTATAACCATCTTTAATTATGACTCTGATCACTCAAGGAGGCATCATCTTATGTCGATCTAGGAACTTTATGATGTAATTATTATATTTTATTTAAACACTGTAATCGTAGTGTTCTGTAATGAAACATGTAATGAAAGATTGGAAATGATTTATCGAATTTTTTATGAATTCGTGTGCTCTTAATGTTAATGATACAATATATTATCTCATTTTTCACTAGAAAATAATACTAATGAAGACTGCAGCATCACTAGTGTAACAGCCCAAATTCTAGTGGGTCTGGATTTTTTGCAAAAATGCTAAAACCCAAGCCCACTGAAACCCGAGTTGGGAATATGATATCCTGCAAATAGGCAAAGACAAATATATTAGAGCTCAATTAAATATCTTACAGCGGAATTGACTAAAATATAATAGTAAGTAAATACTCACCAATATAATAACACTTTCTAAACAAGTGTCTTAAAGCTGGGAAGTTTCTACCATCTACTTAACCTGTAGGATGTTATGAGGAGGGGGTCAGAACTAAAGTTCCGGTGAATGGATAAATTATATACTTCTAGGCTTAATTCTACATATATCGTTTTATTTCCATTTACTCTTATATTAGGTTCATTAGGTTACAATACTCTCGCCTCTGTTCGTGAACCGTGCCCATCTACTCCATAGTAGATTAAAACCTAATAACTAATATATACATATATGTATCTATATGTCCAATGACCATATTGGTCCTAGGTACCAACCATGGTACCTTCCGTATCCTCTTCGAAATGGGCTCCATCATCTTGCTTCGAGAGCGTTCCGTAACTACATCTATAAAGGACTGCTTAGTAAGGCCTAAAATACAGATGCTCCATCATCTTGCTCCATAGTTATATCTGTAAAGGACTGCTTTGTAAGGCCTACAATACAGATACTCCATCGTTTTGCTCCGCGACTGTTCCGTAGCTACATCTGTAAAGGACTGCTTCGTAAGGCCTACAATACAGATGCTCCACTACTTACTATGAAAACGTAAATCGCGTCCGCACTAGTCTATGCCAGTGCTCGGACATCCACAATGTACCACCCAGTGTGTACATTGAGGACTACGCAATCGTTCTGTCTACTATCTGAATCCCTCCAACAAGGTCTACCTTGTACGGAATTCAGTCAGGGATTTTCTATATCTGTAAGGACTGCTTCGTTAGGCTTACAATATTGATATTCTAGTTGGTATGTCTCTTATTCATCGTGGCTATGGCCCCACGTTTCCACCCTTCAACTAACCGAAAGACTTCTAAAGAGTTAAGTGGTTGTGCCCTACTGCAAACAATCTAACATCCAAATGGCGGCGCCCCTCATCCAATGTCTCGATAGTGAAAGAATCATTGGCCTGTTGGTTTAACTCTAGTCTTTCCCGAAATCGCTCTTGGTCTTGATGCTGGCCGATATCCGCATGCAACTATCCTTAAACTTACTTGCAAGTACTGGACATACGAATACCCTACTCCAAACACCAAGACCTTCTGACTGCCTACAAAGATCTGCTTCGTTAGGCCTACAATGCAAATGCAGTCAAGGCATACTCTCTTGATGGAACACCTACAGACCTGCCTCCGGGGGTGCAGCTTCGTTAGGCCTACCCAGAGGGCCATCCTAGAGTATCCTCACGTCCCGTTGAAGTCTCGTACTTCCTTGAAGCCCAAAAATACTAAGTTGGACGTGCTTCTCCATTTCTGAAATCCGTGATGAACCACTTCGTTAGACACTTCATCCTTTGGGCTGCTCCAAATGCATCTCAATTCTTTTATTAGACCCTAAGTCTAATCTTTTAACTTGCATTTAGTTTACTTTCTTATTCTGTTGGCTACTTATTTACCCTAATTAGCATATTCTTACCCTTGTCTCACCTCTATCTATTGTGAGATTTCCATTTATTTAATAGGGAATGCTGTTGGTATGAGCCACATTCATTACCTTGCTTATTTAAGTTAATATAAATCTTAAGTTCATTAAAATAAGCCATTTTATCATTCCTGCTTTATTTTCTTATTGACTTAATATAAATTATTTAAACTAGTATAAATTGCACGATACATGCATCTAATATCTAAAGATATTTGGTTTTTATTTAATAATATTAATGGATGGATATGTGATATAAGTGCAAAATCTTGGATGGTCACAATGCTTTTATTTCAAATAGTTGTTGGTGGTGTTGGTTGCAAATTGTTAGTGAAATCTGTTGATGGGTGGTCGCAAAGAGGACGGTGGTAGAGATAAGTCACCAATAATGAGATTCCGTTAATATAAGAGGATATTTTTGAAATTTCAAAAGGACACCGTGGAAATTCTATCTATTGAATTCTCTTTATTAATAGTAGAGATATGTGCTATTCGACATTATGGATTATGTGCAACATCCAAAATTTGAGATGAAGCAATGCGTTGACTCAGCAATCCACCTGTGTTATAAATTTTTATCACCCGATTTTTGGTCCAGTGTTAAAACAAACCTGTGTATATTATAGTACCTAAAATTTCATTCCAACTACTATTTCAGTAAAGACAGGTTATTATTGTACGTGAAAATTTTAAGAAGAGAAGACTATCTATTGCAAAATTGGAAAATGGAGAAGCGGGTGGTTCAGAAACCCATACTAATTCATAGAAACATAATTACGTTGCATTGCTAATCATCCGATAGCAACATAAGCATATAATAATAACATAGCAATATAATTAATTAATTAATTACAAATTGAAATGGACGCGGCTCGTTGAAGAAGACGTAAAAATCGTCGTCGGTGTAGAATTGATTTCCGTTTGTGGACAATCGACTTATGTAGTTGCAGTAGTGGAGGATTGCGTCGATGTAGTTGAAGTAATGGAGGATTAGGAAATGGATCTGACATTGTTTTTGTGGGCTAGCAAGCGGATGGTAAAGTGGGCGACATGTGAAGGGTAGTTTGGGGATTTCAAAAAGACACGGTTGATCCTAGTTCATTGAATTATCATTATTAGAAGTAGAGATAATGAAAACACCTATCACCAACCGCAAATCATTTGATTGATAATAGTAAGTTTTTTTTTTGCAAAAGCTTAAGCATTAAAAGTTTAGAAATAAAGTTGTTTTCCAAGCCGGTGATTTGTAGAAGTCCTAACATACTTATCCCATCTGTGACATCTTCCATTTGTAACATCTAATACATATGTATCTATTACATATATATCTGAAACTTCCGTCTGAGTCATAACTGACCAAGAAATTAGCCGAATTTCACATGTACACCAAATATAAGTATCAACGCAACATATATACAGTCTAACCCACTTCCATCTACATCAACTTAATTGACACAAAGCTTGAATCCAAACTAATCAAAAATAAGAAAATAACCAACCAAGAGTCCAACCCAAAAGCAAATCCAGCACCTGTTAACCCCAAACAATAGCAAAGGCCATCATGTACTTACAAAAGCCTTTCCTCCTCCTATGTTTCTTTCCTGTATTCTTGGATTCTTTTCGGTTTAAAGGCACCCAAGGTAAAGTTGGAAAAATAGTTTAAATTTATTGTTCTTTGAGCTTGAATTGGAGGTAAAGGTTCTCTAAGTGTTGCATATATAGCGATTGTTTATAAGCAAAGAGATGTGATGCTTGTTTAAAAAAGAGTTTGATGATGTGCTCCTTTTAGTTGTATGCTTTCTTTGCTGCTATCTCTTCTTCTCTTGCTCTTGTTTGTGAATGGAAAAGAGCTTCTAATAGCTTTGCTTTGCTTGAATACCTGTCTGACCTGATTTCATCATAAGCATGTTAGTACAAAAAGTTAAATGCAATTGAATAGAATTCATGAATTGAAAATGGAAATGGGAGTTACGCATGTGGGCATTGGGGAAATTCACGGGCATTTTGGGTATTCCAGAAAGATGCGGTTGAAGGTGGTTCATGGAATTTACATTATTAGTAGTAAAGATAAGCTTCTACCATTATTATTGGTCATTAATTTATTCAAAGTCTCAAAATAAGCTTTTCCGTTCTTATTACTTAATTATAACCTAGATTATAATTCTACCTGTAATTGTCATTTTCTCTTCTTTTATAGTCCGTACATAACTCCAGCATTTCTTTTCTGTTCTAATCTGCCTTCTTTTATTATGATAAATAATTCATTTATCATAATAACTATCTTCTTAAATAGTCTGCACAGTGAATGCAGACCTAGGTTCATTATCGTTTACAGCTTCAAGTTCTTATATAATAATTTACTTGATTCATATCATACTTTGCTTTATTATCTTCTATTCTAGGATGTAATTCTATTTTATTTGGTTGGTTATGAAAACTATATTTAAAAATCCATTTCCATAGTTTAATATTAAATAATACTATAAACAATAATCCGTAACTGCTAGATATTTCTTTTACTATTTTGGAATAGTGTAAAATACAGTGGTTTCTCTATTTTACACTAATTCTCTTTTTCTTTCTTTTATTCTAGCAATTACGTTCATTGTTGTCTTTTAAATATTAAATTATAGAAATGTATCCTATTTTCTAAACCAACCTATTAACCTTTTAGTTACTCCCAAATCCAGTTATTAGATTAATTAACTTTTCTCATTTTAACGTAATTTATTACAGTAATTCCATTCCTCAAACTTTTATTACTTTACATCTTATTTCCTTCATTTCATTATTCTTAATTATTTAATCCATATTCACGTTTAATCTATTATATCCATACGCGAAGAAAGAGGAGAAAATAGAAGAAGAATGACGCTTGCATAGAAATCCAAAACGTAAAAACAGATGTAAATAAATACTAATAATGTAAATAAACTGTAAATTCCTTATAGTTCAGCATAACTTAATTAATAAGATTAATTATTTAATAAAATTATCTAAATGGGAATTTAATGATAATATATCTTAAACTTAAAAGATATATAAATAAATCCACTCACATTGCTAGCTTTCCAAATCTCCCTGTTTTTATTTCAGATCTGTCCCTAACATCTATATTCACCTCCCTTGCAATCCCTATTTGGAATTACAAACGATATATTTACAGATCTATAATATTTAAAAGAGAAAAGGAAGAGATTTGGATTAGAAATAGCAAATAAAACTCAGATCTAGGGTTTTACCTTTGACATAGCCTTCTGATTTGAACCAATTCCTAGTTCCCTAATTAATTCTATTCTCTTTCTATTTTGATCTAAATTCGTGTGAATTAGATCTAAAATTTTGTTATTAAGAAAGTGTAGAAGAGGTAGAAAAATGGTAGAGCTTCTGTAGGCAAGAGAAAAATAATGAGAATAAAAATGAGGCTCTGCACCTATATTTATAGTGGTTCAAATCAAATCTAACCATTAGATATAAAACCCTAAAATCTAAAGCGTACACTCAGTCTATGGACATTAAATTAATATGTTTTCTTCTGCGTTTGTTTTTATTTCAAATTGATTCTCCAAGAATCTTTTCATTAATCACTTTCCCCTTCTCTCTCGCAATCTATGGAAACATATATTTTTAAATGTGACGTTTCTTTTGAATAAGATTCCCCTATTAATCACCCAATTAATAGATTTCATATAAACCTAGAATTAATTTACTATCCAATTAATCCATGCCTGCACTGTGATTTCTTACTAAATTAATATGCCAATCAACATCATATTAATTCGTCACATATATGCATATTAATTTATTTTATTCCCATAATTATTGCATGCATATATTCAATTGAATTTTGAATCACAATCTTAATTATATATGTTACCATAAGTCTCCATGTTTATTAATTGACAGTTGATTACTTGCATAAATTACTCTTCCTCTATTTTATTCTCTTGCACTAACATATATGTTTCTAATCATATCAATTAGTTGCTACAATATATGTTCCCTTTCTTGTCAGTTCCTGTCAATTAATCACCTCTACTAATTAATTGAATATTAATTTCCTTTTTAAACAAACACCGTCAATTAATCTTCCCTATTAATTGATTTTACATAATTTCTCTCTCTAATTTATTTGTTACATAAATATATGTATTCCAAATAATATTAATTAGTTGCCCATTTACAAACATTTCTTTGTTTTAAAATTTCATTCTTATATAACTTAATTAAATTATTTGCATATATAATTATAATTTAACGCGGGGTGTTACAACTAGTGTCTATTTTCAGGTCTCAATAAAGAGGATGTTACCCAAGTGGATCTTTGATTTTGCTGGATTTTTTGCATTACCCAACTAAAAGATCATAGTTCTTAAGAAGGGAACCCAAAGATAGATAAGTGAGCATTAGAGGAACTTCCAATCCACCACCATGAGAAAATGTCATTACATAGAAGATTTAGTACAAATATTCATCAAATTGAAGATGAGATCTTATGCCCATCAATAAGCTATGATGGAAGTGAGCTAAGGCGTTGAGCGTTGCAATGCTCAAAAGTGCAGAATGAAGATAACCATGAGATATATGATGATAGCAGTCGAGATAGAAGGAGGAACATTGTAGAAAACTTTGATAAAGGGACTTTAAATAACGGAAGAAGGCCAGATCATCATTGAAGCAAGAGAGATGGTAGATTTAGCAGGGGAAGATATGTTATTGAACCAAATCTGTTTGCTACAAAACTAATTCGGATTGATACAAAATCGGTTATGGCTATAGGAAATGTTTAGAAAAATGAAGCGGCCTAGAGCATGTGTAACACCCCATAAAATAAATGGTAAATAATTAAAGAGAATTAAAAAATAATCAAAAAGGGATTAAAAATAGAATTTTAGCAAACGTTGAAATTTGGCCATAAAACTTGCACCTTTGTGTTTATGGCAATTTTCTGAGCAACATTCATATTTGAAGTGTTGCGATCGGAGTTCAAATGAAAAGTTATCAACGTTTGAAGTTTTTGGATCAAAAATAAATAGAAAGGAGTTAAAAGGAAGTAAATAATAATAAACGCTTGGACTCCACCGATCGACCCCCCTCCTTGGGTTGGTTGACCACTAGCGGTCGACCGGTTGAAGTGGTGGCGGCTAGAATTGAACCTTAACCTAATAACATGCATTTAATTAATGTTAATCGAAAGGACGGAATTGATTTCGGCGCCTATAAATACAGGCTTAGTCTCTCACTTTTCTTCTCATATTTTCTGAACAGAGCAGTGGAGCTCTGCCATTTTCCCTTTTCCACTATTTATTTAAATTATAAAACTACTATTATATATATAGGAAAAGGGCAGAAAATAAAAGAGGAGAAGAAAAAAGATGAATCAATTCTACAAAAAAGAAAACTCTATAATCATAATTCTATATTCCACTTAACTCAAATCATCTCTCAGATATGTAACTCTAATAAGTACATATATATCTGGTTATACCACTACACCCGAAAATGTCTTTCGTAGCACTGAAAAAACGCACCCAAAACTTTTAGCAGCGTTTCGGTAAACGTTGCGATACGACATGCAACTAAAAGTCTGAAACTTTTTGTAGCTTTATAGAAAACGCACCAAAACTTGACATATTGTAGGGTTTTAGAAACGCTACAAAAAGTTTTAGACTTTTAGTAACATGTCGTACTGCAGCGTTTGGCTACTAAATGTTTTGGAATGTTTACATTTATTTCGGTAGCGTTTTTAATACGCTACTAAAGATTTTTAACTGTTTTGCAGCATACTTTACATGCTACTGCTTCCTGTTAATGGCTTGTATATCATTTCCAGCCATCACTCGCATAGTCTGATTAAAACCAGCGATCAATCAAATAATCATCATATTCAAATGAACAATCAATCAATCAATTACATTATCATCATATTCAAACAATTAAAAAAACACGTTAATCACATAATCAAATATGATATCCATAACCATTTCGATAATAGTTTTTCGATAAAATAAGCAAATTCACATAAAATCCATAGCCATTCATATATAAGTTAACACAACAAGTACTAACAAAATGGTATAATATATATAATAATTAAAGCCATGTTCATTACTTGATTATCCACGATTCTTTGCTGCAACTGGTCTTTACTCCTAAAAGGCTAATTACCTGTAGACAAGTTTAACAATCAACAAATGATTATGAAACTGCTTTGCATATTTAAAGCATATCAAACATCCTTAGTTAAAAATTTCTTAAATTTAAATAATTTTTATAAAACTTTAGTTAATTTTTTATAAAAATTGGTTAATTTTGTAATAAACTTATTTTAATTAATTTAAACTTATAAATTATCTCAAACTTAAACTTTATTAACTTAGTTAATTTTTATAAATTATCTCAAACTTATAAATTTTTTATAAACTTATTAAATTTATTATTATTATTTTAAACTTAGTTAATTTATTATTATTAATGTAAACTTAGTTAATTTTTATAAAACTTAGTGAACTAGGTTAAGTTTTATAAACTTAGTTATTATTATTATTATTATTTATAAAACATAGTTGACTTAGTTAATTTGTTGTTGTTGTTATTATTTATTCAAACTTATAAACTTAGTTAATTTATTCAAACTATTGTTTATTATTATTATTAAACTTTTAAATTATCTCAATTGCTAAAACTTAAGATGTCATAACTTAAATTTAATTAACTTAAACTTAAACATAAGAAGGGAGACATTGTGCAATGATCAGCTCTTACCGTGACATTAATAATGGAAACCACTTTATCGCCTTCCTTAAAACTAGTTACTCCAGGACCAATACCAATTACTTCTCTGGCTACATCTATGGCTGTAAAGCAAAAAATGGTCATACTGAATATATTTCAACATCTCAGTTTTGAAGAAGATCATGTTGAGTATAAACATAAACGATAAACTGTTCTTTCTGATATAAAACATGAAATCTAGCATAAGAGATAGATACATATGTCTTTAGATAGAGAAACAGACCGGTTATATATGAAAACTAGCATACGCGATAGATAAACTGTTTATCCTATATGTTTTTCATTCATTCTAACACACCAGTCCCAAAAACATGCATTTGGAAGGAAAATCTATCAACATATCACATGCATGTATCAAGCCTTCGTTTAAGCTCCCACCGCACTTCTTTAATATAATCAGCCACTTAGCTTTAGAACGTCCTTACATTAGTTATTTTAGCTCGCTGTCTTGCTTCATATGTCTTCATTCATAAAAGAACTGGCCAGGAGATTAGTTGTAATTTGCTTCACTACCCACGTAGGCTCCATGCCTATTCAAGCTCATCGTTTACTCCATGTTTTTATTCTCAGCCTTCTGCTCCAGTTTTCACGCCTAAGCCCAATTGATGCATCAATTTGTAGCACATTCATTTTCTATATACATGCTTCAGTCATGCAATATATTTGTCATGCATCCAAGATCATATTTATACGGCTTCACATATTTAAGGTATGTTAAACATCCTTAGTTAGACATTTATTAAATTTAAATAATTTTTATAAAACTTAGTTAACTTAATTAAATTTTTATAAAACTTGGTTAATTTTTATAATAAACTTATTTAATTTTTATAAAACTTGGTTAACTTAGTTAAATTATAATTAAACATAATTGATTTGTGTAAATTTATTTAATTTTTATAAAAGTTAGTTAAATTATATAAAACTGTTAATTTTTAAAAAAATGGTTAATTTTTATAAAATTTAGTTAAATTTTTATAAAGCTTGGTTAACTTATTTATATTAACTCAAACTTATAAATTATCTCAATTGCTAAAACTTAAAATGTCATAACTTATATTTTAATTAACCTAAACTAATAAATTATCTCAGACTTAAGCTTTATTAACTTAGTTAATTTTTATAAATTATCTCAAACTTATAAATTTTTCATAAACTTGTTTAATTTATTATTATTATTGTAAACTTAGTTAATTTATTATTATTATTATAAACTTGTTTAATTTTTATAAAATTTAGCTAACCTAGTTAATTTTTATAAACTTAGTTTCTGCTATTATTGTTATTATTAATTATAAAATTTATTTTACTTATTAATTTATTATTATTATTATAAACTTAGTTAATTTTTATCAAACTATAGCTTATTATTATTATAAACTTAGTTAATTTTTTTTATCAAACTTAGTTTATTATTATTATTGTAAACTTGTTAATTTTTATAATACTTAGTTAATTTTTATAAACGTATTTAATTTTTTATAAAACTTAGTTAATTTATTCAAACTAGTGTTTATATTATTATTAGACTTATAAATTATCTCAATTTCTATAACTTATATTTTAATTAACTTACACTTATAAATTATCTCAATCTTAAAATCTATCAACTTAGTTAATTTTTATAAATTATCTCAAACTTATAAATTTTCATAAACTTAGTCAATTTATTATTATTGTTGTAAACTTAGTTAATTTACTAATATTATTATAAACTTAGTTAATTTTTATAAAACTTAGTTAACTTGGTTAATTTTTATAAACTTAATTTTTATTATTATTGTTATTGTTGTTGTTGTTAATTATAAAACTCAGTTGACTTAGTTAATTTATTATTATTATTATAAACTTAGTTAATTTTTATCAAACTATAGTTTATTATTATTATTATATAAACTTAGTTAATTTTTTATCGAACTTAATTTTTATTATTGTTGTTGTTATTATTATTGTTATTGTTATTGTTATAAACTTGATAATTTTTATAATACTTAGTTAATTTTTATAAACGTATTTAATTTTGATAAAACTTACTTAATTTATTAAAACTATTGTTGTGCCAGAGAGAAGAATGAATTCATTTGTCTAGCTTAACCTTTTGGTCTGTAGAAGTTAAAGAAAAAAAGTGAAGATGAAAAGATTTTTTGTGCTTTAGAAATTGGGCACATGTAAAATTAAAAGTTTTCTATGAAAAATTGAAAGACATAAGTTTTGTATTAAAAGGCATAAGCATGCAAAACTTTGAAATTTTGAAATCCATAGGCATAAATGCATATCCTTACTGTTGTATAAAAACATTATCTTGTGAACTTGTATGGTTTATCAATGTAATTTCTCTAAAAAACCCCACTAATTCTTCATGATGTACGATAAAAACCACATCAAACTATCATTTTGGGTCATGTTTCAATTTTATTTCAAACTAGATTTATATGTTTCATTTTTGATATTTAAATGAATAGATCTTTTGTGTTTACATTACAGTATACTCTCACTGGTGCATATGTCATCATAATGCAAGACATTTGGTTATGATAATATTTTTGACTAAGAGAATATCCAAATGTTGGTTGCAGATAGGATCCTTTTCCAACATACACTAAAACCAATGATTTGACATATGTGTATGCAGGAATTAACAAACTTCTAAAGAAAGATGGATGCTAGAAAGACTTGGCACGATCTTATGGACTTATTGATAGAGATGTACATTCATGAGGGACAGTAAGCAACGAAGCATGGATTTAGTATGGAGATATACATCAACATCCTTGACGAACCATAATGATAAACTTAGTTAATTTTCAATAAAATTTTACATCTAATAATGCAGTGTCTTGGCCAACAGCAGCACCCATTCTTCTCTCTAGCATGCCATGTGGACTTAAAAAATCTATTTCAGGAGCATCCTACAAGATAAAAATTGAATACTTTTATTAAATAAAATTAATTTCAACTATAATACCAGCACGCACCTCTTTTTTGTTTGCATTCACTTCCAACAGTTGTGGCCAAGTTGTGCCTAAAACACCCCATACCCCTTAATATACCCAAAAGGACACATTAAAAGGCATGGTGAGTTGTAGGTATAGCTGAAACTAACAAAGACTAAGATTCACAAGACAAATATGGATAAAAATAGCGGAAACTTAAAATAATAACTTGATTAAAACAAGATTCATAAATAAGTCAAATACAAAATACCAAATACATGTCTAAAAATCCAATATGTCTCATGAAACCAAAACTCATAGTCTCAAAAATCAGAGTACATAATATCCCTCATAATAAGCCAGTACATAGAAAGAACTAACGCTGAAAATAAAAGAAATACATAGCAGAGAACTCCTCCAAGAAAACTACCAAGCAACTACAATCTACTGACTTCTCCCTTGATTGCCTATGGGGGGGAAAAGGGAAAATAGAGGAGTTGGTCAGACTAAAAGTTTGGCGAATGATAGTAATTACTAGAGTCTTTAAGCAAGATAAAAGTAATAGACTCTACAACAGTTCTAGCATAAATAAGGATAATAAAGGAAATAGGAAAGAGATAAACTGGAAATAAGTACGATTAAATATTTCTCAATTTATAAGATAGGTTAACTTTGATTGCTTGAACTTGTCCTTGATTTCTGCTTTGATTAGGCTGAATTCCTAATCCTGTAATTAGGATGTAACCCTAATTCTATCCTTTTTGATCGGCCTGCTACTCCATAGACGTTACTGCAGACCAGCTACTATATAGCTCCCTACACAGCAGCCAATGGTATCTACGAAAGATGCACAGAGCAACCACTGTGGATCCGGACGACATATATAGCTTCCTACACAGAAGGCAATGGTGTCTACGAAAGACACTCATTCTAAGTGCTTGGAACTCATAGCTATTACTGAGCACCCGAATGGAAGTCGCACGCCTAACTGCCACCATGCCCATGCTACCTTTTGCTCCACCTATTGTGTAACAACCCGCATATTTATCGATTTTGTATTTAAATATTTTATTTAAATATTTCATCGTTCGTCGGATTTTAGTCCGAAAAGCTACTTTTTGCAAACAGTCGAATTAGGACTCGAGACCACTCCCATGAAGTTCAAAATGATGTTTGCGACCTTTTTGAGTATAAACTTTGATATGTTTGGAGTTAGTAGAATTTTGCTACTTTTTCACTTTGGGTTTGGGTTTTGTGTTTCAGCCCATCAACCTTCTAATATCCAAACTGAACCCCTCTCCCTTCATTCACTTTCTTTTCCTAATCTTTCAGCTCTAAAGAGAATAATAGGGGAAAAGATTGGAAATTAGAATTCCCAAGCCCTAGTTTCCATTTGCAAATCAAGTTCTAGCTCCAAATTCAAAGAGAAGCTATTGGTAAGCATCCTCTTCTTCTTCTCCAACTCTTTCTCCTTTCAATCTCAGAAATTCCTAAACCTAACTTTAGGAAATAATTCTCTTTTAAGCTTAGATTCAAGCTTGTTGAGTTGGAATTGAAGAGTGATTGTCCTTGCCTTGCTCTATAGCTTCCTCTTCATTGTTTTTGTGTAAAAGGTGAGATTTTTATCTCACATCTTTGTCTATATCTATCTTTGTTGTTAGGTATGAATTCCTATCATCTATTTCGTGTTCACTTGTTGTGATTTGAATTAGTTTTGCGAATTCTTCAATTTTGGTGTTTTGGTCCAATTTTATGAAAATCCTTCTATGGACATTTGAACATTGATATTCGGAGTGTATCAAACAGCCTTTAAGGCCGGGTTGTCGCTAGACGTAAATCCTTAGTTGTCATTGCTTGCTCGATCGCTTCCGATAACGTTTTGGCCATCTTGGCCTAGGAAAATTTCTGCCCAGATTGGGTGTTTATACGTCTGGAGGTCTATGCCTGACGTCTGGTTTTGCCTCCGGGTGAAAAATAACATACGGCGGAAAAATAAAAAGGGCAGTGACTAATTTCAGATGTCTGAACTATTGTTCCAGACGTCTGAAAAGATGTCAGACGTCTGATTTATGTTTTCAGACGTCTGGTTGGTTTTCTGGGATATTCCCAGAAACCAAATCCAGATGTTTGGACTTTTCCCCGGACGTCTGAATGCCTTCAGACGTCTGATTCTAGGTTTCAGACGCCTGGATCGTTTTCTAGAATATTTCCAAAGACAAAATCCAGGCGTCTGGACCAACCCCTCAGACGTCTGGAAATTCCCAGTTTTGCCATATCATGCTTGATCGCTTGCCTTCACTAGGTCGTACCGTTTTGGACGGGGCGCTGCCCCGCACACCGCTGGGGGCGCTGCCCCCTGGACCCCTACGACCTGACCGGGCAGGTCGAACCCCGTAGCGGGGGCGTTGCCCCCGCACCCCCACCTTGGGGGGTTGCCACCCCCCTGGACCCCCCTTCGTAGGGGATCTATCTGAAAAACATTCAACATAACTTCCTACTTTGATGGTTTTGGGGATTGATTTCTTTGGACTTTACTCACGTCTTCGAACGTGAATTTATGTAATTCGATTCGTTTCAACAATCGTTTTGTGACTTGTCACTTTAAATATATAAAGGTTTTCTCTACTAGTAGTAAATATCAAAACTCTTTCACCAAAACGATTTCAACACTATTTTATTACAAAGCTCGTTTCTTAAACCGTTTTCCAATCTACTAGTATATACAAACCTTTACCTCACTCGTATGAGAAATCTAATTAAACGGCTTAGTAAAACAAGTGGTATGAAATGCTTGCGTTTACTTCGTCGGTTAATTCTTGGACTTGTTCGATTGAAACTCTTGTGACAATTTTCGAGTGGAAATCTACAATTTGTTCGTAAATATTTAAGTTAAGCAAGTGGTTATGGGACATGAAGCTAAACTCATATATTTACTAGCTTAGTGTAATTGACACTTCTTGATGATCGATGATGATCAAATTTTGTGGTTTAGACTAGCAATGTGCGATGTCTCTTTGTCCACGTGGAGGACTGTTCCTCGTTTTATTGAGCTTCGTCTCACTTCTCGCATGGGTCGTACCTATTTAGGTACGTCGATGTTTATTTCTCGCATGGGTCGTAACTATTTAGGTGCGTCGATGTTTATTTACTTCGTGGAGAAATCGGCTCAATAAGTCGGGGCATGGGGCGTATCTATTTAGGTGCGTCGATGTTCGTCTACGCATGGGTCGTATCTTTCTAGGTGCGTCGATGTTCGACTTTGCATGGGGTGTATCTTTCTAGGTGCATCGATGTTAGACATTACATGGGGCATATCTTTCTAGGTGCGTCGATGTTTATTTATGCATGTGGCGTATCTTTCTAGGTACGTCGATGTTAGAGCATGGGGCGTATCTTTCTAGGTGCGTCGATGTTCGACTTTGCATGGGGTGCATCTTTCTAGGTGTATCGATGCTAGACTTTACATGGGGCGTATCTTTCTAGGTGCGTCAATGTTTAGTTTATGGGATTGGCCATCCTCTTTCTTGTGTTTTCTGGATTTCTTGTTGATGATTTCTAGAATTTGTGTGTCGTAAACTTTAGTGATTTCTGGATATTGATTTCTGGAATTTATGTTTCACCAGCATTTAAGATGGGCATTGATATGTATGTCATTATTTGTGGCTTGGTGAATTAAATTAAGAATATGACGTTCTTTTCTGTGTTTTGAGATTCTTGAGATATTGTATGACTTTTGTGGGATTTCTAATGTATACTTATCATAGTATGACACCTTTTTGTTATCATACGTTTTATTATCATATCTCTTATTCTATATCACTTTATTTGATATTTATAGCTAGACTGATCCGTTTATTATTTTCTTTTTAAACAATACTCGGGTCAAACTGAGATTTTACAGGTGCTTCTGCTTGACCTCCTTTCTGGAGCCATCTTCTGACTTTTGGCTAACTAGTCTAGTTTAGTAGTTTTTGTTGTATACATTTGAGATTTAGACTCCTTGATGTATACATATTCTTTTGCCTTGCACTTGTATCTATTCTTTTGTGTTATTGTGGATCTTATTTGACCACTACTCTGATGTACACTTTCATGTGTTATATTCATATCTATTTCCGCCTTTGTGATATGAATTGTCTGTGACTGATTTGTGTTATGTTTATTTCTATATTTGTTTCTGAAGATTTTATATAGCCACCGTGTGATAGCTTTGGGTTTGTATCGGTATGTCGGATTTCCTCCTTAAATGAAGTTCATGCTATACTATCTGACATATCGGTGCTCGCTCAAAGAAGTTACATGGATGGTCGCTCCTCAACAGCCTTATTCTCCGTGCTAGTTGACAACATTACACCGTAGTGTTCTTGGCTAGCGTGGGTATAGAGGTGGGGCGTCACATATTGGGTCTTCTTATTACCTCCAACTTCCAGCATAGCGTGCCCCTCGTCTCACTTCTGGCTAATGTGAGATCACCGTGTGTCCATAGAAAATAGGGGAAATGCTGTTGGTACTGGCCTTACATCCAAACAATATCTAGTTGCGCCCTTTATCCAAATCCCCCATGATTTGGACTTCTATTTGACCAATTACTACCATTCTTAGCATAAGCGTGCCCTCATCTCACATCGGACTAATGTGAGACACCGTTTTGTCTAATAGGGAATGCTATTTGGTACAGGTCCTACTTTCATCTTTTCTTATTAACTTAGATATATTATTTAAATAAGCCTTTATTATCATTTTTACTTTCTACGCTTATTAACTTATCCCAAGTCTTAAAATAAGCCATATTCTATTTTTTTCTTATTATAACCTACGTTATAATTATGCTTATTACTTAACCCAAGGTCTAAATGTGAAAATAAGCTCTTTCATCTTTTACTACGTTATAACTAAGCCAATTAATTAGTCCAATTCTAATCATAATTAGGCATACTTTCAGTCCAATTCCATTTATATTATAGTCTTTATAATTTACATCTCATAATTATAAATAGGCCAATCTCTTTAATTCAGTCCAATTAATATCATAATTAGGCATCATTTTAGTCTTAATTCCATTTTATTACAGTCTTTATAATTTACATCTTATTTTTCATTATTTTAGAATTCTTATAATTTAATCCAATTTCACGTTAATTCTATTCTAACCCATACGTGAAGAAGAAGGAGAAATAAAAGAAAACAGAAAATAGAAGAAAATCCAAGGCGTAGGAAGAAGATGTAAATAACGCATAAATAACAGTAAATAGATTAAAATACTGTAAATAAACTATAATAAATGGAAAAGCTTTAATTAATAGAAATAACTAAAATTAACTGAAAAGAATAGCTAGAAAGAAATAGACTGAAAATAATTCTAAAAACTATAAATCAAACTGCTAAAAAGGTTATTCCAAAAATCGTAGTACAACTACAACTATTGGAAGCCCTATTATTTTAAATTACTTAAAGAAATCTTAAAATAATTACAATCACTCACCTCTGGTCCTAAGCACTTCCTTTGGTCTTACCGGATCCACTTGGAGTTGTAAAATAATTTTTATTAAAAAGATTCTCTCCTTGGAAAATAATTCCTTTTAGGGTTCTTCCTGAAAAGGTGAACCCAAGCGGAGAAAATCTAGAATGAGAAAAAGTGTTAAGCCTAGGGTCTTATTTATAGGGTTAGAAGTGGATCTCAGACCGTTGGATTTGGAGATTGAATAGGATGCAATCATGTCATAGGCTGAATAGGAGCCATCGGATGGAAGCACGGAAGATCCAGATGGAACAGAAGAATGCAAAATGATGTGTTCGCTAGCTACTGGAACGAAGGAATGAATCCTTCTTTCATTCACTTAAGGTGGGTCGACCGCCCACTATGCCAGGTCGGCCTAGGCAGTGGGATGGTCGACCTCCCCATATATAATTTTTATTTTTTTTATTTTTCCGATTCTTGTTTATTTAATAACTTGTTCATATTAGCTCGGATTTTGACGTTCTATATATGGAAATTGACCGGAAAATTACCACGGACACAATGGTGCAACTCCCGTGACTCAATTCTGATAATTTTACAAAGTTATTTTATTATTTAGTTAATTAACGAATTAATTATTACGGGTTAAATTTCAGGTTGTTATAGTGCCAGTTCTATTTTGCCTTCGTACACACTTCAAGACAACCAACATGCGCTCTTTTTCAAACTTTATGCACTTCAGCATGGAATGTTTACACTTTAGCTTGTAAAAACTACAGTACTTTATCTAAAACAATGCAGCAACCCCTTGTACACACTTCAGTAACTAAACAATCCATCCAGATTTGTTATTCACTGCCTTTTGCTCATAATGCTAGACCCGCTATCACTCTAACATTCTCATAAAACAATTGCACCAGCCTACAAGGAGTATGTGGGCTCTCATGGACATCGCGTGACAATTGTCATTCCATTTAGCGACACACCATCTCATGCAAGGCTTGCCTCTCCTCCCACCTGAAACTGTAGCATTACCCACTAGCAATCCCACCTGAAAATGCACCACTTACATCTGTTCACTCAACTCATGCCGTAATTCAACCATTTTTCAGAGGTTACTTGCACCTTCAACTTATGTGCAACACCTTACTCCAGCCCTTTCAACTTTACATCATATGAAGCAACCTTCTCCAAGTGCAGCAACCTTATTGCTTGTTCTTTTAGAGACAATCCTTGCTACTCCTTGAATTAATTATACCTAGCGACCCTACTTGACACTGGCTTTTCTACTGTAGTATCACGCCTAGTTCATTTGATCTATGAAAAGATTAAATGTTTATTTCATTTTTATCTCCCTTATTGATTATCCATGTGATGATCCCATAGTATTACGCTGTTATTGAGATCATTTTGTATCGTCGCCCATCAGACATGTTGATGGTTTTTACTTTTTATATATATAATTAAATATCGAATGCTCTCCGCTTTTCGAGGATCGCTCTTTTATCAAAAAAAAATTCTCTATCCTAAATATAAATGAAAATATATCTTGGTCAACTACTTTTATCTTTTCAAATGCATAACCTTCCTAGATTGAATATAACACTTAAGAATATAAATAAAATGCATTGTGTCTACACGAATCATTTAAAATTTGCATTGAACTTTTTTTGGGTCAATGTGGTTGAAGACTTACTTGTAATAGAAAAAAAATCCCGAGGCACCATGACATCTTGAAAGTGAGTTATATTCTCCTGTTTAATAACCTCCAAAAACTGTCAAAAAAAGTAAAGAGTAACTACTAACTTGCTACTTGAATGAAATGGATTGATTATTGTAACTACTTCAATTAAACTGCTTGCTTCTTCATTCTCAAGTGTATGCGCTAATGGAAGTATAACCTGACCACCAAAACTAGATATATGGGACCTAGGTAAGGTGCAAGGATTGGTTTGACAGATGCAGCAGAATACGCATATATACTCTTCTTTTTCTATTATAACTCTTTAAAGAATACATAGTTGAGACAAAACTTATGTTATTCAAGTAGAGTTTTTGGGCTATATTATGGGATACGCCCACTTTAATTTATTCTCATTATAACATATTCAATTTTTGTTGGGAAAATCATGCAAAGATTTTTTTTGTAACAAAATTATCCACTAGAAAATAGTACTGGCATACACGTAACTATAATCGACATAATCAATGATACATGTAGTTATTACAATAATGTATGCTATTTAGATAAATTATATAAGGACAGGGGTGTTCGAAGAATTGGCGGATTTATTTGACGAGGAGTATTCACTAACCATGGCTACTAATTTAGATACATGTTTCCACCTGCGCCAACTGTGTATCCTCGCAATGTAGGTGCATCGTTAATATTTCATCAATTTATGGGTAAGTTTCTAATAAATATTTTTCTTAAAATTATACAATCAGGCGGTCGGCTTCTCCACCATTGTATTGTTATACTAGCAACCTTAAGGTTCTCTACATGCTATATAATAATTTACAATTCACTTCATATTAAACAACAATTAAAAACTGACATGTATATCAAACATAAATGCATAATGTGCATGTTTCACTGTCTTTCAAATTTCAATAGTATTCCAAAAGGTTGTGACTTGGACAGGAACTTGAAACAAGTATAGGTTGTTTGCTATGAAGATGAAAAAATAAAATGTAAGTTTTCTTTAAAACCTAGACAAATAATATAAGCCAACAGTACTCACCTTCTTTAATCCATTACAATATACATAAGCAAGTAGAGAGATTGCATTCATACCTGCATATATTCACACACCAATTTGACTGAATGCATCAATTGACCTTAACCATCGAACCTATTCATCTATATATGCAAAGCTGAAAAATATGGAAATGAGATCATCTGATTAGAACATGGATAATGAACAATGTGGTTCGGAGCATTTTATCATCTTTATTTCAGATTAAAATGCGCTGAAAAATCACCCATTAAAAAGATATCAGCAATAAAAGGTGGAACCCAATGCACGAGACTCCCGCACGACAGCGAATTCTAGGGAGGTCGATAATGTACGCAACCATTCCCTCGCATTGCGAAGAGGTTGTTTCCGGACTCGAACCTGGATGCCTGGATCATCATGCGGATGACCTAACCGTTGCACCAAGGCTCCACCTCAAAATGATTTCAGCAATAAGCAAAAAAATAAGATATCAACATGAAAAATCACTCATTAAAAAGATATCCGTAAATTCATTTTTTTGCCAGAAAATTCCACCAGTATGGTCCCAAAGAAAAAACCATTTCCCTAAAATTCTACAGTTTCCATATAATCAATCCTTAATCGACCTTTTCGAAAAAGCCAAACCAATCATACAACAATATCATTTTGATTCAGTAAACAAGTTAGAAGAAAGCAAATGGATGAGGTCATAAATGACTAATATATCAATTTCATATTTAAAACCACAAGCTTAAACTCTTTACCAATGAACATATAAATAAAAAAGAGTATAAAAGAGTAAAAAGAAAGGATATCAAGTAGATAGAATGTTCATGAAATTTAGGACTTATACACTGCATCCAGCTTAAGTCATGGAAATATAAAATTGGGGGAAAGATTTACACTACCTCCATCTCGTGCATCCTCCCCTTATATGATGTAGGCCCCTGTGGTAGCCTATAGTAGTGGTTTAGGCATATTCTCCTTGCGATAGCATAAAACACTTGAATTATGGTATGAAGCCTGTGAGATAAAAGGAGATGAGCGAAGTGACAAAGAAGTTGTGCGATGAGGAAATGAGGAAATATATTTAGGGTTTTGGAGATGGGGGAACTTTGTTTGAGAAGTGAAAAGAATATTCAAAACTAAATGTGTAAAATAAAAAATAGGCGGGCCTCTAAAAAATTAGGTAGCATTGGAAGTAAATAAAATATATTACAAAGCCAAATATAGAAGCACTTAGCTTTGAAACGCTACCAATAAGTGCAACTAAAAGTATGTTTTATTATAGTGACTATCATTCGAAATGGCAGTACAAAATTGATTTTGGAATATCATTTGAAATGGAAGTAACATATACTATCATTTGAAATGGCAGTAACATATATACCAAATTTATAACCTGTGGTTTTAGAAATTCATCACACAAGCAATAACAAACTTACACATCTATCATTGTTTCAAATACAAGTACCATTAAATAGACAGTTCAAAAGAAGAAAATACTATCAATCATCAAACATCAATTATTACTACTTGTTCAAAAGTTAGTATATTGGATGTGCTATGTGTGGTGACTCTACTTGTTAATTAAACTATCAGTATGAAAATAAGGTAAATATAATTTAAGTTATAATTATATCAAATGTAACTATATTTAACCTTGCTGGTCCTTCATACCAACATAATATAAGCACTTCATAGGTGGCAGCCAATTGAGCAGCTCGCTCCAGAGGAAGAAGAAAATATGTTAGATAAAAATTCAGAAAAATTGATATATGAATAAGCATGCAAGAAAAGCCTTGGACCTTCCAATTCACTAAAGTGGCATTTGGAACTATTATGAGGTGTGGTCTATAGTTCCCTTTAAACTCCATTAAGTAAGCAATCAATGCTATGACTTGTCAAAGCTAAGCTTTTTAATTTTTGAATGGCTCGAACTACAGGCAACAATAAAGAATATAAGGCATGTAGACACAGTAAAGAAACTAAACTAGAAAGAATAACAAGAACTAAATATCATTTCACAAAATTGACAGTGAGGAACCTGCACAGTTTTTCCAAGCCTCTTCTCATTTGCCAATATGCCATTCAGCTTGTTGTTATATAATGAAAGCATCCATTATAGTCCAACCTGAAAACAAAATAAAATATAATTTACTAATTTCATCAGGTCGAGAATAAAAGAGTCTTCATGTTTTTTTGGTACTGGCAACATACAAGGTGATAATCTCTTAATATTCCTGGAATGATATTCCTTCCTCTGCTATAATGAGAAACAGTTTCAAAGTAATGACCAAATTCCATACTTATAATAACATGAAAGTTAATGCAATAGTTATCCACTATTATGCCAAAGTTATTGCATAGGATATACCAAAAAATAGTTTCCTTCAATGGTAGTTGGAAGAAAAATAGGTAGCGTTTATAATGCAAATACCATTGTAGCGTCTATACTGCATAACTAGGTAGCGTCTATAATGCAAATACCAAAGTTGTTGCCAATGTCATATTAACAGTTGTACATGTGTTATGACACAAGAAATTATTTCTATACTTTGTGATTTTAGTTGAATCGAAGGGATTCATGGATATTTGGGTAATTCATACGTTGTATCATTAGTAAATCAAAGTGTTATAAATAACAAAGGTCAAAGGGTTATATTCCTGTAATGTAAAATGGGTATAGTCGAAATCGAGATCAAACAAAATACCATACTTTTACGCTATGATTTTTGGGTAATGGGTGATCAAAGGCAGGTTGTTTGTAAATATCAACACAATCAGTAATATCTCCATCTTTACTCTGTAATTATTTTACGATCAGGTATTCATGTTTGAAAAGATAAAATAAATATATGTATAAAGAGTTAATTTTGAGTTGAGTAATAACCACTATAGTAAGAACTGGATGTTTATTTGTGTGTGAGCTAATACTCTCCCTCATTAATGCCATTGAACACTAATAAAGTGGCTATGATTAGACCAAAAAGTCTCGTTAAGAAAAAAGAGCGCAACTGATGCTCAAACTTAAACTCCATAACTGATTTTGCTCCAACAGTATTAGGGTGCTACAACTGTATTGATTTTTACATATAAGTATACTCTGATAAAAATGCTTTAATTTTAAAAGAGCAACAACACAAGCAAATGAATAAAGGGGTGTATGGTCCTAACCTCGACACCATCAAAATAATAGTAAATGGATTTTGATTAAATTTTGAAGGAATTAAAACAAATTCCTACAATTGAATCGAAGTTGATAGCCGGCTAAAATAAGATTCTTCTAAATAGTAGCTATATGATAAAATAATTTTAGTTATAGATAAAAAATTCCAAATAGTCGGAATGCTTATTTATACACAACACTACATGTTACTGTATACTCATACTTTGATTGTAATATACTATTTTATAGTCTAATACAATATCAAATTATGAAAAAAATTAGCAACCTGCTACAATATGCATGAAAACTTACAAGAAGAGCAAATAAAACTATATTGATGAAAGAATCAGGAGTGGACGATGTAAAGTGATATGACAAGCAGGGAAACCAATCTAATAGAATAATCGCTAAGCAACGACAATGAAATTGATAACAACTTACGCCCAAGTTGAAAGTAAGCTTATAAATTTGCTTGCAAATGATTTAAAATGAAGAGGTGATATTGGTAATACTTGGTGTTCCTACCACCAGACTCATCATCACCTTAAAGGTAATACTTGGTGTGCCTTTATACTGAGTTTAGTATAGGCATTATTTTAAACATGGAACACTTAGATATATCTAAGCAGGTAATCTTGGTACATCATCACAAGGGCACACTACACACATCAACATGTGATACTTTCAAAGTTCAAAAAACATCAATCAATTATTATTTGCAAGCATTCTTAGCCAGGTTGAAACACTACAAATATATTAGTATTTCAAAAAAAATTATCCACAAGCTATAAAATTACCATTAAACACTAACTTCATAATATTAAACATTTTCAAACCATAATCTCTCACACCTTATCCCGATTCTACACATTAGTTCCGAAAATATGCCAGTAATTTTGGCATAGGAAAATATAAGTATGAGGAGGCATGTGAGCGTGTTCTAATTGAGTCGGATTATTGATATCTTATGCAGTAACCTAAAATAACTGAAACATGGTGACACGGTCGAATTAGGGTCATGAAGATTGACGACGAGTTAGCGAATTATGGTTTGTATTCGATTTATAAAATCAACATTGAAATCATATAAAACCAATATAATATCACAAAATAGAGTATAAAATCCATACCAAATTAGGGTTTGTTTAGAATCTCAATCAAACGACAACAGATTAAAGCGGGAGACGATCAACTGTGTAGAGAGAAAAGAAGTAGCGCGACAACGATAATGGAGGAAAAATAAAGCGACGATGATGACGATGACACTTTAGGACTTCGTGAATTTTTCTGAAGAGAAGAGGAAAAATGAAAATAGGGGAAACTTGAAAAAGTAAAAAAAACGTAACAATGTTTTACAATCGGTGGGAAGAGCGGCAAATTTTGGCGGCATTGAGTTTTACATTAATAGTATTATAGTTGCGCTTACCTTTCAAACGCTGCTAATAAGTGCAACTAAATCCATATTTTTTTGTAGTGTACATATTTTTAGGATGGAAAGGAAAAAGTAATCAATCAAAGGAATGGATTCAGATTTGGGAGATTTGAAAAGCTAGGAAAGTGAGTGGAAAATTATATGATTTATATATAACATGAAATTTATATCATTGAATTTTATTTAATTATTATGCCTATGTCGGATCTCTTGAGTTGTAGGCTTAAAATGGACATATATAATTGAAATCCCACATACATATTATAAGTAATGTAATTGGAATGGAATATTATATACAACCTAATCTGGAAATTTGGAAATCAGTCCCTAACTTTTTGAAAGTAGAATGTTAATAAGATTACGAAGTTTATTCCTGATTTATGATATTGGGTTGTAATTGTTTAGTGTTTGTTTGTATTGCCCTAATTTGATTTGGAATGTAAATTTTTATGTTTTAATTTATTAGGAGAGTTGAAGGTACAATTTAGTTGTTTTTCGTGTTAATTTCCATAAATTACCTAATTCCACAACTATGTATAAAAAGTGTATCATTTGGAATAATAAGGAATATACCGAAATGAAAGAGATGTGTAAAGTACGGATATTCTTGTGCATATTTTGCACTGTCTATTTCAATAAAAGAAAAGACAAATTCCTTGTAATTTCAAATAGAGCAAATGTCTCCCTCTTAGAAAGTTTATGGAAAGTTCTAATAGTAATCCTTTTTGGAAAGGATAGCTATAATACATTAAAATGTGGAAATGAACATTCTTTACGGAATGTACATATAAATGTGTATTCTGAAATTCCTTAACATAGGAATTAATGAGTTAAAGATAGGAATACACACACACACACACGTATAACTGCGCCTACCAATTAAAAATATAAATATATATAGAGTAACAAATAAAGCGTAATAAATAAATATACGTCGGTACTCGTATTAGTTATAATTAGCATGACTAAATATTAATAACGTAGTAATTCATAAGATTGGGGATTTGCAATGGAAAAGAGATAGTAACAAAAAAAATTATGAACAACGATTGTAAATTTGGTGGGCAATAAATGTGCAGTTAATAGGGAGTTACATAAATTAAATGGGAACATAAATGCATTTAATGGGATTGATTGCAGAATTTAGTATGACATTTGTGGGAAAATAAAATAGGCATAATAAGTTGAATTTAAAATGAATAAATAAATGTCATTAGTGATTGTCCAATTTGAATATTAATGACCATTTAGTATGGGCATTTGACAATTTAGTGACATCAAAAGGAAATGAAGAATATAGGAAATAAACCTATAAGATAGGAATAGGTTTGCAGCAAATAAGTAATTTGATACTAGTAAATAAACTTAGGAGACAATATAATTTCCATAGCGGAAATAATAGAGCCACAATAATACATTTAGGATAATCGTAAATTAGTGGGCCTAGCCCAATATTTAGCTTTAGGATAAATAGCTTGGTTTATTAAGAGTTAGGATGCAAGGTCAGTATAGTTACACAATAGAAGTCTGCCCTTCACCTAGAGGCTAATAATAGTTCGTTATACGTACTACTGATGTGAGACATCTCCAACTATAGGACCTGTGAGGAAGGTATATACGTTCGCATGTAGGTGGGGGTAATATACCAAGGGTTCGCCTTATATTTGAAGTTTTAAATGGCTTAAGGATGTCAAAGTTTTACTTCGAAGTGGAAGGTATTAAATGGCCGTTGGGTCTACCTCCTCTCTATATAAGAAGTCTTAAATAACATGTGACGGTACCTAATAGGGAAATGGGGTTTGCTTGTAAACCCTGGAAATTTAAGAGAGAGTTTAATAAAAGAATTAAATTAAAATATAACAAGGCTAAAAATGTAATTTTTATAAACGTCTAAATCTGGCTATGAAACTTACACCGTTGTGTTCATATCGATTCTCTGGACGGTTTTATATATAACTTTTTAAAATCGAGCTAATATGAAGAAGTTATAAATGTTTGAAAATTCACAGTTGAAAATAATTAAACATATAAAGTTGGAAGGAAATTAATGAACAAAAAATAAAAATAAGCAGTCGACACCCTTAGGGGTCGTCGGTCGACACATAGCAATTGACCATTCAAGACCTAGCGATCGACCTACTGGTACGAAGCCTTATCCATATTTTAAATCGCAAATGAGCCTTCTTCCCCTTTTGAAAACGAAGTCAACATAAGAGAAAAAAAATTTACATGGCTTCGCGAACAGACCTAATCGGCCGGCGATTCTGTGATGCCTGGCAGATGCTCCACCCTATTCGACTCCCTGATCGAGTGTCACCATCGATCATCCAGCCATCTCAATCTCGATCTGATTTGTTGACAGATCTCAACCGTATCCAGCTTACACTCTGAACCAGCAATCGTACCACAAAGAAAACAGGGTCGAATATTCTACAATAAAAGGCAGCCTACGAAGCAAAAAGATCTAAGCTACAGGGACGAATATTCAGAGTGATTGGATTCGAACGAGACGAGTTGTGTTGCACTCGTTTGGACGTTATCTTCGATATGTAGTTGGTTTGACAACAAATGGAGCTAGTTGGATTTTACGTTGAACTCGAGCGTTGTTCGAATTCAGACGGAATCTGGAATGCCTCGGCTAACAACAAAAAATAAATGTGAGTAAATCTCACTCATTTGGATTACTAGATTCAATTTTAAATAGTTAAAATTAATTATTGGATGCCTGGTTGAATTTAATAATTATTATCAATTTGGATAGTATAGTGTGTGTGTGTGTATATATATATATATATATATATTAGTAGTTGGATATATTTCCCACCGTTGGAGTAGATGGGACCCTATGCGCTCCCCATAATAGCGGATGACCCTATATACCACGATATCCCCATCGAAGTGAGATTGGTATTTTTATGTTATCTAACATCTGTGGATGTAAGGAAACAGGTTGGAGGAATCCAACTAGATTCCTTAAATATATATTGATTGTTTTCATATATAGTGATATATGATGTAAATTGATAATCTGTTATGGATTGTTGTGTGATTTGTTTTATTGGATGCTATAGTAGCACAGGCCTAACTTTTGGTGTTTTAAATACCATAAATATTATTTTTTGGAATTTGAAAGGATTTAAAAGGAGATTTTGAATATAAAAATATTTATATCGAAATTTGGATTATTTTTAAGGGAATGGATTTGGATAAAAACAATAATTGATTTTGGGTTGTATTTAACTATTTGTAAAAATATTTTAAATAGAGATTTTAAAATAATTTATATAAAGGATTTTTAAACGATGGATTTTTAAACAATATTTTTGGAAAATATGAAAAGGAGTTTGAAATCGATATTTTAAACAGATTTGTGAAATATATGGAATTTATTAAGACATGGATTTATAAAATGAGATTTTATAAATGGGATTAGTTTCATAAACAAGTGAAACTCAAAGGAGTTGTAAATTTATAAACGATGTTTAAAAATAAGGGAAAATGAAATCAATTGATAAATTGGAATATAATTTCACAGAGGTGAATTTATATCGAGATATGAAAAATAGATCTTTGGGGAAAATAGTGAATTCTATTTTTGAAAAGTGAGGATGGTTAGGAATCGGAATGATGTCGATGTGTTATGAATCGAGAGGGATTTATAAATTGAATTGGATATTGGGATTTTTAAAATATATATTTTTATTGAGAAGTTAAATTGTTTTAAATGAGAATTTTTATTTATTCAAACTATGTGATTTAAAGCTTCTTTAGTAATAAAATACTTCGGGAGTGGATTTTTCAAATATTTAATATTAATTGAAATAAATTTCTAATTTTTATAATCAGCTTTGTAAATCGATTAGTTTTATTTAAAATTGAGTTGGAAATGATTTATTGATGTTTTATTAAAAATGTTTTGATAGTTACTTAAACTGGTTTTAAAAATAAATTATTATTCTTTAAAAATACTTATACATATATATAGAGAGTTTTGGAATGATTGGAATTTATCTATAAGTTTTCTCGAGATTTGTAAACAGGATTTATTAAATAGATGAGATTTTATAAGAGAAAATCTTATAATGAAATTCTAGGGGGCTTAAGGAAATTTCTGAAATGGTAGAAAACAAGAACTTAAGGATTGAATCTAAATTCATAAAGAAGTTATAAATGGATAGATGAGATTATAGGTGAGTATTGTAATGAACCGGATTTTCGACCCTCAAAAATCGACATCTATATGTTCACTATATAACATGCCGAATATTCAAGTGCCGAAATACCGATTGTTAGGGGTGAAGAAGAAAAAGGTAGAAGAAAATAGAAACAACAACACAGAATCTCACAATCGAAGCGGAACAAAATATAATATATAATAAGAGATTTTTATACAAAATAATCTGTAATTGTTTTATACTTACAATCATCAGAGTACAATAATCAATTCATCAATCTGGACAGTTATAATAACTTGTCCTCATACAGCGGAAATATAGATCAAGTACGGGAATACGTCTCTGTCATCCAGCTCGTCTCCTGAGCTCCATAACATCCTATCCTGAATCTGCAATACTCGGTCTGACCTGAGCATTATAATAAAATAAAAACCGAGTCAGTCTGGAAAACAAGCGTGAGAAAACACACTCAATTTGAATTATTAAAGTTATCAAAATCCTTGAAAAACAAAGGTATCTCATAAGACCACGTCACACATAAACACGACGGGTTTTACCTTACGATAACCAAATTTTTTTTATCAAAATCGTCTGAAATTATAATAGTGTCTAAACAAAGTAAATAGAAAATAGTTGAAATACTTGCATCTCACGTTTCGGCATAGTTGGGCACAATCAAAACCGTACGGCGGTTATTGGAGAATGGATTCCATACAATGACTGGGCTATTGGGGTACCGCCCATCACAGTACACCTCTAGAAAAATATACCGAGGACCTCGCCAGGATCCCCTTCAACACAAGACTGGCCCTATCCCTAACCTGGATAGAACCGAATATGTTACCACCCCTGGGTTTCCCACCCTTAAAAATCGAGCGCTCAATTTTCCATGCATAACCATATCCATAATTTTAATATATCCGAAGGCATCTAGAAAGGTGAATACATACCCTAATTGGGTGCGACCCACTTAGCCTTGCTGCATCTCCCCTGTTTTAGTCATTCCTGGTTGATGAGGCTTGAGGCTAACGATTACCTTTCAAGAACAACTTCACTTAGAATGCTCATCGTCCTCCATTGACGATGTTCAGATAGCATTCGTCCATACAAGTTGTCCTGGGTCTGGACAAACCGAGTTGCCGTCTTCACTGTCTTCACGATATCCATTCGTAACGTTCAAACCGGATCAAAGTGGTTTTCGAATAATTAAATCCGATCCCGGTCTCTTCGAAACGATTAACGAAATTGACCAATATTGATAGTCGGTTATTTAACTATCAAATAACATCCATAAGCAGTCATTAGGCCATTATTATAATTCTTCAAAACATTCATTCCAAAATATCTTACAAAGATATATATTCAAGTCTCTTTCAAATTTATCAATATTTGAAAACATTACCGAATACATGTTTCCATAATAGGATATTTCCACCCGTACCTCACTTCAACACTTAGTGAAATATTCCCAACTTCGATTTATAATCCATTACTTAGAAAATATCTCGATATAAATCCTTCGTCTCTAAATATTTTCAAAAACCTTCCTTTCCTCACTTAGGAAAAATATTATAATCTATTTTTCCGAAATCATTTCTAATATCAATACTTAGGAGTTTCCTTATCCTATCTACTACATTTCCGGAATTTATATTAATTCCCTTTTACATTTTCCAAAGTCGATTATACTCACTTATAATCTCGTCTATCCATTTACAACTTCTAAAAATCATATATGTTTCCACGTCTCGAGAGAGTTTATAAATAAATTTGAATCTTTTTCAAAACTCTATATTTGTATAATAAGTATTTTTAAAGAATGATAATTTATTTATTTTTTTAAAACACGTAATTATTTAAAATATCGAAACTCTTTAATTAAAACATCAAATCTCATTTCCAACTTATTTTATATAAACTAATCGGTTTACAAAGCTGATTATAAAAATTAGAATTTATTTCAATACAGATTTATATTTGGATAACCCACTTCCTGAAATATTCCCATATTAACTAGTTTAAAATTTTCATAGTTTAATAAATAAGATTTCCCTTTTTAAAACAAACTTAACTTCTGAATAAAAATATTTATTTATTTTTAGAAATCTCAATAACCAATTTTCAATTTATAAATCCCTCTCGATTCATAACACATCGATTTCCTTTACAATTCCCTAGCTATTTCACTTTCCAAAAATAGACTCTACTATTTTTTTCCCAAAAACTATTTTCAAATCTCGATATAAATTCACACAATGAAATTTTATTCCAATTTATCAACTAATATCATTTCCCTTATTTATAAACATCATTTATAAATTTTATAAAATTATTTCCAAATCTATAACAGATTTACATTAACTACTCCATTTTCAAATCGATTTATATTAAAATCCCATTTATAAATCTATTACTGAATAAACTCCAATTATTCTTGAACTCGTTTAAAATTCCAATTTCAACTTCTTTGCCATATTTTTAGAAATATCATTTGAAAATCCATTATTAAAAATTCTTTATATAGATTATTTTAAATTTCTACTTTAAACATTTTACGAATAGTTAAGTACAACTCCAATCAATTTTTTTTCAAATCAATTTCTTTAAAAATAAATCCAATTTTGATATAAATATTTTTATATCCAAAATCTCCTTTTAAATTCCTCCAAATACAAAAATAATATTTATGGTATTTAAAATACCAAAATCTAAAGCCAGTGCTACTATAGCATCCAATAATTCAAATTACAACAATAATCTATCACAGATTATTCTAACACATCACATATTACTATATATGGAAATCAATCAATATAAATTTGAAGAATCCAGTTGGATCCCTCCAACCCGTTTCCCTGCATCCACAGATGTTAATGCAACATAAAAATACCAATCCCACTTCGAGGGGGATATCACGGTATATAGGGTCATCCGCTATTATGCAGGGCGCATAAGGTCTTATCCTCTCCAATCGGTAGGAATAATATCCAACTACTAATATATATACTACTATATATAATATAACATCTAACAGATAATAATATATCAATTCAACCAAGCATCCAATAATTAATTTTAATTATTATAAATTAAAACCGGTAATTCCAAATGAGTGAGATTTACTTACCTTGGTTTTTATTTTTGCTGATCGTTACAATTTCAAATTTATTCCATTGCGTAGTGTTTTGTCACTACGATCCAACATGACTCGAATTTTAAATTTTGAACCTCGCACGAATAATTTACAATTATATAAGTTAACATTTTTTATACTTACTAATAATACTTCTATTAAATTTAATTAAAATAAATTATTTTACCATCTTCCCAAATTCAACTTCTGAGACCCTAAACCACAATTGATGAGCTTCCATCGACCAAAGCTCCTCCGTCGTTTTGCTAAACTATCCCAATTAGATTTTTGAAACAATGCCACTGCTTTTGATTTGCTCCCTGATTCAAAAACGATCACCAAGCCCTCAGATCCAAATTTGCTTCCGAATTGATAACATCATTCTTGGAAACGAAAACCAGGTCGGAAGCAAAAGGACTTTTTCTCGACTTTGCAGACCGAACAATCACAGCTTCGACCCACCCTAATCGAGCGACTGAGGGTCACGACTTCTGCCACATCACCTCGCCCGCCACCGCGCCCTCACCTAGCAGTCGCCGTGCACTATCAGCAACACTGCCGACCTCCCAGATATTTGTTCGATTTGACGAGCCTCCTCTATCATTCGCGACCCCACCTGATGTCGCGACTTGCCCTGCCTGAGCGTCTCCATCACGCTCCATCGCGAACGCCACGACACCTTCCAGTCTCCAAGCGCCTGCCGTGACTTCCATAGGCAATTCGATCGCCAACCCCCTTTTTTTATTTGGATTTCGTTTTTTTACTTGAAAATGAATTTTTTTTCGTTTTCGTTCATCTGAAAAATGGAAGAGGGAGTACGTTTTTATTCAATTTCGTTCGAGATGGATTTGAATTTCCACTTTTTTTCTCGTGATTCACTTTTGAAAGAGGGAGAGACAGACGTGATTTTTGAATTGAGCTGAAGGGATAGGGATGTGATTTAAAGGGTGAAAGGGGCGTACGTGATAGGTGGGATGTATGAAAAGGAACAGTAGTTGACTGGTCAATATATATAAACAAATAAATTTTCAAAATATCTCGATTTACACAGCTCAAAATTTTGAACCCTTATCGAGGCATCCCGCTAGGCGTTCATAATGTTATACCCATATTCCGAACGCAATGGAAAAGGTTCCGAGTCCTAATTCGATCGTATGGAGAAGATAGCACTTTGGACCCAATTATTATATTTAATTTTCGATATTAAATTCAACGCGTTTATAACCCGTACGACCAAACGGTACATCCAAACACCACGAAATTTGAAATTCGCTAATAATACACTATTACGGATCCAATGGAACTGGTTTCGTCAAATTCCGAGACTGCGCCCTGGATTGCTATTTTAACGTTTCGATTAAATCGATGATTTAAAATCTTACTAACACGATTAAAATCCCAAATCCAATATTTAAACCATTTAAATATTCAAAATTAACCGTCGAAAAATTTGGGTCATTACATTCCTCCCCCTTAAAAGAATTTCGTCCCCGAAATTGCTAAGGTAGGAAAAAAGCTCCAAACCCATTACTTCCCAAAACCTACTCATTTGCAAACTCGATATTCCACTTTTCTAACCTTTTAGTCCCAACCCAAACAATTAGTTTTATTTCCAATTCAAATCCTTCCTTCCAAATACAATATGAAAATCAACCTTTTAGTTAACAAAATTTTTTTTCAAAAATTTCCAAAATTTTTCTAACACCCTAATTCTCCGAATTTTTTTGGCACAGTCTCCCCTGTACGGAGAGCCTTTTGCAATATGACAAGAGAGATAAAAATGTATACATCGACCAGCACAGTTGGAAAACAAAATATATATCAATAATTTATATTTTTGCTGTATTTAATCCGAAAACGTACCGTATATTAGCGTTTTTAAGCGAGCGGCTTATTTTATATGCAATTTGCACGATCAAAATCTAGCCAAATGGCCTCCGAGTACCTGTACTTACTCAATTTAAACCACGTAAGTTTCATAAACATGAAAATCAACAACATTTCATTCCTTTAACAACTTTAACACAAAAAATTTCACTAACAACCATGTCATAGCATGAATTTATTAATATCCACACGGTTCCAACATTCGATTATTCCTTTCAATCGATTTATATATCATTTCATTCAATTCGAATGATTTACAACCCAATTATTTGCACTCAATTCATATTTATATCAAACAAACTCATATCCATTCCAAATTGATTGAAAAATCAATTTATTCACTTTCTATTAACTTACAGAATTTTATTTTCTTCCATTTACGACGAACGACAATTTTTCTATGCAAATTCGGCGATATTCATTAATAAAATAACCACTTAAGCTTATAGCTATTTTAAATTGATTCCAACTCAATTTATATCCAATTTTATCCCATTTCAAATTGATTCTCAATCAATTTATTTACATTAAATTCATATCCACATTCATTATATTCAACAACAAACCAATTCATGCCATTTTATTTATGAATCACTTCATAAAGTTATATTTAGACGTATTATAACTTTTTTATACAACTCTTATATACATCGCCACTTCCAATTTTAATTTCATACTCAAGTTTATACTCGAATTCATTTAAAATAATATTCAAGGCTATATTCAATTTATTTACACTCACATTGAATTTATTTATAACTCAAACCATTTCTATTTCAATCCAATTCCATTTTATTCGACAACATTTCAAAATATTTTTAATTTGCTTATAATTAAGTTGAATTTTATTTATAACTCAAGTTCCATATTTCTATTTATTTAATTCCACTCAACTCAATTTTCATAATTCACTTCAATTTCAATTTACTAACTAATCCATTTAATTTGTCAATTCCATTTTATAATTCAAGTTTGGATTTTATTTCTTCACCAAAACATCCAATTATTTTTATTTTGGTTTTTCTTTTCCACTTTTCCAATTCAGAGGTTACACAACTTATCCTTCACATTTCCATCAATTTTATACTCGAGCATATTCACATTTTATTTTTTAACTCTAGATTATACATCTATTTATACCCTAAGTATATTTTTATTCCATTAATTTCAAATTTTATAATCTATTCAAATTTATTTATTCACAATTCCAAATTTTCACTTAAATTTTATTTCATTTAAAATTTATACCTTATGGTTATATAATATTTACAACTCAAAATTTATATTTACTTCAATTCAATATTATTTCTAATCCAATCCAATTTTATAACTTATAGTTATAAAGTCACTTTATAATTCACATTTACATATTCAATTCAATTCAATTCAATATGATTCAAATCCAATTCACTTTTTATTTAAATTTCAATTCCTTTTAACCAACATTTCAAAACCATACTCGAGTTATTCATACCTAACTAATTTCACTCTAACAATTTTTTTATTTCATTCAATTTAATCAAGTAGGAATTCAATTCTAATTTCAATTTTTTCCACACTTTTTTACTTTTATTTGTTTTTTCCATTCACTTATTCATATTCATATGCTTTTATATTTAGTTAATCTCATTACATTCTATTATTTTCATTCCATTTATTATAATCACTTCATTTATTGATTTACTTTACTTTGCTTAAGTTAAATTCCAATTCCTACAAATTTTCATTTACAAATCCAATTCATTTAACTTACATGAGTTAAATTTTAATTTCATCTTGAAGTTCACTTTTTCCAAGTTTTGTTCAAAAATTTATTCTCTTCTTATTTCACTTCTCATTTAATTAGAAATTCCAAAATTCAAACACCCGGTTCTTATTTCAAATCATTTGAAATAATACATATATATATATATATATAACTCTGTTTTAACAAACCATTTCCTTCAACTTTCAAAAATCAACTTGATTTTTATCCAAAACAATTCCCTTGGAATTTCCAAACAACACCTATTTCCCAAAAACAAATCTCCATATCAAATTACTATGGTAGCAATCTGTTACCTAGAAACTCGAAAATGAATACTGATGATGCCGCAGTCGTCACAAGAATTATTTTCCAGCGACTGAAGTGAGTTCAGTGCTATATCTCTTCCAAAATCCATTTTAAACACTTTCTATTCAGAAATATTCCAAAAATACTACTATTATTCTTTACTAAAATATTTCCAAAATAACACCAATTTCATTTCAGTAACTTTCTGAAAATATTTTATAAACCCTCCGGGATTTAAATTCCTGAATTCTAGTTTGGATCCACTTTAGTTTTAATTTATTTGTATGCTTCACACTTATACAATTTTCCTCTGTTTTTATATCTCATTACAATTTTTTTATAATCTTGTTTGATTATAACACATCAATCTACAATAATAATTCTAGATAATTACTTCCTTTATATCAAAATATATCTTTGGGTAAAATTATTTCATTTACCCCATTTCAAAACAATACTATGTCGAATTGCTCTATTCAAGTGTTTAGAAACCCCTATCGATACAGTTGTACGGACTGTGCCGACCAGAGTTCATAAGCCACTCAATAAATCAACCAACACAATATAAAACAATTTATATTCACTAACAAATACGCGCTAGTATATATTAATACACTCAAACTCATTGTAGGGTACTACTGACCCTATTTCTAATGAGTAATTCCCACTAGAGCCAAGGTTCTCGCTTAACCTTCAGCTCCGATACCAAGTATAACGAACCGGATTTTCGACCCTCGAAAATTGGCATATATATGATCGCTATATAACATGCCAAATATTCAAGTGCCGGAAATACCGATTGTTAGAGGTGAAGAAGAAAACGATAGAAGAAAATAGAAACAACAACACAAAATCTCATAATCGCAGCGGAACAAAATATAATATATAATAACAGATTTTTATACAAAATAATCTATAACTGTTTTATACTTACAATCATCAAAGTACAACAATCAACACATCAATCTGCACAGTTATAATAACTTGTCCTCATACAGCGGAAATATAGATCAAGTACGGAAATACATCTCTATCATCCAGCTCGTCTCCTGAGCTCCATAGCATCCTATCCTGAATCTGTAATACTCGGTCTGACCCGAGCATTATAATAAAATAACTCCCGAGTCAGACTGGATAACCAACGTGAGAAAACACACTTAATTTGAATTATTAAAGTTATCAAAATCCTTGAAAAACAAAGGTATCTCGTAAGACCACGTCACACATAAAAACGACAGGTTTTTACCTTACGATATCCAAAACATTTTTGTCAAAATCGTTTGATATTATAATAGTGTCTAAACAAAGTAGAAAATAGCCGAAATGCTTGCAACTCACGTTTCAGCATAGTTAGGCACAATCAAAACCGTACGGCGCTTATTGGAGAATGGATTCCATATAATGACTAGGCTACGGGGGTACCGCCCATCACAGTACACCTCTAGAAAAATTTACCGAGGACCTCGCCAGGATCCCCTACAATAAAAGACTGGCCCTACCTCTAACCTGGATAGAACCGAATATGTTACCAACCCGGGTATTCCCACCCTTAAATATCGAGCTCTCACTTTTCCATGCACAATCATATCCATAATTTTAATATATCCGAGGGCATCTAGAAAGGTGATAACATACACTAATTGGGTGCGACCCACTTAACCTTGCTGTATCTTCTCTGTTTTAGTCATCCTGGTTGATGAGGCTTGAGGCTAACGATTACCTTTCAAGAACAATTTCACTGAGAATGCTCATCGTCCTCTAATGACGATGTTCGGATAGCATTCGTCCATACAAATTGTCCTGGGTCTGGAAAAACCGAGTCGTCATCTTCACTGTCTTTATGATATCCATTCGTTACGTTCAAACTGGATCGAAGTGGTTTTTGGATAATTAAATCTGATCCCGGTCTCTTCGAAACGATTAACGAAATTGGCCAATAATCATAGCCGGTTATTTAACTATCAAATAACATCCATAAGCAGTCACTAGGCCATTATTTATAATTCTTCAAAACATTCATTCTAAAATATCTTACAAAGATATATATTCAAATCTCTTTCAAATTTATCAATATTTGAAAACATTACCGAATACTTGTTTCCATAACATGATATTTCCACATGTACCTCACTTCAACACTTAGTGAAATATTCCCAACTTTGATTTATAACCCATTACTTAGAAAATATCTCGATATAAATCCTTCGTCTCTAAATATTTTCAAAAACTTCCTTTCCTCACTTAGGAAAAATATTATAATCCATTTTTCGGAAATCATTTCTAATATCAATACTTAGGAGTTTCCTTATCCTATCTCCTACTGTGACGACCGCCTATGACCCTCGCATGGAATCTAGAGATAGTGCGCTGTAAAGTGTGCCAGGCGACCATGGACGATTGTCAAGGTAAATTAAAACAACAGAATCTATCGTATTACTCACAGCGCATGGACAAAATACAATAGAACATATATGTAGTGAAGCTTCACAGAATAAAATCCCATCAATAAAACTTCATAATAGTTGAATACAAGCATCTGAATAGTCAATACAACAAGCCTCACTACATAACACTCAGAGAATACAAATAGCGGAACATCCAGTACATATAATAAGAAGATAATATGCAACCCTCTAGCTCGTCTTCGATATCAGCAACGCGGGAAGCAAGAACAGCACCTGTCACCTGCTACCTAGTCCGCCCGTCCCAAAATGGACGAACAGCCCAAGGCGATAAGAATTAAAACATAAAGCCTTGAGTCAGACAACAGTCTTAGTGAGCAGTAAATTAACTAACAACATACCAAAAGAGCATAAAGGAAAAGGAATAGGAATACAACCCTCCCACTCCACCTCTTTCTATAGTGATAGCCCCTAGACACACACTAAGCAGAAGCAACATAGCAGAGCATACAATTTAAAGTAAAGTAATAATCATTCGAGTCAAGGGCGATGTTTTCCAAGTACCAAGGCCTAAATCAGATAAGCACCCAGAAAATACCGCTCTTGAGTCCGAATGACGATACAACCAAACATCCATGACTCTGGCTATCACTGTTATCACTGCTTCGGTATCACCGTTAATTGAATGACCGACACATTCTTTCAGCCGTCCGTCAAGGGTTAATGGAAACCCCGGTTCTAGACATAACTCCCGCACGTCATCGTGACCCGTGCCTAGGACTATCAAATCTGCCCAGAGTACTCGACCATCAACAGTTAGCCGTTGGGACTATCGAATCTGCCCAAACGTACTCTTGCTTGGAGCATGCTAGAACCTTCAACAACGATGAGACCCAAGCCTCCTAGTCATCCTCCTCGACGACTATTCCCATAACCATCCATTATCCTCAACTCGAACCATTCCCGGAGTTATCATCATGCTTGGGATGATCCCGTCTGGATTAAACCAAGTCTTCATCACATGATGCTTCGCTTCATCACATCCTTGCAAAGCCTCATCTCAACATTACATCATCAAATCTATGCATAAGAGCTTCATCATCCCGCTACATATGCCACGAGCAGCTTTCCCAATTCAAGAGCCTTTCCTTTAGCTTTTGAATCATCTTCGACCATCTTGTCTAAAACCAATCAACAATCATCTAATTCACAGCAATCAATCATGTCAAACATCAATCCAAGTAACCAAGCATTCAAATATAAGCAAAATGGACAATTATAACAATAATGGCAATTTCGTAATTAAGGAGTTGAAAGTCTAACAAGCATGAAAACATGAGAATTATCTCTACAACTTGATGAATGAACTTGCATAGGTTAATAATATACAAAAATGGTTGTCAAATCATCATGAACAATGGATCTACACTTAGGTTTACAAAAATGCATAGAAATCACTATTTTAACACCAAATCAAGCCAACAATCCGATCTACTCCTTTGGATCCGTGTGAGAGATAATCACCACTCACCAAATCACCTAAACAACCTCAAATCAACACGCTTCAGATCTGGACAGCGAAGGATCAAGCTTGATCTATCACGAATCCGCTTCAAACGAAGAAATCTCACTTCAATGGATGAAGATCTTCAACTTTAGCTCTTGGATCTTCGATTTGGATGAAAGGAAGCACTAGATTAGAGTGGAGAAAAGAAGTGAAGAAGTGTAGAAGTCGAGCTCTCAAAATGGCAGCACTTCGTCGCTTCAAAATCCGGATCCCAAAAAGTGAGAACAACCTTCCTATTTATAGCAGAAAATTCACTAAGTCGTAACTCGGCTATCTCCATAGGTCGTCTCCGACCTAACAGATATGCACGTGCGCCCCAACTCCTACGACCTAACACTTCTGCGCATCCAAGCACCCAGCGACCTACGATCTACGCAACGCGCGACTTAACACATGCACTTCCACTTGTATACGACTTACGACCTAACACAGATCGTGACCTAACACTTAGACGCGACTTAACAATAGGTACGACCTAACACTTAGACAAAACCCAGCGACCTAACGCAGACTGCCTCTACGACCTAACAACTCACTGAGTTACTACCTACGACTTATAAAACCTTGCGACCTAACAACTTAGCAACCCACGCGACCTAACAGTGTTACGACCTAACACTTAAGCGCTTACGCGACCTAACACTCAAGCCAATATGCGACCTAAGACTTAGCCAACCACTCCGACTTAGTCCACACGACCAGATACTTAACCCCTTAGGTCGTCCAACGACTTAACTATTAAGTCGTTAACTAGCTTATTTCTTAGGTCGGTCAATCCCATAGGTCGCTCACTCTACTAAGTCGCTAACCTGCTACCCCAGCTCCTCTAGGTCATTGCCGACCTAACTATACTAACCCGGTAACCACTAGGTCGCTAACTCCACTAGGTCTGCCTACCCTTGAGTCGCCATCTCCTTAAGTCGGTTAGTTCCTTAGGTCGTTAACTCGCCCTGCTGACCTAACACTTAACTCACCAAAACTCTTAGGTCATCAACTTCCTTAAGTCGCTGCCGACCTACCCCTTAGGTCGCCAATCCTATAAGTCGGTCACGACCTATCACTTAGGTCGTTCATGACCTAGGACTTAGAAAAAAAAGAATTCTGCCTAAAATCTGAAACGACTTAAAATGCTGAAAATTCCAGATTTGAACGAACTTTTCGATCCGTAAAAATACGGGTCGTTACATTCTCTCCCCCTTAGGAATTTCGCCCCCGAAATTCCAAACAAACAAAGCAATCAAAGACTATTCTGCATGCCTACCATCCATAGCAATCAGCCAACCATGCATCCAATTCTAGCTTAGCATGCAGAATTCTAAAACTTAGAACAAGTTACAATATCGTGAGATGACACGACACCTTAGGGCCATACCTTGAAGAGTTCGGGATGAGCTGCTTTCATCCTCTCTTCCACCTCCCATGTACAGTCGTTATCATCATCACTCCATTGTATCTTGATAACTTAACTACCTTCCTCCTAAGCTGTTTCGTGTCGGTTTCAACAACACGAAGCGGCTTACGAGGTCTTCTATCGACTGGATCAACTTCGAAATCTTCACAGCTATCAACAGAAACCACAGTATTCGAGTCGTGCACATACTTCCGTAGATATGATACATGAAAAACATTGTGCACACCCGACATCTTCCCTGGTAACTCCAATCTATATGCGAGCTTTCCAATTCGCTCGATGATCGGGAATGGTCCAACAAATCTCGGAGTCAATTTTCCTTTCTTCCCGAATCGAATAACATTCTTCAGTGGAGAAATCTTCACAAAAACCATATCACCTACGTCGAATTCCAAATCTTTACGACGCTTATCGGCATAACTTTTCTGACGGTCTTGGGCTGCCTTCATTCGTTGCCGAATGATCTCTATACAATCCGAAGTCTGTCGAATCATCTCTAGCCCAAGTATCAACTTTTCTCCGGTCTCTAACCAACATGTCGGAGAGTTACACGGTCTTCCATACAATGCCCCATATGGTGCCATACCAATGCTTGACTGGTAACTGTTGTTATACGAAAATTCCACCAAATGAAGATGATCTTCCCATGATCCTCCAAAATCCAAAACACAAGCCCTAAGAAGATCTTCCAAAACTCGGCTGACTCTCTCGGTCTGACCATCTGTTTGAGGATGATAAGCTGTACTCAAAAACAACTCGGTTCCCAAAACTTCCTGGAAGCTCTTCCAAAATCCACTAGTGAACAATGGATCTCGATCGCTCACTATACTCTTCGGAATACCATGGAATCGAACTATCCACTTAACATACAACTCAGCCAACTTTGATGCAGTCCTAGTCGATCGAACATGAATGAATCTCGCACTCTTAGTCAAACGATCTACAATGACCCAAATACCTTCGTTTCCCGTTCTTGTTCTAGGTAATCCATCAAAAAAATCCATCGATATCTGCTCCCACTTCCATGTAGGAACTTCTAATGGCTGAAGCAATCCACTTGGCTTCTTCTGTTCGGCTTTTACCAACTGGCAGTTCATACACTTGGAAATAAAATTTCCAACATCCTTCTTCATGCCTTCCCAGTAGTAGGTTCTCTTCATATCCCGATACATCTTATTTCCACCTGGATGAATTGTCAACTTCGAGTGATGACTTTTCTTCAGAACTTCACTCCTCAATTCATCTATATCGGGAACAACTAGTCGTCCTTGCTTCCGAAGCCAACCCTCTCGATCGACCTCGAATCCTTTATCCTTTTCTGGATCCAATCCAGATTCCAATTCACGGATAGTCTTGACAAGCTTATCGTCTCGCTTTTGGCTCTCGCCAATCCTTTCCACAAGAGAAGGTCTTATCGATAAGTTTGCCAACATCTCAGGTTCCAATTCACATCTAGGCCTGAAATCAAATCCAGCTAAATACTCGAGATTCTTCCATTCTGAAAACATGGCTCCCAATCCTTCATGTCTTCGACTTAACGCATCTGCCACTGCGTTACCTTTTCCCGGAGTATAAGCTATACCAAAATCATATGATGCTAAAAACTCTAGCCATCGTTGCTGCCGAAGATTCAAATCCTTTTGGGAGAAAAGATACTTCAACGACTTATGATCTGTAAACAACTCGAATCGAACTCCCAATAGATAATGTCTCCACATCTTCAGAGCAAAAACAATTGCCGCCAACTCCAAATCATGAGTCGGGTAATTCCTTTCGTGCGGCTTCAGTTGTCGACTTGCATACGCAACAACTTTATCCCTCTGCATCAGCACTGCTCCAAGTCCAGTACCACATGCGTCGGTGTAAACCACCATCTCTTCATTCCCACTTGGAATAGTCAAAACAGGAGCACTTGTCAATCTTTCTTTCAGGATTCTGAAAGCTTGCTCACACTTATCTTCCCACTTGAACACTTGGTTCTTCTTCGTCAATTCTGTTAACGGTGCAGCCACTTTGGAGAAGTCTTTGATAAACCGTCGATAATATCCTGCTAATCCAAGAAAACTTCTCAAATCAGATGCATTCTTAGGTCTAACCCAATCCTGGATTGCTGCCACCTTAGCGGGATCAACCGCTATTCCACTTCCAGAAATCACATGGCCTAAGAACCTCACTTCACTCTTCCAGAAGTGACACTTCGAAAACTTAGCCTTCAGCTGATGTTTCCGCAAGATCTCCAAAACAATACGCAAGTGCGCCTTGTGCTCTTCTTCAGTTCTGGAATAAATCAGAATATCATCCACGAACACAAGTACGAACTTGTTCAACTGATCTCTGAACACTCTATTCATAAGATCCACAAAATATGCTGGCGCGTTAGTCAACCCAAACGGCATTACCAGCCACTCAAAGAAACCGGATGGTGTTCGAAAAGCAGTCTTCGGCACACTATCCGTAGCCACTCTCAACTGGTGAAATCCCATTGCCAAATCCATCTGAGAAAACACCTTAGCCTCGTGAAGCTGATCAAACAAGTCATCTATTCTCGGCAATGGATACTTGTTCTTCTTAGTCATCTTATTCAGCTCACGATAATCGACGCACAATCTCAACGACCCATCTGCCTTGGTTGCAAACACAACTGGTACACCCCACTCGGACACACTACGCCGAATGAATCCTTTCTGCAAAAGATCATCAACTTGCACCCTCAACTCCTGCTGTTCCCTAGGCGCCATCCGCCTAAGAGGCATCACAACAGGTCTGGCTCCTTCAACTAGATCTATACGAAACTCGATCTCTCTATGCGGTGGCCACCCTTTGACTTCGTCAAAGACATCCTCAAATCCATTCGCGATTGGCACTAATGACAGTCCATCCCGTGGAACAACTAGCGAATACATGAAGCTCATGAAGACGCCTTCTTCATGCTTACATCGTATCACAACCTTTCGCCCCTCCACATTCTCGACCGTCACTTCCAACCTTTCGCAATCAACCTTCGCCGCATACTTCCTAAGCCAGTCCATACCCAAAATAATTCCGAACCCCGAAAAGTTCAGAACAAAACAATCACAAACAAAAGAGCAATCATGACTCGATACAATCAGACCACGGCATAACATACACAAACAAGACGAACCCCCAACAGGATTAGTCACAACCAATGGCCTATCAACAATATCCGGTTCCAAACCCAACCGGCCTACAAGTTCACTACAAACAAACGAATGCGACGCCCCAGTATCAAACAGAACTCTAACTGGAACACCACATAAGAAAAGAGTACCTTGAACCACAACACTCTTTCCCTTCTCTTCCGCGGTAGGATCTTTCGAAGACGATGGAACAGCTCCCAAAGCATAGGCTTGCACAATCTGCCTGTCCTTCCTTGGTTTTGGACAATTCCTCCTGATGTGTCCTGGCTTGTCACAGTTGTGACACTTCATCGGTACCTTCGGATTCTTACAATCCTTAGAGAAATGGCCCTTCTGCTGACAATTGTAGCAAGTCACTTCGCCTTTCGGCTTCTTCTGGCCATCCCTTCCCTTCTGCTGCTGCTGCTTCCTCTTGTTGTTTCCACCCTGCTGTGGTTTAGACTCTCCCTTGGTCACAGCAACAACAGATCCTTCCTTAGGAAACAGACTCTCATGCCTGAGAGCTTTCTCCACAAGCTTCTCAAATGAATCGTCCAAATGATCCACCAACTGTCTCCCCAGATAACTGTCCAAGCCTGTCACAAACTTCTCATTCTTCTGATAAGCAGATTCAATATACGATCGAGCATACTTGGACAAAGCTTCAAACTCAGAAACATACTCAAGAACTGGTCTCCCTCCCTGCTTGAGCTCCACAAACTTCTTGAACAGAACAGACTTCTGAGCTGTAGAAATGAACTTAGCTTCAAATCTGACTTGGAATTGCTCCCAAGTAATCTCTTCCTCCAGAGTATCAATAGTGATAGAGTTCCACCAAACAGAAGCTCTTCCCTGAAGCTGCCTTGATGCTAACTTCCTCTTAGTCGCATCCTCAATTCCCAAGTCACCAAAGATCCTTCTACAAGCATCTATCCACCTCTGGACCTCAATAGTTGATTCCGTTCCCAAGAAAACCTTCCCTCCGAGAGCAGTATAGTCCTTGCACAACTTAGCAAAATCCACCGGCTTTGGAGTTTGAACTTGAACTCCAACATCCACCGTTGGCCCTGGAGCTGGCATCCTTCTCATGATCGAAGTCATCATAGCTTCGAACATAGCTGCATAATCAGCAGCCCCTTCAGTAGCACAGCCTTCCCTAGCAGCTGGTCTCCCTCTTTGACTCATTCTCAATATCTACAAAAAGGAATGATTAGCACATCTAGAGAAACAACTGCATAAAGGACACAAACTCTACTAAGCTACTATATTATATATAGCAATCATCCATCAAAATACAATTACGTCTCTCATACGTAGTTATGTCAGCGAGCGTTGGGTAAAATCGATTAACCAAAGCTCTGATACCAAATGTGACGACCGCCCATGACCCCCGCATGGAATCTAGAGATAGTGCGCTGTAAAGTGTGCCAGGCGACCATGGATGATTGTCAAGGTAAATTAAAACAACAGAATCTATCGTATTACTCACAGCGCATGGACAAAATACAATAGAACATATATGTAGTGAAGCTTCACAGAATAAAATCCCATCAATAAAACTTCATAACAGTTGAATACAAGCATCTAAATAGTCAATACAACAAGCCTCACTACATAACACTCAGAGAATACAAACAGCGGAACATCCAGTACATATAATAAGAAGATAATATGCAACCCTCCAGCTCGTCTTCGATATCAGCAACGCGGAAAGCAAGAACAGCACCTGTCACCTGCTACCTAGTCTTCCCGTCCCAAAATGGACGAACAGCCCAAGGCGATAAGAATTAAAACATAAAGCCTTGAGTCAGACAACAGTCTTAGTGAGCAGTAAATTAACTAACAACATACCAAAAGAGCATAAAGGAAAAGGAAAAGGAATAGGAATACAACCCTCCCACTCCACCTCTTTCTACAGTGATAGCCCCCAGACACACACTAAGAAGAAGCAACATAGCAGAGCATACAATTTAAAGTAAAGTAATAATCATTCGAGTCAAGGGCGAAGTTTTCCAAGTACCAAGGCCTAAATCAGATAAGCACCCAGAAAATACCGCTCTTGAGTCCGAATGACGATACAACCAAACATCCATGACTCTGGCTATCACTGTTATCACTGCTTCGGTATCACCGTTAATTGAATGACCGGCACATTCTTTCAGCCGTCCGTCAAGGGTTAATGGAAACCCCGGTTCTAGACATAACTCCCGCACGTCATCGTGACCCGTGCCTAGGACTATCGAATCTGCCCAGAGTACTCGACCATCAACAGTTAGCCGTTGGGACTATCGAATCTGCCCAAACGTACTCTTGCTTGGAGCATGCTAGAACCTTCAACAACGATGAGACCCAAGCCTCCTAGTCATCCTCCTCGACGACTATTCCCATAACCATCCATTATCCTCAACTCGAACCATTCCCGGAGTTATCATCATGCTTGGGATGATCCCGTCTGGATTAAACCAAGTCTTCATCACATGATGCTTCGCTTCATCACATCCTTGCAAAGCCTCATCTCAACATTACATCATCAAATCTATGCATAAGAGCTTCATCATCCCGCTACATATGCCACGAACAGCTTTCCCAATTCAAGAGCCTTTCCTTTAGCTTTTGAATCATCTTCGACCATCTTGTCTAAAACCAATCAACAATCATCTAATTCACAGCAATCAATCATGTCAAACATCAATCCAAGTAACCAAGCATTCAAATATAAGCAAAATGGACAATTATAACAATAATGGCAATTTCGTAATTAAGGAGTTGAAAGTCTAACAAGCATGAAAACATGAGAATTATCTCTACAACTTGATGAATGAACTTGCATAGGTTAATAATATACAAAAATGGTTGTCAAATCATCATGAACAATGGATCTACACTTAGGTTTACAAAAATGCATAGAAATCACTATTTTAACACCAAATCAAGCCAACAATCTGATCTACTCCTTTGGATCCGTGTGAGAGATAATCACCACTCACCAAATCACCTAAACAACCTCAAATCAACACGCTTCAGATCTGGACAGCGAAGGATCAAGCTTGATCTATCACGAATCCGCTTCAAACGAAGAAATCTCACTTCAATGGATGAAGATCTTCAACTTTAGCTCTTGGATCTTCGATCTTGATCTTCGATTTGGATGAAAGGAAGCACTAGATTAGAGTGGAGAAAAGAAGTGAAGAAGTGTAGAAGTCGAGCTCTCAAAATGGCAGTACTTCGTCGCTTCAAAATCCGAATCCCAAAAAGTGAGAACAACCTTCCTATTTATAGCAGAAAATTCACTAAGTCGTAACTCGGCTATCTCCATAGGTCGTCTCCGACCTAACAGATATGCACGTGCGCCCCAACTCCTACGACCTAACACTTCTGCGCATCCAAGCACCCAGCGACCTACGACCTACGCAACGCGCGACTTAACACATGCGCTTCCACTTGTATACGACTTACGACCTAACACAGATCGCGACCTAACACTTAGACGCGACTTAACAATAGGTACGACCTAACACTTAGACAAAACCCAGCGACCTAACGCAGACTGCCTCTACGACCTAACAACTCACTGAGTTACTACCTACGACTTATAAAACCTTGCGACCTAACAACTTAGCAACCAACGCGACCTAACAGTGTTACGACCTAACACTTAAGCGCTTACGCGACCTAACACTCAAGCCAATACGCGACCTAAGACTTAGCCAACCACTCCGACTTAGTCCACACGACCAGATACTTAACCCCTTAGGTCGTCCAACGACTTAACTATTAAGTCGTTAACTAGCTTATTTCTTAGGTCGGTCAATCCCATAGGTCGCTCACTCTACTAAGTCGCTAACCTGCTACCCCAGCTCCTCTAGGTCGTTGCCGACCTAACTATGCTAACCCGGTAACCACTAGGTCGCTAACTCCACTAGGTCTGCCTACCCTTGAGTCGCCATCTACTTAAGTCGGTCAGTTCCTTAGGTCGTTAACTCGCCCTGCCGACCTAACACTTAACTCACCAAAACTCTTAGGTCATCAACTTCCTTAAGTCGCTGCCGACCTACCCCTTAGGTCGCCAATCCTATAAGTCGGTCACGACCTATCACTTAGGTCGTTCACGACCTAGGACTTAGAAAAAAAGAATTCTGCCTAAAATCTGAAACGACTTAAAATGCTGAAAATTCCAGATTTGAACGAACTTTTCGATCCGTAAAAATACGGGTCGTTACACCTACATTTCCGAAATTTATATTATTTCCTTTTTAGATTTTCCAAAGTCGATTATACTCACTTATAATCTCGTTTATCCATTTACAACTTCTAAAAATCATATCCGTTTCCACATCTCGAGAGAGTATATAAACAAATTTGAATCTTTTTTCAAAACTCTATATATGTCTAATAAGTATTTTTAAAGAATGATAATTTATTTTATTTTTTTAAAACACGTTTAAGTAATTATTCAAAATATCAAAACTCTTTAATTAAAACATCAAAACTCATTTCCAACTTAAATTATATAAACTAATCGGTTTACAAAGCTGATTATAAAAATTAGAATTTATTTCAATATAAATTTATTTTTGGATAACCCACTTCCTAAAATATTCCCATACTAACTAGTTTAAAATTTTCATAGTTTAATAAATAAGATTTCCCTTTTGAAAACAAACTTAACTTCTGAATAAAAATATTTATTTATTTTTAAAAAATCTTAATAACCAATTTTCAATTTATAAATCCCTCTCGATTCACAACACATTGATTTCCTTTATAATTCCCTAGCTATTTCACTTTCCAAAAATAGACTCTACTATTTTTTTCCCAAAAATTATTTTCATATCTCGATATAAATTCACACTATGAAATTTTATTCCAATTTATCAACTAATATCATTTCCCTTATTTATATACATCGTTTATAAATTTTATAAACTCATTTCCAAATCTATCACAAATTTACATTAATCACTCCATTTTCAAATCGATTTCTATTAAAATCCTATTTATAAATCTATTACTCAATAAACTCCAATTATTTCTTGAACTCGTTTAAAATTCCAATTTCAACTTCTTTTCCATATTTTCAAAAATATCATTTGAAAATCCATTATTAAAAATTCTTTATATAAATTATTTTAAATTTATACTTTAAACATTTTACGAATAGTTAAGTACAACTCTAATAAAAAAATTCAATTCAATTTCGATATAAATATTTTTATATCCAAAATCTCCTTTTAAATTCCTCCAAATTCAAAAATAATATTTATGGTATTTAAAATACCAAAATCTAAGGCCAGTGCTACTATAGCATCCAATAATTCAAATTACAACAATAACCTATAACAGATTATTCTAACACATCACATATTACTATATATGGAAATCAATCAATATAAATTTGAGGAATCCAGTTGGATCCCTCCAATATGTTTCCCTGCATCCATAGATGTTAATGCAACATAAAAATACCAATCTCACTTCGAGGGGGATATCGCGGTATATAGGGTCATCCGCTATTATGCGGGGCACATAGGGTCTCATCCTCTCCAATCGGCGGGAATAATACCCAACTACTAATATATATACTACTGTATATAATATAACATTTAACAGATAATAATATATCAATTCAACCAAGCATCCAATGATTAATTTTAATTATTATAAATTATAGCCGGTAACTCCAAATGAGTTAGATTTACTTACCTTGGTTTTTATTTTTGCTGATCGTTGCAATTTCAAATTTATTCCATTGCGTAGTGTTTTGTCGCTACAATCCAACATGACTCGAGTTTGAAATTTTGAAATTCGCACGAATAATTTACAAATTATATAAGTTAACATTTTTTTATACTTACTAATAATACTTTTATTAAATTTAATTAAAATAAATTATTTTACCATCTTCCCAAATTCAACTTCTGAGACCCTAAACCACAATTGCCGAGCTTCCATCGACCAAAGCTCCTCCGTCCTTTTGCCAAACTATCCCAACTAGATTTTTGAAACAATGCCACTGCTTTTGATTTCGAGCTCCCTGATTCAGTAATGATCACCAAGCCCTCAGATCCAAAATCTACTTCCGAACTGATAACATCATTCTTGGAAACGAAAACTGGGTCGGAAGCAAAAGGACTTTTTCTCGACTTTGCAGACCGAACAATCACAGCTTCGACCCACCCTAATCGAGCGGCTAAAGGTCGCGACTTCTGCCATAACACCTCACCCGCCACCGCGCCCTCACCTAGCAATCGCCGCGCACCGATCAGCAACACAGCCAACCTCCCAGATTGTTATTCGATTTGACGAGCCTCCTCTATTATTCGCGACCCCACCTGATGTTGCGACTTGCCCCGCCTGAGCGCCTCCATCACGCTCCATCGCGAACACTGCGACACCTTCCAGTCTCCAAGCGCCTGCCGCGACTTCCATAGTCGATTCTATCGCTAGCCCCCTTTTTTTTATTTTGATTTCGTTTTTTTTTACTTGAAAATGAATTTTTATTTCGTTTTCGTTCATCTGAAAAAGGGAAGAGGGAGGACGTTTTTATCCAATTTCGTTCGAGATGGATTTGAATTCCCTCTTTTTTTCTCATGATTCACTTTTGAAAGAGGGAGAGACAGACGTGATTTTTGAGTCGAGCTGAAGGGATAGGGACGTGATTTAAAGGGTGAAAGGGGCGTACGTGATAGGTGGCGTGTATGAAAAGGAACAGTAGTTGATTGGTCAATATATATAAATAAATAAATTTTCAAAATATCTCGATTTACGCAACTCAAAATTTCAAACCCCTATCGAGGCATGCCGCTAGGCGTTCATAATGTTATACCCCTATTTCGAATGCAATGGAAAAGGTTTCTAGTCCTAATTCGATCGTATTGAGAAGATAGGTTTTTGAACCCAATTATTATATTGAATTTTCGATATTAAATTCAACGCGTTTATATCCCGTACGACCAAACGGTAAATCCAAACACTACGAAATTTGAAATATGCTAATAACACACTATTATAGATCCAATGGAACTGGTTTCGTCGAGTTCTGAAACTGTGCCCAAGATTGCTATTTTAACGTGTCGATTAAATCGAAAATTTCAAAAATTAACGAAATCACTCGAATTTTCAGTTTTAAAATCTTACTAACATAATTAAAATCCCAAATCCAATATTTAAACCATTTAAATATTCAAAATTAACCGTCGAAAAATTTGGGTCATTACAAGTATAATCGATTTTGGTAAATGTAAAAGGAATTATTATAAATTCGGGAAATGTAGGAGATAAGATTTCAAATAATTCCTGAGTATTGATATTAGAAATGATTTCAGAAAATGGATTTATAATATTTTTCTAAGTGTAGAAATGAAAGGTTCTTAGAAATATTTAGAGACGAAGAATTTATATCAAGATATTTTTCTAAGTAGTGGATTGTTTGCACAAAAAATGGACAAACACCTCAAAGTTGTATGATTTAGTAGATCTTATGTTATTCTTAGTGATTTGGGTGATTCATGCAAATATATGAAAAGCAGGGGCTAAACTGTAAAAAGACACGCAGATTTATAGTGGTTCAGCCAGAATGTGCCTACGTCCACTTTATATGTTATTTCTCTTCTCTTGTTTTGATTACAAGTACAAAGCTTTGATACAAGTAAAAGAAAGTTGTTTGAAAGTTCTCTCCGTGCTTGAGCTCTCAAACTTGTCCCCCATTGTTGTACCCCTGCCTCTCTATTTATAGAGTGAGGTTGGGGGCAGGGGTCTTGGATGTATACAGCTGCTGGTGGGCCTGGGCTGAAGTGATCTGGCCTGGCAGTCTGGTTCGGTATTCTCTTGGTTCGGTGAAGTATGGAGTTGGTCCGGTTGGGCTTCATCCGGTGAAGTGTGGAGCTGGTCCGGTTGGGCTTCGTCCGGTGAAGTGTGGAATGGTGAGGTTGGACCGGTGGCAGTTGCCGGATGAAGGTCTACCGAATGGACTTGAGGGAGGATTGCCGAATGTACTCGAGGGAGGGCTGCCGAATGGGTCATTCCGAATGGACTTGAGGGAGAGCTGCCGAATGAATCACGTCTCTGGGTCTCGAGGTCTTCCGGGTAAGAATTCACCCAACATTTGCCCCCCAAAGTAGGGCATATGTCTAACATATGTCGTGCTTTGTCTTCCTTCGTTCGGTCTTGGTTGCGCCGAGCCAGTTGGTCCGGTCGATGTGCTTCGCTTATAAATAAGGGCGCCACTCTACTATTGTTTCTTCACTTTTCGAGATAGCCGAACCACTTGACTCCTATTTTTTCCGAACTAGACCCTTATCATTGCCGAATCAGGTGAGATTTTATTCTGCCGAATGAGTGTTTGCCGAATGAGATCTTATTCTCGTATTACCGGACGAGAACGGGAGACACCGAATGAACCCATATTTGAACCACCGAATGGACCTTGAGAGTTCGAATAACGAACGAGAATTTCCATTGTCTTTACCGAATGACGATGGGAGTTTGAGCACTTTGAACTTTCTTTGCTTACACTCGAGACACCGAATGAACCCATACTTGAACTCCGAATGACAATGATACCGAATGAAACTGATACTGAATATGTTTTTACCGAATGAAGTCATATACTTGTTTATATCCTCTGTTCTAAATGTGTTTTTCCGGTATTGTAGATAATGTCTCGCAAAGTAGAAACTCGATCAGACAAGAAGCGATCCGTGGGTGAAGGAGAGTCATCGGCTGTGCCCCCAGCTCAATCAGGATCGGAGCGTCATGGGCCCGCCCCGAGGTCATTAGTGGAAGGATATGGTCCCCAGGAGTTGCTGGATTCCCCGCCTGACTGCTTTCCTAGCCTTCTCAAAGAGGAGCAACTCGATGTTATATCTCGTTCTTTTGGGATTGATAGAGCCCTCATGCTGCTGCCGGGTCCAGGAGTCATGCCATACAGTCCTCCCGAAGGATACTTCGCTTATAGCAGGTACCATTGCATGTGTGGTGCTATCCCGCCTCTCAATGCTTGGATAGTTAGCTTCCTCACGTACCTGAAGGTGGCCCCATTTCAGCTTCAGCCCAACTCTTACGCCATACTGGTGAGCCTTTTCGTTATTTTTCGGAGGAAGTATGGTCGCGCTCCCTCCAACCGGGAGATCCGGTACTTGTACAATTTAAGGGGCTACAAGAAGGGGTCCCCATATATTAACTTGGAATCTGCTGTGACCTTCAAGCCGGTCCTGGACCTTTATTCCAAATTCAGCATGTTCAAGAAAGAGTGGTTCTTTGTTAGGGACGACTCCGTCTCTATCCGGCGCTTTACCTCTGGATGTAAGTTGATGCTTTTACTTATAATTTCTATCCTGATTGTGATGCTTCTTCTCATACTTTCTCATTTTTGCTAGCGACAGGTGGCTTTCCTGTTGTGGAGACTGACCGCCTGGTTCAGACGGCGGCGGAGATAGAAGGCATTCTTGGGAAATACAGATCATCTGCTTACTTGATTAGAAATGCGATCCTTCTAGAATACAACTTGATCCTTCCGCAGCAGTCTGTAGTTAAGTTGAGGGAAACGGCGGAAGAGAGGGCGGCTGCTCAAGCCAAGGGAGGCGTTGCGGCAGAGGGTGGAAAGAGAAAACCATTCATGAAACCTCCAGCCGTTGGAGGTAAGAAACTTAAGAGGTCAGACGGTCCTTCTCCCAGCAATTGTCCACTTACTCAGGGGGAGATTGACGCGGAGGAGGAAAGAGGTGAGGCGGAGGGCGGAAGTGACGTTGAGCGTCTTGGTGACGAGGGTGGCGATGGACAGGGTGGTGATGGTTCCAGGGCTCTGTCTTCTGGGCAAGTAGGCGAGATGCAAGAGTGGACGGATGATGCTCTCCGTCAAGCTTTTGAGGGGTTGGGTGATGATCCGGCTTTGGTTGAGAAGACCGGGGAGGCGGACAAAACCGGGACTGGTGCAAGTGAGTCTTCTCCGACTATTCCGGCCAAGGTGGCTCTGACAACTCAAGGTGAACTCTTGACCCCTGCATGCTTCACTAATGATAGGGACTTAGGAATATTTTATGACCCGCTCCCGTCCTGGAATGAAATCCGGGACTTATTGCAGTATCCCACTCCTCCCCAGGGTTTGTACAACCACAGCTGTGTTTCTTTTTCTTTTCTAATCTTGTAATTTACCGCGTTCCTTGAATCATATTGTAATGTAAGATTATGACACTTGTTCTTTATATCAGGAGCAGGCAAGACGCCCAAAGCTTCAGACCTTCGACACAGGCTCGAGCAATATAAACTTTCCAAAATTTCTGCTAAGCCGAAGCCCTCAGCCCAACGCTCCGGGGATGTAGTCGGGTACCGTCCTCTTCTTGGGGTCATCGAAGAGGGTATTCAGCAGAGGAAGAGGAGTCATCCTTTATCCGAAACTTCGCTCGGTTCTCAGCCTCCGGCTCAGCCTATTCATGATATTACTGAGGAGGGCAGCGAGTTTGTATCTTCTCCACACCCGTCCGGAAACCCTTCTGTTGTTCATATCGACCGTCCCGATCTGGCCCGTAATCCATTTGCCGGTCATCCTGATCTGGATCCGGGTTCTCAGGATATTAATTTTGACGAAGTTACTGGTGAACACCTTCTCCCCCGTAACCCCATGGTACGAGTACTTGACGAAGCCAAGTCCTTAGACCTCGATCTACTCACCACTCGTATAGTCACTATGGGAGACGAGGCCAAGGCCAACATTGATCGGGTGGCGGAGGAGGCCAAGAAGCTGATGGGGCATCACGCTCGGCTGGTTAAGGCCGGAGAGGAGATAGGGAGCGCCAATATCCGACTTCGATTGGTGGTCTCGGATCAAGCCAAGCAGCTTGCGGATCAGGCTATCCAGATTTCTCAGCATGAGGCTGCCACTGGGCGATTAAGGAGAACCATGGAAGAGGCTAGTCGGGCCGAATTGCGGAAAATGGAAGCTGCTTGCAAAGAGCGGATTGACATGGCTATTACCACGGTGGATGAGGTTCGGAGAGCGGATCTCGAGCAGGTGGAGGAATTGTCCGAGAAGCTTGAGGCTGCAGAGCTTGCTCAAGCTAAGTTGAGGGAAGAGATGGCGGTGATGCGGAGGTCCCTTCAAGCTGATTGCTCGAGATACAGACTGGAGAGAGATGCTGCCGTGGAAAGGTTGTCGGCCTCCGATGCCCGGATGAGGGAGTTTGAGGAGAACGAAGGAATGATGGATGACATGCTCCAGGACATGTATTTCCGGACTTGGAAGCAGGGTAACCTCTCTTGGATGGATGATTATCCCAGAGTCATGGCCAAGACATATCTTCGGGCTTTGGAGGAGGCTAAGGCTGATGCAGATAAAGAGGGTGGAACGGTCTTCAGTATGGATGTGGTCACGGCCCAGTTCACCAAGGAGGAGAAAGTGGCGGTAAAAGAGGGTATGCGGCTGCTTGCTGCTGAAGAGGCGGGTGTGCAGGTAGAAGATGACGACCAGGATGGTCAAGAAGCTAGTACTGGTAAGTCTTCCTTTCTAGTCTTTCTGTTAACTTGGTTACTTATCACTAATGAATCCTTTTTATGACCGGACAGGCGGGCAAAAGAACAAGGACAAGACTTCGACGCAACCAGCTCCATGACTGAACCTGAGAAATTCTTTTTGTAGGCTTGGCATTGTTGTATCTGTTAGTCTTAAGACAGTAGAGTAACTTCCAAGTTGTAATTCTTGCTACTTGTAATAACATTATTCTTGACGTGTAATTTTTTAGCTCAAGTTGATTTTGTCATTTCTTGAATATTTGTTGCTATTTCGACATATCGTATGAGAAATGTAGCTATGTGTATTCTTGTAATTAAATTGTGTTTGATGTCAGATTCTGGTTTTAAATCATAATCTCATGACTTGCAATGTTAGCGTGTGGTGTGGAAAAATCAAATTATAGTCATACATTTGTACATAAAGGAAGAAAATACCGCCTTTCATGTTCTGTTTGTAAATGGAAGTTTCGAATATCTTGTATGACCAAGCATGGAGAGCAGTTGACTGCCCCGCCATCTGATTGTGAATCTCTGCATCCATTGGCGGGTATCTCTTACCCTGCATCCTGTACTTTATGGTTTGTTATAGAGGATAGGAGGAAAGTTTTTTAAGTAAAACTGAAATATGTGGAATAGTAAAACTTCCAGTCACGGAAGGCCTTCGATGTGCTTAAGTTCGTGGCAAACGGGTTTTGTAGTCACTTTCCCTAGCTGTGGGTCTTGGAGACATTTGTCACCCATCTTACGCCTCCGCGGGGAGTTAATTCTTTTTTACCACAGCCGCACTTAAGACACACCGGAGCCGAGATCGCGCACAGTAACTACCCGGGCCATTATGGCCCGTACTCATGGGTATTATTCGACTTACTGTGGCCGGCTAGCGTGGGTGCCGATCGTCAACTGTGAACTGCCCCTGGCTGGCCACACCTTACGTTGGGGCTTATAATCGGTTCACAGTCGCCGGCGAGCCTAACGCCGTAATGAGCTGCCTCGGCTATAGTCGGCCTTCTCGGTGGCTTATAATCGGCTCATTACAGTTGGCTTTAAGGGCCGTCGCGAGCAATGAGTTAACCCGCAGCAGAGGGATGCTGGAGCAAAAGTGTCTCATTGGCGAGGGCATAGATTCGCATAGTACCTGTTGGGGCTTGTCCACGTGAAGTTGCATTGTGGAGTGCTTTGAATAGAAATGCTATATGCTCAGGATTTTGTTCAACAGAAAAGGATAAAGTTAACAAGCAGCCAAGATACAAAGGAACAAGTTAAAAAAGAGACAAGGCTTTTTTAAAGTGGTTCGGCACGAAAAAATGCCTACGTCCACTGATTCTCTTCGTTAATTCACTTCATATGGGCAATACAAGTTAAGAAAAGTATCGACGGAGGTGTTGGATGTTCCATGCCCTCTGGAACACCTCTCCGTCCACTGTTGACAAAATATAGGCTCCGTTGTGGAGATCTTTATGAATTACATATGGTCCATCCCAGATTGGGTCTAGTGCTCCGGGGCGAGGGAAGATTCGCTTGAGGACAAGATCCCCTTCTCGTAAGGCACGATGCTTGACTTTGGAGTTGTATTGTGCTGCCACCTTTTGCTTGTGGGCTGCTGTTTTTAGGACTGCATCATTCCTTCTCTCCTCGACTAGATCCAAAGACATGTTGAGGAGCTCTTCGTTTTCTTCTGGGTTATAGTGGATCCTACGGTGGGAAGGCACAATGGTTTCAACTGGGAGCATAGCCTCCGATCCGTATGCCAAAGAGAAAGGAGTGTGCCCTGTTGATGTTCTGAAAGATGTGCGGTAGGCCCATAGTGCCGTAGGGAGTTCATCCACCCAAGCGCCCTTTGACTTTTCGAGCTTCTTTTTGATCAGAGTTTTCAGAATTTTGTTGACTGCTTCGACTTGTCCGTTTGCTTGGGGATATGCTACGGATGAGAAGCTTTTGTGAATTCCGTGTTCTTGGCACCAGTTGGCGAATTCCTCGCTGTCAAACTGAAGTCCGTTGTCTGATATGATTTTTAGTGGGACTCCGTACCTGCACAGAACATTTTTGATTAAGAAGTTGATAACTTTCGCTGAAGATACTTTATTTAGAGGTTCTGCTTCCACCCATTTGGTGAAATAGTCGACTGCTACTATAGCATATTTGGCGCCGCCTCGACCCATTGGCAGTTCACCGATTAAGTCAATTCCCCATACTGCAAAGGGCCAAGGGCTGGTCATCTGGGTAATCTCGGTTGTTGGTAGCCGAGGGACCTTAGCAAACTTTTGGCATCTGTCACACTTCTTGACGAAATCTAAGGCGTCCTTGCTTAAGGTGGGCCAGAAATATCCGTATCGGAGTATCTTTTTTGCTAACGTTTGCCCTCCGGTGTGATCTCCGCAGCTTCCTTGATGAATGTTGGATAAGATTTCCTTGGCTTCCCTTCCGGCGACACACCTTAATAATGGGTTAGAGAACCCGCGCCGATAGAGGATGTCTCCTTGCATGGTGTAGCGGGACGCTTTCCTCAAGATTTTCTTGACTTCGTTACGCCTGTCGGGTAGTGTGCCATTTTGTAGGTAGTCTCGGATGGGAGTCATCCAAGTTGCTTCTTCGGTTGCAGCTATCAGATTCACTTGCTCAAAACTTGGGATCATTTGCTTTGAGACAGTTACTGCTCCGAAGATGGCCTCGTCTCCCATACTTGCTTGCTTTGCCAATTCGTCGGCCTCTTGGTTCTCTTCCCGAGGGATGTGTTTGACTAAGTAGTGGTCTAATCGGCTGAGAAGTAACTTGGTCTTCTTTAGATATGCTATGAGTCGTTCTTCTCTAGCTTGGAATTCCCCTAGTATTTGATTAACAATAAGCTGAGAATCGCTGTGAAGACACAAAGAATTGGCTCCGATCTCGATAGCAATTTCTAATCCGGCTATTACTGCTTCGTATTCTGCATCGTTGTTGGTGGCAGTGAATTCCAACCTTATAGCATAGTGCAGTTTATTTCCCCTGGGAGTGATGATTACCACACCTGCCCCCGAGCCTTGTTCGTTAGATGCACCGTCCACAAAGAGATTCCACTTGATATCTTCTGTTATTTCCAGTTGCTCCTTATCCTCGTTGGTAGTGAATTCTGCAATGAAATCAGCCATGGCTTGTCCCTTGATGGCGGTGCGAGGGTGATAGGTGATATCATATTGACTCAGCTCAATACACCATTTAAGTAGTCGCCCGGAAGTGTCGGGACGATGGAGTACCTGCCTTAGTGGTTGATCGGTTAGAACCTTGATGGAATGGGATTGGAAGTAATGACGCAGCTTTCGTGAAGTGATTAGTAAGCAGTATGCTAACTTTTCAAGCTTAGGATATCTGACTTCTGCCCCAGTAAACCTTTTACTGACGAAGTAAACTGGTCGTTGCGTGCGGTTATCTTCCCTTACCAAGGCAGCGCTTAGAGCGTGAGATGACACAGCAAGGTATAGGTATAATTCTTCGCCTTCGCTTGGGGTCGAGAGTACCGGTGGTTTCTGGAGGTGTTCGATTAGGTTAAGGAAAGCGGTCAAGCATTCGTCCGTCCATTCGAACTTTCCTTTATCTTTCTTTAGAGCTTCGAAAAAGGGGACGCACTTGTCCGTTGCTTTGGAGATGAATCGGCCTAGGGCAGCCACTTTTCCATTTAGGCTTTGCATTTCCTTTCGGGTGGAAGGTATCTTGATGTCTCTTAATGCTCGGACTTGTTCAGGGTTTGCTTCTATCCCTCGGGCATGGACGATGAATCCTAAGAATTTTCCTGATGACACTCCGAAGGAGCACTTCAGTGGATTCAACTTCATTCCATACTGTCGAAGTACCTGGAACATTTCGCCCAGGTGGCTTACGTGATCTTTGGCTTCCCGTGATTTTACCAGCATGTCGTCTACGTATACTTCCATTGTTCGTCCTATTAGCCCTGCGAACATCTTGTTGACGAGGCGCTGGTAGGTGGCTCCTGCATTTTTAAGTCCGAAGGGCATCACTTTGTAGCAGTACAAACCCCGGTCGGTGATGAAACTAGTGTGATCTTGGTCGGGAGCATGCATAGGAATTTGGTTATATCCCGAGTATGCATCCATAAAAGACAGGAGTTCGTGCCCGGCTGTGCTGTCTACAAGTTGGTCGATTCTGGGAAGCGGAAAGCAATCCTTTGGGCAGGCGTCATTTAGGTTGGAGAAGTCAATGCAGGTCCGCCACTTCCCATTAGCCTTCTTTACTAGTACCGGGTTGGCGATCCATTCTGGGTAAATAGCTTCTCGTATGAAGTCATTGGCGAGTAGATTCTTTACTTCTTCATCGAGGGCTGCTGATCGCTCTGCCCCCATACTTCTCTTTTTTTGTTTTACGGGTGCCTTGGTAGGATCAATTTTTAATACGTGGCACGCTATGTTGGGGGAGATTCCGGTCATGTCAGCGTGTGACCAAGCGAATACATCCAAGTTGTGGCGGAGAAAATCAACGAGTTGTTCCTTCAATTCAGTTTTCAGCTGCGACCCAATTTTCAGTAGCCTACTTGAGTCGTGCTTGTCTACAGATATAAACTCCATAGCCTCTGCAGGCTCGGCGGTGGCCTCCTCCTCTTTGTCCCTAGGGTCTAATTCATTGAAAGGGTCGCTGGTGTATCGAAGAGGAGGGGCTTTCTTTAGTTGCTATGCTTCAAGGCTTTTTGTGCAGAGGGCAATCTCTACACCTTTCCCTTTATCTCTCCTGTGGTTGTTGCGAAGTTCGGTTACATAGCAGTCTCGTGCAATATCCTGGTCTCCTTCCACTTCCCCTACCCCATTGTCTGTTGGAAATTTCATTTTCAGGCACCACGGGGCTAGGACAATCTGGAAGTCAGATAGGGCTGGTCTTCCTAGGAAGGCGTTGTAGGCCGAATGGTTTTCTATCAGCACAAACGTCTGTTTCCTTACAACGGAGCGGGGATGGCTTCCAATTTCAACGAAGAGGTCCAGCTGCCCGATGGGCATTTTCGCATCTCCAGTGAAACCGTGTAGCGGTTTATCGCAGGGAGATACGTCCTTCATTGACAACCTCATTTTGTCGAATGCGTGTTTGAACAGGATATTTACAGAGCTTCCAGTGTCTACCAGGATTCGGTAAACTTCGGCGGGACCGAGTCGGGCAGAGATAACCATGGGATCCATGTGAGGGTACTGTCTTCCTTCTAGGTCGCGTTTACTGAATGTGATGTCATCACTTTCTTTCCGCTTTGGGTGGCGCTCTTCTATAACCGTATTGACGCAGTCTCTATTGTCTCTGAGCGACTTCCCATATCTTTCCATCTCTTTCCAACTTCTGTCTGCGATGTGTGGACCTCCTGAGATGGTATGGACCACTATCTTCTCTTGACTAGAGCTGCTAGCGTTGCGGTCGCCTCTGCCGGTCCCTGGTGAGGGTAGCCTTGGGTTTTCATTGACAGGAGCTGGAGTCCTGTCTTGACTTTTTACATAGCGCTCCAGTTTCTTTCTTCTGATGTGTTCCTCAATCAGATCCCGGAGATGATGGCATTCGTTGGTATCATGTCCGTGGGATTCGTGGAAGCGGCAGAATTTTCCAGATTTCTGTGCGCTATCTGATTCCTTCTTGTATGGTGGGCGTTTGTATCTAACTTCGCCTTGGGTGGCAAGGAAGATGTTTTCGACGGTCTCGTTCAAAGGGGTGTAAGAGTCGAATCTTGGTCCTGGCCGATATAGGCGTTTCTCTACTTTCTTGCCCCCAGCATTGTCTCTGGAATCATTTCTTCGAACGTCCCTTGCCACAGCAGGGGCGTTGCCATGGGTCGTCTTACTTTGCTGTCCTGACTGCCCCTCAATGGCGGCATCCTCAAGCCTCATGTATTTCCCGGCTTCATGGAAGAAATCGGGTAAAGTAGCTGGTTTTTCTTTTGTCAATCTCCTAGCAAATTTAGTGTCCGGATGCACCCCACTGCAGAGGGCCATTAGGATAAGCTTCTCATCGGCATCTTGAACTGCGGCTGCTGCGGCGTTGAATCTGGTTAGGTATTGCTGCAGCTTTTCTCCAGGTTTCTGTTTGACGCTGGATAAGGAATAAGCGTCCTTAGGTTGCTCCACATGAATGCGGAACTGACTGATGAATTTTTCTTTCAACATTTCCCACGAGCTGATGGATCCTTGGGGTAGATGACAGAACCAGGAGGTAGCAAGATCTGCTAAGAAGAGCGGGAAGCATTTGCACAGCACTCCCTCTGTTGCTCCACTCATGAGCATATGCTGCGTGTACCTCTGTAAGTGTACAACGGGATCGGAGGTTCCTTTGTAAGGTTCCATTGTTGGCATCTTCCATTCTCGGGGGGTGATAGCAATTTCGATATTGCGGGCGAAAGGGCTGGTTACCCTAGCGCCTATCCCTCGATCTCTTTGCTCCCGTTGGACACACTCTCTGAATAAGCGTGCCATCCTTTCATCAGAATTTGGAGCGGACAGAAATGAGTTTGGTTCCGTTCTGTGGGGTTGATTCCGACCAGACAACCTGTAGGGATGGTATCGTCTATCATTCCTCATATTTTCCAGTGGCTGCCTTTGATCTTCTGGGAGCATGCTTGGATCAGCTACAGTTGGCCCTTGCCTTGATCTTCCCCTGTTGGGTTCTGATCTAAGCACTTCCTCGGGTCCAACTTCGGGCTGAACTCTAGCTCGGCCCCGTTCACTGGTGTTTCTGTGGTTAGGCAGCATGACAGGCTCAGCTGCAGTTGACCTCCGCCCGGTACCTTCCCCGTTGGGTTCGGCACCAAACGTTTCCTCAGGCCTAACTTCGGGCTGAGCTCGGTCTCGGCTCCTACCACGGCTACTCCTGCCGTTAGCTCCTTCGAAGAAGGAAGATCTTTGCTGTCTCTGAGATCCTCCAGATTGGGACTCGCCCCATGATTCAGTGTTGCGGTTGGATTCTTCAGCGTCCCTCAAGCGTGACATGAGATGGTCCACCAAGGCTTCCTGCTGGGACGTGAAGCGGTTAGTCACTTCAACAACAACTCTGTCCAAATCTGCCCTAGTAATTGCTGCAGGCTGTTCTGTGGCAGGAGTGGTGGGGTTAGCCTGTCCTCCATTTGTTACCGTTGCTGGAGGAGGAGGATTTACTTGATTTGCGATAGCTGGATCAGGAAGGCTACTGGATGCGATGTTTTTTCCTTTGTTAACATCTTTTCTCTGTTTGGGAGGCATGTTTTCCAAGTGGCGGATGATGCTGTTAGGAAAACTTGTTAAGCGGATGAAGCTGGAGCTTCGAGCTTCACCCTCTCAGTGAAAGCACCAAAAATGTTTGCACAAAAAATGGACAAACACCTCAAAGTTGTATGATTTAGTAGATCTTATGTTATTCTTAGTGATTTGGGTGATTCATGCAAATATATGAAAAGCAGGGGCTAAACTGTAAAAAGACACGCAGATTTATAGTGGTTCAGCCAGAATGTGCCTACGTCCACTTTATATGTTATTTCTCTTCTCTTGTTTTGATTACAAGTACAAAGCTTTGATACAAGTAAAAGAAAGTTGTTTGAAAGTTCTCTCCGTGCTTGAGCTCTCAAACTTGTCCCCCATTGTTGTACCCCTGCCTCTCTATTTATAGAGTGAGGTTGGGGGCAGGGGTCTTGGATGTATACAGCTGCTGGTGGGCCTGGGCTGAAGTGATCTGGCCTGGCAGTCTGGTTCGGTATTCTCTTGGTTCGGTGAAGTATGGAGTTGGTCCGGTTGGGCTTCATCCGGTGAAGTGTGGAGCTGGTCCGGTTGGGCTTCGTCCGGTGAAGTGTGGAATGGTGAGGTTGGACCGGTGGCAGTTGCCGGATGAAGGTCTACCGAATGGACTTGAGGGAGGATTGCCGAATGTACTCGAGGGAGGGCTGCCGAATGGGTCATTCCGAATGGACTTGAGGGAGAGCTGCCGAATGAATCACGTCTCTGGGTCTCGAGGTCTTCCGGGTAAGAATTCACCCAACATGGATTAAAAATCGAAATTGGAAATATTTTAATAAGTGTTGAAGTAAGATATGGGTTGAAATATCCTGTTATGGATATAAGTATTCGAAAATGTTTTCAAATATTGAAATATCGAAAGAGATTGAAATATATATCTTTGTAAAGATATTTTTGAATGAATGTTTTGAAAAATTTATAATATGGGCCTAGTGACTGCTTATGGATGTTATTGATAGTTCAATAACCGACTCAAATATTGGCCAAATTCGTTAATCGTTTCGAAGAGACCGTGATTGGATTTAATTATCTGAAAACCACTTCATTCGATTTATGCGTTACGAATTGTGATATCTCGAAGATAATGGAGACGGTGATCTTGAAGGAGATTTGGTTTGTCCAGACCCAGGACAACTTGTATGGATGAATGCTATCATTGCATTGCTTTCCTGGAAAGCAGTGTTAGCATTCCTAGAGTGAATGCCATTCTAAAGGTAAACGTAGCCTTAAGCCTTATCAACTGGGAATGACTAAAACATAGGAGATGCAGTAGGGCTAAGTGGGTCGCAACCAACTAGGGTATGTTATCACCTTTCTAGATACCCTCGGATATATTATATTAAAATTATGGGTATTGTTGTGCATGGAAAAGAGAGCACTCGATTAAGGTAGGAACACCCGGGGTGATAACATATTTGGTACTATCCAATAAGGGGTAGGCCGATCCTGTATTGGCAAGGATCGTTAGGTACGATCTCGGTACATTTTTCTAGAGATGTACTATGATGGGCGGTACCCCGGTAGCCTAGTTATTGTATAGAATCCAATATCCACTATGAGCCTCTACGTTTTTGATTGTGCCCAACTATGCCGAAACGTGAGATCCAAGCATTTCAGCTATTTTCTAATTTACTTCCTATAGACACTATTATAATATCAGATGATTTTGATATAAAATGTTTTGGTAATCGTAAGGTTAAAACCTATTGTGTTTATGTGTGACGTGGTCTTATGAGATACTTTGTTTTTTAAAGAATTTTGAAAATAGTAATAATTCAAATTGAGTGTGTTTTCTCATGCTGGTTTTCCAGACTGACTCGGGTGTTATTTTATTATAATGCTCGGGTTAGACCGAGTATTATAGATTCAGGTTAAGGTACTATGGAGCTCAAGAGACGAGCTGGATGACAAAGACGCATACTCGTACTTGATTATATTCCACTGTGTGTAAAGACTGTATAGTCAGCATTGGTGAGGACGAGTTAAAATAACTGTCCATATTGATGTATTGATTGTTGTACTCTGATGATTGTATATATATTTATAGCTATAGATTCTTTTGTATAAAAATCTGTTATTATATATTATATTTTGTTCCGCTGCGATTGTGAGATCTGTGTGTTGTTGTTTATGTTTCTTCTTCTATCTTTTCTTCTTCACCCCTAGCAATCGGTATTTCTAGCACTTGAATATTCGGCATGTTATACAGTGAACATATTGATGTCGATTTTCGAGGGTCAAAAATCCCGGGTCGCTACAGGTCGATAAGGGTAAAGCTAAGGTTATATGTACTTAGAAGCAAGAGGCCCATGGCATGAGGGAACATGGAATTCTAAGTTGCAAATAGAGCTATTATAGTTTCTGTCACAGTAGGAAATTACCATGTGAAGCTCGCTAGTAGACATGATTTAATTTTATATTAGTATCATTATGTATCTAACTTTATTATTTGAATAACTTCCAGTTTTCTTTTGACGGAAAGCAGATTTAGTTTTATTAGTAATGACAATGTTATGGATATTTATTATGATAATAAAACTTTTTTCTTTGATACTTTGAAAGATGGCATTTATATCATTAATTATAATCATGTATTTTCTGTTGAAAATAATAATGTGCTTAAAATAAATGCCAACTATCTTTGGCATTACAAACTAGGCCATATAAGTAAGAAACAATTAAATGAGATAAGGAACCAAGGATTTCTGCCATCATTAGGTTCTAAATTATTTGGTACTTGTACATCGTGTCTTAAAGATAAAATTTCCAAGCACCCATTCAGTGGGAGCAATGAAAGAGTTACTGAACATTAGAACTAGTACATACTGATGTATATGGTCTTATGTGTATAACTATCAAAGTTGGAACCTCTTACTTCTTTACATTCACTAATGATTAATGTGGATATGGATATATATATATATCATGAAACACAAATTAGAGGTTTATCGCAAACTCATAGAACATAAAATGAAGTTGAAAACTACACAAATAAGAATATTAAATACTTCGATCTAATTGAGGCAGCAAGTACATTGGATATGAGCTCCAAAAGTACCTAAAAGAGAATGAGATTCTCTTTTATTTTACTCCTCCCTATGCTCCTCAACACAATGGTGTTTTGGGAAGGAGGAATCAAACTTTGTTGACATGGTTCAATCGATGATGAGTGATACTGAGTTGCCTCTTTCCTTTTTGGTGATATGCGCTTAAAACCGCAACATATATACTGAATTATGTACTATCTAACTATGATCCTAAGACCCTATATAAGTCCTGGACTGGTAAGAAACCCCACCTTAATTACCTTAAACTATAGGGTTGTCCAGCTTACGTTAAGAATGGAAACCCCAGTAAACTTGAAGCAAGATTCATTTTATGGAAGTTTGTATGGTATCCTAGATATTCTCATGGATGCACATTCTATCATACTAAGGAACAAAACATATTTGTTTCAAGATATGCCGCCTTTTTGGAAAAGTCTTCCACGAGTATTTCAACGCTCATTGAAGTCACTTGGCTTGTTAGAAGGTCTAGTAGGAAATCACACAAGCAAGAGAGATACTATGGGTTTCTCATTGATGACAAGAATGAGGATTGCGCTATTCATGATGATTATCCCCTCACATACTGACAATCCTTACTAAGTGGAGACTCTTCCTTACTGCTTGATGTGATGAAATTGAAAATGGATTCTATGTAAAAAAAACCAAAATTTAACTTTGTAAAATGTAACTGAGGGAGGAAGGGTGAGTCCCCTCGGCTGCAAGTCAATCTTTATGAAAATGATCTATAAAGATGGAAAGGTCGAGACCTATAAAGCAAGGTTGGTGGTGAACAGTTTAATGTTTGCACCAATCGCGATGCTTACATCAATTTGGATTCTACTTGCAGTCTCCAATAGTTATGACTATGAAATATGGAAAAAGGATGTTAAAATGACATTTCTAAATGGTAATTTATAGGAGACAGTTTATATGTTGCAGCCAGAGGGTTTCATTGTCGGTGGGAGTGATAATAAGGGAAGTAAACTCTTAAGATCAATCTATAGTCTTAAGTAAACATTTAGAAGTTGGAATATATACTTTGAAAAGGTAATCAAATAGTTTGGTTTTAGGAAAAAACAAAGTGGAAGCATGTATATGAAGGAAAGATAAAAAAAGGTTCTATAATGTTCTTAATTTTATATGTTGGACATTTGCAATTGATTGGTAACAAAGTACCAATGTTACAATCAGTGTAAACTTGATTGTCCTATAATTTTTCATTGAAGGATTTGGGAGATACGTCCTTTATAATAGGTATAATGTCTATAAAGATAGATCTAAATGATTATTAGGATTGTCCTAGTAATGTACGTAGATACCATACTAAGAAAATTTAGTATGGAAAATTTAAAGCGTGGAAATGTTCCTGTACGACATGGAATTGTTCTTTCTAAGAAAGGCTCCATATTTATGGATAATAAGAGATAGTGTATGAGTAGGATTCCTTATGCTTCAACAATAGGATCCATCATATATATTATGCTATATGCTAGGCCAAATGTCGCTTTTACACTATGTGCCATAAGCCGATATTAATTAAATCCCAAAAGAATCGTTGGACGATGATTAAGGTCACCCTTAAGTATTGAAGAAATATCTAGGATTTGTTTCTTATATATGGAAACAAAGAACTCCTTATGAAGTGGTACTTGGACTCAGGTTTTCAAAGTGATGTCGACAATAGCAAATCAGTTTCGTGATTCGTATTTACCCTAAAAAGAAGGGTCGTAAGTTGGAAAAGTTCCAAGTAGTGATAATAGTATGTTTGGAAAAATTTATAAGTTAGGAGTGGTTCCCACCATTAAGAATCCAGTATTTTATTGTGATAATATTGCAATATAGATTGTAAAGGAACCAATAGCTCAACAAAAGGTTGGATATGTTCTCTGTAGTTAATACGCGATAAAATAAGTTTATTAGTGATAGAGATGTATAATAAAAAAGAATAGATACTAGAAAACACATCTAAGGTCCATTTACTAAGGTCCCTTCTCAGTTTAATTTTAGTAGATTGATCAAAGGTATGGGAATGATGCACTATAATTGGCTTCACTGCAAGTGGGAGATTGATAGAGTTAAGGATGTGCCTTAGGGCAATTATGCAATTTGATTATATAACATAACACTTAAAAAGATTCTTGTTCAAAATGAGTTGTGTTCTGATTTTATTTTTCTGTTATATGTACTGTTATATTGGATATAAGTAATGTTTAATCCACATTAAATATATATAAGTAGAAAATCCTTAGGGAAAGTATTTAAAAGATTGTAGTTGCAAATGGTTCACAACCATGAGGTTTGAATCAATTCTTAAATACTCATCCTTAAATCTTTCAGGTCAAGATGTATCGATAAAAGTATTCCAATACATCCATTAAGACTAGCGTATGTAATGATCTCCATATAATGGATGGTAAATTACTTATAACCGTTGGGGACACCAAGGGATTACATACTTGTTGTTGTTTGGAACCATCATAGAATGGCACAATGATAGTCTTCTATAGGTTAATAGTACTAAATCAAAATAGAAGATCTCATGTAATGACATTCAATAGTCTTGAGACTTGAGAGCACTATGGACCTTAAGTAACTAGACTATACTTCGATTTATGGTTAATTACATGACATTTCAATCATGCTAGGACCGTAGATGAGTATGCGTTGAACTATCTGAAGTAAAAAAAACTATTCATAAGAGGATTTGTATCCTTCGTTGTAGAAGGTTGGTATCAATGTAATTGGTAGTCAACTTAAAGCCAAAATATTTGGCCAGAATAAATAGATTAATTGATAAATGTTATTGGATTGAACCAAGGACTTTAAAGTAGTCTATACAATTAATTATGGATATTATTAGAGTTTTTTACCATTGAACAAACTCTAGAAATCTTAGTGATACAACGATGAAAAATAGAAATTGTGCATAAAATATTATTACACGGTGTAGATCAATAAAGATTAGAAATAAGATTTTTCTAAATGATCTCTAAGGAACTAAAATTTTGCCTGACATTGTACTTTAGCATAGTACATATAGACTTTAGTATTTAAATTGTTTAAATACTAACCGAGGACCGGGTTTGCACTAGGGAGTTAACACAACCATTAATAATAAATTAATACAAATGTTGTATTGAAATTTTTATAGCATTTTAATTATTTATTTAAAGCCTTAAAATTAATTAAATTAACATATAATTGATATATATATATATTGATTTAATCAAAATATTAGCTTTAAATAATAAACTAAATGATTAATTTATGTGAGAAATTAATTAGTCCCCAAGCTCATTGCCCCATAAGGGTATGGCCGGCTATACTATAAGGCAATAAGTGGGAAAGAGACTTGGTCTTTAGATCGGGAGAGTAAGGTGTTGCATATTTTGATACCTAGTGGGCTATAAATAGACCAATTCTCTCTTGTCCTATGGATAGAAAACAAAACCCTAGCCTTAATCGAAATAAATTGAACTCTAGAAGACGAGATTCGCACATCTTAGTCGAGGACAAGGAACTAGGATCTATAGAGGAAGTAGCTAACCATCGAAGTGTCGATAATCGACAAGATCAAAAATGTGTAAATAATTTATTTATACATTAAAATCACTTATACTCAATATATAATCATGTTCTATTCGACCATAACATAAAAAAATGATTTTTGAATAATTTTTTAATTAATAACTATATGTATTTATTTATTTTCATTTTTGTACAAAAATTATATTATACATGGCTTACATAAATACATACATACATACATACATATATGTATATATAGATATATATATATATATATCAGTTTTAAGAAAATGAAAATAAATATATATATATATATATATAAATTTAACTTTTGGCATTTTACGAAATAAAAAAAATTAATATATAATTTAGTTCTAGTTCGGAATATTAAAAAAAATTTCTTTGTCATGATAAATTTTGAATAAGTTATAGTATTTAAATTTCAAATTTTAGACAATAAATTATATCATAATACATACAATTATGTATGTATAATATATAATTTAATACGTGTTTAATACATATGTAAAATCCCAAAAAAACATTTTTTATATTGGGATCAAATATGTGTGTGTGTGTGTATAAGTATATATATTTAAATGTTAAATACAAATACTACTCAAATAAATTTTAAATTATTTATTAGTCGGAAAAAAAATCAAATATTTATATATACAAGTATACATGCATGAGTATATATGGCATTTCTATTATCCTTTGACATTACCCTCTATTACAACTATAGATCCCAATGGTTAGTAACATATTTGACATCTATATACTTATATGCCCTAAGATAGTCTATCACATCAATTTACCATGATATAATGTTTGCATTGTGAATGCGAACATTTAATTAATTAAATATGAAAGTAAAATTAAAATAGTTTGAAATAATAACTTACATTATATTTAATAGGCCCGAATCATAATATATATATACATTATGTTTAATATAAACTAATTAAATTAAAATTAAAACAATAGACTCCTTTATTGATAATCACTAAATTTGATTTAGTGAAAATATATTATTCATGTAAACACAAAAATAATATCTAGTGCAAACTAATAAGAGGATTTTTTGAAAATTTCCTTTTTTTTACCCCACTACCAATGCACTTGATCCAACAATGGTACCATAGCTCGCATTGTGATCACATAAATATTTAATCTACACATAGGGAAGTTACATGGAAAATCTAATTAGATGGGTGTCTAATGAAAAGTGTTTAACTAACAAGAAGGTTACTTTAATTAAGGAATGTTATTATGAATGAAAAACCTCTCATTCATCTAGCCTTTATTGGCTCATCGAAGTGATCCATTTCAAGGGTATCCCCTAGTGGAATGCTCAAAGTGTTTTGTGTCTTAGGTTTTTCAAAATAAGAGTATTTGAATATTATAAAACATATTTAAAAATGTTTTAAATTTAATTTAAATATTCTGAAATTTTATAAAGAGTTATAAAATGCAAATTTGAAATTAATTTAATATATAAATATAAATGTTATATTTACATTAATTAAAAGATTTAGTTAACAAAGAAATACATAGGAATATATATAACTTAATGAATTGTAAATGTTATTAAATAAATATATATATATAACTAGTATGAAGCCCATGCCGATGGCACGTGTGCAAGTTTATTTTCTATAACGTAATGTTTGATCTTCAGGCAAGAAATATATTAAAATTGTTAACCATATATGATTTATGCATTACATACACAGACATACATACATACATATACATACATACATACAGATATATATATATGTGTGTGTGTGTATATATATGTGTGTGTGTGTATGTGTGTGTATATATATGGGCAAGGATCGACTACACCTCATTTTTGGTACACCTCAAATCCTCTTAATTTCAACCACTTGTTCCGATTTAAATAATTATATGTTCTCTCTCTTATCACTTCATTCAATAATTTAATTCATTAAATGGGATGGGGGGAACAGATCCCTGCCTCTATGTATGTGTGTCTATATATATATATAAGATATATAATATAGATTCAAAGTAAAAGTGAGACATGATATAAATAGATCAGTGATATATTACAACTAAAAATATTTGATTTCACAATATAGTTGCATAAAAAACCTCCATAAAATCTGTTTACATGTACAATAAATAACTTTGGTGAAAATGAGTAAAAAAAAGAGTATTTGACCCAAATCAATATACAAATGTAGTGAAAAAGAAACAATCAACAATCTTGACTCGCCGAACATAGAGAATATTCCAAAGGTTGTTGGTGAGTATGCACCACATAGCCTGATGATTACTTAACATAAGAGATTCTCAGTTTATAGTCAACAATAGTTTTTACAAATGCATATCATGGCACGGTAAATTTAGCCGTATAGTAGAGAAGTTGGGATCTACTCAAAGCTTATAATAGAATCATTATATGGACTGAAACAAAACGAGTTAATGAAAAATAAAGATGTTCATGATTTATGATACATTAATATACATTACATGATATGTGATTTGAATTCAGCCATACCGTGAAACACATTTACAGTCCAAAGATCTCACTTTCACACACGACCACTTATCCTAGGTAAATAAATACTGGATTGCACTAATTATCCAATAATATTTACCTCTACCAAATTCAAATGAATACAACTTTTGTAAAATGGCTATAAAGTGCATTTTTGGCAGTACTATACATAAATTTAAAACAACTAGTAATTTAATTAAAACTACATCATATTATTTTCTAACACTGTTATTCGGTAAGATAGAAATTAAAATTTCAAATAAATTTCAATAAATGTACAAATTAAAGTAGGATAAAAGTATAATAAAAAAAGTAAACTAATTCAATAAGTGCTCGTAAGCATTGCAAAGAGGAATCCCAACTGAATGGATAGCAACAACAAAGAAAAAGCAGTATTTCTCTCCACTGTTAGCATAGGACTTCATTCTTCTAATTCTCTCCTCAAAGAGCTAGGGTGCATTAAAAAATAGCTAGAGTTTCAGCAAAGTTTAAATTGACTACAATGTGACAAACGGAAAATTGCAAAAGCTAACATTTTTTACACAACCTACAAATGAAAACCACCGACATTGTCATTATTAGGAAGTTATTAAAATTGCATACATATAAATTATTTACTTTTAAATTCATGAAGTTCATGTTAACAATATGCCCAACATGAATTATGTAGAGCACTGGCTAATTACATTTCATATCGCAACCTATCAATGGAATTATTGAGACTCTCTTGTATATATTTGAGAGAACATAGAAAGAATTAAAACCAATCATCCTCTACATTTACTAGATTAGTAATTATTGCCAAAGTACTAATTTAGATGCGATAAAAATTATCTAAACACATATATTAGTAGTAATATGAACATAAGAATTTTAAGGTATATATTAATGGTCTAAAATATATTCAGACAACAAAGGAGAAAAAACATGTACAAATCTTTAGACAACAAAAAAGAAAAACATATACAAAAGAGAAATAAACATATACAAATTTTGTCTGAGGATATTAAAAAGATGAAGTTAGTGTACTAATAATTAAATGATGAGAAATGACGAATAATGCGAACTATTTATTAATCTTCGAGTTTTTGAAATATTCAGAAACCAATATAAGTTAACAACAAATAATTGCATATCAACTAATAAGAGGATAAACATGACTCATAACCTTAAAATTAAAGGAAGCTAATGGATCAATTATCAGTTATAGACTATACATAGTAAAAACTCAGTATTTGTTGATGGTCCAAATCATGATGACAGTTGTACACTCAAGGGAACATATGATTCAATTAATCATAGTCTTCCTTATAAAAAAGAGAGAGGAACAGCTTTAAAAGTGTGCATTGTTCAGAGGTTTATGATGATATCTATTTCAATAAATTCTATATCGACTATTGCAAGAAACAAATGAAATATTAAAGCTAATTAGAACTCTAAATGAAAACAGTGGACCATAACAGTAATAGTAATTTACAGAAATTAAGCAACATATATAATGCATCATAGTTGTTGAGACAAATCAAGTCATCTACACATATTCCAAAAAGAGAATTATTTCTCAATATTGTAGGTTTGATTATTAGTAACAGCAGCAACATCAGTATTGTAATATGAATGCAGACATTTACCACTGTAGATATTAAAATGCAAACATGTAAGAACAAATATTTTTCCATTTCCAGCACAAATATATTCAAATAAATAATGAAAAGTTTCTTGCCCAATTCTCTTGTCAAACTATAAGCACATATATAAAATGTTTTTCCTAGGGTATTTATTAATATAGCATGTTTATTCAAATTACAAACAAAATAAAGTGGTTAAATTGAAATAATTACAAAATATTTCAGAGTTATTATAATTACATACACATAATTATTGCATACACAGTGCAAAATAATGAGAATTTCAAAGAAAGTTTGTTTGATTTCTTGAACTATTTTCAAAAACCCAAAAAACTCATATGTTAAATGAGCATCCTAAACATTGAAAATCATAATCTGATATAAGGTATGTTGAATAATAGTTATTATTAGCAGTATAGTAGTAATAGTAGACACAAACATTTACCATGACGAATATTAAAGTGAAAACATTAAAGTAAGCAATATTGCTTACCATTGATGGCAAGAATATTTTTAAATATGGAGTTTATTTTCTCATCCAATTTATGTCGTTAAATTGTGTATACATATAGAAAACTATCCTAAGGTATTAATCCATATAGTATATCAATTTAAAGGGCAAACAAAACGCAGGGGTTAATTTGATAAATGTGAAGCAATTATAAAATACTTATAACTAAACGCACATGATTATTGCATACAGAATTAAAACCAATGAAAAATTTAAAGAAAATTCCATGAACTTATTGAACTGTTTTCAAAAAAATAAAAAACATATATGTTATGAGCATCATAAACCATAAAATTTCATATTTGTACGAAGAATTTTGACGATTAATGTATTAATATACTACGCCAAGATGTCAAGTGAGTAAAACTATATAATACTTTCAATAAATCAAATATTTATTCTCATAAGGAAATCAAATGTAAAGAAGAGTGAGGGTATATGACATATAATATGCTCACCTTTCTCTGGTTGTGCTTCATGTCTCATTTTGACTTGTTGGTGCCTCCTTCCAACTATTTTAAACATATTCAACACAACACCATGGTAAATCTTCTCATCTTCTATTCTGTCTAAACTAATTATTGTAACGACCCGCTATTTTGGACCATTCGCATCCGCACATGTCGAACTTGAATGATTCAAAATACCGAATTGTTAATTATATTTGGCAAAACTGAGCATATACAGTAAATAAATAATCACAGATCACAGACACAGAGTAATAAATGCAGCGGAAACAAAAGATAGTAGTTCATGAAGCTACTATATACATATCAGAGTTAAATAAGGTACAACAGATGTCTCGAATACAATAATCAAATACAATATCAGAATACATCACTAGAATCAACTGGATATCTGAAACTGGATAGATAGCTGAATCTCCAAGCGAAGCTCCAACTCCAAAGGTGAGTCTCGAATACTGATACACTCAGTCTGACCCGAGCATAAAGCAAAACACAAAACACTCGAGTCAGGATTAACATTCTTATATCAATAAATCCAACTCAAGTGAAATAGCAACTGAAATACAAGTAACTCAAAGGATGTTTGGAATAACCATCCTTTAAGGATCCCTTAAACTATCTACTATGTAGTAGTGTACGATAAGTAGATAATGTCTATCAGTAATATAAAATATCAAAATAGTGTTAAGGCGTTACCATTATCCCCCTTAACAAATTTTTATAAGCGTTATAGTCTATACAGCACTGTAAACTCCACCGTAAACTAGTGGGATATTGTAACAACCCATAATTTTGTGAATATTTTTAATTAAATTTTTATTTGAAATTTTGATTTTTTAAATCATTTAAAAGTAAATTTTTAGAATTATTCCAATGTAAGTTTGGAATTTGTTTGTAATTTATTTTCCAAATGCAATAAATAAACGATTTTTGAAAATTTTATATTTTGGTCAAAATTTGAATATTCAGTTTAAATATAAAAAAAATTGAATTTTAAATTTTAATCTTTTTCTTTGAAGCAGAATATATTTATGATATCTGTTCTGCTTTTCGTTTCGTTAAATTCCGAGTTATACTTTTTAAATCAGATAAATTACAGCGTTTTACACGCAGTTATTTACTGTATTTCAATTTCTAGTTTTCTATGTGCGTTTCTATATTTTTATTTTCTATGTTATTTTATTTTATTTTTCTATTTTGTTTATCTATACTTTATTTATTGGATTTCACTTGTGTGTATATCTTTTCATAAAAGGCTTGGAAGAAATCAAGGAGACATGCGTTACATTTCTTTAATGCTTGCCTTTTTATTTACCTACCCTCTTTATTACTTACCCTAGCCATTCACCGTTCATAGCCGTGAATTGCTCTTATTAATCACGTACAAACATCTCAAAATATCCTCTTTTCAATTGCATTTAAGAATCATATATATATATATATATATATATATATGTATGTATGTGTGTTTCTTTCTCCTTATTTCTTACCTTTTATTTCCTAGGCTTTTTGTTTTTCTATCATTTACTCCTCTTTAGCCGTTCAAATCTTTTCTTGCCATCCACTCCATATCATAATTCACGTACACATTCACTTCACATTTCATTTCTAGAAAGAAATGTTTGCAAATAAATGGCTTGGAGAAATTTAAGAGGCATACGTTTCATTGGTTAAACTCTTGCCTTCTTCATTTGCATGGCCTTTATTATTTTCTAGCCGTTTCCTCCTCATTCCTAGCCATGAATTACTCTACTCATAGCCTTGCATATCAAGTTGAAAATTCACGTACAAAATTTATTTCTCATCTCTCATTTTTCATTAAAAATAAAATATATTGTACGTTTATTTCTCCTTAACTTATGCCTTTCCGTTTCCTTAGCATTCATAACTCCTTAGCTCTTTTTTTTCTCTTCTATAGCCGTGTATTTCCTTTTTCCATACACGTACAAAATTTATTTCCCATTATGTTCACATATTTCACTTGCATTTAGGAATAATATATGTATAAGTTTTTTTTCTTTATTTCTTGTCTCTTTGTTTTCCTAGCATTTACTCTATCAAATCACATAAAAAAATCTTCTCAATATCTCAGTTCCTCATTTGCCTCTTCTGATTGAAATATTTTACAGTAAGTTCTTTTATTAAATAGGAAATAAATCCCATTCATTCACTAGCCTTTTTATTTGCTAGCCTTTCATTTTCTAAACCCTATTCAAATCTCTTGAAACCCTAGCCGCCTTCTTTTTATTTCTTATTCACGTACAAGTTCTCATCCTCTCATTTTCATTTGCGTGAAGAAAATACAACAAGCTCTAGGTTATTTCCATGGCTTCCTTCTCTTTTTTTTTCCACTTTTATTTTTTTTCCTCTTTTTTCCTTTTGTTTTCTCCTTGCATAGCTCAGCCTCCACCACCACAACATAACCTCCTCCTCACTATTAGACCATGGCAAAGCCCACTTGGTGGTTGAAAGCAAGGTTATGTTCTTTGATTCGTAATTGCATAGTTTAATTCATCTTTTGTTGTGTTGAATCTTATTCTTATGATTTGTGTATTTGTTATATACAAGATCAATATCTTGGCTCTCCATCCATTCAAATCAGAATTGTGTCTAGTCATGCTTTCGTACTTTCCGGATTTTTGTTTGTGTGTTTGCTTTGCAAACTTCAGCGTAAAAAGGTGAGTAATCACACCTGACATTCATACTTATATTATTGTGAATTGATAGCAAGTGAAAGTGTAGAAATAATTTTATTATGTTATACATGCCTGTGATATATTTATATGATATTAAATACTGTTTATATGCCTGTTACATCATTTGTTATATTTTATTTTATTTTACTGTTTATTTATATTCTGTTCTCACACTGCAAGTTCCCTGTAGAATAGAATCACTATGGGTTGAAATGATACATACCCGAACGTACTTTAGAATAGGGAAAGATCGTTATGGGCTGAAATGATAAGCCTAAGCGATTTTTATTTATTTTATTTAACTTGGGATTGCGGGTTTGAAATGATAGAACCCGGATTTTTCTTTGTAAATTACGGATTGAAATGATATATTATCTGTATCACTTGACCTAGGTTAGAAAATATTATACAGACCCGTGGTTATTTTATAAATTTTTTTGGAAGTTTTAAGTATTTTGAAAATGTAAATTTTGATATTTTAATTTAAATTTGGTTTTTAAAATGATTTAATAAAGTGAAAAATGATTTCATATGTATTAAAAATGTTAAATAAATGAATGGAAATTTGTGATTGGAAATATAACCTAATTTGGAAATTTGTGATATTGATTAAGACAATAAATGCTTTTTATTGTGAAAATAAAATGTAAGTTAAAAATGAACATTTGACATGAAATTTAAATTAATGGAATTTAAAGAGTCTTATTTATGATAAATAACTTAATAATTAAGTTTGATTTAATTTGGAATCTTAAATATAACCTAGTAATTGTAATAAAGGTTGTTTCCTAGGATGGACATATTTTGTATAATAACTAATGTATTTTTGAATAAATAAAATGAAATACATTTTTTTATGGGACATCTTGTAATAAGTTTTGGAATCATAGTGGAATTGATGTCTAAAGGAATAAATTTGTAAAGAATTTGATTATTATATTAACTATGATAAAATATTCTTTTGTGAAATGTTATGTTTTGTAAGATAAATAGCTATGACTTTAAAATGGAAAAATGTAAGTTAAACACACATGTGAGATGTAAGTTTAATTAATATTTTTATTGATTAATATAAGAAATGTTCTTTACTGGAATAACAAAGATGAAAGAATATGTAAAGTTTAATTTATGAAAGAAACGTGTAAAGTTCTAATTAATGAAAGAAATATGTAAAGTTTAATTTATGAAAGAAACGTGTAAAGTTCTAATTAATGAAAGAAATACGTAAAGTTTACCTACTGAAAGAAACTTGTAAAGTCTTAATTAATGAAAGAAACATGTAAGTCTTAATTTGTGTAATATTGATTTAAAATAATAAATGCCCTTTTTGTAATAAAACGTAAATTAAAACGTACATTTGATAATGTAAGTTTAATTAGTGTAATATTGATTAAATGATAAATGCTCTTTACTGTAATAGAAATGTAAGTTAAAAAGTACATGTAATATGTAAGTTTTAATTAATATAAATGACATATTTTAATGACTAAAATAATAAAGTTTCTTTATTGTAATGATAATGTAAGTTAATAAGGTACTCTTAACTTAACATAAGAATTTCAACATTAAATTGGATATTACAGTAACAAAGTTTATTTAACTATAAGGCTATGATAAAATGACCATGGTAAAAATTTGTAAGTATATAAATACTTTGATTATATAAAATGTTAAATTGGAAAGTATTACATTCCAAAAATGCTATGATTCCTTAAGGTTACATTACCAAAATGCTATGATAATTTAAAGGAAGATTTCAAGTTTAATAAATTAAAGGAAATATTCAGTGATTTTGAAATTTGGGTTTTATTGAAATGATATATTATTGAATTGGTTTTGAAATGGAAATGATATATTTTTGAATTGGTTTTGAATAGATATGTTTTGGGTTTGAAAGTATGTATTAGAATGGTTTAAAGGATGTATTTTGATTTGAAACATAAACTATTTTGAAATTTATAACCACGGGTTATAATAACGATTGGTTGTTAAAGAGACTGGGATCGGATATGGACATACTCTCTGTCGATACCGAAAACCACTTTGACAACTGTGTACGCGGTGGAGTTTCCAGAATGAAGTAGGATGGTGGCGACGATCCTAAGGTATATACGTGGACCCAACTCCCGTGAGTTGGCATAAAGTGGCTAAAACAGGAGCGATTGACGGGCCAAGGAGGTAGCACCTCTTACCGGACACACTTCTTCGATACCATTCTATTACTTTGTGATTGTTTGGGTGCACCCCGCGATTTGGGAGTGTTGTTTGAGGTGGGCGGTAGTGGCTGCTATGCGTCACCACCAGCCCGGATGCGTAATTGGTATATCTACCCTGGCATTGCCTAGTTGTGCCGTGTCACTTACCATATCGAGCCCACTACGATTTTGGTTTAAAGATCCGACCGCGTTAAGGTTCACCATCCCCTTAACGCTATTTTCTATATGATTATACTTTACTAATTAGACACTACTGTATATAGCGTATATTACTACATAGTAAATAGTTTAACGGATCCTTAAAGAATGGGCGATCCCAAGCATTCTTTAAGTTACTTGTACCTTTATTACAGTTCACTTGAGTTGGTTTACATTATATAAGTATGTATGTCCTGACTCGAGTGTTTTTTGTTTTGCTTTACGCTCGGGTCAGACTGAGTGATACAGCATTAGAGACTCACCTTTGGAGCTGGAGTTTTGCTTTGAAGATCCAGATATCTATTCATTTTGTTATCCAGTTGATTCCAGTTGTACCTGATTTTCATACTGTTACTCCTGTTGTATCTTGGTATTCCTATTGTATCTTAATTAACTCTGATGTATTTATATAGTAGCTTCATGGACTACTATCTCTTTTACTTCCGCTGCATTATTATTACTCTGTGTCTGTGATCTGTGATTTTATTTACTGTATATTCTGAGATTTGCCTAATTTTATTTACAACGCGGTATTTTGAGCAATTCAATTCTAGCATGAGTATCTACCTATACACTTATAATGGATGCGAATGGTTGAAAATACCGGGTCGTTACAGTTGGTATCAGAGCTCTGGTTTTAGGAAAACTCAGCATATAGAGTAAATTTAATTACAGAATCGCACTCGTTCGAGCTTGAATTCCTTCATCTTCGATTCGGTTTCCTTTGAATTTTGGAACATTCCCTTCAGTTCCAAAGTCCATTCTTGTCATCCCCTATTCGTGTCTTCTTGATTCTGGAGTGTCCCATAACTTCACTCCGAATAATCTTTCTAATGAATTGGCGGTCCCGCCAATATTCTAATTACTTGTAAAGGTGTGAAACTTCTTTACAAAAAGCATTGATTCACCGAAGACTTCTGTATCCTTGGTTTACGATGCTACTATCTTTTGCTATGCCTGAATTCTATCTCTTGAGATCGAATGTAGATTTACCCCAGAAAATCCACATCGATCTTATTCATTAAGTCACGGTTGACCTGGTTAAGGTTGCCCGCGATATGTATAGGCTTACCCATCTTCTAATTCTGTTATTTAATCGTCTTATCTTTGCCTCCAATTTGTCTAAAAAATAAAAAAAAATAAAAAAAAATTCTCTTTAATTTGAGTCCATCAATTTGATTCCCTATCCTTATTTTGAAAAATTAATCTTGTACTTGAAATTTTTTATATTTTAAAGATGTTTTATATATTGTGTTGTTTGAGTTGTTGATGTTGATTTGGGTTTCCGATCGGTTCGTCTGATCAACGCTATCGATAGGATCTCCAAAACACTTGAACAGAACAAACTGACACAATCTGTTTTTTTTTTAAATTTAGTAGATGGATAAATTTTGTATAATTATAATATGTATAAGGTTGATTTTCTAAATTTTTGATAATTAACGGAATTGGGTGTTAAGAAATAATATTTAACTTTGTATGTATTTTATAATCATTGGCTTTAGTTTCATATCTAAATAATTAAACATGGTTATAAATTAATTTGGAAATTTAAATGAATTTAAATCAAGAATGTGAGAATTTAATTTCCGATGATTTCGAACTTTGTTTTGAAAGTTTTAAAAGGATATATTATTTAAAGGTAATTCGTAGAAATTGTTTCAAAGGATTTTAATTTGTAAATCAGTGTTCTTTTCTTTGTCGCTGGAAAATAATTTCGGTGATGACTGCAGCATCATCGACATTCATTTTCGAGTTTCGAAGCGAAGAGACCATTCTGTAGTTTTGCTACAGTTTTTCTTTGGAGAATTAAATTGATTTGGCTTTCTAATTATGACTTGATTTATACTATATGTGATTTAAGAGTTGATTTGATATATATTGTGTATATTTAATTATCTCTAGAATAGTTTGAAGTTAATCGGAAATCTAATTCTTAAATTTTATCTTAAAGGATAATTTCAATTATAAAAGGAAATCAAAATTTGAATAAATATTGAAGCTTGGATAATTGAGTTAAGAAATTTTTATCTGTGTAATATTCTCTTGCATTCCAATATAAATTACCTAAATTATTAAAAGTTAAATATGTAATTAGAGAACACACAATATAAAGGAGATTTTATAAATTAAATTTGAGTGGTCATAATAAATGTTATACACTTAAATTTTAGTTATAAAGGATTAATAAAGGTAAATAGAATAAAAAGTTAATTGAATAATATACAGTATAAAGTGATGTTAAAGGAACTTATGAATAAATTGGAGTAAGTCATAATAAGTGTAAGTATACTTAATATATGTGATTAGACATATATTAAGTGGAATAAATGTAATAACCATCTGGAATAAAGAAGCATGAAACTTATTGAATAAAATTTTGAGTATAATAAATGATCTCAAAATTCACGATTTTAGAAATTGTTAATTGGGTGATAAGATAATGAAATTATAAATAGATAAGATTTAATTAACTTAGGAAAAATCAAATGGATGAAATCAATTATTAATTTAAGTTGAAAATTTTATGGTTTTAAAATTTATCATCTTATTTTGTTTTCCAATCTCTTATCCTTCGGTTATTCCTATTCTCCTGCATCCTAAGCGGGGAATTGAATTCCAAATTGATCTTATCTCCTAAAGTTCGATTTGTAGTTCTTCCTCCCAAAATACCTTTACCAGTCTGTTTTGGAAAACTTTTCAAGAATCTTCTTCGTGCTTGTGTCCTTGATTTAAGAGGATCTTGGGAAGATCATCTCCATCTTGTTGAATTTACCTGTAACGACTGTTACCAGGTATAATTTCAATATTCTTCTTTTTTATATTGTCTTGGTTCTATCTCATTCTATCTGTTGTCTCTATTTTCCATGCCTCGTTCCTTTTCGTGGATGAAAAGTTTTGAGTGGGGGAGAGTGTAACAACCCATAATTTTGTGAATATTTTTAATTAATTTTTTATTTGAAATTTTGATTTTTTAAATCATTTTAAAGTAAATTTTTAGAATTATTCCAATGTAAGTTTGGAATTTGTTTGTAATTTACTTTCCAAATGCAATAAATAAATGATTTTTGAAAATTTTATATTTTGGTCAAAATTTGAAATTTCAGTTTAAATATAAAAAATAAAAAATAAATTGAATTTTAAATTTTAATCTTTTTCTTTGAAGCAGAATATATTTATGATATCTGTTCTGCTTTTCGTTTCGTTAAATTCTGAGTTATACTTTTTAAATCAGATAAATTACAGCGTTTTACACGCAGTTATTTACTGTATTTCAATTTCTAGTTTTCTATGTGCGTTTCTATATTTTTATTTTCTATGTTATTTTGTTTTATTTTTCTATTTTGTTTATCTAAACTTTATTTATTGGATTTCACTTGTGTGTATATCTTTTCAGAAAAGGCTTGGAAGAAATCAAGGAGACATGCGTTACATTTCTTTAATGCTTGCCTTTTTATTTACCTACCCTCTTTATTACTTACCCTAGCCATTCACCGTTCATAGCCGTGAATTGCTCTTATTAATCACGTACAAACATCTCAAAATATCCTCTTTTCAATTGCATTTAAGAATCATATATATATATATATATACATATATATATATATATATATATATATATATATATGTATGTATGTGTGTTTCTTTCTCCTTATTTCTTACCTTTTATTTCCTAGGCTTTTTGTTTTTCTATCATTTACTCCTCTTTAGCCGTTCAAATCTTTTCTTGCCATCCACTCCATATCATAATACACGTACACATTCACTTCACATTTCATTTCTAGAAAGAAATGTTTGCAAATAAATGGCTTGGAGAAATTTAAGAGGCATACGTTTCATTGGTTAAACTCTTGCCTTCTTCATTTGCATGGCCTTTATTATTTTCTAGCCGTTTCCTCCTCATTCCTAGCCATGAATTACTCTACTCATAGCCTTGCATATCAAGTTGAAAATTCACGTACAAAATTTATTTCCCATCTCTCATTTTTCATTTGCATTTAAAAATAAAATATATTGTACGTTTATTTCTCCTTAACTTATGCCTTTCCGTTTCCTTAGCATTCATAACTACTTAGCTCTTTTTTTTCTCTTCTATAGCCGTGTATTTCCTTTTTCCATACACGTACAAAATTTATTTCCCATTATGTTCACATATTTCACTTGCATTTAGGAATAATATATGTATAAGTTTTTTTTTCTTTATTTCTTGTCTCTTTGTTTTCCTAGCATTTACTCTATCAAATCACATAAAAAAATCTTCTCAATATCTCAGTTCCTCATTTGCCTCTTCTGATTGAAATATTTTACAGTAAGTTCTTTTATTAAATAGGAAATAAATCCCATTCATTCACTAGCCTTTTTATTTGCTAGCCTTTCATTTTCTAAACCCTACATCTTAGCCATTCAAATCTCTTGAAACCCTAGCCACCTTCTTTTTATTTCTTATTCACGTACAAGTTCTCATCCTCTCATTTTCATTTGCGTGAAGAAAATACAACAAGCTCTAGGTTATTTCCATGGCTTCCTTCTCTTTTTTTTTCCACTTTTATTTTATTTCCTCTTTTTTCCTTTTGTTTTCTCCTTGCATAGCTCAGCCTCCACCACCACAACATAACCTCCTCCTCACTATTAGACCATGGCAAAGCCCACTTGGTGGTTGAAAGCAAGGTTATGTTCTTTGATTCGTAATTGCATAGTTTAATTCATCTTTTGTTGTGTTGAATCTTATTCTTATGATTTGTGTATAGTTATATACAAGATCAATATCTTGGCTCTCCATCCATTCAAATCAGAATTGTGTCTAGTCGTGCTTTCGTACTTTCCGGATTTTTGTTTGTGTGTTTGCTTTGCAAACTTCAGCGTAAAAAGGTGAGTAATCACACCTGACATTCATACTTATATTATTGTGAATTGATAGCAAGTGAAAGTGTAGAAATAATTTTATTATGTTATACATGCCTGTGATATATTTATATGATATTAAATACTGTTTATATGCCTGTTACATCATTTGTTATATTTTATTTTATTTTACTGTTTATTTATATTCTGTTCTCACACTGCAAGTTCCCTGTAGAATAGAATCACTATGGGTTGAAATGATACATACCCGAACGGACTTTAGAATAGGGAAAGATCGTTATGGGCTGAAATGATAAGCCTAAACGATTTTTATTTATTTTATTTAACTTGGGTTGCGGGTTTGAAATTATAGAATCCGGATTTTTCTTTGTAAATTACGGATTGAAATGATATATTATCCGTATCACTTGACCTAGGTTAGAAAATATTATACAAACCCGTGGTTATTTTATAAATTTTTCTGGAAGTTTTAAGTATTTTGAAAATGTAAATTTTGATATTTTAATTTAAATTTGGTTTTTAAAATGATTTAATAAAGTGAAAAATGATTTCATATGTATTAAAAATGTTAAATAAATGAATGGAAATTTATGATTGGAAATATAACCTAATTTGGAAATTTGTGATATTGATTAAGACAATAAATGCTCTTTATTGTGAAAATAAAATGTAAGTTAAAAATGAACATTTGACATGAAATTTAAATTAATGGAATTTAAAGAGTCTTATTTATGATAAATAACTTAATAATTAAGTTTGATTTAATTTGGAATCTTAAATATAACCTAGTAATTGTAATAAAGGTTGTTTCCTGGGATGGACATATTTTGTATAATAACTAATGTATTTTTGAATAAATAAAATGAAATGCATTTTTTATGGGACATCTTGTAATAAGTTTTGGAATCATAGTGGAATTGATGTCTAAAGGAATAAATTTGTAAAGAATTTGATTGTTATATTAACTATGATAAAATATTCTTTTGTGAAATGTTATGTTTTGTAAGATAAATAGCTATGACTTTAAAATGGAAAAATGTAAGTTAAACACACATGTGAGATGTAAGTTTAATTAATATTTTTATTGATTAATATAAGAAATGTTCTTTACTGCAATAACAAAGATGAAAGAATATGTAAAGTTTAATTTATGAAAGAAACGTGTAAAGTTCTAATTAATGAAAGATATGTAAAGTTTAATTTATGAAAGAAACGTGTAAAGTTCTAATTAATGAAAGAAATATGTAAAGTTTACCTACTGAAAGAAACATGTAAAGTCTTAATTATTGAAAGAAACATGTAAGTCTTAATTTGTGTAATATTGATTTAAAATAATAAATGCCCTTTTTGTAATAAAACGTAAATTAAAACGTACATTTGATAATGTAAGTTTAATTAGTGTAATATTGATTAAATGATAAATGCTCTTTACTGTAATAGAAATGTAAGTTAAAAAGTACATGTAATATGTAAGTTTTAATTAATGTAAATGACATATTTTAATGACTAAAATAATAAAGTTTCTTTATTGTAATGATAATGTAAGTTAATAAGGTACTCTTAACTTAACATAAGAATTTCAGCATTAAATTGGATATTATAGTAACAAAGTTTATTTAACTATAAGGCTATGATAAAATGACCATGGTAAAAATTTGTAAGTATATAAATACTTTGATTATATAAAATGTTAAATTGGAAAGTATTACATTCCAAAAATGCTATGATTCCTTAAGGTTACATTACCAAAATGCTATGATAATTTAAAGGAAGATTTCAAGTTTAATAAATTAAAGGAAATATTCAGTGATTTTGAAATTTGGGTTTTATTGAAATGATATATTATTGAATTGGTTTTGAAATGGAAATGATATATTTTTGAATTGGTTTTGAATAGATATGTTTTGGGTTTGAAAGTATGTATTAGAATGGTTTAAAGGATGTATTTTGATTTGAAACATAAACTATTTTGAAATTTATAACCATGGGTTATAATAACGATTGGTTTTTTAAGAGACCGGGATCGGATATGGACATACTCTCTGTCGATACCGAAAACCACTTTGACAATTGTGTACGCGGTGGAGTTTCCAGAATGAAGTAGGATGGTGGCGACGATCCTAAGGTATATACGTGGACCCAACTCCCGTGAGTTGGCATAAAGTGGCTAAAACAGGAGCGATTGACGGGCCAAGGAGGTAGCACCTCTTATCGGACATACTTCTTCGATACCATTCTATTACTTTGTGATTATTTGTAAAAATGTGTACAGGTTTTATTCTTTTAGTTTTGAATATAGTTTACAGGCTCTTGTTTTCCTGGTTTGAAAATGGGAAGATAGAAAAAGAAATGAAGAGAAGAGATAGATGTTTATATAGGCTTAATTAGGATTTTAAGAAATAAAAGAAAAATAAAATAAATTGTGACACTTGTTAAATTTACCAACATTTGTCATTTACATTAGTTTATCATCTTACACATGTTATTTACATGATCTCATAATTTAACACTTGTAAAATAAGTAATCTTTACTTATTTTTAAATATTAATAAAAGCTTTATACTTAATTTATTAATTTACAAATACTTATCTATATATAAAAATTACTTTAAAGAAAATAAAACCAATTATATTGATAAATAAAAGCTTATATATTATTTTAAAATATTTAAAATATCTATCTTTTGAATTTCCAAATTTAAATCAGATTCAAATTCAAATTTAATTTAAAAATCAATTTGATATATATATATCATATATATTTAAACAAACACAGATTCAATTTGTATATAATAATTCTCTATACATGAATATATACAACATATTATTATTATTGATTTGAAATTAACAATCTTACCAAATTTTAAATAAATTTTAAAATGGAGATTATCACATTTGAATTTGTTCGATTTATAAATCAGTATTTTTAAAAGTTAAATCAGATAACTATCCAATTATCTGATGCCCAAAAATCCGGGATATCACAGAACATTATATGTTACATAAGTCATAAATCAATTATGCAATAAGGCTTTAAATATAGGTCAGTCTAAGATGAAAGAATGAGAAAATATGTATATGCTTTTTCTTTTGAGCCACCCATGTAAATTAAATTTTTTATTCTATATTATTGTGAAGGAATAAAATGTTCTGGTATTTGTGCTGTTTATATTCATTATTCATTTATATCGAAATGGGTACAAATATTGTTAAAAAACTAAAAGTGATGTACAATTGCACATAAAAAAATAAAGCAAAGAGAAAAATAAAAAGGAACACAATAAAGACATTGCATAAATGTAGAATGTATAATAGTTGAATAGAAATACAACACATGTATAACTCTAGAAAACCACAAAGTTGGACACATCAAAAATGAAATCATTGACTACAGAAGGTATTGAGGGTGCCAAGTAATCTTAGATTGGCTTTGAAGATAGTATAGAGCTAGTTTTATCTTTGTTGATATTTTCTCTCAGTTTTGTACTCCATGTTTTGCAAAACGCTGCAAATATATTGAATGAACTATTGGTTTAGAGATTTCTACAAACACTTGGTGTGCCTAAAATTTAGATAAATTTGTAATGAAAATGAAACATAAAAACAAAAAATTAACAGAGAGCATATCACAAGTAATAACATAAATTGTAAGTTGTATATGTATAGGAAATCAAGGAAAAAACATGAATGAAATTGAAGCATAGTAAATTTAGAATTATCATGACATCTGCATTGAAAAAAATAATAATAAACATCATGAATGCAAACAGTCATACATGTGTGGGGTTACAAAATCTTAAAAGGTGCGTAATCTAAAAAGAATCAAGGAGGAGGAGGAGAAAAATACCTTAAATTTCAGCAATAGTTCAATGGAGAAAACCTAATCAAACCAAGTCGAAAATAGAGTAAATAAAAGTCGGTAACAACCCACTGTAGGTGAACAGTTTAGAAGATGATGGGTAATGGATTGGACATGGATAAAGAAGTTCATAGAGAAAAGGAATTTAAACGGAGCTTTTGTAGAGAATAAATAAGAAGAAATTAGATGGATTTGATTAGTTAAGAAGAAAAACTGGAAATAGCGGTTTTAAAAAGATCATGGATAAGAAGTGGACATAGGGAACTGTAATGGCATTACCACATATGTAAATGGCGTTAGTGTTTTGTGAATCTGGATCAATAATAGCCATTAGATGTCTATCTCAACATTAAATCTGAACTGCTCTTTATCTATTCTGTTATGTTCGAGCAAATTTATTATATAGATATATGTATAAAGTAAAGGGAGGTTTAAATGAATTAGAACCGATACAGACTTAAGGGAGTATACGTTGGATGAAGATACATATAATGTCATGAGATTATACTCATCTCCATTATAAAGTCAAAATTACTCGAATAATATTATTTTATATTATGGGTTTAAAATAAAGTTGTTTTTAAATGATATTTACAATATAAATAGCGTACTATATGTACCTATGGTTGTTGAGCAGCCTCAGACCATAAAATATCTAAAGTGATGTTTATATTGTCCCTAAATTGGTAAAAATATTATGTAACTTTGTTGAGAACCCTCAAGGGTTACATAATTACGCATAGACTATCGCAAAATAATGGGTCTAGTCTAGAGTATCTAATGTATATTATGATTTGTTGAGCACCGTCGTGGTCATAAAACAAGTAGGAGCAAATAAATATATGATTAAAAAATTATATACGAGTTATAATTTGTAAAATGTTACTTACTATTTATACGGACTACAATTCGTTTAGCACCCTCAAGGTAGTCGTAACACCTATAGAAGAAACTTAAGAAATTCACGTAATTCGTCTAGGATTTGTGAGATTTGCATATTTAACAAGAGCCTTATTTGATAAATATAATAAACCAATCTAATCATTATAAGACCATATGTAATGTTATCTAATTTACTTTAGTGAATTTGTGTAGATTAAATAACAATTATGAAGCTATTTATACGGAAAAACACACTAACTGGTGTAAACTATAAAGACTGGCTAAGGAACGTGAAAATTGCACTCACACATGAGAAACTTTGGTCTGCGGTCGCCAATGAGCCTAAGGCTAAACCCAATAAAGGATCGACATCCGAACAAATATCATCCAATGAGTCATGGTCATTAGACTATGAACTTGCTAGATGCTATGTATCATGAACAATGAGCATCGAGCTCCAAAGGCAGCATGAAAATATGGATGTTCGATCCATATTTCAACAATTTCAAAAATGTATGATGAGAAGTCCCATACTACAAGATACAAGATCTTATGGAAATTGTTCCATGCAAAGATGAGCATGCAGCAACAGGGCCAGTCGGAAGCGAGTGATTTAGGTAGATTTTAATTTTTTCCCCTATTTTGGATCTGTTGGGCTATAAAATCTAAAGCGATTTTAGATCCAATCTAAATTCTATTTTAAATAAAATCTTTATTTATTTAATTTTGTTTAAAAGAAGTTTTAATTATTCATATTTTAATAAATATATTATAATGAGCGTATCAAATACACTCATATATGTGTATAGTGCAACATAACATAGGGTGTACAAAGTTAATGTATATGTATACAGATGTTAGGATTTGTATCTATAACATATACATTGCTCATTTGTATGTGCTATAGTTGTCATAAAGCATTTTAAACTTATATAAATATATATGAAAGTTTATACATACATACATACATATACATGCATGCATACATACATACATGCATGCATACATACATACATACATACATACATACATATATATATATATATATATTTGTGTGTGTGTCAATAATACAGACTCACCTGCTAACCGATGCAGTTAATTACCTGGTTCATAATAGGAGAGGCGAAAACATGGAAGCCAAATTGGGAGGAATTGCTATCACTGTCACGATTTGGAGTTTGTGGAAGGAGAGGAACCGCAGAGTATTTCAAAACAAACAAAGGAAACAGGAAGAGGTCAGTAAACTCGTGATTATTGACATGCAAATGGTTCAGAGAAGATGTAAAAGTTGGGGTCTTACCTCACAGGGAAGAGACGAAGAGCAAACTGGAGCAGGGGATCTGAGCTATTCATTGGCAGAAATCCCAAATACGAGTTACCTTGTTCATGATCGGCCGTCATGATTTGAGGAGGAAGAAGTGTTTCGCCTTTTTTACTTTTTTCTGTTTCTTTTTGGAAAGTAAGTGAGTTATGTCGGTCTGTCGTCTAACTCTTGCTTTGTAGATATTCTCTGGGCCTGCTTTTGGGTCTGGACTTGGGCTTTCATGCCTTAATAAATTTCTTACCCATTTTCAAAAAAAAAAAATATATTTGTGTGTGTGTCGGCGCGCGCGTGTGTATATGTACATGTGTCGAAGTCTACTTATGCATTAAATAACAAAAAATAATTAAATAGGTTTGAGAAAAGGGAATCAAATTTGAATGGCTAGTGGTGCATTTAAGTAACATTAAAAGAATAGGTAAGACATTTAAGAGGCAATTAATGAAAGGTAAAGAAGGAAACTTTTTGACATTTTTTAATCTTTCTTTAGCTTGTTTTAGAAACATTTTAAAATTGAATGTAAATATATGTATGTATAGTTTTACTTTCAATTATATATAAATAACAATTGAATATATATACACATACACACAGAATTAAAATTGTTTTTGACTATTTTACATGTCTTGAAATCTAAAACTAACAATTTGATATCAAATTTTAACTTGGGAAGGAGTTCAATATTAGTTTTGTAATTTTACATAAAAGTCCTACTATAAAATTTGAATTGAAACAATATACACACTGATATATAAACATACATACATGCATATATATACACACACACACATACATATATATATATATATAGACATATACACATATATTGACTGGAGGCTTGAATTATAATTTTATTATGTTGATTCCTAAAAAAGATAAACGTTGATCTATTTCTGATTACAGACCTATTTTTTATGCCAATGTTCTATATAAAATCGTTGCTAAAATTTTATGTAACAGAATTAAAGATTTTATCCTCATTGCAAGAAACTAATTGTCTTTTATTCCTATAAGAAGTATTGGCGAATATATACTATTAGCTCATAAACAAGTTCGACACTTTGCAAAAAAGGCAAGGGTAAACGTGCATTAAAATCGAATACAGAAGGCATATGACAAGGTTAACCAGGAATTTGTGTGTCACTTGCTTCAATCCATGGGCTTCCCACTATCGTCTATTGATACAATCTTTGATTGCATACCTACACCTACGTTTTCAATAATGGTTGACAGACAATCACATGGTTTTATTGAATCAAATAGAGGCCTACGACAGGGAGATCCTTTGTCTCCATATCTTTTCTATATTGCAATGGAATACTTTTCTTTATTAATGGAAGAGGGTGTGCATGAAGGAAAATTAAAACCCATTTCTAACATTCAACCTATTATCACACATCTTCTTAATGTAGAAGATGTTATGATATTCATAGCAGCTGCCATGGAGAATGCATACTATATGAATGTAATTTTTTTTCTAAACTAGAAGGAACTGTGGGATTAAAGATTAATCAAACTGAGTTACAAATGTTTTTCAGTTCTGGTGCAGTTCAAAAGGCAGAGATTTCAACTATCTTAAATATCAAAATGGAGAAATTACTTGTCAGATACCTTGATGTGCCTCTTATTTCAAATTATTTACATGCCTCCACTGTACGCCCCGATTAAATAGAATTAGTAGTAAATTAGAAGAATGGTACAACGGTTAATTGTCAACAATGGAAAGAGCAGAACATATTCAAAGTACAATAACACCAATTGTTATATATTGGCTCTTAATATATCACATTCCAGCCTCAGTGTTAAATAAAGTGGATAAAATGTGTGCTGATTTTTTTTGGCATAGCGAACTTCACAAAATCTCATGGTATATGTTGTGCAAATCGAAAGTAGAAGGGGGAGTGGGTTTATGGAAGTTTTTAGATCTTAATACTACTACCAGAATTAAATTAGTTTGGAACTTGATTACAAAAGACTATTTATGGTCCAGGTGGATGAGGTTCTAATTATTACTCGAAATCCAACTTCTGGATTATGGCAATTAGTAACAACTCTTCTGGTACTATGAATCATACCTTAAGACACACGGATACTGCTTGTAAATTGATGAATAGAATAGTAGTCAATAGAGGAAAAAACATCATTGTGGTTTGATCCTTGGATCAACCACAAATCCCTTGTTGATTTGATAGGATAGAGTAGATTACATCTAAGCAATAGTTCACAAATTACAGCGAATCAAATTACTCAGAACGGGGAATTATATCCAGAACTACTTTCAGAAACAAGAGAAACATCTAACACAATTCATCAAGTTAAACTTGCCACCGATAGTTTACTGGAAAATTACGTGCAACAAAAGTTTTAAATTTTTGCAAGTGTGGAATGTAATCAAGCAGCATGCAGACACAAGTAATTATTCCATATTAGTGTGGCACAAGACAACGGCAAAGAAAATTTCTTTCTCTATGTCCAAGAATGTCTACAACGTTTTCCAACAATAGATAGGCTTACAAACTAGGGAATCACGAATAACAATAATAATTGTGAATTATGTGCTAATCATTTAGAGACTCATGAACATCTATTTACGCAGTGTAATTATAGTACTTATATATGGGATTTGATTCTGGCAAGGCTGGAGATTCCACCATTCACCAATTCGATGTTGATGCAAATAATTATGGAGATCATTGAAAAGTTTCATACTCTAGGAACTATGCATGATATAGCAGACATTATGAATTCAACAACAATTCACCATATTTGGATGGAGCGTAATCATAGGAAGTTTGACCAAAAATCTTTCTTAGTGACCCAGCATTTTAAGCTGATAGAAATCGACGTTAGGGTCCAGATAATCGGGCGTAAATGAAGTAGTAGGCATTCGGAAAGGGAGGTTGAAATGATGCGAAGGTAGGGAGTTAAGCTGAATGATAATGGGTAATTTCAACGCTGAACAAATATTTAGGGTTTTTCATTCTTTGGCTGGATGGTGGTGTATATAAGCGGTGGTGTGTTTTGGGCCTTATGAAGGATGGGCCTTCTTTATTTACATTGCAATTGTTATTTATTTTTTCGTGTACTAGTGACGTATTGTTCATTGTGTCAAATAGGAAATGTCATACTCTTTTTCATTATTACTCTAGTAAGGTTTTTTAAGGAGACGAGTTCTCTATTAGTTCTTTCATGTCATTAATAAAGAACTCATTTTCAAAAAAAAAAAATACAAACATACACACATACACACATACATACATACATATGTGTGTGTATGTGTGAATATAATAATAAACTATAGTAGGATTCAACTTTAAATTTGTGATTTTACACTAAAGTCTTTTGATTTTGAATTGAAACGATATAAATAACAACAAAAGGTTGATTATCAAAATAACTAAATTATATATGAAGCTTTAATACTATTTCATGAAATAATTTCAAGTATGATTTAGATCAATACATTCAATTTAAAATATGTACAATAATCAGTTTCAAATAAAAAAAATTCTTTCCCTCTTTTTCATCACGCTTTAATTTCTAAATAATAACAATCAACAGATTGAACAACATATGCACATATATATATATATATATATATTCATTGTATAAAAAATAAAATCAAAACTATACCGACAATATAAAACATATTATCATGATGCTATGTATACACAAGGATTCTAAATTATTCTAATAAGATACAACATATATTAAAAGAAGAATGGATGATTACCTTAAGATGTAGCCAAAAAGATCACACTTTGAATAAAGAAAGACTCCTAGATCCAATTGAATCACCTTCAGAAATTGCAAAGATCTAAAGCACCGCCTTTTATTTATTTTATATTGATTTTAACTGAATTTATTTTTGGTGATTTTTCTTCATGGGAGCCATGGAATTTCAACCGTAAAAGAGAGAGAGAAGAGAAGGAAAAATGAAATGTCATGAAGATTTCTGGAATGAATGAAAGAGAATTTGTTTTAAAGGAAACATTAAAACCATTCAAATTCCCTCTTTTAACATCCTCCTTACTTGATTTCTCACCCATCAACTCCTCTCCTCCTTTAGCATGCATAGTTGTCCATAGATGGTGCTACACGGGCCCTAAAAATTTCCTAAAACCGCTAATGCAATTATAATATCCTATCAATATTGTATATCAATATGCATGTTTGTATCTTTTATACACGCACTTTATTAAATACCAGTGGTATTGAAAAATAAAATAAAATTTAATAATTAATATGTTATAAATATTAATTAATTAATAATGATTATAAATTTTTTAAGTCTTGTGGTTTTTTGGAGTATTCTTTCATTACGGTTGTGTGACTCAAATGTGTAAATTCAGTCAACGATTAATATCAAACAATTCGAATATTAACGTTCACACGTCACTATAACTAGTGGTGTTGCTGGACTAAGATTGGGCTAGGTCAGGTTGCATCGAATACTATATCCAATTTGTATAAGTACGATTAAAAAAGTTTAACTCGTAACCAGCCTCATATGAGGTTGGGTTAGGTTGGGTTAAGCCCGGTTGTGTTGGGTTAAATGAACTTAGTATAGAATGAGAACGTGAGAAAAAAAATCAAAGTAACTCATTCAAAATATTTAATATGAAATTCAGATTTTAAACATCGTAATACATCATATAGAATAGATTGACTACATGATATATCTCTAGAGTGTCAATATAAAATGCAATGCATAGAATAAGTCCACATACATATCTCAATAGAGTTTCATTTCAAAGTAAATAATTTTGTTTTAAAATACTCCTCAAATGCTCATAATAAATCCTACACACATATAGTATCCATTCACTAGACATGATTAATTTGAGGTTTAGAACCTGAAAAACTTGATAGTGTGAGATGATGTAATGATGATAAATACTGAAAGGATAAAATAAGCATATTTTAGGTTTGACCGCTACAATTTTACTTGATCTGAAATTTTGAAATAGGTTTTTTCCATATAAGATTGGGTTAGGCTTGGTTGAGTGAAAACAACATCCAGCACATTTATAGTATGGGCTATAAATTGTAACCCATATCCAACTCAAACTAGGTTGAGTTTAAGTGGGTTGGATCAGGTTAGTGGGTAGGGATAGGGCTATTAGGTTGAATAAAGGTTATGTTCACCCATAGTCGAACTTAATTAAAAATTTATGTGTCCAATTACACCAGATTGGTTAAATCCTCATTCAAGTAATGTTACACATTAAATTAAATTAATTTAATCATTATTTAAATAAATTTTATTCTTTAGAATTTGCATAAAATGATGCTTCAAAATATGATCCCTTCTATTTATCCAATGCAACCTTTTTGCATAAAAAATGATCAAACATGCAAGAACAGATATCTGGTAGGGCCTGGGATCCTGAGTGTGATTCTAGTGCTAGTGTTTGGAGGTGGGATCTCTGGTCCTTGAATATTTTAAATTCTTACTCTAATTCAGAACGCAAATTACAAATAAATATACTAGAAAGCAAGTAGTAAAGTGCTAAAAATGTAAAGACACACATAATTTTTATAGTGATTCGATACTATCTGGCCTATGTCCATTTTATACCTTTTGTTAAGATTCTTCTATTTACAATTGTTAAATTGCTTGCTAGATCTCTTCTTATTGGTTACAACGATTGTGGGTTGCTAAATCTGTGTTTGTCAAAGCTCTGATGCCATAGATCTTGAGGTTAATCCACCTCAACTCGATGTTGGATGGTGGATTGGATGATTGAAGGTGATTGGATAAGGTTAGATGATTCCTTGTTGTACATAGAGCTCCAATAATTCATTTCGGTAGTTTTTAATGCTCCAAACTTGTCTAATGTTACTATTCATTCATGGGGTATTTATAGGTGTGATCATGTGAATGAGTATTATAACCTAGTTGGTTCGATTTAGTAGAAGATGATTTGGTTCGGTAAGAGTCGGTTTTATCGATTTAGTAGAAGTTGGTTCGGTTCAGTAGGAGTAGGTACGGTTCGGTAGGAGCTGGTTCAGTTAGGTTGGAGTTGGTTCGACAGTCATACTACAGGACTGCTTTCCTTGTTCAGTGCTTACTCATTACCAAATCGTGCTTGATGTTCAATTCTGAACTAATCTTCTTTGTGCCATAATTTCTTCATTTTATGTTGGAATCGAGTAAAACCTGGACCAATAACTTTGTATCATCAAGTATAACACTCCAATTCACTTAGATGTTTAGTTTGGATGATGTAGATAGTAGGTTTCCAAGAGAGGCTCAAATCAGTTAGATAGTGGACTGATTTTAAGATGATCATATCTTTTAATCTGTGGCTTGGCTTGAGATGCGATTTCGGCTAAGATGCATTTTCCGACATAGGCATATTTTCCAACTGGTCTCGTTTTATTCTAAAGTTGTGCCAAATTTTCCCCAAACACTTTGCTCCTTAAAGTATGCTTTGTCAATACAAAGCATGCTTTGTTTGAGACCCAATTATGGTGGAGGAATGGTGTGGTCGAGTCAAGATTCCATAGCGCTCATGTTCTATGATGGTACTTAGTCTTTGGAGTATCATACTTCATGTTTAGACGAAGTTGACCTATCTATGGGGATTTTTCTAAAAACAACATTGCACTGCCTCTGCCGTAGTCATGTCCTATCTCTAGGAATGGCCAGAATTAGACTTCATAGTCTCTGTGGAGTGGGCCTGGTCTTCAGGGCTGAACAATTGGATACTTCACTATATTTGGTGAAGCTATACCTTATCTCTGAGTTTTAAATAACAATATATCCATGGTCTCTAGTGGAGTTAAGCCCTGTCTACAGGCCAAGAAGTTTATACTTTGCTTACTCTGCTAGAGTTAGTTAGTTTATACTCCATTATCTTCGATAGAGTTGAATAATTTTATACTCTGCTATATTTGACAGAGTTAATTGAGTTTATACTTTGATGTCTTTGGCAGAGTTGAGTTTATAATCCACTGTCTTTAGTAGAGTTGAGCTTATACTTCGTTGTCTCTACCAGAGTTATGGAATAACGGATAGATCATTTCAAGCATTTGGCAAAGAAAGGGGTTCATGGCTTCTAGGTCGAAATGCATCCAACAAGTCCAACCATTTGCTCTTCATAAAAATAGAATTATGTCTTTAAGACCAAGAGGTATTCGATGAATCCATCCATTCACTCGTCCAATGGTGGAAAGGAGTTACGTCCAATTTTTCCTTCCCAATCTGCATGCACATGTCTTTGGATTCCTAGTAGGAGAAGGACATGTTCCGACGTCCATGGAGGATACAAAATTGTTCCCAAGACTCAGTTTCATCGACGGTCTGTGGACTATAGTTTGGGGCACCCTCGCTGGAGTTACATGCAAAAGGCAAAATGAAGCCCAATAATTAATACACTAATTCCATAATGTTTTAATACTAAGCAGAACATAGTATTAATAGTTTATATCATACATAACATGATTCAATTGGTTTGTAAGTAGATTACAAAATGCAGCTCTATTGATATAGAAAATCAAGCTCATAACTAAGCAGCTCAAAAAAAATATAGAAAATATAGAAATAAAATCAAATCTAAATCTTCGGATCGAGATGTGATTGCTTTCAGCCCAGAGCATATTTGTGATACCTATCATTGGATCTCATACATGTGTAGGTATACCAAGATACAGTGCCTAACATTATTTTAACAGAGCATAAACAAATAAAGAAAAGTCAAAGAATCATCCCTATTACCTATAAGGGATGACCATGAACCCAGGTGCGCCACCCGAGCTACCACCAGTAATCACCTCCTAGTTTGTTGGATGCTGATATTAATGCCTGGTTGAAGCTTTACCACTGTCCAGTGGGATCTTAACGTACTACGACAACCTTTTCTCCTAGATGTGTTTCTCGATGGTATCTCTGAGATATCAACATTCGTTGGTCTCATGACCGTAGATCTCATGGAAGATGGATTATTTTATGCTTCTCATCCCCACTAAAGTTGACTCTCTGATCCTCGATTCACCGTAATCCACGGTTTCTCTAGTTGCAACATAGTTCTTTCTAGAGTTTCCATGAGCTCTGAACATAAAAACTTGCCTTTTCCTCCTCTAAAGTGTTTCCTTTCTCCAGCCCTATCATCCATCTTTCGCTTGCCTCCTATCCTAAGGATTTTTATCTCCAACTTTGTTAACATCGGTTTGTTTTTCTCGATATTAGAATCCTCCAAGCGCATGAACTTATCGGCTTGATGTTGAAGTCTTCCAAGTTGGCGCTTGGATTTTTCTTAAGTTTCCTATCAAAATATGTTTTCCTATTGGCTCCTGAAACAAAAGCCATGTGGACAATCCGGCTATCCATTTGATGTCTAGTAGATGCTATAGCATTAAACCATGCAAGATGGCTTTGTAAAGGTTCTCTACCCTTTTGCTTGATGTCCACTAAGCACGTTTCATTTTTAGGTCGAATGATGCAAACTCTGAACTGTTTCATAGACTTTTCATTCAACATGACTCAAGTTGCAATGGATTAATGATCTAATTGACTAAACACATAATGGCTTAGTATAAAGAGAATAGGGGAAAGAAATGACACAATACTTCCTCCGTGGCTACAACTACCTACATGTGCTGAATGTATCACCTTAAATGCACTATAGTGTTAGTTTTTCCATCGTACAGTACCATGAGAGACATCTTAAAATCTAGGGGACTGGTTGAATTTCGGATGTTCAAAGTGACCGAACTCTATTTCATCTCGTCAACATTTGGTCTCATGTTCTACTTGCCCATAACTCGACATATTAGCTCAATGACTCATTCCTCTTCCATTGGAATGCTTCCTTGGGTCGCTTGGTGGGCCTCATCGTGCCACTGCATAATAAATCAACCACCTAAGGACTAGTCCGTCTAAACTCAACCACATAAGCATCAACATTGACTTTTGGTGGGATAGCCTCCATTGGCCTAGCATGGGCTATACCATTCGATCTGATACCTTTTAGTCCGGTACCGAGCCGAATTAGTTCAAGTCCTAGCCAGTTCAGTTATATGGAAGTCCGTCATGCTTTCTTCCTATCTTACATGCTCCCTTGCATTTGTTCATGATGGGTTGCCAATAGAATTTTCGATTCGATCTCTCCGGACCTAAGTTAGTGCTGCTTGCTACATGCATCTACGGAATGCATCTATCATCCCATGTTGCTTAGCCAAGAAGGAAGCTTCCATATTTTTCATCATTGTCTATACCTCTTCCTTGGTAAGGCAGTTGACCATGTGGCTCGAATCAGATGTTCATTCTTAATTGGCCCCAAGGGTGGACTGCTCTCCATCCAACAATGTCCACTTAAATCCATGCTTTCTAGCTGATGGCTTCATGACCTGAATTAAGTCCTTAGTTAAAGTACCAAAATGTTTGCTTAAAAATGACTAAACACTCAAAAATAGATATCTGGTAGAGCTTAGGATTGTGAGTGTGATCCTAATGCTAGTTTTTAGGAGGTGGGATTTCTGCATACTAAATATTTTTAAGTCTTACTCTAATTCAGATCACAAATCACAAACAAACATACAAGAACGCAAGTAGCAAAGTGCATAAAAAGTAAAAACATATAGAATTTTTATAGCGGTTCGACAATCTCTGAACTACATCTATTTTCTATTTTTTATTATGATTCTCCGATTTACAATTTTTAAAATGCTTACTATATCTCTCAAGATTGGTTACAACAATTGTGGGTTGCTAAATCTGTGATAAGCAAAGCTCTGATGTGTAGATCTTGAGGTTGATCCACCACCACTCGATGTTGGATGGTAGATTGGACGATTGAAGGTGATTGGATAAGATTAGATGATTCCTTGTTATTCAAAAGTGCTCCAATACAATTCGACTAATTTGGCTTAGTAGTTTCTAGCGCTCCAAACTTGTCCGCCGTTACTGTTCACCCATGGGGTATTTATATGTGTGAGGATGCGAAGAAGTATTATGACCTTGTTGATTCGGTTTGATGGGAGTTGGTTTGGTTCGGTAGGAGTTGGGTTCTTTTTTATATTAGTAGGTTTGATTCGATAGGAGCTGGTTCGGTCGTCACACTACCTGATCGCTTTTCCTATTCGATACTTACTCCTTACTGGACCGTTCATGATGTACAATTCCAAACAAATCTTCTTTGTGTCATAACTATTTCATTTTAAGTCGGAATTAAGTGAAACTTAGACCATTAGCTTTGTATCATCGACTAGAACTCCTTAATGCCCTTAGATATTTAGTTGAATGAATTAGATAGTAGCTCTCAAAGGTGGTGTTAAAATCAGTTAGGTAGAGGACCGATTTTAAGATGATTGTATCTTTCAATCTGTAGCTCAGATTGAGATGCAGTGTCGATTAAGGTGCATGTCCTGACCTTAGGGATATTTTCCAACTGGTTTTTGTCAGTTTCGAGATTGTGCCAAATTTTCCCCTTACACAACTTATAGCATAACCCTATGCTAAATTTTGGACATTTCCTTGGTTTGAGAATGACCTCATTCTTGATCATGTAGTTGAGTACAACCTAAAGCAAATGATTGGAATTCCCAACGATGCCTTAGCTATACAATATGCAATGAATAACTCTGTTAGTATTCCTTATTGTAGCTCCTTTTTAGTCATACAGTTATGGACTAGCATTTCATCGAACACCTTACCAATCTTTGATCATCCAGTGCATCGGACTTCAAAAGTCAAGCCACGCTCCATATCATTAATATACAATGCTCTGTTAAGTAATAATGACACTCAACACTTTCCTTGGCAGCAAGAGTATAAGCAATAGGAAGTCCAATAAAGAATAATTTGCTCCTTGGGAAGATCATGGTAAATGCTCTTCACATCAAAGACAAGCTCATAAGTAGAGGAATCATCAACAGCGACCGATGTACTATGTGTAGAGATAAGCTTGAAACAATCACGCGCCTATTTTTTTAATGCAACTATTTGAATCAGATTTTAAGCGGGCTACTTGCAAATGAAAGCTATCATAGACCCTCTATGAATAGCAAGCAAGAATGATTCAATATCTTTAAAGAAACAAGACGAGAGACTCCTAGAAATAAAATTATCCTCTTAATTCTCAAGAGAATTATTGCAGGGATATTGTCTAAAATAAATGAAAGGGTATTAAATAATCAGAGCAAGAACAACCCTGGGTTATTCCAAAATATTCATGCGCGTATTCTCTGCGATATAATGAAGATTCAAAATGTAAATGAGGCAAACTTCAATAGCTAATTTTATTCCCTTTTTGAAATTTGTATAATTCCTTTTTTGTTGGGCCAGATCTTTTGACTTTTGTGTTTTTTTTCTTTTAATAGAAGAATCGGGCACCCTTAGCCTAAAGTTATCGTTCAAAAGAAATATGAAATGTCATGAAAAGTTCTTTTAGGAATGCAACATAATTTTTTCAAACCAAAATTAAAAATATTGGTTAAAACATACTTTTTTTCTAATGTATCTTTTTAAGTCTCACTTAAAATATCCTATTTATCTCCATGAACCCCCACAAACAACTTCTCTATAGTTTTTCCAACATTTATCTATTTGTAAAACTCATATTACCAGGTTAGCTAATGACTTCTTTTATAGAAAATTAAACTACACATAAACTTGAATTATTAGAATTTAAGGTTCTGTTTGATTTGAAACAAGTTTTGTTATTTTACATTTTCGTCATGTATTTCAAAATGCGCAGGAGATGAAAAGACGGTGGAAAGCGGTCAATTGGGAAAATGATTTTAATATGTAATTTTGAAAATGATTTTTCCTTATGTTCAACCATTCCGAAAAATAAAAAAATATCTTTTCCTTTTCCTCTTTCCTTTATTGCACTAATTACGATTTTCGAACCACCTCTTCCTTCCCATGCCATTTGAATTATAAGTTGAAAATGGAATACATAAAAAAAATTTAAAGTCAAATAGACCTTAAATTTTAACTCAAAATGGTTTGATTTTTCCAAAAATGTTTGAATGTTTTAGAAAATAAAATATATCCAAATAGTTTCCTAAAAAATAAGTTCAAATATTGCTAAAGATTTCTTTCCAAAAATGAATTAAATTTGTTAGAAAACATTCCTTTTTGAAATATTTTTTAAAATTAAAAAATATCTAGAATAGTGCATATTTTTTCTATAAAAAAAGAAAAGAAAATTCAAGTTTATTCATTAAAGCTGAAAAATAGTGAAAATTTTGATACTAATACTACAGCTAAAAATAAACTACCTATGACTTAATGTAAAAATATTGTGCACTTACAATGTTTCTGCCAACAGCTAAGAGCATTCCCAACCCAGGGTTGGTTGCATGGAAACTACCTTAAGGGGCTCGGTCATGCATGTTTATGGATTGCCTTAATTGAGCCGCCAAGGCAACCTGGAGTTGCATAGTTAACCGGCTTTTTAAAAACAAACTAAGCTTAGCCGGCTTTGTAAAAGCCGACTAACTCTATAATATGGAAGCGTTAAAAAAATGTCTGTTGCTATTTAGCCAGCTTTAATATAGTCGGCTAATTTCAACAGTCATTTTTATGACCGTTCACATTTTTTTGCCCAACCCTATATATATTTACCAAATTTTAACAATTTTAATTACTTCATACCCAAAAAAATTCTTATTCTCTTCAAATATTTCCTTATCAATAATTACAATAATATTAAATAAATCAAAGAAGAAAACCTCAGCAACCTTCCTATCCCAATCTCCATCACAACAATAACCAAAAAATCAAAATCCTCATCAATAAAATCAAAATATGTTCCATTCACAACAAAATCAAACCTAATGTCATTCCCAAAATTCCCAATAACAAAGTAAAAATTTGAATTTCAGTTTTCATAAAAAAATCTGAATTCTTATCATTCAACACAAAATCGAAATTCCTACCATTCACAACAAAATTCGAATAACCACCAAAATTCCCAAAATACAAATTACTCACAAAATTCTTCATTCCAAATTTTTTTTAACTATGGCTCAACTTACGTGTCTCCCAATGACCAACATCGATCAATGGTACCTTACCAAACTAAAATGTGACAAGAAATTTAAACAACCAATTTGATGACTACGATGGTGGAAACTATGTGTTTCCATTCAAACGTGATGAAATTGTAACAACCCATTCAAAAAAGGGCCTAATTTTCGACCAATAACAGCCCTCAAACCTTTGGTCCATTTCAAAGTTGGCTGTTGGTTGGTATATATAAACAATTCATAGAGCTATATATTTATACTTTCAGAATCACACAGAAAAAGGATAAAATATAATAGTCAAATAAGTACCCATTACATAATAACCAATCTCAGAAATACAATGTATCAAAACCTATAAATCAAGTTAAATACATTGTTTTAGGGTACATCAAAATATAAATAGATAAATGGTACTGCCATTAGGTCTTCATTGTCTTCTCCTCCACCCACATAATTAAATCTAACATGTATGTTGTAATGAGGAGGAGGTCAGAACAATAATGTCCGATGGATAAAAATCTCAAGGTTTACAACAATAGTATATAGGCAGTAAGTATTCAGGTAAGTATTATGCCTTACGTATTTGTTATATTTCTCCACATATACCTCCAACTATAGAGATTTCCCAACATATATCTCCAACTATGGATGCATTTCTCCATATACATCTCCAACTATGGGTTGGTGGCCCTATAAGTCCTACTCCATGACTATAAAACAGGTGCAAGCAACTATACCATATTGGGTTCAACAGCCCTTCTCCCGTCCAGTCATATCCTAACGATGCTAAGGAAGAAAGTACCTGGTTACTAAATACCCTTAAAATGTGAAATAGGCAGGACCTCCAGCTATTTATTACCTAACCCCAGGCGAACCCCTTTTTGGTTGTAACGACCCGCCCTTCTCGACTCTCGCAAATCGACACAAAATTTACCACAGTATAATATGCCGACGATCGAGTGCCGAAAAAGACATAAAGTTGAGGAAAAAGAAAGAAGATAGAAGAAAGAAAGAACTAAACAACATCAGAATCTCACAATCGCAGCGGAACAAAATATAATAAATAATAATAGATCTTTACACAAAATGGAATCATATCTGTTTTATATAATACATCATCAGAGTATATCACAGTAATCAACAATTACCAGCCTGGCAGTTATATCAGCCTGCCTCATAACTAGTTGGCAATTTCAAACAAAACACTACAGCGGAAATAAACAAGTACGAGTAATACGTCTCGGTCTCCAGTTCCTCTACTGAGCTCCAAAGTATCCAATCCTGAACCTATAATACTCGGTCTGACTCGAGCATTATAATAAAATAACACCCGAGTCAGTCTGGAATACCAGTGTCAGAAAAATACATCCAAACTGATTCTTAAAGTTTCAAAAATCCTTTGAAATCAAAAGCATCTCGTAAGACCACGCCACAAATAAACATGTCAGGTTTTTACCTGACGATAGCCAAAACACTTTCTTATCAAATCCGTCTGATATTATAATAATGTCTATATACAAATACTTATTCAAATAGCTGAAATTGTTACATGATTAAATTCCATCATACTAGCCACAAAGTGGGTAATACAAACAAAAACCGTAAAGGTATGTAGGAAGAATGGATTTCCATCAATGACTAGGCATTGGGGTACCACCTGTCACAGTACCTGGTCTAGATCAGCGTACCGTGGACCACGCCCGATCCCCTACAACACAAGACCGGAACTATTCCTTACTGGATAATTCCGAGTAAGATCACCCCACGGTTGGGATCAGCAACCGCACCACTAAGCCGAATAAAAAGGGACATCTAGATAGGGATGACCTCACCCTAATGGATGCGACCCACATAGCCTTGCTGCATAACCCCTGATTTTCAGTCATTCCCGGTTGATGAGGCTCAAAGCTAAGCGTTACCTTTATAGAACATATCCCTTAGAATGCCCACCGTCCACCTCACGATGTTCCGAAAGCATTCATCCATACAAGTCCGTCCCGGGTTCGAACGGAACTGAAGGCACTACTCCTACTACATCCATTTTGGAATCACCCTCAGGATTAGTAGTGACTAGCCCTTGCACTTCACTGCTCCATCTTCGACTCCGAACTCGTTTTTCCACGAAAACGTACAAACCGGATCGAAGTGGTTTTCGAGAAATTAATCCTGATCCCGGTCTCTTCAAAACGATCAACGCATTGTCCAATATTGATAGTCGGTTATTTAACTATCAATTAACATTCACAAACATCCATCAAACATAAATAATTCCTCAAATTTATGTTTTCCTCAAAATATCTTCGCAAGATATATTTCTATTTTAACCCCTTTGAAAACAGTTTAAACCCACTTCCTTTTACGGAAATTAATTTCCCAACATTTCTATTTCCACTGAAATCACCAAGTACAAACACTTAAGATTTAAAATAATTTAAATCACTTTATTCTAATTTATACCTTAAATATTTAAATTAAACTACTTAAACACTTTATTCAAAATATATTTAAGGTAAAACTACTTTATAAAATATAAACCTAATTTTAAAATAAAAGTTAAGTCAAACTAAATTTTAAAATAAGAGTTACAAACTTTTATATAAGTTTCAAATAAAACTTTAACCAAACTATCTTTAAATAAATCCATTTTATAAAATATCAATATTAATAATATTCTTTTTAAAACATAATACCAATTAACCCTTTTAAATAACTACTATTATAACTAATTTAGTAAATATTTACTTTTAAAATTTTCACAACTCAAATAATTTCTTAAAACATTCTTTTAAAAACAATTTCAAAACATCTAACTTCTGCTCAAAATCTGCTGTAAAACGTACTTGGCTTTTCAGGGAAATTCACTTCCATTTCAGAATAAACCAAAGAATTCTCCTTATAAATCCTGCTTGATTTATCTCAATTCAAATTTACGTTTGAATCTCGTAAATTTCTTCCAATACTTTAAAAATAAAAACCTTTATTTATTTTTAATCACATTCCCATTTCCTGGAAATCACTCCCAAAATATATACTTAATTTATTTAAAATGAGTTACCAAATCCTTTACTTCAAATAACACCTTTGATAATTCCATAAAGTTTCCTTGAGTAACTTAAATCAAAATTTCTTTTAAGATAAAGTTATTATATCAAATATCTATGTTAAAGTTTCCTTTAGAAAACATAATACTAATTTACCTTTAAAATAATCAAATACCATAATTACTTAAATAAATATTAACTTGTACTTAAAAATGATTAAATAATATATTTTTTTTCTAAAATATTCTCAAACACATTTTAAACTGCCAATTTATATCTTGAAAGCTCTTCTTTGAAACATACTAAATTTTCAGTCCTTTAAAAATAATCTCACTATTATTTTTAATCCATTTCATTTCTTATAGAAATTCCCATTGGAAATCTATACTTCAAATTTATTTCCCAATAAATTCCCATTCCATTTATAAACCCAGTTTATAAATTTTCATTTCTCATTTCCTTTTTAATCACAGTTTCCAATAACACTTCAATTTCCAATCCAATTTCTGAAATTTAATTTCCTTAAAACCATTCCTTAAAAGTTCCTTTTTATTTCCCTTTAATCCCAATATATTTCATTATATTTTAAAATTCCAGATTTTAGTTATCCAATCATAACACAACACAATTTAATTTCTAAATTTATCTATCACAGTATATAAATAAAATACATCCTCAACTATGAAAATAATTTATATATTGTGAGGAATCCAGTTGGATCCCTCCAACCTGTTTCCCTGCATCCACAGATGTTAGCACAACAGCAAATATCAATCAAGACTGATATTAATATTCATATTCAACCAATCACACAATTATTTAAATATTAACTATTTAAATTAATTGGCATCCAGATGTGAGTGAGATTTGCTCACCTTGAATTTATCGAGCGTTTAAACTTTAAATTAAATCGAACCGTTCGATTTAATCCAAAATTTCTGCTTGCTCAAAAAGCCTCCGGATCTGCACCACAATGGCCTATTCGTCGCTGCTATTTCGGTGCTACTAGATTTGTCGGAATCTGACCAAGTATGCACAAGATATGAATTTTCAAAGTTTGAATATAAATTTTAAAACAAATTGCTTTTTTTATTATTAGTTTTACCACACAAAAATCCTGTCCATTCAAAAAGTTTCCCCAGATCTAGGCCGCACTTTTAGATTCCCTCCACCCTCGTTGCCATTAACATGACGAACAAAAGAACCCAACACCTCGCACGAAAGTCACATCGCCGCACCCCCCTGCGTCCAGCTAGAGGACGATCCAAACCCTCCACTTCGTGCGCCGTAGTTAGCTCCACCCACGGTTGGAAGCACACGAAACTCGGTGCCACCCTCAACAAGAAATCGGCCCCGGAACGAATTACTTTTCCGAGCAATTTCTGGCCTCCACGTCGACTTGTTGGTGATCTCCACCGTTGGATGCCTTCAGCTCGCCATGCTCTTCGATCTTCCAATTGGGAGCTTTCGATAACAATGCATGGATCAAAAGGAATCGAGGGGGAAAGTTCAAGAGATTTCGGCCATTAATCAAAAGGAACGGCGGTGGCTCAAAATAGGCTAGAGTTTCTGTTTCTAAACGTGAATATATACATAGATGTTTATATATTAATTTAATAATATTCTCACAAATTACATAACTATTCAAACGAATTCCAATTGAAACGTGTCGACACGCGTTTATAGGGTTTTACCCACATTCCAAACACAATGGAACGTGTTTCGGAGCCCAATTCAATTGTATGTGGAAGTTAGCTTTTTAAATCGATTTAAATATTAAATTATCGATTTAAATCTCAACGCGCTTCCCACCCGTACGGGCAAACGGTAACTCCAAACGCTACGAAATTTGAAATCCAATAATAATACACTATTACGGATCCAATGGAACTGGTTTCATCGAATTCCGAGACTGTGCCCCGAAAAGCTATTTTAACTCGTCGATAAATTCGACCGATTTCCAAAATCGTCGAAATCATTTAAAATTTCACCTTTAAAATTTTACTAACCTAATTATAAATCATATAGAATTTATATTCACATTATAAATCATCCCGATTCATTTTACATCAAAATCTGATTATTTGCAATTGTAACGACCCTGAATTTTTGGACATTTGAAATAGAATATTTATTTGATTTTAAATATTTGAACGATGGTTTAACTTGAATTTCAAATGTAAATAAGAAATTGGCAATTTAATTTGTATATTTAATTGTTGCAATTGGGTAAAAAATTTGAATCTTCGGTTTTAAGCTGATTAAAAATAATCTGAAGGCTTAGAAAATTCATATTGATTTTACTGAAGATAATAGAAGCTTCAGAATTAGATTTGGAACTGTTTTGTTCAGTTTTGAAATTTTATCGTTTAATCGATATTTAAAAATAGCTTTCCGAGGCACAGTCTCGGAATTCGACGAAACCAGTTTCATTGGATCCGTAATATTGTATTATTATCAGATTTCAATTTTCGTAATGTTTGCAGTGACCGTTTGGCCATGCGATAAGTAAATGCGCTAAAATAAAATCGAAAATTTAATTTAAAAACTGGTCCAAAAAGCCATCTTCTCCATACGATCAAATTTGGACTCGAAACCTTTTCCATTGTGTTCAAAATAGGCGTATAACATTACGAACGCCTGGCGGCACGCCTCGATTGGAAGTCGATATTTTGAGTTGCGATTTTCGAGATGATTTGAATTTAATATATATTTATTTTTTTATACCAGTCAGCTTCAGCTGAATTTCCATCACATCTGAACTTTTTCGAATTACTGTAGAACATTGATTTTTGCACGCTAATGTTCCATCTTGTCCCCCATTACTTCTTCTATACGATCAAAGAAAAATCAAAATTTACAGAAGAAAAAAATCTTCAGAACGAAAACAAAAATGGCTTCCTCCTTTTTCAAAATCGCGATCGAACCCTATCTCCTCCCTCTCCTCAAATTCATTGAAGAATGCCGAAACCCCTCTTCCTTCTTCCAGTTCGAAACTGCAACTCTCTTTCCTCATTTTTAAACGAAATTCTCGCAGTTAAATAAATCAATGGCCGAGCTTAGCATACGTTCTCCTTCTTCTATTTTTCCCCTAATTTCTTTTCTCTCTTGAATCCCAAATAATGGCAGTACTTGTGTCGCAAATTGTTGGAGTGGATTACTGCGAATTGCAGTTGATTCGAGATTTATCGGTTAGATACACTAGCAATGGCGGTCTTGAGATGGGTGAGTGGTGAGATTCAAGGTGCGAGTGACGATATCTTATGCGATGGGAATCAAATGAAGTTAGGGTTCGCATTCAAATCATCGGCAGTCGCGAATTGGTAATCGCGATGTTTGGAATCTCGCCGAGAGGGTGAGCTCGCGTTCGTAAGTCTTGGCCTTGGTCGCCAGGGACATCGTCGCAAAATGGGATCAGCATGGATGGTGGCAGCAGGTTACGACTGAGGTAGAGCTGGGTTCGTTCGATTTTGGCAGTAAGTTATATTTTTCTTTTATTTGCTTATTTAAATTTTTACATTTTTATTTATATACACTTTCTACAGAAAAGAAAATAAATAATTAATAACAATAAATGAGTATGTATATATATATGACTATGTCTTTTTTTCAGTAAAGTTTAGACTGTCTAGTTTCGATTTGCAGAATTTAGCTTTATATATATGTACTGGGAATTGATATAAGATTTTGGAGAAAAGAAAACAAAGATTAGTTTAAAATTTAATTCTTTGTTTGAAATTAAATCACTAGTTTAAAATTAATTTATTAGTTGAATAAAAATTTAAAATGGGAATTAATTTGTTTGATTATTTCGAATGTTAATAAATTGTATAAATTGTTTATACAAGGTCTATTAACCGAGGAAACAAGCCGAAAATGGAAAGTGGATTGCAAAATAAAAAAAAACAAAGGTGAGATCTTCTCACTCAAATTGAAAGTTGGATTTGCAGTTATTGATTGATTGATGTTTGGATGTGATATTAGATATAGTAGGATAAATCTATATATATAGCAATATATATGTATTGGCATATGTATATATTGGAGTTGTGATTTCCCGCATTATATAGCGGATGAGACCCTATTGCGCCGCATAATAGCGGATGATATTTTATAAATCCCATATACCACGATATTCCACCTCGAAGTGAAATTGGTATTGTGCTAACATCTGTGGATGTAGGGAAACAGGTTGGAGGGATCCAACAGGATTCCTCAAAACATTTGAATTTGTTTCATATGTTGTGTGATGATTTATTTATAATATGTGGATGATTATATCTGTGATTGAATGTGTTGAAGGCTATAATTTAGTCGAATGTATTTTTGGTATCGTTGGATACCAAAAATAAATGAAATTGGACTTTTGAAATTAAAGTTGGAAATTTTTAGTAAATTCTTTTTGAAAGAATTGAGTGAATTTAAAAGAAGGAATTTTAAAGCGTAAAGTTGATTTTTGAAATCTTATCGAATTATTTCCAAAAATATGGGAAAATATTTTTATAAATGGATTTTGAATAGTATTATTCGAAAGTTGGAAAATTTATTGAAAATGGAATTTTAAAGGGTTTGGAAAAGATTAAGGAATTTATTTAAAAGTGATAAACTTTTAGAAATAAATTTGTAATTGATTTGGTATTGAAATAAAATTAGAAATCAATTTGGAATTTGATTTTGGGGTTAAAAGTGAATATTTGGGAATGTAAATTCGAATGGAATTTATAAAGGAAAGGGAAATTTTGTTTTAAAAATAAACACTAATTTATTTTAAAGTGTGGAAATAAATTTTCGGATTTGGAATGTAAATTTAAAATAAATCGATAAGGATTTATTTAATTGGTTTAAATGGACCATTTTGAAGTGAAAGTGTATTCTCACTATAAAACCGAGTATATTTCCAAAGTAGCTTTTTAAAATATAAATTAAAAGTTCTAAAGTGGGTTTTTAAAAGAAATATTTGGAAATATATTCCGCATGATGGAATTGATTTGAAATTCATTTTCAAAAGTTGAAAGGTGAAAAATTGATTTGAAATTTGTTTTCAAAGTGTTGAAGTGGAAAAATATATATCTTGTGAAGATATTTTGAAATTAAATAATTTGGGAAAATTATTTAAAACTGATGATTGTTGTGAATGTTGTTGATAGTCAAATCACCGACTATCAATATTTACCTTTGAAATAGCACTTGAATTTGTTTTTAAAACAAATGCTTATTATTCGGTTAAGCCGGGAAAGGACCTTTGTGTCAGATAACCCATTACGGATAATGATACGACGTGTATGAATTGAAATTGAAGACCGGTGTGAAGACCGGGTATTTTTGAAAATGAAAGGACAACCTGTCAAATGTCTCTGCACCGAGTTGCTCCGGTATAGAGATCTATATCACTCTTTTTGTGATGGGAAGTCCGATCGGGATTGTGAATACCCGGATTGCAAGGGCTTCTTTGGAAGTGCCTTCGGTTCTGTTCAAACCCGGAACAGACTTGTATGGTTACATGTCTGACATTACATTTTGAGATATAAAGCCGATTTCTTTCAAATACATTTCTGTTAGTGGCGGAGAATTTATTCTCTTAGCTTAACACCCTTCTCTGAGACGTACGAGCTCAGAGGTTATGTAGTTGAAAGTTATCAGCGATATATTCCCAATTTGGTAATGTGGCATGCTGAGTGTTGCGATGTGTTGATCATTTCTTGATCATTTGTGATCAAAGCACGGCTTTATGAAAAAGCGTAGCTTTGTGGACGAGACTTCGTCAGACCTCACACCCCAGAAATGGTCGAAACAGGAATATGCGGCAAGGTTATGAGGGTCGCGCCCTTTAGGATATGTCATTTCCTTCTGGAAAAGGGTGGTATCAGGTATGGAGCCCTGGTATTTAACCTATGTGGATACTCCGATCTCATTTATTGTGTGATTGTGTGTTTATCGAGGCGCCTCGGATAAAGGTCCTAAAGGACCGGGGGATGACATATTCGTGGGTTACCTGTTACAGGGGTAACCCGGCCTTGTGTTGGCAGAGAGCAGTTGTCTCTCGGGATGTCCAGCCAGAGGCGATCCCATGTGGCGGTAGGAAGTTCCTTAGCCTGACCGTTTGTTGGAAATCCATTTCCCAATACGGAACTTGTACGGTTTTAGTTGTAGAACCTGCCATTTACTTATGGTGGCGCCCCACTGTTTAGATGGTAGCTATAGTAGGCATAGTTCGAAATGTCTATGCTGGCTAAGATTAATATTATACTTTCAAAATGTTTTCCACACTAGACATTAATAATAATAATCCATGATTTGCGTAGTAAGCATCTTTGACTATCATAAGAAGAAATCTCCTCCAATTCTGCGTTTGCATTGTGTGTGTGGCGGGAGGTCTTATGGTAGTTTCATTTTCCAAAAGCATTGCGAATTAATTTTATTTTCTTTGTGAAAATAACTGTTTTACGATCTCACACCAGTCACCATGACTGACTCGGAGTTTATTGTTTCCTTTCTAAACTCTAGGTGCCCATAATTTTCCAGACGGGCAGCCTAGAGTTATGTTATCAGGATATTCTGGATATTCTGGAGCTTTGGAAGCAAGCTGGATGGCGAGACGTACTCTCGTACTTGTTTATTATTTCCGCTGTGTATTCTATATGAGGACAGGTTTATATAACTGTCCATTGTTGTATTGAGTTGTATATTGACTCTGATTGATGTATGTATAAACTGATATAGTTCTTTGTTATAAAAGACTAATGATTATCTATTGTATATTGTTCCGCTGCGAATGTAAGATTCTGATATAATTTCTGTTTTTGTGTTTCTTCTTTCTTTTTCTTCTGTCTTCTTCTACCTCTTCTTTTTAACCCTAATGGTTCGGTTTTCCGACATTCGATTGCACGACATTTGATACAGTGGACGTATTAATGTCGACTTTCGAGCGTCGAAAGATCGTATCGTTACACGTGGTATCAGAGTAGCCGGTTAAGCGATAACCTTGGCTCTGTTGGGAATTACTCATTAGAGATAGAGTCAGTAGTACTCTAGAATGAGTGTGAGTGTAATAATAGTTATGAGCACGTATTTGTTAGTGAATACAAAATTTGTTTTGTATTGTGTTGACTTATCGGTTGATAGTTTATAGATTCTGGTCGGTGCATTCTGGCCAACTGTAATCGATAGGGGTTTCTAAACTCTTAAATAAGATAAACTGACACGGTATTGTTTTAAATGGGGTAAATGAAATAATTTTACCCAAAACTATTTTTGTATAGAAAAGAAATCATTTTCTATGAATTATTATAGTATATGGATGCTTGGTTGTTAGGAAGTGATAAATTATTGAATTATTATCATTGTTGTATGGAAATTGAATAAGAAATAATGGTATAACTAAAGATTTGAAGATAAATCCATTTAGCAAATGAACTTCAAATAATATGAAATGCAAATATAAGGAAATGAATTCATATACAAATGAGATTTGTAAAATAAATTGTAAATGTGATTTATTATTTGGAATAGAATTCCAGAAGAATATTTGAGAAAATAAATTCATTAATGTAATGAAATCGGTAATGTGAATTTATAAATGAGTTTTATAAATTGAAAGGAAATGTGAGTAATTGTTAAAAGATACTGGAATTTCTTCAAAATATAATGGGATATAAATAAGTTGATAACTTATAAAATATTTGAAATTTGATTGGAATGAGATTCAAATTGAAAAGAAATGAATTTGTGAATAAACAAATGAGGCTACATTTGTAAATAAATGAGTTGGAATTGAAAAATAGAATGGGATCTAAATTGAATCAAGTTGAAGAAAAATCCAAACTTGGAAAAATAAGATAAAATGGATTGAATTCGAGTAAACTAACTTGATAATGTATTAATTCACGAAATAATGAATTGGAAGTTGAATTGGTTAAATTAAAAGTTGAGTTGTGAGCTAAATTTTAAAAATGGTTTGAATTTGCATATAAATTCAAGTAAGTAGAAATAAATTGAAATTTTGTCTTGTTGTTGATAAAGTTAATTCAGGACGAATTGAATATGGAAATTTGAAATTTAAAATGAATAAGTGAATGTACTAATTGAATTAAATTAGTAAATGGAATGGATTTGATAAATGAAAACCAATCAAAGAAAATAAATTGGAAATTGTTTATGGAAAAAATAAAAATAAATGATAAACTTGAGTTTTGAATTGAAATAGCTTAAGTAAATGTTGGACAATAACTCGATTTAGGTGAAACTTTTGAAATGGTTTGAATGAAACTTAGTTGATTAATGAGTTGAAAATGTGAAATTGAATAGTGATAAATATATAACTTCAGTAATAAAGTGAAAATAAATACAAGAAGTGTATCTAAATATTTGCATTGTTGTTGTCGAGTTTTGTACAATGGTTTTAAACAAATCGAATGGTTTTATGAATATGAAATGTAAATTTAATTAAATGGAAATGGTATGTGAAATGGTCGTAAGCAATTTGATTGGTATAGAAACCATTGAATTGAATATAAATTAGATGAACGCGAAATTATTTTGAATGCATTGCTTATGAAATCTAGGTATTTGCTATTGAAATAAGTGAAATGTAAATGAATTTCCTATATTTGTCACTTACATATTTTAATTGAGTAAGTACAGGTTTTTGGAAGCCGTTTGACTGCATTTGGTCGCGCAAAATGCAAAATAAATAACCGCTTTGCTTAAAAATGCTAAAAGGGTACGCCTACGCAATAAAAATAGGAAATATGAACTGTTTTTCTGCTTTTCTGACCATGTGGGTCGATGTATATATATTTATATCTTTTGTCAAATTGTAAAAGCTCCTCCGTACAAAGGAGACTCCGCCAAAATTTTCTGAAAATTTTGAGAGTTAGAAATTTTTTTGAAAATTTGGAAAATTTTTGTTAACGGAAAATTGATTTTCAAATTGTAATGGAAATGTAAGAATTGAACTAGAAAAGTGAATTTTTAGTTTTTGAAGATAAAATGAATTCAGATAGGATTGAAATTGTAATTGAATTCAAATGGAATTGAAAATTCAAAGTTGAATGGAAATGAACATATAACTTTGTTAGCGGAGTCAAAATAAATATAAGAAGTATGTAAACGCTTATATTGAACTTAAGAAATGAATGGTGGAATTCTTAAGTAAATTTGGTGTTGGAAGTATACTAAATTAATAATTGGATGAAAATTAAATTGAAAGCTATGGTTGGAAATTATTGCTAGTAGTATACAGGTGTTTTTAAGGAAAATAGAATTGGACTTTGATTTTGAAGATAATTTGAATTTCTCAACAAAAGGTATGTATTTAAATTTCAGTATGAAATTTGATCTTTTCTTGTCTAGCCGATTGGCTTTCCTTTCTCTTTTTGAAATCTGAGGGTCCGAAAGGACATTTTGTAGTTGTACCGAGTTAGCTGCGCAAAGGAGACGCTGGCGAAATTTCTCGGAAATTTAAAGTGTTAGGAAAATTTTAAGAAAATTTTGAAAGTTTACAATTTAAATTTAAATTTGAATTTGAATTTGAATTGTGAAGTGAAATAAAGTTGTTTGAAAATTATGAAAGTATTTGGAAAGTTAGTTGAAGTGATAACGAATCTTTAATAAAAAGATTTGTTTTGAAAATTTGATAAAACTATTTGGTTTGGTAAAATGATAAACGGGTATTGGAGCATTCTTCTTAACTTGTAATTTCGGGACGAAATTCTTTTAAGGGTGGAAGATTGTAACGACCCTGAATTTTTGGACATTTGAAATAGAATATTTAATTGATTTTAAATATTTGAATGATGGTTTAACTTGAATTTCAAATGTAAATATATAATTGGCAATTTAATTGTTGCAATTGGGTAAAAAATTTGAATCTTTGGTTTTAAGCTGATTAAAAATAATCTGAAGGCTTAGAAAATTCATATTGATTTTACTGAAGATAATAGATGCTTCAGAATTGGATTTGGAACTGTTTTGTTCAGTTTTGAAATTTTATCGTTTAATCGATATTTAAAAATAGCGTTCCAAGGCACAGTCTCGGAATTCGACGAAACTAGTTTCATTGGATCCGTAATATTGTATTATTATCGAATTTCAATTTTCGTAATGTTTGGAGTGATCGTTTGGCCGTGCGATAAGTAAACGCGCTGAAATAAAATCGAAAATTTAATTTAAAAACTGGTCCAAAAAGCCATCTTCTCCATACGATCAAATTTGGACTCGAAACCTTTTCCATTGTGTTCGGAATAGGTGTATAACATTACGAACGCCTGGCAGCACGCCTCGATTGGAAGTCGATATTTTGAGTTGCGATTTTCGAGACGATTTGAATTTAATATATATATATTTATTTATACCAGTCAGCTTCAGCTGAATTTCCATCACATCTGAACTTTTTCGAATTACTGTAGCTAATTGATTTTTGCACGCTAATGTTCCATCTTGTCCCCTATTCCTTCTTCTATACGATCAAAGAAAAATCAAAATTTACAAAAGAAAAAAAATCATCAGAACAAAAACAAAAATGGCTTCCTCCTTTTTCAAAATCGCGATCGAACCCTATCTCCTCCCTCTCCTCAAATTCATTGAAGAATGCCGAAACCCCTCTTCCTTCTTCCAGTTCAAAACTGCAAATCTCTTTCCTCATTTTTAAACGAAATTCTCGCAGTTAAATAAATCAATGGCCGAGCTTAGCATACGTTCTCCTTCTTCTATTTTTCCCCTAATTTCTTTTCTCTCTTGAATCCCAAATAATGGCAGTACTTGTGTCGCAAATTGTTGGAGTGGATTACTGCGAATTGCAGTTGATTCGAGATTTATCAGTTAGATACACTAGCAATGGCGGTCTTGAGATGGGTGAGTGGTGAGATTCAAGGTGCGAGTGACGATATCTTATGCGATGGGAATCAAATGAAGTTAGGGTTCGCATTCAAATCATCGGCAGTTGCGAATTGGTAATCGCGATGTCTGGAATCTCGCCGAGAGGGTGAGCTCGCGTTCGTAAGTCTTGGCCTTGGTCGCAAGGGACATCGTCGCAAAATGGGATCAGCATGGATGGTGGCAGCAGGTTGCGACTGAGGTAGAGCTGGGTTCGTTCGATTTTGGCAGTAAGTTATATTTTTCTTTTATTTGCTTATTTAAATTTTTACATTTTTATTTATATACAATTTCTATAGAAAAGAAAATAAATAATTAATAACAATAAATGAGTATGTATATATATATGACTATGTTTTTTTTCCAGTAAAGTTTAGACTGTCTAGGTTCGATTTGCAGAATTTAGCTTTATATATATGTACTGGGAATTGATATAAGATTTTGGAGAAAAGAAAACAAAGATTTGTTTAAAATTTAATTCTTTGTTTAAAATTAAATCACTAGTTTAAAATTAAATCACTAGTTTAAAATTAATTTATTAGTTGAATAAAAATTTAAAATGGGAATTAATTTGTTTGATTATTTCGAATGTTAATAAATTGTATAAATTGTTTATACAAGGTCTATTAACCGAGGAAACAAGACGAAAATGGAAAGTGGATTGCAAAATAAAAAAAACAAAGGTGAGATCTTCTCACTCAAATTGAAAGTTGGATTTGCAGTTATTGATTGATTGCTGTTTGGATGTGATATTGGATATAGTAGGATATATCTATATATATAGCAATATATATGTATTGGCATATGTATATATTGGAGTTGTGATTTCCCGCATTATATAGCGGATGAGACCCTATTGCGCCGCATAATAGCGGATGATATTTTATAAATCCCATATACCACGATATTCCACCTCGAAGTGGAATTGGTATTGTGCTAACATCTGTGGATGCAGGGAAACAGGTTGGAGGGATCCAACAGGATTCCTCAAAACATTTGAATTTGTTTCATATGTTGTGTGATGATTTATTTATAATCTGTGGATGATTATATCTGTGATTGAATGTGTTGAAGGCTATAATTTAGCCGAATGTATTTTTGGTATCGTTGGATGCCAGAAAAAAATGAAATTGGACTTTTGAAATTAAAGTTGGAAATTTTTAGTAAATTCTTTTTGAAAGAATTGAGTGAATTTAAAAGAAGAAATTTTAAAGCGTAAAGTTGATTTTTGAAATCTTATCGAATTATTTCCAAAAATAAGGGAAAAGATTTTTATAAATGGATTTTGAATAGTATTATTCGAAAGTTGGAAAATTTATTGAAAATGGAATTTTAAAGGGTTTGGAAAAGATTACGGAATTTATTTAAAAGTGATAAACTTTTAGAAATCAATTTGTAATTGATTTGGTATTGAAATAAAATTAGAAATCAATTTGGAATTTGATTTTGGTGTTAAAAGTGAATATTTGGGAATGTAAATTCGAATGGAATTTATAAAGGAAAGGGGAATTTTGTTTTAAAAATAAACACTGATTTATTTTAAAGTGTGGAAATAAATTTTCGGATTTTGAATGTAAATTTAAAATAAATCGATAAGGATTTATTTAATTTGTTTAAATGGACCATTTTGAAGTGAAAGTGTATTCTCACTATAAAACCGAGTATATTTCCAAAGTAGCTTTTTAAAATATAAATTAAAAGTTCTAAAGTGGGTTTTTAAAAGAAATATTTGGAAATATATTCCGCGTGATGGAATTGATTTGAAATTCATTTTCAAAAGTTGAAAGGTGAAAAATTGATTTGAAATTTGTTTTCAAAGTGTTGAAGTGGAAAAATATATATCTTGTGAAGATATTTTGAAATTAAATAATTTGGGAAAATTATTTAAAAATGATGATTGTTGTGAATGTTGTTGATAGTTAAATCACCGACTATTAATATTTACCTTTGAAATGGCACTTTAATTTGTTTTAAAAAAAACGCTTATTATTCGGTTAAGCCGGGAAAGGACCTTTGTGTAAAATAACCCATTACGGATAATGATACGACGTGTATGAATTGAAATTGAAGACCGGTGTGAAGACCGGGTATTTTCGAAAATGAAAGGACAACCTGTCGAATGTCTCTGCACCGAGTTGCTCCAGTATAGAGATCTATATCACTCTTTTTGTGATGGGAAGTCCGATCGGGATTGTGAATACCCGGATTGCAAGGGCTTCTTTGGAAGTGCCTTCGGTTCTGTTCGAACCTGGAACAGACTTGTATGGTTACATGTTTGACATTACATTTTGAGATATAAAGCCGATTTCTTTCAAATACATTTCTATTGGTGGTGGAGAATTTATTCTCTTAGCTTAACACCCTTCTCTGAGATGTACGAGCTCAGAGGTTATGTAGTTGAAAGTCATCAGCGATATATTCCCAATTTGGTAATGTGGCATGCTGAGTGTTGCGGTGTGTTGATCATTTATTGATCATTTGTGATCAAAGCACGGCTTTGTGAAAAAGCGTAGCTTTGTGGACGAGACTTCTTCAGACCTCACACCCCGGAAATGGTCGAAACAGGAATATGCGGCAAGCTTATGAGGGTCGCGCCCTTTAGGATATGTCATTTCCTTCTGGAAAAGGGTGGTATCAGGTATGGAGCCCTGGTATTTAATCTATGTGGATACTCCGATCTCATTTATTGTGTGATTGTGTGTTTATTGAGGCGCCTCGGATAAAGGTCCCAAAGGACAGGGGGATGACGTATTCGTGAGTTACCTGTTACAGGGGTAACCCGGCCTTGTGTTGGCAGAGAGCAGTTGTCTCTCGGGATGTCCAGCCAGAGGCGATCCCATGTGGCGGTAGGAAGTTCCTTAGCCTGACCATTTGTTGGAAATCCATTTCCCAATACGGAACTTGTTCGGTTTTAGTTGTAGAACCTGCAATTTACTTATGGTGGCGCCCCACTGTTTAGATGGTAGCTATAGTAGGCATAGTTCGAAATGTCTATGCTGGCTAAGATTAATATTATACTTTCAAAATGTTTTCCACACTAGATATTAATAATAATAATCCACTGATTTGCGTAGTAAGCATCTTTGACTATCATAAGAAGAAATCTCCTCCTATTCTGTGTTTGTATTGTGTGTATGGCGGGAGGTCTTATGGTAGTTTCATTTTCCAAAAGCATTGCGAATTAATTTTATTTTCTTTGTGAAAATAACTGTTTTACGATCTCACACCAGTCACCATGACTGACTCGGAGTTTATTGTTTCCTTTCTAAACTCTGGGTGCCCATAATTTTCCACACGGGCAGCCTAGAGTTATGTTATCAGGATATTCTGGAGCTTTGGAAGCAAGCTGGATGGCGAGACGTACTCTCGTACTTGTTTATTATTTCCGCTGTGTATTCTATATGAGGACAGGTTTATATAACTGTCCATTGTTGTATTGAGTTGTATATTGACTCTGATTGATGTATGTATAAACTGATATAGTTCTTTATTATAAAAGACTAGTGATTATCTATTGTATATTGTTCCACTGCGAATGTAAGATTCTGATATTGTTTCTGTTTCTGTGTTTCTTCTTTATTTTTCTTCTGTCTTCTTCTACCTCTTCTTTTTAACCCTAATGGTTCGGTTTTCCGGCATTCGATTGCACGGCATTTGATACAGTGGATGTATTAATGTCGACTTTCGAGCGTCGAAAGATCGTATCGTTACAACAATATTATTATATTAAATTCCATTATTAAATTAATATAATGTTCCAAATTCAGCCTATCGACTTTGGATTCCATCCAAAGGTCCAATATTAAAATTCTATTTCAAACTAGACTCAAAATAAATCTTTGAAACCATTTTCATACCCATTTACATCCAGATTCACAAATTATCCCAATTTTAAATATTTAATCATTATTATTCAAACCCAATTGAACTGCCATATTTGAAATTTTAACTTATTATATTGATTTAACCAAAAATTCTTATTTCAATTCAAATTAAAATTCACATTCAACATTTAAAATGAATTAAATGTTCAAAATCTAACGACCAAAATTCCGGGTCGTTACATTGGTACTCCTTAACCAACATTGTACGAAATCTCTTCTGGGCCACTTACTACTTCTTAGATAAGAAAGAGGCGGACCCTAACACAGCCATTTAATACCTCAATCCTGAAGCAGACCCCTTCCAAGAGATTTTCTCTAATGCATATAAGCGATAATCCTAACCATCCAATACACAGCTATAAGATAATCCCGACCATTTAATACTTCATAATTAGGGAGGAGGCAGACCCTAATACAGCCATTTAATACCTCAGTCCCTAGAGCAGGCCCATCCTAGAATATCCGTTTATGATTCGCAACCTAAGCCATGAAGTCTCACATTAGTCTGACAATTCGTAGGTGCCGGTAGTCAGGTTAGCTGGGAAGACTTACTCTATAGAATTGGAACTTATCTCGCGTCTATCGTGGGTACTTATTATAGGCAATGTCTTATATCAGTCCCAAAGTTACACTACTTGTAGCCAAATTAGTTGGGCAAACTTCAGTGTGCTTTTAACAACCTTGCATCTCTATAACTTGGTTATATTTCCACTCTCTTACCTTAAAAAACTATACTAACATATATGTATAATCCATAATATACCTCACCCGTATTTACACATTAAAGGCCATATAGGAAAACTCCTTATTTTGTCTTTATTTATGGATTAAATTCCATAATTGTCCTAACTCATTTTTATTAGACTAATTTTAAGGACTAATTATGTAAGTTATCTATTATAATTGTTAAATTTCAGGGTTTAAAAGAATATTCTATTATTATATTTTTGCCTAGTTTGTTTTGTGCTTATTTAGGTAATTTATCCATTTCTTATATAAGATGTGATATTATTTAATATCAACAACTGCAATAATTATATAAGTTAATTCATTATAGAATTACACAATAACCAACATTATCAATAAATTGGGTACATAAAAATAGACTTTGTGTGTGTGTGTGTGTAAAGAAGGAATCCAAAACATATCATTTGTTTTACATTAATATAGTATAATTATGCCTTCCTTTCCAAGAAGCCAATTTACAATATAAATCTTTTGTATTTCACTCAAGCTTTTAATAAATAGAGTTGCAATGACAAAGAAACCGCACTTACTTTTATTAAAATAGGCACTGCAAACTATGGACAAGAGAAGAAGAATCTCACTTTCCTTACTTTGTACACCTCTTCCTACTTTGTTTGGAATCTCTTGCCATTGCAATCACAAATCGAAAAGTAAAATCATACAGAACACAAACTATTTATACTGTAAATATTTATGAATTAAATTCTACTACATTAATAGAGAATTTCCGATGAACCAGCTTGGATTTTCTTTGTGTTGTAGCATTTCCATTTCTCCAAGTTATCTCCTTTTTATTATATTTATTTGCGCATATATTAGATTTTGAAAGTATAGATTGGGGAAGAAGAAGGGAGATATACACGTGTATTTTGTAATTACCAAGAATTTCAGTCATTCGAAATTCGGATATTTAATTGATTTTAAATATTCACAAGTTGATTTTATAAGTTGAATAACTTATATTTGAAATATAGTGATTTATTTGGATAATTAAATTGTTAATTTAATATTTGAAATTGTAGAAATAATTTGATTTTGAGTTTAATGTGAACTAAAATGATTTATAAAGTTGAATTAAATTCTATTTGAATTAGAATGATGTTAGAGAACTTTTAAAACTGAATTAAAAGTTAATTTATAGAAATTGAATATTTTAATGTTTAATTAACGTGTAAAAATAGTCATTTTTTAAACAGTCTTAGATTTCGATGAAACTAGTTTCATTGGATCCATAATGTTATATTATTATAGGATTTCAAATTTCGTGTCAATCGGATTTACGGTTTAGTCGTGGCAAGCTGAAACGCGTAGAAATTTGTTTAAGTAAATTTTCAATTTAAATAAGTCGATTCAAAAGCCTATCTTCCAAATACGATCAAATTGGCTCCCGATATATATTCCATTTTATTCGGAATAGGGGTAAAACATTATGAACGCCAGGCGGCACGCTTCGTTTGGAGTTCGGAAAATTTTCGGGTGAATAGTGTCGTGAAATTTTATATAAAAGTACCCCATTATCTTCAATTTTCACAAACCCTATCTTCTCTAGGGCAAGCCGCCGTTTCTATTTCCATGGCCAGAAATTCACCTCGTTTCTCCTCAAATATCTCACAATCCATTGACAATTAGCAAAAAGCTTCAACTACAAAGTCGTAGAGCACGTCGAGAACTTCCAATCCAACGGCTACGATCTGATATGGCGAAGCGGGTCGATGGGAAATCGCGTGTAAAGTCGTGCGTTCAAGCACATTTATCTAGACATACGCGTGACCGAGTGTGGCCGACCTCTGGGCATTGATAGAGCTCATGTAGCGCTACTCGACGGTGGTCTTCGATCGTCTTCAAGCTTCGTACGGAGGGAGCATAATTCGATTAAAAAATGGCGGCTATGGGTTGCTTTGATCGGCTTGAAACGATGAAGGAGGAAGATGAAAGCATCGGCCTGGATCTGATGTGAGAGATTGAACGTCCCAGATTGGCAAAGGTTTAAAAAATAAAAGGAAATTGTAAATAAATTATATATTAATTTGTATAAACTTTTAAATGCTATAACTTCTTCATACGAGGTCCGGTTTTGACGAAACAAGTTGCGTTGGGTCCGTATTGATGAGCACTACATTTTAGAGCTAGTTTGGAGTTGATTGGAGCTAGTGATAATTTTGGGTAAAATTAAACGCCTGTTTAATTTTATTCGGAATAAAACACTACAACTGCTATTGGAACCAAAGTGAGTACAACTCACTCTTTCTGTCTCGCTAATATTTTTATATAAGCGAGAATAAATTTATTTTATGCTGATTGATGATTTTTTGGATGATATATGATATATTATCTATATACTTATTGGTTTGGATATATTTCCTTCCTATTGGAGCAGATGAAACCCTATACGTTCTCGTGTATGAGCGGATGACCTTTTGTATGCGAGTCTGCCTCGAAGCGGACATTGTACATATTTTCTAATATGTATATTTGTTGCAGGTGACAGGTTGGAGAGATCCAACTGGATTCCTCACCAGTATTGGTTTTATTTATAGATATTGTGATATATGCTGTTATCATGTGATATATGATGTTTGGATGTCGTGATTGATATATTTAGTGTTGTTGCAGCATTGGGCCTTATTTTGGAGATTTAAAATATTAAATTGATGATTTCAATTTAATAAGGATTTCAAAGTGATTTTGAAAATAGATGTTCTATTAAATTTTGAATTGCTAAAGGAATGAATTTATTTTGAATAAATAAAGTTATAATTTTTATGTTATAAAAATTATGATTTTTGTGAATTATAATCAGAATGTGATTTTTGGAATATGAAGTGAATTATTTGGTATATAAGTTTAAATTGAGATTTTTGGTTTATTATAAATGATATATATAACATTTATAAAATTGAATTTTTATAAATCGAAAGTGATGAAATTATAAAGGAGTTTTATAAGTGTTAAAATGAAGTTATAAAAAGGAATGAATTTGTAAATAAGAGAATTACAAGTGAATTTACTTATAATTGGATTTTGGCATATAAATGAGGTATAAATGGAATTTGTTAATAAAGGAATTTTGTAATGGAAGTTTTTGTAAAATAGAAATGTGAATTTATAAACATTGTTTTATAAATCCGAAATCAATTGAATTTGATAAGTTAAATATGAAAGTTTATTAAAGGGATATTATTCACGATTTTGGACAGTGGATAACTTTTTAATAAATGTATAGAAATAATGAATTTGTTTAGGGAATTATATTCACGATTTTGGACAGTGAATAATCTTTAAATAAAATAAATGTTTTGGAAAAGTGATATTATAAAATGGAGTTAAATGGTTTAAAGATGTTTTAAAATGTGTTAAGCGTCGAATACATAGATTTCAACATTCATTGTTGAAATAGACGTTTCGAGAAGTAAAAGGAAGCATGGACTATAACACTATTGTTATAGTAAATGATTTTCGAAAGAAGATGTTTTGTATAGTATATGGGATTTATATATCTATCTAATTATCGAATCCCTATACTAATGATTTTGGGTTGTCGTAACGATGTTTTACGCAACATTCGTTTTGACCCAAGTAAATGTGTTTAAGAGAATGTTTTCCTTAAAAGAATAGAATATATACTTAATCATGATTTAAGTATATGTGATATTTTCTAAGTGTTGAAAATAAAGAGAATTGTGAATTACTTGTTATTAAATAAGTATATGGAAATGTTTTCCAATATAGAAAGTTGAAATGGTTTGGAATTATATCTTTTTAAAGATAATTTGAAGTGAATATTTGGAAAGTGATTTAATTAATAAAATATTAATTAAAAGGGCCTAGTGATTGCTTATAGTGCTAAATATTTGTTTGTTTGCTTTGATAGTTAAATAACCGACTATCAAATTTGCCCAAATTTTAGTTCCTCGATTTGATGTGGGAACTATTTAGTCGTACACTTAGTACGTAGCTATCTGTGTAGGCTTGATTATCGTTTGTGTGGAGGATGTTGATTTGTGTAGTGCGGAGTATTACTCCAATCTATCGAGCTTTCTTCTTGGTCGAAGGATAGAAAGTTGAAAGTTGGAAACGTGATAAGTCTATGAGACTTAATTTCTGTATAAGGTTGAGAAATGCTTTTGCGTTGTTGGTGCAAAGAGACCGGGATCGGTTTATACGAAAACCACTTCGGACCAACATTTACACAATGATTGTGAAGGTTGGCCGATGATATTGATGTTTAGGATTTTCATAGTGAAGGACTGCTTGTTGATCATTTGGGGTTAAAATTCCAATATACATCCAGTAGCAGTAGTCTCTTTGTTATGAAATATCCAATGCAAGGGCTATTCGCTATTAATCTTAGGGATTTCCCGACAAGATGTGGTAGGAAAGTACCTTCGGTTTGTCTTGTTCCTGGACAACTTGTATGGATGGATGTCTGACATTGCATTTTCTGCGATTACGTACATTGGTTTTTACAAACGTACATCTGTTTGGTGGCGGAGAAGGCAACTTCTCTTAGCTTAACACCCTTCTTTGAGACATACGAGCTAAAGGGTTGTATTTTTTTGAAAGGCAATTAGTAGTCAACGGAAATGGCGAATGTGGTATTCAAAGTGATGTGATATGTGAAAGGTAATTGTTACCTCTTTGGCCTCATCAACCGGAAATGACCAAAACGGGGTTAGATGCGGCAAGGCTAAGTGGGTCGCTCCCATCAGGATATGATCATCCTCTTCTAGATATATCTTTACACGCTATGACGTCGTGTATCTGATTATTGTGGTTTGTATGCTATGAGGGCCTCGGAAAAGGTCGGTAATGACCGAGGGATGATATATTCGGTACTACCTAGTTACAGAGGTAGGTCGGTCTCGTGTTGGTAGAGGTACCCATGTGTGGTCCTCGGTACATTCATCTAGAGATGTACCCTTCGGAAGGTAGTCCCTTCACTTGGTCATTTGTATGGAAATCCAAACTCCGCTACATGCCTGCCATTTTGATTGTATTACCCATTTTGGGCTATATGCTGGAATTTAATCAATGTAACAATTTCGGCTATGATTAATATTATTTGTATACTAGACACTAGTATAATATCAGATGATTTGATATGAATGGTTTTAGTTATCGTAAGGTAAAAACATGTCCGTGTTTATGTGTGGGCGTGTCTTACAAGATACTTTTGTTTTGAAAGGAAAAGTTTTGGTAATCTAATAAATTCAGTTGAGTGTGTTTCTCACGCTGGTTTACCAGACTGATCCGGGTGTTCTTCCCTTTCAATGCTCGGGTCAGACTGAGTATATTTACAGGTTCAGATTTGGTGCTTTTGGAGCTTCAGCAGGAGAGCTGGAGATCTTCATTTTCGTATAAACGTATCTGTTTTGATTATCCACTTTGCGCATTGTTGTTGTTTTATATTATCGGCAATTGTAAGGACAGGTTATTATAACTGTCCAGGCTGATGATGTGTGATTGATTGTTGAACTCTATTTGATGTATGTATATACAGTTTCTGTTTTGTAAAGATTATTGATATGATATTATATGTTTTCCGCTGCGATGTGAGATTCTGTATTGTTCTGTTTGGTTCTATCTTCTCTCTTTCTTCTCTTCTCTTCTTCTCTCTTCTTTTCCTTCTCATGACTTTCCGTCAGTCTGTGCTTTTTGGGTCAGACATGTGTGGATTATTGTCAATTCAAAGGGTACGGATTTGCGGGTCGTCACACGTGGTATTAGAGCTTAGATTTAGCATATTCCTAGGCTTTGATGTGTACTCGGTATAGATAGGGTCAGTAGCATCCTTGATTGAGTTTGAGTGTATTATATATATGAGGTATTTGTTAGTAATATAAAATGTTTTATATTGTGTTTACTTATCCGTTGAGTTGTTTGTGAATTTTGGTCGGTATGTGGGACGCCATGTTATCGATAAGAATTTCTAAACACTTAAACGAGGCAAGTCGACATAGTATTATTTTAAATTGGGTAAATGAAATAATTTTACCTCGATTATATTTGGTATATAAAGGATGATTTTTCAGAAAATATGAAAGTGTATATAAATTGATTGTTTGGTTGTTTAAAAATGTAAATATATATAAGTTAATAAAAGCTGTTTGAATAATCTAAATGAAAACAACAATTGTAAAAGAATAAATTATATAAGCAAATGAATTATAAAGTATGGAATTATTATCAATATGATTTGCAATTGTAAAACAATCTTATATATAAGAAATGAAACTACATGAGTATATTTATAAATATGAGTTATAAATAAAAATGGATTTAAAACTAAGAATTTGAAAATTTGAATCTCGTTGATTTTGAAAGTTATTTTTCAAAAGTTAAATAGGTTATATTATTATAAATCTAAATAAGATAAATGAATTTGGAATGATCTTATATAAGTGAAGTAAAAAAGTGAAATTATATAAGTATAAATTTATAAATGTGATTTATAAATAATAAAAAGGATTTTGAAAGAATATAAACCACTGAATTCACTACTGTTGCTGGGAAATAATAAGGGTGATGACTGCAGCATCATTAGTATCATTTTCGAGTTTCTGTGTGATGGATTTTCTACTAATAGAAATTGAAAATTTAAGTTTTATTTTGATAAACAAATTTGAATTTAAAATCCAAGTTGAAATTGATAAATATAAGGAAAATGAGTTTTGGACTTATAATATGAAATAGAAAATTTAATTTTAGTAAAGTTAAATAAGTTAAATTGGATTTGAATTGGATTAGATAAGTTATTGAAATGAAAGTTAAACTTAAGAGGTAAGTGATTATATAATATGAATTTGGAAGTTTAAATATATAAGTGGTATAACTTATAAAATGAGAAAATGTAAGTAAAACCAATAGTTAAAATGGTTAAACAATTTTGTTAAGCAAAAAAAATCTGAATTTGAATAGTGATATGAAATTTGACTTAAGTTAAATAAAATGATTTTTGAAAATGAAATTTAACTCAAGAAAAAGAAATGAGCTAATGAAAAAAGTTAAATAAAATAGAATTTGAATTAAATTAGAAGTGAACTTAAGTTGTATAGTGAAAGTAAATGTAAGTGAGAATGAAATGAAATATAACTTAAGTGATGTTGAATTTGATATCAAAATGAATTAATTAAATGACTTTTCTTTTCTTTCTCATGACTTTCCGTCAGTCTGTGCTTTTTAGGTCGGACATGTGTGGATTATTATCGATTAAAAGGGTACGGATTTGCAGGTCGTCACATATTTATACATACATACATACATACATACATATATATATATATATAATTATTCCTTTACTAGATTTTATCTAACCTTTGGATGTATATTTTTATTTTTTTGAAGTCGGAGTTTGAGAAGGAGAAAGAGAATGGTAGAGTGTCGTTGGCGACTTAAAATTTGTGTGAAAAGAATGAGGGGGCTAGCCTATTATTTATGGTAGTTCGAATATGCTAGAACCATCGGATGGACAATATTTTAATAATTTAAATCCAGGTTATTCAAGCCTAGGCAAATCCTAGTCGTCACACAAGGACCGGTCGACCAGTTGATATTAATGGTCACATATTATTTATTTCCTATTTTTAAATTTAATGTTAATCATTACTTAAAGGTTAAGCCTCGTATTTACTATTTATTCTAATGTTAATTTTTAAAATATTTATTACCTTAATTTGTTCTGAATTATTTCAGATTTTCAAACATTTATAACTTCTTTATTTGAACTCTGATCGCAAATCTCTATAGATGAAAATTGCTCAAAAATCACCGCAAACACTATAGTGCAAGTTTCGTAGCCAAATTCAGATATTAGCAAAATTTCCATTTTTAGTGTTTTATTAACTAATTGATATTTCATATTTAATTTCATGTTAATTTTACGGGATGTTACATTCTCCCTCATTAAAAAAATTTTGTCTCTGAAATTCCTAAGGGGCAGTTAGTGTAACGCACACTCTAAAAGCATGTTATTCAACCAAGTTATCTACGCAACCATCTACTCAGCCAAAAGTGCAATGTGATTATGTATGCAACATATTTGTAGGGGAGCTCAACCTTAGCATGAATACAAGATCGTGACATATAGGCATGTATGCACACAACTTAAATATGCATAAAATTCTATATGAGCACAAAAATAATAGGAAAAAGCATGGCAACCATCCCCTACCATCCAATCTAGCAACTACGATGCAACCAAAATATACATAATGCTAAATCTAGGGGGAGAAAATTTACCAAAAAAACGTTTTGGGAGAGAAGCCTCGTCTTCTCTTTTGTTTCCCAAGTGCTATCAACTGGATTATCATCCCATTCTACTCGGACCAGCCTAATTTCTTTGTTATGAAGCTTCATAACTCCACACTCTACTATGCGTGTGGTGTCACAGGATGTTATCGGTTCTATCTCTATATCTGCTAACCGATCAGGTTCCACTATGGCAACTGTGCTATGTAGACACTTCATTAGATGCGTTACATGAAAACCATTATGCATTCTAGTTAACTTAGTTGGAAGCTCTACCTGATATGTAAGTTTTCCCACTCTCTCCAAAATTGGGAAAGACCTAATAAATCTCGACGCCAACTTCCCGAGGTTCCAAATCTCACAACCTTCCTAAGAGGGGAAACTTTAACGAACACCATGTCCCCAACTGAGAATTCCAACTCCTTCCTTCACCCGTCTAGCGGTCTTTATTCACTATCTGATTACCTCAACCTTCTCTGCGGTCTCAGGTATCAATTCTGGTCCAAGTAGAAATTTATTAGTATCCTCCCACATACAACTAGGTGACTTGCATAGCCACTCGTATAAGGCTTCAAATGGTGCCATACCTATCGTCGCCTGATAACTGTTATTATAGGTGAATTCTACTAAAGGTAATGTTGCTCCCAATGTCCTTCAAAATTCATGATGTAAGCCTCAATATATCCTCTAAGATTTTGTTCAACCTTCAGTCTATCCATTGGTCTGTGTGTGGTGAACGGTATTAAGATTCAACGTCATCCCTAAAGCTGATTGTAGGCTCCTCCAAAATTCACTAGTAAGGTGTCCCTATCATTGACAATATTGACCGGAATTTCATGTAATCAGGCCACCTCTATGATGTAAAATTTTCGCTATGGATGTTATGGTCTAGTTACTCCTTATCGGGACAAAGTGGGCACTTTTGTAAGCTTATCGATTATAACCCAAATAGCTTCATTTTCCCTATGACTTCTAGGTAACCCATCTATAAATTCATCGATATGTGTTCCCACTTTCAAGTTTGAACCTTCAACAATAATAATAGACCTCTGGGTTTTCCTTGTTCAGCTTTGATTCGTTGGCATGTCAAACACCTTACTATATACTTCGTTGCATACCTCTTCATTCCCGGCCGGTGGTTCTGCTTTATGTCCCTATACATCTTATCTCCACGGGCTGAATAGTCATCTTAGAGCGGTGGCACTCCATTAGTTCTTCCTCTAGAACATCCTCCACCATTCGAATACATAGGCATCCATCTCCTCTTAGCCATCCTCTTTTATCGATCGAATACCAACCTCGGTAAAGGAAATACTCTCCCTACTTATCTTAGCTAAAATATCGGTTATCTCTATATCCTTCTCCTGCTCTTGACCGATGCAGTCTAGCAATGTTGGCCTTACTTCCATTGCTGTCAAATATCTTGGAGTAAATTTTGATGGCGGTTGAAAGTTGAAATTCGAGAGGAAATCCAACTGCCTCCACTCATATATAGTGCCTAGAGTAACATGTCTCCGACTAAGGGCATTGGAAACGACATTCCCTTTTTCGGGGGTATATTGAATTTAAAAATCATATGATGCTATGAATTCCATCCACCTCTGTGCCTAAGGTTTATGTCTTTTTGGGAAAATGGGTACTTAAGAGACCTATGATCCGTAAATAACTCAAAATTTTCTCCTAAGAGATAACGTCTCTATATTTTCAAGCGAATACGGCAGCCACTAATTCTAAACCATGAGTGGGATACCTCTTCTCATGGTCCTTCAATTGCCCGCTTGCATACGCTACACCCTGCTTTCTTGCATAAGAACAGCTCATAACCTGTGATGCATGCATCGGTGTGAATAGCGAAAGGTTTCAATCCATCTAGGATTGTTAGTATAGAGGCACTGGTTAAAAGATCCTTTAGCTTCTTGAATGCTTCCATGCATTTCTCATCCCGTGTGAAGAATAAGTTTTTTTAGTTAGACGAGTCGATGGTACCACTATCTTTGAAAAGTCCTTAATGAACTTCATATAGTAACCCTCTAAACCAAGAAAACTCTCAACTTCCATAGCGTTATTTGGAATCTTCCAGTCCTGAATAGGTGCTACCTTTGCAAAATCAACGGACAACCCATTCCTGGAGGCAATGTAGCCGACAAACCTTACCTCCTTCCTCCAAAATGACATTTTGAGAATTTGGCTTTTAGTTGGTGTCCTCTCAAGGTCTCTAGTACTTCCCTTAAGTGATTTTCATTTTCACCTTCACTTTTAGAGAATACTAGAATATCATCCACAAATACTATGACGAACTTATTTAGTTGTCCTCTAAATGCTCTACTCATCAAATCTACAAAGTATGTAGGGGCCTTTTTCAACCCAAAAGGCATTACCTCCCATTCATACAGTCAGTGTGAAAAATGGTCTTCTCCTTGATATCTTTGGCTATTCTCAATTGGTGAAATCTAGTGGCCAAGTCCAATTAAAAGAAGATTTTGGCTCCAACGAGCTAGTCAAATAAGTCATCTATTCTAGGTAAGGAATACCTATTCTTCTTAGTTAGCTTATTTAGTTCTCGGTAATCGACGTATAGCCTCAAAGAGTCGTCTACCTAACTGGCGAAGACAACTTGTTCCCTCAATTTTGAAATACTGCAGTGAATAAACTTCTTCTGTAATAACTCTGAAATCTGCTTATCTAATTCGTGCCTTTCTTTGATAGCCATATGCCTCAACGGTAGTGCGACTAGTCCACATCTTCCTCCAAATCAATCCAAAACTCTATTTTTCTTCGGGGTGGGAGACCGGAGACTTCTTCAAAAGCGTCCGAAAATTTCCGCACTATGGGTACTAATGAGAGCTCGTCATGTGATAGGCTAAGAGAATACAGATATATCAACGCGTTGGAGCCTTGAGGCATGTATTGAAAATGTAACAAAACAGGATTTTCGACCCTTGAAAATCGACACTAATACGTCCACTGTATCACATGCCGAACATTCAAGTGCTGGAAATACCGATTTGTCAGGGTGAAAGAAGAAGGTAGAAGATAGAAGAAACTAAACAACACAGAATCTCACAACACAGTGAATAATATATAATACAACAATAATACAAAAAGAAAACATCTTTATTTATATATAGAACATCAGAGTACACTAGACATATCCTAAATTTAGACAGTTATAGAAACCTGTCCTTACATTGACAAACATACAAACTCTATAATACAGCGGAATAAAAACATACGTGAATACATCTTGACCATCCACCTCCTCTTTAACTCCAAAGTATCCAGTTAAACTTGGGAAAACATGCTCGGTCTGACCCGAGCATTACATGGAATAACGCCCGGGTCAATCTGGTAAACCAGCGTGAGTAAAACTCGATAATAAGTAACAACCAAACTGATTTCTACATTTGAAAACATTTCAAACAAATGGTATCTCGTAAGACCACACCATACATAAAAACGGATGTGTTTTAACCTTACGATAACCAAAACATTTTATATCAAAATCCAGTGATATCATCATAGTGTCCAGGTTTAAAGTAAATAGATAAAATAGCTGAAATGCTTGCATCTCACATTCCAGCATACTAGGCTCTGCAATCGAAAACGTAAGGCACGTATTGGAGATTGGATTCCAACAATGACAAGGTAAGGGACTACCTTTCGATAATACACCTTTAGAAAATGCACTGAAGCTAACACAGAGCCGGCTGCCCCTTTAACATGGAAAATTGGATTACCTCACCCCCTTGACACCGAGGCCATATACTGCCATGGTGTTTGCCCGCAAACCAACTCTGAAAGGGACACCTAGAATGGGGTGACTGCTCCTAATGGTAGCTAACCACATAGCTCTACTACATTCCCTGTTTTTGCCATTCCTCCCAGTTGTGAGGCTTGAGGCTACTCTTTACCTTTCTGAATAGCAATCCATCTTGGAATGCTAACACTGCCCTTCAGGTGTCAATGCAATGCCTGCATTCATCCATACAAGTTCGTTCTTGGTCTGATCGAAACCGAAGGCACTAACTCTACTACATCCATTTTGGAATCACCCTCAGGATTAGTAGAAGTAGCCCTTGCACTTCAAAGAGCACCATCTTCAATCATCATCAAGATGTCTTCCACTCAAATGTACTTTTTGGTTCGGAGTGGTTTTCGGATATAGATCCAATCTCGTTCTCTCCGTATCAACAACCGATAATTTCTGGTTGACTCATTCCCGGTTCTTTTGGAAGTAAGTATTCGAGTCTTCATCGGGGAACTCGAACTTACGTTCATACTTCCTAAGTCAAATTGGGCCAAACTTGGTAGTCGGTTATTTAACTATCAAATAAACAAACATCCAATCATGGTTTAATTCTCATATGGGATCCTCTAAGCCTTTATTAATTAAACTTTAATTAATAAAATCACTTTATAAAACCCGATCAAAAGATCTTTTCAAACCTATTTCCAAACCTCTTACATTCCTTTTTACTTGAAAAAAAACCAGTATAAGTATTTACCAAACATTTTGGAAATTCCACTTCCTCAAAATTCCATATTAAATGGCCAAACAATTCCCTTTCAAAAACATCACCTCCTATAAAACACATTTACTTATTCCTTATAAAAAATCTTTTTATAAGTTCATTTCACATTTCAAACCACTTAAAAGTTTTCAAACTAGGTTTAAAACCTCTTTTAAAAATATCTAAAATGATTTATAAAATCTCTTTCTATATTTAAAACTATTTAAAACTCTTCCTTCATTATTTATTTATAGAATCTCCTTTATAAAATATCATTTTCAAGATATCCTTTTTAAATCACTCTAGGTAAAACTTTTTATTTAATAAACCCCTTTTTAAAAACAAGATATTATTTAAAAATAACTTTATAAAATAACAATAAAATTTGAAAATCATTTATAACCTTTAACCCAAATTGATTTAAGAATTAAAGTTAATTCAAAACATACTTTAATAATTCAAAAAGAGGCTTAGCAATCCCAATGGTACTAATTTAAGTTACCATTCAATTTTAATTCCAATTCACTCAACAATTATTTACATAGGTCAACATATATGTAAATACAACTCATATCCAAAACAAGGAATAACATGTCAATATGAACTAATTATCGTATACATGTCCAAATAACATAATAGTAGGAGGGTGATTTGTCCGGCTAAACAGATGTCCAAACAATTCAATCAATTAGCAGAACATGGATTTATTCTGCTAAACACATGTCCAAACAATCCAAACAATTACCCTATAGCAGAATGGTGTTCTGCTAATGAAGGTCCATAACATTCTAACTTATTCACAGTTGTTTGTTTATTTAATATCATGGACAAGAGATCCTTTGGTTAAAATCAAACCACTTAGGAAGAACCCAACTTAAAACATAGCAGATAAAGTTTAAAATAATTTTTAATAATTAAATAATGATTTAATATAAATTAAAGCTTAATTAAATCTTAAATAAACAAAATCAAATCATAATTAAGTCTTAATTAATTAGAAGTAAATTAATAATTAAACTTTAAACAAATATGCATTTACTTAAAATTAATCCCTAATTAAGTAATAAGTAAGTAAATAATTAATCTTTAATTAAATAATAATTAATTAAATAATTCAGCTTTAATTAAATAATAATTAAAATAATTAAACTTGATTACATAAAATAATTACCCTTATTAACTTAATTAATCATTAATTAAACTTCTTAATAACTTACTTAATTATCACTAATTAGTCACAAATTACTGATTAATTAATAAATAAATATCCTTAATTAATTAATTATTAAACATACTTAATCAAGTTATAATTAACTTATGTGTTGCTAATTACGTTTGAAAATAGGTTTTCAAATCATTTTAAAAAGAAACTTTAAAGTTAGAAATCAAACTTTTTCGAACTGCATCCATAGCGTCTATCGCTATGGACGCAATAACTTAGAATTACTTCTCTAATTTACCATCTAAAATTTTAACCTTACTTTTGATTACTTTTTAATACATAAAGAAAAGGTTTTTGAAAACCTTAACTCAAGTTAGAATTTAAACAAAAACATTTACTAACTCCAAACTAGTAAATGATTAGATTTCCAAAATGGATCTCAATTCGCTTAATAACTCAAGTTCGTACTTCCATACCATTCAACTATAATTCGAGCATATATGAAAGATACCAAATCACATCATCATCATATTGTAGTAAAATCACCACATTCATATCCAAACACATAACTTAACCATCAACCTCAAATCAAATGCTAAACTACAAGTTAGCACATACATAAAACATCCAAGCCATATCATAATCCAAACATAACATCATATATATATATAACCATATAACCAATAAGTATATAAAGGTAAGATCTTTCCCAAAAAGTCAAGATTTTACTCACCAAAGGCTATCCAAACTTTCACTGAATTAAGTACGACCTAGCACTTTCATTCCTAAACAAAAAGATGGAGTCTTGAACCCTAAATGTACTAGGTAGGCTAGGCCATGGATGAACATGGAAGTGAGACATGTTTTGGTAATGTAGAGCGACTTCGGATAAAATTCGATTTCTCAATAATTAACCCGAAAATATATCATTTTGCAACTGATTTTTGAGCTATCTACTCATGGAATTTTGATAAGAACTCAAAGATAAAGTAATTGGAATTTTTTTCTCTATCATTTCAAAAAACGAATCACTCATTTTCGATTATTTTTGAAGAAGTTATGATCAAAAGAAGAAGGGTAATTTTCGGACTTGAAATTCTAGGTGAAAAATTGCTTTGCAAAGATTGAGTATTTTGACATAGCTATGATAGAAATTTAAAAAAATTGTCAACTAGAATGTTGTAGCCATTAAAATTTCGCACGGTTTCAAGAAAATAAAACCTCCATTTGAGTTAGAAATAAGGAAGAAAAGGTTGGTGGAAAGAGGATGAAAACTGGAGAAACATATGGCTATTTATAGGCAAATTTCCTATGTCATCATTATATCTAGTCACATCACAAATCTTTTAATATATATATATATATAATTATGTTTAATCACATTCTCTTATATGTATATAATTATTATGTTTAGTCACATCACTTTCTTTATATGTATATAATTATTATGTTTAGTCACATCACTTTCTTTATATATATATATATATAATTTTAGTTATTAGTAAACTAAGATGTGACAAGAGATAAAAATGGTTAATGATTGCGAAATCTAAGATGTGACAATACTTAATATATATATTTTTAAAAAAATGTTTATTATTTTTAAAACTATGTCTTGTCACATCACTTACTAATCTAACTTAATATAAGATAATTTATTTCTATGTGTATTATTATTATTATTTAGTTAATGAACTCTTATATATATGTGTATATGGTGCATAAAAATGAACAACGTTCCCGATAACTTTCCAGTGTCGAAATGTCGAAATTTCGGAAAACGTTCTTCAGTCACATTTTCTATTTTTCTACGAACTATTTAATTTGGTAAAAAAAAATTGAAAACAATTTTACCATCATTATTAGTTAATTAAAATGAGTTTATTTTCATTAAAAAACCTATATATGAAATATTTAAAATTAATTAAATATTCACTAATCAAAGTAGTGAAATTCCAGGTCATTACAAAAAATCTTTATCTCACCCTCACAACACTTTAATCATACAGTCCTCCTACCATAATCTAAAACAACCCCATAGTAAGATAACCAATCCATCTCCAAGATGAGACCATACCCCTCAAAACCAAGAGCATACGCATTACATATAAAGTCTACATTACATATATCCACTATAAGGTCTATGTAAATCATGGCAAGATGTGTTGACCCGTCCAACCAGATTCAATGCTACTATAGGGTTGGTGACAAGTTGGGTTTCTAATTCTAAGGCTATAACTGTATTTCTATCTATGAATGAATGTGATGCTCTTGAATCAAATAGAATTCGAATAGTATTCCTAGAAATAATAGTTATACCTTCCATAGCAGCTTTTCCTTTGTCCTTGGAAGGAGTTTGCTTGAGACAAGTACAGCTTCAAAGGCATAAGTCTACACCACTTGTCCCAACTTAGCTTGCTCTGGACACCGGTTCTTGTAGTGCCCTTCTTTGTTGCAATTATAGCACCTACCTTTGAACTCCTCACTTATCAAGATCACTCTACAATCCTTAACGATGTGCCCCTTCTTTTGGCATCTATGAGATGTCACATTTTTCTTCTTGAACTTTTCTTTGGCCTCTTATCTTTCTAGAACTTCCCCTTCTTCATTCCATCTTGATTATCAGACTGCCCTACTTTCTCCAATTCTTCTTTACAAACTGTTTGAAGTAGGGCCATTTCGACTAACGCCTCATAAGTGGCACCTGTGAGAAATTAACTTAAGAGCAACTCCCTTGAGGGAGAATTTAGACTCTTTACAAATTACATCGCTTTCTTCGCTTGGGTGTCAATCAGACTCATATCAATTTAGCCAACGCTGTGAACCTGTTAATGTACTCCTTGACTATGGACTCCCATTGATTCAGATAGATGAACTTCTCCAATTGTACATCCACTTCTGCATTGGACATGAATCGTGACTAAAAGCGAGTCTTGAATTCAGTCCAAGTTATGCCTTCCTCGGCATTCTCCGCAGTCACTATGGTCCGCCAATTCAGCACCTCCCCTTTCAAGTGCCATGCAGCTGACTTTCTCCTGACTCGATCTTCTAATTCTAGTTCCTTGAATATGTGGTCACAATCATCAATCCAGGCTTTAGTTCCTAGGAAGTCCTCTGATCCTATGAATACTCATCCACCCATACTTTGAAAATCCTCACAAAGCTTAGGGAAGTGGTCGGAATGTTGGCTCATCAGGCAGAACAACTGGTGCCGCTAGTGCATGATTTTGGGGAGTGGGAACTTGTTGTGGGAATCTTAACTTACCAGAACCACACTAGCATACTCGGTATGGTGGATATTTCCTATGAGGTGGGGTTTCCCAACTTCGGAGCCATTGTTTTCAGCCATAATGAACTATCAATAGGTTTAAAGTTTAGTCATGAATTCCTATGATAGTATCCGGGATTGTTAGTACAAGTACGTATTCTCGCATATTCCTATTCCCGTTGGTAGGGTAATCTAAGCTCTTATACCAAATGCAACAACCCGCTTCGAAACGGGTCCAATTTTCGACCAATAAAAGCCCAACGAACCTTAGGTCCATTGCAGACCTAGCTGTTGGTTGGTATAAATAAACAATTCATAGAGCTGTCTATCTATACTTTTAGAATCTCATAGCAGAAGGGATAAAATATAATAGTCAAATACGTATCCATTGAATAAACCATTCTCGAAAATACAATGTATCAAAATACATAAACCAAGTTAAATACATTGTTTTAAGATACATCAAAATATAAATAGACTACTAGTACAGCAACGGGGTCTTCCCCGACTTCTCCTCTACCTACATCATCAAATCTAACATGTATATTGTAATAAGGTGTAACATCCCACCTTTTTGTACGCTTTAAGCAGACACGCATGCCAACTCAAACCATACAAAAGGGCGGATTGTTATTGGGGTGAATAAGAAAAAGCAAAGAAAGAAAAAAACGGAATCTCGTAGCGGAATGACAAAATATAATAATCAAATAACAGTTCATGAAGCTGTTTACAAAACATTTGATTATACTTATCCAATACAAAATCAGAGTTACGCTTATCAGAGATAAACAAATAATAATGAAGCGGAACGGTATGATGCAGTGGAATAATATAGTAAATAATAGTAGCACAAATCTTCGTCTTCCAGAAATAAGGTCTTCAAATCCTGAAATGCTCAGGCAGACCCGACTGAATTGAAAAGACAAAACACTCGAGTCAGAACTAAAAGATCTTATGTGAGTTAAATCGACGGTAAATAAATATGAGTGTAAACGGCGTCAGAGATGTTTACGGGGTTTGACATCTCTTATCCAGTGTCTAACGTGAGTGCAGTAACTTAAGAGATGTTCGGGATTCACATCTCCTAAGGATCCGTTAAACTATCTACTTTGTAGTACAATACGCTATCATAATATGTCTACAGTAAAGTAAAAGTATTAAAATGGCGTTACCCATATCCCCCTTAACACATTTTTATATATTCCCATAGTCTATACAGTACCGTAATCCCACCCGTACTGGGTGCCGTCAGAGGCACTCCATAGGTATGGTACAAACTAAACTCGTAGAAGGCACGCTAGGGTACCTGACACGGCACAACTAGGCAATGCCAGGGTAGATATACCAATTACACTTCCAGACTGTTGGTAATACATAGCCGCAACTACCGCCCAACTCGAAACACACTCCTGAGTAAAAATCGAAGGGTGGCCACCAAATAAATCACAAAGTCGGAATATAGATCGATGGAGTGTGCCCGATCGGAGGAATGACCTCACTTAGCCCGTCAATTGCTCCTATTTTAGCCACCTTAAGCCAACTCACGGGAGTCGGGTCCACGTATATGCCGCATATAGGATCGTCGCCACCATCCTACTTCATTCTGGAATCTCCACCGCGTACAAAGTTGTCAAAGTGGTTTTCGGTATCGACAGAGAGTATGCCCATATCCGATCCCGGTCTCTTTTACAACCAATCGCTTATTACACATCGGATGGTTCTTTTACATTTCCAAAACCATTTCATAATTGATATCAAAATATCATATTCAATTCAAATCATATCATTTTCGAAATCATTACTCATATTTTACCTTCGAAATGATATCACATTTGAAATCATAGTTCGAAATTATATTTCCTTTCAAAAGTCGTGTTTCCAAAATAGGTTAAACTCTCATTTCAAAATATCATATTAAACCAAATATGTTATTTAATTCCCAACTTAGGTTATAACATCATTAACCATACCCACTTAAAAATCGAGAATTTAAATATAAACCCATCCAATTTACTTAGTTTGGAATTTAGAAGAAAATAGTTTAAATAGTTATAAATAGTTAATATAGATTTAAAATAGATTAAATAAAATTAAAATAGATTAAATAGCTTTAAAATAGATTAATTAGATTTAAAATAAGTCAAATGGTTTAATTAGTTTAAAAGTTGGAAAAATCTTAATAATTAAAGTCTTTTAAAATAATATATTTAAAACAGTTTATATGAAAATATAAATCTGAAATTTATATCAATTTAAACTATTTATTTCGTTCCAACACATTTTGACCATTTCAATGTCCCAAAACCAATTTCAAATTTTTCCGATTCAGAATTCTAAATAAATATTAAATTCAATATCGCTTAAATCCATGTTGAAACATCGATTTAATTACTCAAATTTCAATATATTTCAAAGTTATACTTCACCGATTTTAATAACTCAATTTCGATAAACTTCACTTGTATTTCAAATTCACTATACATTTCAATTTTTATTCCGTTAACCATTCCTTTGAACAATTCAATCTTTTTATATAAAACTCGAAATTCGGTAAAAATTCAATTTATATTAATCAGATATTATTTCAAAAATATCACTTAATTCAAAGCAAAGTTTAAGGGTTCAAAATCATTTAGATTTAACCAATCCGGTGCCCGTATATAATTCTCTACCCTAGGGTCAAGTGATACGGATATTTATCATTTCAATCCGCAATTTAAAATTTTATATTTACAGATATATATCATTTCAATCCGCAATTCCGAAAATATTAAAAATCCATAAAGTCGCTCAAGTCTATCATTTCAACCCATAACAATTTTTCCCTAATCTATTGATCATTCGGGTATGTATCATTCAACCCATAGTGAACTTGCAGTTTATAACTATATAAAATACAACATCCATTCATCCAATATCAACAGTCACACATCCAACACAATCATCATCCAAATCAATCATCATCCAAATCAATCAATAAATATCAATATAGAACTGATAATCAACAATAGGTATTTAACTGGCAATTTATATTCAATAATAAATTAAATAACGAATTAATCAAAATAAATTCAAATTAACAGAGATGATGATTTAAAATATACCAAACAGTCATAAATAAATTTCTAATCACACCAAAAATTAATTTAACTAACATAAGAAATTTTAGAAGTTGTGACTGGGTTAAAACACTCACCTCTGAATTTAAATTCAAAATAAGCCCAAAATTTGAACGGTCTCAGAATTCGTCCAAACCTGCATCAAAATCTCCGAAATTTCAATACGATCCTAGCGGAGAAAACCGCTCATAAATCAGAGTTTGTATGGAAAAGATATACAAGTTAGAAGGATTGAAATTTAAAATTAAAAAAAAATAAAAAAAACCTATACCACGTCAGCACCGAAAGTTTCTCTTCCCTGACGTTCGAACAGAGCTTGTACGCGTCATGAAGCAGCCCTCTCCTTCACGCACGATCACGAAAACGCGCCACCGCCTCGTCCAAAACTGCTCGACTCCGACCATCTATCCAAGATCGCGCGCTTACTCGAAGCCGCCCTGACGTCTCCGACCACCTCTCGCCTCCACGAGCACCCAGGTCGAGGCAAAATGAACCCAGCCGCCGCTTAAACCTAACCCCTTTATCGAATTAAACCCGATGATCTAGCCGTTAACATCCTCAACGAACCCCATGGATGTCATCCCCTCGACGATCTCCACCCATCCAAACCATTTGTTCGACGATCCGTCGACGTTCATCACAACGCGATGAACAGTCGAGGCTAAATCGACCAATTCCGGCTACCCAAAAACCCTGATCGAAAAACGAGCAGCAGAATTGACTTGCGCTCTTCGAGAGCTTCAAATCCATATATAATTTGATGTTATTTAAGGAGTTTGAATTTCAATTTGATTTTTGATTTGGATTTGAAATTTGGGAATTGGTTTGTCTGCCATTGAGAAGAAGAAGAACAGAAAGAATTGTACGTACAGACAAATGAGAATAAGGGATAGTTAGGGTTTATAACGAGCTATTTATAGGTAGGTCAAAAAAATAGAATGAATGGACCAGATTTGATTTGGAAGTTGAACGATAAACGATCTGAAAAGCCCGTTCTGTCTCCAGAACAAAATGGGCCATATATCAAATAGATGCTTTTGATGATTTTAAATTCAATGGAAGAGGTTTCAAGTCCTAATTCTATCGTATGAAGAAGTTATGGTAAAATCAATTTATTTCAAATTGATTTCAATTGATTTCAATTAAATTGAATTCAAGGCGTTTCGAGCCCGTACGATCAACCGACAAGTCCAATCGTTAAGAAACTTGAAATCCTACAATAATTTATCATTATGGATCCGATGAAACTGGTTTTGTCGAAATCCGAGTCAGTGGTCAAAATGGCTATATTTCAGTTAATTAAATAAATTGATATTAAATTAATTAAATCAAATTTTCAATTTCAATTCTATAATTAACAAATTTTATCACTTTTGATTTCTTAAACAATTACAATACTGTGATATCCCGGGATTTTGGACAATAATCAATTTAATAATCTATATTTAAAAATTAAATTGATTGATAATCTTTGTTAATAAAATTTGGATAAATTTAATAATTTAATTAAATAAATATTTAATTAGTGAATTCTATCTTTTAAAAGTTAATAGAATGATTTCTATTTATAATGTATATATATAATTTTATATATTGTAAATAGATAAGTTGGTTTGAATTTAACAAATAAAATTATGTTTTCAAATTTCTAATATATATTTGGTAATTTGGAAATTATGATTTAAATTAATATTAAGCTTTCCAAAGATATTTAATAAATAACTATATAGTTTTAAAATACATATATACATTTACATAAGAATTATTAATTAAGTGAAAAATCTTTATTAACATTTTAAATATATACTCATTAATTAAAAAAGGACATGTGTTATTATTTTAAAGCCTCCATATTACAAGTGTTAATTAGTTAAATATGATATAGGACAAGTGTCATTCAATTTGGTTTTCTTTTATTTTTATTTAAAGTTAAATTTCAGCCTATATATATATCCATATTTCCTTCCATTCTTTTTCTATTTTTCTTTCTAAATCTAAAGCCAAGTACAAAATCTGCAAAACCTTTTTCTAAAAACAAAATTCCAAACCTGAAAACATTTTCTCAAAAACCCTATACAAACTCCTCATAAACGAATCTATAATCAACATCCTCCTCAAAATCTGAGATGCAAATCTAAGCCTGTAATCCTCTTCAAAACTACACCTGGAAATGCATTTTCACAAATTAAACCCAAGCCTGAAATTCTTCAACCCTGTTTTGAGAGAAAGCAGATACAATACTATCTGTAATCAAGCCTTAAGCCATTTTTCAACAAGTTTCAAAGGCATGCAAGTTTTAAATCAAACAAAGGCACCTTCCAGTTCTCAAGTTTTCAAAAGACAAATTCCAGCAAAAGTTTTCAAAGCTATTTTCAAAAATGAAGGCTCTGTCTTCTTCAAAAATAAGGTGAGTAACTTTTAATTCTAAAATCTAGTATGGTTGAATAATAAATGTGTATTGATAAGTGAATGCCTGATATTTGTGTGCATGTTGTTTTTAAGTACCCTGTTCATCATTGTCTTAGGGAAGTAACAAATTCTTTTTAAAATGCTTAAGTATAAATGGGTACATGTGAATCTCTGAAGCAAGAATGGTTGTATATATATGTGAAATCTCTGTGAATATTGGATGATGGATGTGTGCATGTTTGTGAAATATCTGTACCATCTCTGTTTCAAGTTTCTAGACAAAGTTTGATTCAAAAATCATTATCTCATGGTCTAATCTTTATTAGAATGTAAGATTAAAAAAAAAATGGTTTGTTTCATTTTAAACTTTAGTTTAGAGTTTAAAATTAAGTCAAAATAATATTAACTTGGCTCTGGAAATCATAAGTACCAGAATGCTTAAGCTAAGTCAAAAAATTTAAGTTTAATAATTCGTAGATTCAGGGTTATGAAACAAATCCCTAAACAAAATTATGATTTTAAAAATAAAATCACCAATTCTAGTATTGGAATCAAAGAGCAGTTCATAGTTGTCTGGATTATGTATTTTGGCTTGTTACTGTTGATCTAAATGATCGAAGGAATCAAGTTTACTTCTGGAGATGGAGGAGTGGTCAGTGATGACGAGAAAATTATCTGATGATGATATACTTCACCGTGGAGATGGTGATGGGGAAATTTGGTTTGTAGCCCTAGTTTGGGTAGAGTTGGTATATTTGATCGTCACGACTCCTATGTTGAATCGAGTTCAACGAGATTAGGGGAAATAGTAGGGGAGATGTTGGCGATGGTGTAGACGGAGTTTCAGCAACTCCGATGATCGGAGGCATGAGTACGAGAAGTTTTCCAGGCTTCGTGGTGGTTCGTAACTTTTGTTCCAGGTTTAGTCTTGAATGCTCGAATTCGTTTTCATGTTCGTATTGATGATTTTGGTGGTCGAGATCGGGTTCTCGGGTGATTGTCGATGTGAGGAAGTCGTCGTGGTTGATAGCAGGTGATCGAAGTCACCGTGCATGTGCACGGTGCACTGTTGAATCTGATGAAGTCTGGGTTTTTGGGTATGTTGTAGTCTCGAGTTTTCTCGAGTGAATTAGGTTGTGGACTCGAAGTAGGTTGGATTTTGGCTCGAAGTAATTAAAGTAGGGCTCGGGGAATTTCTAGGTTAAAGGGAAAACCTGCTCTGTTTTAAAAATTTTAAAACTGGGTTTTTAATTTGTAAGGAGATTTAAATTTAAGTTTAAATCTAAATTTAAAAATAGATTCAAGTTTAATTTGAATCTTAGTTTGAAATAAATTAAGTTTTTAAATTCAAATTGTTTTAAATAACTTAAAAGGTGTTAAGATATAAGTGTATTTAAAAGAAATTGAATTTAAAATGGAGTTTGAAATGTAAAGAAAAGATTTAAATAAATTTTTTTAAAAAGTTAAATGTTTTAATAAATTTAAATGTTATGTTATATTTTAAATGATTGAATTTAAAATGGAAATTTGGAATTAGATTTGGAAATGAATATTTCAAATAAACTTGTGAAAAATAATTTAACTATAGGTAAGAAAAATGTTTTATCTTAAAGTTAAATTAGAATGTAATATTTTGTTATTCATTTAAGTATTAGAATAATTAAATGGATAATTAACTTATTTTATAAGTAAATGAAATGGAAAATTACTTAAAGTAATTAAGGATTTAAACTTAAGGTTTAAGATTAATTATTCTTAGAATAATTAACTTGTAATTTAAGAATCATTAATTAAATAAGGTTAAATTTTAATTAATGATTAGAAGATAATTAATCTAGTAATTAAGATTGTTTAAGTTATAGTTAAGCACTTAATTAATAAATAATTAGTGATTAATTAAATGATTAATAAAGATAAATTAAATAGTAATTAATAATGATTAATCTAAGTTAATTACTTAAGAGAAGTAATTAAAGAATTGATGAAGATCATTAAGTTGAGATAAGTAATTAATTAATGTGATTAATTTTTATAATTAATTAGATTAATTAAGGATAATCAATTATAGAAATGGTTAAGTATATTTATGGAAGTAATTTGGATTCAATTACTTTTTGGAATTAATCAAGGGATTAATTAAAATTAACTAAGGAGTAATTAATTTAGTTAATGAAGTAATTAAAGATAGTTAATTACTGAATGTGGTTAATCAAGAGTGATTAATAAATATGGTTTGATTAAAGATTAATTACTTAATGTAATTAATTTAAATATAATTAATAATTAAAGTAATAATTAAGGATCATTAATTAATATAATTAATGATGTAATTAAGGTTTGATTAATTAAGATTAATTAATCAATAAAAAGTAATTATAAAGTAATTAATTAATGTAATTAATTTAAAGATTAATGTAATTATAGTAAATTAATTAATGAAGTAATTAAAGGTTAATCACTGTATTTGATTAAGGATAATTAATTTGTAAAATTAATTAAGGATAATTACTTGAATGTAATTAAGGGGTATTAATCAAGGGTGATTAATTAAGATGATTAATGTGAGGATAATAAATTAATTGATTGTAATTAATTAATGGTTAAGTAAGAAGGATTTATAAAATAAAGTAATTAATTTAATTCACTTTAAATTAATTAGAGATGATATAAATCATTACTTATGAATGGGTGATAGTATTGAATACTTGGCATTGGTTGATATCTCTGATGAGATATATGCTGTATGATATGGATGTTAGTTGAATTGTATGGATTTTCTGATAATGTTGATTATCTGTTATAAATTATCTTTCTTTGTGTATAAAGATAATAAATTAAATTGTTTTAACCTTTAAAACAACTTGGCCTTAAAAGATACGCTTTGGATTTCGATGAGACCGGGATCGGGTTTCCGTATACCGGATTTCCAGGTCTGGAGACCCGAATACCACATCGATCCAAATTAACGATAGGTCGTGAATCAAGTGAAGATGAAGATTCAGAGTGCAAGGGTTATTGTCGTTAACTCTGAGGGTGATTCCAAAACGAGTGTAACGAGATAATGCCTTCGGTTTCGTTCGAACCCGGAACGAACTTGTATGGATTGAATGCTTTCAGCACATCGTCAGGTGGACGATGAGCATTCTAAGTGATGTGTTCTTTTCTAAGGTAATCGTGACCTCAAGCCTCACAAACCGGGAATGGCTAAAACAGGGGAGGTGCAGCAAGGTTAGTGGGTAGCACCCAAGTAGGACAAGGTTACCTCTGTCTAGATGTCCCTTTCTATTTTCGACTTAGTGGTGCGGTTGCTGATCCCAACCGTGAGGTATCTTGTGCGGGAATTATCCAGTAAGGGATGTTCCGGCCTTGTGTTGCAGGGGATTGGGAGTGATCCTCGGTACGGTGATCTAGGCCACGTACTGTGACGGGCGGTACCCCGGTAGCCCTGCCATTGTATGGAATCCAAACTCCAATAAGTGTCGTACGTATTAGTTGTGCCCAACTATGTTGGAATGTGAGATGTAAGCATTTCAGCTATTTCATATTTACTTGAAAACTCTAGACCCTATTATAATACAATCGAATTTCCTATCAAATGTTTTGGTTAGCGTAAGGTAAAAACTTACCCATATTTATTGGTGGGGAGTCTTACGTGATACCTTTTCTTTCAAAAGGTTTTGAAGTTAAACAAGTTTAACCTGTTACTCACACCAGACCCATGTCTGACCCAAGTTGTTTATTTCTGTTTTATAAACTCTTGGGTACTCAAATTTTTACGAGTAGCCAAGGGATTCAGGTTTAGCTTTGACGAGTAATCTGGAGGAGCAATGGAGCAGGAGGCTTCAGCGTTGTAGATATAGATAGTAGTTTCCGCTGTGTTGATCTTGTTTAGATCTTTGTTTTGTATTGAGATGTAATAACTAGACAGATGTTTATAACTGTCTAGTATATGCTGTGTAACTTTGTAAAGTGTTGTATACTATGTAATAGTATATGTTATTAATATAATTTATTCGTTCCGCTGTGAGATCGTTGTTGTTGTTTCTTTCTTTCTTCTCTTCTTTTCTTTTCTATTTTCTACCCCTTTCTTTCTTATTAATGATACGACTTTCTGAGGAGAAAAAGTCGGGTCGTTACAGTTGGTATCAGAGCATAGGTTGAGCGAATACCTAAGCTATTGGTTAAGTGAATATCAGAGCGTTAGGTTGAGTGAATACCTAGGTTCGGAAGGATTGTTCATTAGAAATAGGATCTGTAGCAACCTGTTTGAGTCCGAGTGTATATATATATATATATGAGAGCGCGTATTTGTTAGTTATATAAAATGGTTTTATATTGTGTTAATTGATCGGTTGAGTGGTATATGGATTCTGGTCAATACGAGTAGCTAACGTTATTGATAAGGATCTCTAAACACTTGGACCAGGCCAACAGACACAATATTGTTTTAAAAAGGTAGATGAAATAATTTTACCCAGATATAATTTCTATATAAAAAAAAATATATCATTTTAAATATATATATTTATGTATTTCTACCTATTTATTGGGTTACCTGTTCGGGTTTTCCAATATAAGTTATAAAGGTAGATAAGGTGGTAGTGTGTGTAACACAATTACCAATAGTTGGAGTTTGAATGTTTGAGGTTGGAAGTATATATCGAGGCTGTAAACCCAATATCGTCTCGAGTAAGTTGGCAGTATGGAGTAAGGATGTCTCGGATCTCTGAAGAAAATCCTTTTCAAGATTCGGAGTCCATTATTGGAATGTAAGATTGGTTGAGCTCGGGTGAGCATATTTTCTAGAGTTGAATCTATCAGTTGTGCAGAAGTAAGTGATGGTAGCTTGGCGACTTCAGGAAGGAGCAGTTGTGTGATAAGACGCAGTATCTATGGATGTTTCCGAAGATGTTTTCTTTGGAACAAGCTTAAGGAAGTGTATCCGCTTCGGTGTTGTGGCTGAGTTCAGCATGGTGTTTCTGTTTGGTTTGGAGTCCGAGTTTCTCGAAGAGCTTTGGATAAGAGCATTTGTGGCAGCAGTGCAGCTCGGAGTATTCTGTGATGGCAGGAAGTTTTCTGGATGAGCAGTTTTTCTGGAAGTGAAGTTCAGAAGCAGCAGAGTGGATCCATTTCTTCGATAAATTGGATAAATAAGTGTAAGCTGTTCTGATTAGTAAAAAGAGGACAGTTTTCTTTGGAATTAGGTTGGGTTGATCGCAAAAGTGACTTGCGATTGTCTGAGTGTTCTCTTGGGTTGTTAGAGTTTTTCTGGATATCTTCAGAGAAGTCAGAAGTTTATCGGCATTAGAGATTGAGTTTTCTTATCGACTGGATTCCAGGAGCGATACCGGTGGTTCAGTCTAGTGGAAGGATGTTTTCTAGAGATGGAGTTTGGTGAAGTAGCTCAGGTTTTGATGGAGTATCTGAGTTTTCTTTATGGATTTGTTGGACCATTTTTCTGGGATGTGTTGTCCAGTCTATTCTTGTGTTCTTCATCAGATCAGAGTGGTGCAGCGAAAGCAGTTCGGGAGTGCATCTCTGGATAGGAGAAGTAAGTTTGGAATCTACTGATAATTGTGAAGTAAAGTTGTGTTTTGGATCTCTTCTGTGTTCTGATTTGGATAAGTATTTGGTCTTCAAAATTGAATTGCCAGTTTGGATAATTGGGATTCGATGTGTTTTACGTATCTCTGAGGGAGTACGTGTTAGATCTATCTTTGGTTTTGGAATCAGCATTTCAGGGAGATTTGGTAGTTAAGTCAGACTCGTCTGTAGTCTGATATCCTGTTTAGTTTTGTAGATCTAGATGAGTAGGAGATCTATAGCTTAGTAGTTTAGATTGTTTGTAGAGCAAGTATCCCGGTATATATATACTTGGGAAACTCGAGGAAATTCTATCCAGAATTTTTGTCTGGATAGTTAGAATTGTTTGTTTGGATGATTGGTTGCTATGGTTGTTAGCATATGGATGATAGTATATGCTTGTGATTTAAATGGATTATTAAATTACCTTTGTTTTAAATTTCGGGGACGAAATTATTTTAAGGGGGGAGGAATGTGATATCCCGGGATTTTGGACAATAATCAATTTAATAATCTATATTTAAAAATTAAATTGATTGATAATCTTTGTTAATAAAATTTGGATAAATTTAATAATTTAATTAAATAAATATTTAATTAGTGAATTCTATCTTTTAAAAGTTAATAGAATGATTTCTATTTATAATGTATATATATAATTTTATATATTGTAAATAGATAAGTTGGTTTGAATTTAACAAATAAAATTATGTTTTCAAATTTCTAATATATATTTGGTAATTTGGAAATTATGATTTAAATTAATATTAAGCTTTCCAAAGATATTTAATAAATAACTATATAGTTTTAAAATACATATATACATTTACATAAGAATTATTAATTAAGTGAAAAATCTTTATTAACATTTTAAATATATACTCATTAATTAAAAAAGGACATGTGTTATTATTTTAAAGCCTCCATATTACAAGTGTTAATTAGTTAAATATGATATAGGACAAGTGTCATTCAATTTGGTTTTCTTTTATTTTTATTTAAAGTTAAATTTCAGCCTATATATATATCCATATTTCCTTCCATTCTTTTTCTATTTTTCTTTCTAAATCTAAAGCCAAGTACAAAATCTGCAAAACCTTTTTCTAAAAACAAAATTCCAAACCTGAAAACATTTTCTCAAAAACCCTATACAAACTCCTCATAAACGAATCTATAATCAACATCCTCCTCAAAATCTGAGATGCAAATCTAAGCCTGTAATCCTCTTCAAAACTACACCTGGAAATGCATTTTCACAAATTAAACCCAAGCCTGAAATTCTTCAACCCTGTTTTGAGAGAAAGCAGATACAATACTATCTGTAATCAAGCCTTAAGCCATTTTTCAACAAGTTTCAAAGGCATGCAAGTTTTAAATCAAACAAAGGCACCTTCCAGTTCTCAAGTTTTCAAAAGACAAATTCCAGCAAAAGTTTTCAAAGCTATTTTCAAAAATGAAGGCTCTGTCTTCTTCAAAAATAAGGTGAGTAACTTTTAATTCTAAAATCTAGTATGGTTGAATAATAAATGTGTATTGATAAGTGAATGCCTGATATTTGTGTGCATGTTGTTTTTAAGTACCCTGTTCATCATTGTCTTAGGGAAGTAACAAATTCTTTTTAAAATGCTTAAGTATAAATGGGTACATGTGAATCTCTGAAGCAAGAATGGTTGTATATATATGTGAAATCTCTGTGAATATTGGATGATGGATGTGTGCATGTTTGTGAAATATCTGTACCATCTCTGTTTCAAGTTTCTAGACAAAGTTTGATTCAAAAATCATTATCTCATGGTCTAATCTTTATTAGAATGTAAGATTAAAACAAAAATGGTTTGTTTCATTTTAAACTTTAGTTTAGAGTTTAAAATTAAGTCAAAATAATATTAACTTGGCTCTGGAAATCATAAGTACCAGAATGCTTAAGCTAAGTCAAAAAATTTAAGTTTAATAATTCGTAGATTCAGGGTTATGAAACAAATCCCTAAACAAAATTATGATTTTAAAAATAAAATCACCAATTCTAGTATTGGAATCAGAGAGCAGTTCATAGTTGTCTGGATTATGTATTTTGGCTTTTTACTGTTGATCTAAATGATCGGAGGAATCAAGTTTACTTCTGGAGATGGAGGAGTGGTCAGTGATGACGAGAAAATTATCTGATGATGATATACTTCACCGTGGAGATGGTGATGGGGAAATTTGGTTTGTAGCCCTAGTTTGGGTAGAGTTGGTATATTTGATCGTCACGACTCCTATGTTGAATCGAGTTCAACGAGATTAGGGGAAATAGTAGGGGAGATGTTGGCGATGGTGTAGACGGAGTTTCAGCAACTCCGATGATCGGAGGCATGAGTACGAGAAGTTTTCCAGGCTTCGTGGTGGTTCGTAACTTTTGTTCCAGGTTTAGTCTTGAATGCTCGAATTCGTTTTCATGTTCGTATTGATGATTTTGGTGGTCGAGATCGGGTTCTCGGGTGATTGTCGATGTGAGGAAGTCGTCGTGGTTGATAGCAGGTGATCGGAGTCACCGTGCATGTGCACGGTGCACTGTTGAATCTGATGAAGTCTGGGTTTTTGGGTATGTTGTAGTCTCGAGTTTTCTCGAGTGAATTAGGTTGTGGACTCGAAGTAGGTTGGATTTTGGCTCGAAGTAATTAAAGTAGGGCTCGGGGAATTTCTGGGTTAAAGGGAAAACCTGCTCTGTTTTAAAAATTTTAAAACTGGGTTTTTAATTTGTAAGGAGATTTAAATTTAAGTTTAAATCTAAATTTAAAAATAGATTCAAGTTTAATTTGAATCTTAGTTTGAAATAAATTAAGTTTTTAAATTCAAATTGTTTTAAATAACTTAAAAGGTGTTAAGATATAAGTGTATTTAAAAGAAATTGAATTTAAAATGGAGTTTGAAAATGTAAAGAAAAGATTTAAATAAATTTTTTTAAAAAGTTAAATGTTTTAATAAATTTAAATGTTATGTTATATTTTAAATGATTGAATTTAAAATGGAAATTTGGAATTAGATTTGGAAATGAATATTTCAAATAAACTTGTGAAAAATAATTTAACTATAGGTAAGAAAAATGTTTTATCTTAAAGTTAAATTAGAATGTAATATTTTGTTATTCATTTAAGTATTAGAATAATTAAATGGATAATTAACTTATTTTATAAGTAAATGAAATGGAAAATTACTTAAAGTAATTAAGGATTTAAACTTAAGGTTTAAGATTAATTATTCTTAGAATAATTAACTTGTAATTTAAGAATCATTAATTAAATAAGGTTAAATTTTAATTAATGATTAGAAGATAATTAATCTAGTAATTAAGATTGTTTAAGTTATAGTTAAGCACTTAATTAATAAATAATTAGTGATTAATTAAATGATTAATTAAGATAAATTAAATAGTAATTAATAATGATTAATCTAAGTTAATTACTTAAGAGAAGTAATTAAAGAATTGATGAAGATCATTAAGTTGAGATAAGTAATTAATTAATGTGATTAATTTTTATAATTAATTAGATTAATTAAGGATAATCAATTATAGAAATGGTTAAGTATATTTATGGAAGTAATTTGGATTCAATTACTTTTTGGAATTAATCAAGGGATTAATTAAAATTAACTAAGGAGTAATTAATTTAGTTAATGAAGTAATTAAAGATAGTTAATTACTGAATGTGGTTAATCAAGAGTGATTAATAAATATGGTTTGATTAAAGATTAATTACTTAATGTAATTAATTTAAATATAATTAATAATTAAAGTAATAATTAAGGATCATTAATTAATATAATTAATGATGTAATTAAGGTTTGATTAATTAAGATTAATTAATCAATAAAAAGTAATTATAAAGTAATTAATTAATGTAATTAATTTAAAGATTAATGTAATTATAGTAAATTAATTAATGAAGTAATTAAAGGTTAATCACTGTATTTGATTAAGGATAATTAATTTGTAAAATTAATTAAGGATAATTACTTGAATGTAATTAAGGGGTATTAATCAAGGGTGATTAATTAAGATGATTAATGTGAGGATAATAAATTAATTGATTGTAATTAATTAATGGTTAAGTAAGAAGGATTTATAAAATAAAGTAATTAATTTAATTCACTTTAAATTAATTAGAGATGATATAAATCATTACTTATGAATGGGTGATAGTATTGAATACTTGGCATTGGTTGATATCTCTGATGAGATATATGCTGTATGATATGGATGTTAGTTGAATTGTATGGATTTTCTGATAATGTTGATTATCTGTTATAAATTATCTTTCTTTGTGTATAAAGATAATAAATTAAATTGTTTTAACCTTTAAAACAACTTGGCCTTAAAAGATACGCTTTGGATTTCGATGAGACCGGGATCGGGTTTCCGTATACCGGATTTCCAGGTCTGGAGACCCGAATACCACATCGATCCAAATTAACGATAGGTCGTGAATCAAGTGAAGATGAAGATTCAGAGTGCAAGGGTTATTGTCGTTAACTCTGAGGGTGATTCCAAAACGAGTGTAACGAGATAATGCCTTCGGTTTCGTTCGAACCCGGAACGAACTTGTATGGATTGAATGCTTTCAGCACATCGTCAGGTGGACGATGAGCATTCTAAGTGATGTGTTCTTTTCTAAGGTAATCGTGACCTCAAGCCTCACAAACCGGGAATGGCTAAAACAGGGGAGGTGCAGCAAGGTTAGTGGGTAGCACCCAAGTAGGACAAGGTTACCTCTGTCTAGATGTCCCTTTCTATTTTCGACTTAGTGGTGCGGTTGCTGATCCCAACCGTGAGGTATCTTGTGCGGGAATTATCCAGTAAGGGATGTTCCGGCCTTGTGTTGCAGGGGATTGGGAGTGATCCTCGGTACGGTGATCTAGGCCACGTACTGTGACGGGCGGTACCCCGGTAGCCCTGCCATTGTATGGAATCCAAACTCCAATAAGTGCCGTACGTATTAGTTGTGCCCAACTATGTTGGAATGTGAGATGTAAGCATTTCAGCTATTTCATATTTACTTGAAAACTCTAGACCCTATTATAATACAATCGAATTTCCTATCAAATGTTTTGGTTAGCGTAAGGTAAAAACTTACCCATATTTATTGGTAGGGAGTCTTACGTGATACCTTTTCTTTCAAAAGGTTTTGAAGTTAAACAAGTTTAACCTGTTACTCACACCAGACCCATGTCTGACCCAAGTTGTTTATTTCTGTTTTATAAACTCTTGGGTACTCAAATTTTTACGAGTAGCCAAGGGATTCAGGTTTAGCTTTGACGAGTAATCTGGAGGAGCAATGGAGCAGGAGGCTTCAGCGTTGTAGATATAGATAGTAGTTTCCGCTGTGTTGATCTTGTTTAGATCTTTGTTTTGTATTGAGATGTAATAACTAGACAGATGTTTATAACTGTCTAGTATATGCTGTGTAACTTTATAAAGTGTTGTATACTATGTAATAGTATATGTTATTAATATAATTTATTCGTTCCGCTGTGAGATCATTGTTGTTGTTTCTTTCTTTCTTCTCTTCTTTTCTATTTTCTACCCCTTTCTTTCTTATTAATGATACGACTTTCTGTGGAGAAAAAGTCGGGTCGTTACAAATACTTTAAACAATTTAGATATCAATTTAAAGTTAATTAATTTACAAATTACAGTGTTTGATTTCAACTGTAATTAAATCTGATTATCTATAATTAATTTCAATAAATTGATTCGATTCAATTTGAATCCTTTTTATTAAATCCATTATCACTTTATAAACATAGTTAACATTGGTTTTACATTTCATTACACTAAGATACTCCACTTTCCTCTTTAGTTTGTATTAACTATTATATTTCCATTTTATTGAATTTTTGTCAATTTCACACTACAGTTATTGTCTTATTCCACATTAATGTAACATTTATTTACGTTTATTTACAATTGACTTATTAAATTGGTAACAGATAACCATTTGTCACCTTTTATCTTTCATTACACTTGAGTTTATTACTTTCAAACAAATATTAAAATTACTTACAGAACATTGATTTTATTCAATTACCATTTATTATATTAATTCATTAATTAATTCAATGTTCACGTTTGTTTTATTATATTCAATTTATAGCCAAGTATAACATTTACATTATTTCAATCAAATTTGAATTTCATTAACTTGTTAATAATCAACTTAAATTAACCTTGTTCATTTTATTCTAGTTATTATTTCATTAATAAATCACAAATTTCTATTTCTTCAAATGTTAAATAACAAAGTTTATTAAATTAACCATTTTAATTATCAAAAATTCACGGGTCGTTACACTCTCCCCCACTCAAAACTTTTCGTCCCCGAAAAGGAAAAAGAAGGGAAAAGAAGGGATTAAGTATTCAATATATCTTATTTAAAATATTAATTTATAAACAAATAAATTTACAAAGTTAATTAATTTAAATAAAAAAATATATCAATTTATAACATTAAATCCTTTTATATTCAAGTTAACAAAAGTTCGAAAAACATTTTATAAAAATTTTCTAAGTCCAAAATTTTCGAAAAATTTCGGTAGAGTCTCCTTTGTACGGAGAGGCTCGGGAGAAAATAATACTATCCATAATAATAATATATATCAAAATAATATATCCCAACAGCGGGAAAATAATATAATATTGCTAGAAAACCGTAATCCGAGAACGTACCTATTTATCGGGCAAACAACGCTTAATTACGAAACCAAAAGCAGTGGCAATTGCTTCCATAACCTGTATTTCACTTATATAATCTAAAGAGTTAATAATTATATAAAATGAAATATTTAAAGTTATTTCAACCACTAACAAACAAATCAATATAAACAACAATCACTAGCAACCACAACATACAATCATCCTATGAAATCAATAAAATCAACTATCCATATCAAACAAACAAATGGTTTGTTTGGGTTTAGAAATTTTTAACCGCCTATAATGACAAATAAACTACTGAGTGCACCATTTACTCAACAGTCTTAGATGAACCCAATAGATTATTCATACATCTTAAACAATTAGAAGTATCCTTTCCCAAACAACCCATAAACCAAAACGAACAATAATTTACAATGTACTTGAGTTATTCTTATTACATTTCTTTCACAACATTTACAGTTTTTATTTTTCTTTTCATTCATACAAGGATTATTTCTTTAACTTACATTTATCTCTTACAAAATTTTTTTACCATTCATTCATTCAGTGTTTATTTTATTTATTTTCCTTTATTACTTACAAAAATTCATTTTCATTTATTCATATCATGTCAATTTCTTTTTATTGCATTACATTCATTTTATTATTTACTTTAATTATAAATAGTTTCAATATTAACTTAAGTTCAAAATCCTTTACTTACAGTACTCATTTTCTATTTCATTTAATTAGTAGTAGTACAATTTTAACTCAAGTTTATAACTATTTTCATATCAAATTTCTTATTTATAAAAGTAAATTTCATTGAACACTTCCATTACATAAGTTTTACGTGTAAAAATTTCCATTACATATTCTTTTAACATTTCAACTTTTTATAATTGGTAAGTTATATATATATATATATATATATATGTCTTAAGAATGCAATTTAAAGTTACACAAGTTTGACTTACTTATTCAAATTAACTTAAGGTTCAATAGTTATCATTTCTTATTTTCATATTCTTTTCGTTTACAAGTTACAAATTGCAAATTCCTTGTATATTTCAGTTATAACTTAGCATATAATTTCTTATTTTCATTTAGAAGTTTCAATTATTAAATATTTACAATTTTTATTCCATTTCAATAATTGAAATCTTTAATTTATAGCAACTTAAGAACTAAATGCCAGGTTCCATTTCAAATCATTTAAAATAATATATGCATATATATATACACACACACTCATAACTTTTATATCCAATCGTATTTAAATTTAAAAAATTTATTTGTTTATCAAAATAGATCTGTAGTAAGACTACTCCAATGGTCTTCCCACTTTGAAACTCAAAAATGAACGTCAATGATGTGTGCACTCATCGCCGAAATTATTTTCCAACGATAGAGAGGGGAGTACATAACTTATTTCTTTCTAAAAGTTCTTTTAAAACATTTCTTCCAAATTGCATTGAAAAATTTATATCAGTAAATACTTCCAAATAATATAAGTATCATATTCCAAAATCATTCGAAAGAAATTTTCAAAAACCCCGGAACTTAAGTTCTAAATTTCCAAATTTCATTTATTTTATTTGTAAATTTTTATTTCCAACCAATATTTATAAATTTCACTCCAACATATTACAACCAAATATATATATCATTTATAAAATTTACTATTTTATATACAAAAATATAATAGGAAAATTATTTCATTCACCTATATTTCAAAACAAATATTGTGTCTGTAAATCCTATTAAGTATTTAGAAATCCTTATCGATGTCATAGCGTCCTATGCACCAACCAGAATTTATAAATACAAAACGGAACAAATTAACACAATATAAAAACCTTTTATAACACTAACAAATACGCTCTCTCATATATATAATCTCAATGACTCATTCTAGGGTATTACTACCCTATTTTAAAGAGTTAGACCCCACAAAGCTAAGGTTATCGCTAAACCAAAGCTCTGATACCAACTGTAACATCCCGCCTCTTTGTACGCTTTAAGCAGACACGCATGCCAACTCAAACCATACAGAAGGGCGGATTGTTATTGGGGTGAATAAGAAAAGGCATAGAAAGAAGAAAAATCAAAACAGAATCTCGCAGCGGAACGACAAAATATAATAATCAAATAACAGTTCATGAAGCTGTTTATAAAACATTTGATAATACTTATACTTATCATAGATAAACAAATAATAATGCAGCGGAACAGTATGATGCAGTGGAATAATATAGTAAATAATAGTAGTACAAATCTTCGTCTTCGTCCTCCAGAAATAAGGTCTTCAAATCCTGAAATGCTCAGGCTGACCCGAGCGAATTGAAAAGACAAAACACTCGAGTCAGAACTAAAAGATCTTATGTGAGTTAAATCAACGGTAAATAAATATGAGTGTTAATGGGGTCGGAGAAGTTTACGGGGTTTGACATCTCTTATCTAGTGTCTAACGTGAGTGTAGTAACTTAAGAGATGTTCGGGATTCACATCTCTTAAGGATCCGTTAAACTATCTACTATGTAGTACAATATGCTATCATAATATGTCTACAGTAAAGTAAAAGTATTAAAATAGCGTTAAGGCGTTACCTATATCCCCCTTAACACATTTTTATATATTCGCATAGTCTATACAGTACCGTAATCCCACCCGTACTGGGTGCCGTCAGAGGGCACTCCATCGGTATGGTACAAACCAAACTCGTAGAAGGCACGCTAGGGTAGGTGACTTGGCACAATTAGGCAATGCCAGGGTAGATATACCAATTACACTTCCGGACTGTTGGTAAAGCATAGTCGCAACTACCGCCTAACTCGAAACACACTCCCGAGTAAAAATCGAAGGGTGGCCACCAAATAAATCGCAAAGTCGGAATATAGATCCATGGAGTGTGCCCGATCGGAGGAATGATCTCACTTAGCCCGTCGATTGCTCATGTTTTAGCCACCATAAGCTAACTCACGGGAGTCGGATCCACGTATATACCTAATATAGGATCATCGCCACTATCCTACTTCATTTTGGAATCTCCACCGCGTACAAAGTTGTCAAAGTGGTTTTCGGTATCGACAGAGAGTATGCCCATATCTGATCCCGGTCTCTTTAACAACCAATCGCTTATTACACACCGAATGGTTCTTTTACATTTCCAAAACCATTTCATAATTGATATCAAAATATCATATTCAATTCAAATCATATCATTTTCGAAATCATTACTCATATTTTACCTTTGAAATCATATCACATTTGAAATCATAGTTCGAAATTATATTTCCTTTCAAAAGTCGTGTTTCCAAAATAGGTTAAACTCTCATTTCAAAATATCATATTAAACCAAATATGTTATTTAATTCCCAACTTAGGTTATAACATCATTAACCATATTCACTTAAAAATCGAGAATTTAAATATAAACCCATCCAATTTACTTAGTTTGGAATTTAGAAGAAAATAGTTTAAATAGTTATAAATAGTTAATATAGATTTAAAATAGATTAAATAAAATTAAAATAGATTAATTAGATTTAAAATAAGTCAAATGGTTTAATTAGTTTAAAAGTTTGAAAAATCTTAATAATTAAAGTCTTTTAAAATAATATATTTAAAACAGTTTATATGAAAATACAAACCTGAAATTTATATCAATTTAAACTATTTATTTCGTTCCAACACATTTTGACCATTTCAATGTCCCAAAACCCAATTTCAAATTTTTCCGATTCAGAATTCTAAATAAATATTAAATTCAATATCGCTTAAATCCATGTTGAAACATCGATTTAATTACTCAAATTTCAATATATTTCAAACTTATACTTCACCGATTTTAATAACTCAATTTCGATAAACTTCACTTGTATTTCAAATTCACTATACATTTCAATTTTTATTTCGTTAACCATTCCTTTAAACAATTCAATCTTTTTATATAAAACTCGAAATTCGGTAAAAATTCAGTTTATATTAATCGGATTTTTTTGAAAAATGTCACTTAATTCAAAGCAAAGTTTAAGGGTTCAAAATCATTTAGATTTAACCAATCTGATGTCCGTATATAATTCTCTACCCTAGGTTCAAGTGATACGGATATTTATCATTTCAATCCGTAATTTAAAATTTTATATTTACGGATATATATCATTTCAATCTGCAATCCCGAAAATATTTAAAATCCATAAAATCGCTCAAGTCTATCATTTCAACCAATAATAATTTTTCCTTAATCTATTGATCATTCGGGTATGTATCATTTCAACCCATAGTGAACTTGCAGTTTATAACTGTATAAAATACAACATCCATTCATCCAATAACAACAGTCACACATCCAACACAATCATCATCCAAATCAATCAATAAATATCAATATAGAACTGATAATCAACAACAGGTATTTAAATGGCAATTTATATTCAATAATAAATTAAATAACGAATTAATCAAAATAAATTCAAATTAAATGAGATGATGATTTAAAATATACCAAACAGTCATAAATAAATTTCTAATCACACCAAAAATTAATTTAACTAACATAAGAAATTTTAAAAGTTGTGAGTGGGTTAAAACACTCACCTTTGAATTTAAATTCAAAATAAGACCAAAATTTCAACGGTCTTAGAATTTGTCAAAACTAGCGTCAAATCTCCGAAATTTCAATATGATCCTAGTGGAGAAAACCGCTCGTAAATCAGAGTTTGTATGGAAAAGATATACAAGTTAGAAGGATTGAAATATAAAATTAAATAAAAAAATAACCTATACCATGTCAGCACCGAAAGTTTCTCTTCCCTGACGTTCGAAAAGAGGTTGTACGCGTCATGAAGCAGCCCTCTTCTTCACGCACGATCGTGAAAACGCGCCGCCGCCTCGTCCAAAACTGCTCGACTCCGACCATATATCCACGATCGAGCGCCTACTCGAAGCCGCCCTGACGCCTCCGACCACCCCTCGCCTCCACGAGCACCCAGGTCGAGGCAAAACGAACCCAGCCGCCACTTAAACCTAACCCCTTTATCGAATTATACCCGATGATCTAGCCGTTACCATCCTCAACGAACCCCATGGATTTCATCCCCTCGATGATCTCCACCCATCCAAACCATTTGTTCGACGATCCGTCGACGTTCATTACAACGCAATGAACGGACGAGGCTAAATCGACTAATTCCGGCTACCCAGAAACCCTGATCGAAAAACGAGCAGCAGAATTGACTTGCGCTCTTCGAGAGCTTCAAATCCATATATAATATGATGTTATTTGAGGAGTTTGAATTTCAATTTGATTTTTGATTTGGATTTGAAATTTGGGAATTGGTTTGTCTGCCATTGAGAAGAAGAAGAACAGAAAGAATTGTACGTACAGACAAATGAGAATAAGGGATAGTTAGGGTTTATAACGAGCTATTTATAGGTAGGTCAAAAAAATAGAATGAATGGACCAGATTTGATTTGGAAGTTGAACGATAAACGATCTGAAAAGCCCGTTCTGTCTCCAGAACAAAATGGGCCATATATCAAATAGATGCTTTTGATGATTTTAAATTCAATGGAAGAGGTTTCAAGTCCTAATTCTATCGTATGAAGAAGTTATGGTAAAATCAATTTATTTCAAATTTATTTCAAATTGATTTCAATTGATTTCAATTAAATTGATTTCAAGGCGTTTCGAGCCCGTACGATCAACCGACAAGTCCGATCATTACGAAACTTGAAATCCTATAATAATTTACCGTTACGGATCCGATGAAACTGGTTTTGTCGAAATCCGAGTTAGTGGCCAAAATGGCTATATTTCAGTTAATTAGATAAATTAATATTAAATTAATTAAATCAATTTTTCATTTCAATTCTATAATTAACAAATTTTATTACTTTTTATTTATTAAACAATTACAATACTTTAAACAATTTAGATATCAATTTAAAGTTAATTAATTTACAAATTACAGTGTTTGATTTCAACTGTAATTAAATCTGATTATCTATAATTAATTTCAATAAATTGATTCGATTCAATTTGAATCCTTTTTATTAAATCCATTATCACTTTATAAACATAGTTAACATTGGTTTTACATTTCATTACACTAAGATACTCCACTTTCCTCTTTAGTTTGTATTAACTATTATATTTCCATTTTATTGAATTTTTGTCAATTTCACACTACAGTTATTGTCTTATTCCACATTAATGTAACATTTATTTACGTTTATTTACAATTGACTTATTAAATTGGTAACAGATAACCATTTGTCACCTTTTACCTTTCATTACACTTGAGTTTATTACTTTCAAACAAATATTAAAATAACTTACAGAACATTGATTTTATTCAATTACCATTTATTATATTAATTCATCAATTAATTCAATGTTCATGTTTGTTTTCTTATATTCAATTTATAGCCAAGTATAACATTTACATTATTTCAATCAAATTTGAATTTCATTAACTTGTTAATAATCAACTTAAATTAACCTTGTTCATTTTATTCTAGTTATTATTTCATTAATAAATCACAAATTTCTATTTCTTCAAATGTTAAATAACAAAGTTTATTAAATTAACCATTTTAATTATCGAAAATTTACAGGTCGTTACAGAAGGAGAGGGTCAGAACAGCAATGTCTGGTGAATGAAAATCTCAAGTTTTACAATAATAGTATATAGGCAGTAAGTATTCAGTGTATTATGTCTTGCGTATTTGTTATGTTTCTCTACGTATATCTCCAACTATGGACATTTCTTTATTTATATCTCCAACTATGGACACATTTCACTACATATTTCTCCAACTATGGACTGGCGGCCCTACAAGTCCTACTCCATGACCATAAAAGCAGGTGCAAGAAACTATACCATATTGGGTTTAACAACCCTTCTCTTGTCCTGTCATATCCTAACGATACTATAGAAGGAAGTACTTGGTTCCTTAATACCCTTAAATTGGGAAATAGGCAGGACCTCCAGCCATTTGATACCTAACCCAAAGCGAACTCCTTTTTAATATTTCTTAACCAGCATTGTACGAAATCTCTTCTAGGCTACTTACTATTCTTAGATGAGGAGGCAGACCCTAACACGGCCATTTAATACCTTAGTCCCAAAGCGGACCCCTCTCAAGGTATTTCCTCTAATGCATATAAGTGATAACCCCAACCATCTAATACAACCTAATAAGATAATCCTGACCCTTTAATACTTTATAATTAGGGAGGAGGCAGACCCTCGGTCATTTAATACCTCAGTCCCCAAAGCAGGCCCATCCTAGGATATCCATTTACAACCCGTAATCCAGGCTGTGATGTCTCATATTAGTCCGACTATTCATAGGTGCCGTAGCCAGATTATCTCGAAAGACTTAACTTACAGAGTTAGGACTAACCTCGCATCTACCATGAGTACTTATTATAGGCAATGTCCCACATCAGTTCCAAAGTCACACTGTTCGTAGCCAGATTAGCTGGACAGACTTCTGTGTGCTTTTAACTAACCTCACATCCCTATAAATTGATCATATTTCCACTCTCTAACCTTACAAAACTATACTGACATATATGTATAATACATAACATACCTCACCCGTATTTACGCATTAAAAGCTATATAAGGAAAACTCCTTATTTCGCCTTTATTTATGGATTTAATTCTATAATTGTCCTAACTCCTTTTTATTTGATTAATTGTTAAGGATTAATTATGTAAGTTACTTATTATAATTGTTAATGTTCAAAGTCTAAAGGAGTCTGTTATTATTATATTTATGCCTAGTTTGTTTATGTGTATTAGGTAATTTATCCATTCTTGTTCGGGATGTAATATTATTTAATATTAACTACCGCAACAATTATACAAGTTAATTCATTAAAGCAATTACACAATAACCAACATTATCAATAAATTAGGTACATAAAATTAGACTTGTATACATATATACATACATATACACACACACACACATGCATACATACATATATATATATAAAGAAGGAATCCAAAACATATGATTTGTTTTATGTTAACATAGTAGAACTATGCCTTCCTTTCCACGAAGCCAATGTACAATATAAATCTTTTGTATTCCCCTCAAGCTTTTAACGAATAGTGTTGCAATGATAAAGAAGTCGCACTTATTTTTATTGAAATAGGGGATGCAAACTATGGATAAGGGAAAAAGAATCTCTCTTTTCCTATTTTGCATACCTGTAATGACCCGTATTTTTACGGATCGAATGTTTGTAAAACTGTTGTCATTAGGTCGATAGTGTTGTTAAGTCGTTCGAAGCTTAAGTCGTGTAGTAGTTAGGTCGGTTGAGCGACTTAAGAGATTGGAGCGACCTAAGGAGTTTGGTCGTGGTGGGACTTAGGTCATGAAGAAGGTTAGGTCGTGGAGCGACTTAAGGAAGTAGACGACTTAAGGAAGTAGACGACTTAAGGGTTTAGATGACCTATAAGAAAGTTGGCGACTTAAGGAAGTAGACGACTTAAGGAAGTAGGCGACTTAAGGAGTCGGCGACTTAAGGGCTAGCGGCATAAGAGTAGCAACCTAGGAGACTGGGCGAGCTAACGACTTAAGGAGGATAGGTCGGCAATGACCTAAGGAAGTTGGTGGTAGCAGTTAGCGACCTAGGGGTTGAGTGAGTTAACGACCTAAGGAAGTTAAGTCGTGGACGAGTTAAGGTGTTAGGTCGTTGAGTTGCTATGGCGTGTTTAGTTAGGTCGTAGACGACCTATGTTAGTATGCTGGGTGTAGTTAGGTCGTTAGACGACCTAAGAGTGTTAGGTCGTGAGTTGTTAAGTCGCGTGAGGACTTATTTTGTTAAGTCGCTAAGCCGCATCTCTGGTTAAGTCGTAGGTTGGAAGATTTGTTAAGTCGTATGATGTGTTGAGTCGTTAAGTCGTAGGTTGGAAGATCTGCTAAGTCGTAGGTCGAAGGGGATGGTTAAGTCGTAGGTCGAGAGGTTTGTTAAGTCGTAGGATTGCTGAGTCGTAAGTCGTAGGTCGTGGGATTTTCTTAAGTCATGGACGACTTAAGGGGCGAACGACTTAAGGAATTTCCAGCCTATAAATACGGGGTTTTTCTTCACTTTTTGGGATCCGGATTTTGAAGCGACGAAGTCCTGCCATTTTGAGAGCTCGAGTGCTGCACTTCTTCACTTCTTTTCTCCACTCTAATCTTGTGATTCCTTCCATCCAAATCGAAGATCCAAGAGCTAAAGTTGAAGATCTACATTCCATCGAAGAGAGATTTCATCGTTTGAAGCGGAATTTTGGCGGATCGAGCTAGATCCTTCATTGTCTAGATCTGAAGTGTGTTGCTTTTGAAGTGTTTAGGTGATTCGGTGAGTGGTAGTTACCTCTCACACGGATCCAAAGGAGTATATCGGATTGATGGCTTGATTTTGTGTTAAAATAGTGATTTCCATGCATTTTCTTAAACTTAAGTATAGATCCATTGTTCATGATGATTTGACATCCATTTTACTACATGTTAATCTATGCAAGTTCATTCATCAAGTTGTAGAGATATTGCTCATGTTTCATGCTTGTTAGATTTGGACTCTTTATTTACAGAATTGCCATTTTTAGTATAATTGTTTATTAGATCATGTTTGAATGCTTGATTACTTGGATTAATGATTGATTTGATTGATTATTATACATTAGTTGATTGATGATTTGATTTAGACAAGATGGTCGAAGATGATTCAAAGGCTAAGGGAAAGGCTCTTGAATTGGAAAAGCTGCTCGTGGCATATGTGGCGGTTGATGAAGCTCATATGGATAGATTTGATGATGATGTTGAGATGAGGCTTTGCTATGATGAGATGAAGCGAGGCATGATGTGAGATAGCCTTGGTTTAATCCAGACGGGATCATTCCAAGCATGTTGGTAACTCGGTGAAATGGTTCGAGTGTGAGGATAATGGTTGGCTCGAGTGGCGCTTGAGCTTGTATGGGAATAGTCGTCAAGGAGGATGACTAGAAGGCTGAGATTTCATCGTTGTTGAAGGTTCTAGCAGGCTCAAAGCAAGAGTACGCTGGGCAGATTCGATAGTCCCAAAAGACTACAGTTGGTGGTCGAGTACTCTAGGCAGATTCGATAGTCCTAGGCATGGGCTGCGACGACGTGCGGAGTTCTTTTTAGAACCGGGGTTACCATTGGCCCTTGACGGACGGCTGAAAGAATGTGCCGGTCATTCAATTAACGGTGGTATCGAAGCAATGATAACAGTGATAGCCAGAGTCATGGATGTTTGGTTGTATCGTCATTCGGTCTCAAGAGCGATATTTTCTGGGTGCTTATCTGATCTTGGTTTAGGCCTTGGGGGTTTGTACTTGGTAAACATCGCCCTTGACTCGAGTGATAATTGCTTTACTTTAAATGTCTGCTTTGCTATGTTTATTTATGCTTAGTGTGTCTGGGGGCTATCACTGTAGAAAGAGGTGGAGTGGGAGGGTTGGATTCCTATTCCTTTTACCTTTATGCTCTTTTGGTATGGTGTTAGTTAATTTACCGCTCACTAAGACTGTTGTCTGACTCAAGGATTTATGTTCAACTCTTATTACCTTGGGCTGTTCATCCATTTTGGGATGGGCCGACTAGGTAGCAGGTGACAGGTGCTGTTCTTAGATTCCAACGATGCTGATGACGAAGACGAGCTGAAGGCTTGCATATTATTTTCTTACTATATGTACTGGATGTTCCGCTGCTTGTATAATTCTCTGAGTGATATGTAGTGAGGCTTGATGTATTGACTATTCAGATGTTTGTATTCAACTATTATGAAGCTTAATTGATGATTCTATTTTGAGATGCTTCACTATATATATTCTCTATTGTATTTTATCCATGCGCTGTGAGTAATACGATAGATTCTGCTGTTTTAACTTACCTTGGCAATCGTCCATGGCTGCCTGGCACACTTTACAACGCACTATTTCTATGTTTAGTGCAGGGGTCATGGGCGGTCGTCACTTTTGGTATCAGAGCTTTGGTTAATCGATTTTACCCAACGCTCGTTGACGTAACTACGTATGAGAGACGTAATTGTATTTTGATGGATGATTACTATATATAATATAGTAGCTTAGAGGGATTTGAACCCCTTATGCAGTTGTTCTCAAGGTGTATCAATCATTCCTTTTTATAGATATTAAGAATGAGTCGAAGAGGGAGACCGGCTGCTAGGGAAGGTCGTGCTACTGAGGGGGCTGCTGATTATGCTGATATGTTCGAAGCTATGATGACTTCGATCATGAGGAGGATGCCAGCTCCGGGGCCAGCAGTTGATGTTGGAATTCAAGTTCAAACTCCAAGACCGGTGGATTTTGCTAAGCTGTGTAAAGACTATACTGCTCTTGGAGGAAAGGTTTTCTTGGGAATAGAGTCAACCATTGAAGTCCAGAGATGGATAGATGCTTGTAGAAGAATCTTTGGTGATTTGGGAATCGAGGATGCAACTAAAAGGAAGCTTGCATCAAGACAGCTTCAAGGGAGAGCTTCTGATTGGTGGAACTCTATCACCATTGATACTCTGGAGGAAGAAATTACTTGGGAGCAATTCCAAGCCAAATTTGAAGCTAAGTTCATTTCTACAGCTCAGAAATATGTTCTGTTCAAGAAGTTTGTGGAGCTCAAGCAAGGTGGAAGACCAATTCTTGAGTATGTTTCTGAGTTTGAAGCCTTGTCCAAGTATGCCCGGTCGTATATTGAATCTTCATATCAGAAGAACAAGAAGTTTGTGACAGGCTTGGACAGTTATCTTGGGAGGCAGTTGGTGGATCATTTGGACGATACATTTGAGAAGCTTGTGGAGAAAGCTCTCAGGCATGAGAATCTGTTTCCTAAAGAAGGATCTGTTATTGCTGTGACCAAGGAAGAGTCTAAACCACAGCAGGGTGGAAATAAGAAGAGGAAGCAACAGCAGCAAAAGGGTAAGGATGGCCAGAAGGAGCCGAAGGGCGAAGTGACCTGCTACAATTGTCAGCAGAAGGGCCATTTCTCCAGAGATTGCAAGAATCCAAAGGTGCCGGTGAAATGCCACAACTGTGACAAGCCGGGGCATATTAAGAAGAATTGTCCAGAACCGCGGAAGGACAAGCAGATTGTGCAAGCTTATGCTTTGGGGGCTGTTCCATCATCTTCAAAAGCTCCTACTGCTGAAGAGAAAGGAAAGAGTGTGGTAGTTCAAGGTACTCTTTCCATATGTGGTGTTCCAGTTAGAGTGTTATTCGATACTGGGGCGTCGCATTCTTTTGTTTGTAATGAACTTGTAGGCCGGTTGGGTTTAGAACCGGATATTGTTGATAGGCCATTGGTTGTGACTAATCCAGTTGGGGGTTCGTCTTGTTTGTGTATGCTATGTCGTGGTCTGATTGTATCGAGTCATGATTGATCTTTTGTTTGTGATTGTTTTGTTCTGAACTTTGCAGGGTTCGGAATTATTTTGGGTATGGACTGGCTTAGGAAGTATGCGGCAAAGGTTGATTGTGAAAGGTTGGATGTGACAGTCGAGAATGTGGAGGGGCGAAAGGTTGTGATACGATGTAAGCATGAGGAAGGCGTCTTCATGAGCTTCATGTATTCGCTGGTTGTTCCAAGGGATGGACTGTCATCGGTGCCAATCGCTAATGGATTTGAGGATGTCTTTGATGAGGTCAAAGGGTTACCGCCGCATAGAGAGATCGAGTTTCGTATCGATTTAGTTGAAGGAGCCAGACCTGTTGTGATGCCTCTTAGGCGGATGGCGCCTAGGGAACAGCAGGAGTTGAGGGTGCAAGTTGATGATCTTTTACATAAAGGATTCATTCGGCGTAGTGTGTCCGAATGGGGTGCACCAGTTGTGTTTGTAACCAAAGCAGATGGATCGTTGAGGTTGTGTGTGGATTATCGTGAGCTGAATAAAGTGACTAAGAAGAACAAGTATCCATTGCCGAGAATAGATGACTTGTTTGATCAGCTTCACGAAGCTAAGGTGTTTTCTCAGATGGATTTGGCAATGGGATTTCACCAGTTAAGAGTGGCTAAGGACAGTGTGCCGAAGACTGCTTTCAGGACACCATCCGGTTTCTTTGAGTGGCTGGTAATGCCGTTTGGATTGACCAATGCACCAGCATATTTTGTGGATCTTATGAATAGAGTATTCAGAGATCAGTTGAACAAGTTCGTACTAGTGTTCGTGGATGATATTTTGATTTATTCCAGAACTGAAGAAGAGCACAAGACGCACTTGCATATTGTTTTGGAAATCTTACGGAAACATCAGCTGAAGGCTAAGTTTTCGAAGTGTCACTTCTGGAAGAGTGAAGTGAGGTTCTTAGGCCATATTATCTCTGAAAATGGAATAGCGGTTGATCCCGCCAAGATAGCAGCAATTCAGGATTGGGTTAGACCTAAGAATGCATCTGATGTGAGAAGTTTTCTTGGATTAGCAGGATACTATCGTCGATTTATCAAAGACTTTTCCAAGGTAGCTGCACCATTAACAGGATTGACGAAAAAGAACCAAGTATTCAGATGGGATGCTAAGTGTGAGCAAGCTTTCGGAATCCTGAAAGAGCGATTGACAAGTGCTCCAGTTTTGACTATTCCAAGTGGAAATGATGAGATGGTGGTTTACACCGACGCATGTGGTACTGGACTTGGAGCAGTGCTGATGTAGAAGGGTAAAGTTGTTGCGTATGCAAGTCGAAAACTGAAGCCGCATGAAAGGAATTTTCCGACTCATGATTTGGAGTTGGCAGCGATTGTATTTGCTTTGAAGATGTGGAGACATTACCTACTGGGAGTTCGATTCGAGTTGTTTACAGATCATAAGTCGTTGAAGTATCTTTTCTCCCAAAAGGATTTGAATCTTAGGCAGCAACGATGGCTAGAGTTTTTGGCATCATATGATTTTAGTATAGCCTATACTCCAGGAAAGGGTAACGCAGTGGCAGATGCGTTAAGTCGAAGACATGCAGGATTGGGAGCCATGTTTTCAGAATGGAAGAGTCTCGAGTATTTAGCTAGATTTGATTTCAGGCCCAGATGTGAATTGGAACCTGAGATGTTGGCAAACTTATCGATAAGACCGACTCTTGTGGAAAGAATTGGCAAGAGCCAAAAGCGAGACGATAAGCTTGTCAAGATTATCCATGATTTGGAATCTGGATTGGACCCAGAAAAAGATAAAGGATTCGAGGTCGATCGAGAGGGTTGGCTTCGGAAACAAGGACGACTAGTTGTTCCCGATATAGATGAATTGAGAAATGAAGTTCTGAAGGAAAGTCATCACTCGAAGTTGACAATTCATCCAGGTGGAAATAAGATGTATCGGGATATGAAGAGAACCTATTACTGGGAAGGTATGAAGAAGGATGTTGGAAATTTTATTTCCAAGTGCATGAACTGCCAGTTGGTAAAAGCCGAGCAGAAGAAGCCCAGTGGATTGCTACAGCCATTAGAAGTCTCTACATGGAAGTGGGAACAAATATCGATTGATTTTATCGATGGGTTACCTAGAACCAGAGCGGGAAATGAAGGGATTTGGGTCATCGTAGATCGTTTGACTAAGAGTGCAAGATTCATTCCTGTTCGATCGACTAGGACTACATCGAAATTGGCTGAGCTGTATGTTAAGTGGATAGTTCGATTCCATGGTATTCCGAAGAGTATAGTGAGCGATCGAGACCCATTGTTCACTAGTGGATTTTGGAAGAGCTTTCAGGAAGTTTTGGGAACCGAGTTGTGTTTGAGTACAGCTTATCACCCCCAAACAGATGGTCAGACCGAGAGAGTCAATCGAGTTTTGGAAGATCTCCTTAGAGCTTGTGTTTTAGATTTCGGAGGATCATGGGAAGATCACCTTCATTTGGTGGAATTTTCGTATAATAACAGTTACCAGTCAAGCATTGGTATGGCACCATATGAGGCATTGTATGGAAGACCGTGTAACTCTCCGACATGTTGGTTAGAAACAGGAGAAAAGTTGATACTTGGGCCAGAAATGATTCGACAGACTTTGGATTGCATAGAGATCATTCGGCAACGAATGAAGGCAGCCCAAGACCGACAGAAAAGTTATGCCGATAAGTGTCGTAAGGATTTGGAATTCGACGTAGGTGATATGGTTTTTGTGAAGATTTCTCTACTGAAGAATGTTATTCGATTCGGGAAGAAAGGGAAATTGACTCCGAGATTTGTTGGACCATTCCCGATTATCGAGCGAATTGGAAAGCTCGCCTACAAATTGGAGTTACCAGAAAAGATGGCGGGTGTGCACAATGTTTTTCATGTATCGTATCTACGGAAGTATGTGCACGACTCGAATACAGTGGTTTCTGCTGATAGTTGTGAAGATTTTGAGGTTGATCCAGTCGATAAGAGACCTCGTAAGCCGCTTCGTGTTGTGGAAACTGACACGAAACAGCTTAGGAGGAAGGTAGTTAGGTTGCTCAAGATACAATGGAGTGATGATGATAACGACTGTACATGGGAGGTGGAAGAGAGGATGAAGGCAGCTCATCCTGAACTCTTCGAGGTATGGCCATAAGGTGTCGTGTCATCTCACGACGTTGTAACTTGTTCTAGTTTTAGAATTCTGCATGCTAGGCTAGAATTGGACGCATGGTTTATTGATTGCTGTGACGCCCCACCTCTATGCTCATAATAACAAAGAGTATTAAAAGAAATACTGTCTATTATTACGAAGAATAAGGCTGGATAGGAGCGACCATCCGTAGTTGGCCTTACACTAATATTGGTTATCTCGATAGGAGTGGTATATGCTTTTTATTTTTCATCTATTATTTATTTACTCTCATCGACATATCCAATTATCAGTATAAAACAAACTACGATAGTTCATAATAGTTTAGGACATTAGATATAACAATAACACAGATAATATAATTGCGGAACACAAATTAACAAAAATCTCATATATATATAACCGATGTCAGTTACAATATAGTTGACACGATACATATGATACAACTACAACTGCCGACTCTAGAAGTTATATATACAAGTACATTATCGACTAATATACATGAATACATATCGTTCTATACAATGACACGACTACTACAAAATGACACTGACAACTTCAGAAGATGTGAAAAGTCTTCATATCCTGAACAGCAACTCAAAGAAGAAAATCTACAACCTGAAATAACTCGGGTCTGACCCGAGTATTACATTCAAAGGAAAATAATACCCAGGTCAGTCTAATTCAAACCAGTTTATTAGTGCATATAGGCAGTAATAATTTAAATAGACGACAGTCACAATAATTCCCGTCTATCTGATTCTTTAAACAAAGAAACCGGATAACGGTCAATATAACACTTAACAGTGTTTAACAAAAATCAGCAGATTTAAATCATCAATAGAGATAAATAAACAATTTATCAAATCGACTAAATCAATTTAAAACTGTCAAATCTGATAGGGCTGCAGTACACGCACGCGTGTACTGCCTCGCCACTATCGCAGGAGATACACAAAAGCTTAGTGAAAGTCACAAATGATCACCAGGTCAAACCCCGAAGTACCGGATTCAACTCAAGTGAATTCGAAAACAATTCCCAACAGGGGGAAAACTGCAAATAAAAGTCAGAGAATCAATGCAATGAAACCCAACAAGGACAAAATCTCAACAATACAACACTGAAGCCACCACAAGTGTTTAAGAGCAAGATTGCGACAGTGAATGAAACAGTGCATCCAGTAAAAGAGGCAGCAAGGGATGTACAATGAATACATCATTAGAACAAGATAGACTGTAAGTCAAGTGCCAGCGTATAAGACAGCAAATAGAAAGTTGGGGAGTAGTTCTAGTGCCTGAACACCTAACTCAAAGGAATGAAGCACTACTGGAAAATAAACTCAAGACTATAGAGGTGCAGACGACCAAACAGTAACATGAATCAAACAAGGCATCAGGTATGACAAAGTCAGTTACAAGTTAACAATGTCAACAACAATGCTGCAAAACCATATTCATGTATGCAGCAACCAAGCCAGAAGTACAAGTGTCAGTGCAACTGGACAACAAACTCACATGCAACAAGCATCAACAACAAAGAAACCGACTACCATACCAAAAGCATGGATGCAGACAACACCAACGAAGCAATCCCACAAGAACTCAAAATGCACAATTGACAGCAATGAGATGAGCAAGTGAACCAGAGTAGTTCAAGTTCAAACTACAGTGAATGCACCAGAAACTATCATGCAACATCATGAACAACAGAAGTTCAAGCAACATCACAGGTGATGAACAACAGGAATGGTATGAAGATCATAAGGCTCAGTGGTGAAACAATAAACTCGGCAAACAAAAGATAAGTTCGAAGTCACAGTGAATTCAATGGCGAAATCATATAACCAGGCAGTAAGTAAATATACAACATGAAGCATCAGATCAATCTGAAGGTCAAGAAAGTACTCAGGAATAAACAGAATCATGAACAAAGTCAAGATAAATTCAAAAGGGGACTGTGGCCAACCTGTATGTCACAAGTACGAAGCAACTTCGAAATTAATACCGAAAGCAATTGCAAAACTAACCTAATTAATTCAAGACAGTGACTATCAGGCACTGCAATTACTTGGACTAGATTTATCGAGTCAATCCACCCATATATGCATACACACAAACATATTTGTGTATATGCACACATAGGCAGAAACAGGTGACAGTGCAAGCCCAGCAAAAACATAAGACTCGAATACAAAGTAATGCTACTGGCGACCATGGAATGCAACAGGTCAGAGAATCGATCAAAAACAACACCAACAAAAACCCAATTTAAGTTCGAATAGCAAACAGAGGCTCAAGTGATCGATGAGAAAGACTACACAGTGAAAATGGTATGCAAACCATATGCCACAATGAAAAGTGAGTAAACACAATTATACATGTATGCTAGAACCCAACTCCTCAAATGACCGAGTAAAGTTCAAAGACAGCGAGCTACACCAACTACAAGCCCAATGTGACAGCAACCACGAATGAAATGCAACCACAAGGCATGGAACCATAGTGGAACAGGTCGAGCAATCAACATGAAGCAGTGCAGACTACCCTAAATGAAGACTACCCGAGGACCACAAGTATCCAGACCGAAGTCAACATGAAATCAAGATACAAGTTCAGTTATACACATGAAACTAGGTGCACTAGCAGTTTAAAGCAAGTCAGAGAATCATCTCAGGCCTCAAAACAAAACCCTATGGCTGAACAACGAAACCAACAAAATCAACACCAGAGAAAACCCCAATCAAATCGAGTAAATCACATTAGCACAATAACACAAAGCGTGAATTAGATGTGAGAAAACTCACCTTAGCATCGACGAGCAAGAAGTGAACTTCGATCGAGCTACGCAAATCGGCAGAAGCCCTATTCTCGAGCGAACGAACACATAAGTTAGAAGTTGCCATTTCTTTTGGGAGACGAACGAAACTAACAGCATGCCCTAATGTTCTTAGATGAGGAATGAACGAAGACGACGAATTCGTGCCGCCATTTTTACTCGAATGATTTTAGGGTTTAGGGTTGAACGAATGAAAAGGGGTCGGGTTTCTCCTTGACAAAAGAGAACGGCAACAAAGGAATAAAAACATGGGCTAGATTCAAAAGCCCATTTCAATCATTTGAGAATTGTTTAAAAGAATAACAATTTGATTCAAATTCCCAAACAACGTTTTACCCTTCTTATTTACTCTACTTACAATGTTTAATAGAGGATTATACAAATCAAAAGAAAATGAATTCCAGATCGATTTAAAATCTCTAACCACGTATAACAATTTTATTAAAGAATTTAAATACGATTTAAATCCCAATATCAATTGTCAACTGAATTAAATTGTTATTTTGACGATAATTAAAATTACAAAAATCCCGGTTGTTACAGACTCCCCTCCTTAAAGAAATTGCGTCCACGCAATCATAGGGAATAAATGGATAAAAGGTAACAACCAAAAGATCATGGCAATGTCGAAGGTATAAGCAAAGCAAGTGTCAGCGGGGAAGTATTAGATAAGAAATAGAAAGGTTCGACTGCTTCAAATCAAAAGAATCAACCTCGTGGGAATCAGGGATCAAAATCAGACGACTAACAAAAGCAAGAACAATCGAGTTCCAGCAACTAAAAGAGAAGGAAAAACAGAGCAGAAATCCCATACAGAGCACGAATTGAATGTGAGTAAATCAAATTACTCACCTGAATTGCCAGAGAAAAAGACGAAGCTCAAATCTCAAAAATCGCAAATATTCAATCATCAAAAACGATAATTGAATTTTCAAATCACAAATATTTACTTATCTCAAATGGTAATCAGAAGACAAATCAAATATCTGATTATCTCAAACGATAGTCAGAAAACAAATATTCAATTATCAAAAACGATAATCAAATTTCTCAAATCAACAAATATTCGATTATCACAAGCGATAATCAAATTTCAAATTCAACAAATATTCGATTATCAAAAACAATAATCAAATTTCTAATCAATCAATATTTAATTATCTAAAGCGATAATTAAATCTAAAATCAACAAATATTTAATTATCTAAAGCGATAATTAAATTCGAAATCAGCAAATATTTAATTATCTAAAGCGATAATTAAATTCCAAATCAGAAAATATTTAATTATCTAAAGCGATAATTAAATCTCAAAGCAACAAATATTTAATTATCTAAAGCGATAATTAAAACAACAAATCAAAAATTATTTAATTATCTCAGGCGATAATTAAATCTAAAATCAACAAATATTTAATTATCAAAAACGATAATTAAATCTCAAATCAGCAAATATTTAATTATCAAAGACGATAATTAAATCTAAAATCAGCAAATATTTAATTATCAAAAGCGATAATTAAATCTCGAATCAGCAAATATTTAATTATCAAAAGCGATAATTAAATCTCAAATCAACAAATATTTAATTATCTAAAGCGATAATTAAATCTCGAATCAGCAAATATCTAATTATCAAAAGCGATAATTAAATCTCAAATCAACAAATATTTAATTATCAAAAACGATAATTAAATCTCAAATCAGCAAATATTTAATTATCAAAGACGATAATTAAATCTAAAATCAGCAAATATTTAATTATCAAAAGCGATAATTAAATCTCGAATCAGCAAATATTTAATTATCAAAAGCGATAATTAAATCTCAAATCAACAAATATTTAATTATCTAAAGTGATAATTAAAAGCAACAAATATCCGATTATCAAAAACGATAATCAGAACTCATATCAACAATTATCTAATTATCACAAGCGATAATTAGAAACAACAAATATCTGATTATCAAAAACGATAATCAGAACTCATATCAACAAATATCTAATTATCACAAGCGATAATTAGAAACAACAAATATCTGATTATCAAAAACGATAATCAGAACTCATATCAACAAATATCTAATTATCACAAGCGATAATTAGAAACAACAAATATCTGATTACCAAAAACGATAATCAGAACTCATATCAACAAATATCTAATTATCACAAGCGATAATTAGAAACAACAAATATCTGATTATCAAAAACGATAATCAGAACTCATATCAACAAATATCTAATTATCACAAGCGATAATTAGAAACAACAAATATCCGATTATCAAAAACGATAATCAGAACTCATATCAACAAATATCTAATTATCACAAGCGATAATTAGAAACAACAAATATCCGATTATCAAAAACGATAATCAGAACTCATATCAACAAATATTTAATTACCGATATGATAATTAAATCTCATAACATCAGATATCTAATTACCTGCAGATAATTAGAAACAACAAATATCTAGAAATCAATTAAGAAGACTAGAAAATCAACATAAAAGCTTGGATCGATCCCATCAGATGGCGAGTTTTTAATTCGCCGCACGTGCATCTCAGAGTGGCCGAAGCCTACCAAGTACTCAACATAATTTTTGGCGCCCATCAGATTGACCCGAAGGTCCGCAGAGTGACCCGAAGGTCTAGTACTGGTATTTGACCCGAAGGTCCGCAGAGTGGCCCGAAAGCCCAACAAATGACCCGAAGGTCCAACAAATGACCCGAAGGTACTCATAGTGGCTCGAAAGCACACGAAAGCATCAAAATGTTTCAATTAACGAGTCCGGAATTAACCAAAATAGCAAACGCACATGTCCCATAACCACGAGTTTTACTAAATTGTTTAATTCTCTTCATCGTTTCCTTGAAAGTGTAAAATCATCAAAACGACAGATATTTCAATTAACGAGTCTGGAATTAACCGAAATAGTAAAAGTGTGGTTCCATACTCCGCACTTTTGCTAAATCGTTTAAATCACTTCATCGTTTCCTTGAAAGTGCAAAATTGTGTATTCTGTAAAAATACACTTTACATTCTCAAACGGACAAGTCCGGAATTAAGCGAATCAGTAAAAGAAAGGGGTCATAGTCCTCGATTTTGCTGAAACGTTTAAATCGCTTCCTCATTCTTTTGAAATCGCAAACTGTAAAATTTTTGAAAACAATTTTATTTAATTTGTAAAAATAACAATTCGCATTCTCAACTGAACAAGTCCGGAGTTAAGCGAAACAGTAAAAGAAAGGGGTCATAATCCTCAATTTTGCTGAATCGTTTAAGTCGCTTTCTCATTCTTTTGAAAACGCAAACTGCTAAAATTTTATAAAACAATTTTCATTTTAAAACGATTTTCCAATCACGTGATTAGAACAGTAAATCAGTAACAATTTCGGTAAGGAAATCGTACTTCTCAAAATACCGTAAAAACGGTCACAAAACAGCATTGCGGAATAACCGCTTGAAAATCCACTTTTAAAATTTTACTGTTACTGAAGCCAAAGCGACAGTAATTTTAAAACGTCAAAATCACATCAAAACAATTTACATCAAAATGTAATATCAGAGAATTTTCATTCATCAAAATGCCATAAAACACCGTGCTTCAAGAATTTAGCATTGGTGCAAAAATCCCGTTACAAAAATAACGGCAACAAAATACGTTTCATAACCTAGCATCGGTTCAATGTAAAATAAATGCAGTAACGTGCAATTCAAATTGTGCACGTACTACAAAATGAACAAAGAAACTATTCGAAGGTATCTTCAATGAAGACAATTCAAAACAGCAAAAATCTGATCAATATATGATTAGTACAAAAGAAAGCCAACGGAAATTTCAACAAAAATCACATATCTGCAATTTCTTCGAATCCTCAATTCGGATTCGAAATTCTCAAAGAAACAAAATAATTACAGCTATGTAAACAACAAATGAAATTCATATCAATTTCGTATTTTGATTTTTTAAATCAAAAAGATTATCAGTTGTACTCAGCGAAGACAGTTTTACTGTTTCCGCTGCGCACTCTGATAAACAGAACACAAATCAATCAAATCATCTGAACACAATTTCATCCAAACAACAAAACACAACTCCACTTTTATTTTTAAATAAAGATATCTAAAAATTTCATCAAAATTTCAAAACGTTAGTTTTGACTCAAAGCACAATAAAACATCGACCAATAGTTGTAACATATGTTCCATCCAAGTTATGTTTTATATTATGTCCATAAACCCCAAGCTCTGATACAAACTGTGATGCCCCACCTCTATGCTCATAATAACAAAGAGTATTAAAAGAAATACTGCCTATTATTACGAAGAATAAGGCTGGATAGGAGCGACCATCCGTAGTTGGCCTTACACTAATATTGGTTATCTCGATAGGAGTGGTATATGCTTTTTATTTTTCATCTATTATTTATTTACTCCCATCGACATATCCAATTATCAGTATAAAACAAACTACGATAGTTCATAATAGTTTTGGACATTAGATATAACAATAACACAGATAATATAATTGCGGAACACAGATTAACAAAAATCTCATATATATATAACCGATGTCAGTTACAATATAGTTGACACGGTACATATGATACAACTACAACTGCCGACTCTAGAAGTTATATATACAAGTACATTATCGACTAATATACATGAATACATATCGTTCTATACAATGACACGACTACTACAAAATGACACTGACAACTTCAGAAGATGTGAAAAGTCTTCATATCCTGAACAGCAACTCAAAGAAGAAAATATACAACCTGAAATAACTCGGGTCTGACCCGAGTATTACATTCAAAAGAAAATAATACCCAGGACAGTCTAATTCAAACCAGTTTATTAGTGCATATAGGCAGTAATAATTTAAATAGACGACAGTCACAATAATTCCCGTCTATCCGATTCTTTAAACAAAGAAACCGGATAACGGTCAATATAACACTTAACAGTGTTTAACAAAAATCAGCAGATTTAAATCATCAACAGAGATAAATAAACAATTTATCAAATCGACTAAATCAATTTAAAACCGTCAAATCTGATAGGGCTGCAGTACACGCATGCGTGTACTGCCTCGCCACTATCGCAGGAGATACACAAAAGCTCAGTGAAAGTCACAAATGATCACCAGGTCAAACCCCGAAGTACCGGATTCAACTCAAGTGAATTCGAAAACAATTCCCAACAGGGGGAAAACTGCAAATAAAAGTCAGAGAATCAATGCAATGAAACCCAACAAGGACAAAATCTCAACAATACAACACTGAAGCCACCACAAGTGTTTAAGAGCAAGATTGCGACAGTGAATGAAACAGTGCATCCAGTAAAAGAGGCAGCAAGGGATGTACAATGAATACATCATTAGAACAAGATAGACTGTAAGTCAAGTGCCAGCGTATAAGACATCAAATAGAAAGTTGGGGAGTAGTTCTAGTGCCTGAACACCTAACTCAAAGGAATGAAGCACTACTGGAAAATAAACTCAAGACTATAGAGGTGCAGACGACCAAACAGTAACATGAATCAAACAAGGCATCAGGTATGACAAAGTCAGTTACAAGTTAACAATGTCAACAACAATGCTGCAAAACAATATTCATGTATGCAGCAACCAAGCCAGAAGTACAAGTGTCAGTGCAACTGGACAACAAACTCACATGCAACAAGCATCAACAACAAAGAAACCGACTACCATACCAAAAGCATGGATGCAGACAACACCAACGAAGCAATCCCACAAGAACTCAAAATGCACAATTGACAGCAATGAGATGAGCAAGTGAACCAGAGTAGTTCAAGTTCAAACTACAGTGAATGCACCAGAAACTATCATGCAACATCATGAACAACAGAAGTTCAAGCAACATCACAGGTGATGAACAACAGGAATGGTATGAAGATCATAAGGCTCAGTGGTGAAACAATAAACTCGGCAAACAAAAGATAAGTTCGAAGTCACAGTGAATTCAATGGCGAAATCATATAACCAGGCAGCAAGTAAATATACAACATGAAGCATCAGATCAATCTGAAGGTCAAGAAAGTACTCAGGAATAAACAGAATCATGAACAAAGTCAAGATAAATTCAAAAGGGGGCTGTGGCCAACCTGTATGTCACAAGTACGAAGCAACTTCGAAATTAATACCGAAAGCAATTGCAAAACTAACCTAATTAATTCAAGACAGTGACTATCAGGCACTGCAATTACTTGGACTAGATTTATCGAGTCAATCCACCCATATATGCATACACACAAACATATTTGTGTATATGCACACATAGGCAGAAACAGGTGACAGTGCAAGCCCAGCAAAAACATAAGACTCGAATACAAAGTAATGCTACCGGCGACCATGGAATGCAACAGGTCAGAGAATCGATCAAAAACAACACCAACAAAAACCCAATTTAAGTTCGAATAGCAAACAGAGGCTCAAGTGATCGATGAGAAAGACTACACAGTGAAAATGGTATGCAAACCATATGCCACAATGAAAAGTGAGTAAACACAATTATACATGTATGCTAGAACCCAACTCCTCAAATGACCGAGTAAAGTTCAAAGACAGCGAGCTACACCAACTACAAGCCCAATGTGACAGCAACCACGAATGAAATGCAACCACAAGGCATGGAACCATAGTGGAACAGGTCGAGCAATCAACATGAAGCAGTGCAGACTACCCTAAATGAAGACTACCCGAGGACCACAAGTATCCAGACCGAAGTCAACATGAAATCAAGATACAAGTTCAGTTATACACATGAAACTAGGTGCACTAGCAGTTTAAAGCAAGTCAGAGAATCATCTCAGGCCTCAAAACAAAACCCTATGGCTGAACAACGAAACCAACAAAATCAACACCAGAGAAAACCCCAATCAAATCGAGTAAATCACATTAGCACAATAACACAAAGCGTGAATTAGATGTGAGAAAACTCACCTTAGCATCGACGAGCAAGAAGTGAACTTCGATCGAGCTACGCAAATCGGCAGAAGCCCTATTCTCGAGCGAACGAACACATAAGTTAGAAGTTGCCATTTCTTTTGGGAGACGAACGAAACTAACAGCATGCCCTAATGTTCTTAGATGAGGAATGAACGAAGACGACGAATTCGTGCCGCCATTTTTACTCGAATGATTTTAGGGCTTAGGGTTGAACGAATGAAAAGGGGTCGGGTTTCTCCTTGACAAAAGAGAACGGCAACAAAGGAATAAAAACATGGGCTAGATTCAAAAGCCCATTTCAATCATTTGAGAATTGTTTAAAAGAATAACAATTTGATTCAAATTCCCAAACAACGTTTTACCCTTCTTATTTACTCTACTTACAATGTTTAATAGAGGATTATACAAATCAAAAGAAAATGAATTTCAGATCGATTTAAAATCTCTAACCACGTATAACAATTTTATTAAAGAATTTAAATACGATTTAAATCCCAATATCAATTGTCAACTGAATTAAATTGTTATTTTGATGATAATTAAAATTACAAAAATCCCGGTTGTTACAATTGCTATGGATGGTAGGCATGCGGAATAGTTTTTGATTGCTCTTGTTTGTTTGGAATTTCGAGGGAAAAAAATTCCTAAGGGGGAGAGAATGCAACGACCCGTATTTTTACGGATCGAATGTTTGTAAAACTGTTGTCATTAGGTCGATAGTGTTGTTAAGTCGTTCGAAGCTTAAGTCGTGTAGTAGTTAGGTCGGTTGAGCGACTTAAGAGATTGGAGTGACCTAAGGAGTTTGGTCGTGTTGGGACTTAGGTCGTGAAGAAGGTTAGGTCGTGGAGCGACTTAAGGAAGTAGATGACTTAAGGAAGTAGACAACTTAAGGGTTTAGACGACCTATAAGAAAGTTGGTGACTTAAGGAAGTAGACGACTTAAGGAAGTAGGCGACTTAAGGAGTCGCGACTTAAGGGTTAGCGGCATAAGAGTAGCAACCTAGGAGACTGGGTGAGCTAACGACTTAAGGAGGATAGGTCGGCAACGACCTAAGGAAGTTGGTGGTAGCAGTTAGCGACCTAGGGGTTGAGTGAGTTAACGACCTAAGGAAGTTAAGTCGTGGACGAGTTAAGGTGTTAGGTCGTTGAGTTGCTATGGCATGTTTAGTTAGGTCGTAGACGACCTATGTTAGTATGCTGGGTGTAGTTAGGTCGTTAGACGACCTAAGAGTGTTAGGTCGTGAGTTGTTAAGTCGCGTGAGGACTTATTTTGTTAAGTCGCTAAGCCGCATCTCTGGTTAAGTCGTAGGTTGGAAGATTTGTTAAGTCGTAGGATGTGTTGAGTCGTTAAGTCGTAGGTTGGAAGATCTGCTAAGTCGTCGGTCGAAGGGGATGGTTAAGTCGTAGGTCGAGAGGTTTGTTAAGTCGTAGGATTGCTGAGTCGTAAGTCGTAGGTCGTGGGATTTTCTTAAGTCGTGGACGACTTAAGGGGCGAACGACTTAAGGAATTTCCAGCCTATAAATACGGGGTTTTTCTTCACTTTTTGGGATCCGGATTTTGAAGCGACGAAGTCCTGCCATTTTGAGAGCTCGAGTGCTGTACTTCTTCACTTCTTTTCTCCACTCTAATCTTGTGATTCCTTCCATCCAAATCGAAGATCCAAGAGCTAAAGTTGAAGATCTACATTCCATCGAAGAGAGATTTCATCGTTTGAAGCAGAATTTTGGCGGATCGAGCTAGATCCTTCGCTGTCCAGATCTGAAGTGTGTTGCTTTTGAAGTGTTTAGGTGATTCGGTGAGTGGTAGTTACCTCTCACACGGATCCAAAGGAGTATATCGGATTGATGGCTTGATTTTGTGTTAAAATAGTGATTTCCATGCATTTTCTTAAACTTAAGTATAAATCCATTGTTCATGATGATTTGACATCCATTTTACTACATGTTAATCTATGCAAGTTCATTCATCAAGTTGTAGAGATATTGCTCATGTTTCATGCTTGTTAGATTTGGACTCTTTATTTACAGAATTGCCATTTTTAGTATAATTGTTTATTAGATCATGTTTGAATGCTTGATTACTTGGATTAATGATTGACTTGATTGATTGTTATACATTAGTTGATTGATGATTTGATTTAGACAAGATGGTCGAAGATGATTCAAAGGCTAAGGGAAAGGCTCTTGAATTGGAAAAGCTGCTCGTGGCATATGTGGCGGTTGATGAAGCTCATATGAATAGATTTGATGGTGATGTTGAGATGAGGCTTTGCTATGATGAGATGAAGCGAGGCATGATGTGAGATAGCCTTGGTTTAATCCAGACGGGATCATTCCAAGCATGTTGGTAACTCGGTGAAATGGTTCGAGTGTGAGGATAATGGTTGGCTCGAGAGGCGCTTGAGCTTGTATGGGAATAGTCGTCGAGGAGGATGACTAGAAGGCTAAGATTTCATCATTGTTGAAGGTTCTAGCAGGCTCAAAGCAAGAGTACGCTGGGCAGATTCGATAGTCCCAAAAGACTACAGTTGGTGGTCGAGTACTCTGGGCAGATTCGATAGTCCTAGGCACGGGCTGCGACGACGTGCGGAGTTCTGTCTAGAACCGGGATTACCATTGGCCCTTGACGGACGGCTGAAAGAATGTGCCGGTCATTCAATTAATGGTGGTATCGAAGCAATGATAACAGTGATAGCCAGAGTCATGGATGTTTGGTTGTATCGTCATTCGGTCTCAAGAGCGATATTTTCTGGGTGCTTATCTGATCTTGGTTTAGGCCTTGGGGGTTTGTACTTGGAAAACATCGCCCTTGACTCGAGTGATAATTGCTTTACTTTAAATGTCTGCTTTGCTATGTTTATTTAAGCTTAGTGTGTCTGGGGGCTATCACTGTAGAAAGAGGTGGAGTGGGAGGGTTGGATTCCTATTACTTTTACCTTTATGCTCTTTTGGTATGTTGTTAGTTAATTTACCGCTCACTAAGACTGTTGTCTGACTCAAGGTTTTATGTTCAACTCTTATTACCTTGGGCTGTTCATCCATTTTGGGATGGGCAGACTAGGTAGCAGGTGACAGGTGCTGTTCTTAGATTCCAACGATGCTGATGACGAAGACGAGTTGGAGGCTTGCATATTATTTTCTTACTATATGTATTGGATGTTCCGCTGCTTGTATAATTCTCTGAGTGATATGTAGTGAGGCTTGATGTATTGACTATTCAGATGTTTATATTCAACTATTATGAAGCTTAATTGATGATTCTATTTTGAGATGCTTCACTATATATATTCTCTATTGTATTTTATCCATGCGCTGTGAGTAATACGATAGATTCTGCTGTTTTAACTTACCTTGGCAATCGTCCATGGCTGCCTGGCACACTTTACAACGCACTATTTCTATGTTTAGTGCAGGGGTCATGGGCGGTCGTCACAATACCTCTTTCTACTGTGATTGGAATCTCTTGCCATTGCAATCACAAATAGAAAAGTAAAATCAAATAGAATATAAAATATTTGTACTGTAAATATTTATGATTTAAATTCTACTATATTAAAATAAAACAATAAAGATTCCAACTAATTCATAAATTCATATGTTATGCCATTACGGGTAGATTTGTGGTTTGAGTTGATAGATCATACAAAATCTTCTAAGGCACAATACAAATCCAAAACTGTATAATACTATTGAGGAAAAATCAAGATTCCCACTCATAGAGAATTTTCGATGAACTAGCTTGGATTTGCTTTGTGATGTACCCTTTCCCTTTCTCCAAGTTCTCCCCTTTATATTGTATTTGTTTATGCATATATTAGATTTATAAATTATAGATTGGGGAAGAAGAAGAGAGATATACACGTGTGTATGTAATTACTATTTTCCTTTTCTAGATTTTCGTTAAATCTTCCTCTAACCCTTGGATGTATATTTTTATTTTTTAAAAGTTGGAGGAGAAGGAGAAAGTGAGTGGCAGAGTGTCATTAGTAGCTTAAGATTTGTATGAAAAGAATGAGGGACTAGCCTCTTATTTATAGTAGTTCAAAAGCGCTAGAACCATTGGATTGAGAATTATTTTAATAATTTTAAATCCAGGCCATTCAGGCCTAGGCAAACCCTAGCCATCACACAAAGATCAGTCGACTGGTCTTCGTAGGTGGTCGACCAGCTTTATAAAGGCGATCGATTGGTTAATATTAACGGCCATATATTACTTATTTCTTATTTTTAAATTTAACATCGACCATTATTAAACGTTAAACCTTGTATTTGATGTTTATTCTAACGTTAAATTTTAAAATATTTATTACCATAATTTGTTTCGAATTATTTCGGATTCGAAATTTTCAAACGTTGGCAAATTCTTCATTTGAGCTCTGGTCGCGAAGCTCTATATATGAAAATTGCTCAAAAAATCACCACGAACACAATGGTCAAGTTTCATAGCCTAGTTCCAATATTTGCAAAATTTCCATTTTTAGCATCTTTATTAATTTTGATTTTTCTTAACTAATTTTCCGTTAATTTAATGGGGTATTACAGAAACCACCAAAGAAGATGTTTCTAGGATGCCTAGTTTGTCTACCGCTCATGAAAAGAAAAGACAACTAACAAGAATCAATATCAGTGAGTCCCCAATTACTGAAAGTGGAGATCTATTACCAAAGGACCCTAAACAACAAAAATGGTCAGCGGACGAGCAATTTTGAGTTATGATTTTGTTGGGTCGAATGTTCTAGAGAAACTAAGAAAGGTATGAGCCAATTTGAAAGCTCCTTTTGGAATTCTATTTGCAATTTGTTTAAGCTTTGACGTCATGATAATCTTCCAAGAACCACTGATTCACTGAAAACTCAATGGAAAAGAACAAAATCCACTTGTCAAAAATGGAAAGAAATTATGTCCTAGTTGCATGCAAGATAAGAAAGTGAGGCAAACAACTTGGATTTGGTAATGATTTTAAATTTTTAATTCTAATGGTGAATTACTTCTCTTATATCAAGTTTTAATAATTTTTCATCATTTACAGCTTAATCAAGCTAATGCGTTGTATTTAGCTGAACATTATAATCAACCTGCAACATTATTACGATTTTCTCTCAATAGAGGAAAAATGGAGTTAAGTGCTGCCTACACTCAGTATTGTGCTTCCTTCCTAGGAAGATGAATGACGAATCTAGTCATGCAAGTTATAATACTCATGATGACACACCCTTCAACACTATTAGAGGGAATATGCCACCAGGTAAGTATAAATCAAAGAAGAAAACCACCATTGATTACACCCCTCAATATCAGTTTCTTGTTAAGCGTATGGCTGCCGTGGAAAATGAAAATAAATTGTGTATGGAATCGAAAGAGGCGAAAAGGCTTGTGATGGAAAAGGAGAAACAACGATGTCGTGTTGAGAATTATCTGCTAAGAATTGGTGAGAAGGCATTATGAAAAGAAGAATTAGCTTGGTAACATGGAGAAGGTTGATATTCTCTTTTAAGTTACAACCTGAATGAACTCAATCCAATCCAAAGGTTGTACATGGAGAAGCAAATTGAAGAGTATCATATCCGTCAAGGAGGCTTGTAGGAATTTCTGTTGTTACTTTGTATCTTGTATGTTCTATTTCTATTTTTATTGTTATTGTTATTCAAATTATTGAATCTTGAAAGCATTTGGCTACTTTTATGTTTAAAGTATATCTCAAGAGTGAAATCTATTACATAAGTGAGAACGCACAATACATAAAAAAATTCAAACATAAACTAAAACGTGAAGTACAATAAGTCTATTATAGATATAAAAATAAAATGGAAACATATGATAACATAAGAAGAGAAATATTTGAATCCAAACATCGCTTCAACTAATGGTTTCTTATATGTTCCTTGTAGTGTTCCACTACTCTTCTCTTAAATTAACATGAGCTTGTAGATCTCTTATGTCATCAACCCTTTACATGCATTTAGAAAAAGTATTTAGGTCTTCGTAAGGTCTTTTTTGAAATGCCATATGAATGTCGAGATAGTTCTTTAGCTGAAATACAAAGTAGATGATATCATATAATACCGTGGGATTGTGGTAGTATACTTCTTTCCTTAAGATATGGAACCTATCTTAAAGCACTCTGAATGCATGTTCAATATCTTTTCGCAAACTCACTTATTATTTAGAAATTTTTTATTCATTTGCATTATTTGGTTTTTGAAGGCTTGCACAAGTGTTTTACATTTTGGATAAATCCCGTCTACTAGGTAATAAACCATGGAATGATCGTGTTCTCCTACTTTGTAATTGCATGGGGGGTTTAGGCGTTGAATAGATCATTAAATGAATAAGACTGTCGTAGGATGTTAACATCGATAAGGGAACCAAGTGCTCCAAAAAAGTATGCCATATATATACACAAATAAAAGTAGCGACTGCTTCTAATACTAGAGTTCGCTTTTTGCAGTTACCCGTGTACTATCATTGCAAAGCAACTAAACAATTTTTCCCCCACCAATACATAAAATCTAGGCTACCTAACATACCTATAAATCTAGGTTAAGATCCCATTGCTAACAATCTTTCAATGTCATGAGGGGTTGGGGACCTTACCGAATTGTAAAAACTACGGTTTTTCAAAAAAATTCAAACACAAGATTGTCATTGATTCTCTGATCCTCACGTTGTCATCTCGTGAATCACCAGAAGTTTCATAAGATATCATACGTAGTGCAGCCAAAACCTTTTGTAGTGGAGAACTCCTAATTCATTGATTCCATTTAATCTACATGTGAAAAATATGTTTGTTTCAGTTAATTTGTCGAGAACCCGATTAAAGATAGTCATTGACATATGGAATCTTTAGCAAAAATCTATAGGGCCGTACTCATAGTTTTTAGAAAAATAATCTTTAATTATTTGATTATGGCCGTAAGCGTAGTCTATCTATTTCTGTAAGTCCCTTCTTCCCAAGATGCTACCCCCTTAGGTTGAAGCCGAGCTTTCAGCATTTTCAAGCGCTATTAAATCCACCACTTCACAAGCAAACATGTTTTGTTGAATAACATAACGTTAGATGAAATCATCTTCAGATGAAGATGATGAAGAAGAAGACGAAGTAAACATTCTTTTTAGGTTATTCATTGATGTAGAAGATAAGTGATGGTGAATTAAGAAGAGTGAATAAGTATGTTATTATTAGCTTTAGGCCTTCTTTATATGGTGAATTCAAATGAAGAGAAAGTATGTTGGATGTTTGCCACATGTCACAAATGAATGGTTAGTGGAGTTATCACATGGATTGTGGTTTTTAAGGGAGATGGTGTGTTTGTTTATGATGGTTTGACGTTTGCCACATGTCACAAATGAATGGATGGTGGATTTATCATGCAGATTGTGGTTTTGTTAGGGAGATGATATGTTTTTTATGGTGGTTGTATGTTCGCCACGTGTCACAATTGAATGGTTGGTGGGCTTATCACGCGGAGTATGGTTTTGTTATAGAGATGGTCTATTCATTTATGATGGTTGGGAGTTTGTCACATGTCACAATTAAATGGTTGGTGAGCTTATCATGCAGATTGTGGTTTTGTTGTGGAGATGGTGTGTTTGTTTATGATGGTTGGATGTTTATCACGTGTCACAATTAAATGGTTAGTGGAGTTATCACGTGGACTGTGGTATTGTTATAGACATATTGTATTTTTGTTTAAGATGGTGGAATGTTTACCACGTGTCACAATTGAATGGTCGATTGAGTTATCACGTGGATTATGGTCTTATTATGCATAGAGATTGTGTTTGTTTAGGATAATTGTATGGTAATGTGACAATAGCTTGCAATAGCAACAGCGAAGCAAAAGCAAAAGCAAATGTGGCAGCACACTGCTGTAACTAGGGTGATTGAAAACACAATGCTACAAACAGGGGACAATAGCGTTCTATTTATATATATTATCCACCAAAAGAGTAACTAGTCCTCATCTTCTATATTTTATCTCATATATTTCATCTTCTTGCAATGTCACACTCATATTAGTCACCAAATGATCTATTGCTTCTCACAAAAGCATACATACAGTCTTATGACCTAGCACCACTATAAATGTGGTTGATGTTGCATGAAAATTATTATAACCACCCACATTGTCTTCGTCGCTGCACGTTAATAATACTTTAGTTCATTGGGAGTAACTTAGGGTGGAATTTGAACGCTACCACACAATTATAGAAGAACTGAAATGGGAATATCCTTCAAATTGCAATTGTGTGACATGTGATTCCTATTATCATATCTTATATGATGAATATTTCATTGGCTATGAAGCTTATAATTATTATATGTATTGGATTCACTTGTGAGTAGCGCCATGACCTTAGTATTGGTATGCTTTTGTATTCTACTCATGGGTTCTAGTTTCAATTCCACTATTATATTCTAGTTCTGTATTACACTATTGTATTCTACTTACATATTCCACTCATTATGCCAAAAAACACATTAGACGACAAATATGCTCCGTTTTCTGAAAGCATATCTATCTATCGTTAAATCCAATGTTGTCTCATTGCACATCAGACCACATATATCAATCGTCTGATATGCACTAACACAACAATAAAAAAAGTCGTATGTTGTCTGATGTTATGATATCATTGCACATCATTCCCTGCCTATTAGAAAACATATAAATATTGACTAATATTGTAGAGTATATCGGTTTATGACTTTTGTTTGATGATAATAAATATTTTATTCAAAATTTCATATTTTATTCAAACAAATATTTTATTTCATTTCAATTTCAAACAGTACACATTGAGCTTCCATTATATTTCACACTTTCATATATAACATTATTTTCACACTCTCATATATAACATTTTTTTACTCTTACTCACACACTCGAATTTGATATCTTCTTGCCTCTGATCCACTCTTCTACATTGCCTTTCAAATAAACAACAACGTAGTAAAAAGTAAAAAGGAATAAACTGATATTTACAAGAATAAGAATGTGATTTAATATGATGTTGCCTCAGTTATTTGGGTTGTTTGTTTTCATACTTTAAAACTGGAATCATAGTGCACGAATACAATATATGACATGTACATTGTATCATTGTACATGCTATAAGGCCGTACACACAAAACACACTTGTGTCAATAAATTTCAGGGACAAATGCAAAGGTCAAGCCCGAAGGCTCAATGCAGTGCAAGTGTGCACAAGGTCAAGCCCAAGCAAGCTCGGGCTCAACTCAAGTGCATCATGTAGTCTACATAGGTGAAGCCATATTTCAAACTCAACTCAAGTGCAGCCAGAACAATAATGCAAATTTAGCGAATACACATTTCCAAGCTTTACAAATATAAACAATCGATCCAAATCCAATATGTGATACACTAAGTATCAATTCAAGGCATGCACATATGTTTCAGATGCAAACGGTAAACTACATGTTAAGACCAGGCACATTCACACAAGTCCAGACTCAAGGCACAAGACTAGATCATAAATGAATCAGTGAAGCAATCAGTTCAAGTGCAACACTTTGGTCCAGACAAGAAATACATAAGGATATAGACAACCAGAGTCACACACACAAAGACAATACAGAGTTAGAGTGCACACGGTGGTATGATTTAGAAAAGCAAGTAGACAAGTGCATACATATAGGATAGTGCACAATAGGCAGAATATCAGAGGTACACAGGTTAAAGTGAGTGCACAAACATACAACAAACAATATAAGTGCAAATTCAGGGCAAATGCACTCAAGCCCATAAATATTTGAACCAGTAAAACAGAAACAAATGCAAGCAACGACTTTGTTTTCAAACATCGTTCCAGTTCACCATCTTCACAACAAGCACTAATGAAACAAGCTAGCATAAGGATGTACAAGCACACTAATATACATATATACACATATGTGTATACATGTATATATGTACATAGTGAGTAGAAAGGAAACTCGGAGATGCATACAATAACAATGAAAATCAGGCATCACAACACAATGATCATCGACTCAACTAGGATACAGCAGCAAGGAGCATCAAAATAGATAAAGTACAAAGTTCAACAAAAACAAGCATACAGACCAGTAAAGTCACACTTAGACAAGCACACTAACATACATACATACATGTATGTATATACATGTATACATGTGCACAATGGCCACTTCAAACTCCAAGAAGCACACTAATAAGTTATGCAGGAAGTTCAACAAAGATACAAATTAGCGAGCAAATACTTTTAAAAAATCCATGGTCGAGCACACAACAGAGATAAATACCATCGTTCATCAGAAAATTCAAACCAGCAGTTCAACAAAGTTACAAACCAACAGAGGTAAAAACTCATATATATATATATACAACCAACAGAGATAGTACAAACGAAAAGGGATAAAAAGTCCATGAAGCACACAAATCATTGCAAAGATCAATTCAGAATTAAAACCAGCAGTTCAACAGAGATAAAAACTCCAGGAAGCACACAAACAAACAATTTGAATCGAAGTATATATTCAAAAATATAGGAAATTGATTCCTATATATACCCATGTCATCATTGGCACAAAAAAATCTAGTCGAGTTCGAGCATAAAATTGAAAAGGGGCAAAACTATTAAACATACCAAATTGACAGCAATCTACTCGACCTAGAAGCAACCAAAAGCAAATCCAACCAAAAGAAAATCCAAGCAACCGAAAGCAAATCCAAGTAAATTGATGGCTTCGAACAAAGGCAGAAACAACCAATAAGAATCATCAGATTTCTCATCACAATTTCACAAAAAGAAATTAGGTTTTAAGATTAGGTATTAAGAGATTAGGTTTTAAGATTGGGTTCCACGATATTAGGTTTTGAGATTGGGTTCCATGAGATTAGTTTGTGCGAGTGAGAGAGTATCAGGTTGAGTGCGAAATGAATTATAAGAGGGAAAATAATTATAAGAGGAGAGGGAAAATAATTATAAGAGGGAAACCAAAATTTTGATACGGAGACAAAACTAAATTTTCTGATAACTTTAATCAAACAACAGATAGATATTGTCTGAAAACAAATGTTGTCTAATCACCGTTGTGTCATAGAACAGACAATTTTTCCCTATATTATGTGAAAAAGTGGGATAACATAAAATTTACCGTATGTTATGTGATCACTGTTGTTTGATTCACTTTATGACATAGTGACTAGTGTATGGAACAAATACATAAACTGAAAGAAGTGCACATACATATACAATTACATTAATAAAGGAAGCATAGATACTGAAACAAATACCTAAACCAAATGAAGTACATAAATAGAAACCCTAAATAAAAAAGAAGTACATATACATGAAACAGTAGATAAACCAAAGAGGTCCATATATACACATAGATACGTAAACAAATCAAAGCACGAATACATGAAACAACTATGTTCTAAAACTGGTCAAAGTCATCATCATCATCGCCTAAACCATATACATCATCATCCTCATTGCTATGATCAACTCTAGGTGAAGGATGATTTCGCTGCTTATCCGCAATACTAAGCTCATTAATACGAGCAGTCATTTGTGCAATCCTTCGCTTATGCTCATTAATACTATGTCGATGCTCATTGTACATGATGTCACATAGTCTAAGCTGCATCTGAAATAGATCCTCATATTTCATATCGTAGGGTTTGGATATTGAGAAATCTCATGACATGGAATATCATCGTATCTATCGGCTCTAGGAGAGGTTGGTATAGCGACTGTCCATCCATTATCTCATGTTTGTAAAAGGGGTGGTTGTGGAGCATCATGCATCTGAGTGGTCCGGGTGAGGTCCTGTAATTCCGGGGGGACAAGACCGCTACGGGTAGTTGCAGGTCCAACCATATCAATAACTCACACATCAACAACACTGGCTATGTGTGGGGGAGTGTAAGACTGATGCCAAAATAAAGTTTAATCTAAACCACTAATAATGAACTAATTGATTGGCCACCACTCATTCGCAGGCTGCTATAAATCGATGCTAGGATACCCTGTAACACCTTTAATTTTTAGTTAACATTATTCAGGACATTTAATTGGCTAGATTAAATAGAATGATATATATATAATTAGGAAGAATGAGATTTGGTTAATTGGTGTGGTCATGCCAAACTTAATGAACTAAGTAAGATTATTTTAAAATTAATACACATAGAAGAATACATGAGAGGGGAAAATAGGCATAGATAAACCCTTCATTCATTAATACCTCACCTCCTTCATCATTCTCATATTCACAACAAAAACAACCAAAAGGAAAGCTCAATCAAGGCCGGCCATTAGAAAGCACTAGGGAGATATAAATCTAGTATTCAAGGGAAAGCAAGCTTAGGATTAAGAGCTACACCTAATCTCAACTCCAACCATTAATCTAAGGTGAATAATAACACTTGTCATCTCTTAAATCTTTGTTTTGATTCGGTCATGGATAATACTTGAATCTTATGCGTCTGGTTGGTTAATTTATGATCTAATAATCATTATTTGGACAGAATAGTGGTTAATGAGAATTTTTGGAATTTATTAAAATGGTTTAATTTGGTTATGGGGTTAAATCCAAAATTTTATCCTCTAAATGATTTGAAATTTTGATATGTTAAGGAAAACATTATTTTGGAGATGGGTTTTTAATTTCATAATTTTCTAAATTATAGAGATTATTTTATGAATTTCCTATGGAGAAAATGGCTTAATTACGGGTTTTAATTATTTTAAATAACTAAATGAGGCTTTGGGCTTCGAAATTTTATATGATGTATAGAATGGTATTCTCTAATTTCTGTGAATTTTTGGTATTTATCCCATGTAATTTTGAATTATGAAGAATTATTTATGCTAGAATAAGCATATAAAAGTTTAATTAATTATGGTTATTAGTTAATTATTTGAAATAATGTTATGGATCTTGGAAATAGGGTGTGGTAGTTTTTCAGTAAAGAAAATTGATAAAGCTTTGCTAACTAATTAGATTTTGAAAAATTATAGAGGTTTGGTGAAAAGTAATATCTTTTTATAGTAATTTGGCAGTTTTTTAAGTTAATTACAGTTTTACCATGTCGACATTGGCTATGTCGAGTCATCACTCACCACATCATAGTGTTATCAATGCGAAACCAAACAATGCCGCATGATGTCAACGAGTTTGGCATGAAGTGGATGGGTTTTGGATCTCATCGAGTTCTTAGCAACAAAGATAAAGAGATGGTCTTCGACATGACGATGTAGATGTTTATACATGCCGAGTTTTATTCCAAGAGGCTTGTTGCTGCATTTTATACTAGAAAGCATGCTACCGCATATACCATTTTATGTTTTTGCCTTGCCGACCCAAGGGTTGTCGAGCCTAGCCCTTACCGCTTCTAAACTTGCCATCAAGTTTACCTTATGCCGATTTTAACTAGTGTTCGAGTTTTTAAATAGATAGCTAACCTATGTGTCATGACGATCGATGACATCATTGTCATCGAGGCATGATGTTGCATGTTTAGTCTTTGAGTTTTAATAGGTGGAAAGCCTTATGCTTTTACATCAACATGAAACGGATGTCAACCCTAATACACATCGAGCTTATAAAAGGTGGAGAGCCGTTTGTTGCAAAATTTTAACTTCGAGCCTTAGGGACACTAAGGTATATCTTAATGAGTTTGACATGAAATCTTTTGGGGTTACCAACGTATGTCATCTTGAAATATAAATAACTAAGGGGAAATAACTTAATCGGGGACACCGATAGAAATAAGTTATACATGTGGATAACATGGATTAATGTTGAACATGTGGGGTAGCATGGCGTAAAGTTAAACATGTGGGTAACATGGGATAAATATAATCATATGGATAACATGAATTAAATGGCCAAGTGATGAATTCATAGTCATCCTAGGAAAACTATGGGATGTATGATGGATAGTCTGCATCATGCCGGAGATGGATAGTCTCTAATTGGTTAAATTAAGGGTTCATAGTTATCCTAGAAAAACTATGAAATGTGAGATAGATAGTCCCCATCAGTTTAAATGATTAAATGTGAGATGGATATTCCATATTAGTTTAAGTAAAATAAAACATGGGATGGGTAGTCCACATAAATATAAGATGGGTAGCCACTGACAACTTGGATGGGTAGTCTAATAAATGGGGAATTGGTAATCTCGTATATATTAAATGTTTACATATGATTATATTATTTTGTTATAACCATTGTGGATGCAGGAGCGTAATATATGGGTAAGATAAGTAATTTGGTACTAGTAAGGAGAAACCCTGTGTAGTGGCGTGGTCTCACTAGATATCTATTAGTTGAGATGGTAGATTATTATTCACACCAGACTTTTTGTCTGACCTGAAGTTTTTGTTTTCCTCTTAAACTCTTGGGTACTCATTTGAGTAGGTTGAGAGTAATGGCTTTTCAGGTTCTCTTTAGACGAATAAGCTTTTGGAGACGTGGAGGAGGCAATCTAGCTAGTAGGAGCTATATATCTATTTTTTGCTATGTTTTGATTCTGCTTTTGTGTTGTAATGGTAAGTTGTATTAAATACCAGATATTTGACTTTGATCATCCAAGGAGCATCTTCATATGTTGCTTTTGGAATATGTTGTGATAATTATATTTTCTCTGAATGTGGTTTGCGAATTTGGGTCACGTAATGAAATTGAAATCTTATTATGAAATGAAATGAGAAGTTTTGTTTTAAAAACTGTGTTGAATTTTCCACATTCATGTGTTTCTGGTATTATCAAAATGATTAACATAGCCGTATTTTGTCACCAGAAATTAATAACTATGGATGACTGCAGCATCTGTTGCACTTAGTTCAGGCCTCAAAATGGGGGATGTACCGTTTTGGTATCTGTGCATAGGTTTATGTAAACTTAAAAAGAATTTAAACCTAAAAGATTTTGGAAAGATAAACCAGTGAATCAGAGAATAAGATTGGGTTTGGGATAATGCAATAATAACGTACTTGTATTTTGTTATATATAGGTATGTATTCTCCTCTCTCTTAGACCGTTCATCTGTATCTTACTAAGGCTCGTATAGAGATTTATGAGAAAGAAAGGTATGGAAACAGGAAACAGAAGAGTGAATCTAGGTGGAGAAAGCACCACAACTAACGGAAATGCTAGACCCAATATCGAGAGAAACTAGGGTCAACAGGCAAATGCTAATCAAAATGCAAATGCCAATGTAATGATGGAACATTACCAGTAGATATGGGTACAATGTGTTAGTTCTTTATTAACTTGATGCAAGCTGGAGCGGCTGCAGGAGTAGCTAAAGGAATGCTGTGAATGCCGAAGGAGCAAATCCCCTGTTGCTGGTTGGCAATAACTATGCCAAGATAAGTCGAGATTATACCAGTTTAGGTGGGAAGCCTTTTCTGGGGACTGAAGATGCTGCAGAAGTGGAAATTGGCTTTTGCATTGTGAGATAATTTTTGCTGATCTTGGTTTGGACGATGAGCAGAAGAGAAGATTGACTTCGAGGCAATTGCAAGGTGCAGCATTGTTCTGGTGGAATGGAGTTATCGTGGGTGTGCCAGAGGAAGAGTTAACTTGGGCAGATTTATGAAGAAGATTTGAGGAGAGATTTTTGTCCGAGGTAGCTAATTCCGCTTTGCTTAGGAAATTTATGGATTTAGAGCAGGAGGAGATGTCACTGTTGGAGTATTCTGCGAAGTTTGATGAGCTATCCAGGTATGGATATGCCATTGTGGACACTGTCATTAAGAGTAACGTGAAGTTTATCTAGGGGTTAAGGCTGGATATTGCTAGGGTGACCATGCCACATCTCCGAGATCCATCAAATGTAGTAGTGGAGATGGCGATTAGAAACGAAGAAATGCTTTCAACCTTCAAGAAGGAGAATAAACGGAGACTCAGGAATTGCGAAATAAGAAAAGAAAATTCTTTATGAAGAAGGGTGCTCAGAAAGGAGGAGCAGCTAAGAAGGAGAAGGCAGATATTGTCTGTTATAAGTGCGATAAGAAGGGGCACTATGCTAATGAGTATCGCTCGGGTGATGGAAAGGTGGTTGTGGGAAAGCAGAATGTGAAGTGCTTTAACTACGACCAAGTGGGGCATTATGAGAACAAGTGTCCAGAAGCAACCAAGGCAGAGAAGGGTGAAGTCTATGCTTTGGAATCATCACCCTTTAGACCAACAGCAGCTGAGAAGGGAAAGTGGGTGATGGAAGGTATACTTTTGATCCATAGTATACCAGTTAGGATACTATTTGATATCGGTGCATCGCATTCAATTATATCTTAGTGTTCGGTAGATAAGTTATGCTAAGAATCTTCATGCCTAGTTACTTCCTTAAGAGTCGCAAATCCAATAGGAGGGTATGCAATTCTGGGGATGAGATGTGACCGGTTAGAACTTGATTTATTAGGTCATAAGTTTGCATGCAATTTGTAGGTCTTTGATTTTGTTGGCTTCAGGATCATATTAGGCATGGATTGGTTAGATGGATATGATGCTAGGATAGGGAAATATCATTGAGACATCCTAATAGTAGTGACCGAATAGTACACTCAGTCGAGAATTCGAGTCCAGGAAATTGTGCTTTGTCGAATGCTATGGATGCAAAAGAAGACTTGAATCGGGTTTTGGTAGCAAGAGAATTTGCAAATGTTTTTTAGCCGGTCACAGGAATACCACCAAAACGAGCTATTGAGTTTTGAATAGATCATGTGCCAGAAGAAGACCCTTAAGTAGTCCACCTAGCAGGATGACACCTACCGAGATGAAGGAGTTAAAGGTGCAATTAGTGAACTTAGAAGGAAAGAACTTTATTAGACCAAGTAGTTTGTCTTAGGGAGCGACCGCAGTGTTCGTGAAGAAACCGGATGGGTCGTTAAGATTGTGTATCGACTATCGTAAGTTGAATGAGAAGACGATTAAGAATAGGTATCATTTGCCGAGAATCAGCTACTTATTTGATCAGTTGAGTGGAGCCAGTGTGTTTTCCCAATTGGATTTGTCTATAGAGTTCCATCAGCTAAGAGTGGTGGAGGACAGTATTCTATAATGGCGTTTCAAACAAGATATGGTTCGTACGAGTGGTTAGTAATGCCATTCGGGCTAACGAATGCGCCGGCTTTTTTTGTAGATTTGATGAACCGGATTTTCTAAGAGCACTTGAGTAGGTTCGTATTGGTATTCATAGATGAAATTTTGATATATTCTAAGGATGAAAGAGAGCATGAGGTTCACGAGACAGTGAGACAAGATCAGATGAAAGCGAAGTTTTCGAAGTGTTATTTCTGGAAGAAAGAAGTAAAGTTTCTTGGTCATGCAGTCTCAGGAGAAGGGTTATCAGTTGACCCAGCTAAGATTGAAGCAGTTTATAGTTGGAAGAGACCCGAGATAGTGATTGAGATAAGAATTTTTCTTGGATTGGCTAGATATTACCGGAGACTTATCAGGGAATTTTTGCAGATAGCAGCACCCATGACTAAGCTAACCAGAAAGGATGTTAAATTTGTTTGGTCATATAGATGCGAGGAAGCATTCCTAAAGTTAAAGCATTTATTGACCAATGCGCCTGTGTTAGTTGTGCCATACAGTAATTAAGGGTTAGTAGTGTGGGACTGGATTAGGAGCTGAGTTGTTGCAGAAGGTAAGGTAATTACCTACGCTTCTCGATAGCTCAGACCGCATGAAGTAAGATATCCGACCCATGATTTAGAGTTGGCAGCGGTGATATTTGCATTAAAAGTGTGGAGGCATTATCTTTTGGGAGAAAGATTTGAATTGTACATGGATCATAAGTCTTTAATGCATTTATTCTCTCAGAATGAGTTGAATATGAGATAGCAGAGGTGGCTTGAGTTTTTAGCAACTTATGATTACGGTATAGAGTATACACTAGGGAAAGTTAATAAAGTAGCGGATGCTCCAGAAAACATCAGAATGTGGTGTTAACTACATTGGTAGAATGGAAGGATCTTGAGGCATTGACTACGTGTAGTGTGCAGTTAAGATCGACTGCTAGTTCTAGTCAGAGTATCGCTCTGATATCTTATTTCGAAGTTCGACTAAGCAGAAAGATGATCCATTGTTGGCCGAGAAGATTAGAAGACTTGAGATTGGAACCGAGATTGATGATTTGAGAGATTTTAGCATTGACCAGAAGGGATGGTTGAGAAAGAAGGGACAATTGTGTGTTCCGAACGTTGGGACCTAAGGAAGGAAGTTCTTAGGGAATGTCATCGATCAAAGTTTACGATTCATCCTAGAGGAACCAAGATGTCTCAGGATATGAAGAGAAGTTCCATTTGGAAATGTATGAAGAGGAATGTTGGTTTATGGGTCAAGCAATGTTCGAATTTCCAGCAAGTAAAAGCCGAACATCAAAAGCCGAGTGGGTTGCTTCAGCCTTTAGAATGCAACGACCCGAAATTTCGAACTTTTCGTATTTAAATATCTAAATTATTTTGATATTTGAATCCAAGATTTGATGTGATTAAATATGATTTTATAACCTTATTAAACATTTTTTAATTAATAACTAATGTTAGAAAAATTATTTTTGAAATGTGTTTACAAAAATATACACTTTGGATAAATACCAACGGAAAACATTTTGTTAAAAATCAACTTTTTATACAATAAAAATTGTGTCAATATATTGCAACTTGAATAGTTATCATGTGTAAACAATGATGATAACAAAACACATCCTTATATTAGCTAAATAATTAATTAAACTAAGTTTGAATTAGTAAAAGTAAGTGGAAACATTAAGGACAAAAGGACCCTTAAATCACTCCTTGATTTAAGGAAAGCATGCTTGTGTAAGAGCATGGTCTTACATGCTTGACTTCATGGCTAAGGAGGGGTTTATTCACATTTATCCACTAAATTTCTAACTCTATAAATACATATGCATACACCACTTCATTTTCATAAACAATCCACTTCTTCACTTCTCTCTTTTCTCCACTTTCAATGGCCTTAGGCCGTGCACTTTGGTATAGGATAAATGGCCTTTGGCCGTGGGTAATAGGAGGGAAAATGAGGAGTTTGGTGGGCTAGGAGGAGGTGTTGTGGCCTAGGGCCGTGAGCATTTATGGTGATGGAGGAAGGAAGATAGGTGTGTGTGCATTAGAGGAGGAAAGGAAGGGTTTTAGTAATGTTAAGTTGAAGTTAAAAATGTTGGAAAAGGTGTGGTTATAGTGCATGTTGGTAGGAAGAGATTTTGTTGGATTAAAAGTGAGTTAATCTCACTTTGATTAGACTATAAATTAATTGCAAGTTAACTTGAAATATTGCTTGATATTTGCTTGCTTAATCTCTTGATAATTGTTGTTAAATCATATATTAATATGCTTGCTCCATATTAATAATAATAGACATTAACTACTTAAAGTTAAACCCTTGATTATATACTTTAAAAAGTATATAAATTATTGAAGTAGTTGCTCACTAAACCATTGAATTGTGATAAGTTCATTTGAACATTTAAAATGGATATATTGATGTGTACATGTTAATACATGTTTAGTAGTAGTATGCTTGGAACTTGGAATCATATATGTGTATAAAATAACGTGACACCAAATATTGGATTGAATACGGAATTGTTTGTATAGCGATAGTTGCTATAAACGCACTTTGAATCCCTTAAAGTATAACTTGTGAAAATAGTGATTTAATAACATACCTTAATAATAACTTGTTTGGTTATTATTTACATTTCTATAAGTGTATAGAAAAGCAAAGAATATATTTTGGAAAGTTATAGAATAAGTAAATCAAATTAACAAAAGAATGAAGTAAAAAGGTCGTTATAGTGACGCTTTTAAAAATAATCCATCTTTGAAAATAACGCGCATTTTGTGGAAACTTTCTTAGAGGTTTCTTTAGCAATTAATTAAGTAATAATATATTATTCTTATTAGGAAAGTTTTGAATCCTAATTCATTTGATAGCTAGTTGAACGAAATACAAAAGGTTATAGCGAAATAGTCGCTATAAGTGCAGTTCGGTAAAATACTCTGTTTTCGGGAAATTCTCTAAAATAATTAAAAGGTATTCTTTGGGATTTTTCTTCATGGTTTCTAATACCAAAAGTATACTAACTATTGTAAAAATAATGGATCTAAAATCATTTGTTAAGGTATTGAAAACTAGAGGCAAAGTTGTAGTAAAAATGTGTTAAAACTTGTAATAGAACTTTAGACAGCACTTATGGAAATGTTATATTTCCTATTTGAAACTATAAATTGTTTAAAAATGATATTTAGAGTATGTTTTTTTCTCTAATCTTTTTAGTGTCGTTTTCTAACTTATAATAGAGTGTTTTAAATTTGGTTTCAAGTTTAAATATATTTTTAACAATTAACTATGAATTTCTAAAGTAAGTAACTTTTAAAATTAAAACTTGTTTTTCTATTTATTTCAAAATTCTTTATTTTTACGTAATATTCTATATAAATAATTATCATATATTTTAAGTAGTTTTAAAAGTATTTTAACATATTAATAAGTACTTTGAAGATATTTCTATATATATATATATATATAAGTTTTAAATATTAAATTAAGTATTTTATAAATATAATAAAGGGAGTTTGGATTTTAACACTTAAGTTAAAATAAATTGTTTTGTAGAATTAACTAAAAGTGTATTGCCTTGATTAATAAGTGTGGATATGCTTTGATCTTTAAATAAATGTTTAAAGTTATTAATGGATAAGTAAATGGTTTTGGGTTTGTTGTGGCATATGTTTAAAGCAACACTTGTCTTTAACCCTTAAATGTAATTAAACCTTTAATAGGAGAGTTTAAAAATAATGATTAAATGGAATGGTTTTAGGTCTGTAGTAAATAATGTTTTAGCAACATTTGTTTTTAAACCCTTGAATTATATTTTGGAAGAAATATTATAAATCATTAACAATGGAATTTTAAAGATAATAACAAGTATTGAAATCTTTTATAAAGAGATAGAAAATGTTATATGTTTAATTTATAAAAGAAAAGGAGTTTATTATAGCAATGTTTTGGTAGTAATTATTTTAATCTCTTTGATTATTTTTCAGGTAAGTAAACTTGTTAAACGATTTGTGAATACACTTATACCATTGGAATAAGTATATGAATACTTTTTAAGTACAGAAAATAGGCACAAGGAAGAAGCTATTAAAAAAATTATTCTCAAGGACAACATGTTTTCTTTTTAGTCTAAAGGACACTTTTTAGTGTAAATAGAAAATGATAGTTACAACTATCATTCTGTGATTTACACTAAAAAGTATCCTTTAGCCTAAAAAGCAAACTTCTTGTCCCTAAAACTAAATTTTTCTCCAACTTTTTCCCTGAGCCTAAAAACCTCTTTTAAGTATTGAAAAGGGTATAAGTGAAAAATTAAACAATATATACAAGTATATTAAGGGAGTTTTATTAATAATAAAATATTAATAAATAAAGGAAGTCTTGATTTATAAAAGAGAAGTTTTATTAGATAAAAAGATGTTTTCCTGATAAGAAGGGTTTTAATTAATAAAGATAAATTAATTAAAAAGGGATTAAAATTCGTTTATGTGACTTGACCATGCCTTGCATAAAATGATAATACAGGTATGTTTACTTGCTTATGAGAAAGTATTAGAGACTTAGTTCCCTTATGCAATCATTCTCATTATTGTTGAATAAGACCAAATTCATCGACTCGGGCTTGGAGAGACCGGGATCGGTAAGTGTTCTACTTATCGAAAACCACTTCAAGACTGAGATACGGGTTCTCTGTTTTGGAAGCGAATGATGGAAACCATGTGTGGTTCTGGAATCTATTGAGATGATGGAATCCATATGGGATTCATTATGTGATCGAGTTTTGTTGAAAACTTGTGTGAAGATGCCAAACATAGCCTCGACATCGGGAAATGCTAAAGACAGAGTAGGATGCATGATCCTGGGGTTTAGCTAACCTATGAGGAGTACATCAACTTCATATTTAGAGTATGCCTGTCAAAATGTTACGCACGGGGAGTTGATGATACTTGGTACACATTTCTCACACGAGTGTTCGGATGATGGCCCAGTTGTGTTTACCTTATGGTAAATTTTATCTAGAGATATACGGCACTCGAAATGTATTTTCCGATCCTTGTCATAGGAGATCTGTCTCATTGAGGAGGTCTCCGTGGAAAATCCATTTATACGAACGCACCTTAGCGGTTTTGTTTGTATACCTAAATATGTTGTCAAATGTAACCAATGTAACCATTTTAGCTATAATTTAGATTTATATCGAACACCCTATACATTATTATAATATCACTAAATTTTTCTATAAAATGGTTCGGTTATCATAAGGTAAAAACCCTTCCGTGTTTATTTGCGATGTGGTCTTATGGGATACCTTTATTCTTTAAAGGATTTTACAAATATAGTAATTCAAATTACTTGAGTTTTCTCACATTGGTTTACCATACTAATTTGGGTGTTATTCTTCTTATAATGCTCGGATCATCCCCGTGTATATTTCTAAATTTCATTGATGATCACTAGAGCTCTTGGAGAGAGGAGCTGGACGATTACCTATCGTAGATTTTATTTCTGCTGCATTACTTTGTTTATTTTTACATCAGCAATTGTGAGGGCAGGTTGTTATAACTGTCCAGGCTGATGATAGGTTAGTTTACTCTGAAAATTGTATCTATATAGTTTTCCTTTGTATAAGTATCATTTTGATATTATATGTTATCGTTCTGTTGTGAGATTTTGACATTGTGTTCTCTTCTTTCTTGTTCTTTTTCTTTTCTTATTTTTTTTACCCTAACGTTTGCCTTTCTGGCACTTGGATCTCGGCACGAGAATACTGTGGATGTATTAATGTTGACATTTGGTGGTTGAAAAGGCGTTTTTCACATAAATATACCAGTTTGGAAATGGGATTCGATATCCATGGACTTTATTGATGGGTTGCCAAGGTCAAATCGAGGAAATGAGATTATATGGGTCATAGTGGATAGATTGACCAAGAGCGCCCATTTCATCCGCATTAAGTCAATTAGGATAGCACCTGTTTTGGCTAACTTATTTATGAAGAACATAGTTAGACTGCATGGGATTCCTAGTAGTATAGTCAGTGACAGAGATACATTGTTTACTAGTGAGTTCTGGAAGAGTCTATAGGAAGTGTTATGTATCAAATTTAAGATGACTACCGCGTATCACCCTCAGATAGATGGGTAGACAGAGAGAGTCAATAAGGTACTCGAGGATTTGTTGAGAGCTTGCATACTAGATTTTGGTGGATCATGGGAAGACCATCTACACTTTGTTGAGTTTTCCTGTAATAATAGTAATCAAACTAGTATAGAAATGGCGCCTTTCGAAGCTTTGTACGGAGGCCATGCAAGTCACCATCATGTTGGTTGGAAACCGAAGACAAGTGGGTGTAGATCTGGTGAGAGAAGCAACAGAGAAAATTGAGTTAATCCGAGGTAGGATGAGAGAAGCTCAGTCTAGACAGAAAAGTTACGCGAACAGAAGGCACAAGGATCTAGAGTTCTTAGTTAGGGATAAGGTTTTCATTAAAGTATCACCGATGAAGGGTGTGGTATGTTTTGGAAAGTCAAGGAAACTGGTACTGAGATATGGTGGATCGTTCCCAGTTATAGAGAGAATCGAAAAGCTTGCATATCAAGTAGAGTTACTATGCAGTTTGGCAGGTGTCATATTGTTTTTCATGTTTCTCACCTTCAGAATTATGTGCATGATCCAGAGACTACTATCACTCCGATTACATTGGAAGATTTAGTAGTAGAACCAGATTTGACTTTTGTTAGGCAACCAGTTTGGGCTTTGGCAGGAGATGAGAAGAAGTTAAGGAACACGACAATCAATTTGGTGAAAGTTCAGTGGAGCGACAACGAGAAAGATTGTACTTGGGAGATAGAGGACATGATTATGGATACTTATCCTGAGATGTTGTGAGGATATGTTCTATATTTGTTGTATATAGATTTTATAGTCGGTAGGTTATACTAGCTTTGCTTGCATATTTGTTATGCTTATTTTGTAGTCCTTACTGAATTTCGAGGACGAAATTATGTAAGCAGGAAGGAGACAGTAACACCCTTAATTTTTAGTTAACATTATTTAGGACATTTAGTTGGATAGATTAAATAGAATAATGTATATAATTAAGGAGGTTAATTAGTGTGGTCGTGCCAAACTTAATGAACTAAGTAAGATTGTTTTAAAATTAATACACATAGAAGAATACATGGGAAAGGCAAACAGGCATAGATAAACCCTTCATTCATTAAACCCTCACCTCATACATCATTCCCATATTCACAACAAAAATAGCCAAAAGGAAAGGTCAATCAAGGTCTTCCATTAGGAGCCAATAGGGAGATTGAAATCAAGGATTCAAGGGAAAGCAAGCTTTGGATTAAGAGCTACACTAAATCTTAACTTCAACCATTAATCTAAGGTGAATAATAACACTTATCATCTATTAAATATTTGTTTTAATCTGGTCATGGGTAATACCCAAATCTTATGTGTTTGATTGGTCAAGTTATGATCTAATAATCATTGTTTGAATAGAGTAATGGTTAATGGTAATATTTGGAATTTATTAGAAATGGTTTAATTCAGTTTTGGGGTTAAATCCAAAGTTTTTATCCTCTAAATGATTTGAAATTTTGATATGTTAAGAAAAACATTATTTTAGAGATGATTTTTTAATTTCATAATTTTCCGAATTACAGAGATTATTTTATTAATTTCCTATGGAGGAAATAGCTTAATTACGGGTCTTAATCATTTTAAATAATTAAATGAGGTTTTGAGCTCCAAAATTTTATATGATTTAGAGAAAGGTATTCTCTAATTTCTATGAATTTTTGGGATTTATCTCATCTAATTTTGAATTATGAAGAATTATTTATGCTAGAATAAGCATATAGAAGTTTGATTAATTATGCTTATTAGTTAATTATTTGAAATAATGTTTTGGATCTTATAAATAGGGTGCGGCGGTTTTTCAGTAAAGAAAATTGATAAAGTTTTGCTAGCCAATAAGCTTTTGACACATTATAGAGGTTTGGTGAAAAGTAATATCTTTTTATAGTAATTTGGCAGTTTTTAAGTTAATTACAGTTTTACCGTGTCGACATTGGCTATGTCGAGCCATCACTCACCGCATCATAGTGTTATTGACATGGAACCAAACAATGATGCATGATGTCAATGAGTTTGGCATGAAGCGGATGGGTTTTGGATCTTGTCGAGGTCACAACAACAAAGATAAACAGATGGTCTTCGACATGACGATCTCGATGTTTATACATGTCGAGTTTTATACCATGAGGCTTGTTGCCACATTTTATCCTAGAAAGCATGCTGTCACATATACCATTCTATGTTTTTGCCTCGTCGACCCAAGGGTTGTCGAGCCTAGCCCTTACAGCTTTTAAACTTGTCATCGAATTTACCTCATGCCGATCTTAACTAGTCTTCGAGTTTTTAAATAGGCGGATAACCTATGTATCATGAGGATTGATGACTTCATTGTCATCGAGGCATGATGCCGCATGCTTAATCTTCAAGTTTTAATAGGTGGAAAGCCTTATGCTTTTACATCGACTTGAGATGGATGTCGATGCTAATACACATCGATCTTATAAACGGCAAAGAGCTATTTGTTGCAAAATTTTAACTTCGAACCTTAGGGACATTATGGTATATCTTAATGAGTTTGACATGAAATCTTTTGGGGTTATCAATGTATGTCACCTTGAAATATAAATAACTAAGGGGAAACAACTTAATTGGGGACACCAATAGAAATAAGTTATACATGTGGATAGCATGGATTAATGTTGAACATGTAGGTAGCATAGAGTAAAGTTAAACATGTGGGTAACATGTGATAAATATAAACATGTGAGTAACATGAATTAAATGGCCAAGTGATGGGTTTGCAGTCATCCTAGGAATAACTATGGGATGTATGATGGATAGTCTGCATCATGTAGGAGATGGATAGTCTCTAACTGGTTAAATTAAGGTTTCATAGTTATCCTAGGAAAACTATGAAATGTGAGATGGATAGTCCATATCAGTTTAAATGATTAAATGTAAGATGGATAGTCGACATTGGTTTAAGTAAAATAAAATTTAGGATGGGTAATCCACATAAAAATAAGACAGGTAGTCAATGTAGTTAGATGGGTAGTCTAATAAATGGGGGATGGGTAATCTTGTATATATGAAATGATTACATATGATTATATTATTTTGTTATAGCCATTGTGGATGTAGGAGCATTGTATATGGGTAAGATATGTATTGGGTACTAGTGATGATAAACCTGTTCCGCACAGCGATGTGGTCTAACTAGATATATATTGGTTGAGATGGTAGGTTATTATTCACACAAGACTTTTTGTCTGATTCGAAGTTTTTGTTTTCCCCTTAATCTCTCGTGTACTCATTTGGGTAGGTTGAAAGTAAGGGATTTTCAGGTTCTCTTTAGACGAATAAGCTTTCAGAGATGTGCAAGGGGCAATCTAGCTAGTAGGTGCTATATATCTCTTTTATGCTGTGTTTTGATTCTTCTTTTGTATTGTAATGGCAAGTTGTCTTAAATGCGAGATATTTGACTCTGATCGTCCAAGGAGGCATCTTCATATGTCGCTCTTGGAATATGTTGTAATAATTATATTTTCTTTGAACGTGCTTTGCGAATTGGGATTATGTAATGAAATTGAAATTTTATTATGAAATGAAATGAGAAATTTTATTTTAAAACTATGTTGGATTTTCCATATTCATGCGTTTCTGGTATTATCAAAATGATTAACATAGCCACATTTTATCACCGAAAATTAATAACTATTGATGACTGCAACATCCATAGCACTTAGTTTCGGGCCTCAAAATAGGGGGTGTTACATACCCCTTCAAAAATGGTGTATCTAGGTGTGGATCATCATGGAAAAAATTCCCATCCATGGTTTGCCTCCAACTTCACTCACCATGGAACTAGAAACACCCTTCAGTCGGAGGAGAAGATACTAATGGAAATCGTCTCACCGATAGGAAGCAACATGTTGTATGTTTTCATCTGGCAGAAATGAGGAACTATCATAAGGATGTCATACATGCTCTATCTTGTGATCTGTAACTCAATCTATTTTTGCGCCACAACAAATATACGGCGTGCATTGCCTTCATGGACCATTCTATGATTATCATGATCCCATGCTTTTACTAATGGGGAATATAAAGGTAGTGTGAAGTCTATCATCGGATAAGTTAAATTGAGAATGCACTCATAGTACCAATATTATAAAATCTCCTAAAATCTAGTAATCGACGTCGATCCAGGCCTAACTACACATTAATGATCTAGTGCCCCATACAAATATGCAAATATAGCGGTCCCCCAATCATATCTAGTGAGAGTATCAAACGACACCTTCACAATAGCAGCAACATGTCCAGGTATCGCGTTAGATGGATTTAAGAAGAAAATATTTGCCATCATGAAAAGAATTAAAAGTCTAGCTATCTCCAAATTATTTTCTTCACTATAATCATCTACTGATTCACCAATAGCTCATTTAATATAACTTCTTCTAATTTGGAGCCTCAACGACAACCATCTTCTAGTTCAAGATGTGGAATTACCCTAGTCGTATTTTCAAAGCGTTGATGCTGCTCATCGTATGGTAAGGTCTCTCCCTACCAATAGATATACCTGTAAGCATAGAGAAATCTAATAAGATCAAACCTAACTCTCCAAAACTAAAGTGAAAAGCATGAGTAACCTTCCACCAACATGTAACTAAAGCACCACACAATTGAACATCCGAATTTAATAGATTTTGGATACCTAAAGAAGTAGTATTTAATTATTGCATGTATTAAACAACTATAAATAAATGTAGAGTGAGTGAGTAAAAACGTACTCAAGAATTCTCCAAATCTAATTTCTCATAGAAAATTGCCGATAATATTGTCAGTGTTAATTGCTTATATGGTTCTGCAAAGACGAATGGCAGTAGGCCAAGACTTTAACACCTCGTAAAATTAACGATAATTAATAAGGCTCTAAAAAATGGAAAACATTTGAATTTGGCCATGAAACGTACACCATTGTGTTCGTGGCGATTTTCTGAGCAACTTTCATATTGGGGTTTCACGGTCGGAACTCAAACAAAAATATTATCGTCGTTTGAAGTTTCCAGAGCGAAAATAATTAAAAAACAAAAAAGAAAATAAATAACAATAAATATAGGACCCCCATCGATCGACCCCCTCTTTGGGTTGGTCGACTGCTAACGGTCGACTGCCTATAGGGGAGCGATCGATCGGTTCGAACGTGGCGGCTAGGGTTTGAACCTTAGCCAATGGTCTGAATTTAATTATTTTAAACTAACAGTTACGATTGATTCATGCATCTATAAATGAAGGCCTAACCCATCACTTCCCTTCTCGTAATTTCTTATCGAAGCAGCAAAGCTCTGTCATTTTCTCTTCTCCACCACTTTTAAAAATTATAAAATATTATGTATATATATATATATATATGTATATATATAAATATATAATTGGAGAAGGGTAGAAAATAAAAGAGAAGAATAGAAGGAGCGAATCAATACTGTGGAAAGAGTTAATTTTTATAGTTATAAATATATATTCCCTTTAACCCCAAATCTCTTCTCAGATCTGTAATTCTAATAGTATGCATACACCTAGTTATACATATTCTTTTAGATTAGAAAGGAAAAATAGTCAAGTAAGAAATGGATTCAGATTTGGAGAGTTGGAAAGCTTAAAAGGTGAGTGAAAAATTATATAATTTATTTATAACATTGAAATTTTATATTGTTGGATTTTATTTAATTATTTTTTCTAAATAAGATCTGATGAATTGTAGGCTTACAAGAAATGTATAGGATTATCGCCTACACATTCAATAAGATAGGTAATTGGAATAGAAATAATATGTACAACCTAATCTGGAAATTTGAATTCAGTCTCAAATATTTACTATTGTAGAATGTTTGTTTATTCTAGATCTATAATTGGGTTGTAAATTAGGTTGCCTTAGTTGACTTGAATGTGAATTTCTATGTTTTGATCTATCTAGAGCGGGTTTTATGTAATTTTCTCAATTCCAAAATATAAAAGCACATCGTTTGAATTAACAAGGGTATACCAAAAAGGAAAGGGATGTGTAAAATATGGATATTTTTCTAAGTACTTTACACTATCTATTTCAATAAAAGAAAAGAAATAATTCTTTGTAATTTCAAACGAAGCAAATATCCTACTTTAGGTTAATTTATGGAAAGTTATAATGGTGATCAATGTTCTAGTTTAGAAATTAATAGTTAGAATTATAGACAAATAAATAAACACGTATAACCACGTTTAACATTCAAAAATAAAAATATATAAATAGCGTAATTTAAGATGATATTATATTAGTTAGTAACAACGTAGTAATTATAGGACTAGGATCTATGGACACTAATTACAGATTGAGCGGGCAATAAATTTGTAATTAATAGAGAGTTAAAAAGAAATTAAAAGAGGACTTGTAACAAACCTGTTTTTTAAGTAATAGTTAATTAATGTTAACAGTGGTAATTTATTTAATTAAATATGAATTTGAATATCTATTGTACCATTTGTTCTGAAATTATTTTAATAAAAGGGTTTAAACTGTAAAAACGTGATATTTGAAATTCGAGTAAGTTAGAAATTTGAAAATAATATTTACAAAAGTGATTTCAAATTGAGATTGGTGATCATTTAAATTCAAAGGAATTTAGTGGCAAAGAAAAAAATTTAAAAACCTAAGTTTATTATATATATATATATTATATATATAAGGCCCAACATTCACAAGTCCAAGCCCAAGTTTCTTAACCCAAAAATCCACTTTCTAGGTTTCACTACTTTTAGATTTCTCATTCATCGGCAAAATATATTTATGTACACACTTCAACACTAAAAGGACTTCTTCCAAAAAGCCATGAAAACAAAAAAATATCTCCTCACTTCCAAATTCAAAATCAAAATTGAATAAATTTCCTAAATTCATCAAATCTCAATATGTTCCTTCTCATCACATGTTTGTATCTGTGATGTAAATCTAGTCAGATGTGGTAATGAGATGGGTTCTATTTGTCGAGTGTGTGTATGTGAGAGGGAAGCGGTAGTTTTCAGCTAAGTGATTGTCACTTACAAATCTATGCTCTAATCCATTGATATCCTGTTTTTTATATGTATTGGCTATTTTTCTATACAAACTACAGTTATTCTATTCTTCATCTAATATTGTTATATTCGTAAAGAAACTTATATATACAAGTTTAATTATATGGAATTTAGTTTAAATTTTGTGCGTTGTGCATATATTATAGTGTTCTAGTGTGATGGTCTGCATATACCTATGATTTAGGCCTTGCCGCTTTATGTTTTAATACTTGATCTTGTTCTACATTTGTGTATGCCCGTGTACTTGTGACACGGTATGTATATGGTATGCATTATATAAGTAGCAGTATAGGTTCATGTGTTGTATTCTTTTCCAGCGTGTGTACCAAGCAGCCGTCCCTTCCATTCATGAGCCAAGGTTGCATTTATAATTTATAAACCAGATTTTGCATCATCTTGGTACATCCTTGTTTTGCGTGAGGAAGTGTGAACGTTTTAGTGAATATATATAAAACTGCATGTGCATATTTCTGAATGCGCGTGTGTGTGTATAGTGCTGTGTTGTAGAGTGTGGTGTGTTTTGAGTATATGTATAAATAAAGGATATGAATGAGATGAGTATCAAATAGTCTCGGTCTTACTTCTGTTATATGCAAATAGACTGTAATAAAGCGGTAACGGGTTGTATGATAAGCCCAAGCCCATATAAGTTATTTTTCATTTGTAACTGTATAAATATAGCAAGTATGTAACCAGACTATGTATGATTCAGTTTTCAAATACAATTCATTTCTGCCTTTCTTCTTTTATTTCTGTGAATCAAACTTTTAAGAAATCCAACTTAGTATCAGAGCTAATTGCCTAATGGCATTATATTGATCAGTTTATCATCAGATTTATCATCATCATTTGATAAAGTTGAGAGCAGCAAGATCTCATCAGAATTAAAAAAAGAGTATCATCATCTGAGATCAGAAAATCAAGTGCCATGCCAAAGATCCCATACAAGGAACTGGCTGCATCAAGATTTTTTTTTCAGAAAAACAAAACTGAAATCAGTTTCAAGAAATCATCAAAAGAATCAAAAGGGAAGTGCCTTGCCAGAAAAACCCATCAAAGAATCATCATTTGGGTTAATGTATGCACTTACCTCTTTCCTCTGAAGATTTCAGATCAGTTTCTTGATTTTCTTGAAATCCTTTCCTTTTCTTTCTTTGTGAATCTCTTTCATCCAAAAAATCCATCAATATTATCATATGGATTTCAGTCTTATCATTGCTGGAAATGACTCTGCAACCTCTAACAGTTCATCCACATCTCAACAATTGGCCACGGAGGAGTTGATCAAGACTATAATTAACAGTCAATTGATAACTACACATTTAGATGAAAACAATTATCTCCTCTAGAAGTATCAAGTACAAACTGTAATAAGAGGGTATAGCCTTAACAACTTCATTTCTGCCACTTCAACCATTCCTCCATAATTCCTAAAAGATAGTGATGGAAAGTCAATAGAAAATAAAGAGTATACTGCATATCAAAGACAAGACAATCTCTTAAGTTCTTGGCTATTACCATCAATAAGTATAAACTTACTACCACAAATTGTGGGATGCAATTCAGCATATGAAATATGGTACACCATAGAACAAATCTTTAGTACTCAATCAGCAGCAAGAATTATGCACTACAAAAGACAACTTCAAAATTTAAAGAAAGAAGATATGCCAATGAGAGAATATCTGTCTAAGATAAAAACTCTCTGTGATTTGTTATGTACTACCGGGCACAAAATTTCTGACATTGAACAAGTGTTATCAATTCTAAATGGACTTAATGAGGAGTATGAATCAATGGTAGCAGTAATTTCATCAAAGAAAAATCTACCATCCATTCTATATGTCCACTCCACCCTACCGGCACATGAAGGGAGGATTGAACAAAAGAAACTAGTGGAGATAGACTATACAATCAATTATGCTACTAATTTTAACAACAAACATCAAGAACAGAGATACTCTAATAGAAATGAGTCAAGCAACACAGTAAATCAATCATTTCAGAGAGGAGGCCAATCTTACCGAGGAAGAAGTAGAGGAGGCAGATGGAACAATAACAACAGAATGAAATGTCAGATATGTGGTAGAAATGGTCATACAGCCATGAAATGTTACTTCATATTTGATACTCAATACACTTAGCAAAGTCAGAGTTCAGGAAGTCAAAGGAATATGAACCCAAGTGTAAACATAGCACAAATGCAGAAAAAATAAAAAATGCTTCAGGGAATAACAAAATACACCACCTGGAGACTGATGAAGTAGCAAAAACTGAAGACATAATGAGTGAGAGCTGGTATCCTGATTCTGGTGCAACAAATCATATCACTAGCAATTTACACAACCTGAACATAGGAAACAAGGAGTACAAAGGTTACAAATTAGTATACATGGGAAATGGTGAGTCAGTTTGTATTACTCATACTGGAGATGGTACTATTCAGGGAAAGAGATGTCTATACTTAAAAAATTTACTTAGAGTACCACAAATAAGAAAAAATCTTATTGGTGTTTCTCAATTTGCAACTGATAATAGAGTCTATTTTGAGTTCTATCCTAAAACTTATTTAGTTAGAGATTTACTAACTAAAAACATTCTCTTGTAGGGTGAAATGCAAAATGGCCTATACAAATTCAATCTATCAAATTACAAGCAGAAAGAAAATTCAAGAAAATTATGCAATCTTACTGAATGTAATGCAACAAATAGAGAAGATAATGTTTTTGATGTAGCATTATAAACTTGGTCATCCAAGTGAAAGAATTGTAAAGAAAGTTCTAACAGATGATAATATTTCCTTTGGTGATGTATTTTTACCTTATATATGTACTTACTATTAATTAGGTAAAAGTCATAAACTTGCTTTTACTAACTCATCCACAGTTTTTCACAGACCTCTTGAGCTAATAGCATCAGATCTGTGGGGTCCAGCTCCAATCAGTTCTAACTATGGTTTTAAATAATATATTTCTTTTGTTAATGCTTATTCCAGATTTGCCTGGATATACTTTCTCAAGGCAAAGTCAGATGCATACGATGCAGTGATACAGTTTATTACCCAAGCAGAAAATCAGACAAACTGCCTGGTCAAAACAATTCAAACAGATGGAGGATCAGAGTATAAATCTATCAGTGTGTATTTTCAGAAAAAGGGGATTATACATAGAACTACATGCCCTTATACTTTTGAGAAAAATGGTTTAGTGGAAAGGAAGCATATGCATATTGTAGAAACTAGTCTTACACTATTAGCCCAACCTTCCTTACCACTGAAATTCCGGCCTGATGCTTTTAGCATAGTAGCATATCTTATTAACAGATTACCCACAAAAGTTTTAAATCATAAAAGTCAATTGAAATTATGTGTAAAATAAAACCATATTATCAAAGTCTAAAAGTTTTTGGGTGTCTTTGTTTTCCATACTCGAGACCATATAATACACATAAACTTAGCTTTAGATCATCTCCATGCACATTCTTGGGATATGCAAGCAAAAAGGCTACAGATGTCTTGACAACAAAGGTAAAGTTTTCATTTCCAGACATGTAGTTTTAATGAAAGAATTTTTCCTTTTGCAGATGACAAGAAAAGACCAACTCAGAAGGTATTCAATCCAGCAATGTCTATTCCAAACATACCACTCTACTCAAATGATATGGAGCAAAGGAATACAAATATAACTCAAGACATACCAGATCATGAGAGAACTGATATGCCAGAGCACATCACTTGCACTCCTCAAAACATTCAAAGCACAAGGCAAAGTAGTCAGCATGAACAAAGTGACAATCAAGCATCAAGTGCACATAATGAACAAGAAGTTACTGCAACATCTCATACTCAAGTCAGACAAACTCAGACTAGACATCACATGACAACAAGATCAAAGAGTGGAATATTCAAGCCAAAAGTATATGCAACTATCTTAAACAATAGTGAACCAGAAAACTTTAAACAAGCCATACTTGATGATAAGTGGAAAACTTCAATGGATGAGGAATATAACGCTCTCATCAAAAATAAGACATGGGAACTTGTTACTCTACCCAAGAATAAAAATGCTATTGGATGCAAGTGGACATACAAGTTAAAAAGGAATCCTGATGGAACAATATCAAAATACAAGGCCAAACTTTTTGCTAAGGGTTACACACAGCGGTATGGTTTTGATTTCAATGAAACATTCTCACCAGTGGTAAAACCGGCAACTATAAGGTTATTCTTACTATTGCATTGCATAAGAAGTGGAACATTAGGCAATTGGATGTAAACAATGCATTCCTTAATGGAGCACTTCAGGAAAAAGTTTACATGGACCAACCACGGGGATACAAGCAATCACATAACAGAGTATGCAAATTAAACAAAGCAATTTATGGTTTAAAGCAAGCCCCAAGGGTATGGTTTGACAAACTAAAAGCAACACTCATGAGATTGCAGTAGCAAGTAACAAAATCAGAAAGCTCCTTATTTACAAAACACAACAAGGATGAAGTAACAAACATTCTTGTATATGTGGATGATTTCATAATTACTAGGAACAATAGCAAGGAAATCGATAGTATCATATAATATCTTGATAAGCAATTCTCAATTAAACATTTGGGTGAACTAAGTTACTTCTTAGGCATTGAAGTAAAGGGACTGTCAGATTTAGCTTTACAACTAAGTCAGAAAAAATACATTGCTGAGATTTTGTGCAGAGCAAAAATGAATTTAGCAAAGCCATTGCCTACTCCAATGACAAGCAATCTAAAACTGTCTAGATATAGAGGTGAACCAATTAACAATGATAAGCAATACAGAAGCATTGTAGGAGCCTTACAATATGCAACTATCACGAGCCCAGAGATCTCATACAGTGTAAATAAAGTGAGTCAATTTATGCATCAGCCACTTAGTGAACATTGGAAGGCAGTTAAAATGATTCTGAGATATTTAAAGGGCACATTAAACTTTGGACTGACACTTAAAGGGGGAAAAAACCTCAATCTTAATGGTTTTGCTAATGCAGATTGGGTTACAGATCCAGATGATCGTAGATCAACCATTGGGTATTGTATTTACCTTAATGAGTACTCCATTTCATGGAGCTCTAAGAAGCAACCTACTGTATCCAGGTCAAGTACAAAGGCTAAGTACAGAAGTGTGGCAAGTGCCACGGCTGAAATTATGTGGCTCCAATCATTACTCAAGGAACTACAGATTGATTCAAACATCAAACCAGTGTTATGGCATGATAATTTAAGTACTATATCCCTAGCCGCAAATCATATACTTCATTCAAGGACGAAACATATGGAAATCGACTTATATTTTGTTCGTGAACAGGTATTGAAAGAAAATCTCAACATCAATCACATACCTGCTACTTACCAATGAACAGATATTATGACAAAACCTTGTCAGCAATGAACTTCATGAAATTCAGAAAAGTTCTGAAGATTGAGGAAATGCAGTAGTAATCGTATAACCCTTATTGAGCCTAGCTCAAGCCTCAACAAGCATCAAAGGCTTAGTCTCTTCGTCTTATGACAGATCTATGTTGGATCTCTCAATTTTTTCTCTGAAAAGACCATCGTCTTGCAATTTCATCAAATTGATCTCAGATCTGAAGGTCATAGTATAGACAAACATCAGATCTCAAGAGATTTGAGGAAATTTCTGTATATTTTTCTCTCTAGATGAAAAAATTAGTGAATCGGTGTAACAACCCGCATATTTAACGATTATGTATTTGAATATCTTATTTAAATATTTTAATCGTTAGTCGGATCTTAGTCCGAAAAGCTACTTTTTGCATACGGTCAAATTAGGACTCGAGACCAACCCCATTGAGTTCAAAATGACGTTTGCAATCTTTTTGAGTATAAACTTTCATATGTTTGAAGTTAGTGTAATTTTCGCCACTTTTTCTCTTATGGCTTTGGTTTGGGCTGAACCCTTTTTGTTACTTACTAACTCAGCCCAACCCCCTCTCCTCTTCATTAATTCATTCTTCATTTCCTAAATCTAAAGCTTCTTCAAAAATGGTGGAGGGAATGGGAAATTAAAACTCCAAAGCCTTAGTCTTCATTGCTAATCCAACATCTACTCCAAATTTAAGTGAAGACATAGATTCAAGCTTGTTATTGTTCTTGCTTTGCTTTCAAGCTTCATCTCCATCAATTTTCGTGAAAAGGTGAGATTTTTAATCTCACATTCTTGTCTATAACTATCTTAGATTGTTGGGAATGATTCCCTATCACTTTAGCATGTACATTTGCATTTGGTTTGGATTGGATTGGCGAAAAACTCCAATTTTCAGTGTTTTTGGTGAATTACTGGGCTTAGGTCGCACTATCACGAGAAGACTCGGCCTGCATATGGCTCGTTCGCCCATAGGTCGTTCTGTCGCTTTTAGGTCGGCTGTGAGTTAGGTCACCACCTCTTTAGGTTGTTCTGCCTTAGGTCGTTCTGCCTTGAGTCTTTAGCTCGTTCTTATTAGCTCGTAAATCCTTTAGGTCATTTGACCTATTTTACTTTAAGTCGCTACCTCATTAGGTCTTTAGCCCTAGGTCGCTCCACTTGGTCGATCGTCCTTAGGTCGCTAGGTCGCGACAAGTTAGGTCGTTCACACTACGTCGTTTGGCAAAGCACTTGGCCAAACCTTTAGGTCGCTCGACCATTCACCAAGTTAGCTCGCTTGACCCCATTCCACCTTAAAGTCGCTCGGTCCTAAAGGGTTAGGTCTCGTCACTTTCTTAGGTCGCAAGATTAATTAGGTTGTTCGGCCTTAGATGGTTAGGTCGCTCGGCATATGCAACCTTGTTAGGTCGCTTCCCCTTATTAGGTCACTCGGCATATGCAACCTTGTTAGATCGCTTCCCCTTATTAGGTCGTACCACTGCTTACATCTTCCTTGTTAGGTCGTTAATGCCTTAACTCGTTCGCCCTTAGGTCGTTAGACCTTAAGTCGTTCTACCTATATAACTCACACCTGATATAGGTCGTTCAGTCCTTATAGGTCGCGCCTCATGCTTAGGTCGCTCACCTAGGTCGCTCGGCATGTTATCCTTAATTCGTTCAACCTATTTTACTTTAGGTCGTTCCATTGCACTTTAGCTCAGCCTTGTTAGGTCGCATGGGTATTTATACTTTGATGGCTTTGGAATTGATTTCTTTGGATTTTATTCACGACTTCGAATGTGAATTTTGTGATTGATTGTTTTTACAATCATTTTAGTGATTTGTCACTTTAAAAATATAAAGGTTTCAATACTAGTAGTAAATATCAAAACTCTTCCATCAAAACAATTTCAACTCTATTTTATTACAAAGATCTTTTTCCTAAACTGTTTTCCAATCTATTAGTATATACAAGCCTTTACTTCACTCGGATGAGAAATCTAATTAAACGACTCAGCAAAATAGGTGGTATGAAACGCTTGCGTTTACTTCGTCGGATAATTCTTGGACTTGTTCGACTAAACCTTTTGTGACAATTTCCTAGTGAAGATCTACAGTTTGTTCGTAAATATTTAAGTTAAGCTAGTGGTTATGGGACATGAAGCTAAACTCATATATTTACTAGCTTAGTGTAATTGACACTTCTTGATGATCATGACGATCATTTTTGTGATTTAGACTAGCGATTGAGCGATGTCTCTTTGTCTGCGAGGGAGACTAGACCCCGTTTGTGTGATGTTTCTACTCACATATGTGGGGTAGCGCCCCATGGTCTTCGGGCCGTTCGTGTGTTCAAAAATTAATGGTTAGCTTCCATGAGATAACATCTCGTTCGTGTGATACATATGTTGGTGAGCTTTCATGCTCCCGTTCGTGTGATAGGCCTCCCCCTTTTTTGTGATTTCTGGATTTCGTGTGTTGATTTCTGGAATTTGTGCTTCACCAATTTTCGTGATTTTCATTGATATGTTTTATCAATTTTTGTGCATTGGTGAATTCATGTGTCATTACCTTTTTGTGGATTTGGATCTTTGAGAAGATTCTTGTGATATTGATTAATCTCTTGTTGATTATCATTTACATACTTATAGTAGTATGCCATTATGGTTATTATACGTTTATGCCATATCTCTTATTCTACATCATATTATCTGATATTTATAGCTAGACTGATCCGTTTATTATTTTCTTATGAAATAATACTCGGGTCAGACCGAGATGTTATAGGTGCTTCTGCTTGACTTCTCTTCTGGGATTACTCTGACTTTTTGGCTAACTACTTAGATTAGTAGTTTTTGGATGTATACATTTGAGATATAGACTCTATGATGTATACTTATTCTTTTGTGTAGCTTGTAGCTGTTCTTTTGTATTATCGTGGATCTTTCAGACCACTACTCTGATGTACACTTTCATGTGTTATATATATATATATATTCATATCTTTTTCCGCCTTTGTGATATGGATGTCTATGACTGATTTGTGTTATGTTTATTTATATATTTGTTTCCGAAGATTATATATAACCACTGTGTGATAGCTTTGAGTTTGTATCGGTATGTCGGATTTCCTCCTTAAATGAAATGCATGCTATATTATTTGACATATCGGTGCTCGCACAAAGAAATTACATGGATGGTCGCTCCTCAACAGCCTTATTCTCCATGCTAGTTGACAGCATTACTCCGTAGTGTTCTTGGCTAGCATGGGTATAGAGGTGGGGCATCACAGCTTGGTATCAGAGCCAAACTTCGGAACAATGTAGAATAACTTAGCAAGGATCATCGTCCTAAGTCCAACTTAGGAGTCATGTCTTAGGATTAATTCGAGTCTTCGTACCAATTCATCCTATTTTCTTTTATGATTCCTTGTTTTATCTATCAAGATTGCTTGATATTTTATTCTAAGAATAACCTCTTCCTTCTTCTTCCTTTCTTTCTTAAAGAAGAAGAGATGGTTAGTTCTGGCAGTCCTAGCGCGGGTCAATCCAGTAGTTCTTCTCTGGATGGCGCATTCATGTCTGCCCAACAACTTTTGGATCTTGCTAAGAATCAAAGGTTTATCTCTGCTTTGTGTAAGAACCCCGAAATGGTTTTACCTCTGAAACTTGAAGTTCCTTTCAATCAGCTTGTGGATATCACTCTTCGACATGAAGAGGATGATAAAGGAATTGATAGTGGTATCGGGATTTCTGAGAAGAGGCATATTAAGTTCAAAAGCCCTTATCCCAATAAGAAGGTGAAGCAAGAAACCTCGGTAGCAAAGACTCCAATCCCTAATCGAGGAGAATGCTACAATTGTGATTCTAAGGACCACTATATAAATAAGTGTCCTAGACCTATCTCTTGCCGCTATTGTAAAGGTGCGGACCATTATATGTCTTCCTGTTCCAAACTTCAAAGAAAGAAGAAAGGGGAACAAGAAACTCCGGTAGTTGAGACTCCTACCGCTAGTTGTAAACAATGCTATAATTGTGGTTCCAAGGACCATTATGTTATTAAGTGCCCGAAACCCCTTTATTGCCGCTATTGCAAAGGCTCGGGTCATTACTTATCTACCTGTCCCAAACTTCAAAGTAGGAGAGAGGGAAAGCTGCAAGCCCCTAGCAACTCTTCTCTTGGTCAAGGTATTTCTTATTCAATCCTTGATTACACTTGTTTTGTGATTATCCTATTCGAGTTCTTTTTTATATGGGTTCATCTCATCCTTTTTATATCAAAAGAACTTGTTGATTCTTTTTCTTTAAAACATTTTGGGATTGATGACTTCTTTGAGAATTGCGAATCTGGTTGGTGGATCCGCAACACTTAATTTGCTTTTTATCGATGTCGAAATTATTTCATATGATTTTTCTTTCCGAACCGATTTGCATATTATGCGTTGTTTAGGTTTCGGAATTGATTTGCGTGGAAGGATTGGCTTAATCATTATGAGGCCCATATCCTATTTTTCCGTATGGACTATTCATTTTCGACATTTTTAATCTGTTAAGCAGATTCATATTTTTCCTTTGTGATTTCGATTACAAATTAATGGCATCATCTTATTCTTTAAGCTCACATGTTGAGTAAAGAATTATTTCTCTCAATTGGGTAGTTGTGAATTTTCCAGAATCTTTGAGCTTGTCTTAGGATCATCACCTAAGCAATCTTTTAAGAGGTGTTAAGGTCTTTCCAGTTTGACCTTGCCACCGGATTTCATTAGCTAGGAGTTGCGGGAGTTAGCATTCCGCTTACCATATTCCGCACTCGTTATGATTCTTATGAATGACTTATTATGTCATTCGGTTTATCCAGCTTATTTCATCCAATTTATAAATCGAGTATTCTACGAATATCTCAATAATTCCATTCTTGTATTTATTAATTTTGGATGAAAATAGAAATTTAAAATTTTGCAAATCTTTTTCATAAGATTTATTTATAAGTACAATTTGATTTTTAATTAAACAAGCAAAGAATATTCTCAAAACTTTTAAGAGATATTTTCATCATATAGAAGATGATTTTGTGTTGTATTTCTCATTTAGTGTTTTAAGAATTCTGGTCGATGCGCTTGATCAACGTTATCGATAGGGATTTCCTAAACGCTTTGATGAGACAGTCAGACACAATAAATTGACTTGTAAAATGTAAATCTTTCTATAAAGGTAATTGTGATTTTGAAAGTTTTAGCTTTTCGGGAAAGAAGATTAAATTCTTTCTTTTCGATACTCTTATTCTTGTGATTCCCGAAGGGAACCAAAACTTTATCTTTAGTACCAATGCTAATCGTAATTGGTATTGATGTCGTTCTCTTGCAAAAGAGAACGTGCAATCACTTATACTTCTAAAATCATAAAAGCCGATAGAGACTAGGTATGTCACTTATGATCTAGTGCTCGCGGCTATTGTTTTTGCTTTCAAAGTTTGGCATCATCATCTTGGGGAAGAAATTGTTCTCCACCTCGATTATAACTCATTGGGATATCTATTTTCTCATAAGGAACTTAATTTGTGTCAACAAGGTTGGCTCGAGTTCCTTGCATCTTATGATCTTGATATTCTTTGTTTACTCTCGGATGGGAGAATCGTGTTGCCGATACCCTTAGTCTTAAGCAACAGGCAGTTATTTCTTTGATGATATCCGAATGGAATGATCTCGACATTTCCTCCACTTATGAGATTCGAGATCGTGAGTTCTAATTCATGTTCATCTCTTGTTTTATGTAGCCTTGAGGCTCATCCTTCTCTTTTTGACTGCATTCTTGAAGCTCAAAGTCTAGATCCCGAATTGGCTCTTCTTAGCCAAAGTTGTAGGGATAAAATTAATATTGAAAGTTGAAAGACTTCGATATTGATTTTTGTGGCGGCATTCGAAAATTTGGTAGACTTATCGTACCAAATATTAGTGATCTTCATAAAGATACTTTAGAAGATTCTCATCATTCTAAATTTGCCATTCATCCCGGTAGTATAAAATGTACACAGATGTGAAGCGACTTTATTATTGGGAGTGAATGAAATCTGATATTGCTAACTTTGTTAAGTGTTGCATGACTTGCCAACTTGTTAAGGCCGAACAACAAAGGCCTGCTAGGTTATTGCAACCTTTAGAAATTCCAATTTGGAAGTGGGATCAAATTTCCATGGATTTTAGTGATGGCCTTTCCCGTTCTTGTTCGGGTCATGATAGCTTATGGGCGATAGTTGATAGACTTACTATATCCGCCCATTTTATTCTCGTTCGGTCTAACCGAACCGTTCCTCTTTTAGCCAAACTCTTTATCAAGGAAATTGTTAAATTGCATGGTGTCCCTACTTCTATTGTTAGCGATTGTGATCCATTATTTATTAGTGGATTTTGGAAGAGTCTTCAAAAAGATTTGGAAACGAAGCTTAATTTTAGCATCGCTTATCACCCCCAATCCGATGGACAAACCGAGCGTGTGAATCAAACTCTTGAAGATTTTCTTCGTTCTTGTATTCTTGATTTTGATGGAAGTTAGGAAGATCATATTTCTCTCGTTGAGTTTTCCTATAATAATAGCTTCCAATCTTGTATTGGTATGGCACCTTTCGAGGCACTCTATGGAAGGCCATGTCGATCTCCTTCTTGTTGGCTTGAGGCCGGCGAGAAGCTGGTTTTAGGTCCAAATTTTATTCGTGTTTCACCTATTAAGGGTGTTTTACGTTTCAGTCGATCGGGAAAAATTAGCGCCTCAATATATTGGGCCATTTCCTATCACTGAACGTAGTTTTTCCATGGCGTATCGCCTTTTATTACTGGCTCAAATTTTCTGCTATTCGTGACGTGTTTCACGTTTCTCAATTATGGAAATGCTTTCGAGATTCCGATTTTATTCTTGAGTCCGGCGTTGTGGAAGAAATTGAAGTTTCGCCTAATTTAACTTTTGAGCAGCATCCTATTCGTATTATCGCTTCGGAAGTCAAACGTCTTCGAAAATAAAGATGTTTTCTTTGTGTGAGTTCTATGGTTCTTAAATCCCAAGGATTTCTCTTGGGGAATCTAGAGAATTCATCGAGCGAACACATCCGGACTTTCTTTCTCATGCTCTTTGAGGTGAACTTCTTATTTCAAATTTCTTTTGTGTTAATATGCTTTTATGGTTGTTACTTTTTATTTCCATCTTATATATTGCGAGGACGCAATTTCTTTAAGGATGGGAGTCTATAACAACCCGCATATTTAACGATTATGTATTTGAATATCTTATTTAAATATTTTAATCATTAGTCGGATCTTAGTCCGAAAAGCTACTTTTTGCATACGGTCAAATTAGGACTCGAGACCACCCCCATTGAGTTCAAAATGACGTTTGCGATCTTTTTGAGTATAAACTTTGATATGTTTGGAGTTAGTGGAATTTTCGCCACCTTTTCTCTTATGGCTTTGGTTTGGGCTGAACCCTTTTTGTTACTTACTAACTCATCCCAACCCCCTCTCCTCTTCATTAATTCATTCTTCATTTCCTAACTCTAAAGCTTCTTCAAAAATGGTGGAGGGAATGAGAAATTAAAACTCCAAAGCCTTAGTCTTCGTTGCTAATCCAACATCTACTCCAAATTCAAGTGAAGACATAGATTCAAGCTTGCTATTGTTCTTGCTTTGCTTTCAAGCTTCATCTCCATCAATTTCCGTGAAAAGGTGAGATTTTTAATCTCACATTCTTGTCTATAACTATCTTGGATTGTTGGGAATGATTTCCTATCACTTTAGCATGTACATTTGCATTTGGATTGGATTGGCAAAAAACTCCAATTTTCAGTGTTTTTGGTGAATTACTAGGCTTAGGTAGCACTGCCTTGAGAAGACTCGGCCTGCATATGGCTTGTTCGCCCATAGGTCGTTCTGTCACTTTTAGGTCGGCTGTGAGTTAGGTCGCCACCTCTTTAGGTCATTCTTCCTTAGGTCGTTCTGCCTTGAGTCTTTAGCTCGTTCTTGTTAGCTCGTAAATCCATTAGGTTGTTTGACCTATTTTACTTTAAGTCGCTACCTCATTAGGTCGTTAGCCTTAGGTCGCTCCACTTGGTCGATCGTCCTTAGGTCGCTAGGTCGCGACAAGTTAGGTCGTTCACACTATGTCGTTTGGCAAAGCTCTTGGCCAAACCTTTAGGTCGCTCGACCATTCACCAAGTTAGGTCGCTTGACCCCATTCCACCTTAAAGTCGCTCGGTCCTAAAGGGTTAGGTCGCATGGCCTCGTCACTTTCTTAGGTCGCGAGATTAATTAGGTCGTTCGGCCTTAGATGGTTAGGTCGCTCGGCATATGCAACCTTGTTAGGTCGCTTCCCCTTATTAGGTCGCTCGGCATATGCAACCTTGTTAGGTCGCTTCCCCTTATTAGGTCGTACCACTGCTTACATCTTCCTTGTTAGGCCGTTAATGCCTTAACTCGTTCGCCCTTAGGTCATTAGACCTTAAGTCGTTCTACCTATATAACTCACACCTGCTATAGGTCGTTCAGTCCTTATAGGTCGCGCCTCATGCTTAGGTCGCTCACCTAGGTCGCTCGGCATGTTATCCTTAATTCGTTCAACCTATTTTACTTTAGGTCGTTCCGTTGCACTTTAGCTCAGCCTTGTTAGGTCGCATGGGTATTTATACTTTGATGGCTTTGGAATTGATTTCTTTGGATTTTATTCACGACTTCGAATGTGAATTTTGTGATTGATTGTTTTTACAATCATTTTAGTGATTTGTCACTTTAAAAATATAAAGGTTTCAATACTAGTAGTAAATATCAAAACTCTTCCATCAAAACAATTTCAACTCTATTTTATTACAAAGATCTTTTTCCTAAACTGTTTTCCAATCTATTAGTATATACCAGCCTTTACTTCACTCGGATGAGAAATCTAATTAAATGACTCAGCAAAATAGGTGGTATGAAACGCTTGCGTTTACTTCGTCGGATAATTCTTGGACTTGTTCGACTAAACCTTTTGTGACAATTTCCTAGTGAAGATCTACAGTTTGTTCGTAAATATTTAAGTTAAGCTAGTGGTTATGGGACATGAAGCTAAACTCATATATTTACTAGCTTAGTGTAATTGACACTTCTTGATGATCATGACGATCATTTTTGTGATTTAGACTAGCGATTGAGCGATGTCTCTTTGTCTGCGAGGGAGACTAGACCCCGTTTGTGTGATGTTTCTACTCACATATGTGGGGTAGCGCCCCATGGTCTTCGGGCCGTTCGTGTGTTCAAAAATTAATGGTTAGCTTCCATGAGATAACATCTCGTTCGTGTGATACATATGTTGGTGAGCTTTCATGCTCCCGTTCGTGTGATAGGCCTCCCCCTTTTTTGTGATTTCTAGATTTCGTGTGTTGATTTCTGGAATTTGTGCTTCACCAATTTTCGTGATTTTCATTGATATGTTTTATCAATTTTTGTGCATTGGTGAATTCATGTGTCGTTACCTTTTTGTGGATTTGGATCTTTGAGAAGATTCTTGTGATATTGATTAATCTCTTGTTGATTATCATTTACATACTTATAGTAGTATGCCATTATGGTTATTATACGTTTATGCCATATCTCTTATTCTACATCATATTATCTGATATTTATAGCTAGACTGATCCGTTTATTATTTTCTTATGAAATAATACTCGGGTCAGACCGAGATGTTACAAGTGCTTCTGCTTGACTTCTCTTCTGGGATTACTCTGACTTTTTGGCTAACTACTTAGATTAGTAGTTTTTGGATGTATACATTTGAGATATAGACTCTATGATGTATACTTATTCTTTTATGTAGCTTGTAGCTGTTCTTTTGTATTATCGTGGATCTTTCAGACCACTACTCTGATGTACACTTTCATGTGTTATATATATATTCATATCTTTTTCTGCCTTTGTGATATGGATGTCTGTGACTGATTTGTGTTATGTTTATTTCTACATTTGTTTCCGAAGATTATATATAGCCACTATGTGATAGCTTTGAGTTTGTATCGGTATGTCGGATTTCCTCCTTAAATGAAATGCATGCTATATTATCTGACATATCGGTGCTCGCACAAAGAAATTACATGGATGGTCGCTCCTCAACTGCCTTATTCTCAGTGTTAGTTGACAGCATTACTCCGTAGTGTTCTTGGCTAGCATGGGTATAGAGGTGGGGCGTCACAATCGGCGAAATCCTAGATCAATTTGAAAGGAGGAAATAAAGGATACGAATGAGATGAGTATCAAATAGTCTCGATCTTACTTCTATTATATGCAAATAGACTGTAATAAAGCGGTAACGGGTTGTATGATAAGCCCAAGCCCAAGCCCATATAAGTTAATTTTCATTTGTAACTGTATAAATACAGCAAGTATGTAACCAGACTATGTATGATTCAGTTTTCAAATACAATTCATTTCTTCCTTTCTTCTTTTATTTCTGATAATCAAACTTTTAAGAAATCCAACTTGTATGGGTGTGTGAGTTGCGTACAACATGGTTGAGTGTGTTTGGGTGTTGTAGCTGTGTATGTAGGAGTGTATGGTCATGTCTATATCATGCTTAGAGCATGTGAGTGTGTGTTTGCCTGTACCTATATATGTGTGTAATATATATGTGGAGTAGGTCAAGTTACAAATAAAGTGAAAGCAAATTGTATAATAGTTTTATATAACTTGAATAATCATTCTTTACTTTACTTATATCTCTTCAATAGGTAAAAATTTATAGTGATTTGATTAATGTGCAAAGCCCAAATATTAGTAAATATTTCTTTAACTATACCTGTATTATAAGTAGTCATTTTCGTAACTAAGTAACTTAATGTTGCGACTTTAAATTAGATATTGGTATATATATATTGGATTGTTGATAGTTTCCATACTATATAGAATAAATGATTATTTCCAAACAAAGCAAATCTGATTCTTAATATAACTAAAAGTAAAATATTGATGACTGGTGAATGTTCTAAGAAAAAAATATATACCTATTATTCAGTTATATATTTAAATAGTGGAACTTTTGTTTTAAGAATTCAAAGATCTATGTAATGAGGTGAGTACATATGTATTAGTATCACTTCACGTGTGTGTGTTTATATGTTAGTGTGGGTGTGAGTAATGCATGCGTGTGTTCTAGGTTGAGTTATGTACATGAAGTGTTTGCTGTGGGGTTATGGTGTGTGGTAGGGAGTTCTAGCATGTCCGCGTGTGAATGTATTTGCTTTCATATTTCAATTTTGTGTCCAGCTGTGTTTACATTTTTAGTAGTGAATATTAGGCTCAGGTGCTTAAAATCGAACTTAATACACGAAAACTCCTCCCCAAAAAAAGATTGTAAATTAGGTCCCTGGAATTAAGTTGCTGAATAATTGCAGACATTTACGCAATTATTTCCAAAAATTGCATAAATGCCTGCAATTATTCAATGAATAATTGCGGAAATTTCTGCAATTTTTTTTGGTGAATAATTTTGGAAATTTCCATATTTTTTTTGAAAAATTGCTGAAATTTTCGTAATTTTTCAGTGAATAATTGCGGAAATGTCTGTAATTTTTGGATATAATTGCATAAATGTATGCAATTATTCACTGAATCAATTCTAGAGACCTAATTTACATACTTTTTTGGGTAAGGATGTTTGGTGTATTTTGAAACTTAACAGGGACTTTAGCCAAACTATCTCTTTTTAATATGTGACTCTGTTTGTTTTGACTTTCTCATGCTCACATTTTTTAGTTCAACCTGCTTCTATATTTTTTTACGTGAGTATGACATCTTGCCTTAACTGATAAATAAAATATACAATTTATATTAATTTACAAATTAAAATAGTTGAATTGAAACTCTCATCTAGATTCTTAAATATATACACGGTAATAAGCTAATAAAGTTTAATTAATTAATAAATCAAATTTAATAGTAATATTTAAATGGATAAAATTGTGAATGATTTATTTTATATGTATATATTTACTTAATAAAAATAAAAATATGTAATTGAATTTATATCTTATTAATCCTAGAATATATGTATTTAATGTTCATTTATAAGTAATCATATATATATATTATAAATATAATAAAATGTTGAGAATGATTATTTTAGATATAGTTTTGAATGTGTTTTCTAATGTTTTAGTAAATAATTATGGATTAAATTTATATGAGACTAAGAAATTAGTTGCTTATTGTAAATGTTAAACAATATTAAATTTAGATAATTATTTAAAGTATTATATATATTTACTTAAAAAATAAAAATTTGTAATTGAATTTATATCTTATTAATCCTAGAATATATGTATTTAATGTTCATTTATAAGTAATCATATATATATATATATTATAAATATAATAAAATGTTGAGAATGATTATTTTAGATATAGTTTTGAAATGTGTTTTCTAATGTTTTAGTAAATAATAATGGATTAAATTTATATGAGACTAAGAAATTAGTTGCTTATTGTAAATGTTAAACAATATTAAATTTAGATAATTATTTAAAGTATTCAGAAATATGAATTTATTATTCGTCTCTTGGTATTTATTTTGTTATATATAAAATTATATGTTATGAATAATTTATTATTAAGTACTGTTTTATTTACTTATATCATCTATTTTGATTCTACTATTTTGATATTTCGCCTTGTTTATTGAATATTTATATTAGTGATTCACCATTGATATTGATTTAGATGATTTTGATTTTAATATGATACGGTGATGACATCCTTTCTGTTTGATTTATTAATATCTATTCTGTGTAATGAGAAATTTGAATAAACAATTTAGTGATACCGTTTGGTATAAGACTTTCGATAACACTTTTTGGTTATTCTTTGGACTCGTTATATAGAATATTGAAGGAAAGAGTTGTATGTGAACTCTGAATAAATAAATTGGTAACACATGGTGGTATGGAATGTCGTTGTGTTATTTATTCGGTTATTCTTTGCTCATGGATGACACTTATACGGGGGTATGTAATTTATGGGTAACTCGTTGCGCTGAGCACATATGGAGGCTACTTGTTAGCCACATAGTTTGTGTACATTATATGTCTGTCTAACTTTGTCTGACTCCCTTCCAAGGTTTTAAATCTCGCTCGTCTCGGCCGAGATCTCGTTTTTGAGCCTGAGCGATTCGAAACTAGTTGTTTCGTTGTAATCTCGCCTGATGTATATCTCGGCTGATATTATGGTATCTCGCCCGACATCTCGGACGAGATTTGATAACGAGATATCGATCGATTTTTAGAATTTTATTAAATTAACTCTTTAACTTCTACCTGTATAAAAGCTTTTGTAGCTAAAATATAACTTTGACTTCCACTTATTTAGAAGCATTTGTAACTACGATATAACTATAATTTCTACACTTTTAGAGGCTTTTGTATGTAAAGTATAACTTTATCTTCTACTTGTCTAGATGATTTTGTAATTAAAAGTCTAAATTATAACTTGTGGCAAACTTGGTCTTGTTTTAACCAAGTATTATGGTCTTATACATGTGTCTTTTTTGCATGTATATTGTTTGAATGTTTGTTCATTTTTTCATTTTTACATCTAGTCATTTTTTCCCCTAAAAAAGATGTAACTCGCTTTGTGATGGTTTGTTTCATGTATATTTTCATATATAATATTATATTGAACATTATTCACAAATTCTCATTATTTATTTGCATTAATATGAGTAAATTACTAATGATAAGCATGTGGTAAATTCAAAGTAAATGTGTAAAGTTTTCATTTAGGTAGTGACTAATATTTATAAGTTTCGATGTATGAAGACTAATTTTCGACATGACATATACTCCAAGATTACTCCGAAATAAATTTTAGGAACCGAGATGTAAATCCGATATGGACGACCGAGATGGACTCATCTCGTCCGAGATCTCCCCCGGTACGATATCGAGTCTCTAAAATCTCTGAAACGAAACGTGACCGAAATCCGAGATTTAAAACCTTGCTCCCTTTATGTTTCGGAAGTGAACCAGATTGGCCAGTATCCGCCCTAGGGGCCTGATCTAGGGATCGCGCTCCAGATCCGCGACACAATTGTTGTTTATAGTATTCGATGCGTCATTAGATTGGTAGTTGGTTGCCCCTTGTGTCGCATAGGCCAACAATCAGTTACCATAGGGGCACATGTCGGTAGTCGTGGCCGAAGTGGCTACGTATTGTTGAGCCTATGGTGGATAATTGTCACGATGCCGAGAGAGAAGAGGTAATGGTAATTGATGACTATAGGAGTCATGTCATATGGACCATGTGTGGGTTCTGAAGCTAGCAGACGTGCTATCAGTTTCCCGTTTGGTTCCGGTATATGTGGTGTATGTGTATGTGAGTAGTAGATAGACATATATTATGTATTGAAGAGATTATACCTGAGACTATGTCCAGAATATAATCAACCCCGTATTCTTCTTAGGTAAACGACCTACTTATTATTGATTTGTTGTTTCTATCTCTTAGGACCTTTCAGTCGAGAGTATCGCCTCTCCAATGGCTATAGCTAGAGATATATGATTTTGCACTTTGCAGTATTGTTGTGAGCTGACTCAAATTTTACGTAATGATTTTATTGATTAGATATTGGTATTTATAATATGAGATTGAGAGAGATAATAGACATTGCTTCATTACTGCTCGACTTCACTTGAGGATGTCTCATTACTGATTATTTTGGATTTGATGTCGATTTATAGTTATGTATGATTCACCCATTTGTATTGATTTTATGATTTTCCGATTCAATGTATTTCTATATAGGTGATGACAACTTTTGATATTAGTGTTGATTGCTCTATATGAAATCAAGTTATTTGTAGGGCGTGATGCCTTAATAAATATCGATTGTATTATATAGATATTTAAGACATACATTTATATACTTATTTATCTAACTTGACATGCTAGTTGATGATTTGAGTATCTTTGATTATGATATTGTTGTTTCTTGTACACACTATTACCCTTACTTATGATCCATGATTAGACATAGTCTGACCCATGTGTTATTTTATAATACTCGGGTCGGTTTGGGATATTTCAGGTATAGGGACGACATGACCAATTTGTTTACTTTGGGCTTAGAGGAGTATTATATTAGGATGGTTACCTGATATTTATATGATATTTTCACTGTATATATATAATTGATATTTGAGTTGTATTATATTCATATAACATTATTGTATTACATAATATATGTTAATGCTGCGACTGACTCTGTGTTCTCTGGTGTTAATTGTATATTGTGTTATTTTGTCCTGGAGGCACACGAGTCTATTGCTTTGTACCAATAATGTGTACGTATTGATTAGATGTTTATTTGATGTTTTAATATGTACCGGTGTTAGTTTAAGAGAATATTCACATATGTACTCCATATAGCCTCATTCTCCATATTATCTGACAGTATTGCTTAGTAATACTCTTGGATAATATGGGTATAGAGGTGGGTTGTCACATGACTGATTAGGGAATTTGATACGACATTTAGGGGGAAACTGAATAGGCATGATAGATGGATTTTGAAAGTGTTAAATAGTAAATGAATTAAATGAGGATTGACTAGAGATTGTCCAATTTTGACATAAATAACCAATTATTACGGGTAACAAACATTTATTAGATATTACAAGAAAACCAAAGCCTAAGCGTATAAATTAAGAATAATTACGTTGCGAACAAGTAAGTATTAATACCATTAAATATACGTAGAAGGCAATATAAGTTTCATATTAGAAAATTATACAGTTTCAATTATACGTTTAGGACAAGAGTGAATTTGTGGGCTTAGCCCAACACTTAGGCTTTGGGCGATTGGTTCGGTTTAGTGGGTTGGGACGCGAGGTCGGTAGAGTTACACAATAGAAGTCTGTCATTCATCTAGATGCTACTAGTAGTTGTGTATACTTACTACTAATGTGGGACATCTCCAACCATAGGACCCATGGGGAAGGGATATACGTAGGATGTAGGATCTGCTACTGAGACAGAGGTATTAAGTAGCTATTATAGGGCCTGCCTCCTCCCTATTTAGGAAGTATTAAATGGTCGGGATTAACCGTTAGGCATGGTAGTGGATATCTTGGGAAGGGTCCGCTGTGGATTTGAGGTATTAAGTAGTTATTATATGGTCCGCCTCTACCATAAAGAAGTATTAAGTGGTCCGATGAGATTCCATGCGATGTCAGCTAGCTAGTATCGGAGAGGAGTCCGTCTTGGGATAGCTATTAAATGACGGGGACCTGCCTAAAATGTATAAATGGTCAGAGTGTATCTAGTTCCCATTGAAAAGGTATTAAGTGACTTAGGTATTATCTCTTACATTGTTAGGACATGATTAACAATAGTTGCGTAGGACAAGGAAGCCTTTGGCCTACAGTTGAGGGTAACTTATAGAGTTGGGATGCGTTAATAATATGGCAATTACTATAAAGTCTTATCTAGATCTCATCGGTCTTTGTAATTAGGATTAACTGACTAGCAGTTATGTTGCGGAGGGCCCGCTTTGGGGACTGAGGTATTTGGTAGCCATTATGGTGTCCGCCTCTCCCTATTTAAAGAAGTATTAAATGGTCGGAGTTTTGGGCAGTGGAACGGTTGGATATATGTGTAGGCAGTCATATACTTATATAATTATACCTGGTTAGGTTAGACATATCGTACATGCACGTAAGATTAAACGGATTAGCCGTAAATAATAGACATAACACTAAAATGAAAACCAATTAGCATAAATTAATGGGATGTGTAAAATATGTAATTTTCCAATCCAATCACCAGAACGTTGTTCTAACCCCATCCTCATAACAACCCACGTTAGGTTTAGAAGGACTAGATACTAGAAAATGCAGATGGTGAAGTCTTTATATGCATGCTCGGTACTGACAAGGCAATTAAATATCCAAGAAATGATATTCTGAGGTAGTAGCCTTAGTCAATACGTATGTTCTATTATATTTTTCAATTCTACTGTGAGTTTATATTAATCGCTCTCTGATATGCTTGTGTTTATTACATGTTGGTCTGTACCATAATGGAATTTGGATTTCGATTTAGTCGAAATTCGGACCCATTAAAGTGCGGGTTGTTACAAAGGCCCACTGGTGCGATTATGACAGGCCTAAATTTAAGTAATTTATATCTTAATTTGACAATCTATAATTTTATTTAACTGTATGTACAATTTAAAAGTAAATATCTTACGGAATCATCGACGCGCGTAATGACATGTACTTTGTTGTTTGGAAAAAGACTAAAATTCGTCAATTCCTTATCGCCTTCCAAATTTTGATTGATATGTGAAACAAGAACTACATCCCGTGTATACCTACCCAAGTCTCTTTGCCTAGATACAGTGTTTCTATTTGAATGTCGAGATCGCTGACTTCCTCTACCGATAATAGGGATATCAACGTCTCCGTCAACATGGATGTTTTCTTCATTACTTGAAACCGACCTTCGGCTACCACTATCTCGAATACAATTTAACACACTTCTTGTTTCTTTTGGTTTTTTTTCCTGGTTGGGAAAATGGACGGAGAGGGAAGAAGAGAGGAGAAGAGAATGAAAGCCCGAGCACGGTGAAAAGAGAAAAAAATACCCAGCATTTAATTAGTCGAATAATTATTCTTTCACTTAGTCGGCCTTATAAAGACTATTATATTTATAATATGTTTCATTTATTGTATACACGCGGACTGCAATTGTGTGGAGAGGGATTGCAATCCGCAAAAATATTTTTTTTCGCCGTTGGGGTGTGTTTTTCCTTTCAGTTGTGATAAGTTGATGGGTTTACGGGTATAAATGGACCGAATTGATTCGTAGGAACTCAAGCGGGCGGGGAATGATCCAAGGAACGTAATTTATACACTGGACTCTAATAAATTGTCGCCATTAAAGGACTAAACAATAGTGCTTTTACTTTCGGCCCCAATATTCTCGAATATATAATAAACCCCAAATTCTTTGCTAACTACATTTCCAAATTCCCGAAAAAATTCCCTTTCTTCTTCTTCTTCATGTTATTATGAGCAATTACCATGGCGAGTTCTGAAGCATATCAAGCATACGGAATTCAAAGGCAAGATCTCAGAGCGGCAATTGCCAAATCTTTAGAGCTTAGAGCTCTTCACGCTGCTTTATTACAAGGAAGCAGCAGCAGTCCTGCTACTGTTCATAAATTTCAGTCTGTAGCTTCTCCTTCTCTTTCTAGATCTTCACATCAGTTGTCCGCTGAAGATTACCCTGTCTTTACCCCGGTTAGTTTAATTCTTTCGGTTTCATTTTCAGCATTTTGCTTGTTTTAGCTCAAGTTAGGGTTTTAACGGTGGGTTTTGCTTAACTGTGGTAAATTTTGATGGACTTCTTGTTGAATTTTCAGTTGTTCTGATGTGTATTTAGCAATTAATGATCAGGAATCCCAAATTCTTGATTCAATGTGCTTACTATTTCAGGCATTTATTAGTTATTGGTCAATTATTGGTTATAGTCGGAAAATTAGGTAATGTGAACTTTACGTTGTTGATTTATTTAGTTTTTACAATGTACAGCTGTTGTATATACTGGCTGGTTGTTGAGTTTAGTGGCAACATTAATATATTTCTGTTTATGTCAATTACCAATCATTGAGTTGGTGCATTTTAGCTATACCTGAACTCTTTAGTGATAGGCTATGCAATAACTTGCTGTGATTTTTCTGGATACCATAGACTTTTTACATAATGTATGAAAACTTAAAGAATGAAAGCTTACAAATAAAATTAAGGATCCTATCAAGTATAATAAATGGTTGTAAATTGGCCCTTGCACTAAGTAATCTTTGATTTTCAGGTTAGTAGCTTGAATGTTAACTCATGGTCAGGGCCATGGAGAAATTCTACTATTAATAAGATTTGCAACCTTCCCAAAGACCAGATTTTGTAATCAGAACTTCCAATCATTGTTATTATGTGTTACTGCCATGTAATATACCAAAAACTAAAAGAGCACTCTCTTTTATTTTTATTTATGCTTTGTTTGTTTCTTTCATTTGGTGTGTATATTGCTTCAAATCCAAAGCGTTATTGGGTCTTTGAACTCCGACGGATTTATTTTTTTGACCCTATCCCCTCAAATTTTTTTTACCTGTGCTATCCTTTTTGCTGACCCCTATTTTTGCTTTATGTGGTAGCGAAGCACATACAATAAAGGATCAGTCAACCCCCTCCCAAATTTTGTAATGATGCTAATTAGTGTTTTTTCTCCTTCATGGGACCTATTTTATCGAAATTGTGCACTTACCCCACCACTCCCTCTGAAACTTGGAATGGCATCAATTTGTTTGTCTTCTTTGGTTTTATCCCAGTGCATTATAAAATTGATGGTTGAGTTGAGACCAAAAAAAAAGAAGAATTAAAATTTTTCATTGTCCCTATTTGTTAACATGTTACTATATTAGTAATGTTTGTACATATCTCTTAGAAACTATTGATTATTTTGGTAGTATGCGATGAATTAAGGCCAAATTTATATTTCTCTCTACTCATTATATTATGATGATGGCTGACAGAGCTATGATGACGAACCCTTACCCGGATATCAAACTATGCTTCCAGAGAGCCAAAGTGTATCTGGGAGTTGGAATGGTATTGGATTTGAAGAGGAATCCAAATATAATGGAGAATTCTTATCTGAAATCAAATCGTTAAACCGAACTTCAAGCAATCAATTTTCGAAAAGAAGCTCATGCACAAATAACGTTCATGATGCACTCAAAACTCGTAGCAGGCGAACAAACTCAAGCGAGTTCAAATCTATTGATACATACAATAACGCTTTTAGACCTGTGACAAGAGAGAAAAATGATGCCGTTGACACGAAAAGCTTAAAGGATGTTTCGACTACAAAACACAAAGGAGCCCTTTTTTCTTGGAAATTTCCAAGATTGATGAAAAAACCAAAGTCTGAGCCATCTCCAAATGCTGTAGAATCTGAAGATATGTCACAGATTTTAAAAAACTGGGGCGTTCTCTCTATTGAGAATCTTAAAAAGGAACTACTTGTGGCGAATGAAAACAAAGATGCTGCCTTGGCTGAAGTTTCTGATATGAAAACTTCATTAGGAGAGCTGCAACATAAGATGGTGAGTTTAGAATCATACTGTGAAGAATTAAAGAAAGCTCTTAAAAAAGCGACACAAGGTAAAGAAACCTATTCGAAAAGATCAAAATCTATTGTGAGTAAGGAATCAATGCCTGTTAGTGATGAAGTAATGATAGAAGGCTTCTTGCAAGTAGTATCCGAGGCTCGACTCTCAGTCAAACAGTTCTGCAAAACTCTTATTAATCAAATTGAAGAAGATGATGGTGATATATTGGGGAATCTAAATTCGATACTCCAACCAAACCAATTTGGTATTGGTAACAAATACTCGAAAGGAGTGCTTTATCATTTAGAATCTCTAATAAATAATTCTTTCTATCAAGATTTTGAGAATTGCATCTTTGAACGGAATGGATCACCAAAGATACTTGATCCAGTGCAAGATCGATTGGCGAAATTTTCTTCTTTTGTGGCACTTAGAAGCTTGAGTTGGAATGAAGCTTTGAATGAAGGTAGTAAATATTACGATGAGGATTTTACAAGGTTTTGTGATCAGAAAATGAGAAGCGTTGTTTCCGTATCGAATTGGTCGAAGCCATGGGAAGAGCAACTTCTTCAATCGTTCTTTGTATCTGCAAAATGCATTTGGTTGTTGCATTTGTTAGCCTTTTCATTTGGTCCACCTTTGGTGATATTGAGAGTTGAAGAAGATAGAAATTACGATCCTTTGTATATGGAGGATGTCTTGTACGATACACAAGAAGGTAATGACCCAGCAAAGGTTAAAATAATGGTGATGCCAGGCTTTTATGTTCGAAACAAGGTTTTAAAATGCCGAGTTCTTTGCAGATATCGATCTGTACCATAATGACCGAATCTAGTGTTTTTTTCTTTCTTTTCTTTGTTATTGTCTGATTTGGAGTTGTGTGATTCAATTCTTGTTGTTGTTTCACTGTATCTGTATAGGTTTAACTGGAGTGCAGAAAGAAGAAATCTTTTACGTACGGTTGTAATATCATTGGCAAAATTCGTTCGAACAAGTCTGGAACTGGAAGGTGTAACATCGTGTGTGTTTTTGTTTTACAACCGAACAGCAACTATAAGCTGATGTACATGCTTTATATTGGATGAATTCTAACTCGGATGCACCACTTTTTACCGATGTTATTTTTGTTCTTTGTTATTGAAATGATGGATTTTATACAAGGTTCCTATTAGTGTGTTGGTTAACTGTAAGCTAATTGTTGCTTTGAATTATGGCATGGTCGGTTTTTCTAAATTAGGTTTGGTCGCTGGTACAGTTGTATTTCCTCAAAATACTGGCAACATCTTGGGTGCACATAACTCCGTTTCTTCTGTGTTTAAAATCACAGTGCTTACCTGAATCATGTGATTTCTGCATACGCTTGGTTGCATTTGAGGGGCATTACTAGTTTGCTACTATTACTATCCATATCATGGATGTAATTCTTAACAAAACAACGAACTTCAGAACTAAAGATGTTACTGTGTGCCGTCTCATTGATAGATATTATTTATTTGTAGTTTTCTACAAATTGGATACTTGCAGGCATTTGGAATGTTAGGGAAGTTCCAACAGGGTACAAATAATTATTTGTTTAATAAGTGACCCACAGCCACAATGCATATTACAGGTGTACTACGTAGATGATTGAAAAGAATTCACTATTCCATTTTGCACAAGTGATGAAATCTACGAGGGACATTCTTTTACTTTGGTTGCATCTACTTTGTTAATCTGCCATCTAATAGCTGGCACATTCTCTAATTGTATGTATTTATATCCAAAAGTTTTAGCTATATGCCTAATATTGTTACTCAGGCTGATAATATAGTGTGGACTTATTGACCAAACGGTTCAAATGAAAAGAGAAGTCTTTATACCTCAGTTTGTTAATCTAATCCTAGAAGCATTTTCATACCACCAAAAAAGGTTTAGTAGTTGGTAGCACAAAAGTTTGTCTATATTAACACGCAACAATATTTTATACCGTACAACATTCTTTTTCCATGAGGGCATACTTCTTTTAGATCATACAAAGACAAACCATTCTTTTTTTGGCATAACAAGGTAGTTAACCTGAGAATCTTTTCTTACTGACAAAACGTTCCAATTGAATAGTAGTCTAAACTGTAACGATGCTGGAAGGCCCGAATATTAAAGGCCAGGGATGTACGGATCTGGGATTGGGAAGAGGAAAATAGGGGACAATAGCATGTTGCAAGTTTGTGATTAATTTTGTCATTTTCTCTGCCTATATTTTCAGAACTGCAAGAATTGTTGAAACTGTACTTATATAACCACGCACACACCAGCGCCGGTCTATGACGTTGGGTTGCACAAACAGATTTCAATTTTTTGCTGCTGCTACTACTTGTAAAGTTGTAATCATATGCATCAAATGTAAACTTTGTGAATGTTAAATATAGTTGATAGTATGGAGAAGTTTTTGAGATGAATATTTCAATGGCAAGCACATTTTAACTTCATTTAGTCGCAAACTACCGATCAATTTTTTAGGCAAGAACAGAAAATAATCATATCAAAGTTTTTCCCAAGATACAAATGATATCTAGTTGACATGCTACCCAGTTAAGAATATACATACTAGTTTAATTTAGGGTACGATTGTTAGTATCCGATATTACAAAGAAAAGAAGAAGTCAAAAATTGAGATTCAAAGAAATAGCAGATCTATAAATTCCTTTTTATAATGTGTACTAGTATTATATTTATAATGTGAAGAATATACAACACTATTCAAGATTCTACTATTTGACGTCATAACAAATTTTAACGTATAACTTTTAGTTCAAAACACTATTATTTCATTCATTATGCATATATATCTTGGGGGTTGTGTGATTTAACCAAATATATCAAGTGACTATGTAGCATAGCATATAAGAAGATTATACAAAAGAAAACCAATCTCGAAGAATTCTAAAGGGGCAGTCAGGCCTCAAACTGTAAGCATATAACAACATTTTCATTGATCGGTTTCCTATCCTTCTGATACGTGCCTGTCATAGACTTACATGGATGTAGAATGAAGTTCCTCTCTGGATTTATTACAGTACAAGTACAACACAGAGAAACATATGTATATTTACAACAACAAACGGCAAAGCAATGCTTTTGTCCGGAAGAAGTATATATGGAAAGACACATAAAATCCAAAATGCTAAAGAGTTGATGAAACGATGTGTTTCAGTCAGCGCATGGACATCAAAGTTTTCCTTTGCATAACCTTCTTCTTACCAGCTTCCACCTTCAGACTCTCATCTGGGTTCAAGTTCTTTATGATTTCCACAATCTTCTGGATGGACTTGGTCAACTTCTTCTCAGCTTCTGCTTCATCATCGACATCAGTTGAAGTGGATGGAGTAGGCAGTGGGTGCTCAACTGGAGATGATGACTCGGCTATGCATGGAGGATTCTGGGTAGGAGTCGTAGCTTCATCATCAACAACTGTTTCCTTTGTCACATTTTCAGCTGATGATTCTGTGCCTCTCTCTTCATTAGCAGCAGCAGCCATGGCTGCCTGCTCCTGGAGTCGTCTGCGTTGAACAGCCTACATAACGATATACTTATGTCTCATCTTTATAATCAGCCAAAGATTAGCATGCATATGTATCTGGAAACATCTTCAAATAGCATACGTCATTCGATATGCAAGTAACATGGCAATGTGTGGTGTGGATAACGTTCTAAAAACAAATTCAACTTTTCTTTTAACTACTATAACATATATCACCTTGTTAATTTTGCAAAATAACATAACATTTGTCAGTGAATATCGATGGACAAATCCGTATAAAAAAGGAAGAACAAATTTTACAAATAAGCCAAAGAAATACTTATTTAAGTTTGGTTTTTATAAAATTTGTACTTTGTCTATGTGCACTTTAAAGGTAGATACCTATTTTTGCAATAATTGAAATTTGTCGCAGGTTGTAACAAATAATTTTTCTACGACTGAGACTAATTAAAAAGTATTAAATAATAGGAAAATGGAATAAATTTGATTTCTTCTTTAGATCTATGCACAGAATAATTTGATTTCTTCTTTAGATCTTTGTTAATAGTTGTAATAGAAATGCAACATTTTGATCCGACCGTGAATTTTTTGAAATTGCCCTTTATATATGAAAAAATTGCCCTTCATATACACAACTTCAAAAAAATTCAAATAAACTAATTCAAAAAATATATAATAGTTGTAATACCTTTCCTGTCACGCCTTTTTGTGTTGGCTTGAACTATCAAAAACGTCTTCTATAGATATTATAAATTTTAATTTCACTTAAAAATAAGATCTAAAAATTACATTTTCTTTACAAATTCAAAACGCTTCTCCATAATTAGTATGAAACTTTAATAGCACTTAAAAATAAGATCTAACAAATAAAAATTCAAACTAACGTAAAAAATTATATGTTGTAACTTAAAAATAAACATTCAAACTAACTATATATGATTTCAACGCAAAAATATAGCTAACTATTTGTGCAAAATATATTTTCTCTTGAATATGTTACACATATGCAATTTAAAGAAAAACAACCCACGCGTGAAGCGTGTGCCTCAACGGTCGTGTCAATAATAAATCTGTGTCATTTAATTTGCTCCAAATAACTAGAATTGACCAACCTCTTAACTCATAATTTGGCTCAGTTTCATTTTTTTTATGTAACTTAATGGCGGCCAAGGATTTTTATTGGGATTTTTCAAATAGTGAGAAGCTAGATCTAGGTTTGTTGAGATTCAATCATAACCTCCACCTCAATTGGGTTATTCATTAACTAAAAAGGTGAGAAATTTGCTTGACGAAATCAGATATTAAAATTTTATATTAGGATTTTCTAAAACTGTAGAATAGAAAATACTTTACAAACATGAAAACTTAAGGTAAGCACTGGTAATAATTGAACAAAGAATTAAACAAATATGTCAAATTATAGTTAAACACATGGACGTTTTTGTGTATATATTTAAGGCTTTTCATCAGCTAATCAGGTGAAATAAACATTTATCATAATCCACCAATTTAATTGTTAACATGATAATTAAATCAAGATTCCCAAAAATTATTAACGTCAATCAGATCATTGTTCTAATATTTACAAGCTATAAACCCATTTAGAACTTTTCAGTAACTGCTTTTCGTTATTAAACTAATCATCATCCATTATGAAACGCCTATTGATTAATACCAATTGAGTCCAACGATCACACTCATTCAGCAATAGGATTCACTACAAATGCACGTTTAAAGAAAAGAAAGAGAAAAAAATCACAAAACTTGGCTCAAGCAATCCACCAAATTTTAATCAACCAACTCGCCTCCATATCAAATTACGGAAATTAAATAACCAAATATTAAAATTTGCTTACATTATAAATGGCAGTAATGTCCCTCAAGGGCGTTCTTGGATACCATGTAGGCAGAGGGCTCCTCTTCGACCCAAAATATCCAGAAGGCGGTATATTTTCTTTATTATCCTCCGGTCTTACCAGACTCCGCGATCTGATCAGCACTCTACCTGGTGGCGTTTCCCTCTTGATCCAAAAACCTCTAGTATTCGCGACGTTAATGGCTTCAGGCATCTCTAAGTGTCGAACTTTTGGGGTAATCGAGAAATGCTAGGATACTTCAATTTTAGAACATCGAAATTGGGACGATGGAATTGGGAGTTTAGGGTTTTATGAGATTTGGTTGTATGATTACGGATTTTAAGTAGTTTGGAAAGTTTGAATTTTAGAAAGGCGGACTCAGCTAAATTACGAAACTGCCACTGAATATTATTGGGCCGTCGTGAGTGAGGATCAGATTAGTTGAATGGCTTTAGGTGACGTTGGGATGGATTGCTATTACGCATGGTTAATGTTTTAACTGTTGTAAATTCATTGTAGATATCAACAAATCTATGATGACATAATATATCATTCTGAAGTTCTAATATAAATAAATGACGCAAGTGAATAAATATAAGGACTCCAATATCATTTTTTTTAGGTTTTATTTGATATAGGTGAACAATTTCAATTTTTTTGTCTATAATACTTTTTAATTGAGTATATACCTTAATTTGTATTGAACTATAATTAAGCCTATATCTTAATTTGTACTGGATTATATATTACAATTAATGAAAGAACTGAAAGGCCCTATGTAGATGAAAGGTAATTTCATTCCATGATCATCTTATTATATTCTACCTTCGAGGTTTCATCTTTTAAAATAATGCATGAGCTAAACATGTTTATAAGCCCCGTGTTTCAGAATTTTTAATTCTTTCCTTTCAATAACAACGTTTATTAGATATAAAACATATTATATTTTATACAAAATAGAATATTTAACCCTTCGTATATTCTTTTTTTCACAATTCATCTCATCATATATACTACTGAATTCTCAATAGTTTGAGGGATTATTAACATTTACACCTTATAAATTTCATTTTCGTACATCTCAGATATTAATGATACCATTAATGGCTATAATATACCATTAATTTCACATAACCTCCTCCCATTTATTTATTTCATTTTGTTTGGGTTTCCCATTTTAAAATATAATAATTAGCAAATGGTTTTTGGCTCATTGTCAATTAATTTTATTTAATTTCTTATCGAGGGTCGATTTTATTGTTCATATATAAAAGAGAATATCTGACCCTTTGTATCCTATTTTCATAATTTATCTCATCATGTATATTGAATCCTCAATGATTTAAGGGATTGTTAATGTTTACACCCTTATAATTTCATTTTCATATATCTCAGATATTAATTATACCACTAATGGTTATAGTATAACATTAATTCACTTTACCTTCTTCCATTTGTTTATTTCATTCCGATTTGAGTATTCCATTTATTTAAAAAAAAATTAACAAGTGGTTTTTGGCTCGTTATCAACTAGTTTTATGTAGTTCTGTATTTGGATTGACTTTTTTGTTTGTATCAAAATTGTTGTAGTATTAAATAATGAAAATGGAATCAATAATTCAAAAAATTAAAAGATTGATTCTCATGTGATTTTGAAATTTTTTGACAATTTATCTCTATTTTTATTACAAGATATTATATTGTAATATTAAAAAATCCAAATAATCTTTGTTTATTTCTTTATTGGGAATTGACTTTATTATTTGTATTTAAATTATTGCACGGTTTAAACTGAATTCATGTAATCAATAATTCAAAGAATTGAAGGATTAATTTTCATTTATCAAAGTTATAATTTCGTATTGTTGCAAATAATTTATATAGCAGTATCGTTTTCAATTTGAAGACTTGCTTTCTTTGTGTTTCAGAATTTTTAATTCTTTCATTTTCAATAACAACACCTATTATATTTAGAACCTATTCAATTATACATAAAAAAAGAATATTTGATCCTTTGTATACTCTTTTCACAATTCTTTTCATCCTGTATATATTGAATTCTCAGTGATTTGAAGGATTATTAACATTTACAACCTTAATAATATTAGTGATACCTTTAATGGCTATAGTATACCATTAATTTCAGGTAACCTCCTTTAGTTTGTTTACTTCATTCTGATTGAGTCTTACATTTGAAAATATAATAAGTACCGAATGTTTTTTACCCCATTATCAACTAATTTTGTTTAATTCTGATTTAGGGTTGACTTTTTTGTTTATATATAAAGTGTGTTGCTAAAAGCACCTAGAAAAGTGCCAACTAATACCATTTCTAAAGAGCACTGTACATAATCACCATACATGCTATTTCATACCATTAAATAAATGAAATAGGCTACCATTTCATATAACCCTAACTTCCGTCCTTCTTCTGCTTCGTCATCTTTAGTAAAGCAGTTTTCTTGTCGTGCTTAGTCTATGATGTTTAACATTATTATCAATTTCCCTTTTCTTTGAAACATGACTTCAGTAGATTCCTCCTCTTTTGCAACCAAATTGCAACGTAGGTTTCTTTCTCAATCCTAGTTTATCAGATTTGACAATAACGATGGCAGTGTTTAATTTTTTTCACTTGAATTTTGCAGCAACGCACCAATGTATTTCAAGAATCAAAAGTAAAAAATTACAAACAAACGAATAATTAGTACCAAACCTTTTGTACGCTTGACAAATGATCTAATGTTTTAAATAAATTACTTGATCGATTTTAAAATGGTTTTTCCTATCAACATGAATTATTTTAGAATGATTTGATTGAATATCTTTTACGTATGACTCATTTTCACACTCCATTGCTTTCTTATTGCTCGTGTGAAAATTAACAACCAATTCAAATCACAAAACATCAATTTGATGGTGTTCAATAGTTATCTGTTGTTTTACAAGGTTTGTTTAATATTATGTTGTCTCAATTTTTATTGAAGTGTGGAGATATTTATAAATTAAGGATTCACCATGTAGTTACTTATAATGTTTATATGTAAATTAACTTTAAATAGGGGATCATATCAAATAATATTAAAAGAAATAAACTGTTATTTATTCAATATTATTTGAATTCGGACTAATAGAATTAATCGCAATCAATTCTCCTTAAATGAAATTCAACTTAATGCGAGAATTAATTGCATAATAATTCTTTATAATTTTAATCAACTAAGAATTAATCTATGATCGCTTTTTTTTCCTTTTAATTAATTCCTTTAATCACTAAAATTTCTAAAAAAATGTAAGTTCAACTTTATGAGTGAATATTTAACGTGAATTATTCTATAACATTAGCAAATGCTTCTTCATTGTATAAACTATATGTACCGCTTAGAATTAGAACTTAATACCAGTTCCTACAAATATTTTTTCTTAACAAATTTAGCATAATAATAAAATAAATGAGAAAAGAAATATTATTTGATAATTTTCATCAACAAACGAAATAGAATATTGTTATGGTAATGTTTGCATATGCTTAAAAGACAATATTATATATTCTATATATTATAAAAGATTTTATAATTTTTATTTTACAAGTGTAATAGTTAAGTAAGACTATAAGTATGTTGGATGTATAGAAAAATATTACAAGCATTCATATATTAAATTATATTAAAATTTCTATCAAAATCCGTGGACAATGTCCAATTCAAACTCCAAAGAAAAGTCACGGTCAATGTTTGGAACTATGACATTATGTGTAGAGTAAAAAGGAATGAAGATTGATTACATGAAAAAGACAAGATGAAATTTAGAAATGAGTGAATGAAGAGTCGAATGTTAATCAATTATGAAATAAATTTTTAGTTGCATAAGAGGTGTTGTTGACTTGCTCAAGGAGGAGAGTTGTATAATATTTCTCTTTAGTTAAGCATGTTGGAATGTACTGAAGATTTACACTGGACTTGATAGATTTGCAAGTTTTGTCTTAGCTTTTTGCGGAAGAAATGCATAATTTATCTCCGAGTAAATTATACTTCCTACAAACTTCGGTTCATAATAATATGAATTAACTTTGGGTAATTTTGGAATTTTCTTCATAACACTCCTACTTTCATTTAAGTTATTTGCTTTATGCAAATATAGCCTCATATTTGTTCTACTTTACAATATACCTATCCAAAATAAATATTTTCTATTGATAATAATCTATTTCTAATATTTATGTTTGTCAATTGTGTTTCCTTACCCCATTTGATTTTATTGCTATTTTCTATAATGAAATGTCATTTAAAAATTATTTTATATGCACGAGTATTCCATATTATGGCGATACACTATTTCGCATTGAATTATGTTAGTTGTACTGTTTTAATTGATGTGCTTGCATGAATATTTAAACTAATGGAAAAAGATTATTCTGTTGTATGAAAAATTTGGTTGTATAATATTTATATTCTTTCTATATTTTCATGTCATATTATGTTATATGTATTAAGCAATATGATGTGTCAAAGCTAGTTTTTAATATTTTTCTAATGCACTTAGTATTGGATAATGTCAAAAGGTGGGATTTATCTAATTTGACTTGTTATTTATTTGAACTAAAAATTTACCAATTTTTCAATTTAACCATTATTTCTCTATGTCATCTTTGAAACACTATTATCAATAAAAAAATGTACACACGCACGAGTGCACACACACATAAATATATATATATATATATATGTGTGTGTGTGTGTGTGTGTATGTTAAATATAGGATAAACCTATATTGAATATATGATGCTCACACTTGAAATTTAGTACTGATGTATAGTAATGTATGGCTTGTCAAGTTACGAATAATTGGTGGTTGATGTTATCGTTTATTGAATGAAGCCATTATGATCTAAAAAAATAGCTATACTTTGTGTGCTTTGAGATTACTTAAATAGATTTATCAGTAAATGTTTGTTAATAGAATCCAAGAAAAATATACCATATAAAAAAATAAAATCCATAAGCATACAATTTCATCTTTATAACTTGAAAATTTTAAAAATATAGTGGCAAACAAATTATAAAGTGAACTCTGTGTGCGCAGCACGTGTAACGACCCGGAATTTTGACCAAATTAAATTGAGAATATTTAATTAATTTTAGATATTTGAACGATGATTTAATTTGAATCCCGAATATAACTTGGAATTTGGCGATTAAATTTTACAATTTAATCTATTGAAACTGAATAAAAATTTAAATCTTCAATTTAAAGCCGAAGGAAAAATGTTTCAAAAGCTTTTAAAATTCGTATTGATGGTACTGAAGATAACGGAAGCTTCAGAATCCAATTTCATATTGGTTTGTTCAGTTTTGAATTTATATCGTTCGAATCGAATTTAAAAATAGCCGTCCGAGGCGCAGTCTCGGAATTCGACGAAACCAGTTCCATTGGGTCCGTAACGTTGAATTGTTATCGGATTTCAAATATCGTATTTTTCGAAGTTTATATGTGAGCGCACGACAGGAAAACGCATCGAAATTATTCGAATTCGAATTTAAATTTAAACTTGAATTTGGTCAAACATATACACGTTCGTTCCCTTAATTCACGCCAACAATCACGCAAGAAATCACGATACCAAATCGTGCCACCCATGTTCTCCTGTTTTCCCCCACTCTCCTTAAACCATCACGCAAACAGTTTTAAAAATAAAACCAAACGAAACTTTCGAAAATCAAAAGAAAAAAAAAACTATCTCGTTAATGGCCGAGTATTCAGATCAAAAGAAAATCAGAGAAAAGGAATTGCGAATGAACGGAAACGAAATCAGAGGGAAAGCATATAAAACGCGAACTTCCTTTCTTCCTCACCAGTTCAAATTCGAGCCGAGGCATGACTCCTCTTCAATTTATTTTGTTCAAATTCGTTTCAACTGGAAAAAGAAAGGGGAAGTCGTTCGAGGTTGGGGTCGCGGCTGTCTACGAGCGACAGTTTGAGGCGATTGCGGGGTGGAGTCGCGTTCGAATAGGCGAGAAGAGCACGGTCGATTTTAGGGCGTCGCGACTCAGGATTCGCGTGAAGCTGGGTGGAAATGAATTCGCGAGTTCGAGTAGGGGTTTCGCGAGTGATAGGGCGGCGGCTTCGAGCAGTATCATACGACGTAGTTGAGCTCGAGCATCGCGAGGTCGCGATGACGGCAGGCAGCGATTTGCGATCGAAGAGGGAGAAGAGTGCGAGCGTGTTGGTGAACGAAATCGTAAGCTAGGGGTTCGCGCGTGGGAATTTGGGCTCGAAGTCCAGCAAGGCGGTGGAGGTGACTGTCGCGATGATGGTTTGGGTGGCTGTTCGACTTTGGGGATCGAGAATTGATGGGTTCGATAGGCTCGGCATGGGCAGCAGGCATTGGGAGGGGAAGAGGTGGTTCCTTATGGTAATTCTTTTAACCCTTAGGATTTTCCCTGATCTGATAAAGCTACTGTGGAAAACTTTCATGTATACAGAGAAACATTTTCATGTGCAGTTTTAAAATTTATATAATGATGTACATGTAGAAAAATATTCACAGTGAGGTTTAAAAATAATAATAAACTAAAATGAATATACATATATACCTATCTCTATTTATTAGTTTAATTTTAAGGTAATATATTCATTTAATTAGCTTAATTAATGATTTGAGAAATTTTTGTTAAAAGAAAATTTGTTGGGGATTAAATTGTTAGATAAAATAATATACGAACGAAAAATTAGATGTTCGATTTATTTCGAATATTAATAATTTGTATAATTATTTATACAAGGTATAAATCAAGATAATTGGGTCGAGATTGGAAATGGATGCTAATAAAGCTAAGGTGAGATCTTCTCACTCACATTGAAAAGTGGAAATTTTCAGCTATTGATTTGATTTACTGTTTGGATGTGTGATATTAGATATAGTAGTATATACCTATTATATATATATAGCAATATATACATATTGGCATATGTATATATTGGATTGATTGATTCCCGCCTCGTATAGCGGATGAGACCCTATTGCGCCGTTAGTAAGCGGATTTATAAAAACCTATATACCGCGATAATTCCGTACTGGAGCGGAATTGGTATTGTGCTAACATCTTTGGATGCAGGGAAACAGGTTGGAGGGATCCAACTGGACCCCTCACATTGATTGAATTTATTTCTACTGTGATGTGATAATCTGTGAATGATTATTGTTGTTATTGAATTGATATCTGGAAATTGTTTGAAAAGCTAAAATTTAGCTGAATGGATGTTTTGACATCATTGGATTCCAAAGATAAACGAAATTGAATTTTTGAAATTCAAATAGAAAATTTCTAAGTGAATCAATTTTTGAAATTGAAGAAATTTTGAAGAGAGAAATCTTTAAAGTATAAAAAGTAGATTTTTATAATCTTATCGAATTAATTCCAGAATCAAGTGAAAATGTTAAATAAATGGATTTCGTAAAATAGTGATTATGATTTGAAGAATTTAATTTAAGAATTTGGATTTTTAAATAGATTGAAAGAAACGATTGGAATTTATTTCCTTAAAAAGGAATTTATTTCCTTAAAAAGGAATTTATTAAAAGAAGATAAGTTGAAAATCCAACTAGAAATTTAATTGGGTAAATTGAAATAATTTGGGAAATCAATGTAAAATGATTTCAATTTGAAGAATCCATTTAAAAACAGGATGTTGAATAATTTGAGAAAAATAAGGAATTTATTTTAGTAGTGAAAATAAATTTAGAAATCAATATTGAAATTGATTTGGTATTGAAGTTTTTATAAATGGAATTGGAATTTATAAAAGTTGTTTATAAATCCGAAATCACTTATTTTGATGAGTTAAATATAGAAGTTAATAAAAGAAGATTTATAAGTCGAATTTGTTATTAAAATGGAAATAGAATTTATAAACGTTGTTTTATAAATTCGAAATCAATTAGATTTGATAAATTAAATATAGAAGGACATTAAAGAAGATATATTCGCGATTTTAAATAGCGAATTTTTATTGAAATAAAATGTGTAGAAAAGACTGAAATGTGGTTAGTGAAGTATATTCACGATTTTGGACAGTGAATATATTTTTAAGTAAATTGGATAGGGTTTCGGGAAAGCGATATTATGAAATGAAGTTAATTGTTTTAAAAGATGTTTTAAAACGTGTAAACTATCGAAATCATAGATTTTAACATTTATTGTTGAAATAGACGTTTTCGAAAAATAAGGAAATGGTGGACTATAACACTGTTGTTATAGTAAATGATTTCCGAAAGGAAATATTTTATATAGTATTGGGATTTATATATCTATCTTAATTCCGAATCCCTATACTAGTGATTTCGAGTCGTTGTAACGATGTTTTACGCGACATTCGTTTTGACTCAAATAAATGTGATTTAAGAATGATTTCCTTAAAGAATGAAATGTATACTTAATATTGATTTAAGTATATCGAATATTTTCTAAGTGTTGAAAATAAATGATTTGTGAATTACTTATTTTTGAATAAGTATGGAAATGCTTTTCCAATGTGAAATGAACTGTTTGAGTGTTTATCTTTTAAAGATAAATTGAAATGTGGCAATTGATTTGAAAATTGTTTTCAAATGGTTAAGTGTGGAAATTTTATATCTAGTAAAGATATTTTTGAAGATGAAATAATTTGGAAAATTATTTGGAATCTGATGATGTTGCGCATCTTTATTGATAGTTAAATAACCGACTATCAATAATTACCTTTAGATAGGTATTGGTTGTGAATTGAATGAATTTGAATGCCACACTTATTTTTGAATAATCGCTCACTATTCGGGTTAGCCGGGAAAGGACCATGGGGTCGTATAACCCATTCCGAATATGTGATACGTCGTTATGAATCACATTTGAAGACCGGTGTTGAAGACCGGATATTTTTGAAAACGGAAGGATTACCGTCGAGTTACTCTACATCGGCTGATCTCCGATTTAGAGGTTTTATCACCCTTAGTGACGGGAAGTCCTGACGTGATTGAAAATTATCCGGATATGCAAGGGCTTCGTGAGAAGTGCCTTCGGTTCTGTTCGATCCCGGAACAGACTTGTATGGATTGTGTGTCTGACGTTACAATTTGAGATATAAAGCTGATTTCTTTCAAATACATATCTGTTGGTGGCGGAGAATTTATTCTCTTAGCTTAACACCCTTCTCTGAGACATACGAGCTCAGAGGTTATGTAGTTGAAATTTATCAGCGATATATCCCAATTTGGTAACGTGACATACTGAGTGTTGCTGTGAAATGATCAGTGTTTGATCATTTGCGATATGATCATTTGTTTGATCTTATATCTTTGTGATCATAGGTTGATCATTTTGTTTGACCCGAAGCAGGGCTTTTTAAGAAAGCGTAGCTTTGTGGACGAGACTTCGTCGAGCCTCACACCCCGGAAATGGTCGAAACAGGACGAATGCGGCAAGGTTCTAGGGAGTAGCGCCCCTTAGTGTATGTCATTCCTTCTGGATAAAGGTGGTATCATGGTATGGAGCCCAGATACTTAACCTCTGTGGTTACTGCATTATTTTTTCTATGTGGTTTGTTGGAATCGGGGATCCTCGGGAAGATCGGTGACGATCGGGGGATGGCATACGCATGTCAGTAGTTACCTATTTATGCAGAGGTAACCCGGCCTTGTGTTGGCAGAGATCCGGTTAGGTTCTCGGGTCGTCTATTCCAGGGACGTACCCATCGTGGAAAAGGAAGTTCCTTAGCCTGACCATTTGTTGGAAATCCAAAGAAACAATACGAGCCTTGTACGGTTTTAGTTGTAGAACCTGCCATCTAATATGGCAGCTATAGCAAGCATACTATAATGGTACCTATGCTGGCTAAGATTTATATTCTACTTTCGAAATGTTTTCTACACTATGCACTAATAATAATATCAAAATGAATTTGATTTTTGCGTAGTAAGCATCTTTGACTATCATAAGAAGAAATCTCCTCCAAGTCTGCGTTTGCATTGTGTGTGTGGCGGGAGGTCTTATGGTAGTTTCATTTTCCAAAAGCATTTCGAATTGACTTTAAAATTATCCTGTTGTTTATTTTAAAGAATAACTGTTTTACGATCTCACACCAGTCACCATGACTGACTCGGAGTTTATTGTTTCCCTTCTAAACTCTGGGTGCCCACCAATTTCCACACGGGCAGCCTAGAGTTATATTATCAGGATATTCTGGATATTCTGGAGCTTGGAAGCAAGCTGGATGGCGAGACGTAGCATTTGTATCTGATATACTTATTCCGCTGTGTATTCTGTATGAGGACAGGTTATATAACTGTCCATTGTTGTATATTGACTCTGATGATTGATGTATGTATAAACTGATATAGTTCTTTGTTTTAAAAGACTAGTATTTATCTATTATATATTGTTCCGCTGCGATATGTGAGATTCTGATATTGTTTTCTGTTTCTGTATCTGATGTTATTCTGTTGTTGTTCTTTCTTCTCTTTTTCTTCTTTATTCTTCTTCTGCCTTTTTCTTCTTTCTAAAACCCTCACTATTGGAATTTCCGGCACTCGATTGCTCGACAGTCGATAAAGTGAGTATCGATGTCGAATTTTCGAAAGTCGAAAATTTCAGGATGTGACAGAGTGGTATCAGAGCATATGGTTAAGCGACAACCCTGCTCTGTTGGGTGTTACTCATTAGAGATAGAGTCAGTAGTACTCTAGAATGAGTTGAGTGTAATAATAGATATGAGCGCGTATTTGTTATTGAATATGAAATTGTTTTGTATTGTGTTGACTTATCGGTTGATTGTTTATGGATCCTGGTCGGTGCAGTCTAGCTAACTGTAATCGATAGGGGTTTCTAAACTCTTAAACAAGATAAACCGACACAGTATTGTTTTAAATAGGGTAAATGAAATAATTTTGCCCAAAGCTATTTTGTATAAGAAAAGAAAAAAAATTTCTGTAAATTATTATGATATATGGATGCATGGTTGTTAGGAAGTAATAATGTTAATTATCCCCATTAATATATATGTGGAGATTGTAAATGAAATTGGAATTAAAACAAAGAACCAAGAAATAAATGCACATACTAATGAAATTAAAGAATGTAAATTATAAATGTGATTTGTAATTTAAAACGGAATTCCAGAGAAGTTTTGGAAAAGTTTTGAAAGGAGTTTGAAAATTTTGGAGATTTGGAAAGTTTAAATCATTTTTGATTTGAAAATGAATTTTAAAGGTTTGAAAAATGTTTTGAAGAGATGAAAAGCTCTAAACTCTTTTCGGTCGCTGGAAAATAACTTCGATGATGACCGCGGCATCATTGGTGTTCATTTTCGGGTTTCCAAAAGAGGAATTGCTGCTAAATTGTTTTAAATGGGAGTTGTTTGAAAATTTTGAATTTTTGTTTTGGAAAATTCAAAGGATAATTTGAATTGTTTTCAAAATGGCTTTGAATGTTGGTAAACTCTGGAATGCTATATAAAAATATTTATGAAATATTATGAAGTTGATAACTTGTAAAGTTTAAAGTTTAAATAAAAATCCATTTAACGAATGAAATCTATAAATATGAATTGGAAGCATAAGGAAACGAATTCATATATGAATAAAATGATAAATATGAATTGTAAATGTGATTTATAAATGAAAATGGAATTCCAGATAGATATTGGAAAATTTAAAATTCATTAATGAAATGAATTTGTAATATGAATATATAAGTGATTATATAAATCGAAATGAAAATAAGTTGATAACTTATAGAATATTTGAAATCTGATTGAAATGAAAGTTCAAATTGAAATAAAAGGATTTGTGAACAAATAAATAAATTTGCAATGGCAAATGCGAGAAAATAAAATTGAATGTTAAAATTCATTTCGAATTTGTAGGCAATAAATTGAATTGTAATTTGTAATGAATTAGTAACTAAAACTAATCTAAAAAGAACAGTTATGAATGAAAGTTGTTGGTTAATAAAATAAACCGAATAAAAATATGAAATGCAAATTAGATTTAATGGAATCAATTGCAAATGAAATGAACTAAAGATAAAATTGAATTCAAATAAAATTGAAATGAAAAATTGAACGAAATTGAATAGGTAACTTCAATAGCGAATTTAAAGAGGATATAAGAAGTATCGAAATTTTGTAATAGACTTTGCAAATTGGTTTGAATATATGTAACTAGATATTATGGCTAGTAGGATATACAGGTGTTATAAAGGAATTGGGATTTTACTTTCAAGGATAATTTGAATTGCTCGACAAAAAGGTAAGTATTTAAATTTCAATATGAGATTTGATGACTTATTTCTCTAGCCGCTTGGCTTTTTCTTTTTCTTTTTGAAATCTGAGAGTCCGTAGGGACGTTTTGTAGTCGTGCCGTATTAGCTGCGCAAAGGAGACGCTGGCGAAATTTTTCGGAAATTTAGGGCGTTAGAAAATTTTTGAGAAATTTTGAAAGTTTAAAATTTGAATTTAAACTCGAATTTGAATTTTGAAGTTAAACAATGTTGTTTGAAACCTATAATCGAAGTTAGAAAGATAGTTGGAATAATAACGAATCTTTAGTAGAAAGATTTGTTTTGATGAATTGATAAAACTATTGGATTGTGAAAAATAGTAGACGAGTTAAGGACCATTTTCCCTAACTTGTAATTTCGAGGACGAAATTCTTTTAAGGAGGGAAGTCTGTAACGACCCGGAATTTTGACCAAATTAAATTGAGAATATTTAATTAATTTTAGATATTTGAACGATGATTTAATTTGAATCCCGAATATAACTTGGAATTTGGCGATTAAATTTTACAATTTAATCTATTGAAACTGAATAAAAATTTAAATCTTCAATTTAAAGCTGAAGGAAAAATGTTTCAAAAGCTTTTAAAATTCGTATTGATGGTACTGAAGATAACGGAAGCTTCAGAATCCAATTTCATATTGGTTTGTTCAGTTTTGAATTTATATCGTTCGAATCGAATTTAAAAATAGCCGTCCGAGGCGTAGTCTCGGAATTCGACGAAACCAGTTCCATTGGGTCCGTAACGTTGAATTGTTATCGGATTTCAAATATCGTATTTTTCGAAGTTTATATGTGAGCGCACGACAGGAAAACGCATCGAAATTATTCGAATTCGAATTTAAATTTAAACTTGAATTTGGTCAAACATATACACGTTCGTTCCCTTAATTCACGCCAACAATCACGCAAGAAATCACGATACCAAATCGTGCCACCCATGTTCTCCTGTTTTCCCCCACTCTCCTTAAACCATCACGCAAACAGTTTTAAAAATAAAACCAAACGAAACTTTCGAAAATCAAAAGAAAAAAAAACTATCTCGTTAATGGCCGAGTATTCAGATCAAAAGAAAATCAGAGAAAAGGAATTGCGAATGAACGGAAACGAAATCAGAGGGAAAGCATATAAAACGCGAACTTCCTTTCTTCCTCACCAGTTCAAATTCGAGCCGAGGCATGACTCCTCTTCAATTTATTTTGTTCAAATTCGTTTCAACTGGAAAAAGAAAGGGGAAGTCGTTCGAGGTTGGGGTCGCGGCTGTCTACGAGCGACAGTTTGAGGCGATTGCGGGGTGGAGTCGCGTTCGAATAGGCGAGAAGAGCACGGTCGATTTTAGGGCGTCGCGACTCAGGATTCGCGTGAAGCTGGGTGGAAATGAATTCGCGAGTTCGAGTAGGGGTTTCGCGAGTGATAGGGCGGCGGCTTCGAGCAGTATCATACGACGTAGTTGAGCTCGAGCATCGCGAGGTCGCGATGACGGCAGGCAGCGATTTGCGATCGAAGAGGGAGAAGAGTGCGAGTGTGTTGGTGAACGAAATCGTAAGCTAGGGGTTCGCGCGTGGGAATTAGGGCTCGAAGTCCAGCAAGGCGGTGGAGGTGACTGTCGCGATGATGGTTTGGGTGGCTGTTCGACTTTGGGGATCGAGAATTGATGGGTTCGATAGGCTCGGCATGGGCAGCAGGCATTGGGAGGGGAAGAGGTGGTTCCTTATGGTAATTCTTTTAACCCTTAGGATTTTCCCTGATCTGATAAAGATACTGTGGAAAACTTTCATGTATACAGAGAAACATTTTCATGTGCAGTTTTAAAATTTATATAATGATGTACATGTAGAAAAATATTCACAGTGAGGTTTAAAAATAATAATAAACTAAAATGAATATACATATATACCTATCTCTATTTATTAGTTTAATTTTAAGGTAATATATTCATTTAATTAGCTTAATTAATGATTTGAGAAATTTTTGTTAAAAGAAAATTTGTTGGGGATTAAATTGTTAGATAAAATAATATACGAACGAAAAATTAGATGTTCGATTTATTTCGAATATTAATAATTTGTATAATTATTTATACAAGGTATAAATCAAGATAATTGGGTCGAGATTGGAAATGGATGCTAATAAAGCTAAGGTGAGATCTTCTCACTCACATTGAAAAGTGGAAATTTTCAGCTATTGATTTGATTTACTGTTTGGATGTGTGATATTAGATATAGTAGTATATACCTATTATATATATATATAGCAATATATACATATTGGCATATGTATATATTGGATTGATTGATTCCCGCCTCGTATAGCGGATGAGACCCTATTGCGCCGTTAGTAAGCGGATTTATAAAAACCTATATACCGCGATAATTCCGTACTGGAGCGGAATTGGTATTGTGCTAACATCTTTGGATGCAGGGAAACAGGTTGGAGGGATCCAACTGGACCCCTCACATTGATTGAATTTATTTCTACTGTGATGTGATAATCTGTGAATGATTATTGTTGTTATTGAATTGATATCTGGAAATTGTTTGAAAAGCTAAAATTTAGCTGAATGGATGTTTTGACATCATTGGATTCCAAAGATAAACGAAATTGAATTTTTGAAATTCAAATAGAAAATTTCTAAGTGAATCAATTTTTGAAATTGAAGAAATTTTGAAGAGAGAAATCTTTAAAGTATAAAAAGTAGATTTTTATAATCTTATCGAATTAATTCCAGAATCAAGTGAAAATGTTAAATAAATGGATTTCGTAAAATAGTGATTATGATTTGAAGAATTTAATTTAAGAATTTGGATTTTTAAATAGATTGAAAGAAACGATTGGAATTTATTTCCTTAAAAAGGAATTTATTTCCTTAAAAAGGAATTTATTAAAAGAAGATAAGTTGAAAATCCAACTAGAAATTTAATTGGGTAAATTGAAATAATTTGGGAAATCAATGTAAAATGATTTCAATTTGAAGAATCCATTTAAAAACAGGATGTTGAATAATTTGAGAAAAATAAGGAATTTATTTTAGTAGTGAAAATAAATTTAGAAATCAATATTGAAATTGATTTGGTATTGAAGTTTTTATAAATGGAATTGGAATTTATAAAAGTTGTTTATAAATCCGAAATCACTTATTTTGATGAGTTAAATATAGAAGTTAATAAAAGAAGATTTATAAGTCGAATTTGTTATTAAAATGGAAATAGAATTTATAAACGTTGTTTTATAAATTCGAAATCAATTAGATTTGATAAATTAAATATAGAAGGACATTAAAGAAGATATATTCGCGATTTTAAATAGCGAATTTTTATTGAAATAAAATGTGTAGAAAAGACTGAAATGTGGTTAGTGAAGTATATTCACGATTTTGGACAGTGAATATATTTTTAAGTAAATTGGATAGGGTTTCGGGAAAGCGATATTATGAAATGAAGTTAATTGTTTTAAAAGATGTTTTAAAACGTGTAAACTATCGAAATCATAGATTTTAACATTTATTGTTGAAATAGACGTTTTCGAAAAATAAGGAAATGGTGGACTATAACACTGTTGTTATAGTAAATGATTTCCGAAAGGAAATATTTTATATAGTATTGGGATTTATATATCTATCTTAATTCCGAATCCCTATACTAGTGATTTCGAGTCGTTGTAACGATGTTTTACGCGACATTCGTTTTGACTCAAATAAATGTGATTTAAGAATGATTTCCTTAAAGAATGAAATGTATACTTAATATTGATTTAAGTATATCGAATATTTTCTAAGTGTTGAAAATAAATGATTTGTGAATTACTTATTTTTGAATAAGTATGGAAATGCTTTTCCAATGTGAAATGAACTGTTTGAGTTTTTATCTTTTAAAGATTAATTGAAATGTGGCAGTTGATTTGAAAATTGTTTTCAAATGGTTAAGTGTGGAAATTTTATATCTAGTAAAGATATTTTTGAAGATGAAATAATTTGGAAAATTATTTGGAATCTGATGATGTTGCGCATCTTTATTGATAGTTAAATAACCGACTATCAATAATTACCTTTAGATAGGTATTGGTTGTGAATTGAATGAATTTGAATGCCACACTTATTTTTGAATAATCGCTCACTATTCGGGTTAGCCGGGAAAGGACCATGGGGTCGTATAACCCATTCCGAATATGTGATACGTCGTTATGAATCGCATTTGAAGACCGGTGTTGAAGACCGGATATTTTTGAAAACGGAAGGATTACCGTCGAGTTACTCTACATCGGCTGATCTCCGATTTAGAGGTTTTATCACCCTTAGTGACGGGAAGTCCTGACGTGATTGAAAATTATCCGGATATGCAAGGGCTTCGTGAGAAGTGCCTTCGGTTCTGTTCGATCCCGGAACAGACTTGTATGGATTGTGTGTCTGACGTTACAATTTGAGATATAAAGCTGATTTCTTTCAAATACATATCTGTTGGCGGCGGAGAATTTATTCTCTTAGCTTAACACCCTTCTCTGAGACATACGAGCTCAGAGGTTATGTAGTTGAAATTTATCAGCGATATATCCCAATTTGGTAACGTGACATACTGAGTGTTGCTGTGAAATGATCAGTGTTTGATCATTTGCGATATGATCATTTGTTTGATCTTATATCTTTGTGATCATAGGTTGATCATTTTGTTTGACCCGAAGCAGGGCTTTTTAAGAAAGCGTAGCTTTGTGGACGAGACTTCGTCGAGCCTCACACCCCGGAAATGGTCGAAACAGGACGAATGCGGCAAGGTTCTAGGGAGTAGCGCCCCTTAGTGTATGTCATTCCTTCTGGATAAAGGTGGTATCATGGTATGGAGCCCAGATACTTAACCTCTGTGGTTACTGCATTATTTTTTCTATGTGGTTTGTTGGAATCGGGGATCCTCGGGAAGATCGGTGACGATCGGGGGATGGCATACGCGTGTCAGTAGTTACCTATTTTTGCAGAGGTAACCCGGCCTTGTGTTGGCAGAGATCCGGTTAGGTTCTCGGGTCGTCTATTCCAGGGACGTACCCATCGTGGAAAAGGAAGTTCCTTAGCCTGACCATTTGTTGGAAATCCAAAGAAACAATACGAGCCTTGTACGGTTTTAGTTGTAGAACCTGCCATCTAATATGGCAGCTATAGCAAGCATACTATAATGGTACCTATGCTGGCTAAGATTTATATTCTACTTTCGAAATGTTTTCTACACTATGCACTAATAATAATATCAAAATGAATTTGATTTTTGCGTAGTAAGCATCTTTGACTATCATAAGAAGAAATCTCCTCCAAGTCTGCGTTTGCATTGTGTGTGTGGCGGGAGGTCTTATGGTAGTTTCATTTTCCAAAAGCATTTCGAATTGACTTTAAAATTATCCTGTTGTTTATTTTAAAGAATAACTGTTTTACGATCTCACACCAGTCACCATGACTGACTCGGAGTTTATTGTTTCCCTTCTAAACTCTGGGTGCCCACCAATTTCCACACGGGCAGCCTAGAGTTATATTATCAGGATATTCTGGATATTCTGGAGCTTGGAAGCAAGCTGGATGGCGAGACGTAGTATTTGTATCTGATATACTTATTCCGCTGTGTATTCTGTATGAGGACAGGTTATATAACTGTCCATTGTTGTATATTGACTCTGATGATTGATGTATGTATAAACTGATATAGTTCTTTGTTTTAAAAGACTAGTGTTTATCTATTATATATTGTTCCACTGCGATATGTGAGATTCTGATATTGTTTTCTGTTTCTGTATCTGATGTTATTCTGTTGTTGTTCTTTCTTCTCTTTTTCTTCTTTCTTCTTCTTCTGCCTTTTTCTTCTTTCTAAAACCCTCACTATTGGAGTTTCCGGCACTCGATTGCTCGACAGTCGATAAAGTGAGTATCGATGTCGAATTTTCGAAAGTCGAAAATTTCAGGATGTGACAGCACGGGTTCGCACTAGTACAATTCATGTAATTAAATTAAAATATCAATCAAGGATTATCTATTGATTTGTAACCAACTTTGTTCCATTCTAAATTATTTGCAAGTCTAAAATACACAATGACTATGCTGCATTAGTTGGAGAAAAAAAGATAATTAGATGCTTAAAAATGCATCTCAAATTTTACTACAATACAAATTCATAAAAATCAAATAAAATAATATCATACTTTGTATTATCCAGTGCGTCGTCAACAAATTACCAATTGGGAATGTATAGTCGATTGTTAATTCCATCGATCAATAAAAATAAGGGAATAACGTTAATCTATTTGTTATCTGATATTTTACCCAAGCGACATTTCAATTAGACTAGACTATGAAATGATAAAATAATGGATTATGGACTTGAAGACGATCAACTACAAAGTGCGAATGTTAGGATCAATACCGATCCATCCAACCTTGAGAATTTAGCCCAGATTTAACCTAATCTCTTTCTTGATATACCAAATCTGATCGAGCCATGAGTTCAAATGGTGGAAAAACTGGGAGAAATTCTAAGAGAGATGCTCACAGAGGATGTTGTTTGGACTGACACCGCAAGAGAACCGAATGGACTTCCCAGATATAGCAAGACCTTGACATCATGGTGATAGTTGTGATCTTTTGGGCAGTGGTCGTAATGGCCACTCGTGGAACCATATACATGGTGAATCACGCTATGACCATCATTCAGGAAGGGAAGAAGATAACAATGAAATGATTGCTCATGCAATACAAAGATTGCTTCAACGGAATAAACAAGAAGATAGCTGGGAGATTTCCTCTAGTTGGAATCTATTTAGAGTGAAGATTAGGGTGGAATGATATCCAAGGTAGTTCATGATGCCATTAATGCCAAATTAAAATGGATTGGAGGATCTTATGTCCCATCTACTAAAGTATGACAAGCAAATGTATAGTGCCCGAGCGAATGACGATGTGAAGTGTAGATTCTTTACATTGTTTTTGGAAGGTTTAGTGACAATGTAGTTTTGCAAACTGGAGTCGGGATTCATATCGTCATATGATCAACTAACAAATAAGTTCTTAAACCAATTCAGAGTTTACTGTGAACAGCCAAAGGATGCGATGTCCTTAGCAAACATCCACCAATAGAAAGGAGAGTCACTGAAAAGCTACTTGAAATGATTCAATGTTTCAATAACGAAGGTATAGAGTCCATAGGATGCGGTGGTGTTGATGGTAATAGTTGGCGGAGTGGACATGGAAACTGATTTTGGAAGGTGGTTGACGATGACGCCGAATGATTATTATAGAAAGGAAAATCAATTTTTGTGCTTGGAAGATGTAGAGATGGAAAAGAGGATCAACGTTGATGGTTAGAATGGACCAAGCAGCGTGGTGAAGAGTACTAAAGCTGGTTAGCATGGTGGTAATATCAGAAGTGATGTAAACGATAATAAACGAAATAACAACAATGCTAGGGTAAGAAGCAGGACCCCAAGAAACAATTATGTTTTACTAGAGATGGAAAATGTACAAAGTTGAATGACTCCATAGAGAATATCTAGCTTGCCACACAAGACACGATTAGATACAGGGTGCCTACTCCGAGAGAGAGGATGGGGAAGAGAAATGCTCAGGGAAGTATTGTAGATTCCATGAGACTCATGGGCACAATACCAATAAGTGCCGACATTTAAGGGATAGGATAAAGGAGTTGATATAGAAGAACAAACTTCGGAATTATGTTAGGAATCTATAGGAAGACAGACAAGGAAATAACCAACATCCAAGGCAGCTACCTCAGGGAAACATGGAAGGGACAGTAGAGAGGGAACAAGATTGCCAAGGTGTGAATTGGTGATCAATACAATATCTGAAGGTCTACATCGCATGGAAAAGGACTGGAATGAGATGAACACTGTGGGGATTCATTATAGCATGCACCATAGGAAATGTGTTATGCTATCGAGGATGATGCTCCTGCTAAACAATAAAGAAGGTCGATGATGACATCTTCTTTAAGAACAGGGATGCCGACGGGGTCGAAGTTCCAACATTTGATCCAATGGTGATTATGATCGAGATTGAATCAGAACTATTCATCGAGTATTGATTGACAACGAAAGCTTGATGAATATTTTGTTTAAGAGGGAATTTGACGAGATGCAACTCAATGAAAAAGATTTGTTGCCTTGTAAACCTAGACTTTATGGTTTTACAAGAAAGGAAACATTTCCGATCGAATTTATTAAGCTGCCAGTGAAGCTAGGAGACAAACCCCGGAGGGTGATAAGGACTCAGAACATTGTTGTAGTATGCAGTTATTTCGCTTAAAATGCCTCTTTAGGCCAACCAACACTTTTTGACTTCATGATTGCTCTTTCTTTGTAACGACCCAGAATTTTGAACGAATTAAATTGAGAATATTTAATTAATTTTAAATATTTGAATGATAGTTTGACTTAAATTTCAAATTATCAGAATAAATTGGCGATTAAATTATAAAATTTAATCTATTGAATGCTGAATAAAGATTGGAATCTTCAAATTTAGGCCGATTAAAAATATTTCAAAAGCTTGTAAAATACATATTGATTATACTGAAGATAATAGAAGCTTCAGAGTTGATATTGGAAGTGATTTATTCAGTTTTGAAATTTTATCGTTTGAATCGACATTTAAAAATAGCCGTCCGAGGCGCAGTCTCGGAATTCGACGAAACCAGTTCCATTAGGTCCGGAATATTGAATTATTACCGAATTTCAAATTTCGTATTTATCAGAGTTGCTGTGTGAGCGTACGACGAATAAACGCGTTAAATTTTTAAGACGAATTCAAATTTAAATTTTATATTTATATTAATTAATATTACACGTTTTCTTCCCTTAGTTTCAGCCTGAAAACACGCCAGAGATTACGACAATGATCGTGCAACCCATCCCCTTCAATTTTAAATAATCACGCAAACCAGATTCAAAGGAATGAAATGTTTCTCGTTCAATTTAAAATTTCAAAAGGAAAAAAATGGCCGACACTCCTATTTACAGAAGCAAAATCAATTTCGAAACTTCCCTTTTTTCTCAGTTCAAAACAAATTAATGGCCACTTCCTCACATCTCTCAATCGTTCGCGAAATTCAAAAGCATCTCGCGACTGTTTCGTGGGATTGTTCGAACTCGACTAGGGCAGAGGCGGTGGCGCGCGCGACTGTGGGTGATCTAGAAGCATCGCGCGAGAAGTTGTGGTCATGGCGTTTCGTTCGCAAGCAGGGGAGGAGCTCATTCTCGAGCCAGAAGCTTGACCGGTGGCTTAAATCGTTTGCGTGTCAGGGGATTCACGTGGGAGGCGTGTCGCAGGAGGGTGCGGTGGCGATGCTAGCTGGGCCGTGGCGATTTGGCGGTGGGGGATGTGGACGAGGTGGTTCGAGCGATGATGTCACGATTTTGGGGCATCGTGATTTCGTGAGTTTGGAGGATTCGCGAGCAGTTCATCGTGGTCATCGACTGTTCGTAGTGGCGCTTGGGCATCGGGTGGTAGATTAGCGTGTAGCCGAGGCTGGGGTTTGGAAGTTCAAATCATCGCAGTGGCATCGACAAAGTGAGGTGGCAAATCGAGGTGTCGCGATGTCGATGGTTGCTAGGTATCGAGGTATTCGATTTAATTCCTATCTTCTTTCTTTTTGATTTAAACTCGATTCCATACATATATATATACAAAAAAAATGATGAAAGTAAAAAAAATTACTGTAAGGTCGAACTGCAGTTTTTATACATATATATATATATATATTAGAAAAATGAAATGATGATGTTCAATTTGCAGATTTTGAATTTATATATACGTACAGAAAATATATACATATATGGTTGAAAAGGGGTTTTAAAATACATACTAGTTTAAATAAAAAAATTGTTAAATAGAAATTTAATTATTATTCGATTATTTCGAATATTAATACATTGTATAAATTGTTTATACAAGGTTAAAAAAATCAAGAAGAAATGGTCAAAAATGGAAATGGATGGCAAATTAAAAGCTAAGGTGAGATTTTTCTCACTCAAATTGAATGTGGAATTTTTGCAGTTATTGATTTGATTGATTGCTATTGGATGTGATATTAGATATAGTAGGATATATCTATATATATAGCAATATATACATATTGGCATATGTATATATTGGATTGATGATTTCCTGCCTCGTATAGCGGATGAGACCCTATTGCGCCGTTAGTAAGCGGATATTTTTATAAAACCCATATACCGTGATAATTCCGTACTGGAGCGGAATTAGTATTGTGCTAACATCTGTGGATGCAGGGAAACAGGTTGGAGGGATCCAACTAGATTCCTCACCAGTATTTATTTATTTACAGATATTGATGTATATTCTGTTATCATATGTTGATATATGATGTTTGATGTTGTGATTGACTAATTGGTGCTGTTGCATCATCGGATTCAAGTTTTAAAAATAACGACTTTTACTTTAAAAGGATTTTAAAGTGATTTTTGGAAGTAGACGTTTTATTTAATTTTTGAATTAATAAATAAACGTTCAAATTTTAAAGTTATATAAATTTAGATTTTTGTGAAATATAACCGAAAGGTAATTTCTCTTGAAATAAAAGTTAAGAAATTTATAAAACGGTTTAAATTTGGATTTTCGAAATTATAAAAAAAAAACGATGTATGTAAAAGATGTACAAGATTGATATTTATAACTTTAAAATGTTGGTATTATAAAACGAGTTTTTATAAGCGTTAAAATGAATTTTTAAGAATTTATAAATAAATGAAATTTATAAATCGAGAACTTATAAATGGAAACGATTTTGTAAAATAAAGGAATTATAAGTATTTAACTTATAATATGGATTTTTGGTATAAGATTTGAGTTATGAATCGAATTGTTAATAAAGGAGATTTATTAAATTGAGGTTGTTAGAAAATAGAAATAGAATTTATAAACGTCGTTTTATAAATTCGAGATCAATTGAATTTGATAAATTAAATATAGAAGGTTGTTAAAGGAGATATATTCGCGATTTTGGATAGCGAGTTATTATTGAAATAAAACGTGTAGAAAATAGTGAAATGTAATTAGTGAAATATATTCACGATTTTGGACAGTGAATATATTGTTAAGTAAAATGGATATGGTTTTGGAAAAGTGATAATTGAAATGAAGTAATTGTTTTGAAAGATGTTTTAAAACAGGTTGAATATCGAAATCATAGATTTCAACATTTATTGTTGAAATAGACGTTTTCGAGAAATATAAGGAAATTGTGGACTATAACATTGTTGTTATAGTAAATGATTTCCGAAAGGAAATGTTTTATGTAGTATTGGGATTTATATATATATCTATCTTAAAATCCGAATCCCTATACTAGTGATTTTGAGTCGTCGTAACGATGTTTTACGTAACATTCGTTTTGACTCAAATGTTTTCCTTAAAGAATGAATATGTACTTAATATTGATTTAAGTATATTGAATATTTTCAAATGTTGAAAATAAATAGTTTTGTGAATTACTTATTTTAAATAAGTATGGAAATGCTTTTCCAATATGAAACGAAGGGTTTGAAATTTTACCTTTTGAAGATAAATTGAAAAGTGAATATTTGAAATTGTTTTCAAATGGTGAAGTGTGGAAATTTTATATCTAATAAAGATATTTTTGAAGATGAAATAATTTGGAAAATTATTTGGAATCTGATGATGTTGTGCATCTTTATTGATAGTTAAATAACCGACTATCAATAATTACCTTGAATATGGTATTTGTTGTGATTGGATGAATTTGAATGCCACACTTATTTTTGAATAATCGCTCACTATTCGGGTTAGCCGGGAAAGGACCATGGGGTCGTATAACCCATTTCGAATATGTGATACGACGTTATGAATTGCATTCGAAGACCGGTGTTGAAGACCGGATATTTTTGAAAACGGAAGGATTACCGTCGAGTTACTCTACATCGGCTGATCTCCGATTTAGAGGTTTTATCACCCTTAGTGACGGGAAGTCCGGACGTGATTAGAAATTTATCCGGATGTGCAAGGGCTTCGTGAGAAGTGCCTTCGGTTCTGTTCGATCCCGGAACAGACTTGTATGGATTGTGTGTCTGACGTTACAATTTGAGATATAAAGCTGATTTCTTTCAAATACATTTCTGTTGGTGGCGGAGAATTTATTCTCTTAGCTTAACACCCTTCTCTGAGACGTACGAGCTCAGAGGTTATGTAGTTGAAATTTATCAGCGATATACTCCCAATTTGGTAACGTGGCATACTGAGTGTTGCTGTGAAATGATCAGTGTTTGATCATTTGCGATATGATCATTTGTTTGATCTTATATCTTTGTGATCATAGGTTGATCATTTGTTTGACCCGAAGCATGGCTTTGTAGAAAGCGTAGCTTTGTGGACGAGACTTCGTCGAGCCTCACACCCCGGAAATGGTCAAAACAGGAAGGATGCAGCAAGGTTCTAGGGAGTAGCGCCCCTTAGTGTATGTCATTCCTTCTGGATAGAGGTGGTATCATGGTATGGAGCCCAGATACTTAACCTATGTGGTTGCTGCATTATTATTATGTGGTTTGTTGGAAATCGGGGATCCTCGGGAAGATCGGTTACGATCGGGGGATGGCATACGCGTGTCAGTAGTTACCTATTTTTGCAGAGGTAACCCGACCTTGTGTTGGCAGAGATCTAACCGTAACGTTAGGTTCTCGGGTCATCTATTCCAGGGACGTACCCATCGTGGCATAGGAAGTTCCTTAGCCTGACCATTTGTTGGAAATCCAAACTCCAATACGCACCTTGTACGGTATTAGTTGTAGAACCTGCCATTTACGTACGGTGGTCACCACTGTTTAGATGGTAGCTATAGTAGGCATACGATACTGGTCGTATGTTGGCTAAGATTAATATTATACTTTCGAAATGTTTTCTACACTATGCACTAATAATAATATCAAAAATGATTTGATTTTGCGTAGTAAGCATCTTTGACTATCATAAGAAGAAATCTCCTCCAATTCTGCGTTTGCATTGTGTGTGTGGCGGGAGGTCTTATGGTAGTTTCATTTTCCAAAAGCATTGCGAATTTGTTTTATTTTCTTTGTGAAAAAATAACTGTTTTACGATCTCACACCAGTCACCATGACTGACTCGGAGTTTATTGTTTCCCTTCTAAACTCTGGGTGCCCACCAATTTTCCACACGGGCAGCCTAGAGTTATGTTATCAGGATAGTCTGGATATTCTGGAGCTTGGAGATAAGCTGGATGACGAAACGTAGTATTTGTATCTGATATTATTTATTCCGCTGTGTATTCTGTATGAGGACAAGTTTATATAACTGTCCATTGTTGTATATTGACTCTGATGATTGATGTATGTATAAACTGATATAGCTCTTTGTTTTAAAAGACTAGTGTTATTTATTATATATTGTTCCGCTGCGATGTGTAAGATTCTGATATTGTTTTCTGTTTCTGTTGTTCTTTCTTTTTCTTTCTCTTTCTTCTTCTTCTCTTTATTTTCTCTTCTTCTATCTTTTTCCTCTTTTCTTCTTCTTCTACCTTTTTCTTCTTTTTAAAACCCTCACTATTGGAGTTTCCGGCACTCGATTTCTCGGTAGTCGATAAAGTGAGTAACGATGTCGAATTTTCGAAAGTCGAAAATTCCTGTACGTGACATTCTTCTTGGTCTTTGATAATGAAATTTCCCCCAGATGGTAGAGTGGGGGTAGTCCAAGGGGATCAAAGCACTAGAAGAGAATGTTACGTCATAGAGCCGTGGGAAGCATAGCATAAGGAGAAAGGAAGAAATAAAGAGATAACTCTCTACATCAGAACACAAAAAACATAATAATCACTGTCTAAGCCTCGACATGGGTCCACTAGTGACTAATATAGGGTCATGACCCATGGAAAGAGTCGGAAGAGGCTAGGACGGGACTAGTGGAGCTAATGGATGAGATCTAAGTGGATAAAGATGATCTGACAAAGATTGTCAAAGTTAGGTCTCTCAACTCAGCCTAAGGATGAAGAAGGAACTAGTTATGGTTTATATTGCGAACAGGGATGTGCTCACGTGAGCTCACTCTGACATGTTTGAGAATTCGCCTAAAGTTGTATGATGCGCATTGAATGTCAACCAAACTTTTGTTCTAATATAACAGAAAAGGCACAGTATGGAACCGGAGAGATCTACTGCATTGAAGAAGAAAGTGGATAATTTGTTAGCTAATGACTTATCCGAGAAGCACTATACTCAAAATTCTAGCAATTCCCGTGATGGTTAGGACGGTCAACAGAAAGTGTTGGACATGCATTGATTATTCAGACTTGAATAAAGTATGCCCGAAGGACCCCTTTCCCCTTTCGTGGATTGACAAACTCATGGATGGAGCAATCAGACTGATTCCTTTCATTTCAAGGCATTTTCTTTCATGTGGACATTCTTTAGATTGGATTGGATGAAATATAGCGGGATTCGCTGTTAGAACCATTAGAATAAAGTTTGCTTGTTGAATTAATGGAATTGTATTCATTATGTATAACTTTGTGTTGCTGGATTAGTGACATGGAAAACCATCACGTGTTTTGAAAATCGAATGTCTAGGTACTTGGGGATAGGTACCGATGGCCTCCTCTAAATCATGATCGGTTCATTAGAGTATAATCAGACTTTGTGTTGTTGGATCCTCTTTTCGCTCCTTAGTATCTTTCTATATATTCGTCAACTCCTACTCTAGCTATCCTCCTCATTTTCGAGCTTTCAAATACATAAATTAAATACAAATCGAAGATCGGTGGTTGTTGCTTTCAGTTTGGTTACTCTTTTTGAAGGTTTGGATACCGATTCAAGGGTGAACAGATTCAATATCTCAAGATGTTTTATTTAGGCATTGGACAAGGTATTAATATTCCAATTTATATAATTTATGTATATATATTTATATATCATTTATCATGTCATTATGCTATTATTATCCATATGCATATTATCACGAATTCATATATGTTTGTTTCATTAACAGTGGATGAATATGCTTGTATATATGTGTGTTAATTTATTTATATATATATATATATTTGTGTATATATCATTCGATAATAATAATAAATTTTTTATGTTTATTTTAATTTTCAAAAATAATTTAAAACATTTAATAATATTTAAAACTAATTTGATTTTAAAATACATGTATATATTATATATAAATTATACTTATAAATTTAGCAACTTATATATACCTAATATGTTTTGGAAAATAAAAATTTTAACCATATATATATTTATATATACATATATTTACGTAATTATTCTAAATATAAAATCTAAATTTTATAATATTTATATATATCTATAAAATATATGTAATATGTATGTTTGTGTGTATTTAATAGATTTTGTATATGTCCTTTTTTCGAAAAAAAAATTACTTGATTATTTCCTTATGGCAATCAAAATTAAAAAAGCCAAATTTTTAAATCTTAAGTTTTAAAAAAACCGTTTTCTAGCCGAATGTGTATGTATATATATAATTATTTATTTATATCAAAACACACACACACACAGATATATATATATATATATCTGTGTGTGTGTGTGTGTGTTTTATTATATATTGAATTCTTAATATTAATTTAATATGCATATATAGGATTATAAAAAAGATCTACAAGTTTCGAAATATATATATATATAATATGTTTATTTAAAATTAATATACTAATCTAAATTTGAATCATTAGATATTTTCTAAGCAAATCTAGATCTAAGATTTAGAACTTGAATTTTAAATTCCAATTTGAATTTATAGTTATTTATATTAAATTTTCAATCACTACATATAATAATATTAACAATACATATACATACATACATATACATACATACATACACATATATATATGCACTTACGTAAACTTATATATTTTAAAAATATCATTTTATAATACACGCACATATACAATTACATATTAGAGGACACATATGTATATGGAGGGGCTAATATGTCCGTTGCGGTATAATTCCCAACATTTATGCATGGGTATGTTAAACCATGTATATATTTTATGTTTCATGTGCACATAAACACAAATGTGTATATGATACAAATATTATACTATATATTAAACATATCATTAATATAATAATACCTTGTTATAAATAAAATAAAATATTGATTTTATTTTAAATAAATTTAGATAAGATCTAAATAAATTTAGACTTCATAGTCCCAGTAAGATCCAAATGGAATAAATTATTTTTTGAAATTTACATATTTACCCCGTTGCATGCTGAACTGGATCCAACAAAAGATGACATATGCAGTGGGCTCTTAAATATAATAAGGAGGAAAGTTGATGGTTGGGAATGCAACTTACTGTCTTTAGCTGGTAGATTGGAACTTATAAGGGCTTGTATTTATCTGATGATACAGTTCTAGATACAAAGTTTTAAGCTACCAAAAGCTACAATGAACAAGGTAATTCAAATAATTTCAAATTTTTTGTTGAAGGGTAAAAGAGCTAAAATTGCTTGGAACATAGTGTATACTCTTAAATTAGTGGGTGGCATTAATAGTGTTAAAAGTATGCCCTAGGGGCAATTATGTAATTTGTTACATTTATCTAAAACCGTGACTAATCTTGTTCAAAATAAAAGTTGTTTTTCTTTCTATCATATACTTATTATATAGTGATATAAATAATTAAGTAATTAATTTAAAGTGTATAGATGGAAAATCCTTAAATGAGATGTTATGTGATATTAATTACAAAGTGTTATAATCATGAGAACTTTATCACAATGAAAATAACACATTGTTTTAAATATTCCTAGTCAACATGTTTCGAGAAAGGATATCGCTTCATTTGTTGAGACTAGAGTACGTAACGCTCTCCTAACGTTGGGCAGTGTATTTCTCATTGCTGTTAGGGACACCGGGGGGTTAATACTAATAGTTATTGGATAACTATGGAATGACTCACTCAAGAGCTCTCTGTTGGTTAATATAACTAAGGTCAAAACAAACAGTCTTGAAGTGACGATGTTTCACAATCCCTCGACTTGAGAATACCATGGAACTTCAATGTGGACACTGCACTTTGATCATAGTTAAATCATGACATAGCATCCACCGAATGACTATAGTTGGGTCTGAGTTTAAGCGTTGGAAGTGAAACACTATTCAATAGAGAATTCGTCTCCTCAGTTATATGTGGTTAGTGTCATGGTCAACTATAGCCAATTCACAACCAAAGTCTCTGACCAGAGCAGTACGATTAATAATAATTGTTATTATTAAACCAATGATTTTGTTTTGGAATTACAAAGTTGAATGTGAACGATGTTGGAGTTTTGACCAAAATCAAATTCCATAAGTCCTAATGTGATATAGCTTTAACGAAGAGAATTGGTATAAATAATCATTACTACTTGGTACCACTTATAATAAGTATAATTGGATTTTTTGAAAAGATGTGTGTAACAACCTGCTTTTTCGTACAATTCAAGCTGACAATAAACCACGCTTGTCCAACCCAAATCGAACGGAAAGACGGATAGTTATGGGGAAAGAAAGAAGAAGAGAAGAAGAAGAAGAGAAAAGAAACTAAACAACACAAAATCTCACAATCACAACGAAACAATATACTATATAATATCAATGATCTTTAAAAAAAGGAAACTATTATATAAATACATCCATTAGAGTACAACAACAATCACAATCATCAGCTTAGACAGTTATAACAACATGTCCTCACAATTGCTGATAATTTCAATAACAAGCAGCGGAAATAAACATATATGAGAATACGACTTGAAGACCTCCAACTCGTCTCCTGAGCTCCAATGCATCCAAAGCAATCTATAAATATGCTCGGTCTGACCCGAGCATTATAATAAAATAACACCCGAGTCAGTTTGGAAAACCAGCGTGAGAAAAACACACCCAATTTTACTTTTAAAGTTATAGAAACCTTTAAAAAATCAAAGGTATTTCATAAGACCACGCCGCACATAAACACGGACGGGTATTTACCTTACGATAACCAAACCATTTCATATGAAATTCTCTGAATATTATAATAGTGTTTAAGATGCAAATACTTATTGATCATAGCCGAAATTGTTACATTAATTAAATTCTATCATACTAGGTTCTTTAACCAAAATCGAAGGCTCGTATTGGAGTGGATTCCAACTATGAAAGGGCACGGGTCTACCCACCGAATCCGTACACCTCTAGATAAAATGTACGGGAGGCTACAACACATTAACTGGATTTTCGACCCTCGAAAATCGACACTGATACGTCCATTGTATCATATGCCGAGCATTCAAGTGTCGGAAATACCGATTTGATCGGGTGAAAGAAAAGGTAGAAGATAGAAGAAAAGTAAACAACACAGAATCTCACAACGCGGCGAATAATATATAAAGCAACAATGATCTTTACAAAAAGGAAACATCTTTATTCATATATACAACATCAGAGTACACTAGACTTATCCTAAATTTGGACAGTTATAGAAACCTGTCCTTATATTGGCAAACATACAGACTCTATATTACAGTGGAAGAAAAATATATGTGAATACGTCTTGACCATCCAGCTCCTCTCCAACTCCAAAGTATCCAGCTAAACTTGGGAAAAACATGCTCGGTTTGACCCGAGCATTACATGAAATAACGCCCAGGTTAGTCTGGTAAACCAGCGTGAGTAAAACTCGATAACAAGTAACAACCAAACTGATTTATACATTTGAAAACTTTTCAAACAAAGGGTATCTCGTATGACCACACCGCACATAAAAACGAACTGGTTTTCACCTTACGATAACCAAAACATTTTATATCGAAATCCAGTGATATTATCACAGTGTCTAGGTTTAAAGTAAATAGATAAAAGAACTGAAATGCTTGCATCTCACATTCCAACATACTAGTTTCTACAATCGAAAATGTAAGACACGTATTGGAGATTGGATCTCAACAAAGACAAGGTAAGGGACTACCTTCCGATGATACACTTCTAGAAAATGCACCGATGCTAACAAAGAGCCGGCTGCCCCTTTAACATGACAGACTGGATTACCTCACATCCTTGACACCGAGGCCTTATACTACCATGGTATTTGCGCACAAACCAACTCTGAAAAGGACATCTAGAATGTTGTGACTGCTCCTAATGGTAGCTAACCACATAGCTCTGCTGCATGCCCTGTTTTTGCCATTCCTCCCGGTTGTGAGGCTTAAGGCTACACTTTACCTTTATGGATAGCAATGCATCTTGGAATGCTAACACTGCCCTCCAGGTGTTAGTGCAATGCCAGCATTCATCCATACAAGTTCGTTCTGGGTCCGAACGAAATCGAAGGCACTAACTCTACTACATCCATTTTGGAATCATCCTCAGGATTAGTAGTAGTAGCCCTTGCACTTCAAAGAGCACCGTCTTTAATCATCATTAAGAAGTCATCCACTCGAACGTACATGTTGGTTCGGAGTGGTTTTCAGATATATTAATCCGATCCCGGTCTATCCATACCAACAACCGATAATTTCCGGTTGACTCATTCCTGGTTCTTTTGGAAGTAAGTATTCGAGCCCTCACCATGGAACTCGAATTTTCATTCACGCTTCCTAAGTCAAATTAGGTCAAATTTGATAGTCGGTTATTTAACTATCAAATGAACAAACATCTAATCATGGTTTAATTTCCATATGGGATCCACCAAGCCTTTATTAATTCTCTTTAATTAATAAAAACACTTTATAAAACTTGATCAAAAGGTCTTTTCAAAACACTATTTCCAAACCCCTTACATTCCCTTTATACTTGAAACATTTATATACTTATCTCAACGGTATAAGTTTATTACCAAAACATTTTATTTTTCATGCCTTGAAACATGAAATTATATACTTATCTTATCAGTATAAGTATATTTACAAACTTTTCAAAGTTTTCTTCTTTCCAAAACCCATATTAAATAACCAAACATTTCTTCCAAATAAAACATCCCGCTTATCCTTTATCAAAAATTACCTTTTTTAAAAGCTCATCTCATATTTCAATTAATTTATAACTTTTAAAATAAATTTATAACCCACTTTTATAAACCCTTAAATTAATTTATAAACCTCTTTCCAAATCTTTGAAATGATTTATAAACCTTTTTCCTGTTTTTAAAACTCTTTATATAAACCATTCTATACTCCTTTATAAATATCATTTACAAAACATCATTTGTAAAACACCATAATAACCCTTTCCGATAGGAAAACCCCTTTCTATACGCAAGTTATCATTTATCAATACTTTTATAAGAATTATATAACTTAAAAAAAACCATTTATAAACCCTTAGTCTCAAATTGTTTAAAGAATTTAAATAAATTCAAAACCATACTTTATAATTTCCAACCGAGGCTTAGCAATCCTAATGGTACTGATTTAAGTTACCATTTTATTTCAATTTAATTCCAAGGCACTTATCAATTATTTACATAGGCCAACATATATGTAAATCCAACCAATTATCAAATTAGGGAATAACATGTCAATACAACTCAACTAGCATATACATGTCTAAACAACATAATATCAGGATGGTGATTTGTCCTGCTAAATAAATGTCCAAAATAATTTAATCAATTAATAGCAGAATGGGGATTTATTCTGCTAAACACATTTCCAAACAATCCAAACAATTACCCTATAGCTGAAAGGTGTTTTATTCTGCTAATGAATGTCCATACAACACATTCAATCACACTCTAACTTATTCACAGTTGTCTGTCTATTTAATATCATGGACAAGAGATCCTTTGGTTAAAATCAAACAACTTAGAAAGAACCCAACTTAAAACATAACCGATAAAGTTTAAAATAACTTTTAAGAACTAAATCATAATTTAATATAGATTAAAGCTTAATTAAATCTTAATAATAGAAATCAAATCATAATTAAGTCTTAATTAATTAAAAGTAAATTAATAATTAAACTTTAAACAAATAAACATTTACTTAAAATTAATCCGTAATTAAGTAATAATTAAGTAAATAATTAATCTTAAATTACATAATAACTAATTAAATAATTCATCTTTAATTAAATAATAATTAAAAAAATTAAACTTGATTACATAAAATAATTACCCTTATTAACTTAATTAATCATTAATTAAACTTCATAATAACTTACTTAATTATCACTAATTACTTAACCTAATTACTGATTAATTAACAAATAATTATCCTCAATTAATAAATTTAATTAATTATTAAACATACTTAATCCAGTTATAATTAACTTATGTGTTACTAATATGTTTGAGAATAGATTTTCAAATCATTTTAAAAAGAAACTTTAAAGTTAGAAATCAAACTTTTTCGAACTGCATCCATAGATACTATCGATATGGACACAATAACTTAGAATTAGCTTTCTAAGTTACCATCTAAAATTTTAACCTTACTTTGGATTACTTTTTAATACATAAAAGAAAAGGCTTTTTTAAAACTTTAACTCGAGTTAGAATTTAAACAAAACATTTACTAACTCAAAAATAGTAAACGATTAGATTTTCAAAATGGATCTCAAGTCCCTTAACAACTCAAGTTTCTATCTTCCATACTATTCAACCATAATCCGAGCATATATTAAAGATACCAAATCACATCATCATCATATTGTAGTAAAATCACCACATTCATATCCAAACACATCACCTAACCATCAGTCTCGAATCAAATGCTAAACTAAAAGTTAGCACATACACAAAACATCCAAGCCATATCATAGTTCAAACACAACATCATATATACATAACTGTAAAACCAACAAATATATAAAGGTAAGATCTTTCCCATAAAGTTAAGAATTTACTCACCGAAAGCTATCCAAACTCTCGCTAAATTAGAGTATGACATAGCACTTCCATTCCTAAGCAACAAGATGGAGTCTTTAACCCTGAATGCACTAGGTAGGCTCGACCTTGAAGGGAAGAGGAAGGAGACTTGTTTTGGTAAGGTGGAGCGACTTCGGATAAACATCGAATTCTCAATAATAAACCCGAAAATAGGTCATTTTGCAAATGATTTTTAGGCTACCTACTCATAGAATTTCTAAAAGGACTCTAGATAAAGTTATTGGAATTTCTTTTCTCTATCATTTCAATAAAAGAATCACTCACTTTCGATTTGTTTTGTAGAAGTTATGATCAAAAGAAGAAGGGTAATTTTCGAACTTGAAATTCTAGGTGAAAAATTGCTTTCAAAGATTGGGTATTTTGAAATAGCTATGATAGAAATTTGAAAAATGATCAACTAGAATGTTATAGCCATTAAAATTTCACACAGTTTTAAAAAGATAAAAACTCCATTTGAATTAGAAATGAGGAAGAAAGGGTTAGTGGAAAGAGGAGGAAAAATGGAGAAACATATGGCTATTTATAGGCAAGATTTCATCTCATCATTTTGTCAAGTCACATCACTCCCTTTATATATATAATTATGTTTAGTCACATCACTCTTATATATATAATTATTATGTTTGGTCACATCACTTTCTTTTTATATATATAATTATTATGTTTAGTCACATCACTTTATTTATATATATATAATTATTATGTTTAGTCACATCACTTTCTTTATGTATATATATATATAATTATTATGTTTAGTCACATCACTTTCTTTATATATATATAATTATTATGTTTAGTCACATCACTTTATATATATATAAGTTAAATAATTAACTAACTAAGATGTGACAAGGGATAATTATGGTTAATGATTACAAATCTAAGATGTGACAAGAGAGGAATATATATATTATATATAAGATTATTATTTTTAATACTACATCTTGTCACATAACTTACTAATCCAAATTAACATAAGATAATTTATTTCTAAGTGTACTATTATCTAGTTAATTAACTCTTAGATATATTTATAAATAATGCACAAAGACGAACAATGTTTCCGACAACTTTCCGGTGTCGAAAGGTCGAAATTTCGAAAAATGTTCTTCGGTCACATTTTATGTTTTTCTACGAACAATTTAATTTGATAAATAAATTTTGAAAATGATTTTACCATCATTATTGATTAATTATAATGAGTTTATTTTCATTATAAAACCTATATATTGAATATTTAAAATTAATTAAATATTCACAAATCAAAGCAGTTAAATTCCGAGTCGTTACATTCTTCCCCCTTAAAAGAATTTCGTCCTCGAAATTACACCTCGACCTATCCTAGAAAATACTTAACACTATACATCGGCTCGTATGATGTAAATAGACCATTCTTATGCAAAATCTGATTCGATCTCAACTCGAATACATAATTTCCTTCCGAACTAGTATCGCTCACTCGATTCTCTAGTGCGGACTCCGATCAGGCTCCTTGATTTGGAACCTCTATTCTCCATACATGGTTATAACTATGATAGAAAACTTTGGTCCCACACCAAGAACCCTCATCAAGTGCTCGCAGTCAAAATTCGAGCAATAGATTCTTATTCGGAACGATGCAACCACCTCAAAGTCATGTACTCGAATCTTGGATCACTCTATATGGAAAGAGAAATGATCTACTTCCAACTTACGCACTTACTTAATTGGTCCTCCCTAATACCAATTCTATTTCCACCAGATTATTTATGAAAACATTTCATAAACTACACTGGTTCAACTTGGATGCTATTTCACTACATCCTAAGATCATATATCCTTATCTAATTCCATTACTCCATTTTGAATTTATCTCTCAAAGAAAACTCAAGATCCAAATACCCGGCTTTTATTCAAAACTTTTTCAAATAAAACTCTATATTTCGATCATAGAAATATATATATATAGCTCGAGTAACTCCAAAATGACACTAAGGGACTGGGTACTACCAAACAGTATCATACATTCCCTTACAAAGAAGAGTAATACTCAAGAGAAGTGCTTACCATCCGAACACATCTCTTCCCCAAATTTTAAGTTATTTTCGAGCCACTCGAACTAGTTAACTAAAAGATATTTCTTTAGTTCAAAATATCATTTCTGAAACAACACCATACATTTTCCAATAAAACATTTAATTTCTAACTTGCTTTGGGTTTGTTCAGGTTGAACTTGTTTCGATCGTACAAGGATAAAGAGAATAATTTACTAAGTGTATTACAACGTTCACCTAGGTAAACATCTGATCGTCACTTAGTAGATTATTTCGATCATCACAAAACAATGAGACTCACTCCCCTTAACCAATCCAAATAAAATACTTCTTAACATTTTCATTTCCAACAATTTTTTTATTGGAACCACACTACTTTCAAATAATACTAGCATCACTTTGCAAAACCTTGAAAATCATTTTTCAAAAGCACCGAAATTTAAGTTCTCAAGTTTTCAACTGAAATTATTTTTATTTAAAAGACACATCTTATTTGGTCCATTTCCAAATATTTATTCCCAAATATTCTAACCTTTAAATAATACCCTTTAATCAATTCAAAATTTAATCCAATATTAACACCGAACGCCTCATAGTTAAATTGTGAAACATAATTCACAAGGTGTTCGTTTCATTTTTTTCCCTATTCCTATTTACCCAATCCATATCTTAAAAAGGAAACTTCCTATACACACTATCCATAGTCAATGCTCAACTGGACAAACATGACTAAACGAGCCTTAAATGATAATAACAACATATTATTATCTCCTCATACCTCAACCAACTATACTATACTATTTTTGAAAATCATTCTTTTTATATATAAAATATATTTTAGTTAAATTTATTTCATTTACCCAATTTCAAAATAATACCGTGTCGATTAAACTTGTTTAAGTGTTTAGAAAATCCCTATGGATAACGTTGGCTAAACGTATCGACCAGAATCCTTAAGCCACTCAACAGATCAAACAACACAATCTAAAACATTTTTATATCACTAACAAATACGCACTCTCATACACACACACACACACACTCAAACTCATCCAAGGGTTTCACTTATCCTATCTTTGATGAGACAAACCCTACCAAAGCCAAGGTTCTCACTTAACTTTCACCTCTGATACAAAATGTAACGAACCATAGCCTTTTCAACCATCCGTTCAGTGGCGACCGGTAGGCTTTTCAACCATCTCGGCCCCACCGTGGCATACACTGGTACCTCGAATCTGCTTTTACAGCCAACCTCGCGACTGTAAGCACCTAGCAAACCAACCCATCAAGGCCTTATACTACCTCTCCGGGACGTGTATGGGTAAGAGTCTCTTGCTCGCCACCAAACAGAAAGCGAGAACCCCCTATCACGTTAATCCAACCAATGGAAACAGATCCGATCCCGGTCTCTACATACCAACAATCGGTAATTTCCGGTTGACTCATTCCCGGTTCTTTTGGAAGTAAATATTCGAGTCCTCACCATGGAACTCGAATTTCCATTCATACTTCTTAAGTCAAATTAGGTCAAATTTGATAGTCGGTTATTTAACTATCAAATGAACAAACATCCAATCATGGTTTAATTTCCATATGGGATCCACGAAGCCTTTATTAATTCTCTTTAATTAATAAAACCACTTTATAAAACTTGATCAAAAGGTGTTTTCAAAACACTATTTCCAAACCCCTTACATTTCCATTATACTTGGAAAACATTTATATACTTATCTCAATGATATAAGCATATTACCAAAACATTTTACTTTTCATGCCTTGAAACACAAAATTATATACTTATCTTATCAATATAAGTATATTTACAAACTTTTCAAAGTTTTCTTCTTTCCAAATTCCATATTAAATAACCAAACATTTCTTCCAAATAAAACATCCCACTTATCCTTTATCAAAAATTCCCTTTTTAAAAGCTCATCTCATATTTCAATTAACATATAACTTCCAAAATAAAGTTATAACCCACTTTTATAAACCCTTAAATTAATTTATAAACCTTTTTCCAAATATCTTAAATGATTTATAAACCTTTTTCCTATTTTTTAAACCCTTTACACAAACCATTCTATACTCCTTTATAAATATCATTTACAAAACATCATTTGTAAAACACCTTAATAACCCTTTCTGACAGTAAAACCCCTTTCTATACACAAGTTATCATTTATAAATACCTTTATAAGAATTATATAACTTAAAATAAACCATTTATAAACCCTTAGTCTCAAATTGATTAAAGAATTTAAATAAATTCAAAACCATACTTTATAATTTCCAAATGAGGCTTAGCAGTCCCAATGGTACTGATTTAAGTTACCATTTTATTTCAATTTAATTCCAAGGCACTTATCAATTATTTACATAGGCCAACATATATGTAAATCCAACCAATTATCAAATCAGGGAATCATATGTCAATACAACTCAACTAGCATATACATGTCTAAACAACATAGTAGCAGGATGGTGATTTGTCCTACTAAATAGATGTCCAAAACAATTTAATCAATTAATAGCAGAACGAGGATTTATTCTGCTAAACACATGTCCAAACAATCCAAACAATTACCCTATAGCTGAACGGTGTTTTATTCTGCTAATGAATGTCCATACAACACAAACAATCATACTCTAACTTATTCATAATTGTCTATCTATTTAATATCATGGACAAGAGATCCTTTGGTTAAAGTCAAACCACTTAGAAAGAACCCAACTTATAACATAACCGATAAAGTTTAAAATAACTTTTAATAATTAAATCATAATTTAATATAGATTAAAGCTTAATTAAATCTTAATAATCGAAATCAAATCATAATTAAGTCTTAATTAATTTAATTATTTATTAAACATACTTAATCCAGTTATAATTAACTTATGTGTTGCTAATATGTTTGAAAATAGATTTTCAAATCATTTTAAAAAGAAACTTTAAAGTTAGAAATCAAACTTTTTCGAACTGCATCCATAGATACTATCGCTATGAACGCAATAACCTAGAATTAGCTTTCTAAGTTACCATCTAAAATTTTAACCTTACTTTGGATTAATTTTTAATACATAAAAGAAAAGGTTTTTTTTGAAAACTTTAACTCGAGTTAGAATTTAAACAAAACATTTACTAACTCAAAACTAGTAAACAATTAGGTTTTCAAAACGGACCTCAAGTCCGTTAACAACTCAAGTTCTTATCTTCCATACCATTCAACCATAATCCGAGCATATATGAAAAATACTAAATCGCATCATCAATATATTTTTGTAAAATCACCACATTCATATCCAAACACATCACCTAACCATCAGTCTCGAATCAAATGCTAAACTACAAGTTCACACATACACAAAACATCCAAGGCATATCATAATCCAAACACAACATCATATATATATAACCATAAAACCAAAAAATATATAAATGTAAGATCCTTCCCAAAAAATTTAAGAATTTACTCACCGAAAGTTATCCAAACTCTCGCTAAATTAGAGTATGACATAGCACTTCCATTCCTAAGCAACAAGATGGAGTCTTCAACCCTGAATGCACTCGGTAGGCTCAGCCTTGAAGGGAAGAGGAAGTGAGACTTGTTTTGGTAAGGTGGAGCGACTTCGAATAAACATCGAATTCTCAATAACAAACCTGAAAATAAGTCCTTTTGCAACTGATTTTTGGGCTACCTATTCATGGAATTTCTAAAAGGTCTCTAAGAGAAAGTTATTTGAATTTATTTTCTCTATCATATAAAAAAAGAATCACTCACTTTAGATTTTTTGAAGAAGTTATGATCAAAAGAAGAAGGGTAATTTTCGAACTTGAAATTCTAGATGAAAAATTGCTTTGCAAAGATTGGGTATTTTGACATAGCTATTTTAGAAATTTGAAAAAACGGTCAACTAGAATGTTGTAGCCATTAAAATTACACACGGTTTAAAGAAAAGAAAAACTCCATTTCAATTAGAAATGGCGAAGAAAAGGTTGGTGGAAAGAGGAGGAAAAATGGAGAAACATATGGCTATTTATATGCAAGATTTCATCTCACCATTTTGTCAAGTCACATCACTCCCTTTATATGTATATATAATTATGTTTAGTCACATCACTCCTTTATATATATATATAATTATTATGTCCGGTCGTATCACATTCTTTATATATATAATTATTATGTTTAGTCATATCACTTTCTTTATATATTTATATAATTATTATGTTTAGTCACATCACTTTATATATATATATATATAAGTTAAATTATTAATTAACTAAGATGTGACAATAGATAATTATGATTAATGATTCCAAATCTAAGATGTGACAAGAGAGGAATACATATATATTTATATATATGATTATTATTTTTAATACTATGTCTTGTCACATCACTTACTAATCCAAATTAACATAAGATAATTTATTTTAAAGTGTATTATTATCTAGTTAATAACTCTTAGATACATGTATAAATAATGCATAGAGATGGTAAACATTCTCGACAACTTTCTGGTGTCGAAAGTCTAAATTTCGAAAAACGTTCTTTTATCACATTTTCTGTTTTTCTACGAACTATTTAATTTAGTAAACAAATTTTGAAAACGATTTTACCATCATTATTAATTAATTAAAATGAGTTTATTTTCATTATAAAACCTATATATTGAATATTTAAAATTAATTAAATATTCACTAATCAAAGCAGTGAACTTTCGGGTCGTTACAACACCTCTGCTACTCAGGACCGGCACTACCCCCTTCTCGAGTAGCACCGAATATGATCACCCCCTGCTTGCTATCAACAACCATACAATGTGATCCCGAAGCATACATGAATATAGCTCTAGATTTGGGATGATCATACCCTACTTGGATGTGACCCACTTAGCCCTGCCGCTTGTCTTTGCTTTATTCATTTCCTAGGTGTGAGGCTCGAAGAGGCCACACTTTTACCATTTCCTCCTAGCAAACCATCTTGGAATGCTAATATTTCCCTCTAGGCAACCAATGCAATACCAGCATTCATCTATATAAGTTCATTCTAGGACTGAACGAAACGCTTGAGAACTCCATCTCCAAATCCCATCATCTACAAGATGTTTTCACTTCGAAACACGTTTGTTGGATTTAAGTCGTTTTCGGATGACATATCCGATCCCGATCTCTTCGAAACAACATTCGATAATTCCCGGTAAACTCAACCCCGGTTATTTAGGTAATAAATAGTCAAATATAAGATCGGAGATCACCTCCAAACTGTTAGTGGACGAATTTCCTTATCATTTGTCCTAGAAGAACGAAACGAGATTTACACACTCAATACTGCATCATCGGAGATGACTGTGCCATATAACACACATGTTTCTCCTAGATATTTCCAAAGCTACATTTGAGTCCACATTTGATAGTTGGTTATTTAACTATCAACAAACACACATCTAAATCAGGACTTATATTTAAAGAAAAAACCAACATTGGTTAAGCACATAAGCAACCACCAGCCTCCGTAATAAATCTTTCATAAATTATACCACCTATAAATTCCTTGTAATAAAATACTTTTACAAAGTTATATCCACATATCCCTATAATTTCAATACTTAGAAAATATTCATATACTTATCTCAAAGATATAAGTATATTCATACACATTACACCTCGCATCTTAGAAAATGCACTCACTCTACGACATAAGTTTATCTACAAAATTTAGAAAGATTTTCTTTTATTCGATCCTCAAATCATTTATAAATTCCTTACAACCCTCCAAAACCCTTTATAAACCATTTTATATATCTCTGGAAAAACCATTTACAATTCCTTTATAAAACTCAATCACTTATAAACTCTTTTTGTACATTTCCTAAAATAATTTATAAATCGTTTTTAACTCCATAAACCTATTTATTTTCCCAAAACACCTTTTAATAAAACAAGTCCATCAACTAACACTTGTCACATAGTAAGTTATCATTTGAAAACATCCTCTTAAAAATCTATGAACCCATTCCTCAAACTCGTTTTACAAATATCTATCCATTTATAAAACTCTTTCACCTTGTAAATAATCATCCCTTAAGTCTTCAAACCATTTTATAAACTCCTTTATAAAATCCAAGCCTTACAACTCTATTTATGGGTCTCGAAAACATTTATAAACAATTAATAATCTTTTACTTCAAAACACCATTATATAATAATAATTATTAACAATAAAAATTATAAATAAATGAAAACTATTAACTTTAAAACATCTTTAAAAACACTAATTAATAATTGCAAAATATTGTTAAATAAACAATAATAATTAATCTTTACCATTTTTATAAATAATAATAATTTATTACCAAAACATTATTAATAATCCTTATTACTAATTTAAAACCATAATTATTCTTGAAATAATTAACCTTTCAAAATATTAACATTTTGATAAATTCTTTAAAACAATATTAACTATAAAAAAATAACTTTAAAAACAATATTTATAATTAAATAACTTAAAACAATATTTATAATTAAATAACCCTAAAACGATATTTTTCCGAAACCCAATTTCGGATTTAAAATCATTTCCCATCTCAAAACCCATTCCAACTCAATGGCAATTTATAGTATTTCAAAATTCTAATTTAAGGCTAATAGCTATCCAATGCTAAACAATATCGATATTGGTATTCTATCACTATTCGGTTTTAATTTTCAAACATATAACAATGCTATTACCACAATGTCCACAATCAGGTTCATCTTTCAATAATCCATATAAAAGAAATATTATTGAAACAATTCAACAATAGCGAGGAATCCCCTTGGATCGCTCAAACCTGTTTCCCTGCATCATAAACATTATATAATTAAATAATATAAATCAACCGCTTCGAGGCGGGATTCGTATATGTAACTCCCCTAATTTTTTATAATAATATTCAGAAGATTTAATTAGATAAATTAAATAGAATAATAATGATAATGGGATTGAGATTTGAATAAAATATAAGAAGGTCGTGCTCAAGTAATTAATTAAATAGGCTTAGAATGGCTTATACATTATTAATTAAAAACACGGGCATATTAGTAAATAGCCGCACCTTTTGATTCACGACTATACCCATTCACGTTTCATTTTCTCATTTTTTCATGTTAATTCTAAAAACCTTAAATGCAAATCATACCCTAAGAGAAGCCGACCATTAACAAGGGAAAAGAAGAAGAAAAATTAAATCGAAGCTAAGGGAATCAATCTTCTACAAATCTCAAATTCCTGATCATATCCAAGATGAATAATAATTTGTTCCATCTCTATTTTATTCTATGTTCACATGTTTTCAGATTTAAGATTAAATTCATTTTTATGATGATTTGGATGATAATATGCTTGAACTATTATATGTTTGATTTAAACCAATTCATTTACATATGAATTTGCATGGTTTTAGAGCAAAAGCGATAGTTATTGATTTTAGAATGCCATGAAAAAATTATATGTTATGTAAATCATGATTTTGGAGATGGGTTTCAATTTTTGTAATTTTCTAAGCCATGGAAAATTTATTATGAATTTCTAAAGGAAAATATGATAAAATTGGGTTTAAGATTTATATCAATTAATTCAGGAAGAAATTAGGGTCTGAAATTTTAATATGTTTGATAACATGATAAATGTGAATTTCTGTGATTTCTGGGGATTTTTCCTAATTGATTTTCTATGGAAAATAAATTATTTTAAAAGAAAGACTTATTTGCAAATATTGGTTTTGCTTAATGGAAGGGCTTAAACGTTAATTATTTCCCTTGATTTAGATCTGACAAATGCGGTAGTTATTTTGTAAAGTATTTGAAAGGTTTTAAGACAACCAATCAAAAGGATTACAAATAGGCAGGTAGTTATGAAGCAATTACTAAAAGTAGCATAATTTCAACTTTTATTCAAAAAAGGTTGTTCCGCCTCCTATAGTAGTGCCTTTTGACTCTAATGCTTCCATTCCAACTCAGTCGAAACCAACTCAGCCGAAACCCACATAGTCGAAACCAATACACAAGGTATCACTTAGATGGTACATGGTGGATTGGAGGAAAGGCGGAAGCCATGGTGTCGAAAGCAATGCTTCCGATGGGGTCAAAACTTTAGTTTTGTTTTCAAATGTTAAGTGCCTACTTTGTTTTACTTACAGCTTTCGACGTAGTTGAAGCATATGTTTTCGGAAGGGGTTTTTCTAAATAGCTTTCAAAGGAGGTTGCCATTTTATGTTTTAAAGGTACAGGCTTTCGAATGGTGTCAGTAGATATCTAAATGGTTTGAGATGGTAGATTATTATTCATACCAGGCTTTATGTATGACTCGAAGTTTTTGTTTTCCCCTCAAACTCTCGGGTACTAAATTGATTTTGAGTAGTTTGAGGTTTAGGGTTTTCATGTGTTCTTTTAAACGAGTAAAGCTTCCGGTGACGTGCATGAGGCATGCTAGCTACTTAGAGTTCTTTTATTTTTGATGTGTTTGGTTGTAAAGGCAAACTTGTTATATTGCCTTATCATATACTCTGATCATCCAAGGGGGCATCTTCATATGTCGCTCTTGGTGTATTTTGTAATAAGTATGGATTATGTAAAGAATTTGAAATATATTGAAATGGAATGTGAACTTTGTTTGCTGTTTTAATTTTTTTTTCATATTCTTGTGTTTCTATGTATCAATGTATCTAACATTGCCGTATTTGGTCACTGAGGATTAATAACTATGGACGAGTGCAGCATCCGTAGCCATTAGGTTTGGGCCTCCAAGTAGGATGATGTTACAATTTGGTATCAGAGCATAGGTTTATGAAACTTTAAAAGAAATTTAAACCTAAAAGATTTTTCAAACATAATCCAATGAATCGGACAAGAAGATGGGGTTTTGGGTTTACATTATAGTAACGTACATGTATTTGATATATAGTTATATATAAGTACGTATTCCCTGCTCTCTTAGACCGTTCTTATGTATCTTACTAAAGCTCGTATGCATATTTACGAGAAAGGAGATATGGAAGCAGGAAATGGAAGAGGACATCTTAGTAGAGGAGGCACCACAACCAATGGAAATGCTCGACCCACCACTAGGAGGAACTCGGGTCGACCGGCTAATGCTAATAACCAAAATGCTGATGCCAATGTGGGTGTTGGAAATCCACCAGTAGATATGGGGGCGATGTATCAGTTTTTCGTCAATATGATGCAAGCGGAAGCTACTGCTGGAGTTATTGGAAATGTTGGAGGAGCTAATCCTGTACTCCAGTTGGGAATAATTATGCTAAGCTGAGTAGAGACTACACCAGTCTTGGAGTGAAGCCATTCATGGGGACGAAGAATGCCATTGAGGTAGAAAATTGGCCGTTGCATTGTGACCGTATATTTGATGATTTGGGTTTAAATGATAGAAAAAAGAGAAGGTTGGCCTCTAGGCAGTTACAAGGGTCGGTGCTTCATTAGTGGAACAGTATTACTGCTGGAGTTCCGGAAGTGCAGTTGACTTAGGCTGATTTTAGAAGGAGATTTGAGTAAAAGTTTGTGTTTGAGTGTGCTAAGTCAGAGCCGATGAGGAAGTTTATGGATCTGGAGCAGGGAGAGATGTCGGTTGTTGAGTATGCCACTAAGTTTGAGGAGTTGTCCCGTTATGGACATAATACTATAGACGCCATCATCGGAAGGAACGAGAAGTTCATTAGGGGACTTAGGCCCGAAATTGCTAGGGCGACCCTACGTCATCTCCATGATCCTAGTAATTTAGTTGTGGAGATGGCCATTCGCCATGAGGATATGCTTTCTAGTTATGCTAGAGAGAAGCCAGTGGAAATAAAGGGTTCTCAGGGGAAGAAGAGAAAGTTCTTTAAGAAGAAGGGAGCCCAGAAGGGAGATACTGCGAAGAAGGCAAAGGCAAAGTTAGTTTGCTATAAGTGTGACAAGAAGGGTCATTATGCGTATGAATGTCGGTCAGGTAATGGGAAGAAGGCTGGAAATAAGAAGAATGTGAAGTGCTTCAACTGTGATCAAGTTGGGCATTACAAGAATCAGTGTCCAGAGCCAGTCAGGGCAGACAAAGGAAAGGTTTTTGCTATGGGACCAACTAGGCCTACTACAGCTGATAAAGGGAAGACTATGATGGAAGGTACACTTTTGATTCAGAGTATACTAGTTAGAGTACTTTTTGATACCGATGAATCACATTCATATATATCTCAATGTTTGGTTGATAGATTATGCTTAGAACCCACCTACCTTATTACTTCCTTAAGGTTTGTGAATCCAATAGGAGGGTATGCAACTCTAGGGTTGAGATGTGACCAGTTAGAACTTGATCTATTTGGTCATAAGTTTGCATGCATTTTGTATGTCATTAATTTCGTAGATTTCAGAATCATTTTGGGTATGGATTGGTTGGGTAGGTATGAGGCTAGAATATTTTGCTAGGATAGGGAGATATCACTGAGACACCCTGATAGTCATAACCGAGTAATATTCTCAATGGAGAACTCTGACCGGAGCGTTAGTACTTTGCTTAGTGCTATGGAGATAGGAGATGAGTTAAGTTGGATTCGAGTAGCAAGAGAGTTTGTAGATGTCTTTGAGCCAGTCACAGGACTACCATCAAAACGAGCAGTTGAGTTTCGTATAGATCTTATGCCTGGAACAAAACATGTGAGTAGACCACCTAGCAGTATGACACCGACTGAGATGAAGGAATTGAAGATGTAGCTAGTGGATCTTGAAGGAAGGAATTTTATTAGGCCAAGCAGTTCGCCTTGGGAAGCGGCCGAAGTGTTCGTAAAGAAACCAGATGGGTCATTGAGGATGTGTATCGACCATCGTAAGTTGAATGAAAGGACGATTAAGAATGAGTATCCTTTGCCAATAATAGACAATATGCTCGATCAGTTGAGTGAAGCCAGAGTATTTTCCCAACTGGATTTAGCGACAAGTTTCCATCAATTAAGAGTGGCAGAGGACAGTATTCCTTTGATAGCATTTCAGACTAGGTATGGTTCGTAAGAGTGGTTAGTGATGCCATTTGGATTGACGAATGCACCTGCTTTCTTCGTGGACTTGATGAACTGATTTTTCCGAGAGTACTTGGATAGTTTTGTATTGGTGTTTATAGATGACATTTTAGTGTACTATAAGGATGAGAGAGAGCATGAAGTTCATCTTAGAGTTGTACTGGAGACGCCGAGGCAGAATCAGCTAAATGTGAAGTTTACCAAGTGTTATTTTTGGAAGAAAGAGGTTAAGTTTCTTGGTCATGTGGTTTCAGAGAAAGGCTTGTCAGTCGATCCAAATAAGATCGAAGATGTGAATAATTAGAAGAGACTAGAGACGGTGACTGAGATTAGAAGTTTTCTTGGGCTTGCTGGCTACTACCGGAGATTCATCAAGGATTTCTCGTAGATAGCAGCACCTTTGACTAAGTTAACCAAGAAGGAGGTGAAGTTTGTCTGGTCTAAAAAATGTGAGGAAGCATTCCTTAATTTAAAGGATTTGTTGACCAATGCACCAGTGTTAGTAGTTCCAGACGGAAATCAAGGGTTGGTGGTATATACTGATGCCTGTGGAACTAGATTAGGAGCAGTGTTGATGTAGAAGGGTAAAGTTATTGCCTACGCTTCACGACAACTTAGACCGCATGAAGTGAGATATCCTACTCATGATCTGGAGTTAGCCGTGGTGATCTTTGCATTGAAGATTTGGAGACATTATCTATTAGGGGGTTTGAGCTTTATACCGATTATAAGTCATTACGGTATTTATTCTTTCAGAAGGAGTTGATTATGAGACAACAAAGGTGGCTGGAGTTTTTGGCTGCTTATGATTTTGGAATAGAGTATACACCAGGGAAAGGTAATAAGGTAGCGGATGCTCTTAGTAGAAGACAGTAGATTATGGTGTTAGCTATGTTGGCAGAATGGAAGGATCTAGAAGCTTTTGTCAGTTGTGGTGTGCAGTTAAGATTTACTGCTAGTTCTAGTCAGAGTACTGCCTTGTTGTCCCGTTTAAAAGTTTGGCCAGTGTAGATCGAGAGGATAGCTTCTAAAAAGAGGGAGGACCCAGTATTAGCCGAGAGGATTAGGATACTTGAAGTGGGAACAGAGATCGATGATCTAAAGGGATTTAGTCTTGACCAAAGAGGGTGGTTGAGAAAAAAGGGATGATTGTGTGTTCTGAATATGGAGAACTTGAGGAAAGAAGTTTTTGGAGAATGTCATCGATCCAAGTTTACGATTCATCCTGGAGGGACCAAGATGTATCAAGATATGAAGAGGAGCTTCTATTGGGAAGGTATGAAGAGGGATGTTGCTTGTGGGTCAGGCAGTGTGCAAACTGTCAAAAAGTGAAAGCTAAACATCAGAAGCCGATGGGTTGCTTCAAACTTTAGGGATTCTAGTTTGGAAATGGGATTCGATATCCATGGATTTTATAGACGGGTTGCCAAGGTCAAATAGAGGAAATGAAAGTATATGGGTTATAGTAGACAGACTGACTAAGGGTGCCCATTTCATTCCAGTTAATTCAACCAGGACGACACCTGTTTTAGCTAAGTTGTTCATGAAGAATGTAATTAGACTGCATGGAGTTCCTAGTAGTATAGTTAGCGACAAAGATGCTTTGTTCACTAGTGAATTCTAGAAGAGTCTACGGGAAGTGTTGGTTACCAAGCTTAATATGAGTACTGCATATCACCCCAGACAGACGGGCAGACGAAGAGAGTCAATAAGGTACTCGAGGATTTGTTAAGAGCTTGTGTATTTGACTTTGATGGATCTTGGGAAGATCACCTACATTTGGTTGAGATTTCCTAAAATAATAGTTATCAGGCTAGTATATGAATGACGCCTTTTGAAGCTTTGTATGGAAGGCCATGCAAATAACCAGCATGTTGGTTGGAGACTGGAGACAAATTAGTCTTCGGATTTGGTTAAGGAGGCGTCAGGAAAGATTAAGTTGATTCAAGGAAGGATGAAGGAAGCTCAGTCCAGATAGAAAAGTAACGCAGATAAGAGGCATAAAGACCTAGAATTCTCAGTTGGAGATAAGGTTTTCATTAAGGTATCACCGATGAAAGTTGTGGTACGATTTGGAAAGTCAGGGAAGTTAGCCCCGAGATAAGTTGGACCATTCCAGATTATAGAGAGGATTGGAAAACTCGCATACAGAGTAGCATTGTCGAGCAGTATGGCAGGTGTCCATAATGTATTTCATGTGTCTCATCTTTGTAAGTATGTGCATGATCCCGAGACTACTATTCCTCCGACAAGGTTGGAAGATTTGATAGTAGAGCCTAATTTGACTTTTGTTAGACAACCAGTTCGGGTTGTAGCGTGAGATGAGAAAAGATTGAGGAACAAGACAGTCAGGTTGGTGAAAGTTCAGTGGAGCAACAACGAGAAGGACTATACTTGGGAAACAGAAGACATGATTAGAGATACTTATCGTGATTTGCTTTAAGGGTATGTCTATATTAGGTTCATATAGATAGTTGCTAGTCAGGTAGGCTAGTATGGTTGTTAGGAGTTGTTGCAGATAATTGCTATATTTAGTATTTAGTCCTTACTGAATTTTGAGGACGAAATTCTTTAAGGGGGGAGCCTGTAACACCCCTAATTTTTGATAACATTATTCAGAAGATTTAATTAGATAAACTAAATAGAATAATAATGATAAGGGTATTGAGATTTGAATAAAACTATAAGAAGGCCATGCTTAAGTAATTAATTAAATGGGATTAGAATGGCTTATATGTTATTGATTAAAAACATGGGCATATTAGTAAATAGCCGCACCTTTTGATTCATGGCTATACCCATTCACGTTTCATTTTCTCATTTTTTCATGTTTATTCTAAAAACCTAAAACGCAAATCAAACCCTAAGAGAAGTCGACCATTAACAAGGGAAGAGGAAGAAAAATTAAATCAAAGCTAAGGATCAAAGCTAGGGGAATCAATCTTCTACAAATCTCAAATTCCTTATCATATCCAAGGTGAATAATAATTTGTTTCATCTCTATTTTATTCTATGTTCATATGTTTTCGGATTTAATATTAAATTCGTTTTTATGATGATTTGGATGATGATATACTTGAACTATTATATGTTTGATTTAAACCAATTCATTTACATATGAATTTGCACGGTTTTAGGGCAAAACCGATAGTTATATGATGATGGGTTTCAATTTTTATAATTTTCCAAGCCATGGAAAATTTATTATGAATTTCTAAAGGAAAATATGATAAAATTAGGTTTAAAATTTATATCAATTATTTCAGGAAGAAATTGGGGTTTGAAATTTTAATATGTTAGATAACATGATAAATGTGAATTTCTGTGATTTTTGGGGATTTTTCCTATTTTATTTACTATGGAAAATAAATTATTTTAAAAGGACTTATTTGCAAATATTGGTTTTGCTTAATGGAAGGGCTTAAACGTTAATTATTTCCCTTGATTTAGATCTAATAAATGCAGCAGTTATTTTGTAAAGTATTTTTAAAGTTTTAAGTCAACCAATCAAAGGATTATAAATAGGCAGGTAGTTATGAAGCAATTACTAAAAGTAGCATAATTTCAGCTTTTATTCAGAAAAGTTGGTTCCGCCTCCTATAGTAGTGCCTTTTGACTCCAATGCTTCCACTCCAACTCATTCGAAACCAACTCGGCCGAAACCCACATAGTCGAAACCAATACGCAAGGTATCACTTAGATGGTACGTAGTGGATTGGAGGAAAGGCGGAAGCCATGGTGTTGAAAGCAATGCTTCTGATGGGGTCGAAACCTTTGTTTTGTTTTCAAATGTTAAGTGCCTGCTTTATTTTACTTAAAGCTTTCGACGCAGTTGAAGCATATGTTTTCGAAAGGGGTTTTCTAAATAGCTTTCAAAGGAGGTTGCCATTTATGTTTTAAAGGTACATGATTTCGAAGGGGTTACTTTATTTATAAAAGAATGCTTTCGAAAGTAGTGGTCCCACCCAGTCGAAACCCAGCCGCTTTTCTTTTACCTTTCGAGTATATTGAAGTCAAAAATACTTTCGAAGGATGCTTTTGTTTTAAACTTATGTTAAGCCACTTCCTAAATGCTTTTGAAAGGGGTCATGGGTTTCGAAGGCAATGGCGTCGAAAGGGGGTTTCGATGCTATCCTTCTAAATTTTACTCAAAGGTTTTGAGCTTTCGAATAGTTGGTTCCGACACTATCAAAATTTTCCCCAAAACAATTTTATCAATGGTTTCGAAGGAGATGCTTTTGCCTATATTCACTTTGACCCAAAAGATTTTTCAAAAAGTAAAACCCAATATTTTCAAAAGGGGTACTTTCACTTATTTTGAAGCTATGTTTCTAAAGATTTTGAGTAATTTTTTGATACCATCGAATGGTATATTTGGTTTCGAAAGAGATTATTTAACAAGGGCTTCGAAAGGTATATTCATAGTGTTTTGAAAAGAAGTTTTCTTTGCTTTCGAAGGAGGTTATCCAGGGGTTTCGAAAGAGATGTTTTAAGGTTTTCAAAACAAACAACCCAATCTCATTTTAAAGGATAAACCATGGTATAAAAAAGAGCTTTGAAGTGAAGTTTTTGAAGAAGTTTTCCTTGAATAACAGGTTGAAGGGATTAACCAAGTTCTAAAATGATTTCAAGGACAATAAACCACAGGTGTTGGTATTATTTTGTTGTTATGATTGCTTCCTCATATATTTATTCACATTGTAATTAACCCATAACGGTACTTTGGGGAAGGGCATAATAACCAGCTAGGTTGACCCAGTAGTGAATATAACTTAAGGAAGGTTAAAATCTTAATTGAAGATATTGGCAGGGGCTAATTGGTTCACAGTAAGCCCATGAAAACTATGTAAAGGAAAAGATACTGGCAGGGGCCAATAGGTTCATAGTCAGCCCATGAAAACTATGATTTGATATTGGCAGGGGGCCAATAGGTTTATAGTAAGCACATGAAAACTATATCTGGATTAAGATATTGACGGTTAGTCAATAGGTTCCTAGTCAGTCCATGAAAACTAGGATAAGAGGAAAGATATTGGAGTTACCAATAGGTTCTTAGTGATCCCATGAAAACTATGAAATCAGAGAGGGAGTCTATAAACATTTTACAGGTTACTAGTAAGCCTATGAAAACTAATAGGTTAATAGTAACCCTGAAAACTATAATTGAGACCGATAGTCAGGATGAATGGGGATGAGTAATTCAGATTTAATATACTTGTTTGTATATCATCATATAATTTTGAATTGTTTTAACCATTGTGGATGCAGGAGCACAGTATATGGTTTTATAAAGTTTTTAAGACACTAGTGAGGGAAAACTCATTCCGCTAAGTGGCGTGGTCTCAATAGATATCTAAATGGTTTGAGATGGTAGATTATTATTTATACCAGGTTTTATGTCTAACTCGAAGGTTTTGTTTTCCCCTTAAACTCTCGGGTACTCAATTGATTCTAAGTAGTTTGAGGTTTAGGGTTTTTAGGTGTTCTTTTAAACAGGTAAAGCTTCCGGTGACATGTAAGAGGCATGCTAGCTACTTAGAGTTCTTTTATTTTCGTTGTGTTTAGTTGAAAAGAAAACTTGTTTTATTGCCTTATTATATACTCTGATCATCCAAGAGGGCATCTTCATATGTCGATCTTGGCGTATTTTGTAATAAGTATACTTTGTCTGAACGTGGTCTGCGCACTGGGATTATGTAATGAATTTGAAATATTTTGAAATGGAATGTGGACTTTGTTTGCTGTTTTAATTTTTTTTCCATATTCTTGTGTTTCTGTGTATCAATGTATCTAACATTGCCGTATTTGATCGCCGAGGATTAATAACTATGGATGACTGCAACATCCGTAGCCATTTGTTTTGGACCTCTAAGTAAGGGGATGTTTCAGTATACAAAGGGTTGTCTGCTCTTACACGGAAACGTAATAGGGTCTCATCCGCTCTAGAGGCGGGAATATATCCAAACCAACTATATATAATATAGTAACTCATCCAAACAATCGTTCAACAATTTTTATCAACTATATATCATACTAGTTAACAAAAAGGTGAGTTTAACTCACTGAAATTTTATGTTGTCGCCGAGGCGTTCCAGTTTGGAACTAAAACTGAACGACGTCCGATTTTTAGTCTAAACCCCAACAAGCTCCAAATCCGACCAAACCAACTCTATCGTGAAGTTTTTGTCGTTATGAGCGTAACGCAACTCATCGTGTTGGATTCCGATCTCGTATGAAGAAGTTATAGCATTAATAAGTTTTACAATTTTAAATAATATAAAATTCTTAATCACAATCACTTAAAAGTAATTAACCTTATTATTAAACTTTTAAAACCCACCTAATCTCCCTCCAACCTTTCTTCTCGTTAATGAAAGCAACCCATTCGCCAAATAAATTCATGTTGCGCCACCACTAGAGACCACCTAACATCGCCGCAACGTCACCGGAGAACCCCCGACTCCGCCACCACCAACCCCACCAGAACGAGCCTCCCAGTCCTCGCCGCGCCAGCAAACTCCGACCGCGCCTCGCCCTTGTTCCCCCCTACAATTCTGCTTTTGGGACCCTCGCCAAAAAGTCAACTGAAACACCGCAAATTGATAAAAGAACTGTTCGTCGTTCATCTGAAAATCGACGCCGCCATGCCATAGCCCAATCCAACCATTGACCTTCTTCGTCCTGATGTTGCGAACAACTTCCTAGCTAAGAGCCTTGCCTGAAAATGCGTGGATTGGTTCCGATGATCCTCGACTATTAGATGAGGCGATGTTTAAATTTTTAAATTTCCCAAAAGGAAACCCTCTAATTTGGCCAAGCATAGAAAGGAAGAATGATAGTATGGATGAGGCCTGGCTGAACAGTGTGGGTATGGCATGCATAGTGAAGAGAATGGGCTAGGATATGGGAATATATATATATATTTCAATTTGAAATATCGAACTACAAAACGTCCGAAAATTTCAAACTACAAACGAGGCGTGCCGCCCGGCGTTCTATATGTAATATCCCTATTCCAAACACAATGGAACTAGTCTCGAGGTATAATTCGATCATAGGCAGAAGATATCTTTTCAAACCCAGTTATTATATTAATTTCTAGAATTTCGATCTCGCACGTCCAAGCGATATGTCCGATTGCCACGAAAATCGTCGACATACAATAACTCATTATTACGGATCCAATGAAACTAGTTTCGTCAAAATCCGAGACAATGCCTTGGAAGTCTATTTTTATATGTTAATTAAAATGAATTATTATAAAACCAAATTAATCACTTTTAAAATTTACATTAAAAGTTTTACTATCTCCATTCTTGTTAAATAGAATTTAAATAAGCTTTGAAATCATTTTTATCCAACTTAAAACCCAAGATTTAATTATTTAAACAATTTCAGTTATTAAATTCAACAATTTAATTATCAAAAAATCACTCTATTTGAAATTCAAGTTATTTACCTTATAAAAATTAACTTTCCAATATTTAAAATCAATCAAATATTCCAAATTCAAATGACTAAAATTTGGGTCGTTACATTCTTCCCCTCTTAAAAGAATTTTATCCCCAAAATTACCAAAGTAAGAAAAATGCCCAAATCCATTACTTTTTAAAACCAATTAGTTGAATTAGATTACCCCATCCTTTTAAGCCTTTGACTTTTCCTAAAAATCAACTCATTGAAACCTTGTTATTACTTTTACTAAGTTTCTAAATTCATTCATAGATTCCAACTAATATCATCTTATTCAATCATTTCAGTTTATAAGTGAAACACCCCCACACCCTTTAATATACCCAAAAGGACACATTAAAAGGCATGGTGCGTTATAGGTATAACTAAAACTAACAGAGATTAAGATTCACAAGAAAAAATAGGTAAAAATAGCGGAAACTAAATGAGTATATTTAATTAAAACAAAGCTTCAGAATTAATTCATAAATAAGTCAAATGCCAAATACAACATTCAAAACCCATCGTGTCTTATGAAATGAAAATTCATTGTCTCAAAATCAGAGTATGTAATATCCCTCATAAATAAACTAGTGCATACAAGAACAATAGCTGAAAATAAAAGAAGTACATATAATAAGTCTCCTCCAAGAAGAACTCCAAGCTGCAGCAATCTACTAGCTTCTTCCTTGATTGCCTAAGGGGGAAAAGGGGAAATAGAGGAGTGGGTCAAACTAAAAGTCTGGTGAATGATAGTAATTACTAGAGTCTTTAAGCAAGATAAAAGTAATAGACCCTACAACAGTTCTAGCATAAATAAGGATAATAATGGAAATAGGAAAGAGATATAATGGAAATAAATACGATTAAATATTTCTCAAGATAGGTTAACTTTGATTGCTTGCACTTGTTCTGATTTAATTAGGCTGAATTCCTAATCCTGTAATTAGGATGTGACCCTAGTTCTACCCTATTTGATCGGCCTGCAACTCCATAGACCTTACTGTGGACCAGCCGCTATATAACTCCCTACACAACAACCAATGGTATCTACGGAAGATACACCGAGCAACTACTGAGGATCTGGACGACATATATAGCTCCCTACACAGAAGGCAATGGTGTCTACTAAGAAACCATACTAAGCGCTTGGAACTCAAAGCTATTACTGAGCACCCGAATGGAAGTCGCACGCGTAACTGCCACCATTCTCATGCTACCTTTTGCTCCACCTATTGGGTCTTCTTATTACCTCCAACGTACAACATAGTGTGCTCCTCATCTCACTTCAGGATAATTCGAGATCACCGTGTGTACATAGAAAAGTAGGGGAAATGCTGTTGGTACTGGCCCTTCATCCAAACAATATCTAATTGCGCCCCTTATCCAAATCCCCATGATTTGGACTTCTATTTGACCAATTACTACCATTCTTAGCATAAGCGTGCCCTGGGGAATGCTATTTAGTATAGGTCCTACTTTCATCTTTGCTTAGATAAATTATTTAAATAGCCCTTTATTACCATTTTTACTTCCTATGCTTATTAATTTATTCCAAGCCTTAAAATAAGCCCATTATGTTCTTTTTCTTATTATAACCTACGTTATAATCATGTTTATTACTTAACCCAAGGTCTAAGTGTGAAAATAAGCTTCTTTCATCTTTTACTTCATTTAGTTATAATCCTAAGTTATAACCATGCCAATTATCTTTAATTAGTCCAATTCTAATTATAATTAGGCGTAATTTCAGTCCAATTCCATTATTTATTACAGTCTCTATAATTTACATCTAATTTTCTTCATTTAATATTCTTACTTATAAAATCCATATTCGAGTTTAATTTATTCTAATCCATACGCGCAGAAAAGGGGAATGAAGAGAATAGATGCTTGCATAAAATCCAAAACGTCGAAAAGATGTAAATAAGAAATAAATAACAGTAAATATACTTAAATACTGTAAATAGACTGTAAATTAATAAAAAGCTATGCTTAACAGTAATAAATTATAATTAACAGAAATAATACTAAAATTACTGAAAGGAATAGCTGAATAGACTGAAAATAATTAAAAACTGTAAATAATTACTGAAAAAGGCTATTCCAAAAATCGTAGTAAAACTACAACTATTGGAAACCCTATTATTTTAAATTACTTAAAGAAATCTTAAAATAATTACAATCACTCACCTCCGGTCCTAAGCTCTTCCTTTGGTCTTCCCGTATCCACTTGGAGTTGTAAAATAATTTTTATTAAAAAGATTCTCTCCTTAGAGAATTATTCCTTTTAGGGTCCTTCCTAAAAAGGTGAACCCAAGCGGAGAAAATCTAGAATGAGAAAAAGTGTTAGGTCTAGGGGTCTATTTATATGTGTAGAAGTGAATCTCGAACCGTTGAATTTGGAGATTGAATAGGATGCAACAACATCATAGGCTGAATAGGAGCCATCGGATGCAGAAACGGAGGGACCAGAGTAACTAAAACGATGCAAAACATGTCACTGATTCGTTCGAACGAAAGAATGTTCGTTCGCTTAACAAAAGAGAAGGCGGGTCGACCAGGCGGTCGACTGCCCCTTAACTAGGTCGACCCAGGCGGTTGACTGCCCCCTTACCCAGGTCGACCGGCCGGTCGACCTGTGTTATAATATTTTTTATTTTGTTTATTTTATAACTCGGTCCTTTAACTCAGTTTCTGACATTCTATATATGGAAATTGACTAGAAAATTACCACGAACACAATGGTGCAATTCCCATGGTCCAATTTTGATAATTTCACAAAGTTATTTTATTATTTAATTAATTAAGGAATTAATTCTTACGGGTTAAATTTCGGGTTGTTACATTCTCCCCTCCTTAAGGGATTTCGTCCCCAAAATCTCTAAGGATAAAAGAATGTGCTAAATGTTTTCATCCATTTCTACAACCATCTACTCAATCATCAACCATTCATTTATTGTCCTTAAAAATTTTCTAGTGCAATTTATGACACTTATGCAATTAGTGTAATGTAAATGTCCCTAACTAATGCAAAAGATTAGACGGCCCACTGATTCAGTTGACCTCCTTTTTATGAAACTATGTCTGTGCCATGTATCCAAATGAATGCAAAAATTTCCTAATGATAACTGATAATTCTATATGCATGCTATAAACATCATCCAAATGCAACAATCATGTGATAAACATCCATTTATAGCAACCATGAAAATAATAAAAAATGCGCACACATCCATATGAATATGCTCTAGTGTCCTAGTTAGGCTGATCCCTAAGGAATAATAGTGCCTAGTGTACCTATATGCGTCCATAGCATCCACTAGCAAACACTTGCAACCCCTAGCATACATCATTCATAACATGTTTACATCAAATCCTACCCTCCATAGGTTAAATCCTAAGTTCTACCCTTCCAAAGGATAATAAAGGAACGAACCTATTCAAATCTAAAGATGGAAAAAGGAAATTCTAAAACCTATTACCAAAGAGACATGGATACGAGATACAGATTTTCTCCTAATCAAATTAGTCTTTTCTGAAATCTCTCCAACCATGTCGGAACTAAGAAGCAACCTTTCCGTAGATACCAACCAACATGAAGTCGTCTTACACGGCCTTCCCAAAAAGAGCTTCAAAAGGTGTCATTCCAATGCTAGCTTGAAAACTACTACTATATGAATCCTACTAAAGAAAGATGCTTTTCCCAAGTTCTTCCAAAATCAAGAATACTCACTCCCAACCATGCTTGTTTTACCATCCTACTAATTTCATTTTATTGTTCTTCATGAATCAAAATTCCTAGGCTCTTACTAGTGTCCTATACACTTTACGGAAACTTCCATTATTACTTCTAAAAGTAATTACTGCTATCTCCTTACACCTTTTTCGTTACACCTAGGAAATGATTCTTATCTACTTCACATTTAGGAGTTTGGTTCGGTGTTTATAGTTCCAGTTTAAAAATTAAGGTTTCTAAATCAAATCCCAAAACCTTTGTCTTTAAAAGTGCTCCCTTTAAGTTTCTATTAAATTCAAAAATACTAGGTTACTTAAAATCTTATCTTTCTAGACTTGCATCTTCACAGCTTTATGAATTTACAATATTTCCCAAACCTAGATGGAAAAACTTTTAAGTCCAAAACTTATATCTCTCTTTCTTTTAAAGACTTTTACAGTTTTCTATAAAAATTTAGGGTCCGTATGGTTTCATTTTGTATATTGAGTTTTGTGTTTTCAACTTTTACTAAGAAATAAGAGAAGAAGATTTATAATTCTTAGCCGTTGGGACGACAAACGGACAACAAAAGAGTTTGATTGTTCTACGTGCTTTTATTATCTCTCGAAACACGAAAAACAAAATAAACTTGTTTTCTATTTTATATGTTTATTTCATTTTTCAAAATTGTTTATTTTTCAACTATACATACAATGGACGCGTTTTCGTATAGACGAAAACACAAAACTAAAAACGACAAGCCAAACGGGGCCTTAAATTTTCAAATTTTACTTTTATTAAGTTTTTCATTTCAAAAACATATTTACTTTTTCACCAAACCATTTTCTTTTAAAATATCCTTTATGTGTTTTCAAAACAGCACCTTATTACACCTAACAGTCTCATATCTTAATGTATTGGAACTACTTTCTCTTATGAGAAGTTATTAACGCTAAAATCTTCTATGAACCTTTTAAAAGAGAGTTTCATGTTTCTGTGAAATTACAAGGAACTTATTTTATATTTTTCGAAATAGGCTATACAAACTATGGTGCTTTTCATGCCTTGTATATCTCTTTCATGTATTCCTTGTATGCACAAAACATTTTTATTGGTTTCATAGAAAATCATACCATTATTCCTTTCATTCCAATAGATCAAAATATGTTTAAATTATATTCTTCCATGATAAATATTTTCTAATATCCAACTTACACATTTTCCTTTAAGAAAAACTCATCTTCAAAACTTTTTTAATATTTCCATAACTACAAATACACTTCCTTATACTTATTAATAATAAGTGTACTTTACAAACCATTTTGTTTCTATGCTTAGAAATTACCTTTTAAAATACATTTTTATTTGGGTTAAAACGAATGTTGCGTAAAACAACATTACTACAACCCAAAAAAATACTTGTAACGACCCGTAATTTTCAATAATTAAATTTGTTAATTTAGTAAGATTTTGGTAATTTAATATTGAAAGAAATAAAAAAATTTGTAAATTAAAAATGAAATAATAACTAAGATGAAACGTAACAAGGTTAATTAAAGTTAATAATTAATGAATTGAATGAAATGCCAATTAATGAAAATAATTTAAATGTTATACTTGGCTATAAATTGAATATAAGGAAACAAGTGTGAATATTGAACAAATTGATGAATTAGTATAAAATTAATGATAATTGGATAAGAACAGTGTTATGTAAGCAATTGTAACATTTGTTTGTTAATAATAACTTATAAGTGTAATTAAAGATTAATGGTAACAACTATTATATGTTACCTCTTTATTTAGTCTATTAAATTGAAATGGGGAATCAATTAAGTTAAAATGAAATTTAATGTTACATTAATGAGATTAAGACAATAATTGCAAAATATGAATGTAATAAGATGAATGAAAATGTTAGTTTATTTCATAAAGTAATAATGGATTTAATAAAAGAATGGAAATCAAGATTTATTAATTTATTGGAATTCAAATTATAATAATTGGATTAATTGCAAATAAATGAAATTAAATATTTAAATATTACGTTAATGGAGATTAAGATGAAATTTGAGAATATTAATGTAATAAATCATGAACCAATGTTAATTTCATCCATTTGATAATAATGGATTGAATAATAGGATGAAAGGTCAATTAAATGGGATTATTGAAAATTAAATTTATAATTTCTGAATTTATTGAAATTGAAAGTAAACATGATAATTAGTGAAATAATTAACATTGAATTAACATGGAAATTTGTTTTAAATGGTTATAAATGTCTAAGTAATCAAAAGTGCTAAAATTTATCAATTATAGAATCAGATTTGAAAAAGTGATTTAATTTATTTATTTATTAATTTATTTAATTAACTGAAACATAGCCATTTTGGACACTGACTCGAATTTCGACGAAGCCAGTTTCATCGGATCCATAACGGTGAATTATTGTAGGATTTCAAGTTTCGTAACGATCGGACTTGTCGTTTGATCGTACAGACTCGAAACGCCTAGAAATTAATTTAATTGAAATCAACTGAAATCAATTTAAAATAAGCTGATTTTAACGTAACTTCTTCATACGATGGAATTAGGACTTGAAACCTGTCCCATTGAGTTTAAAATATTTGAAAACATCTATTTTGATATATGGGTTGATCCAATTTTGTTTCGGAGGCAGAACGGGCTTTTCAGGTCGTTTATCGCTTAACCTTCAAATCAATCGTGTCCATTCATCTATTTTATGCTCTACCTATAAATAACACGTTATAAACCCTAGCCACTTCTTATTCTCATTTGTCTGTACGTACATCTCCTTCTCATCTCCTCATTCCAATGGCAGACAAACCAAAACCAAATTCCCAATTCAACTTCAAATCAAATTTCAACTTCAAAATCAAATCTCCTCAAATTATACCGAATTATATATCGATTTGAAGCTCTCGAAGAGCGCAAGTCAATTATGTGATTCGTTTCTCGATCTGGGTTGCTGTGTGGCTGGAATTGGCTAGATTATTTTCGGCCGTTCGTTTCGTCGTTATGGACTTCAATGGATCGTCAAATCGACGATACCAGGACATAGAGAAGGCCTAGTTGAGTTCATCGGCGTAGATGATGCGTTGATTTAGTGGTTGGATCAAAGTGGATAATTCGATTAGGGTTTTAGTGAGTGGCGGCGGCTGGCTTATTTGCCGTCGATCAACGACATCGGTGGAGGTTGATCTTGGCTGGGGGTTGTAGGGCGGAGGACGTGCGTCGTTCGGCAAGGACCTGGGTGGCCGCGGCGGCGCAAAGACAGTGGGGGCGGCTTTCAAGTCGCGCGCGAACGAACCGGTAGGGTTCCCTGTAGCTCGAGTTGATGAAGAAGCTTCTGACGTGGCAAGTTTCTATTAGGCCCATCTTTTCTAAATTATTTATTTCTATTTTGTTTTCGAATTGTTCTAACGTTAATAACTTGTGCATACGAGGTCCAATTCATGCGCGGTTCGATCCGTTGGGATCGTATTGAAATTCTGGACATTTTGACGCTGGTTTGGGTGAATTCTGAGACAGTACAAATTTTGGATTTAAATTCGATTTTAATTCAAAGGTAGTGTTTTAACCCACTCACAACTTCTAAAATTTCTTATGTTTGTTAAATTAAATTTGTGATGTGATTAGGAATTTATTTATGGCTGTTTGATAGTTTTAAATTGCTGTTCCTATTAATTTGAATTTAATTGTTATTTAATTTATTATTGAATATAAATTGCCAGTTAAATACCTGTTATTGATTATCAGTTCTATATTGATATTTATTGATTGATTTGGATGATGTTTGTAATGGATGTTGATTGTTGATATTGGATGAATGGATGTTTTATTTTATATCATTATAAACTGCACGTTCACTATGGGTTGAAATGATACATACCCGATTGATCTATAGATTAGGAAAAAATCATTATGGGTTGAAATGATAGACTCGAACGATTTTATGGATTTTATTATATAATTCGGGATTGCAGTTTGAAATGATATATAACCGTAAATATTAAATTGTGGATTGAAATGATAAATATTCGTATCACTTGACCCTAGGGTAGAGAATTGTATACGGACACCAGATTGGTTAAATTAAATGATTTTAAAATCCTTAATTTTCAAATTTAATTATATGATATTTTGAAATAAAATTTGATTTATGTAAATTGAAGTATTATTGGAAAATCAAGTTTATGATGAAATGTGAAATGGTTTAAAAGGAATTGCTTTAAGAAATTAAATTGAAAGTTAAAGTTAAACTTTTAAGTATAAATTAAATTCTATCGAAATTAAGTTATTGAAGTTGTTTGAAAATACTTTGAAATATTTTGAAATTGGAGTAATCCGAATTGATATTTGAATATGGATTGAAACGATATGAAATTCAATAGTTTATTGAAACGTTAAATTGGAAGATTTGGAATTTGGTTTGTTGACTCGGAAATTGAAATTGGTCCAAATGTGTTGAAATGAAATGAATAGTTTAAATTGATATTAATTCCAAATTCATGTTTTTATATAAACTGTTTTAAAAATATATTATTTTAAAACTTCTAATTTTAAGATTTTCAAATTTATTAAACTATTTTAACCTGTATTAATTATTTTAATCCATTTAATTTATTTAAACCAATTAACCTGTTTTAACTTATTTTAAATCTAATTAATCTATTTTAAAGCTATTTAATCTATTTTAATTATATTTAATCTATCTTAAATCTATATTAACTATTTGTTGCTATTTAAAACTATTTTCTTCTAAATTCCAAACTAAGTAAAATGGATGGGTTTATATTCAAATTCTTGATTTTTAAGTGAATATGGTTAATGATGTTATAATCTAAGTTGGGATTTAAATAACATATTTGGTTTAATATGATATTTTGAAATGAGAGTTTAACCTATTTTGGAAATATGACTTTTGAAAGGAAATATAATTTCGAACTATGATTTCAATGTGATATAATTTCGGAAGTAAGTAATGATTTCGAAAGTGATATGATTTGAATCGAATATGATATTTTGATATCAATTATGAAATGATTTTGGAAATGTAAAAGAACCATCCGGTGTGAAATAAGCGTTTGGTTGTTAAAGAGACCGGGATCGGATATAGGCATACTCTCTGTCGATACCGAAAACACTTTGACAACTGTGTACGTGGTGGAGATTCCCGAATTAAGTAGGATGGTGGCGACGATCCCATAAGGTATACACGTGGACCTGACTCCCATGAGTTAGCTTAAGGTGGCTAAAACAGGAGCAATTGACGGGCTAAGTGAGGTCATTCCTCCGATCGGGCACATTCCTTCGATACTATATTCTGACTTTGCGATTGATTTGGTGGCCACCCTCGATTTTTGATTTGGGAGTGTGTCCCGAGGTTGGCGGTAGTATCTGCTATGCGCTACCACCTGTTCGGAAGTGTAATTGGTATATGTACCCTGGCATTGGCTAGTTGTGTCGTGTCACCTACCCTATCGAGACCACTACGAGTTTGTTTTGTACCATACCTATGGAGTGCCCTCTGACGACGTCCAGTACAGGCGGGATTACGGTACTGTATAGACTATAAGAATATATAAAAATGTGTTAAGGGGGAAAATGTAACGCTATTTTAATAGTTTATCTTACTGTAGACATATTATAATAGCGTATTGTACTACATAGTAGATAGTTTAACGGATCCTTAGGAGATGTGAATCCCGAACATCTCTTAAGTTACTGCACTCACGTTAGACACTGAATAAGAGATGTCAAACCCCGTAAACATCTCCGACGCCGTTTACACTCATATTTATTTACCGTTGATTGGACTTACATTTTAGTTCTGACTCGAGTGTTTTGTCTTTCAATTCGCTCGGGTCAGCCTGAGCATTTCAGGATTTGAAGACCTTATTTCTGGAGGACGAAGACGAAGATTTGTACTACTATTATTTACTATATTTATTCCACTACATTCATACTGTTCCGCTGCATTATTATTTGTTTATCTTTGATATGTGTAACTCTGATTTTTGTATTATATAAGTATAATCAAATGTTTTGTATATAGCTTCATGAACTGTTATTTATTTATTATATTTTGTCATTCCGCTGCGAGATTCTGTTTTGTTTTTTTTCTTTCTCTGCTTTTTCTTATTCACCCCAATAACAATCTGTCCTTCTGTATGGTTTGAGTCGGCATGTGAGTCTGCTTAAAACGTCCAAAAAGGCGAGATGTTACAGTTGGTATCAGAGCTTTGGTTTAGCGATAATCTTAGCTTTGTGGGGTCTGACTTATATTAAATAGGGTAGTAATACCCTAGAATGAGTCACTAAGTGTGTATATATGAGAGAGCGTATTTGTTAGTGTTATAAAATGTTTTATATTGTGTTAATTTGTTTTGTTTTGTATTTATAAATTCTGGTTGATGCATAGGACGCTATGACATCAATAGAGATTTCTAAACACTTAATAGGGCAGACCAACACAATATTTGTTTTGAAATATAGGTAAATAAAATAATTTTACCTATTGTATATTTTTATATATAAAATAATGATTTATAAATGATATATATGTTGGTTGTTAGGTAGTGAAATTTATAAATATAGGTTGGAAATAAGATTTGAAAATAAAATAAATGAAATTTGAAAATTTAGAACTTAAGTTTCGGGGTTTTTGAAAATTTCTTTCGAATGATTTTGGGATATAATAATAATAATATTATAAGTATTTTCTGATATAAACATTTCAATATAATTTGAAAGAATTGTTTTAGTGAAATTTTGGAAAGAAATAAGTTCTGTACTCCCCTTTCTATCGTTGGAAAATAATTTCGGTGATGAGTGCACCCATCATCGACGTTCATTTTCGAGTTTCAAAGTGGGAAGGCCATTGTAGTAGTTTTACTACAGATCTATTTTGATAAACAAATAAATTTTTTAAAGTTTAAATATGATTGGATATAAAAGTTATGAGTGTGTATATATATATGTATGTATGTATTATTTTAAATGATTTGAAATGGAACCCGGCATTTAGTTCTTAAAATTTTATAAATTAGAGATTTCAATTATTGAAATGGAATAAAAAATTTAACTATTTAATAATTGAAACTTCTAAATAAAAATTGCTAAGTTATAACTGAAATATACAAGGAATTTGAAATTTGTAACTTGTAAACGAAAAGAATATGAAAATAAGAAATGATAATTATTGAACCTTAAGTTAATTAAAATAAGTAAGTCAAACTTGTGTAACTTTCAATTGCATTCTTAAAGACATATATATAACTTACCAATTATAAAAAAGTTGAAATGTTAATAGAATATGTGATGGAAATTTTTACAAGTAAAACTTATGTAATGGAAGTGTTCAATGAAATTTACTTTTATAAATAAGAAATTTGATATGAAGATAGTTATAAACTTGAGTTAAAATTGTAATACTACTAATTAAATGAAATAGAAAATGAGTACTGTAAGTAAAGGATTTTGAACTTAAGTTAATATTGAAACTATTTATAATTAAAGTAAATAATTAAATAAATGTAATGCAATAAAATAAATTGACATGATATGAATAAATAAAATTAATTTTTGTAAGTAATAAAGGAAAATAAGTGAAATAAACACTGAATGAATGAATGAGAATAAAATTTTGTAAGAGATAAATGTAAGTTAAAGAAATAATCCTTGTATGAATGAAAAGGAAAATAAAAACTGTAAATGTTGTGAAAGAAATTTAATAAGAATAACTCAAGTACATTGTAAATTATTGTTTGTTTTGGTTTATGGATTGTTTGGGAAATAATACTTCTAATTGTTTGGATGTATGAATAATCTATTGAGTTCATCTAAGACTGTTGAGTAAATAGTGCACCCAGCAGTTTATTTGTCATTCTAGGCGGCAAAAAATTTCTGAACCCGAACAAACCATTTGTTTGTTTGCTATGGATGGATAGTTGATTCTATTGATTTCATATGATGATTGTATGCCGTGGTTGCCAGTGATTGTTGTTTATATTGATTTGTTTGTTAGTGGTTGAAACAACTTTAAATATTTCATTTTATATAATTATTAACTCTGTTTGGATTATATAAGTGAATACAGGTTATGAAAGCAATTGCTACTGCTTTTGGTTTCATAAAATAAGCGTTGTTTTCCCGACAAATAGGTACGTTCTCGGATTACGGTTTTCTAGCGATATTATATTGTTTTTTCTGCTGTTGGGATATATATTATTTTGAAAATTATGACATATTTTGTTATTATTGATATTATTATATCTCCCAGACCTCTCCGTACAAAGGAGACTCTGCCGAAATTTTCTAAAAAATTTTGGGATTAGAAAATTTTGAGAAATGTTTTCCAAACTTTATAAATTTGAGTATAAAAGGATTTAATTGTTATAAATTGATATATTTTATTTAAGTTAATTAATTTTGTAAATTTATTTGTTATAAATTTAATATTTCAAATAAGATATTGATTTTCTTAATTCCTTCTTTTCCCTTCTTTTTCTTTTTCGAGGACGAAAAGTTTTGAGTGGGAGAGTGTAGCGACCCGTAATTTTCGATAATTAAATTTGTTAATTTAGTGAGATTTTGGTAATTTAATATTGAAAGAAATAAAAAAATTTGTAAATTAAAAATGAAATAATAACTAAGATGAAACGTAATAAGGTTAATTAAAGTTAATAATTAATGAATTGAATGAAATGCCAATTAATGAAAATAATTTAAATGTTATACTTGGCTATAAATTGAATATAAGGAAACAAGTGTGGATATTGAACTAATTGATGAATTAGTATAAAATTAATGATAATTGGATAAGAACAGTGTTATGTAAGCAATTGTAACATTTGTTTGTTAATAATAACTTATAAGTGTAATTAAAGATTAATGGTAACAACTATTATATGTTACCTCTTTATTTAGTCTATTAAATTGAAATGGGGAATCAATTAAGTTAAAATGAAATTTAATGTTACATTAATGAGATTAAGACAATAATTGCAAAATATGAATGTAATAAGATGAATGGAAATGTTAGTTTATTTCATAAAGTAATAATGGATTTAATAAAAAGAATGGAAATCAAGATTTATTAATTTATTGGAATTCAAATTATAATAATTGGATTAATTGCAAATAAATGAAATTAAATATTTAAATATAACGTTAATGAAGATTAAGATGAAATTTGAGAATATTAATGTAATAAATCATGAACCAATGTTAATTTCATCCATTTGATAATAATGGATTGAATAATAGGATGAAAGGTCAATTAAATGGAATTATTGAATATTAAATTTATAATTTCTGAATTTATTGAAATTGAAAGTAAAAATGATAATTAGTGAAATAATTAACATCGAATTAACATGGAAATTTGTTTTAAATGGTTATAAATGTCTAAATAATCAAAAGTGCTAAAATTTGTCAATTATAGAATCAGATTTGAAAAAGTGATTTAATTTATTTATTAATTTATTTAATTAACTGAAATATAGCCATTTTGGCCACTGACTCGGATTTCGACGAAACCAGTTTCATCGGACCCGTAACGGTGAATTATTGTAGAATTTCAAGTTTTGTAACGATCGGGCTTGTCGTTTGAAAGTACGGACTCGAAACGCCTAGAAATTAATTTAATTGAAATCAATTTACAATAAGCTGATTTTAACGTAACTTCTTCATACGATAGAATTAGGACTTGAAATCTATTCCATTTAGTTTAAAATATTTGAAAACATGCATTTTGATATATGGGTTGACCTAATTTTGTTCCGGAGGCAGAACGGGCTTTTCGGGTCGTTTATCGCTTAACCTTCAAATCAATCGTGTCCATTCATCTATTTTCTGCTCTACCTATAAATAGCTCGTTATAAACCCTAGACACTTCTTATTCTCATTTGTCTATACGTACATCTCCTTCTTATCCCCTCATTCCAATGGCAGACAAACCAAAACCAAATTCCCAATTCAACTTCAAATCAAATTTCAACTTCAAAATCAAATCTCCTCAAATTATATCGAATTATATATCGATTTGAAGCTCTCGAAGAGCGCAAGTCAATTATGTGATTCATTTCTTGATCTGGGTTGCTGTGTGGCCGGAATTGGCTAGATTATTTTCGGCCGTTCGTTTGTCGTGATGGACATCAATGGATCGTCAAATCGACGATACCACGGCATAGAGAAGGCCTAGCGGAGTTCATCGGCGTAGGTGATGCATTGATTTAGTGGTTGGATCAAATTGGATAATTCGATTAGGGTTTTAGTGGGTGGCGGCGGCTGGCTTATTCGCCATCGATCAACGGCATCAGAGGAGGTCGATCTTGGCCGGGGGTTGTAGGGCGGAGGACGTGCGTCGTTCGACAAGGACCTGGGTGGCCGCGGTGGTGCAGCAACAGTGGGGGGCGGCGTTCATGTCATACGCGAACGAATCGGTAGGGTTCCCTATAGCTCGAGTTGATGAAGAAGCTTCCGATGTGGCAAGTTTCTATTAGGCCCATCTTTTCTAAATTATTTATTTTTATTTTGTTTTCGAATTGTTCTAACGTTAATAACTTGTGCATACGAGGTCCAATTCACGCACGGTTTGATCCGCTGGGATCGTATCGAAATTCCTGACATTTTGACGCAAGTTTGGGCGAATTCTGAGACCGTTCAAATTTTGGGTTTAAATTGGATTTAAATTCGATTTAAATTCAAAGGTGAGTGTTTTAACCCACTCACAACTTATAAAATTTCTTATGTTTGTTAAATTAAATTTGGATGTGATTAGGAATTTATTTATGGCTGTTTGATAGTTTTAAATTGCTATTCCTATTAATTTGAATTTATTTGAATTAAATCGTTATTTAATTTATTATGGAATATAAATTACCAGTTAAATACCTATTATTGATTATCAGTTCTATATTGATATTTATTAATTGATTTGGATGATGTTTGTAATGGATGTTGATTGTTGATATTGGATAAATGGATGTTTTATTTTATATCATTATAAACAGCAAGTTTACTATGGGTTGAAATGATACATACCCGAATGATCTATAGATTAGGGAAAATCGTTATGGGTTGAAATGATAGACTCGAGCGATTTTATGGATTTTATTGTATAATTCGGGATTGCGGTTTGAAATGATATATAACCGTAAATATTAAATTGCGGATTGAAACGATAAATATCCATATCACTTGACCCTAGGGTAGAGAATTATATACGGACACCGGATTGGTTAAATTAAATGATTTTAAAATCCTTAATTTTTGAATTTAATTAAATGATATTTTGAAATAAAATTTGATCTATGTAAATTGAAGTATTACTGGAAAATCAAGTTTATGATGAAATGTGAAATGGTTTAAAAGGAATTGCTTTAAGAAATTAAATTGAAAGTTAAAGTTAAACTTTTAAGTATAAATTAAATTCTATCGAAATTAAGTTATTGAAGTTGTTTGAAAATACTTTGAAATATTTTGAAATTGGAGTAATCCGAATTGATATTTGAACATGGATTGAAACGATATAAAATTCAATAGTTTATTGAAACGTTAAATTGAAAGATTTGGAATTTGGTTTGTTGACTCGGAAATTGAAATTAGTCCAAATGTGTTGAAATAAAATGAATAGTTTATATTGATATTAATTCCAAATTCATGTTTTTATATAAACTATTTTAAAAATATATTATTTTAAAACTTCTAATTTTAAGATTTTCAAATTTATTAAACTATTTTAACCTGTATTAATTATATTAAATTATTTTAATCCATTTTAAACCATTTAATTTATTTAAACTAATTAACCTGTTTTAACTTATTTTAAATCTAATTAATATATTTTAAAGCTATTTAATCTATTTTAATTATATTTAATCTATCTTAAATCTATATTAACTATTTATAACTATTTAAAACTATAGTCTTCTAAATTCCAAACTAAGTAAAATGGATGGATTTATATTCAAATTCTCGATTTTTAAGTGAATATGGTTAATGATTTTATAACCTAAGTTGGGATTTAAATAACATATTTGGTTTAATATGATATTTTGAAATGAGAGTTTAACCTATTTTGGAAATATGACTTTTGAAAGGAAATATAATTTCGAACTATGATTTCAATGTGATATAATTTCGGAAGTAAGTAATGATTTCGAAAGTGATATGATTTGAATTGAATATGATATTTTGATATCAATTATGAAATGATTTTGGAAATGTAAAGAACCATCCGGTGTGAAATAAGTGTTTGGTTGTTAAAGAGACCGGGATCGGATATGGGCATACTCTCTGTCGATACCGAAAACCAGTTTGACGATTGTGTACGCGGTGGAGATTCCAAAATGAAGTATGATGGTGGCGACGATCCTATAAGGTATATACGTGGACCTGACTCCCATGAGTTAGCTTAAGGTGGCTAAAACAGGTGCAATTGATGGGCTAAGTGAGGTCATTCCTCCGATCGGCAACATTCCTTCGATACTATATTCTGACTTTGCGATTGATTTGGTGGCCACCCTCGAATTTTGATTTCGGAGTGTGTCCCGAGGTGGGCAGTAGTAGCTGTTATGCGCTACCACCGGTCCGGAAGTGTAATTGGTATATCTACCCTGGCATTGCCTAGTTGTGCCATGTCACCTACCCTATCAAGACCACTACGAGTTTGTTTTGTACCATACCTATGGAGTGTCCTCTGACGATGTCCAGTACGGGCGGGATTACGGTACTTTATAGACTATGGGAATATATAAAAATGTGTTAAGGGGGAAAATGTAACACCTTAATGCTATTTTAATAGTTTATCTTACTGTAGACATATTGTAATAGCGTATTGTTCTACATAGTAGATAGTTTAATGGATCCTTAGGAGATGTGAATCCCGAACATCTCTTAAGTTACTGCACTCACGTTAGACACTGGATAAGAGATGTCAAACCCCGTAAACATCTCCGACGCCGTTTACACTCATATTTATTTACCGTTGATTTGACTTACATAAGATCTTTTAGTTCTGACTCGAGTGTTTTGTCTTCCAATTCGCCCGGGTCAGCCTGAGCATTTCAGGATTTGAAGACCTTATTTCTGGAGGACGAAGACGAAGATTTGTACTACTATTATTTACTATATTTATTCCACTGCATTCATACTGTTCTGCTGCATTATTATTTGTTTATCTCTGATATGTGTAACTCTGATTTTTTTATTGTATAAGTATAATCAAATTTTTTGTATATAGCTTCATGAACTGTTATTTGATTATTATATTTTGTCTTTCCGCTGCGAGATTCTGTTTTGTTTTTTTCTTTCTCTGCTTTTTCTTATTCACCCCAATAACAATTCGTCCTTCTGTATGGTTTGAGTCGGCATGTGTGTCTGCTTAAAACGTCCAAAAAGGCGGGATGTTACAATACTAGTGTATGGATTCAATTAAATAAATACCACTAAATCTCATATACCTATGTAAAAATAATTCTCTTGAGAGTCACTTACTAAAACAATAGTGTTATAGCCTATGCTCCACTTATTTTCCACAAAAACACTTATTACAAAAATAAAAGTTGTAATCTACGTTTTCGATACTTGATACATTCTAGGTTTTTATGTTTAAAACCTTTGTTTACTTATAATGAAACTAGCGAGTTATATATATATACTCCATAATTCTTCAAAAAGAATTCCAATTTTTCATTATATAAAAACCAACTTATTCACACCATTCTTCAAAAACCCCTTGTTTATTTTTTGAAAGAAAATATTAACAATGAAAATTTTCAATTCCAACAATTACAATTTTTAATTTTCCAACTTTTTAAATTTCAAAAATTTCATTTTATTGGGCTTAGCATAAAGTGGATCTTCCTACTTACTACCCTCGGAGTAATTTTTCTAAACTAAAGGCTTTTAGTCCTATTCCTCTTGTATACTCATATTTGTTCTAAGGCATCACCGTCAATCCTCTTGTCTGAGACAATCATAATTTCTGCAATTACCTACACATGGACTTTCTTCTCTACTTATCTACTGAATTTTATTATACATCTCTAACCTTTTCCTACCTCTCTTTGGATTTCCCTAACCCCAATCCTAAATGTACAAAACCGTTTCTTAAATCTCTACCATGTGTAGACATTCTCTATGCCCCAATAAACGCACTTCGAAAGTGATACTTCAAGAACTCTGCCCTCAACTGACGAACACGAAGCATACAAAGAACCTCCTTTAGGTGAATAACATGCTCTTCCATACTTCTTGAAAAATACCAAAATGTCAACCACGAATACCACCATGAACTTTATTTTTGGACATCTCTTAAAACATGGTTCATCTAATCTATAGAATAGGCTGGGACATTGGGTAGCCCACAAGTCATGACTAACCACTCAAAGAATCCGTTTGGTGTCCTAAATGCAGTCTTATCAATGTTACCATCAGCGACCCTAAGCTGATGAAATCCAGTGGCTAAATCAAGCTGAAGAATACTAAAGAGCCAACTAACTGGTTGAGAAGATCATCTATCTTAGAGAGTGGATAATGGTTCTTCTTTGTGAGCTTATTCAATTTTCTATAGTCAATGCAAAGTCGAAGAGAACCAACTGCTTTGGTAGCAAAGACGACTGGCACTCCCTATTCCTATATGTTTCTTCTTATGGAACCTTTCTCCAAAGCTCACGGATCTGCTTGCTCAATCCCTTCCTTTCCCTAGGCGCCATATGTCCTACGGATAATGCTAATGGCTAGCCAAATAAATCCAGAAGTCAATCTCTCCCTTAGGGGGGTAGTCCCCTAACCTCCTCAAAGATGTCTGGAAAAATCTCCGACGACAGGAACCGAATCTAACTATGATGATGATGAATCGGGGGAATAAAGGAAGCTCGGCATAACCGACCCTTGCAGGTCGCAAGAAATCTCGAGAGTCCTATTGATGCATGTCTCTAGTCTAACAACTCTCCTCTCACAATCTAATATAGCTCCCTATGTGGATAGCCAATCTATTCCCAAAATCATCCCATACCCCGAAAATCCCAAAATATAGGCGTCATAGTCAAATTCTACGCCTAGGATATAAATTTTCAAACCCCTACAAACCATAGACAAGAGTGCCGATCCTTCTATGGGGTTTGAAACAACAATGGGGTCTACTATTAAAGAGATGTCTTAGTGCAAACAATCTACCAAAGAACTAGAGATGAAAGAGTGTGATGCTCTAGGATCGAAAAGAGTCAGAATGGGAAAATCAGAAATAGAAACCAAATTTTCCTTCCTCGATCCGATCTACTGCTGGAAGGTGTTGCATCCAAAGCCTGAATTTGCGCTGCAGGTGCACTCGCTTCTTGCCTTATCTTCTTAGAACAAAACTTACTAAAGTGACCAAGTTGTCCACAATTGAAACACCTTCCCTTCATTCCAATCTTCTTACAGTCCCTTGCGTAATGACCAGTCATTCTACAACGGTTACATCTTCCACTCTTCTTGATTCGCTTCTGAGGGCCTTCCCTTTTCCTCTTATCCTTCTTTCCCTTCCACCATGGCTTCTTAGAGCTTGTAGGAACCTCCTTAAGCTCTTCTTCCAGCTGCCAAGATATAGGTTGACCACTCTGTCGGTCCTCCCAACCTAACCGCCAAAACTTTCGCTCCATATCTTCCAACCTAGCTTGCGTCTCCTCGAAATCCTCCGTGCCAAAAAACATTCCGCCCCCTATGCTAGCGAAGTCCTTGCATAGCTTAGAAAAATTGGCCGGTGTAGGTGGATTAAAGGGATTTCCACCTACTGGTGTTGTATTGGGCACTTGCCCTTACACCTCTGGTACCGTAGCTCTACGGAACCAGTCAGCCATACTATGCAAAGAAAAGGAAACTTAGGCTCGAAAGAATCGAAAGAAGATTGTACTGGACTTTGAGGGGATTTTTATAAAAAAACTCTTTTGTACTTAAAAACTATTTCTAAGAGTTCTTTTCTAAAAAATACCTTTTAAAACAAGTTATTTTGGAAAATACTTTAATTTTAAAATAAATTTTTAGGAATCCTGTAACCTTAGGCTCTGATACCAAGTGAAACACCCCCACACCCCTTAATATACCCAAAAGGACAAATTAAAAGGCGTGGTGCGTTATAGGTATAACTAAAACTAATAGAGACTAAGATTCACAAAACAAAAATAGGTAAAAACAGCGGAAACTAAATGAGTATATTTAATTAAAACAAAGCTTCAGAATTAATTCATAAATAAGTCAAATGCCAAATACAACATTCAAAACCCATCGTGTCTTATGAAATGAAAATTCATTGTCTCAAAATCAGAGTATGTAATATCCCTCATAAATAAACCAGTGCATACAAGAACAATAGCTGAAAATAAAAGAAGTACATAGAAGAAGTCTCCTCCAAGAAGAACTCCAAGCTGTAGCAATCTACTAGCTTCTTCCTTGATTGCCTAAGAGGGAAATAGAGGAGTGGGTCAGACTAAAAGTCTGGTGAATGATAGTAATTACTAGAGTCTTTAAGCAAGATAAAAGTAATAGACTCTACAACAGTTCTAGCATAAATAAGGATAACAAAGGAAATAGGAAAGAGATAGACTGGAAATAAATACGATTAAATATTTCTCTTAACTTTGATTGCTTGCACTTGTTCTGATTTAATTAGGCTGAATTCCTAATCCTGTAATTAGGATGTGACCCTAATTCTACCCATTTTGATCGGCCTGCAACTCCATAAACCTTACTGTGGACCAGCCGCTATATAACTCCCTACATAGCAGCCAATGGTATCTACGGAAGATACACAGAGCCACTACCGAGGATCCGAACGACATATATAGCTCCTTACATAGAAGGCAATGGTGTCTACTAAGACACCATACTAAGCGCTTGGAACTCATAGCTATTACTGAGGACCCGAATGGAAGTCGCATGCGTAACTGCAACCATGCCCATGCTACCTTTTGCTCCACCTATTGGGTCTTCTTATTACCTCCAACGTACAACATAGCATGCCCCTCATCTCACTTCAGGCTAATGCGAAATCACCGTGTGTCCATAGAAAAATAGGGGAAATGCTGTTGGTACTGGCCCTTCATCCAAACAATATCTAGTTGCGCCCCTTATCCAAATCCCCATGATTTGGACTTCTATTTGACCAATTACTACCATTCTTAGCATAAGCGTGCCCTGGGGAATGCTATTTGGTATAGGTCCTACTTTCATCTTTGCTTAGATAAATTATTTAAATAAGCCTTTATTAAACATTTTTACTTCCTACGCTTATTAATTTATTTCAAGCCTTAAAATAAGCCCATTATGTTCTTTTTCTTATTATAACCTACGTTATAATCATGCTTATTACTTAACCCAAGGTCTAAAAGTGAAAATAAGCTTCTTTCATCTTTTACTTCATTTAGTTATAATCCTAAGTTATAACTATGTCAATTATCTTTAATTAGTCCAATTCTAATTATAATTAGGCGTAATTTCAGTCCAATTCCATTATTTATTACAGTCTCTATAATTTACATCTAATTTTCTTCATTTAATATTCTTACTTATAAAATCCATATTCGAGTTTAATTTATTCTAATCCATACGTGCAGAAAAGGGGAATGAAGAGAATAGACGCTTGCATAAAATCCAAAACGTCGAAAAGATGTAAATAAGAAATAAATAATAGTAAATAAACTTAAATACTGTAAATAGACTGTAAATTAATAAAAAGCTATGCTTAACAGTAATAAATTATAATTAACAGAAATAATACTAAAATTACTGAAAGGAATAGCCGAATAGACTGAAAATAATTAAAAACTGTAAATAATTACTAAAAATGGCTATTCCAAAAATCGTAGTAAAACTATAACTATTGGAAACCCTATTATTTTAAATTACTTAAAGAAATCTTAAAATAATTACAATCACTCACCTCTGGTCCTAAGCTCTTCCTTTGGTCTTCCCGGATCCACTTGGAGTTGTAAAATATTTTTTTATTAAAAAGATTCTCTCCTTGGAAAATTATTCCTTTTAGGGTCCTTCCTGAAAAGGTAAACCCAAGCGGAGAAAATCTAGAATGAGAAAAAGTGTTAGGTCTAGGGGTCTATTTATATGTGTAGAAGTGGATCTCGGACCGTTGGATTTAAAGATTGAATAGGATGCAACCACATCATAGGCTGAATAGGAGCCATCGGATGCAGAAATGGAGGGACCCGATTAATTAAAACGATGTGAAACATGTCACTGATTCGTTCGAATGAACAAATGTTCGTACGCTTGGCAAAAGCGAAGGCAGGCCGACCGCCCACTTACACAGGTCGACCGGCCGGTCGACCTGTGTTATATTTTTTTCTTTTATTTTGTTTATTTTATAACTTGGTTCTATTAGCTCGGTTTTTGACGTTCTATATATGGAAATTGACCAGAAAATTACCATGGACACAATGGTGCAATTCACATGGCTCAATTCTGATAATTTCACAAAGTTATTTTATTATTTAATTAATTAACGAATTAATTATTACGTGTTAAATTTCGGGTTGTTACAATAACCCAAAATCAAATTTTAGTTATCAAAAGTTTTCTTCAAAAATACTTCTAACTCTTAAATTTCTAGAAATTTTCGGCAGCGTCGCTTTTGCGTGGCTAGATTGGAACAACTACAACTTGTCACTATGGACCTAAATCAGCCAAAGAAAACAAAAGCCAAGTGGCTCAATCATAAAATCATCAAACCATCAATAATTAAAACGTGTACCTTCTAGTCGGGCAACCAAATTTTTACTTTTGAAATCAAAGGCATCAAACTAGCTCTTACTTTTATATACTTGCATCTTATTTACTAATGGTACCTAATCACATAGTTTGCAGCCATATCAATTTACGTTTTCCAATATCAACATTTTGTTTATTGAAGCACATACGATGTACATATATCATCCGTACGCAATATCAAATCCGATCGCTCGCTCGATCACACATTTTTACTTCCGAACTAGTATCGTTCACACGACCACTTTAACAACCCGAAATTTAAGCTATAATAATTTATTAACGAATTAATTAAATAATAAAATAACTTTATTAAATTATCAGAATTGGACCACGGGAATTGCACCATTGTGTCCATGGTAATTTTCTGGTCAATTTTCATATATAGATTATCAAAATCGAAGCTAAAACGAAGAAGTTATGGAATAAAGAAGAAACGAGAAAAAGAAGAAAAAAGAGGCTAGGTCGACCCTCACCATGGCTAGGTCGACCCTAGCTAGTGGAAGGTCGACACCAAGGTTGACCCGTGTGCATTCTTGTACGTGGCTTCATCCAGTTGATTCAAACACGTCATTTTGCAACTTTTATCCGATCCTGTGCGTCCGTGCTTCCATCCGACGGTTCCCAGCGATCCTATGACGTGGTTGCACCAGATTTAATCCTCAAATCCAATGGTCTGAGATCCACAAGTGACATGATAAATAAGACCCTAGGCCTAGCTATTTTTCTCATTCGGATTTTCTCCATCTGGGTTCATTGCCTGAGGCTGGCCCTAAAAGGGATATTTTTCCGAGGAGAAGATCTTTTTAATTAAAATATTTTATACCCTTCAACTGGATCCGGGAAGGCCAAGGAAAAAAAAAGTTAAGGACCACAGGTGAGTGTTTAAGTAATTATTTTAGATTTTTAAGTAATTTAAAATAATAGGGTTTCCAATAGTTGTAGTTTTTCTACAATTTTGGGATAACCTTTATGCAAGTTTATTTACAGTTTATTTTAAGTAAATTTTAGACTTGTTTTCTAGTCTATTTTCTTTTAGCTATTCTATTTCAGTTATTTGCAATTATTTACTGTTAATTATAGCTTTTCCAATTATCTATAGTTATTTACGATATTTACAGTTATTCACTGTTATTTACGTTTTATTTACATCTATTTTACGTTGGGATTTCTTCTATAAATGTAAGTTTCTTTTTTATTCCCTTTTTACACAAATGGAATAAATAGAAGAAAATAATTCATTAATATGGACTAAAATATAAGAACACTGAATTTACAGAAAATGAGATGTAAAATAAGAAGAACTGTAATAAATTGGACTTAGACTGAAATAGGAAAATTTAAGATATTTGCAAGCATAGTTATAACATGTAATTATAACTAAAAAGAGAAAATAGAAGAAATAGCAAGAAGTAGCTTATTTTTAAACTTAGACCTTGGGTTAAGTAAATAAGCAAAATTATAACACACAGGTTATAATTAGAGAAAACAGAAAAGACTTATTTAAGACTTAAATTAAGTTAATAAGCAAATAAAGCAGAAATAACAGAAGAGGCATATTTTAATAAACTTAGATCTTGGATTAAGTTAATAAGCAAGATATAGAAGATCTGTATTGTAGGCCCAACGAGGTAATCCTTTACTGATATAGAAGATCTGTATTGTAGGCCCGTCGGGGTAGTCCTTTACAGATATAGAAGATCGGTATTGTAGGCCAACAGGGTAGTCCTTTACAGATATAGAAGATCGGTATTGCAGGCCCAACGGGTTAGTTATTTATAGATATAGAGACTTATTTTAGAACTTATACTTAAGTTAATAAGCAAAGAAAGTAGTAAAACCCGTACCGGTAGCATTTCCCTTGGGGACACGCTTATGCTGAAGTGATGGTAAATAAGTGGTCAGTAAATAGAAGCTCAAATCAAGGGATTTAGGCAAGGGGCGCAACTAGACTTTGTTTGTTAGGACCATACCAACAGCATTCCCTTCAGTGAGACACATGTGGTCTCATAATAGCAGAGGTGAGGCTAGGGCATGCTTATGCTGGAGCTATGGTAAATAAGAGGTCAAAAGAGGGAGCAACGGATAGCGCGAGCCTAATGGTGGTCGAGCGTGCGGCCTCGGTGCAGGCTGGTAAGTCATTATTGAGTTCCAAGCGCTAAGTAGGTGACTTTTGCGTAAGGACTAACAGGATGGGTCTAGCCTGCAGAAGTAGGTATCTTTTGCGTATGGTCCAACAGAATGGGACTAGTCCGTAGTAGGCACAACAGAGATAGAAGGCCAATCAAAGGGTAGAATTAGGACTTCAGCCTAATTAAAGTAGGATTAGGAATTCAGGCTAATCAAAGCAGTTATATGAGACAAGTTCAAACAATCTAATCGAACTATCTAAGCAAAGTGAACAGTTAATCCATATTTTATTCCAGCTTTATCTTTTCTTTTATTTCCTTTTATACTAGAACTGTTGCAAAGTCTATTACCTTTATCTTGCTTAAGAATACTGGTAATTACTTTAGTTCACCAAACTTTTCGTCTGACCCACTCCTCTATTTCCCCTTTCCCCACATAGGCCAGTAGAGGCAGGGACAGTAGACTTCGGATTTCTTGGGAGATTTCAGCTGCGGAGATTTTCTTCATGTATTCTACTTCTTCTTCTTCTTCAGTTTTTATTTCATTTGATATACTGGTACTTTTCTTTGAGACGGATAGTTATTTTATGTACTCTGATATTATGACTGAGATAATGTTTTTCACTAGACATGAATATTTGGTATTTTGAGACATATTTGGTTTTGTAAAAGTATTTATGAAGTTTGATTTTTAAATAAGTTACTAATGTTTCCGCTGTTTTATTTATTTTGTCTTATGAATCTTAGTCTATGTAAGTTTTTAGCCATACCTATAACGCACCATATTCTTTAGTGTGCCCTTTTTGGGTGTATTAAGTGGTGTGGGGGTGTTTCAACCACTCTAGTGCGGACTTAGACTGGTTCCTTGATTGTATACCGACATCCTCCTTGCATAGCCATATACTATGATAGAGAATATCAGAATCAATCCAAAAACCCATGTCCAGTGTTCGTCGTCGAGAATGGAGTGAAAAATTCCAACTCGGATCGATGTAAATCATCTCGAAACTATGTACTCGAATCTGAATCAAACAACTATGTGGATAAAATAATATACGTACAACTTACGTATTTATTTCAATTGATTATTTAGCCATCCCAAATTCTTTTTATTCACATTCATTTTATTCTCATTCGTTTTATTCACGCTCACTTATTACTTAGTATATCCTTTCAATACTAAAGTCACTTAAGAATTATTCCCTCAAAATTTATGTTTAACAACATTTCACTCTATACTAAATTCATTTATGAATTATTTCATAAAATTTTACTCAAGTTTATAAACATTTCATTCAAATCTTCTCATGTTTATTATCGCTTCACAACTTAAGTGCATATCCATTACAACTCAATTTTAATTCCATTTAACTCAATTCATTGTTCAATTTCAATGTTCAATTCTATCAACCAACATTCCAAAACCATATTCAAATCATTTTACAACTTGCATTTTATAATTAAAGTTCACCTTCATTTCGAAAGCCAAATTCTAATTTATTTAACTCGTTTCATCCACTTTACTTATCTTGAGGTAAATTTCATTTCAAACTTTATTTTCTTTAACTTAAGTTAGATTTCATTTATAATTCAAATTGAGATTTTCTTTTCTTAACATTCACATTCAACAAATCTAAAATTCGTTTTCAGCTTAATATTCCTCAAACCTATAAGTTATACAAACTTATTTACTTAAAATTTCATGAAATTTATTTGACTTAAGTTAATTCCATACTATATTTACAATTCAGGGTTATATAATCACTTTACGACTTAAGTGTATATTCATTTCATTAATTTATTTAATTAGTTCATTCATAAACTCATTTCAAATCACAGTCAATTTCATTTCAAAAATTATTTCATTTAACTTACTTAAGTTAAATCTTCTTTTTAAATTTGCTTTATCAACATTCATATGCAACAATTTCAAAACATTGTTTTACTTAAAAATTCTCAAAATTTATAAGTTATCACACTTATTTTCTCATTTTTTCATAAAACACTTAAATGAAAATCTCCAGAGTTTAAACACCTCATTCTTATTTATTTCAGATCATTTTGAAATATTATAGTTGATTTCTTCCTAATTCAAATCATAATTTGGAATTTTGAAATCAAAACTAGTTTTACCAAAACAAAACTCCAATGGTAGCAATTCCACTCTTGGAAACCCGAAAAAGAACGTCGATGATGTTGCAGTCATTATCAAAATTATTTTTCAATGATCGAATTGAGTTCAGTGCTTTTATTTCTTTAAAATCCTTTTTAAATATTTCTATTCAAAATATTTTTCAAATAATGTGATTATTATTTTACAAAACTTTGAAAAAAACAATTTCCTAAATCAACAGAATTTAAATTCTCAAATTCCCATCTTCTAAACCCTTTTTAATTTACAACCGTTTATAAATCATATTTATATAATTTCACTTAGGTTACATAAAACCAATCCTTAATTGTTTTATCCTTTTTTTCATTATGATAATAACACTTTTATTCGATCACAAACAACAAATGATAATAATCAAATATTATCATTCTCTAACAACCAAACACACCATATACAACTATAATAATTTATGGAAAATTATTCCTTTATATATAAAATACAATCAAGGTAAAATCATTTCACTTACCCAATTTCAAAACAATACCATGTCGAATTGCTCTGTTCAAGTGTTTAGAGATCCCTATCAATAACGTTAATTACTCGTATTGACCAAAATCCATAAGCCACTCAATAGATCAACCAACACAATATACAATATTTTTATATCACTAACAAACACGCGCTCATATATACATATACACTCAAACTCATTTTAGGGTGTTACTGATCTTATCTCTAATGAGTGCCCCACTAAAGCCAAGGTTCTCGCTTAACCTTCAACTTTGATACCAAGCGTAACAACCAGCTTTTCCATACAATTCAAGCTGACAATAAACCACACATGTCCAACCCAAATCGAACGAAAAGATGGATTGTTATGGGGAAAGAAAGAAGAAGAGAAGAAGAAGAAGAGAAAAGAAACTAAACAACATAAAATCTCACAATCACAGCGGAACAATATATTATATAATATCAATGATCTTTAAAAAATGGAAACTATTATATACATACATCCATCAGAGTACAACAACAACCACAATCATCAGCCTGGACAGTTATAACAACCTATCCTCACAATTGCTGATAATTTAAACAATAAGCAGCGGAAATAAACATATACGGGAATATGACTTGAAGACCTCCAACTCATCCCCTGAGCTCCAACACATCCAAAGCAATTTGTAAATATGCTCAGTCTGCCCGAGCATTATAATAAAATAACACTCGAGTCAGTCTAGAAAACCAGTGTGAGAAAAACACACCCAATTGAACTTTTAAAGTTATGGAAACCTTTCAAAAATCAAAGGTATTTCGTATGACCACGCCGCACAGAAACATAGACGGGTTTTTACCTTACGATAACCGAACCATTTCATATGAAATTCTCTGAATATTATAATAGTGTCTAAGAAACAAATACTTATTGATCATAGCCGAAATTATTACATTAATTAAATTCCAGCATACTAGGTTCTACAACCAAAACCGAAGGCTCGTATTGGAGAATGGATTCCAACTATGAAAGGGTAAGGGTCTACCCATCGAATCCGTATACCTCTAGATAAAATGTATGGGAGGCTACAACACATTGCACCTCTGCTACTCAGGACCGGTACTACCTCCTTCTCTAGTAGCACCAAATATGATCACCCACTGGTTGCTATCAAAAACCATACAATGGGATCTCGAAGCATACATGAATATACCTCTATATTTGTGATGATCATACCCTACTTGGGTGCGACCCACTTAGCCCTACCGCATGTCCCTGCTTTATTCATTTCCTAGGCGTAAGACTTGAAGAGGCCACGCTCTTACCATTTCCTCCTAGCAAACCATCTTGGAATGCTAAAATTGCCCTCCGGGCAACCAAAGCAATACCATCATTCATCCGTACAAGTTCGTTCTAGGACTGAACGAAACGCTTGAGAACTCCATCTCCAAATCCCATCATCTTCAAGACGTCTTCACTTCGAAACGCATTTGTTGGATCGAAGTGGTTTTCGGATGACATATCCGATCCTGGTCTCTTCGAAACAACATTCGATAATTCTCGGTAAACTCAACCCCGGTTCTCTAGGAAATAAACAGTCAAATATAAGATGGAGGTCACCTCCAAACCGTTAGTGGATAGATTTTCTTATCATTTGTCCTAGAAGAATGAAAAGAGATTTACATGCACAGCACTGCATCAACAGAGATGACTATGACATATAACTCACGTGTTTCTCCTAGACATTTCCAAAGTTACATTTAGGTCCACAGTTGATAGTCGGTTATTTAACTATCAACAAACACACATCCAAATCAGGACTTATTTCCAAAGGAAAAACCAACATTGGTTAAGCACATAAGCAACCACAAGTCTCTATAATAAATCTTTCATTCTAAATTCCTTGTAATAAAATACTTTTACAAAGGTATATCCACATATCCCTATATTTTCAATATTAGAAAATATTCATATACTTATCTCAACGGCATAAGTATATTCATACACATTGCACCTCACATCTTAGAAAATGCACTCATATACTTATCTCTACGGTATAAGTATATTTATAAAATTTAGAAAGATTTTCTTTTATTCGATTCTCAAATCATTTATAAATTCCTTACAACCCTCCAAAACCCTTTATAAACCATTTTATATATCTCCGGAAAAACCATTTACAATTCCTTTATAAAATTGAATCACTTATAAACTCTTTTTGTACATTTCCTAAAATCATTATAAATCCTTTATAAATCCATAAACCTATTTATTTTCCCAAAACACCTTTTAACAAAACAAGTCCATCAACTAACACTTGTCACGTAGCAAGTTATCATTTAAAAACATTCTCTTACAAATCTATGAACCCATTCCTTAAACTCGTTTTACAAATATCTATCCATTTATAAAACTCTTTCACCTTGTAAATAATCATCCCTTAAGTCTTCAAACCATTTTATAAACTCCTTTATAAAATCCAAGTCTTATAACTCTATTTATGGGTCTCGAAAACTTTTATAAATAATTAGTAATCCTTTACTTCAAAACACCATTATATAATAATAATTATTAACAATAAACGTTATAAATAAATGAAAACTATTAACTTTAAAACATCTTTAAAAACACTAATTAATAATTGCAAAATATTGTTAAATAAACAATAATAATTAATCTTTACCATTTTTTATAAATAATAATAATTTATTTCCAAAACATTATTAATAATCCTTATTATTAATTTCAAACCATAATTATTCTTGAAATAATTAACCTTTCAAAATATTAACATTTTGATAAATTCTTTTGAAAAATATTGACTATAAACAAATAACTTTAAAAACAATATTTATAATTAAATAACTTAAAATAATATTTATAATTAAATAACTCTAAAACAATATTTTTTCGAAACCCAATTTAAAATTTAAAATCATTTCCCGTCTCAAAACCAATTCCAACTCAATGGCAATTTATAGTATTTCAAAATTCTAATTTAAGGCCAATAGCTACCCAACGCTCAACCAATATCGATATTGATTATCTATCACTACCGCGTTTTAGTTTCAAACATATAACAATGTTATTACCACAGTGTCCACAATCAGCTTTATCTTTCAATAATCCATATAAAAGAAATATTATTGAAACAATTCAACAATAGCAAGGAATCCCGTTGGATCCCTCCAACCTTTTCCCCTGCATCACAAAGTTATATAATCAATATAAATCAACCGCTTCGAGGCGGGATTCGTATACAAAGGGTCATCTGCTCTTACACGAGAATGTAATAAGGTCTCATCCGCTCTAGGGGCGGGAATATATCCAAACCAACTATATAAATATAGTAACTCACCCAAACAATCATTCAACAATTTTTATCAACTATATATCACAGTAGTTAACCAAAAAGGTGAGTTTAACTCTCCAAAATTTTATGTTGTCACCAAGGCGTTCCAGTTTGGAACTAAAACCGAACGACATCCGATTTTTAGCCTAAATTCCAACAAGCACCAAATTCAACCAAACTAACTCCATCGCGAAGCTTCCGTCGTTACGAGCACAACATAACTCATCGCGTTCGATTTCGATCTCGTATGAAGAAGTTATAGCATTAATAAGTTTTACAATTTTAAATAATATAAAATCCTTGATCACAATCACTTAAAAGTAATTAACCTTATTATAAATCTTTTAAAATCGCCTAATCTTCCTCCCTTGTTTCTTCTCGTGAACGAAATCAACCCAGGCGCCAAATAAATTCACACCGTGCCACTACCAGAGACCACCTGACATCACCGCAACTTCACCGGAGAACCGCACGACTTCGCTGCCCCCAACCCCACCGGAACGAGCCTCCCAATCGCCGTCGTCACCTCGAAAAAGCCAACTCAATGGCACACCACTCATCCTCAATTTCCACTGCTACAATCCTCGCTGTGCCACCAAACTCCTGTCGTGCCTCGCCCTTATTCCCCTCTATAATTCTCCTTTAGGGACCCTCGCCAAAAAGTCAACTGAAACGCCGCAAATTGACGAAAGAACTATTCGCCGTTCATCTGAAAATCAACGCCGCCACACCATGCTATAGCCCAATCTAATCATTGATCTTCTTCATCTTGACGTCGCGAACAACTTCCTAGTTGAGAGCCTTGCCTGAAAATGCGTGGATTGGTTTCGATAATCCTCGACCATTGGATGAGGCGATGTTTAAATTTTTAAATTTCCCAAATGGAAATCATATGATTTGGCCAAGCATATAAAGGGAGAAGGGTATTATGGCCGAGGCATGGTTGAACAGTGTGGATATGGCATGTATAGTGAAGAGCTTGGGCTAGGATATGAGAATATATATATATATATATATATATATATATTCAATTTAAAATATCGAATTACAAAACGTCCAATAATTTCAAACTCCAAACAAGGAGTGCCACCTGGCATTCTACATGTAATACCCCTATTCCAAATATAATGGAACTAGTCTCGAGGTCTAATTCGATCATATGCAGAAGATAGCTTTTCAAATCTAGTTATTATATTAATTTCTAAAATTAATTTCTATGCGTTTCGATCACGCACATCCAAACGATACGTTTGATTGCCACGAAAATCGTTGGCATACAATAACACATTATTACGGATCCAATAAAATTTGTTTCGTCGAAATCCGAGACAGTGCCCCGAAAGGTATTTTTATATGTTAAATAAAACCAATTATTATAAAACCAAATTGATCACTTTTAAAATTTACATAAAAGTTTTACTATCTCCATTCTTGTTAAATAGAATTTAAATAAGCTTTGAAATCATTTTTATCCAACTTAAAACCCAAGATTCAATTATTTAAACAATTTAAATTATTAAATTCAATAATTTAATTACCAAATAATCGCTATATTTGAAATCAAGTTATTACATTAGAAAATTAACTTTCCATTATTTAAAATCAATTAAATATTCCAAATTCAGACTTAACACAATTATCGCAAAAAAAAGTTTAATATTAATGGCGACAATCTTTTGAGGCGACAGGCGATTCGCGTTTCTTGGCCTCTTGCCCTTCTTCGCCGCTCGTTTCGTTTATGCAGTTCCTTTTCGTTCCCCTCCGCCCTTCTCATCTCCTCCTTACCTCTCCTTTTACGCCTAAGTCTTTCAGTTCGTTGCTCGTCTCCTAGCGATGAAATCTGGGTTCTTAACAACGTCAAAGGCTATTTCGACTACTAGATCTATCAAGATCCGCCTTAAGCCTACGCCTTTTAAGGCCGCTGACGTTGTTCCGTCTTCGCCCCGTAGTCCGGACCTTCCTATCACTCCCTCTATGCTGCCTCAAGGTGCTAAGTAATCCCTGTATAATTTAGCAATTCCAGGATCCTTACAGGGCATATTTGATGCGTGTGAACCTGAGGCTAGTGCATCGACCGTCCATCCCTACAAACCATCTCCGGTCTGCATACCTACTGCTACACCTATTATGGCCTCTCCCTGCAAGTTCCCAATTTCTGGTCTTGAGGAAATGAACGTGAACCCACTGCCTTCGGAGTCCGCTTCTTATGCAAAAGCTCGCAAATCCAATCCTCTTCCTTTATGAAAATCTCTATTTGCATCCAAGCCATGTAATGCGGGAAGGTATACTTCTAAACGTTTTGATATTGTTGGTAATTGTGATAATTTTCTTGTGCTACCGCAAGAGGTCGTTGATGCAGGTGTTTTGTTTTGGAAGTACTCTCTTATTGGTTTTTTCCTTGATGATGGTCTCAAGTATTCTGTTGTCAAGAATTATCTTAAGAACAAATGGAAAATTAAGGGATCGCTTAAGGTTCGGTTTGATAAAGACATGTTCTTTTTTGATTTCTCATGTCCGGATGAGAGGCGTAAATGTGTTAGAGGCAAATCCTTGTGTGATTGATGGGAAAGTGTTTATAATCATCGTGTGGAACCATTCTGTTGACTCTGCTAGAGAGCATGTTTTGTTCGTCCCAGTATGGGCTAAGTTCTCGAATGTTTTGTCTTCTCTTCATTCTTTAGAAGACCTAGACTGGTTAGCTTGTCATATAGGTGAGTTGATTTGTTTTGATGAAAATACCGAGTGTCGTGATAGGCTCGGATTTGCAAGAGCAATGATTGAGATTACCCCCATGAGGCTCCTTCCTTCTCATCTCTCGGTAGCCCTTTCTGGGAGTCGTGTTGGTCGGGTTGACATTAAATATCAGTGGTCTCCTCCGATCTGTACCTTCTGCCACTCCTTTGGTCATATTTCTCCTAATTGTAAACATCGTCCTGCGGAGGGTGTAGCCATCTCCCCGCCTCCCAAAGATCCCCTCAGAAGCCTCCTCCCCGCATTTGGCAAGTTAAACCCTATGCTCCTGTCTCGTCTACTCCTCCTTTGGAAATACCTACTGTTTCCCTGTCTTTTCCTCCTGACCCGGATGCTCTCTCTCGGCTGAAGTCCTATATTGCCTCTGCTTCCGACCATATTGATGCTCTTGTTACTGATGTTGTTGTCTCTGTGTGTAGAGAAGCGAGTCCTATTATGCCAGCTTTTCCTTCCAAATCAGTAGAGCTTGTTGATTTGGACGATGGTATTGAGTTTGGTTTAGCGGATTTTTTCCTACTTAGGTTTCTTTTGGCATATTTTTTCTATGTAACTCTATTTTGCAGCTTCTTCCTTGTGTGGGTTGTAATGTGTGGTGTGAGTTCTTGTAGCTGATGGAGTACCTTTGCCTCTCACATGTTCCTAAAATTTTATTAGTATAAAGTGGACAGTCCACATAAAAAAACCGGCTAGCTTTGCTAAAAAATTATTCCAAATTCAAGCGACTAAAATTCTAGGTCGTTACAATATGTAAGTGATAAATTTAGCTAAAATGTCACACCACTAGCTAAGGTGACATATAAACATTAATATTTGAATTGTTCGATACTAATTTCTGACTGAATTTACACCATTAAGTCACATAACCATAGTGATGAATTCTCCTAAAAACAAGATGATTTAATTGGTTTATAAAATGTTGTAAATTAACTAACTTAATTTTATTATTTAATTTAGTTAATGTTTGAGAGTTATTTGTAATTATTTCGACTGCATTTATAAAATTATATTTGCACGCATCGATATACGATATCGATGTAATTTTAAATAGGTTCAAATAAAAGATAATTACATGAAGTGATTTGTGGAAATTTTATGTCATTTGATGGCATGTAATTTCAGCCATATGATGTGAAGAGGGAGGAGTGGTGAGAGGGAGATAATCAATAGAATTAATAAAGGAATGGGAAAATTTTCATTCTTTCAATGAAAACAAATCTACTAATTTATTTTCTACAAACAATTCATTATTTCTCATTCATTTTTTCCTTTTCTCTCCTCCACTTAATCTTCCATGGTAGAAAACAAAAAATAAAGATTTTCAAAATCCTTTAACTTCAAGTAAAAAACATCAAATAAAATGAAACATAAGTGGTTCATCAATCTCTAGCAAGGATTAGGTGTGAATCTTGAAGATCTGAGGATATCATCATTCAAGGTGTGATTTATAGACAACGTACTAAGGTGATTCTCTAATTTATTTATTTATATGTTTTATGATTCATATTTTGGATTTGAATGATTCATTATGTGTTTAATTGATTAAATTTAAACGTGTGAATCAAAACCCATTTATCTTAATTAGAAACACGTTTATTATGTTAATTTAACTCAGATATGCGCATGTTCTCCATTACCTGGTAATTTATTTGAATTATGTTAATATTATTAGATCCAATACCCTTTTTGTTCTTTCGTTCATATTGTATGTTTAGTTTAGATTAGTATCATATTACCATGAATTTATATGTGCCTTGGTTATCTAATTTTTTTCTATTTTAGAAACTATTGTTTGAACAATATTTTGTTTTGAAATTTATTTTGATTAATTGATTTAAATTTTATGTTACAAGTTTGGGAATTGAATACATTGTTACAAGTTGTTTGGAAATAACTTTGGTCATTATTTACATTAAAATAAAAGTTAATTCATTCTAAGTTTTACATATGGACTTTTCTGTTAAATCTTAAAACTTGTATTTTAAGTTAACAATTAGGTAGATTGTTATTTTGATTGAATGTATATATATTTTAAACTATAAGTTAATTGAATACATATGTTACACTTCGTTTTGAATTTAAAACATTAATTAAATTATTGTATACATATTTGTGCATATATGTATAAGTATGAATATACATATATGTATATGTTCTTAATTCAAGTTTTACAAAATGGACCTTTATGAAAATTACAACTTTGATTTAAACTTAATGTTAATTAAAACTACTTTTAAATTGTTTGCTTTACTTTAAAACATGTCAAATAACCAGAATCAACTTTAGTGTAAACAAGAATATATATATATATGTGTGTGTGTGTGTGTGTTATATGTTTATATATATAATAAATGTTGTTTTGTTTTTAAAAAAGTAAATAAAAAAATTTATGGACAACAAAGACATATATAAAGGGAATCATTAACAATAATCGCTTCTTATATGTTGCACTTTCATAATATACACCGAGTATATTTGGATATACTTACATTTCATGCTATGTTTAAATTAATAATTAACATCATTTAAAGAATCATTAATCTAATTAGAGGAATAGAGAAATGAAAGGTTTTTCTCTTCAATTTAATCTATTTATACCCTTAATTGACTACATAGGTTTTAGAGAATGAAACAAAAGGTATATTCCTCAAATTAACTTTAATGAGTAACTACATATATGGGTGTATTTGATACACTCATACATTTTAATCTATATAAAATTCAAAATCATTCAAACTAATTAAGTAAAACAAAGAATTTTTGTTTAAAACTCCTTTTAGATTGGATCTAAAATCTCTTTAGACTTCTTAGGCCCAACAAATCTAAATAGGGTTTTTTTTTAAATTTACCTGTTTCACCCGATTCCAACTGGCATGGGGTTAAACAAATGCAGAAATGTATGAAACTTCTTGTATCAAGTTAATATGGAAAATACTAAACAAATAGGGCTTGTGTAGTCATTAGTTTCATAACAAGTATTTGGTGAAAAATCTTTTTGGGAGATTGACATCAATAATAGATTTTCAAGTACTTTTAATTTTCTACCGTTGTCGAGACATAAAGCACCGGAAGTCGTTGAAATGAGAAATATGGATGGTAAATGTAATACTCCGTAAAATTTATAAAAAATTAATTAATTAATAATGATGCTAAAAACAACAATTTTACAAACATCAAAATTTGGCCACAAAAGTTATACCATTGTGTTTGCGACTATTTTATAAGCAACTTTCATACATAAAGTTTTGCGATCGGAGTTCAAACGAAAAAGTTATGAATGTTTGAAAATTTCCAATCGAAAATAATTCAAAATGAATTAAGGAAATAATTCAAAATAAATATTTTAAAAATTAACGTTAAAAATAAAATGTTAAGGAACTGTTAACATTAAGTTAAAAATGTAATAAATATAAATAAACATAAGGAAATTAATCAGAGCAAGGTGTTAAAGGCCGATCGACCGCCCAATAAGGAACGATCGACCTATTGAATAAAATCGGCTAGGGTTTTTCATGGCCTGAATGGTCCGGATTATTATTTTAAATTGACTTTGATCCTACGGTCTAAGCGCATTAACCACTTTAAATAAGAGGCTAGTCCCCACACTTTTTTTCACAAGAAAAATAAGAACGCTAACGAGATTCTACCAGTTTCCTTTATAACACCCCATAAAATAACGAAAGTTAATAAATAATTAATAAAGCTCCAAAAATGGAATTTGAGCAAACATTAGAATTTGGTAATGAAATTTGCACTATTGCGTTCATGGCGATTTCTGAGCAACTTACATATTTGGAGTTTCGCGATCGGACCTCAAACGGAAAAGCTATTAGCGTTTGAAGTTTCGAGAGTGAAAGTAATTAAAAATGAAAGAAGGAAATAAATAAACATTAATTTCAGGATCCCACCGGTCGACCCCAATCATAGGTTGTTCGACGATTAGTAGTCGACCGTCTATAGGGGAGGAGTCGACTGGTTCGAACATGATGACTTGGGTTTGAACCTTGACCAACGGCTCGGTTTAATTACTTTAATCTAACGGTTACGATTGATTCATGTGCCTATATATAAAGACCTAACCCCTCACTTCTATTCTCAAAATTTTCCAATCAAAGCAGCGAAGCTCTATCATTTTCTCTTCTCCGCAACTTCTAAAAATTATAAACTATTATATAAATACACACACACACACCCTAAAAAAATGGAGAAGGGCGGAAAATAAAAGAGAAGTATAAAAGAAACGAATCAATACCTTCTAATAATTCTAAAAATATCTCCCTTAACCTTCAATCTCTTCTCAAATCTATAATTTTAATAATATGTATATACCATGTTATACATATTCTTTTGGATTAGAATGGAAAAGGGAGTTAAGTAAAAGGATTGGATTAAAATTTGGAAGATTTGGAAAGCTTAAAAGATGAGTACGAAATTATATAATTCATTTATGACATTGAAATTTATATCATTGGATTTTATTTAATTATTATGCCTAAATAAGATTTGATGAATTGTGGGCTTAAATTAAATATACGGGATTATTGCTTACACATTCAATAAAATAAATAATTCGAATAGAAATAGTATGTAGAACCTAATCTGGAAATTTGAGTTCAATCCCAAATATTTATTATTGTATAATGTTTATTTATTCCAGATCTATAATTGGTTTGTAAATTATGTTGCCCTAGTTAAATTGCAATGTGAATTTCTATATTTTGATTTATTTGGAGCAGGTTCCATATAAGTTCCCTAAATTATCCAATTCTAAAATATGTATAAATGCACGTCGTTTGAATTAACAAGGAATATACCAAAAAAAGAAAGAGATGTGTAAGATATGGATATTATTTTCCACAGTTTACACTATCTATTTCAATAAAAGGAAAGAGGTAATTCCTTTTAATTTCAAACGAAGCAAAGATCTCACTTTTGGTTAATTTATGGAGAATTTAACAGTAATCCTTTTTAGAAGGATAGCTCTAACAAATTAATATATGGAAAGGAATGTTTTAGTTTAAAAATTAATAATTAGAAATACGCACACGTATAACCACGCTTAATGTTCAACTATATATATATAGTGTAATTTACGACTATATATGTATTAGTTATTAATAGTGTAATAGTTAACGGACTAGGATGTATAGACATTAATTACAAATTTAATGGGCAATAAATCTATTATTGATAGAGAGTCAAAAGGAAATTAAATAGGGATTGATTAGGGAATTTAATATATCATTTATAGAGGAATTGATAGACATAATAGGTGGATTTTGAAACAAGTAAATTAATTAAATGGATTAAATGAGGATTGATTAGTGATTGTCTAATTTTGACAATAATGACTAATTATTATAGGTAATAGACATTTATTAGACATTAAAAGGAAACCAAAGCCTAAGCGTATAAGGAATGATAACGTAGCGAATAAGTAAGTATTGATACTATTAATTAAACTTAGAAAGCAATATAATTTTCATAGTAGGAAATTATATAGCTTAAATAATACGTTTAGGACAAACATGAATTAGTGGGCCTAGCCCAACACATAGGCTTTGGGTGGTAGGTTTGGTTTAGTGGTTTGAAATGCGAGGTCGGTAGAGTTATACAGTAGAAGTCTGCTCTTCACCTAGAGCCTACCAACAATTGTGTATACTTACTACGGATGTGGGACGTCTATAACTATAGGACCCATGGAAAAGGGATATCCGTAGGATGTAGGACTTGCTTTTGGGCTGGAGGTATTAAGTAACTATTGTAAGGTCCACCTCCTTCCTATTTAAGAAGTATTAAATGGTCGGGGTTAGTGTTAGGCATGGTAGGGGGAAATTTCGGACGGGGTCCGCTTTGGGGTCGAGGTATTAAGTGGCTATTGTAGGGTCCGTCTCTCCTCATAAAAAAGTATTAAGTGGCCTGATGAGATTTTGTACAATACCAGCTAGGGAGTAAGGTTGTTAATTTTGTATGAGTGCCCGATGTCCATTCGAGTCCGTGGTCGAAAAATGTTCGTCCAAGTCCGTTTGATTATCATTTACGACATAAATTAGGTCAACAAACTTTGTACGAAGAAAAATCTCATTCGGTCCATGTTCGCTCGAATTCATCTAAATTTTTAATAACCCAATATATCCACTATGCTATGAAAAATATTTATGACAAATGTTTGATTGGTTGATTGAGTAAAGATTCATAAAATGCTTATACTTCAATACATACTGATAAAAATAATATAAACCATAGAAGCTCAATTAAAAAGAATAAAATCTAATGTAAATAGTAATGTCTGTCTGTGTTCGTTCGAGTAATTGGTCAAAAAATGTCCGTCTATGTCCATCTGATTTCATTTAAGACATGAATTAGGACAAAGGAATTTGTACAAGCACAAAACCTCGCCCGTTCCATGTCCGGTTCAATTTCATTTAGGACAAAAACTGAACACACCTCTGTTTGGTCCGGTTCGACAGATTTACACCCCTATTAGGGAGTACCAAAGAGGGGTTCGTCTTGGGTTAGGTATTAAATAATGGAGAATTGCCTAGGATATACGTATTAAATGGTTAGAGTCTGCCAAATTTATGTTAAAAAGGTATTAAGTGGCTTGGATACTCCCTCTCACATTTTTAGGACATGGCTGACGGTATTTGTATGAGATTGGAAAGAGCCTTTGGCCTACAGTTGAGGGTAAGTTGTAGAGTTGGGATGCATTAGTAATACAACAATTATATTATAAAGTCTTATATAGGTGTCGTCGGTCTCTGTAGTTAGGCCTGGTTGACTAGCGGTTATGTTGTGGAGGACCCGCTTTGGGGACAGAGGTATTAAATGGCCATTGGGTCTGCCTCTTCTCTATTTAAGAAGTATTAAGTGGCCGAGGTTTTTGGGTAGAATATGTTTATATACATATATGCTTATATATAATTATATCTTGGAGAAGGTTAGGATAAGCATATCGTATGCGCACTTTGGAATATACGGATTAGCCATAGATAATAGACATAATACTTAAATGGAAATCAATCGACATAAATTAATGGTATGGGTAAAGTATGTAATTTTTCAACCATCAAAACGTAGTTCTGACCCCTCCTCATAACAACCCACATGTTAATATTAGAAGGACGGGATACCGGTGCAAGATGGGAACATCAAACAATGAAATTTTCTCTTTCATGCTCGACAAAGATAAGGCGACTAAATATTCAAGGAATGATATTCCAAGATAGTAGCCTTAGTTAATTGTATATTCTATTATATTTTTCAATTGCACTATGAGTTTATATGGATCACTTTCTAATATATTTATGTTTATTGCAGGTTACCAAAACCAACGATCCATGCCCTAATAGACTTGGGTTTCAATTTAGTTAAAATTTGGACCTACTATGGTGCGAGTTGCTACATTTCGTATCAGAGCTTAGGTTAGTGGATCATAAGATTTAGGATACGATGAGAGAACGTATTTGTATTTTTACCTATAACTATATATACAAATTATACGTCTAACTCTATAAATTCTGAATATAGAAGTAGTTGCGATAATATTCCAAAAGGATTGGCGAGGCGACTGTGAATTGGAAAAAAATAAATAGAGTTAAAAAATTTCTTCTACACCGATTAGGCTATGGGGCGGAGGTCGTATCATAAGTAGTGGACCAAGAAGAGCATGAGCATGACATATAGAAGGATCTTGGAGGTTGGATGATACTTGACTGCTTTGTTGGGCCTAGACTACCTTAAGATTTAAGATTTTGATGAATTTCCGATTGAAGACTTACATCTCATCTAGGTCGATGGGAGACAAGAACTTATAGGATGCAAACATCCGAAAGTAAGAAATGATTGGAAGGGAGCAAGATGTGAAGAAGGAATGGAGCAAGTTCCCGCAAGAAGGAGAGTCCAAAAGAAATGAAAATTAAGATCCATTTTTAAACACAACCGCATATGAAAGAATTTGATTAAAAGGTTTTCAAAAATACCTTGAAATGTTTTGAATGGGGTTTCAAATGTTTATTGGGAAGTTATTGTTTTGAAAAGCATGGAAATTTGAAAATTCATAATTTGAAACTTTGTTGAGTCTTTCTGATTTAAAGGTTTTCACAAAAGGAATTTTCATTTTTTAAAATTCTTAGTTTAAAATAGGTTAAGTCAAAAATTTTCTAGTTTAAATATTTTTGATGGAGGATATTTCATTTTAAAAATAAATGTAAAATAGAGCGTAGGTTGGGGTCGATGATTTTTCCTATTGTGTAATTTTGGAATTTCCATTTTAAAATTCTTTATAAGGATTGGATAAATGAAAATGGTACTTGGTTCAAAATAAGTATAGAAAATAGAAATGTAAGAATGCCCGAGAATTTAGATTGATATAGCATTAGGAATATATATATATATAGGATTAGTAATCTAGATTGAAATATTATAGTAGAAAAATAATAGGAATAGGATAGGAAGAATGGAAAGATTCCATGAATATGTTGTAATCCGCATATACTTTAGATAGACAGTTAGATAGATGTTGCAATTACGCATATTTTTAGAAGTCCTCCTCTTATGCTATGAAAATCTCGGGTAAAGGTGGAAGAGGAGAAAGCATGAGTACAGAAAAATAATAGGATGAAAGTTATCCTTCTCCACTCCACACTTTTCATTGTTTAAAGTTATAGACGCTTAGATAGATGTTGCAATTACGCATATGTTTAGAAGTCCCCCTCTTATGCTATGAAAATCTCGATCAAAGGTGGAAGAGAAGATATCATGAGTATAGAAAAATAATAGGATGAAAGTTATCCTTCTCTACTCCGCACTTTTCATATTTAAAATTATAGAAAACGTGTTTTTAAAAAAAATTGTTTGATATGATAATTAAGTTTTTGAATGTTTCGAGTTAAAATCATACTTTTAAAGGAATAAATCTTTGTTGTGAAAAGTCTTTGAGAAGGGAAATTTTTTGTGGCTTCTTTTTGAGGACCAGCAAATTTTTGAATTTAATGCAAATGTTTCTAAGTTTATATTTTTAAAGATAAAGGCTTTGGATCAAGTACATCATAATTATGAAGTTTTAATTTTATAAAGAATAGTGAGAAGCAACCTAAGTTTTTAATATGGAGTAGATAGGGATCACTACCTAGATAAGACTGGGTAAAGGTTTTAGGCTATGAATAATATAGCTATAAATGCTCGTAGGGCAACAACAAGGAATCCCTGTTGGATATAAAAAATATTGGTATGAATCTAGGAATATTTCATTAGAGATGTACAGAAGCCATGACAAGAACCCTCAAAGGAATGAGGAATGGTAGCAAAGTATAATTTTGCGAGTCCTAAGACATACTTGCATGAAAGATCAAGAATAAAAAAGGCGAATGCCAAGGTTTGAAGATAATACCAAGAGATTGGATTGAGAGGAGATGGTAGTATAGTTGGAGAAGGGAGTACTAAGATGGAACATACACATAAGGATGTTGATTGACTCAAGGATTGACGAAGGCAAGACAGGTAGTAGGAGTTATTCCACCAAATCAATTTTCCGATAAGTTATTACAATTGCGCATACCTTATATTGCTTACCCACTACGGTGTGGGAACACACGATTTATTCTATAATGGAATACAATGACTGAAGTAATGGATGGACCACATTTATTGAAAGCCAACAAGATGAGTTCAGAAAGGTAAGTGATAGTAGAAGGGTATACCAGAAATGTCCATCTTAATTTAGTAAGGAGTGTTAGGGCCACAACATCACACCTCATTTGATGATGAAGTGCAGCTTCCAACAATTTTCTTCTAAAGTTTTTAGGATGTAATCGCTAGTTGTCTCCCTTCAAATTTAAGAAAAGCGTATGATATTGTGTGAGATATATTCCTACTTTATCATTGTGTTAATTTAATGGATAGGATGAGACCATTATACACACACACACATACATACATATATATTGAGAAACAATGTAAATAAAGAAATCTCATAAGGACACTTAACTAGCGATCAATATAGGTAAGACTGGAAGTTTATAAAATAGTTAGGAAATTAAGTTAACAACTAAGAATTAAAAATGCTTAAATCTCAAAAAATTAGGATTTCGGGGAAAATAAATTTTAGCAAGTGGAGGAAAGGGAAAGGTTGTTGCGGAATCACATGTCACTACCCCTTTGCCTTAAAAGCTAAAATTTATAAACACACTTGTAGGTATTTTGTTGTTTTAGAGTAAAAGAAAAGAAAAGTTTCCCTAAATCTAGGATTAATTACACAATACTAGGGTCAATCATACGCATTAACCCATTGACTTAGTCCCGACTTCATTAAAATGTGGCTTGATTTGGTTTTAAGGATAAAGCAGCAAATGTTTTGAAAAAAGAAAGAAATTGGGTTTGAAAGATTTGGAAATTTTGTTTAAATGCTTTTGAAAAGTTGGCTTTGAAGTATTTGAAAATTATGAAATGATGGTAGTATATTTAGAAGTAATATGAAATATTTTCAAAAAAGGATTTTAGGATTTAATAATTGTTTGATAAATAGTTTTGGAAGTAATTTAAAAGTAGTGGAATGTTTTAGAAAGAAAAATGGTGGATAAATTTTGTATAAAGGAATTTCAAGTAATTTAGAAAAGTTATTGTAAGTTTTGAAAAGTTGAGTTCAAATGTTTTTGTAAAATTTCGTTCAAGTGCTTAAATGCTTTTGGGAATTCAATTCTTTGAACCATTTTACAAGTTTAAATGCTTTTGGGAATTCAATTCTTTAGAAAATTATGCAAGTTGGAAATTCTTTCGAAAATTGTGTATAAAGGTTTTCTTTTGAAATTAGAAAATTTCTGATTTTTAAATGTCATATACTATCGTAAGGAGCATCGATGTGTTAGTAAGTATGAACTTATTGTCCGACTAGGATGACAATATACTAAACTTAGATAATAACAAGGAAAACAGATGTTTTAGCTTTGGAGTTTCTATCTTCATACCTTGTTGATAGTGAAACGAAACTTATGCTTATGATAATTACGCTTTAACATCCAAAAATAAACCTCTTTATGCAAATTGTACTTGGAAAAGTTGGAAAAATATTGGAGCAGAAGAGAAGGTTCCAAGTTACATCGGAATAGGCATCCAAAAGGAAGGTGGAAATATAAGATTTTCCATCTAAATCCCTTTTCGAACATGGAGTAAAGATTCAAAAATCTAAATTTTCAAAATTTTTAGATGTTAAAAATTACGTGCTAGGTTTTGGATGGTAGGGATTGGATGCAAAATTGATTGAACCATACCCCTTCTCGTAGGAGTGTGGACATTATTGTGTTAAAAATGATTTTTGAAAACTTGCATACATATAGAGTTGCCAATATATCTAGGTTTTTTGCATCATATTTTCAAAATATTTTTAAAACAATGCATTCATATAGGAGGCGCCAATTTCGAATCATTCTGCATAGATGTCTTATATGTTGTGATACACCAAGAACTCTACACATTTGGCTGCAACATTAGATGTACACTAATTGGTTGGTTAGCTTAGGTTGGTTGCGTGCTATGTTATATGACTGAATTTCATGGACAAAATTCTTTTGAGGGAGAGAATGCAACACCCCGTAAAATTAACGAAAATTAATAAATAATTAATAAAGCTCCAAAAAATGGAATTTTAGCAGACATTGGAATGTGGTCATGAAACTTACACCATTACGTTCGTGGTAATTTTTTGAGCAACTTTCATATTTAGAATTTCGTGACCGAAACTCAAATGAAAAAATTATTAGCGTTTGAAATTTAGAGAGTGAAAATAATTAGAAACGAAAGAAGGAAATAAATAAAAATTAATTTTCGGATCCCACCGGTCGACCTCTACCATGGGAAGGTCGACCGCTAGCGATCGACCGCCTATAGGAATGCGATCAACCTGTTCGAACTTGATGGCTATGGTTTGAATGTTGGCTAACAACCCGGATTTCATTATCTTAATCTAATGGTTATGATTGATCGTGCGCCTATAAATAAAGGCATGTCCCCTCACTTCTCTTCATATATTTTCCGATCTAAGCAGCGAAGCACTGTCATTTTCCCTTCTCCACTACTTCTAAAAGACATAAAATATTATACATACATACATACATATATATAAACACACAAATCAAAGAAGGGCGAAAAATAAAAGAAAAGAAGAGAAGAAGCGAATCAATACTATGAAAAAAGGTAAATTTCAATCTATATCCCATTAGCATCCAATCTCTTCTTAGATCTGTAGTTCTAATAATATGTATATACCTTGTTATACATATTCTTTTGGATTAGAATGGAAAAAGGAGTCAAGCAAAGGATTGGATTCAGATTTGGAAGATTTGGAAAGCTTAAAATGTGAGTGAAAAATTATATAATTTATTTATAATATTGAAATTTATATTATTGGATTTTATTTAATTATTATGTCAAAATAAGATCTGATGAATTGTAGGCTTAAAACAAATGTATAGTATTACCGCTTACACGTTTAATAAAATAGGTAATTGGAATAGAAATAACATGTACAACCTAATCTTTGAATATAGTCCCTAATATTTATTTTTATAGAATGTTTTTTTATTCCATATCTATAATTGGGTTGTAAATTAGGTTGCTCTAGTTGAATTCGAATGTTAATTTCTATGTTTTGATTTATTTGGAGCGGGTTCCGTGTAATTTCCATAAATTATCCAATTCTAAAATATGTATAAATGCACTTCGTTTGAATTAACAAGGGATATAGCAAAAAAGGAAAGAGATGTGTAAGATATGGATATTCTTTTCCATAGTTTTCACTGTCTGCTTCAATAAAAGGAAAGAGATAATTCCTTGTAATTTCAAACGATGCAACGATATCACTTTTGGTTAATTTATGGAAAATTTTAACGAAATCCTCTTCAGAAGGATAGCTTTGATAAATTAAAACGTGGAAAGAAATGTTCTAGTTTAAAAATTAATAATTAGAACTAAAAATATATACACACGTATAATCGCGCTTAACGTTCAATATATATGTGTGTAATATATAAATATTGTAATTTACGACTATATATGTATTAGTTATTAACAGCGTTATAATTAATGGACTAGCATGTATAGACATTAATTACAAATTTAACGAGAAATAAATTTGTGATTAATAGAGAGTTAAAAGGGAATTAAATGGGGATTGATTAGGGAATTTAATATGGCATTTATGGAGGAATTGAATAGACATAATAGGTGGATTTTAAAACTGGTAAATAGAATAAAGGGATTAAATGAGGATTGATTAAAGATTATCCAATTTTGACTTAAATGGCTAATTATTACGGGTAGTAGACATTTATTAGACATTAAAAGGAAACCAAAGCCTATGTGTATAAATTAGAAATAGTAACATAGCGAATAAGTAAGTATTAATACTGTTAATTATACATAGAAAGCAATACAATTTTCATAGTAGGAAATTATATAGCTTAAACTATACGTTTAAGACAAACGCGAATTAGTGGGCCTAGCCCAACGCTTAGGATTTGGATGGTAGGTTTGGTTTCGTGGGTTGGGATGCGAGGTCAGTAGAGTTACACAACAGAAGTATGCCCTACACCTGGAGGCTACCAGCAGTTGTGTATACTTACTACTGATGTAGGATAACTCCAACCATAGAACCCGTGGGGAAGGGATATGCCTATTGTTAACCCAAAAAATGAATCAACACCCCAGTTTGAGTGTGAAAGCACCAACCCTGTTCTCATAGAGCAATAATACAGATAATAGATATAGAAAAAAGCAGTAAGAGAAAGAAGACAAGGCGATTTTTATAGTGATTCGGCAGTTAATGAAGCCTACGTCCACTTTATAATTTTATTATAGACTGATCGATCTTACACAAAGCTCTTGGTTACCCTTAGCTAGATTGAATCTCCAAAGTTAGAACCCATTGGAGAATCACAGTGAACTCCTTTGAAGATTGTTGTGAGGGAGGTAAAGAGTGAAGAAAGCTTCCAGCAGAGTTTCAGCAACCAGTCCGGAGGATCCCATTTATGTTGCAGATAGGATGGTATTTATAGAGATCAGAGAGTTATTGGGCCGAGCCTGTTCGCCAATTGCTTGTAGATGGACACGGGAGGATTTAGTAGAGCTTAGCTCGTGACCCGAGCCAAAAGAATGGATCGCTGGCGATCCATGGTTTATGGATCGCTAGTGATCCATAGCATTAGCTCGAGTGCGAGCTAATTACTTAGCCTCATTTTCTTCTTCAATCCGGTTGGGGTTGCACTTATACCACGTTCACGTATGGATCGCCGGCGATCCATACACTTAGCATGTTTTTGGACTTTGGCTTTTGAACTTTCTTCGTTGTCTTGTGTCGACTTTGTATGTGTAGTGTCGTTGCACGTCGCATCGCTTTGATGACGATTTACTTGCTAGTTGTATTTAGCCACCGATTGGACTGGACGGATGCTTGTCTCTTGGTGTAGCTAGCTCAGAATATCGTCAAAATCGATCACCACTTCTGTAATATGGATTAGATTGTGATGAAGAAAATAGATCGAACACTAAGCCATACCTATGGATCGCTAGCGATCCATGTCCTTGGGGGATTTTCTCATCTTCTTTTATTAGCTCTTTTTAGTTGGTTATTCTAACTCCTCAAGTTGACCCCTGAGCTATTCTGGCTCGACCAAGTTGTTCTGACTTCTCTTGGATCCGCTTGGGTTAAAAACCCAAATAAAATTTGCCCCCCAGAGTACGTCTTCGTTGGAAACAAGGCGTGCTCTGGAAGTAATCGCTTTTAGTCTCTGCTTGTTGAATTCCAAGTAATCATGTTAGAGTTTCGCGAATGTGAACTGGGCTATGCTGCTGCTTGCTTAATTTTGATCTCGATCGCCATTGCTTGTCATGACAAATCAAAATTTTCTTTATAGCTTCTCGGTATGTCCTGAAGTAGTGTAGGAATGTCACTATGCAAAATGAATAAAAATTGGCTACAACCACATGGATCGCTAGAGATCCATAGATGATGGATCGCTAGCGACCTAATGCCTTAGGAAGTTTTTCGACATTTTTATTTTCCTATATAAGTAGTCGAGCCGACCTAATCTATCGCTCTTACACGACCCGAGCCTCCTTTCCTTCCTACGATCCGAGATTTCCAAGTGATTCGATCCATCACCTTCGACGAGTCAACCCAGATTTCCACTGATACTCCGCCTTGATTCCTTCGACGCCGCAGCTCTATTTTCGCCGCCGCCATTCTAACTCATCTCTGACCAAACCCTAGCTTGTCCACTGCTTTAGGTCGCCACCGACCCATTCTCAAATCGCTGTCGACCCATTCCTAGCTCACTGATTCTAAATCTTCAATCAACTTTGCATTTAGATCATTAATCCAAGGTGGGTTCGCTGATTACAATGTTCGTTTAGTGATTTGACGGCGAGGTTGCATTCGTGATGTTTGTCGTGAGGAGTCCGAGTCGGTTGTGGCTTAATGGAGGGAGATAGTAAATCGAGTCTTAAGTTCCTCCGGAATGACATTTGGGCCTTGCCTCGGTGCTTGACATGTTTTGTTGTCTTCATCCATTGAGCCAGAATTGACTTGTGCCAAGTCCCATAGCTGATATTACATGACACATTGTGAATTGGCCCTGGCTCTTCGAGAGAATTTGGACTTATTTTACTTGTTTTGTTACGCTCGATGTCCCTATACTAAAAAGAATTTTCCATGTCGCTTCGAAAAACGGATCCGTTATTGATCGTTGATCGATAACAGGTAAGTGTAGTGGAAGTAAAAACAAAAGAAAACAACACGGGAAGCTTTTCCACTGCGAGCGAACTATCCACACGAGATAGAGCGTTTGCAGTTGTTTCAGACACCGAGCTCACCCCCTATAGACAACACACTGCACTTGCCCTGGTACATACTTGAAATTCGATGTGTTAGCATGAATCAATGTCTCTCCGGAATTCAAGTGTTGTAGGGGAAACTATTAGTTTAGAACAGAATTACATGACCGTTTCGGATGCGAGTTCTATTGTTTAGAATGAAGCATCCACATTCTCGTCATAAGTCAAGCGGAGGAAGTCCGACACTTTCGAAAGCCGAGTCATCGTCTGTCGCCCTTTCTCCTTCCGCCTCACAGGCTGAGTATGGCCAGTTAGTTCCGGTTGGTCCGGTCTTGGATCGAATTCCCCTCAATTTTAGAGTTCTTCTCAACCCACCGAAGAGAGCTTCTTCTGTAATCTCTACCAAGGTCCTGCATAATATCCGCACGCAACATAGCATACCAAGGAAGACGTACGCCTTCCAGAGAAGGATGAGTTAGCTCACATGCCACCTCCGGGATATACCGCTTGTCATCGGTATATGTGCCTGAATGGAGCTGTGCCCCCCTTTAACGACTTTTTGCATGAGACCTTTTCGAATTTAGGAATCGCTTCATTCCTGATTCATCCTAATGAGTACGCCATCCTAACTTGCTTGCATGTCCTTTTGTGCGTATATTCAACCATGTTCCAAGCTTTGATGAATTGCGGTACTTTCTTTCATTCAAGCGAAGAGATGAGTGTCCGTCCTTGGTTGTATCGAAGCCCAAAAGAATCGAAAAATTGTATTACGACTGCAGAGCAATCTATCCCAGTTCAAGATTCGGTATTTCTTCGTCAGATGCCCCGAGGGGTTTAATTGTCTTTGGACAACAGGGGGTATGCACTCTTTCTTAATTATTGAGTTCTGATGCGTCGCTACAGAGTTTCTAACAAATCGAATACTTCTTGTAGTTATCAAAAGGCCGAACAGGGACTCATCCCTTGATGAAGTTTTTCAAACCCTGAAGGCTATTGATGCTGAGGAATGATCCGTTAAAGTTTTGGTGACTGACGAAAACTTACTCCGATACAGATTATTGCATCCGGGGAGATCGACTATCCCAGTTGAGGTCCCTTCTCCTTCTCGATTCAGAGTATGCACATGATCCACCTCCTCTTCTCACGGTTTTGAAGAAGGCGTTTCTCAAGAAAGAGAAGGCTTCTCCAGTGAGTTGGCCGAAGATACTCGCGAGGAAAGAGATGCTGCCGCGATCGGAGCTAGTTGCCCGGTCAGAATGCCTCTGATTCTGGAAGATAAGGAAGTGGAGGTTAATCAGAGGGAAGGAAAAGCTATGGTGGACTAAGAAAAAGAGGAGGGGAGATTGGGAGTAGCAGCGATGAGTTCACTTCTAGTGATGATGTCTATGTAGAATCTGATGATGGGGATTCTGAATCATGTGACGAGACTCTGAGGATGAGTCCTATTATTCTGAGCTCACCTCCTCTAGACACGATCGGTAAAGACGATGCCCCAGAGATTGGATGACACCGGGATTCTCTGAGTAAAGATGCTGGTATAGACTTTGGAGATTTGAGTGATGTTTACGTCGATTTCGACGCGCTCATGGGGGAAGATTTCAAATTGAAGGAGGTACTTCCTCGTTCGGGCCCCGTTGCACTCGAAGTTAGTCTGATTCCTTCCGCGACGTCTGCCCGATCCGGTTTGTGACATCGTTTTAGGCTCTCCTTCCAAGCACATCACACGTTTCATTAAGGTTACACTCACTTGCACACATAATTATCATGTTTATTTCCTGTTTCTAAAACCTTTTATTTATGCTTCGAGTTAGGTATAAGGAGAGGACGCGGCTTCTATGATGATTTTGAAGAATTCACCGACTCTCAGCGCTAATCCAAGCACTCTTCCGGCCATCAACGGCCCCGTGAGACGGAGGAGGAGTATAGAAGAAGAAAAGATTTAGTGGTCAAAACTCGTCGTCGAGATGAGAGGGAGCGGAGCCGAATAGACAAAGGTGGGTATGAAAAGAGGAAGACTTTCGACGAGAGAGAGGAGCCGTCGAAGAGGTCCAAATTCGATCGTGGTTCCCATTCTTCAGAATAGAAAGCTTTCGTTCTGACGCTCTCTTCAGCGAGTCAGGAAATCCCAGTTTCTTCTGTCCCCATTCCGCCTTCAACTTACATTCCGTCATCTTCTGTTGCTCTTGCCCCCGGTGCTTCACGCCCCCACCGGAGATCTGCCTATATTCTTCCATCTGGTCCGCCAAGGCTTTAGGCGGCGCTCCCCGGGTGGTTCTTAAGGGGGGTTAAGTTCGATCATGATCTCCATCCAGTTCGTAGAGATTCATATATGCCACATCTTCATGTTATCCAGAATGATTTAGAACAAGCCAAAGGGTTGGAGAAATTTTGTAAACAACTGGCAGATATGAACCGTAACAACTATCAGGAAATCCTCACTTTTGAATCATAAAAGGACGATTTTGAAAGGGCGTTGACAGAACGCGATGCCAGGATCAAACAGCTGGAGGAGGAGAAAGATGCAGTGCTTCGAGCAAGCAAAAAGAACACCGACTTGTTGAAAGAATTAAAAGAGGCCCACGAGAGAATTGAGATCGTCTACATGGACGAGATTAAGAAGGCCCATGTAGAAGAGGCCAAATTAAAAGAGAAGGTGGTAGCTTGCAGCGCAACTATTGAGGCCCAAAAGAAAACCATCTCCGATCATGACCTTATCGTAGAGGGGCATAATAAGACCATCTACGACCAGTTTGAGACAATTGCCAGGATACTGGATTAAGTTGTGCAGCTTTGCGCCCGATAAGTCTCACGTCGAAGTTGAAAAGGCCACCGTTACGGTGGATTATCTGGAGATTCAGAACGCTTTTGAAAGGAAGATGGAGAAGATGGATGAGACCATCTTGAATTTTTATGTCAACTCTCTACCACATCAGGGGAGCCTCAGCTACTTAGGCCCTAAATTCTACTCTCGTCGTGGTTTGGGAGGAAATTCTTTCCCGCTTTTATGATAGCGGTGACGTTTATTCCGAGCGGGAGTTAGAGAATGCCTACCTCAATGAAGAATCAAAGAAGGCGTTGCTAGAGGGCCAAGAGATTTTACAGATCGAGAGAGATAAAGAAGCTGCTGATACCGCCATGACTGTGGCTGCCGAAGCGCTCACATGGCCTTTCAACCGATGCCGATGAACCGTCGGGGCAGCCCCGCGACCCGTTGACAGGTTCTGGGCTTGAGGCTTCCCCTCGGATTGTAGAGCCATTGAAGGATGGTGAAGGCGGTGAGTACGAAGTTGACGTTCTTGGTCATTCCTCCGGTGCAGGTAATCTTCTTGTTTCCTCCGAGTTCGAGAGCTTTCAGCTTACGCCGCAAGAGCAGGAAGAATTTATTGCTTTCATTTTTGATCTTATAGTTCCATCCCTCTTGTGCGCGATCTGCCTATTTCTTTGGTGATTGGACATGCTGCTATCTCCACTGCTTCCGTGCTTGTTTTCGTACCTGCTCTAATCGCCGTGTCCGCATCTGGCTCGCAGCCGGCTCCGAAGTCCGAGAAGATCATTGCACTTCATAGCTTGGATGACCCTTCCGTATCTTTGGAAGGTGACATAATGGCGGCCGAAGTTCGAGAGCAGGAAGTTCAAACTGAGCAGCCACACAAATCTCAAGAATAGTTGGTTGCCATCAGAAAGGAGAAGGTTGAAGCAATCAAGGTCTCCAAGAGCTCCCGCAAGTCACATAATCATAAAACAAAGGGCGAATCTTCTGAGAAGGTTGAAGAGCAGGAGAAGGACATTAGTGCTGAGGATACTGTTGACATTACTAGCAGTGTCACCACTCCCGAGGTGAAGCAAAAATTTCGAACAAAAAAGGAAAGGGGAGTGGTGGAAAGAAGCGTTGAGAAGCTTGGGTGGTGACTGATCTGATTTTGATTCATTTTGTATTGTTTTGTTCAAGTGCAGAGTCTGCACTTAGTGTTTCTGTTGTGGGGTCTGTAATTTTCTTTTATTGGCCGGCATTGTGTGGGTACGGCCTCCACGTTTTGACCTTGTATAAAAGAAAGTTATAAGTAATACATTGTTTATATTTTGACTGTACTCTTACTTATCTGTACATATGCATTCTGTGCACCTATACTCGTTTTGTTTACACTTATTTGCTTATGTGTGTTCTGTGCACTTACATTTACTCTATATACTTTCACTTCACTTTATCTAGTCCGGTGATTAATGCCAAAATTCTTTGTTTGGAGTAACAGAACTTGTGAAATTATTGTTTTTAAGTATTTTTATTTAAGTGCCGGTGTATGCCCCCAGTTCATAGGGCCGTTTACATCAAACAATTGACAAATGACTGGTAACTTATGGTTTAAATAGTTAGCATATTAGAATTTGAAGTTTGACTGAGTCACAACTTGATTTTTCTTCTTTCGAAAGTTTTGTAGCTGTAGCATGTAATCCAAGTTTTTTGCGATATTCTGGTAAGTATGCAACATATGCATGTTTGAAATGTGCACACTGTATGAGTTAATTGCAGGCAGTTACACATTATCAACGTTTAAATGTTATACTTATTCATTGAGCATCGGCAGTTGAAGTTTCCTGCTGGTTTGTAGCACTCCGGTTTTGTTGGAGTTGTGCACGTTGCTTCCAATAATAAGAGTAGGTTGATTCTTGTTATTCCTGTATGGATAAGTTTTCCGGTATTGCTGGGGCAACTCCGGGACCTAAAAGTGCGCGCGGTTTACGGGATGCGTGGATTGCAGGATCGATATGACCCATCGATCCATAACGATTCTGATGCTCCTCGGTGTTGCCTATCTTCGGGCAACATGAGGAGTTTATGTTTTAGGAGCGTGATTTCACGGCGATGCTCCTCGGTGTTGCCTATCTTCAGGCAACGTGAGGAGTTTACGTTTTAGGAGCGTGACTTCATGGCTTCAAGAGTTAATGCATAGCTTGTGGGACTGATACGACCCGTCGGTCCAGAATGGTTTTAGTACTCCTCGATGTTATCTATCTTCGGGCAACGTGAGGAGTTTATGTTGAAAAGTTAGTGCGCGGCTTATGGGGTGCATGGCTTTTGTTACTCCTAGTGTTGCCTGTCTTTGGTCAACGTGAGGGGTTTGTGTTTTTAAAGTTAGTGTGTGGCTTATTGGATGCATGGTTTTTAGTATTCCTCGGTGTTGCCTATCTTCGGGCAACGTGAAGAGTGTATGTTTTAGCCTTCCCGATGTTGCCGAGGCAACATTGGTTTCTAGAAGGTGAAGATCGTGCTCCGCCAACCCAATGGTTTGAGTCGATTTGCTTCCGTCGACCCGACGGGTAATTATTATGAACACAGTTTTGTTGGTTCAAAAGGCGAACCAATTTTTATTAAGGAAAGCAGGGCAGATTTTTGCCTGTTTACAATGCCCTCGGCATCCCTGGATGGCTTATTTGCTAAAAAATAGAGATTACATAAGGTAGTTTTCAGACAAAGTAACGGCAGAGCGATTCTCTATTCCATGCCCTGGAAATTTGGATTCCATCGACGGTTGTTAGCTTGAAAGTTCCGTCCCTTAGCTTTTGATTGATGACATATGGTCCTTTCCAGTTCGATTCGAAGGCCCCGGGAATGGGGTAGACTCGCTTGAGCACGAGATCTCCCACTTTGAAGTTTTGGTTATGAACTCTGGAGTTGAAGTATCGCGCGACCCCTTTTTGGTGGGCAGCGGTTCTCAACTCGGCTTCTTCCCTTCTTTCGTCAATCATATCTAGTGATTTGAGTAGGAGCTGCTCGTTTTGTTTTTGATTAAAAATTTTCCTTCGATGCGAGGGAACTTCCAATTCAAAAGGAATCATTGCTTCTGAGCCATATGCCAAGGCGAACGGAGTGTGTCCAGTTGCCGCTCTGTGAGTAGTTTTGTATGCCCATAGTGCGAGTGGAAGTTCATCAACCCAGTTCCCTTTTGCCTTAGTTAGTCGCTTTTTGATAGTAGACTTGATGATCTTGTTTATTGCTTCCACCTGCCCGTTTGCTTGCGGATGAGCTACCTCGGAAAATCTCTTCTCAATTCGGAAGCGTTTGCAGAAGTCTTTGAACTCGGTGCTTTTGAATTGAGTTCCATTGTCAGTGATGATTTTCTGTGGCACACCAAACCTGCAAATAATGTTTTTAGTAACAAAATTAATGACTTTCTTTGTGGTGATGGTGGCCAGGGTTTTGCTTCGGCCCATTTCGTGAAATAATCAACGGCAACTATAGCATATTTGACCCCTCCTTCTGCTATCGGCAGGACACCAATCAAGTCAATTCCCCATATTGCAAATGGCCACGGACTGTTTTAATTTTAATGAATCTTTTGCAACGATCACATCTTCTGGCGTATTCTACAGCGTTGCGGTTAATCGTCGGCCAGAAGTATCCGTACCGAATGACTTTTTTCGCAAGGGTCTGCCCCTCAGTGTGGTTTTCGCATTCGCCTTCATGCACTTCCTTTAGGATTCATCGAGCTTCATCATCGGACACACATCTAAGGAGGGGGGTTGAGAATCCTCTTCGATGGAGTATTCCATCTTGTATCATGAATCGTGGTGCCTTTCGGAGAAGCTTTTTCCATTGATTTCGATCAGTCAGAAGGGTTCCTGCAAGTAAGTAGTCCTTTATCGGCGTCATCCACGTCTCTGGTTCGACGGTGATCTTAAGGATCCAGTTAACATCCATTTCGTCTATGCTCGGGGTGGTTAGATTTTTGACTGGGACTAGTCCCAATGATTGAGCTTCTCCGGAGCTTTCTAATATAGCCAAATAGTCTGCCTTGGTGTTTTGTTCCCATGGAATGTGGGTTATGGTGTATTGTTCAATGTCGCTTAGCAACCCTTGCACTTTAGATAGATATGGCGCAAGTTTCTCCCCTCAAGCCTGGTATTCTCCTTTCACCTGGTAGACAACTAACTGGGAGTCGCTGTAAATGTGAACAGATTTTATCTTGAGCGCTTTCACAACTTCAAGTCCTGCTATCAACGCTTCGTATTCCACTTCGTTATTTGTAGCAGGGAATTCCAAGCGTAAAGCGTAGCAATGGCTTGTCCTTCGGGGGTTTCAAGCACCACTCCTGCCCCCGAACAGAGGTTGTTAGATATGCTATCAACAAAGAGTCTCCATTGTGTTTCCACTTTCGGCGGTGTTTCTTCCTCGTCAACCCATATAGTAAATTCGATGGTGAAATCTACTAGTGCTTGCCTATTGATGGCCTTCCTTGGATGGTATGTGATATCATATTAACTCAGTTCGATGTTCCACTTGAGAAGTTGTTCGGAAGTTTCAGGTTGATACAATACTTGCTTCAAGGGCTGATCAGTCAATACTTTGATTGGATGTGCCTGAAAGTATGGTCATAACTTTCTGGATGCGATCAAAAGGCAATACGCTAGCTTTTCCAGCTTTGGGTAATTTTTCTCGGCTCCGGTAAACTGCTTGCTAATTTAATACATGGGTCATTGGATCTTCGCTTCTTCATGCACAAGGGCAGCGCTCAATGCATGAAGCGAGATTGCTAAGTAAATGAACAGGTCTTCTCCATCCACAGGCTTTGACAGGATTGGCGGAGCTTTCATGTGCCACAGCAATTCTTCGAATGATGTTTGACAAGCTTCACTCCATTCGAAGTTTTTCTTTCCTTTCTTCAGTGCATCGAAGAATGGTATACACTTGTCGGTAGCTTTCGAGATAAATCGACTTAGTGCTACGACCTTTCAATTTAGGCTTTGCAGTTCCTTCTTATTCTTCGGAACTTGGACTTCTCATAGTGCCGTTATTTGTTCTAGATTTTCTTCAATGCCCCTGGCACTTACGATGAATCCTAAGAATTTTTCGGAGGCTACTCCGAAGTGACATTTAAGTGGATTGAGTTTCATTCCGTACTTTCAGAGTATTTCGAACATTTCAGCGAGATTATCCAGGTGGTTGGCAGCTTCTCATGATTTGACCAACATGTTGTCCACGTAAACCTCCATAGTCATCCCAATTTGGCGCTTAAACATGGTGTTTACCAACCTTTGATAAGTTGCCCCGGCGTTCTCCAAACTGAATGGCATTACCCTGTAGCAGTATAGTCCTAGGTCGGTGATGAAGTTGGTGTTTTCTTAATCAGGTTCATGCATCAGGATTTGGTTGTACCTGAAGTATGCATCCATAAATGATAGCAGCTCATGTCCTGCCATTCCGTCCATAAGCTGGTCTATTCTGGGGAGAGGGAAACTGTCTTTCGGGCAAGCTTTTTTAAGTCCGAGTAATCGATACATGTGCGCCACTTGCCATTGGACTTCTTGACCAAGACCGGGTTAGATATCCATTTAGGGTAAGTTGCATCGCGGATAAAACCGTTGGACATTAACTTGCCAACCTTTTCTCTCAATGCCTTGGACCGTTCAGGGCCCAGGGTGCGCCTCTTTTGCTTTACTGGTGTGAATTTAGGGTTAATATTGAGCGCCTGACAAGCGATTTCTGGTGATACCCCACACATATCGGAGTGTGTCCAAGCGAACACATCCAAGTTGGCACGAAGAAACTTAGTAAGTTCTAACCGCATCTTGTTTCCAAGGTGCGATCCAATTTTCAAGATTTTAGTTGGGTCGTCCATATTGACCGGGACAGACACTATCAAATCTGTCGGTGCTGCCCATTCCTCCCCTTAACTCTTCTTTCTATGGTCCAAAACCTTATCGAATAGGCTATGGTTCAAAAGCCAGGGGCGGCTCTGTAGTTGCTATTTAGAAGGTTCACGGATTTGGAGAGTTCTCCCCAAATCCTTCCCTTTTTCCCTTCTTCTGGATTCACATAACTCTGCAATGTAACATTCTCTGGCGGCGCACTGATCTCCTTTCACCACTCCGATTCCATTTGTAGTAGAAAATTTATGGTAGGCACCATTGGGCCAGAGCTATTCTGAAATCTGCTAGTGCAGGCCGTCCCAAGAAGGCTTTATATGCAGACATTTCATCCACGATCACGAAAGTCTGAATGAGGGAGACTCTTCGATCACCCTCTCCAAGTTCCACTGCAGGTCTATTGTTCCCACAGGTTGCTTGGGTTCGCCAGTGAATCCTTGGATCTTTGTTTCACATGCTGTCATGCTTTTCATGCCGATCTTCATTTGATCAAAAGTACGTTTGAAAAGTATATTAACAGAGCTGCCACTATCGACCAACACTCATCAAACAACAGCGGGACCGATTCCCAATGTTATCACCATTGGATCGAGAGTCCGAGCTTCGATCCCTTCAGTGTCCCGGTTTCGGAACACTATATCATCACTCAAAACTTTCTACAGCTTGTCTATAGTTTCATCTTCTATTGCGAGACATGATTCCTTTAGAGCATGCTTCAACGAACTTGCATACCGCTCTATCTCTCCCCAACTTCTTTGCGTGGGGTATGGTCCCCCCAGATATTGTTCCAACAATAAGTCTTTGGTCAGTTCGTTTGAACCCTTCTTTACTAGTTCCGGCTTGATTCCTTCGATCTCTAGGAGGCTGAGGAGCCGGGGGCTGATCAAGGTTCTACAATTTTCTCCCATACTACTGGAGTTTGTTTTCGCGGATCAACTCTTCAATGAGATTCTTCAGATGGCGGTATTCGTTTGTGTTATGACCATGAGTCTCGTGGAAGCGGCAGAACTTTCCTGAGAGTTTTTGATGCTCAGTTGCTTCCTTCCTAGGGTTTTTGTATTCCTCAGTCCCCTGCGTTGCGAGATAAATATTTTCCGGAGTGTCATTTAGAGGGGTATAGTCTTCGGGCCTGAACCCTCTAAGCCTTTTGCTGTTCCCATTACCATTTCTTATTGGAGTTTTGATTTTTCCTCTTTTGATTTCCATTTTTCCCTATGACTTCTACAGCAATTCCAAAAGCGTGCGCGTTTTGATTCATTGCTACGTCGCTCTGTCCGATGTTCATCGGTTGCACACTAGTAGACTTCCTCTCCAGCTTCTGCGCTTCCTCCAATCTTAAGTATTGACTTGCTTGACGATTGAAGTCTTTCCTTGTGGTAGGTTGCTTCATTTTAATCCACTTTCTGAATTTAGTCTCTAGGTAAATAGCATAGACTAACGCCATAAAAACCATGTTCTCGTTGGGGTCGCTTACTTCCGTCACTGTGGTATTGAACTGGTTCATGAAAGATTTCAACGATTCGTTGCATCCCTGGAACAATCCGGATAGGGACATGACATCTTTTGGTTGCGCCATATGGAGCCTGAACTGATCGAGGAATCTTGTTGCTAATTGGTCAAAAGTAGAGATAGATCTCGGCGGAAGCCTAATGAACCACATAGATGCAATTCCTTCCAAAAAGATAGGAAAACACCTACACCGAACATCTTCAGAGGCATTAGCTCCATCCATGTACCAACTGTACTTATACAAATGGGGTTTTAGGTCCTTTGTCCCGTCGTAGGACAAAATGGTTGGCATTGTGAATTTTTCCAGATACTTCTCAATTAAGATTTCAACAGTAAAGGGAGTCCGACTTGGTGCAGATCCCATTCATCATCTCTCCCATTTTTACTCTCATCCATTAATCGTTTGACCATGTCTACTATGTATGCCTCTGATGTCCGATAATCCTGGAGGTGGCAGTCAGTCACCACACCAAGTGTTTGGCTTTGCAAACGGTCTTGGTGAGTGGGTTAAAGACTAGGCTCTCCTATCTTTAGGAGATCCACTCCCATAGGACCCCGTTGGCTTGCAATTGGCCTTATTAGGGCAGTTTGGATGTTCCTAGCATCAACAAATGCATTGACATTTTCTTCCAACTGGTTGTCTTTCTCTCCGTCTTCTGAGTCGGAGAGGTCCATAGTCATATCTTCTTGCGAGGTCTTTGCCCCTTGATTCAAGTTCAGAATTGGTTGCCTCATGGCGAGCGAGGTACTCGTATTTCCTTCCACGTTGAGTCCCATAGTTCCTGTTGTTAGCCTTTCTTGCTAATGTTTTCCGTTACTTTTGTTTAGACCACAAACGGAAGAATTTTCTTGTTCTACAACAGCCGCGGGTTCAGGCATAGTTCTTGGAGCAGGGTTTGTCTATAAGGTTAAGAGAGCGTTAAGCTTATCCATCAGAGCCTTCTGGCTACTTTCCATTTTTTGGTTGATTTCATCAACCATCTTATTCAACTCATCCATAGTGACGACTTCGTGCTGACTGGAGGGTGCTGGCGCCTGATTTCCTAAGTTAGCACCATTTACTTCAGTTTATTGAGGATTAATATCTTCTCCAGCTATCACTGCCCCTATGGACCTTCCAGAGGCAGTTCTCCTTCTTCCAGGAGCCATTGATTCCAAGCGGTAGATTTTTAAAGCAAAGATTGATGATCTAACTTCTGGACCTATCTGATCCAAAGTAGACAGCTAGATCTGGATCCTGAGTTGAGTTCTTAGTGAAAGCACCAAAATGTTAACCCAGAAAATGGATCAACTCCCTGGTTTGAGTGTGAAAGCACCAGTCCTATTCTCACGGAGCAATAATACAGATAATAGATATAGATAAAAGCAGTAAGAGAAAGAAGACAAGGAGATTTGTATAGTGGTTCGGTGGTTAACGAAGCCTACGTCCACTTTATAATTTTATTATATATTGATTGCTGTTACAAGAAGTGTTTGATTACAAAGCTCTTGATTACCCTTAGCTAGATTGAATTTCCAAAGTTAGAACCCACTGGAGAATCACAATGAACTCCTTTCAAGATTGTTGTGAGGGAGGTGAAGAGTAAAGAAAGCTTCCAGTAGAGTTTCAGCAACCAGTCCGGAGGATCCCATTTATGTTGCAGATAGGATGGTATTTATAGAGATCGGTGAGCTATATGGCCGAGCCTATTCGCCAATTGCTTGCAGATGGACACATGAGGATTCAATAGAGCTTAGCTCACGACCCGAGCCAAAAGAATGGATCGCTAGTGATCCATGGTCTATGGATCACCGCAATCCATAACATTAGCTCGAGTGCGAGCTAATTACTTAGCCTCATTTTCTTCTTCAATCCTGTTGGGGTCGCACTTATACCACGTTCACGTATGGATCACTGGCGATCCATAGTGTATGGATCGCTAGTGGACCGCTGGTGGTCCATAGTGTATGGATCGCTGGCGATCCATACACTTAGCATGTTTTTGGACTTTGGCTTTTCAACTTTCTTCGTTGTCTTGTGTCGATGTTGTTCATGTAATCTCGTTGCATGTCACTTCGCTTTGATGATGATTTACTTGCTAGTTGTATTTAACTGCTGATTGGACTGGACGGATGTTTGTCCCTTGATGTAGCTAGCTCATAATCTCATCAAACTCAGTCGCCACTTCTATAATATGGATTAGATCATGATGCAAGAAAACAGATCGAACACTAAGTCGTACCTACGGATCGCTAGCGATCCATGTCCTTGGGGGATTTTCTCATCTTCTTGTCTTGGCTCTTTTTGGCTGGTTATTCTAACTCCTCAGGTTGATCCCTGAGCTATTCTGACTCGACCAAGTTGTTCTGACTTCTCTTGGATCTGCTTGGGTTAGAAACCTGGATAACACCTATAATGTAGGACCTGCTTTTGGGCCGAAGGTATTAAGTAGCTATTATAGGGTCCGCCTCCTTCCTATTTAAAAAGTATTAAATGGCCGGGGTCAGCTTTAGGCACGGTATTGGGAAATATCGGGAGGGTCATCTTTAGGGTTAAGGATTAAGTGGCTATTGTAGGGTCCACCTCTCCCAATAAAGAAGTATTAAGTGGCCTGATGAGATTCCATGCGATGTTAGCAAGGGAGTTCCAGAGAGGGGTCCGTCTTGTTTAGGTATTAAATGACGGGGACCTACATATAATATAGGTATTAAATAGTTAGAGTCTGCCTAATTTCTGTTAAAGTGGTATTAAGTGGCTTGGGCACTCCCTCTCATATTGTTAGGACATTACCAGAAGTAGTTGCGTGAGACTGGAAATGGCCTTTGGCCTACAGTTGAGGGTAAGTTATAGAGTTAGGATGCGTTAGCAATACGACAATTGTATTATAAAGCCTTATCTAGGTGTTATTGATCTTTATATTTAGGACCGATTGACTAGCAGTTATGTTACAGAGGACCTTCTTCGGAGATTAAGATATTAAATGGTCGTTGGATCTGCCTCCTCCCTATTTAAAAAGTATTAAGTGGTCGGGGTTTTTGGGTAGTATATGTTTATACACACACACACACAATATATATATATATATATGTGTGTGTGTGTATGTGTAGGCTCATATATAATTATACCTTGGAGAATGTTAGGTTAGGCAAATCGTACGTGCACTTAAGATTAAACAGATTAGCCGTAAATAATAGGCATAATATTTAAATGGAAATCAATCGACATAAATTAATGGTATGGGTAAAGCAAGTAATTTTTCTATCACCAAAGCATTGTTCTGATCCCCTCCTCATAACAACCCACAAGTTAGGATTAGAAGGACAAACTATTGGTGCAAGACAGGAGCAGCAGACGATGAAGCCTTCTCTTTCATGCTTGACATGGACAAGGCAACTAAATATCCAAGGAATGATATTCCAAGGTAGTAGCCTTAGTCAATGCGTATGCTCTATTATATTTTTCAATTCCACTATGAGTTTATATTGATCGCACTTTGATGCAGTTGTGTTTATTACAGGTTACCAAAACAAATGATCTGTTCCCTAATGGACTTGAGTTTCAATTAGTCAAAATTTGCACCCACTAAGGTGCGGATTGTTACATCCTTTCTCTCCAAAAACTTTCTGGATTCAAAAATAAAAGATTCAAGCTTTAGGAAAGAAATCAATCAGACTAGAAGGAAAAGGTAATGAATTTTAGATATATGTATATTTCTTTATTCTATTCTTCCCTAATATCTGACTTTCGAATTAATTTATATACAAATGAGTTGTCCTATATTGTAAAATTAAAAAGAAGATAAAGAGGAAGAAATAGACGAAGGCATGGAATAAAATCCAAAGGAGTTCGAGGAAAGCTATTTATGAGTGGAAATTTTAGTTTTTCTCTTTTTAGTAGTTTGTGCAGTTAATATTTGGATTTTTTTTATGCCCTGGGGAATTTGGGATACAAAAACATTCAACCTCAAAATCACCCTAAAAATGTTAATTCTATAATTTGTTGGAATCTTATTATTTTATGTTAATATGGTAGAATTTAATCCATTATTATTTGCAATATCAATAACTTATGTCCAATTCAACTTCCACTTCCTAGTTTGTGTTTGTGATGATGAAGGATTGTAAAAAGAATTAGGGAAAGGTGTGTAAAGTATAGATTTTTATCATATCCATGGTTTGCACCTCCTACTTCCATAATGAAAATAAATATGAATCCTTTTTCATCTCAACATTGTCTATTTAAAGGTCGAATAGAATATAAAGGACTTAAATTTTAAATTTTTGCTCTTTTGAAATAGAGGCATTAATTCTACCATATTATTGTGAAATAAGTTGGATTTTTTTATTCCATTTTTGAATACACACACACACATACGCACATATATACATATACACACACACACACACACACACACATATATATATATACATATAATATGCAAGACTGTTTTATTTAGCTAATTTAAATCGTGATATTAGCTATTGCGAAAACTGTTGTATTAGACTAGGGACTTGTATGGATATGAAAATTATGACATTTAAATTATCTTAACAATTCGAATAGAAAGCGAAAATCTTACTATATAAATACATTTACGCATGCCCATGAATATTCAATAAAAACTAGTTAGCCAAAAATTAATGTTAAGTATAGATATAATAATATATAAGTCGCAACGTATAAAATAAATAAGTTAAATTAATAACACCAAGCCATATAAAAAGGAAGTTATGAACAATTATGCAAATTAATCTATAATTAAAATGTGAAATTAGGAGTTCCCTTGTATGGCCTCAATGCATAAATGCGGGTGAGGTATATTATGTATGTTTATATATTATACATATATGTTAGTATAATTTTATAAAGTTGAAGAGCAGAAATATGACTAAGTTATAGGGAAAAGAGGCCGGTTAAAAGTACATAGAAGTCTGCCTAGCTAATTTGGCTACTAGAAGTGTGACTTTAGAACTGATGTGAGACATCGCCTATAATAAGTACCTATGGTAAACACGTGGTTAGTTCCAATACTGTAGGGTAAGATTGCCTAGCTAACCTCACTACCAGCACCTACAAATAGTCGGACTAATGTCAGATGTCTATGTCTGAGTTACGGGTCATAGAACGGATATCCCAGGACGTGCCTGCTTCGGGGTTGGAGGTATTAAATGGCTATTGTAGGGTCCGCCTCTTCCCCATTTTAGAATTATCAAGCGACTTTATAGGATTTCTTACGACTAGGAAGTACCAGAGAGGGATTCGCCTTGGGTCTAGATATCAAATGACGGGGATCTTCCTAGGGTCAGTATTAACTGGTCAGAGTCTGCCTATTTCCCATTAAAATGGTCTTAAGCGACTCAAGTACTTCCTCTCGGATTGTTAGGATATGATTGATGGAGATGGGTCGTTGGACCAAATATATATTCCATAGTTGCACTGTGTAACGACCCGTAATTTTCGATAATTAAAAATATTAAATTAATTAAGCTTTTGCAATTTAATATTGTGAGAAATTAAAAATTTATGATTTATTAATGAGAAAATAGCTAGAATATGATTTAATACTGTTGTTTGAATGTTACTGACAATTATTTTAATGTAATTTCAATAAATTGAAATTATCGTAAAGTTAATTTGGTTAAAATTATAAATAAGGAATTCAAATTGGTAATTAATGGAATTAAGGAAATTGAAATATTATAATTAATATGGTAAAAATGATAACTGTAAATAAGAATGTAATAAAATGTAAACTATGTTAATTATATTCATAAGGTAATAGTTGATTTAACAATAAGAGTGTAATTCAAAATAAAAGGATTTATTGGAATTTAAATTTTTAATTAACTGGAATTTTAGTGTGGTTGCAATTGAACTCTAAAATTGATGTAATATATAAATATTGAAATCAACATGGAAATGTTTATTTTAAAAATTATTAACTTATATGTAATCAAGAAGGATGAAAATTGTTAACTATTAAATTTAAAATTTGAAAGTGATTAAATTAATTTAATAATAAGTTATTTAAATAACGTGAAAATTAGCCATTTTGGCCACTGTCTCAGATTTTGATGAAACCAGTTTCATCGGATCCATAACAGTGAATTGTTGTAGGATTTCAAGTTTCGCAGCGATTGGACTTGTCGTTTAATCGTGCGGGCTCGAAACGCGTAGAAATCAATAAATGAATTCAATTAGAATAATTTGATTTTGAAAGCTAACTTCTGTATACAATGGAATTTGGGTTTGAAAATAGTTCCATTGAGTTTAAAAATATTGAAAACATCTATTTCGATATATTGGATGACCTACTTTCGTTTCGAAAACGAAACGGGCTTTCGGGTCGTTATTATCGTTTCGACCCAATTCGATATGTCCATTCCATCTTGTCTACCTTTTCCTATATATAGGCTGTTATAAACCCTATCAGTTTTTTATTTTATTTTGTCTATACGTACATTTCCTTCTCATCTCCTCTTTCCAATGGCAGACAAACCAAAACCTAATTCCCAAATTCAATTTCAAATCGAAATCAAATCGAAAAATTTAAACTCCTCAAACTATGTCATATTATATATCGTTAGAAAGCTCTCGATGAGCGCAATCTACTGCAACAATTCGTTTTTGCAATCGAATCAAGGTTTGGCCAGAAATCGGCGATCTTTCTCAGCCGTCCAATTCTAGGGTTTTCGATCCAACGGTAGATCTTCATCCTTGCGACGATCAGAAGGTGCTGCGGCGTAGGGGAGGCTTAGGGGAGTCGATCTATATGGTTGCTTCATGCTAGAGGGGTCGAAAATTGCCTAGAACGGCGATGAACTACGGCGGCGGCGCTGTGCACAGGCGCGGGCTGGACGTGGCCGCATGGCCATGAAGGGGTGCGGCGGAGCTTGGGGGTTTCGGCGATTAAGTCTGATCAGGTGGTCGAGACCTGTGGCGGCGGCAAAAGCTGCTTGTTCGTGGTGGCTGATGGATGAGATGAGAATACGCGTGTGTGCGCTAGGGTTCTGATGAGAAAGTAACGTTTTTATTATATTATTATTTTATTTATTTTAAATATAATCGTGTAACTTCTAATCTTAATAACTTTCTCATACGAGCACGGATTCATGCACGGTTTTCTCCATTGCGATCGTATCAAAATTCTGGACATTATGGAACATGTTTGGTCGAATTCTGAGACTGTTAGTTTTTTGGGCTGTATTTGGATTTTTATTCGACGAAAAATCAAAGGTGAGTGTTTTAACCCACTCACAACTACTAAATCATCTTATGTTGGTTAAATTAAATTTATGATGTGATTAGAAATTTATTGATTGCTGTTTGTTATGTTTAAATTGTCATTCCAGTTAAATTTGAATTTATATTGAATTAATTTCCATTTAATTTAATATTAAATTTAAAATTTTAATTAAATGCCTGATAATGATAACCAGTTTATTTGTCATGATTTATTGGTTGATTTGAATGATAATTGTGATGGATGTTTAAGTGTTGATATTTGGATAATTGGATATTATATTTATTTTATATGTTGTTATCACACTGCAAGTTCCCTTAGTTATTGTTAGGAAAATCACTATGGGTTGAAATGATACATACTCGAATGGTTTTATAGATTAGGGAAAAATTGTTATGGGTTGAAATGATAAACTCGAGCGATTTTATGGATTTTGAATTTTATTCGGGATTGCGGGTTGAAAAATGATATATACCCGTAAATTTAAATTATTACGGATTGAAATGATATATATCTGTATCACTTGACCATAGGGTAGAAAATTATATACGCACACCGGATTGGTTAAATTAAATGATTTTAAATCCTTAATTTTTGAATTCAGTTAAATGATATTATGAAATAAAAAATTGATTTATATGAACTGATTTATTTAAAAATCCAAGCTTTAAAATGTTGGAAGTGAAATTGGTTTAAATAAATTGTTTAAAGAATTTAAACTGAAATCTTAAAGTTGAATTTTGAAATATAAATGAAATATATCAAAATTGAGTTATTGTAAACATTTGAATTTTTAAACTTGGAAACCTATTGAATTTAAAGTGGTTAAATTTGTAGTTCAAACATGGATTTGAAATCGATATAAATTGAAATGATTTTTAATGAGAATTTGAATTGAAACTTTTAGCCTTTTGAATTGAAATCGTTGAACTGAGATTGATTTGAATTGATTTGTGGAATTGGAAGAAACAAATTCTAATTTGAAACTATTTTCGATATAAACTCTTTTAATATACAAACTCTTTAATATATAAACTATTTTCTCATATAAACCATTTTAATATATTAATGATTTTTTCAAGAAGAATTTTATAAGTTAATTGCTACAGTAACTGCTACAGTAACTTTGCTACAGTGTTAACAGGATCATTACATAACGAAACTAAAATTTAGAGTAAATCAGGGAATTTTACAAGTCAAGCATTGAACTGACAATGAATTCTGATGAACAAATCAGTGTAAGATCTGTCCTAGACAACGCCTTCTCACGGCTAAAAAAAGGACTTTGATGCACTGTATTTATCAGAATTTATTGCCTTCTGATGCTATTCTTAACCCATGTATTTTAAATCTTTAGCTTATCATGTAATCCTAAAAACTAAATAGTCATGAAATAAAATGCAAAGCACAGAGATAATTCAACACTTAGATAATTAGCCTGCCATCAGGCTTAATATATTACAAAGATTAAAAAACTTACAGATATGAAGAAGTAGTCTTCTTCCTTATTGTACACACCTTACACACTTATTTAATATTACACTCAATACTGTTAATGGCAGAGAGCTTTCTTGAAGGAGATGAAGAAGTTGGTTCTGAGTCTGCCTCTCAAAGCTGAAAGCTTCTGAATATATAAGGCTTCGGAATTCAAAGCCATTTAAATCCGCATGTGTTAGCTTTATTAAAGCTGAGCCACCTGTCTTCTATTATTGTCCTTCATTATTCGAGAATCTTATAAAGTCTTCTACTTTATTAGAGTAGGTATGCCACTCGTGATTGTTTTTGAAAAGTAATTTGTTTGCTAGCCCTCGATTTCAGCTAATTGTTTTACCTTTACCCATATTGTGGGCCTCTCTTTCTAATTTTTCAAAAATTTCATTGAAATCTTCATCATTAAGATCGGAATAATGTTCCTCCTTGTCATCATTTGCCCTAGACGATGCCATTGATACGTCTGAAACATTATCTGCTTCAAAGTTTTTGGCCAAGTCTTTTTTCATTTCATCAATATACGCATATAAAATGTCTTCTTTAGTGACATTTCCTTTCTGCATTTGCAGCCTTTTATAGATATATCTAAAAGGACTTTGAACTGGTTTTTCCTGCCTTTTCTCATTCTGCTCCTGATATTTCTTAATAGAGCTTTCAATATTTGAAATCATTTCTTGACCATATATTTGGCCAGACTCATTATCTATTCTGGTTAATTTATCCCAGAATTTTGTTAAAAAGCATCTTTGTAAACAAGGAATTTCCTTGTCAGTTTCGCCAATTTCTGGTTTCCATTTCCAAATCCAAGGAATGGAGAACTCCAAAAAGAAGAACATGCTTCCTGATCCTGAAACCATTAGACTTTGATCTAAATCACATAATTTAGGGGAAATTTTCACCCACTGGGAATATAATTCCATGATATTATTTGGGAGAATAGATAATGACGGACCATAATTTGTCCACCAGTCATAGAACCAATTAGGAATTGGTCTTTTGTAAATTTCACCACAAACCTTTATGAACCAGGAATGCTTCTTCTTAGTGTTTTCATAAAGAAACACTTTGCTTAGTGCTTCAACATAATCCCAATAGTTATACCTAATGGTAATTTTCTTATCTTGAAGGAATATTTCCTTTTCTTTAAGGGTTGATAACCCCCACTCTTCTGGCATTATGAGTTTTTTAATAATTATTTTACTGAACCCATAATTGCTTTGGTCATTACCTGTATTATAATGGGTAATTTCACAAGTTTCTGAAGATTTCATTATTGCTTCATAGTATCCTCTGTTTTTGTAAGCTGTAATTGGAAATGAAGCAGTATCAAGATATCTCTGCATTAAATTCCACGGATTATTTTCCCTTTTTATGTCACTAAATTCAAGGAAAATTATCATTTCCTTATGAGGATTTTCTGCATAAGATGTTAAACTTTCCTCATTTTCTTCATTAGCTATGCTAGCATATGATGATGATGATGCTTGGCTATTACCCTCTTGCTTTTTCTTAAATTCTAAGAATTCCTTATATAAAGGATCATTTGTAGATGTTAAATCTGCAGCTATAAGCTTTTTGTTTCCATATTGAGCGAGGATATTTCCTCTACCTCTTCCTCCTCTAAAAGAGGAACTACCCCTTCCTTTGGGAATCATTTTCCTGTAAAAATTCACGGGTTAGGAAATCGGGAAGACTATTTTCTTCTCCTTTTTTATAAATTATTTCAAAATCAAAAGGGGCTAAATGAGCTTGCCACCTAGCAAACATTTGTTTAGAAACATCATGTTTAAAATCTTTATTAAACATATATTTTGCAGATTTGCAATCTGTTTTTATAATAAACTTTTAATTATACAAATCATCTTGAAATTTTAAAACACACTTTACTATAGCAAGAATTTCTTTAGCTATAGTTGCATAATTTTTTTGACTATTATTCCATTTTCCAGAATAAAATCTAATAAGATATTCTTGCTTGGAGTTTGGACAAATTTGTTTTAGGATTCCTCCAAACCCTATGTCTGAAGCATCAGTCTCTATAACCTTATCCCAATTTGGATTTGACAGGTTTAGGCAGGGTAAATTTTTTACCTTTTCTTTTATTATTTGGACAGCTTTGGTATGCTGTTCAGTCCATGGTCCTGGATTCATTTTTAGTCTATCATATAAAATAGCAGCATCTGAAGCTAGATTGGCGTAATAAGAAGAAATATAATTTAAACTTCCTAAAAATCTTTGTAATTGGGTTTTTTCTCTTATTATATCAGGGAATTTTGAAGCAAATTCTATACTTCTATTTATAGGAATTATCTTTCCCTTTTCAATATTATGACCTAAAAATCTTACATTTGTTTGAAATAAAAACATTTTCTTTTTTGATATAACTAATCCATTCTGAATAATAATTTTTTTAAATTGAGAAAAATGGAAAGAATTTAAATTTTAATGCATTTTCCAAAATATTAGAAAATGATGTTTTACAAATTACAGTAAAACATATAAATCAAATAATGGAACAACAGAACTTTACAAATCTTAATTTAACAATAATTGGAGAACAAATGAATTCTTTACATAATAAAATAGAAAAACTATTCTCTGCTATAAATAAAATGACACCAACAAATCCAACATCAAGTGAGGAAGACAATGAAATTATTACTTCTTCAAATCTTCAACCTCCTCCTGAAATTAAAAATTTTAAATTAAAATCAGAAGAATTTGAAAAAAGATTAAAAGAAAAATTGGACAAAATGAAAATAGGATTGGACAATTTGAGATTAAATACTCTTGAAGAAGAAACAATCCATAATAATTTAACCATCCAAGAAGAAGTAAATAAACTTGAAAAGTATGCTAATAAGCCTACTCAACCATTGTTTTATTATAGAAGACCCTCCCCTATTGATACTTTACCAGAAGAACGAGAATATATTAATAACAATAGTTATAATGGTAAAAGTATCTATGAGTGGAATTTAGATACATTTACAGAAAAACAAATTTCTGTTCTGGTTCATAGAATGTTAATGTATAGTACCATCTGTAAAACAAATGGAAATGATGATGTTACCGTTGCAAAAATGATAGTTGCAGGATTCACAGGCCAACTAAAAGGTTGGTGGGATAATTATCTTCCTTTAAGTCAAAAGGAAGAAATTTATAAAACTGTAAGGCAAGAAAATGGACAATTAGTCCAAAATGCTGTATATACACTGGTAGTAACAATTTTAGAACATTTTACTGGCAGAGTATCTGACAATAGTGATAATATTCGTACATTATTAAAAAATCTGAGATGTAAAACATTAACAGATTTTAGGTGGTACAAAGATACATTTTTAAATAGAGTTTTAGAACTTCCAGAAAGTAATAGCTCTCATTGGAAATCTAAATTTATTGACGGTCTACCTTCATTATTTGCTGAAAGAATAAGAAAAGTTTTAAGAAAAGATAGGGTAAGTATTCCCTATGATTCTTATACTTATGGGAAACTTATTGGAACATGTATCCAAGAAGGTTTAGCATTATGTAATGAAATAAAATTAAATCAACAAATTCAACGTCAAAATTTGACAGAAAAACACCAACTAGGACAATTTTGTAATCAATTTGGTATGGAAATTCCAACCAATAAGAAATTTCATAAAAAGAAAAGATACTTAGATTCTCATTATAAAAAGAATAAGAGAAATTATTCTCAAAAAAGGCTTGAAAGAAAAGCTAAGAGAAAAGAAGAAAGAATAAATAAAAAGAAAGATAAAATTATTCACTGTTATAAATGTGGAAAAGTTGGCCATTATGCTAACAGATGCAAATTAAAAAAGAAAATTGATAATTTAGAAGTTGATAATAAACTAAAAGGATCGTTAACAAAACTTTTGTTAAATTCAAGTTCTGAAGATAATTCAGAAGAAGAAACTGAAAATGATTCAGGTACTTCATATGATTCAGAAGATCTTAATGATTTGGAAGATAATTCATCAAAATCTGATGAATGCTGCCAACCTTGTACACAAGGAAAGCCTTGTTTAAGACAAATAAAAGAAGATGAAGAGAACAAAGAAGAATTTTATAAAATTCTTTCACAATTTCAAGATTCAAAAATAAATGTTTTGAGCAATAGCAATGTTGTTGATTTCTTAAAATCAATTAAGGACCAAGAATTAAGATCTAAAGTAATAGATCAAATGGAAGATATTCTAGAATCAAGTCAAAACCAAGATAAAAATAAAAATAAAAATATTATTATTAAAGACCCTTATTCTATGAATGAGGTTAATAAAATGTTAAAAGAAAGACAGAATATTGAATACCCTATTACCATTCAAGATTTGAATAATGAAATTCAAAATCTTAAAAAAGAAATCCAAGAATTAAAAAAGGATAACAAAAATTTTGATTATAGAATATCCTTTCTAGAATCATCAAAGCAAAGTATTATTATTAATGATAAAGATAAAGATTATTCTCAAATAGAATTTCCTGAACAAAAAGACTTTCTTTCGAAAATGGAAATTATAACATCTCAAAAATGGTTTATTGAGATAACTCTCTTAATTGATGATTATTTTCAGAAAAAATTAATTGCTTTAGTAGACAGTGGGGCGGATATGAATGTAATACAAGAAGGAATAATCCCAACTAAATACTTTCAAAAAACTACAAACTCTTTAAGACATGCAGGTGGACAAAAACTTGATATAAGTTTTAAAATACCACATGCTTATATTTGCAAAGAAAAAATTTGTATTCCTACAAGTTTTTTATTAGTAAAAAATATTACTAACCAAGTTATACTTGGAACTCCATTCTTAGATAAAATCTATCCTATCACTAATATTGATAAAAAGGGAATTATAGGAATTTATGAAAATAAACCCATAAATTTCCAATTTATAACTAAACCTTTTAAAAGGGTCCTTCATGAAATGAAAGACCTTTTGACACAAAAGACTTTTCATTTAAATTATTTAAAATAAGAAATTAATTTCTTCAATATAGAAGAAAAGCTACAGAATCCTAAACTAGAAGAAAAAATAAAATTGATTTATAACAAATTTTCTATAGAAATATGTAATGAACATCCAAATGCATTTTGGGATAGAAAAAGGCATGTTGTTAGTCTTCCATATGAAGAAGACTTTGATGAAAAGAAAATTTCTACAAAGGCAAGGCCATGCCAAATGAATTCCGAATATTTGGAATTATGTAAAAATGAAATTGAATCATTATTACAAAAAAGATTAATAAAACCTTCCCAATCACCTTGGTCATGTACTGCTTTTTATGTTAATAAACATAGTGAACAAGAGAGAGGTGTTCCAAGGTTAGTAATTAATTACAAACCTTTAAATAAAGTTTTGAAATGGATAAGACATCCAATCCCTAATAAAAAGGATTTATTAGACAGACTTTACAATGCTCTTATATTTTCCAAATTTGATTTAAAATCTGGATATTGGCAGATTCAAATTGATAAATCAGATCAATATAAAACTGCTTTCAATGTTCCAATAGGACACTATGAATGGACAGTAATGCCTTTTGGATTAAAAAATGCTCCCTCTGAATTTCAGAAAATAATGAATGATATTTTCATTCCATATAGTGAATTTATCATAGTCTATATAGACGATATTTTGGTATTTTCTGCAAACATTGAAAAGCATTTTAAACACTTGGATATTTTAAAAAAAATTATTATTCAGAATGGATTAGTTATATCAAAAAAGAAAATGTTTTTATTTCAAACAAATGTAAGATTTTTAGGTCATAATATTGAAAAGGGAAAGATAATTCCTATAAATAGAAGTATAGAATTTGCTTCAAAATTCCCTGATATAATAAGAGAAAAAACCCAATTACAAAGATTTTTTGGAAGTTTAAATTATATTTCTTCTTATTACGCCAATCTAGCTTCAGATGCTGCTATTTTATATGATAGACTAAAAAAGAATCCAGGACCATGGACTGAACAGCATACCAAAGCTGTCCAAATAATAAAAGAAAAGGTAAAAAATTTACCCTGTCTAAACCTGTCAAATCCAAATTGGGATAAGGTTATAGAGACTGATGCTTCAGACATAGGGTTTGGAGGAATCCTAAAACAAATTTGTCCAAACTCCAAGCAAGAATATCTTATTAGATTTTATTCTGGAAAATGGAATAATAGTCAAAAAAATTATGCAACTATAGCTAAAGAAATTCTTGCTATAGTAAAGTGTGTTTTAAAATTTCAAGATGATTTGTATAATCAAAAGTTTATTATAAAAACAGATTGCAAATCTGCAAAATATATGTTTAATAAAGATTTTAAACATGATGTTTCTAAACAAATGTTTGCTAGGTGGCAAGCTCATTTAGCCCCTTTTGATTTTGAAATAATTTATAAAAAAGGAGAAGAAAATAGTCTTCCCGATTTCCTAACCCGTGAATTTTTACAGGAAAATGATTCCCAAAGGAAGGGGTAGTTCCTCTTTTAGAGGAGGAAGAGGTAGAGGAAATATCCTCGCTCAATATGGAAACAAAAAGCTTATAGCTGCAGATTTAACATCTACAAATGATCCTTTATATAAGGAATTCTTAGAATTTAAGAAAAAGCAAGAGGATAATAGCCAAGCATCATCATCATCATATGCTAGCATAGCTAATGAAGAAAATGAGGAAAGTTTAACATCTTATGCAGAAAATCCTCATAAGGAAATGATAATTTTCCTTGAATTTAGTGACATAAAAAGGGAAAATAATCCGTGGAATTTAATGCAGAGATATCTTGATACTGCTTCATTTCCAATTACAGCTTACAAAAACAGAGGATACTATGAAGCAATAATGAAATCTTCAGAAACTTGTGAAATTACCCATTATAATACAGGTAATGACCAAAGCAATTATGGGTTCAGTAAAATAATTATTAAAAAACTCATAATGCCAGAAGAGTGGGGGTTATCAACCCTTAAAGAAAAGGAAATATTCCTTCAAGATAAGAAAATTACCATTAGGTATAACTATTGGGATTATGTTGAAGCACTAAGCAAAGTGTTTCTTTATGAAAACACTAAGAAGAAGCATTCCTGGTTCATAAAGGTTTGTGGTGAAATTTACAAAAGACCAATTCCTAATTGGTTCTATGACTGGTGGACAAATTATGGTCCGTCATTATCTATTCTCCCAAATAATATCATGGAATTATATTCCCAGTGGGTGAAAATTTCCCCTAAATTATGTGATTTAGATCAAAGTCTAATGGTTTCAGGATCAGGAAGCATGTTCTTCTTTTTGGAGTTCTCCATTCCTTGGATTTGGAAATGGAAACCAGAAATTGGCGAAACTGACAAGGAAATTCCTTGTTTACAAAGATGCTTTTTAACAAAATTCTGGGATAAATTAACCAGAATAGATAATGAGTCTGGCCAAATATATGGTCAAGAAATGATTTCAAATATTGAAAGCTCTATTAAGAAATATCAGGAGCAGAATGAGAAAAGGCAGGAAAAACCAGTTCAAAGTCCTTTTAGATAAATCTATAAAAGGCTGCAAATGCAGAAAGGAAATGTCACTAAAGAAGACATTTTATATGCGTATATTGATGAAATGAAAAAAGACTTGGCCAAAAACTTTGAAGCAGATAATGTTTCAGACGTATCAATGGCATCGTCTAGGGCAAATGATGACAAGGAGGAACATTATTCCGATCTTAATGATGAAGATTTCAATGAAATTTTTGAAAAATTAGAAAGAGAGGCCCACAATATGGGTAAAGGTAAAACAATCAGCTGAAATCGAGGGCTAGCAAACAAATTACTTTTCAAAAACAATCACGAGTGGCATACCTACTCTAATAAAGTAGAAGACTTTATAAGATTCTCGAATAATGAAGGACAATAATAGAAGACAGGTGGCTCAGCTTTAATAAAGCTAACACATGCGGATTTAAATGGCTTTGAATTCCGAAGCCTTATATATTCAGAAGCTTTCAGCTTTGAGAGGCAGACTCAGAACCAACTTCTTCATCTCCTTCAAGAAAGCTCTCTGCCATTAATAGTATTGAGTGTAATATTAAATAAGTGTGTTTTCTAATATATAAACTATTATAATCTATATCCTATTTTTAAATTATAAATTATTTTAATATATACATATATACATATATATATATATTATTTTAAATTTATAAACGACTTTTAATAAATATATTTTAATATAAACTATTTCTAATATAAACTATTTCTAATATATAAATAATTTCTAACATATAACCTATTTCTAATATATAACTATTTTAATCTATAACCTATTTTTAAAATATAAACTGTTATTATTGTATAACTATTCCAATGTATAAAACTACTTTCAATATTCAAACTGTTTAAAGTTGGAACTATTATGATTTAGAATTAATTGATTTAAATGCAAATACATTGATATGATGGTTTAACCTATTTTGTGGTTATGATTTTGAAATTTAATATGATTTAAAGTGAAAGATGATTTCGAAAGTGCATATGATTTCGAAAATGAATATGATTTCGAAAGTGATATGATTTTGAAGTGAATATGATATTTTGATATCAATTATGAATTGGTTTTGGAAATGTAAAAGAACTAACCGGTGTGAAATAAGCGTTTGGTTGTTAAAGAGACCGGGATCGGATATTGTTACACTCTATGCCAATACCGAAAACCACTTTAACAATTGTGCACGTAGTGGAGAATCTAGAATGAAGTAGGATGGTTTGGCGAACGCTACTGGAATGAAGTAAGAGAATGATGATGGATAGCCTTGACCTTCGGGTTATAATTAAAATGACTAAAACAGGAGCCATGCCGGGCCAAGTGGGGTCGCTCCCCCTATCGGACACATTTCTTCGGTACCATATTTATTACTTTACGGTTGATTTGGTGGCCACCCTCGATTTGATTATAGGAGTGTGTTCCGAGGTGGGCGGTAGTAGCTGTTATGCGTTACCAGCAGTCTGAATCCACAAAACGGTAGTATCCTACCCTGGGCATTGCCTCGCGTGCCTTGTCATATTTATCCTGATCGCGCCCACTACGACTTTGGTTTGTATCGTACCTTTGGAGTGCTCACTGAGTAAACCACCGGTTTGGTGGAGCTTACAGTATCTATATAGACTACGGTATTGTTAGCACCAAAATTGGTCACTAACCTCGTTTAGAAAGATTGTGTAGAGATATAAGTGATGAAGATAAATTAAACAAGGAAGAATATGCTAATTTAAATGCAGAAAGTAAGAGCACCGGATTTATAGTGGTTCGGCGTAATTGCCTACGTCCACTTTGAGGTTAAACTTTATTGATCTTCTTAATGATTGATTACAAATACAATTCGTAGATCAAATGCTTGAATGAAATTGCTAAGTAAAGAAGATGAGTTTTGAAAATGGCAGAGTCTCCCCAGTGTTCTCCAAAAAAGGTCCTTTTTCACTGTGCCCCTGCCCCTCTATTTATAGACAAAGATGGGTTGGACTTCCCAAGTGGGCTCGGCAGCCGAACATCTTGGACCAAACAGAGTGGTCTCCGTATGCCGAACCAAATAGGCCGAATAGTTGGATGCCGAACCACACTCTCTATGCCGAACGATACGCTTGCTGCGTGGGAAGAGTAGAACGAGTATCAGTCGAAGCCGAACGTGCCTCTAGCCGAACGTGCCTCTAGCCGAACGTGCCTCTGGCCGAACGAAGCGTCTGGCCGAACGATACCTTTGGCCGAATGAAGCTCTCAACCGAACGTTGTCTCTGGCCGAACGATGGCACTGGCCGAACGATAGCTTTAGCCGAACAATGCTTCTGACCGAACAGTGTCTCTGACCGAACGAGGGCTTTAGCCGAACAATGCTTCTGGCCGAATGATGTTTCTTGGCCGAACGAGAGCTTTGGCCGGACGTTGCCTTTAGCCGAGTAGTGCCTTTGGCCGAACGATGGTTCTGGCCAAACGATAGTTCTGGCTGAACGATAGCTTGTGACGAATAATATAGCCATGCCGAGCAATTGTATATGCCGAACGTCTTCCGATGCCGAGCACTTACAAACGTCGAGTGCTACTGAATGCCGAGTTCTCCTAGATGCCGAGTACTCCTGAACGCCGAGTGCTACTGAATGCCGAGTACTCCTGGATGCCGATTACTCCTGAACGCCGAGTGCTACTGAATGCCGAGTACTCCTAGATGTCGAGTACTCCTGAACACCGAGTTCCTTGTTGCCTGGTCAGGTCTCCAGGAAACACTTGCCCCCCAAAGTGTATTACGTGACTGAACGTGATACGCTTTGAGTTATGTAACCTTCACATTTTGTTTCAAATCCTTGATTAACTTCGAATGGAGATGCCTTTTTGAGAATATCAGTGGTTGTGTTGTGCGCAAGGAAAGAAACATACTAAATGTAATAATGTCGCAAATGTTCACTGTTCCACGCTCGGGGGAGTGTCACACCATCAACGATCGCTAGCTTGAATGTTCCCTCTCCAAGCTTCCGTTCAATGACGTATGGACCTTCCCAGTTGGGATTCATACGTGATGGTACCGGGAAAACTCGTTTCAAAATGAGATCACCCACAACAAAACTCCTTGGGCGGACTCTGCCGTCGTAGTAACGCTTGACTCGGTGCCTATGCGCTACCGCCCATAATTCGGCCTCTTCACGTTTTTCATCGACACGGTCCAGTGATTCCAATAAGAGGTCTTGATTCGTCTTCGGATCATAATATGTCACTCGGTGTGATGGAACTTCAAGTTCCACGGGTATAACGGCTTCCGAGCCGTATGCCAAGGCGAACGGAGTGTGGCCGGTCGCGGACTTGTGGGTGGTTCTATAAGCCCATAATGCTGTCGGGAGTTCATCTACCCACTTGCCTCCGACTTTCTCTGAACGCTTCTTCAGTATGGACTTGATTATTTTGTTTACAGCCTCGACTTGTCCGTTAGCCTTTGGATGCGCAACGGCGGCGAACTTCTTCTCAATGCCATACTTAAAACAGAACTCTTTGACCTCTCTGCTTTCAAACTGCGTTCCGTTGTCTGTAATGATGGTTTGAGGGAGGCCAAAGAGGCATATAATGTTTCGCACAACGAAATTAATGACCTTCTTAGAGGTGATCGTGGCTAGAGGTTCTGCCTCGGCCCATTTTGTGAAATAATCGACTGCAACTATCGCGTATTTCGCGCCACCTTTAGATATGGGCAAAGAGCCGATTATGTCGATTCCCCAGATTGCAAATGGCCAGGGATTAACCATTTGTGTGAGTTCTGTTGATGAAGTCCTCGGGATTTTCGCATATCTTTGACACTTGTCACATTTCCTTACGTAGTCTGCAGCGTCCCGGTTTACGGTTGGCCAGTAATATCCATAGCGGAGGATCTTTTTTGCTAGCGTTTTCCCCCCAGTATGGTCGCCACATTCCCCTTCGTGAACCTCTTTCAAGACCCGCTTTGTCTCATCATGAGCGATGCATCGTAATAAGGGGACTGAAAACCCCTTTCGATACATTAATCCATCCTGCATCACGTATCGCGCGGCCTTTCGAAGGACCTGTCATCGTTCGCTCCTTTTTTCTGGTAAAGTCCCGGTCGTCAGGTACAGTTTGAATGGGGTTATCCACGACTCCTTCTCGATTCCCATTTCCAACACACAATCAACTTTCATCTCGTCTATGCTCGGAGCATGCAAAGCCTCAATGGAAAACAATCCCATTTGCTGCGCATCGCCAGTGCTTGCAAATTTAGCCAACGAGTCGGCTTCTTTATTCTGTTCGCGCGGGACATGCGAAATATCATAACGCTCAAGGTTCGACAGTAGTTCTTGAACTAGAACAAGGTACGGAGCAAGCTTCTATCCCTTTGCTTGGTAATCTCACTGCACTTGGTAGACCACCAACTGCGAGTCACAAAATATTTCAACTGATTTGACTCCAAGTTCTCCAATGAGTTTTAAGCCAGCAATTAGTGCTTCATATTCTGCTTCGTTATTTGTGGCCGGGAAATCGAGCTTCAAAGCGTAACAAATCGATCGATTTTCTGGAGTTACAAGAACTACGCCCGCGCCAGAGCAACGGTCGTTTGATGCCCCATCGGTGTATAATTTCCATCGAACGGGGGGAATGGCATTGTGATTATCTGGTTCATCGGGTACAGTAAACTCAGCGATGAAATCTGCTAATGCTTGCCCTTGTATGGCTCTTCACGGCAAGTAGGGGATATCGAACTGGCTCAACTCGATATTCCATTTTAACAATCTTCCAGAAGTTTCTGGTCGTTGGAGTACCTGCCGTAGGGGTTGATCGGTATAAACACTGATTGAGTGTGCTTGAAAGTATGGGCGCAGCTTCCGTGATGCAATCACTAAGCAATAGGCCAATTTCTCGATTTTAGGGTAATTTCTTTCTGCCCCCGTTAAACGCTTGCTAACGTAATACACCGGCTTTTGGATTCGGTCCTCCTCACGGACCAAAGCCGCACTTATAGCATGTGGGGATACAGCCAAGTATGTGTACAGCATCTCATGGTCTACCGGTTTTGACAGCACTGGAGGACTCTCCAAATGCCTCACCAGATCCCGGAATGCTTCCTCACAATCGGATGTCCACTCGAAATTCCTCTTCCCTTTCTTTTTTTATATCAAAGAAAAGGATGCACTTGTCCGTGGCCCTGGATATGAATCGACTCAGCGCAGCTACTTTTCCATTCAAGCTCTGTACCTGTTTTATAGTCCAGGGCACTTGCACATCTCGAATAGCTTGAATCTTTTCTGGGTTAGCTTCAATTCCCCTAGCATTGACGATGAATCCCAAAAACTTCCCCGATGCTACGCCGAAGGAACACTTCAGAGGGTTGATCTTCATCCCATAATATTTGAGTATATCGAACATCTCAGCCAAGTCTCGAATGTGGTCGTTTGACTATCGTGACTTCACGAGCATGTCATCCACATAGACTTCCATCGTTCTACCAAGCTGGTCTTTGAACATTCGATTCACCAAACACTGATAAGTCGCTCCGGCGTTTTTCAATCCGAAGGGCATTACTACATAGCAATATAGCCCGACATCTGTGACGAAACTGGTGTGTTCTTGATCCGGAATATGCATTGGGATTTGATTGTAACCTGAGTATGCATCCATGAATGATAACAACTCGTGTCCTGCAGTGGAGTCGACCAGCTGATCAATCCTAGGCAACGAGAAACTGTCCTTGGGGCACGCTTTGTTCAAGTCGGAATAGTCTACGCAAGTTCTCCATTTCCCATTCGCCTTCTTCACCAGCACGGGGTTCGATACCCATTCGGGGTAGAGGGCGTCGCGGACGAACCCATTGGCTTTGAGTTTGTCCACTTCCTCTCTGAGAGCAGCGGACCTCTCTGGGTCCATCCCCCTCCTCTTTTGTTTAACTGGGACGTATTTTGGGTCTATGTTCAACATATGACTCGTAATGGCGGGAGAAATCCCGCACATATCATAATGCACCCAGGCGAAAACATCAAGATTTGCTCGGAGGAAATCACTAAGGTCTTCAGTCATTGTGGGGCCGAGTTGTGATCCGATCCTCAATACTCGCGATGGGTCGTCTCGGCTGACTGAAATGTCAACTGTTAATTCAGCCGGTGCTGCCTTTTCTTCCCTGGGTTTCTCATCGTCGTCTCTCGGATCTATGTCTCTGAAGATCCGAGAATTATGCCCGAGCCAGGGCTCGGGCACTACTTGTCAATTATCATTATTAAGGATGCGAACAGGATTGTCCACAACCTTTCCTTTCTTCCTCCGATGGGCCTCTCTGAGCTCCGCCACATAACATGCACGACCGGTCGCCTGGTCGCCATGAACAACACCTACTCCTTTGTCAGTTGGGAATTTCAAAGTCAAGCACCACGGGGCCAATGCTGCCCTAAACTCAGCCAGGGCCGGTCGGCCCAAGAATACATTATACGGAGAATCCACATCCAAAACTACGAAGGGTAGGATTCGCACCCTCCGACGTTCGCCTTGTCCCAGTTCAACTGGTAACTCAACATACCCCACTGCATCGGTCGCTGCACCATTAAAGCCATGTATGCGAGCTTTGGACGGTTTCAAGCCCTTTGTTTCCATTTTCATCTGGTCATAAGCCTTCTTGAAGATGATGTTGACAGAACTTGCACAATCAATCAAAATTCTTTTCACATACGTCGGTCCGATCGTTGTAGATATGACCATCGGGTCGATGGTTGGAGCCTCCACTTGGTCAGCATCTCTGTTTTTGAACACTATATCGTCTGTCATTACACGCTGCTGCTTAGCAGGGGTCCCATCCTCCGTGTTCGAACAACATTCAAAATCTGCATGCTTCAGGGCACTAGCATACCGCTCCATCTCCTGCCAATTCTTATCCGCGGGGTGAGGCCCGCCGATGATCGTGTTTATGACTAGTCTGCCCACAGTCCGGGCAGGTTCATCGGGATGACGTGGAGCTGGAGCACGACCTGGGTTGGATGTTCCCTGTCCTCCATCCTGAGGATCCTTCACAAATTCCTGCAACTTTTTCTGCCTGATCAACTTCTCTATAGCGTCGTGTAGGTGTCTGCACTCTTCCGTATTGTGCCTATAAGTCTCATGGAAGCGGCAATATTTCCCGGTCCGCTTCTGTTCCTCGGTTGACTCTTTTGGACGTGGCTTTCTGTACTGAAAGGTATTGCAGGTTGATAGGTAAATGTTCTCAAGTGACGCATTCAGCGGGGTATACTCGTTGTAGCTTGGAATTCTCGGTTTCCACTTCCCTGCTTCTCTTTTCTTCCCTTGATTTCTTCCTCCGGACTCCTTAGGCTGCCCAGGCTTGTTCTGGACATTGACTTGGACCTTTCCCGAGTTGTCTCCGGACTGCTTCACAGCAATGTTGCTTTTCACGGACTCTTGGACAGGTCACGGCGCCTTATCTCGCCTTACCCACCTAGCTTCCTCTCTTCTTATGAACTGGTGTGCCTTTTAGTAAAAATGCTCTAGCGTAGTCGGGGGTTTTCCTGCCAACCAGTCTCCAAATTCAGAATCTAGATCCACACCTCGCATCACAACCATTAGAATTGCATGATCATTGGGACTACCGACTTCAGTTGCCACAACATGGAATCTTTGTAAATATTCCTTCAATGACTCCCCAGGATTTTGGATTACACTTGACAGAGACATTACGTCCTTTGGACGAGTAGTGTGTATCCTGAACTGCTCAATAAACTTCTTTGCCAACTCCTCGAAATTGGATACGGACCACGGAGGAAGTCGGGTGAACCACATAGTAGCGATCCCAAATAGAGTAATTGGAAAGCATCTACACTTGGTCGCATCATTTGCTCTAGCTGAATCCATCATCCACTCATACCTCATGACATGCTGTCTGGGATCAGTCTTTCCCTCATAAGCAGGGATAGTTGGCATACTAAACTTTCTGGGGTACGCTGCCTATAGAACAACGTCTGTGAATGGAGTATGACTTCTTGACACTCCCCAATCGTCATTCGATAAGCCTTGATTCTCTTTCATTAATTGCCTGATCATGGCTGTCAGGTCTGGTGTTTGTATAGAAGGTGGAAGGCTGGAATCAGTTCTACGTGACCGATCATGCTGATGCCTCCTCTGTTGGCGATCTGCCAAATGCACATCTTGAGGTTCGACATCGTTAGCGTTTTGATGGTCCGGGTCTCCAGCCTCCACCTGCACTCCAATTCCTAAGTTTCCAGCTCCGGCTTGGTCACGGTCTCCAGCTGTTCGAACAGCAGCACCTGTCCGTGCAGTTTCAGTCTTACGGCGCCTACGCCTGGGAGGTTCATCGGATGAAGTTGAGCTATCGGATGAGGAGTAAGGGGAGGGATTTCCCCCAGCATTCTGTTGCTGTTGTTGAGTGAGTTGTGCCATCAGGTTGGCGTTAGCTTGCATCTGCTCTCCTAGTTGTCTCCTGCTTTCCCTAAGTTCTCTCATCAAGTCGTTGAACTCTATTCTGGTGACAACTGGAGTCTGGTCCTGGGCGACAATTCCTACACCCGGAATCGCTGGCTGATTGCTAGGTCCTGCTTGTTGCACGCTAGCAGTCTCGTGGGCGTCCGCATTATGAGAAGCTGACCTGGTACGTGGTCTTGCCATTGTAGAGTTATTGGTATGAACTCTGAGTAGAATCAACGAACGTCCTATCAATGAGCCGGATCTTCTTTGGGGGATTTATTTAATCCAGTAGCTTCAAAGCAGATCCTTGAGGTCTGAGAATTCAATTCTCAGTGAAAGCACCAAAGTGTTAGCACCGAAATTGGTCACTAACCTCGTTGAGAAAGATTGTGTAGAGATATAAGTGATGAAGATAAATTAAACAAGGAAGAATATGCTAATTTAAATGCAGAAAGTAAGAACACCGGATTTATAGTGGTTCGGCGTAATTGCCTACGTCCACTTTGAGGTTAAACTTTATTGATCTTCTTAATGATTGATTACAAATACAATTCGTAGATTAAATGCTTGAATGAAATTGCTAAGTAAAGAAGATGAGTTTTGAAAATGGCAGAGTCTCCCCAGTGTTCTCCAAAAAAGGTCCTTTTTCACTGTGCCCCTGCCCCTCTATTTATAGACAAAGATGGGTTGGACTTTCCAGGTGGGCTCGGCAGCCGAACATCTTGGCCCAAACAGAGTGGTCGCCGTATGCCGAACCAAATAGGCCGAACAGTTGGATGCCGAACCACACTCTCTATGTCGAACGATACGCTTGCTGCGTGGGAAGAGTAGAACGAGTATCAGTCAAAGCCGAACGTGCCTCTAGCCGAACGTGCCTCTGGCCGAACGAAGCGTCTGGCCAAACGATACCTTTGGCCGAATGAAGCTCTCAACCGAACGTTGTCTCTGGCCGAACGATGGCACTGGCCGAACGATAGCTTTAGCCGAACAATGCTTCTGACCGAACAGTGTCTCTGGCCGAACGAGAGCTTTAGCCAAACAATGCTTCTGGCCGAACGATGTTTCTTAGCCGAACGAGAGCTTTGGCCGGACGTTGCCTTTAGCCGAGTAGTGCCTTTGGCCGAACGATAGCTTGTGACAAATAATACAGCCATGCCAAGCAATTGTATATGCCGAACGTCTTACGATGCCGAGCGCTTACAGACGCCGAGTGCTACTGAATGTCGAGTTCTCCTGGATGCCGAGTACTCCTGAACGCCGAGTGCTACTGAATGCCGAGTACTCCTGGATGTCGAGTACTCCTGAACGCCGAGTGCTACTGAATGCCGAGTACTCCTGGATGCCGAGTACTCCTGAACGCCGAGTTCCTTGTTGCCTGGTCAGGTCTCCAGGAAACATGTATTTATATAAAAATGTGTTAAAGGGGATATGGGTAACGCCTTAATGCTATTTTAATACTTTACTTTATTGTAGACCTATTATAATAGCGTATTGTACTGTATGTAGATAGTTTAACAGATCCTTAGGAGATGGAATCTCGAACACCTCTTAAGTTATTGCACGCGCGTTAGACCCTAGATAGGAGATGTAAAACCACGTAAACATCTCTGAAGCCGTTATAGTCATATTTATTTACTGTTGATTTAGCTTACATAAGACCTTTTAGTTTTAACTCGAGTGTTTTGTCTTTTCATTATGCTCGGGTCAGTCTGAGCTTTTCAGTGTATTGATGACTATTTTTCTGGAGGAAGAAGACGAAGATTTAGTATATTATTCTATTTATTATATTTATCCCATTGCATCATGTTGTTCCACTGCATTATTTATTTATTACTGCTATATGTGTAACTCTGATTTGTATTGTAAAAGTGTAATCAAATGTTATTTGTAAAACAGCTTCATGTACTGTTTATTTGATTATTATATTTTGTCATTCCGCTGTGAGATTCTGTGTTTTGTTTTTCCTTCTTTTCTCTAATTTTCTTATTTACCCCATTAACAATCCTCTCTTTTGAATGGTTTGAATTGACATGTGAGGTTTATTGCCGATTTAAACCATCCAAAAAGGTAGGTCATTACATTTGGTGTCAGAGCCAGGTTTAGCGATAACCTTAGCTTTGTAGGGTTTAACTCATTAGAGATAGGGTAGTAATACCCTAGAATGAGTTTGTGTGAGTGCGTATATATGAGAGAGCATACTTGTTAGTGTTATAAAATGTTTTTATATTGTGTTAATTTGTTCTGTTGAGTGTTTATAAATTCTGGTCGGTACATAGGACGCTATGGCATCGATAGGGATTTCTAAACACTTAATATTGTTTGTTTTTGAAATATAGGTAAATGAAATAATTTTACCTAGTATTATATTTTGTATATAAAAGAATAATTTTTATAGATGGATATAGTTGTTTGTGATATGTTTGTTTGTTAGGAAGTGAAATTTTATAAATATTGATTGCAAAATAAGATCTATAGATAAAGTAAATATAAATTGGAAATTTGAGAACTTAAGTTCCGGGATTTTGGAATTTGTTTCAAAAGATTTTGGAATATAATATTAGTATTATTTGGAAGTATTTTCGGATATAAATATTTTCAATGCGATTTGGAAGAAATGTTTTAAAAGAATTTTAAAAGGAAATAAGTTATGTACTCCCCTCTTCTGTCGCTTGGAAATAATTTCGGTGATGAGTGCACACATCATCGATGTTCATTTTTGAGTTTCAAAGTGGGAAGGCCACTGTTGTAGCTTTACTACACATTTATTTTGATAAACAAATCTTAATCTTTAATTTCTAAATATGATTGGATATAAAGACTATGAGTGTGTGTGTGTATGTTATTTTAAATGATTTGAAATAAACCCGGAAATAAACTTAGGGATTTCAATTATTGTAATGAAATGAAATCTTAACTATTTTAATAATTGGAAACTTCTAAATGGAAAATAAAAAAGTAGATGCTAAGTGATTAATGAAATATATAAGAAATTGGAAATTTGTAACTTGTAAATCAAAAGATACAAAAATTTAGAAGATGTAATTATTGAACATTTAGTTAACTTGTAACATTCAATTACATTATTAAAACATATATATAACTTACCAAAATTTCTTAAAAAGTTGTAATGTTAAATAGGAATATGTAATAGGATATTATACAAGTAAAACTTAAGTAATGAAGTGTTCAAATGAAATTATTTCTATAAATAAGAGTTTTGATGTACAAGAAATGTTATAAGCATAAGTTAATGTCTTGAAATGCTAATAATTAGATTGAATAGTAAAAGTGAATACTATATTAAGTAAATGGTTATAACTTCAGAAAATGTTGAAATGATTTAAAAATAGATTTAATATTCAATGACACTATATAAGAAAGGATGAATGTCAATTAAGAAGTTAAGAGACTTAAGTTGAATGATTCCTTAATGAATACTAATATTAAATTGAAATCAAGTTATATATAATAATAAATGGGAATTAAACTGCAATGGAATGAATGTAAATTTATAAGAAATAACCTTGTATGTATAAATTTGAAATAAATGAAATGTATGTAATAATGAATTCATTGATTATTTTAAATATTGAATGTGAAATAATTTATGTAAGTAAATGAATGTAAACTAATAAAAGATGACATTATATGAATAAATGAGATTTTAAAATAAATATGAGGTTAATAATGTGAAAAGAAACCAATAGAATAAACTTAAATAATGTGGAAAATTCTTTGTTGTTTGGCTGATGAGAAGTTTGGAAAAGGATACTTCTAATTGTTTAAGGTTATATGGATAATCTATTAAGTAATTATCTAAGGTTGTTGATCGTAGAGTACACTCGATAGTTTATTTATCACCTTGTACGATTAAAAGCTTCTGAACTTGAACAAATCATTAGTTTGGTTGCTATGGATGTATGGTTGATTTCTTTGTTTCATATGATGGTCGTATTGTTTTATTTGCATATGTATTATGTTGATTTTCTTTTGTTACTAATTGAAAATAATTAAATATTTCTCTTGTACATAATTCTTACTCATTTGAATTAAATAAGTGAAATACAGGTTTAGGGAAGCAATAGCTACTGCTTTTGGTTTCATAAATTAAGCGTTGTTTGCCCAACAAATAGGTACGTTTCCGGATTATGGTTTTGCAACGATATTTTATTATTTTTCCCATGGTTTGGGATGTTTTATTATTGAAATATGATATATATATTGAAATTATTGATATTATTATTTTTTCGGACCTATCCGTATAAAGAAGACTCTGCCGAAATTTTTCGTGAATTTAAGACTTAGAAAATTTTGTGAAAGTAAAAATATTTTCCAACTTTTATTAAACTTGAATATGAAGATTTAATTGTTTATAAATTGGTATGTTTTATTTAAAATACTTAATTATGTAAGTTAAAGTGTTTATAAATTAATTAGTTTGAATAAAAATATATTAGTTCTTAATTCCTTCTTGTTCCTTTTCGAGGATGAAAAGTTTTGAGTGGGTGAGAGTGTAACGACCCGTAATTTTCGATAATTAAAATATTAAATTAATTAAGATTTTGCAATTAAATATTGTAAGAAATTAGAAATTTATGATTTATAAATGAGAAAATAGCTAGAATATGATTTAATAATGGTGTTTGAATGTTAATGACAATTATTTTAATGTAATTTCAATCAATTGAAATTATCTTAAAGTTAATTTGGTTATAATTATAAATAAGGAACTAAAATTGGTAATTAATGGAATTAAGGAAATTGAAATATTATAATTAATATGGTAAAAATGATAACTGTAAAATAAGAATGTAATAAAATGTAAACTAATGTTAATTATATTCATAAGGTAATAGTTGATTTAACAATAAGAGTTTAATTCAAAATAAAATGATTTATTGGAATTTAAACTTTTAATTAACTGGAATTTTAGTGTGGTTGTAATTGAACTCTAAAATTGATGTAATATATAAATATTGAAATTAACATGGAAATGTTTGTTTTAAAAATTATTAACTTATACGTAATCAAGAATGATGAAAATTGTTAACTATTAAATTTAAAATTTGAAAGTGATTAAATTAATTTAATAATAATTTATTTAAATAACGTGAAAATTAGCCATTTTGGCCACTGTCTCGAATTTCGAAAAAACCATTTTCATCGGATCCATAATAGTGAATTATTGTAGGATTTGAAGTTTCGTAGCGATCAGACTTGTCGTTTGATCGTGCGGGCTCGAAACGCGTAGAAATCAATTAAATGAATTCAATTAGAATAATTTGATTTTGAAAGCTAACTTCTGTATACAATGGAATTTGGGTTCGAAACCAGTTCCATTGAGTTTAAAAATATCGAAAACATCTATTTCGATATATTGGATGACCTAATTTCGTTTCGGAAACGAAACGGGCTTTTCGGGTCGTTATTATCGTTTCGACCCAATTCGATATGTCCATTCCTTCTTATCTACCTTTGCATATATATAGGCTGTTATAAACCTTATCAGTTTTTTATTTTATTTTGTATGTACGTACATTTCCTTCTCATCTCCTCTTTCCAATGGCTGACAAACCAAAACCTAATTCCCAAATTCAATTTCAAATCAAAATCAAATCGAAAAATTTAAACTCCTCAAACTTTGTCATATTATATAATGTTGGAAAGCTCTCGACGAGTGCAATCTACTGCAATAATTCGTTTTTGTAATCGAATCATAGTTTAGCCAGAAATTGAAGATCTTTCTTAGCCGTCCAATTCTAGGGTTTTCGATCCAACGGTAGATCTTCATCCTTGCGACGATCAGAAGGTGCTGCGGCGTAGGGGAGGCTTAGGGGAGTCGATCTATATGGTTGCTTCGTGCTAGGGGGTCAGAAATCACCTGGAACAGTGATGAACTGCGGCGGCGCTGTGCACAGGCGCGGGTTGGACGTGGCCGCGTGGCCATGAAGGGGGCGACGGAGCTTGGGGGTTTCGGCGATGAAGTCTGATCAGGTGGTCGAGACCTGTGGCGGCGACAACAGCTGCTTGTTTGTGGCGGCTGATGGTCGAGACGAGAATACGCGTGTGCGCGCTAGGGTTCTGATGAGAAGGCGACGTGTTTATTACATTATTATTTTATTTATTTTAAATATAATCGTATAACTTCTAATCTGAATAACTTTCTCATACGAGCTCGGATTCACGCGTTGTTTCTCCATTGCGATCGTATCGAAATTCTGAACATTATGGAACTGGTTTGGTCAAATTCTGAGACTGTTAGATTTTTGGGCTATATTTGGATTTTTATTCGACAAAAAATCAAAGGTGAGTGTTTTAACCCAGTCATAACTACTGAATCATCTTATGTTGGTTAAATTAAATTTATGATGTGATTAGAAATTTATTGATTGTTGTTTGATATATTTAAATTGTCATTCCAGTTAAATTTGAATTTATATTGAATTTAATTGCAATTTAATTTAATATTGAATTTAAATTGTTAATTTTATGCATGATGATGATAACCAGTTTAGTTATTGTGATTTATTGGTTGATTTGAATGATAATTGTGATGGATGTTTGATTGTTGATATTTGGATAATTGGATATTATATTTATTTTATATGTTGTTATCACACTGCAAGATCCCTTAGTCATTGTTAGGAAAATCACTATGGGTTGAAATGATACATACCCGAATGGTCTTATATATTAGGGAAAAATCGTTATGGGTTGAAATGATAAACTCGAGCGATTTTATGGATTTTGAATTTTATTCGGGATTGCGGGTTCAAATGATATATACCCGTAAATTCAATTTTTTGTGAATTGAAATGATATATATCTGTATCACTTGACCATACGGTAGAAAATTATATACGAATGCCGGATTGGTTAAATTAAATGATTTTAAATCCTTAATTTTTGAATTCATTTAAACGATATTATGAAATAAAAATTCGATTTATATGAACTGAATTATTTAAAATCCAAGCTTTAAAATGTTGGAGGTAAAATTGGTTTAAATAAATTGTTTAAAGAATTTAAACTGAAATCTTAAAGTTGAATTTTGAAATATAAATGAAATATATCAAAATTGAGTTATTGTAAACATTTGAATTTTTAAACTTGGAAACCTATTGAATTTGAAGTGGTTAAATTTGTGGTTCAAACATGGATTTGAAATCGATGTAAATTGAAATGGTTTTCAATGAGAATTTGAATTGAAACTTTTAGCCTTTTGAATTGAAATCGTTGAACTGAGATTGATTTGAATTGATTTGTGGAATTGGAAGAAACAAATTCTAATTTGAATCTATTTTCGATATAAACTCTTTTAATATACAAACTCTTTAATATATAAACTATTTTCTCATATAAACCATTTTAATATATTAATAAAAAAATTTATACATTAACTATTTTTAATATATAACCTATTTTAAAATATAACCTATTTCTAATATATAAACTATTGTAATCTATAACCTATTTTTAAATTATAAACTATTTTAATATATATATATATATATATATTATTTTAAATTTATAAATGACTTTTAATAAATATTTTTTAATATAAACTATTTCTAATATAAACTGTTTCTAATATATAAACTATTTCTAAAATATAACCTACTTCTAATATATAACTATTTTAATCTATAACCTATTTTTAAAATATAATCTGTTTTTAATGTATAACTATTCCAATATATAAACTACTTTCAATATTCAAACTGTTTAAAGTTGGAACTATTATGGTTTAGAATTAATTGATTTAAGTGCAAATATTTTGATATGATGGTTTAACCTATTTTGTGGTTATGATTTTGAAATTTAATATGATTTAAAGTGAAATATGATTTCGAAATTGCATATGATTTCGAAAATGAATATGATTTCGAAAGTGATATGATTTTGAAGTGAATATGATATTTTGATATCAATTATGAATCGGTTTTGGAAATGTAAAAGAACCAACCCGTGTGAAATAAGCATTTGGTTGTTAAAGAGACCGAGATCGGATATTGTCATACTCTCTACCAATACCGAAAACCACTTTAACAACTGTGCACGTGGTCGAGAATCCAAAATGAAGTAGGATGGTTTGGCGAATGCTACTGGAATGAAGTAAGAGAACGATGATGGATAGTCTTGACCTTCGGGTCATAATTAAAATGACTAAAACAGGAGCCATGCCGGGCCAAGTGGGGTCGCTCCCCCTATTAGACACATTTCTTCGATACCATATTTATTACTTTGTGATTGATTTAGTGGCCACCCTCGATTTGATTATTGGAGTGTGTTCCAAGGTGGACGGTAGTAGCTGCTATGCATTACCACCAGTCCGAATCCACAAAATGGTAGTATCCTACCCTGGGCATTGCCTCGCGTGCCTTGTCATATTTATCCTGATCGCGCCCACTACGACTTTGGTTTGTATCGTACCTATGGGGTGCTCACTGAGTAAACCACCGGTTTGGTGGAGCTTACAATATATGTATAGACTATGGTATTTATATAAAAATGTGTTAAGGGGGATATGGGTAACGCCTTAATGCTATTTTAATACTTTACTTTACTGTAGACCTATTATAATAGTGTATTGTACTATGTATGTAGATAGTTTAACAGATCCTTAGGAGATGGAATCCTGAACATCTCTTAAGTTATTGCATGCACGTTAGACACTGGATAGGAGATGTAAAACCTCGTAAACATCTCTGAAGCCGTTACACTCATATTTATTTACTGTTGATTTAACTTACATAAGATTTTTTAGTTCTGACTCAAGTGTTTTGTCTTTTCATTATGCTCGGGTCAGTCTGAGATTTTCAGTGTATTGAAGACTATTTTTCTGGAGGACGAAGACGAAGATTTAGTATATTATTCTATTTATTATATTTATCCCACTACATCATGTTGTTCGCTACATTATTTATTTATTATTGTTGTATGTGTAACTCTGATTTGTATTGTAAAAGTGTAATCAAATGTTATTTGTAAAACAGCTTAATGAACTGTTTATTTGATTATTATATTTGTCATTCCGTAGCGAGATTCTGTGTTTTTTTTTCCTTCTTTTCTCTTATTTTCTTATTTACCCCATTAACAATCCTCTCTTTTGAATGGTTTAACTAGACATGTGTGGTTTATTGTCGATTTAAACCGTCCAAAAAGGTGGGTCGTTACACACTGCACATGCATTATAGTTATAAAATTAGCCTGGAAAGGGCTGTTGGCCCACGGTTGGAGATACGTTATGAAGCTAGACTGGGAGAGCCATTGGGTTACTATTAAAGGTATATTTGGAAAGGTACAGTTATAAATTTCTTAAGACATAATATTTATCTAAATGATACTGCCCAAATACAATTATAGTAAGACTTAAGATTTTAATTCACCAGACAGTGTTGTTCTGACTCGCTCCTTATTACAACATATTGGTTAGGGGAATACTATTCTGATGATGAAGTGGAAGGAGGCAGTGAAGACTGGTAGCAGTATAGTTGTTTATTTATGTTTATGGTTTATTTTTATGTACCTAGATTTAGGCTTGTTGATGTTCTATTTATAGACATTATGTTATGGATATTTGGAATAGTATTTCTAAGATTTGAAAATTTCGAATGGGTGCTTACTTTATTAATATATTTTATCTCTTTCACTATGAGATTCTGAAAGCATAGATAGATAGCTCTGTTATTGTTTGTTTGATCAATTTTACCAACCAACAGCCAACTTTAGAATGACATAAGGATCGATGGGGTTTTATTGGATCGAAAATTAGGCCCATTCTGAAGTGGGTTATTCCTTTTGGTATCAGAGCATATGTTACCATATCAGTGGAATAGGTATAGGCAAGAGTACATATTTGTTATTTTTGATAATATTTTACAAATGCCTACTATGTGTATATGAGTATACATATAAGGACATACACGAACACCCTAGACAAACATTTAATTAATTAAGTAATACTATCATAGGAAGTAAGGATTAATCTAACATCTTGAGCCTATAGATAGTTGAAATGGTTGAGAATAACGACCCTGAAGTCGGAAACTACCTCGCCCAAGAGATACCTACCATTTCGGATATGCCATCATTGTTCCGACAATACCTAAGGCTCATAAGGCAAGTTTCTGTTTGTTAACAAGCTGCACCAATGACGCTAGTTGCTCTCCCCGTTGAACCAGCACCCTGCCCACCAGACTTCCCTAAACCGTGTAAATATTTTTAGAATACAGAAGGACGGGCACTTTCGGGGGCAGAAGATTTTGAAGAAACCAAGGCCTGGATTAACGACTGTGATCGTATATTCTGGGAGCTTGGATGGGATGACCGGATTAAGAGGAGGATGGCTGCGTGACACCTAAAATGAGAGCGATGGACTGGTGAACCATAGTTGTTGAGGAGAATGAAGAGGAAGGAATAATTTAGGTCGAATTCAGGGCTCTCTTTGAGTCACTTTTAACCCAAGTTTCCCCAGGCGCCACCTATGAGACGTTAGTTGAAATGGGCCTGCTTTAAATAGTTGGTATAGAAGAAAAGGAGAAAGTTGGACAGTCACATAATTAAGGTGGAGCGAAGAGATGGAGATTTTGGGTAGATTAGGAAGCCAATGGGTAGATCAAGAAAAGAGGTTTGGTATGCCGCAGATGTCAAAATAAGGGGCATGCACTAAGGACTACAAAGTGAGTTTGATGAGAGAAGAGTTCAAGGGAAGGTGCGATAACTACCATGAAGAAGGATACTACAAGAACCGGTGCCCGAAACTAGCAAAGGAGGGACAAGGTGGGCAAGCTTATGCCATTGAGGTTGTACCTGTCTCAAGCAGACCTCCTTCTAGGACAAAGGAAAAGCTACAATGAAAGGTGCAATTATTACTTCTCAAAATACTATCCGTACCTTATTTGATTCAGGAGCGTCACATTCATTCATAGTTAGAAATATAGTTAAGTCTTTGGGTATAAAAACCCAATGTGTCACTAACATTATAGTTGTGTCAAATCCTATTGAGGGTCGACACAACTTTCTATGATTTGCAAAGACCTAGTAGTGGATATACGTAATGTTGACTTTATATGTAATGTGTATGTTAAGGGTTTTAACGGGTATGGACTTATCTTGGGAATGGATTAGTTGTCTTACTACAGGGTTGTCTTAGATTGTAATAGAAGGATTGTATTGTTGAGGAGTTGTGGGGGGCGAGATATTGACGTTCTGTATTCCCCAACCAAATCTCGATCAAGTTAATCTATTTATATTCTCTTAGCCTATCATAGGACGAGATCTCATTTGTTCCCGTAGTTTTAGACTTTTCGGGAATTTTTTGAAGAAGTCTTCGGTCTCCTACCTCGAAGGGAGATCAAGTTTAGGATTGACTTTGAGAAGGATGCTAGACCCATCGTGCTTCCATTGAGGCATATGGCCCCCAAAGAAAGGTGAGAGCTGGATAAGAAGATTTCGAAGCTATTATAAAAGAAGTTTATTCATCATAGCACTTTAGAATGAGGAGCACTAGTTTTCTTTGCCACTAGGATAGATGGCTCATTAAGGCTATGCATCAATTACCGAGCACTTAATAAGCTGACTAAGAAGAATATATATCATTCACCTAAAATAGATGGCTTTTTGATTAGCTTATCGGGGCCAAAATCTTTTCCCAACTAGACTTGGCCACTGGGTTTCATCAATTAAGAGTAGTTGAAGATAACAAGAAGAAGACTGCTTTTCACACTCCAAACAGACTGTATGAATGGGAAGTAATGCCTTTTGGACTGACAAACGCCCCTGCATATTTTGTAGATTTGATGAATAGAGTCTTTAAGAGGCAACTGAATAAGTTTATCGTAGTTTTGTAGATGATATTCTAGTATTCTCCAAAAATGTAGGTGAGAATGAAGATCACTTAAGGAAGGTAATAGAGATCTTGAGAAAACACCAGTTAAAAGCCAAATTCTAAAAGTGTCATTTTGGAGGAAGGAGATAAGGTTTCTTGGTCATATTGTCTCCATGAAAGGGTTAATTGTTGAACCTGCAAAGGTAGCACTTATTCAAGAGTGGAGGATCTCGAGGAACGGTACTGAAGTTAGGAGATTTCTTGGTTTGGCTGGTTACTATAGGATATTTCATCAAGGACTTTTCAAAGATAGCAGTACCATTGACTTGCCTAACCAAGATAAAATTAGTCTTTGCATGGGATGAGAAATGCATGAAAGTCTTTGAGAAGATGAAGGAGCCGTTGACTAGTGCGCCAGTGCTAACTATTTTGGATGGGTCGATGCCTTTCACCATTTATATCGATGCAGTACGAGGTTAGCAGCTATTCTTATGCAAGAAGGTAAAGTGATAGCCTATGCAAGTAGGAAGTTGAAGGACCATGAGAAGAGGTATCCCACTCATGACTTAGAATTAGCGGCCATTATATTCGCTTTGAAGATGTGGAGGCACTATCTTTTGGGGGAAAGGTTTGAGTTATTCACTGACCACAAATACCTTTCCAAAAAGATTTGAATCTTAAGCAGCAGTGGTGGATGGAGTTTATAGCATCATATGATTTTGAAAATCAGTATACCCATGGAAAAGGAAATGTTGTTGCTGACGTCCTTAGACTGAGGCATGCTACTCTCGGTGCTATATATGAGTGGAGGCAGTTGGATTTCCTGTTGAATTTCAACTTCAAACCACCATCAGAATTCACTCCAAGTTATCTAGCAGCTATGGAAGTAAGGCCAACATTGATGGACCGCATCGATCAAGAACACGAGAGGGATGCGATAATAGTCGACATTTTGGAAGGGAAGAACATTCCCCCATAAGGTATTCGATCGACGAAAGAGGATGTCTAAGGAGAGATAGATGGATACCTGTTCCAGTAGTGGAAGATGTTCTAGAGGAAGGTCTAGTTGAGTGCCACTATTCTAGAATGACTATTCACCTCGATAGAGATAAAATGTACAGGGACATGAAACGGGTTTTCTATTGACCGGGGGTGAAGTGTTAAGTAGCGGAATATGTCACTAAATGTTTGACATGCCAAGGGATAAAAGCAAAACAAAGGGAAGCCCAGATGTTTGTTCTTGTTGTTAAAGGTACCAACTTGGAAATTGGAGCATATATTGGTGGACTTTATAGATGGGTAGCCTAGAAGTCAAAGAAGCAATGAAGCTATTTTGATTATAGTGGATAGACTCATTAAAAATGCTCACTTTATTCCTGTAAGGAGTAATAGGATGGCAGAATCTCTAGCGCAAATTTATATCAAAGAAGTAGCACGATTACATGGAGTTCCAGTCAGCATTGTTAGTGATAGAAACCCATTATTCACTAGTGAATTTTGAAGGAGTTTGCAGTAATCTTTAGGAAAGATGTTGAATTTTAGCACCGCTTACCACTCGCAAACTGATGGATAGACAAAAAGAGTGGAAAAGTTTTTGAAGGATAGATTGAGAGCTTGCATCATGTATTTTGGAGAACACTCAGAGTACTTAGTAGAGCTCACATACAATAATAGTTACAAGGAGACGATTGGTATGGAAACCTTTGAAGACTTATGGAAGGCCGTGCAAGTCACCTAATTGTTGGAGGGAAACTACCGATAAAATTCTACTTGGACCAGATTTGATCTGTGAGACCACGAAAAATGTGGAGGTGATTAAACGGCGAATGAAGGCCACTCAGGATCGACAAAAATCCTATGGTGACAGGTTAAGGAAAGAGTTAAAGACAGTATTTTTTAAGGTTTTCCCTATTAGGAACGTTATGAGGTTTGGAACATCGAGAAAATTCGCATGGATATTTGTTGGGCTTTTCTCGACTTTGGAGAGGGTGAAAAAACTTGCATATTGAGTAGAGATTACGGCTAAGTTAGCGAGAGCCCATGATGTTTTCCATATATCACATTTGAGAAAATGTCCACATGACACCGCCACTATAGTAGAGCCTAATCGGTAAGCAGATAGAGGGACGGAGCCGATAGCACCTTGTGCCACTGCATATATAGTGGAGCACAGAGTTAGTAAGCTTTGTAACAAAGAAATTATGCCGATCCGAGTGTAATGGGGAGACAATCCAACGGAAAGCGCATGAGAAACAAAAGAGAAGATGAAGGCTTCTAATCCTGAGCTTTTCTCTAGTAAATTCTCTCTCTCCAAAATTTAGTATTGTATAGGTTTTGATTGCATCGTGGTTGCTAGATTGGATGGTAGGGCTTCACATTTTCCTGTTATTTTCGTACTCATTTAGAATCTTATGCATATTTAGGTTGTTTGCATACATGCCTATATGTCACGATCTTGTAGTCATGCGAGGGTTGAGCTCACCTATAGTATATTGCACAAATAATCATATTGCATTTTTGATTGAGTAGATGGTTTTATAGATAACATAGTAGTACAACACGTTTGCATAGTGCATGTTATGTTATCTACCTCTTAGGAATATTTAGGACAAAATTCTTTTAAGGGAAGATAATGTAACACTCCAGAAACTGTACAAGAAATTAATTAATAAATAATGATGCTAAAAATGGGAATTTTAAAAATGTTAGAAATTTGCTATGAAGGTTACACCATAGCATTTGTGGAGATTTTCTAAGTAACTTTCATATATAAAGTTTTACGATCGGAGTTCAAACGAAGAAGTTCTCGATGTTTGAAAATTTCGAATCAAAAATAATTCATAATGAATTAAGGAAATAATTCAAAATAAATATTTTAAAAATTAATGTTAAAAAATAAAACATTAAGGTATCGTCAACATTAAGTTAAAAATGTAATAAATATGAATAAACGGAAGAAAATTAATCGGGGCCAGGAGTCAAAGGCCGGTCGACCGCCTTCATTGGGCCAATCGATCGGTTGAATAACGTCAGCTAGGGTTTTTCAAGGCCTGAATAGTCCAGATTTTATTATTTTAAACCGGCTTTGATCCTACAGTCCAGGCACATTCTATTCGCTATAAATAAGAGGCTAGCCCCCTCACTTTCGTTCACAAGAAAAATAAGAATGCTAGCAAGATTCTGCTAGTTTCCTTCCTCTCCAATAAAATTTCTAGATTCAAAAATAAAAGATTCAAGCTTTAGAGAAGAAATCAATCGGATTAATGGGAAAAGTTAATGAATTTTAGATATATGTATATTTCTCTATTTTCTATTCTTTCCTAATCTCTGAATTCTGAATCTAATCTATATACAAATGAATTGTTATATATCGTAAAATTAAAAAGAAGATAACTAGAAAATATGCGATGGTGTGGAAACAAACCCAAAGGAGTTCAGGAAAGTTATCTATGAGTGGAAATCTTAGTTTTTCTCTTTTTAGTAGTTTGTGGAGTTAATATTGAAATTTGTTTTATGCTTTGGAAAATTTTGTATGCGAAACTGTAAATCTAAAACCCTAAGATTCCCCCGAAAAATGATAATTCCAAAATCAGTTGGAATTCTATTGTTCTATGTTAATATGGTAGAATTTAATATATTATTATTTGCAATATGAATGTTTTATTCAACTTCCACTTTCCAATTTGTGTTTGTGATGACAAAGGATTGTAAACAGAATCAGGGAAGGGCATGCAAAGCATGAATTTTTATCCCAGTTATGGTTTGCACCACCTGCTTCCATAATGAAAATATATATGTATCTTTGTTCATTTCAACCTTATCCATTTAAAGTCAAATAGAATATAAAGGATTTAAATTGTAAAGTTTCTCTCTCTTGAAATAAAGACGATAATTATACTATGTTAATGTAAAATAAGTTGGATGTTTTGATTCCATTTTTGAATATATACACACACAAGTCTGTTTTGTTTAGCTAATTTAAATTATGATATTAGCTATTGTGAAAACTTTTGTATTGGACTATTGACTTGTATGGATATGGGAGTTATGACATTTAAATTATCTTAACAACCCAAATAGAAAGCAAAATTCTTAGTATAGAAATAATTTTACGCATGCCTACGAATATTGAATAAAAACTAGTTAGCTAAAAATTAATGTTAAGTATAGATATAGTAATAATGTATAAAATAAATAGGCTAATAGATAACAAAAAACCATATAAAAAGGAAGTTAAGAATAATTAATGAAATTAATCCAGATTAAAAGGCGAAATAAGGAGTCTCCCTTATATGACCTTAATGTGTAAATGCAGGGTGAGGTATATTATGTATATTTATATATTATACACATACGTCAGTATAATTTTGTAAGGTTGGAGAACTGAAATATGACTAAGTTATAAAGACGTGAGGTTACTTAAAAGTACACAGAAGTCTGCCCAACTAATATGGCTACAAACAGTGTGACTTTAGAACTAATGTGAGACATCGCATGTAATAAGTACCCATGGTAGACGCGAGGTTAGTCCCAATTCTATTGGGTAAGCCTATCTAGCTAATCTGGTTACTAACACCTACGAATAGTCGGACTAATGTGTGACGTCACGCTTTGGGTTATGTGTCATAGAATGGATATCCTAGGACAGACTTGCTTCGAGGTTGGAGATATCAAGTGGCTATTGTAGGGATTATCTTTTAGGTGTGGTAGTGGAAATCTCTAAAGGGGTCCGCTTTGGGGTTGTGGTAATAAATGGCTATTGGAGGGTCTGCCTCTTCACCATATAAGATGTATCAAGTGGTCTTATGAGATTTTTTACGATGTCAACTACGAAGCACCAAAGAGGGATTCGCCTTGGGTCTTGGTATTTCATGACAGGATCTGTCTAGGGTCTAGGTATTAAATGGTCAAAATTTGCCTATTTTCCATAGAAAAGGTTTTAAGTGACTCGGGTATTTTCTCTCGCATCGTTAGGATATGATTGATAGAGATGGGTCGTTCGACCCAATATATATTCCGTAGTTGCACTATACCCATGTTATAGCTATGGAGTTAGATTAGAATGGGCTATTGACCCACAGTTGGAGATACGTTATGGAGCTAGACTAGGAAGCTGTTGGCTTACATTTAGAGGTATACTCGGAAAGGTGTAGTTAGAAATTTTTGTAAGACATAATACTCATTTGAATGATACTACCCAAATATTATCACAACCCACATGTTAGGGGAAAAAATGTCGATGATGAAGTTGAAGGAGGTAGTGAAAATTGGTGGCAGTATATCTCTTTATTTATGTTTATGGTTTATTTTGATGTACACAGATTATAGAATTGTTGATGTTCTATTTTGAGACATTATGTCATGGATATTTGGAATATTTGAGATTTGGAAATTTTAATGGGTGCTTACTTTATTATTATATTTTATCTCTTCCGCTGTAAGATTCTTAAAACTTAGATAGATAGCTCTGTATATTGTTTATTTGATCAATTTTACCAGTTAACGACTAGCTTTGGAATGGATCCGAGGATGGGCTTTTACTGGGTCAAAAATTAGGCCCGTTTCGGAGAGGGTTGTTATTGTAAATCAGCAAAACTTTGGTACGACCCTTGGTTGAATGGTGGTATATTACAACACAAACTGGGTTTTCAAGCATTGAGTACTTTAAGAGGTGAAAATCTTAAAGTAAGCAGAATAATAAATAATGGCAATTGGATTCATACAGTGTAGCTCATACTAGTAACTTGCCAATGAAATTAATTAGTAATGTAAGCATACATAGCATTGATAGCAATAAAGAACAAGACTTTTGGTATTGTTAGGAAAATATGATGGAGAATTCATTTTTAAACAAGCTTGGGAAAGAACTGGTCTCTTTCCCTATCGTACCATGGCAAGTGTTGTGTGAGACAAAATTAATAATCCAAAAGCGACAATGTGTGCTGATAGAGCTTTAACAAATAATTTATCTATATCAGATAATTTAAGAGCAAGACATATCTTTGTAGACTGTAAATGTTTTATTTATAATCAGAAAGAGGAAACCGTTAAATTTTTATTCTTTGAATGCAATTATACGTCTTACGTTCGGTAGAAGTAAACTTGCAGTGCTTTTTTATTCCACCACTACACAACTTCATAGTCAAGCCGAGTTCATATCACTTCATTTTTAGATTAAAGATAGATTAAGAGACTTAGCAAGAGTAGTTTTTACTACATGTATTTGGAGTTGCTAGCTAAAGAGGAACTATAGAATTTTTAAGCAACATAATTGCAATAAATTTCAAACATGTATAAATATTGATAGTTTATCATCACGCTAAAATTAAAAAAGGAAGAAGGGTATTTCACTAGACATTGTCAAATTTGTGGGTTTTGGCCAATTTCAACTGAATCGGCGAATTTTGCCTAAATCAAGGTACAATGTGGACAAGATATAGTAAGTCATGGAGATAAGGATATCCATGGAGGTTTGTAAGAAACCGACAGACTAGGTATAGCTTACAGAAGTGATAGAACCATATCACCTCCTCCACCACCATGATTTCTCTTCAGAACTGGAGACCGAAGTTTGAAAAAGGAATGTTTTGAGTATGAGTTGAGTTTGAGTTAAGTTAAGTTAAGATTGATTGAGATAATTATTTATATTGGGCCGGGTTGTTTTTGACGTGTCTCATTTATGGACTGGATTTTTGATTTTGAGGATTTACATTATATTCAGGGGCGGAGCCACCTTGTAGCTAGGGTAGGTAAGTGAAACGACCCCCACCCTCCCTCCTCTCGGAATTTTATACCCCGCTTGATAAAATGAATGAAAAAAAAGATAAGTCTAAAAACCAACAGAGGAATGAGAAATAGAAGAAATTGAAAATGAATGTGCAGTTGTTTTTTGTTTTAAGTGGGACCACATGGTTTCTTTTTAGGGGCTTTGCAAAGAAGGTCTCTATTTCTGATGCTGTTATATGAAAAGTCCCTGTAGCAATGTGTTTGTAAGTTAGGTCATTGTTTTTCTAAATCAGAAAGTGCAAACTAGCTTGCACTTTTCTGATAGAAAGTGCAAGTTAACTTGCGCTTTTCAAAAAATTCAAAATTTTCAAACTTCTCAAAAAAATTTCAAAATCAGAAAGCGCAACCTAGCTTGCGTTTTTCAAAATTTTCACAAAAATTTTCAAAACCTGAAAAGTACAAGTTGCTTTGCATTTTCCATCAGAAAAGTGCAAGGCAGCTTGCGTTTTCTATTTTTCAAAAATAGAAACCAAATTAACATATATATTTCTTCAGGGACTTTTCTTATAACAACATTAAAAACAGAGACCTTTAGCTTTTTTCTTGTTCTTTCTATATTATTGTATAGTGTGCAAGCTTTCAACATGATAAAATCCGTTATTTGAAAGTAAAATTTTGATAAACAATATAATAATGGTTTAAACTTTAAGAAGGTGGCCGTCTCAGCAAGATTTTCTGGTTCCGTTGCTAATTGTTTTATAGGTACCATTTTATCATTGTATTCTTTAAAATAAATATTTTAAAAGAAGAAAAGGAAAATAAAAAGAGAGAGAAAAGAAAGAAGACTCAACTTATCATGCTTGGAGCCAATGGAGCTGAATCCAACTCAGAACTCGAACACGTTCACTGCATCAACTTGTGTTGAACACATACAAAGCTGTGGGGTAGATGGCCCCGAACGCCATCTCTTATTTTGAAACACTTGGCGTTTCGTTGCCCAAACCCAAAAACGTTGATTATTGGCTAACAAGTCAACTCAAACGCAAAAGGATAACCTTTCTCTAAATTCCACTGAACGAACTAATCACTTAAATCCACCAATGCCAACTCCCCTTCTCTTCCTTCTCTGCTCACTCACATACTCCATCGCAGCACTCGACATCTCCGTCATCAACCACGGCGCTATCGGCGACGGCACCACTTACGACACCAACCCAATCCAATCCGCAATAGACGCCTGCCACCACCACGGCGGCGGCCATGTCATCTTCCCTCCCAACCATTCCTACCTCACCGCTACGATCTTCCTTAAATCGAACGTGATCCTCGTAATCGAGAAAGGTGCTAAAATCCTTGCCGGAACAAAAGAATCTGATTACCCTAAAGAGTTCGATAGGTGGTACCTCGTGCTGGCGGAGCAGGTTAGCGGGGTAGGGGTGACCGGCGGTGGTGAGATTAACGGTCAAGGATGGGAGTTCATAGATAGGGAGAGTGAGGTTAAGAACGTGATGGTTAGCTGGAACAACAGCGGCAGTTGTTTTGGGGATGAATGTAGACCTAGGTTGATTGGATTTATTGATTCCACGGATGTTAGGGTTTGGAACGTTACTCTTAATGAACCCGCATATTGGTGGTTAGTTCCTCTGTTACATTTCCTTACTTTTAGAATACACTATAGCAGAAGATTGTAGATACGATTCAAATCACCAGTGTAATCTAACAATGTTGAAATGCAGTTTTACACAGATAGCAATGTAAGAACTTCTGCCCTGGTTTTGCATTAAGGATTCCAGTGCTTAAGGTACAGACTGAATGATTTGCAACAATTTTTAACTCTCCTCTTATGTTGGCAGTTTCCATGTAGTAAGGTGCAACAACACGCTAATACAAGATGTATGGATATATGGAGATTTCTACTCACCAAACAATGATGGAATAGACATAGAGGGCTCAAACAACACAGTAATAAGAAGGTGCCATATTGACACAGGAGATGATGCAATATGTCCAAAAACTTCTACTGGCCCTCTGTATAACTTAACAGTCACTGATTGCTGGATTCGAACCAAATCAAGCGCTGTCAAACTAGGAAGCGGCAGCTACTTTGGTTTTGACACACTGTTGTTCGACAACATCACGATTGTGGATTCACATAGAGGGCTTGCAATGCAGATCCGCGATGGAGGTACACTGTGTCTGTATATATTATGTATACGTACATATACTTTCTGTATAAGATGCTCATGTTCCTACTTTCATAACATGCAGGAAACGTGAGCAATGTAGTATTTTCAAACATAAAGATGAGCACAAGATATTATGATCCGTTATGGTGGGGAAGAGCTGAGCCAATTTACGTTACAACATGTCCAAGAGACTCGAGCTCGAAAACTGGAACTATATCGAATGTAATGTTTGTTAACATATCTGCAACGTCTGAGAATGGGGTATTTTTATCTGGTTCTGAAGGGGGAATACTTAGCAACATAAAGTTTAAAAACGTGGACCTGACATATAAGAGATGGACTCGGTATTCGGGTGGGCTGTACGATTATAGACCCGGGTGTCAAGGTTTGGTTAAGCATGGATTGGGTGGTATAATGATGGAACATATTTCAGGTATAGATGTAAATAATTTGAAGATGAGGTGGTCGAAGAGTAATGGATTGAAAGGCTGGGATAACCCTCTGCAGTTTAGACCTTCAACTGTGAATAAAATCTCTTTTCATGATTTGCAGTCTCAAGTCTACTGAAATTGGTTGGAACTTGAGGTATCTTGAATAAATTGTACATTATTTGTAACACAAATCATGAATTTGATATTGTGACGATTTCCGCGTTGTTTGTGATATGCACGAAAAACCTTTTTTTCCATTGCATCTACATGAGGTTAATTATACCTTATGTGTGTAATATAAATAAATCCAGGATTTTGGTTTGTAGAAGATTATTGTTGAAGTTGAAGTTATGGGATAGGATAAGTTTGGTTAGTGAGCAGTAGGCTCTGAATGTATCGATGCACTTGACGTTTCTATATTAGTTCATCTATGGCGTCTCTTTGATACCTTGTTCAGCAGATTAGTGGAACCAACAATAATTTTTTTGACCGTTTAATTATCATTTTCTTTGTCATCTATTGCTCCCTGATGCCTATACGCGACCATGTTACGTGCAGCTAAGAAAATGTGTGTGCAATGCAATGTGCTGTCCTCCAAGACCATTGCCATATCTAAACTGCTTCCCGTTTCCATTTCCGGTACCATTGCAGCTATCTTTTCTTTTCATATTCCTCTCACCATTTCCACTATTCTCATAAGTTTTCGGCTTTGGCTTTACAGCCTTAAAGAGACCGCTATAAGTCACTTAACCATGTACTCTTCCAACCGTATATATTTCTCGCCTCTCTTATGGAACCCCTTTAAGCTTAAAATTTTCACCATCAAACTATTTGAAAACTTTGTTTTCTTTTTTTACTCCAGTGACAATTGCCATAGAAGTCACTCAGTGGTTCGCCCCTTTATTCCAGCCACTGCACCATAAAACCTTCTTTTCTGATATGGCTTCTTTTAGCTACTCTTCGTATCTTTGCTTAATATTTGTCTAAGTGGTAGCGTCTTTTTGATGGAACTAGGACATTGAAAATGTAATTTGATTATGTAATTTAGTTCGTGTGGTGAATTTTGTTTGAAATAAAAGTTAGATTTTCGTTTTATATCCATTGTATTTGTTTGTATACATAATGTTTTAAGAGCACATTGTACCATGCAATTTGAAATCCATATGACAATGTTTAATCGATCATAATTTTGAAAAAGTTCGTAACCATGAGTATTGGATTGTACAAATAAAGACTTGCTCTTAAATGTTCATAGTAAGAGGTGTTTTAAAGTTGAAATATCGACAAGGTGTGCATAATGCTGTTCATGAGATGGAGAGTGATTTGCTCACAATCCTTGGGGCAGCAAGAGGTTACCTACAAATGGTTGTTAAGGAACAATGACATAACAACTCACCAAGAGACTTTTATATATTATTGTGTCCAAGTCAAAGTCCACTGTTTCAAATCTTGTTTATCTCACTGAGGTCTCGTTCGAAATCTCAATTTCGTATTTGAACGAGATGAGATTTAGCAAAACAAAACAATAAATTTTGTTTATATCTTATTCGACACTCGCGTTGTTCAATATATTGAGATCTCAAGCGAAATTTTATGTAAGATCTCATACAAAGTTATTTTTTTAAATTTACATATTTATTTTACTTCTTATGTGGATCCAAAAGATATTGCACTCCAGTGATATTTTACCGACCCTTTAATTCTGTTTTTACATTTTAACCAGTAAGCAAAAATAAAAGATTTTTTAATATTTTTAATTTCTAAATTTAGACAAGTAGAATCCATTCAATCAATAAAAATAAATCATGTAACCACTTTAATAAAAGAAAAAGTAATATTGTCGCTTTATATAAATTATGTATGTTTAAAAGTTTGTATTTGGATAACAATTATTATAAAAATATTTAAAATGTCAACTTTAGCGGTTTAGTTACTCTGAGACAGTCTCGATATGGACTTCAAAATTAGAGATGTACATCCGAGATACACATCTCGTCCGAAATCTCACCCGATACAAGATATTGGTTGTAAAATTCTCAAGACGAGGCATGACCGAAATTCAAGGTTTAAAATCTTGGGTCAAACAGAAGATCGCACGTGACGATGTGTAGAAGTTATTGAGATAAAGTACTATGAATTTTATGTATCAAGATACACTTTGATTATGGACAACCACACAAAAACAGATCATGTTATGTCCATAATTGTATATGTTTTAAGACCAATGAAGTGAAACACTACTTAAAAGAGAATAAATGACATTCGGGATAACAGGTTAGTGTCAAATTGGAATTCGACACAATGTCATAAGTATTTTGTCAAAACAACACTGTTAAAGGATAAGATATTATAGGAATGAAATAAGTAACTTTGAATGTAAACACTGCAATTAAATACAAATTTTATTGTGTTATTGACCGTTAACTAAGTTCTAGGCATCTAAGTAAAATAGTATTGCCGAAGAGACATAACTTGCACATTGTTAGGGAAAAAGTTGGCACAATCTTGGAATAGAACCAAAACGGTTAGGAAACATAATTAAAATCAGGCAATGCACCTAGATTAAAACCACGTATCCATTCGAGCTGCATATTAAAAGATATTTTCATTTTAAAGTCGATCATCTACCTAACCAATTTAGGACCACCTTGGAGAGCTACTGGCTATGTCATCCAAATGGAACATCAGAAGGCTCTAAAGCGTTCTACTTAACAATACAAAGCTATCAGTCCTGTTAACCGGGTTTTTAACCCATCATAATTCAATAGGGAAACATCATAAGTCGCCCAAACCTCTTGCATCATGATTCATTACCATCTCTAAGCACTCTTGCCAAGTTTCATAGCATTCCAAACAATCTAGCTCGAGAAGTGGAAACTCATCCGATTCAAGCTGTTTGGCCAAAAGCAGCTAACTTAAAATGGACCTAGAGAACTCATACAGAGTCAGATTGACTTGAAATTTTGGGAGAACACTTAGAAGACATAAAAGAATGCTCATAGAAAAAAAGGGATCGTTTGGAGGTTGTTTGATGGATTTCTAGTGACCTAACTAGATGGATCGCTAACGATCCATGTAGATTGGGCCCCACCACCTGAAATTTTTATGGTATGTCCCACACACCCTAGAAAGAGTACCTGCAAAGTTTCGTCTGGTGTTGTTAAGTTTTGAGCACGTTATGGACGATTCTTCTAGATCAGATGACCCATGAAGATGGATGATCAAACTAACTCCAAACGACTTGATATTTGGACAAAGCACTTAAATAGAAGATAGGAAGATAACCAAACTAAGATCAATTAAAAATATGCTAAGTGGATGGATAGCTAGCGATCTATTCCCTATGGATAGCTAGCGATCCATCAAGATAGGTCGGATCGTCCTCAAACTTTCCGAGCTCCTTCATAGCATTAAGTAAAGGAACCTGATAGAAAAATATGCTAAGTTGATGGATTGCTAGCGATCCATCAAAATAGGCCGGATCGCCCTCAAACTTCCCGAGCTCCTTCATAGCACTAAGTAAAGGCTTTTGGTAGAAAAATATGCTAACTTTATGGATAGCCAGCGATCCATAGAAATGACTCAGATTGATTTGAGATTTTCGGTGATGACTTGGCATAACCTGGACTCTTCTCCTGTTGGACTTCTAGCCCAATACTCACAGAGTTCCTCTGTAATTACTGACCTACCTACAACTAGAGATGGATCTTTTCTGGGGAGAGAGCTGCCATTACTCTACTGGAATTCCTTCACCCCTTCAACTTTCTTATCCCTCACAACAGTCATCAAGTGGGTTACTGTGATTCTCCAGTCAACCCGTGTACTTGTTACTTATTCTAACTCATTGTAAGTTAGATCTAAGGACTAACTAGTTGATATCCAGAGAGATTAAACTAGTATAATCATAATAAAGATTGATTAAAGTGGACGTAGGTCAGAGTCAGCCGAACCACTACAAAAATTGTGTGTCTCTTTTCTTACTTCTGCTTTTCATTTGTTGTTTATCTGAGATTTGTCCTGCTGATTATTTGCACTGGTGCTTTTATACTCGATTAAGGGTGTAGATCCATTTTTTTGTTAACATTTTGGTGCTTTCATTGAGAACCTTGAACGAGATCTAAAGAATTGAAGTTTGAGTCTAAGATTTAGAGAAGATGAGTAGGCCTAATACTAGATCTAGAGCTGTAGCCAGTCAACCGGAGTTTGGGGGCAGCCAGGAGGTGTCCTCAATTTCTCATCAATCCATCTATGTGATTAGAGAAGAAGTGGAAAGGATGATGAAGAAGACGCAAGAAGGGATCTTGTCTAGGCAACAAGAGATGATGGATAGCCTCTTCTAGAGAATGAAGCAGGAAGGGATAGCTAGATCTGCAGGGAATATGTGTAACATCTCCTATCTTGAGGCCTGTAGCTAAGCGCTATAGATGCTGCAGTCATTTATAGTATTAACTTCCGGTGACAAAATACGGTAATGTTAATGGTATCCATAATATCAGAATCACATGAATATGAAATAAAATCAACACAGATTTAAAAACAACTTTTCTAATTACATTTCAAATCAATATTTAATATTCAGATACATAATCCCGAAATAATTCCTAAGTTTTGATAAATATAATTATTACAAATTACGCCAAGAGCGACATATGAAGATGCCCCTTTGGATGATCAGAGTACTAAATAGACATATCGGTTATAATACATCACAACGGAAATAAAACTAAATAGCTCCTAACTTTGCCTCCTGCATGTCTTCGGAAGCTTATTCGTCCAACCTACTAAACCTGAAAAACCTTAACTCTCAATCTTCTCAGATTAATTTTGAGCACCCGAGAGCTTAAGGGGAAAACATAAACTTCGAGTCAGACATAAAGCCTGGTTTGAATAATACTATTACATCTCGGTTTTCTGATATTAAGTGAGACCATGCCGCTTAGCGGAACGGGTTTCCCCTCACTAATATCCCTTTTAAAAAAATCTTTTGCAAATAAGAATCCTGCAATCAAACTGATTAAAGCAATAATAACAATATCATATATGCACATAAATCAAGTAATCAACGGACTATCTGTCCGAACAATGTAGTTTTATTTGGCTAACTATTAACCATTGGCTGACTCGGGCCTACCAGACAAAATAAAAAATCTAACTTCTGTTAGACACACTCCTGGACGGTCTATTCTTAACTTACTTCTCCAAGGGTCAACTGATCCTAATGGTTTTACGGGCTCACCAATAACCTATCTTTCTCTGTATATTCCTTTCTGTGTGTAACATCATTTTAGTCTTATCTGTGACAAAGCCCTACACATTGGAATTTTGGACTTATATTAGCTAGGGGCTATTAGCTAAAGCATAAGGCACGACCCTATACTAGTTCCATCTAGTATTCTAATATCTAAGTCATTTACTTAGGGTTAACTACCCCATCAAATTTTCCTTGAAAACATATCTTTCAAATTAATTTAACCCTTTAAATCATACTTAAACAAGGAAAACATACTTTTTGCTTTACTCAAATACCTTTGCCATGATATATGCTTTACACAAAACAATGTTGATGAAAACCTAAATTAATAGGGTTATCTATCCCTTTTAAAACAAGTTAAAGCCTTTCTTTAACTTAGAAAACATTAGGTTTTAAATTCAAGATATAACATTCGAAACCTTTGTTTAAAAACTTTAAAAAGTCCATTTTGAATCCATTGAAAGTAACCCTTTCAAAATACATTAACTACTTTTGTAACGACCCGGATTTTTAGCCAATGGATATTAGGATAATTAACTGATTTTAAATTATTGAAATATTAATTTCTATTAGTCGAATAAATAAATTCCCGATGTTTAAAATATCTGAACCTATATATATTGGAAACTATGTTTAATTTTAAAATTTTAAATGTCTGGATATGATAGAAATTATATATATATATATATATAAACTCCTCCATTAAAAATTAAGATGGAATATCCATAAAGGTATATATAAATAAATATATAAGCTTTATGATAATTAAAAATATACAAGTATATAAGTAATATATATATATATATGCCATATGAACTAATGTATATGGAAATTGTAAAAAGGTAATTAAGTATAAGTATATGTATACATATATATAAAGGTGCATAAGGAAATATAAATATCTATACATATGTAAACATGTGTATATCTAATGTATATATGAATATGTAAATATATGTGTATATGTAACTATATATATATAAGTATATGAAAATACGTATGAGGATAAATATATATGTTATAAGATTAGTTCATATATATATAGATGTAAAATTTGAAGATATATATATATATATATATATATATATATATATATATATATGAAAGGATGTATGTATGCAAGGAGACATCATCATAACAAATTTCAAAATCAAGTCACACACAACATTAAATCAACATAAAATAGCAAATCACTTATATAAATCAAAATCAAGTCACATGAAATCAAATCAAGTCAAAACATTTGTTCAAATCAAAATAAAAATGCAAAAAAAAAAATAGGAAAAGTGTAAAATGAAAGCCTGTAAATAAAATCTGCAGCCACCCTATTTGCTTACCTTATACACTTCCATCCTCTATATATAGAGCCATGCCCTGTTACTTTTCATATGCCATTCAACCAAAAAGAAAGAATTAAGGACGGTTAAAAAGCTTGAAGGAAGGAAGATCAAAACAAAAGCAGCAGTTCATCTTTTAAAGACAGTGAGTAGAACATCACCCTTTTTCTTACTGGTTACCATGTAGCTACATCTAACTATGGTTTTATGGATGGATTTGTTCTGGGATAAGTATACATGCCTCTGTGGTGGTTACGAGCTTTGTTTAAGTATGTCAAACATAGTTCATCACCTGGGAAAATGCTGTATCTTTTCTGTTATTTGTTTATAGGATAAAAACAATTTAAACTTAAAACTTCAAAAATCATTATTCTATGATCTACTTAGTTTTAAACCTAGCTTCCAAAACAAAACCTGTTTGTTTCCGAGTATAGTGTAATTTAAAATTTATTTCATTAAATTTCATGAAGTATAAGGGGAGTAAATCATATTTTACAGTAAGAAACCAATTTATAGTCGAGATTTGATTATCATAATTTAATGAATGGTTTATATGGATGCGATCGGTATTGAAAATCGGGATTAATATAATCGAAGCATACTAATCATGATGTAACATGATATGATGATTAATATATGGAGAATTTAAATAATTTAAGATAATCTTTATTTATTAAAATCAAGCTATACAAATCAAATTATCAATCCAAGTATACATATTTAAACAAACCAGATCAAATCAAAAAACTAATAATACTAACAATCCAAACCTAGACAAGCCAAACTTAAACGTATGAAATAACGCTTCTTTTTTATTATGGGAGACTTATGGATGGGGCAAAAGGAATAGTGGAGACAAAAGTTTCCATTTTGTTCCATAAGATTTCCATTATGATCGAAGCAAACATCTCCTACACATTTGACTTCATCGTCATTTTCAACAACATCTTCTCCTCCTCTTCTTCCTCTTCTTCATCTTCATCATTCATTGGGTTGTGAATGCCAAGGTTAGGAGTTTCTTCTTCGACTACTATTGGATTGGCTGCATTATCCAATAGATGCTTCTGGAGATTCTGAAGGATGCGCCCTTGCTTTTCTTGTTCCTTTAAGAGGCATATTTGGATGGCCTATATTTCTAAAAGCATGTTGAGGACATGCTTCAGACCATCTTCTACTTTGATGACTTGGCCATGGTGGTGGTTAGGAAGGGGCCTAAAGTGGATGTTTCGAAGTTTAAGAGGACAGTCTCCTCTCTTGGTCGCTTGGAAATTAAGGAATCCATTATTTTTATTTTATTTAGAATGTATAGAAAGAAGAAGACAGGGAAATAAATAAGAAAGAATTCGAAATTTGGTGATTAATTATATTTCAAATTTTGAATTAAAGCGGGTAAACAGTTTTCAAAAATCTACAGTATATGTTGACATATAGGCAGATAGTATGTCGACATATGTAAGTTAATTTTGACAATTTCTTTTCTTTTAAATTTATAATTTACATCTTATTTTATTTATATTTCAAAGAAAGAACATATTCCTATCTCTCTTTTAAGTTTAATAAAAGATGTTCGAGCTAACAATTTGTTAATATATTGGCTATTTGATTTTTAGTATTTATAAACTCGAGTGAAATGACTATTTTTTTATGTTGCCTCTCAGAAAATGATGTCCTACGTCTATATGTTTGGTCCTAGCATGATTCGTTGGATTTTTGGGTAGATGTATTTCACTGGTGTTATCACAGTATATTGGTGATTTAGAGAAATTTAAACCAAAATCTTTTAAAGTTTGTTGCATATAGATAACCTGTGGACATGCTAAGTAGCAGAGACATATTCTGCTTCGGTCGTAGATAGAGACGCAGAATTTTTCTTTTTGCTAAACCAAGAAACAAGATAGTGTCCTAAAAAGTGACAAGTTCTACTTGTACTTTTTCGGTCTGATTTGCATCCAACATAGTTAGCATCACTATATGAAATCAAATCCAAGGAATCTTCTTTTGGATAAAAGCATAATCTAGTGTGTTGTTTACACATCTTAATATTCTTTTTATGGATTTTAGGTGAGTTTCCTTAGGTTGAGATTGATATCTTGCACCGTCTACTTGCAGTTATATAGAGTAAGGAACCTCTTGTAGCTCTATATAGTTTTTATCTATTTTTTTTTAGTTTTCTCCCTTATTTAATTTCTCATTAGTTGCCATGGGAGTTGGCTTACCAATAATATTTAACATACCAAATTTTTCTTAACCAGATCATTAGCATATTTTTCTTCGCTTATAAAAACACCATTACTTGATTTTCTTATTTCTAATCCTAAAAAGAAAGTTATTTCTCCTATATGACTCGTTTCAAATTCCTTAGTTATTATATAAAAAATTCTTTTTAATTGTTCATTTGTAGACCCAAAATAACATCATCTATATATATTTATATAATTTGAATATCATCATTATTACTTTTAGTAAATAAAGTAATATATACTTTTCCTATTTCAAAGTTAGATTGTAATAAATAGGATCTAAGTCTATTATACCATGCTCCAGGAGCATGTTTAGACCATATAAAGCTTTCTTTAATTTATAAACGTGATTTGAAAGTTTTTCATCTTCAAGAAGTGGGGATTGTTCTAAATTAACATCTTCTTGAATAAAACCATTCAAAAAGGCACTTCTGACATCCATTTGAAATAATTTAAAATTATTATGATTTGCAAAAGTAAGTAGAACTCTAATAGCTTCTAATCGAGCTACAGGAGCAAAGATTTCTTCAAAATCTGTACCTTCTTCCTGATTAAATCCTTGAACAACTAAACGAGCTTTATTTCTAATGACTTCTCCTTAATTAGTCATCCATTTTATTTCTATAGAATCATTTAGTCCCTATCACATATTTATTTTCAAGTCTTGGGACTAATTCCCAAATATCATTTCTAGTGAATTGATTCAATTCTTCTTATATAGCAAGAATCCATGAATTATCTAATGATGCTTCCTTTGGATTTTTAGGTTCATTGGTAGAGATAAATGCTACATCATTTTATTTAATTGATTTCTTGTTTTTACAACCGACTCTATACTTCCTAGAATATTTTCTATAGGATGATCTTTTTAAAATTTTAGTTCTTTTATTTGGATATGAATTTTTTGAATTACCATTATTTTCATCATTAGGGATTTCATTATTTATAGTTTCATTATTTTTGTTAATATTTCCTTCTTCATCAAAATTAGTACTATCGATTTTAAATTTTTAATCGAATGGCATGTACCGTCTCTTCAATGGTGTTAGTTTTGGTGTTAAAAACTCTATAAGCTTTACTTCTATTTGAATACCCAATAAAAATTCCTTTATCTGATTTAGCATGAAATTTGTTAAATCTAAAATAGTGACTTCCTCTTGTTCCTCCATTTTATTTCTATTACCCACTTAGTCCCTATCACAGATTTATTTTTAGGTCTTGGACTAATTTCTAAACATCATTTCTTGTGAATTTATTCAATTTTTTTTCATAGTAAGAATTAATGAATCATCTAATGATGCTTCCTTTGGATTTTTAGGTTCAGTGGTAGAGATAAAGGCTACATTACTCATTTTATTTAATTGATTTTTTGTTTTTACAACCGACTATATACTACATAGAATATTTTCTATAGGATGATCTTTTTAAATTTTAGTTTTTTTATTTGGATATGAATTTTTAGAATTACCATTATTTTCATCATTAGGGATTTCATTATTTTTATTAATATTTTCTTCTTCATCAAAACTGGTATTATTGATTTTAAAAATTCTTTCAAATGAAAAATGTAATGTCTCTTCAATGGTGTTAGTTTTGCTGTTAAAAACTCTATAAGCTTTACTTCTATTTGAATACCCAATAAAAATTCCTTATCTGATTTAGCATCAAATTTATTTAAATTATCTTTTGTATTTAATATAAAACATTCACTGCCAAAAACTCTAAAATAAGATACTTTAGTCTTTTTATTATAAAATAATTCATAAGGAGTTTACTTAGTAAAAGTTCTTATTAAAATTCTATTTAAAATATAACATGTTATAGCAACTACTTCAGCCCAAAAACTTTTAAGTAAACCACTATCATTTAACATCGTTCTACCATATTCTTGTATAGTTCTATTTTTACGTTCTACTACTCCATTTTGTTAGGGTGTTATTGGAAATGCGGAGTTATATGTAATTCCTTTCTTATTACAAAAGTTCTTAAAATTTTTATTTTCGAACTCTCCTCCATGATCGCCCCTAATTGTTTTAATTTTAGTTGACATTTGATTTTGAATTCTTTTAGTAAAAATTTTAAACATTTCAAAAGCTTCGGTAGCGTTTGGTTTAAATACGAATTTTGTGTTTTCGGTTTTCAATATGTATGTCAAATATGAGAAGAATGGAGGGACGATGGAGGGGATGAAAGAAAGACGGATGGAATGACGAAAGGGATAGAGGGGCGACGTAAGAATTGATTGTTTCATATGCTTGTGTTATTTCCCAAAACACGAAAAATAAAAGAAAGTTATTTTCCATTTTGTATGTTAATTTCGTTTTCTAAATTGGTCGTTTTCGGCAATATACATGCATCGTGTGCATTTTTGTATGGACGAAAACCCAATACTAAAAATAACAAACTAAACACTATCTTCATTTTTAAGTTTTAAGGAAATCATCTATAATTACAAAGATATATTTATTATGATTTACTAATTGTATTTGCGAAGGTCTGAAAAGATATAGGCGAAGAAGTTCAATAGGATAAGAAGTAGAAATCATATCTTCTGATTTACAAGAACTTATACGAAGTTTTCCCAGTTGATAAGCATCACATAAGTTGTTGACATTGAAATTTATTTTAGGGAGACCCCTAACAAGTTCGTATCTAACAACTTTAGACAAGTGTTTAAAATTCAAATGACCAAATCTTTTGTGCCAAATTCAAGGATCGCTAGATTCAACCAAAATACACAGATTGTCATTAGACATAGATTATCACCGGTTTGTAATAACTCATCAAGTTGGTATGGCGCTCCTTGTTATAATTTCGATAATTTGATATGAGCTGTATTTATTTTCTTCTTTAATTCACTCGTGTATGCTTTAGTTAAGCATTCAGCTTTGATTATGAAGAATATATATATGCCCCAAGTGCTTAAATTGAAACCGCATATGTAGCAGTGCTTGTGCTTTCTTTATCATATTTTCAATAGAAAAAGAAGATATTGATCGTATAACTGTTGACCCCTGCATTTGGCTTTGACTCTTCCGACATCCTGGTTAAGCCCGCAATTTAAACAATATCATGAAAGTCTATGTAAGAATTTATCATGATATTACTCATGAAGTGGTAGGCCAAATGAAATAATAAACACCTAGAACCGTATAATTGTATGCTTAATTTGTCTTCTCTTATCTTCTTTCCTGTAAATAAATGTTACATTAAAGCACTTCTACATATTTTACTCCTACGGTGTTCAGTTGAAACCAATAAAACAAACCTCCCTCCCACCCACCACCAACCCACAAAAAAAAACCACAAACATCTCGATTCAATTTTCTCATACTTATTTTGATATTTAAATAATATTAATATTTTTATTGGTTAAATGAAACTTTTTTTTTAACTTCAAATATTTTTTTGACATAACATATTTCTAAACTAAAATCATTCTTTTGGCTTTTTTTCCATGAACTTCAATTTATTTTCTAATAGCAAAAGATTTCCGGTTAGACTTTTCTTAATAAATTCTAGTTTTTGACAAAAAAAAAAATTTCAAAAGAAAGTCAAATTTATTCGATAAAGATTTATGAAATGTTGATAAAGATTTTCTCCAAAAGAAATTCTTTTTTAAACTACAAACAAAATAAAATAAACTCAAAAATATGGATAAAGATTTGAAAAGTTTCAATAAATTCTAAGTTCATCGAAATGCATAAGTATTTATGAAAATGAAAATGCACTGAAAGTATTGATTTTATCAATACTTTTACTAAATAAGTTATATTTTCTTTTTACAAAAATGCTACAAACATAGTGAAATTCCAGTGATATTTGAATCTTGGACTTGTAAAATCAAGTTGTGTGAACTGTGAAGTTAGAATAATGTCTTCTTCCTTTCTTGCTACTCTTAATTTTTTTTTCCTCTTGTAAGACTGCATTTGCAAATATTATTTGCTAATTCCTTTTTTGCTCATCATTTCTAGAAACTAATAATATTCTTTTTCTAATATGTTTTCTACTGTACGTTTTTTGTCTTCTAATGGTGAAAATGATTTTTTATTCAACATGTTATTACCATGTTTAATTGAAAATTTATAATAAATGATTTTTCAAAATTATACAGTTGAACGAATTATTCCCTACCGTTGTAGGGTTGTACTAGTAATTCGTAATTTACAATTAGCAGTAGTAATTATAATTGGGAAAATCTACTAAAACACCAAATAGTGAGACATTATAAATCCAAACCATTGTATTACCTTCTGATTTCAACCTCATATGTAAACACAGCGAGATCCAACAATTCAGATATATTGCGTCACCAACTGTGTTCTATTTGTGTCCAAAAAGCCATCCCTTTGTAAATTATAGATAAATTATTATATATATTTGAATAATTTACAATATAGGTATGCCTATAATGAATTCTGATTCACATTATAATCCCAAAAACAAATTTTGTCTTACAAGGAACTTAAATATGGTTTAGATCTACCATCAAATCGGATATAAGACTTGCACCTCAAATAAACATTTTAAAAAATAAAGCATGAACATGCAAGGTGCATGTCTTATGACCAATGCGTCCAAAACATAAATCTAAGGGTTATTTGTTAATAACTGGACACGTAAACAACAATTTGCCAGCAGGAAAGAGAGTAAACATTCTCAGTTGGCAATAACAAAAGCGTTAAATAAAATAAACAGTCATAAGAAAACAATATCCCAACGTATAAAAATACAAGCGGCAACACAAATACATGAACAAACAACTGAGATCGAACCATTAATAATAAAACAAGAAGGAACTGTCACATATGTTTGAAGGACAGGAGATCCGAACATGAATAAAACAATTGAGATCGAACCATTAATAATAAAACATGAATGAACTGTCACATATGTTTGAAGGACAGGAGATCCGAACTCAATAAACAAACTCAACAAACTGTGAAATGAACAATTGAGATCAAACCTTTACAAATAAAAAACATAAATAAATTGTGTATAAAGATGAACAGCAGCAACTGAGATCCAGGCTCTAATAACAAAAGCATCGGATACATGTATCGAAGAAACATCCGTAAACAAGTTCCATAAAAGAGAATACAGACCCTACACGGAGGAGTAAAATGCCAATCCAACATCCATTCCGATTAATTTGTTTACAATAACTTCCATTCACAAATATGAAAACATATAACGCACATGTATTCAACCATGGTTCACAAAATAATAACCACACACAGCTTGAGTTCGGTGTCAAATCCCTAACCCTAACAATAAACTTGTCTGTAATGAATCTGCACAGATGGTTCATTTTGCATCTCTCGTTATTAACCCGTGCAAAGTTCAGACTAATAGTTTAGGGAAGATAAACTGAAAATGGTTCTAATATCGGTATTCCATGTTTACTATCATATTTAATTATTGAAACTTAAAATATTAATAAATGAATAAATACAGGTGGAAAAAAAAACAAAAAAAAACTGCCTAATACATTAGGATTACAATAGCGGCAAAACAGACAGGTTTCCATTATCTTTAAAACAGGGGGTTTCTAGGACATAGCTAAGTTCAGAAATCATCATGTCTAAAAGTGAGAAAAGATTACAAATCTAAATAACAACTAAGTAACACAAACTGAAACAACATGTTTGGATTCATTTTGTGTTTTGTGTCTTGCATTTTCAAAATTCATAACAAAATAGAATAATGGATGAAAAATTTAAAATTTTAGGTCATTATTACTACGACGATAGAGGAATGACGGAGGGGATGGATGGACCGTGGAGGGAATAAATTGTTTTCCATTCTTTCGTTATTTCTCAAACACGAAAAACAAAATAAATTTATTTTCTATTTTATATCTTAGCTTCATTTTCTAAATCGGTTATTTTCGAAAAATACAAGTGTTGTGTGCACGATTTTTGGACGAAAACACAAAACTAAAAATGTGAAACCAAACGAGACCTGAACTTCCGCTAAATTCAATCAAGTTCAAAGTGTTCAAAAATGCAATTTCAATCAACCAAATTCGCCGAACACTGTCAAGAACTTGCCCTTTTTTAAAAAAAAAATTATGCCTGATGTCTGGCGTAGTAAATGACAATTTAATGAACATACACTTAATGTTCAATGCTAAAAGGCTGAATCTATAAATGCATGCCATGTTTAATTGGAGCTTCAATAAACTTGTTATAAAAAAACACACACAATGGTCTCCATGAAACCAAACAAATTTAGCATTAACGACATCTGAATAACTACTTTCTAACTCTCCATAAATCGGGATCCCACGATTACATAAATCAGGCCCTTACTCGAAATCAAAGCTATCTCAATGGATCGATTCAAAAATAAAATACAACGCTGAAGTATGTACTTAGCTGGTAATTGACAATTTGTTAAATGTATAGAAATAAGTTTAGAAAGGTTTTTTATCGACTGATCGCTAGGGAGGTTTGTTTACTATAGTATAGCAAAACAAAGTTGTGTGAAGCAAAAAAAAAACAAGAAACATGTCTTTAAAATGTGTTCTTAAATTTCCTTAACCCTATTTACTTTGTTCTCTCCCCTAATGTTCCTTTAATCTCTCCAATTTTAAATTGTTTTCAGCATATTATGTTTGATTAAAATTAAAAAAATCACAACTATATTTTTTCCTTTCATAAATTATGTAATTTTCCCACCGTTATACAGTTGTACTAGTATACTTTCAAAAGAATTGCTATTCATATTATGTAGTTGCAAACATTCCTATAATCTATTGAATGTCAAGTAACGGAGATATAATGTCTACAAACACCATATAATTAAGCATATTTTAAGACCAAAATTAATAACCATACCTAAAAAGAAAACCATCAATAGCTTCCTTAAATTACCTTTTAGCTCAAACTGTCACGCTTTACGGGTTAGAATATTTAACACAATATAAATAAATTCACAAACATAAACCACTGACCCGGCATTAGCTTAGATTGTCACATTATGAATTATTTCAATGACTATACAGTCATTACACATCACACACACATAGACCAAAATTTCATGTAGGTATCAAATGTATCATCATAGAGCAATAACTAATCAAAAAAAATTACCAATTTTATACCAAGAATCCATCTCAACAAATTAAATCGGCATGTATCTCTTAACTATCTGCTTTGTCCCAACCAAAGCACCAACTGCTAACCCACCAAGCGCACCAGCAACGGCCGCTGACCTAATACCATTTGCAGCCCTAAAAATTGCACCCGTGCCAAGCCCAGCCGCCACACTGTTCACCCAATCATCTTCATCTCTCAAGGCGACCAAACCGCTTTCTAAACCAGCATATATCAATCCAATTACCCCCAGCCTGTTTCCGTACTTTCTCCCTTCTTGACCGGTCGAATTCAAGATCCTGTTCACCCGGAGCTTCATCGTATCGGTCGTTTCACCGGCCTTGACGCCGTTGTATAATCCGACGCTGGCACCGCCTGCGGCGCCGGCGAGGTAACCAATTCCGGTGTAGTAAGTGAGATTTTCGCCCCAGGATCGGCGTTGGGCGACTGCTTCTTCTTGAAAGAGGAACTCAGGGGAGGTAGGTAGATCGTACAAACGTTTGTATGGGATCTCGAGATCTTGATATGGGTTGTATTGTCGGCGATTTGAATTCGAGTTTGAGTCAGAGGAAGACATGATTACTTCTAAATTAGGGTTAGGGTCTGGGAGAAGGCGAAAGAATAGGTGGCGGAATCAATTTGCGTACTTTTTTGAAGGCGTAATTAAATTGTATATTTATAGCGTGTGGTTCAGAAAATTCTGGGCTATTCAGAAATTAGGGTCTAGACCCACATACAGAAGACGTCGGTTGATGTTTAAACTCAAGTAACTTAAGTCAATGATTCACTTGTGTTGAATAACACAGTATTATCGCGTAATGATCGAAATTGGTCCAAAAAAATTCTACAAGGAATGGTTGCAGCTTTGATCCAAAATTCTATTCATTTAGTCTACTAAAAAAACAGTAAAGAATGCAATTTTCAAAGGTCTTGAAAAAAAAATTATTCCAAATTTGATTTCGAAGTATTTCTTAATTTTATTAATAAGGAATAATTGAAATATATATATATATATATATATATATATATATATATATATATATATATATATATATTTCTGAGTTCTTTTGTTCATTTTATAGTTTCTCAAGTGTTTATGAATATGGACAAACAAACTGGAGTTTTATTAAAATTTCTAAAATCTTTCTAAACATATTAACAATGTATTTCATTTTTTTTCAAAAAGTTTCAAATCTTCATTAAAACAATGTACTTTTAAACAAATTTGGTTCTTTTTTTGGAAAAGCTTCAAAGTATTTATTCTTTTTCAAAAAGTGATTCATTAAATTGATTTTTCTTAGAGAATGTTTTCGTTTTTTCTTAAAAACAAATGTATATTTGAAGGTATTTGACCTTTTTTAAAATAACAGTTGAAAAGTAATTAAATTTTTATGAAAAAAGGATATTTTCTTCAGTTAATGATTTTCAAAAAGATTCGAATTGCTCTGAACAAGTCATTTGTTTGAACTACAAATATGTGTTTATAATTATTTAAACAAAAAAACGTGGGAATTTAAAACTTAAGATATTCATGGAGAAAATTACGTGGATAATTTAGTGAAATTTAAGGAGACAAGTTAAAATGAAATTTTTACTACCTCTAGTTTTTTTAAGGAATTCTATTTTCCATCAATATGGTAAGACAAATTTCTTATCAGTTGGCTTAATAACATTTGGTTATACATAAAAAAACATTTAGAGTCATCAATTAATTCAATTCATGAACAACTTGCCAATGAGGCAACCACCACTCTCGAAATTCCTAAACCGTCATATATAGAATCCTAAGCAGATTCGGATGATGGTGGCCATTGACAACTATTAAAAAGAGCAGGATATATAACAAGAGCAACGATAATTTGGTAATTAGGGATCTAACCACTAATACAACTCAACATACCACAATGCCCCATGCACAATGTTCCCCCACCTTACCTGAAAATAGCCTTGATCGTATCCTAACAATGCCAAATCCAAAGCTCCATAATTGATGACTGTCAAAAATGGCACGAACACCCAAGGAATTAAGTAGAGAATGAAAATGAAGAAATGTAAATGAAAAATGAGTAAAAACAAGACACCAAACGTTTATAGTGGTTCGGCCAACTATTGCTTACGTCCACTTGAGATTTCTATTGATTATATTGTTGTTTTGCAAGTACGGTTCTTATGGATCGATACCACTCCACAGGTAATTACAAAGAAATATGTAATAATTGCCATGAAGTAAGAAGATCCCAAAAATGAGTCCCTAGCCCCCTATTTATAGCTGTAAGTCATTGGGAAATGCTCTAGGGCGTCTTCCTCCATAATCTCCACTATCTAACAACGGTTGTTCTCGAGAAAACGTGGCCAGCTCAGCAAGGTTGATGGATCGGTACCTGTTAACGAATTTCTTCATTAACCCTAAATGTATAAGAAAAATGGATTTGGGTAGGCTAAAGAAATCCTAGGTTAAGTTGCTTGGATGGAGTATGCACCATATTGAATCCATGAAAGTCTTATGCTTGTTCAATATCAAAGCTTAAGCCATATCACATGTCATATAAGAGTCAATAGTTCAAATCATGTAGGGCAATCAAACTCAAGATTATGAGTGCTTTTGGAATTCAAAGCACGTTATGACGTAAGAATCACAAATGCTTTGGAACTCGAAAGTAAGCCATAATTCAAGCAATCTTGTTCTTGTTCCATATAATGTTAAATGTATAATGTCTTATGTGCAATGGTTCAAGTGCTACAATCAGCTCTTGATCCCCAAGCCAATTTAGGGTTACAAGGTTTAAACTGTAAGAAAAGGGACAAGAATGATTTGCCCCTTCTCCATTACCCCTAGGTCCATATGTATAGGGGTGGGCACACGACATTGAGCTTGGCCTTCAACCTGTGTGATCTTCGGTATCGTCGATGCCGCATGGTGCTGGTTTTGTTCTGTGATGATCTTCGATAGTCTTTGATGTATGGTACTACTTCGGCTCTATCTCGCTAGTAGAGGAATGCGGCATCAACATCCTTCAGTATTGATAGCCTCTTCTATGGTGATTGGTCTTCATTATTATTAGAGAGCGACATTGATTTGGAGCAGCTTGATTAAGGAACGACATTAATATAGAGCGACATTACTATGAAGTGGCTTTATTCGGTATAACTTCGGTCTTGATGTCTTTGGTGAATATCAATATGCGGCATCGTCTAATGGTTATTGAAGTGTACCATCGTTAGACATTTGGTATTGATAGTAATGATATCATCATATAGCTGCATCGATAACAGGTGACACCGATGTCGAGTGGTATCAGCAAGGGGTGGCATGCATTCCATCTTTACAAGTGAAAGGCGGCATTGATAAAGCATGGCATCAATGAGATGCGACATAAGTCTTGTTGACATACATTGATGACTTATGGTATTGATTGCATTCGATATCATTACTTCCTTGGAGGGATGTGTCATTCGTTCCATGCGATATTGATATCTTTCGGCATTCTTGGCCTCACTAATGATATGCGAAATTGCATTCTAACCCTTATTGATTAGGAGCGACATTGAGGAGTGGCGGTATAGATTTGAGGCGACACTGTAATCCTTCATATCTTCGACTTTGGCTCATTACCACTCCAACAGAATTGTTTGTTGAGGTGGCATTATGACTACATTGGCATGTCGTATTCCTTCGACATGGATAAGGGTAGTAACATTTCCCCCCATAGTGTAGTGGAAGTGTTGACTTTTCAAGTCAATAATCGACATCAACCTTTGCCGCCTGTCGGTATTCCAAGTAAATTTAGTCGTCCATTCAAATTGAATCAACGATGCCTGTTCTTTTTCCTCTTCTTCTATAAATACTGAAGTTTTCCCTTCATTCTTCTTCCACCTATAACTCAAAGCTCAAGCAAACTAGATTAATTTCCACAAATTTTCTCAAACATCCCAATCTTCAGATACCAACACTGAAATCAAGGTATGAATTTTATTTTGTTAAATTGAATCGGTGAATTTAATTTCAAGCTTTTATGCGTACAACTGTTAGGGTTTTGATCTGGCAGTTTTGAATCCAAATTGATGCTTGGGTTTTGGTATGAAATCAGAGTGGTTAATCTTCATGTTTTCGATTAAATCAATAATTAGTTATGATTATCAGTTGAACCAGCAATGAATTTCTTTATTACTCGAATGATTTATTTGCTTAATCAATATTGGGCGACATCGATTTGGAAACCTGGGTATTTTTAGCGAATAAATTATTAGACCCATTACCCGACATCGTTTTCTTTATTTTCAAAATTAACACTTTATAGCTGTAACGACCCGCAAATTTATCACTTTGATAAATTATATTTATTTTTAAATTTATTCAAATAAAAGATTGATAATACAAATAATATTGTTTTGAGTGATAATAAGTAATAGTAATTTTATTTTGAATAAGTATTTACAAAAATATTTTTCTCGAAATCATTATCGATTATAGGGCAGGTTATTTTGAATAGTAACTCTTCTCGCACGTGAATATCGTGGATGTATTAGTGTCGATTTCCGAGAGTCGAGGAGACGGGTCTTCATAATAGCGTTACTTAGTAATTGGTAATTGTTATGGTGCGAGATACTTATATCGCCAATAATTAAATAAAAGGTGCGACATTGGCTTACGTAGATATCATATATTATTCATGCCGCACATTTTATATCGTGCTTTATTAATGTTGCATTGTCTTCATAATGCATTGATTCCGTATCAAATGCCATATTGACTCTATTCCGCATCTAATCAATGCTGCATTGAGTTCATGCCGCACTAACTATATGGCGGTATAATTAATACCACATAAATTTTATGCCACATTGGTTATATGTCATATTTTATTAATGTTATTCATACTGCACTTTATCAATGTCGCATTCATTTTGTAACGTAATTATTGTAACAAACTCATGGCTTATTTATTCTCTACAAAAATATATTGTTTATTATATATAATATTTCTACATTGATATATCAACTGTTTTACTTATTGATGTCGGCTAATTCTTATTTCGATGTATTACAACTTTCAATAGCACTACTGATATGACGTTCAACATTGATTTATAAATTCATTGGTTTAATCAAGATACTTAAGATATATCTAGGATGATTAAATTTTATACCATTATAAATTTACTTTCTTATTATAACTTCAACATTTTACTCATATACTTTTAGTTTGACCAAAAGCTTTAAGTACTCTATGAAGTTAACATTGACTATCCAATGGTCACTGACTTGTCGTGAGTATTATGTCCGTTTCCAGTCCTCTATCGTTTTGGTATGATGATTCTAGATATCATATGAATCAATTTATTACCCATTTTTAGCATGTAAAAACTTATTATGATTGTTTTAACTGTCATCTTTCTGATTTGGTGTAATATCACTTGGCAGGCAAATGGAAGGCAAGAAACCAATCGCAAAAGTAGTCAAGAAGGCCGCTAAGAGCTTGAAAGCTTCTCCTTCTACTAAGAAAGTGGATAAGCTTCTTAATTGGTCATTCATTACCACCAAAGAAGAGGTAGATTCCATCCTTAGGCAATTTGGAATTGTAGACAAAGAAGTTATTCCTGCCGGTAGAATCAATAACCCTCCAAAAGGGTTTTTTGCCTTCAGTCCAAACCATATACGGCACTCCATGTATCTTCCTTTTCCAGGCTTTATCTTAAGATTCTTGGAACTCTTGAATATTGCTCCAATCTAGTTATCTTCAAACTCGTATACGTACTTAACCTGCTTGAAGCTTCTTTCCAAGGAGGCTAAACTTCCCTCATCAAATGCTGAAGTTCTTCATTACACAGCTTGCCCTACAAAACTCAGTGAGCAGCTGGGTAACCCATTATATCACATTTGTCCCCTCCTGAAGAGTTTAATTTCCAATGCTATCAACAAAACTAAGGACTGGAAGACTCAATCCTTCTACATCAAATGCTACTCTGCGATTATGGGAACTTTTTCTGTTGCGAGTAAGTTTCTATTTCCTGTTACCTATGTCATATTCATCACTTTCTTATAATAGTTATTTCCTTTTAGATTTGGCTCTTAAATAGTTAAGCCCCACTGATAGTAAAACTGTTCAATCCTTGACTGTGGCATCCAAGAGCAGGGGTGATAGACTTACACATTTAACTGAAGCGAATCTCCGTCGATACTTACTGATCCAAGATAATCATATAATACTTGGAGAACCATTAATGATGAAAGAAAATGCTCAAGGGAAATTATCGTTGGTTACTAAAAATAGAAATGATTTCTCTACCTCTTCTCCAATTCAACTTGGTCCTACCGGTAAATTTCAATATAGCTAATATTGAATTCCTAATGTTATTGTTTTATTAACTTCTATTTTCATTTTAGGCTCGTCTGCCCTTGTCGTTGCTTCTAAAGAGACAAGGGTTAAAGATGATGTTTCTAAAAGGAGGAAGAATAAAGATGAAGCTTCTACTTCCTCTCATTTGAGCAAACCCACTCTATTAAGGACTCCATTGCTAGGGCCATTGAAGCGTTAGAAGAAAAGGAAACAGGAAATGATGTTCTTATTGATATTCCTCCTCCTTCTCAAAGTAAAAGGCCCAAACTTATGGGTGACTTCACCGTTGTTACTGTGGACGAGGAGGAACATATAAACATCAATTCGAGTCCTGAAGCGGCGAGTTTGAACAAAGCTCCGGAGCAACCAAAGGAGGCTTAGACTCCCGAGCCCCTTCTAAATAGTACTTTTCCCACCTCTCCAATAGCCATCAATCGCATGTACGCTGATCTTGGTCTGTTTCTTTCTCCAGATGATCCACTTCGTTCAAAGGCTCAGGCTCAGTCTTTTACGATGAATTGTAATCAACTTGTTCAATTGGCCATTCAATCTCCTTCCATTACTTCTCTCGGATCATCCCATCCTCCATTTTATTCTAATGATTACCTTTTCATCATTCTTAAATATCTTATATTGGTATGTATTTCTGTTTACTTGGTTAATTTCAACTTTATAGACCATGTTCTGACTTAGACTTGTTATGTATTCTAGATGGGAAAGCATATGTTTCTCCTCCAAGAAGCTTCTCAAGGGCCTTCCAATAAAGTGGCTGAGCTTAAAGGAAAAATCTCTTTGCTTAATAATGGTAAGATTGACTTGGCTGTGGCAAGAGATGAGGTTGTTTTTGAAAAGAATAAACTTGCTTCCTCTCTTGATGAGGAAAAGAAAGATAGGCAATTATTGTTGGAAGAATAATTGAAAAACTAAAAGGCTGACCTTGAGAAGGCTAATAGGTTCAATGTAGATCTCGAGAAGGCGACCGAAGAAAAGTCCAAGCTAGCTAAGAAGAACAAATCGCTAGAAGATAGGCTACAAAGGAAGACCAACATCCTAGCTTATTCAAATAACATTATTAGTGACGCTAAGAAGAAAGTCACTTTCTTTCTCAATAATGCTCTTCCTAAAATCACTAAAAAGTGTTATGCTAATAATGTTATTAAAAGAAAGTTCAGTCTTAAGATAAAGAAGGACAAGAAGACTCTTCAGGAAGAATTTCCTACCGAAGAGGAAATTGATGCTGAGAAATGGTTAACATTTGACGATCCTCTAATTGATAAAGAAATAAAGTCTGATGGGGAGGAAGATGATGATGATAACAAAGGTGATGATGATCATGGTGATGATGGTGATAACGATGACAATAACAACAATAACGGCAATGGTGGTGGTGATGGAAAGGGTAACCTTGGACCGTCAGATGAAAAGGATGGATCAAGAGATGTTAACCTGGACTCAATAGTTCAAGATACAAAGGTTGTTGATATCCCTAATCCTTCAAGAAAGGATTCTCCTCAGAAGGACAGTGCTCCCCAAAGTCACAAATCCAAAGGGAAGGAGCATATTTTCTCATCTCAAATTCCACTTTCTCAGGTATGAATTTCCTTATTAAATGTTTTAAATTATCAAATAGTTCTTAGTTAATGCATTATTCATTTTAGTCAAGGAAGAAGTCGAAATATCATTATGAAGTTCTGCTCGAAAAGAAACAAATGGAAATACATCGACTGCATAGGGAGTTGGATAGACAATTGAAAGAGTTTAATGATTTGTCCAAGAAATATAAGAGTTTTGCTGCTAGTGCATCAAAATTAAGACTTTTAAAGAAAGGCAAGTTGCTCCATGGATGAAGAAAGCACGCCTTCATTGGGAGAGACTTTTGACAGAGAATGCAGAGCTCATGACCTTCTTCTAGATGTTGATCGATGATAGAAATTCCCTAAAAGAGTTTCTCTATAGAGTTTACTCCAGGGTTAAATTTGTCGATTTCTCCTATTTAGATGATAATTCCGGGGGTTTACTTAGGCACCTTCATTGTAGATACTTAGACGAACATTGGTCCGATCCTTATCCCGGGGAATGTTGGAATCTCCCGAGAGTTTCTTATATCCCTCTTTCTTCTCATTCTCTTCCTCTCGAAAAACTTAAATACAATAGGAAGAGATTTATTTTTGAACTATATAAAAAATCAATTTTTTATGAATCCAAATGATTGTATAGTTGTACTATGTAACTAAAGTAGCTTATGCATTTTATCGTTTTTGTTTTTCTATTATTAGTCTAGTTTATCATATCGTACATATTAAAGAAACCTCAAGCAGTCCTGTTCCCATGGAACTCTTGAGTAAATTTGTCAAGTTAAAGAAGGATTTAAAGAAAAATCTTTAATTCTAAGAACATCACAGCTAGCGAGACACTACTTACTTAGAGACCTACAAGAGGTTTAAATGCGATTTCCTCATTTTCGCTTTGATTTCTTAGGTGATGAGAAGGATAAATTATCGAGTGAAATTCAAACCTATCACGCCAAACTGATGTGCGATCACGTCAGCTCTCCAGTAGGGGAATGTAACTATCATCGATTCCCTCCCATTAACACCCTAGAAGGGATCAAAGCTTCTTTTGATTATACTCTTACCTTGTCTGTTGGGTCATTTAAAAAGGCAAAAATTGCAGTTTCAAAACTTTAAGAGTTAGTTGAATGTTCTAAAACAGAACTGTGCTGTAGTTTGAATTTCTTTATCGTTTGTATATTTTTGTTGTGATTAATGAAAGAGAAAAAATTTCATGTATTAACTTTTCTTTTATTTATTTTGATTAGGAAAACCAACTAGCATTTGCATCCTACTCTCTAAATGTTTTCTCATGAGTGATCGAGATTAAAGATAGACTAATAACTGATATAGAAAAGAGGCAGTCTTCCCAAGACATTTTAGCTTTACGGTTTCCAAATAAATTGAAGGCATAAGAATGATATAGGAAATACTTCCAATTGAGGTTGATTTTTATAGGTCTGAAGGAACAAACTTCTATCTTGGAAGAGGAAATTAAAGAGAAAGAGAAAGGAGTCCAACAGTTGAAAGAAAAGATTGACTCCATCTTAGAATCTAGACCTTCAGTTAGATTGATGTCGAAATGGCTAGATTGCATCAACAAATAAATGATCCTGAAGTGGAGCTAATGAAAAGTCAAGTCTACTTCCAGTCGTTAGAGCTTATCATAAGTGGAGGCGAGTTCGGCCTTCCTACTCCTACTTCTATTAGAACAACCAGATCTCAATCTTTAGCTTGTCAAAGATTTCCTACTTTGCTAAATCCCCCTCCAGGGCTAAGTAATGATGCGATCTCCAAATGGAGCATACAAGTTAAATTTAAGTGCACGCAATGTTTTAGTAAGAAATGGAATGAAAAAGTATCTCAACGTCTCAATCACTATGGAAGCCAAGTTGAAAAGCTTGGGCACGAGAAGTACATTCTTAAACAGGAAATTAAAGAACTAAAGACCATGGTTCAAACTATTAAAGGAGCCAATAAGTATCTATAACATGCTTTAAAAATTCATATTGATTCAGTTGATGATGCAGATAGTAGAAGAAAGGAAAATAAAATCAAAGAACTTATGGGCGTGGACATTCATCGCATTACTCATCTTTTAATTGCTAAAGATTTGATCAGGATAGCAGAGAACTTTGAGCTTTAGCAATGAATTGCTTTAAACACGCTCTTCTTCTGTCTAATTTTTATACCTGCAACTTTGAACATAATGTATTACATTGTAAATAAATTTATATTTGAACGTATGTTACCTCGAATGTACCATGCACTTTTCTCTTTTTGAGTTTGTTGAATTATCTGATATGCATTATCTGCTTTCCAGTATTTCGAGTTTTTTCCATATAAACAAACAATTTGCTTGTTAAAAGGACCATAAGTTTGACTGACTAAGCATTCATCATTTCAGTAGACCTCGAGTTTTTATCTTGATGTAAGAGTTTTCTTCTTCATTTATAGATACTCTATGGCTTGTTTAGTAACGGAGATTCTCTTTTAATAAGAAAGTTGAATTTCAATCTGAATTTAAAAGATCGAGAGCTAATTTAAGGAAGCTCCACCATCAGAAAACCCTTCTGATAATCATTTGAATAGAAGTCCAAAGAACCATTCTGGTTATAGAATCAATAGAGGACCAGAAAACAATCTGGTAGTAGGAATAGAAGACTGGAAAACTCAACCGGCAGTAGAAGATCGGAAAACCCATTTAGTAATAATAAAGGAAGATCATAAAACTCATATGGTAATTATTAAGGAAGACTATAAAACCCATATAAAGTCTGAAAATTGCTTTTGCTTTGGATCATAAACAACTCATATTTAACAGATCTTCCTCTAAAAGATTACTTTTTTTTGGAGCGCTAATCGGCTTATTTTTGATAGATGCTCCTCTAGAAGATTGATTGATTTTGTTTTGGAGCACAAATGGCTTGTTTTTGATAGATCTTCCTCTAAAGATTGTTTTTGATCCATTCTTTAGGATAGAGTTGGGTTTGCTTTTGAATTTTATTGGCACCATCTTAGGTAATGATTGTTGTTTGGTGCATTTGGTTTGTTATCTTAAGCAGAACCAAAGACTTACCCAACCTCACTCTAGGAGGCACTTTAGCAAGGCCTTAGAGATGGTACTAAAATCTTGTCGGGTGCGTTTGGTTAGCTTTTCTTAAGTAGAACCAAAGATTTACCCAACCTTCTCTAGGAGGCGCTTCAGTAAGGCCTTTGATGACGGCACTGAAGGCTGGTTAGGTGCATCAGCCAAGTACCGAAGGCTTACTCCGTCCTTCCTCTAGGAGGCACCTTGGCCAGGTAGATGGGACCAAGGGCTTGCAAAAACTTTGGATAGGCCATTTTCAATTGGGACCAAAGGATTACTCTGACCTCCCTCTAGGAGGCTCCTTAATCAGGCGATGGAAGCCTTAATCATGCCCTGGAGACAAGATTAGGGGCTTATGCTCTGGCAATGGCCGTATAGGCGAGACCGAATGCTCAGTTGGTGCTTTGGTCAGGCCATCTCAGGAGGGACCAAAGGCTTACTCCATCATCCTTCTAGGAGGTGCTTTGACCATACCATCTTGGAGGGATCAAAGGCTTTTTCCTTTATTTTAGGACTTCATTTTCCTCCTTAACCATGTAGACGCACTTTTTGTATGTAGAAAATCTTATTTTATTGATGACTTGTCTAACATTTTCTTACAAATTCATTAAGCTCCCATTGCCCTAGAAAATGGTTAATCAAGCCTTCCAAGCTTCGACATTGGTTTGTGCTATGTCCATTGGCCCGGTGATAGTAACAATATAACCCTCCGAGATTCCTTTCATTATTTGGACGCTTCTTTTACGAAAGCTAACAGTTGAGTTTTACCTTGGTCAAGAGATAGATGTTCTCATATGAAGTAGTAAGAGAATCATTCTTTGACGGTCCCGAACTCATAGGAAGCAATCCTCTCGGTTGGCATTTGATTCTTTTATTACTTGAAACGGACTCCTCGTCTTTGATGACTAATTTAATTTTTGAGGAGTTTTGTGCTTCAATTATTTTATAACATCGATCAAGTACACTCCACCATTTTTTGGTAAACCGTTCGAAGTCCCTTTCTATTCTTTTTCGAAAATGGTCCTTTTAGCTTTGAACTGAATTTCCTTTCTCATTGCTAGGAAGATGTTATCCTTTTTGTATTTCCTTCCTAGGGCAAAGATCCGTGTTGGTCCAACATGGAAGGTATTCAAACTCCATTTTTCTAGGTTGTGAGGAGCTACTTGTCTTTACTTTTCTTCCATAACTTGTAATGCCATAAACCTTAATACTTGCTCCTTATGAAACCAGGGATCGCTAGTGATTTGATAGTTGGCCTAGTCATTTGAGGCTCGAAGGATCCTTGTTCGAAGATTTTAACATGATTAATTGGCATGACTAAGTAAAACTAGTTGATGCGATTAATTGGTGTTAAGAATCAAAGGTTGGTTAGCTTGGAATGGGATATGCTTCGTAGGGGCAAGTCCTTTAATTCTTATATATACAAGCTAGGGTAGTTCCACTTAGGATTTTAACAGAGTCAGATATTCGAGCCCTCCTTCTAGCACCAAAATGTTAACGAATTTCTTCATTAACCCCAAAATTATAAGGAAAGTGGATTTGGCTAAGCTAAAGAAATCCTAGGCTAAGTTGCTAGGATGGAGTATGCACGATATCAAATCCATGAAAGTCTTATGCTTATTCAATATCAAAGCTAAAGCCATATCGCATGTCATATAAGAGTCAATAGTTCAAATCATGCGGTGCGATCAAACTCAAGATTATAAGTGCTTTTAGAATTCGAAACATGTTATGATGTGAGAATCACAAATGCTTTAGAACTCGAAAATAAATCATAATTCAAGTAATCTTGTACTTATTCCATATAATATTGAATGTACAACGTCTTATATGCAATAGTTTAAGTGCTACAATCAGCTCTAAATCCCCAAATCAATTTAGGGTTACAAGGTTTAAACTATAAGAAAAGAGACAATAATAATTCGTCCCTTCTCCATTGCTTCTAGGTCTGTATTTACAGGGGTGGGCACGCGACATGGAGCTGGGTCTTTGGCATGTGTGATCTTTGGTATTGTCAATGCCACATGGTGCTGGGCTTTATTATGTGATGATATTTGACAGTCTTTGATGTATGGTACTACTTTAACTCTATCTCACTAATAGAGGAATGCGGCATCAACATCCTCCAATATTGATTGCCACTTCTATGGTGATTGGTCGACATCGACATTGATTCAAAGAATCTTGATTATGGAGCGGCATTGATATAGAGAGATATTAGTATGAAGCGACTCCATTCAGTATAACTTCAGTCTTGATATCTTTGGTGAATATCAATGTGATCGTCTAATGGTTATTGAAGTGTGCCATTGTCAGACATATGGTCTCGATAGTAATGATATCATCATATAGCAGCATCGCTAACAGGTGACATCGATGTTGAGCGGTATCGGTAAGGGGTGGCATACATTCCATCTTTACAAGTGAAAGGCAACATTGATAAAATGCGGCATCAATGAGATGCAACATAGGTCATGTTGACTACATTTATGGCTTATAGTATTGATCACATTCGATATCATCACTTCCTTAGAGAGATGTAGCATTGGCTCCATGCGGTATTGATATCTTTTGGCATTCTCGGCCTCACTAATGATATGCGACATTGCATTCTAACCCTTATTGATTAGTAGTGACATTGAGGAGTGGTGGTATAAATGTGAGGTGACACTATAATCCTTCATATATTCGGCGTTGGCTAATTACCATTCCATCAGAATTGTTTGTTAAGGCGGCATCATAACTATATTGACATGCCGCATTCCTTCGACATTGATATGGGTAGTAACAGTACCGATCCATAAGATCTTCTTAAGGACCAATTTTTATACTTTTGATGTGGCGAGTTGTTGTTTACTTCATGATTTTTATCTTATTTGCGGGTTATGAGCTTGTTTCTGGGTTAATAAGATGGATCGGTGGAAGAGTAGAGTTGTTGATTTCAAGTGCTCGAGGCGTTCGATGGAAAATGACCTGCAATCGATCAATGGATTTTGAAATGGATTGTTGCCATCAATACTTGAGTATAGGAGAAAAATGGGGTCATTTGGGTGAAGGTTTATGGATCGGTACCAATTATGGGGATGGATCGGTACCGATCCAGCACTTGGGTAGATTTGGCTTTGGGTTTTTTATGAGATGGCCTTGATTCCATCTTGTCTTGGTTTACTTGGTTTCTGGACTCTACAGCCGTCTCTCCGGGCCTCCTGCCTTGATAGCTTTCAAGTTCGATTCGTCACATTTGTCCAGGTACTATCTGGTCAAAAGGCTGGATAATAATGACATTACCATATGTTAATGAATCTAAACAAAAATTTGGAATAACACTCAAGAGACTGATGGTAAGTTAGAATTTCAGCTCTAATCATTAACACTATGCATAAAAATGAGGTAAAAAATGAAACAAGTATGATATGTATGCAATAGTAAAAGGTCATATTATGTGTATTTAAAGAGCAGAAAACAAGACTATGGCTACCGATCGGTTATCTTTTATGTATCTTATATGTATCTCGAGAAAATGATTTATACTTAATTAAATTAGATTATCATTAAGATTTTGAGAATGTGTTTGAAGGTGATCCATAGCCAAATGAAGATAGAACCCTTATCACTAAAATATAGGGACCGAATAAAACAATCGGTTTGAGTTCATCTTCCACACCCAAGCATTAACATTAGGGATAAAAACTAATAATGTAAAATTACAAGTGTTATCGAAAAGTATTAAACTTGAGAGTACAACAGAATGAATGAATAAACTTAATTATTGTGAGATACTTATTGAAACTGAAGTGCATAGTAAACTTGAAATATAATTCACATGAAAATATAATGTGATGAACTATACATTCAACCCATTGAATATGAGTTTATTCCTCCTAAAATTGAAAATATTTTAGGCATACTTGGGCTTAGTGCCACATCCTTATGAAATGAACTAGATGCAATGTTAACGGATATTTAGAAAATTTGTGCATTTTGCAATGGATTCCAGTTGGTCATACACATGATAAGGAACAAAATCTTAATGGCACGGGTTTTTAAAGTAATGCAATGTAATAATCTATAATTCATGCCTAGTAATTAAATAATATTAATTTCAATGAAAAACCAAAAAGATAACTTTTGAAGATAAATGAATTAGAATTTGAACCCTTTTCCATTGTGTACAAAAGTCTTCTAATTGAACATTAAGTGTAAACATCGATATATTTGGAGTTGGGGAGTGAAAGATATAAAGGGAAAGATTGTTTATGGATATTGGTAGCATCATAATTGGGTCAAGGCCCAATGCTTGGCTATATCAGTTGTATAGCCCCTCCCTCGTCATTATTTCTCTAAAGCATATCACAATACTTCCTCCTCTTTACTTCGCTAGTAAAAGTCCTAAAATCCAATAAAAATATTCTAAATTCTAATTAAAAGAATCTCCGTGAACCTAATTTGATTGTGACGATTTAGGAAAGGTTGGAGCTCGGGGAAAATGGAATAAAGCTCTAAAGATGGGTTTGCTTGCTAATTGAGATTACTAATGGTTTCTTATGTATGTGGGAATGCTTCTCCTTACTTATGTACGTAGAAATATTTATATTTACTAAAAATACCTCTATTGCAACTGACTAAAGCCGTTGTAATATGTCTATTACAACAGTTTTGGAAAAGTCATATTCGATCAAGTTGTAATAGGGTCGGAGCTTTTCATAATTTTTTTTACCGTGGCAGGTGACTGTTGTAGTAAACTTTTTAATAGTTGGTTTTGCCCATTGTAATAAGTCTTTTACAATTGTTTTTGTCTGTTGTAATAGGTAGTTTACAACTATTTTTGCCTGTTGTTAATAAAATGCAAAACAGTAAAAAAATTAAGCAGCTTCACACACCTTATAGATTTGATATCATTATGCAATTGAAACCAACATTATAACACCCCATAATTCTAACGATAATTAACTAAAAAGAAATTAATTAATAAATAGTAACGTCGGAACATAGAATTTTGAAAAACGTCGAAATTTGACTGCAAAACTTACACCGTTGGGTTTTCGGCGATTTTCTGATCAATTTTATATATAAAGTTTTCCGATTGCGGTTCAAACAGAGAAGTTATTGACGTTTGTAGTTTTCGAATCAGAAATAAATATATATAATTAAAGAAGTAAAATTAATTAAGTAACGTTAATTATCGCCAGTTGGAGTTAACGGATTGATAACATTGCTTAACCTATAAAAATAATAAACGTTAGTATAAATCGGAAGGATAACGTACAAAAGTAAAGTAATCAAAGAAATAAGATGTCACAAATTAAATAATAAAATTAAAAGCAACCGATTGACCCCTGGTATCCATTGGTCGACTGTTAGCGGTCGACTGGTGGGGGTGGCGGTCGACTAGTGTATATTTTCGCCTGAGGATAATGATTAGCTGAACGGTCTAGATTTAAAATAATTTAATCTAACGGTTGACATTAATTCAAACCCCTAAAAATACAGGCTTAACCCCTCACTTTTCTTCTCATATTTTCTGAAGGAACGACAAAGCTTTACCATTTTTTCTTCTCAACAAATTCTAAATTTTAAATATAATTATAGTTTATAAATGTATATACAAGTAGAGAATAGTAGATGATAATTAAGAAGAAGAATAGGGTTGAATCAAACCACCAAAGCCTAGGTAAATTGTAAATCCAAATCCAAATTTTAATTAAATCCAAATCTCTTCTTTAATCTAAATTTCTAATCTATATGTGTATGCTTGCGGTATATGTATTCATATAGGAATATTAGGGGAGTCAAACTAGAATAATAGGAAATAGATCTGGAGATTTGAGAGCTAAAAAGGTGAGTGAGAAGTTCTATATTTTTATATAATATTGGATTTATTTCGTTATAAATTTGTTCCTTGTATGCCTAGATTTAATTATTTGGAGTTGTAGGCTTAATTATATGCGTGTAGTAAAATATCAAACCCTGCCTACATATTCTGTGATTGATAACTTAAATTTAATACTACAGGTACATAAATCTGGAAAGTATTGGGTAGCGGTAATCCCTGAATTTGTTAAATTATGTAGTAGTTCTAGATCTGTCGGCCAAATGGTTCATGTAAGTAAATGTAAATTAGAAGTTATCACAATAAATTATTAGGATTTAAGTAGTATTTTAATTTGTTGGACTGTTGGATGTTGCAATGTAAATTTCTATAGATTATTAAGTTCAAATTTGTAAATAAAAGTGTATCCTTTGAAATAACAAGGCATATGCCTAAAACAAAGAGATGTATAAGATAGAAATATTTACCGTATTTTGTACTATCTATTTCAACAAATAAAAAATATTCTTCCTTGTAATTCCAAATGTAATACAAATTCCTTTTTCGATAAGATACAGAGATTTATAGTGTTAACTTTTCCTTTTCAGGAGATGTAATTCCAATGCATTAAAATGTAGAAATCCATAAATATGAACGAAAGGATTGTAGTTGTGATGATAATAACAGTTGAATTGTAAAATTAATATATATACTTGCAGTAAGGACAAGATAAAAATCAAATAGTAAACGATAAAAAGGTATGCAAGTAATAAAATGAATAAAGGCAAGAAGTATATAAAATATAATTATATAGAAAGTCCATTAAACAAGGAAGGATAGTAAGGGTTAAAACGGATAGAAATAAAAGATTCAATAACAGAAGAGAGTAAATAATAAAAGATTCTTAAATATTTTAAGTTCAAGGAAAGTGGTAAATGATATTAAACCAAAACAAGGAATTAGTTAAATAAAAATAATGAAACATGAGTAGTTAAACATTGGAGACATAATAATGAAATAAGAATGGTCATATACACACACATATATACACATGGCCTCAAGTATACATTTATGATGGGTGTGGATTATTAAACTTAGCTAAAGCTCAGCTTAGATAAGAATGACATAGTCATTAAAAATGGGTTGGAGTGCGAGGTCAGTAGTGTTACACAAAAGAAGTCTGCCCACCACAAGGGGCTGATAGTAGTTATGTATACATTAAACTAATGTGGGATATATCCAATTATAAGACCCGTGGAATTATATGTTTGTGTATAGGTGAAGGAATACCCAAGTACAATCTGTTTCAATCATTTAGGAGATAATACCTTGATTGCATTAGCAATCCAAATGGGATGGTGAGCAAGTCTCAGTGCTATGTCAGTGTGTTTGGTACCATATTTGGGAGTTAGAGCTATGCATAGGTCGAAAACACCATCGGTCCTAAGCAGTCAGCGGAAAGACATGGGTTACACCTAATAGGCTACACCTCCTACTAGTGTAGATCACGTTTAGGTCATGCACCGCCACTGTTGTTTGCTATGAGGCAAGGCTGGATAACCCTTAAGAGAGGTTTTTCAAACAATTAGTGTAGTCAGAGGAGCTGAGTCCTCAATAGTCTGTGGAGCCAAGTCCATAAAATGAAGGAGTTGGGTAAATCCCTAAGACGAGATAAAATACGACTAAACTATTATGATGCTATTATTAGGCACTATGGGAGTTCCTTGGTATGCATGACGATGAGGACGTGATCCTACCTTGATGATGGATCTTGACGATGTGATGGGTTACAAATACTAGCGGGGATAGTATCTTAGCCCAAAGGGAGACTGTGGTATTTTTTTATATGTGTGTATAAAAGTATGTAATTATGGTCTACCTAGCATAGATGGGGCGAATTGTACGAGTATGTGGAGTCAAGACGACTAAGTAAAATAAAAAACATAACACATGATGGAAGGCAATCAACATAAACTAGTGTTATGTATAAAGTGTGTAATTTACCGGTCACCAGAACGTTTTTCGGACCTCCTCATCATTACAACCCACATAATAGCTTTAAAGGAACTGGTGCAAGGCAGGAGCAATGGAAGGATAGATTTCCTTATGCATGCTCGATACCGATAAGGACACTTGACCTCGGAAGTGTCAACCTTGGTCAGTAACTATATATATTATCATACCTTACTATTCTGCTATGAGTTCATATCGATAGTGCTATGGTATGCATTTATTTATTTAGAGGATACCAAACCATCGTTCATTACTTTGTTCGACTTGGATTTTCGATTTAGCAAAAAATTCGGACCCATAGGGTATGGGTTGTCACATTTGGTATCAGGCGAGGTTAGTCGATCTGAAGAATTAGGATACATTGAGTGAATGTATTTGTATTTTACTATAATTATATAAATAAAGTATACGCCAAACCTTATTAATTTCGACTATAGATTAGTTGTAACCTTACTCTGAAAAGGTGGATAAGTCAACATCGGGACGAATAATATATAATATAAACAGATCCTTACAAAAGAAAACTATGGTATATAAATATATCCATCACAGTACACTAACCTATTTCAACCATGACAGTTATAATACCCTATCCTTATAAATGCTAATAATTTTAACAACCAATGCAGCGGAAGATAACATATGCGCAGATACATCTTGGCCCTCCAGCTCATCTCCTGAGCTCCAATGTATCCAAACAGAAATATATAAATATGCTCGGGCTGACCCGAGCATTATAAGAGAATAACGCCCGGATCAGTCGGGGAAACCAGTGTGAGAAAACTCTTATCAAATCAACTAATTTCTATATTTAGGAAAATCCCTTTAAAATAAAGGGTATCTCGTAAGACCATGCCACACATAAACACGGACGGGTTTTTAACTTACGATAACCAAAACACTTTTATATCAAATCTCTTGATATTATCATACTGTCTAAGGTTTAAGATAATTCATATTCAAGTAGCTGTGATGCATGTGCATGACAGTAATCATATGTGTAAAATCAAAAACTGCAAGTTTATATTGGGGAAATGGATTTCCAACAATTGGCATGGTAAAGGTCTATCTTCCGAAATTCTAAACACTTCTAGATAAAATGTACAGTGGGATCGAAAACCTTTCAACCCCTACCACCACAGAACCGGCCTACCCCATTCTCGGGTAGAACTGAATATGATCACCCCCGGTTGTGATCAACAACCTAAATAGGCCCCGAAGCATACATAGAGATATCGACCTTAGATCTGGGGATGACCATACCCTTATTGGGTGTGACCCACATAGCTCTGCTGCACCTTCCCTATTTTATCCATTACCGGGGTGTAAGGCTCGAAGAGGCTATGCTCTTACCATTTAGCAATCCCTCTTGAAATGCTAACATTACCCTCCAAGCAGCAATGCAATGCCAGCATTCATCCATACAAGTTTGTTCTGGGCCTGAACGAAACCGAAGGCACTAATTCCACTACATCCAGTTTGGAATCACCCTCAGGATTAGTAGCAAGTAGCCCTTGCACTTCAAGATCTCTGTCTTCAATCATCATCAAGGTGTCTTCCACTCGAACGCATATATTTGTTCAAAGTGGTTTCCAGACAATAAATCCGATCTTAGTCTCTCCGAACCAACAACTGATAATTCCCGGTAGACTCATTCCCAGTTCTTTTAGAAGTAAGTATTCGAGTCCGCATCGGTGAACTCGAATTTACAATCATGCTTCCTAAGTCAAACTGGCAGAGATCTGATAGTCGGTTATTAAACTATCAAATACACAACAACAAATTCAGATATTTAATTACCCATAGCAACCACTAAGCCTCAAAACACGACTTTCATTTATTTAATCTCTTTCTAAAACATTTATCAAAACATTCATATACTTATCTCACTGACATAAGTATATTGACAAAACATTTGTGATGATTTCTTATTTCCAAAATTCCCTTATAAATATTCAAAACCATTTTAAACTCCTTTATAAATATTCCAAAATCGTTTATAACGCTTCTTTTTAAAACTTAAGTAAATAAGTTTTCCTTTGATATCAAATCAGTTATTTAAACACTTTTAAATAAGCAAGTTATGGTCTTTAAAACATTTTCCGAATATTTTTATCTTCCAACCTCTTTAACCAAATAACGATTCCAATACTTATTCAAAATGTTTTAGATCTAGTTCGAACATTTTATATAAATTGATTGACTTGAAATACTATTAATAAAATAATAACTTTTTAAACAAGTTATATTATAATAATATACTTTTAAATCAAATTTAAAATAACATAAATTACCATAAGAATAATATTAATATATTTTAGCTTTAAACGAACCATTATAAAAATAATTTAACTACAAAACAATATTATTATAATAATAAATAAACTTTAGAAACAATATTGTTATAATAATAATATAACTTTAAACCATATTATTATAATAATAAATTAATCTTAAACAAATTATTATAAAAATAAATTACTTTTAAAACCAATTAACTTTAAACAATAATTAACTTCCAATAATTAGTTTTAAGCAATAATTAACTTTAAATAATAATTATTAACTTTAAAATAAAAGTAATTAGCCTTTAAATAATATATTTAACTTTAATTAAACGATTAGCTTAACTAATAATAATTAACTTTAAAATAATATTAATGTTTCTTTAAACATTTTAGATATAATAATATATTAAAACATTTACTTTTAAACTAACGTAAACTAAAGTTTATTAGAATCTAAAACTCTTCGGATTTTGAAGGAGACTTAGCAATCACTATGACACTTAAACAAGCTACCATTTTAATTTAGTTACCTATCTAAGTTAATTACTACCATTAACATCGACTATGGGTTAACACATCACTTAACGAACATTATTAATGATTTCTATCACTACAAGGTTTAAGTTGAACTTATACAATGTCATATTCAATCGGGCCAAACAATCAGGTTTGATATTCAAAAATTTATATAACAGGAATATTATTAAAAATAAATCAATGATGGTGAGGAATCCCGTTAGATCCCTCCAACCTGTCCCCCTTGCATCACAACTCATATATATATTAGCGCGCGCGCACACACACACACACACATATATATATATATCAATAGTAGTGCGGAATCCTGTTGGATCCCTCCAACCTGTTCTCCAGCATCACATACAGTATATTATCATATAATATGGGTCATCCGCTCCAAGGGTGGGAACAAATCCAAACCATGCTCAGTAAATCATCCAAACAAGCAACAACCAATTTTATAACTACTATATAGTATTATAGTATCATTCGGAGATGAGTTTACTCACCGAAATTCCAGTTATCGCTGAGGCGTTCTGGTTGCGTCTGAATTCGAACGACGTTCGAATTTAACGTAAAATTTCACTAGCTCCAATTGCCACCAATCTAATTCCATGACGTAGTATTCGCTGATATGAGTACAACGCAACTCGTCGCACTTGATTCCGACCTCGTATGTATTAGTAATTGCAATTATAAGATTCACAAATTAATTGATAATATAATATTACCAATTACATCATTATAATACTTTAATTACCATCATTTATCACTCCTTCTCTACTCTCTCTCTATCTCTCTCTTCGTTCATGAGAACGCAGCAACTGCCCCGCTTCTCGCGTCCACCACCACTACCGTACACCACCTGACGCCGTCTAGCTTTGGCAATGGCCTTCCCTGCCTTAGCCGACCCCACGCCGCAAGTGATCCCCTCCAATTCGCCGCCGATCGTCCCAAAACTGCCCATGAACGCACCCCCTTTGCCACCACCACAAGCCACACCCTGCTGCCAAACTCCGACTGTACCATCTCCTCGACCTCCGCTATGTTTCTCCTTCAGATGCCATCGCCTACGGCGACCCAAATCGCCGAATTTCGTGAAAATAGATTTCACGTTCATCGACAAACTACGGTCACCATGCTTCACCATCGACGATCTCCACTGTCCACTTCACTCATTTTGACGTTTGCTACAACTTCCTAGTCAGACTCGAGGCCTATAAATGCACGGATTGGTGCCGATCAATAACGACCGTCGGATTGAGGCTATGCTTTGATTTTGAATTTGCGAACTTAAATTTCTTATTGCAGCTGTGCTTATACAGATAGGGGAGGTTTGTAGATGGACGTGGGGAATTATGGTTGAGATGATGGGGTATGACCAAAATAGTACACATTATTTTATTCAAAAAGTTTAGGTATCTAAAATCTCGAACTCCAAACAACGCATGCCGCCTGGCGTTCCATACTAAATACCCCCATTCCGAACCCAGTAGAACTAGTTTCAAGACCTAATTCGATCATATGCAGAAGTTAGCTTTTCAAATCCAGTTATATTATACTAATTCCTGTAATTAATTTCTACGCGTTTCGAGCTTGTAAGATCACATAGTACGTCTAAGAATCACGAAACTCGATGGCATACAACAATTTATTATTGCGGATCCAATGGCACTTGTTTCGTCAAAATCCGAGATAGTGTTCCGGGATGATATTTTCACACGTTAATTAAAACGAGTTATTATAAGACCAGTTTAATCACTTTAATTCCAATTTAGAAGTTTACTATTATCATTCTTATTTAAATAGAATTTAAATGAATTCCGTAGATCATTTTTATCCAAATTAAATCCCTATATTTTAACTTAGCTATTTGGCTCATAAAACTAATATTTCAATATTTAAAATCAATTAAGTATTTCAAATTCAAATGACTAAAATTCTGGGTTGTTACATTCTTCCCCCTTAAAAGAATTTCATCCCAGTAATTTTCGAGGTAAGAAAATTGTCCCTTACCCATTATCTTTTCAAAACAATTAGTTGCAACTTAATATCAAATTTTCTAAGTCTTTAAATTACGGAAAAATTTCAACAGCGTATCCTTTATGCAGCTAGATCAGTACAACCACAAATCATCACTATGGACTCAAACCGACAAAATAAAACAAAAGCCAAGTGGTTGATCATAAAATCAACAACAATATAGACATGTACCTATTTGATGGGAAACTAAATTTTCTTATGAAATCAAAGGCATCAAACTAGGTCTTGCTTCTATATACCTGCGTTTTACTTACAAGAATATCCAACTATATAACCTGCATTTTCCAATGTCAAACTTTTATTATGATAAAGCCCGTAAGATGTACATATACATACGCAATATCAATCTGATCATTCACTCGATCACACAATTTCACTTTCGAACTAGTATCGTCCAATCAACTCCTTTAGTGCGGACTCCGATCCGGTTCCTTGGTTAGAAACCATCATTCTTCTCACATAGCCATATACTATGAATGAGAGCTTCGAACTCAAATCAAAAATCCATATCCAGTGTTCTCCATCAAGAATCGAGTGAAAAGCCCAAATTCGGACCGGTGTAAATCACTCAAAATCATACCCGAAACTGGATCAAACCGTTATGCGAATAAAATGGCCAACACTTTTATAAGATTACCAATTGGTTTCCAATTATACCAATTTATTCACGTTCATCTCCGCTTTTAGTATATTTCCTTAAATACAAATACCACCTATGAATCATTTCATAACCCCTCACTTAAGTTCATACACACTCTATAATTACAACTTAAGTTTATATTCGTATAACACTCTTCTGTATCTTAAGAGTATATATGCATTATTCAAATCTGTTTTACTAAATCCAAATGTCTAAAAAATTTAAAATTTTCCTTTTTATTCACTATTTTCCTCAAATTTATAAGTTAGCAAAACTTATTTTCTTATGCTTTCTCAAAACACTTAGCTCAATTTCTGTATCCAATTTAGAAGTCCCGACTGTCCAAAATCGTCAGATTTTTCATTTTATTTTCAATAAATGAAAATTTACAAACAACATGTCCAACAGAGATGCAAAACTAATATACTATAATTCATATGATACATGCATCCATATGCACTTAGTTGAAAATTTCAGAATTAAACACCCGGATTTATTTCAACTTTATTTTGAAATAATATATAATATGTATCTCTTTTTGTATAACAAATCATACTTTGAAATTTAAATCAATCTTTGTTTGCCACATAAGACTTTTATAGTAAATCACTATGGTAGCAATCTGTCACCTAGAAACTCGAAAATGAACGTCGATGATGTTGGAGTCATCACCAAAATTATTTTCCAACGATCGAATTGAGTTCAGTGCTTTTTATCTCTTTTAAAAATCCAATTTACCACATTTCCATTCAAAAATACTTCAAAATAATACTACTATTATTTTTCCTAAAACCTTTGAAAAACAATTTCCAAACTTTGAAAATCCATCTCTACAAATACCGAGGGTTTAACTCTCACATCCTCTACTTAAATCCTTTTAATTTATAAACCACATATGTAAATCATAATCATAAAATTCCCATTTCTTGTATAAAATTATTTTCATAAATGTTACTTTGTTGAGTTATAACAAACAACTTCTATTTAAAATCGAATTCTAACCCGACATTATCTTCAAACGCCTTATTGTCAAATTGTGAAACTGAACTCACAAGGTGTTCGTTTTCAATGTTCCCACCCTTGCTAATCTACCCAACCTATGCAGAAAAAGGATAACTGCTCTTAATCAAGCACAATAATCAATGCCCATAAACTGGTCAGGCACGACTAGTCGAACAATAATGATAATAATTAAATATTATCGTTTTTCTAACAACCAAGAATACAATATATATAACTATAATAACTTCTGAAAAATTATTCCATTATATATAAAATATAATCTAGGTAAAATTATTTCATTTACCCAATTTCAAAATAACATTATGTCAAATTGCCCTATTCAAGTGTTTAGAGAACCCTATCAATAACGTTGATTACTCGTATTGACCAGAATCCATAAGCCACTCAACTGACCAATCAACACAATATAAAACATTTTTATATCACCAAATACATGCTCATATCTATAATACACTCAAGCTCATTCTAGGGTGCTACTGACCCTATCTCTAATGAGTAATCCCTACCAAAGCCTAGGTGTTCACTCAACCTAAGCTCTGATACCAAATGTAACGACCCGCCCATTCGGTCCTTAGAAGTCGACACTAATACATCCACGGGATTCATCTGTCGAACAACCAAGTGCCGAAAAGACAGATTGTTAGGAGAGAAAGAAGAAAGAAGATAGGAAGAAACTAAACAACATATAATCTCACAGCGGATACAATTATATATAATATAAACAGATCCTTACAAAAGAAAACTGTGGTATATATATATATATCCATTAGAGTACACTAACTTATTTCAACATGAACAGTTATAACAGCTTGTCCTTACAAATGCTGATAATTTTAACAACCAATGCAGTGGAAAATAACATATGCATTAATATGTCTTGGACCTCCAGCTCGTCTGCTGGGCTCCAATGTATCCAAACTGAAATATGTAAACATGCTCCGGCAGACCCAAGCATTATAAGAGAATAACGCCCGGATCAGTCTAGTAAACCAGCATGACAAAACTCTTACCAAATCAACTGATTTCTATATTTAGAAAAAACCCTTTAAAATAAAGGGTATCTCGTAAAACCACGCTGCACATAAACACGGATGGGTTTTTACATTACGACAAACAAAACACTTTTATATCAAAACTCTTGATATTCTCATAATATCTAAGGTTTAAGATACTTCATATTCAAGTAGCAGTGATGCATGTGCATGACAGTAATAATATGTAGGGCTGTTAATGGATAACCGAAAAATCTGAAATCCATCCGCATTCGCATCCGAAAAGCGGATAAACATCCGATATCCGAAAAAACGGATGCAAAGATTATAAAGACATCCGCATCTGAAAATTATCCGTCCTGTTTTTGTTAAAATTATAGTTCAAATTATGTGCATTTTGGTGCAGTGAAAGATATTCATTTATTATTTTGTTAAGTTAGTTGTTTATATTATATGCGCTTAATGCTTATTAACTGCTTGAAACTATTTATTATCATCATATTTGTTAATTTTTAACACATAATCAATGAGATTGAAAAATATTTATGTTAAACTAAAATTTTCCTTTTACAATTCTTGATTTACTGGTCGTTAGCGGATAGGATAATTATCCAATATCCGTCCGTATCTACGGATGTGGATATCCAAAAATGATTTCGGATGCGGATATGGCACTATCCACATTTGAAAGCATCCGTTGACATGCCTAATAATATGTATAAAATCAAAAACCCCAAGTTCGTATTGGGGAAATAGATTTCCAACAATTGGCAAGGTAAAGGACTACCTTTTGAAATTATGTACACCTCTAGATAAAATGTACAGTGGGATTGAAAACCTTTCGACCCCTGCCAACATAGAATCGTCCTACCCCATTCTCGGGTGGTACCGAATATGATCACCCCTAGTTGTGATCGTCAACCGAAATGGGCCCCGAAGCATACATAAAGATATCGACTCTAGATCTGGGGATGACCAAGCCCTTGTTGGGTGCGACCCACATAGCCATGATGTATCTTCCCTGTTTTAGTCATTACCAGGGTGTAAGGCTCGAAGAGGCTATGCTCTTATCATTTAGCAATCCCTTTTGGAATGCTAAAACTACCCTCCAGGCAGCAATGCAATGCCATCATTCATCCATACAAGTTCATTCTGAGTCTGAATGAACCCGAAGGCACTACTTCCACTACATCCATTTTGGAATCACCCTCAGGATTAGTAGCAAGTAGCCCTTGCATTTCAAGAGCTCCATCTTCAACCATCATCAAGATGTCTTCCACTCGAACGCATTTGTTGGTTCGAAGTGGTTTTCGGATAATATATCTGATCCTCATCTCTCCGAACCAACAACCGATAATTCCCAATTAACTCATTCTAAGTTCATTTAGAAGTAAGTATTTGAGTCCTTACCGAGGAACTCGAATTTACAATCATACTTCCTTTGATATCAAATCAATTATTTAAACACTTTTAGATAAGAAAGTTATGGTCTGTAAAACATTTTTCGAATATTTTTATCTTCAAACCTCTTTAACCAATTAACGTGTAACAACCCTGGTTTGGAGATTACCTGTATATATTAAATTATAACGAAAGTTATAGTTTAATATTGTAAATTAAAATATAATTGAAAATTTTAAATTGTTTATTTGGAATAAATAGTGAATTTCGTAGATAAAATGAGAAAAATAAAGTTTGGAACTTTATTTGTTTATTTGGGAATAAATATGGGACTAAATATTGACTGGATAAGTATTTGGTTTAAATAAATGAAAATATTGGAATTTAGGTAAATTTGAGTTAATAAATTTACCGAGTGATGTATTTCAACATTTAATTGTTGAAATAAATCCAAATTGATGGAAATAAAGTTTTAAAAACTTTATTTTGAATATTTGGAGTGAAAATAATAAATTATTGTATTTTATTTGAGCTAATGTGGTAATATTGGTAATTATTGCAATTTATTTGACAAGAAAGAAATTTTTGGTTAAGTTATTGCATTAAAAATAGTATTTTTACACTAAGATGGTGTAAATTGTAAAATATTGTCAAAATAGGGTTTTATTTATAAAAATAACTTTTTATTGTTGAATAAATTTTGTTTTGTTATAAAAACAATTTTAGTTGCATACATTTGTTGTATAGATTTTTATTTAACTTTAAAATGTGAAAATTGATATATATATATATATATATATATAGTGTTTAAATAGGATAAACATGTACATAGCTTTATATTTTCACAAAGTATTTAAGTCTTGGGCTAATTGGGTAAGGATTTAGGACTCAAAACCCATTATCTAGAGATTTCTGGTAAGAGGAAATTAACAGTACGTTAATTTCTTCTTCCTTCTCGAAACATCCATATACAGAAAATAGAAAAAGAAGATAAAATCAATGGCTTCCTTCATATAAATCAATTTCCACTCAAAATCTTTGCAAATTCAAGAAGTAAATCAACCAAATAGAGAGATTAGAGAAGGTAGAGGTAAGGAAATCTGAGCGGCTAAGTAAATGCTATTATTATAATCATCTTTTTATTGAACTCAATTTTATAAATTGACTAAATCCCCAATTTGATTTGAGAATTAGGGTTTACAAGTTTAAGAAATATACAAGTGAAGAGTGGGAGAAATCGAATCCCCTTTAACTGACCCATGGAGTCATATTTATAGGCACGGGTTAGGACCTTTCGACCCCAAGCTACCGACACGGTTGAAAGGTTAACCCCTTTGCTTTCGTGAATGTTCGCTAAGCCATACCTTTTGACTTAGTCGAAAGGGTTTTAGTCATCCTTCTGTTGCTGCTTGAGGATAAGCCTTTCTTTTTTGCTTTGTTTCCTCTTGACCCTGTCAAAAGGGATTGCCCGATAACCTTCCAACCTTGTCGAAAGGCCTGTTGGTGCACCTTTTGACTTGAATGCTGAAGTACCGAATAAGTTATCCCAGGCCCTAGCCTTCGACATCGTCGAAACATGCCTCCCTTTTGGCTTCGAGTGAGTCAAAACACCTAAAAAGGCTTTGTAGATGATTACTTCCCTCGAGACCTTCTATCTTGACTAAATCGAAACCTTATGCTTCTATGGTAATAGATGTATAGTTCTTCCTTCATGAGTGAGAGTGGCTCCAACCGTTTCGAAAGGCTATGTATGCTTTCGAAAGGGCTAATTCAGTGGAAGACCCTTCCAATGTGCATATAATGAGACGAAACCAAACGTCTTGAGTGGTTTAGGGTATGTGGAGGAAGCGCGTTGCCTATGGACTTCGAAGGGTAGCCTCCAACCTTGTCAAGAGCTCCTTGTTAACGCTGTCAAAACGTCTTTTTTGACCTTATCGAAAGGCATTGCTGGTGTGCTTTCACCTCTTTGTCGGAAGCTATGTTTAATCAGACCATCTTGGAGCTTTCTGATCTCTATCAATGCTCTCGTGTTTCTTCTTTCATGCTTTTATTCCTGAGAATATTTTATGGTTAACACAATGCGTTGTAACTATAAGTGATTTATCACAATAAATAAACATACTGTTTTAAATATTCCTAGTCAAGATGTATCGAGATTGGATGTCGATACATTAGTTGAGACTAGAGTACATAATGCTCTCCAAATGTTGGGCAGCATATTACTCATGGCTGTTGGAGGTACCAAAGGGTTATGTACTGATAGTTATTGGATAACTACAGAATGACTCACTCGATAGTTTTCTGATGGTTAATATAACTAAGGTCACGAAAAATGTAGACATGACAAAATTACACAGTTCTCTCGACTTGAGAATATTGTTGATCTTCAATGTGGAAGCTCCACTTTGATTATAGTTAAATTGTGGTGTGACATCCACTGAATGACTATAATTGAGTCGATTGGAAGCATTGGAAGTGAAACACTATTCAAAAGAGGATTCGTCTCCTCGGTTATATAAGGTTAGTTTCACGATCAACTGAAGCCAACTCAAAGTCAAAGTTTCTGCTAGGGCATTTCGGTTAATAACAATTGTTATTATTGAACCAAGGACTTTGTGTTTGGACTATAGAGTTGAGTATAAACGGTTCTGGAACTTTGATCATTACCGAATTCCATAAGTTCAAAGTGATATAGTTTTGACGAAGAGAATTGGTGTAAATAATTGTCACAACCGAATAACGCTTAAATAAAGTAAAATTGGATTTTCCCAAAACCAAGTAAGCAATAAATTTGGCTAAAATGTCACCCCACCTGCTAAGTGATGTGCGAACGTTAATATTCGAATTGTATGATATAACCGCTGACCAAATTTACACATAAGATTCACACAATCGAAACATTGAATACTCCTTTGACCACATAATTTGATATGTTTATGATAGTTATAAATATATTAATCGATATACGATATCGATATATGTTTAAATTGGATTAATATGAAATAAATATTGTTCGGGCTTTTAGTGGTTTTGAAGCCCATATGGGGCATTACATTTTCGGTCATGATTTAATCATGGTATGGTCGGCCATACGATGGCATTAGGGGGTGTGGTCTTGATGTCTTAAAAGTAGAGAATGAGTAAGAGAAAGATGAGAAACTTGATCCTAATTTCTCTCTTTAGTCTCTCCTTTATATAAGGATCATAACCCTCATTCTAAAAGAGTTTTTAAGAGCCTCTATTAACCCCCTTTGCTGGCCGAAAATAAGATCCCTCGATATTTTCAAGCTCAGATCAATTAATATCAAAGCTATACGATAGTTGGTTGTAACAACCCTGTTGTTAACTACATCATTAATTAAATTTGATTGTGGATAAGTAAATTCTAAATTGTGATTTGTGTAATTTAATTATGAAATTAAATCTAGTTATGTAAATAGTTGATTTAATTTATCTTAAATAATCTTAGGATAAAAATTTAGAATTTTATTATGTAATTTCCAATTTATATTTAGCTTTGAGATTTAATAAATTGGAAGTTCAATAAATATTATTTTGTGAACTTATTTCTTATATTTGGTAATATAAGAATAATTTTGGAAATTAGCATAAATTTAATTAAATATGAATATTGTTCTTTATTGTATTTAAAATGAGAATTTTAAAATTAATGGTTTAATTATTTTATTGAAATAAAGAGAATAACTTTTATTGGTATATATATATATATATATATATATTTGAATAAGATATTTCAATACTTGTAGAAATAGGAATTTTATCTTGTGAATGGACTTGGTAAATTTTGAGAGATTAGTTTATGTAAATAAAAACATTGTTTAGAAAAAGAATGGTGTTTTATAATTTAGCAACACTTCTGATGGGTATAAATTTAGTAACACATTTTCTTGTTGGATCCCTACCTTACCCTCTTGGCCCATTTAGCGTAAGTTTGAGAAGAGAAATAAAATATGTACACTTTCTTCCTCTTCTCATTTTAGTTCCAGAAACTAGAAAAACTGAAACCTTTAAAGTAGAAAACCCTAACTCCTAAATCATCTCAAATTTAGTGCAAATCAAAGGGCTTTTGGTCAATACTTGTAGAAATCAAAGCTAAGTAATCTTCTCTACCTTCTAGACCCATAAAAGTATTATTTTTATTTCATTTTTAATCTTATCGCTGCTGGTTGGATTTAGGTTTTTGAGCATTTAGGTGTATTTGAGATTAGCAAAGAGATTGCAAGTTAGTAGCAAGGCTTTAGACAAGATTAGCAAGCTTTCTTCATCTTTTGAATTAGAGGTGAGTTGCAAACTCACATATCTATCTCTATTAAGTCTTAATGCTCTGAATTGAGTGATAAGTATCACTAAATAGTTGAATGGTTTGAGTACTTTGATTGAATTGTTGAAATTTGCAAATTGGTTGCTGAAATTTATTTGTGAAAATTGCTGTTGTAAAACAGCGATATTTCAGTGTAGATTGGTCCAAATTGACTTAATCTTTTTGTGCTAGAAAGTTCTTTCAGTAAAATACAAGTTATCTTTTAATCACTTTTTGAAATTCGACGGTTTAAGGGGTCGAAATTGAGTTTGAAACTGATATACATGCTCTGCTCTGTCAATTTTCTGAGTCGAAACCTAAAACTAAAATCGCCATAACTTTTTAACCGTAAATCCAAATTGTGCAAAACTGTTTTTGTTGGAAAGCTGAGACTTTAAGGAACAACTTTCATGTTGTAAGTTTTCAAAAATTCTGAGGATAAATGGGTCGAAATGGTGTTTCAAAACTGAAAAATCTGTCGTGACCTGTGATTTGTTGCTAGGTTTGTGATGTTGTTTAAATGTGCTTTGAATGTTCGGTCATGATCGTTTTGATATATATATATATTTCCATTGGTATGTAAAGTTATAAATTGTGTTTAGAGATGATATGAAAATCAAAGCTTATGGAACTATTGGTCGTTACAATCTTGTGATATGTAATAGTGAATTTCTTGTGCTTTATGGACTTTGAATCATTTTTGATTCAAAGCTTTGGAAATTTATAAATTTAAATCTACCTATTTTGCAAACATATATAAGTGCTTTGTTTTTTATACAAATAGTTTTGTAAAGAGAGTTTATTTAAGTTCTAAATATCAAACTTGTTTTCTAAAGTACTCTAATTACTTTTATAAATGATTTTATGGATTTGGAATTTCAAATTTTGGAAATACAAGTGTACGAGGTTTTAACTAATTATTAGAATACTAAATTGGTTTTGAAAATGGATTTATGGATTCACAAATAAATGAATACTTTTATAAGTGGATTTTGGTGTGTAAACATTATAACCTTATGTAATTTAAAGAGTCAATGTGATTTTGGAACATGGAAAATCTTGTTTTGTAAAATAAATACTCTTGGAACAATTTGGAATAAAGGAATATTTTGATAAGCGACAAATTAAATAAATATTTTGAGAACCTTAATTCTATAATTTGGGAAGTATTAATAATCGACTTAGTGTTATCGATTGGTTTAAATGCTTTTGAATCACACTTCGTCGAATATGGCACAACCCATTGAATAGAACGTTTACGTGGAATTTACTAGCCCATTAGCGAATACTCAAATTCCACCGGGTAGTATGGGATGCTTTGGTTAATTCTTGTGATCGTATTTGGAAAAGTACTTAACATTTTAGAGTTGTATTCTCTTCTTGTGTGCGACAAGTGGTTGCTAGATCCTTAAGAGAATGTAGTTCAGGTTTTCCAGTTGTATTCGTAACAAGTGATATTTACTAGCTTTTAATAAATACTTGGATTTACCATATGGTATGGGATGTATACGTTAAATACTACTAATTACTGAAGGCGATAGTATTTGGCACTTTAGAATTTACTCTCTTTTGGTGTGCGGAAAGTGGCTGCTAGATCCTTAAGAATTTGCTCCTGGATTTCTTTTCAAATGTAATAATCTAAAATAAATCCGAAAGATTTGGTCATGGCTGCTATCCTTGAGATCATCTTGTGATCCTGTGATTCCCGTCCTGTGTACGATCCCCGGTATCAGATCGGTTCGTGGATACCAAATTTTTGTTTGTTTGCTATGGTTCTGTGTACGATCATTACGATCGTTTTGAGTAAGATCTCTTGGATTCTGGATATTTAGATTCCGTGGCTATTCTGTGTTTTTGAAATAAATATATATTCTTGGGTCTTGTGTTCATGAAATAAATATATATTCTTGTGTCTTGTGTTCATGAAATAAGTATATATTCTTGTGTCTTGTGTTCATGAAATAAATATATATTCTTGTGTCGTGTGATGGATGCTAAATTAAGTTAATTCTGTTATTCTGTGTTTAGTGACTAGTTCGTGTCTATTACTTAAATTTATAACCCTTTTCTGATTTAAATTAATTCCCTAACTCGTTATATCCTGGACATCTGTATTTAATTATATGTTGTTTGTTCTTGTGTTATATTCTGTTTTCAGCCTATTGGATATTTAGAGATAGTCTGACCCGGGTGTTATTTTGCTCGGGTCAAGCGGAGACTTTTTAGGTTACATGACAAGTTGACATTTGGATGTTTGGGCTAGCAAGGAGATAAACACTTTTGACTTTTTAGTTTCTCATTTATGAAATTTGTGAATATGTTTATAAGATGTACAATTGAGATTAGAGAATTGTAAAACTGCATAACAATCGAGTTTAGTATTTCTTTTCGTAAACTCAAAATTTGTATATGTATAAGTTGAGATTTATTTCGCTGTGATCTGCGACTGTTATTCATATGATATATTGTTCTGATTCTGAGAAATCGGTGTGTCTATTACTTTGTATTAATATTGTACATGTCAAATTCAGTTCGGGTATTAAGTGAAAAGGCATAAATGACGTGTCAGTGTTAGTATAAAGATATATTCACATTCGATCATCCTTAACAAGCCGTATTCTTCGGATTAGCAGACGACGTTACTTGAAATGTTCTGTGCTAATCTGGGCATCACGGTGGGATCGTTACAGTTTGGTATCAGAGCTGTGTCAGAACACTATAGCATATAATATTACGGATCTGAGATCAAGATGACTTAGAGTCCTATCACTTGGGGTGTATGGTAGATAGTTATATTAATTATCTAATTAGGGATAGAAATATAAAATGATTATCAGGATAATCATTTGGGGCGTAATTCGATTTAAAAAAATTAAATTGATAGATTGGAATTTGTGACATTATAACCTTTGGAAAATAATGAGTAAAATATTTTAGAGTTTAGAAAATTTTGGAATTCAACTGGAATGTATTAATTAATGTGAACTATTTTCTTTTAATAGAAAATTTGAGTAAATAAGTTTAATATTTAAATCATCTAGGAATAATCAGAGTTGCGCCAGCGAAATTTCAGACATTGAATTGTTCTGATGTAAGTGATTATGTATTTTTGGTTGATTGGTTGTAGGAATTGATTGCTTGGTTGCATTTATTTAAAATTGGATGCATGGATGTTAGTGAGAATAAAATAAATGCATCTGAACTTGTGACTATCTATTGTATTAACTTATCTGGACGTTGTTTAAGGATTCTGATCGATATGTGGGATGCCATGTTATCGATAGGGGTTCCTAAACATCGAACGTGACATTTTGACATAAGTAATAATTAAAACTTGGAAATTTAAGTACGAATTTCTTTCGTTATGGAATATCATGAATTGTTAATATCTCCTATATGATATGATTTTGATATTAAATACTAATATGAATTTTTGAGATAGGTGCAGGTATCTGATGTTAAATAGATATCGTTTAAAAGATTATAAATTGTTTGCTTAAGGAATATTAGCGGACTCGCTAATATTTCAAATATAAGTTACGTATCTCGGATTAAATATCGCATTTTTGTGTTTTCCCTTATAGTATGCCTCATCCTTGAGATCAGATGTATATTATGTAATTATATACCTATTGTAAATTTTCGAAACGCTAGCCGCGCAAAGGAGATGCTAGTGAAATTTCCGCAAATTTGAGGCGTTGGAATATTTTTGAGGATTTTGAGAAATTTTGATAACTAAAAATTTGAGTTTAGTGTTATAATTTGGAGTGATATTAATTGAATGTTTTGGAAATGAAATTAGAAACCAGTTAACAAAATAATTGTTTCAAGAGAAAATTTATATTATGGATTTCTTTCATTAAGGAAATTGCGGGGACGCAATTTCTTTAAGGGGGAAGTCTGTAACAACCCTGTTGTTAACTACATCATTAACTAAATTTGATTGTGGATAAATAAATTCTAAATTATGATTTGTGTAATCTAATTATGAAATTAAATCCAGTTTTGTAAATAGTTGATTTACTTTATCTTAAATAATCTTAGGATAAAAATTTAGAATTTTATTAGTGTAATTTCCAATTTATATTTAACTTTGAGATTTAATAAATTAGAAGTTTAATAAATATTATTTTGTGAACTTAATTCTTATGTTTGGTAATATAAGAATAATTTTGGAGAATGGCATAAATTTAATTAAATATGAACGTTGTTATTTATTGTTTTCAAAATGAGAATTTTAAAACTATTGGTTCAATTATTTTATTGAAATAAAGAGAATATTTTTTTTGTAAAAGTTATATATATATATATATATATTTGAATAAGATATTTCAATACTCGTAGAAATAGGAATTTTATCTTGTGAATGGATTTGGTAAATTTTGAAAGATAAGTTATGTAACGACCCGTGAGTTCGATCCTGGCTCAGGATGAACGCTATTTAGTGGTTTTATTTAATTTAATTAATTGAATTTTTGTGAAATTTTAAATAATAAAATTTTGAAATAAAAATTTGATATTTGGAATACGTCTACTTTAACATAGCAACTGGTAAATTTTCATCAGATAATATGGAAGTTTATTTTATTGTGTAATTTTATTTAAATTTAAATCAGTTAACATTTGATGATAATAAACTATTTTCCAAACCTGAATATTTTTATGCAGAAAATTTGTAAATCATCTTCTGAGTGAGTCGTCACATTTCGTTTCTCTAAATTTGGACTTCTATTGCTCCGTTCATCTTAATTTCTGACATTTTAGCAGCATTTCGGTACCGATATCGACTTTTGATCGGATGATCGTACCACTGGTATATGTATACCGTTTTGATCGTCTCGTCGCACTGATCTCTGCGGTATATTCCATTCTGTGCTTTGAAGTCCGGTACGCATCGAAATCAGTGAAAACGATTCTGTATCGGTACCCGATTAACCTTTTGTTTCTTGTCCATTCGTTTCCCTCAGCTGATATGAATAGTCATAAACGTTTACTATTTCCAAGATAACTTTTGGCTTTTCTTCTCCCAATGTTTACCATAACAGTATTTTATACAAAGTCTATTCACATTTTTGAAACCACTTTCTCTCATTTTGCTGCCTCCCTGAAATTTCGAATATCAAACCTGCTGCTTCTTTTCAGATCTAGTTAGCCACTCTTCCTCTCCTCACCAACCTCTCTCCTGACCTCAAGCAGCCGTAGCTTCCTCATCTCCACCTTCCACCGGCCTTAGCTTCCATAACCAACCTTAGCACCTCCTCCACCCGTGGTCTATCTCATCTCCGACCTGCTTCCTCCGCATGTACGCCATCGCCGCCAGACTTAAAACCCCGAGCTCCTCCTCCTACCGAGCATCCCCATAAACTCACCTCCGCCCCTATCCAACGTCAGCCATCTCCGCCCTCAGTTCCTGTTCACGTCCTTATCACCTCCCCCTCCTGTGCCTTGCCGAGCACTTCAAGTTTTTGTGTAAGTATATATTTTATTATATTATATTATATTACGTTATATATATGTTCAGTGTTTATAAAGTATGTTCAGTTCTCTGTTAGTTACGTGTATTTATATATGTACGTTTGTAATATATGTCTAGAGGTGTGTAGATTTTATATTGGGTTGTGTGTGTGTGTGTGTGTGTGTGTATCTGTTAATACATATACCGACTTTCGAATGTTGAAAAGTTAGTTTTATAAATATATTAGTTTATAAAGTTAATGAAGCCTTACTGTTATACAGTTTACATATATATATATAAGCTATATAAATTGTTTAATTTATTTTGAAATCTTAAATTTGTATATACATAAAAATATAGCTGCTATTATATATGTGTTATATATATTTCATGTGTATATATTTTAGATTTTTCATAAGCTACAATAGTCTGTTGGTATATAAGCTCTTATATATTCTGTTCCTATATATGTATATTTTCGCATACCTGCTTTGGTTTGTGTTCCACTTATATGTGTATGTTTTCACATGTCTATCTACTATATAAGTTCTATAAATTATTATTTTGATTTTAAATACATATGGTTCCTATATATATATACTTACTCTATTGCTCCTTGGTCAATATTGTAACTTGGTACAAGATTTTAGATTTGCTTAATTATGTAAGTATATTTGGGTTTGAGTTTGATAAAGCTCATATAGAAGTGTTATTGTATAGGTATTTAATATATATATTTTTTCTTTAGCCGGCATGTATATTGTTTATATAAATATACTACTTTGGATTTAAGTGATTTTATAAATCCTAAGCTGATAATAAGTATTGTTTTAAATATAACATATAGTGTTCTATGTATCAGTTTTAAAATTTGGTATGTTAGTTGATTTCATAAGTTATATAAATATAAATATGTTGAACTATTAAGTTTTAAATGTATTGATTCAAAATTTATTATTATATATATATTCGACTTCAATAATTGAGTTCTTGTCTAAAACAGTGGATTTTGAAATAGTATACACATTTTATATGTGTTTGAGAATTTAGAATGTGACTTTACATATATAGTTATATATATAAGCTCACTTATATCAGTTATCTTCATCGATCCAATTCTGATTTGATTTCATCAATTTCTATCCATCAGCTTTGTTCGTCGAATCGTGTCCATCTAGCGTTGCTTTGGAATTCGTAACTCAACTTCATTGTCTATCCCCTCTAGCCTCGAAAGGTGAGCAATCACTCACGATTAATGTTCTTATATTTATTAAATTGATTTCAATTGAAACATCAATTGAAATATGCTGCTGTTAGTTATTTACATTGTTATATATGCTATTATCTGTATCTGTTCACCTATGACATCTGACACCATTATCTGTTATTTATATTGATGATATATGCTTGTTATATTGTTATCATATCTGTTATCACTCTGCAAGTTCTTTGTTAGTATAGAATTTACTATGGGTTGAAATGATACATACCCGAACGATTTGTAGAATAGGAGAAAATCGTTATGGGTTGAAATGATAAACCCAAGCGATTTTCATTTGAATTGAATTTGGGATTGCGGGTTGAAATGATATATACCCATATATATTTATATAAATTGCAGATTGAAATGATAAATATCTGTATCACTTGACCATAGGATAGAAAATTATATACAGACACCGTTGGTCTATATATATAAATATTTTGAAAATGATTTCTATGGTTTTAAAAAGAAATATATGGTTTTAATAAATATTGATTTTAAAGATTTATTAAAGTTGATTTAATAAATTTGATATATTATATGTTTAAGTATTTATTTAAAAATTTATATTTTCAAATATAGAGTTTGAAATGATTCAGGTTGAAAAGATAAATTTGAAATTGATTTGGAATATTATTTACTTAAGTATTATACTTAAATAAGTTTGATTTGAAATTTTTAAATTTGAGATTTTAAAGATATGATTTTATAACTTGATTTTGGTTTAAAGTGATTAAATGAATATTTCAAGTTTAATAAATCGAGAGAAATATTTAGTGGTTTGAAATTTGGGGTTTTATTTAAATGATATTGGGCTTATTAAGTGAATATTTCAAACCAAATAATAGTAAAGTGAATTTGATATATATATGAAATTATCGAATTTAGTTTTGAAATGTTGAATATTTAAACCTCTGAAATATATTGAAATTGAAATGGCTTATTTTATGGTTCAAATATGTATTTGAAATCGATGATTTGAAATGGTTTATTGAGAAACTGAATTGAATTGAATTTGAGGATTTGAGATTGGATTAAATTTGAATTTTGGAATCCGAGTTGAGTTGAATCGATTTGTGAAATTTGAGGAAAACTATTTTATTATATAAAGTGTCTTAAATTATATTTAAAACTATTTTATATTAATTTATAAACTATTTTTAATATAAACTATTTTTAATATAACTATTTTAATATAAACTATTTTTAAATATACTAATTATTTTAATATAAATTGTTTTAACTTATAACTATTTTATATAAACTATTTTTATTTTATAAACTATTTTATTTTATATACTATTATTAATATCTAAACTGTTTGAAGGAAAGTGTTATGATTTCAACGTGTTACGATTTTCAAAGTTATGAATTTCAAAGTATTATGATTTCCAAAATATTATTATTTCAAATTGTTTTGGTTTCGAAAGTACTATATCTTTAAAAGTACTATGATTTTGAAAGTGAATATTTTTGAAATGGAAATGATATAGTATTGATATGTTTTTGAAATGGAAATGATATCGTATTGATATGGTTTTTGAAATGGAAATGATATTTTGGTTTTGAAGTACAAACTATTTTGAAATGACCGCGGTGTTATAATAACGTTTGGTTGTTAAAGAGACCGGGATCAGATATGGGCATACTCACTATCGATACCAAAAACAACTTTAACAACTGTGTACGCGGTGGAGATTTCAGAATGAAGTAGGATGGTGGCGACGATCCTATTGAGGTATAAACGTGGACCCGACTTCCGTGAGTTGACTTAAGGTGGCTAAAACAGGAGCGATCTCGGGCCAATGAGGTAGCACCTCTGATCGGACACATTTCTTCGATACTATTCTTTTACTTTGTGATTGATTTGGTAGCCACCCTTCGATTTTTGATTTGGAAGTGTGTTCCGAGGTGGGCGGTAGTGGCTGCTACGCGTTTCCTCCAGCCCGTGTGCGTAATTCGTATATCTACCCTGGCATTGCCTCATTGTGCCGTGTCACCTACCATAGCGAGCTTTACTACGAGTTTGGTTTTGTGCCGTAGCATGTGGATTATTTAGGGTAGCCTCCCGATCTGGAGGTATGCTGATACTGGATAGACTACTGGGACTATTATGTGTTAAGGGGGATATGGGTAACTCCTTAATGCTATTTAAAAGTAAGTTTATTTTACTATTAGACATTATTATAATAGCGAATATTACTACATAGTAGATAGTTTAACGGATCCTTAGAGGATGGTTATCCCGAACATCCTTTAAGTTACTTGTATTTCAGTTGATATTTCACTTGAGTTGGATTTATTAATATAAGAATGTTAATCCTGACTCGAGTATTTTGTGTTTTGCTTTACGCTCGGGTCAGACTGAGTGGTTCAGTATTCGAGACTCGCCTTTGGAGTTGGAGCTTTGCTTGGAGATCCTGCTATCTATCCAGCTTTCAGTTATTCAGTTGATTCCAGTGATGTATTCTGATCTTGTATTTGACTATTGTATTGAGACATCTATGTATTCGAGACTTTTGTTGTATCTTGTTTAACTCTGTTTTATATATATATAGTAGCTTCATGAACTACTATTTCTTTGCTTCCGCTGCATTGTTATATTACTCTGTGTCTGTGATCTGTGATTTAATTACTGTATATTCTGAGTTTTGCCAAATTTTATTTACTATCTATTGTTTTGAATTATTCAAGTCTAACATGTGTGGATTTATTGTCGATTTGAATGGTCCAAAATAGTGGGTCGTTACAAGTTATGTAAAATAAAAACATTGTTTAGGATAAGAATAGTGTTTTATAATTTTGCAACACTTCTGATTGGTATAAATTCAGTAACACATTTCCTTGTTGGATCCCTACCTTACCCTGTTGACCCATTTATCATAAGTTTGAGTAGAGAAATAAAATACGTACACTTTCTTCCTTTTCTCATTTCAGTTCCAGAAACCAGAAAAACTGAAACCTTTAAAGTAGAAAACCCTAACTCCTAAATCATCTCAAAGCTAGTGTAAATCAAAGGGCTTTTTGTCAATACTTGTAGAAATCAAAGCTAGGTAATCTTCTCTACCTAACCCATAAACTTATGATTTTTATTTCGTTTTTAATCTTTGTACTGTTGGCCGGATTTAAGTGTTTGAGCATTTAGGTGTATTTGAGATTAACAAAGAGACTGCAAGTTAGTAGCAAGGCTTTGGACAAGATTAGCCATCATTCTTCATCTTTTGAATTAGAGGTGAGTTGCAACCTCATATATCTATCTCTATTAAGTCTTAATGCTCTGAATTGAGTGATAAGTATCACTAAATAGTTGAATGGTTTGAGTAGTTTGATTGAATTGTTGAAATTTGCAAATTGGTTGCTGAAATTTATTTATGAAAATCGCTGTAGTAAAACAATGATATCTCAATCTAGATTTGTCCAAATTGACTCAATATTTTTGTGGTAGAAAGTTCTTTCAGTAAGCTACAAGTTATCTTCTAATCACGTTTTGAAATTCGACGGTTTAAGGGGTCGAAATTGAGTTTGAAAATGATATACACGCTCTGCTCTGTCAATTTTCTGAGTCGAAACCTAAAAATAAAGTCGCCATAACTTTTTAAGGGTAAATCTAAATTGTGGAAAACTTTTTTGATGGAAATCTAAAACTTTAAGGAACAACTTTCATGTTGTAAGTTTTCGAAAAATCTAAGGATAAATAGGTCGAAATGGTGTTTCAAAACTGAAAATCTGTCGTGACCTGTGATTTGTTGCTATGTTTGTGATGTTGTTTAAATGTGCTTTGAATGTTCGGTGGTGATCGTTTTGATATATATATATCCATTGGCTTATTAAGTTATAAATTGTGTTTAGAGATGATATGAAAATCAAACCTTATGGAACTATTGGTTATTACAATCTTTGATATGTAATAGCGAATTTCTTGTGCTTTATGGACTTTGAATCATTTTTTATTCAAAGCTTTGGAAATCTATAAATTTAAATCTAACTATTTGAAAATGTATATTAGTGCTCTGTTTTGTATACAAATAATTTCGCAAAGAAGGTTTATTTAAGTTCTAAATATCAAACTTGTTTTCTAAAGAGGTATAATTACTTTTATAAATGATTTTATGGATTTAGAATTTCAAATTTTGGAAATACAAGTGTACGAGGTTTTAACTAATTATTAGAATACTAAATTGGTTTTGAAAATGGATTTATGGATTCACAAATAAATGAATACTTTTATAAGTGGCTTTTAAAATATGGTGTGTAAACATTATAACCGTATGGAATTTAAAGAATCAATGTGATTTTGGAACATGGAAAATCTTGTTTTGTAAAATAAAAACATGGAAAAATTTGGAATAACGGAATATTTTGATAAGTGACAAATTAAATAAATGTTTTGAGAATCTTAATTCTATAATTTAGGGAGTACTAATAATCGACTTATTGTTATCGATTGGTTTAAATGCATTTGAATCACGCTTCATTGAATATGGCACAACCCATTGAATAGAATGTTTGAGTGGAATTTACTAACCCATTAGCGAATACTCGAATTCCACCGGGTAGTATAGGATGCCTTGGTTAAATTCTTATGATCGTATTTGGAAAATTACTTAACACTTTAGAGTTGTATTCTCTTTTGGTGTGCGATAAGTGGTTGCTAGATCCTTAAGAGATCAGGTTTTTCAGTGGTATCCGTAATAAGCGATATTTACTAGCTTTTAATAAATACTTGGATTTCACCATATGGTATGGGACGTATTGGTTAAATCCTATTAATTACTGAGGGCGATAGTATTTGGCACTTTAGAGTTTACTCTCTTTTGGTGTGCGACAAGTGGCTGCTAGATCCTTAAGAAGTTACTCCTGGATATCTTTTCAAGTGTAATAATCTAAAATAAATCTGAAAGATTCGGTCATAGCTGCTATCCTTGAGATCGTCTTGTGATCCTGTGACTCCCGTCCTGTGTACGATCCCCAGTATCAGATCGATTCGTGTGATACCAAATTGTTTGTTTGCTACAGTTCTGTGTACGATCATTACGATCGATTTGAGTAAGATCTCTTGGATTCTGGATATTTGGATTATGTGACTATTCTATGTTCGAGAAATAATTATATATTCTTTGGTCTTGTGTTCATGAAATAAATATATATTTTTGTGTCTTATGTTAGTGAAATAAATATATATTCTTATGACTTGTGTTCATGAAATAAATATATATATTCTTGTGTCTTGTGTTAGGGAAATAAATATATATTCTTGTGTCTTGTGTTCGTGGAATAGATATATATTCTTGTGTCTTGTGTTCGTGAAATAAATATATATTCTTGTGTCTTGTGATGGATGCTAAATTAAGTTAATTATGTTATTCTGCGTTTAGTGACTAGTTCGTGTCTGTGACTTAAACTTATAACCCTTTTTTGATTTAAATTAATTCCCTAACTCATTATATCGACATCTATATTTACTTATATGTTGTTTATTCTTGTGTTATATTATGTTTTCACCCTATTGGATATTTAGAGATAGTCTGAACCGGGTGTTATTTTGCTCGAGTTAGGCCGAGACTTTTTAGGTTACAGGACAAGTTGACATTTGGATGTTTGGGCTAGCAAGCGATAAAAACTTTTGACTTTTTAGTTTATCTCATTTAGGAAATTTGTGAATATGTTTATAAGATGTACAACTGAGATTAGAGAATTGTAAAACTATATAACAATCGAGGTTAGTATTTCATTTTGAAAACTCAAATTTTGTATATGTATAAGTTGAAATTTATTCCTCTGTGATCTGCGACTGTTATTTATATGATATATTGTTCTGATTCTGAGAAATCGATCTGTCTATTACTTTGTATTAATATTGTACATGTCAAATTCAGTTCAGATATTAAGTGAAAAGGTATAAATGACATGTCAGTGTTAGTATAAAGATATATTCACATTCGATCGCCCTTAACAAGTCGTATTCTCCAGATTAGCAAACGACATTACTTGTAATGTTCTTTGCTAATCCGGGTCTCGCGGTGGGGTTGTTACATCGGTGGTCAGTAATTCGAAGCTAACATCTTCTAGATTGTGATAAGATTCAAGAAGTTTATTTCGACGCCTCAACGTGTGAACCCTAGGATTTGGTGAAAGGTAAACAACTTATTTATTGTTTTATTTAATGTTAATATCTATTGCTGCATTATTTTGTAGGTTATTAGATTATATTACGAATCTGAATATAGTGTATCGATGTTTATCACATATTAGATGGTTGAATATATTGGTGCATCTTCATATATGTTAATTTAAAAAAAAATTGTACATGCTAGCATTAAACTCACGGCCTAAGAATTACAAAAAATCATTTTTTTCAATTAAATAATATTATATATGATTTTATTAATAAATATATTATATCTTAAAGATAAAAATCATATAATAAACATTTTAAATTTATAAAATTATGTTTTTATACAATATTAATTCGGCAGCAATGAATGTTCAATTTTGATATATATATATATATATATATATTTAATTAATGATATAGCTGTTTATTTAACTAGAAATTGATTATATGTATATATATAATATAGTTTGAAATTAAGAATAAAATTTACATTAAAATATTACATAATTTTCAGATCCCAAAAATAATTTTTTATTATATTAATTAATTTAATTTAATTGGTTTTAAAATTATTTAACTAAAAATCATTTTAAAATCTGGAAAAAAGTTAGTTTTTCTACCTGAGCTTAAAGTCGGGTATTATTGAAAAATATGTTTTTTTATTTATATATGTATTTATTTTTGTATGTGCACTTGTGTATGTATATTTATAAATATTTATAACTAAATATTAAAAAAATTAATTTTGTACACAACTTTGCAGCAATTAGAATATAAATTTTTTTATATTAATTATTAAATGATTTCCTATTTAATATAAATAAAAAATTGTTCAAATATATTTTAAATGTCATATTTAGTTATTATAATTATTATTTCCATATGTTTTTGTGTATATATATGATTATATTTTACATAAATATAATTTTACATATATATATATATATATATATATATATTTGCGTATGCATATGCATATGCATATGTATATGTATATGTATAATTTTTTATATACACACACCCTAACATATGTATATGTGTGTTTGCATATATATATATATATATATATATATTCATTTAGACAGCACAAAAAATACTAGAGGTAGAGGGACTAACATGTCTGTTGCAGTGTAAATCCTAGCATCTATACACGGGTATGTCAAACAATGTACACTTTATTATGATGCACGTGCACATACACACATATATGTATATGATACACATATTCAAATATAATACAAACTAATATAAAGAAAAACTTTATTTATATAATTAAATAAAACAATGATTTTATTTAAAAGAAGCTCTGAATGAGTTAGACTTCATAGGCCCAACGAAGATCCAAAATAATAAAAATATAAAATTTATGCATTTCTTCCGCTACGGTCTAGCCCAGTTCCGATAGTTGGGAATGCCCCAAATGATTTTTAAAGACGCTTTATTAAAATGTTTAGCATGCATCATATAAGATGGATTCCTTATGCTTTGGCAATATGAATTATCATGTTGTATTGTCCACGATATCACATTATGCTTATGTATTTGATGCATGAAGCGAATATCAAATTCCAATTAATATCACTAAACGGTAATTTAGAGTGTTCTAAAGTATTTATGAAATAATAGATAGTTTTTTATAGAAACAATGAACTCTTTATGAAAGAGTATTCGAACTCAAACTTCATAAGTGATATTGAGTATAATGTGTCAATATTAGATTTATTGTAACAACTTGCACCTTAGTGTGCCCGAATTTTTGCTAAATCGAAAACCCAGGTCCACTAGAGTATGGATCATTGGCCTTGGTATTCTGTAATAACCAAAAGTATATCAGAGACCATTGATAAGGAATCACAAGGAACAAATAAATATAATAAAACATATACATATACTGACCAAGGCTGCTACATCTGATATCTAGTACCCTTGTCAGTGTCGAGAACGTATAAGGAAATCTGTCCTTCCGTTACTCCCACCTTGTGCTAGTACCTGTCCCTCTAATTCTAACCCGTGAGTTGTAATAAGGAGGGGATCAGAACAACGTTTTGATGACTGGTAAATTACATACTTTATTCATAACACTAGTTTATGTCGATTGTTTTCCATTACATGTTTTGTCTATTATTTAAAACTTAGTTATTTTGTCTTCGTATACGCGTACGATACGCCCGACCTACTCGAGGTATACAATAACTATATATATATATATATATCACATTCCCCCATGGACCTGGATACATTCCCCGCTGTATCTATAACTCTGCACTACGCCGGGCATCCACCATCTATGTCTAGGCCGAATTACCAGCACACTCGAGGAGCTTCCCGTTAGTGCCTAATAATGGCATTACAACTATTGTGTCGTTTCTACTTCATCCTAAAGACTCATCTAGGGGTCTAGCCTTGCTTCCTAACTACAAAAAAACTAACAAACAACTTTGACGGGTTGCACGTTCCATACGGAGCTTACACTAGTAGGAGGTGTAGTCCGTTAAGGCGTAACCCGTCTTTCTGATAACGGCTTTAGGATCGATGACGCTCTCCACCTATGTGTACAGCCCTACTCCACGCATACATGGTACCAACCTTGCTGACATAGCGTCGAGCCTACGCTCGCTGTCCTATTTAGATTGCCTAATGTGATCATGGAAATGCCCACTTGTTACTTAATATCCCCTATAAGGATTAAACTAGACTCAAATTGGCTGTTTAAGACTTCAAACCGAGACGAACCCACTTTGGTATATTCCCTTCACCTATACGCAAGCGTATATTCTAATGGATCCTACAGTTGGAGATGTCCCACATCAGTATAATGTATACACAACTACTGATAGCCCCTTTCAAAGGGTAGACTTCTGTTGTGCAATATGACTGACCTCACATTTCAACCCTTACTAATGACTATGGCATTCATAGTTAGTATAAACATTTGTCTAGATCTGATAATTCACACTCGTTATAAACGTATACTTAAGGCTATATAGTTTAGCTGTATAATTACCTTGCCTCCTAAGTTTGATTATTAGTATTCAAACACTTTTACATGAACTTACGTCTTACTTCTTTAATACTATTAAATGTCATTTACTGCTTATTTCTAATTTACTAGATTAAGTACTTCTCACCGCTTGATTTTCAATTAATATAATTAGATATATTCTACTATTCCTTTTTAGTAATAACTATACTTCTTTGGTTATTATAACTTTCCTAATTTCTTATTCCGTTGTCTTGTTACTACTTCCATCACTTATTGTTTATATGCTAAATTACTTATAAACTTTTATATTAAATTAGCAATGGAGTTATTGTTATTATTTCTATTTATAATATTTTGGTTTTACTTTTAGAGATTTGTATTTTTTAACGCATTAGAACTATATCTTCCCTACAGGTAATGTTAACATTGTAATTTTTCACAAATTACCTAAAAGATGATTTGTGTTATGTTTGAAATTATAAGAAATTATCTTTTGTGTTATTATTGAAATAGACGGTACAGGAAAGGGTAACATCCCTATTTTGTACATCTCTTTCTTTTAGTCATAGTCCTTGTTATTTCAAACAAAACACCTTCATACACAATCATAGAGTTGGATAATTATTTGAAATTTACATTGCAACATACTTCATTCCAACGAATTAAATATTACTTAAATCTCAATCTAATTCATAACAATCTTCGATTCATGTTTAATAACATATAACATTCAAATAACAAACCTGGAATTTACATAAAAATCTTATTAATGAATTATTCAGAACTTTAGGGACTACTTTCACCATTACTTACCAGGTTTAGGTATATACGATATTTAATCGGATTTAACAATTCATAGAATATGTATGCAAGGTTATCGAATTGATTATATATACATATTTAAGTCTACAACTCCAAAATTACAATTAGACATGCAAGGGACATATTCACAACGATATAAATCCAATATTATATAAAAATATATAATTTCTCACTCACCTCTAAGCTTTCAAATCTCCATATTTAAATCCGTTATTCCTGATTGACTCCCTTTCTTTCTATCAAAATATGTATCAAAAAGGATATACATCCTTATCAAAGTTATAGATTCGAGAAAAGATTTCAATTAAATATTGATTTGGATTAAGATTTACGATTTACCTTTGGCTTTGGCAATTCTTCTTCTCTATTATTTTCTGCTATTCTCCACTTATATATATATATATTAGTTTATACAAATTTTAGAATTTGTGGATAAAAGAAAATGGCAAAGCTTTGTCATTACTTCAGAAAATATGAGAAGAAAAGTGAGGGGTTAGACCTATATTTATAGGGTTTCGAATCAATCCTAGCTGTTAGATTAGATTATAATAAATCGGTATCGTTCGATCTAGGTTTAATACATGTCGCCACCTTACCACCGGTTGACCGTTATACATCTGCTAGTTGTCGATCGGTCCCAATAAAGGGTTGATCGATTGCCTTTGTACATTAACTGTTGAATTCTGTTTGGTTTGTTTCCTAATTAAACCGATTTAATTTGATTTGATTAACGCTAACCTTGCTTAAATGTTAAGTGTTCATTTGACGTTAATTAATAAATTTATTTCCTTAACACATATATAATTTCTCCAATCCGAAATCCTCAAACGTTAATAACTTTTTTGTTTGAACTCCGATCGTAAAACTTTAGATATGAAAATTGATCGGACAATCACCATAAACACAACGGTGCAAGTTTCGTAGCCAAATTATGACGTTCGTAAAAATTCTATTTTTGGGCTTCAATAATTATTTATTAATTTTTTTAATTAATTATCATTCAATTTATGGGGTGTTACATTTATGTTCAAACCTTAACTAAGAAGTTTTAAGTTGGAAATGTTCCAAATAACATATTGTGGCTTATTCAATGAAAATGCTAAGTACATCAGCTTGCATAGCTCCACTTTAAAAGCATGTTAAAATATAAATGCAGAAATTTATTACTGAGTTAGAGGTGATTCCAAGTATTAAGAATACAACATTATTGTTATATGATAATAATGCAATGATAAGAGCTCACTAGAAGTCGAGAAACATACTCTGACTAGTTCAACATGATAAAGGCAGTTTATCAACATTGAAGAGAGTTAATTTATAGAGTAATGATTAAAACAACATAGCAGTTCCATTCACGAAGGGTCTAACTCGATCAGTTCTTATCAAATTGATCGAAGAGATGAGATAGAGATTCCATAATTGACCTCAAGTGCAAGTGAAAGAGTGATAGAGTTATGGGTATGTCGTAGAGGCACTTATGTAATTCGTTACATATATCTAACTTAATAACCAATCTTATTCGAAAAAAGGTGTTTCTTTCTATTATATATTTGTTATAATATGATCTAAATAATTAAGTATTTAATTAAAGTATATTTAATAGAAAATTCATAAATGATATGTTTTATGATAATAATTACAAAGTGTTGTAACCATGAGTAATTTATCACAATGAAATTAAATATACCGTTTTAAATATTCCTAGTCAAGGTGTATCGAGATTGGACATCAATACATTCATTGAGATAAGAGTATGTAATGCTCTCCAAATGTTTGGTAGTGTATTACTCATGACTACTGGGGGCACCAAGAGATTACGTACTGATAGTTATTCGATAACTACGGAATGACTCACTCGATAGTTTTTTGGTTAATATAACTAAGGTCAAATAGAAAATATCGATGTGACAAAATTACCCAGTTCTCTTGACTTGAGAATAATATTGGTCTTCAATATGGAAGTTCCACATTAATTGTACTTAAATCATGGCATGACGTCCATCAAACGACTATAGTTGGGTCGAGTGGGAAGCATTGGAAGTGAAACACTATTCAAGAGAAGATTTGTTTTATCAGTTATATGAGTTTAGTATCACAGTCAAGTGAAGTCAACTCAAAGTTGAAGTCTCTGTCTAGAGTAGTTCGATTAAATTATTGAACCAAGGATTTTGTGTTTGGACTGTAGAGTTGAATATGGACGATATTGGAATTTTGACCGTTATCGAATTCCATAAGTCCAAAGTGATATAGTTTTGACGAAGAGAATTGGTGTAAATAATTGTCACTACCTGGTAACGCTTACAAAGTAAAATTGAATTTTACCGAAATCATATAAGCGATAAATTTGGCTAAAATGTCTCACACCTGCTAAGTGACGTACGAACGTTAATATTCGAATTGTTCGATATTAATCATCGACCAAATTTACACCTAAGAGTCACACAACCGAAACGTTGAATACTCTTTTTACCACCTGATTTAATTAATTTGTAATTGTTATAAATTAATTAATATTTATGAAATATTAATTATAAAATTTTATTTGATGTGTTTAATAGTATTAAACAGTGTGCTTATAGTAGTTATAATTATACCGATCGATATACGATATCGGCATGCAGTTAAATTAAACTTAAATGTAACAATTATTGTTCAGACTTGAAGTAAGTCAGAGGCCCACAAGGGAACTTGAAATTTCGGCTAGGATTTGATGGGGTATGCCAGCTAAAATAAGGAGTTGGAGGCTTGGATTTTGAATTCAAAAGGAAAGAAAAAGTAAGAGAAAAAGGTGGATCCAAATCCTCCTTTTACTTCTTAGACCCTCTCTTATTTAAACACTCCAACATTCATTTTCTAATGGAATTTTTTTATCTGTATGGTCGAGAGCAATATTTACAGAAATAAAAAATTTACTATATATACAATCATATATATTTATATGCATTGTATATATTAATATTATTTTATTGAATTATTGTTGGCTTTCATATTAAATTATACATATATGTATATGTTATAAAATAATTATAAATTAATTTAATTATTTACATATATTTACACACACACATATATATAATTTTAATTTTTTTATATATAAATTGTTTATAACATACATTTAATACACACACACACACACACTTACATATACTGTTATGATGTAAATATATACACATTTAGACAAAAAATCGAATATAAAAGGGGCTAACATGTCTGTTGCGGTGTAAATCTCAACATCTATATACAGGCATGTCAAACCATGTATACATTATTCTATTTTATATGCATGCGTACATGTATATGTATATGATACGCATATATATAATATAATATAAATATATAATATAAAACCTTATTTATAAATTAACATAAAATATTGATTTTATTTAACTGAAAATTTAGAAAGTTCTAAATGAATTAATACATAGGCCCGTTAAAGATCCAATGATGAATTTTTTTTGAAATTTACTCATTCACGCCGCTGTGTGCTAGCCAAGTTCCAACAAGAACGAAGGTGGCGTCGCCACCTGCGAAATTGTAGGTTAGTCTCTAAGGGCATTTCATGAGACCGATATACGAACACAAGGCCATAGTGTGTCAGCGTATTCATACTATCTTAAGTTTTTGAAAATACGTGTGTGAAAGACATCCACATCACATAGGATCGATGGTTTGACGCTTAGTCGACCAGTCTATCCTGATATGCTTTAATTCTATATAGATTCAAGTACGCATGACATCTATATTTATGTACGTGTTTTCCTACAGCAATTGATAAGAGAAATTTTATTAAAATTTAAGGAAGGATTGTTGGAAAAAAAATACTGAAACTTGGATGAGTTATTTATTTTAAATGAAGAGAAAGAAAGAAGAAGAATAGGGAAAGTGGAATAGTCTCACACCAAGAAAATTTTGGGACTGTATTTATTTAAATACAAGAAAGGTTGGGTCATTTGGACATTCAAATATTCTCTCTTGTGTTGAGGAGAAAAACCATGCAGAAACATATGTACATGCCTCCGCCGTGTCGAACCGAGCCGAGTTCGGGTTTTCAGCTTTGGGCTTGAGCTTAGGTCCAAAATAATCATAATTTTTTGGATATAATTCATATATTCAAACTGGATTTTTAGCCTAATATAAAGGTTCATAAATAGTTTGAATTCAAAAATTCAAAGTAGTGTTAAGGTCTTTAGCGAACATATATTTTAAATGAAAAATTATTTCCGTTGGAATGAACAGTTATGACGGTTGGAGCAAATGAACATGACTGTTCGTTGCTTATAAATAGGCCTTCAATTCCAAAATGAAAATCACTTCATTTTTCACTTCGAATTCTGCTTATTTTCTCCGACCTATGTTCTATTCTAAAAATTATATCAAGTTCGAACGATCTCGATACTCTTGTCGCTAAAGTCGTTTCGAAGATTGTTGGGATCGGACTTCGGTAGTGCGACTGCAGTCAATCAAAGAGTTTAATACTAGGATCTATTGTACCTTGCGATATGGTTTGCCTAAACTCTACGCATCCACTTATTTCATCAAACGGTGATGAGAGAAAATTACGTCATAAGAAGAGCACCGTACCGGATGTCTTAGATCAAACATCGACAAATCAAAGTGCATGCATAGTACAGTTGCCACTATACTCGAAAATACGACCAACACTGAATTGGTTATGGGACTATGAGTAAAGAGGCGACGAATGGGTCAACCATTGCAAGCTATGGTTGGTTAGGGAATCAGGCAGGATGTATTTGATGGTGCTCAGGCTTGGAGCCTAGTCAGATTATGACTTAGCAAAAATTGGTCGACAAGTGCAACTTGGGAATGAAAGGTTTAGGCGCCTAGGCTTGTGGGGATGGTTGAGTAGTGGATAAGGGATGGTGGTTGCAAGGCCAGTTGAATGAGGTGTGTTACTCTTGGAGATGGACCAAACTGGCTAGGCTATGGTCCTTTATGGTTTCTCAGATCTGATGATTTGTGCTATGTGCTATGTGCGCAAAGTTATGTTTGTTTAATGGCAGTGGGTAGGTAGTGGGGTAGATTCCTGGTCGGATCTCGTTCAATGTTCATTAACTTTTTAAATATCCAAGAAAACCAAGTATACACTCTCTTATACCCAATTTCACATCATATTCCTCTGGGACTGGTTCTAGTAAAATTTGTTTATCTACATTGCCTGTCTCTTAACTTTCATTTATAACTTTCTAGCTTTGATTATTAAGAAATTGGACATCTTAAAATGAAACTACGTCTGTTTAGGTAAAGCTTGACGGTTAATAGTTTGTTGGAGGATTAGATGGTATAATCGTATTATATATTGGCAGTGGCGGAGCCAGGGATCAAGACTAGTGGGGGCCAAAATATACAAACATATTAATAAAGCAATAGTTTATAACCAAAAGTACTTGACTTCATATAATTTTGCAATTTTAAATTAACATTCTTCTATTCTTCATATCTTGGAATCTTTGCATAATTGCTTCATTGTTTATGTTCTCAAAAATATCCCTTTCAATATATGTCACAAGACAATCATTCAGCCAAGTATCTCCCATTGTATTACGAAGTACACCTTTTATAAGATTCATAGCAGAAAAAGCTCTTTCAACGGTAGCTGTTGCAACTGGCAAGATCAACGCTAACTTAACTAACATATAAACCAAAGGAAATCCGATATCCTTTTGTTTTTGAACCATTCTTTGACCAAGTTCTCCAACCCCCTTTAGATCTCTAAAATCTTCGTTACTTCTCATATCTTGAATATAGTTTTCAAGTTGATCCTCAAGTACTAAGAGATGTGTTTCATCAAATTCGAAAGGATAAAACTTAGCAAGTTGAATCAACTTTTGTTTGTCAAAAGCTACGAAAGAATGACGCGGATCAAGACATGATATACACGTAAGTAGTTCGATATTCACATTATCAAAACGCTCATTCATCTCTTTAAGTTGAAAATCAACCACGACAACAAGTATTTGAGTCTTGAAATGATGATGATTTGTAACTTTATGAACGTTACGCTTTGATCTTCCACGAGGAACATAAGGTTCATCCATGTTTAGAATATCAATCTCATTCTTTTCACAAAAACTATTCACCTCTACTAACAAATTATCCCAACCATCTTCTCTTAGTTCTTGTAACCTTCTTTTAGCTACTTTAACCAAACCCATAGCATTTGGAAGGTCTTGATCCTTTCTTTGTAATGCTTGTGATAAATCATTGGTAATTCCCAACACTTTCTTCATAAAAAATAATAGGAATACAAATTCAAACTCACACATTACTTCAATTAGTCGGCTTATTTCACCTTTGTGGTTAGAAAATGATGGCAATTTTTTCATTTCCTCAAGCACTTCAAGTGTAGAAGAGAATAAAGCAATCACACTAATAATAGTATTATAGTGTGAACTCCAACGTGTTTCTCTTGGACGTTTTAGAGTAACTACTTGATTCATGCCTTGTCCCGAATCTAAAGTGCCTTGAGAAATTCCTTCCACTACTTTCTCAATTTGTTTCACTCGAAGTAATTCTTTTCTTTTACATGAAGCACCAATAAAATTGGCCAAAGATGCCAAATAATCAAAGAATGAAGAAAGCTTATCATTCTTTCTTGCAACCGCAACAAGTGTTAATTGTAGTTGATGAGCAAAACAATGAACATAGTAAGCACTTTGATTATCTTCTAGTATCAAACTTTTAAGTCCACCAATATTGCCACTCATGTTACTTGCGCCATCATAACCTTGTCCACGAATTCTTGACATGCTTAATCCATGTGTAGCAAAAAGCAACTCAATAGCAATTTTGAGAACTCGAGAAGTGGTTTCTTGAACATGTACGATGCCAAGAATACGCTCCACTATACACCCTTGTTTGTTTACATACCTCAAACACACGACCATTTGTTCCTTAATTGCAGAATCACGAGCTTCATCAACTAACAAAGAGAAAAAATCACCTCCAATATCTTCAATGATAGCTTTTGTAGTAAGAAATGATGCAGCATTACAAATGTCCTTTTGAATTGTAGGTGAACTCAATTTGTTGTTCTCTGGAGCATTGTTTAAAGAAACTCTATTTACTTCATCATTATGCTTGCAAAGAAATTTTAATAATGCAAGAAAATTTCCTTGATTTTTTGAATGCTCCGACTCATCATGACCACGAAAAGCCAATGCTTGCATTAAAAGCATCCTAACACATTCAATCGTTGCATTAAGTCGAATTCGGTACTCAAGTTTAGCTTGAGTTGATATTCCAGCTATCATGATATCAACGTGTTGTTTTTGTTTCAACAAATCCTCACAAGCTTTTAAGCATTTATTGTGACTACTACTATGATCACCCACGTGCGTGTTTAGCCTATCTTTCTTTTTCCAATTTCGAAAACCTTCACGAACAAATGACTCATGATTAAATCTATGATCCCCTAATTCGGTGTTGAAAAGGTAACAACATAGGCAGAAGACCGCATCTTTGCTTTCACTATACTCCAACCAATAATGATATTCTTTATACCAACTAGGATTAAAATTGCGTGGCTTTCCTGAAAACATAGTAACAGGGAACTTGATAAGTATTGGTTGACATGGGCCTTTAGTTAAATATGCCCTTCGAATTCTTTCACGTTCCATAGAATTAAAACCAATTGAAGACAAAGGAGGTCGTAATCCAGGATCAGCTATCATTTGTTCAACATTAATCACATTATTAAGAATTGGAATATCTTCTTCCATTGGAGAATTTGCAGTAGTTTGATTTTGATTAGGTAAAGATTCAACCTGAATAGCTTCCTGATTCTGACTTTGTTCAACTTCAGCTCGAGGACGTTTAGTTCTTATAATATACTTATCCATGCCTAACAATTTAAGTGAATTAACAAATAATAAATCAGTCAACAATCAAGAAGTTTAGTGCTGCAAAAATCAAAACTGAATAGAATTGATCAAATTAAGCATTATTCAGATTTTATCAAAAGTCGGTACCAATTTGGAACCCTAGAATCGCAATTTCAGTTTAAAGAAGAGGGATAAAAAGAAGAGCAGCATACCTGAATAGAATAAGCAAAGAAGCAGCAGTAGAATGCGGTTGCCTTTTTGTTTTTGGTAGAAAAGTAGTAGCACAAACGAAAATCACAAATCAAAGCAGCAGCAAAAAAAGAGATAAAAAGGAAATAAAGAAGCAACAACGCAAAAAAGAGGGAAGATGAAAAGAAAAGCAGCATCAGGAATAAATTTGATAAAAAGCAGCAGTACTAAAAAATAAAATATATAAAGTCTAGTGGGGTCCGGTGACCCCACATGCCCCTCTAAATCCGCCACTGTATATTGGTGCCTCTATTAGGGCATTTAACTTCGGATGAGCACTTATGCCATGAAGTTTCGAGTTTGATTACAAGAAGGATCTTCAGAGGTCAGAATACTATGACTTTGGTACAACAATCAAATCAAATTTTGTAAGGCTTTATTGCATCAGAAGTTCCACGAAAATGTAATGTGAAGGGAAAAAAAGAAGAAAAAAAAATAGGAGAGAGATAGGGACTGTTATTTTCTGTAATTAAAAAGCTGAAACGTACTTATATACTCTTGTCCACGTACTAAGAATGTTAGGAACCACTGTCTACAATACATTTACTCAACTTCCAATATTGTACTCGCCGATCCATTTGATTACTGGAAGTGGATTGAATAGCTACTTTTACCCAGAAAATGGAATCAAACACGCTTCAAACAAAAGATGTAGACATAGTATATCTATTGTTAACACTCTTTTTAAACCATGTTTGCCACAGATAGGGAATTCGGAAGAGAAATGCTAGCCAGATGTAGACATAGTATATCTATTGTTAAAGTTTACCGTATGCAACACACATTCAATACGTCCACATATACAATAATAATGATGGCAATATAATTTGAACGATTATGTTAACATATATCCACTAAATATTTATTTGATGAAACATTTTTTTACGTAATTACCAATATACATCCGCAAGTCTATAAGAAAAGCGATCGGTACAAGTAAACGTACCAATCAGCTATGGCAAACAAATTTATTAATTTATAACCGGCCAACAGATTTGACAACTGAAATAGCAGACAGTATTGAACAAGATAATGGCACGTAAAACCAGAGCTGAAGGAAAACAATAGCAAATAAACCCATTCTCAACTTCTTCCCTCGTCGTGGGTTCATATACAAAAATCTTTATGATCAACCAAATTCATTACTATTCCTAACAAAACATTTCTCCATTTACCCCTTCATTTCTGATTTCCTCAACATGAAAGAATTGAAAGAAGCGGGAAGCTTTTGTTACCCTTTATTTATTCAAACCAATTATACTCCATCATTTCCATTTCAAAATTTATACTTCTCCAAATTCAGATTTGACCATATCAGGTAAAACCCTTCTATGCAGGACCCATGCTAGAAGCAACTTTCAACTCGGGTCTGACATAAGTGAGGCTACGACCCATTGGAGATAATAGAGCATTTGCTGTCTGACTAGCGGGGTCCTCTCTTTTCCATTGTAAGCTTCGACCTACTTTAATGGGAATTTGTCCTCTAAATGCACTACGGATACATCTTCTAGGATATGCTATTCTACTAGGACCGGACCTCAATTGTTTGCCACCTGATACCTGAGTCGAAGCCGGCATCTCTTTGGCCTCAGTTTTTCTTACAACCTGCACCACCGTTAAATAATGTTAATTTGACTAATTTATTCATTTCTATTTTTTATTTTTGTTCTGAAATGTAGAGAACTAAGCTTGCGTCTGAATGTTTTATATTACCTCTAACTCTCCCACTGCCTTTTCGTGCAAAACAATTCAAAAACATAATAAAATTTTGCTGATATGTTATATTCATCAGCAAGATCAATTATACAAAATTTTGAATCATTTCGAAACTTTTAACACCTTCAAAATCACAAGCTATCATTAAGCATCGAAAATATTATTTTTAACCATCGATTTGAAATGTAATTTTAAGGGTGTTAAAAGTTTCAAAATGATTCGAAATTTTGTATAGTTGATCTTGCTAATGAATATGAAGTACATCATGCAAAAAAATAAGTAAACACTAGCTAACCTTCAAACTCCGAGACATAAAGTAGGTGCCGTTCAAGGACAATGCAGATTCTGCAGATTCTTTATGTAAGAACTCAACATATGCAGCCCTGTTTAAGATATTTTGTTACAAGTACAGAAGTTAAATGATAAATTATCGAAGAAGCTGTAAGAACTAGTAATCATTGTAGCACATTACCCTCTAGGTTTTCCAGTAACAGCCTCATTGAGGATTATTACTTTTAACACATCACCAGATTTGCTAAAATGCTTAGATAGCGTCTCTTTGGTTGCAGCAAAATGGACCTAAGAACAGAAAATAAAAAGGTTTTATAAGACAACGGTTTCTGTAGCTTCATGTTTCAAATGAATGGATGTGGAATAGCATGCATACATTGCTAACAAAGATAGTCCTAGATTCTGAATCATGCGATGGATTATTAGTGGTATTTGAGCCTGGAAATTAAACAATAAATTAGTGCATATCACAATTTGTGGTTTTACAACATTAAGGAATTGTATAGATCTTAATATTCATTACATACAAGGTGTGGATGGAAGAGGCGCATGCTGCTCCACCTGAACATTCTCTTGCGCCATTCTCTGCACACAATACCAAGACATTTGTTTTAATAAAAGCTGACAAAAAGCTATGCCAACAAAAAGCACATATGTGAACACAAAAATAATAACTAATCTATAGATCCACTACGGTTCAAAAGGATCAAACGCGGATGTGAGTTCATTACATGCCTCTATCAATTCTTGGATTTGGATGTGAGTTCATCACATGATATAGTAACAAAATTTATTATTATAAAGAAAAGTGGATACGTATAAATGATTATCAAATTGTCAACATTGGAATCATATAAATGATTATCAAATTGTCAAATATGTTATGAATATTAGTAAAACACATTGGAATCATATCAAATTGTCAAATATGTTATGCATCATGAACATCTAGATGTGTATTTGCTCAAGATAAAGCAACCTTCTACAGCCAGTATGCAAAGTAGACTGGAAAGTCTACAGTAAAACAACTTTTTGGTTCGCTACAGTTTATCATTGGCATATGAAGAGTCGGAAAACTCTTAGGTAGAGCGCAGATAACTTATGTGCATAGGTCAATCATAAGATGTCCAGCCACTTATTACTCATGTGTGTGCACGTAAATTTCATCAAAATTCAAATTTAATCAAAATTCAAATAGAATAATTCAGAATAGACCAACTTTAAAACATTATGCATTACATCAACTCCAAGTTTGACAAAAAGTTCGTAAACAAAAAAGCTATTACCTAGTTTCAAGCAATATGTAGTTTTTCTAAAGCATGCATCAACAATTTCTTAAGAAATCTTACCTTTTCTGACATAACAACATTATTCACTTTAGGAAGCTCAGCATTAGTTTTTCCAGCAGTCGGCACATTATTAAAATTATTTGCAAAATTCTGATTCTCCCCCTTTTGCACAGATCGATGATCTGCATAGGTAGGTGGTTTCCATGTATTTACATTTACAGATATATTAAGAATCTTGCTAGAAGGCTTCTCTTTTCCATTATAACTTACTCCTTGATCGATGAACTGGGTATCTCTTGCAACTTCATTCGCATCCTGAGCTACACTATACTGCAGTGTCAGTGAATCCTTTGGTTTGTTTGCCGAAGAAGTAATAACACCACTATTTATGTCTCGATCGTTATCTGAAGCCAAATCTTCAGGGACATCATCAGTATTCGTATCCACCATGGTCGTGTCTCCATCATACGCACTTTCTTTACCAAATTCCAAACCAGAACTCATTTCGGAAACACTTCTTGGGTATATTTTCTTGGTAGTGTCTTCTGCAGCTTCTTCAGAAGCTTTTACTGCAACTGATCTTAGTCTCTGGGGCTCTTCAGTTAATACAGTATCCATAGTAGATCTTGAAACTACAGAGCGTAGCTTTTTAAGTGCTGGCATTGGTTTTGCATTTGTTAGTTGCACAGACCTTAAGATTTCAGGATGCATTGTCATTACTGCATCACGAACAGCAAATTGAAGAAGCCGACGTGGTGCTCCATATCCATCTCTCTGAAAGGCGAACAAAAAAGAATAAATAAATGAGACTAAAAAGAACAAATAAATGACACTATTGACTTTCTAATTAATTCACTTTATCAATGATCTTAATAAATTCAAAATGATGGAAATCAAACTTCTAAATATTCGATCTCATCTCATCTCAGTTGAGGAATGTATCACATGAGATATGTATAACTTGGATGTACATCTTAAATTGAAATCTTGAATTTTAAAATTCATGTCAGACCATCTCAGGATAACTCCTGAAGTAACTGATCAAAAATGTTTAACAAACACGTTGATAAATTAGTATTTTGCAGGGATGCACCAAAAAAAAAAAAAAAATTGGACCCAAAATGTATATCTAATAAAACACGATATTTTATATTTTTATTAGGGATGTTAATGGTAATGGTAAATTTACCATTATCATACCAATACCAAGCAATTGGTAACCTATATTGAACTACATCGGTATACCAATATTATTGGTATGGTATCGGTAAATTTACCATTGTTACGGTAAATGTAGCAGTAAAGAAATGTCAAAACCAGTAATAACGGTAAATTTACCTGTCACATTAATTTTGTTTTTCACTAATTTAATTAATTCTAACCACGGACACTTTTGAAGGTATATCCGATTTTAAGAAAATGTTTGTAGCACATGATGATGTTTTTTTTAATTAACTTCAAAGTCTAAAATTAGCAAAATTATTATTTAATATCGTTGTAAATAATTCATGATGAACCAAGAAAATTTTCTATATCAAGTAAAATAAGTTAAACTGTTGATATAAGAATTAATGGAGTTAGAATCGATAACAAAGTATTTTTCTTCTTATTATCAATAAAATTTTGATGTTTTTATGTATTGGTAAATTCACGGTTATCGATCAACGGTTTAATACTCTATCGATATCCCGATGATCATTTCAGTAACGATAAAGTGTTGGTAGCTATTTTTTTATTTACCAATAGTACCAATACGGCAACGGTTTTCAACGGTTTAATACTCTATCGATGTACCAATGATCATTTCAGTAACGATAAAGTGTTGGTAGCTATTTTTTTATTTACCAATAGTATCAATACGGCAACGGTTTTCTCGTATCGGAAACAGTTATCATTACCATAACGGCCATAATTTTAATATGTACACAAGATTTGACCGAGATTATATTTGAGATAGAAATCAAAGAAAAACGAGATTTTATGCTTTGTCTCGTTAAGCTTCTATAACAGCCAAGATTTTAGGGTAGACCATCGAGACTGGAAACAATGCAGGAAACAATAAACTAAAATTGCAAATGAGCATAATAAAAAGAACAATTATTTTTAATACGAGTTGCTACCAAAAATGAGCAAATAAACTTGTTGAAAATAAACAAAGGCAATTTAAGCATGAATGGAAACATGGTAATTTATTATACGAGAGTGGGCATTGGCAATAGATGAGGCATTATTAATTTTCCCGCTTACCATTTCCAAATCTTTATAATAGTATACTTAGATGATCATGGAGAACACTTTGGAAGAAAATAAATTATATGTATAATAATATATACATAAACTAGTACACAAAATAGGTGCAAGTACTGATGGAAAACCAACCGATGATCTACTAAACATTAAGTTGACTGCATCAAAAACAAAATAGGTGCATGTATTACATGACTGTTAAAAGAGAACCAAAACACAAATCAGATAGACCTAAACTTGGTGACATATAAACCCAAATGAATCAAAAAAGGATACTCGGGTATTCAAATATGGGATTGACGATACAATGCTGATCAAGAAGATACCTTTTTAAACTCAATAATGTATCGACAAACAGCTCTTTATCTGTTCAACTATTTACTGCTGAATAAATGGGTATTTGGAAGTGCAAAATTTAAACAAGTTTATTTATTATTGAACCAGATAATACATAGTAGCAATCATGCTGCCTTTATTTATATTTCATATGTTAAATAACATATATTCACGCTATATAACACATTCATTAACTAAAATAAAAATTGATAGCATGAGTATTGTTGTAATTACAAAATTGAGTTCTGAAAATATATAATTTTTTATCACGTTATAGTCGATTAGACAAAATAATACATTTTTGCCAGAAAAATCACCCCTTAAAATTGGTGTTTTATGGACCTGGTTGAATCAAAACAGATACCCTGCTATCCCAGAATTCTATCGATAACGTACTATGATGAAAAAGAGTCCTTTTTAGTTTAGTATATAATGACAGTTTTTATATGTTTAAAAATTTAGTGCTAATAGATTACAACAACAACAACTAAGCCATTATTGCTAATAGATTAATGTTAGAAAATGCAAAATATAAGCAATCTTATCTATCTTTGAAACAAGTACCAGGAGGTGCAGATTATGATATATTTATCCACATTCATGCATTATAAACACACTTTCATAAGTTATATAACACATTCATATAGTTAAAATTAAAATAGCTCACATGAGAAATGTTCAATTTATAAGTTTCAAAAAATATAAATGTATTACACTGTAGCTGATAAAAAAAATTACATTTTCATCAAGAAAATCACTCATTGAGAGCTTCAAAGTACATGTAAACAGTTAGAAAAGAAAAGAAAAAAGTGCTGTTGAAGATTAACGCTTAGTGTATGTTGAGAGCTTCCAAGTACATGTAAATATAGTTAGAGAAAAAATGTGCCGTTAAAAATTATGTGATGCTTATGTATGTTGCTAATATACTCAGATGGTATACAAACTTCCCAATAAATCATAGAGAAAAAAGAAATATTACATGAATGAATACAAACAATGCTATGTTTTAGAAAATGAAAATGGGATCAAATTTTGAAATGATACTTGAATATCAATATTTACTTAGCTATTGAAGAAACAAAATTTAAGATTATGTCAACTGAACAGATTGGCCCAGAACTGTGAAATATATATAATGGATGAACTTTTAACTTATAAAATTTTATTAATGATTTGTTCTGACAATTATATTTTCATAGGAAGAAAAAAAAACGTTGATCAAGAGTAGAGTAGATATAACTTCGTTGTGATTAAGAAAAATATTCATATCAGTCGGTTTGATGATTTAGAAATCAATAAATTCATAAGTTGTAGGTATACTGAAGTAAATATGCACCAATCTGCTAACGAGACTATTATAATAGTATAATGTCCATCTAAAGTCCCTAATTAACAATATATATGTATTAAGCAAGCATATTAAAAAAAACATTAATAATGCACCTTCATAGGCCAATCATCTTCTAGGCTTCGCTTCATGACATTGCAAGGTTTAGGAGAAAGTGGCCGTCTTCTCTCAAGTCTAGTATCGTCCCTGTCCTTTGATTGAATTTTTTTTGTCACGGCGTTTTGAAGAGGAAAAGAATTCCTAACTTCTTGAACCCACCCTTTTCGCTTTTCATGTTTCCTGCTTGTAAAAGCTTTAGACAGCTCTTCTTTCTCATTCTCATACTCGGAACTGATATTTCTACGTGCTTGCTCCTGTGTTGAGCGGTCTCTTCTATGCTCAGGCATGGATTGTTCTGCCTGTGCATAGAGAATTAAATTTGAAGATAAATGATCCCATAACCTGCAAGAATATAATTTCAATTATTTGTTAAACCAGGAGCAGGGGAAACAATAATCTTGACTTTCACGTAGTATGTGAGAGACATTTGAATGGCCTAAATAATTCAAATGCTCCTATATCTTGACTGTTTCATTGAATAAATCAATGGCCTAAATAAACAATAATGTAAGAGAGAGACTTGTTATAAAAGATGAGGATAGAGTATCGTTTATTAGGTTCCTCGATTTACTTAATCTAACGGTCAAAATTTACGAGTTATGAAATAGAGGGATTATTGCTAATGTCTATGTGGTGTTTTTCTGTGTGTTGTAAATGAAAGTAATCCAGTATGAAGAAAGCGATAATCTTACCAGGACACAAACAATCTGCTATCATCATCCCCTAGAAATATAGTTAATTCTCTTGTCGTCTCATCTTTGTTTCTTCCATTTCTTAGTAGAACGAGGATATACTCCTGCAATTATTGAAGTTCCAAATTAACAGATCTTTTTCTTTGACATAATTATTGCACAATCAAGCAAGGTTTGAAAACTCGATTTCGGCCATTTGAAATTTTCATGGTTTCGATAAGTTCGGAAGTTTCGGTTATTGTTTCGATTTCGGTCCCGATTTCGAATTTCTGTATTATTTAATGGAAAAAGCAATGACATACCAATTAGAATTAAACTAAATATTATAATTAATTAGTTAACCATAAATTGAAATAAAACATTATAACCAAGCTAACTTAACAAAGCAGATCCAGTTAAAATGAACATATATTTGCTGTAAATTAGTAACAAAGCAGGCCCAAATAATATCTCGGCCCAAATACTATCCCTAAATGTGTAATCTCTTTCAATTCCTCTCGTCTTATCTTTACTTCAGCTGGACTGAAATAAATCAAGATCGATGCTGACTAGAAGAAAAAAACCCACTTTCAACTCCCTCTCATCTTCCTCGCCCTCTTGTCTTCATCTTCACTTCAGCTCGGCTCAAAGAAAATGAAAGCCGATGTCGACTAGGGCAATAAGAAGAAAAAAAGACGCCAAAGCTTAGAAAAAAGACGGCGAACCGCTATTTGTTGATTTCGAGTTGCAATTCTAGCTTAGGTAAGTTGTTCGATTTTGATTTTGATTTCTTTTAAACCCTAACCGGAACCGAGTTTTAAACTCGATTCCGGTTCGGTCAGTATCAGCACTTGTACAGTACCCACGAAATTTCGAGGTATCGACCGATACCTCATACCTTGCAGTCAAGCATTCATTTAAATTGCTATATGATGTTAAATTCTAAGCAGTTAATATTGAGTGATATCGGCATGATATATCGGTCTTTAGCCTAATTTTTTCTTAGAATATTGCTTAAAATATTTTAACCGATATATCATCTGATACTTGTCTATATATCACTCTGATGTTTAACGTAATATATCTGATATTTTTAATGAATATCGGCCATTATTCTAAAGGATGAAAACACAAAAAATGACAATTAAATTTCTTCGCATTCTTAAAGTTGGTTTTTAGTATATTGAAAATGATAGTGTATGGACCACACTAGAAATCCAAATGCACTATTAGTTCTATTGCACTGTTTGTTCGATTGTAACCATATTTTAAGTCTTTTAATGAAGTAAAGCCTATTTATTCTATTATTTTATATGTTTTATTTTGTGTAAACTTTTTACAGCTAAAAAGAGCCCCATTTAAGAACTACTCCTTTTAATCATGTTTCTTTGTTTATTATTTCAAATCGGTAAGTTAACATATAAAATTCAAGGTTTTAAATCTTCATCTCATTCGAGATCTCCTCAAGATCCCCTTTATCACTTGGGCAAGCATAAATTTCGAATATAATTTTTTAACTTGTTGATGCTCATCTCACCAAAATGTTATGATCCAACCCGAGATACGGACCAAGATGTTAGTTTGGTATTTCATCTGGAATCCAAAATTTAAAAGTTCGAAAAAAATTCATCCCTTTTGTTTTTATCATTATCGTAACTCCATATGACCGAATAAATGAAGAAGATGATGCAGAGATGAAGAAAATAATAAAGATTCATATTATATGTGGTCATGGAGTTATTTTTGAACTAATTTCATGATTGTAGTTTAGTATAATACCCTAATGGACAGACTGTAATCTATGAATATATAGTAATATGCAAGTAGTCTTTACTTAGCAATGCAAGATCTAATTCAAAGACTAAAGTATGTATAAGGTTATAACATAGTACAACAACATTTCAAAATTGTTATAGATGTGTTCGATATTTTGTCAATATTATTCGATAGTATCATGTGTTTAAATATTGTATATCACTAGTTAACCGATATGTACCCGATAACAATATTGATTGTTTAGGATAAATTGTCTGCCAAAATAGGTTATGGAGTAAAAGATATTAATATTGAGACAAAACGGTATGATGTATTATACTTAGTACATGTTTATATATAGTTAACGTAAGAAAACAGACGTAAAAGCCTAAAGTTTTCATGTTGCATTGTCTAGCACGACCTGGTGGTCAAAGAGCAAATAAAAAACACATTTTTAACTGTTTCTTCAGTTAGTTTATGATGTATAACAAAAACACACAGTTCTCTTGTATCTTGCATATTATTCAAGACTTCAGTTATAGTGGGATGTCAATTTTCTTTTATTTTCCAAGATGGTTATCAGGGCTAACAATTATGCACTCGTTCGGGAAAACAACAAGCAGAACTGCATGGTGGAGGATTAGGAGGTCATTTTAATATGGATAAGACGATCGCGTTGGTTGAAGAGAAGTTGTTACGCACCTATGATGGAAACATAGTTATCAAGGTGCGCGTCTAGACGCGCTTAGGCTAAAAAAGGCTCAGGCGCACGTTGTGCGTCTTTTTGCAGTTTGAGTGCACTTTTTTGCAGTTTGAGACGTCTTTTTGCAAAATTCAAATTTTAGTTTACAAAATAGTTAAGTAAAAAATTTTAATAGTTAAATGAAATGTAAAATATGGTTTAAAATTTAAAATTTAGATAATAAAATATTTAAATAGTTGAATGAATTATAAATATGATTTAAAAATTAATTTGTAGTTAGTAAAATAGTAGATCAAACTTGTATAAAATGCACACAAAAAGACCCAAAGCTCAAGGCGTGCGTCTTTTTGCACCTTAGCACCTTAACTACTATAGATGGAACCCACTATTATTATTTTTATCGCTATAAGTTTCCAGGTAAAATACCCGAAAATATTACAAAAATCATGGTTGGGACGGTCTTGTTCTCATTCCGTTCTAGAGAGGGACCATAATAACTAGTTTCTCTATGTCAAATGAGCTAAGAAAATACATGTCAACTAGAAGTTGGCTTGTGTATGGAAAAAATACAACATGCACAAAAGGACCCTTATTGTTTAGTAATTCGTCGCCCCATCTGTTCACTGTAGTCGGCTATTTTTTTTCCTTAAAAAAATTATTTTCAATGTTCATGTTTAAGGCGATGAAAAATGAAACTATCATTATATATTTTCTTTTTCCAACTTTGATTTATTTCCATTCGAAGACTGAACGGCATGAGATTGGTTTGCGCTCAAACTAGCTCTAGAGTTCTTGTTTGCAATCCAACACAAATCCTTACCTTATGTATAAAAAATGTTATTTCATTTTTTTTTTTTGGGTTGTAATATGATGCATCAAACACATCACCCTTAGATTGTTTGTCTTGCCAGGGAACCAATGCGACATGGATATTTCCAGAAATTGACGAAGAAAAATGGAAATGTATCGCTCTTGTTGGAATAGGGAGGTCCTACTCATTAACAGTAGAACGAGGGATACTTCAGCAAGAGATATATCAAACTTTTGCTAGATAGATGCATAGTACTTTAAAAAAGCACGCTCCATAGTGCATCAGTGCTCTACAATTTTGCATTTTTGTACACTGTACATTATAAATAACCATGTGTTTGACTTATCAACTTGCTTCCTGTATTGCAGTTTTGTGTATTTCATGTTTAGTAAATTGGAGTCCATGCGCTTTTACAGCTTAATTTAATCAATCAAATTAACACAATCAATGATTATAAAAATGATCACATGACAATAGTTACTAGTGGTTAATTAAAGTTAATAACAATAATAATGAGGTTCGTGTCAGCATTATCAATTGCCATTGATCATAATTAGCTACAACAATACACTAAGAGATCGATAGTAGTTTTTATTCTCATTTCACCGGGTTGGATGCTTGTATCAAGATTCGTGACATGATGCAACCTCTACATGTTTGACGCAGGAGTAGGCAAAAGACACACCCTTAGGGCTTAGGGGCTAACATTTTTTCGATGTTGGCTTCTGTTGCGAGCTCGCATCGAACACCGCCAACCATTGTATAAAAAAAAAAAATCTCCTTCATATGTAACCATCTCCTCTCCATTTCAAAAAAAGAAAATATATTCTACAAAATTCTCACATGTTTAACAATGATTACGAACCTGGACCTACAAAAATATAGTTATTTTCATATGAAGTGTTATTGAGGCATATGAAGTCTGCATTCAATAAATTATAATGAACAGATGTAACAATTATGGAAACTGCTACCGATGCAGTAGCAATATACTATAAACAAGTTTGACATATATGTAATAATCTTTGCAGGCAATGGATGCAAGGGGATAGGCATTGCGTTGATGGGTGCTAGTTGGGAGAATGTAACAAAACATTATCTGACATCAAAGAATGGTGGAACTGTTAAGGTACTTCCTCGTATCATGTTTAATTTTAGCATAAATATGTCGCACCCAATTTATTTATATAAAAAAATTCATATAAATTGAAAAAAATAATTATTTCGATGTTTCAAAACGATCCAACTTAAAAAAACAAGCACTATTTCAAAAGGACAAATGCTAATGGAGAACATACTTATACGGTCTGCTGCAACCCAAGAATCAACAGTACAACCAATCTCTCTTGTTACACAAACTCGATTTAATGTGCATTCTTTAGTCTTTTTGAACATGGGTTGCAAATCAACAACATTGCATTCAAATGCCGACAGTTCATAAACAAGAAATATCTATCGAGTCACTATTATGTAACCTATGCTTAAATTTTGGTGCTAGCAGAGGTACTTGTATTGCTCATAAACATTATGTAGCAAACCATAAGATAAATTGGTCAAAATCATCCACATGGTTTATGTAAAACAAAAGAAGAGACGCCGCATTAATTCTCGAAAGACAAATCGCAATAAAATTTATAATGGATCATTGATTGAGATTATAGTTTGTCCGCAACAACTGGATGCATTTAAGATGCGAGAGACTTCATAAAATTATAACACAGCCCAAAAAAGTAGAATATAGATGACATAGCAAGGCATGGATACAATAAGAGATTGATAATTCAAAACAAATAAACATGTGAGATTTCTAAATCGGAAACTTGGACCAAATTGTTAAATTAGTGCAATTTGTTTCTTTATCTCTATTGTATTATTGTATTGGGAAGTCATACATCACTATATTCAACCAAGGTTATAAATCTCGAATTTCAATTATGTTTTGTCTTGGAATTTTCACACACGCTATCTCGTATTGGAGGAGATCTCTGATGAGATGAGTACATCTCGGGTCATAAAGTACAGCTTTAGAAAATCTCGGAATAACTTATGTGTCCAAAATTATTATTTTTTAATGATTTATTTAACTATAATTTCAAAGTAAAAATAAAAATTGTAACATACTTGATTTGCATGGAAAAAAGAATTGAAATTAATATTTTGAAGAAGAGTAATAGCTTGATTAGCAAAATTTATTTGATAATGATTGAATAATATTCTCTTATTGAATATAAAAGGGAAATGAAGTCTTTTGTTGTGACTCGTTAAATTAAAAAGTAAAAAAATATGTTCAGGGAGTTTCTAAATAGCGATTGGATTGAGTAGTTCTTATGAACCTACGTGAAAATGAAAAAATATTATGTAAAAGAAGAAAAAGGTACAATTTTGGATGAGATCTTGGATTGAGATTATAATCCATATTTCGATGAGATTTGAATATTTCAGATGAGACAAGTATCAGAGAGATATGAATGAGATTTGATGTTTCATCTCGTTTAAGTGCGAAAATGAGATCTATGAGGAGATTTCAAGTGAGATATAGGAGATTTAAAATCATGCATTCAACGGTTTAAATAAATTAACAAGTGTGTATGTATATTAGTTAATTATTTTGTTGTCATTGCGCGCGCGCGCACATATATGTTTTTGTGTGTGTTACATTTACATAGTTTATGTAACAGTCATAGTACAATCAACCGAATATTAACATTGAAAAAAATCAACTTCTACTTACATCCATTTATCAACCTGCTCAATTGGGCAGCAAACTCTTTATTTTGTTCAAGCCACTTTGGTTCGCACCCACTCCCCAACTCCACTTCGGCTCATAACAAACACATACAAATAGTTATCAACCAAAGTTAACTGCAACTCAACAGAAGGCTTATCTATCAATTATATGCAGCGACTCCGTAGAAATATCCTCACATCAATACCTAATGATTAAGTATTACTCATCTATTCTTTATTATTTACCTGGTGTAAACATATATACTCGCAATGCAGGTCATAATATTGGAAGGACATGATTTAGATCCAAATTCTACTCAAGTTCTCCTAAACATGCAATCGATACCCAAAAAATTTGAATTCGTTTGCATTTGCATTCGAAAAACCGATAAAACATCCAATATTTAAAAAACAACCATGAATGTGGATATGAATGTATTTGCATCTCTCCATCCAGTTTTTGTTAAGATAATAGTTTATATCATGTATATTTTGGTATAACGAATGATATGTTTAACGTTTCTTCCAGAAAATGATCAATACTATATGCATACAAATGCATGTTCACTACTCAAAACTATCATTTATCATCATATTATTATATTTTTATAATGGTTTGGACTTGGCAGTAAAACCATTTTTTTATTAAACAAAAATTTCTATTTATATCTTCGGATATATCAATTGTCAGTGGATTAAATAATATTCAATATCTGCCCAATATTTGCGGATAGGGATGTTCGATATTGAAAAATGATTTCAGATTCCAACGCAGGTACGACGTTATCCACATTGAAGAGTATCCGCTGATGGACGCACATTCTCCCACAATCACACACAACAAAATTCAATCACATCACAACTTCAGTTCAGACATTAAAATCATACAAATCAAAATCCAAAATTTACACCAAACTTAACAAAATCTTACAACAAGAGCATCGTCAGAATAATCGCCCATTATCTCCTTCAATTTCTCAGTAACCTTCCCGCGCAATTTCATGATACCATCGCTGCCAAAATTGATCCCAAAAGTGCGATCGCCCATTGATAAAGTTTAACAGATCAACGATATAATTCGGATTTCGTCGGAGAGAGAATGGAAGCAATGGAACCCTAATTTGAGCATATACTAGCTGCAAATATTTATTACCTTCTAACAATTTTTAAGTAACAGTGTGATATACGGTTGCGTGAGGGAAGTCGTACCAAGGATTAGACAGCGTCGAGGCCCAATTAGCGGCCATTCATGAGGTCCTAAGCCTAGGTCATTTATGTCATAATTTATCACCCGCTTTTGAACCAGAGCAGATTTCAGCTACAACTTACAAGATCAAAACAAAAACAAAAGGACATGAAAACTCGAAAGCACGCTGAAATGAAGTAGAGAAACCACTTAAATAAGTTTCACAAAGATTGGAGCCAAGTCCTAAGGCCACTTAGGCCGACACCGACCTATCCAACTCACGTCATTCTCCTCCAAAACTTCACACAACTCATACTCTTCTCCAACGACATGGTATCAAGTGGTTTTCTCAGAGTTCGGACAACCATTTCCAATATTGATGAGAAGAAAGCTAAGAAACCAAGATAATTCGAGTGCTATTAAGAAGATCGCTAGAAGACGACGGAAAGAGGCTCAAACGACTCAAGAAGGAGAGGGAAAAGCTAGCAAGAGAAATGATGCAATTGCACCAAAAGTCATAGGTCGGTACCGACCTATGGATCTTAGGTCGGTGGTACCGAGCTATGCTTTTAGCTCGTGTGCACTTAACTTTTCCCGTGTGACTTTTGGCCGTCTTCTGGACTTCATTGCAAGCGGGCTTCTGACTCCATAGCTATGTTTCTTTATAAATACCAACCTACCTGCAACTAAAACAGGAGCTGGATCTGCTTCATCTCTTCAACCGGGATCTGATTTCTCTATCATCGGAGACTTCTTCTTCTTCGCTCATATCTTCTACCTCTCAAACACTCTAGAAACTTCATTGCAAATCTGAGATCTACTATATTGTGATCAGATCTGAGATAAATATCTATAATCCATAGAGAGAACAACTAATAAAAAAGATTAAAGTAAACATAGGTCGGAAATTACACCGAAACACTATAAAATTCTTGTGTGTTCTTACCTTTTTGCTATTCTTACTTGCTTGATCTGAGATTTCTACTGCTTTTACATCTATCATAAAAGAACTGGTGTTTTCATCTGATACTTGGGTATTGATCCATTTTTTGAGTTAACACAATTGTGCATCAAAAGAACGAAAATCAACAACCAGATCGGTTCAACAGATAATTCGCATAGAAATAAAATGATGAAGCTTTCATCGTTTTATTAAAACGACAAAGTCTTTGTCGTTTAATTTCTTCCAAAAAAATGCAACCGTTTAGTTTTCTCTTCCTCATCCCTTATTCCTCACTCCAAATCCGAATTCAGGCCCAAAAAAAACTCATTTTCACCAATCTTTTCACTTCATACCTCTAAATCCAATCAAAATTACACAAATTAGACGTTGTATTTTTTAACTACACGCCTTCAAATGTCTAGATGGTTAAAAAAATATGCAAAAAAGTTCATGCATGGGAAAGTAACAGTGGTGGCGCTGGAGTGGGTGGCGGTGGCGTAGAGAATGGGATTGTTCCAATTGGTTATGAGCATGGGATAAAAGAGTTGTTTGAAGCTACTTCAGCCGAAAGGAATGAAGAAGAGGCCGATGAAGAGAGCCTAAGCAGCCGCGAAGGTCGAAGGGGTGAGCAATCAACATGGTCGGGTAGGCAAAAGTCGTATGGGAGTGTCGTAGGCAGTTGTTAAAGTGGCTGAGCTGAGCGGATGTGAGAATTCAAATTTGAGCGTGCAAAAAATTCTTATTGATTTTCTAGTACTTCCAAAATGTGAAGCGCATGTTAGCACGTAGACCAACTTGCATGTAAATATCTTTTTTAGTTGTTAATTACATTTAGAGCATATTATCATGTTAATACATATATATATATATATATATATATATATATATATATATATATATATATTTATTTATTTATTTAAGGTTCATTTAACCAAAACGGTCATGCAATATTTGTTCAATGGATTTGTTAGCTACCAGTTTAAAATATTTTCACAAGCATTTGGTAAACATCCCTAGAATAGTAGGGACCTGCATGAGCTTGAATTTCATCGTTTTTTAGGTAATTTGTTCATTTGTTAACTCAACAAATATTTTCCTAGTTCATTGTAGTTTATTCAAATAATTTGTTATATAATTTAACATATAGACATCTATATTATTATTAATGGCCATGCAGTTGTGTGTTGTTATTGCTCTTCTGTAATATAAAATCGTTCATGCATTTCATTTTCCTTACAGAGAAATAGGATTACACCATTAGATTTACTATGCTTACCAGTATTACAATAGGAGTAGCTAGGTTTCCATTGCTTCCATATGATGATAGGTAGCATGATCATACACTTGTTCATGACCTTTTACCTCATTTAGACACTTCAACGGCAGCTTAACGGACTACCACTTTTATTAGAGTTAGCGACTACAACTGCCATTGACGATAACTAGAGTGTGACTTGGAACTTGCTCGGTTGTTTGTGTTTTATCTTATTGGCAACTTTTTTTCTAGTACTAGTAGAAGTAATATGAAGGTCGGTTATACTCAAACGGTGGTAGGTTTGGACTTTGACTGCACTGTCATGTAGGATTGGGATACTCCATGCTTGCTTACCTATACAGATGTTTGAAAACAAGGTATATTGTTTTAGATTCACATGCTTCATTGCTTAGTCTTTGGGGGTTGCTACAATATTGGTATTTTGAGTATTCCAGAAACTTTCACGATGACTTCAAATTCTTCTGCTTTCTTTCCTTGTAAACTATTTTGAGTGCAGATAATAGAAGGAGTAAGGATAACAAACTCCGTTATGTTTATTCAGTTGCTCATAACCAGATTGACTTAATACATAGAGGGCAGTTGATATGACATCCATTTGATAATAGTGACTTAATAGGTCTTAAGTTTGTTTAGATGGCTCTCAACATGCGGAGATTTCCTCTAGTATCGTATTCCGTAATGTTTGGTTAATGATATCTCGATGAGAGGTGTTGGAGACAGTTACATGATCATGAGGCCATTCCTGGTGATCCACACGTCATGCATATCTTTGTATGATGTTAGTTCCGATCAACTTACTATGTGAGAGATGTGGAATGATGGCTAGTAGAGAGATTTGTTCTCATTGGTCCATCGTATGAGGATTTCTAGTGTATATTCTACACTGCGTCTGGTGATACTCTTACTCATACAGTGTCGATAGATTTTGCTGAACCAGCTGCTATACGTCATATGATCCTCTGTTATCGATGATTTTACTCAGCCTAGTTGGTGGTATCGTATATTATATCACGTGTCAATTGCTAGTCATTTTGGTTGAACGATGGCAGTTCCTACATCTTCTGGAGCCGACCGTTATGTTGACTTGTTTCACCCTCCTGCACACGATCAGTATACATATCCCACCCAAATATCATATGGTGACTTATACGACTTGCAGATGAGACTACGACATACTGGATATACAGAGCATAGGCATAGTATTGATTATTATGAGCCCTAATACAGGTTACGTTGTAGACGGAGCAGAAGACATTTTCTGATTATAGCATGTATTTTAATCAATTATCCAAAGAGACGATGATGATGACTCACGTCGTCGTCGTACACCATATCGATGTAGAGGTGACTAGAGCCATCTTATATGTATTCAGATTTATGTACCCGGGATGTATTTATGTACTCTTGTTCATGGTATATTCACTGTTATTCGTGTTTTTGTACTCCGATTCATATTATATTCACAGTTATTCATGTTTTATATACTCTAATTCATGTTATACTCATTATTACTCATATTTTATGTATTCTGATTCATGTCATATTCACTGTTTTTTATGCACTCTAATTCATGTTATATGCACTATTAATTAGAATCACTCGGTAACTTGTCATATCCATCATCGTCTCCGTGTTATCTTTCTATATAAACACCATTTACTTTAGTATACTGCCATACAATTAGTCATAATCACTCAGTGACTTGTCCTATCCATTATTGTAGCAACGTTGTCTTTTTGTGTGTTGTGGTATTATACATATCATCTTGCCAACAATGATTCATACGCTAACATGCCTGATGACTCAACTATAGTATACCAAAATGGTGGATTAGAACAATATTATCTATATTTATCATACTTATACGAAGGTCCTTTAAGCAACGACATCCGACCGAATCCTTCATCTCCTCAATCATCAACGGAGTGGTATATTGAAATGCAAGAAATACACTGCAGTTTTAAGAGTGTACAAGAGAGAACTACAAGAGCGTAGGTTTTAGGAAGGGGAGAGAAGATATGAAGAACAATGGAGAAGCCAAGTTAGGTAAAGGCAAAGAAGACATGAACTTCATAACCAATAATCCCAAAGAGAACAAGAGGTTAGGCCTCAATCAATCTACTGTAACTGTGGAGTATCCACTATGTTTCTCGTTGTAGAAAGGGAAATGACATCGGTCGATGCTACTATAAATGCCCATACTTTCTAGACAATTATGGATTATGACAATGGATTGATGATCCATTACCTCATCGAGCCGTTGTTTATATCATTGAACTTGAAAATGAAATTGCAATGCCTCATAATAGGCTAAGTTCAATCCAATTTCTAAGTGATCGTAGACAGGTTTGATCTATGAAATTTAGGCTTTCATCAGTGTTGTAGCGACCCGTATTTTTAGCCATTTTAAATTATGAAATTTAATATGATTATTGAATAAAAATGGTTAGAAAAAAAAATTAATGTTTATTTATGTAATTTATTTGATATGAACTTAGATAAAAATTTGAAATAACCAATTCCGAAGATTTAGACAATAACAAGTATTGAAATTAAATTATATATATTGAATGTGTTGTAATCTATAACTGGATTTGAATAATAAATATTGAATTACTTAGATAGAAATGAAATATTTGCTAATAACTAAAACTCATTTGAAATTAATGGTTATTAATGTAATTTATTGAATAATTAAATTTGTTTAAATTTAATATTGGAATTATTTAAATAATTGAATTATGGATTTAATGTGTATGAAAATGATGTCAGAAATTGATTTAAATTTTATTTAAACAAGAATGAAGATCGTTTACTGCTAAAATTGAATTTAAAGGTGATTAAGTAGAATTCGAAAATTTTATATTATAATTAACGAGTAAAAATAGCCATTTTAGCCACTATCTTGGATTTTGACGAAACCAGTTTTCATCGGATCCGTAATAGTGAGTTATTGTAGGATTTCAAGTTTCGTAGCGATCGGACTTATTGTTTGGCCATGCGAGCTTGAAACGCGTAGAATTTAATTTCAAAATTTAATTATAATAAATTGATTTTGAAAAGCTATCTTCTACATACGATCGAATTAGCTTTTGAAACTAGTTCCATTGTGTTCGGAATGGGGTAAAACATTATGAATGCCAGACGGCACGCTTCGTTTGGAGCTTGAGAAATTTCGGACGTTAAACGTCAGATATTTTCAAATTAAATGATAATATAAATATCTACACCCTTTTCCAAACTTATCGTGCAAACTACATACTTCTTTGTCCACGTATCCTCCTACTTGCCTTGTTTTCAAATCTCTCAGATCGATTATGAACGAAGATATATATATATATATATACATATATATATAAACTAAAATCGCGAATAGTGGGCATCGCGTAGACGCGCGTGAGGCGCCGCGGCCGTGGCAGGGCCGAGATCGGAGCTGGTCGAGTGAAATTGAGATCTGCATTAGGGTTTCGTGTTCATTCTTACTTGGCATTGGTGGCGGAGCATCGCGATGCGCGTGCGACTAGGCGTGGGCGGCGCTGGAAGCGCGGCGGCTTCATGGGGTGGCGCATATGGAGGTTGGTGGTCCCGTGCGTCGTGAGGTTTCGTTCGCGTGTTTAAGTTCTGAGCAAGGTTAGGTTTGAACGAACGAGAGGGTAGAGGTAACATATTTTCATTTATTTATTTTAGTTATTTTAGTTTTAATCATCGTTATATTAATAAAACCGTATCTTTTGCGTATGAGACCCGTTTCGGACGAAACAAGGAGCGTTGGAATCGTATCGACGATGTCTACAGCAAGGAATCGAAGTGGTATTTGTTTGAAGCTAAAAATATTTTCAATTTCAAATAAATGTGAGTGTTTTATACGCTCACAATTGACTAAATAAATTTTTATGTTAGTTAAATTAATGTCGTGAAGTAATTTAATTGCATTGGCCGACGTTTGGTAAATTAATTGACATTAGATTGATATAAGAATTGAATTGATAAGGATATAAATTGACAGTTAAATTTGAAATTGGAGTTTAATAGCCAGCAAATTACCTGATATTGATAACTATGAAATTGTTGTGAATTATTGGCTGATTTGGATATTGATTATGATGGATGGTATTGATTGATGTTTTGGATGATTTGGATGTTTATTTATTTTGATATATCATGTTATCATCCTGTATATTATTTATAGTATATAAAACTGTTAATTGAATTATTTCAAATAAATTAAGAAATAGGTTGAAATGATATATACCTATGGCATTTATTTTGGATTGAAATGATATATATCCATCCTTGGAATTAAATTGAAATAATTGATTCACTTGGCCATAGGATAGAAAATTATATACGGACATCGGATTGGTTAAATTAAACGACTTTAAAAAATTTGATTTGAAATTATTTAAATGATTTGATTTAAAGAAATAAAAATCGAATTTATGGAAATCGAATTATTTTTGAACTTGAGCTCAGAATGTTGAAATTCAAATTTTATAACAGGAATTGTTTAAATAATCGAAATTGAGATTTTGAAGTTATAATCGAAATATGATTTGAATTTCAGAAATTAATTTGTTTTAAAAGATTAGACTTTTATTCGAACTTTGAATATTGCTAAGTAAAAGTAATATAAAACGATATTCAAAATTGAGCTTGGAATTAAATTATATTTGAAGATTTGGATCTTAAATTGAATGTTGAAGATTAATTTGATTTAAGTGTTTTGAATCGATATTTTGAAAATCAAACTCGAAATTGATATAAATCGAAATGGTTTAAATTTGAGAATTAAGTTGAAATTTAATCATTGAATCAGATAATTTGGAATTAAATTTGAAATTGAAATTAATTTTGAATTGAAATTGAAATTAATTTGGAATTGAAATTGAAATTCATTTGGAATTGAAATTGAAATTCATTTGGAATTGAAATTGAAATTAAATTGGGATTGGATTGAAATTTATTCAAGTTGGAATTGAAATTGAAATCAATTGGAATTTAAAGTGAAATTGAATTTATTCGAAATTGAAATCGAATTTATTTGAACTGAAATTGGAATCGAAGTAAAATTTGACTTGAAATCGGAATTGAATCGATTAAATCGAATTGGAATTGAAATTGATTTGAATTGGAAAATTTGAAATTGAATCAGTTTGACTTTGAAACTATTTTCAAATAAATTATTTTAGTATAAACTGTTTTAAATCTATTTTCTTAAATATTCAAATTATTTTGATTTTTCGAACTATTTTACTATATAAACCGTTTTCAATACTCAAACTATTTTCTATTAAATTATTTTAACTATTTAAGATATTTTTAATCTATTCAAACTATTTTCTAAAAATTCAAACTGATCAAGGGTGGAATGTTTATATTTAAATCTTGGATTTAAATGCAAATGAGGTTAAAATGAAGTTATAACCTAAATTGAAACTTGAAATAAATTTTGGAAGCGAAATTTGAGATATTAAGGCAAAAATGATTTGGTATATTTGAGTAAATATGATGATTTCAAAATGGATTTGATTTTTGAAGCAAATATGATATTTTAATATCAAGTACGAATTGTTTCGAAATATAAAAGTACCAACCGGTGTGTAAATCGACGTTTGGTTATTAAAGAGACTGGGGCCTCTTATTGGCATACTCTCTGTCAATATTGGAACCACTTTGACAACCGTGTACGCGGTGAATGATATCCAGAATGTAGTGGTTGAATTGGCGAACGTTTACTGGAATGGAGTAAGAGAACGATGATGGATAGCCTTGACACTTGTGTCATAATTAAAATGACTAAAACATGAGCCTATGTCTGGCCAATGAGGTTAGCTACCTCTAGCGACATTGATCCCTCGTATTACTATTGTGATTTTGTATTCGATGGGTGCACCTTTTGTTCGGATTGATGGTCACGGTCGGCCACGTATGGTTGAGGACCAGCCAAAAAGGACAAACTGGTAGAATCCTACCTTCTGCATTACCTAAAGTGCTTTGTCATATTTATCCTTAGACGAGCCCATTATGACTTTGGTTTAGTATTGTACCTATAGGGGACTCACTGGCTACCAATGTTATTGGTTGTGTTGTAGGTCCTACATAGACTACATGCTATAAAATGTGTTAAGGTGGATCAATGTAAATCCTTAACGCTATTTTGATATTTATTTTACTGATAGACATTACCTATTATAGTGTATACTATTATATATAAATAGTTTAACGGATCCTTAAGAAATGGAAAACCCCGTAACATCTCTTAAGTTATTGCACGAACGTTATACACTGGATAGGAGATGTAAAATTATGTAAACATCTCTGACGCCATGGCACTCATATTATTTACGATATCGATTTGACTTACATAAGAGTATTTTAGTCCTGATCGAGTGTTTTGTCTTTTCATTACGCTCGGGTCAGCCCTGAGTTTTCAGTGTATTGAAGATCATTTTCCGAAGGACGAAGACAAAGTTTTTGGTATACTATTACTATTATTATTCTCTACATCATGCCGTTCTGCTGCATTATTTATTTATCCCTGATGTATATATAATCTGATAAATGTTGTATAGATTATAATCAAATGTATAATATAAACTGCTTCATTAACTGTTATTTGATTATTATATTTTATCATTCCGCTGTGAGATTTTGTGTTTGCTTTCTTCTTCTTTCCTTATTTTTCTTAATTATCCCCATTGATTATCTACGTTTCGGATTATTTAAGTTTGATATGTATGGATTTATTGTCGATTTAAACCTTCCAAAACGTGGGTCGTCACAAGTGTCATGCTTGCTTATTTGAAAACACATTACTTATTTAACTTACATATAACTTTACATAAAACAAGCCAAACATAAAGATCATTACTTATTAAAAATTACACATAACTTAAATAACTTACATAATACGGGAAAATTCACTCAAATTGTCTAATATAATTAATCCAGAGACCATATGCAACATGCCCAATAGAGTCAGTACGATATTCTAGAAAATATCGTGAATCAAATGTTGAATGAGACACCTCAAATACATCTTCCTCTATCACTTCATCTATACCGCTTATGTTTATTTGGCAAGCCTCAGTAAACATGATGTAAGTACTCCTCGTATCCAAATTCCTTTGCCTTAACCTACAATCAAGATGATTGTTATATGCTTCATTAATGGTAATATAGAAATCTTGTTCAATCCTCTCTTGCATATGTTTGTAATCAACTTTTATACGCTTTTATCCGCACCAAATAATCATGTAGAGTCCAAGTTTCATTTGACATTGGGAATCATATGAACTTTCCACCAGAACATACTTGTGTAGTAGAGAAGAATGTGTTAGAAGTGATTTGGTGTAGTGAATGAAAGAGAGGATGGTAATATATAGTGTAGTACAGTAAACTAGCCTTTTTTCTAATGTTGGCGTGACTAAACAAAACAACGAAGCCTTTGCCATTTTATGTATAAAACGACAAAGTTTTGGCCATTTTAAATAATATGGAAAAGAGTTCGCCATTTTATACATAAAACAACGAAGGTTAGCCGTTTTATCTACCAGGTTATGTTCACTCAACCGGCCATCGAAATAAGTTGAACTAGCCGCCATTCACTGAACAAGTCATACCTGGTTACATTATGGCTAGTTAAGTCCATATTTTCAAGTGAACAAGCCATTACTGGTTGTGCTCTAACAGAAGAAGAACACCAAAAAGATTTTTATTGAATTAGGATGTGGTTATTGGAATACACATTTGGGTAACAATATATTTTAGTTCATGGATTTTTATCAAATATAATAAATAAAAACACAAGAGATTTAATGGTCAACCATATATATTGTGTCCTCGTATTTCTTTTCAAAATAATATAAATTTTAATTATTTAACTTGAAGGAGGCATTTGCTAACACACGATCAACTAATGGATTAACGATGGGATTAGCATATCCGACATGCTGGAGATACGTCGAACATAAAAGTTTCATCGATAAATTTATTGAAATAATAACAACCCACCATTCATAACACTCGTAATCCATATGCAGAGGGCGATCCACAAGTATCATGGATGATAGATCAAAAGGTATATTTAAAACAAAACATTGCTTATCTATCCAATGTATATACTATATCTCACAATGGAAGGGATAAATATAATGTCTATATAACATGTATTGGACAAAGTGCATATCATATAAATACATTAGGCATAAGATCCAACATCAGAATACATCATACTCCAAATATGTAGAGTCTAAATGGTACATCAAATCCACATACAATATATCTCATAATACATACAGCCTCACATGTCTACAACCCAAGACACTGAAAAGATACAATAATAATGATAATGGATATGGCTCTAAAACTCGTGTCCAACTAGCATAATCACTCCACTAAAGCAACTTACTCAAGGAATAGATAACAAAATATACAACACAGAAAGGGCCAAACATAAAGTATCGTGAAAAGGAAACATCACTAAATTGCATGATTACCAATACATTAGGATATTGTGTCAATACCAAATGGTATAATATGGGGTAATAAAACCATATCTCAACCTATATCTTCACATGCATCCAAGAAGCCGACACATTTCTATTATAGTGTTACATAATACATAATAAATTTGTTAAGTACTAATCATAATGTTAAGTGAGCTTGACCTAACTGCTACACACTAGGGTAGTGGACATCGGGTCACCCAGTAAGGCCAAAACCCTCTAAATATGGTCGTCAACGTAACACCAATACTACGACGCTCCAACGCATTCTATATAACTGTATCAGACTCAAAACAATGCATATGTGTCTCACCACTACCATTGGATTACCAAGAGGACATAAGATAAGAAGCTCGAGACTCATAACCCTTACTACAAAATGGCTCGAGGTCCATGGTCTTTTCTACCAAGATAGGACATCTCCTAATCTCTATCTCAAAATTGTCCAACATGCGCTATAGAGATAATCACGCCTCATGTAACCAATAATCTATAAATATACAACCCTAAAGTCGAACCCAAGGACATGGACTTACCCCATAAGCACAACATCATATGGAATCGTATATCATAATATCTTAGTCATCTCGTCTCAAAATCATTGGACAACTCTTTTAAACCACCATACAAATCGGATCACATCTCGAACAATCACTATAGTCTACATATCGCTTAGCATGAATATACACATTCCGTGACTTATTGCACCATCATTGAACTCATATTATTGCTCTTTAATCACTGTAGACTTTCCGATTACCTCTATGGTCCACAAAATGAACTCAAATTCCTAAAATCTCAAAACTTCATAATCAAGCCTAGCTATTTAATCCTACAACTAGCCAGATACATGAACAAGGGTATCAGGCGTTTGGCTTTATATTCAGACATCCAGACCAGGTATCCAAACATTTAAATCGACCCCTGAATTGCACTATAAACTTAGAGGAAACTTATACTCAGCAATTTAGACATCTGAATGAAACTTTAGACGTTTGAATGAAATTTCAAAGTCTAAATGTCTATTTTGGTTGAGAGTGAACCTTGATGGAAGAATTTTATTTAGTGGAAATTTGTTCCACGTTATTCTCCATCACTCATAAGCCTTTTATCTCTTTTCTTTGGCATTTGGGTCCTTGTTACCAAGGCACTTTACACCTATGTATCTCCATCTGGATTCACGTCTTTGTTGTAAGTTATTCACCATTTGAATGAGTATTGTTTTCCTTCTATACTCGACAAATAACCGTGGGGCGTTTGAATCCCATCTGACCAACATAAGAGTATAGCCACTCAGCCTCCATTCAACTCTTATATACATTCAATCATGTCATTCCCTAATGTCCTAAATGATTCTCTACACATACAACCCATTCCCAAATCAAGTATCAATCAACCAAACCAATGATCAAGATACTACATTAATTCATTCTTAAGTGTTTTTAACGCATTCATTTTATGATTTAACCTTCATTAATACTCATTCAATATGATTCTCATCTTAAATATTCTAACTTGAATTCATTCAATAAGCCCTAACCCAACCATTAACATTTGATAAGAAGTATAACATACTTAGTGAACATATAACACATAGAGTAAATCCTACTCAAACAAATCCACGAAAAAAAATTGTAATCTCAAGCCAACCCACTCTTGAAGCTTCTTTATTTCAAAAATCTGGGCTTAACTTTAGCAAGGTTGTCAACTTAAGTAGATGAGTTTTCAGAGAATCTCCTAGCTTGAATCCAGAATATTTATTTGAATTTTTTTGTTGAGGTACAAAGAAGTTGCAAAGAGAATAGATTTAAAACCTAACTTCTTCCTTTTTACTTGCGAGAAGAAAACGAGGAAAAGAAAAGGAATGAAAAATGATGAGTCCATTTTAGAATTATTGTAATGACCCGCCATTTGTAATACCCAAAAATACATGAACAACAACACCCATATCCCCAAGTACCAAAAATGACGACTCTTAAGGGTGGTAAAGAGAAAACAAATATCACAGGTTTGAACAGAACTCATGGCAGGAGGATAAAATTTAATAATAACATATACATGTGCAATGCTATCAATACAATAACAATATGAAGACAATAGGACCTATCATCATATTACATAACACTACAAACATATGGGGTTCAAATGGTACAAAACTTTATAATAATATGTTTCATATACAAGATAAAGCCGATATATCCATACAAAATACTATATAGATAATCCTATTAATATATAGCTATGGCTCTACAACTTGCTCCAATTAGCAATGCCTTCCTGAACCTTTAATCCATGCCTACTCAAGGAATATATAAAAAGGAAAACATGGAGAGGATCGGACATAGAGTTTGGTGAAAAGAAAATATCACTACTAAACATGATAATCGATACACTAGTATGACATGAATAATATACTAAGTGGTACCCCGGAAAATCCAACATATGTAAACCAAATGTACATATAATAAATGGGCAAGAGCTATGAAGTAAGGCTATATTGTACTTAACCTTGCTCTTCTCCTGCATCCAACAAGCAGCGGAATGAATAATAGTGCTAATATAACCATCGTGTGTATCAAACAAAGGCATATGCAACCCATATGCATATGACAACGAGCCAAACCTCCAAGGTAACGTCATATCATACCTAACCGTGAATCTAAGGTATCACTGTACCATACCCCAATTCTGACCCTAGAGTAATGCAATATTGTGACGATCGCCCCATACCACCCGCACATCAATGCCTTAAAAGAGCACTGTAAACATGTCAGGCTGATATGGGATGATCATCAGGGGTTGAAATTTAAAGCAGAAAACCTGTTGCATATCTCACAGCGCATGGATAAAATATAATATAGAAAATATACAATAGAATATAGTGAGCCATAACAAATGAAAATAACATCTCCACTAAATCATGAGTTATAGTGCAAATGTCATAATATTTCAGCACTACATTTCCTCACTACATCTCTCGGAGTAAATAGAAAACAACAATGGAAACTACATAATATGCCATAACTTCTCCAAGCTCGTCTTCGTACAACAACTACGACTCCAGACCTATCATCTAGTCTACTCATTTAAGAGTGCCCGAGATGATAAGAGAAAACATAAAACATAGGGTCAGACAACAGTCTGGTGTGAGCGGTAAATGACTATCAAAAGCTATATTGGAAAATATGGTACTAGATAGGTACAAAAGGAAACCATGCCTGACTTGTCCCTGCAACCAAAGAGTTAGCACATGATAAGATATAATATGTTACTCAAATAAACGACAAGTGGATACTATAACAGAACATGATAGAAGAATCTAAGCAGCCTCCTCCATTAACCCTATTCCCAATCCCTTCTCCATCATTCCTATAGATGATAGCCTACCCAAGAGAAATAGCAAACATGACAACCATGACAACCATAGAAACCATGGCATCTATCAACCAAAATCTAGCTACCATCTTCTAAGTCTTGAATATATGATAACTCATATGGCCCCGTCCTTGCTTGCTAAAGACTAATGGAAATCTCGATTCTCGATTGTGTACCCCCGTACTTTCAGGTTTGAAACCCTACACGGTTGTCTCTTACGGTACCTCTATACCGCTTGACACTAGACCCTCTCATAGCGGTCCAGGATAAAGGACTAGCGCTACCAACCATCGGGTGCCCCCGCATATAGTACCCCTGCTTGAACACAACCAGAACACTCCGAGTTATCGAGGATTCCTTGGAACTCCTAAGTCTTCAGAGCTTTCACAACACCAATCCATTTCCGAACACGAGTCCTGCCACTCAACCCAGTCTATTATACCACAGCCTTGTTCCATCCCGGGCTGTCTATCAACTCCTTCAATCCTACTCCTTATCTGAGCCCCCGACCAAAGAGCCAAAACTTCATCATGCTATAACTTCCAAACCGTAGATGCAATTAGCGAGCCACAACTTCCAGCATGATCCACTACAACCCTAGGTCTCCACCCTGGATCTCACATCCAATAGAGCCAATAATTTGGATCGATGTCGATTCGATCCAAAACCTTAGCCATTTACAGCTCCGTTTTTCTTCCAACCTCTAGTGCACTTCCCCTTGATGCCTTAGACCCTGATCCCTCTCTCTTAGCCTTCAGGTCTTCTCTTCCATGCATCATGGTTCAATCCATTAAAGATGATCCATCCAATCTTCAATACTTGGCCTATCCTCTGATCCAACTTCATAGAGCAATTCTAAAATCCATGCTCATTTCCTTCGTGGATATCACTTCAATTAGCATGCTAATTTTTGGATCGGTGCCGATCCAAATACTTAGCTCCAACTGTCGTGAAATTTTCAGGGTATCTTCCTGCCATGCTCCAGAGCCTATCCTACAAGTTTTGTGAAATTCCGACAAATTTTGCTCCCGATATGCTCTGATTACCAATCTAAGTCCTAAAACATGCACAACACTACCAATCGAATCAAGCATAGCAAGCAATTCAAACATAAAAGCAAATCAAACATAGCAAATCAAACATAGCAAATCAAACATAGCAAATCATCCATTTACATCCAATATGAACATACAAATCATCCGGTTTAATCTACCATCATTCTAGCATAGATCTAATCTAGCACATAGAATTTCATAGCCAAATATACACAAATGACACTAGCCAATGATCTAATCCCAATTACACGTTTAATTAGGTTAATATAGGGTTTCTAAATCTGAAATTACCTAAGTCTAATCAATTGAATTTGATAATTCTAACTTATAATCACCTAATTACAACATATAATCCATCATAGACTAGCGAGAGATCATAACCACTCACCAAATATACCAAACCTAAGAAATATGATGAAGATCCGATCTGAACAACGAGAAATCAGATGAAGATGCAACCAAAATAATGAGATCAAGCTCCTAGTTGAAGATCTAGCCTCTAATTTGCAATTAGAGACGATTTGAGATGAAATCCAGTGAGATGAATGAAGAATTAGAGAGTAGTTAGGGTTTGAGGCTGATTTGAAATGAAAGATAAACATTCAAATGGTCTCTCTCACCTCATATTGATAGCCAAACTTGATTAGACTAATAGGCTTACTAATTCGGCCTGTTAATCCCCTTCTAATTCTGGTTAGCAGATTTTAAAACTTAAAACTGCTATAACTTCCTAACCACTTATCTGATTTTCCTATATAACCACTCTACGGAATGAAAAATCACCATCCTGAAGTAATGAAAAAGGTTAGAGCATCTAATTCGGCTTCTATCAAAAGTTATAGCCGAAATAAGATCTCTAGAGGCAAAATGGTCAAATAGAAATTCAGAAAAAAATCATAGATGTGTAAAACATCCCTAAAAACCATATCCCAAAATATTAGAATCATACGACCAAAAATGAATTAAATAAAATTATTTTACGATCCTCCAATACGTAAAATACGGGTTGTTACATTCTTCCCCCTTTAGAAATTTCGCCCCCGAAATACCTAAACAAACATAAGCAACTAAGGTTATCTCGCATGCCTACCGATCACTAGCAAACACTTAACAATCGAACTAAACAGTTAAATCAACAATAGCAAACAAAACTTTCATAGCATGTGAAATTCTAATAGTATAAGATACAATGGTACAAGTAGATACGACAGTTGGGTCTTACCACTTGAAGAGTTCTGGATAGGTCGTCCTAATACTCTCTTTAGTATTCTATGTACAATCGCTATCATCCTCACTTTATTACACCTTAACTAGCTTAACTACCTTCCTCCTAAGCTGTTTCATCTCATTCTCAATGATTTGAAGCGGCTTACGAGGTCTTAAAACTTCTGGCTCAACCTCTATTTCTTCCAACTGATCCCGTGCTACCAAGATACCCGAGTCATGCACAAATTTTCATAGGTAGGAGATATGGAAAACATTGTGCACACACGCCATCTTCGGATGTAGGATCACTCTATAAGCCAACTTCCCAATTCTCTCAATAATTGGAAGTGGTCCAACAAATCTGGGTGCTAACTTTCCCTTCCTACCAAATCAAACAACATTCTTCAAAGGAGAAATCTTAACAAATACCATGTCTCCAACTGAGAATTCCAAATCTCTTCTTCTCTTATCTGGATAACTCTTACGACGGTCTTGAGTAGTCCTTATTCATTTTCGAATGATTATATCTTCTCCAACGTCTCTCTAATCATTTCGAGCCTAAGTATCGGTTTCTCACCTGCTTCCTACCAACATGAAGGCGAATTACAAGGTCGTCCATACACTTCATATAGTGCCATGCCAATACTTGATTGGTAATTATTGTTGTATGCAAACTCTACAAAATGCAAATGATCTTCCCAAGATCCTCCAAAGTCTATAATACAAGCTCGAAGAAGATCTTCCAAAATCTGATTAACTCTCTCGGTCTGGCCATCCGTTTATGGGTGATAAGCTATGCTCAAGTGCAGCTCGGTTCCTAAAATCTCTTATAAGCTCTTCCAGAATCCACTGGTAAACAATGGGCCTCTATTGCTTACAATACTCTTCGGCACACCATGGAATCGAACAATCCACTTAACATACAATTCTGCCATCTTGGATGCCGTTCTAGTGGACTTGATAGGTATGAATCTTACACCCTTGATCAGTTGATCTACCACTACCCAAATACCATCACATCCTGCTATAGTCAGTGGCAATCCATCTATAAAATCCATAGATATCTTTTCCCATTTCCATTCGGGAATATCTAGTGGTTGTAGCAATCCACTAGGCTTCTCCTGCTTAGGTTTCACTAACTGGCAATTCATACACTTTGAGATGAATTTTCCAACATCCTTCTTCATACCTTCCTAGTAGTAAGTCCTCTTCATGTTTCTATAGATCTTGTTACCACCAGGATGAATGGTTAATCTAGAATGATGACATTCCCTTAGTACTTCATCTCGTAATCCATCAATATTTGGAACAACCAGTCTCTTATCCTTACGAAGCCAACCTTCTCGGTCAATCTCATATTGCCTCAAATCTTCAGATTCCACTCCCATCTCAATCTTTGCCATGATCTCTACTAGACTAGTACCAATCCTTTTTATGAGATTAGGTCTGATCGATAGACTTGCCAACATCTCAGGCTCGAGCTCATAATGTGGCCTGAAATCAAATTCAGCTACATACTCCATATGCTTCCATTTCAAAAAACATAGTTCCTAATACAGCATGTCTTTTGCTTAGTGCATCTGCCATTGCATTACCTTTCCCTAGTGTTTTGAAAATATCAAAGTCATAAGAGGCCAAAAACTCTAACCACCGTTGTTATCGAATATTAAGATCCTTCTGAGAGAAAAGATACTTCAAGGATTTATGGTCAATAGCTCAAATCTTTCTCCCAACAAATAGTTCCTCCACATCTTCAAAGCAAACACAATCGCTGCTAACTCCAAGTCATGGGTTGGATAATTCCTTTCATGCGGTTTCAACCGTCGACTAGCATAAGCGATAACTCTCCCTTTTTGCTTCAACACAGCTCCAAGACCAGTACCACAAGCATCCGTGTATACTTTCATCTCTTCTTTCCCACTTGGAATAACCAGCATAGGTGCACTCGTCAATCCTCCTTCAGACACAAATGCATGCTCACATCTAGCATCCCAAGTAAAAGTCTGATTCTTCTTTGTCAAGTTGGTTAACGGTGCTGCAATCTTTGTGAAGTCCTTTATGAAACGCCTATAATATCCTTCCAATCCTAGGAAACTTCTCGCATCCATAGCATTCTTGGGGTGGTTCCAATCTTGGATCGCTGCCACCTTTGCAGGATCCACTGCTATTCCTTGTCCTGACACGACATGACCCAAGAATCTTACTTCTTCCTTCCATAAGTGACACTTAGAGAACTTAGCTCTCAACTTTTTCTTTTTCAAAATCTTAAGCACAATCTTCAAGTGCATCTTGTGCTCTTCCTCGGTTTTGGAGTAAATTAGAATGTCTTCCATGAACACAAGCACAAACTTGTTCAACTGATTTCTGAAGACTCTATTCATAAGATCCACAAAGTATGCCAGAGCGTTAGTCAACCCAAAAGGCATCACCAACCACTCGTAGAAAACCGACGGTATCCTAAATGTAGTAATAGGCACACTTTCTTTAGCCGTTCTCAACTGGTGAAATCCCATTGCCAAATCCATCTGAGAAAACACCTTTGCACCATGCAGTTGGTCAAACAAGTCATCAATCCGTGGAAAGCGGATACTTATTTTTATTCAAAACCTTGTTCAGCTCATGATAATCCATACATAACCTCAAAGAACCATCTGCCTTAGTTGTGAATACAACAGGTGTGCCCCATTTGAATATGCTTCTCCGATCGAATCTTTTCATCAGGTCATCCACTTGCACCTCTAACTCTTTTTGGTCTTTGGGTGCCATATGCCTCAAAGGGATCACTATGGGTTTGGCTCCATCCACTAAGTCGATCCAAAACTCGATCTCTCTATGCAGCGGTAATCCTGTCACTTCCTCGAAGACATCAGGTTACTCTCTAGCGATAGGCACAATGACAATCCTTCTTATGGAATCTCAAGCGAATATAGAAAGCTGACCAATACCCCATCCTCTGGTAAGCAGTGTATCACTATTGTTCGTCCTTCCACATTCCCAATTGTTACCTCTAGCTTCTTGCAATCCACAACAGTCGCATACCACTTAAGCCAGTCTATTCCTAAAATAATCCCAAACCTAGCAAAATTAAGAACAAAGCAATCACAAGCAAAAGAACATCCATGACTCGATAACACTAAGCCACGTCAAATCATACAAAGACTAGTAGATCCTCCATTAGGGTTCGTCACAATCAAAGGTCGGTCTACTATCTTGGGTTCCAAATCTAGTCAGCATACTACACCACAAATGAAATAATGCAAAGCTCCAATATAAAAAAGAACTTGTTTGTAACAAAATTGGGCACAACACTATTCGGATGTGTTTGAAGAGATAAAATGAAGAAATTAAATGTAAAATGAGGCAGATATAACAAACACACTAATTAACAGATAAGAAAATGCACAGAAACACACGGATTTAGAGTGGTTCGGCGAATTGCCTACATCCACTATGAAATGGCTGATGTTTACTGAACTTTACTCGCTGATTACAATGGATTACAACAGTACAACCGAAGTGTGATAATGATTCCGCCAGAGTATTGTTATCCCGCCTTTTGGCAAGGCCGTGACACCAAGCACTTGACTAGAAACAAAAGACAGTTCGTCTAAAAAATCAGCTATACGCAGGTTCACTATGGATATCGACGAATTTTGTCCGAGTCCAGATTGAGCTATAATTGGTAAGGCACGGTAGGCAAAGTCAAGAGAGCCAACGTTCCAAGTTTCAAGTAAATCTGAGTTCATATGCTCAAGTTATGATCGATTCAATCTAGAGGAAACGGCCCAGCCTTAGTATCCATCACTATGGTTGATTTCGTATCCACCAAAGGTACACTCGGTTCGCATCGATCATGTTTGCATCGACCAGTTAATAGCAGCTCGTATCGATCAGGTTGGCAGTGTTCGAATCTATCGAATTCGTATCGATGGACTTCGTGTCCATCAACAGGTGTTGTGCCTCGTAACAATTGGCCAGTGTCTGCTTCGCATCCATCATAGAAGCCTTACTTCGTATCCATCGAAAAGCTACAGTTCGCATCGATTGGCTTCGTATCCATTGAGAAGCTACGTGGTTCGTATCTATCAAGGAAAGGCCTGTTCGTAACCATCGACCATCAGTAGTTCATGTCCATCAATGATTGCTGTTTGAATCCATGAGTGAGGTTTTATTCGAATCCATCAAGCCAGCGAACCTGGGTGACGTGTCATCCCACAATACAAACAAGGCGAGATTTATGGAGTCGATACGGTCAACTCGGAGTAAAGACCGGATCGAGGCGAAGTGTGCGCGCCACATCATCTCAGAAACACGTGCAACCATCGATGCGAGGGCATCGATTCGAAGCTATGGAGTCGAACCAAACAGCCACCGAAATAGTCCATTTCGTATCGACTATTTCTCGCAATCCACTGATCCAAATTCAATGAAATTTTCACAGAAGCTTGCATACACACTAAGGAACGTCTCTGCCAGATTTCAGCTCGATTGGACGTTTTCTTGATCGATTCGAATGGATTTCGAATCGATCCCAAAGTGGGCCCAGATTTCCTAAAGGCGGGCGCGTGGCCCCCCTCACGGGCCAGAAGTGGTCTCCCAAAATTTAGGCAAAATATCAGCCTCCTACACCTATAAATAGGACCCCTGGTCATTCAGAAAAGAGGATCTGGATTCTGAAGCGTCCAGACTCTGCCGGATTAAGATTTGCATCCTACCTTTGCTGTCAAATTCGAAATCTAATCTGTAATCTGCTGTCGTTCGCTGTAATCGCTTGTAATCGTTGAAAGAGAATCAATAAAATCATCAAAACTTCATAGTGGACGTAGGCAATACGCCGAACCACTCTAAATCGCTTGTCTTTGCATTTTACATTTCTGTTTGTTGGAGTTTTTGTTAGATAATCTCTGTTTTATATTTATATTCTTCATTTTATCTCTTCAAAAAACTTCCGAAGAGTGTTGTGCCCATTTTTGGTACAAACAAGTATCGGCATAGAGAAGCCAAAAAGTCCATTTTCTATAGGTCTAGGGTCACTATTTATAGGCGTAGGCAGCAAATATCTCGCTTAGATCTCGGAAGACTTCTTCTCTCACATGAGTGGGCCCACGAGAGCGAGTTCAAGTGATTTCGACTCGATCCGCAAATGGTCCTTTGGGGCTGAAATTTGTCAGGTACGTTCTTGAGGTTGTAGGCAAGCTCCTGTGAAAATTTGGTGGCATTTGGATGTGTAGATTTTTAGTTATGACCGATGCAAGTTTGAATTTGTTGAAGGCTGTCGAGTTCGCACCGCTTTTGTTCGCATCGCTTGATATTTAGAGTTTCATCCGCACTCTGGGACTTAAGTATTTTACGGGCGGTCAGTCACACCCGTTTGATATTTAGAGTTTCGTCCGTACTCTAGGGACTTAGATTGATTCGTGGGTGGTCAGTCACACCCTCTCTGCGTTTATATTCTGGCCCGCACTCCGGGGACTCGAAGTTGTCTTACGGGTGGTTGTTTCATACCTGGTTTGTGTTATACTCTAATCCACGCTCCGGGGACTTAGAGTTAGCCGATGGGTGGTCAGTTACACCCATTTTGATGTTTATACTCCAGTTCGCACTCCGGGAATCTAGAGTTGGTTAACAGACGGTCGATAACATCTGTTTCGAGTTTCAGAATTTCGTTCACATTCCGGGAACGATGGATCTATCAAGATCGTGGATGGTCGATTTACATCCACCCTGAGCCAATAAGCAAGGTCATTAGATGGACGAGTCCATCCTCCTCGAACTTGGTTTAAATACGGGCGAAGTCGTTAGGTGGACGGATCCACCCTCCTCGAAACCGTATTTGTAAGTTTATACTCTAGCTCGCACTCTGGGAGCCGGAGTTAGTTAGAGGATTATCGTGTATCAATCCTTTTCTGGCTTTAGTGTAATGGCTTGCCCCCGAGCTCGGGTTTCACTTAGCGAGTGACCGATCGTATCACAGTCACTCCCTATTTGAATAAATCCCACCATAGGATGGAACTTAGCTCTCCGTGCATTGTGATGGTCGTATGACACATTTTAAAAATCACTGCTCTGGCTTGAAGAGATTGCAGTTTATTGCTGAAATAATAAAATACGGCAAAGTCAGTTTCCTTATTACAAATTCAAATTTCGAAATGCATAAATAAATTTCAAAAGAAAAGCATACTGAATGAATAAATAAAGCCTGTTATGTGTAGTAGCGACGAAGGCTCTCACTGTTCCAAGCTCTCGGCAAAGTGAGACCATCAACGGTCGATAATTTAAATGTGTCGTCTCCGAGTCTTCATTCAATAACATACGGTCCTTCCCATGTTGGCTTCATATGTGAAGAAACCGGGTAAATTCTCTTAAGAATGAGATCGCCGGGTTCAAAGGTTCGGGGTCGGACCTTGGCATTGTACAATCGGGCGACTTGACTTCGGTACGCGGATGCCCTCAAATCAGCCTCTTCTCGCTTCTCATCCAATAAATTCAGAGATTCGGCAAGTAATATAGAATTTGTCTTCGGATCATAATATGTCACATGATGAGAAGGTACTTCCAACTCGACTGGAATAACGGCTTCTGAACCGCAAGAAAGTGAAAAAGGAGCGTGGTCGGTTGCGGACTTGTGGGTTGTTCAATAAGCCTATAGGGCCATGGGAAGTTCATCGATCCATTTGCCCCCAGCCTTTTCCAGTCGTTTCTTTAGAATGGACTTTATAACTTTATTAACAGCTTCGACCTGTCCATTCGCTTGAGGGTGTGCAACTGCCGAGAACTTCTTCTGGATATGGCATCGTTGATAGAAATTCTTAAATTCAACACTGTCGAATTGGGCTCCGTTGTCAGTGATGATGGTATGTGGGGGACCAAATCGACAGATAATGTTGTGTACCACAAAGTTGATCACTTTCTTCATTGTGTAGTAGCAAGGGGCTTAGCTTCCGCCCATTTGGTAAAGTAATCATCTGCAACGATGGCGTACTTCGCATCACCTTTAGCCAGACGTAGAGAACCAATAATGTCGATGCCCCATACTGCGAATGGCCAGGGACTGACCATCTGAGTTATTTCGGTAGGCGGAGCTCTCGGAATCCGAGCATGTTTCTGCCATCTGTCACATTTCCTGACGTAATCCGATGCATCGCGATTTACAGTCGGCCAATAATATCCATACCGGAGTACTTTTTTAGCAAGAGCTTGCCCCCTGGTGTGATCGCCACATTCTCCTTCATGTAGTACTCGATCGATTTCATCGTGGGTGATACACCGGAGTAAAGGAACTGAGTACCCCCTTCTATACATGACTCTATTCTGAATAGTGAACCGCGAAGCCTTTGGAAGAACTTGTCTTTTTTCACTCCTGTGCTCTGGAAGGGTTCCATGCTCGAGATAGTTTCTGAATGGAGTCATCTATGACTCCTTATCAAGAATGACTTCAAACACCCAGTCTCTACGGGAATGAGTCCCATCTGCTGTGCTTCGCCGGTACTGGCTAACTTTGCCAAGGAATCAGCCTTCTGATTGTGTTCTCGGGGTATGCAATAGATGGCATAATAATCGAACTGATTCAATATTTCCTGGACCCAAGTGAGATAAGCAGCCAGTCTCCGGTCTTTAGCTTGGTACTCCCCCCGAACTTGGCACACGACCAATTGTGAATCGCAATAAATCTCCACAGTAATAACTCTTAAATCTTTGGCTAGCCTTAATCCAACGAGCAGGGCTTCGTATTCGGCCTCATTGTTGGTCGCACGAAAATCGAATTTTAAAGCATAGCATATAGACCGGCCTTCAGGAGTTTCAAGTACAACCCCGACGCTTGAACAACGGTCATTCGATGCACCATCAGTATGTAGCTTCCAGACATATTTGGGAGATTCACTATTTTCGGGCAAGTCCTCCGGGATAGTGAATTCGGCAATGAAGTCTGCTAGGACTTGTCCTTGAATAGCTCGCCTTGGTGTGTAAGTGATGTCGAACTGGCTCAGCTCGATATTCCATTTGAGCAACCTACCAGACGTCTCAGGCCGCGTAAGGACCTATCGTAACGGCTGGTCAGTGTAAACAGTGATAGGATGAGCCTGAAAATATGGATGGAGCTTTCTCGAGGCAATGACAAGATAGTAAGCTAACTTCTCCAACCTCGGATAATTTCTTTCTTCTCCGGTCAGTCATTTGCTGATGTAATAGACCGACCGTTGTATCCGATCCTCCTCCCGAACTAAAGCAGCACCGATTGTATTTTTGACACCGCCAAGTAAATGTACAGTTTCTCATGATCGATAGGCTTTGACGAATGGGGGGAGTGGACAGATGCTGAACCAGTGCTCGGAATGTGTCCTCACATTCTGCAGTCCATTCAAAGTTCTGTTGATCAGATCGAAAAAGGGAATGCATTTGTTGGTGGATTTTGAAATGAACCTGCTCAGTGCTCCTACCTTCCCATAGAGGCTCTGAACTTGCTTTATAGTCCTTGGAGTCTCAAGATTTCTAATTGCCCAAATTTTCTTAGGATTGGTGTAACAACCCGTATATTTGGACCATTTAAATTGACAATAATCCACACATGTCAACTTAAATAGTACAAAACACGAATCATTAATGGAGTATATGTATATAAATGAGAATCATCACAGAATCACAGAAAATACAACATAACAGAATAGTGCAGCGGAATTACAACAATGTCATAATAGTAGTTCATGAAGCTACTAAGTAAATACAACAATGTCTCAAATAAAAGGAATACAACAACATAGATGTCCAAATAGCCAAATGGAAAGAACAATACTGATAAAGATAAGATAGTCTTCAAGTCTTCAGCTCCAAGTAAGCAGCAACAACAATCCTCAGTCTGATCCGAGCATATGCACAAACAACCACTCGAATCAGGACATATATTTTTATACAGATAATATGGTTCAACATTTTAAATGACAATAACTCAAAGATGGATGGAATAAACATCTTTCGGGATCCGATAAACTATCTATACATAGTAGAGTACGATAAATAGATAATGTCTAACAGTAATATAAAGATATCAAAATAGTGTTAAGTCATGGCCCATTCCACCCTTAACACATTTTTATTCCCAAAAGCATATACAAGACCGTAGTTTCCCCAAAACCGGAAGTCACCAGAGGGCAATCCATATACTAAAGGTACAAATCAAAATCGTAGTGGTCGCGTATAAATGGAATACAGGTATGACAAGGCACATGAGGCTATACCCAAGGTAGTGATACTACCGTTCGCCTGATCCGGACTGGTGAGAACGCAACGCCGCAGCGCCCGCAACACCGTGAAACAACACTCCCAATCAAGGGTGCGCACCAATCAATCACAAAGTAAAAGAATAGTTTACGAAGAAGTGTGTCCACTTGAGGTAGCTAATCCTCCATTGGCCCGGCACAGCTCCTGTTTTAGTCATTTCCAATTTGACACAAGTGTCAAGGTTATCCATTATCGTTCACTTTCTTCAATCATCAACGTTCGCCAATCCAACCACTTCATTCTGGATCATCACTTCGCGTATGGTTATTAAAGTGGTTTCCGGTTTAGACAGTGAGTATGTCCCAAACCGACTCCGGTTCCTTTAATAACCTTCGTGATTATAACACCGATTGGTCGTTAATATATTTTAAAACCAAAACGATTTCAATTTCAATTCGAAATTCGCAAATCGACAATTCGTTAGCCTTTCGAAATCAATTTCCAAAATTATGTTTCAATCTTTCCAATTTCAATTTCGACATTTCCATACTTCAATTTCAAACTTTCAATTAAACAATTCGAATATTCATTGCATTTTGTATATAAGTTCATTCCAAAATCATTTAACTAAATTTACGTTCAAAACGATTTAAATCAATTATCGCTTCCATTCGATATTCATTAAATTTATTTATCATTAAGCAATTTCAATTTAATTTCCAATTTATTACGTTACTTCTTAAGTTCATTTTCATTATCAAAGTTTCAACTTATTTACAATTACATTTGTCGAATCCAATTCCTTTTTAATTTCAAGTCTTTCATTTGTTTCGATAAAACGCATTCTATTTCTTATCAAAGATATTCCTTCCAAATTTCAAACTTAGTTAAAACTTATTTTCACTTGTTCAAAAATTCAATTACTCTTAATAAAGATATTCAATTCAATTTTTAATTTGGAATTCGATCTCATCAAATTTCAATAATTTCAAATCTTAATTATTTATTATTCAAACTCATTCATTAATGATTCCAAACTTAATTATTCATAAATTCAAAATTTAATTATTAATTATTTCAAACCTCGTTATTAATAATTTCACACTTAACTATTTAAAATTTTCAAAACTCTTATTAATTATTTCAAAAATTAATTATCAAATAATTCTAAGTTTAATTATTAAATAATTAAATTTTTAAACAATATTCTTTTGTCAATTACTACTTTAATATTCGTTCCAAATTCAAATATTCACATTTACATTCATTTCAATTTAAATTCCAAATTATTCAAAACTTTGTTATTCGTCAAATAAAACTTTATTTTTATTTAAATCAAAACATTTGGCCAATCGGGTTTATTTTCATTTTCTATCCTAAGTCAAAATTGTTTGGGTATTTATCATTTCAACCCGATTCCATTTAAATTCAAAATCAAAACAAACAAAGGGAACTTGCAGTGTGATAGCTGGGATGGTGTCAAAGTAAATAAACAAGCAATAGCATCCATTCACAACGGTTCAACAATTTCAAATAATCCCGAAATAATCGTATTTATTTACGCCAACTAATATAACTATTTCTAGAATCTACTCTATCATTTCAAGTAGATTAAAGATCATAACAATTCGGTTTCACTTGTCGTTCAATTTCAATTACAACAGTTAATTCAATACGTTCAAGAGTCCAAAGTGAAATTTATCAATTTCTACGTGTCAATTAACTTAACAATTTAAAGGTTCAATTTAACTAATCAATATTTATCATATAAAGGTGTCAAGTTAACAATCAAAATTCGGCATATATAATTCATTTTAAATCGTTAACCATCCTATATTCAATTTTTAACTTGCAATTAATTTATCACTTAACAATAACAATTTACATCCAATTCAACATCGCATAGCAATCATTTATCAATTCAAACTTGTATAAGAATATAGTCGTGAAAATTAATTCACCTTTCGTGGATAATAAATTTGACGGCGAAGCACGAAGAAAAAAGAACAGAGTCGGTATAGCACGAACAACGAACACTGTAAATCGACAAAAGGAAACGATATTAATACAATGAACATTGTATATAATTTATAAATTTATATAAATGCGCTTACCGAAGACGGAGGAAAAGAACGAAGCTGAAAATTTTCTGCTGCGAAAGAAGTCAGACGGTTGCTTCTGCACAACAACGAAAAAGAAAAGTCGGTACCAAAAGATATTTGCTTGAATGCTTTTCAACAAAATCTAGAATTATAAGCTAAACTCATATCCCTTTTTTTTTATAGACCGTGACTTCATAGAGTTGTACACGTCGCCAACAACATGCATTCTCTCATCTGCGAGCTACAACACACGCAACCCTCAATACACTAAAACGCTAAATCACCACACCCAACACACACACAGCCAAACATTTACATCCCCTGTAACACACACATGCAACACAATGCACATCCTCATATACTTGCACACGTGCACGTGCATACTGCATGCACTACTCACATGGATACAGGCAAGACAGTGGAGGGCGTGGCGCACTGGTGGCCGGCGTGGGCGAAGGCGGAGAGAGGCGTGGTAGTGGTGGCTTCGAGCGGTCCGAGGTAGGGGTGCAGGCGAGGGGAGAGTGGGTGGTTGGGCTGGGGACGTGTGCTAGGGAGGCGGAAGACTGGGTATGGTCGGTGAACAAGGCAGAGAACGCGAGCAATAGGAGACGCAACTTCTCAGACCAAAATGAAGGAGCCTGAGTATGGGTTTCGGCAGCCAGATGGCGGTGGAGGGAAGCTATGCTGGCGGAGTGATGGGCACGGTAGAGGGGGAGACGAGGTGGTGGTGATTGGTGTCAGGCGGAGGGTGGTGCTCGGCTGGGAAACTGGGTGAGGCTGTGGGGCCAGCTAGCAGGTGCGGAAGATGGTGGCGACGCGGAGACAGGGGAGGCAGTGCGTCAGGGTGGAGGACTGGGAGGTGGGGTTGCTCGTACGTGAGTGAAGTAGGAGTGGATAGGAAAGAAAAGAAGAAAATGTTTGGACTATCATCTTTGTTTGCAGAAAAATAATAAGAAGAAGAATGGGAGAGTTTACCTGATGCTTGGAAGCAGAGAGAAGGAGATTTGAATAAACAGCGAATGGTACTTGGTCTTTGAAAATATAGGAACAGAAGTGAAATGTTGCTTATTTTCACAAATTAAGTAACAGTGGAATTTGCATTGAGTTCCTAAAAGGTCACGTTCATTCCCATTCCCTACCTATCCACTAGTACTAGCTACCCACTACCTCATTAATTACCAGCCGATTCATGATTCAAAATTTATTTTGTAAACGGCTGACAAAATTTTGGGCTGCCCATTTTTATTTAACTGGTCCGACCGGAACCGATAAATTGACACGACGGATGATGTCGGACTTCGATTCGCGCAAATAAATATACCGTTATGATCAGTGTGACGATGCGCTTCCAACGGTACACAGATTATTGCGATACGATGATTTTATAAAATTTGCATTTACGCCGCTTAAATTGTACGATTTGCAAAACAATTTAAATGGAGCAGGCGAGGACAGTTTTAGACGAAACGAATTACAAAATCTTGATCAGAATAATTTTTACAACATAACTGTGTAAAAATATTTGGGTTTGGAAGATAAATTTTACGCAGCTTTATATGGACTGATATACAGTAAAACGCGAACGGATTTTTCTGTAATATTTTTCAACGAAACTTTTTCTATGTCCATTTCTAACTAGACGTATAACATAAATAAAGTTTGGACGTAAATTGAGATCGTTATAATTTCAAAATTTTTATTGAAACGATGAATTTAAAATTTAAAAATTGGGTCGAAATTTAGGGTCGTTACAATCTCCCCCACTTAAAACTTTTCGTCCTCGAAAAGGAACGAGACGAGTGAAGTAGAAATGAAATAAGTAGAAAAGTCAAGATAGATTTCGAGAATTTTGGATGATACCTGAAATTAATAGTTCGGGGTTTGAATCCCGAATACTATCCTCAGTTTCCCATGTGCAATCTCGCTCATCTGTGCTCCACTGTACTTTGACGAGATTTACCGACTTCCTTCTGAGTTGCTTTGTCTCACGATCAACTATCTGAAGCGGCTTCCGCTCAATAGTCAAGTCTGGCTCAATAACTATCTCATCCAACTGAGCAGTAGGAATGGTCATAGATGGATCGTGCACAACCTTGCGAAGATGTGAGACGTGGAACACGTTGTGCACACCGGCGAACTTCTCTGGTAATACAACTCTATAGGCCAAAGTTCCAACCCTTTCCGTAATCTCAAATGGGCCAACAAATCTAGGGGCAAGCTTTCCCTTCCTCCCAAATCGAATAACATTCTTCAAAGGCGACACTTTCAGAAATACTTTGTCTCCTACACTGAATTCGAGATCTCTTCTCCTTTTGTCAGCATAGCTCTTTTGTCTATCCTGTGCCGTCTTTATCTTCTCCCTGATTTCTTCGACTTTTTCAGAAGCTTCCATAATCATTTCTGGTCCAAGCACTAATCGATCTCCAGACTCAATCCAACAAGCTGGCGACTTGCACGGCCGTCCATATAAGGCTTCGAACGGTGCCATACCAATGCTTGCCTGGTTTATAAAGGATAATTAATTTAAATTCAAATATACTTATTCAAATTTGGAATTCAAATTCTTTACCTGGTAACTATTATTATAAGTGAATTCAACCAAGTGAAGATGGTCTTCCCAAGATCCACCAAAGTCAATAATACAAGCCCGGAGAAGGTCTTCCAAAATCTGATTCACCCTCTCAGTTTGGCCATCTGTTTGAGGATGATACGCTGTGCTCAGATTCAGTTTGGTGCCCAAAGTATCCTGAAATGCCTTCCAGAATTTACTGGTAAAAATAGGATCTCGATCGCATACAATACTAGATGGTACACCATGAAGTTTAACAACTTCTCTCATGTATATCTCGGCCAAGCTCGAAGCTGTACGAGTGGTCTTGACTGGAATAAAGTGTGCGGACTTCGTCAGTCTGTCGACAATCACCCATATGCTTTCGTTACCCTTTCTAGTCCTTGGCAGCCCATCAATAAAGTCCATAGAAATCTGCTCCCATTTCCAACCTGGAATCTCTAGCGGTTGGAGCAATCCTGCTGTCTTTCTGTGATCAGCTTTAACTTGTTGGCAAGTGGTGCACCTGCTAACATAGGTAGAAATATCGCGCTTCATCCCACTCCACCAATATAACTTCTTCATATTCTGGTACATTTTAGTGACACCGGGATGAAATGAAAGTGAAGACTTATGATTTTCTCTCAGCACTTCCTGTCTAAGACCATCAACATTAGGAACACAAATTCGATTATCAATCCTCAAGATTCCATTACTATCAACATGTGCGCCCAGTTTATTATCAGCATTTTCCACTCTGCCAAGAACTATTTCTTTGATGCGATAAAGCAAAGTGTCCTCATATTGTTTGGCTATAATACGATCTATAAGAGCTGGGGAGACGGAAAGCTGGAATAACATTCCTTCGACAAGATTACAACATATCATAGCTTGGTTTCTGCTCAAAGCATCGGCTACGGCATTTGCTTTCCCCGGAGTGTAGTTAATATCAAGATCATATGCAGCTAGAAATTCGAGCCATCGGACTTGTCTCTGATTCAAATCCTTTTGCGAGAAGATATATCTCAATGACTTATGGTCAGTGAATAACTCGAATTTTGCTCCCAATAGATAGTGCCTCCATAGCTTAAGAGCAAATACAACCGCAAGAAGCTCTAAATCGTGGGTTGCGTAGTTTGTCTCATGGGTCTTTAACTGACGACCAGCATAGGCAATAACCTTTCCTTCCTGCATTAAAACAGCTCCAAGTCCATCTCGACAAGCATCTGTATATACAGTCAATCCTTCGCTACCATCAATAACTGTAAGAACCGGGGCAGAGGTCAACTTTCGTTTCATCTCGTTGAAAACTGCTTCGCACTTTTCACTCCAGATAAATTTCACATTCTTTCTGGTCAGTGCGGTAAGTGGTGCGGCAATACGAGCAAAGTTTTCTATAAATCTGCGGTAATTGCCGGCCAAACCCAAGAAACTGCAGATGTCTGTAGGAGTTTTGGGAGTCTCCCAATCCTGCAAATTCCAACGATTCGAATTAAGAAATTGATAAGTTGTTTTGATAGAATTGACAAGTAAGAATAGAACTTACTTTGATTACGGCGATCTTAGCTGGATCGACCGAAATCCCATTCTCTGAAACAATATGGCCAAGAAATCGAACTTCATCTTTCCAAAAATGGCATTTTGAAAACTTGGCTTTAAGCTGATGGCTGCGTAGAGTTTCAAGAACAAAAGCCAAATGCGACCTATGCTCTTCCTCATCCTTAGAGAAGACGAGAATGTCATCGATGAAAACAAGAACAAACTTGTTAAGAACATCCCGGAAAACTCTATTCATCAAATCGACGAAATAAGCTGGAGCATTAGTAAGACCGAACGGCATAACCAGCCATTCAAAGAAACCAGTCTCAGTGCGGAATGCTGTCTTAGGAATACTCTCCTCGGCAATTCTGAGTTGGTGAAAGCCAGTAGCCAGATCGAGTTGAGAGAATACTTTAGCTCCATGGAGCTGGTCGAAGAGATCGTTGATGCGGGGCATCGGATATCGGTTCTTGTGTGTGAGCTTGTTCAGCTCTCTATAGTCCACACACATTCTGAGGGAACCATCTGATTTTGTGACAAACACTACTGCAGCACCCCATTCTGAATGACTTCGCCGAATCAATCCTTTAGAAAATAAATCTTCAATTTGAACATTCAACTCTGCCTTTTCTTTAGGAGCCATTCTCCGAGGAGGGAGAATTACTGGTCGGGCACCAGGAATAAGGTCAATGCGGAATTCGATTTCCCGCGGTGGTGGTAGAGAATTGACTTCTCCAAATACATCAGAAAAGAATTGAACAACTGGAGTAGAGCTTAGTTCATTTGGATGGGAGTCAAGTGAAAATATAAAACTCCCAGCATATTCTTGAGGTGATTTGCCTTTAATAACCAAAGGCATACTCTTGTCATCGATAAGAGAGATTGTTCGAGCTTTGCATGAGATAACAGCTTCAAACTTCCGTAGCCAATCAATGCCTAATAAAACATCAAATGCCTCGAATCCGAGGACATAGAAATCCCAAGTGAAGTGATGAATGCCATGCATAAGAGTGACATATTTACAAACCCTTCTAAGGTTAGCGGGCCCTCCAATAGGGTTTGATACACATAAGAAGGTAGATGAAAGAATGGGTTCCAAACCAAGTTTATTGCACAAATCAATAGATACGAAACTATGTGTTGCTCCGGTATCAAATAGAACTTTAACTGGTAAAGTATGCAATATAAAAATACCCTGTAATGTACCTTGGTTATCAGTAGGAGCAGGTGGGGTAGGTGGATCATGGGCGGAAGAAGTCATAGCAAATACCCCGGCCGTCTTTCCCTTTTTGTACATAGGACAATCCCTCTTGAAATGGCCTGGCTGCAGACATACGTGACAGAGGTCGTTCCTGGTATTCTGAGGAGGCGGAATAGCGGCACTAGCAGAGGTTGGACAACTGCTGGCGTAGTGACCCCTCTGGTCGCATTTGAAACAAGTGATAGAGGATAAGTCAATAGGCTTCTTCTGAGAATAGCCAAGCCCAGATTTCTACTGCCAATTCTTCTTCTGTTGCTCGAAATTTTGCTTCCTCTTTCCCGACTGAATAGCTGGAGTCTGAGTAACTGGGGCTTTGGGGACAGATGTTCCCTTGGGCTTTCCCTCGTATCGAAGAGCAAAATCCATCAACTCAGTGAAAGTTCCATGTACATGAGCGGTGAGGAGCTCATAATACTCTGGGCGTGCGCCATGTATGAATTTCTCGTTTTTGAGCAGAGGCGTGTCGATCAAACCAGGTCCGAACTTGGAGAGTTCATTAAACCTCCTTTCGTACTCAGTAAAGGTCATGCTGCCCTGCTTGAGATCCATGAAAGACCGATAGAGTTGGGCCTTCCCAACAGCTGGCATCCACTGAGCCATAAAGGACTCCCTATTACAAGTGATATGAAACGAATCAAAATTATGACGAGATAAGATAGAAATTTATTTAGTTGGAATTTAGATAGATTGCTACCTAAACTGGGCCCATGTGATAGTTTCCTCATCAGTTCGAGAAGTGACTGATTCCCACCAATCTTGTGCAGCATCCTGAAGCTGCCAAGCGGCCAACTTGCGCTTCTGAGCATCTGCGATCTCTAAGCCAGAAAAGATCCTTTCCAAACTCTTTAGCCATTGTTGTGCTTCGATAATACTCTCGGAGCCAGTAAATTTGACTCCTCCAAGCTGAGTATACTCCTTGCTAAGAGTGGAGAATCGGACTGCGGGAGCTGGAGCATGTGGACCAGGAGCATTTCCACCCCTGCCTCTAACGTTTCTTCTGGTAGCCATCCTGGAATACCAAAAGTGATTTAGAATCAAAGATAGAAATTTATAGAACTTAAGGAAATTCTATTCAACGAATTCAATACGAAAGATGAATCAAAGGAGGTGGATTCTGCAATGATTCTCCTCAATCTAGGGTATGTTCACCCTATCTCTAATGAGCTTTAAACTCCACAGGCTAAGGTTATCGGGAACCAAAGCTCCGATACCAACTGTAACAACCCGTATATTTGGACCATTTAAATTGACAATAATCCACACATGTCAACTTAAATAGTGCAAAACACGAATCATTAATGGAGTATATGTATATAAATGAGAATCATCACAGAATCACAGAAAATACAACATAACAGAATAGTGCAGCGGAATTACAACAATGTCATAATAGTAGTTCATGAAGCTACTAAGTAAATACAACAATGTCTCAAATAAAAGGAATACAACAACATAGATGTCCAAATAGCCAAATGGAAAGAACAATACTGATAAAGATAAGATAGTCTTCAAGTCTTCAGCTCCAAGTAAGCAGCAACAACAATCCTCAGTCTGATCCGAGCATATGCACAAACAACCACTCGAATCAGGACATATATTTTTATACAGATAATATGGTTCAACATTTTAAATGACAATAACTCAAAGATGGATGGAATAAACATCTTTCGGGATCCGATAAACTATCTATACATAGTAGAGTACGATAAATAGATAATGTCTAACAGTAATATAAAGATATCAAAATAGTGTTAAGTCATGGCCCATTCCACCCTTAACACATTTTTATTCCCAAAAGCATATACAAGACCGTAGTTTCCCCAAAACCGGAAGTCACCAGAGGGCAATCCATATACTAAAGGTACAAATCAAAATCGTAGTGGTCGCGTATAAATGGAATACAGGTATGACAAGGCACATGAGGCTATACCCAAGGTAGTGATACTACCGTTCGCCTGATCCGGACTGGTGAGAACGCAACGCCGCAGCGCCCGCAACACCGTGAAACAACACTCCCAATCAAGGGTGCGCACCAATCAATCACAAAGTAAAAGAATAGTTTACGAAGAAGTGTGTCCACTTGAGGTAGCTAATCCTCCATTGGCCCGGCACAGCTCCTGTTTTAGTCATTTCCAATTTGACACAAGTGTCAAGGTTATCCATTATCGTTCACTTTCTTCAATCATCAACGTTCGCCAATCCAACCACTTCATTCTGGATCATCACTTCGCGTATGGTTATTAAAGTGGTTTCCGGTTTAGACAGTGAGTATGTCCCAAACCGACTCCGGTTCCTTTAATAACCTTCGTGATTATAACACCGATTGGTCGTTAATATATTTCAAAACCAAAACGATTTCAATTTCAATTCGAAATTCGTAAATCGACAATTCGTTAGCCTTTCGAAATCAATTTCCAAAATTATGTTTCAATCTTTCCAATTTCAATTTCGACATTTCCATACTTCAATTTCAAACTTTCAATTAAACAATTCGAATATTCATTGCATTTTGTATATAAGTTCATTCCAAAATCATTTAACTAAATTTACGTTCAAAACGATTTAAATCAATTATCGCTTCCATTCGATATTCATTAAATTTATTTATCATTAAGCAATTTCAATTTAATTTCCAATTTATTACGTTACTTCTTAAGTTCATTTTCATTATCAAAGTTTCAACTTATTTACAATTACATTTGTCGAATCCAATTCCTTTTTAATTTCAAGTCTTTCATTTGTTTCGATAAAACGCATTCTATTTCTTATCAAAGATATTCCTTCCAAATTTCAAACTTAGTTAAAACTTATTTTCACTTGTTCAAAAATTCAATTACTCTTAATAAAGATATTCAATTCAATTTTTAATTTGGAATTCGATCTCATCAAATTTCAATAATTTCAAATCTTAATTATTTATTATTCAAACTCATTCATTAATGATTCCAAACTTAATTATTCATAAATTCAAAATTTAATTATTAATTATTTCAAACCTCGTTATTAATAATTTCACACTTAACTATTTAAAATTTTCAAAACTCTTATTAATTATTTCAAAAATTAATTATCAAATAATTCTAAGTTTAATTATTAAATAATTAAATTTTTAAACAATATTCTTTTGTCAATTACTACTTTAATATTCGTTCCAAATTCAAATATTCACATTTACATTCATTTCAATTTAAATTCCAAATTATTCAAAACTTTGTTATTCGTCAAATAAAACTTTATTTTTATTTAAATCAAAACATTTGGCCAATCGGGTTTATTTTCATTTTCTATCCTAAGTCAAAATTGTTTGGGTATTTATCATTTCAACCCGATTCCATTTAAATTCAAAATCAAAACAAACAAAGGGAACTTGCAGTGTGATAGCTGGGATGGTGTCAAAGTAAATAAACAAGCAATAACATCCATTCACAACGGTTCAACAATTTCAAATAATCCCGAAATAATCGTATTTATTTACGCCAACTAATATAACTATTTCTAGAATCTACTCTATCATTTCAAGTAGATTAAAGATCATAACAATTCGGTTTCACTTGTCGTTCAATTTCAATTACAACAGTTAATTCAATACGTTCAAGAGTCCAAAGTGAAATTTATCAATTTCTACGTGTCAATTAACTTAACAATTTAAAGGTTCAATTTAACTAATCAATATTTATCATATAAAGGTGTCAAGTTAACAATCAAAATTCGGCATATATAATTCATTTTAAATCGTTAACCATCCTATATTCAATTTTTAACTTGCAATTAATTTATCACTTAACAATAACAATTTACATCCAATTCAACATCGCATAGCAATCATTTATCAATTCAAACTTGTATAAGAATATAGTCGTGAAAATTAATTCACCTTTCGTGGATAATAAATTTGACGGCGAAGCACGAAGAAAAAAGAACAGAGTCGGTATAGCACGAACAACGAACACTGTAATCGACAAAAGGAAACGATATTAATACAATGAACATTGTATATAATTTATAAATTTATATAAATGCGCTTACCGAAGACGGAGGAAAAGAACGAAGCTGAAAATTTTCTGCTGCGAAAGAAGTCAGACGGTTGCTTCTGCACAACAACGAAAAAGAAAAGTCGGTACCAAAAGATATTTGCTTGAATGCTTTTCAACAAAATCTAGAATTATAAGCTAAACTCATATCCCTTTTTTTTATAGACCGTGACTTCATAGAGTTGTACACGTCGCCAACAACATGCATTCTCTCATCTGCGAGCTACAACACACGCAACCCTCAATACACTAAAACGCTAAATCACCACACCCAACACACACACAGCCAAACATTTACATCCCCTGTAACACACACATGCAACACAATGCACATCCGCATATACTTGCACACGTGCATGTGCATACTGCATGCACTACTCACATGGATACAGGCAAGACAATGGAGGGCGTGGCGCACTGGTGGCCGGCGTGGGCGAAGGCGGAGAGAGGCGTGGCAGTGGTGGCTTCGGGCGGTCCGAGGTAGGGGTGCAGGCGAGGGGAGAGTGGGTGGTTGGGCTGGGGACGTGTGCTAGGGAGGCGGAAGACTGGGTATGGTCGGTGAACAAGGCAGAGAACGCGAGCAATAGGAGACGCAACTTCTCAGACCTGCCTGAGTATGGGTTTCGGCAGCCAGATGGCGGAGGAGGGAAGCTATGCTGGCGGAGTGATGGGCACGGTAGAGGGGGAGACGAGGTGGTGGTGATTGGTGTCAGGCGGAGGGTGGTGCTCGGCTGGGAAACTGGGTGAGGCTGTGGGGCCAGCTAGCAGGTGCGGAAGATGGTGGCGACGCGGAGACAGGGGAGGCAGTGCGTCAGGGTGGAGGACTGGGAGGTGGGGTTGCTCGTACGTGAGTGAAGTAGGAGTGGATAGGAAAGAAAAGAAGAAAATGTTTGGACTATCATCTTTGTTTGCAGAAAAATAATAAGAAGAAGAATGGGAGAGTTTACCTGATGCTTGGAAGCAGAGAGAAGGAGATTTGAATAAACAGCGAATGGTACTTGGTCTTTGAAAATATAGGAACAGAAGTGAAATGTTGCTTATTTTCACAAATTAAGTAACAGTGGAATTTGCATTGAGTTCCTAAAAGGTCACGTTCATTCCCATTCCCTACCTATCCACTAGTACTAGCTACCCACTACCTCATTAATTACCAGCCGATTCATGATTCAAAATTTCTTTTGTAAACGGCTGACAAAATTTTGGGCTGCCCATTTTTATTTAACCGGTCCGACCGGAACCGATAAATTGACACGACGGATGATGTCGGACTTCGATTCGCGCAAATAAATATACCGTTATGATCAGTGTGACGATGCGCTTCCAACGGTACACAGATTATTGCGATACGATGATTTTATAAAATTTGCATTTACGCCGCTTAAATTGTACGATTTGCAAAACAATTTAAATGGAGCAGGCGAGGACAGTTTTAGACGAAACGAATTACAAAATCTTGATCAGAATAATTTTTACAACATAACTGTGTAAAAATATTTGGGTTTGGAAGATAAATTTTACGCAGCTTTATATGGACTGATATACAGTAAAACGCGAACGGATTTTTCTGTAATATTTTTCAACGAAACTTTTTCTATGTCCATTTCTAACTAGACGTATAACATAAATAAAGTTTGGACGTAAATTGAGATCGTTATAATTTCAAAATTTTTATTGAAACGATGAATTTAAAATTTAAAAATTGGGTCGAAATTTAGGGTCGTTACAATTGGCTTTGATTCCCCGGGAATTGACGATGAACCCAAGGAATTTTCCAGATGCGACCCCAAAGTGACATTTCAACTGGTTGAGTTTCATTCTGTACTCTCGGAGGATGTTGAACATTGTTTTCAGGTCTTTGATGTGACTGGTGGAGAATCACGACTTTACAAGCATATCGTCCATATATACTTCCATGGTCTTTCCGATCCAGTTAGCGAACATTCGGTCGACAAGTCTTTGATAAGTTTCCCCGACATTCTTAAGTCCGAACGACATCACTTTATAACAATAGAGTCCCAAGTCGGTGACAAAGCTGGTATGCTCCCGATCAGGCAGATGCATCGATATCTGATTATAGCCAGAATATGCGTCCATGAAGGATAAGAGTTCATGTCCGGCCATTGAGTCTACGAGCTGATCGATCTGGGGAAGTGGAAAACTGTCTTTAGGGCAATCTTTACTCAAATCTAAGTAGTCAACGCAAGTTCTCCATTTCCCGTTAGGCTTTCTGACAAGTACAGGGTTGGACACCCATTCTGGATACAACGCATCTCGGATAAACCCGTTCGATCTGAGTTTATCCACCTCTTCCTTAAGGGCGGCAGATCTCTCTAGGTCCATACCATGCCTTTTTTGCTTGATCGAGACATGCCGTGGGTCAATATTCAATGTGTGGCTCGCGATGTCCGACGAGATCCCACACATGTCGAAGTGCGTCCAGGCAAACACATCGAGGTTTGCCCGGAGAAATTCAACCAATTCCTCCTTCATCTGTTGGCTTAACTGAGATCCAATCTTCAGCATTCTAGAGTCATCATCATTATCGATTAGAACATCGATCGTCAGCTCTGCCGGAGAAGCCTGACTATCCTTAACCTCATCCTCGCTTTCAGTATCTCTCGGGTCAAGATCTTTTGGGAATTTGTTGTGGTGCCCGGGCCTCGGCCCAGGCATTAACTGTCAATTTTCCGCAAAGCGGACACAGAGAGATTCATCTACGTCCTTTCCCTTTTCTTTTTGCTGCGCTTCCCGCAGCTCAGCAACATAATAGGCTCGTCCCGCAGCCTGGTCTCCCTGAATGACTCCGACTCCATTGTCAGTAGGGAATTTCAAAGTTAGACACCATGGGGCGATAACAGCCCTGAACTCAGCTAGGGCTGGTCGACCCAAGAAAGCATTGTATGGTGAATTAATATCCAATACAATAAATTACAATATTCGGACTCTCTTGCGTTCTCCAACTCCCAATTCCACTAGTAGCTCCACCATTCTAGTGGGTATAGTTGCACTTCCATTGAAGCCATGAATACGAGACTGACAAGGCTTCAAATCTTTCGCTTCAATCTTCATCTGATCATAAGCTCGTTGTTTGCGCCAAAAATGGTCATAAACCCCAAATATCGTGAAAGCAATAGTGTGTGAACACAAATCAGTAGTATATAATCACAAATCATAGATCTAAGTAATGTAGAGGATAAAAATGAAGAATAATAAACTTAAAATGGAAAGAAATAGACAGAGACACAGGATTTATAGTGGTTCGGCGATCTGACCTACGTCCACTCTGAAGCTGATGATTTTATTGATGTTCACTTGATGATTTCAGTTGATTACAGCAGATTACAGTCAATAATGATGATTTATAGTAGTGAAAGTAGTTAGTTGCAGCAGCTATGGAGTTTAGATCTGGATCCGACAGAGTCTAGGCGTTGGAGAATTCAAAGAAGAAGAAGATCCCCTTTTCTGCATGCCTTGGGGCTCTATTTATAGGTGTAGGAGGCTGATATTTCACTCAGATCTCGGGAGACTCCCTCTGGCACGTGACTAGGCCCACGCGCCCAAGCCCGCGAAGTTTCGGTCCGATCCGCGATCGATACGAACGGATTTCGTATCGATCAAGATTGCGTCCGATGGAGTCGAAATTTGGCGTGGACATTCCTTAGCATGCACGTAGGCTTCCGTGAAAATTTCATATCATTTGGACTTGTAGATTAGGAGATATGATCGATACAAATTAGGATCTTCGGTTGGCTGTTTCGTTCGACTCCCTTATTTTGACTCGGTCCTGTTCGATTCGACCACTTCTGTTCGCATCGATGAAAGGGGCACAGTTTGCATCGATGGTTATGCTCTATCATGTGGATACGAAGTGGACATTGGATGAGCGAGTCGAAATGTGGCTCTCTTATGGATGCGAAGCGGAGCGAGTCGAAAAGAGGCTCTCTGATGGATGCGAAGCGGAGCGAGTCAAAAAGAGGCTCTCTGATGGATGCGAAGCGGAGCGAGTCGAAGTAGACCCTGGTGGTCGATGCGGAGCTGATCGAGTCGAACTCAATCGATTCGAACAGCGGCTCTGTGATGGAGTCGAACTCGATCGAGTCGAATAGTGGCCAGTCTATGGGTTCGAACGCGAGGCTATTTCTTATCCAATTTTGCATCGATCATAACTTGAGCATATTAACTCGGATTGACTTGAAATTTGGAACGTTGACTCTCATAGCTTCGCTTGTAATGTCATATCAATTTTAGCTTGATCCGGACTTGTACAAAATTCGTCGATATCCATAGTGAACCTGTGTATAACCGATTTTCTAGACGAACTGTCTTTGATCTCTAGTCAAGTTCTTGGTGTCACGGCCTTGCCAAAAGGCGGGATAGCACTCGCTTAAACAATATGTTCACTGAACTTCCACTGTCCACCAAGATCCTCTTCATCCAAGTAGGACCTATCTGAGCTGAAATGACTAGTTGATCAATGGTTGAGGCCTCGATTCTGTCGGCATCCCTGTCTCGAAAGACAATGTCGTCTGCCATTGTCTTCTGTTGTTTGGCCGGAGCCCCATCTTCCAAATTACTACAACATTCGAAGCTCGCATGCCTAATAGTGCTGGCATACGACTCCATTTCCCTCCAGCTCCGATCTGCTAGATGAGGACCACCACTAACGGTATTAATCACCAACCTCCCATCGATACGAGCGGGTTCCTCCGGTCTAACCTGATTTGGTATCTGGTTTTGATTCGATGGGCCCGCACCTCCAGACTGCGGTACCCGAACAAACTGCTCCAACTTTCTTTCTCGGATTAATTTCTCGATAATATCCTGTAAATGACGACACTCGTTTGTATTATGGCCATAACTATCGTGAAATCTACAATACTTCCCCGTTTGAATCTATTTTTCTAACAATTGCTTCGGAGCAGGTTTCTTATACTGGATAGTATTGCAGGTCTACAAGTACACATTTTCCAGGGACATATTTAAAGGAGTATAAGTGTCAAACATAGGAGCTCTACGTCACGGTCCGCGATTCTGATCCCGTTTCCTGCCCTGATTTCCATCGCCTTTCTGTTGATTCTGTTTATTCTGTATGTTTAACTGCATCTTTTCAGAACTCTCCCCGGTTTGTTTTACAGCGACATTGCTTTGGATTCCTTCCATACTGGGCCCTACATCATCTTTTTTCCTAGACTGTTTCGCATCCTCCCTTCTCAAGAACCGAGCTGCCTTGGAATAGAAATGGTCCAATGACGCAGGAGCTTTTCCGGCCAACCAGTTGCCAAATTCGAAATCGGGATCTATTCCCTTAGTTAGTGCAATCAGAATTTAATTTTCGTTGGGATTACTAATCTCAACGCACGCAACATGAAACCTTTCTAGATAATGTCTGAGTATTTCCCCGGGAGCTTGGGTGACACTGGACAAGGTATTGACATCTTTCGGCCTTGTGACATGCATGTAGAACTGTTCAACAAATTTTGTTGCCAACTGGTCAAAACACGAGATAGATCGTGGTGGTAGACGAGTAAACCACATAGTCGCTATGCCCCTAGGGAGATCGGGAAACTTCGGCATTTGACTGCATCATCAGCCCGTGCGGCATTCATTAACCATTCATACTTTAAAATGTGCTGGTTAGCCTGGTTAGGATCAAAGCTACCTTCATAAACAGGTAGAGTTGGCATTCTGAATCGCCGAGGCAGTTCAGCGTAGAGGATGCCATCGGTGAAGGGGGTATGACTCCGGAAGATTCCCTAGTCGTCATTGGTGAGGCCCTTACTTTCACGGATCATCTGATGGATCATTGTCGGGATGTTTGGCATCTGGACATTCTGAGAATGTTGAGCCAAGGTGTGGTCGGGTTCCACAATGCGAGGATGGGCCGGTCGCGGTCAACGGTCCATATCTCGCCTCCTTGGTTCTAAGTCTTCAGGAACATAAGGCTCAGGAGCATAATCACGTTGATGAAGGTTCAGATCTGTTTGGTTCCGAGCGTCGGCTCCCAACTCAGTAGCAGCGGCAGCAGCGCGGTTGTCAGTAGTGTGATAGCGAACCGTCCCTCCTCAGGAAGAGGGTCCGGTCTGGTGGCTGGTTGACGAACCAACTCTCGGTTGTCCAATAGTCAAAGTGCGCTGATGTCCGGTAGCCTACGTATAGATTCCATCCAGCCGTGGGTAGGTGGATCTACGATTGTAGTCAGAAGAGGCTGATCTTTCAGTGGATGAATAAGAAGCTTGATCCCTTCTGGATCTCCTTCGTCTTTCATAGTTCACTCGATTGGTCAACTCCGCCTTAGCACGGAGCTGCTGAGTAAGCTGCTGGCGGCTTTGAGTCAGCTCTTGCATTAGCAGTTGGAACTCTTCCCTAGTGACAGGGCCTTGCGGATCTGAAGGTCCAGCAGCATTCTGGTCGGTAGGAGGAAGTTGCACGGGGTTTTGTCTATCCCATCCTTCTAGATCTGCAGCTGTTGAAGTAGTCCTAGTGTTGACCATGGTGGATAGCGAAGCTCTCTCCTCAACTTGATACAAATCTGAATAAGATGGAAGAACTTCTAGGCTTGAAATCTAGATCTTCTCCTTAGATTTTCGCAATCCAATATTGACAGTAGATCCAATGAGCAGGAGAAAAGCTGGGTTTTCTCGGTGAAAGCACCAAAGTGTTTGTACCAAAATTAGTCACAACACTCTTCAGATGTGTTTGAAGAGATAAAATGAAGAAATTAAATGTAAAATGATGCAGATCTAACAAACACACCAATTAACAGATAAGAAAATGCACAGAAACATATGGATTTAGAGTGGTTCGGCGAATTGCCTACGTCTACTATGAAATAGCTGATGTTTATTGAACTTTACTCACTGATTACAATGGATTACAATAGTACAATCGAAGTGTGATAATGATTCCGGCAGAGTATCGGCGTAGAGAAGCCAAAAAGTCCATTTTTTGTAGGTCTAGGGTCACTATTTATAGGCGTAGGCAGCAAATATCTCGCCCAGATCTTGGAAGACTTCTTCTCTCACGTGAATGGGCCCACGGGAGCGAGTTCAGGTGATTTCGACTCGATCCGGGAGCGATACGAATTGAATTCATATTGATCCACAAATGGTCCTTTGGGGCTGAAATTTGTCAGGTACGTTCTTGAGGTTGTAGGCAAGCTCCTTTGAAAATTTGGTGGCATTTGGACTTGTAGATTTTGAGTTATGACCGATGCAAGTTTGAATTTGTTGAAGGCTGTCGAGTTCGCATCGCTTCTAGGCATGTGATGATTGATGACGTGGCACCAACTTTTAGGATCGATCCACTTTTCATGTCGAGTGACCGAGTCTTCATTTTTCATTGTGCCTCGTTCGTATCGCTCTCATTCATGTGCCTCATATCCATGCAGTTCGTATCCATTGTCATGCTTTCGTTCGTATCGCTTTTAAACTTGTCACATTCGTATCGCTTCCTTCAATTCTCATTCACATCGGTATTCCTAGGCTCTGCTTCACATCGATCAACAAGGATGTCGTTCGTATCGATCCATCGCGTATCATTCACATCGATCCCTGGCCGATCGATACGAATAGCATGTATAGGTGGATCGACATGAATAAGTTAGTGGTCGATGGATGCGAAGCAGGGTGAATATGGACCGATACGAAGTGAGGCATGTTTGATGGATTCGAACTAATGAATGTTCATGGATACAAACCGCCACTTACCTCGATGGATACGAATTAGTGTTGCCATGATGGATACGAACAGTGCTAGTTTTTTCTGATGGATTCGAATGAAACCGATACGAAGGAGGTGAAATGATGGATACGAATGAGAGCATTGCTTGATTTGCATCGATCATATCTTGAGCATACGAACTCCGATTGACTTGAAATTTGGAACGTTGGATTTCATAGTTTGATTGTCGTGTCATGTTAATTGTAACTCAATCCGGACTCAGACAAAATTTACCAGCATCCATAGTGGGCCTGCGTATAACTGGTTTTTGGGATGAACTGTCTTTGGTTTCCAGTCAATTCCTTGGTGTCACGGCCTTGCCAAAAGGCGGGATAACAGAACTCTAACAAAAACATCTCTAATGGAAAGCATACCTTGCACCACGACTCCTTTCCCCTTATCCTTAGTAGTAGGAGCATAAGATAAAGTCAGGACTGCATCCAAAGCATATGCCTTCATAATCTACTTATCTTTAGGTGGTTCCGGACAATCCTTCTTAATATGCCCTGGCTTATCATAGTATAACACTTCTTAATAGCCTTGCATTCCTTAATATAGTGGCCCTTTTCCTTGCAACCATGGAAAACAATTTCACTCTTATTCTTTTTCTGTCCCCCTTTTCCTTATTGTTTTTGCTTCCTTTTTCCATTGTACTTCTTCTTACCTCCACCGCCCTGCTGCATTTTTCATTTCTCTTTCTAAACAATAACAACAATAGCAGTCTTATACTTCGGGTACAGACACTCATGTCCAAGGGCTTTCTCCACAGGTTTCTCAAAAGACACTTCAATATGGTCTACCAACTTTTCCCCCAAGTAGTCGCCCAATCTAGTGATAAACTTCTCATTCTTCTTCAAAGGTGTATCAATAAAGACATCCCATACTTCGACAAAGCATCAAATTCTACCACATACTCAGAAACAGACATCTCCCTTTGATTCAACTCAGCAAATTTCTTGAACGGCACGGATTTCTGAGCCGTAGGAATGGACTTCTCCTCAAATTTAGAACTGATCCCAGGAAATCTGATCCTCTGGAGTAGCAATGGTAACAATATTCCACCAATTCACTGCTCGGTCCTGTAGCTGTCTTGAAGCAAGCTTCCTCTTCATAGCATCTTCCATATCCATATCCTTAAAAATGCGTTCACAAATATCTATCCAATCTTGCACTTCAATAGCTGATTATGTTTCCAAGAATGGCTTCCCTCCAAGAGTAGAAAAATCCTTGCAAAGCTTGGCGAAGTCAATCCTAGGCACATGCAAAGGAGCACCACCACCTAAAGCCACACCAGGAGTAGCTTGGGCTCTCCTCACCAGTGAAGCCACCATTGCATCAGACATGGCTTGAAAATCGGATGTAGCAGCTCCTGATCCCGCTCCCTCTCCACTCCTAAAGTGGAGTTATTTCTAGCATCATTCCTTGTTTTCTGATTCATTCTTATTTGTAATAAGAATGATTAGCCTCATTCCAAGAAAAGATGTAATGGTACTCAAGTGCATATTATACTATATAGCATAATATTTTCATTAACAAGTACGCTCCCTGCTTTAGCGTATACTCTCGACTTGCTTCGGTTAACTCATAACCAAAGCTCTAATACCAAATGTGATGATTTCCCCATACCAATCAATGACCTAAAAGAGCGTTGTAAACATGCCAGGCTAATATGGGACGATCATCAGGGATTGAAATTTAAAGCAGAAAACCTTTTGCATATCTCACAACGCATAGATACAATATAATATAGAAAATATACAACATAATGTAGTGAGCCATAACAAATGAAAATAACATCTCCACTAAATCATGAGTTATGGTACAAATGTCATAAAATTTTAGTACAACATTTCCTCACTACATACCTCAGAGTACATAGAAAAAAATAGCGGAAACTACAAATACAAAGTAATACGCCATAGCTTCTCCAAGCTTGTCTTCGTACAGTAGCTGCTCTAGACTTGTTATCTAGTCTACTCATTTAAGAGCACCCAACATGATAAGAGGAAATATAAAACCTTGGGTCAGATAAAAGTCTATTGTGAGCAGTACATGACTATCAAAAGCTATACTGGAAAATATGGTACTAGATAGGTAAAAAAACCATATCTGACATGTCCTTGCAACCAAAGAGTTAGGATATAATAATAAGATATAATATGCTACTCAAATAAACGACAATAGGATACTGTAACAGAATAGGATAGAAGAATCTAAGCAGCCTCCTCCATTGAACCTATTCCCAATCCCTTCTCCATCATTCCTATAAATGATAGCCTACCCAAGAGAAATAGCAAACATAACAACTATAGCAACCATAGCATCCACCAACCAAAATCTAGCTATCATTTTCTAAAGCCTTGAATATATGATAACTCGTGTGGCCCCGTCCTTAATTTCAGATTCGAAACCCCACACGGTTGTCTCCTACAGTACCTCTATACAATCAGATACTAGACCCTCTCGGAGCGGTCCAGGATACACGACTGGCGCTACCAGCCCTCGGGTGCCCCCGCATATAGCGGCCCTGCTTGAACACAACCAGAACACTCCGAGCTATCAATGATTCCTTGGCACTCCAAATCTTCAGAGCTTTCACAACTCCAATCCATTTCCGGGCACGAGTCTTGCCACTCAACCCAATCCATTATATCACAGCCTCATTCCATCCTGGGCTATCTATCAACACCTTCAATCCTACTCCTTACCTGAGCCCCCGACCGAAGAGCCGAAACTTCATCTTGCTTTAACTTCCAAACCGTAGAAGCAATCAGCGAGCCACAACTTCCAGCATGACCCACTACAACCCCAGAGTCTCCACCCCGGATCTCACATCCAAAAGAGCCTATAATTTGGATCCGTGCCGATCTGATCCAATTGGATCAGTGCCAATCCAAAACCTTAGCCATTTCTAGCTCCGCTTCTCTTGCAACCTCTAGTGCACTTCCCTTTGATGCCTCAGACCCTGATCCCTCTCTCTTAGTCTTCAAGTCTTCTCTTCCATGCATCATGGTTCGACCCATTGAAGACGATCCACTCAATCTTCAATACTTAGCCTATCCTCCGATCCAACTTCATAGAGCAACTCTAAAATCCATGCTCATTTTCCCCTGTGGATCTCACTTCAATTGGCATGCTAATTTTTGGATCGGTGCCGATCCAAATACTTAGCTCCAATTGTCGTGAAATTTTTAAGGTGTCTTTCTGCCTTGCTTCAAAGCCTATCCTCCAAGTTTCGTGTGATTTTGATGAACTATGCTCCCGATATGCTCCGATTACCGATTTAAGTCCTAAAACATGCACAACACTAGCAAACGAATCATAAAAAGCAAGCAATTCAAACATAACAGTGAATCAGACATAGCAAATCATCCAATTACATCCAATATAAACATACAAACCATCCAATTCAATCTACCATCATAATTCTAGCATAGATCTAATCCAATACATAGAATTTCATAGCCAAATATACACAAATGACACTATCCAATGATCTAATCCCAATTACATGTTTAATTAGGTTAATCTAGGGTTTCTAAATCTAAAATTACCAAAGTTTAATCAATTTGATTTGATAATTCTAACTTATAATAACCTAACTGCAACATATAATCCATCACAGACCGGTGAGAGATCATAACCACTCACCAAATCTACCAAACCTATGAAATATAATGAAGATCTGATCTGGACAGTTAAAAATAGGATGAAGATGCAACCAAAGTTATGAGATCAAGCTCCTAGTTGAAGATCTAGCCTCTAATTTGCAATTAGAGATGATTTGAGATGAAATTCAATGAGATGAATGAAGAATTAGAAAGGAGTTAGAGTTTGGGGCTGATATGAAATGAGAGATAAACTTTCAAATGGTCTCTCTCACCTCATATTTGTAGCCAAAACTGGTTAGACTAAAGAGCTTGCTAATTCGGTCCATTAATCCCTTTCTAATTCTGTCCAAGAGATTTAAAATTTAAAACTGGTATAACTTCCTAACCACTTATCCGATTTTCCTATATGACCACTCTACGAAATGAGAAACCACCATCTCGAGCAATGAAATAGGTTATAGCATCTAATTAGGCTTCTATCAAAAGCTATAGCTGAAATAAGATCTCCAGGGGCAAAATGGTCACCTAGAAATTCGGGAAAAATAATAGATGTGTAAAACATCCCAAAAAACCATATTCCAAAATATTAGAATGATACAACCACAAATGAATTAAATAAAATTATTTTACGATCCTCCAATACGTAAAATACAGGTCGTTACACGTATCGTACCCATCAACATATCTGAAACCAATATTAATGAGTCATAACGCCTTTCCATCGAAGTACTATACTTTGGAGAAAGTAAAGTGGTTATTTCCACTTCATGGCGATTTTCGATATAGATTAGCATCCCTCAATCTCTTCGACTATCATCCTTAGTGGAAACTATGACTTATCTCCAGTAGTCTCGATGGAAAATAATGATGCTCAACCCGTATCTATAAGCCTTGGGTATGTTTAGCACTGTATTGCACTCAACAAGCGTGTTTTCGATACTCTAATGATCGAATACCAATGTCGTACCTAATGTTGAAACCGCATAGAATTCATGCCGAGCACAACTATCTAGTCGTCTCCCACATCGGTCATCTGAATATCCTGACCCATGGTTCATGCCTCGATCGCACTTTCAATTGCCTTTCGGTCACTATACATCATAGTATGTACCCAGAGTCTCGACCTTGAGCTACACGTGCTCTTATTCTAAAGAACCCCAAAACATCGCTCCTTAGTCGCACCGGACCCCATAAGCCTCGTTTAAGTCATCAAAATCCCTCTTGAACGCCAAAACAAGGAGAAACCCCAAAATCCCTAACACACAACTGATCAGTCGACCGAACCAATATGGTCGATCGATTGACGCATTGCAGCCAATTTTTGCTATAATCAACCAGTAAACTGGTCGAGGTTAACTAGTTGAATGACCTCATTGATAATCGATTGATTGATATCGACCCATCGACTATTCAAGGCCAATTTTGTCCTGTTTTCTCTGGACCATGGAACCTTGTATTTTACCGTATGACCAGTCGACTGATAGCCCTTTACCAGTTGACTATTTTCCTGTAGGGTGTGGGTCTGAACCTGGATAGGGTAAATTCCCCCGAGGAAATTTTTTCCACCATATTAACTTCGCTCGACTACCATCTTGGCATTCATTACCCTGACGTCATGCTCTGTGGCATTGCAACCTTGATCCCACCTACTACACCTCATGTTCAAGTTCATACCACTAACGATCTTCCATTGGATGAATACCAGTAGAAAGCAGTTCGATGAATCTTTTAGGAACTTAAACACTTTACAAACCATTCAAATATGAATTGTTCATCCAATAGTATGACACGACCATAAACCAACAACAACCATTCTAAGCAACACTAACACACAATGCTATCATTCATTGATTTCATTCAAGTTAGTTCATTTATTCGATTAATGACTTAAGTTCATTGTTTCAATTTAACATTCAATCAATCTACTCAATATACTTTAACCAAACAATCCAAATCCATTATTCAACAAGAAGCAAAGCACTCATAGCTAAGTCTTATCTCAATAAAGCAAGTAAACAAACACAAAAGCATAAAGAAAATCATATAAGGTAGAGAATCATTCCCACTCTCCCAAGTCAGTAGTAATCCCTAAATTTTTCTTGAAATCAACTCTCCAAATCTCTATTTCAGAAATTAGCTCTTCAATTCTAGGTAAGTCTAGCTTATGGGTATTGAGAGGGCAATCTCACTTGAATTAGAATATTTTTGGGTTGTTTCTAGAAGGGATGAATGAGTTATGGCAAGGGGAAGAAGAGATAGGGCTTGAGGAATGAGGAAGAGGAAGATGAAGGCAAATGAAAAAGTGATGACCTAATTTTAAAAATTGAAAATATATAGGCATCTCTCTCTCTTTTAAATCCAAGTTTGTCCCTCTCCATCTCAATCGATCTCATTTCTTCTGCTATCTAATTCCTTCAAATTTTATATTTTTTTCAAATGTAAATAACATTCTGTACATAATGAAACTAGTTTCGGATCCTAATTCCTGTCTTCAAAATTTTGACTTTTACATCCATAATTACTCTTAACTCGATTAGACACATTTTAACTCATTAAAAGATTAAATACAGTCTTTGCACTACTCTAAAAATCCAGGTAATTACTTTCTCCCCCTAAAAGGTTTTCATCCTAGAAATTCTTAAATGTGGAAAAATGTAACTCTTAACACAAGTATTCAATAACAAGTAAGAACCATCAAACACGTTACTACCCAATCTTATGTATGTGTGCTAGAAGAAAACAAGTGCTATAAAGTAGAGTGAATCATATCGGTAAGTAGCTCTAAGTGGGAAGTTCAAACTTCTTCTTTTAGTTCCTATGTGTTATCCCCAACGTTATCACTCCATATAATCTAAACAAGCTTGACCACTTTCCTTCTACGTCTTTTGTATTATGCCAACAATATGGATAGGCTCTCTTGGTTTAGTTGCCTTTGATTTAACTCTTACATCTTCAAGTTAACTCAGGTTTATGATGACATTAGAATCATGCATGCACTTGTACAAAATGGGATATGTGAAAGACATCATGCACCCCGACCATCTTTTGGGGAAGCATAGCTTGATATGCAAGCTTACCAATCCTTTTGACAATAGGGAAAGGTCCAACAAATATTGATGCCAACTTACCCAAAGTATCGAATTAACCCACAATGGAGAAACCTTTATAAAGACAAAATCCCCTAATGCAAACTCCAAACTAGCGCATAGTTTATTGGCATAATATTTTTATCGACCTTGTAACGCTTTCATTCTCTTCCAAATTAGATCAATTTTTTTGAAGTCTCCTGAATCATATCTAGTCCAAGTATCAATCGATCGGTTGTCTCCTACTAACATGATGGAGATTTGAATAGTCTCCCACCCTACACTTCAAATAATGTTATGCCAATACTTAATTGAGAACTATTATTATATGTGAATTCTACTAAGGGCAAGTGATCTTCATGTATCCTCCAAAGTCCGATATGCAAGATCTCAATAAATCCTTAAGTACTCTATTTACCCTCTTCATTTGCTCATCAGTTTGCACATGATATGCGGTTCTCAAATTTAATTATGTGCTTAAAGCAAGTTGCAAGATTCCACAAAACTCACTAGTGAATAATGAATCTTTATCGCTCAAAATACCTTTTTGGAATCACATGCAACCTCACAATTTATTTCACACACAAGGTATCTAGAGACATAATGGTTCTTGTAGATTTAACCAGCACAAACTGAGATCTTTTAGTCAATCTATAAACGATGACCCAAATTATTTTATTATCTCTTCTACATCTTAGTAACCTGTCAATAAAATCTATGGAAATTTGCTCTCATTTCCATTTTGAAACATATATTGGTAGTAGAAAGCCACTTGGCTTCTTTTGCTCTTCCTTGACCCTTTGGCAAGTCGTGCACTTGAGAATAAATTTTAAAACGTCACACTTCATACTCTTCCAATAAAATGTACTCGTTACATCATTGTACATTTTATTACCATTGGAATGAATAGTCATCCTAGAATGATGACATTCATTAAGCACTTCATCTTTAAGCTCATTAATATCGGGCACGCACTACCTCCGTCTCTATGGAGCCAACCATTTCGGTCAATACAAAGCCAGATCATATCGCTAGAACCTGCTCCGCTACCGAGTTGCACAAAAACTTCCATCAACTTAGCATCACGCATATGACATTATCCAACTCACTCAACTAGAGTAGGCATTACTTCCATGTTCACAAAACGCACAGCCTATGGTTCACTGTGGGTCAAAAATCAAATCCCAAAATAAATCCAACCTTTGCTATTCCACAAACATAAACCCTAACATAACATGCCTTCTACTATGCGCATCCACCACCACATTCCATAAGTGTATAATATAATGAGACCATGAGAGGCAAGGAACTCCAACCATCTTTGTTGATGAGATCCTTTTGTGAAAAGAGATACTCAACAATTAATGATCCGTGAACAAATCAAATTTTCACCCAATAAGAAATGCCTCCAAGTCTTCAATGCGAACATAATCATGCCAACTCCAAATCATAAGTCGGGTAATTTCTCTCATGTGGTTTTAGCTATCGACTTGCATAGGCCACAACATTTCCCTCTTGCATCGATATAGCCTCAAGATCCATGCCATATGCATTTGTGTATGAATAAATGGTTTTGCTTCTTTTGGAATGATGAGAACCGATGCACTATTCAACAATTCTTTCAACTTAGCAAAAGCATGCCCACAATGGTTATCCCAAACAAATGGTGGATTCTTTTTTATCAAATGAGTAAGAGGAGTAACCACTTTTGAAAATCTTTAATAAACTTTCGATAGTACCCGGCCAATCTGAGCAAACTACGGATTCCAAGACCATCTTCAGTACCTTCTAATCATGCACCATAGCTACTTTACTTGGACCTACCGAGATCTTGTGCTCATACACTACATGACCCAAGAATCGTACTTCTTGCCTCAAAAGTAACGCTCAGAAAAATTGTCTTTTAACCAATGTTTCCTAAAAACTTCCAATACCACTCCAAAATGTGACTTGTGCTCCCCTTCATCTCTAGAATATACCACCAAAAAACTTATTATGTTGCTCCTGGAAAACATGGATCATAAAATCAATAAAATACGTCGGAGCGTTAGTCAACCAAAACGACATGACCTTCACTCAAAGGGCCTATCGGGCATCCTAAAAGCGGTCTTCAGCACACTATTCTTTGCTACCCTTAATTGATGGAACCTCATTACAAGGTATATTTGTCGGAAAATTGTTACGCCACTAAATTGGTGGAACAAGTCATCTATGCGTAATAATGAGTACTTGTTCTTTTGAGTCAACTTATTTAATTCTTTATTATCGACGCGGAGCCTCAATGAACCATCAGCCTTAGTAGCAAATAAAACTAGTGCCCCCACTTTGAAGTAATCCTTTGAATAAGGCCCTTCCTCAGAAACCCTTTGGTTTGCACTTCCAATTCCCTTCGCTCCCTGGTGCCATGCACCTAATTGGCATAACCACCGCCTTAGCATCCTTCTTAAGATCGATATGGAACTCAATCTCCCTACGAGGATGTAAACATATAACCTCCTTGAACACATCAAAAAATTCTAGACAATAGGAACCGACGATAAATCATCATGGAAAATATTTAATGAACACAAATAGCTATTCATGATGGAGCTCTCTGACTCACAATACATGTTAAGCCATTATATTCTACTACATTCCTATCCAACCCATCGCCCATCACAATCAAGCACTATCTTGTGTTCACTCATCCAATTCATATCCAAGATATAAAAGTACCTTAAAAATTGAGAACGAATGCATCAAAATAAAACTCGAATCCATTTTTCTTTGATAGGACATTTTGGCAAACCATATTCAAGCAAGTTGAACCCTAGTAGGATTTGACACAACATGAGGGTTGCAAACAAATTCTGGAACCAAATGGAACTTATCAACCAATTGATTGGATATGAAATAATACGAAGCCCTGATATAAAAAAAGAATTCGAACAGGAGTATGAAAAATAAAAACCAAACATTCCAAGACGATGCTCTTTCCTTTCTCTTGAGTTGTAGGTCAACTTGAGCTTGGACCCTCTCCAATAACATAGACCTTTGTTGGACCTACTTTAGAGAGTAATGAACACTCCCTTTTGTAATGCCTAAATTGGTCACAATTAAACCGTTACACTTTGTGAAATCCATCTTGCAATCCTTGGTGATAGGCCCCATGAACACCACCTTTGGTTCCCTTTTGTTGCCATTCTCACCCTTATCCCTTACATTTCAATTGGAACTTTGATTTCTCTTCAACTTTCACTACTACCTCAACAACTCCCTTATTCCCCTAATAGAGAAGAGACATCTCTACAAGATTTTCAAAAGTCAACCCCGTTGAAATTTGACCAAGAACTTGGTTTTTAAGAACCAGGTTTAAAGCCCTTACAAACTTGGAAGCCTTCTTCAATGGAGTGTTGATAAGATCCATATCGAACTTAGTTAGAATATTAAACTTGCTCTTATAATCTTGCATGGAATGATTACCTTGGCGAAGGTTATTAAGCTTAGTTTCTCTCTTGGCCTTCAAAATGAATTGAGTCTCAAATTGATGCTTGAAATCATTCCACATGATTTCTTCCTCTTTTACCTAAATGACTACTACTTCCCACCAAGTTAGAGGTACCCCTTGGAGATGTCATGAAGCAAGCTCATGCCTAATTGCACCATCAAGTTCCATGTTGTTAAATATGCAATCACATGATTTGATTTAAACTTTGGTCCGGACAAAAGTTTTTGTACCCATGTATGGCTTTCCCCCTAAGCCTATGAATCCCTGGCACATCCTCAAGAAGTCCATCGTTTGTGGCATTGGAAAAACCACGACCACACCGCCTATAACCCGTATCGAAACATCCTAAATATCCCCCGATGAAGGGGTAACCCAAGCCTAGCCTCTAGGTATTGTTAGAACCAAGCAGGCATCTCGGCCTTACTACAGGCATTTGGATTGTCTCTACTTGTCGTTGCTCTTGTATGTCATCTCATATATCTATAAGAAGTATACATTAGCAAATTCCTTAGGAACATTGGAATAGATATGATAAATAGTTTGTACTTAAGTAGTTATATGGTATAAAAATATGCTCCCTCATGACCAAGTTTCTTATTGCGACCTAAGCACTGATATCAAATGTAAAGACCCGCTATTCGTAACACCCAAAAATCCATGCATAACAACACCTAGATCCCCAAGTACCAAAAATTAAGACTCTTAATGGTGGTAAAGAGAAAACAAATAGAGCATCTATCATAGATTCGAACAGAACTCGCAACGAAAGGATACAATATAATAATAACAAGTGCAAGACTATCGATACCATAACAATATGAAGATAATATGATCCATCATCGTAATACATAATACTCAAAACATATGGAGTTTAAATGAGACAACTTACCAAAATAATATGCCTCAAATACAAGATAAGGTCTGACATGCCCATATACAAAAATACTTGATTGATAATCATAACAATAATATTTATGGCTCTACAACTTGCTCCAACTAGCAATGTCTCCTCAAATCTATAATCTATACCCTCTCATGGAATAGATAAAAAGGAAAACACAGAGAGGGTCAAATATAAATTTTTGTGAAAAGGAAACATCGCTACTAAATATGATATATGATATACTAGTGTGGCATGAATAATATACTAAGTGGTACCCTAGAATATTCAACATATGTAAATCAAATGTACATATAAAAAGAGCAAGAGCAAGAGCACTAGAGTAACACCATACCGTACCTAGTCCTGCTCTTCTCTTGCATCCAATAAGTTAGCATAATGAATAATAGTGCTAATATAACCATTGAGAATATCAAACAAAGGCATATGAAATCCACTTGCATATGACAACGAGTCAAAGCTCAAAGGTAACGTTGTATAGTACACCAATTCTAACTCCAGGGTAACACTGTATCATACCCGTCAATGTTTCTTAAACCGATACTAGTGAGTCATGATGCTTTTCCATTAAACTACTATACATTAGAGAAAACAAAGTGGTTGCTGCCACTTAATGGTGATTACCGATATATATATATAAGCGTTGCCATCTCTCTTCGACTATCACTCTTGGTTAAAATTGCGACCCATCTCCAACAGTCTCAATGGATAATAATAATGCTTAAGTCATAGCTATAAGCCTCGAGTGTGAGTAGCACCATATCGTATTCAACCTTATTCCGCATATCTTCGATATCCTGATGACTGGATACTAAAGTCATATCTAACTCTGAGACTGCGTAGAAGTCACGCCAAGCATGACCACCTGGGGATCTCCTTCATAGGTCATCTGAGTATCCCGACCCATAGCTCATGCCCCAATCACACTTTCGATCACCTTCTAGTCACCATACATCGTAGTACTGCCTAAGCCTTGACCCCGAGCCACACATGCTCCCATGACAAAGAACCACAAAATATCGCTCTGTAGTCGCATCAAACCCTACAACCCTCATCCGAGTCATCGAAGATTCCGACCGAACGACAAAACCCTAAGAAACCCCAAAGTCCCTAATGCACAGCCGATCAGTCGACCGAACCAATATGGTCAGTCGACTGACCCACTATAGCCAATTTTGGATATAGCTAACTAGTTAATTAGTCGAGATCAACCAGTCGATCAACCTCATTTATAGTCGTTTGGTGGATGCCGACCAATCGACTATTCTAGGCCATTTTTTGTTTGTTTTCTCTCGACCATAAAACCTTGTATTTTACCTAACGAGCAGTCGAATGATGGCCCTCTACAAATCGACGGTTCACTCTTTAAGTGTGGACCTCAACTTGGATGGGGTAAATTTCCCTAAGGAAAATTTTCCCACCATATTAACTTCGCTCGATTGTCGTCCCAGCTTTCATTACCCCCAATATCCTGATCTATGGCATTGCGACCATCCAGCCTCCTACTACACCTCGTGTTGGAGTTCATGTCACCAGCGATCTTCCATAGGATGAATACCATTAGAAGTCAATTTAATGAATTTCCTAACCAACAATATGACACAACCATAAAGCAACAACAATCATTCCCAAGCAACATTAACATATGATGTTATCATTCATTTATTTCACTTTATTTTGTTCATTTAATCAATTAACGACTTAAGTTCATTATTTCATTTTAGCATCCAACAATTTACTTTGCATAGTTCAATCAAACAATCCACACCCATCATTCAAGAAGGGGAAAAACACTCATGGCTAAGCCCTAACCTATTAACGCATGTAAACAAGCACAAAAACATAAATGAAATCATATAAGGTAGAGAATCATCCTCGTTCACCCAAGTTAGTAAAAATCCCCAAAATTTGCTTAAAATCAACTCCCTAAATCTCTATTTTAGATAATCTGAAATTAGTTCTTCAATTATAAGGAACCTGGATTATGGGTATTATAGAGGACAATCTCGCTTGAATTTAGAGTATTTTTGGGTGATTTTTGGTGATGTAATAAATGAGTTATGGTAAGGGGAAGAGGAGTCAGGGCTTAAGGAAAGTGGAAGAGGAAGATAAAGGCAAATGAAAATGTGATGGCCTAATTTCAGAATTTGAAAATATATAGGCTTCTTTCTCTTCTAATTACAAATTTGCTCCTCTCCATCTCAAACCATCTCATTTCTATCGTTCTCCAATTCCTTTAATTTTTATATGTTTTCAAACGTAAACGATATGTAGAACATAGTTAAACTAGTTCCAAATCCTAATTTTTTTGGCTTCAAAAATTCAACTTTTACGTCCAAAATTACTGTTGACTCGATAAAGAATTTAAACCCAACCATTACACTTCTCCAAAAATCCCGGTCATTACAATTATAAATCCCTTTTATGATTCATTTACCATTTCCTCTTTTTGTCTCTTTTTACCTCATTATCCGATTTTGATAAACGTTCTTTATTTTTACATATGTAAATGACATTACAAATGCAATGGAATAAGTCATGAATGCTAGTTCATCTATCCTTAAAGTTCAGTTTTTAAATCATTAGTTTGATCAATTTTAATTATTATTGACTAGTTCAACTAAAACGATTCATTATCTTCATTACTAAGTGTTAGAATTACGGGTCGTTGCATCCTCCCAACGGTAAAAGATTTCGTCCTTGAAATAATCAAAATGCGGAGCAATGTATCATCTCTACCTGATGTACATAATGGCACTAACACTCAACATTAAAATATTAACATCATCAATTAATCATAACAACACAAAGCAATTCCTGTACTAGAATGCAACTTTGACCAACTATATTAAAGCAAAATTTACCCATAGTAGATGGAATCATACCAGTAAAAAGTTCTGGATGGGAAGCAAGCATCTTCTCTTCTGGATCCCATATATTATTCTTGAAATCCATGCGCTATTAAATGAAAATAAGCTTGAAAACCTTGTTCAAATTATTTTGGCCTTGCTTTCAACAATGCGAATAGGTCCTCTATAATACACCCACCTCTATACCCATACTATCCAAGATTATTACTGAGTAATAATGTCAGTTAATACAGAGAACGAGGCGATATGGGGTACATATGTGAATATTCCATTGGGCTAACACTGGTACATATTTAAACATCGTATATATCTCATCACAAAACGTACACAGTATCATCACAGAGCAATAAATACGTGTGCCTCTAGGACAGAACAATACACAATATACAGTATATAACAGAAACGCAGAGTAAGAATCGCAGCGATAATATATAATACAAAATATACAAGGTATGTCTAATATACAACACACACATACACACATATATACACACACAAAATAATATATAACAATACTAAATACTAGCCTCCTTTATGCCTAGAACAACACAAGCTGGTCATACTGTCCATGTACCTAAAAAGTCTCGGACCGACCCGAGTATTATAAAGAACACACGGGCCAGACTATGTGTAGATCAAGGGTTAATATACATAGGTATCTCAATGCATGCAGCGTATGTAATATATATAATATCTATAATATCAATATATGTGTGTTTGTGTATTAACATATGCATGGTGTGTGCATATATATATGTACACACACAATTAAAATACCAGCGACAATCTCAAATGCATCTTATAACATCAAAATATCACAAAACCATGCATCAAGATCTCATCACCCATATAAATCACATCAAATTAGGAAACACAAAATCAACATCGAATGAGTGAATCACACATATCCATAATAATCAAAGTTTAGAAATCAGTAAACAATGAGATATCACCACTAGTCAGGCTAATGACATTGCCTAAATTTATCTCTCCTAACAAAACATCTTCATCAATATAAAACATAGGTCGCCTATCATTAAATTCATATGCAATAAATGCCATGGGAACCTACTATACTCTGGACATATTTCCAGATATAATCTTATCTCCTCATGTAGAGATAAATAATGACGGAATCGAATCAGATGTATGGGTTACACCACCCAATATCTCATAATGTCTGTGGTACTCCATCCAGTCAAACCATAACATGGTTATCCGCCATCTCCAAGAACACCTAGGTTATTTACCCGGATATGCTCTAATACTTAGGTGAGGTGTATGATAATATGTACTTATCTACCATTTAGTGTAAAACTAGAAAGGAGATTGACAGCTACCCTGCCTGCTCCAGGAGCCCAGCGCTACACTACCCGGATCCGCTCCTTCAGCCTTCAGTTACCAACGTGGTATCATGACTATATCCACCACATGTCATAAACATGCTACAAGACTACACTATGCATTAATCACGACCTGGATCATGCTCCTATGGTAACAGACAACTGGCCATCATAACTAAAGGATCTAGGACTAGGCCACCCTAAAGGCTACTCCGCCTTTCTCTAAAATCCCGTAATGCGCATCAAATACAACAAAAAGTGTCATGGATATGGGGCATGACCCCACAATTAGGCCGCCAAGGTGGAAACTAGCCATCTGGTTCCCGCTAATTCCTAATTATATCCCGAGGCACTTCATAATAGACAACATACATTTGGGTACACCCTCATAGCTTAATCATTCATATTGCTCTACATTGAGCATATAAACTTGCTCCACACCGAGCATATAAACTTGCTCTACACCGAGCATCACCTCATAATCCCAGTTCCTGTCACTTGAGTGACATCTACTTACAAGAATAACTGAATAAGTATCACATTGGCGTCCCGTACCATAACATGATGCTCAAACGTTTATTCACTACTCGTAAACTATACTCAATCTCCATAAATATTTCTATATAATGAGTCCAAAAAATAATCAGAGAAATATTACTAAATGTCCCATCCCGAACGGTATTATAGCTCCGTTTATTCAGATTCCTCATCACATAGAATTAAAATCATTATAAACCAAAAATATTATAAAAATACAATATCATGAATCCATATAAAAGAATGTCATCACCGTATCATACCAAATCACTAAATAATCAACAGCAAAGGTGAATCATTCATATAATCCAATTCAATATATAAGAAGTAGGAATCAAAAAAGTAAGATAAAATTAATTAATCAAAAATACACACAAAGATATATGTATAACAAACAAATCTGGATTTGATAATAAATCAATCGCAACATATAATATTATATAACAAAATACTTAGAAATAGATAATAAATGTATATTCTAGAATTACTAGATAATTAACTAAACTCAATATAATATATTCTATACAATAACAAACTAATTTCTTAATCTTTTATAAAATTAAGTAGTAATTTAATGCTTACCAATAACATTAGAAAACTCATTTCTTTCTTTTGAAACCCAAAAAATAGTTTGTAAAGCTAAATATTACGCTTAACAATTTTTCCATAGTTTTCTATATCTAAATACTATTTTTAAATAATTATAAAATATCCAAATCAATTTAATATGTTCATAATCAAATAAATACAATTTCAAAACTTGAATTATATATTAAAGTTTCATAAACTATACTTTGAAAATTATAAAATATCAATTAAGGACCATTTCATATTTTTCTAGATATTTATAAGGTTTATATAGATTTATTAAAAATCAAAAACTAAAATTTTCATTAATAATCAACATCTAAATTAAATAAATAATTATTAATATTAAGTAAAACTTTACTCTAATTAAATCGGTACACACACACACACATATATATATAAACATAATTTTATCTATAAACATTTTTGTTTATTTAAATTATTAATATATATATATATATATATATATAAATATATACAATAAAATAAACTTGCAAAAACACAACGCACGCCCAAAATTTTTGTGCCCGACCGGTCAACCCACCGGTCGACCGCAAGCAACTGACCGGTCGGTTGTGTATTTGAGTAACGATAGTCGGTTTCAGGCGATCTCATCCCTCTTCCTCGCAATTGTCACCTCCAATTCAAAGCACAACAACATATATAAACAAATATCAACTCAAACCCTCATATACAAAGAATCGACATAGGTAGATTTGTGAGTGCGATCACTCACCTGCTCCTTTTCTTCCTCTTCCTGCCTGAACGCACGCTCCATGAAACCCATCACCTCAATGAAACCTAAATCTGTTCCTTGTGCAAGTGCATATCGATTTGAGACGTATATATCTAAAGTAGAAAATTTAAGAAAATTTATTAGATTTTATATCGAATTTGAAAGTGATGAAGTTTGGTTAGATTTTTGGTTTTCTGATGTTATGAAAATAAAAGGAGATGAGTCGTTTTTATAGAAAAGGGTGAAACATCAAGGAAATCGAAAAATCTGGAAATGAGTTTGGGCTTGGGTTATGATAATATAAAATAAGTAAATATATATTTTTATTTTTTCCTTTCTCATTACTTTTAAATATAATACAAATTTAATTTCAATTGCAATAAAATTCCAAACAAAATTTATAGTCACGATACTCAATTATTTACTCATTACTATAAAACTTCTGAAATTTATTTTCCCATATTTTAATTTATCTAAATTTAAATATTCAACATTCTTATTTTAAACCCAATATTAAATAATACCAAATTAATTAATTTAATAATTCTTAAAACACTCATTTATTCGCAAACTATTTAATTTCATCACTAATCATCTTGTTATAATATTTTGATATTCTAAATAAATTCAAATTATTCATTTTAAATTCCAATAATCCATTTTAATTAACTACAAATTTATTATTAATTACTCCTAAAAACCGAGTTGTTACATCCTCTAGGCATAGACTCTTCCATTTCAACACTACCTCCTCCAATTGATTTGGATCTACCACTTCCCTCAAGTCATGTATAAATCTATGCAAGTGTGAAACATGAAACACATTGTGCACTCCGGCCATTTTTTTAAGGGAGATCCACTCTATATGCAATGTAATTCATTCCAAAATAGGAAATGGTCCAATAAATCTTGATGCAATCTTCCATGTATTTCCAAATCTAATAACTCTCTTTAATGGCATCTGTCTCGCAAATATCATTTCACCCACCCTGTGCAGTTAAAGCGCTCGGCAGATTCAATGCGGCGGAGGTGCAAAATGTCGTAGCGGGGATACAGCGAGGATATAGCGGGATATAGCAGATGACTCTAAAATAGCATATAAAACTCGTACTTAATGTTTTTACAAATATATAAATGGTAATTAAATGAAAAATTAACATTCAATTGAATTATAATTAATACATAAATAATATTAAATAAAAACATGTGTGAATATACTGTAAATAAACGTAAAACTATTATATAACATAATTGAATTTAGTAAAATATTAGAGTATTTTCATTTCTGAAAATATATTAAAAGTTCAATTAAATAAATTAATTTCGTAATTTTTATAATGTATAAATGTTATTTTTCAATTCATTTCTTTTAAAGAAGATATAGCGGAAATAGCGGAATATAGCGGGAATAACGGAATATAGCGGAAATAGCGGGGCTTAAAGCGGAAAGGCTATATTTGGGGCTATATGGAAAAATCGTAGCGGTAGAAATCCGCTATGAGATATAGCAGGATTATAGCGGGGCATTAACTGCACAACACCTACCTCAGATTCTAGCTCAATACATCTTTTATCGGCATAATACTTTTTTAAATCTTAAGACGCCTTGATTCTTTTCTATATTAACTTGATTTTCTCCGAAGTCTCATGGATCATATCCAATCCAAGAATTACCTTATCAGTTGTCTCCCATTAACGTGTAGGCAAAACAATATCATCCAAGCAATGCTTCAAATTGTGACATGCCTAAATTAGCTTGGTAGCTATTGTTGTATGTGAATTCAACAAGAGGCAAGTGATCTTACTATGATTTGCTAAAATCAAGTATACAAGCTCTTAATAAATCCTCAAGCACCCGATTCACCCATTCGATCTGGCCATTCAGTCAGGGGTGGCAGGCCATGCTTAAGCTCAATTCTGTATGTAATGCATGTTGCAAGCTCTTCCAAAACTTACTCATGAACAATGGGTCTCGATCACTTTCTATACTAAAAGGTACGCCGTGCAACCTTACTACTTCTTGCACATACAATGTAGCCAAAGATGGAGTAGACCAAGAAACCTTCATCGAAATGAAGTAAGAACTTTTCATCAAGTAGTATACAATAACCCAAATAATCTCATTTCCCCACTGTCTCTGTGGTAATCCATCTATAAAATCCATGGAGATATGTTCCCACTTTCATCGTGGAACCTCCGAAGGTAATAAAAACTATAAGGTATCTTTCATTTGGTTTTGACTCTTCGATAACTCACTCACTTCTTAATGAAACCTAAAACATGTCGTTTCATTGGCTTCCAATAATATGTGCATTTAATATCTTTGCACATTTTGTTGCTAGCGGGAAGAATAGTCATCTTAGAATGATAGCACACTTGAAGTACTTCTTCAATCAGATCTTCTACTTCGGAAACACACAGTCTCTCGTCCTTACGAAGCCAACTATTATCAACCATAGAATATCGATCCATGTGACTAAACTTTCCCTTTCCGCAAGTTGATCCATGATCTCTACTAAATTTGCATTAACTCTTTGGAAAGATTCAATCTAGTCAGTAAGTGTAGGCTGAACCTCTAATATTGCAAACAAACCTGGCAACATGTCTTAAGAAGGCCGAAATCAAGTTCCACTATATATTCCAAACCCTTCCACTTAACAAACATATAGCCCAACACCGCATGCCTCCTACTCAATGCATCCGCTAAAACATTCCTTTTTCTGGTGGTATTAGAAATACCAAAGTCATATGATGTTAGGATTTCTATCCCCTGACGTTGTCTAAAATTGAGATCTTTTTGGAAGATAAATATTTCAAAGATTTGTGGTCGGTAAATAATTCAAATCTCTCACCCTATAGATAATGCCTTAAAGTCTTTAAAGAAGAGACAATAGCCGCAAACTCTAAGTCATGAGTCAGTAATTTCTTTCATGTGTCTTAAGTTGCCTGCTTGCGTACGCAACCGCTATATCTTATTGCATTGGAACCGCACGAAGTCCTGTATCACAAACATCGGTATATATGGTGAATGATTTAGCTCCTTCAGGTATAACAAAAATTGAACCACTAGTCAACAATAACTTTACTTTAATAAAAACATCTTTGCTACATGCATCCTATAAGAAAACTTGTTTCTTTTTAGTCAGTCATGTAAAAGGTCTGGCAAACTTTGCAAAGTCCTTAATGAACTTTTGGTAGTACCTGCCAACCCAAGAACACTACAAATTTCAATCGCATTACTCGGCAGCTTCCAATCTTGCACTGCAACAACCTTATTTGGTCCAATGGAAATCCCATGTTAGTATATGATATGACCTAAGAAGCGCATTTCCCTTCCCCAAAAGCTGCATTTAGAAAATTTCAGCTTCAAGCGATTTTGCCTCACCACTTCCAACACTTCTTTCAAATGCAATTTATGTTCTTTCCCACTCTAAGAAAAGATTAGTATATCATCTATGAATACCATCAAAATTTATTGAGTTGGTCCAGAGAGACTTGACTTATAAGATCTACAAAATACGTGGGTGCATTCGAAAGATTGAACGGTATAACTAACCATTAATAAGATGCATCAGGAGTTTTAAAGGCAGTCTTTAGAATACTATCTCTAGCCATCCCTAATTGATGAAGACCCATTGCAAGATCGAGTTGGGGGAAATCTTCGCCCCTTAATTGGTCATATAAATAATTAATGTGAGGTGGATGATATTTTTTCTTCCTTGTCATCTTATTTGTTTATCAATAATTAACATACAACCTTAAGAATCCACCCGCTTTGTTGCAAACACAACAGGTGCTCTCCACTTTGATGTACTTCTTTGAATGAGACCCTTATTTGAACGGTCGGAAATTTGCTTTTCTAACTTCCTTCTCTCTCTAAGAGCCATACACCTCTTGTTCCAAATCAATTCAAAATTTAATCTCCCTATGAGGAGGTAAGCTCAAAACCTCTTCAAACACATCAGTGGAATTCCGCACCACGGGAACACATGAAAACTCACCATGTAAGAGATCCAAGGAGTACAAATAAATAAGTATCATGGAACTCTTGGGTTCACAACATTAAGACCATTACCACCACTATCCTTCATGTGAACTACGCATGCATCACAATCAACAACCCTGTGCTTTGTCATCTAACCCATCCCTGTAGTAAGTCTATAATCAGATAACCCAAGTATATAAGCATCACAAGGAAACCCAGACCCGCCCTTAGACAATCTAATATCTTTATATATTAAAGAAAGATGCGTCGATCCCCTCCCATTAATGAGGTTCAACATTGCAAGAGAATCATCAATAACATTGGGCATTAGCCGCAAATATCAACAAGATGACTAGCAATGAAAGAACGTGAAGCCCCCATATCAAATAAAACATGTATCAAAAAATCATAAATACTAAGCACACCATCGAAGATAATTTTTTCCCTTGTCGAGCTAAGTGGAGTGCTCAAACTTGTAGTAGCATGAATAACATAAGTCTTGATCACTTTCCCACTTTCAAATGGTACCTATTATAGGCCACCCCCTTTTTTGGCTTGACCTTGGTCACCCTTGACCTATTTATCTTTTCTCTCACCTTGGAACCTAAGCTTCAATTCAACACTGGTGTCGTCTCCCTTTGGGGCCTCTCTGATAACAGAATTCAACAATTTCATTTCAATAAGACTTTTAAAAGTAGCACTATGGGAACATGACTAAGAACATGGTCCTAATAGGCGAGTTGAGTCCCTTTGCCAACTTTTTGTCCTTTTTAGTAGGAGTATCAATCATTTCCATACCGAAGCTAGCCAAAATCCTGAACTGGTTAATGCACTCCTTCATGGTCTTACTACCTTGTTTAAGATACATGAACTTCTCCAAACGCAAGCCCTTCTTGGCGTCAGAAATAAACCGAGCCTTAAACCTCCTTCTAAACACTTCTCAAGTCATAAAATGTTCATCCACCTCCCCTACCACTACATCCCACCAACATAAAGCTTCCTTCTGTAGTTGTCTTGAAGCTAATCGCCTCTTCACCAAACTCTCTAGTGTTATATCATTAATTGTTTGCTTACTAGTGCGGAGCCATGCTTGGGTCTCTATGAATGACTCCATCCACATATATGGCTTGCCTTCCATGTAGAGGTAATCCCTACAAAATATTAGGAAGTCATGAGCGGGTGGTGGAGTGGTGGAGGAATATGCATCAGTTCTCCCACTACAAGGACTCCTACTAGAGGTGGGGTGCCCTGCAATGAAGCCTATAAGTACCTCCAAAACCATGCTAGTATATAAAGATTCAAAGCCTCAAAGGTGTCTCTAATGGTTGTTGCTCGAGTAGCACAACTCATAATAGCTATCTGTAAATGAGGATTTTTAGAAACCTCCCAATAGATAGTTTTAAGTACTGGAAATTAGAGCATGTGTGCCTAAGTGTTATATGTATAAATATAACAAAACACAAGTACGCTCTCTCAAGTTTGTCCTAATTTATGTTGATCTGGTAACCTAAGCTCGGATACTAAATGTAACATCCTACTATTTTATAACGCTCGTAATCCATGCACAAATGGAACCCAGGATCAACAAGTGCTACGGATGAAGGATCATAAGGTAGCATTTATAATAAAATATAGCATATATATCACTACGTATACTAAATCTCACATCGAAAGGGAGTAAACATAATGTTAATATAACATGTATGAGACTAAACAAATGAGGCACAAGATTTAATATCATAATACAGCTTACTCCAAATATGTGGAGTTCAAATGGTACATCAAATTCGTATACAACATGTCTCCTAATACATTTAGTCTCACATTTCTACAACCCTAAATAATGGATAGATATAATAATAGAAATAATGGCTATGGCTCTAAAACTCTCCTCCAACTAGTAGAATTCCTTCGTCTAAGTCTGCATACTCAAGGAATAAATGACAAAAGAGACAACAAAGAAAGGGTCAAACATAAAGTCAGGTCAAAATAAAATATCACTAAATTGCATTATCACCAATACATTAATATATCGCATATAATACCAAGTGGTATAATACTAGGTAAAAAAACCATACCTCAACCTATATCTTCACTTTCACCCAACAAGTAAGAACATTTCTACTATAGTTGTAACGACCCAGAATTTCTGACATTTGAAATTGGAATATTTAATTGATTTTAAATATTAATAAGTAGAATTAATAAGTCGAATAATTTATTTTTTCGAATATCTGGATTTAATTGGGTAATTAAATCGATAATTTAATAGTTGAAATTCCAGAAATAATTGAAATCTGGATTAAATGTGAATGAAAATGATTTATAAAGTTATATTAAATCATATTGAAGTTATAGTGATGTTATAGAACTTTTAAAATTGAATTAAAAGTTAATTTGTGAAAATTGAATATTTTAATATTTAATCGACTAGTGAAATTAGCCATTTTTCGAACAGCCTCAGAATTGGACAAAACTAGTTCCATTGGATCCATAATAGTTTGTTATTATCGGATTTCAATTTTCGTAGCCATCGGAGTTGTCGTTTGACCGTGGCAGCTCGAAACGCATCGAGATTGTTTTAATATTAATTTGGCGAGTTAAAATAGTCATTTTTCAAAAAGTCTCGGATTTCGACGAAACCAGTTTCATCGGATCCGTAATGTGAAATTATTGTAAGATTTCAAATTTCGTGTCAATCGGATGTACCCTTTGTCCGGGGCAAGCGAAAACGCATCGAAATCGGTTTAATTTAATTTGATCGTTTAATTTCGTAACTCGCACATATGACCGAATTAGCTCCCGAAACACGTTCCATTGTGTTCGGAACGCGGGGTAAACCTTAGAAACGCCAGCCGGCAAGCTTCGTTTGGAGTTGGAAAATTTCGGGTGAATAGTGTTTTGGCCATTTTCTATAAAAGGACTTCATATTCTTCATTTGCACACAAACCCTTACCAGCTAGGGTTAGCCGCCACTTTGATTTCCACGGCTAGAAAACGTTCATCTTCTTCCCTCCAAATCTCTCAATCCATCAACAATTAGCAAAAACTCTCAACTACAAAGTCGTAGAGCACGACGAGATCTACGAGATCAACGGCTACGATCGAATTTGGAGCTACGGATCGACATCAAAATGGCCGCGTTCATCATCAGGTCTTGCACGATTTTCGAGGGCTGTTGATAACTGAGTTTGACCGTACTTTTGGTGATGGTGCCGTTCGAGATGAGCTTTGCAACGGAGGTCGCCGATCGTCTACAACTTCAACGTAGTGGCCGCGAAAATTCAATGTTTGGCGGCGGCTAATGGGTTCAAGCTCACGTTTTTGAACGTGAAATGGAAGAAGGATACCAGTGGCCCAGATCTGATGGAGCAGAAATCAACGGTCCAGATTGCAAGTAGGGTTAAAAAAAATAAAAATAAAAGCTGAAATTGTATATTTAAATTCGTGTAAACTTTAAAATAGCATAACTTCTTCATACGAGGTCCGTTTCGGACGAAACTTTTTGCGTTGGAATCATATTGAAGAGCTCTTCGCAATGGAACTGGTTTGGAGTTGATTGGAGTCAGTGAAAATTTTGGGTAAAATTAAACGTATTCGAAAATAAAACGCTACGATTGTTATCGGAAATTCAAGGTGAGAACTTCTCACTCAATCGAAATTATTCGATGTAAATTTTAAATAGTTAGATTTAAAATTGTTGATTGTATGCCTGGTGATAAATTGTTATCTGTTGTTGATTGAAATAGACATTATACGCCGTTATTAAGCAGAGGTTATTTATTAAAAACATATACCGCGAACATTTCACCGTAAGTGAAATTGGTATTATTATTGTATTTGGAGTTGATTTCCCGCATTATATAGCGGATGAGACCCTATTGCGCCGTATAATAGCGGATAATATTTATAAATCCTATATATCGCGATATTCCGTACTGGAACGGAATTGGTATTGTGCTAACATCTGTGGATGCAGGAAAGCAGGTTGGAGGGATCCGACTGGATTCCTCACCAATATTTATTTGATTACAGATATTGTGATATTTATTGATTATCATATGATGACATATGATGTTTGGATGCTATGATTGATTATTTGGTGCTGTTGCATCATCAGATCCATTTTTGAAGTTTAAAAATAACGATTTTGATTTTAAATTGGGATTTTTGAATTATTATAAACGATTTATATAAAAGATGTACAAAATTGATATTTTATAAATTAAGAATACTGGAATTATAAAACGAGTTTTTATAAGTGTTAAAAGGGAAAAAATGGATTTCATAAGTGAACGAAATTTATAGACTTATAAATTGTGAAGTTATAAAATGAATAGATGTTGTAAAATAAAAGATTTATGAGTAATTAACTTATAAATCGGATTTGACATTTTAATTAAGATTTTTGAATAAAGACAAATGGTTTATAGATGAGATTTATAAAATATATATTTTATAAATCGAAATAATGGAATTCTAAAAGGAGTTCTGTTAATGTTGAAAATAAGGGTATAAGTAAATCTTATAAGTAATAAGATTTATAACTTGTGAAGTTTTAAAGGAATGATTTTTACAAATAAATGAATGATAAGTATTTAACTTATAATATGGATTTTTGGTATATAATTGAGTTATAAATTGATTTGGTTAATAAAGTGCTTTTATAAGTTAAAGTTGTTATAAAAATACAAATGGAATTTATAAACATAGATTTGTAAATCCGAGAAACAACTTATTTTGATAAGTTAAATTTTTATAGCTTACTAAAGGAAGTATATTCACGATTTTGGACAGTGGATAATCCTTTAAATAAAATGTGTAGAAATGCTGAATTTGGATAACGAAGTCTATTCACGATTTTGGACAGTGAATATATTATTAAATAAAATGGATATGTTTTGGAGAAGTGATATTACGAAATGAAGTAATTGTTTTAAAAGATGTTTTAAAACGTGTTAAGTATCGAAAACATAGATTTCAACATTTATTGTTGAAATAGACGTTTCGATAAATAAGGAAATGGTGGACTATAACACTGTTGTTATAGTAAATGGTTTCCGAAAGGAAATGTTTTATATAGTATTGGGATTTATATATCTATCTAAATTTCGAATCCCTATACTAGTGATTTTGAGTTGTCGTAACGATGTTTTATGTAACATTCGTTTTGACTCAAATAAATGGTTCTAAGAGAACGTTTTCCTTAAAGAATGAAAAATATACTTAATTATGATTTAAGTATATCGAATATTTTCCAAGTGTTGAAAATAAATGATTTGTGAATTACTTATTATAAAATAAGTATGGAAATGCTTTTCCAATATGAAATGAAACGTTTTGAGAATTTATCTTTGTAAAGATAAATTGAAAGTGAATATTTGAAATCGATTGAAAATCGTATATCAGTAGATATTTTGAAATATAAATCCACTATGGAATTTATAACTGAAAAGGGAAATTGTTTAAAAAAAAATAAACGTTGATTTATTTTTGAAGTGTGGAAATTATATATCTTGTAAAGATATTTTTGGAAAATAAATAATTTGGTAAATTATTTGGAATCTGATGATGCTGTGCAGACCTATTGATAGTTAAATAACCGACTATCAATAATTACCTTAAATGGGTATTTGTTGTGATTTGTTTGAATTTGAATGCCACACTTATTTTTGAATAAGCGCTCACTATTCGGGTTAGCTGAGAAAGGTCCTTTGGGTCGTATAACCCATTCCGAATATGTGATACGTCGTTATGGATTGCATTTGATGACCGGTGTTGAAGACCGGATATTTTTGAAAACAGAAGGATTACCATCGAGTTACTCTACATTGGCTGATCTCCGATATAGAGGTTTTATCACCTTTCGTGACGGGAAGTCCGGACGTGATTAGAAAATTATCCGGATTTGCAAGGGCTTCGTAAGAAGTGCCTTCGGTTCTGTTCGATCCCGGAACAGACTTGTATGGTTGTATGTTTGACGTTACATTTTGAGATATAAAGCTGGTTTCTTTCAAATACATTTCTGTTGGGGGCGGAGAATTTATTCTCTTAGCTTAACACCCTTCTCTGAGACGTACGAGCTCAGAGGTTATGTAGTTGATGGTTACTAGTGATATATTCCCAATTTGGTAACGTGGCATGTTGAGTGTTGCTGTGAAATGATCATTGTTTGATCATTTGTGATATGATCATTTGTTTGATCATTTATCTTTGTGATCATTACTTTGATCATTTGTTTGACCCAAAGCATGGCTTTGTACCAAAGCGTAGCTTTGTGGACGAGACTTCGTCGGACCTCACACCCCGGAAATGGTCAAAACAGGAAGGATGCAGCAAGGTTATTAGGGGATAGCGCCCCCTTAGTGTATGTCATTTCCTTCTGGATAGAGGTTGTATCATGGTATGGAGCCCAGATATTTAACCTATGTTGTTGCTGCAAATTTATTACTTTGTGGTTGTTGGAATCGAGGATCCTTTGATATAGGTCGTTACGACCGGGGGATGGCATATTCGTGTCAGTAGTTACCCAGTTAGGGGTAACCCGGCCTTGTGTTGGCAGAGATTTAACCGTAATGTTAGGTTATTTCTCGGGGTCGTCTTTCCAGAGGCGTACCTATGTGGCAATGGGAAGTTCCTTGGCCTGACCATTTGTTGGAAATCCAAAGAAACAATACGAGACTTGTACGGTTTTAGTTGTATTACCTGCCATGGAATGTGGAGGTAACCTGCTATTGAACATGGTAGCTATAGTAGGCATACGATACTGGTCGTATGTTGGCTAAGATTAATATTATACTTTCGAAATGTTTTCTACACTATGCACTAATAATAATATAAAAAAGGATTTGATTTTTGCATAGTAAGCATCTTTGACTATCATAAGAAGAAATCTCCTCCAATTCTGCGTTTGCATTGTGTGTGTGACGGGAGGTCTTATGGTAGTTTCATTTTCCAAAAGCATTGCGAAATTGACTTTAAAATCTTCCTGTTGTTTGTTTTAAAGATAAATAAACCGTTTTAGTTCTCACACCAGTCACCATGACTGACCTGGAGTTTATTGTTTCCTTCCTAAACTCTGGGTGCCCACCAATTTCCACACGGGCAGTCTAGAGTTAGGTTATCAGGTTATTCTGGATTTTGGAGTGCTATGGAGCTCAAGTGGCGAGCTGGATGGCGAGACGTATCACCTATACTATGTATTATTCCGCTGTGTATTCTGTATGAGGACAAGTTTATATAACTGTCCAGTGTTGTATTGTTGTTGTAAACTCTGATGATGATGTAATGTATAAAATGATATAGTTCTTTGTTTTAAAGATTATTCATTTATCTATTATATGTTGTTCCGCTGCGAATGTGAGATTCTGATATTGTTTCTGTTTCTGATGTTGTTCTATTGTTCTTCTTTCTTTTTCTTCTATCTTTTCTTCTACCTCTTCTTTCTTAAAACCCTAAGTATTCGGTTTTCCGGCATTCAATGGCTCGGCAGTCGATACAGTGGACGTATTGATGTTGATATTCGGAAGTCGAAGAACCGGGTCCTTACAATAGTGCTACATAGTACGTGATAATTCTATCAACTACTAATCATAATGACAACGGAGCATGACTTAACCGCTATGCATTAGGCTAGTAGACCTTGTGTTTTCCGGTAAGGCCAAGTCCTACTAATTATGGTCATCAACATAACATCAATACTATGATGGTCCAACGCATCGTCCACCAGCTATAACAGTATCAAACTCGCACTGATACATAAGTGCCTGACCGCTACCATTAGATTACCAAGTAGACATAAAACAAGTAAATCAAGGCCCACAACCCTTGCTAAAAATTGGCTCTAGTTTTGTGGCATTTTCTACCAAGATTGGATGTCTCCCACTCTCCGGCTTGAAGCCGTCCAACATAGTCTATCAAGATAACCATGCCTCATGTAACCAATGGTCTATAATATAATACCATAAGGTTGTATCCAAGGGACACGAACTTACTTTATATGCACAACATCTTATGGAATAGTATATCACAACACCCTAATCGTCTCATTTCAAGATCACCGAACAACTCCATAAACCATCTTACGAATCGAATAACATCCCGAACCATCACTATATTCTCCATATCACTTAGCATTAACCATAAGATTTTTGAGACCTAGTCCACCGTCATTGAACTCATTTTACTGCTCTTTAGCCACAACGTATCTTATGGGAACCTCCTGAGCTCACAAAACGAACTTAAACTCCCAAAATCTCAAAACTTCACGACTAGGCCTAGCTATTTAATCTTACAACTAACTAGACATCTAAATAAGGCAAACACATGTCCGGCTTTATATTAAAACATCCAAACCAGACATTTAGACATTTGAATGGCTCATGAATTGCACTATAAACTTGTAGGAAACTCAGGCTCGGCAATCCATGCGTCTAAATGAAATTTCAGATGTCAAAACCCGGTTGAGAGTGAACCTTGATGGAAGAATTTGAATTTCCTTTAGTAGAAATTCATTCCAACTTCTTCTCTAACTCTCATACGCCTTCTATCTCTTCACTTCGACATTTCGCTCTGTGTCATCGAGGTAATTTGCACCTACATCTCTCCATCCAGATTCATACCCTTGTTACAATTTATTCGCCATTTGAACTAGTATCATTTTCCTTCCATACTCGACGAATAAACATGAGGCGTTTGAATCCTATCCAACAACATAAGAGTATAACCACTCAAGCTCTATATCAACTCTTACATACATTCAACAATCTCATTCCTTAATGTCCCAACTCATTCTCTACGCATAAATTCATTCCCAAACCAAGTGTAAATCAATGCAATCCAAACCAACAATCATGATACTGCATTCATTCATTCTTAAGTGTTTTTAATATATTCATTTTATGATTAAAAATATATAAATACTCATTAAACATGATTCTCATCTCAAATATCCTACTTTAAAGTTATTCTCCAAGCCCTAACCTAACAATTGGCAGTTAACAAAAAATATAACATACTTAGTGATCGTATAGCCTAAAGAGTAAATCTACCTAACCAAATCTACAAACGAAATCCTACGCTTAAGCCAACCCACTCAAGAAGATTCTCTATTTCAGAAATTTGGGCTCAATGTTAGCCAAGTTACCAACTTGAGTAGATGGGTTTATAAAGAATCTCCTAACTTGAATTTACGGTAGTTGTTCGAATTTTTATGTCCGTGTATGAATAAATTATGAAGATAATAGATTAAAAAACCTATTGACCTTTTTATCTTTTGAGAAGAAGAAGAGAAAATGAAGAGGAACGAGAAATGATGAGTTCATTTTAGAATAATAAAGCATTTTTCTATTTTCTTTACCATTTTTCACCAAGCTCTTCTTTTCATCTCATTTTAACCCTATTATTTGGTTCTAACAAATTTCATATGTTTTTCATATGTAAATAGCATTACCAATGCAATGGAATAGGTCTCAAATCTTAGTTCATTTATCTTTTAAATTTACTTTTTAATTCATTAGTTCGGTCGATTTTAGTTATTACCAACTAGTTTAAGTAAACTAGTTTATTATCTTTATCACTAAGCGTCAAAACTATGGGTCATTACAGCAATAGTTCAAAACTACATCCCAGTAGTTATGCATTCACACTATGGTTATGCGATCACGAGTTCAAATCTTACATAACATCATTCCAACCCTAGAAATATTTAGGTTTATAGTATGCATATACTATTTAAGACTTGTAGTATCATCAGGCACTATCTAAGATTTGGTTTATCATTTTCCCCTACTTAAATAATGAAATGCACAAAAATTTTACTTTCTACCCAATCTCTAACCAAACCTTGTCCAAAAATATCATCATCTCTTCCTTAAATACAAATTTGTTCACAACCACACCTAGTGTATTTCTCATATAGTTGTTATAGACTATTAATTGGCATAAAAAAAGGTTATGAACAAATTTGACTTCAATAACTATAAGGTTTTTTAGCCTGAAGGATAACTTTGGCAATAATTATGGAAAAACTAACCATTCTTTTTACAATTCAATGTTTTTCTTTTCACAATCCAAAGACATGACTACATGAGAGGTAGCAACCGAGATTGGTAGAGGTGGTATGAGTGTTAGTGAACGAAAGTTGATGATCGTGATGGAATGTTGGTGGAGACTGGATTGGAGTTAGATTTTTTTATATTTGACAGGGATGGGATTAGTTGTTGAGGCTTGGTAGGGATGGATGGTGGTAGTGCATCAGTGATGCCTAGTGGAGCTGCAACATCAATGATAGTAGCAGAGGAGGCATGGGTTTTGATGGTGGTTGCATTTAACTTGATGAAGTACAATCCAAATAATTTTAATTATAACTAGCATTTTCTAATGTAAAATTGGATTATGGTATTTGTTTTTTTAATGCTAGTTATAATTGGCATTTTATGTATTGTAAAAACCAATATAGTAATATTATTCTAGTTGAGATTAACACCATATTCATATAAACCTAATTTGCACTAGCATTGTATGTACACACACATAATACTAGTTTAAGCTAATATTATTTATTTGCTATCAGGGTATTTTTAGATGATAATTAATGATGGTGTCTAGAAAGAGGTGGATTCAAATAAGGGCATGACGACATAGTGCGGTAGTGCTGTGAGGTAGCAAAGTAAGGGTGTCATGATTGAGTTTGATAGGATTTTTTTAACTATTTTAGGTAAGCAGGTTTTTTTCAATCTTTCTTTTTTATTTTCATAATAAATGACAAGATATAACCTTTTAAGGGATATTTATAAATTTTAAAAGTGTTTATTTGGTATATGAAATATATCTCACTCCTATTTATCGTTACTACATGAATATACACCTTTTCTTCTCTTTATATGGCAAGTTTTTAGTTTTTATGTATATATGCATGCATGCAAACATACGTACGTATGCATGTTTGTATGTGTGTGTAAGAAAATTAAGTAATACTCAGCTATTTCTGTGAATGATTAGGAATGACTTTTTATTTTAATATCGAAAATAAAGTAAAATGGGTTACTTCCATATTTTAACTTCTCCCTTTTATTTATTCCTAAAATGGTATTATAGAAGAACTACTAAATAATTAATCAATACATATTTATATATTTTACCATTATTATATATTTCACTTTTATTCATTTATATATATATATATATATATCTGTGTGTGTATGTCTCTGCGTGTGTCTGTGTGTGTGTGTGTTTTTGGTAATATTTTTATTCAACTTGTTGGTGCATGTAATTTTACTATTATTATTGTCTTCTATGTTTACTACATTTAATTTCATTTTTTAAGAAAAATGAGACTCGTGTATTTTATTCTACACTTAAAAAATGTTGCTGCCAACAAGCCTAGAAGGTAGCAATACCCCTTATACAATAAAATATAATAAAACTCCCCCAATCCTAATGACTGAAGTCCATAAGGTAAATAAAATGACAATAAAATCAAATAACATAAAAATACTAAGCTAAACCTTAAATACACTTAAATATCGATAATCCATCGATGACAACAAGATCTGCTAAATTCATCCAAACAAATGATAGTAAGATTTGCAAAATTCATCTAAACAAATGATAGTAAGATTTGCTAAATCCATCAATGATACATCTAAAACTATAAACAAAAATTCAACCAAATGATTAGATTGACACATATATATGTATAAAAATATATGTTTTACACATATGTATGCCATAATAAGATAAAATAAACTTACTAAATAAGAACAAAGTAAGATATACAAGAATGAAAAAAAATTATACGATAGTATAGAGCGAACTTCTATAGTTATGAAATAAAAGATAAATACTAAACAACAACAATTTATAGTTTAACCAATTTCCTATTAAATATATTGCATCAGAAAATTCATTAGCACACATATCTATTAAAAAGGTATTTAGAGTGTCATTATTATTTCTATTTGTAGAAACTAAATTTTCCTTAGCTAAATCAGTATGAGATTTTAACTTATTAAGATATATTAATTGGAACTAATATGATTAACTATTTTATAACTAGGGTATGAAATCCAATTAAAACAAAGCAATTATACATATATATATATATATATATATATATATATATACACACATACACATTTATACATATACATGCATACATACATACATACATAATTTTCCACTTGAGTGTTATATTATTAAAAACTCTTTGATTTCTTTCAAACCGTATATACCTACATATAATAGTAAAAATATTATTGAATACTAATCTATAAAATCTAGTATAATAAATCTAAGGCATGCTAATAAAATTCACAATTAATAACACTATTAGCTATACTAAAATAAAAAATATTAAGAATATTTATAAGAATAAAACTAGTGATATGACACTCAAAATATAAACACATAATATTTTCCATTCTCAGATTATAGAAAAAACATTTAATTATCGATAAATATATTTTTCTTTTTAAAAAATCTACCGTATTTATTTCCCATGTACAATTAACTACATATGTACTTTTTCTTTCGATGGAGAATTACCTTTCCAAATGTATTCGAATATGTTCAACTTTATCCCAAAAAAATAAGAAATTTATATAAAGAACGAGATGTATTGTTTTTACTACTATCCCAATAACATATTTTAGTGTCATTTTTATTATCGCTGCTGTATGGTTCTAATTTAGCATAAAATAAAGCAAATTGAGATAAGGTATTTCCAACTAATATACGATTAAAGCACTACATTATTAATTCCTAATTTATAAATACCAAAACCTTTTATTACCAATTTCCGAAAATGAGAAATATTATTTGTGTTACTATTAGAGATATGGTGTGGATTACATGTATCACCATACTATTAATTCAATATTATTTCTTTCCAAATTAATTTTTCATTAGTTTTAGTATATTTCTATAGCCATTTTCCTTATAAAGGCGCATTTAAATTATGTAAATTTATAATTCCTAACCCTCCCTCATGTTTAGATTTACATACAATTTCCCATTTAACTAGACACTTTGAACTACCGTTACTCCATAAAAAATATCTCATAACTTTATATATTTTATCAACTAGCCATTTTGGAAACTGATAAAACAACATCTAGTATACAAATAGTGATGTTAAAACAAAATTAATAAGAACTATCTTATTCGCTCTCGATAAAAATTTACCATTTCATTTGGATAATCTTTTATTAATTCTATCATTTATTATTAATCGGCCATCGTGTTTGAGTTTAGTTGGTCTTATCAAAAATCCTTGGTATTAATGGGAAATTTCATAATTTTACAATTCAACGTACAAACGACTTAACTCTCCATCTTATCTATATCATTCAATACTAGCATGGAACTTTTATCAAAACTAATCTTTAATCCCGGGAGTAACTCAATACTGTATAAAATAAACTTAAGCGCTATAAAGTATATAGATAAATAAGATGTAAAAAACATTGTATCATCCACAAATTGGAGAATGAAGAGGCCATTACTTGTAATCTCATTTCCTATTTTATCTAAAATCCCATTATTAGTGGTTAGCTTGATAATCATAGCGAAAATGTTAGTAGCTAAATTAAACAAAAGAGGCGACAAAGGGTCACCTTATCTAAGTTCCATTTCAATTGGATTTTATTTCCTAATATACCATAAACCATAGTGCATGAATTTCCAGATTTAAGTAAAGACATAACCCAATCCACCCATCCAATACTGAAACCCCTAGCTAGAAATAAAACCTTTAGAAAATCCTAATCACTGAATTAAAAGCTTTTACAAACTCAAGTTTTAAAAGCGCAGAATTAATAATAATTACAATAATAATTAATAAATTCTGGAACTACTTTTACCTCATATGTAATATTTCTACTTTTTAATAAAAGAAGTTTGAGTATTATCAATTAATTCATTCATTTTAGTATTTATGCTTTTAGCTAAAACCTTATAAATTATTTTGAAAATACAATTTAATAATGATATAGGTCTAAAATCTTTCAACTCATTCGCTCATGTTTCCATGTGTAGTAAGATTACATTGCAAAAATTAAACCTACCTAATTGTAATGAACCATCATAAAATTCATTAAACATATTAATTATATCATATTTTAAAACATCCCAAAATAATTCATAAAATAAAATAGGAAAGCCATCAGACCGGGTGATTTATCACTAGGCATATCCTTTATAACCAACAAAATATCCTCTTCTATAAATGGATTATTTAGTCTGTAATACCCTATAAAATAAACAATGGTTAATTAAAAATATTAATAAATAATTATTAATACTCAAAAATAGAATTTTGAAAACATTATAATTTGGGTATAAAACTTGCACCATTGTGTTCGTGGCAATTTTCTGGTCAATTTTCATATATAAAGTTTTACGGTCGGAGTTTAATCGAAAAAGATATTAACGTTTGAAGATTTAAAATAGGAAATAATTAAAAATATATTAAAGAAATAAATATCATTAACTTGATGTTAAAATAAACGTTGAACAAAGACATAACGTAAAAGTAACAGTTACTATTAAATCTAATTAAATCGAACGTAGAAGGAAATAAAGTGATCGAAATCAGCAATTAACATAAACAACGACTGGTGAGAGTAGAGCGGTCGAATGGGGATATATGTTCGCGTATAGGTGTAGAGAATATACCAAAGGGGGTTCGCCTCGGGTTTGAAGTTTTAAATGACCAATTAGGGTTTGCTTCAATCCCAACATGGGGTACTAAGTAACTAGTTGGGCATTTCCTTGATTTGCATTAGGCAATCTAAATTGGATGGTGGGTGTAACCTCGGTGTTATGTCAGCAAGGTTGTGACGACCCGCCTTTTCGACCATCAGAAATTGACACTAATACATCCTCGGTATTCACGTGCCGCAAAACCAAGTGCCGAGAGGACGGATAGTAAAGGGTAAAAAGAAAATAAAGACAGAACATAAACTTATACGAATGAAATAGCAGATATTATTTTAATATATATGACCTTTATAGCGGAAATTTTAAATACATTTATCAGAGTATATCTTATAAATCAGTCCGGACAGTTATAAATCTCTATCCTTATAAATGCTGAATACAATCGTAAACTAATGAAACGGAAGTGGAAATGTAGAACTAACTATAGGAACATCTTTAGCTCCAGACTTCAAGCTCCATCACAATGCTCCAAGTTAAACCTGACTACTTGGATGCCTGGAAAAATAGGGCACCCAGAGTTTTAGGGAAAAGAAAATAAAATCTGGGTTAGTCATGGGATTAGTGTTAGAAACTCAAAAATATGGATACTGAAAAACAAAGGACATCTCATAAGACCACACCGCATATAAACATGGAACGATTTTTTACCTTATGATAACCAAAACATTTGCTATGCAAAATCAGGGAGATTATCTTTAATGACATTCTTTGAAAATCCTTTCAAATAACATATTAATCATAGCTGGAATTGTTACATTTGTTAAATATGACAACATAATTGGTTTACAACTAAAACCAGTTTGGCTCCTATTGGAGAATGGATTCCATACAATGACAAGGTAAGGGACTATATTCCGATAGTACATCTCTAGCAAAATGCACCGAGGCACAAACAAATGGTTCTCTGCCAACATAGAACCGGCCTACCTTTACTGTAGATAGTACTGAATATGACATCAGCCCGGTCATTACCGACCTTTACCGGGATCCCAAAGCATACACAACATACCCAACATATAGAGGGTAATCTAAAAATGTGATGATAATATCCTAATGGGTGCGACCCACATAGACCTGCGGCATCTACCCTGTTTTTGTAATTCTCGGGTGCAAGGCTAAAGGTCATGTTTTACCTTGCATAGAATCATCAAATCCTACTTAGAATGCCACATTGCTATTTTCATCACACACTATTGATTTTCAAAAATGTACAACCTCTGAGCACGTACGTCCCAGAGAAGGGTATTAAGTGTAAGAGAGGTTACCTCCTACATCACCAAACATATGCACATTTGTAGAGATAAATGTACGTGTTTTTTAGTAATGTAATGTCAAACATTCGTCCATACAAGTTGTCTAGGAATAGAATAAACCGAAGGCACTCTCCTACTACATCCTATTTTGGGAATCACCCCTAGGATTAGTAACGAGAAGTCCTTGCATCAAAGATTTTCAAAATTAAGTACTACTGCCACCATATGTATATAATATGGAAACCGAAGGGCTAATGGCAAGTAGCCTTTTATTATAAAGATCTCCATTTTCAATATCATTGCCTTTATCATGTTTTCACTTTCTCATTGGTTCGAAGTGGTTATCAGATAGGAATCACCCAAATTCGATTCCGGTTTCTCTGAACAAATTATCGATAAAACATCTTTTAGAGATATATCATTTCTTTTCCAGTATATACGAGATTATTAACCCTCTCTTTAACTTTGGAACACCAAATCATTTCTCATAAATCATGTTGGAAAACATTATTGAGTAAAAAGGATTCATAAAAATTATACTAATTTTACTCAATATTAATTTTCGTATTCAACAAGTACTATCGTCAAATAATAGTGAGATCACCTTTTAAATTCAAACAAATAGTACGAGTTCCCTCCTTGGAATTTAACATTAAGTATAAGAAGATTATTTCTATACAACCCAAGTTAAGGAATTAGTTATGGAATGTAAATCTTTTATACTTGTCTCATTTCCGACATTTCGAAGTTATCCATTCCTCGTCCAGGAAGAGGCCATGTGAGCCAGGGCACTGGTTGCTCCTGAACATCTCCTTAGTTTAAGCACCCCACATCTGGATCTCAGGAATAGAAGAATCGGGTCTACTCATCGGCTTTTAGAGCCAAGATTTAATCATTTATTTATAACAGCTTTTCTTTTAATCGTTTATTTAAACTCCTTTTAAAATAATTATAAAACTTCCAAATTATCTTTAAAACACTTATTTATTTGAAAAAGTTTACAAAAGATTCGAGAAAGAATAGTTAAGTTAAAACTGTAATTTGTATAGGTTATTAAAGCTGCTACGAAAAGTGCTGCAAATAGTATTTTCAAAGCTTATTTGATCAAAACAACTTTTCTATCATTTGAAAGCTCATTTTTATAACTAAAATTCTTTTTAATAAATTTTAGTATATTTATAGAATTTATTCCATATTTTTAAAGATTTAGAAATATCATTTCAAAAAAAATTCCTTTTTGGATTATGAACTGCCAAACCACGACTATTTTGAAAACTTGTTTTGCCCATATTTCAAAATCTACTGAATGAAATCTCTATCCTTTTCTTTTGTTTGAAAACTATGATTATAAGAGATTGGAAAATTCTTATTCCAAAGAATTCCGACTCCGGTTCCATCGTATAAATGGATTTAAACTATTACGGCGCGAAATCGCAAATTGTCGTGACGCATGCGCCTATTTTTGACTCAAATTTCAGTTCTTTTCAAAACTTCACCAAATTGAGTTTTGGTGATTATAAACCAATTTAAAGAGGTTTAATCATCTCGTAACACTTTTATAATTCATTTCGGAAAGTGATTTCCATTGTGCAAATTTCGACGTGTATTAAACGTGAATTATTTACACATCCAAACAACCATATTTTTCACAACCAACACATGATGATCAAAACATAACAACCAATCATTTCAAACATATCATATCATCATCCATATCATAATATAAATAGAGCCTTTTCACATTTATATGACATGTTTAACTATATATTACTTTTTTCTTCTTAAGCAACCATCAAGCATCATTAATTAACCAACCAAACATCATATCCACTTTTAATAGTCATGAAATTATTTAAAACCATTTTATATTAAATTTATAATTTTTAGAAGTATACTTTTAATCAAGTTCTCACCATAATATCCACTCCTCCTCGATGCTTCCTGAAATCATCTCAACGGTATTTCTCTCCACAAATTCGCTCCAGAGCTCCCTGGATCTTGCTCTATGCCTCCAATAGTTTCGGCCTTGACCTTAAAATTGGTGGAGCTCAGCTTTGGAGAGGGAGGAGGTGGGGGCCATCGGTATTAGAGGTGGAAGGGAGTGTTTTGGCTTTTGTTTGGAAGTGGGTCGACATTGATTTCATATGGATATAATTTATCTTTCTTTTTGCCATTATTTTTCTTCATAAATTTCTTAAGAAGAAGAGGCCATTAGAGACCATTAGGATGCTTGAGAAAGGAAGAAGTAGATGAAGAAATATGTGAATGAATGTGAGAATGGATTCTTGTATTTACAGGCAAAGGTTTGAAAAAATATCATGATATTTTCCATTAGTTTTCACATCACCATTTCACCTTAACATGTGCTTGCCTACACCTCCTCCATCACCATTTTATATGCAACCCACTCCCCTCCTCATGCACCTCCATGTGCATAAGGTGAAGTGATGTTTTGATTTGATTTTTGTAAGAAAATATCTAGATTTTTATTCATAAATATCATGATATTTATACCATTTACCATTAGTAATAAGTGAATGTAAATGGTAGTTCTTATATGTTCATATGTGCACACGGATGTATATATTGGTATATGTGTGCATGTATGTCACATAAAATATATAACATTGCATAACTTCTCTATGTTAAACCGTTACGAATTCCAATTTCGATTTCCGGTCACATTTTCACTTATAATTTAAATTTCATATAAATGTAAACAAAATTTCAAAATAATTTCTTATCATTTTTAACTAATTAAAATGATCATGCTTGAATTATAAAACCATATAAATCAATATAAAACAAGTGTTCACAAAAAGTGTTGTCGTATCGACAAAACGTTACGACTTTCCTTATATTTTCAAATCAAGTATATATCTTCATAAAACTATCATAAATGACTTATTATCACTAATTAAAATGAATTATCATCATTTTAAAACAATTATTTAATTATTTAAACTTAATTTTAAAATTATAGAAAATATATAAAATTGATGACATCCTTGATGATGTCATAAATATATGTTATTTCCAAAAATAAAATAAATAATTTTTATTTCATATTTCTACTTAAATGGATAAATAAGTGTATGTATCCAGTTCCATGCGCGTTAATATTGAGAAGATCTCAATTTTCCTGAAAAACGATTTCCGTCGTTTTTGTGATGAAAATCCCAAATATCTATATTTGTTAATATACCTTTAAAACAAGTTTACCATCATTATTTATGGTTCAAAACATTATAATTTGTGTTATAAAATCTTGTATTTGAATATTTCAAATATAAATATAATTTATCAAAGTGATAAATTTGCAGGTCATTACAAAGGTTGGTACCATATATTTGATGAGTAGGGCTGTACATATAAGTCGAGTGCACCATCAGTCCTGTAGCGGTCGGAAAGACTTGGGTTATGCCTAGAGATGGACTACACCTCGTACTAGTGTAGGTTCCGTATGGGATATGCAATTGCCTTAAAGTTTGTTTGATTTTCATTAGGAGGTGGGCTAGATAAGCCTTTGAAAAAAAAATTAGAATATGGCTAAATAGTTGTAATGATGCTATTAGGCACTAACGGGAGGTTCCTCGGTGTACATGGGCAATTCGGCCTAGACACTGTTGGTGGATGCATAACGCAATGCTGAGTTATGGATACTAGCGGGGAATGTATCCTTATCCATGAAAGGACTATGATACTTATATATATAGACATTTTATACCTTATGTAGGTTGGGCGTATCGTACGCGTACATGAAGTCAAAATGACTAAGTTTTAAATAATAGACATAACACATAATGGAAAAACAATCTGTATAAACTAGTGTTATAGATAAAGTATGTAATTTACTAGTCACCAAAACGTTGTTCAGACCCCCTCCTCATTACAACCCATATGATAGATTTTGAGAGGTGAGTACTGGTACAAGGCGAGAACGGTAGGAGGATAAATTTCATCATGCATGCTATGCACTGACAAGGGCACTAGATACCAGAGGTATTAGCCTTGGTCAGTGTATATATACGTATATGTATATTTATATATATGTACTTTATTATTCCTCGGTGAGTTCGTATCGATATCTCTATGAAATTCCTCTGTTTACTATAGGATACGAACACCAATGATTCGTACCTTAGTGGATTTGGGTTTTTGATTTAGTGAAAATTCAGACCCATTAAGGTGGAAGTTGTTACATTTGGTATCAATGCTTAAGTTAGTTGATCATAAAATTAGAATATGCTGAGTGAACGTATTTGTATTTTTACCTATATATATATATATTACGCCAAACCTTATAAATTCCGACTATAGAAGTAGTTGCAACCATATTCTAAAAAGGTGGATAAGTCAACTATGAGTTGGAACAATAGATAGTGTTAAAAATATATGTCTGTCCTTATCACTTCATGGGAGATAAGTCGTATTGGGAGGCATTGACTTTAGAAGAGCATGGATATGACATATAGAAGGATCCTTGAAGCTGGATAGTACTTGACTCTCTTGTTCGGCCTAGATTTCCCCATGGTTGTGGATCCCCACAGGATTGCCGATTGATGATGTAGGTTAAATTTGGATAAATGGGAAGTAAAGAATCTATATGTTGTAAATATCTACAAGTAAGATTGAGTCGGTTCTCGAAGGAAGGTGTATAGTAATCACTCCAAGATAATAGCCAGATTTTAATATATTCTACAAGAAGATAAGTCAGAAAGTAAGTGGAAAAGAAGAAAAGTCCAAATGAATGGACAAATAAAACCCACTCTGAGTTTGACCCCATATGAAAGAATTTAATAAAAAGGTTTCAAATTTCTTAAAAATATTTTAAATAATATTCAAATGATTTATTTAAAAGTAGTAAAAACCATGTTTTTGAAAAGTAAGAAAATATTATAATTTTCCACAAAATAAAGCAATTTCTTATATTTTATTTAAATAGAACTTCTAGTTGAAACTAAAGCTATTTTTAAAGAAAAAAAATTCAGTTAAAAGGGTTTTTAATAAAGATGCATTTCCTATGAAATAAATAGAAAACAGAGCATATGTATTGCTCGGCTATTTTTCTGATTTTGAAAAATTCAAAATTTTAAAATTCTTTTTAAGGTATGGACAATAGGAAGTGCTATTGGTTTTAAATGAGGTAAAGAGAATAAAAGGGTAAAGGTGCCCTATAATAAAGAAAGAAACAGTATTCCTACATAAGTAAAATACAGAGAAAAACAACTGAAGTAGATTTATACATGCAAAGCAGTCTATTTCATGTTAACTGAGAAAAGCGCAATGGCAAAGTAGTAGGTGAACACACTACAATGATTCGATAAAGAAAACAGTCAATTGGAAGGAATGTTATATAAAGAGAAGCCACTTAAATAAGAGCAATTTAGGTGGCAGAGATCAAATAGTAAAAACATTAAAAAAAATGAAATAGAAACATTGCTAGGAATTTATAATGTTAGTAGTTTAGTTAGAAACAGCGTAGGAAATTATGGCAAAACAAGAAAAATGGATATTTTCCATAATTATGCACACTAATTGCACATGTCTTTTAGAGGTCTCCCTCAAATGCTATTAAAGTCTCCGCTAAGGTTGAAAGTGGAAGTAACACGTGTAATAGGAAAATAATATAATGGAAGTTGTCCTTGTCTATTCCAGTATTTAGCCAACGTGATAAAAGATGTTTTAGAAACACTTTAATGGTGCATTTTTGAAAATGATTTGGTATAATAATTGAGATTTTGAAATGCAAAACTTAAATGGTTTGAGTTAAAAATCATATGTTTAAGAAGTAAAATCTCTGTTGAATTCTTTTTCTATGTTTATATTTTTAAAAATAAAAGTTTTGGGTTAAGTACTTCATGACTGAAGTTTAATAATTGTTATAAAAGGTGGGGAAAAACAAACCAACTTTGATATGAAGTAGATAGGGATAACTGCCTAGATAGGAATATGGTCATAAAGTGTAACATCCCCCATTTGGAGGCCCAAATCTAACCGCTACAGATGCTGTAGTCATCTATAGTTATTATTTTTCGGTGACCAAATGCTATGATGTTAGATACGTTGATATACCAGAAACACATTGATAAAAAAAATTTTAACCCAATTTTAAAACAAATTTCTCATTCAATTTCAAATCGCATTTCAGATTCATTACATAATCCCAATTCGTAAACCACGTTCAGATAAATATAATTATTATAAATTACGCTAAGAGCGACATATGAAGATGCCCCCTTGGTTGATCAGAGTCTAAATATAGGCACTAAATAACTTTGCCATTTCATCCAATTACACGACGGATCAAACAGAAAGAACACCTAATAGCTAGCTTTCCTTCCGCACATCTCTGGAAGCTTATTCGTCTAAAGGAGAACCTGAAAACCTTAACTCTCAAATTACTCAAAATCAATTGAGCATCGGAGAGTTTAAGGGGAAAACAAAAACTCCGAGTCAGACAAAAAGTCTAGTGTGAATATAACTTACTATCTCGAACCATATAAATATCTAGTGAGACCACGCCGCTTAGCTGAATGGGTTTTCTCCTCACTAATAACCTAACCCAATTTATAATAACCATATACTATGCACTTACATCCACAATGGTTAAGTCATAACATAATAAAATGTATCACGATGATATGCAAACATGCAATATGCTTTGGATTTCCCATCCCCTTTCACCTGACTATCTGTCTCATGTTATAGTTTCTAGTGTCATTATTAACCTATTAGTTTTCATGGACTGACTAATAACATGTTCCAAGCTTACGGCCTAGTTATCTGGTTTCATAGTTTTTATGGGATCACTAAGAACCTATTGGTGTTTACCAATAACATCATCCAATCATAGTTTTCGTGGGGTCAATATGAACCTATTGGATTCTCCAAGAACATCTCTCATGTCATAGTTGTCATGGGCTAACTATGAACCTATTGATCTCTATCAACAACCTGTTCTGGACATAGTTTTCATGGGATCACTAAGAACCTATTGGCCCTTAACAACAACAATTTCCATAACATAGTTTTTATGGGCTTACTAAGAACCTGTCTAAACCAATAATCTTTTGATCAGTCTTGGGCATCCTATATTCTGGTCTGTCTGACCTCCTGGATGTACTTCTACTCACACAGGTGTAATTCAATGTGCATTCACTACCGGGTCAATCTAGCCTGTTATTCTGCCCTTAATACCCCAAAATGCAGTTATGGGTTAATAATGAAGTGAATATGATTACATAAGCATACATGATAACTGACCAAATAACACAACAATATAAACATCCATGGTTTAATTCCTTGTAATCATTTTCTAATGAAATATGGTTAATAACCCACTATCCTTAGCAAGGAAAGATTCCGCTAAAATTTCAAAGTTAAATGCCATTTCAAAATTCTTTTACATTGCCATGTATTTACTTTAAAAATGAGATTGGGTTCTCTAATTTGAAAACTAAGGCTTTCGGCTATATCCTTCGGATCATTGTGACATCATTAGTTGCACTTCGTCAATCTTCCTTCGACTTCATAGAGCAAACAAGCCCTCCGTCACTCTCCCTTTTCTAAATCAATACTTAAAACCTTAGACATTCTCTTTCGAAACCATCCAACAAACCTTTAGAACACATGGAAACATTCCTTTCGAAACACTCAAAACATACCTTTCGAAACACTCAAAGACATACCTTTTGAAAACATTAGGGTAGGCGGCTTCAATGGCAGCGGAGGGGTATTGGTTCGAAACCTACCTTCCACACTCATTGACCTAAGGGTTATAAAAGCGGCTTCTAACTAAGGTAGAAGTATTAGTGCGGCAGGATGGGTATCGAAGGGGTTCAAAAGTGGCAACCCTTTCGAAAGCTTACTTTTAGAACAAGGGCGGGTCAATGGGTTCGAAAGCCAATAAAAGCGGCTTCAACCCTTCCGCAAGCATGCCTTCGACCTCATTCTTTCCTTCCACCTTTCTCCAATACACTACGTACCAAATGCTTGATACAATGTGCATTGGTTTCGAATGGATGCGAATGGTTATAAATGGGAGTATGGTGGCGAAAGCAAGCATGGTAAGTGGCGAAGTTGTAATTCACTATAAACCGATTTTATGCTTTTTAAAGTAATTTCTTTTTACCTAACCCCTTACACTACACCATACTGTCCATTTTGCCACGACCCAATGCGGAAATTTTGCCACGATCTTAAGCCGTGGCAATTTTACTACGGCTTTTAGCCGTTCCAAAATGAATCGCACCGGTTATGGGCCGTGGCAATTTTACCACGGCTCCTTACCATTCCAATGTTTGCTTTATTTTTTTTAATGTGCTGTGGATGCCACAGTCTACACCCGTTCCTTACATCCATCCCTAATCAAAACTACGCCCTCATCAAAACAACATCCCTAATCTCAATCCCTCCACCCCTTTCAATCGCCCCGCCCTAATTCAATCCCTCCATCCTTCTCAATCATTCCACCTCTATCTCTCCCCCGCCCCTCTGATACTAGGGCAGTCTTTAAGACCAGTGATGATTTCATCCATGCAGGTGCTATGGATGCAAAATCTGAATGCTGGTCTATGCTTAAAGGAGGACTATCTGTTCTAAAATCAGGGCCAACTGAGCTCTATTTTGAGGTAAATTATTACATTTCTAAATTCAAAGCTTCAAATTAATTAAGAACACTATCCACTACCAATGCATTGTTCGATTATTTAGGGCAACAACACAAACATTGAAATGTGGGTAGGCAGTGTTTCTTTGCAACCATTTTCGCAAGAAGAATGGAGATCTCACCAAAATGATAGCATTTTAAAGGTATGTTTAATTATAGGTTAATTTTATAACCTAAAACAGTGCTTAATCCTAAATAGAAGCATTTATTACTTATTCTACCGACTGTCTTTTTAATGATTTATGCGACTAGTGTGTGTCTATGGACTCTATACCACTTACACAAAACATGTTTATTATAATATACCTATTATCAATAATATGTGAATTATTAAATAACTGATATGTAGCACTGTTAAAAAAAGAATACCTGTTTACCAACAACCTTAATGTTTATTACATTATAAGGAATAATTAATATTTAATACATAGAAAATTTTGGCTGTAATAATTAAACTCTCTTAAAGTTGATTCTTATAGCAAACATACTCGACCTAAAAGTAATATAAAATGAGTTATATCTTGGGTAGGTAAGAACACATGTAAAGAGATTCCAAGTAGTAGACAATGAAGGTAACCCTGTCCCAAACGCTACCATAACAATGAACCAAATTCGCCCAAACTTTCCCTTTGGATCATCAATAAGTGCAGCAATACTAGAAAACAAAGCCTATCAAGAATGGTTCACAAAACGTTTCCACTACATAGTCTTTGGCGATGAAATGAAATGGTACAACACTGAATAGTAGCAAGGCAAAGAAGACTTCAGTACCATGGACTCCTTAATGCAATTTACAGAAAGTCACGGCATTAGAGTCAGAGGTCATAACATATTATAGGACGACCCCAAATATCAGATCAACTGAGTCACAGCATTATTCTTGAACTTTCATCCTTGATGATCTGGCCGTTGAAAATTGTTAAGGGCACCTTTTAAGTATGCATTCTCGTATCTAATCTTGCAAAATATGTTCCTTGTAACTTATTGTTAGCGTTTTTTCCGTTTTATTCTTGCCGTAGAAAATAAGAAAATATGTTTCCATTGGATGTTTACAACTCCAAGAATTATAATCAGAGAACCAGAACTAATCTGTGAAGCTTTGATGAACAAATCAAGTCACTTGGAAAGGTTGTCACTACCTCTATACAAGAGGTATAATTCAAGTTTGATTTTTTTATTGCTTTTTTGTGACTAATTATTGGTTTTTTCCTCAAAAGTTTAACGTTGGGACTAACTGCATTAGTAGGCAACTCATATAAAAGCATAGTTAGTCCAGCATTCCACCAAATGAAGTTAAATGTTGTTGTTTTCATATCATTGTTACTTTATTTTTAGTTTTATTATAACAGCAGCCGTAGATAGGTTTAAGAACAGTTGTCATGGCTTATTTTCAGTTTTCATGGTTTAAGAACATCCCTTAGAATATGATTTATTTTTATACAAACTTATGATATGTAAACACTAAACAATAATTTTGCAAGCTTTCAGATGCAATACTCGTGAGCACAGTTAGAGAGTTAACACTTGGGCTTAAAAATGCAGCGGTTATTTGAGGTATTGATTTATGTAGTTGGGCCCTTGGTTGAGCTTTCACATTGTCATTCAATTGCTTATGTTCAAAAGTGGTTGGATAGGAAATATGAAGGTTTGGTACTTTACATATCATTTGGTTCATAAAACACGATCAATGCTGCACAGATGATGGAGTTAGCATTGGTTTTAGAGGAGACAGAGTTTTTTTGGTGATTAGACCACCATTTGGTTTTATATAAAAGGGGAGTTTAGGAAAGAATGGTTGCTTGACAATTTTGAAGAGATAATTGGAAAAAATGGGAAGGGGATTTTGGTGCATCAATAGGCATCACAGGTTTGTACGATCTTCTCATTTGCAACCATTTTGTATTCATGCATCCGCTTTAGTATAATGTTTACTTCTTTCTCATTGGTTGTATAAAACTTTCATAGATATGATTAACTAGAAAAATAAAATTTAGGATGTCATATGGAATTCAAAAAAAAAATCATATTACACTTCCGTCTCAGTTTCAATTTTGAATTCAATTAAATTCGGTAGTTCTCCATTGAAATCTCTTTACTAATCTCCTTTATTGTTTCAATTATTTTCTTTTATAGGTAATCAGGAGAACCAGGCTGTCCTTTAGAAACCTAAACACAGTGTACAAAACATCTATTTGTTACTTGTCACTTGCAGGAATTGAATATCCACACATGCATGCATTATCATCAAACCTTCTAACTTCATGATTTAACTATGAAAACAAATCTTCAAGCATGCTTTTCTGTGATAAAAATGATGAATTATAAAAATTCAAGTTTTGAGTAATGGTTAGAAGTGCATTTAGCTATAAGAACACGTACGTTGAATATTATTTTCAGCAAAAATGAAATACATGCATTTTTATCAGGCAAACATAACCCTATTTTATGCATTCAACATGTAAATATGAAACTAATGTTCATAATGTAAATCAAGACATTCAATTTAAATCAATACATTCAAACCAATGTTCATAATTTAAATCTGAAATAGAAACAAGAAACAAGAATATTAAAGAAAGAAATGACAATTAGAGATTTAGTTCATAACTTCAAAAGGAAGAAATGTCAATATCCAAGGAATTTAAGTTTGTTATTACAAAACAATTAATGATTTAAATGAATTTTATGCGATACATAGAAAAATTACCATGTATTATCTATAAATTAAACTATCATTTATACAACTTGAAATATATTTTTATTTCATTTTGTTACAAGTATACATCTGTTTGTTACTTATCTCCCATGTTCATGCTAAATTATGCAATTTGAATTATGGATCTTTAAGTTCAAATGATTGAGATGCATTTCTCTTATATTATCCTTGTTCATCTATTCCATTTTTGGGACATTTAGAAAGCAAACTTACAAAATAGATAAATTGAAGTGCATTTGTTTGTGTATTTTCAATTTATTTTATATTAAGGTCTGATGCTTAACAAGTATCGAGTGCAGCCAACAATTAGAGTGTACTATCGGCAACCATTCCTTACCTCTGTTAATTCACGTTTACATTTATGTTTTTAGATCTTTTGATTGCGTTGGCTACGTGATGATGGATTTATCAAGTACCAAATATGGAAAATTGAGGTGTGAAACACTTGTGATGAACCAACATATCTTAGCATCTTTTGATTAATTTATTTTTTATTTTTTATTACTATGTATATAATTAAAATCATAGTTTCCAGAGATGCTCGAAACAGCTTATGTACCTCCTCTGCAAATAATAATAATAATATTCCCCATAAGGCAGCAGAATGCTGTCTGCAATGCAGGAGCACCTTACTGCCACCAAGCAGCAGCACCATGCTGCTGCCGAGCAGCAACACTGGGCCCCTGCAAATAAGTTGCTTTATATAGAGCAGCAGCAACAAAAAAACAAAATAAATAGTAATGATAATATAAAATTTTTCTAGTTATTATAATGTGTTAGTGGTTATGGTTATAACCTGCTATTCAAAGTGAACTGCCATGAATTTGTGATACCTTTAAGCCTAAATCGCAACTCTTGAATATATACACTTTTTTATACCTATTTAATAGTGTATTTGGCAATGCTACCATGTCCTAATTTTTGAGCAGTGGTATTATTTATCTATATATGGATTCTTTTTTATAATGTGATTTTGGCAGGTAAAATGAGTTCTAGAGGAAAGACGAAATCCTAGATGTTAGATAAAACAAATATAAGTTATTCAAGGTAAAACTTATATTCCTCATATTTTCTTCCTTTTTATATCATGTTCAACTGCCTCTGGATGTCTAATCCTTGGATTAACAACTGAACAAAGTACACAACAGTTCACATATAAATACATTGAAAAAGTGTGTAATATGGATTAATGGTTGTAGTTAATCTCTAAACTTGTCATGTCTCCTCGGTTCCTCGGTTGTTGCGGCAGCGAATACCTGTACAACAAAATATTATTATCTGATACAATCGATCCAAATTCGCCAAAATAATTCTTCCTACTCTATCAATTAATATAAAGGTTATACAAATCAGATTTTTGAGCTATCTTGGAGGAAAAAAAGAGGGAGAAATTTTTTAATGCCTTAAAACACAGAGATATTTAAGCACTACAGCTGGTTTTGCTAATGCGTTGGACTAAATCTATCAAGGCATTATTTTCCTAAAGAAAAAATTATGGCATACCGTGCCTGAGACTATGTTAACAAAACACTTAGATCGATCACTGCAGAATATAACATATGCTAATTATCATTCTGTTTTGCCCATAACATTGGTGTCAGCAGAACTGCACTCTTAAACTATGCATTCTTTCTATTCGGTTTCAGGTTAGGAGATTAATTAATTGTTTTAGGTTTTTGAAAATTCATTTAGCTAGTGCCTAGGGTACACAAAATTACCTTTTAAATATGTTTTTTTCCCTTTCTTCAAACAATTAGATTACATAACTATATAGTTATAACTTACAAGTAGTTCTCAGATGGCTGAACAATGCTGAACATACCGCAAACATGGTGTAAATTTATTATTGCATTTGAACATTGTACAAATTACACCATTTATTTCTAGTTATGTGTAGAAGCGTTACTGAAGAAACATTCTTCCTATTGCAGAATCTATGAATGTTTAATCCAAATACTTATATTAGCTAAATCATGTTATATTAGCATACTAAAATGTTTAATCTAAATGCTTATTTTAACGCAATATATTGTTTTTTCTTTTTAAATTTTTAGTTATTTTATTATATAACATCAATTGGTAATACTTATATATAAAGCAAATTAAGACCATTAAAAATAAAAATAGGTGTAACTACAAATAATCATTCCCTCTTCATTCCTTTCGTAGTACGCAAATGCATCCGTTATGGCTGAACAAACCCTTTAAGCGTACCCATTAATTTCCCTAAATAAACAAGCCACCCTAGATCCATACAAAAAGAGCGTTAACATATTGAATAGACAGAAGTTATATATGTAACAGAAGAAAGTAAAAAATATGTTAATGCTTGTTCGATAATTTTTAGACTTAATCACAGAACTTTGAGTGTTTTGATTGTACCAGTAAAATTTGTCTATTTCTTCTAGCATCTATCAGTCTCAGTATACAGTAATTATTGAAATTGTCGAGATGTACGCCATTTTATGTTTAGGAAAGAAATATTCATCAAATCCAAATCTGAACAACATCAAATCAATACTAGATAATGAAAGACAAGATAATCTAGATTCGGCCATGGAAAATGATCGATTCTGGATTCAACCATGGAAAATGATGGATTCGTATATGAAACATAGGCTAATATTCAATCGGTTCTTGAAACATTGTGTGCTGCAATTGCAACTGCTCCAAATCGTAGGTACTCGGCACAGTCGTTGGGCTCCCCATTGTACTCGACATAGTGTTACCAGTAGATGATGGACCATAGCTATAGCACTAAAATGTTTTAAGATAGAGCACTCCGACCGTCCACACTTAAAAGTGCCTCCTTGCTTTATTACACAATTGCAGCCTCAGGAAAATGGGAAAAACATGTAATTGGGTTTTCAAACTAAATGGATCAGTAAAAGAGGGTTTTACCAACTCACCAAAAATGTTTCACTGTCTTTAACGTATTACTGACATGATGGAAATGTGCATTTGGAAGAAGGCCTAAGTGCAAATTAGTATAAAAACCTTTCGAATTTTTTTTAATTATTAAAATCTAAAACCGACCAAAAAATCATTAAGAGATCACAAATAAATTATATAATTAGTAGTTTACATAGAACAAACAAAGTTGCATGAGCTAGAAACTATCACATATTCACATATATATAAATATGTTATAAGTTGCATTGATAGGAGATATTACTGTATAGTTCAACTAATTTTGGATAGGCATGACAGAGCAAACAAATCAAGTTTTGGTTCATGATAATTCATTGATGAGGCTAGAACTAACGGAAAGGAACTCAAAAATCTCAATTATTTAGGATGACATTCAAAGACATGGGGCAAACCATGTCTTTGACATTGATATATTAAACAATGTGGGCTGCAGATTCAATGGAAAAAAGTCTGGTTAGTGGATACACATAAAAAACTGTAAGAGTATAATAAGAAAACTATCCATATGTCAAAAAATATATCTGAATATTACATCCAACATCATAATATTTAAAATTAGGTGCGTTATTGTGTTATATGAAACTACTTTCAAATGGTTTTCATCTGAGAATCGAGATGCATGTTATATGAAACTACTTTCACATACATAGATGTTATTCTACTTATGTCATTGACATTACATCTTGTATGTCTGGTTAACAACAGTTCTTGTTTAATGTGAAGTTTAATAAAATGCAGAGATGTAGAGAGCACAGAAAAGAACCAAGTTAAAGGAGGAATTAAAGCTCACTGATGATGAGCTTCAAGAACTTAAAGAATTCTTTTTCAAAGTTTAAAGATCTAGTGTGCCAATGTTTAGATGGAGATGCAAGCCAAAGCCAACCGGGATAATCTTGAAGTTATTCCTTTTATGATATGTATGTATTTAGTATTTTGTTTAAGCATATTATGTACTGTTCATTGACATCGTTTTAAACTTATGGATGTAGCAGTATTTGGATTTACTTAAATAGATATTATAGAATATTGTTTATCATATTTAATGATTATGAAACAAAGCAATTGAAGTTGTAACTAAGTATGTGTCCGATGTTGTTTACTTGTTTTACTGTGAACTGATTTGTAATATCAATTGAAGTTGTACATATACGCTACTCTATTTCTTTCTTTGATTTGTTTACTTGTTGTATGCTATTGTATTTCTTTCTTTGATTTGTTTACTTGTTGTATGCTATTGTATTTCTTTCTTGTTGAAGTTGTGTTATCAATTGAAAGTTGTAAGTTTGTATTCAAGCACTTGTAGTTGTATTATGAACTGATGTCAACTATTACCCATTTTGTTTCTACGTTATTTATTCTTCATTTAGCCATGGCTCAAAGCCATGGCTATATGTAAATTAGCCATGGCTTTGAGCCGTGGTTAAACAAAAATTTGCCACGGCCCAGAGCCGCGGCGAAATGACTTTTCTGGTGTAGTGTTATTTTGTCAATTTTCTATTAGATAACAAAACCTTTATAAAATTCTTTTCAGAATTTGCGACCGTAGGTAATCCCCAATGCTCTAATAATTAATTAAAATTATTAACTAACCCATTGTAATTAATTAATCATTAAATACTAATATTTCTAATTAAATCCAAAGCTCACCCTAATCTCTTGAGAAAAATATCAGAAATTCACATAAATTCACATAAATTCCAAAATGATAATATCTTTGTCATACAAAATTTCCAGCTCGAAAATTATTAATTAATTCCTTAAATTAATTTAAACCCAAAATATACATTTCTTTCACTCAAAAATTCATAATAAATTATTCATAGCTTGGAATATTATGAAAATTAAAACCCATCTCGAAAATAATGTTTTACATAACATATTCAAAAATCATGGCATTTGGAAATCATTTTGCATGATTTTAGCCTTAAAACCGAATTACATTATTCCACAAAATCCTTTAAATTATAACATGGCATTTAAATCCACGTATCATCATTCATCCAATCATACGGTTTTAAACCTCAAACCTGAATTAAAACATTCAATATGACTTATATGAGATGGTTTAGATCATTATTCACCTTGTTTGGATAAGGAACTTGGGATTTGTTCTACACTTTAATCTTTATAGCATGAATTTTAGCCTATAATTGATTTTTGAGCTCCTCTTCTCCTAGGGTTATGGCCGACCATGTTTTTCTTTTTCTTATGTTTTTGTTTTATAAGAATGTAAATGAAAATGAGAATGAGAATATGGTAAGGGTTTTAGTGGTTATGGCGTTCGGCTATTCCCATATCGCCCTTGCCTTATTCCCTTAAGTTTCTAAGTCATAACTCTTTCTCATTGATTAATTTAGTTAAGGCACGACCTTAATTAGTTTCAAATCTCAATTCCCTTATCACTTTAGTCTCTTCATTATTCTATTTAATTTATCTACTTAAACCTCCTGAATAATGCTATTTAAAATTAGGGGTGTTACTAGCTCCCCTCCTTAAAGAATTTCGTCCTCGAAATTCAGCAAGGACTATATATTAAACATAGCAATCATCTGTAACATCTCCTAACTACCATACTAGCCTACTTGACTAGCAAACAACCTATATATATATATATATGTAATAGATATAGAACACACTCTTATAATATATCAGGATAAGTATCTATAATCCTATCTTTTGTCTTCCAAGTACAGTCCTTCTCGTTGTCGCTCCACTGAACTTTCACCAATTTGACCATCTTGTTTCTTAACCTCTTCTCATCTCTCGTTACAACACGAACTGGTTGCCTAACAAAAGTCAGATCTGGTTCTACTATTAAGTCTTCTAATGCAGTTAGAGGGATAGTAGTCTCTGGATCATGCACATACTTACGAAGATGAGACACATGAAACACATTATGGACATCTGCCAAACTACTCGGCAACTCTACTCTGTATGCGAGCTTTCCGATCCTCTCTATAACTGGGAACGAACCAACATATCTCGGTGCCAGTTTCCTTGTCTTTCCGATTCATACCACACCCTTCATCGACGATACTTTAATGAAAACCCTATCTCCAACTTAGAACTCTAGATCCTTACGCCTCTTATCTGCGTTACTCTTTTGTCTAGACTGGGCTTCCTTCATCCTACCTCGGATCAACTCAATCTTCTCTGTGGCCTCTCTTTCCAGATCTGGACCTAGACTAATCTGTCTCCGATTTCCAACCAACATGCTAGTGACTTGCACGGCCTTCCATACAAAGCTTCGAAAGGTGCCATTCCTATACTAGTCTGATAACTGTTATTATAGGAAAACTCAACTAACTATAGGTGATCTTCCCATGATCCACCAAAATCTAGCACACAAGCTCTCAACAAATTTTCGAGTATCTTGTTGACTCTCTCTGTCTGCCCATCTGTCTGAGGTGATAAACAGCACTCATCTTGAGCTTGGTACCTAACACATCCTGTAGACTCTTCCAGAATTTGCTAGTAAACAAAGTATTTTTATCACTGACTATACTACTGGGAATCCCATGTAGTCTAACTATGTTCTTCATAAACAATTTAACCAAAACAGGTGTTCCCTGGTTGACTTAACTGGAATGAAATAGGCACTCTTGGTCAACCTGCCCACTATGATCCATATACCTTCATTTCTTCGATTCGACTTTGGTAACCCGTCTATAAAATCCATGGATATTGAATCCCATTTCCAAAGGTATCTCCAAATGTTGAAGCAACCCACTCGGCTTTTGATGTTCGGCCTTCACTTGTTGATAGTTCGCACACTGCTTTAACCACAAGCCAACTTCCCTCTTCATACCTTCCCAGTAGAAACTCCTCTTCGTATCCTGATACATCTTGGTTCCTCCAGGATGAATCATAAATTTTGATTAATGGAATTTTCTTAGGACCTCCTTCCTTAGGTTTTCTACATTCGGGACACACAATCATCCCTTCTTTCTCAACCATCCTCTCTGATCAAGACTAAAATCCTTATGGTCATCAACCTCGGTTCCAGCCTCTAGCCTTCTAATCTTCTCAGCTAACACTGGGTCATCTTTTTGCTTAGATGCAATCCTTTCGATCAATATCAGTCGAACTTCCAAGCAGGATAACATGGCAGTGCTCTGACTAGAACTAGCAGTCGATCTTAACTGCACACTACAAGTAGTCAAAGCCTCTAGGTCCTTCCATTCTGCTAACATAGCTAACACCACATTATGATGTTTTATCTAAGAGCATCCACTACTTTATTTCCATTCCCAGGCATATACTCTATATCAAAATCATATGCTGCTGAAAACTCCAACCACCTCTACTGTCTCATATTTAACTCCTTCCGAGAGAATAAGTACCTCAAGGACTTATGATCTGTGTATAACTCAAATCTCTCCCCTAAGGGATAATGTCTCCATACTTTCAATGCTAAGATCACCACAGCCAACTCTAGATCATGAGTAGAATATCTCACTTCATGCGGTCTAAGCTGTCGTTAAGCGTAGGCAATAACTTTACCTTTCTGTATCAATACAGCTCTTAATCCGGTTCCACATGCATCTGTATACACCACCAATCCCTGATTTCCGTTTGGAACTACGAACATAGACACGTTGGTCAACAAGTGCTTTAACTTAAGGGATGTTTTCTCACATTTATCAGATCACGTAAACTTCAGGTCCCTCCTGGTTAGCTTAGTCAAAGGCCCTACTATCTACGAGAAATCCTTAATAAACCTCTGGTAATAACCAGCAAGCCCAATAAAGCTTCCGATCTCAGTCACCGTGTCTGGTCTCTTCCAGTTGTTAACAGCTTCAATTTATTCGGATCAATTGACAAACTCTTCTCTGAAACCACATGAAAAAGAAACTTAACTTCTTTCATCCAGAAATGACACTTTAAAAACTTCGCTTTCAGTTGATGCTGCCTCAGCGTCTCAAGCACCACTCTATGATGAACTTCATGCTCTCTTTCATCCTTAGAGTATATTAAGATGTCATATATGAATACCAGTATGAACCTATCCATGTGCTCTCATAAAACCCAGTTCATCAAATCCATGAAGAAAGCTGGTGCATTCGTCAACCCGAATGGCATCACCAACCACTCATACAAACCATACCTAATCTGAAACGCCGTCAACGGAATACTGTCCTCTGCCACTCTTCGCTGATGGAAACCTATCGCCAAATCCAATTGGAAAAATACTCTAGCTCCACTCAACTGATCAAATAAATCATTGATTCTCGGCAAATGATACCTATTTTTGATTTTCTTGTTCAACTTACGATAGTCGATACACATCCTTAACGACCCATCTAGTTTCTTCATGAACACCGCTGCCGCTCCCCGAGGTGAAATGCTTGGCCTGATAAAATTCTTTCCCTCTAAGTCCACTAGCCGCGCCTTTAACTCCTTCATCTCGGTAGGTGTCATCCTGCTAGGTGTTCTAGTTACAGGTTCTGCTCCTAGCACAAGATCTATCCAAAACTCAACGGCTCATTTCGGTGGTAGTCCTGTGAATGGCTCAAAAACATCTACAAACTCTTTTGCTACCAACACTCGATCTAATTCTTCTTCCACTTCCATTGCATTCAGCAAAGCACAAGCACGAGAGTCTGACTTCTCGACCGAGTATATAATTTGGTTATGACTATTAGGGTGTCTTAGCAATATTTTTCTATCTTAGCAAAATATCCTAGCATCATACGTATCTAACTAATCCATACCCAAAATGATCCCGAAGCCTACAAAATCAAAAACATACAAACTATATGCAAACTTATGACCTAACAAATCAAGTTCTAACTGGTCACATCTCATCCCCAAAGTTGCATACCCTCCTATCGGATTCGCAACCCTTAAGGAAGTAACAAGGTATGAGGGTTCTAAACATAGCTTATCTACCAAACATTGAGATATAAATGAATGCGATGCACCGGTATCAAATAGTACCCTAACTGGTATATATGAATCAAAAGCATACTTTCCATCACAGTCTTTCCCTTCTCAGCAGCAGTTGGTCTAGAAGATGATGGTTCCAAGGCAAAAACTTTTCCCTTGTCTTCTCTAACTGGTTCTGGACACAGATTCTTGTAATGCCCGATCTGGTCACAGTTGAAGCATTTCAATCCTTTCTTATCTGCAACCTTCTTCCCTTTTCCAGTTCGACATTCATGAGCCAAATGTCCTTTCTTGTCGCACTTGTAGCAAACTACATTGGCCTTCCCTTTCTTGGCACCTCCTCCTTTCTAAGCTCCTTTCTTCTTAAAGAATTTCCTCTTCTTGCCCTGAGAATCCTGGGTTTCAACCTGCTTCTCTTTCCCCCAAGTAGAAAGCATCTCTTCATTCTGGATTGCCATCTCCACTACAACTGTACTTGGATCACGGAGATGTGGCATAGTTGCCCTAGCAATTTCAAGTTTCAGTCCTTGAACAAACTTTTCATTTCTCTTGATGAGAGTGTCAATGGTAACATATATGTACCTAGACAAATCATCAAACTTCGTAGCATACTCAATCACTGACATCTCACCTTGCATTAAGTCCATGAACTTTCTCAGCAATACTGACTTGACAATTTTAGACAAGAACCTTGTAACATACCCTATCTAGAGGCCCAAAGCTAAACGCTATAGATGCTGCAGTCATCCATAGTATTAACTTTCGGCGACTAAATATGGCTATGTTAATAGTATCCATAATATCAGAAGCATTTGAATATGAAACAAAATCATAGATTTCACAAACATCTTTTCACATTACATTTCCAAAACACATGTTTCATATTCAAATTACATAATCCCATAACCGTTTCCCAAGTTCAGATAAAATATAATTATTACATAAATGCGCCAAGGGTGACATATGATGATGCCCCCTTGGTTGACCAGAGTACTATATAGACATAACTGTCTTAAATACAACACAACAGAATAAAACAAAACAAAACAGCAACTCCTAAATAGCTATCCATCAGCCACCTGCTCGTCTTCAGAAGCTTTATTCGTCAACCTACTAAAACCTGTAAAACCTCAACCCTCAGCCTACTCAAATCAATTTTGAGCACCTAAGAGTTTAAGTGGAAAAACATAAACTTCGAGTCAGACATAAAGCCTGGTGTAAATAATACCATACATCTCGGGTATACGATATTAAGCGAGACCACGCTGCTTAGTGGAACGAGTTTCCCCTCACTAAAATCCTTTTAAAACATATCTTTTACAAATCATAATCCTGCAACCAAAACTGGTTAAAACTGTAAAGCATTTTATGCAACCAATCCTGCGACGGAAATGATAAAACGGTGCATCGTATTGGTACCATAAATTGTGACTTTATACTTTCTTTTGGTTTCAAATTTAAACGTGCTGCCCAAACAAAATTTATTACTTTAAACTCTCAGCTGAAATCTAGGGACTGACCGTTGGAATTTCTTTTATTTTATATAAATATTAGTTCGTAAACATTATCTTCTATAGCTTCTTCTTCTTCTGTTTATTTTTACTGAAGCCTATCATCTTCCTAGTTCTTTATTTGTTCCTCCCTTTGTCTCTTTCTCGGCCGAGATCTACCATCTCTCACCTTCTCTTCAACTTTGCTCCTCCACGTCAGCGACTTCATCACATGTTCCCAAGCCTCGAACGGCCATTACCATCCTCCAATTTTCCACGCGCCATCAGCCACTGCCTAAAGCCGAACCGCTCCATGCTTGTGCCACCGAAACCCATCAACCCTATGAACTGCCGCCCAGACCCATCTCCGTTCACAACTCCAAGCCCGAGCCTGCAACCATCCACGTTAGCCAGCCTTCATCGTTACCGTGAACACCACTGTTCCTCCCACCTGAACAGACCCGCCAAGCCAGAAACCCGCCACTGCCCCATCCAACAGCCTCGCAACCGACCGCCATCTCCTCGTGACCATCTCTCGCACCTGAGATCCACCGCGAGTCTCACCTTCCCTTCACCTGAACCCCACCCCTGCCTTGCTTCGTGTAAGTCTTCTTATGTATAGTTTATATTATATAGTACTGTATATATATTTTGTTGCGTAACAGTATTGTATATTGTTTGTGACAGTATTGATAAAGTATACAATGTTTTGTATATAATAATGAATACAACTTTTTGTATTATAATAGTTTTATTTTAGTATATAGGTTTCAAAATATATTACGTTATAAAGTATTTTATATATGATATTTGGAAGATGATACATTTGTTTGTTAAATAGTAAATCTCACATAACAGTATATATCATTATATGTTAAAGTTTTGTTAGCCTATATTTATGCAGTTTTGTATATATATGAAAGTTATATAAGTTGTTTATTTTATGATGTTTATATATAAGCTACTCTATATTATATAAGTTACTGTATATATAAACGTGTACATAAGTTATGTTAGTACTACATAACAGGTTGTTGTCTATAAAAGTTATCTCTGCCCTATTTCATATATATACAATGTTTGTAAAAGACTGTAGCATATTTTAAAGCTTTACAGTTTATATATATATTAAAGTATATAAATTTATATTGAGTTGGGTATAAGCACTGATCTTAGAATATAAAAGGCATATGCATATAATTATAGAGGTTGTTATAATATGTAAAATTTATATATAAAACTTATAGAGTGTGTTGTGCATACTTTCATACAGAGGAATACATATATGTATATATTATAATGATTTAATCTTTGTATGTGCTTAAGTTAAAAGTTGATTTTAAATATAATAAGTATGTAAGTTTAAGTATAAACTATAATTTCACCAACATAGTGGCATTTTCTGTTTGAATGTATGTAGTGATATAAATTGTTGATTTCAAAATATATTATGTAAATATATTTGAATATTTTTTTTACATAAGTTTTATTTTAAAACAATGATTTTTGATATATATATATATATATTAATATATGTGTTAGAATTTATAATATGATTTTTATTTACATAAATAGTTATATATATAGTTATGGGTTCACTTATACTATTGATCTTCATCAATCCAGTTTGTTTTGATTTCATCAAATTCCTATTTATCAGCTTTGCCCGTCAAATTCGTGCCAATCTTGCTTTGCTTTGGAATTCGTGCTTGGATTCGTAACTTATTTCATTGTTGAATCTCTCTAGCCTCGAAAGGTGAGCAATCACTCACGATTAACGTTCTTATATTTATTAAATTCGATTTCAATTGAAACGACAATTGGAACATGCTGCTAAATTGAACTGTTAATTTTATAATTGCTACATATGATATGCTATTATCTAAAATTGTTCACCTGTGGGATATGACACCATATCCTATTATTTATATTTTATTTAATTTATATTGATGATATATGCATGTTTTGATATGTTATATCTTATCATTACTATTCTCACTCTGCAAGTTACTTGTTAGTATAAAATTCCCTATGGGTTGAAATGATACACACCCGAACGATCTTGTAGAATAGGAGAAAATCATTATGGGTTGAAATGATAAACCCAAGCGATTTTCATTGAATTGAATTTGGGATTGTGGGTTGAAAAGATATATACCCGTAGATATTTAAATTGTGGATTGAAACGATAAATATCCGTATCACTTGACCATAGGGTAGAAAATTTTATACAGACACCGTTGGTGTATATATATATATATATATTTGGAAAATGATTCCCAAGGTTTTGAAAAGAAATATATGTGGTTTTAATAAATATTGATTTTAAGATATTATATTTTTAATATAGATTTTATAATCATTTTAATAAATTAAGTTGGAAAGAGAAATAGAAATTAATTTGGAATTTTTTTGAATTTTACTTAAATAAAACCGGTTTGAAACTTATTAAATTTGAGATTTTAAAGATATGATTTATAACTTGATTTTTGATTCAAAGTGGTGAAATGAATATTTCAAGTAAATAAATAGAAGGGAATATTTAGTTTATATAAATTGTAATTTAAGGTTTTATTTAAATGATATTGGATTGACTAAGTGAATTTTTTAATATTAAATAATGGTAAAGTTGAATTTGAAATATAAATGAAATTAAGCTTTGAAATCTATTGAAATTGAAATGGTTTAAATTGTAGTTTATATATGTATTTGTAATTGATATAAATTTTAAATGGTTTTGAACTGAATTGAAATTGGTGAATTGAGATTAAATTAAATTGAATTTTGGAATTCGAGTTGATCTGAGTTGATTTGTGAAATTTGAGGAAACTATTTTTATTTTATATAAAGTATTTTAATATACAAAAATATTTTACTTAATGAACTATTTTAATATAAACTATTTTTGATATAAAACTATTTTAATATACTAATTATTTTAATATAAACTATTTTTAAATTTATAGCTATTTTAATATACAACTATTTTATTATATAAAATATTTTATTTTATAATCTATTTTATTACATATACTATTTCTATATCTAAACTGTTTGAGTGGAAAGTATTATGATTTCAATGTGTTATGATTTCCAAGTGTTATGTTTTCCAAGTGTTATGATTTCCTAAGTGTTATGGTTTCAAAATTGTTATAATTTCAGAAGTGTTATAATTTTGGAAGTGAATATTATTTTAAGCGAATAAGGGTATCATATTGATATGGGTTTGAAATAGATATGATATTTTGGTTTTGAAATATGATTTGAAATGAAATGACCACGATGTTATAATAACGTTTGGTTGGTAAAGAGACCGGGATCAGATATTGTCATACTCTCTGCCAATACCGAAAACCACTTTAACAACTGTGTACATGGTGGAGATTCCAGAATGAAGTAGGATGGTTTGGTGACAATTCTATATGGTATTTACGTAGCCCTGACTCCCGTGAGTCAGCTTGATGCGGCTAAAACAGGAGCCATGCCGGGCCAAGTGAGGTCATTCCTCCGATCGGTCACATTTTTCGATACCATTCTATTGCTTTTCTTGATTTGATTGGGTGAACCTTTTGATTTGGGAGTGTGTCACGAGGTGGGCGGTAGTAGCTGCCATGCATTACCACCAGTCCGAATCCGCAAACGGTATATCTACCCTGGCATTGCCTCGACTGCCTTATCGCATGCCCTAGCGCGCCTTATACGAGTTTGTTTTGTACCGTACCTATGTGATGTCCTTTGGGTAAACCTCCGATTTACAGAGGAGCATACGACATTGTATAGGCTACGGGAATATATAAAATGTGTTAAGGGGGATATGGGTAACGCCTTAACGCTATTTTAATACTTTTACTTTACCATAGACATATTATAATAGCGTATATTACTACATAGTAGATAGTTCCACGGATCCTTAGAGGATGGTTATTCCAAACATCCTTTGAGTTATTTGTATTTCAGTTGATATTTCACTTGAGTTGGATTTATTGATATAAGAATGTTAATCCCGACTCGAGTGTTTTGTGATTTGCTTTACGCTCGGGTCAGACTAAGTGTCACAACATTTGAGACTCACCTTTGGAGTTGGAGCTTCGCTTGGAGATCCATCTATCTATTCAGCTTGCAGTTATTCAGTTGACTCCAGTGATATATTCAGATTTTGTTATTGATTATTGTATTGAGGCTTCTATGTACTCGAGACTTCTATTGTATCTTGTTTTAACTCTGCTATATATATAGTAGCTTCATGAACTACTATTCATTTGTTTCCGCTGCTTATTGTTCTATTACTCTGTGTCTGTGATTCTGTGATTTATTTATTTACTGTATAAGTTGAGTTTTGCCAAATATAAATTAACAATCTGATATTTTGAGCAATTCAATTCTGACATGTGTGGATGCGAATGGCACGAAATACCGGGTCGTTACAAAAGCTTACTTTTAGAACAAGGGCGGGTCAATGGGTTCGAAAGCAAATAAAAGCGGCTTCAACCCTTTCATAAGCATGCCTTCGACACCATTCTTTCCTTCCGCCTTTCTCCGATACTGTAACGACCCTGAATTTTTGACATTTGAAATCAGGATATTTAATTGATTTTAAATATCTGGAAGTTAGTTTGATTTGAAATTCAAATATCAGAATAAATTTGGCAATTTAATTAGTGAATTTAATTGTATGAAATTGGGTAAAATTTTGAAATTGGAATTTTAAGCTTGTTAAAAATATTTTCAAGGCTTAGAAAATCTATATTGATAATTCTGAAGGTATTGGAACTTTCAGAATTGAATTTGAAACTGTTTTGTTCAGTTTTGAATTTTTTTGTTTAAATCGATATTTAAAAATAGCGATCCGGGGCACAGTCTCGGAATTTGACAAAACTAGTTCCATTGGATCCGTAATATTGTATTATTATCGGATTTCAATTTTCGTAATGTTTGGAGTGATCGGTTGGCCGTACGATAAGCAAACGCGCTGAAATTAAATCGAAAATTCAATATTTTAACTGGTCCAAAAAGCTATCTTCTCTATACGATCGAATTTGGACTCGAAACCTTTTCCATTGCATTCGAAATAGGGTTATAACATTAAAAACGCCTAGCGGCACGTCTCGATAGGATATCGAAATTTTGAGTTGCAAATTCGTGACGATTTGAATCTGAATTTAAATTGAATATATATATTTATACTCCGGTCAACATCAGCTGAAATTCTTTCACTTCGTATCACTGTAGCTTTGCTGGATTCTCACGCAAACATCATTTTCTCCCCTTTATTTCATTTCAGCCGAAAGAAAATTTGTGCTCGAAGCTTCAAACGAAAAGAAAACAAATTATATCGTTCCCTCCCTCTGTCTTCTTCAGTTCAATACGAGTAACCACCGAAACCATTCAAAAAGGAAAATGGCAGAAATAAAATATCCCTTCAAATAAATCTCCTTCCTAGTTCAATAATCAAACTCTTATACTCTGAGGCAAAGTCGATTTGGGTAGCGGGGTCGCGAGGCATGGCCGCGATTGAAGGGGTCGTTGTCGCATTCAGAATCGAAGGCAGGGAAAAGAAAGTCGAGGCTGGAGGCGTTCGCGGTGGAGCGGCGACAATGTGGAGCTACGATTGGGCGGTTCGATATTTAAGAAAAGGTATCGCCTCCTGATAGTACGATTTCCCTTGCGTCTTTGAAGCTAGGTCGAGAGTTCTCCGATGGCTCTTGTATCTGAGGCTTACGCATCTATTGGAAAGTTCGTAAGGAATGTGGTGTCGAGTAGTCGAAGGGGTAAAGGAAGACTCGAGGTGCTGGTTCGAGTTGTTCGAACGATGGCAAAGAAGAGCTTGAGTTGTCGCGGAGAGGTATTTTTTTCCCATCAATTTAAGTTAGTTAATTTTAGTTATACATATACATATCTCGATTTAAATATATACATACAAACAGCAGAAATATATATGAGTAGGGTTATAAGTTACAGTAAGAAAAAAAAATGTTACAGTAAAGTTTTAAAACAATTTTTAGTTAACTTTAATTTAGTTTAAACCTGAAAATACATATCTATAAGATTTGAATATAAGAATTTATATAAAGATTAAGTTTTTAAAACCTATATAGATTATTTTTATAAGCAGTTTGAAAATGAAAAATGAAAATAAATATACATATTTTTAATTTGCTTGATCTTAAAATTTATTGATTAAATTTAAATAGCTAGCTAATTTAGTTAATTGGTTTGTTCGATTCTAAGGAAACAAATATTTATAAAACCATAATTTTGTACAAGGTCAAAACCAGGAAAACCAAATCAGGATTAAAGTGGATGGCAAACGAAAATAAAGGTGAGATCTTCTCACTCAAATAAAAGAATTGAATTGCAGTTATTGGTTGACTGTTTGGATGTGATAGTATATATAGTAATATATAGCAATATATATATTGGAATATATATATATTGGAGTTGTTGATTTCCCGCATTATATAGCAGATGAGACCCTATGCACCGCATAATAGCGGATGATATTCTATAAATCCCATATACCGCGATATTCCACCTCGAAGTGGAATTGGTATTGTGCTAATGTCTGTGGATGCAGGGAAACAGGTTGGAGGGATCCAACTGGATTCTCCAAATTATATGAATTTGTTTCATATGTTGTATGAATTTGTTTCATATGCTGTGTGATGATTTATTGATAATCTGTGAATGATTATATTGGTGATTGAATGTGTTGAAGGCTATAATTTAGCCGAATGTATTTTTGGTATCGTTGGATACCAGAAATAAATAAATTTGATTTTTGAAATTAAAATAAGAAATTTTAAGTAAATTTCTTTTGAAAGAATTGAGTGAATTTAAAAGAAGGAATTTTAAAAGAATAAAGTTGATTTTGAAATCTTATCGAATTATTTTCAAAATATTGGAAAAGATATTAACAAGTGGGTTTTGAAAATATTGTTTAAAAGTTGAAGAATTTATTGAAAGTGGAATTTTAAACCATTTAGAAGGAATAAAGGGATTTATTTAAAAGGTGATAAATTTGTTTGAAATCCAATTGATAATTGATTTGGTATTGGAAAATAAATCTTTGGGAAATCGATATGAAAATTTATTTGGTGTTTGAATGAAAATTGATTTTTGTGTTGAGAATAAATTTGGAAATCGATTTGTAAAACGATTTGGTATTTGGGATTAAACTTAGAATCAATTTGAAATTTGATTCGGTGTTGAAATAAATTTAGAGATCAATTTGAAATTTGATTTGGGATTGAAATGAAATTGAGAAATCAATTTGGAATTTGATTTGGTGTTTGAAAGTGAATATTTGGAAATTTAAATTCACAGTAGGAATTTATAAAGGAAAGGGAATTTTATTCCGCGAGGGAAAATATGATTTGAAATTTGTTTTCAAATGTTGAAGTGTGGAAATATATATATATCTTGCGAAGATATTTGAAATTTAATAATTTAGGAAAATTATTTAAATTGGTTGATTTTTGTGAAGGTTGTTGATAGTTAAATAACCGACTATCAATATTTGCCTTTGAAGTGACACTTGAATTTGTTTTTAAAACAAACGCTCATTATTTGGTTAAGCCGGGAGAGGACTTTGTGTCATATAACTCATTGCGAATAGTGATACATCGTGAATGGATAACATTTGAAGACCGGTGTGAAGACCGGGTATTTTCGAAAATGAAAGGACAACCTGTCGAATGTCTCTGCACCGAGTTGCTCCGGTATAGAGATTTATATGACTCTTCTTGTGATGGGAAGTCCGGACGTGATTAGTGAATACCCGGATTGCAAGGGCTTCTTTGGAAGTGCCTTCGGTTCCGTTCGATCCCGAAACGGACTTGTATGGATGTGTGTCTGACATTACACTTTGAGATGTAAAGCTGGTTTCTATCAAATACATTTCTGTTGGTGGCGGAGAATTTTTCTCTTAGCTTAACACCCTTCTCTAAGACGTACGAGCTCAGAGGTTATGTAGTTGATGGTTACTAGTGATACATTCCCAATTTGGTAATGTGGCATACGAAGTGTTGTTGATCATTTGTTGATCAAAGCATGGCTTTGTGAAAAAAGCGTAGCTTTGTGGACGAGACTTCGTCGAGCCTCACAACCCGGTAATGGTCGAAACGGGAATGTTGCGGCAAGGTTTTAGGGGTCGCGCCCCTAGGGTATGTCATTTCCTTTTGGATAAAAGGTGATATCATGGTATGGAGCCTAGATATTTTACCTATGTTGATGCTGCAAATTTATTATGCTTTGTGGTTGAGGATCCTCGGATAAAGGTCGGTAACGACTGGGGGATGGCATACTTGTGTGTTAGTTACCTAGTTACAGCTGTACAGCGTGAGGTAGCGTCAGTGTGTTAGTTACCTAGTTACAACTGTACAGCGTGAGGTAGCGTCGGCCTTGTGTTTGCAGAGATCCGGTTAGGTTCTCGGGGCGTCTTTCCAGAGGCGTTTCCATTTCAGTGTAAGGAAGTTCCTTTGCCTGACCATTTGTTGGAAATCCAAAGAAATAATACGCGCCCTGTACGGTTTTAGTTGTATAACCTGCTTTGGAATGTGGCGGTAACTTGCTATTGAACATAGTAGCTATAGTAGGCATAAATTCGGAATGTCTATGCTGGCTAAGATTGATATTATACTTTCGAAATGTTTTCCACACTAGACATTAATAATAATATCAACTGATTTTTCGTAGTAAGCATCTTTGACTATCATAAGGAGAAATCTCCTCCAATTCTGCGTTTGCATTGTGTGTGTGGCAGGAGGCCTTATGGTAGTTTCATTTTCCAAAAGCATAGCGGTTTTGTTTTATTTTCTTTGTGAAAATAACTGTTTTACGATCTCACACCAGTCACCATGACTGACTCGGAGTTTATTGTTCCCTTTCTAAACTCTGGGTGCCCATAATTTTCCACACGGGCAGCCTAGAGTTATGTTATCAGGATATTCTGAATATTCTGGAGCTTTGGAGGCGAGCTAGATGGCGAGACGTACTCCCGTACTTGTTTATTTATTCCGCTGTGTATTCTGTATGTGGACAAGTTTATATAACTGTCCAGTGATGTGTATTGTTGTAAACTCTGATGATATGATGTAATGTATAAACTGATATAGTCTTTTGTTTTAAAGATTATTCATTCATCTATTATATATTGTTCCGCTGCGAATGTGAGATTCTGATATTGTTTCTGTTTCTGTTTTCTGTTTTATGTTCTTTCTTTTCTTCTGTCTTCTTCTACCTCTTCTTTTGAACCATAATGGTTCGGTTTTCCGGCATTCGATTGCGCGGCATTTGATACAGTCGACGTATTAATGTCGATTTTTGAGCATCGCAAAGTCAAAACGTTACAAGTGGTATAAGAGCAATTGGTTAAGCGACAACCCTGGCTTTGTTGGGTATGACTCATTAGAGATAGAGTCAGTAGTACTCTAGAATGAGTGTGAGTGTAATAATAGATATGAGCGCGTATTTGTTAGTGAATATAAAATTGTTTTATATTGTGTTGACTTATCAGTTGATTGTTTATGGATTCTGGTCGGTACAGTCTGGCCAACTCTAATCAATAGGGGTTTCTAAACTCTTAAACAAGATAATCTGACACAATATTGTTTTAAATAGGGTAAATGGAATAATTTTGCCCAAAACTATTTTTGTATAAGAAAGGAATTATTTTCCATAAATTATTATAGTATATGGATGCTTGGTTGTTAGGAAGTGATAATATTGAATTATTATCATTATTATATGGAATTGAATAAGAAATAATGGTATAACCATAGATTTGGAGATAAATTCATTTAACAAATAAAATTTATGAATATGAATTGAAAGTATAAGGAATGAATTCATATACGAATGGAATTGGTAAATGTAAATTGTAAATGTGATTTATAATTGGAAATAGAATTCCAGGAAAATATTTGAAAATAAAATTCATTAATGGAATGAAATTGTTAACGTGAATTTATAAATGAGTTTTATAAATCAAAATAAAGTGCCAGAGTAATTGTTTAAAAAGGCTCTGGAATTTCTTCAAAATGAAATGGAATGTAAAATAAATTTGATGACTTATAAAATATTTGAAATCTGATTGGAATAAGATTCAAATTGAAAATAAATGAATTTGTGAATGAACAAATGAAGCTACATTTGTAAATAAATGAATCGGAATTGAAAATGGAATGAGATTTGATTTGAATCAAGTTGAATAAAAATCCAAACTTGGAAAAATAAAATAGAATGGATTGAATTCAAGTAAACTAACTTGATAATTTATTAATTCATGAAATAATGAATTGGAAGTTGGATTAGTTAAATTAAAATTGAATTGCGAGCTGAATAAAAATGGTTTGAATTTGTATATAAATTCAAGTAGTAAAAAAAAAATTGAAAATTTCCTTGTTATTGATAAAGTAAATTCGAGATGAATTGAATATGGAAATTCGAAATTTAAAATGGATGAGTGAATGTACTAATTGAATTAAATTAGTAAATGGAATAGATTTGATAAATGAAAACCAATCAAAGAAAATAAATTGGAAATTGTTATGTGGAATGAAAAATAAATGATAAACTTGAGTTTTGAATTGAAATAACTTAAGTAAATATTGGACAATAACTCGATTTAAGTGAAACTTTGAAATGGTTTGAATGAAAACTTAGTTGATTAATGAGTTGAAAATGTGAAATTGAATAGTGATAAATATATAACTTTAGTAATGAAGTGAAAATAAATACAAGGAGTGTATATAAATATTTGCATTATTGTTGTCAAGTTTTGTACAATGGTTTTAAACAAATCAAATGGCTTTGTGAATATGAAATGTAAATTGAATTGAATAAAAATGGTATGTGAATTGGTCGTAAGAAATTTAATTCGTATTGAAACCTTATGAATTGCTAATGGAATTTATTTTGAATGCATTGCTTATGAAAACTAAGTGTTTGCTATTGAAAATAAATGAAATGTTAATAGATTTCCTATATTTGACACTTACGTGTTTAAACTTAGTAAGTACACATTTTTGGAAGCCATTTAGCTGCATTTGGTTGCGAAAAATGCTAAATAAATAAGCCGCTTTGCTTAAAATGCTAATAAGGTACGCCTACGCAATACAAAATAGGAAATATGAACTGTTTTTGCTTTTCCGATCGTGTGGGTCGATGTATATATATTTATATCTTTTGTCAAATTGCAAAAGCTCCTCCGTACAAAGGAGACTCCGCCAAAATTTTCTGAAAATTTTGGGAGTTAGAAACTTTTTTGAAATTTTGAAAATTTTTGTTAACGGAAAATTGATTTTCAAATTGTAATGGAAACGTAGAAATTGAACTAGAAAATGAAAACCATTGTTTTGGTTGAAGTTGAAAGCTTTGGAAAAAGTGAATATCGAGTTTTCACTAAAGGAATTTTTGGTTTTTGAAGATAAAATGAATTCAAATGGAATTGGAAATACGAAGTTGAATGGAAATGAATATATAACTTTATTAGTGAAGCGAAAATAAATATAAGAAGTATGTAAATACTTATATTGAACTTAAGAAATAAAGAATGAAATTCTTAAGTAAAATGGGTATTTGGAATCCAATAAGTAAATTTGGGCAATGTTGTTAAGTAAAGTATACAGGGATTGTAAAGGCTATAGGAAAATGGAATTGGATTTAGATTTCGAAGATGAATTTGAAATTCTCAACAAAAGGTATGTATTTGAATTTCAGTATGAAATTTGATGGGATTCTGGTTTTTCCACTTGGCATTTTGTTTTCTATTGAAATATGAGAGTCCATAGGGACATTTTGTAGTAGTACCGAGTTAGCCGCGCAAAGGAGATGTTGGCGAATTTTTTCGAAAATTTCGAAAGTTAGAAAATTTTTGAGAAAATTTTGAATTCAAAATTTGAATTTGAAATGAAAATTGAATTGTTAAGAAAACCATATTATTTGGAACTTATGGTTGATTTTGGAAAATTAGTTAAAGTAATAATGGATCTTTTATGATAAAAAGATTTGGGTTAATAAGTTGATAAAATTATTTGGTTTTGGTAAAATAGTAAACGGGGATTGGATCATTCTTCTTGACTTGTAATTTCGGGATGAAATTCTTTTAAGGGGGGAAGACTGTAACGACCCTGAATTTTTGACATTTGAAATCAGGATATTTAATTAAATTTAAATATCTGGAAGTTAGTTTGATTTGAAATTCAAATATCATAATGAATTTGGCAATTTAATTAGTGAATTTAATTATATGAAATTGGGTAAAATTTTGAAATTGGAATTTTAAGCTTGTTAAAAATATTTTCAAGGCTTAGAAAATCTATATTGATAATTCTGAAGGTATTGGAACTTTCAGAATTGAATTTGAAACTGTTTTGTTCAGTTTTGAATTTTTTTTGTTTAAATCGATATTTAAAAATAGCGTTCCGGGGCACACTCTCAGAATTTGACGAAACTAGTTTCATTGGATCCGTAATATTGTATTATTATCGGATTTCAATTTTCATAATGTTTGGAGTGATCGTTTGGCCATACGATAAGCAAACGCGCTGAAATTAAATCGAAAATTCAATATTTTAACTGGTCCAAAAAGCTATCTTCTCCATACGATCGAATTTGGACTCGAAACCTTTTCCATTGCATTTGAAATAGGCGTATAACATTAAAAATGCCTAGCGGCACGTCTCGATAGGATATCGAAATTTTGAGTTGCAAATTCGTGACGATTTGAATCTGAATTTAAATTGAATATATATATTTATACTCTGGTCAACATCAGTTGAAATTCTTTCACTTCGTATCACTGTAGCTTTGCTGGATTCTCACGGAAACATCATTTTCTCCCCTTTATTTCATTTCAGCCGAAAGAAAATTTATGCTCGAAGCTTCAAACGAAAAGAAAACAAATTATATCGTTCCCTCCCTCTGTCTTCTTTAGTTCAATACGAGTAACCACCGAAACCATTCAAAAAGGAAAATGGCAGAAATAAAATATCCCTTAAAATAAATCTCCTTCCTAGTTCAATAATCGAACTCTTATACTCTGAGGCGAAGTCGATTTGGGTAGCGGGGTCGCGAGGCATGGCCACGATTGAAGGGTTCGTTGTCGCATTCAGAATCAAAGGCCGGGAAAAGAAAGTCGAGGCTGGAGGCGTTCGCGGTGGAGCGACGACAACGTGGAGCTGCGATTGGGCGGTTCGATATTTAAGAAAAGGTATCGCCTCCTGATAGTACGAGATCCCCTGCGTCTTCGAAGATAGGTCGAGAGTTCTCCGATGGCTCTTGTATCTGAGGCTTGCGCATCTATTGGAAAGGTTATAAGGAATGTGGTGGCGAGCAGTCGAAGGGGTAAAGGAAGACTCGAGGTGTTGGTTCGAGTTGTTCGAACGATGGCAGAGAAGAGCTTGAGCTGTCGCGGAGAGGTATTTTTTTCCCATCAATTTAAGTTAGTTAATTTTAGTTATACATATACATATCTCGATTTAAATATATACATACAAACGACAGAAATATATATGAGTAGGGTTATAAGTTACAGTAAGAAAAAAAAAATGTTACAGTAAAGTTTTAAAACAGTTTTTAGTTAACTTTAATTTAGTTTAAACCTGAAAATACATATCTATAAGATTTGAATATAAGAATTTATATAAAGATTAAGTTTTTAAAACCTATATAGATTATTTTTATAAGCAGTTTGAAAATGAAAAATGAAAATAAATATACATATTTTTAATTTGCTTGATCTTAAAATTTATTGATTAAATTTAAATAGCTAGCTAATTTAGTTAATTGGTTTGTTCGATTCTAAGGAAACAAATATTAATAAAACCATAATTTTGTACAAGGTCAAAACCGGGAAAACCAAATCAGGATTAAAGTGGATGGCAAACGAAAATAAAGGTGAGATCTTCTCACTCAAATAAAAGAATTGAATTGCAGTTATTGATTGACTGTTTGGATGTGATAGTATATATAGTAATATATAGCAATATATATATATTGGAATATATATATATTGGAGTTGTTGATATCCCGCATTATATAGCGGATGAGACCCCATGTGCCGCATAAAAGCGGATGATATTTTATAAATCCCATATACCGCGATATTCTACCTCGAAGTGGAATTGGTATTGTGCTAACGTCTGTGGATGCAGGGAAACAGGTTGGAGGGATCCAACCGGATTCCTCAAATTATATGAATTTGTTTCATATGTTGTATGAATTTGTTTCATATGCTGTGTGATGATTTATTGATAATCTGTGAATGATTATATTGGTGATTGAATGTCTTGAAGGCTATAATTTAGCCGAATGTATTTTTGGTATCGTTAGATACCAGAAATAAATAAATTGGATTTTTGAAATTAAAATAAGAAATTTTAAGTAAATTTCTTTTGAAAGAATTGAGTGAATTTAAAAGAAGGAATTTTAAAAGTATAAAGTTGATTTTGAAATCTTATCGAATTATTTTCAAAATATTGGAAAAGATATTAACAAGTGGGTTTTGAAAATATTGTTTAAAAGTTGAAGAATTTATTGAAAGTGGAATTTTAAACCATTTAGAAGGAATAAAGGGATTTATTTAAAAGGTGATAAATTTGTTTGAAATCCAATTGATAATTGATTTGGTATTGGAAAATAAATCTTTGGGAAATCGATATGAAAATTTATTTGGTGTTTGAATGAAAATTGATTTTTGTGTTGAGAATAAATTTGGAAATCGATTTGTAAAACGATTTGGTATTTGGGATTAAACTTAGAATCAATTTGAAATTTGATTCGGTGTTGAAATAAATTTAGAAATCAATTTGAAATTTGATTTGGGATTGAGATGAAATTGAGAAATCAATTTGAAATTTGATTTGGTGTTTGAAAGTGAATATTTGGAAATTTAAATTCACAGTGGGAATTTATAAAGGAAAGGGAATTTTATTCCGCGAGGGAAAATATGATTTGAAATTTGTTTTCAAATGTTGAAGTGTGGAAATATATATATATATATATATATATAGCTTGCGAAGATATTTGAAATTTAATAATTTGGGAAAATTATTTAAATTGGTTGATTTTTGTGAAGGTTGTTGATAGTTAAATAACCGACTATCAATATTTGCCTTTGAAGTAACACTTGAATTTGTTTTTAAAACAAACGCTCATTATTTGGTTAAGCCGGGAGAGGACTTTGTGTCATATAACTCATTGCGAATAGTAATACATCGTGAATGGATAACATTTGAAGACCGGTGTGAAGACCGGGTATTTTCGAAAATGAAAGGACAACCTGTCGAATGTCTCTGCACCGAGTTGCTCCGGTATGGAGATTTATATGACTCTTCTTGTGATGGGAAGTCCGGACGTGATTAGTGAATACCCGGATTGCAAGGGCTTCTTTGGAAGTGCCTTCGGTTCCGTTCGATCCCGGAACGGACTTGTATGGATGTGTGTCTGACATTACACTTTGAGATGTAAAGCTGGTTTCTATCAAATACATTTCTGTTGGTGGCGGAGAATTTTTCTCTTAGCTTAACACCCTTCTCTGAGACGTACGAGCTCAGAGGTTATGTAGTTGATGGTTACTAGTGATACATTCCCAATTTGGTAATGTGGCATACGAAGTGCTGTTGATCATTTGTTGATCAAAGCATGGCTTTGTGAAAAAAGCATAGCTTTGTGGATGAGACTTCGTCGAGCCTCACAACCCGGTAATGGTCAAAACAGGAATGTTGCGGCAAGGTTTTTAGGGGTCGCGCCCCTAGGGTATGTCATTTCCTTCTGGATAAAAGGTGATATCATGGTATGGAGCCCAGATATTTTACCTATGTTGATGCTGCAAATTTATTATGCTTTGTGGTTGAGGATCCTCGGATAAAGGTCGGTAACGACCGGGGGATGGCATACTTGTGTGTTAGTTACCTAGTTACAGCTGTACAGCGTGAGGTAGCGTCAGTGTGTTAGTTACCTAGTTACAACTGTACAGCGTGAGGTAGCGTCGGCCTTGTGTTTGCTGAGATCCGGTTAGTTTCTCGGGGCGTCTTTCCAGAGGCGTTTTCATTTCGGTGTAAGGAAGTTCCTTTGCCTGACCATTTGTTGGAAATCCAAAGAAACAATACGCGCCCTGTACGGTTTTTGTTGTATAACCTGCTATGGAATGTGGCGGTAACCGGCTATTGAACATAGTAGCTATAATAGGAATAAGTTCGGAATGTCTATGCTGGCTAAGATTGATATTATACTTTCGAAATGTTTTCCACACTAGACATTAATAATAATATCAACTGATTTTTCGTAGTAAGCATCTTTGACTATCATAAGGAGAAATCTCCTCCAATTCTGCGTTTGCATTGTGTGTGTGGCGGGAGGCCTTATAGTAGTTTCATTTTCCAAAAGCATACCGGGTTTCTTTTTATTTTCTTTGTGAAAATAAATGTTTTACGATCTCACACCAGTCACCATGACTGACTCGGAGTTTATTGTTCCCTTTCTAAACTCTGGGTGCCCATAATTTTCCACACGGGCAGCCTAGAGTTATGTTATCAGGATATTCTGGATATTCTGGAGCTTTGGAGGCGAGCTAGATGGCGAGACGTACTCCCGTACTTGTTTATTTATTCCGCTGTGTATTCTGTATGTGGACAAGTTTATATAACTGTCCAGTGATGTGTATTGTTGTAAACTCTGATGATATGATGTAATGTATAAACTGATATAGTCTTTTGTTTTAAAGATTATTCATTCATCTATTATATATTGTTCCGCTGCGAATGTGAGATTCTGATATTGTTTCTGTTTCTGTTTTCTGTTTTATGTTCTTTCTTTTCTTCTGTCTTCTTCTACCTCTTCTTTTGAACCATAATGGTTCGGTTTTCCGGCATTCGATTGCGCGGCATTTGATACAGTCGACGTATTAATGTCGATTTTCGAGCGTCGAAAAGTCGAAACGTTACAGATACACTACATACCAAATGCTTGATATCATGTGCATTGGTTTCGAATGGATGCGAAAGGTTATAAATGGGAGTATGGTGGCGAAAGCAAGCATGGTAAGTGGCGAAGTTGTAATTCGCTACAAAATTGATTTTATGCTTTTTAAAGTAATTTCTTTTTATCTAACCCCTTATATTGTCAATTTTCTATTGGATAAAAAAACCTTTATAAAACTCTTTTTAGAATTTGTTGCCACATGTAATCCCCAATGCTCCAATATTTAATTAATATTATTAACTAACCCTTTGTTGTTAATTAATCATTAAATACTAATCTTTCTATTTAAATCCAAAACTCACCCAAATCTACTACGAAAAATCTCAGAAATTCACATAAATTCAAAATATAAAATTTTCAGGCCGAAAATTATTAATTAATTCCTTAAATTAATTTAAACCCGAAATATACATTTCTTTCACTCAAAAATTCATAATAAATTATCCATAGCTTGGAATATTATGAAAATCGAAACCCATCTCCAAAATAATGTTTTACATAACATATTCAAAATTCATGGCATTTGGAAATCATTTTGCACGATTTTAGCCTTAAAACTGAACTACATTTTTCCACAAAATCCTTGTTTAGATTATGATATGGCATTTAAATCAAAACCTATCATCATTCATCCAATCATATGATTTTAAACCTCAATCCCAAATTATAACATTCAAGACGACTTATATGAGATGGTTTAAATCATTATTCACCTTGTTTGGATAAGAAACTTGAGATTTGTTCTACACTTTAATCTTCCTAGCTTGAATCTTAGCCTCTAACTGTATTTTGTTCTCCTCTTCTCCTAGGGTTATGGCCGACCTTGTTTTTCTTTTCTTATGCTTTTGTTATGTAAGAATGTAAATGAAAATGAGAATGTGGTAGGGTTTTAGGGGTTAATTCTGCATAATAATCTCTTTTTTTGCCAGCCGATTGCAAAGCTGGCAAAAGATAATAAACGCAAGTTGATTGATGTAGGTAAAATGAACGAAGTAGTGGCTGACGGAATTATCTCTTTAACTGATCCAATAACGATGTTCCATTGTCGTCCATTGGGACATGATGTTGTAAAAGTTTTGGTTGAAATTGTGAGAGTTCCAAATGCAATGCTATGGTGACCTACATTGGAGTTGACGTACATAGAAGATGCCTTTGGTACCACCATACCTTGGCCGATTGCAAAAGTTATTAGGTAAACAAAATAAAAGGCATGTAATTCAACATTTGATGTCTTTCCTTATGCAAAACATTTGATATTAATGCATATACTACTTTGCTAATATATTCAACATTTAACAGATGCCTTTCCTTTTATATGTAATTGTTTCTCTTCTGAAGTGTTTACCCTATAAGAAAGATATGTATAATCCAATCACATCTTCTGATGTGTTTACTTCTATAGAGAAACCACACTAGCTAAATTATTTATAGTCCAATTACATCTTCTACATTATGTTTCCCATAAGTGATTTATCCAGACTTTACATAAAGTCCACTAATACCTTAGTATTTTTTTCTTGAGGATATCATGGCGATGATCAATTATTTTGCTTTGAATTCGTTCTTGTCAGAGTCGGTGCAATTTATTTTCATGTTTAAATACCATTATTGTCCCCATCAATGCCCAAATATTACTTTATTTTCATCCTTACCTACGCCAAGTTGTAGTTGCATTTGGACTATCCGTAATCTCGATCCAAAAGTTTGTGTGTTGGAGATTCCTGGTTACTTAGATTTGTAGAAAGTCTATCATTGGATCTAAAAACAATTGCCCCTAAAAAGGATAAGGAGAATCAATCACCTTATAACCCATTAATGAAGCAGAAAATGAAGGCTTCCAATATGGAGAGGTAAAAAAATTAACCCGGGCTTGCTGAAATCCCAAGTGTATCAGAGGTAATGACTAGGGTGGAGCTGAATTAGATGATGGCTAAAATGAATTTAAAGATGTTGGAGAGCCAAAATGCCATCCTAATGGAGAGGGAGAAGAAATTTGCTATGATGGCTAAGTTACTACAAAAGCTGAAGAAAGGCAAAGAGATTCATCATCTTCTGACTCCAAAGAAGAAAGTTCTTCTTCATCGGATAGAAATTGGAGAGAAGGCAAGCAGAAGATGAGAAGGAGGGATGTTGGAACATCGAAAATGAGACTTGGCAATCTTTTTGCTAAAAAACTACAACTCGGTACCGACCCAACACCACTGGAAACCGATCATGTAGGAAGAGTTGTTCTCAAAGATTATGATGGTAAGTCCCATAAAGAGGTTGATGTTGGTGCTAAGCAAGTTTTTGATGGTCATACTGGCGATGTTCAAATGAATACCGCAGAACTAGCTTGGAAAGAACGACGACAAGGTTTGGAAGAATGACTCTCCTACATGAAGGGGAGTCCAGATGTCATGCAACTAATCGAGAACGTTTGTAGAGTCAAATACTAGGGGCTATTACTGACAATCACCTTCCAGTGGCCTAAACCAGAAAAGAGCATATCACAAATATGGTAAGGAGATTGCTTAATGAAAATTTGCATAGGACTAATGATGAATTGGGTTTATCGCCTAATAGGACCCCATTCACTGATAATATACTCCAAGAAAAGTGTCGTAATAATTTTTTTCCTATAATACCGTCTTATACTGAGACGATAGATCCAAGACGTCAAATTCTGAAATATCAATGACACATGGATAATGCCTGAGCTTCTGATGTTATAAGATATCGGTGCTTCCCTATATTCATAAAAGGGGTAGCCATGGTGTGGTTCATTCGGCTCACACCGAGGTTTGTAAATTATTTTGATCAATTTGCAAGGAATTTCATGGAGCAATTCATGCTCCATGTAGCTCGACCAAAGGATGTAATGTCCTTGTCGAACATTCATCATAGTTCCAGAGAGATTGTGAAGGATTTGTTGAAACGATTCAATATTGTTGTAACTGAGGTTGGTAATGCAAAGGAGGAGATTGTCTTAGTGGAATTGATCCGAGGGATTCAACCTAAAGTGGATTTTGGTATATGGCTTAAAAGCAAGCAACCACCTATTATGGAAGAGTTTTATCATAATGAATCCCAATTTCTATGCTTGGAAGAGGCAGACCTGGCTATAGGACCAATTGGTGGAAGAATATCAAATAAGGTAGTGTAGAGCAACTTTGTTATTAAGCTAGTCGCGAGAGCATTGGAAAATCACATGTCGGAAATAATAATCAAAGAGGAGAAACTAAGGCGCTTATGGGGAAAACCATGACACCAAGAAGCGTCCAAGGTATATGAGACCGTGAGATTACACTTCCTTAAATGATATTATTGTGAACATCTACCTTGCCACGCAGAGTATGGAGAATTATAAGAAACTGCCTTGGAGGGAGGCAACTAAAGCTGAATGACACTCGGGAACGTATTATCGCTTCCACAAAACTCATGGGTACTAATAAGTATAGCCATATGAGAGATTGATTGAAAAATTAATTTATAAAAAGAAGTTACAACAGTATGTGAGGGATCCACAAGCTAGCGAGTAGAATGGTATACCCCAAGGGCAGATTGCTCAACGTAATCAGGCCGGGTCTAGTGAGAAGGGACCCAAGAAGCTTGAGAAGATGATTGTAATAAACACTTATTCGAAGGACCCTATCCGATGGAGTAAAGTTAGAATGGGGTATATAGTTCGCTAAAGCATGTGACTCAAGAGAGTTTTCACTGCATAAGACAGAGCTCTGGTGAAACAGCAGAGAATGATGAACAATACATTGTTTTTCGTAACAAAGAATCTGATGGGATTAAAGCGTCGATGCTTGATCCCATGGTGATTATGGCCGTTGTTGGGCTATCGGTGGTGCATTGAGTTTTGATTGACTGGGGAAGCTTGGTTAATACCTTATTTAAAAAAGATTTTGATCAGGTGAAGACTAGTCCAAAGGATCTAAAGCCATGTAAATCTCGCTTCCAGGGTTTACCGGAGAGGTTAAAGAGCCTGTAGGATGTATTGACTTATCTATAGTATTGGGCAAGGGAGATTGCAATATAGTGCGGGTTCGAACTTTTGTAATAATCGATGGATTTTAGGCCTACAATTCTTTCTTTGGCCGATCGGCCATTACTAGTTTCATAATAGCACTGGATCCATGGTGTTTAATGATAAAATTCCTTACTATAATTAAGGTAGGAGCTATTTAGGGTGACCAAAGTACTGGCCATGAATGTTATGTCGTAGAGCTTAGAGAGGCGAATTGACGTGAGAAAGGAAAAGGTACAAAGAAGGCTCTCTGCATCAAGATTGACGATACATAGCAACCATCACCTAAGCCCTGTTTCAGGTCCTATAGTAAGTTCTACAAACCTATGGACCCACAAAAAGAGTCATAGGATGCTAAGGTGGCACTAAAGGAGCTGACGATCAACATCTCGATCGATGAGGATAATCCCACTTGGGTCCTTAAGATCAGATCTTTGCTCAGCGTAAAGATGAAGGAGTTGGTAAGGTTTCTCCCAGCAAACCAGGATGTGTTTACCTGGATTCATTCTGATATGCAAGGGATTTCGCCGGAGATAGGATGCCGTACATTGGATGCAGACCCATGATACCCACTTGTGAAGAGAGGCACGACTTGGGTCTAGAGCGATTCGCTGCATTGAAGGAGGAAGTGGATAAGCTGAAGGCAAATGACTTTATCTATAATGCGCTATACCCTAAATGGGTGTCAAATTTCGAAGCCAAATGGAAGTGGTGGATATATATCAATTATATGGACCTGAATAAAGCATGCTTAAACGGAAACTTTCCGCTACCCAAAATTGACTAGCTTATTGATGGAACCAGCGAACATGAACTACTATCATTCACGGAAGCATACTCTGGCTGCAAACAGATAGCGATGCATGTTCTAGATCAGGAGCACATGAGTTTCATCACAGAGTTAGGACTGTATTGTTATCGAGGAAGCCATTCAGTTTGAATAGCACCGGAGCTACTTGCCAATGATTGGTAAATATGATGTTTAAAGATCAGGTTGGATAAACGATGGAGGTCTATGCAGATGATATGCTTGTGAAGTCACAATGACCGATGAATCACATATGCGACCTCTCGTAGATGTTCTATATGCTTTGAAGTATGGGATGAGGCTTAATCCATTGAAATGTTCTTCTAAAATCGCAACAGGAAAGTTTTTGGGTTTTAAAGTAAACTTAAGGGGCATTGAAGATAACCCATAGTAGATCAAAGCCCCTTAAGTTTACTTTAAAACCTAAAAACTTGCCTATTACGAACTATGGGTTATCTTCAATGCCCCTTAAGTTTACTTTAAAATGGGAAGGTCGTTACATTGAGTTGATTAATTTCGAAGGCGAAGAATAAATGTGTTCCATTCTTTAATGTTGTAACACCCCATATTTTGGAGGGTAAATAATATGGGAAATCTAATCTAATTAGATTAGATTGAATTATTAATATGAGAATATTATTAAAGAAAGTAATAAAGTGATTTAGTTAAAAGAATTACCTAAAGGAAATTGGTTAATTAGGTGTGGGATACTTAAAAATTTAATCGGATGGACCAAGAGTAATTAGAGCAATATAGGCCTTGATTAATGGAAATAAACAATTTAATTTTTTTAGGAAGGATTTGGTTAAGGGGAGTGAATTAGTAAGCGCAAAACCACTAGCCCACGTACCTTAGCCACACCCCCTCACTTCCATCCACTTCATTTTCTTTCTTTCACAAAATCAACTCCGAGCAACTCTAAGCAAGCCCAGCCACAAAGATTAAGAATAAAAGAACATCCAAGCTAAGTAGATTCAAGGTTTCAACTTTAAAAAAGAAGAGAATAAATCATGTTTTCTTAAGCTAGATGAGTAAAATCTTTCTTTTAAACCTTCCATAGAATGTTTAAATTCGAATTTTGTTGAGAATGAATGCTTTGATGATGTTTAATGTGTTTGGATGATTAAATCATATTTTAATTATGGTTTAGAATTAATTAAGGTGAATCCGTTCATGTTTTAGGGTAAAATATGATTAAATATTATTCAAATGCCATGAAATTTTTGTATGATGTTAATGGTTAAATAGAGATTGGTTTTTAATTTCATATTTTTTGGAGTTAATATGAATATTTTATGAATTTTCTAAGTTGAAAAATGCTTAATTTCGAATAAATTAATTAAAAAATAATAAAATTAAATATTTTTTCTTGAAATTTTAATATGAGGTAAAATATAATGAAAGTGATTTTTGGTGAATTTTTGGGATTTTTCCCATTAATTTCCATTTTGTATGAATTATTTAGTGAAGGAAAACATTAATTAATTAAGGAAAAATTAATTAATTAATTAATTATGGTGGTTGACAAATTCAAAAAAACTGAAAAGATAAGAGATTAGCCAATATGAAGTTGACACCAAGTGTGGTTTGGTATAAAGAAATTACCTAAGAGAGTAATGAATCAGTTTTCAATTTAATTACAAGAATGTCATCGAACCCTTGTTGACTAAGTAACACAATTGCTTAGCCGGAGATAGCATATGTTAATACACGATGGGAACATAATATGCTAAAGCGGCAAGATACGGTATTATAAGCTTGCGATATATGAGATGGGGTCAAATACACGATAGTTACATATAGACAAGCATACAAAGCCTTGGGACAAATTCATGAAGGCTTCGGGCATTGAGATGCGATAGCTAAGAGATGCATACCCACGATGGATCTGGAAGTTATCCCATGATAGCTACCCAATTTCAACCCTGTAATAGAGTTATGAAGTCAGCACGTGATGGCTCTACGTTGTCACTATGCGATGGTTATAAAAGAAATTGCATACGATAACTTCGGGTCATGGCATACGCGGGCTTTGGGACTACTGTGTGACGGCTTCGAGTCGTAACGCACGATGGCAAGGGAGTTTGATAACACACAATGGATTTATATGTGTTAATTCACGATGGCTTAGGGTAGGTTCTAGTGCGATGACCTAGGGGTGTTAACCTACGAAAGTTAATGCAAGTGAAAAATAAGGAGTGAAATTATACACATTAGCTATGGAATTGCCAATGCATGCAAGGACTAAGCAAACTCAAAATGGCAATGAGATAGCCAACACACAACAACTAAATACAACTTGTGATAGCTTGGGAGCTATATATTTTTCTAAACAAAATAATGAATACTTGGGGACATCTTGGAAGAAAATTTCCAAGTATTAACGAACTATTTCATAGAGATGAAATCGAAGTGGAATTTGATATGTTAAAGCAGCGTTAACTTGTTTTAAAACAATAAAAGCTTATAGAAGCTAATAAATGATAGAGTATCATTTAAATTGAAAATATGTTTTATCTAAATGTGCAAGGTACACAATTAATGAATGAAAGAAAATTATTGAACCACGATCGTAAAAATATACCGACTCGAAGAGTTATTGGATGGCAGGGTGTCACTATAAGGTTCAATCCTGAAAATTTATAAACTCTAAAGGAGAGTTATGGCATGATGCCATGGCAGGGTGCCAAAACATCAGAGTGGTATTTTAACTAATATGAATACATCACTAACATGAACGATAGCGGTTCAGGGTCTAAAAGGGGCTATTGACACTTAGTAAGGATGCTACTAGAATGCATTTAGGGTGCTTACATTCAACCTCTTAGGAGAGTCAGGGTGACTGTAGTCAAATGGCTCCTATTGGTGGAATGAGTGGTTATTTCATCAGGCGACGTTGTTCGAGAAAAGATGAATTAGTGATAGATAGGTCTAGGGAGGTAATCACTAAATAAGTTAATGGTAACTTAATGTTGAAAGCCTAAAAAAAGAGATTAGGTGATGATTGAATGGACGATGAATGATTATATAATATGGATCATAACTAATGATAAGTAGGGCATACTTAACTTGAATTGATATATGACATGGTTCACAATTGGATGATAAATATAGGGTACACTTCTTAATTGTATATGCACGTGGTTGCTTTTTATGTAATATTTGTTTACATAATGTGATTTACTATGCTATGGTGATAAAGTGGGGAAAACCTGTTCAACGTTAGCAGCGTGGTCTCACTATGGATGACCATGGTAAAGGTTTTACTCATACCAGGCTTTATGTTTGACCCATGTTTTATTATTTCCTATAAACTCACAGTTACTTATTCGAGTAGGCTGAGTTTATGGATTAGATAGGTATCTTCTGAAGGACAAATAAAGAATTCATAGACAAAGTAGGAGGCTTGATGTTTATAATAAAAGTTATTTTAAAATTTCACCGTGTGAAACCAAGGTCTATAATTGTGTTATGTGTTGTGTTGGCATCTCCATTTGTCGGACACAACACTACTCGATCTATATTATATTTTATTTACCCCCTACATGGGCAACGATTTGGGTTAAAATAATGTAATGAATTATGTAATTCAAAATTTTATAATGAAAAAGCTATGTAGTTTCTCTATTTACTTATGTTGTGAAAAATAATAGCGAGCTCACTTTGTTGTTGGAAAATGATGACTACGGCATCATCGTTGTCTATTTTCGAGTCTTGGAGTGAGGGATGTTACAATGTGGTATTGGAGCTTAGGTTAAGGAAACATTTAAGTAAAACAGAGCTGTGTAGAAACTTATTAGTAGAAAACAAACACCTTGAGGAGGGTACACGCTATGTATAACGTAATTGTATTTTGATATAGATATATAAGAAAATGTATCTACCTCTCTACGATTAATCTCACTTTCTTTACTTCGCTTTTTTATGAACTCGTGCTTATGCAGAAGGATAGAATGGATCTATGTTACCGACATTTGACCATATGAAGGACAAGATCGAATCCTAGCGGAGGAGATGACAATACTCAAACTAATGGCTAAGGAGGGGAGGCGAACCCGAAAGTTTGTACTGAAACTGGTACTAAAGTGCCTTCCCCGGTAGAAGGTGGAATAGATGTGAATGCTTAATTATGACAATTTATGATGGAGATGATGAGGCAAAAACTAACTGGAGTTGTTGAGTCGATACATGAGGTAGCAAGATAAGTAGACTTTTCTAAGACGAACAAAGATTTCAAGAGCTGTGGAGGAAAGGAGTTCATAAGGAAGGAGTTTGCCTTAGAGGTGTTGAATTGGTTGAAAGTATGTGAGGGTATTTTCAAAGACTTAGGGTATGATAATGTTTAGAAGGGGAGGTTGGCTTCTCATCAGCTCCAGGAGGATGCATTAGACTAGTAGGAGGCTGTAATTGCTGAGGTCCCAAAGGAGGAGATAACCTGGGAGCAGTTTAAGGAGCAATTCGAGGCCCAGTTTATCCTCGAATATCAAAAGAGTGCTTTTTGTAGGGAGTTTATTGAGCTAAAGCAGGAAGAGATAACGTTGGCAGATTACATCCAACGTTTTAGTGCTTTGTCGAAGTATGGAAGGGAGAATATCAAAACTCCGCTGAAGAAGAATGATAAGTTCATTGAAAGTTCGAGAAAGGGGCCAAATCACAAGGTAATGGATTATCTACTAGCACCAATTTATATGGTGGTGGAAATAATAAGGAGGTATGACAGCTTGTTTCAAGAAGAAAAGAAAGCTGATGTTAGAACCAAAAGAGGGCAGAAGAACAGTTACAATCCGTATAAGAAGGGCAGAAAGAATCATAAGGGAGGAAAGACTTCTGGAGAAGGGACTTAGAAGCCTAATGTAGCTGATGTTACTTGCTTTTAACTATTGCTAGAAGGGGCACTTCTCCACTAAGTGTACCCAACTGGAGAACAAGGATTGGGTTAGGTGCTTATCTATAATAGGCCAGACCATTAGAAGAGAGATTCCTCGAAAGCAAAGCAGGCAAAGGTTTATGCTTTGGAAGGACCTTCGTCTAGACCGACTGCTGAGGAAAAAGGAAAAAGGTGTGCTTAGAGGTACAATTTTAATTTCCAACATATTAGTTTGAGTTCTATTGGATACTGGTGCTACTCACCCTTTGATTTTGAGAGATCTAGTTGGTAGGTTAGAATTAAACCCTACCTATTTAATTACGTCCTTACGTATGATTAATCAGATCGGTGGGTACGTCGCTCTCGGATTAAGGTGCACCGACCTTAAGTTTGACTTGTGTGGACACTTTTTTGTTTGAAATCCATATGTGTTTGACTTCGTAGGGTACGGGGTGATTTTGGGTATGGACTGGTTAGTGCATTATGATGCTAACAGTTATTGTGCAGATAGGATTATTTCTGTACGAAATCCAATAGGAGAAGAACATATGATAGCTTTGGATATAATGAAGGAGAAGTCGAACTTGATATTATATGCTTGGAAGATCAAGAAGATGAGATCTGTAGAGCATAGGTGGTCCAAGAATTTGCAGATGTTTTCTAACCTGTAATAGGATTATCACCAAGAAGAGCGATTGAATTCCGAATAGATTTGATGTTGGGGTCACAGGCTGTTAGTAGACTACCTAGCAGAATGCCGCCCAAAGAGATGGAGGAATTGAAGAAGTGGTGAGTGGAACTTCATTAGGCCGAGTAGTTCGCCAAAGGGAGCATTCGCGGTGTTCGTAAAGAAGTCGGATAGATCTTTGCGGATGTGTATTGACTATCGAAAGATGAATGAATTGACAGTAAAGTGCCGATATCCTTTGCCCAGGATAGATGAATTGTTTGATAAGTTGAGTGGAGCTCGAGTGTTCTTGCAGCTATACTTGGCAATGAGTTTCCACCAACTGAGAGTAATATAAGAGTGTTCCATTTACCGTATTTCGAACAAGGTATGGTTTATATGAGCAGTTGGTAATGCCATTTGGACTGACTAATGCCCTTGCATTCTTTGTAGATCTTATTAGACGAATATTTTGCGATTAATTAGATAGATTTGTTGGTCTTCATCGATTATATTCCGGTATACTCCAAGGGTGAGAGAGATCATGAAGTCCATCTGAGATTAGTGTTGGAGGCGCCGAGACAACACAAGTTGAAGGTGAAGTTTTCGAAATGCCATTTTTGGAAATATGAGGTGAAGTATCTTAGGCATGTTGTTTCAGAGAATGGATTAGCTGTGAATCCATCGAAGATAGAAACTATTAATGGTTTGAAGAGACCAGAGATAGTCACATAGATGAGAAGTTTTTTGGGATTGGTTGGCTGTTACCGTATATTCGTTAAGGATTTACCGCGTATAACAGCACTTTTGACTAAGTTGACTAGGAAGAACAAGAAGCTCGTGTGGATCGATAAGTGTGAAGGATCATTTCAAAAGCTGAAGAGGTTATTGATTAATGCTTCTGTTTGAACGTTCCTTAATGAAATCGGGATCTAGTAGTATATACCAATGCTTGTAGAACAGGTTAGGGGCGGTGCTAATGCATAGAGGGCATGTAATAACCTATGCATCAAGGCAATTGAGACCGTATGATGTTAGATATCAGACTCATGATTTGGAATTGGCAATGGTGGTGTTCGCGCTGAAGATCTGGAGGTGTTACTTATTGGGAGAATGATTTGAGCTATATACAGATCATAAATCTCTCAAGTATCTATTCTCTTAGAAGGAGTTGAATATGAGACAGCAGAAATAGCTAGATTTCTTAGCGGTATATGATTTCAGGATAGAACATACGCCCAAAAAGGGGAACAAGGTTGCCGAAGCTTTGAGTAGGAAGCATCAGAATGCAGTGTTAGCTATAATTGAAGAATGGAAGACATTGGAGACGTTAGCCTTTTTCAGAGTGCATTATAGGTAGAACACTGGATCAAGTAGAGATCTATGTATGTTAGCAAGTTTGGAGGAACGTCCAGCACTTGTGCATAAGATTGCAACAAAGTAGAAGAAGGACCCACTAATTGCCAAATGAATTAGGTGATAAGGGATGGGGGCAGATGTTGTAGATCTGAAAGGATTCGAGAATGACTCGAAGGGATGGCTTAGAAAGAAAGGGAGACCGCATGTTCTGGAATTAGGAGATCTAAGAAAGGAAGTCCTGCAGGAAAGTGATCGATTAAAATTTACTCCTAGAGGCATGATGATTTATCATGATATGTTGAGAGTCTTCTTTTGGGAAGGGATGAAAAGAGATGTAGGAGAATGCATAAAGAGGTGTTTCACATGTCAGGAAGTAAAAGCAGAGCATCAGAAGCCGAGCAGTTTACCTTAACCTTTGGAAGTACGGACTTGGAAGTAGGATTTCATGTCGATGGATTTTGTTGATGGATTGCCTAGGTCGAGGACAGGAAATGATAGCGGTTGGGTGATAGTCGATGGATTGACTATGTGTGCCCATTTTATTTCGGTAAAGTCGACAAGGAGGACAACTAGCATAGCGAAGCTATATATGAAGAATGTAGTGAGACTATATGGAATATTGAGCATTATTGCAAGCGATAGAGATACATTGTTTACTAACGAGGTTTGGAGAAGTTTGAAAACTGCATTGGGTATGAAGTTGAACTTCAACATGACTTACCACCCATATACCGATGGTTAAACTAAGAGGGTGAACTGTATACTCAAGGATTTTCTAAGAGCATGCATCTTCGATTTTGGAGGATATTGGGAAGATCATTTGCTTCTGGTAGAGTTTTTCTGCAATAATAGTTACCAATTGAGTATCGGGATGACATTTTGTTTGCTAGTTGGACACAGGAGATAGATTCATGTTAGGACCCAATTTGGTAAGAGATTCTACTGAGAAGGTAGGATTGACGCCTGGATGAAGGCAGGAAAATCAAGGCAATAGATATATGCCGACAAGTGAAGGAAAGAGCTTGAGTTCACTGTAGATGATCATTTGTTTGTGAAGATTTATCCAATGCGAGGAGTTATGCACTTTAGGAAGACAGGGAAGTTGGCACCTAGATTTGTAGGACCATTTCTAGTGAACAAGCATATTGGTAAACTCGCATATCGAGTCGAGTTGCCAAGTAATTTGGTGGGTGTGCATAATGTATTTCATATATTATATTTGAGGAAGTGTGCACGACCCTAGTTTGGTGGTGAAACCGAACGCGATAGAGGATTTTGTTGAACCGGATTTGATGTATGTGAGACGACCAAAAGGGATAGTAGGTCGTGATAGGAAGAAATTAAGGAACAATGTTATTAGACTTGTTGGCCTGCAGTGGAGTGACGACAAAGAAGATTGTACTGGAAGGTAGAGGATAAGATTAGGAACATCTATCCTAAATTATTATAGAAATTCATGTATATATAGAAGGGTGCTTTGTTTGTCTATTGTATTGACTAGTAGGGTACTAATATATTCTACATGATATAATATTGTATTAGTAGTTGCATTGATGAATCTTGATTGATGATTGATGGTTGGCATTAGTAGGATACTGGTGTGACCTTTTGTACTTGTGTGTACCTATATGATGACGACTTTACTCTTTCAGGGCGTTGGTATAAATTTTGTTTTCCTTATCGAAATTTCAGGGATGAAACTTTTATAAATAGGGAAGACTGTAGTACCTCATGTTTTGGAGGGTCCATAATATGGGAAATTAAATTAAATTTGATTACATTAAATTAATAATATAGGGATATTATTAAAGAAATTAATAAAGTAATTTAATTGCAATAATTACCTAAGAGAAATTCGGTTAATTAAGTGTAGAACACTTTAAAATTTTAACTGGATGGACCAAGAGTAATTAGAGCAATTTTGGTTGGTCTTGATTAATGGAAATAAACAATTTAAACTTTTATGGTAAATATTTGGTTAAAGGGAGTGAACTAGTAAGCCCAAAACCACTAGCCTACTTACCTTAGCCACATCTCCTCACTTCCATCCACTCCATTTTCTTTCTTTCACAAAATCAACTCCTAGAAACTCTAAGAAAGGCCGGCTATAAAGAAGAACAAGAGAACATCCAAGCTAAGTAGATTCAAGGTTTCAACTTTAAAAGGAGAAGAGATTAAATCAAGTATTCTTAAGCTAGGTAAGTAAAATCTTTCTCTAAAACCTTCACTAGCATGTTTAAATTTGGATTTTGTTGAGAACGAATGCTTTGATGATGTTTATGTGTTTAAATGATTAAATCTTATTTTAATTATGGTTTAGAATTTAATTGAGGTGAATTAGTTCATGCTTTAGGGTAAAACATGGTTAATCGTATTCAGATGACACAAATTTTTTATATGATGTTCATAATGATGAAATAGCGATTGATTTTCAATTTCATAATTTTTGGATTTAATATCTTATGAATTTTCTAAGTTGAGAAAATGACTAATTTTGAGTAAATTAATTATTAAATATAATAGAATTAATTATTTTGGCCTAAATTATAATACGAGGTAAAATATGATAAAAGTGATTTTCGATGAATTTTTGGGATTTTCCCCATCAATTTTTCATTTTATATGAACTATATAGTAAAGGAAAACATTAATTAATTAGTTGGTTAGTTAATTAAGTATGCTCGTTGATAGATTTTGAAAAGAAATTGAGAAGATAAGAGATTAGCCAATATGAAGTTGGCACCAAGTGTGGTTTGATATAACAAAATTACTTAAGAAAAGAATGAATCAATTTTCAATTTAATTACGAGAATGCCATCGAACCCTTGTTGACCAAGTAACACAATGACTTAGCTGGAGATAACATATGTTAATACACGATCAGAACATAACATGTGATAGGGACATGGCACGATAGCATAAGCTTGCGATGGCACTTGGAAGCATATGATAACATATGATAATATGCGATGGGGTCATACACACAATAGCTACATGTAAATAAGCATGTGATAGCTCGGGACAAACTCACGAAGGCTTCATGCATTGAGATGCAAGAGCTAAGAGGTGCAAACCCACGATGGCTTTGGAAATTATCCTACAATAGCTATTTCATTCCAACCCCACGATAGCTTTATAAAGTCAGCAAGGGATGGTTCTATGCTGTCACTAGGCAATGGTTATAAAAGAAATTACACATGATGGTTTCGGGTCATGGCACGCGAGGGCTTCGAGATTGGCATGCGATGGGATAGCCAACACACAACAATTAAATAAAACTTGTGATAGCTTGGAAGCTATATATTTTTCTAAGTAAAATAACGAATACTTGAGAACACTTTGAAAGACAGTTTCTAAGTGTTAATGAACTATTTCGTTGAGATGAAATCAAAATGGATTTTTCATAAGTTAAAGTTGCGTTAACTTGTTTTTAAAACAAAGAAAGGTTGGAGAAGATAATAAATGATAGGGTATCATTTGAATTAAAAAGATGTTTTATCTAAATGTGTAAGGTACACAATTAATGAATGAAATAAAAGTATTGAACCACGATCGTAAAAATATACTGACTCGAAGAGTTATTGGATGGAATAGTGCCTTGATTAATAGTCTAAAGTCTAACGGTGTATGACTGGGTGTCATGATATGGTTCAATCCTGAAAATTTATAAATTCTAAAGGGGAGTTAATGCGGAGTGCTATGGCAGAGAACGAAAACATCAAGGTGGTATTTTAACTAAAATAAATAAATCGACAACGTGAACAATAGCGGTTCATAAGTTAAGGACGCTCACTAGAATGAATTCAGGGTGCTTACATTAAACCTCTTAGGAGAGTCAGGGTGGCTTTAGTCATATGGATCCCATTGGTGGAATGAGTGGCCATTTCATCAGGTGACATTATTCAAAAAAATATGAATTAATTATAAATAAGCCAAGGGAGGTAATCACTAAATAAGTTAATGATAACTTAATTTTAAAAGTCTAAAACAAGAGATTAGGTGATGATTGAATGGATGACGAATGATTGTATGACATGGATCATAACTGATGATAAATATAAGGTATACTTGAATTGATATATGACATGGTTCACAACTGGATGATAAGTATAGGGTACACTTCTTGATTGGATATGCACAAGATTGCGTTTTATGTAAAATTTGTTTACATGATGTGATTTACTATTATGTAATGATAAAGTGGGGAAAACCCTTTCTGGGTAGCGACGTGGCCTCATTATAGATGACTAGGGTAAAAGTTTTACTCACACCAGGCATTATGTTTGACCTATGTTTTTATTTTTTCCCTAAGCTCATGGGTACTCATTCGAGTGGGCTGAGTTTATGGATTAGACAGGTATCTTTTAAAGGATGAATAAAGATTTTGAAGATGAACCTGGATGCTTGCTATTTATAATAAAAGTTATTTTGAAATTTTGCTGTGTAAAACCAAGATGTATAACTTGTTATATGCTGTTTTGGCATCTTTATATGTCAGATACAACACTACTCTATCTATGTCATATTTATATTTACCCTAGCATAGGAAACGATTTCGGTTAAAATAATGTAATGAATTATGTAGTTCGAATTACAATAATTAAAAAGATATTTAGCTGCTTTGTTTACTTATGTTGTGCAAAATAATACCAAACTCACTTTGTCCCTGGAAAATGATTTCGGTAATGACTGTAGCATAACCTGAGTCTATTTTCAAGTCTCGGAGTGGGGGATGTTACGGATGCCTCTAAGAAGGAAAAAGTAAAGTTCGTCTAAATAAAGGAGTGTCAAGAATCTTTCTAGAATTTTCTAGATCATAAGGAGAGATCATCGATCACTTCAAAGCCTTTGGAAGGAGAAGACATATTCGTTTACTTAACAGTATCTACTCATGTACTGAGTGCATCCTTGGTAAGTGAGGAGTCTAAAATCCAAAGGCTCTTATATTATACCAGTAAGCAGTTCGTCGGAGTGGAAAAGAATTATCCGAAGTTGGAGAAGCTGGCATACTACTTGTTGATTGCTTCAAGGAAGTTGTGACCATATTTCCAAGCTCACCCGATAAATGTACCGACTGATCAACCGTTGAGGCAAGTATTACATCGACTCGAAACTTTGGGGAGATTATCGAAATAGAATATCGAGTTGAGCCAGTACGATATAACATATCATCCTAGGTGGGCAATATAAAGACAGACATTGGCAGATTTCATTGCCGAATTCACCGTCTGGGATGGAGAAGTGGAGGAAGATGTGGTCTGACTGGCCCAGTGCAAATTGTACATAAATGGAGCCTCTAATGAACATAGTTCCAGGGCAAGGGTGGCCCCGTTAATCCCAAAAGAATAGAGGATATGCTACGCTCTAAAGCTAGAATTCGCGGCGATGAACAATGACGTTGGGTATGAAGCATTGATAGCGGGACTCAAGATAGCAAAGGAAATAAGAGTCAAGGCATTACATATATTTAGCGACTCTAAGTTGGTGGCCCATCAAAGAAAGAATTTCAGGCAAAGGGAGCGAGATTGGCCCTTACCTGACAAAAGTTTTGAAACCGCTGAATGACATTGATTACTACATAATAATGCACATTCCCAGAGAAAAGAACATGAAAGATGAGTCATTAGCCAAACTGCTAGCTCATGGGATGCGTGGCTCATGGGACTTATTCTGGTATAGATTTTATTAGCTCCAAGTATCGACCGGATGGATGTTGATTAGTTATTGGAGGTTGAGGTGGAATGGGATTCATGGATGACTCCAATAAAGAAGTATTCATTAGAGGGAACACACCTGAATGAAAGGAACGAACAACAAAAACTCCTACACAAAGTACCGTGGTTTATCATGTAAGAAGGAGTAGTATAACGGAGAGGGTTATCAACTCCCCTAATACGATGCGTCACAAGAGAAGAAGCTAAGGTGATCCTTGCTGATGTGCATGAAGGAAGCCATTGTGATCAAACTAAGGGAGGGAGGGGCAAACTTTGGTAAGAAAAGTTCTTTGCTATGGATATTTTTGGCAAATAATCAACAGGGATGCAGCTGATTACACTAGAAAATGTTATACATTCCAAAGGTTTGCGAAGATACTAATAGCCCCATTCCATGGAGTTTACGCAAATAGTTAGCCAATGTTCGTTTGCAGTTTGGGGAGCTAATATAATCAGTGCGCTACTGACGTCAAAAAATGGAGTAAATTATGCTATTGTTGCTGTGGACTACTTTACAAAGTGGGCTAAAGCGAAACCGCTAGCCACGATCACTACAATGAAGGTGATCAACTTTGTCGTAAAGTATATTATATGAAGATTTGGAATTCCATAAAAGAGCATCACCGATAATGGAACCCAATTCAAGTGTATTGAATTCAAAGATTTCTATAACTGATATCGAATTAAGAAGAGCTTTTCGATGGTAGTACACCCACAAGCGAATGGATAGGTGAAGGCGATGATCATAAAATCCATCCTTAAGAATCAATCGATGAAAGCCAAAGGCAACTGGGTGGATGAGTTACCACTGGCATTATGGGCTTATTGGACAACCATAAGTTCGCGACAAGACATACTTCATTTGCTTTGGCCAACATATCAGAGGCCATGATTTCAATCGAATTGGAAGTCCCTTCTCATCAAATAATGCATTATGATTCCAAGATGAACGACGAACTCTTGCTTGAGTCTCTCAACCAATGAGAAATGAGAAAAGGCTGATCTGAAGGTAGCTGTTCATCAGAAAAGAGTAGCACGACAGTTTAACTCCAAGGTCAGGAATCATAACTTTGAGTTAGGCGACCTTGTTTTGAAATGGGTTTTCACTAGTATGGGGGCGCTTGGTCCAAACTATAAAGGTTCTTATGCAATTTAACAGAAGCTTGGAGTTGACACTTTGAAGCCATCGACAGTTGATAGGATCTCAATTCCACGTGCATGGAATAACGAGCACTTGAGGCACTATTTCACAGAGATTATTTCTTCAAATAATCAATTAGGCTCTAATGTAATAAGGAAGAGCCTACCGTTCTTGTGTTTAAAAATGAAATAGGCTTTTGAGATCGATGGAACTATATTCTTAAATGTTTTGCCTTCTGCCGTGTGAATAGCAGCAGAATCGAACATTGTGTGTTTTGAAAAATCAGATGTCCAAATACCTAGAGGTAGGTACAGATGAACTCCTTCGACCCATGATTAGGTCTTTGAAGTATAATCATACTATGGTCAATCGAATGATTCTTCCTTACACATCTAATCTTTGACCAATGCTTGGAGATAGACAAGGTTGGAGACTGATGCCTAAACATATGCATTAGAGATATCGAATCACAGAGATAGGAACTGATATGAAATTATAGTAGGTAAAACCCTTATAGCTTAGTGAGAAACTCCCAGCAGATGATAAATGAAAATGATTGATGAATTCATTTAATCAAATCCCTGAGATAGGTGGGGACCAATGACGGACGTCTAGATATAGACATCTGAAACATTTCTTTCTAGAAAAAGGAAATGATGTACACTCAAAAAGTTTTCACGCACGACCTCATTTACCATCCAACAGGGTGTGTCCGACCAAAGATAAACGAAGTCTCCATAGAGTTAGTCAAAGAAGTGCATTTTTGTTTAACCAAGTGAGAAATATGTTGGCAATGATAAAGAAGAAATAAAGTAATATTGAGCAACTGTAGAAGCTTATTTATGCATATAGAGTTACGGTAAATAACAGCATTGCACAAACTCAAAAACAAACAATATGAATTTAATTGAACTATAAATAATTACTTGTACAAGCACCAAGTATGTAGGCCCATAGTTACAAAAACAAGGAAGTAAATAAGATGAAATTGGAAAGAAAAACAACTTTATTTACTTTTGGGTGTTCTAAAAACAAAAGCAGGGCCGTATTTGCACAGTAGCGACTTATGTATATGATAAAAAACAAAACAAGAAAACTGCCCCTGATCGTGCAGAGAGGTTAAAGACTTTCTCTTTTGTGGATTATCATCCTTCCCCACTAATAGGCAACCCTTAGGATCATCGTCCCAATTGTATTCGCTTCTTGAAGATTTGGGAGTCTCGGCAAATACACCAGCCGCTGAAAGTATCACTAGTACAAAACTGGTCATTTGTGTCGGTTGTGCAACCCCTGTTGTGTCGGTTTTACAACCGACTCATATGAAGACGACACAAAAGACATTTTTCTGTTGTGTCGGTTGTACGACCGACACAAATATCAATCATTTGTGTCGCTTGTTATTAAAGAACCGACACAAAACAATGAACAGTTGTGTCGGTCTTTCTAAAAGGACCGACACAAATCAGCTTGTATAGTGAAGCACACCGCCGTTTATTGTGTCGATCCTTTTAGAAAAACCGGCACAACTGTTCACAGTTTTGTGTCGGTTCTTTAATAACAACCGACACAAATGATTGATATTTGTGTCAGTTATGTTTGTTTTTTCAACCGACACAATTGATATACAGTTGTATCGGTTCCCTTTGTAGTAACAACCGACATAAGTAATATCTGAAGCAAAAAAATAATATTATTACCGTTTAAGATTATAAAACAGTATGAAACTGAATTTTAATTTTTTATAAACCAACGTTACTATGAACTGATTGAACAAATAATATAATTATATTATCCATCAACATAATTCATGTTTACAGACCAAAATAGAATATAATCTATCACACGTACATAACAAAATACCAACGTACGTTACAAAAGATCAGCGTACACAACCAACTACATCCAATTATACATGATATAACTAGCTAAATTCTCTCGAACCTCGTCTATCTCTTGTTGGTTATAAGAACCGTCTCGTACAAAGTCCTGCAATTAAAAGAATTATTATACAAAGACAATAATTAAGTCAGGAATGTAAGCAGCTTAATTATAAATCCATTAATTGTAAGAAAATAGGATACATTTTACGTAAGGTGCAATGATATTAGTAAGATTTGAAATATGGTCTTGGTAGGATAATTGTTACTTGTACAGCTCTTCAACAAAATTTAATAACGCAACAGCCTTAAATATCTGAAACAAAATTCCAATTATGTTCATTCATAAGCAATAAACACTGCTATGGCACAATGAACAAATCATTTGACAATCCTTCACAATATCAAATGTAAAGAATAAATTTAGACATGTACACATTTGATTAGCATACAACAATTAAACAATATACATGATTGCATGTAGTTTTGGTTGAAAACTACATTTATTTACTGAAAAATATACAAAATCAATCAAAAAGGATTTCAATTTTGATCGACTCGACTTTTATTGTAACGTAATTTTATTTTCTCTGTCTTAGTTTTGCAAGCAACTCTTTTAGATCTGTTCTTCCTCTGTTTCATACTCTCAAAGCAAGTTTTGTGTATTTTTTTTAAATATGCACAGAGGATTTCCAGTATGCTTAACTTGCAATGCATTCATAACAATATCTTTTTAACCATTCATGGTTACCCAAACATAATTAAAATGAAAAGGAAAATTCTTATGAATATTTTCCTCATCTTTTAACTATATCAGCATAGGGGATTACCACTTGCTGTGCACTGCCACGCATCTTGACTTAGATCATTGTAGCCATTTGCTTTTGCATATGCATTATTAAACTAAATAGGGCTATCTATTACATCACTTGTAGTTGTGACCTTAAGCTCAAAAATTGCTTTCATCTGATCTGTCTGTTCTAGTTTTGCTGCAAATCTGTTACTGAAGTATCAGTACCTACATTTGATTCAGAATTTTTGCTTTGTGCTAATTCCTGTTGTCGTCCTTATTTGTTATTGGAATTTTGTTGTTTTCCAGTGTCAGTTCTTTCGTGTACACGTGATATTGGTGCTATTACGGAAAGAAAAAGATAATGCTGTCTATAAGGCAGCAGCCCCAGGCTCTTAAAAAGTAAAATAAAATTGAAGTTTGGAAATTTAATATCGAAGAATACTTACCATTCTTTCGACATCTTAGAACTTCTGGACTGGATTCAAGAGCAATAATAGTTGGAAATAGATGGAGTGATGTTATTGATGAAGTCATAAAGGAACAAACTGAATGTAAACCAAACAAAGATAAAGCAATACATGAGGTGATTAGCGACTTTGTTGATGTCTTACTCTCACTTGAGAATGACTCCAATAGAGAATATTCATTCACAAGAGCTGAAACCAAAGCAATATTGATTGTAAGTCCTTCTCATGAACTTCAACTGAATATTTTCCTTGTAGATTATTTTCTTGTTCCATTAAGTTTTCTTTATAACAATGCATGGGGTGCCATAAATGACTATGTACAGTAACCAGATATACCGAAAATTATGGCAGGATATGTTTGGGGCGGGGAATGAAACAACATCTACAGTACTTGAATACACTATGGCAGAGCTTATTCAAAACCCAGAAGTGATGATAAAACTGAAAGATGAAGTTAGATATGTAGCTAATGGCAAAGAAACCATTAGTGAAAAAAATTTAAGCGAAATGACTTACTTAAAAGCTGTTATAAAAGAGGCAATGAGAATGCATCCTCCAGCTCCTTTTTTGCTACCAAGAGAATCTATGGATAGTTGCAAGCTTGCAGGTTATGATATTCCTAAGAAGACAAGGGTTCTTATCAATGTGTGGGCGATTGGAAGAGACCAGAGTGTATGGGAAGAGCCTGGAAAATTCAAACCAGAAAGGTTTATTGGTAGTTCTATCGACTTTAAAGGACTTGATTTTCAGTTCACTCCATTTGGAGCAGGCTGTAGAATCTGCCCTGGCATGCATTTTGCAGTGCAGACTATTGAACTTGCACTTGCAAATCTGATAAATAAGTTCGACTAGGATAATTCTTTGGTAACATTTATAACATTGTATGCTAAAATTGAATTCAATAGCTATGTTAACTGTAACGCCTTTAATCTTTTGCACTGTGAAGTAAAGATTAAAACATAGAATGCGATGAATTATCCATATGAAAATTTGATCATATGCATAACTCTTCACACACTACACAAAAGGATGAATACAAAACTTCAAACTGAGTAGTGACAGTTTCTGATGTAATAGATGGAAGTCTTTCTATTTTATTATCTTTTACTATAAACACTGTTTTATTATTTATAGACATATATATTTCAAATTTGTACTATAATTTTCATATTCATTGTGCAACTCGAATTCATGTTTCACCAATTATAACATACAACATAAAAAAATTGATATAAATAATTTCACTACCCTTCACCGTTTTTTGTTGTTGTGTGCATATTATAATTGATAAAAAACACAGGTGGAAGATATAAACTAAATTTAGCATGCTCATTACAAGTCAGTGAAAATTAAATAACATGTTAGCTTTCATCAAAATTATAATTATAGAAAAGGAAACTCTAAATGATAGCATGCATATTTTCTGTACATATATTGAGCTATTTATAAACAGATTGTGGAAATTTTTAGCTGAGTCTAGTTAAAAGATTGGGTCAGTAGAGTCTTATAAGATAAACCAATAGAAGGACGTCAGTCAAAGTATATCATGATTCAATTCAAATAAAACTACAAGCAATTATAGGAAAAAATATAAACAAAATTGTCATAGGGAAAAATAGAAACAAAGTTGGTCATAGGTGCAATATGACGGTGACAGCAACAAAAGTTTGTACATACCAACCAATGCTTAAGCAAGCCCTTCCTAAGAATTATCCTAGTCGTATAAAGTTGAGGGCTTTTCAATATCTTGAACAATTTCATGCTCACTTTTATTCTACAATTTGATTATTAATAATTATAATTCCACAAATAAAATTCTAAATATCATAGGCAAAATATTTGTTTTGAATAAAACATAATTTTTTACATTTGTGACTTATTTAAATTTCACCAGATATAAAAGCAGTTCAACACCCTTACCACCTCCAACACTTCCATTCTTCCCAGAATCATGATGATATAGACTTTGTAAAAAAGTTGATTTTTGTAAATCATTTGATTCTGGTTTTCATATCGTTTCTTCTGTCAGCAGGGTATATGGGCATGTACCTCCTTGTTTGTTTGATAAGACAAATCTTTATGAGCATGAATGCTTGTTTAAGTTGCATTCTATACGAAAATTCGTACTGGTATAAGAGAGAACAGTGGGTACCACTATTTTTATCCCATACCAGTAACATTTTTTGTAGAAAATTCGAAGCATTACCCTTTAATGAGTTTCAAAATGCTGCTCTTAAAAACTTTCTACGTAAATTTTTGTTCCCAGGATAAAATAACTTGTGGGGATCCATAATACATACAAGTATATACGTTTGTCCAAATGGACCTGCATTTTATCGTCGAGCCGTATTTTTGTTACGTAACTATTAAAAACAATGACAAAAAAATCAATGCAATGATTGCTGGTTGTATCATCATATATTTACTAATAGTTGTAATGAAAGTTCATAAAATCCGGCTAAACAATTCATCCATTATCAAAGTTATATAGTATTTGATACGAAAAACTTACAGCTCCCAGGAGTCCAAATGCATAGATGATGGTTAGAACTGCTTCCTCTTAGAACTGGATGATGGTTTTATTGAGGGAGTTATGAGAGAGTTATGGGAGAGTGGAATGAATTTGTTGACCTTACACTGCTTTGGCTTGAATTTCCCTTGTTGAATGTGTCCACGTATCTGATTGAAAAAAATATATGAACATAAACATTGTGCTTATGGTTCCTAAAAACCCTTCAAAAAATTAATCAAGGTTGGACAGTGTATCGAGTGGCTGTTATTTGTAAATCTTAAAATAGGATCTGAACTCCAAATCCAAAATAGATTATGAACCAAATAATCTGCATTTTTTTAAGTTAATGTTTCTAAATGAGTTATGGAGAAGAAAAAAATATGCAAAGCTTTCTATATTCGTAATCAATAATTATTCCAAATTTATTATATTAGCTAATATCTACTGATCTGATGAATATAATATTAGTTTAGAGAGTGCATTGTGGCCTAACAAAAACATTTTCTAATTATCTTGTCAAATTTGACAGATTTCTGTTAGTGACAATTTGGCTCTACTCCTTAAAATCGAACTTGATACACAACCATTATCTATCTATATACTTTTGGGTTAGGCAATTTTTTTTAATCTAACAAATCTCCTAAGATCCACGAGTATCTACGCACAAAAATCAGTGAGAATTTCTATTTTTTCCTCCAAATAATTGCAGTTTTTACTACAAATATTTGTATTATGTACTTTCTTTCCTACCGGTTTTTTAATGTTGATTTTCAATGTTTTTTAATGACTTGGATGAGTTTTAAAATATAGAAACAGAATTTAACAGAATTTTTATGTATTGAGTTTGTTTTCATGAACCTGATCCAAAAACCCATTTCTGTTAAACAAAGGAACTTTTTGTTTTAGGCCCATGTAATTTATTAGTACTAAGAAAAAGACATCTTGCTTTTATACTGTAAATTTCCCTAAATTATTTTATGTTGTAAATCTTGTCCCTAAAATATCAAATAATAAAATCATAATACAAATTCATTACCGTCAAAAATTACTAAACCAAATCATAAATCTTAACCAAAATTTTCAAATCCAACGCAAAGACGGAGATCATAACATAGCATGTAGTTTCCACTTTCTGAAAAGCAATACACCAGGAACTACCTAAATTTCACAAATAATATTTTGCATCATTTATCCGAATAAATCGAATCATTATTATAATTATAATATAGCAAAAATCTTCGTGCGGCTTACATTATCAATAATGCAAAGCATAAGAAACCACAAAAATTGCACTATCGGACAAGAATTGGAACATTTGATAGCTTATATCATTTATCTGCATAAAACATGCAACTCAGTAAATAAACTCAAAACAATGACGGCTTGCATTGCAGAAACGCAAAGTACTATAGAAGCAACCTAAAAAAAAAGACATGTCTTTAAACATTAATTATTTAGATCATTTAACATTCATACAATATGTCGTTTTAATTACGTAATGCAAAGAATTTTAGCATTTCATTTTTTGGACAATAAAACTGACCGTCAATTAGAGGAAAGCACTCTAGACATTTTAGTGAAAATAAACTTAAACTTTTCAAATAACTTGCATTTTAGAAGTGTACAATGAAATCATCAAAATTGTAAACTATGACATGACCTTGAATGCTTAATAATTTATAACATTAAAAAATAAATAAATTCACAATATTTAAATAACCTAACTTGTAAATGATGCAAAAGGTTTGTAGTTTGCAATATAAATAATCCAAGTTACGGAACTGTGTACATGACTTGTATTTTACAGTCAAAGATAAAAAAACAGTTGCATCAATCATATTTCAAATAAAAAACATAAAAGCGCTTTTCTTTTTTAAATTTAAAACATATCTTTCATGCATTTTAGCAAACAATTTTTGTGTATTATGCACATATATTTTCAAGTCAAAAACCCTCAAATTAGCAATTACAATAGTTCATCCATATTCAATAGAATCAATACAATATTTAGTTTTTTTAATAAAAAAACGATGAAAATTAATATATAAGAAGCTCAAGAATCAACATGGCAAATTTTCCTCGCTCTTTAAACAGTCACTATAGTGAGAAGAAAGAAAAAATTACGTGAGCTTCAAAAAAAAAGGAAGAATAACCAATGTGGGAGGCAAGAAGGAAGATCCCAGAGGCATTTTCGGTTCGCGCAGAATGGGAAATATACGGAGTTGAATGACTCCATGGAATTGAAGTTTTAATTCATGATATCTTAAGTTGAAACAAAGACATGCCATATTATTAAACATTTCGAGGAGAAATGAAAAAGAAAAGGATCAAAACATAATTGGTACTATTATAAAATTACATGAGCATGTGCAGACTAATTTTACAGTATATGTAACTAAAATTCCAAAGAGATAATTTCAAAAGTAAAGTTCACGTGAAAGATCCATACCTTGAACGAACTCCCATCCTTCCCCGGGCAGAAAACTGATTTTGTGCAGGAGGATTTGGAGGAATCCCTAAATTTGATTCTGAACGAGGCGAGGGTGTCTGGGGCGGCGGCGGAGAAGGAGCCGGCGAGCTTGACGTAAACTGGGACGGAGACGTGGAGCTTGAAAGCTGGGTCTAGTGTTTGGGAGAGGGACTTTTTGAGGGAGGAGGGGAGAGTGAGGAAGGAGTCGTTGGCGTTGAGGGGATCGGAGAGGGGGGGGAGGAGAGGAAGGTGTCCAGGCCTGGAGGTGGCGAGGCGGAGATTAGATTTAGGGTTTGGAAGAGGAGAAGAATGAGAATTAGGATTTCAGACATGATTTACGAATTAGTCAGGAATTATTGGGGTTCGCGGGAAAAGATATGGCGGCTGAAATGGATTTGGGGGGAAAAGTTGTGTGCTTATGGTGTCGGTTTTTGGACAACCGATGCTATTGTATTTAATTGTGTCGGTTGTTCAAACAACCGACACGAGTAAATCTATTGCTTCCCTTCAATTGTGTCGGTTTCTTAAGAATAACAGATGCAAATTACATTTTTAACATTTTCCTCTTACCCCATAAGTCAATAATTTCGGTTGTTAATAAACAACCGACACAAATTACACTATTTGTGTCGGTTTTATGGACAACCGACACAAATGAGGCGAAGCAACTGATCTGTTTTGTACTAGTGTATGGAAGTTGGAACGACATACAGTTGGGTTGGAAGGGATATTGAAAGAGGGGGAAGAATGTCCTTAACACTCTTCTCCTTTTTAATATTCTTCATCTTAGAAAGGTCAATGGCAAGCTTCTCCATCATCGATGGCCGTAGAACCTTTAGCGTCGGTAATAGTCATGTCCTCGTCACAATGTGATACATCAGGATCTTCTACGGCCTCCTCATTAATGCATGAATCTTCTCGACGTTGGGACCCTGAGCACAACCGTTCGAAGAGGTTGGATTAAGGAGTGGGGCAGAGACAATGACAGACTCCATAATGGAAGCTTGAGAGCCTGAAGCGAAGATCACATTAAGAAAGGGAGTTATAGACATGTGTGCATGAAACTTGATAAAGAGAAAAGTAAAGGTTAAAAACATCTCTATTTGTCATCTAAATTTTCTCAAACATAGGAGAAACTAATGATATACCTCTGGGAGAGAGGGATGGAGTCCGAAAAGAAGTCTTGATTTGGCTTTCCTCTATGATGGGAGACAATAGAGCGAGCTAACATTGAAGTTACTATAGCCCATGAGGGTCCTAAGGGTTGTATAGCCCATGAGCCAAGGACAAAGATAGAGTCACTACCATTGAAGTTACTATAGTAGTAGTAGTAGTAGTAGTGCATAGAGGAGGAATGACAGGGTTAGAGATGAGTGACCAAGATGTAGAAGATGTGACGGCACCAAAGCTGGCTACCACTAAGTCAACATTCTCTTCTTGGGTTCCTTACGAGATAGGAATAGTATTTTCCGCGAAGGTCACCAGTAGGCACCTGGGCAGAGGTCGAGACTCTAAATACTAACACTGCCTGACCTATAGCAAGAACTTCCAAGTCTTCATCATTAAGGAGGTCAACCTTTATCTACTTCTCAACGACCTCTCTCATGGGCTTTAATTCCTATTAAAGAATTTCCTCCCAGGCCATAGTTAGCGCCTTGGGTACTTATCAGTGTGCCATTAGGTCGCCAAATTTGATCACGTTTGCATAAAAGCAGACCAAAGTGGTCTTGATCTGATTTGTAAGCTCCTCTTCCCCTTTTCAACTTCGGCAGCCCGATTCTCTAATGACCTTTTATCCACTTCAGCGTCGAGCATTTTCTTTATATGTTCCTCAACCAGGGCAAGGGCTTCATCTTTCTCTTTCAATTCCACATTCACCTCGGCCTCCATACTTGACATTGTTAAATTATGTGTGTCAATGGTAGTCAGGAGGAGCCCCTTCTCCTTTGCGAGTTTGTCATTCCATTAGTATGCAGTCTAAAGCTGATCATCTGACAATTTGAATTTGGCCTCGAAGGCCTCTTCTCATCCAAAAATTTCTTTTCCTCCTCCTCAAGAGATTTCTTTGCTTGATCTAACTCTTTTGAATAGAAGGCGATGATTCCCTTATGGTCCTTTTTCTCAATTTCATTGTATTGAATTATCAGCTGTCTAGCGTTGTTGGTCTCGAACAAAGAGTGAGGGAATCTCTTACAAATGCAATACCATTCACAAGCATTATGAATGCATGCTTCAATATGATTAGAAACCTCATGAGGAATTTTCTTTAAGTAATAATCAAATTTAACCCTAGTAAAGCAATTCTGTAGGAAAGCTTTATGCATTTCAACAAGGTGAGGACTCAGGACTAGGTCGAAGATTGCCATCAAGACGTGCGCATGGATTGTATCTTGGCTAGGCCTCTTTTGAATTGTCTTAGAAGTTGAAGAGCCGGTTGGTCGAGAGAAAAGTTTGGAATTTTGTGAAGAAGTTAATGCTTTAGTAGGTGGAGATAATGATAGAGAAGCAATATAAGCTTTGGAGGCAGGAGGAGAGTTGTCATGCCATAAAGAGTATGGGTCCATGGACTTAGGAAGAGGATAACATAAGTGATATGGATAGCGAGATCTTCTAGTAGACCCAAAGTGGTCGCGAGAGCCTCGATCACGATCCACGCTATAACATTTCTCCTCATCATCTCTCCTTTCCTTTTCCTTCTTTTGAAGCTCTCCAGAATTAGACTCCTTTGACGAGTCGTCCCCATGATGTGAAGAACTAGATGGTTTGCGACCTAGATACTCGGTTGATTTGCCATGTAGGTCACTAAAGAGTCCATAATGCCCCCATTGTGCTATGAAAGAGACACGATTGAATTAAAACTTGAAAGTCAAGAAATAATGTGTCAAAAGTGAACGTGCTGTGACTTTGGGTGTCATATGATGTGTCTACATGCCCTATTAATCCTATCGACCATGCTCATACAGTGAGCTTTGCAGGGTTATTTATCCTAGTGGTTGATGGCATATCCATAACAGTACAAATCGGAAAATTCAGACCTAAGAGACTGAAGGTAGTAAGATCATATGAAGGGATATTATTGGGATTACTTCCAAGTGAACCAAAGATATAATCGGTAGGAGTGGTCGGAGTTGTCTCTCTGGTCAGGGTCTATTATTGCTGTAGAACTAGATGATGTGATATTATTCTTATTCTTAGAAGATGAGCAAGAGGTAAAATCCCTTCATCGCCACCCGTCTCTCCCATAGATTCATATCTAATATTTGCATCATCATTATTGCCCCATCCTCACTCTCATTATCATCGTCGTCGTCGACATCATCCTCCCTTTAATCAACCCTATACCATAGGTGGGGCCCACTGGTTTTTAATCATTGGGAATTGCCTCAGCCTCTTATGCAGGCTGTGCACTCCTACGAGTAGTAGGAAGTATGCCGAGACTACAACCATTATCTAGGAGATAGAAGCGTCACATTCAAGAACCAATCAAAATAAATTTCATTCTTCTCTCATCGGTAGGAATATTTTTCAAGATCTGAAGTGTATGCGCTAAAGTTGTGCCATTAGGCCTCTTTGGAATATCTGTAAATTTGAGAGACACCAAAGTTAGTAATTGAGATGAAATGGAATCTATTGGATTAAGGGGTAAGGGAAGAACTTACATCCCGATAACCATTTCCGAGCAAAGCTAGCTGGGCAACGAACAAAGAAATACTTATCCTTAAAATGACTAAATTTGTTCCAAAGACCAATTATTATACGGTAGACTTTGGAGGACTCTAAATAAGTTAAGGAGTGACGATCGCTCTGTTTCTTGAAACTATATAGATACCTATTTTCTTCAAGACTGGGCACCCTGCCTAGGTGCCCGAGGAAAGTTATAAAGGTACAATTCAACGTACCCATTTGGATGAAGGTGGGTAGGGTCAAGTTTCATGAATTGAAGGACAAGCTAGATGAAGTAATTAAAATGAGGGACACCCGAAAAAAGCACATATAATGGTTTTATGCTATATAGCCTTGGGAGGAGCATGTGCTCGTTAAAAAGGTTTTGGAATTAGGACCTCTTCAAAAGGAATGTCATAGTGATAACAAATCCTCCTAACATCTGTAGTAGTCAAAGTAGAAGCCGGAGAATCTAAAGGGTCATCGAGAATCATGATGCCCTCTAGGTTAATATTAGGGGCAGATCTTACATAGGATTCGCCTCCCATAACAGCAAGAACCACTTGTAAAAATTACCTAGACTAAAGATGAGACGATCGAGGCCTAGAAGGTGTTGAAGTAGTGTAGGGATAGATTTTGAATCTGTCGTTGGTGGATTAAACTATAAAGTAAATGAACTTGCACCCGTGGCAGAGAGACGCGAGGAGCATTTGCGATTCATAACATTCTGCAACATTTTTGTCATAAAAAGTAGAAAGTTTTATTTTTAGGTCTTGTGTTATTATGTTAACTAGTAATTAATTACTATTTTTTTTTTGGATGAGAAGGAAACAAGAACAAAAGGAAAGATAAAACTACTACAAAAAATATAAATAGAAGTACTATGGTGACTACCATAATATCGTTATAGTAAGTACCATAATAGACTATACTAAATTTTTTAATTTTTTATTATATTAATTATAATACATTACTTCATCATGGGCGGATAGATACAGGAGAAAGTCAGGTACGACTCAAGTTTAATTTTCATTCTTTAACAAAGCCTCGTGTAGCTGATGTATGGAACCCAATGGGTGTCAGCGTGTGTCGACCAACCGGATCCTATAACTTACTGAAAAACTATATCTAGATAGATCACTCGTGCTGGCAAATGAGCTCCTTCACGCTATGAAACCATGTGTTAGATTATACCCGTTATCATAGAATATACGATAACGGAACCATTGTCTGAAGTGACATAGAGTTTTCTTTGCAAGAACGCAAAAGTTAAACATACAGATCAGTGTGTTGATGCATGATTCCATCGGACCTTGAAACGCATTTGATGTGACCATTCCTTAAAACCATCCCACCGAAACTAAACCGCCACTCCATATTTGGCCGATATTGGATGAAAGCTGAAACGCTTCTTCCTTCCACCTGAATAATTTGCCAATAACAGACAAACGTGAGGGCCACACAAAGAACTCGAAGCTGATCCATGGAGGACCCGAAGTTGACACAAAGAAGAGAAAGGCAAAGAAATCTTGGGGTTTTACCAATGAAAACTTTGTGTCAACCCCTATAATCCACAAGGCTTGAGTTTAACCCCTCCATTGGCTATGGCTAAGTAAAGGAACAAATGAGTAACGAAAATCAACCAAGTATGAATTAGCAACAATGACTAGCATTAGCATCCATGAAATGGTGGCAACAACCTACCTTAGATCAAGGATTGAACAAATAATCTATGCTGAAACTGAAGAACCGGGTTAAAACTGTATTAATCGACATGGGTTCTTAAGGTTCAGGGTTGATGGACTATCTTGGATCGGGGCTGGCAATTAACTAGAGATGGTCGACTTAAGGCCAAAAATTAGCATTGGTAATAGCAAGGTGTGGAGGAAGTAAAGTCGCAGAGGCACAAAGAAGATATAAGTCTTGACTGGGAAATGAAGAATGAAAGTGTAATTTTTTTTCCAAGTGTTACATAAATAGTAACACAAAAAAATGATTGGTACTGGTCCATAAGGATCGGTACCGACCCTTGTAAAGAAGAATAAAAAAAGGATGCAATGCAAATAAAGAATGAATGAGGATGGAAGGTGAAATCCTATCTGACCAATTAAAAAGAGTATCTCTTAGAAATTTCAGAACTGAGTAAAGAATCGAAGTGGAATACATTGAAATTTTATATCATCTAAGAGATGTGAATACACAACTGCTTGAAGCAATGTATTGATCAAGAAATGATGCATCGCTTATGAAGACAGTTTAGAGTAAGGATATCTCTTCAAATTAGAGTCCAAAATTGATAGCCTGTCTTGATCCAAAGCATGCTTTGTTGACACAAAGCACACTTTGGGGGGCAAGTGTTATCCCGCTTTTGAAGTAAGCAATATCTCAATAGATCGGAACTGTTGAGTGCTCACGAGATAGATCGGGGATGAAGGATGCAAAGTGAATACCAAAATTTAGACAAGGTCCTAAGAGTTAGCACTGATCCCTATGGACTATAAGAAAGTACTTAGCCACCTTTTGGAGAAACTAGATTGTGATGAACTAAAGAAAGTTAAAGGTTCAAGAATAGGGGACAACTTGGTACCGATCATTCTGACTCGATACTCACCCATTTTGAGGCATTAAGGATTAAACATAACATGACTAAAGTAGAAAGTCAAGCCTAAATGGAAGAGAAGGTGACAAGGGACCAGATAACTCGGTATCGACCCTTTATGACTTAGTACCTATCCATGCAAATTCACGTTTTCTGCCATGATTTCTTGCTAGAACTTTGGGCCTGAATTACAGAACATGTTTGAGAAATTTCTAACGATTTTAGTGATGGATTTCGTCTATAAGTAGAAGAGGAGGTGCACTGAAAAAGAGATCTTTCTATAATTTAATATGAGCTTTGTTATTTGATTCTCACACTAACCTCTGTCAAATTCATATCCGAGTTATTTGATACTAAGTTCTAAGATTCTCTTTGTAAGAGCAAAGTATTATTAGTAATAAAGTTGGTAGCGGACGTAAGCTAATTATTTTTGCCGAACCACTCTAATTTTTGTGTGTTCTTCTATCATTTAATCTCTTTACTTTTACAATTTTCATTTGTTATTTGATTAGGTGTTTGTCCCTACTTTCAAAGCAAACACATATTCAATCTATAATTTTTTTAATGGTGTCCGTAGTAGGATAGATGTCCTAATCGCAACCCATCTCCTCCACGAACTAAACCAGCCAGTTCTTCTTTGAGTCCAAGGTTTAGGGACATCGTTCCATCGTTGGCTCCTTCACTTACTTCTCTAATTCATTTAACCTCAAAGGCTCAATTTGATTTGAGTGATATTTATCGGGTTCTTCTAGTCCTTAATGTCACGGTTGCCTAAGTCACGTTACACTGAAAACGGATTTGTCCAAGAATCTTAGAGAGAATAAAGAGAATGAAGAGCACACTTAAAGGGACCTCTTGGCGACTTACTCTTGCATACAAAGACTAGATAAAAAATTGATGAGCTCAAAAATATAAACCAACACCTTAATGATGGTCTAATTAGAAGGAGAAGGATTAGTTCATCGTTGACCTCAAAAGGAAAGATTCAACATTGGAGAAACAATGTTCCACCATAAGCATCAATGAACAAAAGTTGCAATATATTGAGAATACGACTAAGGATCTTTTGACTTTTACGGATGAGGCTAAGTTAGAAGTTAAAGCTCTCAAAATTGCTAAAGAGGGTCTTATCAAGGTCCGAGATGAAACTACTGAAAGGTTAAAGGTACCTCAGGATGAGATTGATGAAAAGAATAACTCCCTTACTAAGATTATTTACTACTTTTATAAGGAGAGGAATTTGGCCATGCTTAAGTATGGCCTTCCACAAGCTATTAAGAAGTTTAGGGAGATCGACGAGGGTACTTCTCTTAAGCCTTTTAATCCACCAAGCTTTATTACCTCTCCACCTCTATTACATTTCTAGCACCCATGCCTCATCTATTACCACAGGAAGTTCTAATCTTAATCCCATACTAGTATGATGAGTTCGCATTATCGGTACTCCTGTATGTATTCATGTAGCACCATCATCACCACTAGAATCATTGCATGTCCTTCTCTAGAGTTACATAGAGACACCATTATGTATTTTACCTCTTCAAGGGTTACTAGGTTTGATTTGTTTAGTTGGACGCAAAGATAATTGGTTCACTTTAAGGGATTAATGATCCTTAAAGGAGTAAGGGGTAGCCATCCATCTTTTATATATCTTTAGTCTCCTTTGTATATATTGCTGCTATATTTGTTTGGAACATTGTAGCTTTTGATTAAAGCTTGCACTTTATGATGATTATGTTGACATGCTTTCCACTTTGATAAATATGTTTTGACTTCTTTTGTTTGTTTTTCTATCTTTATACTTGCATTAATATAATGGTTATACTTCTCTAACTTTGCACAGTTACTTTTTATCTAGCTAATTCTCACATAGTAACGTAATTTTGCTATAAAAATTTGTAATGGATATATATATATATAATGTTTTCTTGTATCATACTTGAAAATTAAGAATAACAATAGATATTCATGTAGAAATAATACCAGATATTATTAATATGCATTCTTCATCTCTTGGTTCCCTTCTTGTAATTTATTGCAAATACTTTGGGGAGTGTATGCATGCTTTTCTACCTTTTTTTTCCTCCTAATAATTTATTGCAAATATTTTAGGGAGTGTATGCTTAATTTTTGTACCACTTGGTTCCCCTTTTGCTACTTATTGTAAATATTTTAGGGATTGTGAGTATGCTTTACTTACATTGAATGGATCTTTGATAGTTGATTGTCATTTGTATTTTGTTTATTGAATCTAGATATTGGAAGTTTGACTTGATATTCATTCGTCTTTCCTTCTTTTAGAGCTTGTCCTTACTTCAGCCAATGCCCTACTTTAAAGTGTACTCGACATTTTTACCTGATGCCTACTTTTAAACCGTACTTGGTTTATGGACTCTCTCCTTATGAAATATGGTCGGAGTTCCTCAAGGAAAAATGATAACATTTTCCTAAGCAAACATGTAACACGGTAACATTCGAAGACCCAATGTGTAACAACCCAGGTTTTGACGATTACCTGTAAATATTAAATTATAATGGTAGTTATAATTTAATATTGTGAATTAAGAATAAATTGGAGATTTAAATTGTTTATTTGAAATAAATAATGGATTTTGGAAATAAATAATAATAATAATAATAAAGTTTTACAAACTTTTTCTTGGTTTTTGTGAGAAATGTGAGTGAAATATGATTTTATTTAGAGAAAATGCAATAATTCTTGTAGTTATTGTCAAGTATTTCTATTATTGATTCTTAAAAGAAGTATTTGTTTTAATGTGTGTTTGTAATAAATAAAAAGATGAAATTTGGTTTAAAAATAAGTTTTGGACATAAAAAATGATGTTAGAATGATTTATTGCATTTTATTATGCAAGAAAATAATTTTGTAAAATTTATGTTGTTGAAAATAGCATTTTATGTAAATATTTGTGTAAATAGTGTAATTATTTGAAAATAAGAGTTTTTGTTAATAAAAATATTTTTATAACTAAATTATCTTTTTATTAGTTGTAAAATGTTTTGTAAACATGAAAATATGTTTGTGTAATTTTAGTGTGTTGAAATTTTGTAAAAAAAATAAAATATGTTGTTTTAATTTGTTTATACAAGTGTATATATGTGATTTAGAGATAATTTGATTTTCTTGGTTAATTAATTCTTTTGTTAATGGGTCAAGCCCATTTACAGTCCAAAACTAAGAAAAAAGAAGCTTCTCCTTCTCATTTTGGTACGTACAGTTTTATTACAGTAAACAAAAGAGAAAACCGCAAAAGCTTCTTCCTCTTTTAAACCTAATAACTAAAATCTCCAATTTCTTCAAATATTTGATGGAAATAATCAAATTGAAAGCACTAAAAATAGGTAATCGCTACAACAACTAGTTCTACTTCTTAAATTTCAGATTTTTAAGAAATTTGTTTGCTAAAACTTTTATTCTTTTGCTGCATGTTGGGTTCTTTGCAAGTTTTAAGTTTTTACAACTGAATCGGAGACAAAACTTCCATCTTCTTAAGGTTAGCTCAACTAATTAGCAAAGGTGAGTATCATTCTCACAAAATCTAGCTCATGCAATGCAAAAAATGCAAGTTGAAATCAAAAATTTGCAAAAAAATTCGTTTTTGAACTATTTTGATTTTCTGTGTAAACTGTCTTGAGTTGCAAATTTGAGACAACATATCTTTGTCACGCTTTGTCTAAATTGAATTATTCTTGGTGCAGTTTAAAGTGTTGTTGTCGTTCTTTATGCATGTTAAATTTCAGGTCATTTCGACCTATATAGCTTATAGAAACATGCTGCCGAACTTTGACTCGGAGCATGTTTTTGCCCAGATTTTTACAGTGGAAACACTGCTTGGGTCCAAATTTGAGACATCATATCTTTTTCACGCTTAGTCTAAATTGAATGATTGTTGGTGCAGTTTAAATTTTTGTTATTGGTCTTTATGCCTGTTAAATTTCAGGTCATTTCGACCTATATAACTTATAGAAACATGCTGCCGAACATTGACTCGGAGCATGTTTTTGCCCAGATTTCACAGTAAAAACACTGCTTGGGTCCAACTTTGAGACATCATAACTTTCTCACACTTAATCCAAATTGCATGATTCTTTTTTTTATTTGAAAGCTGAAGTTTTCTATTATAGGCTTAACAATTTTCAGATTAATCCGATTAGGTATAATCCTCTGTTTCATGCCTGAAGTTGAATCCCAGAGGGTTTTCAGGCCTGTGCATTTTTGGTTTTTGAACTATTGCAAACATGGCCTGAGTCCATGTTTGAGACAGTGCAACTTTTTTATTTCCAGTCGGAATTCATTGATTCTTTTTTAGTTTGAAAGATGAAGTTTTCTAGTTTGTGTAAACTAATTTTTAGTTCAATCAAAGATCAGTCGGCCACCTGTTTTATATCCGAAAGTTGAACCCAGAGAAGATTTCAGACCTGGGTATTATTTTGGCCAAGTGTTTTTTGTTCATTTTCCGTCCGATTTTTAACTTATACTTCATGTTTTTGTGATATTTCCAAAATTTTTTGAGGGCTATGATGCCTATCAATAGGCTAGCCAAGTTTTGATGAATTTGAAATTCAAATTTGATTTGAATTTGAATTGAATTTGAATGACGGTTTTGAGTGATTTTTTTATTTCGAGTACAGATTTTTCCAAACAATTTTGAAATAATTTGGCATTTAAAATAATTATTATGTAATATTTTTAAATTATTTTAAGCTATAAAATCTATTTATTCTCTATAATAAGGGAATTTTCAAATATCGTCTTCAAAACTGATTTCGGAAAAGTGTTTTAAAAGCTTGTTTTCTCAAATAAATTATTATATATAAAATACACAATTTTATACTATTCGAACGCATGAGAAAGAGAATTAAACGATTTAGTAAAACACGTGGTATGGGACATGTGCGTTTACTATTTCGGTTAATTTCGGACTTGTACGATCGAAGCTATTTGAGATTATTGATTCTGAGATGTTTTGCCATTTTATGGCGTATTTTGAGTTTTATAATTTCTATTTATTGGAATTATTTAAGATGGCCAATATTTGGAAAGTATTATGGTTTGAGATCTCCTATGCAGGAGTATGGTCGATGAGAACCATCACGATGTTTTGTTTACTTGCCAATGATATAAGGCAAGTCTTGAGTTTATGATTTCATATTTTGAGATTTATGGTTTATAAAGAACCATCATGATGTTTTCACTTGTCGATGTTATTAACTCAAGTCTTTGTGAGTAGGAGTCATTACGATATTATAGACTATAGTCATCACGATGTTCATGATGTTGTAATGTTACTTGATTCAAGTCATCACGATGTTTATGGTACCAAATATTAGTACTAGTCGCGATGTAAGCACGTGCAGTTTTCCATGAAATTTTAGATGTTTTGATTTCACCTTTTTATGAGAAAGTTGATTATAGTCTTGAGTAAGATGAAGGCTTACATGTATTGATGTTTTTATAGTGATTTCTAAATATGATGTTTTGAACTCTTTGAGTTCTATTATGATGAATTTATGAGGTTTTAGATCGTTTTATGATAATTATTTATATGATTTAAATCCTTGCCTATTTCACTTATATTTTCATGATGTTTATGATGTTTTACTAGTGTGGCACCAACTAACGATTAGTAAACCAATAGGTGTGAATGTGTGGTATGGGACATACATTAACACCCATTGGGTTCTAATCGTCAGTCAATACCACATTAGAAAACATTCATATAAATCCAAATCAAACATACACCGCCTCGTCTCATTGGCGAGGGTAAAGCACCCAACTCATTGTGTCTCATACTTTGATGAGTTTATAGTGACCTCGAGACTTGTCTCATTTCATCGACAAGTAAAAAAATCCATCTCAAACATCAAAACCATCATCAATTCATCATAACAATCCCGCCTCATGTCCTCGGCAGGTAAAAATATCATAAGACAGTACTTCAAAGTCGATTCACTGTCAGATAGAAATACTTAAACATTCATCATCAAACTTATTCAACAATATTTAAAATCAGAGAAATTTGCAGTGAAACAGCTAACGAAAGCGCAAATAGAAGCAAAAGAACAATCTACCAAACAACTTAGTTTTTGGCTAACTTTGGAGAGTAATCTGGGGCAAGCTGTGACGCCCCACCCCGAGACCTACATTTGTAAAGAGAATTACTAAGTAATCCTATCTACTAATGCAGAGAATAGGGCTGGTTAAGGGCGACCATCATAGCAATACGTTAGTTAAGAGATAAGCATGTCAATTTTGTCTCGATTTTTTTTTCATTACCTCATAAGTGGTAGACACGCTTAGTCCCTAACTAATGCACACTATGGTGGATTCAGACCATTTTAGAAATAATGTAATATACATGCAAATAGAATACATCAGTCGCAGAACAGCAAACCCAGATCAGAGTATATATATATACAAAATACATACGTCACCATACATCTCCATAATAATACATCATACATAAGTAGCTAGGACTACCGAATCACATATACACCCATCCCACAAAATAATATACAATAAGATAACATAAAAGCAGACGACTCTAAAATGACATCCAAGCCAAAATGATAAGTCCAATAAAAGCTATCAAGCTGATCCAAGAAGTGAAGCAATCCAAACTAACCTTCAACTCGGTCTTAATAAGCTGACAAGTCATGCAATTGCTTACATAACTTGCTATATCTCGCTTCATGCCTTCCCAGTAATAGAGACGACGCATATCAGCATACATCTTGCTGTTGCCAGGATGAATAGTGTACTTAGAATGGTGACATTCAGCTAGAATGTCCCGCCTAAGTTCTGGAATAGAAGGCACGACTAGACGGTTCTTCTTTCGAAGACACCCGTGAATATCGATGTTGAAATCCCTCATCTCAATGTCATCGTGGGATTCAGACTTATACTTCTGAATAAGAGTAGATATATCAGAGTCTTGCCGCTGAGCCTTGACAATCCGATCTAGAAGAGTAGGACGAGCTTCCATGTTATATAATAGAATAAGAGAGTTGGATGTGGAAGCACGATCACGAATATCACAGATGGAAAGAGTCTCAAGAACTTTCCATTCTGCAATCATCATGGAAACAATAGCTGAATGCTTACGACTCAAAGCATCAGCTACTCGATTCCCCTTGCCAGGGGTATACTGAATATCGAAATCATATGAAGCTAGAAATTCGAGCCAACGCTGTTGTCGCATGTTGAGCTCCTTTTGGGTGAACAAGTACTTGAGAGACTTATGATCGGTAAAGAGGGTAAAGTGCTCTCCTAACAAATAATGACGCCACATCTTCAAAGCAAAGACAATAGCGACAAGCTCTAAATCATGGGTAGCGTACCGAACTTCGTTCGGACGTAATTGCCTTGAAGCGTAGGCAACTACCCTATCCTTCTGCATAAGAACAGCACCGAGGCCACTATGACTGGCATCGGTATAGACAATAAGATCCTGATTCTCTTTGGGGACCACAAGAACAGGAGCATTAGTGAGAAGCTCCTTCAATCTCTGAAAGGAAGCCTCACACTTATCTGAATATATATAGCGAATGCCTTTCTTTGTAAGGCTAGTCAAGGGAAGCACAATACGGGAAAAGTCTTTGATGAATCGACGGTAATAACCCGCCAAACCCAGAAAACTACGAATCTCGTGAACATTCTCAGGCCTTTTCCAACTCTGAATAGCCTCGATCTTAGAAGGATCAACGGAAATACCTTTTGAAGATACAACATGGCCTAAGAACTTCACTTGCTTTTCCCAGAAGTGACACTTAGAAAGTTTTGCTTTAAGTTGATGCTTTCGGAGAGTACTCAAAACAATTCTAAGATGTCGAGCATGGTCCTCTTCGGACTTCGAATATACTAGAATGTCATCAATGAAAACAAGCACGAACTTATCGAGATATTCCCGGAATACTCGATTCATAAGATCGACAAAGTAGGCAGGTGCGTTCGTCAATCCGAACGGCATGACGAGCCACTCATAAGAACCATAGCGAGTGCGGAATGCGGTGAGAGGAATACTATCTTCTGTGACTCGGAGCTGATGAAAACCAGTGGCAAGGTCTAACTGTGAAAAGACCTTAGCACCACTTAACTGATCGAACATGTCGTCGATCCTCGGTAAAGGGTAATGATTCTTGATGGTTAACTCATTAAGCTTGCGATAGTAGACGCAAAGCCTAAGAGTCCCATCAGACTTCCTCACGAATACCACCGCAGCTCCCCACGGTGAAGAACTAGATCGAATGAAATGCTTAGCTTCAAGCTCTAGGAGTTGCTTCTTGAGTTCCTCATTCTCTTTAGTAGACATCCTCGTGGGAGGACGACTAACTGGCTGTGCGCCTGGAATAAGGTCAATGCGGAACTCAATAGCTCGCTTGGATGGTAATCCCGAAACAGGCTCAAATAAGTCCGGAAAGTCACGAACAACAGGAATCCGAGACACATTATCATCTTCGTCTTGAGAATCAAAAGAAAATAAAGAGGCCACAGCATCATGATTGGACTCTTGAAGCAGAAGAGACAACTGAGTAGGAGAATCGGGATGACGAAGATATAAAACTCTCTCCAAACAAAGAATCCTGGCATCGTATCTAACTAGCCAGTCCATACCAAGAATCATATCAAATCCAAGAGAAGGAATCACACGCAGATTCGTACGGAAAGAAAAACCACAAATCATAATCTCAACATCTTCACAAAGAAGCCTAAGGGTTGCAGATCCCCCGATAGGATTCGCAATCCGTAAAGAAGTAAGCATGCAAGAAACACCTAACTGTAAAGCATCAACGAGTTCCTTTGATACGAATGAATGAGAAGCACCCGTATCGAAGAGTACTCGAATAGAATGATCATGAAATAAAATAGAACCGTCTAAAACAGAAGAGAATATACCTCGTGACTGAGAAGCATCACCAGAAGTGGTAGCTACATTAAGATGACCCTGACGAGAACTCTTCTCCCTCTTAGGACAAGCTGAAATCAAATGTCCCTCCTTCTTACAATAGAGGCATCTCTTAGGCTTGGGACACTCTCTTACAAGATGGTCAGGCGAACCACAATTGAAACAAGCAAAAGGCTTAGCTGAAGGAGTAGATAGAGACTGAGAAGAGGATCCACCTTGCTTCTTCTTCTTATTAGGGTGGAAAGGCCTAGACTTGCGGAAAAACTTTTTCTTGTTCGGATTTACCCGAACCTCACCCTCAACATCACTATCCTTCTCCTTCTCGATCGCTTCAAGCTGAAGGGCCGTATCCACAAGTTTCTCAAAAGAAAGCTCAAGACGAAGAATAAGAGATTTCTTTAAGTATTTCTTAAGTCCAGAGACGAACTTAAGATTCTTCTTATACGGAGTAGAAATGTGCTCAAGACCATACTTAGATAAGGCTTCAAAAGATGCAACATACTCAGAAACTGTCGACTTCCCTTGTTTGAAATCAAGGAAACGTCGAGCTAAAATAGCTTTCTCGGATTCAGGAACAAACTTGAGCTCGAATCTCTCACGGAACTGATCCCACTCTAAGGTAGACTCATCAACTTCCGCCACAAGCAAGTCATACCAATTCAATGCACGTTCTTGCAACACACTCGATGCGACAAGAACGCGATGATGGCTAGATATCTCCATACGGCTAAATATGCGTTCACAAGAACTGAGCCATGCCTCGACCTCTAAGACGGTCTCAGTGGCTTTAAAGATCTTGCCACCAAGATGAGTGAAGTCGCTACACATGCGCGCAAATGTGGATTTGCACGGAGGAGAAGATCGAGCTGGATCTGGAGGCTGAGTGCTCCTAATAAGCTCGAGAATCTGATCGGTAGACATATATACACCTTCGGGACGAGAACCACTGGACGGTCCTGCCGCCGAAGAGCGTCCTCTACCTCTATTAGACATAGCTGAAAGATAAGATAAGATAAGATAGGATTATTCACAGGGTAGATAGATATATTAGCAATTCAAATGTAGAAATTATGGAATACTATGGAATTAAATTAACATTCCTAGACATATTCCTTTCTATCTACCCCAAAGGAATCGAAAGGGACACGAATCAAAACAAGGACAAGGTGAGATGGATCACAGCTTGGTATCAGAGCGAGGTTTTTAGAATATAATGTGATATAGGCAGAACGGTACATAAGATTTCCCTACATCAAATATAATACATTGACACATGAGTTTGCTTTTTCGGTTAATTCCGGACTTGTACGATCGAAACCTCTTGAGTATTGTATCTTGAGTTAATATTTAAGATTTTCAATTCCTATTATAGGAATTATCCAAGTAGCCAATATTTGGCGAGTTGAGACGTTCGAGATCCCCTATTATAGGAGTAAAAATCGATGAGAACCACTTAAAGATGTTGTTTTACTTGCCGATGAGATGAGGTGAGTCTTGAGATGAGATTTCCCTTTTCGGGGATTATGGTGTATGAGAAACCATTATGAGATTTATTTGCATTTGTCAATGATACGAGGTAAGCTTCTTTATGATGATTTTATGATGTTGAGATGTATTATGATTTTGTAGCATATATCGATGTATTTAGTAGATGTTTAAGACAAAGTTATAGATGGCCGCCCTTAACCAGCCCTATTCTCCGCTTTAGTAGATGGAATTACTCGTTAGTTCTCTTTACTAAGGTGGGTCTCGGGGTGGGGCGTTACAGCATGGTATCAGAGCTATGGTCAGAACAAAGTAGAATAAACATAGAACAGTACGTATATCACGATACATCGAAGTACAATATGAGTGAATCATTGTCCTTTATTCGAGCTTGTTTTCGAATCGTGCTTTGATTCTTTTTCTAGTATTGGGATATGTTGAGATGGAATATGTCTAGGAATATATATTGTATTCCGTAGTATTCTATAATTGAGTTTGATGTTATCTTATCTTATGAATAATCTTATTTGGGATTATTCTATTCTTATTTTTGTCGATGCGAGTGAGTTCATATCGATGAAGCTTATTGATTCCTTAGAGTATTCTTGTTGTATTCCTTTGAGAGTTGTGAATCATATTGAGGGTATCCACAACGATTGGCTCGTTGTGAGCATTCTGAGATTTCTATTTGATGTTGCTTTTGTGAGTATTTGTTTGTTACTCACAATCTTGAGATGCATTTGATTTGAGAAGGATTGACTTATTTGATATTAAGTCCAATCCTTTGTTTTATATGATCCTATTGTATATTTAGGTTTCCTATTTTGATTGTTTTATTATTTCTATCACTTTGGAATGTTAATGATGATTCCGAAGTTTCTGAATTCACTATTGAGTATCGAGATGTTGATGATATAACTCGAATTCCAGTCAAGGTGACTTTGTTGAGTTTTGATGAGTCCGTTTGGGTTTGATATCCAACCGGGCAATCGAGTGGTTAATTAACCTTATTACTGGCTTTCAGCCTTCGGCTATCCTTCCACGAGGACAACCACTAAGGAATGAGGTGAGTTTCTAGATTGTTCGAGTTTGATTGAGTTTATCATTCAGTTTCTTTGAGTTATCCTTTTTGGATACTCACTCGGTGTTATCCTTTGTAGCATTACTTTGTTTGAAGTAATGATTTGTTGTTTGTGTGCTTCTTCTCTTTCGAGAAGAATATCCTGCTTATCTTTTGTCTTGATGATTTCCGAGAGTGGCTCGTCGTCTTGTAGGAGTTGATGAACACTCCATCTCCTTTTGTTGATTTTGTGAATCACGTATTCTAGGAATATCTTGATGCATTCTCTTAATGTTCTTTGGTTTGAGTTTTTGAAGCTATATATATATATATATGAGTTTTAAAAAGAGAAATTGGAGTTTTGAGATATTTTAAAAATCAAAGAATGTTTTGAGAATATGTTTATATGAGTAGTATTCTTTCATAGAAATAATTTGAGAGTGTCGGGTTATCCATCGAGTAGTTAAAAGTTCTGGTCGATACGCCTGATCAACGTTATCGATAGGAATCTCCTAAATGCTATGATGAGGCAATCAGACACGATGATTTGTGTTTTAAAGATTAAGATTTTTAAAATAATATTTTGAGATTAAATATTAAATTTATTTTTGAATGGTAATTGCAGCCATTGATTTTAGAGATGAGTAATAGAGTGGCGATGTAGTTTTGATCGTTCGGTCAACTCTGCAGCCAACAGATATATTTATTTATTAGAGACTCAATAGCGAGGCAATGTCATTTATTTATTTTTAAATTATAAAGATGAGAATATAAATGAGATTATTTTGAGCTATGCTTTATTGTAAGTATATTTTGAGATTTTAGAATCTATATTATAGACATTGGATGTTTTAAGGGAAGAGTATAATAAGAGAATTTAAACCTTTAATTTATTTTGGGGGATATTATTATGGATTTACAAAATTCTTTGGAAATTAATTTTGAAGTAAGAGAAGAAATTTGAGTTTGAATTTTGAGTTTTAAATTACTTACTAAGTAATATAGTAAAGAGTTTGAGAAATTTTCAAATGTTGAAAATTGAGATTTAAAATTTTAAAAGATGTTGAGATTTAAAACTCTAAATACCTTGGATTAAAAGATAATTCGAGCTTATATCCTTGTTCTTGAGTATATTCTATCTTTGAGCTATTATCAACGACGTGCATTTTTCGCAGTCGTTCGAGTTTGGTGGCCTAGTAAGAAGCCATCTTGTGATTTATCTATCTTGTCTATTGTGTCTACCCTACTGTGAGAATGTTCTTTCCGTATATTTATGCGGAAAATCTTATTGATGATCTTCTTTATTGCTTAGAGTTCGGGTTTAAGTGAGTTTGATCCCGACTCTATTCATAGATTTTTTTTTTTGAAATCAATCATTTTTGATTGATTAATTGTTGAGCATCTTATTAAGTTTTGATTCGAAGACGGGATATCTTCGAAATTATTTCGAGATACTTGGAAAATTCAATGGTTTGCTAATCACTATATTAGCATTTGATGGGCCATTGGATTAACCAAGTGAGTTTTTCCTTGTTTCTCTCTACCATTCTATGTTGAGAGTATGAATGGTTTGAGTTTCGAGCTTGTCTTTTATCCTTTGTCGATTGAACTTTTGTGTTGTTTACAGCTCTTTTTCTAGAAAATTGCGGGGACGCAATTTTTGTAAGGGGGGGAGTCTGTAACAACCCAAGTTTCGACGATTACCTGTAAATATTAAATTATAATGGTAGTTATAATTTAATATTGTGAATTAAGAATAAATTGGAGATTTAAATTGTTTATTTGAAATAAACAATGGTGGATTTTGGAAATAAAATAAAATAATAATAATAATAATAAAGTTTTACAAACTTTTTCTTGATTTTTGTGAGAAATGTGAGTGAAATATGATTTTATTTAGAGAAAATGCAATAATTCTTGTAGTTATTGTCAAGTATTTCTATTATTGATTCTTAAAAGAAGTATTTGTTTTAATGTGTGTTTGTAATAAATAAAAAGATGAAATTTGGTTTAAAAATAAGTTTTGGACATAAAAAATGATGTTAGAATGATTTATTGCATTTTATTATGCAAGAAAATAATTTTGTAAAATTTATGTTGTTGAAAATAGCATTTTATGTAAATATTTGTGTAAATAGTGTAATTATTTGAAAATAAGAGTTTTTGTTAATAAAAATATTTTTATAACTAAATTATCTTTTTATTAGTTGTAAAATGTTTTGTAAACATGAAAATATGTTTGTGTAATTTTAGTGTGTTGAAATTTTGTAAAAGGAAAAAAATATGTTGTTTTAATTTGTTTATACAAGTGTATATATGTGATTTAGAGATAATTTGATTTTCTTGGCTAATTAATTCTTTTGTTAATGGGTCAAGCCCATTTACAGTCCAAAACTAAGAAAAAAGAAGCTTCTCCTTCTCATTTTGGTACGTATAGTTTTATTACAGTAAACAAAAGAGAAAACCGCAAAAGCTTCTTCCTCTTTTAAACCTAATAGCTAAAATCTCCAATTTCTTCAAATATTTGCTGGAAATAATCAAATTGAAAGCACTAAAAATAGGTAATCGCTACAACAACTAGTTCTACTTCTTAAATTTCAGATTTTTAAGAAATTTGTTTGCTAAAACTTTTATTCTTTTGCTGCATGTTGGGTTCTTTGCAAGTTTTAAGTTTTTACAGCTGAATCGGAGACAAAGCTTCCATCTTCTTAAGGTTAGCTCAACTAATTAGCAAAGGTGAGTATCATTCTCACAAAATCTAGCTTATGCAATGCAAAAATCGCAAGTTGAAATCAAAAATTTGCAAAAAAAATCGTTTTTGAACTATTTTGATTTTCTGTGTAAACTGTCTTGAGTTGCAAATTTGAGACAACATATCTTTGTCATGCTTTGTCTAAATTGAATTATTCTTGGTGCAGTTTAAAGTGTTGTTGTCGTTCTTTATGCATGTTAAATTTTAGGTCATTTCGACCTATATAGCTTATAGAAACATGCTGCCGAACTTTGACTCGGAGCATGTTTTTGCCCAGATTTTTACAGTGGAAACACTGCCTGGGTCCAAATTTGAGACAACATATCTTTGTAAGGCTTTGTCTAAATTGAATTATTCTTGGTGCAGTTTAAATTGTTGTTGTCGTTCTTTATGCATGTTAAATTGCAGGTCATTTCGACCTATATAGGTTATAGAAACATGCTGCCGAACTTTGACTCGGAGCATGTTTTTGCCCAGATTTTTACAGTGGAAACACTGTTTGGGTCCAAATTTGAGACATCATATCTTTTTCACGCTTAGTCTAAATTGAATGATTCTTGGTGCAGTTTAAAGTGTTATTGTTGGTCTTTATGCATGTTAAATTTCAGGTCATTTCGACCCATATAACTTATAGAAACATACTGCCGAACGTTGACTCGGAGCATATTTTTGCCCAGATTTCACAGTAAAAACACTGCTTGGGTCCAACTTTGAGACATCATAACTTTCTCACACTTAATCTAAATTGCATGATTCTTTTTTTTATTTGAAAGTTGAAGTTTTCTATTATAGGCTTAACAATTTCCAGATTAATCCGATCAAATTTGATCCTCCGTTTCATGCTTGAAGTTGAATCCCAGAGGATTTTCAGGCCTGTGCATTTTTGGTTTTTGAACTATTGCAAACATGGCCTGAGTCCATGTTTGAGACAGTGTAACTTTTTTTATTTCTAGTCGGAATTCATTGATTATTTTTTAGTTTGAAAGATGAAGTTTTTTAGTTTGTGTAAACTAATTTTTAGTTCAATCAAAGATCAGTCGGCCACCTGTTTTATATCCGAAAGTTGAACCCAGAGAAGATTTCAGACCTGGGTATTATTTTGGCCAAGTGTTTTTTGTTCATTTTCCGTCCGATTTTTAACTTATACTTCATGTTTTTGTGATATTTCCGAAATTTTTTGAGGGCTATGATGCCTATCAATAGGCTAGCCAAGTTTTGATGAATTTGAAATTCAAATTTGATTTGAATTTGAATTGAATTTGAATGACGGTTTTGAGTGATTTTTTTATTTCGAGTACAGATTTTTCCAAACAATTTTGAAATAAATTTTAAAATAATTTGGAATTTAAAATAATTATTATGTAATATTTTTAAATTATTTTAAGCTATAAAATCTATTTATTCTCTATAATAAGGGAATTTTCAAATATCGTCTTCAAAACTGATTTCGGAAAAGTGTTTTAAAAGCTTGTTTTCTCAAATAAATTATTTTATATATAAAATACACAATTTTATACTATTCGAACGTCTGAGAAAGAGAATTAAATGATTTAGTAAAACACGTGGTATTGGACATGTGCGTTTACTATTTCGGTTAATTTCAGACTTGTACGATCGAAGCTATTTGAGATTATTGATTCTGAGATATTTTGCCATTTTATAGCGTATTTTGAGTTTTATAATTTCTATTTATTGGAATTATTTAAGATGGCCAATATTTGGAAAGTATTATGGTTTGAGATCTCCTATGCAGGAGTATGGTCGATGAGAACCATCACGATGTTTTGTTTACTTGCCAATGATATAAGGCAAGTCTTGAGTTTATGATTTCATATTTTGAGATTTATGGTTTATAAGGAACCATCATGATGTTTTCACTTGTCGATGAGATGAGACAGGTTATGATGCCATTTAATACTTGTCGATGAGATGAGACAAGTATGGTGTCTCTTTATCACTCGCCAATGAGACTAGGCGAGATAATTTTTTGAGTTTTATGATGTTTCTAGTGTGGCATCGACTAACGACTAGTAAACCGCTAAGTGCGAATGTGTGGTATGGGACACACGTTAACACTTTTCGGGTTCCTATCCGTGAGTTTGTGACACATTCACGATGTTTACCTAACAGAACTGCTTTGAGAGGTGTTAGCGACCTTGTCATGATGACGAACTTTTTTGGGAGGTGTTAGCGACCTTGTTAGGGCTGACAAAATGGCTTGGAGAGGTGTCAGTGACCTTGTCATGAGGACGAAGTGCTTTGGGAGGTGTTAGCGACCTTGTCTAAGGCTTCGGCCGTTTGAGTTTAGCACGTGCAGCATTGCTTCGGCATTACAATCGGGGATTTGGCCAATCCGGATTTTCTGAGTTTGCTGTTTTATTGTGATTTCACCTTTTTAAGATGTTTTATTACATCGATAGCCTAGTGCTATATGAGATGTTATATATATGGTGATTTCAATTATGATGTTTTGAACTCCTATCGAGTTCCTTGAGTTATGAGTTTGGATAATTTCAGGATTTTATAGGATATTCTGGGTTTTGCCGTTTTGGCGAGTTGAGATTGAGATTTATATACATTTATACCGATGAGATAAGGTATAATTGAATTTGGAGATTCATCTATAATTGAGTTTTGGATCATCATATTTGAGAATGTTTTATGTTTGCCATTTTGGCGAGAGTTTGTATTGATGTTTCTCCTTTTCAGGAGATATGGTTCATGGAAACCATGTAGACATTTTGGGATGTCGGCGATGATATGAGGCACTTGTGTTTGAGTTGAGTATTGAGTTTGAGTTACCTCCTTCGAGGTATTGTTCACTTAAGTAGCGTTTGTTACTTAAGTGTTGAGCTTATGAATTTATCGATTCATTCTTCTCTTTCAAGAAGAAGTATCTTCATGTCTATTCTGCTTCATATTACTAATATTGACTGATTTGTATAGCTAGACTGACCCATGTATTTATACTCGGGTCAGACCGAGTTGTTTCAGGTATCGTCTATTGGACTTAGCTTGAAGTTGATGCTGGATATCAGCTCTTCTTTCTCTTGAGTAATTTCTGTTCTTCCGCATACTCTGATGTATTTATATATGATTCAATGTATATGGTGTGGTCGAGTACCACCTTTACTGTATTCATATTGTATTGTACTAAACATGTATCAGTGTATATGTATATATATGATGTTGATTACTGTTCTGTGATGTGCTATACATTTAGTTATTTTATTTTGTTCTGATAGATCCATTAGCCGCCTATAGTTTTGGATTAAGCATTTACTAGGTATGTCGATCCATTGAGATAGAAAAGAAAATCATATAGCATATATCGATGTATTTAGTAGATGTTTAAGACAAAGTTATAGATGGTCACCCTTAACCAGTCCTATTCTACGCTTTAGTAGATGGAATTACTCGTTAATTCTCTTTACTAAGGTGGGTCTCGGGGTGGGGCGTTACACAATGTGGGAGGACTCTAGATTGATTGTCAATTTGTTACGGACACACTAATAATATCCTACATCACAAGAACCATCGTCGTTAACCCCACTAGAAATTTTATGGCTTTTAGCCTTTAGTTTCTCCTGTTAATTCTTCGGCTCTTCAATATAGAGGCCTATGCAGTAGTTATATCTATAATAGAAGTACAAAAGGATGGTTTATCCCCTAAACACAATCGGTAGGCAGAGGAAGGGACTGATGTCAGGTTAGAACCAGTTATCCTAAGTCCATAGGGGTCATAACTTCCTAAGGCTTAGAGCTTACAACTTATTTTCCCTAGTCTAAGCATTGAATAGGAAAATTGGAGTGAATCCTTATTTTCCGTCTTATATTATATAAGAATAAAAAGAATAATCTTTTCCTTTGAACATTTTTGACACTTAGTATATATAGAAAAGAGAATGAAGTAAGTCTTGACATTCATTATACCCACTTAATAAAGGAAGTAAAAAAGAACAATTATATTCCCTCAAACATATTCGATGATCGAATGATGTAAGAGGTAAAATAGACTAGGCCTTATCCTTTATTTTAGCTATAAACAATAAAACTAATAAGAACATCCTTTTCTCTTCAATTACATTCGAGGGGTTTAACTTTTTTTTCAAGTCTTAGAAGGTGAAATTTACAATTTATTTCCCTACCCTGATTCTTAAAGAAATATATAGTAAGTCTTATTCTCCGATTTTTAGAGAACACTAGCCTTGGATAGGCTCTTGAATGTACAATGTTAGATGACCCCTTAAATTAGCTTTTAAATCTTGTCTTGGTATTCAAGAGTGTTATGACATAGTGTATCATGAAAAATATAGAATTCTCACTACAAGAAATTTTGTTATCTATTGCATGAAGAATTATTATAAGATAGCGTTCTGATGCTACTTGCTATTGGTACTATTATCAAAATGAAAATGAAGTAAGAATAGCGTGTATCCGCGCCGTAAATAACTAAGTATGCAATTTTACAAGCGGGAACGCAAAATATTTTATCGGCCGCTTCTTTTACAATTAAAACTGATGCTCCTCATCCCCATTTTTCTTATCAAATCAAACAAAACCCTAAAATTATTCATCTCTACACTAATCGTCCAACTTTCGCCTTTGCCATTTCTCTCCTTGGATTGCCTCAAGGCCCTGAGTCATGTGTAAACTAACATGGTTGCATGACATCACTTGTTTTATTTCCCTTTTTAAATTTGATTTGAATAACCGAAAAACCCTATCTCGCTCTTCAATTTGATACTTCAGTTCTCGTCGCCAGTTATGGGAAACCCTAGCTTCCACCATAGTTGAAGTCTCCATTAAGGTAAGACTTTCTTCTCTTCTCATATTTGTAAAATTCGAATCGATTTTAAGTCAAAAAGGCAATTGTCTATTTGATTCTTCACTGGATTATTCCCCACCAAAAGTAATGAATTTGTAAAAACTAAGTCTCTGATTTACCATTGTGGAGACCCATTTTATGATAGTCTGAAAACTATATGTATTAGTATTCTAAGTTGATTTTCTGCATGTACTATCTTCCCATGCACTTTATCAGTTTTGAAATCCTCAAATTGAATATATTTCTACTCATTATTGAAGTATTTGCCACTAATACCTCTTTACCCTATACTGTATTGTTGGATAGTTTTATAATGGTCTACATGCTTATTGTGTATATCTATGAGGTTAGTATGGAAGTAATAAGAAAAATAGGCATAAATAGTTTGCTCAAATTGGACATCATCATAATAGATAGTGCACTGAAAGAGATAAACTATGTTTGTTCTGTTGTGTGTTTTGTTGTCTTATGCAATGTTTTGATTATTCAACATTTTTGTCGGTGATTGTTTATTATGTCACTTCTATTTATGATATGATGTTTTTAAAATCTTTATTACTAAAATGAAGCCTAAATATTACTTTATTTATCTTCTTTCAAGAAATGTAGATTTGGTATATGGAGGAGGCAGTGTTGGATTGACGGGCTTAGTCTTTCAAGCTGTTTTTGATGGTGGAAGGCATGTCATTGGGTAAGTACTTCTCTTTTTTCGTCAGTTTTATTTTCAGCAATTTGAATCTGCAAGATGACATACATTCATTTAGTATCAGTGTAGTTTGCAATTTAGCAGAGCAAATTTTAATATACTCTCAGATGATGTATAGAATTATGTACAGATTATGTACTCTCAATGATTGACCATATGCATGTACATATAATGGACATAGTGTGGAACCATATAAATATAAGATTTAATATAAATAAAATCCAAAACTTTATTTGCTGACTTATAGGCCATGTACAACAATGGAAGCATCATCAGTTTCTGAAGTTGCAATTGGTATCCAAGTACAAGGCATCTGATTTATATTTGTAATAACACTCGATATAATTCTTTTATATGAAACTAGACGAGACACAGCAAGTTCTTGAAATATGAACTGCAATATTTGCTACACATAATAGTATTTCAATTTTTTTTGTATACTCTATAGAGCTATCCTAGCTTTAATCTTAGTCTAAACACACTAGTCGTATTATCTAAAATCATCACAGTTCACATAACAAACATTTCAACATGATATTAATGACTAATTACATAATTGTTTCTTTAAAGCAAGCATGGGAATAATAAACTAAGTTTGAATAACTAACATTTCATGAATTAAACTATTAGAAAGTAAAAGCAAGCATGGAAATAATAAACAAAGTTTGAACAACTAACATTTCATGAATCAAACTATTTGAAAGGGTAACACTACTAACATTTAATCTTTTATAATTATTTACTAAGACACATGCTTATCGTTAGCTTATTTTACCACCACTTAATAATCGGTTAAATGGTTAACCAGCCGTTTAGGTTATCTGAACTGTTAACCGAGCCAAATTTGGTCGGTTAACCATATTGTTCGGATATGCCTCTAGTTAGATATTATAATACATCATTGATGCTATAAAAATTTATTGTTTTTGATATGATATTATATGTAGTCTTTAGAACTTTTTGGTAATCATGTTGAATTTTAAGCTTGTATTTTTGTAAGGTAAGTGGTATTTTAAATTTAGATAACACAGTGAATAACATTTGATCACTCATATCCATTGATGGGTGCAAGCTCATATATCTAGACAATGGAACATGGTATTAAACATAGCTGTTGCTATTTTGAATCTCTCTACCACTATTCTGGTATCCAATATGTTTATTTTGTATTATTGTTATATTAGTACGAAGATGACTTTCTTATAGAATATTGTTAGTTATGAAATTTATTTGTAGCATAAATAAATAAAAAGCAATGAATGTTTGGCCATAAAGTTTTGTAACTCAAATCTGTAGGTATATGCTCTTACTTTTGTTCAAACTCTAAAAACTAAATGACACTTGAGTGCAGATTTTAGTATATGATTCCATAGTACTACAATTCAGAGTCCTGGTCTTAGCACTATTAATTAAACACTTTTTCCAAAAAATACCAATCTTCAATGCATACCTATAAAGTCTGTGTGATGAACGTTCAGTATAATTATTCTTTACATAGAGGCTGTTACAGATATTGATTGAAACACGGAGTATAAATTCAACTGAAACTCTCACTTATGTAGGTAACTTGGTAAGTTCTTTCGATCAACGTGTTTGTCATATGTTACATCTCCTATGAGCCTGTTGAGATTATCTGAAGAAGCCGAGAAATGTAGGTGATTAAATAAGTTCACAAAGAATTATTGAAGGCTATAGGGGTTGATCCAAATATATTCATGTTTGGTTATCATTTTGCAATTAATCTTCTTACTTCTGAGGTTTCCATTAGCACAATCACTCAAATAGATAAATGTTTGATGCGTATATTTGGTTTAACTGTGTCACTTTGCTGTAGTTTTATATATGCTCGTAGTACTTGTGCATGTACAAGGTTGTGCAACAGTTAATTTATTTACACATACCACATACCACGTTGTTCAGATGATATTTGTAGGATGACAAAGGAATTTACTGCCATGGTGTTGATGAGTTTAATATTGAGACTCAACAGGTTGCACAACCGATATCAAATTCATCATCGTTCATCCCTTCTCTATAGCATTTACAATTTTAACTTGTCAATAATATGTATTATATATCAGGTTGCTAGGTTCATATCAAAGGTAACTCTGCTTGCATCAAGGGGAGTTGGGCATATCTATCTCTCAACTAAAAATTTAACCATACCTTAAATAATTAATTTGTAGTATGCAATATGTGATTGACTTTATTCTCTCTTTTTTAGTACCAGAAATACTAGAATGGTGGACATGATACCATCATCTTGGATGGTGCAGAATAAGGAAGTGGATGCTCTTGTGATTGGGAAGCAAAAGGACATATGCTATAGGTATTCTTATTATTATCTTCTCTCAAATTACCATATATATTTTCTACTATGTTTTGCTTAAGCACATACAAGTATGGCAGCATATTTTTATAACTATGTTTCTTCTTCAAAAGTTTTATTGAATGCTTTAATTAAATAATTTACTTGTTGTATATCATTAAAAACTTTAAAACGAAAGTTTGTACTTAAAGAAATAAACAAGTAAAGGAGATGTCTTGCTTATAATGCCCGTGCACAAAACTCTATATTATGCGTTTTGTACTTTGATATACATATGCAAATAGTGAGCATTTGTAGTTATCATTTTATGCTGGCACTGCTTTCTTATCTACCTCACTAGCAATTATCATTTCAAAAATGAACGTTAGAAGGATAAATGAAATTAAGGTCTGCTTAACATAGGAACATAGAATCACCACAAAATTATGCTCATGTACCTGATTTCTAAGCTAGTACTGTCCCGCATTAACTGCCTTGCCATATTCATTGCCTCGCTTATTAATCTATTCAGATTGTTTCATTAAATCATCCACCTTTGCTGTAAATTTTTGCCACGTTCTTGGGTGGAAAAGATTCTGATTTCAATTCAGACGCAGAGACTTTGCACTTCTTCCTCATGACTCACTGCACCATCAAGCTCAAACTTTACATCACTCCTACCACTCATATATACCTGCCTCCAAACATGAGCTTTCCTCAAGTTGCATTTCTTTTCAGCCGCAAGTCATATTTCACACAAGGCTTCATTCAAGTAACTTACTGTTTAATGGCCTATTTTCACCTACGTTATGTTTAGTCATGCTCTCTCTTCATGTTTGACCGTATGCTTCATTCATAGTCTGGCTATGTGAGCTGTTGTCCATTGATCTTTTTTATTGCACCTATTCTGGTCTAAGACACCCTTCGCAGCAACACATTTAACTAATGTAAATTGAGCTAGAGCTGCATCAACGGCTTGGACGACTGTATGATACTTGCAGCTAGTAGGACATACATACACATTTGGTTTCAAGTTGGATGGAAAGTGTTTTAGGGTACTAATATGTGAACTGTCCATGCTACTAAATCCAGTTTCATAATGATTGTCTCTTTCAGTTTGGGGTGGGCCCAAAAGTGAGGTGTTTGCGCCATAGCATTTTAGTGAAGTTATCATTGATATGGCGTTGCTTGTTATGTTAATAATGTGGAGCATGAAGGATATTGCGTCTACAACCTAAGATATTACTGTGATGTGGTAGTGCAATTGTGCATGTGTAAGATAGAAAAATATCAAAGTTCATATTTTATGGAAGGTAGAAGAACTTTCTGAATTTATACATAAATAGCAAGATTATTACCAGACTTTTAGTATTTTGCAATATTACAGGTATTTATAAATCAATATTGTTAACATTTCAAAGGGAGAAAAATGGAGAAATGATTAGTATCACTCGGTCTATTTAATTGATTATGGAAAGATAGGAAAAGAAATCAAATATTTGTCTATTTGTTCTACCAAATTTTATAGGCTCCATTGTTGGCATTTACATTGTTGACACATAACTGAGTTTGATATGACATAAGTCTTAGGTTGGATAAGAGAATAATGAATCTATTTGGGTATATGGAGGTACTTATAGTGTTATACTGTGCATCATAGTGAAGCATAACATATTGAATCAAAGTCTTTTAACCAAAAGTTAAAATAATTATTGTTAAGCATATCCAATGATTATAAATTTAAGAATATAACTTGCAACTGAGATAATTTTATTTTATTTTGAAATGATCGTTGAAGAATTTTTTATGTGGTGCACCCTTGTCACATTATATACAGTTCAAAATCATCATGTGCAGCATATCTTGCAAACCTCGACTGGAAAAACTCTGCAACTGTGACATTCAATGGAATGCATTATGACCTGCCTGCATGGTCTGTTAGCATTCTTCCCGACTGTAAAACTATTGTTTATAACACTGCAAAGGTAATTCAAAGTTTAAATAAAATTCTTACATCCCTAGCCTACGAAATAGGATTTTTTTAGAGTTCTTGATTGTTGAATTCTAGTTATTTTTAAGTATGTTTTTCAATGTTTATTGTGTATTTTTAAATGGTAATATGCATACAAAAACATTAATAAACATTATAAAACTGCTTGGACTTATTAGTTATAATCAATTGAAAATCACTTATTTAACCTGCAGGTATCTGCTCCAACAATCTACCCAAAAACGGTACCAATCAGCGGGTTTTCTTGGAATTCATACTTTGAAAGCACAAACTCTCTTACTGATAATACATTAACAAAAAATGAATTGGCAGAGCAGCTAAGCACAACATGGGATCATATTGACTATTTATGGTACTCAACATAGTAGGTATCCATCTCTCTATGTATATGGTTACATTTATTTTTAAAGCTTGTGTTATCATTAGTAAACTTAATTTCTCTTTATGTTGTATATTATCAGCGTTGACATAGCAAAAGACGAGCAGTTTTTAAAATTTATGTACATTTCACAGATCATGCTTCGATGTAAAATTAACTGCATGTTACACTTATTTTTTTATACATATGTGACACCCTAATAATATCTACCTATTTAAACTAACAAATGTAATATTAGAAGTTTTTTATGTGACTTATACACATAATGGTTCAATTATACTCCTCATTGAATTGGCAATCATAATGCAATATGCATTTCAAAGCATAAGAGTAGCCTATGGAGACATAGGAACATCACCTCTCTATGTATATGCAAGCACTTTTACTGATGAAGTTAAAGTCACAGGTGTCATTCATTTTCATTTTCATAAGAACAGGATCAGAAGTTTCTTGTACTTCATTTTCATTTTCAACTTTGATCTTTTCAGAAAAGAAAAGAAGGAATGTTCACCTAATTGATAAATCTGATACGTTTATTGTGATGACGTTGAACAAATTTTATTTATTTATCATGGTATCTTAGACGCTTGTTGATAAGCACATTAAATAATAGAAATTGTTGGTTTGGGTTTATTTTTGACAGGTGTTGTATGATGCTTTTGAGGTTGTTTCATGAAGTCGCACTCTTTCTCCTTCAAATTGGTCATGCTTGCATCATTGTATTGTCTATACTCTATTGACGTTCATACGTCTTTGTTTTTAGCATGTATCGTTTTGGTTAGCTACAGTTGTATGTATTGTTACTTTCGGTCATAAATATTTACCTTGAGCTCAATACATAAGCACATCAACAAGCCACACAATATTAGTTTCATTTTCCAAAAAAAAAGAGGAAAAAATCCAAATTACGTTGCATTTGTACAACTAGCAAAGTCTAAAAACCAGGAGAATTGATTTGGGTGGTCATTAAAGGGAGGAACAAATTAGGTAAGAGGCATGATAGGCTACGGGGAAAGTTCTGAAGACAGGATAATTTGATAAGGAGAAAAACGTTAAAGTGGTTATGTTGTTTCTAAAACAATTATTGACCAAGATATCCTTATAATATTTTAGTTTAAATGATATGATGGAAAATGAAAACTTGGCTTACATATGCTAATGCGATATTGCTGAATTGTGTTTATGCAGGTTGGAGACTTTTGTATAAGAGAGTTTACCAACAGAAGAGATTACAACTGCCTGTATCACAATTCATAGATCACTGGCTTGGACTTTCTGCAAAAAAATCATGGTAACAATTTGGTTTGTAGTAACGATAGTCAGACATTACTATATCTAAAGGACTGGCATTTTGTTAAGGTATAATTGAGCAACTTTGTCAACAAAATCACTGGTTGGCCTTTCCATAATATTTGGGTATTTTATAGTAAAATTTAGTTGTATCTATCACTGATTCCAACCTTCATCCTGCAACATATTTTGTATATCAGAAGATTATGTGAGTGCAAAAAGCACAATAAAGCAATAAATTAAACTCATATCAAATCACAGTCCATTCCATCGACTTAGGCTAATGTTTTCTTGCATCATATTAGTTTACTTAAATTTAGTTCATTTCCAGGAGTATCTAGAATATGTGGCTTACACAACACCACATTTTTTTGCTGATGATTGGTTGAATCTGTATTTTGACAGTTATTCTATGCATCAAGTTGCCTAAGTAATCACAATGCTAATGAAATAAACAATAAACTGCTTCGACTACCGCTTCGTTTACATCGGAGCTAAAGGTAACCATATATAAGCAAAATAGATATTTATTGCAACACTACTGTAAGTCTGCAGTGTTCTTTATTGAGAAAGATTTTCATGGCTACACATGTTTTTATTACCTTAACTAGGTACATGGACACCTCTTCATGTTGATGTATTTAGATCATATAGCTGGTCAGCAAATATATATGGAAGAAAGATTTGATATTTTTTACCACCATCACAGTGTCAACTTATTTTTGACAGGTAATTATTCATTATTGTTTTAATTAGTTGGCATATACTCTTTTAATTTATTTTATAAAAAATATTACATTTAAAGGATAACATCTAGATATCCTTGCCATTAATGACACAACATTTATACCCTTAAAAACAATAAATTGCTAAGTTTCAAAACAAAATAATTTGAATAAAACATTCATCACTTAGTTGAAAATGCATGCCATTCGCAATGCGTGGGTCAATAAGAAGTGGATTTTAAATCTCAAATTTTAAAATAAATCTCAGATAGACATCTCGCTTCATATCTTAGGTTGAAATCTTAGCGTCTCGGTGAGATGAGTGTATCAAACAAGTTAAAATATATATTTAAGATCTCTCGCCAAGTGTAAAAAGGGGATCCCGGACGAGATAAAGGAGATTTAAAACTCTGTTTAAAATCAACACTATTAGTTGTTGATGCATCTTTTGTACTTATACATACTTGTATATATTGACTAACATATGTATGTTTGTGTTTCTTCTTCATAGGTGTTGTATGATGCTTTTGAGGTTGATACATGATGTCGCACTCTTTCTCCTTTAAATCAGTCATGCTTATCGACGGTCATTAAAATATTTTTAGTATGTATCGTTTTGGTATGCTACACTCAATTTGTGTACTTATGTTTAATTTTTATCACAAATATTTATGTTTAATTCTTCATGTATGAAATATTATGGATATATATATATTTTGTGATTTGGCTTATGACTCAATTTGTGTACTTATGTTAATGTGATGAATGTGGTTTTTTGAGTTATAATATATAAGTAGAATTGAAAATTGTAAGCTTTGAATGTTATGGCAGCAAAAACTGTGCAATAGAATTTTTTTTATAGCGTTCTAACTATGCAATAAAAAGAAAAATTGTTCAGCTTTGTTATACTATAGCATCATGTTAGTGCTATACAAAATATTTTGCAAAGAGTAAATAGTTTTCATAGCGATAAGACGGTGTTATAATAGATAGTAATGAATTTTCTATAGCATTTCAATGTGTCATAAAAGGTTGACACGATGATTCCATAGCGCGTTCAAATGCTATAATAATATAGCATGTTGACATATTTATAGCAACTAAAATGCGTCATAAAAAGTTCTATAGCACGTTTCATAATGCTATAGAAAAGCAGTTGCACTAATATGGCCTATTTTAGATGGCAAGAAAAATACGTTTTCCATTGCAAGTATGACACACTATAGTATCTACTAGACTTTTTACAACATGTTGATCTATGGCGATTATAGAATCGCTATAGAAAGTTTTTATAGCGGTTTTTACACGCTATAAAAAGTCCTTTTTGTTGTAGTGTCTTCAAGTTGCACATTTGATGTTGAAGTTGCTTTGAAAGGTGGGGCCTTGTGCAATTATACATGCTTTGATGCCAAAATGATTGCATCCCCTATCTCGGTAAGCTCTATATGTACATCATACGTAGGCTGCCACATCCTCCGAACTCTAGGCCTTCTCTATTTCTTATTTGTTTCTTGATGGGCATATTTTCTTCCTTTTGCAACCATCTCTTCTATATGAAGAATCAATCTGCTTAATCATAGAAATCACTGAGGTTCACCATCTTCTTTCTAGCCAAGCTTCCGCGAAATCCGGTTTCCCTTAATACTCCAACTGCTAACGCATACTATTTTAAAGTGTTAATGACTATATCAAGCTTATATGTCTCTACTTCAACCTTTTTGAAATTTCCTTTAGGAATTAGCCTAGTCTTTGTTTGATGTTAGTTATTGCCTTTACCTTCTCTAGACGCCCATTGAATGATCCTTCTATTGATGAGTTTCTTCGAATCCAAATTGATTCATCTTTGAATAATTGGCTCACCCTACGCTCCATTGGATTTGGTTCATTAGATCTTCTTAGAATAATGGTCAGTCCCCCCTTTCCTCCACCCTATAAGTTTCATCCATACATCTTGAATCACTGCCCGACTCTCTATCAGGTGGACTGGCTTCCTCATATGCTGATTGCCTGGCCTAGTTGGATTTGGAAATCATGACCCATTTTAGACTGCCATCTCCACTTAAATTATGAACTCCTTTATGCCTTAGTTTTTGATAGAGTTAAGGGTACGCCTTATAGGAAATTATGTAAATTGTTACATATCTAACTCTGTGACCAATCTTGTTCATAATGAAGGTGTTTGATTTATATTATATAATTTGTTATATAGTGATATAATTAATGAAGTAATTAATTTAAAGTATATAAATAAGAAAATCCTTAAATGAAATGTTATGTAATTGTAGTTGCAAATAGTTACAACAATGAGTGATTAATCATAATATAAAATAACTTTTTATTTTTAATGTTCCCGGTCGAGATGATTCGAGAAAGAATATCAATTATCCTTTGAGACCAGAGTACGTAATGTTCTCCTAAAATTAGGCAGTGTATTACTCATGGCTGCTAGGGAAACCACAGGATTACGTACTGATGGTTATTGGATAACCATGGAATAACTCATTCGAGAGTTTCCTATTGGTTAATAATAACTAAGGTCAAACATGAAATCTCAAAGTGATGATCTTACATAGTTCTCTTGACTTAAGAATACCGTTGAACTTCAATGTGGACACTCCACTTTGATTATAGTTAAATCGTTACATAGTGTCCATCAAATGACTATATTTGGGTGTGAGTTAATGCATTGTAAGTGAAACACTGCTCAATAGAAAATTTGTCTCATCGGTTATATGAGGTTAGTATCATGGCCAACTGTAGTCAACTCATAGTCAAAATTTTGGGCCAGAGTATGACTGTTAATAATAAATATTATTATTGAACTAAAGGACTTTGTTTATGGATTAACCAAGTTGAATATGGACGTTATTGAAACTTTTGCCAAAACCATTCCATAAGTCCTATACTAGCGAAGGTGACATGTGAACGTCAATATTTGAATTGTTCAAATTGCTGACTGAATTTACACCTCTAAATCACAATGTATTTGTGAATTCTCCAAAACACCACACAAATTAATAAATATATAAAATGATGTAAATTAATTAATATTCAAAAAATACCGATTAATTTTTATTTATTTGAGATTTTGGTGTTGTTAGCAATTATTTGGATGTATATACAAAAGTTATATGTGCGTGTATTGATATATGATGTCGGTATATATTTAAATGGGTTTTAAATATAGTTTATTGCTTAACAAGTTTTTGAAGATAATTATCCATGTGATGGAATAATGGGCCTACCATGCTAAAGAAAGAGGAAGAGATATGAATGAAGATTCGACTGAAAATTAATTGAGAATTAATAGTGGAAGCTTTAAACAGATAATGAGAACAGTTTTTATTCTCTAACTAAAACAAATCCTCTCATTCTTTTTTTCATTCACTTTCCTTTTCTCTCTTCCTAACCTTCCATGGCCAAAAATCAAACGAGATATTTCCAAAATTTTATTTACTCTAAATCAAAAGCAAACATCAAATAAAATAAAATTAAGCACTTCATCCTTCCCTTGCAAAGCTGGGTTTGGATCTACTTGAGAACCGAGAAGAAATCTCAAACCAAGGTGATACAAAGGGCAAGGTTTTTCATACTGGATCTAGGATGATCTACCATTCAAAGGCCTGATTAACAACAACGTTTTCAAGGTATATCTCTTGTTTATATTTTAATTCACATATATCATTTGTTGGGTAATTTGTAGAACGATTCCATGATCACATATGTTGTCTTGCCTAATCATCCATGATTAAATTAATGTGTTTAATTAATTTGTAATATTGAATTATAGACCTTTGATTTAAAAAAAGGATTATTTTGTATTTGAACATCATAATACACACCCGTACACACACTTTAATGTGTTAGAAATAATTCAATGTCATAAAATTATTTTTTTAATTTGAATTTCCAGTCTAAAATTCAATATGTATTTTACAAAATAGTTTGATTCTATATTCATGGGTTGAAACTTAACTTATGCAATTAAATATGTCAAGTAGCCTAATAAATAATGGTTATGATACAAATGTTTTGAATTTAATGTCCCAAAATCATTTGTCATTCAAAATGTTATTTTACCAAATGTATATGTATAAAGTTGTAGTTACAAGTATTTGAATTTTAGGTTTGGATCTAATAAATAGTAGTGAATGGAGTGAATTAAAAAAGTGTGTCTTATAAATGATTTACCCAATTAAGGTTAGATTTATTGATATTGCATTTCTAATCTAAAGTTTTGACTTTGTCAATTTAAAAAAACCTTTGGCTAAAAACTTTATACATACATACATACATACATACATACATACATACATATATATATATATATTAATTTATTTATTTTAAATAGTCAAAGAGGTATTTGGATTATTAGATCTGGACCTGGTAAATGATAATAAAGGAAGGAGTAAATGAAGGAGACTTTGTCTCTTGATCTCCTTGTATTTAAAACCAACTCATGCTTTTAATTTTGTATCTTAACATATATAGTTAAATGCATACATATTTGAATAATTCTTTTTTTGAGAAAATAGATGCATATATGGATGACGAATGTGTCCGTTATAGATGTAAATACCAACATCTATATACATACACATTAACTATGCCCACTATATTATATATTGCACATCCACTATATATACACATAAGTATATTAGGATATACTCGTATAATATTCAAAATACCAAACAATTAAATTCATTGATTGGCTAATTCGAACATGAAATAGAATTGGATTTTATTTAAAGTAATTAGGTCAAATCTAATAAACCCATTTAGACTTCATAGACACAATAAAGATCTAAATATGGTTTTATTTTTGAAATCCACCTATTTTACCCCCGCTAGCCGGCTTGGTTCCTTCAGTTTTGAAATGTTTTCAACTACTTCTTTAACTTGAATTTCCTCGCTCGCTCCATTTTGATTGCATACATTCTTCAACACCTTTAACTTGACTCCTCTTCAAGCCACCTTCATTATTATCTACTCGTCTTCTTTTCATCTCAACTTGGATATCTACACCATGATTCCTTTCCCTACTATATGAAATTGATTTTCTTCTATTGCTTTGTCAATTAAATATGCTTTGGAACCTGTGTATATCATTTTCATTTTTGGTCTAATTCTGTTTCGAATACTCCAGAGAATTTGTAAAGTTGCTTTTTTGCTCTACCTATTCTTTGGCTATAGAATCCAAAGTTTGACTTACCAACCACAATATCAATAGGATGGTACCAAAAAAGGTTAAAAGCATTTCATACAACACGATTTGATTTATCCACAACATTAATTTTATGGGAAAGCATTTTTTACATAAATAAAGTACTACATTTCTACTACTTTTATAAAGAAACTAAGTAAAGATCTAGGTTTGCAAAGATCTATTTTACATACTAAAAACATAAACAAAATATAACTATAGACAAGATTTCCGTATAGAATACACACATATCTATCTGTATGTACGTATAGAAAAACAGGTCCAAAATTTTTGCACACTTTGCACCCAAACCCAATATATGCGTATGTATATATCTAAAGGGAAAATATGATTTTCAAGAAATAATACACTAAGAGGATCTAATGCTTCCCAATGGAAGAACCAAACTATTTGCGGAGTTTTTGGTTAGAAATGTCGATATTACCATTTTTCAACAAATCTCTAAACAAGAGACTTGGTTAAAGATATCTTATATGATTTTAAAATAGTCCGATTAATATAGTACTAGAAAGAAAAATTGAAAATCAAACATAAAGAAAATAGAAATTTCAGTTCTATAAGTAAGTAGCACAAGATTTATAGTGTTTCGCCATAAACTAGCCTATATTCAATTTTTTGCTTTTACTTATCTCCATTTACACACACACATATATATTTTAAAAAGACGAAATTTGTATACAAGTTTGTAGAATAAAATATGATAAAGTAATGGTTGATCTTTGGCAAAGTCTTATAGGAAGAGTTGTTTCTAGGAGTCATCCCCTTTTCCTCTTGAATAATATATTTATAATTGTGAATAATATCATTTCTTGCCTTAGTTTTCAGTCAGAATCTTCCTTTCCTCGATCGGAGCCAACACCGGGTCTTTTTTGGAGCACTACCCATTGTGTTCTAATTTGGAGCGCTACCTAACCTAGAGTGCTACCCTAGAGCATGCTCTGGTGTTAACTTGGGTATTAGGTTGAAACTTCAAGAGCTCATGTATGAACGCTCCTGATTTAAGTGGAGCGCCTTTTTGAGTGTAAACCCCGGAACATGCTTTGGGGTTGTTTCGAAAGGAGCCTGCTCGAAGTTTTAATCACTTAATTGTAGGATCAATTTCACTCCAGAGGGGGGTGAATAGGGTGATACTAATAATAATAAAAATTAATGCGGAAATAATTGCAGCACAGATAATAGCAGAATAATAAAAGCATAAATAGAACAACACAGATTTACCTGGCTTTAGCAAAACCCTACCTACGTGCTGCCCCCAAGGTTTTTACTAGAAATCAAGTAGTTAGGCGCTTACACATGTAAACTTGCAACAGCCGCTAATGACTAACCTAACTCTACGCTCAAAACCCTGCCACAACTTAGCCACTGAGTTGCGAATTCTCGAACTACACCACCGTAGTTCGTAACCTAGTCACACGACTAGAATTTTACAAAAGTTTAAAAGAAAATTACAAAATAAAAACTAAACAGAACAAAAACAAAACCCATTTTAATATAATAAGCCCAATATAAAATATAAATGCCGGCCCAATTTGTAAATAGAAGAAGCATTCCCCTTTATTATTATTTTCTCTATGCAAAACTTTGGCCGATCCTTTCTTTCTTCGTTCCTCTTTCTAAAACTAGGGCTTTGTTCGATTAAAGCTCCGATTCAAAAACTGATCGATTGAACTGTGTTTCTACTTCGAGTTGCTTCGTCAATCGATTTGCTGGCTTTGATTAATATGCGGCGCTCCAATTTTTCGAGCTCGAATACTTGAATAAAATTGGTACGTGACTTTCCTTTTTGATTTTGATTATTGCTCGACTTGATTTTGCTTTCGAACTCTGTTTCGATTCGAGTTATTGATTTTTGGTTTTCTTCGATGAATTGCTCTCGTATTTTGCTTGAACTCGAATCGCTTTCGAACTTGATTGGAGTTTTTGGTTTTTGTTCAACGTATGCTTTTGGGATTTTCTGTTTCAAACTCTAATGAGATGATTGCCGATGATGAACTGGGTTTATATAGGGTTCGAACCCCTTAATTTTCGTTTGTATATTTCATTTGAATTCGTCTATTAATTTTGCCTGGCCATTTGATAATTGCTTGAGCGATGGTGATTGTACTGACTTGTTTAATAGTTGGTGTATTTGAAATACTTGAGTCGGTTCCATTATTTTCTCTGATGTATTTGAATTTTTGATTCCGTAGTTTTCTGCTATGACATTGGCATCGTGAATATTGAGATAAAATTTGATTTTATGACTTTTGATTTCGTGAAGATTGACTTGTTCAATTCACTGACTTGTTGGATTCGTGTACTTTCACCTTGCATCTGATAATTTTTCACTGCTTGATTTTCTTGAACTCGAATGCCTTTATTGTTCATGAGCATTGCACATCCACACTGGTCTGGTTCATTATTCTGTATATTGTTTTCAATGGCTTGTACATTTTGTTGAGACTGTTGTGTCCACCGCTGTTATTTACCTTTGTAATCTGCTGTGTTGATTTGAAGTCTGGTTGCACCGAGTCTGGTTATGTTGACTGATCATATGCATGTTGAGTTCGGTGCTAAAAACTTTGTTGTTGCATTGCTTCATGTTGAGTCTGGTTGTCATGTTGTCTGGTCTGAGTTGTGTTGCATCCCTGGTGGTCTTCATGTTTAGTTGCTGTGCACTGCATATATATATATATGTATACATGTGTGTATACATATGTGTACATATATATATATATATATGGTGGTTTCTTTGTGTAGCCTTCATCTCATGCTTGTGTACTGCACCCATTGTTGTTTGTGTTTCATGTATTTGGGTCTGTTGCGCCGTGTAGTCTGCTGTCCTGTACATTTTTTGCATGTAGAGTGTAGCCTTGTTCCACTGCTTCATTGATTTCGTGCCTCTGACTGGTTCGAACTCCATTTTTCTATGTTGGTTTGTACTTATGTTAATTTGGGACTTCATGTATACATCATTATGTTGCAATCTTCTCTGTTGTATATCTTCATGCTTGTTGTTGCATTAGTCTGGTTGCATAACTGAATGCCTGCACTTGGTTGCACCGCCCACTTGCATTGACTTGCACTGCTTTGTACTTGGGGTCTGGTCTTCACTGTTGCTTCTGATCTGGGTTCACTTTACCATGTTGTACTGATATGTGTTTGGTCTTATATGAGCTGGTCGATGGTTCATGTGTACTACCCTTTATACATGTTGTAACTAGTTCACCACCTTGTCATGTGAGTATGTTGAACTGAGCATGTTTGTTGCTTTCTTCTGATTCATGTGCACTGGCTTATTGTACATGCTGATTTGATTCAAGTGTTCATGTGTGATCTGGTTGTGTACATTTGAGTCCGGCCATTGCATTGGACTTTTATTCATGTTGGCTGACCAATGACTCTCGTACTTGACCATTGCATTTCACCTGAGTTGAATCCACCATTTGGTTGAGTTTGACCTTGTGCTCACCTGTCCCTGCAGTTTTATCAAGTGTATATCGGTGTGCACGACCTTGTGACATGTACAGTGATATACTGTGCATGTTACAAGCTGTTCGTGTAAGATGAATTCTAAAGAAATAAATGACGAACAACCCAAATAAACGAGGCAAATAAAATTTTCAAAAACACACACTTTAATTTGCACTGCAAAATATTTTCTTTTTCAATTTTACTGCGTCAGTGTTTATTTTGCAGATAATTCAGATGTTGGATACAAAACTGGAATGGAGTTGAAGATAAATACGAGTGTTTGAGTGATATGTAGTGAGGTCAAAATTGTAAATTGAAATTTGTGATGTAATTGAAATTATAATGTAATTGAAATTGAATTGTAATTGAAATTGTGTAAATGTAGTGAGAGTTGAAGTTTGTACTATTTAAATTTGTAATAAAATATTTGTTTGAATATGAATTCTATGTTATTTATTTTATTCATCAAATATTTATTCAATTATGTAAAAAATAAAATAGTACAATAACAAATACATTTAAATGAATATTTATATTTTTATTATCATCAAACAAAAATCATATACTAGCATATTCTACAATCTCCCCTTTTTAATGATAACAAACATATATTAAGATTTTGAATTTATTAAATGTATTTGGTCATTAATTATTTGCTCCCCTATTTGAATGCTCCCTCTCTTCAACAAAGCTCCCCCTTCATATATGCATGAAAATAAATAAATATATGCAAATGAACCTAGATGGGAATATGCAAATAAAAAATAAAATATTTGAACTTTATTTGCCAAAATCTTAACTTTTCTCTCCCTCTTTTGTTATCCACAAAAGAGTAATAGTGTTAGAAAAATAGAGATAAAGTGATAGACATTAATACCTAATCGAGTATAATTATTAAATTTCAATAAAAAATCAAACAAAAATCATAAATACTCTGTTAGGCGCATATTCCACTTTAGAGTGATAGGGGTGATGTCGGCATATAAACTATATAGTTGTGTCTATTTGTGGTATATTTATATTAGGAATTTGAATACTTACTAACCATGCATAACCGTTAGGACTTTTAAATGAGATTAGTAGTATTCCCAATTTTTATAAAAAACAAAAAAAACGAATTTCAAGTATCTTCTAACCACGCATAACCGTGAGGACTTTTAAATGCGATTAGAATCAACTCGTCTATTTAATTATCAATTTTGATATGTGTGCCATACATGCATAACCGTGAGGACTTTTAAAAGAGCATGAAAGCACATAAACAAATATTCCAAGTAATTCACCCACGCATAACCGTGAGGACTTTTAAATAAGAGTGAATACTTTGGATGTTTTTATTGCTAAAAATAAAATAAAAATGAATAATTTCCCGTTTAAAATACCACATTTTGGCATACTATATTGGATTTTAATGAGTGATGGTCGTTAGAAATATGATAGAAATAGAGATGGTCATGCAATTTTTACCAACAAAAGTTATTATAAATCTTGTTTAAATTTTTAAAGAAATTTACTAAATATACTGTCTCAAGTCATAATATATGATTAATATCAACACTCATCAGTTTTTCAATCACTATTTATCTTTTCGATAATCAGTAGGGAGTCAGATTAGTTAATGTATTCATTTAAGATCAAATCCAAAAATAAATAAAAAAATCAAATTTCTTAAATGTCTAATCTGAAACGAAGTCAACAAAAACTATTTTCTGAAAGGGGTTTTATGAAAAAATGTCTGCCAATCGAAAATCAGTTAAAACGAAAATTATGTAGATATTTTATTTGGAAATGTGATGCAACTTATGAATGTCCCTACATAAAACACATTCCACTAGTAATTTTTCTATCAACTAGACTACCAGTAGAATCTGCATCTGAATACCCCTTTAAATCACAGTTATCATAAATTGGATATCATAGACCAGACCGTGAAGTTATAACAAAAACCTTATAATCATTTTACAGCTTTTAAAATGTGATGCCTTAAGGATTTGATTGAAAACGTGCACATTAACAACTAGTGAACATAGTGTCAGATCTAGAAGCAGTAAGATAAACAAATATATCCATGTGTATCTAGAGTAATCATCAACCAGTACAAAACAACATCTCTTACAACCTAAACTTGCAATATCGTTTGTCCAAATGAATTTATACGAACTAGTTTAAAGATGAAAAAGATGATTAGTCAACATTTTTTCATAATTCAGAATCGAAATCAACATTCATTTCCTTATCACATAACTGGCTGATTTAAATCAGATTACGGTGCAGATTTTCAATATTTAATATATTGTTCAAGATAAATGTATCGTTACCTATTTTACCTTTACCGATAATTTTTCGTTATTACCCATTGTGACTCTACCGCCTTTGTACTAGGCTAAGGAACTTTGATTTGTCGCCCGTCGTGTGCCTGGAACAGCCAGAATCCAGGTATCATTTTTGTTGTTCCTTAGCCTTCCACCATATCTACACAACGAAAGATTTTGATGACCTATTTGATTTTATAGATCCATGATTGTTAGTCACAAATTATTTTGAAAAATATGTTTGTGTAGACCTAAGACAATCTATATTTGTTCCTTTCGGCACCCAGATTTGTTTGACTTTAAGAGATTTTATATACGTGCCTTTTGGAACCCAAATTGGTATGGTTTTTGTGTGTTTGGGTCTATACCAGCAAATGTTGTGATTGTGTCCAATTTTTCCACAAATTGTGCACTTGGAATTGACTTGATTAATTTCGCTTCTAACACGTTCAGATTGAGTATATCCAAGTCCTTGTCTAATAGGATTAACAGTTTGTTTCCCTAACAACATATTTAGTGATTTTTCTCCTCTAGAGAATTTTCCTAAAGTTTTAGACAATTGTTGGACTTGTGATTTGATAGATTCATTTTCATTCAATAACAAAGTGCACTTTTTAATAGAATTTTCTCTCCTAGTGTTTTCACTTTCTTTCAAAATCAGAATTTCATTTTCAAGTGATTTGATTCTAGTTTCTGATTTTTTTCATTTTCTCTTCAAATGATGGACACTTATCACACTTAGGGCTTTTGTTTCGATAGTTTTTAACCAATTGATCAAGTTGTTTATTTTGTTCTATCAAACTATCTCTTTGTGATTCAATTTTAGCGTACTTCTCCCTAAGTCGTTCAAAGCAGTCATTTAATTCGTGAAAATATATAAGTAATTCTGAGTGAGTGAGTTTTGATACCTCGCTTGGCTCGTCATCATCGCTATCAGTTGTATCACCTCGAAGACACAGATTTGCTTTTTCACTCTCACTGATAGTGCTTTTATTATCATCATCACTTTTATTCCAAGTGGCTGCAAAACTTCCTTTTCGATTTCTTTCCTTAGCCGAGTCGATTCTGAGGACAATTAGCCTTGATGTGACCGGTTTTATTGCACTTATGACATATGATCTCCTGCTCTTCTGAGTTGTCTAGTATTTTGACTATTCTGCTTTTCAATTGTTGATTTAGAGCTGGATTTCTGTATTTTTGGTTCCACCTTTTGAATCTCTTTATTAACATTGCCAGTTCAGCTGCTCCATCATCGTTGTTGTCATCTTCACTTTCCGTTGTTCCTTTGAGAGCTATTGATTTCTTTCGCGTATCACCTCCTTCGCGTTCTTTCTTGAATTTGATTTCTAGCTCATGAGTGGTGAGATTTCTAATGAGTTCTTCAACTTTAACTTGTTTCAAATCTTTTGATTCTTGAATTGCAGTCACTTTTGCTTCAAAATTTCATGGAAGAATTTTGAGTAGGCTTTTCAAGTGATTTTGATTTGTATACTAGATTAGAGAGTCGTCCATACATTTCTTTGACACTTTCATCCTTTGCCATTGTGAATTTTTCGTATTCGCTACTGAGCATTGCAAGGCAAGATTCTTTGACTTGGGAGGTTCCTTCGTGAAGTGTGTGCCAAATTTCCTACGCAGTTAAATAATGTAAGATACGATTAAATTCAATTTGATCCAATGAACAAATAATATAATTCGTTTCTTTAGCATTAGCATTCTGCTGTTTATTTTCAAGATCTGTCCATTGATCCATTGGCTTTTCAATTTCTTGATTATCTACCACTATAGTTGGTGTCCTATTTCCCGTCTAAACAATATTCCATGCATCTATGGTTTTCAGAAAAATTCTCATTCTATTTTTCCAGTAAGCATATTCACCATTGAACATGGGTGGTCTAACTATGGACTGACCCTCAGCAAAAGCATTACTTAAAGAAGCCATTTAAAAAATCAAAATTTTAAAACAAAAAATGGTTTTTGTTCCTAGCTCTGATACCACTTGTATGATCGATTTCACCCTAGAGGGGGGGTGAATAGGGTGATACTAATAATAATAAAAATTAACGGAAATAATTGCAGCACAGATAATAGCAGAATAATAAAAGCAGAAATAGAACAACACATATTTACCCAACTTCGGCAAAACCCTGCCTACGTGCTCCCCCCAAGGTTTCTACTAGAAATTAAGTAGTTAGATGCTTACACATGTAAACCTGTGACACCCGCTAATGACTAACCTAACTCTACGCTTAAAACCCTACCACAACTCAGCCACTGAGTTGTGAATTCTGTGACTACACCACAGTAGTTCGTAACCTAGTCACATGACTAGAATTTTACAAAAGTTTATAAGAAAATTACAAAATAAAAACTAAACAAAACCCTTTTTAATATAATAAGCCCAATATAAAATATAAATGCCGGCCTAATTTGTAAATAGAAGAAGCGTTCCCCTTTATTTTTTTTTCTCTGTACAAAACGTTGGCCGATCCTTTCTTTCTTCGTTCCTCTTTCTAAAACTAGGGATTTGTTCGATTGAAGCTCAGATTCAAAAATTGATCAATTGAACTGTGTTTCTGCTTCGAGTTGCTTCGTCAATCGATTTGCTGGCTTTGATTAATATGCGACGCTCCAATTTGTCGAGCTCGAATACTTGAATAAAATTGGTACGTGACTTTCCTTTTTTATTTTGATTATTGCTTGACTTGATTTTGCTTTCGAACTCTGTTTCGATTCGAGTTATTGATTTTTGATTTTCTTCGATGAATTGCTCTCGTATTTTGCTTGAACTCGAATCGCTTTCGAACTTGATTGTAGTTTTTGGTTTTTGTTCAACGCATGCTTTCTGGATTTTCTGTTTCAAACTCCAATGAGATAATTGCCGACGATGAACTGGGTTTATATTGGGTTCGAACCCCTTAATTTTCGTTCGTATATTTCATTTGAATTCGACTATTAATTTTGCCTAGCCATTTGATAATTGCTTGAGCGATGGTGATTGTAATGACTTGTTCAATAGTTGGTGGATTTGAAATACTTGAGTCGGTTCCATTATTTTCTATGATGTATTTGAATTTCTGATTCCGTAGTTTTCAGCTATGACAATTGCATCGTGAATATTGAGAGAAAATCTGATTTTATGACTTTTGAATTCATGAAGATTGACTTGTACAATTCACTGACTTGTTGGATTCGTGTACTTTCATCTTGCATCTGATAATTTTCCACAGCTTGATTTTCTTGAACTCGAATTCCTTTATTGTTCATGAGCATTGCACAACCACACTGGTCTGGTTCATCATTATGTCTATGGTTTTCACTCGCTTGTACATTTTGTTAAGACTGTTGTTCCTACTCTTGTTATCTTTCTTTGTACTCTGCTGTGTTGATTTGAAGTCTGGTTGCACCGAGTCTAGTTATGTTGACTGATCATATGCATGTTGAGTTTGGTGCTAAAAACTTTGTTGTTGCATTGCTTCATGTTGAGTCTGGTTGTCATGTTGTCTGGTCTGAGTTGTGTTGCATCCCTGGTGGTCTTCATGTTTAGTTGTTGTGCACTGCATATATATATGTATACATGTGTGTATACATATGTATGTGTGTGTATATATGTATAGTGGTTTCTTTATGTATCCTTCATCTCATGCTTGTGTACTGCTCCTATTGTTGTTTGTGTTTCATAAATTTGGGTCTGTTGCGCCGTGTAGTTTGCTGTCTTGTACATTTGTTTGCATGTAGAATGTAGCCTTGTTCCATCGCTTCATTGAGTTCATGCCTCTGACTGGTTCGAACTCCTTTTTGCTATGTTGGTTTGTACTTATGTTAATTTGGGACTTCATGTATACATCATTATGTTGCAGCCTTCTCTGTTGTATATCTTCATGCTTGTTGTTGCATTATTCTGGTTGCATACATGAATGCCTGCACTTGGTTGACATGTCCACTTGCATTGACTTGCACTACTTTGTACTTGGGGTCTGGTCTTCACTGTTGCTTTTGATCTGGGTTCACTTTACCATGTTGTACTGATATGTGTCTGGTTTCATATGAGCTGGTCGATGGTTCATGTGTACTACCCTTTGTATATGTTGTAACTAGTCCACCACCTTGTCATGTGAGTATGTTGAACTGAGCATGTTTGTTGCTTTCTTCTGATTCATGTGCACTGGCTTGTTGTACATGCTGATTTGATTCTATTGTTCATGTGGGATCTGGTTGTGTACATTTGAGTCCGGCCATTGCATTGGACATTTATTCATGTGGCTGACCATTGACTCTAGTACTTGACCATTGCGTTGCACCTAAGTTGAATCCACCATTTGGTTGGGTTTGACCTTGTGCTCACCTGTCCCTGCAGTTTTATCAAGTGTATATCAGTGTGCATGGCCTTGTGACATGTACAGTGATACACTGTGCATGTTACAAGTTGTTCGTGTAAGATGAATTCAAAAGAAATAAATGACGAACAACCCAAATAACTGAGGAAAATAACATTTTCAAAAACACACACTTTAATTTGCAGTGCAAAATATTTTCTTTTTCAATTTTACTGCGTCAGTGTTTATTTTGCAGATAATTCAGATGCTAGATACAAAACTGGAATGGAGTTGAAGATAAATACGAGTGTTTGAGTGATATGTAGTGAGGTCAAAATTGTAAATTGAAATTTGTGATGTAATTGAAATTGTAATGTAATTGAAATTGAATTGTAATTGAAATTGTGTAAATGTAGTGAGAGCTGAAGTTTGTACTATTTAAATTTGTAATAAAATATTTGTTTGAATATGAATTATGTGTTATTTATTTTATTCATCAAATATATATTAAATTTTGTGAAAAATAAAATAGTACAATAACAAATACATTTAAATGAATGTATATATATATGTTTATTATCATCAAACAAAAATCATACACTAGCATATTCTACATTAATAATGGGCACTCTTTACTTCTATCAAAGAGCTCTTTTGAGTGCTAATCTAGAGCATGCTCTAGGATTAGCTCGAGCGGACCCAAAGCTTACATTGGGTTTTTCTTTAAGTGCTATTTTTTAGGTCAATTAGGGTGCTCCTTTTAGCGCTTATTTCGAGTGCTTTTTCTATCCAATCACCATTTTCAAAGTTCTTTCCTGCCTTGTTCATTTGTCAAATTCTAAAATTACCACAATCCTTGACCCGTAGACTTGCTTTGGATTTTGCTTAATGTTACCTGGGGCTGGCTTTGGGTTTCATCTCTAGTTGCTTTCCTTTCTCATTTTAACACGACTTCAATGTTGTCTTATTTGATTAATTTCTCTTAGTTTTCTCTCCATTCCTCATTGACCAAAAATAGGTATATTAGATTTGACAATGGTAATGATTTCATTCTTAATGTATGGATTTCATCAATATGGTAATGGTTTTTCCACACTGGTACCGATAGTGGTGGATCAACCTCGGGTTGAACAATGATTGAATCCTTTACTCATTTTGGGCCGTACTATGTAACTTTTAAACCTAATGTTTAAATTTATTACAAACTATCACCAAATGGCAATTTCATTTAAAATAAAATGAGCTAATACATATTGCCTAATAAAAATTGGGAACTTCATCTCAAATATGTGCTTCCCTATTTCCAACACCTCAACATCTTCGTCCTCTATTTTGACAACCTCCTCCTCTACCGCATCAATGAACATTTCATCAAGGACTCTCTTCCAAAGCTTATCTTTCAACTTAAAATTTTAAATTAGTATTGGATAATATTGAGGTAAATTAATGGAAACTAATTTATAAGCATTTGTTTAAACTATAATTGTACGAACGGTTAAGGTTTTTGTAAGATTACTATAGCCGTTAGTTCATAGAAATGTATAATCGTTATTTGATTTCACTTTGAAAATGAGAACTTTAATAATGCACTTATAACTTTCTTAAGAATTAAGATATAACGCAATCTTTCTTAAATCAACCAATTTAAAAGAATTTACATTCTTCAGTTTATTTAGCATTCAAATTAGTTATTACCTTCTCAATGTGTAATCTAAAGATAATTATACTAATTGCTTTTTTAGCATAATGAAGACTTTTACTAAATCTTGTTATAAGACCACACTATATTATAGGGGAATGGCTTTTCCCATCACAAGTTGAAATCTATTTGAAAAAGTAATTTTAGGTCATATATATAATAGTACTCAATAGGGTTAGTGTTATCTGTGATTGTTTACAAGCGGCAATCAATGGTACTGGACCTCAAAATGAGGAGGAAGCGGATGCTAAATTCAAAGACGATTAAGTATGAGACATAATGAGAAGAAAATGAAAAGGGTTTGCCTAAGTATATAGATCGGTACCAATCCATCTATGGATCAGGAATGGATCGGTAACGATCCCATACCATCATTTTTAGCAAGGTTGTTGTAGAATTTAGCTTAGAAGCATCAAGGAAGGATCAATACTTGAAAATGCAAACCTATTATTCCTCTCATTCTCTTAGATCTTGATCTATGATTTATTATAATAACCTAGCAATGAAGATTGATGATTCAAAAGCCCAATAACATCCAATTATAGCTATAAAGAGTCTACAGGAAACTGAAAGGGAATCTTGACAAATTACTGTTACATATCTAAGGGGAAATTCTGCCGTTATAATTTTTAAATAGAATTTCAAAATCATGACCGTAATTACTTCTTGATTTAGTGAAAAACAAAAGTAAAATATTAGTAAGTGGACATAGGTATAGTCGAACCACTACAAATTCTTATATCAGGCTTCCCCTATCATTTTCTTCATATATTTGCATTTTTCTACCGATTTTCTCTGGTTTGATCTAGTATAATTGTTTAGAAATATCATATTCATGAGATTAAAGACTATAATCCTTACAAATCCAAAGCCAAAGATTACACATAGTGTTTTGGATCTACAAAGTAATTTAGGAATGTTAGTCCAATTTGTTGGTTAATATGTTTTGGCCCTTTCATTGAAAAATTTAAAGGTTGGGATAGATTTCTCATGTTACTCGGATTTGGATAAAATATACAAGGAAAGCAAATCAAATGCGGCCTAAGAATAATTTGAGTAAGCAAGCTAGAGGGGTAAATGGTGAAGGAAGCACTGAAAACCAAAGTGTTAATCATGGAACTATACAGCCTCCACCCGATTATGTGGCGGAAGAATAATTGGAAGGAGTGATAACTTTAATCAACCAATAGATGGAAGCAATGCAGTGGGCATTGATGAATGAGTTGGATAGGTAGTTTAATTTGATGAGGCAAGCTCCTCAAGGAAATTGATCTCGTGCCAGAGATTGTAAGGAAAGGAAGAACTCTTTAACTGGGTCCGATGAAGGAAGCTCTACAGAAAAGGACAAATCAGAATAGGGCTAGAAGAAAAATATAGGAGGAAATGTTGAACCTAGAGTAGTAGTTCTAGGTAGATTGATCGATATTGATCCAAGATAGATCGCTATGATCTTGGCAGGTTGTGATGCCGTGACACAGAAAGGAGTAGGGCTCGTGAAATGAGCTGTATTGATGAAGGAACTGAAAGGAATGCCAAGGGAAGTACTAACAGAAGAAAGCGATCTTGAAGTCGTAGTTATGAAAGACAACTTAGAAGAACTAATAGGCCAAGACGAATGGACTCCCTAGAGATAGGGAGATTAGGTGTCGAATTGCTAACCGTGAGGGCTCAGATATGACCATCATAGTCATTCGTGGAGCCTAGCACATGGTGATAGGAATAATGGCCACTATTAAGGGTAGATGGAAGGAAATGACAAAATAATAAATGATGCTACAAAGCAATTTCTATAGAGATAGAACACGAGGATGATTGGTAAACTGCCTCTAGTTGAAATCCTTTATTACAGAGACTAGAGTGACTGTGACGCCCCACCACGAGACCCATATTAACAAAGAGCATTACAGAGTAATACTGTCTGTTAATGCAGAGAATAGGGCTGGTTAGGATCGACCATCCGTAAAATTTGTCTTAAACAAGTATTGAATACGTCGATTGGGTGCTCTAATTTTTTCCCTTTACCTTTCTCAAGTGGATCGACACACTCAATAAATGTTTAACACAAAACTACGATGGCTAACGGATCTATCAGAAAAAAATATAACAACAACAAATACAACAGATCACAGAACAGTAGTCATACATATATATACATATATACAGATACATCATAGTACACTACATAGTGATACAACAGTGGTGGTACATATACCACAATATATACATCGAGTCAAAAAGAATAAGTACATATCAGATTTCACAAAATACAACAAGACTACACAAAAGATGGCTAGCATCTAAAAGAAAGCAAGAAAATCCATAGTAGAAGCAGCATAGCGGTAATCTACAACAGGTGACTAACCTGAAACAGCTCGGTCTGACCCGAGTATATAAAATACACGGGTCAGTCTAGCTTAAATAAACTGATTAGCACAAGATATATGAAGTATAGAGATAAATGATAATATTTCTTCTCAGAAGAGAAGAAGCAACACTAAACATACATATCAACTACCAAAATATCATATGAGGGTTTCTCGAAAGAGGCAAGTTCAACTAAAACATCAATTAGTCACAAATATTCGCTGCATATCATCGGCATTAACAACAACCAATATAATGACGTCCATCAACACCATAACTCCTAAATAGGAAATCACAAATCTCAAATAAATGCCAAAGGATGGCAACCACAAATCCCAATATGTAGAATTCAGTTAAGAGTTCAAAACTCCAAAATGTAATCACCATATAATAAATCCTCAAACGGCTCAATGGCCCAATAATCTCGAAATGGTGAAAACATTCGAAAATCACAAATAAATCAATAAATATCATAAAAGATGGATCCATATCACAAAAGATGCACGTGCTTAACACAACCCAAAGGCCAAATACAACCCAAAGGCCAAACAACCCGAAGGTCAAACATCCCGAAGGACAAACAGCTAAAAAGCCCGAATGACCCGTAGGTCCAGTATTGGCAATCAACCCGAAAGTCCAGTATTGCCAAGTGTTGTATCACGAATATGGTGCCTAATACAACCCAAAGGCCAAACAACCCGAAGGTCAAACATCATGTAGGACAAACATCCCGAAGGACAAACAGCTAAAAAGCCCGAATGACCCGAAGGTCCAGTATTGGCAATCAACCTGAAAGTCCATGAAATGTGTATAGGTTCAAACGAACAAGTCCGGAATTAATCCAAAAAGTAAACGCATGTGTCACATACCACATGTTTTACTAAATCGTTTAAATCTCTTTCTCATTCGCTCGAAGAGTGCAAAAACGTGTATTTTATATAGAAAATACTTTGCTTCGAGAAAACTAGTTTTTAAAACAATTTTTGAAATCGTTTGGAAATCATGGCTTTGAAATTCTCTTTATTATAGAGAATATAAAATTTTAAAACTTCAAAAATAATTATATATATTGTAAAATATTTATTTCGGAAGCTATATTATCATAAAAATCATTTCAAAATAGTTTTAGAAAACACGTTCTCGAAAACAGCAGAAATCACCGAAAACACCATAAAATCGGCATATGAAACTGTCTCAAAAACCCATCAATCCGAAGTATGGATCAATAATAATGTTGGCTATTAATAGGTTTAAGCCCTTCAATACACTCTAAAATATTGCAAGAATTGATCACAACATTCACTGGAATAAGCAGAATGAGCAAAACAGTGCATATGAACAAAAAGAAATCGACCTGGACAATAAAACATACATGGGTCGACCCTTCTTTTGCTCAAGTTAACCCTAAGAAGGCATGGGTCGGCCCATGAATAGCTTAGGTCGACCCTAGGGTCGACCCCCAATGTTTCTAGGTCGACCTAAAGATCGGAAATTCTACAGGCTTTCTACCTGTTTCATTTGCAACTTTGAGAATTGATTTCATGTGCTTCCAAAATGATTCAAGCTATGAAATTTGACATGCACATACAACTAAACATGGTCTATGATCCGGAAAAGATTTTACTCAATTCCGGTATGAAATCAAAGAGATATGGGTTCACAAAGTTGAACCCAGACAAGGATTTCACTATAAACTATAGATTTCAATCTACAGTTTACAGGTTATCAAAATAACAACGTGAACTGAAACCAGATTTTTACAAGCAACTTATTTTGCTAGAAATGTGAGTTACTACTCACCTTATCAAGAGTTTAAGTGATTTGTATTTGCAAGCTGTAGTCTTTTTGGCCTTGAGAAGCTTCAATGACCTGTAGAAGCTGGAAAAGAGAACATGCAAGCAAAACAGAAGTTACAGTAAACTGATTTTCTCAAAATAGAAAAATAGAAGAAATAATTTGTGGTTTTGATGTTGATTACCTGCTAAGAATTTGATTTAATAATTTTCCTTGAATTTCCCTTTTGATTTTGCTTAATTTTGAAGCTAGATTTGAAAATTAAAAGAAGGTAGCCATTTTTCTTTTACAGGAAGAAGAAGAGAAAAGAGTACTGTACGTACTCTCTTTTTTTTTCTTTGCAACCAGAAAAGGTTTAATTTGGTTATTGGGTTTGGGTTTGGACCAAAATCCACCCAATATGGCTATGTTAATACTTAGTTAAATTTAACTAAGTTAATTTCATGTATTAACATTTTATTTTCACCATAATAACACATATTTTAACCAAATAAATTTGTACAACATATTTCTATGTTTACAAAAATGTTTCACAACATACAAAAATTAATTTTAGCCGTTTAAAATTATTTTCTATCATTAAATTCTTATTTTTATTTAAATGCTTCAATTTACACTATTATTTACATAAAACAATATTTTTAACATCTAAATTACATAAAATTATTTTTCTTGCCCAATTAAATATAGCAAACCTTATTAACATCATTTTTACATCCAAATATTATATTTAGAACAAAATTCCACCTTTTTATTTACAATATTTACCATATTAAATTCTAATATTTCATTAAAAATAATAAAAATCAACATTTGGCAATAATTTCCAAAATTATTGCATTTTATCAAATGAAAACCATATAATGCTCATTTTAGCCCAAGCTAACATAACTCCATTTTATTTTACCAAAATCCATTATTTATTTAAAATAAAGAATTTTAACAAATTTTTATCTCCAATTTATTTTATTTTCTCCATTATTAAATTATAACCATCGTTATAATTTATTTTCACAGGTACTCACCAAAACCAGGATTGTTATAGACTCCTCTCCTTATAAAAATTGCGTCCTCGCAATTTCCTAGAGAAGAGCTGTATTCAACATGATTTATTTCATCTAGCAAAGGAAAATAAATAAGCTTGAGTTTAAAATTATCACCCTCAATACAAGAAGATAGAAAACCAGGATAAGATCGCTCGATAAATTCTCTGGTTTCCCATGTACAGTCATTGGTATTAGCGGACCATTGAATCTTCACGAGCGGTACATCCTTATTTCGAAGGCATTTCACCTCCGAAGCAAGAACATGGATAGGATGTTCCACAACAAATAAATCAAGTGAGATCTCAAGCTCTTGCAAAATAGGAGGATCAATAACTGAATCTGAATTACAAAGGCACTTCCGAAGCTGAGAGACGTGAAACACGTCATGAATACCAGAAAATAGGGCCGGAAGTGATACTCTATAAGCAACTGGGCCAATACGCTCAGTAATAGAAAATGGTCCTATGAATTGAGGAGCCAATTTCCCGGTCCTACTGAAACGCATTACCCCCTTCAAGGGAGATACACAAATAAAAACAAGACCACCAATGGAGAACTCAAGAGGCTTCCTCCAGTTGTCCGTGTAGGATTTCTGACGACTCTATGCCTCTTTCATTATCTGACGAATAAGATCGATCTTCTCAGAGGCTTCACGAATAGAATCGGGGCCTAAAATCAACTTCTCCCTTGATTCCAACCAACAAGAAGGTGACCGACATGGCCTTCCGTATAGGGCTTCGAAAGGAGCTATACTGATACTGGACTGAAAACTATTGTTATAAGAGAACTCAACAAGCGGTAGGTGGTCTTCCCAACTACCACCAAAATCAAGAATGCATGCATGAAGTAGATCCTCAAGAGTACGATTCACCCATTTAGTCTGTCCATCAGACTGCGGATGATAAGTTGTGCTGAAGTTAAGCTTTGTACCCAAAGCTTTCTGAAGACTCTGCCAGAAATTACTGGTGAAAAGTGGATCTCTATTACAAACGATCGAACTAGGAACACCGTGAAGTCTCACGATCTCCTTAATATATAGCTTAGATAGATGAGAAGTTGTCATATTAGATTTTATAGGAATAAAATGAGCGGATTTAGACAAGCGATGCACAATAACCCAAACACTAATATGGCTCAATCTCGAACGAGGTAGGCCATCAATAAAGTCCATAGATATTTGATCTCATTTCCACAATGGGACCTCAAGAGGCTGAAGAAGACCACTAGGACGCTAATGTTCGGCTTTAATGAGTTAACAAGTCATGTAATTACTTACATAACTTGCAACATCACGCTTCATGCCTTCCCAATAATACAAGCATCTCATATCGACATACATCTTGCTACTACAATGAATAGTATACTTAGATCGGTGACCATCATCAAGAATATCCCACCTAAGATCAGAAACACAAGGCACAATCAATCGATTCTTCTTACGAAGACAACCATGAATATCAATTTTAAATCCCACAACTCATCATCATGGGATTTAGACTTACAAAGCTGAATAAGACGCACTAGATCTGGATCTTGCCGCTGAGCTTCAACAATACGATCCAATAAGCTTGGACGAGATTCCCAACTAAATAACAAGATAGGAGAATTTGAAGCTGGAGCACGATCACGAATATCACAAAGAGATAGAGTCTCCAATATATCCCACTCAGCTAACATCATAGAAACAATAGTTGATTGCTTGTGACTTAGCGCATCTGCAACTCAGTTCCCCTTTCTAGGAGTGTATTGGATATCAAAATCATAAGAGGCTAGGAACTCGAGCCAACGCTATTGTCGGATATTAAGCTCTTTCTGGGTGAACAGATTTTTCAACGATTTATGATCGGTATAAAGAATGAAGTGCTCGCCCAAAAGATAATGATGCCAAATCTTCAAGGCAAAGACTATGGCGGCTAACTCTAAGTCGTGGGTGGCATAGCGAACCTCATTCGGATGCAATTGCCTAGAAGCATAGGCAACTACCCAATCTCTTTGCATAAGCACGGCACTGAGACCACGTCGACTAGCATCGGTGTAGACAACCAGATCTTGATTCCCTTCGAGAACCACAAGGATAGGAGCATTAGTGAGAAGTTCTTTCAATTTCTAAAAAGAAGCTTCACACTTATCAGACCAAATAAATGAACGCCTTTTCTAGTAAGGCTAGTAAGAGGAAGCATGATGCGGGAAAAGTCCTTGATGAACCAACGGTAATAACCCGCCAATCCAAGAAAACTGCGAATCTCAAAAATGTTCTTTGGCCTTTCCCAATTCTGAATGGCTTCTATCTTCGATGGATCAATAGAAATACCATCAGAAGATACAACATGGCCAAATAATTTCACCTTATTCTCCCAAAAGTGGCACTTGGAGAATTTGGCTTTAAGTTGATGCTGACGAAGAGTACTCAAAACAATCCTCAAATGATGAGCATAATTGGATTCGGATTTAGAGTAGATAAGAATATCATCAATGAATACAAGGACGAACTTATCGAGATATTCCCGGAATACTCGATTCATAAGGTTGACAAAATAAGCTGGAGCGTTCATCAAACTGAATGGCATAACGAGCCACTCATAAGAACCATAACGAGTACGGAATTCGGTAAGAGGAATGCTATCCTCCGCAACTCGTAGCTGGTGAAAACCGGTGGCAAGGTCGAGTTGAGAAAAGACCTTAGCACCACTCAACTGATCGAACATGTCATCGACCCTGGGCAATGGATACTTATTCTTAATGGTTAACTTGTTAAGCTTGCAGTAATCGATGCAAAGCCTAAGAGTACCATCAGATTTCATAACAAAGATGACTGTCACCCCACGGTGAAGAATTGGACTGAATGAATTGCTTGGCTTCAAGCTCCAACAATTGCTTTTTGAGTTCCTCATTTTGCTAAGTGGACATCCTCGTGGGAGGATGACTAACAGGCTGAGCACCAAGAAGGAGGTCAATACGGAACTCAATCGCCCGCTTGGGTGGCAAACCCGAAACAGGCACAAGTACATCAGCAAAATCAGAAACGATTAGAATTCGAGATACATCATCATCATCTCGAGACTCAAGAGCAAATAAAGATGCTTCAGAATCACCATCAATATTCCGAAGAAAAGTGATAACCGATCAGCCGAATCAGGATGCCTAAGATATAGGATCCTTTCAGAACATAGGATTCAGGCTTGATAACATGCAAGCCAATCCATCCCCAAAATTATATCAAATCCAAGGTAGTGAATAACGTGCAGATTCGCACGGAAAGAAAAACCACAGAATAATCTCAACATCACTACAAAGCATGCTAAGTGTTGCGGATCCCCTAATAGGATTAGCAATCCCCAAAGAAGTAACAAGGCAAGAAACATCCAATGATATAACATCAACAAGTTTCTTCGATACGAATGAGTGTGAGCACCCGTATCGAAGAGAACCCGAAAAGAAATCATGAAATAATATAGAACTTTCAAGAATAAAAGGAGAAGTACCTCGGGGCTGAGAAGAACCACCAGAAGCATCCACCACATTAAGCTTGCCCGACTTAGCATTACTAGGAGCAATGGGACAAGATGAAACCTGATGTCCCTCTTTCTTACAATAACGGCATACATGAGGCTTGGGACAATCTCGAATCAAATGATCAAAAGAGCCACAATTGAAACACCCCTTCTGACTAGGAGATGCTCCACTGGGCTAGGAGCTAGAACCTACAGAATTCTTCTTCTTATTATAAGGAAAAGACTTGGACTTCTGAAAAGGAAACTTCTTCTTATTAGGGTTCTTACGAACCTCAGTCTCATTACTACTATCTCTCTCCTTCTCGACTGCTTCAAGATGAAGCGCCGAGTCAACCAACTCCTCAAATGAAAGCTTAAGCTGAAGCATCAAATATTTCTTCAAATATTTCTTAAGGCCAGAAACAAACTTGAGATTCTTCTTATAAGAAGTGCTAATATACTCGAGACCATACTTGGACAAGGCCTCAAATGAAGATACATACTCAGAAACTGAAGACTTCCCTTGCTTCAACTCAAGGAAGCGACGGGCTAAGAGAGATTTCTCGGACTTAGGAACAAACTTAAGTTCGAGTCGCTCCCTAAACTAGGATCCAAGTAAGAGTAGACTCATCAAACTTAGTAATAAGGAGCTCTTACCAATCAAGTGCACGCTCTTGCAACATACTAGATGCTACAAGAACTCGGTGATGGTCGGAAAGATCCATGCGAGTAAAGATACACTCGCATGTACGAAGCCATTCCTAGACCTCAAGAACAGACGCTGAGCCTTTGAAAGGCTTGCCTCCAAGATGAGAGAAAACACTGTACATACGTGCAAAAGCAGACTTGCGTGGAGGGCGCGAAGGAGTAGGAGCTGGAGGCTGAGTGCTCTTGAATAACTGCATGAACTGATTAGCAGACATATATACACCGTCTAGATGTGAGCCACTAGACGGCCCAGCATCAGAACGGCGGCCTCTTCCCCTTCCAGCCATAAGCTGAAAGTATAATATAAGATAAAGATCATTCGTAGGGTAAGATATCATTACTTTAATTATGGAATACTACAGAATTAAAATGCATTCCTATATGTATTACCAACTTATATCTACCACAAGGACACAAAAAGATTAAGGACACGATGATTAGGGAATATGTAACACTCATATTGTACTCTGATGTACTGTAATATATGTTCGGTTCTGTGTTTATCATATTTTGTTCCGAACTCCTCTCTGATACTAAGCTATGACGCCACAACTCGAGACCCACATTAACAAAGAGCATTACGGAGTAATACTGTCTGTTGATGAAGAGAATAGGGCTGGTTAGGAGCGACTATCCGTAAGATTTGTCTTAAACAAGTATTGAATACGTTGATTGGGTGCTCTAATTTTTTTTTCTTTACCTTTCTCAAGTGGATCGACACACTCAATAAATGTTTAACACAAAACTATGGTGGCTAACGTATCTATCAGAACAAAATATAACAACAACAAATACAACAGATCATAGAACAATAGTCATACATATATATACATATATACAGATACATCATAGAACACTACATAGTGATACAATAGTGGTGGTACATAGACCATAATATATACATCGAGTCAAAAAGAATAAGTACATATCAAAGTTCACAAAATACTACAAGACTACACAAAAGATGGCTAGCATCCAAAAGAAAGCAAGAAATCCATAGCGGAAGCAGCATAGCGGTAATCTACAGCAGGTGACTAACCTGAAACAACTCGGTCTGACTCGAGTATATAAAATACATGGGTCGGTCTAGCTTAAATAAACTGATTATCACAAGATAGATGAAGTATAGGGATAAATGATAATATTTCTTCTCAAAAGAGAAGAAGCAACACTAAACATACATATCAACTACCAAAATATCATATGAGGGTTTCTTGAAAGAGGCAAGTTCAACTACAACATCAATTAGTCACAAATATTCGCCTCATATCATCGACATTAACAACAACCAATATAATGGCGTCCATCAACACTGTAACTCCTAAATAGGAAATCACAAATCTCAAATAAACGCCAAAGGATGGAAACCACAAATTTATTTAAATTTAACTAAGTTAATTTCATGTATTAACATTTTATTTTCACCATAATTACACATATTTTAACCAAATAAATTTATACAACATATTTCTATGATTACAAAAATGTTTCACAACATACAAAAATTAATTTTAGCCATTTAAAATTATTTTCCATCATTAAATTCCTATTTTTATTTAAATGCTTCAATTTACACTATTATTTACATAAAACAATATTTTTAACATCTAAATTACATAAAATTATTTCCCTTGCCCAATTAAATATAGCAAACCTTATTAACATCATTTTTACATCCAAATATTATTTTTAGAACAAAATTCCACCTTTTTATTTACAATATTTACCATATTAAATTCTAATATTTCATTAAAATTAATAAAAATCAACATTTGGAAATAATTTTCAAAATTATTGCATTTATCAAATGAAAACCATATAATGCTCATTTTTACCCCCAAACTAATATAACTCCATTTTATTTTACCGAAATCCATTGTTTATTTAAAATAAACAATTTTAACAAATTTTCATCTCCAATTTATTTTATTTTCTAAATTATTAAATTATAACCCTCGTTATAATTTATTTTCACAGGTAATCACCAATACCTGGGTTGTTACAGTGACACAATATTCATGGAGATTTACAATGCCATCTATCCCCATGTATAATGGGCTAACTGACCCTATGTAGCTTTTCTTACTATCACATGAATGGTGTGAGGGTTGATGACTTTGTGAAGTGTATTTGTTTCCCTCTATTTTTGGAGGAATTGATAATGATGTGGTTTTGCAGGCTGGAGACTAGATCCATTAAATCTTAAGATCATTTGGCTAAATAGTTTTTGATCCAACTTAGGGTGAACATTTTACAACTGAAGGATGTGATTTCATTGGCAAATGTATAACATAGGACAACAAAATCATTAAAGAGTTATTTAAAGAGGTTTAATGATGTTATCATGGAAGTGAGGACTTTAATGAAAAGTCTTGCGTTGATGGCCCTAATTGGTGGAGTAAACAAAGGTTATGATTTGGAAAGTTGCTAACCATGAAAAAGCCAACTACATTGAAGGAATTTTATAAGAAAGAAAACCAATTTCTATACTTGGAAGATGTAGAAATGGATGATAGACTGAATGTGGTAAGACAAGGAGAACCGATTAGTTCGTTCAAAAGTAACAAGGCACAGAAGGAAGACAACATCAATAATAATGAGAATAATAATAATAAGGAAGAATAACAAAATTGGGGCCAAGAAGGAAGGCCCTAAAAAATGTTTATGGTTCGTACATAATGAGAAATACATGGAGTTGAATGACTCCATGGAAAATATTTACCCAGCAACCCAAAACAGAATCAACTATGGAAAACCCTCTCTAAAGGAAGCAATGGAGGAAGAACAGAGGTTTCAAAAGTATTGTTGCTTCCATGAGACCCTTGGGCACAGGACGAACGACTACAAGAATTTGAAGGATATGATCGAGGAGCTGATAAGGAAAAAACATCTACTTCAGTATGTGAAGAACCCATAGGAAAATAGATAAAGGAATAATCGACCCCTGATGTAGCCGACTTAGGGCTACGAATAAGGTGCAAGCAGAGCTAGTACTCATTCATTCAGATGTGATTTGATTATAAATATAATTCCTTGAGGTTCACATCTTGCGAAAAGAGTTGGAACGAGATGGAAAGGTATGAGAGTTCCTTAAAGCATCTCCCACAAGAGTTGTGCTATGCAATCAAGGACAACACTACTATGAAGCAATTGAAGATGATGGATGATGATATAGTATTTTGGAATAGGGATGCGAATGTGGTTGAGGCACCGAAATTCTGTCTAATGGTAATAACAGCCAACGTTAGGCCGACTTATTTTCAAAACATGTTAGTTGACAACAGATGCTCGATGAGCATTTTTTCTAAAGAAGACATGTGATGAGATAAGGTTAAATGAGAAAGATTTTTTGTCTTGTAATTCTTTCTTGTAGGGTTTTAATGGAGAGGCAACATCTCTAATTGGTTGCATCTTAACTATATAACTAAGAGATAAACCTCATTGGGATATGCAAGTAAAAAAAATTGTGATAGATGGATACTCTGTGTATAACACATTTTTGGCCCATCGACCCTAGCTAACATTGAAATTTTCTTAGCTCAACAATGGTTAACCATGAAGTTTTCCATGGACAATGAAGTTTGAATGGTTCACAGAAGTTAGATGTAACGACCCGATATTTTGGACCATTCGCATCCATTATCAGTGTATAGGTAGACACTCATGCCGGAGTTGAATTGCTCAAAATACCGCGTTGTTAATTTAAATTTGGCAAAACTGAACATATACAGTAAATAAATAATCACAGATCACAGACACAGAGTAATAAATGCAGCGGAAATAAAAGAGATAGTAGTTCATGAAGCTACTATATGCATATATAAGATACATCAGAGTTTACACAGAAGAGTAATACGATACATCAGAGTTAAACTAGATACAACGGAAGAGTAACACGATACATCAGATACAAATTAGAATACATCACTGGAATCATCGAATACTGAAAGCAGAATAGATGGCTGGATCTTCCAGCAAGCTCCAACTTCAAAGGTGAGTCTCGAAAACTGATACACTCAGTCTGACCCGAGCGTAAAACAAAAACACAAGACACTCGAGTCAGGATTAACATTCTTATATTAATAAATCCAACTCAAGTGAAATAGCAATTGAAATACAAGTAACTCAAAGGATGTTTGGAATAACCATCCTTTAAGGATCCGTTAAACTATCTACTAGGTAGTAATGTACGCTAAGTAGATAATGTCTATCAGTAATATAAAGATATCAAAATAGTGTTAAGTCATGGCCCATTCCACCCTTAACACATTTTTATTCCCAAAAGCATATACAAGACCGTAGTTTCCCCAAAACCGGAAGTCACCAGAGGGCAATCCATATACTAAAGGTACAAAACAGATTCGTAGTGGTCGCGAATAGGGAATACAAGTATGACAATCCAGAATAGATTGAGGTGTTAAAGAAAGCTACAACCCCAAGGATAAGGAGGGAAATGCAGAGCTTTAATGGAAAAGTTGTCACTTTGAGTAGGTTCATTTCAAAAGAAAGTGGAAAGTATATACTATTCTTTGATGCTCTCAAGAAGGAAAACTAGAAGTTTTAGTGGATGGATGAGTGTGAAGCTGCATTTCAATAGCTATTGGAACATACCAAAAACCACCACTATTGGCAAAGCCATGGGAAAGAGAAGATTTGTACATCTACCTGGTGGTATCTACTCATGCATTAAGTGCAACATTTGTATGTGTGAAGGAAAAGATCTAAAGGCTGATATATTATATCTGTATGCATTTTACAAGCTTGAAAATGCTTTATGCTAAACTAGAAAAACTAGCATGCTGCTAACTAATGGCGTCAAGAAGTTATGACCTTACATCCAGACTCATCCAATAAGAATATTGACTGGTCAACCTCTTAGGTAGGTCTTACATTTCCCAATACTTCGGGATGATAATTAGAGTGGATTATTGAGTTGAGTCAATAAGAGATTATTTGTCATCCTTAGAAGGTGATTCATGGACATGTATTGGTGTATTTCATTGCCTAATTTCTTATATAGAATGACAAAAAAGAAACGAAATGGTTGATAATTTTCACTTTAGAAGTTGTGCAACGACCCGGAATTTCGAACACTTCGTATTTAAATATCTGAATTACTTAAATATTTGAATCTTGGATTAAATGTTATTAAAATGATTAATAAGCTTCTTAACACCCTTTTAAGTCATAAGAAATGATGGCAAACTTATTTTGAAATATATTTACAAAAATATATTCTTTGGAAAAATATCGGTAATATGACTGAAAATCGTTTTATCGATAAACTGCTTTTTTCTCAACAAAAATTGTTCGAACTTTTTGTGCATATCTAACTAATCACTAAAGAGGTAATTAGCAAATAAAAATATTTTCATGTTTATGGCTAACTAAATTTGATGATGTCATAAGATAATTTAAAAATGAGCAAAAAAGGAAAATAAGCGAATAAGGAAACATTTAACTCTTAAGCTAATGATCAAATGAATACATTAGCAACTAATTAACACACACACCTCTTCATTAAGCTTGGAAGGTTCTAGAATATTCTAATGGATAAGAGATATTATCATGATGAGAGTATACCGGTAGTTATCCTAAAGGAGAAGTGACATAAAGGAGAAGTGTGCATAAATGGAAATGCTTAAGTGTTAAGCATATGATAAAGTATATGTGATGGGAGGTAAGCCTTCCAAGGAGGGTGAGAGCAAGCCTATGCTTCACTGTTTAAAGCCTATAAATAGAGGGGAGGGGTTCACTTAATAATCACAAATAAATTCCTAAGCTTGAGATGAAGTAGGAGGGTTGAAAATGGTGGAAGTGCTTAAGCACTAATCAACTAATTACTCTCTAACTTTTTCAAAAGTTAACCAAATCTTCTCTAATCTCTTTTAAACTTTGAATTTTGGCCTAAGACATTATGGGAAGCATGATTAACATGTAATAAATGGAAGGAGGCGAGCGTAAGAGGGGGAGCTTGGATGGTCAGTGAGCATGAAGGAGGAGGAGGAAGGTGGCTTTGGTTTGGAAATGCCAAAGGTTGGACCTTTAGGCTTGTGTTGATGGAAGAAGGTGGTCCTTTGGTTCTTGTGGCTTTGTGCTTGGGTTAGGCATGGATCTAAGTGAGTTATCTCACTATCTCTTAAGTATATATTGTTTGTATATATATATATATATATATATATATATTGTGTGCAAAGTATAAAGTTAAAGTGACATTAACTAAGTAAAGTTATAAACTTTGGACCCCTCTTTTATAAGCAAATGATAACTTTATACTGTATAACTTCACTTCTATTACCCTCTTAAACATGTGGCATGGCCTTGAATTGATGTTTAAATGGTTTTAAAACTCAATTGTAAAATTGAAGTAAGTTTGAAAGTGTTTGAAGCAAGAATAGTCGTTATAAGTGTACTTCGGAATCCATTATTTTCGAGAATTTTTAAAAATAAATGAATAGATATTTTTAGGGATTTCTTTACACGGTTTTTAAGTACTCTAATGATATTGCTTACTATAAAAATTTCAAGCCTTAAATCATTTGTTTTAGTAGTTAGAACTAGTCGCAAAAATGGTGTTTTTCAATTAACTAGGACTTTTAGCAGCAATAATAAATGCTGTAGTAAGTCGCTTATGGTTTTAAGTGTTTAAAATGCGACGTTTTGGCTAGTTTTTCATGATTTAAATGGTTTATTAATTCTATTCTTTATAAAATATTTTTGTGGAAGTTCTTATATAATGTATTTGAGTATGAAAAAAAGAGTAAAAGATTAAATATAGTCTTAATGATTATTTACGAATTTTGAAAGTAAAGTGCTGCAAAATGTAAAACGTGTTTTTAATCAAACTTCTAAATTATTTATTTTCAAGTAATATTTTACATAGACATTTAAAACCTATTTAAAAGTATTTCTAAAGTAGGTGATTGACTAGGCTTAACACTAAAAGCCGACGTAAACTTGTATGTTTTTGAGATTCAAGAATGAGGTGTCTTGGCATAAACTTACATGGCTTCACTCTTGAACGAGGAATAGTGTAAGTTAAAATGTGGAAATGAGTTAATCTTGTTGTTTAATTGTTTAAAAAAGGTAGTTAACTTTACTTAACACTAAAAGCCAACGAAGTAGGTTTATTTGTCGAGCAGGGACAGAGCAATAGAGATCTAACCTACCAGGCTTCTCTCTTGAATGAGGAATAGTTAAGTCGGGAATGTCAGAAACGAGTTAAGTATATAAATCTTGATTTATATAAAACAATGGTTTTCTACTAGATAATCGATTAGTCGATTATTGGTCTTAACTAAATACGAACTTAGTTCTTTAAAACAAAGGATTGTAAAGATAGTAACAAGTATGAAAATAATTTAGGTTTGTTGTAACAATGTGTTAATAACATTTGCATTTAAGTCATTTTGATTATACTTACATACGTAAATGGATCCTTAAAAAGAATGTTTCAAAGATAATCGTAAGTGAAATGGTTTTGGTTTTGTAGTGACATTGTTTGAGTAACATTTGTCTTAAGCCCTTTGAAATTGATTTGTGAATATACTTATACGATTGAGATAAGTAAATGAATACATTTGGGAAGGGCTGAAATGTGTTTAAAATGAATAATGATGTTTTAATTAAATAGCGAAGTTTAATTAATAAATGGAGTTTCATTTATAAAGGAGTTTATTGAGTAAAAATGAGTTTTATTAATAAAATAAGTTTTTAATTAATAAACGAACATTAATTAAAAAGGGGATTAGAAATCGTTTATATGACTTGATCATCCTAGTTTGTTTCGATCATGCTTTGTGTGTTGCTTGCTTATAGATAGTATATGGGGACTTGGTTTCCCATATGCGATTATTCTCATTGTATTGGATTTTTTGTTTATTTGATTGTGAAATAACATACTATCAAATCTTGACCAAATATACTCTGGAAATATCTATAAGAAACATGGAAATTATACGGTACAATTAACCGAGGTGATGCTATACTGCATGTATAAACTCGTTTCGCTCTTCTAAGATGGATGATAAGAAAATCTGTTCTCTTAAATGGTTAGGAGGTGATCTCCAATCTTATGTATTATCTGTTTACTTCCCACATAATCGGGGTTGAGATTCCCGGAAAATCGATCGATTTTGGTTTTGGAGCACCTGGTAAGTGGAGGAGTGTACTTATATGAGATAACTTGAAACCATAACCACTCCAAAACCATATACAAGTTCTATGCTTTGGAAGAGGTTCATGGTTGCTTTATGATTGGCTTCAAGATTAGTTCATGATTGCTTCATGATTGGCTTCGTGATTAGTTCATGATTGCTTCGTGATGGCTTCATAATTGGTTCGTGATGCTGGAATCTATATGGAGATTCGAGATTAGTTTGAGATGCTCGAACACATGTAGTTGTTTGTGATCTATTCAAGATATGGGAATCCATGTGTGATTCCGAGACCTTTTGGGGTATGGGAATCCATGTGTGATTCAGAGATCTATTGAGGAATCCATGTGTGGTTCCGAGATCTGTTGAGATATGGGAATCCATGTACGGTTCCGAGGTCTGTTTGAGTTGGAGCTCATGTGAAAGATCTGTTCAGTTGTTAAATCGTGGGCTGGAATGCTAGACGTAGCCTCATCAGTGGGTATGACTAAAACCAAAGATAGGAGACATAGACAATTGGGTTGGCAAACCCATAGGGTGCATGTGACTCCATTTTCTGGAGATACTTAGTGGGATATGCATGCGGTAGTAATAAATCAGGTCTTAGCAAGACCAGCTATGGTTTTCCTATGGTACATTCACTAGAGATGTATGACGCTTCAGAAGGATATCTTTGATCCTTGTGCGGTAGTTCAGATTTGGCTTCCTCGAAGAGGTCTACATGGAAATCCTACAAAATTGTCAAACGCACCTTAGCAGTTGTGATTGTATGCCTATTATTGTTGCGATGTACACTCACTTGCATCGCAGCTATGTGATTATATATATTTCTCACCTTAGACATTAGTATATCATCCTGGATTTTATAATAGAAATAGTTTGGTTATCGCAAGGTAAAAACTCGTCCGTGTTTATTGGCGGTGTAGTCTTACGAGATACCCTTATTTTGAAAGGTTCTAAGATATAATAAATCTACATAATTTGAGTTTCTCACGCTGATTTACCAGACTGATCCGGGTGTTATTCTCCTATAATGCTCGGGTCGGCTCGATTATATTTCCAGATTTAGCTGTCGTTCATTGGAGCTCTTGGAGAGGAGCTTGATGATTTCCTATCGTATTTTATTTCCACTGCATTACTTGACTTGTTTCTATTAGCATTTATGAGGACAGGTTGTGATAATTGTCCAGGCTGATGATAGGTTAGTTTACTCTAATTGATGTATGTATATAAAAGTTTTCTTTTGGTAAAGACCTTTTGAGATATTATATATTATCGTTACGCATGTTAGATTCTAATATTGTGTTCTCTTCTCTCTTGTTCTAACTCTTTTTATTTTACCCTAACAATTCGTCTTTCTGGCACTTGGGTTTTCGGCACGTGAATACCGTGGATGTATTAGTATCGACATTTAGGGGTCGAGAAGGGTCGAGAAGACGGGCCGTTACAAGTTGTATGTGGACGGTAACCATGATTATGGAGTAATAATAGTCTTGGTAATTCCAATATGTTGGAGGGTGTGTTATGCATTAAAATTTGAGTTTTATGCTACAGAAAATGATGCAGAATACAAAGCGATGATCGCAAGAATCAAAGTAGCAAAGGAATTATGTGTGAGGTCATTGCAGACAACTCCTAATTAGTGGTTCGTCGAGTAAAGAGAGAGTTTTAGGCTAAAGGCACATGACTTGCCCCTTACCCATCGAAGGTATTAGATCCACTAGAAAAGATTGAGCATTACATGATTACGTACATCCTTGGAGATAAAAACACAAATGCTAATTCTTAGTTAAGCTGGCTAGATCTAGAGATGCATATTTGTTAGGAATCATCCTAGTATAAGTATTAAGGACTCCAAGTATTGATGATGTAACCTGCATCAAGGAGGTAGAGGAGGAGTCATGGATGATTCCATGCAAGGAGTACTTTCTATAGGGAACTTTTACAAAGAGCAAAAGTGAAATGCAAAAAATCTTACACAAGACTCTGTGCTACATTATGACACGAACAAAATCCTTAAGGATGTTCATTAAGGAAGCCGTGGAGATCAAACTGGGGGGCAAAAATTGGTGAGGAAGGTACTTTCTATGGATATTTACAACCAACTCTTAATTGAGATGCAATAGAACTTTCTAAGAAATGCGACGAGTGCCAAAGATTTGCAAAGATACCAACAGCCCCATCCATCAAGCTTATGCAAAGGGTTAACCCCTGACCATTTGCAATTTAGGAAATTGACATTATTGTGGTGCCACTAATGGCATGAGAGGAGAAAAATATGGAATCGTTATAGTGGACTATCTCACAAAATGGGTTGACACAGAGTCTCTCACCACAATCACTTCAGCGAATGTGATTAACTTTGTTATTAAAAACATTTTGTGCAAATTTGGAGTACCTTATGAGATAATCGCTGAAAATAGAACTCAATTCGAGACTGCAGAATTCTACGAATTCCATACTCGGTACCGAATCCAAAAGAGTTTCTTATGGTTGCACAACTACATGTGAACGAACAAGTAAGGGTGATGAACAAGGTCATTAAATCCATGATTAAAGAATGGATAAGCAAAAAGAAATTAGGTTGATGAGTATCACTTGCATTGTGGGTTTATTAGATGACCTAGAACCCTACAACTTGACATACACAGTTTGCACTAATATACAAAACTAAGATGATAATTTCAATTAAAGTGGAAGTCCTTTTTCATCAGTGCATGTACTATGAACCCCATGATGAATGAGGAGCAATTGCTAGCATCTCTTCACTTAGAGATTGAAAAATGAGTTAAGACAAATTTGTATGTTGCTTCTCACTAGGAAAGAGTAGTGCAGTAGCTCAGCACCAAGGTCGGAAACCATAAGTTCGAGATTGATGACTTCATATTGAAATGGTATTTTTTCTAAATTGAGGACACTTGGGTTAAACTAGGAGGAATCCTACAAACTTAAGTGGAAGTTTGGAGACAACACTTTCAAGCCATCGACTATTGAAACAAAAATTGACACAACACACCAAATCAACTAGAAACGAAGTTGATCCAAATAAATCAAGAGAAAACAGCAAGAACACAAAGAATTTATAATGATTCGGCAAATTCTGTGACCTACGTCTGTTTAATTTTATTAGAGCTGTATTTTTCATAAGTATGAGAGCACAATCATTTCCAAATCTTAAACAACAAAAGTAGGCTCAAAGTGACAAGGGTTGAGTAGAGAATAGAAGATGAAGAAGGTAGAGGCCAAAAGGTTCTAAAAGTCTTCTCTAAGTTGCCATAATGCTTCTATTTATAGAATAATCATCCACCATAGTCCCCCAATCGTAGAAGACCAGGTAAGAATCTAGATTCCAGAAAGTAGAAGGGAAGAACAAGTCTTCTCCTACCTAAAAATCATGTCGGTACTGACCACAATGATCTTCTCATGGGTATGAAGTGGTTCATATATCCTCTTATTCTCATCCAAATCTCCAAGTTTCTAAGCTTAGTTCACAATTTTTCCCATCAGATCATGTCGATACCAATATGATTTGTCGTATCCGGCACTTGACTTTTTCTCTAAAGCTTTGAAGTTATTCACCCACTCTTTAGAAGTAGATCCCTCAAGTACAATCAAATGGTGTCCATACGATTTCTTTACCACTCTATTCCTTAATCACTTCCAAGCTACAAAATAAGAACCAAGATCCGGCCACAAAATCATATCAGTACCGACCATAATTGTGGTCGGTATCGATCAATTGCGTATTTGGACTTCAAATTTCTAAATATCCTTCCTATGATCATTTCAAGCTTGCCCCCAAGTTCTTGAACCATTTTGTCTTTATCTCAACGTCCAGATTCACTTGAAAGCTGCTCGGTTCAAATACTGGGTAACACTTTCCCCCAAAGTATGCTTCTATGAAAATAAAGCATGCTTTGGATCAAGACAAGCGATATCATCTTAGTTGACCAAGGTTCTCCAACTAGCTAACTGTCATCCTTGAAGCATCGTATCTGTTCTGAAGATAACCATTAATCACTTCAAATAGTTAGCATACCATCGTACGACTTGATTAGGTATGGGATCTCCTTCCTTTATTTTTTTTAGATTAATAGATGAATTATGTCGTCATAGCCCACTTTATGTCGGTATCGACATGATTTTTTAACATCAGCGTTGATATAAATGGTTTGGTACTTTTATATTTTCAAGTCACTTCCATTTTATTAGCATCGATCACTTTTTTCTCTTGCGACTTTTTCCTTTAGCCACCGCTGTAGCCTTTTTGACTTCAACATCAAACCGTCATCACTCCTATTACATGGACGACCATCATCAACACTATCTTAAGCGAACTCGCCACCACACTAATCAAATTTGTGCTGAATTCATCAGCTTTGATTAGTTTCTCGGATTTACTTGAATAGAGGTGGGTTTCTAAGGCCTTACCATTGACATGGCCACCGTGGAGAGATACCGTTGACGTCGTCGCTATGCCTTTACTGCTATTCACCTTTTCACGGCTAGAATAGGGTGATTGCGGGTTAGGTTCATGACCGATCGCTTATCCACACTTCATCCTTCATAGCCAATTAAAAATTCAAGCGATCCTAGGGAAAATTCGGGCCATATATCAGGCTAGCACCAAAAGATTTCAGGTTTGACGGTTTTATCTCTACTTGGTGTTAGCTTCGTGCCATCGTCCATAAGACTTTAGGTTTCCGTGGTCAACTTGTAATTGCACCAAATTTCCACACATGTAAGATGTTACGATTGGCTTCGTCGAGTTTTTATTGAACATGAATCGATAATTAAGCTTTGATGAGACGGTTCTAAAGAACGGTTGCATTGAACGCACTCCGACATCCAAATGGATACAAGGCAATGTCTCAAATCACAACATAGTCTTATGTCCCTTCAAAGAAAGCTCCATGTAGTTCCAAACGACGGTACCATTATTGTTCACTCTATGATATCGGGTAAGATCAGACACATAGTTCTCGTTTGTGGGCTATTTGCACAGAGTGATCCGTACATTATGCTTCAAACACAGGACACACTGCATAACTTAAAACTTATACACTGTCCCGATCGATATCTAGAATATGATTGGTCAACACATGTCGACATCCATTGGATTTTGTACATCGACTACATGGGTTTTAAATAAAGTAAATTTCAAAATAAAATATACCTGACCACGTTCACTATCAAGCTTTCTTGTTCACAATGACTTGACGATCTCCTCGTCTCAAAGTTAGTCTCGACCCTTCTACTCCTCCTTAGGCTAGTTCTATTATCATTCAGGATTCTACATCTAATCCCTCCAGAGTAAGATGTTCAATAATATATAAACTTTAGGGACAAATCATTCCAGTGGCATCTATTAAAAATTAGCCTCCTCCATTGAACTAGCAGCGTGCCTGTGTGTCTTGAACCACGCTCCAGACCAAATACCGTCTTTGCTAACCACGGAATCGCTTCGAACTATCTACTTCCATCACAGAATCCCTAAGAGTAATGTTCGTTATGGATTATCGATTAACAATCACATGATCTACCCTAAGGATACACAACTTCAATAAATTTATGTGCTTGGGTGGAGCCGTTCCGACCTTCAAGGAATTCTTTTAATTCTTCCTGCAAGAATTAGGGCTGGCTCCAAATCAAATGCATCCCAACGGATACCCTCTATTCAATTTTCTATATATCGATTTCATGATGAGACTAAATCATCCCCCAAACGTTAGGGAGTTGACATATCTTTTAAGCTTTGAGAAGAAAGCAGACTCACCTTCTAATTGGTCGTCGAAGCTTGGAATTGCTACAAATTAATTGAGGTGCTTCACAATAAGTCTAGATATTTTAGAAGCGAATACTTCTTTGTTCACTGTCCTTATGGCTTCAACCACCTTTAGTTGTTCGGACGTAAGTCGTTTCTTATATCGTATTTGCTTCATTCAGATTAGCCTTATTCAAACACTTAACCTCTTTTCTATGCTCTTCACAGACCTTACCAGTCAAGATGATAGCAATGCTTATGCTAATAATTTAACGCTCTTGAGAGAAGTTGAATTCCAGTTTCGTACTACCTCCTACTAGCTCATTAATGAAAGGCTTCGCTAGTACGACCTTTTGTAGCCCAACATACACGCCATTCCTCTTCCGTTGTCATCCAAGAAATCTCGGGTAGTTTTTGGGCCTTATTCTCCTATCCACGATTCCGACGATGACAATCAAGGGGATAATGAAGATCAAGGTGGCAAAGTGAACATCAATAAAGGAGAGGAGAGGGTGGTGGAATAAAATGTACTAAGGAAGAGAAAGAGAAGAGGAAGGAGAAGGAGAGGGTGAGAGAATAAGGAGAAGAAGAACCAGAAGAACGACGACGATGACTACGGTTCATCCAAGAACAAATCGTATAGGGAAACACCCCCTAAAGGTGATACAATTCTTATTCTGTCTCGCTCAATGCGATTGGTCATCAAGTCTTCGTAATGAACTACCAGTCTAGGTTTAGCATTAGCTGATGCGGTTACAATACCTATGGGTTCTACAAAGAACATCTTTGGCTCGTTAAGCTATATCGACGTTCTCTCGGCCGTCGGTACTGGATGCACTACCTTTGAAGATATCTTGAACGAGCACTCTAATGAAATTAAAATTCCCATCTAGGGACATCGTTGCTGAGGGTGATGAAGCCCTATTCTTATAACTCTCTAAGCATGGTCCGTAGAGTACTTAGGGAAATATCCATGCTTCATACACTATTAGGATCACAAACACCAACACTTTGCCTTCACCCTTAATCCAATGCATTTATACTGATGCACTTTCTTCTTCTTTTCAGGTAAAATGGCAAGACATCATATGAACTATCTTCATTCGGCCATATCTGCCTCTTTCATGCATGAATACTTGATCGCCTTTCAATAGAATTCGTCCATGGTGGGTGACTGCTTCATCTTCAGCCATCTGCCAAAATCCATGTTCGGGTGTATCCCCAAGATCAAAACCATCAATACGTTATTCGTCTTTGGGTTGTTTACTTCTATTACAACAATGTTAAATCGACTCAAAAAATCCTTTAGGGTCTCTTTGTCACCCTGATGAATACTCGAAAAGTATATCACATCCTTTGTCCGAGCGATGCGGAGCCTAAACTGTTCCATAAACTTTCTTGCCAATTGATCAAACATAGATGTGGACATTGACATGAGCCGAGTAAACCACATCGTAGCCACCCCATCCAAGAATATGTAGAAATACCTGCACCTTACTGCATTAATAGCTCTGGCACCATCCATATGCCACTGGTATTTCAATAGATGTTGTCTAGGGTCTGTTGTCCCGTTATACGACAGCATTGCTGGCATAACAAATTTCCTAGGATACTCCTCCCACAAGATATCATTAGTGAATGGGGTCCTGCTAGGTGCTGAACCACATTCCTCATTCTTTCTCCATTGGTTTTCATTCATTAATTTCCTTATCATATCAAGTATATATTCTTGATTGGTCTAGTTATCCAAAAGGCGGCCATCTAGAATAACCAAAAGCGTTTGACTCTTCTAACCCTCTAGGTTCGTTCGATTACGTCAAGGCTTTCCTGTCCTTGGGAGAACCACTCCTCTGAATCTTTTGTGATGCCTGGTTGGTTTTGTGTTGTTCATTTGAACACCAACATTTTGCCCAACAGCATTGCCAGTAGCATGCAAATTATCTTCGTTGTTATGCAAATCGACAACCTAAGGTAGTTGCACCTCGAAACCACCCAAATTGTGCTCGGTACCGACCACATTGGTCATGGCCACATTTTGGCCACTTCCTACATCACTCTTCTTTGATATCCTGATAGTTTTTCCCTTTAACTTTTGCTTCCCGTCTCTTCTATTTTTATTAGATGAAGATATATTCTCTTCTTCGGAACTTGAAGATGACACATCTCTATGGCTCTACCCATGTTTTTTGGATTGCTGGGTCAGTGGGGAAATACTTGCATCGATCCTATCAAAGAGTAATTTTTGGCTGTCTTACATCCTCTTGTTCAATTCAGCCATTATCATGTTAAATTCAACCTTTCACACCATCTCCTGTCGGGCAGATCGTCTTGGCAAAGTAGTCCTCAATTAGTTGATATCTTTATTGTTGGGAGAACCTTCATCTTCTCCACTTGTTATAGCTCCAGAACTTCCTGATTTCCAAGAGGTCATTACTTCAAAAATTAAAGCACTTTAGATGTACAATAAAAAACTTTATGTTCTAACTTCTGGACACTCTAATCCATAGTACTAAGCTAGATCTACTCCTGAGAAGCTCTATTCTCAAAGAAAGAACCAAAATGTTGAACTAAAAATTGCCACAACACCCCAAATCAACTAAAACTAAAGTAATCTAACAAAGAGAAAACAAAGAAAAAAAGAATTTTATAGTGGTTCGGCAAATTCTATGGCCTACATCCACATTAATTTTATTTGACTTGGATTTATCATAAGTACAAGCGCTTTACAATCATTTTCGGATCTAAAACAATAAAAGTAGTATCAAAGCGACAAGGGTTGAGTAGAGAATAAAAGATGAAGAAGTTGGAGGCTAAAAAAAGCCTAAAAGTCCTCTTTAAGTTGCCATAGTGCTTATGTTTATAGAAGAATCATCCACCATAGTCACTAGATCGCAAAAGACTAGGAAAGAATCTAGATTCGAGAAAGTAGGAGGGAAGAACAAGTCTTCATGTGCCCAAAAATCATGTCGATACCGACCATAATTACAGTCGGTACCGACCACAATAGCCTTCTCATAGGTATGAAGTGGTTCATATACCCTCTTATGCTCAATCATATCTCCAAGTTGCTATGCTTAATTCATAATTTTTCTCATCAAATTATGTCAATATCGACATGATTTGCCATATCGGGCACTTGTCTTTTTCTACAAAGCTTTAGATTTGTTTACCTACGCTTTCAGAAGTAGATCCCTCAAGTACAATCCACTTGGCACATCAATATGATTGCTTTACCACTCTATTCCTTGATCACATTCCAGGCTACAAAAGAAGAACCAAGATCTCACCATAAAACCATATCAGTACCGACCACAATTGTGGTTGATACCGATCAAAATGGCTTTGCATGTTTGGACTGCAAATTTCTAGAGGTTCTTCTTATGATCATTTCAAGCTTGCCCCCAAGTTCATGAACCATTTATTCTTCATCTCGATGTCCAAATTCACTTGAAATTGCTTAGTTCAAATACTGGATAACATCGACTATAGACGGGGACCAAATTTTATGGGCATGGAATAGCAAGAATTTACACTTCCATTTTGCTTGATTTATTAAGTGCTTTTCATTTGGAAATCTGTAGGATTGATTATTATGTAATAAGGCAACATTTAGCATAAAAATTTGAAGTAAATTTTTCTTTTTTTGAAAGATAATGGACTAAGGGAGCCCTGCCCATCTGTTACTTTAATTAAAGAAAATACATCCCAAAACTTGTATGCATGACTGCATTCAAGGTCAAAAAATCCAACTAATTATGAACAGTCCTGAATTTCTTACATTGCAATTTTCTTCACTTTTCAAGTCCCTTAATACTAGAGAGTGAATCTTCCTAAAAACAACATAGGAAGATGTTGCATTGAGATTGAGGATCCTGTTGTTTCTTTCGGTCCATATCACTCTGACAAAACACTTTAAAATTATAAGGAGTGTTTTAGTGTTTGGGGTTTTCCACCTCGTCACCTTGAATATGTTGAACCATTCGAATTTACTGTTCATTGATGGTGTATGAAATTTTCCATTGGCAAGGAGTCTCATCCATATCTGGTAGATATATGTACATTAAAAGAAGAGATGAGTGTTGCTTTCCGCTTCCCTATGACAAAGAATACATATTTCATCCGATATGATATTATTCCTCCGGTTGATAGCTTGCTCTTTGTTTGAAATGCATATGCCATTACCTTTCAGAGCAGATGATTTTCCTTAGTTTGACTGCCCTTAGTCCAAATGTGTGAAGCCCAAGAAAAGATGTGCCTGCACTCATTACGGAGAAGTGCGATGTATACTGATGGTAGTTGGTGCTTTTGCCGTTCCACATCACATGTAGGTGTGAGTCAGAGAGGGGTTGTTGTTAATATGCTCCATAGCTTCTTGACTTGTTGAGAGTTGTTATAAGGGAGAATGATTGAGTTGTCTTTTATGTAAGCTTTCGCCTTAGCAGCAAGAGGAATTCATGTTTGGTGAATGAGGTTAAAGTCCAGAATCCTACCTAGGATTAAACCAGGATTTGCCCAAGGAGAGTGCCAAAATAGGAGATTTGGGTCCATTTTAGCATTACATTGTACAAATGGCAAGAAGGTATCTCTTTTGTTTAGTAATGATCTCCAGCTCTAACTTGCCAATGTTGGCACACTCATGCTCCAAAAATTATTCTTTCCAAATAGGTTTTTAGTTACCCACTGACCCAAAGTTTGTAACAACCCAACTTTCTACATCGTAAAATAAATAAATTTAATTAAAATAGAAATATTCAAATTTGATTTTTGATAATTATTATTTTGGAAATAAATTCCTTTTATTTGAAGTCTATTTACTAAATGATTTTTATTTTAATAATTGATTTAAATTAATAAATTCTTTTCGGATAATTTACTGAAATCGAATAAATTATTTTAATTGAATATAAAATATTTTTAAAATGTAAAAAATTGTAATGTGACTAAAATAGTGGAAAATTAATAAGTGGACATCGAATTGAATGAAATTGGACGGTTACCAAAATATATTATGTATAACAAAGTGTAAACTAATTTAAATCAAATTGAAATTTATTCACAAATAAATTTAAAAGAGTTGTTAAAATAAAAATAAAGAGTGAATAATGGGCAAAGTAAATTAATTAAAACTAGCTCGAAATCTACGAGGTCCAAGCCCGTTTAAACCTATTTTCTTCTCTCATTTTCTAGAATGCTCCCCCTTCTTCAAGTTAAACCAAAAAACCCGACTCCACCCCTTAGCCTTAATTACTGAAAATTATAATCGCATATAAGAAACAAAAAGAAAATAAAATTGGTGATCGTTCGATTCCTGGCTTCGGCAGTGACAATCAAATGGGAGACAGGCTCGGTAACATCGATGTCCATAGTGAGGAAGCGCGATTTGTTACTGGTGACCATGGAAGATGTGCGTTGTGACACGATGGGCCATGATGGAACAAGCGACTAGAGGCTACGAATTGGCATCGCGATTGTGCCTTAGTAGCGGATGGTGCGATGGAGCCCTAGCAGCGGATAACGCGGTGGTGGAAGCAGTAATGATGAAGTTTGGAGATTGGAGGTTGAGATGGATGACGATATGGGCGAGCATCTTAGGCGTAGAGCTGCTCTGAATTCTAAGGCATGGGAAGGCAATGTCAAGTTTAGCAACAGACGATGGAGGCATCAACGAAGTGATGCTGGCAGTGACGAAGGTTGAGTGGTTGCTGATTTGGAATTCAACCATCGTTTCAGTGATTTTCATACTCACAACTATATTTATTTCCTCTTGCATCATATATATATATATATATTATCCCAATTATCTATGGATTTGTTTGGTTGAAATGGTTGTTTGGAAAATTTGACTGGTTGTGCAATATCGGGTATGAATTTGGATTTGATGTTGAGATTTTGTATTTGTTGGATCATCAAAATGCTTAGGAGATGTTGTTCATTTGCATTTTCATTTGTGTAGTTTATTTATTTTGTGTGTGCATTGTATGGATAGTCGAAATTTAATGGAATTTGACTCGGCCATATAATAAAATTTATATTAATGATTTGTTGATGATTTTGGATAATTTCGCTCCATGATTTACATTTTGGACGTTCAATTGATATCTGGCTTGGAAGGAATTTTATAAGCTTTGGAAAATTATTTAAGTGGCTATGCATTTAAACCGAAGTATATTTATAAATAAATAAAAGTGGTGGAAAAATAAAAGGATTCATTGGAAATTATTTTGAAAATAAAATTGTTTTAAAAATGAAAATATAGATTTTTAGAAGTAATTGAATATATGGAATTTTTATAAGTGTAATTGAGCGGCATTAATAATATTTCTGAAAGGGAAGTTCTCTTGAAATGTGTATATATTTAATAAAAAGGATTAAAAGGAAACTTCAAATGGAGATTTTTTTATTGTAAAAATCTATTTTTAAGAGTTTTAAAAGTTATTCCCCTTTTATATATTTATTGGTTCAAAATTAGTTTATTTGATGATTTTGCATAATTGAAAGATTATAATAATACTTATGTAAAGGAATTTATTTTGTAATGTGCATGTTTAATAAATAGGAATCAAGAGATATTTTCGAAAAGGGATTTTTGAGTATATAGCTTATTTTGAAGACAAACCCATTGTGAAATATTATGGAATGATTTTAAGTGTATTAAAATATATATCCCTTTTCGTGTGTGTGTATATATATAGTTTGTGTTGAAATTGGTATATATTGATGGTTATTTAATTCTATATAGTGATGATGTTGAATAAACGGATTAGTAGTACATGGTGGTATGGGATGCTCGGTAGTATTTTTTCGGTTATTCTATTGACTCATATTATAGAATGATTATTGATTTGATGAGTGCAGTTTACTACCTTCTAATATACGATTAAGTAATACCGAGTGGTTTGATTGATTTGAAATGGAGAGTTTCGCCTCTCTAAGGAATGAAGGTCGAGATATATGGTTTTGTACATTGATTATTTGACTGATTTTTATGTTTATTGAGTTTGAGTTTTCTTGATATCTTTAAGGGCCTTACAGTCGGAAGTTATCTCTTCCATTAGGACTATAGATTAAGATAATTATTTGGATACTGATTTCGATATTTTCTACGAATTGTTCTTCATTTGGGATTTGTATGTCTTGCTATCTCCAAGGACCAACAGTCAAATTAAGTATTTACTTCTATCAGGACTGTAAGTCGAGATAATATTCTTGGATATTGATTTCTGTATTTTGGATGGATTTCATTCTATTTGGGTTCTATCTTTCTTGATTTACTTTCTATGGCTTGACATTTGGTAGTTGTTACTTTCATTTGGGTTGTAAGTCAAGATTTGGTACTTTGATTATTTATTTGGGATTATTCCTTTCTTGATTTTTGTTTTAGGGCTTGGTAGTCGAAATTCTACACTTCCATTAGGATAACAAGTCAAGGCAGATATTTTGGTTGTTGAACCTTGGATTAGGTTTGATTCAGGATTCATTCCTTTATTGTGGTTTTTATGGATACACTGTGTGTTTATCCATAGTATTTTTAGATTTCAATGTTTTCGTTAATTATCACCCGATTTATTGATTGTTATGACTCTCACTTGTTAGATGTATTTCATGTATAATATTTGAGATGTGTGGCATGATATACTATGATGATGGTATGATGGATGTTATGTGTTAGTACCTTAGGTATTGGTTTTGTTGACAACAACCTTATGAGATCATATATAATATAGATACTGATATTTTTATCAAGTTATTTATAGTATATAATGCATGATATTAGACAGGTGTTGATTAAGAAGACTGTATGATATCAAGAGCATATTCAAGAGGCTGATATAAAGGTTCAAGAGTTAGAGATTGAAGACTCCAAAGTACCGAAGATTCAAGATATCAAGATAAGTTATAGAGTCATAAATTATTATTTTTAAACCCTAGTAGCACCTCTTTAATCTCTCTTCTATTTTTTTCAAAAAGGTTTTCAAAATCTATTTTTTGATTTTAAATGATTTTCTAATATACTAGTTTCCAAAAATGATTTTTTAAAGAATCAATGTTTTCAAAATGATTTTTCAAACATCTTTTCAAAATAGTTTTCAAATGATTTTTAAACTCCTTTTTATTAACATGTTTATTATATTTTGATAATTAATTTTTTAAGCATTTTATACTTTAATATACTTTTAATTTATTATATTTAGATATAGTTTTTGGTTTTATATTTTCTAAATGATATGGTATTTTAAAGTATACTGTTGACATTAATACTTGGATTTTAATATATATTCACTTATACTTTATATATATTATTTTTGTATATATTGTAGTTAAATACTTTATATATTAAAATGTTTCAAAATTATTTTATAAAGTTTTCCTATGTTGTATTATGATTAAAATGTGTATAAACTATGCTTTGCAAAGTATCAAACTATTTTACAAATTAAAACAATTTTTATTTGGTGGGTTTTCAAAATTACAAGGATATGTCGACATATTCCCGTCATGTATGTCGACATATAGACCGAGAATTTCAAAAAAAAATTGAATGGAAGTGTTTTTTTGTCATATCTCTTCATGAATGAACATGGCTGTTGTTTCTCTATAAATAGGTATTTTCCAAACGAATTTCTGTTAACTACTTTCTCATATTTTCTCTCCTCTCTCACTCTTTTGATTTATAAAAGAAATTCTACTCAAAATCTTCTCAAATTAAACCAAAAACAAATTCAAACTCTATTGGTTCGATTCTCTACTATTTCCTCTCTGATCTCTCTCACTTAAATCAAGATCAAAGTGCTATTCAAGAAGGTTATAGGAACATTTGTATTCGAGATCAAGAAATTGAGTCCGTAAACTCTATCAAATCATACTTTTATACTCTTGGGTATGCTTGGTGTCCTTGAAATCCAAGTGGATGTGCTTGTGTCCCGTCTAAATCAGGTGGGTGTGCTTGGTGTCCCGTTTGAATCCAAGTGGACAATATGAAGGGTGTGTCTCGTAGCCTTGAAATCGAGATTGTATTGACTTTTGAAAAGAAATCTGTACAGGACTAGGTGTAGGTTAACTCCGAACTAGTATAAAAATACCTGGTGTGATCTCTCCAACTCTTTACTTTTTACTTTTATTGCATCTATATCTGTCTGTGTTTGCATCTATGATTATTAAGTTTGCATTGTTTAATTACAATCTTAAAAGAATCTAGAAAGATTCACCAAAATTAGTAAACACTATTCACCCTCTTCTAGTGTTAAATTAGCCTTAAGATCCATCTTCCGCAAACTAACATTTGGTATTAGAGCATTGGTTTTCAAAATATTCATAATTTTGATTTTTGAAAAGTTTAAATGGCTAACATCATTCTTAGTAACACTGTTAGTTCACTTGTTAGTAACACCTTTGTCGAAGGACAATATACTGCTAGACCCCTATTTTTTAATGGTACTAATTACACATATTGGTCATGTTGAATGAAAATCTATTTACAGTTAACTGGTTCAGATATTTGGAATGTCATACACAATGAGTACATTGAGCCCCAGACTAACTTTTCATAATGGACTGTTGATCAAAAGGCACTTGCACAAAGTAAGCCATGAATATTTCATTTTGTTTATTAGATAAGAATGAATTCAATAGAGCGTGTATTTGTAAGTCTGCATACGAAATATGGAGTACACTGCAAGTTACACATGAGAGCGCTAGTCAAGTCAAACAAACCATAATTTATGTGCTTAACTAATCAATTTCAATTATTTGAAATGAGTCCATTTTTGATATGTATAATAGATTTCAAGATATAATACATTCACTAATTGCATTGGGGTAAAAGTTATCTAAAGAAGATCAAATAAGAAAAATCCTAAATTCACTACACCTATGTGGGATCAAAAGAGTCTTGCAATTAGCACTCTGAAAATTGAGGAGTTAATTGGATATTTAATATCATTTGAATCACAAATGCAGGGAAGGAGAGAAAGTAAGGCAATGGAGAAGAAATCCATCGCTTTCAATCCAACAATAGATGATCTGGATTCAAACAATGATGATGATGAAGAAGTTGTCTTTATGACCAGAAATTTCAAAAAAATTCTGAAATACATAAAAATTAATAATCTCAGGATAAATGATAACAAAAATCCAAGAAGAAGAAGTGGAAGTGGAAATGTTAGATGTTTTAACTGTGATGAATTTGGGTATATGCAGAGCGACTGTTCAAAGTCGGAAAAACCGAAAAACTCACAAAAAACTAATTCGTCCAAAAAACGGAGAAGGAGTTATACTACAACACTAGATGATTCAGATACATCTTTAAGTGATAATGAACAACATATGAAAAATGCTAATATACGCTTCATAGAAATAATCAATTCAGAAAAGTTTGAAGAAATGGAGCAAAAAGAGTTACCCGTTTAAAATTTAAATTTTGAATGGAGTTTTTGACTTGCTTTTGATTATCAAGAAAAATTTGTAGATTGGTAAAAATATTATATCAATCTTGGGTTTTTGTGTGTGTATATATATAAATTTCAAATATTTTATAAAATTTATTTTATAGTATAATATATGAAAATAAAAATAATATAAAATATATGTATATTTTTAATTTTAAAATTATTTACTAAATACATAGATTAGTAATAATTAAAGGAATATAATGCATATACAAACAAATAGGAATAACTTATTCAACTCTTATATTTGAAAACCACGGGATATATATCGACATATCCCTTAGCCTTATGTCGACATATGCACATGAATTCATAATTCGAAATTCCCGCCTCTTTTCACCAACTCCAATGTCTTGAAAAGGAGTCTCTTCACCAGAGAACATGTCTATTGATTCTCTATTTAATTATTCTATCTCCATTAATTCATTTCATTCTCATTTTCAAAATTCAAAACTTCATTACCTCTCTTATCTCTTCAAACAATTCATTAATGGCATCCTCAAACCATACTCTCGAATTCATAAGGCTTTCCACGAAAACTAAGAGCTATCTTTTCTATGATAAAGATGGAATGGTAACCTATACAGAATATGTTTCTTTCAGAAAAGTCTCTTTTGGAAGATTCGCCAAATATGATGATTTTTCTACTTATGATCTTTGTGATCTTTGTGTTCAAAATGGAATCCTTTGATTGATGCTTCCCAAAATGATTTTGTATGTTTTTCAAATTTAGTAAAAAAAATTATGCAAATTTAAAAGGAAAGTTTTATGAAGGGAATGAAGGTGAAGTTTGGAGTAGTATCAAAGGCACTCAAATTATTTTAAATTATGAAATTTTAGGTAACATTCTTGGATGCAAATGGAGTGAAATGGACCTTTCGACTTTTAAAATTGATATTCAAAATAGTGAAGTTCTTCATGATATTTTTGAAAATGATGATGATTTTGAGTTCAGAAAAAAAAATTGCGTCCTAAAGCAAGAATTTTGATTCTCCTTTTGCAACAAAGCATAACTCCGTGGATGGGAAATTATAATAACCCGACTCAAAAGTTTTCAAAGCACTTTTTGCAATTTATGGTCAGTGTGACATAAATTGGTCACAAGTAATTTTGGATGAATTCGTTCCTAAGAATATCTCTAGACATGAGAACACACTCTTTCATGGTGTGTATCTCACTAGAATATTCACATATTTTGGTGTTGACCTAAAAGCAGAGGAAACCATACCTTGAAAACTTTTTGACAAGGCCACCATCTCTCTCATGCAAATTTCACCTACATTTGAGCCTTATGAAACACTAGCGGGAAAGGAAGAAAGACTGGCTTAGGAAGAGTAGCATGAAATAAGAGAAGAAGAGAAAAAGGAAGGAGAAGAAACGGAAATAGAGGAGGAGGAAGAACAAGAAGAGGAGGAAGATACTTCTTTGGAAAGTATCAAAATGCCAACTCATCCATCCAACAAAGAACTTCTCAAATATCAAGTCAAAATCATTAATAACCAAAAGAAGCTTAAGATCATTTTCTAAGAAATTCACTTATCTTTTCAACAAAGTAGACAAGTACTTGGAAAGATCATTCGTAAGATTAGTGGAAAAGCTTCATCTTCATCTTCATCTACTTCTTCCTAGCTGTATTTTCTTTGATTTTCTAGTTTTTAGTTTGGATTATCTTAGTTTTAATCCATATATCTTTATGTTTATCTTTCAAATTAGATGTACTCATCTATGATCATCAATGAAATCATGTTCTTTGCTGTTATACATTGTTATTATTCTATGAAAATTCATAAAAGTACAATAGTTTAGGCTAATTACAAAAATATAGCAAGATTGATGTTTTTGCAAAAAAGGATACATATGTCGACATATGTATAACCTATATGTCGACATATAGAAACCAAAAAAATTGTAATTTCAAAATAAACTAAACTACCAACCACCTATTCATTTCAAACGACTTCTTACCCCTATATACACCTATTCACTCCAGATAAACACCATTTCCACTCTCTTTCTTCACCCTTTTCATTTATAAACTTAACTTTTCAATAATGGCTTCTCCACACAAAAAATTGTGTGAAAATCATGAATAAACTCTTCAATCGTTCAAGAATATTCTTACTTTTATCCTTAAAAATCAAAGACACATAGAATTGAGTCAAATGCAGTGATAAAACAACAACAAAAAATTAACGCGATTCGATGGATGATTTCTTCCCTTATCAACGACAAACCAACCAATAATCCATATTGTACCATCAACAAAGACAGTGAAGATTGGGATGCCATCAAAGCAGATCCAATTTCTGGTTCCGACGGTTGGGTAGAAGTTCCTAGGGAAGTTTAAAATAATTGGTTCATTTTTTAAGATTTGATTTAAGTTTGTATAATAAAAGATTACACTTGAAATAAGACGTATGGATTGGTATGTATAGACTTATTTTGGATTACAAGTGATTTTCTTTTGGTATGGTTTATCTTTGTATTGGCTTGAATTGATTTGAATGTATAATTGTATTAACTTGGATTGATTTGAATGTATTGCGTTGAATTAATAAAATTGGTTTGTGTTATCACTTCTTATTTACATATCACTCTTATATATCATTCTTATCACTTTTATATATCATATAGTATCTTAGTTGGCGGGAGTTATGGTTATAATTTTATTGATGACAAAGAGAGAGAAATATATAAAATATCCATGCATGGATTAAGGGGGAGTTTTGTAACTCAAGGGGAGTTATATCATATTTTATAAACATGGTTGTCATCACCAAAAAGGGGAAATTGTTAGTACCTTAGGCATTGGTTTTAATGACAACAACCATATGAGATCATATAAAATATAGATAATAATGTTTTTATCAAGTTATATATAGTATATAGTGTAGGATATTAGGCATGTATGGATTAAGAAGACTGTACAGTATCAAGAGCTGATTCAAGAAGCTGACATAGAGATTCAAGAGTTATAAATTGAAGACTCATGAGTATTGAAGATTCAAGATATCAAAATAAGTTATAGAGTCATAGATTATTTAGTTAAAACCCTGTTAGCACCTCTTTGATCTCTCTTCCATTTTCCATAATGGTTTTTAAAATCAATTCTCTAATTTTAAATGATTTTCAAATATCTTGGTTTGCAAAAATGATTTTTAAAGAATCCCCGTTTTCAAAATGATTTTTCAAACATCTTTTTGAAAATAGTTTTCAAATGATTTTTAAACTTCTTTTTATTAACAAGTTTATTATATTTTGAGTAATTAAGTTTTTAAGCATTTTATATTTTAATATACTTTCAATTTATTATATTTAGATATAGTTTTTGGTTTTATATTTTCTAAATGATATGGTATTCAAAAGTATATTGTTGACATTCATTAATACTTGAATTCTAATATATATTCACTTATACTTTATATATATTATTTTTGTATGTATTATTTATATTTAAATACTTTATATATTAAAATATTTCAAAATTATTTTATAAAGTTTTCTTAGGTTTTATTATAATTAAAACGTGTATAAGCTATGCTTAAATGATTTTGCAAAGTATCGAAATATTTTACAAAACTTAACATTTTCAAAACAATTTTTATTTAGTGGTTTTTCAAAATTACAAAGGATATGTTGACATATCCCCATCATGTATGTCGACATATAGACTGAGAATTTCAAAATTCAAATTTGAATGGAAGTGTCTTTTCGTCGTATCTCTTCGAGAATGGACATGACTGTTTTTTTCTCTATAAATAGAGGTTTTCCAAACGAATTTTTGTTAAATACTTTCTCATATTTTCTCTCCTTTCTCAATCTCTTGATTTCTTAAAGAAATTCTACTCAAAATCTTCTCAAATTAAACCAGAATCAAATTCAAAATCTATTGGTTCGATTCTCTACTATTTCCTCTCTGATCTCTCTCATCTCTTTCACTCAATCAAGATCAAAGTGCTATTCAAGAAGGTTATAGGAACATTTATATTCAAGATCAAGAAATTGAGTCTATAAACTCTATCACATCATACACTTATACTCTTGGGTGTACTTTGTGCCCTTGAAATCCAAGTGGGTGTCCTTGTGTCTCATCTAAATCAAGTGGGTGTGCTTGGTGTCCCATTTGAATCCAAATGGGTGTGCTGGTGTCCCATCTGAATCCAATGAGTGCACCGAGAGCTTGGAAAATTTAGAGGGTGTGTCTCGTGGCATTGAAATCGAGATTATATTGACTTTGATATTTAAAAAGAAATATGTACAAGAAATTGCAAAGGAGTGGATGTAGGATAACTCTGAACCAGTATACAAATTTCTGATGTGATCTCTCCAACTCTTTACCTTTTACTTTTACTGCATTTATATCTATCTGTGTTTGCATCTGTGATTGTTAATTCTACATTGTTTAATTATAATCTTAAAAGAATTTAAAAGGACTTACAAAAATCAGTAAACACTATTCACCTCCCTCTAGTGTTAACTTATCCTTAAGATCCATCTTTCGCACTAACATTACACTGTGCCGTATTCATACGTTTCCTTTTATTACCATGGTTATTCTTATGGACTTACCTTAGACTTTGATATAGTTTGACCCATTTATTGATTATATAATATTCAGGTCGGTCCGAGACTTTTTAGGTGCAAAGACATTGGTCACTTGGATGTTGGGCTGCTGAGGAGATAGGGTATATATTATATCCTGTTGAGTTGTCAATGTATATTTTCTTTGGATGTCTCCTTGTATTTGTTGTACTGAGATGGCTATTGTGATGACTATCCTATGCCACTGGTACCCAATATAACTAAATAGTGCGCTGCTAACGTGCATGTCCATTATAGGACGATCATCAAGGGTTGCAAATGAAGGAAAGCATCATAGAACCTATCGTATATCTCAAAGCGCATGGAATAAAAAATAATATACATCATGTATACAAAATAGAAAAGACAATAATAACTATTCCAAATATCAGAGTATTAAGTCATAGAGTCATACACCAAATAATACAGTTTATACAAACAGAAATAAACTCAAATAACAGTCTCTAAATAATAGTAATAAGCAAGCACTGTTAAAGCTCCACAGTGTTGCAAAGTGGAATCTGCATAGAAATCCATATATAATACGAGATAGCTCCATCCAGCCCTCCTCTGCATAGCTACTGCATTACACCTAGACCTGCCATCTAGTGTACTCATTTAAGAGTACCCGAGATAATAAGAAGCAGAGCATTAAACCTCGAGTCAGACAACAGTCTGATGTCAGCGGTAAATGAATATTAAAATACTATAAAAATCGATATAGTAAAGAACAAGGGTATACAAACCATACCTGACCTGCTCATGCAATCAAAGAGTTAGCACATTACAAACATAATATGCTACTCTTATAAATATAATTAGGGTATACTGCAAACCAAGTATGATGATAGGTGTCTGGGTATCCCTATCCCCAATATCTATCTCCAATGACATCTCTAGAGTGATAGACTATGGAAGAGAATAACCAAAGCGACCATCGCTTCCATCAAACAATCCTCACTATCACATGATGTGCTCTAGATATATGATAACTCATATGGCATTTTCCATGCTAGGGACTAATGAAAATCTCAGTTTTTAGTGCGCTTTTCTTTAGCCAAAAGCTGATACTAGACCCTTTCCAATGGTCCAGGGTATACATATCCTTTCCAATGATCCAAGGTAGCCTTTCCAAGTACTCATGAGTGCACTCATAATACCCCTGCTTTTAAGAACATCAGAAAACACTTTGAGTATTAACGATCCCTTAGCATGCATATCCAAGCCCTTTCCTTGCTCCACCTACTTTCCATTATTATCGAGGGACCATTCCACATTCCTCCATTCCAAGATATAACCATTCTCACATTCTACCTATGTGTCACCCATCCTAGAACCCGTCCTTTATGGACTTCTCACGACTCTTTTTCGCATCGAGCCGCCATCATCAGAACCTAACTCCATTCAGCACCAAGTTTCCATTACCGAAGTCCCGAAGCTATTATCGTGCTACCACATTGCCATCATACCCCATGCGAACAAACAAAAACCTTCAGCATGACCTATAGAGTCCCTACTTCCCTTCCTCAATGTTCCATCTCGACTCCCTCAAAATACTAAGTACCGACCAAAAGCTTTCGGCGCCGAGTTGGGTACTTAGCCAATTTTAGCTAAGTTTCTTCCCTTCTATTAGTGCTCCATCTTCCAAGTGCTTAGAACTCGATCGCTCCACCTAAAGCTCTCAGCATCAACTCCAAAGCTCTCAATACTAAGTCCAAAAGCTCTTATTTCCATGCCCTCTAAGGCTCTCAGTATCAAGTCCAATACTTAGCCAAATTCTTGCACTTCTCTTCTGCTTGTCACCCTGAGCCATTACATGAGGTACCAACCTTCCACCGAGCATTTCCATAAACAAAAAGCTCTCAGTACTGACACCTTTCCTCTCGGTACCAAGTCCAATACTCAGCCAAAACCTTAGCTTCTAACTCCTGGTACTCCCTTCCTTAAGAAAGCCAAAATACTCTAAGTCCATCTACCCCAAGTGGTCACCAACGAGAGCTCTCCACCGACCACTCATGAGAGAAATCCACTAATCAGAAATGGATACGACTTGAACGGTAGGCTCCCCACATACTCCAGAACCCCTTCTCCAAATTTCATCCAATTCCGACCATTTTTGCCTTCAATTTGGCAATTCGACCGCTCCTTTCTACCACCTAAAAGCACTAGCAAACCACATCAAAACATAACATAAAAATATGGAATACCAAAAGTATACATTCTTTCACACATGCAATACATAATAACATGATTATTAAGCAAATCATAATCTAAATCTAATTTTGCACTAGCATATGAACATGAACAAAGGGGTTGCAAAACCATTTAAAAGCCACTTTAAATCCTTTAAAAAATTTCCATGAACATCTATAAAATGTGCTTAAAGTTGGAAAACATTTTAGGCTTTAAATCATGTTAAAAACACCATTTTTTATTATATAAACATGCATAGTAGTGTGAGAGGTCAAGAATCACTCACCAAATACCCAAAGTACTAATTTTCTCCTTAGATCTAAAGTGGATAGCAAGGAAAAGGAATGCAAATCAACTAAAGGATAATCTCAAGCTTTTATACGCTAATCACCCCTCTAATTGATGATTTGGCTAAGATTTGTAAGGAAAACTCGGCTTTTTGGTGAAATTAAGTTTAATAGAGGTTTAGAGCTATTTTGGGGAAGATGAAAATGACTTAGATCAGTTCCTACAGCCACCCCTTAGCATAATTTTAGAGGTGAGTTGGAGAGCCTAAGCATAGGCTCAATTAATTGCACATTAATGTAGGCCTGTAGTCGCCAAAACTTAAAACAGCTATAACTTTGAGATGGTAAGTCCGTTTTTCTATAATGACCACTTTACGGAATGGAAAACCATCATCATGGAGTAATGAAAATGGTGTGAAATCCTAATTTGGCTATTATCAAAAATTATTGTCCATACAAAATTTTCAAGGTTAAAATAGTCATATAGAAATTCTGCAAAAATTATAGATGCGGAAAATGTCTTTGAGAGTCACTTTCCAAAATTTTAGAGTCATACGACCTCATATATGAATAAAATAAAAATATTTTACGGTCATCCAATATATAAAATATAGGTCGTTAGAGCTAGGTCTATCAATGAGCGGGTTTCGGTCCGGGTATCTCAAAACCCGGACCCGAGTTCGGTTACAATAATCAAAATCCGAGCATGGCCCGAACTAGCAGGGTATCTCGGAACCAATACCCGAGCCTGACCCGTCGGGCTTTCTAGACCCTTCGGGTAATACCTGTATACCTAACCCATAATAGTTATGTTGGAACAATACCCTAAACTTACAATTTTTATAAAACTTATAGACCAATAATTGTTAACATACAAATTGGGTGGTGATGTAGCCAAGTTCCCAATGATAGTATACAATAACATCTATATGTAGACAAACAAAATGGTAAAAAAAACATATATACTCATGTTTAGAAACTACAGAAAATAAATAATCGGATCAGGCCTGAATCAGACCGAGTTTTGACTAAACCATAACCAACCCTAATAGTAACCAGGTCGGGCCTGGGTTCAAAACCCATATCATTAATAGGCCTAGTTACAGCTATGTGTTTTATATTTTTGGACTTGAATTGGTATTTTCGTAGTGAGACACTATTATAGTTAGTATCAATAGTTATGTATTACATTTTCTACTACGATCTGTAACTTTGTGTTCATTTACATATGATGTATATTGTTCTGTCTTGGTAATCCCACAAGTTTATTCCTTTGTGCCGATATCGAGTACGAATATTTTTGATATATTTTGACGTGAGATACGTAATGGTGTTAACTAAGTGAATATTCATGTGTGGTCGCCCTAACAAGCCTCATTCTCCGTATTACTAGATAGGATTACCTAGTAGATCTCTTTCCCTTTTGGCCTAAGGGAATATTCAGAGGCAGGTTTAGAACAATATAGAATATATATGACACGAACCATGGCCTTAGTGTGACTTAGTATCCCTATCTCCGTTGGGTGTAACCCTATATTAAAGGGATAGTATGAATATACGATGATTACTGGGGTAATCATTTAGGGACGTACTTCTTGTTTTTCCTACTATATATATATATATATATATCTTTCTTTTCTCTACCTCTTTTATGTGTTATCTTCGAGTGAAACTGAAGTTGTTAAGGGAGGTAATGAAGTAGGGAGTGGCTAGCTTAACGAGTAGTATTAGCATTGATGATAGTAAATGAACCTCGATGTGGCTTGAATGAGGATGCAATAGCTCGGTTAGGGAAGTAGTAAAAGACAATAATCCGAATCTTGCATTATAACTACATTATAATTTTAGTTTGTGATAAGGCAAATTGGAGTAAACGATCTAGCATTGATCAGAGTAATGCAACAGAAATTGATATATAGCTTTCCGTTGAAGGCGTTGTTTGTCTGTTTGAAATGTATGTATTGTTGTTGAATGCTTGTTTGATTTTTATGGATGGATGATGATGTGTGATAATTTTTATTGTTGTTGATGATTAATGAATTTGATGTAAATATGACTTTTAGAAATAAATATTTTTACTCAAACAAGCATATGATTTAGAAAAATATGAATTTGAATTTATAAAGTGTTGTGATTATTTAGTAGTTGTTTGGTGTTAATTTGTCCGTCGAGTGGATTTAGAATTCTGGTCGATGCGGATGCATACATATGCGATAAGGATTCTTAAACGCTTAAATGAGGCAATACTGACATGGTATTTTAGAGTGATATAAGAACTAGTTTACTTAGAATTATATACTATTTTGTAGAATAATATGTTACTTGGAGAATGAAAATGTTATTTTTCAAGATTTGAATATATTTTGAACAATGTATGCAGGCATTGAATATCAGTGTGAAGTTAAGCTCAATGGTGGGGCATTGTTGATATATTATCCTAGGAGCATTGCAGCCAATTAGCGAAATGAATCACTAAAGTTTATGGCACGACATCATTGTATATTTTAATATAAATTAATGTGTGAAAAAATTTACATTTGTCTTTGTCTAAGATTAAATTGAAATAATTTTTTGGTCTAATATATATATATATATATATATATATATATTATTGCTTTGAGGTAAAATAATTTTCTAAAGTGGAAAATGATAATTACTTGTATTAAAACATGTATTGGAATAGAAGAAGTAGAAGTAATTTGTGTGAAGATGTTTGAAATTGTTTTGAAAAAGAAATGAATCCATTGAAGAAAAAAAGTAGAGTAATATTATGTGATAAATGCTAAATGAATTTTTAGTTTTGAGGTTTTAGTAAATTAAATTTGAAGTTAGTAGTTAAAGAAAGCATTGCTAAATAGAATTTTACTTTTGAAGTTTTAAAACTCAAGTTTGAAATTTGTTACTGTAAAAATGCTCTTTGAATAGAAAAGATATTAGACAATGTATAGGAAAATTTTAAGTTTAAGCCATGATTTGTTTGAACCATAAAACTTGAGTCATTGATTCATTTTTGATGATTTTAAATTTGTTATAAAACTAGGTCTCTGGAGAATACATTTTCTTTTTAGTGTAAAGCAAAATCATGTGTTCCGCAAATGTTAAACATGAATTAAGAATGAAGTTCATTGTTGTTCCGAAGTTGGAAATCCTTCTTAACAATGTTGAATTTGTTTGGTTATAGTTTATGATTTTTTTTTATTTTGAAAAATCTTTTTTAGTTGGAAAGATATTTCAATGTGGAACAACTTTTGTGTTCGTGGATTTTTGAAAATTTGAAATTCATTTGTGTTTAAAAATGGGTGAAGTTAGATTAAAATTCTAGCCAAAAATGTGTATTTTCTGAAATTTGATGTATTGTTTATTTAACAATAACTTTCAAATAGTTTATCCGATTTTGACAGTCTTACCCACTCAGGAAAGCTAAGAACATAAGCAACAACTTTTGTGTTCGGCATTTTATAAAAAAATTGTTTTCTTGGCTAAAAATGCAAGTTTTTGAAGTGGATCTACACTTGTATTTGCGCTCCAAAATTTACTGCTTTTAGAAAATATACCATAACCCAAGTTTTACTTGACATTTTTGCAATTTGAAGGTTGTTTTGAAAAGTTAACACAATATGAAACAAATCATGCTTTAAAACCATAGCTTTATTAAGTGTTTTGACCTTTGAAATTTTGTCGGAAAGTGGTTAAACATGTAAGTTGTGTTTCCTTTATATTACATAAATTCATACTAATATACTTCCTTACATGATGCTAATATTCAAAGTTCAGTTGAGAGTAGGCACATTAGGAGCATATTTGGATAATTTGGCGAAGTTGGCTCGCTTTTGCTCGCTTAAAAGCAAAATAACTCGCTTAAATGCTAATTAAAAGGTAGGTTTTTATGGTATATCGATATATTATGTGATATTGTGTTGTTTCTCCATGTTTTGGAATGCCTCTTGTTGGGATGTATATATTTATTATGATATATTTTGTTTTGATTTTTCAAAATGCTCTCCATACGATGGAGACATTGTCGAAATTTTTCGAAAAATACGACACATAGAAAGTTTTCATAAAGATTTATCGTTTGTGAAAATAGAAAGTTGTTGAATGAGACTATTTAAATGGTAGCATACGATAAGTGAAATTAGAGAGAAAGAGCCACATGGAGGATTATGTAAGTTGATTGAAGTTTGTAGAATATGAAGAAAGTTTAGGATATGAGTTGTGTATGGCGTTTCCTCATAAGAAATAGCGAGGATGCAATTTTCTTAAGGGGGTCTCGTAATTTTCTTAAGGGAAAGTCTATAACAACCCTACTTTCTACGCCATAAAAAAATAAATTTAATTAAAATAGGAACATTCAAATTCGATTTCATTATTTCAGAAATAAATTCTTTTTATTTGAAGTCTATTTAGTAAAAGATTTTTTTTATAATAATTAAATTAAATCAATAAATTCTTTTTGGATAATTTACTAAAATCGAGTAAATTATTTTAACTAGGTATAAAATATTTTTAAATTTTAAATAATTTTTATGTCATTAAAATAGTAAAAAGTAAATAAGTGGGCATCGAATTGAATAAATTGAACAATTATCGAAATATATCCAGTATAACAAAGTGTAAATTAATTTAAATCAAACTAAAGTATATTCACAAATAAATTCAAAAGAGTTGTTGAAAGAAAAAATAGATAGTGAATAACTAGAAAATTAAATTAATTAAACTTATCCCGAAATCGACAAGGCCCAAGCCCGTTTAAACCCATTTTTTCTCTCCTTTTCCACCCTTTCTTCAATCCATACCCAAAATCCCAACTCCACCCTTTAGCCCTAATCACTGAAAATCAGAATAGCATATAAAAAAAGGGAAAAAAAGAAAATCGACGATCGTTTGATTCCTAACTTCGAAAGCAACAATCAAATATGGGGCAGGCTAGGCAACATCGATATTCAGAGGGGCGAAGCATGATACGTTACTGGTGACCATGGCAGATATGCGGTACGACATAGTGAGTCAAGATGGTACAGGCGACTAGAGGCTATGAATTAGCATCGCGATGGAGCCCTAACAGCGGATGAAGTGATGTGGAAGCTGCAGTAATGAAGTTTGGCAATTGGAGGTTGAGGTGTAGCGATATGAGCGAGCGGCTTTGGGGTAGAGCTTCTCTGAATTCCGAGGCACGGGAAGGCAGCATCAGATTTGGCCGGGGATAGTGGAGGCAACGACAACGTGATACTAGCAGCGGCGAACGTTTAGTGGTCGCCGATTTGGAATTCAACCATCATTTAGGTGAGTTTTATATTCGGAAGTATATTTATTTCCTCTTACATTATATATATATATATATAATCTCGATTATCTATGGAATTGTTTGGGAAATTTGATTGGTTGTGCGATATCGGTATGAATTAGGAGTTGATGTTAAGATTTTATGTTTGTTGGATTGTCAAAATATAAAGGAGATGCTGTCCGATTGCATTTTTATTCGTATAGTTTATTTATTACGTGTGTTCGATGTATGGATGGTCAAAATTTAATGGAATTCGACTCGCCACATGATGAAAATTTATATTAATGATTTGTTGATGATTTTGGAGAATTTCGCTCTATGATTAACATTTTGGATGTTCGATTGTTTTTTTGGATTTAAAGGATTTTTGTAAGCTTTGGAAACTTATTTAAGTGGTTTTTAAATTAGATTGAAGTATAATTATAACTAAATAAAAGTGTTTGAAAAATAAAAGGATTCATTGAAATTGTTTTGGAAATAAAAGTGGTTTTAAAAATGAAAATATAGATTTTCAAGAGTAATTGAATATATGGAATTTTTATAAGTGTAATTGAGGGGTTTTAATAATATTTCTGAAAGACAATTCTCTTGAAAAGTGTATATATTTAAAAAAAAATGATTAAAAGGAAATTTCGAAAGGGTATTTTTGATTATAAAAATCTATTTTAAGAGTTTTGAAAGTTATTCCCCTTTTTATATATTAGTTCAGAATTAATTTATTTGATGATTTTACATAATTGGAAGGTTTTAATAATATTTTCGAAAAGGAATTTATTCTGTAAAGTGTATGTTTGACAAATAGGAATTAAGAGATATTTTCGAAAAAGGATTTTTGAGTATATAGCTTATTTTGAAGACAAACCATTTGTGAAATATTATGGAATGGTTTTAAGTGTATTAAAATATAAATCCCTTTTTGTATATATATAGTTTGATTATATATAGTGAGGATGTTGAATAAACGGATTAGCAGTACCGGATGGTATGGGACACTCGGTAATATTTTTTGGTTATTCTATCGACTCATATTATAGAATAATTATTGATTTGATGAGTGTAGTTTACTAGCTTCTAATAAACGATCGAGTAATACTGAGTGGTATGGGACGCTCAAGTAATACTTGTTCGATTACTATTAGTGAGTAGATGTCACTTATATTCTGAAGTTGGGTTAGGAACTTGTGATATCGTCTAGAGGTAACTCCTTAGTCGAGAGTTATATCACTCTCCAAGGGCTAAAAGCTGGAGATATACTGGGATTTATTGATTTATCCTCTTAGGCTAACTAGCCGAGTATATTATTATTTACATAAGTGGCAAGTAGTCGAGGAATTATTTTGTTGTGACGCTCTCAATTGGACGTATAGAGTCAAGAGTACTTATTATTACTCTCATTAGGACTCATTTCGTTAAGAGTATTACGTTGTACCCTCGAAGGACTAACTATTCGAGTATTGTGATCTACTCTCAGGGCTAGTAGTCTAGTATTTTTTATATTGAGATGCTCTCATCAAAACTCATACAGTCGAAAGCGATCATTCTCATCAGGACTCATAAAGTTAAGAGTATTTGACGTGGCTCTTATTAGGACTCATCAAGTCTAGAGTATCAGTTATCACTCTCAATAGGACTTATGATTTAAGAGTATTTGCTGTCACTCTCATCGGTACTCCTAGAGTCGAGAGTACTAGTTATTACTCTCATTAAAACTTATAAAGTCGAGAGTATTAGTTAGGAATCTACGTCATAAGGCTCACACCACTATGGAGAGCACATGAATTGGACCCACCAGATAAGTTAGCTATCCATCCTAGTGGTTCTGATTGTGGGTTCGCGCCCCAGATCCGTCATGTCAATTTGTGAGTCTGTAGGTTGAGAATTATTTCTCTCATTAGAGCCATTGCCCCGACGTCACTTAAGGACCAATGGTCTGTTACCTAGGCAAGTAGGAGTCATGACCAATGCACAGCCTAGTCTTGCAGCATATTTATGACATGCGATGGATATGAGTGTCATGATTCTAGGAGTAACTAAGGGACTATAGGAAATGGACTGCGGTCATTAGCATTTCCTAGGGCAGTGTTGCATTACGTCAGTCTCCCATCTGGATGACTTAGGCAGATCCATTATATATTTGAGACATTTGACATTACCGCCTTATTAGAGATGATGATCATATGAAATTAGTGGCTAGTTGCGTATTTGTCTATCATTTGAGTTAGCCTAACTGGAGATGGATGCATATTGTCTATCTATGACATTAGAGACTTGTTGTGAGATTGTTTGTCATTCTCTCATAAGAGCCTATGGCTGAGAGTTCTCCTTTTTGTATGATTTGTTGTTTTTATCTTCTAGAACCATTCAGTCGAGAGTTTCGCCTCTATAAGGAATGAAGGTCGAATTATATGGTTTTGTACATTGATTATTTGATTGATTTTGATGTTTACTATGTTTGAGTTTTCTTGATATCTCCGAGGGCACATTATTCGTAAGTTATCTATTCCATTAGAACGTAGGTCAAGATAAGTATTTGGATATTGATTTTGATATTTTCTATGAATTGTTCTTCATTTAGGATTTGTATTTCTTTCTATCTCCAAGGGCTAACAGTCAGAAGTATTTACTTCTATCAGGACTATAAGTCGAGATAGCATTCTTGGATATTGATTTTTGTATTTTGGATGGATTTCATTCTATTTGGGTTCCATCTTTCCTAATTTACTTTCTATGGCTTGACAGCCAGTAGTTATTACTTCCATTAGGGCTGTAAGTCTAGATTTGATAATTTGGTTATTTATTTGGGATTATGCCTTTCTTGATTTACAATATAGGGCTTGGTAGTCGGAAGTCTACACTTCCATTAGGACTGCAAATCAAGACATATATTTTTGTTGTTGACCCTTGGATTTGGTTTGATTAAGGATTCATTCTTTTATTGTGGTTTTTATGGATACACTATGTGCTTATCCATAGTATTTTGAGATTTCGATGTTTTCGATAATTGTCACCTGATTTATAGATTGTTATGACTCTCACTTATTATATGTATTTCATGGGTGATATTTGAGATGTGTGGCATGATATACTATGATGATGCTATGATGGATGTTATGTTGTGCCATATTCGTACTTTTTCTTTTATTATCATGCTTATTGTTATGGACTTATCTTAGATTCATATATAACCTAACCCATTTGTTATTTATATAATACTCGAGTTAGTCCGAGACTTTCCATGTATAGGGACATTAGTCGGTTGGATGTTAGGTTGTTGAGGAGACGGGGTATATATTATATCGTGTTGAGCTGTTGATGTATATTTTGTTTGGATGCCTCTTTGTATTTGTTTTATTGGGATGGCTATGAGTTGTATATTTTTGAACTTGAATTGGTATTGTCGTAGTAAGACACTGTTACAGTTGGTATCAATATGTTATGTATTATATTTTCTATAGCGATCTATGACTCTATATTCATTTTCGTATGTTGTATATTGTTCTATCTTGGTAAGCCCACCTGTTTATTGCTTTGCGCAGATACCGGCTATGCATATTGTTGATATATTTTGAGGTAAGATACGTACCAGTGTTAGCCCAAGTAAATATTCATGTGTGGTCACTCCTAACAAGCCTCATTCTCCGTATTACCAGATAGGATTACCTAGTAATTCGCTTTGACAGTATGGGTATAAAGGTAAGGTGTCATAGAGGTTGGCATGCTTAGATTGCAGCTTGTTTAAGTAGGTAGACTTTGCCGCTTTGTTCCAGATTTTTAAGTTGGTAACACCTAGGTCACCAAATTTTTTACTGATATATATTTTTCTTAAAGCCATCTGAATCATTCGTTTTTTATAACGGATCACCATGGCAGAGAAATTTATTTATAGCGTTAGGGATCATTGAGACAAGCCTAACAAGTAAAATATAATGTCTAGACCAGTATGATGTCATGGCAGTAGCTATAGATTGCATTATTACTAGTCTTCCCCTTTGAGTTTGTTTGCCACTAGGCCATGTCATCAGTTTTTGGATAATTTTTCATATAGGGTAACACATTTTTGTTTTGAGAGTTTGGAGGTGATTTGTGGGAGTCCAAGGTAGTGAGCATTTGCTAGCATTCCTTGTAGGCCTGCTGCAACAATCATATTTTGCTTTTGAGAATAAGATAGGCTAGTTATAGGAATATGAGATTTACTTGGGTTAATTTTGAGTCCAGTAATTGCATTAAAGGTTATAAGAATGTTATGAATGGTAAGAATATTCTCAGTTTTTGGTTTGATGAAAATAACAAGATCATCTACAGTAATAATTGGATCTTTACACGCATGATGCAGTTGTAATTTCTTCAATCTCACCTAGTGCAGAATAAGAGAGTTCATAAGCTCCATTCATGGCAATTATAAACAGATAGGTCGATATTGAGTCCCCCTATCTAATACCCTACATTTCTTTAAAGAAGCCGTAATGTCAACCATTCCATGTAATTGAGTAATAAGGAGTAGAGATGCAGGCGTATATCCAGGCAAGAAAAGCCTAAGGAAGTTCATTCTCAGCATTGTAGCAATTATAGAATGCCAAGCAGTTGAATTAAAGGATTTCTGAATATCCAGTTTTAACATACATCTTGGAGTATAGTGGCTCTACCATACCCCTTCAATAACTCATATGTAAACATGATGCTGTCAATGATTGATCTCTGTGGTATGAAGGCTATTTGATTTCCAATGATGATAGTTGGCAGATCTGTTTGTAATCTAGAGGCAATGATTTTGGAGATACATTTGCATAATATATTACGGTAGGAGATGGGCCTATAATTAGTCACTTCCGTTGGAGAATCGTTTTTTGGAATGAGGGATATAGCTATTGTATTAACTACTATTGGCATTTTAGCAGTTATAAAGAAGTACTGGACTGCATTGATGAGATCTGAACCTACTACTTGCTAGCAACTCTTAATAAAAGCAGCACTAAAGCTAGTTGGTCCACTTGTGCTTGAAGAATCGAGTGAGACGGCGGCCTCTTTAATTTCCTTTGGTTTGACTTCAGTTATTAGTTCTTGGGCTTGCAAAATGTTGATGCGCTGATGATGAATATCATAGAGTAATGATATGCCATGGGTATGGGTGATAGAGTTAGAAAGAATTGATGAGAAGTACCCTATGAAGCCATTATTAATATCATCCAAGTCCTGTGTGTAACACCTTTCATATCAATGATGGATAGGATTCTATCCCTCAAAAGCATAATATTGAGAGTGGAGTGGTAATGATTAGTGTTCCTATCTTCTTCTTCTTCATTCTTAACTTTAACTTTTTACTTGGCCATATGAGCTTCTTCAGTTAGAGCAGATTGGATTTGCATACAAAAGTTATGTTCAATGTCATTAAGTGTTTGATTTAGAGGATCATTTGTAAGGGTTTGTTGAATATGAGATAACTGGGTCTTGATACTAGTAGACTGTTTAGATCCATCCCCACAAATTTCAGCAGGCCAGTCCTTTAGTTTTTTTTTGAGTTGCTTTAGCTTGTTCTAGAATATGTATATAAGGTTTTCGTGACCACCTGAATTCCAAATCTACACTAAAATAAGGTTAAAATCTTTATGGTTGAGCTAGTGATTAAAAAATTTAAAGATCTTTTGATGTTTTAGCATCCTCCCTTCATGATAGCATAAAAGGGAGTGATCAAAATGGAAGGGAGAAAGGTTTCATGGAGTAGGGTAGGCCAGGATGTTATAGCTTACATGTTTTGAAAATCATGATCTAGCTTGCATAAAGTATTCCTTCAAGTTCTACTTTTATTGCTCCAAGTGTATAAAGGGCCATAAGTTTTGATGGGAACAAGTTCAGAAGGTAGAAGCGCTTGGTTGAGAGGGGCTAACTCTTTGAGGCTTAATGGATTTCCACCAAGTTTTCGGGAGGAAAGACACTGTGAGTTAAAGTCTCCAATAGTGATCCAAGGCTACGATGGTGACATGAGAATTGGTGATTGGTTCAGGAAGAGCTGCTTGGAATCAATATTGCTTTGAGCACATACAAAGGTCAAGTAAAAGACTAAGGAAAAGGAGAGGTGTAATACTTTGTACTGGATGAACTAGTTGGATACATCCACCTTAGAAAAGTGGAAGTAGGTTGCATTCCATAGAATAAGTCGCCTGCCATAGGAAGCCAAATCAATACTGTAATTAAACTTCCATAGGGGAGAAATATAATTTGCAGCTTGATTGGGTAGATGTATATCCAGCTTTGTATTAGCAATGCATATGACTTGAACTTTACTTTTTTTAATGAAGTTCTTTATTTTTGATTACTTGGAGGGTAGACGAAATTCTTGAAAATTTTCTTTTTGAAAAAGTGGTAATGTATTTATTAAGTTTAACTCCATGTTACAGGATCGGGAGCACAAATATCCCATACCTTAAAGAATGAATGACTAATGGTGCCTAGAGATGGGTATCGATGGACTCCTTTGAATTGAACCGAATCTTTGGAGTATTATATGATTGGGAATAGATTGGATAATTCACCTCCATATACCAAGTCCTTGACAAACAATTGGTGATAGGCAACATTAAGGATAGAGGCTCGAAAATAGATGTCAATGAACATCGATAATCGAAGATAAGTACCGATGTGAAAATAATTGAGAATGTGTACTTATTAGGAATTATAATGGTGCCCTACAAGCATTGGTGGAAAGCCATATAAAAGTAAAAAAGACATCATGATTTTATTTATGGTTGAATGAGATAAGTTTAACTGACAATGGATAAAACTAGGTACAAAACAACGTATATGATAGCAAAATTTTATTTATATGTACAAAGTTACCGTAAATAAAGCATTGCATGTATTCACACATATAGGTAGGTATAGTATTAATGTAAACCATCACTAGCATATATATGAACATTTACAGAAATAGTAAACTAAATACAAGAGTGTAAAAGATGCAACTGAAAAAAGTGAATTTTTATTATTTGCATTCTTTTTTATACGAGTCGAGAGCTGTTCTTGTACAAAAATAGTGGACATAATACAAAATGAACAAAATTTGAAGCTGAGCACATTAATTCCAAGGCTTATTGTTAATGCCAAAATGGATCAACACCCAAGAATAGGTCATAGGAAATCTGTGAGGCCTGGATCTAGCAGATAATAGTAACAATAAAGGAAAATAAACAAAAATAAGAAAGAGAGAAACAAGATTTTATAGTGGTTCGACAATCTTTGGCCTACTTCTACTTTATAGCTTTGTTGCTTATAGATTTGATTGAGTTTGCTTGAGATTACAAAGAGTTTGAGAGTGAATAAGTCACAAGTACATGGGTTAGACCAATTTTAAGTCTTAGAATTGCCTAAAGTAGCCTTGGTGACTATTGTGTAGAGGAAGGAGATGAAGAAGAGGCAGAGCTTCCGCATAGTGATGGCAAAAACTAGCTCCTTTCTTGATTACTTTATGGTTTGTATTTATAGGGATAACAGTCATGTTGGATTAGAAGCCCACTATCAGAGAGGTCCAGACGTCGGCCTGGAGATGTGTGAAAATTTTGGAGAGCAAGCGAGTTAAGGTGATAACTCGGTGTTGAGTTATCCCTATAACTCGGTACCGAGTTATCCCTTTAAGGGGAAATCTTTCTTGTCTTTTGCATCTTGTTTCTTACTTCATTGAAGTGCCCCTTGTGTTTTCGTAGGCTGATGACTTGTTTTGATGATCGTTCCTCCATGACTTGGCTTGTTCTACAGTTTACAGGAGCTAACTCTTCAACTCTTAAGATAAGTTGTCTAGAATTCTATGAAATTGCTTGGGCTTGCATATAATAGTTAGAGGATGGCTTGTGCAGAGTTAGAGCTTTCGACTATGAAGCACCATAACTCGATGCCGAGTTATGGCCATAACTCGGTGCCGAGTTATGGACTTACTCCATAGTGGTGACTTATTTCTTTGGTCCATTTGGGTCTACCCTCTAGGTTTCAAGTCGTTTCGTCTTCGTTTTGACGCTCTAACTCCCATTGATTGCTACTTGATCAAAAACCAGTTAACACTTATGCTTTGTGATAAATTTTTGTAAGCACTTCCCTAGGGTGCCTTCATCCTCTACAAGGGTTTCTTCTTCAAGTAAGGGGGCTTTGATATAGGAACTGTGTACTTCTTCCTCTTCCTTTTCACCTTTCCACCAGAAGCTACAGGACCTTCAGCAATGGGGAAGCATAGATATTTGGCAATAAGAGAAGGAGTGACCAACTTCTAAGGAAGGACTTCATCTAGCTTTTCCTTCTTCATTTGAATTTACTTGATCTCCCGGGAGTTAAAGGACTTAAAAGCGGGGGGCTCGTCTCGAGAGCATGAGAAGTAGAGATCCCTCCTTTCTTCTCCAATTCAATGATAACATTATCCTCCTCGGATAAAGCTCTAAAGTTCGCGGCGTCAAGACAAGAGCCAAACCCAGATTCTTTATTGATAGGAGAAGCTAATAAGTAGATCATAAGAGGAGCTTCAAGAGGCCTTAAAATAGAAAAGGTATTTTGGTACAAGTTATGGGCTTTGAGTATGGACAATCAGAGTTTCCAAAGCAAATGAGAATGTGTTGGAATAATGTCTGCTGAAGGCGGGTTGACACCCTTAGGAGTAGCTTGGTCCGAGGATGGAACCTCGGTTTCGACTATCTCTCCCTCCTCGATGATAAGTAATAGTTGGACTCAAAAAGGAGAAGAAGAGAGAAGTGAAGGCATGTATTGTTCTATAACGACTAAGAAGGAAGCCTTGTATGGTTAAGGAAGCGGTGTTGGAACTACAATAATCGTAGAGCTAATCGCCGTTATGGAATATTCAACTAGAGTGGAATCAGAGTAGGTTTGTTCTATTAAAGCTTCTACTGACTCCTTAGATTGAAGATCAACAAGGATTCACTTTGTGAGCCTTACCTCTTCATTGGCCTTAAATTACGGCCTTCCACCAGGGCTTACAGGTCTTTAGAGTTGAAAAATTCGATAGTAACGTATGACTCAATGAAATGGTAGACCTTTCTTTCATATCATTCTCGCTGATCCTTCATAAGATTATCATAAATTTCAAATAGGATGTGGGGATATTCCTTTCCAAGAAACCTAATACACTTTGTGCAAAAGATCATATTATATAAACTGAACATCATGGAATCAAACTCATCAACATTGGTTTCTTTATCAGTATGGAGCCAGCTTAAATTGGATGTCGATGAGAGTGGATTCAAGTTTCTTGACCTTCAATTAGATCCTAGACACTTAATTAGCCTTCTCTTTAGTTAACTCAAGCTCTACCTTCACTTGAACTAATTCTTTCTTTTGTTCAAACAGCTCGGCAAACAATTTTTCAATCTCAATTTTAATTTATTCTATTTCTTTAACCAAGTTTTCATTGCGAGCGTGTGCTTACTCGAGCTATTTTTCCATCATCTCGATTTTAACCTTATCCTTCAGGAGATCCATGTTAATTTTTCATTTTCATCGACCCAGTTCTTAGCTTCCTTTTCTCTCTTGTATTTTAAATCTACTACCTCTTCATCTAAGATAGAGATGAGGCGTTAATTTTCTTTCTTTGCCCTCTTTTTCGTTGAAAGGATCATGTTGATGGTATTGATTTGACTCAAGTGCTTTGCTAGCCACTTATACTACTAATATCAATCCTTTAGTAAGTCAATAACTTCATGTGCATTCTTTGATGCGTCCTCAAGGATATCGTTCTTGCTGTAGGAAAATTTGAGTCGGAGGAGATCTAAATCCATGCATCGAGGCAATCCTAAGAAAGTAGCAAAAGTAGATGAAATCAGACAAGTGGAAGTAGAAGCAGCAAAAGTGGCCTCCTTGCCATATCGCTTGGGGTGCCCATAAGAAGTAGTGATGTGGCATGAATAGAAAAGGAAATCTAAGGAAGAGGAGTTAATGGACTTGATGGTTTCTTCCCTTGTCCTTAGGGACTAGAGATGAAGTCAAACTAAGGTTAGGGCCCGTTGATTGGTTTTGGGTTAAGTGCTCAGAGCACCAAGGAACGAATCCTCCCAAGTTGGGAGTCGCATGAGCGAGAAGGCAGAGATGAATGTCATGACTAGTAGGAGCTTAGAACACAAGGAGAGTATGGACATCAGGTATAATCGTAACTATGCCTCTCCTCCATATCCTTTCTTCGGTAATAACCCCAGACATCTCTTGTGAAACCTTCATTATGGTATCAAGAGGGGTCATGTGGTGGAGAGAAAAATTGGTGTTGGTCCAAATCCCTATGGGAAGCACAAGAGAACCTACAGTGAACTAATCTCAATTGTAACTAAGAAGATAGAAAGAGTTATGGCAGAATCAATAAATGTGTAAAGAAGTGCATTATGAGTGGATGCATGAGTGTGTACAGTCCTAGGTAGTGCATATTGTGCCCATCAATTAATCAACATACCAGGAAGGTTTGGCTGTATGGACGAAGTGGGCTCACCACCCACAAGAGTGACGGGACCCATTCCTACCAAAAGATCATGTTGCACCTTCATCTCGGTAAAATCAAAATTTAATTTGGCCAAATCTTTGAGTGTCGGGTAGTTTGAAGGATTAACGGCTTCGTCATTGCGAGCTATGAGATTTATTGTCTTGTTCTTACTAGATGATGGATAGGGCAACCTTAGGAGCACCTCTCCTTAAACATTTATTATAGTTTTCCGAATGTTATTATTCTCTCTAGTTGACTCCTCCTCGGATTCCTCCTCCTCTTCTTCATATTATTATCCTTCTTCTCCTATCCTTCTTCATCATATTCATCTTCTTCCTCTTTTGTCTCTTCTTCATCATTCTCTTCCTCTTCTTCTTCTACGAACCTCCTTTGAGTCAGATCTCGTATAGGCTAGCTAATGCTAGCCATTGCTTACCTAGGAGAGTTGATTCTAGCTCTTCGAGTTCGCAGTAATGAAATTTCGTAGTTGATTGAACGTCCATTCTGAAGAAGGCGGAACTGACAAAGTTTTAAATTAGTAAGGAGGAAGAAGTTTGATGCTCTAGTTATGGAACCACTTCTATGTCGGACATAATGTGATAGAGATCGTTGTTCATGACTCTGTTTGGTATCTCTACAAAAGAATGAAGATATATAAAAAATTTGAGTGAAGTAGAGGTAAGTGATAGGAGATCTGTAATATGAGATGTAGGACTTGCATCTAGAAAGCCACCTCTGAGTAAATCCTATGGGGTAGACCATAAAAAAGTTTTTGTTCGTAAACCCACCACACTTGTTGTGATGATCAACGACAACTCGTTTGGAGCTGTGTGCCTCAAAGAATGTGTGTGATACTTTGAGAGATTGTCGCCTTAAATTACACAAGTAGTGGATCTCTACAACTCGTGATTTACATCCAAGGTGGCGGATGAAGATCATGTACAAGCTCAACAAAATAGCATATGCGTTCGGGTGAAGTTGAGATGGAGAAATCAGAAGAGACCAAAGAACATGGCATGGAAATGTGTTGAATAGAGGAACTGCACCAGAGAGGCACATAAATATGTTGCAAGCCAAATGGACATTAGGTGGATTATGAGCCCACTCAAACGGCTATAGAAGTCTGACCTCGTCTTTCGGGATCCTGTGTCTATCATAGATTCACCAAAGATCCCTAAGAGTAAGGCAAGAAGGTTGAAAATCTTATGGGTTATCAAGTACTACTACTTTGCCTAGGGAAACTTTTGAAGCCACATTGCTAGGAGTTTCTTTGCTATCATCAAAGGAACAATGACTACAGGCTAACTTTGGATGTTAGATGGTCTGGCAGTGGTAGGTAAAGATGAAAATGGCATAGATGTAGCAGCTATGACCAGAGAAGTGGATGTGGAGGCAACAAAAGTGAGCTGAGAAGAGCAATGGGTAGCCATAACTATATTGGAAATGTAACACCCCTTTCGAAAAGTTAACACAAAGATCTTTTAGCATAATGGTTAGTGCATGGTATTTCTTTCCGAGGTGGTGGGGTTTCTAACCCCACGGCCATCATATTCAGTATTATAACCTATACCCAGCTGAATTTGTGTATCATAATGCAGCGGATGTTAGTTAGTATGGTACTAATGCGGGTTACAAGTTCAATGCTTGGGTCGTGTGTGATGATGAGCCATGGCCATCTGTAACATCTCTTTCGAAAAGTTAACACAAAGATCTTTAGCATAGTGGTTAGTGCATGATGTTGCTTTTCGAGGCGATATGGGTTCGAATCCCATGGTCATCATAGGAAACAAGACATAGGCGAAGAATTTTATTGAAAGTGCAATAATGCCTGTAGATCATCTAATATTTATAAAAAAGCTAAAAGATCACCGACAATTTTGTACTGGTTCAGATTTATCCTACATCCAGTTCCAGACTCCTTATTTAATTTCCACTAAATTTCCTATTTTAACTTGAGGAACAGATACCCTTACACTGCTTGAAGACTCCATAACAGGACTTCGACTCCACCTGAGGACTTACAACATGACTTCAACAACCGAATGAATTTTTTCTTTTTGACAAGTATGTGTCTTGATTACACTAATTTTTCATTCAATTACAATATCCTATAAGCCACACTTTTGATTATCTCAAAATTGAAGCTTGAGGGAATAGGAGTATAATACCACAAAATGATTTTGGATTATAAGTACATATGACTAAAAATGGAAGAGTTATAAAAGCAGCAAAAGACAATAATTAGAAAATTGATTAGAATAAGTGTTTAGTAACTTTTCAGCATTTTTTTGGACTGAATTTGATATTTATATAGGTGTAGAAGGGTTCTTGTGAGGCATAGTGTTTGCTTTGAAGAGATATGAATGTAGAGGAAGAAGCCATGGTTGAAGAGTTGCAACTAGAATAAGATAGCATTCAAATTATATTATTACCGTTGGAAAACTCAACATAATCGATCGACTGCTCAGCACATAACTGGTCGACCGCTTATGGGTTGAAAGGCACAATACCTTATATATTTGAATCACTATTCCTTTTTATGTAAAACGACTGTTTTAACAATTTAAAAATTTTCCAAAATTTTCAAAAAAATTAAATACACGTTTTAGAGAGGATGTAGAAATTTGAGAAGAAACTGAATTAAATGATGGGGTTTTAACAAGTCTAGTTCTAATCACTCGATAAAGATTTGACAAATATTTAACTTAATAACCTTGCCTTCAAGTTCTCTTTTTCATCTCATCTCATCTTGCTGGCTCCACAATATCTTCTAGATTGTTCAAACTTTGTATTATATATATCGATCTCCATTTTTGTGTCTCATTCTTCTCATTTTGTTATTATATCAATAAATTGATATTCTTGTATAGTTCTCTAACACTTAAATATGTGTATTTCATTGACATCACCAAAACATAGGTGCCAACATTATTCCCCATTTTGATGATCACAACAACTTATAATACGGTGACAATAATATAACTACCTCTAGCTATGTTACTCCCCTTGTCAATATGTTACAATTCTTCTCCCCCTTTGTCATCAACAAAAAGAGACAAGAACACAAGCATATGACAAATCAGAAAGATATGATTTACTACTATAGAATCATTTTAGATATATATTACAAATGTTGATTCAAATCATACGCCTTAACAACATATCAAAATGCCACAATACATAGTTATCAATGCAAATGTCAACAGAAATGTCAGAATTTAAATAACTAATGTCATAATGCAAAAATTATCACAATGTCAACTGTTGAATATAAGAAATAATAAAATTCCAAAAAATTCCATACTATATACTCATAACCAAGAAGGGTTGAAGTGCTGTGATAGCTAGAGGGGATAGTAGGATCCATCTCAGAAGTAATTCAAGCTGCTCCTCTTGGTCCTCTTGGAACTCTGAAGATCCTGGCCAGCTAGTGTGGGTATTAGGTGTCAGATCCCGCATATTTGGTACGTGGATATGTACTATATCATCAGAAATAAAAGTTGGAGCGGGATTACTGCATTCTCCACTTACTCCAACATTACTCTCTCTAGTGTGATGAGCACCACACAATGAGTTAAATAGCCTCTTTATAATACCCTACTCTTTTTTTGTTCCTTTAGTTTAGCTATAATATTCTCCTACTTCTCTAAAACCTTCCTTTCAATTTCTTTTATCTAATCCATATCATCTATTATAGGCTTAACGTAATAGTCATCATTAAAAGGATCTTCCTAGATATATTCTTGGTTGTGGCCTTGTCCTTTAATGTAGGTCGGGTATGGTAAAATGTGGACCTGATCTTCATACTACTACATACCAACTTATTGATAGGTGTACCAAACACCTTTGTAATTACATGCTCATTCATTAATTTTACTTGAAAATGTCTGAATACACACATGTAAGAAAGTAGCATTATGGAACATAGCTACACACATTTCTAGGATGAGAGCGAATATCAAGCATATTAGTTAGTATCATTAGATCCCAATTAATTTGAATTCCACCAAACAAGGCATAGGTAGCCTTTTAAACCCATAGGTATATCCTGTCCTTATTACACGTTTTTGAACAAGAGTATACAGCAAAATCCTAACAACTAGCATTTCTTTATCTCTCAAATTTCCTAAATTCTACATTCCTATGTTTTTTAAAATATAATATAAAATACTAGGTTCATTCATTTCCATGTCATCAACATCAATAACAGTTACAATAATAGAAAATATAGAACCAAGAACTACCGTTGTTAATCTAATTTTGACCCATTTTACTTCTGACTCTAAAATGACTAATTCGAGATCAACAATATCTCCATTTGATATAAAGAACATAGTACATATTGGATATATTTTTGATCAAATAAATCAGGAATTAAGATGTTGACTATAACTGCCATTTCAAACATTTATTTAATTCCAAATGATAAGAAATTGAAGAATATTGTGGGTCTTCCTTGTGACGACCCACTATATCTAACATCTAATGGCAAAACCTGCCACAATATGCTAGCACACTAACCTCAGACATTAAAAATAGTAGACCATGGATTTTACAATTTGGAAATCACAAGTAGATATGGCTAAAAACAAAAATCTCACAACGGAATATAAATATCATATTTTTGACATCATTCAGGATCAAATACATCAATTTACATCTACTTTTTCTAGTACATTAATCATCATTAAATAAATAGAGAATCTATCCATGATTCAAAAGAAATATATGGAGTCAACATCCTATGGATACGACCTAACTTTGGACATTTTCTCCTTTCTTCAGTCCAACCCCTATACCTAAAAAATGTGTAGGAAAAAAATGGTCAACTATGTTTGGATTGTGCATAACCCTATACATCTCGACCTCAAGGGAACCATAAGCTATTGCATAAGAAAAGACCATCTACATAGTCTTTCGAGATCAAACCCACATTGTTTTATTTCCTGCACTTTTCCTGCATCTAAATACGTGTTAGCACATAATAAAAATAACATCCATGCAACCAATGCAAGCAACATCACTTCTACTAAGCCATCACAATCAATCATCATACGGGTTAACAACAATAATAGCATATGGTCATCAAACATCAACAATACTCAATGTCAAGGTCAAACATCAAATAGGCCATTAACAACAAATATACTTTCCAACATACTAATCATTAACTGTTAGTAGTACATCATCAATGTAAGTATAAATCAAACAAATGCGTACTATTACTTCATACTAGTGACACAATTCCAGTCCCATCTAAAGTGTACTAACCAATCAACATCTGTAACATAAATATTAAATCATCAAATGTGTGCCAACTAAAAAACATTAGTCACATAAACATCAAATCATCCAAACAATCAAGAACCATAATCAACTACTCATCGTCTGATGGTAATAATGGTAGAATACCACACACTCATCAAAATGCGATTTCACTACCATACAACAAACATATGTGATAATTACAACCAATAATTAATCACATATTTTACAATCATCCAAAATAATATATTTACGACCATTATTTCCTCTTAAGTATAAAATCAGGTTATTATTATTTATTATAAAAGGACCTTTATTTATTTTACCTCAAAACAATAATAATTCTTCAAGGATGATAGCATACTTCAAAAATCCTTTATTATACCTCTATTACTTTAAATCCATTAAAAATCATATTTTCAATCAAAAATAGTAATTTACATCAAGTTGCTTTTCAAAAACTATAATATTATTATTTTACATCAAAATAATAATATATATTAAAACCACTTTGATATTTTTCAAAACCAATTTATCTCTATTTGTCACAAAATAAAAATATTCAATATTATATTTCAAAACTCCTTTTATTATTATTTGTCTTCAAATAGTAATAATTTAACCAAAAAGCGCTTTTTGTAATATTTTCCTACTATTATTACTATTCCAAAAATATATTTCGTTTCATTATCCAAATAATGATAATAACAATATATATTTCTATAAACACTTTAAAATCATTTATATTGTCATTTACTCAAAACAATATAATCTTTACAAAAACTATATTATTATTTATGAAATCTTGCTTATTTTATAAATAATAATAAACTTCTAAAATTCAATTTAAAATAGATTTCTCACTATCATTTCAAAAATTCATAAATAATAACCTCATTAAAATTTTACATTAATTTCAGCAAAAATCCATGAAATCATTATTATTTACAAATATCACTCGAAATTTGCAAATATCCTTATTTTTCATTTATTTAATATTTTTCCTATTGTTACACAATTTCATCCATTTTATTTTAATCAATTATTTTTATTCCATTCAATTTCACTATTATTTATAATTAAACATCCAATAATATAGTAATCAACAATAAATAATCCAATCAAGGCACAACACATTTAAAATAACATAATAACAAAGTAGTCATCAATAGAACATAATATATATCAATAACTATTAATTTCCGTTAATGAATGAATATACATTTAATATTTTAAAACTCACTACTTAAAACTAATTAATCATACCAATGCATTTTTGCTAACTACTCTAAAACTTAGCAACCACTTGCCAAATTGTCTGGAACTTTAATATGAATCCAATGGAAAAACCGCACGTTAAACAGAGTTCGTATTCAAATGTTATTAAGGTTATAAGATCTCAATGACAATATCGTAAAAAATTGAAATGCCCACATTTAAATATTAATTATCTTTGCACGTACGAAAACATAGCTAGCCACCACCAGTTAGCACCCCTAACTATGAATTTTGGTCATCATTCTTGGCCAACTCCGACACCCAACTATCGATCCAAAACCAGCATAATTGTAACGACTAGCATTTTGACCCTTAAAAGTTGACACTAATACATCCACGGTATTCACGTGCCAAACATCCAAGTGCCCAAAAGATAGATTGTTGGGATGAAAGAAAAGAAAAGACAGAACAGAATCTTATAAGATGACGAGTGATATAAAATATACAGTAGATCTTTACAAAAGAAAGTTTTATATACATACAACAAACAAAGTAAACTAACTTATCATCAGCCTGGACAGTTATAACACATGTCCTTCACAAATGCTGATAAATATAACACACCAAATGCAGTGGAAATAAAGATACGTAAATACATCTTCGAGGCATCTAGCTCATCTCCTGAAGCTCCAAAGCATCCATAACTAAATCTGGAAATATGCTCGGGCTGACCCAAGCATTATAAGAAAATAACATCCGGATTAGTTTAGTAAACCATCGTGAGAAACACCATATTTTTAATGTCATAAAAACCTTTCAAAAATTAAGGTATCTCATAAGACCACGTCGCACATAAACACAGATGGATTTTTACCTTACGATAACTAAACCATTTTATTAGAAAATCTAATGATATTATAACAATGTCTAGGGTTTAAAATACATATTTAATCATAGCCAAAATGGTAAAATTAATAACATTCTAGCATATTAGGTATACAACTAAGTCTGTGAAGGCGCGTATTGAAATTGGATTCGACAAGGCACCGAGGTACCACCTGCCAAAGTACACCTCTAGGAAAAATGTACCAAGGTCAATCCTATCGACCCCTGTGAATCAGACTCGGCCTGCTCCTCTAACATGACAAGCCGGATTACATCATCCCTCAGGCACCAAGGCTGCATATATATGCACCAAGCCATGGCCCCACTCTTTTCCATGCGCATGCATACCGAAATCCATAAATATCAATCTAGATCAAGGAATGATGCTCCTAATAATAGAGAACCACATAGCTCTGAAGCATATCCCCTGTTTTAGTCATTATTGGGTTGTGAGGCTTGTGAGGTCACGATTGCCTTTTTAGTCTCTTAGCAAATACCACTTGGAATGCTAACACTTCCCTCCAAGAAACAATGCAATGCTAGGGTTCATCCATATAAGTTTCAGGATATGAACAAACCAAAGGAGCTATTTTTACTACATCCTTTTTGAAATCATCCTCATGATTAGTAGCAAGTTGTTCTTGCACTTCAAAGAACTCCATCTTCGATTCCATCATTTCAAACTAATCACGAACCTCTTCTAAAGCATAGAACACACATATGGTTTTGGAGTGGTTACGGTTTTGAGTCATCTCATATAAGTAGACTCCCTCGCTTATCGGTCGCTCCAAAACTAATCGATAGTCTACAGTAAACTCACTCACTATTCATTTATACTCTTTTAATGCTTGGAAAAATATCGATATAGTAATCTCATCGGTATAAGTATATTAACAAAACACTACACTTTTAATACTTGGAAAATGTAACCATATACTTGTCTCAACGGTATAAGTACATTCACAAAACACTACACTTCAAAAACCATACTTATTATGTCATTTGAAAACATTGCTTATTATAATCCTAGACCAAATTCCATTTTTATAAAATTCCTTTTTATAAAACTCCTTTTTATTTATAAATCTCCTTTTTATAAAAAAAAATTCATATTTATAAGACTTCTTTTATAGATCTCCAAATTTATTTATAAAACTTCTTTTATAAATCTCCAAATATAATTATAAAACACCTTTTATAAATCTCCAAATATAATTATAAAACTCCCTTTAGAAGTCTCAAATAAATCTCATCTACTTGCAATAAAACAATCATTCCAAATATCCTTATAAATTCACAAGTATGATTTATTATTCCAAAAAATGATATCAATTCCCTTTTTTTATAAAATACTATTTATAAATCTATTCTTTTATTCATAAAATATAGTTTATAAATCTCTCTCTTTTATTTATAAAATATCACTTATAAATCAATTCTTTCTATACAATATTTTATATAAAACATGGATTGAGCTCGCCACATCACCACCGACCATCACACCATCTCCGACCAACCCCAACGACTCTGCCATGCCTCAAGCTTCCTCCCTGCATTGTTGCTCTTCCCCTCGACCACCACATCGTCGGTAATTCTAAGATGATCAAAAAATGATCAACCATCAACCATGGCCAACTCCGACCATTAAAAAACTCGAGATCATCACCAAAAATCTCATCCTACCACCACGAACATAACCCCACCCTACGATCTCCATTCCGTGATCATTGAAAAATGACCATTATTCGACAACCACTATTATCGGATGATCCCCACCACCATACTCAATGAAACAATGAGTGGCTATTTTTAAAAAATATTAGAGATGATGAAGAAAAACTTCATAGTTAGTAGATTTGGTTGAATGTCAATATATTTTGAGATATTGATTTTAGAAGAGGAAGATGGACTTTTTCCTCATTCACAGGGAAGAAGAAAAGAAGGAAGGAAGAGTACTGAAGTGAATCAAACGAAGTTAAGTGGAGTTGATATGCACACTTATTACCAAGCTAACTCATTACTTCAAACTTAAACAAATCACCAAAATTCTAGACAACCATCATATCAAGAGCAAATCACTTAATGGCTTGTTGAAAAAAAATGCTTTTGATTTGATTTGTTAAAGTTTGGAAAAGAAAGTTTTGTGGTATTCTACTACACAATATCCCATTCACGTACAAACCACGAACGACGAAAATAAAAATATGATCGCATACTGGATTGGTGACAACGTGGGTTTTTAGACTCAAGGAGTTAACTAGATTTCTAGCTATGAATGATGTGACGCTCCCGAGTCAAATATGATACGAATAATATTCTGAGAAATAACAGTTGTACCTTCTATTGCAACTTTTCCTTGATCCTTAGGAGAAGGCTTACTCGAGATAGGTATATTCTCAGTGGCATAAGCATGCCCACTTTGTCCCTCCTTAGCTTGCTTTGGACATCGATTCTTGTAGTGTCCCTCCTCTTGGAAATGGTAGCATCTTCCTTTGAACTCCTCTCTCATCAGGCTCACCTTGTAGTCCTTAACAACATGTCCCTTCTTCTGACACCTACGGCATGTTATATTTCCCTTCTTGATTTTCGCCTTGGCCTTCTTGTAGTCCAAACTCCTCCTTTCTTAGCTCCACCTTGATTTTGCGATGGCCCTACCCTCTCCTTCTCCTCACTACCAATCGTTTACAACCGGGCTATTTCAACTATCAGCTCATAAGTAGCGCCCACAGGTACCTGGGTCAAAAGAACCTCCCTAAGTGGGGAATTAGGGCCTTTTATGAACTTCATAGCTGACCAAACTCAATCCAAACTTAACCATTCCCTTAAACTTACCATTATACTCCTTTAATATTGAGTCTCCTTGCTTAATTTGTATAAATTTCTCCAATTACAAACTTACTTTAGCTCTGGGCATGAATCGCGACTCAAAGCAAGTTTTGAGTTCATCCGAAGTGATTCCCTCCTCAACATTCTCCTCAGCCAATATAGTCCACGAATCTAGAGCCTCCCCTTTCAGATGCAATGCATCCATCCTCCTCTTGATCTGGTCTTCCCATCCAAGCTCTCGAAATATACGTTTGCTATCGTTAATCCAAGCCCTCATCTCCACGAAACCTTTACCTCCCATATGCACCCGTCCTCCCATATCATGGAAGTCTTTACACAATTTGGGGAAATCTAGTAGGCAAGGTGCTGCTTTAGCAGGCGGGCCAACGGGTGTCGCTAGTGCAGCTTGTTGAGGAATGTGAACTTGTCCTACATGCTTTAGGTATTTCTTGAACCATTCTTAAAATAAAGATTTTCCTAGTGTGTTTAAGTATGTTCAAATAAGGGTGTGTGTGTAGTAGGGTTTTTAAAAATACTTTCAAAAATAACAAATACGTACTCTTACATATACATATCCCCGTTGATCGGGTAATCTAACTCTGATACCAAATGTAACAATCCACCTCGAAATGGACCTAATTTTCGACCAATAAGAGCCCATCGAAGCTTAGAGCCATTTCAAAGTTGGCTGTTGGTTGGTAAAATTGATACAATAAACAATATACATAATTTTCTATCTATGCCATCTGAATCTGACAGCGAAAAGGATAGAATATAATATCAAAAATAAGTATCCATTTAATAAAAATTCAAATCTCAGAAGTACAAAATATCATCTCAAATATCCAAATTACAATATCCCAAAGTAACAACATGTTTGAAACTGAGTACATCAAAATATATCAAAACATAAATTGCTAGATAACTAGCATAGGTCATCGCCTCTACCTTTATCTTCTCAATCAGCATCGATTCCCCTAACCTGTGTGTAGTAATAAGGAGGGGTCAAAACAACAATGTATGGTGAATGAAAATCTCAAGTCTTACCATAATAGTATTTGGGCAATATCATTTAGATAAGTAATATGTCTTGCGCATCCTAAACTATATCCTACCAAGAATACCTCCAACTGTAAGTCCAAAGGCTCTTCCAATCCAACTCTATAACTTATGCACTTCCAGTCCGACTTTATAACTTGCCTTCAACTGTAGGCCAAAGGCCATTTCCAATTACATGTAACAACCATCAGTCATGTCCTAACAAAATGAGAGAAAGTACACGAGCCACTTAATACTTCTTTAATGGGAATTAGGAAGACTCTGATCATTTAATACCTATAATCTAGGTAAATCACCATCATTTAAAACCTAACCTAAGGCACACCCCTCTTTAGTACTTCCTAACTGACATCGCATGAAATCTCATTATGCCACTTAATACTTCTTTATGGAAAGAGGTGAACCCTACAATAGCCACTTAATAACTCGACCCCAAAATGGACCTCTCTTGAGATTCCCTACTACTGCACCTAAATAATAATCTAGACCATTTAATACTTCTTAAGAAGGAAGGATGCAGATCCTATAATAGCCACTTAATACCCTCGACCCAGAAGCAGGTCGTACGTCGTATGACCTATAAACCAAACTGTGATGTTTCAGTGTCTCAAATTAAACCGACTATTCGTAGGTGCCGGTAGACTGATTAACTGGGCAGACTTACCCTACAGAATTATAACTGACCTCCCGTCCCCTATGGGTACTTATTATAGGTGATGTCTCACATCAGTCCCAAAGTCACACTACTGGTAGCTAGATTAGATGGGTAGACTTCTGTGTGCTTTTTACTGACCTCGTATCCCTATAACTTGGTCATAATTTCACTCCCCTAACATACTACTATACACACACACATCCCTCATCGCATTTTTCATTAAGGTCATATAAGGATAACTCCTCATTCCGTCTTCAATTGTGGATTAATTTCTATAACTATCCTTACTTCCTATGGGGTTTAATGCTAATTACTAACCTATTTATTCTATATGATTAATACATTATTAATTATATGCTAATAATATATTAATACGCTAATATATTTGTACATACGTAAATTAGGCTAACTAAATATTCCTAAGCGTACGTAGATTTCTGCATCCTATACTAGTCATTTTAAATGTCGAAACTTCCAATTCATACAAGTCTAACTCCATACAATAACTTACAAATTAGCTAATATCCTTAGCCATACAATAGACTTGAATAAAAAATATAACCAAAACTAAACTTATTTTATACTAATATAGTAGAATCAACACCTATAAAACTTACAATTAAATCCTTTATATTCTATTCAACATTTATACATACAATGAAAAAGAGTTCATATCTAAATTACAGAAACAGGCGGTGCAAACTACAAATAGGAGAATATGTACTTTACACATTATTTCATAACTTATTTTCTTTTTGAACCCATTATCACAACAAAAGAGAAAAGTTGTAGTGGAATGGAATATAAAATATTCAAACTGCAATAATAAAACAAATTCAACTATTTTAATATAAACAATTGAGATTAAAATAAGCATAAGAATTGACATTTCATTTTGGGCAAATTTGGGGTTTTAGTTTTAGGGTTTTCATGAACAAAATCCCCCAAGGAACAAAACAATTCCAAACTTCTACTATACAAATACTAAAAATGTGAAAAATAAGATTTCCAACTTACAAATAATTTTTCTGCCTACTTTTGGATTTGATTCATGCCGCTCTTAATTTCTCATTCAGGCTCTTCTTTTTGAAATATACAACAATTGGATTGTATAAAAATTAGATTTAGAATCCAAGGATTAAAGAAGAATAAAAATCGAAGAACAAATATGTAAATAAACCTATTACCTCTTTCTCTTAGACTGAACCCTTGAAACTAATCGTGGAATAAGACCGATAGAGCTTCGCTAGCATTCTAGATAATTTGTGAATAAAAGTGAGGAGGCTAGCCTCTTATTTGTAGCAGTTAGAATGCACCATAGCGTCTGATTTAGGTCAGTTTAAGATAATAAAATCCGGGCCGTTAATGCCTAATCTAACCCTAGCCGTCTCAACTAGACGGTCGACTGCCCATCCTCAAGCGGTCGACCGTTCATGATGAGGGGGTTGACCAGTCCACTTATTTGGAACGTGAATTAACATTGACGTTTTGTTTTTTATTTAATTCCAATTTTGTTAACGTTGTTCTCTAATGTTAATTATCCATTAACGTAAAAAATATTTATTACCTATTTAATTTTCATGTTAACGTTATTTAATTTTAAATTTTGAATTCCTTTGAATTATTTTAAATTTTAAAAACTTCAAATGTCAATAACTTTTCCGTCTGAGCTTCGATTGCAAAATTTTATATAAGAAAGTTGATAAGAAATTCGCCACGAACGCAGCGGTGTAGCTTTCATGCCCAAATTCCAACATTTACAAAATTCCATTTTTGAACTCATTATTATTTAATTAATTTCCTATTAATTTTTATGAGGTGTTAAAATATATATTATATTGTATATTATAAATATTTCTAAAACTTACACTATATGAACACACACGCATACATACGTACGTATACATACACGTGTGTGTATACACACATGTGTGTATGTATGTATTAATTTAAATACATGCTTAATATATATATAGACACACGAACACACATAAATGTAAATTACTAAACATATTAAATGTTAGTATATTTACATTTCAAATTTGAATTTTAAAATAATGGTTTGACTAAATGAAAACTTACTACCTTTTAAAACTATACACATGTATGTTAAATTTTATTATTAGATCACAACACCAGAATTGTCTTTCCCAACGGTTATAAAATTTGTAATGGTTATAACCATGAAGAGTAGGTGCATGGCATATTTTGTAAAAGTTTTCAAATTTGTAACCAGTGCATTTACTAATGGATTTTACCACTGGAAATTTTCAAATTTTGTAACAGTTTTTCACAATGGCTATAACGTTAGAGATGTGGAATTTGCCAACAGTTATAAGTGTTGGGAATTGTGAATTTCCCAGTGGTTACTACAATTGGGAATGGTGAATTTCCCAATGGTTATAACCATTGGGAGATTCACAATTCCCAACTCTTATAACCATTGGGAATTTCCCAATCCCAAACGTTATAGCCACTGTGAAAACTGTTACAAAATATGAAATTTTCCAACGGTAATATCCGTTAGTAAATGTACCGGTTACCAACAATTATAACAGTTAGTAGACAGTGCATTTACCAATGAATATTGTTAGGGTTATTCTAAGGATCTCTACATAACTAGATTTGAGAAGAGAAAAAAACAATAGGCGTATAATTTTTTCCAAACAACATTTATTAATTCCTCGAAAAATTACAAGAGAAAGCTTTAAAATTGAGAAGAAACCTCAACCTTCAAAACTCTAATACAAACCCATTTCACCACACACTTATAGTGAATCCTATATATATATCTATTTATAATATCCTTGATTAATGTCTTCTTTAATCAGTTGATTAAGTAATTAATTGATTACTTCCATCTTCTAAAATAGTTCCTTCCCATGTAGATAATTTATTCCATTCTTTAATGCAATTAATATTCTTTAATCACTCTCTAAAAATGTACGGAATACATAAAAGAGGCAATATATTTGAGTCATAATTCCACTTTGATTCACAATATCTCCAAAATATACTTTAATTTGGAAACGTTGTATCATCGAAATCTAAATCTCCACCTTGATACTATATTTTCGTAAGTATCATCCAAGCTCCACCTTCAACCTCAAATTCTAAACAATCTCCAGTATTACTATGGAAATAAATGTCTCCATTCAAAAATCTAGCTAATCTCCAAATCGCCTAACCATACATGCCCCCAATTGAACATGCATATCATCAATAAATCAAAAGTGCTTATAATACCACAAAGGCCTTCATGCAGTCATTATGGATTTTTGTTTCTAGTTCCACCTTATTTCAAACAAACTTGTATCTCCAACACCACTTTGGAAAGTCCCTTCATTCTCCATTGTTTTCCCATGCAATTTATACACATTATTTTTTTCGCTTTTTTCTTGCATTTTCTCTCTATTACCCTTTCAAACCCTTGAGTCTCCACCTCGAGTTGAAAAGTTGCAGTATTTTTTTCCAATTATCCTACTGAAACAAGATTCTTCTTGATTTTTGGGGCATACCTAATTCCCATGAGTTTCATTACCTTCCATCATACATTTTCAGCCTAACCGAATATATACCATTCACCTTAATATCTCTACCTTCAATGGGCTCCACCTTGCTTTCCTGCACCGTATAATCAATGAATGTTCCCTTTTGATTGTATATATGGAATACCCGAATCAAAGCAACCGCTCATCACTTTTCGTCTGTCAACATAGAGATTATCATTACTAATACCAAAATTCACCTCGTTGCTACCGCCTTCCTCAAGCTCGTCTTTTCCTCCCTCTAATGCTTCTGTCCTTTATTTATCTCTTTAGCTTATTGCAAAATTTTAGCCGATGACCCGTTTTTTCACAGTAATAGCAAACAAAATCCTTTCCATGTTCAATCTAATTGATCATCTTTCCATTTTTGGATGGTTACCCCTCCTTGCAAGATAAACCTCTTTAATCGGATTTCCACTTTACCATTCTTCCTTATCCATTTCTTCCATTAGGTTCATCCTCTGCATCTCCTCATTAAGCAGACTACTAACCACCGAACCCATTAAAACAACTACATCTGAATTTGAGTTGTTTAATACAACCACAAACTCTTCGGTAATGACTCATGACATCAAGGCATGTGTCTCATCATCCACCTTGTAGTTCACAGTCATTAATTGATTCAAAATTGCTTGAAAATCATTAAGAAGCTCTTCAATTGACCCACCTTCTTTCAGCTTCATATTTATCAATCTTCTCATTGGAAGAACCATGTTTAATGCAGAGTTCTTCGCATAAGTACCTTACAAATTCTTCCAAATTGCATAAGTCGATGTTTCATTAGAAATAATATGGAACACCTTATACTCTAAAAAAACACCGAATAACCATAGCCTTTATCCAAAATTTTCCATTTCGCTTCGGTTACACCACTTGGTTTCTCCCTTTTGTTTTTCAGTGGTTGGTAAAGACCATTGAGGTATAAAAAATCCTCCATCTTCGCCTTCCATAAGCCTCGGTTTCTGCTATTGAGTTTTATCACACTTATCTTCTCCATAACCAAACTCTCTTAAGAAAATTTTATGTAATAGGCTTTGATACCAACCGTTAAGGTTTATCCCAAGGATCCCTAAATAATTAGATTTGAAAAGAGATAAAAAGCGAAGAAAAACAATAGACTGGTAATTTCCTTCAAATAACCATTGTTAATTCCTCCAAAAGATTACAAGAAAAGCCTTAAAATTGAGAAATCTCAATCCCCGTAAACCTAATACAAAACCCTTTTCACCACACATTTATAATGAACCTTATACATGTTTATTTATAATAGCCTGGATAAAATAACTTCTTTAATTAGTTGATTAAGAAATTGATTGATTGCTTCCATCTTTTAAAATAAATCCTTTTCAAGCGGATAATTCCTTGCCTTGTTAACCCAATAAAAAATGCAATTAATATTCATTAATCACTCTCCGAATTTACGAAATCTGCAAAAGAGGCAGTACATTTGTGTCAAAAATCAACCTTGACTCAAAATATCTCCAAAATCTACTTTAATTTTGAAATATTGTATCGTAGAAATTTAACAAATATTACCTTTGTAATGTACACACTATACTGTTACAATATTTTAATCAGTAACAGTTATAAATGTTATGATTCTGTTTAGCTGAACTATATTTGGTTTAGCATCTTATGCTACTATCACTTATCATCATGCCGAATTCAAATTTATAGCAAACATATAACCAAATTTCCAAACCAATGTATCATCAAATTTCAAAACAAACATCAAACACACACACACACACACACACTTCATACTAAATCCTATAAATTTCATTGTATGACAACTTCAATTTACATATAACTTCAAACTCTACGACTATAAAATGTCAAGAAGCTTATAAATAATGCATGTGGCACTCTGATCAAACTACAAAACCTTCATCAACTTAGCTCGAACAGCGTGTAATGACCATAAACTGGCTCATCAGGATCAAGAACATCCTCCACCCAAACAAATTTTTCTCCATCTATAATCTTTCCACCATGAAAAATCTTTTATGTTACAAGATGTCCTTTCCTGTGAAAATTTATCTAAGATTCAATGGAATTGGTGAATAACAAGCATATAATTTATTGGTGATTAAATACATACGGATGGTCTCAAGACTTTAAATGTATATGGATGTTTATCAAATTAATGTATGTCATACTCATTACTTTTATGGAAACTGTTTTGATTGAATACTAACAATATTTTCAACTGCACATGGAAATACCTCCCCAAATTTTCTATATTACGTGCAATTTCCTGAGCGATTGCTTATGTAGACTTACTTTCCATATCTCCATTTCCTATACAGAAAATGTTAATAAATTCATAAATTATACTTTATTATAAAGATTAACTATGAAATGCTTAGTCATTTGTATGTATTCCTTGAGTTTCTGAACCAATAGAAGCTGCTATTAAAGAATTATAGTTAGATCAAATAAGTGACTTGGAGTCATCGTCGGGCTTTTATGGTCAACCTATCTCTACTTCTAACTCTTTTCTGGTTTAAATTTGCGTGCATCTGTATAAATAATATTGATACTCTCAACATGTAGGTTCTTGTGTAAAGCTGTTAGTAATTATTCTTGTGTAAAGCTATTAATAATCATAATCTCGACATGCGTTTGTACAATGTAACATCCCTTTTAGAAAGTTAACATAAAGATCTTGTAGCATAGTGGTTAATGCATGGTGTTGCTTTATGAGATGGTGAGAGTTCAAATTCGATAGTTGTCACATTTGGTATCAAAGCCTATACCCAGCCAGAATTGTGTGTTGTAATGCTGCAGATGTCAATCGGTGTGGTACCGATGCATGTTACAAGCACAATTCCTGGATTGTGCGATGATGAGCCAGCAAGGATGTTAGGCTCTTTAAAGGGAGTAGTTTGTAACATCCCATTCAAAAGGTTAACAAAATATCTTTTAGCCCAGTGGTTGGTGCGTGGTGTTGCTTACTGGGATAAGGGGGTTAAAATCCCATGGTCGTCCCAACTAATAAAATTTCAACAGCATCTCTTTTGCACGAGAAGCCTTCCAGCAAATCGCAATCACAATATATACATATACACAATCAAAGCACGATTGGATTCACATTATAAAACTAAAAATACTACCCCATGGGTGTAATATCATATATATATTATAATATAATGTTCATGTCACATAGCATACACATGTAATAGACAAAGAACTTACCCTGCGTTTGCAAGTATAGCGTTCATACTTTCTTTTTCGACCCAAATATAAGGAAGAGAGTAAAAAAGCAATTAAAAAGCCTTTGTTTACTTACAAATTCATCCAAACATCAATTGACATATAAATGACATATTATTTTCCTATTTTGAAATTTATTGTTTTCATTTTTTAACAACTTTACATGAGATTATAAGAGGAAAAAAGCATCCACTAAGGTTTCTGCTAATCAGACACAGACCTAAGAATACAATATATTGGAAAGACAATACCATAATCTTTAATTGATTATTAATAGCTATATATAAAGCATGTATAAATCAAAGAAAAATAGTCCCAGTCATTATACTTTTGATAATTAACCATGAATGCAAGCATGAGAACAATCAATTGAATTCAGCATGGTATATATTGTGATTTTCCACAAAACAAATTTTTTATTGTTTCAAGATTCACCTGTATCAGGCATTATACAAAAATATGCTAATGGGATCCGCAACTTTTGTAAAGCAATGATAATGAATAAAATTTAGATCAAAGAACTTCCATTTCACCTATATTTTCAGTTATGTTTTATACTTCTATATTAAATATACATATTTCACATATTGTCGGCTCATTATAGACTGAAAATTATGACTAATTTCAAGCATTATTTTGTTGCATCTAGAAAATTTTCAATAATATAAAGCAAATTGTTATGTACTAATAAATATAGCCCTTTCTCTTGTGAAGACACATTTCAAAGTCCAAATGAACTTGTAGGAAGATGAGTTAAATAGTGTATTCGATTATATAGTGCTACTTCTCAAATGTTAGTAGCATTCATTGTGACATAAGTGGGTTTGCTAGAAAAATTAGTATCAAAGAAACCTATGTCTATCTATACTAATCTTATCTTGCCTTATACTATATATCCTATTAGCAAATCTCCCTCGATATTTTTCCTGTTTACTCGTAATTTTAAAATTAAAATACTCCACTCTCATTGATTCACTCAATTCTTAAGCATCCTTTATTTCATGAGCTTCCCACCAAAGTTCGAGTCCACATTTATCAAATATATTTTAGAACCACTCAACTCTCACTAATTCCTTTTATTGCAAGGAAGACCCATGGTACCCCATTATTCATATATTGTCTAATACATTTTAGTCTTATGATATATGTGTGTGTGTGTGTTATATTAGCGAATCTCCCTCGATATTTTTCCTATTTTCTCATAATTTTAAGATTAAAGTACTCCACTCTCGTTGGTTCGCTCAATTCTTAAGCATCCTATATTTCATGAGCTTCCCACCCAAGTTCGAGTCCCGCTAACCACATTTATCAAATATATTTTAGAACTGCTCGACTCTCACTAATTCCTTCTCTCACTAATTCCTTCTATTGCAAGGAAGACCCAAGGAGTCCCAGTATTCATATATTATCTGACACATGTTAGAATCACAAAGTTCAATAATATAGTTTTACTCATTTTCCTTTGGGTGTCATTTTTCTTTATAATTTCTATCAAATTTCGAGTTTACATCCTATGCATTATTTCAAATAAGTAAACATGATCCAGTTCAAAATTTATTGGTTCTACTTTTGAAATTTAAAACATTCTTGGTAAATATTAAATATCATCAAATATATACGGTAAAAATGATAAGAGTGAAGGAAAATAAATAAGTCAAGTCTACGATTTTACTATTTTTTCTCACTACCTCAAGCAAAATCCATGGATTTTTGCTATCCTCGATTTATCTAATACATTTTAAAATCATGAAGTTCTATATTATAGTTTTAATCCTTTTCTTTTAGGACTCTTCTTTCTTTGTCATTTCTATCAGAACTAGCATTCAAATTGTTCCAGGTTTTCCGCATTTATTTTAGATAAGTAAGCATGATCCAATTTGGTATTTTATTAATTTTTGTTTTCGAAATTTAAAACTTTATTGATAAATCGGATCTCGAATTTAAATCCTACATATTTTTATTTATTATTTTATACAAGTAAGCACGATCCCTTTTAAATTTTATTGGTTCTTTTTCTGAAATTTAAATTATTACTGATGAACAATAAATATCTTTAAACACATGTACTAAAATTGTGAAGAAATAGACAAATAAATCAATTATATAGCTTTTTTCTTTTTCTCTCTATCCCAAGCAAGACCCATGAAATCTCACTATCCTTAATTTATCTAATACAATTTAAAATTATGAAGTTTAATAATATAGTTTAATCTTTTTTTCTTTTAGGATGCTTCTTTCTTTATCGTTTTTATCAAAAATTTAGTTCAAATCTTACAAAAAAATTGTATTTACTTTAGATAAGTAAGCATGATCCAGTTTTGCATTTTATTGATCCTATTTTCTGAAATTTATAACTTCATCGATAAAAAAATAAATATCTTTAACCATGCGTAGTAAAGCTATTGACATGAAAAAATAAACTAAGAAATAAATTATAACATAAATAATAATAAGTATCGACATGGTTTTGTCTATACTTTATTTTTTTTAACATCTCTTGCTATGAAAATTATGATTTACTTATAACGAAGAGTTTAGATGCGACAAAGAATGTTGAAATCAACTTGAATTTAAATATACAATTTATTTAATCTTCAATTTTTTATTTTTATACTATCATATAATAGATTTTATTTTAATTATAAACAGATTAGGTAGTTCGAAATATATTGGAAAATGGAATTTTACCATTACTTTTATATCAATACCGATATATACTAGCTTATAATTATAAACATATTAAGCGGTTAAAATTTTATTGTCAAAGATCGAATTTTACATGGGATTCCAATGATTATTGTATAAATTTTATTGTTTCAAGTTGGAAGAAATGGATATCCGCTTCTTAGTACAAGTTCCATAATTTATATAAAGTTGCATTAGTAAAATTGGATGTGTAAATATCAAGTAAGAGTAAAAAATTAGTGCTTATACTCAAATAAACACTATTAATGAACTATTTTTTTTATACATCGGTTGATTTTTGATAGAAAATTATACGATATTACATGGTTTTCGATATTATATGAATCTCAAAATATATTTTTTCATTCACGAATTATTATAGTTGTTAATTGGGTTTTTAACCTAATAGAATTCGAAGAGAATTAGAACATCTACAACAGGTCAAAAAATCTCAAGGATCGACTAAGAAGACCAAAAGGAAAAGAAGAGAAAGACTAAAGAAGAAAAATGCCAAAACAAGCTAAGGCGATGGATCGCTAGCGATCCATAAAGCTTGCTCGTGGATCCTCCAGTCCTATTGCATCATGATCTAATATGTCCCCTAGAGACGCTTGCCAAGTTTCATAGCATGCCAAACAATCTAGCTCGAGAAGTGAAGACTCACTGGATTCAAGCTCTTTGATCAAAAGCAGCGAACTTAAAATAGACCTACAAAACTCATTCAAAGTCGGATTGACTTGAAATTTTGGGTGAACATTTAGAAGACATAGAAGAAGATTAAAAAAATAAGAGAATTTAGAGGTGATTTGATGGATCGCTAGTGACCCATCTAGATTGCGCCCCACCACCTCAAATTTTTATGGTGGGTCCTTGACACCCTCTAGAGTGTTCCTACAAAGTTTCGTTCGATTTCGCTAAGATTTGAGCGAGTTATGGATGATTCTTCTGGACCAAATGACCCATAAAGACGAATAATCAAACTAATTCCAAATGACTTGATACTTGGATAAGGCACTTAAATAGAAGATAGGAAGACAACCAAACAAAGATCACTCAAAAATATGCTAAGTGGATGGATAGCTGGCGATCCATCCCCTATGGATAGCTAGCGATCCATCAAGATAGGTCAGATCGCCCTCAAACTTTTTGAGCTCCTACATAGCACTAAGTAAAGGATTTTGGTAGAAAAATATGCTAAGTTGATCGATAGCTAGCGATCCATCCCCTATGGATAGCTAGCGATCCATCTATGGATTACTAGCGATCCATAGAAATGACTCGGATTGATTTGAGATTTTCGGTGATGAATTAGCATAACAACTGGACTTTTCTGCACTTGGACTTCTGGCCCAACACTCACTGAATTCTCCTATAAATACTCACCTACCTACAACTAGAGTTGGATCTTTTTCGGAGAGAGCCGCCATTACTCTACTGGAATTCCTTTACTTCTTCAATTTTCTTCTTCCTCACAAAAGTCATCAAGAGGGTTACTGTGATTCTCCAGTCAAACCCTTATACTTGTGACTTATTCTAACTCATTGTAACTTAGACCTAAGGACTAACTAGTTGATATCCAGATAGATTCAACTAGTATAATCATAATAAAGATTGATTAAAGTGGACGTAGGCCAGAGTCAGCCGGACCACTATAAAAATTATGTGTCTCTTTTCTTGCTTCTGCTTCTAATTTGATGTTTATTTGAGATTTGGATTATCTGCACTGGTGTTTTCACACTTGATCCAGGGTGTCGATCCATTTTTTGGGTTAACAGTAGTAAAATCTCTATGTTTACAATTATATATTTAATCTAAAATTCATTGTGTGTTGAAAGGCTCAAAGCCCCATATGTACACTATTAGAGAATAACATAAGTGGATATTCCTACTACATTTTTTACATTATTATCAATTTCAAATCAAGAGTTAACAAACATAATATTATGAAAGAAACACATAAACATTGATTTTTTTTATTAAAAGCCTAATTTCTATGCATGCATCTCTTATGAATGCATAGAAGGTACAAATGCTAAATACTATAGTTGTTAAAATTCATAACTAAAGTATAATAACTAGAATATATAAAGTAATTTTATTTTATAACGTGGTTGTAAAATCTTGATGTTATTAGGGTTTAACTGTTTGGTGAAAATTGAGAAAGTTCATGACATGATGCACTATAGCACATATATTATCCTCCATTAATTATATCTCATTTCAAGAATGAGGAAGGAAAGTTTGATTTCACTTTATGCTTTTGGACTATAAAAAAATATTATGTTTTTAATTTCAGAGAACTAATATTCAATGTTAGTTTTGTACAACATTACAGATAAATATATAATATACTTGGATTTAGCATTTGGAATTTCCATTATAACAATTATAATTACATCCTGTATATAGCTTACAAAATTATCAACATATCGTGTTCTTTTTTTATAAATTTTTGAGAATTAATTCTTTGCTTCAAGTGAACCCCCGCTTGATGCCTCAAAATAAACACAAGATAAAATAGACAATTTAAACAATTACGTCACTACTTCTCACCATGTCTTTCTTCTCCCTCATTCTCTAGAACCCTCGAAAATAAAATGGGTTTTCAAAAAAATCCACTCTTCAGGATTTTATACATCTTCTGCATTACGTCAGTTACAGATGTAGATGATAACTATCGTGTATACAACTCCCAATCATACCCTTCCTACCAAATAATTACAGCTTAATTTACAGTTTCAAATCAAGTAGTATCTTATCTTCAATTTTTGCCCATCATTAGGTATTTTATGCTACTGATAATTTGCAATAAAGTAATTTTGGTGATTTCAAAATAATAAATAATGATTTCTGAATCAGATGTATCGATTATTTTAGTATGGATTTACTTAAATTTTATGACATAATTTTTTCCCCAAAGTATGTTTTATCAATTTCATTCTCTATATTCACCCTTGCTATAGTTCTTATACATATAAATGATTAATGTTATCATCAAATTTTTTGTGGCGTTTATTTACTTATATATAGTTTAGCTACCTTTTTTGGTTAATTGGGTTTTAATATAGCACATTTGTGCTTTGGATTTTATTTTATAAAATAAATGTAATGTTCTTTATATGCTCTTATTACCTATTTTGGTAAGATTTGTCAACGTATTCATTTTTATTTCAAACTAAACTTACATCTTTGTTTGTACCAAGCTTCATTAATTGAACTATTATATTTCAGAGTTGCATTTGCAACATATATTTTGAATGTTTTTTTCCCATTTCGAGGGTAGTATTTATGTACCTAATATGCCTTATTATGTCTATTTAATATCATTTTTTACTACCTTTTTTTAACCTTGAATGATACTTCCTCAATTATGACCTTAGCATTGAATCTTTTACTTTAAGTATATTAGAGTACAAAAGTTGAAATGCTAGTTTCCAACCTTTCTTTACACCAAGATTATTTTATTACAGGAGATATGGAAGATGAGTGCTGATCACTTTTCTTACTTGCTAGATGTTACCAAAAATGGACAATTGGAATATAATTATTTTTTAGCAAAAAGCTTGTTTCCTTAACAGTATGTATATCAAGTTGTAAATGCAAGTTGTTACCAAAAATACTGATATAAGGAGATAAAGAATTTGGCCATTTCATTTAGCACTAATAAGTATTCTTATTACTGAGTTTGTATAATATACTTTTGCTTCGTATTTCATTTTTTCAAAATTAATAGGGTAAATTACTTGGAAATAGACCTACACTGCAAGGTTAGCAAATACATCTTAAAATATCACCATTATATAAGCTTATCCACATACATATCATAAAATGCATTCCTCGATGCTAGAAGAATTAGTAAAAATGTTGGAGGCAAATAGATAGTTGCTACACTTTCTCAGCAATGAACACTAGATCTCTATTATAGCTCAAAAGTTAAAATTTCCTAAATTTTAATACTAACTTCTTCCATAATAATAATAATTTATACTACAATCTATAGAGTACACCAACAATTTTTCAAAGTATCACCGTTGAAATCGGTCCAGTTGTGAACACACAAAGAGATTTAGTTAATTCAGCTTAGATGTGAATTAATGTGGTCAATCAGGTACTATAAGATTGTCGTCAACTAAACTGCTGATAAATGAAAATAATAAAAGCATAACTTTTGTTCATTTAGAAGACGAGAAGAAACCTGCCAACAGTGATAAAATAACAGACTGTAGTGATCTTACACCGAATGTAAAGGGTGTTTGAAAGGGCATCACATTATCATACGTCTACACCATCTCCAATGGTCAATTTTGAAAAATATTTTATAACATTTATAAAATTTCTTACATATGTTAAATTTAATCTTTGAATTTAAAAATATTATTTATAATTCAAAATAGATCATGAAAATTAGCCTGATACCCAAAATCAAATCGGGCCTTTATATTGGAGATAACCTTTGAGCTTACATCATCATTCGAGCTAGGTCAGTAGCTAAGTAGGGTAGAGTACTTGATTATAAATTTCAACTATAGAAAAATTTCCATTTTTAGATATTATTGAGCCTATGAAGTCTAAATTATTATAGATCCTGTTTAAATAATTCGAAATAAAACCTTTATGTTATTTAATTTGTTATATAAAACTAATGATTGTATTTATATAACATATATGTGTATCAAAATACATATACGTACATAATGCACATACACCATATAGAACTGTATATGTTTTAATGTGACCATATATAAGTGTTGGAATTTACACCGCAATGGACATATTTGTCCCTTTATATACATATTTATTATCCATAATTAATTTATTATTTATATATATTTATATGTATATGTGTATATATAATATTAATTTTTTTATTTTAAAAATGTTAACCAGTTCAAATTGATTTGATTTAATATCTAAATTATCTTTAGATGGTTTAAAATCCAGATCTAAATCTAAGAGATAAAATCTATTTTAAATTAAAATTAAAATTTTAAGTATGGATTTGATTATATATATACATAACTATAATTCTTTTAAATAAAAAATTAAAATATTTTAAATTTTAATTTAAAATATTTATTCATAAAATATTAGTTGGTAAATATAGTTACATATAAAATAATTCAAACGTGGATTGGTTTTCCTAACTTTCGACCGAAAACATTTTTATTTAAATCTTTTATCATTTTTCATTTTACAAATCTGTATAGGTTTGTTTTAATTATATACACATAATGCAAATTCGTATGAATTTACATTAAAATAAATTTTTTATATAATGTAAACCAATACGGATTTACATTAGTAAAAAGGATATTTATAAATTTTTTAAAATACATTTTTTATTTAAAATTTAAATATATATATGTATATATATATATATATTATTAATTATCTTTTAATATTTATTTATTTGGAATATATATATATATATATATATATATATATATATATATATATATATGCGTGTGCGCGCGCATGTGAGTGAGTTTTTAAATAGATTAGTTATACATATAAATATATCAATTACAAAATTTATATTTTAAATTTCACAAAATATCAAAAGTTCATTTTAAATTTCAAAAATAATAATATTTAAATTATATGAATAAGGCCGAAAATATATACATAATATTTATGATGTATATATTTTTTCTTTATTTAAGTACATATAAATAATATTTGACAACAAATACATATTTAAATTTGTTATAATATACTGCATTTACATAATCAGCAGAAAATTTAGCATTCAACAATTTTCGGCTCAAAAATGGTCGTTGTAATCTCTTCCCTGATTCGTCTCTTACTGCTCTTTCCTTAACCCTAGTTTCCTTCACCCCTCCCCCCTTGTCTTCACTTTCGCTCCCTCGTGCCTTCCTCTCCCAGTAATAAATCTCCGACCCTTCCCTTGTAAACTTCGTTAAAGAGATCTAGATGCCCCTTCAATGTTCTATAATCTATGTCCAATCATGTCTCTCCACCTCTTGAGTATGTCGTAGCTGATTGTGATTTCCCTTCTCTCACTTCCTGTAAGGCCGTGTTTTCTGTTGTCTTTATTAATCTGTTTTGTGCTTTGGAATCGTCCTTGCTAGGCATCAATCCATCTAGCCCGCCATTATCAGGTGTCCCCACTCCTGAGATACGTGAAGGTATGGAAACCCATATCTCTCTTTTGTTGCCTGCCTCTTCCGTCGGAGGTCGATGGCAGCCATCTGAAAATTATGATGATGTTGATTTATTGTGTAAAGAGATTTTGAAGGACGTGGGTGAAGAGGTAGGGCATGCTAAAGTAGGAAATGTTGAACGCACGCGAGGTGCTTGCTTGAATGCCTGTAATGAAATATGAGTAGATTTAGCATTTGTGCAATGGTCAGAATCTCTTCGAGCTTCTGTTTCTATAAAAGCAAATCACAAGTGATCCTCCCTATTTGTTGCAATGCCTAGAAATGTTAGTGATTATGTTCCGCTCTTTTTATATTGAGGAGGTCCGCCGTGCTATGGTTCCTCCGGTCAAAGTTTTAGAAGCTAGTGCTGAATTTTGGTTGGATTATTTAGTAGGATTTTTCCTTGATTCCAATTCTCCATATATTGTAAAAGATGACAACTTTGGAAGATTAAGGGTGGACTTTAAGTCCACTTTGATAACTCTTTGTTCTTTTTCAAGTTGTCTAGGAAAGAAGAAAGGATTCGTGTTCTATCCTTCCATTATTGATGGTCAACCTTTCATTATCACCCCTTGAAGTTCGACGGTCGATAAAGCTAACGAACAAATTCAATCTATTCAAGTCTGCGCACATTTTACTTATATTCCTTCTATGTTGCAACTCATGATTGGCTTAAGCTGGTTAGCTAGTATTGTCAGTCGTCTTAGATATTTTGATGCCAACACAGTATCTCGTAATAAGCTTGTATATGCCAAGGCTCTTATCAAAATAATCCTTGAAATGCCTTTACCTTCCCAAATATATGTTCGTATTGCGGAAGGGCTTGTTACTGTCGTTGTTGTCCGTTCCAGTTGAAAACCTTATATATGCACGACTTGTCACACTTTTGGTCACCTAATGGAAGCTTGTTTTCTTCGGTCCATCGATGCTTTTGTTTCGCTTTCTGATAGGATCCCACTCCCTCGACCTCCAGTCTTGAAGTGGGTCCTAAAAGTTCATTCCCAGACCGTGCCTCTGGTTACTAATGATGTCATAATTGTAGTTGATGACAGAGCAAAGGCTTAATCTGTTGCGACACTTCCATCTTCTAAAGATATTTTTTGGGATTCGTCCGACAAGCTTGGATTCATGAGCCTTCTGAAATGAGGTATGATCCTAAGGATGAAAGTTTTTACAAATATGTAAGTGGAGATTAAGAAGATAAACGACTATTTTATAATGTAGAGGACGAAGGCCTTACTCATTCAGTGTTTGGTCAGTTTGGCGATTTGAATCGATTTCTTCTATCGGATGTTTCATAGGATAAGAAATTCTTTTACGGCTCAGATTTAGTGGATTTTGTCTCTTCTTTAGCTACTTTTTTTTCAGGGTTTTTTCATGTTATTGGGCCTGAATCTACGTATGAGGGTAGTGGATCCTCCTCTTTGGAGGGGGAGGGGGGTTAGATTTTGGTTAGTTGATTAAATAGTTTGGTAATGTGGCCAAACTCATGTGCTTTTCTTTTTTTCTAGCTGTTCTGGTGCATGTGTCGAGCACCAGTTTCTTATTCATTTATATATATGAATGACCCACAATAAATGTCGGCAAGCTTTGCTAAAAAAAGGATGAGCATCTTATGTGAATGTAAATAACCTATAAAATATGAAGTTACCAAAATTTTGAAGCCAATGAATAACACTTTGAGTATTGAATAGAACTCCCTTTAGATTCGATCTAGGCTTCTCTAGAAAGTGTAGCCGAGTAGAAGGGAATATCACTCCTTAAAATAGATTTATTTGAATTGAATTTGGTTTTAAAATAAAGGTGAAAACATGCTTGTATTTTTGGCCAAGATGGGATAAAGGGGAGCTAAAAGTAAAGTAAAAGTGTGAGGAGATGGTGTCTAAATAGGCGACAAAAATTAGTAAAAGGTGGAGATCCATATCTCCTTGTTTACCACTTCTCTTTGCCAATTTAAAACAAGATTTTGCATTCCAAACTCACCCTTTCCCTTATTATGGTCGGCCAAATGTGGCCGCACGGTTTTCCAAATCCAATCAGTATTTATTTAATTTAAATCCAATTTAAACAGCGCTGATATCGTATATTAATACATACATATATAACTTTTGTATACACACTTCATTAAATTCTAATTCAGATATATCAAATAAAATTTAATAATTGATATTTCACAAATATTATTTAATTAAAAAAATTATAGCAATTATAATTTAATTAAATCATGTGGTATTTCGAAGTGTTCAATCTTACGGTTGTGCGATTCATAGGTGTAAATTCAATCAACAATGAATATCGAACAATTCGAATATTAGCATTCACATGTCATCTTAGCTAGTGGTGTGAAAGTTTGATCGAATTTATTGTTTACACATTTTACGGTAACACCCAATATTACTATTATAAGTGGTACTTGATAGTAATGATTATCGACACCAATTCTCTTTGTCAGAACTATATTACGTTAGCACTTATGGAATTTGATTTTGATCAAAATTTAGATATCGTCCACATTCAACTTGTTTAATACGAATACAAAATCCTTGGTTCAATAATAAGAATTATCATTGATCGAACTGCTTTAGCCAAAAACATTGACTTTGAGTTGACTTAAGCCGACCACATGATACTAACCTCATATAATCGAGAAGACGAATTCTATGAATAGTGTTACACTTTCAATGCTTCCACTCGACCAAACTATAGTTATTCGATGGACGTTGTACCATGATTTAACTGTATTCAAAGCGGAGTTTCCACATTGAAGCTCGACAGTACTCTGAAGTCGATATAATTGTGTAATATCACCACTTCAAGATTATCTGTTTGACCTTAGTTATATTTGCATAGTTTCTTTCAAAGTAGGATCATGCTCAAGTAGTTGAGATCATTAAAGCAGGAAGATGCACTGTTTAGAAGTCAAGATTCTTTGAAAACCTAATATAGTAAAAGTGTAGAGTACTAAAGTATACAAAATTGTTGATTCACAATTTAATATGCCACTTAAATGCATTTTGATTTTTTCCTATTGATACCATGTCAGAAAAGTACCAACAAAAATATTTATTATACTTCATAATACCATTAATGGTGCTTTGGGCTACAATAACATATATTTATTTGTTTAAAATTTGTCAATATTCCTTAAATAAACGGTTGAATAAACTAAATTCATCTTCCTTCATAATATTAGAAGTAATATCGAATGCAATAGCAATCGATTCACTCAATTGCCAATGAGCTACAGTCATAAAAAGATGTTTCAAAGAATCTCTGTATCCGTATATGTAGTTTTGTAAAAAAAAATAGTATATTTATTTAAGTCTTTTATAATACAAAATTTTCAGTGATGCATTTTAAATTTTTATAGCCTTAACAAAATGTTGTTTTCAAAAAGGTTGTTATTAATCAATATTTTGATAAAATAATTGTTAGTAAATCATTTGTAGAAACTTCGATAGAAATTGGTGAGTGGTGGTAATGTTATATCGGGCATTGTCGAACTTCACAAGCAAAGTTCTAATGGTCGGTGGAAGGAATGCTCGTGAATTTCAATTGCTAAAATTGTGTTTTACCGTCTTATAATTAATTATTAAATAATGGAATGTAATTGTGGTGTTAAAATGAATAAATTATTAAATGGACATATTTAAATTATAGTAGTACTAACAAGGACAAAATGATCGTCTTTAGTAATACATATAATTTATGCATGATCTAAAAATTTAAATGATAAACTGACTGCCATGTTTGAAGGCAAAGTGGAGAAACTTTCACATTTATGGTTTCATTTTTGAAAATAATGTAAAGTTTGACTTGCTTTATGCTTTTAGTTTAAGTCAAAATTCTTAGGTTATAAAAAATATTTTCCATAAACTTAATATAAAAAAATGAGTAAGTTAGTAAATGGATGAATACATCCATTAATGGTGATTAATTCATTTAATTAGGAAGAGTATTAGTATTGAAATGATATATAATTAGTTCTTTATATTGTAATCAAACTAAAAGATGTAAATAATAATTAATTGGAATTAATTATATTTCAATCCCCATTTATTCTAAACTAAAATTTGAATAATAAATCTATTTATTATAAGTTACTCATGTTGCATATGATAACAAAACGTTTGTTCATTATCACGTGACACCCTATTTTACGTTGTTTAGTAATGAATTATTTTTACGTTTTAATAATTATCTGCAAAATAAAGTTAATAATGTCATTTATTTCACATTTTCAACTATGGTAAACATATTCACCGTTTAAATTTTAGTTAGAATAAAATACAATTAATTACAGTAAATAATCATTTTTAACTCTCTAATTCAATTCCAATTTAAATTAAAGTCACAACAAATAATATTGTCATGTAATTGATAATAAGGAATTAATTGATATCAATCCAATTTAGAAAACTAATGTTGTTACTAATGTTAGGATTTCAGGTTAGGAATGACTTATAGTTGATGTTGGTGTTTGTTGTGCAATACAATTGTATGTAAAAGGTTACTTATACTTTGTACTCTTCGAAATTATTTGGACATATAAAAACTACAGTCAATTAAAAAACTATACAAATCCCGTACAGGAAGTTCCTGTTTGTTTGAATTGTATAACTAAACTAAGTTAACTTGTATCCAGCCGCCGCACCCAAAATAAAATGTGCGTTGAGCGCATTCAGTATGGGTCAAGCAAAATGTGCAAAGTGGAAGAAAGGCTTTAAATTTTGTTCCGATCGCTGTTGCCAAAATAAAACGGCTACAACTCACTTTCCGCGTTTCCATCGGACAACTGGCACTTGTAGCTGTCTCCAACGGCTTCGTGATCTTTCCAGAACATTATCCCACATGGAGTGCCCTCACACCAGCTGCCTTCTCATTTCTCCCTTTATTTATATCTTTTTGCTTTCTTCCCATTCCATTCACTCGTTCGCAACCAAAAAGAAAAACCCCACAATCCTCTGTTCTAAGAAATACTTCTCTAACATACATCCACATTAATGGCAACAATGTTTAACTTCTTCTTCCCAGCGGCCGCCGTTGCTTTGGTTCTCTCTATGGCAGTCGCGACTGCTGCACAAGATGGTGAGATGGGGATGGCGCCTGCTCCTTCTCCAGCTTCTGCTGCTTCCGGATTTGGTGTTTCTGCTTTCCCTGCTTTCTCTTCTCTCTTTTTCGCTGTTTTTGCTCCTTTTCTTTTGCATTAGTCGTCCATCTCTGTATTGTCCATGGGTAATACATGCGAGCTGGTGGTGTTGAAATTCTCTTGTGTTGCTGCCTTGCTGGTTGTTATCTCAATATTTATGAATGAATGAAATTTGATTTATTCTTGATATAAATACCTCTAATTCATGGGTTTTGCTTCTTTTCGTGTTGTCTATATGTGTGTCTCGCCTCGATGCCCTATTGTTTTGCGAGATATGTTACTCTGTAGCTGCTACCCAAATAGCGTGTGCAATTTCTATGATTGCGAACTGTTTAGCCACTACCCGATTTGTTCAGAGAATACAACTGTTATTGTGGAGTAAATGTTGTGCTTGTGGGTTCTATGAGCACGTTTCCGGGTCTTCCTACAAACTACCATGTTTCTTTGTTTTCATTGTAGACAATTCTCCTTGAAAACTGCTTGGTCTTAACGATACTTCTGTGTATCATGATCTGTACCGATTGTTCTATGCATTTTATTCCTAATTTGATAATTGTTTAGAATGACATTAGCGTATTATGGTTGCAAAGGGCAGAGCATCTACCACAAACAATATAAAATATGCCTGGGAGTGGAAAAAAAATTTTGGGCTGAAAAACGGAGATGTATGTTAAATCTTTGAAATCTGTGAGCTTGGAACTATATAAAATTACAGACAAATTATATTTACATCTCTATAATTTTGAGTGGTTCTACAAAAAGTAAAAAGGAATAATTTTGAGTGGTTCTACAAAAAGTAAAAAGGAAGGTATATCTCTTGTTTTGTTGAGCTAACGGCTTAATGAGAATAAAAAAGTGAAAATTAGGGTCACATCCCTAGAACCAAACGTAATTCACAAAAACTCCTTCCGTTCGAAACTTTATAAATCCGGTCCCTATTTTTGTTTCAGTTTAATTCTTTTCCATAAATACCCTCGTTTATATTGTGCTTTACTTTTTCTATCTGTGATTATTTGGTTTATATTGAACGATAAAATTATCCTTGCTTAATGATTTATCTGTTTGCAATAAAAGATTTTTACTGAAATACAGTGTAAGTTCGTTTTCTGCAACTATTTGCAATAGTTGCATTTCGCAACTATACCATATAGTTGCAGAAATGTCTGCAACTATATGCAATAGTTGCAGACATTTCTGCAACTATTTGCAATAGTTGCATCTGCAACTATTTTCAATAGTTGCATCTGCAACTATTTTCAATAGTTGCATTTCTGCAACTATATGCAATAGTTGCAGAAATGTCTGCAACTATTGCATATAGTTGCAGACATTTCCGCAACTATACCATATAGTTGCGGAAATGTCTGCAACTATATCATATAGTTGCAGAAATATCTGCAATTTTTTGCAGTTTTTATAAATTTGAAAAAAAATCGAAAATGTTCAGTATTTGCTGAATTGTCTGCAAATATTTGAAATAATTGCAGCTTTAATACAAATTTAAATTTTTGGTATCAACAATGGATCTCATTTTAAAGTTCATAAAATTTACGATTTTTTGGTGAAAACGTTATGTTGATCCGATTTTTGTAAATAAAGTTATACACGTTTGAAAAGTTAAAAACATAAAGGGTATTTGGGTCTTTTGCGTGCGTGAATTTGAAAACAGGGAGCGGAAACGTAAATGTTGGTTGTGAAGGATGTTTTCTCTATTTTAAAACTTGTTAGGGATGTGAGCCAAACTTACCCAATAAAAAATTCCACTTTATTGGTGAAAATATGTTAAATCATTCTCTTCGCACGCTTTACGAAAAACACCTCCAAACCAATTTTCGTCAATTGTTTTAATCGCTATTCCACAGCTTAAATCAGCATGAAATAGCAACTTAATCTAATCTAAATAAATACCGGAAATGAAGAAAAAAAAATCTGAGATTTCTTGAAAATAACAATAATGTAAACATTTGTGCTTTTTATGCATCTTTTTGGAACCGTGTCTCTCTCTCTCTCTCTCTATATATATATATATATATATATATATATATATATATATATATATATATATATATAACACAACCCAAAACCAGAATGCATTTGTGACATTCCATAATGGCAACCCAAAAACTCAAGAGTTCATTAAGTGGATGTCTAAATAAGAAATTAGGAACTTTATTACCTTTTTATTTTTATCGGCAGAGTCTTCTAATTTTTTATTTAAACTCATGTAGTTTCTCTGTCCTAACAGTAGATTTTTACCAATCATGGTAAATATGCATGTCAAAGTCAAATTCTCTGTCTTTTTGTTCTTGTTGGATTATTAGTTCCATCCATCTTTTGTGAAATTGTTAAAAATCTTTGACTTAAAGTCACTTTTTTCTTTTGTGTTATAGTAAAGTAATGAAATGTATCTATTTCATTTATTATATTACATAAGTTTAGTGTAGAATCTTCTATGTCTATTAGTTCTGTTACATATTTATTTTTGAATATGTTTGCTATAGTGTACTGATCTTTTTGACTTAATTCTGTATCTCTTAGGATTATAAGTAATTTTGTTAGAAATTCTTCTTCTAAGTAGTTCTGTAAATATTTCACGGTAAATTCTTTTTGTTTATAAGGCTTTTTTTTTATTCTTTAGGAAAACATACATGAATCTCAGAGTACTTGGTGAAAGCAGACGTTATGCTAGAAATATTTATTATCTTCTCAACCCAATACTTTCTCAAACTTAGATGTTTTTTTCTTTTTAGAAACTATTAGAATTCTTTTTGTAACAAATTCCCACCTTGTCACTCTAAGAGTTACTTCCCCTAAAACGCATAACGTCTTAATGACTAACGGCTAAACGGGTACTTTACTCTTTCAAACGAGTTTACGTCTTTTGAATTTGGTTAAACTAAGAACAGAAATAGATCATAAAATATAAACATCTCATCATCAACAATAATCATTTCAGGAAGATAATAAATGAGAGCCATACTTAAGCCGCTTCACCTTTCGTCCTTGATTCACGTCTTAAGTATTTAGCTCATGAAGAAATTAAAGATCACCATCAAAAGGAAAAGACTTTCATTACAATGCTTAGAGGTTTTTACAATGGAGGATTAATATTACAATTCGATATGTCTATCCTAAAGGCCTTACATGTCTTTATATAGCTATGCTCAGAACATTTCGACTTACAACCTGATAACTTACAACTGTGGGTAATACTCCCACTTTATTAATAATAATGGCGCACTCAAAAAGAAAAAATTACTTTATACTAAGGTATCGTGTTCCGGCCGGAACCATGAGATTCCGGCCATCTCGGCTCGGTTTCGGCCGGAGGCGGGACGAAATTAGGTCAAAATCTCGTCCAGCTACTTGTCGATTAAAAAAAAATCAAAAAAACAAAATTAAAAGTTCACGATTGCTACACTAGAATGAAAATGAGTATACAACACAAAAAATAGAGGATCGAATCTAGCCCCAAAAAATCGACTTACCTCATAATCGATTCGACTTCGACAATTGAGCATCTTTCGACTTCGACACTTGAGAATCTAGCCCAAAAATTTACGTGATACTACGACTCGATTTCGAACATCAATCTCGACTTTGAGCATGATTTTTCTTCTTAATTTTCTCGTACTTTTTTCAGCTTTTAAGATGGGTAGTCGATGTAGTAGCATCTGGGTTAGGGTTAAAGTGAGGTGAATGATAATGGGCTTGGGGATTTAGTTTGGGCCTTTATTTTATAAGTTTAAAAGAAAATGGTAATTGATAATGGACTGAGTAATTTATATTAGAATCAACTTATTTTTAACTTAGGGTTAACTTATTTTTAATTTAGGGTTGTTTAGGCAAAATCAAATGTTCATATGTGTTTACTTATTTAATAGTTCTGTATGTTATATTATTATCTCTTTATAGACTATATTTTGTATTCTGTTTGCAATGTTTATCATTACTCTTCATTAAAAATATAAAAATGCGATATCAGAACCGAAACCGAAACAAAAATCGAAATTTCTAAAATTTCTGAAATTGGCCGAAACCAAAGAAATTTTGAATGATCGAAACCGAGTTCTCGAACCTTGCTTTATACCTACTAATGAATATAAAAATAAAAGCAAGCATCCACTTATCTTTATTATTTCCATGTATGTACTTTTAGTGGATACTTTTCTTTGTGCGGTAGGTTCTTGTCACATCAGCTCATTAGGTCCCATCTTCTTTTGTTTTGTTGCTACCGATAGAACCTTCTTTGTCGTCTTCTGGTAATGACATTTGTAATTTTCTATAGACTTTTATAGTGTTTTGCCTGGGATGGAAGATTTCAAAAGGCCTGTATTCAGGTTTTTCTATGTTTCTGGAGATGCATATTTTTGTAACTGGGGTTCAGCATGCAATTTGAAGTATTTGTTGTCTGTATTTGTCCAATTTAGACTTTTTCCTACCATGTAGGCTCTGTATCTTTCATAGTGCTTACTCTACCACGCTTCTCACGCAGGAACTTTGATATAAGGGGTGTTAATGTTGTCTTTTTAGCTATTTGTAAGTATTTTTTACTTAATAACATTCCTCCTCATCCTAAAGAGGAACCATCAATTTCTATAATTAGATAATCTGTTGCCAATGGTAATGTTAGTGGTTTTAGATTTTTTGCTAGTTCCTTAATTTTTTGAACCCGTTTTATGTCTTTGTCATTTAATTCTCTTTCGCCTTTAGGGCTTGCTTTGTTATATAGTGGTCCAGTATATTTGGATAAATTTTGTATAAAGGGTCTTGCATAATTTATAAGTCCAAGAAATGATTGTAGTTGTTTCAAATTTTCTATTTTATCTAGAAATTCCAGTATCTTTCTGGATATATGAGGTTGGAGTTCTATTTGTCCTTTTCCTATTTTTACTCCTAGGAAATCTGTAGAATTTTTAAATAACTCTGTTTTCTTATTAGAAATTATTAGTCCATGTGCTTCAAAGAGCTTAAATATTGTATATAGGTGTGATATATGTTCCTTTTTTGTTTTTGAAAAAACTAGTATGTCATCTATATACACACGTGTGAATTTGCTACAATGTTTAAATATGTCATTCTTTTTTCTTTGGAATATCTGTGGCGCATTTTTTAGTCTAAATGGCATTACTAGCCATTCATAGTGTCCTTCTTAACAAGTGAATGCTGTCTAAGGTATAGAATCTAGGTGCATTTTGACTTGCCAGAAACCAGATTTTAGATCAAATTTGGAATACCAATAATTATTTTGTATTTTGTTAGTTAATACATCTTTGTCAAGGATATATACAATATCCATCTTCATTTGTATTTTCATTAAGTCTAGTATAATCCATAACCATTCTACTTTGTCCTCTCTTTCTTTCGGGTTCCTTTTGTACTTGAAAGCTGAGGTTCTATGTCTAGAGTCTGTTTTTCTTATGATACCTAATTTATTCTAAGGAAATAGAAGATAGACTATTTTCTAAATTACCTGGTGATTTAGGAAAAGAAATACATAAATCGTGGAATGAAACATATAATAATATTCCTAAAACTTATGACAACATAGGAATTAGAATAACTCACATCATCTCTGAATTAAAAAAGAAATGCACATATATACAGATTCAAAGAGAATTGAAACAAAAGAATTATGGATTTTGTTCACAAATATATACTCCTCAACAATATGGATCTAAAAACCCTATTATCAGGAAACATAAGCCCAAGAAGCAATATACTAAGAAATATTACCTAAGAAAATCAAATGCGAAAAAACCTTACTTAAATAAAGAAAGACATGTTAGGAAATATAACCCTAGGAAAACATATACGAACATTATTACATGTTTTGCATGTAATGAGAAGGGACATTTGTCTTCAACATGTCCTAAAAAACACAACTTATATACTAGAGAATCTAATCTGGTTGACTCTATCAAAGAAGATCTACTTGAAGTAGCCTCAGACTTATCTGAGACCTCTACGATATATTCCATCGTATCATTAGAAGGATTAGAAGAGCAAGAAGGCACTTCTAATTCAAATTACTCTTTAATAGAAGAACTAACAAATGAACAAGCAAAGCTAACAGATTATACAGATTTTCCAATTAAACAATTCCTAAACTGAATGAATCATGAAGAATGTATACATGATTTCAAGTATAAAATGGGAACTGATACTACAAAAGCTACTTTTGTCCTTGGTACCAAGCCTTTGAAAAAAGATTTAAATGCATAAGATGTACCACAGAAATGTTATAAATGTGCTAAAACATATTTTAACCTAGAAATTCCTAACCAACATAAATTACAATATACTGGTAAAAACAAAATCAATGAAGATAGGATAAAATCCCTAGAAGATAGAATAAACATATATATATATATATATATATATATATATATAAAAATATATAAAGATGCATAAACTTGCACTGAAAGCTGCAATTATTTGTAGTTTCAAGTATATAATATTTTCACTAAAAACTAATCATGGAGCTATTTCGTCCATCGCGTCTTTGGCAAGGGACATAAGTAGAATGACTTTGAAAATAAAGCTATCAAGCTCACTAATTTCAATTTAATTAAAACCTAAACTTCTTCAAATGTCAAACCATAAATCCAAATAAAAACGTAATTTTGATAATTTTCCTTAAATTTCTTTTGCAGTTATCTTTTATCCTTATATTTACCCAAATTTATGTATAAATAGATACAAACTTGTTGTTTACATTTTTAATTTGGATTAGTCCACCGCAAATCTGGAGAATGAGAGACTGTAAGAGGAAAATGAAAGAGTTAGTGGTATATCCAATTGGTAATTGTGTAATTTATTACATATATTTAACTCTGTAGTCAATATTATTTACATTGAACAATGTTTGTTTTCATTTATGTACTTTGCTATATTATGTTATAATTAAATAAAATGTTATGTGATTGTAGTTACAAATAGTTGCAATCGAAAGTAATTAATCATAAAATAAAGTGGCATTTTGTTCTAAATATTTCCGGTTAAGATGGTTCGAGGAAAGGTTATCGATACATCCGTTGGAACCAGAGTATGCATGTAACGCTCTTTAACGATATGTGATATATGTGTACCTTTAAACAGGGTTTAAATAGGTGATAACCACTTGAAAGTATTTTTGTAAATTTTGCACTATGTAGGTGGCAATTAGGGTCGATAATAGATGGGGAGTGAAGATGGTGGAGTAATCAAAAAATAAGGGATGTTTTAATAGGCAGAATTGAAATCATTCCCTCCATTATAACAAATCCCCTGATTGATTTTTCTTTTAGTAAAAGCATTGAAAGTGAAATACTATTCAATAGAGTATTCACACTACAACAAAAATACCCTATTACAATGCCCTTTTTACAACGGGCATTGGTTGCCCGTTGTAATAGAAGGCTATTACAACGGTCCATTCAGGCCCGTTGTAAAAGATGTCATATACAAAGACCTTTTTACAACGGGCATTGATTGCCCGTTGTAATAGAAGGCTACTACAACGGTCCATTCAGGCCCGTTGTAATAGATGTCAACTTTACAACGGTCACAAATTGCCCGTTGTAAAAGGTGTCGAATTACAACGGTCCCCTGGTCACAAATTACAACGGACAAAAAGCTTTATTAAAAAAAACAAGGCCGGCCTTTTATTTCATTTCTTTACGTTGCTCGTTCTTGCTCCAAATTAGGGCTTTGGGATTTACGTGCTTCCTTTATCGATCAATGCTCGAAATTGCGCGATTTGAGGTGAGTCGAGTGGTGCGGCCGCGCTTGGGGTCGCGATTGAAGCAAGTTTCAGGCGTTGATGCCGCGGTTGGATCGGCGGTTGTAGGAGATGAGGCGATTTGGGTTGGTGAATGGGCTGAGGTCGTGAAATGGTTGCGACTTGCTGTTGATGGCAGCGGTTGTTTAAGTGGCCGAAGCGAAGTATATGGTGAGTTTTTCCAATCAGGCTTTTGTAGTCCCAAAAATTGAAATGATTCTGCTTTACTCATCCTAGGATCAGTGAGTTTCTTTGCTATTTGCTCACTCCAGTTTGCTACTTTTTGTAAAAGCACCAGTTGTAATATCTATATTAGGATTGGTTCCATAAGAACAACTAATTGCGCGTTCTTAAATTAGGCTCAGTAAGCAACGGTAATATGTTAGTGATTAGGCATTAATACACAATTCTTTTGAAATCTGCATCTTTTTTTCTTAAGAGTTAATCCTAATGAATTCGGGTTGGAAAATGAATCTGTATCAATGTCACATTTTGGGCCTATTCATTGTTGGTTGTAAAGGTTGAATGAATTTTCTAATCCAAAGCTTCTTAGAGCTGTTGCTCTTAAATCAAAAGAATGTTGTCTGAAGTTTTGTCTGATCGTTGCTAGCTACAAATTTGTGGTAACCTTTGTAGATAGTTCAACTTTGAAAAATAAATTGACTTCATACTATATACATACATAGATATATATACACACACACACACATACATACATATGTATGTATGTGTGCGCATACGTATATAAGAAGATCTAAGGACTGTTAGCAACGAATTTAACATAGCACTGAATTTTGCGAAGCTACCCTGTTTTTTAAGGGAAAACAGATTATAGTATTACTCTTGAAGCTTTCAACTGGATTTTTTTTTAAATGAATTCTTCCTTTTATTTGAGCACGTCCAACCGTTCAAGGGGTTAATATTCAGACCATGAATATTAATTCTTGAATATTCAGAGAACAGCCCAAAGTCGGGCGTTTATTTAATAAGCTTCTTGTTTCAGACGTTTATTAAATACGTGTCCGATATTTGTATGTTTTCAGAAATTCAAGATCCCACACTTATTAAATGAATGCGCAAATGTTAGGCGCACATTTAATAAGCGCCTGACATTAGCGTCTATTAAATAGACACCTGGATCAATTTGAATATGTTTCTGAATATTACCCTTAGTATTACATTAGATCACTTTTGTTGGAGAAATAATTTCTCCAAGTGCTTAATGTTCAGCATGAATAAAGCACCGCTGGAGATGCTCTTAGGGAAATGTTTTTGATTTGTCTGCGAGATTAATGTCAATATCAATGGAATTAGTTGTTTCTTCATGAAATAACAAGGCAAATGTCCATTTGTTTTGGCTTATCTGTTCCTAAAAGGTGTCTTTCCCATTATATTTATTTCTAAGATGACTGTAGATCAATTCTTTTCTACTAGACAAGAAATTCGAAGGTGCATTTTGAGTGTCACAAGCTTTACTTATTTCTTGCAAAATGTCGAGTGGCCCGTTTTTTACTTTTTATTTTTCTGTTTCGTGCAGGAAAATCCGACACTCAACGTTAATCTTGGGATGATTCCATTAAGGGTAAACTAAAGGCATTAATAACAAGATCTAAATACGAAAGACTGCTATTCACTGAAGATTTATTTTATTTTGTGCAATAGGTAAATGGTAATGAGCCATGTAGGTCAGCCATTAACTTTAATGAGAGTCTTGTTCGTTATACAAGCATGGGCATAGTGAGCCTTCTTTTTTACTCTTCATTTTTTGTTAAACTGTAGTAGCCTCTGTTGGTAAATCTTGCCAGTGAGTGGGATTGTTAAGGAAGTTACTGATCCCTTTGCTCTTCCCATAGCTTGTCCAGGAAAACCGATCCTTCGATCACATGCTTGGCTGGATGAAATCCTTGAACCTTAAAATAAATGGTGTGGATGGATCCGAAACTAATCCAACGTCCACCACCGACCCCAACTCCACCCTCGTTCATTTCGGATCCGGTGCACAGTACGTGGATCCTGATCCGGGTCACTCCATCCAAGCAATATATGAAAAGGTGTATGGTGTCCCGTTCGTTGCCGGATCCACGCCCATCACACCCGATAACGCTCCTACCATGAACGGGTTTGTCCAGCAAGCTGAAAAAGAAGCACAAGGTACAAATGTTCATGTCTACTTCTATAAAAGATGATGTTTTGTCTGCTATCGCCTCATCATTCATCGGAATTCATCATTTCTATTGATCACATCAAGCGCTTATTTTTCTTTTTGTTTTGAACACAAAGTTTGATTTTTGGATATATTTGTGTTTGTTTTCAACCTGAAAATTCTGCTTATTTAGAGTTGTTACTTATAATTACAAACAACTCAAAAAACATAACAAGGAATACAAAAATGCTTAAACGATTACTAGTTATTATTAGTTAAAAATTACATATTTCAATCAAGTGGTTTATTTGCATAATAACATAGGTGTTACTTCACAATAAAAAGATACGTAGGACTAAATCTTCAGTATTTTCTTTGCATTATCTCATGATCAGGGACAACACAAGCGGTTATGAATGGGTTCACACCCGATAGCGTGCCCGTTTACAAGAACTTAGTGGAGAACTTTGTAGTGTGCGACAGATGGTTTGCATCGATGCCGTCTTCAACTCAACCAAATAGACTTTTTGTGCATTCTGGGACTTCACATGGACTTACAAGCAACGATAGTAAGAAGCTGATTGAAGGGTTGCCACAGAAGACTATATTTGAATCACTGGATGAGGCAGGCTTTACGTTTGGAATTTACTATCAGTATCCACCATCTGTCTTGTTTTACAGGTACAAAATTAATTTTTTATGAATTGTTGAATATGAATTTTAGGACAACGACGAGGTTAGGGGAAGAAAGAAACATAGATTTAGCTGTTAGTTAAGGATGTATTTCATTGTTTGTCATTATTTATGAATGGAGAAAAAGATTTCAATGTTGCTTAATCGACAATGTATTCGATGCTTATAATCATGCAAAACGTTGTCTAATTAGTAAGGCCCACGGTATATGCTTAATGACAAAAGTCGTTTAATTAATATTTATTAACAGAAGTGTTTGTCTAGTTTTGATCACGTAGAGTTGTGGAAGTTGCTTTCAGATTTTAGATCTCAGAAGCATATTAACTTTAAAGGGAAGGAATCGTGTTGTGGTGGGACTTAGTTCTTAATTTTTGGTGTTATGGTAAAGATAAATGTTCCTACCAAAAAGTAACCATATAACTGAATTTATCACACAAATTTTCGTGTTAAACAATAAATAAATTTTCATCCAAATTTTAAAAAAAAGCGTAGTTTAGTATGAATTTCATTACCCATAGGTTTCTAGAATTTTAAGCAGATTGTAAAATATCTAAAACAGACAGAAAATTCAATGCCTAGATAAATTACAAAGTATCATGATAACCAATCGCATGACTAACTTCCAGCACCCTCGTATCCAACCTGCATCATATTAATACCAAAAATATGAACAATAAGAGTTAGAATATTATATTTCTCTTAAACTTCTCCACTTCTTCGTTTGAGGTGAATTTTGTTTCAACCTAATTCTTTCATTAAAGGAAGGAAGTGCAGAAAAGAGAGAGGGATTTTAAAACATATTAAATGAAGAACAATTCAGTAGCATGACACAAATTATATTTATATATGGCATCAACAAATAACCTGATATAGAACATACTTTTCTTCTAATATTTATTTTAGATTGGTTAATTTTATACATTTTCTTATCTGATTTAATTGATCAACACACTTCTGAGTAAATACCTAAATTGAGACCTTTTAGTTCATTTTCTTATCTGATTTAATTTTAAAATTATTGAGAGCCAATATGCATTCTTATTGATGCCAAAAATGTATAAGCTGTTTGAAATATCATTCTAATAGATACATACACTAATTGTTATAATAAACTGATAGTGGCACAAAATATTTAGTATTAAATAGCCTACTGTTATGCTTTGAAGATTATATGCAATGTGGTTATTATATTGTTTTCCAAGGGAAAAAATCATAGTTGTTGGCAACATGAAGCTTAAATTCTTAGTAGAACAAAATAGAAATTTTGTGCCTGTAACAGGATAACTATAATAAGTTGATCAAATCGCTGGAAGGAGACGATCACTCATGGACGTCTTTAACCCTAAAGGTTTTTGATGTAGCACTTTTTCACACAATATTTTGTTTCAGGTTTTTGTATTATACAAACTAATCATTTTTTTTCCAGCTATGCAATTTTTTAAAGAAGACCAATAAATTGGTCGCATCTGCCAATTCAAATGTAGACTCTCTTCTAGTGAAAGTGGAAGAGCTCAAGAATATTCTGAAGAGAGGTGATTCCACTGTCGAAACACTAAAAGCTATCCAATTTACAAACATTAAGGTAGAGTGATGAATTTGCAAATATATACTTTGAAATCTACGAGCTAGAAATTGCATCAACTTAAAGAAAAAATGAAATAGGTTGAAGTAGTTGAGTATAATTACATTGGTATCTCTCTATATGTGTTTAAATTAAGAAAATGCACCGCATTACAATGTCTAAATTACTCAGTTCCATTCAGAATTTGGATAGAAAAAAGAAACTTTTTACATCATTTGGCAATGACGTCAAGCTACTTCACAACCATTCGATGGCATGCTGTTGAATGAATTAAATAGAGTACTTAATGTGCTGCATTTAGCACCACTCTAAATTAAAGTTACAAGTGCACAAAACTGAAATACTTTGACAGCATCGAAAATTGTTTTTGTATTTGGTTATGATTTTTGTTTCCGAGGCTTAAAGTCCAGCCTTATTACAGGTGAAGTGCTGCCTTGACACTATTAATTTTTTCTATGTTATATGTTTGTCAATTATCAGTAGTTAGTTTGTTTTATAATTCGTATAACATGTGATATTTTTGTTTCAGAAAATACATCTGGATATTTTTTGTTTCTTCTAATTATGGTTGGCGATGTAGGAGTGTTATTGTTGGCAAGAGTGATATCAGTGACATTCCGCACGACTTTGGCATCATCACTAGCTACACACCAAGGTGCTACATCCATGGCAGCATTTCAGATTTGTTTACAGGTTTGGCTGTCATCGTCTTTGCTTGCTGATGGACTCGCCGTTGCTTCTCAGGTAATTAATATGCTAATAATTGTTGCAGTTTTGTTTTGAATTTTCAGAAGAGTGTTTAAACTGTTATTGTAACCTAGAGTTAAAGAAATCACAAAAGGTACGTATATTGAGGCGCAGTTGCAGGTAATGTTGAAGGTTAATGTATTATGGAGTTGTGGTGGGTGTGTGATGTATCAGTGTGTATGTATAGTGAATGGCAAGGCTGCAGTTTTGAAGTATTGTGTGAATGAAAGGAGTTGTGGTGGGTGTGTGATGTTTTGTTGAAGTGTAAGGGAGGACTGAGAAATTTTGAAGAAAGAAGTGTGAAGGTTGCAGTCTGAAGTGGTGGGATTTTGTGTCAGTTTGGCAATGTTGGTACTGGAAATGGCAACAGGCAGTATGGTTGAGATGGCAGGGGTAATGGTCGGAGTAGTTTTTGAAAGTGTGCAGGCAGTTTTTATGGTGAAGTTGTGGAGGACAATTCAGTGGGTAGTATGGATGATGGGGCTGTGACAGTGATACAGGGTTGGGGGTAGTGGTTTGGGTTGCTTGTTGGCTGTTGGTTGTATTGTGCACGTGCACAGTGTAAGGGTGATAGGCAGTGTTTATGTGATTGTAACTGTTCTTTTTTATGTTTTATAAAGAAATGTACAGTACACAGTGAAAATGTAAATGAAATGCAAACACACTTGAAATGAAATGATTTTGGTTGTTTTATGATAATATTTATTACTCGTTAAATTATTTATTATTGGTATGGATGTATGCTGCTGCAATTTTTTTTTAAAATTTGCATTTATTTTGCAACGGTCAGAAACCGTTGCAATATCATGTATTACAACGGGCATTGCCCGTTGTAAAAAGGTGTATTACAACGGGCATTGCCCGTTGTAAAAAGATTTATTACAACGGGCATTGCCCGTTGTAAAATATAGTCAACCTATTACAACATCGCCTATTACAACGGTCGTCTGCCCGTTGTGGAACACATATTACAACGGGCATTGCCCGTTGTAAAAAACCTGTTTTGTTGTAGTGTCATCTTCTCAGTTATATGAAGTTAGTATTACAGTCAACTGAAGTCGACTTAAAATCAAAGTCTATGGACATAGCAGTTCGATTAATAATAATTGTTAGTATTGAATCAAGGACTTTGTGGTTGGATAGTAAAGTTGAATATAGACGATATTGAAATTTTGACCATTACCAAATTATATAAGTCCTAACGTCATATTATGATGAAGATGATTGGTGTAAATAATTGTCACTATCAGAAAATGCTTAGAATAAGTAAAATTGGATTTCACCAAAGCTATGTAAGCGATAAAATTGGTCATAATGTAACACCACTAGCTTAGAATAAGTAAAATTGGATCCTTTGGGGTGGCTATGAATTTTTTATTTATTTAATAGGAGGACGATCATGTGGACCAACCGGTAGTACGTGCATCTGATCGAGCACGTCCTAAAAAGGCACTTAGGAGAGGAACTGTAATTCAAGTAAGAATTTTTTAACAAGATTTTGCACATGTAATTTTGTTGGTAGGTACAAACCAAGTACAAAATACTGTCTACGCATTGTGTACATTCTTCAAACACCTATTATCTGTAACACACAAAATAGTAATATACATCCCATGCTCAGTTGTTGTAGTACATAACATTAAAGGACTTCTTCAACCTAAATTACTAAGTGATCTTCAGACTTATGGATACTAAAACTTTAATATACTAAACCTCACAAACCCATGTTCTACATAATCCACTTATGTTGAAAATAATGCCCGATGTTAATGTTTGCTGTTTTATGTTTATAAAATCAAACTGCATCTTATTTTCCTTATCCGTATGATGGTAATATAGAACATGATGCAGCAACAACACCTGGAAGCAAGATTCGGGAGAAGAGACAAAGGAACTAAGTTCTCAAAGCTTATCAAACCATGCTACCCTTTAATTCGCTCTTTTGTTAAACTATGATGTTTGTTTATCCAGTCACCTTTCTTTGTTAAATCTGTGCTTGTAAACATATGGTGATTGTATCAGTTTACTTTCTCCTGCAGCACTCATGTGCCTGTTTTTAATTACAACTCATAATTTCTATTGCGTAAGTTATTTAGATTGGTGCTATTTAGTTCGCAGATTCAGTACACACATGTTAAACATCTTTGTTTTGCTGCATCACTGTTGCGTACACCCGCTGATGATTTTTTCCATGTATTTTTGCATACCTATCACTGTATACAAGTGCATCTTAGGATTTGTTATCATGATAAATTTCTATGTACGAAATATACCCTACTACAAACTACTTTACCATAACATACATTGCTTGCCATACCAATCTGGACACGCATGTTTCACAAACCAGGTAGTAGTGTTATTCTGAAGTTTTTGAGCAATTATATGATCAATCAAGTTTACAATTCAGACAAACGATATATGTGATACGTTTTCCATAATGGATCTATCTTCAAGCATAGGTAAAACAGTGCTTGCCAAGGTTGTTGTGAATCACATAGCTTCTGCTTTTATAAGTGTTGCTGGTTCAAGGTTTGTTCACAAGTATCTGGGTGAGGGACCAGGGATGGTTCGCCATGTTTTTTGCCTTGCTATGGAGAAAACAACTACAATTATTTTCAATATGCCTTTCAAAACAATTCAGAAAATTTGTTTAGCACGCCACTATTCATTGGTTCATTACAGTAACAACAAACAATGTGTGCTACCGGTCTCTCCACCAACTTCAGTCTGTTTCGCTGACAAGGAACAAATGAGCTTAATTTATTGTTCATCACACTGGCGTCTGGGTAGACGTTTTATACCAAGTTTTATGTTTTTACAGGTTAATACACTATTTACATGTCAGTACCGGTCTGCAGAAGCTACCTTGCAGGTTGATAGTGTTTGTCCTATATTTTAAAGTCTTACTCCTGTGCCTGTTTTACACTATTAGTATCAACAATCACAAAGACAGGAGCACCGTTGTCAATTTCAGTGATTTAAAATTTCTTCCACCTGATAAGTTTAACATGATTCATTGGTTCATACAAGTTTATGTTTATCAAGGAGATGACAACGGCAACAGAAACATATGATGTTCATGATTGAGGCAAGCAACATGGAATCACAAATCTTTGGCACTGTTGGTAGTTTTAGATATTGTAGCCTGCTTCCATATAGAGGCCTTCTTCACTCTGTTGGATAATACAAATACTACCATATTCAATTTTCAAATATAAATTGCTGCTATATATGTGTGCCTTCTTCACTTTTTGCTGATGCTTTCTACAGTTAAGAATGCTCGTTTTTTATATTACAAATACAGTTGCTATACTTTATCCATTGGATGCAATTTCATTTCCTGCCATGGTTATGTTTTGCGTGTTGTTTCTCTAAATAGTGCACTGTGTGAATCGCTTAAATATAGGTTAGCAAATCTATATTAACTATTAACAATGTAGTTCACTCAATAAGCCATTGAACGAAAGAGAAGAAAATGGGTTGAAAGTAGAAAACAAATGTTTCGAACTGAAGAAAAGAGTATGAAACATTATTTAGGTTTCATAGAGTTTTATTTTATTTTGATTCATTAAAACAGGTGAACCAACTTGATGCAAAAATAAAACAAACAAAAGGAAGAAAGCGACAACGGGGCATGTCCAGAAGGAAGCCTTCTGTTCCTTTTGGAGTTGCTACCTACAAAATAAACGGCCACCTTACTTTCCGCGTTTCCAGTGACAACTGGCCTCTGTAGCTGTCTCCAACGGCTTCATGATTTTTCCTCGCCCACCAACCAAACATCACATGGAGGGCCCTCATCTCAGTTAGCTGCCAATCTCATTTTCCCCTTTATATTACTCTCCCTCCTCTTGCCCGGTATCATTCACTCCACTCCTCCGCCTCCAACTTACTTGGAATCTTCCATTCTGAGAAATTACTTCTCTGATTACATTCACATGTCAATGGAAACGTTCAACTACTTCTTCCTAGCGGCCGTTGCTTTGGTTCTCTCTATGCCACTTGCTACCATGGCGCAAGAGAATGAAATGGCGATGGCACCTGCTCCTTCTCCTGTTTCTTCTGCTTCTGCATTTGGTGTTTCTGCCTTTTTTTGCTTTCTCTTCTCTTTTCTTCGCCGCTCTTGCTCCTTTCCTTTTGCATTAGATGTTCATTTACCACTCTTCTTTGTATTGGTGTTGTTGAAATTCTTTTATATGACTGGTTATTATCATTATATTTCTTAACGAATAAGATTTGATTGATTCTTGATAACTCTAGTTCATGGATTTCTCCTTGTTTTTCTATAGCGCCTATTTATGAAATTTGGATACGTGTTCGTTGTCAAATAGCGGAAATGTATTGATTGAATACGGCGTGTAGTACAAAAGCATCCAAATTAGAGAGATTTTTTAAACAGCACATGGAATAGATGATAATCACATTTTCTCTGTAACGAACTCTCTACTTAAACAAAGTGCTTGGTGCTGCCCTGCTGTTGGTGTATCATCTGAGTTGAATGTGACTAATGAGTCAGCGGTAATACAACATATCTTCATACTAATAATTGTATGTACTTATGCATCATTTTATGTACTAGTATAACCGCACAACGATGAGGAAACTGACCGTTTTGTAATTTGATATGAAAAAAAAAACTATCTGTTAATATTTTTTTTATTTATTAATAATTTAATGAAAAATTAACTGTATTTAAAAAAAACTGAAAGTAATTGAAAATGTGTAAATCCAATCATAATAAATAAATGTAGACCAAGTTGATATTAATGATTTGCTTTAATATTATATACCCTAACCATTTGTGTTAGTATCGCAGGATCATTTGAACAACTGGAGTCAACTGGAGTGAATCAGCTCTTATATTGACCTCGATTCTTTTCATTACAGCATAGTGTGGTTTATAGGTACCTTACTCTGGCATATAGTTGTACATATTTTTCAATTCGGATAAAATTGCCTGCAGTTATCATGGCAGAAAACATTTAATGGTTTACATATTTTATGTCATGTATACTTGCAGATTTTTGTTTTTGTTTGTTATTTCTTTAAACTAATATGAAATGTGGGGTCCATGAAACCTGCCGATACCAAATGTCATTAAATAGGCAAGGAGAATAATTCCCTTTGCATAAGTTCAACAAAACAGTATCTTTACAATATTCACATTTCCTTTGAATATTAAATATTGAGATGAATTAACCACCATAGATACCAACCTATACACACAAGCCCCATACGGCTTGATTCAAGATAGCATTGTTTCTATTATAATTTTAACATGATGCAAAACAAAGCTGATTTGCAAAACTCTATTACCCTCTCTTTTCAGCAAGTACAGCGAAATATGTATATTTTCATACAGAGGATTTCCAAATTCTGCCTTCCAAAGACATTACTATAACTGACACATCATCGTGATATCGTCTTCGGTCACCCTGTGGTATCTCTAACAATTCAATGAAGTTATTCCTGAAACAAATATCCAAATGTCACATATTAGAAACAGTTTATAAATTTATAGCACTGAAAACAACTAAGCCTATATCAATCTAAAAAACCCTCTACATGTTACAAAAGAAAATAAACACATCATTTTTTGTACCCATGCAAGCTAAGTAATCAAAAACATAAGTACCACTAATTGGTAAAGTAACATTAATCCATGCAAGCTACAAAGCATTAAACTGAAGTAATCAAAGACAAGATTCAAGGCATGATGTTGAAGTACCACCAGTAGATTTTCAGTCAAATAGTCCTTTAGGTGGATTCTAATTTAAATAAATAACAGCACGACTTCCTTTCAGATATGTAAGCAAACTTTTAGACACTGAAACGTAATATATCTTGAATTATTTAGAATAAGTTTGAGACAGCAAGGACGTAACATATAGATCTAGTAAGGCAGTTAACATTATATATTCACAAATGCACTTAAAAAAAACAAAGTCCTATAAATCAACCTGCTTAGCATTTAAGGTGCACTCCAACAGGTGTTGTAAGTCATCTACTGGCTCGGAAAAGGTTTCTTTAAATGATGAAGACATGACTTCGAGAACATTATACTGGCTCGGAAAAGGTTTCTTTAAATGATGAAGACATGACTTCGAGAACATTATAAATTCCATTCAACTTTAGCGCCAACTTTTGAAATGAACACAAGTTTGATTTCATATCATCCTCTCCAACAGAATCTGACACATCATCCGTCTAAGTATTAGTTTAATTACAACAATAACGCAATATAAGAAATTATAAATGTTTTAACAAATACATTTTTTTTGGAGTTCACTGATAATTTCAGTAAATGTTTGCCACTACAACAAAACAACCATTTTACAACGGGCAATGCCCGTTGTAATATGGATTTCGCAATGGGCATACGCCCGTTATATTAGGCCTCGTTGTAATAGGTCGACCATATTTTACAACGGACAATGCCCGTTGTAATATGGATTTCGCAACGGGCAATGCCCGTTGTAATATGAATTTCGCAACGTGCAATGCCCGTTGTAATACATGATATTGCAAAGGTTTCTGACCGTTGCAAAATAAATGCAAATTTTAAAAAAAAAATTACAGCAGCATCCATGCAGTACATCCATACCAATAATGGATAATATAACGAGTAATAAATATTATCATAAAACAACCAAACTTACATACGAAAAGACTAAAAGCTAGAGTCATAAAATTCCAACACATTCGATTAATGAAGAAGAAATCAAGAATTAAATTAATGAAATGGTCTGCGTATGTCAAAGCTGACTCCATCAATAGATGCTTTGATAGTAGTTGAAAATTTTGGCAGCCATGCAATTTATTACAATGACATATATAGGTCCACAAATATAACCAGTTGTTTTCTAGCTGTGGTCTACATAGAAATTTTTGGCAGGCACAATAACTGCATCTTAGTGAAGGTCAGCTCAGCTGGTCCATTTTTTAATTTAATATTTCTTCTATATTTATCTCGATCCATTTCTAGCTACAGTATTGTTTATTGTTGACATTGACCTGACCTCTTCAATTTATTACTAACGAAAGACAATAACATCTTTAAGTTTGTATAGTACCTTTCTTTTAAGTTTTAACCTAGTGCGGTCAATGGAAACAAATTGTAAATCAAAAATCAATCTATTTGCATGCGCATTTTCAAGTACAAATTCCTTACAAAAAAGGGATAGTAACTTTATCATTTAAGATTTCTGGAACTTGGATCCAATTCATTGAAGTAATATTTGTTGACTTGCATTAGATATTGCTTCATTTATAACTTAATCTGTCACCTTTTAAGCGACCAATTAATAGTAGTTTAGCACTTTTAATTTGTTACATTATCTACTCATGTACTAATGTCTGCACTTATTGTGTTAGCTGTTAGGATAACCAATGGAAAAAGTGTCTTTTATGTTTTAAAAGCAACATATGTTGAAATTGAGTGACCATTTCAGAAAAATTTCGAATACATCATGCATTGATTCATGCATCACCACTTTGGTATTATCATGGGAAAAAAAACATTTTAGTCGTGAGAAAACACATAATACCTTTTTGTAATAATACATCAAATATACAAATTTAGGACAATGAGAAATTCGATACCAAAACTTATCTTGAATTCCAAGCAATCAACCAAGCCAACGTTCAACAAATTTGTCATAGAGAACAATAACATAACATAAATGTCTAACTACATTACAGAAAGGATGACAATTTTCACCATTCAAAATAACAACACTAAATTAATTATCCAAGAAAGGGAAAGAGAAGAGATATAGATATTATAAGAGAGAGAAGTCAATACCAGAACCAACACCCTTGCATTGTGGTGTGTTTTATTTTTTCCTTCCAATTCCTTAGTTGGACTTCCGCCAGTTTCTTTTTCAGATCAAACATAACACATTGCAAGGAGATACCTGAGGTGCGTTCTTGACTTCACACATTAACACAAAAGAAAACCTTGAGCTCTCCTTCTCCTTCTCATGTTATAATGTAGATAACAAATGTCAGTGATCGGTTGCATAAAACACAAAACTTGAGAACAATTTTGCAAACGTGGTTTTTGCTCATGAGCTAGAAAGTTAATATACTCTTAAACTAGCACGAACTATTAAAAGTTTGATACTATGTGAATGTTTATATTGCAAGATGCATTTAATTAACATCTTTGATCTATGAATCTTCAATGTTTAGATCTTGAACCACAAGTGATTGCATTTTGGATACTTCCAACTTTTCTTTCTCACAAGAATGTCAATTATATTGGTCTAATTAATAAGGAAACAATGAAATTTCAGCATGTATTATAGAATGTATAACAGAAACTTACCGTTTCACTAAGCTACAGACATTTCATTTGTGTGCAGCCTCGACTGAGACTGCAGCTTTGATCCTTTCAACGGTACATGCAATCAAACTGTTAACCGTAGCAACTGAACCCAAAGACAATTTTGCCGTAGGAACCGAGTCAACCAAAATTTGAAATGCAACGGTCAATAACGAACCACCAGACCCCACCTCACCTATTGGACCCCCCCATTTGGTGCATGATCACTTATGGGTCCGTCTAGTAGTATAGCAAATCCCGAGGGTAGAAGTGCCACATAATCTGGGTCGCCTCCGTTTAAGACAACGTTCATAGCAACCACGTCCACTGGTGCACATATCACATAGGATCCAGTGGAGTCTATACAACTTTCTTGAAGTATTAACATGTTGCTTTGATTTGAGTTGGGGCTCTGAAAGATGCATAAATTTATTGAAATTTATGTGCATACATAAGTTTTTGCATTATATCAAATTCATACATGTATGAGCATGGATAATTGTATTTACCATTCAACATAACATTTTGCATTATGCTATATAGGTATACTTATAAGATCATACTGGGTAGACTAAATGGTGCATATATATTATAATAGAAATAAAAATAAAAGTCTCCTGGGAGATTTTGAATGGAAGGTATAAAACAAGTGTTTTATACTTTTTACTCAAACATAAATGACCTTCGAATAAACAGTATGATTCAAAACTCCAATAAATTCTAATCATAGGTTTTAGAAAAAAATTATACTTACATTGACACGAAGAAGAGAAACTGAGTTACCATGATCACGACCATTAACAATATGAGCCATCTCTTGAACAACACCTCTATTAGAGAGTATATCCCACTATATATAAATCACACAAGTAAAATCAATCATCAAGTTTCCATCAAAACATATAGCAATTTACATACACTATGGTTAACACTTGGTACCTCACTATGAGAGCTTTCATCACGAAGGAAATCAAAAACTCTTTTGAGAGGAACAGGAAGCCAAAAAGAAGTAGCAGCATTCAGAACAATTCCAGGCGGTCTACCTGGATCATCCACACACTCTTTCTAGTCATGACTCGAACATCTTCGGTCCCACTACCTGACAATGTTGTCCATTGATGAGTAGTAGATGCACTCACACCTCCACAAAAACTTATTACCATTCTTTCTGCTAGTTTCAACATGCTTTTTCTGCCTTCTGCTGTTTGTATCACTTCATATATAGTTCATTCACCACATATAGTTACTTTACAGAAAATTTAAGCAATATATGGGACATAATGTTATCTGCCTGTGCTAAGCAATAATAATATTAATTTTATTACCACCGCCATCTACTTGAGGTATGTTGTTAGCCATGACACTAGCAAGTCGTTCGCATTGTCGATCGAGAGTAGAAACCCATCTTTTGGCACCAAATTGCTTGTGCCAATCTTTCACAACTTCTTCGTCCAAAAGAAAAGCGAGAACAGGTTCACTTGATACGGCAGTTTCATTCATACATACATCTGTAATATCTGTTGATTTTGTTCAAGGCAGCACTCAGTACAACAGTACAAATAGTCAAATACCATAAGAAGTCTCAGAACGAAAGGAAAAAAACAACAAAAGGATACAGTGGCATATCAAAGACACTAGATTGTTTTCTAATGCAACATCAAACAATTAATTTATTAATCAGTAACGATTTGCATTACAATATTTATGTTACTATTAGTATGAAATTTATACCCTTCTGTTTACATTTTGTTAAACCTTATGTTGATCCTGCTGTGTGCTCAAGTCAATAAACCGGTTTTACTTAATATGAATAGATGCCTTTCAACTAAAGTTTCTAGGACTACAAAAAATCATCACATATCAATATTACATGTTAAATAACCTTTGCATCATATATAGCAGTTTTTTGTATTATGAAGAAAAATTCTTACAGCTTTATGAAAATTCCTACAGCTTTCTGAATCTGAGCGTAGGTTCTAGCACCAAACCTTCAACTGCAAACATTGAAATCTGTTAATCAATCTCAACTCCAATTTTACATCTTACATGGAAATCGAGCATCAGAAGAAAGTTTAATCTTACATGGAAAGATCTACACAGGAAAACGAGCTACTAAAAATTGAGCATCAGAAGAAAGTTGCAGTACCAAATACGTAAAAAAAGAGGGACGTCGATACAGATGAGAAAACTAAAGCAGTGGTAAGGGTATCAAACAAACTCCGACAATGGAATAGGTTTTTAGAAACATGGGCAATGTTTTTTTGGCTTCAGAAAAATTGATTTTGCCTAGTAGAAGTAGGCAAACCTCCCTACGGTCGGTTTGACTAGTTGAACGTGACTAAAGATCTGAACGACACCAAGCCTCAAATATGCATAAATCATGGAAAAACCTTCAAAAACAGCCGCATGCATGTATGTATGTGTGAATTGTGAACAAGTATAATCTAAATCTTTTATTGTACTCCTTTTGTTTTTAGAAATATTATAGGTATTAAAACGAAAAATAAAATAATCCAAACGTTGTGCAAAATATCACCTAAAGAAATGATTTTGCATATTTTGTATGATTTGATGGAATAGTTTTTTATTTTCAAATATTTAAAAAAAAGTTATAAAGTATACTAAAATTACACAAAAATACCAATAAAAAATACATTCAATATGGCTTTAAAATAAACGAAAAACGAATACATATTTAGTGATGTTTAGAAGAAAAAAGTATTGGAAAATGAAAAGAAAAAGAAAAAGTACGCACAAAAGATTATATTCAAACTGTTAACTGGGTTTTAACCCAATAGAATTCAAAGAGAACTAGAATATCTACAACAAGTCAAAATATCTCAAGGATCGACCAATAAGACCACAAGTAAAAGAAGAGAAAGACCAAAGAAGAAAAATGCCAAAACAAGAAAAATGTCAAAACAAGCCAAGGAGAAAGACCAAAGAAGAAAAATGCCAAAACAAGAAAAATGTCAAAACAAGCCAAGGAGAAAGACCAAAGAAGAAAAATGCCTGCCAAAACAAGCCAAAGAGAAAGACCAAAGGATCATGATCCAGTCCTCGTGCATCATGATCTAATATATTCCCTAAAGACGCTTGCCAAGTTTCATAGCATGCTAAACAAACTAGCTCGAGAAGTGAAAACTCACCGGATTCAAGCTATTTAACCAAAAACAGCTAAATTAAAATGGACCTACAGAACTCATACGAAATTGAATTGACTTGAAATTTTGGGAGAACATTTAGAGGACATAGAAGAAGGCTCACAAAAAAAGTGAGCATTTGGAGTTGATTTGATGGATCGCTAGATGGATTGCAATCCATCTAGAGTGGGCCCCACCACCTCAAAATTTTATGGTGGGTCCTTGACAACCTATATAGTGTTCCTGCAAAGTTTCATTCGATTTCGTTGAGATTTGAGCGAGTTATGGATGATTCTTCTGGACCAGATGACTCATGAAGACGGATGATCAAACTAACTCCAAACGACTTGATATTTGGATAAGGCACTTAAATAAAAGATAGAAGGACAACCAAATAAAGATCACTCAAAAATACGCTAAGTGGATGGATAGCTAGCGATCCATCAAGATAGGTCGAATCACCCTCAAACTTTCCGAGCTCCTTCGTAACACTAATTCCAATGGGTCTGGATTTTTCGCCATAGGTCGGATCACCGTAAGTAAAGGCTTCTGGTAGAAAAATATGCTAAGTTGATGGATAGCTAGTGATCCATCCCCTATGGATAGCTAGCATTCCATCGCCTATGGATAGCTAGCGATCCATAGAAATGACTCATATTGATTTGAGATTTTCGGTGATGACTTGGCATAACAACTGGATTCTTCCGCACTTGAACTTCTGGCCAACACTCATCGAATTTGTAACAACCTGAATTCCAGTGGGTCTGGATTTTTCGCCAAAATGCTAAAACCCAAGCCCATTGAAACCCGAGTTAGGAATCGGGTATCCTGAAAATAGGCAAGATAAATATATCAGAACTCAATTAATTATCTCATAGCGAAATTGACTAAAATATAATAGTAAGTAAATACTCACCCAAATAATAACACTATCTAAGCAAGTGTCATAATGTTGAGAAGTCTCTGCCATCTACCTAACTTGTAGGATGTTATGAGGAGGGGGTCAAAATAAAAGTTTCGGTGAATGAATAAATTATATACTTCTAGGCTTAATTCTATATATATCATTTTATTTCCATTTACTCTTATATTAGGTTAATTAGGTTACAATGCTCTCGCCTCTGTTCATGAACCGTGCCCATCTACTCCATAGTAGACTAAAACCTAATAACTAATATATATATATATATATATATATATATATGTAGCTATATTCCCAATGACCATATTGGTCCTAGGTACCACCCACGGTGCCTTCCGTATCCTCCTCGAAAAGGGCTCCATCGTCTTGCTTCGAGAGCGTTCTGTAACTACATCTGTAAAGGGCTGCTTCGTAAGGCCTATAATATAGATGCTCCATCGTCTTCCTCCGTAGCTATATTTGTAAAGGACTGTTTCGTAAGGCCTACGATACAGATACTTCATCGTCTTGCTCCGCGTACGTTCCGTAGCTACATCTGTAAAGGAATGCTTCATAAGGCCTACAATACAGATGTTCCACTATCTACTATGAAAACGTAAATCGCGTCCGCACTAGTCTATGCCAGTGCTCGGACATCCACAATGTACCACCCAGTGCGTACATTGAGGACTACGTAATTGTTCTGTCTACTATTTGAATCCCGCCAACAAGGTCCACCTTGTACGGAATTCAGCCGAGGATTTCCTATATCTGTAAAGGACTACTTCGCTAGGCATACAATACAGATATTCTAGTTGGTCTCTTTTTCATCGTGGCTATGGCCCCACGCAGCCACCCCTCAACTAACCGAAAGACTTCTAAAGAGTTAAGTGGCCGTGCCCTACTACAAACAATCTAACATCCAAATGGCGGTATCCAATGTCTCAATAGTGAAAGAATCATTGGCATGTTGGTTTAACTCTAGTCTTTTCCGAAATTGCTCTTGGTCTTGATTGTAACAACCCGCAAATTTTGAAAATATTTTAAATGAAAATTTATTTGAAACATTGAATACAACTATTTTAAATTTGATAAACTTGGAAAATTTAAAGTATAATTTTGAGTTTTGATGTTAAATGTTTTTCCAAATTTAATAAAATAAAGATTTTTCTTAAAATGCAAGTTTTGGTCAACTTTGGTCAAAGTTTGACTTTGTGTGAAATTTGTTAAAATTTGAATTTTTGACTTTTTATTTTTTTATGAAAATGAATTCAATTTTAACATTTTCCCAGTTTTTCTTTTTGTTAAATTTTGATGTTTATTTCTCAAATTTTGCAACGTTTGGCGTATTACGCGCAATTATTTTCACTACATTTTCTATTTTATTTTTATTATGATTTGTTTGGGCTTAGACCATTTGGGCTAGAAAACCTTTAGTTAGATGAGTAGCCTATATATAATCTCCTAGTGTTTTGGCTAGCCTCCACATCCATTCATTTGTGCCTCCATAGAAAATGTAAGTCTTCTTCTCCTTCATCTTCCTCTCCAAAACCCTAGACTTCTCCCTCTTCTTCCTCCACAAATTTTCCCCTCCTTCTCCACAAATTTCGGCCACACCATCTCCTCTTCCTCTAACCACAAAGCCCTAGCCTAAAACCCACTCCTCCTCTCTCCTTTTCCCCTCCTTCTTCTCTACAAAGCTCGGCCCTACAACCTCTCCTTCCCACCAAAACTCCCATGGCCGAACTTCCTCCAAAGCACCATGGCCAAACCTCCTCAACACTTTCCCCTCCCCTTGCCTTGGCCGTGACCACCTCCTCCATCACCTAACCCTAGGCCGAAAACCCCTTTACCAAAACCTAGTCTAACCAAACCCAAACCCCTATGGCCGAACCCCCTTCACCCAAAATCCCTATGGCCGAACCCAAACACTAATAAACTAGCCTATAGCCAAGCCTATGCACCCCTAGTCAAGCCCTCTTCACATGTTTAGATCTATATTTTTTTTCTATTTATTTTTCTATGTAAAATTATTTGTTTACGTATGGAATTATTTTTTTATTTTTCAAGCGTCGGATTTGGATTCTCCTCTCACTCAAACTGGTCCGTAGTTTGTTGATTTTTGTGTTGCGCTTTGAATCACTTTTCCAACCAAACAAAGGTGAGAAAATCACAATTGACATACATATTTATTTATTTTATGAATTGATGACAATTGAATTGTGAGGATATGTATATGCAAGTTTGACATTTCACCTATGATTTTATCATGTTATAACATGTGTTATATCATGTTATTTCATATGTTTATATCATATTACTTCATATGTTTATATCATGTCATTTAATATGTTTATATTATGTCATCCATATGATTTTATTTTTTTATTTCATATCATATTATGTCTGTTTGACCATATGTCATGATATTTTGAATATTTTTATGTTTATTTCATATTCTGAAATCACACTGCAAGTTCCTTCACTATGGGTTGAAATAATACATGCCCGAACGATCTTTAGAGTAAGGAAAAATTGTTATGGGCTGAAATGATAGGCTTGAGCAATTTTATTTGACTTGGGATTGCGGGGCTGAAATGATATAAAATCCGGAAAATTAATAAATTGTGAATTGAAATGATATATTTCGTATTTACTTGACCCTAGGGTAGAGAATTTTATACAGACTCCGTGGTTGATTTAAAATGATTTTTCTAAAAATTATTAAGTATTTTGGATTTTTATATATGAATCTCAACTAAAAATTTACTGTAATAATTTCTGTGGATTTGTTTACATGTGTTAAAATTCTATAAGAAATAAAGAGTTAGAAATGTAAATTTTGGAATCTAATTTACAGTATGAATGTTAATTGAAATTTTATAAGCCGGTCTGACTTAATAATAGTATTTTATTCTAACCTATAAATTGTAGGTTTAACTCATGTAATCACTAAATGATAAATGTTTTGTGAAAAGAAATGTAAGTTAAAACGTACATTTGACATGTAAGTTCTAACAAATGAAAATGGTATGATTTGGGAAATAAAAATGATAAATGTCATTTACTGAAAAGAAATAAAAAGGGTAAGTAAAGTACTTTTAACTTGGTATAAAGATTTCTGTTTAAAATTTGATATTTTAGTAACAAAGTTACTTTACTAAAAGTGTAGTTTCTTTAATGTCCAAATAGCTAAAGTTGAGTAGTAAAATAGGAATGATATAATGACTTTGATAAATACTGCAAAGATATGTACTATTTGATTATATAAACTATTTTGGTAGGAAGTATTACTGTAACAATTCTGCACTGCTACGATTTCCTTACTGTAACAATTCTGCACTGCTGCAATTTCCTTACTGTAACAATTCTGCACTACTGCAATTTCCTTACCGTAACAGTTCTACGCTGTCGCGGATTATTACAGTAACTGTTCCGCACCGTTGCGAATTCTTACAGTAGCATTTCTGCACTGCCGCGAATTCTTACAGTAGTATTTCTGCACTGTCGCGAATTCTTACAGTGAATTCTTACAGTAGCATTTCTGCACTGCTGCGAATTCTTACAGTAGCATTTCTGTACTGATGCGTTTTCTTAAAAGTAACATTTTCTAAATGCTACAAATTTGTCTAAAGGGTTATAGTTCCGAATGTATGGTTCTAAAAGTTACATTCTTAAAGTGCTATGATCTCTAAACTTTTTGTGTTTCAAAAGGGTTATAATTAAATGAATTTGGAAGTATTACTACTTTGGGAAAATGAATATTATTTTAAAAGAATAATGATATGGAATTTATATAGTTTAAAAGGAATATGTTTGATATGAAATATAAACCATTTCAAATTTATATAACCACGGGTTATAATAACGATTGGTTGTTAAAGAGACCGGGATCAGATATGGGCATACTCTCTGTCGATACCGAAAACCACTTTAACAACTGTGTACGCGGTGGAGATTCCAGAATGAAGTAGGATGGTGGCGACGATCCTAAAGGTATATTTATGTGGACCTAACTCCCGTGAGTTAGCATAGGGTGGCTAAAACAGGAGCAATCGACGGGCCAATGAGGTAGCTCCTCTAATCCGACACACTTCATCGTTAGCCATTCTATTACTTTGTGATTGATTTGGTGCGCACCTTTGATTCAGAAGTGTGGATCGAGTTGGGCGGTAGTTGCGGCTATGCATTACCAACAGTCCGGAAGTGTAATTGGTATATCTACCATGGCATTGCCTAGTTGTGCCATGTCACCTACCCTAGCGCGCCTTCTACGAGTTTGTTTTATGTCACACCTATGTGGTATCCTCTGGCGGCTCTAGTTTACGGTGAGCTACGGTACTGTATAGACTATTGGCATACCTAAAAATGTGTTAAGGTGGAAAATGTAAGCCTTAACGCTATTTTTAAATAGTATACTTTACTTTAGACCCTATTATAATAGCGTATACTACTACATAGTAGATAGTTTAACGGATCCTTAGAGGATGGGCGATCCCAAGCATCCTTTAAGTTACTGATGCATTTCTTTTACAGTTCACTTGAGTTGACTTACATTTTATAAGTATGTATGTCCTGACTCGAGTGTTTTGTGTTTTTGCTTTACTCTCGGGTCAGCCTGAGTTTCACAGCTTTGGTTTCGTCTTTTTGGAGCTAGAGATCCGCCGGAGATTTAGCCGTCTACCTGATATTTCTATTCCAGTTATTTCCACTCAGCTTTTACTTTTGTAGTAGAGAACTTATGTATCTTGAATTTCCAAATATATTTGTTTCAGACTGTGGTATTATGTATTAGTTTTGAGACTTTGTATATAGTAGCTTCATGAACTACTATAGTTATTTATTCCGATGCGAGTTATTCTGATATTCTGTGTTTGTAATTCTGTGATTGATTTTATTGGCCCCAAATTTTATTAACAATCTATTGTTTTGAATTATTCAAGTCTGACATGTATGGTTTTATTGTCGATTTGAATGGTCCAAAATGGCGGGATGTTACATTGATGCTGGCCGATATCCGCATGCGACTATCCTTAAACTTACTTGCAAGTACTGGACATATGAATACCCTACTTTAAACACCAAGACCTTCTGACTGCTTACAAATATCTGCTTCGTTAGGCCTATAATGCAAATGCAGTCAAGGCATACTCTCTTGATGGAACACCTACAGACCTGCCTCCGGGGGTGCAGCTTCGTTAGGCCAACCCAGAGGGCCATCCTAGAGTACCCTTACGTCCCGTTGAAGTCTCGTACTTCCTTGAAGCCCAAAAAATACTAAGTTGGACGTGTTTCTCCATTTCTGAAATTCATGATGAACTGCTTCGTTAGACGCTTCATCCTTTGGACTGCTCCTAACGCATCTCAATTCTTTTTTTAGACCCTAAGTCTAATCTTTTAATTTGCATTTAGTTTACTTTCTTATTCTGTTGGCTACTTATTTACCCTAATTATCATATTCTTGCCCTCGTCTCACCTCTATCTATTGTGAGATTCCATTTATTTAATAGGAAATGCTGTTGGTATGAGCCACATTCATTATCTTTCTTATTTAACTTAATATAAATCTTAAGTTCATTAAAATAAGCCTCTTTTATCATTCCTGCTTTATTTGCTTATTGACTTAATATAAATTATTTAAATAAGCTTCTACCATTATTATTGCTCATTAATTTATTCAAAGTCTCAAAATAAGTTTTTCCATTCTTATTACTTAATTATAACATATGTTATAATTCTACCTGTAATTGTCATTTTCTCTTCTTTTATAGTCCGTACATAATTTCCAGCATTTCTTTTCTATTCTAATCTGTCTTCTTTTATTATGATATAGAATATTCTTTTATTCTCTTATATTATATAATTCACTTATCATAATAACTATCTTCTTAAATAGTCTGCGCAGTGAATGCAGACCTAGGTTCATTATCGTTTACAGCTTCAAGTTCTTATCCAATAATTTACTTGATTCATGTCATACTTTGCTTTATTATCTTCTATTCTAGGAAATAATTCTATTTTATTTGGTTGGTTATGAAAACTATATTTAAAAATCCATTTCCATATTTTAATATTAAATAATACAATAAACAATAATCCATAACTGTTAGATATTTCTATTACTATTTTGGATTAGTGTAAAATAGAGTGGTTTCTATATTTTACACTAATTCTCTTTTTCTTTCTTTTATTCTAGCAATTACATTCGTTATTGTCTAAATTATAGAAATGTATCATATTTTCTAAACCAACCAATTAACCTTTTAGTTACTCCCAAATCCAGTTACTATATTAATTAACTTTTCTCATTTTAACATAATTTATTACAGTAATTCCATTTCTCAAACTTTTATTACTTTACATCTTATTTTCTTCATTTTAGTATTCTTAATTATTTAATCCATATTCACATTTAATCTATTCTAATCCATACACGAAGAAAGAGGAGAAAATAGAAGAAGAATGACGCTTGCATAGAAATCCAAAACGTAGAAACAGATGTAAATAAATACTAATACTGTAAATAAACTGTAAATTCCTTATAGTTCAGCATAACTCAATTAATAGGATTAATTATTGAATAAAATTATCTAAACGGGAATTTAACGATAATATATCTTAAACTTAAAAGTTATATAAATAAATCCACTCACATATCGTCCTTAGCTTCAATCTCTATCCATTTTAATTTTCTATGCTTTTCTCCGCTTTTTCCCCTTTTTAATTCGCTATAAATTCCCTAATTTGTTTGCGCAATTCTCTGATTTGCTTATATGTATATCCTTGCTTAATTTTATTTTTTGTTTGGGGAAAGATTTAATTGATAGAGGAGAAAGGAAGAGGGAGAAGAGAAGAGGAGTTTGCTATAAATGACAACAGTCGATTCAGAGAAAATAGTATGGGCTAGAGTTAAGTTACGTTCAATTTATAGGTGTAGTGAACAACTATGAACCATCCGATTAACCCTAAAAACAATCCTCGCCATCTTTTATTGATTTGTTTACGTTAGTATATAACGTATAATTCTCCAATGTTATTCATTTATTCCTTTGTTATACGACCCTATTAATTCATGTTTCCTTCTAAATAAGATTCTCCCATTAATTATCCAATTAATTAGATCACACACACACACACACATATCCAATATTAATTGATTCTTATATGTTATAATTTCTTACCTATTTGAACACGTCAATTAATACCTCTATTAATTGATTGTATATAAAAGTTATACTTTTTAATTTATTCTTATTAACTTACCTTCATCATAAACTTAATTACTTCATTTGATTTTTGGACACATTCCAATTCTTTCTTTTTCTTTTTAACTTGGATACAAATAATCCTATAACTGACGTTTTCTTCTAGCTAATTAATTTACATTATTAGCTATTGTAACAAGGGCATATCTTTGATTAATTGACATCCTTTTTAAAACGCTCAATTGATTGTCAATAAATTAATTGACACGTTTTCCCATTTTAATCGATATCCAAATTAATTCATATTTGTCACTCAATCACACATTTATTAGTTGTATATATTTAAACCGCCAATTCATACCCAATTAATTGACATATAAGTTTCCTCTTTTATTAATTGACGCTTACTTAATGTCTTTAATTAATTTCTTAATTAATTGATCGCGTCAATTATAAATTAGTATATGTATGTTATCATTTAATTTATTCCCCACATGCATTTCCCTTTATTAGAAGATCCCTTAATTAATTAATGTTATAAAAGTGACATATTCTCCGACTAATTGACGCCTCTATGTCTCTTAATTAATTCCCCGTTTAATTGATTGATGCGTCAATTAATCACACACTCATTGCTTGCATAAATCTATGTAACCTCTTAATTCTTAAATGCATACATTTGACATTTATATTCTGTTTTGCAATTATGTTAATTCAATTGATTTTATTTAATTATATAAAAATGCGGGGTGTTATAGAATTCCCCTATAAATATTCACCTACCTGCAACTAGAGATGGATCTTTTCCAGGAGAGAGAGCCGCCATTACTCTGCTGGAATTCCTTTACTTTTTCAACTTTCTTCTCCCCCACAACATTCATCAAGGTGGTTATTGTAATTCTTCAGTCAACCCTTGTACTTATGACTTATTCTAACTGATTGTATCTTAGATCTAAGGACTAACTAGTTGATATCTAGAGAGATTCAACAAGTATGATCGTAATAAAGATATAATAAAGTGGACGTAGGCCAGAGTCAGCCGAACCACTATAAAAATTCTATGTCTCTTTTCTTACTTCTGCCTTTTATTTGTTGTTTATCTGAGATTTGTGCTGTTGATTATCTGCACTGGAGCTTTCACACTTGATCCAGGGTGTTGATTCATTTTTTTGGGTTAACACAAACCTACAATTGTAATAGTAATACAAACTTCACAGAAAATAATATAGGTTGACTTTTGCATTGAGTAGGATATGAACTTATGACCTCACGGTCTCTAGTATATAATAAGAGTATTTTTGGAATTTCACGGCCGAACTAAAAATTTGATACTCTACCACTATAAAAACAATATCATTTACCAACAAAAAATGGCATCGATAGGATATTGGTAAATCAAGTATCGACGCCTGGCCGACGCCTTATTAGTTGTCGGTAAACAATATGGTAGAAAAAATTTATCGACGTCTGGAAGACGGCAATCGTGGTGCTGTTGCCGACGCCCTACAAACGACTTATTGTCGACGCCTTACCGACATCATTTTGTCGACGTCTTTTCGAAGCCTTGTCGATTACATTCTATGTTATAAAAATTGGAATAGCTAATGACTTTGAAATGACCTACCGATGCCTTACCAATGCCAAGTTAAAATGCAAAAACTGGATTTTCCGACACCTTTCTTATGCCATGGTGGAAATAAATTTGCAGCATTTCTACTGCCTTTCACACCTAATTCACACATTAGTGTGAGTGTGTATCGCTGATTCATATATCATATATCAACACAAATATCATCGCCATCACAATACAAATCAAATCAAATACCCAAACCAAACAATACCATCACCATCACAACACAAATCGAACAATACAATAACCCTCACAATACAAATCAAATATCTAATGAATCTGTAATCAAATATCCAAATAACATCAACAACACCAACACTAATATCCAAACCAAATATCCTAACAAACAATTTACATCTCATTTGAACCAAATATACATCTCCAAAGAAATCTAATATACATAACCAAATACCTACTCGTTTGAACCTTGCTCAGCATGCACCGCAAGCTCCATCTCTAACTTACCGACATGTGACTTCAAATGTCGTTTTTCTTGTTGTAAATCGGTGCTAAATGAAGAAGCTCTATTTAATGTTGATCTTTACATTTTAACCAAATATATTTGTTAATAAAAATAAATTTTTATATCAACTATTGTATTTATTGAGTGATTTAACTTTTACTTAATTTATTAAGTGATTTAACTTATAAATTTGTTTAATTTATAATTTAACTTAATTATGTATTTGGTTAGTTTATTGAGTGACTTAACTTATATATTTTAACTCAAACTTAATTTATTCTTAAAATGATGAGTTTTGGGATTTAAAATAACTTATTACTTTATTGAGATTATATTTATTCAATTTATTGGATGATCTAGAAAAAAGATAATTTAACTCGAATAAACTTTTGTTTAATTTATTGAAACAAAATTATAATATAATTCAATTATATATACATTTGATTAATTTATTGAATGATTTAACTTATATATCCCTTTAATTTATTGTATGATTTAATAAAACTATAATTTATTGAATAAACTCTTATATAATTTATTGAAACAACATTTATTAACATTTATAATTTAACCTTATTATATATATATAGTTTTTATGTGATTTAACATATACAGACATACTCCTGTTTAATTTATTAAAATAAAAATTATAATTTAACTAGATTATATATACACTTATTTAATTTATTGAGTGATTTAACTTATATATTTGTTCAATTTATTGTGTGATTTAAAAAAAATCTATAATTTAACTCCAACAAACTCTTGTATGATTTAAAAAAATCTATAATTAATAAACTCTTACATACGTAAATATAATTTATTGAGTGATTTATTCATTAGTATTTTATACATGTATATATCCGTAAATATTATGTAAATGTATGTATACATACGCAAACTCGGTGGAAGCATCATCTACCCAACTTTTGGTGGTGGACCCATTCTCAAGCTTTCAAACTCACTCCGCAAGCTTCCATTCTTAAGAAACTCAAACACCTTCACTTGTTGCACATGCATGACAGCGTGGTAGTATTGATAGAATGAAGCGCAGGATGACTTGCATGGTATGGCTGTTATAACTGGTAGTGGTTGTAACGTCTGCAGATTTTGCCCGCTCGAAAATCGACATCCATACTTTACATCGTACTCGAATGCCATAGATTCGACCGTTCAAATCCGAGTCGCCGGAGCTTATAACACAGTTAAGTAAATAACACAGCGGAAGAAAAATAATAATACATTGATATACAATATCTGATACAATATCTGATACAACAGAGTGATACAATGAATATCAATATACATCAGAGCTATGATACAACAAATAGCAGCGGAAAAGAAAACGATAACATCAGCAGTGGATAATCTCCATCTCCAAAGCACTAATCCAGAAATAGCTTGAACCCCCAAATACGAGGCACAAAGATAAGCAAGTGTAGTCCATATCCAAAGACTGAACTAGCTCCAGAAAATCTACTAATCTGACTATTTGAAAAACCAAACTCTAGACTGCTCGTGTAGGAAAATTTTGAGCACCCAGAGTTTAGGAAAGAAACAATAAACTCCGGATCAGTCATGGGACTGGTGTGAGCAACAAAAACAGTTTATCTTTAAAAACGAACAACAAGAGAATTTTAAAGTCAATTCGCAATGCTTTTGGAAAATGAAACTACCATAAGATTTCCCACCACACACACAATGCAAACGCAGACTTGGAGGAGATTTCTTCTTATGATAGCCAAAGATGCTTACTACGCAAAATCAAATCATTTTTTATATTATTATTAGTGCATAGTGTAGAAAACATTTCGAAAGTATAATATTAATCTTAGCCAACATACGACCAGTATCGTATGCCTACTATAGCTACCATCTAAACAGTGGTGACCACCGTACGTAAATGGCAGGTTCTACAACTAAAATCGTACAAGGTTCGTATTGTTTCTTTGGATTTCCAACAAATGGTCAGGCCAAGGAACTTCCCATTGCCACATGGAAACGCCTCTGGAATGACATCCCGAGAACCTAACCGGATCTCTGCCAACACAAGGCCGGGTTACCCCTAACTGGGTAACTACTGACACGAATATGTCATCCCCCGATCGTAACCGATCTTCCCGAGGATCCTCGATTCCAACAACCACAAAGAAATAAATTTGCAGCAACCACATAGGTTAAGTACCTGGGCTCCATACCATTGTACCACCTCTATCCAGAAGGAATGACATACACTAAAGGGTCGCTACCCCCTAATAACCGTGCCGCATCTTTCCTGTTTTGACCATTCCGGGGTGTGAGGTCCGACGAAGTCTCGTCCACAAAGCTACGCTTTGTCACAAAGCCATGCTTTGAGTCAAACAAATGATCAAAGTAATGATCAAAAAGATAAATGATCAAACAAATGATCATATCACAAATGATCAAACAATGATCATTCACAGCAACACTCAGCATGTCACATTACCAAATTGGGAGTGTATCGCTGATAACCTTCAACTACATAACCTCTGAGCTTATACGTCTCAGAGAAGGGTGTTAAGCTAAGAGAATAAATTCTCCGCCACCAACAGAAATGTATTTGAAAGAAATCGTCTTTATATCTCAAAGTGTAATGTCAGACATTACACCATACAAGTCTGTTCCGGGTTCGAACAGAACCGAAGGCACTTCTTACGAAGCCCTTGCAATTCCGGGTATTCACAATCCCGTCCGGACTTCCCATCACAAAGGGTGATAAAATCTCTATATCGGGGCCAGTCGATGCAGAGACATTCGACGAGTTGTCCTTTCGTTTTCAAAAATATCCGATCTTCACCACCGGTCTTCAAATGCTATCCATATACGACGTATCACTATTCGGAATGGGTTATATGACACAAATGTATTTTCCCGGCTAACCCGAATAACGAGCGCAATTATTAGAAATCATATGGATACTGGGGTCTCAGTTAAATCACAGCAAAACTTTTCATTCGAATGGTTAAAACAAATTACCATTTTCAAATCTTTAAACAAAAAGATTTATTTCTCAAAGTTCACCCAGTTTCAACAAAAATCCATTCACAGATTTCAAAACAATTTCCGTTTCAATTGGATTAACTCGTTAAATCTTTAAAACAAAGATTCAACTTATAGCTTTCAAAACAATTTCATTTCGAATGGTTTAAACAAATCATCATTTTAAATCTGTTAAAAATAAACAGATTTAATTCATAGCTTTCAAAAAGAATTCATTCATAGCCTTTCAAAACATTTCAATTTCATTTTAAATTTGAAACCTTTCAACACAAATTGGAAGTTCACTTCTCATATGAAAGCTGTTATTATTTGAAAAACAAATAGTTTTCGTTTTAGAAAAATCCAGTTATATTTGCATGAGTTAAAGCCCTTGAACTATATTCACATTCCAAAATCAATACTTTTAAAATAGTTTAACCCTTATATAACGGGTATAACATCTTTAATCCCTAGTTTCAAATCATAGAATTTAATTTCAAATCTTGAATTTAAGTTTAAATCAAATTATTTAAACTTCAAAACTTTATCAAATTTATTCAAAATAAATTTCATCTTTGAAATTACATTTCAAAAGCTTTTCACTTTAAACCCAAATTTCCAATTTCAAAATCAATTGAAATTAAAATTTCAATTTCAAAAACATCAAATTTAAATTATCTGTGACTTAACCGATTTCCACGTGAAATCCATATTTGTGTGTGTATAAGTGTGGTCCAGGGGTTTAACACAATAGTGCAACATTATTCAATCATAACAGATTAAAACACGGAAATATAGTTGATAAGCGATATAAACTATAACGCTTATCTTTCACATACAGATCATAGATATATATATCACAGATAAGTGAACTACAGATCACAACATAAATCAGGATGTATCACAAAGCATCATATATTAGGGATATCAAACAATTCAAATCATCCAATATAATCCAAGCATCCATAAGTAAGATTAGTTAATTGTCTGATTTATTCTAATCATATTAATTTCTTATGAATAAATTTCTAATCCTGATTAATTAATATTAATTAATTACAAATCATTTTGATTAATTCTTTCTTTACTCATTAATTAACCATTTATAATTTATAAATCAACCCTTTAATTATAATTCACCAACCTTTAATTATTAAATGATTAACCTTTAATTATTTAATTCACCATTTAATTAATTATCTTTAATTAATAATTTAACCCTTAATTAATAAATTACCATTAAAATGTAATTACTTTCTAATTAATTGATATTAATTACTCATCTTATTAACATTTTATAAATCTTCTTTAAATTTTGAAAACCAAATTCTTATTAACTACAAACTTAAGTGTTAATTAAATTTATACTTAAATTAATTAAAATATTAACTAAGTGTTAAAACGTGGTTAAGCATTAACTAAAGTAATTAAAACCTATATTAAGTTTTAACTTAAAACGGTAAAACACATATTAAGTTTTTACAGTACTTATCCTTGATGGAAATCTTTGCACTCAGCTTTACAAAAAAAAAATACACTACTGCAGTTGAAAATAACAAACCCAAGGCTTCCTCTATGTTTACTCGAGTAGCACTTCGCATTAAACACTCAAATCACCCGAGTCCTCTATAACTCTTCTTCTCTTTCTCTCGTGCTTCTTCTTCCTCTTTTATTTTTTTTCTTTTCTTCTTCCAGTAAGTTGATTTAAATTTTAAACGAAAGTATCAAGTAAGAAAACTTTCGTGCACGCGTGCTATGACCCAACAATTTCCTTTCGACTCGAGCATCCTCTCGAGTTCTTCCCAGGCCCGATCTTGCTAACACGTAGACGATCTCGTGCACGTGCACATCAACTCAGCTCCACTCTGATGACCATCGCGATCGCCAGCAAACCACAATTCGCCCTCTCATTCGAAAACAAAACCCAAATCGTCTTCATAAGTTCGAAATCGAATTTTAGCAGTTCGATCGAAACGAACTGCAAACACCATCTCCACGCAAAACCCCTTCGCCAACGTTCCTCAGTCCACCAGAACTGCCGTAACTTCAGCCACGTCACGTCAACGCTCAAGCTACCCTCACCCAAAAGCCAGTAGCACTCGATCGACCCTACGTGCCATGGTTGATCGAACAACCCAACCCAGTAAAACTAGGGTTCTAGAAATGAATCCACTGCCGCAATTTCCTTGATGAAGTGCAACACCATCTAGTATTTTTCCTAGAATCACTTATCACTCCTCCACCATTTCCCAAAATCCTGACCTCTCCTAATACTTGGATCACCAGAAATCATCCCATTACCAAATTCTGTTCAAACCAGAACTACACCCTTAATCCCAAACTATAAATTATGGTTCCAGTGTTAAAAATCATATTTTTATTTATGTATTCAGATTATAACCCTGGATTTATTGATTACACACTTTATATTTTCACAAATTTTGACATTCACAGTTGCTTTTAGTTTTACAGAGATACTGGGGTTTATTTTGACTTGATTAAATTTTTAATCCTTGATTCATAACTAAACAAATAATTTCTGTTTGAAAACAATACCCTAACTTAGATTAGAAAATGAGGTAATGGATTTTGACTTGGAACTAAAGCCTGGAAAGTAAACAGGGGATAACCCAGATACACACAGCATGCACACACCAATATTCACATGTATATGTACAGATATCCACTTATACATACTTATCATAGAGAATAACAAGCAACCAAATTTACTTAAGTTTTAAAAGTTACTCACCTTGAAAAATGAAGAACAGAGAAGAAGCTTATGCCTGGAAATGAATTTGTTTGTGAATCTGGAACATGCAATTCTTTTCAAACTGCACTGCCCTTTCCATTTTTGTTTTGATCATCACTCCCTTAGGTCATAAAATACTAAATTTAATTTTTTTTGGTTTTAATTGCTTTAGATTTTTAAATTTATACTTTAATTATGGGTTTTATTAAATTTACTGACCTGAGCTTTGAAGAGAAAATGAGAACTGGAACACTTTTCTTCTCTGTTCCAGGTTGAAAACTTTGATCTTTCTTATATCTATAGATTTGCAAATTGATCTGGTTTGTTGTTTTGTTTTCCATACTTGGAAACGTGATGCTTATTTTTTTTTGGTTTACTCAGTTTCGAATGAACAACTGAGTTGAAGCTTGAAGATGGTGATATATAGAAAGAGTAAAGGTATATATTTTATTTCTTTTGTACACGATTTCATAAATATTGGTCCGAGATTTTTATCTCCTTAGGAGGCTGAAATGATCTTACTTTGTGTACTTAGAGATGTTCACATTAAATGCTTTGTGTCCTTATGTCTACACACATATCTTTTATTTCAAATTTCGTATGTACTTGTCTATGTTTTTTTTCCTTTGTATTGACTTCGACTGTTAGCTATTTTCCTTTTGCTTTATTTGATTTGCTTTGTTCTTATTTTGTTTACTTACATATGCTTTTATTATTTTGTTTGTTAATATTTCGTACTATGATGTTAAGGTTTATTTACTTACTTTATATTTTATAAAACTATATATATTCATTTCAAAATATAGATGAATTTTTATGTTGTTATAATCTTAGTTAACGTATTTATTCTCTATTTTACAAACTATAAAATTTATCTTGTATACATTTCTATTTCAATCTCTAACTCAAATATTTATAAAATTTTGTATGTTTCTATATATATTTTTCTTATTTATTTTATAAGTGCATTTGTTTACATTATTTTATAAACTCCAACCATTATTAACCATCAATTCTAACTATTATTATTATCAATCATTTTTATTATTAAACCATTTATTTAAGATTTTAAATTCAAATCAAATATATACATATATATATATATATATTCAATTTTTATTTCATATATGCTCGTATACATATATATTCACATATATACATATATTTACAATATATTTAAATTTAAATGATTTATATCAAATTTATTTTGTATCGGGGAAACTCGCTTTCATTTATAATCAATTTTACAATTTTAATTCAAAAATTCAACAAATTATTAATTTAAATTAAATTAAAATCTAGGGTCGTTACAGTGGTGGTTGGGGTGGTGTTGGTGGTTGTAACGATCCCGGATTTTAACGAAGTTTAAATTGATAATTGATTTAAATTTTGAATAAAATTTGTGAAAATTAATTGGTGAATTGATTGAGTTCTTCAAATTCAAATAAAATATAAAGTAAACATATTAGAACAAATCAAACAATATGTTAATAAGCTTTGGAAAATACAAAGTGAGTGCATCAGAAGGAAAAAAAATTATAACACATGCAAGAAGATAACAAAATAAAGTGTCTATGTACATATAAAATAAATAAATAAAAATGAATGAAAGAAAAAAAATCTACATACACAAGAATCAAATGAGACAATGCATGTAAACAAATAACCATAATAACTTTATATTATGTACATATAGGAGTAAAAACAAACCTGATAAAGTAATATATGAATGAAGCCTGTAAGTAAGTATATAAAGCAAGTAAAAGAAAAAATCTATAGATAAAATAAAAGCAAACAAAGGACAAATATGTTCAAGTATCAAACAAAATGAAGAAACATATAAATATCTAGGTATAAACAAATAAAAGAAGATAAGCACAAGCTTATAAAACAAGACAAAGTAAAATATAAACATGTACTAAGCAATTAATGCCACTATCGTTAGTACACAATATAATACATCTCAGCCGAAATAACAACAGCATATTTGCCACCAAAACAAACCAGGCAAAGTATGAATATGTAAGTAAAGTAGTATGCAAGGCAAGAAGGAAATGAAGATAATAATATAACCTATGTACTTAAGGGAAAATGGGATAAGTATGTAGGCATGGGGGGAAAATGCATTTAATGTAACCAGTACTCTAGCACAAACCAAAGTCAATTCGCAATATACAAAGGAAGATTTATATCAGCCACCGAAGTGAAATTATTAGCCACCAAGCAAAGAAAAAATCTTGTACCTGTATTGTACAAAATAATATATCACCCTGTACATTTCTCTTTTTACATATCAACATCTTCATTCGTTCATTCGAAACTGAGAAAATCTAAAGTAGCATCATCTCAAAGCTTAAACAATAAGAAGTATTATAAAAAAGGAATGCTGTTCAACAACAAAACAAAGCAAGTTTCTAAAGGAAAATAAAAACTGCAGTTTTCAACACAATTGCTCTCTGTTCAAACTGGGTTTCAGGTGAGTAACATCACAATTTAAATAATTTAAATATATAATTAGGTTGCCTATTCATCTCTGAAACTAGTATATTTGTGAGTGAATTATAAGTATAGCTTTATGTGTATGTATGAAGATATTGGTGTGTATGTTGTATCTGTGTTCTTCTTCTCTGATTTTAATTCCAGGCTTAAAGGTTAAATCAAAAATCCACTGGCTTTTGATCTAATCTGTGTTAAGACTTAAGTCCTGAAACAAATATGGTTGTTATATCATAGACTTTGGTTTAAAATTTGTTTAGGTAAAAACAATTGTGTATTGTCTCTGTTCTTTCAATTAAATCAGGTGAGCAACTTTGTTTTTTTACCAGACTTCTTTGTTTTCACCAGTGAGTAAACTTGACCTCTTCTATCTCTTGAATGTTTAAATTGTATTTGAAATATATGCCTATGTAATCGTATGAATATACCTACATGTATGTGTGTGAAGTGATACGGGTATGTTTGTGTTTATCTATAAGCAACTCTCTGTGTTCTACAAACTTAAACCCAATGCAACAAAATATAACTGCTCTTCATACGATCGATATTAAGATAAGATCATTGAAGATAAAATGATGTTATTAATGTGAACTTATTTTTAAAAATAATTTCAAGCAAAAAATATATAATAAATTTTGTGAGAAAGGGGAATTCACAGTAAGATCATAGTACATCAGGAAATTCAAACACCTTAACTTTAAAATATGATTATATAATCAAGTGTGTATCACGAATTTATGATTTTAGATACAGTTCTCATGATTTTTAAACGATTTGATGTTGAGAAATTTTAGAATGAACAAAAATTGTACTTTGGGTAAGTTCTGGCGATCAGTGTTGAATTGGAGCTCGTGCTTTGGATCGAAGGTGCCTTGGGGGTTGTCGAGGCTGGGAAAAATGACCAGTATTTTTTCTGATCGCCGAGGTGTTAGCGGTGAGGCGATCTAGGTTGTAAACCTAATTTTGGTTTAGCTTGTTAAATAGGTCGATGCTTCTCCTCTGAAGCATCGAGCTTGACGAAACTGTGGAGATAGCTTCGTGGATGAGTGGGAATGAAGTGGCCGGAGTCGTGGGTTTTCTGGCGAACGACGCAAGGAGAACGAGGCGATTTCGTTGATGAAGTTGGGTTCTAGATCGACTCGAAATGCCAAATTTCAATTTCTCATCAAATTTGATGATCTGGGGGGTGGAAAGATTTGTGAGGTTGATCGACGACTTGGGGGCATCGTCGGCAAAGTGGCAGCGACGCCCAGATCATCGTGCACGTGCACGTGCACGTTGGTTCGTCTGGGTTGTGTTGTTAGTTGAGGAAGATATGGATTCTCGGGGGAGACGTGATGCATTTGAGAGAAGGTCTCGGGAATTTTGAAGGGTCTGCTCGAGTTCTCGCGTACAAGGGCTCGAATCGTTTAAGTATAATTACCAGGTTTAAACTTGAGGAGAACATGGCTTTGGGTATTGAAAGTTTATACCCGGGTTTAATTTTAAAATCACGATTTAGTTTAAAGTTTATCCAAACGAAATACGTTTTCGAAATAAATGTACTAAGTTCCAAAGTAAAGTTAATCAAGTTCAAGATAAAAGTATTTATCGATTTCAATATAAATATGAGGTCATAGGGTTTGGAATTTTGTTTGTTTTGATTTGAAGAATTTGTCTTTATTATTTCAAAATTAAGGGATGGAAATTGGTAATGATTACGATGAGGGTAATTTAAACTTTAATTAATAAAAGGCCATAAATGTTTTGAATAAGTTATTTACCTTCATTCCATTTAAATGATAATTAAAGAAATTTAATTAAGAGTTAATTAATTTATAAGATTGATTAACTAAGGATAATTAATTAAGAATAACTAAGGGTTAATTATTTAATGATTCGAGATTTATTCATTTATTAATTAAGGTCAATTTATTAAAATAATTTGTTATTAATGTTAATTAAACTGTGTTAGTGATAATCTGATTTCAATTAATCGGATAATAAATAAATCTTCCTTATAGACGACTGTATTCTATTGAATGCTGAGAATTGTTTTGTCATCTTTGCTATGTGATGCTTTATGATTAGAATTGTTTTAATTCAAACTTTGATTTACTTTATCTGTGACGAATGTATACTATTTATCTGTGAATCTGTGTGTAGAAGATAAGCGTTATGGATTTTACCGCTTATCGATTTTTGATATGCTTAAATCTGTGATTCTTTGTGATGTTGCACCACTGTGTAAAACCCCTGGACCACACCTTCACACACACAAATATGGATTTCACGTGGAAATCGGTAGAGTCACAAATGATTTGAATTTAATGTTTTTGAAATTGAAATTTTAATTTTAATTGATTTTGAAATGGATTTGGGGTTGAATATGAAAGGCTTTTGAAAAAGGTATTTTCAAAGATAAAAGTCAATAAAGCTTTGAAGTTTAAATATTTTGATTTAAATTTGAATTCAAAATTTGAAATTGAATTCTATGTTGAGAAATTATGATATACAAGTTTATATGGGTTTTGAACTTAAAGTTTTTAACTTGTATAAATGAAATCGAATTTTTCCGAGATAAAACTGTTTGTTTTCAAATAATAAAAGCTTTCATATAAGAAATGGATTTCCAATTTAAATTAAAGGAATTTCAAGTTGAATTGAAAATGATTTTTCCAAGTTACGAATAAATCTTTGGAAACGAATTTTGAAAGCTATAAGTTAAATCTTTGATTTAAAGATTTGATGAGTTAATCTAATTGAAATGGAAATTGATTTGGAAATCTATGAGTAGATCTTTGTGAATCTGGGTGAACTTTGTAAATTGAATTCTTTTGTTTAAAAGATTTGAAATGGTAATGTGTTTAAACCATTTGAAAGAAAAGTTTTGGGTATTAAGTTGTGACTTAAATGAAATCCCATTATCCATATGTTTTTAAATATTATGCTCATTATTCGGTTTAGCCGGGAGAGGACCTTTGTGTCATATAACCCGTTCCGAATAATGATACGTCATATATGGATAGCATTTGAAGACCAGTGGTGAAGACCGGATATTATCGAAAACAAAAGGATAACTCGTCGAATGTCTCTGCATCGACTGGTCCCCGGTATAGAGATTTGATCACCCTTTGTGATGGGAAGTCCGGACGTGATTAGAAAATTATTCGAAATTGCAAGGGCTTCTTTGGAAGTGCCTTCGGTTCTGTTCGAACCCAGAACAGACTTGTATGGTTGTATGTCTGACACTACACTTTGAGATATAAAGCTGATTTCTTTCAAATACATTTCTGTTTGGTGGCGGAGAATTTATTCTCTTAGCTTAACACCCTTCTCTGAGACGTACGAGCTCAGAGGTTATGTAGTTGAAGGTTATCAGCGATATACTCCCAATTTGGTAGTCTGGCATGCTGAGTGCTGCTGTGTGATTGCTGATCATTTGATAAAAGCATGGCTTTGTGAAAAAGCGTAGCTTTGTGGACGAGACCTCATCGAGCCTCACAGACCGGAAATGGTCGAAACAAGAAAGATGCGGCAAGGTTTCAGGGGTAGCTCCCCTAGGGTATGTCCATTCCTTCTGGAAAAGGGTGGTATTATGGTATGGAGCCCTGATACTTATTCATGTGGGCACTGTAGTATATTTATTACTGTGTGATGTTGGTATAGAGGATCCTCGGCTAAAGGTCCCAAAGGACCGGGGGTGGAATATCTCAGGTTTACTACCCGGGAAAGGGGTAACTGGCCTTGTATTGGCAGAGAGTAGGTTGTCTCTCAGGGCGTCCCGCCAGAGGCGTTCCCATGTGGCATAGGAAGTTCCTTAGCCTGACCATTTGTTGGAAATCCAATTTCCAATACGAACCTTGTACGGTTTTAGTTGTAGAACCTGCCATTTACTTATGGTGGCGCCCCACTGTTTAGATGGTAGCTATAGTAGGCATAGTGTGAAATGCCTATGCTGGCTAAGATTGATATTATACTTTCGAAATGTTTTCTGCACTATGCACTAATAATAATATTAAATCAGATGATTTTGCGTAGTAAGCATGTTTGACTATCATAAGGAGAAATCTCCTCCAATTCTGCGTTTGCATTGTGTGTGTGGCGGGAGGCCTTATGGTAGTTTCATTTTCCAAAAGCATTGCAGAATTCCTCTTATGATCTGTTTTGTTTAAAACAACTGTTTTTGTTATTCACACCAATCCCACGACTGACCTGGAGTTTATTGTTCCCTTCCTAAACTCTGGGTGCCCACAATTTTCTACACAGGCAGTCTAGAGTTGGGTTTTTCAGATAGTCAGGTAGTAGATATCGTTTTGGTAGCCGTCAGCTTTCTGTTTGATATATTTTGGAGTCTTTGGAGTCCATGGACCGACGTTGCTTATCTTAGTGAAATCGTGATGGAGATTCGAGTTTGAAGCTTGGAGTTTTAGCTTTGAAATCTTGGTTTGGAGTTGAAGTGTTGGATTCTTTCGAAGGCTCATCTCATATGGTATAGTGTATCCAATGTATTTTGTATGTTCTCTGATGTTGATGGTTATCATTGTATCAAATTGATGTATCAGATATTGTATTCATGTTGTATCAATGATATCATCTTTTATTTCAGCTGTGTTGTTTATCATTTAATGTTGTTGCAAGCTCCGACGAGACAAATTTGATGTTGTTTATCGGACATTGAGTTCGGGTCGTCACAGTGGTAGTACTGTTACCACTGGTGGTGATAACCACCATCACTGACAGCCAATGACCTCAGTGTTAACAACATCCCTTCCAGCACCGTATCAACCAATCACCACCATTTATAACAGTACCACTACTCAAATCCTAGCACCTCCTCTATTAATACTACCACACTGTCACGCCATGCAACCGAGGCAGCGACTGAGGAGGTTTAGATGGTTCCTCACCATATAATATAATTATACTTTTTTATAATGGACGTCGCTCCTTTTTAGCAGACTCTGTCAATGTTCCGATCATATCCATCAAAAGGTTGATAGAATCTACAAAAAGGTCTAAAGCCATAACCGTGGTCACTGGGCATGTGTGGTAGTGCTGTTATAACCGGTGATGGTGCATGGAGAAGTGACTGTGGCGATATTGCTACAATTGGCGACGACAACCACCATTGTTGATGGTCAATGACTCCAATATTAACAGCATCCCTCCAGCACTTCTCCAATCCAACATCATCAATTTTAACATCACTACTACGCATGCCCAGCCACCACCGCTATGGCTTTAGACCGTCTTTGTTTTTCACCATCTAATACAATAATTTTCTTTTGGATGATGGGCGTCGCTCCTTTTTTGCAGATTCTGTTAGTCTTTCAATGGATATGATCGAAACATTTGTATAATCTACTAAAAAGAAGGACATCCATCATAGAAAAAACTATCATTGTATTATATGTTGAATAATCTTCTAAACATTCAAGAGTAACACCTCCAAGTGCAATTGAAACGTTCCTACATGTGAACAAAATTTACATTATCTTTCACATGATAGTATTATTAATTCAAATTAAACTTTCAGTATGAAAACAAAGTGTATGCATCACTAGTACTATAATCATCTAAAACATATCATGTACATCGATTCATCTAAAACTAGTAAGAAATTTAAACTCAAAATTCACAAAATATTCATATCACATCTCCATTATTGTTGGTGATCGTATTTTCAATAATGTGTATATGTACGTAGTTAAGACCCGCACCCTTTCCTTGACTATTATTGATCCATTTATCCCCGCTAATTAAAATAAACACACTATTAATTAATAATTTAGCTATTGGTTCGACCGAGGCATAAATTATGTTTCATCTTATATTTATTCATTTGACTAAACTACGTGTGCATAGACTATTATAATAAGTTTACTCACATTTATATACATGCTCGATAATTTTATTTTTCCATTTTACCGATAGTTAATAATGTATAATATAATTTGAATTGATTATCTAACCTTAAGTTTAACTTATACTTTACATCGACCACAATGGTCATGTGTATTTTTCTATAGATTTACTGAAAATATATCATAACAATGCTTTAGTGTAGAGGAAACAATCTAACATGTATTACGTATGACGATTAGTGTAAACAAGTTAATAAGATAACATATTCAGCTTCCTTTCTAAAGTCATCTGGAAATTGCTTTTAATTAAATGTCATATATATATATATATATATATATATATATATCTATGTGTGTGTGTGTGGGGTACGGGATCCACAATTCTACATCTGTAATCCCGTGTTTGTGTACATACACACACACACATAAAGTAAATAAATCATACCAATAGAGGGAGGTGCTTGCGGTGGCTTAGAGGAGGCTTGGGCTTACGATGGTGGTTGGCTAGCTAGTGGTGGCTGGAACTTTGTGCGGCAACTTGAAGGAGGTGTTGGGCTTGGGAGGTGCTGACTTTGGTTTGCAGGGGCGAGGTGGGGTTAGGTTAGGGAGGTGGCGACTTGGGCTTGCGGTGATGAGGTAGCAGATGGGCTTTGGCTTGCGGTGACGAGGTTGCAACACGATGACATGGCTTTGGCTTGCGACGACATAGATGGAGGAGGAGGCGATAGCAGGAGAGGTGGAGTGGAGGATTCATATTTTTTTTAATTGAAAAAGTGATGGAGGAAAGATTGTTGGTTGAGGTAAGTATGGATGGAGGCAACGCCATGCGGACGCTAATAACTTTGGCATCGACATGATGTTGATAACTTTATGTATGTAAAGAGTTGTCTATGACTTACCGATGCCTTGCAACGCCTGAATATATGACATCGCTACTAGAAAAGCTTGAAATGCCGACGACACTTGGCGATGACTTCCGACGGGCTATTGCGACGGTTTTCGACGGCTTTCGACGGGCCGTCGGAACCGTCTGAAAGACGCCGTCAGTGGCCATGGGAAGTTCGCATTATACAGATCTCAGCCGAGACCTTTCTTCCTCATACGAACTGAAAGATATCATCCAAAATCCCTAAAACCCCATTTTCAAGCTTCCAAATCTCAAACTCAAGCGTCCGGATCTTGCACGGCTCCTGAATCACTCTCTATTACTTCCAATTTCTGGTATAACCTCTAATTTTTCCAAAAAACCTAATTTTTAACCTAAATCTAGATTTGCCTAATTTGATAAATTAGGGCTAATTGGTTATTCTAATTGTTTCTAATAGCCTAATGATGGTTTATAGTATCCCAAGGAGTACCTACTTCATTTGTTAACTTTAAATTGTGAAAAGTATGTATTATTCGTGAATTTGTGTATATATGCAAACCATTATATATGTGTTATTTTTATCATTGTCTTGTGTTAATGGGGGTGTTTATATGTTCACATATATATGTGTGTGTGTTAATCATTATACACACACACGCACGCGCATACTAATAAATAACTAAATTGTTTTCTATCGAAAATGTCGTAAAAAAATAATTTACATATCTACTATAATATTTTGAATTAACCTTGTTCGATAAAATGCGTGGAATAATATGGTAAATTAATAATTTTTCGAAAGATATAAAATTAGTAAATTTTCAACTGTTTACAAAAAATAATATATTATATAATAAATAAGAAGACAAACTATAAAACTTCCAATTTTTGTATAAACTGCCTTTTTATTACCTCCCTTAGAGAGTTTTTTGCCTCATTCGACAAGTGTTGTACATGATCATTATATAAATATTCGTTTTTGTCACAAAACGGACATTTACATTCATCTGGTACAATACTTGCTGGATTTGTCCCTATATTGGACAAGTTATAAACACAGTAAACAATTATATCTCGTACATTATTTCATTTTAAACGGTTCACAAAATTTCACCGTCACTTTTCTTTTTTGTTTCCTGTGTACACGCATTTGTGTACAATACAGGAATACACGCATTTGTGTACAATACAGGAAACAAAGGGGAAGTGCTACCGAAATTTTGTTTAATCGTTTAAAATGAAATTATTTATGAAATGTAATTGTTTACCGTGTTTGTAATAGGACATAGGATGACTGACCATCAAAATAGAAAACCATAAACCAACGATTCAATATTGTATTCTTAAGTTGGGTTAAATTGACGCGTATAAGATTATGTATCAATACAATAAATAATAAAATCTCAATTCATAAAATGGTCAATATTTGCTTTTGAATTTGTGTTATATTTTCTTAAATAGGAAAAATGATCAATTATTTTGTTGATCAAAGGAGATGGATGTATCAAAGAAGGGGACTGAGAGGCTCAATCAAAGAAGATTTTTTTAATGGTATAAACGTATTTATTGAATTCGCTTTAAGTAATAATAGAAACGATGTTGAAATTCATTGTCCATGTAGTAGGTGTAATCATTTGAAGTATTTGTTACCAGATATTGTGAAAGTTCATTTTTGTAAAAACGGTTTCATACTGGAGTATTATGCTTGGGATCGTCATGGAGAAGTTGTAGCATATACTCCTACAGAGTCTGAATTAGAGGTGGCTGGTAATGAAATTGTTATGACGAATCGTATAGAAAATATGGTTGAAGATGCAGCACGATCAATGTTCCCTACGGTTGAAGTTGATGACGACGATGTAAATGTTGAAGAACCAAATATTGAACCAATTTTTTTTATGATTTATTGGATGCTGCTAAGAAACCTCTTTGGGATGGTTGTAAAAGCGACACTCAGTTATCAGTAACCGCAGCATACATTGCAATGAAGTCAAAATACAACATCACCGAAGCCGGATTTACAGCTGTTGTACAAGCTGCAAAACGACATATGCTACTCGATAATTTAATGTGTGAAAATCACTATAAAGTTAAAAAACTTATGTCGGCTTTTGGTTTACCATATCAAAAAATAGATACATATTTAAATGGCTGCATATTATTTTGGAAAGAGGTCATCACTCTTAGAAAGTGTAGAATACGGAACGAGGAAAGGTACAAACCAAGAAAAAAGAAGGGAAAAGAAGTTCCATACAAACGTATGCATTACTTGCCCATCACTCCTAGGCTTCAAAAATTATACGCATCTTCTATAACTGCACCTCATATGAGATGGAATAGTGTGAGAACAGAGGAAGAAGGTACGTTGACACATCCAGCCGATGAAGAAGCATGGAAGCATTTTGACAAAACTTATCCCACTTTTGCAGCGGAGAGTCGTAATGTTAGACTTGGATTATGTACGAATGGTTTTTCACCATTTTCTCAATTTGGTGCTAAATATTCATTTTGGCCCATTATCATCACACCTTATAATTTAGCTCCGTGGATGTGTATAAAAACTCCATATATGCTTTTATTGTTGTCGTTCCTAGCCCCGACGATCCGATAGAAGGAATCGATGTTTATTTACAACCGTTGATTGATGATTAAAAACACAGTGGAACGAAGTAGTAGAAACATACGATGGTTTAAAGATTTTTTTTCCATATGTTTGCTTCTTTGTTGTGGACTATAAGTGATTTTCCTGCTTATGCAATGCTTTCAGGATGGAGTACATCCGGTCGTCTAGCTTGTCCTTATTGCATGAAAGAAACACGAGCATTTTGTTTACCAAATGGTAAGAAAATTTCATAGTTTGACTGCCATCGATGTTTTCTCCATGTCAATCATCCCTTCAGAGGAGATGGAAAAAACGTTTTAGCTAATAGAGTAGAAACCAGACAACCACCAATGATATGGTCAAGCGAAGACATATATGAACTTGTAAGGGATATCCAAAGATACATGAAACTGGAGTACAAACTGAAATTGCAGGTAAATCGACTATACATAATTGGTGCAAACAAAGTATATTTTGGGAGTTGCCTTATTGGAAAGATCTTCTGCTTCGTCATAATATTGATGTGATGCACAACGAGAAAAATGTATTTGATAATGTTTTAACACAATTTTGAATGTCAAGGGGAAGACTAAGGACGATTTGAATCCAAGACGAGATATATAAGAATTATGCAAACGTCCAGAGCTTCATATAAAACCAAATGACAATAAAAAACCCAAAGCGTGTTATGAGCTAGATAATAATCAAGTTAAAGTCATGTTAAAATGGGTGGAAGGATTAAGATTTCCTGATGGGATTTCATTAAATCTTCGTAGATGTGTTGACTTTAAAAATGGTAGATTGAGTGGAATGAAAAGCCACGACGGTCACATAATGATGGAAAATTTATTACCGTTGTATTCAAAGAACTATTGCTCTTAAAAGTTCGGAAGGTAATACAGAACTTAGTCTATTTTACAAAGAGCTTTGTTCGACTACGTTTAAAGTTCAACGTTTAAGTAAACTTGAAGAAGATAGTCCTATGTTGCTCTGCAAATTGAAGAAAATATTTCCACTAGGTTTTTTTAATGTAATGGAGCATTTACCTATTCATCTCCCATCTGAAACACGACTTAAAGGTCCTGTGCAATATGGATTGATGTATCCATTCGAGAAGTATGAAATATGTTACCTATTAATTTAATTATATTTGAAAGTAAAAGTTAATGTAAATTAATTTTTCATAGATACTTAAATCATCTGAAGAAAAAAATGAGGCAAAAAGAACGAGTTGAAGGTCCGATCTATAAATCATACATCGAAGAAGATGCTTCGTTCTTTTTCTCTCACTATTTTAGTGACCATATGAACATATCATTTGAAAGTGTTCCACGTAATGATGAAGGTGACGAACAAGAGTCCTCTCAAACAATGTTATCTATTTTTAGACAACATGGTCGACCTTCTGGACAATGTGTAGACGTATGGTTAGACGATAGAGATCTTCATGTAGCACACGTTTATATTCTTCTTAATTGTGCTAAGGTTGCACCATTTGTTAAGTAATATGAAATAATAATTCTTGATTTATTCATTTAAATAATGCATGTGCATGTAAAATTTAATGCAATATTTTATTCATATATGCAATATTTATGAAAGAGAACATCCACGCGAAGATCTTAGTAAATAATTTTTTAATTGGTTTTCAAAGTACGTTTATGAACCGCGAAATTATGTGGTCGACAAAGGATTGAAACATCTTGCATTGGGACCAAAAAGAAATGTCAATACATATCCAATATATTTCATCAGTGGATATAAATTCCACACCAAAGAATATGGTGCTAAAAAATTAAGTAATAATACAGGTGTATTTGTTAAAAGTAGTGATGATCTAGAAATCCAAAAAATCACATAAATGATTTTTATAGCGTATTAACCCAAATTTTGCAACTGACATATTTCTCACGACCCGCGGAGGATGTTTTTCTTTTTAGATGCAATTGGTTCAGCAATGTTCCAGGTTCTAGAATTAATGTGCACAAGGATTATAATCTTATTGAAATAAAGCACACATCGCATTATCATAAATACGATCCTTTTGTACTAGCCGAGCATTGCAAGTTTATTACGCTCCTTATCCTTTTCTAAAAAGAGATAAAGTGGATTGGTCAGCAGTTTTTAAAACAAAGGTAAGATTTACGTTTGATGGAAAAAATATTCTAGATGAACAAGCTTATCAGGCAGATCTTTAGCAAAGCAATGAAATAATAATTACAAACGATCGTACTGATATTGGACCTCTGAATGATGAATCAAACATTTTGGTAGAAGCATTTGAGAGTAAAGAGGAAAATAATGTAGAATATGTGACCGAATTTGAATCAGAAAATGATGAGGATTGATAAAAATATTATGTTGAATTCTGATGTATTATGCAATTTATGTAATTGATGACATTTATTTTTTAAGTTATGTAATTTATGTCATTTATGAAACCGAATCTACTTATCGTCATTTACGTAATTTATGTCATTTATGTCATTCATGTCATTTATAACATTTATGTCATTTCGTTAGCAATTTATGTTAAAAATGCTATATTCCGCTTATCGTTGGAATATGACACCCAATATGAATCAGGTATATTTTGCAATTTATGTACTTTATGTCATTTATGTCATTATTATACAATATATGTCATTATTATGCTATTATTCTCTTATAAAATGATGTATCTATGACAGGTATCATGTGTCTATGCAAGTTATGTAATTTATGTCATTTATGAAACCGAATCTGCTTATCGTCATTTACGTAATTTATGTCATTTATGTCATTCATGTCATTTATAACATTTATGTCATTTAGTTAGCAATTTATGTTAACAATGCTATATTCTGCTTATCGTCGGAATATGACACCCAATATGAATCAGGTATATTTTGCAATTTATGTACTTTATGTCACATATGTCATTATTATACAATATATGTCATTATTATGCTATTATTCTCTTATAAAATGATGTGTCTATGACAGGTATCATGTCGTCCAGCGTCCAGCTTTGTATCTGGTGCCTAAAGCGGAGGGTTAAGTATTAAAAAAAATTCATCATCATAAATATTTTGTGTACAATATAATAATCTGTATCATATTTACCATAGGGGGTTCGACCTATAGCCGTCAGCTATAGTTCTATCAGTTTCTAGATACTCATATAAGAGTCGGATGACGGCTTGCTGGCCCAAGTGGGATAATATCCCTTCCCACATCATGGAGTGCATATGGAAGGATTTCATTGTAAGTATAATCTTCCATTTTCCATTCTCAATTTGTTTGTCGCTTATTTATTGTTCACCTTATATTGTTTAATTATTTGTCGCTTGTTTATCATGAAATGCAGGCCGCAGTCGACGTCCAAGCAAACGACATGCAGCTGGTACGGCACTACTGGATGCAGAAGATGAGGAAGAATTACCGGGATTCTTTGTCAGCTGTGAAGCATAAAGGAGAGAAGCCGAACTGGATGAGAGCAAGTGTGTGGGAGGGTTGGGTAGCGCATTAGGATAGCGACGAAGCAAAGGTAAGTGTACTAATCTTCTATTAATTATTTTATTGATATGTAAATATCAAAAAATATTTGGTAAGCAAATAATGTATTGTTAATTTAAATGTACAGACAGAGTCGTGGAGAAACTCTGCAAATAGGAACAGGAATCCTGTCACTCATCGAGGAGGGTCCAAGTTGTTCCAACAATATTGCCAGGAGTTGGTAAATTTATTAACTGTGAATTGTAAATTGTTATTATGTTATATAATTTTGAATATACAATAATAGTACATAATAATCAATTTCAGAAAGCGGAGGCACAGGGTCCCGTATCATACACAGATGTATTTACCTGTACTCATGCCGTCGAGCATGTAAATCCAAATGGGACTGTTTCATATACATGGCATGACGATAAATCGCGGAAGAGCCATGTAAGCATATTTTAGTTTATATACTATTGGTAACTGTTTTAATTATTAAAGTATAATGAATTAAGATATTATGCTATTAATTTCAAATGTATTTTTATTTGTTCACGCAGGCACAGTTTATGGAACACAGGCAGAAACTCCTGGAGGAAACAGGTCTAGAGTAGCTGACTACAGACAAGGAGGATGTCATTTTTGAGTCAGTCATGGACCCACCTTCATGGAACAGGCGTTACGGTTTTGACAATCAAGCGGTAATGAATAATATATTTAGATATAATAATTTAGTAATCTTTTAGTTCTAAAGAACTTCACATCGCTTTAGTTTCGATAATAAGTTTATAGATATAACAATTAAAATATTATGTTGTAGTTTCGATAGTAAGATTATAGTAATTGAACTTTTACTAAATTAAATAAGTTTTGCAAGGTAGACAGAGGAGAGCCAGCCAAAGCAGAGCTCGGATCGTTCTAGCAGAGATCGAGAAATTGAGAGCTAGGGTGGCACAGTTTGTAATAGCCCAAAAATTTTAACAAATTTTTATTTAAAAATAAACGTTCTATAATGTTGATTTGGATTAAAAGTGTAACTTTAATAGAAATTTTAAATTTAAAATTTTAAAATTATAACTGTCAAATTTTCATCTTGAACTGTATACAATTGTGTAACATTTGTTTCAGTTTTGTTTTGGACAGATTTGTTGTATACTTTTAAAAGATAGTAATAATTAGTGTGAAACGGGAAATTTAAACTTTACATTTCTTTACGTATATTTACATCCGTTCTTAACTTTATATTTAACAATCAAATTTTATTAATTATGGTATAATAGCTATTTAATTTTTGGTTTAAAACGATACGTTATTTTATTGAAAGAAAACGTTATCATTATTAAATTTTTTTTTAGGAGAAACAAATAACAGTTGTACGTTACTTTGGGCATTACACTTTTACGTTCGTTGTTTTCTTTGTCTATTGATTTTTCTTGCATTAACAGTGCAAGTTTCAGCCGTATATTTCAGTTTGGAATTTTAAAATCTTGCCCAAAATCTAGCCTAAAATCGTGCACGTGAAAGATTATTTCTTCCTTTGCCTTCCATACGTTTCGTTCAACTTAATAAAATTAAATTGCCTTAATTTTTCTATCGTTCAAACTTTTATTTATTGCCTTCTCTACAAATCAGTGAATAGCTATTAGATATTCCTCGTTCACAAACAAATTTCCAAACTGCAAATTTCACTTTAGCCTCCACCAATAGAATTTTCGTGAGCATCTCACTGGAGGTAAGCTTGCATCCTCTTTCTTTTTATTTTTGTTTCATTGGTTCTCCTGTTTTCCTTTGTTCCATGTTGCCTGCCACCTCATGCTCCTTCCATTCACCTTTTTCCAGCCCTACCCCATGCCAGACCGAGACCCCACTCTTCTAACCCCATGCCAGACTAAGACCCCACTCCTCTAACCCCATGCCAGACCCACGAACCCAGCCTAGACCACCACGTCACACCTCCAACCCCATGCCGAGACCAGACCACCCACGTCACGCCTCCAACCCCATGACAGATCACCACCGACCCCAGCCTAGACCACCACCACCTCCAACACCATGCCGAACCCTTGCCACCATGAAGCCCAGCCACCGAGCCTTGTTTGAAAAAAAAGTGAAATGAACAAATTCTGTTGCGTCACCTTTGTATTTTTATTTTTGATGTTATATTCCCTCTGGCCTTGTATTCGAATCAGAGCAATGAAAAAAAATTGTTTTGTCCCCCTTGTATTTGGTATCCTAGTCTATATTCTCCACTGTTCTTTGTTTTAGAAAAGGAAATAAGAAAAAAAAATTGCTTCTGTCACTTTTGCAAATTTTGAAGTTATATTTCTACCTGGCCTTGTATTTGAGAAAAAAAAGAAATAAACAATTTGTTGTGGTCGAGCCTTTGTTTTTGAAGTTTTAGTCTATATTTTTAAAAGTGGTCGAGCTATTCCTTTCTAGTATTCAACTTGTTTTTTTCGTTTGGTTTGCTTCATTTGAAAATTTGTTATTCGTGCATTCTTAGAACTGTTTATTTATTTTGCTTTAGATTTGAATCTAGTTGGCGCATCCGCTAACAACTGATCGTGCTTTCCGTGTGCTTTTCGATAGATAGCGTATTTCCTTTTGAATCGAATCTCCAGCTCCGTAGAGGTGAGTAAATCTCACACGAATATTCATACTTATATGATTGTGAAACGACCGCAACTGAATGTGTAGAAAATAAATAAATAAATAAATAAATAATGATGTTATAATTACCTGTGATGTATTTATATTTGATGTTAGAATTATTAAATTTTCATAACGTATCATCTGTTATATTTTGTTCTTATTTTACTGTTCTATTCTGTTAAATCACACTGCAAGTTCCCTGTAGAATAGAATCACTATGGGTTGAAATGATACATACCCGAACGGACTTTAGAATAAGGGAAGATCGTTATGGGCTGAAATGATAGGCCTGAACGATTTTCAATTAAATTTTATTTACTTGGGATTGCGGGTTTGAAATGATAAAACCCAGATTTTTCTTTGTAAACTACGGATTGAAATGATATAGTATCCGTATCACTTGACTTAGGCTAGAAAATATTATACAGACCCGTGGTTATTTTCTGTATTTTTCTGGATATTTTTAAATATCTTAAATAATTGTAATAATATTAAATTGATTTAAATTGAGTTTTTAAAAATGATTATTTAGAGTAGAAATGATTTTTCTATCTGATAAATGTAAATAAATGAAAAAAATATTGACTTTAAAGTGTAACTTAAATTTGAAAATTTGGCTAAAAAGAAAAGATGGAAACTTAAGATTTATTAAATTAAAATGAAAATTTAGTTTTAAAATGGTGAAAAAAATGGAGAATTAAATTTAAGTGGTGAAATAAATTGTTTAAAGAAAAATGGGAATTGACACACTTGAAATTTTATAAGTGAACTTTGTAGATTTTTGATTTTATTTGTAAAACTTCGCTTTAGAAATCATAAGTTAAAGGTTTTAAATGAACATTTTAATGTGAAAAATATGATTTTTATAAATTTAAATGGTTTAAATTAAAGTTTATTTATGGCTGGAATTGAACTTAAAACCTGGAAATTCAATTCATAGCACTTCAGAAATGCTACCATTTCTGGAAATTTACCATTTCTGAACTAGGTAGAATCTGCAGCACTTGTTAAGTGCTGTGGTTATATAAATGAACCAAAAGACTAAAATGAACTAAGGCTATGATTGCACTTGGTAAGTGCTGTTGTAGCAGGAACTAAAATTTGACCTGAAACTAATAAAGCGGCTACTTTAGCACTTGTTAAGAGCTGCAGTAGGATGAAATATGATTTTGTTTAAAACTGAACTGTTATAGCAGTTTATAAATGCTGTCTTTGCTGAATTAAATTGTTTTCAAATATAACTTACCGCGACACTTTTTAAATGTTGTGAAAGCTGAAATTCTAACGTTTTATTGTTTTTAAGTGAATAAATGAACTCAGAAAAGGTTGAATTTTTGGGAATTTAATACTTGATTTAAAAGAATAATGACTTTGTTTTTAAATGGTTTAATTTGAAGTATTTTTGATGTAAATTGTTTTAAATTTATAACCACGGGTTATAATAACGTTTGGTTGTTAAAGAGACCGGGATCGGATATGGACATACTCTCTGTCGATACCGAAAACCACTTTGACAACTGTGTACGCGGTGGAGGTTCCAGAATGAAGTAGGATGGTGGCGACGATCCTAAGGTATATACGTGGACCCAACTCCCGTGAGTTGGCATAAGGTGGCTAAAACAGGAGCGATTGACGGACTAAGGAGGTAGCACCTCTTATCGGACACACTTCTTCGATACCATTCTATTACTTGTGATTGATTTGGTGGCCACCCTTGATTTGGGAGTGTTGTTCAAGGTGGGCGGTAGTGGCTGCTATGCGTCACCACTAGTCCGGATGCGTAATTGGTATATCTACCTTGGCATTGCCTAGTTGTGCCGTGTCACCTACCATATCGAGCTTTACTACGATTATGATTTTAAGATCCGACCGCGTTAAGGTTCTCCATCCCCTTAACGCTATTTTCTATATGATTATACTTTACTTATTAGACATTATTATAATAGCGAATATTACTACATAGTAGATATTTTAACGGATCCTTAGAGGATGGGCGGTCCCAAGCATCTTCTAAGTTACTTGTACCTTTACTATAGTTCACTTGAGTTCGTTTACCTTTGTATAAGTATGTATGTCCTGACTCGAGTGTTTATGTTTTATTTTTACGCTCGGGTCAGCCTGAGCATCAGTTGGACTTCATCTTCACGGAGCTAGGACCACTGGAGATCATCTTTATCAAGCTGCTATCTGTTTTGCTATTCAGTCTTTTATTTTAGCTTATGTAATTGAGACAAATGAATTTGGGATTTTCTGTGGTTGTTCAAACTGTATTGGTTTTTAGACTATGTAATTTGTACTTGTTTTGAGACTATGTATTTTAGTGGCTTCATGAACCACTATGGTTATTTTTAAATTCCGCTACGAGTTATTCTGATATTTCTGTGTCTGTGATTTTGTGAATGATTTTATTTGCTCCAAATTTTATTACAATCTGTTATTTTGCATTATTCAAGTCTGACATGTGTGGATTATTGTCGATTTGAATGGTCCAAAATACCGGGTCGTTACAGTTGGTATCAGAGCTTTGGTTTTAGGCAAACCTTAGCCTATAGAGCAAAAACTCATTAGAGATTGGGTAGAAATACCCTAAAATGAGTGAAATCAAACTCAGAATCATTTCTTTGTGAGTGAACGTATTTTCAAAGTAAAATGATTTTTAAATGATTTTCAAATGATTTTCAAAGATTATTTTGATATAAAATTTTCTTGTTTTGAAAGCAAAATTTTCTAAACTTCCTTCTTTCCATATCTACCTTGTTAGAAATTTTGTTATTAGGATATTCATTCAAGTGATCTTATCGTGTCTTATCTTAGCTTGTCTTTGTCTTCTCTGTACCTTTATCCTAAATCCATTCTTGATATTTCCAGGATGAATCGTGGAAATGCTAGAGGTAGGGGTCGTGGTATTGCCCCAGCTCCTCCACCTGTTGCACCTGTTAGGTTTACTGTTCTTTGCAAGGAATTCTCTCAGCTCGGTGGTACTAGGTTCACCGGTTCAGAGAGTATTATCGAAGCCCAACAGTGGTTACGGAGTTTGGAGAGAATATTTACTGGTCTTGAGATCACTGATGCCCAAAAGCGTCAGTTAGCAGCTTGGCAACTACAAGAGTCAGCCTTAGATTGGTGGGAGTCTGTTACGGCTCACACTAACGAAGGTGATCTTTCGTGGGAGCAGTTCAGGTATCCTTTGTGTTATCTTGAATTTTCCCATTTCCTTTTCTTTTGAATCTACCTTAAGTTCGGTTTCTGTATCTTCTTTCCAGGGAGGCTTTTGTGGCAAAATGGATGCCCGAAGCCGGGAAATCTCAGCTTTAATTTGAATTCATGGATCTCAAGCAGGGTACCATGTCTTTTTCGGTGTATGAGCGGAAGTTCAATGAACTTTCCAAATTTGGTCCTGGTCTTATCGACACTCAGCTAAAGAAGAATGAGAAGTTCATTGCTGGAGCTCGCCCAGAGTTCTATGATCGTCTTATTTCACATGTTCATGGCACTTTTACTGAGCTCATGGATATGGATATTCGCTATGAGAACCCTACTTCCAAGGGTCCTGCTGCTTCTGGTGCTCATGTCTCACAGTCCTCCTCTGCAAATTCCAAGAAGAGAAAGCCCAACTTCCACCAGCAGAAGAAAAATTGGCTCTAGAATCCGGGTTGGGATCTTCAGCATCTTCTCCTTCCCAGAGACACCCTATTGATCTATCCACCATTACCTGCTTCAAATGTGATCAGAAGGGACATTATTGCAATAGTTGTCCTACTTTGGTTGGTGCTGTTGTTCCTCCACCTCAGGTTACCAAGAACAATCTTTGTCATGTTTGTCTTCAGCCAGGTCATTTTAGGAATGACTGTCCTTTATATCAGAAGGGAAAGCCATCTGGTGTATTTGCTGTCACATCTGCTTCATCACCTGCTGCACCTACTCCTGCTCCTAGCGATGATCAAGGTACTCTTCAGGGCACCTTTACTTTATTTCAGCATCCTGTTCGTGTTTTATTTGATACCGTAGCTTCGCATAGTTTTATTTCTAATGATTTGTGTAATAAGTTTGAACATCTCCTTTCTCCTGAGTATGCTTCTGTTCCTTTATGTGTTTCAAATCCTATTGGTGGTCCTGCAAATCTTGATAAGATTTGTAAGCAAGTAAGACTCTTCTATTCTAGTCATAAATTTTCTGGAGATTTCTATGTTCTTGGTTTCGATGCTTTTGATTTGTTGCTTGGAAGTGATTGGCTTGACGGGCATGATGCCCGTATCTCTTGTAAATCCCGAATTGTTTCTCTTAAGGATGATCGGGGTAATTCTTTGGTTATTCAGGGTCGTATGCCTCATGATTATGCTGGTAGCTTTATCTTTTCTCTAGATGCTTCTACTGATGATCTTCAGTCGACTCGTGTAGTCAATCTCTATCCCGATGTATTTGGTGAAGTTACTGCTTTACCTCCTAGGCGGGAAATTGATTTCCGCATTGATCTTATTCCTGGAGCTCGACCTGTAGTTCTTCCTCCTAGAAGAATGTCACCCCGCGAGAAGGTTGAGTTAGGGAAGCAAATTGAGGACCTGTCTTCCAAGGGTCTGATCAGACCTAGCTATTCTAAATGGGGAGCTGCGGTGGTTTTCGTCACCAAGTCTGATGGTTATCTCCGGATGTGTGTTGATTATAGGGAGTTGAACAAGCTCACTATGAAAAATAGATATCCAATGCCTCACATCAATGACATGTTTGATCAGCTTTATGGTGCTACTGTTTTCTCTCAGCTTGACCTTGCCACAGGTTTTCACCAACTCAGAGTTGCCAAGGAAAGTATTCCCAAGACTGCTTTCCGTACTGAGAATGGATTCTTTGAATGGTTAGTCATGCCTTTCAGTTTGACTAATGCTCCTGCTTTCTTTGTTGACTTGATGAATCGTGTTTTCCGTGATGTGCTTAATAAATTTGTTCTAGTCTTTGTTGATGATATCCTCATTTTCTCTAAGTCTGAAGAAGAACATGAGTCACATTTGAAATCTGTTCTTGAGACTCTTCGAAATCATCAGTTAAAGGCTAAATTTTCCAAATGCCATTTCTGGAAGGATGAAGTCCGATTCCTCGGGCATACTGTTTCTGGTAATGGAGTTTCAGTCGATCCAGTCAAGATCGCTACGATCAATGTAAGTCTCTCTTCCTTCTCTTTCCTTGTTTCATTCGATTTATTCTATCTTTCCTATTATCCTTCTATCCCTATTCTGTACAGGATTGGGAAACTCCTAAGACTCCTACTGATATCCGTAGTTTTCTGGGCCTTGCCAGTTATTACCGGAGATTCATTGAGAATTTCGCTCGGATTGCTGCACCTCTCACTGCTTTAACTCGGAAGAATGCTAAGTTTATTTGGAGTAACGAGTGTAAGGCCGCATTCAATGAGTTAAAAGACAAGCTTACTTCCGCACCTGTTCTTACCATTCCAAATGGAAATGAGGGATTAACGGTATACACTGATGCTTGTCGAGAAGGTTTGGGAGCTGTTCTGATGCAGGATGGTAGGGTGATTGCTTATGCTAGTCGACAGTTGAAGACCCATGAAGTAAATTATGCTGCCCATGATCTAGAGTTGCTTGCTGTTGTTTTCGCTTTGAAGCTTTGGAGACATCATCTGTTGGGTACCAAGTTTGAGCTTTTCACAGATCATTAGTCTTTGAGGTATATTTTCTCTCAGAAGGATTAGAATCAGAGACAAGTTAGATGGTTAGAGTTCCTTGCTTCTTATGACCTCGACATCAACTATACACCGGGAAAAGCTAATGTTGTGGCGGATGCTTTGAGTAGGAAGAAAGCTCTGTTGTGTCAGCTTGTTGTTTCTTCACCTCTTGTGGATCGTATTATGGCTAGGCAGGATGAGGATCAGATGCTTAGATTGATTAAGGAGAATGTTCGAAGTAGAGTGGGAGGTAGTAGTCTTGATGGCAGTGGTGCTCAGATTGACGATAAGGGTGTGTTGAGGATTAATAATAGGATTTGTGTCCCGAATGTTGATGGATTGAGACAGGAGTTACTTCGGGAGAATCATCAGTCCAGACTTTCTATTCATCCAGGCGTGACCAAGATGTATCAGGACATGAAGAAGTTATATTAGTGGAAAGGTATGAAGCGAGATATTTCCATTTTTGTTAATAGGTGTGCGACTTTTCAGCAAGTCAAGGCAGATCATCAGAAGACTCCTGGTTTATTGCAGCCTCTTGAGATTCCCAATTGGAAGTGGGAACAAGTTTCTATGGATTTCATTGATGGTTTACCGAGGACTAGGAAGGGTAACGAGAGTATCTGGGTTATTGTGGACAGATTGACCAAATCAACTCATTTCATTCTGGTCAAGTCTACCCGTTCAGCTTCTAGTTTGTCTGAGATTTACATAAGGGAGATTGTTCGTCTCCATGGTGTTCCTCTCAGTATTGTTTGTGATCATGATCCTATCTTTACTAGTAGGTTTTGGAAAGCCTTTCAGGATTCTTTGGGTACTCGTCTGAATCTGAGCACTGCTTACCATCCACAGACCGACGGTCAAACGGAAAGGGTAAATCAGATTCTAGAAGATCTTCTTCATGCTTGTGTACTTGATTATGGAGGATCGTGGGAAGATCATCTCCATCTTGTCGAATTCACCTATAACAATAGTTATCAGGCCAGTATTGAGACGTCTCCGTTTTCTGCTCTTTACGGACGACCTTGTAGATCTCCTTCTTGCTGGATTGAATCTGGTAATCGTTTGGTTCTTGGTCCTGAGATGGTTTTAGAGGCTTCTGAGAGAGTTGAAGAGGTTAAGAGGAAGATGAGGATTGCTCAAGATAGGCAGAAGAAGTACGCTGATCGTCGAAGGCGGAGTTTAGAGTTTGCTGTTGGTGATTTGGTTTTCCTTAAGGTTTCTCCCTTAAGGAATGTTATTCGTTTCGGTCGTAGAGGAAAGCTTTCTCCTAGATTTGTAGGTCCTTTCCGCATTATGGAAAGAATTGGTTCTCTTGCTTATCGTCTGGACTTGCCCGAGAAATTTTCTGGAGTACACAATGTATTTCATGTATCTCATCTTCGTCGCTATCTACATGATCCATCTCTTATTATCCAACCTTCTGCTCGTGATAGTTTGGATATTGAGCCAAATCTGACTGTTGAGAGGAAGCCACTCCGTATCGTCGATCGAGGTACGAAGCAACTAAGAAGGAAATCTGTCAACCTGGTCAAAGTGCAGTGGAGCACTGATGAACGAGATTGCACCTGGGAGACGGAGGAAAGCATTCGTGCTTCGAATCCGGAATTGTTTATTTCAGGTACTTTTGCTCTACTGTCTTATCTTTCTTTGTTTTCCTTTTTCGTTCCTTTTCGAGGACGAAAAGTTTTGAGTGGGAGAGAGTGTAACAGCCCAAAAATTTTAACAAATTTTTATTTAAAAATAAACGTTCTATAATGTTGATTTGGATTAAAAGTGTAACTTTAATAGAAATTAGAAATTTTAAATTTTAAAATTATAACTGTCAAATTTTCATCTTGAACTGTATACAATTGTGTAACATTTGTTTGAGTTTTGTTTTGGACAGATTTGTTGTATACTTTTAAAAGATAGTAATAATTAGTGTGAAACGGGAAATTTAAACTTTACATTTCTTTACGTATATTTACATCCGTTCTTAACTTTATATTTAACAATCAAATTTTATTAATTATGGTATAATAGCTATTTAATTTTTGGTTTAAAACGATACGTTATTTTATTGAAAGAAAACGTTATCATTATTAAAAAAAATTTAGGAGAAACAAATAACAGTTGTACGTTACTTTGGGCATTACACTTTTACGTTCGTTGTTTTCTTTGTCTATTGATTTTTCTTGCGTTAACAGTGCAAGTTTCAGCCGTATATTTCAGTTTGGAATTTCAAAATCTTGCCCAAAATCTAGCCTAAAATCGTGCACGTGAAAGATTATTTCTTCCTTTGCCTTCCATACGTTTCGTTCAACTTAATAAAATTAAATTGCCTTAATTTTTCTACCGTTCAAACTTTTATTTATTGCCTTCTCTACAAATCAGTGAATAGCTATTATATATTCCTCGTTCACAAACAAATTTCCAGACTGCAAATTTCACTTTAGCCTCCACCAATAGAATTTTCGTGAGCATCTCACTAGAGGTAAGCTTGCATCCTCTTTCTTTTTATTTTTGTTTCGTTGGTTCTCCTGTTTTCCTTTGTTCCATGTTGCCTGCCACCTCATGCTCCTTCCATTCACCTTTTTTCAGCCCTACCCCATGCCAGACCGAGACCCCACTCCTCTAACCCCATGCCAGACCGAGACCCCACTCCTCTAACCCCATGCCAAACCCACGAACCCAGCCTAGACCACCAAGTCACGCCTCCAACCCCATGCCGAGACCAGACCACCCACGTCACGCCTCCAACCCCATGATAGATCACCACCGACCCCAACCTAGACCACCACCACCTCCAACACCATGCCGAACCCTTGCCACCATGAAGCCCAGCCACCGAGCCTTGTTTGAAAAAAAAGTGAAATGAACAAATTCTGTTGCGTCACCTTTGTATTTTTATTTTTGATGTTATATTCCCTCTGGCCTTGTATTCGAATCATAGCAATGAAAAAAATTTGTTTTGTCCCCCTTGTATTTGGTATCCTAGTTTATATTCTCCACTGGCCTTTGTTTTAGAAAAGGAAATAAGAAAAAAAATTTGCTTCTGTCACTTTTGCAAAATTTGAAGTTATATTTCTACCTGGCCTTGTATTTGAGAAAAAAAAAGAAATAAACAATTTGTTGTGGTCGAGCCTTTGTTTTTGAAGTTTTAGTTTATATTTTTAAAAGTGGTCGAGCTATTCCTTTCTAGTATTCAACTTGTTTTTTTCGTTTGGTTTGCTTCATTTGAAAATTTGTTATTCGTGCATTCTTAGATTTGTTTATTTATTTTGCTTTAGATTTGAATCTAGTTGGCGCATCCGCTAACAACTGATCGTGCTTTCCGTGTGCTTTTCGATAGATAGCATATTTCCTTTTGAATCGAATCTCCAGCTCCGTAGAGGTGAGTAAATCTCACACGAATATTCATACTTATATGATTGTGAAACGACCGCAACTGAATGTGTAGAAAATAAATAAATAAATAAAAAATGATGTTATAATTACCTGTGATGTATTTATATTTGATGTTAGAATTATTAAAATTGCATAACGTATCATCTGTTATATTTTGTTCTTATTTTACTGTTATTCTATTCTGTTAAATCACACTGCAAGTTCCCTGTAGAATAGAATCACTATGGGTTGAAATGATACATACCCGAACAGACTTTAGAATAAGGGAAGATCGTTATGGGCTGAAATGATAGGCCTGAACGATTTTCAATTAAATTTTATTTACTTGGGATTGCGGGTTTGAAGTGATAAAACCCAGATTTTTCTTTGTAAACTACGGATTGAAATGATATAGTATCCGTATCACTTGACTTAGGCTAGAAAATATTATACAGACCCGTGGTTATTTTCTGTATTTTTCTGGATATTTTTAAATATCTTAAATAATTGTAATAATACTAAATTGATTTAAATTGAGTTTTTAAAAATGATTATTTAGAGTAGAAATGATTTTTCTATGTGATAAATGTAAATAAATGAAAAAAATATTAACTTTAAAGTGTAACTTAAATTTGAAAATTTGGCTAAAAAGAAAAGATGGAAACTTAAGATTTATTAAATTAAAATGAAAATTTAGTTTTAAAATGGTGAAAAAAAATGGAGAATTAAATTTAAGTGTTGAAATAAATTGTTTAAAGAAAAATGGGAATTGACACACTTGAAATTTTATAAGTAAACTTTGTAAATTTTTTATTTTATTTGTAAAACTTCTCTTTAGAAATCATAAGTTAAAGGTTTTAAATGAACATTTTAATGTGAAAAATATGATTTTTATAAATTTAAATGGTTTAAATTGAAGTTTATTTATGGCTGGAATTGAACTTAAAACCTGGAAATTCAATTCATAGCACTTCAGAAATGCTTCCATTTCTGGAAATTTACCAATTCTGAACTAGGTAGAATCTGCAGCACTTGTTAAGTGCCGTGGTTATATAAATGAACCAAAAGACTAAAATGAACTAAGGCTTTGATAGCACTTGGTAAGTGCTGTTGTAGCAGGAACTAAAATTTGACCTGAAACTAATAAAGGGGCTACTGTAGCACTTGTTAAGAGCTGCAGTAGGCTGAAATATGATTTTGTTTAAAACTGAACTGTTATAGCAGTTTATAAATGCTATCTTTGCTGAATTAAATTGTTTTCAAATATAACTTACCGCAGCACTTTTTAAATGCTGTGAAAGCTGAAATTCTAACGTTTTATTTTTTTAAGTGAATAAATGAACTCAGAAAAGGTTGAATTTTTAGGAATTTAATATTTGATTTAAAAGAATAATGACTTTGTTTTTAAATGGTTTAATTTGAAGTATTTTTGATGTAAATTGTTTTAAATTTATAACCACGGGTTATAATAACGTTTGGTTGTTAAAGAGACCGGGATCGGATATGGACATACTCTCTGTCGATACCGAAAACCACTTTGACAACTGTGTACGCGGTGGAGGTTCCAGAATGAAGTAGGATGGTGGTGAAGATCCTAAGGTATATACGTGAACCCAACTCCCGTGAGTTGGCATAAGGTGGCTAAAACAGGAGCGATTGACGGACCAAGGAGGTAGCACCTCTTATCGGACACACTTCTTCGATACCATTCTATTACTTGTGATTGATTTGGTGGCCACCCTTGATTTGGGAGTGTTGTTCGAGGTGGGCGGTAGTGGCTGCTATGCGTCACCACTAGTCTGGATGCGTAATTGGTATATCTACCCTGGCATTGCCTAGTTGTGCCGTGTCACCTACCATATCGAGCTTTACTACGATTATGATTTTAAGATCCGACCGCGTTAAGGTTCTCCATCCCCTTAACGCTATTTTCTATATGATTATACTTTACTTATTAGACATTATTATAATAGCGAATATTACTACATAGTAGATATTTTAACGGATCCTTAGAGGATGGGCGGTCCCAAGCATCTTCTAAGTTACTTGTACCTTTACTATAGTTCACTTGAGTTCGTTTACCTTTGTATAAGTATGTATGTCCTGACTCGAGTGTTTATGTTTTATTTTTACGCTCGGGTCAGCCTGAGCATCAGTTGGACTTCATCTTCACGGAGCTAGGACTACTGGAGATCATCTTTATCAAGCTGCTATCTGTTTTGCTATTCATTCTTTTATTTTAGCTTATGTAATTGAGACAAATGAATTTGGGATTTTCTGTGGTTGTTCAAACTGTATTGGTTTTTAGACTATGTAATTTGTACTTGTTTTAAGACTATGTATTTTAGTGGCTTCATGAACCACTATGGTTATTTTTAAATTTCGCTGCGAGTTATTCTGATATTTCTGTGTCTGTGATTCTGTGAATGATTTTATTTGCTCCAAATTTTATTACAATCTGTTATTTTGCATTATTCAAGTCTGACATGTGTGGATTATTGTCGATTTGAATGGTCCAAAATACCGGGTCGTTACACAGTTGGAGGAGCAGAACTGTCGACAGGCCATTGAGATGACATGGCTGCTGGACCAGCGTATTGCTGAGTACATTTAGCAGTATGGTGACCGCTTTCCATCCTCAGCTGGTTTCGGAGGTTCTGGAGGTGATTGACTGGAGTAATAGTATGTTTTTTGTTATTCGACATTGTTTAGTATTGTTTGATGATTAATTGAGATTTGTTTTGTATATTATTTAATGGTACATTTGGTGATGGTAAGTTGATGGTGGCGAGTTGTTGATGATAACATTTGAGTTGCTGCATGGTGTATATATTGTACGATGACATATATGTATATTATGTTAACGGAGTTTTGGTTGGTTTAATGTTATGTGAGTTATGGTTGGTTTAATTTTCTTTATGTGATTTGAGTATATTTGTATCATTTGAGATTATATTGAATATCTGGATTCGATATATGGGTGTGTGTGACTATATTATAATTCTGAATTGTGTATGTGAGGCTAGCATGTAGCAGAATTCTAGAAAAATGCTTCAGGTTTACCGAAGGTTTCCGATAGCTGGCGACAACTTACAAGTCAACAATTTCCGACGGCTAGCTGCAGTTTTGCTGCTTCCTCTTGATCGGCCATGTGTCTACGATGGCCGTCTAGAGTCATCGGGTCTTCTGTCGGAAACCGTTGGAAATCGTATGACGGATGCTGTTGGAAGCCATCGGAAACAATGTGTGGCGACGGAACAACTTGCGATGTTTTTTTGCGTCGGTTTTCGACGGCTACCGACAGTTTTCAACAGTCGACGAAAACCATATGATTTCTTGTAGTATGCATCACTAGTACTATAATCATCTAAAACATATCATGTACATCGATTCATCTAAAACTAGTAAGAAATTTAAACTCAAAATTCACAAAATATTCATATCACCTCTCCATTATTGTTGGTTATCGTATTTTCAACAATGTGTATATGTACGTAGTTAGGACCTGCATCTTTTCCTTGACTATTATTGATCCATTTATCCTCGCTAATTAAAATAAACACACTATTAATTAATAATTTAGCTATTGATTCGACCGAGGCATATATTATGTTTCATCTTCTATTTATATATTTGACTAAACTTCGTGTGCATAGACTATTATAATTAGTTTACTCACATTTATATACATGCTCGATAATATTATTTTTCCATTTTACCGACAGTTAATAATATATAATATAATTTAAATTGATTATCTAACCTTAAGTTTAACTTATACTTTACATCGACCACAATGGTCATCTGTATTTTTCTACACATTTATCTGATTTACTGAAAATATATCATAACAATGCTTTAGTGTAGAGGAAACAATCTAACATGTATTACATATGATGATTAGTGTACACAAGTTAATAAGATAACATATTCAACTTCCTTTTAAATGTCGTCTGGAAATTGCTTTTAATTAAATGTCATATATATATATATATATATATATCTGTGTGTATGTGGTACGGGATCTACAATTCTACATCCGTAATCCCGTGTTTGTGTACATATACACACACACGCATAAAGTAAATAAATCATACCAATAGAGGGAGGTGCTTGCAGCGGCTTAGTGGAGGCTTGGGCTTACGATGGTGGTGGCTAGAACTTTATGCGGCAACTTGAAGGAGGTGTTGGGCTTGGGAGGTGGTGACTTTGGTTTGCAGGGGCGAGGTGGGGTTAGGTTGGTGAGGTGGTGACTTGGGCTTGTGGTGACGAGGTGGCAACTAGGTGGCATGGCTTTGGCTTGCGACGACATAGAGAGAGGAAGAGGCGATAGCAGGAAAGGTGAAGTGGAGGATTCATATTTTTTTTAATTGAAAAAGTAACTAAGGAGAGATCGTCGGCTGAGGTAAGTATGGATGGAGGCAACGTCACGTCGACACTAATAACTTTGGCATCGACATGATGTCGATAATTTTATGTATGTAAAGAGTTGTCTATGACTTACCGATGCCTTGCGACGCCTGAATATGTGGCATCGGCGCGACGTCAGTAATATCAAGTAGGTAAACAACAAGTTTTCTAGTAGTGTATTCAGTTATTAAGGAAGACTAATTATCCTAAAAACTATAATCATTTAAAATGATTATCCAATAAAATTTCTGAAATTAGTATGTGAATATAATCATATGAACAAGGATCATAAGTATTTATTTATGTTTAACGTTGACTATAAGTTGAATCAAATGGCAAACTAATTTGTGAACTGAAAATATTTATATTATACAAATGGGAAATATAGTTATTCCAAATATGCTTTACTTTTACTAAATAAACCGGTGAAATATTTATTTTGGGGTAGTGATGAATTTTCACTTAAGTGAAAATTCATTATACTAACAAGATTTTCAATTTTTAGATGATAAATAGACTAAAAGTCACATTTACACAAATGTTTATATTATTATACAAATGAGATATATAAATATTCCAAACACACTTTATTGTTACTAAATAAACTGGTGAAATATTTATTCTGGGCTAGTGATGAAATTCTTTATACTAACAACATTTTCAATTTTTAGATGATAAAGTGATGAAAAAAACATTTTTGTGTAAAATTTTATTTTTCAAAATATTACATAACAGTTTGTTGAGTAATAATTATTTTTGTACATGTGAATTATATAATAAAAGTGATAGAACAATATTTTTTTGTGTAACTTCGTGTTTTATGAAATGCTTATTTAATTATTTCACGAAAGTAATTTTTAAATGACAATTTTAATTCACTTGCAAATATGTTTAAAAGGAAAAAAATGGTTCAGTTACAAATTAATGTATACATGTGTATAAACTAAGAGATATATCATTTTGTATTCGGTTATTCTTATCTTCTTCCTAAATTCATGGTAGAAACGTTTCCCTTTAAAAATATTTCAATATGATGAATGGTTTGATGAATAGAAATTATTTTCTTGAATAATTTAAATTAGTATATTTTATTTACAACGAATGTTGAGTTTAAGAAATTTACAAGGGTCTTAAATATTTATGTGCGCTAAACATCGAAGATAAATTGATTAAAATGGTTAATTTACAAATGAGACTATAATTATTTCAAATTAACTTTATTTTATTAAATAAAGAGGTGAAATATTTAATTTGGGGTAATGAATGAGCTTACTTGAGTGAAAATATATTATACTTACTACATTATTATTTTTAAGTGATAAAATGATGAAACAAAAATATTTTTGTGTAAACTTTTATCTCTAAAATATTACATATTGATTTGTTGAACAACAGTTATTTTTTCGGATGTAAGTTTTATGGTAAATGATACAACATTATATTTTTGTGTAACTTCTTATTTTTAGAATTAGGATATATAATTCTTTGGCAAAAGAAAATCATAAAATGATAGTTTAAGTTTAATTTCAATTTACTTAAAACAAAAAGAGAATTCAGTTTAATCACATTTCAATGCATATATATGTATAAACTAAGAGATATATGGTTTCATATGTCGTTATCCTTATTCAATGGACCGATCCATTGCACAGTGTATGAAATATGTAGATTTAAAAAAAATACCTATTTGAATCATAGTGGACTTATGAAGTTTAATATATTTCACTAAATTCAATCTAGTTATTTTTAATAAAGTCATATTTTATTAGTATTGTTTTATTCATAATTATTTAAATCCATGTTAATTAAAAGTGAAATTCAAAAAGTTCGATTATATCAAATATATTCATATTTTAAATTGTGTAACATATATATGAAACATAAAACAAGTGTAATTGTTAGGCGTTAAAAGATGGTAACCAACATGATTACGTTAGATAGAGTTAGGGATATACCCTAGGGGCAATTATTTAATTTGTTACATATATCTAACTCGACAACTGATGTAACGACCCATTAATTAATCATTTTGGAAAATAATGTTTAAACTTAAAAATATTCAAATGTAAGATTTTAAATATTAATAATGGTGTTTTAAACAATAAATAATATTGGTAACCTTAGTTTGAATAAATATTTACAAAAATATACACTTTGGAAAATATTGATAAAATGATCGAAAATCTTTTTATCGATAAACAACTCTTAGATCCTTTGACATCATGCACAAAGCTAGATTATACACTTATAGGTGAGAATATGTAATAAAATCATTTATTTTATTTTTGAAAATAAAATGTCTCTATAACATCATTAACGATATCACTATTTTTGAATAATTGACATTTGAATTTAAATGGAGTTTAATCGATTTAATAATTATTTTAAATATAAAACGAAGCCCTTTTAATTATTATATAATGATAGAAATATTGTTTTCAAACTTTGTTTACAATTATATGTAAATTGACTAAGAAGTGAAAATATGATCGAAAATCGAGATTAGAATTCATAACGGTTCAAGGCAGAGAAGTTATGCAACGTTGTGAACCGTTTGTGACATACATATGCACATATACATGAACACATACACATGCACTTGAATATATACACACACACAGACACACATACAAAATTAATAATAAAGTATAAAAGAAAATATCATGATATTATTTATAAATATCATGATATTTCTTTAAACCAAAGTCAACCTCTTACACACAAGTACATGCACGTAGAGTAGCCACATGGGGGTACTTCGACCGAAATGGTGATAAAGGGGAGGGTGTGGTGGTGATGAAATGATGGCGTGTTTGCACTTAAATATCATAATATTTTATCACTTCCATTTCCTTATAAATACCCACCATCCATCTTCACTTCCATTCACATTTTCCTTTTCATTTTCCAAAGCTTTCTTCACCTTCTTCTCTCCACTTTAGTGGTCTCTTAACTAAAGAAAATAATGGAAAATTTATTGCTAAAAGAAATTAAAATTTATATAGTACATATATATCATCAAACACCTCAAAACCGAAGCCAAACTCCTCCTTTCCTCCTTGCAAACCCATGGCCACGCACCCCACCATCCACGGCTGAGCCCCCTAGGAAGCATTAGTGTAAGCTTAGTGAGCTTTAATTTCGAGATAGCGAAGCTATAGTCATTTTAAAGTTAGAACAATTGAATTCAAGGTGAGAAAAGTCTATTTACATTATGATACAGATGATGATATGATATGTTTGGAATGATTATTTGTTATGTTTTGATCATCATGTTTTGGTTGTGAAAAATATGGTCGTTTGGATGTGTAAACAATTCACGTTCACGTTTAATACACGTTGAAATTATATAATGGAAATCACTTTCCGAAATGAATTATAAAAGTGTTGCGAGATGATCAAACCTCTTTAAATTGGTTTAAAAATGATTTATAATCACTAAGACTCAATTTGGGGAAGTTTTGAAAAGAATTGAAATTGGCGTCAAAAATAGGCATGTCGCGTGACCGTAGTTCGCAATTTCACGCTGTAATAGTTTAAATCCATTTATACAATGGAATCAGAGTCAGAATTCTTTGGAATAAGAATTTTCCGAACTCTTATAATCATAGTTTTTAAACAAAATAAAATGATCGAGATTTCATTTAGTAGATTTTGAAATATGAGCAAAACAAGTTTTCAAAATAGTCGCGGTTTAGCAGTTTGGAATCCAAAAAGGAAAGAAATGATATTTTTAAATATTTAAAAATATGAAATAAATTCTATAAATATACTAAAATGTTTTAAAAAGGATTTGAGTTATAAAAATGGACTTTCAAATGATAGAAAAGTTGTTTTGATCAAATAAGCTTTGAAAACACTATTTGCATCACTTTCCGTAGCAGTTTTAATAACTTATACAAATTACAACTTTAACTTAACTATTATTTTTGAAATCTTTTGTAAACATTTTAAAATAAATAAATAAGTGTTTTAAAGATAATTTGGAAGTTTTATAATTATTTTAAAAAGAGTTTAAATAAATAATTAAAAGAAAAGCTGTTATAAATAAATGATCAAATCTTGGCTCTAAAAGCCAATGAGTGGACCCGGCTCTTCTATTCATGAGTTCCGAATGTGGGGTGCTTAAACCAAGGAGATGTTCAAGAGGAACCAGTACCCTGGCTCACCCGGACTCTTCCTGGGTGAGGAATATATAAGGTCGAAATGTCGGAAATGAGACAAGTATAAAAGATTTATTTTCATAACTAATTCCTTAACTTGGGTTGTATAGAAATAATCTTCATGTACTTAGTGTTAAATTCCAAGGAGGGAACTTGTACTATTCGCGTGAATTTAAAAGGCAGTCTCACCATTATTCGACGAATAGTACTTATTGAATACAGAAATTAATATTGAGTAAAATTAGTATAATTTCTATGAATCCTTTTTACTAATAATGTTTTCCAACATGATTTATGGGAAATGATTTTGCATTTTCCAAAGTTAAAGAGAGGTTTAATAATCTCATATAAACCAGAAAAGAAATGATATATCTCTAAAAGATGTTTTATCTATAATTAGTTCGGAGAGACCGGGATTAGATTTGGGTGATTCCTATCCGAAAACCACTTCGAACCAATGTACGTTTGAAAGTGAGAACATGATAAAGGCAATGATTTTGAAGTTGGAGATCTTCATAATGAAAGGCTACTTGCCACTAGCTCCTCAATTTCCATATTATATACATATGGTGGCAGTGGTACTTAATTTTAAAAATCTTTGATGGATGGACTTCTCGCTACTAGTCCTAGGGGTGATTCCAAAAGCAGGATGTAGTAGGAGAGTGCCTTTGGTTTGTCCTGTTCCTGAACAACTTGTATAGATGAAAGTCTGACATTAAATTTCTATTATACACGTACATTGATCTATACAAACGTACATCTGTTTGGTAGTGTAGGAGGTAACCTCTCTTACACTTAACACCCTTCTTTGAGACGTATGAGCTCAGAGGTTGTACATTTGTGGAAATCAGTAGTGTGTGATGGAAATTGCAATGTGGCATTCTAAGTAGTATTTGATGATTCAACGCAAAAACGTGACCTTAAGCCTCGCACCCAGGAATGACAAAAACAGGGTAGATGCGACAGGGCTATGTGGGTCGCACCCATTAGGATGTGGTCATCGCCTTTCTAGATTACCCTCTATATGTCGGGTGTGTTGTGTATGCTTGGGGATCTCGGTTAAGGTCGGTAACAACCAGGGTGATGTCATATTCGATACTATCTACGGTAAAGGTTGGCCGATTCTATGTTGGTAGAGGACCATCTGTTGGTGCCTCGGTGCATTTTTCTAGAGATGTACTTTCGGAAGGTAGTCTCTTACCTTTTCATTATATGGAATCCATTCTCCAACACGAAACTTTTTAAGATTTTAGTTGTAAAACTATTATGCCGTCAAATTTAACAAATGTAATAATTCCAGCTATGATTAATATGTTATTTGAAAGAATTTTCAAAGCATGTCATTAAAGATAATATCTCTGATTTTGCGTAGCAAATGTTTTGGTTATCATAAGGTAAAAACTTGTTCTGTGTTTATGTGCGGCGTGGTCTTATGAGATACCCTGGTTTTCAAATATATGTACTTTACGTTTCTCACAACAGTCCCATGATTGACCTGGAGTTTATTTTCTTATTCCCATAAACTCTGGATGCCCTATTTTATAGACAGCCAAGTAGTTAGGTAGCATGGAATATTTTGGGAAAAGCATGGAGCATTTTGAAAGAGAAGCATTGTGGTTCTTATGATGATAGTTATCTATTGTTAGTTTCAGCTATATTTTGTACTATATATTGGGTATCCACCAGCCCCTATAAGGGATAGGCAGTTATAATTGTCCCTGGTTGTGTTAGTACCTACTATAACTCTGATGAATCACTTAGGAGTGTTTGTATGTACTTTCCACATGTATAACTATAAGCTGTTTTATATACGATGTGATATTCTATTTTGTTCTGTCTTCTATCTCTATTGCTTTTAAAACCCTTGATAATCCACCTCTTCGGCACTTAGACTTGCGACACGTGAATACCGAGGATGTATTAGTGTCGATTTCTGAGGGTTGAGGAGGTGGGTCTTCACAACTGATCTTGTTCGAAATAAAAGGTGTTTTCTTTTTATTATATACTTCATATAATGAGTTATATTAGTTAATTAATTTAATTAAAAGTATATTTAATAGAAAATCCATAAATGGTGTGTTTTGTAATAATAGTTACAAGATGTTGTAACCATGAGTTATTTATCACAATGAAATTAAACATACCATTTTAAATATTTTTAGTCAAGATGTATCAGGAACAGATATTAATACGTCCGTTACGACTAGAGTATGTAACACTCTACAAATGTTAGGCAGTGTATTACTCATTATTATTGAGGGGCTCTAAGAGTTATTTATTGATAGCTATTTAATAACTATGGAATGACTAACTGGATAGTTTTCTATTGGTTAACATAACTAAGGTCAAATAGAAAATATCGATGTGATAAAATTACACAGTTCTCTTGACTTGAGAATACGTTTAATCTTCAATCTGAAAATCCATTTTGATTATATAGTTAATTCATGGCATGGCGTCCATCGAATGACCATAGTTGAGTCGAATGGGAGCATTGGAAGTGAAACACTATTCAAGAGAGGATACGTCTCCTTAGTTATATGAAGTTAACTCTAAGTCAAAGTCTCTGTTTAGAGCGGTTTGGTTAATAATAATTGTTATTATTGAACCAAGGATTTTGATTTTGAACTATAGAGTTGAATATGGATAATGTTGGAATTTTGACCATGTTACCAAATTCCGTAAGTCCAAAGTGATATAGTTTTGACGAAGAAATTAGTGTAAATGATTGTCACTACCGGGTAATGATTATATAAGTAAAATTGGATTTTACCGAAATATGTATAAGCGATAAATTCATCCAAAATATCACACCACTATTTAAGGTAATGTGTGAATATTAATATTCGAATTGTTCAATATTAATTGTTGACTGAATCTACACATTTGAGTCGTACAATTGTAATGATGAATACTCCTAATAAACCACACGATTTAATTAATTTATAATTATTATAAATTAATTAAATTAATTAATATTGCTGAAATGTTGATTACTAAAATTTAGCTGATTCGTTTATATAACATTAACATTTAATAAAGTGCATAAATAAAAGTTATAAACGCACATATTGATATACAATAGCGATAGATTGTTTAAATTGGATTTAAATGAAATAAATGCTAAGTGGGGTTTGGGATCACTTAAGATCCATAATTCCTCCATGTTTGGCCAGCCACATAAGAGTGGGGGAGAGAGGATGAGTTTTGAAAAGAATTAAGAAAGGGAAAAGAATAGTATAAAGAAGGAAAAAGGTCTCTCTTTAATTAGCATTGATTGCCTTCTTTATTTCATTCTTTTCATAACATTTTTGGCTATTCATTCCTTTCTGTAGCTTTTTTGGTTCTCTACTTCCTCACTAATGGCTGAAAATATGAAAGCTTGCATGGCTTCAAAAGTTCCCAAAATCAAATAAAAATCAAATCTATTCATTAAAAGTAGTTTATCCTTCTTGATCCTTGCAAAATCTAGAGGCTGATTTTTGAATCTAGGAGATTTGATTCATTATCCAAGGTGCGATTTATTGGCTACATCCAAAGGTAATTTTCTTATAAATTCACCTATGTATTTATGCCATTGACATAATTAGAATTTGTATGATTCACCTCATGTTTAATCATCCCCTTTGCTACATGTAAATTAAACCTCCCTTATGTCTATTTGATTAAAACATGTTTGTTATATTGTTTGGATTAAGATCTTTGTTTATTCATAATCTTCCTTTAATGTGTATTCATGATAAATTGATATGTTTTGAATCTCATATTACTTTTGATAACTTGCTATTATTCTCTATATTGTTTAGATCTGTAAATTTTTATCATTAATTTACATATGCCTACTTTGTCCCCATTTCTTTAATTTTATTTTGGAAGCTTGTGAGCTTGAAAAATGATTTTGAATGAGATTTTCTTTTATAATTATATATCATTTACATACTCAAATGAAAATGAATTGTATATGTTAAGTTATCTACTATTCTTTGAAATTGATCTTTAATTTCATATGGTAAATACTTATATATATTTGTTTCAGTCCTGTTTTTTAAAAAAACTTAATTTAAGATTAACAAATGGACTTTAGTGCAAATTCTAATTCTTTGTGGTTTTCTATATTTAAAGTTTCACGTAAAATGTAAAGTATTGTTTCATTTCTAAATTAAAAGTTTAATGAAAACAATTAACCTTAAAATCAAAACTTTTTGTATAAATGTATATTTTCATATATCATACACTATAATGTTTTCAAATATATGTTGTTTGGATCTAAATTATTGAATTATAATAATCATGTATATAGAAATATACATGTTTGGCTTAATTCAAATTTGTAAGAGGATTTTGTACAATAATATAACATTTTGTTGCCAAACCTTTCTTTGATTGAAATTATTCTCATAGCGTTAATTTTGGATTACAAATTACTTAAAACAACTAATAGGTTTTCACTTTATACACACATATGTATGTATGTATGTATGTATGTATGCATGTATGCATGTATTTGTGTGTGTGTGTGGGATAACAATGGAGGACAAAACAATATATCACAAATGTGTTGACTAGCACTCTATTTGGCTTACAAGATTATTTTTACATTGATGACTTCTTCATGTAAATTTCAGGCTCGAGATATGGAGTCGCTCTATTTTTGGCAATTATAAAGGAAGGCAAATGGAAGTGTGATTTGATACCATGCAACACTTAACCAAGAAATGAGATTGAATATATGGCATTGTTCTCGGGTAAAGAAAATGATATATGGACTTTGAAGCACACTGGGAAGGAATTCACTTACAGAACAGTGTGAGAGGCGATCAGAATTAAAGAGCAAAAAGTCAACTGGAGCAAGATCATATGGGATAGGGTTAATAGTCCAAAAATGGCCCTGGCAGCATACAAAGCAATGATGGGGAGGGGAGACTATCGACTAGAGATAGATTATCCAAATGAGGTATAATAGATGAAAAAGTGTGTATTTTATGTGGCAAACAAGAGGAAAATCACACGCATCTGTTTTTTGATTGTGAATTCTCTAGAGAAATTTGGGGGAAATGTAAATAACAAACTAATTTTGAAATGACAATAGAAAACTTGCATCAAATCATTCCATACCTTGTAGGCATAGGCCAGAACGAAAACCTAGAAGCTAATTGGAGGGTGTTCCAAAAGACAAAAAGGAGTACAAAAGAAGTTAGCAAGCCTGCTTTAATCGACATGCAAATTGACTCTAAGGGAATTAGTCCGAAGATTCTTACCAGGAACATGGGACAAGCAATAGCCTTGATTGCAGCAATGGATTGGAGGTGAGGAATGGAAGGAAACCTAGGTACAAGCTTTGAGTTTCCACCGCCAGGACGAATAATGAAAGTAGGAGTTTCGGATGTTAACTCTAAAAAGTGAAGGGAGTGAGTGTGAAGTAAGAGAATGTTTGTACTTGTTTAAGTAAAGTTTACTTTGTATTATTGCTGTATTGTATGCCGCGGTTTGGGCCAATCAGAGTTTGGGCCGAAAATGCCATAATAACATTAACCCATTTACAATATATATATATATATATATAATTATGAACGTATGCGTATATTTCATTAATATAAAACTTGGACAACAAAGGCTTGTATAAATTTGGTTGATAAGTTATAAATATCATTTAATATATTAATTACTACAATTAAAGAGGGAGAGAAATGAAAGGTTTTTCTCACTTGATATATTGCCAAACCTTCTCTTTATTAATTACATAGGGTAAGAGAGGAAAACAAAAGGTTTCCTTTTCTAAATTCAATTATACATTTGTCACTTACACATATATACATCACTTATATACTGCATTCACACTTCACATAAATGAATGTGTTCGATACATTCATTAAAATACTTATAAGTTTAAGTTATACTTAAATCTTCATTTTAACAATTTAAACAAAAAATATTTTATTTAAAATTTTATTAGATTGGATCTAATATATATTTAGACTTCATAGACCTAATGAAGATACAAAATGGTAATTTTTTTGAAATTACTCATTTCTTCCGCTGCGGGCTCGCCCAGTTCCAACAACATCAAGATCCACAAAGAAAAAAGAGAAAGGGGCATTGATTGATTCCACCGTTCCTCTTTAGCAAAATTTAATTGATGAAATTTCTAATTAATATATAATGAATGATATAATACAATAATATAGTTAAATTGACAAAAACAACAAACAATAACATTGTTAATATATATGTATGCAGATATTGGAATTTATATCTTTCATGTACATATTCTCTATTTATATGTATATATTATTTCCTCATTTTAAATTGTTCAATGAAAATGAAAATAAAAAAATGGTTCTAAAACATACTTTAACAATAAAAATATTTATATGTATATACACACGTGCACATAAATATATATTGATTAATCCAAAAAAATTCTAGTTGATTCAAAAAAAACATCCATGTTATGTTAAAGATTTCTAATGTATTTGCAAACTGTTGCTACCAAAAATCACTTCAACTCTATCGGAGTCTAAAGGATTATGAAGAAGAGCTTCATAAAGAACAATAGTGATAGCAAGGCCTTTCGAAAGAGTTGAAGGGATGCTTCTACAGGTATTAAATGAATTATGGGCTTCCGAAGGGGTCGAAAGGGGTCAAGACTACCTTCCGCTTCATTTTATCCCTTTCGCGGTAGTTGGTTCCGCACGCATTAAAGAGTTTCGCACGTGTTAAAAATGCCTTTCAAAGGTATCAAATAATAAACCTCCGCAATCGAAGCCTTATACCTTCCACAAGAAACAACTACTTCAGCAAAAGCTACCTTCCATAAGTATTGAAGGAGTCCAATGCTTTAAAGGAGTCAACAAAAATGCCTTTCGTAACCACCTAACCAAGTACTTCCGAAGCATTTGACTTTTCCATAGGAGTCAACACCACTAGCCATATCATCCTCATTGAATGCTTCCGCAACCATCAGAATGAAAGCATTTGAAAGCATAATCACCTTTTGCAAGTATCAGATACGTACCTTCACACATTGGGACATCGTTTCATGCTTATCAAACACATCTACAACAACCTAAGAGTCACTCCTATACCTTCTGATGGAGTGAAGGCATTCAACTCTTATTCGAAAGCAACATTAGAGAGGCGCTCTGGATTCAGCAGCAGTGGATGGTCATGAAGGCATCCTTTCGATTAAGTCGAAAGGACTGATGCAAAGGAGGTCCAACCTACGCATATAAATAAGACACTAGGGGTACCCTTTTTGGGGGATCCTATTTCATTCCTTCCACGCTTGTACTTTTCTTGAGTTTGTAAACCCTAATTTCTAAATCAAATTGGGGATTTCACTTCATTGTAATACCTAAGCCCTTGTATTCATAAAAATTATCAATAAAGTAAATACATGGCACTTTCAAATGCATGGAGTCTGATTCGCTGCTTATATGTGGTTTCATTTATGGAACACATACATCTATACCTTTCGAAGGGGTTCCTTTTGAAGGCATAGGATCCTTTCGACTCAGTTAATAACTTTTGTTCCCACTAGGTTACAACTTTAGATTACTCCAACTAATTCGAAAGAGGTTTCGATGGGGTCATTCACTCCTCTAACCATGATTTGGTGTGTTGAAAATATTTCTTGTTAACATTTTTGGCACTAGAAGGAGGGCTTGAACCTTCGACCTCGTTGAATTACCAACACCACCTTTTCCACCTTAAGCTATTCTACACCTTCCCTTGGCCATTCCTATGAACCATGAATGGAAAAGATCACTACAAGGGTCTTCAGAACCATGAGTAGCAAGGTGAAGTCGTCAAATCAGCAATGACTCCCGAAGTTATCAAGTGCAAGTGCTTAGGATGGAAGCACTTAGGTTTGTGAATGAGAAAAAGCAAGAAGAATTATATGATCTTGATAATTGGAGCATCAACCCATTTCATGTTGGGCCTACACCAATCTTTGATTTAGGAGAAACAAGATCTAAGGGTGATAATTTGTTTGTTCAGATGAAGAAGGACATTCAATTCTTCACTAAAGGGACTATATTTGAAAAGGGGATGATGGCCGATTATTACACGTTTGCTCAGAAATGGCATAGAGTAACAAGTGCACTATTACCTCCATACGAGCTTCAAAAGATTCTAAAAAGGAAATTAGTCATCGAGGTTTAAGCTCCTGAATCAAGTAACAAAAGATCTAGAAATCAACCTCAAAAGATAGGTTTTAAATTAAGACTCCCTAAAGAATGCAACTTGACTACATCAATCAAGAACATCTACTTACTAACAAAAGAGAAACTCAATTACTGCCTATCTAAAATGAAAGGGCCCAAGTACGAAAGAAATCTGGGAGGACCTTACTGTCATTATCATGTGATGAATGGACGTGAAACAAATCAATGCAGAGCTCTTGAAGGGATGATCATCAACTTTTTCAGACAAGGAAAGATCAATAGATTTGTAAAAGCAATCCTAGATAAATTCAATAAAGACCCATTCAAATAAGAAAATCTACAAGGTTGGGAGTAAGATTCTCCTTAAGATTGGAAACTACCTTAAACGGTCATAAGCCTTTGTCCATGCCAATTTGACCAGGTCAAAGTATCCCCAAGAGGGAGGTCAGAGTAATCCTTTGTCCAGGTCATGCTACGGCCAGGTTAAAGTATCTACAAGCCCTTGTTCACATTACGATATGGCTAGATCAAGGCGCCCTCTGGAGGTGGGACGAAGTAAGCCCTTGAATGCGTCATGTTATGGCCAGTTCAAGGCACCGACCAGCCTTCAGTCCCGCCCATAAGGCCTGGCTGAAGCACCTCCTAGAGGGAGATGGAGTAAGCCCTTGATCCTGCCACACCATGGCCTGGTCAAGGCACCGGACAAGCCTTCAGTCCACCTATAAGGCCTGGCTGGAGCGCCTCCTAGAGGGAGGTCGGGTAAGTCCTTTGGTCCTGCTTGTGGATAAGCTAACCAAGCGCACCAGACAACAACAGACTAAGACGTCCAAGCCCAAGGAGTGGCATGCAAAGCATTAAAAATATACGAAGCCTAAAGGATGGCGCATACTGAAAGAATCAGGTACCTGGAGTCGGGGAGAAAACATAAACCAAAAGATTCGAACAATCAAAGTCCAAAGAATGGTGCAGAACAAAAGGCTCAGATGAGAATTTCTTAACTTCCATTTTTCGACGATTTCTAACTTTCCTTCTTATTGACAGGAATGGTTTTCTAATCTCATTTTTGGATGATAATTCCTGAATTACATTCATTATTAGATATGAATTTATGGCCTTTGGCTAATTTTCAGAAGATGATGTCAGGATTTCACTTACTAATACCCGAATCTGGGTTTCGGGTTTTTTACTATTAGTTCTGAACTTCACTCATTATACCCGAATATAGGTTTCAAGACTTCTCATATTGATTTCAAGACCTCTATTATGGACTTATAGTCTTCTACTAATTTCCAAATAATAATTTCCGGATCTCTCTTAGTAATACCCGAATCTGGGTCTCGGGTCTTCTACTATTAACTTTTGGACTACACTTATCACTACCCGAACCTGGATTTTAGATATAATATTATTTCCAGATAAGGGTTTATGGACTTCTATTATTTGTTCCCAAATGAGGATTCCTAGTCTACTATTACCCATTTCTAGATAATGATCTCTAGATTTTTATTATTAAACGATTGTCCTTGGTCTTCTATCCGTTATTTCCCGAAGAGAATTTCTAAATTTCTATTATTAATGCCAGATTTGGATTTCTGGCCCTCTATTATTAATTCCATAATTAGATTTCAGGTCTTCTATAAATATAACCAGATTTGAATTTCTGGTCTTCTCTCATCGTTACCAAAGTTGGATCTCAGGACTTCTATTATTGTCAGACTAGAATTACCATTCTTTGATCGTTCCCAACCATGGACTTCTCATCACTTATCATCTTCAGATGAGGATCTATTAATTTCCATTATTCCCAAATTTAGATTTCTAGAATTCTATTATTAGGAATTCTAATACTATCTCCAATAATATGGATAAACCACTGAACATATTCTTACATAAATCTTAAATTAATGATAAGAAATGTTGTCTACTTTGTACTTTGTAGGAAAATAAGATTGATAAAGAAGACCAAATGATTTAACAAATACAAAAAACCATAGCCAATTTATCAAGAAGCAGATTCAGATTAAACAATACAAGTACAGATAAGGGCTATAAGACACGTGATATTTACATAATCTACAAAGTTATTTACAAAGTATATTATACAATACATTAAGATAATGGCACCTAAAGATCGAAAACAAGTGTGTGCCTCAAAGGTCTTGTGCGATCTTATCTAGATTCTTAGAAGTTAAGGGATCAACAATGTGGTGTATTGCTACACAAAGAGTTTCTTTAAGTTTCTTTTGTTTCCTCCTAATCTCATCAGTATCATCGATAGACTCGATACGAGTCTTCAGAGCACGATTAAAAACATTATTTGCACCTCTATGGGTCTTGTTCTGTCTTTCCTATTCAAAAATATGTTTTTGAAGAAGGTATCTTTCATTATCATGTTTTTGAATTTTGGCCGCGTAATCATTGATACAATGTGTCTATCTTTCTGTTGATTGTCGAAATATTTCATCATTTCAAATTTGACTTTTCTACACCATTCATCAACCACTTTTTCATCCAAACCCGGAGGAGGGTTTTCTATAGCGGGGAATTTTTGAATGGCTAAGGAACAAGACCTTGTTGATTTCCCAACAGTTGGGGTGATTAGAGAAATTAGTAAATTAATATTTGAAATATCACCTCCCATGATAAATTCCAAAGATTTACATTATGCTTGACTATCTTTTAGTTTTATTTCCAAATCACTTACCTATTGGTAAAGCTTGGAATCTCATGATCAAAGTCGATCGAAAGATTTGATTTAATTTGACGTTTCAATTCTGAAACCATCTCATCTTTCTTCTTAGTATCCGCCTTGAGACTAGTAATTTGATCGTTAAGGCCTTTGCTGATCGCCTTTTGAAGCAAAAATTTCCCACTCCATTCCAGTGCTTGAGTATTGCCTTGGAGTTTGGTAAACAAAGGCTCTTTAGATAAGCTCCTCTTTTCAAGGTCAGCAATCAAGTTATCCCTAAGACTAGTAAAACGAGATGATGGATCTGATGAAAGTGACGTAGTCGCTAACCATGTTTTCTATTCAAACAAACAAAAAAGAAATCAATACTCAAAGAACAAATTTCTTTTATTACAATAGTAGAGGTTACAACTCAAGAAAAATAAGATAGAGGGTACAACATCATTGTTATAATCAAGTTCTCTCTTTGCCCTATCACATTTAAAGTCTAGAAACAACATTTTTAACTTTGTCTAAAGAATTAGCCGAAAGAGTAATTGTTGATTAAAAAGTGGCATTAAATCCTTCTGGGGTAATAGCTAGAAGGCATTTGCTGTAATCCCATTCTCCGGCTGGGGGACTATCAGGACCATAAATAATCTTGTATGATATGTTCGAATTTCCTTAAGAAGCTTTTCCTTTTCCTCGCCTAGAAAATCAAAGTAAAGTCTGGGATGTTGCATGTAAAGCTTTTGTAGATCTCTAAGAAAGCAATATCTGGCCAATCTTGAGGATTTCAAGAGCGAGGACTTTTCTAAGTAATCTCTTCTTAACTTGACAAATTTTCCTAAGTAATCCCTAGTAACAAGGCTGCTTGAGAGATGTTTACTCTGTAATAATGTAATAAAATAAAACTAAGGATAAAAAGACTAACACAGTAAGGTCCATAGATCAATATAATTAAATGATTACAAATTTTTTTCCAGTTCATAGAAGATTGATCTTTAAACATCTCATAAATGAACTTATCTTTATAATATTTGAGTTTTTCTAGAGGCAATGTGTGAGGAATTGAGTAGACCCATGGTATGTTCCATTTGTAGAATATGCTAGTATATGATTTTTGTTTGATGATAATAAACATATATATTCATTTAAATGTATTTTATGTTGTACTATTTTATTTTTCTACGTAATTAAATAAATATTTGTTTAATAAAATAAATAACTCGGAATTCATATTCAAACAAATATTTTATTCAAACAAATATTTTATTTCGAATTCAAATAGTACACATTTGAGCTCTCACTAGATTTACAATTTCAATTACAACACAATTTTCAATTTACAACTTTAACCTCAATACAAATTCATTCAACACTCGTATTTGATCTTCAACTTTGTTTCAGCCTGAGCCCAATATCTGAGCTATCTGCAAAATAAACACTGATGCGGTAAAATTGAAAAAGAAAATATTTTGCAGTGCAAAATAAAGTGTGTGTTTTGAAAATATTATTTGCCTCGGTTATTTGGGTTGTTCGTCATCATTTTTCTTTTGAATTCAGCTTGCATGAACAGATTGTAACAAGCACAGTGTATCACTGTACATGTCACAAGGCCGTGCACACCGATATACACTTGCTTGTTAAAACTACAGGGATAGGTGAGCACAAGGTCAAACCCAAGCAGAGGCCAGATTTAACTCAAGTGCAGACTTGAGTGAACATGTTCAATGGCATGGTCTGGTGCAAAGAAACAAATGCAAGAATAGTTCACAACCGGTACAACATGAACGGGAACCAACATCATATACAATGAAGAAATGAATAAGGAAGATGAACCAAACCAATTTAACTCAAAACAATACAAGTGAACCAAATATAAAAACATGTATCAAGACAACCAGACCAGAATGGACTCAGCTCAAATATGGATCAAAGTCAAAACAACACAGCAATATGTTCATGCAACAAGAGTCATATGGAACTAGACTCCAAATAACAAAGAAATGTACAAAGTATACATGGTCTAATACATATGCAAGCTTTCTGGCACGATTATACATGAGGACTTCAAAAGAAATGTTCAGTTTCAACATCAACATTCAATCAGTGAAGCAGCAAGCAAAGTGACAAATGTATACATATGTATATGGTCAGGTACAAGCAAAGTCAATAGACAAATATGGACCAGTCAACAAAATGAAAACATTCAAAACAGCAATGTCAAAGCAACCAGAATCCAACCAAGTGCAATCACACCAGACCATGCACATGTATACACATCAATGAGCAATTTCAGACTATCACAGTTCAGGAGATATGAATCAAACAGATTTGGTCAAAGAATACAATGACACTCGAACCAAACTACAAAGTGCACCAGAACCAGTAATGTACCCAGACCAGACTGTGATATGTATGCAACAGAGGAAACACAGACCAGAGGCACACATGCATACAACATGTACACCAGACTGTACACTGAAGTGGAGTAAAACTCAAACCAGAGTCAAGAACAAAACAGACTTCAAGTAACAGTGGCAACCAAACAAGAATGAAGCTACAACATGGCATGAACACACAAACAAAGGCAGATGGATTTAGTGCATGTATACATATGCAAATACAGTATCATATACACATGTATACATATATGCATATATATATGTATACACATATATTGTTTCAGAGAATCAGACTACACATGTACAAAGTTCTCATGCAACAAGAGTTCTGGAGTCAGACTATAACAAGACCATTCAAACTTGAGGCTAAAACAAGACAATATGAATGCAAATAGAATACAAAGCAACTGGAACGAGACCTGTACAATGCTACCAGAAAATGACATATATATGTACAACAAACAGCAAAAAATGACAGTGAAGTAGCAGTTCGATGAAAGTCAAGAAATGATCTAGCCGTAGGTCATACATTTTCAATCAGAGGTCATATAAGCAACAAATTGAATAAGTCAGTGGCAGTAATGAACGGAACCAACTCAAATTGTTCAAGCAAAAATCAAATGGCCGAAGTCATCGGAGAAAAAACGAAACCGACTCAGAGAAAATCAAACAACGTCAAGTAATGAACAAGTCAATTTCATCACATCGTTCGATCAAAAATCAATGGAAGAGCAAATCACGTGAAGAATTCAAACTCAAAAATATGAACAAGATTATAGGGGTTCGAACCCTATAAATTAGACCAAAAAATTCATCATCGACATTTGAGTTCGAAGCAAAATCGGAGAGCAAGAACCAATCTAAAACTCGAATCGAGTTCGAAAGCAAATTGAGTCAAGCATAATCACAAATTTAAAATGGAAAATCGCATACTAGTATTTGAACTCAACATAGAAGCGACCGCAAGTCAATCAAAGCCTAGAGACGATTGACGAAGCAGAGCAAAGAAAAATTAATTACTTCAATCGATCAACAATCAAACGGTAACTTCAATTTGGAAAACCCTAGCTTTTGAAAAGAAGCAAAAGGAACGAATGCATATACAAAAAAGGGGAGACGTCTCTTTAGTTTAATTTGTTATTGGGCCGGTCTATTTTATTTTATTTTGGTCTTAATTGATATATACGGTTTTGTTTAGTTGTTTTTATTTTATTTTGTAATTTTCTTTTAAAATTGTGTAACTCTCTAGTCGTGTGACTAGGTTACGACCTACGGTGGTGTAGTTTGAGAATTCGTAACTCAGTGGTTGAGTTGTGGCAGGGTTTTTAACGTTGAGTTAGGTTAGTCATTAGCGGGCGTCGCAAGTTTACATGTGTAAGCGTCTGACTACTTAATTTCTAGTAGAAACCTTGGGGGCTGCATGTAATCAGGGTTTTGCCGAAGCTGGGGAAATTTGTGTGTGATCTCTACTGCATTATTATCTGTGATTGTTTTTATTTCCGCATTTATTTTCATTCTTATTAGTATCACCCTATTCACCACCTCTAGAGTGAAAATGATATTACGAGTGGTATCAGAACAAGGTTAATAGCGTAGATGTCTAACCCATTTGCAAATCTAGCGAGAGTCAGTCCAGCATTATTCTCCCCATTTTTGATGGAACATATTTTTTAAATTAGAAGTTAAAAATTGAATTTTATTTAAAATATGTTAATTTTAAATGTTGGGATATTATTGAAAATGGGTGTGATATAGTAGACAAGAAAAATACTTCGATTAATGCTCTTGCTATGCATATACTATATTCTTATATTAATCAAGATAATTTTAACTATATCTCTCATTGTGAAAGTGCACAGGAAATCTGGAATACTTTTGATGCAATATATGGTGCAAAAGTCAACAACGGTGAGAAATCCTCCAAAATCGACTCAGTTGAAGAAACGTGCTTAACAGGATTTGCAAAAGGCAGCGGTCATGAAGATTCAATAGCCGATGAGATAAGTGATCTTTCATTCAATGATTTAGTTCTCTTGTGCCGAAAATTAATTGAAAATAATGAAGCTCTTGAGATGAAAAATAATAAGTTGAAAAGGGAACAATCTAAACTGCGTCAGAAAAATAACGATTTGGAAATGAGCTTAGAAATATTAAGAAAAACAAAAATTCTAATTGCAAAAGGTGTTTGCACTATGAAAAAGAATTTGCCTGTTTTCATGAAAACTTTCAAAAGTTAGAAAACGAAATTTTAATTTAAGAGAAAAACAAAACTGAGTTGATTTGTAAAAATAATATTTTGCAAAAAGAGTTGGATAGTTTTAAGAAGTCGGAAAGTTCTAAATGTGCGAATTTTGAAAGGAAATTAAATGAGGTCAACGAAAATTTCAAAACCCTTGAAAAAGAAAATGTGACTTTGAGCAAATATGAAATTATTCGATTAAATCAAGAGTTAGAAAAAGAGATTGAAAAAACTGAACTTAAATAAATCCAACTCTTTGAAACCGAGATGCTAGAAATTGAGACTAAAATTAGAGAGCTTCAAAATGAAAATATGGGCTTAAAATGAATAATTTTGAAAAGAGAGATAGTACCATTAGTTGTTGTTTGAAGCTAATGAGTGAAAATAAACTTTTAAAATCCAAAGTTAATAAACTTGAGTTGATTACTCGGAAATTTTTCACTAGAGAAAAATCATTTAATATGCTCTTAGAAAATCAACTCTTCGTGAATAAAAGGAAAGGATTTGGATTTGCGAAAGTGTCAAAATATGAACAAACGACTAATAACACTGTTAAAGGGAAAAATGTGATACCCAAATGCGTAAAGTGTTGAAAGATTGAATATGACAAGAATAATTGTCGAATATACAAACGCAAAACCGTTAAACAAATATGGATTCCAAAAGGTATGAATATAAATGGTTTGAAATTTAAACAAATTTGGATTCCCAAGGGTACAATTGTAGATGCTAACGGTTTGTTATATAGACAAATTTGGGTACCAAAGATTTCAATAGATAATAATAGTGGTCCTACATCCTTAGTTAGACCACTTGCCTTCTCCAAAATTTAGACCCATAAGTGGGCTAGGGAACAAATTTGATGGAGATAAATTTCGAGTTGTTTCTAGACGATTGATAAAATAAATTTTAAATGTTCCTCAACCTATAAAGATTAGATGGAGATCATCGTATTTCAGATATCACAACATTGAAGGAAAGTGAGGTATGATCTCTTAACTCAATTTTGTTCACATGTTGTAAATTATGTTTTCATCGACATTGTTGAAGTATTTCTGCCATATCTTGAACATATCAACTTTGATTTTTGAAATTTTAGAAAGCTAACCGATAATGCTACAATTTTTCTGTTTTTAGTTTTTATTGATTCACTTTGGAATGTCATGAAAAACTACATTGACGAATTTTTTGAATGTGTGTTTCTGCTCAATTTAGATTACTTTACTTGTGCTTGATATTAATGGACGTGTTGAAAATTTTCAAAAAACAATTCAATTGTTGTGGAGTACATGTTTTTCTTATATACCACTATATATCACAATGAATACCTCAAATACAAGTGGTATCTGATATCATCTCATGTTGAAATCATTTTTGCAATTATTTAATTATTTAATTATTTATATTGATTTTCAACTAGAAGTTATTTTCATAAAACCCCCTTACAGAAAATTGATTTTCACTTATTTTACTTTTCGAAACTTGGGTTTTCATCATGTTAAAAATACTCTAGTTTATTTCGATAAGAGATGTACTCTAGAAAAGATAATCATTGACTAATTGAATCTTTTGGAACTCGTCAAAATTATTATAGTGCTTGAAAAGTGATGGATAGTGATTAAATTATATTTCATAACAAGAGGAAGTATAATTTTATAATTTCATGAAAATTAAACAAATTTTATAATATTTTTAGATTAGTACTTATTCCATGATCATTTCTATCACTTTCAACTTTCTGTCAATCCATACGTCATAATATAGTGTGCAGAATTTGGTATTTCAAAATAAGGAAATATATTTTTTGTAAAATAACTATATCCTAAAGTATTCACTCTCATTTAAAAGTCCTCGCGGTTATGCATGGGTGAATTACTTGACTTTCTATATATAGGCTTCCATTCTTATTTAAAAGTACTCGTGGTTATGCATGGGTGAGACGCATATAAGAAAGGGATAAATATCAAGTACATTTTAATCTCATTTGAAAGTCCTCATGGTTATGCATGGTTAGAAAATACTTGACCTATTTTTATTTTTTTTAAAAAGGGGTAACTACTAACCTTATTTAAAAGTCCTATCGGTTATGCATGGTTAGTAAGTGCTTTACATTTTTTTTGAATAATATTTGAAAAGAGAAAATGCACAAATTATTCCTTTATTGAAAATACCAAACTCTTGTCACTATATAAAATTTTCCACAATCCTACCATTTCTCTAAAGTGGAGTTTGTTTCTAATTAATAAAATATTATGCTTTTTGTTCGATTAATTGGAATTTGAAATTAATATTTCCCTCTTGATTTGATTTTATATTTTTAATCAAAATTGTAGCTATTTCAATTACTATTATTATTTTTGAGGATAACAAAAATGGGAGAGAGGTTAAGATTTTGATTTTTGAGCAATATTCTTACTAATATGTGAGAGTGTTTTTATTCAAAGTAATTTTTAATTAATTTTTCAGTTTTAACTACACACATCTGTGTAGGGGGAGCTTTGTTGTAGGGGGAGCATTCAAATAGGGAGAGCTAATAGAATTCATCAAAACCAAATACATTTAATAGAGTCAAAATCTTAATATATGTTTATTATCATCAAAAGTGGGAGATTGTAGAATATGCTAGTATATGATTTTTGGTTGATGATAATAAACATATATATATATATATATTCATTTAAATGTATTTGTTGTTATACTATTTATTTTCCCCCATAATTAAATAAATATTTGTTTAATAAAATAAATAACTCGGAATTCATATTCAAACAAATATTTTGTTCAAACAAATATTTTATTTTGAATTCAAATAGTACAAATTTGAGCTCTCACTAGATTTATAATTTTAATTACAACACAACTTTCAATTTACAACTTTCACCTTACTGCAAATTCACTCAACACTCGTATTTGATCTTCAACTTTGTTCCAGCTTGAGTCCAGCATCTGAGCTATCTGCAAAATAAACACTGACGCTGTAAAATTGGAAAAGAAAATATTTTGCAGTGCAAAATAAAGTGTGTGTTTTGAAAATATTATTTGCCTCAGTTATTTGGGTTGTTCGTCATCATTTTTCTTTTGAATTCAGCTTGCACGAACAGCTTGTAACATTCACAGTGTATCACTGTACATGTCACAAGGCCGCGCACACCGATATACACTTGCTTGTTAAAACTGCAGGGACTGGTGAGCACAAGGTCAAACCCAAGCAGAGGCCGGATTCAACTCAAGTGCAGACTTGAGTGAACATGTTCATTGGCATGGTCTGGTGCAAAGAAACAAATGCAAGAACAGTTCACAAGCCGGTACAACATGAACCGGAACCAGCATCATATACAATGAAGAAATGAATAAGGAAGATGAACCACACCAATTTAACTCAAAACAATACAAGTGAACCAAATATAAGTAGTTATGACCACAAGCTCAAACACACACATGAAAACATGTATCAAGACAACCAGACCAGAATGGACTCACCTCAAATATGGATCAAAGTCAAAACAACACAGCAATATGTTCATGCAACCAGAGTCATATGGAACCAGACTCCAAATAACAAAGACACGTACAAAGTATACATGGTCTGATACATATGCAAGCTTTCTGGCATGAACATACATGAGGACTTCAAAAGCAATGTTCAGTTTCAACATCAACATTCAATCAGTGAAGCAGCAAACAAAGTGACAAATGTATACATATGCATATGGTCAGGTACAAGCAAAATCAGTGGACAAATATGGACCAGTCAACAAAATGAAAACATTCAATATAGCAATGTCAAAGCAACCAGACTCCAACCAAGTGCAATCACACCAGACCATGCACATGTATACCCATCAATGAGCAAGTTCAGACTATCGCAGTTCAAGAGCTATGAATCAAGCATATATGTTCAGAGAACACAATGACACTTGAACAAACTACAAAGTGCACCAGATGCAGTAATGTAACCAGACCAGATAGTGATATGTATGCAACAGAGGAAACATAGACCAGAGGCACATATGCATACAATATGTACACTAGACTGTACACTGAAGTGGAGTAAAACTCAAACCAGGGTCAAGAACAAAACAGACTTCAAGTAACAATGGCAACCAAACAAGAATGAAGCTACGGCATGGCATGAACACACAAACAAAGGCAAATGGATTCAGTGCATGTATACATGTGCAAATACAGTATCATATACACATGTATACATATATGCATATATATATATATATATTTATATATGTATACACATATATTGTTTCTGAGAATCAGACTACACATGTACAAAGTTCTCATATAGCAAGAGTTAATTGCAACTGGAGTCAGTCTATAACAAGACCATTCAAACTTGAGGCAAGAGCAAGAAAATATGAATGCAAATGGAATACAAAGCTACTGGAACGAGATATGTACAATGCTACCAGAAAATGACACACATATATGTACAACAAACAATAAAAAATGATAGTGAAGTAGCAGTTCGATGAAAGTCAAGAAATGATCAAGCCGTGGGTCATACATTTTCAATCAGAGGTCATATAAGCAACAAATTGAACAAGTCAGTGGCAGTAATGAACGGAACCAACTCAAACTGTTCAAGCAAAAATCAAATGGCCGAAGTCATTGGAGAAAAGGACGAAACCGACTTAGAGAAAATCAAACAACGTCAAGTAATGAACAAGTCAATTTCATCACATCGTTCGATCAAAAATCATTGGCAGAGCAAATCACATGAATAATTCAAACTCAAAAATACGAACGAGATTATAGGGGTTCAAACCTTATAAATTAAACCCAAAAAATTCATCATCGGCATTCGAGTTCGAAGCAAAATCAAAGAGCCAGCACCAATCTAGAACTCAAATCGAGTTCAAAAGAAAATTGAGTCCAGCATAATCACCAATCAAAAAGGGAAAATCGCATACCAGTATTCGAACTCAATATAGAAGCGACCGCAAGTCAATCAATGTCTAGAGACGATTAACGAAGCAGAGCAAAGAAAAATTAATTACTTCAATCGATCAACTATCAAACGGCAACTTCAATTTGGAAAAACCCTAGCTTTTGAAAAGAAGCAAAAGGAACGACCGCATATAAAAAAATTGAGACATCTCTTTAGTTTAATTTGTTATTGGGCCGGTCTAGTTTATTTTATTTTGGGCTTAATTGATATTTAGGGCTTTGTTTAGTTATTTTTATTTTAATTTGTAATTTTCTTTTAAAATTGGGTAACTCTCTAGTCGTGCGACTAGGTTATGAACTACGGTGGTGTAGTTCGAGAATTCGCAACTCAGTGGCTGAGTTGTCGCAGGGTTTTGAGCGTAGAGTTAGGTTAGTCATTAGCGGGTGTCGCAAGTTTATGTGTGTAAGCGTCTGACTACTTAATTTCTAGTAGAAACCTTGGGGGCAGCACGTAGGCAGGGTTTTGCCGAAGCTAGGTAAATTTGTGTGTGATCTCTACTACATTATTATCTGTGATTGCTTTTATTTCCGCATTTATTTTTATTCTTATTAGTATCACCCTATTCACCCCCCTCTAGGGTGAAAACGATCCTACACCATCAAGCCCCTGGGTGGGGATCAGATCCGTGTTCGTCCAAGTATCTCTTATGTAGGTATCTAAGCAGGCCCCTACTAAAATCACCCAAGTATGAGTAATCCACAATTAGATGTCTGGAATAAGCTTTATATAAAAATTCTACCAAGATATCTCTGTCTTCGATTGACATCCAAAAAAGTGTCATTAATTCTTCTTTTTCCTCCAAAAGCTTGTCATAGTGAAGACGTGCTCCTTTCAGTCGAGGGGCCGCTTCCTTGTCTTTAAAAGACATTAACACCGCAACACTTTTATTAAGCTTATAGTACTTATCAGATAGTGCGCTATGTTCCTTTAGCTGTTTATCTAACTCCCTGTATAGGCCATTTATTTCCGCCTATTTCTTTTCAAGCTTTGTCTTATAAAGGTGTATGGTTTTCTTCCTTATATAAAATGGTAAGATATTAGCTAGGGTTATCTTGAAAGTGAGGGCCATTTTGATAAAGAATTCCATACCTGAGAAATCGGAATCGAGGTCTGTAAAGTTTGCTTCTTCTCTTTTTCTCCGACACAAAGATCAACATCTTTTCTTTGGAGATCAGAGGAGACGAGGAATTCAGTCAGATCCGCTTCGTGGACAGTAGGATCAGGGTCTTGATCCATCATCATTATCTGGAGCCTTAGAAGTGTCACCGCCATCCCCTTCAGAAGTATCATCACGATTTCCCTCATTGTCGCCAGCACTCCTGACCTTTGTCGTCATCATTATGGTTATCATCGTCATTATCATCATTGTTGTCATCTTCATCAACGACGACTTCATCGCTTTCTTTGTCTTCATCCTCATCTGAATTGGAATCCTCTTCCACAAGAGGAACCTAAAAAGATAGGAGCTAGGTGTCATTAATTTCATCTCTATCAGGGACCTCAATCCCTTGCTCCATTTTCTTAAACTTAGCCATAAATCTTTCGATTAGCATAGGGTCAAGAGAAGGAAAATTTAAATCCGGGCACTTTTCTATGTTATTTGAATAGGCTATCATGAGTGCACCCTCATAAAAATTTACAATAATATCATTAAGAGAAGTGCTCAGAAACTGAGACACTTTTTTCTTAACCTCAGAAATAGTGTTAATAGCTTTAGATAAAGAATCCTTTTTCTTCTCTAACCTCTTTTTAAGAGAAGTACATTCCTTCTTAAGTGAAACATGTCTAGCATTAACGCTAGCTTTTTCATCCTCAGACTCTTTCAAAGTCATTTTCATAGCCAAAATTTCATCAGCTAAAATCCCTCCTTAAGTGAAACATGTTTCTTAAGTGAAACATGTCTAGCATTAACGCTGGCTTATTCCCTCATTACATTATCTTTGGCAGTAGTCAGGGTAGTGATTTGATTGTTTAAAGTCGAGACTTCTTCCCTGAGCTTTGATGTTTCAACAGAGACCTTTGAAACATCTTCCTGAAGAGAGTACCAGCTTTTAGTAATCTATGAGGAAAAGTAAGGCATGAGTCAGGATTCAGTATAAAAAATAGTAATAAAGAAATCAAGTAGTATAGAATATACCAGAAGTTTTTGTTCGATAAGAGATCGACAATGACTCGATGAATCCGGTACAGAGGTGGGTGGTTGAAAAGCATAAAACGATGGAGAGTGCATAATTGACTGCACAACATTTTCAAATTCAGTAAGAGACATTAGTGATGAGGGTTTGAGGGATACAAATCCTGGGAAGGAGTTGAAATGCCTAGATCCTTCTGCATTTGATCAATAACGCTAGGAGAATCAGATATAACAATATGAGATATAAAGTCATCCTTCAAAGGAATCATATTAGTTTGATTGACAGTTACAGAAGGTAAGTCATCCTCAAAAGAAAGGGGATCAGGGTTAGGACCCTCTAAAGCCTTATTAGCACCAACAAATTTACCTTCTTTTGGGAGTAAGAGAAGACTGGATATCGGTAGTCCTAGCTTTCTTGGGAGCAGAGCCTACAAGTCACTCCTCTTAATTTCCTTTTTGTAATCATTCTAGACCTAGCAATAGCTTGTGTCAGAGCTAGAGCATCAGATTCTGAAGACTGAGAAGGTGGATCATTTGTAATTAATTCAGCAAATATGAGCGACTATTGAAACCAAAAGGCATAGATTGGCAAAATAATTTAAGAAATAACATGACAACAAGTTATAAACAATACACTTAAGTTTACCGGGTAGATCTGGACAAAGCGGGGATAAGGATGAAAAGTTTTTGGGGTCACCCAAAGCTAAGAAGCATTTGCTTTTCGAAGTGTGTTAGATAAGAGTAGGTTGTCCAAGAATTTTCTAGCCATCTGGTATGAGGGACTGTTTTTTGAGGTTGCTTGGAGTCAGCAATATAAGTCTATTCCCAATACTGTTTGAAACAGTAGTATCAACTTTACGATTCTCTTGCCTTCTTCGTCAAGATCCTTGGGAGCAGGTCCTAATAAGAAAACATTATTCAACAAAAGAGAACAGGATAATAGAAATAATGGCAATGGTCTACTTATGAGGAGAAGAAAAGGTTCCACTAATGTTTGGAAAGCATTTACCGTAGAAGAACCGTGTTTCCTAATCCTTAAATTTGTTTATTCCCTCTGAAACCAACTTTTTGGGGGGATTAGTCCGAAAAATATGGCTGTTCAAATTATTGAGTTTGACAAGGTATGCTAAATAGTTATGAACTTCAGCACTCAGAGAAGGAATTCCCGACTCTAGGGCAATGAGCTCCAAAGGGACAAGGTATGTGTATACATTGGGTGATAGCTGAATAGGAGAAATTCCAAGATGACTTAAGAATCTCGACAAGAACCCTGGAAATGGGATGAAACACCCATGCCAAATATGAATAGCGGTATAAGCAAAGTATCCCTTTAGAGGATTTTGAATTATGTCATTATCGCCAGGAGGGATAGCTTCAACCCCTGTAATCCCAAAATCGTTGAGGATCGTATCTACTTCATATTGAGAAGTTATGAGAGAGTGCCTTGAAACTGCCTCAACCTTTTTTAGAGATGATTCTAATTCTAGAACAATATCCTTGTCAGATTTCTTAGAGATTCTTTTAATACCCTTGATCCTGCCAGGTGATATAATTTCATCAAAGTTATGATTTATTCAATTACTAATACCTTTCGAATGTGTCGGAAGCCTATTACAACGGCCTAAGTACCCACCATAGCACTTAGTTCCATGCCTTCGAAAGGGTAAAAGATAATTAGAACTATGTGAATCATTGAGCTTTCAACAGTGTCGAAACCATTATCAACATCCCCTATTTTATGGCATACATGCACTTGGACTTACTCTTCGACGATATCGAAGCCCACAGATTTTTCTATACTTTATAATAAGCATAGCTATCCACGTAATATCTATTTAAAAATATACATTGTCGAAATGCCATACTCCAATTAAGTCGAAAGACTTAAAACAAAGTGGCGTTGACACAAACGAAAGGACATTGAGACGATTTGACAATGTTTGTTTTGGAAAAGTGATAACTACATTCCAATTGACTATTGTAGGTTTCGAATAAATCGAAAAGCCATAATAGTGTTTTGAAAATGTCAACACAACATTGAGATAATGCAAACGGCTGTGCTTATATCAGTTTTTGGGTTTCGACTAAGTCGAAAGGTTAATTAATGGTTTCGACGATGACATAAACTATATTTTTCTTTACTTAATTTACATTAAGGGTCGTTAATTTTTAACTCTTAGTATCCTTTAAGATAAGTTAAAATTAGGCATAATGGGTTTCGAGTTTGAATCCGCATCCAACAATGGCAGATAACCCCAAATGAGGCGAATTCACGTTCGAACCCAAATTGATGCCATGGATTAATCAAAATCAGCATGAAATTCGAGTCTAGGATCATCTTACACAGTTGATTAAATTGAGTCATTTTCCAAATTCAAAACAGTAGCACGGACTTAAATCTTAGAAATTTGAATTTAGAATTGAGTAATAAAAAACTAGTTTCTAATTTGAAATCGTAAATACTCACCTTAAATTTGGGAGTTTCACCTTTTAAATTTTGAGATTGATGGAAATTCGAAGAATATAATTCTTGCATTAGAAATTTCAGTTGCAGGTGAAAAGAGAGGTAAAATGAGGAGTGCTATTTATAAGCCGAATGGATTGGAGGATGACCATACGATCAAATTCAACTAAACGGTTAAGATCAGCTCAGGAATACCAATGGGCGGGAAAGTTCTCTGCCGAAGCAATGGAAGGTGCCGAATCAAAATAGTTAACTTGAATAGTTAAGAGCACCCCTTCGCAAAGGAGGGGGCAAATGTTACTACCAAAAATCACTTCAACCCCGTCGAAGCCCAAAATATTATGAAGAAGAGCTTCATGAAGAACAATAATGATAGAAAGGCCTTTCGAAACAGTTGAAGGGATGCTTCTACAAGTTTTAAATGAATTATGGACTCCCAAAGGGGTCGAAAGGGGTCAAGACTACCCTTCCGCTTCAATTGATCCCTTCCGCAATGGTTGGTTTCGCATGAATTAAAGTGTTTCGCATGTGTGAAATTTGCCTTTCGAATGTATCAAATAATAAACCTCTGCAATAATCGGAGCCTGATACCTTCTACAAGAAACAACTACTTCAGCGAAAGCTACCTTCCATAAGTATTAAAGGTGTCTAATGCTTCTGAAGAAGTCAACAAAAATGCCTTCCGTAACCACCCAAGTAAGTACTTCCGAAGCAATTGACCCTTCTACAGGAGTCAACACCACTTGCCATACCATGCTCAATGAATGCTTCCTCAACCATCAGAATGAAAGCATTCGAAAGCATCATCACCTTTCGCAAGTATTGGATACGTACCTTCCGCATACGTTGGGACATCCCTTCATGCTTATCCAACACATCTATAACATCATAAGATTCGCTCCTATACCTTCCGATGGAGTCGAAGGCATCCAAGTCTTATTCGAAAGCAATATTAGAGGGGCAATCTAAATTCAACAGCGATGAAAGTTCATGAAGGCATCCTTTCGATTAAGTCAAAAGGACTGATGCGAAGGGGGTCCAACCTGCATCTATAAATAAGACCCTTAGGGGTGCCATTTTTGGGGGATCCGATTTCATTCCTTCTGCACTTGTACTTTTCTTGAGTTTGTAAACCCTAATTTCTAAATCAAATCGGGGATTTCACTTCATTGTAATACGTAAGCCCTTGTATTCATAAAAATTATCAATAAAGTAAATACTTGGCACTTTCGAATGCATGGAGCCTAATTCGCTGCTTATACGTGGTTTCATTTATGGAACATGTACATCTATACCTTTCGAAGGGGTTCCTTTTGAAAGAATAGGATCCTTTCGACTCAGTTAATACCTTTTGTTCCCACTAGATAACAACCTTAGATTACTCCAACTAATTCGAAAGGGGTTTCAAAGGGGCCATTCACTCCTCTACCTTGCTTTGGGGTGATGACAAGATTTCTTGTTAACACAAACATATGTATGATTAAATCAATTAATAAAAAATGAACACATATAAATCAAATCACAGCCCAAAGTAATATTTGGTTATTTTGCTTTTTAAAAGACAGTCGAATATTATAAAACCAAAATTGTACATAATGAATCAAACAAGATATCAACAATCTTTTTAAAATTCAAACAAAGACATTTAAATCGTTAATTTTTTAATATGTCTAAACTATTTATAAGCAATTTTAATACACATATCCATAGTCAAAACATTGTTTTAATCATATATAAATTTGGGTTTAATTTATCGGGTTAAAAGAATTAAATCATTTAACGAATTGTTTAAATAGTATTACTAAGTCCAAATCAACGTGATGAAATAATATACACATATAAAATTATGATAAGCATATTACATCTTAAAATTATAAAATATTTCTCATCTAGCTAATAAGTTATACTTTGATTTGGAAATCCCTCTTTAGATCCTTAGATCTACAACCAACTTGGTGCGCGAATGATGAACCATATCGTCTTTATATTTATTTATTGTTTTAATTTATTTCATGTTTGATTTTATTTTCAAATGGGATAATGAAAACTCGGCCATAGTAAAAAGAAAAGATGGATGAAGGAAAAATGTAATGAAATGAATGAACGAAGGAGAAAAAATTAGTACATTTGTTTTAGTTGAGAGAATGAAATCTTTCCCTTTCATTTAGTTAAAACTTCTCTAATTAATCCCTTAACTTTCTCTCACTCCACCCTTCTTGCTTCACGTCTATAGCCGGCGACATTTTCCTTCTTTATGGTGTGAAATTTCCAAAAAGCCTTTTAAGTAATTTTATTTATATAATCCATTTAAATTTACAATGATACCCATATCGATGTGCGTAAAATTAACTTCTATATGTGCATCAAATAATTCCAAACAAATTCAACATTAAATAAATTAAATAATAATTATATTCTCAAATATTAAATTTGATTAATTTACTACATTTTATAAATTAATTAAATCATACGATTTTTTGGAGAATTCACAAATACGATTATGAGACTCAAAGGTACGAGTTCAATCGGCGATTGATTTTAAACAATTCAAATATTAATTTTCACACGTCCCTTAGCTAGTGGTATGGTTGTTTGGTCGAATTCATCGCTCACAATCTTTTGGGTAATATCCAATTTTATAGTTTTCTAAATGGTACCTTTTAGTATTGATAATTTACACATATTCTCTTCGTCAAAACTAAAAATTATTATTAGTCATACTACTCTGACCAGAGATTTGGACTTTGAGTTGACTATATAATAACCATGATACTAAACCTCAAACAATCGAGAAGATGAATTCTTTAGTGAATAATGCTTCACTTCCAATGCTTTAACTCAAACTTAGCTATAGTCGCTTGATGGATTACGATGCTATGATTTAACTATAATAAAAGTGTAGTATTTGCATTGAAGTTCCAGAGTATTCTCAAGTCTAGGAAACTGTGTAACATTGCCACCTTGAGATTTTCAGTTTGACCTTGTTGTTATAAACCAACAGAAAATTCTTAGACGAGTCATGCCATAGCCATGCGGTTAAAGCCACACAAAGTCTCCGTTATAACGCATAGCGCTCTTTGACCGCTATGCGTTTTCAGTTTGGCCTAAATGAATAGTAGATCCGCTTTAAGCCCCGCTATTTTCTGCTGTAATGGCTAAATCAAGGCTTTTTAGCATTCTCTTTATCAACATTAATATAAAAAGGCTGATTTGGTCAGTTCTCTTTTAAACCAAATCAACAAAGTTAGTGTAAAAGCCTAATTTCAAGGCATAAGTGATCAATATAAGTTAGAAATCTATTGTAGTCACTAAATCTGGACTCCGTAAATCATGATATTCTTTAGTTTTGTTATATAAGATTAAACGATATTTATTTCTCCTACAAAAATGATGTGAGAATGAGGATAAATTAATTTTAAATATTTGGTTTTGTATCTAATGAAGCTTTTTTCACCTCCACTATTTTTCTGCTATATCTCCACTTTAGTACCGCTATAACTTTTTGCACCTCTACTGCTATAGAACCGCTAAGCGCTTTAACTGCACAGTTTCATATCTATCCAATAACTATGAGTACATAATCCATTGGTGCCCCCAACAACCATGAGTAATACACCATGCAACATTAGGAGAGCGTCACACACTCTGATCTCAACAGATGTAATGATATCTTTTCTCAAAACATCTTGACTAGGAAAATTTAAAATAATATATAATTTTTTATTGTATTAATATTCTCCCGATTACAACTTCGTATAATTATTATCATATAGCATATCATTTAATGATTTTTTATTTTAATATATTAAATTCATTACTTAATTGATATATCACAATATAACAAGTATAAAATAGAAAATAAAAACCTTTTATTTTGAAGGAGGTTTTATTGCAGGGTTAATAATTTACAATAAATTACTGAATTGCCGCTAGGGAATATCCTCAACTCTCTCACTTATCTTCTTCCCAAAGCTCATTGTAGAACCATCTTTTAAAAATATTTCAATGTTATAAAGTCGGTTTAATGAAGTGAAAATATTTTATTGAATAGTTTAAAATTAATATATTGTAAATGAATGTTGAGTTTAAAAATTTTATCAAGTTCATAAATATTTATGTTTGCTAAACACTGAGTATAAGTTAAATAAAGTGGTTAGCTAATTTTTGAAAGGAAAATATTAAAATTAGAAATATAATAATTTCAAAAAAAACTTTATTTTTAGTAAATAAGGTGGTGAAATATTTACTTTAGGATAATGAATAATATTCACTCGAGTGAAAATACGTTATGCTGACTAATTTTCATTTTAAATGTTAAGCGAGGAAAGAAAATGCTTTTGTGTATAATACATTATACTAATATTTTCGATGTGATTTAAAGCGTAAAAATATAGGATGTTACAAATTTCTTCCGTACATAGTGACAAAATACAAAGAATCTTGCACTGATATTAAAAAAAATAAAAGCACCAAAACATAACTACCCTATATGCTATGACAACTAAAATCGTTCTTCAAATTAGCACCAATAACTCATTATGCAGCTTTTAATTTGTAAAGAAATGTACTGGTTAAACTATTATACCATCTAAATATCCATCAGAGTTTAAGTACTTTTTTAAGTGGTGAGGCTTCTACCCGTCTCATAATATTTCTAAAATAAGCGGCTACGCCAAAAGCTGCACATAAATCCTATGTAAACATCTTATACATGAAGAAAATTTTGAGCAGATTATTCATCAAAACAAATCAACATGAGAAATTGAAAAATATGTTTAAAAGATGAGAAAAATGAGAATTTTGAACATATTAATCATCTAAACGAAGTCTAATATTCTCAAAATGAGTTTGTTGTATACAAAATCGTACATGATGTAAAAGCGAAATCGTCTGGTCGATGTTAAGTGATCGACTAGAGAAGAAGATCGTGATTTTAGGTGGCTGCTCAGAGAAGAAGGTACCGTTTTAGGCTATGTAGAGAAGTAAGATCCGATGTTCAACGCTGCCTAGGCGCAAGATGTGGATGTTGCGACATCGTCGGTTGGTAGGAGTCAAACCCTATAGAAAAGAGGAGGTGAGTGATGAAGTCAAAATGAATGGTGACCTAAATTGTAATGAGAAAAGGGAGGGTGTTGGTAATGAAAATATATTTAAAATTTACAAAATACTCCATATGATTATGATTTATTTGCATATTTACCAAGTACTCTAACACTTTTTTGTATTGTAAATTATAACCGGTACGCTATAAAGTTTATAAGGGAAATTGCTTACTAACACAATTTTAAGTATTCTCACACTTTTAAGCTTTAGTAGTTTGTAACTGTTAAAAATATTAAAATTTGAGAAATATAAAACATTGCAAAATCACTAATTTGGCATAGTGAAATTTTATACTATTTATAAATAATATTTAATTTTATGCTATCTTAATACAGAAGGAATATTGATTCTGGTTGTTTCGTGAGAAGATCATGAACTCCTTACTAAAAAACACTATCCTTTTCCCCTGATTTTATTCATCGTAAATTATAACGTAGATCAAATACGATTATATCAATCTTGCTTTTAGTTGAACCTGCATGCGCGGATTCGATTTTAATGCAAAAAGAGAAAATAATATCACTATCAGTGTTGAAATATTGAATTGGATTGTTAAAAGGACTTCGCATTTTGATAAGTTGGAAAAGGAGATTTTTTGTGATATTATTAAAATTATTTTTTTTTTTTTTTTTGGCAAGGCCGACGGGGTTGGATGGTCCCCGACCATTTTATTGCAACACCACAAAGAATACAACACAAACATTGAGCAAGCTCAAAGACTACAGAGGAAAACATAGTGCTACAAAAACTGGAACTAGAAAGAGAAAATAAAGAAACAGAAAAACATAACAATAGTCAGTCTTAGAAAGAGTGCTGTATGCCGGGATCAATGGGAAAAGACAGCATACTCAGAGAAGTTTTGATCACATTCATCACCCAATGTAAGAACATTTCATTTGATTTGCCTTTCTCAGAGTGAAACACCCTAGTATTTCGTTCTTTCCAAACCGCTGCTATAAAACTTTTCAAAACAGCTAGGAATAATCTTTTTTCTTTTCGTTTGTGTCCTGTCATATCGAATAAAGCTTTCCATTCAGCCGAGTTGTCTAGTGAGGGCACGCTCGAACAAAGTTTATCCTTAACAAGTCTCCAAACATTATTTATATTAGCACATTCAAAGAACAAGTGTTCCACAGTCTCCACTTGAACACTGCAGAAGTCACACAGAATGTTCACTTCCATTCCCATGCAGACGAGTTTAGCCTTGCTGAGTAATGCACGATGTAACACCTTCCAGAGTAATAAATTATCTCTCAGACTACTATCCTTATGCCAAGTACGTTTGCTCCAATTCCAGTTAGCCAACTGCTTGTTATTCATCAGAAAATCGTACACATTGCTTATTCTGAAAGCAGACGCTTTATCTCCCCAAACCAGCAAATCAGTGGAAGGTAGCATGGGAATATATCTTCTTATTTGGTTCCATATACGCTGGATTCTCTGATTGGACGAAAAAGTATTTGAACTCTGAATATTATGGAAAACATCTCTGACCTTGGCAGCATGATGTATGCCAGTTTGCATCATTTCATTATAAGTAAGATGTCTCTTCAGAATCAGTCCCTTGTCAAGCCAGGGATCGTTCCAAAAGCTTGTATTATAGTTAGTATTGGTGCTCAGTTGCATGAGAGGAAGAACCTCCTCCTTTATCTTGAATATACTCTGCCATGTCCAACTAAGGTTCTGCGGCTTGCGCATAGTCCAGATATTTCTGCCTTTGATTACATTGTTCCTTGACCATGCAGCCCAATTGCTGTCAGTACTGTTATAGAAGGTATCAATGTGTTTAGCAAACGCCGCCTTATTCCATTGTTTTATGTTGATGATACCTAAGCCCCCTTTATTCATCGGTTGCTCGACTGTTTTAAATTTGACTGGTGCAATATATCTGCCATTGGTTCTTCCCGTCCATAGAAATCGCATAAAGGCGCTTCTTATCATTTTCATAAGTTTGATAGGTAGAACATAAGCTCTAGCCCAATAAACTTGCATAGCAAATACAACAGCCTTGACTAGGGTTAATCTACCCGCTTGGCTAAGTTTCATTGTCGTCCAGCAATTTAATCTCGCAGTAATCTTCTCGTACAAAGGAAGGCAAAGATTAGTTGATATTCTTGATGTAGTCAGTGGCAGCCCTAAGTACGAAACCGTATTAGGATTGGGGTAAAGACCAGTAGCCTGTGAGATTGCTTCCACTTGTTCTTCATTAACCCCAGCAATAATTATTTCTGATTTCTGAATATTAACTTTCAACCCAGTCATGGCATAAAACTGTGCTAGCGTATCCATTAAGCTGTCGACAGTTGCGATGTCAGGTGTGCAAAACACAACGAGATCGTCAGCGAACATTAGCGTAGAGATACTAGGTTGACTGCAATTTTGATGGCACTTAAACTTGCCATGAGCAATGAGCCTATTTATCATTCTGGTCAGGAGCTCCATAACCACTATGAAAATATACGCAGAAATCGGGTCTCCCTGCCTTATACCCTGCTTACTTTGGAAAAAACCAGCAGGTATACCATTGATTAAGATCGAATAAGATGGGGTTGAGATGCATTCATAAATCCATGCAAGAAAGTGGGGTGGGAAATTCATATATCCCATGATTCGAATGATACTATCCCATTGTAACATATCAAAAGCTTTCATGATATCCAGTTTAATCATAGCTTTTGGGGAAGAAGTCTTTCGATTATAGCCTTTAAGAAGCTCATGCACAAGAAGAATGTTGTCTAGAATATTCCTACCAGGGAGGAAGGCAGCTTGGTTACTAGAGACCAAACTAGGAAGAACATGCTTTAATCTTGAAGCTATAATTTTGGAAATACATTTGTAAATCGCATTGCAGCATGATATAGGACGAAACTCACTGACATGATGCGCATTATGTTTCTTGGGGATAAGAGCAATATTAGTGTAGTTGAACGACCTGAATAGCTTGGATTTTTTGAAGAAAAGTTTAATTGCATTGATAACGTCATTGGAAACGATTGACCAACAACTAGTGTAGAATTTGGCGTTTAATCCATCTGGGCCACCGCAAGAGTTACTGTTAAGAGAAAACATGGCTTCTTCAACTTCATCTGATGAAACTTCAGAGCATAGGTAGGAATAATCAGTTTCAGTTATTCTGGGAAGTATGTCAGTTGGAATTTCTTCAAGACTTGGTACAAAGTTGTTGTCATTGCCAAAAATGGAAGAGAAGTATTGCACAAAAGCTTCCTGTACATCAGTCACAGTGGATCGCAGCTGATCATCCTTAGATTTGATAGTGGTTATATTCTCTCTACGATGTTTGTTCCTGAGACTAGCATGGAAATACTCACTGTTTCTATCTCCATGCTCAGCCCATTTAATTCTACTTTTTTGTTTAATCATATCGCTCTCGGTTGTTAAGGCTTCACTGTATTGTTGGGATAAAATATGCTCAGCCGCAGAAAGATCAGAATCATTGACATTCGATAACATTTCCTTTTGCACCTCAGCAAGTTTCTGACCAATGGCAGTGCTCAACTTATCTCCCTTGCCATAAGTCTTGAAGGACCACTGTTTCAGGGTAACTTTAACTTCTTTTATTTTCTCCTGCAAAATAAAAAGATGATTACCATGCTTTTCTTTTATCCAAGCATTTAATACAATAGTTTTAAATTCTGGATTTTTAATCCAAGAGTTAAAAAATTTAAAATTAGATTTTTCTCTCTTGTCTGCTCCATGAAGGTGGATGATTTGAGGAGAATGGTCAGATAGAAGAGGAGGCGGAAGTTGAGTGTAAAGGAGAGGCCATTTGGTAAGAGCTGCTAGATTGGAAAAGGTGTGATCAATTCTAGAGAAAGTCCTCCTTCCTTGCCTTCTTTTGTTATTCCATGTATACTGCATTCCAACAGTTTTTACAGGGATTAATTCTGCTAGATTGAGGGTAGTAGCAAGCGGTTTGATTTCGTTTAGAGAAAGGGGATTCCCACCAACTCTATCAGAGAGCATAAAACAACAATTGAAGTCACCCAAAATTATCCATGGATGAGTGTTTTGACGAAGAGCTGGAATAACATCAAACAGCACAGCTCTGGCCTCATAAGAGTTGAAGGCATATACAAAGGTAACGTAGAAGGAAGTGTTATCAGTGAAAGATTGAACATGGCAGTGTATCATTTGAGGATTGGAGAGGAGAGGAGTGATTTGAACATGAAGGGGATTGAAAAGAATCAGGATCCTACCGTAAGGTGCTTCATCCAGGTTATGCACGTAGTTCCAGTCAGGGTTAATGTAATTGGCAGCCCTGGTCGTTAAATCACGATTTAGCTTAGTCTCTAGCATAGCAATGATGGATAAGTTGTGGTTACCAATAAGCTCTTTACATTGGTTAAGTTTGTTGACGTGGTGTCCGCCTCGTATGTTCCATGCTCCCAGATTCGTCATCATTGGAGCGCACGTGCATTGATTATTTCAATTTTCATTCTCCTCGTAACTGCTTGCGAAGAGGTTAAATAGTTAGGGATATTATTAAAATTATTACAAGGAGTACTGTAATAATTTATCGCTTCCATTACAAAATCAAATATATTTCTGTTATTGCACCGTTCCCTTGTCATCGTTTGAATGAAATATTATTAAAATGGCAGACATGTGCCATTTTTATGCAATTTTTTAGGTGGACTACCACTATTCTATGGTTTTCTTTTCAATCAAACCTTCCAAAATTTGTTTTTTGAAAATGTTCGGTATAACTAGCATTTGATTATTTATTTTTTCAATGGAACTCCATAGAAGATAATGCACAAATGATTTTTTTGGTAGTCCACGGTCGTTTTATGATGGACAATGACCGTCCATTGTTTTTTTTAAGTTTTCGATAATGTGCTACTGAATTTTTTTTGAACGAGGGTAAAAACAGTATATCAGTTGATTTGGTTCCCTCTGTCATATCCTTTCCATAACAATTTTATTTTATGATGGAGAAATGCACAAATTTATTTTTTTATCAAATATTTTATTTTATATGAATTTATTATAAATACATTTAAAATTCACTATTAATTAGCGAATCATCAAAAAAAAATTGTACAACGTATAAAAATAACCTTTTAATATTTAGGAACAAAAGTTGGTTATTGTAAACTTTTTAAAATTTCAATAACAAATTAAATTTTTATAACAAATTGAAATAAACTAAATTTATATTAAATAGAAAGAAAATTTAATTTAAAATTAAATTAGACGTCGAAAATTAATCATCGACGGCCGTCAAAATCCTTCGGAATATCTCAAATATAGCTTCAGCTGAGCCCGTTTCTTCCTCATTTTCTTCCTCCTCAAAACCCTCAAACCCAATTTTCCTAACCTTAATTCTGTTGTAATCCGTCCATAGCCACCGTACTCCGCTAAAATCTATCGCAATCTTCATCAAATTGGAATCTTCAAGCTTCTACTCCTTCAATCCATCAAAAATTAGGTATATTCTTACCCAAACTAACTATTTCACATTATGGTAAAATTAATGTTAATTTATGCTTAGATTTATTGATAATAGCCCATTGATTGATTATAATTGTATATTGGTTGATTTGGAAATGTTAAATAGGATTATTAGTGTTTAAATCTGAAATTAATATATAATTAAGGTTAATTTTGGATGATTAGTGTATATGGTTATCAGTGTAACATAATTTAGTATTACTTAGTGTATGTTTTAGCTAGAATGTCAATAAAAACAATTTATTTACATAATCCCTTTATTAGTTTATGCCGCTAATTATTTATAAATTTAGTTTACGTGTATGTCGTAATATAAACAAAGTAGTGTATAATGCTAATTTTTTATTAGTGTGTGATAAATCCAAATTAGTGTTAGCTAAAATGTTGAAAAAACAATTTTTTATTAGTTTTTAATCGTTAACAAATTCAAATAATGAATTGTTATATAATATTAATATAAACAAACTAGTGTATACTGTACTTTATTTTTTAAATCTCGTCGATTTTTTGACCCCTTTTGACAAGTATTATATATGATCATCATATAGATATTTGTTGTACTATAAAACAAACATCAATATTTAGCTGATACAGTATTTATCGGACTTAGTCCTGTATTGGATAAGTTTCAACCACAATAATAATTAAATTTTGCAAATTATTTCATCTTAAATGATTCAACAAAATTTCTACATCACTTCCTTTTTCCCTATGTCTGCGCATTTGTGTACGATGCGGGCAACAAAGGGGAAGTGCTATCGAAATTTTGTTGAAACTTTAAATAAAAAATGATTTGCGAAACGTAATTATTATTGTATTTGTAATGGAAAATAGGATGACCGACCATCAAAAGTGAATAATAATAATGTGAAATGTATAAATCAATAAATGTAAAAAATAATAAAACATTAAAATGTATCACTGAATTGAAAAATAAAATGTCAATCCAAAAAAATCATAATTTTTCGAATCTTGCTATAATTATTTAAAATTCTATCATATTTTTTGAAATTGGAAAAAATGGTTAGTTATTTTATCTATCGGAGGAGCTAGATGCATGAATGAAAAGGAATGAAAGGCTCAATAAAAGAACATTTCCATAAAGGTGTACATGTATTTATTAAATTCACTTTAAGTAATAATCGAAATAACGAAGAAGTTTGTTACCCTTGTAATAACTGCAAACATTTGAAGCAATGGAAATTAGATATTGCTATAGTACATTTGTATCAAAATGGTTTTGTGCTAAATTATTATATGTGGGATTGTCATAGAGAACTTCTTACACCTAATCTTGTAGTGTCAAATGAGTAGGTGGATAATGACAATATTACGGTGAATCCTATAGAAGATATGATTAAAGATATAGCACAATCAATATTTCCTACGGTTCAAGTTGATGATGATGATGTAAATATTGAAGAAGAACCAAATATTGAAGCAAAAAAATCCACTATTTATTGGATGCTGCTAAGAAGGCCCTTTGGGATGGCTATAAAAGCGGTACCCGATTAGCAGTAATTGCCGAATACATTACCATGAAATCTAAATTCAACTTCACAGAAGCCAGATTTACGGCAGTTGTACAAGCTGCAAAACAACATACATTATCCGATAATTTACTATACGAAAATCATTATGAAGTGAAAAAACTTATGTCTACTTTCGATTTACTATACCAAAAGATAGATACATGTTTAAATAGTTGCATGTTGTTTTAGAAAGAGGATATCGGTCGTAGAAAATGTAGAATATGTAATGAGGAAAGATTCAAACCAAGAAAAAAGAAGAGAAAGGAAGTTCCATACAAGAGAATTCATTACTTTCCCATTATTCTAGACTTCAAAGGTTATATGCACCTTCTGTTAACGAACCTCGTATGAGATGGCACAGTGTGAGAACACAGAAAGAAGGTGCCTTAATACATCCAGCTGATGGAGAGGTATGAAAATACTTTGATAAGACTTATCCCGCTTTTTCTGTAGAGAGCCGTAATGTTAGACCTGGTGTGTGTACAAAAGGATTCTCGTCATTCTTTTAATTTGGTTCTAAATATTCATCTAGGTCAATTATTGTTACACGTTATAATTTGCCTCCGTGAGCGAGTATGAAAAATCCATATATGTTTTTCACTATTGTCGTCCTCGACCTTGATTGTAACATCCCGATATTTCGTGCCATTCGCATCCACATATATTAGACTTGAATTGCTCAAAATATCAGATTGTTAATTTAAATTTGGTAAAAATCAACATATACAGTAAATAAATCAATCACAGAATCACAGACTCAAGAGTAATATAATAATAATGCAGTGGAATGGATAAATAGTAGTTCATGAAGCTATTGTATAAACAACAGAGTTTGAAATAAAATACAACAGAATATCCCAAATACAGATTTATGACATCTCTGAACAAATCAACTGGAAAAGCTGAAGGCTGAATCAATAGTTGGATCTCCAAGTTAAGATTCAAACTTCAAAGGTGAGTCTCAATGCTGTATCACTCAGTCTGACCCGAGCGTAAAGCAAAACATAAAACACTTGAGTCAGGATTAATATTCTTATATCAATAAATCCAACTCAAGTGAAATGTCAACTGAAATACAAGTAACTTAAAGGATGTTTGGGATAACCATTCTCTAAGGATCCATGGAACTACCTACTATGTAGAAATATACGCTATTAACAACCAAACGTCATTATAACACCGTGGTCATTTCAAAATAATTTATACTTCAAAACCAAAATATCATTTCCATTCTAAATATATATATTTCCAAATTATAGCACTTTCAAAACTAAATTGAAAATTTCATATATATCTTATTTTAACCTTATTATTATTTAGTTTTGAAATATTCACTTAATAAATCCATTATCATTTAAATAACCTTAAATTACATTAAACTAAATATTTCCTTTGATTTATTTAAAACTTGTTATAAAATCATATCTTAAAACCGTCAAATTCAATAAGTTTCAAATCGATTTAATTAAACAAAATTCTTAATTAAATACAACTTCGAATAAATCCACATTTATCTTTCCAACTTTAACTTATAGAATTATTATAAAATCTATTTTTAAATTAAAATTTTAAATAAATACTTTTAACATATTGTAATTTACTTAAATCAAACTTTACTAAATTTAAAGCTTATTATTCAATCTATTTTATAATAAACTTATTTATATACATGATATTCTCAAATTTAAATAAATCATATATATTTTCTTTCAAACCATAGAAATCAATTTCAAAAATTCATATATAGACCAACGGTGTCTGTATATAGTTTTCTATCCTATGGTCAAGTGATACATATATTTATCATTTCAATCCGTAGTTTAAATATCTACGGGTATATATCATTTCAATCCGCAATCCCAAATTCAGTTCAAATGAGAATCGTTTGGGTTTATCATTTCAACCCATAACGATTTTCTCCTAATCTACAAATAGTTCGGGTATGTATCATTTCAACCCATAATGAATTCTATACTAACAGGGAACTTTCAGAGTGAGAACAGATATAATAAAAATAATAGGCATATCAATAATAATATAATATAAACAACAGATATGGTGTCATATCCCACAGATGAACAGTTACAGATAATAGCTTATATAACAAATTTAAATAACTACAGCAGCATATTTCAATTGTCGTTTCAATTGAAATCAAATTTAATAAATATAAGAATGTTAATCGGGAGTGATGGCTCACCTTTCGAGGCTAGAGGTAGACAAAGAAATGAGCTACGAATTCCAAAGCAATGCTAGATGGACACGATTCGATGAAGAAAACAGGCACGATGGAAAAAGCTGATAGATTGGAAATCAAGGGCCAAATTAGTTTGATAAAACAACAATTTTATATATTATTATTATTATTTCCATAAAATCAATAGTAAATTTGAAACAAATATTAAAATAAAATAGCATATATATAATTAAAAATCATCGTTTTAATAAAGCACACGTATATATAAACTTCTATTATAATAATACATACTGCAACATAAATATTTAATATCTATATCACTTAAACCAACCCATATCTAAAATACTATCTTTACATATATATATATATACTAACAGTAAACAAATCATATAAACTCATATTTTAGCTTATATAACTTATATGGTTATTGCTCCTATTCATTCCATAACCCAAAATATATGCAGACCGATCATATATCCTTTTAAAGTATACAAACTATAGACATTTGTATGCCAACAACAATGCTAGTATGCAAATAGACCTATACTATTACAGACAGATTAATATATAACTTATCTTATCTATAATATATAATTCCAAAATCAACATTCAAATCATAGCCGACTTATATGCCAGTATAATATATATATATATATATATATATATATATATATTGCAAATCATAGCTTCTAAGCACCCACTACTTTTTATATTGTCTTCGAAAATATCAAAATACATGAAATATAACTTTTAAAAATTATAAATTCCAGAACACATACATTATATAATAAGTGAAGGAAGCTGCTTCTATACGCATACATTATTACTATAGTTTATAAAAGCTTTTACCAAAACACCGAATATATATATAAGTACATATATATGCAAACTAATAATTATAATATATACTTTGAAATCAACCTTATATATATAACTAGTATATATATAACTAAGTAACTTGTATAACATATATAAGCTGCAACTTTAAACAGGACTAACAATATGTAAATTTTAAATACATAACTTATATACCAAAACAGAACTCAAGTACTAATATATAACATGTATATATATAAATGTAAACTCATAATATATATATAAACACATTTACAAACTCATATACATTAGCATACTTTAAAACTTTATAAACAATATATACTTTATAAACAGAACCCATATGCTTACTTACTTTTGATAAGAGATTGCACAGGTTCACCTCGGAAAACTTTCATATTCAAGCAACTACATACATAATCTTATCATATTTAAAACTATATATAATTTCATAGAAGAGTGTTATAATATATACATATATATAACCAATATAAAACAGCAACCAAGCGAAATGATACCAATATAACCATGCAAAGACTAACCTACTGCCTACGATGGCAAAAATAAACAAAAACTTATAAGGACTAATATACATACTTACATTCATATATATACATACCTTACTTTATCTCAAATATAGCAACATATAATACTAACTGTAATATACATATAAACTAAAATTTTACTTGACTTATATATTTAAACATGACAGCACAAATATATATAAATAATGTAAAATAAACACCTATATAACTTTATACATATAAACCTATATATACGTATATAACTAACTATATATACATATAGCACAACTGACATATTTAAAATTTATACAAACCTATATATATATATTATATTAAAACGTATATATATATAAAATCAGAAAGCAAAGTATTCATATAAATGAAAAATAGAATGTATAATACCTTTATATACAAAGAGGGGACACGAGTGGGAGAAAGAAGAGGAAGAAGGCGGAGGAAGAAGTGGCTGATGTTGCCAAGGGGGGTGCTCGGATAGACTGCCTCGCATGGGGTTCGGCACTAGGTAGGCTTCGGCCAGTGCTGGGTCATGCTCGGCATTTAAGGGTGGAGAGAACCTCGGGGCTATGGCTTGTTGAGGCCGTGAGTGGCTGTACGCGCCAGGGGTGGACGTGGGTTTGGTCGGAGAGGATGGGATTGGTGGTTGTTGTGGTGTTAGCATGGATGAGTTGCATGCCTAGATGAAGTGGTGAGGTGGCGAAGTGGAGAGCGGTGGAGGGGAGAAGGAAAGATGAGAAAACATGGAACTGCAAATAGGTGAGAGAGCAACAACATTTCACCCAATGTATATACGAAGAAAGGAGCACAAAAAAACGTATGTCATTTATTTCTTTCTATTCAAGAAATCTCAGAACAAAGGAAGCGAACCAACAGATTGATTTGAAACTAGGGAATAGTAAAAGTCAAGGCACAAGAAATTAGGTAGTATTAAAGGCAATGACTGCTTGACTTTGACCGTTGGAAATTTGAATGGACCCGGAGATCAAAAGTTGAAATTTCGTAACCAATACGGCTATCCGTTTCGCGATCTTCGTCGCGTAACGGACACCGAAATACAGAGATGAATATACTACGGAGATCAGCATGACGAGACGAACAAAGCGGTACACAGATATCAGTAATACGATTGAATTATAAAATTTCGAATTTCCGCTACCAGAAATGCTGCAAAATTACAGAAAATAAGGTAAACGGAGCTAAAGAAGATCAAATTTGAAGAAACGAAATATGACGTCTCACTCAGAAGATGATTTAGAAATTTACTGTGTAAAAATATTCCAGTTTGAAAAATATTTTATTACCATCAAATTCTAACTGATTTACATTGAAATAAAATTTATACAATAAAATAAACTTCCACATTATTAATTGAAAATTTACCATTTACTATGTTTTTAATAGACGTATTTCAATTATCAAATTTTTATTTCAAAATTTTATTGTTTTAGAATCTCACAAAAATTCAGTTAATTGCGTTATTAAAACCATTAAAATTTTCGGGTCGTTACACTCTCCCCCACTCAAAACTTTTCGTCCCCAAAAAGGAGCGAGGTAGGAGAATAGAATCAACAAAAAAAACAGATTTGAAATATAAAATAAAACAATAAATTCAAAGCCATATAAATTTTACTTGAAATATTTATTTGAAAACTTCATTTTCAAATCAATTATCTTTAATACCTTTCAAAACCCATTTGTAAAATTTCTTGCTTCCTTTATAAATACCATTTGTAGGTTTAAATAACTCTTTTATAAATATAAGTAAACTATTTGAAAACAATTATTTATATCATTACTTATATTTACAAAGAAGCTATTGAAACATTTAATCCATAATTCATAAATTTATTAATTTATCTCAAGATACTTTCCAAACATTATTAATAAATCAATAATCATTTCCTTTAAATATGTTTTATTCAATTAATAACTTCTAAAATATTTATTACACTTATAATTTACTATTAAACCATGTAGTATATAAATAAACAATATTTTAAAAGGATATATTCAAAAGGAAAAGAAGGTAGATTCAGAAAAACAGAATATAAGTGAGTTAATAAAGCTGAGCAGATAAGGTAGATTCCAAAAGAATAGTATCAGGCACGAATAATTAATTTAGAACCATAATAATTTCAATTACAAATATTAATACAGAATTCCTTTGTTGAAAAAAATACCTTCATAATAAAATACTTTTATATCGAAACAAATTTTCCTTTTGAAAATACTTTTATAACTCGATGTCTCAACAAGTTTATCCTCGTTCCTGCAGACTCTGGCTATGCGTTGATCAGGCACATAGCTAGAATTCTCCAGGTACTTAGTAGACTTGTTCGAACACTCAGTGAAAATACTGGAAAAACTTTTAAAACAGATATGGAAAGTACAATCCAAACAAAACAAACAACCGAAACATGTCGAATCATGGATCGCAGATACACAATGGTTACGCCTGGATCCCCCAGGAAACATCTGTACTTGTAGGCCACCGCAGCCTGCAATTACGCCATGATGACTGGTAGACCGCAGATACACAATGGTTACGCCTGGATCCCCCAGGAAACATCCGTACCCGTAGGCCGTCGCAGCCCCTGCGGATTACGCTACCAAGCGACCCAATAGATCGCAGATACACAATGGTTATGCCTGGATCCCCCAGGAAACATCCGTACCCGTAGGCCATCTCAGCCCCTGCGAATTACGCTATGCAGTCGCACTTGTAAGACCATGGAGATCGCCATGGAATTCGATGGACACTCGAGTATCATATCCGAAAAACCCAAATCAGAGAGAATAATATCGATAGAATGAATCCACAATGTGGCCACAAAGCGGATATCAAGCAGAAGGCACTTTCCATATCTTTACTTCGAAAATATGTATCATATAGTACCTTTTCAAATCAATTTCAAATACCATACTTATATAAAGTCCATTATATATAAGATTTCATTTTCAAATCAAATACTTTCCAAAATAAGTAGTATATCAAATCACACTTATATAGACTTCGATTATATAAGATTTCACTTTTCAAATTGAGTACCTTTCCAAATCAACAGTTTTCGAATCAACATCATACTTATACAAATCAATTTTATATAAGTTCGATAACTCCCAAATCAAGTATTTAGTCAAATACGATTCTCAATTCCAATTTGTTCCAATATCAGTTCAGTTTCAAAATCATATATGATTTCACCAAATTATTTCTTCCAAACTAAATATCTTCAGTTTCAAAGTTTCCAAAATAATAAGTTTAGAAAATAATCCAAATTTCCAAATCAACATAATTTAGGTCAAACGAATCCATTTCTAAAATCATCCTCTAAATATCGGGTTTTAAATTTCAATCTATTTTCGAAACCAAATATTTTCTCAAAATCGATTTTACCCAAAATGATTACCCAGTTTATAACCCTCCCTTTAAATCCTTTCAAACTATTTATTTTTTATTTGAAAGATCTACTTTACCTTTTGAAATTTATTATTATTATATATATATACTTTTATAAAAGATGTTACCAAGTTAAAACATTTAAAACTAAATTTTATTCAAAACATTTCAAAACTAAGTTTCATATTAGCATAAAATAGTCTTATTTATTTACTTAACAAAACAGTTTCAAACTTATTTAAATCATATTACTTCATACTTTAAAACATACAAAACTAAACTTATATACTTTATCAAATACTTTATACTTTTTAAAATTACTTAGCTTTGAAAATTAAACCTTGATTTGGAAGTGTTCGAACATTCAAAATAGTCGGAGAAATCATATTTACAATCCAAAAGTTGGAAATCTCAACAAATCAGTAAATCAATTCCAAAAGATAGAGTTATACCAAAACAAATCCAAAACTCGAGGACTGAACACCGGGCTCACTTCAAATCATTTCAAATATATATACATATATCTTTCGAATATCAAATCATACTTTGGAATTTGAAATCAAAATCGGTTTCACAAAATCAATCGCATAGCAAAGCTACCAAAGTGGCCTATCCCCCACTCTGAAACTCGAGAATCAATGTCGATGATGCATGCACTCATCACCGAAATTATTCTCCAGCGACATAAGTGAGTTCTGGACTTCTATTTTCTTGAAAATTTCTTTGAAATTTCTTCGAAATCATTGGAACTCATTTTAAGTCATTTGAAACATTTCTTATTCGGAAATACTTTCAAATCATATTATTATATATTTTCAAAATCTTAAAACCAATTTCAAAATCTTAAAACCAATTTCAAAATACCGGAGTTCAATCTCTCAAATTTCAAATTCAAAACCTTCAGTTATAATCTTTTTTATATAAATCCATTTCTTATATAATTTTCAAAATTTCAAATCTTTTCAAAACTTCAAATTCTCGTTTTTAAAAGGTATATATATAATCCTTACCGAAAACATTTTCACTTATATATATAGAATATGATCATACTTATCAAAGTAATACTTTCAATATATAAAACAATTTCTAAAATACATACAAGCCCGATTTTTTCAAAGGATGATTCAAAAATGGATTTCAAAACAAAGATAGAGATTCAAATTAGAGGGACTCTAATCAAATAGAATTCTGATTCGAAGATAGGCTCGAACGAAGATGAGATAATTAAATTTCAAAATAGAAGATGGATATACTTATATAAATCGCGGGCGACCTTAACCGGGTCAACCGTGACTTCAGGAATATGATCGATGCGAAAATCTAAGGCAAATCAACATTCGATCGCCAGAGATAGAATTCAGGCATAACAGGAGGTAGATAGCATCGTAAACCGAGGATATAGAAATCTCTGGTGAATCAATGCCAATTGTAAAGGAGTTTCACCCCTTAAAATCATTCTAAGATTGGCGGAATCGCCGATTTTTATAGAGATCATTCGAAGTGGAGTTATGAGATGCTCCAAAATCAAAAGAATACAAATAGGGAGAAACAAGAATGGATTTCAGAACAAGTAAGAGCGTTCCAAAATTCAAAGGAACCCGAATCAAAGAGAAGGAATTCAAGCTCGAACGAAAGTAATTCTGTAATTAAATATACCCCATATGCTGAGTTTTGCCTAAAACCAGAGCTCTGATACCAACTGTAACATCCCGATATTTCATGCCATTCGCATCCATATATGTTGGACTTGAATTGCTCAAAATATCAGATTGTTCATTTAAATTTGGCAAAAATTAGCATATACAGTAAATATATCAACCACAGAATCACAGACTCAGAGTAATATAATAATAATGCAGCGGAATAGATAAATTATAGTTCATGAAGCTACTATATAAACAACAGAATTTGAAATAAAATACAACAGAATATCCCAAATACAGACTGATGACATCTCTGAACAAATCAACTGGAAAAGCTGAAGGCTGAATCAATAGTTGGATCTCCAAGTGAAGCTCCAAGCGAAGCTCCAAACTTCAAAGGTGAGTCTCAATGCTGTATCACTCAGTCTGACCCGAGCGTAAAGCAAAACACAAAACACTCGAGTCAGGATTAATATTATTATATCAATAAATCCAACTCAAGTGAAATATCAACTGAAATACAAGTAACTTAAAAGATGTTGGGATAACCATCCTCTAAGGGTCCATGGAACTACCTACTATGTAGAAATATATGCTATTAACAACCAAACGTCATTATAACACCACGGTCATTTCAAAATAATTTATACTTCAAAACCAAAATATCATTTCCATTCCAAATATATATATTTCCAAATTATAGCACTTTCAAAACTAAATTGAAAATTTCGTATATATCTTATTTTAACCTCATTTTTATTTATTTTTGAAATATTCACTTAATAAATCCATTATCATTTAAATAACCTTAAATTACATTAAACTAAATATTTCCTTTGATTTATTTAAAACTTGAAATATCCATTTAATCACTTTTAATCAAAAAAATCAAGTTATAAAATCGTATATTAAAAACGTCAAATTCAATAAGTTTCAAATCGATTTAATTAAACAAAATTCTTAATTAAATACAACTTCGAATAAATCCACATTTATCTTTCCAACTTTAACTTATAGAATCATTATAAAATCTATTTTTAAATTAAAATTTTAAATAAATACTTTTAACATATTGTAATTTACTTAAATCAAACTTTACTAAATTTAAAGCTTATTATTCAATCTATTTTATAATAAACTTATTTATATACATGATATTCTCAAATTTAAATAAATCATATATATTTTCTTTCAAACCATAGGAATCAATTTCAAAATATTCGTATATAGACCAACGGTGTATGTATATAGTTTTCTATCCTATGGTCAAGTGATACAGATATTTATCATTTCAATCCGTAGTTTAAATATCTATGGGTATATATCATTTCAACCCACAATCCCAAATTCAGTTCAAATGAAAATCGTTTGGGTTTATCATTTCAACCCATAATGATTTTCTCCTATTCTACAGATAGTTCGGGTATGTATCATTTCAACCCATAGTGAATTCTATACTAATAGGGAACTTGCAGAGTGAGAATGGATATAATAAAAATAACATGCATATCAATAATAATATAATATAAACAACAAGATATGGTGTCATATCCCACAGGTGAACAGTTACAGATAATAGCATATATAACAAATTTAAAAAACTACAGTAGCATATTTCAATTGTCGTTTCAATTGAAATCAAATTTAATAAATATAAGAATGTTAATCGGGAGTGATGGCTCACCTTTTGAGGCTAGAGGGTAGACAAAGAAATGAGCTACGAATTCCAAAGCAATGCTAGATGGACACGATTCGATAAAGAAAACAGGCACGATGGACAAAGCTGATAGATTGGAAATCAAAGGCCAAATCAGTTTGATAAAACAGCAATTTTATATATTATTATTATTATTATTTCCATAAAATCAATAGTAAATTTGAAATAAATATTAAAATAAAATAGCATATATATAATTAAAAATCATCATTTTAATAAAGCACACGTATATATAAACTTCTATTATAATAATACATACTGCAACATAAATACTTAATATCTATATCACTTAAACCAACCTATATCTAAAATACTTTCTTTACATACATATATATATATACTACCAGTAAACAAATCTTATAAACTCAGATTTTAGCTTATATAACTTATATGGTTATTGCTCCTATTCATCCCATAACCCGAAATATATGCAGACCGATCATATATCCTTTTAAAGTATACAAACTATAGACATTTGTATGCCAACAACTATGCTAGTATGCAAATAGACCTATACTATTACAGACAGATTAATATATAACTTATCTTATCTATAATATATAATTCCAAAATCAACATTCAAATCATAGCCGACTTATATGCCAGTATATAATATATATATATATATATATATATATATTGCAAATGATAGCTTCTAAGCACCCACAACTTTTTATATTGTCGAAAATATCAAAATACATGAAATATAACTTTTAAAAATTATAAATTCCAGAACACATACATTATATAATAAGTGAAGGAAGCTGCTTCTATACGCATACATTATTACTATAGTTTATAAAAGCTTTTACCAAATCACCGAATATATATAAGTACATATATATATGCAAACTAATAATTATAATATATACTTTGAAATCAACCTTATATATATATATAACTAGTATATATAACTAAGTAACTTGTATAACATATATAAGCTGCAACTTTAAACAGGACTAACAATATGTAAATTTTAAATACATAACTTATATACCAAAACTGAACTCAAGTACTAATATATATAACAGGTATATATATAAACATAAACTCATAATATATATATAAACACATTTACAAACTCATATACATTAGCATACTTTAAAACTTTATAAACAGTATATACTTTATAAACAGAACCCATATGCTTACTTACTTTTGATAAGAGATTGCACAGGTTCACCTCAGAAAACTTTCAGATTCAAGCGACTACATACATAATCTTATCATATTTAAAACTATATATATAATTTCATAGAAGAGTGTTATAATATATACATATATATAACCAATATAAAACAGCAACCAAGCGAAATGATACCAATATAACCATGCAAAGACTAACCTACTGCCTACGATGGCAAGAATAAACAAAAACTTATAAGGACTAATATACATACTTACATTCATATATATACATACCTTACTTTATCTCAAATATAGAAACATATAATACTAACTGTAATATACATATAAACTAAAATTTTACTTGACTTATATATTTAAACATGACAGCACAAATACATATAAATAGTGTAAAATAAACACCTATATAACTTTATACATATAAACCTATATATATGTATATAACTAACTATATATACATATAACACAACTGACATATTTAAAATTTATACGAACCTATATATATTATATCAAAACATATATATATAAAATCAAAAAGCAAAGTATTCATATAAACGAAAAATAGAATGTATAATACCTTTATATACAAAGAGGGGACACGAGTGGGAGAAAGAAGAGGAAGAAGGCGAAGGAAGAAGTGGTCGTTGTTGCCAGGGGGGTGCTCGGATAGACTACCTCGCATGAGGTTCGGCACTAGGTAGGCTTCGGCCAGTGCTGGGTCTTGCTCGGCATTTGAGGGTGGAAAGAAGCTCGGGGTTGTGGCTTGGTGAGGCTGTGAGTGGCTGTACGCGCCAGGGGTGGACGTGGGTATGGTCGGAGAGGATGGGATCGGCGGTTGTTGTGGTGTTAGCGTGGAGGAGTTGCATGCCTAGATGAAGTGGTGAGGTGGCGAAGTGGAGAGCGGTGGAGGGGAGAAGGAAAGATGAGAAAACATGGAACTACAAATAGGTGAGAGAGCAACAGCATTTCACCCAATGTATATACGAAGAAAGGAGTACAAAAAAACGTATGTCATTTATTCCTTTCTGTTCAAGAAATCTCAGAACAAAGGAAGCGAACCAATAGATTGATTTGAAACTAGGGAATAGTAAAAGTCAGGGCACAAGAAATTAGGCAGTATTAAAGGCAATGGCTGCTTGACTTCGATCGTTGGAAATTTGAATGGACCCGAAGATCAAAAGTTGAAATTTCGTAACCGATACGGCTATCCGTTTCGCGATCTTCGTCGCTTAACGGACACCGAAATACAGAGATGAATATACTACAGAGATTAGCACGACGAGATGAAAAAAATGTTACACAGATATCAGTGATACGATTGAATTATAAAATTTCGAATTTCCGCTACCAGAAATGCTGCAAAATTACAGAAAATAAGGTAAACGGAGCTAAAGAAGATCAAATTTGAAGAAACAAAATATGACATCTCACTCAGAAGATGAGTTAGAAATTTACTATGTAAAAATATTCAAGTTTGAAAATATTTTATTACCATCAAATTCTAACTGATTTACATTGAAATAAAATTTACACAATAAAATAAACTTCCATGTTATTAATTGAAAATTTACCATTTGCTATGTTTTTAATAGACGTATTTCAATTATCAAATTTTTATTTCAAAATTTTGTTGTTTTAAAATCTCACAAAAATTCAGTTAATTGCGTTATTAAAACCATTAAATTTTTCAGGTCGTTACACTGATGATCCGACACAAGCAATCGATGTTTATTTACCACCATTGATTGAAGGGTCGAAAACACTATAACATGAAGGATTTGAAACATATGATGTTTCGCAAAAATAATTTTCTTATGTTCACTTCTTTATTATGGACTATTAGTGATTTTCCTGCTTATGTAATGCTTTTAGGTTGGAGTACGGCTGGTCGTTTAGCTTGTCCTTATTGCATGGATGAAACATGAACATTTTCTTTACCACATAGGAAGAAAATTACATGGTTTGATTATCATCGGTGTTTTCTGCATGCTAATCATATTTTAGAAGAGATAAAAAAACTTTCTAACTAATAGAGTAGAGACTAGACAACCACCAAAAATTTGTGAAGCAAAGAAATATATTAACCCGTTAATAAATATCAAAAGATAAATGAAACTGGTGTACAAATTGAAATTTCAGGTAAATTGATAGTTCATAATTGATGCAAACAAAGTATATTTTGGGAGTTGCCTTATTGGAAAGATCTCTTACTTCATCATAATATTGACATGATGCACAATGAAAAATCATGTTTGATAATGTGTTTAATACAATTTTGAAGTTTAAGGGGAAGACTAAGGACAATGTGAAATCAAGATGTGATACAGAAGGATTATGCAAGTGTGCCGAGTTCATATCAAGCCAAATGACACTAAAAACCCAAAAACATGCTATGAGTTAGACAATAACCAAGTAAAACTTGTGTTAAAATGGGTGGAAGGATTAAGATTTCCAGATGGGATTTCTTCTAATCTTCGTAGATGTGTCAACTTTAAAAACAATAAACCATGTGGGATGAAAAGTCATGATTGCCATGTAATGATGGAAAATTCATTATCCGTAGTTTCAAAGAACTGTTACCCATAAAAGTTTGGACAGTTATAACAGAGCTTAGTTTGTTTAGTAAAAAGCTTTATTCGACTGTATTAAAAGTTGAACATCTACTTAAACTTGAGTAGATATTACTATACTGCTCTACAAACTGGATGACATCTTTCCTCCAGCTTTCTTTAATGTAATGGAGCATTTACCTATTCATCTTCTATCTAAAGCACTTCTTCGTGGCCCTGTGCAGTATGGATGGATGTATCCATTTGAGAGGAAATAATATTGAGTATGTTAAATATTAATTTAATTTCAAATTAAAAATTACATAAGTAAATTTAATTTGAAATAATTTTGTAATAGGTACTTAAATAAATCTAAAGAAAAAGGTTAGATAAAGAGCACGAGTTGAAAGTAAAATTTGCAAATCATCTATCGAAGAAGAAGCTTCATTCTTTTTCTCTCATTATTTCAGTGACCATTTGAAATTATCATTTGAAAGTGTTACACATAATGATGAAGGCGTTGAACATGACTCTCCTCAAGTAATGTTATCTATTTTTAGACAATATGGTTGATCTTTAGGAAAATATATGGAAACATGGTTAAACGACAGAGATTACCATGTAGCAAAAACATATGTACTTCTTAATTGCACCGAAGTTGCACCATTTGTTAGGTATTATTACTTAATAATTCTCGATACGTGAATTTTTAAATTTATATTTATGTCAATCATACGTAAAGAATTTGTGCAATATATAATATTTGCAGTATTTACGAATCACAACATCCATGTGGCGATCTCAGTAAAAAAATTGTTGATAGGTTTTACATTTATGATCCAAGAAATTATATAGTTAGTGAAAGATTGAAACGTCTTGCGATGGGCTCAAAAAGAAATGTCAAGACATATCCAATATTCTTCGTCAACGGATTAAATTCAACACCAAAGAATATGGTGCTGAAAAATTAACAAACAATACTAGTGTATTTGTTAAAGGCAACGATGATTCAGATAATCATATAAAAGATTTTTACGACATTTTAATCCAGATTTTGGAATTGACAAATTTTATATGACTTATAGAGAAAGTTCTTTTATTTAGATGCAATTGGTTCAGCAATGTTCCAGTTCTGGAATCAACTTGCGCAAAGATTATAATCTTATTTAAATTAAACATAACTCGCATTACTATAAGTAAGATCCTTTTGTATTAGCCAAACAGGCACTACAAGTTAATTTTGCTCCGTGTTTACTCCTAAAATAGATGAAGCAGGTTGGTCGGAAGTTTTTAAGACAAAGGCAAGATTTACATTTGGTGGAACGAGCTTATCGGGCAGATCTTGAGCAAAATAATAAAATAATAACAATGATCATACTAATTTTGAGCCTCTAAACGATGAATCAAAAGTTTTAGTAGATGCATTTAAGACTACAAAGGAAAACGATATAGAGTATGAGCCCAAGTCTGAATCAAAAAATGACTAAGACTGATTATTAATGAATGTTTTGATAAAAGGTAATTTATGTGATTATTAATGTTACATGTTTTCTCATAAAAAATGATATGTTTTTCCTTAATAAAATGATATGTTCTTACATAATAAAATGATATGTCTGTGACACATATTAAGTTTCCACGTCGGAGATCTTCCCATTCATCAGGTTTCCCCTCTTTTAATCAGAGAGGGACTGGTGCCGGAGGCGACGGTAGCGGCCCATCACATGTTGATCGTCCTGTTGTTACATTAGCAAGTAAAGCGAGTGGGTAGTATCAAATTTATAACATCGTCATAAACATTTTGTGTATAATATATTATTCATGATTTATTAAATATCTATATCATAATTAATATAGGGGTTTTGAATTGGAGCCCTCGGATTTTGTTCTTGATATTTATAAGGTTGCTTACAAGAGCAGAATGATTGGTTGCTGGCCTAAGTAGGAGAATATCCCACCCCCCGTTGTAGAGTGTATTTAGCAGGATTTCTGTAAATGTGTATTTCATTTTATATATAACCATTATGCAATTTGTTGACTAAGTATAAATGTTTTACTTATTTTATTTTCAATATGCAAGGGGCAGTAAATCCACTGGAAACCAATTATTCCCTTTGCAGAAATTACTGGATCAAAAAAAATGGAAAAATAACCATGATACAATGTCAATCATTAAAAAAAGGGAGTAAATGCCTGATAGGATGAGTACAAGCATATGGGATGCTTTGAATAATTACTGAAAAAGTTCAAAAGCGATTGTAATTTTACTAGTCTCGTATTTTTATTAAAGATTTAGTAGAATTCACTATAATATATATTTGCATCAATTTACAAATATGAAATACAATGTTTATGTTAAATATACAAGTAGAATTTGGATGAAATTCTGCGAATAGGAATAAAAATCCTGTCACATATCATGGGGTTCTAAGTCATTCCAGCATTACCGTCAAGAGCTGGTAATTTTATAAATTAGCGTTGTAAATACTTATAACATTGTATAATCTTATATATAATAATAGTACATGATAATTATTTTGGAAAAGAGAGCGTGGTCATCTTGTCTCCTACTTGGATGTGTTTACTCGTACTCATGCCATCGAGCATGTCAATGAAGATGGCTCATGAACATCAGCATGCTATGACAAAATCACAAGAGGCCATGTAATATGAATTTTAATTATATTTTTAATCGCAGGATAAATTCATGAAAAAATAAGACAAACCGTTCGAGGGAACAGGTCAAGACGAGTCGACCACCGAAGAGGAGGACATGATTTTTGATATTATTATGGAACCACCAATGTGGAATAGACGCTATGGTTTTGGAACGTTTATGTATGATATATATATGAATAACGTATACCATATTGATTTTATTAATCTCATTATATGAAACTCAAACATCTTTGTAAAAAATGTTATAATCTAGACGACGACAAGCCAACTATAAAGTGCTCAAGACGATCGGGAGATTGCAGACTTGAGAGCTTGAATTGCTGACCTCGAGGATTGAGACGGACTGCAAAGACATACCAGATGTTTGATGAGCATATTGCTGCGTATATGCAACAACATGCTAGATTTTCTTCATCACAGAGATCTGGAGGCGATGATGAGTATGTATGAAATTTTTGTATTTATGTTGAGATATTGCATATATATGCACTTTAATGCTGTGAGGTGGTATGAAAGTTATATACACTTGAGATGGTTGAGTTTGATTTGATGTGATGTATGATACATTTTGAGATGGTTGAGTTTGATGTTATGAGGTGGTATGATACATTTTGAGAAGGTTAAGTTCGGTGTTGAAAGGTGGTATGATACATTTTGAGATGGTTGAGTTTGATGTTGTGAGAATGTTTGAGTTTTGTGGTATATTGATGGATGTTTGAGGTTGGTTTATTGTATATATTGATATTTTATTATTATTGAAGTGATATATTTTGTGATGTATATAATTAGGGATTTTGTATATATGGTTTATATGTTTGAAATTGAGTTGCGACATATATTGTTATATATGTGTTGTTTGAGGCACGAATAACAGTTGGAAAAAAAGTTCCAGATTTCCGACGGTTGGCGACGGCCATCGCCGGCTTATGTGTTCTAGGTTTTCGACGGCTGGCAACGGTTAGTTGGCCAAAGCATGATACCTTCCATGGTTGCAATGTGTACTCGACGGGATGACAAAAGCCTTGAATGGTCCTATGATGGTCGTCGAAAAATTATCGACAGAGCCATTGAAAAGTTTGCCGATGGGCAGTTGCTCGGCGGCTAATATTTTAAAGGCTGTTTCTGACAGCTAACGTTGGCTATCAACGACCATCGACGACAAATATCCATTGAAATTACTGCTCTCTCTTTTTGTTTAATGATTTTTTATTTTAATATACTAAATTATACTTCATCCATATATCACAATATAACAAGTGTAAATTAGAAAAACAAATATCTTTTATTTCGAAGAAGATTTTATTGCCGAGTTAATAATATAAAATAAATTATTAAATTGCTACTAGGGCATATACTTATGTAACACCCCGTAATTTAGTGTTAGTTATTTAATTAGTAAGTAAATTAGGCTCTAAAAATGGAATTTGTGCAAACGATGTAATCTGGCCACAAAACTTGCATTGCGTTTGTGGCAAAATTTTGAGCAACTTTCATATTCGGAGATTGGAGTCCAAATGAGGAAGGTACGGACGATAAATGAATTCAAACGAAAATAATTAATTAAGAGAAATTAGCATAATTAACTGGGTCCATAGGTTTATCCCTTTATGGGGCTGTCGACCTGGGGTGGTCGACCCCTTGGTAGGGTCAGCCGATCGCTTGTTACAGTAAAGACCAAGTTTTGGCTTGGCCTAAACGGCCCAGATTTAATATTTTCAATCTGATGGATGTTATTGATTCTAGCACCTATAAATTCAAGCCTAACCCTCCCTTCTCTTCTTATAATTTTTTAAATAAAACAATGAAGCACTACCATATCTTCTTCTCCACTTTCTTTCTAAATTATAGAAATAAGATATTTGTATCTATATTCATACAAATTGGGAAAGGATAGAAATTAAATAAAAGGACAAGAGAAGAGAATCAACACTACGCGTTATCGATGTAATTTACATTTAGATCTATATCTATTTTCTCTTCCAATCCCAAATCTCTTCTCAGATTTGAAATTCTAATGTATGTATATATCATTTTTAAACATATTTCTTGGATTAAAAAAGATTTGGAGTTAGATCAAAGGATTTTTCTTCAGATCTGGAGATTTGGAATGCTTTTAGAAGATGAATGGGAAATTTATATATTGTTTATGATTTTGAATATATTCCACTTGCATACGTTTGATTTTTATGCCTAAATCGATCTTATTTGTGAGTTGTAGGCTTGATCTAGTATAGAAAACCATTCCCCACATATTCTTGTTTAAGATTTGATTTGAAATAATTTTTACACCTGATCTGGAAAATCAGTCCCAAAGATTTTAGAATTTGAATAGTGTATAGTTTGATTCCAGATCTGTACTTGGGGTGTAAAATATTAATTAGATTTGGATTATTGCCCTATTTATGTTGAATTGTAGAATTTCTATAGTATAATATATGGAAAGAGCGTCCGTTTGATTTTTATAAAATGTTTCCAAGTTGCATCTAAAGTGCAGCTATTGACTAAAAATTCCGTCAGCGAGACAGAATGACTAATCAACCTCGGAAATTATGAGAGAGTGGGGTTTTAATGATGTTGTTAGCTTTGCAGTATATGATCGCAAATTAACGATGAAACGCTAGTAAAGGGGCACGGATTTTAGGGTTGTTCGACTAAAATGAATGCCTACATCCACTATATATGTTGTTCTCATATTATATATATATAATAGATACATGGAGATGATGGAGAATGCTTGAAGATGATAAGAGTATGGTGGGAAATGTTATCCTTCTATGTTTTCTGAATCCGACCCCTTGCCTGGGGAAATGCTTGGGGTATTTGTATAAGCAATCCTCCTTTGATCCGCAGTTGAGATTGCTTGAGGATATCCACGGTCCATACGACAGATCGGACCGTGGGATGGTTCAGACCGTATGATGGTTGCCAGTTGGAGGTTTGGTAGCGATATATGCATATATGGTGACAAATTATCTTTCCGTACTCTGGTTGCTTCTTCTGCAAGATGTCAGGCGGCATAACTTGGAGTTTGTTGCTACTTTCCATGTCGGATGGGAGCAGTTGGTGGCAGGGCAGCTGTATTAGCGCTTTTCCAAGGTGGCAGGACTTTAGTAGGTATGTTTTTCTCTACCGGTCTGACTGTTCTCTCCTTAGAGCCACTACAACCGGTTTTCTGTCCTTGTGTGAGAGGAACCCGTGCATATAAATTGGCTGGCCCTTAGGTTGATTTGTGTAACATCCCCTATCTAGAAGCCCAAAACTATGCGGTACAGATGCTGCAGTCATCTATAGTATTAGCTTCCAGCGACTAAATACGGCTATGTTAGTGGTATCTATAATATCAGAAGCACTTGAATATGAAACAAAACACAGATTTCAAAACAACTTTTCTTCATTACATTTAAAACAGATGTTCCATATTCTTAATACATAATCCCAATATGTTCCCAAACACAAATAAAATATACTTAATACAAAATACGCCAAGAGTGGTATATGAAGATAACCCCTTGGATGATCAGAGTTATATAGTAGTAATAGACTTAATACAAACACGGCGGAAATACAACAAAACATAAAACTGCAACTCCTAAATTACTATCCGTTTGCCTCCTATATGCCTTTAGTAGCTTTATTCGTCATCCTACTAAACTTGAAAAAGACCTTAACCCCTCGGCCTACTCAAATCAATTTTGAGCATCCGAGAGTTTAAGGGGAAAACATAAACTTCGAGTCATACATAAAGCCTGGTGTGAATAATATTATACACCCCTGAATAATTATGTTAAGTGAGACCACGCCGCTTAGCGAAACGGGTTTCCCCTCACTAACATGCTTTTAAAATATTTCTTTGCAAAACCTTTCATAAAACCATATACTAGGGTGCTGCATCTATAATGGTTAAATACTGTAAAGCAATCATTATGTAAACATACATAAATATCAGGTAATAATAAACTATCTGTTCAAACACACAAGTTTTGTTTGGATAACTTTTAACCTTTGGCTGACTCGGGCCTACCAGACAATATAATAAAAATTAACCTAACACCTGTTAGATATTCTTCTTTTGGATTATCAATCTTAATTATCTGCTAAACACTTTCCATTTGGACGGTCTGTCCTTAACTATCTGTTAAATACTTCACTCCAGGACAGTCTGTCCCTAACTTAATCATCTCCCAGGTCTTCCCGATCCTTATGGTTTTTCGGGCTCACCAATAACCTATATGTATATAAACATACATTCCTTTCGGTGTGTAACCATAATTTTAGTCTACCTGTGACAAAGCCCTACATATTGGAATTTGGGAAAACAATTAGCTGGGGCTATTATCTAATGTATAGGGCGCGACCCACAACTAGTCCCATTTGGTATTCTAATATTTGAGTCATTTTCACTTAAGGATCCCCTCCCATAAATTTTCATTGAAAACATTTATAAAGTGATTTAAAAGCATTAAATCAAACTTAAACAAGGAAAGTATATAATCTTTATACTTTACTCAAAATCATATCACCATGTATACATTCTTTACTCAAACTTTAGTTGATGAAAACATTTAACCATTTTAAAGAACCTCTTTCTATACTTTTGAAATCATCTCTTTCAAAATCACACTTCAAACCCTTCGAAATCAAACCTTTCGAAAACAATAAAACTTTAGACATCCTTCTTTAAAATCACTTTAAAACATTGCCTTAGAAAAACTTTAGACATCCTTCTTGAAAGGTTCAAAACAAAACAAAGCGGCAGTAACCCTTCGACTATGTCGGAAGGTTTCAAAGCGAAACAGTGTTAAAATAGTAGTAACCTTTCGACTGTGTCGGAAGGTTTAAAACCTTTATATTTGACCTAGTCGAAAGCAACCAAGTCGAAAGCTCTTATTCGAAAGCAAAGCAAGTGAAAGCTTTTGGTTTATAAAACAAACATACCCCAACCTCTTTGGCCATTAACCTTTCGACTAAGAACCTTTTGACCTTGTCCAATTCATTACGTACCAAGTAACTTGATACCATATGCATTGGTTTGACCATGTCGAAGGCTTTGAACCTCTCGACCTTGTCGAAAGGTCTGGGTCAGAAGGTTTATTGCCGTAAAGGCTGAAACATGAAAAAAAGTGATTTCTTTGTTTTTAACTAAAAAAAGAAATCTTTTCAACTAACATGCCTTTGTTTGTCAAATTATCATTAGTTAACAATTACTTTTCAGAAATGTGTTGCCACTATGTTTAAAATTAAATAATAAATTTATTTTACAAAATGCCCCTTCTCCTTAATTAAATATATAAAACATTTAAGTCCCATACGTTATATAATTTTATATATTCATAAAATAACTTTGGAAAAAACATGAAGAATCCCAGAAAATCCATTTTAATATGTTGCCTAACATATAAAAATTTCAACCCCAAATAATTATATTTTAGCTGAAAATAATTTATAACCCAATAAACAATTTCCTTCACTAGAAAATTATTATAAAACCCATATTAATTCAGAAAATAATGAAAATCGAAACCCATCTCTACAATATCATTTCTGACCTATATTTAAATTTTCAAGGCATTTGGATGTCATTAAATAGGGTTTTCATGTCAAACATATAATAAAACTAACATGAACATATATAATCCATCAACAACATATATATATATATATATATATAATTTTAATCATCAAAACATGGCATATACTTGCAAAATCATTTTGGGTCTAATCTTTAAACCGAAAACCAAAAGAAAATGGTATGTAGTAATTATTCACCTTAGCTTTGAGATTATAGATGTGAGATTTGATGTTGATTTAGCTGATTGTTTCCCTTACCTTGAATCCTAGCTTTAATCTTCTTCTTGAGAATGATAATGGTGGTCGGCCTTAGTATTTTTGGTTTGAGTAAAATGAAATGAACGTGAGTTACATTCCTAAGGGCTTAGGGTATAAGCCTTACCTTTTTCCCATATTGCCCTTCTCATATCCTAACCCATTAACTTAGGTTATTTCATTTTAATTAACACACTAACATGGCACGGCTACCCTTTGTTAATCAAATCTCGGCCTTTTAATCTTCACATTATTTTATTTAATTTACCCAATTAATTATTCTAAATAATGTTATAAAAATATGGGGTGTTACAGACTCCACACCTTAAAGAATTTCGTCCTCGAAATTACGATAAGGTACACAACAAAATAATCAAAGGTAGAACATACGATCAAACAAATCAGGGTAGGAGTCTCTAAATCTGCCCTCTGCTTCTCAAGTACAGTCTCTAGCATCGTCACTCCACTGAACCTTTACCAACTTGACTGTCTTATTCCTCAACTTCTTCTCATCTCTAGCCACAATCTGAATCGGCTTTCTAACTATGCTCAAATCTGGTTCTACTACTGAATCCTCTAACACTGTAGGTGCTATGGTAGTCTCCGGGTCTCTAACACATTTTCTAAGATGAGAAACATGGAAAACATCATGGACTCCAGCCAAACTACTCGGTAACTCTACTCTATAAGCGAGTTTCCCGATCCTCTCAACAATATGGAAAGGTCCAACGAATCTAGGTGCTAACTTCCCTGACTTCCCGAATCTCAACACACCCTTCATCGGTGAAACCTTAAAGAACACATAGTCTGCGACAAAAAATTCCAAATTATTCCTTCTTCTACCAACATAACTTTTCTTCCTAGATTGAGCTTCTTTCATCCTAAGTCAGATCAACTCAATCATCTCTGCAGCATCCTTCACCAAATTCGGACCAAGAACCAATCTATCCCCATCTCTAACCAACATATGGGAGATTTGCATGGTCTTCCATACAAAGCATCAAACGGTGCCATCCCAATACTAGTCTGATAACTATTGTTATACGAGAACTCAACTAGATGAAGATGGTCCTCCCTTGATCCCCCGAAATCCAATACACAAGCTCTTAAAAAATTCTCCAAGATTTTGTTAACCCTTTCTGTTTGCCCATCAGTTTGTGGATGGTAAGCGGTACTCATGTTGAGCTTGGTTCCTAATGCTTCCTGTAGAGTTTTCCAGAACTCACTAGTAAACAAAGAATCTCTATCACTGACAATACTACTAGGAATCCCATGGAGTCTAACTACATTCTTCATAAATAACTTCGCCAAAATAGGGGCTGTCCTAGTTGGCTTTACCGGAATGAAATAGGCACTCTTAGTCAGTCTATCTACTATGACCCATATGCTTTCATTTCCTCTACTAGACCTTGCCAACCCATTAATATAATCCATAGAGATGGAATCCCATTTCCACAATGGAACTTCTAATGGTTGAATAATCCACTAAGCTTCTGGTGTTCAACATTCACATGTTGGCAATTCAAGCACTGCTTAACACACAAACCAATGTCCCTTTTCATACCTTCCCAGAAGAAACTTTTCTTCATATCCCGATACATCTTCGTTCCTCCTGGATGGATAGTGAACTTCAAATGATGGCACTCATCCAAAACTTTCTTCCTCATGTCTCCTACATTCGGAACACACAACCTTCCTTTCTTCCTCAACCACCCATTTTGGTCAAGACTGAAATCCTTTAGGTCATCACTCTTCGTTCCTTCCCTCAACCTTCTGGTCCGTTCAGCCAAAACTGGATCCTCCTCCTATTTAGAAGCTATCTTTTCAATCGTCGAACTTCTAAATAAGACAACATAGCACTTCCCGCACTTGAACCTTCATCGGATCTAAACTTCACACTACAAGCTGATAATGCTTCTAAATCTTTCCACTCAGTAATCATAGCCAATATTGCATTCTGATATTTCCAACTAAGTGCATCTGCCATATTATTTCCTTTTTCAGGTGTGTACTCAATTCCAAAATCATAAGCAGCAATAAACTCCAACCATCTCTATTATCTCATATTCAGCTCCTTTTGAGAGAACAAGTACTTCAATGACTTATGATCAGTATAAACTTGAATCGCTCTCCTAAAATATAATGCCTCCACACCTCTAAAGCAAATATAACGGCATCTAACTCCAAATCATGTATTGGATACCTAACTTCATGTGGTCTGAGCTGTCTAGAAGCATAAGTAATCACTTTACCTCTTCGCATCAACGCAGCTCCCAATCCAGTTCTACATGCATCAGTATAAACAACCAAATCTTAATTCCCCTCCGAAACCACAAACACCGGTGCATGGGTCAATAAGTGTTTCAAGCTCTGGAATGCTTCCTCACACTTATCAGTCCATACGAACTTCACATCTTTTCGCGTAAGCTTAGTCATCAGTGCTGCTATTCGTGAAAAATCCTTTATAAACCTCTGATAATATCCAGCCAATCCAAGAAAGCTCTTAATCTCGGTCACCATCTCGGATCTCTTCTAATTATTCACCGCCTCAATCTTAGTCGAATCTACAAGCAACCTTTTCTCTGAGATGACATGACCAAGGAACTTCACTTCCATCTTCCAAAAATGACACTTCGAAAACTTAGCCTTCAACTGATGCTCCCTCAACGTTTCGAGCACAACTTGGAGTATATCAAAATTTCATCTATGAAGAGCAACACAAATCTATCCAAGTGCTCTCGGAAAATTCTATTCATCAGATCCACAAAGAATGCTGGCACATTAGTTAGTCCGAATGACATAACTAACAATTCGTACGATCCATACCTTGTCCTAAACGCCGTCAAAGGAATACTATTCTCTGCCACTCTAAGCTGATGAAATCCCATCGCCAAATCCAGCTAAGAGAATACCTTGGCTCCACTTAACTGATCGAACAAATCTTCAATTCTCGGCAAATTGATATCAGTTCTTTATCGTCTTCTCATTCAACTTACGATAATCGATACATAGCCTCAACAATCCGTCCAGCTTCTTCGCAAACACTGCGGCAACCCCCAATGGTGAACTACTTGGTCGGATAAAACTCTTGCCTTCTAAATCCACCAACTGCACCTTCAACTCTCTCATCTCAGTGGGTGTCATCCTGCTCGGCGGCCTACTCACCAGCTCTGCTCTAGGCACCAAATCAATCTGAAACTCTATGGCTCGTTTCAGTGGCAGTCCGACTACCGGCTCAAATACATCAGCAAATTCTCTAACTACAAAGACACGATACAACTCATCCTCCAACTCCAAGACGAACATATCTCCTTGTTCCAACTCTGCAAACTTCCTCACCAATGTCGACTACGCCATTACAAACATAAATCTTTTTGAAAACCTTCTCCTAAACTCCTCCCAAGTTATGGTTTCCTCATCAACTCCAGCAGTAACAGTATTCCACCAGAATAGAGCAGCTCCCTGCAGCTGCCTCGAAGCCAATCTCCTCTTCTATGCATCATTCAACCCTAAGTCGGCAAAAATTCTCTCGCAATGCAGTAGCCAATTTTAGACCTCGATCGCATTTTCAGTACCAATAAACGGCTTCCCTCCAAGCTTGATGTAATCCCTACTAAAGTTAGCATATCGATTGACCATCGAAACTTTCTGAGCTCCACCTCCAACAGCATTACCTTCGATAACTTTGGCTGCTATTCCAGCTTGCATTATGTTTACAAAGAACTGATACATTGCTCCCATGTCCATCTGGGGAATTCCTGCACCGACAGTTTCAACTTGTGCCCGACCAAGACCTCTCCTAGTATTTGGTTGGGCATTTCCATTAGTGGTGGTGTTATCTCCTCCAAGATTTACTCTGCCTCTTCTACCCTCCATATCTATATTCAAAACTCGTGAGATACAGATGAATAGCCTAACTAAGATAGCAGTCTAGAGAGATAGCGTATAGTTATATATATAGCAAATACAAGTACGTTACAATAACATTATCCCATACCCCGATCTTCACTCTAATTTCTAAGGATTATGTTTTCAAAAATCATTTTTAGTTAAAGTATTTCATCAACCATACTCTGATACCAAGCTATAACATCCCCTATCTAGAGGCCCAAAACTAAGCACTACAGATGCTGCAATCATCAATAGTATTAGTTTTCGGCAACTAAATACGGCTATGTTAATGGCATCTATAATATCAGAAGCACTTAAATATGAAACAAAACATAGATTTCAAAACAACTTTTCTTCATTACATTTAAAATAGATGTTCAATATTCTTAATACATAATCCCAATAAGTTCCCAAGCATAGATAAAATATACTTAATACAAAATACGCCAAGAGCGGTATATGAAGATACCCCCTTGGATAATTAGAGTTATATAGTCATAATAGACATAATAAAAACACAGTGAAAATACAACAAAATATAAAACTACAACTCCTAAATAGCTATCTGTTTGCCTCCTGCATGCCTTCGGTAGCTTTATTCGTCATCCTACTAAACCTGAAAAAGACCTTAACCCCTCAGCCTACTCAACCCAATTTTGGGCACCCGAGAGTTTAAGGGGAAAACATAAAATTCGAGTCAGACATAAAGCCTGGTGGGAATAATATTATACATCCCGAAATAATTATGTTAAGTGAGACCACACCGCTTAGTGAAACGGGTTTCCCTTCACTAACATCCTTTTAAAACATTTCTTTGCAAAACCTTTCATAAAACCATATATTGTGCTCCTGCATCCACAATGGTTAAATACTGTAAAGCAATCATTATGTAAACATACATAAATATAAGGTAATAATGAACTATCTGTTCAAACACATAAGTTTTGTTTGGATAACTTTTAACCTTTGGCTAACTCGGGCCTACCAGACAATATAATCAAAATTAACCTCTCGTTAGATATTCTTCTTTTGGATTATCTATCTGTAACACTCCAGATTTTTGATAACATTATTTAGAAGATTTAGTTAGATAAACTAAATCAAATAATGTGTTGATAAAAGGATTGGGATTTGATTTAATTAAGATAGTCGTGCCTTTATAACTAATAAATTAAATGAAGGGTTTAAAAATGAATTAGAGGAGGGGTATTATAGGAAATAGGCCATTCCTATATCACCTTCCTTAGGCCGTGTATTTCAAAACACACGTTCATTCTCACTTTCAAAAAATTAAAAGCTTGGCCGGCCACCATTAATGAAGGAAGAATAAGAGGGAACAAAACAGAAGCTTAAGGAAAGCAAATTCAAATCAAACTCATTCAAATCTCAAGCTCCTTAATCATTAAAGCAAAAGGTGAATAATGTTTACGTCTCTAAATAATTTTGGTCTCGGTTTTAAGGTTAATTCCGAATGATTTTGCAAAGGTTTGCCAAGTGTTTGAATGATAAAAAGATTATATATACATGTTGATGATTTATTTATGTTCATATAGATTTTACGACATATTTTGAGATAAAACCCTATTAAATGACATCTGTTAGCCTTGTGAATTTTATAATGATTTAAAAAGTTATTTTAGAGATGGGTTTCAAAATTCAGAATTTTCTGAATTTTTGTGGAATTGTTATGAAATTTCTAAGGAAGAAAAGGTTAATTTGGATTATAAAATTATTTACGGGAAAAATAATTATAGTTTGGATTCGAAAATTATATATGTTGAAGAGAACATATTATTTGATTTTCTAGATTCTTTCAAGAATTTTTCAAGGTGTTCTAATAGTTATATAAAATTATTTAAGGTATGGGACTTAAATGTTTTATGTAACTATAAAAGAAAAAGGGGCTTTTTCAAAATTATTCAAATTTCCAAATAAGGGAATTTGGTAGCACTTTGGAATATAAAATTCTGACAACCAATCAAATTTAGACAAACAAGGCAGGTGGGGTACAAAAGAACTGTTTTAAAGTACAAATAAATAGTCTTTCTTCTATTTCAACCCTTTCAGCAGAGCTTCCACCTTTGTTCCAGACCTTCCGACAAAGTCAAAAGGTATCAAACCTTTCGGTTAGGTCAAATACCAATGCCCAAACTATTAGGTAACTGATACATAGTGGATTGGATGGAGTCGAAAGGTTTAGGGACGAAAGGTTATAGCTTTCGAAAGAGATGAAGTTTTGTTTTGGTTTAAAGAAAATACGCCTGCTAACTTTCGACAAAGAGTCTTCGAAATTGTCGAAAAGGTTTAAAAGAATAAGGTTTCGATTGGTTTGCTTTCTTGTTTTAAATGAAACCTTCCGACAAAGTCGAAAGGTATACCTTTCGACAAGGCTGAAAGCATTATTGCCGCTGCCTAACCTTTCGACACAGAAGGAGTCAAAGGTTATCTTTTGTTTTCTAAAACTTACCACCTCTCCCAATTGATTTCGAAGGGTTGGTTCCAACACCAAAAGAAACTTCGGGCAGTCGGCTCATTTTAAATTCGGATAGTCCTCAGTCCATTTAGAGGGCAGTTGGCCTGGAGGACACTTAGTCTAAGGCAGATAGTCCAGAAAGAGCAGTCAGCTCTGATATGAATAGATAGTTCATTTATTAGCATAACGGAACTTACTAAATTTTTAAGGACAGTTAGTCCACCCTTTTTACCTGTTTTTGGCAGATAGCCCATTATCTAGCATAAAAGATATTGCTATAATCAATTTTAGGACAGATAGTCCAGAAAAGAGCAGATAGCTTAGAATTTAGAACAGATAGTTCAGGTTTTAGATAGATGGTCTCTTTCATTTCCTATTTTAGCATAATGGATATTGCTATATTATTATTATAATCAGTTGATTAACCGGTTTGGTTGCAGGAAAGGATTTTTAAAATATATGTTTTGAAAAGAGATATTTGTGAGGGGAAACCCGTTCCGCTAAGCGTCGTAGTCTTGCATTTATCAGTAAACTGAGATGTAACATAAATTATTCATACCGGGCTTTAAGTTTGACTCGAAGTTTTTGTTTCCCTTAAACTCTCGGGTGCCGAAAATTTGATTTGAGTAGGCTGAGGTTTTAGGTTTTCAGGTTTTGGCAGATTTTAGCGAATAAAGCATCCGAAGACAAGCAGGTGGCTGACGGATAGCTAATTTAGGGATTTTGTTTTAAAATTGTTCCCGCTGTGTATTAAGACAATTATGTCTATATTGTTTTGATTATCCAAGGGGGTATCTTTATATGTCATTGTTGGCGTATTGTTGTAAATTATATTTGATCAATGCCTGGGATTATGTGTGGGATATTTGTAACTTGGATATGATTTATTTAAAATATAATCATTGAAATTATTGTATTTTTGAAAATATGTGATTTTTTCATATTCAAATGCTTCTGATATTATGGATACTATTAACTTTTCCGTATTTCATCACTAGAAGTTAATACTGTGGATGACTGCAGGATCCATAGCGCTTAGCTTTTGGCCTCCAGATATGAGATGTTACAGCTTGGTATTAGAGCATAGGTTTATGAAATTTTTTTAACTAAAATTGGTTTTGAAAACAAAAATTTGAGGAAATATGAGTAAGATTTGGGGTTGGGTTGATGCTATAGTAACGTACTTGTATTTGTTATATATAAGTATGCGCTTTATCTCCATTCATCTATCTTTGATTAGGTTATCTTTCTGTATCTCATGAGGTTTGAATACAGATATGGATGGTAGAAGAAGCAGAGTTAACCAAGGAGGGGGAAGCACTGAAAGGAACGCCGAACCTAATGCAGGGAGAGGTCAAGGTCAAGTGGAGAATGCTAGTGCAGAAGTCCCGTGGGTCGGAATGGAATCCATGTATCAGTTTTTCATGAATACGATGCAGGCATGAGTTGCAACCGGAGTGGTAGGAGAAAATGCCGCAGGGGTTCCTGAAGATCCGATAGTTAATCATTTCGCTAAGATGAGCGGTGATTATGTGAAGCTAGAAGGGAAGCCGTTTATGGAAATGGAGGATGCCATTGAAGTGGAGAATTGGTTGGTGCACTATAAAAGGATTTTTGCAGATTTAGGGCTCAATGATGAGCAGAAGAGGAGGTTGGCATCCAGGCAACTTTAGGGGACCGCATTGTTCTGGTGGAACAGTGTAACAACGACAGTTGATGAGGAGACAGTAACCTGTGAGGATTTCAAGAGGAGATTTCAGGAGAGGTTTATGTCAGTAATGGCACAGTCAACTTTGATTAGGCAGTTTTCTGAGCTGATACAGGGAGAGATGTCTGTTGCTAAGTATGCCAGGAAGTTTGAAGAGTTGGCTCGGTATGGGTATGCTTCGGTGGGTACCGTGTTGAAATGGAATGAGAAGTTTATCAGAGGATTGAATCTAGAATTGGCTAGTGCTACTTTGTTTCATCTTAGAGATCATTCTGATATTGTTAATGAGATGGCTTTGAGGTGGGAGGAAGTCCTTGAGTCTCTGGAGAAGAGCAAGGCAAAAGTTGTCCAGGTTGGGTAGAACCAGAAGAGGAAGTTCTTTCCCAAGAAAGGTGCTCAGAAGGGTGGAGCAGCCAAGAAAGCGAAGTCTGAAGTTGTCTGCTATAAATGCGATAAGAAAGGGCACTTTGCTAATGAGTGTCGCTCAGGGAAAGCAAAGGATGTGGCTAAGGGGAAGAATATAAGGTGTTTTAACTGTGACCAGATAGGCCATTATAAGAACCAGTGCAAAGAGCCCATTAGAGATGGTAAGGGCACGGTGTATGCATTGGAGCCTGCCGCTTCCAAGCCAACAGCCCAGGAGAAGGGAAAGTCAGTTCTTGGGTGAACGCTTCAGATTCATGGTATGTTTGTTAGCGTTTTATTTGATACTGGTGCATCGCATTCTTTTATATCTAGATGTTTGATAGATGAGCTTAACCTTGAACCCAAATATTTAGTCACTTCCATAGGGGTTGCAAATCCAATAGGAGGGTGTGCAACTCTAGGGTTGAGGTGTGACCAGTTTGAGTTTGACCTGTTAGGTCATACTTTTGAGTGCAGTTTACATGTGTTTGATTTTGTGGGGTTTGGGATCATCCTAGGTATGGATTGGTTAAGTGAGTACGATGCTAAGATACTTTGCCAGGGTAGGAGGATATCTCTTTGTCACCTAGATTGTAGCGATCAGATTGGTTTCACCGTAGGAGGTTCTAGCGGTGCAGTGTTTTCTTTGTTGGGTGCATTGGATTCAGATGATGAGTTGAGTTTTCATGGTTAGAGAATTCGCAGATGTGTTTGAGCCTGTAGTTGGATTGCCACCGAAACAAGCCATAGAGTTTTAGATAGATTTGGTTCCGGGAGCAGAACCAGTAAGTAGACCGCCAAGCAAGATGACCCCTTCGGAGATGAGGGAGTTGAAGGTGTAGTTGGTGGGATTAGAGGGCAAGAGTTTTGTTAGGCCGAGTAGTTCGCCATGGGGTGCAGCAACAGTCTTTGTTAAGAAGCCAAATGGATCGTTAAGGCTATGTATCGATTATCATAAGTTGAATGATAGGACGATAAAGAATCGATATCCATTGCCCAGGATTGACAACTTATTCGACCAGCTAAGTGTAGCAAAGGTATTTTCTCAGTTGGATTTGGCAACGGGTTTCCATCAGCTCAGAGTAGTGGAGGATAGTATACCTTTGACAGCATTCAGGACCAGATATGGATCGTACGAATGGTTAGTTATGCCATTCGGAATGATGAATGCTCCAGCTTTTTTGTGGATTTGATGAACCGGATTTTCCGAGAGCACTTGGATAGGTTCGTGCTGGTTTTCATAGATGATATCTTGATTTACTCTAAGGATGAAAGAGAGCATGAAGTTCATCTTAGAGTAGTGCTTGAGACAATAAGGCAACATCAGCTGAAAGCGAAGTTTTCGAAGTGTCACTTCTGGAAGAAGGAGGTGAAGTTTCTTGGTCATGTCATCTCAGAGGAAGGGTTATCAGTAGATCCGACTAAGATCGAGGTAGTGAATAGTTGGAAGAGACCCAAGACAGTAATTGAGATCAAGAGTTTCCTTGGGTTGGCTGGTTATTATCGGAGATTCATTAAGGATTTCTCGTGGATAGCAGCACCGATGACCAGGGTGACGAGGAAGGATGTGAAATTTGTGTGGACCGATAAGTGTGAGGAAGCATTCCAGAGTTTGAAACACTTATTAACCCATGCACCTGTGTTGGTAGTTCCAGAGGGGAATCGAGACTTGGTAGTTTATACCGATGCGTGTGGAACAGGATTAGGAGTTGTGTTGATGCAAAGAGGTAAAGTGATTGCCTATGCTTCTAGACAGTTTAGACCGCATGAGGTCAGATATCCAACGCATGATTTAGAGTTAACTGCTATGATTTTTGCTTTGAAGATATGGATACATTACATTTTGGAAGAAAGGTTTGCGCTGTTTACGGATCATAAATTGCTGAAGTATTTGTTCTCATAGAAGGAGCTGAACATGAGACAACAGAGATGGTTAGAATTCATAGCATTTTGGGATTGGGTACACACTAGGGAAAGGCAACCGGGTTGCAGATGCACTTAGCAGGAAACACCAGAATGCAGTGTTAGCAATGATGGCTGAGTGGAAAGATTTAGAAGCATCAGCAGATTGCAGAGTGCAGTGGAGATCCGAGGTAGGGTCTAGTGGTGATATAGTTATATTGTCTTGTTTGGAAGTTCGACCGGTTTTGATCGAATGGATTGCTTCTAAGCAGATAGAGGACCCTGTGTTAGCTGAACGGATCGGTAAGCTAAAGGAAGGAACCAAGAGCGATGACTTGAAAGATTTCAGTCTTGACCAGAATGAGTGGTTGAGAAAGAAAGGAAGATTATGTATTCCAAGTGTAGGAAACATAAGAAAGGAAGTCTTAGATGAATGCCATCGTTTGAAGTTCATTATACATCCCGAAGGTACTAAGATGTATCAGGATATGAAGAGAAGTTTCTTCTGGGAAGGAATGAAGCGGGATATTGGTTTGTGTGTAAGGTAGTGCTTGAATTGCCAGCAGGAAAAGGCCGAACACCAGAAACTGAGTGGTTTGCTTCAGCCATTAGATATTCCAGTATGGAAGTGGGATTCTATTTCTATGGACATCATAGACTGGTTGCCAAGGTCGAACAAGGGAAATGAAAGTATATGGATTATAGTGGACAGACTGACCAAGAGTGCCTGTTTCATTCCAGTTAAGTCAACCAGGACGACACCTGTTTTAGCAAGGTTGTTCATGAAGAATGTGGTTAGACTGGATGGGGTTCCTAGCAGCATAGTTAGTGATAGAGATTCCTCGTTCACTAGCGAGTTTTGGAAAAGTCTGCATGAAGTTTTGGGAACCAAGCTTATGATGAGTACCGCTTACCATCCGCAGACAGATGGGAAAACGAAAGAGTTAACAAGATCTTAGAAGATCTGTTGAGAGCCTATGTTCTGGACTTTGGGGGATCATGGAAGGACCATCTGCATCTAGTCGAGTTTACGTATAACAATAGTTATCAGACTAGTATTGGGATGGCACCATTTGAAGCTTTGTATGGAAGGCCATGCAAATCTCCTGTTTATTGGTTGGAGACCAGGGATAGGTTGATTCTTGATCCAGATTTGGTTAGAGAAGCTGCAGTAAAGATTGAGATCATTCGAGAAAGGATGAAGGAGGCCAGTCTAGGTAGAAAAGTTATGTAGATAAAAGACGGAAAGATTTGGAGTTCTCAGTTGGGGACCAGGTTTTCGTCAAAGTATCACCGATGAAGGGTGCGCTTAGATTTGGGAAGTCGGGAAAGTTATCTCCTAGGTTCATAGGACCTTTTCCTATTCTTGAGAGGATCGGGAAGCTCGCATATAGACTTGAGTTACCGAGCAGCTTGGCAGGTGTCCATGAGGTTTTTCATACTGCACAAACAGTGGTAGAATCGGACTTGACCATAGTGAGGAAGCCAGTTCGCATTGTTGCGAGAGATGAGAAGAGGCTTAGAACCAAGACAGTCAGATTAATCAAAGTCCAGTGGAGTGACGATGACAGAGACTGTACTTGGGAGGTTGAGAGCAGGATTAGAGATACTTATCCTAACTTGTTTTGATGCTATATTTTACCTTCTTGTTTGTTTTGAGCCTTATTGTAGTTTCGAGGATGAAATTCTTTAAGGAGAGGAGTCTGTAACACTCCATATTTTTGATAACATTATTTAGGAGATATAGTTAGAAAACTAAATAAAATAATGTGTTGATAAGGGGATTGAAATTTGATTTAATTAAGGTAGTCGTGGCTTTCTAACTAATAAAGTAAATGAAGGTTTTAAAAATGAATTAGAGGAGGGGTATTATGGGAAAGAGGCCATTTCTATATCACCTTCCTTAGGCCATGTATTTCAAAACACACGTTTATTCTCTCTTTCGAAAATTTAAAAGCTTAGCGGGCCACCATTAATGAAGGAAGAAGAAGAGAGAACAAAAGAGAAGCTTAAGGAAAGCAAATTCAAATCGAACTCATCAAATCTCAAGCTCCTTAATCATTAAAGCAAAAGGTGAATAATGTTTACATCCCTAAATAATTTTGGTTTCGGTTTTAAGGTTAATTCCGAATGATTTTGCAAAGATTTGCCATGTGTTTGAATGATAAAAAGATTATATATACATGTAGATGATTTATATATGTTCATATAGATTTTATGACATATTTTGGGATAAAACACTATTAAATGACATCCGCTAGCCTTACGAAGTTTTATAATGATCTAAAAAGTTATTTTAGAGATGGTTTTCGAAATTAAAAACTTTCTGAATTTTTGTGGAATTGTTATGAATTTTCTAAGGAAGAAAAGGTTAATTTGGATTATAAAATTATTTACGAGAAAAATAATTATAGTTTGGATTCGAAAATTATATACGTTGAAGAGAACATATAATTTGATTTTCTGGAATTGTTCCAGAATTTTTCAAGGCGTTTTAATAGTTATATAAAATTATTTAAGGTATGGGACTTAAATGTTTTATGTAATTATAAAGGAGAAAGGGGCTTTTTCAAAACTATTCAAATTTCCAAATAAGGGAAGTCGGCAGCACTTTTGACTATAAAATTCTGGCAACCAATCAAATTGAGACAAGTAAGGCAGGTGGGGTACAAAAGAACTATTTTAAACTACAAATAAATAGTCTTTCTTCTATTTCAACCCTAGCGGCTGAGCTTTCGCCTTCGTTCCAGACCTTCCGACAAAGTCGAAAGGTATCAAACCCTTCGGCTAGGTCAAATACCAATGCCCAAGGTATCAAGCAACTGGTACATAGTGGACTGGATGGAGTCGAAAGGTTTAGGGACGAAAGGTTATAGCTTTCGAAAGAGATGAAGTTTTGTTTTGGTTTAAAGAAAATACGCCTGCTAACTTTCGATAAAGAGCCTTCGAAATTGTTAAAAAGTTTCAAAAGAAAAAGGTTTCGATTGGTTTTCTTTCTTGTTTTAAATGAAACCTTCCGACAATGTCGAAAGTATAGCTTTCGACAAGGCCGAAAGCATTATTGCCGCTTCCTAACCTTTCGACACAGATGGAGTCAAGGGTTATCTTTTGTTTTCTAAAACTTGCCACCTCTCTCCATTGATTTCGAAGAGTTGGTTCCAACACCAACACTTCATTGTTTTCGAAAGGTTTTATAAAGTTTTCGAAGCAGTTGCTTTCGACTCCAATGTTTTTCTGATCCTTTAGCATAATCCAAATATTTTAAGTCGAAACGTTTTAAAGGTTTCAAAGTAGTTAACTTCGATTGGTTTCGAAAGGTTTTCCACCTGTTTTAAATTGAACCCAATGTCTTCAAAAGGTTTCGAGTTACATCGCTTTTGAAAGGTTTATTTTATAGAGGAGGTACCCCAGGCTTTGGAGAAAGTCGAAAGGTGAAACCTTTCAACTAGGTCGCAAAGAAACCTTCTGACAAGGTCGAAAGATAGGACCTTTCGACAAGGTTGAAAGATATGGTTTTGTAATGTTTTCGAAAGGCTAAGGTTTAAAGGATTGAAAAGGTGGATGTCATATGTTTTAAAGCTTGTAAAAGGAAAGCTTTTAAAAGGTATAGAAGGAGTTACCTTCAATGATTTCGAAAGGTTTATTAAAGGATACGAAGGAGTTACCTTCAATACATTCGAAGGGTTTTGTAAATGGTTTTGAAGGATTCACCGTCTATATTTTCGAAAGGTTGTTTAAAGATTTTAAACAAAGGTTTCGAATATAAGAACTAGGCAGATAGCCTATGTGTTTTAAGTTATAAAGGAAATTAACTTATTATAAAGGATAGACAATCCTTATTAAACATCATCAACATTATTCTGAGTAAATTATATATAACATGGAAAAAACAGCTTAGAGTAAATCTAAATATATATTTTCCTTATATATATATGATTTGATGGATTAAATAATTCTGAAAATGTTTCAAGGAAAATTTAAAGAGCAGTTAGCTCAGATATTTTGTAGAGCAGTAGCTCAGATATTTGAATGATAGTTAACCCAAAAGAAACTTCGGGCAGTCAGCTCATTTTAAATTCGGAAAGTCAATCTATTTTGAGGGCAGTCAGCCCGGAGGACAGTTAGTCTAGGATAGATAGTCCAGAAAGAGCAGTCAGCTCTGATATGAATAGATAATTCATTTATTAGCATAACAGAACTTACTAAATTTTTAAGGACAGTTGGTCCACCCTTTTTACCTGTTTTGAGCAGATAGCCCATTATCTAGCATAAAAGATATTTCTATAATCAATTTTAGGACAGACAGTCCAGAAAAGAGCAAATAGCTCAGAATTTAGAACATATAGTTTAGATTTTAGACGGATAGTCTCACTTATTTCATGTTTTAGCATAATGGATATTACTATATTATTATTATAATCAGTTGATTAACCAGTTTGCCTGCAGGAAAGGATTTGCAAAATATATATTTTGAAAAGAGATATTAGTGAGGGTAAACCCGTTCTGCTAAGCGGCATGGTCTCACTATTTATCAGTAAACTGAGATGTAACATAAATTATTCATACCAGGCTTTAAGTCTGACTCGAAGTTTTTGTTTCCCCTTAAACTCCCGGGTGCTCAAAATTTGATTTGAGTAGGTTGAGGGTTTAGGTTTCAGGTTTTAGCAGACTTTGGCGAATAAAGCATCTGAAGATGAGCAGGTGGTTGACGGATAGATAATTTAGGGATTCTGTTTTAAAATTGTTTCCGCTGTTTATTAAGACAGTTATGTCTATATTGCTTTGATCGTCCAAGGGGGCATCTTCATATATCGCTCTTGGCGTATTGTTGTAAATTATATTTGATCAATGCCTAGGATTACCTTTGAGACTTTTGTAACTTGGATATGATTTATTTAAAGTATAATCACTGAAATTATTGTATTTTAGAAATCTGTGATTTTGTTCGTATTCAAGTGCTTCTGATATTATAGATACCATTAACACAGCCGTATTTCGTCACCAGAAGTTAATGTTAGGAAATCAAATTCATAGTTTTAATGACAACAACTATACAATGAAAATCAAATGTACATATATATATATACAAGAACTTGCTAGAGCAACATCACTAGAAAGACAAGAGCAAGGTGCAAAGAACGATACAAGAGGCTACAAGTTGATAGAATTGGAAAAGGAATTGCACATACACAGATACAGCAACATGCACACATTCAGACGTCTGAATGCACTAGCCAGACGTTTGAATGATTCCTCTGTTTCACAATTCAGAAGAAAACAGACGTCTGATCCTGAACTCAGACATCTGAAAGACATCCAGACATAAAACAGAAATGAAGACCAGACGTCTGGATAATAAACACAGACGTCTGAAATGCTACCAGACACAAAAAATATATGAAGGCCAGACATCTAAGGTCACTTTCCAGACGTCTGATTATAGGCTCGACTGTGTATTTTCAAAGTCCAACTGTCACATCCGAAAAGACACATCCGCTTCTCTTCGCCGCAACTCTTCATCATCAAACAGAAGCAACTATAGAGCACTCATTAATGGATGCAACTTCTCAACATATCTATCTACAACTATATATAGCATCAGGAATCAAGAGAAAACATTAACCTGTCTACTTTACTGACTTATGCTCTTTGATTATACACTCTATCATATACTCTTGATCTCTAGCAATCTATACTTGTATTCTACTCTTCCAAATATACAGTTCCTCATAGACAATACTCTCTAGATATATATTGGAAGCATTTTTGTACTCAATAGTCAACATCCGTGTTATAGAACACATTCTTGACAAAGAAACTCTGCTATTGTAAACCTGTTCCTCCGGGTGAAGTGAGGGTTATTTGGTGAAAGGAAATTCCGAAGAGGAGCTTCGGGACTGGACGTAGGACGGGAGGTCCGAACCAGTATAAAATCCTGGTGTGATTATTTTATATTTACTTAGATTAATATTGTTTTAGTTGCCATATATTTTTCCACATATACTTGCATATACACTACACGATCCACTCCGTATAGACTTTCAATTGGTATCAGAGCCTGGGATTCTAGAGATCGTAACAACATCCTAGAATAAATGGCTATAAAGAGATCTAGTCAAGGCAATAGGAAGAGCAATAAAGAAGAATCAAAGGAGAAAACAAACAAATGCTTCATGGCTAAACTCAGATCACAATCGGTATGTTTAGATTCTTTATATAAAGATCTTCTGTCAGCACATGATGAATTATTAAAAGATTGTAAAACCTTGAATAAAGTTAATAGAATTGCTTTAGAAAAGTTATGTAACGACCCGTAAATTTTAACCGTTTTAATAACGAAATTAATTGAAATTTTACGAAATTTTAAACAATAAAATTTTGAAATATAAATTTGATATTTGGAATGCGTCTAGTTAAACATAGCAACTGGTAAATTTTCGTCCGAAAATATGAAAGTTTATTTCGCGCGTAAATTCACTTCAATTTAATCAGTTAAAAAGCGTTGGAAATAAAATGTTTCCGAAACCTAAATATTTTTACATAGAAAAATTCTAAAACATCTTCTGAGCAAGATGTCAGTTTGTCGTTTTTCCAAATTCGGACATCTTTGGCTCCGTCGATCTTATTTTTCAGCGTTTTTCTTGCATTTTTCGCTATTAGAAAATTCGAATTTTTATAATTCAATCATACCGCTAATATCTGTATACCGTTTTGATCATCTCATCGTACTGATCTATACGGTATATTTATATTCTGTATTTTGAAATCCGGTACGCGTCGAAACCATGTAGCGATTAGCCGTACCGACACCTGTTTGAGTCTTTTAGAATCACTGTGTCTTTTCATTTTTCGATGTATAAACCAAACAGGTATTTGCTATTACTATTTCAGGCTTTTCAACGTACCTACCTGACTGACCCTATTCCCTGTACATCATTTATGACAAGCAGTAGACTTTATTTTGCTCTGTTTGAAAATTTCATGTAAAGGCAAATTGAAATTTGGATGGCCGTTTCCTGTATCATTCTTCTCTTCCCATCTTACTTTTTGGTTTCTCTTTTGCATGGCCTCTCCTCTCCTTAGCACCATCACTAATTGCCTTCCATCTTCATGCTGGCCTCATCACCACAATCCTTAGTCGCAGCCATGACCACGCCTACATTTCGACCACAAGCCTTCGCCAACACTTTGTGCCTCTCCTCCGCCTACCCATTTTCTTCCACACAACAGCCCCTCTGCAATGGCCAGCAGTCACGCACTCCACCCACCCTCCCGCTTCCATTCCCATGCTCAGACCGGCCTCCCACCACCACGCTCCGACCCACCAACACCATCGGCACCTGGGCTGCCACCACCCACTCGCCTAGTGCAATAACCGGCCACTGCCTTCCATCCTCCACAACCCACTTCCTCCTCCGTCTCCCCTCTCGTCTCTGACCAAATCATGCAACCCGAACCCGCCCCTTCCTTCGCCACACCCATCTCCGCCTGGATCCCACTACACGGCTGCCTCACACGCCTCACCACCTCCACTTCCTGACTTTGCCTCGGCCTATTTCTCTTCTGCCCATGCCGTGCCAGACGCAAGCCTCCTCTTCCGGTTTCTAATCCAAAGCCGAACCTTCCCTTTTATTTTATATTTTTCAGGTACTTATGTATATAGATCGGTTATATATATGAAATTTTAATAAGTTAAATGGGAGTTTATATGCTTGTTTACATAATTGTTGGTATATATTGGTTATATGTGGTTATATATACATTTGAATTTATACAAGTTATAAGTTATAAGTTTTATCAACTGTATTTGCAGTAGCACTTATAAATATATATGAGTTACCATATGGTTTTGTATGTAAATTAAATTTCGAGAATATATATATGCGCCGTGTCTTGTTATGTATATACATGGTCAAGTCCTTTTATTTGTGTTAGAGTGTGTACATCTATTAGTAATAAAAGCTATAGTTTATACTGTTATATATTATAAAGGTTCTGTTTTTTTTATATATTCGTATGTCACTAGTGTCATTTTACGTTGTATATGTCAGTTTAGTATATGTCAGTTTGTAGTATGACATGGCAGTATATACGTTAGTTATATATATTATGAAAGTGCATTATATATAAATTAGAGTCTGTTATAAGAGATGATTTTATACTAATCCGTTTTAAAGGTTTTGTATATAAGTGTTATATATTTTGTATAGGGAAGTTATTTATATAGTCAGCCATGTTGTCATAGTTTATAAAGTATAAGTACAGTGTTATATATTAAACTATATATATTAATATGCATATAGGATACCAGTTTTGGGAAATGATTACATATACTATATATATACATGGGTTAGATATATATGTAGGTTAACCTGAATTTGTACAATATTTTGTATATAAACTGTTCGCTGTTTTGTTTAGGTATGTATAAAACTAGTGTATGTGTTTTACATTTATTTTGTTTTTACATTGATTTGAATACAATGGGGTGTAAAAAAAAATATAAAATAAAATTTTCACACTAGTTTTGTATACTTGAGCCTAGTTACGTATACTATAGAGGTTATTGTTGTTAGATGTTTAAAATTTGATACTAAATTTAAATTTTATATATAGAGAAAATTTAATTTTATTGAATATTATGTATCGGGATTTAATATTGATTTGAAAGTGAAAACAATATATATACTTAGTAAAAATTTATGTCAACCTATTCTAATTCTTCAACGATCCCTTTTATCAGCTTTGCTCTTCTAAATCCGTGCCAATCTAGCTTTGATTTGGAATTTCGTGTTCGGATTTCGTAACTCAACTTCATTGTCTATCTCTCTAGCCTCGAAAGGTGAGCAATCATTCACGATTAACGTTCTTTTATCTATTAAATTTGATTTCAATTGAAACGACAATTGAAATATGCTGCTGTTTGATATATACACTGTTATTACCTGTATCAGTTCACCTGTGACATCTGACACCATTATCTGTTATATATGCAATGATAATCCAGTTTGGTTGTTAAATGATTGATTGTTTGATGTTTATATTGGACGTTAAATTGTTAATGATGTAGGTGATAAATAAATTGAAATTAAAATTGACGTAGGATAGTTAGATTTGATATATGTGTTAAATTTGATTAAATGACATTTGTATAATATGACCCCTTTAACTGTAAAATTTATCGACACGTAGGATTTGTTTAATTACACTTTGAACCCCTGAATGTATATTGTTAAACGGATGATGCATGAAATTGTAAATTGGATGACAAGTGAAAACCGTAATGTAATAATCTTTAATCTACATGAAATGATAGTGTAGATTCTAGAATTAATTATATTAATTCGTACAAATAACAATGCGAATTAATACGGTTATTTCGGGATTATTTGAATTGATTATTGGATTGATATTGGTTGTTGTTATTGCTTGTTTATTTACTTTGACACCATCCCAGTTATCACACTGCAAGTTCCCTTTGTTATGTTTTGATTTTGAATTGAATTGGAATCGGGTTGAAATGATAAATACCCAAAATTAAAACTTTGACCTTGGATATAGAGAATTAAATAAAAAACCCGATTGGTCAAAAATTTGACTTTAAAAATAAAATAAGGATTTTATTTGAATAAATATTATGGTTTTGAAATGAAATTGAAATCTGAATTTTAATGAAAGGAAATTGTAATATTTAATAATCTGGAACAAATATTTACAATGTAATTGATAAAAGAATGTTGTTTGATTTGAAATTATTGAATTAAGTTTGAAATTATTAAACTTTGAAATGATTTAATAATTAAGTTTGAAATTATAATTAACTTTGAAATTATTTAATAATTAAGTTTTGAATTATTTAATAATTAAATAAGATTGAATTATTTAATGATTAAATTGATTTGGATTCTTTAATAAGAGAAATTGAATTTTTGAATAAGTGAATTTTACTTCGTAATAACTGAAATTGAGTTTCTTTATTAATTAAGTTTTGGAAAATTATTTAAGAAGGTAAATAAGTGAAATTGAATTTCTTTAACAAGAAAAAATGTGATTTATTGAAATTAATGTAAGACTTGAAATTTAAAGAATTTGATTTGACGAATTTAGTTTGATTCAAAATTGTAAATTTTGATTTAATGAAATTGAACTTAAGAAATTGATTTAATGAATTGGAAATTTAATGGAAATTGTTTTGAATGGCATAGTAACTTAACGAATATTGAATGAAATCGATAAATGATTTTAAATTGATTTGAATGTTAAATAAGATTTAATTTAAATGTTTTCGAAATGAAACTTGTATTCGAACTTGAATCAATATTTGGATTGTTTTAAATAGAAATTGAAATTGAATTATAAGATTTTGAAATGATAATTTGGAAGTTTTGAAACGTAAATTGTGGAAATTGTTTTAGAAAGGCAAATGAAATGTTGGTTTACGAATCTATTCGAAATTGAAATTGATTTGGTTTTGAAATTTATTAAACGACCAATCGGTGAAATAATTTCGAAGGTTATTAAAGAGACCGGAATCGGTTATGGATCTACTCTCTATCTAAACCGAAAACCACTTTAATAACTATACGCGGAGTGATGATCCAGAATGAAGTGGTTGGATTGATGTACGTGATGACTGAAGAAAGAGAACGATTTTGGATGACCCTTGACATGACTAAAATAGGAGCCGCGCTGGGCCATTGAGGATCGCCATCTCTAGCGGACACACTTCTTCGATACCATATCTATTACTTTTGTGATTCGATTTGGGTGCACCCCTCGATTTGGGAGTGTTGTTTCGCGGTGTTGGGGTAGTAGCTGCTATGCCCAACATCAGTCCGGATCAGGCAACTACTAGTATCCTAGTTGGTATCGCCTCATGTACCTTGTCATACTGATTATCCTATTCGCGACCACTACGATTTTGATTTGTACCTTTAGTATATGGATTGCCCTCTGGTGACTTCCGGTTTTGGGGAAACTACGGTCTTGTATATGCTTTTGGGAATAAAAATGTGTTAAGGGTGGAATGGGCCATGACTTAACGCTATTTTTGATATCTTTTTATATTACTGATAGACATTATCTACTTAGCGTACATTAATGCATAGTAGATAGTTTAACGGATCCTTAAAGGATGGTTATTCCAAACATCCTTTGAGTTACTTGTATTTCAATTGCTATTTCACTTGAGTTGGATTTATTAATATAAGAATGTTAATCCTGACTCGAGTGTCTTGTGTTTTTGCTTTACGCTCGGGTCAGACTGAGTGATCCAGTATTCGAGACTCACCATTGGAGTTGGAGCTTTGCTTGAAGATCCAGCCATCTATTCTGCTTTCAGTATTCGATGATTCCAGTGATGTATTCTGATTTGTATCTGATGTATCGTATTACTCTTCTGTTGTAAACTCTGATGTATTTTATATATTCATATAGTAGCTTCATGAACTACTATCTCTTTTATTTCCGCTGCATTATTACTCTGTGTCTGTGATCTGTGATTATATCTATTTACTGTATATGTTCAGTTTTGCCAAAATTTAAATTAACAACGCGGTATTTTGAGCAATTCAACTCCGGCATGAGTGTCTACCTATACACTTATAATGGACGCGAATGGTCCAAAATATCGGGTCGTTACAAGTTAAAAGATTGTGAGCAAGAAAATTCCAGTTTAAAAGAGGAAAATAAATTTTTGATAAAACAAACTAAATGTTTTGAAAATACCATAGAAGAACTTGTTTCACAAAAAGATTTCCTACAAAAAGAAAATGAGCAGTTAGAAGATATAAACAATGATCTTTTAGAGGAAATCAACGTTTTGCAAAATAAAAATATTATCTTTGATAAAGAAAAGGAAACTTTTTCAAAAGAAATTACGGATTTGAAAAGACAAAATGATTTATTACAATCATCTTTAGATAATTCAGAATCTCGAATCTCTCTTCTCGAAAAAGAGAACTGTACGATAAAAAGGGAGAATTCTGAATTAAATAAGCAAATTGATATTTTGAAAGACAGTAATATTTCTTTTGAAAATAATTTTAACTTCAAAGCTAAATTTGATAAACTTAACACTGAATTCACAAAATTTAATAAAGGTCAAAACGATTTAAACATGATTTTATCTAGTTCTAGACCTTTACATGACAAAAGTGGTTTAGGATATAATAAAAATGATCGTAGAAATAGCACTAGATACGCTTTCATGTATAGTAAAAATGTTAGTTCTAGTACTAAATTTCGAGTAAAGTCTACATCAAATTCTTATAGAAATTCAAATACTGCTATGGTCAATAATATTTATAATTTCTCTAGAAGTACAAAATCAGTGAACAGAAATATGAATAAAAATTATCTAAGTATTTGGGTTCCTATTAATTGGAAAAATAGAGAAAAATACATTGATGATTATTTTGATATGGTAGTTAATAATGGAAATTATATTTATAAAGGTTCAACCACACCCAAATGGGTATGGTTTCCAAAGATCTAACCCCCCGGACCCTAACATAGTAAGTGGGTACCAAAAAATGATTTTTATTGCAGGTACTCAGAGAAACAAAAGGAAAGATTTTGGAATTTAAAAATATGATTCCCACATTCTTTTTTGATAATGACAAAGGGGGAGAGATAATGGAAAGCACATTCTTTTTTGATAATGACAAAGGGGGAGAGATAATGGAAAGCACATATTCAGGGGGAGATTTATAAAAATTACACATAAATACATTGTATAGTTGTCATCATCAAAAAGGGGGAGATTGTTAGGAAATCAAATTCATAGTTTTAATGACAACAACTATACAATGAAAATCAAATGTACATATATATATATACAAGAACTTGCTAGAGCAACATCACTAGAAAGACAAGAACAAGGTGCAAAGAACGATACAAGAGGCTACAGGTTGATAGAATTGGAAAAGGAATTGCACATACACAGATACAGCAACATGCACACATTCAGACGTCTGAATGCACTAGCCAGACGTCTGAATGATTCCTCTGTTTCACAATTCAGAAGAAAACAGATGTCTGATCCTGAACTCAGACGTTTGAAAGACATCCAGACATAAGACAGAAATGAAGACCAGACGTCTGAAATGCTACCAGACACAAAAAATATATGAAGGCCAGACGTCTGAGGTCACTTTCCAGACGTCTGATTATAGGCTCGACTGTGTATTTTCAAAGTCCAACTGTCACATCCGAAAAGACACATCCGCTTCTCTTCGCCGCAACTCTTCATCATCAAACAGAAGCAACTATAGAGCACTCATTAATGGATGCAACTTCTCAACATACCTATCTACAACTATATATATCATCAGGAATCAAGAGAAAACATTAACCTGTCTACTTTACTGACTTATGCTCGCTGATTATACACTCTATCATATACTCTTGATCTCTAGCAATCTATACTTGTATTCTACTCTTCCAAATATACAGTTCCTCATAGACAATACTCTCTAGATATATATTGGAAGCATTTTTGTACTCAATAGTCAACATCCGTGTTATAGAACACATTCTTGACAAAGAAACTCTGCTATTGTAAACCTGTTCCTCCGGGTGAAGTGAGGGTTATTTGGTGAAAGGAAATTCCGAAGAGGAGCTTCGAGACTGGACGTAGGACGGGAGGTCCGAACCAGTATAAAATCCTGGTGTGATTATTTTATATTTACTTAGATTAATATTGTTTTAGTTGCATCATATATTTTTCCACATATACTTGCATATACACTACACGATCCACTCCGTATAGACTTTCAGTTAACACTGTAGATGACTGCAGCATCCATAGCGCTTAGCTTTTGGCCTCCAGATACGGGATGTTACACTATCTGCTAAACACTTCCCATTTGGACGGTCTGTCCTTAACTATCTGTTAAATACTTCACTTCTGGATGGTCTGTCCCTAACTTAATAATCTCCCAGGTCTTCCCGATCCTAATGGTATTTCGGGCTCACCAATAACCTATCTATATACAAACATATATTCCTTTCTATGTGTAACCATAATTTTAGTCTACCTCTGACAAAGCCCTATAGACTGGAATTTTGGACAACAATTAGCTGGGGCTATTAGCTAATGTATAGGGCGCGACCCCATACTAGTCTCATCCGGTATTCTAATATCTGAGTCATTTTCACTTAAGGATCTCCTCCCATAAATTTTCCTTGAAAACATTTTTAAAGTGATTTAAAACCATTGAATTAAACTTAAACAAGGAAAAGTATATAATCTTTATACTTCACTCAAAATCATATCACCGTGTTATATATATATATATATATTCTTTACTCAAACTTTAGTTGATGAAAACATTTAACCATTTTAAAGAACCTCTTTCTATACTTTTGAAATCATCTCTTTCAAAATCACACTTCAAACCCTTCGAAATCAAACCTTTCGAAAACAATAAAACTTTAGACATCCTTCTTTAAAATCACTTTAAAACATTGCCTTAGAAAAACTTCGGAAAACCTTCCATCTCAAACCTTTCGAAATCATTCACTTAAACCTTTCAAAGTCATTCACTAAAACCTTTCGAAATCACTCATTTAAACCTTTCGAAGTTCATCATCAATCCTTTCGAAATCATTCATTTAAACCTTTCGAAGTCATTCACTAAAACCTTTCGAAATCATTCATTTAAACCTTTCGAAGTCAATCATCGAATCTTTTGAAATCATTCATTTAAACCTTTCGAAGTCATTCACTAAAACCTTTTGAAGTAAATCATTGAACCTTTCAAAATCATTCATTTAAACCTTTTGAAACTATTGAACTTAAACCTTTTGAAGACTTACTGATTTCAATTTAAAACAAGTGGAAAACCTTCTTTTAAAACCTTTCGAAGTCATTGGAAGCAACCTTTTGACTAAGTCGACAGCTCTGGTTCGAAAGCTTGGTTATACTTCAATTAAAAACAAAGGTAAATCACCTAAGTCAAAAGCTTCCTTTCGAAAGCATTGGGAGAGGCAAATGGTTTTTTTTAAACAAGTAAACCTTTCGTCTTTGTTGAAAGGTTCAAAACAAAACAAAGCGGCAGTAACCCTTCGACTATGTCGGAAGGTTTCAAAGAGAAACAATGTTAAAACAGCAGTAACCTTTCGACTATGTCAGAAGGTTTAAAACCTTTATATTTGACCTGGTCAAAAGCAACCAAGTCGAAAGCTCTTATTCGAAAGTAAAGCAGGTGAAAGCTTTTGGTTTATAAAATAAACATACCCCAACCTCTTTGGCCATTAACCTTTTGACTAAGAACCTTTCGACCTTGTTCAATTCATTACATACAAAGTAACTAGATACCATGTGCATTGGTTTGAACTTGTCGAAGGCTTTGAACCTCTCGACCTTGTCGGAAGGCCTGGGTCGGAAGGTTTATTGCCGTAAAGGCCGAAACATGAAAAAAATGTGATTTTTTTGTTTTTAACTTAAAAAGGAAATCTTTTCAACTATCCTACCTTTGTTTGTCAAATTCTCATTGGTTAACAATTACATTTCAGAAATGTGCTGCCACTATGTTTAAAATTAAATAATAATTTTATTTTACAAAATGCACCTTCTCCTTAATTAAATATATAAAACATTTAAGTCCCATACCTTAAATAATTTTAAATATTCATCAAATAACTTAGGGAAAAACTGGAAAAATCCCAAAAAATCAATTTTAATATGTTTTCTAACATATAAAAATTTCAACCCCAAATAATTGTTATTTTAGCCGAAAATAATTTATAACACAATAAACAATTTCCTTCACTAGAAAATTAATATAAAATCCATATTAATTCAGAAAATTATATAAATTGAAAGCCATCTCTAAAATATCATTTCTGACCTATATTTAAATTTTCAAGGCATTTGGATGTCATTAAATAGGGTTTTCATGTCAAACATATAATAGAACTAACATGAACATATATAATCCATCAACAACATATATATATAATTTTAATCATCAAAACATGGCATATACTTGCAAAATCATTTTGGGTCTAATCTTAAAACCGAAAACCAAAAGAAAACGGGATATAGTAATTATTCACCTTAGCTTTGAGATTATAGATGTGAGATTTTATGTTGATTTAGTTGATTGTTTCCCTTCCCTTGAATCTTAGCTTTAATCTTCTTCTTGAGAATGATAATGGTGGCTGGCCTTAGTATTTTTAGTTCGAGTAAAATGAAATGAATGTGAGTTACATTCCTAAGGGTTTAGGGTATAAGCCTTACCTATTTCCCATATTGTCCTTCTCATATCCTAACACATTAACTTAGGATTTTAATTTTAATTAACACACTAACATGGCACGGCTACCCTTTGTTAATCAAATCTCAACCTTTTAATCTTCACATTATTTAATTTAATTTACCTAATATGTTAAAAAATTTGGGGTGTTACAATTTGTTCTCATCGAAGCCCAGATTAACTTGGTTGATGCGTTTATCGTCCTACGGCCGGCCGCCATGCCTTATTAAACTTTTGTAAAAATTTTGAGCAATAGCAGTGTTTGATTTAATAAGGAATATATGCAAAAGAGAAGAAGGAGATGTGTAAAGAATAGATTTAGTCTTCGTAGTTTACACTATCTATTCCAAATAAAAAGAAATTATTCATTCCTTGTAATTTCAAACGGAGTCAATCTTTCCTTTTATTATCTTTTGTTTTAAACTAATTTATGGAAGTTATAATGAAAAATCTTCCTAAGGAATCTAATTCCAGCAAATTAAATTTGAAATACATATTCTATTTAAATAATTATGACTAGAATATATTTGGATAGGAGTAGGTATTCTATACATATTTATTGCATTAATAAATGAGTACAAAATGTAAATAATAATGTTGAATTACGTGTGTCGCTCGCTTAAGATAGATTATTTATAGGTAGGATAGGAAAGTGAATAGGATGATTAGGAAAGGTAGTAATTTTCATTAATGAGCAATAAAATTAGGAGTTGACAATAATTGATGGGATATAAAAGATTGTAACCCCAATTAATGGGAAGTAAATGTGAATTGAATTAGAGGTTACAATTAATTAATATGATATAGAAGGTAGTAACTCCAATTAATGGGAAAATAAATGAGGAATGAATTAGGAGTTATAATTAGTAGGTGCAAATGGATTTATGGGACTGATAAATATGGAAGGTTAGATAAATAACTATGGAATAGTTATAAAAGGCTACCAATTGGAATTTATTAATTATACGTAAATGTCGTAGTAAATGTCCGTTAGGATTATTATGGACAAATTGACATTTACAGATTATTAGAAGTGGATTTACGGGTAATTAAGTATTTAAGGTATATCTCATTGCCTTAGAGATAGGTCTTAAATGATGGGGTCTGCCTCAATTGAGCTCTTAAATGGCCAAAGTCTACTTGATTTCTCTTTTGGAAATATTAAGTAGCCGATGGACTTGATGATAGTAGGAGCCCGCTTTATATTTGGGAGTATTAAGTGTTTGACGGATTTGGAAAGTATTAGAGGATTGATTGGCTTTGTCGACATTTTATACCTTGGAAAAAGGTAGGTAGATAAATCGTGTGCAATATTGGGTTAATATGGTTAACCTTAAAATAGTAGACATAACAATTAAATAGATACCAATCGGTATAAATTTATGTTATGGACACTGTATAGATTTTCTAGTCACTAGAATGTTGTTCTGACCCCTCCTCATTACAACCCATAGGATAAATTTAGAGGAACATGTCACTGGAGCTGGACGTGATTGATTGTTGATGAGGTCTTATTTTCTCTCATGCTCGATGTTGATGTGGCAGTCTGATATCCAAGAAATAACATTAGTTCCAAGGTAGTAGCCATAATAACTATTTATATCCTATTATTGTTTCCGCTGTGAGTTTAGATTTTATCAATCCCTGATAATGCTCGTGCTTATTTGCAGGTACCAAATCAAACGACCTGTGCTTTGATGGACTTGGGTTTCGATTCTTGTCAAAATTTGGGTCCATTAAGGTGCAAGTTGTTATATTTAGTATTAGAGCCTAGTTTAGTTGATCAGAGGAATTAGGATAAAAATGAGGACGTATTTGTATTCTCTGTCCATCATTATCATCTTTGCACTTGACTCTAAGAATTCCGACTATAGCATAGTTGTGGTCTACCTCGTAGGAACAAGCAAACAACTATGGGTTGGAAATATTTTAGAGTTCAAGATTCTCAAGCGACCCCGAACTACCTCACAGTGTGTTAGGCGATAGTTTGAAAGAGCTTGAGTACGACATATGGTAGAAACCCGGAGATTGGAGGTATTCGACTTGATGTTTGAGATCTAGTTACTTTGTGATTTTGGATTTTGATGATTAGTTCCAGTTGGAGATACACATATTCCAAATGGGTGGAAATTGGAGTTCGTATGTCGCAACTGTCCGGAAGCAAATTCTTGCAAGGGTGCATTCATAGATCACCCCTTTAGATGACATATCAGATCTTTTCATTTGGAGAAATTTAATCAATTCCTTATACCAACCCTATGAGAGAAATTTTATTATATATATATATATATTGGAAATTCTTCCAAATATTTAAAAGTGTTTCAAAGGATTTTGCTACTAGGTCTAATTGGGAAGTTTGTATTTTATAAAGGTTTTTGAAACTCTAAAATATATATATATATATATGATTTTTAAGGGAAGTTTTCATATGAAATAGTTTCTATTATTTGGAAACAAGTATAAAAGAGCATATATTTAGCTCGACGATTTTTCAGTTCATAAAATCGAGGTTTTTAAAAGTTTTCTCTCTTCCAAGGGATGGACAAAATAGGAATGACATTTAATTCTATTGGGCTATGTTATTAAAGTGTTGTTCTACCCGCTAGCTATAAGGAATATTTCTATATAATGCGGACTAATAGTTGGAATATTTTTGAGTTTTTGGTAGTGTTATTGGTCGCAACAATTTTTGTTAGGACTACCGTGAATTGCTGGAATATGGTTCGGAACTAAAGGTTGGCTTTGACACCACCGTGATGAGGACAAGAATTTTTTGGATCATATTGATTCAAAGGAGACGGTGCATAACCATTATTATTATTTAATCCGGCCCAAATTGTCCAGGTTCAACCAATGCCCAAAGCCGGTCTAGTGGTTGACCATCTAGCGGTAAACTTAGAGTGGTCTACCAGTCAACGAGTTTTGGCACAACCCGAACCTGGAATGCGACTATAAATGTCGCGTCCAAATTCTCCCAGTCGCATTCTTTCGTTCTTCTTTCCTCAACCAGCCGGACCCAATCTTCATCCTCCTCCTCCACAGTAGCAGCTTCTCTCCTCTGTTCCACTACCAGGCGACGCCATTTTTCTCCCTCTCCTACGAGTAGCAGCCTTGCCTCCTTCTTGCGTTGATTTTGGCACATTAGATATTGCCCCACCACCCCTCCCGATCTAAACCCTATTTCTTCCCTCCAACCACTTATTATCCCATGGAACCTTCTCGCACTGCCGGTTCTTCCTCGTACCATCCTAGTCTCACCCCTCAAGAGGCCTCTTGGCTGGACCAGAATGAGCAGAAGATTTCGCCACTTTTGGTCCAAAGGAGTTATTCAACATGGTAGGACTTGAATCGATCCTCCACTTTGAGACCTTTGAAGGGGATGTTACCCACGTTGCATCCTCCTTTACGATGCCCTGTTGGCATAGAGTTTCGATGAAGGCAACAATCTGATTCGTTCGGAGGTGAAGGGTGTCCAGATTGAACTGACTAATGATGATCTCGTTGAGGGTTTGGAGGTTCCCACGGAGGACGTAGATTGGATGATTTAGAAGTGACCGACCTAGAGATTTTGCAACGGATTTTTTCCCAGGATATCGTTGTTTGAAAGATGGATAATCTACATTTGATTTCCTATCTGGTTGTGCGCATCATTCAGCACAATATCATCCCAAAGACAAGAAGTTATGACCAGATTTATCCCATGGTGCGGAATGCTATTATTGGCGGCATCATCGTCAATTGGACCCACACCCTTATGGTTTATTTTGTTGATCAAGAAGTCGACACTCCACTGAGTTACTTTCTGTAATATCACCTATTCATTCTCGGCTATAGGCAATACGGGTGAATCTCCATGAAGAGGCAGCTTAGAAGAAGTTCCCTCTGCCATTGATAGATCCTTCCTTAGAAGGATGGCAATTCCGAAGCCGCCAGCAACATTTAGCAGTGCTAGCAGCACAAGATTGGGGGTATAGCCGCCATGCTACAAGCATTCAAGGGTCGCGACAATGGCTTGAGCTCCAGCTATAGAGCAAGACATCTCATAGTCTGTGGGCAGTGTTTGAGGATTTATGGTTCAATTGTGTAATACTCCTAATTTTAGATAACATTATTCAGGAGATTTGATTAGATAAATTAAATAGAATAATGTAGAGGTTAGAGTGATAAGGGAATTGAGATTTGGAACCTAATTAGGGTCGTGCCTTAACTAATGAAATTATAAGGGTGATTTATAAATTAGAAACTCAAGAGAATAAGGTAAGGGAAAAATGGGAATAGCCGTATACCATAACCCCTAAACCCTTTTGCTCATTCTCATGCACATTTTCATAAACCAAAAACTTAAACAAAGAGAGTTGAAGGCCGATCATAACCCTAAGAAGAAGAGGAGCACAAAATCCATTTAGATGCTAAGATTCAAGCTAGGAATATTAAATCAAGAACAAATCTCTAGTTCCTTATCCAAACAAGGTGAATAATGATCCAAACCATCTCATATAAGTCATTTTAAATGTTTAAATTTGGGTTTGAGGTTTAAATCCATATGATTGGATGAATGATGATATGTTTTGATTTAAATGCAATGTTATAATTTAAACAAGGATTTTTTTGGAATAATATAGTTCGGTTTTAAGGCTAAAATCATGCAAAATGATTTTCAAATGCTATGATTTTTTAATATGTTATGTAAAACATTATTCTAGAGATGATTTTTAATTTTCATAATATTCCAAGATATGGATAATTTATTATGAATTTTTGAGTGAAAGAAAGGTATATTTCAAGTTTTAATTAATTTGAGGAATTAATTAATTACTTTTGGGCTGAAAACTTTATATGATAAAGATATTATCATTTTGGAATTTATGTAAATTTATGAGATTTTTCTCAAGAGAATTAGGTGAGATTTGGATTTAATTAGAAAGATTAGTATTTATTGATTAATTAACTATAGGGTGTTAGTTAATAATTTTAATTAAATATTGGAGCATTAGGGATTACATGCAATAGCAAATTCTGAAAAGAAATTTATAAAGCTTTTGTTGTCCAATAGGAAATTGACAAAATAAGGGGTTAGGTAAAAAGAAATTACTTAAATGTTAACCCGCCTTTTGGCAAGGACGTAGATAGGCGGACTTAACTAAATTGACTACTCGTTCGTCGAGGTCGGTTCATGATGGATTTAGTCAACTGGATGAATAGACGATCAAGCATGGTCGATGGGTAAACGAAGTTGCACGCTTGGAAGGTCGGTTGGCCATATTGGAGGTGGCTCGGCATCCGGATGGGTCGGCATTGGAGGCGGCTCGGCATCCGGATGGGTCGGCATTGGAGGCGGCTCGGCATAGCTGGTCGTTCGGTATCAAAGAGGAAAGGGTCGTTCGGCATTGCTGGTCGTTCGGCATTGAGGAGGTATAGGCCGTTCGGCATCAAGGAGGAAAGGGTCGTTCGGCATGGCTGGTCGTTCGGCATCAGGGAGGTATAGGTCGTTCGGCATTGCTGGTCGTTCGGCATTGAGGAGGTATAGGCCGTTCGGCATCAAGGAGGAAAGGGTCGTTCACCATGGCTGGTCGTTCGACATCAGGGAGGTATAGGTCATTCGGCATTGGTGGTCGTTCGACATCAGGGAGGTACAGGCCGTTCGGCATCGAGGTAGAAAGGGTCGTTCGACATTGCTGGTCGTTCGACATCAGGGAGGTATAGGTCGTTCGGCATTGCTGGTCGTTTGGCATCAAGGTGGTACAGGCCGTTCGACATCAAGGAGGAAAGGATCGTTCGACATGGCTGGTCATTCGACATCTGGGAGGTATAGGTCGTTCGGCATTGGTGCTCGTTCGGCATTAGGGAGGTACAGGCCGTTCGACATCAAGGAGGAAAGGGACGTTCGGCATGGCTGGTCGTTCGGCATCAGGGAGGTATAGGTCGTTCGGCACTTGGGTGAGTGTTACTTCAACTAGAGTTTGGCTTAGGCTTTAGGTCATGTTACTTCGAACTGCGGAGCATTTCACTTCAGGTCGTTACCATGGTTACTTCGGGTCGGCCGATGGAGGACTTGGGGTTGGTCGAGGTGAAGGGTGTGAGCTCGGCCAAGGTCTTAGTGGGCCCAGACTATTCAGGAAGCCCAGCAACCTCCTGGATTTGCCTATAAATACAGCATGTGGAGGTTCAGAAAAAGGATCTTCTTTCTGCTCTCTAGTTTTCTATTTTCTAAGGCTGAGGTTACTCTGCCATCTTGTAACTGTAATCGATCATTACACCAATAAAAACGAAACTTCTAGAGTGGACGTAGGCCGGAGTTAGCCGAACCACTATAAAATCTGTTGTTCTTTACTGCTTTCTTTTTATTTTTTACTGTTCTTCACATTATTACTCTCTACATATACTCTATCTACGAGCTGTGACTGTTAGTTGGTGCTTTCCTTTACATTCGGGTGTTAGTGACCAATTTTGGCGCTAACATTTTGGTGCTTTCACTGAGAGCTGAACTGAGGAATTTTGGAGCTAGGAACTTGGATTCTAGGAAGCAATGGCTAGGCCATCAACAAGGAAGCAAGTGACAGAAAGAAGCAATCAAGAGGGAAGTCAAGAGGCCTCCTCTGGAGCTGGAGCAGGTCAAGCGTCCTTCTATATCACCGGGGATGAGATGGAGGAGATGCTGAAATGGCAGGAAGACATGATACAGAACCTGCTTCGACAGGTTGGACATATTGGGGCACAAAGTCAAGGGGATGGACCAACCGCGGCTGCTGGCATTGCAGAACAAGGAACCGGGGCTGCAGAAGTATCTGGAGGTCAAAACCAGAACCAGACTGGAGAGGTTGGAGGAAATCAGCCAAGGCCTGGGGGCAGACCTCCAGGATTGGATACTGGGAGAGCGGTGAATGAATCTCAGCAAGCAGGGACCAACGTGAACGTAAATGGCCTGAAGAGTACTACCCGGAGTACCCCCTAGGACATGCGGGGCAAAGTAGATATGCAAACGGGGACAACCCCTGGATGGAGATGAAAGAATGGCTGGACTAGTACGACGGATTATGAGAGGAGGATTGTCAAGCGGAGGCTTAGAGGAAGTTAGTCGAAGTCCGTTCACTCCGAATATCAGAAATGCAAGGAATCCTCCAAAGTTCAAGTTACCTGTGCTGGATCCTTATGATGGAAAATCAGACCCAACCATGCATATTACCAGATATATCAGGCATATGGAAGTGCTGGGGCATCCGAGGAAGTGATGGCACGATGCTTCCCTCTATATCTGACAAACTTGGCTGCGCTTTGGTTCAGGCAGCTAGAGAAGGGATCAATCAGAACATAGGGTGAGCTAGTGGAACGCTTCATGAGACAGTTTAGGGTCTACGTGATGCGACCCAAGAGTGTGATGACCTTAGCTTCAATGAAGCAAAGGACCGGAGAGTCCATAAGAGATTTTCTATTGCGATTCAATGCAACGGTGGCTTCAGTAGATCGCCCAGATCCATCGATGATTTTGATGGCAGCGGTAGCAGGGATTGCGGAAGGCACAGAGTTTAAGGATTCTCTGGCAAGAGATCCACCACAAGACCTCGGAGAATTCTATCATGAAGCTGAAAGATTCATTCGGCTAGAGGATTCACGCGGCGAAAGGCGAGAAACAAACGCTGTACAAGGCGAAGGAACCTCCAAAGAACTACCTAGAGCAGACAAAGGTAAGCGAAAGCAGGACGACAAATACGACGGTCCTGACAGACGGAAGAAATTCCGAGAATCCAGGTTCAGAGAATACACGGGCTTGACGGCAAACCTGGAACGGATTTACACGGAGACTCGGGGGCAGCTCCCCTATCGAAAACCACCCAGGAGAGATCCCACAGAATGGGAACGTAGAAATGGAAAGTACTGCCTATTCCATGAGCTGGAAGGGCATACTACTGATGAATGTCGCCATCTGAAGGATGAGGTGGAAGAGCATGTCAGAAGTGGCAGATTGCCACAATACGCCAGAGATCGGACGGTGGCCGTAGGACCTGAGCAACTGCCGCCTCCACCTAACAGAACTAATCCTGGATCGGGATCACGACTCGTCATCAATTGATCATAATGGCAAGGGCCAAGTTCAGGACTTGAACTTTGGTCGATTACATAAACTCTTTAGATTTGATTTTAAATAAAAAGGCTATTCCACTTACACATGTACGGGAACCAGAGAGATCCCCAGGCATGCTCTGAGATGGTAACAGACCGCTCTGCCCAGAGAGGCAGTATCTAGGTTTATCCTTTGTTTGTGATTGAACATTTGGAATTTTAAATTAATAAATGAGCTTGAATTTCATAAAATGAACCCTTAACCAGAGGGTTAAAGGATGAATATTGGAAATTGATTTGAGATTGATCGCTTTATGACCCTACCCAGAGAGACGGGGTCCGGAGTGCAGGGAGTGACGCTGCTTCGCCGGAGAGCGACAGGATCGGCTCACTCAACATTGTTTCCCCTTTACCGGAGAGTGACAGGATGGGATCCAGTAAGAGCCTGGAGAGGCTAACATCGGTCTAGGAGGATCATGACATCGCTTAATGTTCAGGGACACTGAACCGGAGTGCAGGGAGTGACGCTGCTTCATCGGAAAGCGACAGGATCGGCTCACTCAACGCTGTTTCCCCTTCACCGAAGAGTGACAGGATGGGATCCAGTAAGAGCCCAGAGAGGCTAACATCGGTCCAGGAGGATCATGACATTGCTTAATGTTCAGGGACACTGAACCGGAGTGCAGGGAGTGACGCTGCTTCACCGAAGAGCGACAGGATCGACTCACTCAACGTTGTTTCCCCTTCACTAGAGAGTGACAGGATGGGATCCAGTAAGAGCCCGGAGAGGCTGACATCGGTCCAGGAGGATCATGACATCACTTCATGTTCAGGGACACTGAACCGGAGTGTAAGGAGTGACGCTGCTTCGCCGGAGAGCGGCAGGGTCGGCTCACTCAACGCTTTTTCCCCTTCACCGGAGAGTGACAGGATGGGATCCAGTAAGAGCCCGGAGAGGCTGACATCGGTCCAGGAGGATCAGGGCATCGCTTAATGTTCAGGGACGCTGAACCAAAACACATGGGATAGGTTGCTTCGTCGAAGCGCGACACGATCTGCCTATTCAATCGTTAAGTTTGGATCAGGCTTGGCAAGGGTCCGGAGAGGCCGTCAACGGTCTGGATAGATCGTAGGATTCGAGTGCTGACTTCTAAGGGGCGAATTCAGAATTGGATAACGACTTGGAACGGTCGTGGAATAAACTATCAGATACGGACGGAATCGTTTGATCACGAATGTATCATGGACTTTGTAAACCAGGATAGAAACTATTCAAAACACACCTTCCAATAGTAAGGCATGTTTTGGAGGGCAAAGTGTTAGCCCGCCTTTTGGCAGGGCCATAGATAGGCGAACTTAACTAAATTGACTACTCGTTCGTCGAGGTCGGTTCATGATGGATTTAGTCAACTGGATGAATAGACGATCAAGCATGGTCGATGGGTAAACGAATCTGCATGCTTGGAAGGTCTGTTGGCCATATTGGAGGTAGCTCGGCATCCGGATGGGTCGGCATTGGAGGCGGCTCGGCATCCGGATGGGTCGGCATTGGAGGCGGCTCGGCATAGCTGGTCGTTCGGCATCAAGGAGGAAAGGGTCGTTCGGCATTGCTAGCCGTTCGGCATCAAGAAGGTACAGGCCATTCGACATCAAGGAGGAAAGGGTCGTTCGGCATGGTTGGTCGTTCGGCATTGCTGGTCGTTCGGCATCGAGGAGGTACGGGCCGTTCGGCATCAAGGAGAAAAGGGTCGTTCAGCATAGCTGGTCGTTCGGCATCAGGGAGGTATAGGTCGTTCGGCATTGGTGGTCGTTCGGCATCCGAGAGGTATAGGCTGTTCGGCATCGAGGTGGAAAGGGTCATTCGACATTGCTAGTCGTTCGGCATCAGGGAGGTATACGTCGTTCGGCATTGCTGGTCGTTCGGCATCAAGGAGGTACAGGCCGTTCGGCATCAAGGAGGAAAGGGTCGTTCGGCATGGCTGGTCATTCGGCATCAGGGAGGTATAGGTCGTTCGGCATTGGTGCTCGTTTGGTATCAGGGAGGTACAGGCCGTTCGGCATCAAGGAGGAAAGGGTCATTCGACATGGCTGGTCGTTCGGCATCAGGGAGGTATAGGTCGTTCGGCACTTGGGTGAGTGTTACTTCAACTAGAGTTTGGCCTAGGCTTTAGGCCATGTTACTTCGAACCGCGGAGCATTTCACTTCGGGTCGTTACCATGGTTACTTCGTGTCGGCCGATGGAGGACTTGGGGTTGGTCGAGGTGAAGGGTGTGAGCTCGACCAAGGTCTTAGTGGGCCCAGACTATTCAGGAAGCCCAACAACCTTCTGGATTTGCCTATAAATACAGCATGTGGAGGTTCAAAAAAAGGATCTTCTTTCTGCTCTCTAGTTTTCTATTTTCTAAGGCTGAGGTTACTTTGCCATCTTGTAACTGTAATCGATCATTACACCAATAAAAAGGAAACTTATGGAGTGGACGTAGGCCGGAGTTAGCCGAACCACTATAAAATCTGTTGTTCTTTACCGCTTTCTTTTTTACTTTTACTGTTCTTCACATTATTACTCTCTACATATACTCTATCTGCGAGCTGTGACTGTTAGTTGGTGCTTTCCTTTACATTCGGGTGTTAGTGACCAATTTTGGCGCTAATATTAAAAAAGCATAAAATCAGTTTTATAGCAAATTACAACTTCGCCACTTACCATGCTTGCTTTCGCCATCATACTTCCATTTATAACCTTTTGCATCTATTTGAAACTAATGCACATGGTATCAAGCATTTAGTGTGTAGTGTACTAGAGAAAGGCGGAAAGTAAGAATGGTGTTGAAGGCATGCTTGCGAAAGGGTCGAAGCCGCTTTTATTTGCTTTCGAACCCATTAACTCGCCCTTGTTCTAAAAGTAAGCTTTCAAAAGGGTTGCCACTTTTGAACCCCTTCGATACCCATGTTGTCGCACCAATACTTTTGCCCTAGTTAGAAGCCGCTTTTATAACCCTAGGTCAATGAGTGTGGAAGGTAGGTTTTGAACTAATACCCCTCTGCTACCATTGAAGCCGCCTTCCCTAATGTTTTCAAAAGGATTGATTTAGCCACTTTGCAAAAAGTTTCGGAGGCAGTGGTTTTTTAAAGGGTGGTTTTCGAATGTATCCCCTTTTTATACTTTGAAGTTTATTTTGTTTTCAATCAATGGTTTTGAAAGTGATACTTTTAGTTGGTTTCTAAGATATGCTTCCATAAATTCTTACTTGAACCCAATGCTTTTGAAAGGTATGTTTTTAAGTGTTTCGAAAGATATGTTTTTGATGTTTCGAAGGATATGTTTTTAAGTGTTTTGAAAGGTATGTTTTTGAGTGTTTTCGAAAGGTATGTTTTTGAGTGTTTCGAAAGGAATGTTTCCGAATGTTCGAAAGGTATGTTGGATGGTTTCGAAAGAGAATGTCTAAGGTTTTAAGTATTGATTTTGAAAAGGGAGAGCGACGGAGTGCTTGTTTGCTTTATGAAATCGAAAGGAAGAGTGACGGAGGGTAACTCATGATGTCACAATGATCCAATGGATATAGTCGGAAGCCTTAGTTTTCAAACTTGAGAACCCAATCTCATTTTTAAAGTAAATACATGGTAATGTAAAAGAGTTTTGAAATGGCATTTAACTTTGAAATTTTAGAGTAAGCTTTCTTGCTAAAGATAGTGGGTTAAGGGTATCAACCATATTTCATTAGAAAATGATTACAAGGAATTAAACCACGGATGTTTATGTTGTTGTGTTATTTGACCAGTTATCATGTATACTTGTGTAATCATATTCACTTTGTTATTAACCCATAACTGCATTTTGGGGTGTTAAGGGCAGAATAACAGGCTAGGTTGACCCAGTAGTGAATATACATTGGATTAACTCCTATGTGAATAGAATTGCATCCTGGAGGTCACACAGACCAGAATATAGGATGCCCAAGACGGATCAAACGATTATTGGTTTAGATAGGTTCTTAGTAAGCCCATAAAAACTATATTATGGAATTTTTATTGGCAGGGGCCAATAAGTTCTTAGCGATCCTATGAAAACTATATCTGAAACGGGTTGTTGATAGAGATCAATAGTTCCACAGTCATCCCATGAAAACTATGACATGAGAGATGTTATTGGAGAATCCAATAGGTTCATAGTGACCCATGAAAACTATGATTGGATGATGTTATTGGTAGACACTAATAGGTTTTTACTGATCCCATAAAAACTATAAAACCGAACAGATAGTCCACAAGCTTGGAACATTTTATTTGTTAGTCCATGAAAACTAATAGATTAATAGTGACCCTAGAAACTATAACATGAGATTGATAGTCAAGTGGATGGAGATGGGAAATCCAGAGCATATTGCATGTTTGCATATCATGATCATACATTTTATTATGTTATGTCTTAACCATTGTGGATGTAGGTACATAGTATATGGTTATTATAAATTGGGTAAAGATACTAGTGAGGGGAAAACCCATTCGCTAAGCGTTGTGGTCTCACTAGATATCTATATGGTTCGAGATGGTCGGTTATTATTCACACCGGACTTTTTGTTTGACTCAAAGTTTATGTTTCCCCCTTAAACTCTCGGGTGCTCAATTGATTTTGAGTAGTTTGAGAGTTAAGGTTTTCAGGTTCTTCTTTAGATGAATAAGCTTCCGGAGACATATATGAGGCAAGCTAGCTATTATGAGTTCTTTCTGTTTGATTCCACTGTGTAATTGGATGAAATGGCAAAGTTGTTTAATTGCCTATATTTAGACTCTGATCAACCAAGGAGGCATCTTCATATGTCATTCTTGGCGTAATTCGTAATAACTATATTTCTTTGAACGTGATTACGAATTGGGATTATGTAATGAATCTGAAATGCTATTTGTAATGAAATGTGAAATTTGTTTTAAATTGAGTTTAAAAATTTTCATATTCATGTGCTTCTGGTATATTAATGTATCTAACAATTAATAACTATAGATGACTGCAGCATCCGTAATAGTTAGTTTTGGGCCTCTAAATGGGGGATGTTACATGTTGTCGTTTGCCCCTCGGCATTTGTTCCTTTCTTTTAGTTGTTTGGGTTGTAACTGTTAGTTGTCTCTTATAAAAAGGCACGTATGATATTATGAGAATATTCCTATTTATTTACTGTGCTATTGTTTTCAAATATGTGAGCCGCTCTTATAATGCATAGTGAAGAAATAATATAAGTATGGAAATCTCATAAAGACACTTAACCAAAAGTAAATGCAATATAAGACTGGGAGTTTAGAATAGTTGAAAATTTGAGCGAGGGATAGGGTAAAGTTGTTTTGGTATCACGTGTAATTGCTCCTATTCCTTAAAAGCTAAATTTTTTGTATAATATATGTGTTTACATTTTTTTATAAAATGTTAAGTTTTATGGGTTAAGGTTAGTTGTGAGATTTTAGAATTTGGTTTATGCGTTTCGCGCATAACTGACTTCCGACTACGTTGAATTGTGGTTTGATTTATCGAAATTTTTGAGGAGAAAAATATTTTGAAAAGTTTCCCTCGATTTAAAAAGTTTCTCTTTCGAATAAAAATTTGGGTTTGAGTTATTTTAGGCTCTTAAATAATTTTTATAGTTTTTGTCCAAAATTTGATTTCAAGGGAAAATGCACGTCTAAATATTTTTGAATTTATTTTTCAGATGACATACAAATTTGAAAAGTGAGAAAGATTTTTATGAGATCTTTGATTTTGAAGGCCAATGTTAAGCATAGGGAGGCAAATACAGCTAGAATTTGCAGATTTAGCAGTGCATTAGGTTCGACGATATGACAAAACGCAAGCGATAACAAGGGAAAAACTGCTTTAGCCTTGGAATTCCTATTTCCATACCTTTTTGATGAAGCGCGCGAGTCTACTTTTAGACTCACTTTCATTTTAAAGCTTGAAAACAAGCCTTCGTGTGAATTTTGTGCATGGAAAATTTGGAGTAAATCGGGGGTTGTAGGGAAATTTCCGTTGTACTACGAAAATGAGAAACTTATAGAGTGGTAAGAATGTTAAATTCTCCACCTAAATTTTTTCGGCATAGAAGCAAAGTTTAGGAAGCGATTTTGTGATGCATTAGATTTTTGGATGGTAGGAATTTGATGTAAAACTCATTGTACCATACTTCTATTCCTAGGAGTGTGGAGATTTTTGGTGAAAAGACAAAATCTGCATACATATAGAACTACTAGTATATATATAGACTGTTTGCATTATATTTTTCAAAATTGTTTTCAGAGAAGGGCATTCATATAGGTGGATCCGATTTGTAATCATTATGCTGCATGTTTTCTATGTTGTGATACACTATGCATGTGTGCACATTTGGTTGCAAAATTGATTGTACACTAATTGGCCATGTAGTTTAGGATAATAACTAGCTTGAACCATGACTTATCAATTGGTATAATTTCGGGGGCGGAATTCTTTTAAGAGGGAAGAATGTAAGACCTCGTAATTTAGCGTTAGTTATTTAAGTAGTCAGTCAGTTAATTAGGCTCCATAAATGGAATTTATGCAAACGATGGAATTTGACTATGAAACTAGCATTAACGCTCGTGGTGAAATTTTGAGCAACTTTCATATTTGGAGTTTTGCGATCGAAGTCAAAATGAAGAAGCTATGGATCATAAACGAATTCGGAATAAAAATAATTAATTAAGAAAAATTAGCATAATTAACTGGGTCCGTAGGTCGACCCCTTATAGGGGCGGTCGACTGCTAGTTACAGTGAAGGCCTAGTTCTGGCTTGGCCTAAACAGTGCAACTTTAATAATTTTATATGATGGATGTGGTTGATTCTAGCGCCTATAAATTTAGGTCTAACCCTCCCTTCTCTTCTCATATTTTTCTAAATAAAGCGAAGAAGCTCTACCATTTCTTCTTCTCCACTTTCTTTCTAAATTATAGAAATAATATATTTGTATCTATATTCATACAAATTGGAGAAGGATAGAAATCAAATAAAATGAGAAGAGAAGAGAATCAACATTAGGTGTTATCGAGGTAATTTATATTTAGATCCATATCTATTTTCTCTCCCAGTGCCAAATCTCCTCTCAAGTATGAAATTCTAATGTGTGTATATACACCTTTTATACATATTTGCTGAATTAAAAAGGATTTGGAGTTGTATCAAAGGATTTTTCTTCAGATCTGGAGATTGGAAACACTTTTAGAAGCTTAGTGGGAAATTTATATATTGGTTTTGATTTTGAATATATCCCTTTGGCATACGTTTGGTTTTTATGCCAAAATCAATCTTATTTGTGAGTTGTAGGCTCAATCTAACATAGAAAATCACTACCTACATATTCTTGTTTTAGATCTGATTTGAAATAGTGTTTACACATGATCTGGAAAATCAGTCCCAAAGATTTTAGAGTTTGAATAGTGTATAGTTTTATTCCAGATTTGCACTTGGAATGTAAAATATTAATAGGATTTTGATTATTGCCCTATTTATGTTGAATTGTAGATTTTCTACAATTTAATTTATGGAAAGAACGTCCGTTTGATTTTTATAAATTTATTTGTGTTTCCAAATTGTATAAAAAAATGCAGCATTTGATTTAACACGAAATAGATGCAAAAGAGATAGAAGATATGTGCAAAGTACAGATTTATTCTTTGTAGTTTGCACCGACTATTCCAAATGAAAAGAAATTATTCGTTCCTTATAATCTCAAATGAAGTCAATCTTTCCTTTTATTAGCTTTTGTTTTAAACTAATTTATGGAAATTATAACGGAAAATCTTAGTAAGGAATCAAATTCTAGCAAATTAAATATAAAAAGCATATTCTAGTTAAATAATTATGACTAGAATATATTTGGATAGGAGTAGGTAGTCTATACGTATTTATTGCATTATTAAATGAGTATAAAATTTAAATAATAATGTTGAATATGTGTACCGCTCGCTTAGGATAGATTATTTATAGGTAGAATGGGAAAGCGAATAGGAGGATTAGGAAATGTAGTAATTCCTATTAATTGGCAATAAAATTAGGAGTTGTTAATAATTAAGAGGATATAAAAGATTGTAACCCCAATTAATGGGCAATAAATGTGAACAGAATTGAGGAGTTATAATTAATTAATATGGTATAAAAGGTAGTAATTCCAATTAATGGGAAAATAAACGAGGAATGAATTTGGAGTTACAAATAATAGGTGCAAATGGATTTATGGGACAGATAAATATGGAAGGTTAGATAAATAACTATGGAATAGTTATAAAATGTTACTAATTGGAAATTAGTAATTATACATAAATGTCTTAGGAAATGCCCATTAAGATTATTATGGACAAATTGACATTTATGGATTATTCGAAGGGGATTTATGGGTAATTAAGTATTCAAGGTAAATCATTGCCTTAAATAAAAAGGGGATTAGTAAACTAAGTCTAATATTTAACCTAGGAATAATACTAAGACCTAGGATATATGAACTAAATCTTGTATATGCTTAGGATAGTTATTTGGACTTAGTAGATTGGGATGCGAGGTCTGTAGAGTCACACGATGGTAGACTGCCCTTCTCTCAGAGGCTACGAACAGTTGTGTGCATTTACTACTGATGTGAGACATCACCAATTATAGGACCCATGACTACGTGAGAGATGGGACCTACTTTAGGGTTAAAGGTATTAAGTGGTTGTCTGAGGGCCCGCCTCTTTCCTAATTAAAAATTATTAAATGGTCTAAATTAGCAATTAAGAGTGGTGAGGGATATCCCCTGAAGGATTCGCTTTAGGTTTGAGGTATTAAGTGGTTGTAGGGTCCGCCTCTCTCCTATAAAGAAGCATTAAGTAACCTGGTGAGATTCCAAACTAATAATTAAGAGTGATAGTGAATTTCTCTAGAAGGGTTCGCTTCAGGATTGAGGCCTTAAGTAGCATTAGATCATAGGGTCCACCTCTTTCCTATAAAATAAATATAAAGTAGGCCAATGAGATTCCAAGTGATGTTAGCTAGATAGTACCTATGAGGAGTCCGCCTTGGGGTTCGGTATTAAATGATGTGGGACTTGCCTAGAATATGGTATTAAATGGTTAGAAGTCTGCCTAGTTCTTATTTATAAGGTATTAAGGGGCTTAGGTACTGTCTCTTAAATGGCTATGAATTTTTTGGCGATAGTTGTGCAAGTATGGCTATTAGATATTATAAAGCCATAAATAGTGGTCGGAGATCTCTTTAGCTAGGACCAATAGACTAGCGATGATGATGCTACGAATTCACCTAAGAGATATATCTTAAATGAAGGGCTCTGCCTCGATTGAGGTCTTAAATGGCCAAAGTCTACCTATTTCTCTTTTAGAAATATTAAGTAGATGACGGACTTGATGATAATAGGAGCCCGCTTCATATTTGGAAGTATTACATGACTGATGGATTTGGGAAGTATTAGAGGGTTGATAGGCTTTGGCGGCATTTTATACCTTGGGCAAGGGTAGGTAGATAAATCATGGTGCAATATTAGGTTAATTTTGTTAATGTTAAAATAGTAGACATAACAATTAATTGGAAACCAATTGATGAAATTTATGTTATAGACACTGCATAGATTTTCCCACCAGAACGTTGTTCCGACCCCCACCTCATTACAACCCAGAGGATTGATTTAGAGGAATAAGTCACTATAGTGGGACATGATTGATTATTGGAGAAGTCTTCTTTTCTATCATGCTCGATGCTGATGTGGCAATTTGATATCCAAGGAATACCATTAATTTCAAGGTAGTAGCCATAACCGGTATTTACATCCTATTACTATTTCCACCGTGAGTTTAGATTTTATCAATCTCTGATAATGCTCATGCTTATTTGTAGGTACCAAATCCAACGATCTATGCTTTGATAGACTTGGATTTCGATTCTTGTCGAAATTTGGGCCCATTAAGGCGCGAATTGTCACACCTTAACTCTCTCACTTATCTTCTTCCGAAATCTCATGGTAGAACCATCTTGTTAAAAATATTTCAATGCTATGAAGTCGGTTTAATGAAGAAAAAATATTTTATTGAATAGTTTAAAATTAATATATTGTAATTGAAATGAATGTTAAGTTTAAAATTTTATCAAGTTTGTAAATATTTGTGTTTGCTAAACACTGAGTATAAACTAAATAAAGGGGTTAAAAAATTTTGAAAGGAAAATACTACAAATTAAAAATATAATAATTTCAAAAAAAATTATTAAATAAGGTCGTGAAATATTTAATTTAGGGTAATGAATAATATTCACTCGAGTGAAAATACGTTATGCTGACTAATTTTCATTTTAATGATAAAGCGAGGAAACAAAACGCTTTTGTGGATAGTACATTATATAAATATTTTCATTGTGATTATTAAAAAATAGGTTGTTACAAATTTCTATCGTACATAGCAAGAAAATATATGTAGAATTTTGCATTGATATTGTTACATCCATGTTTCTCAAACTATGCTAAATATGGGCTAAGCAATATATGAGGCCAGGAGAACTGCCCTCGCAGTAAAGGTTAAGATAAAAAGAGAAGCGATCCGCATAAGATTGCAATCGACTATTTAATCGAAGCTTTATTGCTACCATCAAGACTAACTACAAAGTGTGACAGCCAGCAAAAGCAAGAAATTACAACAAAATATAATATTATGCTTGTAAGAAGGGTCAGAAAGATATCAGATTTGCATCCATCCCTTAGCTTCAATATTACATTACTGAAACCAAAATCTAACATAGTCATAAGGAGAAAGCAATGATGTACTGTGTTCGCGAACCCCAATAATTGAATAGTTAAATTGCGCTATCAACATCCCCAAAACTTATACTTTGTTAAACCTTCAAGAGTGGATCTGTACCGCACATACTGAGGGCTACCTAAGCAGTACCGCACGGAGTCAAAAGCATTCCAGAGGGCTACACATAGGGCCACTCAAACAACACTCCAATGCATATCCACACTTATGGGTAGATAGCAAGGATGTAAATCACCCTTATCAATAACTCATGTACATTAGCAACAAGGGCAATTCAGATCACTGTCAGCTCAGATCATAGTCAGCTATGATTGCAGTCAACTCAGGTCACATTCATACGTGTACCAAACTAACTCCCAGGGTTAAGCGAATCATGCACCCTTAAGCCCAAATCAGCTGAGGATGATCACACCTAAGTATTAGGCAACCACCACAACATCATGCAAATATCATACACCAACCAGTACAGCCTCACCCCAAATATGTCGGCAGTGACCTAAAACCAACGAGCAATTCTTATTGTCTTCTTAAGATAGCATACAAGCCCTTCATTTTTTCAGGTTAGAAATATATGACCATTAAGATCCGAGTTTACAGCTCCAATTTTAGATATTCCCCTGCCTTCATCTCAAATTTCCTGCCAAAGACCATAATTCAACCGTCCAAATCATGGTTTCTGGCCAAAGACATCTCAGTAATCCAAGTGCATCAAACCAATAATACGGATAGGAGACAAGTGGCATGATCCAAAGGTGGAAACATAATGGCAGAGGAAGGATGGTGACAATCCGCGTACACCTTGCACACAATAAATAGGAGGTAATCTAGGATATTGGAAGGGCCTTTTTTCCTTCTTTCTCAAAAATAAGAAAAGTTGTATCTTTCGATTTTTTTCAAACACTTGTATCAAGAGAAAAGATATAAAAAGAAAGAAAGACTTGACCCATGGATGTAGGATTCAAAGGAATCTGAACGACATAAAAATTTAGTATCTCCTTACTTTCATGCAATATTATCTGTTTACATTGCATTAGATTGTAACTCATTAAGCAAATGTGAATTGGATTTGACATTCTAACAAACAATTGAAGTGCAATTACATGGTTATGTAAGCATTCTGCAACATGATCACTACCCAAATGCAAGCCTAATAAAATTTAAGTTTGTTGATTCAAAATTATGAAAGAACATTATTAATTATTTTCCTAATCAATCGAGGTGTTGTGGGACAAAAAATCTCACCAACATTTTTTGGCGCTAGAAAGAGGGCCGGAACCTTCGTTCCCCTTTTCTAGTCTCTAGCAAATCTGCCTAACCTTCGCTCCTAGTTTCTTATCTCCGACAGCCTTACCAATACTTTCCTTTACAAACCTCACCGATCCCACAGCCCTACTTGCTTAGAATTGATTGCCCCGGACCTCAAAAATCTCTAAGATGCCATTCGTAGCCTTAACAACTAAAGCTGAGGCAAGGGACACAAATGAAAGTCCCTATAGATCCCATTCTAACCGCGATCCAACCCTTCATCAAATCAGGGAACCAACAAAAGAAAAGTATTAAGGGAGATGGTGACCTAGAATACCGCTTTCAAGCTAACTTATCCTTCACCATCCATGGTCCACTGCCTTCAATTATAAGTTGCATTGACTAAGCAGCAGGTAAGTGGTAACCGCACTCTCAGAAATGAGAATGGTGAGATTTGCCCACAAATTAAATCCCCAACCCATCGAACATCAACCCACTAACTACTTGATAGAAAGACTCAGTAATCGGTTTTGCATGGAATCAAGTTGAACGGCTACTACCAGTTGATCATCATCCTCCTTTATCAATCAATGAACGTAATTTGGACGAGAGCGCACATGTACTTATTGATTTGGACAGTGATTCCGATGATGGTATGAAGCCTAGAGCTAGAATCCGAGAATCCTCATTACTGTACCTAAATAACTTGGAAAATACCCCCTACTGCGGTCATGCTGAAAGGGTCATTTGTGCCTCCTGCTTGAAAACCGGAGATTCAACTGCTGTGCCTTTCAACGACGGTCATTATTCGGGCCAAACTATGAGCTGAAGTGATTGAGATGCACACCGATTTAGAAGATTCGCTACTATCCTCTGGTGAAACCAAACCCAGCTGATAGGGCCGAGTTTTTTGATGATTCTCTCCCTAACAAAGGAAATACCTATACGGGAAAGATAAACAAGATCGGAGGCATGATGGATTCAAAATATGATGGAGGAATGAAAGTTGAAGCATCAGCTATAACTAGAAAAGACATGTGTTCAATATTGTGCTAGAAATCTCAGACCTCATTCTGAGCGATCTGCACTACTTATATGTAATAAAAATTGTCATTATTATGAAAAATAACAATACAATCAACTGGTCATAGGGATATTAGACGGCCCGAACCAATATAAAAATCTCTCTGTGTTATTCTCTTTGACATGGCAATTGGACGTAGGGATATTAGATGGCCTGAACCAGTATAAAAAACCTTTCTATGTTAATTCTGTTAGCATAATCATGTTAGACATATGGATACTGGATGGCCTAAATCAGCTATCAAAGCAAAGTTGCATAAAACACAACTTGGCTTTCTCAGCCAAACTTGTAGTAGGGATATTGGGCAGTCTAAACCTGTATAAAACTCCTTCTATGTAGTTCTGCTAACATAGAAAAATGGACATACGGACACTAGACAGCTGGAACTAGTATAAAAAACCATGCGCATTGTTGAAAAGGTTGTAAACACGTGACTTGACTTCACAGTCAAATATCAGTCTACCTTAACTAGTGGGGTAGATCGTGCCTAGCGCACGAACGTGAACCTACATTTGAACAAGGAGGGGCATGTCATGCCTCTGCATGAAGCAGAATACGCATGTCATAAGCTTAGTTCAGCATTCATGAGCTGCACGAGAAATTAATTCAAAATATGGCATGGAAAAACGATGCATGGAATGTATCGTAGCTCACAAATCGAGTGCAATTCCATAAATTAAAGCTTGTCAAGTAAACATCAGAATGTAAGATTTAATCAAGGTCACTTGGTTTTATTTTTACTTGCCAAATTTTTTGTATGTGATTCAATATGCTTCCACATACTTCACAAGTGAACATTAGTAAAAACAATCACAACACAAAGTACATTAAATTCACAAAGCTACACCTTATAGTAAAACAAAAACAATGCTAAGAATCTGACTTGGAAGAAGAGCTAGATACAATCATCCTTCGGTGTAATGATCTATGGGAATGTGATGCTGGACGTGGAGGAAAACTGCCCATCGGTTGGAGAATAGGAGGTGGATCATTCAATCCAGTAATCACAACTTATGAACGAACGAGAGCAGTACGACCGTAAGCGATACTACCGTAAACCATACGTGGGTCATAATTGACGCCAGCCCAAGTATCATCATAATCTTGCGGGTCATACTTATAAATGGAGTGATTATATAAAAAGATAGGTCAAGTCCATATAGAAAACATTTGAAAACATCGACTGCACACCTTTAACCGATTTCTACCGTTACCTTCTTTACCTTCTCATCATGAGGTTGCTCTAATAGGGAAGCCTATCCATCCCACCTTAGGAGATAGCAATGGAGTCCAAATGAGCTTCGCATTCTAAGTTGAATACCTTATTCTCAAGGGCATTCACACGTCTTATGGCCACCGTTCTAGTTCTTTCAATCTCACCTAAAAAGTGTTCCCTTGTTTCCTCAATATTCTTGGAGAAGGGCCAAAGAGCTCCTCCGTAGTAGAAATGAAGAGTGAAACACGAGTACCTGATGTACCCAACTCTTTCTTATAATGATCTTCCAACTCATTAAACTTAGCTTCATAATAATTTATCAAGCCATTCTTCCACCTAAAAACTTTATCTGGGTCAACCCCAAGAGGGCACATGAGCAACACCTACTTCAGAAGAGGTGCCAGTGGCCAAGGTTGTAGAGGGAACATCTTCTAAGCTAATTCGCCTAACAATCTCCCCGTCCAATTCTTCATTCTTTTGTCTCAAGGCCTTGATTTCATCCTGGTATACAACTCCGTATATATTTTTGACATCTTTCGATAAGCCTTCTAATTTTGCAACTCTGGCCAGGGCAAAATCAAGGTTCTCCATAAGTATGGCAACCTTCGAATCTTGATCGAAAGATGCCAGCTAAAAACCAAACAATTCCGTACAATTCAAAATTAAAGAAAACTATGAAATTTGCAAAAAATGAATGAATGAAAATCATGAGTAGTTAACCTAACATAAGTAAAACTCCAAAGATAATATCAAGCGTCGGTGAATTTACAAAATAATTTTCTATCCCATGGTCTAATATTAAACACAACAACATGACACCTAAGAAATGCTAAGAAACGCAGGGTAAAGGCGGGTCTGAACTAATGGAAAAAGTCCTTCAGGGATCGCAGCAACCCTAACCCAGTGGTCCGTAAGTTGTTCGGCGAACACCTCAAAAACCACTTTATTGCCTAAAAAACCCAGATTCAGCGCATGATAGAAGTACTCTAAGACATCCATGACACGCTATAGGAAAACTTCCCCCATCTTACTTTTAGTTTTCTCTCGCTAAAGTTTCTCCGAGTAGAAAGCAATCTTGCCTTGAGCATCACACAGGGAATCCTCAAGATCATGAATCTTCAACGCACCCTTCTCCCTTGTTTTCTCTAAAGAATCAATTAGCTCGGCCTTTATTTTCTTAGTTGATCTCAAGAAAGCTCCAAAAAAACCTATGGGCGTCGGTTCTCCATCCCTTATCCCACGAACGGGAAGGTGCCCTCAACTCCATTGCCCTCATCTGCTCAGTCACGGGAGAAGACCTAGAACCCGTAGGAAGAGTAGGAATCGAGTCTGAATGAGATTACATACCACCTTCCAACATTCAGCAGCTTCTTTCTCTCCAATTAAGCGAGCAACTCTATAGACATATCTTAAATGACTTTCTTCTTTTTTTCAATCTCATTCTCATAAACAATACCATAAAGCTTTTCACCATCTTTCATAGACTTTTGTATCCCCTTCAACTTTAACACAGCATCCCTGGCCTATGAACGCAACTTAGTGTTATACTTATGTTGGCGTGTGAGCGCATCTGTAGCTTCTTTAAGTTCTTTACGAACACACCCTAACTCATTTTCAAGCCTTTCATTCTCGACTTTGAGGTAGCTAGCCTCTGCCTCTGTGGCAGTAGAAGAATCCTTTACCTCAACCCCAAGTTCAGACATACCTATGACATCGGGACGATGGACAATGGGAAAAAGAGGAATGTTAATTCCGAAGGCTTCACTAGGCTCAAGAAAAGGTTCATGGGAGACAACCTAATTAGTAATAACAGAAATCAACTCAAAGACAATCGAAATACACCAAATAAAGGTCTGATATTAACATCCATTATTAACTACATCAATTCAACAAACCCATGTATTAAAGAGACATGCATATAATAACAAAAGTGAGAAGAGTTTAATCCTTATTTAAGTTCCTAAACTTAAGTAAAAACCACTCAAAGTTAGGGCTATCGGCCAAAAAAGGGTCGCTTTCTATGGTATATCTCCATCGGCGCAACACAAAGTCGCCGAGGGCTTCTTCCCCTTGAACCACTTAGTCAATCCTAGAATTAATCCTTGGGTTTTATCCTTAAGTTTTGTAAAACAATCATCTAATTCTTTTTCAAACTTAGAATAGCCGCAACAGTAAGACTAAGGCAATCTAAAGTCTGCATTTTAAGCCTGGCTCCGCTTTCCCTCAAAAGTTTTATAAACATGTTTTCTTCTAAAGACTAAAACAACAAAGTAATAGGATCAATATGATCATTCACAAAACAACAACTAAATAAAATAGTAATAAAAGCAGAAGACATGTCTTCATTACATATCAAAAAAGGGCCCTGGAATTTGCATACAAAAAATTAAACGTCTGTGTGAGGGTTTAAAGTAACCTCAGTTCCAGTTGCCCCATCGGCATCCTAAGGCTTCAGGTCTACATGATTCTCCCCCGCCTCCTTATCTTCAACGGTGTGTACTGAATGGTCAAGTGCAACATCTTGCCCATCAAACTCTTTATCCCACTTTTCCTGACAATATTGGTAGATTGAGTCAACCACAAACTGGTCCCCCGGTTTGCTAAGGTCAATCTATTTCTCAAACTGAAGCTTGATTGGGACATATAGATTGTAAACCACGTCAAAAGTGCTCGTCCTAGATTCTTCTTTTGAATCAGCCAGCTCTTTTCCTACCTTGGTCAGCCCCTCCCCTTGCTTCTGCAACTCTTGTTCTTTCAAGGTTAAGGCATCCATTGTGTACATAGCCTCCCTCTCGTCCCATTGTCGGTACACCATGAAGTCTTCCTCGACCCTGGCCTTCACAGAAACAAGGTTGGCTTTATCAACGTTAGATGAGGCAAGGTCTGCATCAAGTTTAGTCGCTTGCTAAAGAGTGGTGGCTTGTTCGGCTTCCCACTCTTGCGCTTCTATCACTAAGGCAACATTCTAAAAAAATAATAGTAAAGAGAATACGATTTGATAAATTTGACTAAAAAAGGAGGATGATTTCTTACACAAGACCAGAACCTCTCTAGCTCGGACATTAGTTCGAAGGGAAAAATCTTAGGAAGAGGAAGTGGAAGGAGAGAGGATGGAGAAGATAAGGCAACGTGAGATAGCGAGCCCAGCACGATTTTCCCACTCTCTCCGCTAGAATGGATATGGCCCCCTCGAGCAGTGGATAGCAGGCATTGGGGGTAGGATTACTCTACAAAGGAGGGATAGGAAACTCCATTAAAATAGAAGGGGAAGGAACACCTGGAGGAGGAGGCGGTGGAGAAGTATCCACCTTTTTGGGATACCGGTCTGAAGCCATGCTATCTTTTCCGAATAACCTTTTGTGTTAGCTTCCTCAGCTGGCGAAGTGTAACAACCTATATAGAAAGGGATATTAAGGTTAGGAGAAGCTCTCAATAGAAAATAGAATCATGAGAATAATAAGTCTAAAATCTATCATCGGTAGGTTATACCACTAGGATCAGCCGAAATTGAGGAAGGCTTAAAAATGGAACAAGAGAAGTGGTGATGAGGACGTAAGAACCTGTGCTTTTCCAACATTTATTCAGTAAAGAATATCCCAAGTTCCCTGTTCTCGTCACTTATTTCTTGAATAGGATCCCTACACATCTCGTACTCCTTGGGTGTTTATCAAAACAAACAAACCGAGTAGGATGCAAGTAGAAGGAAGAATGGAAGCCATTAGAGTTGGAAACATAGAAATAGATACCAGCCCATTTCTGGGTCTTTTGTGGGATGGTCTTTAAGACTGCCTACTGTGCTTGGGTATAGAAAAAACCAACATCGCCCCTTTTAGGACTTTTATTAATATCAACTAAAAACTGAAGCTCGTCATAAGAAAGGGTATAACCGTTCTCGACATTAAGAATAAAAGTGGCGATCACTAGAGAGTACGAAAGAGGAGCAAGCTGGACAGGTACAAGATCGATGAAAGAAAGCTAATGATGAAGAATTGGATATGGAGGAAGATAGAGACCACAACATATGTGTTTAGGAGTAATGCGAGTAAACCAAACTGGGGGAGTGTTGATACATTCCTAGGGTTCAGGAACCCTAGCTTCATAACACAAAACCCCAAATTGATTTAAGATACCATCGATTACTTCCAACCGAGTAATTTATGAAGATAAAGTAAGAGGGAAGAGGAAGAAGAAGCCATTTCAAAATCTCAAGATATAAAAAAATCTGACAGACACAAAAATAAAAACAAAAACTCTTACTTCAAATCTAAAGTGAAAACTCGAATTAGTGACGAAATCGATTTAAAGGATAGTGAATATTTTGTTTCTTTCCTTCTTTTCCTTTCTCGAGAAAAAACGTAAAAATGAACAAAGGAAAGACAAAGAGTATACATACATACCTTAATTTGAATGATGGTCACACGATCGAAATGATAAAAGAATTAGCAAGGCGTCAATCGATTAAGCTATCAAAATAATGAATACAATGATACAGATTTACCAAGAAAAAACGAAAGGTTTGATTTAACAATGATTCAGATAGTTGCCCAATGTGAAAGTGAGATGTGGATAAGAGCATTAAATGCAAGAGTAAACGATAAAAAAATTCCACTAACAAAAATAAAGGAGGGATTAGACGGAAGCGACATGATGTGTAGAATGGGTGTGAATGATAACAAGTCAACATCAGTCTGCGATCATTGCAGTCTTGGGTGGCAAGTGCCATACCCGTGTTTCTCAAACTGTGCTAAATATGGGCTAAGCAATGTATGAGGCTAGGAGAACCGCCCTCGCAATAAAGGTTAAGATAAAAAGAGAAGCGAGCAGTGTAAGATTGCCATCGACTATTTAATCGAAGCCTTATTTCTACCGTCAAAAATGACTACAAATTATGACAACTAGCTTGCAGTTATGACCATGGACTCAACTAAAGAACCGATGGCAAAAAAGAAAGAAATCATAGCGAAATACAATACTGCGCTCATAAGAAGGGCCACAAAGATATCAGATCTGCACCTATCTCTTAGCTTCAATATTACATCATGATACTGAAACAAAAAACTAACATAGTCACAAGGAGCAGGCAGTGATGTACTGCGTTCGCGAGCCCTAATAGCTGGATGGTTGAACTACACTATCAACATCCCCAGAACTTATACTTTGTTAACACCTTCAAGAGTGATCTGTACCGCACATACTGGGGGCTACCTAAGCAGTACTACACATAGTCAGAAGCATCCCAAAGGGCTGCACACATGGCCACTCAAACCACGCTCTAACATTGATACATACTTACGGATAAATACTAAAGATATATATATATATATATATAACCTTTATCAATAACTCATGTACATTAGCAACAAGGTAAAATCAGATCACAGTCAGCTCACAGTCATCTCATATCACAATCGGCTATGATCGCATTTAGCTCAGGTTACATTCTGTACTGAACTAACTTCCAGGTTAAGCGAATCATGCACCCTGAATCCTAAAGTAGCTCAGGTAGATCACACCTAAATATTGGGTAAGCACCGCAACATCATGCAAATATCACACATCAACCAGTACAACCTCACTCCAAATATTTTGGCAGTACCCGAAAACCAATAACTAGCTCTTAATGTATTCCTAAAGCAATATGCAAACCCTTCACTTCCTCAGATCAGAAATATATGACCTGTTAAGATCCGAGTTTCCCGCTCCAATTTTAGATATTCCCACTTAAATTTCAGGAGTTTCCGACTTCATCTCAAACTTCCCTCCAAAGATCATAATTCAACCGCCCAAATCGTGATTTCCCACCAAATACATCTCAGCAATCCGAGTGCACCAAACCAACAATGTGGATGGGAAACATGTGACATAATCCAAAGGTGGAAACATAATGGCGGAGGAAGGATGGTGACAATCCACATACACCCTCCATACAATTAATAAAAGGTGATCCGGGATGTGGCGATCCACCTTTTTGGACGATTCAAGTCGACAATAAACCACACATGTCTAACTCAAACCATTCAAAAGGGAGGATTGTCAATGGGGCTTTAATAAGAAAAATAAGAGAAGAGAAGAAAAACAAAACACAGAATCTCACAACGGAATGATAAAATATAATAATCAAATAAACAGTTCATGAAGCTGTTTTAAAATATACATTTGATTATACAATTTTTACAACATAATCAGAGTACAATCAACATCATACTAAAATGATGCAGTGGAATAATACTAATAATATAATATACCAAACTCCGTCTTCGTCCTCCAGAAATAATGTCTTCAACACTAAAAAGCTCAGGCTGAACCGAGCGTAATGAAAAGACAAAACACTCGAGTCTGAACTAAAAGTTCTTATGTGAGTTAAATCAACAACAAGTAAATATGAGTGTAATAGCTTCAGAGATGTTTACGGGATTTTGCATCTCCTATCCAGTGTATAACGTGCGTGCAATAACTTAAGAGATGTTACAGGATTTTGCATCTCCTAAGGATCCGTTAAACTATCTATATGTAGTAAGATAAACTATATATGTAGTGTCTAATCAATAAAATAAATATTTTTTCTAGCATTAAGGCTTTACATTAATCCCCTTTAACACATTTTTAAGTAGGTAGTCTATGCTGGTCCTGTAACACAACCAGTAACGTCGGTAGCCAGTGAGTCTCCTATAAGTACCATACTAAAACAAAATCGTAGTGGACACGAATAAGGATAAAGAGTATGACAAGGCACGTGAGGCGATGCCCAAGGTAGGGTACTATCGTTTTGTGTTTCCTGACTGGTGGTAACCCCTAACGGCCCACCGCGAACATCCATCCCATAATCAAATCAAGGTGCACCGATCAAGTCAAAATCAATAGTAATACGAAGAACAGATGTCGCTAGAGGTAGCTAGCCTCATTGGTTATGTATGGCTCATGTTTTAGCATTTCAAATTGACATGAGTGTTGGGGTCATCCATCATCGTTCTCTTTCTTCAAATCCAGCAGACGCCTCCAATTCAACCACTTCATTCTGGATAACATCCACCGTGTACACAGTTGTTAAAGTGGTTCAAATATTGACAGAGAGTATGCCAATAAGAGGCCCCGGTCTCTTTAACAACCAAATGTCATTTTTCACACCGGTTGGTTCTTTTACATTTTGAAAACGGTTCATATTTGATATCAAAATATTATATTCACTTCAAAAATAAAAATATCACTTCATTTCAAAATATCATATTTACTCAAAATATGTCATTTTCACTTGAAAATATTATTTTAAATTCCAACTTTGCACAGTTTGAAATTTTAGAAAATAGTTTGAATAGTTATAAATAGTTTAAATAGTTTAGAGATTTAAAATAGTTTAATATAAAATGGTTTGAGTATTGAAAATGGTTTACATATTAAAATAGTTTGAAAAAAAATCAAAATAATAAGAGTATATAAAAAAATTATTTTTAAACAGGTTATATTATAATAATTTATTGGAAAATAATATCAAATCAAACCGTTTCTTTCCATTTCAACAAATCTGGGCCCATGTCCAAATTTCAAATCAGCAAGCTCAATTTTCAATCTTTCAAATCAATTGACTCAATTTCGATTTAGTTTCAAATCAACTTGATTTCAATTTCAATTCGAATTAACTTCAATTTTTGAAACGTTCATTTTTAACTTCAAATTCGATTCAACAATTCAATTCGATGATTTAAATTTCAATACAATTCTTATTATAAACCATTTCAATTTATATCAATTTCAGATCCAATTCAATTTACTGATTTAAATCACTTAAATCAAATTGAACCTCATTGTTCAATTTTGAGATCCAAATCTTTAAAATAATTCAATTTTCAAAATTAAAGTCATATATCGATTATAACTTCACATTTCCATTTCAATTCTTTAAAACTATTTCTTTTTAACCAATTTCAGTTTCAACACTTCAAGCTTGAATTAGAAATAATTCAATTCATATAAATCCACAATTTATTTTCTTTAAACAATCTCATTTAATCAAAATCCAATTCAAGATTTTAAAACCATTTAATTTAACCAATCCGGTGTTCATATATAATTTTCTACCCTATGGCCAAGTGAATAGTTATTTCAATTTTTAATTACATGGATGGATATACATTATTTCAACTCAAAATTATATGCCATAGTTTGTATCATTTCAACCTATTTCTTAGTTTATTTGAAATAATTCAAATGACAATTTATAAGATGTCAAATAATAAATAGGATAATAACAGGGATTTATCCAAAAATAAATAAACAACCATACATCCAACATTAATTAATAGGCATACAATAATAATCAACATCTGAATCAATCAACATATCATAACATTTTCAACTTATCGATTGTCGATGTTTAACTAGTAATTAAATTTAAATATTAATTTAATTGTCAATTTAATTCAATATAAAATTCAATTTCAATTCAAATGTCAATTTAAACTACCAAACAGCAACCATTAAAATTCTTATCACTTCATAAATTTAATTCAACTAATATAAGAAAATTTAGTATTGCGTGAGTGGGTTAACACTAGTTTCATGTTGTTTGGAATTTTGATACGGTCCCAATGGAAGAAACCGCGTACGAATCCGAGTTCGTATGCAAAAGTTATTGATGTTAGAAGTTTTAAATTTTAAATTTTAAATTAGTCTGAACCATCGATCAGAAACACTCGATAACAACCACCGCTTTCACCTCGAAATCGCCGCTACCACGTTCATCGCGACCCAGATCGGACCACAGCGCCGTGCTCCCGTCGCCAAGCCGCCCCTCTGCCCCTGTCGCCGCCACCTCCGCCTCGTCAGAGACGCTTCGCCGCTGCCCCGATTTAAGCGCCAAATCTGGCGAACTCAAGCGACCTTGAGATGATCGGAGACCATAGATGCATACGCCTCGTCGCCTTCTACACTCCAGCGCTTCCCGATCGTCGATTGGTTGACGATCCACCGTTGAAATCCAAACCCTAGAGTGGATGGCCGAGAATGTTTTGCCAATTTCTGGACAAACGGAGACTCCAATCGAAAAAAATAATTGCAGACACAGATTACGTTCATCGAGCGCTTCGCGATGATATATTATATGATAGGATTTGAGCAGTTTGGATTTTTGGAGTTTGATTTGAAATCCGTAATTAGGGTTTTGAGATGTCTGCCATTGGGAAGGAGCAGATAAGAACATAAATCTGTACGTATAGAAAATAGAATAGAAGCTGCTAGGGTTTATAACAACATATATATAGGCAGAGATGGATAAGAATGGATGGAACAGATCGAATTTGTCGAAGCATAACAAAGACCCGAAAAGCTTGTTTCGTTCCCGAAACGAAAATAGGTCATCCAATATATCAAAATATAGGTTTTCAATATTTTTAAACTCAATGAAACCAATTTCAAACCCTAATTCTATTGTACAGAGAAGTTAGCTTTTAAAATCAAATTATATTAATTAAATTCCATTTATTGATTTCTACGCGTATCGAGCTCGCACGATCAAACGATAAGCACTACGAAACTTGAAATCCTATAATAATTCACTATTCGAATCCGATGAAACTGGTTTCGTCGAAATCCTAGACAGTCCCCAAAAGGACTAATTTTACACGTTAATTAAAACAATCTATTTTAAAAATTAATTTAATCACTTTTAAATTCTAAATTAAAAGTTTCTATCATCATTCTTGATTAAACAGGAATTAATAATCTTTTAAAATACAATTTCCACGTTAAATACAAGATTTAAATATTAAATTAATTTCAACATTCAATTACAACTGCAATAAAATTCATTCATTATAATTTAAATTCCAAACAAAATTCTTTTATTTTGATTTAAATTATTATTATTAAATCAACAAATACCTTATGAAATTTGTTAACATAAGTTTTCATTTTATTACACTCATCACTCAACAGTTAAACGTCTCTTCTTATATTAACTACAATATTTAATTATACCGAATTCCAATTGATTACAAAATTAATTGATTTCTTATTCAATGCTAAAACCAATTTCAATTTATAACATATGTTTCCTTAATACATCATTTAATTTATTCCTTATTAAACTCCACAGTTGTATCCAAAATAAACTTTACATTTATATTCCAATTATAAATAAACAATCATTTCATTCTTTATTAACATTTATTATTCACAACCGATGAAATTTGCATTCAAACAGTTATTAATTATATCCAAATAAATATCACTAAATTATATTCAAATCTGCACTGCCGCCTTTACCTCATCGAAATTTGTCGTTGTAGAATTCATTTAAGATCAAGTTATATATTCTAACAATTTTTATTACATTAATAAGTCATAAATTTTAATTTCTGATAATATTAAATTCTAAAATCTTATTTAATTTAATATTTTTAACTATCAGAAATACGGGTCGTTACAATCTCCCCCACTCAAAACTTTTTGTCTCCGAAAATGAACAAGAAGAAATCAAGAAATTTGATATATCTTATTCAAAATAGTCAACTTATAACAATTTAACTTACATATTTAAGCTTAACAAAAATTTGAAAATAACTTAACTTCTATAAAAAAATTCTAAGTCTTAAATTACGAAAATTTTCGACAGAGTCTACTTTGCGCTGATAGGTCCGAAAAAATAATAATACCAATAATTACAATATATAACTAGATTTTTCTCCAAATACGTCACTCTGTCAATCTCCTAGATGTTAACGTTTAAAGATCATCTTCCAGATGTTGATAATATTTTATTCGAGAGAATACACCGAACTTGAAACAAAGAGGATTCATTTAGAAAAAAAGACATTTAGATCTACCATCCTAATTTCTACTCACATAAGGCCTACTTTTCACAAATTTTTTCAGCATTCCTGTGCATCCTTTCCCCACACATAGGTATTGTTCGTAGTCATTCTTTAGTCAGACTGAATTTATGTTGCGTCCGATGGTCATGGATGGTGCTCATACTTTTGGTTAGTTGGAGTGAACGATTGGATTTGTACGGTTGGCATCAAATCCGTCAAAAAGTCAACGGTAAATTTTCAACATTGGCCCCCAAAAGACATCGTATATAACCAACCTTCTCTCTTCTTCCTTGCCATCAACGAACTCAGTATCCGAAAATTCAATAAAAAAATCAGCAAAAAACAATCAAGTTTTGTGGTAATTTTTGTTACATTCTTATTTATCTTGTTTCCATCCGTATTTTATTTATTTATTTCTGATTTTGTTTTTGAGCTTTTTTAGTTAGAAAGTGGCTGAAGCTGCTCCGAAAAATTCCTGCAAAAAGTCTTAGAAATTTGTCCGAATGAGATACGACTGGTTTTTGCGTTGCACCATTGATGATTACTAAGCAGTTAGAACCAACAAAGCAAACGTTCATACACAAATTGCAATGGCAGCGAATGAAGTTTTAACGACTATTCTAAATGAACTACCGGTAATCTATAGTAAATACAAATGACTTAAGAAACAAAGATCAGTATGACAAAATTTGTGTAGCAAAACGGGCTTTTGATGGGATGCAATAAGGGAAATGATTGAGTGGTGGTGCGTTGATCGCGTGAAAGTAATTTTTTTTTATTGTATTTATTTATTTATGAGTTTTAGTAGTAGATTTTTTGTTCATTTCCCCCTTTGTTTTAAGGAGTTCGGCACCATAATTTTGAAGTATAAAAGAGAACCACCAGCATTGCAATTTAATTACTCATTTATTGAAATAAAATAAATGATAAAACTAATTAGTTATAACAAAATAATTAAAACATTCTTTTCAAATCCGTTCGGTTTCCCATTTCATTTTTAACAAAAAGTGCACGCATGGTCAGCATATTTTTTTTAAATAGAAAATAACATGCAAAAGAAAAAAAAAGGGAGAGGAAGAAACAAGTAACGAGGCATGTAAAGGGGAGTCTTTGCTTTCGCTTTTACAGAAATAAACGGCTACTTCTCACTTTCCTTGTTTCCAGTGTACAACTGGCAGCTGCAGCTGTCTCCAACGGCTTCATGATTTTTCCAAAACACCTACCACATGGAAGAGGGACCCCACGTCAGCTGTCATCTCATTTTTCTCTTTATATACGCATATCCCTCTGCTCTCTCTTTTATAACTTACTCCGCCTCCAAAATAATTCCAATCTTCTACCTCGAGGAAGTACTTTCAACTAATATTCATACGTCAATGGCAACCTTCAACTTCATCTTCCTAATGGCCGTTGCTTTGGTTCTCTCTTTGGCTGTCGCGACTACAGCACAAGAAAGTGAGATGGCGATGGCGCCTGCTCCTTCTCCAGCTTCTGCTGCTTCCGTTTTCGGTGTTTCTGCTTTTACTGCTTTCTCTTCTCTCTTCTTCGCCGCTTTCGCTCCTTTTCTATTGAATTAGACGTTCATCTTTCTATTGTTCATTGACATACGTGTGAGTTGTTGTTGAAATTCTTTTGTATTATTGGCTATTATCATGATGATTTGTAAACGATTTGAGATTTGATTGATTCTTGATAACTCTACTTCATGTTGGATTTTTCATCTTTTTATAATGTCTGTTTATGAAACTTAGATACTGTCCCTGTATTGAGCACACTAAGTAATTTCCAGTGTATCATATAAAAGCATCCGACTTGGAGAAAATTTTCAAATAGCACATAGAGCATATGTAAATCACAGTTTCTTAGTAACAAAATAAATAGCACATAGATTGAAAATAAATAGTTCATTGACATACATGATGAGTTGAATGTGAGCGTGCAGTAAGAGCTTCATATACTAATCGGTATATATGCAGGTCAAAAGGGGTTTTTATAACTTATGTAGAATCTGATGAAAACAGATCATCTCTTTGCTGAGCTATATCCTGTGTTCTACAATTCAAAATTGAAAGGAGAGACATAAATACGCCCTCGCATGAGAAAAACAAAATTAAAAGATGAAGGCGAGAATATGGGAAGTAAACTGGATTGAAAGGGGTAAAAGAAGATGAAAATTGTAATACCACTTGGAGGAGAGATACATACACTATTACCGATGTTGCTGAAAATCCGGTTACTGCGAAATTAAAATAATAGAACTGGCGAAATCCCCGAATTACTGATGAAATAAAGAGCATCTCCCACAGGTTGCAAATTCTCGAATTCGCATTCGAAATCATCTCCAACAGAGGGCGAGAATTTGCAATAATGCAGAAAGTAGGGCCTTCGAGCTAGAAAATTAGAATAGAGTGAGGCGCCTGTTGGACAGACGCCTGTTGGCCAAGCGCCTCATATTCAGGCGCCTGTTCAACAGGCGCCTGGCAACAAACAGGAGCCTGTTGCAACGAGGCGCCTGTTAAACAGGCGCCTACTCAACTTCAACGGTCATTTTTTTTTTCCTCCAACGGTCATTTTTCCATCTTCAAATAGTATTCTCCCCTCTTCTTTCATTTCCAACCAATTTCCTTCCTCCATTGAAATTTTTTGCTGCCACTAATCTCAACTGAAAATGTACTCCGATTTCGACGTCGTTGCTGCAAGGTCCAGTTTTGAAGAATATGACTTACAAGACGTTACGATTCCGATTGGGGAGAAGTAACTAATGCAAGTTGGAGCGCTGTGGAAGACTACGATCTTTGCTACATTTACTGTGCACTCTCAGTCGATCCTATTCGAAGGACCGATCAAAGTGGTGAGTCTTTTTGGGGCAAAATTACTAATTGCTATAATCGGAAGAACATCAATCGGAAAAGAACGCTATCTTCAGTCAAAGGTCATTATGAAAAAATAAATCGTCAAACGCAAACGTTTGATTCTCAAATGTTCAAGTTGAAGCAAACGAATCCTAGTGGATTTGGGAATGAAACGCATTTAGTAAGGTTTAATATAATTTCATTGTATTTTTTTATCATAGTTCTCTAAGTGTACTAGTTATTTTTTGAACAGATAATGGCCGCAAACAAGTTGTTCAAACAAATCTATAAACCTGATAGTAACCAAGCACCACATTTTTATCAGTTCATGCATGTTTATGACATGTTGGTCGAGCACGTTAAATGGAAATCATCGCTTCAGACAACCGTTCAACAAGTTCAATCAAACAGTGGTCGGGGTAAAATGCCTAGAGTTGGAGACAGCTCCAGTCCTATGGAATCTCAAGGAAGCTTCGGTTTAGGATCAGAAGAAGGCCCATCCCCAACCGAAGATCATTTTGTTAGGCCACAGGGAGCAAAAGCGGCCAAAAAGAAGCAGACTGCTGCAGCGGATCAAGAGGAAATTAAAAAACTCATGCTTGAATCTGAAGAAAGATTTAACCGGGCAATGGACACTCGAGCAATACAACACCAAGAAAAGTTATCAAGAATGGATCAACTTATTGCTGGAAACCGACAAAGAGATGAAGATGCAATAATGTTCATGGATACGTCACACATGTCTGCAGAACAACTGGAGTATACGGAGCAAAGAAGGAGAGAAATTATGAGGCGTAGACTTGAAGAGGGTCATTAAATGAATTACCGTTTTTACAACCATTGTATCTTTAAGTACAGTTATTTGTATTGTGTTCTTAATGCAAGCAATTATTAATATAAGTATTTTCATTGAAATTGCATTACATTGAAAAAAGATTTTAACAAAATTAGGTTAATTATACATAAACCGATTACAATAACCGTAATAAGTAACAACAACATAAACAACAGTAGTAAACGTAAGAACAGAAATATAGTTTCACCGATTTCCAGAAAACCCCCAAAGATGATCTATGAGATCATTTTGTAGTCTTCGATGAAGTTGAACATTACGGTATGACATTTGGCTTTCTACATGAAACTCGAGTTCTAGTGCGCTTCCAATCATATCGTTGAGCCAAACATGCGGTGGTGTAGGAGCACGCTCGTAAAAGTAATCTTCTTCCAGGTCTCTTTCATCCTCTATAATCATATTATGTAAAATAATACAGGTGTATATTATTTTGGTCATTTTAACTGGTGACCAAAGTCTGCATGGATTACTGACTATGGCAAATCTAGACTGAAGAACCCCAAATGCTCTTTCAACATCCTTCCTCTGGCCTTCTTGCATCGCTGCAAACTTTGCTTGTTTATTGTTTTGTGAGTTAGGAATTGTCTTGAAAATGGTACTCCATTTAGGATATATACCATCACCTAGATAATATCCATGATCGTACGTGTTACCTCCTAAAGTAAAGGTACAAGGAGTTGATCTACCGTTTGCTAAATCATTGAACAACGTAGATCGTTCGACTACGTTAAGATCATTGTTCGAACCTGGCATTCCAAAAAATGCATGCCATATCCATAAGTCATACGACGCTACAGCTTCAAGAATAATAGAGGACCTACGAGATTTACCCTGATAAGCTCCAACATACGCCTTTGGACAATTCTTCCACTCCCAATGCATGCAGTCTATACTGCCTAACATTCCAGGCCAACCTCTACTACCATGCATATTTAATAACTTAACTATATCCGCCTCGTTTGGTCGGCGTAAGTATTGATCACCGTAAATGTCCACGATAGCTTGACAGAAATGTTCCAAACACTCTAATACCGTGCTTTCCGCCTCTTTCAAATTTTCATCAAGCGTGTCCGCCGGTCCTGCATATGCAAGCATTCTGAGTGCAGCTGTCATTTTTTGAATTCCAGTCAAACCCATTGTACGAGATGCATTGGGTTTGAAGATAAAGTATTTGTCATGCTGCTTGATACAGTAAGAAATAGAGGACGCCGCATGCAGAATCTTCTTCTAAAATCAGCATCTATGTAAGTAGGATTTGTAACAAAGTAGTCTTCCATCAGTCTGTCGTTGTGCCATGAATGTCTACGATTTTTATACCAACGACCAACAACTGATCCACCGTGTTGCCTGCTCGATTGACCAACCTGTAGCGCAGCCATACTTAGAAGATCCTTTTCGCGGTGAAAATGATCTTCCATCATTTCATCAAATTCGTCGTCGCTATCATCAAAAAATATATAATCTTCTGCCGCCATTTGTTATATTTGAAATTGTATGAAATAAGAATGAACAATAATACTTCTCAGCATCTAGCAAGCCTTTTATAACTTAAATCACATGCTGACTTTCATAACAAAACAAACAACTGTAGCAATAATACTTTATTTACTGTTGAAGCACTGTTCTTATCATACAACTGTAGCAATAATACTTTATTTACTGTTGAAGCAGTGTTCTTATCATACAACTATATCATCCCATCATACAACTGTTGATGCAGTGTATCATCCCATCATGCAACTGTAGCCATTTTCTTAACGCAATAATACAGAAAGAAACAAGTCAATGTTACTGAAACACCCAAACATTAATACAGTCAACGGCAATACATACACTCCACAGTAATACACTCCACAGTGATACAACCAACAAAAAATACCACAACTAGGAATTAGAACTGACACTAAGAAACTCAACGAGAATACACTCGACTTATGGATATCCAAATCTGTAACGACCCGCCATTTTGGACCATTCGCGTCCATTATAAGTGTATAGGTAGACACTCATGCCGGAGTTGAATTGCTCAAAATACCACGTTGTTAATTTAAATTTGGCAAAACTGAACATATACAGTAAATAAAAATCACAGAACACAGAGTAATAATTGCAGCGGAAATAAAAGAGATAGTAGTTCATGAAGCTACTATATGAATATATAAAATACCTCAGAGTTTACAACAGAAGAGTAATACGATACATCAGAGTTAAACTAGATACAACGGAAGAGTAACAGATACAAATCAGAATACATCACTGGAATCATCGAATATCTGAAAGCTGGATAGATAGCTGGATCTCCAAGCGAAGCTCCAACTCCAAAGGTGAGTCTCGAAAGCTGAACCACTCAGTCTGACCTGAGCGTAAAGCAAAAACACAAGACACTCGAGTCAGGATTAACATTCTTATATTAATAAATCCAACTCAAGTGAAATAGCAATTGAAATACAAGTAACTCAAAGGATGTTGGAATAACCATCCTTTAAGGATCCGTCAAACTATCTACTATGTAGTAATGTACGATAAGTAGATAATGTCTATCAGTAATATAAAAGATATCAAAATAGCGTTAAGTCATGGCCCATTCCACCCTTAACACATTTTTATTCCCACAAGCATATACAAGACCGTAGTTTCCCCAAAACCGGAAGTCACCAGAGGGCAATCCATATACTCAAGGTACAAAACAAATTCGTAGTGGTCGCGCATAAATGGAATACAAGTATGACAAGGCACATGAGGCTATACCCAAGGTAGTGATACTACCGTTCGCCTGATCCGGGCTGGTGAGAACGCAACGCCGCAGCGCCCGCAACACCGTGAGACAACACTCCCAAAATCAAGGGTGCACCAATCGACAACAAGTATAAGTAGTTCGAAGAAGTGTGTCCACTTGAGGTATCAATCCTCCATTGGCCCGGCACAGCTCCTGTTTTAGTCATTTCCAATTTGACACAAGTGTCAAGGCTATCCATTATCGTTCTCTTTCTTCAGTCAACACGTACATCATTCCAACCACTTCATTCTGGATCATCACTCCGCGTATAGTTATTAAAGTGGTTTTCGGTTTAGATAGAGAGTATATCCATAACCGAATTCCGGTCTCTTTAATAACTTCCGTAATTATTACACCGATTGGTCGTTTATATATTTCAAAACCAAATCAATTTCAATTTCAATTAAACATTTGTAAATCAACATTTCATTTGACTTTCAAAACCAATTTCCAATAATTTACGTTTCAAAACATCCAAATTCATAATTTCAAAATCTTATAATTCAATTTCAATATCTATTTGAAACAATTCAAATTTTGATTCAAGTTCATATATAAATTTCATTCCGAAAACATTTAAATAAATTTTACTTAACTTTCAAATCAATTTAAACTCTTTTATCGATTTCATTCAATATTCGTTAAGTAAATTTATCATTCAAAACAATTTCTATTAAATTTCCAATTCATTAAATCGATTTCTTAAGTTCAACTTCATTAAATCAAAACTTACAATTTGAATTAAATTAAATTCGTCAAATCAAATTCTTTAACTACAAGTCTTACATTAATTCCAAAAATATCACATTTTCATTTCTTGTTAAAGAAATTCAATATCACTTGTTTACTTACTTAAATAATTTTCCAAAACTTAATTAATAAAGAAACTCAATTTCAATTATTTACGAAGTAAATTCACTTATTCAAAAGTTCAATTTTCTTAATTAAAAATCCAATTCAATTTAATCATTATATAATTCAATCTTATTTAATTATTAAATAATTCAAAACTTAATTATTAAATAATTTCAAAGTTTAATAATTTCAACTTAATTATAATTTCAAACTTAATTATTAAATCATTTCAACTTAATTCAATCCTTCTCAAATTTTAACAACGTTCTTCCATCAATTTCATTTTAATATTTTGTTTCAGATTAAATATTAACATTTTCCTTTCATTAAAAATTCAAATTTCAACTTCATTTCAAAACAATATTATTTATTCGAAATAAAACTTTCATTTTATTTTTAAATCAAATTTATTGACCAATCGGGTTTTATTTAATTTCCTATCCTAGGTCAAAGTTCAATTTGGGTATTTATCATTTCAACCCGATTCCAATTCAATTCAAAATCAAAACATATCAAAGGGAACTTGCAGTGTGATAACTGGGATGGTGTCAAAGTAAATAAACAAGCAACACAACAACCAATATCAATCCAATAATCAATTCAAATAATCCCGAAATAACCGTATTAATTCGCATTGTTATTTGTACGAATTAATATAATTATTTCTAGAATCTACACTATCATTTCATGTAGATTAAAGATTATTACATTACGGTTTTTCACTTGTCATCTATTTACAATTTCATACATCATCAATTTAACAACATACATTCAGTGATTCAAATGTAATTAAGCAAATCATACGTGTCAATGGATTTAACAGTTAAAGGGGTCATATTATACAAATGTCAGTTAATCAAATTTAACATTTAATTATCCTATATCAAGTTCAATTCCATACTATTTATCATTTTAACATTAACAATTTAACGTCCAATATAAACATCAACAATCAATCAATTATCAGCCAAACTGTATTATCAACGCATAAATAATTAACAGATAATGGTGTCAGATGTCACAGGTGAACTGATACAGGCAATAGCATATATAACAGTGTAATTATCTAACAGCAGCATATTTCAATTGTCGTTTCAATTGAAATCAAATTTAATAAATAAAAGAACGTTAATCGTGAGTGAGTGCTCACCTTTCGAGGCTAGAGAAGAATTTGACAACAGAACAAGCTATGAAATCCAAGGCAAAGTAAGATTTGCGCGAATTCGGTGGACAAGGCTGATAAAAAGGGACAGACGAAATCAAATCAGAATTGGATCGATGAAGGTAATGGTATAAGTGAACTTATATTTACGCCTTTCTATAACTATATATGTATGTAAAATAATTGTATTCTAAATTCAAACATATATTAAAGTAAGATATACCTATTCAATTCAAACCAATAACCTAACTTCAATGTCAAAGATAAAATCTATAGATATTATGTTACGAACCATTCAGACATGCATATTTTTCTTTTAAATCAAACATATGCATATTACAAGTAAAACAAGATATGAATATATGTAAACAAGATATGTTCATAAATTTTTTCTTTTATAAAATCGTACAGATTATAAAACCCGACTATTATAAACTTCTTAAATTATAAACAATATAACTACTATCAATGCTATACTAGAGAAACCCAACTTTTATTATACCTACTTATATTGAAACTTAATATATGCAGACTGCCAACATATATACATATTCGCTATCCTATACAAATTAAGCCAAATATTAAACAGCATAAAGTTTAAAAGAATCATTTTCTTAAATCTCAAGTTTTTAAGAATTTAAATATTATTATATCTTATACAAATCTATAAATATAAGCTCTAAACTTAAACAAACCCATTATAGAATATAGTTCAAAACAGTGAAGAGAAAGAGAAAAATGCATCATATATATTGTATGCTGTTACTTTATTCATAGAATTACACGTAACCACCTTGTATCTAAATTTGTAAACAATTTGATTTTCTAAACTAAACTAACACATGCATATACTTACGCAATTTATACATATCTGACCTACTAAAACATAAATTATTTACAAACTATCATAATATTAGAAACTGCAAACATCAGATCTAACTTCATATAGCTTGAAACACCCATGAAAACAAATATAACTATATTCAAATATAATATTCTACTCAGATCAGGACATACTCGAAGGAAGGCCGGGAATATGCGGCTATGGCAAGTTCGGTCGGATCTGGATGGAAGCTTCGGCGATGAGGTCGAGTTGGTGTGTGGTTGGGGCTGACGTGGCCATGGCATAGGCAAAAGGTGAGATGGAGGATGAAAGATACGGTCAGGCTAGAGGCTAACGGTGGAAGAAAGGTGGCGATTGAGGTGCGAGGTTGGGGGGTCTGGTCGACTACGGAGGCGGAACGTAAGGGAGGCAGGGGAGGGGACCGAGTAATTTGTTTTTCTTTCATTTGCGTTTTCACTTTCTGTTGAAGATAATGCGAACCAGTTTTAGAGAGAAATGTAAAATATAAAACGGTGGGAAGGGAAGAGTCATGTATTGGTTACAGAAAATAAATGCTAGCGGCTGCTCGAATCTCTCAAGTTGGAAAATCAAAAGATTGAATTCAGTGAAAATAAGTGCTAATAGCTATTGGCTAAATACACGGTGGAAATTTAAGTGACACAAAACTAAAAAGCACGAAACCGTTACCGATACGGTAGGTGTTACGCAAAGTGCAACGTACACCGGAACTCCGAATTTGACAATCGAATATACCGTAGAGATCGGCACGACGAGACGATCAAAACGGTATATAGAAATCAGTGGTACGATCATCCGATAAAAATCGATATCGGTACCAGAATGCTGCATTTTGCAGAAAATAAGAACGACGGAGCAATAGATGTCCGAATTTGGAAAAATGACGAACTGACATCTTGCTCAGAAGATGGTTTAGAATTTTTCTATGTAAAAATATTTAGGTTTCGAAAACATTTTATTTTCACTGCTTTTTAACTGATTAAATTGAAGTGAATTTACGCGCGAAATAAACTTTCGTATTTTCGGACGAAAATTTACCAGTTGTTATGTTTTACTAGACGCATTCCAAATATAAAATTTTTATTTCAAAATTTTATCGTTTAAAATTTCACAAAATTTCAACTAATTACGTTATTAAAACAGTTGAAATTTACGGGTCGTTACACTCTCCCCCACTCAAAACTTTTCGTCCCCGAAAAGGAACGAGGTAGGAGAATAGAAACAACCAGAAAGGAAAACAGATTTGGAATACAAAATGACAATTTATTTAAACCATATAAATTCAAATTTTAAATTAATTGATATTCAATAATTGATTTAATCCATTTGATTTCACTAAAAATCAATCTCAATTATTTCTAAATTCAGTATCTTATTATCCAATTATCTTAAATTTACAATTTCTAAAACCACAAATTTTAATAGTCTTTTATTATAATCATATTTTTCCAACAATTTAAATTCTTCTTTATTCCAAATTATTGTTAAATTTATTCTACTTAATATATCTTATTACATATATTTAACCCATATAAATTAATTTAAACCATAAAAGTTTCGATTTAAATTAATTTACATCTATTAATTTCTTTTAAATTCAAGGTATTTTCATAAGTTGATCTAATTTCAATTTATAAATTAACTCTAACAAAATTTATTTTTCAATTATCTTATTATTCTATTTATCTCTATTAACATTTTATAATTAAAATTTAAGTGTATAACATTTATTATAAACACTCAAATTTTATTTATAAATTCAATTTATCTTATATATTATCCAATTACATATTCAACTTCTGAATGATTTAGGTAAGTTGTATTAGAATGCAGTTGAATAAAATTTTCTCAATTCAATTATTCAAGTTTAAATATTTATTCCAAATTTTGGTTTTATTTATAATTAAAATCATCCTTTAACAAAATTTAAGAATTAGATTTCCGATCAACTTTAAACAATTAAGAGATATATATAATATATTTATATCAAATCAAATTTAAATTTTAAAATAAGATACTTATATATATATAAATCAAATTATACTGAAGAAATTCAAATCAAAATATCTTTTTTTTCTCAAAACAAAACCGTAGCAAAGCTACAGAATGGTTTCTCCACTTCGAAACTCGAAAATGAATGTCGATGATGCGGCCGCCATTACCGAAATTATTTTCCAGCGACAATGAGAAGAGCACTGATTTCAACATTTAAAAATTCTTTGAAAACGATTTCTATTCGAAAATACTTTCAATACTATATGCTAAAAAAAAAATTAAAAAAAAAACAAAGTTCGAAATCACCGGAAACTAATAAATTCTCAAATTTCTGAATTAAATTCATTTCAAATTCCAAATCAATTTATAAACCAAAATTATAAATTTATTTAGAACAATAAATGATAATCAAATATTATCATTTCAACCAAACAATTTAATTAACTTATTAAATTCCAGAAAATTTCACTTATACTTTTACAATATAATCAAACAAATTTGAAAACAATATTGTGTCAGTTTGCTCTGCTCAAGTGTTTTGGAAATCCTATCGATAGCGTTGATCAGACGAATCGATCGAAAACCCAAATCAACATCAACAACTCAAACAACACAATATATAAAACATTTTAAATATTAATTTATAAATACACTTCCTCGCTTGACGATACGAGAATGGGTTTCAAAGCAAGGATAGAGATTTAAATTTGAGGGACTCAAATCAACAGAATTTTGATTCGAAGATAGGTTCGAAACAAATATAAGATGATTAAATAACAAAACATGGAGATGGATAAGTTTATATAATTCACGGGCAACCTTAATCGGGTCGTCCGTAGCTTCAAGAATAAGATCGATGCTGAATTCCGAGGTAAATCGACATTCGATCTCAAGAAATAGAATTTAGGTATAGCAGGAGATAGATAGCATCGTAAACCGAGGATACAGAAATCTCCGGTAAATCGATGCCTATTATAAAGGAGTTTTGCTCCTTTACGAATCATTCGAAGATTGGCGAGACCGCCGATCTATTATAGATAACATTCAGAATGGAGTTATGTGATGCTCCAGAATAGAAAGAAGACGAATAGTGAGGGACACGAATGAATTTCGGAACCGAGGGGAACGTCCCAAAATTCAAAGGAATTGAGTCAAGGGAAAAGATTGAAACTCAAATGAGAGTGATTCTGTAAATACATTTACCCTATATGTTAAGTTTTGCCTAGAGCTACCAAAGCTCTGATACCAACTGTAACGACCCGCCATTTTGGACCATTCGCGTCCATTATAAGTGTATAGGTAGACACTCATGCCGGAGTTGAATTGCTCAAAATACCACGTTGTTAATTTAAATTTGGCAAAACTGAACATATACAGTAAATAAAAATCACAGAACACAGAGTAATAATTGCAGCGGAAATAAAAGAGATAGTAGTTCATGAAGCTACTATATGAATATATAAAATACCTCAGAGTTTACAACAGAAGAGTAATACGATACATCAGAGTTAAACTAGATACAACGGAAGAGTAACAGATACAAATCAGAATACATCACTGGAATCATCGAATATCTGAAAGCTGGATAGATAGCTGGATCTCCAAGCGAAGCTCCAACTCCAAAGGTGAGTCTCGAAAGCTGAACCACTCAGTCTGACCCGAGCGTAAAGCAAAAACACAAGACACTCGAGTCAGGATTAACATTCTTATATTAATAAATCCAACTCAAGTGAAATAACAATTGAAATACAAGTAACTCAAAGGATGTTGGAATAACCATCCTTTAAGGATCCGTCAAACTATCTACTATGTAGTAATGTACGATAAGTAGATAATGTCTATCAGTAATATAAAAGATATCAAAATAGCGTTAAGTCATGGCCCATTCCACCCTTAACACATTTTTATTCCCACAAGCATATACAAGACCGTAGTTTCCCCAAAACCGGAAGTCACCAGAGGGCAATCCATATACTCAAGGTACAAAACAAATTCGTAGTGGTCGCGCATAAATGGAATACAAGTATGACAAGGCACATGAGGCTATACCCAAGGTAGTGATACTACCGTTCGCCTGATCCGGGCTGGTGAGAACGCAACGCCGCAGCGCCCGCAACACCGTGAGACAACACTCCCAAAATCAAGGGTGCACCAATCGACAACAAGTATAAGTAGTTCGAAGAAGTGTGTCCACTTGAGGTATCAATCCTCCATTGGCCCGGCACAGCTCCTGTTTTAGTCATTTCCAATTTGACACAAGTGTCAAGGCTATCCATTATCGTTCTCTTTCTTCAGTCAACACGTACATCATTCCAACCACTTCATTCTGGATCATCACTCCGCGTATAGTTATTAAAGTGGTTTTCGGTTTAGATAGAGAGTATATCCATAACCGAATTCCGGTCTCTTTAATAACTTCCGTAATTATTACACCGATTGGTCGTTTATATATTTCAAAACCAAATCAATTTCAATTTCAATTAAACATTTGTAAATCAACATTTCATTTGACTTTCAAAACCAATTTCCAATAATTTACGTTTCAAAACATCCAAATTCATAATTTCAAAATCTTATAATTCAATTTCAATATCTATTTGAAACAATTCAAATTTTGATTCAAGTTCATATATAAATTTCATTCCGAAAACATTTAAATAAATTTTACTTAACTTTCAAATCAATTTAAACTCTTTTATCGATTTCATTCAATATTCGTTAAGTAAATTTATCATTCAAAACAATTTCTATTAAATTTCCAATTCATTAAATCGATTTCTTAAGTTCAACTTCATTAAATCAAAACTTACAATTTGAATTAAATTAAATTCGTCAAATCAAATTCTTTAACTACAAGTCTTACATTAATTCCAAAAATATCACATTTTCATTTCTTGTTAAAGAAATTCAATATCACTTGTTTACTTACTTAAATAATTTTCCAAAACTTAATTAATAAAGAAACTCAATTTCAATTATTTACGAAGTAAATTCACTTATTCAAAAGTTCAATTTTCTTAATTAAAAATCCAATTCAATTTAATCATTATATAATTCAATCTTATTTAATTATTAAATAATTCAAAACTTAATTATTAAATAATTTCAAAGTTTAATAATTTCAACTTAATTATAATTTCAAACTTAATTATTAAATCATTTCAACTTAATTCAATCCTTCTCAAATTTTAACAACGTTCTTCCATCAATTTCATTTTAATATTTTGTTTCAGATTAAATATTAACATTTTCCTTTCATTAAAAATTCAAATTTCAACTTCATTTCAAAACAATATTATTTATTCGAAATAAAACTTTCATTTTATTTTTAAATCAAATTTATTGACCAATCGGGTTTTATTTAATTTCCTATCCTAGGTCAAAGTTCAATTTGGGTATTTATCATTTCAACCCGATTCCAATTCAATTCAAAATCAAAACATATCAAAGGGAACTTGCAGTGTGATAACTGGGATGGTGTCAAAGTAAATAAACAAGCAACACAACAACCAATATCAATCCAATAATCAATTCAAATAATCCCGAAATAACCGTATTAATTCGCATTGTTATTTGTACGAATTAATATAATTATTTCTAGAATCTACACTATCATTTCATGTAGATTAAAGATTATTACATTACGGTTTTTCACTTGTCATCTATTTACAATTTCATACATCATCAATTTAACAACATACATTCAGTGATTCAAATGTAATTAAGCAAATCATACGTGTCAATGGATTTAACAGTTAAAGGGGTCATATTATACAAATGTCAGTTAATCAAATTTAACATTTAATTATCCTATATCAAGTTCAATTCCATACTATTTATCATTTTAACATTAACAATTTAACGTCCAATATAAACATCAACAATCAATCAATTATCAGCCAAACTGTATTATCAACGCATAAATAATTAACAGATAATGGTGTCAGATGTCACAGGTGAACTGATACAGGCAATAGCATATATAACAGTGTAATTATCTAACAGCAGCATATTTCAATTGTCGTTTCAATTGAAATCAAATTTAATAAATAAAAGAACGTTAATCGTGAGTGAGTGCTCACCTTTCGAGGCTAGAGAAGAATTTGACAACAGAACAAGCTATGAAATCCAAGGCAAAGTAAGATTTGCGCGAATTCGGTGGACAAGGCTGATAAAAAGGGACAGACGAAATCAAATCAGAATTGGATCGATGAAGGTAATGGTATAAGTGAACTTATATTTACGCCTTTCTATAACTATATATGTATGTAAAATAATTGTATTCTAAATTCAAACATATATTAAAGTAAGATATACCTATTCAATTCAAACCAATAACCTAACTTCAATGTCAAAGATAAAATCTATAGATATTATGTTACGAACCATTCAGACATGCATATTTTTCTTTTAAATCAAACATATGCATATTACAAGTAAAACAAGATATGAATATATGTAAACAAGATATGTTCATAAATTTTTTCTTTTATAAAATCGTACAGATTATAAAACCCGACTATTATAAACTTCTTAAATTATAAACAATATAACTACTATCAATGCTATACTAGAGAAACCCAACTTTTATTATACCTACTTATATTGAAACTTAATATATGCAGACTGCCAACATATATACATATTCGCTATCCTATACAAATTAAGCCAAATATTAAACAGCATAAAGTTTAAAAGAATCATTTTCTTAAATCTCAAGTTTTTAAGAATTTAAATATTATTATATCTTATACAAATCTATAAATATAAGCTCTAAACTTAAACAAACCCATTATAGAATATAGTTCAAAACAGTGAAGAGAAAGAGAAAAATGCATCATATATATTGTATGCTGTTACTTTATTCATAGAATTACACGTAACCACCTTGTATCTAAATTTGTAAACAATTTGATTTTCTAAACTAAACTAACACATGCATATACTTACGCAATTTATACATATCTGACCTACTAAAACATAAATTATTTACAAACTATCATAATATTAGAAACTGCAAACATCAGATCTAACTTCATATAGCTTGAAACACCCATGAAAACAAATATAACTATATTCAAATATAATATTCTACTCAGATCAGGACATACTCGAAGGAAGGCCGGGAATATGCGGCTATGGCAAGTTCGGTCGGATCTGGATGGAAGCTTCGGCGATGAGGTCGAGTTGGTGTGTGGTTGGGGCTGACGTGGCCATGGCATAGGCAAAAGGTGAGATGGAGGATGAAAGATACGGTCAGGCTAGAGGCTAACGGTGGAAGAAAGGTGGCGATTGAGGTGCGAGGTTGGGGGGTCTGGTCGACTACGGAGGCGGAACGTAAGGGAGGCAGGGGAGGGGACCGAGTAATTTGTTTTTCTTTCATTTGCGTTTTCACTTTCTGTTGAAGATAATGCGAACCAGTTTTAGAGAGAAATGTAAAATATAAAACGGTGGGAAGGGAAGAGTCATGTATTGGTTACAGAAAATAAATGCTAGCGGCTGCTCGAATCTCTCAAGTTGGAAAATCAAAAGATTGAATTCAGTGAAAATAAGTGCTAATGGCTATTGGCTAAATACACGGTGGAAATTTAAGTGACACAAAACTAAAAAGCACGAAACCGTTACCGATACGGTAGGTGTTACGCAAAGTGCAACGTACACCGGAACTCCGAATTTGACAATCGAATATACCGTAGAGATCGGCACGACGAGACGATCAAAACGGTATATAGAAATCAGTGGTACGATCATCCGATAAAAATCGATATCGGTACCAGAATGCTGCATTTTGCAGAAAATAAGAACGACGGAGCAATAGATGTCCGAATTTGGAAAAATGACGAACTGACATCTTGCTCAGAAGATGGTTTAGAATTTTTCTATGTAAAAATATTTAGGTTTCGAAAACATTTTATTTTCACTGCTTTTTAACTGATTAAATTGAAGTGAATTTACGCGCGAAATAAACTTTCGTATTTTCGGACGAAAATTTACCAGTTGTTATGTTTTACTAGACGCATTCCAAATATAAAATTTTTATTTCAAAATTTTATCGTTTAAAATTTCACAAAATTTCAACTAATTACGTTATTAAAACAGTTGAAATTTACGGGTCGTTACAAAATCGTTCTAGCCAATTTTGACGTATGATATAAGTCTCATGTCCAGTGAATGTGCTGTGATATTTGAGAAAGTAACGACCTTCAAATGTGGAACGGGTTGGTTCGAACAAATTTTCAAATATAACCTCATTGATAACTGAACTGTACCGCGTACAGGCGTTGCAGAAGTTCGCATAAGCAGTCCTCAACTCTACCTTCGTACGTCTACTTCTCCACTCAACATTGTTATTGTAAAGTTAAGCAATGGTGTCCCAAAACTGAGTTGCCATTATCTCTTCATCGTCGCACATCTGATCAGTTTGTATAAAAAAATTTACTAACTGTTTCAATTCCGTAGCCGAAAATATTATGCTACACATTGATTGAATATACCGAACTTTTAAATGTTGTGACATTAGAGTATAAAACTTTCTCTTAAATAAACAGGTCATGATCCGCATCAATAAAATGAAGCATGAGATTAACGTCCACGTGTTAAACATCCATAAACTGTTTGACAAACAAACACAAATGTGTTTGTTACTACAAAATCGTCACACTTTCAGTACATATACGCTCAATAATAAACAAGCGTAAATTAAATTCAACAAAATGCAATACTCAACATAAAATATAATCGCCACAATGCCATAACATATAGACAATCACATATAACAATAGCATCATCACCAACATATAGACAATCACATAATAACACAGTCTAAAACATCTAAATGCAGCACATCAGTCTATGTGATCAGAACCGCTATCAATCTCCTCATCGTCTCCACTATCGTCGTTGACGTCATCAAAGTCGTGAGGCTGAGGTCCGACATGGAGCTGCTCCTAAAGCTGTTGAATCTGGGTCTGTAATCTCTGTATCTGCGCATCATACTGAGTCTGCTGCTGTTGGACCGCAGTCTGGTAACTCTGATACATTATCCCTGTATAATCGAGCGTCATACGCTCAAATGCAGCAATCATCCATCTATCATAATCCATGTACTGAGAAAACTGATATGCGCACAAGAAAAATTATACATAGGTGGATAATATAATGACAAGTAAATTAAAGAAAATTTAAAACTCATACAAACCTGATGAGGCTGGTACAATCCAGCGGATGGTATACCCGTAATAGCGTCGTCTGTAGGATACTGCAAGGGATACTCCACAACCTGACCGTGTACATCATACGCTCTAAACGAATGAGGGGGGGGGGGTCGAAAGTAGGAGGCTGCGTGTACTGAGCTGATGTAGGCTCAAAGGTGGCAGGCGGTAGTGGAACTCTACCAGAAGAGGTACGCGGACCAATATGATCGGAGTTCAAACCCCGAATATAATCAGACAAAGCGTAAGCACATGGGGCTACTCGAGCCCAATATGAATCAAAGTCTCCCAGAACTGTAAATGGCTCACCATCCACCCATCCCGCACCCCTCATCGCATGAATATAAGCTGGTCCAACCCGAATATCACCATACATATCATCCCATGGTAGCGGATCTGATGGAATGCGAACTATACCATACAACTGTAGCCAACACCGATCCCCTAAATACCATATGAATGGACATGTAGGAACCTGAAAGCAAATCCTGCGTCGCGACATGGATAAATGAAAAGTGAGTGGATGATCAGGACCGGGCTCTAGGAACTGTAAGTACTGATCCTATGGACGAATGATAATGTTACCACGCCGCCTCATATCCATCTGCTGTCTAGCCTCCATCAACTCATTGTGCACCCCTTGTGCAACACGGGACAAATGCATAGGAGGACCCCAACGACGCAATCTAGGAAAGTAAATATAAGGTGTGACATTCACCTCTACAATAAGTCGGGGGTGCATATTGGCAGTATACTCGTAGTACCAAAATGGAAGAATGTACTAAAAGCCATACATCTGTCTAGACTGCTGAAGCGCATATGTATCTAATGCTACGTACAAATAACCAATAATAGCGGTACTGTAATCATATATATGTAGTCCATCCACATCTACTAACCCAGCCAGAAAACCAAGTCTAATAGTACCCTTATTGTTACTAAAAAATATAGACCCAAAAAGGTATAATATGAATGCACGGATAACGGGAGTGTGCATATCCTCAACGGCCATGTACTCTACTATATAACGCTGCAAACAAGGGAGAGTAACAGCCCCTCCTCTAACCTCCTCATCGGCCAAAGTCGGTAAATAAGCTGAATATGACTCGAACTCCTCAAATGAACTATCAAATGGAACAGGGAGACGGTCGGGTCGACCAACCTCTATGCCAGTGAGCATATAAAAATCTAGAGGAGTCAGTCCTAGCTCAAAATCAGGGAAATGAAATGTGTGAGTGGTAGGCTACCATCTCTCGGTGAGGGCCTCTATCAGACAACGATCTACATGTGCAAATCTTGGTAAAGCAAGAAATTCACCAAAAGGTGACGCATGTAGCCTATCTAAAATCGGCTCCTGTAACTGATCAAAATATTCAGACATACACCTATACCAACTACCTTGCATCGCTACGTGACGAACCTAAATATATGATTATTTAATGTTAAAATAAACAAAGAATTATTATACATATATATTTACATGGTCGTTCATCAAGCAATAAATAAATAAACGTATACCTGTGGCGTCGCTATAGCTGCAGTAAGTCGATGCGAAACAGTAGGGGGCAAGTCATGCAAAGATCGAAGATCGTCTGGAGTCACAGTAGCATAGGAGGGACATGAACAGGTCCGATATTAGCATCGGTCGTATATCAAACGGTGCGTCTACCAGTTTTGACCGGACGGGGCGGCATTTGGACGCAAAGTTGAATTAAAAAAATTTGCTGAAAAGAGGATGGAGGAGAGAAAAATGAGGGGAATGAGAAAAAAAGCGCCTGATATAGGCGCGTTAACCAGACGCCTGGGCATCAGGCGCCTGTTCAACAAGCGCCCGATATTTAATAAACACGGGCGCCTGTTGAACAGGCGCCTGATGCCCAGGCGCCTGATGCCCAGGCGCCTGTTCAACAGACGCTTGCCCTCATTTCTGTTGTAGAAATGAGGGCTCCAACATTTTGGAGTGCGGAAAATCGAATTTCCGCACTCCAAACTGTTGGAGATGCTCTAATCATTAACGTTGGTTGGACGGAGGTTGCTGCGGGGTTTATAAGGATTAAACCGTTGTTGGATGTATATTTCGGCTGTGACGATCTCTGGATCTCCATGGTCAGCGGTTGGTCAGACGACGCTTTGGTCGGGTTATCCAAACACTGATTCAGTCTTTTGGGGATTTACTTGATAAAGAGGTGGTTACAATTTGGCTCCGACTACCGGATTTAAAGTCTCATTGTGTAATAAGTACTGTCATTCTTCTGACTAAACTGTCTTTGTTTTAAACGGTCTTTGTTTTATACACACTCAACGGTCATTCAGTTATGACGTTCGACGCGTTGAATGTGCCAATTGTCATAACTGGTAGGAATGATAATGGGTGGGTTGAGACGGGTTTTCTATGGTCCAAACTCGTCCAGGATTTTTTTAACCCCCCTCCACAAACATGTCCCATAAACCTGGTACAATGCCCCGAATCTGGAACCCGTACGAATCAGGGTAGACTCGCTTTGTCCCAAGATTCAGTGAGGTTCTATGCATTAATCCGTACTAATGTACGTATATTTATTTATTTTTATTTGGAAGAGATTGCCACTAAATAATACGTTAAATACAAATAAAAATATGTATAACATGATAAGGGAAGATAATAAAAACAAGATGTACAATAACGATTCAAAAAATATGCATATACTATTATATAATTATCGATGACATATTATAAAAAAATTGTAACTTACTGAATCAAATGTTATAATATCCATGTCCTAATCATTTATATCTAAAAAAAATTAACAAATCATCATTATAATAATAAAGTGATTTCATGAGATTTTGGTAGTGCGGGTTGTGTTGGGACGGGTCAGCCGAGCCCCAATCCGATCCTAGACTCGAAGCTCTCAAGAACGGATCATAGGTCCACCCATCCTGATGACCCAATGGAACAGGTCTTGACCGATCAAAACATGGACGGGTCTACCAGGTTTGGATTCTGGACCCATCCCATTGTCATTCCTAATAATTTTGTACCATCGACATTAGAAGCGTTTAATACGTCGAATGCGTCTAACACCAACAGTTTACTTTCCAACAGACTCCTTTTCTCCATATATAACTCCTCCCGCTCCTCCTTCCCACTACCATATTCCCCATAAAATCTGCCTATATTCAAGCAGTTTCGAGCAATGGTTCAGGCTTTTTAACATATATTTGCGTTTATTTTGAATCTCTGTACAAATTGTATTTTTTTGAAATTCTTTGAATTTTTATGATTTATCCTTCACTTTGTAGCATGTCTACCGGATCTTTTGAATATGCCACATGTAGAGCCATTACTAACTAGACTGTAAAACTCACGTGAAATGATTGGTACTCATGCTGGAAATATCGGTCCTTGGAACGACCAGTATTACACACGTTTTTAACGCCAACAAGACGCTAACTTGAACGGATCTCAAATACAGAATAAGCGAGATAACTTCAAGCGTCTCTGTTCTCAATGAAACAAACTACTGCAAATTGAAAGTGGCGTCTGTAACATAGTAAAAGACATCGTGGATGGAGACGAAAAGTGGCGGAATACTGCGTATTACTTAGCCCCCATGTTGTAGCGTAGAGACAACCCACTGAGGGTACTTCATCATCCAGGCCTAAACGATTTAGAATAACGCTCACTACTGCGGTGCACGATAACGATTTCCACTAGACCGTTGATTGGTGTATGACATTGATGGTACTTGGTGACATTTTTTTGTATATTTTCACCCATTAGGAGATGGATTGCGCATTTATCCGTAACATAGCCAGTACTATGGACATTAGGAAGTTACTGAATTTCCTAGTGGAAAATTAGCACTTACGCCCAACCGTCAGTAGTTTATTTGTCTTGTTCGTGTATTTTCTTTTAATTGCAGTGTATTACTTTTATTTTAAAAATGCAGTATATCTGGTTTTATTTTTCTAATTCGGGGTTTTTTGTATTAGTTTATAATTTATTATCAATTATTAGACATTATTCTATAATATTTAATATAAATTAAAACCAAACATCCTAATAAAAATAACAAACATTCACATTTCAAAATACCCTTTTCGTAAGACAAAAACATAATCTCCTTTCGCGAACTTACCCCTTTTCGAACACCACTTTAAGAATACCTTTTCATTTAAACAAAAACATACCCATAATATGATTTTGGAAAGTTACTCGACCTTTCTTAGTGTTTCTTTTTTGTATCACGATCTATATCAACTGTTTTGTATATTTTATTTCCCTGTAGTAACCATGGATAAAGCGGTAACCAATATTACTTGTATGCTAAGAAATATATTCTTTCCTTATTATACATTTGTTTGGACCTTAAGTAATATGATTATAAATACTAGTTATGTTTGTCTAACAGTAGTACCGTATTCCGATGGGTCGGTCATTCGCAAGGCAAATGGTGGTTCGGTTCCCGATGTTTCAAGGAAGTGTGGACCATGGCCTTTTTCTTCATTTGACTCTACTATAGTTTGTTTGAGCATTGTTTCCCATATTTCTCCCTATTATAGGAGTAATCGAAGATGCAAGGACAAGGTGGCTTCCGGTGGCACTATTAGGAGAAGTGCGAGGTTGAGGGGCTTTAGACATCTTTCTACTTCTGTTCGGGTGGATGCTTCCCCCATATCAGGTGCTGTAGACATCACCGTTGAGTCAGGCTCAGGTATGGTTCCTCTCTTTGGTAGTAACTGTGGTCCTTGAAGTTTAAGTACCTTGTCTACTCAGGCTTTGCATTACTTAGTTTCTAGTGCAGCTTTTTTCTTTGATGATTTTCATATTGATATTGAGTTCATTAGGAGTAGGAAGTAGAGATGGCTCAATATTTTAGACCATTAGGTTAATCATTTTTGAACGTTAGGAGTATTCATGTTTTAGAGAAATGTAATAAAATTAGGTATTTTTTAAAGATAACAACATTGAAATCACGCTACCATAGGAAACAAAACTTGAAAATCCTAATTATGGCTTTTATAGGAGTCTAGGTGGTTTTTACTTTAGTCACTGGGATTGTCTACTAGCCAGGGGCAGCTCTAGGGTTATTAGTGGGTTAATGTGATAGCTGTGTTCAACTTTTACAGTATATTATTAATGTTTATTTGTTGCACCATATCTGTAACGCCCCCACCTCTATACCCATACTACCAAAACTAGGTAATCTGTCTAGTAATATGAAGAATGAGGCTTGTTAGGAGTGATCACACGTGAATATTCTCTTGGCTAAAGCCTGTATGTATCTCATCATGGAATATATATTAAAATACGTATTCGGTATCGCCACAAAGTAATAAACATGTGGGTTTACTAGTACAGAACAATATACAAAATATACAAATGAACACCGTATTATAGATTGCAGTAGAAAAAAGTATAATACATAACAAACTGATACCAACTGTAATAGTGTTCACTGTGACAATATATATCAGGTAAATTTAAACATATACAGCCCATAGCCATCTCAATACAACAAATACAAGGAGAAATCCATAGATAATATACATCAACAACTCAAACACGATATAATATATACCATGTCTCCTCTAAAAGTCCAACATCCAAATGGCTAATGTCCCTGAACCTGAAAAGTCTTAGATTGACCCGAGTAATATGTAAATAATAAACTGGTCAGACTATATCTAAATCCTATATGAGCACATAACAGTAAGCAAGGTAATAAAATGAAAAATACGCATACGACTCAATGTAACATCCATCATCACATCACAATAATAATATACTATGTCATACATTCAATATCACCTATGGAATTCATATAAGTAAACAAGAATTACGACATCTATAAATTGGGTGAAAATAATTAGACACATCAAAATCTCGAAATACTAAAGATAAGCTCATAGTGTATCCTTAAAGCCCACAATAAAGGAATGAATCTCGAATTAAACCAAATCCTAGGGTGAACAACCAAAATATTCATCTTGTCTTACAATTCTAATGGAAGTGAAGCCTTATGACTATCAACTCCGAAAAATATAAATCCAGAAAGGCATAATCCCAAATAAACATTTAAAGCATTAACTCGACTTACAACCCTAATGGTAGTAATAACTTCCGACTGCTAAGCCATAGAAGACAAATCAAGAAATGTGGAACCCAAATAGAACTCAATCCACACAAAATACATATATCAATATCCAAAAATACTATCTCGACTTACGGTCCTGATGGAAGTAAATACTTCCAATTTTTTATCCTTGGAGATAGCAAGAAATACAAATCTCAAACAAAGAATAATTCATAGAAAATATCGAAGGCAATATCAAATAATTAACTTGACCTATGTCCTAATGGAAGAGATAACTTATGGCTGTTAGGCTGTTAGAGATATCAAGAAATATAAATTCAAATAAATATCAAAGCCAATCAATAAAACTCAATGTACAAATATATCTAGACCCACAGTCCTTAGAGAGGAAAATTCTCAACTAAATGGTCCTACGAGATAGAAACAACAAATCATACAGAAGGAGATCTCTCAGCCATAGGCTCTTATGAGATAATGACAAACAAGCTCAAGCAAGTCTTGAATGTCATAGATAGACAACACACTGTTGTCTCGGGTTAGGCTATCTCGAATGACAGCCTAACACGCAGCTAGTCTCTAATGTCATATTATCATCGCTTCTTAAATAATATACCAACACACAACTAGTCTCTCATTTCATATAATCATCGCCATCTCAAATGACAAACTAACACGCAGCCAGCCTCTAATGTCATATAATCATCGTCTCTAATGAGGTGATAATATGAAATATCTCGTATATAATGGATTTACATAAGTCATTCAGATGGGAGACTGACACACGGCATCACTGTTCTAGAAAACGCTAATGATCACAGCCTATTTCCTAGAGTCCCTAAGTTACTACTAGAATCATGACACTCGTATCCGTCGCATGTCATAAACACGCCGCATGACTACGATGTGCATTAGCCACGATTCCTACTTGCCCTTGGTAACAGACTGTTGGTCCTTAAGTGATGTCTGGGCAATGGCTCTAATAAGAGAAATAAATCAGTCTACAAAATCAACAAGGTGACATCACAGATCCAGGGCATGACGCCTAAAGCAAACCACTAGTGTGACGCCCCACCCGGAGACCCACATTAACAAAGAGTATTACTGGATAATACCGTCTGCTAATGCGGAGAATAAGGCTGGTTAGGAGCAACCATCTATAGCCTTGTCTTAAATTTCTATTGAATAAGTCGATAAATGATCTATATTTTTTTCTAATTTAAGTGGATCGACATATCCAATAAATACTTAATACAAAGCCATTAGTGGCTATAGGATCTATAAGAACAAAATACAACAACTCAAATGCATAACACATCACAGAACAACAAACATATATATATATATACACACACACATATTCACTGATACATCCCAATACAATACAAATAATACATCATAAGTGTTATGGCGACCACAATATACACACGAGTCAAAAAAATATACATATCAGAGTAGCAACAAAAAGACTACAACGAAAAGGGCTAGAAGATAAGTCCATGCGGAAGTAGGCTAAGTCCATAAGAGTACCTAACCCGAAACACCTCGGTCTGACCCGAGTATAAAATACACGAGTCAATCTAGCTAAACAAATCAGTTAAAGGGAATATACGATAACATAAGCATAGGATAAAGGTTATGTTCCTCTTAAACAAGAAGAAACAATAATAAGTACAAGCATGATCATAAGTATGGTATGGTTACTTTAAGTGATGAGATGATATCACTTACACAAACATATAATCTCAAAAGAGATAAGACAATCCATAAAACGCTAAATATAGCAAGCCTCGTATCATCGGCATATCACAAATCATCAATAGTGGTTTAGGGAAAATATAACTCCTAAAAAGGAGAAATCCCAAACCCGCCATATCGGCAAACTCAAAGAAATCTCAAAGAAATCGCCATCTCAAAAATACACCACAAGACAATCAATTATAACTCTCCAACATAGGAGAATATAATCCCAATAAACGCCAAAAGGAAAATCTCATGTAATAATGCCAATAGGCAAATCTCAATAATAATGCCAAAAGGCAATCTCAAATAACGCCAGTGTATGCAACTCAAATCACACAAATAGAACTTCCAAGAGTTCAAATTCCTGAAAGGTAATCGCTACAAATATATGTCGAATGGTTCAAAGGCCAATTCCGGAAAGGGGTGATACATTAGGGAAAATAGTCAAAGAAATCATCTCAAAAGTGTTTGCACGTGCATGTGGCTGAAGCTTTGCCAAGTACCATGTTCTCAAATAGGTACCTCGCCCGAAGGCAAAACGTCACAATGACAAATACGCCGCAATGGCAAATACGCCGCAATGGCAAATGCCGCAATGGCAATGACCCGAAGGTCCAGTACGGGCACGCCGCAATGGCAAATGTGTCACAAACTCTCGGATAGGAACCCGAACAATGTTAACATTTGTCCCATACCACACGTTCGCACTAAACGGTTTACTAACCGCTAGTAAATTTCACACTCAAAGCAGTAAAAAGTTTACCTTATCTCATCGGTAAAATCGACCCGAAGGTCAAAACTATCAAACGGACAATTTGGGAATTAACCGATAAGATAAACACACATGTCCCATACTACGTGTTTTACCAAAACGTTTAATCCTCCTTCTCATTCGCTCGAAATGTGCAAAAACTTGTGATTTATATATAAAATAATTTACTTGAGAAAACAAGCTTTTAAAACCAATTTTCAAAATCAATTTAGAAAACCGTATTTGAAAATTCGCTTATTATAGAGAATAAATAGATTTTCGATTTGAAAATTCTTTAAAAATATCATATAATAATAATTTTAAATGCTCATTAATTTTTAAAAATTTTCCAAAGAAGTTTGGAAAAATCCGTGCTCGAAAACGAATAAAAACAAGGAAAAATCACTCACATCGATATTCGAGTTCAATTCCAATTTCAATTCAAAATCAATACAAATTTGAATTTCAATTCTCAAAATTTAGCTAGCCTATTGATGGGCATCATAGTACTTCAAAACATCACACAACCATCATCAAAATCAAGCAAGATAGGAAGGAAAACAAGCTAAAAACAAGTCGCAAATCAAAAGAACAAAGAACAAACTACTCGTGCTTGGGCCAACAAAGGGTCGACCCAGCCCAGTGGCCAGGTCGATTACCTGGTCGACCACCAGGTCGACCTGCCTATCGACCCAGGCTACAGACTCTTCTCCAAGTTGTTTTCCAGCCTTGTATTGATTTTCCAGGGTCAATCTAACATATCAAACGACGGAATTTTTGGATGAAAATTGACATGCACATAGTTTAACATATAAAAAACTCTGAAAAAGATTCGGCAGCAACTTGAGTGAAAATCAAAGAGTTATGGCCACTCAAAGTGGCAACCAGAAACAAGAAATTCAATAAAAAAAACTGACAGAAAGAAATACGTATACAAAAGCTATTTTGTTTTAGACCTTTGCATTAGCAGGCTAGTTTCAGCTAGAAATGTGAGATGACAAACTCACTTTTCTGTACTTGTGTAAAAACCCGAATTATTAGCTGAAAAGATCAAGCTTTGAGGAGAAGAAAGCTTCCAATACCCTGTAGAATTCCTTAAACAGACATGCAAAAGAAGTTTTACAGTAAATTAGAAAAAATACTTCTAAAATTAGGAGTTTGATGAAATTGTAAGGTTTTGGAGTGAGATTACCTTTTAATTATACTCTAATTTGCAAAAGGTTTCAACTTGCTTGAATTTAATTGAAGAAATAGCTTGAATTGCAATTTAGAGGAGTGGGTTTCTATTTCTCAGGCTAAGGGAGAAGGAGGTGAATAACAAAATGAACGTACTAGTAAGTTCTCATCTCTTTTCTTATCAAGCTAAGACTAAATGGGCTAATTGGGTTTGATAATTAAAAGAAATAAAATGGCTTAAGTTTTAAATCAACACTTAACAAATTAATGTGTACATATCTCATATACACATAAATAAAATGCATTTTCTCTCAAGTTTTACACAAGAAAAATATGAAAACTTGTATACTTATAAAATGAAACATTTTCTACCATATAAAAAGATAAATTTTTATTTTTAAAACATTTTTATTATTAAAATCCTTTATTTAACAAAATTACACTATTTACTCAAATAAACGAATAAAACTCTATTTTTAACTTCTAAAATTCCACAAAAATACTTTTCTCACTTAGAAAAATATTTTAAACCATTTTAAACTCAAATTTATAATTAAACTCATTTTTAAATCACTTTTCATCTTTTTAGTTAAGTAAACAATCTTTAAAAATCTCATACTTCTTTTAAAAATTATTAAAAGAAGAAATTGGCAATAGTTAATACAATTATTGCATTTTCTCGAAATAAAATCCATTTTTCAATCATTATTAACCCAAATAAATAAAATAATGTTTCAAACTTTATTTTTCTCATTTTATTTTCAAAATTCATTGTTTATTCCAAATAAAAAATTAAAATTTCCAATTTTATTTTAATTTACAATGTTAAATTATAACTACCGTTATAATTTAATATTAACAGGTAATCTCCAAAACCAGGGTTGTTACAGACTCCCCCGTTAACAAAATTGCATCCTCGCAATTTCTAGAGAAGTGTTTATATTCAACATAATTATTTCATCAATCAAAGGAAGATTGATAAGCTCAAGTTTAAAATTTCTCACCCTCAACACAAGATGATATAAAACTGAGATAAGATTGCTCGATTAATTCTATGGTTTCCCAAGTGAAATTACTGGGATTTGCAGACCATTGAATTTCTATGAGCAATACATCCCTATTTCAAAGGCGTTTCTCCTTCGAAACAAAACACAGATAGGATGATACGCAATAGATAAATCAGGTGAGATCGATTCCTAAGAAGCTTTGCGAACAGAGTCAGGATTTAGTCACAACTTTATCTCGAACTCCAACCTACAAGATGATAATCGATACGACTTTCTGTATAACACTACGAAGTCATACCGATATTAGATTGACCACTATTACGGAAATAAAACCCAATAAGAGGTAGGTGGTTTTCCCCCAATACCACCAAACTCATACGACTGCAAAAATGCAAGTCGTAAAATAATTGCACAAAGGCAAGTTAAGACTCAAGGAATAGATTTTTAAACTCTCTCTTACTAATCAAATATTCTTAAAGTTTTCCAACCCATTATCTTCAAGATTTAAAATTCTCAATTTTCAACACTTGAAAATTTTCAAATTTTCTTACTTAGATTTTAAATTTAAATTCATTACTCTTCATTAGAGTAAATAAAGTTTAAGTTGTTTATTTTCTAATTCTTCCTTAGGTATTCTCTAGTTTGCAACATATATTATTATTTTTAATTTGTTTCACAAATTTTCTAAGTGTTAGAAATTTTCGGAAAAATCGGCGGAGTCTCCTTTGTACGGAGGACCGTATACAATATTACAAAAATGATTTATATAATATACATCGGCCATTAGGTCGGAAACACAATATATATCATCATTTAACACTTTAAAATTAATTCGAAACATACCTTCCTTTTTAGCATTTTAAAGCGAGTTTGCACAATCTTATATATAATCTTTTTGATCAAAATATATTCCAACTATCCTCTTTTCACCCATACTTAACTCAAATAGATGATATTAGTTCATATACATAAATAAGAAGTGCTACATTTAATTACTAAAGGGCAATAGGTCAATTTCATTTTAGACCTGCTGTAAAGAAGACATGTTTTGACACAGAAAATCACAAAATCTGAAAACTTTTATAAAATGAAAATTGTTCTTCTCAGTCTAAGCTTTCCAATAATATAACGATCATTACAATCGGATTTACCATTTGAAAGTTATGTTAAATTTACTTTCAGCTTAAATCTTAGAGAATTTTGTAATAGGGCAGAACCGCCTATCCACTTTTAAACCTATTTTAGACTCAGTAAAGAGCAAAATATTTTAAAGTGGTAAAAAGAAACTTTATAGCTCACTGAAATCTCTTTAATTTGCAAGAAGATTAAACTCATTTGGAGTTATAAATCTCAAGTTATCGTTGTTTTAGTACAGCACTTTCCCAAACCATTTTGAGCTCAAACTACATTTTCAAACAAGCTTTTTGATAAATCATTTATTAAATGATTTTCTTTTTCCCCAGAAAGCTAAGACATACAAAATTATGATCAACTTTATGTAATCATCATAAATCATTTTATTAAGTGGAAATATTTTCATTACTTTCCAAAATCTAACTTTAAAGTAATTGAAAGTCTACAGGGTGGATCGTGTAGTGTATATGCAAGTATATGTGACAAAATATATGATGCAACTAAAATAATCTTAATCTAAGTAAATATAGAATAAGCACACCAGGATTTTATACTGGTTCGGACCTCCCGTCCTACGTCCAGTCCCGAAGCTCCCCTTCGGAATTCGACTATCAAAAACCCTCGCTTCGCCTGGAGGAATAGGCTTGGTTACAATGAGTTGTTCTTGTCAAATGTGTGTTCTAATATAACACGGATGTTGACTAATTAGTACAATTGCTTTCAATATATTTCTAAGGAATATTGTCTATGAAGAACTGAGTATATGGAAGAGTGAAAACAAGTAAAGATTGCTAGAGTGCAGAGATCAAGAATATAGAATATAGAGTTAGAAAGCGTAAGTAAGTGTAATAAGTTTCTCTTGATTCTTGATACTATATATAGTTGTAGATAGGTATCTTGAGTAGTTGCATCCATTAATGAATGCTCTATGGTTGCTTCTGTTGATGATGAAGAGTTGCGGCAAAGAGAAGCAGAGATGTCCATTCGTATGTGGCAGTTGAAGTTCATTTCTGAAGTTCGAGTTTGAATCCAGACGTCTGGTATTTGTTTCAGACGTCTGATACTATATATTTTTTGAATATAGTAGAAGATCAGACGTCTGAGTGCTATTACCAGACGTCTGGTATTTGTTTCAGACGTCTGATACTATATATTTTTTGAATATAGTAGAAGATCAGACGTCTGAGTGCTATTACCAGACGTCTGGTTTGGCCTGATAGTTGTTCCAGAGGACTATTTCAAACGTCTGGCTTGTGCACCCAGACGTCTGATATGGTGCATGTCAGTTTTTGTGCATTCTTTCTTTTGCTTCTTTGTACCTATCGACTTGTAGTCTCTTGTAGTGTCCTTTGAGCCTCGTTCTTGTCTTTCTAGTGATGTTGTTCTAGCAAGTACCTGTATATATAAATATACATGTATACTCAATTTCCATTGTATAGTTGTTATCATCGAAACCGTAGATTGAATTTCCTAACAGTAATTTACTAAGAAAACTCATTTTGGAAGAGATAACTAATCTTTTCTATTATCAAAGATGATTATTGATTATCCACCAAAATAAATTTTTGGGATATATATATAAAGTTTAAAATTATTCTCACAATTTAAAATGATTATACTAAATGAATTGTTCATTTATCAAAACAATCCAAATTCACATTTCCACTTGTCACAAAAATTAAATTTCCATCTAATTATCAACATAAAACTAATTAAAGTTGATAATTAATTCAAACTTGTTTCCAAAAGAATTTTGCAATTTCAAACCCATAAGTTTTAATACCATTTAAGTTAAAACAGAAACCGGCTCACAAATTTTATACTAAATGTTCTAAACTAACATTTCTTTATTTTCTCTTAAGGTAGAGTTTTATATCTATCCTCTACTATTACTCAGATAACTAAGTGTCAAAACAAATTTTATAGTCATCATTAATAACTTGTACTTATTTGCGCCAAAAATGGTCACAAACCCCAAATACCGTGAAAGCACCAAGTTATGAATGTAGATCAACAATATTCCAAACACAAATCACAGATCTAGGCAAGCAACAAACAACAATCCAGAAGCAATGAACAGTGACACACAATTTATAGTGGTTCGGCTATCTCCGGCCTACGTCCACTTAAAGGTTTTTATCTTTTATTGATTATCCTTGCGGGTTACAGATGATTACAGCAGATGCAATGAATGAATTCGAGCATAACAACAATGGAAAGAAGTAGAATTGAATCCGGCAGAGTCTGAACGTCCAATGGCCAAAAAGACCCCCTTTCTGTAGGCTTCAGGGGGCTATTTATAGGCGTAGGAGGTTGAGATCGCACTCAAACTTCGGGAGACTTCTTCTGGCACGTGAGGGGGCCCATGCGACCGACCCCACCAAGTTTCGACTCGATCTGCGATCGATACGAAGTAATTTCGTATCCATCAAGAAATGATCCAATCGAGCTGAAACTTGGCAGGATTGTTCTTTACCTTGTGTGCAAGCTACTGTGAAAATTTCGTTGCATTTGGATCTGTGGTTTAGGAGATATGATCGATTCAATCTCATGTTTTCCGTAGCCTGCTGCCTTCGAATCCATTGGTTCGAATCCGTCCCCCCAGACTTAACAGAGGCACGTGAGCATGTGATGACGTGGCGCAAGCTTCCTGGAGCGATCCACCTTGTGTGCCGAGTTGAATGCTTCTTCCCTGGATTCGTGGATATTCTTCGTTCGCATCCGCATTTCATGCCTATTCGTATTCATAACATGGTACGCTTGCACCCATTGATTCGTGTCCTTCTTCGTGTTGATCCCAGAAGTACATTTCCTACCTATTTCATATGTGTTGATCGATACGAAGTGAGCAGGGGAGGGTATCGATACGAAGTGGTTGTGAAGAGAGAATGGACACGAATCTTACCCTTGGGATGGATACGAACGAGACCTTACCAGATCGATACGAAAAGGCTTTGCCTTGTGGATACGAACAAAGCTTTACCTATCTACTTACCTAATCGATGCGAAATTACCGAGTCAAGCCCATGCCGATCGATACGAATGCCATCGATGCGAACCTGAACCAACCGATACGAACAAGACGCTGCTCCATGGATACGAACAGTCGAGCACGCGTGAACTGCTGATCGAGACGAACCTGATGGAGTCGAACCGCGCCACAATCGATGGATACAAACATACTGGGGGGATGCCATTCCGATGGGTACGAACCTAATGGATTCGAGATGGACATCACCTCAACTTTTTGATGGATTCGAACAGTGTATTCTTCTTATCTATTGTATCTCGTTCATACGAACTTCGATTAACCTGAGATTTGAAACATAGCCTTTTCTAGTCCTCATCATCGTCTCCAATCGATTTTGCTCTGATCGGAGCTCGGCCAAATTTTGACGACATCCATTGCAGCTTGGTTCCCAATTGAACTCCAATCCTGATATCCATCATTCCTTGCCAATTTGTTGATATTCCAGCCTTGACCAAAAGGTGGGATAACATTTGCCCCCCAAAACATACCTTATGATAATAAGGCGCGTTTTGAATAACTCCGAATCCGATATCCAAAGCCCATAGCCAATTCCATGCCCATCCAAACTCGATAACCGAGTTTTAATCCATCCTTAGTCAATAGCCAATAACCGAATCCAGGACCTCTCCGGGTCGATATCCAAATCCATAACCTCTCCAAGCCCTTGCCAAGCGCAATACACACCTGACGACCGTGGTCTAGTATTCCTGGACGTTGAGCTAACCTCTCCGGGTTCTTGCCAAGCGCAATCCACACTTGACGACCTTGGTCCAGTGTCCCTGGACGTTGAGCTAACCTCTCCGGGTTCTTGCCAAGCGCAATCCACACTTGACGACCTTGGTCCAGTGTCCCTGGACGTTGAGCTAACCTCTCTGGGTTCTTGCCAAGCGCAATCCACACTTGACGACCTTGGTCCAGTGTCCCTGGACGTTGAGCTAACCTCTCCAGGTTCTTGCCAAGCGCAATCCACACTTGACGACCTTGGTCCAGTGTCCCTGGACGTTGGTAATGCCATGGCTTAAGTCCTAAGCCGAATCCTGGTTGCTTCGGACCCTTGCTGAGCATAGTCCATACTCGACGACCGTTTATCAAAAAACCAGAAAAAATCTAATCAAAATCCAATCCAAAATCCAAATCAAATCGGAAAATCAGAAATCCATATCAAAAATCAAAATCATTATCCAAAACGGAGAACAATCATCCAAATGAAAGCCAAAACAGAAAGCAAACAAAACCAGGAGCTCAAACCAAACTCCAAAACCAAACCAGAAAAACGAGTGTTCAATCCGAAAACAAAAGACAGATTTCACAAACCATGGCTTCGTGGTTTATCATCATTCAGAGCATGCCTAGGGGCTATTTCCGTCCCCATACATGTGTTAATGACTTGGTTGCATGCCAATGGTTTGTTACTTATTTCATATTATCCCGGTCAATTGATAATCAATCGACCATCATTCTTGGGCTTCACACCATCATGGCTTGAGGTGGGCGGTGGTTGCTCCTGCTCCACCGCTGCATTCCGAGCCCCAACATACTGCCTCAATTGTCCATTCCTCACATGCTCCTCAATTATGTCCTTTAGGTGCCTGCAGCTGTTGGTATCGTGTCCATCCAAATCATGGAAGAGACAGTGCCTTCCTGATGCCCTTTCCCGCTCGGATGGTTCTCTCCTAGCCGGCCTCCGGTAAGGAAGGCGATTCCGGGTTTCCATGTATATCCGCTCCAGTGTCTCGTTTAATCCCGTGTATGTGGAAAACTTTGGATCCTTCCATCGCTTCCTGGCTTTTTTAGAATCATCATCCAACTTCCTTTTCTCTTTATTTTTATCCGAACCTCTACTGGATGGTCCTCCACCCTCAGTTGCATTCACTTCCTTTAACTTTAAATCTGAACATGCATCCTCCTGTCTGAGGAACCTCTCAGCCTCATGAAAGAATTCTCCGAGATCCAGAGGTGGGTCTCGTATTAAAGATACCTTGAAATCCGAATCCTCTCTAACTCTCGATACCGCTGCCATTAAAACCATCGATGGATCCGGCCGATCCACCGAAGCAACTGCCGCATTGAATCGAGTTAGAAATGCTCTAAGTGATTCATCCGTCCTTTTCTTTACCGATGTTAACGTCATCACGTTCTTAGGTCTTTTGATATGGACCCGAAACTGTCCCAAAAACCTATCCACCAATTCCCTCCAAGTCCTGATAGATCCTTCTTCCAGCTGCCTAAACCACATTGCAGCTAGATCTGTCAAATACAACGGGAAACATCTGGCCATCACTTCCTCTGATGCCCCCAGCACTTCCATGTGTCTAGTGTATCTCATCAAGTGATCAGTCGGGTCAGCCTTGCCATTATATACTTCCACGCTAGGTAACTTGAACTTAGGTGGATTCTGAGCTATCCTGATTTCCCGAGCAAACGGACTCCTGTTCACTCCTTCCAAATCTCTATTGGTCAAACCTCCACGCATAGTCTTCCTGATGATTTCCACTAATCCAGCGTTGCTTGTGAGGGGTTGCCCCCCATGCTCCCGAGGGAACTCCGGCACATATTCTTCATGTGGCTCATTAGCAGCAACGTTGGTTCTAGCCTGTTGAACTCCTTCCAAAGGTCCCCCTGCGTTGGATCCTGCGGGCCTGCCCCCAAGCCCTTGTTGATTGCCTTCTGGTTCTGTATTCTATCCTCCATTGGGTTCCATAGCCCTAACTCCTTGTTCTACATTCACAGCCACTGTAGCTGGTCCAAGGTTCTGTGTCCCTGCAGCTCTCATCTGCTCGAAGAAAGCCTGCATCATATCCTGTTGACTTTTCAACAACCTCTCATGCAATGAATTTGCCATAGCTTCCATTTCGTCTCTAGTAATGTAAATCGAAGCTTGTCCTTCTCCAGCTCCGGAGGATGCCTCTTGACTTCCTCCTTGTTGACTTCTCTCAGCTCTCTGTCTTGTTTGTCGAGTCATCGTCTTTCAAATCTCAACTCTTCACGCTTTCCAAATCTGAACTTCAATCCGATATAGCGGGTGTTAGTCCTTCTCAGTGAAAGCACCAAAGTGTTTGCGCCAAAAATGGTCACAAACCCCAAATACCGTGAAAGCACCAAGTTATGAATGTAGATCAACAATATTCCAAACACAAATCACAGATCTAGGAAAGCAACAAACAACAATCCAGAAGCAATGAACAGTGACACACAATTTATAGTGGTTCGGCTATCTCCGGCCTACGTCCACTTAAAGGTTTTTATCTTTTATTGATTATCCTTGCTGGTTACAGATGATTACAGCAGATACAATGAATGAATTCGAGCATAACAACAATGGAAAGAAATAGAATTGAATCCGGCAGAGTCTGAACGTCCAATGGCCAAAAAGACCCCCTTTCTGTAGGCTTCAGGGGGATATTTATAGGCGTAGGAGGTTGAGATCGCGCTCAAACTTCGGGAGACTTCTTCTGGCACATGAGGGGGCCCACGCGACCGACCCCACCAAGTTTCGACTCGATCTGCGATTGATACGAAGTAATTTCGTATCCATCAAGAAATGATCCAATCGAGCTGAAACTTGGCAGGATTGTTCTTTACCTTGTATGCAAGCTACTGTGAAAATTTCGTTGCATTTGGATCTGTGGTTTAGGAGATATGATCGATTCAATCTCATGTTTTCCGTAGCCTGCTGCCTTCGAATCCATTGGTTTGAATCCGTCCCCCCAGACTCAACAGAGGCACGTGAGCATGTGATGACGTGGCGCGAGCTTCCTGGAGCGATCCACCTTGTGCGCCGAGTTGAATGCTTCTTCCCTGGATTCGTGGATATTCTTCGTTCGCATCCGCATTTCATGCCTATTCGTATTCATAACATGGTACGCTTGCACCCATTGATTCGTGTCCTTCTTCGTGTTGATCCCAGAAGTACATTTCCTACCTATTTCATATGTGTTGATCGATACGAACTACGAAGTGAGCAGGGGAGGGTATCGATACGAAGTGGTTGTGAAGAGAGAATGGACACGAATCTTACCCTTGGGATGGATACGAACGAGACCTTACCTGATCGATACGAAAAAGGCTTTGCCTTATGGATACGAACAAAGCTTTACCTATCTACTTACCTGATCGATGCGAAATTACTGAGTCAAGCCCATGCCGATCGATACGAATGCCATCGATGCGAACCTGAACCAACCGATACGAACAAGACGCTGCTCCATGGATACGAACAGCCGAGCACGCGTGTACTGCTGATCGAGACGAACCTGATGGAGTCGAACCGCGCCACAATCGGTGGATACAAACATACTGGGGGGATGCCATTCCGATGGGTACGAACCTGATGGATTCGAGATGGACATCACCTCAACTTTTTGATGGATTCGAACAGTGTATTCTTCTTATCTATTGTATCTCATTCATACGAACTCCGATTAACTTGAGATTTGAAACATAGCCTTTTCTAGTCCTCATCATCGTCTCCAATCGATTTCGCTCTGATCGGAGCTCGGCCAAATTTTGACGACATCCATTGCAGCTTGGTTCCCAATTGAACTCCAATCCTGATATCCATCATTCCTTGCCAATTTGTTGATATTCCAGCCTTGACCAAAAGGTGGGATAACAGTACTAACTATTCAATTAATATTTTAATTTTTCAAACCAAAGTATTCTTTTACCTTAAATACATCATTTTATTAATCAAAGCATCAAATGATATTTTCTTCTAACTAAGACATCCCCTTAATTAGAATTATTGACTTTACTTACCTAAATTACCATATTCAATTTCTTAAATTTTAAATAATTTAAGGGTATTTCCTTGCCATTGATTTATAGTGAATGATCCCATCGATTGGCTGCAGAGTTGATCAAATGATCAAAACTGCCTCGCTACTCATCTAACACTCACTATGATTCAATAGCTTCATTAAACATTTAAAACAAATATTAATACTCCACCATATTAATTATTTTCAAATTTGACTTATTAATACTCAATTTACCGTGTCTGATTGTCTCATCACAGCGTTTAGGAAATTCCTATCGATAACGTTGGCCAAACGCATCGAGCAGAATTCTTAAAGCACTAGACGGACAACCCAACACAAAAATTCATTTTATTTAAAAAGAAATACCTCATATATAATACTCAAACTATTCTTTGTTTTCCCAAAAACAAAATCTAATTTCTCTTAGAAACATCTCTTCAATTTTTGAAAAATTTGAAAACACAATTTATTACTTATTCTCAAAATCAAGGAACACAAATAGAGCTCATCGAGATATTCCAAGAATACTCGATCCTCAAGATTGATGTAATAGACTAGAGTGTGCATTATTCCGAACGGTATAACGAACCACTCACAAGACTCATAATGTGTAGAATGTGGTAAGAGTAATGCTATCCTCCGCGACTCATAGCTCATGAAAAATCGGTGTAGGGTCAAGCTGAAGAATAACCCTAGCACCACACAATAGATTAAAAAGAGAGAAATGAGATATAAAACTAAGGGTAAAATATCTTTCCAAATGAGGAGAAGTAACATTAAAAACAAATTATTACTTCGAGTGAAGTAATACCATAAAGTATATCAACAATTGAGTATCCAAAGAGGATACCTCAAAAGGGGTAAGAATGGAAATATCAAATAAATTCAATGAATCACCTCATCTCCCTAGTGGACATCCTCGTGGGAGGATGACCGAAAGGCTAAGAACCGGGAATGAAGTCAATAAAATATTTGATTGCCCGATTGGGTGTCATACCCAAAATGGACTCACAGAAATCAATAGAGTCACAATGACTAGAATTCGAGATATATCATTAACATATCAAAACTCGAGAGTGAATGCAGAGACTTTGGAATCATTGTTAACATTTCGAAGGACAAGAAGCAACAAATCAGCCGAATATGGATACCTAATATAGGATTCTTTGAATCACAGAAGGTGGCTTGATAGTTGGCAAGCCACTTCATCTCAAACACTCCAAACTCTAGATAGAAAATGGCGTGCTAATTCGCATGAAAAGGTAAGCTATAAGCAACAATCCCAAATCCTCATACATCATGTCAAATATTGCAAATCAACTCAATAGGATTCGCAATCCTCACAAAAGAACAAGACAAGAACATCCAAAAGCATCCACAAACTCCTCCGACACAGATGGGTGTCAAGTACCCGTATTGAAGAGGACTCGAATAAAACAATCACGATTAGGATTACTCCTAAGATCCACAAAGTTATACCACACCAAAGTTATACTCCGACACAGATGGGTGTCAAGTACCCGTATTGAGACGGTAATAACAATGTGAAATAATAATCTGAATATAAGATCCACAAAGTTATACAACACCATAATAGAGTCTATACAATGGGAAAGTAAACTCAACTTGTACAGTGTCTCATAATAGTAAATCAACACCGTTGGGACTCCACAATGTCACATAGTGGAAATATAATAACAAATGCATATATAAGTTTAGATAACCGTCACCTCTTGTCGGTCCACCTGTAGAACTCCATAATCATCCACCTGCTCTCAATACTCATTTAAGAGTACCCGAGATAATAAGAAGCAACGCATAAAACCTCAGGTCAAACAACAGTCTGGTGTGAGCGATATCAAATCTCAAAATACTATAAAACTCGATAATATACAGAACAGAGGTTATATTAAACATACCTGACCGGTCCCTACAACCAAAGAGTTAGTAAATAAACATAAGAAATATGCTACCCTATATCATTGTAAAAAGGGTGTACCATACTCAGTATCTGTCAAGGTGCCTAGGTATCTCCACCTACAATACCTACTCCATACTAAGTATACTTCAGGTATCTACGTATCTCCATCCATAACTACTCTACACTAAGTCAAGTTAGGGTATCCAGTTATACCTACCACAATACGTACCTATTGTGACATCCCTAGGGTGACAGGTGACTAGTAATCAACCATAAAAAACATAGCATCCATCAACAATACTAACCGTCACCCAATGTGCCAGATATATGACAACCCATATGACCAACTATCAAAGATTAGTGGAAATCTCGGCTCTCGATTGTGTTCACCGTACTCACCAGCTAAAAAACCCCTCATGATTGTCTCTTGTGATACCTCTGTACCACCTGACCTACCGATCCAGGATATAAACTGGCGCTACCAGCCCTCGGGTGCCCCCGCATATAATACCCCTACATTGAACACAACCAGAACACTCTGAGTCATCGATGATCCCTAGGCACAAACACATCCATCGATCCCTACTTACTCGATATAGATCTGAACCCTACTGGATCGTTACAGTTTTTTGGGGATGAGCCATAACACTTACCCCACTCCACTATCTACAACGTCACTCCTATCCGAGCTGCCATCCCCAGTACTGCTCACTGCCTAAGCTCTTGATCTAAGAACCCTACCATCATGCCATCTAAAGCCCGAGGTCCAGCATGATCCATATAGTCCTGATACTATCACCCCGGAGCCTACTACATACATCATCGAGTCACTATCCGCAGTATTAGACTACCAGGTCGAAGCACCACATCCCGGCCTCACCATCAAAATTACTAGGTCGAAGCACCACATCCCTACCTCACCATCAATATCACTTGTCGTAGGGTAATAACATCCAATCTCTAAACCAATCGGACGAACAAACCATCATGTCGCGCACCATGATACCTCATCGACGTCCAAGACATATATCGACTAAATTGCCAATCGACAATGTTGATGGACATTGACCACTCTACTATGGTCAATACCATCCACCTTGGCCTTGTACTGAACTGAACGGTTAAGTACATACCAAACGAAAACCTTCGGCATCCACTCTTAAATCTAGATCCATCGGCACGTATCCTTAACCCTTTTCTATAGCTCATCTCGTTCATAAGATTCACTCATGTGCGGAACTCCAACTTACAAGATGCTATCTAAAATCAAATCACCGCTAATCAGCGTTTTCAACAAAAATGGCCAAATAACAAACAACCAAATAATCAAACATGCATCCATACGTCCAAACAACCATACATCCATCCGAAACAACATACATACAAATATCAATCAATCCATATCAATTAGTATGAGAAATAACATCAATAATAGATCTAATCTAATAATTCCCTAGCTATGGTAAGACAACGAAAAATATGTGATATTCTATATAAATAATTAAAAAATAATTATCTGTTCTTTTATAAAAATATAGTTGCCTTATATATATATACAATAATATCATGTTTTAAAACCAAAAATCATTCCTGAGCATCAATTTAACAATAAACAACCAATCATAGTAAAACGAGAAACTATATCAGTCACCTAAGCCAAAACTGTCCAAATAGGTTCCAAAATGTAGATCTCACCATCACGAGCGCAACACAAGAAACGGCGTGCAAAACGGACCTCGTATGCAAAAGATATGGCAAATATAAAAATCGTCATTATTCAAATCATTCATTAACTAAATTAAATAACTAATTGCCTAAATTATTCCTTAACCCTTCTTCCTCTCCAAAGCCTGTACATGCAGAAGAACAAGGCCGTGCATATCCACTACTCTTGCTCCAACGATTTCTCACTTGGTAATCTACGAAATCCCAATCCGTCTTCGCCATCATTCTTCTCTTCAAACACTCGTCGGACCCATATCATCATCGCCAAGATTGACACCCCCTTTGAAACACATGCTCCAGCCCGAGCATGGACCTGCTTCGTCATGGCTATGCACGCATTTTTCCATGATCGACCAGTCTCCATCAAATCAAAGCCAATGCTCTCCTTCACTTGAGAATTACACTGCAAATCTCGGATCTGCCTACCATCACTCCAAGATCGAGAAAAGCCAAACCCTAGTTGGCTGTGGATGGGTCGATCTCCACCAAACGTCGTCGATCCAAAATCCGCCATGGTCATCGTGTTGCTCACGATGATACGATCTCAACGAATCAAACGACATGATTTTTAGTTTAGCGGATTTGGAGAATTTAATTTTTGAAGAGGAGGATAACAGGTTCGGCCATGATTTTCCTTTTCTCTGAAGGCTATAGTAAATGATAATTTGGGGGGAAAGGATTTGGAAATTTGTACTGTTATTATATTCCATTTATTTCATTCTCAAATAGATGGTCACGCGTTTTGAGTCCGTACATCACACGGGGCGTCCGATCGTCACGAAATTTGTCTACATACATCACCTCATTTTTCCAGATCTAACGGCACTAACAGCGTCTCCATCTAAGACTGAGCCCCAAAAGGCTAATTTCTCGTATTTCGAGACTATTTTGGCCATCGGATCATCCGATCTCGAAATATAGAGATCCTTATACTCATTTTAATTCGCAAGGTCAATCCAAATTCAACGGAAGTGCTCTCGAGTTTTGATTCGACAGTATGCAAAAAATCACATTTTTGGGTCTTCATTTAATTAACGACTAAATATTTAAATAAACTATTTAAATATTTGATCATTAAAAATAAGGGTCGTTACATTCTCCCCTCCTTAAAGAATTTCGTCCCCGAAATCTTAAAGCAAAGAGAACGTCTCCTAACCCATCGACCCCAAAAAATCTGTCAGATTTTGGAAAAATTCGGCGGAATCTCCTTTGGATAACTAAGTCCAAAGAAGTCCACTACAACAAAGATATGTATACAACTCATATCTTCAGCTATACTAGATCATATATAGAATTCATCAAACAAGAATGCTATACCAAACAATAACTATCCCGCATGCCTAACAACCACACAAATATAAACTATCATCTCAAATGCTAACAATCAAATAAACATGCATATATAATATCTAACATCCATGCCTATCCTACCTGTAGAATACTAAACCATCTAGCATAAACTCCCAATATGATATCCACAATAAACACCGATGATTAAAAAATCCCACTATCTAAAGTGCTCCGGACTAACGTCCTCATGCTCCCCGCATTCTACTATACCCTATCGTCTTTGCTTTCAGTCCACTGAACCCTACTACTCCTTCGACCTCCTCCTAACTTGATTCGTATCACATCTACTGGCACGCTAGGCCTATGAGGTCTCCAAGTCTATGGTTCAGTCTCAATATCATATATCCATTTAGTGCTAAATATCTGAATGCCTCTTGTAAGTTCTCCTAAGACTCATTATCGAACAATGGGTCTCGGCCACTTACAATGCTCTTGGCGTACAATGGAATCACACCAACGATCCCTCAAACAACACAACAAAAAATGATGACGTTCTTCTAGAATTAAGGAATACAAATCTAGCATCATTTGTCAACCAATTGACTGTGACTCAAATGCCATCTCTTTATCCTGAGTCATAGGCAATCCCTCGATGCAGTCGTAAAACATTTGTTCCAGCTACTCGAGAACAAACAATCTTTATGGAACCAGCTGCCTCAGTTGGGTCCACACTACACCACCTCTTTAGACAATACTCATTCTTCTAATTTAGCCACGATCTCCACTAGTCTAGCTTATCGCCTCTGACTAGTACCAATCTGCTAAATCAAAGTAGATCTGACGGGTCAAACTAACCATCACACTCGACAAAAAATCATTGAATCCTGGAGTCGTGACTAGTGATAACTTGGGCAATACCCACTTTAGGAATATTGCTCCCAAACTGGTACGTCTCCCACTCAAAACACCAATAACTACCTTTCCCTTACGGACGTCTAGGAAATGTCAAATCCATAGGAGGCTAAGAACTCTAACCATCGCTACTAGCGAAGGTAAAGATCCTTCTCGGAGAAGAGATACTACAATGACAAGGGACCGCTAAACAACTCAAACTCCTCTTCTACCAAACAATACCTCTAAATCCCCAAAGCGAATTCTATCGCCTCCAACTTCAAATCAAGAGCCGAATACTACCTCTCAGTATCACTACCATACCTAGTTAAGTACCACAGGCAAATGCGTACTGTCATCTCTTCATTCCTGCTTGGAATGGGTACCATCAACGCACTCGTCGACCTCTCAATCAGACTCTCTAACACGTGTCTACACCTCACGTCTCAAACAGAAGTCTGATCCTCTCCCATACAATAGGTCAACGATACTGCTATCTTGGGTCTATTAAGATCCTGGGCTGCCGTGACTAAAGAATCTACAAGGATGTCCTACTCTGAAACAACATGACCCAAGCATCTCGCTCCCCTCCTTCAGAAGTGATACCACCCAAAATCTAATCACCAATCGGTGTCATGTGCTCCTCTTCTGTCTATAGGTAGCTGAAAAGTATCATCAACGAACACAAGCACAACCCACTCAAGCGACCTCTCCAAACATGGTCCATGAGACCAACAACATACGCCGACACATTGGTTAGCCCGAACGGTATAACCCCTTAAAATCAAGATAGTGTGTGAAACATTATAATCGGCACACTTACCCAAATTACTCTCAGTTGGTGAAACCTGACCTCAAGTTCCAACTAAGAGAACATCTCCATGCTATAGAGCTGATCGAACATGTCATTAACAAAAGGGAGTACGAAATTTTTCATCATCTCAACTAGCCCACAACAACCAACAACAACTCCAAAGAGTCATCCATCCTACCGACGAACACAACAGGTTCATCCTATCTAAACATACATCTATGGATGAACCATCACCTAACTAGGTCACCCGCTCACACTTCTAACCTCCTAAGCTCTTTTTAAACTCTATGCTTTAAAGGCATAACTTCTAGTCCAACTCCTCTGGTCAGATCGATGCGGAACTCTCTCTCTCTATATAGTGGTAATCCGGTTACCTCCTCGAGTATGTCCGGACACTCTCCAACATAGGCACGAATGACATCATATCATGTGGAATATCAAACGAATATATAAGGCTCTTCTACTGGCAGCCAGTCACTACCATCTGCTCCTTCACAACCCCGATCATCATCGACGGTCTCTCTCAGTCCACCACTATTTCATATCCCCTTCATCCAGTCCATTCTTGAACTATAATACCAACCCAACTAAACCCCAAACAATCAATGCCTGATAAACAAACAACCATGACTCAAAAAGGTCAAGGTCTCGACAAACCACGTATAGGCTGGATGAGCCTCTAACCAGGTCTGTTACGATCAAAGATCGGTAATTATCTCAAGTCTCTATCCCAATATCTAACTATCGGATCTAGATATGATGGAATACAAAACCTCGACGTTAAATAAAACACGTATGGAACCATCATATGCGGAAATCATATCTCAAACGGCGATGCCCTTTCCCTTCTATTTCATAGGTGGGACAATTGACGAAACTGGAAAGGCAATCAATGCATATGCTTCCCGATCTATCCCTACTCAACTGGTACGGGATAACTCTTCAATACTGGATACTTCTTGATCATCCTCTTAAATCCCTTGTCAAAGTGACGAATCAATCGACCCCCAAGATGATCTCTCTACCCAAATAATAAATTTCCATCCCTTCCATGTGGAGTATCAATGGAAATAGACGGTAGCTCGATGTCATATCGAATCCGACCACACACTCCAACATAGACATATCACTGTATTTTAAATCGGTGAACTCTCTAACCATCCCCGACTTAGGAAAGTCAAGACAAATCGTCTTCGAAGCGAACTATGAACTAGCCCCAAGCAAATCAGTCCTCTGAAGCAGAGCTATAGAAACACTCCACTAGTTTATCGTCCATCCTTGAAGTCATCTAGAGGCTAACTTTTCCACATGCATCATCTAACTCTAAGTCATTGAAGATCCTTCTCCAAGCAACCAACCAATCTTGCTTCCCAATAGCCGACTCTGTTCCAAGGAATGGCATGCCTCCTAGACTCTCATAGTCTATGTATAGCTCGGCAAAGTTGAATCCAACCAATTGCACTTGAGCACCAAAACCCTTTAGAACAAATTGGGCATCCAAAAAATGATCCACACCAACTCTACGAACATATCCAATCAATCAGGGATAGTGGCCCCAATCCTGCCCAATACTTAACTCTAAAGATGGAGTCAATAGTAGTTTTTCTTTCATGCCAAATCATTCCTATTCTATAATAAGGATGATCCGTCTCTCACAAAGAAAATTGCATCAATTGTGCTTATGTGTGCACTAAACTCATATACCATATATAGTTTGGAAAACCAAAATATATAACAAATATGAGCTCTCTCGTATATATACACTCTCTAGATCTAGGCTAAGGCAATAACTCCTACCCTTTCTCTACTGGATCGCGGTATCAACTAAGGTTAATCGGGCAATCTTTGCTCTGATACCAAATGTAACAACCACCTTACACCTATAGTGCAGAACGGTAGTTAAAGGAAAGAAAAAGAAAAAAAAGATGATGAAATAGAAGATAAAAGAATGGAAAAGAAGAAAAGGAAGCATCAAATAACCAAACTTCCCGTCGCATATCTCACAACACATCAGAGTAAACATAATAAACAAAACAAGTATAAAACAACGGAGACAATAATAACAATGTGAAATAATTATCTGAATATAAGATCCACAAAGTTATACGACACCATAATAGAGTTTGCACAACGGGAAAGTAAACTCAACCGGTACACCGTCTCATAATAGTAAATCAACATTGTCAAGGCTCTCCAGTGTCACACAGCGGAAATATAATAACAAATGCACATATAAGTATAGATAACCATCACCTCATGTCGGTCCACCTGTAGAACTCCATAATCATCCACCTGCTCTCAATCTTCCCATTTAAGAGTACTCAAGATAATAAGAAGTAAAGCATAAAACCTCAGGTCAGACAACAGTCTGGTGTAAGCGATATCAAATCTCAAAATACTATGAAACTCAATAATATATGGAACAGAGGTTATATAAAATAGACCCGACCTATCCCTCCAACCACAGAGTTGGCACATAAACGTAAGAAATATGCTACTCTATAACATCGTAAAAAGGGTATACCACACTCGGTATCTGTCAGGGTGCCTAGGTATCTCCACATATAATCCCTACTCTATACTAAGTAAACTTCAGGTATCTTGGTATCTCCATCCATACCCACTCCACACTAAGTCAATTCAGGGTATCCACGTATCCCTACCACAATACGTACCTAGTGTGACATCCCTAGGGTGACAAGTGACTAGTGACCAACCATAAAAAAACATAGCATCCATCAAACAATACTAACTGTCACCCAATGTGCCAGATATATGATAACCCATATGAACAACTGTCAAAGACTAGTGGAAATCCCGGTTCTCGATTGTGTTCACTGTACTCACCAGTTAGAAAACCCCGTACGGTTGTCTCTTGTGATACCTCTGTACTACCTGACTTCGACTCTATCGGTCCAGGGTACAAACTGGCGCTACCAGCCCTTCGGTGGCCCCGCATATAGTACCCCTACTTTGAACACAACCAGAACACTCCGAGTCTCAACGATCCCTAGGCACAAACACATCCATCGAGCCCTACTCACTCAATACAGATCTGAATACTACTGGCTCACTACAGTATTATGGGCATGAGCCCTAACACTCACCCCGGTTCACTATCTATAACATCACTCCAATCTAAGCCTCCATCCTCAATCTTGCTCACTGCTTGGGCTCTTGATCGAAGAACCCTACTATCATACCATCCAAAGCCCGAGGTCCATCATGATCTATATAGTCCTGATACTATCATCCCGGAGCCTACTCCATACATCATCGAGTAATTATCCACAATATCAGACTACCAGGTCGAAGCACCACATCCCCGCCTCACCATCAAAATCACCAGGTCGAAGCACCACACCCTGCCTCACCATCAATATCACTCGTCATAGGGTAATAACATCCAATCTCTAAACCCATCGGACGAACAAACCATCACGTCGGGCACCATGATATCTCATCGACGTCCAAGCCACATATTGGCCAAATCGCCTATCGACAGTGGTGATGGACATTGACCACTCTACTATGGTCAATACCATTCACCTTGGTCTTGTACTCAAATGAACGGTTAAGTATAGACCAAACGAAAACGTCTGACATCCACTCTGAAATCTAGATCCGTTGGCACATATCACAAACCTCTTCTACAGCTCATCTCGTTCATTAGATTCCCGCGTGTTCAGAACTCTAATGTACAAGATGCTATCTAAAATTAAATCATCGCTAATAGGCGTTTTCAACCAAAACGTCCAAATAATAAACAAGCCAAATAATCAAACATGCATCCATACATCCTTACATCCAAATAACCATACATCCATTCAAAACAACATACATACAACATAACAATCCATCCATATTAATTAGTATGGGAAATAACATCAATAATAGATTTAATCTAGTACTTCCCTAAATATGGCACGACGTTGGAAAATATGTGATATTCTTTATAAATCATTTAAAAATAATTATCTATTTTTTATAAAAATATAGTTGTTGTATATATATAATATCACGTTTTAAAACCAAAAATCATTCCCGAGCATCAATATAACAATAAACAACCAATCATAGTAAAGTGAGAGACAATATCACTCACTTTAGCCAAATCTATCCAAACAAGCGCCAAAATGTCGACCTCGCCATCACGAGCGCAACGTGGATGGGTCGATCTCGACCAAACGTCATCGATCCAAAATCCGCCATGGTCATCGCGTAGCTCTTGATGATACGATCTCAATGAATCCAACTGTATGATTTTTAGTGTAGCAGATTTTGAGAATTTAATTTTTGAAGAGGAGGATAATTGGTTCGGCCATGATTTTCCTTTTCTCTGAAGGCTACAGTGAATGATAATTTGGGGGGGGGGGGAAAGGATTTGGAAATTTATAATATTATTATATTTCATTTATTTAATTCTCAAATAAATGGTCACACATTTTGAGTCCGTACGTTCACACGACGCGTCCGATCGCCACGAAACTCGTCTGTGTACATCACCTCATTTTTCGGGATCCAATGGCATTAACCGCGTCTCCATTTGAGACTGCGCCTTGGAAGACTAATTTCACGTATTTCAAGACCGTTTTGGCCATCCGATCGTCGGATCTTGAAATATAGCGATCCTTATACTCATTTTAATTTGTAAAGTCAATCCGAACTCAACGGAAGTAGTCTCAAGTCCTGATTCGGCCTTATGCGTAAAATCACATTTTTGGGCCTTGATTTAATTAATGATTAAATATTTAAATATCGATCATTAAAAATACGGATCGTTGCATCGACAGTCCTAAGATATTGTATAAACCATTCAGGTATTCCATGAATGTGTGGTCTTGTGCGAGTAGGGTTCCCTTGTCTGGAAGAAGATTGTTTATCAGCCATATCAACTATTTGTAGGTTATACCTATAGTGATGGTTTCCTAAGATAGTATTTACATGTTGAAAGAAACGGGTTGCCTAGTGTATATGCGTATGTTCAAGAAGATAGGGTGTGTATATATATAGTAAGAATTCTTTGAAAATTCTTTTTGAAAAACCTTTTTCAACAAATACGTCTCTCATACGTATAGTTTTACCCCATTGATCGGGTAACCTAGGTTTTGATACCAAATGTAACAATCCACCTTGGGACAAACCTTAATTTCGACCCAGAAATGGCCCATCGAAACTTAGATCCATTCTAAGGTAAGTTGTTGGTAGAACTAAGAAAGTAATAGTATAGAGCCATAACTAAACTTCCATAACTCACAGCGGATGGAACAAAATATAATAACAAAGTGTACCCATTTATTTCAAAAACCATAAAAATGTCATAATACAAAATTCCATAAAAGCCGTAACATAATATTCGTTACAACAACTGTCTAAATACATTGGTACACATAAAAACAAGTAATAATAACAAATACTGCCACAAGCCAAGCTTCTCCATCTCGAAGCATCGTCACCTCCATCACTGCATCCTTAACCTATGTTGTAATAAGGAGGGTGTTAAAACAATAAGTGTTTGGTGAATAAAAACCTCGTGTCTTACCATTTAATACTTCTTTATAAGGAAAAGAGGCATGTCCGACCACTTAATACTTTACATTCCAGAAGCAAGTTTCTAGAATTCCATATCCTAGGTCATAAACATCTAATAATGTGAGAGACAGTACCCAAGCCACTTAATACCCTTTATTGGAAACTAAGCAGACTCTGATCATTTAATACCTTAATTAATGCAGATCCCATCAGTTAATACCTATTTCCAAGGTGTGCTCTTCAACAGTACTATCTAGCTGACATCATATGGAATCTCTTAGGCCATTTAATACTTCCATGTGGAAAATAGGCAGACTCTAGTCATTTAATATCTTAATTAAGGCAGACCCCATCATTTAATACCTATTTCCAGAAATAGTCCCCCTCATTGAGATACCACCTAACGTTAACCCTTGGCTATTTAATACTTCATCTGGAGAAAAGAGGCGGATCGAACCACTTAATACCTCAAGACTCCGAAGGTGGCCCTTCATCTTATGGCCCATACTCATAATGACGTCTTACATTAGTCCGCCTATTTGTAGGAACTGTTGCCAGATTAGCTGGGCAGATTTCCCTACAGCATTTGGGACCAACCTCGCGTTATTACAAATGGTAATTACAGCCGTTGATTTTAGAGACGAGTAACAGAGTGGCGAGGCAGTTTTGATCGTTCGATCGACTCTGCAGCCAACAGATATATCTATTTATTAGAGATTCAATGGCGAGGCAATGCAATTTATTTTTTATTTATTTTGAAATTATAAAGATGAGAATATGTGAGAATATTCTTGAGCTATACTTTATTGAAAGTATATTTTGAGATTTTATAATCTATATTATATACATTGAATGTTTTAAGGGAAGAGTTATAAGAGGATTTGAAGATTATTTTTAAACTATTTAAGTGGTTTAATAAAAAGAGTAAACAGAATTTAAACCCTTAATTTATTTTGAGGAATATTATTATGGATTTACAAATTTTTTGGAAATTAATTTTTAAGCAAGAGAAGAAATTTGGACTTTTATTTGAGTTTTATATTACTTACTAAGTAATATAGTAAAGAGTTTGAAAATTTTCAAATGTTGAATTGAGATTTAAAATTTAAAAGATGTTGAGAAAAATAAGAAAAAAAAATCGAAATATCTTGGATTGAAAAGTAATTTGAGCTTATATTCTTGTTCTTGAGTTCACTCTATTCTTGTGCTATTGTTAACGACGTGCATTTTCGCGGTCGTTCGAGTTTGGTGGCCTCGTGAGAAGCCATTTTTTGTGATTTATCTATCTTCTCTATTGAGTTTATCCTCGTTGTGAGGATGTTCTTTCCGTATTATTATGCGGAAAATTGTGTTGATGATCGTTTTTGTTGCTTAGAGTTTGGGTTTGAATGAGTTTGATCCCGACTCTATTCGTAGAGTTTTGAGAAATCTATCTTATTTGATAGATTATTTGTTGAGCTTTTTATTGAGTATTGATTCGAAGATAGGATATCTTCGAAATTCTTTCGAGTTGCATGGAAAATTCGATGGTTTGCTAATCACCATATTAGCATATGATGGACCGTTGGATTAACCAAGGGATTTTTTCCTTATTTCTCTCTACCATTCTATGTTGAGAGTATGAATGGTTTGAGTTTTGAGCTTGTTTAGCACCTTTGTTGATTGAATTTTTATGTTGTTTACAACTCTTTTTCTAGAAAATTGCGGGGACGCAATTTTTGTAGGGGGGAGTATGTAACAACCCTGGTTTTAGCGATTACCTAAGAATATTAAATTATAACGACAGTTATAATTTAATAGTGTGAATTAATAATAAATGAGGAATTTAAATTGTTTATTGGGAATAAATAATATGTTTGAGAATAAAAATATGAAAATAGAGTTTTGGAAACTTTATTAAGATTGTTTGAGATAATAAAATGAGGAAAATGTGTTTTATTTAGAGTTAATGCAATAATTTTGTTAATTATTGCTATTTACTTCTTTTAATGATTTTTAAAAGAAGTAATTAATTTTAAGATGAGACATATTTGAAATAATGATGGAATTGAGTTTAAGAATATAATTTAAGTGTAAAATTATATTTGAAATGGGTTATAAAATTTTATTACACAAAAATGTGATTTTTGTGTAATTTATAATGTTAATTACAATGAGATTTGTAATTGAAGATGTAAATTTGTTATTTACTTTAAAATAGAGAAATGTGTTAATTAAATGTTTTAAAAATATAAATAATCTTTTATTTTGAGTGTAAAACTTTTTATTATCATGAATATAAAGTTTTATAATTTTTAGAGATGAAATGTAGCTTTAATTAATAATTTGATTTGTGAGAAAACATTGTTAATATGTAATTGTGGCTAAATTATGAAGTTAAGCTAATTTTCTTTTAATTTGAACTTTAGCCCATTAACTAACCCTAACCTTAGCCTGTTAACTTAAGAAATGAGAAGTGAGAAGCTGTTGTACGTACATTCATTTTCCTTTTCTCTGTTAAACTTCTGAAGCTCAAAACAATGGCTGTCTTCTTCATCTCCTCTAAATCTATGCTTAATTACCAAAAATAAAAGGAAAATCTATGTTTTAATAAGAGAAATTAAGAGCTAAACTCAGATAATCTTCAATATAAAACTAATCTCTCTATCAAAATCTAATTCACAGTGATATTTGTTAATTTTTTCTTCTCTATTTGGTTTGCATGTTTCTTTCTTGAGTTCTGTCAGGTTGTAGAAGTTCTGTACATGGCTAAAGCTTGCATCTTTGGCCACTAAATCGTAGTTTAATATTCATGAAGGCAAGGTGAGTGTAAAACTCACATCTTCTAGCTAATTGTTGCTTAAAAATGTTGCAATCTGTGAATTACTGAAGCTGAAACAAAATTAGCCATAACTTTTTCGTTTTTGATCGGAATTTGATAATTTTGGATGTTCCGGAAAGCATAAATCATGTGTTACAACTTTCATGTTTTGAGTTTTCTGTATTTTTGAGGTTAGCTATGTCAAAATCTAATATTTCTACTGCTAACCCGAGAGCAAAACCAATATTTGCTCTGTGCTTGAACCTGAAACGAAATTGGTCATAACTTCTTCGTTTCTTAACCGATTTTGATAATTTTGGATTTTTCAGAAATATTAAATCATGTGTTGCAACTTTCATGTTTTGAGTTTTCTGTAATTTTGAGATTAGGTATGTCAAAATCTAATTTTTCTACTGCTAACCCGAGAGCAAAAACCAATATTTGCTCCGTGCTTGAAGCTGAAACGAAATTGGTCATAACTTCTTCGTTTCTTAACCAATTTTGATAATTTTGGATGTTCCTGAAAGCTTAAATTATGTGTTACAACTTTTATGTTTTGAGTTTTCTGTAATTTTGAGATTAGCTATGTCAAAATCTAATTTTTCTACTGCTAGCCCGAGAGCAAAACTAATATTTGCTCTGTGCTTGAAGCTGAAACGAAATTGGTCATAACTTCTTCGTTTCTTAACCGATTTTGATAATTTTAGATGTTCCGAAAAGCTTAAATCATGTGCTACAATTTTCATATACACAATTGCTAGTAGTATTAAAGTGAAAGGAAAACTTCCGTCATATAACTCTATTGACCTCGCATCCTTATGACTTAGCCATACATCAATTACTAGACACACACACTCATCTCACCGTTTCATAAATAAGGCGTTATAAGAAATCTTCTTTATTATGCCTTAAAATAATAATTAGGCTATATAAGAGTTTCCTCTTATTTCAACCTGCTAAAAAATAACCTTCCTAATGGGGGAAAAATAAATGAAAATAAATGCCTAATTAACTCCGCCATATAAGCAATATTATACGTTAATTGCGCAAACAGAAATAATATTCGCATATAATAAATTCTAAGTGCATGGATTTTATGCTCTAAACTAGTGTTAAATGTCAATTCCCTATTATTACAAAGACCTTTTTCTTCAAATTCCCAAGATTTCAACATTCCAAAATAAGGGATTCTAATATCGAAATAAATATTCATAACCAAAAGTGCAATAATAAACGTGTAAATAAAATAGAAACTCAATTTATTACACCAATTCAATGGAATATCCTAAACAATAGGAGTTGGAATCTAAAATCCATATTCTATTCAACTCCTCCTTTACAAAGAAATAGGTAAGAATAAGTGGTGTAAACTGCGAATAAGATTCGTAATCAAAACCCTCGATTTCATTGAAGAATCATAATTTGACCCAAAGAAGAAGGAGAAGTGGAATATACTTTGAAATTATCAAAAATTGCATAAACGAAAAAAAATTCCCTCAAATTAATATAAATAATTGAGAATCTCAACATAGAATTGACATTTCGAAATAAAAAGGAATTTTAGGGTGGATTTTTATCTATCGTATTTTCGAAATCCCAAAATTGCTAAGGCATATTCAAATCCAAAAAGAAATACAATAAACAATTACTAAAAAAATACTAAAGTTTCCAATCACAGATTAGCCTTTGCTTCACTTCAATGGATTTGTAGCCTTTCAATCCCTTTCAAAATCTCTTTTTTTTATATACACACACACAATAGGGAAGATGTATATATTTTTATTAGATTCAGAATAATTGGAGAGGAAATATAATAAGAATAGATTAGAAAATAGATTTGGTCCCTACCTGAATTCTCTATGGAGTTTCTGAATCTAATTTGGAGAGATAATAATGGCAGAGTTTCGCTAAATTCCCCAAAATAATATGAATAAAAAGTGGAGAGGATAGGGTTTTATTTATAGGGGTTGAAACGCATCAGAACCGTAGGATGAAAATAGGTTTAAACGTGAAAATCTAGACCATTCATACCCATAAACCCTAGCCGCCACTGCCCTTTTTCAGGCACGATCAGTCGACCGCCCCTCTTCAACTGGTCGACCGTTAGAGGTCGACTGGTCCTAGTAAAGGGGTCGATTGGTATGTTTATTCTGGAGAACTATTTATTTTCGTTGTTTTTAATTGATTTCTTTCCCCTAAACAACTTTAACGTTAAACGTTAATCAAACGTTTACTTAGCCCCCAAGTTAATTTTTAAAATTCAAATCCTAAATTTAAAAATTCTCATTTGTCTTCGAATTCCAAAATTAATTTAAATCTAAAAACTTAAAAAGCTCACAATTTCTTCATTTGAGCTCCATTTTCAGCATATTATATATGGAAATAGATCAGAATTTCACCACGAACGCAACGGAATAACTTTTGTGGCCAAATTCCAAATTTTATAAAATTTCCATATTCAATCCTTATCATATTTACTTCGTTTATTTATGGTTCATTTTATGGGGTGTTATAGCGTCGTAATATAATAATTCATTGATTGCTAGCCCTAAGAGCAAATAATAATATAATTTGGCTAGTTAGTCCTAAGAGGATAAATCTGTAAATACCGTCATATCTCAAGCTTGTAGCCTTTGGAGAGTAATATAACTCTCGACTATTAAGCTCTAAGGAGTCACCTCTAAAGGATACCACAAACTCCTAATTCATCTCTAAAATATAAGTGACGTCTACTCCTCAATAGTAATCGAATAAATAATACTTGAGCGTCCCATTCCACTCAGTATTACCTGAATATTTACTATAAGCTAGTAAACTACACTCATCAAACAATAAATATTCTATAATATTTATTGAATCTTTTTTTATTAAATATACACTATGCATAAGAATTTCCTTTTCGGAAATATTATTAAAACCCTTTATTTAACTTATAAAATTCCATATATTCCAATACTATTGAAAATTCAGCATTTTCGTTTTTAAAACAACGTTTATTTCCAAAACATTTTTTTTAATAAAATCACTTTATTTTCCAATCACTTTTACTTATTTTGAAATATACTTCAATCTAATTTCAAAACACTATAAATTATTTTCTAAAGTTATGCAATATCTTTTAAAACAAGAAAATCAATAAATTCAAAATTATAACCAATGGAGGTAAATTCTCCAAAATCATCAATATAAATTTTATTGCTTGGCTCGAGTCAAATTACATCGAATTTTAGCCACTCATACAATGTACATACACATAAAATAAACTATGCATTAAAATGCAGGTGAACAGCATCTCCTTTGCATCTTGGATAATTCGACATACATAAAGCCCCACAATCTAATCTGAAAATCATATCCAATATTACACAATCAATCCAATATCCTAAACAAACATTTAAACAAAGCAACTCAATCAATATTCACAATCAATTCAACCAAGTAATGCAATCTAATCGATATATATATATATATATATATATATATATATATATATATATGTGTGTGTGTGTGTGTGTGTATGACGCAATCATGGGTGGATGCGGTATGGGGAATAAATTCTTCTAAGGATAACGTAAAGGACATGGATCTACACTGCGTACAACTGACTAAGGAAGATGAAGATATTCAATTTTTTATTAAACGAAGAGTAATAATCAAATTGCTTTTGACAAATGGAGAAACTCGCCGATGATCTACGTTTTACGCACCCGGCCTCTATACATGCAGTTCATCGAATTCGTGCAAAAAATTGGAATCCATCAGGTTCTTTTGATGTTTATTATAAACCATGTGGATTTATTATTATCAGATTTGAAAAGCTGGAAAACAGTGTTAGTATAATTGAATCTGGACCGCATACATATAATTCAAAAACAATGGTTATCAAGCAGTGGAAACCTAGTCTGAAATTGACCAGAGATTACTTGTCCACAGTTCTTATATGGGTTAAGTTGCTTGATTTAGATTTAAAATTGTAGAATAGAGATGCCATAAGTAGGATTGCATCTATGCTTGGTAAGCCTATTCGAATAGACTCAAACACAGCAAAGAAAACTCGCCAAAACTATGCGAGAATCCTCTTGGAAGTTGATGTCCATTTCTCATGTCCTTGTCAATTAAGGGTTTGATTTTTGATGGTGAGGAATTCAACATACAAGTTTCATATAAATATAAACCTACCCCTATAAACATTATAAGGTGTTTGGTCATAATACTCGGAAATGTTCTATCTATGCACCTAAACCATGACAACAGAAGGCTCGGTAGGCAGATTGGACTGAGATCAACTCAAACACTATACACTCTTCTAGTGATTCAAACCTGTATACTTATAAAGATGCTAAACAAAATAAGGTCTCATCGGAAAATACAACATCCCAAGCTTCATTGATAATAACAAAGCCAGGGAAAACAAAGGAGTACACATTTATACAAATGAGGCTAATAAACAATTACCTATTTAGAAACCCAGAACGACTATAGGAAAGGCAAAGCAACACCCGGGAATTACATTGCATAAACCGTTTGATTGCTTGCGGAAAGAGGAATTTGCTTCAATTTCCACTACACCACTTCCAAAGTCTGGTCCGCAAAAGGCTCACAGCTTAAGGTGACTGCACCTGAGATTCCTGAACGTGGTCGTGTAATCATTGAAGATGTTAATGATACCTCTATTTCATAGGATTTAGGTGCAGCAAACGACTACTTTGATGATTCTTACCAAGACTTTTAGACAATGTAGCGGTAAATATTCAAGAGATTCCAACTATGACAGAAGATGTAGATTTTTCTAATATGGTTTCTGCAAACCTTGCCTACTTGTAGAAACAAGAACAAAAATTCACTAAACCATTTGCAGCTCCACCTAAAAGACGAAAAAGGAGCTCTGGGGATATCAAATGAAAATATAGAAAGGGATTACAAGGGTTCGGCAGAGGATCACTATGCTTTCAAGCCCCTTTACCCTTGCAGACTTAGGTATTAGGGTTTAATGGGAATTACTTTAAGCTTTTAGTTTGTTCGACTTTTCAAAGCTTATCGTATGAGCTACAGTTGATATGCATGAAGAATTGGTAGCAAACTCGTAAAAAATTCTTTTGTGGGTTTGTTTGTAAAATATATTAGATCGACTATCATTTGCAGATAAAAGTGCACCTCCTGAAGCGCTTCAACCACTGGTTAACTTCATACTCTGACAAATGCTGCTGTGTATGCATGGAGACTTGGTGGCAATGAATTACACTGGTCCATTCAAGATAGGGTATAGTTTGATTTTAGTAGATTTTAGTCTAATGTTTATGGGTTAGTCTAGGTTGATATTGGAGGATAAGGGACCATGTCTTGTAAGGCGAAGTGTATTGTTTGTTTGGTGTATTTGTACATATGTGTGTATTTCAGATATATCTATTAAATAATAGTAAAGCAGAAGAATTTAATGTTCCCTTATTGATTCTAGGGAATTCCTCTGCTCTTCTTCATTCTCTTCAGATATTTTATTTTCAAATCTCTTCAATTTATTATTGTTATAATTATTACAATGTTTTTACCGTTTCTCTTTTCAAAAGTTTTATATTTAAATACAAACATTTAATAAAATTTTCAATTATTTGTAGATTTCTCTTCTTTTGTTACTTTAATTACATTTAAGTCCCTGTTTTAAATTTAATTAGATGATATTAACTTTAAACTATTTAAATAAATATAATTAACAAATATTCACTAATTGATCTAATAAATTCTTAAAAAATGACAATTCAATATGTGTTTCATATTCATATTGACAAAATGATAAAACTAATTTTTCATTCAAGTCCATATAGTTTAAAATTTCCGTGATTACATGCAAATTAGTATGATGTTCTACTAATTTTTTCCTCTATCATTTTACACTTAAATATAAGCGATTTAATGCAATTATTTATGGGTTTCTCTCCTAAGGTTTCTTATATTATTTTACATTCAAGTCCATATTTTATTTGAATTAATTAAGTGATCTTAAATTTAAACAATTTAAATAAACCCAATTAACAAATATTTATTAATTGATCTATTAAATCATAAAAAATGACAATTCAATGTGTATAGCACAACATTCCTATTGACAAAAATGATAAAACTTCTTTTTTCATTCAAGTCCATATGATTATAAATTTTTACAATTATATACAAAAGTTTATTAAATATCATTACGTTATTCTATATTCAAGTTCACAAAATTTATTTCTTTTTAAAATTAGTATTTTTAATACAAATAAATATACATAATTTTTGCCTTCTAAAGTTGGTATTTCATTGCAAGTAAATATATATACATAATCTTTTCTTCTTAAAATTGGTATACCATTACAAACATATATAATATTTTTTCTTTTTAAATTTGATATGTCAAGCGAATTTTTGGTCAGTGGTGAAATTTATTTTTGTGAAGAATGACATTGCAGTTGATGATAAGTAGTGAATGTTTGTAATTTATGATGCTGGAAAATAATAAAAAAATTCAGTTAGAATGTTTTTGTAAAAAAAATTACATTTTGACTGTTTATATTCGTAATTTAGGATAACCAGTGGGCAAATATTATACTATATTTTGATTAGAAATATTTTTTCTTTTGTATTTTATCATCTTTTAAAGGTAAATGTTAAATATTTTTTTGAAAATTTTATTATAAATTAAAAATATTGAGGTATGAAACATTGGATTAAAATTCATTTTTTTATAATTGAAATGACAATGTGATTTGTAACGTTATAGGTTTTATTTTCACTCAATATTTCTTTTAGCAGTTAAATAAATATTTTGTTTCACATTGATAATATTATATACTTATTTTGACAAAAATATGCTATAAAAACTATAAATGCATATAAATATGTTGATTCATTAACATTACACTTCCAGTTTTAGGTATTTTCGCTAATTCTTAAGTAATATTTGAAATTCAATGTGCATAGTGTTTACCTTTCAGTCAAATATATCAAAAGCTTAATGTCAATTTCAAAATCTATGTACATAAATATTTATCCATAAAATTTTATAAAATATTAATTTCAAAATTGATTAAAAATACTACTTTTTGTTTATTTGCTTAACAAATATTGAATCCTGAAAATAATAAATCTATATATCACTCATTTTCATCTACACAAATGATAATTTGATTATATTCAGAAGTACGTAAACCTTATAACAATAATTATACACCTAGAAATATACGAAGTTCAATTTAGAACTCATTTATTCTAACAAATTCACCACATATTGCATAATAAATTCTATTCTTCAAAAATATTTATATCATTTTTTTCAACTACATATCGTGTGCAACGCACGGGTTACACACTAGTTTTATTCAATAAAAGAACCCATTTTCAATACACACACATACATAAATATATATAGCATGCGAAGGAGAAAGATATAAGAAGTATAAAACTCACTGAAACGATGCTTTCTCAACTAAATTAGCGACTACACCTCTGCCGGCAACAGGTCGAAGTTTCCTCCATCATCGTTAGCTACCATCTATGCCTCTATCCTCTACCTAACACACACGCAAGATCTCAAACTGCATATGCCTTCAAGGTTGTCGCCATCCCCGTCACAGCCCATGCACTGGCCATCACCACCATGTCCTTACTACCAAACCATGCCTGTACACACGCCTCCATTTCATCACTTCCTTCAGGTCACAACTTCATAACATCACGGCTCGATCGCACCTTCAAACAATCGCGCTGTCAGTCTTTAGCTCACTCCAACCACCATAATCGTGTCTCCTCCCCATGGCAGTGTCGACCACGATTCACGACTTTTTTTCTCTTTTCTATTGTTGTGATTTTTTGTAATTTGGGCGATTAGGGTAGAAAATTAAATGGGGTACGGGTTTTGGGCTAGAATTGGTGAAGTATGTGGAGTTTTCCAGAAAACGAGAGAAGAGAGGGAGTTAAAACGGGCTTGGGCCTCAATAAGGCTCTTGTTTAAATTAATTCATTTCTCTCACTTTTATTTTTAAATAACCCTTTCAATTTATTTGCAAATTTATTTTAATTAAATTTTTAATGTATTTTTACTCGATTCAATAACTTATATTTCGATAATCACACAAATTCTTCAATTCAATACTTGTTTATTCTTTTTTCCCATTTTTTTATCATAAAAAAATTATTTACACCTTAAAATATTTTATATTTAATTAAAAAAATTTATTTAAATTTTAGTACATTTTTCGAAAAGAATTAATTAATTTAATTCAATTTGTTAAAACAAAATCTTTTGTTAATTGCCTTCAATTAAATGAATATTTACTTTCAGAAATAATAATTATCAAATATTGAATTCGAACAATTTCATTTTAATATTAATTCATTTAATTTACAGTGTAGAATGCATGGCTGTAATAGACTTCCCCCCCTAAAGAAAATTGCGTTATTGTAATTTCTTATAGGGAAATGTCATACACAAACCCGAACTTTCTTTATATTTTTGATTTTCTATAAGCTTACACAATCTTGAATGTCGTTCTTTAACAAACTTCTCATATCGTATGCTATAGATTCATTCAATAACTTTCTATTTTTCTCATATGATAATTTGTGAAATTTTTTCCGAGTGTCAGATTTTTCAAAAAATTTCGATAGAGTCTTCTTTGTATGGAGAGCATTTTGAAAAATCAAAACACAATACACCAAATTATGTGTATATATCCCAATTAATGGAGTATCCTAAAACATGGAGAAATAATATAATATCACATCATAAATCGATATAGTGTAAAAGGTACCTTTTTATTAGCATTTAGTGAGCTATTTCGCGAGCAAAAGCAAGCCAACATCGCCTACTTATCCAAATAAGCTCTAAAAGTACCTATACATAACATGAACATTAGTCCCATATATAAAAGGTAAGACAAGAATGCATTAATCTACTATCATAACAACATAATGTTTATATTTAACCCACTTCCCAACAAACTTCCAAAGGTCAAAAAATATAAAATTAGGGTTGGATTACAAATGTAAAGTTGTTTGTGTTATAGCTTTCCAAAAAAACTTTCGGATTGCAAAAATGTCAACTACAATTCAAGTTATGAGAGTTTTCCCCTAAGTAGTAAATTCTAAAATGAATACATAAATCTAGGACCACTTCACAAAATGGCAATTTTAGTCTAGAAATCGATATAATTTTGCAAAACTCTTAACATGAAAGTTGTTGCACGTGTTCTTAGCTTTCCAGAAAGTGAAATATCGTTGAAGTTGGACAAACCATTCAAAAGTTATGGATAAATGAATTTCAGCTATGTTACATGAAAATTTCAATTTTAGAACATCAATATACATTGTTTTCAATTCCTGTTTATATCATAGCCAACTTCAAATTTTCGCACTGCATTTCAAATAAAAATTATTCTTTAATAACATAGCTTTCTAATGAAATAAAATTCGTCAAAAATAGACCGATGTTTTGAGATTTATAGTCTAAACAAATCACTGTTTTTAACTCTAAATTATACACACCATTGAAACAAACTTTTCTATTCAAAGTGCATTTCACAAATACAAATTTCAAGTTTAAGTTAAAAACTTCAAGTAGAATTCCATTTAGCATTAATTACAAAACATTTCTTACAAAAGAACAACACTTTCTTACTAAAAAAAATAACTCTTCCACATAAAATGACTAGAAGCTTTAAAGGCATTTCAAACTCATTTCTAACCTTGTTTCACAATTCATACCTTTTTAAAAATAAATCAACTTCCTTTCTTAAAAGCTTTTCTACTTCAAAATCTATAAAAATATTTATGTTTAACAAATTTTAAATTCGAACTAGATATAAATCATCTTATTTTAAACTGAAAACAATTATAACTTAAACTCCATTAATTTGTTACAAAATGACACTTTCAAATCCAAACAATACTCACATAATTATACTTGCATTAAAAATACTTCCATAGTGTATATATTCCAAAGAAATGTATATAATTCTTAATTTTTTACTAAAGTTCCTTCTATCAAAATCCTTATAAAATATAGCTTGGAATCTATTTTAATAAAACTAATATTCAGATTTAAACTAGATTCTGATAGTGTTTTACTACGAATTCCCATTTAATAAAATAGCTTTAGAAGTTTATATAACTCGTAGTATATTTTCTTCCAAACAAGTTTTAAAATAATTAACATCTTTTCATAAACTCATTACTAATATTAATTTTCCAAAGTTTCAATTTCTTTCAAAATTCAGCTTATCATAAATATTAATTATTTTCTAAAAATATTATTTACAACACTTCCAAAATGTTAACACTTCTTTTTCAAAATAGTAAATCTTTTTTATAATGCATCGTTCTAGTGTTTAGGAATCCCCATCGAATACATGCGCACCTGCACCGCCAAGAATTTTTAAATCACTCGACGGACTGATTACCACCAAAATAAACTACTAAAATATTTTCAATCACCTTATAAAAATCAAAGACTATTATTATTTTCAAATCATTTGTTTGCTTTTATTAAAATATTTATTTTTCGTATATACATCCCATTCATCAACCATTAACAATAATTAAAATCATCCCACAACATCCATAAAATCAAACAAGCATCAATACAATAATAGACACATTTTCAAACAAGCAAAACAACCGCCATCAGCGGAAAACAATCAATCGGTTTCTGCTGCACAACTCTGATCATTGTTGGATTCTTTACTTAAACTTGTCACACCACAATTTAGAATTGTGAAGTATTTATAACGTGGGATTCAGATTAAGTTCTTTTACAACTTCTCTAACTGAACTACTACATTCTGATTTAAGCCAAACAAAGCTCTATTAATCATCATCAATGCTGACACTACTCGTCGGGCTAACGACTACTTACTTCACTACCTCCTTCAACAACTTCTACTTCACAAGGAGATAACACATGGAAGAGATAGAGATAAGGAATACATATGTGTATGTATAAGTACTTTGTTACGTGCGATGCATGTGCAAATGAGAAATATGTTAGAACTTCTATTCTATGATTTTGATGACAATAACCATACAATCATAAACATACAATATATTCCATCTATTTGCAGATAAATGCTTCGAGGATTCACAATAGCACGACTTGAAGATGATTAGTAGAAGAAAAGAATCATTGGTATTAGAGAAGCTATTATAGTATGTTATAGTCATAGATTGATGGTTTGTAAAATCTCCTTTAGTAGTGTTTACACAAAATTGCACATCAGTTTTTTTACAAGATTCTTCACTATTTATTTTTAAAAGTGCACAAGCATCAGACGTCTGTCCACAGAAGTCAGATGTCTGACTAAGCTCTCTACCTACAACTTTTATAAATAGACAAACTTCTGAATTTTTAACCCAAACGTCTGTCGGAGCTCACTGGTTAAAAAATATACAACTAGACAGACGTCTGAATTTTATCCCAGACGTCTGAGCTGGGTAACGGACTAAAACTCTTAAAATCCACTTACTTCATTCTAATAGTTGCATCCACATCTTTTCATTACATCTCTTCTTCCTTAAGGATTGCAACCCTTAGACTGAAATAGAACATACTAGAGGATGTTACTCCTCAAGAAAACTCTATAACACCTATAAATATGTTAAGTTTTGAGAAAAAATCTTACTGGAATTTTCTAAATTTTTTCTCTTTACTCTTTGCATACTTTTATTTCTAAAAGCAATCAATACGCTGTTTTCTTCCTGAAAACAAAGTCTCACATACACATACTACACAGAGGAGATTATAGGAAGATTTGTACTATGCAGTCAAAATCAGTGTTACTAAGAACACATACTTATCAAGGAAAAACTTTCTGTATCAAGCCTATTCCTCTGGGCGAAGTGAGGATTGTTTACTAGTTTAAAACCAAAGGGGAGCTTCGGGACTGGACGTAGGACGGGTGGTCCAAACCAGTATAAAAATTCTGGTGTGATTGTTACTTTACTTTTATTTATTCTACTCTAGTAGTTATAAGTTAGCTTTTTATTACACTTGCATATTAAGATATAAATACACGATCCATACATGCTTTCATTTGGTATCAGAGAACGATTATTTAAAATTATAGTAACACGTAATTGAAACACATTTAATATGGCAAGTACATTTCAAGAAGGTCAGTCCACTGCACATCCTTCACCATTCACTAAATCTAATTATGCTTATTTGTTTACACGATTGCGTATTTTTATAGAAGCTAATGGTCTAGAAATTTGGTTAGCAACTCAAAATAAATATGAAGCACCAAACACAGACATAAGCACTTGCATAGATGTTCAAAAGAATACAACAACAAATAATGCTAAAGCCATGAATGTTCTATTCTGTTCACTTGACAAAAATGAATTTTCACGTGTCATGTTGTGCACCACTGCATATGATATATGGCGTAAACTATAAATCAGTCATGAAGGCACAAACAAAGTTAAACAAACAAAGATTTCCATTTTACAAAATTAATTTTCTTCTTTTAAAATGAAAGCAAACGAATCTATCAGTGATATGTATGCTAGATTTCAAACTATTCAATACGATCTTATAGCACTTGGAGTCAAATTTATAGACTTTGATTTAGTTACATGTATTTTAAATTCCTTAACTAATGAATGGGAACGAAAAGTGTTGGCTATAGAAGAGGACAATGATCTATCTCAACTAAAAGTTGAAGAATTAATAGGAAATTTGATATCGTACGAAGCAAATTTGTAGGCAAGAAAAGAACAAAATAATGAAAAGAAAATATATTTTTTGAAGCCAATGATAATAATTCAGACTTAGATGAAGAAAAGATCGCATTTATTGCCAAAAATTACAACGAATTCAAGAAATTCAAAAAGACGGCGAGATCTCAAAACGGAGGAAATTCAAATTCATCCTACCAAACTTCAATCAAATGGTTTGGATGTGATAAGTTCGAACACATGAAGAACAATGCCCAGAACTCAACAATGAAAAAAGAAAAGCAAGTTCGAGAAATTCAAGAAAAGAAAATGGGCTTTTCAAGTAACTTGGGATGACTCAGATTCGTCTTCATCATCAGACAATGGCAACAATAGTGATTCTGAGCAAGCCAATGTATGCTTCATGGCAAACACTGAGGAGGTATGTCATGATCTTACTTATAATGAAACTTTGGAACTTAGCATGGAACTAGATGACAAATATAGAGAAATTAAAAAGTTAAATAAAGAATATATTTCTAAAATTAATTATATGGAGCTTGAAATAAGATTATTAAAAGATGAGAAAACCATTCTAGAAGAAGAATTAGAAACTACACAAGAAAAATGTTAAAATCTTTCTAGTCAAAATGATTCTTTATTATGTGAAATAGGAAAAGTTAAACTAGAAAATGATGATATTAGAAAAGAAAACATTAAATTAAAGGATAATCTAGAAGCATCAAAAATCAAAATTTCTTATATTAAAAATGAGTTAGATAAGTTTACAAACAATGTTTCAAAATTTCATAAAGGAAAGTAGAATTTGGACAATTTGATCAAAATTTCTAAACCATCTGGAAATCGAAATGGATTAGGTTTCAAGGAAACTTCAAAACATAAAAACTATAGCTCACTTTATAAAAGGTTCAAAAAGCAACATACTGGAGAAAAGGCTTCTAACTTTAAAGTAATAAAAATATAGATTCCAAAATTTGGTAACAAATTAATTAAACAAAAACACATAGATAACTATTTAAAAAGTGTTGTTCATAACAAAAATTACTCTTTTAAAGGTCCCAAATCCTCCTGGGTATGGCAACCTTCACTCTCTAACATTTAGGACCCCAACAAAGGAAGTGAGTACCAACTAAATTGTTTTTATCTTGTAGGTACCCAGAAGAAAATCTAATAACAAGGAGAAATGGATACTTGATAGCGGATGCTCCAAAAATATGACTGGAAATGCACAAATGTTATCGAATATAACATACAGAGATGGTGGTTCCATAACTTTCAGAGATAATTCAAAACAATTTGTTATTGGAATTGGAGATGTCATCAATGGTGGTATGTCTACTTTACCTGTTATTACAAATGTTCTTTTAGTTGAAAATAAAAAACATAATCTATTAAGCATTAGTCAACTTTGTAACAAAGGATTCAAAATTGATTTTGAAAAGAATAAATGCAACATATTTGATCCACTACAAGAAAAATTGTCTTTTATAACGCCCAAAGATAACGCTAGATTCTATAGGGTTATTGTTCCTATTAATTTTCCTTATTTAGCAGAGGAATGACTCCATAATGCTTTTTATTCCTCCGATTGTTTTCGTGCTCTCCTTTCCACCAAATTATTTCCCTCCCGCTTTTCATTCCAATTTTTTCCTATCTCAAAAACCAGAAGAAAACCTAATTTTCCATCTCTGCTAAATCCTAAAATCACTCTGTCCCTAATTCACCCCTTCAGATCCATTGTACCCTCCAAGCAGCCACCGCCATGGTAAAGTAATCAGAGCTCAGCACAAAGGAGCTGGTGGAATATTCAAATCGCATACCCACTATCGCAAGGGACGACTTGCTTCTCTTCCTTCGACTTCAGGGAACATTATAAAATTGTGAAGGAGTAGAGTGCAATAGCTTGTTTACTAAAAAGCATGGAAGGTCCACGACCGCTTCATTCTTCTTTGAATTTCCAATTTTTCACTTTCGCTCTCCTCTTTAACTAATCTGGTGAGCTTTCAATTTATCACTTTCAATCTTTCCAATTTAATGGCTATCATTAGCTTGTAAATAGATGATATTGTCTTATTTGTTTTGGATCTGCTTAGGATTGTTTAGCTGTAGTATATATCTTGGGTATTTGAATAAGATGGTGTATGTTTGTAAGGTTCTAGATTTTTTTTCCTTTTTCTAACGATTGGTAGTATGATTTGTATTTCTCATATAACTTCTCACGATTCTCAATCCACCATGTTTCAACCCTTGGAAAATGTACAAAAATTGGTAGGAGAGCGAAAACTATTGAATAGTTTAGCGGTTAGTGCACTACCATAAGCACAACATTTGATGTTAACTGGATGCAGATCAGGGGCAAATCATCATCTAGGCTCGTGGTAGGTACATGCTTTTGGAAGGCACGACATCGGCCCATTGGCCCTGTTAGCCTTGGATTTTGATGCAAATAAGCTCGCTATGTTTATAGTCTCACTTGAGCTAAAAAATCTTTAATTTTGTTGAATTTTTGCATGTTGTGTTGTAAAATATAATAAGATTTTTTGTCATAATGTTAAGATTGCCTTAACATGATCTTTATACCTGTTCTATGAATCAACTTTTTTTGTTGAATGTATAATTTCACTCGTTAATGATAAGGTTTACTTGATGTGCTTGTTTTCTTCCTTTGATTTTTGTAGCGTATTGCAGATTCCTACCGTGATAACAATCTTATTAGATAAGGCCCAAATGACACATACTGAACAGAGGAAAGATAGAACAGATTGAACTGTTGATTAGATTTGATATCCAATTACTAGGTGAGTTTAAAAGGTTACTAGCTTTAATCATTTAACATATATTACTTGTGCCATTTATAGCTTATTACTTCATGTTTACTATCAGGAATGAAAATCTCCACTTGCTAAGAATTTTGCATTATTTTCTTTCATGCCCTAACGCTTGATGATCAGGTACGTTATTTTTCTTCCACGTTTATCTTATTTGTTTTGCATTGAATTTAGGCATTCGCATTTTCATTCATCATTTCTCATATAATTTATTAAAATAAACTGATTGTTCGACTTAATAAACAAGGGCCCTGTAGCTTAATAAACAAGAATTAAAAGCTCCATATGGAATGAGAATCAAAGTCAATAATGCCCGTGTCATAGATCTGGTCCTTGATATTATGTTTGCAGGGCGCATGGTTCAAATCAGTACAAAAATATTATGGAAAGAGCCTCTGTTTTGCAGGTGTTCCAAATCTCTTTGTTTATTTCAATAATTATGACAGTAAAAACGGCTAATTATTAAAATCAAATAAATTAAAGTGGAGTATCATTAAGCACAAAAGTTACAACTTCGTTGATTTCACTTTAATTAGCATGAGGTGCAGTAATTAGATCCAACAAAAACAAAACTACATCATAGAAGCTTCTATTTTATATAACATTGTTTGTGCATATTAGAAGGTGACTAAACTACTGAAGGAAAACATATAACGAGGAATGTGGAATCAGTTTTCTGTCTGCTTTTGGTTCTCCTCATTAAGCGTTTCACATCACCTCTTTAGCTGCTCAAAATCCCTTTCTGTCTGCTTCTGCTTATTACTGTAGCATACAGAAATATTAACAAATGAATAATCTCACATCATTCTAATACAGTTAGCCAATTAAATAAACTATACAGTAATATTCTTTTAATTGATGGAAAACTTGACTTGTATTTGCTCAAACTTTTCCGAACCGTTAAGCTTACCATTGAAATATAATTTTTTATTCCCATTTAGAGCCATTGATGCTATGATGAGGCTATATATTGACTAGAGTTTCTAATCTGATCATGTATCAGTTTGAAGACGAACCCTTGGCTATCTAAGCTATCGATATTAAATGTTGATTATTTTCTTTACTATCCATTGATGCTTTATTTATCTATTACATTATAACAAAGTATAGAAAACACTTATTTAATGATTTATTTAATGATCTTTACTCGTGATTTTTTTGTGGTACTGAGTTTATGATATTCAATGCCATATCATTTTCTGAATTCTAACAAACGTGTTTTATATGTTTATTGTGATATTTTTATCATTTTTAAAGCAAATGTGTTTTAACTATTAAATAAGTTTATAATAATAACAATAAAATATTAACAAAGTTTATGAAAATTAACTAAGTTGATTATAAGAACTAACTAAGTGTATAAGAATAATAATAGTAGTAGTAGTAATAATAATAATTTCATTTTAATTGTCTGCTCTCCATATCGCTGCTTCTAATGGACAGCTTCAGGTTAACCTATTATTTTGATTGGCATGATAAAGTTCTTGTTCTTCACATTTTTCTTCTTCTGATTTTCATTATTTTTGGTGTATTTAGATGCTCTCTTTGTTGATGGATCGGTCATCGAATCCGGATCTTCTGAATAGGAATAAACAGGTAATGAGTTCGAAATTTGATTTTGAGCAGTGTTTTTATTTTGGGCATTTCTTAAACTATGTTTTTGGATTTAGACTCCATTGATGCTTGCTGCTATGCATGGGAAGATTGCTTGCGTAGAGAAGCTACTTCAGGCTGGTGGTAATGTATGTTTAATTATTTCTATTTTGATATGTTTGTTGATTTTGAACTTTGAATAGGAAATTTAATTGATTTAATAATATTTGGTGTAGATCTTGAAGTTTGACTCACTGCATGGAAGAACTTGCTTGCATTATGCTGCATACTACGGACATTCAGATTGTTTGAAAGCTATTCTATCATCTGCAAATTCTACTTCAGTTACTGATTCTTGGTACAAATCATTTAACACAGATGGCTGTTTGATATTTGCTTGCTTACATCTACCTTGAGAAAGTAATATTTTATTTTATAAAATTATAAGGGTTTTGCAAGATTTGTGAATGTCAGAGACGGTAATGGAGCTACACCATTGCATCTTGCTGCCAGGCAAAAGAGACCTGATTGTGTTCGTATCTTACTTGACAAGGGTGCTCTAGTCTCTGCTTCTACCGGTGGATATGGGTGTGTGACTTTGATATTTTAACTTTTAAATCATAATCAGTAAAGCTGGTGTGAATGACTGTGTGATTAACTCAATATAATTATTATATATATATATATATACGCAGATGCCCAGGAAGCACTCCATTACATTATGCAGCCCGTGGTGGTTGTCTTGATTGCATTCATGAATTACTTGCATGGGGCGCAGATCGGATTCAAAGAGATTCATTAGGGTATGCATCTATATCTAGGTGGCTCTCTTCTTAAAGTCGGACAATGTTAATTGAATTGATTATAAGACTTATAACATATACAAAATTACTTCATTTTTATGTGTGTATTTCTCATTGATTTTGTATACTTACATACACTCTTGGTCCTGTGCACGTCGAATAATTTCTTCTTTCTGTTCCTGTGCACATTGAATAATTCTTCTTCTGTAAGCCTTGTAGATACATAGATTGAAATTTTTGTTTGTACCTTACTCACATGGAAGCTTACCTTACCTCCCCTATTTACCTACTTATGACAATGTGTTGTGATATGCAGAAATATACCCTATGCTATTGCTTTAAAAAGAAAACACGAGGCATGTGCTGCTCTGTTGAATCCATCAACAGCGGAGCCTATAGTTTGGCCTTCTCCACTTAAGTTCATAAGTGAACTCAATGATGACACAAAGGTTTTACTGGAGAATGCTTTACAGGAGGCTAATAGAGAGCGAGAAAAGAGCATTTTAAAAGGGACAACATTTTCCTTGCCATCCCCTGCACATTCTGATGATAGCTGTGATGATGATATTTCTGAGGTAATCTACGTATATGCATGCTATATCATACAAAATTTTCAAATGTTACATAGTTCTTAGAAATATGCCTCCCAATTGGAAGGGTGCAAATATCGGTTTTCAGTGGCAGTGTATATTCCCTTTGGAAAACCTAGAATATGTGTTGTGATGTCGGTGTATGTTTTCCTGAATGTTTACAGATAGTGTTTGAGTTATCTGTGTATAGAAAACATATTCATATAAGAACAAATGTACATACATTATGTTTGACTCTAGTATTGTTATGTCCTTACAGGCTAGTGAGGCGGAGCTATGCTGCATATGCTTTGACCAAGTATGCACGATCGAGGTTCAAGACTGTGGACACCAAATGTGTGCACATTGCACACTCTCTCTTTGTTGTCACAACAAACCCAACCCAACCACTTTGTGCTTAACCCCACCATTATGCCCTTTTTGCCGTAGCACCATTGCTCATTTAGTTGTGGCCAATAGCAAATCAGACGAGGGATTAGACAATGATGGCAGCTTAGTCAAACATGGTGTAAGAGCTTTAGTACATGTTTTCATAGTCTCGCCTAAGTTTTATAATAAAAAGGTTTGATTCTGTCCTATTTGTATCTAAGAACAATGCTCATTCTTTTTACATGACATTTCTGGTGGTACTGGGAAATATGAAGCGTTAGACAAGAATGTTGAATATGTTGAAACTGATGGATTACCTCTTCAATGATAAAGTATAATTCAGACAGAAGACAACGTGTTGGAAATATTATCTACAAACTAAGTTTTCTTTTGAAATGTCAGTGTTGCACTTCTATCTGTTCTTTGAAACCACGAGTATTTTATTTCTTACATTTTTTCTTCATTGTAGTGTTAATTTTTAAAGTTCTAGTTTATGACAAAATGATTTTCATCACAGTTTTATATAATTATTTTCAAATTGTTCTGAATTTCAGGAAGTACTACCAATGACCGAAGACATGCATTAAGAAAGGCTTTGAGCAGTTCAAGTTCTTAGTGATGCATTTGGTACTTGTAGACGTTAACTTTGAACTATGTTGTCTTTTGTTCTCATGAATATGTATTGAATTTGGTAACTCATGTATTGAACTTATTTTTTGTTAGTTGATACTTTATTTTGTTATCATGAATATACGTTACATTTGCTGATTTTTTTTTCGTTCATACATTGTTCAAATCGTTATCTATTTAAAGAAGATTCATTTTGATTGTTATTATTAAAATGTAATAGTGGGGTGCATCAAATATATAGTAAAATAAAGCATAGCTCCTAAAAAGCGTTATAACTATATGACACAAGTGCTATAAAAAGATAATGCAATGTATGAGGTTAATGCCAAAGGATAGCGACAAATAGGCGTTATAAGTCATGCTCTTTTATAGCGGCTTCTTTATGCTATGAAATCATGCTCTTTTATAGCGGTTTTTTTGTGTGTTATAAATGTGCAATTCTTTTTTATAACATGTCGATATACAGCGTTTATTAAACCGCTATAGTTGTGTTTAATAGCGGCTATATGCCGCTATAAAAGACTATTTTTCTTGTAGTGATTAAAATAAAAATCTGATATTTGAAGGTTCAAGAAAAAGAAACATCTATTTCTTAAATAGGAAATTTAATAATTCCAGCGATTTATGCCTATCCGTAGATTTTAATGATCCATGGATATGACACAAACGGTTGTGTCACATAAACTTTTGGTTTATAAACAAATTAGCTAAGCACAATTTGGTTAGAGGTCTTCCTAAAATAAACTATAAGTAAAAAAATTATGTGATGCATGTCAATATGGCACATTTAAAAAGAGTTCTTTTAAATATAAAAAGGAAACTTCTACCAAACAACCTTTAGAATTATTACATCTTGATTTATTTAGACCTACTCAAGTACGTTAAATAAATCATAACAAGTATGTATTTGTTATTGTAGATGATTTTTCAAGATATACATGGACACTGTTTTTAAAACATATGAGTGATACGTTTGAGATGTTTAAAAGTTTGCTAAAAGAATTAAAAACTTAATGAATCTTAAAATAAAGAGTATTAGAAGTAACCATGGATGTATACTCGAAAATGAGATTTTTGAAAATTTTTGTAACAAAAAAGGAATTACCCATACTTTTTCATTTCCTCGAACACCACAACAAAATGGTGTTGTAGAAAGGAAAAATAGTATACTCCAAGTATGTGCACGAACTATGCTTAATAGTAGTAATCTACCAACGAATTTTTGAGCTGAAGCTGTAGCTACTGCTTGTTATGTATTGAATCGTGTCACATTACGTCCTTTAACCAAAAATACCTGTTATAAAATGTTTTTTTGGTAAAAGAACCCAACGTATCATACTTTCAAATATTTTGTTCAAAATGTTTTATACTAAACACTAAAGATAATCTTGGAAAATTCGATTCAAAAACCGACGAAAGAATCTTTGTCGGATACTCAGATCGTAGCAAAGCGTATAGAATATTTAATAAACGTACCAATTCTATAGAAGAAAGTTTACATGTTTCATTCGACGAAAACTTTTCCAATAATAAAAACAGTGATGATGATGAAACGTTAACAAAACTATCTGAAAATAACTCCGTTTCAAATAACAATAGTGAGAATATAGTTGAAAATTAAAATACGTTAAGGTCACTGCCTCGAATTTTGAAAGGCCATCCAATTAAAAATATAATTGGTGATTTGAATACAAAAGTTTCTACTAGACATCAATTAAATCGAATGACTCATATTGCATTCATTTCAAATTTTGAGCCAAAGAATTATAAAGAAGCATCGAATGACGAGTCATGGATTATGGCAATGCAAGAAGAACTCAATCAATTCGAAAGAAGTGAAGTATGGGAACTCGTACCGAGACCTACAAATCAATCTATAATCGGAACAAATGGGTTTATAAGAATAAAAATGATGAACATGGAAGTATTGTTTAGAACAAAGCACAGTTTGTTGCACAAGAATATAATCAAGAGGAAGGCATTGACTATGAAGAAACGTTTGCTTCAGTCGCATGTCTAGAAGCCATCCGAACGTTACTCGCTTTTTCTTATCAACATAACTTTAAACTTTTTCAAATGAATGTAAAAAGTGCCTTTTTAAATGGTTTTATAAAAGAAAAGGTTTGTGTCGAGCAGCCTTCGTTGTTCATACAGGAAAAATTTCCTGAACATGTCTATAACTAAAGAAAGCTTGGTTTAAAACAAGCACCTCGTGCTTGGTATGATAGATTAAAAATTCATTTAATAACTTATGGATTTCAAATTGAAAAAATAGATACAACTTTGTTTATAAAAAGAGACCATAATAATATTTTTCTTGTTCAAGTATATGTGGACGACATAATATTCGGATCAACAAATGAAAAGTTATGTAATAATTTTGCAGATATCATGAAAAATGAATTTGAAATGTCCCATATGGGAGAATTAAACCTTTTCCTAGGATTACAAATTAAATAGTTAGAAAATGGTATTCTTATAAATCAAGAAAAATATTGTCACGATTTGTTAAAACGCTTTGGAATGGAAAAAACATCTAGTAAGCCAACACTAATGAGAACCAGTAGTCATTTAGATAAAGATGAAAACGGAAATGATTTTGATCAAAAATTATATCGAAGTATAATAGGATCGCTATTATACTTAACGGTTATTAAAACCGATATCATGATGAGTGTGTGTTTATGTGCAAGATTTCAAACACAACCTAAAGATTCACACTATCGAGCAGTTAAATGTATTTTGCACTACTTAACCAACACTAAGAATTATGGTCTTTTCTATCCTAAAGGCAGTTCCTTCGAACTCGTATCATATAGTGATGTAGATTTCGCTGGTTGCAAAACAGATATGAAAAGTACAAGTAGCACATGTCACTTTATCGGTCATAGTTAGTTTCGTGGTTTAGTAAAAAACAAAACTGTGTTTCTCTTTCAACATGTGAAGTCGAATATATTTCTGATGCCTTAATTTGCGCACAAGTAATATATATGCAACAGACACTTAAAGACTATGGAAAAATAATAAACAAATCTCCAATATATTGCGATAATACGAATGCTATAAATTTATCTAAAAATCCAATTAATCATTCTCAAACAAAACATATAAATATTCATCACCATTTTTTGAGAGATAACGTTGAAAAAGAGATAATAATTCTAGAATTTGTAACATAGAAAATCATATAGCTGATAATTTTACAAAACCTCTAAATGAACAAACTTTTATTAAGTTAAGACATGAACTAGGCATTATGTCGTTACATGATTTATAATTAGATATTAAAGTATAATTTTTTTTTCAAATAAATATTAATAGAACAAAAAATTAGAGATAATGGCACTCGAACTCCACACTCACGGGAGGAAGTCACATGTCTTTCCAACACAGACGTCTGAAAATCCTTTCAGACGTGTGTTTTCCCCCTCTATTTTAATATTTATCCCCGTTCAGATGTCTGTCTTATATTTCCAAACATCTGTCATTACCTGAGCCTACATTTTTTCCAAAACTATATATAAACTTTTTCTCCTTTCTAATTTTTCACCGTTTCACTCTTTTAAAACCCTAGAACCCTAAATTCCCAAATCGATTTCATCACTCCAATTCTCCAATCAATGGCTCCAAAAGCAAAAACTCCAGTTGCTAAATGAAAGAAGGCTACTATAGGACAAAGCTCTCAACCTTCCACTCAAGGATTTGTCACTACAACAAAACAACCATATTACAACCTTTCATTTACAACCAGCACAAACTGACAGTTGTAATATGTATTTTTTAACAACTGTTTATTTTAGCAGTTGTAAAAAAGGTACTTTTAATAACTTTTATTTTTGTAGCAGTTGTAATATAGGTATGTAACAACTGCTTACTTGTGCCCCTTGTAAATATCTATTTATAACAGTTGTTTTTGTCAGTGGTCCCTTAAGTTAATATTTTGCTCACTGAAAATTACCGCTTCCCTCTCTACTTTTCTTCGGTCGCTCAATTTATTAAAAACCTGGCCACCAAAATTTCCTAAAAATAAACCCTAACCCCTTCACATTTCGCTAGCTGCCTTGCCATCGATGGCAATAAACCCATCGCGCTTGCTGCCATTGCAATTATCGACGAAACCCTCTTGCAAACCCTAACCTGCTACTCTCCACCAAACCACCTCATTGTCGTTGCTGTCGACGAAACCCTCTTACAGACGCTAATTCACTACTCTCCGCCACCTGCTTTACTTGCAACCGTTGCTGCTGATTACAGGTATCAAATCATTCAGTTACTACGTCGAATGTTTCTACAAATATCCTAATTTTGGATTTGCTTTTGGTTTTTCTTTTCCTTTCTATCTTTTGGGTTGCAGATACCTTTAATTATCTGATTTATCTAGAACATATTATAAGCATTCTTGCATGAGATAAATTTGTTTTTTTTTTAAATTTTGGATATGAAATTATTGTTATTAGTACATGTTCTGTTCCATTGATGCTTATTCCGCTACTATTGACTTGGAGTATGCTGTCTTTATCTTATAAAATTAATAGTTTTGCGTGTATAGGTTAAGGCATTTGATGCTCTGAGATTGGTAATATTTGTAGGAATATATTGAATTGAGTCATCGACATTCTCGATGTTGGATATATCTGATATATTTGGTGCTTAGCAGACTAATTGGTTATTACAGTTATGGCCAGCTTAAGACTTGATATAAAATAAATGGTTGGATGGATTAGTTTTGTGAAAGTTGGGTCTTTGGATTTGATTTAATTGGACTGTTGATTCTAGAATCTAAGTAGCAAGTAGTGATAGCATAAGAATTATCAAATTAGGTAATAAATCGATGCAATTTAGTTTTTATATTTGATTGCGAGTAAGATGTTTTTCTAATGTACTATTATTTTTTAGTACCCTTAAAACTTATTTTATGAGCTTAAGTTGAAGCAATTGTTCAAAGATATACAAAAAAATCTTTTGAAACTTTGAACTTGTGTTTGCTGACCTTTGCCAGTAAGTCAAATATAGGCTTGTGAAGATAAAGACATAAAGACAGGACATCATTATATTTATATGTTTGAAAACTGAACTTAAAAACACACAAAAAACTTGGCAGTAAGGGTAATAATGTCATCACTAGCAAAATGATAGGAAGTTGATCAAATAAATATATCGAGTTAAACTGATGTGAGATACCAAAAGGATGGATTCGCTCTAAGTCAGACTTTCCGCCTTGCCTGACTTCTACTGGTATTGGCGTCATGAAGTGGCTGTAATCTTTTATTACATCTAATGTTTTTAAATCAATATGCCATGTGCTTTGGCAATAATTTTATTGATTCTTTTTGTCATAGGTACTGATGGATCCTGGTTTTCCACTTCTACTTTTAGTCTTAATGACGTGCTGCAGAAATGGGGTAGGTTACTACATTGCATTCTTTAGTTTTGTTTCTCAGGTGAAAAGAAGTTATATAGATTTAGAAATATATAATATGAGTATCATACTTATTAGTACACACATCTAGACATATACATCTCATTGCCCCCACACTTGCTAAAAACTTGTAGGAAACTATCTCCCTGTACAAGCTCATTAGAAAAGAATAAATTATGTTATAAAAATCGTAAATGAAATTGATTCCAGACCCCATTTTGCACTATTGTGAAATCTATTTGAACATTCAAGGTTAACTTCGTTGATAATTGACTAACCAATATAATATTTCTTCAATAATAGCTAATTTTCATAGAGCGTCCATATGTTTAAGCAGACAGAATTGTCGTGGTCTAGTGTTATATTGAAGGCCATTAAACAAACTTGAAGCTAATTTTCATAGTGTCCATATATTTAAGCAGATAAAATCCGTGGTCTATTGTCACATTTTTTAAGGCTATTACACAAACTTGATGCTCTAAAATCTTTAAAAAGTTGGTTAGGAACCATAGAGGTGGTATGAAAGATTTTGAAAATTAACGCAAATATACGATTGATTCATAGATGGTCCGTTCAGTTATCTATCACTTGATTTGCCATCTAACCAATCAATTTAAAACAAGTTAATGAAAATATATAATTAATAAGTAGAACTGTCAGCCATTTTAGGTTTTTTTCACCAATCATATAACCTAAATGTGTGAAAAGTATGGCAACATTGATTTAACCCTTGTCAGTCTCGTTGAAGATCTCGCTCGGAACCTCATTTTTGCATTTGACCGAGATGAAATCTAGAACGATATTACAATCTAAAATATCGTTTGACGTTATATGTTTTTCATTTACATGATATTTTTTTCAGGCTTATTATACAGATCCAAAAACGTTCGGCAGACACCCATCGAAAATTTTCAGACTTATTATACAGATCCAAAAACGTTCGGTAGACACCCATCGAACAAAAAATGTACACTAGTTCGGCGGTTGCCCATCAAAAAACTTCCTGAATTTTAGCACCGAAATCCCCCATATCCGTTTTTGAAACCCCCCCTTTATTTTGAGACAGTCCATTCCGTGACATAGGAAGTGCCAGTACATATATGTATGCTAAAGGAGAATGATATAGATTTTTCTCTGAATTATGAAAATGGTTGATGTGTTGACATTTTCCATGAATCTGTTATCCCCTGACTAGAGAGCATCACACTAGCTTAAGATCAAACTGGTACGATGCATTTGTTACCTTAATAACATCGGTTCTTTTCGGTTATTGATCTTCTGTTTCCTTACTTTGTCGTGTCAGTAAAACCTACTCTATTAAAATTTGTTTATTAGTTGATATGAATGATTTATCATCGAATTTCAGTTTAAATGTCCAACCGCCAAACAAATTATCATCTTCATTATATTCAATACTAATAGCTAGTATTGAACAGCAACCATGAACATGTTTTGAATTTGTTCTAAGACCAGTAGGTACTGATATATGCAAATATTTACAGAACTAAAACATAAAATTTTCTAATCCTAATGCATATCTATCAGTTACAAGTTCATCATCTTCATTCTTATATGTCTCAGGTGTAAAATGCTTGGAAATGCGCGTATCGATGATTTTGTTTTACAAAATATACATGCTTTTTTATAGTTATGTAAAATTTGATTTTCAGTAGGTATGAATTCTAGGTTGAGTTTGTACGAACCATATACTAGTTTAATCTAAGAGATTTTGAGAGTCAAAGATTTCATTAGTTTTAAGAATTTTGCTTGATATTAATTGAATATCATCCAATATTTTGATTATCTATCTAGTAAATTTGCATTCCATGCAAGTTCCTTTTTTTAAAGTGTAGTGCAAGTTCCTTTTTATTCACATGTAACTAAATGATAAACTCATGAACAAATTTCCCTTTGGATAAAAAAGATACAACTTATCAAATCACATACTGATTTACTTAAGTTTTTAATAAATGTTGATCAAAGCAATTTTACATCTTATCGTACATGGTTGTTTACATATTTGTTTGATATTCTCCTTTAAACGCTGCTTTGCAACTTGTTCTCTGTGAAATGACAACATGTTCACACAACCTGACCTTTTTGGTGATATATGTCTGATTTACCATGTTTCCACTTTAAATTATGCCTAATAATAATTTTACTTTAGCTAATACATGAAATAGTTAGCTTCAGTCGCACAATCATACTTTTGTCTGGTGTTCAAACTAATTTTCCTTTGTTCTATTTTTCAATTACAACATGTACATTCTAATATCACAACAGCAAAGTATTCTGGTATCTTACTACTCAACTGTGATGTTCAACTGCCTTATGAATAGGATTTTGCCAAATGGTGGAACTTAGGTAAACTACTATTTCATTGTTATAAATGTTCTGTACATACAGGGTTTCCACATTTTTAATGTAAAAAGAAAAGCACTTTACAAAATTGCATTTGGGAAACCAAACTATCATGTGATTTTCCCTATTTTAGTGAATGGTTAAAATATAAAATATTCCACCATATGAAAATCGATGTGTCATGTTTATTATGACATTTATACATTTTGGTACAGTTATCGAAAATAGTTGGCTATGATTACATGTTTATAGAGTGGTTCGTATTTTTGCTCTTATAAAAAACTTTGTTTGCACTAACAGTGCAAACTTTTGCATTGCTAATCAGTACAAAACAGACAGTTTACATCATCAGTGTAAACATTGCACTCATGGTTACTTTGTAGATCTTTTGAAGCCATCTCTGCATAAGACCGTATTATTTTTAGAAAAATGAAGATTTGATATCCTTTATATAAACACTTAGTATGTCCTTTATTGAAAGTACTATCGACTACACATAATATAGGAAAATAGAAATAATATTGATAATATAAAGAATACAAAATGAGATTGGCCCTATTTAATATCAACAATCAAAGCAACAATTGTAAAGCATTTTACCTTCATTTAGGCTTCCTATTTAAAACCAAAATATCTTTGGGTTCCAGTCCTAAATCTTTTCACAACTGCATCCACTACAACAAAACAACCATATTACAATTTATGGATTGCCTATAGTTTTATTATGTTGTTCTTAATAAGCAAACTTTCTAGAAAACTTTGCTACATTGCTACATTGCTCAGCTACATTGCCTATAGTTTTATTATGTTGTCAAGATCTATGTACAATTATAAGAAAAACAAAATGATGGTAGAAAAACAATGAGCACAATATTCCATTTAACGTTTCTCTTTTATTATATTTACAATAAATTTCTCTTCGTATCAAAAAGATACAACTTATCGAATCACATATTGATTTACTCGAGTTTTTGATAGAAGTGTATCAAAGAAATTTTACATCGTATCACACATGGTTGTTTTCATTTTTTTTTTATATTATACATAGTCGTTACATATCAAAAAAGTCCTATACTAATTAGTATAATGTTAATTTTTTACATATTATGATTTTTTTTCCAGGTTAATCACTATGAGAAAGAAGCTTGAACTTGTTGCATCGATGGGTAAGAACAAGAAAATGCTTGGAAAGTTTGGGTCGATGCGGTGGTGGATCTTAAAGCTCTTCTATTTAGGCCTACTTCAAATATCTATACGATTGGACAAGCGGTTGGGACGCCTAACACTTGGCAGAAATGACTTATCTCTTTTGATTAGTACGTATATGTACTTTACTGATTTATGTTATGGATTTAGTTATGTTTTGGAACGGAGTTATGAATTCATAAATGCTGTAAACTTGAATTGTTTTTGAATGTTAATGGTTCGTGTTGTTTCAAGTATTTGAATAATTGTGGTTATTATTAACGAAATATTGGTTTTAATTATAATATCATGAAATTTATGGTTAATACTAATTGTGAAAAGATGAATTATAGTAGTTTGTAGCAGTTGTAAAAATATTTGTTGCAACTGTCAGCACTAGTTGTAGTAGATCCTATTACAACTATCACAAACTATTGTAAATGTTAACGCAACAAGCGGAAACTGTTGTTAAAATATTTATTACAACTGTTGTAAACAATTGTAAATAAGTCTTTTACAACTGTCGAAAGCAGTTGTAAATAACTCTTTTACAACTGCTATTTGCAGTTTTAAAAAGACTTTTTACAACTGCTTTTCCAACTGTACGTACCCCATGTAAAATAATCCCACTCTATTACAACTACGGATATAAAGATTGGCGGATGCCAGTTGTAATAGACCTATTACAACTGTTTTTGGCAGTTGTGAAAGGGTATTTTTGTTGTAGTGTGTGACAGATCATCACATTGAAGAATAGATTATTGAGAAAGAATATGGAAAGCAAAAATTGCAAGATTTGGAGAAGAAGCCCCTGCATTCTAGTCCGTTTTATCCAATTCGTCGCTTTATTCATTATGACGCTATCGATTTAACTAATGATGCTAATATCTATCACCTGATCAACTATGATGATAATGCTTGGAAGATAAATCAATTAGCGGTATTTTTCTTTCTGATTAATTTCTACTCCTTGAAAATTTGGAATCCTTTAGATGATGAAAATTGGATTTGGAAAGTGTTTATGGAACATAATAAAATTTAATATTGAAACGCTTGGCAAAATTCTTTATTGTTCTTGTACGGGAATTCGATTACAAGATGTTCCCCATATACGATATGCCCCTAGAGATGCTGTTACTCATCTTATTTGGGAAGATGATATGCAAAAATTAAAAACATCTAGTTTTCATCCAAAAGCCTGACTACTTAACCGTATGCTCATCAACACAGTCATCCCTAGGTTAGGTAGTCATGAACAAGTATACGAAGATGATCATAAAGCTTTGTATGCTATATTTGGTCATATTAAAGTCAACTGGGCACAATATATTTTTAAGCAAATTGAAAGATTCTGGACGCCTCAAAGTCGAAGCATCATTTATGCTCCATATATCATGAGAATTCTACGATCATTTGGCATCCTTTCATATCTTTCCCGATATGAAGAAATTGCAGTGAAAGATTGTGGAAATCGATTTTTATCTTTGATGCATCTTCCTGAAGTTCCACCAACAATAGCACCTTTCTCATAATATCAAAAGCCACAACAACAACAACAACATACTCCAACTCGACCTTCCCAGTTTATAGGACCTTCATAACCCAAAGAGTATTACTCTGATTCAGAGATTCAAGAAGCCAGAATTGCAGCTGGGCAAGGGGAGAACAATCGAGATGTTGCCCTTCAAAACCAATGTCTCCTCTCCTTGAACCAAAAAGCATTAGGTAAAAAGATCTCTCGCTTGGAACGATCTTTTTCTACCAGAATGACCAAGGTAGAAAAAACGTTAGAAAAGATCATTTCCACTTTAGGGAAAGTCATGCGAAAGATAAAGGGGAGTTTCTCTTCGCGGTCTTCATCTTCTCCATCCCGGACATCACCACCACCGCCACAGGATTTTCAACCAGGACGTTCTTCAGGCGCAAGACCGTCAGGTGAACCGGCACCACAATCTTGTCCTGATAAGAAGCCAATAAACGTGGACACTAAAGAAAGCAAAGATAAATATTGGCCTCCACAAAACCCTACGCACTATAGTCATTACACATCATTTCAGGGTCTCTCTATTTGAGAGGATGAGGAGTACAATTATCAGTTTCAGTTGCACCATGGCGGATATGATGAAGGTTCGTCTAATTTTTGGGGTTACTTCAACTATTCGTGAGTTATCTTCTATTTTCATAATCGTGTATGTCTTATGTATTTCAGTTTGATTTCTTGCGAACAATTTTTTGTATAACTATATTAAATATTATCTGTGACTCTGTGAAAACTTATGTTCTTTATGTTTCTTCCAAATTTCATTATTTATGTATCTCCTTTTGATAATGCAAAAGGGGGAGAGATATCATATTACATGTATATAGGGGGAGGAATCACATTCAGGGGGAGTTATATGCCTATTTAATAAGTGATTGTATAGTTATCATCATAAAAAAGGGAGAATGTTAGAACCTCTATTTTATGATTTCGATGACAACAACTATACAATCATAAACATACAATATATTCCATCTATTTGCAGGTAAATGCTTCGAGAATCACAATAGCACGACTTGAAGACGATTAGTAGAAGAAAAGAATCATTGGTATTAGAGAAGCTATTATAGTATGTTATAGTCATAGATAGATGGTTTGTAAAATCTCCTTTAGTAGTTTTACACAAAATTGCACATCAATTTTTTTACAATATTCTTCACTATTTATTTTTAAAAGTGCACAAGCATAAGACGTCTGTCCACAGAAGTCAGACGTCTGACTAAGCTCTCTGCCTACAAATTTTATAAATAGACAAACGTCTGAATTTTTAACCCAGACGTTTTTCGGAGCTCACTGGTTAAAAAATATACAACCAGATAAACGTCTGAAGTTTATCCCAGACGTCTGAGCTGGTAACGGGCTAAAACTCTGAAAAGCCACTTACTTCATTCTAATAGTTGCATCCACATCTTTTCACTGCATCTCTTCTTCCTTAAGGATTGCAACCCTTAGAATGAAATAAAACATACTAAAGGATGTTACTCCTCAAGAAAACTCTTTAACACCTATAAATATGTAAAGTTTTGAGAAACAAACTTACTGGAATTTTCTAATTCTTTTTCTCTTTACTCTTTGCCTACTTTGATTTCTAAAGGGAATCAATACACCATTCTCTTCCTAAAAACAAAGTCTCACATACACATACTACACAAAGGAGATTATAGGAAGATTTATATTGTGCAATCAAAATCAGTGTTACTAAGAACACATACTTGTCAAGGAAAACTTTATGTATCAAGCCTATTCGTTCGGGCGAAGCGAGGGTTGTTTACTAGTTTAAAACCTAAGGGGAGCTTCGGGACTAGATGTAGGATGGGAGGTCCAAACCAGTATAAACACTCTGGTGTGATTGTTACTTTACTTTTGTTTATTCTACTCTAGTAGTTATAAGTTAGCTTTTTATTACACTTGCATATTAAGATATAAATACACGATCCATACACACTTTCAAAATATGTAATAATAAACATCATTTGTAAGATTTTTGGATCTTACAACACGAATTTGTGGTATACATTACATTATATACTTTTACATATGAAGGCATAAATTAAATGTTCGATGAAAATGCGATTGAGACTAAGTTAATTTTACGAAATAATAAAACGATGCAAAGAAAGAAATCAAATACTATACCAGTATCCAAATAATTGCAACAAACATAAAAATTAGTGATTTTTGTAGTTTGAAATATGGAAAAGTTGACTTATCTCTCTTACCAAAATTCACTACCTTACCAAGTTAGTGGATCAAAAATTAAATTTTCAAAGCTGATTTTCAAATTCGTAATATATAATTTATAATAAAGCCAAAAAACACTATGGTTTTGTATGAGGAAATTTTATATAACATCAAAATCTATATATAAGTTCAACGTAAAAATTCACTTAACCATATATCAAGTGTTCAAAATAAGTAAGGAAGTCGATACAACTTCTAATACTATATTTTTTACAGACATCATGTACCTACTAAGTGATTATTCAGATTTGTGGTACGGTATAAATGTAAAATTATAATGTTAAGAAGTGACAACCTTTTGTATTAACAATAATATCGATGAGAATTATGGATGTCCACTTTATATGGTTGAATAATGTTGTAGCAAACAAAACTAGGAAAGAAAATAAAACATAGATTTTATTTTTTCAAATAAGAAACCATAAATAATGTGATATTAATAAATAAAAAATAGTGAACATTTGGCATACATCCTTAATAGGTTTGAAAATACACAAAACATACCTCCGTTTTAATTCTAAGTTTCCCATCCTTATTTTTAAACGCGACAAAAAGATTTTCTAAAATACCCTTACATCTTCTCCAAACAAAACCCAGAACCCTTCAAATTCTTTTCATCAATTAACAACTTAAAAAAAGAAAACCCTAATCGCCTGAATTATAAATTGGAATTAATTGCTACTTCAAAAATTGATGTCCGAATCAAGTCCAGAACCGAAGAAAGTTGAGATTCAGAAGATGAAAACAACACAAATTAGAAAATCGAAGGTTATCTATTAAGAAATTTCATCATTTCGATTTTTATTCTATTTTAATAACTAAATTTGGTAAAATTAGCAAATATTTGTTAGAAAAGCTCAAAAACATTCAAATACAAACAATATTATGCCTAATTTAATGCATTGAAATAGTTACATGAAAATTTAAACATATTTTCCCAAATTAATATGCAATATTCTGAATTAATATAGAATTTTCTGCAAATTGTTTACAGTAGTAGAAGTTTTATATAACTGCGCCCTTCTATGCAATTATATGCAATAATTGCAGCCATATATGCGACTATATTTAGTATTTGCAGACAAATGTGCAATTATTGCAAACCAGCATTGTGGTATAATTTTTGCAGTCAAATCTGCAAATATTGAAAATAAATGCATAAACACTACAAAAATATTGTTGACATTTATAGTGAAGCATCTAATTATACAAATAATAATGCAATAAAAATTCAGCAAATATTTTCTCATGTATATGCAGATATGTTGATTATTTCTAGTTATCTGCAATTTTATTGAAAAGTTGCAGACATATATGCAATTATTATGAATAGTTGCATACATCTTTGCAATTACTATTAACAATTGCATTTTTAAATGCATTTCACTTATGAAGTTATGACTTGCATCATTTTTAAATGCATGCCCGATATGCATCTGAAAATTATAGATGTTATACGCAAATTTTAACTGCATATGAAATATGCTGTTAAAACATACAATTAAATGATGCAAATTTTAAGTGCATTTCACTTACACAGTTAAAAAGTCATAAGATTTTTATTATCCTTGCAGACATATATGCAATTATTATGAATATTTACATACATGTTTGCAATTATTTATGAACAACTGCATTTTTAACTGCATTTCACTTATGCAGTTATAAATTGCACCTTTTTTAACTGCATATCTGTTATGCAGTGAAAAATATCACCTGTTAAATGCAATTTTTAACTGCATATAATATATGCAGTTAAAACATACACTTTATTCATGCAAATTTTGAAGTGCATTTCACTTATATAAAGTTATGAATTGTATTATTTCTAACTGCATATATCGTATGCAATTAAAAATTACAGCTGTTAAATGTGTTTTTTAACTGCATACTTGATATGCGGTTAATAAATACAGCTGTTAAATGCAAATTGTAACTTCATTTTACATATGAAGTTAAAAACTAAAAAGATCCTTACAAAATTTTGGTACTGAACTGCTGCATTTTTAGACTACATATGTATTACATATAACATATGCAATCAACTTACAATAATTGCAGTAGGGTCTGCAGTTATTTTACTTAGCTGCATATAACTCTGCATTTACATACAAGATTGAAAATAAAATTTCTTTGAACAAAAGTATCATATTATTCGAATTACATAATATAACTTATACTTTCTATGCCTAATTATACAAAAAACATTGCTAAATTATCAAAAAATTGCAAAAAACAATAATACAAAGTCGATTAAAAATTAAATCGAGTGTTTACCTGCAAGATGATAAAGCCATAATGAATCGCATCGAACAGTAGATCAAATTAAATTTGATTTCCCTATGAAGATTTCAAATCTTGATCGCTAATAAATCACACGAGAATAGTCGACATGAAATAAACGAGGGTAATTAGGGTAACAAAATATTGTAAAAAAAACAGGGACCAGATTTACAAGTTTAAAACGAAAGGAGTTTTGGGCTATTAAATTTGATTTTAGGGGCGTGGGCCTAATTTTCACTAAAAAATAATTACATTACATGTTCAGTACCCTCTACAAGAGATGAAAAGAAATTGGAAATTACAAACATGAGAAAAAACTAATATATTTAAACTATTGCCAAACAAAATAAAACTGTATAGCCAAAACAAATTCTACGTAGCAGCATCACCTAATTCCTTCTTTGGACTTTTCTGCTGCATAGTTTGAGAAGCTAAACAAATGCCAATATGTAGTGAAAAATGATCAATCTTTCGCCAATAGTTTTATTTATAGATAAATGGTAATTATGTATTAGATTCTCATTTGTAATAAGGCTTTGTTGCAATGGTTCAATGGATATAAAGCATGATTTTGTTGATTGTGTTATCTTCATTATTCTAATGTCTAAAAAATTTAACCACCTAAAAAAATTGATGTGCATAGTAAATGTATTAGATCGATATCAAAACTTAATTAGTGACTTGTAGGTTATATAATCTTTTAGACTTCTTTCTTATAAAGAAGCTAGATATAAAGACAACTATAAATTGGAAAAATGTTATGAGAGTGCGTGCGTGCGTGCGAAGGGATATGTACATGTTAACTAGACTTTTAACCCAATAGAATTCAATAGGATTTAGAACATTCAAACTATGCCAGAATGACTTGAAACTTGACCAAAGCAACTAAGAAAACAAGCCAATAAACCTCAAGAAAAATAAGTCAAGAATATACTAAATGGATGGATCGCTAGCGATCCATCACTTATGGATCGGTGGTGATCCATAAGTATGCATTGTGAGTCATCCTAACCTCTTGCATCATGATATACTATCTCTTCCTAGAATACTTGCCAAGTTCTATAGCATTCCAAGCAGCGTAATTTAAGAAGTAAAGACTCATCTTATTCAAGCTGTTTTTACCAAAGCAGCTAGCTTAAACCGGACCTAGAGTACACATACGAAATTAGATTGATTTGAAATTAGGAGGGAACACTTAAAAGACATAAAAGAAGGCTCATAGAAAAAAATGAGCATGATTTAAGAAGATATGATGGATCATTGGCGATCCATGTAGGTTGGTCCCCATCACCTGAAATTCATAGTGTAGGTCCCACACACCTCTAGATTGTACCGGCAAATTATCGTCTGATTTCATTAAGTTTTGTGTGAGTTATGGACGATTCTTCTAGACCAGATAACCCATGAAGACAGATGATCAAACAAATTCCAAACGACTTGATATTTGGACATGACCCTCAAATAAAAGATAGGAAGGCAACCAAATGGAGATCACTCAAAAATAGACTAAGTACATGGATCTCTAGCGATCCATCACATATGGATCGCTAGCGATCCATCAGGTTAGCTCGGGTTGCCTTTAAACTTTCTAAGCTCCTTATGACGTTGAGTACAGACTTCTAGAAAAGCAGCTTTGGCCCAAGTGCTCTCCAACCACTATAAATAAAATCCTACCTACAACATAAATAGGATCTTTTAGAATGGCTGCTAGAACTCTGCAGAGATTATTCTTCACTCTTCTCCTCCCACACAATAGTCATCTAGGGGTTAACTGTGATTCACTGTGATTCCCCAATGAACTCTTATACTTTTGACTTGATTTAACTTAGAAGATTCAATCATACTGTAATCCAATTCAACTTGTAACAGCAGTCAGTTATAGAAAATTATAAAGTGGACGTATGCTTCAATAACAGCTGAACCACTATAAAAATCTTCTTATCTTTTTACTATTTTTATTCTTTTTACTTTATTTTCTATATTATTGCTCTAGAAGAATAGGGCTAGTGCTTTCACCCTCAATCCAGGGTGTTGTTCATTTTTTGGGTTAACATTTTAGTGCTTTCACTGAGAATTGAACACATGCTTAGATCTAGAGATAAGTTCAGAAGTTAGATCCTCAATCTCTGCTTAGAAGATTTGCTGTTGAGAATCAATGGCATAGGGAAGAAAGAGAACTACCCCCAGAAGATCCATAGGAGCTACCATTGTTAGAGAAGAAACAAACCCTCAACAAATCGATCAACAACGCCAACGACCTGCTGTTAGGAGTTAACTCTAGAGATCAGGTTCTAGGATCCTCCACACACCATGAAGTTGTGACTAAGGGAGAATTAAAAAAGATGGTTGACGAAATTAACCAGAAAATGACAAACAGTCAAAAGGCTCTTATGGAAAAAATAAATCCTCTCTTAGCACTCCAATCACTAACTACTCCCAAAATGGTGCCTGAAGCCATGGCTGCTACGGAGCAAGAGCATTCTTCTGTTTCTAGCTTGAACGGAAGAAACAGAAGGAAAATGCAAAAGGAAGTAGTGGGCGGAGCTTCAAGAATCTTGATAGAAGAAAATGTTAACACTCCACCCACTACAAAAGCACCTTCTACAAATCCAAACTTAGGGGTGAAAACTCCACGGGGAGATATAACGATGGCTCTCTCTGTCTCTAAAGATGAAAAACAATTGGAGGAAAACAAATTGGATGAAAATGCAAACATGCAAAATGCTAGAAGAAGCTATAAAACCCATGCTGGGCACAGTGCAAAGCAATGAATGAGGAAATGCTACTCAAACGGTGCTCCTAGAGACAGGAGAACCAAGAAGATATGACACAAACTGGGATCAATTACAGGGCCAAGCTCCCATGATTTACTGTAACCACTTCCAACTGACCAGCTTCCAATTCCATCGTGGAACTCCCATCGTCGAATCACGAATGGTCATCGTCGAAAATCATCAAAAATCGTCAAAATGGTCGTTGAAAAACTCAGTTCAGGGTTGACTCAAAGTGGAACTCTGGTAGTCGCCTATTTGACTCAAAGAAGATTCTGGAAGTCCTGACTCGAAGTCGAACTCAGATAATCACCCATTCAACTCGAAGCAAACTTAGGAAATTCTGACCCGAAATAAGACTCGAGTAAAACCAAGATTTTCTCCAAGCAAACATGCAAATAACTCCAAGCACCGTTCGTCAACAACCCAGAACTTCAAATTTTGCGCACCAAGAGAACCATGTGCTGACTCCAAGCAAATGACAAATTTTATCTAGTCAGACTCCAAGCAAACCCGACAATTTGCCAAAGAACATACCAAATGGTGAAGGAGCTACATGACCTCAAGAAACTTTTGCCCAAGCAAGGGCACTAAGACCCTGTAGAAAAATGCGGGCTAACTGATGAAATCAAATGAAAGGATGATTATCAAATAATACTCTGGCTAGTTAACTACTAAGGAATGGGGCAGCAACCTAAAGCGATGCCTTCTCATCGTTTCTTGTCTACTTTCCTTTTCAAAATGAGTTGTACCAAGACACCGGGGGCATTGCAGACAACACGATGAAAGAAATGCTACTATGCCCTCAACGAGTCATGTTGATCCCCCTTCTTAGAACTGGCGTTGCTCTGCTAGCGTCGAGAAGGCTTGTCCAAAGGATCACCGAACAAATAGATCCAACCCCTAGTCTCCAGGAGTCGATAAAACTGTATTTCCACGAGCCGAATCCCAAAAATTTCTCTTGAAGTTGATGAATCATCGCTTTAATACCGTTGGGCATCGGACACATGACCCAAAACTCTTCTTGGAGTCAATGAATTATCATTCCAAGGATGTTTGGTCATTGGACATCCAACCAAAATTTTTCTTGAAATCAATGAATCATTGTTCCAAGACCACCAGGCCGTCGGACACATGACCCAAAACTACTCTTGGAGTCAATGAATTATTGCTCCAAGGTCGTTTGGTCACCGAACATCCGACTAAAATTTCTCTTGAAGTCGATGAATCATTGCTTTAAGATAGTTAGGCCATCAGACACATGACCCAATACTCTTCTTGGAGTCGATGAATAATCGCTCTAAGCCCGTCTGGTCGCTAGACATCCGACCAAAATTCCTCTCGAAATCGATAAATCATCGTTCCAATATCGTCTGGTAACCAAACATTCAACCACAAAAAGTTGTTCACGGGCTAAAGCATCGTGAAGGTCCTTCACGAGCTAAAGCGTTGTGAAGGCGAGCTGGTAGATCAACAGTCATTTGATCCAAAAATCCTTCATGAATTAAAGCGTCGCGAAGACCGACTGGAAGATCAATGGTCATCTCATTCAGAACTACTTAAAGTCTGTGAAGTCATGCTCTGGGGCCACGAATCGGCAATCACATTAGTCTCTCTGCAAAATTAACATAATCACTTCCAACAACCAATCAAACAAACAATGCTAAATTCCAGAGCTTCAAAGTCGCTCAGAGAAACTAAGCCAAAACTAAACCGACCTCGTGATCAGTCAGAGGCCGACTCGAATCAAGCCAAGATTTTGCACCTGGGAGAACGAAGTATCTCAAATCCCTAATATATAAGTCTCCGAAGATTGAGGCTTTCCCATGATTTAATCATCTAGAAGACACTATTGCATCCCTTGGACTAACCAAACGAGTTATGGAGAAACCCCGGGTACAGCTTAGGCGCGCGAAAAGCCCTGTGGCATTGATGGCACCACAATACTTGAATAGCTACAAGGAGAGCCAAGACTAATCATACCACAGTTCTGTTATGCTCGATCGAAAATTCTGGCATTTTGACAACAACGAACTTAACGACCAAGCTAGCGCAACAAAAAAAATAGAAGCATAATACTTTCTTACTTCTTCCCAACTCCTCCTTTACCACCCTTGATGACCAGTTCCTTTTCCTCTTAGACTGTATGCCAGTTGCAGACTAATTCTTTAAAGGCAGTTTGGACCAAAAACTGAGAGTCTTGCCCTGAACTCCCACAAGCTCTTTCTTCATAACCATCTCCATGCGGTCTGTTGTAGATCTCTCCACCGTGGCCACCTTATCTGTTTGGCCTTGCACATCTTCCCGAAATACAGGAGGAAAGTCCATCGTCCAAGCCACGGTTACCCGATCCAAAAACCACTTATCTCTTAGAACTGACGAAATCGCGTTCTAGCAAAGTCAAATCACCGGATTGATGGGAAAACTCTATCCTTACCTTCTAAGAACTGGTATCGCTCCTCCAGCACCGAGAAGGCCTAAACCATTTTGGATCGATGGGTCGTATCGATCCCATAAGTCACGCACTTCCATAAGCCATGCATCACTTCTTGAGCCGTGGAAGCATGCTCTCGAAGCACCAAATCCTCACATTACCTGAAGATTGGCAATGTCGAGAAGTTCTAATCCATTCTAGATCGACGAGTCATATCGATCCCATAAGTCGTGCACTGTCATAAGCCATGCATCACTTGTTAAGCCATGGAACCACACTCTCAAAGCACCAACTCCTCACGTTACCCGAAGATTGGCAACGTTGAGAAGTTCCAAACCATTTCGGATCAATGAGTTGTATCAATCTCATAAACTGCGCACTCCCATAAGTCATGCATCACTTCTTAAGTCGTGGGACATTACTCTTGAAGCACGAACTCCTTACGTTACCCGAAGATTGGCAATGTCGAGAAGTTCCAAACCGTTCTAGATCGATGGATTGTATCGATCCCATAAGCCATGCATCACTTCCTGAGACATGGAAGCACGCTTTCGAAGCACTAACTCCTCACGTTACCCAAAGATTGGCAACGTCGAGAAATTCAAATCCGTTCCTGTTCAACGGGTCATATCAATCTCATAAGTTGCGCACTACCATAAGCCGCACATCACTTCTTAAGTCGTGGAACCAAGCTCTCGAAGCACTAACTCCTTACGTTTCCCGAAGATTGGCAACATCGAGAAGTTCCAAACCATTCTGGATCGACGGGTCGTATCGATCTCATAAGCCACACACTCCCATAATCCACACATCACTTATTGACCCATGGAACCATGCTTTTGAAATACGAACTCCTCACGTTACCCAAAAATTGGCAACGTCAAAAAGTTCCAAACTATTCTGGATTGACAGGTCGTATCGATCCCATAAACTGCGCATTTCATAAGCCACGCACTCTCAGAAGCCACGCATTTCATAAGCCGCCCACTCTCAAAAGCCATGCATTTTGTAAGCCACACACTCTTAAAAGCCGCGCGTTTCTTAAGCCATGCACTCTTAAAAGCCGCGCATTTCATAAGCCGCACAAGCACTGCATGATGTTGCTCCTGTATCATCAACAAATCGTTAAGGTTTTCTAAGTACCGGTATTGTCCTAACAACACCGGGAAACTTGTTTATTGCAAGATTAACTGGGATCAACCACCCTCTACCCGAAAGAATCGACATTGCTCCGGCAGTGCAACAAAGTTCATAAACCAAGAAGTCGACAAAGAATTCTGATCTTTGACCAAAGTTAATGTACAAAAAGTCTAAATTCAAGACATCTAAGTCACAAGTTCCCAAAGATAGGAGCTGCGATGCACCTTTGACTGGGGGCATCTGGGGAGCCATCCAAAACATCAGTTATTTAGAATAATCAACCTTGTGAACTGAGGGGCACATAACACATTAAGACCTAGTCAGGATAAAAAATTGCTCCAACTTGCAGTAGAAGGAGGAACTTACTGTCGTCCAGAGATACACAACAACGGAAGGCGTTTCCAGATTCAAATCATCAATGCACCAGTTTCCAAAGAATGAAGCAGGTGCTCGACTAAGGTCTCAAACCCCAACTTGTAGAAAACCTACTGTTATTCGAAGATAGACATCGACATGGAGAGAATGTTCTAAATCGAGTAGCTGAACAATTGTTTCCCGAAGATTGGAACCAACGAATAAGGTTGATATCCACAACAATGCTATCAGCTTAGTATAATGCATATGGCCTAAAACAAGCAAGGTTAAGTGTCACAAATTCAAGACAAACACTACCAAACTCTACCAGCTCATGATCAAGATAGGAATAAGCGCGGTTGTACCAGGGAAATGTGATGAATCGCTCCATAATTTTTAATTTTCTATTAGAACCTGTAATTTGACTCCTAGAAATGAAGGGTTTCATAGATATAAGTCAGATCATGGCAAAAATCGGTTGGAGGTAATCTGATTTTTCATGAATAAGAATAACCATAGAATTGGTTAAGCAAAAACCCTGTATTTCCAAGGGTAACACTTGACGGTGATAAACAAGGCTAGGCAAAAGGAATGCTTGGGACTCCCATTGTAACAACTCTAAATTCAGTGTTGTTAATATAAATTTAATAAAGATTTAAACTTGTAATTTTAATGAGAAATTGGATTTCTCATTTATTGAAGTAGATTTGAATATTAAGTGTAATAAGTGATATTTACTAGCTTTTAGTAAATACTTGAATTTCACCATATGGTATGTGACGTATTGGTTAAATTCTAGTGATTACTGAAGGTGATAATATTTGGCACTTTAGAGTTTACTCTCTTTTGGTGTGCGGCAAGTGGCTGCTAGATCCTTAAGAAGTTTATTCCTGTATTTCTTTACATAATCATTTAATATTGTTAAATAAACGTGGAATTATTGAGTCATGGTTTCTACGATCACCTTGATCGGTATGGACTATCCTTAAGATCATTCTATGATTTTGTGTTCCCGGTCTGAGTACGATCCATGGTATCAGATCGGTTTGAGTGATACCAATTTGTTTGTTTGTTTGCCATGGGTTTTGAGTACAATCATTGCGATTGTTTTGGATGATCATTACGATCGGTTTGGATTAAGATCTCTTGGATTCTAGATATTTGGATTCTGTGACTGTTATGTGTTCATGAAATAAGTATATTTATTCTTGTGTCATGTGTTTGTGAAATAAACATATATTCTTGTGTCATGTGTTCATGGAATAAATATATGTTCTTGTATCTTATGATGCACGTTAAGTTAATTCTGTTATTTTGTGTTTAGTGACTAGTTCGTGTTTGTGATGTAAACTTATAACCCTGTTCTGAGTTAATCATTGATATTTGCGTGCTTAGAGATATCGTGTTTTGTTCTGTGAATTCAATCCTGAACATCTGTATTTAGTTATGTGTTGTTTGTTCTTGTGCTACATCTTTCTTCTCACCCTATTGGATATTTAGAGATAGTCTGACCCGGGTGTTATTTTGCTCGGGTCAGGCCAAGACTTTTCAGGTTACAGGACAGGTTGACCTTTGGATTTTTAGGCTAGCAAGGAGATAAACACCTTTGACTTTTTTGTTTATCTCATTTAGGAAATTTGTGAATACGTTTATAAGATGTACAATTGAGATTAGAGAATTGTAAAAAAAATGTATAATAATCGAGATTAGTATTTCATTTTCTAAACTAAATAATTTGTATATGCATAAGTTGAGATTTATTCCGCTGTGATCTGTGGCTGTTATTTATATGATATATTGTTCTGATTCTGAGAAATCGGTGTGTCTATTACTTTGTATTAATACTGTACACGTCAAATTCAATTCAGATATTAAGTGAAAAAAAAGTAAATGACATGTCGGTGTTAGTAGAAAGATATATTCACATTCGATCGTCTCTAACAAGCCGTATTCTCTAGGTTAGCAGACGACATTACCTGTAATGTTCTTTGCTAAACTGGACATTGCGGTGGGGTCGTTACACCTATCCTTCCAAAACATGACGTATCCCGAAGTTAAGCAATGTTGAAAAAAACAACAACATTGGGCTGAAAGGGATCTACTCAACTATACAGGATCAGATGAATGATTCAATCCTAACCAACATGACTTTGACATTGCCCGAGGACATGCAGCACTACGAAAAGACTTCTACATTCCAATCATCAAAGTGTAAGTTTTCGAAGATCGAAACTATTGTCTACCTGGATTAAACGCATTGTCGGATCGGCGGGGAAAATCGATTCGAACCTCCTGAGTGTCGGTGTTGCCTCGGCAACACTAAGGCCTTTTCTCATTTCCTAAGTATCGGTGTTGCCCTGGCAACGTCGAGAAACTTTCTATTTCATAAGTTTCGATGTTCTCCTAACAACATCGGGAAACCCTCTATTTTCGAAGTCCCGATATTGCCTCGGTGATGCTGGGAAATTCGCTATTCACTATGTACCGGTGTTGCCTCGACAATGCTAGGAAACTTTTATCAACAAGTCCGACACTCATCGTAGTAAACCATTAATGCACTAGCTTCCGGAGATAGAAGTTGGTCCTCAACTGAGATTCTACCCTTGTCTTCAGAAAACTACTATTGCCCGAAAATGGGCAGCAATAGGAAGACATAACCTTTCATAGGTCAACTGGATGGTTCAACCTTTCATCATTGGAATCAGCCACTACACAGGAATAAAGTAGCGCCGAAAGGAAATCCCAGGATTGAATTGCTCATGTGCTAATTTCTAGGGATGAAAGCTGGTGCATAACCGAATTTCCTGAATTCAACTTAGAAAGAATTTAGATACAGCCATAAGATAGGCAGCCTCGAGGAAATGTTGCTAGGAACAAAGTAGCTAGGTTATCAATTCCCGAAGACAAGAATCAGTATATGAACAGAATTTCCGTGACGACAGCAATCAAGCAGAGAATGCACAACTAAGGACATGTAAGGACAATCATGGTAGGTCAAAGCTAAAATCATCAGACTTCCTCAATCCTAGAATAGGATTGAGAGCCAAACCAAGGGCAATCAAATCATTTATCCCAAACCTCTCCATCTTTCACAATCACCTAAATACAGGCGTTCAAAATAGCTAGTCCCTCGAGTAGGGATAGAAGCATAGATACTTGATCAAAGAAATGTTGCAAAGTCCAAACAAGAAAAATTGCGAGGTTGGTTAGATAATGGTTCTATATTGCAAAACAAATCATTGTGGCAATAAAATCGCCAATAAAGGAAATGAAGGATTTAAGGTTCATAAATCAACCATCGCTCGTAGTTCGGCGATGACGAGAAGGATCGATGACCTACGTACGGTTTAACTAGATCATTTGATTCCAACTTGCTGAAATATTCCATTAACCAAAGTTTGGTGATGCTAAGAAGGAACCCCCAGAATGAAACTATCGATATATCGGCTTTTAGAAACAGAAGCAAGAATTTTATTGAATCTTCAGCCCTACCTTCTGACATCTCATGCTATCTGAAGATTCACAACATCAAGGAAAAATCCAAAGAGTTTAGTCATCCACGCATGAGTTTCTTGAGATAAAAGCCGATACATGATTAGAATCTTAACACTGGACTTGAAAGAATTCACACTAGCAAAAAATAAAAGTGACGCGTCTTTCCAGCACATGTACCCAGAATGACATTGGATGACGATGTCAACTTGGAGGTATTCAATTACAGTTAGAAAATAGAAATCATTGAAAAAAATTTAGAGCTTGGAATCAAAGCGAAGTCCCTAGTTCCTGGAGATAGGAGCTATCGTGTCAATCAAACCGGGGTAATTGAATGTATTACCCAAGAGACCTAGTCTCCTGAAAACATATAAACTTAGTATTCAGAGAAATCAACCCTACGGACTAGGGCAGATACACCCAAATTTTGTTGAAACGAACTTAATTGAGCATAAGTAGGGATTAGCTACAAAACTGGCTAGACTAAGCTAACTCATAGTTCTAAACAAGGCTATGAATTAGAATATGCCAAAATGACTGTAGAAGTATTACTTACATGTACAGAATTATAGTAAACAAGTATGCTACACATGAACACAAGAGGTGCACCAACGAGAAAAAGAATGCTCAAAATTGAGCAATTAAACCAATAGTCTAAGGAGACAGAGGCTGGTGTGCAGGTTGAATTCCAAAAAACACAAAGGAGGGATAATCGCAGCCGAACAAGTCATGTGCTAGTTTCCAAAGACTGAAACTGTGCTTGATTGAGCTTCAATTACAACCCTACAAGAGAAGTTGTGCCTTGTAATTTAACTATAATCAATCATCCCAATATGATAGGAATAATAAGTGAAGCCTAATTTGCGAAGGACGCAGCTTCGGGAGGAGTGGAAGTCCCTTCTTTAGACTAAAGATTGGATGAGTGGAAAGTCATTTTCAACAATATAACTTGGCATTCAACCTGTCGGGTATGTTTTACTTTAAATAATATCCTCGTATAACCAATGCCCGAAATCCAAGGATAGTCGACGTATGTTGACCAATCGGGTTCTGAGCGTTGACTGGGGCAGATGCAGTGTGTTATCTACACGAGAAGGGTCCGGTATCTCGAATACTACAAATGAACAATCTAGTGTAGATAGCTTGCTTACATTTGAAAAAAATCCATATTGTCCTTTGAAATTATCTTTTCCACACTTACCCGTTATCGATCAATGATCAATATCCGAGCTACTATCCAAAGCGACGCGAGAGGCTTTTGTTTTCAGGATCACTGGAGTATAGAAATGGGAAGAGCGATATGATTGAATCATCCACTATATCCAGTTTTTTGAATAAAATAGTGATAGGAACTTAACCAAGTCCTTGAAAAGAAATAGTTAAAGAAAAATAGCAAGACTTCAATCCAGAAGGGCGTATAATCATTCGAGATAAAACTTAGCTTCACTACAAGCCGAGTTAAAACTATATAGGTCGACTCCAAACCTATGTCATGCACCCACTTACCGACCTAAACCCATGTGTAAACTATGGAGAAAAGATTGCATCGCCAATACCAGGAATTGAAATTCAGATCGATATCAAAAAATGAACGGCTATCAGAAGTCAGTCAATTAAAAACAACATCTTGAGATGGACCCCGACGACTCATTGAAATTCATGAAATAGTAATTCGAAACTTGTGTTATTTCAGAGCACACTTTATTTCCAGCGAAAGAATACTTTGGGGGGCAAATGTTAACTGGGTTTTAACCCAACGGAATTCAATATGAGTTAGAAGATCCAGACTATGCCAGAATGACTTGAAACTTGACCGAAGCAATCAAGAAAACAAGCCAACAAACCTTAGAAAAATAAGTCAAGAATATACTAAGTGGATGGATCGCTTTGGCACTGTTGTTGAGCAATCTGGTTCATCAAGTTAGCGTAGGTCTGGATTTGCTCGTTTAGCTGCCTACGACTTTCCATCAGCTCCCTCATAAGGTCATTGTATTCAGCTCTAATTATGGAATCAGCGAGGTTCTGGACTGCAGCAGGCTCCACATTCACATTAGCAGGTCGGTTGCTTGGACCTCCTTGTTGGACACTAGCAGTTTCGTTGGCATCGACATTTTGGGAAGTAGATTTGGTGCGCCTCACAATTATGGATTCCTTTGCTTAGATCTTGGTAAATCTAAATAGTATCTGCAAGCTTCTGAAGAAGAACCTGGATCTCCTTCGGGGGATTTCCTCAATCTAGTAGCAACAAAGGTGATCCCTAATAGCCTGAGAATCAACGTTCTCAGTGAAAGCACCAAAATGTTTTCAACCAAATTGGCCACAAACACCCAAGAACAGATTTTTGTAGTGGAATGAACGACGAGTTAGATGAAAACAGAGGTAAACCACAGAATATCAAGAAAAAGGTAGCAGAAAGTAAAAACAACAAGATTTATAATGGTTCGACGTTGATTGCCTATGTCCACTTTGAATATTCTCTTTGTTGCTTCTCAATTTACCTGATAACAATTACAAACAACAAGAAATAGCAAGAGATCAGAAAATAATGGAGGAAGTTAGTTACAATAATGGCGGAGTTTAACTAATAGCATAAGAGTCCCTAGAACGTCCCCATGTGCCTGTATTTATAGATGAAGGCGGCCTCCAATCTGACTCAAACTTCGGCAATAGTACCTCCTACGCCATATGGGCCCACCATAGGAAGGGCTAGGCCCAACTCTTAATGGTTAGGGATGGATACTGATCCCTTCACGAGTCGAGTTTGGTCTAGTGATCCCTATGGTAGCTCTCTTATGGTTGATGATTCTTTGAATATCATAGTGTTTGGACTTGTGGAGCTTAATTTGTTGTAATGCTTTGGTTCGAACCTTACTTGGCCAAGGAAACACGGATCCCTCTGGTTTCTACAATGTACGCCAATCCATTTCACATAGACCATACCACGCCGATCCAACCTTCACGAGTCATGCTTTGTCGATCCCTCTCCCATGACCATCAACATGCCGATGCACTCTCTTTGGAGACACCATGTAGGCCCCTCTCACGAGTGCAGCATGTCGATCCCTCTACATTCCCATCCAAACCAACCATATTGCCAAGTAACTATGCTGACCCCCTACCATATTAAATGTATACCGATCCCTGCACTATCTCATCCAATTTCACTAATGTCCATGCCGATCCCTGTTCTAACCAAACTAAACTCCATAGTTCCGACATCCTACATTATCTATTTATTAACTCTATTCATCCTGGGCTGGATACAACTGCCCGGACATTATATTTTGGTCATGTGGCTATCGTCTTGTGATCATCCTTCTCATCAGCAGTCAAGTCTGGCCTTCGTAATCGGCCCTATGTAGCCGGTCAAGGCACCGAGTAACACTTGCCCCCTAAAGTACGTCTTGTGGGTAACATGTCGTGCTTTGAATTGGAAAAACCTAGGCTCCCGGGAATAAGTCTATCCAACTTTCTGGTTGATCACTGTTCCTTTATTAATCTTCGATGATACAAGTCTGATGTCATGTTCCATTAGTATGCACAGATTTGGTCATGTGAGATTTACAGGCTTTCTCCTGATTTGACTTCAAACTTGATCGTTTCAAGCTAAACCGCCATTTCAGTTAATTTCAAAATGTTGAATCCTTAAATCTCTTCCGTGCACGTTCACATACACATTTTCGTTGTTGGCTCCCAACGTGTTCAGACGTCCGCGGGTCTTTGCCAAGCTGTTTTATTCTGTATGCTTACGTTTGTAGTCTAACCTTCACGATATCGGTCACCATTTGGTTTCCAATTATCTGCCATTTGTTTCTACTTCCTTTTTTTTTATTTCACTCATATCATCATTCACGCATCTCTCTCCTTTTCTTCTCTTTTCATTCTTTTTATATTACATTATTATTTTTTTATACAGGAGGGGTCGGCATTCGGTATACCGATCACTTGGTGAGTCTACGTGGATAGGGATCGACGAGCCCTAAGGCCGACCCCTTTTTAATCTCGCGATCGAGACACCTGGGATGACCGGTTCCTCTTCCTCCAAAACATGCTTGTATATAACCCTACTTCTTCTTCTCTCCTATTACCCTCCCTTCATACTATTACTCCTAATCCATACTTTGACTTTTTACCATCTCTATTTACCTTTACACTTCCAAACTCCCCTTCCACCAAACCCTTCTCATCGTAAATCCCAACAATTTTCCTCCAACCCAAAACCTTAGCATACAGCCGCTCCTCCACAATCATCAATTCTCCAGTCCAAATTCTTGCTCCCTTTAATTTACCTTAACATACATATACATGGTAAGAGTTCTCCTTTATTTACATTAGTGGGTTGAGTTTGGATGGGTTCGAGTGTTTTATAGGTGCATAGTTTAGTGAATAGTGTTGGGAGATTAGGATGAGGAAGAGAAGAAAAGGAAGATGGTGAAAAAGATGAAGAGGAAAGAGGGTTTGTCCAAGATGGCGTGGAAAGAGGTTGAGCCGTAGAGGGCTCGGCGAGGAATCGAGTGAAATAGTGGAGGTTTATTTCGAAGTGGTTTTTGGCGTGGGGTTGGTATACTGATGTATTGGTGTGGGATTAGTGTTAGCAACTTAAGTGGAGGGTTCGGTAGTGGTAGTTGAAATTTAGGGATCGATATAGAATTTGAAACCTAGGAGTCGGCATAAAGGTTGGGACGTAGGGATCAATATAGAGGCTTGGACGTAGGGATCGGTATAGAGGCTGGGGGTAAGGGATCGGCATAGGGAGTTGAGGGATCAGCATCGACTATGAATGCTAACTTAACTCAAGTCATTTAAACATTGAACTGCACACTGCCTTGCCTGAACATAATGACTTAGATGGTTGGACTTTGGCGGAAATGAGCATACTTCTGGACTTCTTGTGTTGGACTAAACAAAGAACTGACTAATAAACTTAGGTAAATTTCACAACTCCAGATGTCGATGACCAATCCTAAAGCCGTCGTTGCCGATCAACTTCTTCGTCGATTGACACGGTCAGCGATGACGGTCTCCTCCAAGCCTTAATATCACATTCTTATCTTCTCAATTTCAAACTATCTATGCTTGTTTCACACTACACTGCACTAGTTTACACATGGCACGAGGGAACATGTTATTATTTCTAATGTTGATTGTCTACTGAGTATAGTCGGCATAGATTTCAAGCTGCACGACTTGCCTCGAGAAAATGTCTTTCGAGTCCACTGCAAAACATAGTAATTCTGTGACAAGGTCAAGCTCTGCAACCCTATCTGATAAACCTTCCAAGTCATGAAACAGAACAAGTAGAGGCGTCTGACCCGCAAACAAATTTCTTTTCCAACATTTCAGCCTTTCCTGTAGAAGTTATTGACCTAGCTCTTAATGTCGTTGAGGGTGCCATTATCCTAAACAATCTGGTTGACTCACAAGTGTCTAGAATTGATGAATCTGCTCTCCATCGATTATGTCCTATCCATGGAATTCCTTTCGAAGACGTTCTAATTCCATCGAGGCAAGAAAGACCTCACTTGCCCCCAGCCGGATATACTGCTTGTAACAAGTTCATGTGCTGGGCCGGATGCGTGCCACCCTTCAACTCCTTCGTTCGGGAAATGTTAAGATACCTGGGGATCGCTCCTACCCAACTACATCCCAATAGTTATACCTTTATCAACGACACTTTTCTTCTCTTCATGAAAGCCCTATTCCGTCCGCCAACTCCCGAAGACATTAAATACATCTACAATTTCAAAATACGCACTATGAGTCCTTCATATGACTTTCTTGAACCCTCACCCAAATGCCAAGCCTTAACAGGTGCATGGAACAAGCTCTCTCTATTCAAACATGAGTGGTTCTATATAGGGTGTCCTCCTGGCTTTGCAAGGAGATGGTTGGAAGGACGTAAGTGCTACCTCTGTCTCCGCCTTTTGTTCAAAGATTTAAGTCGCAACTTCTTTCTTATTCATACTAATATCTTCAGTTCTTTCAGGTTTCGCCATCGACCCGAAGGCGTTGAGTATTTCAAGGCCGTCGCGGCTATTTGTGCTACTCCCGTTGAGGATTGGGACATCAAACTCCTTGTCACGGATGAGCTTCTCTCTTTATTTGGGCTGTTGTAAGACGACCGTAAAATTGGACCTCCCGGTAGTAAACCGGTCCCGAAAATTGTTGTCAAAAGAAGGGTGGAAGCAAGTGACCCCATGGTGCCCTCTGTTGAGGGAACCCAAGAAGATATCGAAGAGGGATAGATAAGAGAACCACAAGCTGTGGGGCCGAGAAGCGAAGACCTAGGCCCTAGAAAAGCGCCACCAGCTAAAGCGCCACAGACTAGTCAATTGCAAACTCCCTCGAAGAGGGTAAAAAGGTTGGCGTTCAAGCTGTGAAAAAGTAAGGCTGGTGCAAACCCGAAATTCTTCATAACTCCAGTTGAAAATGAGTCGTTTTCTCAACAAATGGAAAGCTCGCTGAAGAGAATCTCCGACATTTTGATCCTGAATAATATATTAAATTACAACTTCGCTAACATTGACGTTGAAGGGCTTAACTCTCCCATGAGAAGCGGTGAAGGTGTGCAACCTTCCAACAGAGAGGAGGAAATTCCAATGAGTAAAGCTAATGTTACTGGTCCATCGGGGGTAAACATTAGGACACACACAAACACTTGCACTCCACCATCCACTTGTGATTAACTCTACACGTTACAACTTCTAATATGCTCCTATTCGGCTCTTTGCAATTTCATACTCGCATGCTTTCGATCATCTTCGGGGCTCTTCCACTTACTATCGCTCGGGCCGAGATTTCGAATCTGGAAGGCATAGAGACAAAGAAGAAGGTGAGACAAAGACTATTATTCTCGAGAATCATCTTCATCCAGATGGAAATCTCAAACACACGCTCCCCGCCACAACGATCCATCAAACCCTCCCGCTCATAGCGGAGATAAATCCTCTCATCGAGGTTCCCAAGCTGCTGCTCCTCACGATCAACACTCTGGGTCGTCAAGCATAAGGCAATCACGCGAACGCCGTAAGCACCCGCAAGTTACTTCTGAACAGTTCCCGCTGGTTCCTGCCCATGATCTTACCACAGTGGAAAAGTTAGCTGAACTCAAAGCTACTTTTCCGAAAAACTACTTTAACGGACTCAAGTTTCTCCCCGCCATACACGTTATCCCTAGAAGTGCCAAAGAGAGCTCATTAGCATGTATGAATGAAGTGTACATCCAGCATGAGTCATTCATTAGCCGAGAAAATATCTGAAATTTCCATTGAGTGCCAGCATGAAATTGATCGCCTCAAGTTGGACGCTATTCATGACAAAGACATCATCAAGCATCAAGATGCTAAGCTGCTTGAATATTAAACCCAGCTTGCCGTGGCAGAGAAGAACGTGAAAGAAACAACAGAGGCTGTAAGTCATTCGGAGACTTCGCACAAAAAGAAACTAGATGTAGCGCTCCATCGCAGTGGCACTCTGGCCTTAGAGAAGAACTCCTTACAAAAGGAGAAAGATGTCTTTGCTCGCCGCATTGAGGAGCTTGAAAAATTATTGCACAAAGAGAGGGAGGAAAAAATCGAGGCACAGAAAAAGTCGCAAAGATACTACGAGGAGGTTGTTGAGGTGAGAAACTTAAAAACGAAGTTTGACAAACAACTTGCCCAAATCGAAGCCTTGAAAGAAATAGCCCGCGAAGAGGGCAGAAAAGAAGTGCTAGAAGAAGCCAACTCCCAGGTGGAAGCTGCCGCCGAGTTCGGTAGAGAAGAAATCAAGAACTTGTTCGATCCGCTCATCGCCGAATATAACGCCAAAGTTCTTCTTCACCGTGACTTGACATTTTTAGGTGAAGCTTATCTTGAATCGCTTGCCAAATCCTGGGAGGTTATCACCAAAATCAAGGGGAGGAGCTGGGAGTGGCAGAGCTTAATGAGGAGGCACTCATGCAAGAGGTGCTCCAAGGAAATAAGCCCTTTGATCTGGCCACCGTGAAGCTTCAGTTCTCTTAGGCTTCTGCACCAAACAGAAGGAGAGGACATTGCTGGTCCTCTAGAACCAATCTCAAGGGTCCTTCTCCTACTCAAATGGCCGGAACATCATCTTCTCAACTCACGGAGCAACATATCGGCGATGATCCTGATAGACCTGGCCTTGGTCCAAAAATGTTATCTCTCATTCTTGAAGAGAGCACTCCAATGACCACTGAGAGCCAATTGGATGCTGGTATAGCATAGAATTTCTTTGAATTCATCAATTTGTTGTTTTTGGCACATGACGGGCATTGACTAACGTCGATGCTTTAACAAACTTTTGCAGGTCATCTCGGTTTAGAGCAAACTCCTAGGAGCGATGTCGCTACGGAGCAATAATGGAAAATGGCCGAAGCTTCGGTTGCTGCAAACATTCTAGGGCCCGATGCTCAAGTCATCGATAAAATCGACGAGGATATGCCTGAGGACCCATTGTACACTACAACAAACAGGACCTTTAACAGCATTTTAAAAACGTTATAAAAGCTATTAACAGCGTTTTTACATACGTTGTATATCGACATGCAGTTATATGTCAGAGATATACAATGATAAGAAATAAACGCTGTTAAATGTCCTTTTTAACAACGTTTCCCTGGTGTCATGAAATCATTTAACAGCGTTTGGTTGGGTGAAGTTAGAGATCTTTCTAAGCGTTTGTTTTGTGCTAAGATAAGATTTTATAGCATTTTTTCAATGCTGTGATATTTATTTACAGCGTTTCCTTGTTGCAATAAATCGTGCTTTATGTTTTTAGATACAATTTAATGGCATTTTTAAAACGCTGTTAAAACTTTCAACGGCGTTTTAAAAACGCTGTGGAATGTTTTAACAGCATTTTAAAAACGCTGTGGAATGTTTTATTGCATTTCAGTAAACATCCGCTACAATGTGTATATATACCACATTTCAAAATTAGCATATTATATCAATATCACATTTCAAAATCAACATATTGTATCAATACCACATTTTGGACACATATTTGATAACCAAAGTATGAAATTTCATAATCAAAATACATAATATTCTTACACCAAACATAAATAGTTTGTCATTAATAATTCAAAAACAAAATATAGAACAAGTAGCAATAGCAAAGCAAAAGCAAGTAGTACATACGTTAAAACCAAAAAGTAGTTCTAGCAGCAAAAATAACTTCGATCCATAACTCGTTGCAACTTTTTTTTGCATCACAGTCATCTATCTACCTGTAAAGCAAAAGTAATGCTTGAGAATAAATTCATCAAAAAAGTGTACACAAAGTTAAATCGGATTCATAATGCAAACACTAAATATTCAGTTCAGTTCAGGCGGGCCTCTAAACATTTTAAGGCCTTTGATAGCATAAATGATAGGAGTTACTTCCATTAATGAAGTACATAACCATCAATTCATTTTATTGCCATGTTATTTTGAGAATCATAATGAATTCTCTTTGAAACATCCCACAATTTTTCCAAAAAATTCCCAGGAGTCATTTCTGTATTAATCAAGACGTTAAAAGATCAATATGGTACCTATATCATTCTGCCTCAAACTTAAAACACATAGCCATATGCGAATACAAGTTTGCATGCATGTTATACAACAAATATTTTAGTTCAGTTCCTGATAGTAATATACATGTATAATACAAGTTTGCATGCGTGTTACACAGTAAATGTTATGCATATATATATATATATATATATATATATATATATTACCTGGTCTCTATGCATCATATTGTGTCATGTCTCTAATTAATATGCAAAGTTTCAGCTGTTGGTCTACTATTATGGCAGTAAAAGTAACGATGATAAAGTAATGTTGAACATGATCCAATGTGAAATTAGTATATATGGATTATAAGTTAAAATATGTAATATAAATATTGTTAGGATAATCAAGATGATTAAGGAGATTGGAAGTGTAAAATTTTTACCACATACATACTAAAATTTTGGAAACTTTAACAGTTTTTCTTTTCTTACTTCTTCTTCATTTTTTTGGAGGTACATTTGTTGCTCGGATTTCTGACAATAAACATTGGACCTATCAACTAAGGGCCTGGCACCACAAGCCAATATTAAAATATCTTTTTATATGCTAAAATTCACTTAACACTAGCTAATCTTATTAAACTATCTTATCAATCCTAAGTACTTTTACATAATACTAATCATACAACATAGCGAGTGACTGAGTGCGTGTTTATTTCATTGACATGTAGTCTTGACTTAAACGATCGTTGCCAGAAGTTGTATACTTGCCATGTCTTGATCCTTGCACCAGTTTATCAAGTAAAACTTTCCACTCCAAAAACCAGAGCAGCTAATACTTGCTTAGGTTTTCCAACACCGGCTTATAAGTGAGATGAGGTGCCAGGAAGTTGATATGTAATTAGCTACAAGTATGTGCTTATGATTTTCACTATACTTATAAAACCACTTATTGGTACTTTTGAGTAGATATATAATGAGGTATTCTAATTTGATGACAAACAATGAATGGATGCTTATTAAGCTAATGAAATCCATAGAAATTCATAAAAGTGTACAAACACAATTATAAACAGTGTTAGTACATAAGAAATTAAAATAATGTGAGTTATCAATCCAGTTATAATCAAAAATAAAGCCACAAATTAATAATTATAGGTTCCATGATTCATGTTAAACCATGAAATAGATGAGCACATAATGATTAAGCCAAGCAATATTTTGTAGATATTTATATAAACTAAATCTATTGACAACTCTACCAACCACTCTACAGATATAAACAATACTCTAATCAGGGTACGGAAGTCAATAAATCCAACAGCAAAATTGAAATCATACCTTACAAGCAATCACAATTTTCAGCTTCCTTATCCATCGCCTATTCAGCAAAGATTGCATCAAAACCATGAAATTTTCAAATGCTTAGATGTTCTGTTATAGAGTCCTGCCATTTAGAGATTTGATAATGAAGTATGGTTGGAAAAAAACTTTAAGATACTAAAACTTCTTCACTGAAAACAAAATGCAAAGTACTAATGATTATAACTACAGAATATGTGCAAGTGGAGGTTTACAAGCTGAGATGATGTAGGTCAAGCCTAAATATTTATTTCATCCATAAACTGAAACCAAGAAAGATTCATTGAATCTGATTACTATGAATATCAGATTACAATAGGTTGCAAAGTTATAGGGGCATTTCACCAGAAGGACAAACGTTGCAGTCCAATTAATTTCTAGGACACACATTCAAAGAAATTACTTTCAAGGCCAAAGTCAGCATAATAGTTACTTTCAAGGACAAATTCAGCAGTCCAATTACTTTCAAGGACATAATTTCATAGGATTTTAGGCCCTATAAATTAATTATTTTACGTTTTGTCCTTGAAAGTAATTATTTCAATCGTGTGTCCTAGAAACTAATTCCACTTGCTAAAGAGGCCCTTGTGGCTAATTTCCACTAAAATGAACCTAGTACATGATCTCCTTTGATTTCATTATCAGTTTGAAGTATCATTATACTTTGGTTTCAGGTCAATTTGGATAAAGCTAAAAACAACCCTTAGTTATTAATTTTGTTAGTAAACTTTATTATCAATTTCTTTCTTAATCTATAACAGATACCGAATGTTTCTCATACCTTATAAACTTTAGTTTGTATATGTTTGATTCCTGTGTTATATGTACCAGACTCATCAAACTAATATAACTTTGAGTCTATAGCATGTAGAAGATGACCAATTTATGTAACTATATTCATTCATATACTGATGATAAATGATACTTTCTATGTTTTGTATAGCATAAAATATTCAACTTTTGATTTAAAGCCAATCATCCAATCTTATTCCTTTCTATATATAACCCTGACATAGAAATTTGCAAATATATGCATATTTTTAATTTTGTTGACAAAAATAAGAGATAAAGCATGCTGGTTTTGAATTGACCTGTTAAGCAAAAAGGTCCAAACATGTATTTCTCGAATAACATGATAAACAACAAATGGTATATAAAATTTTGCCAAATGAAAGATGACAACTAACCTTTTATTTTTGTATGATTCTTTATGCAGAAGTTGGCAATAAAAATATGAATAGGAAGCAAATCGTTTGCCCTTCTATTTTAGTCACTTCTTGTACATGAAAGGAGGTTTAGGAAGCAACATTATTACCTAAAAATACAAAGAGAAAAATATACTGAAACAACATAACAATGAAATAAGCAAACAATGCAAAAATTATAGTTGATTTTTCAAGATTGTATAACCAAACTGTTAAAACACTTATTCTAGCAACAACTGTTTTTTGCCAATAAAAATCCAGTGACAGCAAATATGGATTTTTTAGTGCAAAGCATTGGGCTAACATCTAGGGATTCAAATGTTATCATACAACTGCAAAAAAAATACCTAACCATGCATTGAAATCAACTCAAATTGATAAATCAATTTTTACATAAATTGAAATCAACTCAAATATACCTTACTGATCCAAATCAATTTTTACATAAATTGAAATCGACTCAAATTGATAATACTTACCAATAAGAAATAAATTACCTACAGATTTATGTGACAAAAAACTATGGATTAGATGGGGATTGACTTGCAAGTAGAAGGTGGAAGTCCTTGGAAGTGCGGTAGGATTGTTGCGGAGAGCTAGGGTTATCTGCGATAGCGAGAGACTAGATAAAGAGAAAATTGTAGGGATTAGTTAGGGTTCATTTTTGTTTTGGGGTAGACGAGAAAGGAAAAAAATAACAAGTGGGGAATGAATATAAGATTTAAGCGGGAATGCAAAAATCTGAGCGGCCCGAAAATAATTATGAGGCATAGCGAGTATTACTGCCATAAGTGCAGTCCCCGTGGTGAAACATGCTGTATTTATTTTATTCTAACCAAAGTGACAGCATGCAGCTTTGAAACGTTGTTTTCCATTGCAATAAAAAGGGATTTTTCTTGTAGTGAATTATGATTGACACATGCACAATGGACTGAGTATACTAACGCAAATAAAAAGAGTGGATGCAATATAAAGCTACTAAAGAAATAGAAAGAAAATGAAGTTCAAATCTAAGCATACCAATCATGATAGAGTCCAATAAGACCTATGTCATATAACACACCAAGAGTTAATGGTTTCTTTGAAGGAAAGGAACAACATTCATTACCCATACATCAACACCGTTTCTCATATGGGATAACCTTATGGAGGTCTCTACTAACCTTTCTTGCCAGCTTGCAATGTTTTGTGTTGCTAATTTTCTAATAAGCGTATCTATGCTGACATAGTTTTCAACTTGAAGTGCCTGAATATGTAAAAGCAATTATGCTGGATTAGCTAGTCAAAGTAAAATAATTACTCCTGTGTTTGAATTCTTTCCACGTTGTAAATATTCTAATAGAACAACACTTCCATTCACCATATATGAAGCACATCAAAATGCAAACAGTAGGCAATTTCATGGATACATATAAAAGTTGAAACATATTTTCATGACAGCTATAGTAAATTTTAGATTTGAAACATACAGAAGGGAGGGATGCCTCTGGGAAACACACAAATATATATATTGGAAAATCTACTTGAAAACAAATAGCTAAAATATAAGTAATTGTCTCTGTGCCATGTTTGACTGATATAAATCTTTATACACTAATAGCTAAAATACAAGTAATGTAAGTAGATGCATGTGCATGTTACAATGCAAGTCTCACACTCAAGAAAACTCAAAACAAACATCCCTTATTTAACTTTAAACTTTTGTTTATATAAAGAAACATGTTTAGATTTGTAAACTGCCTAAGCACTTCAAAGTTCCACATTAGTAATCTCAATCTAGCATGCATTATTTATTTATTAAACCAACTGAGAAATTGTTTTTTCATTATGAATGATATAGTTATTAAGGACAAATACTGAATCTTCACATGAAACTATTCAATTATAGTTATATCATTTTTCCAATGCAGATACATAACTATTACCTTATTTTTCAATGCAGTTACATAAATATGTCACTATAGTGGAAAATAGTGCAAACAGGTCACACTTATATCATCTTAATCTAAATTTGCTTCACAGTAATTAATCTATTAAATTATCTCTTTTGAAAAGAAAAAAACATTCGGTTTGAATTATATAGACAAGATAATTTGGTTAACTAAGTGGATAATTACATATCTTTAAATTTAAAAGATAAATGATATAAGATAAATTACTTAATAAGTTATGGTATTGTTATCTTTTTTGTTAAAGTCGTAAAAGATAAAATATCAGCTCTTTTAGTGAAAAATGATAAATAAATAACTTGATAGACTAGACAAATTTCTTATCTTTTTATATACATCGATAAATTATAAATTTATCTAACAATACTGAATATCAATTTTTTCAGTGAAAAATCATAAATAAATTTAACTTTGTAAAAGATTAATTGCTATAAATCTTATACGAATTGACAACTTTCTACCTTAAAAAAATTAGATTCTTTTTTTTGGAAAATGCTAAACAAAAATGAACATCTAAAAGTAAATTGATAATTTATTTAAGCAAGTTAACAAATCTAACTTCGAAACTATAGTCGAAAGCACAATTGCAATTTTAAATATACTAATATCAATTTTGCATGTTCATGTTTTGATGTCAACTATGAATTCTTATACTATACAACAAGATACTCTTTGTATACCACAAAAGAATTGATATGCACATATTGCTAACTAATCTACTTCTATAAATAAAATCATTTTACAACCAACTAAGTTTAAAACAATAGTGGATTGATTTGGAGGTAAAAATAAAAGAAAATGGATGCTTATTAGATACTTATTTGCACTAACCATGCTAGCTTTGAGCTTTGCAAATAAGTTCGCACTGGCAGCGCAACTTTTAATTTGCACCGAGTGCAAACGGGAGTTTGCACTCGGTACAAACTCCAGTTTGCACTGGCAACTGTTGTTGCAAACTAAAGTCTGCACCGGTAGTGCAAACTCTACTTTGAACTTACTGTAAACTCGATTTCATTTACTTACAAATGCGTAGGATGGGTCACGAGTGGAGTATAGTAAAAATAAAATGTAATATTACAAATCACTCCATCTATGTTTGATTCATTTCCAACATTTATCAACTAACATTTATCCGGTGTTGCAACTAGAAATCAATATGTGGAAAATATGCATATTTTGTATTGCTAATAACCATATCAGACTGGTTCTTGCGGGATTGAAAGGAATATCATTGATGCGGATAACAATTTTGGACCATGTAATTATTCATTTGGTGCAAATGTGCATTGGGCACTTCTTTAAGTGTAAAGCATTGTGATATTTCCATGGTATACACTCAGTGAGTTCATTTATAACTAACAGTGGCACATTTTGAGTATATAACACATGAACTTATATACTCAGTTAGTTCACAGTGCATATTTATATGCATATGTTGTATAATCATTTCATATAATATATACAAAGTTAGTTCAGAGCTAGAGTATATAAGAAACTTACTTAGTTATATATGAACAATTTGATTCATAGTTAGTTTATATATACACATGTTACATACAGTTTATACAACAATTTCATTTACAACGTTATATACTCTACAACACAATTTAATTTACAACGTTATATACTCTACAATGATAAAGAGAAATGGTTACTCTATAATGTTATATACTCTTCCTTATATTTTTTTGTTTGTTGATGTATGACACGCTATTTTCATTTTCAATTAGTAGAAGTTAGAAAATATACAAGTGATAGTTGAGGATATAGTATTGTTTCTTTAAATCTAAAGCATTGTTACACACACACACATATGTATATATATGTGTGTGAATCTGTGTGTGTATGTATGTATAACATGAAAAAAAAAATTTACTTAGATCTGGTCCTCTTCACATTGTGATGCTAGATGTATATCTATTCTAATTTTTTAAGCCAACGATGCACATATTCAAATATATAATGGATGACGCTTTTTGACCAGGTAAAGTCAACGATGGATCTGAGATATATTAGGACTACTGATTCATATGGTTTACCCTATCACGGTCTATACGTAAATTAAGTATTTGATGCCACTATTATTTTGTCCTTTAATTGATTCATTATGAAATAAATGAACATGTTAACTCAAACTATGTATTAGCTGACTTGTATACAAAAAAATGGATACAATACAAATGTATTGCAGCATGGCTCTTTTCTCTGACAATGGCCATACAATTTAAATCAATTTAAACACATCATCTAGTAATTGTTTGAAACATAATGAATTACTATTAATATTCAGTTTAATATGTCTTTCAAACCGAATCTATATTGAATATTTTATGGTTACCCAAATAAAACATATTTTTTTAATGTACTTTTCTCAAGTCTAAATAGCAAATCTGGAATCAAACATCGTTGTAATACCGATAACTGCAGCAGGAACTAGATTTAACGGAGGTGAAGCTATCGATTCGTTGACAATCTGCAACAAGGATGACTGGAATGGGGACGACTATAATGGGGACACCAAAGGCAATGAAAGCTTTTGGCGATGAATTTTTTTATTTCAAAAGAGGAAGATTTGGGAAACTAAAATTTAGTGAACTAAAAGTCTATAATGAAATTTAGACTGGGAAATTGAAATTTTGGGGAAGTTTTTTTAGCAGTATGTAGAAATGGAGGGAATGGAAAGAAATTTAGTGCATAGAGTACACAAAGTTAGGTTTTAGCAAATTTACTGCCTAATTATTGTTTTTGGTGGCAACCATTAAAAAAGCACGATGTTAGCATATGCTAACAAAACAAACATTTGTTGTGGTGTAGCATAAAGAGTTCAAATCCAATAATAGTCTCAGACTGTTCAAAATATATTAGTCGGCAGAACTTCAAATCAATGATTTAAAAAATACCAAGTCTTCAACACTACAATGAGACAGTTTCTATCCTAACCATTTGAAATAAAAGTGGTTACGTGTGTTGGAGTGGGTGTTGGGATTAGACATCACAAAACTAATGAAATAAAACAAATATATAAGTCTCTTCTTGAGCAAAATGTACTTGAGCTTTCCATATTATTATTTCAAAAGAATACCGTCACCTATAAAGTTGTATGTATAGAAACTAAGTACAAAGATCTTCCTAAAGGCCAAACCCAACTATAAGCATGCACAAACTTGGAAGAACAAAATCATTTCATCACAATGAATAAAGTCTATGGTGCAAATTTTACATCATATAATCCCTGACATCCAAACAAATCTAAATACAAACATGCACAAGAAAAACGAAACGCTACAGGAAGCACAAAAGATACTATTCGAAAGAAAACCACTCATCAACCATACTCGTACCAATCCATCCTAGTCTATCCTAATCCACTCAAAAGAGACTATTCGAAGGCTATATTCATACTTGCCTTCATATATCGTCAATGCTATTACCATCCATTAACTAACTGATCGTTCAAAGTTATTCTTTTAATGCTATATTAGATTCAATGCTTTAAAAATGATATTATGAAAAAAATTACTTCTCATGTTAGTGTTAGTCAATGAGTTGATGGTTTTGATGACAACAACCTTAGAATAAGATTATAAAATATAAATACTAACATTATAGTTTAGATATATATGTATATGCAGGATTTAACCATGCAGGTACTAAGAATGACGACTGTACAGTATAGAGATTCAAGATATCAAGATTGAAGACTCATGAGTATCAAGATAATCAAGAGTTCAAGATTTCAAGATAAGTATTGAGTCTAGAATTATGTTAAAACTTCACAATAGCACTGAAATCTTCACTCCATTTTTCTTTTGGGATTGAACCCATTTCTACCCTTTTAGTGGCTTACAAACCCACGACAAGTAGCTTACAAACCTATGACAAGTGGCTTACAAACCCACGAACATCCTGGTTTTGTACAAGTTCTCGATACCTGTCATGATGAGATATTCTGCAGGAAGAGCTTGCAAAACTACTTCAGAATGATTTTCAAAACTACTTCAGAATGATTTTCAAAATTGTTTTTCAAAATGTTTTAGCCTTAAAAATTATCTTTTCAAATGATTTTCAAAAAGATGTTTTAGCCTTAAATATTCTTGTTTTTAAACTTCGGTTGTTTTAAACTATCTTTTAATTATAATATATTTATACTTTGATTTAAATATAAAATTATAGTAAAATGTTATATATATTATTCTTTATATTCATCTATGTATTTTATCTATATTCAAGTATATTTATAAATTTTAAAATAGTTTTAATATAAGATAAAGGTTATTTTCAAAGAAAAACAAAACACCAAATTTCCTTTGGGATGTCGACATGCCCTAGTACCCCATGTCGACATAGTGTCAGTTAGATTCAAAAATTTGAATTTCAAAAGAAGTGTCTATTCGCCATAACCTTTCACAAATGGACATGACTGTTGTTCTTCTATAAATAGGGGTTGGTTTCAACGAATTTTATATCAGATTTTCTGGTTTTTCACTTCTCTTCTTCTTCCACATTTTCTTATTCAAAATCCTATCATTACTCTACCGAAATCAACATTGAATCTAACTAGATCATCTCTGGTTTGATTCTCTATCACTATCTCAACAAGATCCAAGTGTTATTCAGAGTTATAGGCTTCTTTGTAATCTATATAGCGAGAAAAGGTGTGATTGTAGCCTTGGAAATCAATTGGGTGAACTTGTTGCCCCGGAAATCAAGTATCTCTATCCATATGATTGTGATTCTGGAGGGTGTACCTCGTAGCCTTGAAACCGAGGGTTGTAATTGTTGAATTGCTTTTGAAAGGAAATCTGTACTTAGTTGTGCGGGACTGGATGTAGGGTAACCCCGAACTAGTATAAAATCCAGTGTGTTCTTTCCTTTACTGCATTTACTTTATTTCTGCATCTGTGTTTGTTTCTGTGATTATATCTGTGTCTGAATATTGCATACATTTGTGTTCAAATTAACATAAACTCAAAAAGATTTAGTAATTTGTTAAAAACACTATTCACCCCCCTCTAGTGTTATTCCTAGCCTTAAGATCCGTAATCCGCATTCCTCACATTTGGTATCAGAGCCAGGTTTTCAAAAGTTTCATAATCTGATTTTTGAAAAGTTTTTCAAAATGGCTATTGAAACTGGTACTGTTTTTAACACTAGTATTCCTGTCACTAGTTCATTTGTAGATGGTCAGTCTACTTCCAGACCACCACTTTTTAATGGCAGTAACTATACATATTGGGCATGTAGGATGAAAATATATTTACAATCTGTAGGATTAGATACTTGGAATATCACCCAAACTGAATATTCTGAACCCACAACTAATTTTGCACAGTGGACCACTGAGCAAAATACTGTTGCACAAAATAATTCTAAAGCAATGAATATTCTGTTTTGTTCACTTGAAAGAAATGAATTTAATAGAGTTTCAGTTTGTAAGTCTGCATATGAAATCTGGAAAAAATTTGCAAGTAACTCATGAAGGAACAAGCAAAGTTAAACAGACCAAAATTTCCATGCTCACAAATCAGTTTCAGTTATTTAAAATGAATACTAATGAGTCTATTTCAGATATGTATAGTAGATTTCAAGATATTGTGCATTTTTTAATATCCTTGGGAAAGGAATTTTCGGAAGAAGATCAAGTCAGAAATTTTTTAAATTCTCTCACTCCAGAATGGGATCAAAAGACACTTGGAATTGAAGAGGCAAATGACATCAGTACTTTAAAGATAGAAGAATTGATTGGAAATCTAATGTCGTTTGAAGTTAAAATGATCGGGAGAAGAGAAAGCAAAGCATCTGAAAAGAAATCAATGGCATTCAATGCATTAACCGACGGATCAGACTCAAACAGTGATAATGATGAAGAGATAACATTTATGACCAGGAATTTTCAGAAATTTCTGAAATACAGAAAGATGAATAATCTCAAGAGAAACAACTATAAGAATTCTGGAAATCAGAATACAATGCCAAACAATGTTAAATGCTTCAACTGTGATGAACCATGCCATATCAAAAGAGACTGTCCGTATCCAGAAAGGCAGAATCCTCCTATAAACAATGATTCAGTAAAGAAATGGAAGCGTGCATTTACTACTACTCTAGATGACTCAGACTCGTCCTCAAGCGATGATGATCAGAAGACAGATAACTCAAATTTGTGTTTCATGGCAGTTCACGACTTCAACAAATTCAAGGAAACAGACTCAGAAAAAGGTACACATTTACAATACAATTGATTGAAATTGCATGCTTAGAATTAGATGATTGATTGCTTGATTGATTGATTTTGAATTGGTGTGTTGATTGATTTTTAAATCTATTTTTTATTATAATTTTATTATTATTTTATTTTTATTATTTTTTAATAATTTAATAATATTTCCTGGAATATACAATAATTCTAATAATATTCCAAATATATATATAGACATTAAAATAATAAGTGTATATATATATTAGAATTCTTAGGAAAAATAAATCATAGAAATTCACAGGCACATGTCGACATGGTCCCTACCATGATGTCGACATGGGTACAAAGTTTGAAATTCAAAATTTGACCGGAGAACATGACTTTCAAAAATCTATTTAGTCACTATCTTTTATCACAACTTTTCACTTTCATTTTCAAATTCAAACTCTTTCTTCAAAACTTCAAGCTCTCTACTCTCTACTTTAATGGCTTCTTCAAGCAACCCCTCCACCATGAGACTTTCCAGAAACTTGAAAGAGCAACTTCTCAATAATCCGGAGGCAATAAAAGCATATATCAATTATGCTAACTATGGAAAAGTCCATCCCGGAAAGTTTGCTATTTTTCAAGATTTTGCTTCTTATGAAATTGATACTCTTTTTGCAAACAATCAAATTCTTAGTCCTGTTGATTCTTCTCAAAATGATTTTGTTTGTTACCCAAATCTTGTTAAAATTTTCTATGCAAATCTCAATCGAGAATTTTATGAAGGAAATGATAATGAAATTTGGAGTAATGTCAAAGGCACTAGAATTGTTTTGAATTGTGATCTTTTGGGTACCATTCTCAATTGCAAAAGCACGGGAATGGATCTTTCTAGTTTTCAAATCGATGAACATGATCGTTAGACATTTCATCATATTTTTGAAGGAGATGAAAACTTTGAATTTAAAAACCAAAACTTTCGTCCTAAAGCAAGAATTGTCAATCTTCTTTTACAACATACTTTGACCCCAAGATCGGGGAATTTTAACAATCCCACTTCAAAAGTGTGCAAAGCACTTTTTGCTATTTTCGGAAATTATGATATCAATTGGGCGCAAGTTATTTTGGATGAACTTCGTCCTAAATATTTTGAAATGGGAAAAAAACACTTTATATCAAGGAATTTACCTTACTAGGATTTTCAATTATTTTGGAGTAAATTTCAAAGGAGAAGAATTTATTTCAAGAAAAGTTTTTAATATCTCAAACATTTCTCTCATGAAAATCCCATATGTTTTTCAACCTTATAAGACTCTTGCTGAAAAGGAAGAGCGTTTGGCTCATGAATAAATGGAAGAGGAAGAAGAAGAAGAAAGGGATGAAATGGAAATAAAAGAAGAAGAAGAAGGTGAAACATCCCTAGAAAGTATTGAATATCCCTCCAATCCTTCCAACAAAACCCTTCTCAAAAAACAAAAGATTATTGTTGAGAATCAACGGGTTCTTAAAAGATCCGTTAGTAAGAAGTTGGACAAAATATCATCCAAGATGAACTAGTTTTTCTCCAAAGTCAGCAAGAAACTTGGATTATCTTCATCTTCCAACTAGTTCTATAATCTCATATCATATCGAATTAGTTTAAGTTTGTTTTTTATGATTAATCATTGTATCACTCTTCTATGCAATGAAATTGAATTTCCTTTCTGTTATCTAGCTTATCTTATCTCTTGAATAAATGTTAGTATATTATATAAATATATATATACACAATTATTCACAAAATCAAAATTATCATCAAATTTCATTGTCGTATGTCGACATACCCCCCTTGACCATGTCAACATATACTGGTCATAAATGACACTTCATTTTGAATTTGAAATTTGAATAACTACCATTGTCTATTCATTTCAAACGAATTTCTACACCTATAAATACCCATTTCTTCTAGAATTCATTACTGAATATTATTTCTTATCTATTCTATCTCTCATTCTTCTCACAATTTCAAAAATGGCTAATCCAATTCATAACTTATCCAAGAATCTTGAAGAAACTCTTAATTCATTCAAGAATATTCTCTCATTCATTCTTCGTAACCAACGACACTTAGAGTTGAGTCAAATGCAGATGATCAAGGAGCACGAAAGGCATTTCGATGCAATTCGATGGATGATTTCTTCCCTACACAAGGATGATAACGAAGCACATCCTCCTGTCTCTCTCACAAATGACAATGAAAATTGGGATGCCATCAATGAAGACCCTATTTTCGAAGAAGAAGGATGGGTGGATGTTCCCCGTAACGTTTAATTTGTTTGCTTTATTACTTTGTTTGAATTGATTGTTTTGATTGAAATTGGTTGTTTTGATTGACTTGATTTATACATTGGTGTGGTTTGATTAATTGTATAAATATACATTAATATATTTATAATCGTTGTTTGAATATCATGTCTATAAGTATAGTTATTTCTTATATATATTATATAGTTTATTAATGCAGGTACTTCAGTACAAGAATGAGAGGGAGTTATATAGTTTAGAGTTTGTTTTTGTTGATGACAAAGGGGGAGAAATATAAAATAGGAGAGTTAGGCATAGATTAAAGGGGAGTTATTAGATTTAGGGGGAGTTATTAGGATAGAAATAATATTTTATAAAAAAAGGTTGTCATCATAAAAAGGGGAAGATTGTTAGTCCATAAGTTGATGGTTTTGATGACAACAACCTTAGAATAAGATTATAAAATATAAATACTAACATTATAGTTTAGATATATATGTATATGCAGGATTTAACCATGCAGGTACCAAGAATGAAGACTGTACAGTATAGAGATTCAAGATATCAAGATTGAAGACTCATGAGTATCAAGATAATCAAGAGTTCAAGATTTAAAGATAAGTATTGAGTCTAGAATTATGTTAAAACTTCACAATAACACTGAAATCTTCACTCCCTTTTTCTTTTGGGATGGAACCCATTTCTACCTTTTTAGTGGCTTACAAACCCATGACAAGTAGCTTACAAACCTACGACAAGTAGCTTACAAACCTACGACAAGTGGCTTACAAACCCACGAACATCCTGGTTTTGTACAAGTTCTCGAGTCCTGTCATGATGAGATATTCTACAGGAAGAAGCTTGCAAAACTACTTCAAATATGATTTTCAAAACTACTTCAGAATGATTTTCAAAATTGTTTTTCAAAATGTTTTAGCCTTAAAAATTATCTTTTCAAATGACTTTCAAAAAGATGTTTTAGCCTTAAATATTCTTGTTTTTAAACTTCGGTTGTTTTAAACTATCTTTTAATTATAGAATATTTATACTTTGATTTAAATATAAAATTATAGTAAAATGTTATATATATTATTCTTTATATTCATCTATGTATTTTATCTATAGTGAAGTATATTTATAAAGTTTAAAATAGTTTTAATATAAGATAAAGGTTATTTTCAAAGAAAAACAAAACATCAAAATTTCCTTTGGGATGTCGACATAGTGTCAGTTAGATTCAAAAATTTGAATTTCAAAAGAAGTGTCTATTCGCCATAACCTTTCATGAATGGACATGACTGTTGTTCTTCTATAAATATGGGTTGGTTTCAACGAATTTTATATCAGATTTTCTGGTTTTTCACTTCTTTTCTTCTTCCACATTTTCTTATTCAAAATCCTATCATTACTCTGCTGAAATCAACATTGAATCTAACTAGATCATCTTTGGTTTGATTCTCTATCACTATCTCAACAAGATCCAAGTGCTATTTAGAGTTATAGGCTTCTTTGTAATCTATCTAGCGAGAAAAGGTGTGATTGTAGCCTTGGAAATCAATCAAGCGAGAAAAGGTGTGATTGTAGCCTTGGAAATCAATTGGGTGAACTTGTTGCCCCGGAAATCAAGTATCTCTACCCAGAGGATTGTGATTCTGGATGGTGTACCTCGTAGCCTTGAAACCGAGGGTTGTAATTGTTGAATTGCTTTTGAAAGGAAATCCATACTTAGTTGTGCGGGACTGGATGTAGGGTAACCCCAAACCAGTATAAATTCGGTGTGTTCTTTCCTTTACTGCATTTACTTTATTTCTGCATCTGTGTTTGTTTCTGTGATTATATCTGTGTCTGAATATTGCATACATTTGTGTTCAAATTAACATAAACTCAAAATGATTTAGTAATTTCCTAAAAACACTATTCACCCCCCTCTAGTGTTATTCCTAGCCTTAAGATCCGTAATCTGCATTCCTCATAGTTAGTTATAAAATTAAAAAGTTATAAAATTAGAATATGAAATTAAGCAGAATTACAAATTTGAAAACAAATGGAGACATAACTTTATAAAAAGAAGAGTAGTGCAAAGGAGCAAGCAGTAAATATTTTTGTAATTTTCATCCTAAAGCTTGAAATACAATTCATAAAACACAAAATGTAAATTGTTATGAAAATTAAGGAAATAATAAACTTTTGAGAATTACTGCAAACCCATATAGAAGAAAAGACCGTGATATATAAATTCCTTTTATCTAAAAGGTACATAATTTATTACTGTTTTATATCAAAAGTACCGAGTAAAGAATCTAAGATAACAATATTCAAGAAATAATAGCAGAGAATACATGAACTTGAGAATTATTTTTTCATCCAATTCACACCCATATCATCCTTTAAGAACTTTTCAAAAGATTCATTTAGATGTTCTCCTATTATTTTTTAATATTATATAGATAAAAGATTAGTGAATTTATCGGTCAACGACATAAGCATTTGATGATAGTAATGAAATATTCCTATGGATATATGTGATGGTTTTATTTCATATATACCATATATAAGGATTGAACAAATCCAAGCATCAATAGAAGAGACAATTATCCAAATACGAGCAATAGAAAATATCTTTCACGTATATATAAACGGAAATTTGAACATCAGCACAAAGATATCAAACTTAAAGAAGAGAGGCATTTCTATCTAAAGTGCATTTCATTTTCAACTGGGCAGTTTTAAATTTTGCTCATAAGCAAAATTAAATTTAATCTAAAATCAAACAAATAAAATACGCATCTCAATATATGATATGCATCTGATCATACTGAAGCAACATAAAAAGTTCCAACTATTAAGTGAAAATAAAATATAGTACCTAACCTGTTGAAACGTAAAGGATCATAAATCTTACATAATACCTCTCAAGTCGCTCCCAGCATTACGTTTCATATTTTTACATGCCATAGGAAGAAATTAAGGTTGAAATTTTAAGTTCAAAGAAGAAATCAGGTAATCGAAAAGATATAAGATGAAATATTTGGAAGCAAGAAAGTTTAGAGAGATTTTCGTTTGTGGAAAAGTGAGTTAGAGGAATGTAAAAAATACTATCCATTTATCAAAAGCTATAAGGAACCATGAGAGCTTACAACTTACTCTGAAATTTCAAGGACAAAGGGCAGCTAGCGATGAAGGCTACATGTTCGTGTCCATTGGATGCAGTGGGAACTAGCGCTAGCAGTTGCTTCCATTAACGAGCCTGCAACGACGACAGGGAAGAGTGCAAATAGGGACGAGCCTGCAATGGAGATGACTACAATAGGGCCAATCGATTGTAGTGGGAAGGGCAAAGTTATTTTTTGGAGGAAGGAATAATTAATTTGGACGGGGGAATTGAAATTTTGGGGAAGTTTAATTTAATGGGAGTTTGTAGAAATGGAGGGAAGAAAATAAATTACCACCTATAATTTCACACAGCACGCAGAAACGTTAGACTAAGTATTTTATAGTTAAATTATTGTTTTTGATGGCAACCTAGTTAAAAACGCTCTATCCATATGCTAAGAAAAGAAACTTTTATTATAGTGTGTAACACCCCACATTCTTATATAGTTAAAATTTAACATATAACGATAAGTAATGAAAATAAATAATTTTGTAATTATTGAAATATGGCTCCGGAACTTGTACCATTGCATCCATGGCAATTTTTTGATCAGTTTCCATATATAACTTGTCTAAAACCGAACTAATATGAAGGAGTTAAGAACGAAACAAAATAAGTAATCAATCCGAAAAATAATAATATAATAACACAGATATGGGCCGACCCGTAGGTCGACCCAATGGGCGCAACGGTCGACCGCTTGCTAAGGGCGGTCGACCGCCCGATGGACCCGCGCGCAATCTAGACGAAAATTCGTCCAGGTTTATATTGTGACGTTTTTTCTCCTTTTTGTGCGATCTCAGCCATACGTTCTTCAATCCTATGGCTCCGAACGACCCTATGACGTGGTGGCTCCAGTTTCAATCCAAGAATCCGACGGTCTGAGATCCCCAAGCTCCAATATAAATAGGACCCTAGGCCTAGCTATCTTCTCACTATTAGATTTTCCCCCATGGGTTCATTGCCTAAGGCTGAACCCTAAAAAGAAAATAATTTCTAGGGAGAAGGTCATCTAAATTAAAATATTATTATACGAATTGGAAGAAGGGGAAAAAAAATTTTAAAAGCATTTTTGAATTTGAAAGTAGAGATATACAATTAGAAAAAGTATATAGGTATTATTAACTTTAATTGAAAACTAGTATTTTGGGCTATAGTGACGATGTTTTATGCAACATCTGTTTTAGCCAAGTAAAAACATATTTTGAAATCCTTATTTAAGTACGAAAAGGTTTATAAGTATGTACAAATAATTTTTCTAGCTGTAAAGAAAGTTAAGCTATTTTGAAAAAGAATTTTATGGGTTAGACGATTTAAGTGGCTGGAGCAAGCTTATGGACATTAATGTAGGTTTAATTGAAGTATAGAAGACGTTAAGACTCCACTTGGAGGGTGGAAAGCGAACAGGGATATTTAGCCAAAGTCGTAACCGCGACTCCGACAACCCGGTAGTGGGTAGGATTTGTGTAGGCTTCGATTAACCATGGGGAGGCGGACGAGACGAATATATGTATGTATGTATATATATATATATATATATATATATATATATCCTGCTCATTTTTGCTACCCTTCGTCATTTTTGCTTCCTCCTCGAAGACAGCAGCCGCACCCAAAAATCCCCCTTCCAACCACCCAAATTCCTCCAAAACTCCACCGTTTACCTCGCCGTTAGTGCCAAATCAAAGCACATCGCGTGATCTACTCGGATCCATACTCCGTTACTGCAGATCTGAGAGTTTTTCTCCCTGCCTCCAAGGCCCTCTCTAGTTCACCTCTTTCCCCACCTCACACCACAGGAGATAGCTTGGTGTCAGAGTGATAGGCGTATAGTACAATCTTACTCCGATACAGCTGCGTACCAATTTCTGCAAGGAAGGGCGGTGAAGTTTACTAATTTTCCAGGCACACATTTAGAGTAGCTATTCTTAGACACAGGGCTGCGACAGATTCATAGCCATGAGACGTTCGAGCAGTGAGCGTATCCCAGGTTAGTACGTCTTTTTGATGCTAACTTACATACTAGTGATGAGGATGAGGAGTTGGCCTTCCAGTCGGAGGTCAAGGGAGTTAGGATAGTTTTCACCGAGTCTCAGTTGGCTAGTATTTTGGATATCTGAGGGTATGGCTAGAGGTAGGGCAGATTGAGATGACGGACATGGCCGTTTTGCAGCAGATTCTTGTAGACCCCCAGCACCCCGACTGGAGCGTTGGGCAATTGACCTCGTTAGCTAGGTTAGTTATCCGCATTCTGCAGCATAACCTTTTCCCCAAGACGGGGAGTTTTGATCAGATATACCCTATTGTGAGGCGGGCCACCTATGCCATATTCGAAGGATTGTAGGTGAACTAGGCTAGGACGATTATGGCCCAGTATATGATAGCGATCGGACTTCACAGATCCACTATGATTTATTGTCACCTTTGGACACGGGTCTTCAGGTGGGTCGGGGTTAAGATAGAGAGAGAGAGACTTACAGTGAGCAGGCCCACCCCATGACAGATTCATCCACTTTGAGGAGGATGCATATAGGATTGGCCCAGATTCAGGCTCCATAGGAGGAGCAGGAGCACAAGTAGCAGCCATCACCACAGCCCTCACCACATTGGAAGGCACCCCAGTAAGCATCAGCACTTTCCCACGCCACCGTTTGGAGGTGGCATAGGACATACCGAGTTGCGATGGCCCGCTTGGCCATCAGAGCCCACGACGTAGAGTACGTGGAGATATGGACATGGATATGGATCTTGGGGAGAGGGAGCAGGACCCTCTCAACCCCCTCCACCGATGAGCTATGAGGATCAGTTTAGGACCCTTGTCGAGAGGCAAGAGCGGCTCGCTAGGGAGCACACAGAGATTATTCAGGGGCAGCAGGAGATGATTAGGAGACATGATGAGTTAGCTAGGTCTTAGTGTAAGGTTGAGGCGAGCACTAGGCGGCAGAAAGAGCGCCTTAGCTGTTTGGATTCCTTTATGGGAGCTTTCCAGTATCAGGTCGGACAGGGGCATAGACCCTCTAGCATGAGATGACGACTAGGTTAACCTACGTATGTCATCTATCTAGTATCGTATTGTAGTAGGGTTTGTTTTCTCTTTTTAGTTATAAAAATTGTACTCTTAAGTATGCATTTAAAATCCTATGGTAGTATATCAGTATCGATGTTTTTCTCTTTATTTTTGTGATATTCTCAAGTGGAAAATAATGACAAAAGAAGGTTATAAGAATAACAAAAAGAAAAACAACAAATTAAAGAGACGAGGGAAACGTCAACTAAAGATTAAAAAAGAGCTATTTTCTTATGTAAACCATGCTTGGGAAAAATTAAAAAGGGGGTTTTCATAGGATAGCAACCCAAAGTTTTAAGTGCGGGGAAAGATGTACGAAAAAGAAAATCGAAGAAAAATGAAGTTTCTTTGTTTTCTATCTTCTTTCTAACATAAGAACTCGAATTCAGAAAATTAGATTTTTCTAAAATTCGGATATTAAAAGTTGTGTGTTAGGATTAGGACGAAAAATTGGTTGAACTACACCCCTATTTAACAGGAGTGTTGGAAAAAATTGGGTGAAAAATATTTTAATTTTTCAAAAAGTTGCATTCATATAGAAATTGCAAGTATATTTAGGTTGTGTGCATCATGTCTTAAAAGTAAACTTTTAAAAGCATTCATATAGGAGGTACCGCTTAGAGATTTATGCACATACTTTGACTTGAAAAGCAATTTTGCACAAAAGCATGGATGGTTACAAAATTGGATGTACGCAAAATGGTTGTAATTAATGCTAGAGATTTCATAAATTTTTACCCTTGACAAATTTCGAGGGCGAAATTTCCTAAAGGTGGGAGAATGTAACACCCCGCATTCTTATATAGTTAAAATTTAACGTATAATGATAAGTAATGAAAATAAATAATTTTGGAATTATCGGAATATGTCTCTGGAACTTGTACCATTGCGTCCAGGGCAATTTTCTAACCAGTTTTCATTTATAACTTGTCTAAAACCGAACTAATATGAAGGAGTTAAGAAAGAAACAAAATAAGTAATCAATCCGAAAAAATATATAATAACACGGATATGGGCCGACCCGTAAGTCGACCCAATAGGCGCAACGATCGACCACACGGTCGACCCTTGCTAAGGGCGGTCGACCGCCCGGTCGACCGCTTGCAATCTGGAAGAAAATTCGTCCAGGTTTATACTATGACGTGTTTTCTCCTTTTTGTGCAATCTGAGCCATATGTTCTTTAATCCTATGGCTTCAAACGACCCTGTGACGTGGTGGCTCCAAGTTCAATCCAAGAATCTGACGGTCTGAGATCCCTAAGCTCTAATATAAATAGGACCCTAGGCCAAGCTATCTTCTCACAATTAGATTTTCCCTCATGAGTTCATTGCCTAAGGTTGAACCGTAAAAAGAAAATAATTTCTAGGGAGAAGATCTTCTGAATTAAAATATTATTGTATGCATTGGAAGAAGGGGATCCAGAAGGACTGTGGAACTAGGCGGAGCACAAGTGAAGCTAAGGATGACAGGTGAGTGGATTTATTTATTTATCTTTTTAGTTTAAGATATATTATCGTTAGACTTCCGTTTAGAAAATTTTATTCAGTAATTAATCATATTAATTAAATTAGGATAAACTATAAGAAAACTTGTAGTTTATTTACAGTATTTAAACACTAATTTCTATGCCTTATTTACACCTTTTTTCTACGTTTTGGATTTTTATGCAAGCGTCAGTTTTCTTCCATTCCTTCTTTTCTTTCATTGCGTATGGATTAGAATAGATAAAACGCGAATATGGATTATATAAATAAGAAAACTAAAATGAAAGAAAATAGATGTAAAATAATAAAAGTTGAGAGATAAAATTACTGTAATAAATTGCATTGAAATGGGAAAAGTTAATTTGGGGGCAATTATTAGATTAATTGATTGGTTAGAAAATGGGATACATTTCCATAACTTAATATCTAAAAGATAACGATAAACGTAACTGCCAGAATAAAAGAAATAAAAAGGGGGAAATTAGTGTAAAATAGAGAAACCACTGTATTTTACACTACTCTAAAATAGTAAAAGAGACACCTTGGAGTTACGGATTATTGTTTGTAGTATTATTCAATATTAAAATATGGAAATGGATTATATAGTCTTCATAACCAACCGAATAAAATAGAATTACTTCCTAAAATATCGGACAATAAAGTAAAGTATGATTTGAAACAAGAAAAGTATTAATTTAAGAATTTGAGGCTATAAAGAAATTTAAGGAACCTAAGTCTCATTTACTGCGCAGGCTATTTAACTAGGCAATTATTATGATAAGTGAATCATGTAATATTAGGGAATTAAAGAAAATTATATATCGTAATAAAAGAAGGCAGACTGGGCAAGAAATGCTTGTAATTGTATAATGGACTATAAAAGAAGAAAAAGTAACAATTCCAAGTAGAATTATAACATAGGTTGTAATTATGAAATAAGAACCGAAAAGCTTATCGTGAGACTTAAAATAAATTGGTAAGCGATGATAGTAGAGAATAATGTAGAAGCTTATTTAAACAACTTATATTAAGTTAATAAGCAAATAAACAGAAATAATAAAAGAGGCTTATTTTAAGAAACTTAAGAATTTATATATTAAGTTAAATAAGCAAGATAGTAAATGTGGCTCATACTAACAGCATTCCCTATTAGACATATGGTTATCTCACCATATTTGAAATGAGACGGGGGCAAGAATATGCTAATTAAATTAAAATAGGTAGCCAACTGGATAAGACTAAACTCAAATCAAAAGATTAGACTTAGGGTCTAATAAAAGAATCGAAATTCGTTTGGAGCAGCCCAAAGGATGAAGCGCCTAACAAAGCAGTTTATCACGGATTTCAGAAATGGAAGAGCACGTCCAACTTAGTGATTTTAGGCTAAAAGGGAGTACGAGACTTCAACGGGACGTGAGGATACTTTAGGATGCCCCTCTGGGTAGGCCTAACGAAGCTGCATCCCCGGAGGCAGGTCTGTAGGTGTTCCATCAAAAGAGTATGTCTTGAGTGCATTTGCATTGTAGGCCTAACAAAGCGAATCCTTTGTAGGAAGTCAGAAGGGCTTGGTGTTCGTAGTAGGGTATTCATATGTCCGGTACTTGCAAGTTAGGTTAAGGATAGTTGCACGCGGATATCGGCTAGCATCAAGACCAATAGCGAGTTCGGGAAAGACTAGAGTTAAACCAACAGTCCAATGATACTTTCACTATGGATGGAAGACACCACCAATTGGATGTTAGATTGTTTGCAGTAGGGCACGACCACTTAACTCTTTAGAAGTCTTTCGATTAGTTGAGGGGTGGCTACGTGGGGCGATAGCCACGAAGAGAAAAGGACAGACCAACTAGAATATCTGTATAGTAAGCCTAATGAATTAATCTTTTACAGATATAGAAAATTCCCGACTGAGTTCCGTACAAGGTAGACCTTATTGGCGGAACTCAGATAGTAGACAGAACAATTACGTAGTCCTCAACATACGCACTGGGTGGTACATTGTGGATGTCCGAGCACTGGTATAGACTAGTGCGGATGCAATTTACGTTTTCATAGTAAGTAGCGGAGTATCTGTATTGTAGGTCTTACGAAGAGGTCCTTTACAGACTTAGTTACGGAACGCTCTCAAAGCTAGACGATGGAGTCCTTTTCGAGGAGGATACGGAAGGTGCCAAGGGTGGTACCTAGGACCAATATGGTCATTGGGCATATAGCTACATATATGTATATATTAGTTATTAGGTTTTTATTTACTATGGAGTAGATGGGCACGGTTCATGAGCAGAGGTGAGAGTATTGTAACCTAATGAATTTAATATAAGAATAAATGGAAATAAAACGGTATATGTAGAATTAAGCCTAGAAGTATATAATTTATTCATTCACCGGAACTTTTGTTCTGACCCCTTCCTCATAATATCCTACAGGTTAGGTAGATGGCATAGACTTCTCAGCTTTACGACACTTGCTTAGAAAGTTTTGTTATTTGGGTGAGTATTTACTTACTATCGTATTTTAGCCAATTCCACTGTGAGATAAGTAATCGAGCCCTGATATATTTATCTTTGCCTATTTGCAGGATACCAAATACCCAACTCGGGCTTTAGTGGGCTTGGTTTTTAGTATTCTTGCGAAAAATCCGGACCGTTAGAATTCAGGATGTTACACCCATCTCTTGGCGAGGAGTTGGACGATGTGGTGATCATGGGTGCCTTGGAGAAAAAGTAGTATGAAGGAGCGGATTGAAAAGGAAGAGAAAGAGAGGTGAATCATTTAAAAGTGAATTTTTAGAATTTTTCCAATGCAAGTTTGGAATTTGTTTGTAATTTATTTTCCAAATGCAATAGATAAACAATTTCTGAAAATTTTATATTTTTTTGTCAAAATTTGAATTTCAGTTTAAATTTTTTTAAAAAATTGAATTTTTAAATTTTAATCTTTTTCATTGAAGCAGAATATATTTATGATATCCATTCTGCTTTTCGTTTCGTTAAATTCTGATTTATACTTTGTAAATTAGATAAAATACAACGTTTTACACGCAATAAATTTCTGTATTCTTATTTTATATTTTTCCTATATCCATCTCTTTGTTTTATTTCTTTATTTATTTGTCTAGACTTTTATTTTATTTATTTGATTTCTTTACTTGTTTATATCTTTTTATCAAATAGCTTGTAAAATCAAAGAGACATACGTTACATTGAATTAACGCTTGCCTCTTTATTTGCATGGCCCCTTTATTGTTTTCCTAGCATTCACTCCTTTGCTTGCCATCCAAACCATCTAATAGCCGTGTATTTCCTTTTGCCATTCACGTATATTATGTTCTCATTTTCATTTGCATTTGAGAATAAAATATATACAAATTTCTTTTCCTTTAATACAAGTGTGACTTTCCTTTTCTTACCATTCAAAACTCCTCATTTATAGCCGTGAAATTGCTCCTATCATTCACGTACAAAACTCCTCAAATATCTCTCATTTTATTCCATTCGACATTTCATCTCTTGAAAGAAAGAAATTTTTTATTAAATACATCAAGTATTTGTTGCCTTTTTATTTTTCAAACCATTCAAACTCTTGTCTTTATTTACCTAGCCTCTTTATTACTTGCCCTAGCCGTTCACTCTTGTCTTTGCTTAGCCGTGTATTATTTTTTCCTAGCCGTGAGAAATCATTCCACAAATCACGTACAAGAAGATTTATTTCTCATTTCAAACTCCTCATTTTCATTTGCAATTAAGAATAAATATATACGTTTCTTTCTCCTTAACTTATGCCATTTCCGATTCCTAGCATTTACTTCTTTGCTTGCCTTCCAAACCACTCCATCTATTAGCCGTGAGAAACTTTATCAATTCACGTACAAAAATTCACTTCTCCTCCTCATTTTATTTCTAGAAAATAATATGCAAGATCCATGGCTTCCTCTTCTTCTTCTTTTTCTATTCTTTTTTTTTCTTTTCTTTTCTCTTTGTTTTCTCCATGTCTTGCTCGGCCTCTACCATGCCTTAGCCGACCACTACACCATCTCCACCACCACCAAGACCACCTCTAACCATCATGCCCAAGCAACACAAGATGATGGTTGAACCCATATGTGGTGTAGCCAAGCCATTGATTGATTAAGGCAAGTTATCCCACTTTGATTCATTTATTTTTCCATTGTTTTAACCTCTATTCTTTTGTATTGAATCATATTCTTATGTATGTAATATTTGTTTGCATACAAGATTTGGATCTAACTCTTCATCCACTCAAGTTTACATTGTGCTTTGTCGTGCTTTTTCTTGTTTTGCGGAGTTTGGATTTTTATTCGGAATTTGTCAATTCTAGTTTAAAAAGGTGAGTTTTATCACTCTAGACATATGTACTTATATTATTGTGAAATGATGACAAGTAAATCTATATAAATTGATATGTTATTCATACATGCCTATGATATATTATATGATGTTAAATGTTGTTTATATACCTATTACATTACCTGATATGTTATTATATGTATACTGTTCATTTTAATTACTGTATCTCACACTACAAGTTCCCTATCACTATGGGTTGAAATGATACATACCCGAATGGACTTTTGAATAAGGAAAAATCATTATGAGCTGAAATGATAGGCTCGAGTAATTTTTATTGTATTTTTATTTTATTTTATTTGACTTGGGATTGCGGGTTTGAAATGATTGAACCTGGATTTTTCCTTTTTAAATTACGGATTGAAATGATACATATCTGTATCACTTGACCTAGGTTAGAAAATATTATACAGGCCCATGGTCATATTTGATATAATATTTTCCTAAAAATTATTAAGTATTCTGAATGTTTTAAATATATATAAAATTTGAGCTGAAAGATTTGATTTAAATGACTTAAATATAAGAAGATGTTAGTTTTCTTTAAGTTAAGATTTTATAAGTCAATAAGTGGCTTTAATGGAAATTTTAAAGATGTGTTGGTTTTAAATAGAATTTAAAGACATTTATTGATGATAAATAACTTAATGATATAATTGGACTTAATATGGAAGTTTAAATCTAACCTAGTAATTGTTATGAATTTTACTTTATGAAAGGGACATGTTTTGTGTAATAAAAATGTATTTTGAACTGATAAAATGGAATACAGTTTTAATTGGACATTTTGTAATAAAATGTATTTAACTAGAAAATCATAGTTAATTGATGTCTAAATGAATAGATCTAAAATAAAATTGATTGTTATATTAACTATGATAAAATATTCTTTTGTGAAATGTCATGTTTTGTAAAATGAATAGTTATGATTTTAAACGGGAAAAAATGCAACTTTAATTATGACCTAACATGATAGTTGGAAATCTGGTTTTTCAAATGGAAAATTTAAGTTAAGTAAATAAAAAGAAATTTAGTTTTATTTATGGAATTGGCATTTTAAAATAAAGTGTTAGGTTAGTGGTTAAAAAAATAAAGTTAAGTAAAATAGTGTATTTTGACTTAATAAATGAATTATGGTTAAATTGGATATTTAATTATAAAATTTTATTTTTATTAAATCATAAGTTCAATGATATCCAAATGAATGTTTTCGAAGCATGAAATATGATTTTTATAAGTTAAAAATGGCAAAAATTGAAGTTTTAATGTTTATGTAAAGTTATAATAAAATCTGGAATTTTATCGGTAGCATTTATAAAATGCTGGGGTTTTAAGATGGCATTTGTTAAGTGCTATCATTTCTGAAATTTAACTAAGTTCTGAAATAACTAAATATCTATTACAACACTTTATAAATGCTGCTATTCTGAAATTTAACTATGTTTTGAAACAATTAAATACCTATTACAGCACTTTATAAGTGCTGCTGTTTCTGAAACTAAGCTATTTGAAAATAACTAAATATCTATTATAGCACGTTATAAGTGCTGCTGTTTCTGAATTTGACGGTGTTTTGAAATATTACTAATATATCTACTGTAACACTTTATAAGTTCTGTTGTTAGCTGAAAATACAATGTTTTGGAAATTTTATAATTGAATGAATGAACTTAGAAATGCTACAAATTTGAAATGAATATTATTTTAAAGGTGTTATGATTTTCTAAGTATTATGATTTTCAAAGAATAACATTTCTAAATTGTTATGATTTAAAAATATTACGGTTTCAAAGTGTTGGGTTTCAGAGTTGTTATAACTTTGAAAGGTATTATGGTTTTGAAATGAAATTGTGTGAAATTGTATTTAATTAAGACTTGTCTTTAATATATTAACGTGAAACTTATTGAAATTGAAGATTTAAGAATGTGACTTTATAAAGTGGTTTGGTTTAAGATGATTTAAAGGAATATTTCAAGTTAAATAAATTTAAAAAATATTCAGTGATTTGGAATTGGTGTTTATTTAAATGATATATTGATTTGGTTTTGGAATTTAAATGATATATTATGGCTTTAGTTTTTGAAATGGAAATGATATATTGATTTGGCTTTGAAATGAAATAATATAGTATTTAGTTTTGAAATGGATATGATATTTTGGGTTTTAAAGTAAATGATTTTGAAATAAATATCCATGGGTTATAATAACGATTGATTGGCAAAGAGACCGGGATCAGATATGGGCATACTCTCTGTCGATACCGAAAAACAATTTGACAACCGTGTACGCGGTGGAGATTCCAGAATGAAGTAGTATGGCGACGATCCTATTGAGATATGAACGTGGACCCGACTCCCGTGAGTTGGCATAAGGTGGCTAAAACAAGAGCGATTGACAGGCCAATGAGGTAGCACCTCTGATCGGACACATTTCTTCGATATTATTCTATTACTTTGTGATTTATTTGGTGGCCATCCTTCGATTTTTGATTTGGGAGTGTGTTCCGAGGTGCGCGGTTGTGGATGCTATGTGTTTCCACCAGCCCGGATGCGTAATTGGTATATCTACCCTAGCATTGCCAAGTTGTGCCATGTCACCTACCATATCGAGCTTTACTACGAGTTTGGATTTGTGCCGTAGCCTATGGAGTATTGAGGGTAGTTCCCGATCTGGGGGTATGCTGATACTGGATAGACTACTCGGACTATTATGTGTTAAGGTGGAAAATTTAAAGCCTTAACGCTATTTAAAAGTAAGTTTATTTTATTATTAGACATTATTATAATAGCGAATATTACTACATAGTAGATAGTTTAACGGATCCTTAAAGGATGGGCGATCCCAAACATCCTTTAAGTTACTTGTACTTTTCTATTATAGTTCACTTGAGTTGGTTTACATTGTATAAGTATGTATGTCCTGACTCGAGTGTTTTGTGTTTTGCTTTACGCTCGGGTCAGACTGAGTGATACATCATTCGAGACTCACCTTTGGAGTTGGGGCTTCGCTTGGATCCACCCATTGATTCTGCTTTCAGTCATTCAGTTGATTCCAGTGATGTATTCAGATCTTGTATTTGACTATTGTATTGAGACATCTTTGTATTCGTAATTTCTGTTGTATCTTGTTTAACTCTGTTATATATATAGTAGCTTCATGAACTACTATTTCTTTGCTACCATAGCATTGTTATATTACTATGTGTCTGTGATCTGTGATTTATTTACTGTATATTCTGAGCTTTGCCAAATTTTATTTACAATCTATTGTTTTGAATTATTCAAGTCCGACATGTGTGGATTTATTGTCGATTTGAATGGTCCAAAATAGTGGGTCGTTACAGTTGGTATCAGAGCTTTGGTTCTAGGAAAACTTAGCATATATGGTAAATTTATTTACAGAATCACTTTCGTTCGAGCTTGAATTCCTTCTTCTTCGTGCCGTTTTCTTTTGAATTTTGGAACGTTCCCTGCGATTCCAAAATCATTTCTTGTCTCTCCCTATTTGTCTTCTTTTGATTCTGGAGTATCCCGTAACACCACTTCGAATGATCTTTATAACAAATTGGCGGTCCCGCCAATCTCAAAATGACTTGTAAAGGGATGAATCTCCTTTACAATTAGCATTGACTCATCAAAGATTTTTGCATCCTCAGTTTACAATCACTACGCCATAGATTGCATACTACAACACCCAAGAAGTGATGCAGGAAGTGCCAAAAAATGTTGCTGTAGGCTAAAAAAGGGCAAAGGCAACACTTTCTCGGTGTTGCATTTTGCCGCGTTGCCGCAGACCTCAAAGGCAACATTTTGACTATCTAAGGCAACATAAGAAATATTGTTGCAATAGAATCCTATTTGGGTCTATAGCAACATCCATAGGTGTCTGTAGCAACATTCCAAAATGTTGCTATAGATATTAACTTTCTGAATTTGCGGGACCCACAATGTAGAGCATATTTGATTTTTTAATAGAAATAAATATTTATTTAATAAAATGCTATTGCACAGAATTTGATATTCAAACAGTAATTTATTTAAATGAATATTTTATTTCAACATTTGAAATAGTACAAATTCCTGACTCCACTATTTTACAATTCAATGATATGTAACACTGATATTCACATATACAAATATTCCTCACTACATCACTCAGGTCACTCATTACATATGCAGTTTCAATTTATACAGACACCGACACTGACAAATATATGACGAGCCGAGTGCCGAGCCGAAGGCGAGCCGAGTACCGAGCCGAAGGCGAGCCGAGAAGCGGGTCCGGGCGCAGCGCCGGCGGGGGTCCGGGGCACCGCAGTCCCGGCGGGGATCGACCGATTCATCCGATTTCGGAAGATCGAGCCTTCATTGAAACCTGTCTTCAAGCTCATGCACATTTGATTTGACTCTGTCTTCAAGCTTGTATCCAGTTGTCCAGTGTTCAATACCTGTCACATATAATTCAAAAGCAGTTCACAGATATTAGCACAATTCAAAAGCAGTTCACACATATTCTTATCATAATTTGATTCCAACTTAAAACATCTCCAAGGCCATGCTATTCTTATCAAGCAACAGTCAACAGTGAAGAACATAAAGTTCAAGAACCAAACAGTGAAGAAACGTAAGTTAAAAATGCAGAGGTGAGTAAAATTTACTCACATAATAATGTGATGAAGATGCAGTCGATCGCGGCCCCTTCTATATCGCGACCAGCAATATCTGGATAGGCAAAATGTGAGCGTCAATTACACAAGCACCTTGCGTGCACTCAACTGATAAACAATCCTCAACCACCAATGCTCCAACAAGATTAGGAACAACGTGAACAACCACATTGCCAAAATCAGCGTCAACACACGCATTATCAGTACCATTAACAGAAGCCAAATTTCCAATTTCAATACTAGCATGATCAACATGCCACTGCCCACCTTAACGACAAGATGCTAGCATAGGAGGAATATAAGAACCAAGGCCAAGAGCATCTGCAGGCAGGCCAAATAAGGAACAGTGTCTTCGAATCATTGCAAGGAGGATTCCAGGGCATGGAATGGATTCGACAGAAGGACAGACGATACCTGAGGCGGCAGGCGAGTAGGAGAAGCTCGTAACGGAGGAAAGTCAACTATAGAAACATCAAATGGCGGTAGTGACGAACTGGAGTGAAGAATTGGAAGAATAAGGCCTACCAGATCTCATCGACGAATGCGGAAGTAGAAGAGGGCGTAACCGAATAACCATGGCTTCACGATCCCAAAATTCCAATACTCGACCAACGTACCTTCACCGATCTTGCCTTTTGAATCTGCATTTTTAATTTGATTTTGCGTTTCATCGGAGAGAAAAAGTGGAGAATCGATAATTTACCCAGAAAACTGAAAGGGGGATCGGCGGGAAAACGAAAATTTGGGACAAATTGCAGTGGTGATCCGTTTTAACAATCGGATTAAATGTGGATCGTTGGATCGTATTCACACGGATTGCTAATTTTATTAATTTTTTAATTTGAATACATCTATAGCTACTGCAACATCTTGTTGATACCTATGCTAACACCTTGAAGCGAGTGTTGCAATAGACAAAAATCAACATACCTATCGTTACATTATAGCTAGCAACACCTTGTAATTTCGTTGCAGTAGGCCATCTATGGCGTAGTGAATGCTATCTATCTCTTGTTATCCCGAATTCTGTCTCTTGAGATCTGATGTAGATTTACCCCAGAACCCCACATCGATCTTATTCTTTAAGTCACGGTTGACCCGGTTAAGGTTGCCCACGATTTATATAAGCTTATTCATTCCCTTATTCTGTTGTTTAATCATCTTGTCTTTTGTTTCCAACTTATCTTCAAATTTTTTTTTGAAGTGTATTTGTAAACTAATATTTAAAACGTATTAATATATATTGTGTTGTTTGAGTTGTTGATGTTGATTTAGGTTTCCGATCGATTCGTCTGATCAACGCTATCGATAGGATCTCCAAAATACTTGAACAGAGCAAATTGACACCATATTGTTTTCAAACTTGGTAAATGAGATAAATTTTGTATAACTATATTTTATATATGTATAATTTTTTGAATTTTGATAGTTAATTGAATTGGATGTTAACAAATAATATTTGACTTTGTATATATCTTGTAATCATTGGCTTTTGTTTCATATATAAATAATTGGATTATAAAATATAGTTATAAATTAATTTGGAAATTTAAATGAATTTAAAACAAGAATTGAGAATTTAATTTCTGAAGATTTCAAACTTTGGGTTTTAAAGTTTTAAAAGGATATATTATTTGAAATATGTCCGAATAGAAATTGTTTCTAAACAATTTTTAAAGTTTTAAAGCAGTGCTCTTCTCTTTGTCGCTGGAAAATAATTTCGGTGATGACTGCAACATCATCGACATTCATTTTCGAGTTTCGAAGTGAAGAGACCATTATGTAGCCTTGCTACGGTTTTGCTTTGAAGAATTAAATTGATTTGAATTTCTAAAAAAAATTGACTTGATTTATAATATATATATATATATATTGGTATATGATTTCAAATTTGATTGATACATATATTGTATATATTTAGTTATCTCTAAAAAAAATTTGTTTGAAGTTAACCGGAAATTTAATTCTTAAATTTTATCTTAAAGGATGATTTCAATTATAAAATGAAGCCAAAGGTTTGAATAAATATTTAAGCTTGAAATAACTGAACTAAAAAGTTTTATTTGTATAATATTCTATTGCATTCCAATATAACTTACCTTAATTATTTAGAAGTTAACAATGTAATTGGATAATGTACAATATAAAAGGATTTTATAAATAAAATTTGAGTGGTTATAATAAATGTTATACACTTAAAAATTTAGTTATAAAAGATTAATAGTGGTAAATAGAATAAAAAGGTTATTTGAATAATTTACAATATAAAATGGTGTTAAAGGAATTATAAACAAATTGAGTAGTTATAAAAGTGTAAATAAACATAATAATATGATTAGATATATTAAGTGGAATAAATTTAATAATAATTTTGCAATAAAGAAGAATGAAATTTAGTGAATAAATTATGAGCATAATAATTGATTTTCAAATTCATTGACTTTATAAATTGTTAATTTAAGATGATTGAATGATAAAATAATGAAATTAGAAAATAGATAAGATTTATTTAACTTAGATGGAAATAATTATTAATTTAAGTTGAAACTTTCATGGTTTTAAATTTGTTATCTCATCTTGTTTTCCAATCTATCTTTCTTTCGGATTGTTCCTATTCTCCTGCATCCTAAGCGGGAAATTGACTTCCGAATTGATTTTATTCCTGAAGTTTAATTTGTAGTTCTTCCTCCCAGAAGAACTTATCTTTATCTATCTACTTGGAAACTTTTCAAAGATCTTCTTCGTGCTTGTATTCTTGATTATGGAGGATCTGGAAATATCATATCCATCTTGTTGAATTTACCTATAACAACAGTTATCAGGTATAATTTCAATCTTCTCTTCATCTTGTTTAATCCTTTATTTTCTATCTTCTATTCTATCTTGTTTTTCTTGTTCTCCCTGTCTCGTTCCTTTTCGGGGACGAAAAGTGGGGGAGAGTGTAATAACCCATAATATTGTAAATATTTTTAATTAAATTTTATTTAGAAACTTTGATTTTTAAATCATTTAAAAGTGAATTTTCAGAATTTTTCCAATGCAAGTTTGGAATTTGTTTGTAATTTATTTTCCAAATGCAATAAATAAACAATTTTTGAAAATTTTTATATTTTTTTGTCAAAATTTGAATTTCAGTTTAATTTTTTTTTAAAAATTGAATTTTTAAATTTTAATCTTTTTCTCTGAAGCAGAATATATTTATGATATCCGTTCTGCTTTTGGTTTCATTAAATTCTGATTTATACTTTGTAAATTAGATAAAATACAGCGTTTTATAAGCAATAAATTTCTGTATTCTTATTTTATATTTTTCCTATATCCATCTTTTTGTTTTATTTCTTTATTTATTTGTCTAGACTTTTATTTTATTTATTTGATTTCTTTACTTGTTTATATCTTTTTATTAAATAGCTTGGAAAATCGAAGAGACATACGTTACATTGTATTAACGCTTGCCTCTTTATTTGCATGGCCCTTTTATTGTTTTCCTGGCATTCACTCCTTTGCTTGCCATCCAAACCATCTATTAGCCGTGTATTTCCTTTTGCAATTCACGTATATTATGTTCTCATTTTCATTTGCATTTGAGAATAAATTATATACAAGTTTCTTTTCCTTTAATACAAGTGTGACTTTTCTTTTCTTACCATTCAAAACTCCTCATTTATAGCCGTGAAATTGCTCCAATCATTCACGTACAAAACTCCTCAAATATCTCTCATTTTATTCCATTCGTCATTTCATCTCTTGAAAGAAAGAAAAAATTTATTAAATACATCAAGTATTTGTTGCCTTTTTATTTTCCAAACCATTCAAACTCTTGCCTTTATTTACCAAGCCTCTTTATTACTTGCCCTAGCCGTTCACTCTTGTCGTTGCTTAGCCGTGTATTATTTTTTTTCCTAGTCGTGAGAAATCATTCCAAAAATCACGTACAAGAAGATTTATTTCTCATTTCAAACTCCTCATTTTAATTTGCAATTAAGAATAAATATATACGTTTCTTTCTCCTTAACTTATGCCTTTTCCGTTTCCTAACATTTACTTCTTTGCTTGCCTTCCAAACCACTCCATCTATTAGGCGTGAGAAACTTTATCAATTCACGTACAAAAATTCACTTCTCCTCCTCATTTTATTTCTAGAAAATAATATGCAAGATCCATGGCTTCCTCTTCTTCTTCATTTTCTATTCTTTTTTTTCTTTTCTTTTCTCTTTGTTTTCTCCATGTCTTGCGCGGCCTCTACCATGCCTTATGTCACATACCGAAATTTTTGACTTTCGAAAATTCGACATCGATACTCACTTTATCGACTGCCGAGCAATCGAGTGCCGGAAACTCCAATAGTGAGGGTTTTAGAAAGAAAGAAAAGGTAGAAGAAGAAGAAAGCAGAAGAAGAAAGAAGAAGAGAAGAAGAACAACAGAATAACATCAGATACAGAAACAATATCAGAATCTCACATATCGCAGCGGAACAATATATAATAGATAAACACTAGTCTTTTAAAACAAAGAACTATATCAGTTTATACATACATCAATCAGAGTCAATATACAACAATGGACAGTTATATAAACTTGTCCTCATACAGAATACACAGCGGAATAAATAATATCAAATACAAATACTACGTCTCGTCGTCCAGCTTGCTTCCAAAGTTCCAGAATATCCAGAATATCCTGATAATATAACTCTAGGCTGCCCGTGTGGAAATTGGTGGGCACCCAGAGTTTAGAAGGGAAACAATAAACTCCGAGTCAGTCATGGTGACTGGTGTGAGATCGTAAAACAGTTATTTTTCACAAAGAAAATAAAACAAATTCGCAATGCTTTTGGAAAATGAAACTACCATAAGACCTCCCGCCACACACACAATGCAAACGCAGAATTGGAGGAGATTTCTTCTTATGATAGTCAAAGATGCTTACTACGCAAAATCAAATCATTTTTGATATTATTATTAGTGCATAGTGTAGAAAACATTTCGAAAGTATAATAGTAATCTTAGCCAGCATAGGCATTCCGCACTTATGCCTACTATAGCTACTATGTTCAATAGCAGGTTACCGCCACATTCCATAGCAGGTATTACAACTAAAACCGTACACGTCGCGTATTGTTTCTTTGGATTTCCAACAAATGGTCAGGCTAAGGAACTTCCTATCCACGATGGGTACGTCCCTGGAATCGACGACCCGAGAAATAACCTAACATTACGGTTAGATCTCTGCCAACACAAGGCCGGGTTACCTCTGCAAAAATAGGTAACTAGTGACACGCGTATGCCATCCCCCGATCGTAACCGATCTTCCCTAGGATCCCCGATTTCCAACAAACCACATAGTAAAAATGCAGCAACCACATAGGTTAAGTATCTGGGCTCCATACCATGATACCACCTCTATCCAGAAGGAATGACATACACTAAGGGGCGCTACTCCCTAGAACCTTGCCGCATCCTTCCTGTTTTGACCATTTCCGGGGTGTGAGGTTCGACGAAGTCTCGTCCACAAAGCTACGCTTTCTACAAAGCCATGCTTCGGGTCAAACAAAATGATCAACCTATGATCACAAAGATATAAGATCAAACAAATGATCATATCGCAAATGATCAAACACTGATCATTTCACAGCAACACTTAGTATGCCACGTTACCAAATTGGGAGTATATCGCTGATAAATTTCAACTACATAACCTCTGAGCTCGTACGTCTCAGAGAAGGGTGTTAAGCTAAGAGAATAAATTCTCCGCCACCAACAGAAATGTATTTGAAAGGAATCAGCTTTTTATCTCAAATTGTAACGTCAGACACACAATCCATACAAGTCTGTTCCGGGATCGAACAGAACCGAAGGCACTTCTCACGAAGCCCTTGCATATCCGGATAAATTTCTAATCACGTCCGGACTTCCCATCACTAAGGGTGATAAAACCTCTAAATCGGAGATCAGCCGATGTAGAGTAACTCGACGGTAATCCTTTCGTTTTCAAAAATATCCGGTCTTCAACATCGGTCTTCAAATGCAATTCATAACGACGTATCACATATTTGGAATGGGTTATACGACCCCATGGTCCTTTCCCGGCTAACCCGAATAGTGAGCGTTTATTCAAAAATAAGTGTGGCATTCAAATTCATCCAATTCACAACAAATACCAATTCAAGGTAATTATTGATAGTCGGTTATTTAACTATCAATAAAGATGCGCAACATCATCAGATTCCAAATAATTTTCCCAAATTATTTCATCTTCAAAAAATATCTTTACTAGATATATAATTTCCACACTTCAAAAATAAATCAACGTTTATTTTTTTCTAAACAGTTTCCATTTCCTTTATAAATTCCATAGTGAATTTATATTTTCAAAATATCTACTGATATACGATTCTCAAATCGATTTCAAATATTCAATTTCAGTTTATCTTTAAGAAGATAAAATCTCAAAATAGTTCATTTCATATTGGAAAAGCATTTCCATACTTATTTAAAAATAAGTATCTCACAAATATATTTATTTTCAACATTTGAAAATATCCAATATACTTAAATCAAATTAAGTATAAATTTCATTCTTTAAGGAAATCATTTATTTTAACATCTATTTGAGTCAAAACGAATGTTGCGTAAAACATCGTTACGACGACTCGAAATCAATAGTATAGGGATTCGAAATTTAGATAGATATATAAATCCCAATACTATATAAAAATATTTCCTTTCGGAAATCATTTACTATAACAACAGTGTTATAGTCCACCATTTCCTTATTTCTCGAAAACGTCTATTTCGACAATAAATGTTGAAATCTATGCTTCCGATTCATAATACATTTTAAAACATCTTTAAAATGTTTAACTTCATTTTTAATATCACTTCTTCAAAAATAAATCCATTTTACTTAACAATATATTCACTGTCCAAAATCGTGAATATAATTCATTTAACCTAATTTCAATCATTTCTACACATTTTATTTCAATAAAAATTCGCTATCCAAAACGCGAATATATCTTCTTTTATAATCTCCTATATTTAATTTATCAAATTCAATTGATCTTCGAATTTATAAAACAACGTTTATAAATTCCATTTCTATTTTATAACAACTTTGATTTATAAATCTTCTTTATAATTCAATTCATTTTATAACTCAACTTTATATACCAAAAGTCCATATTAGAGGTTAAGTACTTATACTTCATGTATTTATAACATTCGTTCCTTTAAGGCTTCACAAATTTTAAATCTTATTCCTTATAAGATTTCATTTAAAATCTTATTTTTAACAACAACCGAACTACGTTTAAAATTCCATTGTTTGGATTTATAAAATATATATTTTATAAATCTCGTCTATAAACCATTCATACTTATTCACAACTCTTAATTAAAATGTCGAAACCCGATTTATAAGTAAATCACTTATAAGTCTTTTGTTTTACAAAAATCTATTTATTTTGTAACTTCATAATTTATAAATATAAAATTTCGTTCACTTATACCATCCCTTTATTCTTCATTTTAACACTTATTAAAACTCGTTTTATAATCCCAATATTTTATATTTGTAAAAATCAAATTTTATACATCTTTTATATACATCGTTTTAATAATTCAAAAATCTCAATTCAAATCTTTTTATTTATGACTTAACCATTTATTTCAAAAGAAATTTTATCTTTCGGTTATATTTTACAAACATTATAATTTCCATAACTTTAAATTTATAACATTTATTTATTTAAAGTAAATCAATTCAAAAATTCAAATAAAACGTATACTTTCAAATAATCACTTTTAAAATCTCTTTTAAAGTTAAAGATCGTTATTTTTAAACTTCAAAATTTTGAATCCAATGATGCAACGCATCAATTTGTCCATCACAACAGTCAATATCATATATCAATATGATAACAGAATATACATCAATATCTGTAAATAAATAAATACTGGTGAGGAATCCAGTTGGATCCCTCCAACCTGTTTCCCTGCATCCACAGACGTTAGCACAATACCAATTCCACTTCGAGGTGGAATATCGCGGTATATGGGTTTTATAAAAATAATCCGCTTACTAACGGCGCAATAGGGTCTCATCCGCTATACGAGGCGGGAATCAATCAATCCAATATATACATATGCCAATATGTATATATTGCTATATATATAGATATATCCTACTATATCTAATATCACAACCAAATAGTCAATCAAATCAAATTAATAACTGTAAAATTAAATTTTCCTTCGAGTGAGAAAATCTCACCTTAGCTTTTATTAGCAATCCAATTTCCATCTTGACTCGATTTTCTTGATTTATAACCTTGTATAAATAATTTACACAATCTATTAATATTCGAATCAACTGATCAATAAATTCCCGTTTAATAGTTTTTGATTAGCTGATAATTCTTTTTAACCCAATCTCTCTTAATAATTTTATTTAACAAAAATTTAAATTCAAAACAAATCTTCCTTTAAAAATTTAAACTATCCAATTCCGTTTAATAGATTTATCTAACTACTAAAATCTTTTTATCTACGTATATATATGAATTTAAACTTTTCGAATTGAAACTAAACAGTAAATATATTTTTGTAAATCAAATATTTTATAACTTACTGTATATAAAATTTCCTCATTTTAAATATTGAAATATATCTATATACATTTGCAAACTGCATTTTTTTATTTTCCAGTGAATATATAAACATTGTTTATTCAATTTAATTTAATAAGAAAAGGATTGTTACCTTACTTTAAAACGACGAATCACGAGACCTCTAAATCATCGCTGCCACGCTCGAGCTCGAGAACATTGCCTGCGCCACCATCACTGCAGTACCCCACCGCGTGAACCCTCCTCAAGAAATCGAAGTCGAAGTCGATTGCCTGCTCGCGCGCCGCCTCGCCTGACGTCGCGAACCACTTCACGCCTTTACTCGAGCGCGAACGCGTGCCTCCCCAGCCCCAAAATCATGCGAGCATGAACACGCCACCACCCATCGCAAATTTGTCGTTGCTTGAACCCCTCTCGCGAACGCTGCCCCTAGTTCGAGAACGCGCGCCGCCCCGAACAGACGCGACCCCCCTCCGATCGAGGGTGCGACCACCCAGAATCGCGCAAACGCCATACTCGCGTTACCAAGCGAGACTCCCTCCCCCACGACGTCGCGTGCACGTCCCTGCTCCCTACGCCGAAATCGAATCGTCGATGCCCCTCTTTTTTTTTTATGCTTCCAGTCGAACTGGAATGAAGGAGAGGGGTGAATGATTTGGTTTGGAAGAGGAATTTTGTTGATCTGCTTTAAATTGAACGAGAGAAAAGCGGCCATGATTTTAATTTGAACGAATTTCCTCGTTTGTCTTTGAACGAGATGGAAAGAGGAACGAAGAATATAAATTCGCAGTCGAATGTTTTGTTCCGTTAGCCATTTTTTCTTCGTTTGATTTAAAACTGGAAAGAGAAAGGAAGAGGGGAATTTAAAAATGGAAGAGGATGGTTCGCACGATCTATTACGTGAAGAGAACGTGCTTGCCTTACTTTTGATGTCGGCAAAGATTTAAATTTTTAAAATTAAAATTGAATTTGATTTTATTTCCAATGCGTTTACCCATCGTGTGCTCACATATCAACTCCGAAAAATACCAAATTTGAAATTTGACAATAATTCAATATTACGGACTCAATGGAACTGGTTTCGTCGAATTCCGAGACTGCGCCTCGGACGGCTATTTTTAAATATCGATTCGAACAATAAAATTCAAAACTGAACGAAACACTTTGAAATACAATTCTGAAGTTTCTATTATCTTTAGTATTATCAATACGAATTCTAAAAGCTTTAGAAATATTTTTCTTCAGCTTAAATTTGAAGATTCAAATTTTTATTCATCATTCAATAGATTAAATTTTAAAGTTTAATCGCAAATTCAAATGGGAATCGGGGATTCAAATTAAATTACCGTTCAAATATTTAAAATTAATTAAATATTTTCTATTTAATTTGTTCAAAATTCTGGGTAGTTACAGACTTCCCTCCTTAAAAGAATTTCGTCCTCGAAATTACAAGTTAGAAAGAAAGGTCCTTAACTCGTCTACTATTTTTCAACATCTAATAGTTTTATCAATTTATCAAAACAAATCTTTCTATTAAAGATTCGTTATTATTTCAACTAACTTTCCAACTTCAATTTTAAGTTTCAAAACAATCTTGTTTTACTTCTCAATTCAAATTCAAATTCAAATTCAGATTTAAACATTCAAATTTTCTCAAAAATTTTCTAACACTCGAAATTTTCGAAAAATTTCGCCAGCGTCTCCTTTGCGCGGCTAATACGGCACGACTACAAAACGTCCCTACGGACTCCCAGATTTCAAAAAGAAAAGAAAAATGCCAAGCGGCTAGAGAAGAAATCAGCAAATCTCATATAGAAATTTAAATACTTACCTTTTTTGAGCAATTCAAATTCTCTTCAAAATTAAAATCCCAATTCCTTTACACCTGTATATCCTACTAGCCATAATATCTAGTTACAACATTCAAACCATTTTGCAAATTCCATTATAAAAATTTTCAATATATACTTCTTATATCATCTCTAATTCACTATTGAAGTTATATATTCTATTATCATTCAATTTTACATTTCACATTCATTTGAATTCAATTCACAATTTCAATTCAATTTGGATTCTATTAACTTCTGAATATTGAATTTTTATCGATTATCCTTCATTTACTAATTCATATCACTCTTTATATCAGTATCATTCACTAATTCATTTTAAAGTTCAATTTCCAATATTCAGCTTGAATTACATTTACTAACAAATTCAAAATGAAGTCTTAACATTCAGCTTTAATTTCATTTACTAGCAACTGTAAATTCCATTCATTCAGAAATTTATTTCTACTTACTTGAATATGTTTGCAAATTCGAAGTGAATTTCAACATTTAATCTTACTTTCATTTAATTTATTCACTTGTATTTATTTTAACTTAACTTCATCCTTTAAGTTAAATTTATTCTATCAAAATTTAATCTGTATAAGTTATCAACTTATTTATTATTCCCATAAATATTTTTATATAGTATTCCAGAGTTTACCAACATTTCAAAGCCATTTTGAAAACAATTCAAATTTCCTTTGAATTTCCAAAACAAAACCCAAATTTTCAAACAACTTCTATTTAAAACAATTTGGCAGCAATTCCTCTTTTAGAAACCCGAAAATGAACATCGATAATGCTGCAGTCATTATCGAAGTTATTTTCCAGCGATCGAAAAGAGTTTAGAGCTTTTATCTTTCCAAAATACTTTTCAAAACCTTTGAAATTCATTTTCAAATTCAAAATGATTTAAACTTTCCAAATCTCCAAAATTTTTAAATTCTTTTCAAACATTTTCAAAAACTTCTCAGGAATTCCGTTTCATTTATAAATTCATTTACAATTAACAAATCCCATTCGTATATGAATTTATTTCTTAACTTTGGAGTTATGATTTCAATTTCTTATTCAAGTTCATATAATGATGATACATTTCAATATTATTACTTCCTAGCAACCATGCAACCATATACTGTAATAATTTACAGAAAAATCATTTCTTTTATACACAAAAATAGTTTTGGGTAAAATTATTTCATTTACCCTATTTAAAACAATACTGTGTCGGTTTATCTTGTTTAGAGTTTAGAAACTCCTATCAACACAGTTAGCTAGACTGCACCGACCAGAATTCATAAACAATCAACCGATAAGTCAACACAATACAAAACAATTTTATATTCACTTACAAATACGCACTCGTATCTATTATTACACTCACACTCATTCTAGAGTACTACTGACTCTATCTCTAATGAGTAACACCCAACAGAGCAGGGTTGTCGCTTAACCATATGCTCTGATACCACGCTGTCACATACCGAAATTTTCGACTTTCGAAAATTCGACATCGATACTCACTTTATCGACTGCCGAGCAATCGAGTGCCGGAAACTCCAATAGTGAGGGTTTTAGAAAGAAAGAAAAGGTAGAAGAAGAAGAAAGCAGAAGAAGAAAGAAGAAGAGAAGAAGAACAACAGAATAACATCAGATACAGAAACAATATCAGAATCTCACATATCGCAGCGGAACAATATATAATAGATAAACACTAGTCTTTTAAAACAAAGAACTATATCAGTTTATACATACATCAATCAGAGTCAATATACAACAATGGACGGTTATATAAACTTGTCCTCATACAGAATACACAGCGGAATAAATAATATCAGATACAAATACTACGTCTCGTCGTCCAGCTTGCTTCCAAAGTTCCAGAATATCCAGAATATCCTGATAATATAACTCTAGGCTGCCCGTGTGGAAATTGGTGGGCACCCAGAGTTTAGAAGGGAAACAATAAACTCCGAGTCAGTCATGGTGACTGGTGTGAGATCGTAAAACAGTTATTTTTCACAAAGAAAATAAAACAAATTCGCAATGCTTTTGGAAAATGAAACTACCATAAGACCTCCCGCCACACACACAATGCAAACGCAGAATTGGAGGAGATTTCTTCTTATGATAGTCAAAGATGCTTACTACGCAAAATCAAATCATTTTTGATATTATTATTAGTGCATAGTGTAGAAAACATTTCAAAAGTATAATACTAATCTTAGCCAGCATAGGCATTCCGCACTTATGCCTACTATAGCTACTATGTTCAATAGCAGGTTACCGCCACATTCCATAGCAGGTAATACAACTAAAACCGTACACATCGCGTATTGTTTCTTTGGATTTCCAACAAATGGTCAGGCTAAGGAACTTCCTATCCACGATGGGTACGTCCCTGGAATAGACGACCCGAGAAATAACCTAACATTACGGTTAGATCTCTGCCAACACAAGGCCGGGTTACCTCTGCAAAAATAGGTAACTACTGACACGCGTATGTCATCCCCCGATCGTAACCGATCTTCCCGAGGATCCCCGATTTCCAACAAACCACATAGTAAAAATGCAGCAACCACATAGGTTAAGTATCTGGGCTCCATACCATGATACCACCTCTATCCAGAAGGAATGACATACACTAAGGGGCGCTACTCCCTAGAACCTTGCCGCATCCTTCCTGTTTTGACCATTTCCGGGGTGTGAGGTTCGACGAAGTCTCGTCCACAAAGCTACGCTTTCTACAAAGCCATGCTTCGGGTCAAACAAAATGATCAACCTATGATCACAAAGATATAAGATCAAACAAATGATCATATCGCAAATGATCAAACACTGATCATTTCACAGCAACACTTAGTATGCCACGTTACCAAATTGGGAGTATATCGCTGATAAATTTCAACTACATAACCTCTGAGCTCGTACGTCTCAGAGAAGGGTGTTAAGCTAAGAGAATAAATTCTCCGCCACCAACAGAAATGTATTTGAAAGAAATCAGCTTTATATCTCAAATTGTAACGTCAGACACACAATCCATACAAGTCTGTTCCGGGATCGAACAGAACCGAAGGCACTTCTCACGAAGCCCTTGCATATCCGGATAAATTTCTAATCACGTCCGGACTTCCCGTCACTAAGGGTGATAAAACCTCTAAATCGGAGATCAGTCGATGTAGAGTAACTCGACGGTAATCCTTCCGTTTTCAAAAATATCCGGTCTTCAACACCGGTCTTCAAATGCAATTCATAACGACGTATCACATATTCGGAATGGGTTATACGACCCCATGGTCCTTTCCCGGCTAACCCGAATAGTGAGCGTTTATTCAAAAATAAGTGTGGCATTCAAATTCATCCAATTCACAACAAATACCAATTCAAGGTAATTATTGATAGTCGGTTATTTAACTATCAATAAAGATGCGCAACATCATCAGATTCCAAATAATTTTCCCAAATTATTTCATCTTCAAAAAATATCTTTACTAGATATATAATTTCCACACTTCAAAAATAAATCAACGTTTATTTTTTTCTAAACAGTTTCCATTTCCTTTATAAATTCCATAGTGAATTTATATTTTCAAAATATCTACTGATATACGATTCTCAAATCGATTTCAAATATTCAATTTCAGTTTATCTTTAAGAAGATAAAATCTCAAAATAGTTCATTTCATATTGGAAAAGCATTTCCATACTTATTTAAAAATAAGTATCTCACAAATATATTTATTTTCAACAATTGAAAATATCCAATATACTTAAATCAAATTAAGTATAAATTTCATTCTTTAAGGAAATCATTTATTTTAACATCTATTTGAGTCAAAACGAATGTTGCGTAAAACATCGTTACGACGACTCGAAATCAATAGTATAGGGATTCGAAATTTAGATAGATATATAAATCCCAATACTATATAAAAATATTTCCTTCCGGAAATCATTTACTATAACAACAGTGTTATAGTCCACCATTTCCTTATTTCTCGAAAACGTCTATTTCGACAATAAATGTTGAAATCTATGCTTCCGATTCATAATACATTTTAAAACATCTTTAAAATGTTTAACTTCATTTTTAATATCACTTCTTCAAAAATAAATCCATTTTACTTAACAATATATTCACTGTCCAAAATCGTGAATATAATTCATTTAACCCAATTTCAATCATTTATACACATTTTATTTCAATAAAAATTCGCTATCCAAAACGCGAATATATCTTCTTTTATAATCTCCTATATTTAATTTATCAAATTCAATTGATCTTCGAATTTATAAAACAACGTTTATAAATTCCATTTCTATTTTATAACAACTTTGATTTATAAATCTTCTTTATAATTCAATTCATTTTATAACTCAACTTTATATACCAAAAGTCCATATTAGAGGTTAAGTACTTATACTTCATGTATTTATAACATTCGTTCCTTTAAGGCTTCACAAATTTTAAATCTTATTCCTTATAAGATTTCATTTAAAATCTTATTTTTAACAACAACCGAACTACGTTTAAAATTCCATTGTTTGGATTTATAAAATATATATTTTATAAATCTCGTCTATAAACCATTCATACTTATTCACAACTCTTAATTAAAATGTCGAAACCCGATTTATAAGTAAATCACTTATAAGTCTTTTGTTTTACAAAAATCTATTTATTTTGTAACTTCATAATTTATAAATATAAAATTTCATTCACTTATACCATCCCTTTATTCTTCATTTTAACACTTATTAAAACTCGTTTTATAATCCCAATATTTTATATTTATAAAAATCAAATTTTATACATCTTTTATATACATCGTTTTAATAATTCAAAAATCTCAATTCAAATCTTTTTATTTATGACTTAACCATTTATTTCAAAAGAAATTTTATCTTTCGGTTATATTTTACAAACATTATAATTTCCATAACTTTAAATTTATAACATTTATTTATTTAAAGTAAATCAATTCAAAAATTCAAATAAAACGTATACTTTCAAATAATCACTTTTAAAATCTCTTTTAAAGTTAAAGATCGTTATTTTTAAACTTCAAAATTTTGAATCCAATGATGCAACGCATCAATTAGTCCATCACAACAGTCAATATCATATATCAATATGATAACAGAATATACATCAATATCTGTAAATAAATAAATACTGGTGAGGAATCCAGTTGGATCCCTCCAACCTGTTTCCCTGCATCCACAGATGTTAGCACAATACCAATTCCACTTCGAGGTGGAATATCGCGGTATATGGGTTTTATAAAAATAATCCGCTTACTAATGGCGCAATAGGGTCTCATCCGCTATACGAGGCGGGAATCAATCAATCCAATATATACATATGCCAATATGTATATATTGCTATATATATAGATATATCCTACTATATCTAATATCACAACCAAATAGTCAATCAAATCAAATTAATAACTGTAAAACTAAATTTTCCTTCGAGTGAGAAAATCTCACCTTAGCTTTTATTAGCAATCCAATTTCCGTCTTGACTCGATTTTCTTGATTTATAACCTTGTATAAATAATTTACACAATCTATTAATATTCGAATCAACTGATCAATAAATTTCCGTTTAATAGTTTTTGATTAGCTGATAATTCTTTTTAACCCAATCTCTCTTAATAATTTTATTTAACAAAAATTTAAATTCAAAACAAATCTTCCTTTAAAAATTTAAACTATCCAATTCCGTTTAATAAATTTATCTAACTACTAAAATCTTTTTATCTACGTATATATATGAATTTAAACTTTTCGAATTGAAACTAAACAGTAAATATATTTCTGTAAATCAAATATTTTATAACTTACTGTATATAAAATTTCCTCATTTTAAATATTGAAATATATCTATATACATTTGCAAACTGCATTTTTTTATTTTCCAGTGAATATATAAACATTGTTTATTCAATTTAATTTAATAAGAAAAGGATTGTTACCTTACTTTAAAACGACGAATCACGAGACCTCTAAATCATCGCTGCCATGCTCGAGCTCGAGAACATTGCCTGTGCCACCATCACTGCAGTACCCCACCGCGTGAACCCTCCTCAAGAAATCGAAGTCGAAGTCGATTGCCTGCTCGCGCGCCGCCTCGCCTGACGTCGCGAACCACTTCACGCCTTTACTCGAGCGCGAACGCGTGCCTCCCCAGCCCCAAAATCATGCGAGCATGAACACGCCACCACCCATCGCAAATTTGTCGTTGCTTGAACCCCTCTCGCGAACGCTGCCCCTAGTTCGAGCACGTGCGCCGCCCCGAACAGACGCGACCCCCCTCCGATCGAGGGTGCGACCACCCAGAATCGCGCAAACGCCATACTCGCATTACCACGCGAGACTCCCTCCCCCACGACGTCGCATGCACGTCCCTGCTCCCTACGCCGAAATCGAATCGTCGATGCCCCTCTTTTTTTTTATTTATGCTTCCAGTCGAACTGGAATGAAGGAGAGGGGTGAATGATTTGGTTTGGAAGAGGAATTTTGTTGATCTGCTTTAAATTGAACGAGAGAAAAGCGGCCATGATTTTAATTTGAACGAATTTCCTCGTTTGTCTTTGAACGAGATGGAAAGAGGAACGAAGAATATAAATTCGCAGTCGAATGTTTTGTTCCGTTAGCCTTTTTTTCTTCGTTTGATTTAAAACTGGAAAGAGAAAGGAAGAGGGGAATTTAAAAATGGAAGAGGATGGTTCGCACGATCTATTACGTGAAGAGAACGTGCTTGCCTTACTTTTGATGTCGGCAAAGATTTAAATTTTTGAAATTTAAATTGAATTTGATTTTATTTCCAATGCGTTTACCCATCGTGTGCTCACATATCAACTCCGAAAAATACGAAATTTGAAATTTGACAATAATTCAATATTACGGACTCAATGGAATTGGTTTCGTCGAATTCCGAGACTGCGCCTCGGACGGCTATTTTTAAATATCGATTCGAACAATAAAATTCAAAACTGAACGAAACACTTTGAAATACAATTCTGAAGTTTCTATTATCTTTAGTATTATCAATACGAATTTTAAAAACTTTAGAAATATTTTTCTTCAGCTTAAATTTGAAGATTCAAATTTTTATTTAGCATTCAATAAATTAAATTTTAAAGTTTGATCGCAAATTTCAAATGGGAATCGGGGATTCAAATTAAATTACCGTTCAAATATTTAAAATTAATTAAATATTTTCAATTTAATTTGTTCAAAATTCTGGGTCGTTACACCTTAGCCGACCACTACACCATCTCCACCACCACCAAGACCACCGCTAACCATCATGACCAAGCAACACAAGCTGATGGTTGAACCCATATATGGTGTAGCCAAGCCATTGATTGATTAAGGCAAGTTATGTCACTTGATTCATTTCTTTTTCCATTGTTTTAACCTCTATTCTTTTCTATTGAATCATATTCTTATGTATGTAATATTTGTTTGCATACAAGATTTGGATCTGACTCTTCATCCACTCAAGTTTACATTGTGCTTGGTCATGCTTTTTCGTGCTTTGCGGAGTTTGGATTTTTATTCTGAATTTGTCAATTCTAGTTTAAAAAGGTGAGTTTTATCACTCTAGACATATGTACTTATATTATTGTGTAATGATGACAAGTGAATCTGTATAAATTGATATGTCATTCATACATGCATGTGATATATTATATGATGTTAAATGCTATTTATATACCTATTACATTACCTGATATGCTATTATATGTATACTATTCATTTTAATTACTGTATCTCACACTGCAAGTTCCCTATCACTATGGGTTGAAATGATACATACCCGAACAGACTTTAGAATAAGGAAAAATCATTATGAGCTGAAATGATAGGCTCGAGTGATTTTTATTGTATTTTATTTGACTTGGGATTGCGGGTTTGAAATGATAGAACCTAAATTTTTCCTTTTTAAATTACGAATTGAAATGATACATATCCGTATCACTTGACCTAGGTTAGAAAATATTATACAGGCCCATGGTCATATTTTAAATAATACTTTCCTAAAAATTATTAAGTATTTTGAATGTTTTAAATATATGAAATTTGAGCTGAAAGATTTGATTTAAATGACTTAAATATAAGAAGATGTTGGTTTTCTATAAGTTAAGATTTTATAAGTCAATAAGTGGCTTTAATGGAAATTTTAAAGATGTGTTGGTTTTAAATAGAATTTAAAGACATTTATTGATGATAAATAACTTAATGATATAATTGGACTTAATATGGAAGTTTAAATCTAACCTAGTAATTGTTATGAATTTTACTTTATGAAACATACACGTTTTTTCTAATAAAAATGTATTTTGAACTGATAAAATGGAATACAGTTTTAATTGGACATTTTGTAATAAAATGTATTAAACTAGAAAATCATAATTAATTGATGTCTAAATGAATAGATCTAAAAGAAAATTGATTGTTATATTAACTATGATAAAATATTCTTTTGTGAAATGTCATGTTTTGTAAAATGAATAGTTATGATTTTAAACGGGAAAAAAATGTAACTTTAATTATGACCTAACTTGATAGTTGGAAATCTGGTTTTTCAAATGGAAATTTGAAGTTAAGTAAATAAATAGAAATTTAGTTTTATTTATGGAATGGGCATTTTAAAATAAAGTGTTAGGTTAGTGGTTAAAAAAATAAAGTTAAGTAAAATAGTGTATTTTGACTTAATAAATGAATTATGGTTTAAATTGGATATTTAATTATAAAATTTTATTTTTTTAAAATCATAAGTTAAATGATATCCAAATGAATGTTTTCGAAGCATGAAATATGATTTTTGTAAGTTAAAAATGGCAAAAATTGAAGTTTTAATGTTTCTGTAAAGTTATAATACAATCTGGAATTTTATCGGTAGCATTTATAAAATGCTGGGGTTTTAAGATGGCATTTGTTAAGTGCTATCATTTCTGAAATTTAACTAAGTTTTGAAATAACTAAATATCTATTACAGCACTTTATAAGTGCTGCTGTTCTGAAATTTAACTATGTTTTGAAACAACTAAATACCTATTACAGCACTTTATAAGTGCTGCTGTTTCTGAAGCTAAGCTGGTTAAAAATAACTAAATATCTATTACAACACTTTATAAGTGCTGCTGTTTCTGAAACTAAGCTGTATGAAAATAATTAAATATCTATTACAGCACTTTATAAGTGCTGCTGTTTCTGAATTTGACAATATTTTGAAATATTACTAATATATCTACTGTAACACTTTATAAGTGCTGTTGTTAGCTGAAAATACAATGTTTTGGAAATTTTATAATTGAATGAATAAACTTAGAAATGCTACAACTTTGAAATGAATATTATTTTAAAGGTGTTATGATTTTCTAAGTATTATGATTTTCAAAGAATAACATTTTTAAATTGTTATGATTTAAAAATATTATGGTTTCAAAGTGTTCGGTTTAAGAGTTGTTATAACTTTGAAAGGTACTATGGTTTTGAAATGAAATTGTGTGAAATTGTATTTAATAAAGACTTGTCTTTAAATATATTAACGTGAAACTTATTGAAATTGAAGATTTAAGAATGTGACTTTATAAAGTGGTTTGGTTTAAGATGATTTAAAGGAATATTTCAAGTTAAATAAATTTAAAGAAATATTCAATGATTTGGAATTGAGGTTTATTTAAATGATATATTGATTTGGTTTTGGAATTTAAATGATATATTATGGCTTTAGTTTTTGAAATGGAAATGATATATTGATTTAGCTTTGAAATGAAATAATATTGTATTTAGTTTTGAAATGGATATGATATTTTGGGTTTTAAGTAAATGATTTGAAATAAATATCCATGGGTTATAATAACAATTGGTTGGCAAAGAGACCGAGATCGGATATGAGCATACTCACTGTCGATACCGAAAACCACTTTGACAACTGTGTACGCGGTGGAGATTCCAGAATGAAGTAGGATGGTGGCGACGATCCTATTGAGGTATGAACGTGGACCCGACTCCCGTGAGTTGGCATAAGGTGGCTAAAACATGAGCGATTGACGGGCCAATGAGGTAGCACCTCTGATCGGATGCATTTCTTCGATACTATTTTATTACTTTGTGATTTATTTGGTGGCCACCCTTCGATTTTTGATTTGGGAGTGTGTTCCGAGGTGGGCAGTATTGGCTGCTATGCGTTTCCACCAGCCAAGATGCGTAATTGGTATATCTACCCTGGCATTGCCTAGTTGTGTTGTGTCACCTACCATATCGAGCTTTACTACGAGTTTGGATTTGTGCCATAGCCTGTTGAGTATTGAAGGTAGCTCCCGATCTGGGGGTATGCTGATACTGGATAGACCACTGGGACTATTATGTGTTAAGGTGGAAAATGTAAAGCCTTAACGCTATTTAAAAGTAAGTTTATTTTATTATTAGACATTATTATAATAGCGAATATTACTACATAGTAGATAGTTTAACGGATCCTTAAAGGATGGGTGATCCCAAGCATCCTTTAAGTTACTTGTACTTTTCTATTACAGTTCACTTGAGTTGGTTTACATTGTATAAGTATGTATGTCCTGACTCGAGTGTTTTGTGTTTTGCTTTACACTCGGGTCAGACTGAGTGATACAGCATTCGAGACTCACCTTTGGAGTTGGAGCTTCGCTTGGATCCATCTATTGATTCTGCTTTCAGTCATTCAGTTGATTCCAGTGATGTATTCAGATCCTGTATTTGACTATTATATTGAGACATCTTTGTATTCGTGATTTCTGTTGTATCTTGTTTAACTCTGTTATATATAGTAGCTTCATGAACTACTATTTCTTTGCTTCCGCTGTATTGTTATATTACTCTGTGTCTGTGATCTGTGATTTATTTACTGTATATTCTGAGTTTTGCCAAATTTTATTTACAATCTATTGTTTTGAATTATTCAAGTCCGACATGTGTGGATTTATTATCGATTTGAATGGTCCAAAATAGTGGGTCGTTACAGGTGTGAAGTCAAAGGGGAACTCGTCGAAGATCCTAATCCTGTACCTCTGTAGGTCATTCCACCTGGCAGGACAATCCCTATTGAAATTCCTCCCTCTTCTTCAAGTGTCTCTACTAAGGGTGGGTAGGGGTCCCGAAAAAGGCACTCAACCGAGTCTACTCCTGAGAAACTGAAGAAGGAGAAAAAGTCAAAAAAATAGTTAGTACCATGTGTTGTTGTACATAGTTTGGATAAGTCAGACGTTTATTTATTTCTTTATTAGTAAGTGTACGGATGTGAATCCCAAACTTCTTGAATAACTTGCAACAGATTTTTGGGATAGTGAATAAAAGCTTTTATTTTTTTGACTAGCAATCATGCGAATTATTACTTCAATAATAGAGTAATTACTTCTCATTTCATGTACTTGTAGTAATCTACAAGTCTCGCTAATAATTCACTACTTCCATCTTGAAGCTTCTCTACAGATGTTGTCTTAAGTCGTGAAAAATCCCAAGCCGGAACTGTAATTGATGGTTATTTGTTGCCTCTAACATTTCGAATCTCTTCCATCGGTTTGAGATTGGAATCCATGGGATAATGAACAGTCAAAATCCATCCATCCACCCGTTGAGTTTACGAGTTAGCCCGCGGTCTAGGGACTTAGAATTTTTGTCATGGCAGTCGAGTTTCCACCTATGGCAGTTGTTTTTCTGCTAAACTGTTTATACTCTAATCCATAGTCGGGGACTTGGAGTACTCTAGTCCAAAGTTGGGGACTTAGTGTTTTTTGTCGTGGGCAGTCGTGTTTCTACCCGTGGCCCTCATTTTTCCACTGAATGGTTTATACTCTAATACACAGTCGGGGACTAAGAGTACTCTAGTCCACGGTCGAGGACTTAGAGTTTTCATTGTGGGTAGTCGTGATTCCACCCGTAAAGTTTATACTCTAGTCCGCAGTCGGGGACTTAGAGTATTCTAGTCCGTAGTTGGGTACTTAGAGTTTTTGTCGTGGGTAGTCGTGTTTCTGCCTGTAAGGTTTATACTCTTGTCCACAGTTGGGGACATAGAGTACTCTAATCAGCAGTCGGGGACTTAGAGTTTCGTCGTGGGCAGTCATCTTTTCGACCGTAAGGTTTATACTCTAGTCCGCAGTCGGAGACTTAGAGTACTCTAGTCCACAGTCGAGGACTTAGAGTTTTCATCATGGGCAGTCGTGTTTCCGCCCATAAGGTTTATAATCTAGTTCGCAGTCAGGGACTTAGAGTACTATAGTCCGCAGTCGAGGACTTAGAGTTTTTGTCCTTCTATCATTGTCGGCGACCTTTGTTCCTTATTGCGAGCTTCGCTCTTTGATTCGTCTATGGGAATCGCCAATTGAGAAAACTTATAAAGCTCACCTCGTTCGATCCCATCGGGGATTGGTATGATTGATCAATTTCAAACTCCGTGAATCTGTTCACACATCTCAAATATCAATATCAATCAGTTTCATCGCATACGTAGCATAAAATATAATAATAATAGCTTATGTAAAGGAAGCTTCAAGATTTTATTCATCATAAGAAAAGCAACAGACTATCTTGTCTTATTCCACATTGAAAAGTTCAAACACCAAAGCAAAAGGTTGAAAGTAACTAGTACTGAAATACAAAAGAAATAGTCTAGGTGAAATAGCATCGTAAATGCTCGCTATTCCACGCTCTTGGAAGTGTTGCACCATCAACAATCGCTAGCTTGAAAGTCCCCTCTCCAAGCCCTAGGTTCAATGACGTATGGTCCTCCCCATGTTGGATTCATGTGCGATGGGACCGAAAAAACTTGTTTTAGGACAAGATCGACAACTTCAAAAAATTTCGATTGGACTCTCATGCTGTAATATCGGGCAATTCAATGTCAGTGTGCAACTGCTCTCAAATCGATCTCCTCGCGTGTAACATCCCTAATTTTTGATAACATTATTCAGAAGATTTAATTAGGTAAATTAAATAGAATACTGATGATAAGGAGATCGAGATTTGAATAAATTGTGTATATAGGGCCATGCTTATTAATAAGATAAATGGGCTTTAAATTGGTTTATTGGTTAATTAAACTACACATGGGCATATTAGTAAATAGCCATTTTATTTTACATGGCTATATCCTTTTGTAATTGTCCATTCATGTTTCATTTTCCACTTTCACAAACGAAATATCAGAAACCTAAACTAAAGCCGGCCATTACCAAGGAAGGAAAAGAAGAAATTTTAATCTAAAGCTAAGGATCAAAGCTAGGGTGGATTAATCAACAACAAATCTCAAATTCCTTATCAAGTTTAAGGTGAATAATAATTGTATGCCATATCTATTTTATTTATGATTATGCGTTTTCAGATTTATGTTTAATTTCATTTTTAATAATGATATGGATGATGCTATGCTTGAACCATGTTATGATCGAATTATTTTAATTCAGACACATATGATTTTGCTCGGTTTTAGGGAAAACCAAGGGTTTATGATTTTTGATTGCCATGGAAAAATTTTATGTTGAATAACACATGATTTTGGAGATTGGTTTTAATTTTAAGAATTTTTCAAGCTATGAAAATTTTATTATGAATTTTAGATGATAAATATGATGCAATTGGGTTTAAAATTTATTTTGAATATTTCAGAAAGAAATTGGGTCTAAATTTTTAATATGTCTGATTATATGATGAAATTGAATTTCTGTAATTTTTAGGGATTTTTCCCAGTTGATTTACTAGGAAAAATAAATTATTCGAAAAGAAGGACTTTTCTGCAAATATTGGTTTTGTCATATAGAAGGGTTTAACGTTATAAAGCTTTGATTTAAATCTAATTAATGCGGCAGTTTTTACTTGTTAAGTATTTGAAAAGTTTTAAAGTAGCCAATCAAAGTGTTACAACTGGAAGGTTAGTTATAAAGCAATTGCCATGTTTAGCTATAAATCAGCATTTTAGGAAAAAGATGGTTCCGCCTATTTCGGAGGCACTTTTCGATTTATTTATCCCCACGCCATCTCAGTCGAAACCATCCCTGTCGAAACCCACATAGTCAAAACCAAGGCACATGGTATCAATGGAAAAATTGGTACGAAGTGTATTGGTAAGTAGCGGAAGGTAGGGTGTCGAAAGCTATGAAAGTGACTATGCTATAGGATTGTGTAATATGGGATACATACTAAACTTATTAACTAGTGCGGAAAGTAACTATAAAATAAAAATAGCAGTAAAGAAAAGCAATATGAGATTCCGAAATTCAAGAGAGTAGAGAATTGAAAATTAAGTAAATTAAGTTCTTTGATCTTGAATTGAGAATGTATTTATAGAGAATATATAGTTGCAACTCTTGGTTAAGAGTTATGATCAAAGGTATTCGTTGCAACTCTTCACGGAAGGGATACCTCTTCGAGAAGAGTGGTGTCTTTTTAGAAAATTTGAAAATATGACAGCTGGAAAATATTCAGTTGACTGAATATTCAAAGTTAGTCAACTGAATTAAAACAAAGAAAATAGTGCAAAAATGTTCATATTCAGTCGACTATAATTTTTATTTAGTCGACTGAATATTTTGTAAAGTCGGGTCTTTGAATATTTAGTCGACTAAGAACAATTTAAAATATATATATATATATGCACGTACACAGGTTCACTCGACTGTGTGGGTTAATTTAGTCGACTGACCTGGAAGTTTCATGCAAATAAAAGCTTATTTCTGAAAATAAATTTTATCGTGCTTGTCTGTTTTTGTGAACTACTTGAGGATAGATTTTAACATTGCTAAAACTAGACTTCGTATCTAAATAACATGTATATGGACCATACTTCATATTGTTGAGACCGGTCTTCGTAGTTCTTTGTCGTAGATTCATCAATCTTCATGTCGGTTGAATTTCTTGTCATTAATCAAAACATAAGATCCAACATTCTCCCCTTTTTGTGATATGAATGAATCTCGACAATACTGCTCCGTAGTTCTATATCTCCCCCTGAATATATGCTAGCCTTATCTTTCAGTTTCTCCCCCTGAATCTGTGCTTTTATTCCTCCAGCAAATAGTGTTAGTGTAATATCTTTCTCCCCCATTGTCATCGACAAAAAGGAGAGTTTATATGACAACATAATTCTATTAAATATATGAAACATTCTTTAAAATTCCAAAATCTATCATTTTCCTTTTGTTTCTCCAAGTACCTGCAATAAATAATAATCATTTTGGTACCCCCTTACTATGTTAGAGTCCAAGGGTTAATCATAGGATGAAAATCTTACCAAAATAGGTGTGGTTGTACCCTTTAAAAGAAAAAAATAATGAAACAATTTTTGAAATAACTACTACTTATAATCTAAGGTATCAGAAAAAAAAATTAACATTTAAAGCATGCGACACCCAAGTTTCTTATAATTTCCTAATTTTTACGAAACCATACCCTTTTGGGTGTGGTTGAACCTTTAAAGATATAGTTTTCATTACAAATCACATTCTTATAATAGTTGCTAAGATAAAGTTATTTATCATGATCAATCATATTAGCTGGAATCCATATCTTAACACTATTAGTCATTAGCTTAGTACTTAAAAAATAATTTCTATCATTTCTAAACAAAGTACTATTATGACTGAAACTAGTTCTAAAACTATCTTGGTTACTAGTACTAGCACTAAAATTAGTATACAAGAATGCATATCCAGTACTCTTTTTAGCTTGTTTATAGCCCAAACCGCTTTTATCGTTATGAGCTTTCGAATTTGTAACTAAAAAAGATAAGGTATTTTTATCTTTGTTAATATTAACGATTTTTTAATTTATTCTTTCAAAATTTGCTTTAGAATTATAAACTTCTTTTTGCAAAATATTACTATTATCTTTTAAAATCTTGCATTCTTTAGGTAATTCTAAATTCTTTTTGATTAAAGATTCATTCTCATTTTCAAGAGACAAATTAAAGAGCTAGAATTATTTAAAGAATTTTCCAAAAAGGTATTCTTATTTTGCAAAACATTGATTTCCTCCAAAATATCATTGTTTTTATCTTCTAACTGCTAATTTTCTTTTTGTAGGAAATCTTTTTGTAAAACAAGTTCTTCTACTATATTTTCAAAACATTTAGTTTGTTTTACCAAAAATTTATTTTCATCTTTTAAATTGGAAATTTCTCGCCTACAATCTTTTAACTTAGCTAAAGCAATTTTATTAACTTTATTCAAAGTTTTACAATCCTTTAATAATTCATCATGTGCTAACAAAAGATCTTTATACAAAGAATCTAAGCATACCGATTGTGATTTGAGTTTAGCCATAAAGCATTTCTTTGTTTGCTCCTTTGATTCTTCTTTATTGCTCTTCCTCTTCCTATTGCCTTGACTAGATCTCTTTATGGCCATTTATTCTTGGATTTTATTATGATCTCTTGAATCCCAGGCCTTGATACTAATTGAAAGTGACTACGCTATAGGATCGTGTAATATGGGATATATACTAAACTTATTAACTAGTGTGGAAAGTAACTATTAAATAAAAATAGCAGTAAAGAAAAGTAAAATGACACTAGTTATTTTTATACTGGTTCGAACTCCCGTCCTACGTCGAGTCCCAAACTCATTCTGGAATTCTAACTAGCAACCCTCACTTAACTCGGAGGAATAAGTTTACACCACCTGAGCAACCGAACATGATTTTGACCACCCGAGTAACCGAACAGGATTTTCCCGCCTGAGCAACCGAACAGGACTTTGATACAAACAAAATTGATTTTCTTGACTTTGCATGCTCTTGTTAACAACACATGTTTGTTAATTGAAGTACACCATTCCTATAATCTTTTCCTCAAGTATAATGTGTGTAATCGTGTGTATATGAAGATAAGGAAGATATATATTGCTTTAGAAATGGAGAATTGAAAGCGTGATTACACAAACTTAAAGTAATAAGAGGTTCTAAAATTCAAGCGAGTGGAGAATTGAAAATTAAATAAGTTAAGTTCTTTGATCTTGAATTGAAAATGTATGTATAGAATATAGAGTTGCAACTCTTGGTTAAGAGTTATGATCAAAAGTAATCGTTGCAACTTGTCATGGAAGAGATTCCACTTCGCGAAGAGTGGTGTCTTTTCAATAATTTTGAAAATATGACAGTTGGAAAATATTCAGTTGACTGAATATTCAAAGTTAGTCGACTGAATTAAAACAGAAAAAAAATAGTGCAAAAATATTCAAATTCAGTCGAATGAAATTTTGACTTAGTCGACTGAATATTTTGTAAAGTCGAGTCTTTGAATATTTAGTCAACTAAGAGTAATTTAAAATATATATATATATATATATATGCACATACACAGGATCAGTCGACTGAGTGGGTTAATTTAGTCGACTGACCTGGAAGTTTCATGCAAATAAAAGCTTATTTTTGAAAATAAATTTTGTCGTGCTTCTCTGTGTTTGAGAACTACTTGAGGATAGATTTTAACACAGACAAAACTGGACTTCGACTCTAAACAACATATATATGAAACATACTTCATATTGTTGAGACCGATCTTTGTAGTTCTTTGTCGTAGATTCATGAATCTTCATGTCGGTTGAATTTCTTGTCATTAATCAAAACATAAAATCCAACAAGCTATTCTTTCGTCAGAGTCAAAACCAAGGTTCCGTTTTAAAGAGATAAACGCCCGCCTAATTTTTAAAGGGCTTTCGACCGAGTCGATACCCTATAGAGTCGAAACCTTTGTTTGTTTTCTAAAATTAACTTCCTGCCTTATTTTACTTAAAGTTTTCAACATAGTCGAAAGCTATGCTTTCGAAAGGGACTTTATAAATAGCTTTCGAAGGGTAATTTTTTCTTTAAATAAGAAGCTTTCAAAAGGGTAGGTTCCGACCTAGTCGAAACCTAGCAGCTATTTTACTTCCGAAGTGTTGAAGTCATCAATACCTTCGAAAGGTTATCCTTTTTTTACCTAGGTTAAGCCGCTTCCTAATTGCTTTCGAAAGGGGTTGAGGGTTTCGAAGGTGACGTAGTCGAAGGGGGTTTCGACTTCGTCCTTCAAAGTTTTAACTTTTAAAGGTCTTTGCTTTCGAAATAGATGGTTCCGACGCCATCAACGTTTCCTAAAATTTATCTTTGTTGATTTTGAAAGAGATACTTCCGTATATAACCGTTTTGACCCAAATGATGTTTTTAAAGAGTTAACCCAGTGCTTTTGAAAGGGTACTTTATTTGTTTCGAAGCTATGTTTAAATAATGTTTTCTTGATACCATCGATAGGTATCATTGGTTTCGAAAGGTATATACTTAGAGTTTTAAAAAGAGGTCTTCTATGCTCTCGAAGGAGGTCTTCCAGTGGTTTCAAAAGTGATGTATTAAGGTTTCAAAACAAATAATCATTCTCATTTTTAAAGGAAAACCATGGCGTAAATAAAGATTTTGGAAATGTTATTCATATTGTTATTAACCCATAACTGTATTTTGGGGAAAGGGCAGAATAACCAGCTAGGTTGACCCAGTAGTGAATATAACTTAACAATATGTTAAAATCTTAATTTAAGATATTGGCAGGGGCTAATAGATTTACAGTAAGCCCATGAGAACTATATGATATTGGCAAGGGGCAATAGGTTCATAGTCAGCTTATGAATACTATGATTTGATACTAAGAGGGGCCAGTAGATTTGTGTTTAGCCCATGAAAACTATATCCGGATTAAGATATTGACGGATAGTCAATAGGTTCCTAGTTAGCCCATGAAAACTAAGATATGTAAAATGATATTGGAGTTACCAATAGGTTCTTAGTGATCCCATGAAAACTATGAAATTGGAAAGATAGTCCATAAATATTTAAAATATTAATAGCAACCCTTAAAATTATAATTGAGACAGATAATCAAAATAAATGGGGATGGGTAATCCAAATTTGATTTACTTATTTTGCATATCATCATAATATTTTGAAATACTAGGTTTTTAACCATTTTGGATGCAAGAGCACAATATATGGTTTTATAAATGTTTTAGGATACTAGTGAGGGAAAACCCGTTCCGCTAAGCGGCGTGGTCTCACTAGATATCCAAATGGTTTGAGATGGTAGATTATTATTTATACTAGGCTTTATGTTCGAATTGAAGTTTTTTTCCCCTTAAACTCTCGGGTACTAAATTTATTTTGAGTAGGTTGAGAGTTAAGGTTTTCAGGTGTCCTTTTAGATGAATAAAGCTTATGAAGATGTGCAAGAGGCAAGCTTATTATTAGAGTTCTTTTATTTTCTGCTATGTATTTGGTTGTGAAGGCAAACTATTTAATTCCTTATTATATACTCGGATCAACAAATGGGGCATCTTCATATGTCGCTCTTGGTGTATTTTGTAATTATTATATGTTATCTGAGCGTGGTCTGCGAACTGGGATTATGTAATCCATTTGAAAAATTTGAAATGGAATATGGATGTAATTTGCTGTTTAAAATATTTTCATATTCTTGTGTTTATGTGTATCAATGTATCTATATCACCATATCTAGTCGCCGATGATTAATAACTATGGATGACTGCAACATTCGTAGCCATTAGTTTTGGGCCTCTAGTAGGGGATGTTACATCGCAGTTCTCATCAATAAAGTTTAAAGATTCCAAGAGAAGATCTTGGTGCGTCCTGGGGTTGTAGTAAGTCACTCGATGAGAGGAGACTTGGAGTTCCACTAGTATAACTGCCTCGGCTCCGTAAGCGAGAGCAAATGGAGTATGGCCGATCGTGGACTTGTGAGTGGTCATGTTAGCCCAAAGTTTTGTGGAAAGCTTATCCACCCACTTGCCTTTGGTCTTCTCCAAATGGTTTTTCAGAATAGATTTGATAATCTTGTTTATAGCTTCAACATTTCCATTCGCCTGAAGGTGGGTGACCGCCGCGAACCTCTTCTTAATACGATGCCTTTGACAAAACTCTTTAAACGCTACGCTATCGAATATAGTCCCGTTGTCAGTCACGATAGTCCGTGGAAGCCCAAAACGGCATATGATGTTTCGAACAATGAAGTTAATAACTTTCTAGGATGTAATATTGGCTAACGGCTCCGCCTTGGCCCATTTGGTGAAGTAATCAACCGCGACAATCACATACTTCGCGCTACATTTGGAGATTGGTAGAGAGCCGATGATGTCAATACCCCACATAGCGAATGGCCATGGACCGACCATTTGTATGATCTCCGTCGGTGGGGCTCTTGGCACTTCTGCATATATCTGGCATTTTTTGCATCGCCTAACATAATCAGCAGCATCCCGGTTCACAGTCAACCAGTAGTATCTATAACGGAGTATCTTTTTTGCCAAAGTTTTCCCCTAGTGTGATTGCCACATTCCCCCTCATGGACTTCTTTTAAGACACGTTTTATCTCGTCGTGGGCGATACACCAGAGTAAGAGAATGGAAAACCCCTTTCTATACATAGTTCCTTCCTGCATAATATATCGTGAAGCTTTGCGAAGGACCTGTCGCTTTTCGTTTCTCTTCTCCGGTAAGATTCCATGCAACATGTATTCTTTAATGGAGTCTTCCACCATTCCATTTCAGGCTCCGTTTCCAGTACTTGGTCAACTTCCATCATATTTATACTTGGAGTATGCAACATCTCGACTGGAACCAAGCCTATCTATTGTGCATCACCAGTACTCGCGAGCTTTGCCAATGAATCGACTTCTCCATTCCGCTCGCGCGGGATATGCGAAATGTCATCGTATTCGATATCCGCCAACAGCTCCTAAACTCGAGTAAGATACGGGGCAAGTCGTCCCTTGGCCTGACAATCTCCTCTTACCTGATATACCACTAGTTATGAGTCACAAAAGATTTCAAGTGACTTTACTCCATACTCCCTAGTGAGTTTTAGCCCAGCGATCAATGCTTCATACTCGGCTTCGTTATTTGTAGCAGGAAATTCAAGCTTTAGAGCATAACAAATTGAATGGTTCTCAAGGGTTACGAGAACAATCCCAGCTCTGGAACAATGATCATTAGATGCTCCATCGGTGTACATCTTCCATCGTACAACAGGGATTGCTCCGTCCTTTGGGGGCTCGTCCTGCATGGTAAACTCTACTATAGAGTCTATCAATGCTTGTCCTTGAATAGCCCTTCGCGGCAGATATGTAATGTTGAACTGGCTGAGCTCGATGTTCCATTTAAGTAATCTTTCAGACATATCAGGTCATTGCAGGACCTGTCGTAACGGCAGGTCGGTATAAACGTTGATTGGATGGGCCTGGAAATACGGACGAAGCTTGCGTGACGCAATCACCAAGCAGTATGCCAGTTTCTCTATCTTCGAGTAGTTTCTTTCTACCCTTGTTAATCATTTACTGATGTAATACACCGGTCTCTGAATTCGGTTGTCCTCACGAATCAAGGCGGCACTTATGGCATGTGACGACACAACCAAGTAAATATACAACTCCTCATGATCTACCGGCTTTGACAAGACAGGGGGTCTCTACAAATGGTCCACCAAAGCTCGGAATGCACCTTCATAATCTTGCATCCACTCGAAATTTCTCTTTCCTTTCCTTATCAAGTCAAAGAAAGGAATGCATTTATCGGTCGCCCTGGAAATGAACTGACTCAAAGTAGCGACCTTCCTGTTCAAACTCTACACTTGTAATGGTTCTAAGAGGTTGTATATCCCTAATGGTTGAATCTTTTCTAGATTAACTTCAATTCCTCGAGCATTGACAATAAATCCCAAGAACTTCCTTGACGCAATACCGAATGAGCATTTCAAAGGGTTGATTTTCATGTTATAGAATTTAAAGATATCGAACATCTCTGCTAAGTCTCGAACATGGTCGTTTAACTATCATGTCTTCTTGAGCATATCATCCACATAGACTTCCATCGTCCTCCTAATCTGATCCTTAAATATTCGGTTAACCAGACGTTGATAGGTCCCCCAACATTTTTAATCCAAACGACATCATTATGTAACAGTATAACCCAACATCTGTGACAAAACTGGTATGTTCCTGATCTGGGGCGTGCATCGGGATTTGGTTATACCCTGAGTACACATCCATAAATGATAACAATTCGTGACCCATAGTTAAATCAACTAGCTGATCGATTCTAGGCAGGGGAAAACTATCTTTAGGGTACGCCTTGTTCAGGTCCGAATAATCAATACACGTTTGCCACTTCCCATTCGCCTTCTTCACCAGCACAGGGTTAGATGTCCATTCGGGATAGAGGGCATCGTGAATAAACCCGTTGACCTTAATTTTATCCACCTCCTCTTTAAGAGCGACGGGTGTCTCCGGATCCATGCCCTGTCTTTTCTATTTCACCGGAACATACTTTGGATCAACGTCTAATGCATGGCTCACAATGGCAGGTGAGATCCCACACATCTCAGAATGAGTCCAAGTGAACACATCCAGATTCGCTCAGAGAAAATCAGTAAGTTCTCTCATCATCGAAGTCTGAGTTGCGATCCAATTTTCAACACCTGCGATGGGTCGTCGTGGCTGACTATAATATAAATCGTCAACTCAGCCGGTGCTGCCTTGGTCTCCTTGGGTTCCTCCTCATCATCCCTTGGATCTATATCTCTATAGAACCAACTGTGGTGCCCAAGCAAAGGCTTAGGCACTGTTTGTCAATCTTCAGTAACTTGGATGCGGACAGACTTGTCACACCCTTTCCCTTTTCTTTTCGTTGAGCCTCTCTCAACTCAGCCACATAACAGGCATGTCCAGTCGCTTAATCACCATGCACAACACCTACTCCATTATCCGTTAGAAATTTAAACATTAAGCACCACGGGGCCAAAGCTGCCCGAAATTCAGCCAGGGCCGGATGGCCCAGAAAGACATTGTACTGTTAATCCACATCCAAAACAATGAACGGTAGGATCTGCGTCCTCCTACGTTCACCTTCTCCCAACTCAACTAGCAATTCAACATAACCTACTGTTTTAGTAGCCACACTGTGGAAACCGTGTATACAAGCTTTGGATGGTTTCAAATCCTTAGCCTCCATCCTCATTTGATCATACGCCTTCTTAAAGATAATGTTGACAGAACTTCCAAAATCAATCAGAATTCTTCTCACTAGAGCAGGACCAATCATGGATGTAATAACCATCGGATCAATAGTAGGGGTCTCTAATCTATCGGCATCTTTGCGTCTGAATACTATATCATCCATCATTGTACATTGTTGCTTGGCTGGAGTTCCATCCTCTGTATTCGAACAACATTCAAAATCCACATGTCTCATTGAACTAGCATAGTGCTACATTTCCTGCAAACTCATGTTTGTAGGATGATGTCCATCGACTATCGTGTTTATTACTAACCACCCACCAGTCCATGCAGGCTCCTCATCCCTGCACAGAGCCTACCCGCGATTGGGGTCAGACGTCCCATGTCCATCACCCTATGGATTTTACACAAACCGCTGCAACTTTTTCTCCGGAATCAATTTCTCAATGCCATCCTAGAGATGCCTACACTCATCCATATTTTTCCCGTAACATTCATGAAACCGAAAATACTTTCCAGTTTGCTTTTGTGCCTCCATCGATTCTTTCGGATGTGGTTTCTTATATTGGAAAGTATTGTAGGTGGACAGATAAATGTTCTTTAGGGATGCATTCAAAGGTGTATAGTTGTCATATGTAGGAAACTTGGGCTTCGGCCTTCCAGGCTTCCTCTTCCGGCCACGATTCCCATCTCCACTTCATTTCTGTTGGTTTGACTTGTTTTGAACGTTGACCTGTACCTTCCCAGAACTCTCGTCAGACTGCTTTATCGCGATATTGCTTTACACTACTTCTCTACTGGACCCCGGGGCATTACTCTTCCTAGACAACCTGACTTCCTCCTTTCTCGTGAACTGGGCCGCCTTTGAATATAAACGTTCCAACATGGCCGGTGGTTTTCCAGCTAGCTAGTCACCGAATTCAGATTCCGGGTCGACCCCTTTCCTCATGGCCATGAGTATCGCATGATCATTTCGGTTACTAACTTCAGTGGCTGCAACATGAAATCTTTGCAAATAGTCCTTCAGTGATTCCCCTGGAACCTGGATTACACTCGACAATGACATCACATCTTTAGGGTGAGTAGCGTGGATCTGGAATTGCTCCAAAAATCTTGTTGCCAGTTCGTCGAATCATGAGATTGATCTTAAGGGTAATCTTGTGAACCACATCGTGGCGATCTCTGAGAGAGTTATAAGGAAGCATCTACATTTGGTGGCATCATTCGCCCTTGTCGAGTCCATCAACCATTCGTACCTCATGATGTGCTACCTGGGATCAGTTTTCCCTTCATAAGCAGGCATCGTAGGCATGTTAAACCTTCTGCGATACTCCGCATGTAAAACACTATCGGTAAATAGGGTGTAGCTCCTATAAACTCCCTAATCACCATTTCTCAAGCCCTGGTTCTCCGTTACCACCTGTCTGACCATTACGGATAAGTCTGGTGTCTGGATAGGTGGCGCCAAGTGGTAGTCATGCTCACTTCACATGAATGTTCTGGTCGGTGTCTTCAGGCCATTTCACGCCTCCTCGGCCTATCATCCTCCTGATGTGCATTCTGAGCATTCACTTCATTATCGTTCTGGAGAGGTAGTTGGTTAGCATCCAAACGTACCCCAGCGTCCAAGTTCCCGGATCTAAGTCGAGCATGACCTCTAGCTGCAATTGAGGAGCTATTCCTCTAGCCGGGGGATCGGTACGGACCCCTAGGGAGGGATCGGTACCGACCTGTCTTGGCAGGCCATGTTGGTTTGCCAAGTGTTTCTCCGATGTCCACTCGTGCTGCTTCAACTCTGCGACACCTTTGCTTGTGATGTTCGTATGATGAGGTTGAACTATCTTACCCCAAGTAAGAAGCGAGATCCCTTCTGGCGCTTTGGCGTTGTTGTTGAGAAATCTGGTTCATCAAGTTAGCGTTCATCTAGATTTGCTCATTTAGCTGCCTATGAATTTCCATCAGATCTCATCAAGTCATTGAATTCAGCTCTAGTTATCGAATCAGCGGGGTTTTGGACTACAGCAGGCTCCACATTCACATTAGCAGGTCGGTTGCTTGGACCCCCTTGGTGGACACTGGCAGTTTCGTTGGCATCGACTTTTTGGGAAGTAGATCTGGCGCGCCTCACCATTCTGGATTCCTTTTCTTAGATCTTGGTAAATCTGAATAGTATCTACAAGCTTCTAAAGATGAACCTGGTTCTCCTTTGGGGGATTTCCTCAAACCAGTAGCAATAAAGGTGATCCTAATAGCCTGAGAATCAACAGTCTCAGTGAAAGTACCAAAATGTTTGCAACCAAATTAGCCACAAACACCCAAGAACATATTTTTGTAGTGGAATAAATAAAGAAATTAAATGAAAACAGATGAAGATCACATAATATCAAGAAAAATGTAGCAGAAAGTAAAAATAACAAGATTTATAGTGGTTCGGCGTTGTGCCTACGCCCACTTTGAATATTCTCTTAATTGCTTCTCAGTTTACTTGATCACAATTACAAACAACAAGAAATAGCAAGAGATCAGAAAAGAATGGAGGAAGTTGGTTACAATAATGGCAGAGTTTAACTAACAGCGTAAGAGTCCCTAGAATGGCCCATGTGCCTGTATTTATAGATGAAGGCGGCCTCCAATCTGACTCAAACTTCAGCAACAGGACCTCCTCCACCATATATGGGCCCACCATAGGAAGGTCTAGGCCCATCTCTCAATGGATAGGGATCGGTACCGATCGCTCCATGAGTCGAGTTTGGGCTAGCGATTCCTATGATAGCTCTCTTATGGTCTATAATGATGGTGCTTTGAATATCATAGTGTTTGGACTTATCAAGCTTAAGTTCTTGTAATGCTTTGGTTCGAACCTTACTTGGCCAAGGATATATCAATCCCTTTGGTTTCTCCAATGTACGTCGATCCATATCACTCAGACCATATAATGCCGATCCATATCACATAGACCATACAATGCCGATCCATATCACATAGACCATACAATGCCGATCCATTTCACATAGACCATACCACGCCGATCCAACCTTCGCGAGTGATGCCCTACCAATCCCTCTCCCATGACCATCAATATGCCGATCCACTCTCTTCGAAGACACCATGCTGACCCCTCTCACGAGTGCAAAATGTACGATCCCACTACATTCCCATCCACACCAACCATCTTGCCAAGTAACTATGCCGACCACCCTACCATATTAAATGTATACCGATCCCTCCATTATCTCATCCAATTTGACCAATGTCCATGCTGATCCCTATTCCAACCAAACTAAACTCCATAGTTCCGACATCCTACATTATCTATCTATTAACCCTTGGCTGGATACAACTGCCCGGACATTATATTTTGGTCATGTGGCTGTTGTCTCGTGATCATCCTTCTCATCAGCAGTCGAGTCTGGCCTTCGTAATCAGCCATATGTAGCCAGGTCAAGGCATCGGGTAACACTATTTGATCAAAGTGAAACAAAATGATAAACTTTAGTTGATAAACAGTTTGTTCTTTTTCACCTTTAAGGTATAGATTTTCAATGAAAGTAGTTATGTGTACTAAAAAGAGTGTTATATGCTACATGTATGACAACATATGAAACTATATCCATAATAGCTTGCACTAACATTCTTTTACTCATTTCACAGCAGTTTAACAATTTGGACTAACATTATCATCTTTAGTTTCCAACATGGTTGGCTCAGTTTGTCTGTACTTCAGACTGCGAGATTAAAGGTCACAGATTCGATCCCGGAGATCGATATTTATTGGCATTAATGAACCGTGTTTAGAAAAAACATTATGATATTTAGGCTACAAAATAATTTATTTAAAAATAGAAGACTATATGAAGAAAATGGTGTAAATAGTTGTATAATACGTTACTGAAAGGTAATTTGTATAGCATTAATTTGTTTCTAGACTACTCCCAACACTTATATTTGGAAATAGAAGATTATTTAAGCCAATAAAAAATTTAAGATAAGTATATCAACAATTAATTTACAAATATATTACAAGGATAAAGTGTTATACAATTGGAATATACAAAATTAACCATAAATATATCAATTCTAGTCCATTTTATGCATATCAGACTTAAATTATTCTCTGCTTATTTTCAAATTCAAAACTATTTGTAATTTAGATAAAGCGCCTACTGCCTACTAATTGGGAAATCATCAATAGTTGTAAACTTAAAATTTGGAGAGAGTTTTGTTACTCCATCCTTTGTAATAAGCTAAGCACAACATCACATAACCTAATGCTAGTCGAAAAAGAAATTAATTCTACAAGGAACGGAATAGATAGACAACATATTTAGGCTTTATGAGTTTCTTGCATTTAGTTTGAATCAAAAGCATTGGGTTCAAATATCAAAAGCTTCTCTATGTGAATGGAGCTAATGTAAAATTAATTTAGCCTAATTCTTTAACATAGCAAAGATATCAAAATTAATTTGTTAAATGGTTTTTCTAATGTATTCCACATATATTTTATTATTCTCATATGTTAGTCTCCGTGATGACATTGAATCTCTTAAATTATTTTAATCATCATCACTGGTAATAAAGTAGTATAATAGATGAATTCCAATGATGCATTTAAGTCCAGCAAACTAATTCAAAAATTAATCTAATTTTAACCGAATGTTTGGGGCGAATTATGTTTTTCAACAATACACCCTTAGACATTTTATAAGCAATGGTGAAATATATTTGAAATGAAATGTGCTTGCATGAAATCATTCAAATACTAATATTTAAGGCTAGAAATAAGTAAAATAGTGCCTTTGTCATGAAAAAGGCACTATGACTTTTATTTCATTTTGTAGTTCATTTTGATCAAAATAAGCAATCTCATTGTATATTTTATTTCTGAAGAATAATGAAGTAATAATGGAAATAAAATATGATTGGTAATTGCTGCATAATATAGACATGCCTGGATCTATAATGTAAATTGTTTTAAAAATATTGTACTAATAAAATACTTGGGAACTTGATTTAAGATTGTTTATATAATAAAGACACAATCTAACTTGTAGTGGAAGTATTGCCTTTATTAAGGATTTCCTACTATTACAAATATGCATAACAAAAATGTTATGTTAAATACTAAGCATAGAATTTTAAATAACAAAAAGAACTTATATCTTTGTCTTAAAAAAGGAAACACAAAAGGAAATTTATTCAGTGAGCATGTCGTTATATGTTATGTCTTGACAAAAATAATATTAGTTGAAAAATGGTAGTAAATCTAATTGAAAAAGTATGAGCTAATAAGTGCAATTTGAAATGAAATGTATCGGATTTGAAAATTGGGAAACTATTCCTAAATGGTATACATGCATTAGTCATTAAAAATACAAATGGTGCAGGTATCATCAACGTATCATATAATAATTTTAAAGATCAACAGAATGACCATATACGTAAAAATATTATTTAACATACCATTAAAAGAGCATAACATTGAGCAATCATCCCTTTTGATAATCCAATCACCTAGATATTGGATTTGGTCAAAACAAATATTTCCTTATTATTTATTCTACCCTCGTGCATAGTTTATAATGCTTCAAACTTGAATAAAACTAAAGAAATAATTGTTTGCTATCAGCTCTCACAAAAATCCTTTAATTACAAAATTTAAGAACAAAAGGTCATGGATGAAAATAACAAAGTACCTTCCTTTGTCTCTGTTTTGACAAATTCAAGTCAGCCATTTTTTCTTCACCAAATCCTCATGATCTCATTCACATCCATGTATTTCCTATATAAATAGAAAAGAGTTACTCAAATGCATGAGTTGTTTTAAAAATAAATGAACATAGCCATACAAGTAATGTATAAATTAAACAATATTTATTATTTATACTACAAACTTTCATGTATTAATGCATACCTATTTTGACTTCGGACCGTATTAAACATATGTCACTACACCACTTTACTTCTTAAGTTCATTACCTAAAATATTTTTGAAGTAAAAGTTTAAATGTGTTTTTTCAATTGAACAATAAATGAATACGTTGCAGCAAACTAACTAATCAGCAAATTAGCTAATCATATATTTAGTATATCGCGTCTACCATTCCCTTGTAAAAAATATCTCAATATTAATTAAAACGCTCCATGTTATTGAAATATTAAAATGCAAGGAAAATGTTACTATATCACTAATCTAAATATTTTTACATTGAAAATTCAACTCATCAAATTTATTTTCAATAAAATGCGTAAAGTAAGACTGTTTAGAAAAAAATATTCTCAAATCAACTAATACCAAAAAACAAATAATAAAAATTGAAAGATAAAAACATACGTAGACTTAATGTTTCTTCATAATTATCTTATAGATATAATAGAAACCATAAGGAAGAAAATCATGAACTTTTACTTCAAACATAAAGAATAAACTAAAAATTAAATAGAACATGAGAAAAAGAGACCTTAGTCATACCTTTGATATTGTAACTTAGCCCAAACGTCGTAAGGGTTCTATTCCAGAAATAAACGAAAAGGATGCATTGATTTTGAATCCAGATGTATTTCAAATTAGATTTGATTTTGGATTTTGTTTATTTTGGGGCTAGGAAGCTAGAGGAGGAAAAATGGAGATGAAGAGTAGATGCATAGAAGAAACGGGCTGGAGAGAGATGTGAAGAAAATGTGGAATAGAAATAAGGTGAAATGTGGAGAAACCTGAAAGACGAATCTGTCCTTATATTTGTACTGCAAATTATCATTTTTAGTTGTGAATGCAGGGTAGTTTTGGAAGCAGGCAAAGGATTCCATTGTAGAAGTATTTGTTATATATATATATATATATATATGACAAGTTCGTCCCAATGATTACCCCAACAACCATCGTATGTTCCTACAGCCCCTTTAATATAGGGTAACTACCTCACATTAGAGGGGAATAGGGACTATAAAGCCTTTCTACGACTAATAATCACGTCACATATATCATACATTACTCTGAACCCGCTCTGATACCCATCTATAACGCCCTATCTCTATACTCATACTACCAAAGAGAATTACAAGGTAATCCTGTCTGCTAATATGAAGAATGAGACTTATTAGGAGCGACCACACATGAATATTCCCTTGGCTAACGCCGGTACATATCTTACCTCAGAATATATCAACAATATAGGTAGCCAGTATCAGCGTAAAGCAATAAACACGTGGGCTTACCGGGACAAAACAATATACAACATGTACAAATGAACAAAGAGTCACAGACCGTAGCAGAAAAATATAATACACGACTAACTGATACCAACTATAATAATGTCTTACTACGACAATATATACCAAGTCAAGTCAAATAGATACAACTCATAGCTACCTCAATATAACAAATACAAGGAGACATCCATATAAAATATACATCGACAACTCAAACATGGTATACTATATACACTATCCCCTCTAAAGCCCAATATCCAAACGACAAATGTCCCTAAAGCTGAAAATCTTAAACTGACCCAAATATTATATAAATAATGGCCGGTTTAGACTATATCTAAATTGAATATGAGCACATAATAGTAAGCATGGTAATAAAAGGCAAACTATGCATATGACTAAATGTAACATCCATCATAACATCATAATAATAATATACCATGCCACCCATTCCAAATATCTCCTATGGAATTCATATAAGTAAACAAGAGTCACGACATCTATAAATTGGGTGATAACAATCAAACACATCGAAATCTCAAAATACTATGGATGAACTCACAACGTATCCGTAAAGACCACAATAAAGGAACAAATCTCCAATCAAACCAAATCCCAGGGTCAACACCAAAATATATGTCTTGGCTTATAGTCCTAATGGAAGTAAAGACTTCCAACTGTTAAGTCCTAAAAATATAAATATAAAAAAGGCATAATCCTTAATAAACAATCAAAGCATTAACTCTCGACTTATAGCCCTAATGGTAGTAATAAATTACGGCCGTTGAGCCATAGAAGACAAATCAAGAAATCTGGAACCCAAAAAGAACTCAATCCATACAAAATACAGAACTCAATATCCAGAAATACAATCTTGACTTACGATCCTGATGCAAGTAAATACTTTCAACTGTTAGTCCTTAGAGCTAGTAAGAAACACAAATCCCAAACGAAGAACTATTCATATAAAATATCAAAGGCAATATAAAATAATTATCTCGACCTACAGTCCTAATGGAAGAGATAACTTTCGACTGTTAGGCCCTCGAAGATATCAAGAAATATAAACTCAAATCAATATCAAAGCCAATTTAAAAAACTAAATGTTTAAAATCATGTATCTTGACCCAAAGTCCTTAGAGGCGAACCCTCGACTGAATGGTCCTAGGAGATAGAAATAACAAATCATACAAAAAAGAGATCTCTTGGCCATAGGCACTTATGTGAGTGTTGGGCGTATTCTCACCATCGAACCACTCCCTACCGGACCAACCCATCTCTCCACGCCCTACCGAACCAACCAATTTCTCCACGCCCTACCGGACCAACCCATCTCTCCACGCCCTACCGGACCAACCAATTTCTCCACGCCCTACCGGACCAACCCATTTCTCCACGCCCTACCGAACCAACCACCTACCGAACCACTCGCTACCGGACCACTCACTGCCGAGCCAAGGCCCTACCGAACCACTCCCTACCGAGTCACTCACCAACTCCCACCACCGGATCAATCCACGCCTCCATTCATGGCCGAACCAAAGCACTACCGAACCAACGTTTCTAGGCCAGATTGCATCAGCCCAGGCCCACCAGCAACTACATACATCCAAGACCCCTACACCCAACCTCACTCTATAAATAGAGGGGCAAGGGTAAAACAATGGGGGACAAGTTGGAGAGCTCAAGAACGAACAAAACTCTCAAACAACTTTCATACACTTGTAATCAAAGCTTTGTACTTGTAATCTGAACAATAAAGGAGAATAAAATATAAAGTGGATGTAGGCACATTCTGACCGAACCACTATAAACCTGTGTGTCTTTTACAGTTTAGTCCCTGCTTTTTACATATTTGCATAAAGTATCCAAATCACTAAGAACAACAGAAAATCGACTAAATCATACGACTTGGAGGTGTTTGCCTAATTTTTGTGCAAACATTTTTGGTGTTTTCACTGAGAACTAAACTCCGGACTTCAGCTTCTCCCACATAACTTTCTTCCTAACAACATCGCTCATTGCTTGGAAGACATGCCTCCCAAGCAGAAGAAAGATGTTAACAAAGGAAAAAACATCGCAACCAGCAGTATTCCAGATCCAGTGGTCACAGATCAAGCAAATCATCCCATTCCAACAGCAGTACCAAATGGAGGTCAGGCAAATCCGACAACCCCTGTCATGGGACAGCCGGCAGTAATTACTAGGGCAGATCTAGACAGGGTTGTGGCTGAAGTGACTAACCGCTTCACATCCCAACAAGAAGCCTTGGTGGACCAACTCATGTCACGCTTAAGGGATGCTGAAGAGTCCAACCGCAACACTGAATCATGGGGTGAGTCCCAGTCTGGAGGATCTCGGAGGCAACAAAGATCTTCCTTCTTCGAAGAAGATAACGATAGAAGCGGCCATGGTAGGAGCCGAGACCAAACTCAGTCCGAACGCCGACTCGAGGAAACGCTTGGAACCGAACCCAACGGGGAGGTACCAGGCGAAGGTCAACTGTAGTTGAGCCTGTCATGCTACCTAACCACGGAAACGCCAATGGACGGGGCCGAGCTGGAGTCCAGCCCGAAGTTGGACCCGAGGAAGTGCTTAGATCAGAACCCAGCAGGGGAGATCAAGGCAAGGGCCAGCTGTAGCTGACCCTAGCATGCTCCCAGAAGACCAAAGACAACCACTGGAAAATATTAGGAATAATAGACGATACCATCCCTACAGGTCATCTGGACGGAATCAATCCCACAGAGAAGAACCGAACTCATTTTTATCTGCTCCAAATTCTGATGAAAGGATGGCACGCTTGTTCAGAGAGTGCGTCCAACGGGATCAAAGAGATCGAGGGATAGGCGCTAGGGTAACCAGCCCTTTCGCCCGCAATATCGAAATTGCCATCACCCCCCGAGAATGGAAAATGCCAACAATGGAACCTTACAAGGGAACCTCTGACCCCGTTGTACACTTACAGAGATACACACAACATATGCTCATGAGCGGAGCAACAGAGGGAGTACTGTGCAAATGCTTCCCCCTATTCTTAGAAGATCTAGCTACCTCCTGGTTCTGCCATCTACCCCAAGGATCCATCAGCTCATGGGAGATGTTGAAAGAAAAGTTCATCAGCCAGTTCCGCACTCATGTGGAGCAACCCAAGGACGCTTATTCCTTATCCAGTATCAAACAGAAACCTGGAGAGAAAGTGCAGCAACGTCTAACCCGATTCAATGCCGCAGCGGCCGCAGTCCAAGATGCCGATGAGAAGCTTATCTTAATGGCCCTCTGTAGTGGGGTGCATCCGGATACTAAATTTGCTAGAAGATTGACAAAAGAAAAACCAACTACTTTACCCGATTTCTTCCATGAAGCTGGGAAATATATGAGACTTGAAGACGCTGCCACTAAGGAGCAGTCAGGGCAAGAAAATAAGGCAGCTCACGGCAACACGCCCGCTGTAGCAAAGGACGTTCGAAGAAATGACTCTAGAGACAATGCTGGGGGCAAGAAGGGAGAAAAGCGTCTATAACGGCCAGGACCGAGATTTGAAGCTTACACCCCTTTGAATGAAACGATCAAAAACATCTTCCTGGCCACTCAAGACGAAGTTAAATACAAACGCCCCCACACAAGAAGGAATCAGATAACGCAATTAAGTCTGGAAAATTCTGCCCCTTCCACGAATACTATGGGCATGATACCAATGAATGCCATCATCTTCGGGACTTGTTTGAAGAACACATCAGAAGAAGGAGACTAGAACGCTATGTAAAAGGTCAGAACAGGACTCCAGTTCCTGCCAATGAGAACCCAAGGCTACCCTCCCCAGAAATAGGCAGAGGAAATCGCAACACCATCGGCTCCAGTCAAGAGAAGATAGTGGTCCATACCATCTCGGGAGGGCCACACATCGCCGACGGAAGCTGGGCAGAGATGGAAAGGTACGGGAAGTCAGTTAGAAAGGATGAAGAATGCGTTAATTCTATTATAGAAGAACGCCACCCGAAGCGGATAGAGAATGATGACATCACATTCAGTAGGCGTGACATGGAGGGAAGGCAGTACCCTCACACAGATCCCATGGTTATCTCTGCCCGGCTCGGTCCAACCGAAGTTTTCCGAATTCTAGTAGACACTGGAAGCTCAGTGAATATCCTATTCAAGCATGCCTTCGACAAAATGAAGCTGTCATTAAAGGATGTTCTTCCCTGCGATAAACCACTACACGGTTTCACAGGAAATGCAAAGATGCCCCTCGGGCGACTGGACCTCTTTGTTGAAATTGGAAGTCATCCCCGCTCCGTTGTGCGGAAATAAACATTTGTGCTGATAGAAAACCACTCGGCCTACAACGCCTTCTTAGGAAGACCAGCCTTGTCTGACTTCCAAATTGTCCTGGCCCCATGGTGCCTGAAGATGAAATTTCCAACGGACAATGGAATAAGGGAAGTAGAGGGAGACCAGGACATTGCTCGAGATTGCTATGTAACTGAACTTCGCAATAACCGCAGGAAGGATAAAGGGAAGAGCGTAAAGATTTCCCTCTGCACGAAAAGTTTGGAAGCATAGCAACTAAAGAAATCCCATCCTCTTCGATATACCAGTGACCCTTTCAATGAATTAGACCCCAGGGACAAAGAGGAGGGGGCCACCGCCGAGCCTGCAGAGGCTATGAAATTTGTATCTGTGGACAGACACGACTCAAGTAGACTATTGAAAGTCGGGTCCCAACTAAAAGCAGAATTGAAGGAACAACTCATTGATTTTCTCCACCACAACTTGGATGTATTTGCATGGATGCACGTTGACATGACTGGAGTCTCCCCAGACATAGCATGCCACGTACTAAACATCGATCCTACCAAGGCGCCGGTAAAACAGAAAAAGAGAAGTATGGGGGCAGAACGATCAGCGGCCCTCGATGAAGAAGTAAAGAACCTACTTGCCAATGACTTCATACGAGAAGCCATCTACCCAGAGTGGATCGCTAACCAGGTACTAGTAAAGAAGGCTAATGGGAAGTGGCGAACATGCATTGACTTCTCCAACTTAAATGACGCCTGCCCGAAGGATTGCTTCCCACTTCCCCGAATCGATCAGCTTGTGGACAGCACAGCCGGACACAAACTCTTATCTTTTATGGACACATACTCAGGATATAACCAAATTCCTATGCATGCTCCCGACCAAGACCACAATAGTTTCATCACTGACCGGGGATTGTACTGCTACAAAGTAATGACTTTTGGACTTAAAAACGCAGGAGCCACCTATCAGCGCCTCGTCAACAAGATGTTTGCGGGGCTAATAGGACAAACTATGGAAGTTTATGTGGACGACATGCTGGTAAAGTCAAGGAAAGCCGACGATCACGTAAGCCACCTGGGAGAGATGTTTCAAGTACTTCGCCAATATAGAATGACGCTGAATCCTCTAAAGTGCTCCTTCGGAGTGTCATCAGGAAAGTTCCTGGGATTCATCGTCCATGCCAGAGGAATTGAAGCAAACCCTGAACAAGTCCAAGCTCTGAAAGATATCAGGATACCTTCTACCCGGAAAGAAATGCAAAGCCTAAATGGGAAGGTGGCCGCCCTAAGCAGATTCATCTCTAAAGCAACTGACAAATGCATCCCCTTCTTCGAGGCTCTAAAGAAAGACAAAGGAGAGTTCGAATGGACTGACGAATGCTTAACAGCTTTCCTTAACTTAATCGAACACCTCCAGAGACCACTAGTACTCTCAACTCCGAACAAAGGCGAAGAGCTATACCTATACCTTACTGTGTCATCTCATGCTCTAATCGCCGCCTTGGTGAGAGAAGACAAACGCACGCATCGGCCAGTATACTTTGTAAGCAAGAGGTTTACATGGGCGGAAGCCAGATATCCTAAATTGGTGAAACTAGCGTATTGTTTACTAATCACATCATGGAAACTGCGTCACTATTTCCAATCTCATTCCATCAGAGTTCTGACCGATCAACCGCTAAGGCAGGTACTCCATCGTCCCGACACTTCTAGGCGACTACTTAAATGGTGCATTGAACTAAGTCAATATGATATCACCTACCATCCTCGCACCGCCATCAAGGGACAAGCCATGGCCGATTTCATCGCCGAATTCACTACCAACGAAGGTACGGAGAAATCGGAAATAGCGGAAGACATCAAGTGGAATCTCTTTGTGGATGGAGCGTCAAACGAACAAGGCTCGGGGGCAGGTGTGGTAATAATCGCTCCCAGGGGAAATAAGCTACATTATGCTCTAAAGTTGGAATTTGCTGCCACCAACAACGATGCAGAGTATGAAGCGGTGATAGCTGGATTAGGACTTGCCTTAGAGATTGGAGCCAATTCTTTATGTCTTTATAGTGATTCTCAACTTATTGTAAATCAAATACTAGGAGAATTTCAGGCTCGAGAAGAACGACTCACAGCATATCTAAAGAAGACCAAGCTGCTTCTCGATCAATTGGATCACTATCTAATCAAACACATCCCTCGGGAAGAAAACCAAGAGGCCGATGGATTGGCAAAGCAAGCTAGCATGAGAGACGGCACTATTTCTGGAGCAGTGGCCATCTCAAAGCAACTGACCCCGAGTTTCGAGTAGGTGAATCTGATAGCTGCAATAAGAGAGGAAACTTGGATGACTCCCATCCAAAAATACTTACAAGACGGCACACTGCCCGACAAGCGTAACGAAGTCAAGAAAATCTTGAGGAGAGCTTCCCGCTACACAATACAAGAAGGCACCCTTTATCGGCGCGGCTTCTCTAACCCCTTATTAAGGTGTGTCACCGGAAGGGAAGCAAAGGAAATCTTATCCAACATCCATCAAGGAAGCTGCGGAGATCACACTGGGGGGCAAACTCTGTCAAAGAAGATACTCCGATATGGATATTTCTGGCCCACCTTAAACAAAGACGCCTTAGACTTCGTCAAAAAATGTGACAGATGTCAGAAATTCGCTAAGATTCCGCGGCTACCAACAACTGAGATTACTCAAATGACCAGCCCTTGGCCCTTTGCAGTATGGGGAATTAACTTGATTGGCGAACTGCCAATGGGCCGAGGCGGAGCCAAATATGCTATAGTGGCAGTCGACTATTTCACCAAATGGGTGGAAGCAGAACTCCTAAATAAAGTATCTTCAGCAAAAGTTATTAACTTCTTGATCAAAAATGTTCTATGCAGGTACGAAGTCCCACTTAAAATCATATCGGACAATGGACTTCAGTTTGACAGCAAGGAGTTCGCCAACTGGTGCCAAGAGCACGGAATTCACAAAAGCTTCTCATCTGTAGCTTATCCCCAGGCAAACGGACAAGTCGAAGCCGTCAACAAAATTCTCAAAACTCTAATAAAAAAGAAACTCGAAAAGTCAAAAGGCGCTTGGGTGGATGAACTTCCTACTGCACTGTGGGCCTATCGCACATCTTTCAGAACATCAACGGGGCATACTCCTTTCTCTTTGGCATACGGATCGGAGGCTATGCTCCCAGTTGAAACTATAGTGCCTTCCCACCGTAGGATCCACTATAACCCAGAAGAGAACGAGGAACTCCTTCACATGTCTTTGGATCTAATTGAGGAAAGAAGAAATGATGCAGCCCTCAAAGCAGCAGCTCACAAGCAAAAAGTGGCAACGCAATACAACTCCAAAGTCAAGCATCGTAGCTTACAAAAAGGAGATCATGTCCTCAAGCGAATCTTCCCACGCCCTGGAGCGCTAGACCCAATCTGGGACGGACCATATGTAATTCACAAAGATCTCCACAACGGAGCTTATATTTTGTCAATAGTGGATGAAGAGGTGTTCCAGAGGGCATGAAACATCCAACACCTTCGTCGATACTTTTCTTAACTTGTACTGCCCATATGAAGTGAATTAATAAAGAGAATTTGTGGACGTAGGCATTTTCGTGCCGAACCACTTTAAAAAACTTGTCTCTTTTTGACTTGTTCCTTTATATCTTGGCTGCTTGTTAACCTTATCCTTTTCTGTTGAACGAAATCCTGTGTAATGGCATTTCTATTCAAGACACATCACGACGCGACTTCACCTGGACCAGACCTAATAGGTACTATGCGGATCTATGCCCTCGCCAATGAGACACTTTTGCTCCAGCATCCCTCTGCTGCGGGTTAACTCATTGCTCGCGATCGGCCCTTAAAGCCAACTGTAATGAGCCGATTATAAACCACCGAGTAGGCCGACTATAGCCTAGGCAGCTCATTACGGCGTTCGGCTCGCCGACAATCGTGAACCTACTTTAATCCCCAACATAAGGTGTGGCCAGCCAGGGGTAGTTCACGGTTGACGATCGGCACCCACGCTAGCCGGCCAGAGTAAATCGAATAATACCCACGATTATGGGCCATAATGGCCCGGGTAGTTACTGTGCGCGATCTCTGCTCCGAGTGTCTTAAGTACGACTGTGGTAAAAAAGATAAACTCCCCGCGGAGGCGTAAGATGGGTGACAAATGTCTCCAAGACCCACAACTAGGGAAAGTGACTACAAAACCCGTTTGCCTCGAACTTAAGCACATCGCAGGCCTTCCATGATTGGAAGTTTTACTTTTTGTTATATTTCTATTTAAAATCTTTCCTCCTACCGTCTATAACGATCCCCAAAGTACAGGACACAAAGTAGGAGACGCTCACCGATGGGGATAAGGACTTACAATGGGATGACAGGTCAATCAACTATGTTCCATACTCAGTCGTATAAGACATTCAAAGCTACCATCCATAACTGAGACGTGAAGGGCGGTACTTTCTTCTCTTGTAAATAAATACATAGCTATAATTTATTCGCACATCACATTAACTTTGCAAGGTATGAAATTATATCTTAAGCAAGAAACTGGCATCAAACACGATGGAATCATAGGCATGTGCACAACTGTATTTCTTATGCAACACATCAAAATAACTAAGGCAGTCAAGTATGACAGAATTAGCTTAAGTTAAAAAATTACAGGCTAAGAATAAAGTCGTTTGTTACTAATAACATAATTACAGCCTAAAAGTTACACTAATGTTTTAGAGCTAGCGTAGACAACAATGTCAAACAAACCAAAAAGACATCCAGGTCGAGTCAGGGAGTCAGCTGCATCGGAGCTTCATCTCTATCCTGTCGGCCCTCCAAGATCTACTTAGCCACGGAATCGGAACTCTCAGCATCCTAGCTGGAGGTAGTTGGTACCTCAGAGGTCTCACCTGTCCAATCCAGAAGAAGAATCCATTAGATAAGCGATAAGCGGTTAGGTTACAAAAAGCTAAAAGAGAAGACTTACCAGCCTCTGCTCTTTGATCATCATCCTCCAACTGCACACCAACCTCCTCAGCAGTAAGCAGCCGCATACCCTCTTTCACCGCCACCTTCTCCTCCTTAGTGAATTGAGCTGTAACCACATCCATTCTAAAGGCCACGCCACCCTCCTTATCCGCATCGGACTTAGCCTCCTCCAGGGCCCTGAGATAAATCCTGGCCATAACTCGGGGGTAATCATCCATCCAAGATAAGTTGCCCTGTTTCCAAGTGCGAAAGTATATATCTTGGAGCATCTCATCCATTATCCCCTCATTCTCCTCAAACTCCCTTATACGGTCCTCAGAAGCCAGCAGCTTTGCAATGGTGGCATCCCTCTCCGATTGGTATCGTGAGCAGTCAGCCTGAAAGGTTTTTCTCATCGCCTCCATCTCCTCCTTCAACTTGGTTTAAGCAAGCTCCGCAGCCTCGAGTTTCCCGGACAACTCCTGTACCCGCTCGAGATCCGCTTTCCGAACCTCATCCACCGTTGCAATAGCCATATCAATCCGTTCCTTACAAACGACCTCCATTTTTCGCATCTCTGCCCTGCTGGCCTCTTCCATAGTCTTCTTTAGTTGCCTAGATGCGGTCTCATGTTGAGAGATCTGGATGGCTTGATCAGCGAGTTTTTTGGCCTGGTCGAAAACCATTAAACGCAGTTGAATGTTAGCCTTGCTGATTTCTTCTCCAGCCTTAACCAGTCGAGCATGATGCCCCATCAGCTTCCTGGTTTCCTCAGCAACCCGGTCAATGTTTGCCTTAGCTTCGTCCCCCAAGGTTACAACCCGAGTGGTAAGCAAATCAAGGTCCAGGGACTTGGACTCATCAAGCACCCTTACCATGGGATTACGAGGGAGAAGGTGCTCATCAGTAGCCTCATCAAAGGAAATATCGTGAGAACCCGGATCTAGATCCGGATGACCCGCGAACGGATTACAAGCCAAGCCAGGATGGTCTATCGGGGTAACGGTAGGATTTTCAGATGGGTGCGGGGAAAGAATAAACTCAGTATTCTCTTCTGTGGTATCCTGAAGAGGCTGAGTCGGGGACTAAGGGTCAGGTGGAGATTCCAACAATTAGTGACTCCTCTTCTTCTTTTGGATATCCTATAACTCAAAGAAGAGGACGGTAGCCGACTACGTCCCAGGGTGGTTAGTCGGAGGCTTTGGCTTAGTGGAAGCCCTTAGAAGTTTATATTGTTCAAGACGGTGCCGAACACCCGATGTCTTGGCCACTTTATCCAATCCTGGGACAAAAACCAAGTGTTACAAGCAGACGTTGAACTATAATTCAAGAAATATGTCAAGTTAGGAAAAAGTAAGAAGACGCTTTTGTTATACAAACCCTGGGGAGGAGTGGGATACTGCAATAGGTCCTGGATCTCATTCCAGGACGGGAGCTGACCATAAAATATTCCTAAGTCCTTATCATAAATGGAGTCTGCAGAAGTCAAAAATTCACCTTGAGTCGAGGGGGCTGCCTCAACTAGAACACTTTTGGAAGATGAGTCGGCGCCGGCTCTGGCCTTGTCAGCTTTCTTAGGCTCCACTTCCAGAGCCGTTTCTTCCTCCAGCCCTTCGAAAGCTAGGCGGAAAGCATCGTCCGTCCACTCCTGGATCACACCCACTTGCTTAGAAGACAAAGCCCCAGCACCATCACCACTCTGTCCGTCGCCACCGTCATCACCACTCTGTCCATCACCTTCTCCACCACTTCCACTCTCCGCCTCACCTCCTTCACCCTCGCCTCTTTCCTCCTCCTCTGGAACGTCTGGACATGTGCTGGGTGAGGGTCCATCGGATTTCTTCAGTTTCTTCCCTCCGGCAGTTGGATGCTTTGAGAAGGGTTTCCTTTTACTGCTCTTCGCCGTAGCCCCTCCTTTAGCTTTGGCAGCCCTCTCCTCAGTTGTGTCTCTCTGCTTGACCACAGACTGACGTGGCAGAATCAGATTGAGCCCCAGAAGAGTAGCGTTCTTGATCAAATAAGAAGCCGCCCTTTCCCCTTCCGGAATGGCTTCTATTTCCTCATCCATCCGAACCAGACGATCGTTCTCTACAACCGCAAAGCCACATATCGCTAGCAAGAAATAAAGCGCGTAAGGAGGAGTATTGCAGTCAGAACAAAAATCATAAATGAGATTCAACTTACAGCCAGAGGTGAAGCGGCGGAAGGAAACAGAGTCATCTTTGACAAAAAACCATTCCTTCTTGAACATGCTGAATTTCGAATATAAATCTAGGACTGGCTTGAAGGACATAGCCGACTCTAAGCTAACATACGGAGACCCCTTCTTATAGCCTCTCAAGTTGTACAAGTACCGGATTTCCCGGTTGGACGGAGGACGCCCGTATCTCCTCTGGAAGATAATAAATAAACTCACCAAGATAGCATAGGAATTAGGCTGAAGCTGGAAAGGGGCCACCTTCAAGTATGTGACGAAGCTGACTATCCAGGCGTTAATCGGAGGAATGGCACCGCACATGCAATGATACCTACTGTAGGCAAAATATCCTTCTGGGGGGTTATACGGCATCACTCCGTTCCCCGGCAACCTCATCTGCGCTCTATCAATCCCAAAAGATCTAGATATAGCGTCAAGCTGCTCATCTTTAAGAGAGCTGGGAAAGCAGTCAGGCGGTGAGTTCAAGAGTTCTTGCGGACCGTACCCGTCCACTAGCAATCTTGGGGTAGGTACATGTCGCCCCGGTTCTGCCTGGGCTGGGAGCACGATGGAGGACTCTCCTTTATCCTTAGATTTCTTTTTATCGGAACGGGTTTCTACTTTATGAGACATTATCTGCAAACACGAGAAAGCGTATCGTCAGAACAAGGAGTATAGAAATATAAACAAGCAAATACCTAACAATCTGGAGTCTCATTTATAGTTCAAAACATAAAAGTGCCATTCGGTAAGTCGAGACGTGAAGTTCATTCGGCGCTTAAACTCCTTAGGAGATCATTCGGTAATTCAAGCATAAAGGTCATTCGGCGGAAGAGAAGCTCACCTGATCCGGCAATCCAACTGGTTCGGTGAAGTGATTGATTCGGCAGGCAAGAAGTTGGTTCGGCTATTTCGGATATTAGGGAATAACGAGAGCATAAAGCCCTTACTTATAGGCAAGCATAGGATGACCGGACCAGCTGGTTCAGCGCTTGGGCCGAATGGAAAATTCAAAACAAAGCGCGACATATGCAGGCACATGCCCCACTTTGGGGGGCAAATGTTGGGCGTATTCTCACCACCGAACCACTCCTTACCGGACCAACCCATCTCTCCACGCCCTACCAGACCAACCAATTTCTCCACGCCCTACCGGACCAACCCATCTCTCCACGCCCTAACGGACCAACCAATTTCTCCACGCCCTACCGGATCAACCCATTTCTCCACGCCCTACCGAACCAACCACCTACCGAACCACTCCCTACCAGACCACTCACTGCCGAGCCAAGGCCCTACCGAACCACTGCCTACCGAGTCACTCACCAACTCCCACCACCGGATCAATCCACGCCTCCACCCATGGCCGAACCAAAGCACTACCGAACCAACGTTTCTAGGCCAGATTGCATCAGCCCAGGCCCACCAGCAGCTACATACATCCAAGACCCCTACTCCCAACCTCACTCTATAAATAGAGGGGCAAGGGTACAGCAATGGGGGAAAAGTTGGAGAGCTCAAGAACGAACAGAACTCTCAAACAACTTTCATACACTTGTAATCAAAGCTTTGTACTTGTAATCTGAACAATAAAGGAGAATAAAATATAAAGTGGACGTAGGAACATTTTGGCCGAACCACTATAAACCTGTTGTCTTTTACACTTTAGTCACTGCTTTTTACATATTTGCATAAAGTATCCAAATCACTAAGAACAACAGAAAATCGACTAAATCATACGACTTGGAGGTGTTTGCCTAATTTTTGTGCAAACAGTGAGAATAACTGACAAACTCACATCAAGTCTCCAATGTCATAGATAGGCAAAACGCAGTTGTCTCGGGTTAGGTTATCTCAAATGATAGACTAACACATAGCCGGTCTCTAATATCACGTAACACCCCCAATTTTTTTAACGTTATTCAGCACATTTAATTAGATTAATTAAAAAGTATAATGTGTGACATGAAAAGGAGATGAGATTTGATAATTAATTGGATTAGGCCTTAACTAATAAACATATAAGATTTTTTAACTTAAACATAAGTAGGAGGATTTATAAGAGGGGCAAAATAGGAATAAGCTTCATTTTCTAACCACAAACCCTTTCACCCTCATATCCTCATTCATTTTTACATCCATATAAAACATAAATAAAGTGAAGGCCATTGCTAAAGATTTTAAAGGAAGAAAAGTTAGAGAATCAAGTAAAGCTAAGGGGAAGCAAATCAAAAACTCAAATCTTAACTCTTTTTCTCAAATCAAGGTGAATAATAGTATCCATCTATTTTATATGTGTTAAATTTTGGATTTTTGATGTATTCCAATGATGATGATAGGGTTGATTTTATCATTATTTGCATGAATGGTGATTTATTGGAATTTTTACGAAATTATTATGATAGGTTTCAAGGGAAAAACCTTAATGAATGACCTCCAAATGACTTAATATTTGGATATGTCGTGTAATAAATAATTTTGGACATGTATTTTTTATTTCATAATTTTTGGAATTAATAGGAATATTTTATGAATTTCTTAAGGTGAAAAGGACATTTATTTTGAATTTTAATAATTAAAATAAATAAAATAATGAATTTTGCTCTAAAATTTTTATGTGGTAAATAAACTTTATTGATGTTTTTTGGTGAATTTTTCAGATTTTTCCCATGTTTTTTTATTTATTATGAATTTTCTAAGCTAAAAAAGCTAAATAATTATATTAAAATAATAATAAATACTGAAGAGTTGCAAATAATTTAAAATTATTAAAATCTGAACTATGTTAGTTTTTCTGAAAAGAAAGTGGATAAAGAAGTCACCACCCAGTAGAAATTTGACAAAGAATAGGAGTTGGTGAAAGAAATATACTTTTCACAAAATAGCAGTTTTTACGTTAATTACGAATCTGGCACCGGACCCACTTCCTCCAATGTTGGCGGGATCCCCTTCCTCCAATATCGGAGGAAACCCTAATATTGAAGGAAACCCTTTTTTCCAATGTCGGAGGACCCCTTTCTCCAATGTCGGTGGAACCCCTTGCTTCAATGTCGGTGGAACCCCCGTTCTCCAATGTCGGTGGAACCCCCGTTCTCCAATGTCGGAGGAACCCCCTTTCTCCAATGTCGGTGGAACCCCCTTCTCCAATGTCGTAGGAACCCCCTTTCTCTAATGTCGGTGGAACCCCCTTCTCCAATGTCGAAGGAACCCCCATCTCCAATGACGGTGGAATCCCCTTTTACCACTGTTGCTTTAGTACCCTTTCGCTAGCTATGTTTTCAAAATTTAAAACATACATAACTTTTTAATCGTAAGTCCGTTTCTCTATTATGGCCACTCTACGAAAAAGGAAACCATCATTCGGATGCAATGAAATAGGTTAGAGACCCTATTTACACTTATAAAAAGTTATATCCCAAACAAAGATTTTATTTTCTTATCATCTTGTTTTTAATAGACAAACGAAGGGGTGGATAGCCTTAGAATTTATAAGAGTTGCTTTTGGACCTTAGAGACACTAAGTCATATTTTAATAAAGTTGATACTATAATTGGGGATACTAATAATTGTAAAAATTTGTCGTTTACGTTACCATTGTATGTCTTATAAAGGAGGTATGTATGCTTGAGTAATCATATTCACTTCATTTATAACCCATAACTACATTTGGGATGCTAAGAGAAGGATAACCAGCTAGGTTTACCCAGTAGTGAATATACATTTATTTAACTCCTATGTGAGTAGAATTGCATCCAGGAGGTTAGATAGACCAGAATATAGGATGCCCAAAACTGGTTAAAACATTATTGATTTAAACGGTTCTTAGTTAGCCCATGAAAACTATGCCTTAAGAAATGTTATTGGAAGGGGCCAATAGGTTCTTAGTGATCCCATGAAAACTATGTTCAGAATAGGTTATTGATAAAGACCAATAGGTTCATAGTCGGCCCATGAAAACTATGACCTGAGAGATGTTATTGGAGAATCCAATAGATTCATAGCCAGCCCATGAAAACTATGTTTGGATGATGTTATTGGTAGACACCAACAAGTTCTTAGTAATCCCATGAAAACTATGAAACCAAGCAGATAGTCCGTAAGCTTGGAACATGTTATTAGTTAGCCCATGAAAACTAATAGGTTAATAGTGACCCTAGAAACTATAACTTGAGACAGATAGTCAGATGAATGGGGATGGGAAATCCAGGATATATTGTATAATTGCATATCATCATATTATGTTATGTTTTAACCATTATGGATGCAGGTGCACAACATATGGTTAATTAGTTTTTGGTTAGGGTACCAGCGAGGAGAAAAATCGTTCCACTCAATGGCATGGTCTGCTTCGAGATGATATATTATTATTCACACCAGACTTTTTGTTTGATTCGAAGCTTATGTTTTTCCCCTTAAACTCTCGGGTGCTCAAAATTAATTTGAGTAGGTTGAGGGTAAGTGTTTTCAGGTTACTAGTTGACGAATAAGCTTCCAGAGACGTGTAGGAGGCAAGCTAGCTATTTAGGAGATTTTATCTATTGTTCGCCGTGTTATTTGGATGTAAGGGAAAATTTGTTTAATTATCTGTATTTAGACTCGGATCTACCAAGGTGGCATCTTCATATGTCGCTCTTGGCGTATTTTGTAAAAAATTGTAATTTCTCTGAACGTGGCTTATGTATGAGATTATGTAATGAATCTCAAATGCTATTTGTAATGAAATGATAATTTTTTTAAATTGAGTTTAAAATTTTCATATTCATGTGTTTCTGGTATATCAATTTATCTAACATTACCGCATTAGGTCATCGAAAATTAATAACTATAGATGACTACATAATCCATAACAATTAGTTTTAGGCCTCCAAATGGGGGATATTAAATATCATATAACCATTGCTATCTCAAATGACAGACCAAAGCATAGCCAGTCTCTAATGTTATATAATCAACGTTATCTCAAATGACAAAAATCGTGCAGCTAGTCTTTAATGTCATATAATTGTAGTCTCCATGGAGGTGATAATATCAAATATCTCATATATTATAGATCTACTTAAGTCATCCAGATGGGAGACTGACGCATCGAAGCACTGCTTTATGAAATGCTAATCACCATATCCCCATTCCTATAGTCTTTAAGTTACTACCAGAATCATGATATTCATATCCATCATATGTCATAAACACGTTGCAAGACTACGCTGTGCATTGGCCATGATTCCCACTTGCCCTTGGTAATGGACTGTTGGTCCTTAAGTGACATCAGGGCAATGGCTCTAATGGGAAAAATAACTCTTAGCCTACAAACTTAACAAGGTTACATCATGGATCTGGGGCGTGACCCCACAATCAAGACAGCTAGGATGGATAACTAGCCAATCTGGTAAGTTTAATTCACACGCTCTCCATAATGGTATGAACCCAATGACGTAAATTCCCAACAAATACTTTTGACTGTATAAGTCCTAATGAGAGTAATAACTAGTACTCTCGACTCTAGGAGTCCTGATGAGAGTGACAACAATTGCTCTTGACTTGATATGTCCTATTGAGAGTGATAACTGATACTCTTGACTCAAAGAGTCCTAATGAGAGCCACATCAAATACCCTCGCTTCTAAAAGTTCTAATGAGAGTGATTGCCCTCGACTATATAGATCATGATGAGAGCATCTCAATATGATAAATCCTCAACTACTAGCCCTAAGAGTAGTTAACATACTCGACTTGTTAGTCCTTAGAGGATGCACAAAATACTCTCAACAAAATGAGTCCTAATAAGAGTAACAATTAATACTCTCGACTCCATTGGTCCAAATGAGAGCGTCACAATATAATAATTCCTCGACTACTAGACCTAAGAGTACTTAATGGTATAACTCGATTAATTTGTCCTAAGTGGATAAATATGTAAATCCCAGCATATCTCCACCTTGTATCCCTTGGAGAGTAATATAACTCTCGACTACTAAGCTCAAAGGAGTCACTTCTAGACGATATCACAAACTCCTAACCTATCTCCAAAGTATAAGTGACATCTACTCCCTAACAGTATTCAAACAAGTAATGCTTGAGCATCCCTTTCCAGTCAGTATTACTGGAACATTTACTAGAAGCTAGTAAACTACACTCATCAAACAACAAATATTTTATAACATGAGCAATATAATAACTGGAAAAATATTGCCGAACGTCTTATTCCACCCGATACTACTAATCTATTTATTCAACATCCTTATTATATAGAATTAAACAAAATAAACATAAATGTAAATCATTTCAAATCAAACAATATACGAAAGAGGATTATAACTCAAAACTCTAAAACCCATTTAAATACTTCATAATTTAATTTATCTTTAAAAATAGATTGTACACTTTAAAAATCCCCTTTTGAAAATATTCTTGAATCTTTTTATTCAATATACACTATACATGAGAATTTCCTTTTTGGAAATATTATTAAGACCCTTCATTTAACTTATAAAATCCATATAGTCCCACACTATTGAAAATTCTCCATTTTCATTTTTAAAACTACTTTTATTTCCAAAACAATTTCCAATAAAATCACTTTATTTTCCAATCACTTTAATTTATTTGGAAATATATATCGGTCCAACTTTAAAACAGTATAAATTATTTTATTGAAGTTATTCAATATATTTTGAAACAAGAAAATCAATAAATCCAAAAATATAACCCATGGAGCGAAATTATCCCAAATCGTCAATATAAATTTTATCGTTTGGCCCCAGTCGAATTCCGGCCGTCCATACAATGTAACACACATATAAAATAAACTACAGATCAGAATGCAATCGGATAGCATCTCCTTGGCATTTTGGACAATCTGACATACACAGCACCTCATAATCTAATCTGAAAGTCATATCTAATGTCACACAATCAATCCAATATCCTGACCAAACATTCCACCAAGAAATTCAATCAATATTCATAATTAATTTAGTGAACCAGTGCAATCTAATTAGGATAAATATATATATGACACTCAAAGGAAAAAGATATAGATGTAAGTATAAAACTCATCAAAACGATGCTTAAATAACTAAATCAGCGACTACATCATTGCCAACAACAAGTTTTAGCTACCTTCCATACCTCTACGCTCTGCCCAACATGCATGCAAGACCTCCAACCGCCTATGTCCTTAAGGTCATCGCCATCCCCATCACAGCCCATGCACTAGCCATCACCACCACATCGCCACGGCCAAACCATGCCCACACACACTCCTCTATTTCATTGCATCCTCCAAATCGCAGCTTAGTAACGGCATGACTCCCTCGCGCCTTCCTGCAATCGCGTGGCCAGTTTTTTTGCATACTCCAACTACTATAATTGTCTCTCCTCCCCATGCTAGCATCGACCATGATTCACAATTTTTTCTCATTTATATCATTTTGTTTTTATGAAATTTGGGTGATTAGAAAAAAAAATGAAATGGGGGTACAGGTTTTGGGCTAGAATTGGTGAAGTATAGGAAGTTTTCTAGTAAAGGTGAGAACAGAGGGAGTTAAAATAGGTTTAAGCTTCACCTCGTTCTAGTTTAAACTAATTCATTTCTCTCCCTTTCTTTTCAAATAACTCTTTCAATTTATTTGTAAATTTATTTCAATTAAATTTTTAATTGATTTTTACTTAATTCTACAACTTATATTTCGATAATCACCCAATTTTATTCAATTCAACACTTTTTACTCTATTTTTCCACTATTTTGATCATATAAAAATTATTTACACCTTTAAAATATTTTATATTTAATTAAAACATTTTATTTAAATTTTAATACACTATTCAAAAAGAATTTCTTAATTTATCATAATTTATTAAAACAAAATCTTTTATTAATGGCCATCAATTAAATAAATATTTACTTTCGAAAATAATAATTATCAAATATCGAATTCATGAATTTTAATTTTAATTTAAATTCATTTAATTTATGGCGTAGAAAGCAAGGTTCTTACATTATTTTTGTAGACCTTTCTAATAACCCGATCCTTTGTGTTTCTAATGTTTATGGTACTCAATCCAAGGTCAAGTGTAGGGCTCCTTGAGGAGAATGTCTCACCTTTAAAGCACTTGCCTCAGGCCCTTGGATTCCAGGTGGTTATTTCAATGTTTCTAGGCTTTTAGGAGAGCAGACACCTAGAGAACAAGACTTTACCGCTTTGTAAGAATTCGACTAGTTTATCATTGAGGTTAATTTGATCGAGCTACCATTAACTAACATACGTTTCACCCAATCAAATTATAGAGAAGTCCCACATGGCGCTATTGGATAGGTTTTTCACTTTAGTGACAAGATTGAAGATAAGTCCCCATTTATAAGGTTGTTGGCCTTTTGAGTATTTATTTGGATTATTGCCCAATTATTCTTTCTTAAGATAATCTTATCGGCATTTCATAAAATTTAGATTTGAAAAAAATATGGTAATTAGAAAATAACTTTATGAATTTAATCACAAAGAAAGGGCTTTCCTTAGGTTTTGTAATTCTAGATTTTTGAGTAACACAGCCTAGATATGTGTAAGCAAACTTAGAGTTTTAAGAACCTTTCTTAAAAAATGGAGCAAGGAAACCTTTTGGTATATTAGGGTCAAAAAAGAGAATTTACTTTATGAGATTCTAAAGTTAGATAAAATCGAGTAATTTAGAGCCCTAAACTTATCAAAGAAGAATGTCCGCTCAAGCTTAAAGTTAGATAAAACACTCGATGGACCACCCAACACGAAAGAAAATCATTTTCTATAAAAGAAATTCTTTCTTATAGTTCTCAACTGATTTCTTATCTCAAAAATTAGAAACACAAAAAGAAATCGTCGAGATATTCTCGGAATACTCGACTCAAAAGTTGATAAAATAACTAGAATGTTCGTCATTTTGCACGGTATAACGAACTACTAGGAGGATTACTCAAGTACGGGATATGGTATAAACCATGTTATCTACCGTGACTCATAGTCTATGGAAGGCAACATAAGGTCAAGCTAGAGTAATAGCCCAACAGCCCTCATAGATCAAAAGAAGCCAATGAGTTATAAAATAAAAGCTAAGCATCGACTTCAAAAGAGAAGAAAGGACCCAAATACGAAGATCATTACACCAAGCGAAGTAATGTTATAATGCACAACCACATATGGATATCCAAGGGGAACATCTCGAAGGATACCTAAAAGGCCTCAAACGAACACTTCAATCTATTATCTCATTTCCTTAGTGAACATTCTCGGGAAAGAATAACCGAAAAAGACTTAGGAGATGGAAATGAGGACAACACATCATTCGATTGCCCGGTGGGTGACAAGCTCAAATGAACACTAACAACAAAGTCATCAATATAAGAACTCGAGATATATCAACTCTATCTCGATACTCAAGAGTAAACTCAAAGGTTTTGGAATCATAATCAATATTCCAAAAGCAGAAACACGAATCAAAAGAATTAGGAAATCAAAATGTAATATCCGATAAAGCATCAAATGGGGTTTGGCAATACACATGCCACTCATCACAAACATCAAAAATTACAGAAAAGATTCTGGACAGAAAAATTCTATGCTTATTTGCACGAAAAGACTAATCATAAGGAATAAATCCCATGATCCTCAAACATCAAATCGAATATAGTGAATTCTCTAAATCGAATTCGCAATTCCAAAAGATTACTCAAGATAAAACATCTAAGATCATCCACAACTTCTTCGATGCGGATGAGTGAGAAGGCTCATATAGAATAATTCCGAAGAATTATTCTTAAGATAAGACATCAAAAGTTAATTTGGAATACTACGAAATAAGTATATTCCAACACCCCACGAATCAAAGAAGGACAAGAGCTCAAAGATAGGGAATTAGTAACAGTCGTACTATATTTTGATGTATCATTATACATACTTCTATTCTGTGTTTATCATATTTTGTTCTGAAAACCCGCTCTGATACCAAAATGTAACGTCACACCCCGAGAACCACATTAACAAAGAGAATCACATAGTAATTCCGTCTGCTAATGTGGAGAATAGGGATGGCTAAGGGCGACCAACTATAACCTTGTCTTAATTATCTACTGAACATGTCGACAAATGCTATCTATTTTTTTCAACTCGAATGGATCGACATATTCAATAAATAATCAATACAAAACTATAGATGGCTATGGGTCTATCAGAACAAAACACCATAACTAAATGAATAACTCATCACAGAACAGTAACAGATATACATATACATACATATACAATGATACATCAAATACAATACAAATATTACATCAATGTGGTATGACGACCACTCAATAAATACAAGTCAAGGGATAGCAACTCAAATGCTACATAAAGGAACAAAACATCTAAAGATGGAGACTCAAGATCCATGGGGAACCGTCAAGCAATAGCAAGTCCAATAAAGAAGACTAAACCTGTAACAAACACGGTTTGACCCGAGTGAAAACACACGGGTCAGGCTAACTAAAATCATCAATTAAACAGAATAATCGATAAGGATAAGTAGGTGAAAGCTATGGTATCCTTTTTCTTAAAGGATGCCATGCCCTAAACAGGGTTTCAACATCCTAAGAAAAGACAACATCTCTTCTTGGCAAGTAGAAGAGATAATGATGATAAAGTCATACTTAAGTGGCATAACTGATACTTAAGATAATGGAACATCGGCGAGCAAAGTTTTAAAGATAAGACTCAATAAACATTGCCTTCGCCTCATATCATCGGCGGTATAAAGGAATATGGATACTAACTTCAAATGATTCAATTATCTGATTAGAAGTGGTCGTCAATATAACAATACATCAAAGGTACATATCCTTCATACATAAAATAAAACGCATATGGATGTGCCTCATCTCATCGGCACATCCCAAGGATCATTCAAGGAAATATAAAACCCAATCATAAAAGAAGCATCATACTTATTCATACCTCATCTCATCTGTATGAATATAGATACATCTCAAATCCATCACTAAAACTCATCATAAAAGATTCCTCATAATCATTTATACCTCATCTCATCGGTATAAATATATAAATACATCTCAACTCCATCTTAACATCAAGTAGTCTATAAAATCATCAAATCATCAATCCATAATGCAAATAACTCAATCAAAGAGTAACATCATAAATGATTTCACCATATATGTATACATCTCATCTGGCACTAGGCTATTAATGTAATAATCATCTAAAGACGGTGAAGTCCAAAATATCAAAACTCGAAGAAATCCCGGATTGGCCAGATCCTCGATTGCATGCCGAAGCAATGCTACGCGCGCTACATCGTGACTAGTACTACTATTTGGTACCATAAACATCGTGATGACTGGAGTCAAATAACATCTTAATATCGTGAACATCGTGAATGACTATAGACTATAACATCATAATGACTCCCAGTCACAAAGACCTGAGTTAATAACATCGTGATGATCGGAGTAGCAACTACATCGTGATGACTCCAATCGAGTACTCGTGTTCTACAGCACTAGTAAACATCGTGAATGTGTCTCAACTTCTCGGATAGGAACCCAATAGGTGTTAACGTACGTCACATACCATACGTTCGCACCTAATGGTTTACTAGCCGTTAGTTTGTACCACACTAGTAAAACATCAAAAACATCATGAAAATATACTCTACCTCATCTTATTGGCGAGTAAATACAATACCATACTCATCTCATCTCATTGACGAGTACTAGTGGCATCGCGACTTGTCTCATCTCATCGATAAGTAAAAACTATCATAATACATCTCAACATCGTAAAATCATCATAAAGAAGCTTACCTCATCTCATCGGCAAGTAAAAATAACATCTAGATGGTTATTTATAACCATAATTCCAAATAAGAATTTCTAGCTCTTAACTCATTTCATCGGCGATTAAGAAATACATCTAAAAATGGTCCTTCATCGAATATACTCCTAAATTGGAGTTCTCGGACCATATAATCTACCCAAAATTTAATAACATCTTAAATCATCTCAAACAGTTCATCGAAAGGGTTTCGATCGTATAAGCCCGATATTAAGCGATAAAGCAAATCCATGTGTCACATACCACATGTTTTACTTTACCGTTTAATTGTCTTTCTCATACGTCCAAAATTCATAATAATAAGTAATTTTATTTATAAAATAATTTTATTAGCGAAAACAGGAATCTAAAACGATTTTCCGAAAACGATTATTAAAACCAATATCTGAAATTCCTTTATTGTAGGAAATAAATATATCTTTATTTAGAAAAATAATTTAAAAAAATAATATATAATAATAATTTGAAATGTCCATGTATGTCAAAAATGGTTTAGTGAAAACCGTTCTTGAAAGCAATGAAAACTAAGAGGGATATCTCCAAAACTGATAACTTGAATTCAATACGAATTCAATTCAAATTTAATCCAAAATCAATTCAAATTCCGTTTAAATTTGAATTTCAAATTATCCAAATATAGCTAGCCTACTGATAGGCATCATAGCTCTTAAATATCTTAAAAACATCATCAAAACCGAAAGAGAATGAGAGAAAAAACGAGCTAATACAATTCTAAGGTCAATGATTGTTGTTGCTGTCATTTTGCTCTACGGACAGCAACATACAACCATAATTTCGACCAAGGAAACTTCAAAATTCCAGAAAATACAATAATTGAAACTTGTAGCACATGATCTGATCTTTCCAGAACATCCAAAATTATCAAATTCGGTTAAAAATCGAAAACGTTATGGCCAATTTCGTTTTAGCGTCAAACACATAGGAAATATTAGTTTTGCTCTCGGGATAACAGTAAAAAAAAATTCGATTTTGACATAGCTAACCACAAAACTAGAGAAAACTCTAAACATGAAAGTTGCAGTACATGATTTAAGCTTTCCGGGACATTATAAATCATCGAATTCAGATCAAAAACGAGAAAGATATAGCTCAAACAATATCAGATTCAAACTCAGGAAATTTTGTCAAAGGCAGAAGAACTATACTTCTGTTTAAAATCTGTTTCAGGTCAATCAAATGGTAAAATATCGAAATGTAATCTGAAGAGAAATTATTCATTATTGAATCTACTTACTACCAAAAAAATTTGAGCTGAATCGAATAAGAAACGAGTAACTTATGGCTAAAACACTTCTCAGGCCTGTGATTGTTGTTGCTGTCAATTTGCTCTCGGGACAACAACAAACAAGCATAATTTTGAGCAAGCAAACATCAATATTTTGAAAAACTCAAAACATAAAACTTGTAGCTCATAATCTAAGCTTTCCAGAACATCTAAAATCATTGGATTTGGTTAAGAAATGAAAGAGTTAAGGCCCAATTCGTTTCTGCTTCAAAGATGGACAGAATTCGGTTTTTTGGATTGAGCACAAAATATGATCAAAACTTGATTTTTATAGCTCCAATCATCCAAATTTACACTAAATATGAATAAGCAAGATGGTTTACAGCTAGCGTGAGTGAGATTACTCACCTTAAGGTTTCTTTGATGTAAATCTACAACAAATTAAAGAGTAATTTGGAAGCTTTAGCCTTGGTTTAGAGCTAAAAACCTATAGAAGAAGGAGGAACAAACATGCAAATAGAGAATAGAAAGATACAAACAATATCTATCCTTAAACTGAGAATTGATAATATAAATTTGAGATTTTGATATTGATTACCTGTATTTAACTTTGATTTGCTATTATTCCCTTTGATTTCACTAATTTTGGTGCTACTCTATGAAGAGCTAAGTGGAGGCCATTGTTTTAGTTTTACTGTAAGTTGTATTTTTTTTTTTGAGAAGAAGGAATGAATAGAGGAATAATGTACAGGCAATTCCTTCTCACTAGATACTTCTAGATTTAGGGTTTTAGATCTAAAACCCTACCCAATAAGCCCAAAGACAATTATACTTAGTGAAATTCTAAGTAATGTATATTTTTCACCCATTTTATCAATATATGCACCCATTTTCTCAAGTTAAAGCCAAGCAAAATATATAAAAACAATTGTATGCAAATAAAATTGTTTTCTCTACAAAATAAAATTTATTATTTTTATCAGTAAAACCTTACTTTTATTTAAATAACACAATTTTACACATACAATACATAAGACTTCATTTTTAACTCTAAAAATTTCATAAAAATTATTCTGTTGTGTAATAAAATATAATAACTCATTTCAAACTTAATTTTATAACCAAAACACATTTTTAAACCAAATTCCATCTTTTTATTTATATAAGCACCTTTTAAAAATCAAATACTTCCTTTAAAAATTTTATTAAAAGAAGTAATTGACAATAATTAATAAAATTATTGCATTTTCTCTAAATAAAATCACATTTCATTCATTATTAACTCAATCAAACAAAATAAAGTTTCCAAACTTTATTTTCACATTTTATTTTCAAAATTCATTGTTTTTCCAAATAAACAATTTAAATCTCTAATTTATTTTAATTCACAATATTAAATTATAACTTCAGTTATAATTTAACATTTACAGATAATCTCCAAAACCAGGGTTGTTACATTGCAGAATGATTTACTTAAAATAAATGATATAACACAAATTCATACATAACATAATACATAAGATAGCACATTACTTACATAACAAATTGCATAAAATAACATATACCTTACATAACAAATTGCATGAAATAGCATATAACTTACATAACAATTTACATAACATGGCATAGCATGTGACTTACATAACTAATTACATAGCACAACATATAACTTGCATAACAAATTTCATAACATAGCATATATTCATATTTTAACATGGAATGTGACATAAAATTTCTACTATAACATAACTTAATATGCAATCATTTCCAACATAGCACTTTAGGTGACTTCTATATTACATCATAACACATATACGCATATAAATTTTATTCTTTTTCTTTTTTTTGCTTTCTTTTTTTTCTTTCTTTTTCACATATAAATTTTCAAATATCATATTAGTTACATTTTTCACTACATGGGTGACAACTTTTAAATCAATATAACATTTCTTTTTTTTCAACATAGAAATTTCATGTTAACATCATGAAGCATATCAATAACCATATCATCACATCTATTTTATAAATAAACAACATAATATAAATAACAATATCATGTCAAAATCATAGGGGAACATAAGTGAACACATATCATATCAAAATCATACACAAACTACGCAAAATCTAAACTATTGCAACATTCCAATAACATATCAATTGATATTCATTCACTTATCATAAGATTATAAATCATGAGTGAATAGCTCACCTTTCGAGGCTAGGAAAATTGACAAACAACAGCTATGTATTTGAGTCATGAATTCCAAAGCAACTTAAAGCGGACTTGAATTGATGCAACACAAAATATATATATGGATATATATTTCTTTTTTATTATAAAAGAGAAGTGGAGAGGGGTTAAGAGGCTCGGCCGAGGGGAGGAAATAAGGCTCAGCTATAGGATTTTTGGGTGGGTTTGGGCGCGGCCTAGGTAGGCTAAGGTGGAGGTGATGGTGCGGCTATGCAAGAGGAGGAGATGGTGGAAAAATGGATGGGTTTTGGTGTGGTAGGGCTCGGCTATGGCTTGGGAAAGAGGGTAGGGTTTCAGCCTTGGGAGGAAGAGATAGTGGTTGAGATAAGGAGGAGGAGATGGCCTTGGTGATGGAGGAGAGGGCGGCGGCTATAGGGGAGAGAGAGGAGGAATTTTGAAGGAGGAAGAAAGGAGTTTTGATTAGAAAATTTGGAGATTTAGATCTAGAGTTTTCTGTAGATTTTGAGGAGGAAGAAGAAGTGTGTGCAGAAAGTTTCTCAGAAGAAAATTTATGTATGTACTTATCTAGTCAGATAAGAAACAAAAGGTCAAAGGCAAATGAATGGTCATAAGACTCTTGGTATGGGTAGAGACTCTTGGTTAACCAAGGCCCATTAGACCAAACAAACCCAAAAGGACTTAGCCAAATAAAACACAACTAAACACCACAAATTCATGTCAATTTTTCACAGTATTTCATATTTTTAGAGTAATAGGAATTTGATTTTGATGAAATGAAAAGTGGAGAGGAGATCAGAATTCAGTCTAGTATCATAGAAAAAGAACAAAATTTTAAAATTCAAATTTAAGTTTTTCAACTAAAGGTCAAATTTTGACTAAGTTTGGCCAAACTTTAAAATTTCAAAAAATTTCCTATTGCATTGCCTTTGGAAAAATAAAACACTCAATATTCCAAAAATTTTAATTTAAAATTCAAATTTATATAAAGTTTAAAATACTTAATTCAAAATTTCAATTAAAATTCCTTTTTAAAATTTGACTAAATTTATGGGTCATTACAATGTCAGTGATTTTAAATATCAGCTCATTATCAATATATATGTAACACTAAGTCATATTTAACAAAATACTACGGTTATTTAACTTCACACAACATGTAATTACACCATATATCGTGTATTTTATTCACTTTATATGCATATGTATTTATATTTCACTTTCAAAAACACATCATGTTGCAATGTCCAATAAATACTATACCAAAACTATTTAATTATAAAAAACTTCCTTCTCTTTTGAAAAATATATATTTATAGAGCTATGATCAATAGCCCCTTTTATTTAGCACCATTTTGTTGCCCCCGATATCAGACACAAATTTTTATTTAAATATTTGTTCTTTCTCTGTCCTATCACACCGACCAAATATTTAAATATAAATTTGCGGTTGGTATTGAGGGCTACAAATGTTGCTAAATAAAGAAGATTATTGATCCTAGCTTTTATATACATTTTTCAAAAGTATTAGAGTTGATAAAATCAAGTTTAAAAAATAAGTTTCAAAAATAAACATCAAAATGTACACTGCCTCGAGCTTACTGCACCACAAAATGCACGACCGACCTACAAGTTCAGGCTTTATCAGTCTACTGTTTAGGCATATATTGGAGAAGCAAGCTCTAAGCTAAATTTTAGGCATTCCGACGATCGTCTGACATAGTGGGACTTGCATTGGAGTGCTTAACAACATAATATAAGCATGCGCTCAGATAATTACATACGAGTGATGAAATTTGGAATCTCGTAACAAGGATTTTAAAATTTTCAAAAATTGATCAAGTAATAACAATCCAATATATGCAATTCTAATATGTACATAACCAAACCGAGCATTTATATGTAGTAATTCAATAACCTGAGCAATTACAAACAACATATAGATTATGCAAAGCGAGTAGTAGAAGTTACACACCCCTATTTTCTAGGTTGAAGCTAGAAACTTCATTCTCTTGCTTCAAATGATCAAAATCCAATTATAAGCTTACTAACCTAAGATTAAACACTAATTAAAATCTGAATTCGGCATAAACAAATGATGTTAGGTGGTTAGAGATAGTTAGGAGCTTGTTACCTTAAGTTTTAGACTCAAAATTAGCTAGAGATTGGTTAATTTGATGAAGCCCTAGCACCATTCTACCATTATTGAATATTTTTGAAGCTTTTTAGGTTATAAACAAAATTAGGATGAAGAGAGAATGAAGGAACTAGGTCAGCCCGCAATGGAAGAAATGGGTGAATTTCAAAAAAAATTACCCCATTGGATCTTAGTTGATCCTATGAAGCCTAATTTAATTAGAACATTTCTAAATTTGTTTTAAATAAAATCATTTATTTTATTTAAATTTTTTAAAGGGAATTTTATATGAATTTAATTTAAAATGTATAGTGTATCAAATACACTAAACATTTATTAATAAGAGTAAATATATATAGGGAAGGAAACCTTTTATTTCTTTCCCTAAAACAAGCGACTTATTGTGAGCATTATAAGATTTAATGTATATATAGGGAAGGAAACCTTTTATTTCCTTTCATAAAACAAGTAACTAAATGAGGGTATTAATTGCATCAAATGGAGAGATGAACCTTTTATTTTTCTCTTTAATTTGTATTGATTGATTATATTCTATTTACATATATATGTATCAAATATATGAAAGTCTTGTGGATCGTATATTATCTAACTTGTATATAATACGCAAGTGTATGAGCTAATGCTATAGTAGACAATAAATAGTAAAGTATAAAAAGCATGCAAACTAGAGTTTTTATACTGGTTCGGACCTCTCGTCCTACGTCCAGTCCCAAAGCTCCCCTTCGGCATTTTATTTAGCTAACTGACCCTCGCTTCGCCCAGAGCAATAGGCTAATACAAAAGTATATCTCTAACAATCTTGTGTTCCCAATAACATAGTTTTTGGTTGATAGTAAAATCTTCCTATGATCTACTTTGAGTATGTAAATACAAATGCTTTGAGTTGTAGGAAGTGATTTAAACAAAATTATATTTTGTTTATAATAGATTGAGAGTATATGAGCAATGTATACGCAAGAAAGTGTTGAGAAATCAAGAGAGAGAAAATTTAATTAATTCAAGTTTTGTTAATTTCTACATCTCAATCAAAGTAGTAGTTATAGATTCAAAAGGGTGCAGATGAAGAGTTGTAACTATCTAAGAAGATCTATTCATTTAAATGGTTGCAACCTTTTGATGAAAGGGTGATTTCTTTTTGTCCCAAATAGAAGTGTCTTTTCAAAATTGACAGTTTATACATATGATAGACCTCTGTGGTTTTATCTTAGACATCTGTGAGTAGTAAAATTAGTTTTCCAACTCAATTTTGATGCATATGAAATAGTGTGTGATCATGTATGCATATATACTCAAGGATACCTTTACAATATTTTATATAAGACTCTTTTATAGTAGAATAACCTTAGTAACTATAGTATGGTCGATAGATCTTCGTTTCTCTTTGTTTCTCTTTGAGTCTCAATATCTTCGAGTATGGCATCTTCTTGTTGCATATACCTGTAATCTTGATAAAGTACGCGTGTGTGTATATATGTATGATTGTGTAGTAGTTATCGTTGAAACATAAACTAGAGGTTCTAAGAATCTCCCCCTTTTTGATGATGACAACTATACAATCAAAATATGGATGCTATGTTTGTCTCCCCCTATGTTTGTGCTTAAATTCCTCCCCCTTTATCATTATCAAAATGGAAAGAAATGATATAAGATATAGAAATATTAAATAGACATAGCATGTTATACATTAAAATCATGAAAAATCAAATAGGGAAGTACAAAAAAATGTAGCAGAAGCCTTAAACAGCAAAAGAAATAAGTATAAGAAAATATAATTGCAAAATAGTAAAGAGACAAGTAAAATGCTAATTGTATTGTTTATGTGAGTAAGATAAGCCCCAATAGTTCTTGTAGTATTCCCAATAAGAAGACGGATCCTGCTCGTATGTGCCTGGCCATTTTGTTTGGTCCTTGTACTCATCTTCTTGAGTTGAGAGGTCTTGATATGCCATGTATGATTGTTGTTGGAAATGTGTAGTATTAGACACGTACATGTCACCACTATCTTCTTCTTCTTCCTCCGGTTGTTCTTGAATTGGAGAAAGAACGTTCCAATCCAGTCATCTTTTCGTTTAAGGCTCGCTGATTAGCCATGATTATCTTTTGGTTTTTAAGTGCCAAATCATGAAGAGATTCGTTTTGTGTTTGTTCAACGCGAGCTTCTTGTATTTCAGAATCCAAATAATATTCAGTAGCATGACTAGAGGAAGTTGGTTGTTGTGAAGGATGATGTGAGTAAGTATGCGGAGGAGCACCGGAGAGAGGAGGACCAGATGCTCTTGTTGATGCTGTTGTATAGTCCATTGGTCAAAGGGGATGATAGGAGGTGGGTTCTTGGGAAGTTGCATCAAAGATAGATATCTTGGACCACTATCTTTTGTTGGAATTTCTTCGTATTGTAATAAGTACGAAGGAAATCCAAGATCTTGCAATATATGCATTATGCACGAAGCATATACAATTGATCGACGATGCTGAGTCTAAAAACCTTTAATTTGATCATGAATAAATTTTGCTCAATTTACCAGGATACGACCAAATATTGCATATAAAACTTGTTGGTCATTGGGATAAATTTGTTCGTGGCAACCTAGACGTGGAATAATTGTGTTGATTATCATTCTATTTAGTAGTCTAGCACGTGGGCGTAGGTAAATGGATTTACATTGAGGAATCCTATCTTCCCATATTTGATGTGTAACTTCATCTCTGGGTAAAAGACTATGATCTGATATATTCGTTAAGTCAATTCCCTCATAAGAACATCCTAGTATACGGCCAACCGTATATACATCAATTTTGATTTCTTTTCCATAAACACTTGACAAAAACCATCCATCCTCTTTTTTTGGATTCCAAATTTCCACACTACATAAATTAGAATAGAACAGGTAGATAGCTAGAGGATCGATAATTACCTATTTTCATCATAGCTAATTAGGTTGAGGCAACTAGCATCCACGGTTAACATTAGATTATCGTATTCTATGACATTTCCAAGGCAATAGAAGAGACTAGAATGGATTTTCTTCTTGGAAAGCATCTTAAATAGATTGTTGGCAGTGGGATTATTGCAGAGCCATTGGTTTATGTGAGCTTGTATAAACCGGGGCTTGAGAGGAGGAGGAAGATTGGCCTTGTTTTTGCTTTTTAGAATGGTCATCTTCTTGGGAGCCATTGATTGTTGAATTTGAAGATTATGGAGATTAGTGTTTCAAAAATGGGGAATTGAAATGGAGGTAAAAGTAAAGAATTGGGTAAATTCATTTATATAAGGCTACTGAAAATGTATGGTCAGAACAGCGATAGACATCTGTGCGGGAGTCACAAGCGTCCGTGTTTATAGTAAAAATAAACAGAAAGATTCGACAGACATGTAACGACCAATAAATTTTAGCGGTTTAATTATTTAATTGAAATTTGTGAACTTTTAAACAATAAAATTTTGAAATTTAAATTTGATATTTGGAATGCGTCTAGTTAAATATAGCAATTGGCAATTTTCGTTGAATAATTTAGATGTCCCATCGGCTGATAGAAAATTTAGTTTAAATCAGTTAATAACAGTTGAATTTAAAAGTGTTCCGAAACCTAAATATGTCAACATGAGAAAATTTATTTAGAACACTTTGAATAAGACTGCGTAATCCGTTTCGCGAAATTTGGACGTTTCTAGCTCCGTTTGGATTTTACCGTACGGGATAGCAACATATATCAGTGTCCGTATGGACTTTTGATAGGAAGGTCCCGACACAGATATTTCTGTTTCCTCTTGTCCGTCTCATCGCGTTGATCACCGTGATATATTCGTTCATGTGTTTCAAAGTCCGGGTGACAACGGAATTTACGGAATGATTTCAGTATCGGTTTTGTATTTTACCCATTTGTGACCTTTCTTTAATTCACTTGTATAACTGATTGGTCACCGTTCTTTTATATTCTCAATTTATTATTAAACTCTTTCTATTCCACCGGTTACTTTTATTTTTTTGGTTCATTTGACTCTTGCCATTCCCTACGTTCAATACATATAATTCACCTTTCTCTCCTTTATTTTCTCGCTTCTGGAAGCAAACGACCTCTCCCTCTTCATTTTGATTGAACTATTCGAACCCATGCTCTCCTCATTTTCACGTGCACATATCCATCCCTTCGCCCTGACATTCGCTCACCATGCAGCCAACCGTGAACCACCACTCACGCAGCCCACTCGACCTCCCTAAATCCATGTGAGCCTCTCCACCAAGCATCGGTCACCAAACTTTTCACTCCTCCACGCGGCAGCTCGCCTGAACCGGCCTAGTACCCTCCGCCACCTCATCACATGATCGCCTTCCCTATTCACATCTCCCCTTTCTCCGATCGCCACTGTCTCACCGAAGGACGAGCGGTAAATCCTGTGCCTCCATCATAGCAGCCGAACACGCAGCTCTTCGGCTTTCATTTTTCCCTCTCGTTTGCCTCTGATGATATATATGGTAAGTATATATATATATATATATATATATATATTTGAGTACTGTGTATATGGCCTTCAGTTTCCAAATTATATATTTATATCTTAGTTTAACAATGTGTTTTATATATATAGCGTCTGCTATCCAAGAGTTTATAAAGTTATGAGAGTTTATAAAGTAGTTGTACTGTTATAATAAATATTGCAAAATATATTATAGCTATATGTAAGCTTTCATATTTTTTGTCCATTTGTTTACATTATACTGTTACAGTTCAAATTTATGCTAATATATATATATGAGATCTGGTTTCAATATTTTAGTATAAAAGGTATTTTTGTTATGCGAGCTGTAAGGGTATTCAAGTACTGTGTGTTCGTATATTAGTGTGTGTATATATATATATATATCTATTTATGCGGATTTGTTAAATTGTGTTAGTGTATATTTATGTATCATGATATGTTAGTATATAATATTTGTTGTGTTGTATATTCGGTTATTGATATTTAAAGTGTATATAGTTATTATATATATGAAATGTTTATAAAGTTATAAAAGTGAATACAATTTATTCTATTGTTTGTTTTGGGTATGTTAGCATTCTATTGGTGCATATACCACTTATATTTTGAGCACGTGATTTTATATAAGTTAGTCTTTTGTTGGTTATATTTAAGTATATATAGTATATGTTAAGTTTATCTAGTATCGGTTGTTTAGTATATTTCTTCTTCTCTGTTTTGTGTACTCAAGTTCGGTTAATATAACTTGGGTTATATGTTGAATGTATTGCAGCCTAGTTTTTTTTGTATTTTATTATGGTATATCGTATTACTAGTTTCACTTTGTTAAGTTTTATTTTATAAAATTTCAATAGTTTATATTATAAAATATAAGGCTGTTACAATCTTTTATAGTTTTATATATATAGGAAGTTGAATTGTTATAGTTTATAATGTTATAGTAGTGTTATATATATATATATTAAGAAGTATTAAATATATTTATAATATAATAATGGTTTTCATATGCTTATTTGGAAGCAGCAATGTGCGTTGGGTTATATAATAAAATAGTGTTTATTTCTATAATTTATGACCGTTTATACATTATATTTTTCCAGAGTTTTATATTTTATTATTCTGACTATATAATTTTATTATTCTGACTATATAATTTGTACGTATGTTTTTAAATATATATGTTATAATAATAATTACATTTACGAGACTGGTTATGTGTATATGGTTTCGAATGTTACATTTGGGCTGTCTTGTTTTATATATATGTGTGTAAATAATAATGATTTTAAATTATATATATATTATTTTAATAATTATCTCAAGTAACTGCTGATTTAATAAATTAATCATAATAATAATAGTATATACATATATCTTGTTCCAGTTAGTTCAAGATGGTGCTGATTTATTCTCATCAATTCCTTGTTATCAGCTATGTTTGTCTAATTCGTGCCAATCTTGCGTTGTTTTGGAATTCGTGCTGAGATTCGTAACTCATCTTATTCTCGTTCATATCTAGCCTCGAAAGGTGAGCAATCACTCACGATTGATGTTCTTATATTTATTTAATTTGATTTCAATTGAAACGTCAATTGAAATATACTGCTGTTAGTTATTTACATTGTTACATATGCTATTGTCTGTATCTGTTCACCTGTGACATCTGACACCATTATCTGTTATTTATATTGATGATATATGCCTTATATGTTATTATCATATCTGTTATCACTCTGCAAGTTCCCCGTTAGTATAGAATTCACTATAGGTTGAAATGATACATACCCGAATGATCTATAGAATAAGAGAAAATCGTTATGGGTTGTAATGATAAACCCAAGTGATTTTCAATTGAATTGAATTTGGGATTGCGGGTTGAAAAGATATATACCCGTATATATTTAAAATTGCTGATTGAAATGATAAATATCTGTATCACTTGATCATATGGTAGAAAATTATATACAGACACCGTTAGTCTATATTTAAATATTTTGAAAATGATTTCTATGGTTTTGAAAAGAAGTATATGGTTTTAATAAATATTGATTTTTAAAAAGGTTTATTAAAGTTGATTTAATAAAGTTGATATAAAATATGTTTAAGTATTTATTTGATATCTATATATTTTCAAATATAGAGTTTATAATGATTCAGGTTGGAAAGATAAATTTGAGATTGATTTGAAATTATATTTATTTAAGAATTATACTTAAATAAGTTTGATTTGAAATTTATTAAAAATTGAAATTTCAAAGATATGATTTTTATAACTTGGATTTGATTAAAAGTGACTTAAATGTATATTTCAAATTTATATAAATTTGAATGGGATATTTTGTTTATTTAAATTTGAAAATTGATGTTGTATTTAGATGTTATTGAAATGATTAAGTAAATATTTCAAACTAAATAATAGTAAAGTGAATTAGAGATATAAATGAAATTATAAAATTTAGTTTTGAAATATTGAATATATAAAGCTATGAAATATATTGAAATTGAAATGGTTTATTTTGTGGTTCAAATCTGTATTTGAAATCGATAAAATTTGAAATGGTTTATTGAGGAACTGAATTGAATTAAAATTAACGAATTGAGATTAAATTTAATTTGAATCTTGAAACTCGTGTTAATTTGAATTGATTGGTGAAATTTGAGGAAACTATTTTTATTATATAAAGTATTTTAAATTATATTTAAAACTATTTTTATATTATTTTTAATATAAACTATTTTTAATATAACTATTTCTAATATAAAATATTTTAAAAATACTAATTATTTTAATATAAATTGTTTTAACTTATTACTATTTTATTTAAATATTTTATTTTACAAACTATATTATTTTATATACTATTATTAATATCTAAACTGTTTGAAGGAAAGTGTTATGATTTCAAGTGTTATGATTTCCAAAGTTTGAATTTCAAAGTATTATGATTTCCAAAGTATTATTATTTCAAATTGTTTTGGGTTCGAAAGTATTATATCCTTGAAAGTACTATGATTTTGGAAGTGAATATTTTTGAAATTGAAATGATATCGTATTGATATGTTTTTTTTGAAATGGAAATGATATTTTGGTTTTGAAGTATAAATTATTCTAAAAGACCACGGTGTTATAATAACGATTGATTGTTAAAGAGACCGGGATCAGATATGGACATACTCTCTATCGATACTGAAAACCACTTTAACAACTGTGTACGCAGTGGAGATTCCAGAATGAACTAGGATGGTGGCGACGATCCTAAGGTATATTTACATGGACCTAACTCCCATGAGTTAGCATAAGGTGGCTAAAATAGGAGCGATTCCGGGCCAATGAGGTAGCTCCTCTTATCAGACACATTCCATCGCATTCCATTCTATTACTTTGTGATTGATTTGGTGCGCACCCTTGATTCGGGAGTGTGGCTCGAGGTGGGCGATTGCTGCGGCTCTGCATTACCACCAGTCCGGATGCGTAATTGGTATATCTACCCTGGCATTACCTTGTTGTGCCGTGTCACCTACCATAGCGTGCTTTACTACGAGTTTGTTTTGTACCGTACCTATGGAGTGCCCTTTGACGATGCCCATTACGGGGGAGATTACGGTACTATATAGACTATGGGAATATATAAAATGTATTAAGGGGGGTATGGGTACGCCTTAACGCTAGTTAATAGTTTACTTTACTTTAGACATATTATAATAGCGTATATTACTACATAGTAGATAGTTTAACAGATCCTTAGAGGATGGTTATCCCAAACATCCTATAAGTTACTGTATTTCAGTTGATATTTCAGTTGATATTTCACTTGAGTTGGATTTGTTGATATAAGAATGTTAATCCTGACTCGAGTGTTTTGTGTTTTGCTTTACGCTCAGGTCAGACTGAGTGATACAGCATTTGAGACTCACCTTTGGAGTTGGAGCTTCGCTTGGAGATCCAGCTATCTATCCAGCTTTCAGTTATTCAGCTGATTCCAGTGATGTATTCAGATCTTGTATTTGACTATTGTATTGAGACATCTTTGTATTCGTGACTTCTGTTGTATCTTGTTTAACTCTGTTATATACACATATAGTAGATTCATGAACTACTATTCTTTGTTTTCCGCTGCATTATTATTAATTACTCTGTGTCTGTGATTCTATGATTATTTATTTACTGTATATGCTGAGATTTGCCAAATTTAAATTAACAATCTGATATTTTGAGCAATTCAAATCCAACATGTATGGATGCGAATGGTTGAAAATTCCAGGTCGTTATAAGACGTTTATGAGATTTCCACAAACGTCTGTAGTTGTAGGAAAAAAAAAGAGTTTTGACAAACGTCTTTGAACACCCGCAGACGTCTTTGGCTATAGAAAAAAAAATTCCCGTTACTTTTGACAGACATCTATGGTATATTCACAAACATCTGTGGTATGTATTTTTTGAAATTGTAAATAGTGATGAAAGTTTATTAAAATTTTAGTACAATAAAACAATATACAAACCAAAAATTAAAAAATTAACTTAATTTATATGATGCGTAGCATAAGTTTAGTTTTTTCAGAGAATTTAGAATTGTTGATTTGTTGTATATCCCATGAATTTGGTTCAACTTTTGTTTTGTCAATTAACGGCTTCAGTGGGGACCAAATCGGATGGGCCGGAGTTTCAATCTAAGCTTGGTTTGATGGTCTTGGTTTGTAAGATTTCTTAGAGTAATGTTATATGCTTTTGTAAGAGTTTCTTGTATTCGAGAAGATTTTTTGTATGTAATTTTTTGTTGGTGAATGACCACAAATTGCTAGAATACATTTTTCAAGAAATTTTTGATGAGATCCTTGATGTCGTTGTTCGTAATACATCTCACGTTGAACTCCCATCATTTCTTGTTGATAATGATATATTTCATCGACCTTGTCGGTGAGAGATGTTGATTGTAGATCAATTGAACGTTATCTTTTCTTTAAGAGAAAAGCCAGTGTGGTATGTAGGTAATGCAATAATGTTTAGAGAGGCTGAATGAATCGATGTAGGAGTGGATTTAGTTGGTGAAACATAAGTGCTATCTGATGAGGGAGATTTATAGTCGATAGTTGAATAGGTGGAGTCATTATCGAAAGATATTTTTGAGTATTATCTGTTTTAATAATTAGAACAATCACATCAAAATTTTGAGGAGGAATACAAGCAAATTTATAATATAACTTTTTGCTATTTTTAGAGAGTTGGTTGAGGGAAAGGAGTTTAACCATATATATTTTAAAGGAGAGGTTAGGTTAATATGGTTGTTATTAGTTTAATTTTTATGCAGTTTATTTTTAATCTAAGTGTATATAACCAATTGAAAGTCTATATGAGCTATTTCTACAAATTTGAGTGTACAAAAATTATTTCTATAAATTTAGTTAATCAATTCACTGTACGAACAAATTCCTAAATCTCGTCTTAACTTGATACACATTGTTTCACATAATGGTTTTGTAAAAAATCGGCTACTTGATTTTCGGTATTAACAAATTTAAGAGTTATTGTTTCTTTTTCAATATTATCTCTCAGAAAATGGTGATAAATATCGATATGTTTTGTTCGTGAGTAATTAACTGGATTTTCAGATAGATTTATAATACTAGCATTATCGTAGTATATTGGAGATTTGTTTATTATTTTTCCATAGTCTTTAAGTGTTTGTTGCATATATATTACTTGAGCGCAGGCTAAGGCACCAGAAATATATTCGGTTTCACATGTCGAAAGAGAAACACAATTTTGCATTTTGCTAAACCACGAAACTAACGATTGACCAATAAAGTGACATGTGTCACTTGTACCTTTTCTATCCCATTTGCATCCACCAAAATCGGCATCACTGTAAGATACGGTTCAATCGAATTGCCTTTTGGATAAAATTGATCATAATCTTTGGTTTTGGTTAAATATGGTAAAATCCGTTTGACTGCCCGATGATGTGATTCCTTAGGTTGTGCTTGAAATATTGCACATAAACAAACACTCATCATAATATCTGGTCTACTAGCTGTTAAGTATAGTAAAGATCCTATCATATTTCGATATAGTTTTTGATTAAACTCTTTTCCATGTTCATCTTTGTCTAGATGATTTGTAGTACTCATTGGAGTGGGTTTACTCTGTGCAGTTAATGCCCCACTATTACCCCGCTATAACCCCGCTATATCTCATAGCGGATTTCTACCGCTACGATTTTTCCATATAGCCCCAAAATATAGCCTTTCCGCTTTAAGCCCCGCTATTTCCGCTATATCCCGTTATTCCCGCTATATCTTCTTTAATAAAATGAATTGAAAAATTGCATTTATACATTATAAAAATTATGAAACTAGTTTATTTGATTTAATTTTTAATATATTTTTAGAAATGAAAATACTCTAATATTCTACTAAATTCAATTATGTTATATAACAGTTTTATGTTTATTTAAAGTATATTCGCACATGTTTTTATTTAAATTATTTATGTATTAATTATAATTCAATTGAATGATATTTTTTCATTTAATTACCATTTATATATTTGAAAAAACATTAAGTATGAGTTTTATATGCTATTTTAGAGCCATCCGCTATATCCCGCTATATCCTCGCTGTATCCCCGCTATGACTTTTTGCACCTCCACCGCTTTGAATCCACCGAGCGCTTTAACTGCACAGGGTTTACTTGATGTATTATCCATTCAAAAATGCTTAGTAATTCCTTAGAGTATTTTTCTTGATTTATAAAGATTACATTATTTAGTTGTTTTATTTGTAATCCCAAAAATAAATTTAATTCACCTATATGAGACATTTCAAATTCATTTGTCATTCTTGTAGAAAATTCATTACATAAATTTTCGTTAGTAGATCCAAATATAATATCATCAACATAAATTTGAACAATTAATATATCCTTCTGTTCTCTTTTAATAAATAACGTTGTATCTATTTTACCAATTTGAGAACCGGAGTTTATTAAATGTGATTTTAATTGATCATACCAATCACGAGGTGCTTGTTTTAAACCATATAACGCCTTTTTAAGTTTAAAAACACGATCTGATTATTTTTCATGAACAAATATTGGTGGTTGTTCAACGTAAACATTTTCTTTTATAAATACATTCAAGAAAGCACTTTTAACATCCATTTGAAATAGCATAAATTATGATGACACGCAAAAGCAAGTAATATTCTTACGGCTTCAAGACGTGCCACAGGTGCAAAAGTTTCTTCATAATCAATTCCTTCTTCTTGATTGTATCCCTCTGCCACTAATCTTGCTTTATTACATATAATATCATCATTTTTGTCTGCTTCGTTTATAAATACCATTTTGTTCCAATTACCGATTGATCGTTTGGCCTTGGTACTAGTTCCCAAACATTATTTCGTTCAAATTGATCAAGTTCTTCTTGTATTGCCAAAATCCAGAAATCATCATTTGATGCTTCCTTTTAATTTTTGGTTCAAAATTAGATATAAATGCTACATTACTCATGTAATTTATTTGTCTTCTATTCAAAACTTTGTTATATAGATTTCCATTTATGTTATCAATAGGATTATTTTTTAAAATATGGGCTGGTGATTTCAAATCAATGTTATTTTGATTATCATTATTATTTTCAACTATAATTTCAATAGCTTTATTTTGATCAGGGTCAAAAATTTGTCTTTATTTATATTTTTAAAGTCTTCATCAAAGGAGACATGAAGACTTTCCTATATAGCATTTGTTCATTTTTTAAAAAATATGTATGCTTTACTTCGATCGGAATAACCAACAAAAATTCCTTCATCGGCTTTTGGATTGAATTTACCAAGATTATCTTTTGTATTTAGAATAAAGCATTTTGATCCAAATATTCAGAAGTATGATAATTTTGGTTTCTTTTTGTTGATCATTTCTTAACTTGTATTTTTAGTCATAGGTCTAAGAGTTACACGATATAATACATAACATGTAGTAGCAACTACTTCGGCCCAAAAATTCTTTGGTAAGCCATGGCCATTTAGGAGAGTTCGAGCACATTCTTGCAAGGTGCGATTTTTTCTTTCAACTACTCCGTTTTGTTGTGGTGTTCGTGGAAATGAAAAATTATGGCTAATTCCCTTTTTACTACAAAAATTTGTAAATAGTTCATTTTCAAATTCTCCACCGTGATCACTTCTTATACTTTTGATTTTTAAATCCATTAGAGTCTTAATTCATTTAGCAAAAATTTTAAACATTTCAAATGTATAACTTTTATGTTTTAAAAATAGTGTCCAAGTATACCTTGAAAAATCGTTTACAATTACAAAAACATATTTATTGTGACTTATCGGACGTACTTGAGTTGGACCAAATAAGTCCAAATGAAGTAATTCAAGAGGTTGTTTAGTAGAGATTTCCTTTTTAGACTCAAATGAGCTTTTCTTTAATTTTCCAAGTTGACATGCATCACATAGATTTTTAACTTTGAAATTTATTTTAGGTAATCCTCTTACCAAATTGTTTTTAACTAATTTGTTTATATATTTGAAATTTATGTGACAAAAACTTTTATGCCATATCCATGGATTATCATGATTTGTGGCTAAGCATAAATCATTATTATGATTCATATTCATGTTTTTATAAAAAGCGTGCAAACCAGAGTTTTTATAATGGTTCAGACCTCCCGTCCTACATCCAGTCCCGAAGCTTCTCTTCGGTATTTCCTTTAACCAACTGATCTTCGCTTTGCACGGAGGAATAGGCTAATACAAAAGTATATCTCTGACAATCTTGTGTTCCAAATAACATAGTTTTTGAATGATAGTGCAAATCTTCCTATGATCTCTTTTGAGTATGTGAATATGAATACTTTGAGTGTAGGAAGTGATTTAACCAAAATTATATTTTGGTTATAATAGACTGAGTGTATGTGAGTAATGTATACGCAAGAAAGTGTTAAGAAATCAAGAGAGAAAAGATTTAATTAATTCAAGTTTTGTTAATTTCTACATCTCAATCAAAGTAGTATTTATAGATTCAAAAGGTTGCAGATGAAGAGTTGTAACTATCTGAGATGATCTATTCATTTAAATGGTTGCAACCTTTCAATGAAGGGTGATTTCTTTTTGTCTTTGATAGAAGTGTCTTTTCAAAATTGACAGTTTTACATATGACAGACATTTGTGGTAAAACCTCGGACATCTGTGACTTCAGAAAATATTTACCAAAGAATTGTCACAAACGTTTATGGTCTTATCTCAAACGTCTGTGAGTTGTAAAATCAATTTTCCAACTTAATTTTGATGCATATGAAATAGTGTGTGATCGTGTATGCATATATACTCAAGGAGACATTAACAAGTTTTTATCTAAGACCCTTTCATAGTAGAATAACCTTACTAACTATAGTATGGTTGATAGATCTTCGTTTCTCTTAGTTTCTCTTTGAGTTTCAATATCTTCGAGTATGTTGTCTTCTTGCAGCATATACCTATAATCTTGATAAAGTACATATATATATATATATATATATGATTGTGTAGTTGTTATCATTGAAACATAAACTAGAAGTTCTAATATATATATATATGTTGGACGTGTTCTCGCCCAGAAGATCTCGAGACCAAGAAGCTTGATTCATCCATCGAGGCTTGCCTAAACTCATTCGGCATTCTCGTCTCACAGAGCCCATTCGACAGTCTCAAGGAACACATTCGACATCCATATCTCACAGAGCCCATTCGGCAGTCTCGTCCCAAGGAACTCATTCGGCATCCATATCTCACAGAGCCCATTCGGCAGTCTCGTCTCAAGGAGCTCATTCGGCATTCTCATCTCACAGCCGGACCAACCAACCTCCTTCAAACCAATGCCGAACCAACCCCCTTCAACACTGCCGAACCAACTTCCTTCAAACTGCCGAACCAACCTGCCTCCAAACCAATGCCGGACCAACTCGATGCCATCTCCATGACGGACCAATCATCACCGGACCAAATGCTACCAAACTAAGACGTGCCAGGCCAGATCGCGTCAGCCCAGGCCCATCAGCAGCTGTACACATCCAGGACCCCTACCCCCAACCTCACTCTATAAATAGAGGGGCAGGGGTACAACAATGGGGACAAGTTTGAGAGCTCAAGCACGGAGAGAACTTTCAAATAACTTTCTTTTACTTGTATCAAAGCTTTGTACTTGTAATCAAAACGAGAGAAGAGAAATAACATATAAAGTGGACGTAGGCACATTCTGGCTGAACCACTATAAATCTGCGTGTCTTTTTTACAGTTTAGCCCCTGCTTTTCATATATTTGCATAAATCTCCAAAATCACTAAGAACAACATAAGATTTACTAAATCATACGACTTTGAGGTGTTTGTCCATTTTTTGTGCAAACATTTTTGGTGCTTTCACTGAGAAATAGAAGCTCGAAGCTTCAGCTTTATCCACTTAACAAGTTTTCCTAACAGCATCGTCCGCCACTTGGAAAACATGCCTCCCAAACAGAGAAAAGATGTTAACAAAGGAAAAAACATCGCATCCAGCAGTCTTCCAGATCCAACTGTCGCGAATCAAGTAAATCGTCCTCCTCCAACAGCAGTAACAAATGAAGGACAGTCTAACCCAACCACTCCTGCCACAGAACAGCCTGCGGCAATTACTAGGGCAGATTTGGACAGAGTTGTGGTCGAAGTAACTAACCGCTTCACATCCCAGCAGGAAGCCTTGGTGGACCATCTCATGTCACGCTTAAGGGATGCTGAAGAATCCAACCGCAACACTGAAACATGGGGCGAATCCCAGTCTGGAGGATCTCAGAGACAACAAAGATCTTCCTTCTTCGAAGGAGCTAATGGCAGAAGTAGCCATGGTAGGAGCCGAGACCGAGCACAACCCGAAGTTAGGCCTGAGGAAACGTTTGGTACCGAACCCAACTGGAGAGGTACCGGACGGAGGTCAACTGTAGCTGAGCCTGTCATACTGCCTAACCACGAAAACGCCGGTGAACGGGGCCGAGCTAGAGTCCAGCCCGAAGTTGGACCCGAGGAAGTGCTTAGATCAGAACCCAGCAGGGGAAGATCAAGGCAAGGGCCAACTGTAGCTGACCCTAGCATGCTCCCAGAAGATCAAAGGCAGCCGCTGGAAAATATGAGGAACGATAGACGATACCATCCCTACAGGTCATCTGGACGGAATCAATCCCACAGAACAGAACCAAACTCATTTCTATCTGCTCCAGATTCTGATGAAAGGATGGCACGCTTATTCAGAGAGTGTGTCCAACGAGAGCAAAGAGATCGAGGGATAGGCGCTAGGGTAACCAGCCCCTTCGCCCACAATATCGAAATTGCTATCACCCCCCGAGAATGGAAGATGCCGGCAATGGAACCTTACAAAGGAACCTCCGACCCCGTTGTACACTTACAAAGGTACACGCAACATATGCTCATGAGTGGAGCAACAGAGGGAGTACTATGCAAATGCTTTCCGCTCTTCTTAGCAGATCTTGCTACCTCCTGGTTCTGTCATCTACCCCAGGGATCCATCAGCTCGTGGGAAATGTTGAAAGAAAAGTTTATCAGTCAGTTCCGCATCCATGTGGAACAACCTAAGGACGCTTATTCCTTATCCAGCGTCAAACAGAAACCTGGAGAAAAACTACAGCAATACCTAACCCGATTCAATGCCGAAGCAGCCGCAGTCCAAGATGCCGATGAGAAGCTTATCCTAATGGCCCTCTGTAGTGGCGTGCATCCGGACACTAAATTTGCTAGAAGATTGACGAAAGAAAAACCAGCTACTTTACCCAATTTTTTCCATGAAGCCGGGAAATACATGAGGCTTGAGGATGCTGCCGTTGAGGGGCAGTCAGGACAGCAAAATAAGGCAACTCACAACAACGCCCCTGCTGTGGCAAGGGACGTTCGAAGAAATGATTCTAGAGACAATACTGGGGGCAAGAAGGGAGAAAAGCGCCTATATCGGCCGGGACCGAGATTCGACACTTACACTCCTTTGAACGAGACCGTCGAAAATATCTTCCTTGCCACCCAAGGCGAAGTTAGATACAAACGCCCACCATACAAAAAGGAATCAGATAATGCGCAGAAATCTGGAAAGTTCTGCCGCTTCCACGAATCTCACGGGCATGATACCAATGAATGCCATCATCTCCGGGATCTGATTGAGGAACACATCAGAAGGAAGAAACTAGAACGTTATGTAAAAAGTCAGGACAGGACTCCAGCTCCTGCCAATGAAAACCCAAGGCTACCCTCACCGGACACCGGCAGAGGAAACCGCAACGCTAGCAGCTCTAGTCAAGAGAAAATAGTGGTCCATACCATCGCAGGAGGACCGCACATCGCGGACAGAAGCTGGAAAGAGATGGAAAGGTATGGAAAGTCGCTTAGAGACAATAAAGACTGTGTCAATTCGGTTATAGAAGAGCGCCACCCGAAGCGGAAAGAAAGTAATGACATCACATTCGGTAAGCGTGACCTAGAAGGAAGGCAGTACCCTCACATGGATCCCATGGTCATCTCTGCCCGACTCGGTCCCGCCGAAGTTTACCGAATCCTGGTAGACACTGGAAGCTCAGTAAACATCCTGTTCAAACACGCATTCGACAAAATGAAGCTATCAATGAAGGATGTATCTCCCTGCGATAAACCACTACACGGTTTCACTGGGGATGCTAAGATGCCCCTCGGGCAACTGGACCTCTTTGTTGAGATTGGAAGCCATCCCCGCTCCATTGTACGGAAGCAGACGTTCGTGCTAATAGAAAACCATTCGGCCTACAACGCCTTCTTAGGAAGACCAGCCTTGTCTGACTTCCAAATTGTCCTAGCCCCATGGTGCCTAAAGATGAAGTTTCCAACGGACAATGGAATAGGGGAAGTAGAAGGAGACCAGGACATTGCTCAAGACTGCTATGTGACTGAACTTCGCAACAACCATAGGAAGGATAAAGGGAAGGGTGTAGAGATTGCCCTCTGCACGAAAAGTCTAGAAGCATAGCAACTAAAGAAAGCCCCTCCTCTTCGATATACCAGCGACCCTTTCAATGAATTAGACCCTAGGGATAAAGAGGAGGAGGCCACCGCCGAGCCTGCAGAGGCTATGGAGTTTATATCTGTAGACAAGCACGACTCAAGTAGACTATTGAAAATTGGGTCCCAACTAAAAGCCGAATTGAAGGAACAACTCATCGATTTTCTCCGCCATAACTTGGATGTATTCGCATGGTCACACGCTGACATGACCGGAATCTCCCCCGACGTAGCATGCCACGTATTAAACATTGATCCTACCAAGGAGCCCGTAAAACAAAGAAAGAGAAGTATGGGGGCCGAACGATCAGCAGCCCTCGATGAAGAAGTAAAGAATCTACTCGCCAATGACTTCATACGAGAATCTATCTACCCGGAATGGATCGCCAACCCGGTACTGGTAAAGAAGGCTAATGGGAAGTGGCGAACTTGCATTGACTTTTCCAACCTAAACGACGCCTGCTCAAAGGATTGCTTCCCACTTCCCCGAATCGACCAGCTTGTAGACAGCACAGCCGGACACGAGCTGTTATCTTTTATGGACGCATACTCAGGATATAACCAAATTCCTATGCATGCTCCCGACCAAGACCACACTAGTTTTATCACCGACCGGGGTTTGTACTGCTATAAGGTAATGCCTTTCGGATTTAAAAATGCAGGGGCCACCTACCAGCGCCTCGTCAATAAGATGTTTGCAGGGCTAATAGGGCGAACTATGGAAGTATACGTGGATGACATGCTGGTGAAGTCAAGAAAAGCCGATGATCACGTAAGCCACCTAGGCGAGATGTTTCAAGTACTTCGCCAGTATGGAATGAAGTTGAATCCTCTAAAATGCTCCTTCGGAGTGTCATCAGGAATGTTCTTAGGATTCATCGTCCATGCCAGAGGGATTGAAGCAAACCCTGAACAATTCCGAGCCCTAAAGGATATCAAGATACCTTCCACTCGAAAGGAAATGCAAAGTTTGAATGGAAAAGTGGTCGCCCTAAGCCGATTCATCTCCAAGGCAACGGACAAGTGCGTTCCCTTCTTCGAAGCTCTAAAGAAAGACAAAGGAAAGTTCGAATGGACTGACGAATGCTTAACCGCTTTCCTTAACCTAATCGAACACCTCCAGAAACCACCGGTACTCTCGACTCCAAGCGAAGGCAAAAAATTATACATATACCTTGTTGTGTCATCTCACGCCCTAAGTGCTGCCTTGGTAAGGGAAGACAAACGCACGCAGCGGCCAGTTTACTTCGTCAGCAAAAGGTTTATGGGGGCAGAAGTCAGATATCCTAAACTTGAGAAGCTAGCATACTGTTTACTAATCACGTCACGGAAACTGCGTCACTACTTCCAGTCCCATTCCATCAAAGTTATGACCGATCAACCACTGAGGCAGGTACTCCATCGGCCCGACACTTCTGGGCGACTACTTAAATGGTGCATTGAACTAAGTCAGTATGATATCACCTATCACCCTCGCACCGCCATCAAGGGACAAGCTATGGCCGACTTCATTGCAGAATTCACTACCAACGAAGATAAGGAGCAATTGGAAATAGCAGAAGATATCAAGTGGAATCTCTTTGTGGATGGTGCATCGAACGAACAAGGCTCGGGGGCAGGTGTGGTAATAATCACTCCCAGGGGGAACAAACTGCACTATGCTATAAGGTTGGAGTTCGCTGCCACCAACAACGATGCAGAAATGATGCAGTCCTTAAAACAGCAGCCCACAAACAAAAAGTGGCGGCACAATACAACTCCAAAGTCAAGCATCGTACCTTACAAGAAGGGGATCTTGTCCTCGAGCGAATCTTCCCTCGTCCTGGAGCACTAGACCCAATCTGGGATGGACCATATGTAATTCATAAAGATCTCCACAACGGAGCCTATATTTTGTCAACAGTGGACGGAGAGGTGTTCCAGAGGGCATGGAACATCCAACACCTCCATCGATACTTTTCTTAACTTGTATTGCCCATATGAAGTGAATTAACAAAGAGAATCAGTGGACGTAGGCATTTTCGTGCCGAACCACTTTAAGAAACCTTGTCTCTTTTCTAACTTGTTCCTTTGTATCTTGGCTGCTTGTTAACTTTATCCTTTTCTGTTGAACAAAATCCTGAGCATATAGCATTTCTATTCAAAGCACTTCACAACGCAACTTCACCTGGACAAGACCTAAACAGGTACTATGCGAATCTATGCCCTCGCCAATGAGACACTTTTGCTCCGGCATCCCTCTGCTGCGGGTTAACTCATTGCTCGCGACGGCCCTCAAAGCCAACTGTAATGAGCCGATTATAAGCCACCGAGAAGGCCGACTATAGCCGAGGCCGCTCAATACGGCGTTAGGCTCGCCGGCAACTGTGAACCGACTATAAGCCCCAACATAAGGTGTGGCCAGCCAGGGGAAGTTCACAGTTGACGATCGGCACCCACGCTAGCCGGCCACAGTAAATCGAATAATACCCACGATTGCGGGCCATAATGGCTCGGGTAGTTACTGTGCGCGATCACGGCTCCGTTGAGTCTTAAGTGCGGCTGTGGTAAAAAAGAATTAACTCCCCGCGGAGGCGTAAGATGGGTGACAAATGTCTCCAAGACCCACAGCTAGGGAAAGTGACTACAAAACCCGTTTGCCACGAACTTAAGCACATCGAAGGCCTTCCATGATTGGAAGTTTTACTTTTCCACATATTTCAATTTTACTTAAGAAACTTCCCTCCTATCCTCTATAACAATCCCTAAAGTACAGGATATAGAGTAGGAGATACTCGCCAATGGGTGTAGGGACTCACAATTGGATGGCAGGGCATTCAACTGCGTTCCATGCTCGGTCATACGAGATATTCAAAACTGCCATCTACAATTAGAACATGGAAGGCGGTATTTTCTTCTTTTGTGTACAAATACATGACTATAATTCGTTCACACCACACGCTAACATTGCAAGTCATGAAATTATGTTTTAAACAAGAACCTGACGTCAAACACAATTTAGTTACAAAAATATACATAGCTATATTTCTCATACGACATGTCAAAATAGCAACAAACATTCAGAAGACGACAAAATCAGCTTAAGTCAAAGAATTACACGTCAAGAATAGAGCTATTTATTACAAGTAGCAAAATATTACAACCTAAAAGTTACTTTACTGTTTTAAGACTAACATATACAACCCTGTCAAATCCACAAAAAGAGTTTTTCCAGGTATAATCAAGGGGCCGGCTGCATTGGAGTTTTATCCTTGTCCTGTTGCCCACCTGTCCAGACAGAGAAAGGATTCATTAGTGAGAAGCAACCAAGTTAATGGGGAAACTAAAAAAAGGAAGACTTATCAGCACCTGCTTCTTGGCCATCCTGGTCGTCATCCTCTACTTGCACACCTGCCTCCTCAGCAGCAAGCAACCGCATACCCTCCTTCACCGCCACCTTCTCCTCCTTGGTAAACTGGGAAGTGACCACATCCATGCTAAAGGCCATGCCACCCTCTTTATCCGCATCAGCCTTAGCCTCCTCCAGAGCCCGAAGATAAATCTTAGCCATGACCCTAGGATAATCATCCATCCAGGATAGGTTGCCCTGCTTCCAAGTTCGGAAGTACATGTCCTGAAGCATTTCGTACATCATCCCCTCATTCTCCTCAAACTCCCTTATCCGGGCCTCGGAAGCCGACAACCTTTCAACGGCGGCATCGCTCTCCGATCGGTATCTCAAGCAGTCAACCAGAAGGGATTTCCGCATCACCTCCATCTCCTCCCTCAACTTGGCTTGAGCAAGCTCTGCAGCCTCAAGTTTCCCGGATAGCTCCTCCACCTGCTCAAGATCCGCTTTCCGAACCTCGTCCACCGTGGCAATGGCGATGTCGATCCGTTCCTTGCAAGTAGCTTCCATTTTCCGTAGTTCGGCCTGGCTGGCCTCCTCCATGGTTTTCTTTAGTCGTCCAGAAGCAGCCTCATGCTGAGAAATCTGAATGGCCTGATCCGCAAGCTGTTTGGCCTGATCCGAAACCACCAATCGTAGTCGGATGTTGGCACTCCCAATCTCCTCTCCGGCCTTAACTAGCCGGGCATGATGCCCCATCAGCTTCTTAGTCTCCTCCGCCACCCGATCAATATTAGCCTTGGCCTCATCTCCCATAGTAATTATCCGAGTAGTGAGTAAATCGAGATCTAAGGATTTAGCCTCATCAAGCACCCGTACCATGGGATTGCGGGGAAGAAGGTGCTCACCGGTGACCTCGTCAAAGGTAATATCATGGGAACTTGGATCCAGATCAGGATGACCCGCAAATGGATTTCGAGCTAAGTCCGGACGATCAATTTGAATAACGGTAGGATTTTCAGACGGGTGCGGAGAGGGTACGAATTCGGTATCCTCCTCCGTGATGTCATGAAGAGGCTGAGCTGGGGCTGAGGACCAAGTGAAGGTTCAGATAAGGGATGACCCCTCTTTCTCTTTTGAATATCCTCTTCAATAACCCCGAGAAGAGGACAGTAGCCAACTACATCCCCGGGACAGTGGGTTGAAGGCTTCGGCTTGGCGGAAGCTTTGGAGAGCTTGTATTGTTCAAGCCTATGCCGAAGATCTGAGGCCTTAGCCGTTTTACCTGCTCCTGATATGAAGAACAAGTGTCACAAACTTACATTGATCCATAATTCGAGAAACGCGGCAAATTAAAAGTTAAAAGAGGAAAGGAAACGCATTTGTTATACAAACCCTGGGGAGGAGTAGGATACTGGAATAAGTCCTGCATTTCATTCCAGGACGGGAGCGGATCATAAAATATTCCTAAGTCCCTATCATAAATGGAGCCTGCAGGAGTCAAAAGTTCACCTTGAGTCGTCGGAGCCACCTTGGCTGGAATAGTCTGAGAAGACTCGCCTGCACCGGTCCTGGCCTTATCAGCTTTCCCGGATTTCTCTACCAAAGTCGTTTCTTCGTCCAGCCCTTCGAAAGCTTGGTGGAATGCATCATCCGTCCACTCCTGAATCTCGCCCGCTTGCCCAGGAAGCAAGGCCCCGATACCATCACCACCTTCCCGGTCATCTCCACCCTCACCTCTCTCCTCCTCTACGTCTTCCTCCCCCTGGGTAAGTGGACAATTGCTGGGGGAAGGACCGTCCGACTTCTTAAGTTTCTTGCCTCCGACAGCTAGAGGTTTTGTGAAAGGTTTTCTCTTGCCACTCTCTACTGTAACACCTCCCTTAGCTTGAGCAGCCGCCCTCTCCTCCGCCGTTTCCCTCTGCTTGACTACTGACTGCTGTGGAAGGATCAAATTATACTCCAGAAGGGTCGCATTTCTGATCAGGTAGGCAGCTGATCTATCTCTCCCGGGGATAGCTTCTATCTCAACCGCCGTCTGAACCAGGCGATCAGTCTCCACAACCGCAAAGCCACCTGTCGCTAGCAAAAATGGAAACATATGAGAAGAAGCATCGCAACTAGAATGGAAATTATAAATAAAGCATCGACTTACATCCAGAGGTGAAACGCCGAATCGAAACAGAGTCGTCCCTGACGAAGAACCACTCCTTCTTGAACATGTTGTACTTAGAATACAGATCCAAGACCGGCTTGAAGGTTACAGCCAACTCCAAGCTGATATATGGGGACCCCTTCTTATAGCCCCTCAGATTATATATGTACCGGATCTCCCGGTTGGAAAGAGCACGCCCATACTTCCTCTGGAAGATGACAAAGAGGCTCACCAATATAGTATAGGAGTTAGGTTGAAGCTGGAATGGGACCACCTTTAGATATGTAAGGAAGCTGGCTACCCAAGCATTAAGAGGCGGGATGGCACCACACATGCAGTGGTATCTGCTGTAGGCAAAGTACCCTTCGGGAGGGTCGTATGGCATAACTTCTCTCTCTGGCAACAGCATTCGCGCCCTATCGATTCCAAAAGAACGGGAGATGACATCAAGCTGCTCTTCCTTAAGGGAGCTGGGAAAGCAATCGGGCGGGGAGTTCAGAAGCTCCTGAGGGCCGTACCCGTCCATTAGTGATCTCGGGGTAGATCCGTGACGTTCCTGTCCTGGCTGAGCAGGGGGCACTGCGGAAGATTCTCCTTCGCCCTGAGACCTCTTTTTATCTGATCGAGTTTCTGCTTTGCGAGACATTATCTACAACGTCGAAAAACATATTGTTAAAACAGAGGATATAAACAAGCAAGTCTATATAAAGTCCATCCAACACAAAAGTCCGTCCAGTAAAACAAGGTTCATTCGGTACTCCCAATACCAGAGTTTCGTTCGATATTCGAGCATAAGGTACATTTGGCACTCATTCGAGCCAAGCGTCGTTCGTCAATTAAAACCCACATTCCATTCGGTAAAACTGAAGAAAACTCGTTCGGCATCCTAACACAAAAGGGCATTCGGCAGAATAGACCCTCACCTGATTCGGCAAAAGTCTTTGGTTCGGCTAGCACTGTGATTCGGCAAAGGCGAGGGAATGGTTCGGCTGATATAAAAAAAAACGGTGACGTGAGGCCCGTACTTATAGGCGAGCACGAGGCGACCGGACCAAACGGTTGGCACTTTGGACCAAACGGGCTATCCAAATAACAAAGCATGGCATCACTGGCGTATGCCCCCACTTTGGGGGGCAAATGTTGGACGTGTTCTCGCCCAGAAGATCTCGAGACCAAGAAGCTTGATTCATCCATCGAGGCTTGCCTAAATTCATTCGGCATTCTCGTCTCACAGAGCCCATTCGACAGTCTCAAGGAACACATTCGACATCCATATCTCACAGAGCCCATTCGGCGGTCTCGTCCCAAGGAACTCATTCGGCATCCATATCTCACAGAGCCCATTCGGCAGTCTCGTCTCAAGGAGCTCATTCGGCATTCTCATCTCACAGCTGGACCAACCAACCTCCTTCAAACCAATGCCGAACCAACCCCCTTCAACACTGCCGAACCAACCTCCTTCAAACTGCCGAACCAACCTGCCTCCAAACCAATGCCGGACCAACTCGATGCCATCTCCATGCCGGACCAATCATCACCGGACCAAATGCTACCGAACCAAGACGTGTCAGGCCAGATCGCGTCAGCCCAGGCCCATCAGCAGCTGTACACATCCAGGACCCCTACCCCCAACATCACTCTATATATAGAGGGGCAGGGGTACAACAATGGGGACAAGTTTGAGAGCTCAAGCACGGAGAGAACTTTCAAATAACTTTCTTTTACTTGTATCAAAGCTTTGTACTTGTAATCAAAACGAGAGAAGAGAAATAACATATAAAGTGGACGTAGGCACATTCTGGCTGAACCACTATAAATCTGCGTGTCTTTTTACAGTTTAGCCCCTGCTTTTCATATATTTGCATAAATCTCCAAAATCACTAAGAACAACATAAGATCTACTAAATCATACGACTTTGAGGTATTTGTCCATTTTTTGTGCAAACAATATATATATATATATGTGTGTGTGTGTGTGTGTGTGTGTGTGTGCACGCGCGCGCATGTGTAACATGATAATCCATGAAGGGTATAATGTGTCCGTATATAGATGTTGAGATCTACATTACAATGGAACATTAGCACATTTTGTGTATACAGTAATTCATCCAAATATGTGCTTGTACAATATGGAAAAATAATATATTAATATCTGTAAATGAATACACCCACATACATACATACATACATATATATATATATATATATTGATAAATAAAACGGTTTCTATCATAATAAATTAATGTAAAATAATTATATGAAAAATTATAATTTTTATAATTTATAAAATATGGAAACACATTTTGGGCTTAAAAATAATTTATGAAATTTTCTTAATTAAAATAATATTTATTATTAAATTATTGATAACAGCCTGAAATCAAATTAATTCTTAAAAATATGAAATCAAGTTGGAAAATTCTAAAACTTTTCCTAAAGGTAATTGACACATAGGCAGAGTAAAATTTATGGAATTTTATCAATTGAAATTATATTTTTAATTAAATAATTGATTACAGGCCAAAATAAATTAATTGTAAAAGTTACTAAATTAAGTTATAAAATTTAAAAATTTTCTAATGGCACCCGAGACAATTTAAGGCTTAAAAAAATTTCTAGAATTTTCTCGATTGAAATTATATTTTTAATTAAACAACTAATTGCAGGCCGAAAGTAAATTAATTTTGAAAATATTAAATTAATATTAAAAATCTTAAAATTTATCGATAAGCTTCTTGTATGGTGCAACAGATTTAAAATAATATAAAACTGAAATTTTGAACCATTAATTATTTTATACATAATAAACAACACACATAATCATTAAATAATAATAAAATATTTACATACATATTTAATAAAATATTTTTATATTTTATGATTCATAATAAGTATAAATCATCATAAGAAAATATTAAGATCAAATATATAAGATATATAATCATATACAAAATTACACATATTGACAATTTGTAGATCTCTATACATTTAGTCTATATATATATAAATTTAAAAATTCAATTTCTTTAAAAAGTTAATTCAACGATAAATCAATATACAAAATATTAAACAAGCACATAACCAATCCAATCGTAGAAAATACATGTACCCACAAAAATCTCACATAATCTAAACAATAAACAAATCCAAATTCAAATAGTTGATTTGGATGTAAATAAACTTTTATATGATAATCTTGATATCAAAAAAATAATAATAAATGAAAGTTCACCTCTTAATGAAGCCTTCGAGTCCACATTAAACAATGATTTCTCTTCTTAGAACAATTCCCACTCCGTCATGTTGCTAATCAAGGATTGGAGACCTTCTACTATAAATTAGTATATTTTATAATTTGAATTGGATTTGATAATTTTTTGGGATTGTTTTGGAGGATAGTTGCTTTCATTAAAATGAGGAATAAGAAGAAAAAATTGGTGGCTCAAAAATATAATTAGTGTTAGATTAGAGTTTTGAGATTAGTATTTTTATGCATAGGGTAAAGAAAAATATGTAAGTTTCTTACTAGGTCTAAGCCACACATCTCCAAACTCTAATCCTATATTGTAGCCACCTCCAATCTCTCTCAAACCAATGTCGATCCTCTCCAAATCTCATGGGTTATGAGCCCATTTAACCCAAATTAAATTATTGATATCTCATATCGATCAATATATTCATAACTTTTATAAATATATGCAGCAATTTTACTTCTCAAATCACATTCAGATTTCATAATCATATATCTAAATATTAATTAATTTATTTAATTTATAACAATTATAAACTAATTAAATTGTTTGGTCTAAAGAAAATTCATCGTTTCGGTTGTGTGACTCTTGGGTGTAAATTCGGTCACTGATTAACGTCAAACTACTCGAACGTTAACATTCACACTTCACTTAGTAGGTGGTGTGATAATATGGCCAAATTTATTGCTTACTTATTTTCGAAAAAAATCTCATTTTAATGTAATAAGCATTACGTAGTTGTGATAATTATTTACACCAATTCTCTTTGTCAAAACTATAGCACTTTGAGCATATTGAGTTTAGTAATGGTTAAAATTTCAATATCGTCCACATTCAACTCTATAGTCCAAACACAAATTCTTTGGTTCAATAAAATAGTTATTATTAACTAAACTACTCTGCCTAGATATTTTGACTTCGGGTTGAATTGAGTTGACCGTCATACTAACCTCATATAACCGAGAAGATGAATCCTCTCTTGAATAGTGCTTCACTTCCAATATTTCTATTCGACCCAACTGTAGTAAATGGATGTACTATTATGTTTTAATTATCTACTCTATCAATTAACTCTCTCTAGCACTAATAAACAATTTATCATGTCGAACAATTCGGAGTATGTCTCTTGACTTCCAGTGAGCACTTAGTTCTAACATGAACTTTATAGTGACATTGTCATCATATAACTATGTTATGGGATTCTTACCATTTGGAATCACCCTCGGCTTAGTTGCAAATTTGTGCATTTATTATATATATATATACATATATTTTATTGTGGCGATATTCAAGTTAATAAATCAGCCACAATCTCTTCTATTTGGAATATTTCCAACTTAAAGATTGTTAATTTGAATTTTTATTGACATATTATACTCAATAACATTTATGGAGTTTGAGTTCGAACACTCTTTCATGAGGAGTTCGTTGTTTTTGTAAACGATTGTTTAGTATTTCATAAATATACAAGAAAAAATCAAACAACTATTTAGTGATATCAATTTGGATTTGATATTCGCTTCATGTATCAAATATATAAAAAAATCACGATATCGTTGATATCATAACATGTATGATAATTCCTATTACCAATGCATATGGAACTTATCTCACATGTTTCGTATTAAACAATTTAATAAGGTGTCTTTGCATATCAATTTGGGACATTCCCAATATCTTTTATACTCACTATAAATGACATCATGTACAATCCAAAGTTGAGTATTAAAACAATTAAAGTTGATTTGTGTTGTTTACTTATAGTTTAGAAATATCAATGTACCTTTTGACTTTCTTACTTATGAGCACATGCTTCCTCTACATTTTGATTGACAGTCAAACTATTTGATATTTTCATAAAAATGTTTATTCAATTTTAATGCTTATAAAATGATACTTTCTATCAATCCTTGAATCATATCCAAAATCCCACAAACTTAATATCGCTCCCACTAGCTTTAAGACACTTTGTTTATTACGTGAAAACAGTCTAGTTTAAATCTATATTTAGAAATTTCTGTTTCAACACCTGTATACGAAAACCTAATGTCATACTTGGTAATAATTTTGTGAGTAAATCCGAATTATATTGAGTACATTGAATAGTGAATCTATTACGTTAATTTCAACAATTGAAATTTACCAGGTTATTCTTATCAACGTTGCCCACTAAATTCCAACAGCATTAGTCTCTTAAAGACACAATTGCGGCTGATGGATCACATCCCTTTGGATATGACTACCAAAATCATAATGTACATGGAATCCCTTTAGATTTGTGTATCATACCATATCATGGATTCAATACTCTTGATGGCTTAATTGACAACTGGGGGTTAACTATTCTCAACATTGATAAGAAACTCGTAGTTTCTCTTCATTATGCGAGAATACTTATTGGACATTCTAATGCGATGTATTCAATTATGTTAGGTTAATTTCATTTTAACCCATATAATAAATTTTATCTTTGGATCATATCCACATAATTTCTCAAAGAGATCTTTCACAATGAAGTTGGTATGTCTTGAAACAACAATTGTTCCTCAGTGCAATGGAATAGGTATTCATAAACACTTTATGAATTGCCTTTTATATATAACTGATTTGGTTTTAGTTTAAAAAACTTATGTTCAAAACATAAATATGCCATCTAATGATAGACTTTTCCAAACTCCTTTTAGGGAGATTCATACAAGATCCCTTACAAACAATTACTATGTGCAAGCTTTCGACTCCCACATTATGCCAACTCCTTGACCTAGGATATGTTGTGGTTTCTGATAAACTCTTATCTTATATGTTTTGGAAACTACTATTTATATAAAATAATATTAACCTTATGTACCACTCTTAAGTACATAACCTTATAAAAAATTAACTCAACTTCAATCATTATTAGTCATACTTTGTCTAACAAAGTTCGATTGCTCCTTATCGATGCATCATTTTGTATCACATGGAGGAGTGACTTTTGAGATTGAATCTTTATTCATTTTTAGGTACATTCAAAACCTTTTCCAATATACTTACTTATTCGATCAAATAAAATCTTTTCTATCGCATGTTATTTTATTTACTTATGTTCTATACTCTATGAGTTTACCATAGACATACTACATGTGTATCAAATACATAAGTTCATTTCGGTGATAACTTATCGGTAAATACGACCAAGTATGTGGAACTGTTTTGGTATTGACTTATGATTGTGTACATCTATATGTATCAATCGTAGAGTTCATCAACTCTTATGATGATTCCACTAAATGGGTGCATAGCCCTTAATTGTTTGAGATATAATTAACCAATATCATATGATTTATAATCATATAATAAAATTATTTCTCAAAACTACGATTTAGTCTATGATTCATAATCATATAATATAATATGTTCGGTATGTTTTACGGAAAACAATTTTCATAATATGATGCAATTAATAAGTGCTATATGGTATGCTCCCACTATTTTTGTCTTTACTATAATAGCATACTAAATTCGAAGGTCCATCATTCACTTAATATAGATTTATTTCACATATCACAACTAGTTTATAGTGGCGAGTTCTTTGATCAACTATCTTGAAACCATAGAAACAAATCTCATAGAAAACAATTTTCTATACTAAAATACATTTCGAAACAAAAATCATATTTCTTATTCCAATGTTAAGTATCAATCGCTATTATTACAATTCTCGTTTTCGATGTTTCTTTATGAAGCAGAAGTGACTATTCACTCTCTTCATCCCAACTATACTTTAAATCATATTTACTCTTGTACATTCATTATTCTTTCTAAATGGTCGAACCATTCAAAAGAATTCTCTTACTATAATATCATAACGAATTCTTTACAAAAGCCCACTCGATCATCCTTAACATTTAAGGACATCAAATTTGTTGCCCTCTGCGGAAACTGATCAAAGTGATATTTCAGCGATCGACTTCTTAGATTTATCTTGTAGTTTTGGTCTAGTGTTACAGTTAACACATTACGATCCTTTTGTAATCAATCAAATTGAATACTTTCTCTTACACTAAGGTTTATTTAGTTTTTTGGATGAACTAATTTTATCGAAATATTGTACATTACAAACTTTGACCTTTCACTATATAACATTTATATGTGAATGTATATGAATCAAATATCCATAGTCTTTTTTTTTTGATGGGGAACCTTAAGATCATGGTATTCATTGATACTCAGTTAAGTAAACCCCACGCCGTGTGTCTACCCCGCTTTTATTTAGTCGTCGCACACGGATGCTTAACGTTGAAACTCCCACTGATGGTTTGGCGCTGGGATTCGAACCTGCCCGGACACAGTCCTTTGGTTCCCATCTCCCAGCTCCCAAACCAACCGAGCTACGAACGGCGGGTAAATATCCATAGTCTTGTATTGCTTTTAGAGTTCAAAATTCTTAAAATGCAATACATGGTCTGGACCAAATAAATGTGTAAGTGACCAAAGTACAAATGTAATTAGTAGTGGTAATATCAGGCACTTGCATGAGTGTTGAAACGCTAACATGCAATAATCTTTTATTGGTGGGTATATGTCATATTCCTATTTGTCAATCCTCATTTCATTTGTATATCTTAATAGATAAACATTTTATCAATATTATAAAATGCATAAATTTATCAATATAGATTATTATAACATTATATAGCATATGTTCTTACAATATTAGAAAGGTTAAATGTTATCATTTCATTTTTCTAATAAGGCTCCCACCAACCTTTTATGTTTCACCAAACCTTAAGTGAAACATAGAAGTCTTTCGACTTCACTAGTGGGTGTTAAGACTCATCTATCTTGGAATTCTGACATTGAGTTTGCTCAACAAGTCATAGCTTCATGGATGATGGGTAAATCCTTATCGGTTGTATCACATACAACTCCTAACCCATGTTTCCTTGTCCTAATCTTATTTTGTCCTTGAGTTTTCTCAACAAACCGAAAGAGATTATTCAGTCGTACCTACCATATCTCGACTGCCAAAATATAGTATATGTATCTAGAGTTTGCTCAACAAATACATATAGTTATCTTACCTCGTCTATTCAATATATCAATAATACTACACATAACATCCCTAGCATGAGTTTGCACAACAACCAAGGGATATGCAAGTAATTTACGAAAGAGGACAACATAATATCGAAGATTCATAATCTTCAGTATATTATATTGAGTGATATCGACTTATTGAATAATGTATTACTTATGAAATATCCTCGTGATTCAAGTGTCAAGCACATCTAAAATCACGGTATATGTACAATACGTATGTATTTATTCTTTAATTCTATTTAAGGTTTATTTAATGTTCCACATTTAGTTTATACATTCATATTACATAAGTTTTATTATTATACAACTTTTATATTTTATATTACTTATATAATAGACTTATGTATAACATTGTATTAATTAAATCTTATTTAATTAATGTTAACTAATTTTATATCGATATAAAGTTTATATTTAATATTTAATATATACTATAACCTTTATAGCATAACACATATATCATAAACATGTGTATATTATTTAATTAATTAACTTTTAATTTTTTAAAGAAAAATGTTATTGATTAACCTTTAATTAATTTATTTAACTAATCAATTTTAATTAAATTATATTAACTTCAGTATTTATCTTATATAAGTACATGTATACTTACATCATCTAAAACATTTTTAAAATAACATAACATATATCGACATATATAATACATGCATATAAGTACAAATTAATCAACTCGTTTAATTTATTTATTTTATTAATCTTATTAATAAATTTTGAATTTTGAAATTCAATATTCAAATAGTTTCAAACAATTTGAAATTTCCATTACTTTTTCAAACATTTTGAAAATTTATGTTATATTCTAACCTTTTGTAATAAACATGTTTTTATTTTAAGTTTAACATTTAAATTTAAAATCTTGTCTTAATTTTCAAAACTTATTTGAAAATTAGCCCAAGGCTAAATCCAAATTGGACCTTTTCTATTACAGGCAACCTTTGGGCTCGCTTCACCTTTCAGGCCAGGCTGCAAACCAGGTGATAGAATAATTGATTGCCCAATTCTAATCCAAGACATTACCTTTTTAGACACCGTACTTATTGGGCAAGCTTAATTAGTTAGCCCTAATATGACAAATATAGAGCGCATAGACTATTGGGTTCTAATACCATTGAAAAAACCATGTTTGTCCGCAACGGAAGAAATGGGTGAACTTCAATTTTTTTTACCTTATTGGATCTTAGTTGAGCCTACGAAGCCTAATTTAATTCGAACATTTCTAGATTTGTTTTAAAAAATCATTTATTTTATTTAAATTAGTTAAAGGGAAGTTTAAATAAATTTAATAAATGTATAGTGTATCAAATAGATTTAACATTTACTAATAAGAGTTAATATATATAGGGAAGGAAACATTTCGTTTCTTTTCATAAAACAAGTAATTATTTAAGAGCATTAATTGCATTAAATGGGGAGATGACCCTTTCATTTTTCTCTTTAATTTGAATTGATTGATTAAATTTAATTTACATATATATATATATGTATCAAATATATACATGTATACATATGTATGTATGTATGTATGTGTGTGTGTATATATATATATATTTGTGTGTGTGTAAATGTCTAACATGATAATCCATGAAGGGTAATGTATCCGTATATGCATGTTGGGATTTACATTACAACAGACACATTAGCTTATTTTGTGTGTACTGTAATTTGTCCAAATATGTTCTTGTACAATATGGAAAAATAAGATATCAATATATGTAAATGAATATACATACATATGTACATTATATATATATATTATTAAATAAACAATTTCTACCGTAATAAATTAATGTAAAATTATAGGTTTTATAATTTTAGAAAATATGGAAACACATTTTGTTCTTAAAAATAATTTATGGAGTTTTCTCAATTAAAATAATATTTATCATTAAATAATTGATAACAGCTGTAACAACTCACTTTTCCATACAGTTTAAGCAATAATAAACCACACATGTCCAACCCAAATTGAACGGAAAGGCGGATAGTTAGGGAAAAAGAAAGAAGAAACTAAACAACATAGAATCTCATAGCGAAAGGAATAATCTATAATAGATAACAAATCTTTACACAGAAATGAAATTGTAATATATGTTTATACAAACATCAGTCGGAGAATACTAACCTATTTCATCCCGGACAGTTGTAACAACCTATCCTCACAATTACTGAATAATAAACAATAATGAATGTAACAGAAAAATAATCATGTACGTGCATACGTCTCTGGCCCCAGCTTTCCTCCTGAAGCTCCAAACATCCAGCTAAACCTGAAAATATGCTCGGTCTGACCCGAGCATTTTAGGAAAACAACGCCCGGGTCAGTTTGGTAAAACCAGCGTGAGAACACAATCAAATGGATTCTTAAAGTTTAAATAAACCTTTTAAAACAAAGGTATTTCTTAAGACCACGCCGCACATAAATACGAATGGGTTTTGCCTTTATGATAACCAAACCCTTTTCATATAAAATCCAATGATATTATAATAATGTCTAAGGGTGAAAATAATAATAAACAAGTAGCTGTGATGCTCGTGAGTGTACATCACAACAATACTAGGTATATAATTGAAAATCGATAAGGCACGTTTCCTAATTTTGTAGGATTTCCATGGAGGTGCTCTTAGGACTTCGAGGAATGGTCCTCCTACACAAGGATCGGAGATATCCTTCTGAAGCAGCATAAATCCCTAGTGATGTACCATAGGAAAAACATAGCTGGTCTTGCTAAGACCGACTGCATTGCCCCATGCTATATAACTACAGTAAGTGACAACTAGAAGGAGCCGACTACACCTTATGGGTTTGCCAAACCTACTGGCCATGCCTCCTATCTCTGGTTTTAGTCATTCCCGCAGATGAGGCTATGTCCGACATTCTAGCTCATGCACCGCCATCAAAATAGATAATGGAATCCAACATGGATTCCAATACCCCAACGGGTCTCGGAATCACACATAGATTCCCATGTCTCAATTAGATCTTGGCATCACACCCGGATTCCCATACCCCAACGGGTCTCGGAGTCACACATTGATCCCAACATCTCAATATATCACGAATCTCCTCCTTAGAACCATATATGGTGTAACAACCCACTATTTTGGACCATTCAAATCGACAATAAAACCACACATGTAGGACTTGAATAATTCAAAACAATAGATTGTAAATAAATTTGGAGCAAATAAAACCAATCACAGAATCACAGACACAGAATATCAGAATAACTCGCAACGAAAATAAAAATACATAGTGGTTCATGAAGCCACTACAATACATAGTCTCAAAACAGATACAAAATACCGTAGTCTGAAAAATAGATACAACAGAAGTCTAAATACATAAGTTCACAAATACATAAGCAAAGCTGAATGAAATAACTGAAATGGAAATAGACAACAAGATAGACAGATAAACTCCAGCAAATCTCTAGCTCCAGAAGATGAATCCAAAGCTGTGATACTCAGGATGACCCGAGCGTAAAGCAAAACACAAAACACTCGAGGAGGACATACATACTTATACAATGTAAATCAACTCAAGTGAACTGTAATAGAAATGCATCAATAACTTAAAGGATGCTTAGGATCGCCCATCCTCTAAGGATCCGTTAAACTATCTACTATGTAGTAAGATACGCTATTATAATAATGTCTAAATTAAAGTAAACTATTTAAAAATAGCGTTAAGGCTTTACATTTTCCACCTTAACACATTTTTAGGTGTGCCAATAGTCTATACAGTTTCGTAATACCCCGTAAACTGGAGCTGCCAAAGGATACCCCATAGGTACGACACAAATCAAACTCGTAGTAAAGGACGCTATGGTAGGTGACACGACACAACTAGGCAATGCCAGGGTAGATATACCAATTACGCATCCGGACTGTTGGTAACGCAAAGCCGCAGTAATCGCCCAACTCGAGCCACACTCCCGAATCAAGGGGTGCACCCAATCAATCACAAAGTAATAGAATGGTATACGATGGACTGTGTCTGATAAGAGGAGCTACCTCATTAGCACGGAATCGCTCCTGTTTTAGCCACCTTATGCTAACTCACGGGAGTTAGGTCCACGTAAATACCTAAGGATCGTCGCCACCATCCTACTTCATTCTGGAATCTCCACCGCGTCACAGTTGTTAAAGTGGTTTTCGGTATCGACAGAGAGTATGTCCATATCCGATCCCGGTCTCTTTAACAACCAATCGTTATTATAACCCGTGGTTATAAAATTCAAAATGGTTTATATTTCAAATCAGAACATATTCATTTTAAACCCTTTAAATCCAAAGTCAATATCTTTCAAAACATTATTCATTTCCAAAGTTGTAGCATTTCTAAGTTCATTCATTCAATTATAACAGTTTCAAAAACATTGTAATTTTAGCATTCGTAACACTTTGAAAATATGATAATACATATATTAGCATTCGAAAATATCATCTTTTCAGAAACAGCATCACTTAGAAAATGTTACTGTACTTAGTAGTATTTCAGAAATATAGTCTTTTTCAGAAACAGCAGCACTTAGAAAACGTTACTGCAGATATAGTATTATTTCAAAAAACAGTACATCTTCAGAACTGGTAGCACTTAGAAACCGCTACTGTACAGATAGTAGTATTTGGAAAAACAGTACATTTTCAGAAACAGCAGCACTTATAAAATGCTACCTTAAAACCACAACATTTCAGAAATGCTGCCAATACAATTCTGAGATTTTCTATAACATTTCAGAAACATTATAATTTTAGTTTTTCACCATTTTTAACTTATAAAACATATATCACTTTTCAAAATTATTTATTTGGGTATCATTTCACTTATGATTTAAATAAATAAAATTTTTATAAATAAAATATCCAATTAAGCCATAATTCATTTATTAAGTCAAATTTACATTTAAATTGCTTAACTTTTAATTTAACAAACAACTAGACATTTTATTTACTTTTAAAAATATCCATTTCATAAATAAAATAATTTATTACTAATTTAAGCCTAAAATTCCATTCCAAATCAAATTTTCAATTATTAAGTTAAATCACATTTTAAATTTACATTTTTAATCATTTATTGATTCATACAATTTTAACTTATAGAAATTCACTATAAAATTTATTTAAATTATTTAAACCAATTTAAGTTAAAATCTCATATATTATATATTCCAAATACTTAGAATTTTTAGAAAAATCTTTATATTTAAAATTAACCATGGGTCTGTATAATATTTTCTAACCTAGGTCAAGTGGATATGGATATATATCATTTCAATCCGAAATATAAAATCCCGGGTTTGATCATTTCAAACCCGCAATCCCAAGTCAAATAAAAATCGCTCGAGCCTATCATTTCAACTCATAACGAATTTTTGTTATTTTAAAGTCCGTTCGGGTATGTATCATTTCAACCCATAGTGAGGGAACTTGTAGTGTGAGAAACAGAAATATAAATAAACAGTAAAACATAGCATGTCATATCAGGTGATTAAATTGGTATATAATCAGGTATATAATTAGGTTATAACATCATATAATACCACATCACAGGCATATATGAAATTACTATCATCATGGCATATCACTACTACAATTCACATGACTTTGTTTCACAATTTTTATAAGTACGAAGTCGAGAGTGATAACTCACCTTTTTAAAGCTAGAGATGACAATTCAAAACACAGAATAAACTCCGAAAAAGCACGACAAAGCACGAATCAGATTAGAGGAGAAGTAGCACCCAAATCCAAATCTTGTAACGAATAAAAATAGAATATATATATATATAAGTACATATTCAACACAAGAAAATAAATCAAAACAATGTATAAATATGAATCAAAATGAAGCAAAGCAGACTCCACCAAGGCAAGTAGGCTCGGCCACTTTGCAAATTGGCTAGACACATGACAATATGGCTCGGCCATGACTTGTTTTGAGGCATATAGGTTCGGCCATGATCACACAAACACGGCTAGGCAAGGGTAGATGAAAAGGTGGCAAGTCAAAAGTCATGGAAGGTAAAGAGTCAAAGGAGATGGTGCCTATTGGGTTCGGCTTTAACACTTTGGGTTCGGCCATAGGTGCTATGGGTTCGGCCCTATGCTAATGTTTGGATCAAGGCACTAAAGTCACGGCTATAGGTTCATGGATGGTCATGGTCAAGAAAATAGGAGATGGTGGAAAGATGATGGCCGAGGCTAGTAAGGAGGAAGGTGATGTTTAGAGGAGTTCGGCTATGGTTTGAAGTATGGTATGGTGATGGATTTGGATCTATTGGTCACGGCAACAACATGGGGTGATGGTGGGATGGTGGAGGCCGGTCATGGTTAGTGGTGTGGTGGAGGAGATGGTCGGCTTAGGGATGGGAATGGTGATGGCCGAACTTGCTTGCAACAAAAGAAAAAGAAATGAGAAAAAAGAAAAGAGAAGAGGAAGCCATGGAAAAACTTACTTTAATTTTTGTTTGTTAGGAATGAAATGAGAAAGAGGAGATGGGAAACACAATGCTATGTACGGCTAAGGCAAGTAACACACGGCTAATCAAAGGAAAAGGAAGAGACATTATTCACATTAAAGAAAAGAAACATAAGTCTTTTGGAATTTCCAAGCCCATTTGTCAAGCCCAAAACAAAACAAACTCAACTCAAATAAAAAAAACAAAGTCCAAAACTAAAATAAAATAGAAAATAACATAGAAAATAGACAATAAACTACTAAAAATAATTGCGTGTAAAACGCTGAAATTTATCAATTTAAAAAGTATAAAACAGAATTTAACAAAACGAAAAGCAGAACGAATATCAGAATCAAATTCAGCTTAAGAGAAAAAGACTGGAAATTTAAATTCAAATTTAAAATTTCAACTGAACCCAAAGTTTGAATAAAGTTGAACAAAATATAATATTTCCAGAAAATCATTATTTTATTATATTTGGAAAATAAATTATAACTAAAAATCCAAAATACATTGGAAAATTCCAAAATTTCAATTTTTAAATGTTTTAAAAATCAAAGTTTCAAATAAAATTCAAATAAAATATTTGTTAAAATTATGGGTTGTTACATATGGTTTTTGGAGTGGTCACGGGTTTCGACTCATCTCTTACAAGTACACTCTTCCGCTTCCCAAGTGCTCCACAAAACCAAACGCCGATTTCTAGAATGCTTAATACCAGTTCTTTAGGAAATAATCAGACAATACATAAAGCGGGGATCACCCCCTAACTGTTTAAGTGGACGGATCTCCTTATCATTTGTCCTAAAAGAATGAAACGATTTTATACGTACAGTATTGCACCCCTGATTGTAACTATAACATATAATCCTTGTGTTTCTCCAAGATATTTCCAGAGTTAAAATCCTTCAGTGTTAAGTAGGGAATATTTCCGTACCACCAAAATTAAGAAGGATTACATATTTAGGCCAAGATTTGATAGTCAGTTATTCAACTATCAAATAAACAAACATTCAAAATAAAGATTATATTTCCCACGGAAATCACTAAGCCTCTAAAACTAATCTTTCATTAATTTAAAATTACATTTCAAATACTTGGAAATCACTTCCATGGGATAAGTATATCACAAACCACTATATTCTTAATACTTAGAAAATATAACCATACATTGTTTAAAATAATTTAAATTAATAAATTATTATTTAAACATACCTCTATTCCATTCAATTTAAATCTCATTTAAAATAATAACTTTAAAATCACATTAATAATATATTAAATTAATTTTAAACACTATTATTGTATTAATAAGTTAACCTCTAAACAATATTAGGGTAATAATTCATTAACTTTAAATAATATTAATATGATAATTAATTAACCTATAAATATAATTAAATAACTTAAATCAATATAATTAAATAACCTTAATTAATAATTAAAGTATAGTTGAATCATTTTAAATAAATAATTAAATTAAAACATTTTTAAACAATAACTAAATAACTTTAAAATAATAATTAAACTTTCTTAAAAAACATTAAGAAATAACCTTTAAGGATCTTATTAGTAAAATAATTAACTTAAATCATTATCAAAAACAATCATAAATTATCTTTAAAATATTATTAATAAAGAATTATTGCCTTTTTAAAATATTATTATTAAATAATAATTATCTTTAAACCTTATAATAAAAATAATTATTCTTAAAATAGCTTTCAAATCAATAATTAGTTTTTCAAATTTGAAGGAGGCTTAACGATCACCATGGTATTTAAATAAGCTACCATATTATTCAATTTAACCTTCAAGTTAATAATAGATATTTATATAATCCACGACTACGTAAATAAATTTCATACTCAACCGTCATTGGTTAACATATCACTTATTCAAAGTGGCATATCAATTTATCGATATAATTAGATGTCTAAAGCTATGAGATATATAGTAGAACAGGGATTTATTCTGCTAATTAAATATCAAATTATTTTAATCAGCGGAATGGTATTTTATTCCGCTAAACAGATGTCCAATTACCATATTCAATCTAGTTTAACTCAATAGTATTTTATTTGGTCGAATAAGCATCAATAAATAAGGCATGTAAATTTAAATGACCTTATTATTTAGAATAATGTAATTTAAATTCAGTCGTTTTCATATTCCCTAAATTTACACATGCCTAAAATCTACATCACTATGTTGTACTCGTTCCTACGAATTTAGTATCGAAGACCGCTGTTTAAACTGCTTCGTATGCGTGCATTACGGATTTACAAAGGTTAAACTAATTTTTATTAACTAATTAACTCAAAATGATTTTAAACAACCCTTGGCCCAAGGCCCACCAGACCAAACCCAAACTAAAACAACTACTTCATCACTAATGCAACCCATCTTCATCTTTCCCAAACCAAAACTCGAAAACCAGGCAACCTTCCCCTTCTTCCCCTCTTACCCATGCACGTTCGTGCATATGTGTGCACGTGTACATGAGCTGCTCCGCTTGAGACCTCGCCGCAACGATGCCTACACGTTCGCTTTGCTCTGGCCATCATGACCGATCCTCAACTTCAAGCTCCGACCTTCTCCTCCTCAAAATCCCCAATCGAATCGAGTAGTTACTTTCCCACATTAAACGCGATTCGCTAATTCTCGATCTCCCCACGACCCGCGACCACCTGTAGCTACGCCGCCGCCATCGCACGAACCCTAAGACCCTAGCGCACCTCCTGGCCAACCCACGCCGAGGTCGACCATCCATAGCCTCACCAAAACCACCGTGTTCGAGACCAACTCACAGCATATACCTAACCCCAAACCGAGCCCTGACCATCACCTCACTCCACCTGAAACCCCACAACCATCGCCATTGTCTCTCCCATGGCCCGAGGTTCCTTCAACCACGACCACTTGACCTATCATCAACAAACTTTCCGAATTTCCAAGTTTAACCTAATTCCGTTCAACTTACTCCCAAACTCAAATTCCAAACTGAAAAATCACTCGGATACCATTAAAAATCATGAATCGATGTGATAAATAAGATTATACAATCCATTTGACAAATTAGAATTGTTCAATTATTCATTTTTATAGCCCGCTTACTGTAATAAGCCCATTCCTGTTGTCACATTTGACAAAACATTGAACGGATAATTTTTAAAATAACTATGTAGGTAAATGAACATCTTTGCAGTTGATGGCTCAAGCTAATATCAAGTGGTTTATGAGTTATTGATTTTTAATCTTTTGGGATGGTGTATGTTTGAGTTGTAAAACAAAACATAGAAGATAAAATAAAAACCTGTAAGTGATTATTTCCATGTATATAATGTTTAGCAGTAAGTATACTCTTAATCAACCCCTAAGATTAGTAAGCTCACCTTCCACATTGCTCCTTGAAATTTTCACTTAAGATTTTGTAAAGCTTTACAAGATCCGATTTTTTTACTTTCCTCTTTTTCCTTTAAGATTTCCCTTTTCAAATATGATGAGTATGTATATAATAAATAGTGTATGAGTATATAGATTTATGAAAAGGATTAAATATATATATATAAAGAAATGAAAAATATCTTACTACATCCTAACATCATTTTATTGTATGCCTAAGTATATACATAGAAGCTCATGTTGGGTTAAAAGAAGATTCAAGTACTAATAGCTTTAAATGTTAAGTACTTTGTGTTTTATGCATAAATTATTATTATTATTATTATTATTATTATTATTATTATTATTATTGCATAACAAGTCACATCCTTAGGTATATATATATATAGCATAACTCTAATTTATTTGTAAATTTATGCATAAGAGTATACAATAATGTTCACACACTATTGAAAAAAGTTGGTTGATGGAAAGTCAAAAAATTCAAAAAATGAATTTCGATCACATTTTTTATTTTTCTTCGAACTAATTACTTTGGCAAACAAATTATTGAAAACTAATTCACCCTCTCTAGTTATTATTCCAAAGATTTTTTATTTTAATTACGAAATCTATTATCTAAATATTTAAATTAGTCTAAATACTCACAAATCAAAGTGCTAAAATTTCTAGGTCGTTACAATAGCCAAAATCAAATTAATTCTTAAAAATATGAAATCAACTTGAAGAATTCTAAAACTTTTTCTAAAGGTACCTAACACATATTTTAGGCTTAGCAAAATTTATGCAATTTTCTCAATTGAAATTATGTTTAATTGATTGTAGGCCGAAAACAAATTAATTATAAACATTATTAAATTAAGTTAATAAAAATCTGAAATTTTTTCTAAAGGTACCTAGGACACATTTTAGGCTTAAGAAAATTTCTAGAATTTGCTTAATATAAATAATATTTGTAATTAAATAATCGATTGCAGATCGAAAGTAAATTAATTAAAAAAAAATATTATCTTAATTTTTAAAATCTAAAAATTTTATAGTAAGCTTCATAAAGCAAATTTTAAAAATATATAAAACTAAAATTTTGAACTAATAATTATTCTATACATAATAAACAACACATAAAATCATTAAATAATAATAAAATATGTATATACATGTTTAATAATATATTTTTATATTTTATGATTCATAATAAGTATAAATCATCATAAGAAAATTTTAAGATCAAATATATATGATATATAATCATATATACAATTATACATATTGATAATTTTCATATCTTTATACATTTAGTCTAAATCTTTATACATACATACATACATGCATATATATTAATATAAATTGAAATAAAAAAATCCTTTTTTAGAAAATTAATTCAGCAATAAATCAATAAACAAAATATTACAAGAAGGACATAACCAATCCAATTGTAACAAAAACATGTACCCACAAAAATCTCATCTAATCTAAACAATAAACATATCTAAATACAAATAGATGATTTAGATGTAAATAAACTTTTATATGATAAACTTCATATCAAAAAAATAATGATAAATGAAAGTTCACCTCTTAATGAAGCCTTTGAGTCCACGTTGAACAATGATTTCTCTTCTTAGAACAATTCCCAATCCGTCAGGTTGCTAATCCAGGATTGGAGACCGTCTATTACAAAATTGAATTTTTAGTTTGAATTGGATTTGAGAATTTTTTTGGATTATTTTCGAGCAAATTTTTTGCCATAAAAATGAGAAACAAGAAGAAGAAAGTGGTGGCTCAACAATAAATTTGCCTTAGATTAGGGTTTTGAGATTAGTATGTATATGCATAGGATAAGAGAGCAAACTATATAAGTTTCCCACTAGATCTAGCCACACATCTACAAACCCTAATCCTATGTTGTAGCCCCCTCCAACCACTCTCAAACTAACGCATATCCTCTCCAAATCTCATGGGTTGTGAGCCCATTTAACCCAAATTAAATATGTACAATCATATTTAACCAATTTTATTATCGATATCTCATATCGATTAATATATTCGTAACTTCTATAAATATATGCAATAGTTTTCTTTCTCAAATCACATTCAAATTTCATAATTAATATTTCATAATATTAATTTATTTAATTAGTTTATAACAATTATAAATTAATTAAATCGTTTGGTCTAAAGAGAATTCATTATTTCGGTTGTGTGACCCTTGCATGTAAATTCGATCAATGATTAACGTCAAATTATTCAAACTTTAACGTTCACACTTCACTTAGTAGGTGGTGTGATATATGGCTAAATTTATTGCTTACTCACTTTCGAATAAATCTCATTTTAATTTAATAAGCATTATCCAGTTGTGGTAATTTTTTACATTAATTCTCTTCATCAAAACCATATAACTTTGGACTTATTGAATTTGGTAATTGTCAAAATTTCAACATCATCCACATTCAACTTTATAGTTAAAACACAAAGTTCTTGGTTCAACAATAACAATTATTATTAACTGAACAACTCTGGTGAGAGATTTTGACTTTGGGTTGACTAGAGTTGACCGTGATACTAATCCCTTATAACCGAGGAGACGAATCCTCTCTTGAATAGTGCTTCACTTTCAATCCTTCCATTCGACCCAACTATAGTCACTTGATGGAAACTTTGCCATGATTTGACTGTAATCAAAGTGGAGCTTCCATATTAAAGATTCATGGTAGTCTCAAGTCCAAAGAATGTGTAAATTATTCACATTTATATTTTTGTTTGTCCTTAGTTATATTAACCAATAGAAAGCTATCAAACGAGCCGTTCCATAGTTATCCAATAATTATTAGCACGTAATCCCCAGGTGCCCCCCAGTAGTTATGAGTAATACACTGCCCAACATTTGGAGAGCGTTACGTAATCTAGTCTCAAAGGATACATCGATATCCAATCTCGATGCATCTTGACTAGGAACATTTAAAATAGTATATTTGTTTTCATTGTTATAAATTACTCACGGTTACAACTCTTTGTAACTACTATCACAAAATATACCATTTATGGATTTTATATTAAATATACTTTTAATTGGATTAATTAATTATTATAACACATTATATCAAGTATTTAATAAAAAGAAAATACATTTTATTTCGAACAAGATTGGTCAACGAGTTAGATATATATAATAAATTACATAATTGCCCCTAGGGCATACCCTAACTCTATCATAGAAAATGTAACGACCCAAAATTTTAACGATTTTTAATAACATAATTAACTAAATTTTAATGAAAATAAACAGTTAAATTTCTGCAATGAAAATTTGATATTTGGAATACGTCTATTTAAACGTAGTAAGTGTCAAATTTTCATCAAAAAATATGAAAGTTTGTTTGGTTGTGAAATTTAAAATTTAAAATTAATTAAATTGATGAAAATAGAATATTTTTGAAATATGAATATTTTTGTATAATAAAAATGTAAATCATTTTCTGAGTAAGACGTCATATTTCATTTCGTCAAATTTGGACTGCTCTAGCTCCGTTTATCTTATTTTCGGCGATTTAGTAGCTGTTTGGAAACGAAAATAGAGTCTTGATAGGAGGGTCGTGTCACTCATATCTGTATACCATTCTGTTCGCCTCATCGTGCTGATCTCCACAGTATATTTATTTGCGCATTTCGGTGTCCGGTACGCGGCGAAATCGACAAAACGATTTGTCGTATCGATTCCGTATTTGGGCCTTTTGGGTTTATTATGCCCCACATCTATCTACCGGTTGAATCAACAGTCATTTGCTTTTAAATAACTCCAGAATTCAATACATGGCTTTATAATTTCCCACTTGTTTTGATTACATTGTTGGTTCGTACCCCTTTCTCTCATCTCTTTCATTATTCTGTCTTCTTCCTTTGAAAAAAATTAACATATATATAAAAACTTCTTTTATATATTGGTTTCTGAACAAACGTCCACGAATCCACCTAACGAAACCCCTAGCCTCCCTTCCTGCTACGAGCCCTAACAGTCGCACAACAGCCATAACATCAAAACGCCTCTCCGCACGACAACTCCCCCTCTTACCCTCGGCAACCCACTGCCGAAAAGCATAGCAGCCTCTTCGCTTAGTTCACCCACTCGCAGCAGCGGCAACAGCCCTTTGCTTTCCCCCTCCACGCAACAAAGCACAGCTTCGCCATCTTTTAAATATGTGTTTTAATATATAATTTATATAGATAATTTGATTTTTAAAATATATATAGATTTATAATATATGGATATTTTAATTTTTAAATATATATAGATATTTTGATTTTAGTATATGTGTTTTAATAAATATTGATTTTCAAATTATAATATGAAGATTTTTATTTTAAATACGTGTTTTGAATTGAATATTGATTTTTAAAAATATAATATAAAGATTTGATTTTAAATGTGAGTAAATTTTAGATTTTTAAAAATTATATATTTTGTTTTCATCGATTTAAGTCCATCGTGCTTTGCTTTGGAATTTGTGCCTGGATTCGTAGCTCATTTCATTATCAAATTTCTCTAGCCTCGAAAGGTGAGTGATCACTCACGATTAACATTCTTGTGTTAGTAAATTTATATTCACATGAAATGACGATTGAAATATGTTGTTAAATTTGAATCATTAGTTATTAAATTATTAATATGATATGTTATTATTTAAATTGTTCGCCTATGATTGATATATAACACCATAACATTGTTGTATATATATGATATCAAAATTTGTTATTTATGATATATATGCCCATCATTGATATGTTATATTATTTTATTTGTTCTCACTCTACAAGTTCCCTGTTAGCTAGGAAATCCCTATGGGTTGAAATGATACATACCCGAACGATCTTATACATCAGGGAAAAATCGTTATAGGTTGAAATGATAAACCCAAGCAATTTTATTGATTTTGAAATTTTGGGATTGCGCGTTGAAATGATATATACCCGTAAAATATTAAATATATTGCGGATTAAAATGATAAATATCTGTATCACTTGACCATAGGATAGAAAACTATATACGGACACCGTTGGTCTATTTGTAAATGATTTCCAAATTTTTGAAAAGGAGAAATATACGTGTATTGATTTTAGAATATAATATAAAGATATTTTAATTTTAATATATATGTAAAATTTAGATTTTTAAATTTATATGTTTTGAAAATTTTAAAATTATAAGTTAAGTTTTAAAATGTAAATTATAAAATTTTACTTATAACTTTATTATTTCCGGGTTCGGTAAGGTAGGCGATGGAGGAATCAGACAGGAAAGATTTCCTGGTTTTACATTAATATTTTAGAAATATTTTTTTTAATAACTTATATATATATAATATGTTTAAATACTTATTTCGATTTATGTTATTATTTTTAAAATAGATTGTGTAATAACTTAAATAAATAAAGGTTGGAAAGATAAGTAAAGTGAACTTGTAATTTAATTTGTTTAAGAATTGTATTTAAATAAAATTTGATTTGAAACTTATAAATTTTGAGATTTTAAAGATATGATTTTTATAACTTGATAACTGGGTTTTAATAAAAGGCGATTAAATGAATATTTTCAAATTGTAATAAATCAAAATTGAATATTTAGTTTTGATTTAAATGCGTAATTTGAGATTTTATCTAAATGTTTATAAAAGTGATTAGGTGAACATTTTAGAATTAAATATAATTGAAGTTAGATATTTAATTATTAATCTTATTTAAATTGGTAATTTGAGGTTTTATTTAAATGTTATTAAAAATGATTAAGTGAGTATTTTCAAATTTAAATAAAAATTAAAGTTGAATTTTGAAATATAAATGAAATTTATCAAATGGAGTTATTGTAAATATTGAATATTTAAACTTTGAAACCTATTGAATTGGAAGTGATTTAAATTTGTATTTCAAACCTGGATTTGAAATCAATATAAATTTAAAATGGTTTTAATGAGAATTTGAATTGAACCTTTTACCTTTTTAATTGAAAATGTTGAACTGAGATTGATTTAAATTGAATTTTTGGAACTAAAAGTTGATTTGAATTGATTCGTGAAATTGGAAGAAACCGTTCTAATTTGAAATTGTTTAATATATAAATTATTTTTAATATATAAACTATTTTTATTATATAAACTATTTTAATCTATAACTTATTTTAAATATAAACTATTTTTAATGTATAACTATTTCAATATATAAACTACTTCCAATATTAAAACTGTTAAGTTGGAACTTGTATGATTTAAAGTGAATATGATTTCGAATGTGATATGTTTTTGAAAGTGAATATGATTTCGAAAGTGATATGATTTTAAAATGAATATGATTTTTTGATATGAAGTATGAACTGTTTGAAATGAAAATGACTACGGTATGAAATAAGCGTTTGGTTGTTAAAAAGACCAGGATCAGATATTGTCATACTTTCTACCAATACCAAAAACCACTTTAACAACTATGCATGTGGTGGAGAATCCAGAATGAAGTAGGATGGTTTGGCGACGTCTGAATGAGGTATGAACGCAGCCCTGACTCCCGCGAGTCAGCTTGATGTGACTAAAACAGGAGCTATACCCAGGCCAAGTGAGGTCGCACCTTCGATCGGGCATGCTTCTCCGATACCATTCTATTACTTTGTGATTTTATTGGGTGCACCTTTGATTTGGGAGCGTGTCTTGAGGTGGGCGGTAGTAGCTGCTATGCATTGCCACCATCCCGGTTCTGCAAAACGGTAGAATCCTACCCTAGGCATTGCCTCGCCTGCCTTGTCACATGCCGTTTTGCGCCTTCTACGAATTTGGTTTGTACCGTACCTATGGAGTGCCCTCTGGTAGCCGTCCAGTTTACGGAGGAATTACGGTACTGTATAGACTAGGGAATATATAAAAATGTGTTAAGCTTGATATGGATAACGCCTTAACGCTATTTTAATATTTTACTTTACTGTAGACTTTATCTATGTAGCGTATTGTATTATGTATGTAGATAGTTTAACGGATCCTTAAGGGATGGAATTCCAACATTCTTCAAGTTATCTATATTTCACTTGAGTTGATTTACTTGCATAAGAATGTTAATCCTGACTCGAGTGTTTTGTGTTTTGCTTTATACTCAGGTCAGACTGAGTGTCATAGCATTTGTGACTCACCTTTGGAGCTTGGAGCTTTTCTTGGAGATCCATCTATATCTATTCAGCTTGCAATTATGTCAGTCATGTCCAGTTGTTTGTGTTCAGACTTGTCATTTGTTTATGTATAAAGACTTCAATATATTCAGGATTTCTGTTGTATTTTGCTTTAAAATCTGATGTTTTGTAGTAGCCTCATGAACTACTATTTATCTATTTCGCTGCTTATTGTTATTACTCTGTGTCTGTGATTGACTTTATTTACCGTATATGCTAAGTTTTTCCAGATATAAATCAACAATCTATTGTTTTGAGCAATTCAAGTCTGACATGTGTGGATGATTGTCGATTTGAATGGTTTGAAATAGCAGGTTATTATAGTTAGTATCAGAGTGAGGTTTAGGAAAAACTTAGCATATAGAGTAAAAACTCATTAGAGATAGGGTAGTGATACCCTAGAATGAGTAAAATTAATTACAGAATCATCTTCATTCGATCTTGAAATCCTTAGTTAGAATTCTCCTTGATTTGGATTTTCTTTTGAATTTTGGAACATCGCCTCTATTCTAAGATCCATTCTCGTCTTTTTCCGGTTCGTGTTCTTTTGGTACTGGAGCATCCCATAGCTTCCATTCTGATGATCTTGTAATAGATTAAGTACATCTTGTAATCTCAACTGGTAACTTCATCCTTATCTATGACTATCGGTGGTCCCGCCAACCTTAGTATGATTTGTAAAGGGGTGAAACTCATTTACAACATGCGTCGATTCACCGGAGATTTCTTTATCCTCAGTTTTGATGCCATTATTTCTTGCAAAGCCCGAACCGTTTCCTTAGTAGACGACCTGGGTAGTTCTCTTGTGATCGAATGTTGATTGCCACTGGATTATGCAGGCAGTTTTATTTTCTTCCAAGATGCTTAGCCTAGTGATCTTGACTCCACCTCTGTTGTCCTACTATTTTCAAATATCCTTAGTGAAGTCACATCTCTTCCACCCAAGCGGGAAATTGAATTCCGCATCAATCTTATTCCTGGAGCTCGACCTGTTATCCTTCCTCCCAAAGAATGGTTTCTATGAATGGTTAGTCAAGCCCTTTGGATTAACCAATACTCCTGCCTTCTTCGTCAATCTCTTGAATCGCGGTTTCCGCGATGTTCTCAACAAATTTGTCCTAGTTTTCATTGATGATATTCTCGTGCTTTCTAAGTCAGAGAAGGAGCATGAATCTCATTTGGTTATGTGTTGGCATCAGTTGAAAGCCAAATTTTCTAAGTGCCATTTTTGGAGGGATGAAATCCGATTCCTTGGGCACATCATTTCTGGAAATGGAATCTCGGTTGACCCGGTTAAGGTCGCCGCGATTAATATAAGTCGATCCACCTTTTCCCTTTTGTAATTTAATTATCTTATCTTCCTTTCGAGCCTATCATCTTAGTTAGAATCTCTTTGACTAGGGTTCCTCCAAAATTGAATCTATATCCGGGTTTTAAAACCCATTCTTGAGTCATCCTGTGAAGGAGTGTATTTGTAATTGATATAAAATGGTTCATATTTTGTTGTTTGAGCTGTTTAGTTTGAATTTTAGGTTCTGATCGATTCGTCTAGCCAACGCTATCGATAGGAATTTCAAAACACTTGAATAGAGCAAACTGACACAATATTGTTTTCAAAATTGGTAATTGAAATAATTTTATGTATGATTATATTTTATATATAAAAGTATAATTTTTTGGAATTAGATAGTTAAATGAATTAGTTGTTAGAAATGATAGTATTAAATTATCATTTATTGTTTTATCAACAATTCCAAACCATCAACTATTGTTGTATGTTATAAAGATATGAAATTATTAAAGCATGGTTTATAAATCTGATTTGCAAATGAAATGAATTTAAATTTAGGACTTCAGAATTTAATTTCTGGTGCTTTTCAAAATCTAGTTTTTAAAGTTTTGAAAATATATTATTTGAAATTATTTTTGAATGGAAATTGTTTCCAAAGAATTTTAAAAGTAGTAAGTCTGTACTCTCCTCTTATATGGTTGGAAAATAATTTCGATGATGACTGCAGCATCATCGACATTCATTTTCGAGTCTCAAAGTGGAGAGACCAGTTAGTAGCTTTACGACACTTTTGTTTTGGAAAATGGATTTTATTTGAATTTCTTAAGTATGATTTGATGTACAAAATATACATTTGTATATATTTATTTTAAAATGGTTTGAAGTAAAACCGAAAATTGAATTCTCACATTCTATGTTAAGTGAAGGTTTTAATTTGTGAAATAAAGCAAAAAAATTGAATAATTGGGTGCCTAAAATGGGAAATGAAATTGAAACACATGAAATAGTTGAACTAGGATAAATTTATTTGTATAATACTCAATTGCATTCTAAAATATATATAACTTACCTGAAATATTCAAAAGTTAAAATGTTAGTGTGAATATGCAATTGAAGGTTATACAAGAGAAACTTAAGTAATAAAAAGGGTTCAAACTAAAATTTTCTAAATAGAAATGTTGTAAATAAAAGTTAAATACGTATAGTGCTCAATTACATTCGGAAACATTAATAAAACTTATTTGGGAAAAAGTTCGAATGTAATAAGAACGTGTAATTGAATAATATACAAAATAAATGTGAGTAATAAGATGTTCAAAATAAAATTTATATGGTTTTGAATTAATTGTTGTATCTGGTGCTATGTATTTTGAATCTATCCTTCCTTTATGTTGCTTCTAGTCTCCTATCTCGTTCCTTTTCAGGGACGAAAAGTTTTGAGTAGGGGAGAGTTTAACGACCCAAAATTTTAACAATTTTTAATAACGTAATTAACTAATTTTCATGAAAATAAACAATTAAATGCAATGAAAATTTGATATTTGGAATACGTCTATTTAAACGTAGCAAGTGTCAGATTTTCATCAGAAAATATGAATGTTTGTTTGGTTGTGAAATTTCAAGTTTTAAATCAGTTAAACCGATGAAAATAGAATATTTTTTAAATCTAAATATTTTTATATAATAAAAATGTAAATCATTTTCTGAGTGAGACGCAATATTTCGTTTCGTCAAGTTTGGACTGCTCTAGCTCCGTTTATCTTATTTTCAGCGATTTAGCAGCTTTTTGGTAGCGAAAATCGAGTTTTGATAGGAGGATCGTGTCTCGCATATCTGTGTACCATTTTGTTCGTCTCGTCGTGCTGATCTCCGTAGTATATTCATTTGTGCATTTCGGTGTCCGGTACGCGGTGAAATCAATAAAACAATTTGTTGTATCGTTTCCGTATTTGGACCTTCTAGGTTTCTTATGCCCCTTCATCTATCTACCTGTTGAATCAATAGTCATTTGCTTTTAAATAATTCATGAATTCAATACATGGCATTACAATTCCCACTTGTTTTGATTACATTGTTGGTTCGTACCCCTTTCTCTCCTCTCTTTCATTATTCTGTCTACTTCCTCTGAAAAATATATATATATATATATATATATATATATATATATATATATAAACTTCTTTTATATATTGGTTTCTGAAAAAACGCCTTCTTTCTTTTGCTAACCCTACTCGTGGCCTCCTTTTCCCATCTTCCTCTCCAAAGATAATCTCCGGCTATCCTCCTCTAACTCAAAACCCAGCCTTCACTGAGATAGCCCACTTCCTTCGCCCACTACCACTTCGAATCAGGTCCTGACATCACAATACTGCTCACTCCAGCCACCCTGACCTCCCTCCGCCTGTGATCTACCAAGCTTACGCGCAACCATCGCTCTCTCCCTTCACTGCCAAATCATCCCAACCTTCCACCTATCTCGCCGTCCACCACAACCTTGTATTGCTCTAACCCCACAGCCTATCACCACATCCTCCACCAGATCTGATCCTCCCTTCACTGGCTTCCACCGAGACCCTCCAGTTCATCATTTCTTCTATTTCCTTTGCCACCCGCCGCTCATCTCAGCCGTCAGCACCTTCCACAGCAGCCTGTCCCACAGTCCACACAAACTCTCACCCAATAACCGCCACCCGAACACCCTCTGCAGACCCACCCTCTCGCCTGAAAACCCACTACATGCCCAGATCTACACTACCACCATAGACGTCCATGAATCAGCCTGACAAAACCCCTAGCCTCCCCGCCTGCTCCGAGCCCAGACAGCCGCACAACAGCCACAACTTCAAAACGCCTCTCCGCACGACAACTCCCCCTCTTCCCCTCAGCAACCCACTGCCGAAAAGCATAGCAGCCTCTCCGCTTAGTTCGCCCACTCGCACCAGCGGCAGTAGCCTTTTGCTTTCCCCCTCCACGCAACAAAGCATAGCTCTGCCATCTTTTAAATATGTGTTTTAATATATAATATATATATTTTGATTTTTAAAATATATATAGATTTTTAATATATAGATATTTTGATTTTTAAAATATATATAGATTTTTAATGTATAGATATTTTGATTTTAATATATGTGTTTTAATAAATATTGATTTTCAAAATATAATATGAAGATTTTTATTTTAAATACGTGTTTTGAATTGAATATTGATTATTAAAAATATAATATAAAGATTGTATTTTAAATATGTGAGTAAATTTTAGATTTTTAAAAATTATATATTTTGCTTTCATCGATTCAAGTCCATCGTGCTTTGATTTGGAATTTGTGCCTGGATTCGTAGCTCATTTCTTATCAAATTTCTCTAGCTTCGAAAGGTGAGTGATCACTCACGATTAACTTTCTTGTGTTAGTAAATTTATATTCATACGAAATGACGATTGAAATATGTTGTTAAATTTGAATTGTTAGTTATTAAATTGTTGAATATGATATGTTATTATTTAAATTGTTCACCTATGATTGATATATAACAGCATAACATTGTTGTATATATATGATATTAAAATTTGTTATTTATGATATATGCCCATCATTGATATGTTATATTATTTTATTTTTTCTCACTCTACAAGTTCCATGTTAGTTAGGAAATCCTTATGAGTTGAAATGATACATACCCGAACGATCTTGTAGATTAGGGGAAAATCGTTATGGGTAGAAATGATAAACCCAAGCGATTTTATTGATTTTGAAATTTTGGGATTGCGGGTTGAAATGATATACACCCGTAAAATATTAAATATCAATTGCGGTTTGAAATGATAAATATCCGTATTACTTGACCACAAGATAGAAAACTATATACGGACACAGTTGGTCTATTTTTAAATGATTTCCAAATTTTTGAAAAGGGGAAATATATGTGTACTGATTTTAGAATATAATATAAAGGTATTTTAATTTTGATATATGTGTAAAATTTAGATTTTTAAATTTATTTGTTTTGGAAATTTTAAAATTATAAGTTAAGTTTTAAAATGTAAATTATAAAATTTTACTTATAACTTTATTATTTTTAAATATATAAAATAAGATTTAAAATAGATTTAATAATAATAAGATTTAATTTAATAATAATTAATATAATAAAATTTAATAAGAATTTAATTTAACTTTTATTTATACATAATATGTTTTAAACATTTATTTACAATTTATATTAATATTTTAAAAATAGATTTTTGTAATGACTTTTATATATATAATATGTTTAAATACTTATTTGGATTTATGTTATTATTTTTAAAATAGATTGTGTAATAACTTAAATATATAAAGGTTGGAAAGATTAGTAAAGTAAACTTGTAATTTAATTTGTTTAAGAGTTGTATTTAAATAAAATTTGATTTGACACTTATAAATTTTGAGATTTTAAAGATATTATTTTTATAACTTGATAACTAGGTTTGAATTAAAGGTGATTAAATGAATATTTTCAAATTTAAATAAATCGAATATTTAGTTTTGATTTAAATGTGTAATTTGAGATTTTATCTGAATGTTTATAAAAGTGATTAGTTGAATATTTTAGAATTAAATATAATTAAAGTTAGACATTTAATTATTGATTTTATTTAAATTGGTAATTTGAGATTTTATTTAAATGTTATTAAAAATGATTAAGTGAGTATTTTCAAATTTAATAAAACTTAAAGTTGAATTTTGAAATATAAATGAAATTTATCAAATGGAGTTATTCTAAATATTGAATATTTAAACTTTGAAACCTAGTGATCAATTGGAAGTGATTTAAATTTGTAGTTCAAACCTGGATTTGAAATCGATATAAATTTAAAATGGAATGAGAATTTGAATTGAACCTTTAACCTTTTTAATTTAAATTGTTGAACTGAGATTGATTAAAATTGAATTTTTGGAACTAAAAGTTGATTTGAATTGATTCGTGAAATTGGAAGAAATAATTCTAATTTGAAACTATTTAATATATAAACTAGTTTTAATATATAAACTACTTTTAATATATAAATTATTTTTAGTATATAAACTATTTTAATCTATAACTTATTTTAAATATAAACTATTTTTAATGTATAACTATTCCAATATATAAAATACTTCCAATATTCAAACTGTTAAGCTGGAACTGCTATGATTTAAAGTGAATATGATTTTGAAAGTGATTTGATTTCGAAAGTGAATTCGATTTCGAAAGTGAATTCGATTTCGAAAGTAATATGATTTTGAAATGAATATGATAATTTGATATGAAGTATGAACTGTTTGAAATGAAAATAACCACGGTGTGAAATAAGCGCTTGGTTGTTAAAGAGAAGGGGATCGGATATTGTCATACTCTCCGCCAATACCGAAAACCACTTTAACAACTTTGCACATGGTGGAGAATCCAGAACGAAGTAGGATGGTTTGGCGACGTCTATATAAGGTATGAATGCAGTCTTGACTTCCACGAGTCAGCTTGATGTAACTAAAACAGGAGCTATACCTAGGCCAAGTGAGGTCGCACCTCCGATCGAGAATGCTTCTTCGATACCATTATATTACTTTGTGATTTGATTGGGTGCACCTGTGACGACCGCCCATGACCCCTGCACTGAACCTAGAGATAGTGCGCTGGAAAGTGTGCCAGGCAGCCATGGACGATTGCCAAGGTAAATTAAAAACAGCAGAATCTATCGTATTACTCACAGCGCATGAATAAAATACAATAGAGAATATATATAGTGAAGCTTCACAGAATAGAATCTCATCAATAAAACTTCATAATAGTTGAATACAACATCTGAACAGTCAATACATCCAGCCTCACTACATATCACTCAGAGAATTATACAAAGCAGCGGAACATCCAGTACATATAGTAAGAGAATAATATGCAAGCCTCCAGCTCGTCTTCGTCATCAGCATCGTCGAAAACTAAGAACAGCACCTGTCACCTGCTACCTAGTCTGCCCGTCCCAAAATGGACGAACAGCCCAAGGCAATAAGAGTTAAAACATAAAGCCTTGAGTCAGACAACAGTCTTAGTGAGCGGTAAATTAACTAACAACATACCAAAAGAGCATAAAGGAAAAGGAATAGGAATCCAACCCTCCCACTCCACCTCTTTCTACAGTGATAGCCCCCAGACACACACTAAGCAGAAGTAAACATAGCAAAGCAAACATTTAAAGTAAAGCAATTATCACTCGAGTCAAGGGCGATGTTTTCCAAGTACAAACCCCCAAGGCCTAAACCAAGATCGGATAAGCACCCAGAAAATACTGCTCTTGAGACCGAATGACGATACAACCAACATCCATGACTCTGGCTATCACTGTTATCATTGCTTCGATACCACCGTTAATTGAATGACCGGCACATTCTTTCAGCCGTCCGTCAAGGGCTAATGGAAACCCCGGTTCTAGACATAACTCTGCACGTCGTCGCAGCCCGTGCCTAGGACTATCGAATCTGCCCAGAGTACTTGACTACCAATCAGTAGTCTTTAGGGACTATCGAATCTGCCCAGCGTACTCTTTCTTTGAGCATGCTAGAACCTTCAACAACGATGAAATCTCAGCCTTCTAGTCATCCTCCTCGACGACTATTTCCATACTAGCTCAAGCGCCTCTCGGGCAAACCATTATCCTCAAACTCGAACCATTTCACCGAGTTGTCAACATGCTTGGAATGATCCCGTCTGGATTAGACCAAGGCTATCTCACATCATGCCTCGCTTCATCTCATCATAGCAAAGCCTCATCTCAACATCATCATCATCAAATCTATCCATATGAGCTTCGTCATTCGCCACATATGCCACGAGCAGCTTTTCCAATTCAAGAGCCTTTCCCTTAGCTTTTGAATCATCTTCGACCATCTTGTCTAAATCAAATCATCAATCAACTAATTCATAACAATCAATCAAGTCAATCATTAATCCAAGTAATCAAGCATTCAAATATGATCTAAATAACAATTATAACAATAATCGCAATCTTGTAAATATAGAGTCCAAATCAAACAAGCATGAATTATGAGCAATATCTCTACAACTTGATGAATGAACTTACATAGGTTAACATATAGTAAAATGGATGTCAAATCATCATGAACAATAGATCTACACTTAAGTTTATGAAAATGCATGGAAATCACTAGTTTAACATCAAATCAAGCCATCAATCCGATATACTATTTTGGATCCGTGTGAGAGATAATCACCACTCACCAAATCACCTAAACACCTCAAAAGCAACACATTTCAGATCTGGACAGCGAAGAATCTAACTCGATCTATCAAAATTTCGCTTCAAATGATGAAATCTCTCTTCGATGGATGAAGATCTTCAATCTAAGCTCTTGGATCTTCGATTTGATCTTCGATTTGGATGGAAGGAATCACAAGATTAGAGTGGAGAAAAGAAGTGAAGAAGTATAGAACTCAAGCTCTCAAAATAGCAGCACTTCGTCGCTTCAAAATCCGGATCCCAAAAAGTGAAGAAATGGACGTGTATTTATAGGCTGAATTCTTAGGTCGTTCGCTCTTAGGTCATCCACAACCTAACAATCACACGACCTACGACCTAATAGATCCCCGACCTAACAATTCAAGCCTCTATGCGACCTACGACCTAACAGATCCCCGACCTAACAATTCAAGCCTCTACGCGACCTACGACCTAACAGCATTGCCGACCTAACACATGCGCGCGACCTAACAGATATACGACCTAACACATGCGCGCGACCTAACACATATGCAACCTAACTGTACTCACGGCCTAGCGACCTAACTATACTCAGCAATCCACCTTAGGTCGCTTACGACCTAACTTCAACACAAGGTCTCACGACCTAACTATAATGACTTAAGCCTTATCTCGTCCACGACCTAACTTCCTTAGGTCGTTAACTCACTCAACCCCTAGGTCGCTAAACCCCTTAGCCGCTCCGTTCCTTAGGTCGTCAACTATCTTAGGTCGTCAATTCCTATAGGTCGCTAACTCCTATAGGTCGCTCAAACCTTAGGTTGTCTACTCCTTAAGTCGCTGATTCCTGTAGGTTGCTAACTCTTAGGTCGTCCACTACCTTAAGTCGCCAACTTCCTTAGGTCGCTCCAATCCCTTAAGTCGCTCACCCGACCTAACTACTACTCGACCTAACCTACCCCACGACCTAAGCCACCACACGACTTATCTTCCAGACAACCTAAGCTACACATAGCTTATCTTCTATACGACCTAATGACAACTGTTTTACAAACATTCGATCCGTAAAAATACGGGTCATTACAGCACCTTTGATTTGGGAGTGTGTCTCGAGGTGGATGGTAGTAGCTGCTATGTGTTACCACCAACGCGGTTCTACAAAACGGTAAAATCGTACCCTAGGCATTGCCTCGTGTGCCTTGTCACATGCCTTATCGCGCCTTCTACGAGTTTGGTTTGTACCATACCTATAGAGTGCCCTCTGATAGCCCTCAAGTTTACGGAGGAATTACAATACTGTATAGACTACGGGAATATATAAAAATGTGTTAAGGAGGATATGGGTAATGCCTTAACATTATTTTAATAGTTTACTTACTGTAGACATTATCTATGTAGAATATTGTATTATGTATTTAGATAGTTTAACGGATCCTTAAGGGATGGAATCCCAACATCCATTAAGTTATTTGTATTTCACTTGCACATTTCACTTGAGTTGATTTACTTGCATAAGAATGTTAATCCCGACTTAATTGTTTTGTGTTTTGCTTTATGCTTGGGTCAGACTGAGTGTCACAACATTTGAGACTCACCTTTAGAGCTTGGAGCTTTGCTTGGAGATCCATCTCTATCTATTCAGCTTGCAATTATGTCAATCATGTCCAGTTGTTTATGTTCAGACTTGTCATTTGTTTATGTATTGAGACTTCTATGTATTCAGGATTTATGTTGTATTTTGCTTTAAACTCTGATGTTCTGTAGTAGCTTCGTGAACTACTATTTACCTATTCCACCGCTTATTGTTATTACTCTGTGTCTAGGATTCTGTGATTGACTTTATTTACCGTATATGCTAAGTTTTGTCGGATATAAATTAACAATCTATTGTTTTGAGAAATTCAAGTCTGACATGTATGGATGATTGTCGATTTGAATAGTTCTAAATAGCAGGTCATTACAGAAAACCTTTCTTGCCTTGCTTATGCATTTGAAATGAGTTTTTAGGCCTTGGATCGACCCATATGGCCCATTTTAAATAAAGAAAAATGATTTTCTTTGTATATATTTTATATCAAACTTTTTCTTCATCATCATAATTCATTTTGACACTTATAAAATTGTTCCTAACAATAAAATATTTTCTCTAAATTTATTTCTTCTCAAAACAATTTTCAAATTAACTAAAAATACCATTTTAATCCTTAGAACATTTTTAAAATATTTATTTAATCAATTAAAATTATTTATAATTTACTATTACTTTTATACTCCGAATATGCTTCGCAAAATGCAATTCAAACTTAGAATTTGAATTTTAAATCAATATCGTGCAATTCATTCCAATATTGCGTTAATTCCTTTCAAAACAAACTCAAATTCATCTTTATCAAAAAAATTCGATTAAAACTTCCAAAATAACCTTTCTAATCTTATTTAGCAATCATCTCATCTTTTTATTTATCTAAAACATTTTTCGTAATTCAAAAGTCTCTTTAATCTCCAAAATCTCATTTTATTTATGTATTCCATTTTCTTTGTCAAAATCCCAATTTGATCATAAAAATACTTTTTGATATTTATTTTAGTATGCCCCTGACCGGGATGTTATAATCAACTTAAAGGAGGGAACACTTCCATTGGAGGCGAGCTTTAAAGCTACGGTTTACTGCTATTAATTTACATATCCAGTAATTTTGGGTATAAACATATAAGAGTTGTTTATGTATACCATATTTATCATATGGGATTTAATGTACTAATTGGTCTCTTTTGGATTATTTTGCAATATGACAGTTGTATCTTATGTCTTGTTTATTTATATGATATCCACTTAATTTTGTGCATGTTTATATTGATATTATATCTTATTCATTCCATTGTAAGATTTTCTACGAGGTTGTGATAGATATGCTATATATAAATAATCATTAACTTTAAGAATCATCATATGTGACACTCGTTGGTTCGGGTTCCATTCTATGTGAAGCTTTGGGTATTATGAATGACGCATCTTTACATTCAGACTTAAGTGAAGCTTATTTGCAAGCAAGGGCTTTTGAATATGTTAGTTTTTTGGAGAATTTGATACTATATACTTTGGGAAGTTGACAAAAATTCTAAGGAAGGATGTTAGAGTAATCCTCACGCAATATGGAATGATGATGGTGAAGCATGTGAATAGTTCTCTATGGTATGTTGGAGTTTGGCGTCTACATGTTCATCTCCTACATCAGGTATATTAAAGAGGTTTGATGTTCGTTTATTTGGACCGTGCTTGTTGATATACACAGTATTTTTCTTTTACTCAGAAAAGATTAAGGAGCTCTATTTAGTATATAATGTGAAATTGGTTTAGCTTTGTCTTGAGTTTGGCACCATTGGATGTAGAGTGAAAAGCCTGCTAAGATGTATTGATGGAGAGAGGGTTATATTTGTGTCAATGTTAAGTGCTAAAATTATGTTACTCGAGTATATGTAAAATCAAATACATAAAGAGGGAAATTTAATTGATTGATTTAATGATTAATCAATATTTGGAAAGAAGGAAGAAAAGGAAATTAAACTATTGATTTAATCAATTAATTAGTGATGGAGTAAGAGAAAGTAAGAATATGTGTGGAGATGATATTGAAATGAATAACGCATGCAAACATATGAAAAGAGTATGTTATGTGTGACTCGCATTGTATTCATGTCGGCGCATAGAATAAGTTATGATTACTCCTACATTGTAAGATTTCCTTAAGGAGATGGGCGTGTGTATATATATATATATCTGTGTGTGTATGTGTATATATATGTATTTATGTGTGTATGTATGTATGTATGTAACTGTGTGTATACATTTACACACACACACACAAACACACATATAGGATTAGTAGCACGCAACAACATGAGATTCCTTTTTACAACAAGTGTTTCTTTCTCTGATTGTGTATATGCAACAGGGGATGTGTTAAGGTATTCAATTGTGACGCTGACACTAGAGATTTCATTCAATGGTATTGCTCCATCTATACTAATTGAAGTGCGCATATAGTGGAGATTCAAGAGGAAGCCGAGACTTGAACAAGCTATTAGAGTTAAAGGTTTAGGGAATCAATATGATACATCATTAACCTAAGTATGCTTTAGGAGTGTATCTTGAGGAAGGGATGCTCACTAAGTTGGAAATATATGTTAGAAAGTAGTCCAATTGTAGAAAAGAGAATTCTGTGCAAGTAGTCTGATGCAACTGAGCCTAGCTAAACTTCTTTGAGGTGGTAGTGATACAAACCACCTATTGAGAGCTGATTACAACATGGCCCAACTATTGGAAGGTGGTAAGGTGTAAGCGACTTGACCCAACGATTATGAGGGCCTTGTATATCTTCAAGTTGACTTGAGCAATGTTTACCAACGTGGAGATTTGTTATGTGTGACTCACATTGTATTTAAGCGGGTGCATTGATTTAATTGTGATTACTATCACATCTTAAGATTTCTTATAGGAATCGAGTATATATAAGATATTGGTAGGACATAATAACAATATTTTTCTTTTGTTATAACAAGTATTGTTATAACCATATATGTGCTCTAAGGCGATGTTGAGATATTCAATTGAGATGCTACCCCTAAGGGCATCATTTTATGGCCCACTCCACAATAATAAAGCGTGCTCATAAATGGATGCAAATGTGCCAAAACTTAAACTTTAACACCCTTAATTTCTTCTAAAACGTGTAAATGAAGAAAAAGGAGGGAGCGGTCAATTGCAAAATAAAGCTTATGCCTCAGATGATTGGAAACTCTGGATTCGTTCACGATTGATTGGTATTTTGTTCAGCTTCCAACCAGTGTCTCATTTTGGACCTGATCTACATGTAAATTTCACATCAGAAGCTGGTAGTTTTTGAATTCCTTATTATTTACCAATGAAATTCTATTTGATGAATAATTTACTATTGTCCATTATATTTCATAAATCACTTCAAGAGGTAACCACATTTTCAATGTTTCACTTTAATTTCATCTAAACAAACAATCTCAGGTATAAATTTATTAACCATATTTTCATATATAGCTTTTTACTAGGGCTGTTATAGCCCCAGACGCTTCATATGGTAAATGCTATGATTTCCTTTTCTTGTTTTTTGTCTTTAATTAGGTAATATGATGCCTCTTTTTTGTATACTAATGAATCAACATCCACTCTCTTCTTTGTCATTGTCAATTAGGTCCGGATCTAGTGGCAATGCACTCTCTTCAACTTTCTTTAGTTGTGATGCTCTCAAATTATGCTCCCTTTTATGTTATCAACAGACGATTGGACATGTGGGTTGTTTCGATTATTCTCTTCTTCAGGATGATGCTCCTCGGTGCACAAGCTCTTCCCAACAACTGATCTTTATCGAATCAGTTATGGGTTCCATTTGTTAATACGTCAGTTATTGATTTGATGATAAGTGCCTTAAAATGATAATACATTCATAAAAAATATGGTTACAGATGCTTTTGTATAGAAATTTATTATATAGTGCAGGATATTATATAGGTATTAAATTGAAGACTGTACAGTATAGAGATTCAATAAATTGACATAAATACTCATGAGTATAAAGATCAGGATACGAAGATTTCAAGACTATAATATAGTGTATAGAGTCATAGATTATTGTTAATGTCCATGGTACCTATATTTTTCAAAATATTTTAAAACAAAAGAGTTTTTAAAAATTAAAAGGGATATGTCGACATATCCATACAAAGTATGTTGACATAAACACCGATATTTTGAAATTCAAGTTTTGAAATGAAGTGTCTATTCTTCATAACTCTTCGTGAATGGACATATCTACTTATTCTCTATATATAGGGGCTTTTTAACAACTACTTTCTCATTGTTTTCTCTCCACTTACTCTCCCAAAATTTCAACCGAAAATATATTCAAATTTTCTCAAATTCAAACCAGAATCAAATCAATCTTCATTGTATTGTTCTCTACTATTTACTGTCTAATTACAATCATTTCTCTCTCTCAATCAAAGATCAAAGTGCCATCTAAGAGGCTTTAGGATCAATTATATCTAAAGGTCAAACGTTGTCTTTGGCAAAACCATCAAACTCTAGTTATAGTTGATTGGATGTGATTATGTCCCAATTCAAATCAATTGGGCGTGCTTGGTGTCCCGAAAATCCAAGTGGGCATGCTTGTGTCCCATCCAAATCAAATGCATTATACCCAGAGCTCAGAAAATATGGAGGGTGTGTCTCATAGCCTTGTAATCGAGACTGTATAGGGTTTGCATTCTGCTCATTGAAAGTTTGACATTTGAAAAGAAATATGTACAAGCAAATGTTTGAGATCGGATGTAGGGTAACTCTGAACCAATATAAAATCCCTGGTGTGATCTATCTGATTCTCTACTTTTTACTTTATTGCATTTGTATTTATTTGTGTTTACATCTATGATTGTTGATTCTGCATTGTGTAATAATAATCATGAAACAATTTTAAAAAGATTCACATAAATCATAAAACACCATTCACCCCCTCTAGTATTTAATTAGCCTTATGTTCCATAATTCCGCAACCCACGTTTGGTATAAGAGCATTAGATTTTCAAAAATTTGTAATTTGATTTTTGAAAAGTTTAAATGGCTAAAAAAAAGTTTTAACAATTTTGTAGAATAACAATTTTGTGAAACCAATATGTTTTTAACTATTTGTTTTGAAAAGTCACTTGATTTCTTGGAAATGTATGATTTTGAATTGCAGGAACAATTCTGTTATTTGGCTAATGGTGAATAGACACTTGATAATCAAATATCACAAATCAAGAAGGACAAGTGGATATTGGATAGTGGATGTTTGAGACAAATGATTGCAAATCCAGAGATCTTGAAAGATATAGTCTATAAAGATGGTGGATCGGTAAACTTTTGAGACAACTCAAAGGGATATTGATCGTCATCGGCAATCTCGGTAGCTCTAAAACTCCTACTATTTCTAATTTTTACTAGTTAGGAATCTAAAACTTAACTTGCTTAGTATTAGTCAATTGTGTGATAAGAGTTTTAAAATTAAGTTTGAAAAAGATGCCATATCAAAGATAAAGAGTCAAACATTATCTTTGAAGGTACTAGGAAATGTAGCATCTCTATTTTAATTATAAAGGTGTCCATTGATAATTTATGTCTCTTAGCCAAACCTAATGACCCTTACATTTGGCGCAAAATATTTGGTCATTTGAATTTTAAACATCTTTCTAAAATGGCTAGATATGAACTTGTTAGGGGTCTTCCTAAATGAATTTTAAAGTCAATAATTTATGTGACACCTGTTAATTAGGAAAATTTCGTAAAATTTCTTTTAAATCCAAAGATATGATTTCTACTTCTCAACCCCATCGAACTTCTTCATCTAGAACTTTTTGGACCATCGAAAATACAGTCAATAAATCATAATAAGTATGACTTTGTAATTGTAGATGATTTCTCTAGATTTACATGGATAATTTCCTTGAAACTTAAAAGTGAAGCTTTTGAAATGTTTAAATTTTTTACTAAAAGAATTCAAAATCAAATGTCAACCAACATTAAAACGATTAGGAGTGATCACGGAGGACAATTCGAAAATGATAATTTTGAAATCTTTTGTAGTAAGGAAGGAATAACTCATAATTTTCTTTTCCAAAAACACCACAAATAAATGGAGTAGTAGAATATAAAAATAGAACTATACAAGAATGTGCTAGAACAATGTTAAATTGTAGTAATCTACCTAAAAAATTGGGCTGAAGTGGTTGCTACAACATGTTTAATTTTAAATAGAATTGTAATCCAACCGTTAACAAAAACTCCATATGAATTGTTTTACAATAAAAAACCTAAAGTATCGTATTTTAGAGTTTTCAGTAGTAAATGTTTAATATTAAATACAAAGGATAATTTAGATAAATTTGATACTAAATCAGACAAAGGATTATTCATTGGCTATTCAAATAGAAGTAACGCCTATATAGTTTCCAATACCTGAACTAACACTACTGAAGAAATATTACATGTTTTATTTGATGAGAATTTCAAATTAAATAATTCAAGCTTTGATGAAGAAGAAATTATAAATGAAAATAATGAAATTACAAATAACGAGTTCACTAAAAACAAAAATAATAATCCCAAAATTTTATATCCAAATAAAAGAATAAAATACTCAAGAGATTATCCTATAGAAAATATTTTAGGAAATATATAATCTATAGTAAAAACAAGAAATCAATTAAATAAAATGAGCAATGTTGCTTTTATCTCAACTAGTGAACCCAAAAATCCAAAGGAAGCATCATTAGATGATTCTTGGATTTTGCTATGCAAGAAGAATTGAATCAGTTCACCAAAAATGATGTTTGGGAATTAGTGCCAAGACCTGAGGAAAAATCTATACTAAGAACTAAATTGGTATATAGAAATAAAATGAATGAACAAGGAGAAGTCGTTAGAAATAAAGCACGTTTAGTTGCTCAAGTTTTTTGTTAAGAAAAAGGTATAGTTTTAAATGAAACTTTTGCTCCTGTAGCAAGATTAGAGGTAATTAGAATTTTACTTGCTTTTACAAATCATAATAATTTAAATTATTCCAAATGGATGTCAAAAGCACCATTTAAATGGATTTATTAAAGAAGATGAATACGTAGTACAACCCCCACTTTTTGAAAATGAAAACTACCTAATCACATTTATATAGTAAAGAAAGCTTTATATGGTTTAAAACAAGCTCCTAGAGCATGGTATGATAGACTAATCCTACTTATTACAATCTAGTTTCGAAATAGGAAAGGTAGGTAGTTCTCTTTTTATTAAAAGAAATAATAGTGATATTGAACTTATACAAATATATGTAGACAATATTATTTTTGGATCAACAAGTGAACAATTAAACAAAGAATTTCAAAATATAATGACTAAGGAATTTGAAATGAGTCATATGAGAGAATTAACATTCTTTTTAGGATTACAAATAAAACAACTAAATAATGGAATTTCCATAAATTGAGAGAAATATGCTAAAGAATTAGTTAAGAAATTTGGTTTTTGTCAACTATTAGTGGAAAGCCAACTCCCATGGCAACAAATGAGAAATTAGATAAAGATGAAAACTCAAAAGATGTAGGTCAAAAATTATATCAAGGTATAATAGGAGCATTCCTCTATATAACAGCTAGTGGACCAGATATTATGCATATTGTCCGCCTATGTGCAAGGTATCAATCTCAACCTAATGAAACTCATCTAAAATCCATAAACAAATATTAAGATATGTGAATAACACACTAGACTATGGAATGTTTTACCCAAAAGAAGATTCTTTTGATTTAATTTCATATAGTGATGTTGATTATGCTGGATGCAAATAAGATCGAGAAAGTACAAGTGGAACTTGTCACTTTTTAGGACGTTCTCTTTTTTTTATTTAGCAAAAAGCAAAATTATGTGTCTTTATCCACAACAGAACCATAATATACCTCAGCCACACTAGACTATTCATAATTAATCAATATGCAAAAAACTTTAAAAGATTTTGGTTTTAATTTTAATAAATTACCAATATATTATGGTAATGCTAGTGCAATAAATCTATCTAAAAATGCAACACATCATGTTAGAACCAAACATATAGGTATAAGAAATCATTTTCTAAGAGATAACGTAAATAAGCTAGTAATTTCACTCAAATTTATAAATACTGAAAATCAAATAGCTGAGATTTTAACAAAACCATTACTTCAAGCATCTTTTATTAAGCTTGGAATTGAGTTAGGAATATGTTTGTACCCCGAGATATAGATATAATAGAATAAAAATTAGAAATATAAAAGAAAAATAAAATTTTCAAAATTGATACGCGTATTGACATACACCTCCCTTATATGTTGACGTATATTGGTAAAATCTAAAAACAAATGTCCCTCCTAAATTCAAAATTCAAACTACACTTATATAACAACTAAATTTTGAAATTAGACTCATTTTTCTACCTTCTTCCTTCTCTAATTTCTGAATAAAAATGAATCCATGGCCTCCTTGAATTTCAATTTCCCAAGAGAAGATAATCCACCATTTTCCTTTCTAACTCCTATGCAAGGCCCCCTCAAGAACATCACCATGGCCAAAGTAACCAAAATAAAGGATGATATGAAGCATGCACTGCATTTAAACATTTAAACAGAAGTGGTTCAGCTTCACCTCATGAAAGAACAAGAAAAACAAGGCCGAATTCTATGAAATCTTTAGAAATATCTATTGGTTAATCCAACCAATCTAGTACTAATTGAAGAGTACACTCCTAAACTTGTCATTCATAATCCGGTGGATAATTAGGAAGAGGAAGAAGAGGATGAAGATGACAACAAAGTCAAATGAGTTGGAGAAGTTTGCTTTGATCGAGATGAAAATCTCGTCGAACAAAAAAGAACTTTTGCCTTCACTACCCCTTATGTCCCATCCATAAGTCCCATTTATTCAAAAGAAAACCTTTGATTTAAGTACACCCTACTTTCGTTTGTTAGGATTGGATTTGGTGTTGTATACATTTTATTTTTTATTTTGGATTTGTGCGCTATTGGTGTGTATGTATGGATTTTTTAATTTATGTGTAGTTTGGTTTGCATAAATAAAAACTATACTCATTACTATACATCGTTTATATAGTATAGTACCATTTATCATACATTCATCATATAAGTCATTTTTAAGTTAGATAATTGATTTTGAATGATATATCGTTTTATATTTTAGTTAGGGGGAGTTGTTACTTAAGTTTTTCTTAGTTTTTCTTCTATTTTTGTTGATGATAAAGTGGGAGAAAAGTATAAAATATACATATGTATATTTTAAGGGGGAGTTATCTAACTCGAAGGCAGTTATATCATATTTTATAATAATAGTTGTCATCTAAAAAAATGGGGAGATTGTTAATACCTCGGTTATTGATTTTGATGATAACAAACTTAGTAATGGTAATACATTCATTTAAAATATGTTTACTGATGCTTTTGTATAGATACATGGTGTATTGTGCAGGATATTATACAGGTATTAAATTGAAAACTATAGTATATATACTCAAGAAATGGACATGAAGACTCATGAGTATAAAGATCAAGATATGAAGATTTCAAAACTATAGTATAGTATATGGAGTCATAGATTATTGTTAAAGTCTATTGTAGCAATCTTTGATTGCTCTCTCTCTCTTTCTTTTATTCTTTTATTCTTTAAATCAAAATATTTTTTTAATATATTTAAAAATATTTTATAAAAGTTTTTTAAACTTTGAAATGCTTATAAACTATGTTTTTACTATTTTACAAAGTATCAAAATATTTTACAAAGTATAAGATTTGCAAAACATTTTAAAACAAATGAATTTTTAAAAATTCAAAGGGATATGTCAACGTATCCATATGAAGTATATCGACATACATGCCGATATTTTGAAATTCAAATTTTGAAATGAAGTATCTATTCGTCGTAACTCTTCGTGAATGTACATGTATGTTTATTCTCTATATATAGGGGCTTTCAAACGAATTTTTAAAAACTACTTTCTTATTATCCTCTCTCTTCTTACTCTACTAAAATTTCTGTTGAAAATATATTTAAATTTTCTCAAATTCAAACCAGAATCAATTCAATCTTTATTATATTGATTTTCTACTATTTTCTCTTTGATTTCAGTCATCTCTCTCTTTCTATTAAAGATCAAAGTGTTGTCCAAGAGGCTGTAGGATCATTTGTATCCAAAGGTCAAACATTGTCTTTGGAAAACCCAACAAACTCTAGTTATAGTTGATTGGGGGTGATTGTATCCCGATTCAAATCAATAAGTTATGCTTGGTGTCCTAAAAATCCAAGTGGGTGTGCTTGTGTCCCGTCCAAATCAAGTGAGGGTACCTAAAGCTCGGAAAAATGTAGGATGTTTCTTGTAGCCTTGAAATCAAGATTTTACGGGGTTTTCCTTATACCCATTGAAAGTTTGGAATTTGAAAAGAAATCTATACAAGCAATTGTACAGGATCAGATGTAGGGTAACTCTAGACCAGTATAAGATCCCTGGTGTGATCTCTTTGATTCTCTACTTTTTATTTTACTGGACTTATATTTCTCTTTGATTGTTGACTCTGAATTGCTTAATAATAATCTTGAAAGAATTTTAAAAAGATTCACATAAATCATAAAACACCGTTCATCCCTCCTTTAGTATTTAATCAGCCTTAAGATCCAAAATTCCACAACCCAAATTTGGTATCGAAACATTTGGTTTTAAAAAATTCTTAATTTTATTTTGAAAGTTCAAATGGCTAAAAATAATTTAATAATTTTGCAAAAAAACAATTTTGTGAAACCAATATGTTTCCAACTAATTGTTTTGAAAAGTCACTTAATTTTCTTGGAAAGCTATGATTTTGAATTGCAGAAACAATTTTGTTACATGGCTAGTGGCGAACAGACATTTGATAATCAAATATTACAAATCAAGAAGGACAAGTAGATATTGGATAATAGATGTTCGCGACACATGACTAGAAATCAGAGATCTTGAAAGATATAGTCTATAAAGATGGCAGATCGGTAAACTTTCGAGATAACTCAAAAGGATACATAATTGACATCGGTAATATTGGCAACTCTAAAACTCCTACTTTTTTGATGTTTTGCTAGTTAGGAATCTAAAACATAACTTGCTTAGCATTAGTCAATTGTGTGTAAGGGTTTTAAAATTAAGTTTGAAAAGGATAACTGCCATATCGAATATAATGAGTCAAATATTATCATTGAAGGTATTAGGAAACGTAACATCTGTATCTTAAGTATAAAGGTGTCCAATGATGATTTATGTCTTTTGGCTTTATCTAATGACCCTTGGATTTAGCATGAAAGATTTGGTCATTTAAATTTTAAACACCTTTCTATAATGGCTAGATATGAACTTGTTAGGGGTCTTCATAAAATGAATTTTGTAGTCAATAATTTAGTTAATGCCTGTTAATTAGGAAAACTTCATAAAAAAAAAAATTAAAATCCAAAGGTATGATTTCTACTTCTCATCCCCTCGAACTTCTTCATCTAGATCTTTTTGGACCATCGCAAATACAGTCAATAAATCATTATGTCTTTGTAATTGTAGATTATTTCTCTAGATTTACAGGGGCAATTTTTGAGAAACATAAAGTGAAGCTTTTATAATGTTTAAAATATTTACTAAAAGAATTCAAAACAAATGTCAACCAAATTAAAATGATTAGGAGTGATCATGGAGGAGAATTCAAAAATGATAATTTTGCAATCTTTTGTCATAAGGAAGGAATATATAGTTGTGACAGCATATATATTGTTTGAAATAGTTTTTTTATATATAGTATATAATGTTTTGTATATATTAGTTTTCTTTTCCAAGAACACCATAACAAAATAGAGTAGTAGAATGTAAAAATAGAACTATATAAGGATGTGCTAGAATAATGTTAAATGGTAGTAATTTACTTAAACTTTTTTGGGATGAAGAAGTTTCTACAGCATGCTATATTTTAAATAGAATTTTAATCCAACAGTTAACAAAGAAAACTCCATATGAATTGTTTTATAATAAAAATCCTAAATTATCGTATTTTAGAGTTTTCAGTAGAAATTGTTTTATATTAAATATAAAGGATAATTAAGATAAATTTGATACTAAATCAAACAAAGGAATTTTTATTGGCTATTCAAATAGAAGTAAAGCTTGTAGAGTTTTTAATACTAGAACTAACACCATTGAAGAAACATTACATGTTTCATTTGATGAGAAATTCAAATTTAATAATTCAAGCTTTGATGAAGTAGAAATTATAAATGAAAATAATGAAGTTACAAAATAATGAGTTCACTAACAACGAAAATAATAATCCCAAAAATTTACATCCAAATAAAAGAATAAAATATTTAAGAGATAATCCTATAGAAAATATTTTAGGAAATAGAGAATCTATAGTAAAAACAAGAAATCAATTAAATAAAATGAGCAATGTTGCTTTTATCTCAACTAGTGAACCCAAAAGTCCAAAGGAAGCATCATTAGATGATTCTTGGATTCTTGCTATGCAAGAAGAATTGAATCAGTTCACTAGAAATGATGTTTGGAATTAGTCCCAAGGCTTGAGGATAAATCTATAATAAGAACTAAATAAAATGAATAAACAAGGAGAAGTCATTAGAAATAAAGCACATTTAGTTGCTCAAGGTTATTGTTTAGAAGAAGGTATAGATTTAGATGAAACTTTTTCTCCTGTAGCAAGATTAGAGGCAACACCAATTTTACTTGCTTTTACAAATTGTAATAATTTTAAATTATTCCATATGGATGTCAAAAGCGCCCTTTTAAATGGATTTATTAAAGAAAATGTATAGTAGAACAACTCCCACTTTTTGAAGATGAAAAACTACATAATCACGTTTATAAATTAAAGAAAGCTTTATATTATTTAAAACAAGCTCCTAGGGCATTGTATGATAGACTAAGTCCTATTTATTACAATCTAATTTTGAAATAGGGAAGGTAGATAGTGGTCTTTTGATTAAAAGAAATATTAATGATATTGAACTTATAAAAATATATATAGATGATATTATTTTTGGATCAACAAATGAACAATTAAACAAAGAATTTCAACATTTAATGACTAAGGAATTTGAAATGAGTCATATGGGAGAATTAACATTCTTTTTAGGATTACGAATAAAAAACTAAATAATGGTATGTCAAATACTAGTGAAAAGCCAACTCTCATGGCAATGAATGAGAAATTAAATAAGAAGAAAACTCAAAAGATGTAGATCAAAAATTGTATAGAGGTACGATAGGATCATTACTCTATATAACAGCTAGTAAACCAAATATTATTCATTGTGTTTGTCTATGTGCAAGATATCAATCTCAACCTAAGGAAACTCATTTAAATCTGTAAAATGAATATTTAGAGACGTAAATAACACACTAAACTATGGACTATTTTACCAAAAGAAGATTCTTTTGATTTAATTTCATATAGTGATGCAGACTATGTTGGATGCAAATTAGACCGAAAATGTTCAAGTGGAACTTGTCACTTTTTTGGACATTCTCTTGTTTTCTAGTTTAGTGAAATGCAAATTTTTGTATCTCTATCCACAACAGAAGCAGAATATATCTTAGCCACACTAGCCTGTCACAAGTTATCTATGTGCAACAAACTTTAAAAGACTTTGGTTTAAATTTTAATAAATCACCAATATATTATGATAACACTAGTAAAGTAAATCTATCTAAAAATCCAACACATCATGCTAGAACCGAACACATAGATATAAGACATCATTTTCTAAAAGATAACATAAATAAGGAAGTAATTTTACTGAATTTAAAAATACTGAAAATCAAATAGCTGATATTTTAACAAAACCATTACCTCAAGCATCTTTTATTAAGCTTAGAAGTGAGTTATGAATATGTTCGTTCTATGAAATATAGATATAATAGACTAAAATTAGAAATTTAAAGGAAAAAATAAAATTTTCAAAATTGAACTAATATGTCGACATACACCTCCCCTATATGTCAATATATGTTGGTAAAATCTGAAAATAGATTTCTCTCCTAAATTCAAAATTCAAACTACACTTATATAACCACCAAATTTCAAAATTAGACTCATTTTTCTTCCTTCTTGCTTCTCTAATTTCTGAATAAAAATAAACCCATGGCCTCCTCGAATTCTAAACACCCAAGAGAAGATTATTTGCCCTTTTCATTCCCAACTCCCATGCTAGGCCCTCTCCAGAACATCACCATGGCCAAAATAACCAAAATAGAGGATGATATGGAGCATGTACTGCATATGCATACTAAAATAGATTTGGTTCAACTTCGTCTCTTGAAAGAACAAGAGAAACAAGGCCGAATTCTACTAAATTTTCAGAAATATCTATTAGATAATCCAACAAATCAAATAGTAATTGAAGAGGGCACTGCTAACCTTTCATCCACAATCCGGTGAATAATAAGGAAGAGGAAGAAAAGGAAGAAGAAGAGGAAGAGAATGAAGACAATAACGAAGCCAAATGCGTTGGAGAAGTTTGCTTCGATCAAGATGGAAATTTCATCGAACAAAAAGGGAACTTTTGCCTTCATTACCCCTTCTGTCTCATCCACAAGTCCCCTTTAATCAAAAGAAAACCGTAGATTTAAGTATGTGTTATTTTGGTTTGTTAGGATTGAATTTGGTGTTGTATACATTTTAGTTTTTATTATGGATTTATATGATTTGATTGGTGTGTATGTATGGATTTGTTTAATTTATGTATAGTTTGGTTTGCATAAATGGAAACTATCTTCATTACAATACATCATAATGTATAGTATCGTTTATAATATACTCATCATATAAGTCATTTTTAAGTTAGATAATTGATTTTAAATGTAATATCATTTTATATTTTAGTTAGAGGGAGCTTTGACTTAAGTTTTTCTTAGTTTTTCATCTATTTTTGTTGATGACAAGAGGGAGAAAAGTATAAGTATACATATGCATATAATAAGGGGGAGTTATCTAACCTAGAGGGAGTTGCATCATATTTTATAATAATGGTTGTCATAATAAAAAAAAGAGATTATTAATACGTCGGTTACTGATTTTGATGATAACAACCTTAGTAATGATGTACATTCATATAAAATATGGTTATTATTGCTTTTGTATAGATATATATTATATAGTGTATAATGTAGGATATTATACATGTATTAATTAAAGATTGTACAGTATAGAGACTCAAGAAATGGACATGAAGACTCATGAGTATAAAGTTCAAGATTTGAAGATTTTAGGACTACAGTATAGTATATAGAGTAGATTATTGTTAAAGTCCTGGAAGCAATATTTGATCATTATCTCTCTTTCTTTTATTCTTTAAATAAAAATATATTCAAAAATATTTTATAAAACCTTTTAAAGTTTAAATTGCTTATAAACTATGTTTAAACTTTTTTACAAAGCGTAAGATTTTCAAAACATTTTAAAATAAAAGAGTTTTTCAAAATTCAAAGGGCTATATCGATATATCCATATGAAGTATGTTGACATACATGCCGATATTTTAAAATTCAAATTTGGAAATGAAGTGTCATTTCATCGTATCTCTTTGCGAATGGACATGTCTGTTTATTCTCTATATATAAGGGGTTTTCAAATGAATTTTTAACAACTACCTTCTTATTATCTTCTCTCTTCTTGCTTTACCCAAATTTCTACTGAAAATATATTCAAATTTTCTCAAATTCAAACCAGAATCAATTCAATCTTCATTGTATTGATTCTCTACTATTTACTCTCTGATTTCAATATCTCTCTCTCAATCAAAGATCACAGTGTTGTCCAAGAGGCTATAGGATCAATTGTATCCAAAGATCAACCATTGTCTTTGGAAAACCATTAAACTCTAATTATAGTTTACTGGTGTGATTATGTTCCAATTCAAATCAATTGGGTGTGCTTGGTGTCCCGAAAATCCAAGTGGGTGTGCTTCTGTCCCATCCAGATCAAGTTCGTGTACCCAGAGCCCAAAAAATCTAGAGGGTGTGTTTCATAGCCTTGAAATCAAGATTGTACTGGGTTTGCCTTCTTTTCGTTGAAAGTTTGGCATTTGAAAAGAAATTTTTACAAGCAATTGTATGAGACCGGATGTAGGGTAACTCCAAAACAGTATAAAATCCCTAGTGTGATCTATTTGATTCTCTACTTTTTACTTTACTGCATTTGTATTTATCTGTGTTTACATCTATTACTGTTGTTTCTGCTTTGTGTAAAAACAGTATTGAAAGAATTTTAAAAATATTCACATAAATCATAAAACACCATTTACGCCCCTCTAGTATTTAATTAGCCTTAAGATTCATAATTCCGCAACCCATACCATTTACTACCCAATCTTATCGTGAGCCAAGTTACTGGAGTTAGGGCAGTCAATTTCCGGCACGACCCGAAACACGACCAGAAGATTATACGAAAATTATCAAGTTAACCCGACCCATTTAATTGGGTGGGTCATTTTCGGGTCAACGCAAATTTGATCCGTTTATAAACGGGTGGGTTTTGGGTTGACCCATGAACCCGAATTTGACCCGTTTATAACCCGTTTATACTTTTGTGGGTTGACCCTACCTGATTATTACCTAACCCGAACCATGAACCCGAATTTGACCCGTTTATACCTTATAAGGGTTGACCCAACCCGTTTAAAACCCACTTAAAATCAACCCAAACCCGACTTGACCCGACCCGAACCCAACCCATTGACAGCCTTAACTGGAGTCCCCATGAACTCCTAATGCAAGCCTTTTCTTACTGGGTGCTTCTTGGAGCACTGATTGTCATTGAACTTGCTGGCTCTAGAGACTTAAAAGATTTATTTGGTTGAGACCGTGGCTGGGATTGAATTTGGGTGGTTCATTCTATTCATGACCAAAGAGGTATTAGATTCTCCTAGACATTAAAAAGAGAAAGAAAACTGGATTGCTAATAGGTATTTTATATGTTCTCTAATTCTCCTGATCCGATAGTATCATTTTTGGAAACATCCAATGTCAAAATTACTGAATAGGTAGGTCGCTAATCCTTAAAATGTACAAAATGTACCTTGTAATGTACTTTATTAGCTGGGTTACGTGTAACGACCCAAAATTTTAGGGGTTTTATTTGTTTAATTAATTGAATTTTTGTGAAATTTTAAATAATTGAATTTTGAAATAAAAATTTAATATTTGAATTACGTATAATTAAATATAGCAAATGAGAAATTTTCAATTTATAATATTGAAGTTTATTTTATTGTATAACTTTATTCAAACTCAAATCAGTTAATAATTGTAGGTAATAAAATGTTTTCCAAACTTGAATATTTTTATACAGTAAATTTCTAAATCTTCTTCTGAGTGAGATGTCATCTTTCGTTTTTCCAAATTTGGATTTCTACTGCTCCGTTTATCTTAATTCTGGCCAAATAGCAGCATTTTCTGGTACCGAATATTGACTTTTGATCGGATGATCGTACCACTAATATCTGTATACCGTTTTGATTGCCCCGTCGTGCTGATCTCTGTGGTATATTTATTTTTGTATTTTAAGATCCGATATGCGACGGAAACAATAAAACGGTGCGCCGTATCGGTACCATCAATTGTGACCGTTAGCTTTTCTTTGCAGTTTCAAATTTGAACGTGAATCCCAAGCAATATAATAAATTGCCTTAATAGCTTCCCAATCAATGTTCAGCTGTTACCTTTCCCATCACTACAGCTGGTTCGTTTATATTATTATTTTCTTTTCGTGCAAGCCTCTGTTTCAATTGATATGAAGTATATATTAAAGGTTACATATAAATATAACGTGTTACGTTATCTTTCATTTGAAGCTTTTGGTTTTCGTTCCTTTACATAATTGTAACGTGTTATCTACATTTTTGTTCTGTGCTTATATAAATGTTTTTTCTTTTGCTATTCATTTCGCTTTGAATATTTTATATTACATTCGTTATCTCCTCACCATCTTCACCATGCTTGTCACGTACGGGATTTTCGACTTTCGAAAATTCGACATCGATACTCACTTTATCGACTGCCGAGCAATCGAGTGCCGGAAACTCCAGTAGTGAGGGTTTTAGAAAGAAGAAAAAGTTAGAAGAAGAAGATAGAAGAAAAAGAAAGAAGAACAACAACAGAACAAGAGCAGAAATAGAAACAGAAACAATATCAGAATCTCACATATCGCAGCGGAACAATATACAATAGATAATTACTAGTCTTTTAAAACAAAGAACTATATCAGTTTATACATACATCAATCATCAGAGTCAATAAACAACAATGGACAGTTATATAAACTTGTCCTCATACAGAATACACAGCGGAATAAATACTATCAGATACAAATACTACGTCTCGTCATCCAGCTTATCTCCAAAGCTCCAGAATATCCAGACTATCCTGATAACATAACTCTAGGCTGCCCGTGTGGAAATTGGTGGGCACCCAGAGTTTAGAAGGGAACAATAAACTCCGAGTCAGTCATGGTGACTGGTGTGAGATCGTAAAACAGTTATTTTTCACAAAGAAAATAAAACAAATTCGCAATGCTTTTGAAAAATGAAACTACCATAAGACCTCCCACCACACACACAATGCAAACGCAGAATTGGAGGAGATTTCTTCTTATAATAGTCAAAGATGCTTACTACGCAAAAAATCAAATTCCTTTTGATATTATTATTAGTGCATAGTGTAGAAAACATTTCGAAAGTATAATATTAATCTTAGCCAGCATAGGCATTCCGCACTTATGCCTACTATAGCTACTATGTTCAATAGCAGGTTACCGCCACATTCCATAGCAGGTAATACAACTAAAACCGTACAAGGCTCGTATTGTTTCTTTGGATTTCCAACAAATGGTCAGGCTAAGGAACTTCCTCTTCCACGATGGGTACGTCCCTGGAATAGACGACCCGAGAACCTAACCGGATCTCTGCCAACACAAGGCCGGGTTACCTCTGCAAAAATAGGTAACTACTGACACGCGTATGCCATCCCCCGATCGTCACCGATCTTCCCGAGGATCCCCGATTTCCAACAAACCACAAAGTAATAAATTTGCAGCAACCACAGAGGTTAAGTACCTGGGCTCCATACCATGATACCACCTTTATCCAGAAGGAATTACATACACTAAGGGGCGCTACTCCCTAGAACCTTGCCGCATCCTTCCTGTTTCGACCATTTCCGGGGTGTGAGGCTCGACGAAGTATCGTCCACAAAGCTACGCTTTGTCACAAAGCCATGCTTCGGGTCAAACAAATGATCAACCTATGATCACAAAGATATAAGATCAAACAAATGATCATATCGCAAATGATCAAACACTGATCATTTCACAGCAACACTCAGCATGCCACATTACCAAATTGGGATATATCGCTGATAAATTTCAACTACATAACCTCTGAGCTCGTACGTCTCAGAGAAGGGTGTTAAGCTAAGAGAATAAATTCTCCGCCACCAACAGAGATGTATTTGAAAGAAATCGGCTTTATATCTCAAAGTGTAATGTCAGACATGTATCCATACAAGTCTGTTCCGGGATCGAACAGAACCGAAGGCACTTCTCACGAAGCCCTTGCAAATCCGGATAATTTCCAATCACGTCCGGACTTCCCGTCACTAAGGGTGATAAAACCTCTATATCGGGGATCAGCCGATGCAGAGTAACTCGACGGTAATCCTTCTGTTTTCAAAAATATCCGGTCTTCAACACCGGTCATCAAATGCGATCCATATACGTCGTATCACATATTCGGAATGGGTTATATGACCCAAAGGTCCTTTCCCGGCTAACCCGAATAGTGAGCGCAATTTAAAATCATATGGATATGGGATTTCAATTAAGTCACAACTTAAACCCAACTTTCTTTTCAACTGATTTAAGACAAATGACCATTTTTAAATCTTTAAACAAAAAGATTCAACCTTTACGGTTTAAACAGTTTCCACACTTTAATCTTTTAAACAAAAGATTCATTCACAGATTTTCCCAATTAATTTCCATTTCAATTTGATTAACTCGTTAAATCTTTAAGATTTAACTTATAGCTTTCAAAACAATCCCATTTCAGATGATTTAAACCAATCATTATTTTAAATCTGTTAAAAATAAACAGATTCAATTCATAGCTTTTCAAAACAATTCATTCATAACTTGGAAAACCATTTTTCAATTCAATATTGAAATTCCTTTAATTAAACTGGAATTTCATTTCTTATCTGAAAGCTTTTATTCTTTTAAAACAACAGTTTTTATTTCGGAAAATCTGATTCATCCATACGAGTTGAAATACTTGGGTTAAGTTCAAATTCTCAAAATTACATTTTTTTAAATGGTTTAAATTCAGATAAACACATTTATAACATTTTCAATCCCTAGTTTCAAATCATAGGATTCAATTTCGAACTTGAATTCAAATTTAAATCAAATTATTTAAATTTCCAAAACTCGATTAAGTTGTTCAAAATAACTTTTATCTTTGAAATTCCATTTCAAAAGCTTTCCACTTCAAATCCAAATTTCCAATTTCAAAATCAATTGAAATTAAAATTTCCATTTCAAAAACATCAAATTTAAATTATCTGTGACTTAACCGATTTCCACGTGAAATCCATATTTGTGTGTGTAAAAGTGTAGTCCAGGGGTTTCACACAATAGTGCAACACAATGAATCATCACATATCAGAATACAGAAATATAGTTGATAGACGATATAAACTATATCGCTTATCTTTTACTCACAGATCACAGATATATATAAATTTCAGATAAATAAACTACAGTAAAGATTACACACAAATCAGAATATATCACAAAGCATCATAGATCAGAATATCAAACAATTCAATCATCCAATCAAATCCAAATATTCATAAGTAAGGTCAGTTAATTATCTGATTTATTCAAATTAGATTAATTACTTATGAATTTCTAATCCGGGTTAATTAATCATTAATTAATTTCAAATCATTTGATTATTTGTCCTTTAATCATTTCATTGATCAATTTTAATCATTAAATTACCTTTAATTAAGTAGTTATCTTCAAGTAATTGATTATCTTTAATTACTTATACTAATTAATTATCCCTTAATTAATTTCAGTGAGTAATTATCCATTAACTACTTTCATTAATTGATTTTCCCTTAATTGCTTATATTAAGTAATTAACCTTTAATTAATAAATTTTTAAAATCTTAACTATTTATTTATCTATCCTTAATCATTGATTAATTAAGCTAATCAATTAATTAACTTAAATTAATCATATTACCAAAATTAATTACTATTTAAAACAACAAAAACAAAAAAATACTTTATCTTTCAAACTTAATTACAACTTTTAAATTTATAACTTTCAGTTTAAATTCAAACTCAAATACTTTTATACTTAAAAGTTTTAAACCCAATTTAAATTTCAAAATTTAAATTATCTCAAACCTCAGATTCAACTACTTTGAATTCATATTCCGTTTCAGATTTTAAACTTAGTTTAAATTTCCAGTTTGCATTTAAACTTTACTTTGAATTTAAAAACAACAAAACAGGTTTCTGTTTTCATTTAAAACCTGGAATAACATCAATACTCAAGCCACTCGAATTTTACTTCGAGACAAAGCCTTAGCTGCTTCGAGTTATACGCAACCTTATTTTGCTTCGAGCAAAAACATGAATTCCCCAAGTCGCCCCCGAGTTTCCACCTCGTCTTCGTCTTCCCCAAAATCTCGAACGCAACAGATACGTATCGTCTCGCGTGCACATGCACACTTTGTCGGAGACTCTCCGTCCATCGCCACTCGTTCCAGCAAGTCGACAATGATCTCGACTCTAAATTCGACAACCCAGGTTTTCGAATAACCCAACCAATCAAAATCGAGTTGCCTCGATCAAAATAAACACAGCAGCTATCACCAGAAACCATCTCGATCCCCCTCCCCCGACCATCAGACGCCACAAGACCCCGGCCACGTCACGACAACACGTAATTCTTCCATCCCCCAAATGCTTGTGACACTCGATCACGATTAGGCGACGAAAACAAGTTTTTACAGAGCATCGAAAAACATTCGAACAAAACCCTACTTCCAATTCGTCACAAACGTACTTGCATTAGAAAAAATATTTAGCATTTTTCCTATGTTAATACATCTTCAAGGTTGCTTCATAATAAATTTCAACAATTAAAATTAATCGAATCAACCGATATTGACAAAAATGCTACTTTTGTTCATACCCAAACTACACCTTCAATATTGATCAAAATATCATCGTTTCTATTTTAAAAATCCTAATCTTGTATGTCAAATCAAGATATGGGATCAAATCTTCCAATTAAAACATTCGAATTTTTAGCTTTGGATTTCTTTCTTACTTAAAATCTGTATAAACAGTTTCTAAATTCCACTGCATGCTTGAAACCATTTCCAGGTTAAAATCTAAGTTTAAAACAACCTATTTGGTTATGAACTCTAAGCTTAAGATGTTATATATGAAGATGTATGAGTTTCTTTACGTTTTCTTTGCTCAAAGATTTGAAATATTGAAGAACATCATATAACAGACTTCCAGTAAAACAACAACTTCTCAGAACAAATACATAACAGCATAATATTTTCTTGAACCAATAATCTAGATTTAAATTTTCAAAACAAGTCAGGCTATTAAAATAGGAGTTGCTCACCGTGGTCAAAAGAAAGAACAGAGCATATTTTCTTGAAACAGCAGTTTAAACTTCCTGGTTGAAATCTTCCACTTGATTCTCTGGTTTGACTTTATTGTATTATTGTTGAAGTTGAGATTTGTTTTTATGTTTTGAAATAATATTGCTTTAGATTTTTACTCAGTTTTCACTTAGCTTGATGGATGAAAATGGGTCGAGAAGGCTGGTAAAAAAATGAGTTACAGTGTGATAGAAATAATGAGTTTGTGCAAATTTCTTTAGCAGGGATATTTTTCTTCTTGCTTGCGGCTGAAAGGATTTTAAAACAAATCGAATTGACTTGTTTATGTTAGCATTAAATGCTCCAGTACTTTATGTTCCTAGATGTGTTATATTTTCACATCTTGCCTGCATATATACATGTACTATATGTTCATACATATCTTTTGTTTCATTTCGGCTGAAGATAATTGTTTTGGGTTGAGTTGCCTAGTTGTACTTAGTTTATTTGCACATTCCTATATATTTTATTGCCTTGTTCCTTGGTTTACAAGCTTCACTATATATTATTTGTTTACATACTTATCAAATTTATTTTTATTTGTTTGTTTTATTACTTGGTATTTATTTTGTATTGATTTACTAAGATATATATATTTATCATATATATATATATTTTATCATTTGTTTCATATTCGTCTACATTTATTCATATTTAAATGTATTTTATTTTCCTTAAATCTTATTGTTTTGTAATATAAATAAATTTCTATTTTAAATTGGATGTTAGGATTTATTCTAATATTTCTTATTATTTATTATTATTAAACCATTTATTTCTAATCCATTTATTCATGTATTTACTTTATTTTTCTTTTTATTATTTTTCAAGTTGAATCGGGGAAACTCGCTCCCATTTATAATCAATTTTACAATTTTTATTCAAAAATTAATTTAATTATCAATTTAAATTCATAAGAAATCCGGGGTCGTTACAAACTTCCCCCCTTAAAAGAATTTCGTCCTCGAAATTCGCAGGCACGAAAGCAACAAAAGGTAGACAGATGAAGAATGTTTCATCTAATCAAACTGAATATCTATTCTGCATTTGGCTTACCAAATCAGAATATCAAAATCAGATACGAGAACGAATCTGTTTAACAATCAATAAAATACTCGGGTTATCCAGATCTACGAAATATGCAGTGGCATCGGTTAGTTCGAAGGAATAACTAACCATTCGTAGAATATATTGGGATCCAAAGAATAGATAGATATATGGATATCATTCCAAATCTTTTAGTTTAGAACTAAGGTATACCTATCAACCATAAAAACAAAGCAACCAATTCATCCAAACAAACAAGTCTGGCCTATCTGGAGTTTATGTCCCATTTTAATATATCGAATCTTCTTTTCTGGATCTGTAACGACCCCGAAATTTAAATTTATTTAAATTCATAATTAAATGAATTTTTGAATTAAATTGAGTAATTAAATAAATTTTTGGATGAAAATTTGTAAAATTAATTAGAATATTGGAGCGAGTTTCCCCGACTCAAATTCGAGTGAATTTGAAAATAATAAATATATAGATATATATTTTGACTTGAGTTTAAATTGTAAATAAATAATTAATGATGATTTGAATTAAAAAATATTTAAACTAGGAATAGAAAATAAATTTGACAAATTCAAATAGATATACATATAAAAGATGAACTATAAAAATATAAAGTAACACTTATATAAAATAACAAAACAAACTAAACAAAAGATAAAATAATTAAAACAACATTATAATAAGTAAAAATAAAACAAAACCAATACACATTAAAATAGACAAAAGAAATAGAATTAAAACGAAGTAAACAAATAAAACCAATACAATATCATCTCTCAGCCGAAGTCAAATGTGTAGGCAAGACAAAAATATACAACATACCTCAGCCACCATACCCTATATACATTCCCTATGCATCAGCCATGCCTGTACAAAACTAAAACATCACTTTGTACAAAGAAAACCATACTATCACTATGTAAACTTCTTTTTTTTATACACATCAGTTCGTCCAGCTACAAAACTAAGCAAAACTGAAGATAGAAGAAAGAAATCAAGTACCAGTTGAACACAAATCAAAACAAATTGAAGTAAAATGCAAAACAATCAAAGGAAAAAATATACAGGCAAATCAAAAGCTATATAAACAACAGAAAATCAGATCAACAACTCAATCAAATAAGAGAGTCAAGCTAGAAGATTTCAACTTGCAAAGTTTCAAACTCTGTTCTTTCATTCTGGAAATACGGTGAGCAACTCTTCTTATTTACCTATGAGTAACTTCATTTTTAAACTTAAATTTAGTTGTATGGAAAAATCTGATACTTTGTTGATTGGGTGAGATATACATATATACATATATTGATGGATAACTTTTATATATATATACAGAGCCTCAGGATTAATATGATACTGGAAGTAAATATAAGCTTGTTCTCTGATACTCTGGAAATCAAATTTGATTTCGAAAATCATTTCTTCCCAAACCATTCAATATTTGGACGTGGAATCAAAATGGATATTGTTTGTTTAACTTTGAATTAAATTTTAAAAATAAATTCGAATTGAAATCCCTTGGTATTATCTCTGGAAAGAATAATTTGGAGCACATCTTCAAATGGGTCGAAATTCGAATCTCGCCAATTTCGAATTCAAATACATAACTGGGATGGGTATTTGAAATGAGGATTTTTGAGATAGGTATCGGAATTTTTAGTGATCACATGGAAGAGCAGTTTATGCTTCTTCATTTTTGACAATTCGAGTCGCTGGGGGCGGCCGAGTTGATCAGAGGGATGGGGGCTTGGTCTGGAGGTGGAGGAGGCTGCGGTGGGTGGAGGAAAAATAGACCGGAGGTGGCCGGAGCACTGTGGTGGGAGCGGCGTTCGATTTTCTTACGTAAACCTAATTTCTACGAGGGGATGAACTTTTGGTCGCCGCGCCTTCTCTCGTAGATCGAGCTTCACAAAATTGAGGGGAGCGATGGTGGGAAGGTCGTGGAAGATGAGGCTGGAGGCGTAGGCATTCTAGAGATCGACATCACGAGTTCGAGAGATTTTTCTGGCAGTGGTTGGTTCCAGGTTCGCCTGTAAACCTCGATTCTTACTTGAGATTTGTGATAGGGATTGGATGGTCGGAAACTGATGTAGGGGTGATCGTAGAGATGTCGGAAGTTTCATCGGAGGTCGGAGGTGGCTTTAGCGGTAGTGCACGTGCACCGTGCACCATTCTGTTTTTGGGCGTATCAGAATCTCTCGAGTAACTCGAGTGATTTACTCGAAGATTTTTAATGTTCGACTTGAAGGGATTCACGAGAAAATGAAGAAGAAAGGAAGCAGGGATGACTCGAGTAAAAATGGTGATTGTTTCGGTGGGGAGCTCGAATACGCGGGCTGGGTTCCTGACACTATCGTTTAAAAACTTAAACTGTAAATAAAAGAAAAATGTGTGAAGAAGAAGAGGGAACTCGGGGAAGTTGGGGAAGGAACTCGAGTTTGACTCGAGTAACTTGAGATTTTTCTCGGGTTATGCTTTCAAAATGTTAAAACTGATAAAATTTAAAGTTAATGATGTTAAACAAAGCCTTAGTATTAATGAAGTAATTCATGTTTGAAATTTTAAGTAAGAATTTATGATAAGTTTTAGTTATTTAAAAGGATATTTTAGAATGTTTTTAAAATCCTAATTAATACTTTAATTAAGTAGTAAATTTAAGACAAAATTTAAATTAAATTAACATTCAAAGCTTTTAAGTTTGTAATAATTTGATTTCAAAGTAATTAAGGAAGATTTTTTAAAATTAAGATAAATAATCATTATTAATCAATTATTAGGAAGGGTAATTAAGAATAGTTAATTAATTTATAATTAAAATTAACTAAGTGATTAGAGATGAATCAATTTGTGATTAAAGATTTGTTAGACAATTAATCAATTAATTTTGATAGATAATTAGATTAATTTATTTAGATAATCAATTGTGAATTGTTAATTACCTTATGAAAACAATTAAGGGGTTAATTAAATATGTAATTGGTTTAAAGGTTAAATAATTAATATGATTAATAATTAATTGATCAAGTGATAATTAATTCGTGATTCAATAATATAAGTGATTAGGATAATCACTTATTGTAATTAATTAAGAATAATTAATTAAAGGTTAATTAATTAATTAAAAGATAATAAATCAAAATGATTTGTAATTTATCAATGTTAATTAACCAGGATTAGTAATAAATTCATAAGAAATTAATTTGATTTAAATTAATCAGACAATTAACTGACTTTACTTATGAATGTTTAGATCCTATTGATTTGATTGTTTGATATCCCTGATATGTGATGTTTTGTGATACGTCCTGATTTATATCGTGATCTGTGATTTCTATATCTGTGATGTATATATTGTTATATGAATATGAAACCCTTGACCCGTAAAACGACATTTGAATTTCGATGCGACAGGGAGTCGGATTCCAATTGGTTATCCGAAACCCACATCGAATTGTAATAGTAAATCTTTGTGGCTGATAAATTTATTTTATCTATGAATCTGTGAATGAAGATAAGCGTTATCGATTATACCGCTTATCGATATATCTGTGATGATTGATGTTGCACTATTGTGTGAAACCCCTAGACTACACTTTTACACACACGAATATGGATTTCACGTGGAAATCGGTTAAGTCACAGATAATTCAAATTGATATTTTTGAAATTGAAATTTTAATTTCAATTGATTTTGAAATTAGAAATTTGGGTTTAAATGTGAAAAGCTTTTGAAATGGAATTTCAAAGATAAAAGTTATTTTGAATAACTTAATCGAGTTTTGAAAATTTAAATAATTTGATTTAAATTTGAATTCAATATTTGAAATTGAATTCTATGATTTGAAACTAGGGATTAAAGATGTTATACCAGTTATATAAGGATTTAACTATTTTAAAAGAATTGATTTGGAATGTGAATATAATTCAAGGGCTTTAACTCGTTCAAATATAATTGGATTTTTCTGAAACGGAAACTATTTGTTTTCAAATAATAACAGCTTTCATATAAGAAGTGAACTTCTAATTTGTGTTGAAAGGTTTCAAATTTAAAATGAAATTGAAATGTTTTGAAAGCTATGAACTGAATCTGTTATTTTAACAGATTTTAAAATGATGATTTGTTTAAACCCTTTGAAATGAAATTGTTTTGAAAGCTATAAGTTAAATCTTTGATTTAAAGATTTAACGAGTTAATCCAATTGAAACGAAAATTGTTTTGAAATCTATGAATTTACTTTTGTGAATGGGGTTAACTTTGTGAAATAAATCTTTTTATTTAAAGATTTGAAAATGGTAATTTATTTTAACCATTCGAATGGAAAGTTTTGGACTTTAAGCTGTGACTTAACTGAGACCCCAATATCCATATGATTTCTAATAATCGCGCTCATTATTCGGGTTAGCCGGGAAAAGACATTTGTGTCATATAACCCATTCCGAATAATGATACGTCGTATATGGATAGCATTTGAAGACCGGTGTTGAAGACCGGATATTCACGAAAACGAAAGGACAACTCGTCGAATGTCTTTGCACCGACTGGTCCCCGGTATAGAGATTTGATCACCCTTTGTGATGGGAAGTCCGGACGGGATTGTGAATACCCGGAAATGCAAGGGCTTCGTAAGAAGTGCCTTCGGTTCTGTTCGAACCCGGAACAGACTTGTATGGATACATGTCTGACATTACACTTTGAGATATAAAGCCGATTTCTTTCAAATACATATCTGTTGGTGGCGGAGAATTTATTCTCTTAGCTTAACACCCTTCTCTGAGACGTACGAGCTCAGAGGTTATGTAGTTGAAATTTATCAGCGATATATCCCAATTTGGTAATGTGACATGCTGAGTGTTGCTGTGTGATGATCAGTGTTTGATCATTTGCGATATGATCATTTGTTTGATCTTATATCTTTGTGATCATAGGTTGATCATTTGTTTGACCCGAAGCATGGCTTTGTGACAAAGCGTAGCTTTGTGGACGAGACTTCGTCGAGCCTCACACCCCGGAAATGGTCAAAACAGGAAAGATGCGGCAAGGTTCTAGGGAGTAGCGCCCCTTAGTGTATGTCATTCCTTCTGGATAGAGGTGGTACCATGGTATGGAGCCCAGATACTTAACCTATGTGGTTACTGCATTATTATTCTGATGTGGTTGTTGGAAATCGAGGATCCTCGGGAAGATCGGTTACGATCGGGGGATGGCATACGCGTGTCAGTAGTTACCTATTTTTGCAGAGGTAACCCGGCCTTGTGTTGGCAGAGATCCGGTTAGGTTCTCGGGACGTCCTTCCAGAGGCGTTTCCATGTGGCAATGGGAAGTTCCTTGGCCTGATCATTTGTTGGAAATCCAAACTCCAATACGAAACCCTGTACGGTATTAGTTGTAGAACCTGCCATTCACTTATGGTGGTCACCACTGTTTGGATGGTAGCTATAGTAGGCATAGTTCGGAATGTCTATGCTGGCTAAGATTTATATTCTACTTTCGAAATGTTTTCTACACTATGCACTAATAATAATATCCAAAGTGATTTGATTTTTGCGTAGTAAGCATCTTTGACTATCATAAGAAGAAATCTCCTCCAATTCTGCGTTTGCATTGTGTGTGTGGTGGGAGGTCTTATGGTAGTTTCATTTTCAAAAAGCATTGCGAATTGACTTTAAAATTCTCTGCTATTTGTTTTAAAGATAAACTGTTTTGTTGCTCACACCAGTCCCATGACTGATCCGGAGTTCATTGTTCATTTCCTAAACTCTGGGTGCTCATAATTTTCTACACGAGCAGTCTAGAGTTGGGTTTTTCAGATAGTCAGGTTCAGTAGATTTTCTGGAGCTAGTTCAGTCTTTGGATCGGACTGCACTTGCTTATTCTTGGTGTATCGTTATTGGGAGTTCGAGCTACTGCTGGAGTTCTCTCTTGAAGACTATCTTAGAGTTATTTATTCCGCTGCTGATATTAGTTATCTATTTTTTCTTTCCGCTGCTATTTGTTGTATCATATCTCTGATGTATATTGATATTCATTGTATCATCGTTGTATCAGATATTGTATATCAATGTATTATTCATTTATTCCGCTGTGTTATTTACTTAACTGTGTTATAAGCTCCCAAGAACCAGATTCGACATTTGAATCTACGGCATTTTGAGTACAAGTGAAGTACGGGTGCCGATTTTCGAAGGTCGACTTTTGGGCCTTGACAAGTGGTATCAGAGCTAAGGTTGAACTTTAGCTCAGGAGTATAACACGTTAAGTAGCTCATTAGAGATAGAGTGAAGTAAACTCTAGAATGAGTGTATCCTTAAGATATCCGTTTGAACGTCTCAGTAAATTCTCTTGCTATCCACTGATAGTGAGTATGAGTACAAGAAGAGGATGAGATAGGGGACAAGGGAATACGACTATAAATGGTCAATACCCTGTAACAGTGGAAATAACTTTCTTATCAATATTCTTTGATTCGATTCCAAATTCTTTTGATTTCTTCATATCAGCTATAAGAAGAAGTTTCGGTGTGGTGATGCTCTACGAATCGTTGTAGAAAATTCTTACTTAGTATTTTCATCGGTTTCTTATCAGCTTTTTGATTTAAACCTTAATGAATTTGAAATTGGAAATTTTAAATTGAATTAAATTGATTAATAGAATATGAAGGCTAAAATTGAATTAAATCAATAAAACGATTTCGTTTGAAACCAAATTTTGAAATTCTATTCTAATTTCTTGTGAATACCAAAGTCCGAAGATGGACGAATTGGTATGTATTCTGAGATATTCCGACTTGAGTTTGGAATTCATATCGTAGTTGAGGAATTATAGGAGATCGAATCTATCTATCTCTGCGTTATTTTCGTGCCTGCGAATTTCGAGGACGAAATTCTTTTAAGGGGGGAAGTTTGTAACGACCCCGAAATTTAAATTTATTTAAATTCATAATTAAATGAATTTTTGAATTAAATTGAGTAATTAAATAAATTTTTGGATAAAAATTTGTAAAATTAATTAGAATATTGGAGTGAGTTTCCCCGACTCAAATTCAAGTGAATTTGAAAATAATAAATATATAGATATATATTTTGACTTGAGTTTAAATTGTAAATAAATAATTAATGATGATTTGAATTAAAAAATATTTAAACTAGGAATAGAAAATAAATTTGACAAATTCAAATAGATATACATATAAAAGATGAACTATAAAAATATAAAGTAACACTTATATAAAATAACAAAACAAACTAAACAAAAGATAAAATAATTAAAACAACATTATAATAAGTAAAAATAAAACAAAACCAATACACATTAAAACAGACAAAAGAAATAGAATTAAAACGAAGTAAACAAATAAAACCAATACAATATCATCTCTCAGCCGAAGTCAAATGTGTAGGCAAGACAAAAATATACAACATACCTCAGCCACCATACCCTATATACATTCCCTATGCATCAGCCATGCCTGTACAAAACTAAAACATCACTTTGTACAAAGAAAACCATACTATCACTATGTAAACTTCTTTTTTTTATACACATCAGTTCGTCCAGCTACAAAACTAAGCAAAACTGAAGATAGAAGAAAGAAATCAAGTACCAGTTGAACACAAATCAAAACAAATTGAAGTAAAATGCAAAACAATCAAAGGAAAAAATATACAGGCAAATCAAAAGCTATATAAACAACAGAAAATCAGATCAACAACTCAATCAAATAAGAGAGTCAAGCTAGAAGATTTCAACTTGCAAAGTTTCAAACTCTGTTCTTTCATTCTGGAAATACGGTGAGCAACTCTTCTTATTTACCTATGAGTAACTTCATTTTTAAACTTAAATTTAGTTGTATGGAAAAATCTGATACTTTGTTGATTGGGTGAGATATACATATATACATATATTGATGGATAACTTTTATATATATATACAGAGCCTCAGGATTAATATGATACTGGAAGTAAATATAAGCTTGTTCTCTGATACTCTGGAAATCAAATTTGATTTCGAAAATCATTTCTTCCCAAACCATTCAATATTTGGACGTGGAATCAAAATGGATATTGTTTGTTTAACTTTGAATTAAATTTTAAAAATAAATTCGAATTGAAATCCCTTGGTATTATCTCTGGAAAGAATAATTTGGAGCACATCTTCAAATGGGTCGAAATTCGAATCTCGCCAATTTCGAATTCAAATACATAACTGGGATGGGTATTTGAAATGAGGATTTTTGAGATAGGTATCGGAATTTTTAGTGATCACATGGAAGAGCAGTTTATGCTTCTTCATTTTTGACAATTCGAGTCGCTGGGGGCGGCCGAGTTGATCAGAGGGATGGGGGCTTGGTCTGGAGGTGGAGGAGGCTGCGGTGGGTGGAGGAAAAATAGACCGGAGGTGGCCGGAGCACTGTGGTGGGAGCGGCGTTCGATTTTCTTACGTAAACCTAATTTCTACGAGGGGATGAACTTTTGGTCGCCGCGCCTTCTCTCGTAGATCGAGCTTCACAAAATTGAGGGGAGCGATGGTGGGAAGGTCGTGGAAGATGAGGCTGGAGGCGTAGGCATTCTGGAGATCGACATCACGAGTTCGAGAGATTTTTCTGGCAGTGGTTGGTTCCAGGTTCGCCTGTAAACCTCGATTCTTACTTGAGATTTGTGATAGGGATTGGATGGTCGGAAACTGATGTAGGGGTGATCGTAGAGATGTCGGAAGTTTCATCGGAGGTCGGAGGTGGCTTTAGCGGTAGTGCACGTGCACCATTCTGTTTTTGGGCGTATCAGAATCTCTCGAGTAACTCGAGTGATTTACTCGAAGATTTTTAATGTTCGACTTGAAGGGATTCACGAGAAAATGAAGAAGAAAGGAAGCAGGGATGACTCGAGTAAAAATGGTGATTGTTTCGGTGGGGAGCTCGAATACGCGGGCTGGGTTCCTGACACTATCGTTTAAAAACTTAAACTGTAAATAAAAGAAAAATGTGTGAAGAAGAAGAGGGAACTCGGGGAAGTTGGGGAAGGAACTCGAGTTTGACTCGAGTAACTTGAGATTTTTCTCGGGTTATGCTTTCAAAATGTTAAAACTGATAAAATTTAAAGTTAATGATGTTAAACAAAGCCTTAGTATTAATGAAGTAATTCATGTTTGAAATTTTAAGTAAGAATTTATGATAAGTTTTAGTTATTTAAAAGGATATTTTAGAATGTTTTTAAAATCCTAATTAATACTTTAATTAAGTAGTAAATTTAAGACAAAATTTAAATTAAATTAACATTCAAAGCTTTTAAGTTTGTAATAATTTGATTTCAAAGTAATTAAGGAAGATTTTTTAAAATTAAGATAAATAATCATTATTAATCAATTATTAGGAAGGGTAATTAAGAATAGTTAATTAATTTATAATTAAAATTAACTAAGTGATTAGAGATGAATCAATTTGTGATTAAAGATTTGTTAGACAATTAATCAATTAATTTTGATAGATAATTAGATTAATTTATTTAGATAATCAATTGTGAATTGTTAATTACCTTATGAAAACAATTAAGGGGTTAATTAAATATGTAATTGGTTTAAAGGTTAAATAATTAATATGATTAATAATTAATTGATCAAGTGATAATTAATTCGTGATTCAATAATATAAGTGATTAGGATAATCACTTATTGTAATTAATTAAGAATAATTAATTAAAGGTTAATTAATTAATTAAAAGATAATAAATCAAAATGATTTGTAATTTATCAATGTTAATTAACCAGGATTAGTAATAAATTCATAAGAAATTAATCTGATTTAAATTAATCAGACAATTAACTGACTTTACTTATGAATGTTTAGATCCTATTGATTTGATTGTTTGATATCCCTGATATGTGATGTTTTGTGATACGTCCTGATTTATATCGTGATCTGTGATTTCTATATCTGTGATGTATATATTGTTATATGAATATGAAACCCTTGACCCGTAAAACGACATTTGAATTTCGATGCGACAGGGAGTCGGATTCTAATTGGTTATCCGAAACCCACATCGAATTGTAATAGTAAATCTTTGTGGCTGATAAATTTATTTTATCTATGAATCTGTGAATGAAGATAAGCGTTATCGATTATACCGCTTATCGATATATCTGTGATGATTGATGTTGCACTATTGTGTGAAACCCCTGGACTACACTTTTACACACACGAATATGGATTTCACGTGGAAATCGGTTAAGTCACAGATAATTCAAATTGATATTTTTGAAATTGAAATTTTAATTTCAATTGATTTTGAAATTAGAAATTTGGGTTTAAATGTGAAAAGCTTTTGAAATGGAATTTCAAAGATAAAAGTTATTTTGAATAACTTAATCGAGTTTTGAAAATTTAAATAATTTGATTTAAATTTGAATTCAAAATTTGAAATTGAATTCTATGATTTGAAACTAGGGATTAAAGATGTTATACCAGTTATATAAGGATTTAACTATTTTAAAAGAATTGATTTGGAATGTGAATATAATTCAAGGGCTTTAACTCGTTCAAATATAATTGGATTTTTCTGAAACGGAAACTATTTGTTTTCAAATAATAACAGCTTTCATATAAGAAGTGAACTTCTAATTTGTGTTGAAAGGTTTCAAATTTAAAATGAAATTGAAATGTTTTGAAAGCTATGAACTGAATCTGTTATTTTAACAGATTTTAAAATGATGATTTGTTTAAACCCTTTGAAATGAAATTGTTTTGAAAGCTATAAGTTAAATCTTTGATTTAAAGATTTAACGAGTTAATCCAATTGAAACGAAAATTGTTTTGAAATCTATGAATTTACTTTTGTGAATGGGGTTAACTTTGTGAAATAAATCTTTTTATTTAAAGATTTGAAAATGGTAATTTATTTTAACCATTCGAATGGAAAGTTTTGGACTTTAAGCTGTGATTTAACTGAGACCCCAATATCCATATGATTTCTAATAATCGCGCTCATTATTCGGGTTAGCCGGGAAAAGACATTTGTGTCATATAACCCATTCCGAATAATGATACGTCGTATATGGATAGCATTTGAAGACCGGTGTTGAAGACCGGATATTCACGAAAACGAAAGGACAACTCGTCGAATGTCTCTGCACCGACTGGTCCCCGGTATAGAGATTTGATCACCCTTTGTGATGGGAAGTCCGGACAGGATTGTGAATACCCGAAAATGCAAGGGCTTCGTAAGAAGTGCCTTCGGTTCTGTTCGAACCCGGAACAGACTTGTATGGATACATGTCTGACATTACACTTTGAGATATAAAGCCGATTTCTTTCAAATACATATCTGTTGGTGGCGGAGAATTTATTCTCTTAGCTTAACACCCTTCTCTGAGACGTACGAGCTCAGAGGTTATGTAGTTGAAATTTATCAGCGATATATCCCAATTTGGTAATGTGACATGCTGAGTGTTGCTGTGTGATGATCAGTGTTTGATCATTTGCGATATGATCATTTGTTTGATCTTATATCTTTGTGATCATAGGTTGATCATTTGTTTGACCCGAAGCATGGCTTTATGACAAAGCTAGCTTTGTGGACGAGACTTCGTCGAGCCTCACACCCCGGAAATGGTCAAAACAGGAAAGATGCGGCAAGGTTCTAGGGAGTAGCGCCCCTTGGTGTATGTCATTCCTTCTGGATAGAGGTGGTATCATGGTATGGAGCCCAGATACTTAACCTATGTGGTTACTGCATTATTATTCTGATGTGGTTGTTGGAAATCGAGGATCCTCGGGAAGATCGGTTACGATCGGGGGATGGCATACGCGTGTCAGTAGTTACCTATTTTTGCAGAGGTGACCCGGCCTTGTGTTGGCAGAGATCCGGTTAGGTTCTCGGGACGTCATTCCAGAGGCGTTTCCATGTGGCAATGGGAAGTTCCTTGGCCTGATCATTTGTTGGAAATCCAAACTCCAATATGAAACCCTGTACGGTATTAGTTGTAGAACCTGCCATTCACTTATGGTGGTCACCACTGTTTGGATGGTAGCTATAGTAGGCATAGTTCGGAATGTCTATGCTGGCTAAGATTTATATTCTACTTTCGAAATGTTTTCTACACTATGCACTAATAATAATATCCAAAGTGATTTGATTTTTGCGTAGTAAGCATCTTTGACTATCATAAGAAGAAATCTCCTCCAATTCTGCGTTTGCATTGTGTGTGTGGTGGGAGGTCTTATGGTAGTTTCATTTTCAAAAAGCATTGCGAATTGACTTTAAAATTCTCTGCTATTTGTTTTAAAGATAAACTGTTTTGTTGCTCACACTAGTCCCATGACTGATCCGGAGTTTATTGTTCAATTCCTAAACTCTGGGTGCTCATAATTTTCTACATGAGCAGTCTAGAGTTGGGTTTTTCAGATAGTCAGGTTCAGTAGATTTTTTGGAGCTAGTTCAGTCTTTGGATCGGACTGCACTTGCTTATTCTTGGTGTATCGTTATTGGGAGTTCGAGCTACTGCTGGAGTTCTCTCTTGAAGACTATCTTAGAGTTATTTGTTCCGCTGCTGATATTAGTTATCTATTTTTTCTTTCCGCTGCTATTTGTTGTATCATATCTCTGATGTATATTGATATTCATTGTATCATCGTTGTATCAGATATTGTATATCAATGTATTATTCATTTATTCCGCTGTGTTATTTACTTAACTGTGTTATAAGCTCCCAAGAACCAGATTCGACATTTGAATCTACGGCATTTTGAGTACAAGTGAAGTACGGGTGCCGATTTTCGAAGGTCGACTTTTGGGCCTTGACAGGATCGACCAGAAGTTATCGAAGAATAGAGAAAAGATGACGAACAAAAGAGATTGATAAAGAAAAGATTACTTCCTTGTTACAGAGTATTGACCATTTTCAGTCGGATTTCTCTGTCCCCTATCCAATCCTCTTCTTGCACTCATACTCACTATCAGTGGATAGTAAGAGAATTTACTGAGGCATTCGAACGGATATCTGAGGATACTCATTCTAGAGTTTACTTCACTCTATCTCTAATGAGCTACTTAATGTGTTATACTCCTGAGCTAAAGTTCAACCTTAGCTCTGATACCACGCTGTCACGTACGGGATTTTCGACTTTCGAAAATTCGACATCGATACTCACTTTATCGACTGCCGAGCAATCGAGTGCCGGAAACTCCAGTAGTGAGGGTTTTAGAAAGAAGAAAAAGTTAGAAGAAGAAGATAGAAGAAAAAGAAAGAAGAACAACAACAGAACAAGAGCAGAAATAGAAACAGAAACAATATCAGAATCTCACATATCGCAGCGGAACAATATACAATAGATAATTACTAGTCTTTTAAAACAAAGAACTATATCAGTTTATACATACATCAATCATCAGAGTCAATAAACAACAATGGACAGTTATATAAACTTGTCCTCATACAGAATACACAGCGGAATAAATACTATCAGATACAAATACTACGTCTCGTCATCCAGCTTATCTCCAAAGCTCCAGAATATCCAGACTATCCTGATAACATAACTCTAGGCTGCCCGTGTGGAAATTGGTGGGCACCCAGAGTTTAGAAGGGAACAATAAACTCCGAGTCAGTCATGGTGACTGGTGTGAGATCGTAAAACAGTTATTTTTCACAAAGAAAATAAAACAAATTCGCAATGCTTTTGAAAAATGAAACTACCATAAGACCTCCCACCACACACACAATACAAACGCAGAATTGGAGGAGATTTCTTCTTATGATAGTCAAAGATGCTTACTACGCAAAAAATCAAATTCCTTTTGATATTATTATTAGTGCATAGTGTAGAAAACATTTCGAAAGTATAATATTAATCTTAGCCAGCATAGGCATTCCGCACTTATGCCTACTATAGCTACTATGTTCAATAGCAGGTTACCGCCACATTCCATAGCAGGTAATACAACTAAAACCGTACAAGGCTCGTATTGTTTCTTTGGATTTCCAACAAATGGTCAGGCTAAGGAACTTCCTCTTCCACGATGGGTACGTCCCTGGAATAGACGACCCGAGAACCTAACCGGATCTCTGCCAACACAAGGCCGGGTTACCTCTGCAAAAATAGGTAACTACTGACACGCGTATGCCATCCCCCGATCGTCACCGATCTTCCCGAGGATCCCCGATTTCCAACAAACCACAAAGTAATAAATTTGCAGCAACCACAGAGGTTAAGTATCTGGGCTCCATACCATGATACCACCTTTATCCAGAAGGAATGACATACACTAAGGGGCGCTACTCCCTAGAACCTTGCCGCATCCTTCCTGTTTCGACCATTTCCGGGGTGTGAGGCTCGACGAAGTCTCGTCCACAAAGCTACGCTTTGTCACAAAGCCATGCTTCGGGTCAAACAAATGATCAACCTATGATCACAAAGATATAAGATCAAACAAATGATCATATCGCAAATGATCAAACACTGATCATTTCACAGCAACACTCAGCATGCCACATTACCAAATTGGGATATATCGCGGATAAATTTCAACAACATAACCTCTGAGCTCGTACGTCTCAGAGAAGGGTGTTAAGCTAAGAGAATAAATTCTCCGCCACCAACAGAGATGTATTTGAAAGAAATCGGCTTTATATCTCAAAGTGTAATGTCAGACATGTATCCATACAAGTCTGTTCCGAGATCGAACAGAACCGAAGGCACTTCTCACGAAGCCCTTGCAAATCCGGATAATTTTCAATCACGTCCGGACTTCCCGTCACTAAGGGTGATAAAACCTCTATATCAGGGATCAGCCGATGCAGAGTAACTCGACGGTAATCCTTCTGTTTTCAAAAATATCCGGTCTTCAACACCGGTCATCAAATGCGATCCATATACGTCGTATCACATATTCGGAATGGGTTATACGACCCAAAGGTCCTTTCCCGGCTAACCCGAATAGTGAGCGCAATTTAAAATCATATGGATATGGGATTTCAATTAAGTCACAACTTAAACCCAACTTTCTTTTCAACTGATTTAAGACAAATGACCATTTTTAAATCTTTAAACAAAAAGATTCAACCTTTACGGTTTAAACAGTTTCCACACTTTAATCTTTTAAACAAAAGATTCATTCACAGATTTTCCCAATTAATTTCCATTTCAATTTGATTAACTCGTTAAATCTTTAAGATTTAACTTATAGCTTTCAAAACAATCGCATTTCAGATGATTTAAACCAATCATTATTTTAAATCTGTTAAAAATAAACAGATTCAATTCATAGCTTTTCAAAACAATTCATTCATAACTTGGAAAACCATTTTTCAATTCAATATTGAAATTCCTTTAATTAAACTGGAATTTCATTTCTTATCTGAAAGCTTTTATTCTTTTAAAACAACAGTTTTTATTTCGGAAAATCTGATTCATCCATACGAGTTGAAATCCTTGGGTTAAGTTCAAATTCTCAAAATTACATTTTTTTAAATGGTTTAAATTCAGATAAACACATTTATAACATTTTCAATCCCTAGTTTCAAATCATAGGATTCAATTTCGAACTTGAATTCAAATTTAAATCAAATTATTTAAATTTCCAAAACTCGATTAATTTGTTCAAAATAACTTTTATCTTTGAAATTCCATTTCAAAAGCTTTCCACTTCAAATCCAAATTTCCAATTTCAAAATCAATTGAAATTAAAATTTCCATTTCAAAAACATCAAATTTAAATTATCTGTGACTTAACCGATTTCCACGTGAAATCCATATTTGTGTGTGTAAAAGTGTAGTCCAGGGGTTTCACACAATAGTGCAACACAATGAATCATCACATATCAGAATACAGAAATATAGTTGATAGACGATATAAACTATATCGCTTATCTTTTACTCACAGATCACAGATATATATAAATTTCAGATAAATAAACTACAGTAAAGATTACACACAAATCAGAATATATCACAAAGCATCATAGATCAGAATATCAAACAATTCAATCATCCAATCAAATCCAAATATTCATAAGTAAGGTCAGTTAATTATCTGATTTATTCAAATTAGATTAATTACTTATGAATTTCTAATCCGGGTTAATTAATCATTAATTAATTTCAAATCATTTGATTATTTGTCCTTTAATCATTTCATTGATCAATTTTAATCATTAAATTACCTTTAATTAAGTAGTTATCTTCAAGTAATTGATTATCTTTAATTACTTATACTAATTAATTATCCCTTAATTAATTTCAGTGAGTAATTATCCATTAACTACTTTCATTAATTGATTTTCCCTTAATTGCTTATATTAAGTAATTAACCTTTAATTAATAAATTTTTAAAATCTTAACTATTTATTTATCTATCCTTAATCATTGATTAATTAAACTAATCAATTAATTAACTTAAATTAATCATATTACCAAAATTAATTACTATTTAAAACCACAAAAACAAAAAAATACTTTATCTTTCAAACTTAATTACAACTTTTAAATTTATAACTTTCAGTTTAAATTCAAACTCAAATACTTTTATACTTAAAAGTTTTAAACCCAATTTAGATTTCAAAATTTAAATTATCTCAAACCTCAGATTCAACTACTTTGAATTCATATTCCGTTTCAGATTTTAAACTTAGTTTAAATTTCCAGTTTGCATTTAAACTTTACTTTGAATTTAAAAACAAAAAAACAGGTTTCTGTTTTCATTTAAAACCTGGAATAACATCAATACTCAAGCCACTCGAATTTTACTTCGAGACAAAGCCTTAGCTGCTTCGAGTTATACGCGACCTTATTTTGCTTCGAGCAAAAACATGAATTCCCCAAGTCGCCCCCGAGTTTCCACCTCGTCTTAGTCTTCCCCAAAATCTCGAACGCAACAGATACGTATCGTCTCGCGTGCACATGCACACTTTGTCGGAGACTCTCCGTCCATCGCCACTCGTTCCAGCAAGTCGACAATGATCTCGACTCTAAATTCGACAACCCAGGTTTTCGAATAACCCAACCAATCAAAATCGAGTTGCCTCGATCAAAATAAACACAGCAGCTATCACCAGAAACCATCTCGATCCCCCTCCCCCGACCATCAGACGCCACAAGACCCCGGCCACGTCACGACAACACGTAATTCTTCCATCCCCCAAATGCTTGTGACACTCGATCACGATTAGGCGACGAAAACAAGTTTTTACAGAGCATCGAAAAACATTCGAACAAAACCCTACTTCCAATTCGTCACAAACGTACTTGCATTAGAAAAATTATTTAGCATTTTTCCTATGTTAATACATCTTCAAGGTTGCTTCATAATAAATTTCAACAATTAAAATTAATCGAATCAACCGATATTGACAAAAATGCTACTTTTGTTCATACCCAAACTACACCTTCAATATTGATCAAAATATCATCGTTTCTATTTTAAAAATCCTAATCTTGTATGTCAAATCAAGATATGGGATCAAATCTTCCAATTAAAACATTCGAATTTTTAGCTTTGGATTTCTTTCTTACTTAAAATCTGTATAAACAGTTTCTAAATTCCACTGCATGCTTGAAACCATTTCCAGGTTAAAATCTAAGTTTAAAACAACCTATTTGGTTATGAACTCTAAGCTTAAGATGTTATATATGAAGATGTATGAGTTTCTTTACGTTTTCTTTGCTCAAAGATTTGAAATATTGAAGAACATCATATAACAGACTTCCAGTAAAACAGCAACTTCTCAGAACAAATACATAACAGCATAATATTTTCTTGAACCAATAATCTAGATTTAAATTTTCAAAACAAGTCAGGCTATTAAAATAGGAGTTGCTCACCGTGGTCAAAAGAAAGAACAGAGCATATTTTCTTGAAACAGCAGTTTAAACTTCCTGGTTGAAATCTTCCACTTGATTCTCTGGTTTGACTTTATTGTATTATTGTTGAAGTTGAGATTTGTTTTTATGTTTTGAAATAATATTGCTTTAGATTTTTACTCAGTTTTCACTTAGCTTGATGGATGAAAATGGGTCGAGAAGGCTGGTAAAAAAAAAAGAGTTACAGTGTGATAGAAATAATGAGTTTGTGCAAATTTCTTTAGCAGGGATATTTTTCTTCTTGCTTGCGGCTGAAAGGATTTTAAAACAAATCGAATTGACTTGTTTATGTTAGCATTAAATGCTCCAGTACTTTATGTTCCTAGATGTGTTATATTTTCACATCTTGCCTGCATATATACATGTACTATATGTTCATACATATCTTTTGTTTCATTTCGGCTGAAGATAATTGTTTTGGGTTGAGTTGCCTAGTTGTACTTAGTTTATTTGCACATTCCTATATATTTTATTGCCTTGTTCCTTGGTTTACAAGCTTCACTATATATTATTTGTTTACATACTTATCAAATTTATTTTTATTTGTTTGTTTTATTACTTGGTATTTATTTTGTATTGATTTACTAAGATATATATATTTATCATATATATATATATATATTTTATCATTTGTTTCTTATTCGTCTACATTTATTCATATTTAAATGTATTTTATTTTCCTTAAATCTTATTGTTTTGTAATATAAATAAATTTCTATTTTAAATTGGATGTTAGGATTTATTCTAATATTTCTTATTATTTATTATTATTAAACCATTTATTTCTAATCCATTTATTCATGTATTTACTTTATTTTTCTTTTTATTATTTTTCAAGTTGAATCGGGGAAACTCGCTCCCATTTATAATCAATTTTACAATTTTTATTCAAAAATTAATTTAATTATCAATTTAAATTCATAAGAAATCCGGGGTCGTTACAAACTTCCCCCCTTAAAAGAATTTCGTCCTCGAAATTCGCAGGCACGAAAGCAACAAAAGGTAGACAGATGAAGAATGTTTCATCTAATCAAACTGAATATCTATTCTGCATTTGGCTTACCAAATCAGAATATCAAAATCAGATACGAGAACGAATCTGTTTAACAATCAACAAAATACTCGGGTTATCCAGATCTACGAAATATGCAGTGGCATCGGTTAGTTCGAAGGAATAACTAACCATTCGTAGAATATATTGGGATCCAAAGAATAGATAGATATATGGATATCATTCCAAATCTTTTAGTTTAGAACTAAGGTATACCTATCAACCATAACAAACAAAGCAACCAATTCATCCAAACAAACAAGTCTGGCCTATTTGGAGTTTATGTCCCATTTTAATATATCGAATCTGCTTTTCTGGATCGACCAGAAGTTATCGAAGAATAGAGAAAAGATGACGAACAAAAGAGATTGATAAAGAAAAGATTACTTCCTTGTTACAGAGTATTGACCATTTTCAGTCGGATTTCTCTGTCCCCTATCCAATCCTCTTCTTGCACTCATACTCACTATCAGTGGATAGTAAGAGAATTTACTGAGGCATTCGAACGGATATCTGAGGATACTCATTCTAGAGTTTACTTCACTCTATCTCTAATGAGCTACTTAATGTGTTATACTCCTGAGCTAAAGTTCAACCTTAGCTCTGATACCACGCTGTCACGTACGGGATTTTCGACTTTCGAAAATTCGACATCGATACTCACTTTATCGACTGCCGAGCAATCGAGTGCCGGAAACTCCAGTAGTGAGGGTTTTAGAAAGAAGAAAAAGTTAGAAGAAGAAGATAGAAGAAAAAGAAAGAAGAACAACAACAGAACAAGAGCAGAAATAGAAACAGAAACAATATCAGAATCTCACATATCGCAGCGGAACAATATACAATAGATAATTACTAGTCTTTTAAAACAAAGAACTATATCAGTTTATACATACATCAATCATCAGAGTCAATAAACAACAATGGACAGTTATATAAACTTGTCCTCATACAGAATACACAGCGGAATAAATACTATCAGATACAAATACTACATCTCGTCATCCAGCTTATCTCCAAAGCTCCAGAATATCCAGACTATCCTGATAACATAACTCTAGGCTGCCCGTGTGGAAATTGGTGGGCACTCAGAGTTTAGAAGGGAACAATAAACTCCGAGTCAGTCATGGTGACTGGTGTGAGATCGTAAAACAGTTATTTTTCACAAAGAAAATAAAACAAATTCGCAATGCTTTTGAAAAATGAAACTACCATAAGACCTCCCACCACACACACAATGCAAACGCAGAATTGGAGGAGATTTCTTCTTATGATAGTCAAAGATGCTTACTACGCAAAAAATCAAATTCCTTTTGATATTATTATTAGTGCATAGTGTAGAAAACATTTCGAAAGTATAATATTAATCTTAGCCAGCATAGGCATTCCGCACTTATGCCTACTATAGCTACTATGTTCAATAGCAGGTTACCGCCACATTCCATAGCAGGTAATACAACTAAAACCGTACAAGGCTCGTATTGTTTCTTTGGATTTCCAACAAATGGTCAGGCTAAGGAACTTCCTCTTCCACGATGGGTACGTCCCTGGAATAGATGACCCGAGAACCTAACCGGATCTCTGCCAACACAAGGCCGGGTTACCTCTGCAAAAATAGGTAACTACTGACACGCGTATGCCATCCCCCGATCGTCACCGATCTTCCCGAGGATCCCCGATTTCCAACAAACCACAAAGTAATAAATTTGCAGCAACCACAGAGGTTAAGTATCTGGGCTCCATACCATGATACCACCTTTATCCAGAAGGAATGACATACACTAAGGGGCGCTACTCCCTAGAACCTTGCCGCATCCTTCCTGTTTCGACCATTTCCGGGGTGTGAGGCTCGACGAAGTCTCGTCCACAAAGCTACGCTTTGTAACAAAGCCATGCTTCGGGTCAAACAAATGATCAACCTATGATCACAAAGATATAATATCAAACAAATGATCATATCGCAAATGATCAAACACTGATCATTTCACAGCAACACTCAGCATGCCACATTACCAAATTGGGATATATCGCTGATAAATTTCAACTACATAACCTCTGAGCTCGTACGTCTCAGAGAAGGGTGTTAAGCTAAGAGAATAAATTCTCCGCCACCAACAGAGATGTATTTGAAAGAAATCGGCTTTATATCTCAAAGTGTAATGTCAGACATGTATCCATACAAGTCTGTTCCGGGATCGAACAGAACCGAAGGCACTTCTCACGAAGCCCTTGCAAATCCGGATAATTTCCAATCACGTCCGGACTTCCCGTCACTAAGGGTGATAAAACCTCTATATCGGGGATCAGCTGATGCTGAGTAACTCGACGGTAATCCTTCTGTTTTCAAAAATATCCGGTCTTCAACACCGGTCATCAAATGCGATCCATATACGTCGTATCACATATTCGGAATGGGTTATACGACCCAAAGGTCCTTTCCCGGCTAACCCGAATAGTGAGCGCAATTTAAAATCATATGGATATGGGATTTCAATTAAGTCACAACTTAAACCCAACTTTCTTTTCAACTGATTTAAGACAAATGACCATTTTTAATTCTTTAAACAAAAAGATTCAACCTTTACGGTTTAAACAGTTTCCACACTTTAATCTTTTAAACAAAAGATTCATTCACAGATTTTCCCAATTAATTTCCATTTCAATTTGATTAACTCGTTAAATCTTTAAGATTTAACTTATAGCTTTCAAAACAATCCCATTTCAGATGATTTAAACCAATCATTATTTTAAATCTGTTAAAAATAAACAGATTCAATTCATAGCTTTTCAAAACAATTCATTCATAACTTGGAAAACCATTTTTCAATTCAATATTGAAATTCCTTTAATTAAACTGGAATTTCATTTCTTATCTGAAAGCTTTTATTCTTTTAGAACAACAGTTTTTATTTCGGAAAATCTGATTCATCCATACGAGTTGAAATCCTTGGGTTAAGTTCAAATTCTCAAAATTACATTTTTTTAAATGGTTTAAATTCAGATAAACACATTTATAACATTTTCAATCCCTAGTTTCAAATCATAGGATTCAATTTCGAACTTGAATTCAAATTTAAATCAAATTATTTAAATTTCCAAAACTCGATTAATTTGTTCAAAATAACTTTTATCTTTGAAATTCCATTTCAAAAGCTTTCCACTTCAAATCCAAATTTCCAATTTCAAAATCAATTGAAATTAAAATTTCCATTTCAAAAACATCAAATTTAAATTATCTGTGACTTAACCGATTTCCACGTGAAATCCATATTTGTGTGTGTAAAAGTGTAGTCCAGGGGTTTCACACAATAGTGCAACACAATGAATCATCACATATCAGAATACAGAAATATAGTTGATAGACGATATAAACTATATCGCTTATCTTTTACTCACAGATCACAGATATATATAAATTTCAGATAAATAAACTACAGTAAAGATTACACACAAATCAGAATATATCACAAAGCATCATAGATCAGAATATCAAACAATTCAATCATCCAATCAAATCCAAATATTCATAAGTAAGGTCAGTTAATTATCTGATTTATTCAAATTAGATTAATTACTTATGAATTTCTAATCCGGGTTAATTAATCATTAATTAATTTCAAATCATTTGATTATTTGTCCTTTAATCATTTCATTGATCAATTTTAATCATTAAATTACCTTTAATTAAGTAGTTATCTTCAAGTAATTGATTATCTTTAATTACTTATACTAATTAATTATCCCTTAATTAATTTCAGTGGGTAATTATCCATTAACTACTTTCATTAATTGATTTTCCCTTAATTGCTTATATTAAGTAATTAACCTTTAATTAATAAATTTTTAAAATCTTAACAATTTATTTATCTATCCTTAATCATTGATTAATTAAACTAATCAATTAATTAACTTAAATTAATCATATTACCAAAATTAATTACTATTTAAAACCACAAAAAAAAAAAAAATACTTTATCTTTCAAACTTAATTACAACTTTTAAATTTATAACTTTCAGTTTAAATTCAAACTCAAATACTTTTATACTTAAAAGTTTTAAACCCAATTTAGATTTCAAAATTTAAATTATCTCAAACCTCAGATTCAACTACTTTGAATTCATATTCCGTTTCAGATTTTAAACTTAGTTTAAATTTCCAGTTTGCATTTAAACTTTACTTTGAATTTAAAAACAACAAAACAGGTTTCTATTTTCATTTAAAACCTGGAATAACATCAATACTCAAGCCACTCGAATTTTACTTCGAGACAAAGCCTTAGCTGCTTCGAGTTATACGCGACCTTATTTTGCTTCGAGCAAAAACATGAATTCCCCAAGTCGCCCCCGAGTTTCCACCTCGTCTTCGTCTTCCCCAAAATCTCGAACGCAACAGATACGTATCGTCTCGCGTGCACATGCACACTTTGTCGGAGACTCTCCGTCCATCGCCACTCGTTCCAGCAAGTCGACAATGATCTCGACTCTAAATTCGACAACCCAGGTTTTCGAATAACCCAACCAATCAAAATCGAGTTGCCTCGATCAAAATAAACACAGCAGCTATCACCAGAAACCATCTCGATCCCCCTCCCCCGACCATCAGACGCCACAAGACCCCGGCCACGTCACGACAACACGTAATTCTTCCATCCCCCAAATGCTTGTGACACTCGATCACGATTAGGCGACGAAAACAAGTTTTTACAGAGCATCGAAAAACATTCGAACAAAACCCTACTTCCAATTCGTCACAAACGTACTTGCATTAGAAAAATTATTTAGCATTTTTCCTATGTTAATACATCTTCAAGGTTGCTTCATAATAAATTTCAACAATTAAAATTAATCGAATCAACCGATATTGACAAAAATGCTACTTTTGTTCATACCCAAACTACACCTTCAATATTGATCAAAATATCATCGTTTCTATTTTAAAAATCCTAATCTTGTATGTCAAATCAAGATATGGGATCAAATCTTCCAATTAAAACATTCGAATTTTTAGCTTTGGATTTCTTTCTTACTTAAAATCTGTATAAACAGTTTCTAAATTCCACTGCATGCTTGAAACCATTTCCAGGTTAAAATCTAAGTTTAAAACAACCTATTTGGTTATGAACTCTAAGCTTAAGATGTTATATATGAAGATGTATGAGTTTCTTTACGTTTTCTTTGCTCAAAGATTTGAAATATTGAAGAACATCATATAACAGACTTCCAGTAAAACAGCAACTTCTCAGAACAAATACATAACAGCATAATATTTTCTTGAACCAATAATCTAGATTTAAATTTTCAAAACAAGTCAGGCTATTAAAATAGGAGTTGCTCACCGTGGTCAAAAGAAAGAACAGAGCATATTTTCTTGAAACAGCAGTTTAAACTTCCTGGTTGAAATCTTCCACTTGATTCTCTGGTTTGACTTTATTGTATTATTGTTGAAGTTGAGATTTGTTTTTATGTTTTGAAATAATATTGCTTTAGATTTTTACTCAGTTTTCACTTAGCTTGATGGATGAAAATGGGTCGAGAAGGCTGGTAAAAAAAAAAGAGTTACAGTGTGATAGAAATAATGAGTTTGTGCAAATTTCTTTAGCAGGGATATTTTTCTTCTTGCTTGCGGCTGAAAGGATTTTAAAACAAATTGAATTGACTTGTTTATGTTAGCATTAAATGCTCCAGTACTTTATGTTCCTAGATGTGTTATATTTTCACATCTTGCCTGCATATATACATGTACTATATGTTCATACATATCTTTTGTTTCATTTCGGCTGAAGATAATTGTTTTGGGTTGAGTTGCCTAGTTGTACTTAGTTTATTTGCACATTCCTATATATTTTATTGCCTTGTTCCTTGGTTTACAAGCTTCACTATATATTATTTGTTTACATACTTATCAAATTTATTTTTATTTGTTTGTTTTATTACTTGGTATTTATTTTGTATTGATTTACTAAGATATATATATTTATCATATATATATATATATATATTATCATTTGTTTCATATTCGTCTACATTTATTCATATTTAAATGTATTTTATTTTCCTTAAATCTTATTGTTTTGTAATATAAATAAATTTCTATTTTAAATTGGATGTTAGGATTTATTCTAATATTTCTTATTATTTATTATTATTAAACCATTTATTTCTAATCCATTTATTCATGTATTTACTTTATTTTTCTTTTTATTATTTTTCAAGTTGAATCGGGGAAACTCGCTCCCATTTATAATCAATTTTACAATTTTTATTCAAAAATTAATTTAATTATCAATTTAAATTCATAAGAAATCCGGGGTCGTTACAATGCTAGCCGCCCACTTCCACCTCCGCGTCCACTTGTCCTCCACCTTGCCTACACCAGAGACTCTTCCAAACTCGCCTTCCCTCATCATAGCTCAAATCCATCACTTCTCTCGTCCTTCCCCTCCCCTCTCTCCGATCTCGACCACAACAGCCCAAGCTCCACTCCCTTCTCTTGAAAACCATCCCGAGCATCTCCCTCTTCCCCTTGCTGCAACCTCCCATCGGCCTCCACTCCTTCTTGCACCGGCCTGGCCTTCCACCTTACCACTTCCCCGTTGTTCCCAGACTTTGCCTCCCGCAGCCTTCCGCGCTTGCGTGTAAGTATGTAGTATATATTGGTTTATTCATTTATTTGTAAAAAGTTTATATATATGTTTAAGTTGTTTGTATATAAGTTATATGAGTATTTTATATAGTTTCAACAATATATGTTTTCAAACTTTATTACATGTCAGTTAAAAAAAACAGTCTGGTTTTCACAGTCTTTATATATCAGAATATATATTAGTATGAAATATTGTATACATGTAAGTTTGTATATGTTAATTATAAGTCTGCTGACATGTGTTGTAGTATAAAACACAAGAGTATAGTGGTCTGTTGCCTGTTATAAAAGATCTTAGTTTAAAAAGAAATATCATATGTTGGCTTATAGTTATGGTTTTACAGTATATGCAATATATATTTGTTTTGCATATCTAGCATATATCTGTTTACATAGCTAGTATAGATATATAGGTTCCAGCTAGTTATATATATATACGAGTTATAACCTTTGATGTAGTTTTCTTTTATAATTAATATATACACTGATTTCAATAAGGTAGTGACTTTGTAATTATGTTATACGAAAAGTTATATAGGTGTATATATAGGCTTCTGTAAGTCTACATTGATCTGTGGATTAATTATATATATGATTATGTAAGTTATATATAACCTGTTAGTGGATATAAGTCATGGTTATATGTGGTATATATATATATATATAGATTTCATAACTATGTTATAGAGTATGTTAGTATAATAATATAGTATTAAGTTGGTTCTCTTAAAGTTGACCATATGTATAGTTACAGCAGTTTTGATATAATTTTTATAACATATATTCTAAGGTTATAATGGGACTATATGTCTATACATATATTAATTTATATAAATGAGTATACATTGGTTAGTTTCTAAAATATATTTATAAATATAGAAATGTTGTGCCATAAGCATCAAGTTAAATAGTGATTTGAAAATATCCATAGATTTTACTTTTATATGGGTTTTTAAATTGATCTTTGTAAACATATTTTGATTTTTGAAATATATTATTAAGACTTTATCTTATTTTATTTTGTACGAGCTTATATTAGACTTTTAATTTCATATAATTGAATTCAAATTGTTCTCATCAATTCCAGCCATGCTTTAATCGTCAAATTCGTGCCAATCTTGTTCTGCGTTGAATTCATAGCTTGTTCTGTTGCCTATCTATCTAACCTCGAAAGGTGAGCAATCACTCATGATTAACGTTCTTATATTTATTAAATTTGATTTTAATTGAAACTACAATTGAAATATGTTGTTGTAGTTATTTAAACTGTTATATATGCTATTATCTGTAACTGTTCACCTATGGGATATGACACCATATCCTGTTGTTTATATTATATTGTTATTGATGATATATGCCTGTTGTTGTATTTTATATTATCTGTTGTCACTCTGCAAGTTCCCTGTTAGTATAGAATTCACTATGGGTTGAAATGATACATACCCGAACGGACTTTTGAATAGGAGGAAATTGTTATGGGTTGAAATGATAAACCCAAGCGATTTTCATTTGAATTGAAATTGGGATTACGGGTTGAAATGATATCTACCCGTATAAATATTTAAATTATGGATTGAAATGATAAATATCCGTATCACTTAACCATATGATAGAGATATACATACACCGTTGGTCCATATATATAAATATTTTGAAAATAAATTCTATGGATTTGGGAAGAAATATATGGTTTTAATAAATGTTGATTCTTAAATTATTATATATAAATGGTGATGATATATATATATAGATAGATTTAATAATAATATTTAATTTAATTAAGATTGATTTAATACATATAATATGGTTAAGTATTTAAATTTATGTTTCGAAATAGATTTCGGTAATAATTTGAATAAGTTAAGATTGGGAAGATAATTTTATTTAATTAAACCGATTTGAAACTTAGTGAAATAGAGATTTAAGATATGATTTATAACTTGGGTTTGATTTAAGTAACTTAATAAATATTTCTTGTTTAAAATAAAGTTAAGGAAATATTTAGTAAAAATGTAATTTAAGGCTAGTTAAATGATATTGAATTTATTAAGTGAATATTCCCTGATTAAATAATAAATGAACTTAAACCAAGAGTTATATGAAACTGTTAAATTTAACTTTGAAATTGTTGAATATTAAAGCTTTGAAATATATTGGAAATTTAAATGGTTTATTTTGTGATTCAGATTTGTATTTGAAATCGATATAATTTGAATTTGTTATTTAGAAACTGAATTGAATTAAAATGTAAAAATTTAGATTTAATTAAATTGAAATTTAGAATTTGGGTTGATTTGAATGGATTTATGAGACTTGAGGAAATTGTAAATGCTTTACCTTATAAATTATTTAATCTATATATACTATTTTGGAAATGGATATATTTGAAATGAAAATGATATTTTGATTTTGAAGTATAAATAAATTTGAAATGACCACGGTGTTATAGTGTATATTTCCACCTTGTAGATAGTTCCGCAGATCCTTAGAGGATGGTTATCCCAAACATCCTTTAAGTTACTTGTATTTCAGTTGATATTTCACTTGAGTTGGATTTATTAGTATAAGAATGTTAATCCTGACTCGAGTGTTTTGTGTTTTGCTTTACGCTCGGGTCAGACCGAGTGATACAGCATTTGAGACTCACCCTTGGAGTTTGGAGCTTCCTTTGGAGATCCAACTATCGCCTCAGCTTTCAGCTCTTCTAGTTGATTTGTCCAGAGAGGTCATCTGTTGTACTGGAGACTTCACTGCATTTGAGATATTCTGTTGTATTTTATTTCTAACTCTGATGTTTATATAGTAGCTTCATGAACTACTATTTTATCTATTCCGCTGCGTATTATTGTATTACTCTGTGTCTGTGATTCTGTGACTGATTTATTTACTGTATATGCTGAGTTTTGCCAAATTTTAAATTAACAACGCGGTATTTTGAAGTATTCAAGTCCGACATGTGTGGATTTATTGTAGATTTGAATGGTCCAAAATAGCGGGTCGTTACAGTTGGTATCAGAGCCAGGTTCTAGGCAAAGCTTAGCATATATAGTAAATTTATTTACAGAATCACTTTCGTTCGAGTTTGAATCTCTTCCTCTTGACTCGATTTCCTTTGAACTTTGGAACATTCCTTGCGGTTCCAAAATTCATTCTTGTCTCTCACTATTAGTATTCTTTTGATTCTGGAGTATCCCATAACTCCACGTCGAATGATCTCTATAAGAATAGGCGATCCCGCCAATCTTTGAATGATTGTAAAGGGGTGGAACTCCTTTACAATAGGCATTGATTCACCGGAGATTTATATATCCCTCGGTTTTGATGTTGCCATCTCTTGTTATGCCGAATTCTATCTCTGGTGATCGAATGTCGATTTGCCTTAGATTTCCGCATCGATTATATTCTTGAAGTCACGGTTGACCCGGTTAAGGTCGCCCGCGTTTTATATAAGTGTATCCATCTACTATTTTGTAGTTAATTATCTCATCTTCGTTCAAGCCTATCTTCGAATCAAAATTTTATTTGATTAGATTTCTTTTAAATTGAATCTCTATCTTTGTTTTGAAATCCGTCTGTGAATCGTCCTTTGAAAATCGGGTTTATTTATATTTTAGAAATTGTTTTCTAAAATGAAATTATTATTTTGATAAGTATGATTATATTCTATATATAAGAGTGAAATATTTTCGATAAAGATTTAATACCCTTTTTAAAATGAGAATTTGAGGTTTCGAAAGGATTTGTAATTTTGAAAAATTATATAAGAAATTTGATTTATCTAAAAAAAATGATTTATGACTAAAGGATTTTAAATTTGAAATTCGAGAATTGAACTCCGGTATTTTGAAATTGGTTTTAAGATTTTGAAATATATAATAATAATATGATTTAAAAGTATTTTCCGAATAAGAAATGTTTCAAATGACTTCTAATGAGTTTCGAATGATTTCGAAGAAATTTCAAAAGAAGTTTGAGAAAATAGAAGTCCAGAACTCACTTATGTCGCTGGAAAATAATTTCGGTGATGAGTGCATGCATCATCGACATTGATTTTCGAGTTTCAGAGTAGGGGATAGGCCACTTCAGTAGCTATGCTATGCGAGTGATTTTGTGAAACCATTTTGATTTCAAATTCCGAAGTAAGATTTGATATTCGAAAGATATATGTATATATATATATATATATATATATATATATATATATATTTGAAATGATTTGAAATAAGCCGGTGTTCAGTCCTCGAGTTTTGGATTTGATATAACCCTATCTATTAAAATTGATTTACTGATTTGTTGCTGATTTCCAACTCTTGAAATTTAAAATGATTTCTTCAACTATTTTGAAGGTTCGAGCACTTCCAAATCAAGGTCAACTTTTCAAAGCAAAGAAATTTTGAAAAGTATAAAGTATATAAGTTTGGTATGTATGTTAAAGTATGTAGTAATATGATTTAAATAAGTGGAAACTGTTTTGTTAAGTAAATGAATAGGGCAATTTTAAATTTTTCTAATATGAAATTTAGATTTGAAATGTTTTGAAAAGAATTTGGTCTTCAAAATATTTTGAATAAAGTTTAGTTAAATGTTTTAACTTAGTAACATCTTTATGAAACTATATATTTAACAAGTTGGAATAAATATATAAGTTGTACGTATGCTGTTTTATTCGCATAATTAATTTGATCCAAGTTTGAGTACACAAGTTCGAGGTGAATTACACCATTTCTTGATAGGATTTTCCATTCGATTCTTGATGGCGAATATTTGATATGGATTTTGGGCTCGATTCTAGAATTCTCTATCATAGTATATGGCTATGCAAGGAGACTGATGGCTTCTGGTCGAGAAACCATATCGAAATCCGCATTAGGGAAGTCGAATGGACAGTACTAGTTCGAAAGCGAACTTGTGTGATCGCGCGAGCGATCAAATGTGATTTTGCGAAATGATGACGTATGTACATCTTATATTCTAATATCATTGATATATGACGCTGAAATTGAAAGCTGTCGGGTTAGAATATCTTTACTTACTAAAAGAAATTTTTCCAATTTAAATTACAAAGATATATAACCCATAAAAGCAAAGATATTCAATTCCATATGGCTCTTCATAGAGCGAAATTTATTTTGAAAATTTTGATCCTTATATAAGAAGGACCTTACGTAAGTATAAGATGATTTTGAAAACTTTTGATTTTGGAAATGAATTGGTTGACTTAAATTATATTGATTTGGAAATTTGGATTTATTTCCTAAATTTATTATTTTGGAAACTTTGGAACTGAAGATATTTGATTTGGAAGAATAATTTGGTGAAAGCGTATATGATTTTGAAAAATACATTGATATTGAAACAAATTGAAATTTGAGAACCTTGTGTTACTAAATACTTGATTTGGGAGTTGTCGAACTTATATAAAATTGATTTGTATGAGTATGAAATTGATTCGAAAACTATGGATTTGAAAAGGGTACTCAATTTGAAAAGTGAAAATCTTATATAATTAAAGTCTATATAAGTGTGATTTGATATACTTTTGATTTTGGAAAAGTATTTGATTTGAAAATTAAATCTTATATAATGGATTTTATATAAGTACGATATTTGAAAGTGATTTGAAAAGGTACTATATGATACATATTTTCGAAGTAAAGATATGGAAAGTGCCTTCTGCTTGATATCCGATTTGTGGCCACATCTTGGATTCATTCTATCGATATTATTCTCTCTGATTTTTGGTTTTCCGGATATGATACTCGATTGTCCTTCGAATTCCATGGCGTTACCCATGGTCTTACGAGCGCGGATACATAGCGCAATTGCCTGGCTGAGTCTTGCCTAGAGGTACGGATTGTTTCCTGGGGGATCCAGGCGTAACCATTGTGTATCCTGCAATCTGTGTAGGTCGCGAATAGTAGCGCAACTGCTTGGCTGAGTCTTGCCTGGGGGTACGGATTGTTTCCTGGGGGATCCAGGCGTAACCATTGTGTATCCTGCATTCTACTAGTCATCATGGCCTAACTCGCAGGGCTGAGAAAGCTTACGGATATGGATTGTTTCCTGGGGGAACCAGGCGTAACCATTGTGTATCTGCGAACCATGGTTAGACAAAGGTTTTGTTTTGTTTTTTGTTTGGATTGTACTTTCCATATTTGTTTTTAAAAGTTTTTCCAGTATTTTTACTGGGTCTTGAAACAAGTCTACTAAGTACTTGGAGAATTCTAGCTTTGCGCCTGATCAACGCACTACCAGAGTCTAGAGGAACGAGGATAAACTTGTTAAGACATCGAGTTATAAAAATATTTTCGAAAGGAAATTTGTTTCGTTATAAAGGTATTTTATTATAAAAGTATTTCCAACAAAGAAATTTTGTATTAATATTTGAAATTGAAATTCTAATGGTTTGAATTAATTATTCATGCCCGATACTACTCTTTTGAATCTATCTTATCTGCTCAGCTTTATTCATTCACCTATATTCTGTTTTTCCAAGTCCTTCTTTTCCTTGTTGACTATATCCTTTTAAATATTGTTTATTTATATACTATATGGTTTAATAGAAAAAATTTAGTGTTATAAATATTTTAGAAGTTATTAATTAAATAAAACATATTTAAAGTATATGATTATTGATTTATTAATTTTTTTTTTGAAAAGTATCTTGAAAAAAAAATTATTAATAAATTTATGAATTATGGTTTTAATGTTTTCAAATAGCTCCTTTGTAAATATAAGTAATGATGTAAATAATTGTTTTCAAATATTTTTCATATATTTATAAAGGTGTTATTTAAACCTATAAATGATACTTATAAAGGAAACAAGAAATTTTACAAATGGGTTTGAAAAATATTAAGGTATTAAAGATAATTGAATGGTAAATGAAGTTTTCAAATGAATATTTCAAGTAAAATTTATATAGTTTAAATTGATTGTTTATTCTTGTCTTTTAATCTATTTTTTTTTTTCTGGTTGTTCTATTCTCCTACCTCCTTCCTTTTCGGGGACGAAAAGTTTTGAGTGGGGGAGAGTGTAACGACCCAAAATTTTAGGGGTTTTATTTGTTTAATTAATTGAATTTTTGTGAAATTTTAAATAATTGAATTTTGAAATAAAAATTTAATATTTGAATTACGAATAACTAAATATAGCAAATGAGAAATTTTCAATTTATAATATTGAAGTTTATTTTATTGTATAACTTTATTCAAACTCAAATCAGTTAATAATTATAGGTAATAAAATGTTTTCCAAACTTGAATATTTTTATACAGTAAATTTCTAAATCTTCTTCTGAGTGAGATGTCATCTTTCGTTTTTCCAAATTTGGATTTCTACTGCTCTGTTTATCTTAATTCTGGCCAAATAGCAGCATTTTCTGGTACCGAATATCGACTTTTGATCGGATGATCGTACCACTAATATCTGTATACCGTTTTGATTGCCCTGTCGTGCTGATCTCTGTGGTATATTTATTTTTGTATTTTAAGATCCGATACGCGACGGAAACAATAAAACGGTGCGCCGTATCGGTACCATCAATTGTGACCGTTAGCTTTTCTTTGCAGTTTCAAATTTGAACGTGAATCCCAAGCAATATAATAAATTGCCTTAATAGCTTCCCAATCAATGTTCAGCTGTTACCTTTCCCATCACTACAGCTGGTTCGTTTATATTATTATTTTCTTTTCTTGCAAGCCTCTGTTTCAATTGATATGAAGTATATATTAAAGGTTACATATAAATATAACGTGTTACGTTATCTTTCATTTGAAGCTTTTGGTTTTCGTGCCTTTACATAATTGTAACGTGTTATCTACATTTTTGTTCTGTGCTTATATAAATGTTTTTTCTTTTGCTGTTCATTTCGCTTTGAATATTTTATATTACATTCGTTATCTCCTCACCATCTTCACCATGCTAGCCGCCCAATTCCACCTCCGCGTCCACTTGTCCTCCACCTTGCCTACACCAGAGACTCTTCCAAACTCGCCTGCCCTCATCATAGCTCAAATCCATCACTTCTCCCGTCCTTCCCCTCCCCTCTCTCCGATCTCGACCACAACAGCCCAAGCTCCCCTCCCTCCTCTTGAAAACCATCCCGAGCATCTCCCTCTTCCCCTTGCTGCAACCTCCCATCGGCCTCCACTCCTTCTTGCACCGGCCTGGCCTTCCACCTCACCACTTCGCCGTTGTTCCCAGACTTTGCCTCCCGCAGCCTTCCGCGCTTGCGTGTAAGTATGTAGTATATATTGGTTTATTCATTTATTTGTAAAAAGTTTATATATATGTTTAAGTTGTTTGTATATAAGTTATATGAGTATTTTATATAGTTTCAACAATATATGTTTTCAAACTTTATTACATGTCAGTTAAAAAAAACAGTCTGGTTTTCACAGTCTTTATATATCAGAATATATATTAGTATGAAATATTGTATACATGTAAGTTTGTATATGTTAATTATAAGTCTGCTGACATGTGTTGTAGTATAAAACCCAAGAGTATAGTGGTTTGTTTCCTGTTATAAAAGATCTTAGTTTAAAAAGAAATATCATATGTTGGCTTATAGTTATGGTTTTACAGTATATGCAATATATATTTGTTTTGCATATCTAGCATATATTTGTTTACATAGCTAGTATAGATATATAGGTTCCAGCTAGTTATATATATATATACGAGTTATAAACCTTTGATGTAGTTTTCTTTTATAATTAATATTTACACTGATTTCAATAAGGTAGTGACTTTGTAATTATGTTATACGAAAAGTTATATAGGTATATATATAGGCTTCTGTAAGTCTACATTGATCTGTGGATTAATTATATATATGATTATGTAAGTTATATATAACCTGTTAGTGGATATAAGTCATGGTTATATGAGGTATATATATATAGATTTCATAACTATGTTGCAGAGTGTGTTAGTATAATAATATAGTATTAAGTTGGTTCTCTTAAAGTTGACCATATGTATAGTTACAGCAGTTTTGATATAATTTTTATAACATATATTCTAAGGTTATAATGGGAACTATATGTCTATACATATATTAATTTATATAAATGAGTATACATTGGTTAGTTTCTAAAATATTTTTATATATATAGAAATGTTGTGCCATAAGCATCAAGTTAAATAATGATTTGAAAATATCCATAGATTTTACTTTTATATGGGTTTTTAAATTGATCTTTGTAAACATATTTTGATTTTTGAAATATATTATTAAGACTTTATCTTATTTTATTTTGTACGAGCTTATATTAGACTTTTAATTTCATATAATTGAATTCAAATTGTTCTCATCAATTCCAGCCTTGCTTTGATCATCAAATTCGTGCCAATCTTGTTCTGCTTTGAATTCATAGCTTGTTCTGTTGCCTATCTATCTAACCTCGAAAGGTGAGAAATCACTCACGATTAACGTTCTTATATTTATTAAATTTGATTTTAATTGAAACGACAATTGAAATATGTTGTTGTAGTTATTTAAACTGTTATATATGCTATTATCTGTAACTGTTCACCTATGGGATATGACACCATATCCTGTTGTTTATATTATATTGTTATTGATGATATATGCCTGTTGTTGTATTTTATATTATCTATTGTCACTCTGCAAGTTCCCTATTAGTATAGAATTCACTATGGGTTGAAATGATACACCCGAACGGACTTTAGAATAGGAGGAAATCGTTATGGATTGAAATGATAAACCCAAGCGATTTTCATTTGAATTGAAATTGGGATTACGGGTTGAAATGATATCTACCCGTATATATATTTAAATTACGGATTGAAATGATAAATATCTGTATCACTTAACCATATGATAGAGATATACAGACACCGTTGGTCCATATATATAAATATTTTGAAAATAAATTCGATGGATTTGGGAAGAAATATATGGTTTTAATAAACGTTGATTCTTAAATTATTATATATAAATGGTGATGATATATATATATATAGATTTAATAATAATATTTAATTTAATTAAGATTGATTTAATACATATAATATGGTTAAGTATTTAAATTTATGTTTCGAAATAGATTTCGGTAATAATTTGAATAAGTTAAGATTGGGAAGATAATTTTATTTAATTAAACTGATTTGAAACTTAGTGAAATAGAGATTTAAGATATGATTTATAACTTGGGTTTGATTTAAGTAACTTAATAAATATTTCTTGTTTAAAATAAAGTTAAGGAAATATTTAGTAAAAATGTAATTTAAGGCTAGTTAAATGATATTGAATTTATTAAGTGAATATTCCCTGATTAAATAATAAATGAACTTAAACCAAGAGTTATATGAAACTGTTAAATTTAACTTTGAAATTGTTGAATATTAAAGCTTTGAAATATATTGGAAATTTAAATGGTTTATTTTGTGATTCAGATTTGTATTTGAAATCGATATAATTTGAATTTGTTATTTAGAAACTGAATTAAATTAAAATGGAAAAATTTAGATTGAATTAAATTGAAATTTAGAATTTGGGTTGATTTGAATCGATTTGTGAGACTTGAGGAAATTGTAAATGCTTTACCTTATAAATTATTTAATCTATATATACTATTTTAGAAATGGATATATTTGAAATGAAAATGATATTTTGATTTTGAAGTATAAATAAATTTGAAATGATCATGGTGTTATAGTGTATATTTCCACCTTGTAGATAGTTCTGCAGATCCTTAGAGGATGGTTATCCCAAACATCCTTTAAGTTACTTGTATTTCAGTTGATATTTCACTTGAGTTGGATTTATTAGTATAAGAATGTTAATCCTGACTCAAGTGTTTTGTGTTTTGCTTTACGCTCGGGTCAGACCGAGTGATACAGCATTTGAGACTCACCCTTGGAGTTTGGAGCTTCCTTTGGAGATCCAACTATCGCCTCAGCTTTCAGCTCTTCTAGTTGATTTGTCCAGAGAGGTCATCTGTTGTACTGGAGACTTCACTGCATTTGAGATATTATGTTGTATTTTATTTCTAACTCTGATGTTTATATAGTAGCTTCATGAACTACTATTTTATCTATTCCGCTGCGTATTATTGTATTACTCTGTGTCTGTGATTCTGTGACTGATTTATTTACTGTATATGCTGAGTTTTGCCAAATTTTAAATTAACAACGTGGTATTTTGAATTATTCAAGTCCGACATGTATGGATTTATTGTCGATTTGAATGGTCCAAAATAGCGGGTCGTTACATTACGCATATGGGGCTGACACTAGAGATTAAAGTTTGTTTTCTTAGCAACTCAACCTAGTAAAAGATAAAGTTGTTTGCATATTCTTTAGAACATATAATTTTAGGAATAAAACATGTATATTAAGAAACTACTATATTCAATATAAAAAATGCAGAGTTTGCTTATCTTTTATTTTTTCAGTGGAAATTGGTGTGACGTCCTTATTTTTTATTATTTTATAAATTACATCCCATCCAATTTTACATTACATTTTACGTCCCTACTTTATTTTTCAAAATTATATATGTACTCCCGTCCCAATATTTACTTATCTTTTTCAAAATCAATGCCCCCACGTTCTGAATTTCATTGCTTCCTATCTCAATCTGATTCCATGCTTCTATCTTGTGCACATACAAATTTCATGCTTTTTCATATCTTGACATCTTCTACAACTCGAGCTATTTGTTGATTGAAAGAGTTTTTTAGTGAATTTAAGTCGATTTGAATATCTTATTATTATTCTTCCATTCTGCACTGTTACAATGAGTTCGAGGTTAGTTATTTTTCTTTGTAGTTATTTTTTTTGTTTAATGTTTGTTATAGCATTATGTTGAATTGAATCTATTTGTTTTCGTTTTCGCTGTAATTGGTGCTTAATTATGTTCACTACAACAAAATACACATTTTGCAACTGGCAATGTCAGTTGTAATGGGTCTTTCGCATCTTGCAGCCGTCGGTCTTAATATGTGAAGTTGTAATAGGATGATTGCATTTTACAACTGTTATGACAGTTGCGGTAGTGACTTTTTACAGATGGTAAAAGCAGTTGCAACGAGTCCTTTTAAAACTATAAATGTCAGTTGCAAAACTGTAACATTTATTTGAAAACTATGATATTACAACTAGGAACGACAGTTACAGTATGGTCTTTTACAACTATTTTTTCCCGTTGCAATAGGATCATTTACAACTGTTCTTGGTCGTTGCAACGGAGTCTTTTGCAACAATTTTTGTCAATTGTTAAAAAATTCAAATAAAAAAAAATTAAAACTATATTGCACCTGTAAATTTAAAATTAATTTGCAGTTGAAACTAAAATATTATACTAATAACTCCCACCTTCATTCATATATGTACAAAAAATAAAAAAAAGATTTGTATTTCACAATGTCAAAAAAATTCATGTATTCATACCATTCATATAGTCTTCACATAGTTACAAAATACTGAAAATAACATAACATGCAGTTTAACCATTTATATAGTCTTCACATATTTTTAACCATGACTTCTTATCTGCATGTACGACCATCTCTTAAGTCCTTTTTTCTGGTACACAATTTTTAGTGTAGTCGAACACACTTTCAACTTACTGGATGCCTTCGCAGCTTTAACATGAAAGCACCATGCCAGGTCCAATAATGACATGTTTGTTGTTCTTTCTCTCTTTTAATAACAATAATAATATCCTTTAATAATGGAAGTTTGAATATAAATTAAAATAAAGTATTATTTATAAGTATATATATACCTGAATACCAACCATAGGCATGGGTGGTATATTTGATCATCTTCTTCCTTCAGCTTTGGACTACATGCTCTTCTCATCCAATCTGGAATTTCTGTTAAAAAGATATATATGGCAAAATAATATAAAAGTTCTAATGCCAAATTGATATATAATTTACGTATATTAGAGTACATACCATGATCAAGAAAATTTAACGGGTCTGCCTCCATGGAGCGATTAACACTTGATGGCCCAATAGCAAACTGATTAGGTGCCACCATGGAGCCATTAACACCTGATAATCCAGCAACAAACTGATTAGGTGCTTCTATGGAGCGATTAACACTTGATCATCCAGCAGCAAACTGATTAAGTGGTGGTAAGTACCATGACACACCTATATAGTTTATAGCACTTTAAATATTCGTATATTTTTGAAGAATTGAGAAACTTTAGCTTACTAAATTACCTTTAGGTAATGCATTATTAGGATGATAAGGCGACATTGCATTATGATTGTAATGATGATGTTGGTGCGACTGCTGCTAATAGTGATTATTGTAATTTGGAAAAGGGGCTTCAAGCATTAAGGGCTGTGGCGTTGTACCGATCCTTAAAGGTTGAGGTGCTGCATGAATTGGTAAGGGCGATGGAGCCTCTAGATTGTACGTGAATTAGTAAGGGCGTTGTACCAATCGATAACCCTATTCACCCTTCGTTTTCTGAATTTCTATATTGACCAACCACACGAGCATGAGGAATCAAAGGCTCTTAATTAGCGAGAGCTACCATATTTTCAAGCAGATACTGCCTTAGTATTCTGCTAACTACAAATCCTTCTTTGTTTCCTTTTTTATCCAAAAATACGAAATGTGGAATTCCTTCCACTCCAAACTCATCTAGTTCTTGCTCCTAATTTATGTTGTCCACATTTAGCATCACGAAGTTCACTCGATCCCTAAAATATTTAATTTTATCAAAATATGTTCAATCAAAACATTGAGATATCAACAAAAAATAAAAGTTAAGTACATCAAACTTTACAAACATAAGCTTTAAACTTGGTTCTCCATGTCTTTTAATTTCGCTTTCTTTTGAGAAAAAAGAAAAGGATAAATAAAAGTTCTTTGAAGTAATATTGAAAACCATGCTAAACAAGGTTACAATTGAAAGCACTTCATATGCATTGTGGAGAATGAAAAGAAAAATGTAATGAAGTTATTGTATTGCCACTCAACTTTGTATACATCAGGAGCTAGTTCCTTGCATATTTCACACCAATCTGCATAGAATTCCACAACCATAGGCAAACAAATTGATATGCCTGAAAAATGACAAGTTTGAGATAAAAAAGTTCCGAATAAAACCCGCTTATTATGTAGTGTCAAGATTATACTAGATATATATATTAGAAATCACTATATTGATGAATGAGATATTGTCCCACATTGCTAAAAATTTGTGCATTTTCATGTTTATATACTACTTCACTCAAACTCATATTGGCCCTTAGGGTCAGGTAATTTTATGCAGGGGGAAGGACCTATATGGCCATGAACTAACACAGACGCGTGCGCGCTGCCGCCCGCCTGTACCGAACTAGGTCAGGTGCGAGTGCAATAAGAGCGGACCGTGTAATATTTTTTGCTACACAAAAGTGAACAGTTTCTAATTCAAAAAAGTGACTGTTGGTTGAATGGATGCGGATTTTCTAACAGATATGGCCGTTGCAAACGAAGAGGCGCGATCTTTTTGGCCATTTCAAACGAAGAGACGCGGCTATTCCCAACGGACATGACCGTTGGGAATTCGCCTATAAAAAAGCAGGAAACTCGATCAGTTTTAAACTCAATTTTTCTTCTCTTCCTCCTCATTTCAGAAAACTCTAAAATTCAAACGGTCCTGCGTATCACACAGAAGATCATACACACCACAATCTCGAGCAGATCACGTCTGTTGTATCTTGGGAGACTTTGAATAAAGTCTTAAGGAAATTGTTATGGCAAGCCTTAGACGAAATTTCCTTCTTCATCTGGTTAGATTGCTTGTTTGTTTATATATATATACACACACACATACATCTGTCATCTTTCCGTTTCGGAGTTGTGTTGTTTCTACGAAGTAGTGCAACGATTGTTTATCGCTATAGTTTAACGCAGCACTTAATTGCTGTTATTGCTGTAGTTTGTTGTTGTAAATTCATTACAACAATAGTTATTGTTCAAAATTACTGATAAATAATTCCAAAGTAGTGGAAATCTGATTTGTAAACTTGTGTGACGAGTTTATAAGTGATTCATCTCTATTTTTGTATACACGTCGAATAACAATATACATATATGTGCTCGAGGAAAAAAAAAGAAGAAAGCAGACTAACCAAATCATATGGAGCAACAGCCCTAGACAGATCTTTTAAAGAGACGCCGAAGTCAAGGCAGGAAGAAAGGAAGAGTCCTGCAAAAGCAGATGATGCCAAATCTACCCTTCTGTTAAAGCTTCTGTTTGGGAATTCTTCTGGCACTATATTTTGTGATGAATCCGTAGTTTTTTGTTATCTTCTATGCTAGATTCATCCTGATAATATACCATCCATTTTAAAATATTGATTTCAACATTTATAGGCAATTTTCTTTCAAATAAACTGAACATTGTCAATAAACCTTTCAGTACATGAATAAATTGATTCTAATGAAAGAAAACGTAAATTGTTTATAAGCTATCGAATCATAAGCAATAAATACTCATTTAAGTCAATTTTATACCATTAGAATTTCAACTTAACTGTCCATTTAAACTTTCTTTTTCCCTAAAGTTGCTTATAAATTTACCTAAGGACCAAATATACCAGTTAACTAATCAAAATTACGGTCTTAGAATAGACATAGCATTAGCAAGAGAATGCCATAAACAAAAAACAATATTTACTGAGCATTGAAGGAGTTTAAGCTTTGTCGGGTTCTTTGTTGCATCAAAGAATCTAAAGGCAAGTGCGAGGTGTTCTAGTCACTGCCCGATGAGGATAACAACTCAACGTCGACGGCTGGATTGTGGGATTGTCTGATTGGTGTGGATTTGAAATTGGTAGTGAATTTAGGGATTTGGATTTGAGGAGTGCTGTAGGAAAAATAATATAGACGAATTTTGGGAGGGATCTAAAAATTTCAGGGCTGTTTGGTTTCGTTTTTAGTTTTGCGTTTTGTGTTTTCAACATACAATACAAAATACAAAAAAATGAGGGAAATCATTTTACAATTCCTAGCCTTTACAACGATCGACGGGAAATGGAGGGGATGAATTGTTTTTCATCCTTTTGTTGTGCCTTAAAACACGAAAAATCAAATAAACTTGTTTTCTGTTTTCTATGTTAATTTCATTTTTCAAAATGGCGTGTTTTCCAACAATGTATAAGAAATGCGCATTTTTGTTTAGACGAAAACACAAAACTAAAAACAACAAACCAAACGGGTAGCTTTTGGAGCCAAAAGTTTTGTTTTGAAGCCACAAATTTTAGTTTGGAGCCCGAAAACTTATAATACTTGCAATACTTTGTATCGTACATCTTAATTATTAATTAATTAAAATTAATAATTTTTTTTTAAATTAAGTATTTCATATTAAATATTAATAGTAATAATTTAATATTAAATACTAAGAGTAAAAATTATAAAATATAATAATTAGTACTAAATTACTAATAATAATAATAATCTCAAACTTAAAATTCCAATACAAACAATATATACCGTTTTTCGGACGGACTGTGTATGTTAAGCTGGAGTCCAAATTTTAGACGTTTGGAGCTAAAATTTTAGAGATTGGAGCCAAGATTTTAATGGTTGGAGCCAAAATTTATTTAATATATAAGTTGAAGTTGTATAAGTTTTAAAGTAGACTAGTAAGTGAAAATTTTAAGTGATTATGAAGGGTACAATTTGAAATACTATAAACCTGTACTATAAACCTGAACTAAACTTTATTTTTTAAAAACACTATGTACCAATTTTGAACATTTTGAATTGTCCTATTTTATATTGTATTTTTTCTAATTTTTACTAAATAATGATATTATTCATTTATAATTTAATATTAATTTAAATATCAAATTTAATATTTAATATTAATTTATAATTTTATATCAATTTAAATTTAATTTAATATAAATTTAAATATACTTAAAACAAATTAAAAATAATAATATCAACAATTATTAATAACAAACAATTAATTAATTCATAAAATACCTCTTTCAAATATAAATTATAAATTAATTCATACCAAAAAATTATTAGAATTATTAATTATTATTTACTAGGAATTATTAATTAATTATCATTTATTTATTTATTGCAAAGTTCTTAATTAATTATTAATTATTTATAATTTATTATTAGTATAAATAATTTCATATTTCAAATTAATTATTAATTATTACCCATTAATTTTTTATTATTATTACTTAATTATAGTTATTAATTATAATTATATAATATAAGATATTAAATGTTACTTCTTAAATATTAATATTGCTTATTACTTAAATATTCAATAATTAATTATTTAATAGTAATTATTAATATTAAATACTATTGATTTTAAAAAATAAATGATTATTATATAAATATTAATAATTAATTATTTAATAGTAATTATTATTAATAATTATTAAAAATTAGTTAATAAATATTAAATATTACTTCTTAATTATTAAATATTACTTATTAATTAAATATTAAATGTTAATTATTGATTTTTAAATAATTATTATTAATTATTTAATAATAATTATTAATTATATTATGATTTATTGATGTAAAATTTGTTAGGATATAAAACATGATCTTAAATAAATGCTAAAACAACTAATTTTGATGAGGTAAATTATTGATTGTTGGTTGGGAATTTTAATTGACACTAAATTTGAATACCTAACTCTAATATGTGATAACTAAAAATTATTATGACATGTTATTGAATTGGTTGATTTGTTGAATTGGTTGATTTGAATGTTGATTGTATATTATGATGGATGCTATTGCGATTGAATGTGTATTTGTTTATTTATTTTGATATCTCCTTGTTATCACCCTATAGTTTATTGTAATCATATAAGATTTCATATTGATTATTTGAACACTGAATAAGGATACAAAACCCTTGGATTTCACATATTTACATGAGGAAAAATTAGTATGTTTAGATTTACTATTTGAACCATAAAAATGATTTTTGAGAAATAAACTGCCGTTATCTTATTTGAAAGTTTTCAAATTTAAATTTTGAAACCCTGGGAAGTTTTCATAAATTGAATTTTGAAACATTGGAAAATTTTCATAAATTAGATCTCTTGAACTCTGAAATTTAGTTTGGAATTTTTTTGTAAATTTGTAAGTTATTAGAATGGATCTATTGTGAAATCTATTGTATTTTGAATATGGAAATTATAACTTTTTCGAAAAATTTGAACCTTCAAAAATGTAGTTATTTGCATTCCTTATTTCATCTGATTTTGATTTAATTTGCAAAAGAATTTAAGTTCTGACTCGAGTGTATTATTATCCTTTACACTCGGGTCATCCCGAGTATTTCTGTGTTTCAAAGATATTATTTCTTAAAGATGAAGATGGAGTTTGAAGACCGTATTTATTAATATTATTCTGCTGCATTACTTTGTTATATCTTCTAAATGTATAACTCTGATAATATTGTAAAGTGAAATTATTGCACATTGTCAAACAGATTCATGAACTGTTTATTATATTTTGTCATTCCGCTGTGGGATTCTATAATTTTATTCTTCTGTATCTTATTTCTTTAGAATAAAACCCCATTGATAATCTGTTCTTTTGGGCTATTTGGGTCAGACATGTGTGGTTTATTGTCGACTTGAATCGTCTGAAAAGGTGGGCCGTCACAGTTGGTATCAGAGATTAGGTTTAGAGATACCTTAGCCTGTTGGGTTAAACTCATTAAGAGATAGGGGAATGGAATGCCCTGTTATGAATTGAGAGTATATATACGAGAGAGTGTATTTGTTAGTGCTATAAAAAAAATTGAAACTGATAAATGAAATGGTTTTATCTCAGATTATATTTTGTATATATAAAAGAATGAATTTAATAAAATGATATTGTCCTTTATGATTATTTCACATTTAGTGATTGTTATCACTTTATAGATTGATTGGAATGGTAGTGCTTATTATCAATTATTTATAAATTTTTATGCTAGCTAGTTTATGAGCATCGACTATTGGTTATTGATTTGAGCATTGATTATTGTCATGAATTTTCGAAATAGTTAAAGCAGTTTATAAGAAATTGCATATTTTCAACATGGGATTTCGAAATAAATACATATATGAATTCCCCCTGTATTATTATACCGAGTATTTGATACCATATCTGAAAGTGATAGATAAAATATGGTTTCGATAGATATGATTTATAACTAAAAAGTAATTCAAACTGAAAATTTTAGAACTTGAATTCCGTGGTTTTTTAAATTGGTTTCTAAGATTTTGAAAAAATATAGTGGTATTCTTTGAAAGTATTTTCCATACTGAAATGTTTTCAAAATGATTTTGAAATAAATAATGTGTGGAACTCACTTCTGTCGCTGGAAAATAATTTCGGTGATGATCACGACATCATCGGCGTTCATTTTTGAGTTTTAAGGTAGGGAATACCACTATGCTACACGATTGAATTGATAAAACTGATTTTGATTCAAATCCCTGAAGTATGATTTGGTATTCGAAAGATATGTATATATTTATTTCAAATCATTGAAATAAACTCGGTGTTCAGTTCTTGAATTTCGGTTGAATGATATTATGGACACATGTATCTTATGCATTAGGATTGGCTGATTGTGCATCTCGTTGAGATGATTGATTGTTGATTTCCAATTTTCTCTAAATTAGAATTTGATTTTTCAAACTACCTTGAATAGTTTGACACTTCGAAATTGATATTTAAAATATAAAGCTTGGTATTTTAGAAAGATATATAAAGGTTTAGTTTTGTAACTCTTAAATTTAAGGATAATATAATTTAAACAAGTTTTAAACTGTTAAATGTTTTGGTAAGTAAAATGAATAAGATTATTTTGTATTACACAAATATGAAATTAGTTCTGAAATGTTTTAAATGAAATTTTTTTAGGAAATGTTTATGAACTTAGTAATGTTTTATAAAGTAATTTATGTACAAAATGATTTTCCTAAAACATATTGATTTGGAAAATCTTGATTTATAAACTTGACATCAATATTAAAATTTTATTTATTTCTAAAATCCATTGATTGTGGAAATTTTTAATTTTAAATGGTATTCGATCTTGAAAAGGAAAATGATTGTTGAAATTCTATATGAATTTGAAACCGAATTGATATTTTGAAATTGATTGATTTCATAGACCTTTGACTCTATAAAAAGATAATGATTTGAAAGTTTTCGACTCTTATATGAAAATGGTTTGTATAAGTATGAACTTATTTCTAAAACTATTGATTTTGGAAAGTACTCAATTCAGAAATGAAATCTTATATATGTAATGGAATTTATATAAGTGTGATATTTGAAATTATGATTTGAAAAGGGTACTACGTATAGTATGAGATTTTTCAAAATAAAAGATATGGGAAGTACCCTCCGCGAAGAAGTATAGTATGATATTCTTCGAACCCTAATGGACTTGGGTGTATCCATGAATGGATTCGATCGACAACCCTAATGGACCTGGGTGAATTCAGAAATCGATTCGAACTAATATAGGTTGTCCGGACTTAAACTCATGAGTCCTCGGTTTTTTTTCTTTTTTTTCAAGGTAGATGATTCTTTAGTTTACCCAATGATGCGCTTTCGATCCTGGGATTTGTTGTTTATGGATCTTCCAGGAAGGAAGTGCAACTATTGTGTAAATCATTGAATCAGCGTAACATTGAGGCAGAGGTCGATGGTCCCTTGTTTACGAAATGGTTACGATATTTTTCTGGAATCCGAAAGGTAGATGGATCTTCTAGAAGGTTTTGTGTCTATTGCGTAAACAATGGAGCAAGCCACTGTTATCGTAACATCATTATTTGACATCAAATTTTTGAGCGGTACTTTTCATATCTATTTTTAAGTATTTTCACTGGATGTTGAAACAGGTCTACTAAGTACTTGGAGAATTCCAGTCTTGCGCCTGATCAACGTAGGGCCAGAGTCTGCAAGAACGAGGATAAACTTATTAAGAATTGAGTTATAAAAGTATTTAAATAAAAGTATTTTAAAAAGATATTTTGATTATTTTTCTTTCTTCTCTAAATACTTTGAAATGTTTAAAAGGTTGTTTATTTATGTAGGACATGGTTTAAAAGTTAATTATCAATGTTGTAAATATTGTGAGAAGTTATTAATTCAATAAAACATATTTAAAGTTAATGATTCTTGATTTATTAATAATGTTGAAAAGTATTTTGAGATTAAAACTAATAAATTTATAAATAATGGATTTAAGGTTTTCAATAGCTCCTTTCTTAATATAAGTAATGATGTAAATAATTATTTTCAAATAGTTTACATATATTTATAAAGATGTTATTTAAAATATTTAAATGGTATTTATAAAAGAAGTAAGAAATTTTACAAATGAATTTTGTAAAGTATTAAAGATGATTGATTTGCAAATGAAGTCTCAAATGAATGTTTCAAATAGAATTTCTATAAGCTTCTTTGAATATATAATTTAGAGATATTATATAAATGGACTATATATTAAAAAATTCCGTTTTAAAATTTCGTGAGAAAAATAAATGATTTGGGAAGTTTTATTTATAGTAATATGTTTGAAAAATAAATTTGAATCTCTATTTTTTAAAGTATGGTTTGAAATATTTACTTGGTTTTTGAAGTAGTAGTATGAAATTTAAAGGTTTATTTACTATTTGAATTTTTTTATTAAACTGAGATAATTGTTTTCCATGATTTTAATATTGATTTTAAAACAAGTATTTTAAAATTAATACGAAGATATGAAATTTTAGACTTTGATTTGAAAATTTAATGTAAGATTTGAGTATACTATTAGTATCAGTTTAATAATCTTTGAGTTAATACTTATTTTAAAATAATTAGTCTAATAAATTGTCGGATTTAAAGAACTTTATTTTAAAGCTTGTTAAAATGTTTTGATATAAATTTCTAACAGTGTTTTAAACCTTTTGGAAAATCTTTGCATAATGCCAGAAGGATGTTTTTTATATATGTTATATTTATACTAAGTGAATAAGGTTAAGTGTTTTAGTTGAATTTTAAGATATATTGAAATATTTCCTTTATCTTCAAAGACGAATACCAAAAACTTAAAATTTTATTTTATAATCGAATTAAGTTATAAACTTAAGTAAATGAAGTAGAAGCTTAAGTTTAATGACTTAAATATTTAATGGAAAATAAAGTATGTAAGTGATTGATCTTTATCTAAATAAAAGCGTATTAAAAGTGGATGAAAAGTAAATGATTTGTTAAAGAAACCCATAGAAAAATATGTAAGTTGTATGTAGATCATTTTATCCACGTGACAATTTTGATCCAAATTTGAATATATGATTTGTAGTATTCACACCAGTGCGAATTAGGATTTTTCGCTCGGTTTTTGACGGTGAACATTTGATATGGATTTTTGATATGAATTTGAAGTTTTCTATCATAGTTTATGGCTATGCAAGGAGAATGGAGATTTCTAATCAAGAAATTGGAGCAGAGTCCACACTAGAGTAGTCGAGTTAAAAATACTAGTTCGAAAGTGAAATTTGTGTATTCAAGCAAGTGATCAGAATTGATATTGTGTACAAATGATATATGTACATCGTACGAACTTTAATAATTAAATTTTGTGCTATAATTGTTGCTTCTAATTGCTATATTTTTTTAGTTGCATGTAACTGTTACATTCCATTAGAATTGCTTATAGAAGTGCATCATACTTATCAGTTGCATTACATTGCTTTGTTGCATATGATTGATGTTTGTGTTATTGGTATTTATGATAGAATAGTAGTATATTATCCTTTTATCATGTTTAATTCTCTTGAATTATGTAAGTAAGATATAGGTTTATGGAAGCAATAGCTGTTGCTTTTGGTTTCATAAATAGAGCCTTGTTCTGCCCGACAAATAGGTACGTTTTCGGATTATGATTTTATAGTGGTATTTTATGGTTTTCCCATAGTTTGGGATGCTTTATTATTGAAATATGATATATACTTATTGATATTGTTATTTTTCTGGACCTATCCGCGCAAAGGAGATGCTGCCGAAATTTTTCGTAAATTTAGGACTTAGAAATTTTTTCTATGGCATTTGAGTTATTTTCGAATTTATATTAGACTTAAATATGTAAGTTTATTTGTTTGTAAATTGACAATTTTGAATAAAATATATCATATCTCTTAATTCTTCTTTGTTCCTTTTCGGAGGCGAAAAGTTTTAAGTGGGGGAGATTGTAACGACCCATATTTTTGACAATTAAAAATACTAAATTAAATAAGGCTTGAAATAAAAAAAATTCAGAAATTAAATATTTATTATTTATTGATGTAAAATTTGTTAGGATATTAAACATGATCTTAAATAAATGCTAAAACAACTAATTTTAATGAGGTAAAAGGTTATAATGCGTATTTGAATATAATTTAATGATATTGATTTGAATATGATTTATTTAATAATTGTTTGAATGTAAGTTCCATTGATGGTAATAATAGGTGTTAATATAAGAATGGAATAATTTAAGAAGTAAATGTTGGAATATATGAAATGAACAGAAAAAAGTTGTGGTATAATGAGAATTCGTTTGAAATCTAATATTGAATATAAACTGCAATAAGAGTTGTAGGAATCCTTTAATTGAAAAGGAAAGACAAGTGCATTGTAATTAATAAGTTTAACATAAGAACTCACATTTTAAATTAAATTAAAATGAACATTGTAATGAAGTTTAAGCTTTGACTTGAAAAGAATAAATTCTTTGTTTATCTCTAATCGGAATAACAAATGTTGAATTTAAATATAGAAATGAGTGAATGTTTTAATGAAAGAATAACATAAGTTGTTATTTTAAATGTATCTGGGAGAATTTGATTTTCAATATGAAAAAACATTTACTTTGTAAATAGTGTATAAATTTTGTTGTATATGAAATTTTATAAAACATGTTTGAATTGATATAAATGAAAAGAAAACAGTGTTTTATAATTAGAATTCATTTGAAATTAGTAATGAAATGAATTGGAATTAGATTAATTGAAATGTTTCAATTAAAAGGAAACATAAATGAAATTGTAATGAATGAGTTAATATAAGAACTTGTATTTTTGTGTCAAAATGGAATGAATGTTTTAATTAAAATAACTACATGTTTTGAGAGTATAAAAATATTTTTTGTAACAACCCGCATATTTGTCGATTTTATATTTAAATATTTCATCGTTAGTCGGATTTTAGTCCGAAAAGCTACTTTTTGCAAACAGTCGAATTAGGACTCGGGACCACTTCCATTGAGTTCAAAATGCCGTTTGCGATCTTTTTGAGTATAATCTTTGATATGTTTGGAGTAAGTCGAATTTCACTACTTTTCACTTTGGACTTTGTGTTTGGTTTAGCCCATTTGCCCAATTCTGGTTATATCAAACCAGCCCCTCTCTTCTTCTCTTCATTCATTCCTCATTTCCTAACTCTCTTAAGCTCAAGAGAATAATGGGGGAAAAGATTGGAAATGGAAATTCCTAAGCCCTAGTTCCATTGCAAATTCAAGCTCCTACCTCCAAATTCAAGAAGAAGCTTTGGTAAGCCTTCCCTTCATCTTCTCCAACTCCTTCTCCATTCAATTTCAGAAAATTCCCTAAACCTAATTTAGGAAATGTTTCTCTTTTGAGCATAGATTCAAGCTCATTTGGGTTGTGTTGAAGAGTGGTTGATTCTCCCTTTGCTTTCAAGCTTCTTCTTCATTGATTTGGGTTCAAAGGTGAGATTTTTATCTCACATCTAAGTCAATAATTATCTTCGATTGTTAGGTATGAATTCCTAACACTTATCCTTGTGCAATTCCTGAGTCGTTGTGGCTCGACCGATCGTTATCGATGTCGTTTGGCCATTTTTGGCCTAGGTTCAGGGAATGCCCTGAATAACAGTTTCAGCCGTCTGAACGTATGGTTCAGACGTCTGAATGGAATACTGGGAATTTTCTTCTCCCAGCATTCAGACGTCTGAATCAAAATTTCAGACGTCTGAATTGGTTCGTTTTGAACCAGAAAAGGAATAGGCTAAAAAGTGCCTATTTCAGACGTCTGAAATCTAGGATTCAGACGTCTGAATTCTGTTCTGGAAAATAGTTTATTTTCCAGATTCAGACGTCTGAATTCTTGATCTCAGACGTCTGAATCTGCTGTGTTTTGCCTATTTGCCTTTTTAGCTTGAATATCCAACTCTAATCAAGTCGGGTTGATTCCCTTTTTGTTGTTATCATTTATTATCGGCCACTTTGTTAAGTCGCCCACCTATTTTTCCTTAGGTCGCTGGACAGCTTGCCTTCACTAAGTCATACCGTGACGGGGCGCTGCCCCGCACCCCGCCGTGGGCGCTGCCCCCTGGACCCCCGTATTACTCTGCGTAGGCAATCTCTTCTGAAAAACATTTATCAGAATTTCTACTTTGATGGTTTTGGGATTGACTTCTTTGGACTTTACTCACGTCTTCGAACGTGAATTGATTTGTTTCTACAATCGTTTTACGACTTGTCACTTTAAAGATATATGAAGGTTTCAATACTAATAGTAAATATCAAAACTCTTTCATTAAAGCGATTTCAACACTATTTTAAATATCAAAAGTTCGTTTTCTCAAACCGATTTTCAATCTACTAGTATATACAAGCCTTTACTTCACTCGAATGAGAAATCGACTTAAACGACTTAGTAAAACGGGTGGTATGAAACGCTTGCGTTCACTTCGTCGGTTAGCTCTTGGACTTGTTCGATTGAACCCTTTTTGTGACAATTTCCTAGTGAAGATTTACAGCTTGTTCGTAAATATTTAAGTTAAGCAAGTGGTTATGGGACATGAAGCTAAACTCATATATTTACTAGCTTGGTGTGATTGACACTTCCTTATGATCATGACGATCATTTTTGTGATTTAGACTAGCGATTGAGCGATGTCTCTTTGTCTACGTGGGAGACTATACCCCGATCATGTGATGTTTCGCCATCACGTTTCTAGGGTAGCACCCTACGGTCTTCGGGCCATTCCTGTGTGAAAATTTAATGGATAGCTTCCATGAGATAGCTTCTCGTCATGTGTTTACGCGTAGGTGAGTTTTAATGCTCCCATTCATGTGTTAGGCCTTCCCCCCTTTTTATGTGTTTTCTGGATTTCTGATGATGATTTCTGGAATTTTGTGCTTCACCATTTTTCATGATTTTCATTGATATGATATCAGTTTTTGTGCATTGGTGAATTCATGTGTTATTGACTTGTTATGAATACAAGTTTAGGGTATGATACCCTACCTTATCTTTGAGAAGATTCTTGTGATATTGATTAATCTTTTGTTGATTATCATTTACATACTTACTGTAGTATGTCGTAATAGTTATTTCATGTTCATGTCATGCCATTTACTTTATACCATATCATCTGATATTTATAGTTAGACTGATCCGTTTATTATTTTCTTATAAATAATACTCGGGTCAGACCGAGATGTTACAGGTGCTTCTGCTTGACTTCTCTTCAGGATATTTCTGACTTTTGGCTAACTACATAGATTTGTAGTTTTTGGATGTACACCTTTGAGATATAGACCCTATGTTGTGTACTTATTCTTTTGAATAGCACGTGATGCTATTCTTTTGTATTATCGTGGATCTTTCTGACCACTACTCTGATGTACACTTTCATGTGTTGTATATTTATTCATATCTATTTCCGCCTCTGTGATATGAATTGTCTGTGACTGATTTATGTTACGTTTATTTCTATATTTGTTTCCGAAGACTATATATAGCCACCGTGTGATAGCCTTGTGTTTGTATCGGTACGTCGGATTTCCTCCTTATAAGATATGCATCCTATTCTATCTGACATATCGGTGCTCGCACAAAGAAGTTACATGGATGGTCGCTCCTCAACAGCCTTATTCTCCGTGCTAATTGACAGCACTACATCGTAGTGTTCTTGGTTAGCGTGGGTATAGAGGTGGGGCGTCACATTTTTTTTTATTTTGAATAAGTATGATTTTGAAAAAAAATTGAATTTTAGAATAATATATAAACACACTTATTAGTATTCAAATTTTAAAATATATCAGAGGGTTCATGGTTGTGTAAATATTGTGGAATCAATTAGAAATTATCTTGTATTAACAGTTGTACATTAATTACACAAGTTCACATATATTTATTTTTCCATTTTATATATAGTTAAAACTTGTAAATTGGTTGCATTAATGTGACCGTTTCAGTAATTAAAAAAAGTAAAGTAAATCATTTTTATAATGCATAGATAGATATATATTCATAAATTAATAAAATTAGTTTGAGTAACATAAATAGATATATTGATTGTGTGATATCCCGGAATTTCAAGGAATTTAAAATGTGATAATCTCCTTAATTAATTAATTAAAATTGGTAAGTTTATTATTTTCAAACAATTTGATAATGAGTTGTTTTAAAATATAGTTATAAATAGATTTTTAAATGGAATAATTAGTTACAAACTTAATTTGTGTTATTTTATAACACTACAAGAAAATATATTATTAATAAATTATTACCCAGATACCGAGACGGGTCTTCATTTTTATGTTTAGTCGGTTCATATATTTTAACCCTACTCGATTTTAATATGGGTTTTACTTTTTCAAGTTCACCATTTAATAACGCATTATTCTAAAGCGTTATTGTTTGCCTTTAATTATTTGTTTTTTTACTCTGTTTGTTTTATACTGTTCACATGTAACGCCTTCAATAAGCGCGAAATCTCCTAATTATTTCGTGGCCGCGGTTTTCTCAAATTATTTCCCTTCCCCTCTTTCCTCTTTCATTTCATTCCATCTTTCCTTAGTCTCCCATACCAGTAGAATCAAATCCCTAAATCACTCCTTCAGATCCATTCCTCCTTCATAAACCCTAATCGGATCCAGTTAAACCCTATGTAGCTCCATCTTTAATCGACAGCGTCAATGACTCGGACTTCGAGTGGGTGGCACGTAATCGATTCCAACTACTGCAATGGCGTCGGCAACTCCAAGCTCAGCACAGCTAGGGCACAACACAAACATCCACCAAATTCCTATCTTCCATCTTCGGTAATAATCAGTTGTTACTTAAGCAGTTTCTGTTCATTTACTTTTGCAAATACCGCCTTAGTTTAATTTAAAGCTCGATAGGGTTCAATTGCTTGATTAAATCAAATAAATCCCTACGCGTTGAGTGGCATGGGATGGGTTTTAGGCCTGGCTACGATGTCTGTCACTTTCATGGTCACTTTTTATTCGTATTATTTGATGTCTAAAGTACTCAATCACTGTGAAAGGGAAGGTAGGCACCATATTCGTTTCCGAGAATTAGCTTCAGATATCTTAGGTGAGTCTTCTATTCTATCATATGTTGTTTTTCTTATGATTAATTATTTGCTTCAGGATGTGTAGTTGTTGTTTTCATGTTTTACGCAATGTACATGCATCTGCATAATGCAGCTTTTAAAACCAAGCATGCCCACATTTTTTTAGGGTTTTGTTTGTTTGGAGCAAGATATCTAGCTAGATCTAGTTGCTGAATACTGATTAGTTTCAAGTGCGTTCGTTCAAGTGCTTTTATAATGTATTAAGCATCATTAACAAATATGTCAGCTTTGCAAAAATGCTTTACGCTTAATAGTCAAGTGCTTTTATGATGTAATACTTATGATTTTCAAAAGTGAGTTAGTTTACTGTTAAATTTTGTCAATTTTATTACCAAATAGTAAGACGTGCAAAACCTCAAAATTTTACCAGGATCAAAATAGAAATCATATAATTACTTTCATCAGGTTCTGTAATATCAATAATTAGCATAAAAGAACATATGCTTTTAATGAAGGTAAATGTATGGAAATTATATTTGTTACCCTGCAGAAACTTGTATGTTAACCAATACCGTTCTTATTTATACAATCAAGTGAGACAAAAATAATATTAGATGATTGCTAATTGAGTATGAAGATTTGCAGATGAGTTAAAACCATACCTAGGAATGAATTGATTATTTTAATGGATTCCAATTATGTTGACAACTACATCCACATTTAACAACCGCTTAAAATTTTGTCCGTATTGAATAAGATCATATGCACTTCCATATTTGCAAACATTGATCCCATCAAATATTATTTTAAAAGAAATTATGTCCGTAAATTTGTCATTGATTATAAGCTAGGTATATGACTCAGTTGAAATTGGGCAGACATAATATAAACAGAGCATAAATAGAATAATTCTTCTTCTTTATCTGTCATATTCACTGTATGCTCACATAAATTCCTGCACTGTTTCAACTGTTTTTCAATATGTTCATTGAATCGCTGCACAAGGAAATTAAATGTATTCAAATATTGTATTTCAATTTTTGGTAGGTTCTGGTTGGATGTTCTACTTTGTTGTTTGCATTCAAACTGCCATTAATACTGGGATTGGCATTGGTTGCATTTTGCTTGCAGGGAACTGTATCCAGGTAATTTAGTATTTACATGTTGAATGTTTTTCAAAGAACAATGAATTTGAATCTTTTATACCATCTACCATTCATTTGTTATTCTACTTAAGTCTTTTTTGAAATATCCCAAGATTAGATATGCATAACCTTTTATCTCATGAAGAAAATGCCACTGTCTTTACAGAGGTTTCTAATGCAGCCAGATTATTCCAATGAAAGCATCAATATTGTACCGTCATACAAGTAGTAATGTCATATGCACGAGAGATGCCTGAGTGGTTCATAAAACGTGAAGGTACACAACTATTCAGATTTGACTGTGCGGTGAGAGGAAAATAATATTGACAGCAAAAGAAACTTGATCATCATGGAACCCGCGAGTTAAAAGTGGGTAGTGAAACGACTCACAGTAAATCTCACTCTACTGATTTCAACAACCATAAAATCTATAGGTTTTAGATCTATCGTATAACCAACTGACTCAGTGGATATCACTAATTTACACTACACTGGTGGATATTACCTGGATACAGTATGATGTCTTCAACATCAACCACTCGTATGCTTTAAAATTTTGTAAAACCATAGCATTTGATAAATAACTGTGAAACGAAGTACCGTGATTTTTGTTAAACAAATGTTGTTGTCTAAATAAGCGTGCAAAACAACAAATGATCAAACCTCCGTGATATTACCTGGATATTGTTAATTTTAACGCATGAATTTTTAGCATTTTTCCTATTGAAGCATCTGACCATTCGTATGCCATTAACGAGTTTTCACTAATCACTCTCCAGATGAATGCATTCTGATTTAGGGAAATGTGATCATCCATTTAAACTTTCATTCTGTAACATTACAAAGGGAAATAGGTCTGCAATCAGTAATGCTATCTGGATTGGGTTTTTTGGCTATTAGACAAATGAAGGTATGATTAATTTCCTTGATTATTTTACCTGATTCTTTAATGCCCTGCATTGCTTCCCACAACTCCATTTTTATTTGCTCCCAGTGTATCTTGTAAAATTTGGAATTCAGTCCATCTGGACCCGGTGAACTATTATCCTCGATATGAAATAGAGCTTCTTTGATTTCCTCAAGTAGGAATGGTTTGGTCAGAGAGTCTTTAGCACTTGCTGATAGAATCTTTTTGCACGTAATGCCTGAGGACTGATGTGTGTGAGTATGAGCATTAAATGAGTCTGAGAAATATTAAATGAGTCTAAGAACTATTTTATGCCTTCATTAGCTAATTTTTCTGATGCTGATTGAAGATTTCTATTTGCATCAAGAATGTATTTCCTTCTATTGTTAGATTTAGGAATTGACATTGTGTTGTGGAAGTATTTTAATGTCTTATCTCCTTGAGTTAGCCACTTGAGTTTATTCTTTGAGTGTTAAAGCAATTTTCTGCATTAAATTAGAGAGGTGGTCATTCTTTAGAGCATATTGATTGGCTATATTAACATCAAAAGGATTATGAACTGTGTATATAGATCATCTGCTTTTTTTTGTTGAGCTGCTCTGAAAATTTTTGGTAGTTACCAATATTTCTCTGCCATGCTTTTAGGGCTGCTTTTGTAGTCTTTAATTTGTTGATAAGAACAGAGTGGATTACCTTGAAAATTGGTATTAAGGGACTGTTGCACTATGTTCATGTATTGCTCATTCAGGTGCCATGAGTTGTTGTACCTGACTGGAATTCTAGCATTGGCTGCATCATTAGAATTGAATTTGATGAGAATAGGAGTGTGGTCACTCGATTAATGAGGACCAAAATGAATTCCAAACTCGATAAGTTTGCTATTCCAAAATTCATTAATGAAAACTCTATCAAATTAGCAATGTATGGAAAAAATTTCTCCACCCCTCCATGTAAAGAAATTACTTGAAAACTCAGGTTAAATTAATTTGGAATTGTTAATGCAGTTCATGAAGTCAGTATCCCCTAATGAAAAGTAAATGTGTAACGATTTGGATTTTCGCGTTCGAAAATCGACATCCATACTTTACATCGTACTCGAATGCCGTAGATTCGACCGTTCAAATCCGAGTTGCCGGAGATTATAACACACTTAAGTATAACAACACAGCGGAAGAAAAAGAATATATCAATATATATAACATTGATACAATGACAGATACAAAATCCGATACAATATGATACAACAAAATGATACAACAGATATCAATATACATCAGAGATATAATACAAGAAATAGCAGCGGAAAGAAAATAGATAACACCAGCAGCGGATAGAATGTCTCCAATAGAATGCTCCAAGATAAGTAACGTCAGTCCATGAACTCCAAGAACTGAACTAGCTCCAGATAATCTACTCAACCTGAATATCTGAGAAACCCAACTCTAGATTGCCCGTGTGGAAAATAATGGGCACCCAGAGTTTAGGAAGGGAACAATAAACTCCGGATCAGTCATGGGACTGGTATGAGCAAACAAAAACAGTTTATCTTTAAACAACAGCAAAGTATTTCAAACATTGAAATCCGCAATGTTTTTGGAAAATGAAACTACCATAAGACCTCCTGCCACACACACAATGCAATCGCAGAATTGGAGGAGATTTCTTCTTATGATAGTCAAAAATGCTTACTACGCAAAAAAAAACTCTTTTGATATTAATACTAGTGCATAGTGTGAAAACATTTCGAAAATATAATATAAATCTTAGCCATCATACAACCATTATTGTATGTCTACTATAGCTACTACGTTTAATAGCAGGTTACCGCCACATTCCATAGCAGGTTATACAATTAAAACCGTACAGGGTTCGTATTGTTTCTTTGGACTTCCAACAAATGATCAGGCAAAGGAACTTCCTTACCGAAATGGAAACGCCTCTGGAAAGACGCCCCGAGAACCTAACCGGATCTGTGCAAACACAAGGCCGACGCTACCTCACACTTTAACCAAGCTGTAACTAGGTAACTAACACACGAGTCATGTCATCCCCCGGTCGTCACCGACCTTTATCCGAGGTACCTCGATCATAAAGCAACAACCACAAAGTATAATAACTGTGCAGCATCAACATAGGTAAAATATCTAGGCTCCATACCATGATATGACCTTTTATCCAGAAGGAAATGACATACCCTAGGGGCGCTACCTGTAACGACCCGGAATTTTCGAACCCGAAAATTCCAGATAGTTAGAAGAAAAAGAAAGAGATAGAAGAAAGAAATAGAAAGAAGAAAGAAGAACAGAGAACACAACATCTCACATTCGCAGCGGATTAAATATAATAACAAATAATAATATCAGTTATACAAAGAAAAACTGTATTTGTTAATTACATTTTAATACATCAGAGTTACACCCATTTACAAATATACTAGACAGTTAGAATTAACATGTCTCAGATAAACAACAGTAATATGCTCAGCGGAATACACTCCATACGTTCCTGCCATCCAGCTCGCCACCTGAACTCCAGAACGTCCTAACCTGAAAATCTGTAATACTCGGTCTGACCCGAGCATTACATCAAAGTAACACCCGGGTCAGGCTGGAAACCAACGTGAGTAAACTCATCTAACATGAAATTCAATCCATAGAACTTATTTAAACCCGGGTAACTCGTACTTTTCTACGAGTTCTTAACTTATTTGAGTCAATCACTTATTTCAAACAATATCTAAGAATCACTACTCAGTTTAGATATCCATGATTCTTAACTTATTTCATTTCAGCCTATTTACTTCTAAACTCAAATTTATAAAGAATCGAAGTGGTTTCGGATATTGCTGGTACCCGACTCCGGTCTCTTCGAAACCAATGTTATTCATTAAACCAAAAGTTTAAGTTTAAACAATACAATTTATACACGACAATTCATCTCATATCATACATCAACACATATCACATATCGGAGATATCACATAATCCAAGGCATCCAATATCATTCAATCATTCATTAAGCAAGATTAATCATCCTCACCATCTCTAATTAATTTAATTAACCATCAATGAATTAAATTAATTACTTTAATTACTTTTAAACCCTATTTACTTAACATTAATTTATTATAAATTAATTAATTAATCATCCTTTAATTATTCGTCTTGATTAATCATCCTTAATTAATTACTTTTAATTACATTAGTAATTATAAATTAATTATCCTTAATCATTCACATTTATTCTCTTTAATTAATTATACTATAATTAATTACATTAATTAATGATCCTTAATTAATTTCCTTCTTAATTATCTGGATTATCCTTAATCCTACTTACCTAACATTAATTAGTTACAAATTTATTAATTAATTACCTATCTTAATTAATCTTTAATTAATTAATTATAACCCTCAATTATAAATTAATTAATCCTTAATCATTAAATTAATTAATTTCTTTTAATTAATCCTTCATCATGAATTAATTAAATTAATTAATTATACTTGAATTTTCTTAATTAACTTAATTAATCTCAAATCATTAAACCTTATTTAAAATAAACATTTAGAAATCAGTTATAACTACAACAATTTAAACATCTAATTTAACCTTTTAATCTTTTGAAATTCTTTCAAAGTTATTTAATAAATTTCAATACATATTTATTTGAAAACTTATATCTTTTAAAACTCAACTACTTTAAATATGTTTTGGAGATGTTAAATCTTTATCTTTGAACCCAAATTATTTCTATAACTTTAAAACTTGTTTTTAAGTTTGCTTTTAAAACTTTGAACTTGATTACTTTTACCAAGTTTGAAACCAGATTCAAACAAAAACAAACCCGAGTCTACCCCATCACTTTCCCGAGTGAAACGCGAGAAAACACACTAGTCTCCCCCTACTACTTCTACTTCGAGTCAAACACACATATTCCCGAGACAAACCCGGGTACAATTCTTCTTCCCAAATAACCCAAACCCAATGTACACCTGACACACGTGCATGCTGCACCGCTCCTCCGGTCACCAACGACCATCACCGCGGCTTCGATGAGTCACCCATGACCACTACAACCAAACGTGAAACCCAAAAATCTCGATTCGATCGAGCTCCAAATATTCGACCTCAAGATCAATGTGCCAGAATCCACACGCCATCGAAATTCGACCTCACCGATGATCCCTGAATCGATAAGCCACGCTAACCTTCCCGAAGCTCCGCCTCCACCCCAGTACCTCCAGAACCCTTCGCGCTCAACTCCGGTAGCTTCTCGTTGCCGTGAAAACCCAATGAACATCAAAAGAAAACACAGGGCGTTAACCCTACTTTGTCGAATTCCGGCCAACCCCCTCATAAATAAAATCCCAATTTATTTTTCCCATGATCTCCGTCGCCCCCCTCCACCTTCGAACTCAACCACGACCCCAATTTCGCCGTTGTTCGCCGTAAATCGGTCATTTAAGCTCGAACACTCATCACCACATTTCACAACCAATTCCAATCTAAAATCATGATACTTACTTTAAAAAATCATGATTTCTTGTGTGTAATTCAATTATAAAATCAGAACTTAAAATTTAATTCATAAATTTCTGAACCAAATTAACCTTTACTGTAACTTAGGATTCCTGAACAAATATTTCATTTAAATACCTAAAGTTATTTTTAGGTGAGATATTACATGTTGCCAAACATTTCCCATTTACAAATCATAAACAAATTTGAATTATTAAAATGAGGTATTGAATTTATTAAGGAATCAAAACCAGTTAGTGTCACACAAAGACTATATGGGAACCATACAGGCAAATCAAACAATCATATACAAACATGCATTTGATTCAAGTCAGGTATTCAAACAACAGCATGGTATTTATTCACAATAACAACCGAAATCCATAATTTAAAACTGTTTCTAAAATTCTGTTTACTCACAGGCATATAAAAACAGAGGAGATTGGGTTTAGAGTACTCACATTTTTAACATTCTTGCTGTATTTACTTAAATCCTGGAGATTTTCAAAACTATTTTGCTTGGATACAAAATTTAAATTTTAATCTATATTTAAACAACATTTTATGTTTGAATTTCACAGCCCAACAATGATCAGATAAAAGAGTATTGAATTTTTGACTTACTTTTAAACTCTGTATTTTGAAAACAGATAAGTACAGACCCCAACATGCACAGATCAGACATATATATATATATATATATATATTCATAGAGATTCATATCTATATATGTAAATATGTAGCACAAACATCATCCAGAAATACACATGCACTATCATTTATCACCCTAAGTATTTTAGTTAAACGTTTTACTCACCTTATTAAAAGAACAGAGGTAGTTTTCTTCCTGAAACCTGGAATTTTTGCTTTGATTTGAATCTGCTTGATTTTGTTGATGTTTGAGATGATCTGATATATGATTTGAAATTGATCTACTAGCGTTCAAGTTTGATTATGAACTTTGCTTTGAGTTTTGAACTTGAACTTCTAGTTGAATTCGAACAGAAATTTCTTTTTATTCCTTCTTGTTTTAATTTGCTTCAGATCTGATTTCTTTGTTTTGATTTAGAAAATGGACTGATAAAAGAAATGAAAGAGGAGTATGGAGATGTTAATATAACTTAGTTTTCTCATTTATTAATTATTTTGAAAAATAAAAAGAGATTGAGGACACTTGTTCAATTCTTGTTTCAAGATAATTACACTTGTTAAGTTGAATATGTTAAATATTAACACTTGTAAATTCCTTTGCATGAGAAAATGTTTATACATTATTTATTTATATTGTACTTCTTATTTTATAAACACATATCAAAGCTTTATATTTATTATTTTAAACTCAATTTATTTTTAAGATTATTTACATTTGAATTTCAAATTCAAATTCTTTTTAAATTTTACTTATATATATTCAAATTAATATTTATTTTATTTGCTTAGGAAAAAGGATAAATTTTTAGATTATTAATTGATTTATAAAGAAGATTATTACATAATTATTTGCCTAAAATTCTAGGATATCACATTCCTCCCCCCTTAGAATCTTTTCGTCCTCGAAAAGGAACGAAGCCAGAATTTACTTATTTACTTATTATCAGATAAATTTTTCTTTTGAACATATTTTTAAAACACTTTAAAAATCTTTATAATATTACTAAATTAGTTTTTATAAAAATACTTTTATAACTCGATGTTTCAACAAGTCCATTCTCGTTCTCACGGAAATTCGGTCATACGTTGATCAGGCGTAAGACTGAAAATCTATAAGTACTTAGCAGACCCATTTTCAACACCCAGTGAAAATATTTTGGGCAAATAATTTTATTGAAAATATAGAAAACAGTTTTGAAAATAGAGGAAATATCTTTGGTGAGAATGCTCTGGAAATCATCACTCCCATCCATGGTCGCAGTTAACCCGATGGTTACGTTGCCGTCCCGGCAAAATCCACAGATAACTGTAGGTCTCCGCGCTCCTCGATTACGCCATGGAACCCGCTACAGATCGCAGTTATACCCGGGCCTTACGTTGCTAGCACAGCACAAACCCATATAACTGTAGGCATCAGCGCCACCGAATTTCGCTGCCAAATAATGAAACTTCTCCCACATAGGTCGCAGTCTACCGATATAAAATCAAACGCAGACTGTTGGCTCTCAGCGGCACAAACGACTTTCGCTATGTTACCATAGTGTCACAGTCTACCGATATAAAATCAAACGTAGACAGTTGGCTCTCAGCGGCACACATGACTTCCGCTATGGTCTGCAGTAGATCGCAGAGACATCGAGTTAAACTGTCGTCACAGCATAACCCAAATGCCTCTGTGGGCACCAGCCCCTCGACTTTCGCTACACAAATAATCCTCAGGAACTAGTTTTGTCCGGACTCCTCACAGGATCAACTTTAGAATCCCCCCTTGGGGTTCAAGGCAGTACCACCCGGTGGCACTCCTGAGAAGTTCATTTTAAGGGAGCGCCTTTTTCCCCAGAGCTATTCTCAAAACACTTTATACTATATACTTATAGTATCTTCAAATCATACCCTTTATGATTTATCAAAATCTCCTTTACACAAAATCGATTACCAAAATCGATAATTCTCAAACTAGGCTTTCCAAAATCCAAAATTGATTTTCCCAAAAATCAAAAGCCCTTTCCAAAATCCATAGGTTCCCAAAACCTTTTCCAAAATCATTCTCATAAGATCCTTTATATATATATATATAGATATGGATATATATAACTTTGAAAATCTTTGGATCATTTCAAACTTTGTATAAAACCTCTTTTATACTTCAAATATTTCAAAACCCTTTTCTTTTAGCAATAGATTCAACAAGGGAAGATTTACCTTATATAACAAGGATATATAACTTTATTTTATTCTAAATCAAATATTCACATTTGATAAATCTTTTATAAAGTTATTAACCATATTTCTTTTCAAAAACCATTTTACAGTTCTTATCCACAAATCTTCAATATCAATTTCATTCAAACTCGTACGATGTACATATATCATTCGTACGCAATATCAGTTTGATCGCTCACTCGATCACACAATTTCACTTCCGAACTAGTATCGTCCACTCGACTTCCTAGTGCGGACTCAGATCTGGTTTCTTGATCAGAAACCGTCATTCTCCTTGCATAGTCGTAGCTATGATAGAGAATATCCAGAACCAATCAAAACCCATATCCAGGTTCGCCGTTGAAAATCGAGTGAAAAATCCCAACTCGGATCGATAATACTATCTCGAAATTCTGTGCTCGAATCTGGATCAAATCACTATGCGAATAGAATAATATACGTATATCCTACGTATTTATCTTTATTGGTTATTAGCCAAATCAATTCTCTTTTCTATTCACATTTCCTTTAATTCCATTCACATTATTCTCAATTGCTTCCATTTCCAATTGAGTTATTACTTTAATTACAAACAGTTTGAACTTTGACCTATTTAAATTTAAAAATAGCTTGAAAAAGTTTAAAATAGATAAGTAGTTGAAAAATAGTTATTAGTTTGTAAAATAGCTGTAAAATAGTTAAGTAGGTATAAAATAGTTAGATAATTGCAAAATAGATTTTAAAATAATAATTAGATATAAGTAACTGAAAAATAGTAATTAGTTTATAAGATAGTTTCAAAATAGTTAAATAATTCCAAAATAATTATAAAATAAGTATAAGATAGTTTGGGTTTAAGAAGAAAGATTGTATAGTAAATAGTTTGGAAAAATATATTTGTATTTAAACAATTTATTTTGAAAATAATCCAGAGCCAAACTGTTTAATTTCCCATCAATTCAATTTAAATTTCCACTTCCATTTAAATTGACTTAATACTTCAATTTTTATTGAAATTGATTTAATCCCAATTCAAGTTGAATTAACCTTAATTCTTTCCCAAATTCAAATCAAATTCCATTTGATTTTTAAACTTATTCAACTTTAATCACAATTCCAAATTATTTCAAATCAATTTGGATTAATTTCAAATTGAACCAGCTCCAATTTCAAATCCTTTCAATTCTAATTTACCATTTGAATTTTTAAACTTATACATCTTCAATCACAATTCTAATTAATTCAAATCAAATTCAATTTGAACTAATTATATTTAAATCTCAATTTTAAACTATCTCGAATTATATAAATTCGAGTTAAAATTTTTAAATATTGATTTAATTCCTTAAATCACAATTCCTTTACTTTTAAATTAATTTAACCTTTATTTTTAATTTTAACAAATTAAATCTTTAAACCTTTTAATTCTGAATTCAAATTTCAAAATTCCATTTTAAAATTATCTTTACTTAACTTATTACTAAGTTCAAATAAGAAATCAAAAACAATTTAATCTTCAGATTCTAATTTATTATCCATTTTCAATTTCCAAATCTCAAACCCATTTTGAGATCACTTATAACTCCCATTTAAATTAACCATTTAACTACCCAAGTTAAATTTAAATTTCATCTTGAAATTTCCAATTCAAGTTATTTATTCAAACTTATTTAACTTCCTCCAAGTTAAATTTACTTAATCTGGTCGACTTTTCACAATTTGAATTCCCATTCAAATTTTAAACTTCAGATTAATAGTTTTTCCCCTTTTAAGTTTAAAAAAAAACTTACTTTACTTTGGGTTTCACATCACATTCCAATTTAAAACTCAACACTAAGTGTTTATTTCAAATCATCATTGGTATTATGTATATTCCTCATATATATATTTTCTTTATATACCAAGTTATACTTTAAATTTTTAAACCACCTTTGGTTTTAATTCAAAACAAACTTCTTTAAAACAATTTCAAGTTTTCTGGATTTAGATTTAAAATTTCATAATTTTAAATTATCTTCAATTCCAATTTATAAGTTATACTCACTTAAATGTTTACTTCCCTAAAACATTTCATTTTGCTTAATCATTAACAACATTTATTATTAAACACAACTACCATTTATGATAATAACCAAGGTTATCATATCTGGAAACCAATTTATTATTATCTTTATTTCTACAAATTCAAGATTTTAATTTCAGTTTGGATTCATTTTAAACTTAACTTTATTCAATTTTAATTTGGTTGTATTACTATTACCACTTAATTTAATTCCAATATTTTAACAACCAATTTCTTTATATTTATTAGAAAGAAATATCATTTTATATATCAAAATATATTCTTATATAAAATCATTTAAAATCTTTATATATAAAAATAGTAAGTACGCTCTCATATATATATACACTCAACTCGTTCTAGGGTACCATTGACCCTATCCTTAACGAGTAATCCCAAGGAGCCAAGGTTCTCTTAACCTTTTGCTCTGATACCAACTGTAACGACCCGGAATTTTCGAACCCGAAAATTCCAGATAGTTAGAAGAAAAAGAAAGAGATAGAAGAAAGAAATAGAAAGAAGAAAGAAGAACAGAGAACACAACATCTCACATTCGCAGCGGATTAAATATAATAACAAATAATAATATCAGTTATACAAAGAAAAACTGTATTTGTTAATTACATTTTAATACATCAGAGTTACACCCATTTACAAATATACTAGACAGTTAGAATTAACATGTCTCAGATAAACAATAGTAATATGCTCAGCGGAATACACTCCATACGTTCCTGCCATCCAGCTCGCCACCTGAACTCCAGAACGTCCTAACCTGAAAATCTGTAATACTCGGTCTGACCCGAGCATTACATCAAAGTAACACCCGGGTCAGGCTGGAAACCAGCGTGAGTAAACTCATCTAACATGAAATTCAATCCATAGAACTTATTTAAACCCGGGTAACTCGTACTTTTCTACGAGTTCTTAACTTATTTGAGTCAATCACTTATTTCAAACAATATCTAAGAATCACTACTCAGTTTAGATATCCATGATTCTTAACTTATTTCATTTCAGCCTATTTACTTCTAAACTCAAATTTATAAAGAATCGAAGTGGTTTCGGATATTGCTGGTACCCGACTCCGGTCTCTTCGAAACCAATGTTATTCATTAAACCAAAAGTTTAAGTTTAAACAATACAATTTATACACGACAATTCATCTCATATCATACATCAACACATATCACATATCGGAGATATCACATAATCCAAGGCATCCAATATCATTCAATCATTCATTAAGCAAGATTAATCATCCTCACCATCTCTAATTAATTTAATTAACCATCAATGAATTAAATTAATTACTTTAATTACTTTTAAACCCTATTTACTTAACATTAATTTATTATAAATTAATTAATTAATCATCCTTTAATTATTCGTCTTGATTAATCATCCTTAATTAATTACTTTTAATTACATTAGTAATTATAAATTAATTATCCTTAATCATTCACATTTATTCTCTTTAATTAATTATACTATAATTAATTACATTAATTAATGATCCTAAATTAATTTCCTTCTTAATTATCTGGATTATCCTTAATCCTACTTACCTAACATTAATTAGTTACAAATTTATTAATTAATTACCTATCTTAATTAATCTTTAATTAATTAATTATAACCCTCAATTATAAATTAATTAATCCTTAATCATTAAATTAATTAATTTCTTTTAATTAATCCTTCATCATGAATTAATTAAATTAATTAATTATACTTGAATTTTCTTAATTAACTTAATTAATCTCAAATCATTAAACCTTATTTAAAATAAACATTTAGAAATCAGTTATAACTACAACAATTTAAACATCTAATTTAACCTTTTAAATCTTTTGAAATTCTTTCAAAGTTATTTAATAAATTTCAATACATATTTATTTGAAAACTTATATCTTTTAAAACTCAACTACTTTAAATATGTTTTGGAGATGTTAAATCTTTATCTTTGAACCCAAATTATTTCTATAACTTTAAAACTTGTTTTTAAGTTTGCTTTTAAAACTTTGAACTTGATTACTTTTACCAAGTTTGAAACCAGATTCAAACAAAAACAAACCCGAGTCTACCCCATCACTTTCCCGAGTGAAACGCGAGAAAACACACTAGTCTCCCCCTACTACTTCTACTTCGAGTCAAACACACATATTCCCGAGACAAACCCGGGTACAATTCTTCTTCCCAAATAACCCAAACCCAATGTACACCTGACACACGTGCATGCTGCACCGCTCCTCCGGTCACCAACGACCATCACCGCGGCTTCGATGAGTCACCCATGACCACTACAACCAAACGTGAAACCCAAAAATCTCGATTCGATCGAGCTCCAAATATTCGACCTCAAGATCAATGTGCCAGAATCCACACGCCATCGAAATTCGACCTCACCGATGATCCCTGAATCGATAAGCCACGCTAACCTTCCCGAAGCTCCGCCTCCACCCCCAGTACCTCCAGAACCCTTCGCGCTCAACTCCGGTAGCTTCTCGTTGCCGTGAAAACCCAATGAACATCAAAAGAAAACACAGGGCGTTAACCCTACTTTGTCGAATTCCGGCCAACCCCCTCATAAATAAAATCCCAATTTATTTTTCCCATGATCTCCGTCGCCCCCCTCCACCTTCGAACTCAACCACGACCCCAATTTCGCCGTTGTTCGCCGTAAATCGGTCATTTAAGCTCGAACACTCATCACCACATTTCACAACCAATTCCAATCTAAAATCATAATACTTACTTTAAAAAATCATGATTTCTTGTGTGTAATTCAATTATAAAATCAGAACTTAAAATTTAATTCATAAATTTCTGAACCAAATTAACCTTTACTGTAACTTAGGATTCCTGAACAAATATTTCATTTAAATACCTAAAGTTATTTTTAGGTGAGATATTACATGTTGCCAAACATTTCCCATTTACAAATCATAAACAAATTTGAATTATTAAAATGAGGTATTGAATTTATTAAGGAATCAAAACCAGTTAGTGTCACACAGAGACTATATGGGAACCATACAGGCAAATCAAACAATCATATACAAACATGCATTTGATTCAAGTCAGGTATTCAAACAACAGCATGGTATTTATTCACAATAACAACCGAAATCCATAATTTAAAACTGTTTCTAAAATTCTGTTTACTCACAGGCATATAAAAACAGAGGAGATTGGGTTTAGAGTACTCACATTTTTAACATTCTTGCTGTATTTACTTAAATCCTGGAGATTTTCAAAACTATTTTGCTTGGATACAAAATTTAAATTTTAATCTATATTTAAACAACATTTTATGTTTGAATTTCACAGCCCAACAATGATCAGATAAAAGAGTATTGAATTTTTGACTTACTTTTAAACTCTGTATTTTGAAAACAGATAAGTACAGACCCCAACATGCACAGATCAGACATATATATATATATATATATATATATTCATAGAGATTCATATCTATATATGTAAATATGTAGCACAAACATCATCCAGAAATACACATGCACTATCATTTATCACCCTAAGTATTTTAGTTAAACGTTTTACTCACCTTATTAAAAGAACAGAGGTAGTTTTCTTCCTGAAACCTGGAATTTTTGCTTTGATTTGAATCTGCTTGATTTTGTTGATGTTTGAGATGATCTGATATATGATTTGAAGTTGATCTACTAGCGTTCAAGTTTGATTATGAACTTTGCTTTGAGTTTTGAACTTGAACTTCTAGTTGAATTCGAACAGAAATTTCTTTTTATTCCTTCTTGTTTTAATTTGCTTCAGATCTGATTTCTTTGTTTTGATTTAGAAAATGGACTGATAAAAGAAATGAAAGAGGAGTATGGAGATGTTAATATAACTTAGTTTTCTCATTTATTAATTATTTTGAAAAATAAAAAGAGATTAAGGACACTTGTTCAATTCTTGTTTCAAGATAATTACACTTGTTAAGTTGAATATGTTAAATATTAACACTTGTAAATTCCTTTGCATGAGAAAATGTTTATACATTATTTATTTATATTGTACTTCTTATTTTATAAACACATATCAAAGCTTTATATTTATTATTTTAAACTCAATTTATTTTTAAGATTATTTACATTTGAATTTCAAATTCAAATTCTTTTTAAATTTTACTTATATATATTCAAATTAATATTTATTTTATTTGCTTAGGAAAAAGGATAAATTTTTAGATTATTAATTGATTTATAAAGAAGATTATTACATAATTATTTGCCTAAAATTCCAGGATATCACACTACCCCTACAAACATTTGCCGCAACATTCTTGTTTCGACCATTACCGGGTTGTGAGGCTCGACGAAGTCTCGTCCACAAAGCCACGCTTTTTCACAAAGCCACACTTTGATCAACAAATGATCAACAGCACTTCGTATACCACATTACCAAATTGGGAATGTATCACTAGTAACCATCAACTACATAACCTCTGAGCTCGTACGTCTCAGAGAAGGGTGTTAATCTAAGAGAATAAATTCTCCGCCACCAACAGAATTGTATTTGATAGAAACCAGCTTTACATCTCAAAGTGTAACGTCAGACACACATCCATACAAGTCTGTTCCGGGTTCGAACAGAACCGAAGGCACTTCCGTAGAAGCCCTTGCAAATTCGGGTATTCACAATCTTGATCGGATTTCCCATCACTTAGGGAATCTCTATACCGGAGCCATGATGCAGAGAAAATCGATAGGTCATCCTATCGCACTCGCAAATACCCGGTCTTCAAATGCGATCCATATCGTCGTATCACTATTCGGAATGGGTTATATGACACAAAGGTCTTCTCCCGGCTAAACCGAATAACGAGCGCAATTAAAAATCATATGGATACTGGGGTCTCAGTTAAATCACAGCTTAAAGCCCAAAACTTTTCCTTCGAATGGTTAAAACAAATTACCATTTCCAATCTTTTAAACAAAAAGATTCATTTCAAAAACCTTCAATGGTTTAAACAATTTCCACACTTTTAATCTTTTAAACAAAAAGATTCAATTCACAAAGTTTACCCCATTCACAAAGATCCATTTATGGATTTCAAAATAATTTCCAGTTCAATTGAATTAACTCGTTAAATCTTTAAATCAAGATTTAACTTATAGCTTTCAAAACTCGTTTTCAAAGATTCATTCATAGCCTTTCAAAACAATTCTATTTCAAGTTGGATTAACTCGTTCGGTCTTTGAATTAAAGACTCATTTCATAGTTTTCAAAACATTTCAATTCTATTTCAAACTTGAATTCAAAATTTAAATCAAATTATTTAAATTTTCAAAACTCGACTAAGTTATTCAAAATAACTTTTATCTTTGAAATTCCATTTCAAAAGCTTTTCACTTTAAACCCAAATTTCCAATTTCAAAAATCAATTGAAATTAAAATTTCAATTTCAAAAACATTGAATTTAAATCATCTGTGACTTAACCGATTTCCACGTGAAATCCATATTTGTGTGTGTATGGTGTAGTCCAGGGGTTTCACACAATAGTGCACAACATCAATCATCACAGATATATCGATAAGCGGTATAATCCATAATGCTTATCTTCATTCACAGATTCATAGATAAAGTAAATTTATCAGTCACAAAGATTCATCATTACTATTCGATGTGGGTTTCGGATAACCAACTGGAATCCGACTCCCTGTCGCATCGAAATTCAAATGTCGTTTACGGATCAAGGGTTTTCATATTCACATAGTAATATATCACAGCTCAGCACAAAGTAATTTATATCACAAAGCATCACAATCACAAACAGGGATATCAAACTGCTCAATCATCCAATAGAATCCAAATATTCATAAGTAAGATCAGTTAATTGTCAGATTAATTCAAATTAGATTAATTACTCATGAATTTCTAATCCTGGTTAATTAACATTAATTAATCACAAATCATTCTGATAAATTATCCTTTAATCATTTATTAATTAACCATTAATAATAAATTAATTACCTTTAATTATAATTCACCAACCTTTAATTATTAAATAAATAACCTTTAATTATTTAATTCACCATTTAATCATTTAATTATCCTTTGATTAATTATATAAACTAATTAACCTTAACTAATCACCATTAAATTAATTATCCTTTAATTAGTTAAAACTATAAGTAAGTATTGATAAATCCTTACCTTAATTACTTATTTAATCACATCATCAATTTCTATTTGAAAACCCTTAAGAATATTTTAGACAATCATTCCAATATAATTATTCAAAGCCCAAAACAATTTTTTTAAACACATTTTTAATTTAAAAATCAAATCTTTGAAAACTTGACTTAAAACCTGCTTATAAATTAGATTCGAATACTTGGTTTATTTTTTCTTTAAAACTTATTTTTAAATTTAAAACCTTAAAACATGTTCCCTTTTAAAATCTGGAAATCTGGTTTCAAATTAACAAACCCGAGCTAATTCAGATTCCTCCCGAGCAACTACTCGAGCTAGAACCTGTCTTCCCCGAAGAGTACTTCGAGTCTATAGACTCCCTTATCAACCCATTGGCTACTGACACAATCCACGTTCGTGCACGTGTACAGGTGATCAGATCACCTCTGACCAACGTCAAAGTCCTCGACACAACGGCGACGATCCCACCTATCAACCCCAGCGCCCAGATCATCAAAACTCACCGTAAATCAAAATCGAACCATTCAAACCACTGGAACACAAAAACTACCCAGCGAAAATAACTCGCCGACGATGACCTCGATCGTCATAAATCCTGCCAACGCATCCAAAGCCGCGCCACCTTCCCTCGCACTGTTCCCCCCTAGTCCGACGACCTGAATCATCTTGATGGCGTCGCATCAATCTCGTTTTTGCCATCGCCTGAGACAAGCCCTTAAACCCTATTCTTACCTCGTTCTCTCATCTCTTGCAATAGATAATTTTTCTAAAAATTTTCCTGAAATCGTTGATCATCAAGCTAGCTTTAAACAAAAAATTCAACATCTAACATTCGCTTGATCATCAGAAATTGATAAAAAAGCATTTTTTAGTTCATCTATGAACTGCACCTTGTATACTTAGCTAAAAATTCCCATTTTCATTTTAAAAATCCTATTTTGAAGAGTGGATTCAAGTTATGTAATTGAATCAATGTTTTATACCATTCAAAATTATCAAAGAATTGAGTTTGTTCTGTAAACCCAAGTTCTTTTCCAACCTGTATGTTTATAAATTTTCTTGAAACTGTTTTTAAACAATAATTGATACTTAAACAAGCTCATTTGCTTTTGAAATCAAAACCTGTAGAAGATTAGAGAGAGAGATTTAATTTCTTTCATTTTTTTTTCTTTTAAACTATAGCTTGAACAGAGCATTGATATGTATATATATAAACATGCACAGGTACATCTATCTATACATATGCAAGCATTCATACAATAGATTTCACAACAACTTGAAGTATTCAACACAATCATCAGATATATATATATGAACAGGTTCAAGTTTGAAGGTTTGCTCACCTGTGAGTAAGGGCAGAGAACAAAGAACAGAGGATCGGGTTTTGAAACTTCTATTATTATTATTTTTAAATCCTGGAAAATGATTTGAATGTGGAAGCTTGCATTTGTTTTTGATCTGAAGTTTGAAAACTTGATGTTGATCTTTCTAGAATGCTTGAAAATAGAGCCTGCCTTGATTCCAGGTTTGCTGAGTTGATCATTCCAAGTTTTAAGATTGGAGATTATCTTTGTTTTTCAGTTGTTTGATTTTCCAGTTGAAGCTGAAACTTGTTCTTGCATTTGTTTAAGTTTAAGATGGACGAAATAAAATAAAAAGGCTTGATATAAAGAAGTGGTTTATAGGGTGTATATTTGTACAACAATATCTTCTCCTCTTATTTTTTTATTAATAGGGTGGTTGAAATCTATTTTGAAACAATTCGAGTTGTCCTTTGTTAATGCTAGCATTATGGCTGAGATGTTTTGTTTGTACTTGTTTTTACTTTATTTTCTAAGCTACAGCCTTATCCTTTTGTTTACTTCAGCCATACTTTGTACTGAGAAGATATTATACAACGTACATATGTTTCTTTTTCTATTTACAGGAATCATTTCATTGATTGTTATTTCGGCTGAGATGATAGCCTCAAGTACATATGTTTCTATTTTAGTTTACATGCATATCTTATTTTCTTGTTTTATTACTTTCTATATTACAAAATTCATTAATATGTTGTTGACTTTTATTTTATAAAACTATATACGTTCATTTTCAAAATATAGATAAATTTCTAGATTTTATTTTGTTGTTAAATCTTATCAAATTTATTTACTTTATAGTTATCTTATATATATAAAATTTTATTTCCACATTTATTTTAAACTTAACCATCAAATATTTAATTTACTTATTACTATTTCAAACCATAGCTTCTTTCAAAACACACATATTTGTATATATATTTATAAGTAATTTGAAATGACAATTTCTATTCAAAAATAAGAATTCATTTGTAAAGACATTCTATTATTATTTAACTCTATATTTATTTTTAAAACCATTTATTTAAGATTTTATTTCAAATCCAATATATATACATACATATATATATAAATAAATTTAAATGATTTAATATAGAATTTATTCAAGCTTCGGGGAAACTCGCTTCTATTTATAATAAATTATACAATTTTAATTCAAAAATTCAACAAAATATTAATTTAAATTAAATTAAAATCTGTGGTCTTTACAAACTTCCCCCCTTAAAAGAATTTCGTCCTCGAAATTCGCAGGCACGAAAAATAACACAGAGATAGACAGATTCGATCTCCTATAATTCCTCAAACTTAAGATATGAACTCCAAACTCAAGTCGGAATATCTCAGAATACATACCAATTTGTTCCTCTTCGGACTTTGGTATTCACAAGAAATTACAATAGAATTTAAAAATTTGGTTTCAAACGAAATCGTTTTATCGATACTATTCAAATTTAGCTTCATATTCTTTTAATCAATTTAACTCAATTTAAAATTTCCAATTCATATTCATTAAAGTTTAAATCAAAAACTGAAAAGAAAACGATGAAGGTTCGAAGTAAAAATTTCCTACAATGGTTCGTAGGGCCACCATTACACCGAAACTTCTTCTTGTAGTTGGTACGAAGAAATAAAAAGAATTTGGAAACGAATCAAAGGAGGTTGATAAGAAAGTTGTTTCCACTGTTGCAGGGTATTGACCATTTATAGTCGTATTCCCTTGTCCCCTATCTCGTCCTCTTCTCGCACTCATACTCACTATCAGTGGATAGCAAGAGAATTTACTGAGACATTCAGGCGGATATCTTAGGGATACACTCATTCTAGGGATACTTCACCCTATCTCTAATGAGCTACTCAATGTGTTATACTCCTGAGCTAAAGTTCAACCTTAGCTCTGATACCAAATGTAACGATTCGGATTTTCGCGTTCGAAAATTGACATCCATACTTTACATGGTACTCGAATGCCGTAGATTCGACCGTTCAAATCCGAGTCGCCGGAGCTTATAACACACTTAAGTATAACAACACAGCGGAAGAGAAAGAATATATCAATATATATAACATTGATACAATGACAGATACAAAATCTGATACAATATGATACAACAAAATGATACAACAGATATCAATATACATCAGAGATATAATACAAGAAATAGCAGCGGAAAGAAAATAGATAACACCAGCAGCGGATAGAATGTCTCCTATAGAATGCTCCAAGATAAGTAACGTCAGTCCATGAACTCCAAGAACTGAACTAGCTCCAGATAATCTACTCAACCTAAATATCTGAGAAACCCAACTCTAGACTGCCCGTGTGGAAAATGATGGGCACCCAGAGTTTAGGAAGGGAACAATAAACTCCGGATCAGTCATGGGACTGGTATGAGCAAACAAAAACAGTTTATCTTTAAACAACAGCAAAGTATTTCAAACATTGAAATCCGCAATGTTTTTGGAAAATGAAACTACCATAAGACCTCCCGCCACACACACAATGCAATCGCAGAATTGGAGGAGATTTCTTCTTATGATAGTCAAAAATGCTTACTACGCAAAAAAAACTCTTTTGATATTATTACTAGTGCATAGTGTGAAAACATTTCGAAAATATAATATAAATCTTAGCCAGCATACAACCATTATTGTATGTGTACTATAGCTACTACGCAATAGCAGGTTACCGCCACATTCCATAGCAGGTTATACAAATAAAACCGTACAGGGTTCGTATTGTTTCTTTGGATTTCCAACAAATGATCAGGAATAGGAACTTCCTTACCGAAATGGAAACGCCTCTGGAAAGACGCCCCGAGAACCTAACCGGATCTCTGCAAACACAAGGCCGATGCTACCTCACGCTTTAACCAAGCTGTAACTAGGTAACTAACACATGAGTCATGTCATCCCCCGGTCGTCACCGACCTTTATCCGAGGTACCTCGATCATAAAGCAACAACCACAAAGTATAATAACTATGTAGCATCAACATAGGTAAAATATCTGGGCTCCATACCATGATATCACCTTTTATCCAGAAGGAAATGACATACCCTAGGGGCGCTACCCCTACAAACCTTTGCCGCAACATTCCTGTTTCGACCATTACCGGGTTTTGAGGCTCGACGAAGTCTCGTCCACAAAGCCACGCTTTTTCACAAAGCCACGCTTTGATCAACAAATGATCAACAGCACTTCGTATGCCACATTACCAAATTGGGAATGTATCACTAGTAATCATCAACTACATAGCCTCTGAGCTCGTACGTCTCAAAGAAGGGTGTTAAGCTAAGAGAATAAATTCTCCGCCACCAACAGAAATGTATTTGATAGAAACCAACTTTACATCTCAAATTGTAACGTCAGACACACATCCATACAAGTCTGTTCCGGGTTCGAACAGAACCGAAGGCACTTTCGAAGAAGCCCTTGCAAATCCGGGTATTCACAATCTCGATCGGACTTCCCATCACTTAGGGAATCTCTATACCGGAGCCATGATGCAGAGAAAATTGATAAGTCATCCTATCACTCTCGCAAATACCCGGTCTTCACCACCGGTCTTCAAATGTGATCCATATCGTCGTATCACTATTCGGAATGGGTTATATGACACAAAGGTCTTCTCCCGGCTAAACCGAATAACGAGCACAATTAAAAATCATATGGATACTGGGGTCTCATTAAAATCACAGTGTAAAGCCCAAAAATTTTCATTCGAATGGTTAAAACAAATTTCCATTTCCAATCTTTTAAACAAAAAGATTCATTTCAAAAACCTTCAATGGTTTAAACAATTTCCACACTTTTAATCTTTTAAACAAAAAGATTCAATTCACAAAGTTTACCCCATTCACAAAGATCCATTTATGGATTTCAAAACAATTTCCATTTCAATTGAATTAACTCGTTAAATCTTTAAATCAAGATTTAACTTATAGCTTTCAAAACTCGTTTTCAAAGATTCATTCATAGCCTTTCAAAACAATTCTATTTCAAGTTGGATTAACTCGTTCGGTCTTTGAATTAAAGACTCATTTCATAGTTTTCAAAACATTTCAATTCTATTTCAAACTTGAATTTAAAATTTAAATCAAATTATTTAAATTTTCAAAACTCGACTAAGTTATTCAAAATAACTTTTATCTTTGAAATTCCATTTCAAAAGCTTTTCACATTAAACCCAAATTTCCAATTTCAAAAATCAATTGAAATTAACATTTCAATTTCAAAAACATTGAATTTAAATCATCTGTGACTTAACCGATTTCCACGTGAAATCCATATTTGTGTGTGTATGGTGTAGTCCAGGGGTTTCACACAATAGTGCACAACATCAATCATCACAGATATATCGATAAGCGGTATAATCCATAACGCTTATCTTCATTCACAGATTCATAGATAAAGTAAATTTATCAGTCACAAAGATTCATCATTACAATTCGATGTGGGTTTCGGATAACCAACTGGAATCCGACTCCCTGTCGCATCGAAATTCAAATGTCGTTTACGGATCAAGGGTTTTCATATTCACATAGTAATATATCACAGCTCAGCATAAAGTAATTTATATCACAAAGCATCACAATCACAAACAGGGATATCAAACTGCTCAATCATCCAATAGAATCCAAATATTCATAAGTAAGATCAGTTAATTGTCTGATTAATTCAAATTAGATTAATTACTTATGAATTTCTAATCCTGGTTAATTAACATTAATTAATCACAAATCATTCTGATTAATTATCCTTAAATCATTTATTAATTAACCATTAATAATAAATTAATTACCTTTAATTATAATTCACCAACCTTTAATTATTAAATAATTAACCTTTAATTATTTAATTCACCATTTAATCATTTAATTATCCTTTGATTAATTATATAAACTAATTAACCTTAACTAATCACCATTAAATTAATTATCCTTTAATTAGTTAAAACTATAAGTAAGTATTGATAAATCCTTACCCTAATTACTTATTTAATCACATCATCAATTTTTATTTGAAAACCCTTAAGAATATTTTAGACAATCATTCCAATATAATTATTCAAAGCCCAAAACAATTTTTTTAAACACATTTTTAATTTAAAAATCAAATCTTTGAAAACTTGACTTAAAACCTGCTTATAAATTAGATTCGAATACTTGGTTTATTTTTTCTTTAAAACTTATTTTTAAATTTAAAACCTTAAAACATGTTCCCTTTTAAAATCTGGAAATCTAGTTTCAAATTAACAAACCCGAGCTAATTCAGATTCCTCCCGAGCAACTACTCGAGCAAGAACCTGTCTTCCCCGAAGAGTACTTCGAGTCTATAGACTCCCTTCCCAACCCATTGGCACTGACACAATCCACGTTCGTGCACGTGTACAGGTGATCAGATCACCTCTGACCAACGTCAAAGTCCTCGACACAACGGCGACGATCCCACCTATCAACCCCAGCGCCCAGATCATCAAAACTCACCATAAATCAAAATCGAACCATTCAAACCACTGGAACACAAAAACTACCCAGCGAAAATAACTCGCCGACGATGACCTCGATCGCCATAAATCCTGCCAACGCATCCAAAGCCGCCCCACCTTCCCTCGCACCGTTCCCCCCTGGTCTGACGACCTGAATCATCTTGATGGCGTCGCATCAATCTCGTTTTTGCCATCGCCTGAGACAAGCCCTTAAACCCTATTCTTACCTCATTCTCTCATCTCTTGCAATAGATAATTTTTCTAACAATTTTCCTGAAATCGTTGATCATCAAGCTAGCTTTAAACAAAAATTCAACATCTAACATTCGCTTGATCATCAGAAATTGATAAAAAAGCATTTTTTAGTTCATCTATGAACTGCACCTTGTATACTTAGCTAAAAATTCCCATTTCCATTTTAAAAATCCTATTTTGAAGAGTGGATTCAAGTTATGTAATTGAATCAATGTTTTATACCATTCGAAATTATCAAAGATTTGAGTTTTATCTGTAAACCCAAGTTCTTTTCCAACCTGTATGTTTATAAATTTTCTTGAAACTGTTTTTAAACAATAATTGATACTTAAACAAGCTCATTTGTTATTGAAATCAAAACCTATAGAAGATTAGAGAGAGAGATTTAATTTCTTTCATTTTTTTTCTTTTAAACTATAGCTTGAACAGAGCATTGATATGTATATATATATAAACATGCACAAGTACATCTATCTATACATATGCAAGCATTCATACAACAGATTTCACAACAACTTGAAGTATTCAACACAATCATCAAATATATAGATGAACAGGTTCAAGTTTGAAGGTTTGCTCACCTGTGAGTAAGGGCAGAGAACAAAGAACAGAGGATCAGGTTTTGAAACTTCTATTATTATTATTTTTAAATCCTGGAAAATGATTTGAATGTGGAAGCTTGCATTTGTTTTTGATCTGAAGTTTGAAAACTTGATGTTGATCTTTCTAGAATGCTTGAAAACAGAGCCTGCCTTGATTCCAGGTTTGCTGAGTTGATCATTCCAAGTTTTAAGATTGGAGATTATCTTTGTTTTTTATCAGTTGTTTGATTTTCCAGTTGAAGCTGAAACTTGTTCTTGCATTTGTTTAAGTTTAAGATGGACGAAATAAAATAAAAAGGCTTAATATAAAGAAGAGGTTTACAGGGTGTATATTTGTACAACAATATCTTCTCCTCTTTTTTTTATTAATAGGGTGGCTGAAATCTATTTTGAAACAATTCGAGTTGTCCTTTGTTAATGCTAGCATTATGGCTGAGATGTTTTGTTTGTACTTGTTTTTACTTTATTTTCTAAGCTACAGCCTTATCCTTTTGTTTACTTCATCCATACTTTGTACTGAGAAGATATTATACAATGTACATATGTTTCTTTTTCTATTTACAGGAATCATTTCATTGATTGTTATTGCGGCTGAGATGATAGCCTCAAGTACATATGTTTCTATTTTAGTTTACATGCATATCTTATTTTCTTGTTTTATTACTTTCTATTTTACAAAATTCATTAATATGTTGTTGAATTTTATTTTATAAAACTATATACGTTCATTTTCAAAATATAGATAAATTTCTAGATTTTATTTTGTTGTTAAATCTTATCAAATTTATTTACTTTATAGTTATCTTATATATATATATAATTTTATTTCCCCTTTTATTTTAAACTTAACCATCAAATATTTAATTTACTTATTACTATTTCAAACCATAGCTTCTTTCAAAACACACATATTTGTATATATATTTATAAGTAATTTGAAATGACAATTTCTATTCAAAAATAAGAATTCATTTGTAAAGACATTCTATTATTATTTAACTCTATATTTATTTTTAAAACCATTTATTTAAGATTTTATTTCAAATCCAATATATATACATATATATATAAATAAATTTAAATGATTTAATATTGAATTTATTCAAGCTTCGGGGAAACTCGCTTCTATTTATAATAAATTATACAATTTTAGTTCAAAAATTCAACTTATATATTCTTTCTTGACTAGATAGGATAGCATTGAAGTCACCAAGAATAATCCAGGGTAGATTAAAAAGACTAGCATGATGAATGAGATAGTGCCAGAGATTTACTGTTTGTTCTGTGATATTAAATGCGTACATCACTGTACATATTATGCACAGCCCAGTTGCATTGTGAAGAATGCAAGTGATATACAGTTCATTTGTGTGCATGACAGTAGTTGACCAAACTGATGTGTCCCAAACTAGGAGAATTCGACTCTTTTGATTTTCATTGCAATTGTGTGAGCATTTCCATTTTCCGTTTAGTTTATATGTGAATTGTTTAATACTATAATTACTTAACTTATTTTCCAATATTCCTATAAAAGAGAACTTGTTACTATTAATGAGATTCAGGATTCCTAATTGTTTAGAAGGGGAATGAGCCTCAGTACTAGTAGAGCGGCTTGGTCGACTAAGTTTGGATAGAGACCGTAAAAGAGCCAATTGAAGAGCTATGGAGACAAACATCCAAATTACAGTACATGTAAGACACACTCTCTTCTGTTATAGCTTGGTCTGCTGCGCATGTCATAATGGAATGAATATTCAGTAAGCCTTAAAATTACTCTTTCCTCTCTTCTATTAGACACTATATAGGTATGATTGATGTATGTCTGAGTGTCCATGCTATTCAGTATAATGTTTTTTTATATGTTAATAAGAATTTTTTTTGTGTGATACGTGCTATCTTGGAAGTACTAATATTTCAAATATACGCACAAACCATGGAAGATTATTGCATTGGGTAATTAAATAGGTTTGTGTAAGGTACTTGAGTTGCTAAGTTTTTTCATTTTCATTAATGGTGGATAAGTGGTAGTGTCCTTGCTAACAGAAAAAAACATACCAATAAGAGAAAAAACTATGTAATCAGGATATTCCGATGATAATTAAGCTAAAGATTTGATTACCTAATAAAAAGTGTTTGATAGTCCACTCTAAGATAATCAAGGTCATGATTCAATTTATGCCCCCACTAAAAGTTTGATCTTTCTACCCTTTGGTTTGAGCTTCCACACTCGCTCTCCGTTGTATAAAAAAGCTTGGATATTTCTTTGAACTTGCCCCAATGGCATTGCATCCCTCAAATTGTTCAGGTTTTATCCTAGTTGTTTCATACCTTAAATCGTTAGAAGTTAAATGTCAATTAATACAACGTGTGAAATGGTAGATTAATATGTCCTGCCATATATGAACAATGTGCATGTGCTGTAAAGGAAGGTTGCTATATATGAACGATGAGGCATAGTAACAACTAATCCTATTTGCAACTGATCTTGTTAGTTTAGTTTTAGAAGTCATACTCAATGCAAATTGAACTAGCATGCTCAGTTTCAACTGAGCCAAAAATGAGAGTCAGTTCAACGGAATACTGAGTTAATACTTCAGGTTGGAATTACACTATTATCACGGTATCACGGTATCTCCCCGGTCTTCTGCCAGTATAAACTATTATGAAGCAAAATTTTCTTAGAGCTAGCATAAAAATAACAAACTAGTTCATCTGAAAAGAAATTTTTGCTACATTACAGATTTATGCTCTACTACTGCAGTTCGAGTTTGATGAAAATAAGTCTTTTGTATTATCATTTGTCTTGGCTTTTACTGAAGGACTACAGTAATATCAATTTGCATATTCTGATTTCAGGTTACCTTCCCAAGCTTTGGTGAGAGATATCTTTCCACTACGCTCTTCCAATCCATACGAGAAGAATGTGAGAAGATGCAACCTGAGCCTTGATCAATTGTATTCAAGAATTGTTCATTAGCACTGTAATACAATATGATAGCTTACATATCATGTATATGAGATGTCATACGCTGATTTGCCCTTTGGTTACATGAACTATTTGTATCTTCCTTTTATCCAAATTATTTTACATGCTTTGTTGCATGAGATCTTATAATAAAACAATTCAAATGGTAAACTTGTTGATATGCCTTTCTTGGTAATAAAATTGTAGTGAATTTATCAATACTATAACATGTTGATTTAATAGCGTGAAATGACCGCTATTGAATAAATATTTTATAGCGGCAAAATGGTGTTATAAAGATTTTCAGTTCCATTGAGATTTAGCTGTATTATAGCGGCTATAATGAGCTATTGAATTAACGTACCATAGCGGCGAATTTCCGTTATAAAAGTAAGCTCAACCATAGCGGCATATTTTGTGTTATAAATATTCAACAGTTTTTTATAACATGTCGATATACAGCGATTATCAAACCGCTATGGTTGTGATTAATAGCGGCTATATGCCGCTATAAAAGACACTTTTTGTTGTAGTGTAAATAGATTTTAAATAGACCTATTATTTCAAATTTAATAAGTATTATTTAAAAACGAATATATATGTGTGTATTTTGGAAGAAAATTATGATTTGAGAATTTAAAATAAAAGTGTTCCAATATAATTACAATAAAATCTACCTTAAATTAAAGTAAGCTTTACCTTATTCATTTTTGATATATATATATATATATATATTTGATGTAATCTTAGTAATAATGTTTAATAAAAATAATAATAATAAATAATTAAATGAAGTGTTTGGTAGTTTATGGTTAAAATAGAAACAAATACATTAGTTAAATACATTAAGTGCTAAATAGAAATAAATATTTCAAACTTATGGTTATGTAAAAATATAAAATGAACAGAAGGTAATTCTAGAGATATAGTCTTTAGGAATATATATATTTGCTAAGCAAGGAAAAAATCATATAAGTACATACAAAATAAAAAAATGGATAAGTATGACAATATAAAGCAAGACAACTTCATTAAATGCTCTCATATCAGCCTTCATAGAGAAAAAAATCTCTGACTCATTGTTGTACCCATAAAATAATCAGCATGCATACTTGTTCATATATCAATCTCCTTTTTCATTTTCGTTCATTAAAACAAATGCAAACCAGAAATCATCAAACCTGAAAGCATCTCCTCAAAATATTCTTTAACCTGTAAACACTTTCCAGAAATCAAAACCTTGTGACCAAAACCCTGTAATCATTTTTCAAAAGCTTGAGTCTGTAACCATCTCAAACAACAAGCCTGTAACAACCGCAAGCCTGAAATCAAGTCTTAAAGCATTCCAGTTTCAAAGCTTTTTTAGTTTTAAGTTTCAAGCAAGACAAAGTTTCAGAAATCAAAACAACAGTGGTATTCAAATTTTCAAAGCAGTCAAGTTTCAAATCCAGTTTCCCAAACTCTCTGTCTTTTTAACAAGGTGAGTAAACATCTACTTAAAAATTCGAAGTAATAATTGTTCTGTTGCTTGTTAGATTTCTGAAATGATTAATGCTTGCATGTGTATATATAAGTGTATGATCTGGGTATATGTATCTTTTAATTCAAGTTTAATTAGTCTACCTATTCCTCTCTGTTTCTAATTACAGAGTTTAAAATAAGATCGAAATTTAATATCTTTTTATTGAATCACTATTAGGATCTGGATTTCAAACAAAACCTGTTTGTTAAAGCATAGATTAAGGTTTAACAATTCTATTTAAGTAAGATAAAGTTGTAATTATCTGGAAACAGTAAGAAGAATAAAAGACTGAAGGAATATGCTAAAATCCATCACTCTAATTTACTGATTCAAGATTATAACTTGAATCATCTTTGAAAGTTATGATTTTTAAAACTAAAATCAGAATTTCTAATAATGTATTGAGTATGCATTTGGGGAATGTCTGGAAACTGGATTTGAGGCTACCTCTGGCGATCAAGGGGTAGTGAGGTCTCGGGGTTTCGTCTGAAGCAAGGCTGGTTATTAGGGATGTTGGGAAAAATAGTGGAAGTGTCGAATGATCGCCGTGGCGTCGGCGGTGAGGTGATTTTGGATTTAACCCTAATTTTGGATCGAGTCAGGTTTGGGAGTGAAGTAGCGCCTCTGGTTAATCGAGTGACTCGAGGTTTTGGGAATAGTGGCGTGGAGGTTTGGCGAAGCCAAGGACGTGGTGGCGCGATGTCAGGTGACCGGAGATGGGAGTTCAAGGAACTTTTTCTGGGATTGTTTGATTCCAGACTCAACTGGAATGCTCGATCTTGCTCGAGAGTTTGGGATTGTGTTCTGGTGGTCAGGATGGGTTGTTGCGGCAATGGGTAATGTGCCGGAGGGTGCATCGATGGTCGGAGTAGTTTCCGACGATGGTGCATGTGCACAGGGAGGAGGAGTTGTGTCAGTTGTTTTGTGTTGTGAGATTTCTCGAAGATAGGGTCGGGATTTGGGGTAGATGACTCGAGTGTAAACTCGAGTAGTTATGGTGATTATTCCTATAGGTTTTAAACTAAAAAGAAAATATAAATAAGCAAAGTTTTGGTAATGGAAGAGAAGCAGGAGAAATCTTCGGGTTTGACCCGAAGTAAAGAAACTGAATAGTTTTAAAAAGATTTTAAAACAAGGTTTTTGAAATTTAAAAATAAATTTAGTTTAAGTTTTCTTGCACAAATTGCTTTATATAAATAATGATAGTTTTCTTTAACAATTGGTTAAGAAGTTTTGAAATTGGTTTGATTTAAATTTTGTTAAGTAAAATTAAAAGTTATTTTAAACTTAAATTAGAAATGAAAATTTTAAGCAAGTTTTAAATTTAAATTGATAATAGTTTTAAACTATTACTTGATAATGTCTAAAGTATTCAAAGAAGTTATGATATGGTAACTTTAATTTATCAAGATTAAATGTTTATTTTATTTAATATTAATTAATGATTCAATTAAGTAAAGTTAATTGTAATGATAAAATGTTTTAAAATAAAATGATAATTATGTCATTTATTAAGATAATGGTTTATCTTAAGATAATTAAAGTTTTAATGATTTGGGAATTAATTAAGTTAATTAAGGATTTAGGTATAATTTATTTACTTAATTAATTAAGGATAGAGAATTAATTAAGTAATTAATTAAGAATAATTAATTAATTTAATTAACTAATGATTATGATTGATTAACTAATGATTAGAGATTAATGAATTAGAAATTTATTAATTAAGTAATTAGAGGTTGATTAATTTGTAATTAAGTAATACTTAATTAAGTTTTATTAATTAATAATTAGGTTTTATTAATTAATAATTAAGAAATAATTAATCTATAATTAAAGTTAATTAAGAATTAATTAACTATTATTAAGGGTTAATTAATTGTAATTAAGGATTGATTAACTGATTAATTAAGAATTAATTAATTTGTTATTAAGTTTTATTAATTGATAATTAAGATTTATTAATTAATAATTAAAGGATAATTAATCTATAATTAGAGATTAATTAATTTGTTTTAAAGGTAATTAAGGGATAAATTACCAATTGTAATTAAGGAAGTGAATGTGATAAATTTTAGTTAATTAATTTGTTAATTAATTAAAGATAATCACTTGATGATTGATTAAGTATGAATACTTAATGAGATTGATAAGTATAATTACTTAGTGTAAGTAATTAATGGATAAATTACTAGATGTAATTAATTAAAAGGAATTACTTAATGGAAAGTAATTAAAGTATAATTACTTAGTGGAAGTAATTAAGGACTAATTACTTAGTGTAATTAATCAATGGATTAATATAATTAATTAAGGAGTTAATTAATTAAGGTAAGTAATTACAGGATGGTAATTTCTGTTTATGATTAAGGTTGATTAATGGAAGTGATTAATTAAAGTTTAATTAATTAATGTAATTAATTAAGGTTTAATGTAATTAATTATAGTTAATTCATTAATGGAAGTAATTAATTAAGGATCAATAAGTAATGTAAATAATGAAGTAATTAATGGTTAATTATTGTGAATGGTTAAGGATAATTTAATTTGTGTAATTAATTTAAGGCTATTTACTTAAGGTAAATAAGAATAACTAATCAGGATGATTAATTAAGATGGATAATTAGAGGATGATCAATTAATTGATTTGTAATTAATTAATGATTAAGTAAGCAAGATTTATGTGATGAAAGAAATTAATTTAATTTATTTAAATTAATTAGAGATGGAAGTAATTAATTTAATTCAGTTTAAATTAATTATAGATGGTGATAAATAAATCATTGCTTATGGATGTTGAATGATATTGATTGCCTTGAATGGTTTGAGATCTCAGATATGAGATAAATGATGTTGTGTGATATGGATGCTTTGGTTGAAATGTGATGATAATGTGAATTATCTGTTTACGATGATAATGTGAATTATCTGTTTGTGATGATGATATGAATTATCTATCTGTGTGTATATAGATACTAGAATTGAATTGTTTTAACTTTAAAACAACTTGGCCTTAAAAGATACGTTTTGGATTTCGATGAGACCGGGATCGGGTTTCCAGATTTGGATATCCGAAAACCACATCGATCCAAATTAACAATAGGTCGTGAATCTCAAGTGAAGATGAAGATTCAGAGTGCAAGGGTTATTTTTGTTAACTCTAAGGGTGATTCCAAAATGAGTGTAACGAGGTAATGCCTTCGGTTTCGTTCGAACCCGGAACGAACTTGTATGGATTGAATGCTTTCAGAACATCGTCAGGTGGACGATGAGCATTCTAAGATAGATGTGTTCTATAAAGGTAATCGTAGCCTCAAGCCTCATCAACCGGGAATGGCTAAAACAGGAGAGGTGCAGCAAGGCTAAGTGGGTCATACCCAAGTAGGATGAGATGAACCCTTATCTAGAGTCCCTTTTTATTCGGCTGTGTGGGTGGTTGCTAGCTACAACTGCCGGGGTTATCTTATTCGGGGCTGTCCAGTAAGGGATGGTTCCGGCTTTGTGTTGCAGGGGATTTAGGGTGGATCCTCGGTACGGTGATCTAGGCCCCGTACTGTGATGGGCGGTACCTCAGTAGCCTTGCCATTGTATGGAATCCAATCTCCAATAAGTGGCATTGGATTTGATTGTATTATCCACTTTGTAGCTAGTATGCTGGAATTTAATAGATGTAACAATTTCAGCTATTTCTTATTTACTTGAAAACCCTAGACCCTATTATAATATCACTGGATTTCCTATCAAATGTTTGGTTAGCGTAAGGTAAAAACTTACCCATGTTTATGTGTGGGGAGTCTTACGTGATACCTTTGATTTCAAAAGGTTTTTAAAGTTAAGCAACTTTAAACCGTTTACTCATACCAGACCCATGTCTGACCCGGAGTTTATTTTTGTTTTTCTTAAACTCTCGGGTACTCAAATTTTTACGAGTAGCCAAGGGATTCAGGTTAGCTTTGACGAATTCTGGAGGAGCAATGGAGCAGGAGGCTTCAGTGTATAGATATATATTGGTTCTGTTGTGTTAGTGTTTATCTGTATCTCTATGTTGTATTGAATTGTAATAACTAGACAGGTGTTTATAATTGTCCAGTTTGTGTAATATGAGTTGTGTAACTATGATAGTTGTTGTATACTATGTAATTTCTTATGTGATTAATATAATTTATTCGTTCCGCTGTGAGATTCTGATGTTGTTTAGTTCTTTCTTCTCTATCTTTTCTCTTTTCTATCCCTTTCTTTCTTATTGATGATGCGACTTTCTAGTGATAGAAGGTCGGGTCGCTACAGATTGATTGATTGTTCATTGATTGACTGCTAATTGATTGATTGCGTTAATGGAGTGTGCACATATATTAACATAAAATGAATGTTTTAATAAAGAATTAAATGATATAATAATGTGTATATTTTGGTTTATTGAAATGCATTAACTGGAGTAAGTTTTGGAATTTGGACCCCATAGGTTTGTTTATAGTATATAAGTGGTCCCTTCATTTGCTTTACATTTACTATCACATCCACATTCTCTTTCTTTTCATTTTCAAGTTCTCCTTGTAGGTTCCACTTGAGCATACATTTAATTGTTAGACTACTCATTCGTTTCTTATAATATCCTCATTTGATTTATTTCTAATTAATAATTGCCGCATTCTTTTCATTAGTTTCTCATTTGTTCGTTTGTTCCTTTCCAAGTGCTTTACCTGAAGTTTTTTTTCTTTTCTTTTTTTCCATTTTGTGATCATCCAAATTAATATTCATGCCACCTCATTAGCATTCACTATTCTCCATTTCTGAAGTTTATTCTGTTTATGCATTATTAGTTCTTGTTGCTTCTCTTCTTTGGCAATTCTTTCCCCTAAATCTTCATATTTAAAAACGGAAGATTTATTTTTATCTTTATTAATCTATTTATTCCTTTACTTCACCTCTTTCAATATTACCGTTTTTACGGCTATTCATATTTTTACTTTATTTCAATTCCTAGTTTGTTTATATATACTTTATTAGCTTTTCATTTGTTTTCATCTTCATTCCTATAGCATCATTTCATTTTCAAATCTCATCTTTTGTAGCTTCGTTTTTCCAAACAAAACTTCCATCGTATTTTTTTCTCTCTTCGCCTTCCTCCTTCCTTTTTCATTTTTCTTCTTCAAATCTCCTTCTTCTCCTTTTTTTTAAGCTTTATCTTTTCTTCTTTTTTTATTCTTATTCTTTAAATCTTCTTCTTCTTTTTCAAAGCATCCTTTTCGTTTTCAATTCTTCTTCTTCTTTAAATTTTCTTCTTCTTTTCCAAACTTTCTTCTTCTTTCCAAATCTTTTTCTTCGAATCAGATCTATACAAACTTCTTTGTCTTTTCCAAAAATTTCCAAAAAAAGATTAAGATAGCAAGGAAACAAATCAAAAGGAGAAATTGTAACGGATCTAAATCTGACTAGAAAAGGGAAAGTCAAAAGGTGATTGTTCAAACTCACTCACGAAATACTAAAATTATATTGCAAGTTAAACCAAGTCATATAGTGATAAATTATTGATTGTTGGTTGAGAATTATAATTGACATTAAATTTGAATATCTAAACTCTAATATGTGATAACTAATAATTATTGTGACATGTTATTGAATCGGTTGATTTGTTGAATAGGTTGAATTAAATGTTGATTGTATGTTGTGATGGATGCTATTGCGATTGAATGTGTATTTGTTCATTTATTTTGATATATCCTTGTTTTCACCCTATAGTTTATTGTAATCATATAAACTTTCATATTGATTATTTGAATACTGAATAAGGATACAAAACCCTTGGATTACACATTTACATGAGGAAAAAATTAGTATGTTTAATTTACTATTTGAACCATAAAAATGATTTTTGAGAAATTAACCGTTGTTACCTTATTTGAAAGTTTTCAAATTTAAATTTTGAAACCTTGGGAAATTTTTATAAACTAAATTTTGAAACTTTGGAAAATTTTCATAAATCAGATCTCTTGAACTCTGAAATTTAATTTGGATTTTTTTTTGTAAATTTGTAAGTTATTAGAATGGATCTATTTTGAAATCTATTGTATTTTGAATATGGAAATAATAACTTTTTTGGAAAATTTGAACCTTCAAAAATGTAGTTATCTGCATTCCTTATTTCATCTGATTTTGATTTAATTTTCATAGGAATTTTAGTTTTGACCCGAGTGTATTATTTTCCTTTATGCTCGGGTCAGCCTGAGTATTTCAGTGTTTCGAATATATTATTTCTTCAAAATGAAGATGGAGTTTGAAGACTGTATTTATTAATATTATTCTACTGCATTACTTTGTTATATCTTTTAAATGTATAACTCTGATAATATTGTAAAGTGAAATTATTGTATACTGTCAAACAGCTTCATGAGCTGTTTATTTAATTATTATATTTTGTCATTCGACTACGAGATTCTGTAATTTTATTCTTCTATATCTTATTTCTTTAGAATAAAACCCCATTGATAATTTGTTCTTTTGGGCTGTTTGGGTCAGACATGTGTGGTTTATTGTCGACTTGAATCTTCCGAAAAGGTGGGCCGTCACAACGATAAATTTATTAGTTTGTGCTTGCTTGTTATATATTAGTCATGCATATGTTTTTTCATGATAATATGTTTTATTGTTTCGGTGTTGCTTTTGAAGATAAGCTCGAATAATCATTATTTTAATTTGGTTGTGGATAGTTTTCCATTTGTACTTAATTAGGTTGTGCATTTGGTTATCTTTTACATCCATATGTATCTGATTAGGTTGTGTATTTGATTATATTTTACACCTATACATACCTAATTAAGTTGTGGATTACTCAAATATTTACTAGGTAAATATAAGACTTGCAAATATTGCCATAGAAATATTTGGTAGTCATATATATATATATATATTATAGTTTGTATTTGCTTGTTATATATTTTTCATGTATATATATAATTTTTCATGATAATATGTTTTGTTACTTAGGTGCTGCATCCATATATATCCGATTAGGTTGTGTATCTGATTAGATTTTGCATCCATATATACCAGATTAGGTTGTGCATCCGGTTAACTTTTGCATTCTTGATTGGCTCAATTAACCATTGTTCCAACTTTGTTGCAGATTAGCTTTCATGTATACTCGATTAGGTTGTGCATTCGGTTAGCATTTGTATCCATACATACCTGATTTTGTTGTACATCCGTTTAGCTTATGCATTCATGATTACCTTATTTAACCATTATTTTAATTCGGTTATAAATTGGTTTTCATACATACCCAATTAGATTATGCATTGGTTAGCTTTTGTAACCACACGTACCCGATTAGGTTGTGCATCCGGTTGCTTTTGCATCCATACATACTCGATTAGGTTGTGCATCCATTTAGCTTTTTCATCCATACGTACCCGATTAAGTTCTGCATTAGATTAGCTTTTGCATCCATGTAACGACCTGGAATTTCACTGCTTTGATTAGTGAATATTTAATTAATTTTAAATATTCAATATATAGGTTTTATAATGAAAATAAACTCATTTTAATTAATTAATAATGATGGTAAAATCGTTTTCAAATTTTTTTATCAAATTAAATAGTTCGCAGAAAAACAAAAAATGTAACCGAAGAACGTTTTCCAAAATTTCGACCTTTCGACAACGGAAAGTTGTCGAAAACGTTGTTCGTCTTTGTGCACTATATGTACATATATATAAGAGTTTATTAACTAAATAATAATACACTTGGAAATAATTTATCTTATGTTGATTTGAATTAGTAAGTGATGTGACAAGACATAGTTTTAAAAATAATAACCTTATATATATATAAATATATATATATTCCTCTCTTGTCACATCTTAGATTTGTAATCATTAACCATCATTATCTCTTATCATGTCTTAGCTTTAATTAATAAGTTAACTTATATATATAAAGAAAGTGATGTGACTAAACTTAATAATTATATATATATAAAAGAGTGGTGTGATTAAACATAATTATATATATATATATATATATATTATAAAAGATTTGTGATGTGACTAGATATAATTATGACAAGTTATATTATTTAATTCATTTTGCCTATAGATATAGCCCATATGTTTCTCCATTTTTCCTCTTTCCACCAACCTTTTCTTCCTTATTTCGAACTCAAATGGAGTTTTTCTTATTTCTGAAACCATGTGAAATTTTAATGGCTACAACATTCCAGTTGACCAGTTTTTCAAATTTCTATCATAGCTATGTGAAAACACCAATTCTTTACAGAGCAATTTTGAGCTTAGAATTTAAATTCTGAAAATGGTCCATCTTCTTTGGACCATAACTTCTTCAAATGTAACCGAAAATGAGTGATTATTTTTTTGAAATGATAGATAAAAGAAATTCCAATAACTTTCTCTTTGAGTTCTTTTTTAAATTCCGTGAGTAGGTAGCCCAAAAATCAGTTGCAAAATGACCTATATTCGGGTTTATTATTGAGATTCGATGTTTATCCGAAGTCGCTCCACCTTACCAAAACAAGGCTCGCTTCCTCTTCCCTTCAAGGCCAAGCCTACCTAGTGCATTTAGGGTTCAAGACTCCATCTTGTTGCTTAGGAATGAAGTGCTATGTCATACTCTAATTTAGCGAGAGTTTGGATAGCATTTGGTGAGTAAATTCCTAATCTTTTGAAAAGAACTTTCCTATATATGTTATGTTGATTCTTAGCTATATGTATGTTATATATATGTTGGATCTTGGCATGTTGAAATGTGATGATAAGTGCTAATGTATGGGTAAGTTTTAACACTCGAATGGACGTGTTATTGCAAAGTTAGCAATTGTATATATATTGGTATATGTATATAACTTGCTGTATGAATGTGATGTGTGAATATAAAAAGTTGATGATGAACTTGACTATAGTCATGATGGATTGAAAACAAAGTAGAAACTTTGTATGTAGCCACGACGGATTTGAGGTCGGATTTAAAATCAAAATCGTTTGAAGAGTTTAAAGTTTAGATATTGGTTAAAGTTTGCGTAATTGGTTTTAAAGTGTGAAGATTTAATAAGGTATTTTTCAATCATGAAATAGTGTGGTTTTAGTAAAGTGGTTTCGCTTAAAGGTAGGTTAGAGCAAACTGCACTCATAACGACAGTCGCTATGGATGCAGTTCGGTAAAGGTTTGAATTTCTATTTCAAATTTGTTTTATTTGAAATTAGTTTACAAAGTTTTTCAAACTTAATTAGTAACATTAAAAATAACTAAGTTGTAATATAATTAATTATTTATTTATTTAGTTAATTAAAAGGTAATTAGCATTTAATTGGTAATTAAGAAGGTGATTAAAGGTTAATCATCACTTAAGTTAAGTTAATCACTGTTAATTAATTAATAAAGTTTTAATTAATGTTTTATATGGTTAAAAAGTTATTAAGTGATTAATAATTATTTAATTAAGATTAATGGTTAATTAATTATTAAGTAGTTAATGGATTATTTAATTAATATCTAATTAATTAGGGTTTAACTTTTAAATAATTTGGTTTAACCTTAACCAAGTTGCATTAGTAAGTTTATTAGCACTTAATCAAGATTATTAAGCCTAATTAGATTTTAATTATGACTTAAGCTTGATTGATAAGGGTTAATTGAGATTTTATTGGGGTTTAAACTGATTAAGTCTACTTAAATCTTTTCAACGGGATTTTAAAACTGAACTGAATGTGTTTTAAATCAATTTTTTTTAAAGTGAACTGATTCCAAATCCGAGGATCTCTTGTCTGGACCGTAAGTAATCCTATATGATTAGGAAGACTAAATGACATTTGTTAAGCAGAACAAAACAACAGTCTGCTATAATGTAAGAGATTTGATTTTGTGGACATGTATTAGCAGAATAAATCCCCGTTCTGCTATGAATTGATTGAATTGTTTGGACATCTGTTTAGCAGGACAAGTCACCCTCGCGCTATTGTGTTATTTGGACATGTATGTGATAGTTAGTTCTTATTGACATGTTATTCCCTGATTTGGATATGTGTTGTATTTACATACATGTTGCTTATGTAAATAACAGTTAAGTGAATTGGAATTGAAATTGAATGGTAACTTAAATTAGTACCATTAGGATTGCTAAGCCTTCTTTGAATTTATAAAGTATGTTTTTGAATTAACTTCAATTCTTAGATAAATTTAGAGTTTAAAGTTTATAAATGATTTCCAAGTTATGCTATTATGTTGTAAAGTTATTTATAAGTAATAACCTAAAGGGATTTTACTCAAGGTTTACTTATAGTGTTTTACAAAAGATAATTTATAAATGATGTTTTATAAAGGAAATTCTATAAAGGTTTTATAAAAAAGTTTTATAAAGAGTTTTAAATTAGAGATAGATTTATAAATCATTTTAGAGATTCCAAAGGAAGTTTAAATCTAGTTTGGAAATTTATAAAGAGGTTTGGAATGTGAAGTAAATGGGTTTAATTGTAGGTGGTGTTTTTTTAAAAGGGAATTGTTAGCCATTTATTATGGAATTTTGAAGAGGGAATTTCCAAAATGTTTTTGGTAAATAACGTGAATTGTTTCCCAAGTATAAAAGGAAACGTAAGGGGTTTGGGAATAGTGTTTTGAAAAGATCTTATGATCAGATTTTATAAAGTGGTTTTATTAATTAAAGAGAATTAATAAAGGCTTAGTGGATCCCATATGGAAATTAAACCATAATTGGATATTTGTTTATTTGAAAGTTAAATTACTAACAATCAAATATGGACCAAAACGTAACTTTTAAAATATCTAGGAGAAACATGAGAATTATATGGTACAGTTACCATCGAAGGTGCTATACCATACGTATAAACTCGTTTGTTCTTCTAGGACGAACGATATGGAAATCCGACCACATAAGGTTAGGAGGTGAACTCTGCTCTTGTCATTTGTCCGTTTATTTCCAAAAGAACCGTGGTTGAGTTTACCGAAAAATATAGAAGTTTTTTCGAAAAGACCGGGATCGAATGTGTTCATAAGATACTTAGATCCAACTCAAGCGTTTCGAAATGAAGACATATTAAAGCATGGAATCGACGATGGAGCCATTGAAGTACAAGGGCTACTTGCTACTAATCTTGAGGATGGTTCCAAAATGGATGTAGTAGAAGTAGTGCCTTCGGTTTGTCCTTATCCTGGACAACTTGTATGGATGAATGTTGGCACTACATTACTGCTGGGAGGGCAGTGTTAGCATTCCAAGAGGGACTTCTATTTAGAAAGGTAAAATGTAGCCTCAAGCCTCATCAACCAGAAATGACTAAAATAAGTGAGATGTAGCAAGGCTATGTGGGTCGCACCCATTAGGGTATGTTGACACCCTTCTAGGTACGATACATCTACAGATTTATGGATTGGTCGTGCATGAGATCTCGATGGAAAGGGTTGCAAAGCGACCGGGGTGATGACATATTCGGTGCTATTCGGTAAGGGGTAGGCTGGTCTTGTGTTGGAAGGGGTCATTAGGTACGATCTCGATACATTTTCTAGATGTGTACTATGATGGACGGTACCCCAATAGCCCAGTCATTAGTTGGAATCCATTCTCCAATAAGCGCCATATGATTTTGGTTGTATACTAAATATGTTGGAACATGAGATGCAAGCATTCCAGCTATTTTAATAATTTACTTTGAACCCTTAGACATTATTATAATACCACTGAATTTCTATAAAAGTGTTTTGGTTATCGTAAGTTAAGAACCCATTCATGTTTATGTGCGGCGTGGTCTTACGAGATACCTTAGTTATAAAATAATTTTTAACTTAATAATTTAGTTGCTTTAAGTTTACTCACACCAGACCCATGTCTGACCCGGAGTTTTATTTTCTTTCCTTAAAACTCTTAGGTGCTCAAATTTTTATGAGCAGCCAAGTAGTTCAGGTTTCTATGGATACATTTTGGAGGAGCTTGGAGCAGGAGGCTTCATCGATAGATAGTTATCATCTTGTTTTCGCTGTATATTATGTACTTTGTATCTATGTATAAGGACAGAGCTATAACTATCCTAAGTTAGAAATTGTATTAGTATGACTCTGATGTATCATTTTGTAAATGACTTTGTAAATATTATGTTGATTAATATATGATATTCCATTGCGTTGTGAGATTCCCTGTTTGTTCCTAGTTCTTCTATCTCCTTTCTTTCCCCTAACAATTTGTCTTTCCGAAACTTAATTGTTCGGCATGTTAATACCATGGATATATTAGTGTCGCCTTCGGGGGTTCAGAAAGGTGGGTCGTTCCAATCCATATACACTTTATTAGGTTGTGCATCCAATTAGCTTTTGCATTTATGATTGGCTCGGTTAACCAGTGTTCTAACTCTCTTATAGATTGGTTTTCATATGTACCCGATTAATTTGTGCATCCAATTAGCTTTTATATCCATACGTACCCAATTAGGTTGTGCATCCAATTAGCTTTTTACATCCATAAGTACTCGATTAAGTTGTGCGTTTTGTTTGCTTTTGCATCCATGCTTACTCGGTTAAGTTGTGCATTCGATTAGCTTTTGCATATATATGTACCCGATCATGTCGTGCATTCCGTTAACTTTTGTATACATTTGTAACTAATTAAGTTATACATCCGATTAGCTTTTGAATTTGTGATTAGCTTGTTTACCGTTGTTCTAACTCGATTAGAGATTGTTTTCATATGTACTCGATTAGGTTGTGCTTTCAGTTAGCTTTTGCATCCATACATATCCGATTAGGTTGTGTATTAGGTTAGCTTTTCAATCAATATGTAATCGATTAGGTTGTGCATCTGCTTAGCTACTGCATTCTTGATTAGCTCAGTTAACCATCGATCTAACTCAATTACAGATTAGTATTCACATGTACTTGACTAGGTTGTGCATTCTATTAGCTTTTGCGTCTATACATACACGATTAGATTGTACATCCAATTAGTTTTTGCATTCATACATAGTTGATTGGGTTGTGCATCCAGTTACTTTTTGCATTTGTGATTAGCTCTGTTAACCATTATTCAAACTTTGTTGTAGATTGGTTTTCATATGTACTAGATTAGGTTGCGCATCCAATTAGCTTTTGTATCAGTACGCACCCAATTAGATTGTGCTTCCAATTAGATTTTGCATTGATACATACTCGATTAGGTTATGCATTTGGTTAGCTTTTGCATTTATGATTACTTCGGTTGACCATTGTTCTAACTCAGTTATGGATTAGTTCTCATATGTACTTGATTAGGTTGTGCATTCTATTAGCTTTTTATCCATATACCCAATTAGATTGTGCATCCAATTGGATTTTGTATCCATATAAACCCGATTTTGTTGTGCATCTGGTTAGCTTTTGCATCCATACATACCCAGTTAGGTTGTGCATCCGGTTAGCTTTTGCATCAACATGTACCCAACTAGTTTTTGTATTCGGTTAGCGTTTACATTCGTGTTTATTTTGGTGAACCATTGTTCTAACTCGCTCACAGATTGGTTTTTATATGTACCCGATTAGGTTGTGCAATCGATTAGCTTTTGCATTCATCTATAGCTTGGTTAACCATTATTCCACTTGGTTATAGGTTGGCTTTCATACGTACCCGATTAAGTTGTTCATTTAGTTGTCTTTTACATCCAATGTATTCAATTAGGTTCTGCATTCGGTTGGCTTTTGAATCAATATGTACTCGATTAGCGTTGGAAGTGGACCAGCCTACAGTGGAGTAATTGGGTAAATTTCAAAAAAAATTCCATTATTGGATCTTTACTGAGCCAATGTAGTCTAATTTATTTAGAACTTTTCTAAATTTTCTTTTATATAAAATCAATATATTATTAGAATTTTATAGATGAAATTTATTTTACATAATTTGTCTTATATTTCATATCTGTGTATCATATACACATGTGCATGCATGCACATGCAGCGGGATAATGTGTACATGGTTTGATATACCCGCATATAGGTGCTTGGCTTTACACCCCAACAGACATGTTAGGCCCTCGTGTATACTAATGTATTTTCTAATTATAAATAAATACGAATCAAATTATTGTGTATATATATATAAAGTTAATTGTGTATTTATTATAGAATATTAGTTATAAATTATTTATACAAATGAATTATGAGATATATGTATGTGCGTGTGTATATAATGTAATTAATTAGTCCAGGGGATGATTTTTGGTTGGAGTGTTTAGTTGGTTTCTTCCTAGAATCTAAACCTCCTGATCAAGAAGTTCATGACCATTGCCTCATCATTGGAATATAAGGGGAAAAATTCAACTTCACTTTGATAATCACATGTTCTTTTTCAATTTCTCGAGAAAAGAAGAAAGGCTCCATGTGCTTGAGGCAGTTCCTTCTATTATAGCAAGGCAACCATTAATTATTAACCCGTGGAGTCTTATGGTGGACAAAGCTAAGGAATAGATTCTCTCTATTTCGGTATAGGCTCATCACTCATATTCTATCTATGCTGCAGCCCATGATTGGGCTAAATTGGTTAGCGAGCGTTTTTGGCAAACTCAAATGTTTTGATTGTTGGTGGAGTTGATTAGGATAAAAGGCTATTTTATCACATTGAGGGAAGGGTCTATCCCTCACGATGCTTGGTTAGTTTGGTGATTTCAATTGCTCTCTTCTTGAGGATGACCCTTGGGATAGGAAATTCATTTACTACCCTAATTCAGTCGACTTTTTTCCTTCTTTATCTTATCATTTTTTTGGGTTTCTTCATGTTATTAGGCCTGAATCTTTGATCGAGGGGAGTGACTCTTCCTCTTTGGAGGGGGACTAGTTCTAGTGTTGTTGTTGTTTAGTGGTTTGGTATTTTTGCCAAACTCTTGTGTTTCATTTCTTTAAGCTGTTTTGATGCATGTCCATAATATTCGTTTTCTCACTCCTTTATATATGTAGATGGCCCGCTTTAACTGCAATCTAGCTTTGCTAAAAAAATATAATTGATTTTTGAAATTATTTTAATATTAATCTGTAAAAATTTTAAAACCTTTATCACATATTATGTAAACAAAATAATTTTATATATAACCATACAACTAGTTAATACACACACAAACACACACATACACACATATATATAATATATTTTTTAATTTTAAAAACATATTTGTTGATGTTCACGGCTAGGAATTTTTTTAATTTTATTTTTGATTTAAGTAATTTTAGATAAAATTGTTACCCGGTATCCTGACCCGGCTATATTGGACTGATTGCACAAGATAGATTTGATTGTTATCAGGAAGGATGACCATGGAGCAATGGCTATAGGACCCGAAAGTAGAGTTCAGAATGTTATATGAAGCCAGGATTGACGGAGTTGGTAGATTGATGATGAAGGATGCTAGAAATATGGAAATTAGATTGGACATGCAAGGGATTGGCATAGCTTAGTAGTATCAGAGGGATCAGCATCATATGGTGGAACTCCATGGATCGGCATGACATGGTGGAACTCCATGGATTGGGATGAATGAAGAAATCAAGGGATCGACATGAATGAAGGTGTATGGATCGGCATGGTTAGTTAGACGAGGGGTCGGCATGGAAGAAGCAATGGAGGGTTTGGCATAGGTGTTGGTGCATGGATCGACATAGTTTATTGGTTTGAAAAGCTATGTTTCAATTCGTAAGCTAGAGATCGGCAAAGCATAAGAGGGATCGACAAAGGTTGATAGTTAGTAATGGGTCGGCATATCTGAGTAAACCAAGATGGAATCGGAACATGTTATAAACCAAGTGCATACCAGCATTCGGCAATCAATATCTTGAGGTCCTATAGTCCAAAGCAAATGGAATTTGGAGAGCAAGGTATATAGACCCTAAGGATCATACCATAGGGATCGCATGTCAAAATTGCTAAAGGATGAGGGATTGACATAATCCATTTGGAAGGTTCGGTAGAAGGTAACTTGCAAGTGGATTCGAATCAAAGATCCATCAGTCGCATGAGCTCAACTAATCCAATCAACATGATATTTGAAGAGCCAACATATCTAAACATGAAGAAGCCACCATAAGGATCGCTGCCCAAGAACCGACCAATGTAGGGATCGGTATCGATCCCTCTTCATTGGGATTTGGGCCGAGCGACCCCTATGGTGGGCCCATATGGATAAGAAGGTCCTATAACCGAAGTTTCAAAGAGATTGGTGGTCGTCTTCACCTATAAATACTGGCTTAGAGGGTCAGTTTGAGGATGTTTACGCTGCTGGTTACATTAGTCTTTATTGTAATCAAGTTTTCTACTAATTTCTTGCTATTGCTACTGTAATCAAACTATTTGTGAATCAATAAAGAGAATCTTCAAAGTAGATGTAGGCATACAATGCCGAACCACTATAAATTCTTGTGTTCTTAATTGTTGCTTTGATTTGCTTGTTAGTTTATTCTGTTCCTCTATTTTCATTTTACTTTCTTTGTTTACTTCTCTACATAAATCTATTCTTGGGTGCACCAATTTGGTTGCAAACATTTTGGTGCTTTCACTGAGAACCTGATTCTCGGCCTATTAGGATCCCCTTTGTTGCTACTGGATTAGGCAAAACCCGCAAAGGTGATCCATAACTATCTTCATAAATTTGCTTACACTACTCAGATTTGCAAAAGTATAAACATGGAGATTGACAATGGTGAGACATACCAGATCTACTTCTAAGAATATTGATGGAAATGAGACTGCTAGCATTCAACAAGGAGGCCCAAGCAATCAACCTGCAAATTTGAATGCTGATCCGGTTGAAGTTCAGTACCCTGCTGATTTTATAAGCCGAGTCGAATTTCGTAATCTGATGAGAGAGTTGATGGAAAGACGACGATAACTAAATGAGCAGAATCAGACCAATATTAGCCTGATGAAGCAGATTACCCAACAACAGCGTGGGATAGCCAGAAGGCATCACACTCCTTACTTGGCATCAGAAAGTTCAAGTTCATCGGATGAATACCAAAGGCTTAGGCATCGTAGGCTTGAAGGAGATTACGCAGAAACATCGTAGCACTGCTTGGCAGACCAATATGGTCTACCAAGACCGATCGATGCCAATCACTCCCTAGGGATTGTTGCCGATCCCTCCTCAAGGGGAGGGATTCCCCCACTACACTTAGGGAATCACGCTGGAGTTCTTCCCGGAAGCATTTATGTTGGAGCTCGATCGAATGCTGACCAGATACCCCACCGAAATGACAACGAAATAAATGTTCAAGGTGCACATCAAGAGGATAGTGAACCAAGAAAGTGTGAAAAGGCCCATAGACACCGATCGGACCATTCATGTGAGGTGGAGTGTGACCACTGCTTGGCACCACCCATCCAGATGCCGGACTTATCAGCAATGGTTCTATAGTTGATGAGAGAGAACCAAGGCTTGACTAATGATGACTGGGGAATCTCAAAAAGCCAAACCCCATTTATTGAAAACATTCTGCATGCGGAATACTCGAGAAGGTTCAACATGCCATCAATGCCTACCTACGAGCAAAAAACCGACCCTAGGCAGCATATCATGAGATACGAATGGCTGATTAATTCCGCGCGAGGTAACGACGCAACCAAGTGCAGATGCTTTACCATTACCTTTCTAGGATAGCAATGATGTGGTTCACGAGAATACCTCCACGGTCAATTTCGAGATTCGATGAGTTGGCAACCAAGTTTGTAGAGCAATTCTGAATGCACGCGGTTCGTCCTAAAGACACGATGTCCTTTTCTAGTGTAATCTAGGCCCCAGGGGAATCATTGAAAGATTACTTGGAGAGATTTCGTACCGCCACCATGGAGGTTAGTAACCTAAATGATCATGCTATACTCATGGCTGTGACGAGAGGGATTGATCAGGAATCTGAGTTTAGCGATTGGCTGGCTAGAAAACCGCCTACCACGTTGGAGCTCTTCCATTCAAAGGCAACTCGATTTTTGAGGAAGGAGGAGGCCAGGTCCTCTAGGATGCAGGACTGAGTGGAGAAGCAGTACAGAGTAATATTGCAATAAAATAGTCTGATGACAGTTCCAGGAAAGTTCAGGTGAATGTTCCGAATAAGCCGAATCAACAAAAGAAAGACAGAGACAGGACTCGAGAGCAGAAGAGGGATTTTGGGATACTAAAGCATACGATTCCAATGTATGAAAATTACACGTCGCTAAACACGTCCCTGGACAACATTTATCTATCCACTTGCAATACCATGCAGTACAGGAAACCGCAACCAAAAGAGTTGTCAGAGAGATCAGAGCAGACAGGGAAATATTTTCGGTTTCACGAATGTTATGGGCACAATACGAATGAATGTAGGCACCTCCATGATGTATAGAAAAATTGATTTGGGAAAAGAAGTTGCAACAGTTTGTGAAAACTCCTCAGGATGGCGGACAGGGGACATCCTACCCCAATCGAGGACAAGCTCTACGTAGGGCCGAGGAGCCTGCACAGGCCGGTGGAAGATTGGTGATTAATATGATAGTTGGGGGACCGCACCCTGTGGATAAGAGTTGTCAAGAGATGGAGCGTTATGCTAGTGCGATAAGGCATGTAGATTTTGAATATTGTTCGAATATGGAAGATGGAACTCCGGCAAAATAGCAGCGCTCCATGGCGAATGATATTGTGTTTAGAAATAGGGAAGTAGACAAAGTAGAGGCTCCAATAATTGACCTATTGTCATTTCAGCTATGATTGGTCCTGCTTTGGTAAGAAGGATTTAATTGATTGTGGAATTCGGTGAACATAATCTTCATAAAGGCATAAGGTCAGATGAGAATGGAGGCCAAAGACTTGAAACCATCTAAAGCTCGTATTCATGGTTTTAATGGAGTTGCAACTGGGGCTGTAGGATATGTGGAATTACCTGTCGAATTGGGAGAAGGTGAACAAAGGAGAGTGCGAATCCTACCATTTACTGTTTTGGATGTTGACTCTCCATACAATTTTTCTCTAGGGCGACTGGCCCTGGCTGAATTGCGGGCAGCTCTTTCCCCATGGTGTTTAACTCTGAAGTTTTCAATGGATAATGGTGTAGGAGTTGTTCATAGTGATCAGGCGAATGGACGTGCTTGTTATGTAGCCGAGTTTAGGGAAGCTTAACGTAAGGTGAAGGGAAAGGGTGTGTATAAAGCTATTCGCATCCAAACCGCTGAAGATTAACAACCAGCGCCTGGGCCTTGGCTCGGGCGACACAGTCTGTTCTATAGAGATATAGACCAGAGAGATGATGAAGAGGAGCCCAACAAGACCAAGGATGTACTGGCTGAGCTGACGATTGATATCACAGGCAGCCACAACGACCAATCACGAGTCTTGAAGATTGGGTCACAGCTCAGACCCCCAATGATGAAAGAACTTGCTGGTTTTCTCCGAGCGAATCTAGATGTATTCGCTTGTACTCACTTTGACATGCGTGGAATCTCGCCTGCCATTACGAGCCATGCATTGAATATTGATCCGAACTATGTTCCGGTGAAGCAAAAACAACAAGGCATGGATCTGGAGAGATCTGTCGCTCTTAAGTGGAGGTGGATAAACTAAAAGTCAACGGGTTTATCCACGACGCCCTTTATCCTGAATGGGTATCTAATCCCGTGCTTGTGAAGAAGCCGAATGGAAAATGGACAATGTGCATTGCTTATTTAGATCTGAACAAAGCATGTCCAAAAGACAGTTTTACCCTTCAAAGGATTGACTAGCTAGTTGATTCAACTACATAGCACGAATTGTTATCATTTATGGATGCGTATTCGGGATATAACCAAATCCCAATGCATATCCCCGATCAGGAGCAAACCAGTTTTGTTACAGATGTTGGGTTTTATTGTTACGTAGTAATGTCGTTTGGATTGAAGAATACCGGAGCAACCTATCAGCGCTTGGTTAACAAGATGTTTAGGGATCATTTTGGAAAGACAATGGAAGTGTACGTGGATGATATGCTCGTGAAGGCACGACGATCAAGTGACCACATCGGAGATTTGGCAGAAATGTTGGACATCCTTCGATGTTACAAGATGAAAATCAATCCTTTGAAATGTTTATTCGGTGTTTCATCAGGAAAGTTCTTGGGCTTTATTGTCAATACTCGTGGAATAGAAGCTAATCCTGAGAAGATTCGAGCTATCCGTGATATCCAGATGCCAAGAAACATTAAACAAGTGCAGAGTCTGATTGGGAAGGTTGTCGCTTTAAGTCGATTTATCTCCAAGGCTACTGACAAATGCATTCCTTTCTTCGATTTGTTTAAAAAGGGAAGAAGAAACTTTGAATGGACGTAGGATTGTAAAGATGCATTCCAAGCTCTGTTGAATCATTTGGAGAGACCCCCTATCTTATCAAAGCCGGTAGATTATAAGGAGTTGTTCATTTATTTGGCTGTATCAGCATACGCTATAAGTTCCGCCTTGGTTCGTGAGGAGAATCAGATCTAGAGGCTGGTGTATTATGACAGTAAACTTTTGACAGGAGCAAAAAAGAATTATCAAAAAATAGAGAAACTGGCGTACTACTTTCTAATTGCATCACGGAAGCTTCATCCGTAGTTTTAGGAACATCCGATCAATATTTACACCAACCAGCCATTATGACAGGTCCTACAGTGACCTAAGACATCTGGGAGGTTACTCAAATGGAACATTGAGCTCAGCCAATTTGACATTACTTATCTCCCTCGAAGAGCTATCCAGGTACAGGCTTTGGGGGACTTTATAGCAGAGTTTACTGTGCAGGATGATCTTCCAAAAGGAAGTGAAATCCCTACTATACGATGGAAGTTATATACTGATGGAGCATCCAATGATCATTGTTCTGGAGCTGGGATTGTGCTTGTAACTCCTGAAAATCGATCGATTTTTTATGCTTTGAAGCTTGATTTCCCAGCAACAAACAATAAGGCTGAGTATGAAGCTCTGATTGCTGGACTTAAAATCGCTAAAGAACTTGGAGTTAAATCTTTTGGAATCTTTTGTGATTCATAATTGGTGGTGTACCAAGTTAGAGGAGACTACCAGGCTAAGGGACAATGGCTTGCCCCTTACCTTACCCAAGTTCAGGAGTTGTTGAGTGAATTTGAATACTATGACATTTCACATATTCCACACGATTAAAACAGAGAAGCTAATTCGTTGCCAAAGTTCGCTAGTACTGGCGATGCACAACAGATGGGTTTGGTACCGATCGAAGTGTTAGATACCCCAGGTATAAAAATAATGGAAATCAATCAAGTTCTGCAGGCAGAATCTGAAAGGGAATCATAGAGGACTCCAATTAAAGACTATTTACTACATGGGTCCTACCTGATAAAAGAAATGAAAAGCGACGGGTCCTTCGCAAAGCTTTATTATATATTATGCAAGAAGGAGTCATGTATAGGAGTGGTTTCTCGATCCCTCTACTCCGATGTACCGGTCATGATGAGATAAAGTGTGTTTTAAAAGAAGTTCGTGAAGGAGAATGTGGCAATCACACAGGGGGGCAAACTCTGGCAAAGAAGATACTTCGTTATAGGTATTATTGGCCAACTGTAAATCGAGATGCTGCTGATTATGTAAGATGATGTGATAAATGCCAGATATATGCAAAAGTTCCGAGAGCTCCACCAACAGAAATCACGCAAATGGTCAGCCAATGGGAATTCTCCATGTAGGGTATAGATATTATCGGTTCATTACCAATCTGTAAAGGTGGCACGAAGTACGCTATTGTGGCGGTTGATTACTTCACCAAATGGGCCGAGGCGGAACCTTTAACTACAACCACGATCAAGAAAGTAATCAACTTTATTGTTCGAAACATCATATGCCGCTTTCGTCTTCCGCGGACTATCGTAATAGATAATAGGACTCAATTCGATAGTACTAAGCTTAAAGACTTCTGTCAAAGATATCACATTGAAAAGAGATTTGCAGCGATCGCTCACCCATAGGAAAATGGACAGGTTGAAGCTATAAATAAAATTTTCAAGTCAATTCTGAAGAAGCATTTGGAGAAGGCTAGAGGAAAGTGGGTGGATGAACTCCCTACGGCACTGTGGGCTTACAGAACCACTCACAAGTCCACGACTTGCCATACTCCATTCGCCCTCACTTACAGTACAGAAGCTATCATTCCTATTGAGATCGAAGTCCCTTCTCATCGAGTGACTTACTACGATCCCAAAACAATCAAAATCTCCTCTTGGAATCTTTGGACTTTATAGACGAGAAGCGCGAGGAAGCTAATTGTTTGCAAACAAATTGGTCACAAACACCCAAGAATAAATTTGAGTAGTGAAATAAATGAAGAAATTAAATGAAAAATGAGGAGTGACAAAATATATTGCAAGAAAGAGTTGGAAAAAGTAAAAACAACAGGATTTGTAGTGGTTTGGCGTGATTACCTACGTCCACTCTGAATGATCTCTTTATTGCTTTATCAATCACTTGATTATAGTTACAATTCACAAGGAATAGCTTGAATACAAGTTGTAACAAAGAGAAACTGATTACAAGAATGGCAGAGTATTCCCTTGGTCGCTGAAAAAAGGATCCCCCGAAATGGCCCATGCCCTTGTATTTATAGATGAAGGCAACCTTCAACCTGACCAATTGAGCCCACCATAAGAAATGCTTAGCCGAACTCACTATGCAGACCTATATCATTATGCCGACCTGAGCATCTCTATGTGCCGACCCCGCAATCCTTCTTTGTCCCCCAAAGCATGCCTTGCCATAGGAAGGCGTCTTTTGAACTGCCATAAGTCCAAAATCAGAAATCCGTAATCCATTGATCATCATTTTATCCAATCCGTTGCCAATCCAATTCATCGATCTCTGTGGATCGTTAGTGAAATTCATAACTGTTTCAAGTCGATATCCAATTCCGAATCCATCCCAAATCCATTAACCGAATCCATGATCTCTCCAGATCATTTTATCCAATTCCAGGACCTCTCCGAGTCCATCTCCAAATCCATTGACCTCCAAATCCAGGACCTCTCCGGGTCCATATCCAAATCTTTAGACCACTCCGGGTCATTTAATCCAAATCCGGGACCACTATGGGTCCGTATCCAAATCCGGGACCTCTCCTGATCTAAATCCAAATACATAGACCTCTTCGGGTCATTTTATCCTACTCCGGCCTCGACTCTCCGGTCAAGGGCTTAATCCATGGGGTATCCTACTCCGGCCTCGATCCCCAGCCGAGGACTTAATCCGTGAATATCCTTCTCCGGCCTCGACTCTCTGATCGAGGACTTAATCCATAGGGTATCCTACTCCAGACTCGATCTCTAGTCGGGGACTTAATTTGTGAATATCCTTCTCCAGCCTCGACTCTCCGGTCGAGGACTTAATCCGTGTTCGAGTCCATCCTATTGCTCTCCGGCGAAGGGACTCGTAACTCATGGTCATTGCCCCGTCTCTTCGGTCGGGGCCATAACCGCGAACTGTGTTATTTATCGTAGTAATGCGGATCCAAGTGTTTTAAGATTCATTAGTTATGGTGGTTTATCGCCATCTCAGAGCATGCCTAGTGACCATCCTCGATCCCGTACATGTGTAAGTGACTTAGCTATTTTAGTGTAGGATCTATTATTAGTTATTTTGTTCATGCCATCAAGAGATGACGACCTGTGCCCTTAAGCTGGGATAGCTTCGATTTGTGGCGGATGATGGTTACTCCTGTTCCATCACCGCTATCCATTCCAAATAAAGCCATCCAAATCCATGCCCCCAGTTCCATAGGGAGTTGTACTGATCCATTCTCCTTGGTCGGGGTTTGCCCTCGGTTGATCCAATCCATATCTAGGCCTGCTAGTTTCCGCTACAAGTCCTGGATTCCAATCTCCGGCGGTTCCAACATCCATAAGTGGTTTTCGATTATCATTTCCATCCTACCCCTGAGTCCGCGAGGGAATCCGAGATTATTCTCTTCCAAACGTGCATCTGGGTTCTGATCCATGCCAAAATCCATAGCACCATCCAATATCTAGCCAATAATTGTCTTTTCCCTGGTTCTGATCCTGGATATCCTCATGTCTCTTTAGAATCCTTTCGTGCATAGCATCCATCATTGTTTCCATCTTGTCCCTGCTCTTTGTCTCCTTGTTGATTTTCTAGTCATTACTTCCTAGATCAAAATATCCAAGCCTCTAGATCTGAGATCCTAGCTTCCAAATCCTTGAGTACAAGCTTTCTCAGTGAGAACACCAAAATGTTGGCGTTAAAATTGACCACCAACACCCAATTATAAGTGAAAGAACCAATATTCATTCATAGATCACAGATATAGTATGTGTAGAGAATATAATATGAAAAAATAGCCAAAATTAAAATGAAAGCAAGTAAAAACGACAAGATTTATAGTGGTTCGGCTAACTCTGGCCTACGTCCACTCCAGAAAGATCCTTTTTATCATAATAAAATTTGATTACAGTTACAATCCAAAATTCCAAAGTAATAAATGGTAGAGTAGCCTTTGGGTGGAAGATGAAGAGAAACAAAATGAAGAAGATCCTTTTTTCGAAGCCAAGTCTACTATATTTATAGGTGAAATCTCGGCTACAGGGCCTTCTCACCTACATGGGCCCACCATAACGATCGTCGAGCCCAACTCGTCCATCCTATGCCGACCTAGAGTAACACCATGCCGACCCGAAGTAGAACCCGAAGCGAACCCTATGCCGACCCGAAGTAGAACCCGAAGCAACTCTATGGTGACACAGAGTAGCAATGCCGACCCAAAGCAACAACATGCCGATCCGAAGTAGAACCTGAAGCAACTCTATGCCGACCCGAGCTACGCCTTTCTCCAAGTCCTGCATCATTTATCCATCGTCTATGCTTAACCCTGGCTTCATATCCGTAATTATTATCCATCCATCTATTTGAACCAAATCCATAATATTCCAGCCTCGATAACCGTGAAATCTATTAGGTTAAATCCGCCTGTATATTGCCTTGCCGAAATGCGGGTTAATACCTTGTATCATATGCCGACTTGAGTAACTGCATGCGCAATGCCGAACTGAGCAAAGCCATATGCAATGCCGACTCGAAGAATATCATGCATTAAGCCGACCCGAACTCTTCCATACCCTTTGCCGACCTGGTCCATCATACACTATGCCGAACAAAAACAATCTGCACACTATGCCGATCGGGTGGATGTAACTCATTACGTCAACCTGAACGTTTCTATGCATTGTGTCGACCCGTTCCACCATATATTCCATGTCGACCCCGTTCATTCTACTTATTATGCCAACCAAAACACCATTATACCCTTTACCGACCTGAACTCTACTATATGTTTCATGTCGACCTGATCACATTCTTTTTGTTGCACCGACCTGATGGAACCCACTTGCTTTGCCAACTTGATGAATGTCACCCTTCAACTTATCAATTATCTATGTCAACCCCTACTCCACTAAGCCAACCTTCATAATCCTGACATCCTGTTTCATCCATTGGTCGACCTTATTAACCCTGGGCTGGACATAGCTGCTTGGAAATCACACTCTGGTCATATAGATGTCGTCTCGCGGCCATTCTTCCATCAAGAGTCAATTCTGACCTCTGTAATCACCTTTGTGTAGCCGAGCTAAGGCACCGGGTAACATTTGCCTCCCAAAGTACGTATTGTGAATAACACGACATGCTTTGAATCAAAGAAAAATCCAGGTTCCCAGAGGCAAACTTGTTTAAGTCATTGGTTGATCGTTGTTATCTACCAACCTTTGACGAAGTCTCGTCTCATTTGAATGTACAAGTCTAGTCACATATAACCCCCAAGTTTTCTTGGCTTAACCTTTCAAAGGTTGAATTCATAAACCCTCCCTCCCCTTATTTTTAGTGATAGGGGTTGGCAATTGTTATGCTGACCCCATGATGGATCTTCATGGTAGGGGTCGGCACAGCTCAAGGCCGACCCCTTCCAATAATATGACCGGGTCTCTTGGCTAAGACCGGTTCATATTCCTGATAGCTTTCTCATATAAAATCCCACATCTCCTTCTCCTTTACGTCTATTTTTAAGCCTTTTCTTCCTCAAGTTCCTTCAACTGAACCCTTTATTATCTCGTAAACCCTTCTCCCTTCAAACCCAAATCCTCATATTTTCAACTTCAAAATCAAACACGAACTAGAGCAATCCTCCCATAGTCACTCATCGTGGTCTTTCGATCCAAGAATCTTAACAACTGTCGTTCAATTCGAACACACATAGGTATGAATCTCCCCTTAATTTGCATTGTCGGGTGGCAACCCTTGAGGAATTTGTGTGTCATTTAGGTGCATAAGTAGATGGGTTTCAGTGAGAGGCAGATGAGTGGCAGAGAAGAAGAACCGAGAGAGAATGAAAGGAGATAAAGGAGAAAAGGATGGGTTTGGAGGAGCTAGAGTTAACTGGAGAGGGTTCGGTGATAATGAGGTAGAAGATGGGATCTGTGTAGGTTAGAATGTTAGGAGGGTTCGGTGTACACTGGGATGGATCAACATAGGGATTTTAGAGTAAGGGTCGGTGTATGTTGTTTTACATACGGGGTCGGTATTTTTCTTTTAGGCATAGGAATTAGAAAAAAAATGGGACGGTATATTCTAGGAAAGGTGGGATCGACATATAGGTTGGAGGAAGGGATCGGTATAGAGGAAGGGATTGGTATCATACTTAGAAAAGAGGGATCAGCCATGGGATAAGATGTAGGGATCGGCATAGATGGCTGGGATCGATGTTGACAAAATAAAACTACTTTAGCTTGAGTCGCCTAAACATATGACTGCATACTTCCTTTCCCAAGCATAAAGTGACTAACAATAAAACGACTAGCATATATGGATCGATGGACTTGAACTTGAACGAACAAACTCCCAATTTACTTAGCACAGGTTAAGTATAAAACTGACCCAACATACTCGAGCAACGGACTTCATAATTCTAAACGTCAACATCCGATCCTAAAGCTTTTATCGTCGATCACCTACCACATTGTCAGAGATAGTCAGCGATGATGGTCTCTTCGGACGAAACCTCTGAGCTGTGACGTTTTACTTTCGTTTTTCTGACCTTAAACTGTTCGCATTCATTTCACATTCTATAACACTAGTCCACACACAGGACGGGGGGGACAGATTATTATTTCTAATATTGATTTCTATTGAGTACAGCTGACACATATATCTAGTTATACGAAGCGTTCTCTCGCGATGTCTCCTAGATCAGATAAGAAATCGAGCCCCGCTACTCTATCTGACAGGCCCGTATCAAGCCATCAATGAGATGTAGCAGAGACAACTGATCTGCAGGCGGACCTTTTTTCCGATACCCCAACCCTTTCTACAGAGGTTATAGACCCAACTCCTAATGTTATGGATGATGTTGTTTTCTTGAATAATCCAGTTGATTCACATGCTTTAAAAATCAGCGAAGCTGCTCTCCGTCGATTGTGCTCTATCCACGGAATTCCTTTCGATGATGTCCAGGTTTCGTCTAGGCAAGACATGCCTCATTTGCCCCCAGCTGGGTATACCACATGTAATGAGTTCATGTGCTGGGCCAGGTGTGTGCCACCTTTCAACTCTTTCATTCGTAAAATGATGAAGTATATGGGAATCACTCCCACTCAACTGCACCTTAATAGCTACGCCTTTATCCATGGCACTTTCCTTCTTTTCATGAACGTCCTATTCCGTCCGCCAACTACCGAGGGCATCCGGTATATTTATAACTTCAAAAGACGAACCGACGGTCCTTCGTACGTCTTCCTTGAGCCCATACCCAAATGTTTAGTTTGAATGGGTGCATGAAATAAGCTCTCCTTATTCAAGCAAGAATGGTTCTACATGCGATGTCCTCTCGGTTTCGCGAGAAGGTAGTTGGAAGGATGTAAGTACTATCCCCGTCTTTGTCCTTAATTCAAGAACTCTAATCACATCTTCTTTCTTAATTATACGAATTCTTTCAAGTCTTTCAGGTGCTCACTCTCGGCCCGAAGGTGTTAGCTATTCTAGGGCAGTTGTGGCTATCCATGCTACTCCGGTGGAGGATAGAGTAATCAAACACCTTATCATTGAAAAACTGCTCACACTATTCGGGCTATTAGAAGACAGCCGTAGAATCGGTCTCCCAAGGAGTAGAGCAATCCCGAAGGTTATCGCCAAGAAAGGGGGAGAGCTGAAAGACCCCGTGGTGCCCTCTGCCGAGGGAATACAAGAAGGCACTCAAGAAGTGGAGGTAAAGGAAGCAGAAGGCGTAGGGTCAAAAAACGAAGATGCAGGCCTTGGACAAGCCACGGCAGCCAAGGCACCGCATACAAGCCAATCACAACCTCCCCCAAAAAAGGGAAAAATCTTGGCATATAGGATTAAGAAAAAGTAAACCGAGGAGACCCAAAAATTTGTCATAACTCCTATCAAAAAAGGGTCGTGTTCTCAACAAATGGAGGGCACATTGAATGGACTTTCTGACATCTCTATTCCAGATGACTTGCTGAATTATGACTTTACTACCCTTGGCATTGAAGGGCTTAACTCTCCCATGAGAAGCGGTGAAGGCATACAGCCTTCCAACCGAGGAGAGGGAACTCCTATGAGTAAAGCAAACATTACTGGTCCGTCAAGGGGACACACTAGGACACACACAAGCACTTGCACCCTACCATTCATTTGCACTTAACTCTTGACATAACAACTACTAATATGTTCTCGTTTGGTTCCTTCATAGGTGCAATGTCTTATTCACACGATTTCGATCGCCTCCGTAGATCTTTTATCTTCCATCGTTCGAGTCGGGATTCTGAGTCTGGAAGATGCCGAGAGAGAGACGAAGGATGGAAGAAAGATTACCATTCATGAGAATCATCCTCATCCACTAGAAGGAGATCCCAAGTACACGCTTTGCATCAAAGCGACCCAACCGTCCCTCCTACGTGCAGTGGAGATAAGTCTGCACACCGAGGCTCTCAATCTGATGCTCCTCGTGACCAACATTCTGGATCATCCAGCACCAGGCAGTCCTATGAGCATCGTAAACAAACAATGATCACATCTGAAAAATTCCCCTAGTTCCTGCCCATGATTCGACTATGGTGGAGAAACCAACTGAGCTTAAAGCTACCATCCTAAAGATTTGTTTTGACGGTCTTAAATTCCTCCCAGCTATACATCCTATCCCTGGAACTGCCAAAGAGTGCTCATTGGCATGTGTGAATGACGTGTATGAACAACACGAAGCATTCATTCATTTAGCCGAAAAGGTCTCCGAGGTTTCGAACGATAAAGACATTATTAAGTACTAAGATACCGAGCTGCTTGCATTTAAAGCCAACTCGATGAGGCAAAGAAGAATGCAAAGGAGATGGCTGAGGCGGTCAGTTGCTTGGAAGCTTCGCATAAAAAGGAACTAGATGGCGCACTCCAATGCAGCAGTACTTTGGCTTTGGAAAAAGACTCCTTACAGAAGGAGAAGGACATTTTAGCCCACCACGTGGAGGAGTTAGAAAAACTACTATCCAAGGAGAGGGAGGAGAAAGTCGAGGCGCAAGAGGAGTCTCAAAAGTATGTAAGAACCTCTATTGCTGGATTTTAATGACAACAACTATACAATTATGCCAGAGAATCTCTAAGCTAACTTGCAGGTTCATGAGTATCAAAAAGAGACAAACAAATACGTTCAACTTGAAGATGCATGATACAAAAGAGGATGAAAGTATGTATATGGAGAAACAAGAAGAGATATACACGATAGAGACAAGACGAAGGTGACAAACGAAGTATTATTAGTCATAGAGTGTCATGTCTAGAGTTTACAAATGTTACAATCTACTCAAAGTGGTATACACAAATATACATTCATATTTTAAATGAAAAATCAAGTTTTCAAAAATTGCATAGAGCAGGGCTCGAACCCGGGTCACTAGTTTAGAAGGCAAGTGCTTTAACCAAATGAACTATGGTAATTTTTGTTTATCAATAGAATTCAGTCAGCTGAATCATACCATTCTGACGGCTGAATGCTGAAACAAAGCATAAATTAGTATGAAGTTTCAGCCGGTTGAATGGGTTCATTCAAACGGCTGAATTAGGCCTAAAAATGTCCGTTTCCTTGCTGTTTCGAATTTAATAAAAATCAGAAGGCTGAATTATAATTTCAACCGGCTGAATATCTATAACGACTAGTTTATGAAAAGATGCTTCTCTTCAACGAAGAGAAAAGTCTTCAAATCACATTTTCTTTCATGAAAGATTCCAACCTTTTAATCTATGTAAATAGAGTTTAGAATTCAACAAACAATTTACTTAACTAATTTTAGTATTCTTGAATTCTTATCTCTTACTCTCTGTTTTCAATTTGCACTCAAACTGCATACAATCTTTGATCATTGATCACTCTTTCTTTCACATTTCTCAAGCACATTACACTATATATCATAAAGGAGAAGATTATAGGAAGATTGTACTTAATTGACTTATCAGTGCTATTTAAAGAGCATGCTACAGTCAAATACTTTTGTTATTTGTAAAGAAGTCCTGTTCGATTGCTCAGGCGGTAGAAGTCCTATTCGATTGCTTCGGCGGTAGAAGTCCTATTCGGTTGCTCAGGCGGTGTAAACCTATTCATCCGGGTTAAGTTTGGGTTGCTAGTTTAATTTTAGAAGGACTCTAGGAATGGACGTAGAACGGAAGTTCGAACCAGTATAAAAATCTCCGGTGTCATTTGCTTTACAGCTTTAATTATTTACTTACTTAATCATTATTCTATACAAGTAGTTTATCCATATTACATGATCTTATAGCACGGTCACTTTCATTTGGTATCTGGGATTCTAGAGATCGTAACAACATCCTAGAATAAATGGCCATAAAGAGATCTAGTCAAAGCAATAGGAAGAGGAAGAGCAATAAAGAAGAATTAAAGGAGCAAACAAACAAATGCTTCATGGCTAAACACAGATCACAATTGGTATGCTCAGATTCTTTATATAAAGATCTTCTATTAGCACATGATGAATTATTAAAAGATTGTAAAACTTTGAATAAAATTAATAGAATTGCTTTAGCTAAGTTAAAAGATTGTGAGCAAGAAATTTCTTATTTAAAAGAGGAAAATAAATTTTTGGTAAAACAAACTAAATGTTTTGTAAATACCGTAGAAGAACTTGTTTTACAAAAAGATTTTCTACAAAAATAAAATGAGTAGTTAAAAGATAAAAACAACGATCTTTTGGAGGAAATCAGTGTTTTGCAAAATAAAATTACATTTTTGGAAAATTCTTTAAATAATTCTAGTTCTTTAATTTTGTCTCTTGAAAAAGAGAATGAAGCTTTAATTAAAAAGAATTTAGAATTATCTAAAGAATGCAAGATTTTAAAAGTTAATAATAATATTTTGCAAAAAGAAGTTTGTTATTCTAAAGCAAATTTTGAAAAATTAAATACAAAAATCATAAATTTAACAAAGGTAAAGATATATTATCTTCCTTAGTTACCAATTCAAAAGCTCACAATGATAAAAGCGGTTTAGGCTATAAACAAGCTAAAATTTAAAATAGTACTAGATATGCAATTTTGTATACTAATTTTAGTGCTAGTACTAGTAACCAATATAGTTTTAAAACCAGTTACAGTCATAATAGTACTTTGTTTAGAAATGATAGAAATTATTCTTCAAGTACTAAGCTAATGACTAATAGTATTAAGATATGGAATCCAGCTAATACGATTGATCATAATAAACAACTTTATATTAGCAACTATTATAAGAATCTGGTTTGTAATGAAAACTATATCTATAAAGGTTCAACCACACCCAAATGGGTATGGTTTCCTAAAAATTAGGAAATTATAAGAAACTTGGGTATTACATGCTTTAAATGTTAATTGTTTTTCTGATACCTCAGATTATAAGTAGTAGTTATTTTAAAATTGTTTCATTTTTTTAGGATACAACCACACCTATTTTGGTAAGGTTTTCTTCCTATGATTAACTCTTGGACTCTAACATAGTAAGGGGTACCAAAAATGATTATTATTTATTGCAGGTACTTGGAGAAACAAAAGCAAAAGGATAGATTTCGGAATTTTAAAGGATGTTCCATACATTTAATATAATTGCGTGCTTACAATGAAACATGGAATTAAGCAAATACGGTAAAATCTATTTTTTTCTCCATAGTTAATATTAGGTTATCCTGCTGTTTACAAAATATTTTATAAAATTTATTATATACCCTCAATCTTTTTATAATGACAAAGGGGGAAAAAATTCATATACATATTGATAGAGGGAGATATTATACTTAGGTGGAGATGTTATACTTAGAGGGAGCTTTAAGATATTAATATTATTTTATATATATAATGAATATTTTTAAAAATTGTATAGTTGTGATCATCAAAAAGGGGGAGAATGTTAGAACCTCTATTGTTGGATTTCAATGACAACAACTATATAATTATGCCAAATAATCTCTAAGCTAACTTGCAGGTTCATGAGTATCAAAAAGACACAAACAAATACGTTCAACATGAAGATACACAATACAAAAGACACTACAACAAAACTTGCTTTTGGTTGCATTAATTTGTAGCGTTTCAAGCCATATGTAGCTGTTGGAAATTTTAACATATAAAAATAGACGAAGAAACGCCGCTAATTGCTCCCGCCAATAATTCATGAAAATTTCTGCTAAAATTTTCCGTGACCGCTCAAATTTCCTTTTAACTGTTTTCCCTCCTCTCAAAAGTACGATGAGAACAAAAAAATCTTCAGCTTCAACATTACTCCCATAAGCCCTAATTTTACCAATTCAAAAATCGCTACCGAATTACTAAAATAAACATTACGATCTGGAAGCATGTCAATAATCATCGATGTCCAGGGGAGAGAGAGCCCAATAAATCGCTACCGAATTATAAAAATAAAAGCCGGTGTTTACAAGTAAGTTTCTCCATTCACTACATACATATAATCGAACCCATAACTCATTTCTTATTAGCATTTCAAATTAGCGTTCAAAACGCAATCGTTGACAATCAATTAGGTCTTCGATTTTGGCGATTCATGATTTGGGTGATTCGATGAGGCGATTTGCAGAGGTCATGTTTGATTTGGATTGTCGCGGATTGGGTGATTGCTATGGATGCTCAGGTTGTTCGTTGTTGAGGGTATGGTTGTCGCGATTGAAAATCAAAGTGAAATTGCGTTCGGTTTGGTGATTCAGGAGTCGGAGGAGGGTGGTTCGGTGATGTTTGGGGGTGGGTTGTTCGAGTTTCAGGTGAGGTTAGAGCTGCTGCCGATTGCTGGTGAGATCGAAGTGGTGATCGTGGGTTGTTGAAGCTTGAGTAGTTCAGGTGGTTGCAATGACTTTGGAAGGGGGGTTTGTTGATGGAGATGTTGTTCAAATGATGAAGAGGATGTTTGTTTGTTGAGATGATAGGGGGTGGTGGGCTGAGAATGTCAGGCAGTTTTGAAATGAAATGGCTGTGATATTGAAAGCAGAGATGATGGGGATTGGCTGCTGTGATGAGGAGTAGGAGAATGTGAAGGGCAATGATGGTGTGTTGAAATGATGTAGTGTGGAAGTGGGTTGTGAAGGAAGTGTTGAAATAATGTGGCTGTTCTGATCTGTGGAGGCTGTAGTGGTGATATGCAGATCATGTATTGGCAGTTGCGAATGAATCAGGTAGTAGTTTTTGAAGTATATCAGGATTTTTATTATTTATTTGGATTACATGAATTTTGTCAATAGTGTTCCCAGATCTTGGCTTGTTGTAAATCAGTTTATCAATTTTACAGCTGACTTATGGCATTGATGAATCCTACAAATTGTTAATTCCTTTGTTTGGAAAGGATCCTTCCATGCCTGCTGTGAAACCAAGAGGAGTTCGACGAGTTCGAAAATGTGAAGATGGTCAGCAAACTGGCCAACGGATTAGAAGTTCCATCTATAAAGGAGTCACCAAGTAATTTTTCATATACATCATTTATATATTTAAGTTGATACATTATTGTTTTGTAGTTGATACATTTAAGTTTTCAAAAGTTACTTGGTTTATGAAGAAGCAACCAAATACTAGACTTTTACTCAAAAGCTGCATTAAAACATGTTAAAGTCAAGATGACTAGACCTGAATACACAGAGTATAACCGAGGAAATACTAAATAAAGTAATGCACTATTCTTATAAGTGTTTAATGATGATTTTCTATACATACTATTGTAAAATAATTACACTATTCTTATATATAAGTGTTTAATGTTATTTTTTTCACATACAGTAGGAAAAACAAGCATGCTCTTCTATTCTTATAAGTGTTTAATGAGATAGAAGTTATTCACTCGTTATTTTTTCTAGTGAATTAAAACAAACGAAGATTTACATGATTACGAGAGCAAGTGAATATTATATTATATTGGTAAACTAAGTGCTTTTATAATTTTCAAAAAAAAGTAAATGCATTTGCACGTTTTGCAAAAAAGCTATTCTTTTTGAAAAAGATAAATGAATAAATGTTTTCTCAAAAAATTGATATATTTATAAAAAGCTTGTTCCAATGATGCACTTAAGTCACAATGCAAAAGGAAAAAAAGATGATTACTATATATAGCTAACTCACTAAATTAATTATATTATACACATATTTTCAGAAAGAACGCACCCTAAGTGCACAGGAAATAAGTAAGGATGCAAATTACAATATAAACTTTATCTCTGGATTAAGGAACCATCAGCTACAAGTAAACATAAAAAACAGCTGCAAGTAAACATAAAGAACAGAAGAAAAATAAAACATTAAAAGGGCAGAAGGGGCAAAACTATGTGTACAAAGCTGATTGCAATAAACTAAACTAAAAGAGAGACTTAAATTAGCAAAATAAAAACTTAAATAAACTAAACTAAAAAAAAATATTACATTTCGGCCCAACAAGAAACCCAGACCCACGAACCAGCAAAGTATCAGATAATAGAAAAATCGGTCTTCTCACATTTTTACCCAAATTCGAACTCTTTTTTTTCCTAACGATCAGCTTTCAAAACTTATTCCAGTTTCAAAGTTTGAAATTGAAGTCGAAACTCTGATCGATAGGGTTTCGATCATGGCTTTCGATTGTGGATTAGGGTTGAGGTGATTGCAGGAAGTTGCGAAGGTGGTTTGAGTGAAGCGCGGTGATGGTCGAGGCGAAGGTGAGGCCGATGGTATTTGCTGTGTGTATGTAGTTGGTGAGGGAGGCACAGTTTTGTGGTGAATTGTGTATGGTGGTATTATGGTATTGTGGCAGTTTGGTGGCCGAGCTGCAGTGAAGTGGTGGTGCAGTATTTTACATATCCATACGATTGAGTCCTTGGGTTTCCGAAATAGTGTAATGTAAAAAGAAGTGCTTCGAATCATTGCTATTTGACTCGGACCTGTTCTGAAAAAGTCGAGGTATTTCGAATTGTTTGTTGACACGGGCAAAGTAAGGGAAAATATCTGAAATGATTTCAATATTGGACCTTGGACATATAATAGTTTCGAATTGAATATCTTTTAGAAAGAAGATCTTTTGTCTCATGGTAGCCTGCTCGAGTCCCCTTACGAAACTTTCGTTATTGGGTTAGCCATACACTTCGCATGTTTCTAGCGATTCACATGGTATCATCAAATGATACAAGTCTTGGATAAGAATCTACAACGCACTAGAACGCCCTTGTTGACGATCCTTTACTCCGACAGCATCTAGGGTGCCTAAAATCTTAGATCATAGCTAACTATCTATCGGTCTCAGCTGTACAACGTCTATCTCCGCCCAATTCCTTGTTCGGGGGAATGTTATAGTAGTGGATGGTGAAGGTGAATGCAAGTGGGGATGTTGCAGCAGTTAGGTGTGATGAAGCAATGGTATTTGTTTGATGGGGTAGATGTAATGTACATGTAGATGGGCTGTTATGGCAGGGAGGGGTGGTGATACCGGCTGTTGTTATTGCTGATGATGGAGTATAAATATGGTCACAGTTGTAAGTATTGGTGAGAAGTTCAATAATGGTGGGAAGTTCAGGTTGTACTGTAGTTGATGTGAGTGAAGTATGATAGTTGGCAGTGTATGTAGTTTAAGAGTAGGAGTGGTTGCACTGGAGATGTACTATGGTTGTTGATGTGGTTGTAGTGGATATGAAGTCACTAGGAGTTTGGTGTGGTCAGTTTGAAGTGTAGTTGCAGGTGATAGCTGCTGTGATGGATTTGCACTGGAAGTTGGAGTCAGAGAAGGGTATGTAATAGGATGCATAGTTGTGTGCAGTGCACTATGCAGTTGTGACAGGGCAGGCAAAAATTGCTTGGTATAGGGAGGATGCTTGGTGTGTTTGATGAAGTTGAGAGGAAGTTGGAAATAAGGTGACAGGGAGGTTGTTCGATTGTAACGACCCGATATTTTGGACCATTCGCATCCATTATAAGTGTATAGGTAGACACTCATGCCGGAGTTGAATTGCTCAAAATACCGCGTTGTTAATTTAAATTTGGCAAAACTGAACATATACAGTAAATAAATAATCACAGATCACAGACACAGAGTAATGAGTGCAGCGGAAATAAAAGAGATAGTAGTTCATGAAGCTACTATATGAATATATAAAATACATCAGAGTTTACAACAGAAGAGTAATACGATACATCAGATACAAATCAGAATACATCACTGGAATCATCGAATACTGAAAGTAGAATAGATGGCTGGATCTTCAAGCAGAGCTCCAACTTCAAAGGTGAGTCTCGAATACTGGTACACTCAGTCTGACCCGAGCGTAAAGCAAAAACACAAGACACTCGAGTCAGGATTAACATTCTTATATTAATAAATCCAACTCAAGTGAAATAGCAATTGAAATATAAGTAACTCAAAGGATGTTTGGAATAACCATCCTTTAAGGATCCGTTAAACTATCTACTATGTAGTAGTGTACGATAAGTAGATAATGTCTATCAGTAATATAAAGATATCAAAATAGTGTTAAGTCATGGCCCATTCCACCCTTAACACATTTTTATTCCCAAAAGCATATACAAGACCGTAGTTTCCCCAAAACCAGAAGTCACCAGAGGGCAATCCATATACTAAAGGTACAAAACAAATTCGTAGTGGTCGCGAATAAATGGAATACAAGTATGACAAGGCACATGAGGCAATACCCAAGGTAGTGATACTACCGTTCGCCTGATCCGGACTGGTGAGAACGCAACGCCGCAGCGCCCGCAACACCGTGAAACAACACTCCCAAAATCAAGGGTGCACCAATCGACAACAAGTAATGAGTAGTTCGAAGAAGTGTGTCCACTTGAGGTAGCTAATCCTCTATTGGCCCGGCACGGCTCCTGTTTTAGTCATTTCCAATTTGACACAAGTGTCAAGGCTATCCATTATCGTTCTCTTTCTTCAGTCGTCACGTACATCATTCCAACCACTTCATTCTGGATCACCACTCCGCGTATAGTTATTAAAGTGGTTTCGGTTTAGATAGAGAGTATATCCATAACCGATTCCGGTCTCTTTAATAACTTTCGTAATTATTACATCGATTGGTCGTTTATATATTTCAAAAACCAAATCAATTACAATTTCAATCAGAGTTCGTAAATCAACATTTCATTTGTCTTTCTAAACCAATTTCCAATATTTACGTTTCAAAACTTCCAAATTCACAATTTCAAAATCTTATAATTCAATTTCAATTTCTATTTAAAACAATTCAAATATTGATCCAAGTTCGTATATAAGTTTCAATTCGAAATCATTTAAATTAACTTAAATTTTGTAACGACCCAGAATTTTGACCAAATTAAATTTGAGAATATTTAATTTATTTTTAAATATTTAAACGATGATTTAATTTGAATCCCCGATATAACTTTGAATTTGACGATTAAATTATAAAATTTAATCTATGGAAACTGAATAAAAATTTAAATCTTCAATTTGAAGTTGAAGAAAAATATTTCAAACGCTTGTAAAATTCGTATTGATGATACTGAAGATAACAGAAGCTTCAGAATCTAATTTCAAACTTTTTTCGTTCAGTTTTGAAATTTATATCGTTCAGTCGATATTTAAAAATAGCCGTCCGAGGCGCAGTCTCGGAATTCAACGAAACCAGTTCCATTGGATCCGGAATATTGTATTATTATCGGATTTCAAATTTCATATTATTCGGAGTTGTTACGTGACCGTACGATATGCAAACGCATCAGGATAAAATAAAATTCAAATTCATTTTTAATTTAAATTATTGGTCAACTCAGCCACCCTACTGCTTACTTTGTCTCCTGCCTTTTCCAAGCACGTACGCATCTTGTCCCTTTTATTTCGTTCACAGCAGAACACTTCATCATTTCGTTGAAAAGAAAAAAAATGGTCGAGCTATTCATTCCCTTCCCCTTTCGTTCAAAACAAATCAGAGAGACACGAGTTTCCTTTTCCCCCAATTCAATCGTAAATAGCCGCATACAGGAAAATCCAAACCTATTTCTTTTCCTCCTCTCGTTCAAACCAAATTAAGGGCGTGATGGCTCGCTTGGAGCTCGAACCAGGGCGGTCGATTTAGGCTCGCGTTCGAAGGTGAGCACGCGATCGAATCCAGATCGTGTCGATGGGGTTTTAGGGATTCGAATTGGGTCAGAGGAGATGCGGTAGGTGGCCGCGTGCGAGGGGATGGTGTGGAAGGCTGGCAACTGCACGCGCGTCGTTGGCATTCGCGAGGGAAGGAGGCGAGGTGTTCGTTTGAAGGGAAGGATCGAGTGCAGGCATGTCGCGAAGCCAGCGACTTCAAATTCGTGGTGGCGAGCAACTGGAGGGTTCGCAATCGTGAGGCGCGCGCGCGTGCGTACGCGAGAGAGGGGGACCGCGGACATGGACGGCGACGAGGGTGCTGCGACGTTTTCGCGATTCTAGCATTTGGGTTTGCTCGGCAGTCGTACGAGGCAGAGTTGCGACACTGGGGTTCATCTTTGTCCAGTAAGGGGTAATGTTTTTCTTTATTTCAATTTAATCAATGTGTATATATATGTAAATATATATATAAATAAAATTTTAGTTATAGTGAAAGGAAAATGAATTTTTATAAAAAAAATAATAATAGCAGTTTCGATTAGTAAAGGATAAGATCTACACAAAGATTTATGCTCACTGTTTGGTTTTGAGAAAAAAAAAATGATGAGTGTGATATATATACCCCGTTATGAAATTTAAGATTTAGTCAGAAGAAAATATATGTATATATCTAAGATCTTGGGAAAAAGGAAAATTTTAAATGATAACAAGGGATTATTCAATTAGTTCAAATATTGTATTAAAAGGAAATTTGTTTGAAATTTAATTGATTGGATAGAGTAAAATCAAATATTAATCGATTGTATAAAATTATTTATACTAGGTCAAAATCTGTAAAGAACGAGCTGGAATAAAAATGGATGGCAAAATTTAAAAGCTAAGGTGAGATTTTCTCACTCGAAGGAAATTTGATTTTTACAGTTATTATTGACTGTTCGATTGCTATTGATTGTTATATTAGATATGATAGGATATATCTATATATATAGCAGTATATACATATTGGCATATGTATATATTGGATTGATGATTTCCCGCCTCGTATAGCGGATGAGACCCTATTGCGCCGTTAGTAAGCGGATTTATAAAAACCTATATACCGCGATAATTCCGTACTGGAGCGGAATTGGTATTGTGCTAACATCTTTGGATGCAGGGAAACAGGTTGGAGGGATCCAACTGGACCCCTCACATTGATTGAATTTTTATTCTACTGTGATGTGTTAATCTGTGAATGATTATTGATGTTATTAATCATGTTGATGTCTGGAAATTGATTGAAAGCTAAAATTTAGCTGAACGGATGTTTGATATCATTAGATTTCAAAAAATAAACGAAATTGAATTTTTTGGAATCAAAATAGAAATTTCTAAGTGAATTTAATTTTAGAAATTGAATAAATTTTGAAGGAAGGAATTTTAAAGTATAAAAAGTAAATTTTTGTAATCTTATCAAATTTATTCCAGAATCAAGTGAAAATGTTAAATAAATGGATTTCGTAAAATAGTGATTTTAAATTGAAGAATTTAATTTAAATTTTGGATTTTTAAAATAGATTGAAAGAAACGATTGAAATTTATTTTCTTAAAAAGGAATTTATTTAAGAGAAGATAAGTTGGAAATCCGATTAGAAATTTACTTGGTAAATTGAAATAAGTTGTGAAATCAATGTAAAATGACTTCAATTTAAAGAATCCATTTAAAAACAGGATGTTGAATAATTTGAGAAAAATAAGGAATTTATTTTAGTAGTGAAAATAAATTTAGAAATCAATATTGAAATTGATTTGGTATTGAAGTTTTTATAAATAGAATTGAAATTTATAAAAGTTGTTATAAACCCAAAGTCACTTATTTTGATAAGTTAAATATAGAAGTTGATAAAAGAAGGTTTATAAGTCGAAGTTGTTATTAAAAGAGAAATAGAATTTATAAACGTGCTTATAAATTCAAAAATAGATTGAATGTGATAAATTTAATATAGAAGAGTATTTAAGAAAATATATTCACGATTTTGAATAGCGAATTTTTATGGAAATAAAAATGTGTAGGAATGATTGAAATGGGGTTAAGTAAATTTTATTCACGATTTTGGACAGTGAATATATTGTTAAGTAAAATGGATTCATTTTGAAGAAGTAATATTTTAAAAATGAAGTTAAACGTTTTAAAGGTGTTTTAAAATGTATTATAGATTGAAAGCATAGATTTCAACAGTTCTTGTTGAAATAGACGTTTTCGAGAAATTTAAGGAAATGGTGGACTATAACACTGTTGTTATAGTAAATGATTTCCGAAAGGAAATGTTTTGATGTAGTATTGAGATTTATATATCTATTTTAATTTCGAATCCCTATACTAGTGATTTTGAGTCGTCGTAACGATGTTTTACGCAACATCCGTTTTGACTCAAATAAATGTTAAAATGAATGATTTCCTTAAAGAATGAAATGTATACTTAATATTGATTTAAGTATATCGAATATTTTCAAGTGTTGAAAATGAAATGATTTGTGAAATACTTATTATTAAATAAGTATGGAAATGCTTTTCCAATATGAAATGAACTGTTTTGAGATTTTATCTTCAAAGATAAAATGAAATGTGGAAATTGAATATTTGAAATTTGTTTTCAAACGGTTAAGTGTGGAAATTATATATCTAGTAAAAGATATTTTGAAAGATGAAATAATTTGGAAAATTATTTGGAATCTGATGATGTTGCGCATCTTTATTGATAGTTAAATAACCGACTATCAATAATTACCTTTAGTTAGGTATTTGTTGTGAATTGGATGAATTTGAATGCCACACTTGTTTTTAAATAAACGCTCACTATTCGGGTTAACCGGGAAAGGACCATGGGGTCGTATAACCCATTCCGAATATGTGATACGTCGTTATGAATTGCATTTGAAGACCGGTGTTGAAGACCGGATATTTTTGAAAACGGAAGGATTACCGTCGAGTTACTCTACATCGACTGATCTTCGATTTAGAGGTTTTATCACCCTTAGTGACGGGAAGTCCGGACGTGATTAGAAATTTATCCGGAAATGCAAGGGCTTCGTGAGAAGTGCCTTCGGTTCTGTTCGATCCCGGAACAGACTTGTATGGATTGTGTGTCTGACGTTACAATTTGAGATATAAAGCTGATTTCTTTCAAATACATTTCTGTTGGTGGCGGAGAATTTATTCTCTTAGCTTAACACCCTTCTCTGAGACGTACGAGCTCAGAGGTTATGTAGTTGAAATTTATCAGCGATATATCCCAATTTGGTAATGTGGCATACTGAGTGTTGCTGTGAAATGATCAGTGTTTGATCATTTGTGATATGATCATTTGGTTGATCTTATATCTTTGTGATCATAGGTTGATCATTTTTGTTTGACCCGAAGCAGGGCTTTTTGAGAAAGCGTAGCTTTGTGGACGAGACTTCGTCGAGCCTCACACCCCAGAAATGGTCGAAACAGGACGAATGCAGCAAGGTTCTAGGGAGTAGCGCCCCTTAGTGTATGTCATTCCTTCTGGATAAAGGTGGTATCATGGTATGGAGCCCAGATACTTAACCTCTGTGGTTACTGCATTATTTTTATCTATGTGGTTTGTTGCGAATCGGGGATCCTCGGGAAGATCGGTGACGATCGGGGGATGGCATACGCGTGTCAGTAGTTACCTATTTTTGCAGAGGTAACCCGGCCTTGTGTTGGCAGAGATCTAACCGTAACGTTAGGTTCTCGGGTCGTCTATTCCAGGGACGTACCCATCGTGGATAGGAAGTTCCTTAGCCTGACCATTTGTTGGAAATCCAAAGAAACAATACGCGACTTGTACGGTATTAGTTGTAGAACCTGCCATCTAATATGGCAGCTATAGCAAGCATACTATAATGGTACCTATGCTGGCTAAGATTTATATTCTACTTTCGAAATGTTTTCTACACTATGCACTAATAATAATATCAAAAATGATTTGATTTTGCGTAGTAAGCATCTTTGACTATCATAAGAAGAAATCTCCTCCAATTCTGCGTTTGCATTGTGTGTGTGGTGGGAGGTCTTATGGTAGTTTCATTTTCCAAAAGCATTTCGAATTGACTTTAAAATTATCCTGTTGTTTATTTTAAAAATAAGATAACCGTTTTACGATCTCACACCAGTCACCATGACTGACTCGGAGTTTATTGTTCCCTTCTAAACTCTGGGTGCCCACCAATTTCCACACGGGCAGTCTAGAGTTAGGTTATCAGGATATTCTGGATATTCTGGAGCTTTGGAGATAAGCTGGATTTCGAGACGTAGTATTTGTATTTGATAGTATTTATTCCGCTGTGTATTCTGTATGAGGACAAGTTATATAACTGTCCATTGTTGTATATTGACTCTGATGACTGATGTATGTATAAACTGATAAAATTCTTTGTTTTAAAGATTATTCATTTATCTATTATATATTGTTCCGCTACGATATGTGAGATTCTGATATTGTCTCTGTTCTGTATCTGTTGTTGTTTTGTTGTTCTTCTTCTCTTTTTCTTCTATCTTCTCTTCCTCCTCTTCTTTTAAATATTAAAGTTTCGCGTTTTCGCCATCCGATTGTTCGGCAATTGCTACAGTGGACGTAGCAGTGTCGGGTTTTCGGAAGACGGATTTGCGGGTCTTTACAGTTGGTATCAGAGCATATGGTTAAGCGACAACCCTGCTCTGTTGGGTGTTACTCATTAGAGATAGAGTCAGCAGTACTCTAGAATGAGTTGAGTGTAATAATAGATATGAGCGCGTATTTGTTATTGAATATAAAATTGTTTTGTATTGTGATGATTGGTTTATTGAGTGGTATATGAACCTTCGTCGGCACAGTCTTGCAAAACTGTATCGAAGGGGTTTCTAAACACTTGAATAGAACAATTCGGCACAGTATTGTTTTGAATAGGGTAAATGAAATAATTTTACCCAAATCTATTTTTGTATAGAAAAGGAATGATTTTCTGTAAATTATTACAGTATATGGTTGCATGGTTGTTAGGAAAGTGATAATATTGAAATGTTATCATTATTATATGAAATTGAATAAGAAATTGAAATCGTTACTCCAAATTTAAGAAATGAATCCATATACAGTTAGAATTTGAAAATATAAGTTATAAATGTGATTTATAATTTAAAATGGAATTCCAGAGAAGTATTTGGGAATGTTTTGAAAGGAGTTTGAAAATTTTGGTGATTTGGAAAGTTAAATCTTTTTGGAGTTGGAAATGAATTTCAAAGATTTTGAAAAGTCTTTTGAAGAGATGAAAAGCTCTAAACTCTTTTCGGTCGCTGGAAAATAATTCCGATGATGATCGTGACATCACCGGTGTTCATTTTCGGGTTTCCAAAAGAGGAATTGCTGCCAAATTGTTTTAAATGAAAGTTGTTTGGAAAATTGGGTTTTGTTTTAGAAAATTCAAAGAATAATTTGATTTGTTTTCAAAATGATTTTTAAATATTGGTAAGACTCTGGAATACCGTATTTATGAAATATTATCAAGTTGATACCTTATACAATTTGAAAGGTTGATAGAATAAATTTAACTTAAAGGATGAAGTTAAATGAATGTAAGTACAAGTGAATCAATTAAATGAAATTGAAAGTTGAAATTCATTTCGAATTCGTAAGCAAATGAATTTAATTGAATAATGTAAATTGAAAGATGAATTAAATGAAGTTGTAAGATTAGTTTGAAGTGAACTAAAGTTAATTGATATAAATTCATTATTCAGAAGAATCCAAATTAGATTGAAATTGAATCCGAATGAAAATATGAAATGTAAATTAAATTGAATGGAATCAATTGCAAATGAAGTAGAATTAAAATAAATTGAATTTGTATCAATTTAAATTGGTTATAAACTAGAATGGATATGAATTCATTTTTGTTTAAAAACGAATGTAACTTCAACCGTAAATGTATAAACAATTTATATTGAAAATTTTGTAATAGAATTTGCAAATTGGATTGAATGCTGTAACTAGATATAATGGCTAGTAGATATACAGGTGTTATAAATTGGGTTTGATTTCAAAGATAAATTTGAATTGCTCGACAAAAGGTATGTATTTAAATTTCAAATATGAGTTTTGATGATTTCTTCTCTAGCCGCTTGGCTTTTTCTTTTTCTTTTTGAAATCTGAGAGTCCGTAGGGACGTTTTGTAGTCGTACCGTAGCAGCCGCGCAAAGGAGACGCTGGCGAAATTTTTCGAAAATTTCGAGTGTTAGAAAATTTTTGAGAAATTTTGAAAGTTTAAAATTTGAATTTAAACTCGAATTTGAATTTTAAAGCAAACAATGTTGTTTTGAACTTAGAGTTGAAGTTGGAAATTTAGTTGAATGATAACGAATCTTTAGTAGAAAGATTTGTTTTGACAAATTGATAAAACTATTGAATTGTGAAAAATAGTAGACGAGTTAAGGACCTTTCTTTCTAACTTGTAATTTCGAGGACGAAATTCTTTTAAGGAGGGAAGTCTGTAACGACCCAGAATTTTGACCAAATTAAATTTGAGAATATTTAATTTATTTTTAAATATTTAAACGATGATTTAATTTGAATCCCCGATATAACTTTGAATTTGACGATTAAATTATAAAATTTAATCTATGGAAACTGAATAAAAATTTAAATCTTCAATTTGAAGTTGAAGAAAAATATTTCAAACGCTTGTAAAATTCGTATTGATGATACTGAAGATAACAGAAGCTTCAGAATCTAATTTCAAACTTTTTTCGTTCAGTTTTGAAATTTATATCGTTCAGTCGATATTTAAAAATAGCCGTCCGAGGCGCAGTCTCGGAATTCAACGAAACCAGTTCCATTGGATCCGGAATATTGTATTATTATCGGATTTCAAATTTCATATTATTCGGAGTTGTTACGTGACCGTACGATATGCAAACGCATCAGGATAAAATAAAATTCAAATTCATTTTTAATTTAAATTATTGGTCAACTCAGCCACCCTACTGCTTACTTTGTCTCCTGCCTTTTCCAAGCACGTACGCATCTTGTCCCTTTTATTTCGTTCACAGCAGAACACTTCATCATTTCGTTGAAAAGAAAAAAAATGGTCGAGCTATTCATTCCCTTCCCCTTTCGTTCAAAACAAATCAGAGAGACACGAGTTTCCTTTTCCCCCAATTCAATCGTAAATAGCCGCATACAGGAAAATCCAAACCTATTTCTTTTCCTCCTCTCGTTCAAACCAAATTAAGGGCGTGATGGCTCGCTTGGAGCTCGAACCAGGGCGGTCGATTTAGGCTCGCGTTCGAAGGTGAGCACGCGATCGAATCCAGATCGTGTCGATGGGGTTTTAGGGATTCGAATTGGGTCAGAGGAGATGCGGTAGGTGGCCGCGTGCGAGGGGATGGTGTGGAAGGCTGGCAACTGCACGCGCGTCGTTGGCATTCGCGAGGGAAGGAGGCGAGGTGTTCGTTTGAAGGGAAGGATCGAGTGCAGGCATGTCGCGAAGCCAGCGACTTCAAATTCGTGGTGGCGAGCAACTGGAGGGTTCGCAATCGTGAGGCGCGCGCGCGTGCGTACGCGAGAGAGGGGGACCGCGGACATGGACGGCGACGAGGGTGCTGCGACGTTTTCGCGATTCTAGCATTTGGGTTTGCTCGGCAGTCGTACGAGGCAGAGTTGCGACACTGGGGTTCATCTTTGTCCAGTAAGGGGTAATGTTTTTCTTTATTTCAATTTAATCAATGTGTATATATATGTAAATATATATATAAATAAAATTTTAGTTATAGTGAAAGGAAAATGAATTTTTATAAAAAAAATAATAATAGCAGTTTCGATTAGTAAAGGATAAGATCTACACAAAGATTTATGCTCACTGTTTGGTTTTGAGAAAAAAAAATGATGAGTGTGATATATATACCCCGTTATGAAATTTAAGATTTAGTCAGAAGAAAATATATGTATATATCTAAGATCTTGGGAAAAAGGAAAATTTTAAATGATAACAAGGGATTATTCAATTAGTTCAAATATTGTATTAAAAGGAAATTTGTTTGAAATTTAATTGATTGGATAGAGTAAAATCAAATATTAATCGATTGTATAAAATTATTTATACTAGGTCAAAATCTGTAAAGAACGAGCTGGAATAAAAATGGATGGCAAAATTTAAAAGCTAAGGTGAGATTTTCTCACTCGAAGGAAATTTGATTTTTACAGTTATTATTGACTGTTCGATTGCTATTGATTGTTATATTAGATATGATAGGATATATCTATATATATAGCAGTATATACATATTGGCATATGTATATATTGGATTGATGATTTCCCGCCTCGTATAGCGGATGAGACCCTATTGCGCCGTTAGTAAGCGGATTTATAAAAACCTATATACCGCGATAATTCCGTACTGGAGCGGAATTGGTATTGTGCTAACATCTTTGGATGCAGGGAAACAGGTTGGAGGGATCCAACTGGACCCCTCACATTGATTGAATTTTTATTCTACTGTGATGTGTTAATCTGTGAATGATTATTGATGTTATTAATCATGTTGATGTCTGGAAATTGATTGAAAGCTAAAATTTAGCTGAACGGATGTTTGATATCATTAGATTTCAAAAAATAAACGAAATTGAATTTTTTGGAATCAAAATAGAAATTTCTAAGTGAATTTAATTTTAGAAATTGAATAAATTTTGAAGGAAGGAATTTTAAAGTATAAAAAGTAAATTTTTGTAATCTTATCAAATTTATTCCAGAATCAAGTGAAAATGTTAAATAAATGGATTTCGTAAAATAGTGATTTTAAATTGAAGAATTTAATTTAAATTTTGGATTTTTAAAATAGATTGAAAGAAACGATTGAAATTTATTTTCTTAAAAAGGAATTTATTTAAGAGAAGATAAGTTGGAAATCCGATTAGAAATTTACTTGGTAAATTGAAATAAGTTGTGAAATCAATGTAAAATGACTTCAATTTAAAGAATCCATTTAAAAACAGGATGTTGAATAATTTGAGAAAAATAAGGAATTTATTTTAGTAGTGAAAATAAATTTAGAAATCAATATTGAAATTGATTTGGTATTGAAGTTTTTATAAATAGAATTGAAATTTATAAAAGTTGTTATAAACCCAAAGTCACTTATTTTGATAAGTTAAATATAGAAGTTGATAAAAGAAGGTTTATAAGTCGAAGTTGTTATTAAAAGAGAAATAGAATTTATAAACGTGCTTATAAATTCAAAAATAGATTGAATGTGATAAATTTAATATAGAAGAGTATTTAAGAAAATATATTCACGATTTTGAATAGCGAATTTTTATGGAAATAAAAATGTGTAGGAATGATTGAAATGGGGTTAAGTAAATTTTATTCACGATTTTGGACAGTGAATATATTGTTAAGTAAAATGGATTCATTTTGAAGAAGTAATATTTTAAAAATGAAGTTAAACGTTTTAAAGGTGTTTTAAAATGTATTATAGATTGAAAGCATAGATTTCAACAGTTCTTGTTGAAATAGACGTTTTCGAGAAATTTAAGGAAATGGTGGACTATAACACTGTTGTTATAGTAAATGATTTCCGAAAGGAAATGTTTTGATGTAGTATTGAGATTTATATATCTATTTTAATTTCGAATCCCTATACTAGTGATTTTGAGTCGTCGTAACGATGTTTTACGCAACATCCGTTTTGACTCAAATAAATGTTAAAATGAATGATTTCCTTAAAGAATGAAATGTATACTTAATATTGATTTAAGTATATCGAATATTTTCAAGTGTTGAAAATGAAATGATTTGTGAAATACTTATTATTAAATAAGTATGGAAATGCTTTTCCAATATGAAATGAACTGTTTTGAGATTTTATCTTCAAAGATAAAATGAAATGTGGAAATTGAATATTTGAAATTTGTTTTCAAACGGTTAAGTGTGGAAATTATATATCTAGTAAAAGATATTTTGAAAGATGAAATAATTTGGAAAATTATTTGGAATCTGATGATGTTGCGCATCTTTATTGATAGTTAAATAACCGACTATCAATAATTACCTTTAGTTAGGTATTTGTTGTGAATTGGATGAATTTGAATGCCACACTTGTTTTTAAATAAACGCTCACTATTCGGGTTAACCGGGAAAGGACCATGGGGTCGTATAACCCATTCCGAATATGTGATACGTCGTTATGAATTGCATTTGAAGACCGGTGTTGAAGACCGGATATTTTTGAAAACGGAAGGATTACCGTCGAGTTACTCTACATCGACTGATCTTCGATTTAGAGGTTTTATCACCCTTAGTGACGGGAAGTCCGGACGTGATTAGAAATTTATCCGGAAATGCAAGGGCTTCGTGAGAAGTGCCTTCGGTTCTGTTCGATCCCGGAACAGACTTGTATGGATTGTGTGTCTGACGTTACAATTTGAGATATAAAGCTGATTTCTTTCAAATACATTTCTGTTGGTGGCGGAGAATTTATTCTCTTAGCTTAACACCCTTCTCTGAGACGTACGAGCTCAGAGGTTATGTAGTTGAAATTTATCAGCGATATATCCCAATTTGGTAACGTGGCATACTGAGTGTTGCTGTGAAATGATCAGTGTTTGATCATTTGTGATATGATCATTTGGTTGATCTTATATCTTTGTGATCATAGGTTGATCATTTTTGTTTGACCCGAAGCAGGGCTTTTTGAGAAAGCGTAGCTTTGTGGACGAGACTTCGTCGAGCCTCACACCCCAGAAATGGTCGAAACAGGACGAATGCAGCAAGGTTCTAGGGAGTAGCGCCCCTTAGTGTATGTCATTCCTTCTGGATAAAGGTGGTATCATGGTATGGAGCCCAGATACTTAACCTCTGTGGTTACTGCATTATTTTTATCTATGTGGTTTGTTGCGAATCGGGGATCCTCGGGAAGATCGGTGACGATCGGGGGATGGCATACGCGTGTCAGTAGTTACCTATTTTTGCAGAGGTAACCCGGCCTTGTGTTGGCAGAGATCTAACCGTAACGTTAGGTTCTCGGGTCGTCTATTCCAGGGACGTACCCATCGTGGATAGGAAGTTCCTTAGCCTGACCATTTGTTGGAAATCCAAAGAAACAATACGCGACTTGTACGGTATTAGTTGTAGAACCTGCCATCTAATATGGCAGCTATAGCAAGCATACTATAATGGTACCTATGCTGGCTAAGATTTATATTCTACTTTCGAAATGTTTTCTACACTATGCACTAATAATAATATCAAAAATGATTTGATTTTGCGTAGTAAGCATCTTTGACTATCATAAGAAGAAATCTCCTCCAATTCTGCGTTTGCATTGTGTGTGTGGTGGGAGGTCTTATGGTAGTTTCATTTTCCAAAAGCATTTCGAATTGACTTTAAAATTATCCTGTTGTTTATTTTAAAAATAAGATAACCGTTTTACGATCTCACACCAGTCACCATGACTGACTCGGAGTTTATTGTTCCCTTCTAAACTCTGGGTGCCCACCAATTTCCACACGGGCAGTCTAGAGTTAGGTTATCAGGATATTCTGGATATTCTGGAGCTTTGGAGATAAGCTGGATTTCGAGACGTAGTATTTGTATTTGATAGTATTTATTCCGCTGTGTATTCTGTATGAGGACAAGTTATATAACTGTCCATTGTTGTATATTGACTCTGATGACTGATGTATGTATAAACTGATAAAATTCTTTGTTTTAAAGATTATTCATTTATCTATTATATATTGTTCCGCTACGATATGTGAGATTCTGATATTGTCTCTGTTCTGTATCTGTTGTTGTTTTGTTGTTCTTCTTCTCTTTTTCTTCTATCTTCTCTTCCTCCTCTTCTTTTAAATATTAAAGTTTCGCGTTTTCGCCATCCGATTGTTCGGCAATTGCTACAGTGGACGTAGCAGTGTCGGGTTTTCGGAAGACGGATTTGCGGGTCTTTACAAATTTAACATTCAAATCAATTTGAATTCATTTATCGATTTCATTTAATATTCGTTAAGTAAATTTATCATTCAAAACAATTTCTATTAAATTTCCAATTCATTAAATCCATTATTTAAGTTCAACTTCATTATATCAAAACTTACAATTTAATTAAATTAAATTCATCAAATCAAATCCTTTAAATTTCAAGTCTTACAATAATTCCCATAAATCACACTTATTTCTTGTTAAAGAAATTCAATTTCACTTATTTACTTACTTAAATAATTTCCAAAACTAATTAATAAAGAACTCAATTTCAATTATTTACGAAGAAAAATTTACTTATTCAAAAGTTCAATTTTACTTATTAAAGAATTCAATTCAATTTAATCATTAAATAATTCAATCTTATTTAATTATTAAATAATTCAAAACTTAATTATTAAATCATTTCAAAGTTTAATAATTTCAAACTTAATTATAATTTCAAACTTAATTCAATCATTTCTCAAATTTAACATCATTCTTTCACCAATTACATTGTTAATATTTTATTTCAGATTATTAAATATTAACATTTCCTTTCATTAAAATTCAAATTCAACTTCATTTCAAAACCATATTATTTATTCAAATAAAATCTTCGTTTACTTTTTAAATCAAATTATTGACCAATCGGGTTTTATTAAATTTTCTTTCCTAGGTCAAAGTTCAATTTGGGTATTTATCATTTCAACCCGATTCCAATTCAATTCAAAATCAAAACATACAAAGGGAACTTTCAGTGTGATAACTGGGATGGTGTCAAAGTAAATAAACAAGCAATAGCAACAATCAATAACAATCCAATCATCAATTCAAATAATCCCGAAATAATCGTATTAATTCGCATTGTTATTTGTACGAATTAATATAATTATTTCTAGAATCTACACTATCATTTCATGCAGATTAAAGATGTTACATTACGGTTTTTCACTTGTCATCTATTTACAATTTCATACATCATCAATTTAACAACATACATTCAGTGGTTCAAAATGTAATTAAACAAATCCTACGTGTCAATAAATTCAACAGTTAAAGGGGTCATATTATACAAATGTCAGTTAATCAAATTTAACATTTAATTATCCTATATCAAGTTCAATTGCATACTATTTATCATTTTAACATTAACAATTTAACGTCAAATATAAACATCAACAATCAATCAATTATCAGCCAAACTGTATTACCATCGCATAAATAATTAACAGATAATGGTGTCAGATGTCACAGGTGAACTGATACAGGTAATAGCATATATAACAGTGTAACTAACTAACAGCAGTATATTTCAATTGTCGTTTCGATTGAAATCAAATTTAATAAATAAAAGAACGTTAATCGTGAGTGAGTGCTCACCTTTCGAGGCTAGGGAGAACAGGAGATGGCACAGATACGCACTGATACGGATACTGAAATTGAATCTAAGCAAAGCAAAATCGGCACAAAGGCGACAGTCGAAGTTGATCGGCACGAATTGATTATAACGGATCAGATCAGAACTGGAACGATGAAAATAATGGTATAAGCGAACTTATATAACCGTATATAACTATATATACATAAAGTCATACTCAAAATTTCAAACATATACTAAATTAAATATATATTTATGTATTTAAAATCCATTGTTCTTTTTTTTAACTTGTAATAATACATGCAGTAACTTTTATACTTTACATTGACCATAGCAAAATCAATACAACAGCTATATGTGCATATATATTAAAATATTCTTACCTTTATATATAAAACTGTAACCAAGTATTGTACTTAAGACATGTATATATATCGGAAGCCAACTCAGGTCTATTTGCATATATATAAACTACTATATAATGATTATAATCACATATGTTCGTATTATAACTTTAAGTCAATATATCTTATAAATCAATATATACATATTAACTTTATCTAAAACAACTTTAAAGCTTATAAGTTAACAGAGTAATATACTCAAAACTAGTATGCAACATATATATACAGGCTAACAAGAATCCAAACAAAATCTACTGTTTGCAACTGTTAAAATCTTATATAAATATACAATACCATATATATAAGCTAGCATATATATAAAATAGAAAGGACAGCCCCAACTTTGTGACATTAATACACTGATGAACTAATATTTTAGTACAGACTAGACTTACGCAACATATTGTACATACAACCAATTTATACATGCATACCCATTTTATAATATAAATATAAAACCAACTGGTCATAAACTAATATATATGAGTTTCAAGTAAAGGACTTGTATATATAAACCACTTATACATATTTATATAAATAGCCAACAGATTTTTGAAAACTAAGAATTGAAATATGTGTTAATATATATATAACAAAGCGTACACGCGAGCAGGTATATGTTCGAAATCAAGTACGTTTATATATATAAGATTCATATAGATCGCACCTTATAACTACATATACACACGAGCAGAAGACTTACGGTGCTAGGCCAGGGCGGAGAAGCAGGACAGCCGAGCTGATGGGTTGTGGTTTGAGGTGGAGATGTCGAAGGAGGTTAGAGGGGAGGGGTTCTGGAGGGCAGTGGGCCGGAGATGGATGCGGTTATGGGCGAGAAAAAGGAGGCGAGGCGGTGTTAGAGGAAGGGTCGGCAACGGTGGTGGAATAGGGCGAGATGGTGAGGGAGGTTGCGTCAGCGAAAGGGGAGGCGCAGTGATGTGGCAAGGCTAAGGGCGGAGCTCGGGCCGTGGGTATGGGTAGAGGCGAGCAAGAAAAAAAAATGGAAGAGCAGCCTTCCATGCAGTATTCATCTTCGGCAAAATAATTATAGATATATCTTTTTCTTCACGGCTGAGATTGTGAAATGTTGATAGGAGGAGAGATTGACAGAGAGCAGGTGAAGTTGCCGAATGGAAGCTTTGGTGAGAGGTTGAGAGTTTCGGCCATGAGAGAATGGAACAGGTGAAAATAATATTTTTTTTGAGGAAAGAATGCAAATTGTCAAATTTTATAATCCACTAACCAAAAGAAAGAACGTATCAAATGAAAACAAATTGAACCCAGAGGATACAGAAAGTCACGTAAAAATTCAGGGAATTATAAAAGCCAAGTGGCTATTGGCTTCCAACGGATAGATAGATAGATGGAAGGTCATAGGAAGACAAAAGATTCAAATGGTTACCGATACAAAAATTTGTTTATTGATTTCACGGCGTACCGGACCTCAAAATTTAGAAATAAATATACCGTGGTGATTAGTGCGACGAGACGATCAAAACGATATACATATATCAGTGGTATGATTGAATTATAAAAATTCGAATTTTTCTACTACGGAAAATGCAAGAAAAACACTGAAAAATAAGATCGACGGAGCCAAAGATGTCCGAATTTGGAAAAACGACAAACTAACATCTTGCTCAGAAGATGTTTTAGAATTTTTCTATGTAAAAATATTTAGGTTTCGGAAACATTTTATTTTCATCGCTTTTTAACTGATTAAATTGAAGTGAATTTACGTACGAAATAAACTTTCATAATTTCGGACGAAAATTTACCAGTAGCTATGTTTAACAAGACGTATTCCAAATATCAAATTTATATTTCAAAATTTTATCGTTTAAAATTTCACAAAATTTTAACTAATTATGTTATTAAAACAGTTGAAATTTACGGGTCGTTACACTCTCCCCCACCTCGTCCCCGAAAAGGAACGAGGTAGGAGAATAGAAACAACCAGAAAGAAAAATAGATTTGAAATACAAAATAACAATTAATTTAAACCATATAAATTCAAATTTAAATTAATTGATATTCAATAATTGATTTAATCCATTTGATTTCACTAAAATCAATCTCAACTATTTCTAAATTCATTATCTTACTATCCAATTATCCTCAATTTACAATTTCTAAAACCATAAATTTGAATAATCTTTTATTATAATCATATTTTATTTTCAACAATTTAAGTTTTTCTTTATTCCCAATTACTATTAAATTTATTCTACTTAATATATCTACTCACATATATTTAACTTATATAAATTAATTTAAACCATAAAAGTTTCGATTTAAATTAATTTACATCTATTAATTTCTTTTAAATTCAAGGTATTTTCATATGTTGATCAAATTTCAATTTATTAATTCTTTCAAAACAAATTTATTTCATTATTAACTGAGTTTACTAATTATCCTGTCTAACTCTATTAACATCTTTATAATCAAAATTTAGTGTATAACATTTATTATAAACACTCAAATTTTATTTATAAATTCAATTTATCTTATATATTATCCAATTACATATTCAACTTCTGAATGATTTAGGTAAGTTGTATTAGAATGCAGTTGAACAATATACAAATAAAATTTTCCCAATTCAATTATTCAAGTTTAAATATTTATTCCAAATTTTGGTTTTATTTATAATTAAAATCATCCTTTAACAAAATTTAAGAATTAGATTTCCGATTAACTTTAAACAATTTAGAGATATATATAATATATTTATATCAAATCAAATTAAATTTTAAAATAAGATACCTATATATATGTGAATCAAAATATACTAACGAAATTCAAATCAAATTTTTTTTTTCTTTTCTCAAAACAAAACCGTAGCAAAGCTACAGAATGGTTTCTCCACTTCGAAACTCGAAAATGAATGTCGATGATGCGGTCGTCATCACCGAAATTATTTCCCAGCGACAAAGAGAAGAGCACTGATTTCAATATTAAAAATTCTTTGAAAACGGTTTCTATTTGAAAATACGTTCAATAACATACATTTTAAAATTTAAAACCAAAGCTTGAAATCACTGGAAATTAAATTCTCAAATTCTAAATTTTAAATTCATTTAAATTTCAAATCAGTTTATAATCCATGCTTAAAAATTCATTTATAGAACAATAAGTGATAATCAATTATTATCATTTCAACAACCAATTAAATTAACTTATTAAATTTTAGAAAATTTTACTTATATATATCTATAATATATTCATACAAATTTATTCCATTTTCCAAATTTGAAAATAATATTGTGTCAGTTTGCTATGTTTAAGTGTTTTGGAAATCCTATCGATAGCGTTGATCAGACGAATCGATCGGAAACCCAAATCAACATCAACAACTCAAAAAACACAGCATATATTAAAACATTTATATATATTAGTTTACAAATACATTTCTTTGCTCGACGATACAGGAATGAATTTTCAAAATAAGTATAGGGATTCAAATTTTTGATGGACTCCAATCAAAGAGAATTTTGATTCGAATACAAGTTCGAAAGAAAGATAAGATGATTCAATTGATAGAATCGGAAGATGGATAAATTTATATAAATCGCGGCAACCTTAACCGGGTCAACCATGACTTCATAAATAAGATCGATGCAGAATTTCGAGGTAAATCGACATTCGATCTCAAGAAATGGAATTCAGGTATAGCAGGGAATAGATAGCATCGTAAACCAAGGATACAGAAATCTCCGGTAAATCGATGCCTATTATAAAGGAGTTTTGCTCCTTTACGAACCATTCGAAGATTGGCAAGACCGCCGATCTATTATAGATATCATTCAAAATGGAGATATGGGGTGTTCCAGAATTGAAAGAAGACAAATAGTGAGGGACACGAATGAATTTTTGGAACCGCAGGGAACGTTCCAAAATTCAAAGGAATCGAGTCAAAGGAAGAGATTGAAAGTCGAATGAGAGTGATCTGTAAATACATTTACCCTATATGTTGAGTTTTGCCTAGAGCTACCAAAGCTCTGATACCAACTGTAACGACCCGATATTTTGGACCATTCGCATCCATTATAAGTGTATAGGTAGACACTCATGCCGGAGTTGAATTGCTCAAAATACCGCGTTGTTAATTTAAATTTGGCAAAACTGAACATATACAGTAAATAAATAATCACATATCACAGACACAGAGTAATGAGTGCAGCGGAAATAAAAGAGATAGTAGTTCATGAAGCTACTATATGAAAATATAAAATACATCAGAGTTTACAACAGAAGAGTAATACGATACATCAGATACAAATCAGAATACATCACTGGAATCATCGAATACTGAAAGTAGAATAGATGGCTGGATCTTCAAGCAGAGCTCCAACTTCAAAGGTGAGTCTCGAATACTGGTACACTCAGTCTGACCCGAGCGTAAAGCAAAAACACAAGACACTCGAGTCAGGATTAACATTCTTATATTAATAAATCCAACTCAAGTGAAATAGCAATTGAAATATAAGTAACTCAAAGGATGTTTGGAATAACCATCCTTTAAGGATCCGTTAAACTATCTACTATGTAGTAGTGTACGATAAGTAGATAATGTCTATCAGTAATATAAAGATATCAAAATAGTGTTAAGTCATGGCCCATTCCACCCTTAACACATTTTTATTCCCAAAAGCATATACAAGACCGTAGTTTCCTCAAAACCGGAAGTCACCAGAAGGCAATCCATATACTAAAGGTACAAAACAAATTCGTAGTGGTCGCGAATAAATGGAATACAAGTATGACAAGGCACATGAGGCAATACCCAAGGTAGTGATACTACCGTTCGCCTGATCCGGACTGGTGAGAACGCAACGCCGCAGCGCCCGCAACACCGTGAAACAACACTCCCAAAATCAAGGGTGCACCAATCGACAACAAGTAATGAGTAGTTCGAAGAAGTGTGTCCACTTGAGGTAGCTAATCCTCCATTGGCCCGGCACGGCTCCTGTTTTAGTCATTTCCAATTTGACACAAGTGTCAAGGCTATCCATTATCGTTCTCTTTCTTCAGTCGTCACGTACATCATTCCAACCACTTCATTCTGGATCACCACTCCGCGTATAGTTATTAAAGTGGTTTCGGTTTAGATAGAGAGTATATCCATAACCGATTCCGGTCTCTTTAATAACTTTCGTAATTATTACACCGATTGGTCGTTTATATATTTCAAAAACCAAATCAATTACAATTTCAATCAGAGTTCGTAAATCAACATTTCATTTGTCTTTCTAAACCAATTTCCAATATTTACGTTTCAAAACTTCCAAATTCACAATTTCAAAATCTTATAATTCAATTTCAATTTCTATTTAAAACAATTCAAATATTGATCCAAGTTCGTATATAAGTTTCAATTCGAAATCATTTAAATTAACTTAAATTTAACATTCAAATCAATTTGAATTCATTTATCGATTTCATTTAATATTCGTTAAGTAAATTTATCATTCAAAACAATTTCTATTAAATTTCCACTTCATTAAATCCATTATTTAAGTTCAACTTCATTATATCAAAACTTACAATTTAATTAAATTAAATTCATCAAATCAAATCCTTTAAATTTCAAGTCTTACAATAATTCCCATAAATCACACTTATTTCTTGTTAAAGAAATTCAATTTCACTTATTTACTTACTTAAATAATTTCCAAAACTAATTAATAAAGAACTCAATTTCAATTATTTACGAAGAAAAATTTACTTATTCAAAAGTTCAATTTTACTTATTAAAGAATTCAATTCAATTTAATCATTAAATAATTCAATCTTATTTAATTATTAAATAATTCAAAACTTAGTTATTAAATCATTTCAAAGTTTAATAATTTCAAACTTAATTATAATTTCAAACTTAATTCAATCATTTCTCAAATTTAACATCATTCTTTCACCAATTACATTGTTAATATTTTGTTTCAGATTATTAAATATTAACATTTCCTTTCATTAAAATTCAAATTCAACTTCATTTCAAAACCATATTATTTATTCAAATAAAATCTTCGTTTACTTTTTAAATCAAATTATTGACCAATCGGGTTTTATTAAATTTTCTTTCCTAGGTCAAAGTTCAATTTGGGTATTTATCATTTCAACCCGATTCCAATTCAATTCAAAATCAAAACATACAAAGGGAACTTGCAGTGTGATAACTGGGATGGTGTCAAAGTAAATAAACAAGCAATAACAACAATCAATAACAATCCAATCATCAATTCAAATAATCCCGAAATAATCGTATTAATTCGCATTGTTATTTGTACGAATTAATATAATTATTTCTAGAATCTACACTATCATTTCATGCAGATTAAAGATTTTACATTACGGTTTTTCACTTGTCATCTATTTACAATTTCATACATCATCAATTTAACAACATACATTCAGTGGTTCAAAATGTAATTAAACAAATCCTACGTGTCAATAAATTCAACGGTTAAAGGGGTCATATTATACAAATGTCAGTTAATCAAATTTAACATTTAATTATCCTATATCAAGTTCAATTGCATACTATTTATCATTTTAACATTAACAATTTAACGTCCAATATAAACATCAACAATCAATCAATTATCAGCCAAACTGTATTACCATCGCATAAATAATTAACAGATAATGGTGTCAGATGTCACAGGTGAACTGATACAAGTAATAGCATATATAACAGTGTAACTAACTAACAGCAGTATATTTCAATTGTCGTTTCGATTGAAATCAAATTTAATAAATAAAAGAACGTTAATCGTGAGTGAGTGCTCACCTTTCGAGGCTAGGGAGAATAGGAGATGGCACAGATACGCACTGATATGGATACTGAAATTGAATCCAAGCAAAGCAAAATCGGCACAAAGGCGACGGTCAAAGTTGATCGGCACGAATTGATTATAACGGATCAGATCAGAACTGAAACGATGAAAATAACGGTATAAGCGAACTTATATAACCGTATATAACTATATATACATAAACTCATACTCAAAATTTCAAACATATACTAAATTAAATATATATTTATGTATTTAAAATCCATTGTTCTTTTTTTAACTTGTAATAATACATGCAGTAACTTTTATACTTTACATTGACCATAGCAAAATCAATACAACAGCTATATGTGCATATATATTAAAATATTCTTACCTTTATATATAAAACTGTAACCAAGTATTGTACTTAAGACATGTATATATATCGGAAGCCAACTCAGGTCTATTTGCATATATATAAACTACTATATAATGATTATAATCACATATGTTCGTATTATAACTTTAAGTCAATATATCTTATAAATCAATATATACATATTAACTTTATCTAAAACAACTTTAAAGCTTATAAGTTAACAGAGTAATATACTCAAAACTAGTATGCAACATATATATACAGGCTAACAAGAATCCAAACAAAATCTACTGTTTGCAACTGTTAAAATCTTATATAAATATACAATACCATATATATAAGCTAGCATATATATAAAATAGAAAGGACAGCCCCAACTTTGTGACATTAATACACTGATGAACTAATATTTTAGTACAGACTAGACTTACCCAACATATTGTACATACAACCAATTTATACATGCATACCCATTTTATAATATAAATATAAAACCAACTGGTCATAAACTAATATATATGAGTTTCAAGTAAAGGACTTGTATATATAAACCACTTATACATATTTATATAAATAGCCAACAGATTTTTGAAAACTAAGAATTGAAATATGTGTTAATATATATATAACAAAGCGTACACGCGAGCAGGTATATGTTCGAAATCAAGTACGTTTATATATATAAGATTCATATAGATCGCACCTTATAACTACATATACACACGAGCAGAAGACTTACGGTGCTAGGCCAGGGAGGAGAAGCAGGACAGCCGAGCTGATGGGTTGTGGTTTGAGGTGGAGATGTCGAAGGAGGTTAGAGGGGAGGGGTTCTGGAGGGCAGTGGGCCGGAGATGGATGCGGTTATGGGCGAGAAAAAGGAGGCAAGGCGGTGGTAGAGGAAGGGTCGGCAACGGTGGTGGAATTGGGCGAGATGGTGAGGGAGGTTGCGTCAGCGAAAGGGGAGGCGCAGTGATGTGGCAAGGCTAAGGGCGGAGCTCGGGCCGTGGGTATGGGTAGAGGCGAGCAAGAAAAAAAAATGGAAGAGCAGCCTTCCCAGCAGTATTCATCTTCGGCAAAATATTTATAGATATATCTTTTTCTTCACGGCTGAGATTGTGAAATGTTGATAGGAGGAGAGATTGACAGAGAGCAGGTGAAGTTGCCGAATGGAATCTTTGGTGAGAGGTTGAGAGTTTCGGCCATGAGAGAATGGAACAGGTGAAAATAATATTTTTTTTGAGGAAAGAATGCAAACTGTCAAATTTTATATTCCACTAACCAAAAGAAAGAACGTATCAAATGAAAACAAATTGAACCCAGAGGATACAGAAAGTCACGTAAAAATTCAGGGAATTATAAAAGCCAAGTGGCTATTGGCTTCCAACGGATAGATAGATAGATGGAAGGTCACAGGAAGACAAAAGATTCAAATGGTTACCGATACAAAAATTTGTTTATTGATTTCACGGCGTACCGGACCTCGAAATTTAGAAATAAATATACCTTGGTGATTAGTGCGACGAGATGATCAAAACGATATACATATATCAGTGGTATGATTGAATTATAAAAATTCAAATTTTTCTACTACGGAAAATGCAAGAAAAACACTGAAAAATAAGATCGACGGAGCCAAAGATGTCCGAATTTGGAAAAACGACAAACTAACATCTTGCTCAGAAGATGTTTTAGAATTTTTCTATGTAAAAATATTTAGGTTTCGGAAATATTTTATTTTCATCGCTTTTTAACTGATTAAATTGAAGTGAATTTACGTACGAAATAAACTTTCATAATTTCGGACGAAAATTTACCAGTAGCTATGTTTAACTAGACGTATTCCAAATATTAAATTTATATTTCAAAATTTTATCGTTTAAAATTTCACAAAATTTTAACTAATTACGTTATTAAAACAGTTGAAATTTATGGGTCGTTACATCGATAGAAGAGCAGTTTGCTTTTTTTTTGGTTGGTGATAACAGCAAGGCAGTGGGTTGAGGCTGTTGGTGATGGTTGATATTGATGCAGGTAAGGTGCAACTCAATTGAAATGCACAGTGAATTATGAGATGGTTTGTATGTGGAGGAGAGCACTGTGGCAGTAAAGAGTATTATGCAGTTTTGAAATGTAAATATGACAGATGTTGTAACGACCCGCATTTTTTCAATAATTAAAAACTATTAATTTAAATAAGATCTTGAAATTAAATATTGTGAGAAATTAAAATTAATCAATACTAATAATAATAATACAATTAATTTTTTTTAAAATAATAATAATAATAATAATAATAATAAATTAACTAAGTTAACCAAGTTAATAAAAATTAACTAAGTTTTGTTAAAATTAACTAAGTTTAAGTTAACTAACTTTTATAAATAATAATAATATAACTAATTTAACAAAGTTAACTGAGTTTAAATAATAATAAGAATAATAAATTAAGTTAACAAAGTTTCATAAGAAAACAAACACTTATGAAGATTCTTAGTTGATGATCTTTTGATCATTCAGATATTCTTACGAATTCTTATTAAAATTGTGTGCATCATTAGTATATAAAATCATAAACTTGTACAATGTTGTAGATGTTTGATATCAGATTTGTAGTCCTACGAATTAACATAATTGTTTATCTATACGTTGTGCTTTCACTTATGCAGGCATTGGACTTTCGAAGAGAGCAAGGTTGAACTTTTGTGGTGCTAGCTTTCACTTGTGTATGCAACAAAGAATTATGGGTAATCAAACGTTTTGTTAGCACTAGTTAGATATAACATTTATTAGTACCCGATGTGTAAATTTGTATACAAATGGTTATTGTATGTGAGTTAGGTCATTTTGTCGAAAAACTATTGTATTGGAATGGTTATGGATATTTTATTTGATTATATGGTTAATGTGTTTTTTAACTTATTTGAATATGATGATTATGTGAGTGATTGTTGATTGATATAATAGAACCAAAATAGACCACTAACAGGAAATAATAGCATGAAAAAATGTTGTAAAATAATAAACAACTTTTAGTAGCATTTCAAAAATGCTACCGAAATATATACAGTGCCGTTGAGTAAATGCAACCGTAAAACAAGGGTAAAGTTGGAAATTCTATTAGTAGCGCCAAAAGATCTTTTGTTTGCGTTTTTTAAACGCTACAAAAAGATTTATGGTGGCGTTTGAAAAACGCTGCCAAAAATGCATTTATAGTGGCGTTAAAATAAATGCAACAAAAAATCATGGATTTTTAGTCGCATGTTTTCTCGCGGCGTTTATCAAAACGCCACCAAAAGTTTTTGTAGCGTTTTTTGAGCACCACAAAAAATAAAATTTCTTGTAGTGAGAGGATGAAAGTATGTACATGATAGAGACAAGACGAAGGTGACGAACAAAGTATTATTAGTCATAGAGTGTCATGTCTAGAGTTTACAAATGTTAAAATCTTCTCAAAGTGGTATACACACATATACATTCATATTTTAAATGAAAAAATAAAGTTTTTAAAAATTGCATAGAGCAGGGCTCCAACCCGGGTCACTAGTTTAGAAGGAAAGTGCTCTAACCAAATGAGCTATGGAAATTTTTGTTTATCAACAGAATTCAACCGGCTGAATCATACCTTTCAGATGGTTGAATGCTGAAACAAAGCATAAAGTAGTATGATGTTTCAGCTGGCTGAATGGGTTCATTCAGACGGTTGAATTAGGCCTAAAAATGCCTATTTCCTTGCTATTTTGAATTTAATAAAAATCAGAAGGCTGAATTATAATTTTAGCCGGTTGAATATCTATAACGGCTAGCTTTTGAAAAGTCGCTTCTCTTCAACAAAGAGAAACATCTTCAAATTTAACAGTTGCATCTATTTCTTTTCAACGTTTTCTTTCATGAAAGATTGCAACCTTTTAATCTATATAAATAAAGTTTAGAATTCAAAAAACAATTTACCTAACTGATTTTTGTATTATTGAATTCTTATCTCTTACTCTCTGTTTTCAATTTGCACTCAAACTACATGCAATCTTTGACCATTGATCACTCTATCTTCCACATTTCTCAAGCACATTACACTATATATCATAAAGGAGAAGATTATAGGAAGATTGTACTTAATTGACTTATCAGTGCTATTTAAAGAGCATATTACAATCAGATACTTTTGTTATTTGTAAAGAAGTCTCGTTCGATTGCTCAGGCGGTAGAAGTCCTATTCGGTTGCTTAGGCGGTAGAAGTCCTATTCGGTTGCTCAGGCGGTGTAAACCTATTCCTCTGGGTTAAGTGAGTGCTGCTAGTTTAATTCTAGAAGGAGTCTAGGAATGGATGTAGAACGGGAGTTCGAACCAGTATAAAAATCTTTGGTGTCATATGCTTTACTGCTTTAATTATTTACCTACTTAATCATTATTCTGCACAAGTAGTTTATCCATATTACATGATCCTATTGCACGATCACTTTCAAAGTATTGTGAGGAGATCATCGAAACAAGAAACTTGAAAATGAAGCTTGACGAGAAACTCTCCCAAATTGGAGTGTTGAAAGAGGTCGCCCATGAAGAGGGTAAGAAAGCAGTGCTTGCGGAAGCCGACTCCCAAATCGAGGCAGCGACTGAGCCCAGTAGGGAAGAAATTAAGTGCTTATTTGATCCGCTCATTGCAGAGCATAATGCAAAGGTCCTCCTCTACCGCGACTTAACTTTCTTGGGTGAAGGTTATCTTGAGTCGCTTGCCGAGGCTTGGGATACTATCATCTAGATCAAGAAAGAGGTGCTGAAGGTGGCAGAGCTTGACGAAGGGGCACTTGCGCGTGAAGTGCTTCGAGGAAATGAGCCATCCGGCTTGGCGGCCGCAAAGCTTCAATTTGGCAGAGCTCCCACATGACCGAAGGAAAGGGAAGATGTCGTTGGGTCATTTGGTACTAAGCCCCAGGGTTCTTCTCCCGTTCAGCTGAATGGGATTTCATCTTCTCAACCCACCGAGCAACACGTCGGTTATTACCCGGAGAAGCCTGGACTCGGCATACATACTTATCTCCTACCATCAAAGGGAGTACTCCGATGACAACCAAGAGCCAACCGGATGCGGGTACCACATTGAGCCCCCCTTCTTTTTTTAAAACAAAAAAGCTGTTGTTCTTGACAAACAACGGTCGTAATCTAACATTTCCTTTTTCGAAACCTCGTAGGTCGTCTTGGTCCTGAGTCAACTTCGAGGAGCGACGTTGCCACGGAGCAGGAAGGAAAAAATGCTAAGGCTCCGGCTGTTGTAGATATCCCTAGGCCCGATGCTCAAGTGATTGGGGCGCTTGATGAGGATAATCCTAAAGACCCATCATTTGCGGAGGAGCATGATGATGTTATAGTTATGGGTGCTTCTGAGCACACTGCTGAGTTCAGCTTGAAGGAGCAGATCGAAAAAGAGGAGAAATCGAACCTCGAAGTTAAGGGCAAGCCTGATGTGTTGGAGGTTGATGATCCCCTTCGTAGGCCTCTGCAATTCATCCCTCCTGGAAGGTCCATTCCCATTGCAGTTCCTCCTCCTTCCTCAAGTACTTCTACACAGGGCAGCAAAGGGTCTCAAAAAAGCCATTCGACCGAATTGACCCCCGAAAAGTCAAAGAACGAGAGGAAGTCCAAGATATAGTCGGGGTCTTATAACATTTTGCTTAGTCCAAATAAATTAGTCCCGTGTCATTGTTTTTTCCTCTTTCTTTTTCTTTTTGGTAGCACGTGTACGGGCGTGGGCCCCGAACCTTCGGATGGGTTGTAAGGAATTTTTGGAATTGTAAATAGTACTTTGTTCCTTAGACAATCGTCGAATAAATTATTGTTTCAATAGTAGAGTAACTTTTTCCGTTCCAATCGCTTGTGATAATTTCTCCAGGTTTCGTTGATAATTTATTATGTTAATCACAGAGCTCCTCTATAGATTTCATTGGAAGTCAGCATCGATACTAAGCCGAAATCGTAACCAATGGTTGTAGTCCGTTGCTAATAGTTTGAGCATCTTTCGTTGATCTTAGACCGTAGTTCGTGGGATAATAAATGGTCGAAGGTTCTCTCGTCTATCCGCCGGTTCAAATACTTAGAATTTTTTAGTCTGCCTCGTGGACTTAGAAACTTTTCTCATGTTGTTTACAATTTAGTCCAAAATCGGGGACTCAGAGTACTCTAATCCGCACTCCGGGGACTTAAAGATTTTCTCAAGTCGTTTATACTCTAGTCCACGCTCTAGGGAATTAGAGTACTCTAATCCACATTCTGGGGACTTAGAGAATTTTTCAAGTCGTTTATACTCTAGTCCGCGCTCTGGGGACTCAGAGTTCTCTAATCCGTGCTCCGGGGGCTTAGAGATTTTTTCAATTCGTTTATACTCTAGTCCGCGTTCCAGGGACTCAGAGTACTCTAATCCACGCTCCGAGGGCTTAGAGATTTTTTTTCAAGTCGTTTATACACTAGTCCATGCTCCGGGGACTCAGAGTACTCTAATCCGCACTCCGGGGACTTAGAGATTTTTTTCAAGTCGTTTATACTCTAGTCCAGCGCTCCGGGGACTTAGAGTACTCTAATCCGCGCTCCAGGGACTTAGAGATTTTTTTCAAGTCGTTTATACTCTAGTCCATGCTCCAGGGAATCAGAGTACTCTAATCCACGCTCCAGGGACTTAGAGATTTTTTTCAACTCATTTATACTCTATTCCGCGCTTTGGGAACTTAGATTACTCTAATCTGCACTTCGGGGACTTACATATTTTTTCAATTCGTTTATACTCTAGTCCGCGCTCCGGGGACTCATAGAACTCTAATCCATGCTCCGGAGGCTTAGAGATTTTTTCATTGCAAGAATGGCTTTTTTGATTCATTCATATGAATTGCTAGTCAACCAACCTCACCAAGCAATCCTCCTTGTTCATTTTCATCGAGGGTCGGTATAACTAGTTGATTTTTAGTTCTATGTGTATGTTCGTACACCACAAATGTTAGTATTAATTAATTCCATCACATAATCATCATAATATGGAATAACGGTAGTCCATAGAAAAGTAGCTTTAAGCTTTTATTCATCATAAAAAGTAGGGGCAGAATAATTTGTCTTATTACATATCAAAAACAAAATCAACACAAAGTAAATACCTAAAACAATTATTACTAAAATGCGAAAGAAACAATCTAGGTAAAATTGCAACGCAAATGTTCGCTATTCCATGCTCTAGGAAGCGTTACACCATCAACAGTCGCTAGCTTGAAAGTTCCTTCTCCAAGCCTCCGTTGGATGACGTACGGCCCTTCCCATGTAGGGTTCATGTGCGATGGTACCGAAAAGATTTGCTTCAGGACAAGGTTGCTAACATCAAAGGTTCTTATTCCGACTTTCATATTATAGTACCGGCTGATTCAGTGCCGATGTGCGGCTGCTCTCAAATCAGCCTCCTCACGCTTCTCGTCAATAAAGTCCAATGACTCCAATAAGAGATCTTGATTTGTTCTAGGATCGTAGTAAGTTACCCGATGGGAAGGGACTTTGAGTTCCACGAGAATGACTGCTTCGGCTCCGTAAGCCAGGGCGAATGGAGTGTGGCTAGTCGTAGACTTATGAGTGGACCTATAAGCCCAGAGTGCCGTAGGAAGTTTTTACACCCACTTGCCTTTAGCCTTTTCCAAACGCTTTTTCAAGATGGACTTTATGATCTTGTTTACAGCTTCAACCTGCCCATTGGCCCGAGGGTGAGCGACTGCTGCAAACCTTTTCTCAATACGATATCTCCAAGAAAACTCCTTGAACTCAGTACTATCAAATTGAGTTCCGTTATCAGTTACGATAGTCCGTAGAAGGCCGAAACGTATTTTCCAACTTGACTCAAAGCCGAAGCCCAAAAGTTCTGCATCTCAACCGTAATGATACCAATCAGCTAGACTAGGACCGGCCTTCAGCCAGCTTCAAATACTGCCATTTTCATTGGACAAATTTCGAAATTACAAACCTCATCCGGGACCTTGCACCGGGCACCGAACATCACGCCCGGTGCTTATTTCGTGTATATGGCACCACAACCATTTCCCATGTTGCATCAATCCATGCAACTACCTCCCCCCAGCTGGTTGGTATCATTACGGTTGAGATGCGGAACTTTTGGGCTTCGGCTCTGAGTCAAGTTGGAAAATACATCGAGCGTACTTTTAGTCGAGCTGGTTATTGTTTGGGCTTTTGAAATGTTGGATTGGTTCAGTAAATTGGTTTTTTCGTGCTCGGCGGATCATCCTGTTTATTTTTTCTTGGACCTTTTCTGCTTGTTGACTTATTTCGACATTGCGGGGGTGGCCAAGAACATAAATGGGTTGTGGTCACGGTGGCATGTGAGTGGTTGTAGGTGTGTTTTATTGTTGGGCTCCCTGTTTTGTTACAGCCAACCAATGATAAACCACCATTTTTGTACTTGGAGCTTGAGATTTGATATGTGCGTTGTTGCCTTCTAATGATACTAAAAGGGAATTGTTCGTTTCTTACCTGTTTCGTTGTTCCTCACTGTGCCTTGTGGTGATGCGGGGGATAACCAATGGTTGTACCTTCTTTGTTGTTGATCGACGATGTTATTTGTCGTTGGTGAAGTTGGTCATTGAGTGGTTCCAAAGTTTTATGGATATGGCGTATTGATTAAGATTTCAAGGGTGGGTCCCCTGTTTGAATCCAAATTGTGTCTCGGTTTGTCTGCACTTTGTGAAAAGACATCGCACGATTGTGTCGTCATCTCTTTTAGTTAAGAGTGTGTGGGTCATATTGTCGGTGCCTTTAAGGACATGCTACCTGGTTGATCCTGCCAGTAGTCATATGCTTGTCTCAAAGATTAAGCCATGCATGTGTAAGTATTAACAAATTCAGACTATGAAACTGTGAGTGGCTCATTAAATCAGTTATAGTTTGTTGCATACAATGTTTTGAAAAACAAAGTTAATGACCTTCTTGGTTGTGATCGTAACTAACGGCTCTGCTTCGGCCCATTTGGTGAAATAGTCAACCGGGACAATCGCATATCTCGCACCACCCTTAGAGATCGGCAAAGAGCCAATGATATCAATTCCCCAAACTGCAAACGGGCATGGACTAACCATTTGCGTGATTTCTGTTGGCGGCGCTCTTGGGACCTTTACATATATTTGGCATTTGTCACATCGTCTCACATGATCTGCAGCGTCCCGGTTCATGATTGGCCAGTAGTACCCATAATGGAGTACCTTTTTAGCTAACATCTACCCCCCATTATGGCCACCACACTCTCCTTCATGGACCTTTTTCAAGACCTGTTTTATCTCATCATGGGCGATACACCTGAGTAAGGGAATAGAGAATCCCTTTCGGTACATAGTTCCTTCCTGCATAATATACCATGAGGCTTTACGAAGGACTTGTCGCTTTTCATTCCTTTTCTCAGGCAAGGTTCCATGCAGGAGGTATTCTTTAAACGGAGTCATCCATGACTCCCTTTCGGGTTTCATTTCTGGTACTTGATCAACTTCCATCACATTTATGCTTGGGGAGTGTAGTATCTCGACTGGAACCAAGCTCATCTGTTGTGCATCACCAGTGCTTGCGAACTTTGCCAGCAAGTCGGCTTCTCCGTTTTGCTCACGCGGGATATGCGAAATGTCATAGTATTCTATATCCGCTAATAATTCCTGAACTCGGGTAAGATATGGGGCAAGCCGTTGTCCCTTTGCCTGGTAGTCCCCTCTAACCTGGTATACCACCAGCTGAGAATCGCAAAAAACTTTGATGGATTTCACCCCGAGCTCTTTAGCAAGCTTAAGTCCAGCAATTAATGCCTCATACTCGGTTTCGTTGTTTATAGCAGGGAAATCAAGCTTCAAAGCATATCAAATTGACTGTTTCTCAAGGGTTACAAGAATGAAGCCCGCGCCAGAATAATGATCATTGGATGCTCCATCGGTATATAGCTTCCATCATATAGTAGGATTACACCGTTCCCTAAGGGCTCATCCTGCATGGTAAATTCTGCTATAAAATCCGCCAATGCTTGTCCCTGAATAGCTCTTCGAGGCAGATAGGTGATGTCGAACTGGCCGAGCTCAATGTTCCATTTAAGAAACCTTCCAAACGTCTCGGGCCACTGTAGGACCTGCCGCAAAGGCTGATCGGTATAGACGTTGATTGAATATGCCTAGAAGTACGGGTGAAGCTTGCGCGACGCGATCACCAAGCAGTATGCCAACTTCTCTATCTTTGGGTAATTTCTTTCCGCCTTCGTTAATCGTTTACTGACATAATACACTGGTCTCTGGAACCGGTTTTCATCATGAATCAAAGCAGCTCTTATGGAAAGTGGCGATACAATTAGGTAAACATACAGTTCCTGATCCACGGGCTTCGACAAAACAGGGGGCCTCTCCAGATGATTTACTAAGGCTCGGACGTGCCTTCACGGTCTTGCGTCCATTCGAAATTCCTCTTCCCTTTCCTTATCAAATCGAAGAAGGAAATGCACTTATTGGTTGCCCTGGAGATAAATCGACTCAACGCATCGACCTTCCCGTTCAGGCTTTGCACATGCTTAATAGTTCTGGGTACTTGTATGTCTCAAATGGCTTGAATTTTTTCTGGATTCACTTCGATTCCTCGTGCATTGATAATAAAGCCCAAGAATTTTCCTGACACAACACCGAATGAGCATTTCAAAGGGTTGATTTTCATGCTATAAAATTGGAGGATGTTGAACGTCTCCGAGAAGTCTCGAATTTGGTCATTTGATTGCCGTGACTTCACAAGCATATCATCCACATAGACTTCCATCGTCCTCCCAATTTGTTCTTTGAACATGCGGTTAACTAAACGCTGATAGGTAGCCCCTGCGTTCTTTAATCCGAACATCATTACTACATAACAGTATAATCCAACATCCGTGAAAAACTGGTATGCTCCTAATCTGGGATGTGCATCGGGATTTTGTTGTACTCCGAGTACGCATCCATAAATGACAACAATTCATGCCCTGCAGTCGAATCAACTAATTGACCAATTCTAGGCAGGGGAAAACTATCCTTAGCGCAGGCCTTGTTCAGGTCCGAATAGTCAATACACGTTCTCCACTTCCCATTTGCCTTCTTCACCAGCACTGGGTTAGATATCCATTCGAGATAGAGGGCGTCGCAAATAAACCCATTGGCTTTAAGTTTATCCACCTCCTCTTTAAGAACCATGGACCTCTCTGGATCCATACCTCGTCTCTTCTACTTCATAGGGACATACTTCGGATCAATATTCAATACGTGGCTCGCGATAGCAGGTGAGATCCCATAGATGTCCGAGTGAGTCCAAGCGAATACATCCAGATTCGCTTGGAGGAAATCGGTAAGTTCTCTTTTCATCGAAGGGCTAAGCTGTGATCCAATCTTCAACACACATGATGGGTCGTCGTGGCTGACCGAGACATCAATCGTTTGTTCAACCGGCGCTGCCTTGGCTTCCTTGGGTTCCTCCTCATCATCCATTGGATCTATATCTCTATAGAACTGACTATGGTGCCCTAGCCAAGGCTTAGGTGCTATTTGTCAATCTTTTGTGACCTGGATGCAGACAGACTTGTCCACATCCTTTCCCTTCTCTTTTCGCTGAGCCTCTCTTAACTCAGCCACATAACAAGCGCGGCAAGTTTCCTGATCACCATACATAACACCCACACCATTATCTATTAGAAATTTCAATGTCAAACACCACGGGACCAAGGTAGCCCAAAATTCAGCCATGGCCGGGTGGCCTAGAAAGACATTGTATGGTGAATCAACATCCAAGACAATGAATGGTAGGATCTACACCCACCTGTGTTCACCTTCTCCCAACTCAACCGGTAACTCGACAGAACTTACTACCTCGGTGGCCACACCGTTGAAACCATGTATTCAAGCTCTAGATGGTTTCAAGTCCTTAGTCTCCATCCTCATTTGATCGTAAGCTTTCTTAAAGATGATGATCACGGAACTGCCACAATCAGTCAAAATTCTTATCACCAGAGCGGGGCCAATCATGGAAGATATAACCACTGGATCAATAGTAGGGGCCTCCACTCTATCAGCATCTCTACTCCTAAACACCATATCATCCATCATAGTACGTTGTTGCTTAGCTGGGGTTCCATCCTTCGTATTCGAACAATATTCAAAGTCCACATGTTTCATTGAACTAGCGTAACGTTCCATTTCTTGCCAGCTTCTGTCTGCCGGGTGCGGTCCACCAACTATCGTGTTTATTACCAACCTCCCACCGGTCTGAGGGGGCTCCTCGGGTCGGCGTGGAGGTTGTCCTTGATTGGGATCAGACGTTCCATCTCCGCCATCCTGCGGATTCTTGACAAACTGCTGTAGCTTTTTCTGGCGAATCAGCTTCTCAATGGCATCATGAAGATGCCTACACCCGTCAGTATTGTGCCCATAGTATTCATGAAATCAGCAGTACTTCTCGGTTTGTTCCTCGATCGATTCTTTTCGGCGTGGCTTCCTATGCTGAAAAGTGTTAAAGGTAGACATATAGATGTTCTCCAGTGATGCATTCAGAGGTGTATAGTTGTTATACGTAGGAATCCTCGACTTCCACTTTCCAGGCTCCCTTTTTCAATCGGGGTTTCCTTCCCCGCTCCTTTTCTGTTGACCCAGCTTATTTTGGACATTAACCCGAACCTTTCCAGAGCTTTTGCCAAATTGCTTTGTACCACTTCTCCACTCGGCCCTGTAGTATTGCTTCTTCTAGACAATCTGGCCTCCTCCTTTCTCATGAACTGGTTTGCCTTCGTATAGAAACGTTCTAGCATGGCCGGTGGCTTCCCAGTGAGCCAATCACCAAACTTGGATTCTGGCTCAACCCCCCTTGTTACAGCCATAAGTATGGCATGGTCATTCGGGTTACTAACTTCAGTGGCAGCAACATGAAATCTTTGCAAGTAATCCTTTGGTGATTCCCCTAGAGCCTGAATTACACTAGATAGTGACATAACATCTTTGGGGCACGTGGCATGAATCCGGAACTGCACTATGAATCTCGTAGCCAGCTCATCAAATCTTGAGATCGATAGTGGGGGTAACCTTGTGAACCACATTGTAGTAATCTCGGATAAAGTTATAGGGAAGCATCGGCACTTGGTTGCATCATTCACCCTAGCCGAATCCATCAACCATTCGTACCTCATGACATGCTGCCGGGGGTCAGTTTTCCTTCATAAGCGGGCATTGTAGGCATGTTAAACCTTCTGGGATATTCAGGCTTAAAAATGTTTTCGGTAAATGGGGTATGACTCCTAGAGACTCCCCAATCATCGTTAGTCAAGCCTTGGTTTTCCCTCATCAGCTGCCTGACCATTGCGGATAATCTGGAGTCTGGATGGGGGTGCTGAGTCAGGCTCCATCCTATGTAAATGTTCTGGCTGGCATATCCAAGGCAGCTCGTGCCTTCTTGGCTTATTGTTCTCCGAATGCGTATCCTGAGGATTCACTTCATCGTCATTCTGGTGAGGTAATTGATCGGCATCCATGTGTGCTCCAGTGCCTAAGTTTTCGATTCTGACTCGAGCACGATTCCTCGGGTGCAGTTGAGGAGCAACTCTCACGGTTGAGGGATCGGTACCGACCACTAGAGAGGAATCGGCACCGACTCGGGTTTGGTGACCATGATGGTCTATCTCGTGTTGCTTCATTGCTCTAGCTCGTGTCGTTTCAATCCCGCGGTGCCTTCTCCTGTGGTGCTCGTCCGATGAGGTTGAGCTATCTGACGCCGAGTACGAAGCTAGACCTCCTCCGGTGTTTTGGCATTGTTGTTGAGCAATCTGGTTGATAAGGTTAGCATTAGCCTGGATTTGTTTGTTCAGCTGTCTATGGCTCTCCATTAGCTCCCTCATCAAATCATTAAATTCAGCTCTAGTAATGGAATCTGTGGGGTTCTGGACTATAGCAGGTTCCACATTCGCATTAGCAGTTTGGTTGCTCGGGCCCCCTTGTTGGACACTGGTGGTTTTGTTGGCATCAACATTATGGGAAGTAGATCTGGTGCACCTTACCATCTTGAATTCCTTTGCTTAGATCTGAAAAAATCTGAATAGTATATGCAACCTTCTGAAAATGAACCTGGATCTCCTTTGGGGGACTTCTTCAATCCAGTAGCAATAAAGGTGATCCTATAACCTGAGAATCGAAGTTCTCAGTGAAAGCATCAAAATGTTTGCAACCAAATTGGTCAAAAACACCCGAGAATATTTTAGTAGTGAAATAAATGAAGAAATTAAATGAAAAATGAGGAGTAACACAATATATTGCAAGAAAGAATAGCAAAACGTAAAAACAACAGGATTTATAGCGGTTTGGCGTGATTGCCTACGTCCACTCTGAATGCTCTCTTTATTGCTTTATCAATCACTTGATTACAGTTACAATTCACAAGGAATAGTTTGAATCCAAGTTAGAACAAAGAGAAATTGATTACAAGAATGGCAGAGTATTCCCTTGGTTGTTGAAAAAAGGATCCCCTCGAATGGCCCCCTGTCCCTGTATTTATTGATAAAGGCAGCCTTCAACCTGACCAATTAGGCCCACCATAAGAAATGCTTAGCCCAACTCACTATGCAGATCTATTTCATTATGTTTACCCAAGCATCTCTGTGTGCCGATCCCACAATCCTTGTATCCTACGTCGTCCTAAGTAACTTCATGTGCAATGCCGAACTGAGCAAAGCCATATGTAATGCTGACCTGAAGAACATCATGCATTAGGCCGACCCAAGCTCTTCCATACCCTTTGCTGACCCGGTCCATCATATACTATGCTAAACAGAAACAATCTGCACACTATGTCGACCGGGTGGATGTCACTCACTACGCCGACCTGAACGTTGATATGCCTTGTGCCGACCCCATCCACCATATATTCCATGCCGACCCCGTCCATCCTACTTGTTATGCCGACCCAAACACCATTATACCCTTTACCGACTAGAACTCTACTATATGCATTATGCCAACCTGATCACATCCTTTTTGTTACACCGACCTGATGGAACCCATTTGCTTTGTCGACCCGATGAATGTCACATGTTTTTCAACTTATCAGTTATCTATGTCGAGCCCTATTTCACTAAGCCAACCTTCATAATCTTGACATCCTATTTCATCCATTCGTCGACCTTATTGACACTGGGCTAAACATAGCTACTTGGAAATCACATACACTGGGCTAGACAAAGCTACTTAGAAATCACACTATGGTCATATAGATGTCGTCTCGCGACCATTCTTCCATCACCTTTGTGTAGCCAGGCCAAGGCATCGGCTAACACTAATCTGAGGGAAGCCGCACACCGAAAATGAGTTGCCCGGTATTACAACACTAAATTTCACCCAAGAACCTTAAAAATTGGCGATCTCATCCTAAAACGGGTTTTTCCTACCCCGTCACACATGAATCTTATTTGGGAAGGACCATATGTCATTGAATAGAGGCTTGGAGAACAAACTTTCATGCTAGCGACTGTCAATGGCATTACACTTCCAGGAGCATGGAATAGTGAACATCTATGACACTATTGCACTTAGCTTATTTCCTTTGCATTTCAGTTGTATTTATTTTCAAATTTTGCTTTAGCATTTGATTTTCAGAATATGTAATAAGATAGTTTTTGTTGTTCCCTTCCATTTAATGAATAAAGTTTCAGGCTTCCTCTGTATTTATGTTTGTCATTGCATTGCATGATGGTTACATAGCGAAACTGATTGGTATTGATGTGTATGAATAGGCTCCCAAAGTTTGGAATCGATCAATCGCACTAACTCTCGCTAGGATCAAACTAGATGAGCTCAGTCAACTAGTTCATTTAATAATTCCTGCCTAAACTGTGGGACTAAAATAGAAATCAAAGCATCCGAGATTCGACCGACCGCTCGCTAAATCAAAACCCCAAATTCTGGGGAGAAAATTAATTAACCAAAAAAGAGTGCGACCTGACTGCTCTCCGAAACAAATCTAAGTCCCCAGAGTGCGGACTGGAGTATAAACATAAATCGGGCGGATACCGACTGCCCGACAAACAACTCTGAGTCCTTAAAATGCGGACTGGAGTATAAACATTAATCGGGCAGATACTGACTACCCGCAAAATAACTCTATGTACCCAGAGTGCAGACTTGAGTATAAACATGAATGAATAGAAGAGTGGATTTCGATCGTTCTCTATTCCGCAAAATAACTCTAATTCCCAGAGTGCGGACTTGAGTATAAACATGAATGAATATATGAGTGGATTTCAACCGTTCTCTATTCCACAAACTCCGGCCCGAAATCGATAGGAGGAGTATAAACTCACTAAGGATGGAATTCGACCATCCGACTTATGGCCTCGCCAAATCAATATCGAGGGCAGGAGCACAGTTATTCAAAAAACCATTGAATCCTAAAGCATAACACTAAGGCCCGAGCATGGTGTTTGATACGACTCGAGGCCATAACCACATGGAGGCCTCAGGATGGAGATGATGGATTGTTAACAGAATTCACAAGCAACGAATTACAAGTACATTGAATGAAAAGTAATCATTCAACTACTTAAATAACAGTTCACGCAAAGCATAGCAGAAAACAAAAGCTTTTATTTACAAAATAGGTGCCGAAACTTCAGTACATGTTATTTCAAAAGATCGGGATTCATACCTGTACAACTACAACTAGTGAAAGAGACGATTATGCAAACTATGTACATTGAGCTGAAGTAGTAACTACTTCTTTGACTTTCTTTCCCTTTTGGATTTCTCAGGGGTAGAGCCGCTTGTGCTTCTCTTTCGGGACCCTTTGCCGCCTTTGGCCGGAGAACTTGAAGAGGTAGGAGGAATTTCATCAGGGGTTGACCCAACCGATGGGATAATTTGCAATGGCACCAGATTAGGATCATCGACGTACACTTCGGTAGGTACAATTTTAACCTTTCTTTTTAACAGTTCTTCCTTTTCTATCCGCTCCCTCATACTGGTCTTATCCGTGTGTTCTGAGGCACCGATAATTATTATGTCATCAAATTCGTCAACCGAGAGTGGATCCTCAATCCTATCTTCATCAAGGGCATCGATGACTTCAGCATCGGGTCCCGGAACATTAGCAGTAGCTGGGTCCTTCACCGTTTCCTCATGTTGTTCTATGATAGCACCACTTCTGGGACTTTGACCAGAGCCCGAATGACCTGTAAAATTTGATAAAATAGGGAGATTAGCTTAAAGCCATTGCACGTTAAGAACGAAAACTTTTCATATACTAAGGAGCAAATCAAAATACCAGCATATGGTTGACTATCCATCATTGCCGGGGTGCATCCTTCTAAAATAGAAGATAACATCTTGGGTTCAAAGCCGGGCCTGTTCGGATCATAACCGAGATCCTGTTGTGTATCAAGAGAAGTTGATGTTCCAACTACTTGGGATGAAGAAGGATCTTTAGGATTGGTCCCTGAAGACCCGGCAATATTCTCTCTTCCTTCAGTAGGTACAAAAGCATTGAAAAATCAAAGTTTTGCTGCATCTAGATCTGAAGGCTCATTCCCACGAAGAATTTCCATCACTAACTCTTCCACGTTGAGTTCAACTTTGCCTAGCTCTTTCTTCTTCGTCTCAACAATGTGCTCTCAAGCTTTAGCGAGCAATTCGAGGTAACTTTCATCGAGAAAGATTAAGTCGTGATGGATCAGGAGTTTGGCATTGTATTCAATAATCAATGGATCGAATAAGTCCTTAATCTCATTCCTTTCGGACACCATCGTAGCTTCCACTTGAGAGTTAACTTGTTCGGTCATCTCTCTCCGGCCCTCCTCTCGAGTTTCTTCTTTAAGAGCTCCGATTCTGGTGAATTGCTTGTCGAGTTTAACCTTTAAGCTTCTAGCCTCAACAACTTCCTCGCAGTATCTCTGTAATTCCTCTTGAGCCTTAATTTTTTTCTCCCTTTCTTTCTTTAAAAGTTGTTCAAGTTTCTCGATGCGGCAAGTAAGAGCTTTCTCTTTATGCAAGGAATCCTTTTCTAAAGTGAGTACCCCGCTACGATGGAGTGCCGCATCGATTTCCCTTTGGTGAGTAGCTTCCAAACGGGATACTGCCTCTGCCATTTCCTTGGTGTTCTTCTACGCTTTAGCAAGTAGGGTTTTAAATTCTAGCAATTCAACATCATGATGCTTCATTATATCTTTGTCGTGTATAGCTTCCAACTTGAGGCAGTCTATCTCATGTTGTCGCTCGATAGAAACTTCAGAGACTTTCTCTACCAAGTGTATAAATGATTAGTGCTGCACAAATACGTCGTTCACGCACCCAAGAGAACTTTCCTTGGCATGCCCTAGGATTATATGAATAGAAGGAAGGAATTTGAGGCCATTAAAGCAAATCTTTGGAAAAGTGGACTTGAGCTCGGCCAACTTCTCTGCTATGGAAATGTCAGGAGCAGTGGCCGACAAAGGTGCTTCGGAGGTAGCAAGAGGATGTTTGCCTGAGCGGCGCTCACGAGATTGTTTGGAGCTTAAAGAGCCGGAATGTGGCTCGTGAGACGCGGCGATATGAGGACCACGGTAGGAAGGCTTCGAACATCCTTGTCGAGATGTTTGGGATTGGGATTTTCGTTTGGAAGAGGAAGAAGATTCTCTTGAATGATAATTCTTATCTCATCCCTCGTACTTTTCCCTACACCGAGTAGACTCTAAATCTCGGCTTGATCGGTGGTATGCAAAAGAACTTCTGAGGTGATTAAATGCTCTCGATTGAGACATTGCACCTGTAAAGACCAAATGGGAGTGTAATAGTAATTGTCGCATGAAAGATCGATAGAAGTGTATAGTGAAGTGCGTGTGGTTTTGAGTGTCCTAGTGTTCCCACTAAAAGACCGTTAATAATAGCTTTGCTCATCGGCATTTTCTCTCTTTTGTCCGAAGGTTGGATGCCTTCGCCACTTCTGGTGGGAGATTTAAGTCCTTCTACGTTAAGGTTTGAAAAGTCATAAGACATGATGTAGTTCGAAATTTGAAGATTAGAAAATCCCTTTAATGAGCCGTCCAATTGTTGTGAGTACGGTTCCTCTTCAACCGGAGCAATAACAAAATCTGGGTCCGAGGTAGTTTTTCTTCTGCGAAGCCTGTACGCCAACCTCTTCTTTCCCTTTGTAGGTGTTTGGGATTGTCCGACAAGCGATGGTTCAATCTTTGGCTCTTTTCCGTGGCTTTCATCAACATCTCCTGGCTTCTCGGCTTGAGAATCCATAATCTCACCCTCCTCATTATCCTCCCGAGTTCCCTCGGCACGGGGCATGATGGGGTTGAAAGTATCCCTCTTTTGTTTTATGACTTTCCTTAATAATGCCGTGTTAGTCCTTGAGATGATGGTTTTGATGACAACAACCTTAGAATAAGATTATAAAATATAAATACTAACATTATAGTTTAGATATATATGTATATGCAGGATTTAACCATGCAGGTACAAAGGATGAAGACTGTACAGTATAGAGATTCAAGATATCAAGATTGAAGACTCATGAGTATCAAGATTATCAAGAGTTCAAGATATCAAGATAAGTATTGAGTCTAGAATTATGTTAAAACTTCATAATAGCACTGAAATATTCACTCCAATTTTCTTTTGGGATGGAACCCATTTCTACCCTTTTAGTGGCTTACAAACCCATGACAAGTAGCTTACAAACCTATGACAAGTGGCTTACAAACCCACGAACATCCTGGTTTTGTACAAGTTCTCGAGTCCTGATGTGATGAGATATTCCGCAGGAAGAAGCTTGCAAAACTACTTCAAAATGATTTTCAAAACTACTTCAGAATGATTTTCAAAACTGCTTTTCAAAATGTTTTAGCCTTAAAAATTATCTTTTCAAATGATTTTCAAAAAGATGTTTTAGCCTTAAAATATTCTTTGTTTTTGTTTTTAATAAACTCTTGTTTTAAACTTTGTTTGTTTTAAACTATCTTTTAATTATAATATATTTATACTTAGATTTAAATATAAAATTATAGTAAAATTTTATATATATTATTCTCTATATTTATCTATGTATTTTATCTATAATCAAGTATATTTATAAAGTTTAAATAGTTTTTAATATAAGATAAAGGTTATTTTCAAAGAAAATCAAATCTTCAAAAAATGCTTTAGGATGTCGACATGCCCTAGTACCCCATGTCGACATAGTGACAGTTAGATTCAAAAATTTGAATTTCAAAAGAAGTGTCTATTCACCATAACCTTTCACGAATGGACATGGTTGTTGTTCTTCTATAAATATGGGTTGGTTTCGATGAATTTTATATCTGATTTTCTGGTTTTTCACTTCTCTTCTTCTTCCACATTTTCTTATTCAAAATCCTATCATCACTCTGCCGAAATCAACATTGAATCTAACTAGATCATCTCTGGTTTGATTCTCTATCACTATCTCAACAAGATCCCAATGCTATTCAGAGTTATAGGCTTTCTTTGTAATCAATAGAGTAAAAGGTGTGATTGTAGCCTTGGAAATCAATCAAGCGAGAAAAGATGTGATTGTAGCCTTGGAAATCAATTGGGTGAACTTGTTGCCCCGAAAATCAAGTATCTCTACCCAGAGGATTGCGATTCAGGAGGGTGTACCTCGTGGCCTTGAAATTGAGGGTTGTAATTGTTGAATTGCTTTTGAAAGGAAATCCGTACTTAGTTGTGCGGGACTGGATATAGGGTAACTCCGAACCAGTATAAAATCCGGTGTGTTCTTTCCTTTACTGCATTTACTTTATTTCTGCATCTGTGATTATATCTGTGTCTGAATATTGCATACATTTGTGTACAAATCAACAATAACTAAAAAGGATTTAGTAATTTCTTATAAACACTATTCACCCCCCCTCTAGTGTTCATTCTAGCCTTAAGATCCATATTCCGCATTCCTCACATTTGGTATCAGAGCAAGGTTTTCAAAAGTTTCATAATCTGATTTTTGAAAAGTTTTCAAAATGGCTACCAACACTGGTACTGTTACTAACACTAGTATCCCTAACACTAGTTCATTTGTAGAAGGTCAATCTACTGTCAGACCACCACTTTTTAATGGCAGTAACTATGCATATTGGGCATGTAGGATGAAAATATATTTACAATCTATAGGATTAGATACTTGAAATATCACACAGAATAAATATTCTAAACCCACAACTAACTTTGCACAGTGGACCACTGAGCAAAAGGCTGTTGCACAAAATAATTCTAAAGCAATGAATATTCTGTTTTGTTCACTTGATAGGAATGAATTTAATAGAGTGTCAGTTTGTATGTCTACATATGAAATCTGGAAAACTTTGCAAGTGACTCACGAAGGAACAAGCAAAGTTAAACAGACCAAAATTTCCATGCTCACAAATCAGTTTCAGTTATTTAAAATGAATACTAATGAGTCTATTTTCGATATGTATAGTCAATTTCAGGATATTGTGCATTCTTTAATATCCTTGGGAAAGGAATTTTCGAAAGAAGATCAAGTCAGAAAAATTTTAAATTCTCTCACTCCAGAATGGGATCAAACGACACTTGCAATTAAAGAGGCAAATGACATCAGTACCTTAAAGATAGAAGAATTGATTGGAAATCTAATGTCGTTTGAAGTCCAAATGATCGGGAGAAGAGAAAGCAAAGAATCTGAAAAGAAATCAATGGCATTCAATGCATTAACCGACGGATCAGACTCAAACAGTGATAATGATGAAGAGATAGCATTTATGACCAGGAATTTTCGGAAATTCCTGAAATACAGAAAAATGAATAATCTCAAGAGAAACAACTATAAGAATTCTGGAAATCAGAATGCAGTGCCAAACAATGTCAAATGTTTCAACTGTGATGAACCAGGCCATATGAAAAGAGACTGTCCGTATCCAAATAGGCAGAATCCTCCTATAAACAATGATTTAGTAAAGAAATGGAAGCGTGCATTTACTGCTGCTCTAGATGACTCAGACTCGTCCTCAAGTGATGATGATCAGAAGACAGATAATTCAAATTTGTGTTTCACGGTAGTTCACGACTTCAACGAATTCAAGGAAACGGACTCAGAAAAAGGTACACATTTACAATAAAATTGATTGAAATTGCATGCTTAGAATTAGATGATTGATTGCTTGATTGATTGATTTTGAATTGGTGTGTTGATTGAATTTTAAATTAATTTTTTATTATCTTATTATTATTATAATTTTATTATTATTTTTTAATAATATAATAATATTTTCTGGAATATACTATAATTCTAATAATATTCAAGATATATATATATATATAGACATTAAAATAATAAGTATATATATATTAGAATACTTAGGAAAAATAAATCATAGAAATTCATAGGCATATGTCGACATGGTCCCTACCCTGATGTCGACATAGGTACAAATTTTGAAATTCAAAATTTGAATTCAAATGCTTGAATTTTCCTCAACCATTTCACTTCATTCAATACTCTGAAAAGGCATCTTTTGACCAAAGAACATGTCTTTCAAAAATCTATTTATTCACTATCTTTTATCACAACTTTTCACTTTCAGTTTCAAATTCAAACTCTCTCTTCAAAACTTCAAGCTCTCTACTCTCTACTTTAATGGCTTCTTCAAGCAACCCCTCCACCATGAGACTTTCCAGAAACTTGAAAGAGCAACTCCTCAATAATCCGGAGGCCATAAAAGCATACATCAATTATGCTAATTATGGAAAAGTCCATCCCAGAAAATTTGCTATTTTCCAAGATTATGCTTCTTATGAAATTGATTCTCTTTTTGCAAACAATCAAATTCTTAGTCTTGTTGATTCTTCTCAAAATGATTTTGTTTGTTACCCAAATCTTGTTAAAATTTTCTATGCAAATCTCAATCGAGAATTTTATGAAGGAAATGATAATGAAATTTGGAGTGGTGTCAAAGGCACTAAAATTGTTTTGAATTGTGATCTTTTGGGTGCCATTCTCAATCGCAAAAGCACGGGAATGGATCTTTCTAGTTTTCAAATCGATGAACATGATCGTGAGACATTTCATCATATCTTTGAAGGAGATGAAAACTTTGAATTTAAAAACCGAAACTTTCGTCCTAAAGCAAGAATTGTCAATCTTCTTTTACAACATAATTTGACCTCAAGATCGGGAAATTTTAACAATCCTACTTCAAAAGTGTGCAAAGAACTTTTTGCTATTTTCGAAAATTATGATATCAATTGGGCGCAAGTTATTTTGGATGAACTTCGTCCTAAAAATTTTGAAATGGGAGAAAACACTTTATATCATGGAATTTACCTTACTCGGATTTTCAACTATTTTGGAGTAAATTTCAAAGGAGAAGAATTTATTTCAAGAAAAGTTTTTAATATTTCAAACATTTCTCTCATGAAAATCCCATATGTTTTTCAACCTTATGAGAGTCTTGCCGAAAAAGAAGAGCGTTTGGCTCATGAAGAAATGGAATAGGAAGAGGAAGAAGAAGAAGGGGATGAAATGGAAATAGAAGAAGAAGAAGAAGGTGAGACATCCCTAGAAAGTATTGATTATCCCTCCGATCCTACCAACAAAACCCTTCTCAAAAACCGAAAGATTATTATTGAGAATCAACGGGTTCTTAAAAGATCCGTTAGTAAGAAGTTGGACAAAATATCATCCAAGATAAACAAGTTTTTCTCCAAAGTCAGCAAGAAACTTAGATTATCTTCATCTTCATCATCCTCTAACTAGTTCTATATTTTCATATCATGTCGAATTAGTTTAAGTTTGTTTTAATTTGAGTGTTTATGTAGTTGTTTATGATTAATCATTGTATCACTCTTCTATGCAATGAAATTGAATTTCTATTTTGTTATCTAGCTTATCTTATCTCTTGAATAAATGTTAGTATATTATATAAATATATATATACACAATTATTCACAAAATCAAAATTACCATCAAATTTCACTTCCTTATGTCGATATACCCTCTATGACCATGTCGACATGTACTGGTCAGAAATGACACTTCATTTTGAATTTGAAATTTGAATAACTACCATATGTCTATTCATTTCAAATGAATTTCTACACCTATATATACCCATTTCTTCCAGAATTCATTAGTGAATATTATTTCTTATCTATTCTATCTCTCATTCTTCTCTCAATTTCAAAAATGGCTAATCCAATTCATAACTTATCCGAGAATCTTGAAGAAACTCTTAATTCATTCAAGAATATTCTCTCGTTCATTCTTCGTAACCAGCGACACTTAGAATTGAGTCAAATGCAGATAATCAAGGAGCAAGAAAGGCATTTCGAGGCAATTCGATGGATGATTTCTTCCCTGCACAAGGATGATAACGAAGCACATCCTCCTGTCTCTCTCACAAATGACAATGAAAATTGGTATGCCATCAAAGCAGACCCTATTTTCGGAGAAGAAGGATGGGTGGAAGTTCCTCGTAACGTTTAATTTGATTGCTTTATTTAATTTGATTACTTTGTTTGAATTGATTGCTTTGATTGAAATTGTTTGTTTTGATTGATTTGATTGACACTTAGTGTGGATTGAAGAATGTATAAATTTACATTGATATATTTATAATCGTTGATTGAATATCATGTCTATAAGTATAGTTATTTCTTAATATACTCTATTATATAGTTTATTAATGCAGGTACTTGAGTACAAGAATGAGGGGGAGTTATATAGTTTAGAGTTTGTTTTTGTTGATGACAAAGGGGGAGAAATATAAAATAGGGTAGTTAGGCATAGATTAAGGGGGAGTTATTAGATTTAGGGGGAGTTATTAGGATAGAAGTAATATTTTATAAACAAAGGTTGTCAACATCAAAAAGGAGGAGATTGTTAGTCCTTGAGATGATGGTTTTGATGACAACAACCTTAGAATAAGATTATAAAATATAAATACTAACATTATAGTTTAGATATATATGTATATGCAGGATTTAACCATGCATGTACAAAGAATGAAGACTGTACAGTATAGAGATTCAAGATATCAAGATTGAAGACTCATGAGTATCAAGATTATCAAGAGTTCAAGATTTCAAGATAAGTATTGAGTCTAGAATTATGTTAAAACTTCATAATAGCACTGAAATCTTCACTCCATTTTTCTTTTGGGATGGAACCCATTTCTACCTTTCTAGTGGCTTACAAACCCATGACAAGTGGCTTACAAACCCACGAACATCCTGGTTTTGTACAAGTTCTTGAGTCCTGATGTGATGAGATATTCTACAGGAAGAAGCTTGCAAAACTACTTCAAAATGATTTTCAAAACTACTTCAGAATGATTTTCAAAACTGCTTTTCAAAATATTTTAGCCTTAAAAATTATCTTTTCAAATGATTTTCAAAAAAATGTTTTAGCCTTAAAATATTCTTTGTTTTTGTTTTTAATAAACTCTTATTTTAAACTTCGTTTGTTTTAAACTATCTTTTAATTGTAATATATTTATACTTAGATTTAAATATAAAATTATAGTAAAATTTTATATATATTATTATCTATATTTATCTATGTATTTTATCTATATTCAAGTATATTTATAAAGTTAAAATAGTTTTTAATATAAGATAAAGGTTATTTTCAAAGAAAATCAAATCTTCAAAAAATGCTTTAGGATGTCGACATGCCCTAGTACCCCATGTCGACATAGTGACAGTTAGATTCAAAAATTTGAATTTCAAAAGAAGTGTCTATTCGCCATAACCTTTCACGAATGGACATGGCTGTTGTTCTTCTATAAATAGGGGTTTGTTTCAACGAATTTTATATCATATTTTCTGGTTTTTCACTTCTCTTCTTCTTCCACATTTTCTTATTCAAAATCCTATCATCACTCTGCCAAAATCAACATTGAATCTAACTAGATCATCTCTGGTTTGATTCTCTATCACTATCTCAACAAGATCCCAGTGCTATTCAGAGTTATAGGCTTTCTTTGTAATCAATAGAGTAAAAGGTGTGATTGTAGCCTTGGAAATCAATCAAGCGAGAAAAGGTGTGATTGTAGCCTTGAAAATCAATTGGGTGAACTTGTTGTCCCAGAAATCAAGTATCTCTACCTAGAGGATTGTGATTCAGGAGGGTGTACCTCGTGGCCTTGAAATCGAGGGTTGTAATTGTTGAATTGCTTTTGAAAGGAAATCCATACTTAGTTGTGCGGGACTGGATGTAGGGTAACTCCGAACCAGTATAAAATCTGGTGTGTTCTTTCCTTTACTGCATTTACTTTATTTCTGCATCTGTGATTATATCTGTGTCTGAATATTGCATACATTTGTGTACAAACCAACAATAACTCAAAAATATTTAGTAATTTCTTATAAACACTATTCACTCCCCCTTAGTATTCATTCTAGCCTTAAGATCCATATTCTGCATTCCTCACATGTCGCACTTCTAGGAAGTCTAATACTATGGCCCTATTCCAATATCCCAAACAAGGATAACAGTTCGTCGGTTACGAGAAGGTTCAAAGGGAGTAGCGCGTATGGCAGTGATGGCTTTAAAAAAATCAACCTCTTTAGGACGTGGGTGAACACCTGAATGAACTTCGGATGTTAGTGGATTCAAAGAAAAAGTTATGACTTGGATCATTGAACTTGACAAGAAAGTGAAAGTAATACTTAAGTTCTTGTAGCCATCGTCTTGCAAATCCAAGAGGGCATCGTACGTAGAACCATTCATGCTTAAATAGTGAAAGTTTGTTCCAAGCCCCGTCAGAACTTGGTAATTTGGCGAAGGTTCAAGAAAGACATAAGAAGGGCTTCCCAATCATCGTTTGAAGTTATAGATAAATCTTATGTCTTCAGGAGTATGCAGACGAAATAAAACGTTCATGAACAGCAAGAAGGTTCCATAAATAAAAGCATAACTGTTGGGATGAATTTGTGTAGGGCGATCCTAAGATATCTTAACATGTCTCGGACAAACAAATTGAAGAGCGGCACGCATCCAGCCCAACACATAAACTTATTGCAAGCTGTATACCCTACTGGCGGTAAGTGAGGTCTATCTTGTCTTGAGGGAACCAAGACCTCCCCAAACGGAATTCCGTGGATAGAGCATAACCAACGAAGAGCAGGTTTGCCAGTTCAAGAGGCCTATGAATCCACTGGATTATCGAGAAGAATAGCACCCTCTATAGCATCAGGGGCAGGGCTTATGTCCTCCAATGGAAGGACTGGGATATTAGAGAAAATATCAGCTTGTGGATTAGAAACTTCTGTTTGATCCGCATGATGGCTTGGAGAAGGGTTGCCGGATAAAGATGCGGAACTTTACTTCGCTTTAGATTCAATGTGTCATAAATTAGAAGACATGTCAATAGAATGCTTCGAACATCTGGGATCTATATCAGCTATACTCAATAGATAACCGAGATTAGAAAAATAACCTGTTCCCACCATGCTAAGTGTGAACTAGTATAGTGCAGTGCAGTATGTAATAGACATAAATAATTTAGAATCAGAAAAGCGAAATAAAACGATGAGACTTGGGAGTTTTGTCCAGAGAGACCGTCACCGCCGACCATCTCAACTGGCAAGAAAATTGATCGGCAACGAAAGCTTTGGGATCGACTATCGGCACATCGAATTAGGAAATCTGTTATGTAAGTTCATTAGCAAGTTTATCGCTTAGTCCAGAAAATTCTGGAAGTTTGGTTGATCAATTCAAGTTTGACAGTTCAAGTATGCATGTTATATCGTTCATTGTCATCGTATGTTAAAGGTCAATAAGGCAAACAAGTGTTTATTGTTTGAATGATTTGAGTTGGATGGATTATAAGGCATATGTCGATCCCTAGTGTCCACTACCGATCCCTTTCCCAAGAGCAATCATATCAATCCCTTCAATGGACCACAACCACCGATCCCTCCACCAAAGGCCTTTATAGAACCCTATCCCAGAGTAAGGAATGCCGATCCCTTTCCTAAACATCCTCACCGATCCCTCTCCATAGCTAGACCAACCGAACCCTCACTTCTCTTATCCTTTTCTTCTCGCAACTAATCTAACTAAACAACCGAACCCTCACTTGTCGATCCTTGCCACTACCATTTCATCATAAATCGAACCCTGCCTTTCTCCACTTCTAACTCCTTCTCCACCAAAGTCCTCCACTGAACCCTCATCTCTCTTCTACCTCTCCTATTTCTACACCCAATTCAACCCACCAAACCACTACTCCAGCAATCGTTCACCTCGCCAAGATCATTCGCCATCCCTACCTTAAACACTAGCTAACAATTTATGTCAAAGATTGCATAACTAAAGGAAAGCGTTGCCAAATTTACCTATATAAGGACATGGAGATGCAAATTTAAATAGGGACAAGCATTTGAGGATTATCAAATCGTAAGCGAAAGGAAGGCAAGTTTGCGGGATTGCTAGAATCGCAATTGGATTTGAGGTCGAAGTAGGGGAGCCTAGGTTCGGAAGGGAAGTTTTGTGCAAAGGCAAGTAAAAGAGAAAAGTGAAGGAGGAAAAGGAGAAAGGCTCGTGTGTATATATATATATGAATGGAGAAGGGTTCGACCATAAGAATGTTGAACGAGTAATAAGGGAACAGGGGTCGGTATAGGAACCTGCCGATCCCTATTTGCATAGCTCCATTGATCGATAGGAATTATGAATGTCGATCCATGTAGTTAAAAAAGAGAGAATGATAGTGAAGGTTTGTTGTAACGACGAACATACACAATATTATAAAAATTGGCAACGAACAGTGAGCGTTCAAACACATCTGAGAACAAACGACAGAAACGTGTACATGAATATACATGTGAGTGATTTAAAAGTTCAACCTTTTGAAATCAAAAGAAATTGAAAGCAAACCTGAAACCTTCAAGCTCGAGGCTAGACCAGATAATAAAAAGTTTATAAGTCTCACATGACCGGATTTGTATATGCTTACGGAATATGGCACTGGACTTATATTATTGTAAGTCGACCTAGCGTCATAGCAAGGAATGGAGGATTCAATGCCTTGGAAAATGATTTGACAAAGGAATAGCGATCAATCAGGAAGCTAGATGGACTTCTTTCCGACAATTTAGACTTGTTTCGATTCAAAGCACGTCATGTTACTCACAAGACGTACTTGGGGGGGGGGGGGCAAGTGTTACCCAGTATCATGATCCGGCTATATTGGATTGATTGCGCAAGATAGATTCGATTGTTATCAAGAAGGATTATCACAGAGTAATGGCTGTAGGACCCGAAAGTAGAGTTCAGATGGTTATATGAAGCTAGGATTGAACGGAGTTGGCAGATAGATTATGCAGGATGCCAGAAATATGGAAATTAGATTGGACAAGCAAGGGATCAGCATAGCTTAGTAGTATTAGAGGGATCGGCATGACATGGTGGAACTCCATGGTCGGCATAACATGTTGGAACTCCATGGATCGGCATGACATGGTGGAACCCCATGGATCGGCATGAATGAAGCAATCAAGGGATCAGCATGAATGAAGGTGTGTGCATCGGCAAGGTTAGTTAGACGAGGGGTTGGCATGGAAGAAGCAATGGAGGGTTTGACATAGGTGTTGGTGCATGGATCAGCATAGTTTATTAGTTTGAAAAGCTATGTTTCAACTCGTAAGCTAGGGATCAGAAAAGCATAAGAGGACTCGGCAAAGGTTGATAGTTAGTAATGGGTTGACATATCTGAGTAAACCAAGGAGGGATAGGCACATGTTATAAACGAAGTGCATTCTAGCATTCGACAATCAATATCTTGAGGTCCCACAGTCCAAAGCAAATGGAATTTGGAGAGCAAGGTATATGGACCCTAGGGATCATACCGCATGGATCACATGTCAAAATGGCTAAATGATGAGGGATCAGCATAATCCATTTGGAGGGTTCGGCAAAAGGTAACTTACAAGTGGAGTTGAATCAAAGATCCATCAGTTGCATAAGCTCCACTAATCCAATCAACATGATATTTGAAGAGCTAACATATCTAAACATGAAGAAGCCACATAGGGATCGCTGCCCAAGAATCAACAAATGAAGGGATCGATATCGTTCCCTCTTCATTGGGATTTGGGCCGAGCGACCCCTATGGTTGGCCCATATGGATAAGAAGGTCCTATAGTCGAAGTTTCAGAGTGATTGGTGGTCACCTTCACCTATAAATACTGTCCTAAGGGGTCATTACGAGGATCTTTACGCTGCTGGTTACATTATTCTTTATTTTAATTGAGTTTTCTCCTAATTTCTTGCTGTTTGCTACTATAATCAAACTACTTTTGAATCAATAAGGAGAATTTTCAAAGTGGACGTAGGCATATAACATCGAACCACTATAAATTCTTGTGTTCTTGATTGTTGCTTTGATTTGCTTGTTAATTTATTCTATTCCTCTGTTTTCATTTTACTTTCTTCATTTACTTCTCTACATAAATCTATTCTTGGGCGCTTGTGACAAATTTGGTTGCAAACAAAAATATACTATTAAAAATTAAAAATCATACAAATTAAATGGTAAATATTATTTAAAATATATTTCTGGAATCAAATTGCATGTTTTATGTTAAATAAAATTTTCAAGAAAATCATATTATATATAAAGGTAATTTCAAAATATTTTGTTTTTTTATTAATTTTAACTTAAATAAATAATATATAATGTTCATATATTAAAAAAAAAATATTGTCCAAGAGTTTTAGATGTGTATAATTTTTTAAGAATTTTAATATATATATATAATGTGAATTAATAATTTATTATTAGGTTTACTTGATAAAATCATTTAATAATACTATTCTAATAATAAAATAATAATTTATTCTCGTTAGGCTGTGAACAATAAGAATACTTTCGTACAATTTTTTTATGCATATATATGTGTGTATATAACCATCAACATGTGATAATACAGTAACATACCGATTCTTGATATGGTCTACCTAGCTAACATTTGATTAATTGATTAAATAAGCAATTAAAAATATTAATAAAGCAAAACTATACCTTTCGCCAAGGTCTAGAAATCTCACTTTGAAATGATAAAATGGCTCCTTGTGTTGAATTCTAAGTTCTAGAGTTATTAGCTTTCCTGAACTGCTTTACCATCGACGATCAAATCGAAGAGTTTTAATGTTATTTGTACTGGGACATTTGGTGGTTTTATATGGCATATTTCTAGACGATATTTGTAGGTAGAAGGAGGAGCAAAAGTGTGTTTAGAATTGGTGTAAATGTGGCATATAAATAGGAAGTCAAATGGAGAGAAAAGTGGATCACATCCTTATTGCTCCCTTACCAATTCTACTCTTTTTAACCATTCAAATGCATCCCTCTTTTTCCAACATTTGGATGGCCTAACCAAGCTATTTCTAGCCAAAATATGCATGTCCTATATGGACCTCAAAACTATTTCAATCTCGAAAAATCTGCATTGCATTTATATCCAAATTCAATGCGTACCGATATCATATATCAATCAATATACTTATAAACTATTATAAATACACTGTTTAACATTGTTCAACACATTAAATACAAAATTTTATAATTAATATTTCATAAATATTATTAATTTAATTAATTTATAACAATTACAAATTAATAAAATCAGATGATAAAAGGGGTATTCATCATTTCGGTTGTGTGGATTTTTGGTGTAAATTTGGACAGCGATTAATATCAAACTATTCAAATGTTAATGTTCACACGTCACTTAGCAGACGGAGTGACACTATGGTCAATATCAATACACAATCTTAACGATCCTTCCAGTTTCTTCACGAATAATGCTGCTGCTCCCCATGGCAAAAAGCTTGGTCTAATAAAATTCTTTCCTTCTAAGTCCACTAGCTGCACTTTAACTTCTTCATCTTGGTAGGTGTCATTCGGCTAGGTGGTCTACTCACGGGTTCAGCTCAGGACATAAGATCTATTCGAACCTTGATAATTTATTTTGGTAATAGTCCTATAATAGGCTCAAAAACATCTATAATTCTTTTACAACATAAACCCAGTTTAACTCCTCTTCCAATCCTATGGCACCCGGTAAATCATAAACTTTTGGACTCAAATTCTCAACTGAGTATATAATTTGGTCACTACTATCAGGGTGTCTCAATGATAATTTTATATCTAGGCAAAATATCCTAGCATCACATCTGCTCAACCAATCCATAAACAAAATAATCACAAAACCCACAAAATCAAACACAAACAAGTTACAGGCAAAGTATAACCAAGCAACTCAAATTCTAGATGGTTACATTTCATCCCTAGAGTTGCATACCCTCCTATTGGATTAGCTACCCTTAAGGAAGAAACAAGGTATGATGGTTCTAATTCTAACTTATCTACCAAACACTGAGAGATAAAAGAATGCAATGCACATGTATCAAACAATACTACAAAAGGTATGCTATGAATCAAAAGCATACCTCCCATCAAAGCCTTTCCCTTCTCCTCTGTTGTTGGCCTAGATGATGATTGTTCCAAAGCAAAAACTTTTTCTTTATCAGCTTTAGCTGGCTTTGGACACTGATTCTTATAGTGCCCCGTCTGGTAGCAGTTTCAAATACCTTTCTTTTTTGCAACCTCCTTTCCCCTACCGGTTCGACACTCATGAGAAAAATGACCTTTCTTATCACACTTGTAGAAGACAACATTAGCTTTCCCTTTGTTGGTAGCTCCACCCTTCTAGGTTCCCTTCTTCTTGAAGAACTTCCTCTTCTTACTCTGAAAACCCTGAGTCTTCACTGACTCCTCTTTCCCAACAGTGGCAAGATCTCCTCGTTCCTTATAGCCATTTCTTCCACTATATCACTCGGATCTTGGAGAACTGTCATAGTCGCCTTAGCAATCTCTGGCCTCAAACCCCAGTTTAACTTCTCATCCTCTTAATCATCGTATAAATAGTGGCATATCTGGTACCTAGACAACTCATCAAACTTGGTAGCATATTCCAATATGGACATTTCCCCTTGCTCTAATTCCATAAACTTCCTAAGTAAGGTTGATTTGGCTACTTCGGATAAGAACCTATGCTCGAATCTCCTTCAAAATTCATCCAAATTCAGTTCCTCTTCTGGCACTCCAATGGTCATTCCGTTCCACCAGTAGAAAGCAACTCCTTGCAACTGCCTCGATGCCAACTTCCTCTTTTGATCATTATTCAATCCTAGGTCATCAAAGATTCTTTTGCAATGCAATAGCCTATTCTCCATTTTAATAGAATCTTCTATTCTAAGAAAAGGCTTTCCTCCAAGACTAGTATAATTTCGGTTTAGCATAGCATAATCGGCAACATAGAATTTACTCCTTCCGCATTAGCAGCATTCCCTCTAGCTAAACCAACAGCTGCTCTAGCTTGCATCATGTTGGCAAAGAACTGATACACAGTCCTCATACCTTGAGGTTCCATCACCTCTATATTAGCATTTGCATTTTGATTAGCAGTCGACCTTGGTTCCTTCTGCTATTGGATTGAACATTTCCATTGGTTGTATTGCTTCCTCCACCTAGCTTAGAAGTAGACCTTGGTTTCTTCTACTATTGGGTTGAACATTTCCATTGGTCGTATTGCTTCCTCCACCTAGATTCACTCTTCCATTTCCTACTTTCATATCTTGCTTCTTCGTAATCTGCATAAGAGCCTTAATAAGATATAGAAGAACGGTCTAAGAGAAAGAGGAGAATACTTACTTATATATAGAAAATGCAAGTACGTTACTATAGCGTTATCCTATAACCCAATCTTATTCTCTGATTTATTCAGATTATGTCTTCAATTTTTTTTAAAGTTTCACATAAACCTATGCTCTGATACCAACTTGTAACATCTCCCATTTTGAGGCCCAAAACTAAGTGCTATGGATGCTGCCGTCATCCATAGTTATTAAATTTTTGGTGACGAAATGTGGCTATGTTAATCATATCATCAGAAGCACATGAATATGAAATTTTTTAAACCCAATTCAATAGTAAATTGTTTTAATTACATTTCATATTATTACATAATCCCATTTGTAATCCCACATTAAGAGAAATATAATTATTAAAGAATACTCCAAGAGCGATATATGATGATGCCACTTAGTTGAACAGAGTCTACATTTGGCAGTTATATAACTTGTCATTACATGCATACAGACAAAATCAAACAACATAACGGATTAGATAAAAACTCCTAAATAGCTAGATTGCCTCCTAGACGTTGTTGGAAGCTTATTCGTCTTACTGAAAACCAGGAAACCCTTACTCTCGACCTACTCAAATGAGTACTCAAGAGTTTAAGGGGAAAACAAAAACTTCGGATCAGGCAAATAGTCCGGTGTGAATAATAACCTACCATTTCAAACCAAGAAAGATATCCAGTGAGAAATGCTATTAAGGGAACGGTTTTCCCCTCACTAGTATCTTAAACAACATATTAACCATATATTGTGCTCCTGCATCCATAATGGTTAAAATATAATAACATAATCATATGCAAGTATTTAATGTGGGTAAGTCTGACTCATCTGTCAACATATGGTTGTATTTACCATATGTTCACCCTTCTACAAAACTGACTATCTATCTCAATCCATAGTTTTCCTAGGGTCACTATGAACCTATTAGTTTTCATAGGCTAACTAATAAACTGTCAAAGATTTAAAGGGCAACCTGTCCGGAGTCATAGTTTTCATGGGATCACTAAGAACCTATTGGTTTCTACCAACAACAATTTCTAATCATAGTTTTAATGGGATCATAATGAACCTATTGGAACTCTCTTGTACCATATCTTATTCATAGTTTTCATGGGATCATTATGAACTTATTGGATTCTTCCAATACCATACTTTCAAATCATATTTTTCATGGGATTATTAGGAACCTATTGGATATCCTCAAATAACACTACTCAAGCCATAATTTTATGGGATGACTATGAACCTATAGAACCCTTCCAATATCATATCTCAAATTATAATCTTTGATCAGTCTGGGCATCCTACATCTTTGATCTACCTGATCTGCTAGATTTTATTCTACTCACTCAGGAGTTAAATCTGATTATACTCATTAATGAGTCAATCTACTGGTTATTCTGCCCTTACATATCCCAAAATGCAGTTATGGGTCATGATGATGTGAGTATAACAATAATAATCATCCAAAATAACTAATCAAATAATAATGAGTACATATATCATCCATCATTAAAATATGTTCAATCAATTGGCATCTTATAATTACTTACCCTTAAGTAATAACCCTCTATGGTAATTTCATATAAAAACTTTGGTTAAACAATAATTTATTCTTTGAAATTTTTTATCATTATATATGATTAATTACTTTAATTCATATTTAAAATAAGAAAAATATAGCCCCTTACTTTACGAATTTCTTATGCCACTTTATAAACTATTTTAATGTTGCCATGTATATGTTGGAAATAATAGGAGGATGTCGCACCTCTTCATTATATGGCTTAACACCATAATTTAGAATATGTTCATTTTCAAAAACTAGCGACATTGATATTACCGTCTTGGGATGTCGCATCCCTCCATATCAAAGCCTTAAAAAAATTTGATTTTATAAAAACATAAGGCTAAAATGCCGAAGTAAATGTTGTCACAACATGGAAATTTATAGGTTATTGAACATATTAAATATAGCCTTTTATATATGAATATACCATGAAGTCGACATTGATAACATGCATCATCAATATAATAAAACATTGATATTGGGTGCTATAAAAATAGCAGTTACTATGTAGTAACCAGGGTTATGAAACCCAGGATATAGTGGCACCATTATCGTAAAATAATCAATATCGAAAGTAAGGTTGGCGGCATCACTACCTTAAAACCATAGTTATTAAAAAAGTCAACATACGGCTTCATAGAGATGCTGAAAATATAGCGGCAATAGCGCCGTAAATAGTTTAATAATAGAATTAAAGGGTTGCATCATTATTTTATTACGACATCGATGCCATATATTATCAAAATAAGGAAATAAGGGCGGTCGGCATTACTCAAGTATATTATGGGATTACTAAGTCGACATTTATAGGATGTCGACGTTGATCACTTCAACAAGGACTGAATCATTTCATAACTACTTGAGTAGTTGTCATATGCTTCCTTCCATATCAGTATCGCCACTCATAGCTGCGGCATTATCAGGGCCCTGGCATTGATGTGTGCAGCATGGCAATATCGTAATTACCATAAAAACTATTTTATTTCTACATAAAGAAATCTGTTTTCACCAACTCTTATTCTTTGTAGATTTTCTATTGGTTGAAAACATACTTTCCCAAGTTCTCTTCAGAAATCTGCTGCAACTCCATTTTCTTTCCTAAAACAATTTTTGCACCCTTTAAATAATATTAATTATTTAATACTTATTGTAACGACTCACTTTTTCGTACACTTTAAGCTGACAAGAAACCACACATGTCCAACCAAAATTGAATGGAAAGGCGGATAGTTAGGGAAAAGAAAGAAGAAATAAGACAAGAAGAACTAACAAGTACAGAATCTCACAACGGAATGAATAATCTATATTATATAATAAATCTTTACACAAAAAACTGTAATATATATATATATACAAACATCAATCTGAGTGTACTAACCCATTAAGCACGGACAGTTATAACAACCTATCCACAAAATTGCTGATAAATACAACCATGAATGCAGTGGAAAAATAACCATGTATGAGAATACGTCTCTGGGCCTCCAGCTCGTCTCCTAAAGCTCCAAATATCCAAGTAAACCTGGAAATATGCTCGGTCTGACCCGAGTATTATAGGAAAAACAATGCCCGGGTCAGTCTGGTAAAACCAACATGAGAACTCAAATCATAAAGAATTTTATTTAACTTGTAAAATTCTTTAAACCAAAGGCATCTTGTAAGACCACGCTGCACATAAATACGGACAGGTTTTTACCTTATGATAACCAAAACGTTTATATCAGAAAATCCAATGATATTATAATAATATCCAAGAGCGAAAATAATAATAATCAAGTAGCTGTGATGCTCGTGAGTGTACATCACAACAATACTAGGTATATAATCGAAAACCGATAAGGCTCGTTTGCTAATTGTGTAGGATTTCCATAGAAGTGCCCTCAGTACTTCGAGGAACGGTCCTTCTGCAAAAGGATCGGAGATATCCTTTCGAAGCAGCATACATCCCAAGTTATGTACCATAGGAAAAACATAGCTGGCCTCGCTAAGACCGAGTGCATCGCCCCATGCATGCATAACAACTATAAGTGACGTCTAGGTGGAGTCGACTATACCCTAAGGGTTTGCCAACCCTACTGGCCATGCCCCCTATCTCTGGTTTTAGTCATTCCCACTGATGAGGCTACGTTCGACATTCCAGCTTACGCACTGCCACCAGATAGACCATGGAATCCCAAATGGATTCCAATACCCCAATGGGTCTCGAAATCACACATAGTTTCCCACATCTCAATTAGATCTTGGAATCACACCCGGATTCCTATACCCCAACGGGTCTTGGAATCACACATGGATCCCAACATCTCAAAATATCATGAATCTTCTCTATAGAACCGTAAATGGTTTTTGAAGTAGTTACGGGTTCGAGTCATCTCTTACGAGTACACTCTTTCATTTCTTGGGTGCTCCACAAAATCAAACGCCGATTTCCGGAATGCTCACTACCGGTTCTTTAGGAAATAATCGGACAATACATAAGAGCGGGGATCACCGCCTAACCGTTTAAGTGGATGGATGTCCTTATCAATTGTCCTAGAAGAACGAAACGAGTTTATACGTATAGTATGGCACCACCGATGGTAACCAAGGTTTTAAATATCCAATTTCGATCACGTTTCGTCTCTGAATTTTTACACAAGTTATCTCGTATCGAGGGAGATCTCGGACGAGATGAGTATATATCAGGTGTACATCTCGAATTGACATCTCGGGTCTTATAATGCATCCCGAGAATATCTCGGATGTACTTATGTGTCTAAAATTGACGTGTCAAAAATTTGTTTAACAGTTATAATTTTCTTAGTAAAAATAAATATGGTAATGTACTTGATTTACATGGAAAAAGGAATATTTTTAGAAGAGTAGTAGCTTGATTAGCTTAATTGATTTGGTAATGATTGAATAATATCTTTTTATTTGAACATAATAAAGAAGTGAAACCTTTCGCTATGACTTATTAAGATTAAGATAAAAAGTAAAGAATATGTTCTAGAAGTTGGTAAATTATAATTGGATTGAGTAGTTTCTTTTGAATCAATATGGAAATAAAAAATATTATGGAAAATAAGAAAAATGTATAATTTCGGGTGGGATCTCGGATTGAGATTTTGATTGATATTTCGGATGAGATTTGAATATCTTGGATAAGAGGAGTGTCGAGGGAGTTATGGAGGAGATTTGATGTCTCGTCTCGTTTAAGTGTGAAAAGGAGATCTCAGACGATATATAGGAGATTTAAAACCATGATGGTAAATGTACCATATAATCCCCGTGTTTCCCCTAGATATTTCCAGAGTTAAAATCCTTCGGTGTTAAGTAGGGAATATTTTCGTACAACCAAAATTAAGAAGGATTACATATTCAGGCCAAGATTTGATAGTCGGTTATTTAACTATCTAATAAATAAACATTCAAAAAGATTATATTTCCCATGGAAAGTCACTAAGCCTCTTAAATTAATCTTTCATTAATTTAAAATCACATTTCAAAATCTTTGAAAATCACTTCCATATACTTATCTCAATAGGATAAGTATATTCACAAACCACTCTATATTTTCGATACTTAGAAAATATAACCATATACTTACCCTAATGGTATAAGTATGTTCACAAACTATTTTACTTCCAAAACTTAAAAACTTTTCCATACACTTATACAATGATATAAGTATACTCACCAAACACTTAGAAAGAATTTCTATTTAGAAATCATATTTAAATGATCAAACCCAAATGTCATCTAAAACGGAGAAACCCAAAACACTAATCTCTTTATAAAACATTCTTAATAAATTTGAAACCCCTTTTATAAAACTTCTCCTTCTCAGATTCTTTAAAACTCATTTATAAATCCTTTTATAATTATCCGAAGCCATTTATAAAACTCTTCCCATATTTAATCCAACTCATTAATAGACTCTTTAAGTCAATAAGGTCCTCTTGATAAACCATAAATATTTAAATAGTTTGAAATAACACGTTACTAATTAGCAATCCTTCTATTTCATTTTAATCAAATCTTATTAAAATAATAACTTTTGAATCCATTTAATAACATATTAATTTAATTTCAAAAACTATTATTATATTAATGAGTTAACTTAAAAACAATATTAATATAATAATTAATTAACTTAAAATGTTATTAAAACAACAATTAATTAACTTTAACTAACATTAATATGAAAACTAATTATCCTTTAAATATAATTAACTAACTTACATCAATATAATTAATTAGCTTTAATTAAAAATTAAAGTATTGTTAAATCGTTTTAAATAAGTAATTAAATTAAAATATTTAGAAAAACAATATTCAAATAACTTTAAATAATAATTAAATAACTTTAAGAAATATTTTCAAGAATTATATTAATAAAATAATTAAATTTAAATCATATTTTAAACAATAATAACGTATCTTTAAAACATTAATAATAAATAATAATTACTTTCTAAACTTATTACCAATAATAACTGCCTTTAAACCTTATAATAAAAGAAATTATTCTTAAAGAAATTTTCAAAACAATAATTATTTTTTCGAATTCGAATTTGAAGGAAGCTAGCATATTTTCTGAATAACCATTCTTGTCAATAAAAAATATTTACATAATCCACGACTACGTGAATAAATCCAACATTTAACCATCACTAGTTAATATATCACTAATTCAAAGTGGCATATCATTTACGATATATAATCAAACGTCAGAATGAGGATTTATTCTGCTAATTAATTGCCAAATTAATTTAATTAGTGGAACGGTGTTTTATTCCGCTAACTGGGGTCCAATTAACATGTTTAATCCAATTTAACTCAACAATAATTTATTTGGCAAAATAAACATCAGTATTTAAGATATATAAATTTTAATCAACGTTATTATTAAAATAACGTGATTAAATCCTGTCCGTTTAAATATATCATAAATTTTTATATGTCCAAAGCTATCAATAAGTTAAATTATAATGTTGTACTCGTTCATACATGTACAATGCAAAAATCCGTGTGTCAAACGGACTTAAAACGGAGGAGATATCTTCTTTTTAAAAATCGACACTTATATATCTATTACTTTATAATAAAGCAGGAATTTCCAACTGCTGACGTGGATTACTCCCCATTCCTCATTTCAAAATGCCAATCTACTGTTCGTTTCCTCCTTTTTTTTCCCTTACTCTCACGTGAGTCATCTTTTCCCATTTTCTCCTTTCCCTTACCTCATCGTCCACAACTGCTCCCTCACGTGCTGTGTCCACTTCCTTCCTTTTCCACTTCGTCGCATTTGCTCCTCCCCAACAACCCTGCTTCCTCTTTCTACCCTCCCCACAATATCCGCCACGGAATCGTCGCCTGCTCCTACATCTCCACGTCGGCCAACTATGCTTTCCTCTCTCCTCCCTCTCACGGGTTGTCTTCTCCCACTTACTACTGTCGTTCTACGGATCTCCCTCCTCAGTGCATCGACAACTTCTCCCATCTCAGTTCATCGACAACTACTACCTCCTCAGTTCATCGACAACTACGGCCTGCCTTTCTCCCCAGCCTCCTCCTTTCCACTGCCTAGGCTATACAGGTAATTGCTTGCTTCGTCAATGTATCCCAACTTTTAATTTCTTCCGCTCCCATTGATTCCAACTTAGGGTACATCTTCGTTTCATTTAACAGATTATGTTTATTTCCGGTAATGCGTACTGTTGACCAACGTTTTTTCCATCCTAAACGAAAAGCCATTCTTTTTTAATCATGTTGAACGCTTTTCATCCCACCATTTTGTTGACTTGTGTTTTTTGATTTCTGGGGATTTTGGAACTTAAAGGGGAATTTTTGAAAATAAAAATGTGATTTTAGAAACTATGGTTTAAAAAAGGGGTATAAAGGTATATGACATGTTTGTATGAATGACTGATTCGTATTGGCTTACTAATATTTAAGTTCCTGCTTGCAAAAATGGATATTGTATGATAGCTTCTTCATGTCGTGTTTGGTTCTTCCTCGCTTACTACTGTTTAAATTCCTGCTTACTAACAAGCTACGATTGTTAGTTCAGTTTTACTATTGACTGCAAAATGATGACACAACACTGCAAACTGTTATGCACGGAGTATTCTTTTTGTCGGTTATGAAATGTTGACGTTTCATGTATTTAACTTCAGTTCACACACTCCCGTAGTAAGAATATAATAACATTTCATGTATTCAACTTCAGTTCATGAATTTAATTTAAGTTTGGTTTAGAATTAAGTACCTGTACATACGCTGATAATGTGCACATCAACTGTAATTAAGTAATAAAGTCAGTGAATATTCAAAACAAATGCAGCCTTTAAAGCCCGTAGACTTTGATTACAGTGATGCTATTTTGGATTTCCCTAACTAAATGTTCTAACATTCTATATATTTGGAATCATCGACTGAGTTATCGATAATGAATCAAATTCCAGTACATTTATTTCCCCCCATATTCCGCTACTAACTGCTTTGAAGTGGATTACACTCTAAATTATATGTGTTATGATCTCTGATTTTGTCTGTTTAACATACTTAAATCACACGACCAGTTTGATATATGTTTTGAACATGCTGATTTGCATCGCAAACTTAAATACTTAACCTTTGGAATCATTCCTAACCCTTGCTTGATATTGTATGCTTATTATTACTGCTGAAACGTTTGTACATATTTAGTTTGCTATTAGTCTGCCCTTATCGGTCTCCTCTCATTGATATGTGGGAGTTTTTTAAATGTCGATGGGTTGCTATAAAACTGGGCCAATAGTATGTGCTTTTTGTCATTTAAAACTGAACAACTCCTTGCTTGCTGAACTGTTGACTTTCCACTTGCTTTGCTAAAAAACTGTTGTGCTCGCTTAGTAACCATATATTTTTAATTTTATTCTACAGTTGATGTGTTACTCCTGTGTACGGATTTAATTTGTACTAGAGATAATCACTTTCCCATTCATATCAACATAATACAAAGCATCAGCATACTGAATATAATCTGTTCTTTTAAACATACTAAAAAAAGTGCTGGCCCTCTATGTTTATAACTGTTAAAATAGTTTAGTTATATTGAATTGGCCATTGTACTCCCATTTTCATAAAGCCAGTAGACATTGATCATAATTTGAATGACAAAGCGCGTTGATCGGTACTTTTAGGAGACAAGCTACGACTGTTAGGGCAGTTGTAAGAGCGACTGCAAAATGATGACACGCTTTAACGACACAGAAAACTGCTGTGCACAGAGAATTCTTTTTGTCACTCATGAAATGTTGACATTTCATGTATTTAACTTCAGTTCAGACACTCCCGTAGTAAGCACTTGGTGTTCGAGGTCGTTCAGTACAAATATGACGGTAAGCATGGTCATACGACTGTTTGACGGTTCATGATTTTAATTTAAAATTAGCCACTACCCTATTGTGTGCTTGGTGTTGCAGAACATGTACGAACAGACAATGTGTACAAATTTGTCAATTAGTTGACTGTTAGTTCATCATGTCCCTGTTGATGATAAAACTCATTTTGATTTGGTTTCTACATTGCACCCTACATGTAGCACTTAGATCCTTTTTTAAAAGCCACTGTTTGGTTCTGCAGGCACGTTGGCTGAAATTAACTTGATGTTATAACAAGATATTAAATAACAATTTTTTCCTTCGAATAACTTGTGTAGTCATTCATCTATTACCTATTCTGAAATAGCGTTCAACTATCTATTACTCGACGGTTGACTTTCAACTATCTTTTGCTTCTCCTGCTTATTACCAATTCATATCAGTTTGTTGATGATTTAAGGTAACAAGTCATCAACTGTCTTCAGCACTACCAACCAATACGTGCAGTTAAATGAACAGTACTAGCAGGTAGGTAAGGTATACCAATAAATGTTGTGCAAAATTACTTATTTCATCTTTTCCACCCATACTACCTACATTCACTGCGATGTTGTTCAAAATATAGTTCCACTGCTTGATGGTATGACGTACCTCGGAAAATAAAGATTAGTTGTGTAAATATTATGAATCAACCACCGCTTTAGACGATGGGGGTTGGTCCAAAATCTTAAACTGTTAAGTCGGTCATCATTTATATTGGGTACCATGATAGAAATGATTAATACCAATTTTTCAACCTAACCACCACAGAACGTGATTAGCATGGTCGTGAAAAAATGTACAATGATTGCCTGAACCTATTGTTTACGATTGAATTATGTGGTTTCCGTTGGTTGTGATGTACAATTTTCTAATCAGTATACTGTAATCCTTAATGCAGTTTTATTGTAACTGTCATTGCCAACATATTACTCTTTTTGATAGTTTTACAGAAACTGGAGTTTGTACTGCGATTTCACTTTTAGTTACTGTCTCTAAGCGAAACTGATACATTGCTTATTTTACGGTCCAAGAATATAATAAAACTATGATAGATACCTATAAGTTATAGAACAATTTGACATGTTGTTAATGTAGTTTTATTGTAACTGTCATTGTCAAAATATTACTGTTTTTGATAGTTTTACATAAACTGGAGTTTGTACTACGATTTCACTTTTAGTTACTGTCTTTATGCGAAACTGATACATTGCTTATTGTACGGTCCAAGAATATAATAAAACTATGATAGATGCCTATAAGTTATAGAACAATTTGACATATTGTTTTATCACGGTCAACATGAAGGCCATGTTCAGTTTCAGTGGTAGTGAAAGTAATAATTCAAAAATAATAATTATTTGCGGAATATAGTTTATGTTTCATATGTAATTCTACTTTACGAGCTGTTTTGATTTGTAAAGCAACTATACTAAGCACCACAAACAACCTAAAACATTAAACCATCTGGTCTATTACTCGGTTCGTACATTCATCCCTTAGAAGTTGCATGCTAAGCTACATGATGTTTATTTTTTTTCGTCGCCCCGCAGTCCTGCCAATGTTCAATAGTGTTGAATTTAGATTTCTGCTCCATCTGCTAACGCCAACCTGTCGTAAACAGTTCGTTCTTGATTCGCACTACTGACGTCTGCTATATTTTTTGTGCATTTTGGATACCATTCAGGTTTTTGTTCGACTGTTTATCCATAGATGCCTTACCCATATTTTCTTCATTTATATGTTTATGGTGTATGTTAGGTGTAGTGTTACTGGTACCAGTTTTGGTATATGTCACCGAGGATCATCATATTTTTTCCGTTACAGATTGTTTGCACCAATTAAACGTTGCACTTTGGTTATGCAGGCAACGCCTCTCTGTTTGGTGGGGGTGTTTCTTGGCACACAGAGTTTCTGATTTCTCAGTCCATGGGTCGACGGAAATAAGGTTTATGAGTATACAGTCTACGACCGGCTGAAGTACGTATATGATTCATCTTTTTCATGGTTTTATTCATCTTGAACATGCCTGTTTTTACTGACTACAAACATGACATTTTTCTTTTATGTTTCTAATACTCCTTTCGATCTCCCCCTACTTTATGGTCTTAATGCAAATTGGATGAATGTTGCATAGGTTGCTGTCTATTTATCACCAAACTGTGGAAGGCTGGATGGTTGGTTCTGCTGTCAGACATTAGCATGTTGCACATGCGTGCATGTCAGCAGTCGGTACGCATGTTTTTCATACTATCTTTGAACACATTGCCGTGCCGTTTGCAAGTACATTAATGTTTCTTTCAGTTCTGCATGTTGTCATATTGATGTTGCTCCATTAGTCCTGAGGCTGGATTAATCTGTATACCCACGTAGGCATGGCGTCATTCACGGTTGCAGTAGGTTGCTCTTCTTCATTTTTTTATACCAGCTATATTATAAAATCAAACGCATGTACACTGCTATGCTTTGAACCCTGCCGACTTTACGTTACTAACGGCGTGATACAACCATTGTGGATTGAATCACTGTTTCATTCTGTAGGAGAATGGGGTCGAAAAAATTGAGAAGATTTTCCGCAACCTCTCGGGTACTGAAGCGATGTTTGAATTCAGACCAAACAACTATGAGATGAATAATCCAGATGCTTACCTCACTGTCAGAAAAATCACCAAAAACCTATCTGTGATCGAGATGGTTTGTTCTCAACCATGCTTATACATTAACCTACAATTTACATACTTAATTTCTCGCTTACTGACGATTTCCTCTGTTTCGAAACACTTGAAAATTACAGCTCACTCCACCTAGCGATCAAAGTTCTAACTTAGTTTCTCCTTCGATAACGGATAACTAGGAGACACCGCCGGACGCAGATATCAAAGGGAAGAAACGTATTGATCAGGTTTGATATACAGTTATTAAAATTATTTGTCTGTCCAACTAGTATCTCAGAAAGGACGTTCATTTGTTTTGCTAGGACGACAATGGTATCATTCATCCAGTCGTGCATGCTTCTACTCCACCAGTCACCAGAAAGACAATGCGAAGAGGAATTGTAATTCGGGTGCAATTTTTTAACCTTTTTTTCCACCACTTCATGTTAACAGTACTTAGTTCTACTAATTTGTTATTTCCTTCTGCAAAGTATTACGATTACCGATAATTACTATATCTCACACACAACGCTTAACTGATCCTACTATGATGCGTTCTTCGATCGGTTCGCATCGCACGTATTTGCCAATATCGAGCGCTGTTTGAGTAACGTATGTATGAACACTCCTTCCTGTAACTGTTTCACCTTCAAAACATTACTATGCCACTTCATATTCGGTTAATATCGTCACCATCTGCTACAAATATATTTTTTGTTTCTAAACTTAAGCCATGTTTTTTTTCCCGTATCTACAGGATGTTGATATAGAAGATCAGAATGCAGTGTCTGCTGCAACCAAGATTCGAGAGAAGAAGCAACGGAATTAATTTGTACCATTTCATCATTTCACCACTGTAGTGCATTCACATTTTACCAGTCTGTACCTGCTGCTTCTCCTTTCCATGTAGTCATCAACTCTTTTTTCTCCTTTTTTCGATACCTTTTTTTCCTCTGTACATTGTGATGTATGACATTAACTTGGTTTGCTTTCATATGCATTACTTCTGTGTATTTTTTATATCACGCTGCTTTGACTCTAACTTACTATGTATGATTACCGTTGCTGCATAGATTACCATTGCAAGTATGCACCAAGTTTGCCCTGACACGTGAATTCGATTTGCATTGGACGTTAACATGCATTTGCAGTATATGCTAACTACTCCGATGTACCATTACATATCCGCTGCTGGTACTGTGATTCACGTATTATAACAATGCCCGTGTGCGAAGCACGGGCCACTCACTAGTATCCAATAAAATTTAAACCATTTGCAAATTAGATGCTCACCTTCAAACCAGATGGGCCAAGCCCAAAGTAACAACCCAAACACACAGCACATAACAAAGAAAGCTTCCTCTTGCAATTGAACACAATGATAGAGACCTAATTGCAAACCATAGTTATATGAACAGCAACAAAATAACTTCTTCTAAGGTTTGGTCTGCAGCTAATTTTGGTAAGGAATTTAAGCTTTCTTCTCAGATTAGGAATGAGCTTATTAGGATACAGGAAGTCTTGAGTACTAGGCCATTTGATTCTATTTTACAACATGTTGAATTGCAATTAAAGAATGATCTTGAACAAGTTATTGAAAAGGAAGTGTCATCACTCAAATAGAAGATTCATTTGAGAATGGAGAAAGAGGCAGATAGGAATACTAAGTATTTCCATAACTTTCTAAAAGTTAAGAGAAATCGAGAATGCATTTTTCAAATAAAGGATATGAATGGTAACTTGGTGAACTCTTTTGATGGTATTAATGAGGCTTTTGTTCAATATTTTAAATCTATCTTAGCTCCATCAAAAACATTCATTCCTGATATAAAATCGCTTTATGATATTACTCTTCCAACTTTGTCCAACCCTCAATCTAATTCTTTGATATGTGAAATATCTGCTAATGAAATCAGAACTGCAGTTTTTAGTTTGGATAGTAATAGTTGTGGAGGCCCAGATGGTTATAATGCACACTTTATACAGTAGAGTTGGAATATAATTGGGTTTGATATTGTTAAAGCCATACAACACTTTTTTCTTAACAACAAGTTTCCTATTGGGCTATCTGCTACTGCCATTACTTTAATTCCCAAGATTGCTAATCCAACATCAGTTGCTGATTTTAGGCCAATTTCGTGTTGTAATATCATCTATAAAATCATATCAAAGGTTTTAGCTAATAGATTGCAATTAGTCTTACCATCCATCATCTCCAATAATCAAGCTGCGTATATTAGTGGAAGATCAATTAGTGATAATATTCTCTTGACTCAAGAATTATTGTTTGGTTATGAGAGGAAAAACATTTCACCAAGATGCATGTTAAAGCTGGATATTAAGAAGGCATTTGACTCTATTGCTTGGAATTCTATTTTAGCTATTATGTCTAGGATGAACTTTCCTAAGCCTTTTTTAGCTTGGATTTATACATGTATATCATCACCTATGTACTCTATTTCGAGAGAGGGTGGACTGTATGGATATTTTAAAGGTGTACAGGGTGTTAGGCAAGGTGATCCTATTTCTCCATACTTGTTCATAATTGTCATGGAGCTTCTAAATTCCATTTTGATGGATCTTGTTGGTAAAAAAGCCCTTCAGCTTCATCCCAAATGTAAACAACCTCTCATTTCTCATCTTCTCTTTGCTGATGATCTGATCATTTTTACAAAGCCTACTTATAATAATATTCAGTGTATTATTTCTTCTCTGCAATTCTTCTATTCCATCACTGGCCTTCAAATAAATCTTTCAAAATCAAATATTTTGGTTGCTGGTTTAAATACTTTATAGAAGAATGATATTATTAAATACTCGGGTCTTCAAGAATTATCTAAAAATTCTTACTATTTAGGTTTGCCTATCATTAGCTCTAGAATTACCAAACAAAATTGTTTGCCACTCTTTGAAAAGATTATTGAAAGGCTCCAGATATGGCCAACTGATAAACTGTCACAAGCTGGTAGGCTAACAATTATACAATCAATTGCTGTGGCTATGTCAACTTATTGGACTAGACATTACATTCTTCCAATTAAGCTAATTAATATGATTTCTAGTGCGCTAAATAAATTCCTCTGGCATGGTGATCCTTTTTCTAGAAAGCTTACCTATTTCTTTCTATAAGCTGTTTGATGCTAAAAAGTATGGAGGACTTGGTATTACAAATATTTTTCAATGGAATAAAGCTGCTATTTCAATTTATTTCAATAAGATCTTTGCAACTGATAAAAACTTATGGTCTCAATGGGTGAATCACAATCTTATTGGCAAGAGGAATTTTTGGACTATGGCAATACCACAAAACTGTAGTTGGAGCTGGAGGTGTATTCTTAAGCTTAGGGAAACTTTTATTCCTTTCATACAATGTAATTATGTATTGATTAAAGGATTGTCTTTCTGGCATTCTTCATGGGCTAAACAGGGACTGATCTTAAGTACTTTAGTTGATTATAATCTGAGAAGAAATTCAGGAATCTCAGAGGAGGCTAGAGTTGACGAGTTTATACATGATGATTGTATAGTTTTACCATATTCCAGCTCCTTTCAACTAAGAAATTTATGGAATCTCATTACTAGTAATCCTATTAAAAATAATGACAATGTTCTAATCTGGTCAGAGAAGAGTAAAAATCATTCTATTAGGCTTGTTTACAATTATCTCTGTCAAAATGGTTCTGAGTTTCCCTGGCACTCAAGAATTTGGAGAACTGGATGTAATGCAAAAGAAAACTTGTTGCTGTGGAAAGTGATGGCAAATGCTTTAAACACCAAGGAAAAGCTTTATAGAATGGGTATTATTTCAGAGGATTTATGTGTTTTTTGCAAATCAGAAACTGAAAGCAATACTCATTTATTTTTTGAGTGTCCTTTTGTATATCAAATATGGTATAGGCTATTATCTAATGGTGGATTTTACAAGCCTTCACCTGTTAGTTCAATTGAATGGTTTAATGTATTCAAAGCAACTAGATGGAAGACTCGTATGACAAGGCTTTTGCTAAAGCTTCTTAAGAAATTGATTTATGCTGTGTGGTCTGAAAGGAACAATAGAATTTTTGGTATTGGAAGCAAGAATTCTTCTCAGCTGTATAACTTGATTCATGGTAATATACTCAGAGACTTAAAGACTGATAGTATTTGAAGTTAGAAGGCATCAATCAATGCTGGTAAATGGCTTATCTACTAGATAGTCTGATGTACCTTAGCCTGAATCTGCATAAGAACTCAGGTCCATTTGATGATTTTTGCTACAAAATGTAGTTTAGTTTGCAGTGATTCATGTTGTTTTTAGTTTTATTTTGTGATTGTTGTTGAAAGTTTGTGTATTTGGTGGTATTATTAGCATTGAAAACTGTCAAGATAATGGTTGTAACTGGTTGTAAGTTTGTGGTATTGTAACTGTTTGTAATGATAGTTAAGTCAATAAAATGAGTTTATGCTCTTGCCTTTCCAAAAAAAAAAAATTCTTCTTTAGCAAACCTGCAACCTTCTTTCCTCCATTCTCATATACGTCCCCTCCTTCTCATGCCACAACCCCCCAAGCCTCCACTGCTAACCACAAGCATGCACGGACCACCTGCCCTCACATGCGTGTAAGCCTCTCCTTCATTATTTTTCTCGCGCGTCTCCATCTTCACAAACATGCTCAACGTGCACATATGTCCATGCGTACAAATATATACACCCAACATTGTTCTTAAGTTCCCTAAAAATATTGACCAAGTTTGATGGAACTTTGATGCCCTCTGGAACTGAGAACGATAAACCCATAGCTTGACCATCAGCATGCCTGCTATACACATACACTCACGTTGCCCAACCTCCACTTCATTTTTACGCACGCAACTCACAGCCCCCTCCATGCTACAGCGTCACCCTCATCATGCTCACAAATCCCACACTTACATTTACTCTCCCATGAACACACTCACAAATATTCATTATTTGAATAAGAAATTTGAAGTGAAAATAATGTGTACACTTTTTGTTGTGAAGAAAATAAATAAAATGGAAAGGTTTTCTGTGTTTTATTTTTAAAGATGGTGGAAAATTTTCATCCTCAAAGTCTCCATGCTTGCTGTGCATTTGAAGTCATGTGATAAATGAACTGGGAAAGAAAAGTCTTTGTTCGATTTGGGTTTACAGGGAAGAAAATGAAAATTGAAATAGTGAATGTGGAGTACGGACATTTAATGCTTAGCCGTCCAAACAAGTGCAAAGGACAGTAAAGAGAAAGGTATGCAAGATTATAGGGTGTGCTTTGTTCATTTATCTCATGCATGCTTTGATTGAATGTGTCCATTCGTGCTCTTATATGTATCACCAAAAATAATTTCATAGCTAATTAAAACAAAGGACATTAGTTTAATGCAGCCACCGAAACTCAACTGCAAAGGACGTAAAAAGAGATCTGAAAAGAGTGATTGCTTGCACTAGAAAAGTAATGTGTACATGTATAAGTTGTTTGAAAAAGTTAGGCCCCGTTTGGTTTGCTATTTTTAGTTTTGTGTTTTCGTCTAAAGAAAAATTCGCATTTATTATGTATGGTTGAAAAACACACAATTTTGAAAAATGAAACTAACATAGAAAATAGAAAACAAGTTTATTTGATTTTTCGTGTTTTGAGACATAACAAAAGAATGAAAAACAATTCATCTCCTCCGTTTTCCCTCCATCGTCGCGATGGTTAAGAATTGTAAAAATTTTCCCACATTTTCTTGTATTTTGTAGTGTATGTTGAAAACACAAAACATAAAACTCAAAATGAAATCAAACGGGGCCTTAGTTTGCAGTTTACTGCCACACAATAACGCGTTCGTGCACGAACCGTGAATTGACCGAAATATATGATAGTGCAAAACAACGTTATACGATCACAATACAGCAATAAAATAGACTGGTTAACTTATTATGTAAAATTTCAAAAGAACCAACGTTTGGCGCAATACGCGTCGAACGAAAATATTTTTATTTTCCAAATTAAAAATTATGGAAAAATTCTATAGATTAAATTAAAAATACGACATCAAAAATCTAATCTAAATTTGAAACATAGATTTTATTATAATTTAATTCAAATTCAAATATTTAAAAAAAATTAAATATTCAATTTGAAGTCTAAAAATACGGGTCGTTACACTCTCCCCCCCTTAAAGAATTTCTTCCCCAAATTTCAGCACAAGAACACTCAATATTATTCATAAGCCCGTATGATGCATCTATATACAGAATCTGATTCGACCACTACTCGAATACATGACTCCACTTCCAAACCAGTATCACTTACCCGATTTTCTATTGCGGATCCTGATCGGGCTCCTTGATTAGGAACCTCTGCCCTCCTTGCATAGCTATAGCTATGATAGAAAACCTTGGTTCTAGATCAAGAACCCTCATCAAGTGCTCGCTGTCACAAATCGAGTAATAGATCCTTATTTGGAACGGTGTGAAACACCTCAAGCCTTGTACTCGAATATTAGATCAAAACTATATAGGAAGAGAAATGATCTACGTACACCTTCGCACTTTTTTAATTGGTTATTTCTAATACCAATTCTATTCTCATTAAATATTTATGAAAAGCATTTCATAAAACTCCATTTAATTTGTAAAACTTATGAAACACTCTTTGAAACCGCACCATATACTTTGGAAACTTAAGGGTCAAATACTTGGATATTTATTTCAAAAACTTTTGAAATTGTATTATATATATTTTAATCCATATATATATATATATATATATAGCTTGAGTAACCCCAGAAATATACCAAGGAACTGAGTACTACTAAATTGTATCATACACTTCTCACAAGAAGGTCAATACTCAAGAGAAACGTTTACCATTCGAACGTATCTCTTACCCATTTTTAGTCATTTCCGAGCTACTCGAACTAGTTAATTTAAAACCACTTCTTTCTTTCAAACCCATTTTGAAACAATATCAATGTATTTCCAAATAAATGGTTTTAACAAACTACCCATTTCCAACTTTCTTCGGATCCATCCGGATTCAAACTTGTCCCGACCATACAATAACAAAGGGAATAATTTACTAAGTGCACGACATCGTTCGCCTAAGCAAACATCCGATTGTCACTTAGAAGATTATTCTAATCACCACAAAACAAATCGAGACTTATTCTCCAAACCAAAATCCAAAGAAATACACATTTCCATAAAATTCCTTTCAAAGATATTTATGCTTAGATATATTTCTAAGTGTGCTATTTCTAAAATATTGGTACACCAAAACCACTTTAAGAAACTATTATTACCATCATTTCCAAAGTAATTTATACTCTAAAACTATCTCAAATAAAGTTATTATTTCCTTTATCTTTTCTATATCTTTAAAACCCATTTATAAGATGCATTTTAATAAATCAAATTTATAAGATGTCCCTATTTTAAGGAAATCATTCTCAAATGTTTATTGCGAAAATATTCTAGATTTCTTTATATAAATCATTCTTCAAGTATTATATCGGAAATGTTTAAGTTTTCTTTATAATAAACTTCTTTTATGGAACCTCAATCTAAAACAACCAATTTTTATATTCAATCGGTTTTAAAATATTTACTTCAAAATATTCTGAATTCCTTTTAATAAAATAACATTTGCTAAAACTTAATTTTACCAAATCAATCTTTATATAAAATTGTTTCAAAAATATTCAAATTTCTTTTAGATAAACAACCTTTAGAAATCAAGTTTTAACCCAACATTAACAACGAACACCTTATATTCAAATTGTGAAACTTAATTCACAAGGTATTTGTTTCAATGTTCCCAAAATTTCTATCTGCCCATTCCAGATTTCAAAAAGGAAGACTCTAGATAGATTAATGGATAATAGTCACTGCTCAGAAATGGGCGAGCATGACCGATCAAATCCTAGATGCTAATGATGAAATACTATCACTCTTAACAACCAAGCACAACCAAGAATAACTACGAAAAATTTCTCTTTTATATATTAAATATAATCATAGGTAAAATTATTTCATTTACCTAAATTTTAAAACAATACTATGTCAATTGGTCTTGTTCAGGTGTTTAGGAAATCCTTATCGATAACGTTGGCCAAACGAATCGACGGTAATTTTAAGTCACTCAACAGATCAATTAACACAATACAAAATCTTTTTATATCACTAACAAATACGCGCTCTTATATATATACTCTCAAACTCATCCTAGGGTCTCGCTTAGCCTATCTCAAATGAGTCAACCCCACCAAAGCCTAGGTGTTCGCTCAACCTAAGCTTTGATACCACGTGTAACGATCCAATTTTCCGTACACTTTAAGCTGACAATAAACCACACATGTCTAACCCAAATTGAACGGAAATGGATAATTAGGGAAAAGAAAGAAGAAAGAAGACAAGAAGAACTAACAAGTATAGAATCTCACAGCGGAATGAATAATCTATATTATATAATAAATCTTTACACAAAAAACAAAACTGTAATTTATATATATACAGACATCAATCAGAGTGTACTTACCTATTCAGCACGGACAGATATAACAACCTTTACTCACAATTGCTGATAAATACAATCATGAATGTAGTGGAAAAATAACCATGCACGAGAATACGTCTCTGAGCCTCCAGCTCGTCTCCTGAAGCTCCAAATATCCAAGTAAACCGGGAAATATGCTCGGTCTGACCCGAGCATTATAGGAAAAACAACGCTCGGGTCAGTTTGGTAAAACCAGCGTGAGAACTCAAATCACAAATAATTTTATTTAACTTGTAAAATTCTTTAAAATCAAAGGCATCTCGTAAGACCACACCGCACATAAACACGGAAGGGTTTTTACCTTATGATAACCAAAACCTTTATATCAGAAAATCCAGAGATATTATAATAATGTCTAAGGGCGAAAATAATAATAATCAAGTAACTGTGATGCTCGTGAGTGTACATCACAACAATAGTAGGTATATAATCGAAAATCGATAAGGCTTTGTTCGTTAATTGTGTAGGATTTCCATGGAGGCCAGGGAAGGGGCGTCTTTGGGCGCTGGATTCTCTGCAGTTCTCTGATCGTGGCTGAAGTGCATGACGAGGAGGCAAAATTGGGAAAGGAATAAGGGCTACAGAGTTGGAACGATCGTGCTTAAGCTTGGTGGGGGGTTTCACGTGCGTGCACGTGCGTCTGGTTGAGGTGACGTGTAAGGGTTTTGTGTTTTTTTATTTAATTTAAATCGTATAACCTCTAACACGTATAACTTGTTCATACGAGGCCCGTTTCATGGGCGGTTTGTTCCGCTAGGTTCGTATCAGACTTCCGGACATTGTGACGCTGGTTTGGACGAATTCTGAGACTGTTTGAATTTTGGGCTTAAATTGGATTTTTATTCGATTTAAATCCAAAGGTGAGTGTTTAACCCACTCACAACTTCTAAAATTTCTTATGATAGTTAAAATTAAATTTATGATGTGATTTGGAATTTATTGATTGCAGTTTGGTTTGTTACATTTTCATTTTGGTTAAATTTGACTTTTATCGCATTTAATTATCGTTTAATTTAATATTGAATTTTAATTGTCAAATTTAATATTTGTATTGATTACCAGTTATCTATTGATGCTTATTGATTGGATTGGATGATGATTGTGATGCATGTTTGATCGTTGATATTGGATGACTGGATGTTGTATTTTATATTGTTATAATATTGCAAGTTCACTATGGGTTGAAATGATACATACCCGAACGATCTATAGATTAGGGAAACATCGTTATGAGTTGAAATGATAGACTCGAGCGATTTTATGGATTTTAATATTAAATTCGGGATTGCGGTTTGAAATGATATATAACCGTAAAATTTTAAATTGCGGATTGAAATGATAAATATCCATATCACTTGACCCTAGGGTAGAGAATTATATACGGACACCAGATAGGTTAAATTAAATGATTTTAAAATCCTTAATTTTTGAATTTAATTAAATGATATTTTGAAATAAAATTTGATTTATATAAATTGAATTATTATCGGAAAATCAAGTTTTATGTTGAAATGTGAATTGGCTTAAAGGAATTGTTTTAAGAAATTAAATTTGAAAGTTTAAAGTTAAAATTTTAAGTATAAACGAAATTCTATCGGAATTGTACTATTGAATTTGTTTGAAATATAACTTTGAAATATTTTGAAATTGGAGTAATTCGAATGGATATTTGAACATGGATTGAAAACAATATGAAATTCAATAAGTTTATTTAAATTTAAAATTTAAAGGTTTGGATTTTGTTGGTTGTGTTGGAAATTGAAAATGGTCCAAATGTGTTGAAATGAAATGAATAGTTTAATTTGATATTAATTCGAAATTCATATTTTAATATAAATTGTTTTAAAAATATATTAATTTAAAATTTCTAATTATTAAGATTTTCAAATTTATTAAACTAATTAACCAATATTAACTATATAAATTATTTTAACCTAATTTAAACCAATTTAATTTATTTTAAACTAATTAAACCATTTTAATTCATTTTAAATCTAATTAATCTATTTTAAAGCTAGTTAATCTATTTTAATTATATTTAATCTATTATTAAACCTATTTAACTATCTTAATCAATTTTAAAAATATTTTAAATCTATTTTAAATATCTTAGAGTATTTTAAATATTAAAAATCCTATTTAAACCATTCATAACTACCTAAACTATTTTTCTAAAAATTCAAACTAAGTAAAGTTGATGTGTTTATTCAAATTCCTTGATATAAAAGCTAATACAGCTAAATGGTGTTATAACCTAAGTTGGGATTTAAATGTTATAACTAATTGAAAATGATGATTTTGAGGTAAGGATTTAACCTATTTTGGAAGTATGATTTTTGAAAGAAATTATGATTTCGGAAACGATATGATTTCAAAGGTAAATATGATTACAAAGTGAATATGATTTCGAAACTATTATGGTTTTGAGAATATGATATTTTGATATAAATTGTGAATTGACTTTTGAAACGTAAAAGAACCATCCGGTGTGTAATAACCGATTGGTTGTCAAAGAGACTGGGATCATATTGTCATACTCTCTGCCAATACCGAAAACCACTTTAACAACTGTGTACGTGGTGGAGATTCCAGAAATTAAGTAGGATGGTTTGGTGAACGATTTCTGTATAGGTATGACGTGACCCTGACTCCCGTGAGTCGGCTTAGATGTGACTAAAACATGAGCTATACCGGGCCAAGTGGGGTCATTCCCCCTATCGGGCACATTTCTTCGATACCATACTTTGACTTTGTGATTGATTTGGTGCCATCCCTTGATTTTTGATATGGGAGTGTGTCCGAGGTGGGTGGTAGTAGCTGCTATGCGTTACTACCATTCCAGGAGTGCAATTGGTATATCTACCCTGGCATTGCCTCGAGTGCCGTGTTCATATGCCCTGGCGCGCCTTCTACGAGTTGTTTTGTAGCATACCTATGGGGTGCCCTCTGTGTAAACCTCTCGGAGGAGCGTACGGTACTGTATAGACTATGGGAATATATAATATGTGTTAAGGGGGATATGGGTAACACCTTAACGCTATTTTAATACTTTTACTTTATTGTAGACATATTATAATAGCGCATTTTACTACATAGTAGATAGTTTAACGGATCCTTAGGAGATGTGAATCCCGAACATCTCTTAAGTTACTGCACTCACGTTAGACACTGGATAGTAGATGTCAAACCCCGTAAACATCTCTGACGTCGACACACACATATTTACCATTGATTTAGCTTACATAAGATCTTTTAGTTCTGACTCGAGTGTTTTGTCTTTTCAGTTCGCTCGGGTCAGCCTGAGTATTTCAGGATTTGAAGACCTTATCTCTGGAGGATGAAGGCGAAGATTTGTATTACTATTATTTACTATATTTATTCCACTTCACTCATACTATTCCACTGCATTATTTATTTATCTCTGATATGTGTAACTTTGATTCTGTGTTGTATAAGTATAATCAAATGTTTTGTAAACAGCTTCACGAACTGTTATTTGATTATTATATTTTGTCATTCCACTGCGAGATTCTGTATTTGTTTTATTTCTTTCTCTTTTCTTATTTACCCCAATAATAATCTGCCTCTTTGTATAGTTTAATTGGACGCGTGTGTCTGCTTAAAATGTCCAAAAAGGCAGGTCGTTACACACTTCCTATAGACTCTTCCAGAATTCACTAGTGAACAAGGCATCTCTATCACTGACTATACTACTAGGAATCCCATGCAGTCTAATAGTATTCTTCATAAACAACTTAGCCATTATAGGTGCCATCCGGGTTGACTTAACGGGAATGAAATGTGCACACTTGATCAGTCTATCCATTATGACCAAAATATTTTCATTCCCCATTTCGCTTGGCAACCCATCAACAAATTCCATGGATATCGAATCCCACTTCCCAACTGGTATACCTAAAGGCTGAAGCAATCCATTTGGATTCTAATGTTTGGCTTTTACTTGTTGGAAATTAGTACATTTCTTCACCCATAAGCTTACATCCTTTTCATACCTTCCAAGAAGAAAATTTCCTTTTCATATCCTGATACATCTTCGTTCCTTTAGGATGTATAGTAAACTTCGATCAATGACACTCCCTAAGAACTTCCTCCCATAAGCCACCAACATATGGAACACATAACCGTCCCTTTATCCTTAATCATCCCCTCTGGTCAAGAATAAAATCTTTCAAATCATCAATCTCAGTTCCACTTTCCAATCTTCTAATCTTTCGGTTAACAATGGATCGTCTCTCTGCTTAGAAGTAATCCTCTAAATTAATATTGGTCGAACTTCCAACAGAAGACAACATGGCAGTATTTTGACTAAAACTAGCAGTCGATCTTAACTGCACACTACAAGTAGTCAACGCCTCTAAGTCCTTCCATTCTGCCAACATAGCTAACATCACATTCTAATGTTCTGCTAAGTGCATCTGCCACTTTATTTCCTTTCTCAGGTGTATACCCGGTACAAAAATATAAGCTACTAAAATCTCCAGTCACCTCTGCTGTCTCATATTAAACTCTTTTTGAGAGCTCAAAGATTTATGATTTGTATACAACTCGAATATTTCTCCTAAGAGGTAGTGTCTTCATATTTTCAATGTGAAAATAACCACTGCCAACTCCAAATCATAAGTCGGATATCCGATTTCATGTAATTTGAGCTGCCGAGAAGCATAGGCAATCACTTTACCTCTTTGTATCAGCAGAGCTCCCAATCCTGTTCCATATATGTTTGTATATACCCCTAAGTCCTGAATACCATATGGCAAAACTAATATAGGTGCATTAGTCAGCAAATGCTTTAACTTAAGGAATGCTTCCTCACGTTTATTGGACCAAACAAACTTTACGTCCTTCTTGATTAGTTTAGTCAAGGTTGCTGCTATATGCAAGAAATTCTTGATAAATCCCCGGTAATAGCAATCTAATCCAAGGAAACTTCTTATCTCGGTCACCGTCTCGGTTCTCTTCCATCCATTTAGAGCTTCTATCTTAGCTGGATTAACTGAAAACCCTTTCTATGAAACTACATGACCAAGAAACTTTACTTCTCTCTTCCAAAAGTGATACTTTGAAAATTTTGCTTTTAGTTGATGCTGCCTCAACATCTCAAGAATTATTCTAAGATGAATCTCATGCTCTCTCTCATCCTTAGAATATATCAAAATGTCATCATTGAACACCAACATGAACCTATCCAAATGTTCTTGGAAAATTCGGTTCATCAAGCCCACAAAGAAAGCAGGCGCATTAGTCAATTCGAATGGCATACTAACCACTCGTATGAACCATATCTCATTCCAAACGCTGTCAAAGGAATACTATCCTCCACCACCCTCAATTGGAACGATGTCGCCAAATCCAATTGGAAAAATACTTTGGCTCCACTCAACTGGTCAAACAAATCATCGATTCTTGGCAAAGGATATCTATTCTTTACCGTATTCTCATTCAGCTTACGATAATCAATCCAAAATCTTATGACCCGTCCAGTTTCTTCACGAATGTTGTGGCCGCACCCCAAGGCGAACTGCTTGGTTTAATAGTCCACTCACTACACCTTTAACTCATTCATCTTGGTTGGTGTCATTCGGATAGGTGGCCTACTCATGAGTTCAGCTCCAAGCATAAGATCTATTTGAAACTCGATTGCTCAGTTTGGTGATAGTCCTATAACAGGCTCAAAAACATTTGCAAATTCTTTTATAACATAAACCCAATTTAACCCATTTTCCACTTCTATGGCACCTAGTAAAGTCCAAACTTATAGACTCGAATTCTCAACTGAGTATATAATTCGGTCACTACTATCAGGGTGTCTTAACGATAGTTTCCTTTCTTGGCAAAATATTCTAACATTATATCTGCTCAACGAATCCATAACCAAAATAATCCTGAAACCCACAAAATCAAGCACAAAAATGCTGTAGGCAAAAGCATAACCTAGCAACTTAAATTCTAGATGGTCACATTTCAGCCCAAAGTTATGCATCCTCTAATTGGATTAGCTACTCTTAAGGAAGCAGCAAGGCATGATGGTTCTAATTCTAACTTATCTACCAAACACTGAGAAATAAAAGAATGTGATGCACCTGTATCAAACAATACTATAACAGGTATGCTATGAATCAAAAGCGTACCTTCCACCACAGCCTTTCCCTTCTACCTCGCTCTTGGCCTAGAAGATGGTAGTTCCAAAGTAAAGACCTTTCCTTTATCAGCTTTGGCCGGCTCTAGTCACTCGATTCTTATAGTGCTCGATCTGGTCGCAATTGAAGCACTTCACACTGTTCTTTTCCATAACCTTCTTTCCCTTACCGGTTAGACACTCATGAGGATAACGACATTTCTTATCACACTTGCAGTAGATAAAATCTACTTTCACTGTCTTGGTAGCTCCATCCTTTTAGGCTCCTTTCTTCTTGAAGAACTTCCTCTTCTTACTCTGAAACCTTGAGTCTCCACTAACTTCTCTTTCCCAAAAGTTGCAAGCATATCCTTATTCCTTATAGCCATTTCTACCACTTCATTACTCGAATCTCAGAGATGTGGCATAGTCGCCTTAGCAATCTCTGGTCCCAAACCCAGGATAAACTTCTCATTCCTCTTAATTACTGTATCACGCATATTTGTACCTAGACAACTCATCAAACTTGTTTGCATAAACCAATACGAGCATTTCCCCTTGCTCTAATTCCAAAAACTTAAGCAAGGTTGACCTGGATCCTTCAAATAAGAACCTCTCCTCAAATCACCATTGAAATTCAGCCCAAGTCAATTCCTCTTATGACACTCCAATGGTCACTCCATTCCACCAGTATAAAGCAGCTCCTTGCAATTGCCTCGATGCCAACCTCCTCTTCTTATCATTATCCAATCCTAGGTCATCAAAGGTTCTTTGACATTGCAATAGCCAATTCTCTAATTCAATAGCGCCTTTGTTCCAAGAAGAGGCTTTCCTCCAAGACTAGTTAAAATCTTGATTTAGCTTAGCATAGTTATTACCAACCGACACCACGGGATTAACTCCTCCTGCATTAGCAACATTCCCTCCAGCCAAACCATCAATTGCTTTAGCTTGCATTATGTTGACAAAGAACTTATACATAGTCTCCATATCTACTGGTGGGTTCCAACACCCACAGTAGTATTTGCCTACCAACCTTGGTTCTTTTTAGTATTGGGTCAAACATTTCCATTGGTCGTAGTGCTTTTTCCACTTAGATTCACTCTTCCATTTCCCTCTTCCATGTCTTGCTTTCTTGTAATCTGAATGCGAGCCTTAATAAGATACATAAGAACGGTCTAGATAGAGAGGGGAGAATACATACATATATATATATAAAATACAAGTATGTTACTATAGAGTTATCCTATACCCCGGTCCTATTCTATGATTTATTAGAATTATGTTTGAAAAAACTTTTAAGTTTTACATAAACCTATGCTCTGATACCAACCTGTAACATCCCTCATTTTGAAGCCCGAAACTAAGTACTACGGATGCCGCAGTCATCCATAGTTATTAATGTTCGGTGACAAAATGCGGGTATGTTATTCATATCATCAGAAGCACATGAATATGAAATTTTTTAAACACAATTCAATAAAAAAAATTCATTACATTTCATAAATAATATTTCATGTTCATTACATAATCCCATTCGTAATCCTACATTAAGAGAAAATATAATTATTATAAAATACTCCAAGAGTGACATATGAAGATGCCCTCTTGGTTGATCATAGTCTAACACTTGGCAATTATGTAACTTGCCATTACAGCCATACAGACAAAATTAAACAAAACAGCAGATTAGATGAGAACTCCTAAATAGCTAAATTGCCTTTTGCATGTCTCCGAAAGCTTATTCGTTTGGAAACGTGGAAACCCTTACTCCCGACATACTCAAATGTGTACCTGAGAGTTTAAGGGGAAAAACAAAACCTTCAGGTCAAACAAATAGTCTGGTGTGAATAATAACCTACCATCTTGAACAAAAAATTGATATCTAGTAAGACCATGCCGCTAAGCGGAATGGGTTTTCCCCTCACTAGTATCTTAACTAACATATTAGCGATATACTATGCTTCCGCATCTATAATGGTTAAAACATAATAACATAATCATATGCAAGAATGCAATGTGGGTAAGTCTGACTCATCTGTCAATATAAGGTTGTATCTACCCTACGTTCACCTTTTTACAAAACTGACTATTTGTCTCAATCCATAGTTTTTTCCTAGGGTCACTATGAACCTATTAGTTTTAGTGGGCTAACTAATAACCTGTCAAAGCTTATAAGGACTACCTGTCCTAAATCGTAGATTCATGGTATCACTAAAAACCTTTTGGTTTCTACCAATAACAATTTCCAATCATAGTTTTCATAGGATCACTATGAACCTATTGGAACTCTCCAATACCATATCCCATATGATAGTTTTCATGGGATCATTATTGTAACGACCCGGAACTTTGGTCATTTAGTTTTGAATATTTAATTTATTTTTAAATGTTGAGTTTGAATTAATTGATTTTGAATATGGAAGAATCAGTGAAATAGTTTAACATTTCAAATATAGCAATTAATTTTATTTTGTAAAATAGTAAATTGATATTTGAAATTGGGAAATCTGTGAATCTGGAGTTAAATGGAAGTAGAGATGATTTATAAGTTGATTTTGAACTCTATTTGAATTAGAGTGGTGGTAATAGACTTTGAATGGAATTAAAAGTCGATAAATTTAGTTTGAAATTTATATATTAATTAATTTAATAGTGAAATTTTATATATGGTAATAGTGTAAATAATGAAACTTTGATTTAATATAAATCAGAATGATTTCTAATATGGATATAAATTCAATGTGATTCATAATGGAGTTAGTAAGTTTTAAAAATTGAAATTTTTAATGATTTCGATAATTTTGAAAATCGCTTGATTTAATCAACAAGTTAAAATAGCCTTCTAGGGCACAGTCTCGGAATTCGACGAAACTAGTTCTATTGCATCCGTAATAGTTTATTATTATCGGATTTCAAATTTCGTAGCGTTTGGAGTTATCGTTTAGTCGTACAGGATAGAAACGCATTGAAATGAATATCGAAAATTTAATATCTTAATTCGATCCGAAAAGCTATCTTTCACATACGATCGAATTAGGCCCCGAAACACGTTCCATTGTGTTCGAAATACGGGTAAAACATTATAAATGTTAGGCGGCACGTCTAGTTTGGAGTTCCTCTGAAAAATCAAGTAAATTGTGAAAACGATATTAAAAAAATATTGGTATACGTGTATATATACTATGAAAACAGTCACCCTAGCCGAATCGTTCACAGCCCCCATCAACAAATTCGATGGTCGAAAGTTTATCATCTTTCACCTTAAATCTCTCTCGATCTATTGACTTTTAGAGGAAACTTCCATCTAGGAAAGCGTAGAGGGCAGAGAGATCTACACATCCATAGGGTGGAGCCTCGCGAAGTTCGACGAGATGGCCAGAAATTGATGGTGAAGGGGTTCCGGTCATTCACGTTTTTAGGGGGATAGCGCGACCAGTTCGACGTGGTCGAGGCCGTGGGTGGGGCTGGCCTTGGCGCACGTTTTTGGGGTGATGGATGTTGCTACGGTGGACGGACGTGTCTGTGGCGATCGAAACCAAAAGGGCGGCGATTGGTTCATTCGTGCTGGATACATGCGTGAGAAGAAACGAGGGAGATGAAGGGAACGACTAGATTTCTTCAAGTCAGTACAAACGGCCATGATGTGGATGGGTGAAAACAAATGTAACGACCCGCAAATTTTAATAGTTTTAATAATATATTTAACTGGAATTTTGTGAAATTTTAAACAATAAAATTTTGAAATAAAAATTTAATATTTGGAATACGTCTATTTTAACATAGCAACTGGTAAATTTTCATCAGATAATATGGAAGTTTATTTTCTTGTGTAATTTTATTTCAATTTAAATCAGTTAACATTTGATGATAATAAACCGTTTTCCAAACCTTAATATTTTTCTATAGAAAATTTGTAAATTATCTTCTAAGTGAGACGTCATATTTCATTTTCCCAAATTTGGACTTCTGTTGCTTCGTTCATCTTATTTCGTACATTTTGCAGCATTTCGGTACCGCTATCGACTTTTGATAGGATGATCGTGCCACTGATATCTATATGCCATCTTGATCGTCTCGTTGTGCTGATCTCTGTAGTATATTTATTCCTGTGTTTTGAAGTCCGGTAAGTGATGAATTCAACATATGATATGCTGTACCGGTTCTGTATTATGACCTTTTTGTTTCTCTGTACTTCCATTTTCAGCAGTGAAATCGAATAGTCATCGGCTATCAATGTCTACAGTAATCTTTTGGCCTGACTTTTACAATTCCACCTTTTCACAATTTTGCCTTTTCAATTTTGTTTTATATTTTGTTCGCATGAGTTTGAAATTTACTTCCACTTCAGAGGAATATATAACTTGCTTGACTCTTCCCTTTTCAATTTCCTTGGCCCCAAAACCTGATTATACTCAAAACCGTTCTTCTACCCCATCATCAACTTCGACCACCCCTGCTCACATGAACCACCGCCTTCACACGTGGATGCAATGCTGCCACCACTTGATAACCGATCTACCCTGGCCACCCCACCTCTCCCCTCTCTCTGACACCCTGCAACCGAACCAAACGCACCACCTGCACATCCTCTCGTTCAACACCATTCGCAGCCAGGCCTACCACCATAGAAGCCGCACCTCCTCCCTCCTTGCTTTGGTTCGTCTATATTTTATTTTATTGTTTTGTTTTATAAATTTAGTTTTGTTTCATACGTCAATCTATATATATACATTACTGTTAGTACATAAGTATTGCAGTGGTATATATATGTATATTTTCATACTTTGTTCTTTTGTCTTATATTTTACAGTATAATCATTTTATATGTGTAAGTAATCGGCTATGTATATATATTTGTGTATATGTGGAACTTTAAAAGGTAATGTTTGTTAATTTTTGATTTTTGTTGTATATATAAATAAGTTAATATATGATATGTAACCATTCTATATAAGTTAGATGTATATATATGGTTTATTTAAATATTGTTTTTAAGATATATATATATATATATATTATATGTTTATATAAAGGCTGTTGGATTTTTATATATGCCTACAATGGTTTTATTTGTATATAAGGTCTGTTATATGTAAAGGCTATAAGTTCTGTTACATATGTTATATTATTTTATATAATATAATAAAACTATTATGATAGTTTGTAAAATAGGTTATTGTAACATTTTTAAATGGCACTTTGATCTCAGATGTATAAATATGTATCTTATATGTTGCAATAGTTTATATATATATATATAAGTTTTGTTGTGCATACATTGATTTTTGAAATTTTATATAGTTTTATTTACACCGTTGTGACAGTATTATAGTTTGTCAAAAACCATTTAATATATATATATATATTGTATATTTATGTTTATATGGTTAGTAGTTATAATTTCGAAATATAGGTAGGTTGCTTTTAAACAGGCGTATATATGTATTGATTTGATATGTGCTTTATTGATTTCTATTTTACCAAAAGTATATGACAGCCTACAAATACATAGACATAGCTTGCTGTTGAAATGTGTACTTATTGACAAAAAGTTATATTATATTTGCTTTTCAATCCAAGCTATAATATGTCAGTTTGTATGTATGTGTTGTGTTTGTATAATAGTTTGCATATAAATGTGGATCTTAAAGTATAATGTGTTAGTTTATATAAGTTTTAAAATGTTGATTTTGAGAAGAAATGATAATAATAGCAGTTTATATATATATTTTCCACTTTATATCAAAACCGATTCTGATTAGTTCTCATCGTTTTCCCAATTGTCAGCTTTGTCCATCGTGCCTGTTTGCTTCTTTCTAGTCATATCCAACTAGCATTTGTTATCCCGCCTTTTGGCAAGGCCGAGATATCAAGAAACTGACTGGGGAATATGGATTATACATCCTCGACATCGAGTAGCCACTGGATATCCACAGATAACGATGAATTTTACCCGAGTCCGGATCGGGCTGCAATTGATTAGACACATCACACAGGGCCAGGAGAAGCAATGTTCCAAGTTTCGAGTTAATCCGAGTTCGTACGCTCAAGATATCATTGATGCAAGTTGGAGGAAATGGCCCTAAGTTCGACTCCATCAAGATTGACTCCATCCACTTCGTATCCACCGGAGAGCACTCTGTTCGAATCCATCGGTTCGACTCCACATGGTTTGCGTCCACCAAACAAACATTCACTCGAATCGATCCCGATGAGTTACTTCGAATCCATAAAGCTACAGACCGATGTCCTTCAACTCCATCGAAATAAATTCCTTCGAATCCACAAAGGCTAATCACTTCGTATCCGTCCGGTGCCATTACTTCGAATCCACCCTATTGAGACAACTTCGTATCGATCAACTATTGAATACCCTGATCGATACGAACGAACATCAAGGTTCAAATCCATTCCCTCGAATCCACTACGTCAAAGCAGCTAGAAACATGGATTCGACCCAGTCAACTCGGAGATAAAGTCGGATAGGCACGTTGAAACATCGATTCGACCCTATCGATTCGATAAGAATCGATTCGAAGCGATCGACTCAAGTGAATCGATTCGAAGGAGCTTTTCAACCGATAACATGATCTTGAATCGATCATAGCTCGAGATCCACAAGTCCAAATGCTATGAAATTTTCACAGGAGCTTACGTACATATTGAAGAATGTCCATGCCAAGTTTCGTCTCGATTGGGTGATTTCTTGATCGATTCGAACGAAGCTTTGAATCGATCCCAAAGTGGGTCCGGATTTCCTGAAAGTGGGTATGTGGGCCCCCTCACGTGCCAGAAGTGGTCTCCCCGAATTTTAGGTGAAATATCAGCCTCCTACACCTATAAATAGAGCCCCTGGTCATTCAGAAAAGGGGTCGGAGAATTCTAAGAGCTAAAGAGCGCCCAGACTCTGCTAGATTTACTTCAAATCACCACCGCTGCTTTAGTTTCAGACTTAACTTAGAAAATCAGTTGTATTACGATATAAGAAATTGTAAAATTCAATCATCGAGCAATAAAATCATCAAACTTCATAGTGGGCGTAGGCGAAACGCCGAACCACACTAAATCGCTGTCTTCTGTGCAATTTACTTTCTGTTATTTGGAGTTTTTGTTAGATAATCCTCAGTTTTAATTTTCTTTCTTCACTTTTATCTCTTCAAAAACTTCCGACGAGTGTTGTGCCCATTTTTGGTACAAACACTTTGGCGCTTTCACTGAGAAAAACCAGCTTTTTCTCCTACTCCTTGGATCTACCATCGATACCGGATTGCATAAATCCAAGAGGAAGATCCAGATCTCTAATCCAGAATCCTTCCATTCTATTCAGATTTGCATAAAATCTAGGAAAGGAACCCACTACTTAAGATGGTTAGTACAAGAACTACCTCTACTGCTGCTGATCCAGAAGGTCGGGATAGGCAGAATCCTACACAGCAGCTGCAATCCAATCAAGACAACACTGCTCACTCGGATTCGTCTGGACCAGTCACCAGGCAAGAATTCCATGTGTTGCTCCAGGAATTAACACAAAGTCGGCAATAGCTGGCCGAGCAGTTGCTTGCTAATATTGAATTGACCAATCAATTAAACCGCCGAAGGCGCAGAAGGACCAGGAGGGATGATGCTTCCCACTCGTCCACTGAAAGTTCTGATTCGTCTGACTATCATGGCAGATCTACACGTCCCAGATTGGACGCAAGTCATACACAAGCTACCAGATATCAACCTGCCTTGACTGTAGGGCAATTGAGGGTCGGACCGTCAACTAGCTTCCAGGCCGGGCCCTCGTCACGAGGAGGTGTTGTTCCATAGCATACCACAGACAATCGCGCTGCAACCGCCGCGGTAGAAACAATGGTTGATACCCAGAATCTATTAGATCCGAATAATCAACAACGTGGGCGTACTCCTGAACCATACGTCCCAGAAGATGTGGAGCAAAGGAGGCGAGACATGGGCCGTCGACAGCGTCCGGTCCAAACTCGCACTGTGGAACCCGACCACACCTTAGCTCAGCATGCACAGAATGTGGCTATGCCCGATATTTCAACCATGATCCGTCAGATGATTTGCGAAAGCCAAGGGCTTACCAATGACGACTGGGGAATCTCCCGTAGTCATACTCCTTTCACGGACAAAATATTATACGCTGATCCTCCTCGAGAATACCTACAAAATACAAAATAATTATTTTGTATTTTGTAGGTATTCTCTACGAAATACAAAATAATTATTTTGTATTTTGTAGGTATTCTCTCTTGCCAACTCTCCCTATGTACGAAGGAAATTCCGATCCCAATCAACATATTTTGAAATATGAATGGTCAATGAGCGCCGCAAGGGCTGACGATGCAGTAAAGTGCCGAAGTTTCCCCATCTCTTTGGGAGGAATCACAACAATGTGGTTTACGCGATTACCGCCTAGATCTATCTCTTCATTTGATCAACTGGATAAGAAATTTGTCGAACAGTTCCGTATGCATGTCGCCAGACCTAAAGACGTTAACACCGTATCTAGCATCACCCAAGCTAAGGGAGAAACACTCAGACGTTATTTAGAAAGATTCCACGCGGCATGCGTAGAGATTAGTAATCCTAACGATAACTCAATCTTGATGGCATTAACCAAAGGAATCGATCCCGATTCTGAGTTTGGAAATTGGCTAGCTGGGAAACCACCCGCATCGTTGGACCGTTTCTACTCCAAAGCCGCTCAATTCTTACGGCAAGAAGACGCGAAACAGTCTAGGAAGCAGGACGATGCAATGCCCAGAACTGAAGGAATATAAAGTAATGTGGCAGTTAAGCAGTCCGGTGAGAGTTCCGGAAAGGTTCAGTTGAATATACAGAACAAACAAACTCAGCCGCGAGGCAACAATGGTCAGGATAAGAAAAGAGATCCAAACCGAGGCCCACGACGTAGGGCTCCAATGTTCGATAATTACACGCCATTGAATACATCATTGGAGAATGTATATTTACAAACTTGCAACACTGTGCAATATAAGAAGCCTGCTCCGATGCAATCGTCGGAGAGGCAGATTCAAACAGGGAAGTTCTATAGATTCCACGAAAGTTATGGCCACAATACCAATGAGTGTCGACATTTGCAAGACCTCATCGAGAAGTTGATCAGAGAAAGAAAGTTAGATCAGTTTGTGCGAGCGCCGCAACCTGGTGGTGCGGGACCGTCAAATCAGAACCGTGCACAAAATCAAGAAAGACAAGAGGAGCACGCTCGAACGGGCGGAAGGCTAGTTATAAACACAATAAGTGGTGGTCCTCATCCAGCAGACAAAAGCTAGAGGGAAATGGAGTCGTATGCTAGCTCTATCAGGCATGCGAGCTTTGAATGCTGCAGTAATTATGAAGATGGAACTCCGACTAAACAACAAAAAACAATGTCTGATGATATCATATTCAGAAGCAGAGATGCTGATAAGATCGAAGCCCCAACAATCGACCCACTGGTCATATCTGCCCAGGTTGGTCCTGCTTGGATGAAGAGGATCCTGGTTGACAGTGGGAGCTCTGTAAACATCTTACTCAAACAAACCTATAACTTAATGAAAATGGAAGCAAAGGACTTGAAACCTTGCCAATCTCGAGTCCACGGCTTCAATGGAAGTGCTACAATACCCACTGGGGTGGTGGAACTGCCGGTGGAGTTGGGAGTTGGAGAACGCCGGAGAGTTCGGATGTTGCAATTTGTTGTGTTAGATATTGATTCACCTTACAATGCGTTTTTGGGCCAGCCGGCCCTTGCTGATTTCAGGGCAGCCATTGCCCCATGGTGTTTAACTCTGAAATTCCCTACTGATCACGGAATTGGAGTCATTCAAGGAGATCAGGCAGCCGGAAGAGCCTGTTATGTTGCTGAACTGCGCGAGGCGCAGAGAAAGGAGAAAGGAAAGGGCGTAGAGGAATCTCTCTGCGTCCGTTTTGCTGATAATTGACAATTAGTGCCTGGGCTTCGGCCTGGGCACCACGACCAATTCCTTAAAGATCTTGACCCTAGAGACAGCGAAGATAAAGACGAATCTAAAGAGAATCAAGCTTCCCCGGCTAAACTGACTGTGGACGTCCCAGTCAGTGAGGATGATGATTCGAAAGTACTTAAAGTTGGATCTCAACTGGGAATACAGACGCAACAGGAATTGGTTGATTTTCTCCGTGCAAATCTCGACGTTTTCACCTGGACACACTCTGATATGTGCGGGATCTCACCGGACATCGCAAGCCACTCCCTGAATATTGATCCGCAGTATGTCCCGGTCAAACAGAAAAGGCGCGGTATGGATCCAAAGAGATCTGCCGCCCTTAAAGAGGAGATTGATAAGTTACAATCAAATGGGTTCATCCGAGATGCTTTATATCCAGAATGGGTGTCAAATCCAGTATTGGTTCGAAAACCGAACGGGAAATGGAGAACTTGCGTCGACTATTCTGACTTAAACAACGCTTGTCCAAAGGATAGTTTTCCACTTCCCCGAATTGACCAGCTCGTAGACTCCACGGCTGGACACGAATTATTATCTTTCATGGATGCTTATTCTGGCTACAATCAAATACCTATGCATTTACCTGATCAAGAACATACTAGTTTCGTGACCGATCTGGGACTCTACCGCTACAAAGTCATGCCTTTCGATCTAAAGAATGCCGGAGCAACATATCAACGCTTGGTCAATCGGATGTTCGCCGACCAGATCGGGAAGACCATGGAAGTTTACGTGGACGACATGCTAGTAAAGTCCCGGCTCTCCACAGACCACGTCAAAGATTTAAATTCGATGTTCTGCATTCTCTGATAATATGGAATGAAGCTCAATCCATTAAAGTGTCACTTTGGCGTCGCCTCTGGAAAGTTCCTCGAATTTATCATTAATGCTCGAGGGATAGAAGAAAATCCCGAAAAGGTCTGGGCGATAAGGAACTTGCAAACTCCAAGAACCATAAAGCAAGTCCAGAGTCTCAACGGGAAGGTAGCAACATTAAGCAGGTTCATTTCAAAATCCACCGATAAATGCATTCCTTTTTTCGATCTGATCCGGAAGGGAAAGCAAAACTTTGAATGGACCATGGAGTGCGAAGGCGCATTCTGATCGCTGGTTCAATATCTCTCCACACCTCCAATCCTGTCAAAGCCGATAGACCATAAACAATTATACCTTTATTTGGCAGTATCGGAGCATGCAATCAGCGCTGCTTTGGTTCGAGAAGAAGACCGAGTGCAAAAACCGGTCTACTATGTTAGTAAACGATTAACGGGAGCTGAAAGAAATTACCCAAGGCTGGAGAAATTGGCTTATTGCCTGGTCATTGCCTCAAGAAAGCTTCGTCCTTACTTCCAAGCTCATCCTCTTACTGTGTATACCGATCAGCCGTTACGACAGGTCCTTACGCGACCTGAGACGTCTGGTAGGTTACTCAAGTGGAACATCGAACTGAGCCAGTTTGATATTACTTATTCTCCAAGATGAGCCATTCAAGGACAAGTCCTAGCCGATTTCATAGCTGAATTTACCGTCCCAGATGATTTACCCGAAACCAGTGAATCCCCCGAATATATCTGGAAGATGTATACTGATGGTGCATCAAACGACCTGTGTTCGGGCGCTGGTGTCGTACTTGAAACTCCCGAAGGCCGATCTATATGTTATGCTTTAAGGTTCGATTTTCACACAACCAATAATGAAGCTGAATATGAAGCCCTCTTAACTGGGTTGAAATTGGCCAGAGATTTGAGAATTATTGCTGTGGAAATTTATTGTGATTCACAATTAGTTGTGTGCCAAGTACGGGGAGAGTATCAAGCGAGAGATCGAAGGTTGGCTGCTTACTTGGCTCGAGTTCAAGAAGTGCTGAATCAGTTTGACTATTATGCCATTTATTATATACCTCGAGAACACAACCAAAGAGCCTATTCATTGGCAAAGTTAGCCAGCACAGGTGAAGCACAGCAAATGGGGCTTGTCCCCGTCGAAACTTTATCCTCCCCAAGCATCGATCATATTGAGACGGATTTTGTGTTTGAAACCGCTCACAATAGAGAGTCGTGGATGACTCCTTATCGAAATTACATTGAGAATGGGACATTGCCTGAACATAGAAATGAGAAAAGGCAAATTCTGCGAAAAGCTTCACGATTCGTCATTCAGGATGGAGTCATGTATAGAAGAGGTTATTCTGTTCCTCTCCTCCGGTGTATCGCGCACGATGAAATCAAGCGAGTGTTACATGACGTACACGAAGGAGAATGTGGCAATCACACCGGTGGACAAGCTCTTGCTAAGAAAATACTCCGATACGGATACTACTGGCCGACAGTGAACCAAGACGCAGCAAATTATGCCAGAAAGTGCGATAAGTGCCAGAAACACGCCCGAATTCCAAGAGCTCCACCCACCGAGATAACTCAAATGGTCAGTCCCTGGCCATTCGCTATGTGGGGCATCGATATCATCGGTGCTCTACCTCTGGCAAAAGGTGGTGCGAAGTACGCCATCATCGCCGTTGACTACTTTACAAAGTGGGCTGAAGCCGAAGCTCTCGCAACAATTACGACGAAGAAAGTAATAAATTTCGTAGTTTGCAACATCATCTGTCGATTTGGACTCCCGCATACCATCATCACCGATAATGGGACCCAATTTGACAGTGCAGAATTCAAGAATTTCTGTCAACGGTTTCATATCCATAAAAAGTTCTCGGCAGTAGCACATCCACAGGAAAACGGTCAGGTCAAAGCTGTCAATAAAGTTATAAAATCCATCCTAAAGAAACGGCTGGAAAAAGTTGGGGGCAAATGGGTCGATGAACTTCCTATGGCATTATGGGCTTATCGAACAACTCACAAAACCGCAACCGGACACACCCCATTTTCCTTATCTTATGGTTCGAAAGCCGTTATTCCAGTCGAGATGGAAATTTTTTCCCATCGCGTGACTTATTATGATCCGAAAACAAATCCTATATTGCTTGCTGAATCTCTGGATCTTCTGGATGAAAAGCGTGAAGAGGTAGATTTGAGAGCTGCTGCATATCGAAGTCGAGTCGCCTGATTATACAATGCCAAAGTTCGACCTCGAACTTTTGAACTCGGCGATCTTGTTCTCAAGAGAATCTATCCGGTTCCTTCACACATGAAACTGAATTGGGAAGGACCATACGTAATTACACAAAGACTCGGAGATGGCACATTCAAACTATCGACCATTGACGGTCTTGATTTGCCAAGGGCTTGGAACAGCGAGAGTCTCCGTCGCTACTATATATGACAGGCGTTATTTACTTTATTGCATTTTTTCCATTTTAGCAATTCACTTTTGCATTTCGAAATTAGAATTTGTAATAAGGCAACTGACTTTGCCATATTTTCTTATTTCAGCAATAAAATGCCATCTCTTCGAGCCAGAGCTGTGATTCATTAAATACAATGTACAACATCACGACGCACGGAGAGCTAAATTCCATCACACAGTGGAATTTATTCAAGTAGGAGTGGCCATGATACGATCAGCCACTCGCTAAATGAAACCCAAGCTCGGGGGCAAGCCATCACGTCAGGCTAAAAATGGGTTGATACACGACAATCCTTCACTCAACTTCGTACTCCCAGAGTGCGAGACGGAGTATAAACATTTACTTGACTCCGTACTCCAAGAGTGCGAGACGGAGTATAAACATTTACTTAACTCCGTACTTCCAGAGTGTAAGGCGGAGTATAAACAATTACTTGACTCCGTACTCCCAGAATGCGAGACGGAGTACAAACATTTACTTGACTCCGTACTCCCAGAATGCGAGACGAAGTACAAACATTTACTTAACTCCATACTCCCAGAGTGCAAGACGGAGTATAAACAATTACTTAACTCCGTACTCCCAGAGCGTGAGACGGAGTATAAACATTTACTTAACTCCGTACTCCCAGAGCGCGAGACGGAGTATAAACATTTACTTAACTCTGCATTCCTAGAATGCGAGACGGAGTATAAACATGACTTAACTCCATACTCCCAGAGTGCGAGACGGAGTATAAGCATACATCAACTCCACGCTTATCTCCAAGACTGAGGACAGAACCAAAACAGATATTGAATTGAAGACAAAAGGGAACATGTTTTCATTATCAACAAAAAGAATCTGATTACAAGCTGGTTCAAAAATTCTTACTAGTGGGAGCCGAATCCACATCTATACACGGCTATAGAAAAATCAACAAAACAAAACACTACTCCCGAACGCAACAGAAAACTAAAGAAAGAGTTCAATCTTTCTTCTTCCTTATTTTCTTCTTCGGGGTAGTCCCACTGGATCCGCTACCCGACTTCCTCCTCACTCTCTTACTCTTCTCCGGTTTACCCTCCGATGGCGACATAATGTCAACATCTTCCTCGAAGCTTGACGCAACGGAGATTCTCTTGGAGGGTTGAACTGGGGGCATAGGGGCCGTAACTGGAAGCAGGGCCGGAGCACTCGCAATGACCACAGTACCGCCCGACGATATCATCATTAACGGGGCAGGGCCAGAAGGATTCATGCCGGCAGTCACTGCTGACATCTCAGCATCAATCTCAGCCAAAATCTCATCTTCACGAGGTGCTTGGGCCGCGCTGGATATGCTAGTGGCTGGCATAAAAGAACTAACAGCTGGAGTAGTCCCGCTCATAGAAAAGGATGGATCGACGAAGAGATCGTTGAGTTGACTGAGGAGTTCCTCAATCATCTGAGCGTCAAAAGATAACATGTTCGCTTCCCCTTCTTCGCCGACCACGGTAGATGTCATAATAGCTTCGGTGACGATAGCCCCCTGCGCTTGATAAGAAGCCTGAGATGTAGGAGGTGCAGAGATAACGGCTTCAGTCACTGAAATGTGAAAAAACGAAGAATGTTAGCTAAGGGTATTGATCCAAATTCACCACACTAAATGTATACGAGAGGCATTCGATTACCTTCCTTAGCCTGGCCCGCAGTATGGGCAGATACAGAGGCAGGAACATCAGCGGAAGACAATTGCGGCTGGTCAGGATTATAAGCGGGGACGGATTGGGGATCGACCGCACCAATGGTTTCAGGCAATGTCGGAATTACAGCTCCAACACTTGTTTCATGATGCTCAATCCCCGAGCCCTCGCCAGTCTCTATCTGTTGAACAGCAAGCCTCTCTTTCGCCACCGAAATCACCGCCTCATGAAGAACTTTCCTCTCTTCCTTAGTAAGCAAGCGCATCTCAAGCTCGAAGTCATCCAGCGTTTCATCCGGATGCGCTGCTTTTTTCTCCTCCACTAACCTAGTCCAGGCATTATACAGAATCATAGAGTCATCTCCCAGCCACGATAAATTTCTGTGCTCCAGCCCGTTGGCGTTGTATGTAACCAGGAGATCATCGAAATCAGCGTCCATCCTGGACTGCTCCGCCATAATCTTCTCTTGGATTACTTCCTCCACAGACTTGGTCTTGGCCACCGCCGCAGCAAGTTCGGCTCGAAGAGACACAGCTTGGTCGCATGCCTCCTAAGCGGTGGTATTAGCGGCATCTTTTTCTTTCACCACTTCTGCAAATTTGGCCTTGAGCTCATTCAGCTCTTTAACGGCTGTGTCTCGCTCAGCTACGATAGTGGTATAACGATGGCCCATCCCTTCTACCAAGGCACAGTGTGCCTGCTGCATCCTTGCTATCTTTTCCACAACGTCATCATGCTTTTTAGGCGCTTGGAGTTCAGAGTTTCGAGACGACTCCATCTCAGATTGAAGAACCTGGATGATGCGGTCTTTCTTGACAATCTCAGCATCTCGTTCCTGAATAACTTTTGCCCGGTCAAAAGCTACCTTTGAGGCTTTCACGACTGCTTTGTACCACTCCTTGTATTGAGCATAGAAGTCGCGAATATAGCTGTGCGCAGTATTTTCGGCATCCCGAGGAATCCTCTTGAGATGAGGAGGAAAGACATATGCATCCATACAGATTTCTGGGAAGTCCTTTTTCATTTGAGCAAGCTGGATGGCTCCTTCGCTTGTCAACTCAGCCGGAGCCTGCTCAACGATGGCAGCTGTCGGTGGTTCAACTCTAGGCCGCTGAGTCTCGGGCCTTGAAGATTGGGAAGGCTGTTGCTGCTGTGAAGACCCAGGGAGATCTACGGGAGCCCTAGGAGGCGGAGGAGAACGAGATCGTGGTCGGTACTGATAGCTCCTATCTCTGTCAGTACGATCTTGACTAGAATGGCTATGCCAATGCTCTCGATCTCTATCATAGCGATCCTGATTGATATAGCCTCGCCCGTGATTCCTATCGGATTCTCTCCTACGGGAATCTTAATATGGGGAAGATTGGCGCACATTACGGAGCTTGTCCAAAGTGGATCCGCGACCTGACATCTCACCTGCGATAGGAAGGAGCTACAGATTAGAATCCTATAAAACAATGATTAATATGCAAAAGTCTTGTAGTGGCGTGGAAGTGTGTGTAAATGTGTAAACCCCCAGACCAACCGGAAGTGTTGACCGCACTCAAAGGAAAGGGCTCGCACATATTTAAAACATCTTGAAATTCCTCCAACCCGGGGTTACATGGAATCAATATAAAATCCGGGATGGGAATATCGTCAAGCCCTTTAAAAGTATCTCTTGAATGAGAAGGGGCGGCCTCAGAAATTATGGCTCCGGAAGTGGGAGGAGACACATCTACAGACTTCCACCCGTTAGACTTGAGTTTTTTGGAAACTACGGCCTTGCTTTTCCGTCTTTCTCCCAACTCTTCGAAGTTGCCCGAAAGATCAGCCATCGGCTCCACATCTGTGTAGGTCCTTTCTTCATCGCTCACTTCGGTTATTGTAACTCCGAGCGTTTTCTTCGCCATTTTCCTTTCCTTCTTCTTCTTCTTGTTTTTCTTCTTTAAGGCAGGCTTTGACATCCCTTCGATAACTATACTCTGATTTATTTCAATCAAGCAGAGAGCTCTTAAGTTATAGTCATTCAACACCGAGTCGATGTGTCTCAGCTCGCTCGGAACTTCTTAGAGACTTCGGACTATGCCCTTGTAGTACCCGCCATCAGGTCTGGAGATAATGGCTGTAAGAGAAACAAGATGTCAATACCAATGCCAAAAAACTATTGATCAAGGAAAATCATCGACATATGAGGACACTTACGTCTAGACAACCATCGCCTAGCAAAACCAGGAGGACACCGAACATAAAACCATTCATTCTTGAAGTAGCTAAGTCTGGTCCAGGCTCGAATAATAACTTGGCAATTTCTGACTGCCTCCAAAAATGTAAAGGATGGGCTATCGCCCCTGCTCTTGAAATTAAATATATATCTGATCTCGGTTGGCCTTGGCGGGCGAAAGAGACAGTCCATAAATATGACGAAGACACTATTCAGCAACGCATGTCCGTTGGGATGAAGTTGCGAGGGAGCAATTCCTAAATATGACAGCATCTCTCTGATGTATTGATTAAAAGGAGGGAGAGTTCCTGCCGCACAAGCATGGAGGTAAAAGGCAGTCTATCCCTCGGGCGGATTGTGAGGTCTGTCATCAACACCAGGCAATAACACATCGTCTAAAGAAATATGGTGCCTTGTGCATATCCGGTCCAATAAGGATTCAGAGATATTAGACTGGACAGAATCAACGGGATCCTCGATAAATATAGCCTCCGACAATTCGTCTGGAGCTGGGTCGATTACGTCAGCGGGAATATTGGGGATCTCAAGCACCGGAGGAGGCAAGCTCTGTACCTCTTGTTGTTGAGAGCTCGAAGACTCCATAACTGACTAACTTATCAGAAAGCAACGTTAAGTTCATAGAAAACCCATGCATTCCCCAGTGAAGTGTGTATGAATGTGTCGTGCAGTGCGAGTGCTGTGCCTTACTTAAGCAGATTTTACGGAATGAAACAAAATGTGCTAACGACAAAACTCTGAAAATCAGACTGGAACTGACCGTCATCGCTGACCGTCACAACCATGCCAACCAGATGATAACAGTTGGTTCAATTATAAGTCGTTATATTTTGATTAAGCTACAGTTCCATCAACGAGCTTCAAAGGGCAGTCAAATGTGTAGTCTTACAAATCAGTCCAAATATGCAAAGGAGAAGCTCGTCGGAGTCATGCCGATAATTATGTGAAATTCTCGTATCCATGGAAGCTTATTCGTATCGATCAAGGTTCGAATCCATGAAACTTCGAATCGATCACATAGGTGTGCCTTCGAATCGATACAAGTTCGAATCGATACAGTTCGAATTGATATAGCTCGAATCGATCTTGAACGAATCGATACTGTTCGAATCGATACATGTTCGAGTTGAAACGGCAGGAGGCATTTCTTCTCGAATCGAGTACAAGTTTATCCTTCGAATCGATCTCTGGAAAAACAACTCCACAAGTGTCGAATAACGTAGCCTCGTTTCGATCGTAGAAGTGTAATCTTCGAATTGATCATAGGTGAGTATACCACGACTCCTCAGGTCGATCATATCGAATCGATACGATCGACCTACCACCCATGATCGATTCGATCAACATACCTCCACGGACCGATGCTAACGCCACGACAAATCTTGTCTTCCGACATCGATTCGATGACCACCATTCAAGATCGATACGAAGAAGACGCTTTTCTTTTCATCCCTGGATTCGATCCTATTCAGATTGACACAAACGCAAGCAAAAGAAGTTTTCATCGATCCCAGAGTTTAAAATACTTAGTCGAATCGCCTACCTAATTGAGGGATGAGATTAGGAGGGGTTGGTTCGATTCGAAGAAGAGCAGATGGCTTCGATTCGCACAAGTGCAAGATCGATTCGAAGACGCAGGAATTCGGAGCGAAAGTAAAAAGTGAAAAAGTGAATAGGACTCCGGTATATATAGGGGATCATGCGACGATTCGCATCCCGGTCAAGAGCAACCGGCCATTACGGGTCCACCACATCGATTCGAACAGTACACTCGAATCAATCACTGGAGGTTCCCATCGATTCGAAGCGGCGAGTTCAAGGTGAATACATTCCTTCGAGTCCATCGCATCGAGTCGGAGCATGGCGTCAAAAAGGACAGGAGAACATTCGACTCCTTTGATTCGAGGAGCTCATCGACCTACATCGATACAAAGCCTATCGATACGAATAGTCACTTCGTATCCATCGATTATCATCAATACGAATCATGATCCACCTTCACATCGAATCGAACAAGGCCCTTCGAATCCATTACCCGAGAGTTCCATCAATTCGAAGATCACGTTCGACTCTATCCACTACATATCGATATGAACGAGTATTTCGTATCCGCTGAATTCAAAATTTGCCAGTACAATGTCAGTCCTTCAACCTTCTATATTGGTTCAGGAGAGGATCAATACGAAGAATCTTCCTAAAAAACAACTGACGGACATTGTTACGACTCAAATTTCGCATCGGTTCAGGAGAGGATCGATACAAGAGGAAGTACAAGAAAACAAACAGCTAATCACTACTGTACGACAGTCAGCTACAGCAATACAGAATACAGCTTTCAACGAAACATGTGGTAGTTGGTCAACGTGAAACTGCGGCTTTTTTTTCAAAGCACGTCATGTTTACACAAGACGTACTTTGGGGGGCAAATGTTATCCCGCCTTTTGGCAAGGCCGAGATATCAAGAAACTGACGGGGGAATATGGATTATACATCCTCGACATCGAGTAGCCACTGGATATCCACAGATAACGATGAATTTTACCCGAGTCCGGATTGGGCTGCAATTGATTAGACACATCACACAGGGCCAGGAAAAGCAATATTCCAAGTTTCGAGTTAATCCGAGTTCGTACGCTCAAGATATCATTGATGCAAGTTGGAGGAAATGACCCTAAGTTCGACTCCATCAAGATTGACTCCATCCACTTCGTATTCACCGGAGAGCACTCTATTCGAATCCATCGGTTCGACTCCACATGGTTCGCGTCCACCAAACAAACATTCACTCGAATCAATCCCGATGAGTTACTTCGAATCCATAAAGCTACAGACCGGTGTCCTTCAACTCCATCGAAATAAATTCCTTCGAATCCACAAAGGCTAATCACTTCGTATCCGTCCGGTGCCATTACTTCGAATCCACCCTATTGAGACAACTTCGTATCGATCAACTATTGAATACCCTGATCGATATGAACGAACATCAAGGTTCAAATCCATTCCCTCGAATCCACTATGTCAAAGCAGCTAGAAACATGGATTCGACCCAGTCAACTCGGAGATAAAGTCGGATCAGTACGAAGAAGGCGCACCACGTCATCACGAAGGCACGTTGAAACTTTGATTCGACCCTATCGATTCGATAAGAGTCGATTCGAAGCGATTGACTCAAGTGAATCGATTCGAAGGGAATCGATTCGAAGGAGCTTTTCAACCGATAACATGATCTTGAATCGATCATAACTCAAGATCCACAAGTCCAAATGCTATGAAATTTTCACAGGAGCTTACGTACATGTTGAAGAATGTCCACGCCAAGTTTCGTCTCGATTGGGTGATTTCTTGACAGATTCGAACAAAGCTTCGAATCGATCCCAAAGTGGGCCCGGATTTTCTGAAAGTGGGTATATGGGCCCCCTTACATGCCAAAAGTGGTCTCCCTGAATTTTAGGCGAAATATCAGCCTCCTACACCTATAAATAGAGCCCCTGGTCATTCAAAAAAGGGGTCGGAGAATTCTAAGAGCTAAAGAGCGCCCAGACTCTGCCAGATTTACTTCAAATCACCACCGCTGCTTTAGTTTCAGACTTAACTTAGAAAATCAGTTGTATTACGATATAAGAAATTGTAAAATTCAAGCATCAAGCAATAAAATCATCAAACTTCATAGTGGACGTAGGCGAAACGCCGAACCACTCTAAATCGCTGTCTTCTGTGCAATTTACTTTCTGTTATTTGGAGTTTTTGTTAGATAATCCTCAGTTTTAATTTTCTTTCTTCACTTTTATCTCTTCAAAAACTTCCGAAGAGAGTTGTGCCCATTTTTGGTACAAACACTTTGCCATATTTTCTTATTTCAGCAATAAAATGCCATCTCTTCGAGCCAGAGCTGTGATTCATTAAATACAATGTACAACATCACGACGCACGGAGAGCTAAATTCCATCACACAGTGGAATTTATTCAAGTAGGAGTGCCCATGATACGATTAGCCACTCGCTAAATGAAACCCAAGCTCGGGGGCAAGCCATCACGTCAGGCTAAAAATGGGTTGATACACGACAATCCTTCACTCAACTCCGTACTCCCAGAGTGCGAGACGGAGTATAAACATTTACTTGACTCCGTACTACCAGAGTGCGAGACGGAGTATAAACATTTACTTGACTCCGTACTCCCAGAGTGCGAGACGGAGTATAAACATTTACTTCACTCCATACTTCGAGAGTGCGAGACGGAGTTTAAACAATTACTTGACTCCGTACTCCCAGAATGCGAGACGGAGTACAAACATTTACTTAACTCCATACTCCCAGAGTGCGAGACGGAGTATAAACAATTACTTAACTCCGTACTCCCAGAGCGCGAGACGGAGTATAAACATTTACTTAACTCCGTACTCCCAGAGCGCGAGACGGAGTATAAACATTTACTTAACTCCGCATTCCCAGAATGCGAGACGGAGTATAAACATGACTTAACTCCATACTCCCAGAGTGCGAGACGGAGTATAAGCATACATCAACTCCACGCTTATCCCCAAGACTGGGGACAGAACCAAAACAGATATTGAATTGAAGACAAAAGGGAACATGTTTTCATTATCAACAAAAAGAATCTGATTACAAGCTGGTTCAAAAATTCTTACTAGTGGGAGCCGAATCCACATCTATACACGGCTATAGAAAAATCAACAAAACAAAACACTACTCCCGAACGCAACAGAAAACTAAAGAAAGAGTTCAATCTTTCTTCTTCCTTATTTTTTTCTTCGGGGTAGTCCCACTGGATCCGCTACCCGACTTCCTCCTCACTCTCTTACTCTTCTCCGGTTTATCCTCCGATGGCGACATAATGTCAACATCTTCCTCGAAGCTTGACGCAACGGAGATTCTCTTGGAGGGTTGAACTGGGGGCATAGGGGCCGTAACTGGAAGCGGGGCCGGAGCACTCGCAATGACCACAGTACCGCCCGGCGATATCATCATTAACGGGGCAGGGCCAGAAGGATTCATGCCGGCAGTCACTGCTGACATCTCAGCATCAATCTCATCCGAAATCTCATCTTCACGAGGTGCTTGGGCCGCGCTGGATATGCTTGTGGCTGGCATAAAAGAACTAACAACTGGAGTAGTCCCACTCATAGAAAAGGATGGATCGACGAAGGGATCGTTGGGTTGACTGAGGAGTTCCTCAATCATCTGAGCGTCAAAAGATAACATGTTCGCTTCCTCTTCTTCGCCGACCACGGTAGATGTCATAATAGCTTCGATGACGATAGCCCTCTGCGCTTGATAAGAAGCCTGAGATGCAAGAGGCGCAGAGATAACGGCTTCAGTCACTGAAATGTGAAAAAACGAAGAATGTTAGCTAAGGGTATTGATCCAAATTCACCACACTAAATGTATACGAGAGGCATTCGATTACCTTCCTTAGCCTGGCCCGCAGTATGGGCAGATACAGAGGGAGGAGCATCAGCGGAAGACAATTGCGGCTGGTCAGGATTATAAGCGGGGACGGACTGGGGATCGACCGCACCAATGGTTTCAAGCAATGTCGAAATTACACCTCCAACACTTGTTTCGTGATGCTCAATCCCCGAGCCCTCGCCCGTCTCTATCTGTTGAACACCAAGCCTCTCTTTCGCCACCGAAATCACCACCTCATGAAGAACTTTCCTCTCTTCCTCAGTAAGCAAGCGCATCTCAAGCTCGAAGTCATCCAGCGTTTCATCCGGATGCGCTGCTTTTTTCTCCTCCACTAACCTAGTCCAGGCATTATACAGAATCATAGAGTCATCTCCCAGCCACGATAAATTTCTGTGCTCCAGCACGTTGGCATTGTATGTAACCAGGAGATCAACGAAATCAGCGTCCATCCTGGACTGCTCCGCCATAATCTTCTCTTGGATTACTTCCTCCACAGACTTGGTCTTGGCCACCGCCGCAGAAAGTTCGGCTCGAAGAGGCACAACTTGGTCGCATGCCTCCTGAGCGGTGGTATTAGCGGCATCTTTTTCTTTCACCACTTCTGCAAATTTGGCCTTGAGCTCATTCAGCTCTTTAACGGCTGTGTCTCGCTCAGCTACGACAGTGGTATAACGATGGCCCATCCTTCTACCAAGGCACAGGGTGCCTCCTGCATCCTTGCTATCTTTGCCACAACGTCATCATGCTTTTTAAGCGCTTGGAGTTTAGAGTTTCGAGACGACTCCATCTCAGATTGAAGAACCTGGATGATGCGGTCTTTCTTGACAATCTCAGCATCTCGTTCCTGAATAACTTTTGCCCGGTCAAAAGCTACCTTTGAGGCTTTCACGGCTGCTTTGTACCACTCCTTGTATTGAGCATAGAAGTCACGAATATAGCTGTGCGCAGTATTTTCGGCATCCCGAGGAATCCTCTTGAGATGAGGAGGAAAGACATATGCATCCATACAGATTTTTGGGAAGTCCTTTTTCATTTGAGCAAGCTGGATGGCTCCTTCGCTTGTCAACTCAGCCAGAGCCTGCTCAACAATGGCAGCTGTCGGTGGTTCAACTCTAGGCCGCTGAGTCTCGGGCCTTGAAGATTGGGAAGGCTGTTGCTGTTGTGAAGACCCAGGGAGATCTACGGGAGCCCTAGGAGGCGGAGGAGAACGAGATCGTGGTCGGTACTGATAGCTCCTATCTCTGTCAGTACGATCTTGACTAGAATGGCTACGCCAATGCTCTCGATCTCTATCATAGCGATCCTGATTGACATAGCCTCGCCCATGATCCCTATCCGACTCTCTCCTACGGGAATCATAATATGGGGAAGATTGGCGCACATTACGGAGCCTGTCTAAAGTGGATCCACGACCTGACATCTCACCTGCGATAAGAAGGAGCTACAGATTAGAATCCTATAAAACAATGATTAATATGCGAAAGTCATGTAGTGGTGTGGAAGTGTGTGTAAATGTGTAAACCCCCAGACCAACCGGAAGTGTTGACCGCACTCAAAGGAAAGGGCTCGCTCATATTTAAAACATCTTGAAATTCCTCCAACCCGGGGTTACATGGAATCAATATAAAATCCGGGTTGGGAATATCGTCAAGCCCTTTAAAAGTATCTCTCGAATGAGAAGGGGTAGCCTCAGAAATTATGGCTCCGGAAGTGGGAGGAGACACATCTACAGACTTCCACCCCTTAGACTTGAGTTTTTTTGGAAATGACGGCCTTTCTTTTCCGTCTTTTTCCCAACTCTTCGAAGTTGCCCGAAAGATCAGCCATCGGCTCCACATCTGTGTGGGTCCTTTCTTCATCGCTCACTTCGGTTGTTGTAACTCTGAGCGTTTTCTTCGTCATTTTCCTTTCCTTCTTCTTCTTGTTTTTCTTCTTTAAGGCAGGCTTTGACATCCCTTCGATAACTATACTCTGATTTATTTCAATCAAGCCGAGAGCTCTTAAGTTATAGTCATTCAACACCGAGTCGATGTGTCTCAGCTTGCTCGGAACTTCTTGGAGACTTCGAACTATGCCCTTATATTACCCGCCATCGGGTCTGGAGATAATGGCTGTAAGAGAAACAAGATGTCAATACCAATGCCAAAAAACTATTGATCAAGGAAAATCATCGACATATGAGGACACTTACGTCTAGACAACCATCGCCTAGCAAAACCAGGAGGACACCGAACATAAAACCATTCATTCTTGAAGTAGCTAAGTCTGGTCCAGGCTCCAATAATAACTTGGCAATTTCTGACTGCCTCCAAAAATGTAAAGGATGGGCTATCGCCCCTGCTCTTGAAATTAAATATATATCTGATCTCGGTTGGCCTTGGCGGGCGAAAGAGACAGTCCATAAATATGATGAAGACACTATTCAGCAACGCATGTCCGTTGGGATGAAGTTGCGAGGGAGCAATTCCTAAATATGACAGCATCTCTCTGATGTATTGATTAAAAGGAGGGAGAGTTCCTGCCGCACAAGCATGGCGGTAAAAGGCAGTGTATCCCTCGGGCGGATTGTGAGGTCTGTCATCAGCACCAGGCAATAACACATCGTCTAAAGAAATATGGTGCCTTGTGCATATCCGGTCCAATAAGGATTCAGAGATATTAGACTGGACAGAATCAACGGGATCCTCGATAAATATAGCCTCCGACAATTCGTCTGGAGCTGGGTCGATTACGTCAGCGGGAATATTGGGGATCTCAAGCACTGGAGGAGGCAAGCTCTGTACCTCTTGTTGTTGAGAGCTCGAAGACTCCATAACTGACTAACTTATCAGAAAGCAACGTTAAGTTCATAGAAAACCCATGCATTCCCCAGTGAAGTGTGTATGAATGTGTCGTGCAGTGCGAGTGCTGTGCCTTACTTAAGCAGATTTTACGGAATGAAACAAAATGTGCTAACGACGGAACTCTGAAAATCAGACTGGAACTGACCGTCATCGCTGACCGTCACAACCATGCCAACCAGATGATAATGGTCGGTTCAACTATAAGTCCGTTATATTTTGATTAAGCTACAGTTCCATCAACGAGCTTCAAAGGGCAGTCAAATGTGTAGTCTTACAAATCAGTCCAAATATGCAAAGGAGAAGCTTGTCGGAGTCATGCCGATAATTATGTGGAATTCTCGTATCCATGGAAGCTTATTCGTATCGATCAAGGTTCGAATCCATGAAACTTCGAATCGATCACAGAGGTGTGCCTTCGAATCGATACAAGTTCGAATCGATACAGTTCGAATTGATATAGTTCGAATCGATCTTGAACGAATCGATACTATTCGAATCGATACAGTTCGAGTTGAAACGGTATGAGGCATTTCTTTTCGAACGAGTACAAGTTTATCCTTCGAATCGATCTCTGGAAAAAGAACTCCACAAGTGTCGAATAACGTAGCCTCGTTTCGATCGTAGAAGTGTAATCTTCGAATCGATCGTAGGTGAGTATACCACGACACCTCAGGTCGATCATATCGAATCGATACGATCGACCTACCACCCATGATCGATTCGATCAACATACCTCCACGGACCGATGCGAACGCCACGACAAACCTTGTCTTCCGACATCGATTCGATGACCACCATTCAAGATCGATACGAAGAAGACGCTTTTCTTTTCATCCCTGGATTCGATCCTATTCAGATCGACACAAACGCAAGCAAAAGAAGTTTTCATCGATCCCAGAGTTTAAAATACTTAGTCGAATCGCCTACCTAAATGAGGGATGAGATTAGGAGGGGTTGGTTCGATTCGAAGAAGAGCAGATGGCTTCGATTCGCGCAAGTGCAAGATCGATTCGAAGACGCAGGAATTTGGAGCGAAAGTAAAAAGTGAAAAAGTGAATAGGACTCCGGTATATATAGGGGATCATGCGACGATTCGCATCCCGGTCAAGAGCAATCGGCCATTACGGGTCCACCACATTGATTCGAACAGTACACTCGAATCAATCACTGGAGGTTCCCATCGATTCGAAGCGGCGAGTTCAAGGCGAATACATTCCTTCGAGTCCATCGCATCGAGTCGGAGCATGGCGTCAAAAAGGACAGGAGAACATTTGACTCCATTGATTCGAGGAGCTCATCGACCTACATCGATACGAAGCCTATCAATACGAATAGTCACTTCGTATCCATCGATTATCATCAATATGAATCATGATACACCGTCGCATCGAATCGAACAAGGCCCTTCGAATCCATTACCAGAGAGTTCCATCAATTCGAAGATCACGTTCGACTCTATCCACTACATATCGATATGAACGAGTATTTCGTATCCGCTGAATTCAAAATTCGCCAGTACGATGTCAGTCCTTCAACCTTCTATATTGGATCAGGAGAGGATCAATACGAAGAAGCTTCCTAAAAAACAACTGACGGACATTGTTGCGACTCAAATTTCGCATCGGTTCAGGAGAGGATCGATACAAGATGCAGTACAAGAAAACAAATAGCTAATCACTACTGTACGACAGTCAGCTACAACAATACAGAATACAGCTTTCAACGAAACATGTGGTAGTTGGTCAACGTGAAACAGCGGCTTTTTTTTCCAAAGCACGTCATGTTTACACAAGACGTACTTTGGGGGGCAAATGTTATCCCGCCTTTTGGCAAGGTCGAGATATCAAGAAACTGACTGGGGAATATGGATTATACATCCTCGACATCGAGTAGCCACTAGATATCCACAGATAACGATGAATTTTACCCGAGTCCGGATCGGGCTGCAATTGATTAGACACATCACACAGGGCCAGGAAAAGCAATGTTCCAAGTTTCGAGTTAATCCGAGTTCGTACGCTCATGATATCATTGATGCAAGTTGGAGGAAATGGCCCTAAGTTCGACTCCATCAAGATTGACTCCATCCACTTCGTATCCACCGGAGAGCACTCTTTTCGAATCCATCGGTTCGACTCCACATGGTTCGCGTCCACCAAACAAACATTCACTCGAATCGATCCCGATGAGTTACTTCGAATCCATAAAGCTACAGACCGGTGTCCTTCGACTCCATCGAAATAAATTCCTTCGAATCCACAAAGGCTAATCACTTCGTATCCGTCCGGTGCCATTACTTCGAATCCACCCTATTGAGACAACTTCGTATCAATCAACTATTGAATACCCTGATCGATACGAACGAACATCAAGGTTCAAATCCATTCCCTCGAATCCACTACGTCAAAGCCGCTAGAAACATGGATTCGACCCAGTCTACTCGGAGATAAAGTCGGATCAGTACGAAGAAGGCGCACCACGTCATCACGAAGGCACGTTGAAACATCGATTCGACCCTATCGATTCGAAGCGATCGACTCAATTGAATCGATTCGAAGGGAATCGATTCGAAGGAGCTTTTCAACCGATAACATGATCTTGAATCGATCATAACTCGAGATCCACAAGTCCAAATGCTATGAAATTTTCACAGGAGCTTACGTACATGTTGAAGAATGTCCACGCCAAGTTTCGTCTCGATTGGGTGATTTCTTGATCGATTCGAATGAAGCTTCGAATCGATCCCAAAGTGGGCCCGGATTTCCTGAAAGTGGGTATGTGGGCCCCCTCACGTGCCAGAAGCGGTCTCCCCGAATTTTAGGTGAAATATCAGCCTCCTACACCTATAAATAGAGCTCCTGGTCATTCGGAAAAGGGGTCAAAGAATTCTAAGAGCTAAAGAGCGCCCAGACTCTGCCAGATTTACTTCAAATCACCACCGCTGCTTTAGTTTCAGACTTAACTTAGAAAATCAGTTGTATTACGATATAAGAAATTGTAAAATTCAAGCATCGAGCAATAAAATCAGCAAACTTCATAGTGGACGTAGGCGAAACGCCGAACCACTCTAAATCGCTGTCTTCTGTGCAATTTACTTTCTGTTATTTGGAGTATTTGTTAGATAATCCTCAGTTTTAATTTTCTTTCTTCACTTTTATCTCTTCAAAAACTTCCGAAGAGTGTTGTGCCCATTTTTGGTACAAACAGCATTGCTTTGGAATTCGTAGCTTATTTCCTTATCAAATCTGTCTAGCCTCGAAAGATGAGTAGTCACTCACGATTAACATTCTTTTGTTTATTAAATTTGATTTCAATTGAAACGACAATTGAAATACGCTGTTGTTAGTTATTTACATTTTTATATATGCTGTATCTGTATCTGTTCACCTATGACATCTGACACCATTATCTGTTATTTATATTGATGATATATGCCTGTTTTATTATTATCATATCTGTTATCACTATGCAAGTTCCCTGTTAGTATAGAATTCACTATGGGTTGAAATGATACATACCCGAACGAACTGTAGGATAGAAGAAAATCGTTATGGGTTGAAATGAAAAACCCAAGCGATTTTCATTGAATTGAATTTGTGATTGTGGGTTGAAATGATATATACCCGTATATATAATTAAATTTCAGATTGAAATGATAAATATCTGTATCACTTGACCATAGGGTAGAGAATTATATACAGACACCGTTGGTCTATATATAAATATTTTGAAATGATTTCTACGGTTTGAAAAGAAATATATGGTTTTGAGAAATATTGATTTTAAAGGTTTATTAAAGTTGATTTAATAAAGTTGATATATAATATGTTTAAGTATTTATTTAATATATATATTTCAAATATAGAGTTTATAAGGATTTAGGTTGAAAAGATAAATTTGAAATTGATTTGAAATTATATTTATTTAAGAATTATACTTAAATAAGTTTGATTTGAAATTTATTAAATTTGAAATTCTAAAGAAATGATTTTATAACTTGATTTTTTTGATTTAAAGCGATTTAAATGAATATTTCAAGTTTAAATAAATTAAAGGAAATATTTAGTTTATTGTAATTTGGGGTTTGTTTAAATGATATTGGATTTATTAAAAGAATATTCCAAATTTAAAATAATTGTAAAGTGAATTTGATATATATATATATATATGAAATTATCGAATTTAGTTTTGAAATGTTGAATATTTAAAGCTTTGAAATACATTGAAATTGAAATGACTTATTTTACGGTTCAAATATGTATTTTAAATCGATAATTTGAAATGGTTTATTGAGAAACCGAATGGAATTGAAATCGATGAATTGAGTTTGAAATAAAATTTGAATTGTGGAATTTAAGTTGATTCGGAATCGATTTGTGAAATTTGGGGAAGCTATTTTTATTATATAACGTATTTTTAAACTATATCTAAAACTATTTATATTTTTCTTTATAAATTATTTTAATATAAACTATTTTAATAAAAATCATTTCAATAAATTATTTATTATAAACTATTTTTCACTTATAACTATTTAATATAAACTATTTTATTTTATAAACTATTTTATTATATATACTATTTTTAATATCTAAACTGTTTAAGAGGAAAGTGTTATGATTTCCAAAATGCTATAATTTCAAAAGTGTTATGATTTCCAAAATGCTATAATTTCAAAGTGTTATGATTTCCAAAATGCTATGATTTCAAAGCTGTGATTTCCAAAGTGTTTTGATTTTAAAAGACTATGATTTCGAAAGCGTTATAACTTTGGAAAGTGATATGATTTTTTGGAAATAGATATATTTGAAATGGAAATGAGATCGTATTGATTTGGGTTTTGAAATGAAAATGATATTTTGGTTTTGAAGTATAAACTATTTTGAAATGACCACGGTGTTATAATAACGTTTGGTTGTTAAAGAGATCGGATCGGATATGGGCATACTCTCTGTCAATACCCAAAACCACTTTAACAACTGTGTACGAGGTGAAGATTCCAGAATGAAGTAGGATGGTGGCGACGATCCTATTGAGGTATGAACGTGGACCCGACTCCCGTGAGTTGGCATAAGGTGGCTAAAATAGGAGCGATCGACGGGCCAATGAGGTAGCACCTCTGATCGGACGCATTTCTTCGATACCATTCTATTACTTTGTGATTGATTTGGTGGCCACCCCTCGATTTTGATTTGGGAGTGTGTTCTGAGGTGGGCGGTAGTGGCTGCTATGCATTTCCACCAGCCCGGATGCGTAATTGGTATATCTACCCTGGCATTGCCTAGTTATGCCGTGTCACCTACCATATCGAGCTTTACTACGAGTTTGGATTTGTGCCGTAGCCTGTGGAGTATTGAGGGTAGCTCCCGATCTGGGGGTATGCTGATACTGGATAGACTACTGGGACTATTATGTGTTAAGGGCTATATGGGTAACCCCTTAACGCTATTTTAAAAGTAAGTTTATTTTACTATTAGACATTATTATAATAGCGTATATTACTACATAGTAGATAGTTTAACGGATCCTTAGAGGATGGTTATCCCAAACATCCTTTGAGTTACTTGTATTTTAGTTGATATTTCACTTAAGTTGGATTTATTGATATAAGAATGTTAATCCTAACTCGAGTGTTTTGTGTTTTTCTTTACACTCGGGTCAGACTGAGTGATACTACATTTGAGACTCACCTTTGGAGTTGGAGCTTCGCTTGGAGATCCAACTATCTATCCTGCTTTCAGTTGTTCAGTTGATTCCAGTGATGTATTCAGATCTTGTATTTGATTATTGTATTGAGACATCTATGTATTCGTGACTTCTGTTGTTTCTTGTTTAACTCTGTTATATATACATAGTAGCTTCATGAACTACTATTCGTTTGTTTCCGCTGCATTATTGTTATATTACCCTGTGTTTGTGATCTATGATTATTTTATTTACTGTATATGCTGAGTTTTGCCAAATTTAATTTAACAATCTGATATTTTGAGCAATTCAAATTCGACATGTATGGATACGAATGGTTGAAAATTTCAGGTCGTTACATGTGATATCAGAGCTCTGTTTTTAGGCAAAACTCAGTATATGTAGTAAATTTGATTACAGAATCGCCTTCGTTCGTGCTTGAATCTCTTCCTCTTTGATTCGGTTTCTTTTGAATTTTGGAACTCTCCCACTTGTTCTGAATTTGTCCTTGTCTTTCTCATTCGGGTTTTTTTTTGACTCTGGAACATCCCATTACTCCACTTTGAACGATCTCTATAATAAATCGGCGGTCTCACCAATCTCTGAATGATTTGTAAAGGAGTGAAACTCCTTTACGATAGGCATTGATTCACCGAAGATTTCTGTATCCTCGGTTAGATGCTGCTATCTTTTGTTATACCCGAATTCTATCTCTGGCGATCGAATGTCGATTTACCTCAAAATTCTGCATCGATCTTATTTTGAAGTCACGGTTAACCCGATTAATGTTTCCCACGATTTATATAAGTCTATCCATCTTCCTATTTTGCAATTTGATTGTCTTATCTTCCTTTCGAGCCTATCTATTTTAGTTAGAATTCTCTTTGATTAGGGTTCCTCTAAATTTGAATCTTTATCCTTGTTTTGAAATCTATTCTGTATCATCGAGTGAGGGAGTGTATTTGTTATTAATATTTAGTTGTTTTATATATTGTGTTGTTTGAGTTGTTGATGTTGATTTTGGTCTTCGATCAATTCGTCTGATCAGCGATATCGATAGGATTTCCAAAACACTTGAACAGAGCAGACTGACATAATATTATTTTCAAATTTGGTAAATGAAATAAAATTGTATGATTATATTATAATTATATAAGTAAAATTTTCTGGAATTAAAAGTTAAATAAATTGGTTGTTTGAATGATAACATTTGATTATCATTTATTGTTCTAAATGAATTTATAAACATGGTTTATAAATTGATTTGGAATTGAAATGAATTTTAAAAATCAGGAATTTGAGAATTTAATTTCCAGTGATTTCAAGCTTTGGTTTTAAAATTTTAAAATATATATTATTGAAGGTATTTTCGAATAGAAACCATTTTCAAAGAATTTTAAAATGTTGAAATCAGTGCTCTTATTTTTGTCGCTGGAAAATAATTTCGGTGATGGTGGCCGCATCATCGACATTCATTTTCGAGTTTCGAGGTGGAGAGACCAATTCGTAGCTTTGCTACACTTTTGTTTTGAAAAATAAATTGATTTAAATTTCTAAATTATAACTTGATTTATATATATTGCTATATGATTTATAGATATGATTGGATATATATAGTGTATATATTTATCTCTAAATGGTTTGAAGTGAATTGGAAATTCAATTCTTAAATTTTGTTAAAGGATGATTTTATTTATAAAATATAGCCAAATTTGAATAAATATCTAAACTTGAATAATTGAGTTGAGAAAATTTTACTTATATAATACTCAATTGCATTCTAAAATATAACTTACCTAAATTATTCAGAAGTGGAATATGTAATTGGATAATATAGATTATAAATGATTTTTATAAATAAAATTTGAGTGGTTATAATAAATGTTATACACTTAAATTTTATTATAAAGATGTTAATAGAGATAAATATGATAATAAGTTAATTGAATAATGGATGAGACAAATGAATTTTTTTTGAAGGAATTAATAAATTGAAATTAGATCAACTTATGGAAATACCTTGAATTTAAAAATCAATTATTGAATATAAATTAATTTAAATTGAAATTTATATGGTTTAAATTAATTTATATGGTTTAAATATATGTGATAAGATATATTAAGTGAAATAAACTTAATAATAATTTGGAATAAAAGAGTTAAATTTGTTGAATAAAATATGAGTAAAATAAAGGATTATACAAACTAATGATTTAGAAATTGTTAATTGAGGATGACTAGATAATAAGATAATGAATTTAGAAATAGATAGATTGATTTAACTTAAGTGAACGCAAATGGATAAAACCAAAATGTTGAATATTAATTAGATAATTTGAAATTTATATGGTTTTAATTTAATTTATTTATATTTGTATTTCAATCTAATTTCTTTCTAGTTGTTTCTATTCTCCTACCCCGTTCCTTTTCGGGGACGAAAAGTTTTGAGTGGAGGAGAGTGTAACGACCCGCAAATTTTAATAGTTTTAATAATATATTTAACTGGAATTTTGTGAAATTTTAAACAATAAAATTTTGAAATAAAAATTTAATATTTGGAATACGTCTATTTTAACATAGCAACTAGTAAATTTTCATCAGATAATATGGAAGTTTATTTTCTTGTGTAATTTTATTTCAATTTAAATCAGTTAACATTTGATGATAATAAAACATTTTCCAAACCTTAATATTTTTCTACAGAAAATTTGTAAATTATCTTCTGAGTGGGACGTCATATTTCGTTTTCCCAAATTTGGACTTCTATTGCTTCGTTTATCTTATTTCTGACATTTTGCAGCATTTTGGTACCGCTATCGACTTTTGATAGGATGATCGTGCCACTGATATCTGTATGCCGTCTTGATCGTCTCGTTGTGCTGATCTCCATAGTATATTCATTCCTGTGTTTTAAAGTCCGGTAAGTGACGAATTCAACAAATGATATGTTGTACCGGTTCTGTATTGTGACCTTTTTGTTTTCTCTATACTTCCATTTTCAGTAGTGAAATTGAATAGTCATCGGCTATCAATGTCTACGGTAATCTTTTGGCCTGACTTTTACAATTCCACCTTTTCACAATTTTGCCTTTTCAATTTTGTTTTATATTTTGTTCGCATTCGTTTGAAATTTACTTCCACTTCAGAGGAATATATAACTTGCTCGACTCTTCCCTTTTCAATTTCCTTGGCCCCAAAACCTGATTATACTCAAAACGTTCTTCTACCCCATCATCAACTTCGACCACCCCTGCTCTCGTGAACCACCGCTGTAACAACCCGCAAATTTTCGATAATTAAAATAGTTAATTTAATAAGATTTCATGGCTTAATGTTGGAAGAATTAAAAATTTGTAATTTACTTATGATAATGATAACGAGAATGAATTACAACAATATTTATCTAAGTTAATTATTAATGAATTAAATGATATTCCAATCAATTGAAATGACTTAAATATTATAACTTGGTTATAAAGGGAATATAAGAAAACAAATGTAAATTTTTGAGTTTTAAAATTTTATAACTCATTTGGATAACCAACTTGTAAATTTCGTAAGCTTATCGGAGTAGCGTAGTGGAAGTGTAGTAACGACTTTATAAATGAAATTTCTTTGTTTTATAAGTTGATAGCTTCGAATAAAATATTTCAAATGTTGAATTCTTTACTTAGTTCCTTTTCCCTTCTTTTCCTTTTCGAGGACGAAAAGTTTTGAGTGGGGGAGAGTGTAACGACCCGTAGATTTTCGATAATTAAAATAGTTAATTTAATAAGATTTCATGGTTTAATGTTGGAAGAATTAAAATTTTGAAATTTATTTATGATAATAATAACTAGAATGAATTGAAACAATATTTATCTAAGTTAATTCTTAATGAATTGAATGAAATTCCAATCAATTGAAATGTCTCAAATATTATAACTTGGTTATAAGGGAATATATGAAAAACAAATGTAAATATTAGGTTAACTAATGAAATAAGATGTAGTCAATGGTAATGGAATCTAATTTGTCTTGTATAGGAAATTTGGTGACAGTTCTTAGTAAATAATAAACTTATAAGTGTGATTAAAAGTAAATGGTGATAATTATTATAAGTTACTTGTTTATTTGTCAGTCGAATTGAATTTAGAAACCAATTGTAAATGAAATGAAATTTTATATATTAACTGGGTTTACAATCAATAACTGAAGTTGAATAACAAATGTTGGATGCACTGGATGTGAATAAGGTAATTGACTAATAACGGAAATTTATTTAAAAATCCAATATTGAAATATAAATGTTACTTATTGAATGAGTTTACGATCAATAGTTGGATAAATAAATGTTGAATTCATTAGATGTAAATAAAGTAATTGATTAGTAATGAGCATTTATTTAAAATCTAATATTGAAATTTGTTGAATATGGATCAAATTAATTGTTTAAATGTAATATTGGAAATAAATTGAATAGATTGAATAACGGGAATTGAATAACTGTATAACGGAAATAATTGTTCCATAATTTGAATTCGTTTTAAAGTTAAATTTTATAAGTTCATTTTCAATTTCAAGAGTTACTCTTCAACTCTAAGGTTTTCTCAAAAGATTTTAGTTTAGACTTCTCAATTTCTTATCTTATAGGAATTCTGGTTATCCAATATTCCACTTCTTTCACAAAATTATTAATTAACAAAACCTAAAATTTTTAAATGCCCGGTTCATTTCAAATCATTTTAAATAAATATATACATTTATATCTTATATATATATATATCAAATCAGACTTTTGGAGTTTAAACCAAAATGCATTTTCCAAAACAGTTTCGAAGCAAAGCAAAGCTTCACAAAAGTCTCCTCCACTCTGAGACTCGAAAATGAACGTCGATGATGCTGCGCAGTCATCACCGAAGTTATTTTCTAGCGACATAAGAAAGGATTACTGAATTTATAAAAAAACTCCTTTCAAAATATTTCCCATAAATATTTTTCAACTAACATCACTACATATTTTCTTCAAAGTTTTGAGAAACCATTTTCAAAATCCCCGGGTCTTAAATTCAATATTTCACAATTTAAATCTATCTTGATTTATAAGTCACATTTATAAATTATTCTTACAAAAATTTACCTTCTTAAAACATTCCATAAGTTGTTTTATCATTATTTATTTTGTAATAAACCTTATTTATTAAAACACAATATCCAATTTACGGTAACCATACATATTATCATTTCTAACAACCAAACAAACTGGATGAATCATAATAATTTCTAAAAATTATATCTTTATATACAAAATATAATTGGGGCAAAATTATTTCATTTACCCAATTTCAAAACAATACTATGTCGAATTGTTCTGTTCAAGTGTTTAGAGATCCCTATCAATGACGTTAATTACTCGTATTGACCAGAATCCATATGCCACTCAACAAATCAACCAACACAGTATAAAACAATTTTATACCACTAACAAATACGCTCTCTCATTAATATACACTCAGCGACTCATCATAGGGTATTACTACCCTATTTATAAAGAGTCTGACCCCACAAAGCTAAGGTTATCGCTAAACCAAAGCTCTGATACCAATAAATTACAAATTTTTAATTCTTCCAACATTAAGCCATGAAATCTTATTAAATTAACTATTTTAATTATCGAAAATATACGGGTTGTTACACTCTCCCCCACTCAAAACTTTTCGTCCTCAAAAAGGAAAAAGAAGGGAAAAGGAACTAAGTAAAGAATTCAACATTTGAAATATTTTATTCGAAGCTATCAACTTATAAAACAAAGAAAATTCATTTATAAAGTCGTTACTACACTTCCACTACGCTACTCCGATAAGCTTACGAAATTTACAAGTTGGTTATCCAAATGAGTTATAAATTTTAAAACTCAAAAATTTACATTTGTTTTCTTATATTCCCTTTATAACCAAGTTATAATATTTAAGTCATTTCAATTGATTGGAATATCATTTAATTCTGATACCACGTTGTCACAGACCGAAATTTTCGACTTTCGAAAATTCGACATCGATACTCACTTTATCGACTGTCGAGCAATCGAGTGCCGGAAACTCCAATAGTGATGGTTTAAGAAAGAAGAAAAAGGCAGAAGAAGAAGAAGATAGAAGAAAAAGAGAAGAAAGAAGAACAACAGAACAACATCAGAACAGAAAACAATATCAGAATCTCACATATCGCAGCGGAACAATATATAATAGGTAAATGAATAATCTTTAAACAAAGAACTATATCGTTTTATACATACATCAATCAGAGTCAATAAACAACAATGGACAGTTATATAAACTTGTCCTCATACAGAATACACAGCGGAATAAATACTATCAGATACAAATACTACGTCTCGTCATCCGGCTTATCTCCAAAGCTCCAGAATATCCAGAATATCCTGATAACATAACTCTAGGCTGCCCGTGTGGAAATTGGTGGGCACCCAGAGTTTAGAAGGGAACAATAAACTCCGAGTCAGTCATGGTGACTGGTGTGAGATCGTAAAACAGTTATTTTTCACAAAGAAAATAAAACAAATTCGCAATGCTTTTGGAAAATGAAACTACCATAAGACCTCCCACCACACACACAATGCAAACGCAGAATTGGAGGAGATTTCTTCTTATGATAGTCAAAAATGCTTACTACGCAAAATCAAATCATTTTGATACTATTATTAGTGCATAGTGGAAAACATTTCGAAAGTATAATATCAATCTTAGTCAGCATAGGTACCATTATAGTATGCTTGCTATAGCTACCATATTAGATGGCAGGTTCTACAACTAAAACCGTACAAGTCACGTATTGGAGTTTGGATTTCCAACAAATGGTCAGGCTAAGGAACTTCCTTTTCCACGATGGGTACGTCCCTGGAATAGACGACCCGAGAACCTAACCGGATCTCTGCCAACACAAGGCCGGGTTACCTCTGCAAAAATAGGTAACTACTGACACGCGTATGCCATCCCCCGATCGTAACCGATCTTCCCGAGGATCCCCGATTCGCAAATGATCAAACACTGATCATCACACAGCAACACTCAGTATGCCACGTTACCAAATTGGGAGTATATCGCTGATAAATTTCAACTACATAACCTCTGAGCTCGTACGTCTCAGAGAAGGGTGTTAAGCTAAGAGAATAAATTCTCCGCCACCAACAGAAATGTATTTGAAAGAAATCAGCTCAATATCCACGTTGTCACAGACCGAAATTTTCGACTTTCGAAAATTCGACATCGATACTCACTTTATCGACTGTCGAGCAATCGAGTGCCGGAAACTCCAATAGTGATGGTTTAAGAAAGAAGAAAAAGGCAGAAGAAGAAGAAGATAGAAGAAAAAGAGAAGAAAGAAGAACAACAGAACAACATCAGAACAGAAAACAATATCAGAATCTTACACATCGCAGCGGAACAATATATAATAGGTAAATGAATAATCTTTAAACAAAGAACTATATAGTTTTATACATACATCAATCAGAGTCAATAAACAACAATGGACAGTTATATAAACTTGTCCTCATATAGAATACACAGCGGAATAAATACTATCAGATATAAATACTACGTCTCATCATCCGGCTTATCTCCAAAGCTCCAGAATATCCAGAATATCCTGATAACATAACTCTAGGCTGCCCATGTGGAAATTGGTGGGCACCCAGAGTTTAGAAGGGAACAATAAACTCCAAGTCAGTCATGGTGACTGGTGTGAGATCGTAAAACAGTTATTTTTCACAAAGAAAATAAAACAAATTCGCAATGCTTTTGGAAAATGAAACTACCATAAGACCTCCCACCACACACACAATGCAAACGCAGAATTGGAGGAGATTTCTTCTTATGATAGTCAAAAATGCTTACTACGCAAAATCAAATCATTTTGATATTATTATTAGTGCATAGTGGAAAACATTTCGAAAGTATAATATCAATCTTAGCCAGCATAGGTACCATTATACTATGCCTACTATAGCTACCATATTAGATGGCAGGTTCTACAACTAATACCGTACAAAGTTCGTATTGGAAGATGGATTTCCAACAAATGGTCAGGCTAAGGAACTTCCTTTTCCACGATGGGTACGTCCCTGGAATAGACGACCCGAGAACCTAACCGGATCTTTGCCAACACAAGGTCGGGTTACCTCTGCAAAAATAGGTAACTACTGACACGCGTATGTCATCCCCCGATCGTAACCGATCTTCCCGAGGATCCCCGATTCGCAACAAACCACATAATAATAATAATGCAGCAACCACATAGGTTAAGTATCTGGGCTCCATACCATGATACCACCTCTATCCAGAAGGAATGACATACACTAAGGGGCGCTACTCCCTAGAACCTTGCTGCATCCTTCCTGTTTTGACCATTTCCGGGGTGTGAGGCTCGACGAAGTCTCGTCCACAAAGCTACGCTTTCTACAAAGCCATGCTTCGGGTCAAACAAATGATCAACCTATGATCACAAAGATATAAGATCAAACAAATGATCATATCACAAATGATCAAACACTGATCATCACACAGCAACACTCAGTATGCCACGTTACCAAATTGGGAGTATATCGCTGATAAATTTCAACTACATAACCTCTGAGCTCGTACGTCTCAGAGAAGGGTGTTAAGCTAAGAGAATAAATTTTCCGCCACCAACAGAAATGTATTTGAAAGAAATCAGCTTTATATCTCAATATGTAACGTCAGACATACAATCCATACAAGTCTGTTCCGGGATCGAACAGAACCGAAGGCACTTCTCACGAAGCCCTTGCACATCCAGATAAATTTCTAATCACGTCCGGACTTCCCGTCACTAAGGGTGATAAAACCTCTAAATCGGAGATCAGCCGATGTAGAGTAACTCGACGGTAATCCTTCCGTTTTCAAAAATATTCGGTCTTCAACACCGGTCTTCGAATGCAATTCATAACGACGTATCACATATTCGGAATGGGTTATACGACCCCATGGTCCTTTCCCGGCTAACCCGAATAGTGAGCGATTATTCAAAAATAAGTGTGGCATTCAATTCCATCCAATTCACAACAAATACCATTCAAGGTAATTATTGATAGTCGGTTATTTAACTATCAATAAAGATGCGCAACATCATCAGATTCCAAATAATTTTCCAAATGATTTCTTTTCCAAAATATCTTTACTAGATATAAAATTTCCACACTTCAAAAATAAATCAACGTTTATTTTTCTAAGTAGTTTCCCTTTCTTTTATAAATTCCATAGTGAATTTATATTTTCAAAATATCTACTGATATACGATTCTCAAATCGATTTCAAATATTCAATTTCAGTTTATCTTTAAGAAGATAAAATCTCAAAACGTTTCATTTCATCTTGGAAAACATTCCCATACTTATTTAATAATAAGTAATTCACAAATCTATTTATTTTCAACATTTGAAAATATTCAATATACTTAAATCAAATTTAAGTATAAATTCATTCTTTCAGGGAATCATTAATTTTAACATCTATTTGAGTCAAAACGAATGTTGCGTAAAACATCGTTACGACGACTCAAAATCACTAGTATAGGGATTCGAAATTAAGATAGATATGTAAATCCCAATACTACATCAAAACATTTCCTTTCGGAAATAATTTACTATAACAACAGTGTTATAGTCCACCATTTCCTTATATTTCTCGAAAACGTCTATTTCAACAATGAATGTTGAAATCTATGATTTCGATATTCAATATATTTGAAAACATCTTTAAAACAATTAACTTCATTTCAAATATCACTTTCCCAAAACCATATCCATTTTACTTAAAAATATATTCACTGTCCAAAATCGTGAATATACTTCACTAACCACATTTCAATCTTTTCTACACATTTATTTTCAAGAATTTATCCACTATCCAAAATCGTGGATAAAATTTCCTTAATAACCTTCTATATTCAATTCATCAAATTTGATTGATTTTCGAATTTATAAAACAACGTCTATTTCTATTTTGTAACAACTTCAATTTATACATCTTCTTTAATGACCCATTCAATTTATAAGTTAATATAACTTATAATTCATTTATTTTAAAAGAAATCGTTCTTTTAAACTTCACAAAATTTAAAACTTTCAGATTTCATTAACTTATGAAATCCCATTTACACTTCATTTTAACACTTATAGAAACTTGTCTTATAATTCCAATATTTGATTTATAAATATCAATTTTTATAAATCTTTTTATACAAATCATTTAAGGTTATTCAAAAATCCCAACTTAAACCATTTTATAAATAAATCGACTTTTATTTCAAAAACGACACTTTGGTTATATTTCACTAAAAATTATAACTTTTATAACTTTAAAATTTTAACGTTTTTAAATCAATTCAAAAATTCCATAAAACGTATATTTTCAAAAATCACTTTAAAAATCCTCTTAAAGTAAAAGTCGTTATTTTTAAACTTCAAAACTTGAATCCGATGATGCAACAGCACCAATTAGTCAATCACAACAACAAACATCATATATCAATATGATAACAGAATTTACATCAATATCTGTAAATAAATAAATACTGGTGAGGAATCCAGTTGGATCCCTCCAACCTGTTTCCCTGCATCCAAAGACGTTAGCACAATACCAATTCCACTTCGAGGTGGAATATCGCGGTATATGGGTTTTATAAAAATATCCGCTTACTAACGGCGCAATAGGGTCTCATCCGCTATACGAGGCGGGAAATCAATCAATCCAATATATACATATGCCAATATGTATATATTGCTATATATAGATATATATCCTACTATATCTAATATCACATCCAATAGCAATCAAATCAATAACTGAAAATTCCACTTTTCAATTTTTGAGTGAGAAGATCTCACCTTTTGCTTTTATTTCCGTTTGCCCTTCACTTTAATCCTGATTTGGTTTTCCCGGTTCGACCTTGTATAAATAATTTATACAATTCATTAATATTTGAATTAATCGAACTATTAAATTTTTATTTTTGCAATTTATAAGTTCACCGGTGATTTTATTTTGACTAATAAATTTTTAATTTCAAACAATTAAACCTTAAACCAATTTCTAAATTTCAAATCAAGATGTTAAAAATTTAATATCTAACTTACTGTAAAAATCAAACTGGTTTCACATTTTATTTCATAATTTTTCTCTCTATTGATTCAAACTACAAATATTTCAAGATAATGAATTTCGGATAATCAAAATTGTTTAAAAATTTAAATTTTGCAAATATTTGAAAATGAACTTATAAAATTTAACTTTAAAACGAATTCAAATTATGGAACAATTATTTCCGTTATACAGTTATTCAATTCCCGTTATTCAATCTATTCAATTTATTTCCAATATTAAATTTAAACAATTTAATTGATCCATATTCAACAAATTTCAATATTAGATTTTAAATAAATGCTCATTACTAATCAATTACTTTATTTACATCTAATGAATTCAACATTTATTTATCCAACTATTGATCGTAAACTCATTCAATAAGTAGCATTTATATTTCAATATTGGATTTTTAAATAAATTTCCGTTATTAGTCAATTACCTTATTCACATCCAGTGCATCCAACATTTGTTATTCAACTTCAGTTATTGATTGTAAACCCAGTTAATATATAAAATTTCATTTCATTTACAATTGGTTTCTAAATTCAATTCGTCTGACAAATAAACAAGTAACTTATAATAATTATCACCATTAACTTTTAATCACACTTATAAGTTTATTATTTACTAACAACTGTCACCAAATTTCCTATACAAGACAAATAAGATTCCATTACCATTGACTACATCTTATTTCATTAGTTAACCTAATATTTACATTTGTTTTTCATATATTCCCTTATAACCAAGTTATAATATTTGAGACATTTCAATTGATTGGAATTTCATTCAATTCATTAAGAATTAACTTAGATAAATATTGTTTCAATTCATTCTAGTTATTATTATCATAAATAAATTACAAAATTTTAATTCTTCCAACATTAAACCATGAAATATTATTAAATTAACTATTTTAATTATCGAAAATCTACGGGTCGTTACAACCGCCTTCACACATGGATGCAACGCTGCCACCACATGATAGCCGATCTGCCATGGCCACCCCACCTCTCCCCTCTCTCCGACACCCTGCAACCGAACCAAACGCACTACCTGCACATCCTCTCGTTCAACACCATTCGCAGCCAGGCCTACCACCATAGAAGCCGCACCTCCTTCCTCCTTGCTTTGGTTCGTCTATATTTTATTTTATTGTTTTGTTTTATAAATTTAGTATTGTTTCATACGTCAGTATATATATATACATTACTATTAGTACATAAGTATTGTAGTGGTATATATATGTATATTTTCATACTTTGTTCTTTTGTCTTATATTTTACAGTATAATCATTTTATATGTGTAAGTAATCGGCTATGTATATATATTTGTGTATATGTGGAACTTTAAAAGGTAATGTTTGTTAATTTTTGATTTTTGTTGTATATATAAATAAGTAAATATATGATATGGTATACTCTATATATATATATGTAACCATTCTATATAAGTTAGATGTATATATATGGTTTATTTAAATATTGTTTTTAAGATATATATATATATATATGTATATGTATGTATGTTTATATAAAGGCTGTTGGATTTTTACATATGCCTACAATGGTTTTATTTGTATATAAGTTTTGTTATATATAAAGGCTATAAGTTCTGTTACATATGTTATATTATTTTATATAATATAATAAAACTGTTATGATAGTTTGTAAAATAGGTTATTGTAACATTTTTAAATGGCACTTTGATCTCAGATGTATAAATATATATCTTATATGTTGCAATAGTTTATATATATAAGTTTTGCTATGCATACATTGATTTTTGAAATTTTATATAGTTTTATTTACACCGTTGTGACAGTATAATAGTTTGTCTGAAACCATTTAATATATATATAGTATATTTATGTTTATACGGTCAGTAGTTAAAGTTTTGAAATATAAGTAGGTTGCTTTTAAACAGGCGTATATATGTATTGATTTGATATGTGCTTTATTGATTTCTATTTTACCAAAAGTATATGACAGCCTACAAATATATAGACATAGCTTGCTGTTGAAATGTGTACTTGTTGACAAAAAGTTATACTATATTTTCTTTTCAAACCAAGCTATAATATGTTAGTTTGTATGTATGTGTTGTGTTTGTATAATAGTTTGCATATAAATGTGGATCTTAAAGTATAATGTGTTAGTTTATATAAGTTTTAAAATGTTGATTTTGAGAAGAAATGATAATAATAACAGTTTATATATATTTTCCACTTTATATCAAAACCGATTCTGATTAGTTCTCATCGTTTTCCCAATTGTCAGCTTTGTCCATCGTGCCTGTTTACTTCTTTCTAGTCGTATCCAACTAGCATTGCTTTGGAATTCGTAGCTTATTTCCTTGTCAAATCTATCTAGCCTCGAAGGGTAAGAAATCACTCACGATTAACGTTCTTTTATTTATTAAATTTGATTTCAATTGAAATGACAATTGAAATATGTCGTTGTTAGTTATTTACATTTTTATATATGCTGTATCTGTATCTGTTCACCTATGACATCTAACACCCTTATATGTTATTTATATTGATGATATATGCCTGTTATATTATTATCATATCTGTTATCACTCTGCAAGTTCCCTGTTAGTATAGAATTCACTATGGGTTGAAATGATACATACCCGAACGAACTGTAGGATAAAAGAAAATCGTTATGGGTTGAAATGATAAACCCAAGCGATTTTCATTGAATTGAATTTGGGATTGCTGGTTGAAATGATATATACCCGTATGTATAATTAAATTTCGGATTGAAATGATAAATATCCGTATCACTTGACCATAGGGTAGAAAATTATATACAGACACCGTTGGTCTATATATAAATATTTTGAAATGATTTCTAGGGTTTTGAAAAGAAATATATGGTTTTGATAAATATTGATTTTAAAGGTTTATTAAAGTTGATTTAATAAAGTTGATATATAATATGTTTATGTATTTATTTAATATATATATATATATATATATATATATTTCAAATATAGAGTATATAAGGATTCAGGTTGAAAAGATAAATTTGAAATTGATTTGAAATTATATTTATTTAAGAATTATACTTAAATAAGTTTGATTTGAAATTTATTAAATTTTAAATTCTAAAGATATGATTTTATAACTTGATTTTTTTGATTTAAAGCGATTTAAATGAATATTTCAAGTTTAAATAAATTAAAGGAAATATATAGTTTATTGTAATTTGGGGTTTGTTTAAATGATATTGAATTTATTAAGAGAATATTTCAAATTTAAAATAATAGTAAAGAGAATTTGATATATATATATATATATATATATGAAATTATCGAATTTAGTTTTGAAATGTTGAATATTTAAAGCTTTGAAATATATTGAAATTGAAATGACTTATTTTATGGTTCAAATATGTATTTGAAATCAATAATTTGAAATGGTTTATTGAGAAACCGAATTGAATTGAAATCGATGAATTGAGTTTGAAATAAAATTTGAATTGTGGAATTTAAGTTGATTTGGAATCGATTTGTGAAATTTGGGGAAGCTATTTTTATTATATAAAGTATTTTTAAACTATATCTAAAACTATTTATATTTTTATTTATAAATTATTTTAATATAAACTATTTTAATAAAAATCATTTCAATAAATTATTTATTATAAACTATTTTTAAATTATAACTGTTTAATATAAACTATTTTATTATATATACTATTTTTAATATCTAAATTGTTTAAGAGGAAAGTGTTATGATTTCCAAAATGCTATAATTTCAAAAGTGTTGTGATTTCCAAAATGCTATAATTTCAAAGTGTTATGATTTCCAAAATGCTATGATTTCAAAGCTGTGATTTCCAAAGTGTTTTGATTTTAAAAGACTATGATTTCGAAAGCGTTATAACTTTGGAAAGTGATATGACTTTTTGGAAATGGATATATTTGAAATGGAAATGATATCGTATTGATTTGGGTTTTGAAATGAAAATGGTATTTTTGGTTTTGAAGTATAAACTATTTTGAAATGACCTCAGTGTTATAATAACGTTTGGTTGTTAAAGAGACCGGGATCAGATATGGGCATACTCTCTGTCGATACCGAAAACCACTTTAACAACTGTGTACGAGGTGAAGATTCTAGAATGAAGTAGGATGGTGGCAACGATCCTATTGAGGTATGAATGTGGACCCGACTCCCGTGAGTTGGCATAAGGTGGCTAAAACAGGAGCGATCGACGGGCTAATGAGGTAGCACCTCTGATCGAACGCATTTCTTCGATACCATTCTATTACTTTGTGATTGATTTGGTGGCCACCCCTCGATTTTGATTTGGGAGTGTGTTCCGAGGTGGGCGGTAGTGGCTGCTATGCGTTTCCACCAGCCCGGATGCGTAATTGGTATATCTACCCTGGCATTGCCTAGTTATGCTGTGTCACCTACCATATCGAGCTTTACTACGAGTTTGGATTTGTGCCGTAGCCTGTGGAGTATTGAGGGTAGCTCCCGTTCTGGGGGTATGCTGATACTGGATAGACTACTGGGACTATTATGTGTTAAGGGCTATATGGGTAACCCCTTAACGCTATTTTAAAAGTAAGTTTATTTTACTATTAGACATTATTATAATAGCGTATATTACTACATAGTAGATAGTTTAACGGATCCTTAGAGGATGGCTATCCCAAACATCCTTTGAGTTACTTGTATTTCAGTTGATATTTCACTTGAGTTGGATTTATTTATATAAGAATGTTAATCCTGACTCGAGTGTTTTGTGTTTTGCTTTACGCTCGGGTCAGACTGAGTGATACTACATTTGAGACTCACCTTTGGAGTTGGAGCTTCGCTTGGAGATCCAGCTATCTATCCTGCTTTCAGTTGTTCAGTTGATTCCAGTGCTGTATTCAGATCTTGTATTTGATTATTATATTGAGACATCTATGTATTCGTGACTTCTGTTGTATCTTGTTTAACTCTGTTATATATACATAGTAGCTTCATGAACTACTATTCTTTAGTTTCCGCTGCATTATTGTTATATTACCCTATGTCTGTGATCTGTGATTATTTTATTTACTGTATATGCTGAGTTTTGCCAAATTTAAATTAACAATCTGATATTTTAAGCAATTCAAATCCGACATGTATGGATGCGAATGGTTGAAAATTTCAGGTCGTTACAACAAAAGCGATTTTGTAAATTTATTTATATAAATTTATATTCAAAACTTTAAAATTTCGTATCTTGGTCATACGAGGTCGAAATTGGACGAAACAAGCGGCGCCGGAATCGCAGCGATGAACACTACGCTGTGGAACAGATATGGAATCGATCAGAGCTAGCGAAAATTTTAGGTTAAATCGAACGTGTTTGGTATAATTTAAAATTGGAACATTGGCAAATTAAAATCAAGGTGAGTTAATCTCACTCAATTTTGGATTGCTGGTGATAAATTTTAAGTAGTGGAAAAATTTATAAATGATTGTTTGGTTAAATTGATAAATTATTATCAATTGGATGTGATATTATATATGGTAGTATATATTGGAGTGATTGATATTCCCGCATATATATATAGCGGATGAGACCTTATGCGCCCCGCATAATAGCGTATGACCCTATATACCGCGATATTCTGCCTCGAAGCAGAATTGGTATTTTTATGTTGTGCTAAAAACTGTGGATGCAGGGAAATAGGTTGGAGGGATCCAACTGGATTCCTCAAAAATGTTAAATTTAATTCCATATATAGTAATATATGTTTTGTTGAATAATCCGTGGCAGGTTATTGTGTGATTTAAATTGATTGAATGATATGACAGTATTGGATTTTGGTATTTTTAAACACCAATTAAATATGGTTTAAAATTGGTAAAAGAATTGTAAACAGGGATTTTGAAGTGAAATATTTACATAGAGTTATTGGATAAATTAATTGGATAAAATAAATGGTTTTGAAATTTGTACTTAACTAAATCGGGATACTATGAATAGAATTTTGGAATAAAAGTATGTAAAAACGATTTTTAAATAATAAATTCTTAAGTGGCACCTGTTTAAAAATAAAGGAGGTTTTAAAAATCGTGATTTTGAATAAATCGAAAGAATATAAGTGAATTTGGGAATAAGTATAAAATTGATTATACTGGAACTCGGGTAGGATTTCCAATTTTTACGGAATGGAATTGGAAATCAAGAGTTTTGGCTTGTTTTGAAAAGAGGCTTTTAATTTTTAACTGGGTGGTTTTGAAAGTATTAAAAATATTCTGGAAATTAGTTATTTAATTATTTTAAACTGTTTGAAGCATATTTAATTATTAATTAGTTACTTTTTAATGATTATTTAAGATGTATTATTAATTAAGAACTAGTCAGCATTTTTGTTTTCAAAGATAAAATATTAAATATTTATATGGCTTTGTATAATAACCTTTATTTAAGTATATTTGCCTAGATTAAACTGGGAAATTTATTTTTGAAACTTATAAGCATTATTTTGAGATAATTTTTAAATAAAGTTTTCGGGAAGTAATGGTATACTCGCATGGCGTAATCGGAGGCAGTAAGTGCCTGCAGTTAAGTCTTGGATTTCTCTGGGATAGAGACGTAACCATTGAGCTGTGATCCATGGTTTGGTACCACAGTGGTACTGTCCATATTATTTTAAAAAGGGTTTTCAAATATTTTTGAAAAGGATAATTTGTGAATATACTGAATTCGATAAGATAAGTACATATATTTGGATAAGGAGATTTAAGTGACAAATTAAATTGAAAGAGATTTAATGTTTTCAGTGGAAAATGGAATATTGGTTGAATGATTGTTTTAATTTGATAGTTAAATAACCGACTATCAAATCTGGATCAAAAATATAACTTTGGAAATATTTAGGAGAAATACGGGAATTATATGGTACAGTTACCGTTCGAGGTGCTATACTGTACGTATAAACTCGTTCGTTCTTCTAGGACGTTTATAAGGAAATCCGTCCACTAACGGTTAGGAGGTGATCTCTGATCTTATTTTTGTTTGTTAATTTCCTAAAGAACCGGGGTTGAGTTTACCAGAAATATCGAACCTTGTTTCAAAGGGACCGGGATCAGATTTGTTATTCGAAAACCACTTCGATCCAACGAGTACGTTTTCGATGTGAAAACAAGAGCATGGAGTCGAAGATGGAGCAATGAACTACAAGGACTAATCGCTACTAATCCTTAGAGTGATTCCAAATGGAAGTAGTAGGAGTAGTGCTGTCGGTTCTGTTAGGACCCAGAACGGACTTGTATGGATGAATGCTATCAGAACATTGTCATTGGAGGACAATGAGCGTTCTAAGTGAAATTTCCTTGAAAAGGAAATCGTAGCCTCTAGCCTTTCAACCAGGAATGACTGAAAAGCGGGGAGATGCAGCAAGGCTAAGTAGGTAGCACTTAAGTAAGGTATGTTTATCACCTTTCTAGATACCCTCGGATATTATTATTACTACGATTTATGGAAGGAGCTCGATAAAATATGGGAACACCCTGGGTGATAGCATATTCGGTCTATCCAAGTCAGGGATAGTCCGGTCTTATGTAGCAGGGGATCCCGACGTGGTCCTTGGTACGCTGTTCTAGACGCGTACTGTGACAGGCGATACCCTAGTGCCTAATCATTCAGATGGAATCCATTCTCCAATAAGCGCCGTACGGTTTTGATTGTGCCCAACTATGCTGGAATGTGAGATGCAAGCATTTCAGCTATTTGAATAAGTATTTGTACTTAGACACTATTATAATATTAGAGGATTTTGATATGAAATGTTTTGGTTATCGTAAGGTAAAACCCATCGTGTTTATGTGTGACGCGGTCTTACGAGATACCTTTGAATTTCAAAGGATTTTGATAACTTTAAAAATTCAAATTGAGTGTGTTTTTCTCACGCTGATTTTCCAGACTGACTCGGGTGTTATTTTATTATAATGCTCAGGTTAGACCATGTATTTCAGGTTCAAGTTAGGATGCTATGGGGTTCAGGAGACGAGCTGGAGACCAAGACGTATTCTCGTACTTGTTTATTTCCGCTGAAGTGTTTTATTGAAATTACCAGCAATTGTGAGGGCAGGTTGTTATAACTGTCCAGGCTGGTAATTATTGATTTGTGTACTCTGATGTGAGATATGTATATTACAGTGTTGATTTGTGTAAAGAACTGTTTATATTATATGTTATTCAGTACGTTGTGAGATTCTGTTTTGTTTTGTTTCTTCTTTTCTACCTTTTTTCTTTCCCTCAACAATCTATCTTTTCGGCACTTGATCGTTCGGCATGTTATACAATGGGCGTATTTATGTTGATTTTCGAGGGTCGTGAGGGGCGGGTCGTCACAATTATGAACACCCGGGGTAATAGCATATTCGGTCTATCCAGGTCAGGGATAGTCCAGTCTTGTGTTGCATGGGATCCCGGCGTGATCCTCGGTACGCTGTTCTAGACGCGTGCTGTGACAGGCGATACCCTAGTGCCTAGTTATTCAAATGGAATCCATTCTCCAATAAGCGCCATACGGTTTTGATTTTGCCCAACTATGCTGGAATGTGAGATGCAAGCATTTCAGCTATTTGAATAAGTATTTGTACTTAGACACTATTATAATATCAGAGGATTTTGATATGAAATATTTTAGTTATCGTAAGGTAAAAACCCATCGTGTTTATGTGTGACGCGGTCTTACAAGATACCTTTGATTTTCAAAGGATTTTGATAACTTTAAAAATTCAAATTGAGTGTGTTTTTCTCACGCTGGTTTTCCAGACTGACTCGGGTGTTATTTTATTATAATGCTCGGGTCAGACCGAGTATTTTAGGTTCAGGTTAGGATGCTATAAAGCTCAAGAGACGAGCTGGATACCGAGACGTATTCTCGTACTTGTTTATTTCCGCTGCAGTGTTTCGTTGAAATTACCAGCAATTGTGAGGGCGGGTTGTTATAACTGTCCAGGCTGGTAATTATTGATTTGTGTACTCTGATGTGAGATATGTATATTACAGTGTTGATTTGTGTAAAGAACTATTTATATTATATGTTATTCAGTCCGATGTGAGATTCTTTTTTGTTTAGTTTCTTCTTCTTCTACCTATTTTATTTCCCTCAACAATCTGTCTTTTCGGCACTCGATTGTTCGGCATGTTATAAATGGGCGTATTTATGTCAATTTTCGAGGGTCGTGAGGGGAAGGTCTCGGAATTCGACGAAACTAGTTCCATTGAATCCGTAATAGTTTATTATTATCGGATTTCAAATTTTGTAGCATTTGGAGTTACCGTTTGGTCGTATGGGATAGAAACGCGTTGAAATAAATATCGAAAATTTAATATCTTAATTCGATCTGAAAAGCTATATTCCACATACGGTCGAATTAGGCCCCAAAACACATTCCATTGTGTTCGGAATACGAGTAAAACATTATAAACGCCAGGCGGCATGTCTAGTTTGGAGTTCGTCCGAAAAATCAAGTAAATTGTGAAAATGATATTAAAAAAATATTGGTATACGTGTATATATACTGTGAAAACAGTAACCCTAGCCGAATTGTTCACAGCTGCCATCAACAAATTCGATGCCCAACGTTTGTCATCTTTCACCTCAAATCTCTTCGATCCATTGACTTTTAGAGGAAACTTCCAACTAGGAAAGCGTAGAGGGCAGAGAGATCTAAACATCCATACGGTGGAGCATCATGAAGTTCGATGAGATGGCCAGAAATCGACGGTGAAGGGGTTCCGATCATTCACGTTTTTTGGGGGATGGCACGACCAAGTTCGACTTGGTCGAGGTCGTGGGTGCGGCTGGCCTTGGCGCATGTTTTTGGGGTGATGGATGTTGCTCCGGTGGACGGATGTGTCCGCGGCGATCGAAACCAAAAGGGCGGCGATGGGTTCGTTCGCGTTGGATACTTGCGTGAGAAGAAACAAGGGAGATGAGGGGAACAGCCAGATTTCTTCAAGTCAGAACGAACGGCCATGATTTGGCTGGATAAAAACAAAAGTGATTTTGTAAATTTATTTATATAAATCTATATTCAAAACTTTAAAATTTCGTACCTTGGTCATACGAGGTCGAAATTGGATGAAACAAGCGGCGCTGGAATCGCAACGATGAACACTGCGCTGTGGAATAGATCTGGAGTCGATCGGAGCTAGAGAAAATTTTAGGTTAAATCGAACGTGTTCGATTTAATTTAAAATTGGAACGTTGGCAAATGAAATCAAGGTGAGTTAATCTCACTCAATTTTGGATTGCTGGTGATAAATTTTAAGTAGTTGAAAAAATTATAAATGACTGTTTGGTTAAATTAATAAATTATTATCAATTGGATGTGATATTATATATGGTAGTATATATTGGAGTGATTGATATTCCCGCATATATATATAGCGGATGGGAGCCTATGCGCCCCGCATAATAGCGAATGACCCTATATACCGCGATATTCCGCCTCGAGGCGGAATTGGTATTTTTATGTTATGCTAACATATGTGGATGCAGGGAAATAGGTTGGAGGGATCCAACTGGATTCCTCAAAAATGTTAAATTTAATTTCATATATAGTGATATATGTTTTGTTGAATAATCCATGGCAGGTGATTATGTGATTTAAATTGATTGAATGATATGACAGTTTTTAGCTGGATTTTGGTATTTTTAAATACCAATAAAATATGGTTTAAAATTGGTAAAAGAATTGTAAACAGGGATTTTGAAGTGAAATACTTACATAGAGTTTTTGGATAAATTAATTGGATAAAATAAATGGTTTCGAAATTTTTACTTGACTAAATCAGGATATTGTGAATAGAATTTTGGAATAAAAGTATGTAAAAAGGATTTTTAAATAATAAATTCTTAAGTGGCACTTGTTTAAAAATAAAGGAGGTTTTAAAAATCGAGATTTTGAATAAATCAGAAGAATAGAAGTGAATTTGGGAATAAGTATAAAATTGATTATACTGGAACTCAGGTAGGATTTCTAAATTTTAATGAATGGAATTGGAAATCGAGAGTTTGGGCTTGTTTGGGAAAGAGGATTTTAATTTTTAACTGGGTGGTTTTGAAAGTATTAAAAATATTCTGGAAATTAGTTATTTAATTATTTTAAACTGTTTGAAGCATATTTAATTATTAATTAGTTACTTTTTAATGATTATTTAAGATGTATTATTAATTAAGAACTAGTCAGCATTTTTGTTTTAAAAGATAAAATATTAAATATTTATATGGCTTTGTATAATAACCTTTATTTATGTATATTTGCCTAGATTAAACTGGGAAATTTATTTTTGAAACTTATAAGCATTATTTTGAGATAATTTTTAAATAAAGTTTTCGGGAAGTGATGGTATACTCGCATGGCGTAATCGGAGGCAGTAAGTGCCTGCAGTTGAGTCTTGGATTTCTCTGGGATAGAGACGTAATCATTGAGCTGTGATCCATGGTTTGGTACCACAGTGGTACTGTCCATATTATTTTAAAAAGGGTTTTCAAATATTTTTGAAAAGGATAATTTGTGAATATACTGAATTCGATAAGATAAGTACATATATTTGGATAAGGAGATTTAAGTGATTGAAATATAAATTAAATTGAAAGAGATTTAATGTTTTCAGTGGAAAATGGAATATTGGTTGAATGATTGTTTTAATTTGATAGTTAAATAACCGACTATCAAATCTGGATCAAAAATATAACTTTGGAAATATTTAGGAGAAATACGGGAATTATATGGTACAGTTACCGTTCGAGGTGCTATACTGTACGTATAAACTCGTTCGTTCTTCTAGGACGTTTATAAGGAAATCCGTCCACTAACGGTTAGGAGGTGATCTCTGATCTTATTTTTGTTTGTTAATTTCCTAAAGAACCGGGGTTGAGTTTACCAGAAATATCGAACCTTGTTTCAAAGGGACCGGGATCAGATTTGTTATCCGAAAACCACTTCGATCCAACGAGTACGTTTTCGATGTGAAAACAAGAGCATGGAGTCGAAGATGGAGCAATGAACTACAAGGACTAATCGCTACTAATCCTTAGAGTGATTCCAAATGGAAGTAGTAGGAGTAGTGCCGTCGGTTCTGTTAGGACCCAGAACGGACTTGTATGGATGAATGCTATCAGAACATTGTCATTGGAGGACAATGAGCATTCTAAGTGAAATTTTCTTGAAAAGGTAATCGTAGCCTCTAGCCTTTCAACCGGGAATGACTGAAAAGCAGGGGAGATGCAGCAAGGCTAAGTGAATAGCACCCAAGTAGGGTATGTTTATCACCTTTCTAGATACCCTCGGATATTTTTATTACTACGGTTTATGGAAGGAGCTCGATAAAGGGTGGGAACACCCAGGGTAATAGCATATTCGGTCTATCCAGGTCAGGGATAGTCCAGTCTTGTGTAGCAGGGGATCCCGGCGTGGTCCTCGGTACGTTGTTCTAGACGCGTACCGTGACAGGCGATACCCTAGTGCCTAGTTATTCAGATGGAATCCATTCTCCAATAAGCGCCATACGGTTTTGATTTTTCCCAACTATGCTGGAATGTGAGATGCAAGCATTTCAGCTATTTGAATAAGTATTTGTACTTAGACACTATTATAATATCAGAGAATTTTGATATGAAATATTTTAGTTATCGTAAGGTAAAAACCCGTCGTGTTTATGTGTGACGCGGTCTTACAAGATACCTTTGATTTTCAAAGGATTTTGATAACTTTAAAAATTCAAATTGAGTGTGTTTTTCTTACGCTGGTTTTCCAGACTGACTCGGGTGTTATTTTATTATAATGCTCGGGTAAGACCGAGTATTTCAGGTTCAGGTTAGGATGCTATAAAGCTCAAGAGACGAGCTGGATACCGAGACGTATTCTCGTACTTGTTTATTTCCGCTGCAGTGTTTCGTTGAAATTACCAGCAATTGTGAGGGCAGGTTGTTATAACTGTCCAGGCTGGTAATTATTGATTTGTGTACTCTGATGTGAGATATGTATATTACAGTGTTGATTTGTGTGAAGAACTGTTTATATTATATGTTATTCAGTCCGATGTGAGATTCTTTTTTGTTTAGTTTCTTCTTCTTCTACCTATTTTATTTCCCTCAACAATCTGTCTTTCCGACACTCGATTGTTCGGCATGTTATAAATGGGCGTATTTATGTCAATTTTCGAGGGTCCTGAGGGGCAGGTCTCGGAATTCGACGAAACTAGTTCCATTGAATCCGTAATAGTTTATTATTATCGGATTTCAAATTTTGTAGCATTTGGAGTTACCGTTTGGTCGTATGGGATAGAAACGCGTTGAAATAAATATCGAAAATTTAATATCTTAATTCGATCTGAAAAGCTATATTCCACATACGGTCGAATTAGGCCCCGAAACACATTCCATTGTGTTCGGAATACGAGTAAAACATTATAAACGCCAGGCGGCATGTCTAGTTTGGAGTTCGTCCGAAAAATCAAGTAAATTGTGAAAATGATATTAAAAAAATATTGGTATACGTGTATATATACTGTGAAAACAGTAACCCTAGCCGAATTGTTCACAGCTGCCATCAGCAAATTCGATGCCCAAAGTTTGTCATCTTTCACCTCAAATCTCTCTCGATCCATTAACTTTTAGAGGAAACTTCCAACTAGGAAAGCGTAGAGGGCAGAGAGATCTAAACATCCATACGGTGGAGCGTCGTGAAGTTCGACGAAATGGCCAGAAATCGACGGTGAAGGGGTTCCGGTCATACACGTTTTTTGGGGGATGGCACGACCAAGTTCGACTTGGTCGAGGCTGTGGGTGCGGCTGGCCTTGGCGCACGTTTTTGAAGTGATGGATGTTGCTCCGGTGGACGGACGTGTCTGCGGCGATCGAAACCAAAAGGGCGGCGATGGGTTCATTCGCGTTGGATACTTGCGTGAGAAGAAACAAGGGAGATGAGGGGAACAGCCAGATTTCTTCAAGTCAGAACGAATGGCCATGATTTGGCTGGGTAAAAACAAAAGTGATTTTGTAAATTTATTTATATAAATCTATATTCAAAACTTTAAAATTTCGTACCTAGATCATACGAGGTCGAAATTGGATGAAACAAGCGGCGCTGGAATCGCAACGACGAACACTACGCTGTGGAATAGATCTGGAGTCGATCGGAGCTAGCGAAAATTTTAGGTTAAATCGAACGTGTTCGATTTAATTTAAAATTGGAACGTTGGCAAATTAAATCAAGGTGAGTTAATCTCACTCAATTTTGGATTGCTGGTGATAAATTTTAAGTAGTTGAAAAAATTATAAATGATTGTTTGGTTAAATTGATAAATTATTATCAATTGGATGTGATATTATATATGGTAGTATATATATTAGAGTGATTGATATTCCCGCATATATATATAGCGGATGAGACCCTATGCGCCCCGCATAATAGCGAATGACCCTATATACCGTGATATTCCGCCTCGAGGCGGAATTGGTATTTTTATGTTATGCTAACATATGTGGATGCAGGGAAATAGGTTGGAGGGATCCAACTGGATTCCTCAAAAATGTTAAATTTAATTTCATATATAGTGATATATGTTTTGTTGAATAATCCATGGCAGGTTATTATGTGATTTAAATTGATTGAATGATATGACAGTTTTTAGCTGGATTTTGGTATTTTTAAATACCAATAAAATATGGTTTAAAATTGGTAAAAGAATTGTAAACGGGGATTTTGAAGTGAAATACTTACATAGAGTTTTTGGATAAATTAATTGGATAAAATAAATGGTTTCGAAATTTTTACTTGACTAAATCAGGATATTGTGAATAGAATTTTGGAATAAAAGTATGTAAAAAGGATTTTTAAATAATAAATTCTTAAGTGGCACTTGTTTAAAAATAAAGGAGGTTTTAAAAATCGAGATTTTGAATAAATCGAAAGAATAGAAGTGAATTTGGAAATAAGTATAAAATTGATTATACTGGAACTCAGGTAGGATTTCTAAATTTTACGGAATGGAATTGGAAATCGAGAGTTTGGGCTTGTTTTGGAAAAAGGATTTTAATTTTTAACTCGGTGGTTTTGAAAGTATTTAAAATATTCTGGAAATTAGTTATTTAATTATTTTAAACTGTTTGAAGCATATTTAATTATTAATTAGTTACTTTATAATGATTATTTAACATGTATTATTAATTAAGAACTAGTCAGCAATTTTGTTTTAAAAGATAAAATATTAAATATTTATATGGCTTTGTATAATAATGTAACATTCCCCCTTTCTGACCGTCTCCAGTCGGTAATTAAACTAACTCGAAATGTTCAAAAAGACGGATTGTTATTTAGTTTATGAAGTTTAAACAGAATCAGCCACAGAAACACAGAATAACAATAATGAATTAAAACAAATGAATCTTTATTTCATTACTATAATTTTTTTTTGAATACATCAGAGTTTATACAATTTAATACTGATACAGCGGAATATCTTAAAATACAATTTTCTTCTGAAAACTAAAGTGATTCTTTACTCTCTCTCTAACTTCGCTGCTCGAAAATCTTCAAGCTGTAGAATACTCGGTCTGACCCGAGTATTACATTCAAAAGAAAATAATACATAGGTCAATCTAATTCAAACCAGTTACTAGTGCATATAGGCAGTAATAATCGAATAGACGACAGTCACAATAATTCCCATCTATCCAATCCTTTTAACAAAGAAATCGGATAACGAAAATTTTAACACTAAACAGTGTTAAACAATAAATCAACAGATTTAAATCATCAACAGAGATAAATAAAAAATTTATCAAATTGACTAAATCAATTTAAAACAATTGAAATTGTCACTTTAAAACCATCAAAGTTCGATTGGCTGCCGTACACACACGCGTGTACGGCCTCGCCAATACGGCATAAAAGATCAATGCATCACGACGCAAAGAAAAATATCAATTCAAAACTGTCAATTCTGGGTGGCTGCAGTGCACGCACGCGTGCACTGCCTCGTCACCACCGAATATAAAGTCACCACAAGGGACAAGGGTAAAACTGCAACGAAAATGCAGCCTCCACTTGAATTCAATGGCCAGTGCAAGGGACAACCAAATCAGACTGCAAATAAAAATCTGTGCATCAATGCAATGCAAAAATAGAGACTGCAATAGAACTACAGGCACCAAGTCAAGGGAACAATAGAGACATGCTTAACAAAGTCAAGTGGAGCTAACCAATGTACAAATCAGGTCAGCGACCACTTCATATATGCAATCCAGACTAAAGTGATAACAGGGACAACTCAACAAGTCCAGTGAGATAACCAATTCAATAAGCTAAATGCTCAAACTACTGCACAATGAAAATGATGACTAGTCCACACATATACAATTATGTGGCCACACAGTGCGCAGAACACATGAAGGAAATGCACATGTTAAATGGGCAGCAAGTGCCACCCAATGATGCAAGGAAATGAAACAACAAGATGGACTTAAATCAGTGGCAACTTCACAACTAATCAAGTCAGACTTCGCTAAGCAATGGACCAGAAGCATGTGCAGACACCCAATGAAAACACAAATGCAAAGATGCATGCACATGTACACTAAATCAAAAAGTGCAGCAGCTACAACAAATCAAAACCGCATCAAAGCATATGTATGCAGACCTAACGCCTCAAATGACCAAGTACAACCGAAATCAAGAAATGCACTTAAGTTAAAAGCTATGCAGTGGAGACGTAAACAAGGGTATATGCAGACCACTTGAAGTATGTTAACATATACAACCATGAAATACAAGTGCAAGTACACAATGAATGCCACGACTACAGAGGGTCAAGTGCAATCACAACTGTACATATTCAAAAGCACTTAAACAAAGAATAATGTCACCAACAAGATATAGTGATCAAATACAAATTTATCATATCAGTGGTGCTCAACCCAAATCAAGATACAATGATCAAGTGGAAAGACACATGCAACTCCTACATGAATGAAAAAGGCAGAACTACAAACAGAGACTGCAATGTTGTTTATGAAATCGATAATCAGTGAAACCAACATTTTAAACACATATATGCTCGAGAAAATCAATTTACTTCCGACTGCAAACCAAAAGGATCAACAATGACAAGACTTAACCATGTGTATATGCAGACAGGCTTCTAAATGAATACAAGAGCATGTACAGTACAACATCAAGCTTAACGAAACAGACATCACAAAATCAAGTTGGTCAATATGATCAAGACAGATACAACACGACTCAAAAGAATCTACAGTGAAATGCAGACAACAAAATCAATAAAAGATAGAATTCAAAACCACGACCAGTGTACATGAATACAACTACAGGTGTGCAACAAGGTTCAGGTCATAATGGAGCAACAAATGCAATGACCAGCTATAATATGCTCAGTGTCAACTAAGGCACAGAGAAATTCAAGTGAAACCAAATGAAAATCAAGGCATCTTGTATATACACAATGCTAACCAAAGTAGTGAAACGGCCATAACTGGAATTAGCACAACATCAAAAATATAATGACAGATTCAAGCTTTTAAAACAGAAGTTTACTCACTTAACCCATTTGTTAAAACAATTCAAAGATATTTAACTTTAAATAATTTAACTTCAAAACTTGTTAAATTTTAAAACTTTAAAAACTGCAACATAAACCCGAGCCAAATGCAGATTTACCAGAAATCACGAAATCAATTCAAGACGGGAAAAATCATCAACATTGAGATAAAGTCGAACGACCCATGCACAGTCGAAATCTGAGAAAGCATCACACCAAAACAAATCGAATAGCCGAGATAAATCAACATCGTAAAAATCTAGTCAAGCCGTGGTAACCACAAAATCAAGACCGAAGTCAATATAAATTCAATTGCCAGGAATTTGAAACAAGTGAACCAGTAAATCGTTTCACAACAAAACTGTTTTGCAAATCAAAGTGGCCGAGATAAAATCATCTATACTAAAACAAATCGAATGGCCAAAGACAACGAAAACAAGCAAGCAAACGAACTCGAACAGTTCGAATAAGATGTGAGTGAGGAATGTCACTCACCTGTTGTCGACGAATCGGAGCCGAAGATAACATTGAATAAGGGATCGGGCTCTAGTTTCTCGGGGACGAACGAGGAAGAACAAGCCCTAATTTGAAGACGACGAGGCTGAAGCCCTAGTTTTTCTTTGTCGAAGAGGAGCGATTTTGTAGGCCGCCATTTTTTCTCATTTGCTTTAATATTTAGGGTTCACGAATGAATGAGAGGGGATGTCGTGGTTTTAACAGAGATAAGAGTGATATTTTTCTTCCTTGTAGGGTGGCTAGCAACAGAGAGAGGGTAGCTGATAGGTACGCATAGGTACGCGATATTTACTTTGGTTGAAGGCTGGTTCGTGTACTAAAGAGGCTGAGGATAGATATTTACTTTGTTTTATTTTCTCTTTTTATTTTTAACTTATGTTATTAAATTTTGTAAATAAAATTTATCCCTTTTTAAACATCTTTATCTATATTACATTCATTTGCATATATCATTTAAATGTCAAAAATGTAGAGTTTTAATTTAATCGAACAAGATGAATTTGATTTTAAAATCCAAAGATTTTATACTTTAAAATTTCAAAGCAAATTTCCTTTACATTTTCTATAAATCCCGATTTAAATTATTATTAAATTTTCAATAGATTAAACCCTAAAATTTTTTCGCCAAATTCATCCTGAAAATTTGAAATTCGAGTCAATTCATCATTCAAATATTTAAAATTCATTAAATATTTTCAATTTGAATTTTTGAAATTTCAGGGTTGTTACAAATAACCTTTATTTAAGTATATTTGCCTAGATTAAACTGGGAAATTTATTTTTGAAACTTATAAGCATTATTTTGAGATAATTTTTAATAAAGTTTTCGGGAAGTAATGGTATACTCGCATGGCGTAATCGGAGGCAGTGAGTGCCCGCAGTTAAGTCTTGGATTTCTCTGGGATAGAGACGTAACCATTGAGCTATGATCCATGGTTTGATACCGCAGTGGTACTTTCCATATTATTTTAAAAAGGGTTTTCAAATATTTTTGAAAAGGATAATTTGTGAATATACTGAATTTGATAAGATAAGTACATATATTTGGATAAGGAGATTTAAGTGATTGAAATATAAATTAAATTGAAAGAGATCTAATGTGTTAAGTGGAAAAAGGAATATTGGTTGAATGATTGTTTTAATTTGATAGTTAAATAACCGACTATCAAATCTGGATCAAAAATATAACTTTGGAAATATCTTTGAGAAATACGGAAATTATATGGTACAGTTAAAGTTCGAGCTGCTATATTGTAGTATAAACTCGTTCGATCTTCTAGGACGTTTATAAGGAAATCCATCCACTAATGGTTAGGAGGTGATCTCCGATCTTATTTTTGTCTGTTAATTTCCAAAAGAACCGGGTTTGAGTTTACCCAAAATATCGAACGTTGTTTCGAAGAGACCGGGATCGGATTTGTTATCCTGAAACCACTTCGATCCAAGGAGTACGTTTTCGATGTGAAAACAAGAGCATGGAGTCGAAGATAAAGCGGTGAAGTGCAAGGGCTAATCGCTACTAATCCTGAGGGTGATTCCAAAATGGATGTAGTAGGTGTAGTGCATTCGGTTCTGTTCGGACCCGGAACGGACTTATATGGATGAATGCTATCAGAACATTGTCATTGGAGACAATGAGCATTCTAAGTGAAATTTCCTTGAAAAGGCAATCGTAGCCTCTAGCCTTTCAACCGGGAATGACTGAAAAGCAGGGGAGATGCAGCAAGGCTAAGTAGGTAGCACTTAAGTAAGGTATGTTTATCACCTTTCTAGATACCCTCAGATATTATTATTACTACGATTTATGGAAGGAGCTCGATAAAATGTGGGAACACCCTAGGTGATAGCATATTCGGTCTATCCAAGTCAGGGATAGTCCGGTCTTATGTAGCAGGGGATCCCGACGTGGTCCTTGGTACACTGTTCTAGACGCGTACTGTGACAGGCGATACCCTAGTGCCTAATCATTCAGATGGAATCCATTCTCCAATAAGCGTCGTACGGTTTTGATTGTGCCCAACTATGCTGGAATGTGAGATGCAAGCATTTTAGCTATTTGAATAAGTATTTGTACTTAGACACTATTATAATATCAGAGGATTTTGATATGAAATGTTTTGGTTATCGTAAGGTAAAAACCCGTCGTGTTTATGTGTGACGCGGTCTTACGAGATACCTTTGAATTTCAAAGGATTTTGATAACTTTAAAAATTCAAATTGAGTGTGTTTTTCTCACGCTGGTTTTCCAGACTGACTCGGGTGTTATTTTATTATAATGCTCAGGTTAGACCGTGTATTTCAGGTTCAGGTTAGGATGCTATGGGGTTCAGGAGACGAGCTGGAGACCAAGACGTATTCTCGTACTTGTTTATTTCCGTTGAAGTGTTTTATTGAAATTACCAGCAATTGTGAGGGCAGGTTGTTATAACTGTCCAGGCTGGTAATTATTGATTTGTGTACTCTGATGTGAGATATGTATATTACAGTGTTGATTTGTGTAAAGAACTGTTTATATTATATGTTATTCAGTCCGTTGTGAGATTCTGTTTTGTTTTGTTTCTTCTTTTCTACCTTTTTTCTTTCCCTCAACAATCTATCTTTTCGACACTTGATCGTTCGGCATGTTATACAATGGGCGTATTTATGTTGATTTTCGAGGGTCGTGAGGGGCGGGTCGTCACAATTATGAACCTATTGGATTCTTCTAATACCGTACTTCTAAATCATAGTTTTCAGGGGATCACTAGGAACCTATTGGATATCCTCCAATAACACTACTCATGCCATAGTTTTTGTGGAATGACGATGAACCTATTGGACTCTTCTAATATCATATCTCAAATTATAGTCTTTGATCAGTCTAGGCATCGTACCCCTTTGATCTACCTAATCTCCTGGATGTTATTCTACTCACTCAGGAGATAAATCTAATTATACTCACTAACGGGTCGACCTACTGGTTATTCTAGCCTCAAATATCTCAAAATGCAGTTATGGTTCATGATAATGTGAGTATGACAATAATAATCATGCAAAATAACTGACCAAATAATAATAAGTGCATATAGAATCCATCATTCAAATATGTTCAATCAATTGACATCTTATAATTACTTACCCTTAAGTAATAACCCTCTTTGTTAATTTCATATAAAAACTTGGACGAAACAATTGTTTATTCCTTGAAAACATTTATCATTATATATGATTAATCCCTTTAATTCATATTTTTAACAAGGAAAATATAGCCCCTTACTTTACCAATTTCTCATGCCATTTTTGAAACCATTTTAGTACTACATGTATACGTTGGAAATAATAGAAGGATATCACACCTCTTCATTATAAGGCTTCATGCCATAATTTAGAATATGCTCATTTCCAAAAACTAGCGGCATTGATATAGTCGTCACGGGACGTCGCATCCCACCATATCAAAGCCTAAAAAAATTCCGATTTTATATAAGCATAAGGCTATAATGTCGAAGTAAATGTTATCACAATATAGAAATTTATAAGTTGTCGAACGTATTGAATATAGTCTTTTATATATAAATATACCTTAAAGCCAACATCTGCAGTATCCAAATCATAAAACAGTGATATTTGTTGCTATAAAAACAGCGGTTACTATGCCGTAACTAGGGTTACTGAACCCAGGATATAGCGGCGTCAATTTCTATAAAACAATCAATATCGAAAGTAATGTTTGCCGCATCACCACTTGAAAACTATAGTTATTAAAACAGACGACATGCGGCGTCATAATGACACCGAAAAGATAGCTGCAATAGCGACGTAAATAGTTTAATAACAGAATTAAAGGATTGTGGCATTACATAATTAAGGCATCAATGTTGTATATTATCAAAGCAAGGAAATAAGGGTAGTCGTCACAGGGTATATTATGATATTACCAAGTCGACATTGATAAGATGCCGACATTGATCACTTCAACATGGACTGAATCATTCCATAACCGCTTGATTAGTTATCATATGCTTCCCTCCATATCAGTGTCGCCACTTATAGCTACGGCATTACCAGTGCGTCGACATTGATATGTACTGCATGGCATTACCATAATTACCATAATAACTGTTTTATTTCTATATAAAGAAATCTCTTTTCACCAACTCTTATTCATTGTAGATTTTCTATTGGTTGGAAACATACTTTTCCAAATTCTTTTTAGAAATCTGCTTCCACTCCATTTTCATTCACAAAATAATTTTTGCACCCTTTAAATAATATTTTTATGTAATACTTATTTATAAGCTTTTCTAGCTTAATAAATTCATATAACATATAATCTTTTGGAAAAATTCCCAAATTGACCAAAAATCAAAATTAACACATTCTTTAACACATACAAATTTCGAGGCCAAAACCATTATTCAATTATTTTTAAAAATTAAAACCCAAAATATATGTCCTTTCACTCTTAGGAAATTCATAAAATATTCCTATTAATTAGGAAAATTATGAAACTAAAATTCCATCTCCAAAATTATTTTTTAAAAATCATATCAGAAAATCAAATCATTCGAAGATCAAAAACATAGATTTCACCCTTAAACCTATTAAAATAATTTCATAAAAATTTGAATAAATCATTATTCTATGATAAAATCAAGCATGTCACATCGTAGCATCATCACCAATCAAAATCCATCAAGTTTTGAAATCAACAAGTATAAAATGAGATGGTCTATTGTTATTCACCTTAGATTGGATAATGGAGTTGAGATTTGATGGAGAATCCTTTCCTTAGCTTCACCTCCTAAATCCTGTTTAGATTTCCTCTTCTCTAGCTTGGTAATGGTCGGCCTTGTTCTTGGTTTCGATTTAGTGGATTTCCAAAAAATACGAATGAGTGAGGGGTAAGGGTTTAAGGGATAAAAGATAGATCCATTCCTACTTTGCCCCTCTCCTAAATTCTGTTATGTGTTAAGTTCTAAAACATTCTTAACAATTAATTAATTATGGCTCGACCTTATTATTTATCAAATCTCATTCCCTTAATCTTACCACACATCACATTATTCTATTTAATTTGTCTAATTTAATTTCTTGAGTAATGTTAATCAAAATTAGGGGTGTTACAAGGACCGTTCTTCGTCCTTCTTAGAAAGGATGATTCTAGACTCCGTTGGAACGTCGCCACACTGAACCTCTTTAGTATGTTATCTATGTAGAGAGATTGGGACAATTCCAACAACCCCTTTAATCTGTCTCTATAGATCTTTATACCTAGTATATAGGCTGCTTCTTCCAAATCCTTTATAGAGAAGTTCTTGGAAAGCCAAGCTTTCACTGGTTACAATAATGAAGTGTCATTGCTAGTCAATAGAAGATCATCGACATATAGCATTAAGAATACAATAGTGTTTCCTTGTTCTTTTCTGTATACACATGCTTACTCTATATTTTGATAAAAACCAAACTGTTTGATTACCTTATCAAAATACTTGTTCCAACTTCTTGAAGCTTGTCTAAGTCCATAAATGGACTTTAACAACTTGCATTTCTTTCCCTCGCTCCCACTTACTACAAAACCCTTGGGCCATGATATATACATATTTTCTTCTAGATCACCATTTAGAAATGCCATCTTTACGTCCATTTTCCATATTTCAGAGTCATAGAACGCAGCAGTGGCCAACATAATCCGAATGGATTTAATCGTGGCTACGTGTGAAAAGGTATCACCATAGCCAACACCTTGAATTTAGCGAAATCCATTCGCAACTAGCCTAGTCTTATAAGTCACTACTTCTCCATCTCTATTTAGCTTTTTCTTCAAAATCCATTTATAGGCGATGGATTTTATTCCTTCGGGTACATTCAACAAAATCCATAATTTGTTTCCGTACATGAAATCCATTTCAGGTTTCACTGCTCTAAGCCAGAGTGTAGATTCTTTACTCTATAGTGCTTATTGGAAAGACTGAGGAGTGTTGTCATCTAAAACACAGTCCTTTTTCTCGCCATCCATAAGAAAAGTATAGTATCTCTCTAGTGTGTGAGATTCCCTACTAGAGCTTCTAGTAGGTTGCATGTTTTCGTATGCAGGTTAACTAAGTTCTCCCACAAGTTTGGCCTAGTATTAACTTCTTGGATCTCAACCAAGTCTAAAACTTCCCCGTTAATTTATTGTGATAGAAATTTATTTTCCAAAAGACAGCATGTCGAGAACCAATAACCTTTTGTTCCTCAGTATTGTAGAATTTATATCCCATCGATTTTTTGGGCTATCTTATAAATTTAAATTGTACCAATCTTGCCTACAATTTATTCGAACCAACATTCTTAATGTATGTCATGCAACCCCACACTTTTAAATATTTGAGTTGGGGTTATTTTACCATACCAAATCTCATATGGTGTTTTAGGCACAAATTTAGTGGGCTATAAGTTCAACATATGCGCTGCGGGTTTTATCGCATATCCCAACTAGGATAGAGGTAACTCAACCTTATTCATCATGGAATGAACCATATCTATAATAGATTTAGAGGTATGCTCTAGGGTCAGTTATGTAATTTGTTACATAAATCTAACTCGATAACCTATCTAGTTCGAAATAAAAGGTATTTCTTTCTATTATATACTTGAGATAATATGTTATATTAATTATATAATTTAATTAATAGTGTATTTAATAGAAATCCATAAATGATATATTTTGTGATTATAGCAACAAAATTTTGTAACCATGAGCAATTGATCACAATGAAAATGAACGTACAGTTTTAAATATTCCTAGTCAGGACGTATCAAGACAAGATATTGATGCATTCGTTGAGACTAGAATACACAATGCTCTCCAAATGTTGGGCAGTTTATTACCCATGACTACTGTGGGGCACCAAGTGGTTACATACTGATAATTATTGGATAACTATGGAATGGCTCACTTGATAGTTTTTTGTTGGTTAAAATAACAAAGGTCAAATACAAAATATTTAAATGGCTAATTTACACAGTTCCCTTGACTTGAGAATATTATTGATCTTCAATTTAAAAGCTCTGCTTCGATTATAGTTAAATCATGGCATGACATCCATCGAACGACTATAGTTGGGTCAGGTGGAAGTATTGGAAGCGAACACTATTCAAGTGAGGATTCGTCTCCTCGGTTATATGGGGTTAGTATCATGATCAAATGAAGTGAACTTAAAATCAAAATCTCTTACGGGAGTAGTTTAGTGAATAAGAATAATAATTGAACCAAGGATTTTATGTTTGGAATATATAGTTGAATACAAACGATATTGGAAATTTGACCATAACCAGATTCCATAACTCCAAAGTGATATAATTTTGATGAGAATTGGTGTAAATAATTATCACTATTGGGAAACACTTAATAAGTAAAATTTGATTTTACCAAAAAGATGTGTAAGCGATAAGTTCGGCCAAAATGTCACTCCACTTGCTAAGGTGACGAGTGAACGTTAATACTCGAATAGTTAAAATTAATCCCTGATAGAATTTGTACCTACAATTCGCATAACTGCATTGATAGATTCTCTGAAATACCACATGATTTAATTGATTTATAAGTTGTTGTAAATTAATTATATTTATTAATATGAGTATATATGCACGCCCAAGTGGACTTGTGTTTAACCACAATGTGCATACATTTATAGTTGCACCATTGGAAGTAGATTTGACAATACCTTTGTCAACATAAACTTAACCTAAATCAGCGATTGACAAACTGAAACAACTGAAGAACCGTCAAAAACCAATTTCTTATAATACTAAAGTTTTATCATTTGTTTCTTTTGTTTTAGTTTATTTTATACTATTGGAAATGGAAATAATATCTATATTTATAAATGCATATGCTCTTTTAGCTGATGTAGGCTATGAGCAAAAACGTATCTAAATACATCATCACTTCACAATATGATTTTATCTCTTCTTCTTCTATTAATAGTTGTGAGAATTTAATGAATATGATTTCCACCGTGGCTTTCTGAAATTTCAAATTTGAACGGTGATTCTGATATACAACCATGTTTATATTTTGAAATTTGAAAGGTAGCTTCCAATAAATTATTATTATGGCCAGTTTGGGATGCATCACTTAAAGATCCCTTCAGAGTCTTTAATGGCTTTATTGGAATTTGTAAAGCATGCATAAAACCATAAACCCTTAATTGGAATCTGTGAAACATGCATAGATAGTAGGAGACATGTCTCTAGTATCATACCTCATATTAGACTCTGCAATTTCCCAACGAATGACTGATAACAGTAGATTGATTACTGCTTATTAAACTCAACAACTAAATTCATATCATCCTTTTGTTACGTTAATGGTCCGATGCATTATGAAAGTAAAAGATAGAAAGTTTCATTGGAATTTCAATTCTCAAAATTCAGTAAAGAAGTTACAGCCATGGAATTAAACTTGTGTCACAATAGTCTTAATGCAACCACTCATTGCTATCCAAGCTGCATATGACTTTGTGTATTGGTAGGAAGAGTAAGTTCGGTAAAATATACCATAGACATTTTTCCTTTGTCATCATGCGAACCTGTATATTAATTCAAGAATACTTGCAGTGAGATATAATTATGCAAAACATGTCTTTGTTTTCTGTATTCATATTAAGGGGAACCAAATAAAATGTGCTGCTATATTTGAGAAGTTAAAATTTATATATATAAATGAGTGGGATGGATGGTGTATTTGTGTTGTATACAGAGAAGAAACTCACCACCTAGGAACATGGGTTCCTTTCCTTCATATCCAAGCTAGTTTAAATTATATGTGCCAGAACATTATTTTTTGTGGCTACACAATTCATGGGAAGAAGTTGGATCTAGTTATAAAAAAACAACAATTTCAAGTTTATAAAAGATAACTTGTTTTTTAACTTTGAAGTCAATGTAGAGGGTTAAAGCCATGAAAACAAATGGATTTTATGACTAAAATTATTTCTACATATAATTACACATTTGCAGACTTAATAAAGAATCTTGACTAAAATAAAAATTAATGCATAGGGGTTCGCACTTCTCCCCATTATATTAAGAACTTTTATGACATCGAATACGTACACTGCATCTTTTTCACTATTCCAGCGGAGAAGAAAATTACATTGTGAATTCATCTGCTACAACAATCAAGCATATGCCACCTCCTAACATAGGGTTTGCATTAAAGTACGGGCAGCCTGCCTCTGTACCAGACATACTCAAATGAAGCATATACTTATGCCTATATTTGATCATTATTCCTGGACCATCTAAATTTATATTAAGCTGCTACCTTTTGATTTGAAAACTTCTTGATGATTTTGCACAGAAGAGGAGACGGATGAAAAATCTTTGATCTAAAAAAATGTTTTTAATATCTGAAATTGAAAAATGATTTTTTCTTGTTTGCATTTTGGTAAACATCAACAATTTATCCTTCCTCTTGGTCTTCTTCTCTTCGAGGCTCATGTCATTTAACATAATATTGAAACTACAAAACATAAACTCATTTTCAATTTATTTTTACTGTGAACTTTGTTGAAAAATAAAAGAAACTGCAAAAATAGAATTATTGACAACAAAACAAATGTTACTATTCTAGTAAGATAAAATCAAGGATAAACAGATTATATAGAACAAACTGAAAGCTTGATTACGTGGAATACAACAAATCATAGAACATGGCAAACTGTACAATTACACCTCGTGGACACAAAATCAGAGGTAGAAAAATCTACCACTGGAAAATGAAAGCAAACATAACATGATTATACATGAATGACATGCATTTGAATACTCTCAAAACTCTGCATATTATATAAATGGTCGCTGCTACAAAGCAGCACGTTGAAAAAGAAGTAGTTCTGCTGCTTATGAGGCAGCAGTAGGCTGCTGCCAAAGAATTCTTCAACCTGTCTTGCTGAAACTGCCCTTGGGTGATAACCACATGTTCTAATTTCAGCTTTCCAAGTGCTCTCTTGATGATTCGTCCCTAGGAAAAAAAAGAATGAATTATTAACCATAAATTCTTATGAAGTTTGCTTAGAAGAAATGGTAGATACTGGATACCTCAACAGTGTGAGAAGTTGCAAGCTTATACACATGCATTAGGTGAGTTTTCCCTATGCTACGACATCTATCCATTGCTTGCAAATCCATTTGAGGATTCTATATATGAAAATCATAATATGTTAAAAAAGGCGGGAAGCGCTGCTGACTTTAGTAGATTAGATTAATTACCCATTCACTATCATAGATATTGCATGTATCAGCAGTAGTAAGATTAATACCCAACCCACCAGCTAAGGTACCGAGAAGAAATACACTGATACTGCTGTTCAAGTCATTGAACTCGTCCATCTTAAATGTAAAATAAAGAAAATCAAAATCATAAAGAGTTAGATTGTGTAGAGATAAACTTGTAATTATATCAAGAAAAATAAAGTATTAGCAAAGCTTTACTTGTCTTTTCCTTTCAGCCAACTTAACACCACCATCAAGTCTGCAAGCTTGAAGACACTTCTCGAACTCAGTTTAAAAACTGCATACAAATTCAGTTAAAATCGAGTTTAAAAAAACTCAGTTTTAAAACTAGGTTCAAACTCAGTTTTAAAACTGGGTTCAAACTCAGTTTCACAGAGTTAAAAACCTCTGTTAAACTAAGTTAAAAACCATTGTTAAACCGAGTTAACCAACTCAATTTGACCTCATCTGTCACTTAAAACATGTTGGCACAAATCTTTGTGTAAATTAAATATATTGTTTTGTACATTTAAACATAAGAGCACAAACGCAACTTATCAACATTTTAAATTAGGCATATACTACGATGAAAAATGACATGGTTTCGCATTTAAATTAAGAAAAATAGATTGAGTGTCCATCTTAAATAGTTGTCAAAAACTAAGTCCATGGTAGAAATTAAATGGTCATATGACTCTAGAAAATAATTTGAAATATATACAATATCAATCCTTATCATGAACTTAAATGTAGATAACATAAAACCTTAAAGTGATTATTCTATCCACCATGACTTATCAAACAACATATACAATAAGAATTAGACTTGATTCATATAGAATTTAACAACTAAAATAAGGTTGTCCAACAGACTTAAGTTAAGTGTAGACATTTTAAGGAAATATCTACAATTTTATTCTTGGAAGATCAAACTATAGGATTAGATTATTTCAAATCGGATAACCGAGTAGCCATTCATGCATATGTATTTAGTACAAAATCATTGGTTAGGAGATGACGTCAAGATAGTAGAATCAATGCTCTATTGTTATTATTGATCGCTGGGTAAAAGTTGACTTAAGCATGGAAGCTTGGTTTCAGATGCATTGAAAGTGTCAAAGTGATATCATTAAATTAGAGAGATTAAGGTTTTCTTTATGAACTCAGTTATAAAAATATATATGATAGTAAAAAAGGGCATATGTGTAATTAAAAGAAAATCATGCATGTACATAAATACACGTTTACTTCACCTAATGCAAATATAACTTCTGATCAAAATATTATTTAAAATTCATGCACTAAATTTATTCCTAAAAAAATTCTTTTGCACTTGTATAAATTTTCTATAACATTTTCAATGAAGTATCATCAGTTTATAATGAGTTAACCATGAATCTATAACACTTGGCCATGATGAAAGAAGAGTAGGGTAAAATTCCTATAGCTCAAAATAATTGTACACAGCTTAGCTTAACCTACTCATGTATATACATTATTTTAGCTAACATGATGGATATGTTTCTTGTGTGGACTTATAACCATAGCTCAATAGTAACTATGATTAGTGAAGTTAACATTACTAAAGCCTTTTTAAAAGCGTATATGTATAATGAATAGAATAACTGATACATGAACTATTATGTAGCAAAAATGAGTAGCTTGAACTAATATATGAACAGATCAACACAATATTCTTTTTGTATACCTAGTACCGATTACTTAGTCTCCATGATATTGTTACTTATTCATAATGTCTATCATCACTTGTAGGTACCCTTCACTATACAACTGCATCAATAAAAATGTTGTCAATAAATAAGAATGCCATAAAACCATCTTCAAACAACCTAAAAATTAGTGCAATATTTATTATCATCCATCTTTTGCAAGTTGACAAAGATTCTTGTTAGTTTAATAAAATGTGGTTATATATGTCATCTAATCCTATGATGAATAACATTTTAGTAGTATCAAGCTCTATTTTATGATATGGTGACACTCGATTAAATTTATTACTTCTAACTTTGAATATATGCATTGAGCCTCAATGGATTTCCATCAAACACTAAAAAGGAAAATATAAATTCTTGAGAACAAAATTCAAAACTTAATATAACTGAAACAACTACACCATTGTAGAATAGAATTTTTTTTTTGGATCATCTCACATCTCGTATACAAAAATGGAGAGAAGTTGGCATAAGTTCATAGTGGTAACATGAAATAGTATTCGTAGCAAGATCATGTTTTCATAGCAAAGCAATAAAAAATGGCTTCCTTTTATAAATATTTTTTTGTAACTTTGAAGTAATCACAAATCTTCAACTTCAGATTATTACTATACTGACTAAATTAATCAAATTGTCTGATTGCCAATTCAAATTATAATCAAAGTGTTTTGAACCTATTCATATATCAGATAAAAGTGATGGAAATCCAATACCTTAGTTTATCATCAAGCTTGACTGGCCACATCTTTCATTTGACGAAATAAGTTGAAATAAAATTCTGCATTGAAGTACTCATTTACTGAAACGTGTAGAATTTTTGTGTAAAAGCTTATATTCAAATCAACATGGTTGTAGTTGGAAAATGTTATACCTTTGTATCAGAAAACCGTAGCAATGATTATTTGGTTTCAAAAACAGATCCATCTGTGAGCCTCAAAGGTGGTGGTGGAGAGCTGAACAGAAACTGATCCAACCGTGAACCTGAAAGGTGGTGGTGGATAGATAAACTGATCCAGTGTTTATTCCAACTACAAAAGAAACCAATCACTACCTGAAACCTTTTTTCTAGCTATATTAAACTCTAGCGGACTTCATATGAGCATGTTTCCAAAACATCATTCATCAATACTGCAAATAGAAACATATTTTGTGTGTAGAGGCTTTTGCTATAGAGAACCCTATCACCTTGACGCCTGGTGATGAATGGACTGGAATTTTGGGTATTTTTGTTGTTCCTTCCTGTTATTATAGTGGCCAGTTGGATCCGCAAAAAGTTCTTTTGTAGTTAGAATAAATTCTGGCGTCCCTTCATGCACGTACATGTAAATACCTTAACTAACCTATCATTCATTATAAGTAGTAAACATTAACAAAGAAGTTCTACCTAGAATTAGTTCTCCTTTGTACATGAAATACTTGTAGTATGCTCATGTAATTTGCCAACATAGTAGATAGATTAAGAAGCATATGTGTATGCTATATATGCCAACATAGTACATGAAATTCTTGAAGCATGAAACACTATATGTAGCTATGTATATTCTATATTCATTTCATGTATGTACATGCACATTAATTGTCATTCAAAAATGTTTAACTTATGTCTATAAGCTAAAAAAGTCTTAACTTATGCTACTGTTACACTGAAGTTTTAGATGCTTTTCACAGTTTCTCACAGGTTTGATTTAGTGTATGGGCAGAAATATTTTATAAATTTTAAATTCTAAATAATATTTGGGTATATTACTACCATTCAGAGATATAAACAGGCAAAATGAAGTAACATATGAGCTCAGGAAGCAAGGAATGCTGACCATTGACTAAAATGAGTGAAGCTTATGCAGGCAGCAAGAACTTAAAACTAATATGAGCTCAGGATGAAACCTGTGCTTCGCACACGGGCAAGTACTGAAATTATACAGTGAGTGGCTGCTGCTTTTCTATAGTAAGGTTGAAAGCATATGGTTTACTCGGTAGTTATCTTTTTTTTTTCAATGAATTAAAAGTAATAAGTTTTAGCAGTAGAATGGTCAATGAAATATCAGTACATTATCATGTTAGAGATATGTATTGATTTGTAAGACAGTCTTTATACTTACACAAAGCAGTGCTAACATTGAGCACTGCAATAGAGTTTGACTTCAAGAACGGAGTGGTAAAATAGGAAAACAAATACATAAGTACGAAGTAGTTGAATAACCCAAAAGGTACACATGTACAAATTATTCATAAAGCATCAGAGTAGTTTCACAAAGTGGTCAAATAACATAACAAATACACAGGTACAACGTAGCATACATAATCGGAGTTTAAGTTTAGTGGGGTAAAGAAAAGGAACAAAATATAATAAATTACAACACTGATACAGAAATCTACAACTGAAGACTTTCCAACCATGTTACAATTATACACAACAACCATCTAGGGTAAAGTTTTAAACAAAAAATGCACTTAGGTACTCAAATGTACTACATGATATCAATAAAGAAATATGTGAAATATGTATCATCATGACATTACTGGTAAAGTATGGTACAGTTAACAAAGAAGTCAAAAAGTTATAGAAGAAACGTTCTGCGTAAGGATAAACAACACAAAATCTAAAAGAAGCTCAGAACCCTTAGTTCGTCTCAGTGTCCTCTAGTGGAAAAGGTCAATGACTATTCTTATGAACATATGTTTCATATTTAAACATGATATTAGTTTGAAAGAAGGAAATGCTATGTAGTACAACATTTTAGAGTAAAGTACAGAAACCTAATAATATTCTTAGAAGACAACCTATTATCCTTATAGTAGGCAAGTTCATAGTAGGTCTTAAATAAAACCATATCATGAATGAGTTAGATTTTCATAATAGTCTCTAACAGTTTCCTACATGGATTATATAAGGGTAATCGATAATCATCAAAAGTTGTAAATCAAACCTGTTATAAAAGCAAAAGAATATAGGATATGAATCTCAGAGGTAAGGAAAAATATCCACCTTAAGCATAATAGCTGATCTTATTCTTTTTTTTCCATTGATATTTTGATATTGAACAGTTGAAAATTGTAAATTGATTTTGCAAACATCTTACAAAAGTATGTATATGAAAAATAAATTACTTAAGTATTAACAAAAGAAAATAGCTTATATAGGAATTGCAAAATTGTGGCTTACTGTTGATTTATACTACTGCCTCCAACTGTAGGGAAATCATCCATATACTTATTTCATGAGTTATGTTGGTTTATTTGTTGTTGTAAGTTGCTTTTGCTAAAATTTTCATTTGTTTATATGTTTAATACATGATTGAAGTAATACAAAGCTTTCATATATCTATGTTAACAACGCACACAGAAAGATCCCACCACTGGAGTTATTTTATCATAAATATACTTCTAAAACCAAATAGATTTTAACATACCACCTTTGGAAAAGGTTTTCTTTATATTTTAAGACAGTATTTAAGCATGGTGATTGAAGCGTTTTTAATTGATGAAATGAGGTGAATAAACTTGGGTTCACATTTTTAACATCACTGACTAAAATATATACAATATTTAAAGAGTATAAGTTTACCACTTTTGGTGAAAAAGAGGCTGAATATTAGCAGTAATGTGATAATAGAAATACATTAGTAGAAATATTATAAATTCGAAATCATACATGGTTTTAAGTCGAGTAGTCATCATGTGATTGGACTGTAGACATTTGCTTGTTTAAAAGTTCATGTTTTACAATTGAAAATATGAATTTGTTAAATTTTGTAGACTATATCTAAATTGTTCAACAAACTATTACAGAAGAAGGTTTGAATTAGAATAGCATAATAGTGGCATGTCTCAACAAAGTCCAAAATATTACTGTTAATAAAAATTTGTATGTACTAAATATTAACTTCATGGTAGATTAAACTGAGATAAATTATTTAGTTACCATCTGATCCAAAATTTAATAAAAAAAATACTGGAAATTATTTTCTCTTATTATCAACTATGCTTACCTGGAACAGCTTATTATTACCCCAATCATGAACTCGGTTGCACCTATGATCCCAATTTTTCTGTCTTCTCTATTACTACTATTTTTAGCATAGAGAAATAGTACACCAAACTCAATTAAGTTATTTGCAAAAATATAAAGATCCTTGACTAACAGATAGAAGTTAACTTATCTAAATCGACATATAAAACTAAAAATACTTATTTAGTTAATTACCAGGAACTCGAGAACAAAAGGCGAACCTGTAGAGAAGACCAAAAGCAGTAGGAAACAAATTGAATGAGCTAAACTCGATCGATCTGAAAATCAATTTTCCAAGATCGATAGCTTGAAACAAAGTCGATGTGGCAAATAGCAAAAACGCGATGAAGAAAGAGCTACCGAAGACGCCGGAGCAGAGCAACGATCAAGATGGACGCAATTACAAAGATGCATGGTGGCGATTTGAGGAACGAATTAGGGCTTTGATATGCATTTTCAAAAATCGTAGGCTTCTGATTAATGGTTTCTCGGATTATTTTGGAGCAAGGGGTATTTTGCGTAATGTAAAACGTTAAACGGATAAGGCTGTATGGATGTAAAATGGAAGTAGGACCAAGGGTAGGATTGGTATTTCAAAAAGACACCAAGTAAATTAGTGGAATGAATTCTCATTATTAGTAGTAAAGATTTTAGGAAAATGTTACTTAATTAATTAATTGATTGATGTATTGGATGACATTAGTACTTTCTTTTAATGTCATTGGCATTTACTTGAGTGCATATATAAAACTTGTATATGTACAAATCAATATAAGATATCTATAGGCATTTAAATTTGATTTAAATTGTTTAATATCATCCCCGAAGGCTATCTTCCAATTTATTTATAAAATTCCTGAAACAAGGTATTTATTAAAGTGTTCGTTTAGCAACCTTTTTACTCCAACTTTAGCCATTTTGTTTGACTAGTTATAAAACTTTTAAACTTTGATTTTTTTTCTAGTAATAAGTATACATATAATACTTATTAAAAATGCAACGAAACCATAAGGACATCTTTAAAACATGGTATTTCAAAGTGCTCATATGGCGACCTTTTTCTCGCTGCAACTTTGTTCTATAATTTAATGAATGATTTAAACTTTAGTATTTTTCCAGTAGTAAGTACTTTTATAGTAGTTATTAAAAATATATAGAAGCCCCTAGGATGTCTTTCAAAACTGACTTTAAAAATCGCCGAAAACAAGGCATTTTCAAAGTGCATCAATAGGGACCTTTTCGCTTCTAACTTTCACAATTTTGTTTCAAATTTCTATAACTTTTCAAATCAATTCCTTACTTGCCCGTACACTAAAATATGTGTAAGGAACAAACAAAATATATCATATCATAATATGTTCCCAAATAATCTCATAGAACAAGTTTAAAGATAAAGGGATTCGTAATGCACTTATAGCGACTATCGCAATATGTACCATTCCATATCCATTCCAAATTTATCACGCAATCCAACCAACCATTTAAGAATCACTTCAAGGCCATGCCACTTGTTATAGAAGGTAATTGGAGTGATGTTATACAATTTAAAGTTGTCATTTGCTTTCAAAAGTAAGAGGGTCCAAGTTTATAACTTTAATTAGTTAATGTCATTTCAACTTTACATTTATACACACATATACATAGAAACAATACATACATACAAGATAGTGAGATTACTCTTCCAAATCCTACCAAACCCAAGCTAAAATGCACAAGAACAAATAACCACTTCCTACCATCATCCAAAAGCCTAAAGACACCACCTTTATCTCTCACAACACAGAGCCAAGCTCCCCCTCCACCTTGATGCTCATGGCCAAACCATGCTCTCTCCATTTCTTCCATCTTTCTTCAACTTTGGCTTTAGATCCATGCTTAGTAAGGTGTTCTAAGGTTTTGGTGAAATCTTTAAGGAGTTTGGAAAAGTTTTGAGTTAATTAGAGAAAGATTAGTAAAGAACAAAGTGGATCAATGTTAATTCACTTCTACCATTTTTGATCTTTTATATTTTCTCAAGCTTTGGAAAATAATGAGTGAATACAACAAGTAAATAATTCCCTCTTAACACCTCTTGGCCGATCATAAGTGCTCCCCCTTCTCCTTTGCATGCTTTTTCACTTCATACCTAACTTTTGAAAATAAAATATCTGAAACACTATTCATCAAAATATCCTTTCCTTCATAATTCTAAAAGCTTTAATTAATTTTTAAACAAAATATTTTTATTTCTAATCACCTAAACAATGATTAATTAGACTAGCACAAAATGTTCAAACAACTTCCATTGAGAAAAAATGGTCTATCGATAAAACGATTTTCGGTCATTTTATCGGTATTTTATCGAACTATATATTTTTCTAAACATTTTTCTAAAACAAGTTTACCACCATTAGTTATTACTTAAAAGGGGTTTAATAAGGTTATTAAATCATTTTTATCATATTTAATCCAAGGTTCAAATATTTAAACAATTTTGATACTTAAATACGAAGTGTCCGAAATTCTGGGTCGTTATAATTATAGACTGAGCCCTGGTTCTGAGAAGTAATTCTACGATCATATGATTATGAATCATATGGTACTACCAAATTATACCTTGGATAATTAAAGATAAAGCACCCATTCTGTGGGACTATTATAAGAGTTGATGAACTCTTCGGGTTGATACATATAGACGTATGCAATTACAAGTCTGACAATACCAACATGCTTCCACATACTTTGTTATATTCATCGATGAATTATTGTAAGCATGATTCTAAGTATTAGATACATTTAGGGCATATTTATAATAAGTTCATAGAATATAACATATTAGTAAAATAATAAAAGAAATGATTTGATTTAATCGAATGGGTAAGTATATAGGAAAGAGTTCCAAAGGTACCTAAAATGAATATAGATTTAGTCTCAAGAGTCACTCCTTTTTATAATATATGATGATGTATTGATAAGGAGTAATCGGACTTGGTGGAAAAAGCACGATTAATATTAAGTGAAGTTGATTTGAATTCTTTCTATAAGGTGTGTACTTAATAGTAGTACATAAGGCTAAAATTAATACCATCTAAAGAATAGTTTATAAAATCATATAAGATAAGGGTTTATAAGAAACCCCATCATGTCCTAGGCCAAAGAGTTTGTGGGTTGTGTGAATCGAATGACTGCAGGTAATAATTGTATGTAAGGGATCTTGAGTGAATCACACCAAAAGAAGTTTGGGATGATATTCATTGGATGATTGATTTATGTTATGAACATAAATATTGTAAACTAATCCCAAATCTGTTTTATGTATAGCAATTCATAAAATGTATATGAATGTTTGTTCTGTTGCAATAAGAAACAATTGTTTGTTTCAAGAAATACCAACTTCTTAGGGAAGGAATTTCTTTGAAAAATTATTAGTGGTAAAATGGCTATGGATACGATCCAAGTTTAAAATTGATTACAAGGGATGGAATGAAATTAACCAAACCTAAATGAACACAACACATTAAGATGTCTAATGAGTATTCTTGCATGTCAAAGAGAAACTATGAGTTTCTTATCAATGCTAAGAATAAGTAATCCCCGATTGTTAATTAAACTATATGATATGGTAAAGGCATAAACCCAAAATAGATTCCAATTTCATTACCAAAATATGATTTTGATAGTTGTATCCGAAGAGCTACAATCCATTGGCCCTAAAAGGGACTTTAAGAGAAAGACAAATGCAATTTGAATATAGTGAGCCGCATGGATAAAAATAACATCGTGAATTTCAATTATTAAAATTAACGTAACAGATTTGCATTTGATGTGCTCAAGTTGATTCAGATTTACTCACTAAATTATCTTCTAGTATGACTATGTGTTTTGGCACATATGTATTGAAACAAAAAATGCTAAATAAAGATTTAGTCTATACCATTTACCTATAACAACTAAAGTATCTTGAAGTCGGTAGGAGCAGTATTGAGTTTGTGGGTTTTGGATATGATCGAAGAACCGATCCAAAAGTATCTTTTTACAAGCCTCAAAATTGAAAAAGTGTTTTGATAGAAATGTCAAATAGTTTGATTTCAAGCAAATGTAGAGGATGCGTGTAACCATAGGAAAGAATGTTGAAGGTACATTTATATTTCTAAATATAAAAAAACAACACATTGCCGATTGTTAATGATGTACTTGCATTAAAAATCATCTTTTAGTTTTTTTAATACTCGATGTTGGATTTTCAAATGATGTCTTTTATTGTTAGTATAAAGTATGTTGGGAATGTCCCAGACAAAATGCAGAAACAACTTATTAATATGTTTGATATGAAACATGTAAGATGGATTCCTTATGCATTGGCAATAAGAATTATCATGCATGTTATATTTTCTATAATATCGTCATTTGTTTATGTATTTGATACATGAAGAAATATCAAATCCAAATTAAGATCATTAAATGGTAGTTTAAAGTGTTCTCGTATATTTACAAAATACAGGAAAATTGTTTATAGAAATAATGAACTCCTTATGAAGGAGTATTCAGACTCAGACTTCATATGTGATACTGAGTATGGTATGTCATTATAAAATTCATATTCAATCCTTGGTGAAGAAGCTTTAAGTTCAAAATTGTTATCCGGCATTTTGACCCGGCTATGTCCGAACTAACTGGACAAGTTAGACTCGATTGTCATCAAGGTCAGTAGCCCAAAGTGATAATTGTGTGGTCCAGAAATCAAGTGTAGGAAATTATATGAAGCAAGGATCAACCGAGACCAAGAGATAGACTCACTAGAATATTCTAAGTACGGAGTAGTTCCTCCCCTAGGTAGGGGATCAGTGCCTATCTCTTCCCCTCGGGGATTGGTACATATCCTTAATTTTTGTCCCAAACTGGGTGAGATAGATATACAGTGACAAGGAAGGCGAAACGAGGCTACATTTCAAATCTTAAGTCATTTGGAGTTTGTATGCTCAAGTTATGGGTAAATTACTTCACCTAAGAAAGGGATCGTATAAAAGGGATTGGATCGTATCCAGCCCAACAATGCAACTCAAAGGAAAACGATCGATATCTCAAAATCTAGAAGTCCAACGCACTTGAAACTTTGGGAGGAGACCTTAGGGAGTCCACCCTAGGGATCACACCCAAGAAAAGCACAAGAAAGAGGGATTGACCTAAATCAGACTACACAAATACATTGCAACAATGATGGATCAATAACTCAACATCTACAAGTCCAATTGACATGAAACTTGGAGGACAAGCATAATACAACATCGAGAAGCTCCCATAGGGATTGCAGCCCCCAACTTCTCTAAAATAGGGATCGGCCCCAATCCCTATTTCTTAGGATTTGGACAATGCGATTCCTCTTGTGGGCCCCTATGTATCTGGAGAGCCATTTGCCGAATTTTCAGGGAGATATTTCGCCGTCTTCCACTATAAATACAGACTTGATTGTTCATATTTGGGACCTTTACGCTGCTTGTTGCTTTGTATTCTTTTGTAACTAAGGATTTTCATTCAATCCCTATTGTACTCAGTTTGAAAAGTGATTAATAAAGCCATCTCTTCAAAGTAGACGTAGGTAAACAATGCCGAACCATTATAAATTGTTGTGCCTCTGTTTTTTGCTTATTTCTTATTACTTTATTGTTATATTCTCTCTGTTTACATTTATTTCTCTACAAAATCTCTATTGGGTGTGTGTGTCAATTTTTGGTGCAAACATTTTAGTGCTCTCACTGAGAATTGAATTCTCAGCTTGATTGGATCTCATCATCTACTTGTGGATTCCTATATTCGCGAGATAAATCCAACTTTCTACCAACAAGTTTCCTATTCTACTCAGATTTGAAAGAGATCTATAAGGAGACTATCAACCATTGGTGTGCACGTAAATGTGCATATTTTTACTTCCATATTTAATCTAGTTAAATTAAATAAATGATCATATCGGGTATTTTAACCTGTTTAAACCAAAATTCAAATTATTTTCACATCATCATTTATTCATCTTCATTTAGAGGCAAAATGGTCATTTTTGTGTGTTAATTAATTTGAGACAATTCAATTACACATTTTATTTTTATTTATAGGAAAATTGAAGGAAATTAGAAGAGGCTTAATGTATTCATGCATGCACATAAGAGAAGGAAGCAAATGAAGATGGAAATAATTCATTTCATGCATCATGGAGGACCTGTGATAACCCGGATTTCTGGACATCTGTAATTGATATAATAATTGGGTAAATTAATAGAAATACTGAATTATAGATTGAACAAACGATTCTGATCAAATAAATATTTATATTTATAAGTTGAGCAAATTAAATATGTGTTATTATGAGCTGATTCTAAATTGAGTTTGAATTTGAATTTGAAATTCAAATTGATAAATATCTTAAAAATAAATTGGATTTTAAAAACTCTATATTTTAAAGTTAATAAGAATAATTTTCTAATATAATAATATATAGGTTTATATATATTGTATTGAAAGTTATGTTTTAAAATTTATATATGTAATGTAAGGTTGGTTTGTAAATATAAAATTATATAAACATAAAACATAAGAAGATATTTAAATATAGATTAGGACATTTGTAGCTTGTGCATGCCATGCAAAATACAAGTGGCATTTTTTCTTTTAAATTGAAATATAATTAAGTGTTTAGAGAAACCAGGCTGTATATCTTATCTTTCTCAATCCCTCTTCTTTCCTTCTTTCAAAAACTAAAACAAATTCAACAACTTCGATTGCTCAAATATTCAACCTGAAGCTAAGCAAAGATTCAACTCAAGACACATCAAAGTATAGATTAATTCAAGATTCAATTCAAGTTCAAATTCAAGCAAAGATACAAGTTTATCTCAACTAAAAACAAAGTAGATCAGATCAAATAAATCTGTTTCCAGTTTTCAAATCCTGGTTCCTCTGTTAAAAAAAAAATTGTGAGTAAACATTTGAATTTAAAAACAGTTTTAAACTTATGTTTATGCTTAAATGTTATGATGAATCTCTGTTAAAATAATGTTTGCATGTTTATTTTAAGTAGAATTGAATGTAAATGATGTGTGCATGTCTGGGTTCAGGAACATATATCTCTGTTCCAGGTTTACAGGGTTTAAACCAAATTCAAAATTCCAAATCTCTTAATCTAGTTCATATTTGATGATGATGTAAACTAAGAAAATATTTGTTTGCAAGCATAGTTTAGGTTAAAATTAGTTTGTGAATTTATTATGCTGTGTAGCCAATTATTGATAAGTTTTACAGTAAATAACATACTTTGGTAAAAATTTATTATTTTTAAATTTAGAATTCAAGCATGCAATTAGGATTCTTGTATAGAATATGAATTTTAGTAGTAAAATTAGAATTTTTAGTGTTCTATATCACAAGAAATTGAAGGATGACCTAAATTCATTCGAAAATTATTTTCTATCGGCTTCGTCGTTGAGAGGTGGTGTGGCTGGGTCTGAAAGGGGCTGGTGGACCTAAGGAAGATGTCGACCATGGCGGAATCTTGGATTTGGATTGGGATTGGATAGTCGAGGGGGTTTTAGGGTTTAAGAAGGGATGTGGCCATGGTGAAGTCGAGGAATTTTTGAAGGGAAAAGGTGCGACCGGAGTATGTGATTTTTGGTAGGAATGTTGAGTAGTGGAAGAGTTTGCGATCGGTGGAGGAATCGAGAAAATCAGAAGGGAATGGCGAGTGCAGTTCGTCAATTGGTGGAGATAGGTGGGTTTTGGGTGTTTGGAGGTTTGGGAAATTTATCGATTTCGATCGGAAGGATGGCAGGCTTCGGCGATGTGGCGAGTGGAATATGGTGATGATGTGCGACTCGGCCGTAGTGTCGCGTCGATGAGTTGGTCGGAGGTGGGATTGTGCACGTGCACAGCGTGTACGTGGGAGCTTCTTCGGCTGGCGATCGAACGAAGAGGATAGGGGTTCGATTCCAGGTCGTATCGTGTTGCGTGATGTTCGCATGGGATGTTGAGTTGATCAGAGGTGATCTTCCGGTTCGAGGCATCAGGATTCAAGTGTTTTGGATGGTGTTCCTGGAATTGAACTGGAAGCAGAGAGGTTTGGAGAGGGAAGAAGGTGGGAAGGTCTTCGTTGTTTTCTTCGATTGGGTTTGGGCTTCGGCCCATGATGTTGTAATTAGTAAAATAGGATATGGAATGGAGAATTTAAAGATAAACATTTGTTAATTTAATTTGAAAAGGGTTTTCAAAGATATAAGTATATAAAAATTTAAATGTTTGAATTGTTCTTGATTAAAGTAGAATCATAATTCAAATTGATTTTTTTTATTGATTTCTAAATTGATTTTAATGAAGTAAATGGTTTGAGTAAGTATTTAATATAAATGCAAAGTTATTCTTAATTAGTTAAGTTGAGGTTAATTTAGGATAATTAATTAAAATAAATTTAAGGTTAATTACATATTTATAATTAAGAATAATTACTTAATAAAGTAATTAGAGGATGGTTAATTAAAGATTAAGTGATGATTAATTAGTCAATTAATTAATGTAATAAATTTTAGGTTAATTAATAAGTCTAATTAATTAAATATAATCACTTATGATTAATTAAGAGAAATTACTTAGTAAAGTAATAAATGGGTAATTTCTGAATGTAATTAATGAAAGAATAATTAGTTAATGAAAGAAATTAGAAGTTAATTAATTAAAAAGGATAATTACTTTTTGGAAGGAATTAATGAAAGGTAATTAAGGATTAATTACTTAGATAATTAATTAAGGATAATTAATATGATTAATTAAGGATAATTAATGTGATAAATTAAGGTTAATTAATTAATAAATGTGATTAATTAAGGTTAAATTAATTAATGTGATTAATTAATAGAGGTGATAAAAAAAAGGATAATTACTTAATTTAAAAGTAATTAGTGGATAATTAATGAAAGTAAATTGTGGATAATTACTTAATGGAAATGATTTGAGGTTAATTAATGGGAGTAATTAAGGAATAATTACTTAGTATAATTAATTAATTAATTAATTAAGGTTTAATTAATTAAAGGTAAGTGATTAATAGTTAATTGATTTCTGTAATTAATTAAAGGATAATTACTTGATGTAATTAAATTAAATAGGATAATTAATAAATCTAGAATTAAAGGTTAATTATTAATTAATTTATCCTTTAACTATTAATTAATAAATTGATTAAGTAGGATCAAGTGATTAGTTCTTAAGTAATTAATTTAATTTAAGTTAATTAAATTAATTAGAATTGTTTTAAACTTAAACAGCTTTGCTTAAGATGATTCGAAGAGACCGGAGTCGGGTATTAGTAAATGCCCGAAACCACTTCGATTCTTTATAGATTGATATGAGAAATCAATAGACTGAAATGGAATAATTTAAATGATTGGACCATTTAAAACTAAGTAAAGGTACTTAGGGATTGATTAAGTGTTGACTATAACAAGTTGTGAACTTGTAGTGATGAACGAGTTACCCCGGGTTTTAAATAAAGTTCTATGCATTAGAATTTCTTGTTAGATGAGTTTACTCACGCTGGTTTCCAGCCTGACCCGGGTGTTACTTTATTGTAATGCTCGGGTCAGACCGAGTATTACAGATTTTCAGGTTAGGACGTTCTGGAGCTCAGGAGGCGAGCTGGATGGCAGGAACGTATGGAGTATGATCCGTTGAGTATTATTGATTTGTATCTGAACATGTTATTTTAATTGTTCAGTGTTTGGGAAAAAGTTGTAACTCTGATGTATTGATGAAAATTAACAAATACAGTTTTCTTTGTATAAATGATATTATTATTTGATATTGTATTTTGATCCGCTGCGAATGTGAGAATCTGTGTCTTGTTCTGTTTCTTCTTCTATCTCTTTTCTTTTTCTCCTAACTATCCAGAATTTTCGAGTTCGAAAATTCCGGGTTGTTACAGTTGGTATCAGAGCGAAGGTTAAGCGAGAACCTTGGCTCTGGTGGGATTACTCATTAAGGATAGGGTCAATGGTACCCTAAAAATGAGTTGAGTATATATATATGAGAGAACGTACTTGTTATTTTTCTATATAAAGATTTTAAATGGTTTTAAGGGTAAATGATTTTATATAAAATTATATTTTGATATATAAAATGATATTTCTTTCTAATAAATATTAAGGTAATTGGTTGTTGAATCATTGGAATTAAATTAAATAATAAGAATTAAGTGATAATAGTAATACAACCAAATTGGAATTAAATGAAGATAAGTTTGAAATGGATTCAAACTGAAATTAAAATCTTGAATTTGTAGAAGTGTTATCGGAATAAAGATAATAATAAATTGGTTTCCAAATATGATAATCTTGATTATTAGCATAAATGATTGTTGTGTTTAATAATGAAATGATGTAAATGATTAAGTAAAATGAAATGTTTAGGGAAGTAAACTTTTAAAGTGAGTATGACTTATAAATTGGAATTGAAGATAATTTAAAATTATGAAATTTTAAATCTAAATCCAGAAAACTTGAAATTGTTTTAAAGAAGTTTGTTTTGAATTAAAACCAAAGGTGGTTTAAAAATTTAAAGTATAACTTGGTGTATAAAGAAAATGTATATATGAGGATATACATAATATCAAAGATGATTTGAAATAAACTCTAAGTGTTGAGTTTTAAATTTTTCCTTGGAATGTGATATGAAAACCCAAAGTGATAAGTTTTTGAACTTATAAGTGGAAAGATTATTAATATAAAGTTTAAAATTTGAAATGGGAATTCAAATTGGGTAAAGTTGGTTGGATTAAATTGAATTTAACTTAAGGAAAGTTAAATGAGTTTAGAATGAACAACTTGAATTAGAAATTTCAAGATGAAATTAAAATTTAACTTGGGAAGTTAAATGGTTGATTTGAAATGGGAGTTATGAGTGATCTCAAAAATGGGTTTGAGATCTGGAAATTGAAATAGATAATAAATTAGAATCTGAAGATTAAATTGTTTTTGAATTCAGAATTAAATGGTTTAAAGATTTAATTTGTTAAAATTAAAAATAAAGGTTGAATTAATTTAAAAGTATAGGAATTATGATTTAAGGAATTAAATCAATTTTAACTCGAATTTATATAATTCAAGATAGTTTAAAATTGAGATTTAAATTGAATTAGTTCAAACTGAATTTGATTTGAATAAATGGGAATTGTGATTTAAGATAAATAAGTTTAAAATTCAAATGGAAAATTTGAAATGGATTAATTTAAAATAAAAATTGAAGATTGAATGAGTTCAAAATTCAAATGGGAATTGGGATTAATTCAAACTGGAATTGAAATAAATAAAATTGGTTCAATTTGAAATTTATATGAATTAATTGAAATTGTGATTAAAGTTGAATAAGATAAAAAATCAAATGGAATTTGATTTGAATTTGGAAAGGAATTAAGATTAATTCAACTTGAATTGGGATTGAATTAAATTCAATGGAAATTGAAGTATTGAGTCAATTTAAATGGAAGTAGAATTTAAATTGAATTGATGGGAAATTAATTGGAAATGGAGATTGGGAAATTAAACAGTTTGGCTCTGAATTATTTTCAAAATAAATTGTTTTAATACAAATATATTTTTCCAAACTATTTACTATATAATTTTTCTTCTTAAACCCCAAACTATGTTATACTTATTTTACAATTATTTTGGAACTATTTAACTATTTTGAAACTGTCTTATAAACTAATTACTATTTTTCAGTTACTTATATCTAATCACTATTTTAAAAACTATTTTGCAATTATCTAACTATTTTATACCTACTTAACTATTTTACAACTATTTTACAAACTAACAACTATTTTTCAACTACTTATCTATTTTAAACTTTTCCAAGCTATTTTTAAATTTAAATAGGTCAGAATTCAAACTGTTTGTAATTAAAGTAATAACTCAATTGGAAATGGAAGCAATTGAGAATAAGTGAACGGAATTAAAGGAAATGTGAATAGAGAAGAGAATTGATCTAGCTAATAACCAATAAAGATAAATACGTAGGATATACGTAAATTATTCTATTCGCATAGTGATTTGATCCAGATTCGAACACAGAATTTCGAGATAGTATTATCGATCCGAGTTAGGATTTTTCGCTCGATTTTCAACGGCGAACCTGGATATGGATTTTGATTGGTTCTGGATATTCTCTATCATAGTTGTGACTATGCAAGGAGAATGACGGTTTCTGATCAGGAAACCAAATCTGAGTCCGCACTAGGAAGTCGGGTGGACAATACTAGTTCGGAAGAGAAATTGTGTGATCGAAGAGCGATCAGATTGATATTGCGTAAGGATGATATGTGTACATCGTACGAGTTTGAATGAAATTGATATTGAAGTTTGTGAATAAGGAATTTGAAATGGTTTTGAAATGAAAAGTATATTTGTGAAATATAATGGAATTGGATATTTCTTTGGTTGAAATTTACTTTATGGAGGTAAGTAAATGGTAAGTAACTTTATAAAGAAATCAAACTTAAATATTTGATTTGGCAATAAATAAAGTTATATTTTGTAATATGATAAACTCCCCTTATTGAATCTAGCCAGAATAAAAAGGGTTTTGAAATATTTGAAGTATAAAAAGAGGTTTTATACCAGTTTGAAATAATCCAAAGATTTTTCAAAAGTTATATATATATATATAAAGGATCTTATGAGAATGATTTTGGAAAAGGTTTGGAACCTATGAATTTGGAAAAGGCTTTTGATTTTTGGGAAAATCAATTTTGGATTTTGGAAAGCCTAGTTTGAGAATTATCGATTTTGGTAATCGATTTTGTGTAAAGGAGATTTTGATAAATCATAAAGGGTATGATTTGAAGATACTATAAGTATATAGTACAAAGTATTTTGAGAATAGCTCTGGGGAAAAAGGCGCTTCCTTGAAATGAACTTCTCAGGAGTACCACTGGGTGGTACTGCCTTGAACCCCAAGGGGGGATTCTAAAGTTGATCCTGTGAGGAGTCCGGACAAAACTAGTTCCTGAGGATTATTTGTGTAGCGAAAGTCGAGGGGCTGGTGCCCACAGAGGCATTTGAGTTATGCTGTGACAACAATTTAACTCAATGTCACTACGATCTACTGCAGACCATAGCGAAAGTCATGTGTGCCGCTGAGAGCCAACTGTCTACGTTTGATTTTATATCGGTAGACTATGACACTATGGTAACATAGCGAAAGTCGTTTGTGCCGCTGAGAGCCAACTGTCTGCGATTGATTTTATATCGGTAGACTGCGACCTATGTGGGAGAAGTTTCATTTTGACAGCGAAATCGTGTGTGCCGCTGAGAGCCAACAGTTACATGGACTTTTGCTGCGACGGCAACGTAACCCTGGGATGTAACTGCGATCTGTTGTGGGTTCCATGCTGTCATCAGTTACATGGACTTTTGCTGCGATGGCAACGTAACCCGTGATGTAACTGTGACCATGGATGGGGGTGATGATTTCCAGAGCATTCTCACCAAAGATATTTCCTCTATTTTCAAAAACGTTTTCGATATTTTCAAATAAAGTATTTTCCAAATATTTTCACTGGGTGTTGAAAATGGGTCTGCTAAGTACTTATAGATTTTCAGTCTTACGCCTGATCAACGTATGACCGAATTTCTGTGAGAACGAGAATGGACTTGTTGAAACGTCGAGTTATAAAAGTATTTTTATAAAAACTATTTTTGTAATATTATATAGATTTTGAAAGTGTTTTAAAAAAAAATGATCTAAGAATAATTTATCTGATTTTAAATTATTGAATAAAATTATGTCTTCGTTCCTTTTCGAGGACGAAAAGATTTTAAGGGGGGAGGAATGTGATAACCCGGATTTCTGGACATCTGTAATTGATATAATAATTGGGTAAATTAATAGAAATACTGAATTATAGATTGAACAAACGATTCTGATCAAATAAATATTTATATTTATAAGTTGAGCAAATTAAATATGTGTTATTATGAGCTGATTCTAAATTGAGTTTGAATTTGAATTTGAAATTCAAATTGATAAATATCTTAAAAATAAATTGGATTTTAAAAACTCTATATTTTAAAGTTAATAAGAATAATTTTCTAATATAATAATATATAGGTTTATATATATTGTATTGAAAGTTATGTTTTAAAATTTATATATGTAATGTAAGGTTGGTTTGTAAATATAAAATTATATAAACATAAAACATAAGAAGATATTTAAATATAGATTAGGACATTTGTAGCTTGTGCATGCCATGCAAAATACAAGTGGCATTTTTTCTTTTAAATTGAAATATAATTAAGTGTTTAGAGAAACCAGGCTGTATATCTTATCTTTCTCAATCCCTCTTCTTTCCTTCTTTCAAAAACTAAAACAAATTCAACAACTTCGATTGCTCAAATATTCAACCTGAAGCTAAGCAAAGATTCAACTCAAGACACATCAAAGTATAGATTAATTCAAGATTCAATTCAAGTTCAAATTCAAGCAAAGATACAAGTTTATCTCAACTAAAAACAAAGTAGATCAGATCAAAGAAATCTGTTTCCAGTTTTCAAATCCTGGTTCCTCTGTTAAAAAAAAATTGTGAGTAAACATTTGAATTTAAAAACAGTTTTAAACTTATGTTTATGCTTAAATGTTATGATGAATCTCTGTTAAAATAATGTTTGCATGTTTATTTTAAGTAGAATTGAATGTAAATGATGTGTGCATGTCTGGGTTCAGGAACATATATCTCTGTTCCAGGTTTACAGGGTTTAAACCAAATTCAAAATTCCAAATCTCTTAATCTAGTTCATATTTGATGATGATGTAAACTAAGAAAATATTTGTTTGCAAGCATAGTTTAGGTTAAAATTAGTTTGTGAATTTATTATGCTGTGTAGCCAATTATTGATAAGTTTTACAGTAAATAACATACTTTGGTAAAAATTTATTATTTTTAAATTTAGAATTCAAGCATGCAATTAGGATTCTTGTATAGAATATGAATTTTAGTAGTAAAATTAGAATTTTTAGTGTTCTATATCACAAGAAATTGAAGGATGACCTAAATTCATTCGAAAATTATTTTCTATCGGCTTCGTCGTTGAGAGGTGGTGTGGCTGGGTCTGAAAGGGGCTGGTGGACCTAAGGAAGATGTCGACCATGGCGGAATCTTGGATTTGGATTGGGATTGGATAGTCGAGGGGGTTTTAGGGTTTAAGAAGGGATGTGGCCATGGTGAAGTCGAGGAATTTTTGAAGGGAAAGGGTGCGACCGGAGTATGTGATTTTTGGTAGGAATGTTGAGTAGTGGAAGAGTTTGCGATCGGTGGAGGAATCGAGAAAATCAGAAGGGAATGGCGAGTGCAGTTCGTCAATTGGTGGAGATAGGTGGGTTTTGGGTGTTTGGAGGTTTGGGAAATTTATCGATTTCGATCGGAAGGATGGCAGGCTTCGGCGATGTGGCGAGTGGAATATGGTGATGATGTGCGACTCGGCCGTAGTGTCGCGTCGATGAGTTGGTCGGAGGTGGGATTGTGCACGTGCACAGCGTGTACGTGGGAGCTTCTTCGGCTGGCGATCGAACGAAGAGGATAGGGGTTCGATTCCAGGTCGTATCGTGTTGCGTGATGTTCGCATGGGATGTTGAGTTGATCAGAGGTGATCTTCCGGTTCGAGGCATCAGGATTCAAGTGTTTTGGATGGTGTTCCTGGAATTGAACTGGAAGCAGAGAGGTTTGGAGAGGGAAGAAGGTGGGAAGGTCTTCGTTGTTTTCTTCGATTGGGTTTGGGCTTCGGCCCATGATGTTGTAATTAGTAAAATAGGATATGGAATGGAGAATTTAAAGATAAACATTTGTTAATTTAATTTGAAAAGGGTTTTCAAAGATATAAGTATATAAAAATTTAAATGTTTGAATTGTTCTTGATTAAAGTAGAATCATAATTCAAATTGATTTTTTTTATTGATTTCTAAATTGATTTTAATGAAGTAAATGGTTTGAGTAAGTATTTAATATAAATGCAAAGTTATTCTTAATTAGTTAAGTTGAGGTTAATTTAGGATAATTAATTAAAATAAATTTAAGGTTAATTACATATTTATAATTAAGAATAATTACTTAATAAAGTAATTAGAGGATGGTTAATTAAAGATTAAGTGATGATTAATTAGTCAATTAATTAATGTAATAAATTTTAGGTTAATTAATAAGTCTAATTAATTAAATATAATCACTTATGATTAATTAAGAGAAATTACTTAGTAAAGTAATAAATGGGTAATTTCTGAATGTAATTAATGAAAGAATAATTAGTTAATGAAAGAAATTAGAAGTTAATTAATTAAAAAGGATAATTACTTTTTGGAAGGAATTAATGAAAGGTAATTAAGGATTAATTACTTAGATAATTAATTAAGGATAATTAATATGATTAATTAAGGATAATTAATGTGATAAATTAAGGTTAATTAATTAATAAATGTGATTAATTAAGGTTAAATTAATTAATGTGATTAATTAATAGAGGTGATAAAAAAAAGGATAATTACTTAATTTAAAAGTAATTAGTGGATAATTAATGAAAGTAAATTGTGGATAATTACTTAATGGAAATGATTTGAGGTTAATTAATGGGAGTAATTAAGGAATAATTACTTAGTATAATTAATTAATTAATTAATTAAGGTTTAATTAATTAAAGGTAAGTGATTAATAGTTAATTGATTTCTGTAATTAATTAAAGGATAATTACTTGATGTAATTAAATTAAATAGGATAATTAATAAATCTAGAATTAAAGGTTAATTATTAATTAATTTATCCTTTAACTATTAATTAATAAATTGATTAAGTAGGATCAAGTGATTAGTTCTTAAGTAATTAATTTAATTTAAGTTAATTAAATTAATTAGAATTGTTTTAAACTTAAACAGCTTTGCTTAAGATGATTCGAAGAGACCGGAGTCGGGTATTAGTAAATGCCCGAAACCACTTCGATTCTTTATAGATTGATATGAGAAATCAATAGACTGAAATGGAATAATTTAAATGATTGGACCATTTAAAACTAAGTAAAGGTACTTAGGGATTGATTAAGTGTTGACTATAACAAGTTGTGAACTTGTAGTGATGAACGAGTTACCCCGGGTTTTAAATAAAGTTCTATGCATTAGAATTTCTTGTTAGATGAGTTTACTCACGCTGGTTTCCAGCCTGACCCGGGTGTTACTTTATTGTAATGCTCGGGTCAGACCGAGTATTACAGATTTTCAGGTTAGGACGTTCTGGAGCTCAGGAGGCGAGCTGGATGGCAGGAACGTATGGAGTATGATCCGTTGAGTATTATTGATTTGTATCTGAACATGTTATTTTAATTGTTCAGTGTTTGGGAAAAAGTTGTAACTCTGATGTATTGATGAAAATTAACAAATACAGTTTTCTTTGTATAAATGATATTATTATTTGATATTGTATTTTGATCCGCTGCGAATGTGAGAATCTGTGTCTTGTTCTGTTTCTTCTTCTATCTCTTTTCTTTTTCTCCTAACTATCCAGAATTTTCGAGTTCGAAAATTCCGGGTTGTTACAGGACCCCACCTACCCACTTACCATGAGTCCCTCTTAAGAGCTAATACACATGATTAAACCTACATGCACATTTAAATGGAGGGTTATGCTAATGCTAATGATTACTTGGAGGTTACATTTCCTAAAAGGGTAGTTTGGGTAGTTCCCAAAAAGTGAATTAGGGTTTTAACACATGTATAAATACCCCATATCTTCATGTAACTCTTACTCTCTTCCTTTAAGGCTCTCTTCTCTTAGCCTCTTAGTTTAGGAAAATAAATCAAAGCTCTTATTTCTTTTCATGGTTACTTAGCCATTTCTTTTATGTAATGTTTTTCATGCAATTTTAATTCAAGTCTTTTCTTGTTTATTTACTTTCATGTTAGTGGTGTAGATCTTCTTTTATTTTATGCAAGTAGAATAGCTCTTCTTTTACTTTGCTTTCATCTTCTTCTTTTTTGTGTTTCATGTTGCATGCTACTTATGTTGATATAATAACACAAATAAGAGGCTAATCCCTTCAATTTAGGGGTATTGAAGCCTCTAACCATGTAGCTTCAACATTTTGATAATTATTGCTCTCTTTTTGTTCTTCATGAGAATGCATGAAGTGGTTAACTTGTTGTTTTTGCTTTGAATTTGATAGTCTATATTGTTGACACCAAATAGGCTATGCTTAAACAATCACAAACAATAATTAACTCTTTATCTACATATGATGATGGTAATGAAGTGAATGTTAAAATTAAAATTTGATGGTCTATATTTCTAATTCATAGTTAATAGGCCATGCTTAAAATAGATTTCATTTTCAACTTGTTGTCATTTTTCATGAGACTTGAATAGAGGTTTAGAGGTTGTGTTAAAGTTTGATGGCTTATGTTGGGCTAATTAATAGCATAAATATGCCATACTTATGATAAGCACATCATTTAAATTCACTGATGACCAAAAAAGAGAGATCATAATTTCATAATTTGTTGAACTATATGATCTAGAGATTGGAATTATCTCCAAACTGTCATTTAACTCTCATATTTTTATCACTTTCTTTTTGTTAGTTTTCTCATTTTCTAGTTAAAACATTCTCTTGACTTTGCTATAATTTGATTGAATAGAGATTTAAAATCTAACAATTCCCTACGAATAGACCCGTACTCACTACGTACTATCATTATACGCCGTGCACTTGCGGTTAAAATTTTAATTTGAAATTTATCGGCAATTTTCTAAACCGGTAGAAAATTCATCGTTAAACAGCCATGTTTGAAGCAACCAGGTCTACTTCCCATGTTGTTGAAGGAAATGATGAGGCTAGTGTTCTTGTTCAGAGTTTTTCATGTGTTCGTGTTCATTTGGTAGGGATCGGGTTTGCTTATATATGCAAGTCCATAAGATCCGATGTTGAAGTTCATAATCAAGTTAGCAGAGCCAAACATGGCCAGTTTTCCTAGATGGAGGGATCACATCCAATCCCTCACCAAGGCAATTCAGTCTTGTGGGGATCCCATTACTTTATCACATGTCAACCGATCCAATCCCTTCACCAGCATCAATCAACCGATCCCCATACCACCGATCCCCTGCAATTGAACCCTACCCAATCCCTTTATCTCAACATAGCCGATCCCTTTCTTAAAGTCAAAATGAACGATCCCACCATACTCCAAAATGACAGATCCCTCCATACTCCATCATGACCGATCTCTCCTTCTTTGGGTCTAGAACTAATCCCTTCATGACCAATCCCTCCACACTTATCAACACCGATCCCATGAATGACCGATCCATCCATTCCATGTTCACTCTGAACCCTCCGCTCAATACAGCTGATCCCTATGCCCATTCAATGACCGATCCCTAAGCCAATACCGATCGGTTATAGGGGATCGACGACTAAATAAAAAGTGAAGAAGGAAGGACCGATTAATTTAAAAAAATAAGGAATGGACAAGTGTCGTAGCACAGTGCCCCTGCATTCTAGATTCAGAACTTAACTTAAAGACGGTGCATTTTATCCATTTCCCTTATGTCTTGTGACTAACCGGGACATAGGGGATCAAGTGGCAGTTGCTAAATTGCGGCCAAGGAATGACAAGGAACTACTACTCAAACGGTACTCCCAAAGGCTGGAGAACTAAGGTGATATGACACAAACTGGGACCAGTTACTAGATCAGCCTTCTAGGGTAGATTACGACTGCTCTCAGCTGACCAACTTCCAAATGCCTGATTTGGCAGCTATGGTACGACGGTTTGTGTGACGACCACCCTACGCTGCTTATTATGCTATCTCAAAGTATATCTATCCTTCATCAAAGTCATCACTTACCATTATGGAATCTACATCATTGAGTCACGAGTGGTAGTCACAAAAAACCATCAAAAATCATCGAAACATTTTTTGAAAAACTCCCTTCAAGGCTGACCCGAAGTCGAACCCGAAGTAATCACTTATATGACTCGATGCAGACTCTATATGTTCCGACCCGAAGTCGAACTCAGGTAATCACCCATTCGACCAGGAGCAAACCCAGGAAATTAATTCAAACTCAGGTAAAACTAAGATTTTCTCCAAGTGAACCAGGGGCCGACTCTAAGAAAATATCGAATTTTCTCGGGTCGGACTACAAGTAAATTATCACCAATCTGTCAATACCGGTCCATCTTGTTTTGGTCATAACTTGGGCATACAAACTCCAAATGATTTGAAACTTGGTGTGCAACCTCAAGAGGCTTTCCTTACTGCCTTATATGGTTCATACCCATCTAGACAAGATGAAAGTTTGGGGATCATCACTGATCCGTGACCCCATCCTAACTGATTCACCATCCGATTGGCATTCTCAACCAACAAGCTTTGGACAATCATGCATACAACATTCACAAGCATTACAAGTAGCCGTAACTTGAAAACGGACCGGATTGGCAATAATTGGAGCACCTCCCCCTATCGAAACCTAATCATCTAAGTCGTTTAACATGCAGAATATCCAAGGAGATTCAATGTGCCGACTATGCCGGTGTACTCTAGGAATACAGACCCCGATGTCATCTCACGTAGTACGAGTGGCACATGGATTCCGCCAGAGCGACGGATGCCATCGAATGCAGATGCTTTCCCATATTCCTCAAAGGGGTAGCGATCATGTGGTTTATACGATTATCGCTAGGGTCCATCTTCTCATTCAATCAACTAGCTCGGAAATTTGTTCAGCAATTCAGAATGCATGCAACTCACTCTAAGGATGTGATGTCATTATCAAATTTATTCCAAGCGCCAGGCGAGCCGCTCAAAGACTTTCTGTAGAGATTCAACATCATCGTCGCTAAAGTGAGCAATCCCAGCAAGAATATCATACTGATGGTGTTGATAAGGGGAATCGACCCCAAGATAGAATTTGGCGACTGGTAAGATGGAGAGCCTCCTACGACCTTGGATCATTTCTGTTACAAAGTGAACTGGTACCTAATCAAGAAGTAGGTAGAGCAGACTAGGAGAAAGAATTATGTAGGTTCGTTGGAAGAAGGAATTCAAAGCGAGAGTAGCATTGAGGCCATAGATGAGGACTCGGATTTTAGGAGATGACCCAGAATCCCAAAATTCGACTCATATGCTCCTTTGGATGATTTAATCGAAAACATCCACTTGGAGCGGAGCAGTACTGAAAACCAGCCTCGAGAGAGGCCACCAAAACCTGGAAGAAATCCGAGAAATGTTATATATTTCAGGATAAACACGGTCATAACACCAGCGATTGCAGACATCTTCGAGATGTGATCGGAAAGCTGATCCGGGAAGGAAAGTTTCAACAATATGTGCAAGCCCCGTAGAATGGCGGGCATGGAACATCTGGTCCCTATCAATAAGGAACTTTGATTATTAATTGGACCACTTACAGTCGACTTCCAGCAAAGAAGGGCTAGGGCGAAGTGGAATAGCGAGCATAGGACACTGCTTCAATTATCAATAAGATCTATTCCAATTTCAGTTATATTGTGAACTACGACCAACTTGAACTAAACTACTTCCAAATGGTGCAAGTGACCAAGTACTTAGAGTTGGGCACCAACCAACCTCCACAACCATGATCGGACCTTTGGAGGATTATCAAGACGAGCGTGATTCAGCTGCTCATCAGCTACCACATGCGCCTGACCTAGGGGCAAGGGCTAGAAATGGAAAGTGGGTGTGACTCGAGTCACCCGACCATCCACTTCCTAATTTATGCTTCAATTCTGACAAAACATCTATGCCTTATTCAAAGCGCGACAAAGTCAGAATCCAATACAAAGTGGATAAGACTGACCATCCACTCATCAACCTCTGTACTTGACCTAAAGACCGGAGAAACACTTGGAGTTGATGCAACAACCCGATCGTCCACTCCTCAGCTCGTAATTGAAGTTCGCTAAAATACTTATGCCTCTCCCGAAGCTCAATAAGACCGAGGTTCAACTAAAGTGGACATGATTTGACCGTCCACACATTAACTCCTGTCTTGGACACATGTGGCAGTCTGGAAGCTGGACTTGAAGTAGCATGATTAACCATTTACTCATCAACCACCGCCCTCGACATAAGGGCACGACTGCAACGTGAGGTGGATGTGACTTAACCATCCACCCAATAACTCTCTCCCTTGACTTGCTAGGAGGAGTACGAAGCAAATTGAATGAGGCCTGACCATCCAACCCAAGCATCGACCATGGATGTGGTCCAACCATCCATCGCTTTATCACCAAGTGGACGTGAATCAACCGTCCACTCGCCCTCGACACTGGGCATAGAATTCCTTTCCATTAAAGAACATGACTTGACTGTTCATTTGACAACTCTTACCTTGACCTGACTAGTGGAGTGTAAATCCAAAAACAGGTGTGACTGACCACCCATCATAAAACTCTAGTCCCTGAAGCATGGACCGAAGTATGAACACAGAAAGATGGATGCGGTTCGACCGTCCATCGACCAACTCTGGTTCCTAGAGCATGAACTGGAGTACAAACATCAAACGGGTGTGACTGACCACCCATCGAATAAATCTGGTCACCAAGTGCGGAGTGGAGTATAAACACCAAATGGATGCGACTGACCGCCTATAAACAAACTCTGGTCCCCATAGCGCGGAAAAGAGTATAGATAAAAAATGGACGTGGTTCGACCATTCATCCATTGATTCTCTCTATAAACTGACAGGCCGAGTATAAAACATAGAAAAGATGTGACTTGACCATCCGCTAATCAACTCCTTCACACGATTCGACGTGAAGAACTCCAAGTAAGAGTGAATGTGATTTGACCTACCACTCTTCGACTTCTGCTCCTGATTTGGAGGAAGAATAAATGACTAAGGAAAATATGGTTCGACCATTTTTCAAAATAACTCTAAGTCCCCAGAGTGTGGACTGGAGTATAAACACAATCTGAGTGCGATTCGACCATCTGCCAACAAATTCTTATCCCAGAGTGCGGATATGAGTATAAACAAATAGATGAGCGTGGTTCGACCGCTCATTATTCCATAAACTCCAACCTAAATTCGACAAGAGGAGTATAAACTCACTACGGATGGAATTCGACAAGAGGAGTATAAACTCACTACGGATGGAATTCGACCATCGACAAACTAACTTCACTAACCCAAGACTAGGGGCAGGAGTATAAGCCACTAAAAGTTGAATACGACCACTCATTATAGCTCCGGCTTGGTGTTCTTTACGACTTAAGGCAATGACTGCAAGGAGGCCTTAATACAAAACCAATCAAAATGACGTATGAAGTTACAGGCAACCGACTATATTGTACCACCGAGTCGACAGGCAATGTCGATCCAAGCTTTCTATATCGTGCCGCTAGATCAACGGTCAATATCGATCCACACTAAACACAAACGAATGTGACAAGGATGCCCTCCAAAAAAACTCCACTCACCAGAGTGCGGGTAGGAGAATAAACCACGGATGAGTGTGACTTGATCATTAATTCTCCAGCACCCTCCTTTGATCCATCAGGAGGAGTATAAAACCAGATGAGCGTGACTCGACCGCTCCTGAGCTAATTCTATCCCTTGGTCCGACAGGGAGAGCATCAATCACTAATTGGATGTGGCTTGACCATCTATTCTTCATGTCCTTGGCCAGAGTATGGTGGCATTTGCACCAAAAGTGGACATGACTTGCCTTCCTACTTATCGATATATGTCCTAGAATTGCAGGCACGAGCGAGAAACAAGATGAATGTGAACCGACCATTCATCGATCAACTCTAAGTCTTTAGAGCTTACGTGGGAGTATAAACATGACTAGGATGAGAATTGATGGTCCATGCAGTACATTTATCAACCCGAGGCTGGGGATAGAAGTGTGATCAACCAAAGATTAACTACATTAGCTCGATACTGTGACTCATACCTAGTGGTCACAATGATTCGAGACGATGATCCAAAGGATGCATAGAGATAGAATCATCGAATTGATGCCCAAGCTCATGGGAACTTGCCCATCACTCCAACCCAAACGACAAGTAATGGATCATAAGTACATTGAATGGAAAACGCGTTACTCGAATACACAAGCAGATTCAAACTCAAAGAAAGAGCTAACTATGTAGTTGTACGCAGCACGAGGTTGAACCCTGCTCGACATTTGATTCGATGTGCTTTTAAGCCTAATCTTTTGCAATTTGCAGATAATCATTCAAAGCATCTAGAGCCCATCACTATCAGACTCATTAGCTCATGACGAGATCTGGATATTCGATCGAAGCGACCGTCATCACATGCCGTCCTGACCGGCTTTCATGCCAATGACTGTGCATTAGAGAAATACTCGAACATAGGGATCAACACCAAATCCAACTGCCGTTCTCTGTGCTTACATACACAACCAAAGTGTTAAAGTTACAAGACATGCCTAAGCAAGGGACAGGCATTGATCCCATCGCTTAGGCGACTTTGCAAACCCAATTCAGACATCCCTTATGCTAAGTATAGTTAGTGCGGTGTTATGCAGTGAAATATAGTTCAATACTATATGGCAGTTACGGCAAAACTTAGAAGCTTGATCAGAGTAACCTTTATCTCTTGTCGTTCCAATCCAGTTTTGCGAGAGAAGCTGATGGAAAGTGGCGGACATACATCGACTACTCAAACCTGAACAAGATGTGCCCGAAAGAGAGCTTTCCACTTTCGAAGATCGACCAGTTGGTAGACTTGACCGTTAGATATGAACTGCTTTAAGTTATGGATGTGTACTTTGGATACAACTAGATCCCGATGCACGTCCCCGATCAGAGCACACCAGCTTACCGATTTAGGGCTATGCCGTTATGTTGTGATGCCGTATAGACTAAAAAATGCTGGAGCTACTTACCAGAGACTGGTCAACAGGATGTTCAAAGACCAGATTGGGTAGTCGATGGAAGTATATGTGGATGATATGCTAGTGAAGTCATGGCGATCAAATGACCACATTGATTACTTGGCGGAGATATTCAGTGTTCCCCCGAAATATGGATGAAACTCGATCTCTTGAAATGCTCTTTCGGTCTTGCGTCAGGGAAATTCCTTGGTTTCATCATTAACTCTCGTGGGATTAAAGCTAATCTCGAGAAGGTGCAAGCAATCGAAGCATCCATGTACCGAAGACTATTAAGCAGGTATAGAGATTAAATGGGAAGGTTGTCGCCCTAAGCTGCTTCATCTCCAGGGCCGCCGACAAGTGTATTCCTTCCTTTCTTCGACTTGATTAGGAGAGGGAAGAGGAACTTTGAATGGACGTAGGATTGCAATAGATGCATTTCAAGCTCTGGTAGATCACTTAGAGAGACCTCCCATCATATCCAAGCCACTGGATCGTGAAAGCTTATACATCTGGTTAGTGGTGTCGGCACATAAGTGCCGCACTACTATGCGAAGAGGATCAAATCCAGAGGCCAGTATATTATGATAGCAAGCGATTAACAGTTGCTGAGAGAAACTACCTGAAACTGGAAAAGCTTTCGGACTGCTTGTTGATTGCATTACGAAAGCTTCGCCCTTACTTCCAGGCTCAACCCATCAACGTCTACACCAACCAGCCGTTGCAATGGGTCCTACAATGACCTGAGACGTCTGAAAGGTTGCTCAAATGGAATATCAAGCTAAGGCGATTCTAGGTCACTTCTCTCCGTTGGAGAGCTATCCAGGGACAGACATTGGCAGACTTCATAACTGAATTCACGGCACCAAACGACTCTCTAGAGAGCAATGGAGGACGGACTAATCGATGAAAAATGCACACTAATGGAGCATCCAACGATCGATATTCTGGCACCAGAGTCGTGTTAGTGACTCTTGAGGAACGATTGATCTGCTATGCCCTGAAACTTAACTTCCCTGCAATAAATAACGAAGATGAGTGTGAAGCCTTGATCGTCAGGCTCAAACTTGCTAGTGTATTGAAAGTGAAAAATTTACAAATCTTTTGTGATTCCTGGTTTGTAGTATGCCAAGTCAAAGGAGATTATCAGGCTAGGAGGTAGCAACTTGCTGCTTATCTCAGCCGGGTCCAAGAGCTATTGGTAGACTTCAAGTATTACACCATTACACACAGCCCTAGAGAACAAAATTAGAAAGCCGATCACTATCCAAGCAGGCCAGTTCCGAGAATGCGCAACAAATGGGCTTGGTCTCGATTGAAGTATTAAATGCTTTGAGCATCGACCAGATGGAGATTAATTAGGTTCTAGAGACGAAGTCGGAAAGGGAGTCCTGGAAGACTTCTGTCAAAGGTTGTCTAAAATGAGGGATCCTTCCTGGATTGAGGAATAAAAAATGACAGATCCTCCTCAAAGCTTCACGCCGCATTATCCAAGAAGGAGTCATGTATAGATAGTGTTTCTCCATTCCCCTACTTTGGTGTATCGCCCATGAAGAAATTAAACGAGTCTTCAGAGAAGTACACAAAGGAAAATGCGGCAATCACACCCGGGGCCAAACCTTGATAATGAAAATACTTCGCTACGGGTATTACTGGCCAACTGTCAATAGAGATGCAGCTGACCACGCTTGACAATGCGATGAGTGCTAGATGTATGCAAAAATTATGAGTACCCCATCGATAGAAATGATTCAAATTGTCATTCCATAGCCGTTTGCCACTTGGGGTATTGACATCATCAGCTCCTTGCCGATTTTTCTAGAGGTGGTGCGAAATACGTCATTGTAACAGTTGATTACTTCACCAAATGGGCTGAAGCTGAACCTTTAGCTGCGATCACAATGAAAAAAGTAATAAACTTTGTTGTCTGGAACATCATCCATCGTTTTGGTCCTCCCCGAACAATTGTGACTAATAGCGGGACCCAATTCGATAGCGCTGAAATCAAAGACTTGTGCCAGCGACATCTTATTGAGAAAAGATTCATGGCATTTGCTCACCCTCAAGCTAATGGACAAATCAAACATGTTAACCATAAAATCCATTCTGAAGAAGCGTTTAGAAAAGGCTAGAGGCAAGTGGGTCGATGAACTTACATCAGCATTATGGGCATACAAAACCACCCACAAGTCCGTGACTGGCCATACTCCATTCGCCCTTGCTTATGGCTCTGAGGCTGTCATCCTTGTAGAACTTGAAGTCCCTTCTCATCGAGTGACTTATTATTACCCCTATTTCATTATAAAAAATATAATTGAAGAATTGCAATCTAATTGCAATTAAACTATAAGAAATTGGTGACTACTCGTGAGCGTATAGACATATCCGGGAGCCAACGACAAAGACATGTATCTGAACATCTACGTGTATATTCTAAAACTTCTATTTTTGAAACTGACAAAAATTGAATTCTGACCTGAAGATTTCAAAAATGAAACTGAAATGGATAGCCAAAGCTTACTAGCCCCGTAGAGCCGGACACAGATAGCAATTGATGGAATACAATCCTGAATCTATACTATTGGAAATCGACCAAGCGTCATGATGATCAAAGAGAGATACGACACTTTGGGAAATAATTCAATGAAAGGGTAGCGACCATTCAGAAATCTGGATGGTGAAAGTGACTAAGGATCGTGGAATATGGAATATTAACTAATCTATTTACTTGTACAGAATATAAATATAAAAGTAAAATAAGAAAGTAAATGATACCAGAGATTTTTATCCTGGTTCGAACTTCCCGTTTTACGTCCAGTCCAAGACTCCTTCTAGAATTCAACTATCAACCCTCACTTAACTCGGAGGAATAAGTATTACACCGCCTAAGCAACCGAACAAGACTTCAACCACCAAAGCAACAGAATAGGAATTCAACCGCCTGAGCAACCGAACATGACTTCCAATACAAATAGTAGAAATGTTTCTGACTGAGTATACTCTTGAATAGCACTGATAAGTCAATAACGTACACCCTTCCTATAATCTTCTCCCTTGTGGTAAATCGTGTAATTTGTGAAGATAGGAAGCTTATTAAATCACTAATGAAGTTTGCTTGAATGAACAAGTGATTAGAACGAAGTATTGAAAGTTTTAGATAGCCAGATAGTTCAGAATATAAGAATGAGAAGTAGAATGAATATTGGTAATTAAAACAATGGATTTCATGGCTATTTATAATGACTAATAGTTGAAAGCGCTCGTGAAAGGTAGCCATGAAAGGATATAGAAGCAACTCTTGAATCAAGAGTTGTTTCTATTTGCTGAATTGAAGTGTCTTTTCAAAATATAGCAGTTATGAAGATTCAGCCGTCTGAATAGCACGAATTAGCCAGCTGAATGGATTAAAAATTGATGCAGCAAGGAAACAATTCAAATACGACTCAATTCAACCGGCTGAATATGCAAGGTCAGCAGTTTGAATATTCAAAGTAAACTGTGCACATGCACCGAATTCAGTCGGCTGACCATAGCTATTCAACCATCTGAATTATGTGTTTTTTGGCATATCAAAGAATGTTTTGAAAAACTTTAGCATATGAACTATGTTTTGAAAACTTTAGCGTATGAGCATTGTTTTGAAAAACTTTCAATTGTGTGTGTGTGTTCATATACCACTACGGAGAGACTTTAACATGAATTCACTACTAAAATCAGACCTTAGACTAAATATTTTGCTGAAGCTTCAATCCAAAATCTGGTCTGCAAATTGTTAGACAATTTCTCGAGTAAAAACAATACCTTCTCCTACAAGCATGGTTAGTTCATATAATATTTACTTGTATAGTTGTCACAATTAAAACATCAAAATTCTAGGTTCTAACATTCTCCTGCGTTTTGGAGCTATGTAAGTTTTTTTTAAATATATAAAATAATTTACTCCCCCTATCAATCATATTCTCCCCCTTTGTCATCGACAAAAAGGAAAAAATAATTGATATGAGAAACATAAGCAATTTTTATAGACATATAAGCATATAGATATAAGAAGCAAATAACCATCTTAAAACATATAAGCATCATAAAAGTATGCATACCTTAAATCACATAAACATCAAACACATATAAGCATATAGATATGTCATACCTTAAAACACATAAACATCCTAGAAATAATAGCACTACAAATTGTCATGAGTTAAATAGCACGGCAACACTAAAAACTTTAAAATTCTCCACTACCTACTTCTTCGTCTCCTTCTTCTTCCAAGGTTGTCCAAGAGAATTGTGCCGGATTTTCAAGAACACTGGTCGAAATGGATTCGGAACAAGAAACATTTTCCCAAATTTTATTTAAAAAATCCTTAATTGAGTTTAGCTTTTTATTAGTTTTAGAAACGTTCTTTTCCACATTAGCTAAACGTCGACTAAGTTTGCTTTGATTCCGCGATAACGTCACAAGGGCTTGTTTAGAAGGCACGTCAATATGAAGTTCTTGAATTTCATCATCCTCTTCTTCTTGTTGAGGAGCTTGAGAGGAGGAAGAAGCAATATTCGTGTCTATCGGTTGCGGGATTCCTTGATTTCGATTAGCGACCCATTCTTCAAAGCTAATGATTTGTTGGTCTTTGAGATGCTTAGGAAGACCATTAGACTTAGAGTCTTGGAGTTAAGCTCTCCTATGGTCATGAAATCAGAATTGGGCAATGGAACTCCAAAATTTTGTACAATTCGCATAATGTAAGCTCCATAATGAATCGTCTTGTAGCTTCTTTTATGATTGATGGTGAGAAATTCGTCCAATATTATTTTTCCCCAATTTACTCATTGGGACGAGTAAATAGCATATAAGGCTTGAAAATCCCTTTTGTAGACTTTTTCGTAACTTCTGGTACGGGGTTGTAAAGATCAAATAAGTGCACGATGGATGATTCTTTCCTTCGGACGTAAGGCACTAGATTATAAAATGGTTAGATCGTCCGATAAGAAGAGATGGGATACTTCATCATGATTGTACACATCAACATCAACATCTCTAATATCCAACCCTTCGGATGGATATCTTAGAATATGGCCTAATTATTGAAGAGGTAGTTAAATTTTTACTCCACAAACCAATGTCCATATACAATCATCTTTGTTTTGGGGATTTTGACGATCGAGGTGCATATTGGCATAGAAAAGCATAATTAAAAGAGGGTAGATCTTAACATTATTGGAATCATACCCAATAAGCGAATTGTAACCGTGAGCTTCGACTATCTCTCTAATTCTGTAGCCGTTGAAGTCGGGAAATTTCATGAATGCTCCTTCAAATAGCTTTGAATTTCTCATGCTATTGAATCTATTAACTGCTGTATCATTGTATAACCATGCTCGAATTTGGCTTTCGGAAGGTCTGGTTGTTGATTCTCTTGCTCTCTTTGATCTTGGAGCCATTTTGTTTTATATTAACAGATTTGAATAAGATTGCTCAATGTAAACGAAACATAGGAGAACTTAGTATATCTTCTTATTCATCATATAGCTTTACAGAGAGGTTGGTATTTATAACCAACGAGTTCACTTAATTAAGGTAAGTAGTAACTATGGTATACATAACACTCCCCCTCAAGTTGGTGCATATATATTAATCATGCCCAACTTGTTACATAAATAATTCATTCGAACTCCATTTAAGGCTTTTGTAAATATATCTGCAAGTTGCTCCTCAGTCCCCACATATTCTGTAGATATTAGTCCTTCTTGTATTTTATCACGAACAAAATGACAGTCAATCTCAATGTGCTTAGTTCGTTCATGAAATACAGGATTAGATGCAATATGAATAGCTGCCTTGTTGTCACACCGTAGTTTTGCAGGAATAGTAGCTTTCAATCCCACTTCTGTTAAGAGCTGATATATCCATGTTATTTCGCATACAGATTTTGCCATAGCTCGATACTCTGATTCTGCACTAGAACGAGATACAACATTTTGTTTCTTGCTTTTCCATGAGATTAAGTTACCACCAAAAAAGACAGAGAACCCTGTCGTAGATCTCCTATCTACCTTAGATCCTTCCCAATCTGCATCTGAAAAACATTCAACTAGATTGTGCCCATGATTTTTATACACAATACCAAGTCCAGTTGTTCCTTTTAAGTAACATAAAATTTGTTCTAAAGCAGCCCAATGATGAATTGTTGGGGATGACATGAATTGACTTATGACACTAACAGAATATGCAATATCTGGTCGAGTCACAGTCAAATAATTCAACTTCCCAACCAACCTTCGATATCTATCTGGATTTTCAAATAATTTACCTTCTTTTACTAGTTGTAAATTTGGAATCATTGGAGTGTTACACGGTTTTGATCCCAGTTTTCCTGTTTCTTTCAGTAAGTCAAGTACATATTTTCTTCGAGACAACAAGATACCTTTGTTACTCCGCATTACTTCAACACCTAAGAAATATTTTAGCTCTCCCAAGTCTGTCGTATGAAATTGTGTATGAATAAAAGTTTTAAGAGAGTCGATCCCTATTTTATTATTTCCTGTAATGACAATATCATCCACATAGACAACTAACAAAATAATTCCTTTTTCTGAATTTTGATAGAAGACTGAGTGATCGGATTTGCATTTCTTCATTCCAAAGTTTTCAATAACTTGCCTAAATTTTCCAAACCATGCACGAGGACTTTGTTTTAACCCATACAAGGTCTTCCGAAGACGATATACTAATCCATTCTCCCCCTAAGCAACAAATCCAGCAGGTTGCTCCATATATACTTCTTCTTTAAGATCACCATGAAGAAAAGCATTTTTAATGTCAAGTTGATGTAAAGTCCAATCATAAGTAGCAGTCAGAGAGATAAGTATTCGTACAGAAGTTAATTTCGCAACTGGAGAGAAGGTCTTAGAATAATCTACACCATAAGTTTGTGCAAACCCCTTTGCAACTAAACGAGCTTTTAATCGAGCAATAGATCCATTTGGATTATATTTAAGAGAAAAAACCCATTTACATCCAATAGCTTTTTTATCTTTGGGTAATTGTACTAAATCCCAAGTATTATTAAATTCCAAAGCATTCATTTCATCTATCATTGCTTTTTGCCAACCAGGATTAGATAGTGCTTCTTTGATAGTTTTTGGAATTGAAATGGAGTCAAGTAAAGTGACAAAAGAGTAAGATGAGGTGGACAGTTTATTATATGAAACAAATGAAGAAATAGGAAAGGTACACTGCCGCTTTCCTTTCCTTAAGGCAATAGGGAGATCAAGATTTGTAGATGAGGCTATTTCTGGGTTTGTGCAAACAGATTGGACGGTGTCTGGAGCATACACAGGTGTATCATTCACAGGTGTATCAGCAGCACTTGCAGGATGAATTAAGGTTTGATTTGCGAAATTTGTTGGATATATAAGGAAATCATCACTATTATGGGACATAATATTATCATGTGCAGGTGCAGAATAAAAGGATGTATTATCCAAAAAACTAACATCAATTGAAACTACATATCGTCCAAGACTAGGGCAGTAACACTTATACCCCTTTTGAAGTCGTGAATAGCCAACAAAAACACATTTTAAAGATTTAGGATCAAGTTTGGTTATTTGTGGCCTCACGTCTCTTACAAAACAAGTGATACCAAATACTTTTGGACTAATAGGGAACAAAGTTTTGTTAGGAAATAATACTTTATATGGAATTTCCCAATTGAGAATAGACGATGGCATACGATTAATAAGAAAACATGCCGTAGAAACAGCATCAGCCCAAAAAATTTTGGGAACATTCATATGAAATAAAAGAGCATGCGTAGTTTCAAGAAGATGGCTATTTTTTCTTTCGGCCACACCATTTTGAGATGGTGTATCAACACAAGATGTTTCATGGAGTATACCATGTTGAGTCATATATGAATGAAACAAAAAAGATGTATACTCTTTAGCATTATCACTTCGCAATGTACGAATAGAAGTATTAAATTGATTTTTTATTTCAGCACAAAATGCACAAAATATAGAGAACAGTTCAGATCTGTTTTTCATCAAAAAAAGCCAAGTAACACGAGAGTGATCATCTACAAAAGTAACAAAATACTTGAATCCAGATTTAGACACAACCGGACACGGTCCCCAAATATCAGAATGTATTAATTCAAAAGGATAGTTAGCACGTTTATTGACTCTAGGACTAGAACTTAGACGGTGATGTTTAGCAAAATGGCATGCTTCACAATCTAGTGACGATAGTGAACTATATTGTGGATAAAGTTTTTTTTAATAAAGAAAGAGATGGATGTCCAAGCTGACAGTGAGTCTTGAGGGCTGAAGATATACTCGAACAAGCTACAGGAGATGATGGTGGTGTATCAAGAATGTATAACCCTCCGGACTCATGTCCTTTACCAATAGTCCTCCTCGTTACTAGATCTTGGAAAATACAATAATTTGGATAAAAAGATACGGAACAGTTCAATTTTTGAGTGAGTTGGCTAACAGATAGTAAGTTAAAAGCTAGTTCAGGTAACTGTAGGACAGAAGTTAAAGGAAGTGAGGTGGTAGGATAAACAATTCCAGTTCCTTGAACTATGGAACACGATCCATTGGCAAGAGTCACCGTGTGTTTTGAATTGTTTGATTGAAAGGTAGAGAAAAGGGAGGAATTACCTGTCATATGGTCAGTCGCACCGGAATCAATAACCCATTTATTCTTTCCTGTGTTTGCAACAGTAGTGATAGATGAAGAACCCTTCAGAAATTCTTGATACTTTAGAAATTTAGCAAACTCCTCTGAAAGTGCAGCCGTATTATCAATATCATCTCCTGTTTTCACTATATTTGCAGTGTTGTAGTTCTTTTGCCCAGTACCCATAACCTGCTTCTGTTGATCTTGTTGTATTTTAAATTTTAGTTTTCTGCAGTCAAACTTTGTGTGTCCAAGTTTTTTACAGTAGTTACACATTATATTTCTAGTATCTGGTGCACGAATTTCAGATGCACGTGCACGAACTTCAGATCTTTCAGGTTTCTGAGATCCACTATTTTGATTTGGTTTCCAATTATTGTTCTTGTTACTTTGTCCTACCAGAGCACTTTTTGTAGAAGGATTTCCAACTAGATGAGAACTCGTACTTTCTGTTCGAAGGATGCGACTGTAAATTTCTTGTAATGATGACATATCTGTACCAGAAAGCACCTGTGATTTAGCAGATTCATACTCATGTGGTAGCCCTCCTAGAAAACTCATTATAGCCATTTGCTCCCTTTGCTTTTGTTGGATCTTTATATCAGAACTTAGTGGTAATAATAGGTTAAATTCTTCATACTTCTTTTTGAACATCATAAAATACTCCATGAGAGATTGATCCTGTTTTTCAACCCGATAGAATGACTTACAGACTTCGTACATACGAGATAAGTTCCCATTTCCAGAATATAGAAACTCTAAATAATCCATTAATTCTTTAACGAACTCACAGTGATTCACCAATCCAATAACCCCATTATCAATGGAGTTTCGAATCTGAAGAAATAGACGAGCATCATCCCTCAACCACATTTGATCTTTTTTCTCTGTTGAATTACTACTGTCAGGAGGATCATCGGTGAGATGATCATCTTTCTCTATACTGCGAAGGTACAACCGTATTGTTTTGCTCCAATCTAAGTAATTCGAACCACTTAGTTTATGGTCAGTAATTTTTGACATCATGGGCATTATATCCATGACTGTAGAGACTTTTTCTTCACTCATGATATCTCGAACTAAAAGATTTGGGTTGATTTCGAATACCTTGATGATAAACCAGATCTCAAAAGGGACGAATTTCGAAAAGGCAAAACAAGAATCCTGAAACGACAGAGCAAATTACTCAATGCTAGGATGAAATCTGATTAGAACAAATTTCAGAAGCGAAGAGAGCGGATTCTAATCTAAAGAGACGAATTGGGGATATTGAATTTGAAATCGGATCGCTTAATTTCTGATTTTGAATTGTATTGCTCTGATACCATATTAACAGATTTGAATAAGATTGCTCAATGTAAATGAAACATAGGAGAACTCAGTATATCTTCTTATTCATCATATAGCTTTACAGGGAGGTTGGTATTTATAACCAACGAGTTCACTTAATTAAGGTAAGTACTAATTAAGGTAAGTAGTAATTATGGTATACATAACAATGAAATTGGATGAAAAATTGGAATTTTTGATGAAGCTAGGGTTTGTTTTTTGGGTTTATTGGGTTTTTGCCTTGAAATTCGTGCAAGGCTATTTTAAAAACTCCAAAAATCAAATGGACTAGTCGACTGAAATGATGGAGGCAGCCGGCTGAAGTGGTCAGAATTGCAACCCACAAGTATGTAGTTCAAATTAGGCACTATTCAGTCGGAAATGCATATGAATGTTCAGTCGGCTGAATCTTTACGGTCAGTCGGCTGAAACTGTTATTTTTCTGAGGTCAAGCTTATTTTCAGTTCATTCCTAAATTAGTTAACAAACAAGATATATATATATATATATATATATATATATATGTTTTTCAAGCTTTATTCTCATGTTAAAATAAATATAATTTTTATTTCAGTAAACATGTTACATATCCAAATTACAGTATTAAATATATAAATATAAATTTATTAAAAAATATAGATTTTAATTTTCCGAAGTCTTGGATTTGTCTGAGCTTGGTTCAACTTTGGTGAAATTACATAATGGATTTATAGGAGACCAAACCTTACGTTGAGCACCTTGTTCCCAAGAATTTGGAGACACATGAGGTCGTTGAGGAGATGGATTGTGCACACCTTGCTTAGGAGACGTTCCCCAGAATTTGAGAGCGAGTTGTTTAAGGAAATTTAAATGTCTACCATGGTGTTTTTGTTCATAATACATTTCATATTCTAAACTTAAAGTATCACGTTGATAGTGATGAATTTCATCAATTTTTTCTTTGGTAAAAGGTCGGCCAAAATCTAAGTTCTTCTTAGCTCGTTTGTCGTTCGATGTATATCCAGTATGATGATTCAGAGATGGAGTAATCTTCACTGGAATATACACAGGAATAGATTTATTTGATGAATCTGAAGTAGGTGTGCTGAAAACAATCGATGAGAGATCGGAACTTTCTTGAGACATGCTGTAAAAAGAATGTATATATACTTAAAGTTTTTATATGAATTAAAAACAAATATGTTCATGTATATATAATGGTTTTATTTTCTATTTAAGGTTTTATATTTTATGGTTATCATTCATTAGTTAACTTTAGCCAATAGAAAGAATGTAAGATTAAAAAATATAAAACGATAGTAGCCGTATATAAAATAAAAGGAATGTAAGGTCTTAAAAAAAGTAACACAATAGAACATTGGAAAGACATGTGACTTCCTCCCATAAGTGCAAAGTTCGAGTGCCATCATTTCCAATTTTTGTTCTATTAAACTTTTATTTATTTTATAATTTTTTTTACACTTTAAAATCAAATTATAAATCATGTAACGACATAATTCCTAGTTCACGTCTTAATTTAAGGAAAATATTTTCATTTAAAGGTTTAGTAAATATATCTGCAACTTGGTTTTTTGATGATACAAAATCAAGAGAGATATTACCTTTTTCTATGTTATCACGAAGAAAATGATATCGAATGTCCATATGTTTAGTTCTAGAGTGGTTTATAGGATTTTTTGATAAATTTATAGCACTTGTATTATAACAATAAATTGTTGATTTACATAAATTTATACCAAAATCTTAAAGTGTTTGTTTCATATAGATTACTTGAGCACATGTCCAAGCAGCAAAAATATATTCTGCTTCACACATCGAAAGTTAAAATAAATTTTGTTTCTTACTAAACTAAGATACTAAAGATTGTCCAATGAAATGACATGTACCACTAGTACTCTTTCGATCTATTCAACATCCTCCAAATTCAGCATCACTATACGATACTAACTCAAAAGGAAATTCTTTCGGGTAAAAGAGACCGTAGTCTTTAGTATTGCTTAAGTAGCACGAAATTCGTTTCACTACTCGCAAATATGATTCTTTGGGATTTGCTTGAAATCGTGCACACAAGCATACACTCGTCTTTATAACTGGACCACTAGTAGTTCGGTAAAGTAATGATACGACTATACTTCGATATAGTTTTTTGTCAACACTTTTGCCATTTTCATCTCGATCAAGATGTAACGTAGTGCTCATAGGTGTTGGTTTGGCAGAAGTATTTTCCATACCAAAACGTTTTATTAGATCATTACAATGCTTTTATTGATTAATAAAAATTCCATTACTTAATTGTTTAATTTGTAATCCAAGAAAATACGAAAGTTCTCCCATATGAGACATTTCAAATTCTCTTGTCATAATTTTTGAAAATTCTTGACATAATTTTTCGTTCGTGGAACCAAAAATGATATCATCTACATAAATTTGTAGTATTAAAATATCATTTTTATCTTGTTTTATAAACAAAGTTTGATCTACTTTTCTAATTTTAAAACCAGAATTCATAAGGTAACTTTTAAGACGATCAAACCAAGCACGAGGTGCTTGTTTTAAACCATATAAGGCTTTCTTTAACTTATAAACATGGCCTGGAAATTTTTTGTGAAAATATAGGTGGTTGTTCTACATACACATTTTCTTTTATAAAACCGTTTAGAAAAGCACTTTTTACATCCATTTGATATAGTTTAAAGTTACGAAAACATGCGTAAGCTAATAAAATACATATTGCTTCTAGTCGAGCTACAGGAGCAAATGTTTCTTCGTAGTCTATTCCTTCTTCTTGATTGTTGCCTTGAGCGACTAATCTAGCTTTGTTTCGAATAATATTTCCTCTCATCGGCTTTATTTTTGTAAACCCACTTAGTACCGATGACTGTTTGATTACTAGGTCTAGGAACTAAGTCCCAAACTTTGTTTCGTTCAAATTGATTTAACTCTCCTTGCATAGCTATAATCTAGTAATCATCACTTGAGGCTTCTTTAGCATTTTAGGGTACAATGTTCGATAGGAAAGCTACATGACCCATTTGATTTAATTGATTTCGAGTTCTTACGTTAGAATTTATTTCTCCAATGACATTTTCAATTGGGTGATTTCTTAGAAGTCTTGGTGAAGATCGAATTTCATTTTCATTTTGTAAATTGTTGTTTTCAATTTCAACATTTTTTCAATATTTTCAATACCCTCTTCTGTGATATTTGATTTAGGAATTATTTCTTCATCTTGATTTTTATTATTAAATTTGAAATTTTCATCGAATTACACATGAAGTGTTTCTTTGATTATTTTAGTTCTTTTATTATAAATTCTATATGCCTTGCTTCATTCCGAGTATCTAGTGAATATTCTTTCATTGGATTTTGGATCGAATTTACCAAGTTGGTCTTTTGTATTTAATAGAAAACATTTTGAACCGAAAACTTTAAAATATGATATGTTAGGGTTTCTTCCATTAAAAATTTCATATGGAGTATGTTTTGTTAATGGTCTAATGGAGACTCGGTTTAAAACATAACAAGCAGATGCTACAACTTCTGCCCAAAAATGTCTAGGCAGAGTGCTTCCATTTAACAAGGTTCAAGCACATTCTTGAAGTGTTCTATTTTTCCTTTCTAGAACTCTGTTTTGTCGTGGGGTTATAGGAAATGAAAAATTATGAAAAATTCCTTTCTTATTACAATATTTTTCAAAAATATCATTATCGAATTCGCCACCATGATCACATCGAATGTTTTTAATTTTTATATTCTTAATATTTTGAATTCTCTTAGCAGAAATTTTAAAATTTACAAAAGTATCACTTTTATTTTTCATAAAAATTGTCCATATTTATCTTGAAAAATCATCGACGATTACAAAAACATATTTATTATCATTTATAGATCGAACTTGAGTTGGTCCAAACAGATCTAAATTTAATAACTCAAGTGGTTGCAATGTAGAAATAATTTTCTTTGATTTAAAAGTAGGTTTGGTTAATTTTCCCAATGGACGGGCACTAAAAATACTATTTACTTTAAAATTCATTTTTGGTAAACCTTTTACTAAATTATTTTTAGATAATTTTCTTATTGCTTTAAAGTTTATATGACAAAAAATTTTGTCCCATAACCAAGGATCATTTTCTTGGGCTACTAGACACATACTTGTGTTATGATTAAATTTCATATTTAATATGTATATATTATGCTCTCTAATTCCTTCAAAGATGAGATTCTTGTTTTTATCAAATATGTTACATTTATTTTCCGAAAAAGATATATTAAAACCTGTGTCAATCCTAAACTCGGCCTTCGAAAATCGGCACCCGTACTTCACTTGTACTCAAAATGCCGCAGATTCAAACGCCGAATCTGGTTCACCGGAGCTTATAACACCATTAAGTATAACAACACAGCGGAAGAAAGAAAACAATGATATCATATACAACTCCAATGAATACAATATCCAGAATGATATACAACAATGATATCTATATGATACAACAATATCAGAGATAAATAATGATACAGCGGAAATGACAGAAGTGATAACTCCAAAAGATCTTCAAAATAGAATGAGTCCAACAACTCCAACATCAGCTCGAACCACCATCACATTGCACCAAGAGTAGCAAGTGCAGTCGTCGAGTGAACGCCAAACACTGAACTAGTTCCAGATACTCTACTGAACTTGACTATCTGAAAAACCCAACTCTAGACTGCCCATGTGGAAAATTGTGGGCAGCCAGAGTTTAGGAAGGGAACGATAAACTCCGAGTCAGTCATGGGACTGGTGTGAGTAACAAAAACAATTTATCTTTAAAACAAACAACAAAAGAATTTTCAACATTGAAATCCGCAATGCTTTTTGGAAAATGAAACTACCATAAGGCCTCCCGCCACACACACAATGCAATCGCAGAATTGGAGGAGATTTCTCCTTATGATAGTCAAACATGCTTACTACGCAAAACAAACTCTTTTGATATTATTACTAGTGCATAGTGTAGGAAACATTTCTAAACTATAATATGAATCTTAGCCAGCATAGGCATTTCACACTTATGCCTACTATAGTTACTATGTTCAATAGCAGGTTACCGCCACATTCCATAGTAGGTTATACAACTAAAACCGTACAACGCTCGTATTGTTTCATTGGATTTTTCCAACAAATGGTTAGGCTAAGGAACTTCCTACTGCCACATGGAAACGCCTCTGGAGGGACGTCCCTAGAACCTACCCGGATCTCTGCCAACACAAGGCCGGGTTACCTCTGTAACTAGGTAACTACTACTCGAGTATGCCACCCCTCGGTCCTTTGGGACCTTTATCCGAGGGCCCTCGATCACAAAGCAACAATCACACAGTAAATGAGATTGGAGCAACCACACAGGTAAATATCTGGGCTCCATACCATGATACCACATTTTTCCAGAAGGAAATAACATACCCTAAAGGGCGTAACCCTCATAACCTTGCCGCATTTTCCTGTTTCGACCATTTTCGGTTTGTGAGGTCCGATGAGGTCTCGTCCACAAAGCTACGCTTTTTCACAAAGCCATGCTTTGATCAACAAATGATCAGCAACACACAGCAATACCTAGCATGCCACACTACCAAATTGGGAGTATATCTGTAACGACCCAGAATTTTTGATAATTTAAATTCGAATATTTAATTGATTTTAAATATTAATAAATGAATTTAAGAGGTCGAATAATTTATTATTCGAATATTGGATTTAATTTGGTCAATTAAATCGATAATTTAATGATTGAAATTCCAGAAATAATTGAAGTATGGGTTTAATGTGCTGGAAATGATTTATAAAATTATATTAAATCATACTGGGTTATAGAAAGGTTATAGAACTTCTAAAACTGAATTTAAAGTTAATCTGTGAAAATTGAATATTTTAATATTTAATTATCGATTGTAAAAATAGCCAATTTTCGGACAGTCTCAGATTTCGACGAAACCAGTTTCATCGGATCCGTAATGTGATATTATTGTAAGATTTCAAATTTCATAATTTTTGGATTTACCATTTGTCCGGTACGAATCAAAACGCCTCGAAATCGATTTAAATCGGTTTAATTTAAATTGATCGTTTATTGTCATATCTCACACATACGATCGAATTAGCTTCCGAAACACATTCCATTGCATTCGGAACGCGGGATAAACCCCAGAAACGCCAGTTTCGACGCGTAAATCGGAGTTTGAAAAACCCGGATGAATAGTGTTTGAGAAAACTCTATAAATATACCCATTCTTTTTCACAATTTCAAAGAAAAAAATAAAACCCTAATTCATCTAGGTCAGCCGCCATTCTCAAAACCTATGGCCAGAGATTGTTCACGTTCTTCCCTCCAAATCTCCTCATCCACCAACAATCGTCGAAAACTTCCAACTGTAACATCGTAGAGCACGCCGAGTACTTCGAATCCAATGGTGGGAATTTTGTATTGACGTCGTTCGAAGAAGGAAAAGGCCCGCGTTCGTTTTGTGTTCGCGCACGCTTTTCAGCGTATGGGGGAGGCCGAGCTGGCCCTCGTTCAGGCTGTGGGTGGAGCGCGCGTGGGGGGTTGAAGGGGTGGGATTTGATCGTGTTCTCGGCACTCAGATAGGTCGCGAGCATTAGGGCAAAGCGGCGGCAGGTGGGTTCATCCTCTCGAACGTGAAACTGGGAGGGAAAGAAGAAGGGGCCGAACAGCTTGGATCTATGCAAGCAGATCTAACGGTGATGATAGTAGGGTTTTAAAATTATAAAAAGAAATTGTAAATAGTTTATATTTAAATTCGTATAAAGTTTGTAATGTCGTAACTTTGTCATATATTATCAGAAAATTACGAAACGAATTGCGTTGGCTTCGTTTTGTCGAGCACTACGCGATGCAACTGATTTGGAAGCGATTGGAGTCAGTGAAAATTTTGGATAAAATTAAACGGCTGTTTAATTTATTCGAAATAAAAAGCTAGAACGGAATTGAAATCAAGGTGAGATTTTCTCACTCAAAAAATGAAAGTGGAATTTTCAGTTGTTGATTTGATTGCTATTGGATGTGATATTAGATATAGTAGGATATATATCTATATATAGCGATATATACATATTGGCATATGTATATATTGGATTGATTGATTTCCCGCCTCGTATAGCGGATGAGACCCTATTGCGCCGTTAGTAAGCGGATTTTTATAAAACCCATATACCGCGATAATTCCGTACTGGAGCGGAATTGGTATTGTGCTAACATCTGTGGATGCAGGGAAACAGGTTGGAGGGATCCAACTGGATTCCTCACCGTATTGATTATTTACAGATATTTTGATATATTCTGTTATCATATGATGATATATGATATTTGACTGTTGTGATGGACTGATTGGTGTTGTTGCATCATCGGATTCAGTTTTGAAATGTAAAAATAACGACTTTTACTTTAAAAGGATTTTTAAAGTGATTTTTGAAAATATACGTTTATGGAATTTTTGAATCGATTTATAAACGTAAAATTTTAAAGTTACAAAAATTTATAGATTTGTGAAATATAACCGAAAAGTGATTTTTGGAATAAATAGTTGACTGATTTATGAAATGGTTTAAATTGAGATTTTTGAATTTCTGTAAACGGTTTATATAAAAGATTTATGAAATTGATATCTACAAAATTAAGAATGTTGAAATTATAAAACGAGTTTTTATAAGTGTTAAAAATGAAATATTATGGAATCCGTAAGTGAATGAAATTTATAGATTTATAAATTGTGAAGTTGAAAATGAATGATAAGTATTAACTTATAATATGGACTTGTGATATTTATATCGAGTATAACTCGAATTTGTTAATAAAGAAGATTTATAAATCGAAGTTGTTAGAAAATGGAAATCGAATTTATAAACGTTGTTTTATAAATTCGAAAATCAATTAAATTTGATTGATTTTAAATATAGAGATTATTAAGGGAATTTTATCCACGATTTTGGACAGTGGATAATTCTTGGAATAAATGTGTAGAAAATATTGAAATGTGGCTAGTGAAGTATATTCACGATTTTGGACAGTGAATATATTGTTAAGTAAAATGGTTATGTTTGGGAAAGCGATATTATAAATGAAGTTAATTGTTTTAAAAGATGTTTTAAAACGTGTGAATTATCGAAATCATAGATTTCAACATTTATTGTTGAAATAGACGTTTTCGAGAGAATAAGGAAATGATGGACTATAACACTGTTGTTATAGTAAATGATTTCCGAAAGGAAATGTTTTTAATGTAGTATTGGGATTTATATATCTATCTAAATCCGAATCCCTATACTAGTGATTTTGAGTCGTCGTAACGATGTTTTACGTAACATTCGTTTTGACTCAAATAAATGTGTTTAAAGAGAATGATTTCCTTAAAGAATGAATATATACTTAATATTGATTTAAGTATATTGAATATTTTCAAATGTGAAAATAAATGATTTGTGAAATACTTATTTTTAAATAAGTATGGAAATGCTTTTCCAATATTAAATGAACTGTTTTGAGATTTTATCTTCAAAGATAAAATGAAATGTGGAAATTGATTTGAAATTGTTTTCAAATGATTAAGTGTGGAAATTTTATATCTAGTAAAAGATATTTTGGAAGATAAAATAATTTGGGAAAATTATTTGGAATCTGATGATGTTGCGCATCTTTATTGATAGTTAAATAACCAACTATCAATAATTACCTTTAGATAGGTATTTGTTGTGAATTGGATGAATTTGAATGCCACACTTATTTTTGAATAAACGCTCACTATTCGGGTTAGCCGGGAAAGGACCATGGGGTCGTATAACCCATTCCGAATACGTGATACGTCGTTATGAATTGCATTCGAAGACCGGTGTTGAAGACCGGATATTTTTTGAAAACGGAAGGATTACCGTCGAGTTACTCTACATCGGCTGATCTCCGGTTTAGAGGTTTTATCACCCTTAGTGACGGGAAGTCCGGACGTGATTGGAAATTATCCGGATTTGCAAGGGCTTCGTGAGAAGTGCCTTCGGTTCTGTTCGATCCCGGAACAGACTTGTATGGATTGTGTGTCTGACGTTACAATTTGAGATATAAAGCTGATTTCTTTCAAATACATATCTGTTGGTGGCGGAGAATTTATTCTCTTAGCTTAACACCCTTCTCTGAGACGTACGAGCTCAGAGGTTATGTAGTTGAAATTTATCAGCGATATATCCCAATTTGGTAACGTGGCATACTGAGTGTTGCTGTGAAATGATCAGTGTTTGATCATTTGCGATATGATCATTTGTTTGATCTTATATCTTTGTGATCATAGGTTGATCATTTTGTTTGACCCGAAGCAGGGCTTTTTGAGAAAGCGTAGCTTTGTGGACGAGACTTCGTCGAGCCTCACACCCCGGAAATGGTCGAAACAGGAATGTTGCGGCAAGGTTATGAGGGTCGCGCCCTTTAGGGTATGTCATTTCCTTCTGGAAAGGGGTGGTATCATGGTATGGAGCCCAGATACTTACTCATGTGGATACACTTTCTTTATGATGTGTGATGTTGGATATCGAGCGCTCAGATAAAGGTCCCAAAGGACCGGGTGATGACATATTCGTGAGTTACCTGTTACAGGGGTAACCCGGCCTTGTTTGGCAGAGAGCAGTTTGTCTCTCGGGACGTCCAGCCAGAGGCGATCCCAATCGGCAGGAGGAAAGGAAGTTCCTTAGCCTGACCATTTGTTGGAAAAAAATCCAAAGAAACAATACGAACCCTGTACGGTTTTAGTTGTATTACCTGCTATGGAATGTGGCGGTAACCTGCTATTGAACATAGTAGCTATAGTAGGCATACGATACTGGTCGTATGTTGGCTAAGATTAATATTATACTTTCGAAATGTTTTCTACACTATGCACTAATAATAATATCAAAAATGATTTGATTTTTTGCATAGTAAGCATCTTTGACTATCATAAGAAGAAATCTCCTCCAAGTCTGCGTTTGCATTGTGTGTGTGGCGGGAGGTCTTATGGTAGTTTCATTTTCCAAAAGCATTGCGAATTTGTTTTATTTTCTTTGTGAAAAATAACTGTTTTACGATCTCACACCAGTCACCATGACTGACTCGGAGTTTATTGTTTCCCTTCTAAACTCTGGGTGCCCACCAATTTCCACACGGGCAGCCTAGAGTTATGTTATCAGGATATTCTGGATATTCTGGAGCTTTGGAGATGAGCTGGATGGCGAGACGTAGTATTTGTATCTGATAGTATTTATTCCGCTGTGTATTCTGTATGAGGACAAGTTATATAACTGTCCATTGTTGTATATTGACTCTGATGATTGATGTATGTATAAACTGATATAGTTCTTTGTTTTAAAAAAAAACTAGTGTTATCTATTATATATTGTTCCGCTGCGATATGAGAGATTCTGTTATTGTTTCTGTTTCTGATGTTGTTCTGTTGTTTCTTCTTTCTCTTTTCTTCTATCTTTTCTTCTACCTCTTCTTTTAAACCCTAATGGTTCGGTTTTTCGTTCACCTTGAGTAAATAGATACCAAATGTAACATCCCGAAAATTTTCGACTTTCAAAAATTCAACATCGATACTCACTTTATCGACTGCTGAGCCATCGAATGCCGGAAACCCGAAAAGTTATGGTTTTAAGAAAGAAGAAAAAGGTAGAAGAAGAAGATAGAAGGAAAAGAAAGAAGAACAACAACAGAACAAGAGCAGAAACAGAAACAATATCAGAATCTTACACATCGCAGCGGAACAATATACAATAGATAATTACTAGTCTTTTAAAACAAAGAACTATATCATTTTATACATACATCAATCATCAGAGTCAATATACAACAATGGACAGTTATATAAACTTGTCCTCATACAGAATACACAGCGGAATAAATAATATCAGATACAAATACTACGTCTCGTCATCCAGCTTATCTCCAAAGCTCCAGAATATCCAGAATATCCTGATAACATAACTCTAGGCTGCCCGTGTGGAAATTTGTGGGCACCCAGAGTTTAGAAGGGAACAATAAACTCCGAGTCAGTCATGGTGACAGGTGTGAGATCGTAAAACAGTTATCTTTCACAAAGAAAATAAAACAAATTCGCAATGCTTTTTGGAAAATGAGACTACCATAAGACCTCCCACCACACACACAATGCAAACGCAGAATTGGAGGAGATTTCTTCTTATGATAGTCAAAGATGCTTACTACGCAAAATCAAATCATTTTTGATATTATTATTAGTGCATAGTGTAGAAAACATTTCGAAAGTATAATATAAATCTTAGCCAACATACGACCAGTATCGTATGCCTACTATAGCTACCATCTAAACAGTGGTGACCACCGTACGTAAATGGCAGGTTCTACAACTAATACCGTACAAAGTTCGTATTGGAGTTTGGATTTCCAACAAATGGTCAGGCTAAGGAACTTCCTTTTCCACGATGGGTACGTCCCTGGAATAGACGACCCGAGAAATAACCTAACATTACGGTTAGATCTCTGCCAACACAAGGTCGGGTTACCTCTGCAAAAATAGGTAACTACTGACACGCGTATGTCATCCCCCGATCGTAACCGATCTTCCCGAGGATCCCCGATTTCCATCAAACCACATAGATAATAATAATGCAGTAACCACATAGGTTAAGTATCTGGGCTCCATACCATGATACCACCTCTATCCAGAAAGAATGACATACACTAAGGGGCGCTACTCCCTAGAACCTTGCCGCATCCTTCCTGTTTCGACCATTTCCGGGGTGTGAGGCTCGATGAAGTCTCGTCCACAAAGCTACGCTTTCTCAAAAAGCCCTGCTTCGGGTCAAACCAAATGATCAACCTATGATCACAAAGATATAAGATCAAACAAATGATCATATCGCAAATGATCAAACACTGATCATTTCACAGCAACACTCAGTATGCCACGTTACCAAATTGGGATATATTGCTGATAAATTTCAACTACATAACCTCTGAGCTCATACGTCTCAGAGAAGGGTGTTAAGCTAAGAGAATAAATTCTCCGCCACCAACAGAAATGTATTTGAAAGAAATCAGCTTTATATCTCAAATTGTAACGTCAGACACACAATCCATACAAGTCTGTTCCGAGATCGAACAGAACCGAAGGCACTTCTCACGAAGCCCTTGCACATCCGGATAAATTTCTAATCACGTCAGGACTTCCCGTCACTAAGGGTGATAAAACCTCTAAATCGGAGATCAGCCGATGTAGAGTAACTCGACGGTAATCCTTCCATTTTCAAAAATATCCGGTCTTCAACACCGGTCTTCAAATGCAATTCATAACGACGTATCACATATTCGGAATGGGTTATACGACCCCATGGTCCTTTCCCGGCTAACCCGAATAGTGAGCGATTATTCAAAAATAAGTGTGGCATTCAAATTCATCCAATTCACAACAAATACCTATCTAAAGGTAATTATTGATAGTCGGTTATTTAACTATCAATAAAGATGCGCAACATCATCAGATTCCAAATAATTTTCCCAAATTATTTTATCTTCCAAAATATCTTTTACTAGATATAAAATTTCCACACTTAATCATTTGAAAACAAATTTCAAATATTCACCTTTCAATTTATCTTTAAAAGATAAAATTTCAAACCCTTCGTTTCATATTGGAATACCATTTCCATACTTATTAAATAATAAGTAATTCACAAATCATTTATTTTCAACATTTAGAAAATATTCGATATACTTAAATCAAAATTAAGTATATGTCTCATTCTTTAAGGAAATCATTCTTTAAACACATTTTATTTGAGTCAAAACGAATGTTACGTAAAACATCGTTACGACGACTCAAAATCACTAGTATAGGGATTCGAAATTTAGATAGATATATAAATCCCAATACTACATCAAAACATTTCCTTTCGGAAATCATTTACTATAACAACAGTGTTATAGTCCATCATTTCCTTATATTTTCGAAAACGTCTATTTCAACAAGAACTGCGGAAATCTCTGCTTTCGATTTATAATACATTTTAAAACATCTTTAAAATGTTTAACTTCATTTTTAATATCACTTCTTCAAAAATAAATCCATTTTACTTAACAATATATTCACTATCCAAAATCGTGAATATACTTCAATAATTACATTTCAATCTTTTCTACACATTTTATTCCAAGAATTATCCACTATCCAAAATCGTGGATAAAATTCCCTTAATAACTTCCATATTACATTCATCAAATTTGATTGATTTCGAATTCATAAAACAACGTTTATAAATTCACCTTTATATTTTCTAACAACTTCGATTTATAAAATTCTCCTCTTATTAACTTCTAAAATTACTTATCAAAATAAGTGATTCCAGATTTATAAACAACGTTTATAAATCACATTTATACCTCATAACAATTTCAACTTATGAAATCATTTCATTTAGCAATTTTTATTTATATCCCAATTAAGTGCAAAAATCTAATTTATAAGTAAATTACTTATAAATTGTTTATTCTACAACATCTATTCACTTTATAACTTCACGTTATAAATCTATTAATTTCATTCACTTATGAAATCCTTTTATACTTCTTTTTAACACTTATAAAATTCGTTTTATAAGTCCAATATTTTGATTTACAAAAATATCAATTTTATAAATCTTTTTATACAAATCATTTATAGTTATTCAAAAATCCCAACTTAAACCATTTTATAAATAAATCGACTTTTATTTCAAAAATGACACTTCGGTTTTATTTCACTAAAAATTATAACTTTTATAACTTTAAAATTTTAAACGTTTATTAATTGATTCAAAAATTCCATAAAACGTATATTTTCAAAGATCACTTTAAAAACCCTTTTTAAAGTAAAAGTCGTTATTTTTACATTTCAAAACTGAATCCGATGATGCAACAACACCAATCAGTCCATCACAACAGTCAATACCATATATCATCATATGATAACAGAATATATCAAAATATCTGTAAATAATCAATACGGTGAGGAATCCAGTCGGATCCCTCCAACCTGTTTCCCTGCATCCACAGATGTTAGCACAATACCAATTCCGCTCCAGTACGGAATTATCGCGGTATATAGGTTTTATAAAAATCCGCTTACTAACGGCGCAATAGGGTCTCATCCGCTATACGAGGCGGGAAATCATCAATCCAATATATACATATGCCAATATGTATATACTGCTATATATATATAGATATATCCTATCATATCTAATAGCACATTCAAACAGTCAATCATCAATCAATAACTGTAAATAATTCCACATTCAATTGAGTGAGAAGATCTCACCTTAGCTTTAAATTTAGTTCCAGCGTTTATTTCGGATAAAACTAAACAGACGTTTAATTTTACCCAAAATTTTCATTGACTCCAATCGACTCCAAACCAATTGCATCACGTAGTGCTCGAGAAAACGAAGCCAACGCCGCTTGTTTCGTAATTTTTCGATCTCGTATGAAAGAGATATAGTGTTACAAAGTTTAACGAATTATTATTCAATTTAATTTCAATTAAAATTAAATTTTTAACCCTACAATGCACATCTGCCGTTGATTTTCAAAACACCAGATCGAGGCCACTTGCTTTCATCTTCCCTCCCATACGCGAAAACGCCCAGGTCCCCCGTTCGAACCCACTGCCGCCCCCAAGCCCTACTTTCGCAACCACCATCTCTCACATTTACATCGATCAAAGCCTTCCACTACGAAGCTCGAACCAAACTCCACCTTCGTGCAAAACGCGGCAGGGCTCGGTCATCATCTGACCCATGAAAACGTGCTTGAACGGCATACGTTCAAATGATGATTGATACTAGTTTTTTTAAATGTGAACTCCAAAATGATAACTCCAAAATGATCTTCAGACAAGAATGAATCCACAACTCCAAGATAAGCAACTCCGATGAATGAACTAGCTCCAGATAATCTACTACCTGAATATCTGAAAAGAAACCCAACTCTAGACTGCTCGTGTGGAAAATTATGAGCACCCAGAGTTTAGGAAGAGAACAATAAACTCCGGATCAGTCATGGGACTGGTGTGAGCAACAAAAACAGTTTAACTTTAAACAACAACAAAAGGATTTTAAACATTGAAATCTGCAATGCTTTTGGAAAATGAAACTACCATAAGACCTCCCGCCACACACACAATGCAAACGCAGAATTGGAGGAGATTTCTTCTTATGATAGTCAAACATGCTTACTACGCAAAATCATTGGATATTAGCATTAGTGCATAGTGTAGAAAAACATTTCGAAAGTATAATATTAATCTTAGCCAGCATACGACCAGTATCGTATGCCTACTATAGCTACTATGTTCAATAGCAGGTTACCGCCACATTCCATAGCAGGTAATACAACTAAAACCGTACAAGGCTCGTATTGTTTCTTTGGATTTCCAACAAATGGTCAGGCTAAGGAACTTCCTTCCGCCGCATGGGAACGCCTCTGGCGGGACGTCCCGAGAGACAAACTGCTCTCTGCAAAACAAGGCCGGGTTACCCCTGTAACAGGTAACTCACGAATATGCCACCTTCCGGTCCTTTGGGACCTTTATCCGAGCTCGGTATCCAACATCACACATCATAAAGAAAGTGTATCCACATGAGTAAGTATCTGGGCTCCATACCATGATACCACCCCTTTCCAGAAGGAAATGACATACCCTAAAGGGCGCGACCCTCATAACCTTGCCGCAACGATCCTGTTTCGACCATTTCCGGGTAGTGAGGTCCTGACGAAGTCTCGTCCACAAAGCTACACTTTCTCAAAAAGCCATGCTTTGGGTCAACAGATGATCAACCTATGATCACAAAGATAAATGATCAAACAAATGATCATATCACAAATGATCAAACACTGATCATCACACAGCAACACTCAGCATGTCACATTACCAAATTGGGAATATATCGCTGATAAATTTCAACTACATAACCTCTGAGCTCGTACGTCTCAGAGAAGGGTGTTAAGCTAAGAGAATAAATTCTCCGCCACCAACAGAAATGTATTTGAAAGAAATCGGCTTTATATCTCAAAGTGTAATGTCAGACATACAATCCATACAAGTCTGTTCCGGGTTCGAACAGAACCGAAGGCACTTCTCACGAAGCCCTTGCAATTCCGGATAATTTCCAATCACGTCCGGACTTCCCGTCACTAAGGGTGATAAAACCTCTATATCGGGGATCAGCCGATGCAGAGTAACTCGACGGTAATCCTTCCATTTTCAAAAATATCCGGTCTTCAACACCGGTCTTCAAATGCTATCCATATACGACGTATCACATATTCGAAATGGGTTATACGACCCAAAGGTCCTCTCCCGGCTAAACCGAATAGTGAGCGTAATATTCGAAAATCATATGGATATGGGATTTCAATTAAGTCACAACTTAAAACCCAAACTTTCCATTTGAATGGTTAAAACAAATTACCATTTACATCTCTTTAAACAAAAAGATTCATTTCAACAACCCTCAACGGTTTAAACAATTTTCACACTTTAATCTTTTAAACAAAAGATTCATTCACAGATTTTCCAAATTAATTTCCATTTCAATTTGATTAACTCGTTAAATATTCAAATCAAAGATTTAACTTACAGCTTTCAAAACAATTTTATTTCGAATGGTTTAAACCAATCATTATTTTAAATCTGTTAAAAATAAACAGATTCAAATCATAGCTTTTCAAAACAATTCATTCATAACTTGGAAAACCATTTTCACTTCAATATTGAAATTCCTTTAATTAAACTGGAATTTCATTTCTTATCTGAAAGCTTTTATCATTTGAAAACAAACAGTTTTCATTTCGGAAAATATGATTCATTTATACGAGTTGGAATCCTTGGGTTAAATTCAAATTCTCAAAATTATACTTTTAAATGGTTTAAATCCAGATAAACACATTTATATCATCTTTAATCCCTAGTTTCAAATCATAGGATTCAATTTCAAACTTGAATTCGAATTTAAATCAAATTATTTAAATTTTCAAAACTCGATTAAGTTATTCAAAATAACTTTTATCCTTGAAATTCCATTTCAAAAGCCTTTTCACTTTAAACCCAAATTTCCAATTTCAAAATCAATTGAAATTAAAATTCCAATTTCAAAAATATCAAATTTAAATTATCTGTGACTTAACCGATTTCCACGTGAAATCCATATTTGTGTGTGTAGAAGTGTAGTCCAGGGGTTTCACACAATAGTGCAACACAATGAATCATCACATATCAGAATACAGAAATATAATTCGATAAGCGGTATAAGAACAACGCTTATCATTCATTCACAGATCATAGATATATAAAGATCACAGATAAGTAAACTACAGATCACAACATAAATCAGGATGTATCACAAAGCATCATATATCAAGGATATCAAACAATCAAATCAATCAACAGAATCCAAACATTCATAAGTAAAATTAATTAATTTATCTGATTAATTTAAATCAGATTTATTACTTATGAATAAATGACTAATCTTGGTTAATTAACATTAACTAATTACAAACCATTTTAATTAATTATCCTTTAATAATAATTTAATTAACCTCTAATTATTAATTAATTAGCCTTAATTAATTAATCACATAAATTAATTATCCTTTAATTAATCATTCTTTAATCACTTGATAAATCAACTTTAATCATAAATTATCCATCCTTAATTACTTTTATTAAATAATTATTCTTAAGTAATTAATTACCCTTAAATTAATTATTCATTAATTACTTGATTTATCAAACTTAAATTATTAACAAATTTACCTTAATTACTTTTATTAAGTAATTCACTTCAAGTAATAAATTCATTCAACAAATAAATTAACTTTAAACTTTAAAAGTTAATTAACCATTAAAACATTCTTTCCATTAATTAACAACCTTTAATAATATTTATTAAGATAACTTTTCAAAATAAAAGTTATATTTATTTTAACCCATTTCAAAACTTGGTTATGTTATTTACTTTTGAAAACCAGGAAACAATTTTCTTAAAAAAATTTAAAACCCTGGTTAAGCGACAACCCTGCTCTGTTGGGTGTTACTCATTAGAGATAGAGTCAGTAGTACTCTAGAATGAGTTTGAGTGTAATAATAGATATGAGTGCGTATTTGTTAGTTAATATAAAATTGTTTTATATTGTGATGATTGGTTTGTTGAGTGGTATATGGATTCTGGTCGGTATTGTCCGTACAACTCTATCGATAGGGATCTCTAAACACTTATATAGAACAATTCGGCATAGTATTGTTTTAAATTGGGTAAATGAAATAATTTTACCTTGATTATATTTTGTATATAAAGAAATAATTTTTTAAGAATTATTAAAGTGTATATGAATTGATTGTTAAGATTGTTTGAATAAGTTGAATTAAAACAACAATTGTGAAAGAGAAAAATATATAAGAGAATGAATTATAAATATGGAGTTATAATTAATATGATTTACAATGGTAAAATAATCTTATATATAAATAGAGAAATTTTATAAGTAAAAAGATTTGTAATGAGATTTATAAATCAAGGAAATTTTTGAAAGAATTTAAGCACTGATTTCACTATTGTTGCTGGGAAATAATAAGGGTGATGACTGCAGCATCATCGGTATCATTTTCGAGTTTCTGTGTGATTGATTGGCTACCATAGTAAATTGGAAATTGAGGTTTTGTTGTGATAAACAAATTTGAAAATTTAAGTCCAAATTTAAATATGGTAAATATAAGTGAAATAAGATTTATACTTATGATATGAGATAATAGATTTAACTTTGGTAAAGTTAATGAATTTGAGTAGCATAATGAAATATGATGTGAAATTTAACTAAAAGAAAGTCAAATGTGATACAAATTTGAATGATTGATGAAATTTGATTTTGGTAAAAGGTTAAATGAATTTTGTTAAGAAAAACAAAATCTGAATTGGATTTATAAGTGGAAACTTAAGTTAGGTTGAGCAAATGATGTTTGAAATGGAAAATAACTTAAGTAATGTTGAACGAAGTTGATTTTGATATCAAAGTAAATTAATAAAGTGAATTTATTAAATGAGTGTGAACTTGAGTTGTATAAATGAAATTCAATTTTATTTGTTAAAATGAATTAGCAATTGAATTGAATAAATGGATTGGATGTTAATCAATTGAATGTAAATAAATTGATATGAAACAATGAATATAAATGTTAATTCATTAAAAGCAAATGAAATTGAAAGTTGAATAATTGAATGGAAGTCAATTTAATATCAACCAATTGAAATTAAAAGTGTTGAACCAAATCGAATGTAAAAATTGATAATTTGGTTGTGTTGTTTGTGCATTGGTTGTTATATGATTGATAGTTGATGGTATATAATTCATTGAGTGTTAATGAAAGTAAATTAGCAAAATTGGAAGCTAAAGTAATTGAATCCAAATTGAAAGTAAATGAATATGAACTAAATTTGATTGATGAATTGAAAGTGAACTAATGTGAATTTAATTAGTGAATGTAAATCAATTGAATTTGAACGAATGAATGTTAGTTAAATCCAATATTAATAAATCAAATGTGATAAAATTGAAAACCAATTCAATGAATGTTAATGCGAAGTGAATCTATATTGATTTGGTTATGAATTGATTTGGATAGACATTGATTTGTTGGATGTTTTATTGGATGATAGTTGCATTGTTGTTTTGACGCATTGCTATGTTAGCACATGTAGTTGTTATGTTGCTATGTGTTGTATATCGATATTATTCTCTATATACATGTTCTCATTTGTTTGATTGAGTGTTTAGTAGGTGCGGATGGCATTGCTTCGCATTTGGAGCTCGCTTTCGCGCTATATTAGCCGTATACGCTCGCAAAATAAATAATAAGGTACATATCTCGGATTAAATATCGTACTTTTACACTTTTTTCCCTACGGGATGCCTCATCACTTGATGGGATGTATATTTGTGATATATATACACTGTCATTTTTTTTTTCGGATCGAGCCGCGCAAAGGAGACGCTGGCGAAATTTTCTGAAAATTTAAGGCGTTAGAATATTTTAGAGAAATTTGAAAATTTTGAAAACTAAGTTATGATTCGAAAACTTAGTAAAGATTTTGTGAGAAGTTAACTATGAATTTTGGAGAAGTTAAACACTTAACAGATTTGAAAATCTAATTTGAACGGTTTGTTTTGGAAAGTTAACGGATTTTGTATCTTTTCCTTACTTGGTAATTTCGAGGACGAAATTCTTTTAAGGGGGGAAGTCTGTAACGACCCAGAATTTTTGATAATTTAAATTCGAATATTTAATTGATTTTAAATATTAATAAATGAATTTAAGAGGTCGAATAATTTATTATTCGAATATTGGATTTAATTTGGTCAATTAAATCGATAATTTAATGATTGAAATTCCAGAAATAATTGAAGTATGGGTTTAATGTGCTGGAAATGATTTATAAAATTATATTAAATCATACTGGGTTATAGAAAGGTTATAGAACTTCTAAAACTGAATTTAAAGTTAATCTGTGAAAATTGAATATTTTAATATTTAATTATCGACTGTAAAAATAGCCAATTTTCGGACAGTCTCAGATTTCGACGAAACCAGTTTCATCGGATCCGTAATGTGATATTATTGTAAGATTTCAAATTTCATAATTTTTGGATTTACCATTTGTCCGGTACGAATCAAAACGCCTCGAAATCGATTTAAATCGGTTTAATTTAAATTGATCATTTATTGTCATATCTCACACATACGATCGAATTAGCTTCCGAAACACGTTCCATTGCGTTCGGAACGCGGGATAAATCCCAGAAACGCCAGTTTCGACGCGTAAATCGGAGTTTGAAAAACCCGGATGAATAGTGTTTGAGAAAACTCTATAAATATACCCATTCTTTTTCACAATTTCAAAGAAAAAAATAAAACCCTAATTCATCTAGGTCAGCCGCCATTCTCAAAACCTATGGCCAGAGATTGTTCACGTTCTTCCCTCCAAATCTCCTCATCCACCAACAATCGTCGAAAACTTCCAACTGTAACATCGTAGAGCACGCCGAGTACTTCGAATCCAATGGTGGGAATTTTGTATTGACGTCGTTCGAAGAAGGAAAAGGCCCGCGTTCGTTTTGTGTTCGCGCACGCTTTTCAGCGTATGGGGGAGGCCGAGCTGGCCCTCGTTCAGGCTGTGGGTGGAGCGCGCGTGGGGGGTCGAAGGGGTGGGATTTGATCGTGTTCTCGGCACTCAGATAGGTCGCGAGCATTAGGGCAAAGCGGCGGCAGGTGGGTTCATCCTCTCGAACGTGAAACTGGGAGGGAAAGAAGAAGGGGCCGAACGGCCTGGATCTATGCAAGCAGATCTAACGGTGATGATAGTAGGGTTTTAAAATTATAATAAGAAATTGTAAATAGTTTATATTTAAATTCGTATAAAGTTTGTAATGTCGTAACTTTGTCATATATTATCAGAAAATTACGAAACGAATTGCGTTGGCTTCGTTTTGTCGAGCACTACGCGATGCAACTGATTTGGAAGCGATTGGAGTCAGTGAAAATTTTGGATAAAATTAAACGGCTGTTTAATTTATTCGAAATAAAAAGCTGGAACGGAATTGAAATCAAGGTGAGATTTTCTCACTCAAAAAATGAAAGTGGAATTTTCAGTTGTTGATTTGATTGCTATTGGATGTGATATTAGATATAGTATGATATATATCTATATATAGCGATATATACATATTGGCATATGTATATATTGGATTGATTGATTTCCCGCCTCGTATAGCGGATGAGACCCTATTGCGCCGTTAGTAAGCGGATTTTTATAAAACCCATATACCGCGATAATTCCGTACTGGAGCGGAATTGGTATTGTGCTAACATCTGTGGATGCAGGGAAACAGGTTGGAGGGATCCAACTGGATTCCTCACCGTATTGATTATTTACAGATATTTTGATATATTCTATTATCATATGATGATATATGATATTTGACTGTTGTGATGGACTGATTGGTGTTGTTGCATCATCGGATTCAGTTTTGAAATGTAAAAATAACGACTTTTACTTTAAAAGGATTTTTAAAGTGATTTTTGAAAATATACGTTTATGGAATTTTTGAATCGATTTATAAACGTAAAATTTTAAAGTTACAAAAATTTATAGATTTGTGAAATATAACCGAAAAGTGATTTTTGGAATAAATAGTTGACTGATTTATGAAATGGTTTAAATTGAGATTTTTGAATTTCTGTAAACGGTTTATATAAAAGATTTATGAAATTGATATCTACAAAATTAAGAATGTTGAAATTATAAAACGAGTTTTTATAAGTGTTAAAAATGAAATATTATGGAATCCGTAAGTGAATGAAATTTATAGATTTATAAATTGTGAAGTTGAAAATGAATGATAAGTATTAACTTATAATATGGACTTGTGATATTTATATCGAGTATAACTCGAATTTGTTAATAAAGAAGATTTATAAATCGAAGTTGTTAGAAAATGGAAATCGAATTTATAAACGTTGTTTTATAAATTCGAAAATCAATTAAATTTGATTGATTTTAAATATAGAGATTATTAAGGGAATTTTATCCACGATTTTGGACAGTGGATAATTCTTGGAATAAATGTGTAGAAAATATTGAAATGTGGCTAGTGAAGTATATTCACGATTTTGGACAGTGAATATATTGTTAAGTAAAATGGTTATGTTTGGGAAAGCGATATTATAAATGAAGTTAATTGTTTTAAAAGATGTTTTAAAACGTGTGAATTATCGAAATCATAGATTTCAACATTTATTGTTGAAATAGACGTTTTCGAGAGAATAAGGAAATGATGGACTATAACACTGTTGTTATAGTAAATGATTTCCGAAAGGAAATGTTTTTAATGTAGTATTGGGATTTATATATCTATCTAAATCCGAATCCCTATACTAGTGATTTTGAGTCGTCGTAACGATGTTTTACGTAACATTCGTTTTGACTCAAATAAATGTGTTTAAAGAGAATGATTTCCTTAAAGAATGAATATATACTTAATATTGATTTAAGTATATTGAATATTTTCAAATGTGAAAATAAATGATTTGTGAAATACTTATTTTTAAATAAGTATGGAAATGCTTTTCCAATATGAAATGAACTGTTTTGAGATTTTATCTTCAAAGATAAAATGAAATGTGGAAATTGATTTGAAATTGTTTTCAAATGATTAAGTGTGGAAATTTTATATCTAGTAAAAGATATTTTGGAAGATAAAATAATTTGGGAAAATTATTTGGAATCTGATGATGTTGCGCATCTTTATTGATAGTTAAATAACCGACTATCAATAATTACCTTTAGATAGGTATTTGTTGTGAATTGGATGAATTTGAATGCCACACTTATTTTTGAATAAACGCTCACTATTCGGGTTAGCCGGGAAAGGACCATGGGGTCGTATAACCCATTCCGAATATGTGATACGTCGTTATGAATTGCATTCGAAGACCGGTGTTGAAGACCGGATATTTTTTGAAAACGGAAGGATTACCGTCGAGTTACTCTACATCGGCTGATCTCCGGTTTAGAGGTTTTATCACCCTTAGTGACGGGAAGTCCGGACGTGATTGGAAATTATCCGGATTTGCAAGGGCTTCGTGAGAAGTGCCTTCGGTTCTGTTCGATCCCGGAACAGACTTGTATGGATTGTGTGTCTGACGTTACAATTTGAGATATAAAGCTAATTTCTTTCAAATACATATCTGTTGGTGGCGGAGAATTTATTCTCTTAGCTTAACACCCTTTTCTGAGACGTACGAGCTCAGAGGTTATGTAGTTGAAATTTATCAGCGATATATCCCAATTTGGTAACGTGGCATACTGAGTGTTGCTGTGAAATGATCAGTGTTTGATCATTTGCGATATGATCATTTGTTTGATCTTATATCTTTGTGATCATAGGTTGATCATTTTGTTTGACCCGAAGCAGGGCTTTTTGAGAAAGCGTAGCTTTGTGGACGAGACTTCGTCGAGCCTCACACCCCGGAAATGGTCGAAACAGGAATGTTGCGGCAAGGTTATGAGGGTCGCGCCCTTTAGGGTATGTCATTTCCTTCTGGAAAGGGGTGGTATCATGGTATGGAGCCCAGATACTTACTCATGTGGATACACTTTCTTTATGATGTGTGATGTTGGATATCGAGCGCTCGGATAAAGGTCCCAAAGGACCGGGTGATGACATATTCGTGAGTTACCTGTTATAGGGGTAACCCGGCCTTGTTTGGCAGAGAGCAGTTTGTCTCTCGGGACGTCCAGCCAGAGGCGATCCCAATCGGCAGGAGGAAAGGAAGTTCCTTAGCCTGACCATTTGTTGGAAAAAAATCCAAAGAAACAATACGAACCCTGTACGGTTTTAGTTGTATTACCTGCTATGGAATGTGGCGGTAACCTGCTATTGAACATAGTAGCTATAGTAGGCATACGATACTGGTCGTATGTTGGCTAAGATTAATATTATACTTTCGAAATGTTTTCTACACTATGCACTAATAATAATATCAAAAATGATTTGATTTTTTGCGTAGTAAGCATCTTTGACTATCATAAGAAGAAATCTCCTCCAAGTCTGCGTTTGCATTGTGTGTGTGGCGGGAGGTCTTATGGTAGTTTCATTTTCCAAAAGCATTGCGAATTTGTTTTATTTTCTTTGTGAAAAATAACTGTTTTACGAGCTCACACCAGTCACCATGACTGACTCGGAGTTTATTGTTTCCCTTCTAAACTCTGGGTGCCCACCAATTTCCACACGGGCAGCCTAGAGTTATGTTATCAGGATATTCTGGAGCTTTGGAGATGAGCTGGATGGCGAGACGTAGTATTTGTATCTGATAGTATTTATTCCGCTGTGTATTCTGTATGAGGACAAGTTATATAACTGTCCATTGTTATATATTGACTCTGATGATTGATGTATGTATAAACTGATATAGTTCTTTGTTTTAAAAAAAAAACTAGTGTTATCTATTATATATTGTTCCGCTGCGATATGTGAGATTCTGTTATTGTTTCTGTTTCTGATGTTGTTCTGTTGTTTCTTCTTTCTCTTTTCTTCTATCTTTTCTTCTACCTCTTCTTTTAAACCCTAATGGTTCGGTTTTTCGTTCACCTTGAGTAAATAGATGGAGATTAGTGTCTATTCAAGGGGTACGGAAAAGCGGGCTATTACAATATCACTGATAACCTTCAACTACATAACCTCTGAGCTCGTACGTCTCAGAGAAGGGTGTTAAGCTAAGAGAATAAATCTCCGCCACCAAACAGAAATGTATTTGAAAGAAATCAGCTTTATATCTCAAAGTGTAATGTCAGACATACAACCATACAAGTCTGTTCCGGGTTCGAACAGAACCAAAGGCACTTCCGAAGAAGCCCTTGCAATCCGGGTATTCACAATCCCGATCGGATTTCCCATCACTTAGGAAATCTCTATACCGGCGCGACTCGGTGCAGAGACAATTGACGGGTTATCATTTCATTTTCGAAAATATCCGGTCTTCACCACCGGTCTTCAAATGCTATCCATATACGACGTATCATTATTCGGAATGGGTTATATGACACAAAGTCCTTCCCCGGCTAAACCGAATAATGAGCGCAATATTTAAAAACATATGGATAATGGGATTCTAATTAAGTCATAATTTATTATCCAAAACTTTCTTTCAAGTGGTTTAAACACATTACCATTTTAATCTTCAACACAAAAAGATTCAATTCACAAAGTTCACCCAGTTTCACAAAGATCCATTCGCAGATTTTCAAATCGATTTCCATTTCAATTGGATTAACTCACTAAATCTTTAAAACATAGATTTAACTGATAGCTTTCAAAACAATTCCATTTCGACCTTTTATACAAAAGGTACACCTTTCCAATTTCAAAACAAAGTTCAACAATCTTTCACAAAGATTTATTCATAACTTGGAAAACCATTTTCATTTCAATTTGAAATTCCTTTTGAAACAAATTGGAAATTCATTCCTTAAATGAAAGCTTTTATCCTTTGAAACAATTAGTTTCCATTCTGGAAAACTAATTACAATTTACATAAGTTAAAACCATTCAAGTATAAACTTGGATTAAATTTCTTAAATTTCCAAAACCATACTTTTAAATGGTTAAAAATCCATATAAAACATATTTATAACTGGTATGGTCTTTTTAGACCATAATTTCCAAATCATTGAATTCAATTTCAAATATCAAATCTAAATCAAATCATTTAGATTTCAAATTTTATTAAGTTATTTGAAACTCATTTACAAAGCTCTCAATTCCAATTCCAAAACTAATTTGGATTCAAGAATTCAAACTTCACAATTGTCAAAAATCTGTGACTTAACCGATTTCCTCGTGAAATCCATATTTGTGTGTGTATGGTGTGGTCCAGGGGTTTCACACAGTAGTGCAACATCAATAAATCATCACAGATCAAAATACAGAAATATAGTTGATAAGCGGAATAAACTATAACGCTTATCGTTCATTCACAGAATCATGGATAAATCACAGATAAAATAAATTACATTCATCACAGCTTGAATTAAAACAATTCATATCACACAGCATCACACAGTAGGGATATCGAACAATTCACGGCATTCAATAGAATACAATCATCCATAAGTGAAACCAATTAAAATATCTGATTAATCTAAACCAGATCATTTGCCTATGGATAATTCCTAGTCGGGGTTAATTAATAATCAATTAATTACAAACATTTAATTAATTATTCTTTAATTAATCATTAATTACCCTTTTATTAATTATTCTTAATTAATTACAATAATTAATTACCCTTTAATTAATAATCATTTCATAATAACTTTAACTAATTTACCTTTAATTAATTATTCTTAAATTAATTACCCTAATTAATTAACCACATTAATTAATTATTCTTTAAAGTAATTAACCCTTAATTACTTGGTTAATCAATCTTTGATCATTAATTACCCACTCTTAATTACTTTTACTAAGTAATTATTTTCAATTAATCATTCATTAATTACTTGATTAATTGACTTGAATTATTACTTAATTCTATATTAATTACTTTATTAAGTAATTACTTTAAATCTTTAATAAATAAAGTTTAAAACTAAATTATAAACCTTTTGAAGTCACATGTTAAATAATACTTTATTATAAAGGAGATTTAAAAGAGTTTAAATCAAGCTTTCTTTAAAATTCACATATTTAAAAGCATGCTCTAACATTAACTTATTTAAAGATTTGAACTTATAAAACTTAATTAAATTTTTTCCAAAATCTTGAATTTCATATTTAGATTTGTATCGAGGTTTGCAAATTGAGATTTAACTGTTTAAATCTTTTCTTTTCCACTAATTCTACTTAATTCCTTAAACATTTTAAAATTTATTAAAACCATCTAAATTTCAAAACCTTACTTATTCCTAAATTAAGCTTCAACTAAACTTGAGTTTATATTAAATGTTGATTTAAACTTAGTTTAAAACTTGAATTTAAATTGCCAAAACAAAACAACTTTCTGTTTTAAAACCTGTACAAACATACCGAGCCACTCTAACAGTTGCTCCGAGTCAAAAAGGGAAACCCCCGAGTATAACACTCGAACTACCTGAGCCAAATTCGCAAAGAACCTGAAACACCCAAACAAAACAAACTCCAGATCCAAACAACGTGCTCATGCACGTGTACAACACCGAAGACCAACTCCAGTCGACGTCTCATCGAGGAATAAGTCGACGCTCACCCAAGCAACCATCTCCAACCTCCAGAATCTCCATCATCTTCGCGTATTCGAATTCGAGCATCAAGTCGAACCTGGAACCCATGAACTGGAAACACCCTCAAACCTGAAACCACGTCATCCACGCAACCTCGACCACCAGAAAATCTAGAATTTCGTCCATGCCTTCGTCCACACTCCCTCTACCATCTCCCAAGATCATGCAACACTCGATCGATCATAGATGACGCACTAAATAAATTACACAGCTCTGTCAAAATTAGGTTTAAAAATTTTAAACCTTCGCCGCTGCCACCACCGTCATCTTCGCCACCTCCGACCATTTTTCTAGGCATCCCCGTAGGCTCCTCCATCTCCAGCCAAAGCCCCGACTAAAACGACTCGATCGATCACCAGAAATTGATCGAAAGCATATTTTCGAACAAAAATAAACTGCTCTTAAACCAGTTGCTAAAAAATCATCAAACCAAGCTTAAAAATCATGGCTTCCAATAGGGATTCAAGTTATATCCTTGAATCAAAATTTCGTGATATTCGAATTTTCCAGAAAACAAAGTTTTCACTGTAAAAATTTGATCTTTCATTTTATATACATTTATACTTCACGAAACCATTTTTAGATTATAACTCATACTTAAATACAACTATTTTGTTTTGAAACCAAAGCCTGATATTGATTAGAAAACAAGAAATGGAATTTTCTTGTTGTCTGATACTCTGTAAAACAAACAGAGAAGATGCACAGATACATATATGTATATATACACAGAGCAATGACAACATATACTCAAGCTTAAATAACTAACTGTTACTCACCTTAAACATTCTGATTCTAGAAGTTTTCAGCTTGAAAGTTGAAGCCTTTTTGAATTTGAAAGTTGAAAAATCTGGTTTGAATTTGCTACTAGAACTTCACTTGATCTCAGATTTGCATGGGTTGTTTTGATATTTTACTGAGATGTTGTAAGTTGATGTTTTCTTGAATACAAAATGATATTACTTTAGATTTTATTCAGTTCTCTTAATGGACGAATTGATATATAGGAAAGAAGTTTACAAGTGATGTTGTAATGTATTGTTTAACTGAGATGATATTTTGATAATACTTGTTTGTACAACAGTGTATATTTTGTACAAAAATTGAACAGAGATATTTTTTCAATTGGAGGCTGCATTTATTACCTTGTACCATATTTATATTCATATATTTTTCTTATTTCGGCTGTACATGTATGAGATAATTTTTTTGTGGCTTCCTTGATAAGCTTTTACCTATCTTCTTTACTCTTGTTTACTTGTTTTCATGTTTGCATATATATGGTTTTGTTTTATCACTTTGTAATATAAGTGAGATTCTATTTTATTTTAATTTTCTTTTATTATTTTTGAATGTATTTCCATATTTAATATGTTGTTATAATTTATTTATGTATTTATTTTATTTTGTTTTATAATTTATAATTTTGTAATATAAATGAATTTCTATATTTAGTTTTTGTTATTAGATTTTATCCAATGTATTTACTTTATACTTTTATATCTTATATATTTATATATTTATTTTTAAACCATTTATTTACGATTTAAATTCAAATCAAATATATATATATATATGATTTCAAATTTACTCATATATGCCCATATACATATATCTTCACATATATACACAATATTTAAATTTTAAATGATTTATACAGAATTTATTTGAATTTGGGGAAAATTGCATCAATTTATTGATTAATTTCACAATTTTAATTTAAAAATTCAATTAATTATCAATTTAAATATATATATAAAATTCGGGCTCGTTACAACCTTCCCCCCTTAAAAGAATTTCGTCCTCGAAATTTGCCAAGGGGACACAAAGATAGTTGAAAATATTTCATCAAATCAAACGGAGCATCTATTCTGCATTTGGCTCACCTAATCAGAATATCAATAATAGATACAAGAACGAATCTTTTTAATGTTTTACAAGATACTCGGGTTATCCAGATCTACGAAATATACAGGGCCATCGGTTAGTCCGAAGGGATAACTAACCATTCGTATAACATATCCGGACCCAAAAATAGACAGATATATGGATACAATTCCAAAACTTTCAGTTTAGAAACTAAAGTATACCTATCAACCATAGCAACCAATTCATCCAAACAAACAATTCTGACCTATTTGGAGTTTTTGTCTCATATTAATATATCGAATCTCCTTCCTGGATCTACCAGGAACTATCAAAAGATTGAGAAGAGATGCCGAACAAAAGAGATTGATAGAGAAAAGATTGCTTCCTTGTTGTTATAGGATATTGACCATTTATAGTCGTATTCCCCTGTCCCCTATCTCATCCTCTTCTTACGCTCATACTTACTATCAGTGGATAGTAAGAGAATTTACTGAGGCATATGGACGGATATCTTAGGGATTACTCATTCTAGGGTATACTTCACCCTATCTCTAATGAGTTACTTAATGTGTTATACTCCTGAGCTAAAGTTCAACCTTCAGCTTTGATACCAAATGTGACGATCCTGAACTCGGTCTTTGAAAATCGGCACCCGTACTTCACTTGTACTCAAAATGCCGTAGATTCAAACGCCGAATCTGGTTCACCGGAGCTTATAACACCATTAAGTATAACAACACATCGGAAGAAAGAAAACAATGATATCACATACAACTCCAATGAATACAGTATCCAGAATGATATACAACAATGATATCTATATGATACAACAATATCAGAGATAAATAATGATACAGCGGAAATGATAGAAGTGATAACTCCAAAAGATCTTCAAAAGATAATGAGTCCAACAACTCCAACATCAGCTCGAACCACCATCACGTTGCACCAAGAGAATCAAGTGCAGTCGTCGAGTGAACTCCAAACACTGAACTAGTTCCAGATACTCTACTGAAACTGACTATCTGAAAAACCCAACTCTAGACTGCTCGTGTGGAAAATTGTGAGCACCCAGAGTTTAGGAAGGGAACGATAAACTCCGAGTCAGTCATGGGACTGGTGTGAGTAACAAAAACAGTTTACCTTTAAAACAAACAACAAAAGAATTTTCAACATTGAAATCCGCAATGCTTTTTGGAAAATGAAACTACCATAAGGCCTCCCGCCACACACACAATGCAATCGCAGAATTGGAGGAGATTTCTCCTTATGTTAGTCAAACATGCTTACTATGCAAAACAAACTCTTTTGATATTATTACTAGTGCATAGTGTAGGAAACATTTCGAAACTATAATATTAATCTTAGCCAGCATAGGCATTTCGCACTTATGCCTACTATAGCTACTATGTTCAATAGCAGGTTACCGCCATATTCCATAGCAGGTTATACAACTAAAACCGTACAACGCTCGTATTGTTTCTTTGGATTTTTCCAACAAATGGTCAGGCTAAGAAACTTCCTACTGCCATATGGAAACGCCTCTGGAGGGACGTCCCGAGAACCTACCCGGATCTCTACCAACACAAGGCCGGGTTACCTCTGTAACTAGGTAACTACTACTCGAGTATGCCACCGCCCGGTCCTTTAGGACCTTTATCCGAGGGCCCTCGATCACAAAGCAACAATCACATAGTAAATGAGATTGGAGCAACCACACAGGTAAATATCTGGGCTCCATACCATGATACCACCTTTTTCCAGAAGGAAATGACATACCCTAAAGGGCGCGACCCTCATAACCTTGCCGCATTTTCCTGCTTCGACCATTTCTGGTTTGTGAGGTCCATGAGGTCTCGTCCATAAAGCTACGCTTTTTCACAAAGCCATGCTTTGATCAACAAATGATCAGCAACACACAGCAACACTTAGCATGCCACACTACCAAATTGGGAGTATATCACTGATAACCTTCAACTACATAACCTCTGAGCTCGTACGTCTCAGAGAAGGGTGTTAAGCTAAGAGAATAAATCTCCGCCACCAAACAGAAATGTATTTGAAAGAAATCAGCTTTATATCTCAAAGTGTAATGTCAGACATACAACCATACAAGTCTGTTCCGGGTTCAAACAGAACCGAAGGCACTTCCGAAGAAGCCCTTGCAATTCGGGTATTCACAATCCCGATCGGATTTCCCATCACTTAGGAAATCTCTATACCGGCGTGACTCAGTGCAGAGACAATCGACGGGTTATCCTTTCGTTTTCGAAAATATCCGGTCTTCACCACTGGTCTTCAAATGCTATCCATATACGACGTATCATTATTCGGAATGGGTTATATGACACAAAGTCCTTCCCCGGCTAAACCGAATAATGAGCGCAATATTTAAAAACATATGGATAATGGGATTCCAACTAAGTCATAATTTATTATCCAAAACTTTCTTTCAAATGGTTTAAACACATTACCATTTTAATCTTCAACGCAAAAAGATTTAATTCACAAAGTTCACCCAGTTTCACAAAGATCCATTCACAGATTTTCAAATCGATTTCCATTTCAATTGGATTAACTCATTAAATCTTTAAAACAAAGATTTAACTGATAGCTTTCAAAACAATTCCATTTCGACCTTTTATACAAAAGGTACACCTTTCCAATTTCAAAACAAAGTTCAACAATCTTTCACAAAGATTTATTCATAACTTGGAAAACCATTTTCATTTCAATTTGAATCCTTTTGACACAAATTGGAAATTCATTCCTTATATGAAAGCTTTTATCCTTTGAAACAATTAGTTTCCATTCTGGAAAACTAATTACAATTTACATAAGTTAAAACCATTCAAGTATAAACTTGGATTAAATTTCTTAAATTTCAAAAACCATATTTTTAAATGGTTAAAATCCATATAAAACATATTTATAATTGGTATGGTCTTTTTAGACCATAATTTCCAAATCATTGAATTCAATTTCAAATATTGAATTCAAATCTAAATCAAATCATTTAGATTTCAAATTTTATTAAGTTATTTGAAACTCATTTACAAAGCTCTCAATTCCAATTCCAAAACTAATTTGGATTCAAGAATTCAATCTTTACAATTGTCAAAAATCTGCGACTTAACCGATTTCCTCGTGAAATCCATATTTGTGTGTGTATGGTGTGGTCCATGGGTTTCACACAGTAGTGCAACATCAATAAATCATCACAGATCAAAATACAGAAATATAGTTGATAAGCGGTATAAACTATAACGCTTATCGTTCATTCATAGATTCATAGATAAATCACAGATAAAATAAATTACATTCATCACAGCTTGAATTAAAACAATTCATATCACACAGCATCACACAGTAGGGATATCGAACAATTCACGACATTCAATAGAATACAATCATCCATAAGTGAAACCAATTAAAATATATGATTAATCTAAACCAGATCATTTGCCTATGGATAATTCCTAGTCGGGGTTAATTAATAATCAATTAATTACAAACATTTAATTAATTATTCTTTAATTAATCATTAATTACCCTTTTATTAATTATTCTTAATTAATTACAATAATTAATTACCCTTTAATTAATAATCATTTCATAATAACTTTAACTAATTTACCTTTAATTAATTATTCTTAAATTAATTACCCTAATTAATTAACCACATTAATTAATTATTCTTTAAAGTAATTAACCCTTAATTACTTGGTTAATCAATCTTTGATCATTAATTACCCACTCTTAATTACTTTTACTAAGTAATTATTTTCAATTAATCATTCATTAATTACTTGATTAATTGACTTGAATTATTACTTAATTCTATATTAATTACTTTATTAAGTAATTACTTTAAATCTTTAATAAATAAAGTTTAAAACTAAATTATAAACCTTTTGAAGTCACATGTTAAATAATACTTTATTATAAAGGAGATTTAAAAGAGTTTAAATCAAGCTTTCTTTAAAATTCACATATTTAAAAGCATGCTCTAACATTAACTTATTTAAAGATTTGAACTTATAAAACTTAATTAAATTTTTTCCAAAATCTTGAATTTCATATTTAGATTTGTATCCAGGTTTGCAAATTGAGATTTAACTGTTTAAATCTTTTCTTTTCCACTAATTCTACTTAATTCCTTAAACATTTTAAAATTTATTAAAACCATCTAAATTTCAAAACCTTACTTATTCCTAAATTAAGCTTCAACTAAACTTGAGTTTATATTAAATGTTGATTTAAACTTAGTTTAAAACTTGAATTTAAATTGCCAAAACAAAACAAGTTTCTGTTTTAAAACCTGTACAAACATACCGAGCCACTCTAACAGTTGCTCCGAGTCAAAAAGGGAAACCCCCGAGTACAACACTCGAACTACCCGAGCCAAATTCGTGAAGAACCTGAAACACCCAAACAAAACAAACTCCAGATCCAAACAACGTGCTCATGCACGTGTACAACACCGACGACCAACTCCAGTCGACGTCTCATCGACGAATAAGTCGACGCTCACCCAAGCAACCATCTCCAACCTCCAAAATCTCCATCATCTTCGCTTATTCAAATTCGAGCATCAAGTCGAACCTGGAACCCATAAACTGGAAACACCCTCAAACCTGAAACCACGTCATCCACGCAACCTCGACCACCAGAAAATCTGGGATTTTGGCCAAGCCTTCGTCCACACTCCCTATACCATCTCCCAAGATCATGCAACACTCGATCGATCACAGATGACGCACTAAATAAATTACACAGCTCTGTCAAAATTAGGTTTAAAATTTTTAAACCTTCGTCGCTGCCACCACCGTCATCTTCGCCACCTCCGACCATTTTTCCAGGCATCCCCATAGGCTCCTCCATCTCCAGCCAAAGCCCGGACTAAAACGACTCGATCGATCACTAGAAATTGATCGAAATCATATTTTCGAGTAAAAATAAACTGCTCTTAAACCAGTTGCTAAAAAATCATCAAACCAAGCTTAAAAATCATGCCTTCCAATAAGGATTCAAGTTATATCCTTGAATCAAAATTTCGTGATATTCGAATTTTCCAGAAAACAAAGTTTTCACTATAAAAATTTGATCTTTCATTTTATATACATTTATACTTCATGAAACCATTTTTAGATTATAACTCATACTTAAATTCAACTATTTTGTTTTGAAACCAAATCCTGATATTGATTTGAAAACAAGAAATGGAATTTTCTTGTTTCTGATACTCTGTAAAACAAACAGAGAAGATGCACAGATACACATATATATATACACACACACACAGAGCATTGGCAACATATACTCAAGCTTAAATAACTAACTGTTACTCACCTTAAACATTCTGATTCCAGAAGTTTTCAGCTTGAAAGTTGAAGCCTTTTTGAATTTGAAAGTTGAAAAATCTGTTTTGAATTTGCTACTGGAACTTCACTTGATCTCAGATTTGCATGGGTTGTTTTGATATTTTACTGAGATGTTGTAAGTTGATGTTTTCTTGAATACAAAATGATATTACTTTAGATTTTATTCAGTTCTCTTAATAGACGAATTGATATCTAGGAAAGAAGTTTACAGGTGATTTGTAATGTATTGTTTAACTGAGATGATATTTTGATAATACTTGTTTGTACAACAGTGTATATTTTGTGCAAAAATTGAACAGAGATATTTTTAAATTGGAGGCTGCATTTATTACCTTGTACCATATTTATATTCATATATTTTTCTTATTTCAGCTGTACATGTATGAGATAATTTTTTTGTGGCTTCCTTGATAAGCTTTTACCTACCTTCTTTGCTCTTGTTTACTTGTTTTCATGTTTGCATATATATGGTTTTGTTTTATCACTTTGTAATATAAGTGAGATTCTATTTTATTTTAATTTTATTTTATTATTTTTGAATGTATTTCCATATTTAATATGTTGTTATAATTTATTTATGTATTTATTTTATTTTGTTTTATAATTTATAATTTTGTAATATAAATGAATTTCTATATTTAGTTTATGTTATTAGATTTTATCCAATGTATTTACTTTATACTTTTATATCTTATATATTTTTATTTTTATTTTTAAACCATTTATTTATGATTTAAATTCAAATCATATATATATATATATGATTTCAAATTTACTCATATATTCCCATATACATATATCTTCACATATATATACAATGTTTAAATTTTAAATGATTTATACAGTTTTTATTTGAATTCGGGGAACCTCGCATCAATTTATTGATTAATTTCACAATTTTAATTTAAAAATTCAATTAATTATCAATTTAAATATATATAAAATTCGGGGTCATTACAAAACCTATATATCATAGTTGACTTATACTAAGCAAATTATGTTTTAAATTTTTTACTAGTAAAACATTTGTAATAAGAGGTAAGTTGTAACGACTCAGAATTTTTGATAATTAAAATTCGAATATTTAATTGATTTTAAATATAAATAAATGAATTTAATAAGTCGAATAATTTATTTAAAGGATATTGGATTTAATTTGGTCAATTAAATCGATAATTTAATGATTGAAATTCCAGAAATAATTGAAAATCGAGTTTAAAATGATTGAAAATGATTTGGAAAATTTTATTTAATCATACTGGAGTTATAGAAAGGTTATAGAACTTTTAAAACTGAATTTAAAGTTAAGCTGTAAAAATTGAATATTTTAATATTTAATTATCGACTGTAAAAATAGCCAATTTTCGAACAGTCTCAGAATTGAACGAAACCAGCTTCATCGGATCCGTAATGTGATATTATTGTATGGTTTCAAATTTCGTATCAATCGGATTTATCGTTTGTCCGGGGCAAACCAAAACGCCTCGAAATCGATTTAAATCGGTTTAATTTAAATTGATCGTTTATTGCCATATCTCACACATACGATCGAATTAGCTTCCGAAACCTGTAACATTGTGTCCGGAACGTGGGGTAAACCCCAGAAACGCCAGTCACCGCGCGTAAATCGGAGTTCGGAAAAATTCCGGATGAATAGTAATTCGTTGAATTTTCTATAAATAGACCATCTTCATTCACAAAATAGAAAACAAAGAAAACCCTAACCCTAAATTTTTCTCAGCCGCCACCAACGAAATGAATGGCCGACATCACTCCATACTTTTCCTCCCAATCTCTCTTAATCCACCGATCTATACGTAAATGTTTCAACTACAACATTAAAGAGACAAGTGAGATCTTTCGATCCATACGGTTATGATGGGTTTTTGTGTAAAGATGAGGCGAGAATTTCTGTTTGAAGGCCGCGACTTCGTGCACGTTTTCGCACGCGTGGGGACCACCGAGTTCGACCGTGGTTGGGGCGGTGGTGCACTAGAGCGAGGGCTACGACGTGATATTTGTTGATCATCCTGGAGATCGATGAGATGGGCTCGGCAATCTAGGGTTTCGTTATATGATGGGTTCGAATTTCACCTGGTAATGTCGCGCGCATGAAATAGAGGGAGAAGAGAATAGGCGGCCACGATCTGCAGTTGCGAATTGGATGGTCCAGATGTGATGAAGGTTGAAAATTTAAAAGAAATTGAAATTAGAATTGTATATTAAATTCGTATTAACTTTAAAAAAATGCATATCTTTTTGCTGCGTGATCAGAATTTGACGAAACAAAATGCATTGGAATCGTATCGTCGAATGCTTCGCGATGCAACTGAATTGGAAGCGATCGGGGTTAGTGAAAATTTTGAGTGAAATTAAACGTTCGTTTAATTTCATTCGAAATTAATCGCTACAAATTGCTATCAGAAAATCACGGTGAGATCTTCTCACTCAAATGAAAGTGGATTTTCTTTTACAGTTATTAATTGATTGATTGACTGCTTGGATGTGATATTAGATATAGTAGGATATATATCTATATATAGCAATATATACATATTGGCATATGTATATATTGGATTGATTGATTTCCCGCCTCGTATAGCGGATGAGACCCTATTGCGCCGTTAGTAAGCGGATTATTTTTATAAAAACCCATATACCGTGATAATTCCGTACTGGAGTGGAATTGGTATTGTGCTAACGTCTTTGGATGTAGGGAAACAGGTTGGAGGGATCCAACTGGATTCCTCACTAATATTATTATTTGCAGATATTTGTTGTATATGTTGTTATCATATTTATATATGATATTGAATGTTGTGATGGACTAATTGGTGCGTTGCATCATCGGGTTCAATTTTAAAGTTTAAAAATAAACGATTTTTACGTTAAAAGGGATTTTGAAGTGATTTTTGGAAAGTATACGATTTATTAAATTTTGAATTTATTTATCTTAAATAAATAAAGGTTATAAATTTAAAGTTATGAAAATTTTAAATTGTGAAATATAACTGAAAGGTGATTTTGAAATAAATAGTTAAGTAATTTATAAAATAGTTTAAGTTTGGATTTCTTTTGAATTATTAAAAATGAAGTATATAAAAGATGTACAGAATTGATATTTATCAATTAAAAGTATTGGAATTTTAAAACGAGTTTTTATAAGTGTTAGATAGAAAATTTATAGAATTATAAATTGTGAAAATATGAAGTTTATAGATTTATAAAGTATGAAGTTATAAAATGAATGAAATTGTATAATAAAAGATTATAAGAAATTCACTTAGAAATTGGATTTTTGCCTTTAAATGGAATATTTTGTCAAATTGATTTATAAAGAAGATTTATAAATAAAAGTTGTTGTAAAAGAGAAATAGAATTTATAAACGTGTTTATAAATTCGGAATCAATTGAATTTGATAAATTAAATATAGAAGGTTATTAAAGGAAATATATTCGCGATTTTGGATAGCGAATTTTCCTTAAATTGAATGTGTAGAAAAGACTGAAATTTGGTTAGTGAAGTATATTCACGATTTTGGGACAGTGAATATATTGTTAAGTAAAATGGACTTATTTTCGAAGAAGGGATATTAAAAATAAAGTTAAACGTTTTAAAGATGTTTTAAAATGTATTAAGAATCGAAATCATAGATTTCAACATTCATTGTTGAAATAGACGTTTTCGAGGAATAAGGAAATGATGGACTATAACACTGTTGTTATAGTAAATGATTTCCGAAAGGAAATGTTTTGATGTAGTATTGGGATTTATATATCTATCTTAATTCTGAATCCCTATACTAGTGATTTTGAGTCGTCGTAACGATGTTTTACGTAACATTCGTTTTGACTCAAATAAATGTTGTGAAAGTAAATGATTTCCTTAAAGAATGAAATGTATACTTAATATTGATTTAAGTATAGTGAATATTTTCAAATGTTGAAAATAAATAGTTTTGTGAATTACTTATTTTAAATAAGTATGGAATTGCTTTTCCAATATGAAACGAAGGGTTTGAAACTTTATCTTTTAAAGATAATTTGAAAAGTGAATATTTGAAATTTGTTTTCAAACGGTTAAGTGTGGAAATTTTATATCTAGTAAAGATATTTTGGAAAAGAAATAATTTGGAAAATTATTTGGAATCTGATGATGTTGCGCATCTTTATTGATAGTTAAATAACCGACTATCAATAATTACCTTGAATAGGTATTTGTTGTGAATTGGATGAATTTGAATGCCACACTTATTTTTAAATAAACGCTCACTATTCGGGTTAGCCGGGAAAGGACCATGGGGTCGTATAACCCATTCCGAATATGTGATACGTCGTTATGAATTGCATTCGAAGACCGGTGTTGAAGACCGGATATTTTTGAAAACGGAAGGATTACCGTCGAGTTACTCTACATCGGCTGATCTCCGGTTTAGAGGTTTTATCACCCTTAGTGACGGGAAGTCCGGACGTGATTAGAAATTTATCCGGATATGCAAGGGCTTCGTGAGATGTGCCTTCGGTTCTGTTCGATCCCGGAACAGACTTGTATGGATTGTGTGTCTGACGTTACAAATTTGAGATATAAAGCTGATTTCTTTCAAATACATTTCTGTTGGTGGCGGAGAATTTATTCTCTTAGCTTAACACCCTTCTCTGAGACGTACGAGCTCAGAGGTTATGTAGTTGAAATTTATCGGCGATATATCCCAATTTGGTAACGTGGCATACTGAGTGTTGCTGTGAAATGATCAGTGTTTGATCATTTGTGATATGATCATTTGTTTGATCTTATATCTTTGTGATCATAGGTTGATCATTTTGTTTAACCCGAAGCATGGCTTTGTAGAAAGCGTAGCTTTGTGGACGAGACTTCGTCGAGCCTCACACCCCGGAAATGGTCGAAACAGGAAGGATGCGGCAAGGTTCTAGGGAGTAGCGCCCCTTAGTGTATGTCATTCCTTCTGGATAAAGGTGGTATCATGGTATGGAGCCCAGATACTTAACCTCTGTGGTTGCTGCAAATTTATTACTTTGTGGTTGTTGCGAATCGGGGATCCTCGGGAAGATCGGTGACGATCGGGGGATGACATACGCGTGTCAGTAGTTACCTATTTTTGCAGAGGTAACCCGGCCTTGTGTTGGCAGAGATCTAACCGTAATGTTAGGTTATTTCTCGGGTCGTCTATTCCAGGGACGTACCCATCGTGGAAAAGGATGTTCCTTAGCCTGACCATTTGTTGGAAATCCAAACTCCAATACGTGACTTGTACGGTTTTAGTTGTAGAACCTGCCATCTAATATGGCAGCTATAGCAAGCATACTATAATGGTACCTATGTTGGCTAAGATTTATATTCTACTTTCGAAATATTTTCTACACTATGCACTAATAATAATATCAAAAAGAATTTGATTTTTTTGCGTAGTAAGCATCTTTGACTATCATAAGAAGAAATCTCCTCCAAGTCTGCGTTTGCATTGTGTGTGTGGCGGGAGGTCTTATGATAGTTTCATTTTCCAAAAGCATTGCGAATTGACTTTAAAATTCTCTGCTATTTATTTTAAAGATAAATAACTGTTTTACGATCTCACACCAGTAACCATGACTGACTCGGAGTTTATTGTTCCCTTCTAAACTCTGGGTGCCCACCAATTTCCACACGGGCAGCCTAGAGTTATATTATCAGGATATTCTGGATATTCTGGAGCTTTGGAAGAAAGCTGGATGGCGAGACGTATATCTGTAATTATTTATTTATTCCGCTGTGTATTCTGTATGAGGACAAGTTATATAACTGTCCATTGTTGTATATGACTCTGATGATTGATGTATGTATAAACTGATATAGTTCTTTGTTTTAAAAGACTAGTGTTATCTATTATATATTGTTCCGCTGCGATGTGTAAGATTCTGATATTGTTTTCTGTTTCTATTGTTGTTCTGTTGTTCTTCTCTTCTTCTTCTACTCTTTTCTTCTTCTTCTACCTTTTTCTTTTTCTCAAAACCCTCACTATTGGAGTTTCCGGCACTCGATTTCTCGGCAGTCGATAAAGTGAGTATCGATGTCGAATTTTCGAAAGTCGAAAATTTCGGTACGTGACATAAGTTAGATGTACCGTCATTGCTCACATCGCATTTACCGATGAATATCCTTTGGAATTATCTCCAAATGTGATAGATCCTTCATCCGAGTAGATAATGTTTGTCAGCATATCTTTGTTTCCTATCATATGTTTTGAGCAACCACTATCAAGTATCCACTTCCCACTTTTCTTAGTTGTTATATCGTCAAATGAAGCCATAAAGCACACATTGGCTTGTTCGATGTAACTTTCATTGTCACCATCTGATGAGGAAGACGATTCTGAATCATCCCATGTAATAGAGAATTCTTGCTTCTTCTTATATTTAACCCTTTTATTCTTGAACCTGTCTTTCTTTCGATCAGGATAGTCCTTCTTTATGTGACCCTTTTTGTGACATTCATAACATTCGAGATTTGAAGCCGGTGGTTTGTTGGTGTTGTCTCTCCTGTTGTTTCCAAATTTCTAGTTCTTTCAAAAAAAAATTAAAGTTCTTAACAATAAAAGCCATGTCATCTTCATCTTCCTCTGAATCTTCTTGCTCAGCTTGGAATGCTATGGTCTTTCTGTCTTATGCTTGATTTCTTTTTGCCTGCAAGTTCACTTCGTACGACATGAGATTTCCTATTAACTCTTCAGGTTTTATGGTAGAAATATCACTAGCTTCTTCTATAGCTAAGACTTTCCGTTCCCATTCATTCGTTAAAGAGTTTAGGATTTTAGAGACAATATCAAAATCAGTGTATTTTTCTCCTAGTGCCAATAGTGAGTGATATATGTCTTGAAATCTAGAATACATTTCATTTATAGTCTCATCCTGTTTCATTTTGAAATTTTGAAATTCGTTTTGAGCATAGATATCTTGCTTTGTTTAACTTTGTTTTTTCCTTATTGTGTTAACTTTAAGAGCTCGCCAAATTTCATAAGCTGTCATACACATGCTAAGTCTATTAAATTCATTCTTATCTAAAACACAAAATAGCATATTCATAGATTTTGCATTTGAGGTAGCATCTATCTTTTGTGTGTTTGACCATTGTGCATATGGTGTGGTTGGTATAACATATTCATCCCGAGTTATTTTCCAACTTTCATATCCATTTGCCTGCATATAAATTCTCATGCGAGTTGACCATTAATTGTAATTCAAAGCGTTAAATAGTGGTGGTCATGTAGTGGATTGAGCTTCAATAAAACTAGTGTTATTTTCCATATTATTTGAATATCAAATAACTGTGTTATGGTTATAGGATGACCTTGCTCTGATACCAATTGAATGTGACTAAGGATCGTGCAATATGGAATATTAACTAAACTATTTACTTATGCGAAATATAAATATAAAAGCAAAATAATAAAGTAAATGACACTAGAGATTTTTATACTAGTTTGAACTTCCCGTTCTACATCCAGTCCCGGACTCCTTTTGGAATTTAACTATCAACCCTCACTTAACCCGAAGGAATAGGTATTACACTGCCTGAGCAACTGAATGGGACTTCAACCACCTAAGCAACATAATAATACATCAACCGCCTGAGCAACCAAACAGGACTTCCAATACAAATAGTAGAAATGTTTCTGACTGAGTATGCTCTTGAATAGCACTGATAAGTCAATAACTTACACCCTTTCTATAATCTTCTCCTTTGTGGAATATCGTGTAATTTGTAAAAATAAAAAGTTTATTAAATCATTAATGAAGTTTGCTTGAATGAACAAGTGATTAGAATGAAGTATTGAATGTTTAGATAGCCAGATAGTTCAGAATATAAGAATGAGAATTATAATGAATATTGGTGATTAAAACAATGGATTTCTTGGCTATTTATGGTTAAGAGTTGCAAGCGTTCGTGAAATGTAGCCATGAAAGGACATATAAGCAAATCTTGAATCAAGAGGTTTTTCTATTCACTGAATTGAAGTGTCCTTTTAAAATATAGCCGTTATGAAGATTTAGCCGTTTGAATAGCCCGAATCAACCAGCTGAATGGATTAAAAATTGATGCAGCAAGGAAACGGCTCAAAAATGACTCAATCCAGCCGGCTGAATATGCAAGGTCAGCCGTTTGAATATTCAAAGTAAACTATGCACATGCACTTCAGTCGGCTGACTATAGCTATTCAGTCGGCTGAATTATGTGTTTTCTTGCATATCAAAGAATGTTTTGAAAAACATTAGCATATAAACTATGTTTTGAAAAACTTTAGCATATGAGCATTGTTTTGAAAAACTTGAAATTGCGTGTGCATGCATACACCACATCGATGAGATTTTAACATGAATTCACTACTTAACTCAGACCTTAGACTAAATATTTTGCTGATGCTTCAATCCGGAATCTGGTCAGCAAATTGTTAGACTATTTCTCGAGTAAAAACAATACTTCTCCTGCAAGTATGGTTAGTTCATATAATATTACTTATATAGTTGTTGCAATCAGAACATCATAATGCTAGGTTTTAACAGATGGATTTCTTTTCGAAGACTCTAACTTGCTTTGATTCAAAGCTCGTCATGTTCGACACAAAACCTACTTTGGGGGGCAAGTGTTATCCGACATTTTGACCCAGCTATACCCGAACCGACTGAATAAGTTAGACTCGACTATCATCAAGGTCAGTAGCCCAGAGAGATGATTGTGAGGTCCAGAAATCAACTGCATGTAATGATACGAAGTGACGATCAACCGAGACCAAGTGATACTCTCTAGAATAATCTAAGTACAGAGGAGTACATTCCAGGCAGAGGATCGGTGCCTATTCCTTTCCCTCGGGGATCGGTACATATCCTCACTTTTTGTCCCAAACTGGGTGAGATCAAAATAGAGTGACAAAGAAAGCCCCACGAGGCTACATTTCAGATCTCAAGTTGTTTGGAGTTTGTATGCTTAAGTTATGGGCAAATTACTTCACCTAAGACAGGGATCATATAAAAGGGATCTGATCGTATCCAACACAACAATGAAACTCAATGGGAAACGATCGATATCTCAAAATATAGAAGTCTAATACACTTGAAACTTTGGGAATAAGAAGAAAGGACCCTAGGGAGTCCACCCTAGGGATCGCACCCCAAAAAGCACAATAAAGATGGACCAACCCTCTTCCCTCTAGAGGGATTGGCCTAATTCAGACTACACAACACATTGCAACAATGATTGATCAATAACTCAACATCTACAAGTCCAATTGACATGAAACTTGGAGTACAACCATAATACAACACAGAGAAGCTCCCATAGAGATCGCAGCCCCCAACTCCTCCAAAATAGGAATCAGCCCCAATCCCTATTTCTTGGGATTTGGGCAATGCGATTCCTCTTGTAGGCCCATATGTATCTGGAGAGCCATCTACCGAATTTTTAGGGAGATATTTCGCCGTCTTACCCTATAAATATAGACTTGATTGTTCATTTTCAAGACATTTCGTTGTTTGTTGCTTTGTATTCTTTTGTAACTAAGGATTTTCATCCGATCCCTATTGTACTCAGTTTGAAAAGTGATTAATAAAGCCGTCTCTTCAAAGTAGACGCAGGCAAACAATGCTGAACCACTATAAATCGCCGTGTCTCTGTTATTTGCTTATTTCTTATTACTTTATTGCTATATTCTCTCTGTTTATATTTATTATTCTTCATTTATTTTTCTACAAAATCTCTATTGGGTGTTTGTGTCAATTTTTGGTGCAAACAGAAATGTTCCAAATGAGAGATTATGCATGGCTCAGTAAAAGGCCAAGTACATCACCTTGAATAGGGCCATAATAAAATCAATGTATATACATAGTAAATGCACAAATTTATAACCAAGTTGAAGGGTGATTTCAAATGTTGAGAACCCCATAAAATTGTTATGATAATAATATCGTGATATAGTTCATAACAGAACATAAAGCTCACCGAAAGTTAAGTGACATACTCCGAATTATTCCATATGATAAAGGTAGTTTATCGATGTTAGAGAGAGTTGATTGACTTATTAGATAATTGAAACTTAATAACATACCTGTTCATTAAGGGACTGACCCAATTGGTTTTGAAGAAACCGCTTAAATATGTTGGTATAAGATTCCATAGTTGTCCTCAAGTGCAAGTGGGAGATTGATAGAGTTAGGAGTATGCTCTAGGGGTAATTATGTAATTAGTTACATAAATCTAACTCGATAGCCAATCTTGTTCGAAACAAAAGGTGTTTTCTTTCTATTATATACTTGATTAATGTGTTGTATTAATTATATAATTTAATTAAAAGTGTATTTAATTGAAAATCCATAAATGGTATGTTTTGTGATAATAGTTTTAAAATGTAGTAACCATGAGCAATTTATCACAATGAAAATAAACATAATGTTTTAAATATTCCTAGTCAAGATGTATCAAGACTAGATATCGATGCATCCGTTGAGATTAATAGTACGTAATGCTCTTCAAATGTTGGAAGTGTATTACTCATGAATATTGGGAGCACCAAGTTGTTACATACTGATAGTTGTTGGATAACAATGGAATGGCTCACTCGATAGTTTTCTTTTGGTTAATTAATAAGGTCAAACAGAAAATATCGAAATGGCTAATTTACACAATTCTCTTAACTTGAAAATACCGTTGATCTTCAATATGAAAGCTCCACTTTGATTATAGTTAAATCATGACACAACATCCATCGAACGACTATAATTAGGTCGAGTGGAAGTATCAGAAGTGAAACACTATTTAAGAGAGGGTTCGTCTCTTTAGTTATATGGGGTTAGCATTATGGTCAACTGAAGTCAACTCAAAATCAAAATCTCTGGCCAATGTACTTCGGTTGGTAGTAATTATTATTATTGAATCAAGGACTTTGTATTTGGACTATATAGTAGAATATGAACAATATTGGAATTTTGACCATTACCAAATTCCATAAGTTCAAAGTGATATAGTTTTGACGAAAAGAATAGTGTAAATAATTGTCACTACCAGGTAACGCTTAAATAAGTAAATTTAGATTTTACCAAAAAGATGTGTAAGCGATAAATTCGGCCAAAATTTCATTCCACTAGCTAGGGTGATGAATAAACGTTAATATTCAAATAGATCAATATTAATCGCTGGCAGAATTTACACATACGAGTCGCACAACCATATTGATAGATTCTCCAAAATACCACATGATTTAAATTACTTATAAGTTGTTGTAAATTAATTAAATTAATTAATCTTTTTGAAAAATATTAATTATTTATTTATTTGATGTATTGAATGCCATTAGCACTTTTTTTAATGTAATTAGCATTTACTTAAGTGCGTATATAAAGTTGTATATGTACAAATCGATATAAGATATCGATGAGCATTTAAATTTGATTTAAATATAACTATTTGCTAAGTGTTATTGAACAAATTAAAGTGCCATAAAACCTCTTTTATTACAATCCATATAAAGAAAAGGAGGCTTGAAATCCAATGGTTTGATCTAGAAATGAAGGGAGGAGGTTAAGAAAGGTTACCTATGTAAATACCTTACCTTTCATTCACTTTCCTATCTTAATCGTTCTCTTTCAAAACTCTAGCCACCATATTCCTTTTCTAACATTCATGGCCAAAAATCAAGGGAAAATAAAAGAAAAAATTCTAACGGTATCCAATTAAATCAATCAAATAAAAGGTGGTTCTCCTTTTGCAATCCTACGAGACTGAATTAGATTTAGATCTAAAAGCGCCTATCAATCAAGGTGCATTCAAGGGCAACATCTATTAGGTATGATCTATTCTATTTTATGTGTATATTTTTCATGATGTTGTAGATCTATTTATTTGATTATTTTGAAATTTTTTGATATGCATTTGTTGTCCATCTTTAATTTGTATACATATAGATCTGAAATTTTTGAATTTGTTGATTTGAATTGGATCTGAAAGTAATAACAATGGTTTTGATTATTGATTCTTATTATTTTCTTTATGTTGATGTTGGTGTTAGTTTAGATCTGAATAGAATAACTAATTAATTATTATATTTATTTAATTATTTGAATGCCAATGGTAATTTCATTATTTCATAATTAGTTTTATGTTTCAAAACATATATATGTATGTATATACATGTGTTTGTATTAAAATTAATTTGAAAACTATTATAAAATGAATATTTAGAAAACATTTATATATGTACACACACATATACATATCTAGACATTAATGGAGATTTATTTTTAATGTAGAAATTTACATTTATCAACGTTCTATTTTGTTTGATAAATTTTACTTTATTATTGCTTATAAAATATCTACATTTTAACTTACTTTAAATTATTTGCAAATAAACATTGGCTACGTTTGGATTTATAGATTAAAACACATTTTCAAATTGTTTTACTAAATCAAATCATTGCATATTTTGGAAATAAATCCTGAATTCAAACCAGTCGACTTAGTTGAATCAATCTAGAGTAATTAAGGGATTCATTAAAATACAGACACATACACATATATATTTATATTAAGTATATTTAAATATATATATATGTGCACTCATATAATAATATAAAATGTTTTGAACGACCAATGTATATACAAAGGGAGAATATGTCTGTTGTGATGTAAATCCCAGCACTGAAACATGTATGCATTAAATATGTACACAATATGATATATTGCACTTACCAAATATATATTAAAGTATATTTGGATATAATCCCAATATACGCTAAGTATAAAGTTTGTTATCTATGTCATTTAATTAATCCATCAATCATTCAATTGAAAAGTTTTCTCTGTAGTTAAAACCACATATCCCCTTATTAATTTTAAATAAGTTAAGAGAAGGAAATGAAATGTTTCCTTCTCTAATTAAATATAATAAGTAACGTCACACACAAATATATATAAGAGTATATTTGATATACTCTAATTTATGTAAACATTAAATTCATGTAAATCTTAGAAAAAGGATTTTATTTTAAATTATTTTAGATTGACTCAGAAATCCCCTTTGGACTTCATATGCCAATAGATCCTAAAGAAAATATTTTGAAATTCACACTTTAACTTCGCTACGTGTTGGTTCAGTTCCTTCGCTCCACCACACCATTATATTATGGAGTGTAGGATGAAGTAATCTGAGAGATAATCTTAATACCTTTTAAGTATTGTTGGACTTCCTGTCCAACGTACTCATCTCCTCGATCAGATCGAAGAATCTTTATCATACAGTTCATTTACTACAATTTTGTACTCAATAAATTTTTCATAGTCATCAGATTTGTTCTTCATAACATACACATATCCTAGTTTTATGAAATTACGAGGAAAGGTTACAAAGTAAGAATTGTTATCCTTGGTGATTATAGGCGTCGAGCTACATACATCACTATAAACTATCCTTAAGAGTTCATCAACTCTTTCATTTCTCCCACTGAAGGGGTGTTTGGTCATTTTTCCTTGGAGATACGACTCACACTTGTCAAATGATTCAGAATCAAGTGATGGGAGAAAGCCTCGGTTTTTAGTTTTTATAGTAATTTCTCACTAATATAACCTAGCCTACAATGTCAAAGATAAATATCATTTATATTGTTAGAAGAACTATTCATAGAACATGCATAATTAGTATTGATCACATAAATGCCATTTTCAAGAATACAACCGCAGATTTTATTTTTATTCAAACTAATGTTCATAACATTATTCGCATAATGAAATATATATCCAATCTCAAACAGTCTAGAAATAGAAATAATTCCACAAATAAAGTCTTTTACAAAATAGCAACTATTTAATATCAATACTAATCCACTAGGCAAAAACAAATTATAATCTCTTATCATCGTTGCATCTATGATAGGTTCATCATCAACTTGGAGCCTCATCTCTCCTTCTTCCACGTAGTGCCAGTTCCTAAGCCACTGTAACGAATTACATATATATGCTCCAGATTCTGTATCTAAAACCCAAGATGTTTTATTGGTTAGAAAACACTTTTCAATCATCAATGTATCTGCCGGAGTTACAAAATCATTCTGGACAATTCCTTTTCCAGTGACCTTTCTGTGGCAGTTGCATTCACCCTTATTATTGGACTTCTTACTTCTCTTATTATTCTTACCTTTTCTTTTTCCGCTTCTTCGACCCTTTCGAAGATGGTGCACCACCCTTTATAGGAAGCACAACCCTTGGATCCATTGTTGCAGACTCGGCCAACCTCAACATATTAAAGAGCTCCATGGGATTCACATTCAACTGGTTCATATTATAATTCAATATGAACGATTCATACTGAGGTGTAAGAGAACCAAGGATCAAATCAGCTTGTAATTCATTGCTTATTCGTACATCCAACTATGAGAGCCTATCAATGTGGTCCTTTATTATTACTATGTAATCAACCACCTTCTCTCCTTTAGTCATTTTGGTATTGAATGACTTCTTTGTAAGCTCGTACCTTATAGAATGTGATTGTTCACCAAACAGGGCCTTGAGACTATCAAATATATCAAGGACAGACATCTTTTCATGCCACATCTTCACTGGCTTGTCTAACGTAGACATCATGAAAACTTGGGCGATCTCTAAGTCTGAAACTCAATTCTCATAAGCAAGTCTAAGTTCGGGGTCCATATCATTAGCATATTATTCTTTAGGTTCGCATGTAATAGTCAATCAAAGACACTTGTAAGTCAATGCTATCTTAATTTCTCTTTGTCAATGCAAGTTTTAATTGGTAGATTATTAGGACAATCCTATAATAGATGTTCTAATAATATTATTAAGGTTAATCTTTATGTTTCATTTTACTAACAAGCTCCTACCAGCCTTTTATGTTTTGCCAAATCCTAAGTCAAAACATAGAAGTATTTCAACTTCACTAGTAGATGTCAGGACTCCTCCATCGTGGAATTTTTACTTTGAGTTTGCTCAAAAAGTCATAGCTCCATGGGCGATGGATAACTTCTTATCGGTTGTACCTTATACAACTCCTAACCCATGGCACCATATCCTAATTTCACTTCGACCACGAGTTTGCTCAACAAATCAAAATGAAATTATTCACTCGTACCTACCATATCACGACGGCCTATGTATAGTATATGTACCTTTGGTTTGCTCAAAATTACATATAGTTACCTTACCTTTTTTATTCAATACATTAATAATACTACACATAACATCCCCATCTTGAGTTTGCTCAACAACAAGGAGCATGAAAGTAATTTACTAATATATATATATATATAGCAGAGGACAACATTATACTAAAAATTCATAATCTTCAATATTTTGTATTGAGTGATATCGACTTATGGAATAATGTATTTCTTATGAAATACCCTCGTGATTCAAGTGTCGGACACATTGGGAATCACGGTATGTGTACATTTACGTATGTATTTATTTCTTAGGTCTATTTAGAGTTTCTGAATGTTCCAACGTTAGTTTATACATTCATATGATATAAGTTGTATTATTATGTAGCATTTATATTTTAATTAGCTTATATATTAATCTTATGTATAATAATTATATTAGTTAAGTTTTTAATTAATTATTTGCTTAATTTAATAAACTACATTGAATATTTATATATACCATAACCTTTATAGTGACACACACAGATATATGTATGTATGTATTATGATATATTAATCAAATTTTAATTAATTTATTTAATTAAACTATTTTAATTAAATTTATCAATTTCATAAAATTAATTTATACATACATGTATACTTATATCGTCTTAAACATTTCAAGGCAAATAACATATATCACTATATATTACACATGCATATATGTTTCTTATTTAATTAATTTAATTCTTTTATTAATCTTATTAATAAACTTAATTTGGAAATTAATTTATATTTATTTTCAAACATTTTGAATTTTTTATTATATTATAACTTTTATAATTGTTAGCAACCAAATTGGTCGCAAACACCTAACAATAGATTTATGTAGAGGAGTAAATGAAGAAAAACAATATTAAACTAAGGAAATGATTAAACTAATAACAGATGAAAAACAGTAATCAGAGACACAAAGATTTATAGTGGTTCAGCGTTGTATGCCCACGTCCACTATGAAGATTATCCTTTATTAATCATTTCTAAATCTGATTACACCAGTAGGAAATAACAAACACTTGATTACAATAGAGTCTAGAGTAACAAGCAACGTAAAAGATCCTCAAAATGACCCATTATGCCAGTATTTATAGGTGAAGATGACCACCAATCTCTTTGAAACTTCGGCTGAAGGACCCTCTAATCCACATGGGTCCACCAGAGGGATTGCTAAGCCCAATTCCCAATGAGGAGGGATCAGTACCGATCCCTTCATTGGTCAATTTTTGGGCAACGATCCCTATGGTAGCTTCTCTATACTATAATATGTTTGTCCTTCAATTTTCATGTCTTGCTTGATCTTTGGTTTAATATAATTTGCGCACTGCTTTCTATCGATCCTTTCCTTGAGATACCTGCAGATCCTTCCAACTTTATCCTTGTGATATGCGATCCCTAGGATAGGTTCCCTAAGATCCATTTACCTTGCCCTCCATATTTCTTAGGCTTTGGACATATAGATCCTGAGATATTGCTTGTTGTATGCGTGAATGCATTTGATTCTTGATGGATGTCGATCCGTCTTCATCTAGCATACCAAACCCTCTAATGTGTCATGCTATGCCCAACCCTTTCATTCATTGAGCCATATTCTATATTTTGAGCATCCTACATCGTACATCTATCAAATCCATTCATTTCTAACTTCATATAATCATCTGTACTGGACTTCCGGTCCATACAATTATCATTTTGGAATCATCAGCTTTGATGGCAGTTGGATCTAACTCGTGCAATTAGTTCGATATATCCGGGCTAGAATGCCAGGTAACACTTGCTTCCCAAAGTACGTCTTGTGATTAACATGACGTGCTTTGAATGACTAAGAATGAGATCTGTAACGTATCGGGTTTTGCCCGCTCGAAAATCGACATCCGTACTTCACATTGTACTAGAATGCCGCAGATTCGACCGTTCAAATCCGATTCGCCGGAGCTATAACACAATTAAGTAAATAACACAGCGGAAGAAAAGAATAATACATTGATATATAATATCTGATACAACAGAGTGATACAATGAATATCAATATACATCAGAGATATGATACAAGAAATAGCAGCGGAAAAGAAAAGATAACAACAGCAGCGGAACAATATCAATAGAAATGATAACTCCAAAATGATCTTCAGACAAGAATGAATCCACAACTCCAAGATAAGCAACTCCGATGAATGAACTAGCTCCAGATAATCTACTAAACCTGAATATCTGAAAAGAAACCCAACTCTAGACTGCTCGTGTGGAAAATTATGAGCACCCAGAGTTTAGGAAGGGAACAATAAACTCCGGATCAGTCATGGGACTGGTGTGAGCAACAAAAACAGTTTATCTTTAAACAACAACAAAAGGATTTTAAACATTGAAATCCGCAATGCTTTTTAGAAAATGAAACTACCATAAGACCTCCCACCACACACACAATGCAAACGCAGAATTGGAGGAGATTTCTTCTTATGATAGTCAAACATGCTTACTACGCAAATCATTGGATATTATCATTAGTGCATAGTGTAGAAAAACATTTCGAAAGTATACTATTAATCTTAGCCAACATACGACCAGTATCGTATGCCTACTATAGCTACCATCTAAACAGTGGTGACCACCGTACGTAAATGGCAGGTTCTACAACTAAAACCGTACAAGTTCCTTATTGGGAAATGGATTTCTAACAAATGGTCAGGCTAAGGAACTTCCTTTCCGCCGCATGGGATCGCCTCTGGCGGGACGTCCCGAGAGACAAACTGCTCTCTGCCAAACAAGGCCGGGTTACCCCTGTAACAGGTAACTCACGAATATGCCACCCCCCAATCCTTTGGGACCTTTATCCGAGGCGCCTCTAAACCAACATCACACATAATAAAGTGTATCCACATGAGTAAGTATCTGGGCTCCATACCATGATACCACCCCTTTCCAAAAGGAAATGACATACCCTAAAGGGCGCGACCCTCATAACCTTGCCGCAACATTCCTGTTTCGACCATTTCCGGGTTGTGAAGCCCTGACGAAGTCTCGTCCACAAAGCTACGCTTTTTTCAAAAAGCCACGCTTTGGGTCAACAGATGATCAACCTATGATCACAAAGATAAATGATCAAACAAATGATCATATCACAAATGATCAAACACTGATCATCACACAGCAACACTCAGCATGCCACATTACCAAATTGGAAGTATATCGCTGATAAATTTCAACTACATAACCTCTGAGCTCGTACGTCTCAGAGAAGGGTGTTAAGCTAAGAGAATAAATTCTCCGCCACCAACAGAAATGTATTTGAAAGAAATCGGCTTTATATCTCAAAGTGTAATGTCAGACATACAATCCATACAAGTCTATTCCGGGATCGAACAGAACCGAAGGCACTTCTCACGAAGCCCTTGCAATTCCGGATAATTTCCAATCACGTCCGGACTTCCCGTCACTAAAGGTGATAAAACCTCTATATCGGGGATCAGCCGATGCAGAGTAACTCGACGGTAATCCTTCCGTTTTCAAAAATATCCAGTCTTCAACACCGGTCTTCAAATGCTATCCATATACGACGTATCACATATTCGGAATGAGTTATACGACCCAAAGGTCCTCTCCCGGCTAAACCGAATAGTGAGCGAAATATTTAAAAACATATGGATATGAGATTCAATTAAGTCACAACTTATTACCCAAAACTTTCCATTTGAATGGTTAAAACAAATTACCATTTACATCTTTTTAAACAAAAAGATTCATTTCAACAACCCTCAACGGTTTAAACAATTTTCACACTTTAATCTTTTAAACAAAAGATTCATTCACAGATTTTCCAAATTAATTCCCATTTCAATTTGATTAACTCGTTAAATCTTCAAATCAAAGATTTAACTTAAAGTTTTCAAAACAATTCCATTTCAAATGATTTAAACCAATCATTATTTTAAATCTGTTAAAAATAAACAGATTCAAATCATAGCTTTCAAAAAAAGAATTCATTCATAACTTGGAAAACCATTTTTCAATTCAATCTTGAAATTCCTTTAACAAAATTAGAATTTCATTGCTTATCTGAAGCTTTTATCTTTTGAAAACAAATGGTTTCATTTCAGAAAATTTGATTTATTCATACGAGTTAAAGTCTTTGGGTTAAATCCAAATTCTCAAAATTTCACTTTTAAATGGTTTAAATTCAGATAAACACATTTATAACATTTTCAATCCCTAGTTTCAAATCATAGGATTCAATTTCAAACTTGAATTCAAATCTAAATCAAATTATTTAAATTTTCATAACTCGATTAAGTTATTCAAAATAACTTTTATCTTTGAAATTCCATTTCAAAAGCTTTTCACTTTTAACCTCAATTTCCAATTTCAAAATCAATTGAAATTAAAATTTCAATTTCAAATACATCAAATTTAAATTATCTGTGACTTAACTGATTTCCACGTGAAATCCATATTTGTGTGTGTAAAGGTGTAGTCCAGGGGTTTCACACACAATAGTGCAACAACATACAATCATCATATATCAGAATACAGAAATATAATTCGATAAGCGGTATAAGAACAACGCTTATCGTTCATTCATAGATCATAGATATATATAAATTTCAGATAAATAAACTACAGTAAAGATTACACACAAATCAGAATATATCACAAAGCATCATAGATCAGAATATCAAACAATTCAATCATCCAATCAAATCCAAATATTCATAAGTAAGGTCAGTTAATTATCTGATTTATTCAAATTTGATTAATTACTTATGAATTTCTAATCCGGATTAATTAACATTAATTAATTACAAACCATTTTAATTAATTATTCTTTAATTATTAAAAATTTAACCTTTAATTATACTAATTAATTAACCCTTAAATAAATTACCATTTAATTAATTATTCTTAATTAATTAAAATAAGTGATTATTCTTAATCACTTAATCAACTTTAACCCTTAATTTATTCCTTTTAACTAAGTAATTATCTTTAATTATTTTCAGTAGTTAATTAACTTTTTAACTTAAATTAATTATCTCAAATTACCTTGATTAACTTATTAACCATTTAATTATAAATAAATTCTTAACCACTAATTTATTTGATTTTAAATTTCAAATCTTAAAATTTCTTTACAGATTCTCAATCATCTTGCCGTTTTTCAAATCAAAGCTGGTATCTTGCATTTGAACAAAACTGTTTATATTCAAAAATGTTTGCCTTTCACCAATACTAAAACTTGAGTAAACCATGCATCCTGTTCGAGCCAAACCCGGGTCCTCTTCGTCACTTCCCCGCGTCTGTTCCTCTCTTCTTCTCCCTGTACTTATCTTCTGTTCTTTTAACTTAAGTTATAAATCAAAGTATCAGTATTCACCCAAGCGAACTCAAATGGAAACCCGAAGTGATCACATTAATTCCTCGAGAACGACTCGCGACCCAAGACATTCGACATCGCTGACACCAACGCTTCGCCGTACACGTGCACGTCGACGCCACTGAACTCAGGCGAACGACATTACCTCCGGAAAGTCACAAAACTCCCATAGACTCGGAAACCAAATTCGATTAATCGCCAAACATTCGAAATCGAAAAAAAGACAGTATGCTCGAAAAAACTGCAACACAACCCACGAACTAAAACACCTCGCCACCGCCGCTCAGTCCACCGGAGCTACCCCAACTCCGTCCACACCACGACAACACACCATTCTTCCATTCCCTTGAACATCACGAAGCTCGATCAAACAGTGGAGACGAACTCGTCTCGTTTTCCGACCGTATCACAATCGAGCCTTAAACCCTAAATTGGATTCGTCCAACCAATTCATGTATTAGAAAATTTATTCAACAATTTTTCTGATATCCTTAGTGTTCAAACTTGCTTCCAGCATAACCTTATCATTTAAAATCAATTTGATCATCAGGAAATGGTTTAAATGCAAGAACTGTTCAACTACAAACTGCTCGTGAATTACGAATCTAAAAATCATCAAACTTGGCTTAAAATTCCTATCTTCTAATGCCGATTCGTATTATATAATCGAATCTCAAAATTTCGACACTCGAACTTTAACAAAAATTTAGATTTCCTCTGTAAAAATCAAGTTTTTTTCATACTGACTGTACTCATGCTTCATGAAACTATTTTTAACTTATACTTCATACTTGAACACTGTTATTTTGCTTTGAAACCCAAGTCTAGTTCTCATTAGATGATAAGGATTTGAATGTTTTCTTGTTTAATACATCCCTGTGATTAAACAGAGAAGGGAAAATGGGAGTCTCAGACAGTTTTGATATGTAAATATATGTAGAGATAAACTGACAGAAATTTATAAGCAAAGGCAATATAAACCATACTCACAATCTATACTAAAACCTGAAGTAAATTTGTTTACTAACAAGGTGAAGTTTGCTCACAGTTTTCAGGAAGGAGAACAGAGGACCTCTGTTGTTTTGAAGACTGCAGAGTTGCTTTCCTCGTTGAATCTGTTTGCTTTGGGTTTCCAGATTTTTATCTTGATCTTTTTAAACTTGCTTTGTTGTTAAATTGAACGATATTGCTTATAGTTTTTCCCTGGTTTCGCCATGTTGTTTTCTTAACCAAGTAGGAATAAGAAAATATACATGTACATATAGAAGAAGATAGTTTGCACAGAGGAAGGTAAGTGTTGTCTGGTACAATATTTTGGGTCAGAGATTTTTTTTCTTTGACTAAAGATTATATTATAAACTGAAATGAAGTGTTACATTTCGGTTGAGATGTTACCAGTTCGTGCTGAGGAGATGGGCATTACATGCTTATGTCCTATCTTGTCTCCAACTATGCTATTTACATTATGTTTGTACAGTTTCCTTTGCTTTGTATAAGCATATTCATATGTACTTTTGCCTTGTATACAAATCTACTTTTGCAGGCTTTGATTTTCTTTGCTTTTTGTTTACATCTTGCTTCATACTTCAAGTATTTTCTTTAATTCTTTTGTACATATTTGTACTGTTTATTTTGTTTTGTTTCCTTCTTTGTTTACAGCCTTGCATACTTATTTATTTGTATTGTTGTATGCATACTTGTATTTTTTTTTATTTGCCTGGCAGCTTTCATCCTTATATTATATTTAACAAATTTACAGACAACATGATATTATGTACTTTTGTTTTGCTTTTCAAACTCTATTTTATATAACTATAAATTTGTTTAAAATATTTGTTCGAAACAAACATTTATTCGTTTCGGGGAAACTCGAATCTATTTACAGATGAATTTTACAATTTTTATTCAAAAATACCATTAATTATAAATTTAATTTAAATTAAAATCTAGGGTCGTTACAAACTTCCCCCCTTAAAAGAATTTCGTCCTCGAAATTTGCCAGGGAGACACAAAGATAGATGAAGAATATTTCATCAAATCGAACTGAATATCTATTCTGCATTTGGCTTACCAAATCAGAATATCAAAATCAAATACGAGAACGAATCTGTTTAACATTTCACAAGATACTCGGGTTATCCAGATCTACGAAGTATGCAGGGGCATCGGTCAGTCCGAAAGGATAACTAACCATCCGTAGAATAAATCGGAATCCCAAAGAATAGACAGATATATGGATACAATTTCAAATTTTCAGTTTTAAACTAAAGTATACCTATTAACCATAACAATCAAAGCAAACAATTCATCCAAACAAACAAGTCTGGCCTATCTGGAGTTTATGTCCCATATTAATATGTCGAATTCCTTCCTGGATCTACCAGAAATTATCGAAGAATTGAGAAAAGATGACGAACAAAAGAGACTGATAGAGAAAAGATTGTTTCCTTGTAGTTACAGAGTATTGACCATTTATAGTCGTATTCCCCTGTCCCCTATCTCGTCCTCTTCTTGCACTCATACTCACTATCAGTGGATAGTAAGAGAATTTATTGAGGCGTACGGACGGATATCTGAGAATTACTCATTCTAGGGTATACTTCACCCTATCTCTAATGAGCTACTTAACGTGTTATACTCCTGAGCTAAAGTTCAACCTTAGCTCTGATACCACATGTAACGTATCGGGTTTTGCCTGCTCGAAAATCGACATCCGTACTTCACATTGTACTAGAATGCCGCAGATTCGACCGTTCAAATCCGATTCGCCGGAGCTATAACACAATTAAGTAAATAACACAGCGGAAGAAAAGAATAATACATTGATATATAATATCTGATACAACAGAGTGATACAATGAATATCAATATACATCAGAGATATGATACAAGAAATAGCAGCGGAAAAGAAAAGATAACAACAGCAGCGGAACAATATCAATAGAAATGATAACTCCAAAATGATCTTCAGACAAGAATGAATCCACAACTCCAAGATAAGCAACTCCGATGAATGAACTAGCTCCAGATAATCTACTAAACCTGAATATCTGAAAAGAAACCCAACTCTAGACTGCTCGTGTGGAAAATTATGAGCACCCAGAGTTTAGGAAGGGAACAATAAACTTCGGATCAGTCATGGGACTGGTGTGAGCAACAAAAACAGTTTATCTTTAAACAACAACAAAAGGATTTTAAACATTGAAATCCGCAATGCTTTTTAGAAAATGAAACTACCATAAGACCTCCCACCACACACACAATGCAAACGCAGAATTGGAGGAGATTTCTTCTTATGATAGTCAAACATGCTTACTACGCAAATCATTGGATATTATCATTAGTGCACAGTGTAGAAAAACATTTCGAAAGTATACTATTAATCTTAGCCAACATACGACCAGTATCGTATGCCTACTATAGCTACCATCTAAACAGTGGTGACCACCGTACGTAAATGGCAGGTTCTACAACTAAAACCGTACAAGTTCCGTATTGGGAAATGGATTTCCAACAAATGGTCAGGCTAAGGAACTTCCTTTCCGCCGCATGGGATCGCCTCTGGCGGGACATCCCGAGAGACAAACTGCTCTCTGCCAAACAAGGCCGGGTTACCCCTGTAACAGGTAACTCACGAATATGCCACCCCCCGATCCTTTGGGACCTTTATCCGAGGCGCCTCTAAACCAACATCACACATAATAAAGTGTATCCACATGAGTAAGTATCTGGGCTCCATACCATGATACCACCCCTTTCCAGAAGGAAATGACATACCCTAAAGGGCGCGACCCTCATAACCTTGCCGCAACATTCCTGTTTCAACCATTTCCGGGTTGTGAGGCCCTGACGAAGTCTCGTCCACAAAGCTACGCTTTTTTCAAAAAGCCACGCTTTGGGTCAACAGATGATCAACCTATGATCACAAAGATAAATGATCAAAAAAATGATCATATCACAAATGATCAAACACTGATCATCACACAGCAACACTCAGCATGCCACATTACCAAATTGGGAGTATATCGCTGATAAATTTCAACTACATAACCTCTGAGCTCGTACGTCTCAGAGAAGGGTGTTAAGCTAAGAGAATAAATTCTCCGCCACCAACAGAAATGTATTTGAAAGAAATCGGCTTTATATCTCAAAGTGTAATGTCAGACATACAATCCATACAAGTCTGTTCCGGGATCGAACAGAACCGAAGGCACTTCTCACGAAGCCCTTGCAATTCCGGATAATTTCCAATCACGTCCGGACTTCCCGTCACTAAGGGTGATAAAACCTCTATATCGGGGATCAGCCGATGCAGAGTAACTCGGCGGTAATCCTTCCGTTTTCAAAAATATCCGGTCTTCAACACCGGTCTTCAAATGCTATCCATATACGACGTATCACATATTCGGAATGGGTTATACGACCCAAAGGTCCTCTCCCGGCTAAACCGAATAGTGAGCGAAATATTTAAAAACATATGGATATGAGATTTCAATTAAGTCACAACTTATTACCCAAAACTTTCCATTTGAATGGTTAAAACAAATTACCATTTACATCTTTTTAAACAAAAAGATTCATTTCAACAACCCTCAACGGTTTAAACAATTTTCACACTTTAATCTTTTAAACAAAAGATTCATTCACAGATTTTCCAAATTAATTCCCATTTCAATTTGATTAACTCGTTAAACCTTCAAATCAAAGATTTAACTTACAGTTTTCAAAACAATTCCATTTCAAATGATTTAAACCAATCATTATTTTAAATCTGTTAAAAATAAACAGATTCAAATCATAGCTTTCAAAAAAAGAATTCATTCATAACTTGGAAAACCATTTTTCAATTCAATCTTGAAATTCCTTTAACAAAATTAGAATTTCATTGCTTATCTGAAAGCTTTTATCTTTTGAAAACAAATGGTTTCATTTCAGAAAATTTGATTTATTCATACGAGTTAAAGTCTTTGGGTTAAATCCAAATTCTCAAAATTTCACTTTTAAATGGTTTAAATTCAGATAAACACATTTATAACATTTTCAATCCCTAGTTTCAAATCATAGGATTCAATTTCAAACTTGAATTCAAATCTAAATCAAATTATTTAAATTTTCATAACTCGATTAAGTTATTCAAAATAACTTTTATCTTTGAAATTCCATTTCAAAAGCTTTTCACTTTTAACCTCAATTTCCAATTTCAAAATCAATTGAAATTAAAATTTCAATTTCAAATACATCAAATTTAAATTATCTGTGACTTAACTGATTTCCACGTGAAATCCATATTTGTGTGTGTAAAGGTGTAGTCCAGGGGTTTCACACACAATAGTGCAACAACATACAATCATCATATATCAGAATACAGAAATATAATTCGATAAGCGGTATAAGAACAACGCTTATCGTTCATTCACAGATCATAGATATATATAAATTTCAGATAAATAAACTACAGTAAAGATTACACACAAATCAGAATATATCACAAAGCATCATAGATCAGAATATCAAACAATTCAATCATCCAATCAAATCCAAATATTCATAAGTAAGGTCAGTTAATTATCTGATTTATTCAAATTTGATTAATTACTTATGAATTTCTAATCCGAATTAATTAACATTAATTAATTACAAACCATTTTAATTAATTATTCTTTAATTATTAAAAATTTAACCTTTAATTATACTAATTAATTAACCCTTAAATAAATTACCATTTAATTAATTATTCTTAATTAATTAAAATAAGTGATTATTCTTAATCACTTAATCAACTTTAACCCTTAATTTATTCCTTTTAACTAAGTAATTATCTTTAATTATTTTCAGTAGTTAATTAACTTTTTAACTTAAATTAATTATCTCAAATTACCTTGATTAACTTATTAACCATTTAATTATAAATAAATTCTTAACCACTAATTTATTTGATTTTAAATTTCAAATCTTAAAATTTCTTTACAGATTCTCAATCATCTTGCCGTTTTTCAAATCAAAGCTGGTATCTTGCATTTGAACAAAACTGTTTATATTCAAAAATGTTTGCCTTTCACCAATACTAAAACTTGAGTAAACCATGCATCCTGTTCGAGCCAAACCCGGGTCCTCTTCGTCACTTCCCCGCGTCTGTTCCTCTCTTCTTCTCCCTGTACTTATCTTCTATTCTTTTAACTTAAGTTATAAATCAAAGTATCAGTATTCACCCAAGCGAACTCAAATGGAAACCCGAAGTGATCACATTAATTCCTCGAGAACGACTCGCGACCCAAGACATTCGACATCGCTGACACCAACGCTTCGCCGTACACGTGCACGTCGACGCCACTGAACTCAGGCGAACGACATTACCTCCGGAAAGTCACAAAACTCCCATAGACTCGGAAACCAAATTCGATTAATCGCCAAACATTCGAAATCGAAAAAAAGACAGTATGCTCGAAAAAACTGCAACACAACCCACGAACTAAAACACCTCGCCACCGCCGCTCAGTCCACCGGAGCTACCCCAACTCCGTCCACACCACGACAACACACCATTTTTCCATTCCCTTGAACATCACGAAGCTCGATCAAACAGTGGAGACGAACTCGTCTCGTTTTCCGACCGTATCACAATCGAGCCTTAAACCCTAAATTGGATTCGTCCAACCAATTCATGTATTAGAAAATTTATTCAATAATTTTTCTGATATCCTTAGTGTTCAAACTTGCTTCCAGCATAACCTTATCATTTAAAATCAATTTGATCATCAGGAAATGGTTTAAATGCAAGAACTGTTCAACTACAAACTGCTCGTGAATTACGAATCTAAAAATCATCAAACTTGGCTTAAAATTCCTATCTTCTAATGCCGATTCGTATTATATAATCGAATCTCAAAATTTCGACACTCGAACTTTAACAAAAATTTAGATTTCCTCTGTAAAAATCAAGTTTTTTTCATACTGACTGTACTCATGCTTCATGAAACTATTTTTAACTTATACTTCATACTTGAACACTGTTATTTTGCTTTGAAACCCAAGTCTAGTTCTCATTAGATGATAAGGATTTGAATGTTTTCTTGTTTAATACATCCCTGTGATTAAACAGAGAAGGGAAAATGGGAGTCTCAGACAGTTTTGATATGTAAATATATGTAGAAATAAACTGACAGAAATTTATAAGCAAAGGCAATATAAACCATACTCACAATCTATACTAAAACCTGAAGTAAATTTGTTTACTAACAAGGTGAAGTTTGCTCACAGTTTTCAGGAAGGAGAACAGAGGACCTCTGTTGTTTTGAAGACTGCAGAGTTGCTTTCCTCGTTGAATCTGTTTGCTTTGGGTTTCCAGATTTTTATCTTGATCTTTTTAAACTTGCTTTGTTGTTAAATTGAACGATATTGCTTATAGTTTGTCCCTGGTTTCGCCATGTTGTTTTCTTAACCAAGTAGGAATAAGAAAATATACATGTACATATAGAAGAAGATAGTTTGCACAGAGGAAGGTAAGTGTTGTCTGGTACAATATTTTGGGTCAGAGATTTTTTTTCTTTGACTAAAGATTATATTATAAACTGAAATGAAGTGTTACATTTCGGTTGAGATGTTACCAGTTCGTGCTGAGGAGATGGGCATTACATGCTTATGTCCTATCTTGTCTCCAACTATGCTATTTACATTATGTTTGTACAGTTTCCTTTGCTTTGTATAAGCATATTCATATGTACTTTTGCTTTGTATACAAATCTACTTTTGCAGGCTTTGATTTTCTTTGCTTTTTGTTTACATCTTGCTTCATACTTCAAGTATTTTCTTTAATTCTTTTGTACATATTTGTACTGTTTATTTTGTTTTGTTTCCTTCTTTGTTTACAGCCTTGCATACTTATTTATTTGTATTGTTGTATGCATACTTGTATTTTTTTTATTTGCCTGGCAGCTTTCATCCTTATATTATATTTAACAAATTTACAGACAACATGATATTATGTACTTTTGTTTTGCTTTTCAAACTCTATTTTATATAACTATAAATTTGTTTAAAATATTTGTTCGAAACAAACATTTATTCGTTTCGGGGAAACTCGAATCTATTTACAGATGAATTTTACAATTTTTATTCAAAAATACCATTAATTATAAATTTAATTTAAATTAAAATCTAGGGTCGTTACAAGATCCATCTAAATTTCTGAACAGTTGCTATCCCTTTATCGAATTGTTTTTTCAAGGCATCAAATTCCTTATTGATTGTCATGATGCTTGGTCGATTTCCAATAATATAAATCCAGTGCTATATTCCGTCAGTTGATATATAAGTTCGGTGCTGCGAGACCAATAAGCTATTGTTATCTCATCCAGCCTCGAACTTGAAATTTTCAGGTTTGACTTCAATTTCTATCGATTTCAAAAATTGAACTTTTAGGTCATACACGGGCATTTTTATATACACCTTTTTGTTGTTTGCTCCTGGACGTGTGTTCGAATGCTTACGAGTCATTCATAGTATTTTGTATGTTCATGTTCATAGTCGAACCGTTATAACCACTTTTATTCACTCATTTCATATATTCTCTTTTTTTGTGTAGGGATCGGCTTGTGCTTAGCCGATCCCTCCTTCTCCTTTTTTTATTAAAGCTTTTGTAGGGGTCGGCATATATGTATGTCGATCCCTTTTTTGGGTCCATGCTAACAGGGATCAACAAGCTTTCATGTCGATCCCTCTCTCTCTATGCCATGCGCCAAGGGCTTGGGCTGAACCCTTGCCCATATATATATATATATATATATAGCAACTTTCCATCCCTTCATTCTCAATTCTTTCATTTTCTTGTCATCTGCCTTTGCACCGAACCTGTAACACTGTAACGACCCTAAACTTTTAGTGATTTTATTTGTTAAATTAATTGAAATTTTGTGAAATTTTAAACAATAAAATTTGAAAATAAAAATTTATTATTTGGAATACGTCTATTTTAATATAGCAACTGGTAAATTTTCATCTGATAATATTGAAGTTTATTTTCCTGTGAAATTTTATTTCAAATCAAACCGGTTAATAACAGTGAATTTAAAAGTTTTCCGAAACCAAAATATGTCAACAGGAGAAAATTTATTCAGATCATTCTGAATCAGACTGCAAAATTCGTTTTTCCAAATTTGGACTTCTACTGCTCCGTTTATCTTAATTCTGGCAAAATAGCAGCATTTCTGGTACCGATTATCGACTTTTGATCGAATAATCGTACCACTGATATCTGTATACCGTTTTGATCGTCTCGTCGTGCTGACCTCTGCGGTATATTTATTTCTATGTTTGAAGTCTGGTACACAACGGAATCCACGAAAACGGTAACCGTATCGGTACCGGATCCGTGACCATTTGATTTCTTTTGCGTTCAAATTTTAAACGGATCAATTAATTGCTTTGATTGCTCAGCTAAATCTTAGCTTGTGACCGTTGCTCTTATTTTACTTTTATATTTACTGTTCATCTTTCACTGTTCCCAAGCTTCAAAATTTAAATTTCCGTTCGTTCAACATTCCCTGGGCTTTTATTATTCCTATCCATTCAATGTTTCCTCGTTCGTTCCAATATTTGGCCCTGTTCAAATTTTATTTTTCGCATTTCAATACATATGTATCTTCTTTTCATCCTGATGCATCTCTGAGAAAAAAAGAAGGCAGGGTTTGCAGTCATCCTTTAGCCTGTGACTCACGTCCCTTGTGACGCCCCACCTCTATGCTCATAATAACAAAGAGTATTAAAGGAAATACTGTCTATTATTACGAAGAATAAGGCTGGATAGGAGTGATCATCCGTAATTGGCCTTACACTAATATTGGTTATCTCGATAGGAGTGGTACATACTTTTTTTTTATTTTTCTTCTATTATTTATTTACTCCCATCGACACACCCAATACTAGTATAAAACGAACTACGACGGTTCATAATAGTTTAGGACATTAGATATAACAATAACACAGATAATATAAATGCGGAACACAGATAAAAACAAAAGTCTCATATATATATAACTGATGTCAGTTAATACATAGTTGACACAATACATATGATACAACTACAACAGTCGACTCTAGAAGTTATATATACAAGTACATTATCGACTAATATACATGAATACATATCGTTCTATACAATGACACGACTACTACAAAATGACATTGACAACTTCAGAAGATGTGAAAAGTCTTCATATCCTGAACAGCAACTCAAAGAAGAAAATCTACAACCTGAAATAACTTGGGTCTGACCCGAGTATTACATTCAAAAGAAAATAATACACGGGTCAGTCTAATTCAAAATCGGTTATTAATGCACAGAAGCAATAATAATCAATATCAATTAGACGACAATCACAGAAATCTCGTATATCCGATTCCTCGATAAAGAATCGGATAACGATAGATATAACACTAAACAGTGTTTAAACAACCAATCAGTAAATCCAAATCAGAATGCAACTTCAAAACATTGAATTTTACCAACGAACAATTCAACAAATCGAAACATCAATTTAAAACTGTCCAATTTGATAGGGCTGCAGTACACGCACGCGTGTACTGCCTCACCACTATCGCATGAGATACACAAAAGCTCAGTAAAATTCGCAAACAAACACACGGTCAAACCCGAGTGTTTAAGCTGGATTCAACTCAAGCGTAACACAAAACTGTCAAGAACAATTAACTCTACCAGACACACATGAACAAGAAATGAACAACCCAATATGGCAACCTGATTATCCAAGTAAACTACAGTACTCAAAACTACAAACTGGTCAATGCAGTTAAAACATAATTGACTAGTTTCGACCAAGAATATACAGATGTCAGTAACTCGAGCACAATTATAGCATGCTCAAAGTGATCACATGGATGCAACTCGACTAACAGCAATATACAGTGACACTATGGTACAGTGGAGACCACATGAAATAAAGTCTATGTGCCAAAAGGTCAGAGACACTACAAGTGTAGACTGGATGAACAGAATGCCAAAAACAGCTGTGGATACAAATGTATCTCTGTGGCACAAGTACAAGATACATGAACTACTACCAATCAATATATGATGTGCACAGCCACTAGCACATATAATTATAAAGTATGAACTAAAAGGAATAAGGTCTCAATGCGCTAACTCGAAGAACAATGGACCGCAGACTATACATGAACCGAATAACGAAACCGAGTGCAATATCAAGTGAACTCAACAAGGCAGTCAAACTCAAATGCAACTGACTTGAGAGAACAAGTATCTGAAACAACAGATATGCAGACCAAAGAGCAAATTGTTCTGGATCAAATGCCAAAACTATAACTGAAGACCCAAACTATGATGAAAGCTCAACAACTACAAGTAGAGGCACTAACTGACACACATGTTTATGAATTACACAAGTGTAACTCAACCAGAGGATCAAGTGAATACTCACAGGTGTACACATGACCGAGAAAACAACATCCAGACCATAATTGTATAAACTTGCATGACTGAGGTCGAATACTAGAAACAAGCTCGAGGAAAACTCAAATGAATCAGAAATGCACAAACACAAGCCAAATACAGGTTCAGGCATGAAGCAATACAACTGCAGTTCAACGTCAAAAACAATATGCACAAAGGCATAGTAACTTGCACCAGGAACTACATGAATGCACTTCAATGATCAAGTCTGATCAGACCATCAAGAGGCAAAAGCAACAACCAACTAATCAACAAACAAATGAGTCAGATCATCAAGAGGCAAAAGCAATGCAACAACAACAGGTTCAAAGCCAATGTCGAAGACAACCAGAGACAAGTTCGAACTGTATCAAGTAACCAAAATACATGAACACAAATGCAATGGCCATAAACAAAGACAATGCACCAAGAGAACATATCCAGACCAGATGTCAAGGAAGCATCGTGAAACATGAACAAACAAATGCAGATGAACAAAATGCAAACTGCAAAAAGAAGGGCAGTAATAGTTTACAATGATGACCAGACAACATGGTAAGAGCAGAGTTCGACAATGTCGACCGAGTCAAGCATCAAGATTCAAAGCCGAGAATGAACAAGACAGAACACACAATCCTCTCAACCATTCGAACATTATCAAGCAGCCGAGATAAAGCAAGTTGAAGAATTCAAGCATATGAAAAGGTCAGAGAAAAATCCCAAAATCAAGTCCAGATACAACAGGAATTTCAAGTCGAAGCCATTCAAAACAAGGCAGGAGTCAAGGAAATTCGAATGTACAAATCAAAGCTGGAAAATCATGCAATCATAAATGATCGAAGTCAACAGCAAACAACACCGTGGTCATCACGAAATGAAGCCGTGATCATCAAATAAACAAATGTACGCATTTGGACAAGTCAAAATCAACAATCAACGAAACGAATTAGAATGGCCAAGGTAAATCAAAACGACTCAAACATTCGCATACAAACATAAAACCACGAATCCAAAGCCGTGGGAATCACAAATCACAGGTATTAGATTTCGAATTAGATGTGAGTCGAACTCACCTTAGTCGAAGTGAAGAACACGAATCCAGACCTAAATCAAAGACGAGCCTGATCGAATGGAAGCAGCCGAGCAATCTACACGGAGGCGGTCGATCGACAAGCAAAGGGACGAGAATCATCTTCTCGATCGAACAACAAAGACAGTGCCTTCAAATCTTACGAACCCTAATTTTTGAGGAATGAGGACGAACGAACGGCGCTGCCATTTCTTTATTTTGTTCGTTTCTTTAGGGTTGGTTTTGAACGAAGAAAAATGAATTAATCGATTCCAGAGGACGGGTTTTCGAGTGTAGAGAAAAGGGAATGGCAAATGATAATTATCACGGCCCAAAATAAAACAAAGGAAATATGGCCAAATTTTATTTATAAAGCCCACAAAAGTCTTTAACGAATTTCTAAAGAATTTCATCCTGATAAAAATTCTTAACAGCAATTAACTAGTAAGATCAATCATTTAATGACGATTATAATTTGAAGCTAAATCTCGGGTTGTTACATCCCTCTTCCGCCTGTACCCAAACTTCCACCCTCCATTCTTTCTCTTACCTTCAACCCATCCACCCCTTTTACCAGCAAGCTTTATACCTCCCCTCTCTCCACTGCTGTCCCGAGCAACCCATCGCCGAACCCAGCCTACTGCCATTTTTCCATTCACCTGTACCTTTCCTCCATCATCCGCGAACTCCCTAAGACCCGCCTCTCATCCACTCCGACAGCGCATCCACCCAGCCGAACCCATCACCCCATCACTTCACCGTTCCTTCCACCCCCATCGGCCTCCGCGCCTGCCTTCGCCACAACATGCCATCCCACGTCAGCAGTCCCCTCGCCACCCAGCTTCCACCTTTGCGCCTTCTACTCCACGGGATCGGCCGTGAGCCACCTCAACCGAGCGTTGGCCTTCCCTCCTCCTTCCATCTTTAAGCCTAGATCTCATTTTTTTTGTATATATAGTTTATATGTATATTTTTATAAGAATTTGCAGTGTCGTATGTATTTATTCATTTACATATTATGGGTTATTTGATTTTGTTAGTATATACATTTTATACACTGTTAACTATGCACACTTTAGTTTATATATATTACTTTCTATGTACAAGTTTATATAAAGTATTGTTTTAAACTATAAACTATAAAGTGGCATATATATTTGCAGTTTTCAATGTTTATCTATTTTATATGTTTGCAGAGCTTTTATATATATATAATAGTTATATATAGGTTCAAGTATTAGGTGTTGTTACTTGTATATATATAGTTGTATCTGTGTTTTATATCTGGTTTTAGATCTTGATAATTTAATCTAATATAAAGGTATATATAATAGTTATAGACTTTTACTTTTCTAAGTTTGCTGTTTAAACTTCGTATATAATGTTTTGCAACATATTTTATCATATATAGGCTGTAAGGAAGGTTTATATTGATTTTTCGTAACAACTGATTTTAAAATAAATATGTATATATGTCAGTCCGCATGTATATTGGTAGATGTATAACATAGTAAGTTGTATTGCTTATAATAGATATGGTTAAGTATAATGGGTAAATAGGTTACGTGTAGTCTGGTAGCGTATCTAGGTTGCATAGTCTACGTATATATAAGATCCAGTGGAGTTTAGACATATGTATTAGCAAGCAGTTATATTAGTATACAAATAATAGGTGTGTTTCCGTGGATTTCTTAAATGATAATGTATAATATGTTAGTGGTATATAATAATGTGATGTAAAGTGTCTGCAAGTCTGTTCATGAAAAAGTATTATTTAAAATAAGTCAACTGGTATTTCTGCTCTACAGTTATGCATAAATTTATATGGGTCTGCATATAGCCTGTCCGTTTAGAGATAAGTATAAGGTCGGCTTGTTTATAACGTAAGTCTATATAAAATTTTGTATCTGTGCATAGGCCTGTAAATTAGATACATCGATTTGTCTTTAATATTGAATTTTATTTCATAAAGGCCTCATTTGATTTTTGACTAATATATGAATATGTATGTAATACAAAGACTATGTTTTACATAGGTTTAATTTAAATATTGATTCGAAATACATATAACGATTTTATTTTATTATTTGTTAAAAGTTAATATTATTTTAAAATTCATATATATGCATCTTGTTTCGGATTATCCCAAGCTGGTTTTGATTGTTTCATTTGATTCTAATTTATCAGTGTTCGTCGAATCTGGATCTATCGTGCTTTACTTTGAAATTTGTGCATGGGTTGTAACTCATTTCATTCTGTCCATCCTCTCTAGCCTCGAAAGGTGAGCAATCACTCATGATTAACGTTCTTTTATTTATTAAATTTGATTTCAATTGAAACGACAATTGAAATATGTTGCTGTAGTTATTTAAATTGTTATATATGCTATTATCTGTAACTGTTCACCTGTGGGATATGACACCATATCCTGTTGTTTATATTATATTGTTATTTATGATATATGCCTGTTGTTGTATTTTATATTATCTGTTATCACTCTGCAAGTTCCCTGTTAGTATAGAATTCACTATGGGTTGAAATGATACATACCCGAACGGACTTTAGAATAGGAGAAAATCGTTATGGGTTGAAATGATAAACCCAAGCGATTTTCATTTGTATTGAAATTGGGATTACGGGTCGAAATGATATCTACCCGTATATATTTAAATTTCGGATTGAAATGATAAATATCTGTATCACTTAACCATATGATATATATATATACAGACACCGTTGGTCCATATATATAAATATTTTGAAAATGAATTCTATGGTTTTGGAAAGAAATATATGGTTTTAATAAATGTTGAGCCTTAAATTATTTAATTTAAATTAGGATGGATTTAATACATATGATATGTTTAAGTATAAAAATTATATTACAAAATAGATTTTGGTAATAATTTGAATAAGTTAAGGTTGGGAAGATAATTTTATTTAATTAAACCGATTTGAAACTTATTGAAATTGAGATTTAAGATATGATTTATAACTTTGGTTTTATTTAAATAATTTAATGAATAATTCTTGTTTAAATAAATTTAAGGAAATATTTAGTAAAAATGAAATGTAAGGCTAGTTAGATGATATTGAATTTATTAAGTGAATATTCCCTGATTAAATAATAATGAAGTTAAATCAAGAGCTATATGAAACTGTTAAATCTAACTTTGAAAATGTTGAATATTAAAGCTTTGAAATATATTGAAAAATAAATGGTATATTTGGAACCGAATTAAATTGATGAATTGAGCTTTGAATAAATTTGAATCTAGAATTTGAAGTTGATTTGAATCGATTTGCGAGACTTGAGGAAATTTTAAATACTTTACTTTTTAAATCATTTAATATATATATATACTATTTTGGAAAATAGATATATTTGAAATGAAATGATATGTGGGTTTTGAAGTATAAATTTAATTGAAATGACCACGGTGTTATAGTGTATAATTCTACATTGTAGATAGTTCCACGGATCCTTAGAGGATGGTTATCCCAACATCCTTTAAGTTATTTGTATTTCAGTTGATATTTCACTTGGGTTGGATTTATTTATATAAGAATGTTAATCCTGGCTCGAGTGTTTTGTGTTTTGCTTTACGCTCGGGTCAGACTGAGTAATACAGCCTATTGAGACTCACCTTTGGAGTTTGGAACTTCGTTTGGAGATCCAACTATCGATTCAGCTTTCAGCTTTTCCAACCGATTGGTTTAGAGAAGTCATCTGCTTGTACTGAAGACTTCACTGTATTTGAGATATTCTTATGTATTTTATTTTCTAACTCTGATGTATATAGTAGCTTCATGAACTACTATCCTTTTATCTATTCCGCTGCATTATTCTACTCTGTGTCTGTGATCTGTGATTGATTTATTTACTGCATATGCTGAGTTTTGCCAAATTTAAATTAACAATCTGATATTTTGAATTATTCAAGTCAGACATGTATGGATTTATTGTCGATTTGAATGGTCCAAAATACCGGGTCGTTACAAACACCCCATATTTTTATAACATTATTTAGAATAATTAATTGGGTAAATTAAATAAATAATGTGGAGGTTAATAAGTTGATAATTGATTAGCTAAGGTTAGCTATGCCATGATAATATGCAAACTAAAATGAAATAACCTAAGCTAATGTGTTCGGGTATGAGAAGGACAATATGGGAAATAGGTGGAGCTATACCCTAAACACTTAGGAGATAGAATGCTCACGTTCATTTCATTTTACTCAAACTAAAAATACTAAGGTCGGCCACCATTATCATTCTCAAGAAGAAGATTAAAGCTAGGATTCAAAAGAAGGAAGAAAATCAACTAAATCAACATCAAATCTCATATCTATAATTTCAAAGCTAAGGTGAATAATTACTACATCTCAATTTCTTTTAGTTTTCGGTTTTAAGATTAGACCCAAAATGACAAGTTTTGATAATTAAAGTTATACATATATACATACATACATACATACATACATATATATATATATATATGTATATGTATATGTGGTTGATGGATTATATATGTTCATGTTAGTTTTATGATATGTTTGACATGAAAACCCTATTTAATGACATCCAAATGCCTTGAAAATCTAAATATAGGTCAAAAAAGATATTTTATATATGGGTTTCAATTTTCATAATTTTTTGAAATAATATGGATTTTATATTAATTTTTTAGTGAAGGAAATTGTTTATTGGGTTATAAATTATTTCGGCTAAATTAATAATTATTTGGGGTTGAAATTTTTATATGTTAGGCAACATATTAAAATAGATTTTCTGGGATTTTTCTAGATTTTTCCTAAGTTATTTTATGAATATATAAAATTATTTAAGGTATGGGACTTAAATGTTTTATATATTTAATTAAGGAGAAGGGGCATTTTATAAAATGAAATTATTATTTAATCCTGAAAATAGTGGGAGCATATTTCTGAAAAGAATTTGTTAACCAATGAAAATTTGACAAACAAAGGCAGGTTAGTTGAAAAGTTATCTTTTTAAGTCAAAAAAAAGAAAACATACTTTTAGCATGTTTCAGCCTTTACGGCAACAAACCTTCCAACCCAGACCTTCTGACAAGGTCGATACATTCTAAGCTTTCGACAAGGTCAAACCAATGCATATGGTATCAAGCTACTTTGTACGTAATGAATTGGACATAGTTGAAGGGTTCTTAGTCGAAAGGTTGATAGCCAAAGAGGTTGGGGTATGTTTGTTTTATAAACCAAATGCTTTCACCGGCTTTGCTTTCGAATAAGAGCTTTCGACTTGGTTGCTTTCGACCAAGTTAAAATGTTTAAAAGAGAGGTTTTAAACCTTTCGACACAGTTGAAAGGTTACTACCGCTTTATAAATGTTTTGTTTTGAACCTTTCGACAAAGACGAAAGTTTTACTTGTTTTAAAAACTAGCTGCTTCTCCATGCTTTTGAAAGGAAGCTTTCGACTTAGGTGATTTACCCTTGTTTTATAAATTGATTGAAGTATAACCCAAAGCTTTCAAAATAGTTGTTTTAAAGGACATGTTTAAAGCATTTAAAGGAGAGCTTTCGACTTAGTCGAAAGGTTTCTTCCAATAGAGTCGAAAGGTTTTAAAAGAAGATTTCTACTTGTTTTAAATTGAACCCAGAATGATTTCGAAAGGTTTTGATTTCAATAGGCTTTAGTTGAATGAATTCAAAAGGTTTAAGTGAATGATTTCGAAAGATTTATATTGAATAGATTCGAAAGGTTTATATTGCATGGTTTCGAAAGATTTGTTTATTGAATGGTTTCGAAAGGTTTGTTTTGAATGATTTCAAAAGGTTTAGTTCAATGGATTTGAAAGGTTTAGTTCAATGGATTCGAAAGGTTTAAAATGGAATTCCAAGGTTTTTCTAAGGCAATGTTTTAAAGTGATTTTAAAGAAGGATGTCCAAAGTTTTATAGCTTTCGAAAGGTTTGCTTTTCAATGGGTTCGAGAGGTTTGGAGAATGGTTTCGAAAGGTTTGATGTATGATTTTGAAAGGTTTGAGGAATGATTTCGAAAGGTTTGATATTGGTTTTGAAAGAGATGATTTCAAAGTATAGAAAGAGGTTCTTTCAAATGGTTAAATGTTTTCATCAACTAAAGTTTGAGTAAAGATTATATATATAACATGGTGATATGATTTTGAGTAAAGTATAAAGATTATATACTTTTCCTTGTTTAAGTTTGATTTAAAGGTTTTAAATCATTTTGAAAATGTTTTCAAGGAAAATTATGGGAGGAGATCCTTAAGTGAAAATGATTCAGATATTAGAAAACCAGATGAGACTAGTATGGGGTCGCGCCCTATACGTTAGCTAATAGCCTCAGCTAATTGTTTGTCTAGAATTCCAATGTGTAGGGCTTTGTCACAGGTAGACTAAAATTATGATTACACACTAAAAGGAATATATGTTTGTATACATATAGGCTATTAGTGAGCCCGAAAAACCATTAGGATTGTGAAGACCTGGGGGATGATTAAGTTAGGGACAGACCGTCCAGAAGTGAAGTATTTAACAAATAGTGAAGGACAGACCGTCCAGATGGGAAATGTTTAACAGATAGTTAAGGATAGATAATCTAGAAGAAGAATATCTAACAGGTGTTAGATTAATTTTGATTCTATTGTCTGGTAGGCCCGAGATAGCCAAAGGTTAAAAGTTATCCAAACAAATCTTGTGTGTTTGAACGGGTAGTTTATTATTACTTGATATTTATGTATGTTTACATAATGATTGCTTTACAGAATTTAACCATTATGGATGCAGGAGCACGGTATATGGTTTTATGAAAGGTTTTGCAAAGATATGCTCTAAAAGGATGTTAGTGAAGGGAAACCCGTTCCGCTAAGCGGCATGGTCTCACTTAACATAATTATTCCGGGATGTATAATATTATTCACACCAGGCTTTATGTCTGACTCGAAGTTTATGTTTTCCCCTTAAACTCTCGGGTGCTCAAAATTAATTTGAGTAGGCTGAGGGATTAAGGCCTTTTTCAGGTTTTAGTAGGATGACGAATAAGCTAGTGGAGGCATGTAGGAGGCAAACGGGTAGCTATTTAGGAGTTACAGTTCTTGTTATATTTTGATGGATTTTCCACTGTGTTGTTTTGTATTAGGTCTATTATGACCATACGACTCTGATCAACCCAAGGGGTATCTTCATATACCACTCTTGGCGTATTTTGTAATAATTATGTTTAATCTGTGCCTGGGAACGATTTGGTATTATGTGTTTTATATGTGAAAAAATTGGTTTTGAAATATAATTAAGTAAAAGTTGTTTTTGAAATCTATGATTTTCTTCATATTCAAGTGCTTCTGATATTATTGATACCATTAACATAGCCGTATTTAGTCACCGGAAGCTAATACTATAGATGACTGCAGCATCTGTAGCGCTTAGTTTTGGGCCTCTAGATAGGGGATGTTACAGAACTCTCACTCTTAATTCACAAAACCAAACTTTCTCCGAAAGCCGACCCCTTCTCCTCCACTTAACCATCACTCTAACCAACTAACCCACCTTCTTACTTAATCTTAGACCATCGTTCCACCTTCCAATCAAATCGTAACGTAATTCTTGTCTTTTCACGGTTCGCCTATGATAAAGTTAGGTAAGCTTCCTTTTTCGCTTTCAATTTTAAGACGAGGCAATGGATTCTACCTTGTTGATGATAGTTTGATGCGTGAAGAAGTGAATGATGAGGGCATAGGTTGTTTGGGGAAGATGAGGCGTGGGATGGAATAGGGATTAGCAAAAAGTTGAAGGAGGAAGAAAAGGAAGAAGTGGTGGAGGGGTCAGTGTTGGAGGTTTGGTTATAGGCCGATCCCTTGTTTGATGGCAAGGGATCGTCATAATGGCTTGAGGAAGGATGGCAAGGCAGAGGGATCGGCTAGCTTCATTCTAGTAAAGGCGTTAGTGTAATTATTGATCGGCAAAGTTATGCTCAGATAAAGCGATCGATGGTTAAGGAGAGAGGGGTCGGTAGGATTTGTAGAAGGAAAGGGATCGGTATGGACATAGGGATCGACATTGGCATAGGGATCAGTATTAGAATAGGGATTGGCATAAGGAAACTTTTAAACTTGTAACCTAATCCAACCTTGTTTTCTTGGACAATCATCACTAATTCACCTTAGCAAACTTGGATATACGATGATGATGAACAATAAAACTTGCATACTTACTATTAAACTCAAGATTGAATAATCAAATCCATGGAACTTTCAACATATACAAAAAAACTTGCATATGGACTTGAACGAAAAAATTTACACTTTGACATGTCATTTAGTCGATCCCAAAGCTTTCGCAACTGATTAATTTTCTTGCTGGTAGCGATGTTTAGCAATGACGGTCACTCTAGTCGAAATCCAAAGTCGCATCGTTTTACTTTGTTTTTTTTATTTTAAACTATTAACATCTGCCATACACTTCAGTACACTGCACTAGCTCACACATAGCATGGGGGGACATTAAACTTTTCTAACCTCGATTAGCTACTAAGTATAGCTAATATGGACTCCAGACGTTCAGAGCGTTTAGCCGCTATGTCTTTCGAACTGGCATGCAACACATCGATCTTGAAGCAAAATCAAGCTTTGCGACTGTATCTGGTAGGCTTTCTTCCAATCATCAAGCAGAATGGACAGAAGTTTCTGGCTCGTTGGTCAACCTTTTCTTAGATGTTCCAGTCCTCCCGGCGAAGGATATAAATCCTGCTTCCGTTGCAATAGAGGGTGCCATTCTTCTAAATAACCTAATAGATTCTTAAGCCTCCCGAATTGCGGAGGCTGCCTATTTCCATCTTTGTTATATACATGGAATTTTGTTTGTAGACGTCTTGGTTCCTTCAATAAGCGACATGCCTCACTTGCCCCCAGAGGGGTACACGACATGTAACAAGTTTATGTGTTGGGCCGGATGCGTACCGCCCTTTAATTTGTTTATTCGAGAGATGTTGAGATATCTTGGAATAGCACCCACTCAACTCCATCCAAACAGTTATGTCTTCCTACACCGAACCTTTCTGCTATTTATGAGCGTTCTATTTCGACCTCCAACTCCCAGGACATCAGATTCATCTATAACTTAAAACGGCGGTCAGGAAATCCTTCCTATGTTTTTCTCAAACCTTCACCTAACTGCCAAGTCTTAATAGGGGCTTGAAATATACTCTCTGTTCAAGCACGAGTGGTTTTATGTTCGATGTCCACATGGCTTCGCGACGTGATGGTTGGAAGGATGTGAGTGTTACCTTTATTTCATTCTTAAGTCCTTTAATCCATGTCATATTTTTGAATCTATTAACATCCGTAATTCCTATAGGTGTCTGCCCACGTCCTAAAGGCATTAGTTTTTCAAGAGCGGTCCGTTATTCACGCTACTCTTGTCAAAGATAGGGACATCAAACTTCTTGTTACCGACAAGTTACTATCTTTATTCGGGCTGCTAGAATAAGGTCGTAGCATTGAGCTCCCCAGAAGCACAGCCGTGCCGAGAAAAATTACAGAGGAAAAAAAGGATGCCATAATTCCTATCGTGCCCCTTGCTGAGGGGACTCTGGATGACATTGAAGAAGGTGAGATTAGGGAATTCCAAGCCAACGAACCAGGCAACGCTGGTGCGGGCCCAAGCAAGGTGCATGTGGTCGAACCGTCGCAAGTCAAGCAATCTCAAACACCCACCAAGAGAAAGAAGAAGCTGGCATACAAAATTCATAGAAGAAAAACTATCACGAATCCAGAATTCGTCATTACTTCTATTGAAGAAGAATTATCTTCCCCAAATTTGGAAAGTTCACCGAAGGGATTTTCAAATCTCAAAATTCCAAATGACATTATGGCTTATGACTTTCCTAATATCAACATCGAAGGGCTCAATTCTCCTACAAGGAGCGGTGAAGGCATTCATCCTACCGATAAAGGAGAGAGAACACCCATAAGCAAGGCTACAGTCACCGGTCTGTCAAAGGGGAACACTAGGACACTCACAACCACGTGCACTTCACTACACGCTCTTCGTTAATTCTTTGCATGGTAGTTACTCACATGTTCTCATTTGGCCTTTGCAGGTGCGATGACTCAGTCATGGGCCTTCGATTGCTTAAGAGGTTCTTCAACGTATTATCGATATAGTCACGACTCGAAGTCTAGTAGGCACAGGGAAAAAGACAATGGACGGGAAAGAAGCTATCCTTCAAGGGAATTCTCCTCTTCCAAACGCAAATCCCAAACATCTCGCTAGGGAGATCAGCCTAACTTTCCTGCTTATAGCACAGACCAGCCTCCCTACCGCGGCCCTCAAATCGCCACATCACATGAGCAACACTCTGGTTCTTTGAGCTCAAAGCAATATCACGACCGTAGATTGAGCAAGCATCCAATTGCCACTTCCGATCCATCCTTGCTAGTTGCAGCTTCTTACACTTCTACAGCAGAGAAATTAGCCGAGCTTAAGGCCACTTTTCTGAAAATCTGCTTTGATGGGCTTAAATTCCTTCCTGCAATACATATAATCCTAGGGCACACCAAAGCAAGTTCTCTCGCATGTGTTAATGACGTGTTCGTGCAGCATGAATCGTTTCAACACTTAGTGGAAAAAATTCTCTGAAGTGTCAATCGAGCGATAATACGAAATAGATCATCTCAAGCTAGAGGCGATACATGATAAAGACATAATCAAACATCAAGATGATGAACTATCAGAATTAATAACAAAACTTGCTGAGGCGGAGGAAAGCACCAAGGAAACATTAGAGACAGTGAACCGTTTAGAAGCTTCCCGTAAAAGGAACTCGATGCTGCCCTCACTCGCAGCGGGGCACTCGCTTTGGAAAAAGATTCCTTACAAAAGGAAAAGGATGTCCTAGCCCGCCATTTCGAGGAACTTGAGGAGCTTCTCAAGAAAGAAAAAGAAGAGAAAACTGAGGCTCAGGAAGAATCGCAAAGGTACCACGAAGAACCTGTTGAAGCTTGGAGCTTGAAAATTAAACTTGATGAGCAGTTTTGCCAAGATAGAAGCTCTTAAAGAGGAGGCTCGAGAGGGAGGCCGCAAGGGGATGATGGGAGAAATTGAAACCTGAGTAGAAGATGCTAAAGAATTTGGTCGGAATGAAATCAAGGACTTGTTTGATCCATTGATCATCAGATATAACGCCAAAGTCCTCATCCACCGTGACTTGATTTTTCTTGGCGAAGGTTATCTTGAATCACTTGTAGAAGCCTAGGAGCATATCATTGAAATGAAAAGGATAGAATTTGGAAAAACTCAGCTTGAAGAAGAAAAATTAGTGTAGGAGATCCTTCGTGGAAATTAACCCCTAGATCTTGCCGCCGCGAGTCTCTGGTAAGTTGATGTTTCTACGTCTTCTAACAAAGGAGAACATATTGTCGGATCCTCGGAGGCTGATCCTAAGGGCCCCTCTACTTCCTAAGCGGCTAGAGCATCGGTTTCCTTTTGCCCGGAACATGACTTGGGCTATGATTAGATAAGCTCAGTTATCAATCCAAAGTGTTGTCCCCTATTTTGGAAGGGGCACTCCAGCTACCACCAAGAGCCAGCAGGATACATGTATTCCACTTTACTCTCCAAGTCATGAAAGGTTTGTTCTTCGCGCCCAATGGTTTTAGGCTTATCTCCCTACTTTAGCAAATTTTGTAGGTCTTTCGGGTCCTGGTCAAACTCCTAAAAGCGATGCTGCTATGAAGCAACAAGAGAAACTAGAATAAATTCCAGTGGCTACTAATGTACTGGGGCCCTATGCTCAAGTCATCAGAGCTCTTGACGATGATATGGTTGAAGATCCACTCCCAGTGGATGAATCCGACAGCGTTGTGATTATTGGCACCTCAGAATGTACTGATGAGATTAGCGAAAGACTATTAAAAAGGAGGATTTGCTGAAGAAAAAGGCTAAATCTAAGCCCGTTGAGGTAGACATCGACGATCCATACCTTTTTCCGCTACAAGTTATTCCACATAGTGGGTCGATTCCTATTGAACTCCCTCTTACCTCTATAAGCTCTCCTGCAAAATGTGGCAAAGGATCCAAGAAGGGAAGCATTAGGGGCTCAAGTGGCACCACTCCTGAAAAATCCCAAAATGAGAGGAGATCAAAGAAATAGTCATCACTTCAGCTTGGCGTGTACATAGTTTGCACTACTGTTTATTTCTCGTTTCCTTTATTACTTTTGGTTGTACAAGTATGATTCTCGGTTTTTTGAAATAAATTGTACCATGATCATAGAAACTACCATGTGAATAAAAGTTCTTGTTTTCTGTTAAGCTTTCATGTGAATCGCTATTCAAATAGTTGAGCTATTACTTTCCATTCAATGTACTTGTAATTCGTTGTTCATTAATTCTGGTAACAATCCACTAGCTCTATCCCAAGGCCTTTATGTGGTCATGGCCTTGAGTCGTATCAAACACTAGGCTCAAGCCTTAATGTTATGCCGTCGAATTCATCTGTTTTTGAGTAATTATACTCATGCCCCCAGTCTTGGATTAGCGGGGTTAGACGTTGGATGGTCGAACTCCATCCTTAGCGAGTTTATACTCCTCTTGTCGGTTTCAGGTCGGAGTTCGTAGAAAAGTGAATGGTTGAACCTCATTTAGCTATATGTTTACGTTCATATCCACACTCTGGGGAAAAGAGTTAGTTGATGAGTGGTCGAATCGCGCCCAATCTATGTTTATACTCTAGTCTGCACTCTAGAGACTTAGAGTTATTTCGCGGGTGGTCGATTCACACCCGATTTGCGTTTATACTTCGGTCCACACTCTGGGGACTTAGAGTTATGTTGCGGGTAGTCGATTCACACCCGACTTATGTTTATGCTCCGGTTCGCACTCTAGGGATCTAAAGTTATGCTGTGGGTGGTCGATTCACACACGAATTATGTTTATACTCCAGTCCGCACTATGGGGACTTAGAGTCATGTTGCGCGTGGTCGATTCATACCCGACTTAGGTTTATGCACCGGTCTGCACTCTGGGGACTTAGAGTCATGTTGCGGCTGGTCTATTCACAACAGACTTATGTTTATACTCCGGTCCACACTCTGGGGACTTAGAGTTATTTTGGAGAGCGGTCGGATTGTACTCTCCTTAATTAATTGATTTTCCCCCCAAGGTCTGGGGTTTGATTTAGTGAGTGATCGGTCAGGTCACGGTCACTCTCATTCTATCCCCCAACTCCATAGTTTTGCAGGATTTGTTAATCATCAGTTAGTCGAGCCACATTTATTCCTCATTGTGTATTTCATCCGTTGGATTATGAATGGGAGTTATCAAATGAACAAGTGGCCAAGTTCATCTTGTTTAGTCCCATTAGGAACTAGCATGGTTGATTAATTTCAAACTCTGGGAGCCTCTTCATACATATCGACATCAATCAGTTTCATTATGTAGCTAATACATAATGTTATAGCAAACATAAATATAAAGGAAATCTGAAACTTTATTCGCTAAATGGAGGGAACAACATAAACTTTCTTATTACATATCTGGAAAATCAAATGCTAAAGCAAATTCTGAAAGCAAATACAACTGAAATGAAAAAGAAATAAACTAAGTGAAATAACATCGTAGATGTTCGCTATTCTACGCCCTTGGAAGTGTGATGGCGTCGACAGTCGTTAGCTTGAAAGTTCCATCTCCAAGCCTCTGTCCAATGACATATGGCCCATCCCAAATTGGATTCATGTGCGATGGGGTAGGAAAAACCCATTTTAGGATGAGATCGTTGATTTCTAAGGTTCTAAGTTGGACTTTAATGTTGTAATACCGGACAACTCGATGTCGATGCGCAGCTGCCCTCAGATTGGCTTCCTCGCACTTTTCATCTATAAAGTCAAGAGATTCTAAGAGGAGATCTTGATTTATTTTGGGATCGTAGTAAGTCACTCAATGAGAAGGAACTTTATGCTTAACAAGATTGATGGCTTTGGAACTGTAAGCAAGGGCGAATGGAGTGTGGCCAATCGCGGACTTGTGGGTGGTCCTGTAAGCCCACAATGCTATATGAAGTTCATCCCCCCACTTGCCTCTAGCCTTCTCCAAACTCTTCTTCAGAATGGACTTTATGATTTTGTTTATAGCTTCAACCTTTCCATTTTCCTTAGGGTGAGCAACCGCTGCAAATCTATTTTCAATACGATACCTCCAACAGAAGTCTTTGAATTCAATAATATCGAATTGAGTCCCATTATTTGTCACAATAGTTCGCGGATTACCGAAATGACATATGATGCTTTGGACAATAAAGTTGATTACTTTCTTGGTTGTGATCATGGCTAAAGGTTCTGCTTCGGCCTATTTGGTGGAGTAATCAACTGCGTCGATAGCGTATTTTGCGCCACATTTGAAGATCGGTAAAGAACCGATAATATCTATACCCCACGTAGCAAACGGCCATGGGCTGACCATTTTCTTGATTTCCATCGCAAAGCTCTTGGAACCTTTGCATATATCTGGCACTTATCATGTCATCTTACATAGTCAGCAGAGTCTCAATTGATAGTAGGCTAATAATAACCGTAGCGGAGTATTTTCTTTGCCAGAGTTTGCCCCCCCAGTATGGTCGCCACATTCCCCTTCATGTACTTCTTTTAGGACACGTTTCATCTCGTCGTGAGCGATACACCAAAGTAGGGGAACTGAAAAACCTTTTCAGTACATAATCCCTTCTTGCATAACATATCATGAAGCTTTATGGAGGACTTGTTGCTTTTCATTTCTTTGATCTGGTAGGACTCTTATAGCAAATAGTATTTGATCGGAGTCGTCCACAATTCCCTCTAAGGCTCTACTTCTAGTGTCTGGTCAATTTCCATCATGTTTATACTTGGGGCATTTAATACTTCGATCGGAACTAAGCCCATCTATTGTGCATCACCGGTGCTAGCAAAATTTTCCAAAGAATCAGCCTCTGTTTTGATCCCGTGGAATATGCAAAATGTCATAGTACTCAAATTCGGCCAACAAATCTTGGACTTGGGTAAGGTATGGGGCAAGATATCGTCCCTTGGCCTGATAATCTCCCCTGACTTGGTACACTACCAACTGCAAATCACAAAAGATTTCAAGAGTTTATTCTGAGTTCTCTAGCGAGTTTAAGTTCAGCAATCAGAGCTTCATACTCAGCTTCGTTGTTTGTCGTTGGTAAATCAAGCTTTAAAGCATAGTAGATTGACCGATCTTCAGGAAATACAAACACAATTCTAGCTACAGAACAAAGATAATTAGACGCTCTATCAGTATACAATTTCCACCGTATAGTAAGGATTTCACTGCCTCCCGAAGAATCATCCTGCGTAGTAAACTCTGCTATAAAATCTACCAGTGCCCGACCCTGGATACCCCTCCGAGGAAGATAAGTAACATCGAATTGACTAAGCTCGATATTCCACTTGAGTAACCTTCGAGACGTCCTAGGTCGCTGTAGGAACTATCGTAACTACTGGTCGGTGTAAACATTAATCGGATGTGCCTGGAAGTATGGACGAAGCTTTTATGATGCAATCAGCAGGTAGTATGCCAGTTTCTCTATTTTAGGATAGTTCCTTTTAGCTCCTGTTAATCGTTTGCTGACGTAATACACTAGCCTTTGGATTTGATCCTCCTCGTGAAGTAATGCGGCACGTGTAGCATGTGCCGATACAGCCAAACAAATGTACAAATCTTCATGATCCACCGGCTTCGACAAGACATGAAGTCTCTCCAAATGATTCACCAAATCTTGAAACACGTCTTTACAATCCTGCGTCCATCTAAAGTCTCTTTTCACTTTCTTAATCAAATCAAAGAAAGGAATACATTTGTCGGTAGCTCTGGAGATAAATCGGCATAAGGCAGCAACTTCCCATTCAGACCCTTCACTTTTCAATAGTCCTTGGCGCTTGGATATCACGAATAGCATGAATCTTCTCGGGATTAGCTTCTTTTCCATGGGCATTAACAATAAAACCCAAGAATTTCCCTGATACAACACCAAAAGAGCACTTCAAAGGATTAATTTTCATCTTGTAATATCAGAGGATGTTAAACATTTCTACCAAGTCTCTAATGTGGTCGCTTGATCATCGTGACTTCATGAGCATATCGTCCACATACACTTCCATTGTTTTTTCAATCTGATCTTTAAACATCCTGTTGACTAAGCACTGATAAAGTCTCTCCCGCATTCTTTAATCCAAACGGCATTACTACATAGCAGTACAATCCAACATCGGTAATGAAACTAGTGTGCTCCTGATTGGGAATATGCATTGAGATTTGGTTATAGCCCGAGTACGCATCCATAAAGGATAGCAATTCGAGTCTTGCGGTTGAATCCACCGGTGGTAGATCCTCGGAAGGGGAAATCTGTCTTTTGGACACGGATTTTTTAGAACTGAATAATTAATGCATGTTCTCCATTTCACATTTGCTTTTTTCATAAGTACGGGATTAGATACCCATTTAGGGTAGAGGGCGTCGCGGATAAACCTGTTGTCTTTTAGTCTACCCACCTCCTCTTTGATAGCAGCAGACCTCTCCGGATCCATGCCATGTCTTTTTTGCTTCACCAGGACATGCCTTAGGTCAATATTCAATGCATGGCTTGTAGTGGTAGGTGAGATTCCACATATGTCAGAGTGAGTCCAAGCGAACACATCTAGATTCGCTTGGATAAAACTAGCAAGTTCTTTCATAATAGGGGGACTGAGCTAGATCCAATCTTTAGAACCCGTGATGGGTGGTCGTGGCTGACCGTGATATAAATTGTCGATGGAGCCGATGCAGCCTTGGTTTCTTTGGGATCCTCTTCATCATCTCTCGGATCTATATCCCTATAGAATCGACTGTGGCTCCCGATCCAAGGCTCATGTGCTAGTTGTCAATCTTTGGTAGCTTGGATGCAAACAATCTTATACACACTCTTGCATTTATTTACGCACTGAGCATCCTTTAACTCAGCTATGTAACAGGCCCGTCCAGTCGCCTGATCGCCATGAACAATTCAAACACCATTATCTATCGAAAACTTCAAAGTCAAACACCATAGGGCAAGAGCTGCCCGGAATTCAGCTAGGACTGGTCGACCCAAAAAAATGTTGTATGGAGAGTCAACATCCAAAACAACAAAGAGCAAGATCCACACTCTCCTTCGTTCGCCTTCTCCCAACTCTACAGGTAACTCCACATAACCAACAGCTTCAGTTGCAATGCTGTTAAAACTGTGTATATGAGTTTTAGACGGTTTTAAGTCTTTGGTTTCCATCCTCATCTGATCATAAGCTTTTTGAAGATTATATTTATTGAACTTCCACAATCAATTAATACCCTTTTCACAAAAGCAGGGCCAATCATGACTAAAATGACCATTGGGTCGATTATCGGAGCCTCGACCTTATCTGCATCTTTGTTCCTAAACACAATATAATCTACCATTGTGTGTTGCTGTTCTGTCGGAGCTCCATCTTCCGTATTTGAGCGGCATTCAAAATCCACATGTCTAATTGCGCTAAAATAGCGCTCCATATCTTTCCAACTCTTATCTGCTAGGTGCGGTCCTCGGACAATCGTATTTATCACCAGTCTTCCACCAGTTCGTGTAGGCTCTTCAGCCCTACACGGCGCTTGTCCTTGGTTGGGGTTAGATGTCCCCTGCTTACCATCCTACAGGGCTTTCACAAACTTCTGTTATTTTCTTTCTCGAATCGGTTTTTCTATAACATCCTAGAGATGTCTACATTCATTTGTATTGTGCCCATAACACTCATGAAACCGACAATATTTTCGAGTCTGTTTCTGCTTCTTTGTTATTGGAGGCGGCTTCCTATACTGCATGGTATTGCAAGTAGATAGGTAAATATTCTCCCAGAACGTATTCAACGGCATGTAAGTATATACATTAGAGTCCTAAACTTCCCTCATCCAGAATCACACTTTCGTTCACGGTTCCTATCTCCACCTCCCTTTTGCTGATTTGGTTTATTCTAGACATTAACTTAGACTTTTCTAGAACTGTCATTGGACTATTTTATTGCAATGTTACTCTGTAATCCTTCTCCACTTGGTCCCATAACACTCTTCTTCCTGGAGGACCTGGCTTCCTTCTTTCTTATTAATTGAGTCGCTTTTACGTAAAAGCGTTCCAATGTTGCGGGCGGCTTACCGGCTAACCAATCGCCAAACTCAGACCCTGGATCAATCCCTCTTGTCACGACCATGAGTATCACATGGTCAATCGAATTACTGACCTCCGTAACAGCTGTATAAAATCTCTACAAATAATCTTTCAACGACTCTCCTGGAGCCTGAATCATGCAGGAAAGGGACATCATGTCTTTGGGACGAGTCGCGTGCATCCGGAACTGCTCCACAAACTTGGTTGCCAAATCATCGAATCTAGAAATTGATCGTGGGGGTAGCATTGTGAACCACATCGTCGCTATTCCAGAGAGAGTAATGGGAAAGCATCTACACTTAGTCGCATCATCAACTCGTGCAGAATCCATCAACCATTCGTAGCTCATGATATGCTGCCTTGGGTCTTTCCCTCGTAGGTAGGCACTGACAGCATATTAAACTTCCCTGAATACCGTGCATGTAATACACTATCAGTGAACGGGGTATGACTTCTTGAGATTCCCCAGTCATCATTGGTTAAGTCTTGGCTCTCCCTCACTAGCCCTCTGACCATTGCTGACAAGTCTAGCACTTGGATGGTTGGTGCCAAGTGGTGGTCGCGCTCCACCTCATGTGAATGGTCCGATCGATGTCTGCGGGCCATTTCACGCCTTCTTGGTTCACCTTCTTCCCAATGTGTATCTTGTGAATTCACTTCATCGTCATTCCAAGGAAGAGCTTAGTCAAGATTCAATTGATCTGCAGCATCCAAACCAACCGTAGCAGCTCCAGCTTGATTGCCATAGGGCATGGATGACTTCCCCCTTCTGGTGGAAGGATCGGTACCAATCCCTATGGAGGGGTCGGCACCGATCGATCCTGGCAGACCACGATGGTCTTCCAGTTGACGTCCCGAAGCTTCTGTGCGATATCCGTCTGTTCTGCGATGCCTATGCCTGTGATACTCGTTTGATGAGCTAGAACACTCCAATGCCGAGTAAGGCGTGGGGTACCTCCTAGCTTTCCCTCGCTGCTGCTGATTGATTTTGTTCATCAACTTGATATTGGTCTGAATTTGTTGATTTAGTTGTCGATGGCTCTCCATCAGCTCTCCTATTAAATTATGAAATTTAGATCTTGTAATACAATCAGTGGGATTCTAAACATCAACCGGATTAGCATTCACATTTGTTGGTTGATAGCTTCGGTCTCCTTGCTGAATGCTAGTATTCTCATTTCCTTCCACGTTATGAGAAGTAGATCTAATATGTCTCACCATTATTAATTGCCTTGCTTAGATTTCTACAAATCTAAGTAGTATTAGCAACTTCTTGATGATAACTGCAGATCTTCTTTGTAGGATTTATCCAATCCAGAAGCAACAAAGGGATCCTAGTAAGCTTAGTTCAGTTCTCAGTGAAAGCACCAAAATGTTAGCAACCAAATTGGTTACAAACACCTAAGAATAAATTTATGTAGAGGAGTAAGCGAAGAAAAACAAAATTAAATTGAGGAAATGATTAAACTAATTATAGATAAAAAGCAATAATCAGAGACACAAAGATTTATAGTCATTCGGCGTTGTATGCATGCGTCCACTTTGAAGATTATCCTTTATTAATCACTTCTAAATCTGATTACAGCACTAGGAAATAATAAACAGTTGATTACAATAGAGTCTAGAGTAACAAGCAGCTTAGAAGATCCTAAGAATGACCCATTAGGCCGGTATTTATAGGTGAAGACGACCACCAATCTCTTTGAAACTTCGACTGATTTACCCTCTAATCCACATGGGCCCACCAGAGGGATCGCTAGGCCCAATTCCCAATGAGGAGGGATCGGTACCGGTCCCTTCATTGGTCGATTTTCGGATAGCGATCCCTATGGTAGCTTCTCTGTAATATCCCGGAAATTTGGGGCAATATAAATTTAATAATTTGTTTAAATAATTAAATTGATTAATAATCTTTGATAATTAAAGTTTGGATTGATTTAATAATCTGATTAAATGAATATTTAATTAGTAAATTTATCTTTTTAAAACCAATAAAATAATTTCTATTTATAATGTATATATATAATTGTATATATTGTAAATAGATAAGCTTTAATTTGGAATTTTGATAAATAAATAAAAATCTTGTTTTAAATTTCTAATGTATATTCTTATAGTTTGGAAATTATGATTTATTTAATAGTAGCTTTTCAAAGTTATTTAACAAATAACTATATGGTTTTAAATAAAATTAATAATAAAGTTATTTTATTTTCTTTTTGAATATTGCTTAATAAATCAGATTTAAGAGTATATATATATAGGTTTAAAATACAATATTAATAGTGTATTGTTTTATATATAGATATAAATTGACTTTAATAAAAAGATTGTTATTTCAAATTTAATGTGTTGTTTAAATTTACTTTAAATTGAATTTTTAAATACAATTTGAATTTGAATGTAAATTATTTTTGAAATTCAAAAGAGGTAAGATTTTAAATAGTTTTGGATTTTAAATTATATGGATAAACTTTTATTTATAAGTATAATTGGTATATCTCTTTAAGAAGTTATCTATATATATATAGATAAGTAATTGTATTTAATAAATAAAGAAAAAGGTTTTTACATTTAAATTAAATATAAATTAAATAAAAGGACATGTGTAAACATATAAAGGCTTGTTTAAAACAAGTGTAAACCAATTAACACATATAAAGACAAGTGTCAATCTTTTAATTTATATTTTATTTTATTTTTAAGAAATTATTTTCAGCCTACATATGCATGTTTTCCTCATCTATATTTCTTTCTAATCTTCAATTCTAAAATCTGAAATTCATTTTCCCCTTCTAAGAGCAAACCAGAAAATAAATCTCTCAAAAACAAATCTGTAATTAAATTTTCTTCTCAACCAAAATCCTCTCAAAAACAAACCTGCAATTCTTTCCAACATCAAAGTTCAACCTGCAAATCCCTTCTTCAAAACCCAGAAAATCAATCCCTGAAATGCATGTTCAAAAGCAAGTTTAAGATCAAGATCTAAGCATTTCAGTTTCAAGTTACAATTCGAATCAAACAAAATGCTACTAAATCAAAGTCTGCATCTTTTTCAAAACCTGGAATCAAAAGCCTGTTCTTTCTTTCAAATCTGGAAGCAAGATCATTTCAGTACAACTGATCTAAGCAACATCTCAACAAACAAGATTTTAGAGCATGCATGCAAGTTTCAAAATCAGCATTCAAGTTTTAAAAAGTTTTCAAAGCAGTTTCAAAATGAAGCTCTGTTCTTCATTTCAAACCTGTGAGTAACATCTGTTTTAAAATCTTAATTATATAAAATCTGGTTGCTTGGGTGATATCTGAAGTGAGTATGTTATGTGAATGTGTACAAGTGCATCTTTCCTGTATGTATTTATTTATGTATATGTGTGTTGTTGAGTATCAGTTCTTGCCTATTACTGTTTTTAAGTTAAGAAATTTGTAGAAATTCCATTATTCCCTTATCTGATCTTTATTAAGATTTCAGATTCAAACAATAATCGTTGTTTAACCATGGGTTAGTGTTTAACATTTAATTAAGTAAAAATATATATGAATGTCTCTAAGAAACTAGAGAATAACAGTGCATGTTTAAACAAGTGAAAATTCAAGTATCGTTATTTATCAATTCAGGTTTATAAACTGATTCCTTATACAAAATAATGATTTTTAAAAAAGAAAATCACGATTTTTAATTTGGTAAATCTAGAGAATTAGTAAGATGAACAGAATATGGGTTTCTGTTGATTTCTGGTGATCGCGAGATGAATTGAGGTCGTGGTTAAGGCTGGAGGATGGTGGATGGTCAGGGATCATTGGAAAAATAATGAGGCATTTTTCAATTCACCGTGGTGACCAAGGGAGGTAGAAGTAGGGTTTAAGAACTGGTTTTGGTCGACGTGAGTTTCCAGGCGATTTCGTCGTCGTCAAAGCACCGGAGGTGACCGGTATGGGCTGAATTGATGCATCATGATGTGGCGTAGCTTTGGACTTGGTGGCGTAAGATCAGATGAACGGAGGTGGCCATACGAGATGGATTTGGATGATCAAGTTTGGGTTCCAGGTTGTATCGAGTTGCTCGATTTTGAGTTCGTCATCGATTCGAGTTTCTGGGGGATCGAAACGTTAGGGGAGGAGGTCGCTGACTTGTCGATGGTCGGAGTATGGATCGGAGATGGCCAGAACGTCTGTGCACGTACACGTTATATCAGAACACTTGTAGTTTGGGGAAGAAGAGACGGTACGGGTTTGGCTCGAAGTTTCTTTGCGTTCGACTCGAAGGAATAGGGACGGAAGAAAACTCGAAGTTGTCTCGGGGGTTTTCAGTTTTTGCTCGGGTATTTTGATAGATGGTCTCGAGTCATTTGTGATGTTATGTTTTTAAAGCCTGACAGTGTTTAAATCTGAATGAGTTTTAAAAGTTGAAGCAGGATTTAAATCCAGATTTAAATCAAGTTTAATTATGGGTTCAAGTTTAAATGTGTATCCTAGAATTTGAGACAAATAAAGTTTTATAAAAATAATGTTTTAACAAATTTAAATTGTTAAAAGTATATTTTAAAAAGGTTTTGAATTTAAATAAATTGGTTTAAAAATCTTTTAAATGTTAAGTGTTTCTTAACATTTGGAATTTAAGAAGATTTTGTAAATTAGATTCAAATTATGGTTAAAGTTAAATTGTAATTTATTTTAAAGCATTAATTTAAGATAAATTAAAAGAAATATTTTTAATGTAAATGTTTTAAAGTCTTTGTTAGTAATAATTAAAGTAGTTAAAGGTTAATACTTTAATTTAGAAAGTGATTAAGGTTTAATGATAAAGGAGTCATTAAATTAATAAGGTAATTAAAGAATAATTAGGTAATTTAATTAATTAATGATTTAGTGTTAATTAATTAAATAATTAGGATTATAAGTTAATAAATTAAGTTTAATTAATTTGGGATTAATCATTTATTTAGATAAGTATAGATTTTAATAAATGATAAATCTTTTATGAATTGGTTAAGTATAATTACTTAATGAAAGTAATTAAAGGAATTAATTACTTAAGGTAATTAATTAAATAAATTTGATGAGTTAAATTAATTAATTAAATTAATTTAAGATAATCATTTAGAGATGTGATAAATATAATTACTTAAATGTAATTAGTGAAGTGTAATTACTTAGGAAAGTAATTAAAGTTAATTAGTGGATGTAATTAACTAAAGAAGATTTTAATAATAAAAGTAATTTTAGTTTAATTACTTTGTATAATTAATCAGGGGATTAATTAAAGGATAATCAATTAAGGAGTAATTAATTTATGAAGTGTAGTAATTAAGAGTAGTTAATTACTAAATGAGATTAATCAAAGGTGATTAATAAATGTGACTAATTAATTATTAATTTAAATAAGATAATTAATTAAGAATAATTAAGGATCATTAATTAATATAATTAATGATGAAATTAAGAATTGATTAATTAAGATTAATTAATAAATAATAAGTGATTAAAGTAATTAATAAATTGTAATTAATTAAGGATTAATGTAATTAAGTATGGTTAATTAATTAATGAAGTAATTTAAGATTAATTACTGAAATGGTTTAAGATAATTAATTTGTGAAATTAATTAGGGATTAATTACTTAAAGTAATTAGAGTATAATTAATCAGGAATGATTAATTAAGATGGATATTTAGAGTAATGATTAATTAATTGGTTTAATTAATAATTAAGTAAGCAGGATTTATAGAATGAAGTAATTAGTTTAATTCACTTTAAATTAATTAGATGATATAAATCATTGCTTAAGGATGGATGAATGAGATTGAATGTATTTCATTGTTTGATATCTTTGATGAGATATGATTGATATATGATATGGATGTTTGGTTGAATTATAATGATAATGTGAATTATCTGTTTGGGATGATAATGTAGATTATCTATTGAATTATCTATCTTTGTGTATATAGATAAGAATTGAATTGTTTTAACCTTAAAACAACTTGGCCTTAAAAGATACGTTTTGGATTTCGATGAGACCGGGATCGGGTTTGCTACATTACAGCGTGAATTCCAGGTCTGGAAACCCGAATACCACATCGATCCAAATTAACGATAGGTCGTGAATCTCAAGTGAAGATGACGATTCAGAGTGCAAGGGTTATTGTCGTTAACTCTGAGGGTGATTCCAAAACGAGTGTAACGAGATAATGCCTTCGGTTTCGTTCGAACCCGGAACGAACTTGTATGGATTGAATGCTTTCAGCACATCGTCAGGTGGACGATGAGCATTCTAAGTGGTGTGTTCTGATTTAAAGGTAAATCGTAGCCTCAAGCCTCATCAACCGGGAATGGCTAAAACAGGGGAGGTGCAGCAAGGTTTCGTGGGTAGCACCCACTGAGAGCAAGACAGATCCCTGTCTAGAGGTCCCTTTTCTTTTATTTGGCTTAGTGTGTGGTTGGTCGCGCCAACTACGGGATTGTCTTGTTCGGGATTATCCAGTAAGGGATGGTTCCGGCTTTGTGTTGCAGGGGAGCGGGCGTACTCCTCGGTACGGTGATCTAGGCCACGTACTGTGACGGGCGGTACCCCAGTAGCCTTGCCATTGTATGGAATCCAAACTCCAATAAGTGCCGTACGTATTAGATGTGCCCAACTATGTTGGAATGTGAGATGTAAGCATTTCAGCTATTTCTATATTTTACTTGAAAACCCTAGACCCTATTATAATAAAATCAGATTTCCTATCAAATGTTTTGGTTAGCGTAAGGTAAAAACTTACCCATGTTTATTTGTGGGGAGTCTTACGTGATACCTTTTCTTTCTAAAGGTTTTGAAGTTAAGTAAGTTTAACCTGTTACTCACACCAGACCCATGTCTGACCCAAGTGTTTATTTCTGTTTTATAAACTCTTGGGTACTCAAATTTTTACGAGTAGCCAAGGGATTCAGGTTTAGCTTTGACGAATATTTTGGAGGAGCAATGGAGCAGGAGGCTTCGGCGTTCGTAGATATAGTATTCCGCTGTGTTGATATCTGTGATAGTGTCTTGTCTTGTATTTGAGTTGTAATGTCTAGACAGATGTTTATAACTGTCTAGTAAGTGATGTATATGCTGTGTAACTCTGTAAATTGTTGTAAACTATGTAATAGTTTATGTTATTAATATAATTTATTCGTTCCGCTGTGAGATCGTTGTTGTTGTTTCTTTCTTTCTTCTCTTCTTTTCTATTTTCTACCCCTTTCTTTCTTATTAATGATTCGTCATTCTGTAGAATGAGTGGCGGGTTGTTACATTCTCCATACTAAAATATGTTTATTCTTCAGTTTTCATGTCATTTGGACCACTGGAGCTTGAAATATTGCTTGATCTTTGGTTTAATATAACTTGCGCACTACTTTCTACCGATCCCTTCCATGGGATACTTGCCGATCCCTCCAACTTTTTCCTTGTGACGTGCGATCCCTAGAGTAGGTTCCCTAGGGTACATTTACCTTGCCCTCCATATTTCATAGGCTTTGGACATGTAGATCCTAAAATATCAATTGTTGTATGCATAAATGCACTTGATCCTTGATGGATGCTGATCCCTTCCAATGTGTCATGCCCCTAAATGGATGATGATTTGAAAATAATTGAATTTTGGTTTTAAACTTGTTAAAATGCCAAAATATGACATTTATTTAAATAAAAATAGATAAAATATGGATGTAAATATATGCACATTTACGTGCACGTCAAATACCCCCACACTTATCTTTTTATTCGTTCTCGAATAAAGGAAAACTAAGATAAATCCGTTTTCGTAGGGAGCACGATTGTATTGAGCGTATGCAACAAGCCGTTAAACCTCTGGGTGTCCCCAGTAGGACGAGTGTTGTCTCGTGAGGGTTTTTAGCGGATACTACCCACAAAATCAAAATGCAAAGTGAAAATATTTACAAAATGCAAGATTTATTTACAATGGGATGAATGCAAGTTTTTGAAAGTATTTACAAATGACAGATTCACTTTTAAATCGACACTAATAAGTTGAATATAAGTTCTGGTCGTTATTAAGAATTTTATGTCCTTTTACTTGTCAAAATTTTCAATAAAAACGAAGTTATCGTAACAAATGGGCTATAGTTTAACTCGTTGTTTCGGTCGATAATGCAGTGTAACTATGAAATAAATCCTTAGTTGATTATCAAAGTTTATCAAAGTGGTATTTTCATTTCTTTCCAATAACAAGTCAAATCAAACAAGTTAAAATGGTGCTTGGATTTCAATTGCTTACTCTCTCTTATTTGAAAATTTAAATAATATTAACAATATTTACATATGCCTAACTCAAATAAACTGAGGCCAGATATATTACCCATGCACTGAAAGTACACGTGTAGTACTAAGGATCGTGTAATATGGTATGTTAATGCGGAAAATGGTAATAACAGTAAAGTACAAATTAAAGTAAGCACACCAGGAATTTTTATACTGGTTCGAACTTCCCGTTCTACGTCCAGTCCCAGAATACCCTCTGGATTTAAACTAAACCCCTCACTTAACCCGGAGGAATAGGTATACGACACCTGAGCAGCCGAACAGGAATTTTTCCGCCTCAACAGCCGAAGAGGACTTCAACTTAATACAAATAGTTTGTTGACGAATGTGTTCTGAATAACACTGATTGTCTTTTGATAGTACAACTTTCCTATAATCAAATCCTCAAGAGTATATATGTGTGTGAAGATTTAGAAGGAATATAATCACATAGAATCGAAGTACATGAATAAATTCAAGGATTCTAGTGATATTCAATAAGAATGAATGCTTTTATTTGCAGAAATGAATAGAGATTAGATTTCAGAAATATAAACAAGAATCGGTGATTGTAGAGGTGAATTGAATATGTTTATATAGTTGTAGAAGAGTTGTAATCTTTTATGAAGAGTTTTAGTTAACAGTTGTGTCCATACCTCTTGAAATAGAGGACATTCCTCTTCATGAAATGATCGCGTCTCTTCAGAAAACTAGCTGTTTTTCTCTGGTCGGTCGACCGGAAAACCTGGCCGGTCAGCTGAGTTTAAAAACGTATACAAAACAGAAAGTCACTGTGCACATGATACAGGGTCGGTCGACCGAGGATCTTGGTCGGTCGGCCGACCTGGTGTTATATGCACAGTGAACACAGTTTTGATATAAAATGTTTTGTGTGCGTGTGTGACTATTTGAGGAATGATTTTAACATTATTCTAAGACTCAATAAAATAAACTATCCATACTAATCTCTGGATTGTAAAATTATCTCCTTTGTAGTGCACGGTATGCACTTATTCTCTTTTTGTTGCTTTCATATAGTATTCTCGTCGTATGATCTCTGAAGCTTGTGTCATGAATCAAAACTCATGAATCAACATTCTCCCCCTTTTTGATTGATGACAATACTTATGTGATGAAGTAATATTGACATATATTATAGTTCTCCCCCTGAATATATGGCAACTTTTCTGCAAAAATTCATTAGTTTGCATACATTTCTCCCCCTTTGTCATCGACAAAAAGGAATACTTATAACAGATTATAGTAATGCGAAACATTTAAATTTACATGGTACATATTTGAGCCTAAATAGAAATAATTTAAAGATGTTTGCTTAGAACATAACATAACAATAATTAAGAAACAAATAAAGTACAAGAAATTTCTTGAAAGTAAATAAATTGTAAAAATACTACAATTACTCCGCATCATCGTCGGTATCCCACTCTTCTGGATGAAGATTTTCATCGAGAGGAGCCGGTTCCTTACCCCGTCTTTGAGTAGTAGGTGCGGGAGTTGCCGATGTGCTGGAACTTGTGTTATCGGATGTAGACCAAGAGAAATTTGGTGCTGGTCTTTTTCCAGGAGCAACAAATGAAGCACCGGCTTCAGAAGTACATGATAAGGCATCCCATAAATTTACGAAGAAGCCTTTGATCTTCTTGAAACGCCCATCAAATTTTCGAAGGCGAGAATCCAAAGCTAGTTGATTTTGGGCCAAAATATCAATGGCAGCCGCTGTGCTAGTACCGGGAGGTGGTCTTTGAATTGAGGTTTGACGAGTTATACGTTCTGTAGAATGAGTGGATGGTTGAGGTGTAGAATAGCTGCGACGTAGTTGTTCTCGTGGAATAGTACGCCATTGCTGAAAAGTTGTAATTTGGGACGGTGCATCGGGTAACTTCATTAGTTTTATTGTTCGTGAGTCAAAGGTACGAACTTTGGATGTTTCGGATTCCGGAGCATGGGTGACAAAGTTATTAATCAACCGCATTATGTATTCTCCATAATAAATATGGAGCATTTTTCCTTGGTTGAACGTAAGGAATTCATCCATAAGAAGTTGTGTCCAATTTACCCGAATATTTCCACACATAGCATATAACGCCTTGAAGTTTTCGGGATATACTAAGTGGTATGACCCTCCTCTTGGAACAATAGACTTCATCATGAATCGATGAAAAAGTCATGCTTTAGGTCGGAGAGATGAAGTTTGCCTTAAATCGGTAGCGTCATCTTCAAAGAATAGATGACTTAGGCGGTCACGAGTTGATGTATTACAGTCTACATCATGTAACGAGATTCCACCCGGTCGAGCATTTAAAATATGATTCATTCGATCAATGGAGAGAAAAATCGAAGTGCCACAAACCGATGTCCAAACACAATTTTCAGTGTTTCTCGGTGGATTTACAAGGTTGAGATTTGCTAGGAATAACTTGACCATTATATGATTAATTTTCAAGTTGTTTTTCCTATGGTCAAGAAATGCATTAAGACCACTTTCAAGAGCGGCATTTTCAACACCGTAGGAGGTAAAATCAGGATAACTTACAAAAGACTCCTCAAAGATTTTGGCATCTTGAAGCCTTATCCATCTTTCTAAAGCTTTTTCACTTACTAGCCAAGAAGCAATTTGAGAGTCTACAGGAGTTGATGAAGATTGGCCAGCAGTAGTCTTAGATTTCTTCTTGGGGGCCATTTTTTCTTTGAAGAATTTGAAGAAGTTTGGGAAGGTTGTAATGGGGGCTAGGGTTAAAATCTGTTTTGGGAGAGTAAAAGTGAAGAGGTGAGATAAAAAGGTGAATGGATGGATTAAAGTATGAAGGCAATTTCAGCAGAATAGCACGTTCGGTCAATTGAAATACCTGGGTCGGTCGACCGACTTGTGGTATAAAATAGTGCTGAAACTTTCGGGAAGAGCTTCGGTCGACTGGTGCAGGGTGCTCGGTTGACCGACTTAAAAAAAATGTTCTAATATCATTCGGGAAACAAGTTCGGCTGACCGACTCAGGTGGTTCGGTCGACCGAGTTGACAAAAATCTGTTTTTTTTAAACTTCTCGGGATAGCTTCGGTTGACCGATTCAGTCTTTTCGGTCGACCGAGGCATGTGAACAGACAAGTTTATGCTGTTTTTCAAACAAGAATTATAGAAATATAATTATATTATTACATCATATATATCTATACATCTTATTCAAAATAATAACATATATATATATATATATATTAAGTTATAGCCATGGTGCATCAGCATCTACGTTCCCATGAATTTGGAGATGGAACATTTTCTACCGGTGACCATATTGGAGCTATTGGAGATTGAACATGGTCAGAAGGAGATGGAGTTCTGTAAGAAGGTTCAGCAACATCATCCTTCTTAGATGAACAAAATTTCATGGCAATCTTTTCAAGGAAACATAAACGTCTTGCCGTGACTTTTTGTTCATAATAAAGTTCCCGTTGCATATTCATTTGTTGTTGTTGGTAGTGATGAATTTCATCAATCTTTTGTTTGGTTGATGGAGATACTACCATTTCCTTTTTCCCTTTCTTTTTATCAGGTGTATAGCCTGTATGGGAGTCTTCCCATGGTTTCCACCTGTGTCGGGGGTCATTATCTGGAGAGGAGAATTCTAAAACACGGTTAGGCATTGGAAAAGTAGGATAGGGACCATTTTCGGGGATGCGATCAGAACAGTCGTCGTCCGGGGATGTGTATGAAAGATGAGAATTTTCAGAATTGTAGACGTCATCGTTAGAAGACATTTTTGTTTCAAGTTTTGTTTTGTAAGAAGATTTTTGTATTTTATGTTCTATTCAATAAACATATGTATGTATATATAACCATTTATTTTCTAAAAAAAATAGTGGTTTAAAAACAAATTTTAGTTTTAATCACAGAACTTTTTAAACAAAAACTGTTTGTAATTGAATGATATACAATGCTTTAGAGTCAAAAATAGTTTATTCTGAAATTAAGTTTTAATGGTACAGATTATAAAAAGAGCTGGAACAAGAAACACCCATAGCTCAAGTGGCTATACTACAACATCTAACATATAAGTCAGAAGTCATGAGTTCGAGTGCCGCTTTGGTCAAAAATAAAATAATTTTTGTTTTTTCATATTTTTGCATATTTTTATTCATAAGTCTTTAAACGACATTATACCTAAATCTCGTCTTAGTTTTATAAAAGTATTTTCATTTAGTGGTTTAGTAAAAATGTCAGCTATTTGATTTTCAGTGTTGATAAATTCTAGATTTATTAATCCTTTTTCCAAACAATCACGAAGAAAATGATGACGAATATCAATGTGTTTTGTTCGTGAGTGATTGACCGGATTTTTAGAAAGATTTATTGCACTGGTATTATCACAATAAATTATTGATTTTTCAAGAAGACAATTAAAATCTTGTAGTGTCTGTTGCATATATACGACTTGTGCACATGCCAAAGCAGCATATATATATTCTGCTTCACATGTTGATAAAGAAACACAGTTTTGTTTCTTACTAAACCAAGAAACTAAGGAACGTCCAATGAAGTGACACGTTCCGCTCGTACTTTTTCGATCCGTCCGACTTCCTCCAAAATCAGCATCACTATAGGAAACTAATTCGAAAGGACATTCTTTCGGATAAAATAGTCCGAAATCTTTGGTTTTAGTTAGATAACGAATAATGCGTTTAACTGCTCTCATATGTGATTCTTTGGGATTTGCTTGAAATCGAGCACACAAACAAACACTCATCATAATATCGGGTCGACTCGCTGTTAAATAAAGTAAAGAACCTATCATACTATGATATAACTTTTGATCAACACTTTTGCCATCTTCATCTCCATCGAGATGAATCGTTGTACTCATAGGAGTTGGTTTGGCAGCAGTGTTTTCCAGACCAAAACGTTTGATTAAATTATAACAATATTTTTCTTGATTAATAAAAATTCCATTTTCAATTTGTTTAATTTGTAATCCAAGAAAATATGACAATTCTCCCATATGAGACATTTCAAATTCATTTGTCATTATAGTTGAAAATTCTTGACATAATTTTTCATTTGTCGAGCCGAAAATAATATCGTCAACATATATTTGAATTATTAAAATATCTTTATTAGTTTTCTTAATAAAGAGTGTTTGATCTACTTTACCGATTTCAAAACCAGATTCTAATAAATAACCTTTAAGACGATCATACCAAGCACGTGGTGCTTGTTTTAAACCGTATAACGCCTTTTTAAGTTTATATACATGATCCGGAAATTTTTCATGATTGAACAAAGGTGGTTGTTCAACAAAAACATTTTCTTTTACGAATCCATTTAAAAATGCACTTTTAACATCCATTTGATATAGTTTAAAATTATGAAAACACGCATAAGCTAATAATATTCGTATTGCTTCAAGTCGGGCGACTGGAGCAAACGTCTCTTCGTAATCAGTTCCTTCTTCTTGATTATATCCTTGTGCAACTAATCTAGCTTTATTCCTTGTTATATTTCCTAGTTCATCTGCTTTATTTTTGAAAACCCATTTAGTACCGATGACTGATTGATCACTGGGTCTAGGAACGAGTTCCCAAACTTCGTTTCGTTCGAATTGATTTAATTCTTCTTGCATGGCAAGTATCCAGTAGTCATCAGTTGAAGCTTCTTTTATATTCTTAGGTTCTATGTTAGAGAGAAAAGCTACATGACCAACTTGATTTAATTGATGTCTGGTTTTAACATTCGTATTAACTTCTCCAATTATATTTTGCACAGGATGATCTCTTAAAATTCTAGGTGGAGATTTTATTATATTAGAAGTCACGTTTGTATTGTTTCATGAATATCAAAATTTTCATTTGTATTATTATTTTCATTCTGAGTAGATTCATCATCAGAATCAATAGTAACACTTGGATTTATATTTTTAAAATTTTCGTTGAAAGAAACATGTAAACTTTCTTCAATAATTTGAGTTCGTTTATTATAAATTCGATAAGCCTTGCTTCGTTCCGAATATCCAACGAATATACCTTCATCGGATTTTGGATCGAATTTGCCTAGTTGATCTTTAGTATTTAAAATAAAACATTTGGAACCAAAAACTTTTAAATATGAAATATTTGGTTTTCTTCCATTTAGAAGTTCATATGGGGTATTTTTAATTAATGGTCGAATAGAAACGCGATTCAGTACATAACAAGCAGTAGCTACAGCTTCTGCCCAAAAATGTTTCGATAAAGTTGTTCCATTTAGTAAAGTTCTTGCACATTCTTGTAACGTTCTATTTTTCCTTTCTACAACTCCATTTTGTTGTGGTGTTCTAGGAAACGAAAAATTATGGTTAATACCTTTCTTGTTACAAAATTGTTCAAAAACTTCATTTTCAAATTCGCCTCCATGATCACTTCTTATATTTTTAATTTTCAATGTTTTAATATTTTGAATTCTTTTAACAAAACTTTAAAATTATCAAAAGTATCACTTTTATTTTTCAAAAAGAAAATCCAAGTATATCTAGAGAAATCATCTACAATAACAAAAACATATCTATTATGATTAATAGATTGCACTTGAGTTGGACCAAAAAGATCCATGTGTAAAAGTTCAAGTGGTTGTTCTGTAGATATTACTTTCTTTGATTTAAAAGAAGATTTTGTTTAATTTTCCTAATTTACATGCATCACAAAATATGTTAGTTTCGAATTTTATATTGGGTAACCCTTAAACTAATTTATTTTTAGATAGTTTGTTGATGGTATTAAAATTAATGTGACAAAATCTTTTGTGCCAAAGACAAGAATCGTTTTCTTTAGCCATTAGACACAAATTTGAATTATTATTAACGTTCATATTTAAAATGTAAATATTTTTATCTCTTTTTCCTTCGAAAATAATGTTATGATTTTTATCAAAAATGTTACATTTATTTTCTGAGAAAGTTATATTAAAACCTTTATCGCAAAGTTGACTAATACTTAATAAATTATGTTTTAAATTTTTAACTAATAAAACATCAGTAATGAGAGGTAAATTAGATGTACCGTTGCTATTGACATTGCCTTTGCCGATGATATATCCTTTTGAGTTATCTCCAAAGGTGACTGCTCCTCCATTTGAGTATATAATGTTTGACAGCATTTCTTTGTTTCAAGTCATGTGTTTTGAGCAACCGCCATCTAAAATCCATTTTCCTCTCTTCTTATGTGGTACATCGTCTGACGAAGCCATGAAGCATACATTTGCTTGTTCATTATCACTTTCACTCTCTGATGAGGATGATGAATCAGTGTCATCCCAAGTGAATGAAAAAGCTTTTCGTTTGGTTTTATCCTTCTTGAAATTATTCTTTTTACGATCTGGACAATCTTTCTTCATGTGTCCTTTCTTATGACATTCATAACATTCCATTGTTGAAGATGATGGTTTGCTGCTATTGGAATTGTTGTTGGAATTATTTTTGTTTCCCTTGAATTTGTTTTTGTTGAATTTCAAAAACTTTTTGAAATTTTTAGCGATCATTGCCATATCTTCATTATCTGAATCGGAATCTTCTTTTTCTGCTTGGAATGCCACATTTTTCTTTTCTTGTGCACCATTTCGTTTTGCCTGCAAATTTACTTCGTAGGACATTAAATTACCTATCAATTCTTCTGGTTTTAATGTTGACAAATCAGTCGCTTCTTCAATAGCTAGGACTTTTCGTTCCCATTCGTCTGTTAAAGAATTTAAGATTTTTGTAACAACATCAAAATCAGTAAACTTTTGTTCTAGTGATAATAAAGCATGATAAATATCCTGAAATCTAGAGTACATGTCATTTATAGATTCATTTGGCCTCATTTTAAAATTTTCAAATTGATGTTTCAACATAGAAATTTTGCTCAATTTAACTTTGTTCGTTCCTTCATGTGAAACTTTAAGAGTTCTCCAAATTTCATAACCAGAAGTGCACATGCTAACTCTATTGAATTCATTTCTATCTAATGCACAAAATAAAATATTCATAGCCTTAGCATTTGATGTAGCATCTAGTTTTTGTGTGTTACTCCAAGTTGAGTATTCTCCTGTAGGAATTGTTTATTCTCTTTGTATAATATTCCAGATATCAAATCCACTTGATTGCATATAGATTCTCATTCTAGTTGACCAATAATTGTAATTTATACCATTGAAAAGTGGAGGTCGTGAAGTCGATTGACCTTCTGTGAAACTAGAATTAGTGTGAGTGTTAACATCGTTAATTTGTGTGGTTGCCATATTACTAAAAATAAGTAAATATCAAATAACTTTGTGATGGTTATAAGATGACCTTGCTCTGATACCAAATGAAAGTACACGTGTAGTACTAAGGATCGTGTAATATGGTATGTTAATGCGGAAACTGGTAATAACAGTAAAGTACAAATTAAAGTAAGCACACCAGGAATTTTTATACTGGTTCGAACTTCCCGTTCTACGTCCAGTCCCAGAATACCCTCTGGATTTAAACTAAACCCCTCACTTAACCCGGAGGAATAGGTATACGACACCTGAGTAGCCGAACAGGAATTTTTCCGCCTCAACAGCCGAAGAGGACTTCAACTTAATACAAATAGTTTGTTGACGAATGTGTTCTGAATAACACTGATTGTCTTTTGATAGTACAACTTTCCTATAATCAAATCCTCAAGAGTATATATGTGTGTGAAGATTTAGAAGGAAGATAATCATGTAGAATCGAAGTATATGAATAAATTCAAGGATTCTAGTGATATTCAATAAGAATGAATGCTTTTATTTGCAGAAATGAATAGAGATTAGATTTCAGAAATATAAACAAGAATCGGTGATTATAGAAGTGAATTGAATATGTTTATATAGTTGTAGAAGAGTTGTAATCTTTTATGAAGAGTTTTAGTTAACAGTTGTGTCCATACCTCTTGAAATAGAGGACATTCCTCTTCATGAAATGATCGCGTCTCTTCAGAAAACTAGCCGTTTTTCTCTGGTCGGTCGACCGAAAAACCTGGCCGGTCAGCTGAGTTTAAAAACGTATACAAAACAGAAAGTCGCTGTGCACATGATATAGGGTCAGTCGACCGAGGATCCTGGTCGGTCGGCCGACTTGGTGTTATATGCACAGTGAACACAGTTTTGATATAAAATGTTTTATGTGCGTGTGTGACTATTTGAGGAATGATTTTAACATTATTCTAAGACTCAATAAAATAAAATATCCATACTAATCTCTGGATTGTAAAATTATCTCCTTTGTAGTGCACGGTATGCACTTATTCTCTTTTTGTCGCTTTCATATAGTATTCTCGTCGTATGATCTCTGAAGCTTGTGTCATGAATCAAAACTCATGAATCAACATGCACTGCCTTGCGGGCTGATGTGAGGGGAATATAGAGCGTGGCGAGTGAACACACAAGTGTGAACACTTATCGACTGTAGGTGTTATTAAAAAGAATTTTTATATACATACACCTAACTCGGATAAACTGTGGCCAGATATACCGATTGTGCATTGCCTTTCGGGTTTACGTGAGAAGGGTATAGAACATGGCGAGTGAACACACGAGTGTGAACACATGACTCTAGGTGTTAAAAATATATATACATATATACAAAAGAAATTATTTTTTATTTATTATATATATATATATATATATATTTCTGAAAAGAGAGAGTTTTGCAAAATCATCTTAGCACCATTTAACTTAGAAGATAAAAATGTTATATCATTTACTTTAAATTTACCACTTTTTTAAACAAAGGTTTTCATTTAGAATATATTTCATAATTAACACATATGCACCTTCCAATATACTAGTTAAACCATTGTTATTTGTAATCAAACTTCATTTTTATTTTTGTTAAGAAAAATAAATTTTCAAAATTTTCAATTTAATAACCAAAACTTATACTTATCCTATAGTGTTTCTTCAAAAATAAATCAAAATGCTAAAAAGAAAATGTTTTTGAAATTTAGAAATTTTGAGATTTTTTTTTAAGTTAAAGGAAAATGAAAATTCAAAAATGCCATGAAACTTAAAAATATGAAAATGAGACTCCCCCCACATTTAATATTTAACTGTGTCCCCATAGTCAATGCACGATATGAGTGTAACGGGGAAAAATATGTACATATTTACAAAAGAGGGTTAACATTCTTACTAGATGTAGCTTGGCTCATGAAGAATCATGAGCTCCTCCTCTTGGTTACTGGGAAATTCCAAGAACGGTTTCAAACGATGACCGTTGACTTTGAAAATTGATCCATCCCTGGGGTTTTCTATTTCTACGGCACCATGTGGAAAAATAGTTCGTACCACAAATGGTCCGGTCCATCTCGATTTAAGTTTCCTAAGGAATAAATGAAGTCTTGATTCATATAAAAGAACTTTTTGGTTAGGCGAAAACGTTTTCCTTAGGATTGACTTGTCATGAAAAACTTTTGTTCTTTGTTTGTAAATTTTCTCGTTTTCATATGCGTCGTTCCTAAGTTCTTCTAGTTCGTTGAGTTGTAGTTTTCGATTTCGGCCAGCTTTCTCAAGATCAAAGTTTAAGTTCTTTATTGCCCACAACGCTTTGTGTTCGATTTCAACGGGTAAATGACAAGCTTTACCGTAAACTAAACGAAATGGGGACATCCCAAGGTTAGTTTTAAAAGCAGTACGGTAAGCCCAAAGCGCATCGGTAAATTTCTGAGACCAATCTTTTCGATTTTTGTTAACAGTTTTCTCCAAAATTTGTTTTATTTGTCGATTTGAAACTTCAACTTGGCCACAAGTCTGAGGATGATATGGAGTGGATAACTTGGGGGTTATCGAGTACATTTTCATTAAAGTTTCAAAAGAATGGTTGCAAAAATGGGTCCTATTATCACTGATTTTTGTGCGAGGTGTGTCGAACCTCGAAATGATGTTTTCTTTGAGAAATTTCACAATAATTCTATGGTCGTTGGTTTTGCAAGGAACGACTTCGACCCATTTTGAGACGTAATCGACAGCGAGAAGGATATATAAGTTTCTAAAAGAATTGGGAAAAGGTCCCATAAAGTCGATACCCCAAACATCAAAGATTTCGATCGTAAGAATGGGGTTTAGAGGCATCATATTTCATCGAGAAATTCATCCAAGCACTTGACATCGATCGTAAGTTTTGCAAAATTCGAATGATTCTTTGAAGAGAGAAGGCCAATATAAACCACACCGAAGCACCTTTTCCGCAGTTTTTTTAGGACCGAAATGCCCACCGCACGCTTGATCGTGACAAAACAAAAGAACACTCCTGATCTCATTATCCGGAATGCAATGTCGGATGATTTGGTCGGCACAATATTTGAACAAGTATGGATCGTCCTAATAGAAATACTTCACTTGGGATATGAATTTGCATTTGTCCTATTTGGACCAAGATGAGGGGGTTTCTTTAGTGACTAAGTAGTTCACTATATCAGCGTACCATGGATCGATAGAAATTGAAAGAAGTTGTTCATCGGGGAATTTTTCATTGATTGGCAAAGAAGATCTTGCGTTCGGAAGACGAGACAAGTGATTGGCTATGACATTATCGGGTCCTTTTTTTGTCTTTAATTATAAGGTCAAATTCTTGAAGTAAAAGGATCCAACGAATCAAACGGGATTTAGCATCCTTTTTGGCAAAAAGGTATCGAAGAGCAATATGGTCAGTGTAGACTGTGATGTGTGAACCTATCAAGTAAGGTCGAAACTTTTCGAGCGCAAAAAGACAGCTAGAAGCTCTTTTTCGATTGTTGTGTAGTTGAGTTGATCGTCGTTCAAAGTCATACTCACGTAGTAAATGACATGAAGGATTTTGTTGATGCGTTGTCCAAAGACAGCACCAACCGCAAAGTAAGAAACGTCACACATTATTTCAAATGGGAGATCCCAATTGGGTGCGCAAATGATTGGAGCAGAAATGAGTTCGTTTTTGAGACATTCGAAAGAAGAGATACAATCAGAGTTAAAATCGAAAGGAACGTCTTTTCCAAGAAGAGTCGTCAAAGGATGATCGATTTTGCTAAAGTCTTTCACAAAGCGTTGGTAAAAGCCAGTGTGTCCTAGAAATGACCGAATGTCCTTAACAGATTTGGGAAGGGTAGATTTGCAATTACATCAACTTTTGCTTTATCCACCTCAATGCCTTTATTTGAGATGATATATCCAAGGACTATGCCTTGTTTGACCATAAAGTGGCATTTTTCCCAATTCAAAGTCAAATGTTTTTCTTTACATCGATTTAGAACCAAATCGAGATGATGTAAACATTGGGAAAAAGAATCGCCAAAGATAGAGAAATCGTCCATAAAAACTTCTAGAAAGCGTTCAATCATGTCGGAAAAAATGCCAACCATGCATCGTTGGAAAGTTGCAGGAGCGTTACAAAGTCCGAATGGCATACGTCGAAAAGCAAAGGTACCGAATGGACACGTGAAAGTCGTTTTCTCTTGATCTTTGGGAGCGATTGGAATTTGGTTATAGCCGGAATAACCATCAAGGAAGCAGTAGAATTCGTGGCCGGCTAAACGTTCGAGCATTTGGTCAATGAAGGGAAGAGGGAAGTGATCCTTACATGTTGCAGCATTTAATTTTCGATAGTCAATGCAAACACGCCAACCTGTTTGAGTACGAGTTGGAATAAGTTCATTTGAATTGTTCTTGACAATGGTTAGCCCAGACTTTTTCGATATAACGTGAATTGGGCTAACCCATGAACTATCAGAGATTGGGTAAATGATTCCGTTGTCGAGAAGTTTAAGAATTTCATCACGCACCACATCTTTCATTTTTGGATTAAGCCTTCGTTGCACATCACGAACAAGCTTGGCATCGTCGATTAAATGGATGCGATGTTGAACAATTGCGGGACTAATTCCCTTTATATCGGAGATCGACCATCCCATCGCTTCCTTGTTTTTGGACAGGATTGAAAGTAAAGAAGTTTCTTGATTGAGAGAGAGAGTCGTAGAAATTATGACGGGAAATGTTTCTTTACCACTTAAGTATGTGTACTTAAGGTGATCGGGAAGTGGTTTGAGGTCCAACTTCGGGAGTTGCTCGATTAAAGAATTGGGTTGAGATTCGGACTCTACTGGAAGCGATTCAAAGGGAAGAGTGTATTCAATCTCGTTGGGAATTTCGTGCAACAATTTTTCGTACTCGGCTTCGCGTTCGTCGTTAAGATCAAGTGTCTCGTTTTTGAAGTTTTCGTGAATGGCACTAACTTCTAACGTTTGGTCACGAGGTTCGTTCGATTGGCTTTCAAGATTGAAAATATTAAGATCCAAAGTCATGTTTCCAAAAGTGATTTTCATCGAACCGTTGCGACAATTGATTAAGGCATTTGAGGTGGTTAAGAATGGTCGGCATAAAATCAATGGAATTTGACTTACAGGGTTTGTCACGGGTTGTGTTTCAAGAACTATAAAGTCAACGGGGAATATGAATTGCCCAACTCGAATGAGCACGTCCTCGATTTCTCTCACGGGCTTCATAATGGAACGATCGGCGAATTGAAGTGTGACCTTTGTGGGTTTGAGCTCACCTAAGCCTAATTGTTCGTACACAGAATGTGGAATCAAATTAACACTCGCACCAAAGTCTATCAAGCATTTGTTAATCGTCTTGTCTCCAATTGTACATGAAATCGTAGGGCAGCCAGGATCTTTGTATTTAAAGGGCATGGATTGGGACAAGACTTCACTTAAACTGGCGGCTAAGAAGATTTCTTTGGGCACTTGAGTGTATCACTTTTGGGTGCACAAGTCCTTAAGAAATTTCACGTACGTGGGGACTTGCTAAACAATGTCAAGAAGCGGAATGTTAACTTTGACTTGTTTAAAAATTTCCAACATATTTTCCATTTGGTCCGAGTGTTTCTTTGGTCGAAGACGATGTGGAAATGGAACACGATACTCGGTAGGCGGGTCCACTCGAGTAGAAGAAGAATTTTGATTGGCATTCGATTCAACGTTTGGCTCCACATTCTGTTCTGATTCGTTCGTTGTTTTAGAAGTGTCGAGAGAGGTTTTCGGTAAATCGTTTGGGTTAATGACTCAATTATCGATTTGTTTACCGGAACGTAACATTGTGATAGCATTCAATTGGGTGATGTTGCTATCTTGAACAACATGGGCTTGATTTGAATTTGTGTTTTGATTACTGGGATTTGGAAGGGGCTGGCTTGGGAATGTTCCACGTTCGCGTTCACTTAAAGACGTGGCTAATTGACTCATTTGCATTTCAAGTTTTGCAATGATTGATTTGTGTTTTGCATATATGATGTCAATAAATTTTGCAAATTGCTGTTTGATTGAAGGCTTTGAGTAGTTGCTTTAGCCAACGTTTCAAGAGTTTTCTCAAGTGAACTTAAACGTTTATCGTCTTGAGGAGGATGAGCAGAATTTGGTTGAAAATTTGATTGTTGTGGTTGATTATAAGACGGACCCGTAAAGTTTGGTTGAAAATTGTTGGGCTGAAATGGAGGATTTGAAGCATTATTCGAGAATGCTTGAAAATATGGACGAGCCGTATTCGTGTTGGGGTTGTTTTGGTTCCAAGCAAAATTCGGATGATTTCTCCAACCAGGATTGTACGTTGGAGAAAATGGGTCATTTTTGGCTTTATTGAAAGCATTGATTTGTTCGACAGAATTGGGACACTGATCGGCTATATTATTAGGATCGTTGCATTTATAACACATCGGTTGGGAAGCTTGGTTCATTTGGTTCGATGAGAAAACGTTACCGAATTTTTTAATCATTGCGTCGATCTCAGCTTCCAAAGCAAAAGAAGATCCTATCGAATGTGCACTCGATCGTGAGTAAATTAATTTTTCGTTCGAACGTTCCCATTGAGACGACTTTTCAACGAGTTTTTCAAGAAATTGCCAAGCATCATCATGATGTTGGGCAAGAAAGTTGCCTTGGCACATTAATTCGAGCATGGTTCGTGAGCTGTTTTCGAGTCCATCGTACAAGATTTGGCAAATCGTCCATTTTTCGAAGTTATGGTGTGGACATTTTATCAAACGCTCTTTGAATCTTTCAAAATATTTTCCGAATGGTTCTCCCTTGAATTGATGAAAAATTACAATTTCATTTCGGATTCTACTCATTTTTTCCAAGGGGTGGAACTTTTTCAAGAAAGCTTTTACGAATCCTTCCCAAGTTTTAATCGAGTTTGATGGTAAGCTGTACAACCATTTTTCAGCGTAATTCGTAAGAGCGAATGGAATTAATCGAAGTATGATTCCGTCATCGGAAAGTTGTTGGAGTTTTATGGTTGCACAAACTTGTTCGAATTTAGTCAAGAAAATGTATGGGTCATCGTTCTCGAAATTGCCAAATTCGGAAGTGTGGCAATATGGTTCGAGTGAATTTCGAAAAGGTTACCCGTAGGGGTGGGTAACGTGATGCAAGGTGGAATAGAAACTCTATCGGGAAAGATTCTATCCATAAGAGTTCGAGGACGTTCTCGTTCGCCATTTCAGAAGGATCGTTTGTTCGAGTTAAACGATTAGTTGTTGAGTCGCGAGTCCAACGATTTGTTGTTGTGTCACGAGTCCAAGTACTCATGCACAAGTGAAAGTCGAGAAGAGAAAGAAGTTAGAATCGAGTTTAGAGAATGAAAGAAGATTTGAAAAACGAAGTGAAAATGTTTTTGTTTTTGTTTTTTTAAGGAAGAAAACTATTTACCAAGTGAAATTTATTTTCAAAAGAGAATTTTGATTTTTGGCTTTTCAAATTTTTTTATATGTTTTTGTTTTTGTACTTTTTTTTAAAGTTTTCAAATATTTACCAAAAGGAAAAAAAATTGTTTTTGTTTTTACAAAATGGGAATTCGATTTTTTTTTTAATTTTTTAATTTTTTTTTCTTTTTGAAAAGATTTTTTTTGGCTTTTTGTTTTTTATTGAAAATTTTCAAAGGAAAGGAAAAAAGATTTTTTTTGGATTGAAAACTAAGTTAAGTAAAATTTACAATTTTTTTTTCGATTTTGGATATTTTGATTTTTTTTGTTTTTTTAAATATGCATGAACTAATGAAACTAAATGAATGCAAAGGACTTAATTACAATTTTCTGTCCTTAGTAGCTCCTAACCCAAAATTGTATAATCACACTTTGTCTTAAATCAACAAAATATTTCTCAGCCAAGTAACAGACAGGGGTTATCGGTGCACCACGAATCACCGTAGCAATGCAACTGAAGGTTTAAGTACCTTCAGAGGAACAACCAGTATAATATTTACGAATCACCGTAATTTTTATAACTGGTTATTACTCTACCGTAGCCTAGACACCAAGAAATAAAATTGTTCAAAGAAAAAAATTGTGAAGATACAATTAAGCCCTAGATGCGCTCACGACACCCTCAAGTCGAATGTCTAACATTTATTATTAGTCAAATTCTACGATGAAATGCGTTTGTGGGCTTAGGAAAGGGTGATGAAATCCCTCACCTTATGTGAATTGGGGTATTGCCATTAGAAAATAAAAATAAGATGAGATGAATGCAAAACAGAAATTAAACGTGAATTTACAATGCAACTAAAATGAAGTTTGTTTTTGTTTTTGGATTTTGAATTTTTTCTATATATATAAATGCAAATGCAAGCGACTAACAATGCAATTCAAATAAAAACAAAGGATGAAAGCACGATACCAAAGCGTGCAGAATTATTAGCAATTTTTTTAGCGGCAATTATATTTTTTTTTCAGCAAGCAAAGCAATTCTACTTGATTTTCTTCTTTGGAACCCTGAAATTAGAAACAAGATATATATACACAGTTTTTTTATCAGAGAAAAAACTAAAACAAATTAAAAACAAAACAAATTAAACTAAAAACAATAATTAAAAAAAACAGTAAACTAAACCTGAAAAAGAGAGTTGAAAATGATGCCTTTTTAAGATAGAATAAAAACAAAAGCTAAATGAATTTACATTAAAATAAAAACAAGTTTTTTTTATTATACAAAATTATTTTAAGAACTCGAACAAACAAAACAACAAACTAACTAAACAAAAAAAAAGAGAAAAGAAGAGAGAAAAAATGCATGCGATCCAATAAGAAGCCCACAACCAAATAGCACCTACCACAAATACCTTATCTCTTCACTTTAGTTAAACAATAAATCGCGAAAACCGAAAATTGAGAATTCAAGTGAAAAAAAAGGAATTCGTGAATAGAAGTGGATCGCGAGTGTTTTGGCTGTTTGTTTGGTGAACTGGATTGTTCGAAAAGGGCTATTTGTGAGGTCAAGTTCGTGTGGAGTTCAATTTAGTTGAGAATTTGAATTGATGGTGGATTTGGGTTACGGTTGGCGATTGCAGTAAGGAATGGTCGCGATTGATAGTGGTTTTGTGGTGGCTGTTATTTAGTTAGGCTACGACGTAGTGGATGGAAGAAGTCAAAATGGATGTGAAAGTGGTATATAGGAGGGTGTGTGGGTTCGATTGTCGATTTGAGTTGCCCGGTTGTGGGTCACTGGCGGGTTCGAAGTGGATGTATTTGTTGTGGCACTTCTTGGTTGCAGAGGTATGTTGAATGTCAAAAGCTCGAGCAGGTAGCTGCAGGGGATGACTGGATATCTGGGTTGTTTAAGCAGAAAGCAAAAAAAGGTGATGACTGAATATTTTGGTGATTGAGTGGGAGGATGTTTGTAACGACCCCGAAATTTAATTTAATTTAAATGGATAATTAAAAGAATTTTTGAAAAAAAAAATTGTAAAATTAATCGATAAATGAATTCGAGTTTCCCCAAAACGAATAAATGTTTGTTTTGAACAAATATTTTAAACAAATTTATAGTTATATAAAATAATAAAAGCAAATACAAAATACTTAAGCTAATAAATATGAAGTAAAATAATTATAGAATCTCATTTAAACTAATAGAACAAAAGTATAGAAATAAACCAAAATAAAATATATTCAAGTAAGTATAAAGACAAGTATGCAACCTAAGTTAAATTAATACAAATAACTAAAACAACATAACAATATATAACATTTCAAAGTAATAAAACAAATAAACATATCTATGAACACAAACAAAATAAGAAAACATAGCACTAAGGAATGAAGACTTTCCAGCCTAATACAAAGCTTGCATTAATATAAAAACTGATGGTTCGAATGCATGCAGACCTAAAAACTAAAAGAATCAAATACAAAGTAAACATGTAATATGTTGTAGCTTGTAAGTGAAGACTCAAGGCAAGTAAAAATATAAAATATGTGTAAATTAAAAACATAAAGTACAACAACATTTAATGCTCTCATTTCCTTTAGCAAACAAAATCTGTTCGAGTTGTATGAAATGTGATTTCAGCCTCCAATTGAAGAAAAATATCTCTGGCATTGTACAAATAAAATTATATCAACCTGTACAATGTAATACTATCTGTAAACTTCACATTTTTATACGCCAGCCTTCCCCTTCATTTCATCTAGTTCCATCAAAACTAAGCAAAGAAACTGAAGTTAATATCATCTACAATTTAAACAAACTACAATACGAATTCATTCAAGCCAGAGATTTAAGAATCAAAGAGAAGGCTTCAACTTGCATTTTTCAAAACTGTTTCAACACAGCAGCTCTGTTCTTCTTTTCTGGAAAATAAGGTGAGCAACTCTTCCTTTAAAAGCCTGCTCTGTTCCTTCTTCTTCGAAACTGTGAGTAAACAAGCATTAAGACTGTTATAAATCCTGATTTCATGCAAATAAACCTGAATCTAATGGATGATATTTGCTTGCATGATTGATTATATGATTACTTATATATCTATATATACATATGAATATATTGTGTACATGTCTGTGATTCAGTATCCTTTCCTACTCTGTTCTTCATCTGTAGGTTGCAAATGAATATTAAAAATGATCTGCTCTTCATCTGATTCTTTTTAGATTTAGAATTTAAACAAATAAGTTGGTTTAAACTTAAACTATAGCCTAAAAATTGTATTAAGCATGTTAGTGAAATGTTACAGCTGTAAATTTAGTTTCACAGAACAAAACTTAGATTTATGATTAAATTCGAATGTTACAAATTGTTAATTCAATTCTATATCTTGAATCACCTTCAAAAGCTAGGATTTTTAAAACATAAATCTCAAATTTTAGTATCGATAAGAATGGGGATTTGGGGATTTACTGGGAATGGGATTTTGGGTAATATCTGATGATCACGAGGTCTTTTGTGGTCGGGATTTTGGGTAAAGGTGGAGGTAGTATCAGTAAGTATGGGAAAAATTATGGATAAAATTATAGATCATCGTGGCGGCGTGAGTTCGTTGAATTAGGGTTCGAGAAGCAGTTTCGTCGACTGGGTTTGAGGAGTCACGGCATCACCAGAGGTTGATCGAAATGGACCAGAGCTAGGAAATGGACGCTTTGAGGTAGTGTGCAGCTTTGGACAAAGTCGCGTGATTTCTGGTGGAGTAGATCGTCGGCGTCGAGGCGAAATGTGGATGGTGGTTGGGTTCCAGTTTCTGTCGATTTGCTCGTTTTCGATTTCGAAGTGAATTCAGAGATCTGGGTAGTAGTACCATTAGAGGAGGTGGTCTCTGACATGTCGGCGTTGTCGTCGATGATCGGAACGGCGAGTTTCTAACGTGTACGTGCACGCGTGCACGTTAATGTCCAGTGGAATTTGAATCTTCGGGGAAGAAGGAAGGCGCGACACCTGCTCGAGTTTCTCTCGTGATTATCTCGAGGAAAGTCATACGCGTGCGAGTTCGTGAATGACTCGGGAAAATAGATGTTTGGCTCGGGTTATTTGAAGTACAACAGGTTTCAAAATTTTGAAAATAAAATGGGTACCAGGTTTTAAATTGTAAAACAAATATTGTACCAAGGTTTTAAATAAAAAAACAAGAACAAGTTTTCAAAGGAAAAAGGGTTAAAGTTAATCATTTTTAAATTGTTTTGAAAATAAATTGATTTTAAGAAAAATTTATATGATGATTATGAATATACCTCTAAGTATCTTGAATGGAATTTGATAATGCTTGAATCAAGCAAGTGTTTGAAATAAGTATAATAGAAACCTTAATTAAGAAATGATTTTTGATTTATAAATTATTTCAAGAAAATTTATCAATAGGGTTAATTAATTTATGTGATTGTTTAAAAGTAAATATGTTAATGTGATAAATTAAAAGATAATTAATGTAATTAATTAAGGTGGGTCATTAAGGGATAAATTACTTGATGAAATTAAAAAGGATTAATTTATTTAAAGATTTAATTTATGTGATTGAATAAATTAATATGATTAATTAAAAGTTTATTTAATAAATTAAAGGTGAATTAAATAATTAAAGGTTAATTATTTAAAAATTAAAGGTTGATGAATTATAATTAAAAGTTAATCAATTTATTATTAATGGTTAATAAATAAATGATTAAAGAATAATTAATCAAAATGATTTGTAATTTATGAATATTAATTAACCAGGATTAGTAAATTATTCATAGAAATTAAATCTGATTTAAATCAATCAGATAATTAAACTGATCTTACTTATGGATGTTTGGATTTGATTGGATGATTGAATTGTTTGATATCCCTGATATATAATGCTTTGTGATACACCCTGATTTATGTTGTGATATGTAGTTTACTTACCTGTGATATATATCTGTGATCTGTGAATGAACGATAAGCGTTATAGTTTATATCGCTTATCAATTATATCCTGTATTTTATATCTGTGATGATTGATGTTGCACTATTGTGTGTAAAACCCCTGGACTACACCATACACACACAAATATGGATTTCACGTGGAAATCGGTTAAGTCACAGATGATTTAAATTTGATGTTTTTGAAATTGAAATTTTAATTTCAATTGATTTTGAAAATTAGAAATTTGGGTTTAAAGTGAAAAGCTTTTGAAATGGAATTTCAAAGATGAAATTTAATTTTGAATAACTTGATGAAGTTTTGGAAGTTTAAATAATTTGATTTAAAACTTAAATTCAAGATTTGAAATCGAATTCTATAATTTGAAACTTGGGATTAAAGAAGTTATATCGTTATATAAGGGTTAAACCATTTTAAAAGTATTGATTTTGAAATGTGAATATAATTCAAGGACTTTAACCCGTGCAAATAAAATTGGATTTTTCTTAGACGAAAACTGTTTGTTTTCAAATGATAAAAGCTTTCGTATATATAACAAATGAAATTCCAATTTAAAGGAATTTCAAGTGAATTGAAAAATGGTTTTCCAAGTTATAAATGAATTCTTTTTGAAAGCTATGAATTAAATATGTTTATTTTTAACAGATTTAAAATGATGATTTGTTTAACCCATTCGAAATGAAATTGTTTTGAAAACTATAAGTTAAATCTTTGATTTAAAGATTTAACGAATTAATCAAATTGAAAGGGAAATTGATTTGAAAAATCTATGAATGAATCTTTGTGAAATTAAGTGAACTTTATGAATTGAATCTTTTTGTTTAAAGGATTAAAATGGTAATTTGATAAACCATTTGTAAAGAAAGTTTGGGTTTAAGTTGTGACTTAATTGAAATCCCAATATCCGTATGTTTTTAAATATTGCGCTCACTATTCGGGTTAACCGGGAAAGGACCTTTGGGTCGTATAACTCATTCCAAATAGTGATACGTCGTATATGGATAGCATTTGAAGACCGGTGTTGAAGACCGGATATTTTTCGAAAATGAAAGGACAACCTGTCGAATGTCTCTGCACTGAGTCGCGCCGGTATAGAGATTTATATCACTCTTTTGTGATGGGAAGTCCGGACGTGATGGAAAGTTATCCGGAATTGCAAGGGCTTCGTGAGAAGTGCCTTCGGTTCTGTTCAAACCCGGAACAGACTTGTATGGATACATGTCTGACATTACACTTTGAGATATAAAGCCGATTTCTTTCAAATACATATCTGTTTGGTGGCGGAGAATTTATTCTCTTAGCTTAACACCCTTCTCTGAGACGTACGAGCTCAGAGGTTATGTAGTTGAAATTTATCAGCGATATATCCCAATTTGGTAATGTGACATGCTGAGTGTTGCTGTGTGATGATCAGTGTTTGATCATTTGTGATATGATCATTTGTTTGATCTTATATCTTTGTGATCATAGGTTGATCATTTGTTTGACCCGAAGCATGGCTTTGTGACAAAGCGTAGCTTTGTGGACGAGACTTCGTCGGACCTCACACCCCGGAAATGGTCAAAACAGGAAGGATGCGGCAAGGTTCTAGGGAGTAGCGCCCCTTAGTGTATGTCATTCCTTCTAGATAGAGGTGGTATCATGGTATGGAGCCCAGATACTTAACCTATGTGGTTGCTGCATTATTATTATGAGGTTTGTTGCGAATCGAGGATCCTCGGGAAGATCAGTTACGATCGGGGGATGGCATACGCGTGTCAGTAGTTACCTATTTTTGCAGAGGTAACCCTGCCTTGTGTTGGCAGAGATCTAACCGTAATGTTAGGTTATTTCTCGGGTCGTCTATTCCAGGGATGTACCCATCGTGGAAAAGGAAGTTCCTTAGCCTGATCATTTGTTGGAAATCCAAAGAAACAATACGAACCTTGTACGGTTTTAGTTGTAGAACCTGCCATTTAATATGGTAGCTATAGCGGGCATACTATAATGGTACCTATGCTGGCTAAGATTTATATTCTACTTTCGAAATGATTTCTGCACTATGCACTAATAATAATATAAAAAAGGATTTGATTTTTGCGTAGTAAGCATCTTTGACTATCATAAGAAGAAATCTTCTCCAAGTCTGCGTTTGCATTGTGTGTGTGGTGGGAGGTCTTATGGTAGTTTCATTTTCCAAAAGCATTGCGAATTGACTTTAAAATTCTCTACTATTTGTTTTTAAAGATAAACTGTTTTTGTTGCTCACACCAGTCCCATGACTGATCCGGAGTTTATTGTTCCCTTCCTAAACTCTGGGTGCCCACAATTTTCCACACGGACAGTCTAGAGTTTGGTTTTTCAGATATTCAGGTTTAGTAGATTATCTGGAGCTAGTTCAGTTCTTGGAGTTCATGGACTGACGTTGCTTATCTTGGAGCATTCTATTGGAGACATTCTATTCCGCTGCTGGTGTTATCGTTTTCTATTCCGCTGCTATTTGTTGTATCATATCTCTGATGTATATTGATATTCATTGTATCAGATATTGTATATCAATGTATTATTCTTTTATTCCGCTGTGTTATTTACTTAACTGTGTTATAAGCTCCCGAGAACCAGATTCGGCATTTGAATCTACGGCATTTTGAGTACAAGTGAAGTACGGGTGCCGATTTTCGAAGGTCGACTTTTGGGTTTTGACAAGTGGTATCAGAGCTAAGGTTGAACTTTAGCTTAGGAGTATAACACGTTAAGTAACTCATTAGAGATAGAGTGAAGTAAACTCTAGAATGAGTAATCCTTAAGATATCCGTCTGTATGCCTCAGTAAATTCTCTTGCTATCCACTGATAGTGAGTATGAGTGAAAGAAGAGGATGAGATAGGGGACAGGGGAATACGACTATAAATGGTCAATACTCTGTAACAACAAGGAAGTAATCTTTTCTCTATCGATCTCTTTTGTTCGTCATCTTTCCTCAATTCTTCGATGATTTCTGGTAGATCCAGAAAGAAATTTGATATATTAATATGGGACGTAAACTCCGGATAAGCCAAAATTGTTTGTTTGGATGAATTGTTTGCTATGGTTGATAGGTATACTTTAGTTTCTAAACTAAAAGTTTTGAAATCGTATCCATATATCTATCTATTCTTTTGGGTCCTAGTATATTCTACGAATGGTTAGTTATCACTTCGAACTAACCGATGCCACTGCATATTTCGTAGATCTGGATAACCCGAGTATCTTGTGAAGTGTTAAACAGATTCGTTCTTGTATCTGTTATTGATATTCTGATTTGGTAAGCCAAATGCAGAATAGATGTTAAGTTGATTTGATAAATCACGTTTCATCTATCTTTTTGTCTCCTTGGCAATTTCGAGGACGAAATTCTTTTAAGGGGGGAAGTTTGTAACGACCCCGAAATTTAATTTAATTTAAATGGATAATTAAAAGAATTTTTGAAAAAAAAATTGTAAAATTAATCGATAAATGAATTCGAGTTTCCCCAAAACGAATAAATGTTTGTTTTGAACAAATATTTTAAACAAATTTATAGTTATATAAAATAATAAAAGAAAATACAAAATACTTAAGCTAATAAATATGAAGTAAAATAATTATAGAATCTCATTTAAACTAATAGAACAAAAGTATAGAAATAAACCAAAATAAAATATATTCAAGTAAGTATAAAGACAAGTATGCAACCTAAGTTAAATTAATACAAATAACTAAAACAACATAACAATATATAACATTTCAAAGTAATAAAACAAATAAACATATCTATGAACACAAACAAAATAAGAAAACATAGCACTAAGGAATGAAGACTTTCCAGCCTAATACAAAGCTTGCATTAATATAAAAACTGATGGTTCGAATGCATGCAGACCTAAAAACTAAAAGAATCAAATACAAAGTAAACATGTAATATGTTGTAGCTTGTAAGTGAAGACTCAAGGCAAGTAAAAATATAAAATATGTGTAAATTAAAAACATAAAGTACAACAACATTTAATGCTCTCATTTCCTTTAGCAAACAAAATCTGTTCGAGTTGTATGAAATGTGATTTCAGCCTCCAATTGAAGAAAAATATCTCTGGCATTGTACAAATAAAATTATATCAACCTGTACAATGTAATACTATCTATAAACTTCACATTTTTATACGCCAGCCTTCCCCTTCATTTCAGCTAGTTCCATCAAAACTAAGCAAAGAAACTGAAGTTAATATCATCTACAATTTAAACAAACTACAATACGAATTCATTCAAGCCAGAGATTTAAGAATCAAAGAGAAGGCTTCAACTTGCATTTTTCAAAACTGTTTCAACACAACAGCTCTGTTCTTCTTTTCTGGAAAATAAGGTGAGCAACTCTTCCTTTAAAAGCCTGCTCTGTTCCTTCTTCTTCGAAACTGTGAGTAAACAAGCATTAAGACTGTTATAAATCCTGATTTCATGCAAATAAACCTGAATCTAATGGATGATATTTGCTTGCATGATTGATTATATGATTACTTATATATCTATATATACATATGAATATATTGTGTACATGTCTGTGATTCAGTATCCTTTCCTACTCTGTTCTTCATCTGTAGGTTGCAAATGAATATTAAAAATGATCTGCTCTTCATCTGATTCTTTTTAGATTTAGAATTTAAACAAATAAGTTGGTTTAAACTTAAACTATAGCCTAAAAATTGTATTAAGCATGTTAGTGAAATGTTACAGCTGTAAATTTAGTTTCACAGAACAAAACTTAGATTTATGATTAAATTCGAATGTTACAAATTGTTAATTCAATTCTATATCTTGAATCACCTTCAAAAGCTAGGATTTTTAAAACATAAATCTCAAATTTTAGTATCGATAAGAATGGGGATTTGGGGATTTACTGGGAATGGGATTTTGGGTAATATCTGATGATCACGAGGTCTTTTGTGGTCGGGATTTTGGGTAAAGGTGGAGGTAGTATCAGTAAGTATGGGAAAAATAATGGATAAAATTATAGATCATCGTGGCGGCGTGAGTTCGTTGAATTAGGGTTCGAGAAGCAGTTTCGTCGACTGGGTTTGAGGAGTCACGGCATCACCAGAGGTTGATCGAAATGGACCAGAGCTAGGAAATGGACGCTTTGAGGTAGTGTGCAGCTTTGGACAAAGTCGCGTGATTTCTGGTGGAGTAGATCGTCGGCGTCGAGGCAAAATGTGGATGGTGGTTGGGTTCCAGTTTCTGTCGATTTGCTCGTTTTCGATTTCGAAGTGAATTCAGAGATCTGGGTAGTAGTACCATTAGAGGAGGTGGTCTCTGACATGTCGGCGTTGTCGTCGATGATCGGAACGGCGAGTTTCTAACGTGTACGTGCACGCGTGCACGTTAATGTCCAGTGGAATTTGAATCTTCGGGGAAGAAGGAAGGCGCGACACCTGCTCGAGTTTCTCTCGTGATTATCTCGAGGAAAGTCATACGCGTGCGAGTTCGTGAATGACTCGGGAAAATAGATGTTTGGCTCGGGTTATTTGAAGTACAACAGGTTTCAAAATTTTGAAAATAAAATGGGTACCAGGTTTTAAATTGTAAAACAAATATTGTACCAAGGTTTTAAATAAAAAAATAAGAACAAGTTTTCAAAGGAAAAAGGGTTAAAGTTAATCATTTTTAAATTGTTTTGAAAATAAATTGATTTTAAGAAAAATTTATATGATGATTATGAATATACCTCTAAGTATCTTGAATGGAATTTGATAATGCTTGAATCAAGCAAGTGTTTGAAATAAGTATAATAGAAACCTTAATTAAGAAATGATTTTTGATTTATAAATTATTTCAAGAAAATTTATCAATAGGGTTAATTAATTTATGTGATTGTTTAAAAGTAAATATGTTAATGTGATAAATTAAAAGATAATTAATGTAATTAATTAAGGTGGGTCATTAAGGGATAAATTACTTGATGAAATTAAAAAGGATTAATTTATTTAAAGATTTAATTTATGTGATTGAATAAATTAATATGATTAATTAAAAGTTTATTTAATAAATTAAAGGTGAATTAAATAATTAAAGGTTAATTATTTAAAAATTAAAGGTTGATGAATTATAATTAAAAGTTAATCAATTTATTATTAATGGTTAATAAATAAATGATTAAAGAATAATTAATCAAAATGATTTGTAATTTATGAATATTAATTAACCAGGATTAGTAAATTATTCATAGAAATTAAATCTGATTTAAATCAATCAGATAATTAAACTGATCTTACTTATGGATGTTTGGATTTGATTAGATGATTGAATTGTTTGATATCCCTGATATATAATGCTTTGTGATACACCCTGATTTATGTTGTGATATGTAGTTTACTTACCTGTGATATATATCTGTGATCTGTGAATGAACGATAAGCGTTATAGTTTATATCGCTTATCAATTATATCCTGTATTTTATATCTGTGATGATTGATGTTGCACTATTGTGTGTAAAACCCCTGGACTACACCATACACACACAAATATGGATTTCACGTGGAAATCGGTTAAGTCACAGATGATTTAAATTTGATGTTTTTGAAATTGAAATTTTAATTTCAATTGATTTTGAAAATTAGAAATTTGGGTTTAAAGTGAAAAGCTTTTGAAATGGAATTTCAAAGATGAAATTTAATTTTGAATAACTTGATGAAGTTTTGGAAGTTTAAATAATTTGATTTAAAACTTAAATTCAAGATTTGAAATCGAATTCTATAATTTGAAACTTGGGATTAAAGAAGTTATATCGTTATATAAGGGTTAAACCATTTTAAAAGTATTGATTTTGAAATGTGAATATAATTCAAGGACTTTAACCCGTGCAAATAAAATTGGATTTTTCTTAGACGAAAACTGTTTGTTTTCAAATGATAAAAGCTTTCGTATATATAACAAATGAAATTCCAATTTAAAGGAATTTCAAGTGAATTGAAAAATGGTTTTCCAAGTTATAAATGAATTCTTTTTGAAAGCTATGAATTAAATATGTTTATTTTTAACAGATTTAAAATGATGATTTGTTTAACCCATTCGAAATGAAATTGTTTTGAAAACTATAAGTTAAATCTTTGATTTAAAGATTTAACGAATTAATCAAATTGAAAGGGAAATTGATTTGAAAAATCTGTGAATGAATCTTTGTGAAATTAAGTGAACTTTATGAATTGAATCTTTTTGTTTAAAGGATTAAAATGGTAATTTGATAAACCATTTGTAAAGAAAGTTTGGGTTTAAGTTGTGACTTAATTGAAATCCCAATATCCGTATGTTTTTAAATATTGCGCTCACTATTCGGGTTAACCGGGAAAGGACCTTTGGGTCGTATAACTCATTCCGAATAGTGATACGTCGTATATGGATAGCATTTGAAGACCGGTGTTGAAGACCGGATATTTTTCGAAAATGAAAGGACAACCTGTCGAATGTCTCTGCACTGAGTCGCGCCGGTATAGAGATTTATATCACTCTTTTGTGACGGGAAGTCCGGACGTGATTGAAAGTTATCCGGAATTGCAAGGGCTTCGTGAGAAGTGCCTTCGGTTCTGTTCGAACCCGGAACAGACTTGTATGGATACATGTCTGACATTACACTTTGAGATATAAAGCCGATTTCTTTCAAATACATATCTGTTTGGTGGCGGAGAATTTATTCTCTTAGCTTAACACCCTTCTCTGAGACGTACGAGCTCAGAGGTTATGTAGTTGAAATTTATCAGCGATATATCCCAATTTGGTAATGTGACATGCTGAGTGTTGCTGTGTGATGATCAGTGTTTGATCATTTGTGATATGATCATTTGTTTGATCTTATATCTTTGTGATCATAGGTTGATCATTTGTTTGACCCGAAGCATGGCTTTGTGACAAAGCGTAGCTTTGTGGACGAGACTTCGTCGGACCTCACACCCCGGAAATGGTCAAAACAGGAAGGATGCGGCAAGGTTCTAGGGAGTAGCGCCCCTTAGTGTATGTCATTCCTTCTGGATAGAGGTGGTATCATGGTATGGAGCCCAGATACTTAACCTATGTGGTTGCTGCATTATTATTATGTGGTTTGTTGTGAATCGAGGATCCTCGGGAAGATCGGTTACGATCGGGGGATGGCATACGCGTGTCAGCAGTTACCTATTTTTGCAGAGGTAACCCGGCCTTGTGTTGGCATAGATCTAACCGTAATGTTAGGTTATTTCTCGGGTCGTCTATTCCAGGGACGTACCCATCGTGGAAAAGGAAGTTCCTTAGCCTGATCATTTGTTGGAAATCCAAAGAAACAATACGAACCTTGTACGGTTTTAGTTGTAGAACCTGCCATTTAATATGGTAGCTATAGCGGGCATACTATAATGGTACCTATGCTGGCTAAGATTTATATTCTACTTTCGAAATGATTTCTGCACTATGCACTAATAATAATATAAAAAAGGATTTGATTTTTGCGTAGTAAGCATCTTTGACTATCATAAGAAGAAATCTCCTCCAAGTCTGCGTTTGCATTGTGTGTGTGGTGGGAGGTCTTATGGTAGTTTCATTTTCCAAAAGCATTGCGAATTGACTTTAAAATTCTCTACTATTTGTTTTTAAAGATAAACTGTTTTTGTTGCTCACACCAGTCCCATGACTGATCCGGAGTTTATTGTTCCCTTCCTAAACTCTGGGTGCCCACAATTTTCCACACGGACAGTCTAGAGTTTGGTTTTTTAGATATTCAGGTTTAGTAGATTATCTGGAGCTAGTTCAGTTCTTGGAGTTCATGGACTGACGTTGCTTATCTTGGAGCATTCTATTGGAGACATTCTATTCCGCTGCTGGTGTTATCGTTTTCTATTCCGCTGCTATTTGTTGTATCATATCTCTGATGTATATTGATATTCATTGTATCAGATATTGTATATCAATGTATTATTCTTTTATTCCGCTGTGTTATTTACTTAACTGTGTTATAAGCTCCCGAGAACCAGATTCGGCATTTGAATCTACGGCATTTTGAGTACAAGTGAAGTACGGGTGCCGATTTTCGAAGGTCGACTTTTGGGTCTTGACAATGTTCAACAGTTTGTTGAAGTGTGAAGGAGCAGCGAAGCTTAGCAGTTGTATGGTTATGATGGTTTTGTTGTTGTATGGTTTTTGGATGTGGAATTGTTTAGGCAGGAAGAAGGGGATGGCAGTAAGGGAAGAAGTGTTGTTGTATAGTAGCAGTATGGGGCAGAGGATCGGCAATGGAGTAGATTAGCAGCGGTAAGAAGGTGAATGGAGTGGTAAGGGGTAGTGATGTGCAGGCAATGTTGAGTATGTAGTGAAGTATGCATGCAGTGTTGATTTGGTGATGTGTTGTTGGTATGGAAAGGTGAATGTTTGTTATTGTAATGGTCAGTGAAGTGGGGAAGTTGTGGAGATGCACAGAGAATGTGCAGTTTCTTATGGTTAAAGGATGGCAGTTGTAGCTCTGGTGGGTTGTATGAAAGTGGAGCATAGTAGTGGATGAAGCAGGTCAGTGTGAATTGTGGGGATGTGGAGTATGATGGTGGAGTTGAAATGAGACAGTGGCAGGTGTTTAGATGTTGATGGTTGAAATGGTGATGAATTGGAGCGGCAGTGGTCAGATGCAAGGCTTTTAGAGGTGTTGAACAGAGGTTATGAAGTGCAGTGACAATTGATGTTGTGGATATTGATGTATGTTGTCTGGTATGGGGCACTGTGAACTGCAGGAGGTAGAAATGTTGATGAGTGAAGATGGTGGTCTGTGTGCCTTGGTGGTTGTCTTGAGTGGTGCAGTAGTGTATACAAGGGGACACTGTTGTAGGTGAGTTTGGAGTATTGGTTGTAGAGGAGGAGTATGGAATTGACAGAGGTGGATAGCAACTTGTGGCACCACAAACAAAATTCAGAGACCAAGGAAATGCAAACATAAAACAATGCAATGTAAAAGTATTTTTTTTAATTGTAAATGGAAAATGTAATTGACAATGAAATGGAATACAAATTTTTTTTTACAAATTGTGTATCTTTTTTTTTGATATGAAAATGCAAATGACAATAGAAAAGCAACAACACACGATCAAAATGCAAACAAAAATCACACAAACACACTATATTTTTTTTAAATGCAAACACAAAAAAAAACACACAAAAATCAAACGAAAATAATTCGAAGAATAGAAAATTAAAATCAAACTAATTCTCTAGCAACGACGCCAAAAACTTGTTTAACGGTAAATTTTCTATCGAATTAGAAAACCGTCGATAAATTTCAAATTAAAATTATCGCAAGCGCACGGCGTACAATTTTAGTACGTGGCGAGTACAGGTCGATCCGTAGGGAATTTTTAAGATTTTAAAATTTTCTAATCAATCAAATTAGACCAAAGTGAGAGGAAATTGTTATCTACAAGCAAAATGAAGCTAAAACTAGAATTAAAATGAGATTTAAAAACCATGAGATTAGAGAACAATTTAGAGGCAAATCCACTCTCCTATTTTTGTAAATCAACAAACAAATAATTTATGATCTCTAGTTATGATATTAAGTGAAATAATTGTTGCATTGATCATAAGTATTGTTTATTTATGTTATTAATTAACATAACTTAAACCATCAAACTATAATACTGTAATATCCCGGAAATTTTAACAATATCAATTTAATAATCTGTTGAATAATTAAATTGATATGGATAATCTTTGATAATAAGATTTGAATTTAATTTAATAATCTAATTAAATAAGTATTTAATTGATGATTTTATCTTTTAAAAGTTAATAAGATATTTTCTATTTGAATATATATATTTATTTGTATATATTGTAAATAGAAAAGCTTTGGTAAATTGGAAATTTAGATTTAATTTGAATTTAAAGTTTTGAAATTCAAAAGAATAAATATTTAAATTGATTTGGATTTAGAATATTTGTATAACTTTTATTTATAAATATAATTAGTTTTTGGTTTCTCTTTAAAAAGGTATATATATATAGATAAGTGATTAAATAAATAAGAAAAGGGCTTTTTAATTACTTTTAAAATAAATAGAATTATGAATAAATACTTAAAAGACAAGTGTCATTTATCTAAAGCCTTTGTAAAACATGTGTAATTTAAGTAACAAATGTATAGGACAAGTGTCCTTATTTATTTTCATTTTCTTTTATTTTATAAAATCAAAAATATACATGTATGTGAACATTTGCATATCTTCATTTCATTCTTTCTATTTCTCCTTTTCAAAACAAGATAACTAAAAACCTCTTTCTCTAAAACAAATCTGAAAATCAGTAATCTAATGCCTCAACCCAAAATCAATCCCTATAATCTCATTTTCAAATCAAAGATCTGTAATCATCTCAAAAGCCCTGTTGCATTCATTTGCAATCTGGAAACAACTCAAGCCAGTCTGCATTCATTCTTCAAATCTGGAAGCAACATGCATGTAATTCAAAGCAGTTTAGAATTGAATTCAAGCCTGCATGCAAGTTTCAGTAGCAATCACTCAAGTTTTAAATCTTCCTCAAAGAACTTCAAAATCTGTAAACAATCTTCCTCAAAACATAAGATCTGTAACCAAGTTACAGATCTGAAATCAAGAAGCTTGCATTCATTTTAAATCTGGAATCAACTTTGAAAATCAAGAGCAAACATGCATGTAGTTTATTCAAGTCTGTAGCCTGCTTGCATTCTTTTCAACCTGGAATCATCTCAAAGCTGTCTGCCTTCATTTCTTCAACCTGGAGGAAAGCATGCATGCAGTTCTAAATTAAATCAGTAAAGCCCAGCAAATTCAAGTTTTTAAATCAATGAGGCATTCCAGTCTTAAGTCAATTCCAGTTTTCAAAAGCTAAACTACCCTGCTCTGTCTCTGTTTATGCCTGGTGAGTAACTTTTAAAAACTTAAAGTAAAATATGGTTGCATGCTAGTATAGTTGAAATGAATAAGTATTGCATGAATAAGTGAAAATCTAATGTGAATGTTTATAGTGTGTATGCTCATAAACAATTAGATGCTCTGTTCATCTTCTTTAAATGGTGAGTAACATTTTAAGAGCTTAAATATAAGAAATGTGTTTGCATGTTAACATATGAGAGAAAGTTTTTGTGTGTATATATATGTGAGTTTATATATATATATGGATGTATGGATATATGTGTGTGCCTGTTATCTATGACCCCTGTTCTTTGTTTTAAGCTAAGATTTTGATCAAAAATTTATTATCTCCCAAACTAATCTCTGTTAGGATTTAAGTTTCATACAAATTATGTTTGTTTAATCATAGCATTGGGTTTAAAAATTTATTTAGGTAAATTAAATTTTTAGTTCTCTGGAAAACCAAGAAGAACAGTGCAAGTATAAGATATGTAAAATTTCAAACATCTAAATTCACCAATCCAGGTATATAAACTGAATCCTTATCTAAAAACATGAATTTTAAAAATGAAATCATAAATCTTAGGTTAAGGTTGAGTGTGCAGTTCAAGTTGATCAGTATAGGGTGTTTTGGGTTACCTCTGGCAATTTAGTAGCTCAAAATGGTTGTGATTCTCACTGGAGATGTAGGGATGATCGGAGATGGTGGGAAAAATGTCTGGAAGGTGGTTAAACCACTGTGGTGTTGGGAATTGAACGATTTTGTTTTAAGCCCTAATTTGAGTTGTGGTCGGTAATTAGAGGAGGGCATCAACTCGGATGCATCGAGTTTCACCAAACTCGGGAAATGGGAAGCTTGGATGATGGCGAATGTGTGGCTGGAGTTGCTGACCTTCTGGTGATCGGGATCTCGAAGACGAAGGGTTTCTGGTGTTGGCTGCTGAGCAAATTTTGATCGAGATAACTCGATTTCGATTTCGAGTATGGATGTAGGAATGGATGATCGTAGTTTGGTTGATGGTCGATCGTCTTCATGTGGGGATACTCGGCGATGGTCGGAGGGGACTGATCGGACGGTGCACGTGCACGAGATCGTGGATGTGTATCTGGTGAAGTCTGGTTTTACAGAGGAAGGCTACTCGAGATTTTCTCGAGTTGTTTCGAGTGATAATCGAAGATTTTGGAGAGGCGACTCGAAGTAATTTTGTAAGGGCTCGAGTACATTTGTGTTGTCAGGTTTTTAAAAGCCTGTCAGTTTAAATTTAAACTAAATTTAAATTGTGAAGTAAAATTTAAACAAGAATTTAAATCAAAGTTTTAATATATGGATTCAAGTTGGTTTTGAATCTTAGATTGAGATATAAAATAAGTTTTATAAATTTAAATGTTTTAAAATGTTAATTTTATTTAAATGGTTTGAAATTAAAAAGGAATTTGATTTAAACTCTTTTAAAAATTCTTTTATAAGATATAAGAAATTCTTAAACATGTAAAAGTTTGTAATTTGGTTTTAAACTTTGTTAAAAATAAATTAGTATTCATTTTAAATCCAGAATTTAAAATGAAATTTAAAAGTAGATTTGAAAATGAATGTTTTCAAATATATGTGTAAATGATAACTTGATTTTCAATAAGAACAAAGTTTATCTTAAAGAAGTTAGAGATTTATATTCATTAAATTAATTAGAAAATTTATTGGATAATTAAATTGTTTGATTTATTAATCATTTGGATTAATTAAATAGGTAATTAAAGGTTTAAACTAATTTATTTATGATTAAGATTAATTAATTAGGGATGATTAATTTGTAGTTAGGAATTATAAATTAGAGTATTAATTAATGGTTAGGAATTAATTAATAAGTAATTAAATATTAATTAAGTTATGGTTAACACTTAATTAATTTAGTAATTAGAGATTAATAAATTGTTTATTAAGATTTATTAATTTAGAATTAATAAAAATTAGTATAAGTTAATTACTTAAGGAAAGTAATTAAATAGTAGTTAATGAAGTCATTAACTATGGATTATTAAATAATTAATTAATAGGATTAATTTAATAGTTAATTAGATTAATTAATTTAAAGATAATCAATTATAGAATTTGTTTAAATGTAATTACTTATTGGAAGTAATTAAGAATTAATTACTTATTGTAATTAATTGAAGTTAATTTGATTTAGTTAAATTAATTAATTAAGTTTAATTAATTTAGAATAATCAAGAGATGATTTCATAATAATTACTTAATGTAATTATTAAGATAAGTTTATTTAGAGAAGTAAATAATAAGATAATTACTGGAAGTAATTAGTTGAATACATGATTTTATTAATAGAAGTAATTTGAGTTAATTACTTGTGAATTAATCAAGGGATTAATTAAGAAATTAATTAAGGGATAATTAATTTAGTTAATGAAAGTAATTAAGGGTAGTTAATTACTGATTAAAGATTAATCAAGGTGATTAATAAATATTGTTTAATTAAAGGTTAATTACTTAATGTAATTAATTTAATTAAGTAATTAATAATTAATGTATAATTAAGAATCATTAATTAATATAATTAATGATGTAATTAAGAATTGATTAATTAAGTAATAATTAATAAATGAAGTGATTAATTAAGGTTTAATATAATTAATTATAGTTGATTAAACTTAATTAATTTTAGTTAATTAATTAATGAAGTAATTAAAGGTTAATTATTATAAGTAGTTAAGGTTAATTAATTTGAGTAATTAATTAAGGATAAATTACTTGAAGGTAATTAAAAGATAATTAATCAAAGATGATTAATTGAAAAAGGTAATTAGAGGATAATTAATTAATTTGTAATTAATTAATGGTTAAGTAAGCAGGATTTATAAAATGAAGTAATTAATTTAATTCACTTTAAATTAATTAGAGATGATATAAATCATTACTTATGAATGGGTGTTAGTATTGAATACTTGGCATTGATTGATATCTCTGATGAGATATATGCTGTGTGATATGGATGTTAGTTGAATTGTATGGATTATCTGATAATGTTGATTATCTGTTGTGAATTATCTTTCTTTGTGTATAAAGATAATGAATTGAATTTGTTTTAACCTTTAAAACAACTTGGCCTTAAAAGATACGCTTTGGATTTCGATGAGACCGGGATCGGGTTTCCGTATACCGGATTTCCAGGTCTGGAGACCCGAACACCACATCGATCCAAATTAACGATAGGTCGTGAATCAAGTGAAGATGAAGATTCAGAGTGCAAGGGTTATTGTCGTTAACTCTGAGGGTGATTCCAAAACGAGTGTAACGAGATAATGCCTTCGGTTTCGTTCGAACCCGGAACGAACTTGTATGGATTGAATGCTTTCAGAACATCGTCAGGTGGACGATGAGCATTCTAAGATAGATGTGTTCTATTTAAAGGTAATCGTGACCTCAAGCCTCATCAACCGGGAATGGCTAAAACAGGGGAGGTGCAGCAAGGTTAGTGGGTAGCACCCAAGTAGGACAAGGTTACCTCTGTCTAGATGTCCCTTTCTATTTTCGACTTAGTGGTGCGGTTGCTGATCCCAACCGTGAGGTATCTTGTGCGGGAATTATCCAGTAAGGGATGTTCCGGCCTTGTGTTGCAGGGGATTGGGAGTGATCCTCGGTACGGTGATCTAGGCCACGTACTGTGACGGGCGGTACCCCGGTAGCCCTGCCATTGTATGGAATCCAAACTCCAATAAGTGCCGTACGTATTAGTTGTGCCCAACTATGTTGAAATGTGAGATGTAAGCATTTCAGCTATTTCTGTATTTTACTTGAAAACCCTAGACCCTATTATAATACAATCGAATTTCCTATCAAATGTTTTGGTTAGCGTAAGGTAAAAACTTACCCATGTTTATTTGTGGGGAGTCTTACGTGATACCTTTTCTTTCAAAAGGTTTTGAAGTTAAACAAGTTTAACCTGTTACTCACACCAGACCCATGTCGGACCCAAGTTGTTTATTTCTGTTTTATAAACTCTTGGGTACTCAAATTTTTACGAGTAGCCAAGGGATTCAGGTTAGCCTTGACGAATTGTGGAGGAGCAATGGAGCAGGAGGCTTCGGCGTTGTAGATAGATAGTAGTTTCCGCTGTGTTGATCTTTGTTTTGTATTGAGTTGTAATAACTAGACAGATGTTTATAACTGTCTAGTATGTGATGTGTAATCTGTGTAACTCTGATAAGTGTTGTATATGATACTATGTAATATTTATGTGATATAATATATTTTGTTCGTTTCCGCTGTGAGTATTTGTGTTTGTTTCTTTTCTCTTCTTCTCTTTTCTACTTCTCACCCCTTTCTTTCTTATTAGCGATACGACTTTCTATGGAGAGAAAGTCGTTGGTCGTTACAGTGGTATCAGAGCGAGGTTGAGCGAATGCCTAAGCTTTTGGTTAATTGAATATCAGAACACTAGGTTGAGTGAATACCTAGGTTCAGAAGGATTGTTCATTAGAGATAGGATCTGTAGCAACCTATTTGAGTCTGAGTATATATATATACGAGAGCGCGTATTTGTTAGTTATATAAAAATGATTTTATATTGTGTTAATTGATCGGTTGAGTGGTATATGGATTCTGGTCAATACGAGTAGCTAACGTTATTGATAGGGATCTCTAAACACTTGAACCAGGCCAACGGACACAATATTGTTTTAAAGAGGTAAATGAAATAATTTTACCCAGAAATAATTTCTATATAAAAAGTACCATTTTAAATATATATATATATATATATTTCTACCTATTTGTTGGGTTACCTGTTCGGGTTTTCCAATATAGGATATAAAGGTAGATAGGGTAGTGGTGTGTGTAACACGACTACCAATGGTTGGAGTCTGAGTATTGAGGTTGGAAGTGTATCTGTCGAGACTGTAGACCTAATACCGTCTCGAGTAAGCTTTGCTATGGTAAAGGATTTCATCGATCTCTGAAGGAAACCTTTTAAAGGTTCGGAGTTTATCTTTGAAGTTTGGATGAGTAAGGTTGGATCTGTCGGTTGAACAGAAGCGAGTGATGGTACCTTGATACCTCAGGTAATAGTAGCTGTATGATGAGATACAGTGACGATGGATGTTCCTGAAGATGTTTTCTTTGGAACAAGATTAAGGAAGTGTGTATGCTTCGGTGTTGTGGCTGAGTTCAGCATGGTGTTTCTGTTTGGTTTGGAGTTCGAGTTTCTCGAAGATCTTTGGAATAGGAAGTCCTTGGCATCAGTGTCAGCAGTGCAGCTCAGAGTATTCTGTGATGGCAGGAAGTTTTCTGGATGAGCAGTTTTTCTGAAGATGAAGTTCAGAAGTAGTAAGAGTAAATCCATTTCTTCGATGGATTGGATAGTTAAGTATGAGCTGTTCGGATTGTGTAAAGAGGAACAGTTTTTCTTTGGAAATAGGTTGGGTTGATCGCAAAAGTGACTTGTGATTGCTGAATGTTCTCTTGTGTTGTCAGAGTTTTTCTGGATGTCTCCAGAGAAGTCAGAAGTTGTCCGCATCTGAAGGTTGAGTTTTCTTATCGACTGGATTCCAGGAGTGATACCGGTGGTTCAGTCTAGTGGAAGGATGTTTCCTAGAGATGGAGTTGGTGAAGCAGCTCAAGTTTTGCTGGAGTATCTGAGTTTTCTTTATGGATCAGTGAACCTTATTTCTGGAATGAGTTGTCCAGTCTGTGCTTGTGTCCTACCTCATATCAGAGTTGAGCAGCGAAAGCAGTTGGGAGTGTATCTCTGGATGAGAGAAGTAAGTTTAGATCTCTTCTGTGTTCTGACCTGGATAAGTATTTGGTCTTCTGAATTGAATTGTCAGTTTGGATAACTGGAATTCATTGTGTTTTACGTATCTCTGAGGGAGTACGTATTTGATCTATCTTTGGTTTTGGAATCTGCAGTTCTGGAGGTTTGATTGTTGAGTCAGACTCGTCTGTAGTCTGATATTCTGTTTAGTTCTGTAGATCTAGACGAGTAGGAGATCTATAGCTTAGTTGTTTAGATTGTTTGTAGAGCGAGTATCCCGGTATATATATATATACTTGGGGAAACTCGAGGAATTTTATCTAGAATTTTGTCTGGATAGTTAAATTTGATTGATTGGATGAATTGGTTGCTATGGTTGCTAGCATATGAATGATAGAATATGCTTGTGTTTTAAATTTAAATCTTTAATAAGATTATTAAATTACCTTTGTTTAAATTTCGGGGACGAAATTATTTTAAGGGGGGAGGAATGTAATATCCCGGAAATTTTAACAATATCAATTTAATAATCTGTTGAATAATTAAATTGATATGGATAATCTTTGATAATAAGATTTGAATTTAATTTAATAATCTGATTAAATAAGTATTTAATTGATGATTTTATCTTTTAAAAGTTAATAAGATATTTTCTATTTGAATATATATATTTATTTGTATATATTGTAAATAGAAAAGCTTTGGTAAATTGGAAATTTAGATTTAATTTGAATTTAAAGTTTTGAAATTCAAAAGAATAAATATTTAAATTGATTTGGATTTAGAATATTTGTATAACTTTTATTTATAAATATAATTAGTTTTTGGTTTCTCTTTAAAAAGGTATATATATATAGATAAGTGATTAAATAAATAAGAAAAGGGCTTTTTAATTACTTTTAAAATAAATAGAATTATGAATAAATACTTAAAAGACAAGTGTCATTTATCTAAAGCCTTTGTAAAACATGTGTAATTTAAGTAACAAATGTATAGGACATGTGTCCTTATTTATTTTCATTTTCTTTTATTTTATAAAATCAAAAATATACATGTATGTGAACATTTGCATATCTTCATTTCATTCTTTCTATTTCTCCTTTTCAAAACAAGATAACTAAAAACCTCTTTCTCTAAAACAAATCTGAAAATCAGTAATCTAATGCCTCAACCCAAAATCAATCCCTATAATCTCATTTTCAAATCAAAGATCTGTAATCATCTCAAAAGCCCTGTTGCATTCATTTGCAATCTGGAAACAACTCAAGCCAGTCTGCATTCATTCTTCAAATCTGGAAGCAACATGCATGTAATTCAAAGCAGTTTAGAATTGAATTCAAGCCTGCATGCAAGTTTCAGTAGCAATCACTCAAGTTTTAAATCTTCCTCAAAGAACTTCAAAATCTGTAAACAATCTTCCTCAAAACATAAGATCTGTAACCAAGTTACAGATCTGAAATCAAGAAGCTTGCATTCATTTTAAATCTGGAATCAACTTTGAAAATCAAGAGCAAACATGCATGTAGTTTATTCAAGTCTGTAGCCTGCTTGCATTCTTTTCAACCTGGAATCATCTCAAAGCTGTCTGCCTTCATTTCTTCAACCTGGAGGAAAGCATGCATGCAGTTCTAAATTAAATCAGTAAAGCCCAGCAAATTCAAGTTTTTAAATCAATGAGGCATTCCAGTCTTAAGTCAATTCCAGTTTTCAAAAGCTAAACTACCCTGCTCTGTCTCTGTTTATGCCTGGTGAGTAACTTTTAAAAACTTAAAGTAAAATATGGTTGCATGCTAGTATAGTTGAAATGAATAAGTATTGCATGAATAAGTGAAAATCTAATGTGAATGTTTATAGTGTGTATGCTCATAAACAATTAGATGCTCTGTTCATCTTCTTTAAATGGTGAGTAACATTTTAAGAGCTTAAATATAAGAAATGTGTTTGCATGTTAACATCTGAGAGAAAGTTTTTGTGTGTATATATATGTGAGTTTATATATATATATGGATGTATGGATATATGTGTGTGCCTGTTATCTGTGACCCCTGTTCTTTGTTTTAAGCTAAGATTTTGATCAAAAATTTATTATCTCCCAAACTAATCTCTGTTAGGATTTAAGTTTCATACAAATTATGTTTGTTTAATCATAGCATTGGGTTTAAAAATTTATTTAGGTAAATTAAATTTTTAGTTCTCTGGAAAACCAAGAAGAACAGTGCAAGTATAAGATATGTAAAATTTCAAACATCTAAATTCACCAATCCAGGTATATAAACTGAATCCTTATCTAAAAACATGAATTTTAAAAATGAAATCATAAATCTTAGGTTAAGGTTGAGTGTGCAGTTCAAGTTGATCAGTATAGGGTGTTTTGGGTTACCTCTGGCAATTTAGTAGCTCGGAATGGTTGTGATTCTCACTGGAGATGTAGGGATGATCGGAGATGGTGGGAAAAATGTCTGGAAGGTGGTTAAACCACTGTGGTGTTGGGAATTGAACGATTTTGTTTTAAGCCCTAATTTGAGTTGTGGTCGGTAATTAGAGGAGGGCATCAACTCGGATGCATCGAGTTTCACCAAACTCGGGAAATGGGAAGCTTGGATGATGGCGAATGTGTGGCTGGAGTTGCTGACCTTCTGGTAATCGGGATCTCGAAGACGAAGGATTTCTGGTGTTGGCTGCTGAGCAAATTTTGATCGAGATAACTCGATTTCGATTTCGAGTATGGATGTAGGAATGGATGATCGTAGTTTGGTTGATGGTCGATCGTCTTCATGTGGGGATACTCGGCGATGGTCGGAGGGGACTGATCGGACGGTGCACGTGCACGAGATCGTGGATGTGTATCTGGTGAAGTCTGGTTTTACAGAGGAAGGCTACTCGAGATTTTCTCGAGTTGTTTCGAGTGATAATCGAAGATTTTGGAGAGGCGACTCGAAGTAATTTTGTAAGGGCTCGAGTACATTTGTGTTGTCAGGTTTTTAAAAGCCTGTCAGTTTAAATTTAAACTAAATTTAAATTGTGAAGTAAAATTTAAACAAGAATTTAAATCAAAGTTTTAATATATGGATTCAAGTTGGTTTTGAATCTTAGATTGAGATATAAAATAAGTTTTATAAATTTAAATGTTTTAAAATGTTAATTTTATTTAAATGGTTTGAAATTAAAAAGGAATTTGATTTAAACTCTTTTAAAAATTCTTTTATAAGATATAAGAAATTCTTAAACATGTAAAAGTTTGTAATTTGGTTTTAAACTTTGTTAAAAATAAATTAGTATTCATTTTAAATCCAGAATTTAAAATGAAATTTAAAAGTAGATTTGAAAATGAATGTTTTCAAATATATGTGTAAATGATAACTTGATTTTCAATAAGAACAAAGTTTATCTTAAAGAAGTTAGAGATTTATATTCATTAAATTAATTAGAAAATTTATTGGATAATTAAATTGTTTGATTTATTAATCATTTGGATTAATTAAATAGGTAATTAAAGGTTTAAACTAATTTATTTATGATTAAGATTAATTAATTAGGGATGATTAATTTGTAGTTAGGAATTATAAATTAGTATTAATTAATGGTTAGGAATTAATTAATAAGTAATTAAATATTAATTAAGTTATGGTTAACACTTAATTAATTTAGTAATTAGAGATTAATAAATTGGTTATTAAGATTTATTAATATAGAATTAATAAAAATTAGTATAAGTTAATTACTTAAGGAAAGTAATTAAATAGTAGTTAATGAAGTCATTAACTATGGATTATTAAATAATTAATTAATAGGATTAATTTAATAGTTAATTAGATTAATTAATTTAAAGATAATCAATTATAGAATTTGTTTAAATGTAATTACTTATTGGAAGTAATTAAGAATTAATTACTTATTGTAATTAATTGAAGTTAATTTGATTTAGTTAAATTAATTAATTAAGTTTAATTAATTTAGAATAATCAAGAGATGATTTCATAATAATTACTTAATGTAATTATTAAGATAAGTTTATTTAGAGAAGTAAATAATAAGATAATTACTGGAAGTAATTAGTTGAATAAATGATTTTATTAATAGAAGTAATTTGAGTTAATTACTTGTGAATTAATCAAGGGATTAATTAAGAAATTAATTAAGGGATAATTAATTTAGTTAATGAAAGTAATTAAGGGTAGTTAATTACTGATTAAAGATTAATCAAGGTGATTAATAAATATTGTTTAATTAAAGGTTAATTACTTAATGTAATTAATTTAATTAAGTAATTAATAATTAATGTATAATTAAGAATCATTAATTAATATAATTAATGATGTAATTAAGAATTGATTAATTAAGTAATAATTAATAAATGAAGTGATTAATTAATGTGATTAATTAAGGTTTAATATAATTAATTATAGTTGATTAAACTTAATTAATTTTAGTTAATTAATTAATGAAGTAATTAAAGGTTAATTATTATAAGTAGTTAAGGTTAATTAATTTGAGTAATTAATTAAGGATAAATTACTTGAAGGTAATTAAAAGATAATTAATCAAAGATGATTAATTGAAAAAGGTAATTAGAGGATAATTAATTAATTTGTAATTAATTAATGGTTAAGTAAGCAGGATTTATAAAATGAAGTAATTAATTTAATTCACTTTAAATTAATTAGAGATGATATAAATCATTACTTATGAATGGGTGTTAGTATTGAATACTTGGCATTGATTGATATCTCTGATGAGATATATGCTGTGTGATATGGATGTTAGTTGAATTGTATGGATTATCTGATAATGTTGATTATCTGTTGTGAATTATCTTTCTTTGTGTATAAAGATAATGAATTGAATTTGTTTTAACCTTTAAAACAACTTGGCCTTAAAAGATACGCTTTGGATTTCGATGAGACCGGGATCGGGTTTCCGTATACCGGATTTCCAGGTCTGGAGACCCGAACACCACATCGATCCAAATTAACGATAGGTCGTGAATCAAGTGAAGATGAAGATTCAGAGTGCAAGGGTTATTGTCGTTAACTCTGAGGGTGATTCCAAAACGAGTGTAACGAGATAATGCCTTCGGTTTCGTTCGAACCCGGAACGAACTTGTATGGATTGAATGCTTTCAGAACATCGTCAGGTGGACGATGAGCATTCTAAGATAGATGTGTTCTATTTAAAGGTAATCGTGACCTCAAGCCTCATCAACCGGGAATGGCTAAAACAGGGGAGGTGCAGCAAGGTTAGTGGGTAGCACCCAAGTAGGACAAGGTTACCTCTGTCTAGATGTCCCTTTCTATTTTCGACTTAGTGGTGCGGTTGCTGATCCCAACCGTGAGGTATCTTGTGCGGGAATTATCCAGTAAGGGATGTTCCGGCCTTGTGTTGCAGGGGATTGGGAGTGATCCTCGGTACGGTGATCTAGGCCACGTACTGTGACGGGCGGTACCCCGGTAGCCCTGCCATTGTATGGAATCCAAACTCCAATAAGTGCCGTACGTATTAGTTGTGCCCAACTATGTTGAAATGTGAGATGTAAGCATTTCAGCTATTTTTGTATTTTACTTGAAAACCCTAGACCCTATTATAATACAATCGAATTTCCTATCAAATGTTTTGGTTAGCGTAAGGTAAAAACTTACCCATGTTTATTTGTGGGGAGTCTTACGTGATACCTTTTCTTTCAAAAGGTTTTGAAGTTAAACAAGTTTAACCTGTTACTCACACCAGACCCATGTCGGACCCAAGTTGTTTATTTCTGTTTTATAAACTCTTGGGTACTCAAATTTTTACGAGTAGCCAAGGGATTCAGGTTAGCCTTGACGAATTGTGGAGGAGCAATGGAGCAGGAGGCTTCGGCGTTGTAGATAGATAGTAGTTTCCGCTGTGTTGATCTTTGTTTTGTATTGAGTTGTAATAACTAGACAGATGTTTATAACTGTCTAGTATGTGATGTGTAATCTGTGTAACTCTGATAAGTGTTGTATATGATACTATGTAATATTTATGTGATATAATATATTTTGTTCGTTTCCGCTGTGAGTATTTGTGTTTGTTTCTTTTCTCTTCTTCTCTTTTCTACTTCTCACCCCTTTCTTTCTTATTAGCGATACGACTTTCTATGGAGAGAAAGTCGTTGGTCGTTACAGTGGTATCAGAGCGAGGTTGAGCGAATGCCTAAGCTTTTGGTTAATTGAATATCAGAACACTAGGTTGAGTGAATACCTAGGTTCAGAAGGATTGTTCATTAGAGATAGGATCTGTAGCAACCTATTTGAGTCTGAGTATATATATATACGAGAGCGCGTATTTGTTAGTTATATAAAAATGATTTTATATTGTGTTAATTGATCGGTTGAGTGGTATATGGATTCTGGTCAATACGAGTAGCTAACGTTATTGATAGGGATCTCTAAACACTTGAACCAGGCCAACGGACACAATATTGTTTTAAAGAGGTAAATGAAATAATTTTACCCAGAAATAATTTCTATATAAAAAGTACCATTTTAAATATATATATATATATATTTCTACCTATTTGTTGGGTTACCTGTTCGGGTTTTCCAATATAGGATATAAAGGTAGATAGGGTAGTGGTGTGTGTAACACGACTACCAATGGTTGGAGTCTGAGTATTGAGGTTGGAAGTGTATCTGTCGAGACTGTAGACCTAATACCGTCTCGAGTAAGCTTTGCTATGGTAAAGGATTTCATCGATCTCTGAAGGAAACCTTTTAAAGGTTCGGAGTTTATCTTTGAAGTTTGGATGAGTAAGGTTGGATCTGTCGGTTGAACAGAAGCGAGTGATGGTACCTTGATACCTCAGGTAATAGTAGCTGTATGATGAGATACAGTGACGATGGATGTTCCTGAAGATGTTTTCTTTGGAACAAGATTAAGGAAGTGTGTATGCTTCGGTGTTGTGGCTGAGTTCAGCATGGTGTTTCTGTTTGGTTTGGAGTTCGAGTTTCTCGAAGATCTTTGGAATAGGAAGTCCTTGGCATCAGTGTCAGCAGTGCAGCTCAGAGTATTCTGTGATGGCAGGAAGTTTTCTGGATGAGCAGTTTTTCTGAAGATGAAGTTCAGAAGTAGTAAGAGTAAATCCATTTCTTCGATGGATTGGATAGTTAAGTATGAGCTGTTCGGATTGTGTAAAGAGGAACAGTTTTTCTTTGGAAATAGGTTGGGTTGATCGCAAAAGTGACTTGTGATTGCTGAATGTTCTCTTGTGTTGTCAGAGTTTTTCTGGATGTCTCCAGAGAAGTCAGAAGTTGTCCGCATCTGAAGGTTGAGTTTTCTTATCGACTGGATTCCAGGAGTGATACCGGTGGTTCAGTCTAGTGGAAGGATGTTTCCTAGAGATGGAGTTGGTGAAGCAGCTCAAGTTTTGCTGGAGTATCTGAGTTTTCTTTATGGATCAGTGAACCTTATTTCTGGAATGAGTTGTCCAGTCTGTGCTTGTGTCCTACCTCATATCAGAGTTGAGCAGCGAAAGCAGTTGGGAGTGTATCTCTGGATGAGAGAAGTAAGTTTAGATCTCTTCTGTGTTCTGACCTGGATAAGTATTTGGTCTTCTGAATTGAATTGTCAGTTTGGATAACTGGAATTCATTGTGTTTTACGTATCTCTGAGGGAGTACGTATTTGATCTATCTTTGGTTTTGGAATCTGCAGTTCTGGAGGTTTGATTGTTGAGTCAGACTCGTCTGTAGTCTGATATTCTGTTTAGTTCTGTAGATCTAGACGAGTAGGAGATCTATAGCTTAGTTGTTTAGATTGTTTGTAGAGCGAGTATCCCGGTATATATATATATACTTGGGGAAACTCGAGGAATTTTATCTAGAATTTTGTCTGGATAGTTAAATTTGATTGATTGGATGAATTGGTTGCTATGGTTGCTAGCATATGAATGATAGAATATGCTTGTGTTTTAAATTTAAATCTTTAATAAGATTATTAAATTACCTTTGTTTAAATTTCGGGGACGAAATTATTTTAAGGGGGGAGGAATGTAATATCCCGGAAATTTTAACAATATCAATTTAATAATCTGTTGAATAATTAAATTGATATGGATAATCTTTGATAATAAGATTTGAATTTAATTTAATAATCTGATTAAATAAGTATTTAATTGATGATTTTATCTTTTAAAAGTTAATAAGATATTTTCTATTTGAATATATATATTTATTTGTATATATTGTAAATAGAAAAGCTTTGGTAAATTGGAAATTTAGATTTAATTTGAATTTAAAGTTTTGAAATTCAAAAGAATAAATATTTAAATTGATTTGGATTTAGAATATTTGTATAACTTTTATTTATAAATATAATTAGTTTTTGGTTTCTCTTTAAAAAGGTATATATATATAGATAAGTGATTAAATAAATAAGAAAAGGGCTTTTTAATTACTTTTAAAATAAATAGAATTATGAATAAATACTTAAAAGACAAGTGTCATTTATCTAAAGCCTTTGTAAAACATGTGTAATTTAAGTAACAAATGTATAGGACATGTGTCCTTATTTATTTTCATTTTCTTTTATTTTATAAAATCAAAAATATACATGTATGTGAACATTTGCATATCTTCATTTCATTCTTTCTATTTCTCCTTTTCAAAACAAGATAACTAAAAACCTCTTTCTCTAAAACAAATCTGAAAATCAGTAATCTAATGCCTCAACCCAAAATCAATCCCTATAATCTCATTTTCAAATCAAAGATCTGTAATCATCTCAAAAGCCCTGTTGCATTCATTTGCAATCTGGAAACAACTCAAGCCAGTCTGCATTCATTCTTCAAATCTGGAAGCAACATGCATGTAATTCAAAGCAGTTTAGAATTGAATTCAAGCCTGCATGCAAGTTTCAGTAGCAATCACTCAAGTTTTAAATCTTCCTCAAAGAACTTCAAAATCTGTAAACAATCTTCCTCAAAACATAAGATCTGTAACCAAGTTACAGATCTGAAATCAAGAAGCTTGCATTCATTTTAAATCTGGAATCAACTTTGAAAATCAAGAGCAAACATGCATGTAGTTTATTCAAGTCTGTAGCCTGCTTGCATTCTTTTCAACCTGGAATCATCTCAAAGCTGTCTGCCTTCATTTCTTCAACCTGGAGGAAAGCATGCATGCAGTTCTAAATTAAATCAGTAAAGCCCAGCAAATTCAAGTTTTTAAATCAATGAGGCATTCCAGTCTTAAGTCAATTCCAGTTTTCAAAAGCTAAACTACCCTGCTCTGTCTCTGTTTATGCCTGGTGAGTAACTTTTAAAAACTTAAAGTAAAATATGGTTGCATGCTAGTATAGTTGAAATGAATAAGTATTGCATGAATAAGTGAAAATCTAATGTGAATGTTTATAGTGTGTATGCTCATAAACAATTAGATGCTCTGTTCATCTTCTTTAAATGGTGAGTAACATTTTAAGAGCTTAAATATAAGAAATGTGTTTGCATGTTAACATCTGAGAGAAAGTTTTTGTGTGTATATATATGTGAGTTTATATATATATATGGATGTATGGATATATGTGTGTGCCTGTTATCTGTGACCCCTGTTCTTTGTTTTAAGCTAAGATTTTGATCAAAAATTTATTATCTCCCAAACTAATCTCTGTTAGGATTTAAGTTTCATACAAATTATGTTTGTTTAATCATAGCATTGGGTTTAAAAATTTATTTAGGTAAATTAAATTTTTAGTTCTCTGGAAAACCAAGAAGAACAGTGCAAGTATAACATATGTAAAATTTCAAACATCTAAATTCACCAATCCAGGTATATAAACTGAATCCTTATCTAAAAACATGAATTTTAAAAATGAAATCATAAATCTTAGGTTAAGGTTGAGTGTGCAGTTCAAGTTGATCAGTATAGGGTGTTTTGGGTTACCTCTGGCAATTTAGTAGCTCGGAATGGTTGTGATTCTCACTGGAGATGTAGGGATGATCGGAGATGGTGGGAAAAATGTCTGGAAGGTGGTTAAACCACTGTGGTGTTGGGAATTGAACGATTTTGTTTTAAGCCCTAATTTGAGTTGTGGTCGGTAATTAGAGGAGGGCATCAACTCGGATGCATCGAGTTTCACCAAACTCGGGAAATGGGAAGCTTGGATGATGGCGAATGTGTGGCTGGAGTTGCTGACCTTCTGGTAATCGGGATCTCGAAGACGAAGGATTTCTGGTGTTGGCTGCTGAGCAAATTTTGATCGAGATAACTCGATTTCGATTTCGAGTATGGATGTAGGAATGGATGATCGTAGTTTGGTTGATGGTCGATCGTCTTCATGTGGGGATACTCGGCGATGGTCGGAGGGGACTGATCGGACGGTGCACGTGCACGAGATTGTGGATGTGTATCTGGTGAAGTCTGGTTTTACAGAGGAAGGCTACTCGAGATTTTCTCGAGTTGTTTCGAGTGATAATCGAAGATTTTGGAGAGGCGACTCGAAGTAATTTTGTAAGGGCTCGAGTACATTTGTGTTGTCAGGTTTTTAAAAGCCTGTCAGTTTAAATTTAAACTAAATTTAAATTGTGAAGTAAAATTTAAACAAGAATTTAAATCAAAGTTTTAATATATGGATTCAAGTTGGTTTTGAATCTTAGATTGAGATATAAAATAAGTTTTATAAATTTAAATGTTTTAAAATGTTAATTTTATTTAAATGGTTTGAAATTAAAAAGGAATTTGATTTAAACTCTTTTAAAAATTCTTTTATAAGATATAAGAAATTCTTAAACATGTAAAAGTTTGTAATTTGGTTTTAAACTTTGTTAAAAATAAATTAGTATTCATTTTAAATCCAGAATTTAAAATGAAATTTAAAAGTAGATTTGAAAATGAATGTTTTCAAATATATGTGTAAATGATAACTTGATTTTCAATAAGAACAAAGTTTATCTTAAAGAAGTTAGAGATTTATATTCATTAAATTAATTAGAAAATTTATTGGATAATTAAATTGTTTGATTTATTAATCATTTGGATTAATTAAATAGGTAATTAAAGGTTTAAACTAATTTATTTATGATTAAGATTAATTAATTAGGGATGATTAATTTGTAGTTAGGAATTATAAATTAGAGTATTAATTAATGGTTAGGAATTAATTAATAAGTAATTAAATATTAATTAAGTTATGGTTAACACTTAATTAATTTAGTAATTAGAGATTAATAAATTGGTTATTAAGATTTATTAATATAGAATTAATAAAAATTAGTATAAGTTAATTACTTAAGGAAAGTAATTAAATAGTAGTTAATGAAGTCATTAACTATGGATTATTAAATAATTAATTAATAGGATTAATTTAATAGTTAATTAGATTAATTAATTTAAAGATAATCAATTATAGAATTTGTTTAAATGTAATTACTTATTGGAAGTAATTAAGAATTAATTACTTATTGTAATTAATTGAAGTTAATTTGATTTAGTTAAATTAATTAATTAAGTTTAATTAATTTAGAATAATCAAGAGATGATTTCATAATAATTACTTAATGTAATTATTAAGATAAGTTTATTTAGAGAAGTAAATAATAAGATAATTACTGGAAGTAATTAGTTGAATAAATGATTTTATTAATAGAAGTAATTTGAGTTAATTACTTGTGAATTAATCAAGGGATTAATTAAGAAATTAATTAAGGGATAATTAATTTAGTTAATGAAAGTAATTAAGGGTAGTTAATTACTGATTAAAGATTAATCAAGGTGATTAATAAATATTGTTTAATTAAAGGTTAATTACTTAATGTAATTAATTTAATTAAGTAATTAATAATTAATGTATAATTAAGAATCATTAATTAATATAATTAATGATGTAATTAAGAATTGATTAATTAAGTAATAATTAATAAATGAAGTGATTAATTAATGTAATTAATTAAGGTTTAATATAATTAATTATAGTTGATTAAACTTAATTAATTTTAGTTAATTAATTAATGAAGTAATTAAAGGTTAATTATTATAAGTAGTTAAGGTTAATTAATTTGAGTAATTAATTAAGGATAAATTACTTGAAGGTAATTAAAAGATAATTAATCAAAGATGATTAATTGAAAAAGGTAATTAGAGGATAATTAATTAATTTGTAATTAATTAATGGTTAAGTAAGCAGGATTTATAAAATGAAGTAATTAATTTAATTCACTTTAAATTAATTAGAGATGATATAAATCATTACTTATGAATGGGTGTTAGTATTGAATACTTGGCATTGATTGATATCTCTGATGAGATATATGCTGTGTGATATGGATGTTAGTTGAATTGTATGGATTATCTGATAATGTTGATTATCTGTTGTGAATTATCTTTCTTTGTGTATAAAGATAATGAATTGAATTTGTTTTAACCTTTAAAACAACTTGGCCTTAAAAGATACGCTTTGGATTTCGATGAGACCGGGATCGGGTTTCCGTATACCGGATTTCCAGGTCTGGAGACCCGAACACCACATCGATCCAAATTAACGATAGGTCGTGAATCAAGTGAAGATGAAGATTCAGAGTGCAAGGGTTATTGTCGTTAACTCTGAGGGTGATTCCAAAACGAGTGTAACGAGATAATGCCTTCGGTTTCGTTCGAACCCGGAACGAACTTGTATGGATTGAATGCTTTCAGAACATCGTCAGGTGGACGATGAGCATTCTAAGATAGATGTGTTCTATTTAAAGGTAATCGTGACCTCAAGCCTCATCAACCGGGAATGGCTAAAACAGGGGAGGTGCAGCAAGGTTAGTGGGTAGCACCCAAGTAGGACAAGGTTACCTCTGTCTAGATGTCCCTTTCTATTTTCGACTTAGTGGTGCGGTTGCTGATCCCAACCGTGAGGTATCTTGTGCGGGAATTATCCAGTAAGGGATGTTCCGGCCTTGTGTTGCAGGGGATTGGGAGTGATCCTCGGTACAGTGATCTAGGCCACGTACTGTGACGGGCGGTACCCGATAGCCCTGCCATTGTATGGAATCCAAACTCCAATAAGTGTCGTACGTATTAGTTGTGCCCAACTATGTTGAAATGTGAGATGTAAGCATTTCAGCTATTTCTGTATTTTACTTGAAAACCCTAGACCCTATTATAATACAATCGAATTTCCTATCAAATGTTTTGGTTAGCGTAAGGTAAAAACTTACCCATGTTTATTTGTGGGGAGTCTTACGTGATACCTTTTCTTTCAAAAGGTTTTGAAGTTAAACAAGTTTAACCTGTTACTCACACCAGACCCATGTCTGACCCAAGTTGTTTATTTCTGTTTTATAAACTCTTGGGTACTCAAATTTTTACGAGTAGCCAAGGGATTCAGGTTAGCCTTGACGAATTGTAGAGGAGCAATGGAGCAGGAGGCTTCGGCGTTGTAGATAGATAGTAGTTTCCGCTGTGTTGATCTTTGTTTTGTATTGAGTTGTAATAACTAGACACACTACGCCATAGATTGCATACTGCAACACCAAAGAAGTGATGCAGGAAGTGCCAAAAAATGTTGTTGTAAGCTAAAAAAGGGCAAAGGCAACACTTTCTCGGTGTTGCATTTTGCCGCGTTGCCGCAGACCTCAAAGGCAACATTTTGACTATCTAAGGCAACATAAGAAATATTGTTGCAATAGAACCCTATTTGGGTCTATAGCAACATCCATAGGTGTTTGTACCAACATTCCAAAATGTTGCTATAGATATTAACTTTCTGAATTTGTGGGTCCCACAATGTAGAGCATATTTGATTTTTTAATAGAAATAAATATTTATTTAATAAAATGCCACCGCACAGAATTTGATATTCAAACAGTAATTTATTTAAATAAATATTTTATTTCAACATTTAAAATAGTACAAATTCCTGACTCCACTATTTTACAATTCAATGATATATAACACTGATATTCACATATGCAGATATTCCTCACTACATCACTCAGTTCACTCATTACATATGCAGTTTCAATTTATACAGACATCGACAAACATATGACGAGCTGAGTGCCGAGCCGAAGGCGAGCCGAGTGCCGAGCCGAAGGCGAGCCGAGAAGCGGGTCCGGGCGCAGCGCCGGCGGGGGTCCGGGGCACCGCAGTCCCGGCGGGGATCGACCTAACCTGCGAATTTGAACAAGTGGGCACCGCCCGATTCATCCGATTTTGGAAGATCGAGTCTTCTTTGAAACGACGTAAAATGATGCACAAATGAACACCTCCTGCGAATTTGAACACCTCCTCGATGACCTAGCAAAGAGTCCAAGAGCCAAGTATATGTGAATAGGACCATTGCACAATTAAACAAATGACTAATCATATCAAGATCACAAAATCATATAAAATGAATCAGAGACTTGTTTTCTTTACCAATTTCAAACCATCTTGTTTTTTTAGTATAAGACAATTTCAAGCACAAAAACATACGATTTTGTTTCTTAACTGCAAGATGGTATGGATAAAAAGTTACCTCATAACCAATCCACCCAACTGAAACTACAACAGCCACGCCCAATGCATTGGTGAATTTCCTGTAGACGTCTAGCTTTGCCATCAATCTCCTTGCCTGTCATGGTGCACAATCAAATCCAGCATTTCGGTAGAAAGTAAAGAATCATAATGATTGTATAAATATATTAAGATTTTTGGAAGCTTAACTAACATTGTTCAATTTGTACCTGGAGTTTATCCAAAGTTCTGGAGAGGGAAGTGAAAATCCAAAGAATGAAAAATGCATCCAACACCCCAACTGGAAGAACCAAAACCAATTTGCACTTTCAAGGAATCTTTAACTTTTGATGCCTCTGCTGCTTCCTCTGATCTTCGGAAAATGATTTGCTCAAAACAGACATGATTAAAAATAAAATAAGATGCATTTATCCATTAGTTGTTTAGGATGCTAGTAACAACATAGAATTTCGCACCTTGCACATGTTCTTCTAATTTCTCCCTTTCACACTGCATCTCTGCCAATTTCTTATATCCATCATGCTCAAGAACGATATTTTACCCCTTGCACCTGCTTATGCCCTACACCTGATTTTCAACCCCTCTTCTCTTACAAAACCAATTAGACGATCGATATAGATCTGCCTTATCTTCTACTCAATATGTTTTTACCCCTTGCTCTTCGCTGTAATTTTCCTCACACACCCAGTTTGCGGAAGATGTTTTCTACATGCCAGATCAATTACATGGCAGATTGTGGTAGACATCCACACATCTTCAGGCCGCTCTCTCCTAGTCGGTAGAACTTCGGTTGTGCTATCACACTATGCAAGCATTGTTCTAAACTCTGCAAGCTAGTACTCTTTCAGCTAATCATTTCAGAATTACCTTCTAAATCAAACAAGCCAAACCAGTTGCGCTTCAGCGTTTCAAGCAACTTTAGGTCAGATTTTTCCCTGTTTTTCAACCGTCCACGGCCCAGCTTTTGCAGCGTCGTTCCTTCATAGCAGTAGAAGTTTGCTTGTTACACATAGAATTTTGTTTTTGGAAGAAAAAAAAAGAAACGAAAATATGATTTGAAAATTAGGGATTTGGAAATTGGGGGTGAGAACGAAAATGATATGAAAAGTAAAGCGGGAAAACGAAATTTTGGGGCAAATTGCAGTGGTGATCCATTTTAACAACCAGATTAAATGTAGACCGTTGGATCGTATTCACGCGGATTGCTAATTTTATTAATTTTTTAATTTGAATACATCTATAGCTACTGCAACATCTTGTTGATACCTATGCTAACACCTTGAAGCGAGTGTTGTAATAGACAAAAATCAGCATACCTATCGTTACATTATAGCTAGCAACACCTTGTAATTTCGTTGCAGTAGACCATCTATGGCGTAGTGACAGATGTTTATAACTGTCTAGTATGTGATGTGTAATCTGTGTAACTCTGATAAGTGTTGTATATGATACTATGTAATATTTATGTGATATAATATATTTTGTTCGTTTCCGCTGTGAGTATTTGTGTTTGTTTCTTTTCTCTTCTTCTCTTTTCTACTTCTCACCCCTTTCTTTCTTATTAGCGATACGACTTTCTATGGAGAGAAAGTCGTTGGTCGTTACAAATACAACAATTATATCACTTATAAATTCTCATGAAAATGAAGCCAAAGCAAAAGCTATTTTAAGTGTGACCTATTTACTATTGTGATTAGTAAGATAGATCGTCAAATTTTGTTTTTACTTTCTTTTCAAAATCAAAAATCAATTAGCAAATGATGATGTAAATTGTGTTTATGTTGAATAAGAATAGCTCATTTGCAAAAGCAACATAAGCTATCAAACCCACTTGTATAAACTTACATCAAAATTCACTTTCATGAAGCACAAACCAAAAGAGATCATAAATCATAAAAATGTTGAAATTACATAAAGTTAGAGAGCTTCATTACCCCTAAATTGAAGGGGTTTAGCTACTCATTTGTGTTATCAAATCAACACTTGTAAATTCCAACATTAAAAAGCAAAGAAATGAAACTAAGCAAAAAAAGAAAAAGAGATTAGCTACTAACTACTTGCATAAAAATTAAAGCTACACTACTTGCATGAATGTAAATCTAAACATAGAGCTTACAACTTGCATTTCTCATTTCTTAACTAATGTGAAAGAGTAGAAGATGTTTACATGTACATAAGAGGGCTATTTATGCATGCATAAAACCTAATTCAATTTTTAGGGCGCTTCCCAAAATGCCCTTTTAGGAAGTGTGGCCACCAAGTAACCATTAGCCACTAATTAATCCACCATTAAATATGCATGAAGTTTTAACCTCCACTTAGTTTTCCATTAGCTTCTAATTATAGATTTAGGTAAGTGGGTGGGGTTCTCCATGATCATGAGCTTGAATTATTTCCTCTACATTCCTTTGTATTCCCTTGTGCATGCATATATCTTCATGAAACCCTCTTCCATATGCATCAAAATTTCCTATAAAAATCATAAAAAATGTCCAAGTAAAAATTCTCAAATTGACACATGCACAGAAATGACCATTTTGCACATGAATGAAGATGAATATATGATGATTTGAAAATAATTAAATTTTGGATTTAAACATGTTAAAATGCCCAAATATGACATTTATTTAAATAAAAATAGATAAAATATGGATGTAAATATCTGCACATTTACGTGCGCTGTCACGTACGGGAATTTTCGACTTTCGAAAATTCGACATCGATACTCACTTTATCGACTGTCGAGAAATCGAGCGCCGGAAACTCCAATAGTGAGGGTTTTAAGAAAAAAAGAAAGAAAAAGGTAGAAGAAGAAGAAAAGAGTAGAAGAAGAAGAGAAAGAATAACAACAGAACAACATCAGAAACAGAAACAATAACAGAATCTCACATATCGCAGCGGAACAATATATAATAGATAATTATTAGTCTTTTTAAAACAAAGAACTATATCAGTTTATACATACATCAATCATCAGAGTTAATATACAACTCAATACAACAATGGACAGTTATATAAACTTGTCCTCATACAGAATACACAGCGGAATAAATACTATCAGATACAAATACTACGTCTCGTCATCCAGCTTATCTCCAAGCTCCAGAATATCCAGAATATCCTGATAATATAACTCTAGGCTGCCCGTGTGGAAAATTAGTGGGCACCCAGAGTTTAGAAGGGAAACAATAAACTCCGAGTCAGTCATGGTGACTGGTGTGAGATCGTAAAACAGTTATTTTTCACAAAGAAAATAAAACAAATTCGCAATGCTTTTGGAAAATGAAACTACCATAAGACCTCCCACCACACACACAATGCAAACGCAGAATTGGAGGAGATTTCTTCTTATGATAGTCAAAAATGCTTACTACGCAAAATCAAATTCTTTTTGATATTATTATTAGTGCATAGTGTAGAAAACATTTCGAAAGTATAATATTAATCCTAGCCAACATACGACCAGTATCGTATGCCTACTATAGCTACCATCTAAACAGTGGTGACCAGCGTACGTAAATGGCAGGTTCTACAACTAATACTGTACAAAGTTCGTATTGGAGTTTGGATTTCCAACAAATGGTCAGGTTAAGGAACTTCCTATCCACGATGGGTACGTCCCTGGAATAGACGACCCGAGAAATAGCCTAACATTACAGTTAGATCTCTGCCAACACAAGGCCGGGTTACCTCTGCAAAAATAGGTAACTACTGACACGCGTATGTCATCCCCCGATCGTAACCGATCTTCCCGAGGATCCCCGATTTCCAACAAACCACATAAATAATAATGCAGCAACCACATAGGTTAAGTATCTGGGCTCCATACCATGATACCACCTCTATCCAGAAGGAATGACATACACTAAGGGGCGCTACTCCCTAGAACCTTGCCGCATCCTTCCTGTTTCGACCATTTCCGGGGTGTGAGGCTCGACGAAGTCTCGTCCACAAAGCTACGCTTTTTACAAAGCCATGCTTTGGGTCAAACAAATGATCAACCTATGATCACAAAGATATAAGATCAAACAAATGATCATATCACAAATGATCAAACACTGATCATTTCACAGCAACACTTAGTATGCCACGTTACCAAATTGGGATATATCGCTGATAAATTTCAACTACATAACCTCTGAGCTCGTACGTCTCAGAGAAGGGTGTTAAGCTAAGAGAATAAATTCTCCACCACCAACAGATATGTATTTGAAAGAAATCAGCTTTATATCTCAATTTGTAACGTCAGACATACAATCCATACAAGTCTGTTCCGGGATCGAACAGAACCGAAGGCACTTCTCACGAAGCCCTTGCACATCCGGATAAATTTCTAATCACGTCCGGACTTCCCATCACTAAGGGTGATAAAAACCTCTAAACCGGAGATCAGCCGATGTAGAGTAACTCGACGGTAATCCTTCCGTTTTCAAAAATATCCGGTCTTCAACACCGGTCTTCAAATGCGATTCATAACGACGTATCACATATTCGGAATGGGTTATACGACCCCATGGTCCTTTCCCGGCTAACCCGAATAGTGAGCGCTTATTCAAAAATAAGTGTGGCATTCAAATTCATCCAATTCACAACAAATACCTATTTAAGGTAATTATTGATAGTCGGTTATTTAACTATCAATAAAGATGCGCAACATCATCAGATTCCAAATAATTTTCCAAATTATTTATTTTCCAAAATATCTTTACTAGATATAAAATTTCCACACTTCAAAAATAAATCAATATTTATTTTTAAAACGAATTCCCATTCCATTTATAAATTCCATAGTGAATTTATATCTTCGAATATCTACTGATATTCGATTTTCAAATCGTTTTCAATATTCAATTTCAATTTATCTTAAAGAAGATAAATTCTCAAAACGTTTCATTTCATATTGGAAAAGCATTTCCTTACTTATTTAAAAAAAAGTGTTTCACAAATCTATTTATTTTCAACACTGGGAAAATATTCGATATACTTAAATCAAAATTAAGTATAATTTCATTCTTTAAGGAAATCATTTCTTAAGCACATTTATTCAAGTCAAAACGAATGTTACGTAAAACATCGTTACGACGACTCAAAATTTTTAGTATAGGGATTCGAAGTTTAGATAGATATATAAATCCCAATACTCACACAAAATATTTCCTTACGGAAATCATTTACTATAACAACAGTGTTATAGTCCACCATTTCCTTCTACTTCTCGAAAACGTCTATTTCAACAATGAATGTTGAAATCTATGATTTCGATATTTAATCATTTTAAAACATCGTTAAAACAAATTAACTTCATCTTAAATATCACTTTCCCAAAACATATCTATTTTACTTAACAATATATTCACTGTCCAAAATCGTGAATATACTTCACTAATTACATTTCACTATTTTCTACATGTTTTATTTCAATAATAATTCGCTATCCAAAATCGCGAATATATCCCCTTTGATAATCTTCTATATTTAATTTATCAAATTCAATTGATTTTGAATTTATAAAACAACGTTTATAAATTCTATTTCTATTTTATAACAACTTCGATTTGTAAATCTCCTTTATTAACAAATTCGACCAATATTTCATTTGAAGGCATAAATCCAATTTATAAGTTAATTTCTTATAAATCTTTTATTCTACAATTTCATTCATTTTAACTTCACAATTTATACATCTATAAATTTCATTCATTTTAACTTATAAAAACTCGTTTTAAAATTCCAATAATTTTAATTGATAAATATATCAATTTTTCTGTACATCTTTTAAAATACTTTAAAAATCTCAATTTAACCCATTTTACAATTAAATCAACTTTCATTTCAAAAATCACACTTTGGTTATATTTCACAAAAATCTTAACTTTTATAACTTCAAAATTTTAAACGTTTATTTATTTAGAATAAATCACTTCAAAAATTTCTTTTGAAATCAACATCGTTATTTTTTTAAATTTTTCAAAGATGAATCCAATGATGCAACGCACCAATTAGTCAATCACAACATTCAATATCATATATCAATATGATAACAGAATATACATCAATATCTGTAAATAAATAAATACAGTTGAGGAATCCAGTTGGAACCCTCCAACCTGTTTCCCTGCATCCAAAGACGTTAGCACAATACCAATTCCACTTCGAGGTGGAATATCGCGGTATATGGGTTTTTATAAAAATATCCGCTTACTAACGGCGCAATAGGGTCTCATCCGCTATATGAGGCGGGAAATCAATCAATCCAATATATACATATGCCAATATGTATATATTGCTATATATATAAATATATCCTACTATATCTAATATCACAATCAATAGAAATCAATCAAATCAATAACTGTAAAAATCAACTTTCATTTTGAGTGAGAAAAATCTCACCTTAGCTTTAATTTGCAATCCCTTTTTCCATCCAGTTTGTTTTCTCGATTTAGACCTTGTATCAAACAGTTTTATACAGTTTATCAATATTCGAAATAATCGAATAATAAATTTCCATATGACAATTTTATTTTTAATTCACCAGTAATTTTATTTTAAACTAGTACTTTTAATTTTAAACTAAATTCTTTTTAACAAATTCTAAAATTGTTAAATAAATCGATTAAGTAAATTAAACACCTTAATACATTATTTAAAATTTAACAGTAAGTTAAATATTTATGTATATATATATATATATATATTATTTCTAAACAATCAGCATCTTTATATATATATACATATATTCACTTTCAAAAGGTTTTTGTTTTTAAATCTTACATATATTTTTCTTCCAAACTGCACATATATCTTACTGTGAATAAAATTTTGACAGATGGAAAAATATATCAACCAATTTAATTGCCAGATCGTTTCAACTTATGTAACCCTTAAACTTAAATGTAAAATTCAGGTTACCTACTCGAACGCAGTTCCAAAACCCATCATCTCGACATCGTCGCTCCTCTCCACCATCTTTAGAAATTCCAGCCATCGCATGCGCCCACTCTCGAACTCGAGCCCAGGCCATTGATCGAACTCGCGTGAACCCGCCTCGTCCAGCATCCCCCACTTCGCTGCCTGCCATCATCATCGCGACTTCCTCTCGAGTTCCTCCTCGATCTTCACATACGCGCGCGAACTCGTCGAGAATGGGTCAACATCGAACGAAGAAGCCGTGACGCCTATCCCCAATTCCAAACAGTCGCACGCGAGCTCCAAACTTCATGAGCTTCCGCGATTCCAAACCCTAGGTCACTTCGGTTGTCGACGAACTCCTATCGCCTGCTCCTCGCCGCTCTTTGATCGCCATACCCAAAATCGAAGCTCGCGATTTCGAGAAGAATGGTGTACTCGGCATTTTCTTTCCTTGATTTTTTTGATTGAGGATGGAAAGTCACACGTTTTAAATCTGGACGTGAATTTAAAGAAAATGAGGCGGCCATTCCTTAAATTTTGAACGAGATTGTCTTGTGAAAGGAGTAGCTCGGTTCTATTTTTAAACGGAAAGGGTTGCGTGATTTTTGGCTGAAAGAAAGGAGAGGGATGGGTTGCGTGTTTTCGTTCGTGCTTGTAGGCGTTTTTATCGGGAAGAAAAGTAGCTGACGTTGACCAAGTTTTATAATTAAATTTAAATCTTTTAAATTGAATTCAATTAAATTTCAACGCGTTTACGTGTCGTATTCGCACATAACAACTCCAAATGCCACGAAATTTGCAATCCAGTAATAATTCAATATTACGGACCCAATGGAACTGGTTTCGTCGAATTCCGAGTCTGTGCCTCGGACGGCTATTTTTAAATTCAATTTTAAACGATATAAATTCAAAACCGAACAAATCACTGAACAATTCAATTCTGAAGCTTCTATTATTCCCGGTATTGTCAATACGAATTTTAAAAGCTTTCGAAATATTTTTCTCTAACTTTGAATTGAAGATTTAAATTTTTATTCAACTCTCAATATATTAAATTATATAATTTAATAGTCAAATTCAAATTTATATCGGGAATTCAAATTAAATCATCGTTCAAATATTTAAAATTAATTAAATATTCTCAATTTAATCTGTTCAAAATTCTGGGTCGTTACAGACTTTCCTCCTTAAAAGAATTTCGTCCTCGAAATTACAAGTTAGGAAAAAATGTCCTTCACTCGTCTACTATTTTGCACACTCCAATGGTTTTATCAAATTTTCAAACAAATCTCTCTACTAAAGATTCGTTATTAATTCAACCAACTTTCTAAACATTTTCAAAATCTTCAAACAACATTGTTTTCTTAACAATTCAAATTTGAGTTTAAATTCAAATTTTAAACTTTCAAAATTTCTCAAAAATTTTCTAACACTCGAAATTTTTGAAAAATTTCGCCAGCGTCTCCTTTGCGCGGCTAATACGGCACGACTACAAAACGTCCCTACGGACTCTCAGATTTCAAAATGAAAAAGAAAAAGCCAAGCGGCTAGAGAAATAAGTCATCAAATCTCATATTCAAATTTAAATACATACCTTTTTCGAGCAATTCAAATTATCTTCGAAATCAAAATCCCAATTCATTTACACCTGTATATCCTACTAGCCATAATATCTAGTTACAGCATTCAAACTATTTTGCAAATTTGATTACAAAATTGTCAATATAAACTGCTTATACATTTTTAGCTTACTATTGAAGTTGCATATTCATTATCATTCAATTTCACATTTCAATTTTATTTGAATTCAATTCGCAATTTTAATTCTATTGGAATTCAATTTATCTTCATTTATAATCATTGAATTTAATTCGTTCAAACCTTATTCATTTGGTCAATAATCAATTAGCTTTACTTACTAACTTTCAGTTTAATACATCATAAATCAAATTCAATTCTAGTTCTATTCACTTACAAATTCAAAATAAATCTCAACTTTCATTTTAAATTGAATCTCATTTCTATCTGATTCTCAAATATTTTATAAGTCTTCGACTTACTTACATTCTGATTTATCAAATCATTTATACATTCACTTACTAATTTCATTCCATTAGAATTCTATTTTCAATTATAAATTCATATTCACAATTTTGGTTTATAACCACTTATATTAGACTGGATTTCAAATTCCATATGAATTTTAATTCATCTTTCATTTGTAGTTATTCAATCCAATTCAATGCTTACAAATTCGAAATGAATTTCAACTTTCAATTTCACTTCATTCAAATTTGTTCACTTATACTTACATTTATTTAACTCCATCTTTTAAGTTAAATTTATTCTATCAAAATTCAATTTGTATAAGTTATCAACTTAATAATATTTCACAAATATGGTATTACCGAGTCTTACCAACATTTTCAAAGCCATTTTGAAAACAATTCAATTTATCCTTTTGAATTTCCAAAACAAAACCCAAATTTTTCCAAACAATTTCCATTTAAAACAATTTGGCAGCAATTCCTCTTTTGGAAACCCGAAAATGAACACCGGTGATGTCGCGATCATCATCGGAATTATTTTCCAGCGACCGAAAAGAGTTTAGAGCTTTTATCCTTCCAAAATGCTTTTCAAAACCTTTGAAATTCATTTTCAAATCAAAAAGAAATTTAAACTTTCCAAAACACCAAAATTTACAAATTCCTTTCAAAACATTTCCAAATACTCCTTTGGAATTCCGTTTCAAATTATAAGTCACATTTATAATTTATATTCTCAAATTTCATTTGTATATGGATTAATTTCTTAACTTTGGAGTTACGATTTCAATTCCTTGTTTAATTTCAATGACGATAATTCACTATTATTACTTCCTAACATCCAACATCCATATACTATGATAATTCATAGAAAACCATTTCTTTTCTATACAAAAATAGTTTTGGGTAAAATCATTTCATTTACCCTATTTAAAACAATACTGTGTCGGTTTATCTTGTTTAAGAGTTTAGAAACCCCTATCGATTACAGTTAGCTAGACTGCACCGACCAGAATCCATAAACAATCAACCGATAAGTCAACACAATACAAAACAATTTTATATTCAATAACAAATACGCGCTCATATCTATTATTACACTCAAACTCATTCTAGAGTACTACTGACTCTATCTCTAATGAGTAACACCCAACAGAGCAGGGTTGTCGCTTAACCATATGCTCTGATACCACGCTGTCACGTACGGGAATTTTCGACTTTCGAAAATTCGACATCGATACTCACTTTATCGACTGTCGAGAAATCGAGCGCCAGAAACTCCAATAGTGAGGGTTTTAAGAAAAAAAGAAAGAAAAAGGTAGAAGAAGAAGAAAAGAGTAGAAGAAGAAGAGAAAGAAGAACAACAGAACAACATTAGAAACAGAAACAATAACAGAATCTCACATATCGCAGCGGAACAATATATAATAGATAATTACTAGTCTTTTTTAAAACAAAGAACTATATCAGTTTATACATACATCAATCATCAGAGTTAATATACAACTCAATACAACAATGGATAGTTATATAAACTTGTCCTCATACAGAATACACAGCGGAATAAATACTATCAGATACAAATACTACGTCTCGTCATCCAGCTTATCTCCAAGCTCCAGAATATCCAGAATATCCTGATAATATAACTCTAGGCTGCCCGTGTGGAAAATTAGTGGGCACCCAGAGTTTAGAAGGGAAACAATAAACTCCGAGTCAGTCATGGTGACTGGTGTGAGATCGTAAAACAGTTATTTTTCACAAAGAAAATAAAACAAATTCGCAATGCTTTTGGAAAATGAAACTACCATAAGACCTCCCACCACACACACAATGCAAACGCAGAATTGGAGGAGATTTCTTCTTATGATAGTCAAAAATGCTTACTACGCAAAATCAAATTCTTTTTGATATTATTATTAGTGCATAGTGTAGAAAACATTTCGAAAGTATAATATTAATCCTAGCCAACATACGACCAATATCGTATGCCTACTATAGCTACCATCTAAACAGTGGTGACCACCGTACGTAAATGGCAGGTTCTACAACTAATACCGTACAAAGTTCGTATTGGAGTTTGGATTTCCAACAAATGGTCAGGCTAAGGAACTTCATATCCACGATGGGTACGTCCCTGGAATAGACGACCCGAGAAATAACCTAACATTACGGTTAGATCTCTGCCAACACAAGGCCGGGTTACCTCTGCAAAAATAGGTAACTACTGACACGCGTATGTCATCCCCCGATCGTAACCGATCTTCCCGAGGATCCCCGATTTCCAACAAACCACATAAATAATAATGCAGCAACCACATAGGTTAAGTATCTGGGCTCCATACCATGATACCACCTCTATCCAGAAGGAATGACATACACTAAGGGGCGCTACTCCCTAGAACCTTGCCGCATCCTTCCTGTTTCGACCATTTCCGGGGTGTGAGGCTCGACGAAGTCTCGTCCACAAAGCTACGCTTTTTACAAAGCCATGCTTTGGGTCAAACAAATGATCAACCTATGATCACAAAGATATAAGATCAAACAAATGATCATATCACAAATGATCAAACACTGATCATTTCACAGCAACACTTAGTATGCCACGTTACCAAATTGGGATATATCGCTGATAAATTTCAACTACATAACCTCTGAGCTCGTACGTCTCAGAGAAGGGTGTTAAGCTAAGAGAATAAATTCTCCGCCACCAACAGATATGTATTTGAAAGAAATCAGCTTTATATCTCAATTTGTAACGTCACACATACAATCCATACAAGTCTGTTCCGGGATCGAACAGAACCGAAGGCACTTCTCACGAAGCCCTTGCACATCCGGATAAATTTCTAATCACGTCCGGACTTCCCGTCACTAAGGGTGATAAAAACCTCTAAACCGGAGATCAGCCGATGTAGAGTAACTCGACGGTAATCCTTCCGTTTTCAAAAATATCCGGTCTTCAACACCGGTCTTCAAATGCGATTCATAACGACGTATCACATATTCGGAATGGGTTATACGACCCCATGGTCCTTTCCCGGCTAACCCGAATAGTGAGCGCTTATTCAAAAATAAGTGTGGCATTCAAATTCATCCAATTCACAACAAATACCTATTTAAGGTAATTATTGATAGTCGGTTATTTAACTATCAATAAAGATGCGCAACATCATCAGATTCCAAATAATTTTCCAAATTATTTATTTTCCAAAATATCTTTACTAGATATAAAATTTCCACACTTCAAAAATAAATCAATATTTATTTTTAAAACGAATTCCCATTCCATTTATAAATTCCATAGTGAATTTATATCTTCGAATATCTACTGATATTCGATTTTCAAATCGTTTTCAATATTCAATTTCAATTTATCTTAAAGAAGATAAATTCTCAAAACGTTTCATTTCATATTGGAAAAGCATTTCCTTACTTATTTAAAAAAAGTGTTTCACAAATCTATTTATTTTCAACACTGGGAAAATATTCGATATACTTAAATCAAAATTAAGTATAATTTCATTCTTTAAGGAAATCATTTCTTAAGCACATTTATTCAAGTCAAAACGAATGTTACGTAAAACATCGTTACGACGACTCAAAATTTTTAGTATAGGGATTCGAAGTTTAGATAGATATATAAATCCCAATACTCACACAAAATATTTCCTTACGGAAATCATTTACTATAACAACAGTGTTATAGTCCACCATTTCCTTCTACTTCTCGAAAACGTCTATTTCAACAATGAATGTTGAAATCTATGATTTCGATATTTAATCATTTTAAAACATCGTTAAAACAATTAACTTCATCTTAAATATCACTTTCCCAAAACATATCTATTTTACTTAACAATATATTCACTGTCCAAAATCGTGAATATACTTCACTAATTACATTTCACTATTTTCTACATGTTTTATTTCAATAATAATTCGCTATCCAAAATCGCGAATATATCCCCTTTGATAATCTTCTATATTTAATTTATCAAATTCAATTGATTTTGAATTTATAAAACAACGTTTATAAATTCTATTTCTATTTTATAACAACTTCGATTTGTAAATCTCCTTTATTAACAAATTCGACCAATATTTCATTTGAAGGCATAAATCCAATTTATAAGTTAATTTCTTATAAATCTTTTATTCTACAATTTCATTCATTTTAACTTCACAATTTATACATCTATAAATTTCATTCATTTTAACTTATAAAAACTCGTTTTAAAATTCCAATAATTTTAATTGATAAATATATCAATTTTTCTGTACATCTTTTAAAATACTTTAAAAATCTCAATTTAACCCATTTTACAATTAAATCAACTTTCATTTCAAAAATCACACTTTGGTTATATTTCACAAAAATCTTAACTTTTATAACTTCAAAATTTTAAACGTTTATTTATTTAGAATAAATCACTTCAAAAATTTCTTTTGAAATCAACATCGTTATTTTTTTAAATTTTTCAAAGATGAATCCAATGATGCAACGCACCAATTAGTCAATCACAACATTCAATATCATATATCAATATGATAACAGAATATACATCAATATCTGTAAATAAATAAATACAGTTGAGGAATCCAGTTGGATCCCTCCAACCTGTTTCCCTGCATCCAAAGACGTTAGCTCAATACCAATTCCACTTCGAGGTGGAATATCGCGGTATATGGGTTTTTATAAAAATATCCGCTTACTAACGGCGCAATAGGGTCTCATCCGCTATACGAGGCGGGAAATCAATCAATCCAATATATACATATGCCAATATGTATATATTGCTATATATATAAATATATCCTACTATATCTAATATCACAATCAATAGAAATCAATCAAATCAATAACTGTAAAAATCAACTTTCATTTTGAGTGAGAAAAATCTCACCTTAGCTTTAATTTGCAATCCCTTTTTCCATCCAGTTTGTTTTCTCGATTTAGACCTTGTATCAAACAGTTTTATACAGTTTATCAATATTCGAAATAATCGAATAATAAATTTCCATATGACAATTTTATTTTTAATTCACCAGTAATTTTATTTTAAACTAGTACTTTTAATTTTAAACTAAATTCTTTTTAACAAATTCTAAAATTGTTAAATAAATCGATTAAGTAAATTAAACACCTTAATACATTATTTAAAATTTAACAGTAAGTTAAATATTTATTTATATATATATATATATATTATTTCAAAACAATCAACATCTTTATATATATATATATACATATATTCACTTTCAAAAGGTTTTTGTTTTTAAATCTTACATATATTTTTCTTCCAAACTACACATATATCTTACTGTGAATAAAATTTTGACAGATGGAAAAATATATCAACCAATTTAATTGCCAGATCGTTTCAACTTATGTAACCCTTAAACTTAAATGTAAAATTCAGGTTACCTACTCGAACGTAGTTCCAAAACCCATCATCTCGACATCGTCGCTCCTCTCCACCATCTTCAGAAATTCTAGCCATCGCATGCGCCCACTCTCGAAGTCGAGCCCAGGCCATTGATCGAACTCGCGTGAACCCGCCTCGTCCAGCATCCCCCACTTCGCTGCCTGCCATCATCATCGCGACTTCCTCTCGAGTTCCTCCTCGATCTTCACATACGCGCGCGAACTCGTCGAGAATGGGTCAACATCGAACGAAGAAGCCGTGACGCCTATCCCCAATTCCAAACAGTCGCACGCGAGCTCCAAACTTCACGAGCTTCCGCGATTCCAAACCCTAGGTCACTTCGGTTGTCGACGAACTCCTATCGCCTGCTCCTCGCCGCTCTTTGATCGCCATACCCAAAATCGAAGCTCGCGATTTCGAGAAGAATGGTGTACTCGGCATTTTCTTTCCTTGATTTTTTTGATTGAGGATGGAAAGTCACACGTTTTAAATCTGGACGTGAATTTAAAGAAAATGAGGCGGCCATTCCTTAAATTTTGAACGAGATTGTCTTGTGAAAGGAGTAGCTCGGTTCTATTTTTAAACGGAAAGGGTTGCGTGATTTTTGGCTGAAAGAAAGGAGAGGGATGGGTTGCGTGTTTTCGTTCGTGCTTGTAGGCGTTTTTATCGGGAAGAAAAGTAGCTGACGTTGACCAAGTTTTATAATTAAATTTAAATCTTTTAAATTGAATTCAATTAAATTTCAACGCGTTTACGTGTCGTATTCGCACATAACAACTCCAAATGCCACGAAATTTGCAATCCGGTAATAATTCAAAATTACGGACCCAATGGAACTGGTTTCGTCGAATTCCGAGACTGTGCCTCGGACGGCTATTTTTAAATTCAATTTTAAACGATATAAATTCAAAACCGAACAAATCACTGAACAATTCAATTCTGAAGCTTCTATTATTCCCGGTATTGTCAATACGAATTTTAAAAGCTTTCGAAATATTTTTCTTCAACTTTGAATTGAAGATTTAAATTTTTATTCAACTCTCAATATATTAAATTATATAATTTAATAGTCAAATTCAAATTTATATCGGGAATTCAAATTAAATCATCGTTCAAATATTTAAAATTAATTAAATATTCTCAATTTAATCTGTTCAAAATTCTGGGTCGTTACATGCACATCAGTCACGCCTCGATTGGGATCTGAAATTTATGGCTAGATATTTTGAAATTTTAAATAATATATTTCTATTCAGATTTGACCACACAGTCATTGTTCCATCTCCATCAGCCGCACCTACCTGTACAAGCCTACACCCTCTCGTTCTTTCCCATTATTCCTTCCACTATTTAAAATGCTGCTGGTAAGAAGAAAATGAACTTTCCAAAAATTCATTTCTCAAAATTTACTCAATAATAAAATATGTAATAAGCTTTAAAAATCTTGGTTCGATGCAAGCATCGTGCTGATATGGGTTTTGAATGCGGCATCATTTTTGAAGAGCGACTGTGGTCATGGCTTTGGGGTTAAAACTAGGGTTAGAGATTATAGAGTTTATAGGCTTTGATTTGGGAATTGGACTTTGGTTTTGGATGGAGCAGGCCGAGTAGCACCTGCGGCTCGAAAATGGTGACGTGCGGTGCTATTTTGGAGGTTGCGTGTCATGGGGGGAGGGGGTAGTTGGCTGTCAGGTTGCGTTTGAAGGGGGAGGTGCAAGTTTTAGGATGGTGTGCGATCAAACGACGAGGGGAAGGCGAGTTTGCTGGTTGTCTCGGATCGTTGGATGGTGGAGCGTAGAAGTGATGCATATGCATGGCCAAGGCACAGTTCCATTTGCATGCACAGGCCAGGGTCGGGTTGGGGAATAAGGAGCGAAGGGTAGACTTGTAATTTAATAAAGTTATATTGGTTTATTATATTTTAATTTAAAAATGCATCGATGACTTATAAAATTTCATAACTCTCTCATACGAGGTCGAATCGAGGCGTGAATTTTTGCGTTGCGCTCTTAACGAAGAAAACTTCGCAATGGAACTAGTATGGACGCATTTGGAGACTCTTGAATTTTGGGCTAAAAACGGACGTCGTTTGGTTTTAGCTCCAAACCGGAACGCCTCGGCGACAACAAGAAATTTCGGTGAGTTAAACTCACCTTTTTGGATAACCAGTATTATTTATAGTTAATAAAAAATTGTTGGATGATTGTTTGGATGAATTATTATATTTATTAGTTGGTTTGGATATATTCCTACCTATTGGAGCAGATGAGTTATTATATTTATTAGTTGGTTTGGATATATTCCCGCCTATTGGAGCAGATGAGACCCTATTACGTTCTCGTGTAAGAGCGGATGACCCTTTTGTATACGAATCCCGCCTCGAAGCGGTTGATTTTATTTTATGATTATATAATGTTTGTGATGCAGGGAAACAGGTTGGAGGGATCCAATGGGATTCCTCGCTATTATTGAATTATATTGTTTCAATGAAATTTCCTTTATATGAATTATGGGATAATAAGATGATTGTGGACATTGTGGTTATAACATTGTTATATGTTGAAAACTAGAACCCAGTAGTAATAGAAAATCAATATCGATATTGGTTAAGTGTTGGGTGGTTATTGGCCTCAAATTAGTATTTTTAAAAAAATACTATAAATTTCCGATTAAGTTGGAATTTGTTTTTGAGACAGGAAACGATTTTTAAATCCGAAATTGGGTTTCTGAAATATTTTGTTCAAAGGTTATCTAATTAAATATATTAATATTGTTTTTAAGTAAATTAATTATATTAATATTGTTTTTAAGTTAATTAATTATATTAATATTGTTTTTAAAGTTATATAATCATATTAATATTATTTTAAAGTTATTTAATTATATTACTATTGTTTAAAAGTTATTTGTTTATATTAATATGTTTTAAGAATTTATAAAAAGGTTAATAAATTGAAAGATTTACTATTTAAAAATAATTATGGTTTGAAATTAACAATAAGGATTATTAATGAGGTTTTAAAATAAATTATTATTATTTATAAAACAATAAGATTAATTATTATTATTATTTCTTAAACAATATTTTGGAATGATTAATTATTATTTTAGGATATTTAAAGTTAATGATTTCCATTTATTTATAATGTCCATTGTTAATAATTATTATCATATAGTGATGTTTTGTGGTTAATGATTTAAAATTAGTTATAAATGTTTTCGAGACCCGAAAATGGAGTCGAAAGACTTAGATCTTATAAAGGAGTTAAAAAATGGTTCGAAGAATTAAGGAAGGGTTATTTGCAAGGTGAAAGAGTTTATAAATAGTTAGATATTTATAAACAAAATTTTAGAAGCGGGGTTATAGATTTATAAAGAAGTTTATAAATGGTATATGGGTTCATTAAGAGTTATAAATGATTTTGAAATGTACAAGGAATTTATAAGTGACTGAATTCTTGGTAAAGAAATTATTAGTGTTTTTGGAGATTTATAAAATGGGTTATAAACGATCTTGGAGAATTGTAATGGGAATTATAAATGATTTGAGAATCGGATAAAGCAAAACCTTTCTAAATTTTGTGGATATACTTATACCATTGGGAAGAATATATGGCTATTTTTAAGTACGGAAATATAGGAATTTGTGAGTATATCCTTTAAAGGTGTTTATATACAAGTAATTTACAAAGTAATTGTATGTATAAAGACTTATTAAGAAGGGTCTAGTGACTGCTTATATACTGAGCCAATGTTGATTTTCCAAATGAAATAAAATCCTGATTGAATGTTTGTTAATCGATAGTTAAATAACCGACTATCAAAAATAGACCCAACGTAACGTTGGAAATATCTAGGAGAAACACATGAGTTATATGGCACAGTCATCTCTGGTGATCCTGTATTGTGCGTATAAATCTCATTTCGTTCTTCTAGGACGATGATAAGGAAATCTATCCACTAACGGTTAGGAGGTGATCTCCGATCTTATCTTTGTCTTTTTATTTCCTAGAGAATCGGGGTTGAGTTTATCGGATATTATCGAACGTTGTTTCGAAGAGACCGGGATTGGATATGTTATCCGAAAACCACTTCGTTCCAACGAATGCGTTTCGAAGTGAAGACATCGTGAAGTGCATGGAATCGAAGATGGAGATGTGAAGTGCAAGGACTAATCGCTACTAATCCTGAGGGTGATTCCAAAATGGATGTGGTAGGAATAGTGCCTTCGGTTTTATTCAGACCCAGAACGGACTTGTATGGATGAATGCTATCAGCACATTGTCATTGGAGGGTTATGAGCATTCTAAGTGTAAATTTATTGAAAGGTAATCCTAGCCTCAAGCCTCATCAACCAGAAATGACTAAAACAGGGGAGATACAACAAGACTAAGTGGGTTGCTCCCATTAGGGTGTGTCATCACCTTTCTAGATACATCTACATAATTATGGATTGGTTGTGCATAAGATCACAAATAAAAAGGGTTGCAAAGCAACAGAGGTGATGACATATTCGGTACTATTCAGTCAGGGGTAGGCCTGTCTTGTGTTGGCAGGGGATCCAGGCAAGGTCCTCGGTACATTTTCTAGACGTGTACCGTGATAGGTGGTACCCCGGTGCCTTGTCATAGTATGGAATCCATTCTCCAATAAGTGTCTTACGGTTTTGATTGTGCCGAACTATGTTGAAATGTGAGATTTAAGCATTTCAGCTATTTTCATATTTTACTTTGACCTCTAGACATTATTATAATTTCACTGGATTTTCTATAAAAGTGACCTTATAGAGAAGATAACAAAAACTAGAGATTTGATTTGTTTTCTTCTCTATAAGGTCTCTGGTTTTTGTTGTCTTCTCTCTAGAGAGAAGACAACAAAAATCGGAGACCTTATAGAGAAGAAAATGAATCTCCAGTTTTTTGTTGTCTTCTCTCTCTGTGACGTCCCACCCTGAGACCCACATTAACAAAGAGTATTACTAGGTAATACTGTCTGCTAATGAAGAGAATAGAGCTGTTTAGGAGCTACCATCATAGTCTTGTATTAAATAAGTATTAAATATGTCGATAATGTGCTCTCTTTTTTTCATTTACATTTTCATCTTAAGTGGTTCGAAGACCACACTATATAGAGAAGAAAACAAATCAAATCTCTGGTTTCTGTTGTCTTCCCTCTAGAGAGAAGACAACAAAAGTCGGAATGGTCACAAAAAACTGGAGATTTGATTTGTTTTCTTCTCTATAAGGTCTTCGGTTTTTGTTGTCTTCTCTATCGTAAGGTAAAAAACCTATCCGTGTTTTTGTGCGGCGTGGTCTTATGAGATACTTTTGATTTCAAAGATTTTCTTATAACTTTAAATCCAGTTGGGTGTGTTTTCTTACGCTGGTTTTCTAGACCGACAGGGGTGTTATCTTATTATAATGCTCGGGTCAGACCGAGCATATTACAAATTGGTAGGAGGCTTTGGAGCTTTAGAAGATGAGATGGAGGCCCAGAGACGTATTCACGTAGGTGGTTATTTTCCGCTGTATTCATTGTTGTGTTTATCAGCAAATGTAAGGACAAGCTGTTATAACTATCCAGGCTGAAATAGGTTAGTGTACTCTGATTGATGTTTTGAACATATATATATATATGTGTGTGTATGTATGTATGTATGTATATACATTACAATTTGACTTTTGTGTAAAGGATTGATGTATATTATAGATTATTCGTTCCGCTGTGAGATTCTGTGTTGTTTAGTTTCTTCTTATCTTCTTCCTTCTTTCTTTGGCCTAACAATCGGGTCTTCTGGCATTCGGTTGCTCGGCATGTGATACAATGGATGCATTAGTGTTGATTCTCGAGGGTCCGAAAACCCGGTTCATTACATTTGGTATCAGAGCTGAAGGTTAAGCGAGAACCTTGGCTTTGATGGGGCAACTCATTAGAGATAGGGTCAGTGGCACCCTAAATGAGTTTGAGTGTGTATATATATATATATGAGCGCATATTTGTTAGTGATATAAAAATGTTTTAAATTGTGTTGGTTGATTTGTTGAGTGGCTTATGTATTCTGGTCATTACAAGTAATTAACGTTATTGATAGGGATCTCTAAACTCTTGAATAGAGCAATTCAACATAGTATTGTTTTGAAATTGGGTAAATGAAATAATTTTACCTTGATTATATTTTATATATAAAGGAATAATTTTTCAGAAATTATTATAGTTTTATATGATGTATTTTGGTGTTAGAGAATGATAATATTTTATTATTATCATTTGTTGTTGTTGTGATCGAATAAAAGTGTTATTATAATAATGCAAAAAAGATTAACAATTACGGAATGATTTATATAACAAAATGGAATTATAAAAATATGATTTATAAATGTGATTTATAAATTGAAAGGAAATGAAATTCCTGAAGTATATTATATAAATATGGTTTATAAAAATGATTTATAAAGGATTTAAAAGCTGGAAATTTGGTAATTTAAATCCCGTTGGTTTTGAAAATGTTTTCAAAGTTTTGGAAAATAATAATAATCTTATTTGGAAAATATTTTTGAACATAAATATTAAAAAAGATTTAAAAAAAGAATAGAAAGCACCGAACTCACTTTGGTCGCTGGAATATAATTTTGGTGATGATTGCAGCATCATCAACGTTCATTTTTGGGTTTCCAAGAGAGGAATTGCTACCATTGGAGTTTTGTTTTGGTAGAACTAGTTTTGATTTTAAAAATCCAAAAGAATGATTTGATACACCAAAGGGAATTATATATATATATATATATATATGATTTCAAAAATGATTTGAAATATTTAAGAACAAGGTGTTTAAAACTCTGGGATTTTCATTTTAAATGTTTTATTTAGAGTATAAGAAAATAAGTTGATAACTTATAAATTTTGGGAATTTGTAAGTGAAACAAAGCTTTATAATTGTTGCAGGTGAATATTAAGAAAAGTAAATTTGGAATTGAACTTGGGAATGAAATTTAACTTAAGATAAGTTAAACAAAAATGAATTTTGAAAAGGAATTTCCTTAAGTAGGCTAAATGCAATAATTTTTGGAAATGGAATTGATTGAGATTTGAAATAAATTAATGAAATGAGCTAATTAAATTAATTAGTGAATTGGTTATGGTTTGGAATGTTGATCGATCAAATTGAATGTTGAAATTGGAATTGAAATTGATTTAAAATGGATATGGACTTTAAGTTGTGAAGTGATAGTAAACATGGGAAATGTTTATAATAAACTTAAGAAAAATTGAGGAATAATTCTTAAGTGACATTAGTATTGGAAGAAAAATACCAAGAAATAAATGGTTGTGAATAATTGAATGTGGATAAAATGAATGAGAACGGGATAAAGGTGAATAAAATGAATATGGTGTAGCTAAGAATGAAGTTGAAATAAATACGTAGCTTGTACGTATATTATTTTATTCGTATAACGGTTTGATCCAGATTCGAGCATAGAATTTCGAGAAGATTTATATCGATCCAAGTTGGAATTTTTCACTCGATTCTCGACAGCGAACACTGGATATGGATATTTGATTGATTCGGGAGTTCTCTATCATAGTATATGGCTATGTAAGGAGAATGACGGTTTCTAATCAAGGAACCAGATCTGAGTCCGCACTAGAGTGGTTGTGTGAACGATACAAGTTCGGAAGTGAAATTGTGTGATCAAGCGAGCATCAGATTTGATGTTGCGTACAGATGATATATGTACATCATACAGTTTTAGTGAAGCAAATGTTGGAAATTGAAAATGCAGAATAAAATAATTATGAACTATATGATTGGATATCATTGGTAAATAAGATGCAGGTATATAAAAGCAAGATTTAACGACCCAGAATTTGACCACTTTAAAATATACTATTTAAAGTGATTTTAAATATAAAATATGTAATGTTATATGATTCAAACAATATTAGATAGGATTTGGAAAGAGAAGTATACACAAAAATAGTAACATTTGCCTATATCGACAAAAGTGACAAAATGCTGATTTTAGAAAAGTAAGTTTCAATGGTTAAATAATTTTTTTTAATTAATTTATGAGTGTTTATATTTTTAAGTAGCAATATACAAATTTATTTTTAAATTTGGTTTACATAAATATATAGTTTAACTAAAACGTCAAAATGTGAACGTAAAACATTTTGTCGAAAATCAACGTTTTGTTGATTAAAAGTTGTCGCAATGTTGTCGCTCCTTTATTTTCTTATATAGGAATATATATTCAAATTGTATAAGTATTAATTAATTCACTAATCAAGTTTACTTTTACTAAACATACCTAGAAAATTCTAGAATATAATTAACAAAAAGTAAGCATAAAAAGACAAAAAAGTACAAAAGTAAAAAAGTAAAACATCAAATCAAAAAAACATAATTATTACTTTCTTTGTTATCCCACCTTTTGGCAAGGCCGTGACACCAAGAAACTGACTAGAAATCAATGACAATCCGTCCTGGAAATTAGTTACATCACAAGAACACTGTGGATATCAATGAATTTTGTCCGAGTCCGGATCTGGCTACAATTGGTAAGACATGTCAAGCAAAGCCATAAGAGCCAACATTCCAAATTTCAAGTCAATCCGAGCTCGAATGCTCGAGTTATGATCGATTCAGTCTGGGAGAAATGGCTTCATATTCGTATCCATCATTGAACCACTATTCGACTCGATCCAGTTCGTGTCTATCTCCCACTTCGCATCGGTCAATTCCTCTTAGTTCGTATCGATCAAGTTGGCCATGATCGAATCCATCTGGACAAAGCTGTTTGTATCCATCGGGTGATCTTAGTTCGAATCCATCAGGCTGCTGCTCTTCGTATCCATCATGGAACCATGTTCGAATCCATGAGCGAAGACTTGTTCGTATCCATCGAGTCAACGAGCCTGGATAACGTGTTATTCATCGATGCGAGCAAGGCGAAACTCGTGGAGTCGACCCGGTCAACTCGGAGAAAACAACGGATCGATGCAAGGTATACGCACCACGACATCACGAGAGCACGCACAGGCGATCGATTCGAAGGGATCGATTCGAATCGGTCGATTCGAACCACGCAGCCACCGAGAAACTCAATTTTGTATCGATGATATCTAGAGATCTACCAGTCCAAATGTTATGAAATTTTCACAAAAGCTCGCATACATGTTGAAGAATGTCCACACCAAATTTTAGCTCGATCGAATGATTTTTTGATCGATTCGAATGGAGTTCGAATCGATCCCGAAGCGGGCCCAGATTTCTTGGACGCGGGCGCATGGGCCCCCACACGTGCCAGAAGTAGTCTCCCTAATTTTAGGCGAAATATCAGCCTCCTACACCTATAAATAGAGCCCCTGGTCATTCAGAAAATGGGGTCGGAGAATTTTAAGAGCTAAAGAGCGCCCAGATTCTGCCAGATTTACTCCAAGTCACCACTGCTACCTTAGATTCAGACTTAGATCATAAAATCAGTTGTACTACATTATAAGAAATTGTAATCTTCAACAACCGAGCAATAAAATCACCAAACTTCAGAGTGGACGTAGGCAAGATCGCCGAACCACTATAAATCCCGTGTCGTTTACTGTTTTTATTGAGTTTCCTGAGTGATTTGCATACTTATTTCTCTACATATTTGATATTTGTGATCTGTGATTGCGAACTGGTGCTTTCAACGACTATTGGGTGTTTGTGACCAATTTTGGCGCAAACATTCTTTACTTAATATTTAAGTAAAAATGACATAAAGTAATGATTTGAAATGTGATGTTAAGTGTCGAAAAAAAATAAGATTGCTTAAATAGTAAGTAAGGTTATTTTGGTAATTTGGTAAAGGGATATTTTGGTAACTTACCACTTCATTTATTTTCTATAAATACCAACCACTTTCTCACTTTTTTCACACCATTTCTACCTTCTTCTTCCTCCTTGAAGCTCTCTTTAATGGCTTCTTCTTCTCTCTTTTCCTTACTAACTTTTTCAAAATCTTATCAAATCAACTCCAAACACAACCATACTTTGCCAAAGACCTTAGAATACCGTTAAAACATGGTTGAGCATCTAAGAATGGAAGAAATGATGGAGGAGAGGTTGGAACCCATGGAGGCCAAACCATTTGGAAGGAAGAAAGCAAGTTTAGGAAGCTCCAGAGTAAGAAAAAGAGAAGGAAGTGCCGCCAATTTCATTCCAAGGAGCTAGGACCAAATTCAAAGTGTTGCGGAAGCTCTGCCGAATTTTTCAAAGTTGGTTCAAGTTGAAAAAAATAGTGAAGTGTTGGATTAAATGAATGTTGGTAGGAAGTTAATCAATTTGGTTAAAGGTGAGTACTCATATTTAAAGCTACTAATTTCTAAAAATATTTCAAGTTAATAACATAAAAAGTTTAGTATACATTGGATGATTTAATGGATGATAACTTGGTTGATATTATGGTTGATTATATGTTTGTGATATGGATGATAACTTGGTTTGATAAATGATAAGAAAAATGGTTAGAAAGCATAGTTAATTTAATAGGAATTTAAATCTATATAAATATGTGTATGGAAATTATTTAGCCTCTTAATGAAATCAAAATATCTAAGAAGATTGAAAATGATATAATACTATAATATGAAATGAACTAGAAAATGGATTTGAAATATGAATAATATTGTTTAAAATGAGTTTAAAATGATTTAGAAATGTTTTATAAACATTTAAAAGTGTTTCCATGTAGTCTGAAAAGAAATTAAAATTTTAGTAAAAATAGGCGCGTCGCGTAATGGTAGTTCGCGATTTCGCGCCATAAAAGTCAAACGAGAGTAAAAGTTGGAATATAGCTCGGAATTCTTCGAGATACAAATTTTCCAAACTATTATATCCATAGTTTTCCAACAAAGAAATAAATCGAGATTTCGATAAGTAGATTTTAAGATATGAGTAAAACAAGTATTTGGAAAAATCGTGGTTTTGTAGTTCGGAATCCAAAACTGGATTTCTTTGAAAATGATGTTTAGAATTGTTTAAAAATATGAAATAAATCTTATAAATCTTTTAAAAGTGATTTAAGTAATAAAAATAGATTTTCAAATAATAAAAAGTAGTTTTAATCAATATAGCTTTAAAAAGCACTTTCCGTAGCACTTTTTTCGCAGCACTTTTCAATAACTTTTGAAATATAGTTTTAGCACAACCGTTCTATTCCAAATCTTTTGTAAAGGTTCTTAAATGATTAATAAAATATTCTAAGGGTGATTTGAAGGATTTACGGAATAGTTAAATAAATGAATAAGTGTTTTAAATAATGATTTGGAAGTTTTATAAATCATTTCTAAAAATGAAAGGAGTATGCAGAAACGACTAGTACATTTGTCCTGCTTGTGAGATTTAAACGGTAAAACAAGGTGTGTAACTAAGGTTAGGAATGGAGCAACTAGTGCCTTGAACTTACCTGGCCTTCATTTTATCTTTTAGACGAGAGGTGGAACAGATCGAAAGGAAAGCCTAGATACTCTAAAAGATCATATTTAAGTTTTTTCCAAGATAAAAGAAAAGAAACAAATTCTTTGAATTTATTATAAATAGTTTATATATAAGATTTATAATATCGATATTTTATAAACAAAAGTAATGGAATTATAAACGAGTTTTATAAGTGTTAAAATGAAGTTATAAATGAAAGATTATAAGTAAATAAGATTTAATGAAGTGGAATTTTATAAACGTTGTTTTATAATAGACTTTATAAATAATGCGACTAAAATAGAATAAATTGGTAAATAAAGCAATTTACAAGCAAATAAACTTATAATTGGATTTTGATGTATAAATGAGATAAATAGGAAATCTGTTAATAAAGGGATTTTATAAATGGAAGTTTTTATAAAATAGAAATGTGAATTATAAACGTTGTTTTATAAATGTGAAATCAATTTAATTTGATAAGATAAATATGGATTTTTATAAAAGGAATTATATTCACGATTTTAGACAGTGAATAATCCTTTAAAATTAAATATGTAGAAGTAATGAATTTGGTATGGGAATTATATTCATGATTTTGGACAATGAATAATCCTTTAAAATTAAATGTGTAGAAGTAATGAATTTGGTATGGGAATTATATTCATGATTTTGGACAGTAAATAATCCTTTAAAATTAAAGGTGTAGAAGTAATGGATTTGGTAAAGAATTATATTCACGATTTTGGACAGCGAGTAATCTTTTAAATAAAATGGATATTTTGGAAAGTGATTTTATAAAATGAAGTTTAAATGGTTTGAAAATAAAATAAGTGTGAATTTACTTATTATTAAAATAAGTATATGAAAATGTTTTCCAAATATCCAATAAGTGAAATGGTTTTGAATATTATCTTTTTAAAGATAATTTGAATTAAATGATTTGGAAAAGCGATCTATAAACGATTAATAAAATCAGGCCCAGTGACTGTTTATGTGCTAGATTTTGTTTGATGCTTTGATAGTTAAATAACCGACTATCAAATTTGGCCCTATTAGTTTCTCGACTTGATGTGGAAACTATTTAGTCGTACACTTAGTACATAGCCATCTATGTAGGATTGATTATCGTTTGTGTTAAGAATGTTGATTCGAGTAGTGCGTAGTGATTACTCCTATCTACCGAGCTTCCTTCTTGGCCGAAGGATAGCAAGTTGAAAGTTGGAAACGTGATAAGTCTATGAGACTTAGTTTCCGTATATGGTTGAGAAACGGTTTTGCGTTTTTGGTGCGAAGAGACTGAGATTAGATTTATCTGAAACCCACTTCGGACCAACATATATACGACGATTGTGTAGGTTGGCCGATGATATTGATGTTTAGGATTTTCATAGTGAAGGACTGCTTGTTGATCATTTGGGGTTAAAATCCCAATATACATATAGTAGCAGTAGTCTCTTCGTTATGAAATATCCATTGCAAGGACTATTCGTTACTAATCCTAGGGATTTCCCGACAGGATGTGGTAGGAAAGTACCTTCGGTTTGTCCTGTTCCTGGACAACTTGTATGGACGAGTGTTTGACATTGCATTTCTAATGATTACGTACATTGGTTTTTATAAACGTACATCTGTTTAGTGGTGGAGAAGGCAACTTCTCTTAGCTTAACACCCTTCCTTGAGACGTACGAACTCAAGGGTTGTATTTTTGTGGAAGGCAATTAGTAGTCAACGAAAATGGAAAATGTGGCATTCAAAGATGATGTGATGTGATATGTGAAAGGTAATCGGTACCTTTTTGGCCTCACTCCTTGGAAAATGATTGAAACAGGGATAGAAGCAGCAAGGCTAAAATGGGTCGCTCCTATTAGGAGATGTCATCACACTTCTAGATATATCTTTACACGCTATGACGTCGTGTATCTGATTATTATTGTGTATGCTCGTGGCCACTAATAAAGGTCAGTAATGATGGGAGTGGTGACATATTCGGTACTATTCAGGGATGGGTAGGCCGGTCATGTGTTGGTTTAGGCGGTCAGTATCTACCCCCTAGGCACATCCCTCTAGAGGTGTACTATGTTGGTTCGGAAAGGTAGTTCCTTTACCAAATCATTTGTATGGAAATCCAAAATCCAATACGTGCCCGCCATTTTCTATTGTAGAAAGCCTTATATTACAAGGTGTATGCTGGAATTTAATAATGTAATAATTTCAGCTATTTTAATACTATTTATGTGCAATAAATACTATTATAATATAATGAGAATTTGATATGAGATGTTTTGGTTATCGTAAGGTAAAAACCTTGTCGGTATTTATTTGCGACTCGGTCTTACGGGATACCTTTTGTTTTGACAAAGGAAAAGTTTTGATAACTTTATAAATTCAGTTGAGGTGTGTTTTTCTCACGCTGGTTTACCAGCCTGATCCGGGAGTTCTTCCCTTTCAATGCTCGGGTCAGACTGAGTATATTTATAGGTTCAGATTTGGTACTTTTGGAGCTTTAGTAGGCGAGCTGGAGATTTTCATTTCGTATACACGTATATGTTTATTATTCCGCTGCATTGCTTTGCATTGATTGTTGTTGTTGTAAATTATCAGCATAGTGAGGACATGTTATTATAACTGTCCAAGCTGATGATTATTTATTGTGTACTCTGATATTGGTTTATGTATATTTGTAACGACCCCGAATTTTATAAATATTTAAAATGATAATTTATTAATTTTTGAATAAAAATTGTAAAATTAAATTAATAAAAAGGAGCGAGTTTCCCCGAATTCAAGTATATTTTGTATAAATCATTTAAATTTAATAATATTGTAAATATTGTATATATGTGAATATATATGTATATTTTGGGTTTGAAATAAAATATTTAAAGTAAAATAAATGATTGAGTTATAAATAGAAGGTGAACTATAAAAATAAAATAAAAGTAAAACTCAAATGAGAATTATCAACAAAATTAGATTAGAAGTTATTTATATTACATAAAAATAGAACTTCATTAGATTTTAAAGTAATACATTAACGAATTTAAAACAACAAAAATACTCAACTCAAATATAAATTAAATAGCTTGTTTACAGATTATAAAGAAAATAAAGTAAAACATAACTAAATTTAAACAACATCTTCAAAAGTATAAGTAAGTAGATTTAAAATAAAAAGTCAACAAGTATGTATATCTTCATTTGTACAGCCGAAGTCAATACAAAGGAAAAAGTATGAAGACATAAGAAGAATTTATCAACCTGAGAAAGCATAGAAAAATAAGTAAAGGCAAATAAAGTATTCAAACAACAAGTATGAACAAATACAAAGTAAAATTATATAGCTTGTAAAATAAGCCAGGCGAGTATAAGAAAAGGAAATAGGATAAGTGTAAAATGAAACATCAAGTACAATAACATTTAATGCTTTTCATCCTAGCACAAAACAAGGTCTGTTCGAAAATACTTTCAGCCCCAAAGAAGATAAAAAATCTCTGAATTTTTGTACCTGGTCAATAAACAATTGAGTATACTTGTTTATTTATCAACCTATCTCATTTCATTCGTTACAAAAGACTTTGCAATCCCAGTTTCTAAAAGTTTAAACAAATACAACCTAAGAAAAAGAAAGGGTAGAAATATACAAATCTGTAACTGAAATCTAAGGATCTATGCAAAGAATCAACTCAAGCTATATATCAAAGGAAAAGATCTTCAGCCTGTAAATTCAAAGCCTGTTCAACAAAAATGCATCTCTGTTCTTCTCTGAAAATAAGGTGAGCAAAACCACTTAAACCTGTTCTTTTCTCTGATGTGTGGTTAAAATTTGAATATGCTATGAGATGTTGCTTAGTTGTTAAACTTACCTGTAGATATATATATATATATATATGCATATGAATGGTTGTTGTGTGCATGTCTGGTTCCAGACATATGTTCTGTTTCAATCATTTACAGGGTACAAATTCCTGAGAAAAAAATTCGAATACTTCTGCTCCAAATTATGTTAGAGTTAGGATCTGAAGAAAACCGGTGGATTCAATTAATAACCAAATTTCAAAAAAATTATTTTTGAGATAAATTTAACATAGTTTAACCTGGGAAAGAATTTACTGTGAAATTTAAACTATATCGAAAATCTTGACTTGAATAATTTGTTGTTTCAAGTATATAAATTGGTTTGTTATCAAAATCTATGAATTTTAAATTTAAAATCATGATTTTTAAGCTCGAATTTCAAGCAAAATTGTATGATGATCAGAAAACTATTTCTATCAATTTCCGATGACCCACGGCGAAGTGAAGATCGTGATCATCGGTGAAGATAGCCGGGGCATTAAGGGTCAAGGGAAAAATATAAATTGAATTTATAAATGATCAGAGTGTTGGGATGATGTGAATTTAGGGTTTAACGACCTTATTTAGTCGAGATTGGTTTTGGGAAGAATTCGTCGTCGACACAGTGTTTCAGACGACCAGACCTGGGGAATTCGAAGCATTGGCCATCAGAGAAGCTTCGAGCACGGTGGTATGATCGCTGACAACCGGAGGTGGTAGTTCGAGGCGGTTTTAGATGACCCAGTTTTGTTTTAGTCGAACCCATTTGCCAAATTTTCGAGTTCGTGACAGTTTTTGACTCTGGGTGGCTCGATGGATTATGAAAGTCAAAGTCGACTTGTTGGGGGTGGTCGCAGACGCCGGAGCATTGCTGGCGATGGGTGCATGTGCACCAGGTCTCCGTGCACAGTTGTTTTGGGGAAGAGCGAAGTCATTCGAGAAGTCGCGTGTTCGTCCTGAAGCAATGGGCGATCGTGAGTGCTCGAGTTTTTGTGAGGATTTGCCCGTGTGTGTCTCGGGGGAAAGATTGTGTAGGCTCGGGTCTGTTTAAAACTTGAAAACAAGTTAGATAATAAACAATCTCTTACCAGTTAAAGGAGCAGGGGACTGTTGAAATTTTATTAGGTGGTAAAAATGTAATTAAGTTTTAATGATGTAATTAAGCAATTTATCAAGACAACTTAATTAATGAAATAAATTAAGAGTTAGTTACTTAATAAAAACCAATAATAGTTAACTGATTTATGTTAAAATAAAAGTATGATTACTAAGGAAAGTAATTAAAGAATTATTATTGAGTATAATTAGTTTAAGGGTCATTAACTAATGATCAAGGAAAAATTAAATTAATATGAATAATTTAAGACAATTGATCTATAATTAAGGATTAATTAATCAAGGTAATTAATTTATAATTAAAATTGATTTATCAAGTGATTAAGCAATAATTGATTAAGGATAATTAATGATAATAAATTAAGGATAATTAATTAAATGAAAATTAATTAATTTATTAATTGAGGCTAATTAATTTATTATTAAAAGTTAATCAATAAATGATTAAAGGTTAATTAATAAAAAAATGATTTGTATTTAATTAATGTTAATTAACCAGAATTAGTAATTTATTCATAAGTAACTAATCTGATTTAAAATTAATCAAAGGATTAATCGATCTTGCCTATGGATGTTTGAATTGTATTGAATGTTTTGAAATTGTTAGATATTTCCTGATTTCTATGTGATGCTGTATGATATGAATTGTTTTAATTCAAGCTGTGATGACTGTAACTTATTATCTATGATATATATATCTGGGATCTTTGAATTAAAGATAAGCGTTATAGTTATATCGCTTATCAAATATATCGTTGTATTTGAATCTGTGATGATATGATGATTGGTAATGTTGCACTATTGTGTAAAACCCCTGGACTACACTTTTACACACACAAATATGGATTTCACGTGGAAATCGGTTAAGTCACAGATAATTCAAATTTGATGTTTTTGAAATTGAAATTTTAATTTCAATTGATTTTGAAATTTGAAATTTGGGTTTAAAAGTGAAAAGCTTTCGAAATAGAATTTCAAAGACAAAAGTTATTTTGAATAACTTAATCGAGTTATGAAAATTTAAATAATTTGATTTAAATTTGAATTCAAGTTTGAAGTTGAATTCTATGATTTGAAACTAGGGATTAAAGATGATATAAATGTGTTTATATAAATTTAAACCATTTAAAATTGTAATTTTGAGAATTTGGATTTAACCCAAGGATTTCCACTCGTATGAATGAATCAGATTTTCTGAAATGAAACTGTTTGTTTTAAAAGAATAAAAGCTTTCAAATAAGCAATGAAATTCCAGTTTGATTAAAGGAATTTCAATATTGAAGTGAAAATGGTTTTCCAAGTTATGAATGAATTGTTTTGAAAAGCTATGATTTGAATCTGTTTATTTTTAACAGATTTAAAATAATGATTGGTTTAAATCATTTGAAATGGGATTGTTTTGAAAGCTATAAGTTAAATCTTGATTTAAAGATTTAACGAGTTAATCAAATTGAAATGGAAATTAATTTGGAAAATCTGTGAATGAATCTTTTGTTTAAAAGATTTAAATGTGGAAACTGTTTAAACCGTAAAGATTGAATCTTTTTGTTTAAAGATTTGAAAATGGTAATTTGTTAAACCATTTGAAAAGAGAAGTTTTGGGTAATAAGTTGTGACTTAATTGAAATCCCATATCCATATGTTTTTAAATATTTCGCTCACTATTCGGTTTAGCCGGGAGAGGACCTTTGGGTCGTATAACCCATTCCGAATATGTGATACGTCGTATATGGATAGCATTTGAAGACCGGTGTTGAAGACCGGATATTTTTGAAAACAGAAGGATTACCGTCGAGTTACTCTGCATCGGCTGATCCCCGATATAGAGGTTTTATCATCCTTAGTGACGGGAAGTCCGGACGTGATTGGAAATTATCCGGATTTGCAAGGGCTTCGTGAGAAGTGCCTTCGGTTCTGTTAGATCCCGGAACAGACTTGTATGGATTGTATGTCTGACATTACACTTTGAGATATAAAGCAGATTTCTTTCAAATACATTTCTGTTGGTGGCGGAGAATTTATTCTCTTAGCTTAACACCCTTCTCTGAGACGTACGAGCTCAGAGGTTATGCAGTTGAAATTTATCAGCGATATATCCCAATTTGGTAATGTGGCATGCTGAGTGTTGCTGTTTGATGATCAGTGTTTGATCATTTGTGATATGATCATTTGTTTGATCATTTATCTTTATGATCATAGGTTGATCATCTGTTGACCCAAAGCATGGCTTTGTGACAAAGCGTAGCTTTGTGGACGAGACTTCATCAGGGCCTCACTACCCGGAAATGGTCGAAACAGGAATGTTGCGGCAAGGTTATGAGGGTCGCGTCCTTTAGGGTATGTCATTTCCTTCTGGAAAGGGGTGGTATCATGGTATGGAGCCCAGATACTTACTCATGTGGATACACTTTCTTTATGATGTGTGATGTTGGATACCGAGCTCGGATAAAGGTCCCAAAGGACCGGGAGGTGGCATATTCGTGAGTTACCTGTTACAGGGGTAACCCGGCCTTGTTTGGCAGAGAGCAGTTTGTCTCTCGGGGCGTCCCGCCAGAGGCGTTCCCATGCGGCGGAAGGAAGTTCCTTAGCCTGACCATTTGTTGGAAAATCCAAAGAAACAATACGTGACTTGTACGGTTTTAGTTGTATTACCTGCTATGGAATGTGGCGGTAACCTGCTATTGAACATAGTAGCTATAGTAGGCATACGATACTGGTCGTATGTTGGCTAAGATTAATATTATACTTTCGAAATATTTTCTCCACTATGCACTAATGATAATATCCAATGATTTTGCGTAGTAAGCATGTTTGACTATCATAAGAAGAAATCTCCTCCAATTCTGCGTTTGCATTGTGTGTGTGGCGGGAGGTCTTATGGTAGTTTCATTTTCCAAAAGCATTGCGGATTTCAATGTTTAAAACCTTTTGTGTTTGTTTAAAGATAAACTGTTTTTGTTGCTCACACCAGTCCCATGACTGATCCGGAGTTTATTGTTCCTTTCCTAAACTCTGGGTGCTCATAATTTTCCACACGAGCAGTCTAGAGTTGGGTTTCTTTTCAGATATTCAGGTTTAGTAGATTATCTGGAGCTAGTTCATTCATCGGAGTTGCTTATCTTGGAGTTGTGGATTCATTCTTGTTTGAAGATCATTTTGGAGTTATCACTTCTATTGATATTGTTCCGCTGCTATTGTTATCGTTTTCTTTTCCGCTGCTATATTTTTTTTTTGTACCTCTGATATTGTTGTATCATATTGATATCATTGTTGTATATCATTCTGGATATTGTATTCATTGGAATTGTATATGATATCATTGATTTATTTATTCCGTTGTGTTGTTTTACTTAATTGTGTTATAGCTCCGGCGAATCGGATTTGAACGATCGAATCTGCGGCATTCTAGTACAATGTGAAGTACGGATGTTGATTTTCGAGCGGGCAAAACCCGAGTCGTCACATGTGGTATCAGAGCTAAGGTTGAACTTTAGCTCAGGAGTATAACACGTTAAGTAGCTCATTAGAGATAGAGTAAAGTAAACTCTAGAATGAGTAATCCTCAGATATCTGTTCGAATGCCTCAATAAATTCTCTTGCTATCCACTGATAGTGAGTATGAGTGCAAGAAGAGGATGAGATAGGGGACAGGGGAATACGACTATAAATGGTCGATACTCTGTAACAACAAGGAAATAATCTTTTCTCTATCAATCTCTTTTGTTCAACATCTTTTCTCAATTCTTCGATAATTTCTGGCAGATCCAGAAAGAAGATTCGATATATTAATATGGGACGTAAACTCCAAATAGGCCAAAATTGTTTGTTTGGGTGTATTGGTTGCTTTGTTGCTATGGTTGATAGGTATAATTTAGTTTCTAAACTGAGAGTTTTGAAATTGTATCCATATATCCGTCTATTCTTTGGGTCCCAGTATATTCTACGAATGGTTAGTTATTCCTTTGAACTAACCGATTCCACTGCATATTTCGTAGATCTGGATAACCCGAGTATCTCGTAAGTGTTAAGACAGATTCGTTCTTGTATCTGTTATTGATATTCTAATTTGGTAAGCCAAATGCAGAACAGATGTTCAATTGATGAAATATTCTTCATCTATCTTTTTGTCTTCTTGGTAATTTCGAGGACGAAATTCTTTTAAGGGGGGAAGTCTGTAACGACCCCGAATTTTATAAATATTTAAAATGATAATTTATTAATTTTTGAATAAAAATTGTAAAATTAAATTGATAAAAAGGAGCGAGTTTCCCCGAATTCAAGTATATTTTGTATAAATCATTTAAATTTAATAATATTGTAAATATTGTATATATGTGAATATATATGTATATTTTGGGTTTGAAATAAAATATTTAAAGTAAAATAAATGATTGAGTTATAAATAGAAGGTGAACTATAAAAATAAAATAAAAGTAAAACTCAAATGAGAATTATCAACAAAATTAGATTAGAAGTTATTTATATTACATAAAAATAGAACTTCATTAGATTTTAAAGTAATACATTAACGAATTTAAAACAACAAAAATACTCAACTCAAATATAAATTAAATAGCTTGTTTACAGATTATAAAGAAAATAAAGTAAAACATAACTAAATTTAAACAACATCTTCAAAAGTATAAGTAAGTAGATTTAAAATAAAAAGTCAACAAGTATGTATATCTTCATTTGTACAGCCGAAGTCAATACAAAGGAAAAAGTATGAAGACATAAGAAGAATTTATCAACCTGAGAAAGCATAGAAAAATAAGTAAAGGCAAATAAAGTATTCAAACAACAAGTATGAACAAATACAAAGTAAAATTATATAGCTTGTAAAATAAGCCAGGCGAGTATAAGAAAAGGAAATAGGATAAGTGTAAAATGAAACATCAAGTACAATAACATTTAATGCTTTTCATCCTAGCACAAAACAAGGTCTGTTCGAAAATACTTTAAGCCCCAAAGAAGATAAAAAATCTCTGAATTTTTGTACCTGGTCAATAAACAATTGAGTATACTTGTTTATTTATCAACCTATCTCATTTCATTCGTTACAAAAGACTTTGCAATCCCAGTTTCTAAAAGTTTAAACAAATACAACCTAAGAAAAAGAAAGGGTAGAAATATACAAATCTGTAACTGAAATCTAAGGATCTATGCAAAGAATCAACTCAAGCTATATATCAAAGGAAAAGATCTTCAGCCTGTAAATTCAAAGCCTGTTCAACAAAAATGCATCTCTGTTCTTCTCTGAAAATAAGGTGAGCAAAACCACTTAAACCTGTTCTTTTCTCTGATGTGTGGTTAATATTTGAATATGCTATGAGATGTTGCTTAGTTGTTAAACTTACCTGTAGATATATATATATGCATATGAATGGTTGTTGTGTGCATGTCTGGTTCCAGACATATGTTCTGTTTCAATCATTTACAGGGTACAAATTCCTGAGAAAAAAATTCGAATACTTCTGCTCCAAATTATGTTAGAGTTAGGATCTGAAGAAAACCGGTGGATTCAATTAATAACCAAATTTCAAAAAAATTATTTTTGAGATAAATTTAACATAGTTTAACCTGGGAAAGAATTTACTGTGAAATTTAAACTATATCGAAAATCTTGACTTGAATAATTTGTTGTTTCAAGTATATAAATTGGTTTGTTATCAAAATCTATGAATTTTAAATTTAAAATCATGATTTTTAAGCTCGAATTTCAAGCAAAATTGTATGATGATCAGAAAACTATTTCTATCAATTTCCGATGACCCACGGCGAAGTGAAGATCGTGATCATCGGTGAAGATAGCCGGGGCATTAAGGGTCAAGGGAAAAATATAAATTGAATTTATAAATGATCAGAGTGTTGGGATGATGTGAATTTAGGGTTTAACGACCTTATTTAGTCGAGATTGGTTTTGGGAAGAATTCGTCGTCGACACAGTGTTTCAGACGACCGGACCTGGGGAATTCGAAGCATTGGCCATCAGAGAAGCTTCGAGCACGGTGGTATGATCGCTGACAACCGGAGGTGGTAGTTCGAGGCGGTTTTAGATGACCCAGTTTTGTTTTAGTCGAACCCATTTGCCAAATTTTCGAGTTCGTGACAGTTTTTGATTCTGGGTGGCTCGATGGATTATGAAAGTCAAAGTCGACTTGTTGGGGGTGGTCGCAGACGCCGGAGCATTGCTGGCGATGGGTGCATGTGCACCAGGTCTCCGTGCACAGTTGTTTTGGGGAAGAGCGAAGTCATTCGAGAAGTCGCGTGTTCGTCCTGAAGCAATGGGCGATCGTGAGTGCTCGAGTTTTTGTGAGGATTTGCCCGTGTGTGTCTCGGGGGAAAGATTGTGTAGGCTCGGGTCTGTTTAAAACTTGAAAACAAGTTAGATAATAAACAATCTCTTACCAGTTAAAGGAGCAGGGGACTGTTGAAATTTTATTAGGTGGTAAAAATGTAATTAAGTTTTAATGATGTAATTAAGCAATTTATCAAGACAACTTAATTAATGAAATAAATTAAGAGTTAGTTACTTAATAAAAACCAATAATAGTTAACTGATTTATGTTAAAATAAAAGTATGATTACTAAGGAAAGTAATTAAAGAATTATTATTGAGTATAATTAGTTTAAGGGTCATTAACTAATGATCAAGGAAAAATTAAATTAATATGAATAATTTAAGACAATTGATCTATAATTAAGGATTAATTAATCAAGGTAATTAATTTATGATTAAAATTGATTTATCAAGTGATTAAGCAATAATTGATTAAGGATAATTAATGATAATAAATTAAGGATAATTAATTAAATGAAAATTAATTAATTTATTAATTGAGGCTAATTAATTTATTATTAAAAGTTAATCAATAAATGATTAAAGGTTAATTAATAAAAAAATGATTTGTATTTAATTAATGTTAATTAACCAGAATTAGTAATTTATTCATAAGTAACTAATCTGATTTAAAATTAATCAAAGGATTAATCGATCTTGCCTATGGATGTTTGAATTGTATTGAATGTTTTGAAATTGTTAGATATTTCCTGATTTCTATGTGATGTTGTATGATATGAATTGTTTTAATTCAAGCTGTGATGACTGTAACTTATTATCTGTGATATATATATCTGGGATCTGTGAATTAAAGATAAGCGTTATAGTTATATCGCTTATCAAATATATCGTTGTATTTGAATCTGTGATGATATGATGATTGGTAATGTTGCACTATTGTGTAAAACCCCTGGACTACACTTTTACACACACAAATATGGATTTCACGTGGAAATCGGTTAAGTCACAGATAATTCAAATTTGATGTTTTTGAAATTGAAATTTTAATTTCAATTGATTTTGAAATTTGAAATTTGGGTTTAAAAGTGAAAAGCTTTCGAAATAGAATTTCAAAGACAAAAGTTATTTTGAATAACTTAATCGAGTTATGAAAATTTAAATAATTTGATTTAAATTTGAATTCAAGTTTGAAGTTGAATTCTATGATTTGAAACTAGGGATTAAAGATGATATAAATGTGTTTATATAAATTTAAACCATTTAAAATTGTAATTTTGAGAATTTGGATTTAACCCAAGGATTTCCACTCGTATGAATGAATCAGATTTTCTGAAATGAAACTGTTTGTTTTAAAAGAATAAAAGCTTTCAGATAAGCAATGAAATTCCAGTTTGATTAAAGGAATTTCAATATTGAAGTGAAAATGGTTTTCCAAGTTATGAATGAATTGTTTTGAAAAGCTATGATTTGAATCTGTTTATTTTTAACAGATTTAAAATAATGATTGGTTTAAATCATTTGAAATGGGATTGTTTTGAAAGCTATAAGTTAAATCTTGATTTAAAGATTTAACGAGTTAATCAAATTGAAATGGAAATTAATTTGGAAAATCTGTGAATGAATCTTTTGTTTAAAAGATTTAAATGTGGAAACTGTTTAAACCGTAAAGATTGAATCTTTTTGTTTAAAGATTTGAAAATGGTAATTTGTTAAACCAGTAACGACCCGACTTTCTTTGCCCAGAAAGACGCATCGCTAATAAGAAAGAAAGGGATAGAAAAGAGAAAAGAAGAGAAGAAAGAAAGAAACAACAACAACGATCTCACAGCGGAACGAATAAATTATATTAATAACATAAACTATTACATAGTATACAACAATTTACAGAGTTACACAGCATATACATCACTTACTAGACAGTTATAAACATCTGTCTAGACATTACAACTCAAATACCAGACAAGACACTATCACAGATATCAACACAGCGGAATACTATATCTACGAACGCCGAAGCCTCCTGCTCCATTGCTCCTCCAGAATATTCGTCAAAGCTAAACCTGAATCCCTTGGCTACTCGTAAAAATTTGAGTACCCAAGAGTTTATAAAACAGAAATAAACACTTGGGTCAGACATGGGTCTGGTGTGAGTAAACGGGTTAAAATTGTTTAACTTCAAAACCTTTTGAAAACAAAGGTATCACGTAAGACTTCCCACACATAAACATGGAAAAGTTTTTACCTTACGCTAACCAAAACATTTGATAGGAAATCTGATTTTATTATAATAGGGTTTAGGGTTTTCAAGTAAAATATTGAAATAGCTGAAATGCTTACATCTCACATTCCAACATAGTTGGGCACAACTAATACGTACGGCACTTATTGGAGTTTGGATTCCATACAATGGCAGGGCTACTGGGGTACCGCCCGTCACAGTACGTGGCCTAGATCACCGTACCGAGGAGTACGCCCGCTCCCCTGCAACACAAAGCCGGAACCATCCCTTACTGGATAATTCCGAACAAGATAACCCCGTAGTTGGCGCGACCAACCACACACTAAGCCGAATGAAAAGAAAAGGGACCTCTAGATAGGGATCTATCTTGCTCTCAGTGGGTGCTACCCACGAAGCCTTGCTGCACCTCCCCTGTTTTAGCCATTCCCGGTTGATGAGGCTTGAGGTTACGATTACCTTTAATCAGAACATATCACTTAGAATGCTCATCGTCCGCCTGACGATGTGCTGAAAGCATTCAATCCATACAAGTTCGTTCCGGGTTCGAACGAAACCGAAGGCATTATTTCGTTACACTCGTTTTGGAATCACCCTCAGAGTTAACGACAATAACCCTTGCACTCTGAATCTTCATCTTCACTTGAGATTCACGATCTATCGTAAATTTGGATCGATGTGGTATTCGGGTCTCCAGACCTGGAATTCCGGTATACGGAAACCCGATCCCGGTCTCATCGAAATCCAAAACGTATCTTTTAAGGGCCAAGTTGTTTTAAGGTTAAAACAATTCAATTCTTATCTATACTACACACAGATAGATAATAGATAATCCATATTATCATCCAAACAGATAATTCATATTATCATTTCAATCCAACCAAACATCTATATCATAGATCAGCACATCTCTTATCAGAGATATCAACAATGTAAAGCATTCAATATCATTCATCCATTCTTAAGTAATGATTTATCATCTCTGATTAATTTAAAGTGAATTAAATTAATTACTTCATCCCATAAATCCTGCTTACTTAATTATTAATTAAACTAATTAATTAATCATTACTCTAAGTATTCATCTTAATTAATCATTCCTGATTAATTACCCTTTAATTACTTTAAGTAATTAATACTTAATTAATTTCATAAATTAATTATCTTAAACCATTCAGTAATTAATCTTTAATTACTTCATTAATTAATTAACTATATTTAATTACATTAATCCTTAACTAATGACAATTAATTAATTACTTTAATCACTTATTATTTATTAATTAATCTTAATTAATCAATTCTTAATTACATCATTAATTATATTAATTAATGATCCTTAATTATTCTTAATTAATTATCCTATTTAAATTAATTACATTAAGTAATTAATCTTTAATTAAACCACATTTATTAATCACCTTTGATTAATCTCATCCACTAATTAACTTCCCTTAATTACTTCATTATATAAATTTATTACTCCTTAATTAATTATCTTTAATTAATCCCTTGATTAATTACAAAAAGTAATTAAACTCAAATTACTTCCATTCTTAAATCATCTTTCATTAATTACATCCAGTAATTACCATTAATTACTTTACTAAGTAATTACAGTCCATTTAATTAATTGTTCTTAATTAATCTCTACTTAACTAATTTAGAATAAACTTTACACTTAGATTAAATATTCACTCAAAACATTACTTCATTAAAAGCAAATTTAGAAATCAATTTTGAAATAAAATTTACTTTAAACAAAACTATACAACTTTTAATTTCAATATCTTTGAAAACCATGTTAAACATGTTAAATCATAAACATTTATTTATTTAAAACTTGTTTAAATACTTAAACTTGTTCATGATTTAAATTTTAAAAACCCAGATAAGATTTTGCTTTAAAATTTCAAACCAGATTACTTTAAATAAACAACCCGAGTATCTTTCCGAGTCCACCCCTGTTTACTTCGAGTAAACTTGACTCTTTTCCCGAGCAAAACTCAAAACCCCTCACACTCATCTCTACTTCGAGAAATACTGCAAATTACACGAGACAGCCCCGAGATCAACTCGTCTCCCCCAACACGATCGAACTCCAGTTAGCACCAACGTGCACACGTGCACGTGCATGATCAAACCTCTCCCCTCCGATCATCCAACTGATCGCCAACCAACCCCATACGACCTCGACAACCTGTCCCACAACCCAGAAATCAAAATTCCACTGTGAATCGAAATTTCGATCATCGTTCGAAATCTCGAGCATAACTCGAGCCACAATCTACCCCCTCGCCGCCGATCATGGTCATCAGAAACTCAGATTCCTCGTCCATAGCACCGCAGCATCACTATGCCACCCTCCATCAACACGCGATCGCCTCCGCATCATCATCCAAGTTGCGAATTCCCCAACAGTTCAACCAACCCAAAGCAGCCTAAAACCCTAGTTAGATCGATTACGATCATCACGGCCATTGGAAAAATTCAACGACATTTTTCCCATCATCCTCAACATGCAGACGAGCTTCAACCAAAATTCTAGCTACAATCATCATTCCAATCGACGGCAATCAACCCAAACGTTCCATTCGATTAACCCCAAAATTCTCACTATTCTCTAAACTAAAATTCATGATTTTACTTTTAAAAATCATAATTTCTAGAAGCAAAACATACTATATAAAAGAATTAAGTAATTAAGATACTTGAGTTTTTGACATATATTTAGTTTTACTGTAAAATCCTATTTTCGAAATATTAACTAAATAATTCTACTTTAAACTATTTTTAAAAATGAATTTACATTGTTATAATCATTTTCTTTTTAATCATCATAACCTAACAGTGATTCTTTGGGAAGTTAGGAATCTTTAAAGGTGGTTCTTGAACCAGAGATTTTACAGAGACCAGTCTATATATAAACACACAGACATGCTCACAGTATATACATGCATTTATATCCATAAACTAAAAACTCAATCTACTAAATCATTCATTCATGCATTACATAACAACATAGTACAGTTTTAAAACTGTTTTTTAAAATAATTTACTCACAGGTTATAAACAGAGAACATGCAATTCATATACATATATCTATATACATGCACTTACACATATAAACACATGCAATCATATTTTATAAAGATTCATCACAGTCATTAAGGCCAAATCACAGATTTAAAAATAACTGTTTTTAAAAGAAATATTTACTCACCTTAAAATAAGAACAGAGAGCAGATTTTATTACTTCCAGGCTTTTGAAATTTGAATTCTGGAAACTGTATTTGATTTTGTTTCTGGCAATACTTTTGATTTCTCTTTGTTGTTGAAATCCTTGCATGTTTGATTTACTTTGCTGCAGGTTGCATTTTGGAGATGATTCGTTATTACAGGCTTTGGAAATTTGATTTATCAAGTTTGAGGTTGAATCAGTGTTGAATTTGTACTTAGTTGCAGATTTGATTTTGGTTTCTGTTTTGATTTGTTTTTAGTTTTAGAGGAAGAAAGAAAATATTTTTAACTGAGAAATGAAAACTAGGTTTCTCACTAAACATATGTTATTTAAGGTAATTTAGTTTTCTAAAATTTCAAATAAATTAAATGAAAGCCACTTGTTAACTTGCATGCATATACAAATGTTAAGGCATGTTAATTATCTTACAAATGTTAAAATCTAGTAGAATTGTGTTTAAATCCTTATTATAAAAGTATTTATGATTCTCTTTAAATTATGTAATATGAATTTGTATTGATATTTATGTATTTATGTAAATGTGAACTAGTACTAAATTTATTTATGTTTACAAACCATTAAATTAAAGAGATATTAAAAAGAAAGGTCTACTTAAACCTATATATATTTATAACCATTTAGATTAAGTACTTTTTAAAAAAATAAAATCTTTTATTAAATCTTATTTATACTAGAGCTAAAATACTTTTAATAAAATAAATATTTACCTTAAGAGTTTTGAAAATATATGATTAGCTTTTTAAATAGCTTTTGAAAGGTATTATATTAAATTATACTTTACAATTTACAATTTATACATATATATATATATTAGAATTTGAAACACTTTTATAAATTTTCAAATCAAAATTCTAATATATACAAATATACACATATATTTAAATAGAAAATAATTTTAACATTAATTTTGAGAATTATCATATTAAATTTCAATACAACTTCAAATAATAATATATACATACATATATATTACAATTTGAAAATACATCTTTTATTTAAACAAAAGATTTCTATTCACAATATATATAGCAAAATATATATTATAAATAGATTAAAACTTTATTAATTTTAACAATAAAATCTTATCAATATTGCCAGATTCAATATTTATTAACTTTTAAAAGATTAAATTATCAATTTAAATTAGAATTATAAGGGAAGATTATCAATCCAATTAAATTATTAATACAGATTATTAAATTTATATTACCCAAAAACCCGGGATATCACATTCCTCCCCCCTTAAAATAATTTCGTCCCCGAAATTAAAAGCAAAGTTAATAATAATCCAGCAAAGATTTTAATTTCAAACACAAACCTATCATCCAATTCCTATCAATCAAAGCAACCCATCCAACAATCAAACAAACCTAACTAACTATTCTGATATAAATCAGAATAGACTTCATAATACTATCTCGAGTTTCCCCGAGTATAAATCACCGGGAGACTCGCTCTACAGAAGCTAAATAAACTACACACCACCACAATCCAAAGCTCCTCTCTTCTCTAGATCTACAAATATGAACAGAATATCAGACCACACTCAAGTCCAGCTCAACTTCCAAATCCATCTGAACTGCAGATTCCACAACTTGCGATGAATCATACACGTACTCCCTCAGATATACGTGGAATAAAATGAATTCCAGTTATCCAAACTGGCCATTCATTTCTATAGATCAAAGAACTACTCCTCTCAAGAACACAGGAAAATCCAAAATACTTCAGTGCTAACTTCCAGACTTACCAAATCTTATAGCTCTTATAATCGAGGAAAATTTAAACAGTTTCCAATTTCCAACTCCGAATTCCAAACTCTGACTCATATCTGCATAGCTCACCAGACGATCCCGAGCTACCTCATCTCTTCCTGATCAGCTCAACCTTTGCTGATGCTTTTTGAAACAATTATGAACCAAGCACAAAATGATCTTCAAATCTGCTGAAATCCACAAACTCTTCTCCATAAGAAATAGAAGACTGAACTTCCTTCTCCCAGATTCCAGAAAATTCTATACCCACTTAGAAATTCACATAAACTTCTTGTAGAAATCTGAGGTTACTTCCTTTCTTGCACAGCTACTACCTTTGCTTTCGCTGCACAACTCTGATTTTGAAATAGATGAGAATGTCGATGAACTCGAGCACAAACTAGATCCACAAACAAGCGGAAACATTGGTTATCTTAAAAACATAACCAACTTCTCAAAGAATAGACGAGTCCTCGGTCAATGGTACTGTCTTCAGCTATCCTTGGCTAGAGGAAACTCGAAACTAGAAGCAGAAGAGAAAACACAGATACTCCATAAAATTCTAAGATACTTCACCAAATCCTTCTCTAGGAACCAAATCGATATAAACTAAATCTTTACCTACGGGCAAACCTTTGACCTCCTTGATAACTTTTACTTCCTCTTGAGATGCCTCAACCCCATACAAAAGATTACTCAAGATGAACTCTCAAACTAATCGCAAGTCACTTTTGCGATCCTACCTAGTTCGGATTCCAAAGAAACTGTTCTCTCTTTACTAATTAAAACAGCCTTAAACTTTTCCGAACAAGGTTAACCCTTCAAGAAAACATCACCATCTACTCGGACTGCTGATAGAAGAGCCACAAAGATTCTGGAACCATCGAAGAAACGAACCACACTACTGCTTCCAAACTCTATCTCGACAGCACACCGAACACTCCGAGCTGCACTGCTATCACAGCTAACCAAGAACTTCTAATCCAAAGGCTTCTCTAAACTAAAACCATCAACAAACCTCTCAACGAATCTCCGAGATGGTAGACATCCAAAAGAAACTCGGGCTCCAAACCAATCGCCAATAACTTACTCTTCTTAAGGGAACAATGAGACCATGTCCGAAGAACAACTAATCGACCTTAGTCCCATACTTCAAAATAGACAAAACTCTCTTACTTGATATCAGAGAATTCCTATACAGTCGAGTCTTTCCTGCGGTAGACATCAACTGTTCCTCCAATACCTTCTTAATCTTGTTCCAAAAGAAAATCTCCTTCGGGAACATCCATAGATACTGCGTCTTATCACACAACTGCTCCTTCCTGAAGTCGCCAAGCTACCATCACTTACTTCTGCACAACTGATAGATTCAACTCTAGAATATCTGCTCACCCGAGCTCAACCAATCTTACATTCCAATAATGGACTCCGAATCTTGAAAAGGATTTTCTTCAGAGATCCGAAACATCCTTACTCCATACTGCCAACTTACTCGAGACGATATTGGGTTTACAGTCTCGATATATACTTCCAACCTCAACATTCAAACTCCAACTATTGGTAATTGTGTTACACACACTACCACCTTATCTACCTTTATAACTTATATTGTTAAACCCGAACAGGTAACCCAATAAATAGGTAGAAATACATAAATATATATATATTTAAAATGATATATTTTTTTATATATAGAAATTATTTCTGGGTAAAATTATTTCATCTACCTCTTTAAAACAATATTGTGTCTGTTGGCCTGGTTCAAGTGTTTAGAGATCCCTATCAATAACGTTAGCTACTCGTATTGACCAGAATCCATATACCACTCAACCGATCAATTAACACAATATAAAACCATTTTTATATAACTAACAAATACGCGCTCTCAAGATAGACACCACTTCAGAGCCTAGGTATTCACTCAACCTAATGCTCTGATACCAAAAGTAACGACCCGACTTTCTTTGCCCAGAAAGACGCATCGCTAATAAGAAAGAAAGGGATAGAAAAGAGAAAAGAAGAGAAGAAAGAAAGAAACAACAACAACGATCTCACAGCGGAACGAATAAATTATATTAATAACATAAACTATTACATAGTATACAACAATTTACAGAGTTACACAGCATATACATCACTTACTAGACAGTTATAAACATCTGTCTAGACATTACAACTCAAATACCAGACAAGACACTATCACAGATATCAACACAGCGGAATACTATATCTACGAACGCCGAAGCCTCCTGCTCCATTGCTCCTCCAGAATATTCGTCAAAGCTAAACCTGAATCCCTTGGCTACTCGTAAAAATTTGAGTACCCAAGAGTTTATAAAACAGAAATAAACACTTGGGTCAGACATGGGTCTGGTGTGAGTAAACGGGTTAAAATTGTTTAACTTCAAAACCTTTTGAAAACAAAGGTATCACGTAAGACTTCCCACACATAAACATGGAAAAGTTTTTACCTTACGCTAACCAAAACATTTGATAGGAAATCTGATTTTATTATAATAGGGTCTAGGGTTTTCAAGTAAAATATAGAAATAGCTGAAATGCTTACATCTCACATTCCAACATAGTTGGGCACAACTAATACGTACGACACTTATTGGAGTTTGGATTCCATACAATGGCAGGGCTACTGGGGTACCGCCCGTCACAGTACGTGGCCTAGATCACCGTACCGAGGAGTACGCCCGCTCCCCTGCAACACAAAGCCGGAACCATCCCTTACTGGATAATTCCGAACAAGATAACCCCGTAGTTGGCGCGACCAACCACACACTAAGCCGAATGAAAAGAAAAGGGACCTCTAGACAGGGATCTATCTTGCTCTCAGTGGGTGCTACCCACGAAGCCTTGCTGCACCTCCCCTGTTTTAGCCATTCCCGGTTGATGAGGCTTGAGGTTACGATTACCTTTAATCAGAACATATCACTTAGAATGCTCATCGTCCGCCTGACGATGTGCTGAAAGCATTCAATCCATACAAGTTCGTTCCGGGTTCGAACGAAACCGAAGGCATTATTTCGTTACACTCGTTTTGGAATCACCCTCAGAGTTAACGACAATAACCCTTGCACTCTGAATCTTCATCTTCACTTGAGATTCACGATCTATCGTAAATTTGGATCGATGTGGTATTCGGGTCTCCAGACCTGGAATTCCGGTATACGGAAACCCGATCCCGGTCTCATCGAAATCCAAAACGTATCTTTTAAGGGCCAAGTTGTTTTAAGGTTAAAACAATTCAATTCTTATCTATACTACACACAGATAGATAATAGATAATCCATATTATCATCCAAACAGATAATTCATATTATCATTTCAATCCAACCAAACATCTATATCATAGATCAGCACATCTCTTATCAGAGATATCAACAATGTAAAGCATTCAATATCATTCATCCATTCTTAAGTAATGATTTATCATCTCTGATTAATTTAAAGTGAATTAAATTAATTACTTCATCCCATAAATCCTGCTTACTTAATTATTAATTAAACCAATTAATTAATCATTACTCTAAGTATTCATCGTAATTAATCATTCCTGATTAATTACCCTTTAATTACTTTAAGTAATTAATACTTAATTAATTTCATAAATTAATTATCTTAAACCATTCAGTAATTAATCTTTAATTACTTCATTAATTAATTAACTATATTTAATTACATTAATCCTTAACTAATGACAATTAATTAATTACTTTAATCACTTATTATTTATTAATTAATCTTAATTAATCAATTCTTAATTACATCATTAATTATATTAATTAATGATCCTTAATTATTCTTAATTAATTATCCTATTTAAATTAATTACATTAAGTAATTAATCTTTAATTAAACCACATTTATTAATCACCTTTGATTAATCTCATCCACTAATTAACTTCCCTTAATTACTTCATTATATAAATTTATTACTCCTTAATTAATTATCTTTAATTAATCCCTTGATTAATTACAAAAAGTAATTAAACTCAAATTACTTCCATTCTTAAATCATCTTTCATTAATTACATCCAGTAATTACCATTAATTACTTTACTAAGTAATTACAGTCCATTTAATTAATTGTTCTTAATTAATCTCTACTTAACTAATTTAGAATAAACTTTACACTTAGATTAAATATTCACTCAAAACATTACTTCATTAAAAGCAAATTTAGAAATCAATTTTGAAATAAAATTTACTTTAAACAAAACTATACAACTTTTAATTTCAATATCTTTGAAAACCATGTTAAACATGTTAAATCAAATTAAACATTTATTTATTTATAACTTGTTTAAATACTTAAACTTGTTCATGATTTAAATTTTAAAAACCCAGATAAGATTTTGCTTTAAAATTTCAAACCAGATTACTTTAAATAAACAACCCGAGTATCTTTCCGAGTCCACCCCTGTTTACTTCGAGTAAACTTGAGTCTTTTCCCGAGCAAAACTCAAAACCCCTCACACTCATCTCTACTTCGAGAAATACTGCAAATTACACGAGACAGCCCCGAGATCAACTCGTCTCCCCCAACACGATCGAACTCCAGTTAGCACCAACGTGCACACGTGCACGTGCACGATCAAACCTCTCCCCTCCGATCATCCAACTGATCGCCAACCAACCCCATACGACCTCGACAACCTGTCCCACAACCCAGAAATCAAAATTCCACTGTGAATCGAAATTTCGATCATCGTTCGAAATCTCGAGCATAACTCGAGCCACAATCTACCCCCTCGCCGCCGATCATGGTCATCAGAAACTCAGATTCCTCGTCCATAGCACCGCAGCATCACCATGCCACCCTCCATCAACACGCGATCGCCTCCGCATCATCATCCAAGTCGCGAATTCCCCAACAGTTCAACCAACCCAAAGCAGCCTAAAACCCTAGTTAGATCGATTACGATCATCACGGCCATTGGAAAAATTCAACGACATTTTTCCCATCATCCTCAACATGCAGACGAGCTTCAACCAAAATTCTAACTACAATCATCATTCCAATCGACGGCAATCAACCCAAACGTTCCATTCGATTAACCCCAAAATTCTCACTATTCTCTAAACTAAAATTCATGATTTTACTTTTAAAAATCATAATTTCTAGAAGCAAAACATACTATATAAAAGAATTAAGTAATTAAGATACTTGAATTTTTGACATATATTTAGTTTTACTGTAAAATCCTATTTTCGAAATATTAACTAAATAATTCTACTTTAAACTATTTTTAAAAATGAATTTACATTGTTATAATCATTTTCTTTTTAATCATCATAACCTAACAGTGATTCTTTGGGAAGTTAGGAATCTTTAAAGGTGGTTCTTGAACCAGAGATTTTACAGAGACCAGTCTATATATAAACACACAGACATGCTCACAGTATATACATGCATTTATATCCATAAACTAAAAACTCAATCTACTAAATCATTCATTCATGCATTACATAACAACATAGTACAGTTTTAAAACTGTTTTTTAAAATAATTTACTCACAGGTTATAAACAGAGAACATGCAATTCATATACATATATCTATATACATGCACTTACACATATAAACACATGCAATCATATTTTATAAAGATTCATCACAGTCATTAAGGCCAAATCACAGATTTAAAAATAACTGTTTTTTAAAAGAAATATTTACTCACCTTAAAATAAGAACAGAGAGCAGATTTTATTACTTCCAGGCTTTTGAAATTTGAATTCTGGAAACTGTATTTGATTTTGTTTCTGGCAATACTTTTGATTTCTCTTTGTTGTTGAAATCCTTGCATGTTTGATTTACTTTGCTGCAGGTTGCATTTTGGAGATGATTCGTTATTACAGGCTTTGGAAATTTGATTTATCAAGTTTGAGGTTGAATCAGTGTTGAATTTGTACTTAGTTGCAGATTTGATTTTGGTTTCTGTTTTGATTTGTTTTTAGTTTTAGAGGAAGAAAGAAAATATTTTTAACTGAGAAATGAAAACCAGGTTTCTCACTAAACATATGTTATTTAAGGTAATTTAGTTTTCTAAAATTTTAAATAAATTAAATGAAAGCCACTTGTTAACTTGCATGCATATACAAATGTTAAGGCATGTTAATTATCTTACAAATGTTAAAATCTAGTAGAATTGTGTTTAAATCCTTATTATAAAAGTATTTATGATTCTCTTTAAATTATGTAATATGAATTTGTATTGATATTTATGTATTTATGTAAATGTGAACTAGTACTAAATTTATTTATGTTTACAAACCATTAAATTAAAGAGATATTAAAAAGAAAGGTCTACTTAAACCTATATATATTTATAACCATTTAGATTAAGTACTTTTTAAAAAAATAAAATCTTTTATTAAATCTTATTTATACTAGAGCTAAAATACTTTTAATAAAATAAATATTTACCTTAAGAGTTTTGAAAATATATGATTAGCTTTTTAAATAGCTTTTGAAAGGTATTATATTAAATTATACTTTACAATTTACAATTTATACATATATATATATTAGAATTTGAAACACTTTTATAAATTTTCAAATCAAAATTCTAATATATACAAATATACACATATATTTAAATAGAAAATATTTTTAACATTAATTTTGAGAATTATCATATTAAATTTCAATACAACTTCAAATAATAATATATACATACATATATATTACAATTTGAAAATACATCTTTTATTTAAACAAAAGATTTCTATTCACAATATATATAGCAAAATATATATTATAAATAGATTAAAACTTTATTAATTTTAACAATAAAATCTTATCAATATTGCCAGATTCAATATTTATTAACTTTTAAAAGATTAAATTATCAATTTAAATTAGAATTATAAGGGAAGATTATCAATCCAATTAAATTATTAATACAGATTATTAAATTTATATTACCCAAAAACCCGGGATATCACAAAACCATTTGAAAAGAGAAGTTTTGGGTAATAAGTTGTGACTTAATTGAAATCCCATATCCATATGTTTTTAAATATTTCGCTCACTATTCGGTTTAGCCGGGAGAGGACCTTTGGGTCGTATAACCCATTCCGAATATGTGATACGTCGTATATGGATAGCATTTGAAGACCGGTGTTGAAGACCGGATATTTTTGAAAACAGAAGGATTACCGTCGAGTTACTCTGCATCGGCTGATCCCCGATATAGAGGTTTTATCATCCTTAGTGACGGGAAGTCCGGACGTGATTGGAAATTATCCGGATTTGCAAGGGCTTTGTGAGAAGTGCCTTCGGTTCTGTTCGATCCCGGAACAGACTTGTATGGATTGTATGTCTGACATTACACTTTGAGATATAAAGCAGATTTCTTTCAAATACATTTCTGTTGGTGGCGGAGAATTTATTCTCTTAGCTTAACACCCTTCTCTGAGACGTACGAGCTCAGAGGTTATGCAGTTGAAATTTATCAGCGATATATCCCAATTTGGTAATGTGGCATGCTGAGTGTTGCTGTTTGATGATCAGTGTTTGATCATTTGTGATATGATCATTTGTTTGATCATTTATCTTTATGATCATAGGTTGATCATCTGTTGACCCAAAGCATGGCTTTGTGACAAAGCGTAGCTTTGTGGATGAGACTTCATCAGGGCCTCACTACCCGGAAATGGTCGAAACAGGAATGTTGCGGCAAGGTTATGAGGGTCGCGCCCTTTAGGGTATGTCATTTCCTTCTGGAAAGGGGTGGTATCATGGTATGGAGCCCAGATACTTACTCATGTGGATACACTTTCTTTATGATGTGTGATGTTGGATACCGAGCTCGGATAAAGGTCCCAAAGGACCGGGAGGTGGCATATTCGTGAGTTACCTGTTACAGGGGTAACCCGGCCTTGTTTGGCAGAGAGCAGTTTGTCTCTCGGGGCGTCCCGCCAGAGGCGTTCCCATGCGGCGGAAGGAAGTTCCTTAGCCTGACCATTTGTTGGAAAATCCAAAGAAACAATACGTGACTTGTACGGTTTTAGTTGTATTACCTGCTATGGAATGTGGCGGTAACCTGCTATTGAACATAGTAGCTATAGTAGGCATACGATACTGGTCGTATGTTGGCTAAGATTAATATTATACTTTCAAAATATTTTCTCCACTATGCACTAATGATAATATCCAATGATTTTGCGTAGTAAGCATGTTTGACTATCATAAGAAGAAATCTCCTCCAATTCTGCGTTTGCATTGTGTGTGTGGCGGGAGGTCTTATGGTAGTTTCATTTTCCAAAAGCATTGCGGATTTCAATGTTTAAAACCTTTTGTGTTTGTTTAAAGATAAACTGTTTTTGTTGCTCACACCAGTCCCATGACTGATCCGGAGTTTATTGTTCCTTTCCTAAACTCTGGGTGCTCATAATTTTCCACACGAGCAGTCTAGAGTTGGGTTTCTTTTCAGATATTCAGGTTTAGTAGATTATCTGGAGCTAGTTCATTCATCGGAGTTGCTTATCTTGGAGTTGTGGATTCATTCTTGTTTGAAGATCATTTTGGAGTTATCACTTCTATTGATATTGTTCCGCTGCTGTTGTTATCGTTTTCTTTTCCGCTGCTATATTTTTTTTTTTTTTGTATCTCTGATATTGTTGTATCATATTGATATCATTGTTGTATATCATTCTGGATATTGTATTCATTGGAATTGTATATGATATCATTGATTTCTTTATTCCGCTGTGTTGTTTTACTTAATTGTGTTATAGCTCCGGCGAATCGGATTTGAACGATCGAATCGGCGGCATTCTAGTACAATGTGAAATACGGATGTTGATTTTCGAGCGGGCAAAACCCGAGTCGTCACAATATTACAGTTTCTTTTTGAAAAGATTATTGATCTATATTATATGTTATTCCGCTGCGATGTAAGATTCTGTATTGTTTTGGTTCTGCTTCTCCCTTTTTATTTTCTTCTCTTCTTCTTTCTTCTCTCTTTCTTCTCACCCTCTCTTTTCTTTCTCATGATTATCTTCAATCGGTGCACTGTGGTTTGGACATGTGTGGTTTATTGTCGGATTCAGAGGGTGTCGAGTGCGGCTTGTCACAGCGTGGTATCGGAGCTGAAGTTTAAGCGAGAACCTTGGCTTTGTTGGGGTAAAGACTCATCGGAGTTAGGGTTAGTAATACCCTAGGATAAGTAATTCATTAGAGATAGGGTTAGTAACTCCCTAGAATGAGTTTGAGTATATTATATATGAGTGCGTATTTGTTAACGACTAGTAAATTGTTTTGTGTTGATTTATTTGTTGAGTGATTTATGGATTCTGATCGATGTATCCAATCACTGTTATCGATGAGGATTCCTAAACATTTAAACAAGGCGAACCGACACACTGATTTTGAAAAATTGGTAAATGAAATAATTTTACTTAGGATTATGTTTTGAATATAAAGTATATATTTTGAAAAGTATTATAGTTAGAAATCAGGATTAGTGAAATTTAAATATGAACATCTTGTGATTAGAATCATAGTTTGACTATAAGATGGTTCATCAAGATAATTGATAAGTAAGAAATCTGATAAGGTAATTAAGATCTTTAATACTTATTCCAAAATAACAAATTCAGAAATGATGGTGTTAAGTTACTGTTATAAATTTATTAAATGTTTGATTTAAAAGTTTAAGTACAAATACCTCATGAATTAAGTTTCACGATTTGACTATAAAGTGTTTGATGATTAGATTTGTTTAAGAAATGAACATATAAGATAAAAATATAGAAAATGATTATGTAAAAGATAAATGTAAAAGGAATGAGAATTTAAATTTGAGTAATTTAAAATAATTGTGGAAATTTAAATGAAGTTAATTAATATAAGATGAATTTATAAAAAGAATTTATAAAATAGGTTTTATAAAAAAAAGTAATCTCTAAAGGATTTTGAAAATGGTATTATTTTAAGTAAAAAAAAGGGTATTTTATGATAACTAGTACGAATGGCTCGAAAATAAACTAAAAATGGGCAAGAGATGTGTTCGGATGGTAAACACTTCTCTTAAGTGTTACTCTTCTTGTTAAGAGGATATATGATGCTATTGGTAACACCCAGTTCCCTGGTATTATTTTGAAGTTACCCGATCTATATATTCTTAAGTTAAGGAGATAATGTGAATCATTAATTGATAAATTAATAAGTAATATTTATAAAAATGTTTAAACTGAAAATAAATTACCTTTTGAGTGAAAAATGGTTCCTTTGGAATATTTTCCTTTAATAAAAATATTTGGAAATAAATAATTGATGGGATTATATAAAGAAGCACCTTTATAAAATGTTTGAATTTAAGATAAAAGTTTTATGAAAAGTTTTTGAAAGTTAATAAATACATATATTATATGTAGGTCATTTCATCCCACAAATTTTGATCTAAGATTCAAGTTCGGGACTTTAAGGTGTTTACCCTGGTCGGAAAAAGGATTTATTACTTGATTCTTGACGGCGAACATTGATGAGGGTTTGTGGTTAGGTACTTGAGTTTTCTATTATAGTTGAGAACTATGCAAGGAAAGCAAAGGTTTCTGATCTAGAAGCCTGATCAGAGTCCGCACTAGAGGATCGGGGGATCGATAACTAGTTCAGAAATAAAGTTGTGTATTCGAATAGGAGATCGAATAAGATATTTCATACAGATGATTTGTGTATATTATACGGAAATAAGTTTAAAGATAAATGTTTTGGGCAAACTTTTGTTTTGAGTAATTTCGAGGATGAAATTCTTTTAAGTATGGGAGAATGTAACGACCAAGAATTTGACCACTTTAAAATATACTATTTAAAGTGATTTTAAATATAAAATATGTAATGTTATATGATTCAAACAATATTAGATAGGATTTGGAAATAGAAGTATACACAAAATAGTAACATTTGCCTATATCGACAAAAGTGACAAAATGCTGATTTCAGAAAAGTAAGTTTCAATGGTTAAATGATTTTTTTAATTAATTTATGAGTGTTTATATTTTTAAATAGCAATATAAAAATTTAGTTTTAAATTTGGTTTACATAAATAAATATTTTAACTAAAACGTCAAAATGTGAACGTAAAACATTTTGTCGAAAATCAACGTTTTGTCAATTAAAAGTTGTCGCAACGTTGTCGCTCCTTTATTTTCTTATATATGAACATATATTCAAATAGTATAAGTATTAATTAATTCACTAATTAAGTTTACTTTTACTAAACATACTTAGAAAATTCTATAATATAATTGACAAAAAATAAGCATAAAAAGACAAAAAAAGTTAAAAAGTAAAACATCAAATCAAACAAACATAATTATTACTTTCTTTACTTAATATTTAAGTAAAAATGACATAAAGTAATGATTTGAAATGTGATGTTAAGTGTTGAAAAAAAATAAGGTTGCCTAAAAAGTAAGTAAGGTTATTTTGGTAATTTGGTAAAGAGATATTTTGTTAACTTATCACTTCATTTTTTTTTCTATAAATACCAACCACTTTCTCACTTTTTTCACACCATTTCTACCTTCTTCTTCCTCCTTGAAGCTCTCTTTAATGGCTTCTTCTTCTCTCTTTTCCTTACTAACTTTTTCAAAATCTTATCAAATCAACTCCAAACACAACCAAACTTTACCAAAGACCTTAGAATACCATTAAAATATGGTTTAACATCTAAGAATGGAAGAAATGATGAAGGATAGGTTGGAACCCATGGAGGCCGAACCATTTGGAAGGAAGAAAGCAAGTTCGGAAAGCTCCGGAGCAAGAAAAAGAGAAGGAAGTGCCGCCAATTTCATTCCAAGGAGCTAGGACCAAATTCAAGGTGCTGGGGAAGTTCTGCCGAATTTTCCGAAGTTGGTTGAAGTTGAAAACAATAGTGAAGTGTTGGATTAAATGAATATTGTTAGGAAGTTGATCAATTTGGTTAAAGCTGAGAACTCATATTTAAAGTTACTAATTTCTAAAATATTTCAAGTTAATAACATGAAAAGTTTAGTATACGTTGGATGATTTAATGGATGATAACTTGGTTGATATTATGGTTTATTATATTTTTGTGATATGGATGATAACTTGGTTGATATTATGGTTGATTATATGTTTGTGATATGGATGATAACTTGGTTTGATAAATGATAAGAAAAATGGTTAGGAAGCAAAGTTAATTTAATAGGAATTTAAATCCATATAAATATGTGTATGGAAATTATTTAGCCTCTTTATGAAATCAAAATATCTAAGAAGATTGAAAATGATATAATACTATAATATGAAATGAAATGGAAAATGGATTGATATATGGAAATTATTATTGAAAATGAGTTTAAAATGATTTAGAAATTTTTTATAAACATTTAAAAGTGTTTCCACGATGTCTGAAAAGAAATTGAAAATTTAGTAAAAAAAGGGGCGTCGCGTAATGGTAGTTCGCGATTTCGCGCCATAAAAGTCAAACGAGTGTAAAATTTGGAATATAGCTCGGAATTCTTCGAGGTAAGAATTTTCCAAACTATTATATCCATAGTTTTCCAACAAAGAAGGAAAATCAAGATTTCGATAAGTAGATTTTAAGATATGATTAAAACAAGTTTTAGAAGAAAAAAAAAATCGGATTTGCAGTTCAGAATCCAAAACTGGATTTCTTTGAAAATGGTGTTTAAAAATTGTTTAAAAATATGAAATAAATCATATAAAACTTTTAAAATGTTTTAAAAGTGATTTAGGTAATAAAAATAGATTTTCAAATAATAAATAGTTGTTTTAATCAATATAGCTTTAAAAAGCACTTTCCGTAGCACTTTTTCGCAGCACTTTTCAATAACTTTTGAAATATAGTTTTAGCACAACCGTTCTGTTCCAAATCTTCTGTAAAAGTTCATAAATAATTAATAAAGTATTCTAAGGGTGATTTGAAGGATTTATGGAATGGTTAAATAAATGAATAAGTGTTTTAAATAATGATTTGGAAGTTTTATAAATCATTTCTAAAAATGAAAGGAGTATGCGGAAATGACTAGTACATTTGTCCCGCTTGTGAGATCTAAATGGTAAAACAAGGTGTGCAACTAAGGTTAGGAATGGAGCAACCAGTGCCCTAACCTTACATGGCCTTCATTTTATCTTTTAGACGAGGGGTGGAACAGATCGAAAGGAAATCATGGATGCTCTAGAAGATCATATTTAAGTTTTTTCCAAGATAAAAGAAAAGAAAAAAATTCTTTGAATTTATTATAAATAGTTTATATATAAGATTTATAATATTGATATTTTATAAATAAAAGTAATGGAATTATAAACGAGTTTTATAAGTGTTAAAATGAAGTTATAAATGAAAGATTATAAGTAAATAAGATTTAATGAAGTGGAATTTTATAAACGTTGTTTTATAATGGACTTTATAAATAATGTGATTAAAAAAGAATAAATTGGTAAATAAAGCAATTTACAAGTAAATAAACTTATAATGGGATTTTGATGTATAAATGAGATAAAACGGGAAATTTGTTAATAAAGGGATTTTATAAATGGAAGTTTTTATAAAATAGAAATGTGAATTATAAACGCTGTTTTATAAATGTGAAATCAATTTAATTTGATAATCTAAATATGGATTTTTAAAAAAGGAATTATATTCACGATTTTGGACAGTAAATAATTCTTTAAAATTAATGTGTAGAAGTATTGAATTTGGTATGGGAATTATATTCATGATTTTGGACAGTGAATAATCCTTTAAAATTAAATGTGTAGAAGTAGTGAATTTGGTATGGGAATTATATTCATGATTTTGGACAGTGAATAATCCTTTAAAATTAAATGTGTAGACGTAATGGATTTGGTAGGAGAACTATATTCACGATTTTCGACAGTGAATAATCTTTTAAATAAAATGGATGTTTTGGAAAGTGATATTATAAAATGAAGTTTAAATGGTTTGAAAATAAAATAAGTGTGAATTTACTTATTATTAAAATAAGTATATGAAAATGTTTTCCAAATATCCAATAAGTGAAAAGGTTTTGAATATTATCATTTTAAAGATAATTTGAATTAAATGATTTGGAAAAGCGATCTATAAACGATTAAAAAAATCTGGCCCAGTGACTGTTTATGTGCTAGATTTTGTTTGTTTTAAGAATGTTGATTCGAGTAGTGCGTAGTGATTACTCCTATCTACCTAGCTTCCTTCTTGGCCGAAGGATAGCAAGTTGAAAGTTGGAAACATGATAAGTATATGAGACTTGGTTTCCGTATGAGGTTAAGAAACACTTTTGCGTTGTTGGTGCGAAGAGACCGGGATCAGATTTATCTTAAACCCACTTCGGACCAACATATATACGACGATTGTGCGGGTTGGCCGATGATATTAATGTTTAGGATTTTCGTAGTAAATGACTGCTTGTTGATCATTTGGGGTTAAAATCCCAATATACATATAGTAGCAGTAGTATCTTCGTTATGAAATATCCATTGCAAGGACAATTCGCTACTAATCCTAGGGATTTCCCGATACGATGTGGTATGAAAGTACCTGTAACGACCCTGAATTTTGAACAATTTAAATTGAAAATATTTAATTAATTTTAAATATTTGAATGATGATTTGACTTGAATTTCAAATTATCAGAATGAATTGGCGATTAAATTTTTGAATTTAATCTATTGAAGTTGAATAAAATTTGAATCTTCAATTTTAAGCCGGTTAAAAATAATTTAAAGGTTTAGAAAATTCATATTGATAATACTGAAGATAATAGAAGTTTCAGAATTGAATTTGAAAGCGATTTGTTCAGTTTTGAAATGTATCGTGTAAATTGAAATTAAAAATAACCTTCCGAGGCACAGTCTCGGAATTTGACGAAACCAGCTCCATTGGGTCCGTAATATTGAATTATTACTGGATTTCAAATTTCGTATTCATCAGAATTGTTATGAGATCATACGGCGTATAAACGCGTATAAAATTAAATTGAATTCAATTTGAATTTCTGTAATAACCGGGATTTTTGCATCGATTAGATATCATCGTTAAACGATTTCTATGCTAGCTATTTGCTTATAGGAGTTTCGATTCGAATTGGAATTCGTCTAATAAAAATTGTTGTTGAAATTTTTGAATCGGTTAAATTCTTTTGGAAAAAAAAAGAAAAGAAAAATTTGTTAAGGGTTGATGGGCTTAAAAGAAAAGTATATCATGACCCATATCCCTATTTGGTACCATACTATTTTCGTTAAAACCCTTTACCCGTTTTCCCTTTCCCATTCATTCACAAACCCTAAACAAAAAAAATCGAAGAGAAATAAAAATGGCGGCCACGTTTCTTTGCTCGTTCCTTCGATCTGAAATAGAGAGGCGGCTTTGCTTGAGATTTCGATCTGTGCTTGAGCTTCGGCATCTTCAACACTTGCCTCGACTAGAACTAGGGCTTTCGGCGACCTCGTTCGTTCTTCCTCGCGTTCGTTCCTGTGAGATTTGCTAGGGCTTCGTCTTCCTCTTCGCGTTCGTCTCTGCTTCGATCTGCTCCGATAGCTAAGGTGAGGAATTTTATTTCTCACATCTAATTCGTGTTGGGTTTAATGCTTGCGATTTTCTTTGACATTTTCAAATTGGATATATGCGTATATTTTGGGGCTGAGATTATCGGCATGTTCTCGATTTTGAATCACGGCTTTGCATTATATTTTCGTCTTGACTTGATTTAAAATACTCGACTTTAACTAAAGATGTTGATTTTTAGTTGACTTCGTATTCTCTGTTATTGTTCGAACTTTCTTGACCACCTTGGCTCTGACTTCATACTTACTTCGTCACTGTATGTTGCACTTAGTAGTTGCCGTAGTGTTGTTTTGGTCATCTGTTGGTGTAGTTTCTTTGAGTCACTTGGTTGCTACTGTCTCGGTCTCTGTCTTTGTTTGTACATTTCGTGATCTTCATTTCAATCCGGTTGCACTTCGATCATAGCAGTCTTCATTGAGTCTGTTGTATTTCTTTGCTTGTTTTCCAGTTGCACTCCTTTGACTTCATTGCATATTTTTGCAGTTGCCACTCCCTTCACTTGTACATGTTCATTTAACTTGAATATGTTGCATTGGTCTGTGTCACTGAAGTAGTTGTCACTGTCATTTATTACATATGCCATTCACCTCAGTTGCCTGCATATGCATATTTGATTAATTGATTCTTGTTTACTTGTTAGCACTTCTAACATATACACATGTGCATTTATATGGGTCTGCATTAGACTTTGTATTTGTTCCTCACTTCGAGACAGTTTCAGTTGCAAGTGCATTTAGTTATTTGCACTTGATTTTGTTGGCTTGGTCACTGTGATGTTGCATTGCAGTTTTGCTTTGATATGTTGGTCTTCTTTATTCCAGTAGCATTGGTTCATGTTCATTTGGTATAATTTGAGGTCTGTAGTCTTTATATTGTCACTATAATGTATCTTCAACCTGATGGCACTTGCTTTGATTCGATATAATAGTTGTCACTCCTGTGTTCGACATAGTATTTGTAGAGTAGTTTGTTTTCCAGTGTAGTCTTGTTGTTGTTGAGTTTCTTCATCCATACTTTGTGCTTTGGTATAATTGTGTGGTGGTCCAGTGTAGACTTTGTTCATTTATTGTAGTTGTTTGTCCTTGCATTTGATCTGTAGCATTCAGTTTTGATTATCAGTTGTATAGTTGTTGTCTGAGGCAGTTGATCATTAATTGCATTCATTTGTGTTCCCATTGTTCTTCACCTGACTTGCTTATTGATCATTTAGTGGTCTGCATCTGTCCATATCACTGTTGGCATTTTGTAGCTTGGTATTGTGCAGTATTGCTGTTGGATTGATGTTCTTCAGGTTATTATGGTTCAGTTGAACTCGATAGTTTTGGGTTTCATGTTGCCTTGGTATTCAATGTTGTCCAGTCTGCATTCATTGTCCTCTGTTTGCTCAGTCTGGTTACACCTCTGTTGTATTGCCTTGACCTTGTTTTGATTTGTTAGCCGTGCATTTTGTTTTGCACACACGAGTTGGCAAGGCAGTGCACACGTGTATAAAAATACGTGTGCACTGCAGCCACCCAACTCGACAGTTTCGAATTGATATTTCTTTGCGTCGTGATGCATTGATCTTTTATGCTGTATTGGCGAGGCCGTACACGCGTGCGTGTACGGCAGCCAATCAAACTTTAATGGTTTTTAAAGTGACAACTTCAATTGTTTTAAATTGATTTAGTCGATTTGATAAATTGTTTATTTATCTCTGTTGATGATTTAAATCTGCTGATTTATTGTTAAACACTGTTAAGTGTTATATTGACCGTTATGCGGTTTCTTTGTTTAAAGAGTCGGATAGACGGGAATTATTGTGACTGTCGTCTATTTAAATTATTATTGTCTCTATGCACTAATAAACTGGTTTGAATTAGACTGACCTGTGTATTATTTTCTTTTGAATGTAATACTCGGGTCAGACCGAGTATTTTACAGCTTGAAGATTTTCGAGCAGCGAAGTTAGAGAGAGAGTAAAGAATCAATTAAGTTTTCAGAAGAAAATTGTATTTTAAGATATTCCGCTGTATCGGTATTAAAATTGTATAAACTCTGATGTATATAAAAAGATTTATAGTAATGAAATAAATTCTCATTTGTTTTAATTGATTGTTATTATCTGTGTTTCTGTGGCTGATTCTGTTTAAACCTTATAAACTAAATAACAATTCGTCTTTTTGAACGTTTCTAGTTGGTTTAATTACCGACTGGAGGTGGTCAAAAGGGGGAATGTTACAGAGTGGTATCAGAGCTTTGGTTTACACAAAGCTTAGTTTATGATGTTTAATATGAATAGTTACTAGAAACACTTTTAAAAAGAGAATGTTTTTCAAATCTAAAGAAGTATAAAATTGTTTTGAAAATAAAGATTTTTAACTTAAGAAAAGTTAAATTGAATTGAATTAGTATTAATAAATACATGATTTGAAATTTAACTAAAGGAAAGTTAAATAAATTGAAATTGATTTGATAAATTGTTGAGATGGAAAGTTAAACTTAAAAAATAAGTGATTATATAATATGAATTGGAAAGTTTAAATTAATAAGTTGTATAACTTATAAAATGAGAAAATTTAAGTAAAACCAATTGTTAAAATGGTTAAACAGTTTTGTTAAATAAAACAAAATCTGAATTTTGAATAGTGATATGAATTTGACTTTAGTAAAAGTTAAATAAAAATAGAATTTCAAATAAATTTGAGGGAAACTTAAGTTGTATGGTGAAAATAAATGCAAGTGAAGATAAAATGAAACATAACTTAAGTAGTAATGTTGAATGAGGTTGAATTTGATATCAAAATGAATTGATAAAGTGAAGTAATGAATATGAATTTGAGTTATAGAAGGGAAATTCAACTTTAATTGTAAAAGTGAAGTTGTGAATATGGTGAGTATAAGAATTCAATCAGAATTAGAATATAAACCAATTGAAATTAAGTATGTTGAACCAAATTGAATCTAAGCAAAGTAAATAAATTTGGTTAAGTTGAATGTGCATTAGTTGCCAGTTGATCGTATAGAAATTCATTAAGTGTTAATGAAATTGTATTAATGGAATTTGAAAACTATGTAAATTGAATTCAAATTGAAAGATAAGTAAATTTAACCAGAATCAAATTTGATTTGAATTGAAAGCAATCTAACTTGAATATGAATTAGTGAATGTGAACAAATTGAATATGAATGAATGTTAGTAAAAATCCAATGTGAATGAATCAAATGCGATTAAATTGAAAACCAAGTCGATGAATGATTTATTAAAGAACTAGTAGATTATTTTGGAAATGGAAAATTGATAAATTTATATAATAGTTTAAATTGGAATTTTTGAATTATTATAAACGGTTTAAATGGAGGATTTGAAAAGATTGATATTATATTGGAATTATAAAATGAATTTGTATAAGTGTTAAAAATGAAATATAAATGTATTTCATAAGTGAAGTTATAAAATGAATGGGAGTTGCGAAATAAAAGAATTTATAAGTAATTTACTTGTAAATTAAAATTCTGATATAAAATTGAGTTATAAAGGAATTGGTTAATAAAGCAATTTTTATAAATTGAAGTCTTTATGAATAGGAATAGAATTTATAAACGTTGTTTATAAATCCGAAACTGACTTATTTTGGATAAGTAAATCTTTATAGCTTGTTAAAAGCTATATTCACAATTTTGGACCGTGAATATATTATTGAATAAAATGGACATGTTTTGGGAAAGTGATATTTTAAAACGAAGTTAATTGTTTTAAAAGATGTTTTCAAAGGCATTGAATATCGAAACCATAGATTTCAACATTCATTGTTGAAATAGACGTTTTCGAGAAATAAGGAAATGGTGGACTATAACATTATTGTTATAGTAAATGATTTCCGAAAGGAAATGTTTTGTACAGTATTGGGATTTATACATCTATCTAAATTTCGAATCCCTATGCTAGTGATTTTGAGTTGTCGTAACGATGTTTTACGTAACATTCGTTTTTACTCAAATAAACGTGTAAAAGAGAATGATTTCCTTAAAGATGAAATATATACTTAATTTTGATTTGAGTATATCGAATATTTTCAAATGTTGAAAATAAATAGATTTGTGAATTACTTATTTTTAAATAAGTATGGAAATGTTTTTCCAAATATGAAATGTTGTGAATATATTCCGTAAGGAATAAATGATTTGAAATTCATTTTTGAAGTCGAAGTTGAAACGTTAAATGAGAATTTGAACAAATTGTTCAATTTGGAATTTTTCAAAAAAGATTGAATCGTTGAGTTAAAATTGAGTTTAACTTCGACATCAAAGACAATATAAGTTGAGCTTTGAATTTCAGATGATGATTTGGATTGTATGTCTAACATTGTGAATTGATGACATAGAAATTGATCTCTATTAAATATATATCTGTTGGTGGCGGAGAATTTATTCTCTTAGCTTAACACCCTTCTCTGAGACGTACGAGCTCAGAGGTTATATATCGATAGACATCAATTCTGTGTTAAGAATTGACGATGTAAGCGTGAAATCCAAATTGAATGTGAAAGTCGATAATGAATGGAATTATGAATATGAATTAGGTTTGAGATAACCTTAAATTTCCAAATCGACTTAGAGGGAAATTTTGAAATCCTCTATTTTGTTATGAATATGAGATATGTAAGTTTTTAGAACTTATATATATGAATGCGGTGAATTTGAAACCGTTAGTTTAGAAAGACATTGTTATGAAAATCTTATGTATGTTTACATAGATGTTATATGTACGAAATGTGAAATGAAAGTACTACATATATGATATTATGTTTTCTAAACTGAGGATATGGAAAAGTACCTTCCATTTATTATTAGAGAAGGTATTGGAACTCGTGAAGAGTGTCCATTTGAAATTCGTAGCTACGTAGAATTTACATTTAGTCAGAGTGACTATTTGAATCGGAAATCCTTCGCGATAGATCATCGCGATGAGATTAGATTTGATTGATGATTAGCGTAATTTGAGGGGCGAGATGCCCACAGTTACAAGCGATTCCACTGGGATAGTGGCGCAACCGCCGGGTAAACTGCAATCTAATGCCAGGCGAAATTTGAGGGGCGTGATGCCTACAGACACGAGCGACTCTACTGGGATAGTAGCGTAACCGCCGTGTGTACTGCAATCTATGGCGACAACCATGGCGAAATTTAAGAGATGTGAAATCTACAGCCACAAGCGACTCTACTGGGATAGTAGCGTAACCGCCGGGTGGAACTGTAATCCATGGGGGAACGTGCTTTCCATATCCATTTTTAAAAGAATTTTTAAAAGTATTTTCACTGGGAATTGAAACAAGTATATTTAGTACTTGGAGATTTTTAGACTTGCGCCTGGCCAGCGTATGTCTAATGTCTGTGAGAACGAAGATGGACTTGTTAAATTTCGAGTTAGCAAGTATTTTCAAACTGTAAATAGCAAATCAATAGTTTGAAAGTAGAATTACAAAAATTCCTACCTAATGAACTAAGGAAGAGGATCTTTGTAATGTTTTGAAAGTCCACAGCTTTGGAAGAGATATATATTATATAAATCTCTAATGTGAAGAATTTTAAGTTTGAATCTGAGTTTTAAATAAAAAAAATGTTAGTAAAAGACTTTTGCGTTTTGATTTTAGAAATCAATGAACAAAAGAGAAGATAAACAAAAATAATGAGATTAAACAAATGAAATGAATCCTATATTCATTTATTTGTATTGAGTTTCAAGCTTAGAAAAATTGTGTAGGGTATAAATATCGATGAAATTTTAACAACTTTTCCTTTTCGTGGACGAAAAGTTTTTAAGGAGGGGAGTTTGTAACGACCCTGAATTTTGAACAATTTAAATTGAAAATATTTAATTAATTTTAAATATTTGAATGATGATTTGACTTGAATTTCAAATTATCAGAATGAATTGGCGATTAAATTTTTGAATTTAATCTATTGAAGTTGAATAAAATTTGAATCTTCAATTTTAAGCCGGTTAAAAATAATTTAAAGGTTTAGAAAATTCATATTGATAATACTGAAGATAATAGAAGTTTCAGAATTGAATTTGAAAGCGATTTGTTCAGTTTTGAAATGTATCGTTTAAATTGAAATTAAAAATAACCTTCCGAGGCACAGTCTCGGAATTTGACGAAACCAGCTCCATTGGGTCCGTAATATTGAATTATTACTGGATTTCAAATTTCGTATTCATCAGAATTGTTATGAGATCATACGGCGTATAAACGCGTATAAAATTAAATTGAATTCAATTTGAATTTCTGTAATAACCGGGATTTTTGCATCGATTAGATATCATCGTTAAACGATTTCTATGCTAGCTATTTGCTTATAGGAGTTTCGATTCGAATTGGAATTCGTCTAATAAAAATTGTTGTTGAAATTTTTGAATCGGTTAAATTCTTTTGGAAAAAAAAAGAAAAGAAAAATTTGTTAAGGGTTGATGGGCTTAAAAGAAAAGTATATCATGACCCATATCCCTATTTGGTACCATACTATTTTCGTTAAAACCCTTTACCCGTTTTCCCTTTCCCATTCATTCACAAACCCTAAACAAAAAAAATCGAAGAGAAATAAAAATGGCGGCCACGTTTCTTTGCTCGTTCCTTCGATCTGAAATAGAGAGGCAGCTTTGCTTGAGATTTCGATCTGTGCTTGAGCTTCGGCTTCTTCAACACTTGTCTCGACTAGAACTAGGGCTTTCGGCGACCTCGTTCGTTCTTCCTCGCGTTCGTTCCTGTGAGATTTGCTAGGGCTTCGTCTTCCTCTTCGCGTTCGTCTCTGCTTCGATCTGCTCCGATAGCTAAGGTGAGGAATTTTATTTCTCACATCTAATTCGTGCTGGGTTTAATGCTTGCGATTTTCTTTGACATTTTCAAATTGGATATATGCGTATATTTTGGGGCTGAGATTATCGGCATGTTCTCGATTTTGAATCACGGCTTTGAATTATATTTTCGTCTTGACTTGATTTAAAATACTCGGCTTTAACTAAAGATGTTGATTTTTAGTTGACTTCGTATTCTCTGTTATTGTTCGAACTTTCTTGACCACCTTGGCTCTGACTTCATACTTACTTCGTCACTGTATGTTGCACTTAGTAGCTGCCGTAGTGTTGTTTTGGTCATCTGTTGGTGTAGTTGCTTTGAGTCACTTGGTTGCTACTGTCTCGGTCTCTGTCTTTGTTTGTACATTTCGTGATCTTCATTTCAATCCGGTTGCACTTCGATCATAGCAGTCTTCATTGAGTCTGTTGTATTTCTTTGCTTGTTTTCCAGTTGCACTCCTTTGACTTCATTGCATATTTTTGCAGTTGCCACTCCCTTCACTTGTACATGTTCATTTAACTTGAATATGTTGCATTGGTCTGTGTCACTGAAGTAGTTGTCACTGTCATTTATTACATATGCCATTCACCTCAGTTGCCTGCATATGCATATTTGATTAATTGATTCTTGTTTACTTGTTAGCACTTCTAACATATACACATGTGCATTTATATGGGTCTGCATTAGACTTTGTATTTGTTCCTCACTTCGAGACAGTTTCAGTTGCAAGTGCATTTAGTTATTTGCACTTGATTTTGTTGGCTTGGTCACTGTGATGTTGCATTGCAGTTTTGCTTTGATATGTTGGTCTTCTTTATTCCAGTAGCATTGGTTCATGTTCATTTTGTATAATTTGAGGTCTGTAGTCTTTATATTGTCACTATAATGTATCTTCAACATGATGGCACTTGCTTTGATTCGATATAATAGTTGTCACTCCTGTGTTCGACATAGTATTTGTAGAGTAGTTTGTTTTCCAGTGTAGTCTTGTTGTTGTTGAGTTTCTTCATCCATACTTTGTGCTTTGGCTAATTGTGTGGTGGTCCAGTGTAGACTTTGTTCATTTATTGTAGTTGTTTGTCCTTGCATTTGATCTGTAGCATTCAGTTTTGATTATCAGTTGTATAGTTGTTGTCTGAGGCAGTTGATCATTAATTGCATTCATTTGTGTTCCCATTGTTCTTCACCTGACTTGCTTATTGATCATTTAGTGGTCTGCATCTGTCCATATCACTGTTGGCATTTTGTAGCTTGGTATTGTGCAGTATTGCTGTTGGATTGATGTTCTTCAGGTTATTATGGTTCAGTTGAACTCGATAGTTTTGGGTTTCATGTTGCCTTGGTATTCAATGTTGTCCAGTCTGCATTCATTGTCCTCTGTTTGCTCAGTCTGGTTACACCTCTGTTGTATTGCCTTGACCTTGTTTTGATTTGTTAGCCGTGCATTTTGTTTTGCACAGACGAGTTGGCAAGGCAGTGCACACGTGTATAAAAATACGTGTGCACTGCAGCCACCCAACTCGACAGTTTCGAATTGATATTTCTTTGCGTCGTGATGCATTGATCTTTTATGCTGTATTGGCGAGGCCGTACACGCGTGCGTGTACGGCAGCCAATCAAACTTTAATGGTTTTTAAAGTGACAACTTCAATTGTTTTAAATTGATTTAGTCGATTTGATAAATTGTTTATTTATCTCTGTTGATGATTTAAATCTGCTGATTTATTGTTAAACACTGTTAAGTGTTATATTGACCGTTATCCGGTTTCTTTGTTTAAAGAGTCGGATAGACGGGAATTATTGTGACTGTCGTCTATTTAAATTATTATTGTCTCTATGCACTAATAAACTGGTTTGAATTAGACTGACCTGTGTATTATTTTCTTTTGAATGTAATACTCGGGTCAGACCGAGTATTTTACAGCTTGAAGATTTTCGAGCGGCGAAGTTAGAGAGAGAGTAAAGAATCAATTAAGTTTTCAGAAGAAAATTGTATTTTAAGATATTCCGCTGTATCGGTATTAAAATTGTATAAACTCTGATGTATATAAAAAGATTTATAGTAATGAAATAAATTCTCATTTGTTTTAATTGATTGTTATTATCTGTGTTTCTGTTTAAACCTTATAAACTAAATAACAATTCGTCTTTTTGAACGTTTCTAGTTGGTTTAATTACCGACTGGAGGCGGTCAAAAGGGGGAATGTTACAGTACCTTCGGTTTGTCCTGTTCCTGGACACCTTGTATGGACAAGTGTCTGGCATTGCATTTCTAATGATTACGTACATTGGTTTTTACAAACGTACATCTGTTTGGTGGTGAAGAAGGCAGCTTCTCTTAGCTTAACACCATTCCTTGAGACGTACGAGCTCAAGGGTTGTAATTTTGTGAAAGGCAATTAGTAGTCAACGAAAATGGATAATGTGGCATTCAAAGATGATGTGATGTGATATGTGATATGTGAAAGGTAATCGATACCTTTTTGGCCTCACTCCCTGGAAAATGATTGAAACAGGGATAGAAGCAGCAAGACTAAAATGGGTCGCTCCCATTAGGAGATGTCATCACTCTTCTAGATATATCTTTACACGCTATGACGTCGTGTATCTGGTTATTGTTGTGTATGCTCATGGCAACGAACAAAGGTCGGTAATGACCGGAGTGATGACATATTCGGTACTATCCAAGGATGGGTAGGCCGGTCTTGTGTTGGTTTAGGTGGTCAGTATTTGCCCCCTAGGTACATCCCTCTAGAGGTGTATTGTGTTGGTTCGGAAAGGTAGTTCCTTTACCTAGTCATTTGTATGGAAATCCAAAATCCAATACGTGTCTGCCATTTTCTATTGTAGAAAGCCTTGTATTACAAGGTGTATGCTGGAATTTAATAATGTAACAATTTCAGCTATTTTAATATTATTCGTGTGCAATAAACACTATTATAATATAATGAGAATTTGATATGTGATGTTTTGGTTACCGTAAGGTAAAAACGTTGTCGGTGTTTATTTGCGACTCGATCTTACGGGATACATTTTGTTTTGACAAAGGAAAAGTTTTGATAACTTTATAAATTCAGTTGAGGTGTGTTTTTCTCACGCTGGTTTACCAAATTGATCCGGGCGTTCTTCCCTTTCAAAGCTCGGGTCAGACCGAGTATATTTACAGGTTAAGATTTGATGCTTTTGGAGCTTCAGTAGGCGAGCTGGAGATCTTCATGTCGTATACACGTATCTGTTTCTTATTCCGCTGCATTGGTTTGCATTGATTATTGTTGTTGTAAATTATCAGCATTGTAAGGACAGGTTATAACTGTCCAAGATGATGATTATTTATTGTGTACTCTGATATTGGTTTATGTATATTACAGTTTCTCTTTGAAAAGATTATTGATCTATATTATATGCTATTCCGCTGCGATGTGAGATTCTGTATTGTTTTGGTTCTGCTTCTCTCCTTTTCTTCTCTTCTCCTCTTCTTTCTTCTCTCTTTCTTCTCACCCTCTCTTTTCTCTCTCATGATTATTTGCAATCGGTGCACTCTAGTTCAGACATGTGTGGTTTATTGTCAGATTCAGAGGGTGTCGAGTGCGGGTCATCACAAAAGAGCTAATTTGATGCCTTTGATTTCATAAGAAAATTGGGTTGCCCAACAAAAAGGTATATGTTTGTATTGTTGATTGATTTGATGGTTTTATGATTGAGCCACTTGGCTTTTGTTTTCTTTTGTTGGTTTAGCCCGTAGTGGCAACTTGTGGTTGTTCTGATCAAGCCGCGCAAAGGAGACGCTGGTGAAATCTTTCGAAAATTTAAAGAGTTAGATATTTTGAAGAAAAATTTTAATAACTAAAAAAATTTGATTTTGAGTTATAACCTGAAATGATTGAATGGATAATATTAGTTGGAACCTATTGATGAATTTGGGAACCTAGTAATAGTAACAACAAGGTTTCAACAAATTGATTTTGGGAAGTTAAAGGCTTAAATGGAGTTGGGAAGTTATTTCAACTAATTTGTTTAGAAAAGAAATGGGTTTGGGCATTTTCTCTATCTTGGCAATTTTGAGGACGAAATTCCTTTAAGGAGGAAAGAATGTAACGGCCCAGAATTTTAGTTGTTTGAAATTAGAATATTTAATTAATTTTAAATATTGAAAAGTTAGTTTTATAGGATAAATAACTTAAATTCCAAATATAGCGATTTATTGAATAGTTTAATTGTTGAATTTAGTAATTGAAAATTGTTTAAATAATTGAATCTTGTTTTTTTAGCTGGATAAAAATGATTTAATAAGGTCTGCTTTAACTAATTTTGAAATTGTGATTTAACTAATTTTGAAGATAATAAAAAAAATTAATTTGATAAAAATGTGATTTAACTAATTTTGAAATTAACTCGTTTTAATTAACGAGTGAAAATAGCCTTTCGAGGCACTGTCACAGATTTCGACGAAACCAATGGTATTGGGTCCGTAATAATGAATTATAATACACCATCAAATTTTGTAGCGATCAGACGTAACATTTGGTCATACGGGATAGAAATGCGTTGAAATTAATATTGAAGATTTAATATAATAATTGGGTTCAAAAAGCTATCTTCTCTATATGATCGAATTGGCGCTCGAGACTTGTTCCATTACGTTCAAAATAAGGGTATAACATTAGGAATGCCAGGTGGCACGCCTCGATTAGGATACGAAGTTTATGGCTAGATATTTTGAAATTTTAAAATATATTTCTATTCAGATTTGACCACACAGCCGTTGTACCATCTCCATCAGCCGCACCGCCTTGTACGAGCCCACACCCTCTTGTTCTTTACCATTATTCCCCTTATTTAAAATGCCGCTGGTAAGAAGAAATTGAACATTTCAAAAATTCATTTCTCAAAATTTACTCAATAATAAAATATGTAATAAGCTTTAAAAATCATGGTTCGATGCCAGCAACGTCCTGATATGGGTTTTGAAGGTTGCGGCATCATTTTTGAACAGCGACTGTGGCCATGGCTTTAGGGTTAAAACTAGGGTTAGAGATCGTAGAGTTTATAGGCTTTAATTTGGCAATTGGACTTCGGTTTTGGATGGAGCAGGTCGAGTAGCACCTACGACTCGAAAATGGTGATGTGCGTTGCTATTTTGGAGGTTGTGTGTCACGGGGAGGGAGGGGTCATTGACTGTCAGGTTGCCTTTGAAGGCTGGAGGTGCAGGCTTTGGGATGGTGTGCGATCAAACGATGAGGGGAAGGCGAGTTTGCTGGTTGTCTCAGATCGTTGGATGGTGGAGCGTACAAGTGATGCACGTGCACAACCAAGGCACAGTTCCATTTGCATGCACATGCAAGGGTTGAGTTGGGGAAGAAGGAGTGAAGGGTAGACTTGTAAGTTAATAAAGTTATATTGGTTTATTATATTTTAATTTAAAAATGCGTCGATGACTTATAAAATTTCATAACTCTCTCATACGAGGTCGAATCGAGGCGCGAATTTTTGCGTTGCGCTCGTAACGATGAAAGCTTCGCAATGGAACTAGTTTGGAAAAATTTGGAGACTGTTGAATTTTTGGGCTAAAAACAGACGTCGTCTGGTTTTAGTTCCATACCGGAACGCCTCGGTGGCAAAAGCAAATTTCGATGAGTTAAACTCACCTTTTTGGATAACCAATATTATTTATAGTCAATAAAAAAATTGTTGGATTATTTTTGGATGAATTATTATATTTATTAGTTAGTTTGGATAAATTCCCACCTATTGGAGCGGATGAGACCCTATTACGTTCCTCTATAAGAGCGGATGACCCTTTTGAAGGCTGGAGGTGTAGGCTTTGGGATGGTGTGCGATCAAACGATGAGGGGAAGGCGAGTTTGCTGGTTGTCTCAGATCGTTGGATGGTGGAGCGTAGAAGTGATGCACGTGCACAGCCAAGGCACAGTTCCATTTGCGTGCACATGAAAGGGTTGAGTTGGGGAAGAAGGAGTGAAGGGTAGACTTGTAATTTAATAAAGTTATATTGGTTTATTATATTTTAATTTAAAAATGCGTCGATGACTTATAAAATTTCATAACTCTCTCATACGAGGTCGAATCGAGGCGCGAATTTTTGCGTTGCTCTCGTAACGATGAAAGCTTCGCAATGGAACAGGTTTGGAAAAATTTGGAGACTTTTGAATTTTTGGGCTAAAAACAGACGTCGTCTGGTTTTAGTTCCATACCGGAACGCCTCGGCGGCAAAAGCAAATTTCGATGAGTTAAACTCACCTTTTTGGATAACCAATATTATTTATAGTCAATAAAAAAATTGTTGGATTATTTTTGGATGAATTATTATATTTATTAGTTAGTTTGGATAAATTCCCGCCTATTGGAGCGGATGAGACCCTATTACGTTCCTCTGTAAGAGCGGATGACCCTTTTGTATCCGAACCCCGCCTCGAAGCGCTTGAGTTTATTTTATGATTATATAACGTTTGTGATGTAGGGAAACAGGTTGGAGGGATCCAACGGGATTCCTCGCTATTATTGAGTTATATTGTTTCAATGATATTTCCTTTATATGGATTACGGGATAATAATATGATTGTGGACACCGTGGTTATAACATTGTTATATGGTAAAAACTAGAACCCAGTAGTAATAGAATATCAATTTCGATATTGGTTAACCGTTGGGTGGTTATTGGCTTCAAACTAGTATTTTTAAAACAATACTATAAATTGCCGATTAAGTTGGAATTGGTTTTTGAGACAAGAAACGATTTTTAAATCCGAAATTGGGTTTCAGAAAAATTTTGTTTAAAGGTTATCTAATTAAATATATTAATATTGTTTTTAAGTTAATTAATTATATTAATATTGTTTTTAAGTTAATTAATTATACTAATATTGTTTTTAAAGTTATATAATCATATTAATATTATTTTAAAGTTATTTAATTATTTTCCTATTGTTTTAAAGTTATTTGTTTATAGTTAATATGTTTTAAGAATTTATAATAAGTTAATAAATTGAAAGATTTACTATTTAAAAATAATTATGGTTTAAAATTAATAATAAGGATTATTAATGAGGTTTTAAAATAAATTATTATTATTTATAAAATGGTAAGATTAATTATTATTATTATTTCTTAAAAAATATTTTGGGATAATTAATTATTATTTTAGGATATTTAAAGTTAATGATTTCCATTTATTTATAATGTTCATTGTTAATAATTATTATCATATAGTGATGTTTTGAGGTTAATAATTTAAAATTAGTTATAAATGTTTCCAATACCCGGAAATGGAGTCGAAAGACTTAGATCTTATAAAGGAGTTATAAAATGGTTTGAAGAATTAAGGAAGGATTATTTGCAAGGTGAAAGAGTTTATAAATGGTTAGATATTTATGAACAAAATTTTAGAAGCGGGGTTATAGATTTAAAAACGAAGTTTATAAATGGTATATAGGTTCATTAAGAGTTATAAATGATTTTGAAACGTACAAGGAATTTATAAGTGACTGAATTCTTGGTAAAGAAATTATTAATGTTTTCGGAGATTTATAAAATGGGTTATAAACGATCTTGGAGAATTATAAGGGGAATTATAAAAGATTTGAGAATCGAATAAAGGAAAACCTTTCTAAATTTTGTGGATATACTTATACCATTGGAAAGAGTATATGGCTTTTTCTAAGTATGGAAATATAGGAATTTGCGAGTATATCCTTTAAAGGTGTTTATATACAAGTAATTTACAAAGTAATTGTATGTATAAAGACTTATTAAGGGAGGGCCTAGTGATTTCTTATATACTGAGCCAATGTTGATTTTCCAAATGAAATAAAATCCTGATTGAATGTTTGTTAATCGATAGATAAATAAACGACTATCGAAAATAGACCCAACGTTACTTTGGGAATATCTAGGAGAAACACGTGAGTTATATGGCACAGTCATCTCTGATGGTCTTGAACTGTGCGTATAAATCTCGTTTTGTTCTTCTAGGACGATGATAAGGAAATCGTCCACTAACGGTTAGGAGGTGATCTCCAACCTTATCTTTGTCTGTTTATTTCCTAAAGAACCGGGGTTGGGTTTACCGGAAATCATCGAACGTTGTTTCGAAGAGACCGAGATCAGATATGTTATCCGAAAACCACTTCGATCCAACGAATGTGTTTCGAAGTGAAGACATCGTGAATTGCATGGAATCGAAGATGGAGATGTGAAGTGCAAGGGCTAATCGCAACTAATCCTGAGGGTGATTCCAAAATGGATATAGTAGGAATAATGCCTTCAGTTTCGTTCAGGCCCAGAACGGACTTGTATGGATGAATGTTATCAGAACATTGTCATTGGAGGGCAATGAGCATTCTAAGTGTAAATTTCTTGAAAGGTAATCGTAGCCTCAAGCCTCATCAACCGGAAATGACTAAAACAAGGGAGATGTAGCAAGGCTAATTGGGTCGCTTCCATTAGGGTGTGTCATCACCTTTCTAGATACATCTACATAATGGATTGGTTGTGCATGAGATTTACAAAGAAACAGAGGTGATGACATATTCAGTACTATCCAGTCAGGGGTAGGCCGGTCTTGTGTTGGCAGGGGATCCAGGCTAGGTCCTCGGTACATTTTCTAAACATGTACCGTGATAGGTGGTACCCCGTTGCCTTGTCATAGTATGGAATCCATTCTCCAATAAGCGTCGTACGGTTTTTATTGTGCCCAATTATGTTGAAATGTGAGATGCAAGCATTTCAGCTATTTTCATATTTTACTTTGACCTATAGACATTATTATAATATCACTAGATTTTCTACAGAAGTGTTTATGTTATCGAAAGGTAAACACCCGTTCATGTTTATGTGCGGTGTGGTCTTACGAGATACTTTTTATTTCAAAGATTTTCTTATAATTTTAAATCCAGTTGGGTGTGTTTTCCCACGCTGGTTTTCCAAACTGACTCGGATGTTATCTTATTATAATGCTCAGGCCAAACCGAGCATATTACGGATTGGTAGGAGGCTTCAGAGCTTTAGAAGACGAGATGGAGGCCCAGAGATGTATTCATGTAGATGGTTATTTTTCGCTATATTCATTGTTGTGTTTATCAGCAAATGTAAGGACAGGCTGTTATAACTTTCCACGCTAAAATATGTTAGTGTACTCTGATTGATGTTTTGAATACACACAAACACACATTACAGTTTGACTTTTGTGTAAAGAGTTGATGTATATTATAGATTATTCGTTCCGCTGTGAGATTCTATGTTGTTTAGTTTCTTCTTATCTTCTTCCTTCTTTCTTTTCCCTAACAATCGGGTCTTCCAGCTTTCGGTTTCTCGGCATGTGATACAATGGACGTATTAGTGTCGATTTCGAGGGTCGAAAAACCTAGTTCACTACAAAAATATTTGACAGAATTAATTATTAACATATTTAAAACTCACCGCTATTTTTTCTTGCTGCTTATGTGGGCATCTGACCTTTTTCCTACTTGTTCTTTGGGAATCATAGTGTTTTCAGGTTTTATCAATTGCATTAAACTCCAACAATGTATAGTGATTTTTATTTTGCAATGGTATCGGTATTTTTGTGTCATTCATTACTCTTTCTTCCAGAACTTTGATTGCCAAGGCTTCATATGTTGATTTGTAGTCTTGAATTATTTGTACTTGTGTTTGCAGCTTAACTAGTTTTAAAATTTTGAAGTGATATGCATTTGCAGTGTAAAATATTTCATACCACAGCATATGATTATAAGTATATGGTATCTTCATGATTTGGCTTTAGTTTTATTTGCAAAAACCAGTCTATATCCTGCATAGAAATTAGATTTTATATATTATTTTTTTATTTTCAATTATGTTTATAATATTATATTGAAATACATACCGTTGAGCCAATGAATCTATTGAATAACATGTCAGAAATATGAACTCCTCTAATTTTAGTGTCATTGTCTGGATTATAGTATGGAATTCCCCTGTTTTAATAATATCTAAGCATATTAGTATGTACTAGGGTAAGTTGGTCAGGATATAATATATGAACTTTATTAATAGTTTATGTCTGAAAAGAATACATACTATGAAAAAAATTAATATTTGTTTGGCGTACATACATTTATGTTTTATTGAAATAACTTACATATTTTCATCCACTTCATAAAAAGCTTTAAGGTCATTAATCTGTTCTTTTCATGCCATTTCTTTGCAAGCTTGCTTTTTTCAACAAATATTTTTGCATATTCTTTAATTTCTCTCCTGCCCTGACCAAAGTGTGCTTTTGTCTACTTTAAGTTGAGAAGCTTTTTCATCTTCTTTTTCGTTGACGTTGCTTTTTCATGATTTCCATTGGTATTGTCATTTTGTGTAGGTAATTCATATTGGAAATCTGGATTTGTTTTCTCTTTTTTTTTAGCTTTTTTTCAATTTTTTCTCCTCATTTTAAACCTTTATTTTGTAATCTACAACTGTTTTTTCTTGGATGTTTTCTAATTCTCGAGTTAATTTTTGGTTGCTTTCCTAGCTTTCGCTTGATGGTATTAGTATATGAAAATTGAAAGTTAAGTAGTTAATACCAGGTTTGTCTTTCATTTGATCATCCGTTGTAATTTTATAATTATTATATATGTCAAATATTTGAAATTACTTTTTTATATTAAAAATATTTTTTGTTTTATAATGTATACCTTTTTTGTACTACTTTTTCTTGATTTTGCACTGAAGCTTCTTAATGTTCCATGTTTGTGTTGTTCTACTTTTCTTTAATTTCTATAATAAATGTGTATTTAGTGTTTGGAAATTATTTGGCATAAGGAAATATTTTTGTTGTCTACTTATCTTTTTGCTTCGAAAAGTCTCTTCTTTCTTCCCTAAAGCTTGGTGACTTCCAATTTTTTTTGAATCTGCAATTTGTTGTAATAACTAATTATGCTATATTTTTATGAATATATTTTGTGAAAATTATTATTTTTGAATAAAATAATCTTTGTCAAATCTTTGGTTATCAAACATTTCTATGTCAAATATTTAGCAGACAAAATTTTTGACAAGCAAATATTTGACGTAGTAAATTTATTTAATCTAAATATTTACCTTTTATGCTTTCCCTTTTTTTTCTTCAGCACATATATCTTTTCTTTTTTTCTTTTGCCTTCTCTTTTTCATTATCGTGTTTTATTGTTTTTTATTTGCTGGTTATTTCATATTTTGGCTGATATATAGATCATCGCTGTCATGTGCTTGTGTGATCACTTCCTTTTCAATGTCATCGTTTTCTTCTTTCTTATTATCCTTATCTCCATCTACATTGTTATCGTTATTTTTTCTTTTTATTTGACTCATTTCCATCTGCATTTATCCTCATTTTCTAATATTTTGTAAGTTTCATCTAAACTACATTTTGATCATCTTTTTTGTTCTCCTTCTCATCATCATCTTTATTTATTTATTCTCCTTTACATCTTCATCTTTACTATCATCTTCATCATCATTATCTTTATTTTTCTTATCCTTTCCATTTTCATCTTTGTCACCATCTTCATCATCAACATCACCACCAAAACAGAGGATTCCCAACGAGTATAAGCGTTGCCAAGAATTTCAGTAACACTTATATGTGTCGCTATAGGGGCGTGGTCATTTATTTGCAACGCTTATAAGCGTTGAGAAATAATATCTTCCAATGCTTATAATCATTGGGAAAAACTATTTTCCAACGCATATAAGCGTTGGGAAGAAATATCTTCCAACGCTTATAAGCGTTACAAATAAATACAAACAAATAAACAATTATCAGTAATGAGAATGTTGAAAGATATAATGGTTTGAATGTTAAAAGATATAATGTAGACTATATTTTATATGAAATATTATCTTAATTTAGCAAATTATAAACCAATCAATATTCATAATCAATATCAATAAACAATATTCATAACCAATCATAAACAGAGTATCAATTAACAAAAGAGAAGTTCAATACATAATTAAGTTATCAATACATAATTTACCAATTCCATACTAATACCTATTGAAATAACAAAAGATAAGACATAGTTTATAGTTAAAGTCTACAAATACCGAATATGAAACTCTGGCCATATAATGAAGCCTCCATCAGAAAATTCACATAGCTTGTACATTCCACTTTGAGGACCATCGTAAACTGGTGCATCTGGTTCAGGAACTTCAACCACCCAAATAACTTCCTCTACAATAATTTTTCTTTCTATCGGAACCAAAAACTTCCGCAATTGGATCATTTTCAAGGTCTTCTACTTCACCATTACCACTAGAACTACCATACAATTTCCTCTTTTCTTCAACTTCTTCTATAAGTACCTACATGCATTCAATATCATATTAAATTGAAATTTATACTAAAAAGAATGACTAATAGTAATCAAGGTGATATTACATGATTTAACAATAAAAAGTACATTAAATAAAACAAGCAAATATGCAAGGACTATAATTTGAAATTAAGTACTTCATATATGCAATGACATGTTTGGATTTTTGAGGTGATAAAATCTAGAACTGGTCAGATGGTTTTTTAATTTTTTTTATCAACAAACATTAAAGGCGTTTCTTTTCTTCGATAGCACTGAATATCTAAAACAGTTATGCACATGTATTCAGCAATACCTGGAATATACACTTTAGCAGAATTTCGCACTCCCTTGTTTAAAACTGAGGCGGACCACAAAACCTCAGTTTAAAACTGAGGCGGACATGGCCTCAGTATTAAACAAAGGCGACATGGACTCAGTTTTAAACTGAGGCCACAGTGGCCTTAGTTTAAAACAGAGGCCGACAGTGGCCTTAGTTTAAAACTGCGGCGACAGTGGCCTCCGTTCAAACTAAGGCCAGGACTGAGGCGAACATGGCCACAATGGCCTCCGATTAAGATATCTCTGTGACAAAAGTTTCAAACGAGATGTTAGTTCCAAAACATCCTGATCATGAAATGGTGGAAGAAATTATTATAGCAAAAGTAGGGATCCCAATCAAAATACCTTTAAATATCAAAATAGCTGAAGTATCCAAAGCGTTTTCAAATGCCTAATTTGGTTTCTCCTATATAAGATGGAAGAAACATGGAAGTATGTACATGCTTCATATTTTGTATTAGCTAAGAAAATGTAAACAGTATAGTTGGTAACATAATACTAATGATAGAAAAAAACATCTAAATGAAAAAACTCAAATCATAGTTGGTAAATGACAATAAATAATAAATAATCTTGAATGGTATTTTATAATGTAAAAAGAATTATGGTAGTATTTTTCTCTTTCTACTGTAAAAAGAATTATAGTACTATTTTTATAAAACTTATTTAATTTTTGTAAGTCTTAGTTAAACTTATTTAACTTTTATAAGCCTTAGTTAACTTAGTCCCTCCATCGTCGTTGTAATGGTCTAAAATTTTAAATTTCTCCTTCGCTATCCTCATAATCTGTAACAAATGTTGAAAATACAAAACACGAAACTCAAAATGAAACCCAACGGGACCTAAAAATGTTCAGTTGATGAAATAAGCACGAGTCTTCCAACATTACTAGATTTTGTACCTTTCTTGCATGACTCGAGCAAAGCTTGGCGACTCTTTCTCCCAAGGTCAATGATTTTTTTATATTCGTATATGGGGATGTTCAAATTGTTTTTGGGTTGTAAGATTCTTTGGCATGTAATTTCTCACCTAGAGTAGAATAATTGTATGTATGTTACTTCTTTAAAGAAAAGATTCAGTGATTCTATTAAAAAAATACGGGTTGTCTATAACAATAGCGGCGGCGTAATGTAAAGTGTGAAATAAATACTTTTGAAAGCATTCATTACTTTATATACTGAAATACGTTTTCTCAAAAGACCAGTTGGTAAAAATAAAAAATCTCTCATACTTTGGTTTGCATCAACAACCTATCAAAATGCAAGATATATGAGACTTTGCACAATAGGCATTTTGGTGGAAAGGAATTGGCAGCACAAAGGTGGGCGCATGAAATGGTGCATGTAAAGTGGAAAGTGCAGATGTCTTTAATTTTATAAAAAAATAAAGAGAAAAGGAAGTGAAAAGAAAAATAAATTCACAAACTTTTCCGATTGCTCATATATTTGAAATAACTCCTGGTTCGATGAACTTGTTCCAAGAACGACGTTAATTGCACCCATACTCATAATTCCTGCAGTTAATATAATAATGCATGACAATGTTGACATTCATATAAGACATGGTCACAGGAAGTATGGAATTGATGTCAACGATCCTGATTAGCACCACATATTTGGAAGTTTACCATAATAGAAATATTGTGATGTTTAAAGGAGGATAAATTTTAGATGAATGATTTGCATCAAGTAATTATAGCATTGTACAACAACAAATTGGCACATGCATAAGCATATTACTTCTTCTATGTCCTTTCCAAAAAAAACTGCACTTATATATTACTTGAAGATAAATTTTCTCATAGAACTCAAGACCACCTTCGCAAAATTTAACAATATAAACGGCTCATTGATAAATTTCTTTAGTTCAATTACTTATAGGAAAGCCAAAAATAATCTGCATGTTAGTTTTCAAGAAATGAAAAAAGAATTTAGGCACAAACCAAATACCAGTGGTAGGCTGGTAGCATTCAAGAAATATGAATTTCTTAGAAACCTGAACCAACTAATATAGGTTAACAAAACCTCAAGCTGGAAAAAATAGATTACAAAATGTTGAGGAGTTGGTTTATTGATCGATCAATCACCATGCTATGGGTATGTGAAAATGAAGATTTAGTCATCCAAACAGCATTATTTCTTCTGCATAAAACCGCATAAGCTCAAGTAATAAATACTTATTATTGAGAACTCAATTGTAAAAATTCAAACTAATGACTTGTACCCATAGTTGACAAAGTTTCAAGCATTGATTTTACTAAGGAACTTTTAATGTACCAACTGGTTGAATTAAAACTGTCAAATCGAACACAGTAACGAACAGATTGGGACTTCTAATTTTATTAAACACCAATACTTCAGATTAATAACAATATGATAAGAAAACATAAAAAATAAATCGAAGCATGTTAACAGTGGTTTTATTAGTTGAATTATGAGCATTGGGAAAGCATGATTTATCTTTTAATATACTACAGTGGTTTTATTAGTTGACGTGATAAATAAGGGCTATCATGTATGAGATTCCTCTTTATTAATCTTTGTCCTTATATTCAAAAGTTTAGGCAGCAACATAACTGGAGATGGGATCTCATAATAATACAAAGAGATTCAAGTGCTTATTAAGTAAAGTAAAGGTTATATTTTAGTCAAAAATCGATCCTAATTTATTAATCCAATTTTGTATTTTTTTATTTGTTATGCTAGTTATGTGTATATTTAACATTGTATTAGTTTTATAATCATGACTTACACATTATGCATTACTTTATTGAATATAATAGTATTGTCCAACATCAAATGAAATTATAACTAAGGCCTTATATGTTAATCCTTATCTAAGGAAAATTTAATCCAAATTTACTAAAAGAGCATGTACAATTTTTCCAACATCAATATCTATATCTTTAGACTATGCATGTAGATGCAATCAGATACTTTTCTCTCTGTATTTCTTTTATACCACTTGTGTTGTTGCTTCATTGACTATACTTTTAGAATTTGTGAACATACATTATTATGTAACCACTTATCATGTAGATTGCCTTCCCATCAATTCATCCTAATTTCTCCATTGAAGTTTGAATCATAGACAGCTTCCTATAATAACTATCGTCTTTACTACCAGTCAAACACTTCAACTTTGATTGATGGCCATCTCTAAGCTTTTCACAAATTTAGCATCAAAATAAGATGTAAAGATATTGAATGTGTAGTTTATTTAATTTCAATTTTCCATTTATCTGCTATAATTATGTTATGAATTTTACATATTCATTCTCCCTGATAAATCAATCCTAATAGATAATTTTGCTAAAAAGTTATAAAATATACCAAATAGAAATTTTATTTGAGCACAACGATGGCACAGTATATCTCACTCATCGAATCTCACTTGAATTCATCCTCGTATGTAAAATAAAAGATCCAACGACAACATATATTGTGTCAGTTTTAATTGTACATTCTTTGAATTCCATAGCACTTTGAACCTATTGTTAACTAAGCTAGTATTCCCAAAAATGATTATTAGGGGAAGAGAAAATGCATAGAAATAATCCAAAATCGGTCCATTCAATGCACATATGGAATAAATAATTAAATTCCAACAGTAAAGTTGACCCGTTATATTCTCTCGATAAAGTCCCTCCATAGATGCAAGAATAAGTATCGCATATGAAAATTTCAACCAATCACCATTTCAAATCATGATGAGGTGTGTATACAATTGCACATACATACATTCATGTTAAGATCTAATGAAAAGATTGGCTAAACTTTAAAATTAGGTGTTAGCTAAAGTTCTATTCTGTATAAGTTGCTAAGTTTTTTATATATGTGATTAAGTCATCTATTTATTCCTAGAAAATATTAACATTACACATGTTATGAATAATTTCATTGCACGCAATATGCAAACAAACTTTCACACCATAGACATTGTCTATTTGTCTAAGGTGGAATAAGACTCGAGCGATTATGCATCTTCTTTATTAGGAACATGAAAATTTAAGCCGAATTTGATGTGGCTTTATATCAATACATATGGTTACTTACATTATACAAAAAATCCCCATTATATAGATAATTGTTATGATAGAAACAAGAAACGAACAAGAAGAAAAACTAGCTTAAATGTAAACTTCAAGAGGTACAGGTTGAACACTCGGCTTGAAATTGAATATCCCAACATCACTGACCCCCAGCCAATCGACTAAATTAGTAGAGATGAGAGAATAGATTATCTAAGTTAGCACTTACATGTCATTAAAGAATCTAATGCAGATGATAGAACATATTATCTAAGCAGCACTTTTATGTCATTAAAGAATCCGATGCAACGTACAAAGTACAAACCGAAGATACCATCGATCATCATACAAACTGGAAATAGATATAAAATTCACCTTAAGCATGAAGTAAAAATGATTATTATTTGTAAGTTTATCATGAACTCTTGCATCATATGAAATCATATCGAAGTCAGAAATATATAAACTTAACACAGTTTCCCTCAACTGTATTGGATGTTTCAATACTGAACAAGCAATACACACACACACGATCCTCAAACTCAAAATCTTCATGTTCACATTTCAAACATCATCCACAAATCTCATTTATTTAGTAACAATATGTAATAAAGTAAACGGTCCTTGAAATATTATGCCCAGATGGTACAAGCTTGCAAGATGGAACACTTTCCCAGAAATAAATCAACCAAAATTGCATCTTTTGATTTTTAGTGTAAATTTATGCACAAACATGGATTTGTATAGTTGAAAAAAATTGTATTAAGAAGGAAAACACAACAAAACATACTTGCATTAACTCATGCTGGACCAAGAGATTGGACGAATTGAAGGAGTTCATGACGAGGTATGGGGATCGACAGTTAATGGGTTTGCGATGAGGTACGGGGATCAACAAAACACACACATAGTGCCTTAGTTTGGCCTCGGTTTCATAATGAGGTACGAGGACCAAGAGATTGGGTGAATTGAAGTCGGCATCGGTGTTGAAGTGGTTGAAGTCGGTGTTCGATATTGGGAAGTGGATGAAGTCACCGTTGATTTTAGGAAGTGGTTGAAATCGACGTTGATTTTGGCGAGGAAGAGAAAACCCTAAATTAAATTTTATGCGGCCGAAATATGTCTGGGAATAGATAAGCGTAAGAAGAGAACGCATATGTTTAAATTATAGAAGACTCCTCTATTTAATAAATTATTTATATTTTTACCAACTATGGTATAACTTATTTGTGTTGCAAAGTTTATTTAGAAAAGTATTTATTTTCACCAACACTTTTCAGGTATCCTAACATTTTTTTACTGTTAGTTGTTTGTAGCTTTTATAAGTGTTAGCAATTAACAGATATAAACTGTTGCAAAATCACTGATTTGGTGTAATGCATAATCATTTCTTTCGTTATCATCAAATTCATTATCATCACCTTCATCATCATCATTTTCAGCATCATCATTTTCTTCATTGTAGTTCTCATCACCATCATTTTCATCTACTTCTTCTTCATCGGAATCATTTTCTGCATCAATGCACTTGTCTTCTTTTTCAATCGCTTTCTTGCTTTCATCTACATGTTCTTCTATTAAATTTTGGCGACAGTATATAGATAATTTAAGGGATTGGGAATGGTGATGGAGAAAACGGTTCGCAAATTGGAGCTCGGAGGAGGAAGATATGGCGAAGAAGGTGGAGTGGTGCTGAAGCAACAGCGACAGGCGTTTGTTGCCTCAGGGTTTGGAACCCGAAAGTTGGGACAAACTTCTGTCACTTTTCAATAGACGTCTGAGGCTTCAGCGGATTTTTCCAGTGACCTATGACAGATGTCTGTCACTTTTGACCGACGTCTGAGGCTTCAGGGAAAATTTTCCCGAGACTTGGGACAGACGTCTGTCGCATTGTGACAGACTTTTGTGGCTACCACTGCCAGTTTTTTGCCCTGGGCCTGATATAAAGATTTGTGATATTCAAAGGGGTAATTCTGGAACTCTATCTAGGTCTTCTATTCTCCTATATAAGCTATTTTCTGGATTCAGATTAATAAGAGGAAAACAGATAATCAAGGCTTTTAGCGTCCACTGATTAGGGTTTTATCTAAAACCTAATTTTCTTCAATTCTCTTCTCCACAAATCAATTTTCTATTATAATTTTGATCATTTTAATCAATCTCTTATACTCTTCTCTTTCGTATTAATGAAAGCTCTCTCTTAAAGTGGATGTACACTAACAAGACGTTAAAGGAACTACTATAAGTCGATGTGTGATTTATTTTTCGTTATTGCTTCTATATTATATTGCTTATTTGGTGATTGTGATTGGTCTTGAATTGAGATTGAGATTGAGATATTGATTGGTTTTTTTGCACTTCTTACCACGATCTTGTTTTTCCGCTGTACTTTGGGGTTTTGATTTAAGTGGTTTCGAGTTAGAACTTCCCACAACATTTGGTATCAGAGCATTGGTGTTGTTAGGTGGTTGTAAAAATGTCGGAATCAGATAATACCTCAGGTAGTTCCTCAATGGGTAATCCAAGTGGAGTAGCGCCTTATGTACGTGATTCATATGCGGCTTCGGGATCACAATTGGTTATAGACAAGTGGAATGGCGATAATGATTTTGAAAAGTGGCAACGGAGGATGAAAGTGGTTCTGAGGATGAATCAGGTGCATTGGGTAGTGTTTGATACACATTTGTTGTTAGCGGACATCTAGGATGTTGAGAGAGAGGAAATGGAAGAGTGGGCATTCACTACACTTTAACTTGCTATGGGGGAGAATGTTATCTCTGAAATTAGTCGTGAGACTACCGCTAAGGGTATTTGGGACAAGTTGGAAGAGTTGTATATGAAGAAGTCACTAACTAATCGTTTGGTCTTTTTGCGAACGTTCTTCACCTATAAGATGAAGGAAGGTACTTCGCTAAAGTGCATTTGAATACTTTTGATGATTTGCTAACGAAGATGAAGGTGGTAGATTTGAAGATTGAGGAAGAGCAAAAGGCGATGATATTGTTGTGTTCGTTGCTGGACCGTTATATGGGTTTCTCAAATACTTTGATCTATAGTCGGGATACTTTGACACTAGATGATGTCAAAATAGGCCTTCTTAGCGTGAAGTTGAGGGATCAAATGAAGGAGTTGGATGATGGAAGTAATGGTGCTAGTAGTGGTCATGATTTATTTGTGGAGAAGGAGAGATATGTGAAGAAGGAGAACCGTGGGCGTTCTAAATCAAAGAACCCCGGTTGGAGAGGAAAGTTGAAGGAAAGAAAGGGCAAGTGCTATATTTGTGAGAAGCCCAGTCATTGGAAGAATGAGTGTCCGGACAACGAGAAGGAAAAGAAGGAAGTAGCATCCTCATCCGTAGTGGTGGAGAGTGGAGCTGGTGAGGGAGACGTAGATGTATTGTCAACGGTAGCATCGGATGTTTTGGGTAGCGAATAGGTGCTCGATTCAGGGGGCCTCTTATCATATGACACTGAATAGGAATTATTTTTCTTCTTATGTCGACAAAGAAGGAAATTCAACTGTTATGGGTAATGGTGCTATTTGCAAGTTGAAAGGCACTGGTTTCATGCAAATTCGGATGTTTGACGGAGTGGTTCGTACTCCTACTAATGTACGCTATGTTCCGGGACTTCAAAAGTCTCTTATCTCTTTGGGGCAGCTGGATTCTTTAGGTTGTAAGATCACTATTAGGAGTGATAGCTTGCGGGTTTCGAAGGGTGCGCTTATGGTGATGAAGGGTGCTAGGACTCATGGTGTTTATTTGCTTCAAAGAGTGACTGTAGAAGGTGAAACTTGTGTAGGAGTTGATAGTTCTTGTGGCTTGAATGCGACTAGGTTGTGGCATTTGAGGTTAGGTCATGTCTTGGAGAGGAGTTTGGATATTCTTCGAAAGAGGCAGATGATCGGTAGAGAGAGTTTCAACAAATTAGAGTTTTGCGAAGAATGTGTCATGGGGAAGCAAACTAAAGTATCATTCGGTGAAGGAAAACATGATTCGAGAAAGGTTCTTGAGTATGTTCACACGGATGTTTGGGAATCAGCACCGGTAGCTTCTTTAGGAGGAGTAAGGTATTATATTTCTTTTATTGATGACTTTTCTCGAAAGTTATGAGTGTATGTAATGAAGGCCAAGTCGGAGGCATTTGCAAAGTTCAAAGCATGGAAAGCTCTTGTTGAGAATGAAAATGGCAAGTCTTTGAAGGTTCTAAGGTCCGACAATGGTGGGGAGTATGTTTTCGGAGAATTCTTGGAGTTTTGCAAGCATCATGGTATTCGGTGGCATTTTACCACACTGGGAGATCTGTAGTCGAATGGTGTTGCGGAGAGGATGAACTGTACTATGCTTGAAAAAGCTCGATGCATGAGATTGATATCGGATTTGTCTAAGGGATTTTGGGCTGAAGCTTTGTCAACCGCAGTACATATTATTAATCGAATTATGTGCTCGGCTATTGGTAACAAAATTTCGAAGGAAGAGTGGAAGGGAAAAAGCATTGACTTGAGCTATCTTCGTGTAACATCCCCTATCTAGAAGCCCAAAGCTAAGCGATACAGATGTTGCAGTCATCTATAGTATTAACTTCCGGCAACTAAATACGGCTATGTTAATGGTATCTATAATATCATAAGCACTTGAATATGAAACAAACACAAATTTCAAAACAATATTTTCTTCATTACATTTAAAACAGATATTCCATATTCTTAATACATAATCCCAACACGTTCCCAAGCATAGATAAAATATACTTATTGCAAAGTACGCCGAGAGTGGTATATGAAGATACCCATTGGATGTCAGAGTCATATAATCATAATAAACTTAATACAAACACAGCGGAAATTCAATAAAACGTAAAACAAGATCTGCAACTCCTAAATAGCTATCTGTTTGCCTCCTGCATGCCTCCAGTAGCCTTATTAGTCATCCTACTAAAACCTGAAAAGACCTTAACCCCTCAGCCTACTCAAATTAATTTTGAGCACTAGAGAGTTTAAGGGGAAAACATAAACTTCGAGTCAGACATAAAGCTTGGTGTGAATAATACTATACATCCTGGTTTAATATGTTAAGTGAGACCACACCGCTTAGCGGAACAGGCATCCTCTCACTAACATCCTTTTAAAGCATATCTTTGAAAAACCTTTTCCTGCAACTAAAACTGGTTAAATACTGTAAAGCATCATTGTGTAAACATACATAGATATCAGGTAATAAATGAACTATATGTTCAAACACATAAGTTTTGTTTGGCTAACTTTTAACCTTTGGCTGACTCGGGCCTACCAGACAATATAATCAAAATTAACCTAACACCTGTTAGCTATTCTTCTTCTGGACTATCTATCCTTAACTATCCGTTAAATGCTTCACTTCTGGACGGTTTGTCCTTAACTTAATCATCTCACAGGTCTTCCTGATCCTAATGGTTTTTCGGGCTCTCCAATAACCTATATGTATACAAGCATATATTCCTTTCGGTGTGTAATCATAATTTTAGTCTACCTGTGACAAAGCCCTACACACTAGAATTTTGGACAACAATTAGCTGGGGCTATTAGCTAATATATAAGGCGCGACCTTATACTAGTCCTATCTGGTATTCTAATATCTGAGTCATTTTCACTTAGAGATTCCCCTCCCATAATTCTCCTTGAAAACATTTTCAAAATGATTTAAAACCTTTAAATCAAACTATTACAAGGAAATTATATAATCTTTATGCTTTACTCAAAATCACATTGTCATGTTATATATATAAATTCTTTACTCAAACTTTAGTTGAAGAAACACTTAAACATTTAAAAGTACCTCTTTCCAAACCTTTGAAAGCATCTCTTTCGAAACCAAGTAAAACACTTTAATTATCTAGGCCAAGAGGCCAAAACCTTACCTTTCGAAAACATACCTAAAACCTTTCGAAACCATTGAAATCATTCCTTTCGGAAGCAATAAAACTTTAGACATCCTACTTTAAAACATTTCCTTAGAAAAACCTTGGAAAACCTTCCATTTAAAACCTTTCGAAACCAATCAGAAAATAGAACCTTTCGACCTTGTCGGAAGCTACCTTTTGACTCTTTTGAAATCATTCATAAAATAAAACCATTCGAAGGCATTCAACTTCTGAAAACATAAACCTTTCGAAAACTCTTTGGGTTCAATTTAAAACAAGTGGAAAATCTTTTTTCAAAAACCTTTCGACTTCATTGGAAGCAACCTTTCGACTTTGTCGAATGCTCTGGTTCGAAAGCTTTAAAACATAACATTTAAAATAATAGGCCTCTGCCTTTAAAACAACTCCTTCGAAAGCTTTGGGTTATACTTCAATTAGAAAAACATGGGTAAATCATCTAAGTCGAAATCCCTCTTTCAAAAGCATGGAGAAGCGGCTTGTTTCAAAACAAGTAAACCTTTCGACTTTGTCGGAAGTTTTAAAACAAAATAATGATAAAGCGGCAGTAACCTTTCGACTTTGTCGAAATCTATGAATTTAGAATAACCTTTCGACTTTGTCGGAAGGTTTAAGACTTCATTTTAAATATTAGACCTGGTCGAAAGCAACCAAGTCGAAAGCTTTTCTTCGAAAGCAAGCAGGCGTTCTTTGGCTTATAAAACAAACATACTCCAACCTCTTTGGCTACTAACCATTCGACCAAGTACCCTTCGACTTTGTCCAATTCATTACGTACCAGGCAACCTGATACCATATACATTGGTTTGACCTTGTCGAAGGCTATAACCTTTTGACTTTGTCGAGAGGTTTGGATCGAAAGGTTTGATGCCAAAATGGCTGGAACATGCTAAAAGCATGATTTTCTTGTTTTTAACTTAAAAGAGATAACTTTTCAACTAACATGCCTTTGTTTGTCAAATTCTCATTGGTTAATAAAATACTTTTCAGAAAAGTGTTGCCACTAATTTCAAATTAAATAATGATTTTATTTTATAAAATGCCCCTTCACCTTAACAAAATATATAAAACATTTAAGTCTCATACCTTAACAATTTTATATATTCATCAAAACACTTAGGAAAAATCTGAGAAAATTCCAGAAAATCTATTTTAATACTTTTTTAAACATATAAAAATTTCAAACCCAAATAATAATTATTTTAGCCGTAAATAATTTATAACCCAATAAATCATTTTCTTCACTAGAATATTTATATAAAATCCACATTAATTCAGAAAATTATGAAAATTGGAACCAATCTCTAAAATATCATTTCTCGCCTATATTTAAATTTTCAAGGCATTTGGATGTCATTTAATAGGGTTTTCTTATCAAACATATCATAAAAACTAATATGAACATGCATAAGTCACCAACAAGCATATATATATATAACTTTAATTATCAAAACATGACATATACTTGCGAAAACATTTCAGATCTAATCTTGAAACTGAAAACCATAAGAAAATAGGATGTAGTAATTATTCACCATAGCTTTGAGATTAAAAGTTAGGAGATTTGATGTTGAATTAGTTGATTAACTTCCTTCTCTTGAATCCTAGCTTCAATCTTCTCTTGAAAATGAAAATGGTGGCCGGTCTTAGATGTTTTTAGTTTGCTAAAATGAAATGAACGTAAATTTCATTTCCTAACGGCTTAGGATATAAGTCTCTCCTATTTCCCATTTTGTCCTTACTCATTTTCTAACATATTTGTTTATGTTATCTCATTTGATTTATATTTAACATGGCACGACTACCCTTAGCTAACTCAAATCTCGACCCATTTATATTCATGTTATTTTATTTTATCTTTGCTAATTAAATATCCTAAAGGATGTTATAAAAATATGGGGTGTTACACTTCGTGTGTTTGGCTGTCCGGTTTATGTGCATGATCCGAGAAATGATAAGCTTGAACTTAGAGCTTTTAAGGAGATTTTGCTTGGTTATACAGATGGTGTAAAAGGATATAGGATTTGGAATCCGGAAACGAAGAAGGTTATGAATTCTCATCATGTTACTTTTGATGAGTCGGCGATGTTCAAGGAGAATGAGAGCTCATCGGATGTTTCGGATTTGGTTCATGATGAATCAAAGGAGAAGGAAGTTATTCCCATATTCTGTCCAAGGAGTAGAGAGAGTAGAGTAGTTGGAGATGCTTGCGAGGAGGTAGCGATTGATGTAACATCACATAGTCCATAGGGTTCCTCTAGTAGTGTTGGTGATGTGCATGATTCTAGAGAGGATTCGGTTCAAGGTGGAGCCGAAAGGAGTTTGGGTGATGGTATTGCTACTCGGGTTAGTCGTCGTACTATAAGGCCACCTAATAGATATGGTGATTGGAACTATCTTAACTTTTGTTATAATTTGGACTATGCTCTTCATGTAATCCAAGATGAGCCAATGGACCTTAATGACATCATGGAGTCGAGTGATAGTTCGAAGTGGATTTGTGCCATGAAGGAAGAGATGCAGTCGTTGATGAAGAATCAAACTTGGGATTTGGTTCCACTTCCTAAAGGAAACCGTGCTATTGGGTGCAAATGGATATTCAAGGTGAAGGACGATGGGGAGATACAAAGTTAGGCTAGTGGCTAAGGGGTTTGCACAAAGGAAGAGAAAGGAGTATGATCAGATATTCGCACCGGTTGTGCGCCATACCTCTATCCGGATATTACTTGCCATAGTTGCTATTCACGACTTGGAGTTGGAGCAACTTGATGTGAAAACCACATTCTTACATGGTGATTGGATGAAAACATTTACATGGAGCAACCGCAAGGGTTTGTTGTAGATGGTAAGTCAAATTTGGTTTGCAAGCTGAAGAAATCACTATATGGTTTAAAGCAATCATCTAGACAATGGTACAAGAGATTTGATCATTTTATGCTTGAAAATGATTTTGATAAAAGCATCAAGGATGCTTGTGTATATTTCAAGAAGTTGAAAATTGATTGTTGTGTGTATTTACTCTTGTATGTGGACGACATGCCCATTGCTTCTAAAGATAAGAATGTAATCAACAGGTTAAAACTAAGTTTGAAATCAGAGTTCGAAATGAAGAATCATAGAGAAGCAAGAAGGATATTGGGCATGGAAATAGAAAGAGATCGAAAGCGTTTTGAGTTGAAATTGACTCAAAAGGAGTAGATACAGAAAGTGCTTTGTCGGTTTAGCATGGAGAATGCAAAGGCGTCAAATGCACCTTTACCTTTGCATATGAAGTTTTTGAGTAAAGGATCACCTATCTTGGAGAAAGACAAAGCTTATATGGAAAAGGTGCCATATGCTAGTGCAGTTGGAAGTCTAATGTATGATATGGTGTGTACAAGGCCCGGTATTGCAAATGTCGTCGGGATGGTTAGTCGATATATGGCCAATCCGGGGAAATCGCATTGGAAAGTTGTGAAGCTTATATTGAGATCCCTTAGAGGTACATCATCTCATGGTCTTATTTTTTGCGGTAGCAAGGGGATGGATTGCAAGTTGGTTGGTTATTGTGATTCGGAGTACGCCGGTGATGGGGATCGAAGAAAATCAACTTTCGGATATGTCTTCACACTTGGTGGTAAGGCCATAAGTTGGAGATCGAGATTGCAGACCGTAGTTGCTTTATCCACTACGGAGGCGGAGTTGATAGCCGCGGTGGAGGCGGCAAAGGAGGCACTTTATTTGAAGCGATTGTTGTGTGACTTGGGATTCGAGCATGACAGCATCGATGTTAGATGTGATAACCAGAGTGCTATTTAGTTGGCAGAGAACTTGGCGTTTAGCTCACGGACTAAGCATATTGAAGTGGGAGAGTCATTTTTAGTAGCCATGGATGAGGATAAGCAAGTATACCTTCGGAAAGTGCACACAAAGAATACCGCGGCGGATATGTTCACTAAGGCATTGCCGGTTGGGAAGTTCGAGCATTGCTCGAATTTGATTCGCTTGGAGAAGTGCTAGGTGCCACGGGGTGGCACGGTTGAGGAAGAAGCTTGGTTTTGGATGAGGAAGAATATCGATGAGAGATTGTGGATCTATCCTCTTGATGAGTGCTAGTTTACACTCCTTAGCACTTTAGTCTTTGGTGAGATGGTTTAGGATTTGGATGGTTTCAACACTTCATTAGCGGGTGGGGGCTTTGCCTGAGCTCGTTGTTGGAGTGCAATGGGTGGTGAATTTGCCGGAGCTCATTGGGAAAGCGTTTACGTTTGGTTGAAGGTAGAAGAAGTGATAGTTAGAGCTATCGGTTGTTGTTGATGGTATGGTACCATTGGAGTTGGAGATGGATATAGTGTCGAGATGGAGTGTTAAATTTTGGCGACACTATATAGAGAATTGAAGAGGTCGGAAGTAGTTTGGTGACGGAGAAAACGGTTCGGAAATCAGAGCTCGGATGAGGAAGATATGGCGAAGAAGGTGGAGTGGTACTGAAGCAACAGCGATAGACGTCTGAGAGAAAGTGATAAACGTATGTCGTCTCAGGGTTTGGAACCCGATAGTTGGGACAGACGTCTGAGGCTTCAGCAGATTTTTCCAGTGACCTATGACAGACGTCTGTCACTTTCGATAGACGTTTGTCAATTTCGACAGACGTCTGAGGCTTCAGGAAAAATTTTCCCAAGACTTGGGACAGACATCTATCGCATTGTGACAGACGTCTGTGGCGACTTCTGCCGGTTTTTTGGCCTGGGCTTGATATGAAGATTTGTGATATTCGAAGGGCAATTCTGGAACTCTGCCTAGGTCTTTTTTTCTCCTATACAAGCTATTTTCTCGATTCAGATTAATAAGAGGAAAACAAATAATCAAGGGTTTTAGCCTCCACTAATTAGGGTATTATCTAAAACCTAATTTTCTTCAGTTCTCTTCTCCACAAATCAATTTTCTATTAGAGTTTTGATCATTGTAATCAATCTCTTGTACTCTTCTCTTTCGTATTAATAAAAGCCCTCTCTCAAAGTGGATGTACACTAACAAGACGTTAGTGGAACCATTATAAATCGCTGTGTGATTTATTTTTTGTTATTTCTTCTATATTATATTGCTTGTTTGGTGATTATGATTGGTCTTAAATTGAGGTTGAGATTGAGATATTGATTGGTTGTTCTTGCACTTCTTACCACGATCTTGTTTTTCCGCTCTGCTTTGGGGTTTTGATTTGAGTGATCTCGAGTTAGAATTTCCCACAACATCTTCTTTTTTTTCTTTGTTTTTTTTCATATTTTCATTCTCTTTTTTTAAAAGCTTATTTTCTTTTTCCAAGGAAGTATTTTCATTTTTAAGATTCTGCATTTGTAATTTTATGTCCTTCAGTTTTTTTTATGGTTTTTCCATATTTTTCGTCAATAACTGAAGATTTCCCCTTAGTTGATCTAATTTTATTTTAGCTCCTTTGTCTTTCTTTTATTTTATTTTCTTTTTTGCGAATTAGAAAATAAATATTTTACTTTTTTCATAATTAAAAAACCGAATGAGAAATATTTATCTTGCAATTATATATGAAACTAATTATTAACTTATCAAATTTCAGTTTGACAAATATTTGTCAGGAAAATATTTGGCGTGCAAATGTTGAGAGGCAAATGTTGCATCACTATAAAAAGATGTTATATATTAGACAATCAAACATCATTTATGGCAAATGTTGCCCGGCAAATATTTGCATGGCTAATATTTGTCATGCGCATGTCTAATATTTGTCTGGCAAATATTTGCTAGAAAATATTTGTCAATCAATTTAGTAAAGAATTTTAGAGTTATGTATTTCTAATTTGCTTTGAGTTGCTTCCTGCGGTGTCCATCTTGCAAAAGTTGGATCATTTTCTTGATAACTTTTTTCGAAGGTTTTATTTTCGTCATATCAGAGATCCAATACTACACACAAAGATAGTAGCTTTTAGTTTAGTTTATAACAGAAAGTATAAAAGACAAAATGAGTTATTTGAGTTTACCAATAGCAGAGTTACACAGATAAGTATTTTTCTTAAATTTTCTATATTTTTTCTCACTTGTTCAACCAGATGTTTTCTTGTAGTTGTTGGCCATGAAACATATTCACTCATTCAATCTGTATACGTATGGTAGCAGCACTAAAGGAAACACGGAGTTTGCATTAGAGAACAAGAATGTTGAAAGCAAATACATTATTTACCAACCTCACAAAATCAATTACGTTTTCTGTTTTTTGCATTTCAAAGCTTTCTCTAAGCTTGTTTCCATTTCTTTTGCTTTGATAATTTTTGAATCACCAAAATATTTTTGTTTGAATGTCTTCATTTCAGAATCCATATTGATTTCCTTTAAATGAGATGTTGTGTGATTAGTATGCCTCCATTTGAAAACCCAAAAATTATTGCTATATGACTTTCTTTTAAAATAATTTTCACAATTCCAAAATAAAAATAATTTTCTTCTATTAAAAATGAGTTTATGATCAAATCTATAGGAGATCCTTTTGATGTCTCCTCCGTTGTTATAGCTCAATCCAAAAATGAATTGATCATGTTGAAGAATGGAGTTAGCTTTAATTGTTTGCGCTTTTCTAGAATTAACATTTATTTTATTAAATTTTCTATTAATGCATGGAAGAGTTTAAGCTACTTATGTAGCTTTCTCTATGTTTTTTAGGTGTGTTTGATGCACTGCATTTCCTTGATGGCTGTAAGCTACTTATGTAGCTTTCTCCAATATATTTTTGCACTTCTTTTTTATGTTTTTAGGTGTTTTTGTTCCATGGCATTTCCTTGATGGTTGTTTTCTTTTGAGGATGCAAGAAAAACAAACTAATCACCATCTTGTCCAGATTCTGCAAATTCAAAAGATTTAGATTTTGGAGGTTTGTTTTCTTCAATTAATTCAACTTCATTTTTTTTTCTCAATTGCGGTACATATTTAGCTGGTGAGGTAGTCTTTTTTTTCGTTGCTGCGACTTTATCTCTTCTTTGGGTAACTATAAATGTTTTAATATTGTTTGGTGTCACATATATATATGACTAGCAAATATTGACATGACAACCCTTGCAGATATTTATAGTAAATATTTGATATTGTCTATTTTTCATGTAAATATGTACCGCAATTTCAACATACGGACAATCAAAACTATGCATGGCAAATATATGACATTCAAAGTATATGTAGGAAAAGTTTCCTAATATATGTATCAATTTCTAAAATAAATCGTTTATGACAAATATTTGTCATTCTCACTTCATCATCTGATTGTATAATGCAATTGGAATCTACCATCAATCAAAACCATGTTTGGCAAATATTTGACATTCTCGATATTTGCATTAAAAAATTTCTAATATATCTAGCAATTACTATAATAAATTGTTTACAACAAATATTTGTCATGCTCATTTTATCAGCTAATCGTATACTACAATTTCAACCTATCATCAATCAAAACTATGTACGATAAATATTTGACATTATCAGCATTTACAGTAAAAAAATTCTAATATATGTAGCAATTACTAAAAAAATTGTTTATGACAAATATATGCCATTCATCATCCGACTGTACATTACTATCAGAACCTACTATCAATTAAATCCATGTATGGGAAATATTTGACAATCTCGGTGTTTGCAATATAAGTTTTTTAATATATCTAGCAATTACTAACATAAATTGTTTATGACAAATATTTTGCTTTTTGTATTTCATGTAAATATGTATTACAATTTCAACTTATTATTAACCATTACCGTGTGTGGAAAACATTTGACATTATCTGTATTTATAATAATAAATTTGTAATATTTCAAGTAATTATTGACAAAAATTACTTATGAAAAATATTTGCCTGATAGATATTTATCATTCATAATTATTCATTTTATTGTATATTTATGGCAGCAACAATTTCACTCTATCATCAATTAAAATTATGCATGTCAAATATTTGTTATTATCAATTTTTACATTAAATTTTCACTTATATATCAAGCATTTATTAACCAAAATTATGCATGTCAAATATTTGTAATTATCAATTTTTACAGTAAAATTTCACTTATATATCAAGCATTTATTGACCAAAATTGTGCAGCTCAAATATTTGTTCAATTATGTAGTATTATTTCAATCAAAATTATACATATCAAGTATTTGTCATTACTAATATATACATTAAATTTTGGGTTTATATTATCTTTACTTCTTTGTCTTGACGATTTTCTTTTCGTATTATTATATGTCGTTTGTATTATTGTATGTCGTTCACAGTAGGAGTCGTTGGTTACTACCTTTAAACATTGAACATCGCCTTTTATGAATTTGCAAACTTATTTTTTTTGGGCAATTATGTTTTCTATTTCAATTTGTTCTTAATGTGACAGTTTCTTCGACTTGCTATTTGCGGATTAAGTTTGCAAATTGAGGTTTCTTTGATGGCAATTTATTTGACGGCGATTTAGGGAAGACGCTAAGTGTTTTAAAAAAAATTATAAAATCTTTTTTGATGGTTAATGCCAACACGTTTGGCTCGGTTGGTTGATAGCTCAGACTACGAGAATAAAGGCCACGAGTTCGATCATCGAGATCGACACTTGTTGGCATATATGAACCACTTTCAAAGAAAAATGAAGACGGTTAAAGGGTAATTTTGTAATTTTTGTTAAATAGTTTAAAAAATAAGATGTATTTTATAAGTTTTCATTGAAATGGCCCTGGGCTTAATTATTTTTAACTATAAGGATGAGGATCAAAATTTTCCTTTATTTTATTTCACAAAGTTCATGCACATTAAAGTCTGAATTCACTATATTTGATCGTTCATACACACCACAAACTAATAGGAAATAGTTACTCAACAAAAAACTACTCAACGGACTAGGCAAATACTGCATTTCAAATATTACATAAGCATATGTAAACAAAAAATAAACATACATTCGGTCTAGCTCTATACAAGAAAGCATACCTGATGCATGCTCCGGGAAAACAGTATGAACCTCCAGAAATTGATTTCATTCTTCCATTCTAAAACAATGATTATTCCTCAAATTTCTTACAATATCCGAGGGAGAGTTAAAATGTTTTAACTAATGAATTGAATAAATAAATAAATAAACCAAATCTGATGGCTCGCCATACCAAAAATGGATTTGCACAAGATTGCATTCGTGAGAAAATAATTCAATTAAAACTATATCAACAAGGAAGGCTACCGACTATCTTGCTAAGTTCATCGATAACCTTCTCCGGTCTAGCATAGTAACCAAGAAGGTAAATTGCATGATATTGAAGCCCCTTCCATTGAGAAATCAAAGCAAAATGCGGCCTCATATACTCCCTAGCAACAATTTCAAGAACTACAGTATCTGGCCTTGCAGCTACCAAATGAGTAAGACCAGCTCCATGAGCACCCACCACAACCGAAGCTTCCTGAATGGCCTGTAATTGCTCCTTAATGTGCATATGTGCAAACAAGCCATTGACCACTTTCAATTTGCATTTGGTGTATGCAGATGCCCAAATGTCAATGGCATCAAAAACCTCTTGTTCGTTGCTCAGCCTGGATTCCACTCTCCCATTGTGCCTTGGATGTGCTACGTAATTTTCACGTCTTATGAAAAGAATAGTGTGGTTTTTGAAAGGCTTTGATGGTGGATTTAGGAGGCCGAGAGATGAAGTTATCATTTCTCCAAATTCGTGTATCCTAGAAGTTTTGAGGTTGTCAGGGTGTTTCTGGAAGTGAATTGCTTGGGTGCCTTGGCAGGTGATGGGACGGTATAGGCCTTTGAATAAAGCTGTCTCGTAACCCAAGGGAGAAAGGATTACGTGTCGAAAGCAAACTGATCCTGGGAATTCTTTTGCGTATCTCACGCTTGAGAACATTGTTCTCCAAGTTTCTTCTAGCTGTGTCTGAGAATGAGGTATAAAAATGCACTAATGAACAGGTAACCATGGGAGATGAGGACAAAATTTTGATATAAGCATGTTAAGTTGAACTAGTTATCAGGGTAATCACTCACACACACACATATTTGAATTGTTTGGAAAGATATACTGGTCCAAATCATATTTGCTCCAGTCTATTTATCAGCTTAAATCAAAATATTCGTAGTTTCCGATCTCGTTTCATTTACAATCCATCTTTTTAACATTTCACCGAAAATCGAAACAGCACTGATCATCCGATCTAGTGACATGAATTGTTTTATATTGTTATTAATTGACAACTATAAATACTCATGATTATTATTTCCAAACTTAAATCCATAGCAAATTATGTAGAAATATGACTATAAACTGAAAATACAATTATAAAATAATTGAAATTTTAAATGATAACGTTGGAACAAAATTTTATGACAAAACAAAATATTATAGTAATTTGTGAGTTTTTATAAGTTATTAAATTAGTTAAGCTTAAAATGCTACAACTATGCTATGTAGACTACTATAATATGTTTGGAGTTGGAGGCAAAACATGCTGATTCAAGTGCATTTTATCTTCAATGGAGGTATGACAGAGGTAAAATATTTAACAATTTTTTAAAAAGCTTGCATTCGTAGCTGTTTCAGAAAACTAGTATTTTTATGTTTATTAATTAGGAAAACACAGTTCTTGATTGCGTTAATCACATAAGCAAATTAAAACAGATATAATTGGACAAATTTTAGTTTTAGACTCGAGAAAAAAAACATATTTCAACTTCAGGCCTTATTCAACACTTGTTACAAAAATAGACATTGTTTTCGTTATGTCAGCTGCTTATATTTGCGCTATTTAAAATTGCACAAGCACGCATTCTTTTTTTTTTTAAGTTTGTACTTGTGCATTTTCAAAATGTGCAATAAATTTGTACTTGCGCACATTAAAATTGCACAAGCACAAATTCTGACTTGGTGAAGCCCGAACTAATTTTGTAATAAGACTTGAGCCAAACCTAAAGTTAAATAGGTTTTTCTCTGAGCCTAAAACTAAAAATTGTCCTTGGATATAATTTGATCATCGAAAATTTAAATGGCCTTTGAGTTTTGGTGGAAACGGTAAATCCATGAAATGAAGCTGGAAACGCCTGTTTGAATCTAGCGGAAAAAGACACTAAAGCATGTATTTGTATGCTTTATTCACTAAAAATATTTAACTAGTGCAAATATTATTTGTTGCTCCAGTACATATTTCTTAAGTCCAAATTTAGTGTCTATTTTGTTAGTTATGTTAACTTATTGAAACATGTATATATCATAAATTCGTTGTTAATGTTACCATGAAAAAAACACTCAACCGAAACTACAATGCAAAGATCACAGTACATGTGGTATGTATTTTTCAAATTGTTTAGATATGTGTGGACTGTCAAATTGTGCTCTCTAAAAATGACTATTGCAGGGTGGATTCAAATTGGAGACAAAATGATAAACATCATAATAGACAATAACAAAGGGTTTGTATCATACCTTGCAATGCCCATCGACAAAAACCAAATGTGGTCGACGAGGTAATTTTGTGACTCTACAGGCAGCATAAGCACTATACCAATCTGTAACAGTGTGGAACAAATTTGCATACTCAAACCGTGTCACTAGTATTGTTGGTTCCTCAATCCACTGTAAATATACATAAATAATAAGTGCATGGTAAAGCATAATAATCCCAAACACAAAAGGGGATTTAGCCATCTCTTAAAAGAACACTCTAGATGTTTACACTCTATTCGCATAACTAAGAATCAGTAGATAAAGGTACTGTTTAGTTACATCAGAGATAAAACCGAACGGAATACAATTGGCTTAAAGGAAAGTGTAAACATGTCAAATCAAGTCAACTATATATGAGTATGAGGTTAAACAAATGCGAGCAATACAACTAAACTCTCAACTACTTGTAAACATCAAAGCTGGCTGCCTTATATAACGGCTAGGTTGCTCAAGAAAATAAGGGTCGTTTGGTTTATTTTGTATTTTATGTTTTGGTTTCAAAATTAATTATAAAATACGAAAAGAGTGGAGGGACAACAGAGGAGATGCAAGAAAGATAGAGTGGACGACGGAGGGGATAGAGGACAACTGAAAGATGAATTATTTTTCGTGCTTCCGTTATTTTTCAAAACAATAACACGAAAAAAAAATTGTTTTTTATTTTGTATGTTAACTTTGTTTTCTAAATTGGTCGTTTTTCCACAATATACATACACATTGCGCATTTTTGCATGAACGAAGACTCAAAACTAAAAACATTAATCCAACCGCGGCCTAACATTTTGCATCATTATTTTGAATGAACCATAAGCATCAGAAACATGCAAAATTTGAGATTCCTTTCGTTTGAAAACTGTACGTTACAATGGCTAGGTCCAACAGTGTTACCTAACGTTCCATTTTCTTTATACACTAGGGTGTGTCTGGATTTCAATCCCCTGCACTAATTAAATTATGAGAACATCTTGTAATTATTGACTTGTTAGCCCCTTGGTTAATTTGAGAAGGAACAATTTTTTGTTTATGACTTCTAAGTCAAGCTATTTTAAATAAGCTGTTACCAAATATCCTATAAATTACCCCATCTAAACAAACATAGAAAAATGATAAACTTTATCACTTGTTGCCAAAGCTTATACATAAACCATTATTAAACCCACGCAGAATAACTGCTCTGCACCAGAAAATAAAATAAATAATATACACACAAAAAGGAGAGAACTTGCTCACTTGATCACACTTCAAACTCCCAAACTCAACAACCCGAATGGAATCAATCAAGTTTCTCATAGCATGAACCTGAATTAACCCAACAGGCATAGTCCAATTCAAAAATGTTTCGTTCACTACTTTGCCCTTCTCATACTCACCCACTTTCCCCTCAATCTCAAAGGCCCCCTCTTCAAATTTCGGCAGCTCATCATCTTCATTTCTCCCAATCACGCTTTTCAATTCTTCCCCTCCTGGTGACATTGAAATGCGATCCGGGTGCATTCTAGCAATACCCAATTCCCAAATCGAGCTCGTTAAAGTTTCGCTGTAGTGGATTTTGATGAAGGGTTGGGTCATTTTAATAGGTTCGGATCCGAGGAGGTGGATCGTGCGTGAGAAACCGTGGCCGAAGTAGGACTCGCAGGAGAGAGGTGTCGGGTCCGGGGTCCACGGGAGGTAGGAGGGAAGGAAAGGCCATGGCTTTAGGTTTTCGTCAATTGTAGGGATATGGTTTGACGCAGAGGGAGGGGTGTACTGGTAGTTTTGTTGGTTAGGTTGTCGGAGGTGGAGGAAGAAGTAGACAGAGAGCGTGATGATGTTGAAGAATAAGAGGAAGATGAGAGTTTGATGAAGAATTAGTCGTTGTTTCCTTCTCATCTTTCGTATAGATTCATTTTTGGAATGTTGCTGGCTTTCCAAAACAGTACTTACACGTATGCAACGGAAAATGTATATCCTTTCCATCCGTCCGCAATTCCTCTTCTCTAATCATAGATAAAAGGGTCTGTACGTGAAAAAACATATGAAAACACAATTTGAAAAATTATTTTAACTGACAAAATTGAAAACAACTTGAAAAATATAAAAAGCTATCTCTTCCGTCCAATTGACTCTTTATTACTGACAAAATTGAAAACAAATTGAAAAATCATTTGGTTTGCACGCTGCAACCCAACGGACTCTATGATGTTTGCCTTGCCAAAGAAAATTAGCACATTGTTCAATTTTATTCAGCGTTGTTTTGGGTATCTGACATTTTCGCATCCAGAAGTGAATAATTGGAAAGATATATGATTTGATTAACTCCACTCTACTACTTGTACTGAAGAATTTGCTACTCCATGAGTCTATGTCAACTATTAATGTTGTCCAGTAGCTTCTCAAAATTAATCGAATTTAGTTTGTTTGCTAATAGTGGGATGCCAAAATACTTGATTGCTAGATTTTCACTTTGTACCCTTAAGTCCTATAATATTTGATTTTCACCTTTTTCAAAAAAATATTTTGTTTTACTTGTCGAGGTTTTTAGACTAGGAGAAAAAATTGAAGAAAAATTTAGTTTCAGGGACAATAAGTTTGCTTTTTAGGCTAAATGATGTTTTTTAGTGTAAATAACGGAATGATAGTTGTAACTATCATTTTCTGTTTACACTAAAAAGTGTCATTCAAACTAAAAAGCAAACTTGTTGTACTTGAGAATAATTTTTTTTACAACTTCTCCCCTGTACCTATTTTCATGTTACTTGTCTATACTACCAGATTTGCATATGATTTAAGTTCATTAAAGGCATGTTTAACTGAAATTATAACTAACAAATTTCCTTAGAAAAAATCAACAAAACATCGGCAAGATCGAGCAGTTTAATAATGGGGTTAAGTTGTATATTGGGTTGATGTTTTCTTGTTAATGCTCACCTTCCTTTTTTATTGATAAAACCTCCGTAGCAATTGCAAATAAGTAAGGGGAATGTGGATCCTTTTGTTGGAACATAGTCAGCCCTAAGTGGAAAAAATGGATAATTTATAAAAATAAATTATCATTTTTGATCTTTATTTAACCTATAAAGTCTAATTCATTTAGAAGTTTTCTAAATTAATTTTAAAAAGAATCATTATTTTTTTTAGTTTTATAAATAAAGTTTTACTTTATATTATTTTGTATTATGTTTCAATATGTGTATCATATACATGTGTATATTGCACGTGCAATATAATAAAGTGTGCATGGTTTGACATGTCCGTGTATAAGTGTAGGGATTTATACTATAAAGAATATGTTAATCCTTTTAGTATTCCATGTGATATCTAAATGAATAACACACACACATAAAATTATACATTTGTAAAATGCAATCATTATATAAATATATGGAAATAATAATTTATATAAAACATTTAAGATGCATATGTACAAATGTTCATTTATATTAAATAACAAAATCATTTAATAATTAATATAAAATAATTGTAAAATTTATTTTTAATTGCTACTACAAAACCGAAAATAAAATTAATTTTTTATTTTAATTAATAAATAATTATAAATATAAAACATATATATATATATATATATATGTAATTTTTATATAATTGGTGCTAGATGACTTGGAGCTCACGGCTGTTATCCCTCCTTTTGGTAAGGCCGTGACACCAAGGAATTGATTGGAAATCAAAGGATAGTTCGTCCCGAAGATCGGTTGTGCACAGGTTTACTATGGATACTGGTAAATTTTGCCCGAGTCCGGATCAATCTACAGCCGATATGGTACAATAAGTAAAGCTATGAAAGTCAACATTCCGAATTTCAAGTCAATCGGAGTTCGTATGCTCAAGATATTGATCGATCAAGGTCAAGGGAATCAACACCATTTGTATCCATCGAATGTGCATTGCTCCGTATCCATCAAGCTCACCCTACTTCGTATCCATCATGGTTAACAACAGTTCGTATCCATCAAGTAGCACTGGTTCGTATCCATTAAAGAACACCACTTTGTAACCATCACGTCAGCCCTGTTTCGTATCCATCACGTCTGCCCCCTTTCGTATCCATCACCTGAGAACATTTCGTATCGCTTCCCCTCGTACCCAATTCGTATCGACCACAAACAATCGATACAAAACAACACACAAATAGGCCTCGATACGTATCGATCGTCAATCGATACGAAAGGCTTGGGCCTATATCGATACGAATGGGAGTATAAGCGGTCGATACAAAGTGGTCTCAAGCATCGATACGAAACTATCGATACGAAAGGAATATGTTTGGTCGATACGAACAAGAACACGTTCAAGTGAAAGACTCGGTCAATCGGCATGAAAAGTGGATCGATCCTAAAATATAGCGCCACGTCATCTGATTGGCACGTGTCAAAATCGATACGAAACAAGCGATGCAAATCGTATCGATACGAGCTCGATGGTACATTGAAAAAGCAAACTTGTATCAACCATAACTCAAAATCTACAAGCCCAAATGCCACCAAATTTTCACAGGAGCTTGCGTACTACCTCAAGAGTGTTCATGATCGATCTCAGCCCAAAAGGACCAAATTTAGATCGATAAGAATTTCATGCGTATCGATCATGGATCGATCCCAAACGTCCAGGGATCGATCACGTGGGCCCACCCACGTGAGAGAAGGAGTCTTCTGAAGTTTGAGACAGATATTCTCAGCCTACACCTATAAATAGCAGTCCAACGCCTTTGAAAAATGGACTTTTTGACTCCGGAATGCTGATACTCTACTGAAATCTTCATTGTACCTCGAGTGTTCTGTTGCAAACAATTGTAATCAACGAGAGTTATTAATAAACAACAAACTTTCTATAGTGGACGTAGGCTACAACGCTGAACCACTCTAAATCTCTGTGTTTTCTGTTTATCTGTCTTTGGTGTGTTTGTTAGATCTACCTCATTTCCCATTTCTATTCTTCACTTTAATCTCTTCAAACACGCCCGAAGAGTGTTGTGTCCAATTTTGGTACAAACACTTCAGTGTTTTCATTGAGAAAACCCAGCTTTTCTCCTGCTCTTTGGATCTACTACCATCATTGGATTGCAAGAATCTAAGGGGAAGATCCAGATCTCACATCTAGTAGTTCTTCCATCATATTCAGATTGCATCAAATCTAGGAGAGAGCTACATCATTCACCATGGTTACTACAAGGACTGCCTCAACCACTGTAGATCAAGAAGGAAGAGATAGACAGAACCCTGCGCAGCTACCCGCCACAGGCCATAACTCAGCTGGACCTTCAGATCCATAAGGCCCTGTCACCAGGGAGGAGTTCCAGATGTTGATGCAAGAACTGACCCAAAGCCACCAGCAGCTTACCCAGCAGATCCGTGCCAACACGGAGTTGACCAACCGACTGAATCAGGAAAGACGAAGGAGATCCAGGAGGGATCAAGCTTCCTACTCATCCACCGAGAGCTCAGCTTCCTCTGATTACCATCACAGATCCACACGTCCACAACTTGTTGGAAGCTTCGCGCAAGCTCCCCGACATCAGCGCACTCTGAATCTTGGACAAGCAGGACCTAGTCCATCTACGAGCCACCAGGTAGGACTCTCCTCCTGGGGAGGGACAATTCCTTATCACATTACTGATAATTGTGTTTCCTCCGCCGTCGACCTGGAAGCTGACATTCGAGACCGAATAGATTCAAACCTTCGTCAACGTGATCGTACTCCTGAACCCTCTGTGCCTGAAGACCTGGAGCCAAGGAGGCAAGGTATGGACCGTCGACCGTGCCCAGGCAATCCTCACATTGTGGAACCTGACCGCACCTTGGCCCAGCATGCTCAGAATGTCCAAATGCCAGACATCCCGACCATGATTCGTGAAAGTCAAGGCCTCTCCAATGACGACTGGGGAATCTCCCGGAGTTAAACACCCTTCACTAATGACATCCTTTATGCTGAACCACCTCGCCGATTCAAAATGCCAACTTTACCTGTTTATGAAGGGTGTTCAAACCCTAACCAACACATTTTGAAGTATGAATGGATGATGAATGCTGCACGAGCTAATGATGCGATCAAGTGTCGAAGTTTTCCAATCTCCTTAGGGGGCATCATGACTATTTGGTTTACTCACTTGCCACCTTGATCCATTTCATGCTTTGATCAGTTGGCTATGAAATTCGTCGAACAGTTTCGTATGCACGTCACAAGACCTAAGGATGTTAACACCTTATCCAGTGTCACTCAGGCTCCGAGAGAGACGCTCAGACATTATCCAGAAAGATTCCATGCCACTTATGCGGAGACTAGTAACCCTAATGATAATTCCATATTGATGGCGCTGACTAAAGAAATCGATCCTGATTCCGAATTTGGCAACTGGTTGGCTGGGAAACCCCCTGCGTTGCTAGACCGTTTCTACTCTAAAGCGGCACAGTTCTTAAGAAGAGAAGATGCTAAACAATCCAGGAAGAAGGATGACGTGGGGCCCAGCGTGAAAGGCGTTCAAATTAACGTCGCTGTGAAGCAAATCGATGAAAGTTCCAGTAAAGTGCAGTTAAATATACAGAATAAGCAGAATCGGCAGAAAGGCGATGGAAGTCAGGGTAAGAAGTAGGATCAAAATCACAGACTGCGATGCAGACCTCCCATGTTTGACACCTACACTCCTTTGAATACGTCACTGGAGAACGTTTATTTGCAGACCTGTAATACTGGCCAATATAAGAAGCCTGCTCCGAAGCAGTCGTTTGAAAAGCAGATTCAATCTAGGAAATTCTATAGATTCCATGATTGCTATGGTCACAACACCAATGAATGTCGCCATTTACAGGATATGATTGAGAAGCTAACCCGCGAGAGGAAGTTGGAACAATTCGTCCGGGCACCGGGCACCGCAGGCTGGAGGTGCGGGCCATCAAATCAGAATCAAGTACAGAATCAGGCTAGACCGGAGGAACCCGCGCATACTAGTGGGAGGTTGGTTATTAACACAGTTAGTGGTGGTCCTCATCCAGCGGATCAGAGCTGGGGGGAAATGGAGTCGTATGTCAATTCGGTTAGACATGCGAGCTTTGAACGTTGTAGTAATTTAGACAATGGGGCTTCGACTAAATAACAAAAGACGATGACAGACGACATCGTTTTCCGAGACAGAGATTCCGATAGAGTCGCAGCCCCCACCATTGATCCACTAGTCATATCAGCTCAGATAGGTCCTGCTTGGATGAAGAGGATCTTAGTGGACAGTGGAAGCTCTGTGAATATTCTTTTCAAGCGAGCGTATGATCAAATGAAAATGGAAGCAAAGGACTTAAAGATGTGTCAGTCTGGTATACATGGCTTCAATGGTAGTGCAACTATACCCATTGGGATGGTAGAATTACTAGTGGAGTTAGGAATCGGAGAGCGCCGGAGAGTCCAGATGTTACAGTTCATTGTGTTGGATATTAATTCACCGTATAATGCTTTCCTGGACCGACCGACCCTAGCTGAATTTAGGTCAGCTATTGCCTCTTGGTGTTTAATTTTGAAATTCCCCACTAACAATGGGGTTGGAGTTGTTTAGGGAGATCAGGCGGCTGGACGTGCCTGTTATGTTGCTGAGTTGCGGGAGGCGCAGCGGAAGGAGAAGGGCAAGGACGTAGAGGAATCTCTCTGCGTTCGTTATACCGACAATTGACAACTAACGCCTGGGCTAGGCCTGGGCGCCACAACCAGTTCCTAAAGGATCTAGATCCACGAGATGATGATAGTGAAGAGGAAGTCAAGGATAATCAGGCTTCCCCGGCAGAGCTGACGATCGATGTTCCAATCGATGATGATGACAACTCCAAAATGATAAAGATCAGGTCTCAGCTAAGCCAACAGATGAAAGAGGAATTGGTTGAATTTATCCGGGAAAACCTCAATGTGTTTGCTTGGACGCACTCAGATATGTGTGGGATCTTGCCGGACATCGCAAGCCACATATTGAACATTGACCCACGACATGTCCCGGTCAAGCAGAAGAGGCGTAGTATGGAACAAAAGAGATCTGCCACCCTTAAGGAAGAGGTGGATAAAATCAAGTCGAATGGGTTTATCCCAGATGCATTATATCCAGAGTGGGTATCCAACCCGGTGCTTGTCAGAAAACCAAACAGGAAATGGAGAACTTGTGTAGACTACTCAGATTTGAATAAAGCTTGTCCTCGAGATAGTTTTCCACTTCCCTGGATTGATCAGCTTGTAGACACAATGGCCGGACACGAGCTCTTATCTTTCATGGACGCATATTCCGGCTATAATCAGATACCGATGAACCTACCTGATCAGGAGCATACCAGCTTTTTCACCGATCTTGGACTCTATTGTTACAAATTGATGCCGTTTGGACTTAAGAACGCTAGGGCGACCTATCAAAGACTTGTCAATCGAATGTTTGCTAGCCAGATCGGGAAAACTATGGAGTTGTATGTGGACGGTATGCTTGTAAAGTCGCGACTCTCCATCAATCATGTCAAAGACCTGGAAACAATGTTTAACATCCTCCGAGAGTACCAAATGAAGCTCAACCCATTGAAGTGTCACTTCAGAGTCGCATCCGGAAAGTTTCTTGGATTCATTGTCAATGCTCGAGGAATTGAAGCCAATCCCGAGAAAATCTGGGCGATTCGGAATCTCGAGACCTCGAGAATAATAAAGCAAGTACAGAGCCTCAACGGGAAGGTAGTAGCGTTGAGCAGATTCATCTTCAAATCCACCGACAAGTGCATTCCCTTCTTTGATCTGATCATGAAAGGAAATCAGAACTTTGAATGGATTGAGGAGTGTGAAGGCGCATTCCGAGCATTGGTTCAACACCTAGCTACGCCACCTATTCTGTCAAAGCTGATTGATCATGGGAGACTATACATCTATCTGGCAGTGTCAGAGAATGCAATCAGTGCTGCATTAATTCGGGAAGAGGATCGGATACAACGACTAGTCTATTACATTAGAAAACGATTGACCGGAGCAGAGAGAAACTATCCGAAGTTGGAAAAGCTAGCCTACTGTCTCGTCATTGCCTTGAGAAAGCTTCGTCCCTACTTTCAGGCTCATCATATCACAGCCTACACCCACCAGCTGTTACGACAGGTCCTTACATGGCCTGAGACTTCTGGTAGGTTGCTAACATGGAACATCGAGTTGAGTCGGTTTGATATTGCTTACACGCCAAGGCGGGCTATTCAAGAACAAGTTCTGGTGGATTTCATTGCTGAATTCACTATACCAGAGGACTTGCCCGAAATCAGTGAATCTCCCAAATATATATGGAAGCTATACACAGATGGTGCACCAAACGACCATTGCTCAAGCGCCGGGGTTGTACTTGAAACCTTAGAAGGTCGATCTGTATGTTATGCTTTGAAGTTTGATTTCCGTGCAACCAATAACAAGGCAAAATATGAAGCTTTACTTGCCGGACTCAGACTCGCCAGAGACTTGAGAATTATTGCTGTGGAGATTTACTACGATTCGCAATTGGTCATATGTCAAGTTCTGGGAGAATACCAAGCTAAAGATCGAAGGTTGGCTGCTTATCTTGCTCGGGTCCAGGAAGTGTTGAATCAGTTCGATTATTATGCCATCTATTGCATACCTCGAGAGCATAACTAAAAGGCCAATTCTCTGGCAAAATTGGCCAGCACCGATGAAGCACAGCAAATGGGACTCGTCCCTGTTGAGACACTTACCTCTCCGAGTATCAATCAGATGGGGATAGACCGGGTGCATGAAGCCACCCGAGAAGGAGTCATGGATGACCCCGTTCAAAAATTATCTCAGGCATGGAACCCTGCCTGAGCGTAGGAGTGAGAAAAGGCAAGTTCTCTAGAAAGCTTCACGATTCATTATTTAGAATGGATTCATGTACAGAAGAGGATACTCCATTCCTTTACTCCGGTGTATCGCCCACGACGAAATCAAACGAGTGTTACACGATGTGCATGAAGGAGAGTGCGACGATCACACTGAGGGGTAGGCCCTTGGTAAGAAGATACTCCGATATGGGTATTATTGGCCAACTATGAATCGGGACGCATTAGACTATGCCAAGAGATGTGACAGATGTCATAAATATGCTCGTATACCAAGAGCCTCGCCTACTGAAATTACTCAAATGGTCAGTCAATGGCCGTTCGCCACGTAGGGCATCGGTATAATTGGATCTTTACCTCTGGCTAAAGGTGGTGCAAAGTATGCCATCGTTGCAGTTGGCTGCTTTACCAAATGGGCAGAGGCTGAGCCCCTTGCCACTATCACGACGAAGAAAGTAATCAACTTTGTTGTCTGAAACATCATCTGTCGATTTGGACTCCCACATACCATTATCACTGACAACGAAGCCCAATTCGACAGTATCGAGTTCAAGAACTTCTATCAACGTTTTCATATTCAGAAGAAGTTCTCGGCGGTTGCTCACCCTCAAGCGAATGGACAGGTCGAAGCTGTTAATAAAGTTATCAAATCCATTCTGAAGAAGCGACTGGAGATGGCCGGGGGCAAATGGGTCGATGATATTCCCATGGCCCTATGGGCATACCGAACTACCCACAAGTCTGCAACCGGCCACACTCCATTTTCACTTTCCTACGGCTCAGAAGCCGTCATTACGGTCGACTTAAAAGTACCTTCTCATCGTGTGACTTACTATGATCCGAAGACAAACGCCATATTGCTTGCCGAATCTCTGGACTTATTAGATGAGAAGCGTGAAGAGGCTGATTTGAGGGCAGTTGCGCACCGAAGTTGAGTCGCCCAATTATACAATGCTAAGGTCCGACCTAGAACCTTTGAACTTGGCGATCTCTTGCTCAAGAGAATCTATCCAGTCCCTTCGCACATGAAGCCAACATGGGAAGTGCCGTATGTTATTGAACGGAGACTTGAAGACGGCACATTCAAATTATCGACTGTTGATGGTCTCATTTTGCCGAGAGCTTGGAACAGTGAGAGTCTCCATCGCTACTATACATAACAGGCTTTGTTTATTCATTTAGTCCACTTTTCATTTGCAATTTGTTTATGCATTTCGAAATTTGAACTTGTAATAAGGCAACTGACTTTGCCGTACTTTCTTATTTCAGCAATAAAATGCAATCTCTTCGAGCCAAAGTAGTGATTCTTGAAATGCGTCATGCGACCATCACAATGCACAAAGAGCTAAGTTCCATCCCATGGTGGGACTTATTCAAATAGGGAGTGGCTGTGATACGACCGGTCACTCGCTAAGTGAAACTCAAGTTCGGGGGCAAGCTATCACACTAAAGCCAAAAAGGATTGATACACGACAATCCTCTAACTAACTCCGGTTCCCAGAGTGCGAGTTGGAGTATAAACTTACAAACGTGGGTTCGAGGAGGGTGGATGTCCACCCACGACTTCGCCCATGTGCAATCTAAGCTCAAGGAGGATGGATGCATCCATCTAACGACCTCTCCTTTCATACTCATAAGCTCGAGGAGGATGGATCCATCCATCTATGACTTCGCTTGTTTACTCAGGGTGGATGTGACCCGACCATCCATGATCCTGATCAGTTTATCGTTCCCAGAGTGCGAACGAGATCTCAAAACTCAAAACAGATGTGATTGACCGTTTGTTAACTAACTCCAGATTCCCAGAGCGTGAACTGGAGTATAAACATTAATTGGGTGTGACTGACCACCCACAACTAACTCTAAGTCCCCAGAGCGCGGACTGGAGTATAAACACAAGTTGGGTGTAACTGACTGCCCACAACTAACTCTAAGTCCCCAGAGAGTGGACTAGGGTATGAAAACAAATTGGGTGTGACTGACCACCCATGAATCGATCTAAATCCCATGAGCGTGGACATATCTTTGAACATTAAGCAGGCATGACCGACCGCCAGCATACAAGTTCAATCCCCAGAGTGTGGATGCGATTGTCAATACATGAGCGAGTGTGATCCGACTACTCGAACTCATCTCACAACAACCTAGTTCCGACTGAGTCAAATTAAAAGTGTCGAAGATGAAAAGCAATCATCATTCAACCACTTCAATTCATCCCTAGGACTGGGGGCATAACTCGAGCACTAGCTACCAGTTAAGATGGTACAACATTAGGACTCGACTTAACGTTTGGTTACGGCTCGAAGCCATGACTCCGGGACTTAACTGCCGAACACAAGTCCTGTCCGAAGATTAAAGCTTCACAAGTGTATTGAATAAAAATTCAAGTGCTGAAACACTTAAGCAAATAAACTCGGATTTATGCTAAAAACAAAAGGAGACTTTATTTCAACTATTCTTTGGAAACAAAATAAGAAGAAAAAAAGCTTATTCCAAAAATTCCTACTAGTACGGGCCGAACCCGCATCTATACACGGCCTACTGAAAGAAAAGGAGGAATTCCTACTTATATACCAAAAAGGGACACAAAGAGACATGCCTACTCCTTATGTTTCTTCTTCTTCTTCCCCTTTGGCATCGATCTGGAGCTACCGCTGTAGTGCCGTTTCGAACTCTTTCCTTTACTCGGCTTATCCCCGGCCGAGGGAAGAATTGTAGTCTCCTCCTCCAAACTCACGGAAATTAGAACGTTTTCGGAATGCGTGGTCGGAGGGACGGGGGAACTTTCTATATGAGAAGACACAGGGGGTACACCTGTGATGATGATTGTACCACCCGGAGAGATCATGCGTAAAGGGGCTGGACCAGGACCTGCCATTCCACCTCCAATACTGCTACCCAGCGCGACACTTGCCATTTTAGCCCTGATCTCTACTGTTATCGCCTCATCATGAGCTGCTTGAGTATCCACTGGGATGCTGGTAGTTGAGGCCAAAGAACTGGCTGTGAACGCACTTTCGCCCATGACAAATGGCAAGTCAGTAAGTGGATCGCTCTATGGGCCGAGGAGTTCTTCCACCATTTGTTCGTTGAAGATAAAAGAACTCTCATGAACTTCCCCGGTCAAAGTGGCAGCTGTAGTGGTCGTCGCCTCTGTTATGATGGCCTCTTACTCTTGAGGCCGCTCTTGGGTTGCAGGGTGCCCGGCCGGTGCAGCTCCTATAACTGAATGGAGATAAGAAAAAATATTAGTGACTTCTTATGATAACACTCCAGACTTTGAATAAATTCGAGAAGTGTTCAGAATACCTTCCTTGGGTTGGCTCGCAGGTGGGGCCGGGACTCCTTTGGAAATGTGCTCGCGAGCCGAAGACAATTGCGGTTGATCGGGATCGTAAGCAGGAACAGGTGGAGGATCGACTGCAGGGGTAAGTTCAGGTTGGGTTGGCATGGGAATTTCAGAACTTGTGACATGATGCTCAACACCAGAACCATCTCCGACCTCCGGATGCTAAGTGACGAGTTTCTCTTTTTCAAATGTAATAATGGCCTCATGGAGAACCCTCCTCTCATCTTTGACCAACAACTGGTTCTCCAGTTCAGACTCATCAATAGATGTAGTGTGGTGTTCAGCCTTCTCATCATCCACTAAGCGGCGCCAGGCATTATGCAAATGGGTCGAATATTCATCAAGCCAGCTCAGACTGCGGTATTCTATGACATTGGCGTTATAAGTGATCAGAAGGTCTTCCATATCGCCTTCTAACCTGGCCTCCACTGCTCTGACTTCAGCTTCAATTATAGCCTTAGCTTCCTGAACTTTTAGAACTACCACATCCCGCTCTCCCTTAAGCTCCACAGTCTGATCACATGCCTCCTGAGCAGCCTTATTAGCATCGTCCCTTTCTTTGACGACCTCAGTGTACTTAGCTTTAAGCTCATTAAGCTTTTTGAGCGCATTGTCTCTTTTAGCTGTGACGATGGCATTTTTGTGGCTCATATCGTCGACCAGTTTCAAGTGCTCTTGCCTCATTTGCTCTATTTTCTTGTTGGCCTCATCGACTTTTTTCAAGGCCACCATTTCTGAATTCCTCAAAGTGTCGTTCTCATTAGTGAGCACTTGAACTATCTGATCCTTATGAGCAAAATCTTTTTGCAGCTATCCAATTGTCTTAGCTCGATCGAATGCCACTACTAAGGCCTTTTCTGCAGTTTTTTTTCCATTCACGGTATTGGATGTAAGCGTCATACACATAGTCGTGCACTATTTTCTCCGCCCCTTCTGGAAACAACCTCAAGTTTGGGGGAAGTGAAAGCCGTCAAAGAAAATATTAGGGAAATCTTCCTTTAACTTGGCTATTCGGGCAGCTCCCTCCCCTGTAAGCTTTGTAGCCGTGGATGTAGTGATAATAGGAGCGTCTGCCCTAGTTCTGTAGCACTGCTCACCAGGCCTTGAAGTTTGTGGAGGCGCTGGATGGCGTAAAGTTTCAGCAGTGTGTGTTCCAGAACTGGAGGGTGGTAAGGGGACTCTAGGTGGAGGAGAGCATGATTAGGAGAGGCGCCTATCTCGCCACTCTCTTTCCCTCTCTCTCTCTCTCCCCCTATCATAGCGATCCCTATCTTGACTAGAGTAGCGGCGATCGTAATCGAACTCGTGCCTGCGAGACTCTCGGTATGAACTGGAAGATTGACGTGCGGCACGAAGGCTACTGATCATGGATCCTTTCTTCGACATTGTATCTGTAAAGTGAAAAGAGAAACAGAGTTAGTTATCTCCGTAGATTGAACAGCTCGTGAATATTAGTTACGTGGTGCCGTGAAGTGTGTGCATGCATGTGTAAACCCCGCAACCAACCGGGTGTAGCAGCTGTACTTGGAGAGGTTGGCTCTCCTAAATCTAAGGCACTTTGAAGCCCCTCTAATCCAGTATCTTGGTGAAGAGACACATCATCCGAAATGGGAATATCTGCAAGTCCCTCGAAAAGACTCTCTATTTGTGAAGAGGGAGCCTCTGAAATTACAACAGCCGCTGCTGGCAAAGACATCACAACAGACTTGCGTCTCGGAGCTTTATGGGCAGCAGTCTTGCCTCTCCTTATCCTCTCCGAATGCCGATGACTTTGTGAAGGCCTGGGTACGGGCTCGTCTCCAGCGGGCATATTCTCATCGTCACCTTGCTCAGTGATCATGATTCCAGGAACTCTCCTTCTGACTTGCCTCACTGGAGCTGTCCTGAGAAATCCTTCAAGCCCAATGCTTTGATCTCTATCGATTAGCCCAATGGCCCTCAGATTTTCATCAGTGAGGACCTTATCGATCTCTTTGCGTTCGGAAGGCACCTCTTGAAGAACTCTTAAAATCTCCTTAAACTTAGCCCCTTTGGGTCGCGGAATCAAAGCTGTGAAAGAAAAGAAGTGTTAAACTTTGAAATCGAGTACTATTATCAAGTTAATCGACATAGAAGTTGAAGCACTTACGTCTGGCTAGCCACCGTCTGGCAAAACTCGATGGGCATCGAACGTAGAACCATTCGGTCTTGAAATAACTCAGCTTGGTCTAGGCTCCGATCATGACTTGACAGTTCCTGACTGCCTCTAAGAAAGTAAAGGATGGGTTATCTCCTCGGCTCTTTATATTGAACAAGTATCTGACTTCCTCTAGAGTTGGGGGTCGGAAGAGATGCTCCATGAAGACGATGAATAGGCTATTCAGCAAGGCAAACCCATTCGGGTGCAGCTGTGATGGGGAAATCTTTAAATAGAATAACACTTCCCGGATGTATTGATTAAATGGAGGAAATGTCCTAGCTACGCACGAAAATGTATTACAGGTCGTGTACCCTTCCGGGGGAGTATGGGCTATATTTTCTGCCCCTGGCAATAAGACATTATCTCTTGACAATCCATGCCTTATGCAAATCCTGCCCAACATGTCTTCAGAAATATTAGAATAAATAGAATCTTGTGGATTCATAATAAAAACTGCTCCTGGTAGCTCATTCGGAGCAGGACTAACAACTTCGGTCGCGAAAGCCGACATCTCGATTACAGGAAGAGACAGACTCTGAGCTTCCTACAGTTGCGAACTTCCGGGTTCCATAGCTAATCAACTCAGCAAAAATCATCGTTAGATGACAATAAACCCATGTTTCCCTCAGTGTGAAATGCGTGAATGTGTTTTGTAGTGAAGTGTTGTATATTACTTAAGAGATTCTATGAGATTTAAAAGATGTTTGAACGACAAGACTTCAAAATTCAACCGGAGTGACCGTCATCGCTGACCGTTACAACCGTACCATCCAGACTTTGGAGACTGATCCGAGTTAAAGTTCGTTAAATTTTAATCAAGTTACAGTTCCATCGACGAGCTTCGAAAGGCAGTCAAATATGCAGTGAAACGGTTAAGTCAAGTTGTGCAAGGCAGAAGCTCATCGGAGTTGAATGTTCAAGAGTGCAGGGCTTTCGTATCCATCAAAGTCTGGATCTGGATCGATCATCAGAAGCCCCATTCGTATCGATCACCAAGGGCATGATTCGTATCCATCAAAGGAAGCAATACTTCGTATCAATCGGGGAACAATGCTGCGTATCGGTCACATGAAAGTCTTTTCGTATCGATGCAAAATTCCCTCAGTCTCGTATCGATCGCTAGACCCTTTATTTCATATCGATCGCTCTGGATCGATACGAAGGCTATCATCAATTGATCGATACGAGAGCTCATCATCTGCCAATACGAAATGCTTTAGTCGACCGATACGAAGTTCTATTGTGTTCATATCAATACGAATTACATCCCTTCGTCTAAGGTTGAAACGAGTGGCTTTTGTGTATCCATAAGCACTTCATCTTCTCCGATCAACTCGAGCAACACAGGAACTATACTCTCCTTCCTTGACCTTACTCTGACCATCTTCGGTCTTCTCTTCACCAAACTCGATCGTGGATATGAGTAGAAAGGTGTTGAATTTCAAGTCTCAATGTTTTTGAAACTAATTCGTCATCTAATTACATAATCTAAGCAGTAAATGGGTTGCGTAGGATGAAAATGAAGGCAGTTCTATTTTTTCACGAACTCGGAATGATACGAAGGCAAGGAAAAAATGAGCAAGTGGGAAAAGATGACTAAGTACAAAAGGCTTTTATATGGGCACGAGTGATGAAGGGAAACGATTCGTCTCCCAGTTGTTTTGACCGGTTAAAACAAGTTTCCTCTCCAATCAATATGAAAACCACTTCGTATCCAATGTTCGACCGAGGCAGTTTTAGCATCATCGACATAAAGCTTATCTCATGTTCATCCAACAAGCGATATGAAGCGCAAAGCCAAAGCTTATTTGAACTGTTCGAACCCAGTAGAAATGCATTGATACGAAATGATGAGTTCGTATCCACCAACATAATGCCCACAGAGACCCGTATCCATCGATACGAAATGGTTTGGGAAGCCAACCAATTCATGTCGATCGTCAACGATGCGAATATGATTTTTCAACTTTTCACATCGATCCAGGAGAGGATCGATATGAAGAGATACACTAAACGACTATCAAGCATTGTTACAGCTCGAATTTCACATCGATTCAGGAGAGGATCGATACAGAATTCGATTAAAAAAACTGACAACGACTCGTGAACGTACAAACGTTAACGGGGGTCAGGTTAACATACATTTATGTGTGACGAATTAAAATTCAATTTTCAAAATTCACAAGAATTGAATGCTCACCTGGTGACAATTACAACAGTGAACAATAGTTTGCTAACACTCGACACTCAGTTACAACAATACACTATACGATCGTTGGCAGTCAACAATTCAGCATTTATAGTACCTGAAATCATCCAAAGGTAACATCTTTTGACGGAAAGACAACGACTACTCATCAAATCAGATAGAACTTTTCTGACAGAAGGTCGCAACTTTTCAAAGCATGTCATGTTCACACAGGACGTACTTTAGAGGGCAAATGTTATCTCGCCTTTTGGCAAGGCCGTGACACCAAGGAATTGATTGGAAACCAAAGGACGGTTCGTCCCGAAGATCGGTTGTACACAGGTCTACTATGGATACTGGTAAAATTTTTCCAATTCCGGATCGAGCTACAATCGATATGGTACACCAACTAAAGCTATGAAAGTCAACATTCCAAATTTCAAGTCAATCGGAGTTCGTATGCTCAAGATATTGATCGATCAAGGTCAAGGGAATCAACACCATTCGTATCCATCGAATGTGCATTGCTTTGTATCCATCAAGCTCACCCTACTTCGTATCCATCATGGTTAACAATATTTCGTATCCATCAAGTTAGCACTGGTTCGTATCCATGAAAAAACTCCACTTCGTATCTATAACGTCTGCCCCCTTTCATATCCATCACCTGAGAACATTTCGTATCGCTTCCCCTCGTACCCAATTCGTATCGACCACAAACAATCGATACAAAACACACTCAAAAAGGCCTCGATACGAATCGGTCATCAATTGATACTAAAGGCTTGGGCCTATATCGATACGAATGGGAGTATAAGCGGTCGATATAAAGTGGTCTCAAGCGTCGATACGAAACTATCGATACGAAAGGAATATGTTTAGTCGATACAAACAAGAACATGTTCAAGTGGAAGACTCTGTCACTCGGCATGAAAAGTGGATCGATCCTAAAATATAGTGCCACGTCATCTGATTGGCACATGTCAACATCGATACGAACAAGCGATGCAAATCATATCGATACGAGCTCGGTAGTTCATTGAAAATGCAAACTTGTATCGATCATAACTCAAAATCTACATGTCCAAATGCTACCAAATTTTCATAGGAGCTTGCGTACTACCTCAAGAGTGTTCATGATCGATCTCGGTCCAAAAAGACCAAATTTGGATCGATACGAGTTTCATGCGTATCGATCATGGATCAATCCCAAACGTCCAGGGATCGATCACGTGGGCCCACCCACGTGAGGGAAGGAGTCTTCAGAAGTTTGAGATAGATATTCTCAGCCTACACCTATAAATAGCAGTCCAAGGCCTCTAGAAAATGGACTTTTTGACTCTGGAACGCTGATCCCCTGCCGAAATCTTCATTGTACCTTGAGTGTTCTATTGTAAACAATTGTAATCAGCGAGAATTATTAATAAACAACAAACTTTCTATAGTGGACGTTGGCTACAACGCCGAACCACTCTAAATCATTATGTGTTCATACTTTTGTTTGTTTGTTTTTGGTGTGATATTTAGATCTACCTCATTTCCCATTTATATTCTTCACTTTAATCTCTTTGAACACGCCCGAGGAGTGTTGTGCCCAATTTTGGTACAAACAACGACATAATTTTTTTTAATTTATAAAATAAATTTTAAATAAAGTATTATAAAATAATTAAAAAACCGACCGAAATTATTACCAAAATTATTAAAAAATTATTTTTGAAATCTAAAAACTATGTAATGTTATTAAATAAAATTTATAAATAACTTCAAATTATATTAATGCATATATATATAATCAATTTTCTAGTTAAATAAATAGTTATATTAGTATTTAAATATATAATAAATAGAAATATATGTTAAAATAAAGTAAAATTTTCTACTAAATTTTTGCTGCACAAAAATAAATTTTCAGATATTTTGAATATTTATCATACGATTCTAATCTTTAGAATATAATTTATTAATTGATAAAATCGTATATAATATTATTTAATTATAAAATGGTTTTTTTATTTTTAGGCCATAGGTTTAATACCAGCATAAATACAAAATAAGTTTTATTTTTTTATTTTTAGTATGTAGATGCATCAATATATCTGACCATCCAATATGTGATAGAACATCGATACATAAGATTCGTAATATAGTCTAATAACCTACAATATATTACAATAATAGATAATAATATTAAATGAATTTGTAAACATTTTTAATATCTTTCACCAAGGCCTAGAGATCTCACTTTGAAATGATGAAATAAGCCATTGAATCAAATTCCAAGTTCTAGAGTTGCTGGCTCCCGAACTGCTTTACCTTCGATGATCGAATCGAAGAGATTTGATGTGATTTGTGCTTGGATTTATTTTGGGTTTAAATGAGGTTTGCTTGTCGAAATTTGTAGGGGAAGAGAAGAGAAAAATTATCCAAAAAGAATGGTGAAGAGAGTGACATATAAATAGGAAGTCAAATGGAGAGAAAAATGGATCTTATCCTTATCTCTCGCTTACCAATTTCACGCTTTTAAACCATTCAAAAGCCTCCCTCTTTTTCCAACACTTGGCTGGCTTATCCAAGCTATTTTAACCAAAATTTGCATATATGGGCCTCAAAACCAATTCCAGCCCGAACAATGTCTGTTTCATTTAAATCTAAATTTAAACGCGTACAGATATCGTATATCAATTAATATATTTATAAATATTATAAATGCATTGTTTGACATTATTCAACACATCAAATACAAAATTTTATAATTAATATTTCATAAATATTAATCAATCTACTTAATTATAACAATTAAAAATTAATTAAATTGGGTGATAAAAGAAGTATTTGTTGTTTTCATTGTGTGACTCTTAGTGTAAATTTGGTTAGTGATTAATATCGAACAATTCAAATATTAATGTTCACACATTACTTAGCAGGTGGTGTGACATTTTGGTTAAATTTATCAATCACTTATTTTTGGTAAAACTTAATTTTACTTTGTTAAGTGTACCCAGTAATGGCGATTATTTACACTAATTCTCTTAGTCAAACTATATCACTTTGGACTTATAGAATTTGATAATGATCAAAATTCCAATATCGTCCACTCTATTCCAAACAAAAAGTCGTTGGTTTTATAATAGCAATTATTATTAACTGAACTACTTGGACAAGAGACTTTGACTTTGCGTTGATTTCAGATGACCGTGGTGCTAACCTCATATAACCGAAGAGATGAATCCTCTCTTGAATAGTGTTTCGCTTCTAATGCTTTCACTCAACCAACTATAGTCGTTCGATGGTCGTCATGCCATGATTTAACTACAATTAAAGAAGAGTTTCCACTTTGAAGCTCGATAATATTCTCAAGTTGAGGGAATTGTGTGATATTGTCACATCGATATTTTCTGTTTGACTTAGTTATACTAACTAGTAGAAAACTCGAGTGAGTCATTCCATAGTTATGTAATAAATATCAGTACTTAACCTTTTAGTGTCCCCAACAATCATAAGTAATACACTGTCCAACATTTGAAGAGCGTTACGTACACTAGTCTCAATGGAGGTATCGATATTCCGTCTCGATACATCTTGACTAGGAATATTTAAATGGTATGTTTATTTTATTGTGATAAATCACTAATGAAAGCAACGCATTTTAACTACTATCAAAAAAAAATATCATTTATGGATTTTCTATTAAATATAGTTTTAATTAAATTAATTAATTAATATAACATGTTATATCAAATATATAACAGAAAGAAAACATCTTTTATTTCGAACAACATTGGTTATTGTGTTAGATATATGTAAGAAATTACATAATTTCCTCTACGAAATACCCTTAACTCTATCACCTTTGTATAATGCCCCTGTTACTGTAAATAGATTCTTTTGGAGTGCCATTTATGATGATAGAGAATGTTATGGTTGAAATGCATTAATGTATGAGAGAAACAAATTAAGGAGGGAAGCCCATTTTATCTATGGTATGAATAATTAATTCTCAATTGGTCTTGCCATATGTTTTTTGAACGTCCACTTTGATGTACATATTTTTGCTTATTTCCTTCTAAAACTTTTCGTCGTCTCATCGACCAGCAATGAACTTTCTGAGAGATTTCTACTTGAAATAAAAGAATTTTAGTTATGAGGTATCATTCACTGGGATTTTCATCCTATTGCAAATAATCTTTGATAAAATTTTATACAAAACATTGCAACATGATATAGGCCTATAATCATTAACCACTGCTAGAAAATAAACAATATACCTATGAAGGGTTATTAATGGAAGGCGATGTCGTTGGCAAGTCATTGGCAAAAGGGCAAAAGAAATAAGTCGTCGGTAAGTCATTGAAATTTTTGATAAGAGAGCAAACAAAGTATCTTCCCCATATCATAATAATCATTGGTATGTCCTCGAAAATTTCGATGACTAACCAATGAAGTATTTCCATCTATATACATCCAGACCCTGACCACCTTCCCATTTCATTTACCCAAAGTAAAAAATAAAAAATAAAACCCCAAATCAAATATTTTCGATCCAAACTTAAACTTGCTTCCATACCCGAACCGGCCTCCATCTCGTGCTCCAACGCCTTTCCAATGATGCTCTAAAGCCCTTATCTCCAGACCCGAACTTGAGTTTCCATAGCTACCATCTCCAAAGCCCCAATCCCTAGAACCGTGCTCCATCGCCTCTCCAAACACGAACCCGCCTCTCCGAAACTACTCAAAAGCCCCAATCTCCGAAGATGTTTCAAATCCCTGACATCGACGCTGTTCCAAACCCTTAAGTTTCCATCGACGTTGTTGCAAGCCCCCAAGCGTCCTTTGGCCACCAAATCTTCAAAGGTATGGTTCTTTCATAGTAGGTAACCTGAATTATAGATTTTTATCCATGGTATGTAGAATCATTTTAATTAACTTTGTTTTATCGCTTTTATAGATATACTAGATGTCTTTCTGTCTCTTTCCAAATTGGATCGTTGAAAAAATAGATAAAATTAGAATAAATTTCCTTTGGAAAGGAGGCAAATTTTGTAATGGTATCAATCGTCTAGTTAATTGGGAAACGATTTGCAAACCCAAAGAGAAAGGGTTAGAAACGATTCTCTTAAGGGTTGAATAAATAGAGTTTTTTTATATTTGTAATTTCAAAAATGCCTTAATTTCAAATGTCTTTAGTCCTCTTAGCGAATTTCCTTGGAACTTTACTTTCAACTATGCACTTAAAGACATTACTTTAACCCAATTTGTTCTACTTTGTTTCAAGCTAGAATATTACAACTTGGACAATGATGCTAAAGTTTGGTGTTGGGGTAAAAGCAAAAGTTACTTTCAAGATTGATGTACAAGTTTCTAAATTTCATCGGGACTAAACCAGGCACTTTCAAATTAATTTGAAAAGCTAACGCTCCTCCCAAAACAAAGCTACATATATGGATAATCCTTTATAAGAAGGATTATAAAAACGAATTCATAACGAAAAATAATTTAATTATAGATAGAAATGTGTTTTTTTACAACTTAAACTTAGAAACCATAAACGTTTGTATTACTATTATCCTTTCACTTATTCTATTATGCGTACACCCTTAACATTTTTGACTTTATCATAACCAAAGTCGATTTTAGCTACGACGTTTACAGAAACAAGCTTAGATTACAATAGGCCAAAAGTTGTAGAATTTTAATGGATACCATCTTTAGTACTGAATGTTGGTATATATGGTTCGAAAGAATCCAAAGAATGTTCGATAACTTTATCGGTACATACGACAAATTGATTTACGCTATTACACAATTAATTTACATCTAGGAGCAAATGCAGCTACATACTGGCTAAAAATGATACTTTCAGAAATTTCCTTAAATGGATAAAAATTCACATTGATATCTTGAGGGGCAATAATTATTAGAACAGAGGTACACACAACACTACAGTAAGCAATGATCTAGTTGATACTTTCAATGAAGATAACATTTTGACTAACCTACTCTTGACTGGCAACTAGTCCAGTTTTACTTTGCACTTTCATCTTGTTTTACTATGTAATTATGTATATAATCTTTTGATTATATACACATATGTGCTGGACTTGTGTCTTTGTTTGAGCTTTTAAAATCTAGTAGTTTGGTGATCGATCTTCTATGCTTATAGAATAAGGTTGCTCGATCGCTAGGAACTGCCACCCTCATTTATCCCTTTTAGAGGCCGGGTCGCTTTTTTACTTCCGTTGTTGATTTGGTTTTGACCAACGTTGATGATCCCGATTTCATTTATAGATCACTAGTCATACCTTTTGACTTCCATTGGTTGATTTGCTTTACTTGCTTTTCGGGATCTTTAGTCATACTATCTCTATTGGTTGATTTGGTTGATTTTTATGACACTCATCATGACTCTCTTTGTACTGTTAGCATTCTATTTTGTCATACCCTGGACCCATGCATATTTTTAGGTACATTTGTCAGGTCTTAGGTTTTGGGTAGGTTTCCTTTTGTTATTTGTAAGGGGTTATTTCTGGTAGAGTTAGGGGTAAGCTTTAGGGGCAATTATGTAATTTGCTGCATGTATCTAACTTGATAACCGATCTTGTTTGTAATAAAAGGTGTTTTCTTTCTATTATATACTTGATATAATGTGTTATATTAATTAATTAATTTAATTAAAAGTATGTTTAATGGAAAATTAATATATTTTTTATGATAGTAGTTACAAAGTGTTGTAACCGCGAGTAATTTATCACAGTGAAAATTAATGTACCATTTTAAATATTCCTAGTCAAGATGTATCGAGATTGGATATCGATACATCTGTTGAGACTAGAGTACGTAACGCTCTCTAAATGTAGGACAGTGCATTACTCATGGTTGCTAGGGCACCAAGAGGTTACGTACTAGTATTTATTAGATAACTATGGAATGACTCACTCGATAGTTTTCTATTCCTTAATATAACTAAGGTCAAATAGAAAATATCAATGTGACAAAATTATACAGTTCTCTTGAATTGAGAATATTGTCGATATTCATCTCCGCTTTGATTATAGTTAAATCGTAGCACGAATTCCATCAAATGACTATAATTGGATCGAGTGGAAGCATTGGAAGTGAAACACTATTTAAAAGATGATTCGTCTGCTCAGTTATATGAGGTTAGTTCACGGTCAACCAAAGTCAACTCAAAGTCTAGTCTCTGGCCAGATCATTTCATTTAGTAATAATTATTACTGAACCAAGACTTTGCGTTTGGACTACAGTGTTGAATGTGGACGATATTGAAGTTCTGACCATTACAAGTTCCATAAGTCTAAAGTGATATAATTTTGATGAAGAGAATTGGTGTAAACAATAGTCACAATCGGGTAATGCTTAACGAAGTAAAAATGGATTTTACCGAAACCAAGTACATGATAAATTTGGCCAAAATATCGCACCATCTACTAAGTGACGTATGAACGTTAATATTCAAATTGTTCGATATTAATCGCTGACCAAATTTAAACCTAACGAGTCATACAACCAAAATGATGAATACTCCTTTGACAAAAATGATTTAATTAATTTGTAACCGTGATAAATTAATTAATATTTATGAAATATTAGTTACAAATTTTGATTTTGATTTGATGAACAAGTATTATTAAATGTATTTATAATATTGTTATAAATATACTAATCGGCATGTGGAATCGATACACGTTTAAATTGGTTTAAAAGCAAAATATTTGCTCGGGTTTTAAATGGGTTTGAAGCCCATATAAGGGTTGGTTATATTCGATTATGATGGGGTGATAGGAGCGGCCATATGATGGCTTCTTGGTGGGCCAGATTGATATAGATAAGGCAGGAATAATAGGTAAAGGTCCAAATTCTAGATTGTCTTCTTTTCTTCCTCTATATAAACATCTCAACCCACATCTATTAGACATTTTTTGTTGGCCTCCAAACTCTCTACTTTCTGGTTGAAACTAACCTCACATTCTCTACTGGATTGGAAATTAGTTCAAGGAGCAGGTCTAATCATCTCAAGGTGTAGTTATAGGCATTGGATATAAAGTATATTCCTAATCTATGTCTGAGTACTAATATTATCGTATAATGTTTATATCGTATATACATATTATTGTTAGTTAGATGATGATTCCAATATATTAATATATTGTTACAACCAAATTGGTTATTTGTTTATATATTCTTTTATATTAAAATTTTTATTTTTTTCATGTATGTACCTATAATTTTCACGACATGAAATAAAATAAATACAAACCAATTTTTTTATGATTAAATAGTTAATATTCAACATTTAAATATATATATATATATAGTTTATAATTTTAACACCACATTATACTTATACGATATATGGTTAAATAATTTTATATAAAAAGTTTCATAGATATAATAATTTCAGCAAAAATAAAAAAATATTATGTATATTATTTAAATGTTATTTAAATCAATTATTTATATAAATCAATTATATATATATATATATATATATAAATATCGTATAAATTATGTTTCATGTTTTATAAAATTAAATTAACATTAATAAGCTCTCGACAGAAAAATAAAAAACCATTTTTTATTTAAAATATTTAATTAATAGTCGAGAATTAAAGATAAATTTTAAATTTTGTTTTAAATTATAAATGTACATATTAAACATTCCAAATTACAAAATATCATTTTGAATTTTATTTAAATTCAAAATTCAAAATTTGGTTCCAAAAATAATTTTTTATTTATTTTTAATTAATATCTGTACGGATATATATTTTAAAATCTAAAAATAAAAAAACTTTGTCGTGGGCATGATCTGGTATGTGTGTATTTTAAAATATATATTTTGTATATTTTAGAATATTATTGTATACATATATTTATTATTATATTATATATATATTTAAATATATATATATATTTAAATATATATATATATATGTTTAATTATTTTATATATTATATGTATATTGCTTTTTTACTTTACAAAAAAATTGTTATACTTAATATATTTTATAAATGATTTAAACATATTCATATAGTTATATATATACACTATTAATATTTCATGGTTATGTTTATAAATATATATTTATATATCTATACAAATTATTTAAAATATATAAACATATATAGGTTATATGTGTGTGTTTGTAACATTTTATATATAGAAATAAAAGTACATAAGCACACATTTGAACAATGTATTTGTATATTAGATGAGCTAACATGCCCGTTGTTGTGTAAATCCCAGCATCTATATACAGACATATTGTACCTTGCAGGGATTAATATGTTGCACATGCACACATCTATATATGTGTATATAATACACATGTATATATAATATAAATTAAATAATACAAAATCATTTTATAAATTTAAATAAATAATATTTTTCCTAAAGTAAATTTAGAAATGTACTAAATAAATTATACTTCATATGCCCAATAAAAATCCAAAATGATAAAAAAAATTGAAATTCACCGATTACTTCCATTGAGGGATGGCCCGGTTCCATCAATTTCTATCTACTAGGCTTGTTGGCCACTGGTGTTTCCAATATAAAATAAAATTACATGAGTGCTCTCTTTCTCTGGAGAATCACTCATTTTCCGCAAAAAATCTAAAATTTATTTACCAAGTCGAACTAAATAATTGTTTAAGATCTGTTTTTAAATTTGAATTTAACTGCTAAGTCCAACTACATATTTATTTAAAATTAAAATTTAATTATAAACTTAGTGAAATCATATTTAATATTTTCAAAATTAATATTTTGTTTACTATACCATGTTTTCAAATTATTCATACATTACATTTGTGCATATTGCAAACATATAAAATATTAACTATGGTGGATGGCATGTAACGACCTACCCCGAAATGGACCTAATTTCGACCAAACAAAAGCCCGTCAAACCTTATGCCCATCTCAAGGCAGGTTGTGAAGTTGATAAAAATATACAGTACACAGAGCTATTTATCTTTACTTTCAAAATCTCATAGCGGAATAGATAAAATATAATATCAGAAGCAAGTACCTATTTCATAAAAGAAAACCATTTCAGAAATATACATGCTATTACAAAATCTCACAACATGTCTACTAAAATCTCTACAGTACAATATTTCAAAAATAGCATATTTTTCTAAACTGGGTATATTAGAAATATTTAAAAAGCATAAATAGATAGATAACTGCCACAAGTTTTCATCTCTACCTTCGTCTTTAAAATCGGCATTGTCTCCTCTAACATGTGTGTTGTAATGAGGAGTGGGTCAGAATAACAAATGTCTGGTGAAATGAAAATCACAAGCTTTACCATAATTATGCTTGGGCAGTATTTTTTGGACAAGAAATACGTTTTGTTTATTTAAAACCATACCATACAAATAATTTTAACTGCAATCCCAAAGGCATTTCCAATCCAATTCCAAAACTCTAACGCAACTAACATCAATGATGCAAGAGAAAGCACCCAAACTAATAAATACTCTTTATTGAAGATTAGACAGACCTAACCATTTAATACCTATAAAATAGGCAGGTCCTTGTGACTTAGTACCTAACCCATTTCCAAACTCTAATGCAACTATCGTTAACGATGCGAGAGCGAGAACCTCCAAACCACTTAATATGTCTTTCCTGGGAACTTATGTAGATTTTGACCATTTAATACCTATAAAATAGGCAGGTCCTCGTCATTTAAGCCCTAACCCGAGGCGGGTCCCTACATGGTTCTCGCTAGCTATCACCATAAGAAATCCCATTAGGTCACTTAATACTTCTCCTAAGAAAGAGGCAGACCCTACCATAGTCACTTAATACCTCTACCCCAAAGTGGACCTCTGCTAAAGATTTCTCATATCGTATCAATAGCGTAGTTCTAACCTATAACCTGAAACATGATGTCTCATATTAGTCCGACTATTGTTAGGTACCGATAGCCAACTTGATTGGAGAATCTTACCATACAAAATCGAGACTAACCTCGCGTCCGCTGAGGGTTATTTATTATAGGTGATGTTCCACATTAGTCCCCAAAGTTACAATGCTGGTAACTAGATTTAACTGGACATACTTCTATGTAACTTTAGACTGACCTCGCATCTCTATAAGGTAGCCATATCCTTTATATATATACCAATTATATATATACACTATCCTACACAATTAATAATTATGGCCATATAAGGTATCCCCTTATTACACCTTTAATTATGGATTAATTCCCATAATTATCATTAACCGCCTTCCTAAAAATTAACATTATTTACTACCCTATTAATCATAATCAATATGTTCAATATGCTATAATTATTATGTTATTATTACTTTAATAATCAATGTTACACTAAAAACTAATCTTCGGCTAAGACGAAAGGTCCCTAAACGTTCAAGGAAAAGAAAGGCTCAGCTCAAACCTTCTGAAACTTCCAAAGGGATGCAGCCATTGAAATTTACTAACACAAAACCTTTCGAAGGGATCGAAAGGTTCCATCTTTAGTGTCCAAAGAGTTCGAAGGGGAAGAAGGAGTCAAAGAAAGTGAAAGCAATTACTTAATGACCTTTTTGAAAGCATACTAAGCCTTTCGAACAAGTTGAGAAACATACAAGACACCTTTCGGCAACATCGAAAGGTTTATGAAGAAGGCAACGATCATGAGTGAGCAAAGAGTAAAGGAGCAACCTTCCGATAATGCCGGAAGGTTTATGATAACATATGTAAGGGAAACCCTTCGACAATAGCAAAAGGTTTATGAAGGCATAAAGGAAAACAGACCTTTTAATAATGTCCGAAGGTCCACAAAACCTTTCGACCAGGAGGTTGGCCACTATATATAAAGGGTAACCTTCCGGCTCGGCCAGATGCATGAGGCCGAAAGGAAGGCCGCCTACATCTATAAATAGGACCCAAGGGTCCTGGTTTTAGGGGCGAATCCCCCCCTCATTCTTGTAATATCAGAAGTAATGTGTTGCAACCATAATTAGGAATCAATTTGGGGATTTGTAAAAGAGCTGATCTTGAATAAAAAAGGGAAGTCTTACGTTATGTTAAATTACTTATTATTTTGCTTAAATCCTCGTTAGATTAACTCGTATTTCCAGGATTAACTCCACCGGAAAGTTCTTGCCGACTAGCTGCCCTGGATTAACCTGAGCGGTAACCTTTCGAAGTCATTGGCTTTATGATTTGAATCCTTCAACTAAGTTTATAGTTCCTTATATTTTAACAACACCAAAACCTTCCGTGATCTCCATCAGAGCAATCTAACCTTCCGATAAAGTTTAAGTGATCTCCATCTGAGCAATCCAACCTTCCGGTAAAGTTTAAGTTCAGGAATATAAGACTCGGTCCAATGGTGAGCATTCACATACCTTCCGATAAAGTTGAAACTGACTTCGCATAATCGATCAAACCTTTCGGCAAGACCAAGAGCTCCTATATGCCACCTAGGAATTTATTGTCTTACCTACTACTAAAGATATTAATCATCCAAACCTTTCGAAAACATTAAAGATCAACTTTAAAGGGATAAGTTCGGTGAATAATCATTCGTACCATAAAGGAAATCTCCACGAGATACCCTACAAGGATCTACTGAGGTAAAAAGTTCTCTACTGAGAAGACCAAACCTATCGACTACGACGAAAGGTCCAAATCAAAAATCAGCAACCATTGAAGCTAAGTGCAAAATAAATTCTTAAGGATATCTTGCCCTTTATCTAAACTATCTTTCCTATTTCTGTTGAAGTATCTTTTGGGGTGTTGACAATAAATTTGGTTAACATTTTTTGCGCTAGAAGGAGGGCTTGAACCTGCGACTTATTGGATCACTCATCGAATTTTCTGCTTGGACACTCTCTTAGGACTCGTCAACTCCTCTTTTTTTTTTAAAAAAGAAGGTTTACTTTGGATAAGACTTACAATCCATTTGAATACAATTAAAGAATAAGGTATTGATTCAATGTTCGAAGCAAGAGAAAGCTTTTGCAGAGAAAGATCATTTCAAGGATCAACGGAACCTCTGGGTGTAAGTCCTAGTTATCGAATGAATTATAGCCAACCCTTACTTGAAGAGCAAACCATTCGGCTCCAAGCTCTACAAGTCATTAAGAAGAAAAGATGGGTTATACCCTATGACTCATGGAAATGGAATATCAACCCGATCCGTTCGGAACCGACCCCAACCTTTGTCCAGAAAAGAAAAATTCAAAGAAAAAGGATCTATTTCGACAAATGAGAGAAACCATTCAGTCATATTCCTATGGAACTTTCTCTCAAAAGGAGATGATAAAGGATTATGACAATTTTGCACATAAATGGAATAAGATTGTAACTGAAGTCCACCACTCAAGGAAAGGCCATGGACGCATAGAAAGGTTCGCAACCAAGGGACAAAGGATAGTAAATGAATCACCAAGTGGGAGTATAAAGATTACCAAGAGATTTCCAACCGAAATCTTAAGAGTGAAAAAAAAATCCTTGGAAGAGGACCAACGAATAATGAGAAGAAAACCTACCCCTCAAGAAGAAATACTTGAACCAAACCAAAAGAGAATTAAATGCCAGTCAAAAACGGCTCAGAAATCAAGACTTCTTAAAGAATATGATCTTACTACCACGATCAAAGATATCTACATCTAAACCGGAGAGGAACTGGATTAATGGCCTTTTCAGAAAAAGAAGCCAGGATGTGAAAAGAAACTTAAAAGACCGCATTGAAACTTTTACCTGATAAATGGACATGAAACAAATCAATAGTCCTGCACTTACTAGAACAAGGAAAACTTAAGCAGTTTGTAAAGGATTAAACAAACTATGGAATAAAAACTCTATTTTAAAAATAAGAAGAGTCTACATGATCGGGAAAGAAATTCTTCTTAAAACTTGGACTACCTAAAATGGTAGGCTACCAATAATGGTAGAAAGCCCTTAGTCACGCCAAGATGGCCAGGTCAAGGCACCTCCTGAAGGGAGGGCGTAAGCCTTTATCCGTGCCAAAATAAAAAATGATCAGGTTAAAGCAGCATAAGCCCTTATACGTGTCACACTATGGTCAGGATAAGGCACCTCCTGGAGGGATGACAGGTAATACCTTGGTCCTGCCACGCTATAGCCTGGCCAAGGTACCGAAAAAGCCCTTAACCGTGTCATGTTATGGCCAGGTTAAGGCGCCTCCTAGAGGGAGGTCGGGTAAGTCCTCGGACCCTGTTTCAGAATAAGCTAGCTGAGCGCACCGAAAACCCGGATGAAATGTCCGGTGGACTAAAAAAAGTCCATGCCTGAAATGGGCACCGCCAGAAATCGGCACCGCCTAAAACGGTAATCGTCAAAAGATTGACAGTGTCTAAAAGGACAAATAGCCTGAAATGGGCTCTGCTTAAATAAGCACAAAATTGGACTAAAGAGTCCCCGCCTGAAATAGGCTAAAACAAATGGATAAAGAAAACTCAGGCCCGAGAAAGAAAAAGCATGTGAAACATTATTAAAGCCTAAAGATGGCTCACTCGACAAGGAAATTAGAGAAATGTCACCGACTTCTTCCCATGAACATTTGCCAGATGGTTATTCTGGTCTTCTATTATGGTACTCCAATCTTTTACCACTTATAGACAGATTGGTCTTCTAGTCTTCTTTTTCCGAATTGGTTTTCTGGTTTTCCGATACTTATGGCCTAAAAAGTGGCCTTTTGATCTCCTATTAATACTAGATCAGCAGATTGTTCATTACTGAAAAGAGTATTCCTGACCTCGAAATCCTCATATTCCAAAGTCTGATACCCGAATCTGGATTTCAGAATTCTTACTTCTAAGCATCAGCTATTAAGGGCCCAAATCTGGGTTTCGGATTATTAGCAAACACTAACTTATTATACTTGAATCTAGGTATCAAAGACTGCTACTTATTCAAACCCTAATCTGGGTACAAAGACTTCAAATTACTATTCATTTCAAATGCATGAATCTGGGCCGAGAAATACTAAATTGATGAACGAGGAAGTTACTACTTCAAAATCTCAAACACTGGCTCCTAAACTAGAAAAAATGGAATGGCAAGGGAGGGCAAAAGACTCAACAAGAATAAGAGTCAACAAATAGACAACTCAGAGGCGTATTAAAGGTTACATTACAAAAGATCACACATCAGGTGACATCTACAAAATTATCGTAATTTACAAAGTCATTTGCACACAACATAATCATATATGAGATAAGCTTACGTGACCTAAACACACTGATTATAAATCTTGAAATGTTTTATTAAGAGTCTCCGCCACCGAAGGATTAGCAACATGATTAATTGCGGCACGAAGAACTTTCTTAAGTTTCTTCTCTTTTCCCCTAATTGTGTTTTCATCATCAATTGCTTCAATGTTAGTCTTTAGTGCATGATTAAAGGTCTTGTTCGTTGCTTTAAGGGTACTGTTTTCCTTTCCAACTCTGCGACATGTTTATTAAGCAAATAGATGTCGTATTCCAATTTTTGATTCTTGGCAGCGTAATCATTGATTGTCTGGGAATACTTGACTTTCTATTGCTCGTTAAAGTACTAAGAAATTTCAAATATTACTCTTCGACACTAGGTACCCACCACATTGTCGTCCAGGCCTGGGGGAGGACTGACCATGGTGGATTATAAATTGCCATATTTGAAATCATAACAAATTTTATGGATTTAACCAAAATCTTCATATTTCAAAATCAATTTATAATCCACATTCAATATTTAAATGAATTAATTGTTCAAAATCTAACGACCAAAATTCCGGGTCGTTACAGGTTTATTTTATACAATTGCACAAATCCGGCATTGCCACCAAAGCGTTTCAGTAATATTTCATCATGAATGACAGTTGCTCCACTCTCTGTCAATAGCTTTCCCTTATGATATCAACACGGGATATTAAATTTTGAGTGGGTTAAGTTGAAGATGACTGGGGTTCCTATTTAAACGAAAGATATAAAATAAAATCAGAATTGAGAAAAGAGGTAACTTTATTACTATAGTAATGGATTACATCTCATATAGAGGAAAAGTTAAAGGACACAACAATCAATTCATTCACATTCAAAATTGAGAGATTACATTCCTAACTTTGCCTAGAGTGTTGACCGAAAGTGTAACCGTGGAGTCAAATGGAATAGTGACTCCTTCAGGGGTAATAACCGGAGGACACTTGCTGTAATCCCACTTCCCAGCCGGGGGACTATCACGATCGCAAATTAACTTTGAGTGGAATTTTCTGAGTTCCTTCAAGAAAGTTTCTTTCTCTTCGCCAAGGAAGTCAAAACGAAGACGAGGGAATTCCAAGTACAATTTTTGTAGGCCTCGAAGAAAGCAATATCTTGCTAACTTCGAAGTCTTTAGGAGCGAAGCTTTTTCAAAATAGAACCTTCTCAGGTTAACATATTGACTTAGGGTGTCTCTTGGGACAACACGACCTAAAGAACTGATGTTCGGAAATGACACAATAAAGAAAAGAAGCTAAGCATAGAGAACATTATAAAGACATATGTTCATATGACAATTACTTGTTACACATTGACAATTATTCATTAGGTTCATACAAAACAGATTTAGAGAAAAAATCAAAAATAAATTTGTCCTTGTAATACTTAAGCTTCTCAGCAGGAAGATCTTGGGGAATTGGTTTGGCTCGAAGTAAGTTCCAACATGCTCCAGGATGCGGGTCAGAACCAAATTTGTCTAGATATCTTTTGTGAAAATGTCTAAGTAGACCCCCACTGAATTCACCTAAATATGAGAAATCTATGATTGAATGTCTGCAATATACTTTATACAAGAAGTTAACCAAAATGTCTCTTTCCTCGATCACCATCCAGAACAAGGTTATTAAGTCTTTATTTTCCTTCAATAGAGCGTCGTATTGGAGACGCGCTTTCTTTAATAAAGGAGCCGCTCTTTGAAATTTAAAAGATGCAAGTGTGGATGTACTCCTGTCGAGACTTTGATATTTCTCAGACAAGGCATTATGCTCCATTATTAACTTGTCTAATTCCCTATATAGCTTGTTAATTTCTACTTGTTTTCTCTCAAGTTTTGTATATAGGGAAATTTCTGCTTCTTCTTTATCTAAAACAAATGACATATCACTAACTGTTATTTACCAAGTGCAAAACATTTAAACAGAGAAGACCATACTAAGAAACCGGGATTGAAACTTGAGGAATTTGTTCATTCATCGAAGGACCCTCGGGATGGACACGTACAACTTCCTCCTCCATAGGAGCATTTGGTCCAGGGGATGATGGAGGTATATCTTTATGGGGCGATGGCTCCTTTTTAGGGGATTTGGTCTAACCGCCATCGTTCTTTTGAGCATCAGAGTGGCCTCCCTTGTCTCCGACATGGCCCTGACTGCCGTAAGGATTGTCATTGTTATCATCATCACCAGTTTCCCAAGTCATATGATCATCATCCTCCTTCTCAACGGGATCTTCATTTTGGTTATCCTCCTCCTAAGAGACAGACTCAATGTCAAACGTTGAGATGTCAAAAGAGAGAGCTTTCTTAAATCAATTTTTCCCTCTTCACCCTTGGGCTCAGGACCCTGTTTGACTTGCTCCATTTTGTCCATGACTCTTTTGGCTATAGTCGGATAGAGCGAAGGAAATTCAAAGTCAGGACATTTGTCGCGATTATAAAAATATGCAAGCATGAGGGCATCCACATAATAGTTCATCATCGTGAGCCACATGGTGGAATCAACGAAATCAGAAACATCCTTTTGGAAGTTGGAGAGAGTTTGAACAACAAGTTTAAGCGAGGCGCTAGACCTTTTGAGTTTATCTTCCAACATGTATTCTTGGAAATTAAACGAGCCTTCTCATCCTCCGAGTCTTTTAGAGCAAGCTCCCTTGCAAGTTTCTTATCATAGGTAAGTCAATGAGCTTGCCTCTCTGCTTCAAGGTCAGCTTCAACCTTGGAAAGAGAAGCCTGAACTCATTCCAGCTCGAAAGAAGAGTCATTTTGAGAGGCTGTCAGTGAAGATATTTGGCTACTTAACTCGGCATTTTCCTCCTAAAGCTTGGAGGATCCAACGGAAAGTTTGGAGACATATTCGATAAGGGAAACCCAGTTCCTGGAAATCTGTGATAAGAGAAGAAATACCGGCTAACAATTAAAAAGACCCAATGATGATAGAATTAATTGGTTAGGAGCTTATCAAGAGTTGTTGCTCCACGAGAGAGTGATGTTTTTCCGCCAAGTCTGGATTAAAAGATAATAGAGGAGAGGAGGTAAAGGATTCTGACTGAGGAATGGACTTAACAAGATCGTCAAAATCAATTGGCAAAGAAGTAGAAGATGATGATTCTGGAAGAGTATGAGACTTAGAAGGAGTCCCAAAAAGAGCAATCTACATCTGTATCAATGTAGCTGGTGAATCAGAAATTGAAATAGGCAGAATGGGAGTAGGAGAAGGAGGAATTGGCTCCACAATATTTTCTGAAGCGTCCACAACTGGAATTTCAAAAGCTTTCTCCGGAGATGTGTCTTCTTCTCCCTCATCAACATCGATGATCTTTGTTGTTTTGGTCAGAGGGGCCTCCTCAGTAGGCACTACTTGTCTTCTCTTCAAAGATTTTTTGGAGCTAGCAGAAAGCTCCATAACTTGTGTGACATCCATAGATGAGGAAGGAGGAGCAATTTCCCTTAAAGGCTCGATGGCCTTAGGAAGAGCTATAATGAATTCTCGAAGATATAAATCAGATAAAGAAAAATCGAGAATTCTATAGAAAGTGAACACTAAGTTAATGAGATACCTGAAGCGGCAGAACCAATTGGCGACAAAGAAGTAAAATGATCAGCATTACCCAGAGAATAGAAGCGACTTTCTGGGAGGTGTACATGATGGTAGGCGGAGTACCAAGGATCTTTTGACCAGCTGGTAATGAGGAATGCTTCCCTAAATTTGAAAGGGTCAAGAGCGTCAACCTGCTCCTGAGATGTTTCAGAGCTGCAGTTAATGAGTTGATAATTTATTGGTCCGCATTACTGAGTGTATTAGAGGGCTCACCTGAAAAAGATTAAAGATTGGTTAACAAGAAGCATAGAGGAAAGCAGAGACGGCGTTGAAATGAACTTACGAGGAGGCCCTGTGAACATCTAAAAAGCACTAGACAAAAAAGAATTGGTTCTCCCAATCCTTAAACTTGTTAATACTGTCGAATATCAGTTTCTTGTATACATTCACCTTGTAAATCTGCTTGTTGGACTTGCTCGACCTTGCCAATTTGGTCAAGGAAGTTAAAATTTCAGGGCCAAGCGAAGGAAACCCAAATTCCAGCGCTAGCATTTCAAGAGACAGAAGATAGGTATACACGTTAGGAGAAAGTTATATTGGAGCAAGTCCAATGTAATACAGAAAGGAGTGCTAAAATGCAGAAAATGGGAGGAAACCACCGTACCATATGTGAATGGCAGTGAATGCAAAGTATCCTATTTGAGGGTTGTCAATAGTAGCAATGGAGTTAGAGGAATGACTTCAACTCCGGTGATTCCAAACTCTTTCAAAATGGCATCTACTTCGCTTTGTGTTTCAATGAGAGAATGCTTAGCAACATTTTCAACTTTTGGGGAACTCATTGTTCTGCCAGGTGAAAACGTTCTAATTAAAAACCCTTAACCAATTACAGATGTAGGTGGCTATCAAGAATATAAAAGTAGATAAATATACTCAAATAGATTAAGCATGAAAATATACACAAAGCTAGTTTAAGCCTTCGGCAGTATCGAAAGGTTACAGCAGAAGCCTCCAACGAAGTCGAAAGGAGTATGACAACGGCTTCCGACAATGTCGAAGGGTAATAGTGAACTTTCGATAATGATGAAGGGAATAATAACCTCAATTTTAACCAATATGCACTAATAAAATTTATAAGTAAGCAAAAATGTAACTTTCTTAAAGTTGTTGAGAAGGTCGAAAGGAAAAAAAGAGATGTTTGCTTAGTTGCTACCTTTCGACAATGCTAAAGGTTTTATGAAAACCTGGGCCCATTACAAGCACAACCTAAAATTAAATGGCAAGAGCTCTCACCGCGAATAAATTTGAAAATCTAAAATTTCATAAATGAGAAAAAATGAGTATCGGTAATGTTATGGAAAGGTCTGGACAAGGGTGTTAAAATATGACTTTGAGAATTAAAGGATTTCAACCTTGTCGGAGGCATGTGGACGAAAAGTTTAAACCCTTTAACCTTGTTGAAAGCTCTTGGTCGGAAAGTTTAACCATGATTTTACTTAACCTTCCGGCCATAATGGTAAGGTGATGCCAAAATACCTTCCGACGTCATCGAAAGGTGCGGGAGAGGTAAACCTAATTTTTGCCGCCTCAAATTCTTTCGAAGGGGTAAGAAAGTCATTTCGCATCACCCAATTGTATACTAGTGGGGCCCAGGTTACCATATCGGGTTTAAGAAAGCCCGTACCCGATAATAAATATGATTTCTAACTTTTCTTGAAAGACAAGAAAAATAAACCTGTTGGCAAAATTGTTCCCATCTAAAATCAAATTAATTCGATTCCGAAGAATAACATAATATTATTAATAGATAAAATCAACCTTGAAAAGCCAAAGGTTGGATTTAGATGTTTTAGGTATAAAAACTCTATAAAAAGGGGTTTTCCCGCGGCAAACAACGCCAATCTAGAATCCAAAACCATAGATAAAGTTTATCCAAAAGTCGATTTAAGGAAAAATGTATTTCCAAAAAAACCCGATTCGACTTCGAATTCTGGAAATTGAAAATCTGACTAGAAACTAATAACGAAGAATATGAAACTAAGATTTATAAAGTAAATTCAAAGAATACATTGTTGCAGTGAGTTGAGATCTAGAAATTTTTTGAGAATTCTTTTACTTGTCTGCGGTAGTTTTGATTTCAGGTAAGAGTGGAAGAAATAGGAGGAGCAGGTTATATAAAGAAAAGTCGTCCAAATTCTTGACTGTCAGATTAGATATGGGTGGACGTTCTGGATCGACGCGGGATCAAGGGGCAGAAAATTTTGAAGCTTTCGGCAAAGATGGCTTGAAAAGTCAAGAGCATCCCTTCGAATGAGGGGGGGGGCAAATGTTACACTAAAAACTAATCTTCTGGCTAAGACGAAAGGTCCCTAAACGTTCAAGGAAAAGAAAGGCGCCGCTCAAACCTTCCGAAACTTCTGAAGGGATGCAGTCGTTGAAATTTACTAACACAAAACCTTTCGAAGGGATCGAAAGATTCCGTCTCTAGTATCCAAGGAGTTTGAAGGGGAAGAAGGAGTCAAAGCAAGTGAAAGCAATTGCTTAATGACCTTATCGAAAGCATACTAAGCCTTTCGAACAAGTTGAGAAACATACAAGACACCTTTCGGCAATACCGAAAGGTTATGAAGAAGGCAACGATCATGGGTCAGCAAAGAGTAAAGAAGCAACCTTCCGACAAGGCCGGAAGGTTTACGATAGCATATGTAGGGGAAACCCTTCAACAACAGCGAAAGGTTTATGAAGGCATAAAGGAAAACAGACCCTTCAACAATGTCCGAAGGTCCACAAAACCTTTCGACCAGGTCTAAAGGTTGGCAGCTGTATATAAAGGGTAACCTTCCGGCTCGGTCGGAGGCATGAGGCCGAAAGGAGGGCCGCCTGCATCTATAAATAGGACCCAAGGGTCCTGGTTTTGGGGGCGAATTTTACCCCCACCTCATTCTTGTAATATCAGAAGAAATGTGTTGTAACCCTAATTGGGAATCAATTTGGGGATTTGTAAAAGAGCTGATCTTGAATAAAAAAGGGAAGTCTTATGTTCTATTAAATTACTTATTGTTTTGCTTAAATTCTCGTTAGATTAACTCGTATTTTCAGGATTAACTCCACTGGAAGGTTCTTACCGACTAGCTACCCTAGATTAACCTGAGCGGTAACCTTTCGAAGTCATTGTCTTTATGATCTGAATCCTTCAACTAAGTTGATAGTTCCTTATATTTTAACAATACCAAAACCTTCCACGATCTCCATCCGAGCAATCTAACCTTTCGGTAAAGTTTAAGTGATCTCCATCTGAGCAATCTAACCTTCCGGTAAAGTTTAAGTTTAGGATTATAAGACTCAGTCCAATCGTGAGCATTCACATACCTTCTGATAAAGTTGAAACCGACTTCGCATAATCGATCAAACCTTTCGGCAAGACCAAGAGCTCCTATATGCCACCCAGGAATTTATTGTCTTACCTACTGCTAAACTTATTAATCATCCAAACCTTTCGGAAACATTAAAGATCAACTTTAAAGGTATAAGTTCGGTAAATAACCATTCATACCGTAAAGGAAATCTCCACGAGATACCCTACAAGATCTACCGAGGTAAAAAGTTCTCTACTGAGAAGACCAAACCTATCGACTACGCCGAAAGGTCCAAATTAAAAATCAACAACCACTGAAGCTAAGCACAAAAGCAATTCTTAAGGATATCTTGCCCTTTATCTAAACTATCTTTCCTATTTCTGTTGAAATATCTTTTGGGACGTTGACCATAAATTTGGTTAACAATCAAGACGTTGATATTATACACACTCACACGCACGAGATTGGAATAAAATATTTCCGGTCACATGCAAAGAAAATGCTTATTAATTAAATGTCAAAATCATACAAGTCCCAAACTCCAAACAAAAGAATTGCTAATATCCTTAGCCAATAACTTGAATTGTAAACGAAAAGGAAGCATACCAAACTTTTCTCATATTAATATAACAAAATTAACTCCTCTATTCAAGGAACAAACTTTACAATTTAAACCTTTTACATTCTATCCAAATTTTGCAATTACCACCTTGCAGTGGAGAAGGTATTCATACTTATTTTAATTTACAAAAATAGACGGTGCAAAATATAGATAATCAAAAATCATACTTTGCACACCATTTCTAACTGTATTTATTTTTGTAATCCTTTAACACTACAAGAGAAATCAAAAGAGATGAAGTGCGATAGATTATAAATTGCTTAAATCTCAACACAGATCTGGTTCTACTATATTAATACAAAATAATTGAAATTCCAAAATATTCAAAGATTGGTATTTATTTAGGGAAATCTAGGGCTTTTAGATATTATGTTTTCGTTTACCAAAATTTCTCAAGGCATACATCAAATCCAAATAAATACTATTCAGTTACAAAAATGTAAACAACTTGACATTTCCACTCATAGAGAATTGTTTGCTTCCTAACTGGATTTGATTCCACCATGCTTAAATCCCTCTTAGATCTCCCTCTTTGGAATAAATAACAAAGTGAATTGTATATAGAAATTAGATCTATAATCAGAAACTAGAGAGGAGTAAAATCATAAATTAAAAGAATTAAATATCTAAACCTCGTACTTGAAAATCTTAACTGATTCTAGAATCTAATGAAAAAGATGAGATCTGATTTATGCCGCTCCTAATTCTCTGTTAGATCTTTCCTCTTTTGAATATACAAAAAATAGGTTGCATATATATATATATATATATTAGATTTCATAAATCAAAAGGTAGAGAGGAGAAAGATTGCAAATTCAATTAAATTAGAGATTAGAAGTTAGAATTACTTACTAGAAAGTTTTCTATTTCTAAAAACCTAAGGGCAAAGATTTTGACAGAGATTCGTCTTTGCTACAGAATTTTACGAAGGAAAAGTGGTGGTCTAGGGGTCTATTTATAGAGGTGAAAAGGAACGGGAGCCACTAGACTTAAAATAAACAAATCCGGGTCGTTCTAGCATAGGGTTTTCATTAGTCGAATGCAGCCTCTGGTCCACCATTGCCTCTTGGGCGGTCGACCGGTCCCCTTTTATTTCAGTCATTTTGTTTCTTTATGTTGTCGATTATTTATCACTCTAGTTTAATTATACGTTAACCCAGGTTAGCTTAAACATCAAGTATCCCTTAACGTTAATTATTTAAATTCGAAGTTTAAACTTTTCAAAATTCAAATATTCATATTTTTCAAATTTAAACTGGCTTGAATTATTTTAAATTCAGAAACTTCAAACGTCTATAACTTCCTTATTTGAACTCCGATTTCAACATACTATATATGGAAATTGATTAGAAAATCGCCACGAATGCAATGATGTAACCTCTGTTGTCAAATTCCGATGTTTACAAAAATTTTACTTTTAACCTTATTTTTAATCACTGAATTTTTTATTAAATTTTACGCAGTGTTACATTCTCCCGCTTCCTTAAAGAGGATTTTGCCTCTGATATGACCAAGGGAAGATAGTGTAACGTGCACTCAACAACCATGTTATATGACCAATTTATTTACAATAATCTACACAACCATCCACTCAACTAAAAATGCAATGTGATTATGTATGCAACATGCTATAGGTGAGCTTAATTCTAGCGTGAATGCAAGATCGTTACATATAAGCATGTATGCAAGCATCCTAAATATACATAAAATTCAATATAAGTGCAAAAATGACAGTAAAAAGTGTGGCAACCATCTCCTACCATCCAATCTTACAACCATGATGCAACCAAAACTTATATATTGGTAGAGAAAAGTTTACTAGAGAAAAGCTTGTGATGAGAACATTCATCTTTTCTTTTGTTTCCCACGTGCTTTCCGCTGGGTTATCTCTCCTTTGAACTCAAACTAACCCAATACATTTGTTACGAAACCTCTTAATACCGTGCTCTTACAATGCGTGTGGTGGCATGGGAGAGAGGGGCGATGGTCTCTATTTCAACGTCGGTTGACTGATCAGCTCTACTACATAGACAATGTCATGTAGACATTCTTCTAGTGTGGAACATGAAAGATGTTATGGATTCCCGCTAACTAGTCTATAAGCTCCACTCAATAAGCAAGTTTCCCCCACCCTCTCTAAATTCAAGAAAGGCCCAACGAACCTAGGTGCCATTTTCTAGATATACCATACCTCATAAACTTTCTAAGAGGGGAAACCTTGACGAATGCCACATCCTTATTTAAAAACTCCTATTCCTATCTTCGCTTGTTTGCTTAGGACTCCAAACTGTCCTGTGTGGTTTTCATTCATCGCCTAAACACTTCTACCTTCTTCAAGGTCCTCTAAAATCCATGATGAAATCCCTCAACAAATCTTCTAAAATTCAAAGTCGCTCCCAAAGCCGATTGCGAACCTCTCCCAATTCGTTAGTGAACGAGGGTTTCTATCACAAAAATGCTAATCGAAACTCCATGTAGTCGTACCACTTTCTTAACATAAATCTATGCTAGATATGTTGTAATCCTTTTACTTCCAACGGAAGTAAAATGAGCTAATTTACCATAACATAAATAGCATCATTGTCCCTTGATAACCCATTTATAAAGTCCATCGGTATATGCTCCCATTTTCAAGTTGGAACTCCAATGGTAACAACAACCCTTCGGGTTTGCCTTGTCTTTACCCTTTGGCATAGCGACCCTCCCTTCATCCTTGCCAGTTAGAAAATTCTCTTCATATCTGTTATACAACTTTTCACATTCGGGGTAAAAGGTGATAGTCCACAAGTTTTGGATTTGAAACATTCTAACCTAATTTCCTTACTAACTTCCAGTTTTACCATCGGTTTATCGCTAGTTAATTGCCCTTAAGAAATTTTCTTATTTATGATGTTCATCCATATATGTATGTATGTATGTATGTAGGTAAGTATGTGTATTTATCTAGCGGTCTAAACCCATCGCTAAAACCAACATAGTGATAAAACAGGAACATGCCTTATACCATATCAAACACTTTTCCTAAAGGAGACAACTAGCGATTTCAACCTAAAAACTCTAAAAGAAAATTTTACTATAAGCTGCTCTTTTTATCATTAACTGGTGTTAATGATGTTGGGGTCCTAATGATCCTTACCAGTTTAAGATGTATATTCCTAGAATGTCATTCCACCATTACGCACCTTCTTAATTTTCCTTCTTAGTTCTAATAAATATCTATTACCCATAATAACTAGTCATTAATGTCAAAATTGACCATCTCTAATTAATCCTGATTACATCCATTTCAACCTATTACCAGTTTCAAAAATTTCTTATTATGAGTATCCAGTTCCTCCATAATGACCATATTAGATTCTTTAATTTTTCCCATATTTAATTTTTTTTATTCTCATTAATTACAAATTTATTGTCCATTAAATCTATAATTAATGTCCATAACTCCTATCCTATAATTATTACGCTGTTTATAATTAATGCAAATATTGTTGTTAATTACGTAATTTATATATTTCTTATTTCTATTAACTAATTAATAAACTAAAACATTTCTTTCCATATTTTATTTTATCAGAGTTATCCTTCCTAATATGATTACTACTAAAAATTTCCATAAATTAACCACAAGTGATGTTTTTGCTTTGTTTGAAATTACAAGAGATTATTTCTTTTCCTTTTATTTGAAGTAGACTATAAACTATAGAAAAGAATATCCATATCTTACACATCTCTTTCCTTTTTTGGTATATCCCTTGTCAATTCAAATTTCGCACTTCTATTCATTTGAGGAATTAGATAATTTACGGAAATTGCACGGAGTCGCTCCTAATAAAACAAAATATAGAAATTCATATTCCAAGTGCAACCTAACTTATAACCCAATTATAGATCTAGAATATCTTTACAACATTACCAACATTCTACAAACAAAGGCCTGAGGTTGATTTCAAATTTACAGATCAAGTTGTAAACACTATTTATTTTATTCATATTCTAAAACCTTTAGCCTTTCATTCCTAGAGAGTGAGCCCTATCTACTCTATAAAATATAAACTTAGAAATCCACATTATGCTATTATGCGGCATTTCAAATTTAAACTTGCAAAGAATTTCCACAGCTCAGAAGAAAACTTTTAAGCATAATTTCCAGAAGAATCTCCAACATGTAAAAACATTTGGGGAATTGAATTTCCAAAAGCATCTAAGCATCATATTTTATTTTATTCCAAATATTTATTCCATTTCTACTAAATATTTGAACAAAACCTTTTAAAAATATTAGAAGCCAACTTTTCAAAATTTTCAAAACATCTACGGCTTTATTCTTAACCCCAAATTCAAAAGATTCTAAAATTACTTAGTAAAATAATTTTCCTTCTCCAATACTTTTACTTTAAAGACTTACTTCTTTAAAAGTAGGGTCTTCAACCTCAAAACATCCAATAACACAATCATTAAACCGAACTATCAGAATTTCAAAAAGGATTGCTAAATCTCAAAAAGGAGCGAAATAATTTCCCTGTTTCAAAAAATTTCTACATTAAAGATTTATTCTTTTAAAAGTTGGTCTTTTTATTTGAAACACTCAAATACATCTTTTACAATTTTAAACAATGAAAAATGAAGGAGACAAAGATAACTTCCATCCTATTATTTTTCTATCCTATTTTCATCACTTCTCTCCTATATTATCTCTAACTAGATTATTGTTCCTATTTATAAGTTCCTAACGCTATTCCTATCCAAATCTTCCAATATTACCTCTATTTATATTTTTCCTACTTAAATGGCTTCTACATCATTTTAATCAAGTTGCATTTTTATTATTAAAAGGATGAATTTTAAAAGGACTTCCAAATTTATGAAATAGGAAAAATCATCAAGTCCATCTTAATGCTATATTTTACATTTATTTCAAAAAGAAAATCCTTTTGTTGGAAATCTTTAAACCGAAAACTTTTTAACTCAACTAATTTTTTTTTCAAACTAAGAGTTTCAAAAATGAAAACCCTTTTTTTACCAAAAACCTTTTAGTCAGAGCTTTTGACTCCATAATTTCTATTTAAGTTATGATTTTTCAAATTTCCTAACCTTTTCAAAACAATAACTTTTTAATACATCTTTTGAAAAATCCATTCAAAACATTTCAAGGAAGTAAGAAAATATTTTTATCAAATTCTTTGCACACGAGGTTGGATTTTTAGAAATTGACTTCAATTGTACTTTGTATTGTACTTTCTTCTTCTATCATCCCATACTCTCAGATGTTTACAACTCTACTACCATGTGGTATTTGATTACTACATAACATGTTTATCTACAAAATGTCAATTATCCATAATAAATGATTATCATTTTAACCGGACAATTTCTAAAGACATTTATTTACTCATCCAACTTTTCCTATTAAAACTTCTTTACCTCTCCATAGTCACCCTAATAATCTTTTTAATTAGTCCATTAAAATCCTTATTAAATTATTGTAACTCCTTATTTATTGCACATTTATTTCCCCATTAATTTTAGAGTTACAATCTTTTTACATTCCTTATAATACAACCATCGTTGTCCATTCCTTACTCTATTTATTTTCCAACCCATTGTCACCTCGCCCATCCTTTCGTAATATGGTCGTGACTACTTCTATAGTCGGAATTTATAGAGTAAATCTAAATTAAGTGTGTATATATATATATATTTATATATAGCAGGGTATTTCAAAAATTACTTTTAAAAATAAAAAGTATGCCACTCACACATATACCTATCCCCATTGATCGGTAACCTAAGTTATAATACCAGTTGTAACAACCCACCCCGAAACAGACCTAATTTCGACCAAACAAAAACCCTTCTAACCTTAGATCCATCTCAAGGCAAGTTGTTAAGTTGATAAAAATACACAGTTCATAAAGCTATTTATCTATACTTTCATAATCTCACAGTGGAATGGATAAAATATAATATCAGCACAAGCACCCATTTCATAAAAGGAAACCATTTCAGAAATATACATCTTATTACCAAATCATGCAACATGTCCACATATAATCTCTAGAGTATAATATTTCAAAAATAACATAATTTTCTAAATCAGGTACATTAGAAATATTTAAAAAGCATAAATAGATAGACAATTGTCATAAGTCTTCATCTCTACCTTTATCCCTAAATTCGGTATTGTCTCCTCTAATCTATGTGTTGTAATGACGAGTGGGTCTAAAAAATAAATGTCTGATGAAATGAATATCTCAAGCTTGACCATAATTGTACTTGGGTAGTATTATTTAGATAAGAAATATATCTTACATATTTAAAATCATACCATACTAATAATTTTAACTACAAGCCTAAAGGCCTTTCCAGTCTAATTCCAAAACTCTAAGGCAACTAACATCAATGATGCAAGAGAAAGTACCCAAACTAATAAATATCCTTTATTAGAGATTAGGCAGACTCTAACCATTTGATACCTATAAAATAGACATGTCCCCGTCACTTAATACCTAACCCATTTCCAAACTATAACATAATTATTGTTAACTGTTATCCGGCCTTTTAACTCGGCTATATCCAGGCCGATTGAACAAGTTAGACTCGACACTGAATAAGGTAAGTATCCCAGAGGGATGATCATGTAGTCCAAAGATCAAGCACAGATAGTGGTATAAAGAAATGATCAAGCGAGATCAAGAGAAAGTCTTTGAAATATTCTAAGTATGGATTAGTGTCTCCCCTAGGCGGGGGATTGGTCCCTGTCACTTCCCCTAAGTAGAAGGTCGGATTACATCACTTTGGATATGAACAACTTAAACCAATAGTTCTACTCAACGGGAATCAATCGATATCTCCACAAAACATGTAGATGATTATGCAAAACAACTTTGGAAAAAAGAAGCTAGCTTGGAGGGGGACCCACATGAGGGATCGCATTGGCCTACAAGGTAATCTAGACCGATCGCCCAATTTATGGGCCATAAAACTTTTTGGGTGACCTCATCTACATCACGAGAGTCCGTCGACGAAATTTCAGGAAGATATTAGGTCATTACACCTATAAATATAGAGTTCATTGTTCATTTTAAGGATCCTTACGCTGTTGTTTGACTTCAACTCTATTGTAATCAAGGATCTATTATGATATGATCCCTTTGTAATTAGAAAAGCAAGTATTTAATAAAGCAATTCCTTTAAGTGGATATAGGCAATCAACGTCGAACCACTATAAATTTTCTTATTCTTTATTCTGCTTGTTTACTCTTTATTTTAAGTTTAGTTCTTCACTTTATTTCTCTACTCTCAATATATTGAGTGTTTGTGCCAACTTTTGATGCAAACATTTTGGTACTTTCGTTGAGAAACAATACTCAGCTTGATTGGATCTTATCACTAACTTATAGATTCTCATGTCTGTGAGATAGATCCATATTTCTACCGACAAGTTTCCATTTCTACTCAAATTTGAAGATCTAGAAGGAAGCTATTAGCCATGGCTGGAGAATAAAAGTCCACTACTTCCCGTACCACTGAAGGTAATGAAGATACCAGCATTTAACAGGTTGGCCAGAATGTGCAAACGGCGACTACCGATGCCTCAAATCCAGTTGATTACATCACCAAAGCCGACTTTGAAGTCCTGATGAAGGAACAGCTAGATAACCATTAGGAGCTCAATCAGCAAATCCAGGCCAATATAAACCTAATGAACTAGTTAAAAGAGCAACGTAGGAAGACAAGGAGGGAGCCTACTCCACATTCAAGATCAGAGAACTCCTCTTTATCCGATGACTATTACAGGACCAGACGACGCAAGACAAATGTGTATGATGTTGGGACATTGAGGGGGAACTATGCGATCGACAATCGCCAAACTATCTGGATCGGCACCGAACCCTCCAAAGGATCGACACCGAACCCTCCAACCTAGGGCAGAATCTTCATGCTGGTGGAGGAGCAAACTTCGGACGTGGCACGACCGACCAAGACATTGGAACCCAGGCGAATGTGATTGAACCACTATCGAGAGACGATGATAGGATTACTGCTCAGAAGGTACATGAGGAGCACATTGAGCCAAGCAAATGTGGTGTGCCCAAAGGTATGGGACATGTCATTTACGTGAGGTGGAACACGACCACCGCTAGGCACCCGCTCTCCAAATGTCAGACCCTAGACACCTTGTGAAAGAGAGTCAAGGCCTGACCAACGATGACTGAGGACTCTCTAGAAGTCATAATCCTTTCATCGACAACATCCTACATGCAAAATATCTACAGAGGTTTACTATGCCTACGATGCCTTCTTATGCAAAAAATACCAACCTTTAGCAGCATCTCATGAAATATGGGTAGCACATGGACTCTACACGAGCCACTGATGCAGTCAAGTGTAGATGTTCTCCTATTTTTCTAGAAGATTTTGCGACCATGTAGGTCACCAAGCTATCACCACGATCAATTTCTTTGTTTGATGAGTTAGTAAGGAAGTTCGTGGAGCAGTTCTACATGCACGCGGCTCGCCATAAAGATGTCATGTCCCTCTCCAACTTGATCCAGCCTCCGCGGAAGTCACTGAAAGATTATCTGGAAACGTTTAATACAGCTGCTGCAGAAGTCAGTAATCCAAAAGATGATGCAATACTAATGACACTGACTAAGGAAGTTGACCCTGATTCTAATTTTAGCGATTGGTTAGCGGCAAAGCCTCCTTCTACATTGGACCATTTTTATGCGAAGGCAGCTCACTTGCTAAGGAAGGAGGAGGCGAAGCATACCAGGAAGAGAGATGTTGTAGGCCAGAGTGCCAAGGAAGTAAAAAATTAATGTGGTGGTGAAACAATCAGGAGAGAATTTTGAGAAAGTTAAAGTGAATGTTCAAAACAAAGCAAATGAGCAAAAGAGAGGCAGTGATAGAAACCACGATCAAAGACAAGATTCTATGAGAGGGAAGCCAACGATCCTGACATTTGACACTTATACACCATTGAACACGTCATTAGAGAACATCTATCTATCGACTTATAATACTATGCTGTATATAAAATCACCTCCAAAAGAACCGACGGAGAAGAAGTGATAGACAGGGATGTACGGTTCCATGAAAGTTGTGGTCATACCATGGACGAGTGCTGCCACCTTCGTGATTTCATTGAAAAGTTGATCCGTGAAAGAAAGTTACAACATTTTGTTAAAGAAATGCAAGATAGTGGGCATGGGACATTCAACCCTAATAGAGGACAAGCCCCGCCTAGTGCCGAGGAACCTACACGGTTGGGAGGAAAGTTAGTCATTAACACTGTTGTTGGAGGACCATATCCAGTTAAAAAAGTTGGAACGAGATGGAGCATTACGTGATGCTATAAGACATGTTGATATGGAGTGTTGCTCGAACGTGGAGGACGGTGCTCTGACAAAGCAGCAAAGAACTATGACCGACGATATCATATTTCGAAGTAGATATGCAAACAGGGTAGTGGCCCCTACAATAGACCCAATGGTGATCTCGACCATAATTGGCCCCACCTTGGTGAGAAATTCTGATTGACTGCAGAAGTTCAGTCAATGTCCTTTTTAAGAAGGCCTAGAACCAGATGTTTTTGGAGGCCAAAGATTTGAAACCATGTAAAGCATGTATTCATAGCTTTAACAGTATTACTACTGAAGCGGTAGGCTACGCCGAGCTACCGATGGAGTTGGGAGATGGTTACCATAGGAGAGTGTGGGTTCTTCCATTTGTTGTGATGGATGTAAACTCTCCACATAATGCTTTCTTAGGCTAGTCAGCCCTTGCTAAATTTAGGGTAGCTATCGCCTCTTGGTGCTTAATAATCAAATTCCCAATAGAGAAGGATGTGGAAATTATTCATGGAGATCAGACGACTGGCCGTGCTTGCTATCTTGCTGAGTTGAGGGATGCTTAGTGGAAAGAAAAAAGAAAGGATATGGAGAATCCTCCCTGCATCAAAACTAACGAAGCCCAGCAATCAATATTCGAGCCTTAGCTCGGGCACCACAGTCAGTTCTATAAAAATATAGATCCGAGAGATGATGAAGTGGAGCCCAAAGAACCTAAGGTTGCATCCGCCGAGCTTACGATCGACATCACGGTCAACCACGTTGACCCATCGTGGGTCCTGAAGATCGGATCATAGCTCAACGCAACAATGATGAAGGAATTAGTAGGCTTTCTCTGAGAGAATCTTATTGTGTTTGCTTGGACCCATTCTAACATGTGTGGGATCTCGCAACCATCGCGAGCCAAGCATTGAATATCAACCCGAGGCATGTCCCGATAAAATAGAAACGATACAGCATGGATCTGGAGAGATCTACTCTGCTTAAGGAGGACATGGATAAACTCAAGAATATTGGGTTTATCTACGATGCCCTCTACTCGAAATGGGCATCTAATCATGTACTCGTAAAAAAGCTAATGGAAAATGGAGGACATGCATCGATTTCTCAAACCTAAATAAAACATGCCCAAAGGATAGCTTTCCACTTCCAAGGATCGACCAGTTGGTAGACTCGACTGTTGGACATGAACTGCTGTCATTTTTGGATGTGTACTCCTAGTATAACCAGATCCCAATGCATGTCCCAGACCAGGAACACACTAGCTTTATTACCGACCTGGGATTATACTGCTATATTGTGATTCCTTTTAGACTAAAAAACACTAGAGCTACTTATAAGAGACTGGTAATCAGGATGTTCAGAGATCAGATCAAACGATCAATGGAAGTATATGTGGATAATATTCTAATGAAGTCACGACAATCAAACACATTGGTGATTTGGCAGAAATGTTCAGTGTCCTCCGAAAGCATAGAATGAAACTCAACCCTTTGAAATGCTCTTTCGGCGTTGCGTCAGGGAAATTCTTGGGTTTCATCATTAAATCTTGTGTGGAATTAAAGCCAATCCTAAGAGTATTCGGGTAATAAGATCCGAGCACTAAAGATAATTAAGCAGGCGCAAAGCCTAAATGGGAAGATCGCCACCGTGATTCAATTCATCTCCAGGGCCATAGATAAGTGCATTCCCTTCTTCGACTTGATTAGAAGAGGGAAGAGGAACTTCGCATGGACGCAAGATTGTATTGATGTGTTCCAAGCTCTGGTAGGTTACTTACAGAGACACCCCATCTTGTCTAAGCCACTAGATTATGAAGAATTGTATATCTATTTAGTGGCGTTGGTACATGCTATAAGTGCCGCACTACTGCCCAAAGAGAATTAGATCTAGAGGCCAGTATACTATGTTAGCAAGCGGTTGACAGGTGCTGAAAGAAACTATCTGAAACTGAAGAAGCTCGCATACTGCTAGTTGATTGCATCAAAGAAGCTCCACCTATATTTTCAGGCTCACCCCATTAATTCTTTATCGACCAGCCATTACGACTGGTCCTACAATGACCTGAGACGTCTAGGAGGTTACTGAAATGGAACATTGAACTGAGCCAATTCGATATCACTTATCTCCCTCGGAGAGCCATTCAGAGACAAGTGTTGGCGGACTTCATAGCTGAATTCACTACACAAGACGACTCTCTTGAGAGCAGTGGAGAACCTACCATCCAATGGAAGATATACACGGATGGAGCATCTAACAATCAGTGTTCTGGTATCGGATTCATACTAGTAACCCTTAAGGAGCGCTCAATCTGCTACACCTTGAAACTCGACTTTCCTACGACGAATAACGAAGTTGAATATGAAGCCTTGATCATTGGGCTCAAACCTGCTAAAGAGTTGGGACTAAAAGCTTTGCAAATTTTTTATGATTCCTAGTTAGTAGTGTGCGAAGTTTGGGAAGAATATCAGGCCAAGCGAGCGCGCTTCCTCCTTACATCAACTGGGTCTGAGAGATGCTATCCGATTTTGAGCATTGCACTATTACATATATCCCAAGAGAACAAAATGAGAAAGCTGACTCACTGGCCAAACTTGTCAGTTCTAGGGATGCACAGTTTATGGGCTTGGTCCCGGTTGAAATACTTAATGCTTTAAGCATTGATCGAATGGATATTGATTAGGTCTTAGAGAAAGAGATCGAGAAGGAGTCGTGGATGACTCTGATAAAGGATTATTTGCAAAGGGGAATCCTTCTTGAAAGGAGGAATGAAAAACGACAGGTCCTTCGTAAAGCTTCATGATACATTTTTCAAGAAGGGATTATGTACAAGAAGGGTTTTTCCATCCTCCTACTTCGGTGTATCACCGACGATGAAGTCAAACAAGTATTAAGAGAAGTGCATGAAGCAGAATGTGACAATCACATCGGAAGAGGGCAAACCTTGGTAAAGAAGATACTTCGTTATGGATATTACTGGCCAACTATAAATTTAGACACATCTCATTATGCTAGATGGTGCGACAAATGCTAGAGATACGCAAAAATTTCGAGAGCTCCACCGACTCAGATAACTCAGATTATCAGTCCATGGCCATTTTCTACATGGGGTATTAACATCATCGATGCCCTGCCGATTTCCAAAGGTAGCGCGAAGTATGTCATCGTAGCAGCCGATTACTTTACCAAATGGGCTGAAGCTGAACCTTCAGCAACGATCACTATGAAGAAAACAATAAACTTTGTTGTACGAAATATCATGTCATTTTGGTCTCCCTTGAACAATCATAACTGACAACGGGACCCAATTCGACAATGCTGAATTTAAATACTTTTACCATCTACATCGTATTGAGAAAAGATCTGCGGCAGTTGCTCACCCTCAATCTAATGGACAGGTCGAAGATGTTAATAAATCATCAAGTCCATTCTGAAGAAGCATCCAGAAAAGGCCAAAGACAAGTGGGTCGATGATCTCCCGTTAGCACTATTGGCATACATAAATACCCATAAGTCCAAGATTGTCCACACTCCATTCGCCCTTGCTATGGCTCTGAAACCGTAATTCCCGTAGAACTTGAAGCCTTCGAGTGACTTATTATGATCCTAGAACTAACAAAGATCTCTTTTTGGAATCTCTAGATTTGATAGATGAGAAGCACGAAAAGGCTGACTTGAGGGCAGCTGCACACCAACACCGAGTCACCTGATACGACAACATTAAAGTCCAAGCTTGGGCCTTTGAAATTGGCGATCTTGTTCTGAAACGGATCTTTCCTAGCTTTGCTAACTTGGGTCCAAGATGGGAAGGACATGTATCATCGATCAAAAGCGTAGAGATGGAACTTCCAAACTAACGACTGTCGATGGCATTGCACTCCCAAGGGCATGGAACGGCAAGCGTCTATGGTGCTACTTCACTTAATGTTGTTTCATTCAGTTGTATTTCATTTAGGATTTACTTTTGCATTTTAGCTCAAAGCCATGTAATAAGATAGACTCTATCGTTTTCTCTTTCATCTTGCAATAAAATTTGAAGTTTTTTTCCATATCTGTGAATTGTTTGTGCGTAGTAAGTATAATAATTGTGATATGCGATCGACTTACATCTACGAAAGCCTAATATGGACAAATGAGTACCCAGAGTTTGGTGCCAACCAAGCTCTTAGGTCCATGATCGAATCGATCAAGATGAACGTGACTCGACCGTTCATCCGATAATTCTGGCCTATGATCCGATGGGATGAGTATAAAACATAGAATGGATGCGACTTGACCATCTGTTAACTAACTCCTTCCTATGATTCAACGAGAGGAATATAAGTAAAAGTGGATGTGATACGATTGAACACTCTTTGACTTTTTCCCCTGACTAGGGGGCAAAAGAATTAATCGAGGGACATGTGATTCAAGTATTGACTAGAATAACTCCAATCCCCAGAGTGTGGATCGAAGTATAGACATCAAACAGGTGTGATTAACCACCCGTAGACTGACTCCGAGAGTATATATGAAAGTATAAACAAATGAATGAGTTTGACTTGACCATTTTTTCGCCAGCTCCGACCTAAACCCGACAAGAGGAGTATAAACTCGTAATGGATAGGATCCGACCATCCACGAACTAGCTCCATCAACCTGAGACTGGGGACAGGAGTATAATCACTTAATCGTTGAATATGAGCGTAACACCATGGCTCGTGCCCAGTGCTTGATGCGACTTAAGGCCATGACCAAAAGGAGGCCTTGAAATAGATTTATCGGATCGATGCCCGAAGTAACGGGTGACCGAATGACATTGCAACTTAAACGACGAATGATAAATTACAAGTACATTGAATGGAAAATATACTAGCTCGAACACTTAAACGAAATCATACAAAAGTTCAACTAAAATGAAGAAGTTTTTATTCACGTGCTGAAACTTGGAAAGTTAAATACGAGTTTATTCCAGAAACTAGAAACCTAAAGCAAGGGCAATGCTCGCACAATCACGGCCAATAGTAAACTAGCTAACTATCCATAACCCAATCCAAATCAATGTCTATTTCTTATCCTTCTTGGGCTTCTTCAAGGTAGATTCACTAGAGTCGTCGCCCTTACCTCTCCTCTTCGATTTTCCTCTTCTCTTGCAATCTTTGGGAAAAATGTTTTTAGAAATAGAAGTGTAAGCGGTATCACTCTCGAAAACAAAAATATTGACCTCCCTAGGTATGATACCGTTAGGCAGTATGGTTTGGAGTGGAGTGACATCCACCTCGGCATGCTCCATCTTGATCTTCTTATCCAGCTCCTCCTTCGCGATGCACTCTTTCAAGCTGAGCTCGTTCGTCTGCTCAGAGACATGAGTCACCATGACATCTTCTGTTTCATCTTGGGCCTACTGATTGTCGGTTTTTTCTCCATTTAAAGCCTCTATGACTTCAGCGTCTGGACCGAGAGTCTCAATGGATTGGATAGGTCAGGACCATCTATGCAGTAATGACCGCTATGGACTCCATGGTCAGTGCCTACCGTCCAAGGATGACTTCAGAACCAGGAGCAAGGACGGATGCAGACAGACTTGCAATTACATAAGGTTTAATAGGTAAACTCATGACTTTCATGAACAAGGTGTAAACTTTCTCGAACGTCGGGGAGGTGAGAGATATACCTTTGTCGGATAAGCTTTCGGTTTGAACGTGATTGCTACCTTCAAGAATCAGAGATAGCTTAAAAGACTTATGCATATCGGGTTGATCCTGATTGTAGCCTGTATCCTTTTAAGGGGCATGAGAAGCTGAGGCACATGTTACCCAACTTGTAAGAGGGTCTTATGAGCCAGACCCAGAGGCTTCATCGCTTTCTTTCTCCTGCTCGGTTGTCGTTGGGTCACGAAATAGACTAAGCCAGCCTTGAGTTCATCAGGCTCTTCATCATGCAAGATTTCATGCATAAGCTACTCCTCATCAAACTTAGCACCACTAATATATTCATTATTTAGCACCACGATATAGTCCCAAGCCTCGACTAATGACTCAGGGTATCCCTCTCCGATGGATCGGAGATTGCGGTTAAGGAGGACACTTACATTGTAATATATCAACAGGGGATCAAAATCATCCTTTATCTTTGTCCTACTGGCCTCCTTAGCCTCTTTTTTTAGGGTCTCTATTTTCTTAAGTTGTTTCTCAGCGTCCTCCTTAGTCATGCGAGCCTCAATGATTTCCTCGCAATATTCTTGAGACTCTTGTTGAGCTTCAATCTTCTCCTTCTTTTCCTTTTCAAGCTCCTCCTCAAGTCGTCAAATACGAAGAGTCAAAGCATCATTATCTTTTTTCAGAGCATCCTTGTCATTTTGTAAAACATCCTTCTCAAGAGCTAAAGTACCGCTGCAACGAATGGTAGTATCCAGTTCAATTTGATTCTCTTTATTCAAATGCTCAACTACTTCAGAAGATTCACTGGCTCTCTTCTCGTCATCAGTCAGCTTTGTTTTCAACCCCTTAACTTCCTCGTTTAAGTGTTTGATAGTTTCTTTATCTTGAGCCACCTCGAGAGTTAAGCAAGTGATCTCATGCTTCCGTTTCCTCAACACTTCAGAGATTCTCTTAGCCACATGTAGAGTTGTGCTATGCTGGTTATAGACATCATCGGAATAAGAAAGCGTTGTGTCCTTGGCCTCTGAAGGAATCAGGTTCATAGTAGGGACGAATTTGAACTCATTGAAGCATATCTTTGGAAATGTGGCCTTAAGTGCGGCCATCCTTTTTACAAAGCATCAAGCGATGTTGGAAGTTTAACTGGAGCAGTTGAAGCTATGAGGGTCTATTTGTCATGCCTATGAAATGATGTATCGAGGCTTTCTATGCCAGATTGACATTTAGAGGATCGTCGGGTGTCGGAAGAACCCGAATGTTGCACAGGTACCGTAACTTAAGTGGGTGCATAAGATAATGGTTTGCCACTGCTACATGCGATGAGATGTGGAGCAATGTCCTTATGATGAGAAGACTAAGACTTCAACTTGTGTCAAGTCGATGAGTCCTTGGACTGGTAGCTTTTGTCACGATAATCCCCTCTATTACGGGCTTCCCTCTCTTGGCTAGATTGTCGGCCAGAGTTCGGACCTCGATTGGGCCAAAATAAGAAGGCTAGGAGCACGATGACTTCTCTTGGCGATTGAAGTTACGAGAGCGTCCCATAGAACCTACAAATAAAAAAGATGTATCAGCATCATTCAAATTAAAGATGGATAGGTGTCATGCGGTGTAGTGCATGTGGATGTGAGTATCCTGGTGTTCCCCCGACGAACCAAGTGTTGGAGCTTTGCTAGCCGATATGACTTCTCCCATGCTAGTAGGAAGAATGTCAGCGTCAATTCAGATACGAGAATCAGATCCATCAAGACTCGTATTGGTGAAATCATAACTTTCGACATCCCCCGGTATCGGGATGTTCGCCAGTCCCTCGAATATATCTTTTGGAGGCAAAGAAGTGGATTGATCTACGACAGTAGTGGTTGGCTTGGGCTACTTGGCAATTTGCCCTTTGCGAAGCTTGTAGTTGAGCTTCTTCCCTTTTCTATCCTTTGAAGCAAGAATCTATGTGTCTTGAGATGATCCGACTATAGGCTCGTGTCTTGACCGGCGTTGTCGCGACTAGGCTCAATAGCATCACCCCTTATTTCAACTTCGACGTCATTCTAAGCCTCCTCGACTGGGGGCATGGCAGGATTAACTTCACCACCTCCCTGTCTCTTCCTCTTACCACTTCCTCCTCAATGTTCCCTGATAACTTGGTGCTACGGCCCTCCTCTATTAAGCCAAGAGTAAAAAGGCACTTATCAGTAATAAGGGACTTAAATCTCAAAGTTCCACTCGTATATTCCTGAGCTTTGAAACTACCTTTGGCTACCTGTTATCGCTGGGTCATGGATAGTTACCTGCAAGATTAAAAGAACTACTTTGTTCAAGGTATGACTTGAATAATAACACCCAAGATTGAGTTCGAAACGACATTTACATCCTTTCATCCATCGTCTTGCGAAACCAGGTAGGCAACCACATAAAACCATTCGTTGTTAAAAGCACTCAGCTTGTTCTAAGAACCGATTACGACCCGACAGTTAATGATTGATTCAAGAAAAGTGTACGAGAGGCTCCCTTTTCATTGCTTGAAATGGTATATGAATCTAATGCCCTCTAGGGTCGATTCATGATATAAGAACTCGAGGAATATCATATATGTGCAATTTACAAATGCGTAGCCATTTGGATGCAGCTAGACCAGAGCCAATCTCAAATAATGTAGCACCTTCCGGATGAATGGATTAAAAGGCGGAACGCATCCTATCCAATGCATATACTTTTTACAGGCATTATACCCTTCTGGAGGCAAGTGAGCTCTATCATTATGAGAAAGGACTCATACATCCTCATACGCGATACCATGCTTAATGCAAATTCTATGAAAAGAAGCCTCATCGAAGTGTCAAGGGATGACTCATTTTCTGCTTCTAGACTTAGAGGAATTTTAGGAACTCGATGCGAGCTTTCAGGTTGTTTTGATTGTTGACTAGGAGAATAGCGAGCAAAGACCATTGCAGAGCTTGATTCAGCATCAGATCCTTCGTGTGTAGCAGCTTGCTTGGTAGCCGTAGCAGCGAAACGCTCCGAGCATTTGGAACTAATAGTTATCAAACTCAGCAGTTAATTATTGTTAGATGAAGAAACATTTTCCCCATGTGTAAAGTGTAAACAAGTGTGTTGTGGTACAGTGTCGTGTAGTGATAAACAAGTCAGGTTTAAATGACAACTGTGATGAGACACTGGTCTCCAACCGGAGTGGCTGTCATCGCTGACCGTTCCAACCGTCTTTTGCGTTAATGTTTGTTGATTTCACATAAACTTCGGGATTAGTTATCGGCATACAGAAGTACGACATTCATATCCAAGTTCATATAGGCGTATGCATTCATTTCTAAGTTCATGTTTCAACCCAGAATCCATGCGCCCAAGTCAAATGTGTTCAAGTTCTAAGTCATGTTTATGTTCGAGTTCAATATCATATGCAAGTTCGCTAGTCCCAGTGTTCAAGTTCAAGTGTGCTCATCAAGCCAAATTTGCCTAAGTCCTGCCTAGGCAAGGGATCAGAACCGATCCCATTGCCTAGTGAACTCATTTAAGCATATTCAGACTCAATTTGATCACCTCTAGTGTGCCTATACCAATCCCAACCAAACCAATCCCTCCATCTGCTTCATTATCCCAACCACACCAATCCCATGTCCACACCGAACCCTCCATGTCAGCCAATAACTTATCCCAGACTTGTCTGCACCTCCATCCACTTCCTTTTCTCCAATCAGACACTGACCCGCTCCTTCACAACTATGAACGTTAATCCAGCTGTCTCGTCACAATCTCTCACTTCAATTCATGTACTACAAATTCAAACCCATCTATATATGAAAAATCAAACACAAACAAGGGCTAACAGACTAATTGACATGAGAATAATGAGGGTGATTCGGGTACGGGCTGGAATCCAAAACTAAATCGATAGAACGAAGGGAAGTTCGATTTGGTGTGGTGGAAAAGGCTTCTAGCAAGGTGGAGAGTCGAGTTATATAAGGGTTTAGATGGATCGATGGAGGATGGGGCGAAAATATTGAGCTTGAAGGGTTGTTGACGATGGAGGCGAGAAGAAGAGTGGGTTTGGTTTGGTAGTAGAATGAATAAAGTAGAGGAGAAGAGGTAGTGTGCATGGCTTATATATGCCAGGAGACCAGAATGCGCAATCCACAAATTGGCTAAATATGCATATACAAAAGGGTCGGTACAGATTTCCCTGCTTAGGGGATTGGTACCGAACCTCTATTTCAAAAAAATTTGGAAAATTACACTCCAATTTCTCTTGAACTACGTGGAATCGACGATGACCCATCAGCATGTAAGCGTGCCTGGGAGCCAATGACAAAATTAGGTAAATGAATGAACGTGCATGTGTATATACTCAACATTTGATTTCTTGATTCGATAGAAATTGAATTATTACCTGAGAACTCCTAAGAGAGAAGACCAGTTCAAATAACTGAGGCCTACTAACTTGATCGACAAGCTCGAATGGAACCAAGCATAGACAAAGACTGAGGATTACATCTCAGATTATACTAACTAATATTGACCAAGTGTCATAGTGAACAGAGAGGGGTACGACTCTTTGGTAGGATGACAGGACGGAAGTATAACGACTATTCAGGAAACCGAATGGAATCCTTTTCGGTGATTCTAACTTGCTTCGACTCAAAACACATCATGTTGGAAATAAGACATACTTTGGGGGGCAAGTGTTATCTAGCCTTTTGACCCAGCTATATCCAGCCTCATTGGACAAGTTAGACTCGAAAGTAGATAAGGAAAGTAGCACAAAGGGATGATCATGGAATCCATAGATCAAGCACAGACAGTGGTATGAAGCAACGATCAAGTGAGATCAAGAGTACTCTCTAGAACATATTAAGTATGGATTAGTACCTTCCCTAGGTAGGGGATCAGTACATATCCCTTCCCCTAGGTGGGGGTTGAATCAGATCACTTTAGCTATGAACAACTTAAACCAGCAGTTCAACTCAATGGAAATCAATCAATATCTCCACAAAACATGTAGGCGACTTTGCAAAACAACATTGGAAACACAAAGCTTGCATGGAGAAGGACTCGTAGGAGGAATCGCATGGGCCCACAAGACCATCTAGATCGATCAACACCGATCGCCCATCCATGGATGTTGGGCCATGAAACTTTTTACTTGACCTTGTCTACATCGTGAGAGCATGTCGGCGAAATTTCAGGAAGATATTAAATCGTCTACACCTATAAAAATATAGTTCACTGTTCATTTTAAGGATCCTTACGCTGTTGTTTGACTTCAACTCTATTGTAATCAAGGATCTATTACGATATGATCCCTCTGTAACTAGAAAAGCAAGTTATTGTAAAGCAATTCCTTTAAGTGGACATAGGCAACCAATGCCAAACCACTATAAATTTGTTTGTTCTTGTTTCTGCTTGTTTACTCTCTGTTTTAAGTTTAATTCTTCACTTTATTTCTCTACTCTCAATCTATTAGGTGTTTGTGCCAACTTTTGGTGCAAACATTAATGATACAAGACTGAGAACTTCCAAACTACTTAATACCTCTTTCCTGGGAACTAGCAGACTCTAACCAATTAAGACCTATAAAATAGGCAGGTCTCTGTCATTTAAGACCTAACCCAACATAGGTCCCTACATGATTCTCGCTAGCTGTGATCATAAGAAATCTCATTAGGTCGCCTAATACTTCTCCTAAGAGAGAGGCGAACCCTACCATAGCCACTTAATACCTCTAACCCAAAGTGGACCCTTGCTAAATGTTTCTCCTATCGTATTAATAATGTAATTATGACCCATAACTCAAAATGTGACATCTCACATTAGTCCGACTATTCATAGGTACTGGTAGCCAAATTGACTAGGCAGACTTACCCTATAGAATTGGGACTAACCTTACCTCAGCTTAGGTTATTTATTATAGGTGATGTCACACATCAATCCCCAAAGTTACACTGCTGGTAGCCAGATTTAACTGGATAGACTTCTATGCAACTTTTAACTGACCTCGCATCCCTATAACTTAGTCATCCTTTATATATATAAAAATTGTATATATACACTATCCTACACAATTAATAATTAAGACCATATAAGGTATCCCCTTATTAATCCAAATCAATACGTTCAATATGCTATAATTATTACGTTATTATTGCTTTAATAATCAACACGCTAATATTAAACATATACGCACAAGATTCGAATAAAATAGTTTCGGTCATACGCAAAGAAAACGCTTATTAATTAAATGTCAAAAACATACAAGTCCCAAACTCTAAACAAAGAATAGTTAATATCCTTAGCCAACAACTTGACTTGTAAACAAAAAGGAATAATGCCACACTTATCTCATATTAATACAATAGAATTAACTCCACTATTTAAGGAACAAACAATACAATTTGAACCTTTTATATTCTATCCAACTTTTGCAATTACTACCTTGGAGTGAAAAAGGAATTCATACTTATTTTAATTTACAAAAATAGGCGATGCAAATTACAAATAATCAAAAATCATACTTTGCACCCTATTTCAAACTTTACTTATTTTTTAGAATCCTTTAACACTACAAGTGAAATCAAAAGAGATAAAGTGGGATAGATTATAAATTACTAAAGTGTTAACACAGATCTGGTTCTACTATATTAATAAAAAACAATTGAAATTCTAACATATTCAAAGATTGACATTTACTTAGGGAAATTCTGGGGATTTTAGATGTTATGTTTTTGTTTACCAAAAATTTCAAAGGCATATACCAATTTAAAAAATACTATTCGATTACAAAAATATGAAAAAATTGATTTTTTTTCACTCACGGAGAATTATTTGCTTCCTAACTGGATTTGGGTCCACCAGGTCTAATTCCCTTTTAGATCTTCCTCTTTAGGAATGTACAACAAAATGAATTGTATATAGAAATCAGATCTAGAATCAGAAACTAAAGAGGAATGGAATTAGACTTTAAAAGAATTAAACATCCAAACCTCTTACCTGAAAATCCTAACTGATTCTGAATCTAAAGAAGAAGAAGAAAATGAGATCTGATTTATAGCACTTCTGATTTTCTGTTAGATCTTTCCTCCTTTTGAATATACACCAAATAGATTATATATATAGATTAGATTTCAGAAATCCGAAGATAAAGAGGAAAAAATTGGGAATTTGATTTGATTTAGCGATTATAAATTAGAATTAATTACCAAAAAGTTTATTGTTTCTGAAAACCTAAGGGAAAAGATTTGGACAGAGCTTCAGTGTTGCTACTGAATTATATAATGGAAAAGTGGTGGTCTAGGGGTCTATTTATATAGATGAGAAGGAATAAGAGCCGTTATATTTAAAATAAGCAAATCTGGGCCGTTCTGGCCTTGGATTTTCATCACTCAAATGCAACCACCGATCAACTGCTGCCTCTTGGGCGGTCGATCGGTCCCCTTTAATTTCTATCGTTTTGTGTCTTTTCGTTGTCGAATATTTATTACTCTAATTTAATTATACATTAACCCAGGTTAGCTTAAACATTAAGTATCCCTTAACATTAATTATTTAAATACAATTTTTAAACTTCTCAAAATTCAAATATTTAGATTTTCAATTTAAACTCATTTGAACTATTTTAAATTCGAAAACTTCAAACGTCCATAACTTCTCCGTTTGAACTCCAATTTCACCACACTATATATGAAAATTGATCAGAAAATCACCACGGACACAATGATGCAACTTCTATTATCAAATTCCGATATTTACAAAACTTTCATTTTAACCTTATTTTTAATTACTTAATTTCTTAGTAAATTTTATGGGGTGTTACATGGCATATGGGCGAGTGTGTGTGTATATATATAGTGTGCGAAGTATATACATAACAGGTATAAATCCTAATATCTACCAATGTATAAACTTAACCATGTACACCCTATGTTTTTTTGCATGTGCACTTTACACATATGAGTATATAATGATATACCTATATATTGTATGAAATCCTATTAAATTATATTCATAAATTGTAACACCCCGCATTAAATTACAATTATATATGCAAATAATTTAATTAATTTATATACATTTTAAATTTTAAAACGAAGAAATGTTTGTAAATGGGGAAACTAATGAATATTATTTGGAATACATATATATTTGTGTAACAAATAAATTAGAGAGAGAAATTATATAAAATCAATTAATAGGGGGTGTTTGTTTAAAAGAGAAATTAATATTCAATTAATTAGTAGAGGTGATTAATTGACAGGAACTGACAAGAAAGAGAACATATATTGTAGCAACTAATTGATATGATTAGAAACATATATGTTAGTGCAAGAGAATAAAATGGAGGAAGAGTAATTTATGCAAGTAAATAATTGTCAATTAATAAACATGGAGACTTATGGTAACATATATAATTAAGATTGTGATTCAAAATTCAATTGTAGAATATATACATGCAATAATTATGGGAATAAAATAATTTAATATGCATATATGTGACGAATTAATATGGTGTTGATTGGCATATTAATTTGGTAAGAAATCACAGTGCAGGCAGGGATTAATTGGATAGTAAATTAATTCTAGGTATATATGAAATCTATTAATTAGGTGATTAATAGGGGAATCTTATTTAAAAGGAACGTCACATTTAAAAATATATGTTTCCATAGATTGCGAGAGAGAAGGGGAAAGTGATTAATGAAAAGATTGTCGGAGAATCAATTTGAAATAAAAACAAACGCAGAAGGACACATATTAATTTAATGTCCATAGACCGAGTGTATGCTTTAGATTTTAGGGTTTATATCTAATGGTTAGCACTGATTTGAACCACTATAAATATAGGTGCAGAGCCTCATTTTTATTCTCATTATTTTTCTCTTGCCTACAGAAGCTCTGCCATTTTTCTATATCTTCTACACTTTCTTAATAACAAAATTTTAGATCTAATTCACATGAATTTAGATCTAAATAGAAAGAGAATAGAATTAATTAGGGAATTAGGAATTGGCTCAAATCAGAAGGCTATGTCAAAGGTAAAACCGTAGATCTGAGTTTTATTTGCTATTTCTAATCCAAATCTCTTCCTTTTCTCTTTCAAATATTATAGATTTGTAAATATATCATTTGTAATTCCAAATAGGGATTACAAGGGAGGTGAATATAAATGTTAGGGACAAATCTAAAATAAAAACAGGGAGATTTGTGTTAACCCGCCTTTTGGCAAGGCCGTAGATAGGCGGACTTAACTAAATTGACTACTCATTCTTCGAGGTCGGTACACGATGGATTTAGTCAACTAGATGGACGATCAAGCATGGTCGATGGGTAAACGACGCTGCACGCTTGGAAGGTTGGTCGGCCGTATTGGAGTGGCTCGGTTAAAGGTGGTTCGGCACCACCTTGGGTCGGCACTAGGATGAAGTTCACTTGGATATGTCGTTCGATCGAGAAGTGGAGAAGATACATGGCTCGGTCTGGAAGTTGTGGGTCATTCGACATGGGCGGCTCGGTCTAGAAGTCGTGGGTTGCTCGGCATCAAGTGTCGCTCGGCATCGTGGGTCGCTCGGCGTCAAGTGTCGCTCGGCATTGTGGGTCGCTCGGCATCAAGTGTCGTTCGGCATTAAGTGTCGCCCGGCATCGTGGGTCGCTCGGCGTTAAGGGTCGTTCGGCATCAAGTGTCGCTCGGCATCGTGGGTCGCTCGGCGTCAAGTGTCATTCGGCATCGTGGGTCGCTCGGTGAAGGATGGAAGCTCGTATCTGGTTCGGCATTTGGGTGATTCGGCACTCGATGGTGGCTCGAAATTTGGGTGGTTCGGCACTCGATGGTGGCTCGACATTTGGGTGGTTCGGCACTCGAAGGCGGGTCATGTTACTTCGAGTCTCTGAGCATATCACTTCGAATCAGTACCAAGGTTACTTCGGGTCGGCCTATGGAGGACTTGGGGTCGGTTGAGGTGAAGGGTGTGAACTCGGTGAAAGTCTTAATGGGCCTGTATCACTTGAGAAGCCCAATTACCTGGTTTTGCCTATAAATACAGCACGTAGGACTTCTGAAAAATGGACCTTCTTCCTTCTCTCTTGCTTTATATTTTCTAAGGCTAAGAGCACTCTGCCATCTTGTCACTGTAAACAATCATTACAGCAATAAAAAGGAAACTTCTGGAGTGGACGTAGGCCGGAGTTAGCCGAACCACTATAAATTCTGTTGTTCTTTACTGCTTTCTTTTTAATTTTTACTATTCTTCACATTATTACTCCCTACATATACTCTATCTATGAGCTGTGACTGTTCGTTGGTGCTTTCATTTACATTCGGGTGTTCGTGACCAATTTTGGCGCTAACATTTTGGTGTTTTCACTGAGAACGCAAGCACTTGGGAATTTTGGAGTTAGGAACTTGGATCCTAGAAAGCAATGGCTAGACCACCAACAAGGAAGCAAGTAGCGGAAAGGAGCAATCAGGAAGGAAGTCAAGCGGCCTCTTCTGGAGCTGGAGAGGATCATGCATCCATCTACATAACTCGGGACGAGATGAAAGTGATGATGAATTCTATGCAGGAGTAGATGATGAAATGGAAAGAGGAGATGATGTAGGCTCTTCTCAGGCAATTTGGACAGCCAGGAACTGCAGGTGCTCAAGTTCTTGGAACTGGTCCAAGGGAACTCAACTAGAGGACAGATGGAGTGATTTAGCAGGGGGCAGCTCCCAATCAACAAACAGCTAACAATCTAGATGGACCTAGACTCGGGGGCACACCACCAGGTGATGCTGGACCAGTTCATGGAGGGATACCGGATGATGCTACGCGGCCTGACATCGATATGAATACAGGAGTACGTGATGAAGAATATGTGCCAGAATTTCCTTGGGGGCTTGGGGGGTAGTCTGGAAACATGGATAGGGGCAAACCCTTGGTTGGAAACACTGGATTGGCTGACATTATCAGGCGGACTATTCGCGGAGGTCTGACAAACAAGGATTCATAGGGAGTTAACAAAAGTCCATTTACTCGGAACATCAGGACAGCTAGGAATCCGCCTGATTTCAAACTACCCACTCTGGAAGTATACAACGGGAAGACGGATCCCACCGACCACTTGATGAGGTACACTAGGCATATGGAAGTGCTTGGGGCAACGGAGGAGGTTATGGCCCGATGTTTCCCCCTATACTTGACTGATATTGCTGCTATGTGGTTCAGACAGCTGGAGGATGGATCCATTGGGACATGGACGGAACTGGTGGACAAGTTCTTAAGTCAGTTTCGAGTTCACATAAAAAGGCCAAAGAACATGATGACGCTAACGTCAGTCAAACAGGGGGCGGATGAATCACTCAGGACATTCTTAACTCGATTTAATGCAGCAGTTGCTTCGGTGGATCGGCCGGATCCATCAATGGTTCTGATGGTTGCGGTATCAGGAGTCAGAGATAATTCAGATTTCAAAGTATCGTTGATACGGGACCCACCGTTGGATCTTGGGGAATCCTTTCATGAAGCTGAGAGATTTCTTCGACAAGAGGATGCATGTTTAGACATGAGGTCAAAGGAAGTAAACATGACTAAGGATGGAGGACTACCCGGCGAAAGCTCGGGTGGGGGCAAGGATAAAGGGAAAAGGAAGTGCTGGGGAGAACCAAAGTTCTCCACTTACACAGGATTAAATGCAACGTTGGAGCGGATATTCTTGGATACTCGAGATCGCCTTCCGTATCGAAGGCCGGCGAGGAGGGAGCCTCAGAATGAGAATGGGCGTCAGGAAGGAACTGTCTTTTTCATGACCTGGACGGGCATGATACTAATAGCTGCCGGCATTTGAAGGACATAATCGAGGAGCATATAAGGAATAGTCAGTTGCGACAATATGTCGGAATTCAGATTACGGTGGTGGAATAGGAGCAGCCATCGCCTACCTTGAATGACGAGGGCATGAGGCCCAAGAATGGTGGCCGACTGGTTATCAACTAATCCTGGTGGTTTGGAATAAGTAACAAACTTCGGGAAAATGGTTAAATCACTTACTCATGTACGGGGTCGGAGATAACCCTCAGGCATGCTTTGAGATGATGGCTTACCGAGACGCCCTGGTTTATGAAATCTGTTTCTTCCTTTGACTTGGACATTTGCTTTTTCTGGTTTGGTTTTGGAGTTTGGTTTGAACTACCTGTTTTGCTCATTTTCTGGTTTGGATTCGGGTTTGGATGTTCGTTTTTTGGTTTGGATTTTTGATATGGATTTCTGGTTTTCTGGTTGAATTTGGATTTTGGCTGAAAGGTCATCGAGCATGGACTATGCTCGGTAAGGGTCCGGAGAGACCGGGATTCGGCCTAGGACTTAGGCCCCATATTGTCTCCTATGCAGGTCGTCGAGTATGGACTATGCTCGACAAGGGTTCGGAGCGACCAGGATTCGGCTTAGGACCTAAGCCATGGCATTATTTGATGTTCAGGGACACTGAACCTGGAACACCATGGAATTACTTAACATAGGTCGTCAAGTGTGGATTGCGCTTGACAAGAACCCGGAGAGGTTACAGATTTGGATATTGGCTATGAACAGCTACGGATTTGGACATCGACCCGGAGAGGTCATGGACGTGGTTATTGGTCGTTGGATATGGATGGATTGGAACTCGGTTGTCAAGTTCAGATGGATATGGATTTGGCTAAGGATTTGGTTGTTGGATTCAGAATTGGATATCGACTCAGAGTAGTCGTAGATTCAGATAAGGATACGGCGATGGCACTTGGATAAAATGGATTGGATTATGAATCGAAAAGTATGGATGTGGGTAACATACATACTTCGGATATCGGATTTGAGGCTATTCAAAACACACCTTCCAATAGTAAGGCATGTTTTGGGGGGCAAGTGTTAACCCGCCTTTTGGCAAGGCCGTAGATAGGCGGACTTAACTAAATTGACTACTCGTTCGTCGAGGTCGGTTCACGATGGATTTAGTCAACTGGATGGACGATCAAGCATGGTCGATGGGTAAACGACGCTACATGCTTGGAAGGTTGGTCGGCCGTATTGGAGTGGCTCGGTTAAAAGTGGTTCGGCACCACCTTGGGTCGGCACTAGGATGAAGGTCACTTGGATATGTCGTTCGATCGAGAAGTGGAGAAGATACATGGCTCGGTCTGGAAGTTGTGGGTCGTTCGGCATGGGCGGCTCGGTTTGGAAGTCGTGGGTCGCTCGACATCAAGTGTCGCTCGGCATCGTGGGTCGCTCGGCATCAAGTGTCGCTCGACATCAAGTGTCGCTCGGCATCGTGGGTCGCTCGACATCAAGTGTCGCTCGGCATCAAGTGTTGCCGAGGGTCGCTCGGCGTCAAGTGTCGCTCGGCATCGTGGGTCGCTCGGTGAAGGATGGAAGCTCGTATCTGGTTCGGCATTTGGGTGGTTCGACACTCGATGGTGGCTCGGCATTTGGGTGGTTCGGCACTCGATGGTGGTTCGGCATTTGGGTGGTTCGGCACTCGAAGGCTGGTCATGTTACTTTGAGTCTCTGAGCATATCACTTCGGATCAGTACCAAGGTTACTTCGGGTCGGCCTATGGAGGACTTGGGGTCGGTTGAGGTAAAGGGTGTGAACTCGGCCGAAGTCTTAATGGGCCTGTATCACTTGAGAAGCCCAATTACCTGGTTTTGCCTATAAATACAGCACGTAGGACTTCTGAAAAATGGACCTTCTTCCTTCTCTCTTGCTTTATATTTTCTAAGGCTGAGAGCACTCTGTCATCTTGTAACTGTAAACAATCATTACAGCAATAAAAAGGAAACTTCTGGAGTGGACCTAAGCCGGAGTTAGCCGAACCACTATAAAATCTGTTGTTCTTTACTGCTTTCTTTTTAATTTTTATTGTTCTTCACATTATTACTCCCTACATATACTCTATCTGTGAGCTGTGACTGTTCGTTGGTGCTTTCATTTACATTCGGGTGTTAGTGACCAATTTTGGCGCTAACAATTTGGAAAGCTAGCAATGTGAGCAGATTTAATTATATCTTTTACGTTTATGATATATTATCGTTAAATTCCCGTTAAATAATTTTATTCAGTATTTTAGTAATTAATTCTGTTAATTAGTTATGCTGAACCGTAAGAAATTTATGGTTATTTACATCTAATTTGAAGTTATAATTTAGCCTAAATGCTAGTTTCTTTTTATTCTCTTTGTACGTGAATAATATAGTTAAAAAGAAAATTCACGACTATGATTAAAATGGGAAAATACTAGATTAGATGTAAATAAGAAAAGTTGGAATAAAGCTAGAAAAATGGAATTCTACAACAAATTACGCTAAAACGGGAATAATAAATTAATCTAATAACTTGATTTGGAAGTAAGTAATAGATTAATTGGTTGGTTTAGAAAATATGATACCTTTCTATAATTTAATATTTAAAAGATAACGGTAAACGTAACTGCAAGAATAAAAGAAAGAAAAAGGGAACTAATGTAAAATAAAGAAGCCACTGTATTTTACACTATTCCAAAATAATAAAAGAAATACCTTGCAGTTACGAATTATTGTTTATAGTATTATTTAGTATTAAAATATGGATATGGATTTTTAGTATAGTTTTCATACCCAACCAAATAAAATAGAATTACTTCCTAAAATAGAAGAAAATAAAGTAAAGTATGAAAGGAATCAAGTAAATTATTAGAAAAGAATTTGAAGCTGTAAACGATAATGAACCAAGATCTGCATTTACTGCGCAGACTATACAATAAGACAGTTATTATGATATGTGAATTATATAATATAAGAGAATTAAAGAGAATTCTGTATCATAATAAAAGAAGACAGCCTAGAATAGAAGAGAGACATTGTAATCATATACAAATTATAAAAGAAGATAAAAGTGACAATTACAAGTAAAATTATAACATAGGTTATAATTAAAGTAGAAAGAACGGAAAGGCTTATTTAAGATTTAAATTAAGTTAATAAGCAAATAGAACAGAGATAATAGAAGATGCTTATTTAATAAACTTAAGACTTAAATTGAGTTAAATAAGCAGGTAATAGAAGTAGCAGTACCAACTGCATTCCCTATTAGATCAATGGTGGTCTCACAATAGCCAGAAGTGAGACGAGGTCAAGAATATGCTAATTAGGGTAAATAAGTAGCCAACAAAATAAGAAAAGAAAACTAAACGCAAATTAAAAGATTAGACTTAGGGTCTAATAAAAGAGTGAGATGCGTTTGGAGTAGCCCAAAGGATGAAGAGGCTAATGAAACAATTCATCATAGATTTTAGTAAAGGAGAAGCATGTCCAACTTAGTTATTTTGGGCTAGAAGGAAGTACGAGACTTCAACGGGACGTAAGAATACTCTAGGATGGCCCTCTAGGTAGGCCTAACGAAGCTGGTTCCCCAGAGGTAGGTCTGTAGGTGTTTCATCAAGAGAGTATGCCTTGACTGCTTTTTGCATGGCAGGACCATTGTAGGTAGTCAGAAGGGGTTGATGTTCAGAGTAGGATATTCGTATGTTCTAGTACTTGCAAGTAAATTTAGTGGGCAGGACCCAAAAGGATAGTCGCATGCGGATATTGGCCAGCATCAAAACCAAGAGTGAGTTCGGGAAAGACTAGAGTTAAAACCAAAAGTCCAATAATTCTTTCACTATTGAGACATTGGATGAGGGGCACCGCCAATTGGATGTTTAATTGTTTGCAGTAGGGCACGACCACCTAACTCTTTAGAGGTCTTTCGATTAGTTGAGGGGTGGATGCATGGGGCCATAGCCATGATGAGAAAAGAGACAGACCAACTAGAATATCTGCATTGTGGGCCTAACGAAACTATCCTTTACAGATATAGAAAATCCCCGACTGAGTTCCGTACAAGGTAGACCTTGTTGGCGGGATTCAGAGAGTAGACAGAACAATTATGTATAGTCCTCAATGTATGCACTGGGTGGTACGTTGCGGATGTCTGGGCATTAGTATAGACTAGTGCGTACACAGTTTTACATTTTCATAGTAGACGATGGAACATCTATATTGTAGGCCTCACGAAGCTGTCCTTTACAGATGTAGTCACAGAACGCTATAGGAGCAAGACGATGGAGTCCTTTGCGAGGAAGATATGGAAGGTACTATGGGTAATACCTAGGACCAATATGGTCATTGGGCATATAACTACATATATATATATATATATATATATCAGTTATTAGGTTTTAATCTACTAAGGAGTAGATGGGTACGATTCACGCACAGAGGCGAGAGTATGATAAACCTAGTGAACCTAATAGAAACAGTAAATGGAAATAAAACGGTATATGTAGAATTAAGCTTAAAAGTGTATAATTATCCATTCACCAGAACTTTAGTTCTAACCCCCTCCTCATAACATCCTACAGGTTAGGTAGATGGCAGAGACTTCCCAGCTTTAAGACACTTGTTTAGAAAGTGTTATTATATTGGTGAGTATTTACTTACTATTATATTTTAGTCAATTCCACTGTGAGATATTTAATTGAGCTCTAATATATTTGTCTTTGCCTATTTGCAGGATGCCAGAATCCCAACTCGGGTTTCAGTGGGCTTGGGTTTTAGCATTTTTGCGAAAAATCCGGACCCACTGGAATTCGGGTTGTTACATAAATAATTAAATCGGTAAAATTATATAAAATATGATTATTTAAGTTATTAGTTGGGATATAATCTAAACTTTTGACTTCATAGGCAAATATAATCCAAATTGGATTTTTGAAATCTACCTATTTCACCCGCTTTCAGTTGGCTTAGTTCCAACAATCTTATTAGAGCCCTAATGATCTATGCAATCTAAATTAGCATCACCGAGGAAAAAGAATAAGGTGTACCTATCGCTTGGGTGTCTAAAATAGTAGTGTCTAGGCTTGGGGTTAAATAATGAAGTTTTCTTCTCTTCTTGGCAATTAGCATGGCTCAGTAATAGAGTAAGTCCAAATGGTTGGCTCAATTATAAAAGCCTAAATTGATTTAGGCCTTAGGCTAATTTTCAAAATTTAGTTTGAAAATTTTTAAAAATATTTTGGATTTAAAAGTTAAATTGAAAAAACAAAATAAATTTTATAAAGGTTATAAAATAATTTTCAAAATAATTTTTGAAAGTAATCAATATTTTTGAAAGTGTTTAATAATGTAGTTAACTGGATTAATTAAATAAAAATTCAATTAAAGGTTAATTAATTGGATAAAACATATATATTGATATGTGTTTGTATGTATATATATCTATAAATGTTACAGCTAAATATATATATATATATATATTAAGGGCCATTTCACTAGAAGGACAAACTTTGCAGTCCAATTAGTTTCTATGACACACATCCATAGAAATTAATTTCAAGGCCAAAGTCAACAGAATAATTACTTTTAAGGACAAAGTCAGCAGTCCAATTACTTTCAAGGACATAATTTCATCGGTTTTTAGGCCTTAGAAACTAATTATTTTGCATTTTGTCCTTAAAAGTAATTATTTCAGTTGTGCGTACTATAAACTAATTGCACTAGCTAAAGAGGCCCTTGTGGCTAATTTGCACTGTATTAAATTGCTTAAGGTAAATGATAAATAAGTATTTCTAATTTACAAAACTATTTAATTAAAAATTATTTTTTATGAAATAAAATAATTATTATAGTTTAATAAATTAGTTAATTAATTATGATTTAATAAATAATATACATTAGAATATTATTCAAGCTAATTCAATTATAAAAGGTTATAAATAAATTGAACTTGTATAATATAAATGATGATATAAGTGGAATGGTAAGAAACTCAATTTAGGTTTAAGGAACAAATACATGCATATTGTACATATACCATAATTTCATATGTACCCGACACTTAAATCACAAGGGTATTTCACAGGAAATACATTGTTCCCTAAATGGATATTTCTTAATGTGTGTGTATAATAAAGATTATAAATCCTTAATATATAAGTTGTCATCTACCATTTATATATTAATAGATTACTTGCATACTCTTTAATTATTGGATTTCCTCAACCTAGAGATGTTATATGCAGTACTATTAATGTATTGACCAGACGAAGTAAAATACATGCACGTATTTGTTGAGCTTCCTTAAGGTACATGTATTACACTAAGCCCATCGCAAAACAGTGGGCATGAGTGCACAACCTCTTTTGATTTATTGATCATCCTCAAGGTCGGGATGAGATTAGGACCAAAAGTAACCATAGGTTAGGAGTTGTATACGATACAAACGATAAGGTGTTATCAATCGTATATGAGCCTACGATTTGTTAAGCTTCCTCGTGGTCATAATTCCAAGGTAAGTGAGTCCTGATGCCTACTACAAAAATAAAAAATTTCTAAGTTTTTTCTTATGGATTTGAGATATATAAAGGTCGAATGGGAGACTTACTAAGAAAGCGAAATGGATACATTTAACCACTCCAATATTATAAGAATATATGTTATATAAAGTTAAATAATCTACTTCAGTAAATTGTTGCAACTAATATAATTGATAAAATGTTTATCATTTAAAATGTACAAATGAATAAAATTAAGATTGGCATAGAAATATAAAATATATTTACCAATAAATTTTTCAGCATATGGTCAATTCAAGACCCATGCAAGAGCTAAAATACATTCGTACCTTGACCACTTAGGTGCTTATTTGTTCGAGATTATGTATTATCTTCTATGAGTTTTGAAATCTTAAGCAATATAAGAATATGGATATTGATCCACATTCGATCGCTTGTATATGTTATATGGGGAACAATCATGATTCTTAATGTATGAATCCTCAATGAAATTAGTTTAATCAAATGAAAAAGTAAAATATGATGTGAGATCATGCATTTAGTGTGATTGATTGCAATAAGAATCTTATTGTATTGGATGTAGCACTTGACTAAGAGCCACAAGATGGATCTAGGAATTTGATTATTGTAATGTTAGTTTGATCAGTTTATGTAAAGTGCAACTTATATGATCCTTAAATATTAAAGATGAATAAATGCACTTTTGTAAATTTGTTATGGTCTTGTAGTAAGAATTTATTTTGTAATGGTTTGACCATGTAGAAAGGAAACCAAGTGTAGGGGAGTGGATGTAACTTAGGCATCGTTGGGATGAAGAGATTGAATGGCCACCTCTACTTTATGTAGAGATATCGGAAACGAGAACTGTATGGAATGAGAAATGTGATTTCTGTTCCAAATGTATTTTCATATAGAAAATTATTTCAATGAAAGTTATTTTTTCAAAACCAAAATTTTTGACCCGAAATTCTCAACTGTAACTAGTTACAGTATGAAATAAAATTCTGTAATAAGTAGTTGAATGAAGCTTAATATTTTGTAAGCTATTATAGTAATGGCGGAAATAGTGGTAGCATACAATATAACACTTTATTGTTGATGCATCAAGTTAAGAAAAATTGTTTTGTAAACATATGAGATTTATGAAATAATAACTATTTTCAGTATTGACTAAAAATAGACATAGTTTTATTTCAATATGAATATTGTCAATATTCATTATAAGTTAAAACTATAATAATGTTATTTGTTTTCATAGCAAAAGTGATGCATTAGAAAATACAGAAGTGACTAAAATAATTACAGTTATTTTGGAATCGTGACTAAGCAATAGTTTTAAGAAATAATTTTTAATCATATGACTATGAACCATATGGAACTGGTGAATTGTATCTCAAACGATAAACGGAAAATATCAATTCAATCGGAGCATCAAAAAAGTTGGTGAACTCATCGGATTGATGCATATAGATGTATGCAGTTCAAAGTCCAATGATACCAAAATAAATCCATTTACGTTGTTAAATTTACAAATGAATTATCAAAGAAATGAACATGTGTATTTGATATAATTAGTGTATTTATGTTAAATTAATTGAATATAAAACGAAAGTAGAAAAGATAACATAAAAAGTAAATAAATGAATTCGATTTGATCGAATGGGTGAGTTTATTAGAAAGGGTTCCAAAGTACATAAAATGAAAAAGATTCAATCTCAAAAGTTACTCCTCTTTATGTACATGATGATGTATCAATAAGGAGTAATGAGACATTGTTGGACAAAGTACAACTGATGATTTATGAAGTTGAGTTAACTTCTTTCTGTAGAGACATGTACTTAAGAGCATGTATATAAGGTTAAATTTAATTCATCTAAAGCATAGTATATGAGATCACACAATATAAGAGTTTATAAGAAACCCTACATATCCTAAGTCAATAAGTAGACAGGTTGTGTGAGTGACTACATGTTGTACTTATTTGTGAGGGATCTTATATGGGCCACCCTAAAGAGTTTGTGATCAACCAACATTGGTTGACTGATTTTTTTTATGAATACGAATTTACATGAATTCAAAACTAAATCAGTTTTATAGTTATATAAAGGCAGTTCATAATATGTTTACGAATACACATTCTGTTGTTGCGAGAAACAACTGTTGTTTTAAGAAACGCCAACCTCATGACAATGAAATTTCCTTTAGAAATTTTTGATAGTAAAATGGATTGGGATACGATCCAAATATAAAACTGATTATGTAGGATAAAATGAAACTAACCAAACCTAAAATGGATCCATCACATTATGTCGAATAAAAATTCTAGCACGTTAAAAAGAAACTATGAGTTTTTTATTGATGTCGAGAAAACAATTTCCCCAGTTCTCAGTAAGCCATTAAGAGTATTGACTCTACCATATGGCATGATGCACAAATCCTAAATAGATTCCAAGTACGATATCAAAATATGTTTTTCATAATCGTGCCCAAAGGGATATGATCGATCGACCGCAAATATGTCTTTAAGAAGAAGATCAATGTAGTTGGAATATATTTAAGTAACGTTGATAAGAACAACACCGTAAATTTCAATTGTTGGACATAACAGATTCGTAATTCTATGTACCTATGTTAATTCGGGTTTTATTCGCAAAATTATTTTTTGATATGTTTTTTATTTTTTGTACATATACGTTGAAATGGAAATCCTAATGATTTTGAATATGTTGTTTACACATAACAACAAAAGCATCTTGAAGTTAGTGAGAGCGATACTGAGTTCGTGAGTCTCGGATACGATCCAAGAGCCGATACAAAAGTATCATTCGACATGCATTAGAATTAAGTGCATATTTTCACAACGAAATCAAATAGTTTGATTTTCAGGCAAATACAAAGGAAGCATGTGCCTATAAGAAAGAGCATTAAAGGTATTGAAATATTTCTAAAAACTATAAGTAAACGACAAATTTATGATTGTTAGCGATGTAACCGTGTTAAACTCAATTTAATTCGGTGGTTTAATATTCAATGTTGGATTTGAAAATGATGTTATAATCAATATAAAAAATGTTGGGAATGTCTTAAACAATATATGGACACCATATTAAAATGTTTAATATGGAGAATATAAAATGGATTCCTTATACATAAGCAATTGGAATTATCACACATACTGTATTGTCTACAATATTGTATTTTGCTTATTTATTTGATACATAAAAGCAAGTATCAAATCCGAATTAAAATCACTAAATGGTAGTTAAAGGTATTTCCGAGTACTTATGAAATACTAGAGAATTGTTTGTGAAAACGAACGAACTCCTTACAAAGGAGTATTCGGACTCGAACTTCACAAGTGATTTCAAGTATAGTATGTTTATCCTAAATTCATGATTAATCTTAGTTAAAAAGATTTAAGTTGGAAATATTCCAAATAAGAGGTTGTAGCTAATTCAACCAATATATTATGTACATCGCCTTGAATATGCAACAATAAAAGCAGTATATAAACAATGCAAAATTTTAATCGAACTAGTGGTTATTCCAAATATTGAGAAGCCATAACATTATTATATGATAACAGTGTCATAATACAGATTACTTAAGACCCTAGAGCTCACTAAAATTCGATAAACATACTTCGAAAAGTTCCATATGATAAAGGCAGTTTATCGGCATCGGGGAGAGTTGATTGGCATAGAATATAATTAAAACAACATAGCACACCCATTTCACTAAGGGACTAAAACGACTTTAAGAGAACTGATCGAGATTGAAGGAATAAGATATCATAATTGGCCCCAAGTTCAAGTGGGAGATTGAAATATTTAGGGGTATGCTCTAAGGTCAGTCTTGTAATTTGTTACATATATCTAACTCTATAACCAATCTTGTTCATAGTAAAGTTATTTAATTTCCATTATTTACTTTATTATACAGTAATAAATTGATTTAAAGTATATTAATATAGAAAACCCTTCAATGATATATTATGTGATAATAATTACAAAGAGTTGTGATCATTAGAAATTTATCACAATATAAAATAACATACTATTTTAAATACTCCTAGTCAAGATGTTTCAAGAAAGGATATCGATACATCCGTTAGGACTAGAGCATGTAACGCTTTAAATATTGAGTGGTGTATTACACAAGGCTTTTGGGGACACCAAGGGGTTACGTACCGATAGTTATTGGATAACTATGGAATGATCCACTCGAGATTTTCTTGTTGCTTAATAATAATAAGGTCAAACAAAATCTTGAAGCGATGAAATTACACGATTCTCTCGACCTACGAATACTATTAAACTTTAATATGGGTACCCCACTTTGATTATTGTTAAATCGTGGGAGGGCTTTCATTGAATGACTATAGTTGAGTTTGAGTTGAAGCATTGAAAGTGAAATACCATTCAGTGGAGAATTTGTCTCCTCGGTTATTAGGTCAGTATCACAGTAAACTCAAAGTCAAGTCTTTGGACAGAGCAGTATAGTTAATAATAATTGTTATTATTAGAACCAAGGACTTTGTTTATGGACTAACTGAATTGAATAAGGATGAAATTGGAATTTTGACCAAAAACCATATTCCATAAGTCCAAAAGTGGTATAGTGTTGATGAAGAGAATTGATGTAAGCAATCGTTGCTAAAAGGTACCGCTTAAATTGTAAAACTGGATTATACCAATATTGATGTACAAGTGATAAATTCAACCTAACTGTCACTCTATTAGCTAAGGTGGCATGTGAACATTAATTTTCAAATAGTTTAATAATAATCACTGACTAAATTTACGCATACGACTCCCATAACCATTTTGGTGATTTCTCCGAAATATCACATGATTTTATTGATTTATAATTGTTATTAATTAATTAAATTAATTAATATTTATGAAATTTTATTTATTTATTTGATGTATTGGGTTTTATTAGTATTTCTGGATGCCATCAGTAATTAATTAGATGCATATATGAAAGTTATACAAGTACATATTGATATACGATATCAATATGCATTTAAATATGATTTAAATGATATTAATTACTTAATGGTTTAGAATGATTTGATGGCCCATAAAGCCCAAATGATGACCTTCCATTGCATAAATGGATGGGATTGTTTATGTTTTGAAATTTTGGATCTAGAATTGGTAAATAAAGAAATAGTAAAAGGAGGAGAATTTGTTTCTTCCCTTTTCTCTATTTAAATGAACATACCCCTTCATGTTTGGGATGGCTCTCTCTTTTGCTTCACCTAATCATGACTATAAGCCTCTCCCTCCCACCATGGTTGAAAATAAATTAGTGCCCAATCTCATAAAATCAAATAAATCAATGGTACTCCAAGCTATCGCAACACTAGGAGATTGATCAACGTTTGAATTATAGACAACATTTCATCTGGTATGTCCTTTTGTTTAATTTTTTATATTACATATATGTTCTTTATATGATAATGTGTATATATCACCACGTATTTATATGCTAATGCCACATTTGTTCATATGATATTTCAATGTTTAATAATTAATTAACAATGTATATTAATCAAATATAAATGCACATACATATAATTCTAATATACATACATACATACATATATATATATTTAAGGGTTTTCGGCCTTGATGATTTACTATTTAAATAAATAATTTTTACTATAAAATATAATTATTAAATTTAAGACAATGGTTGTTTATTTATTCATTTGCATGTATATGAAATTAGATTAAAATAACATGTGTATATCAATATGTATAAGTTAATTTCAGTTCGAAAAAAATTTAGTTAAAATATATTTAATATATATATATATATATCCAAATATTTTAATAAAGGTTACTTTTAAATTTTAAATACATGTATATCATTTAATATACCTTTAGTAAAATTGTTTTCGGCTATTAAAAATAACAACTTTTTTATTGACTGAAATTTAATTTATGTATTTAATTAAATTTTATAAATTTGAATATCTTAGATGTTTAGAATAATACATGTATGTATATATTATAATAATTTGTAAATAATTTTCAGCTTGATATAAGTATATATATAATATAATATTTAAAATAATACAAAGTCAATTTTATGATATTTAACCATTTGAAATTGAATCTAAGATCTAATTTAAAATTTGAACTTTCATTAGTAAGTCAAACTATATTTTTATTTAAGATCGGTTTTAAATTTGAATTTGAACACCAAGTCAAACTAGATATTTGTTTAATATCTGTTTTTAATTTTGAATTTTAATTGTTAACTCCAACCTGATATTTATTTAAATTTCAAATTTTAAATATAGACTTGGAGAAGTTGTAATTAATATTTTCAAAATAATATTTTTTTAATATAGAATGTTTTAAAATAATTCATACATAACATACATATGATAGAGTTAAGATATGCCCTAAGGGCAATTATGTAATTTGTTATATCTACCTAACTCGATAATTAGTCTTGTTCAAAATAAAAGGTGTTTTCTCTTTATTATATGCTTGATGTAATGTGTTATGTCAATTAATTAATCAAATTGAAAATATATTTAATAGTAAATCCATATATGGTATGTATTGTGATTGTAGTTACAGTGCGTTGTAATCATGAGTGCTTTATCACAATAAAATAAACATATTGTTTTAAATATTCCTAATCACAATGTATCAAGAATAGATATCATTACATCCATTGAGATTAAAGTACATAACGCCCTCCAAATATTGAGCAATGTATTACTCATGGTTATTGAGGAAACTAAGGGGTGGTTGTGCACTAATACTTATAGATAACTATGGAATGACTCACTGGATAGTTTTATGTTAGTTAATATTGTTGGAACTGGGCCAGCCCATAGCGGAAGTAATGGATGAATGTCAAAAAGAAATTACCAGATTGGATCTTTATTGGGCCTATGAAGTCTGATTTGTTTAAAACATTTCTTAATTTCTTTTAAATAAATCATTATTTTATTTAAATTATATATATATTAAATACTTATATGTTTATGCATAAATAATATTGTAATAAATAATATATACATATATTTAGATATTAAAATTTTAAATTTATAATAATACACATTTAAATATCAAACACCAAACCATGCGTACGACAAAATTATTTTTAAAATTTTAAAATATATTTAAGTAAATATCCATATGGATATTTACTTAAATATATAATAAAAAGTAAAAAAATTATTTTGGAAACTTATTTTGAATTTTAAATTTTAAATTCTAAAATATATTTTGTAATTTTAAATATTAATATGTAATTTTAAAATTTAAAAGCAATTCTAAATCTAGTTTCTAATTTTGGTCTATAATAATTTTAAAATAGAAAAAAGTGTTTTTTTTTATTTTTTCGGAGTGTAAGTTAGGTAATAATTTAATTTTATGAAATATAAAACATAATTTTATGATATATATATATATATATTAATATAATTGGTTTATATATATACATTAATTGAAATTATATATAACAGTAATATATATATGGAAAAAATTATTTATATTTTTGCCAAAATAATATATCTTTAAAAATTTATGTATAAAATTATATAACTATATTTTATATAAGTCTGATGTAGTATAAATTTATACACTACGTATACATATTTAAATATTATATATTTAAGTTATTAAAATAAAAAAAATATGTCTAAACAATAATATACACTATGCGCTGCATGTAGAATATATATATATATATCTAAAAAATTTAATATATAATTATATGTAAACATACAACCAATCGAATTGTGATAATATATAGACATGATATCTAAATAATAACAATTATATAATAGTTAGAAATGTACCTTACTCCCAATGCCTAAAAGTACACCTTAAAATGTTGAAATTTTCTTCTTGAACAGAGTTCCAATCCAGTAGATTGCTAGTTCCTGAACAGTTGACCATCAATTATTGAATAGCACCTGATTTGATTTAATTTGAACTTGGATTGACGAAGGATGGAGGCTATAGCGTTTGGAGAGAAATGAGTGTTAGTGGAGACACCAAAAGTTTGAAAAAAATGTGAGTAGATATGCTTATATAGAGGAGAATTTAGAGATATTCTAGGATCAAAATCCTACATCATCTCTTACCAATTCTCTTCAATCTTAGCCCTCCATATCATGGCCTCTCTTGCACCATCAAATTGTCGCATATTAGCCTTATAGGAGTCGAACTAATCTACCCCCCATATGGGCTTTAAACCAATTTAAAACATGAACAAATATTTTGCATTTAAATCCAATTTAAGCACGTATCGATATCGTATATCGATTAATATATTTATAACTATTATAAATAAATTTAATAATATTTGTTTATCAAATCAAAATCAAATTTCATAACTAATATTTCACAAATATTAATTAATTAAATTAATTTATAAATACTACAAATTAATTAAATCATTTTGTAACGACCTAGGGTTTTGGTCACTTAAACTAGGAAATTTTATATCTTATATAGTCAATAAATGAATTTTTATAGATAAATAAACTCTTTTTAATCAATTAATAATAATGGTAAAGTTGTTTCCAAAATTTGCTTACCAAATTAAATAACTCGAAGGAAAATAGAAAATGTGATCGAAGAACGTTTTCCAGAATTTCGAATTTTCGACACCGGAAAGTTATCGGAAATGCTATTCGTCGTTGTGCACGATATATACACACACATATATATAAGAGTTAATTAACTAGATAATAATACACTTAAGAATGTTATCTTATTAATTTTAATTTAAAAAGTGCCGTGACAACACATAATAATTATATATATATATATATATATTTATAAAGAGACTGATGTGACAACACATAATTATATATATATATATATATATTTATTAAGAGATTGATGTGACAACATATAATAATTATATATATTATATGTAACGCCCCACTCCGAGACCCACTGTAACAAAGAGTATTACGGGAGTAATACTGTCTGTTAAAGCGGAGAATAGAGTATAGTGGAAGCGACCATCTATAATCAAGCTATAACTATCTACCGAACACGTCGAAAGGTGGAATCTATTTAAATTTTTCTCAATCAGGTGGTTCGACATATTCGGTAAATACTTATAACGAAATTACAAATGGCTAAAGATCTATCAGGACAAAGCATAATAATAAATGATAAAAACATCACAGAACAGAATCACATAACAGATATAAAATCCCAGAACAATACATCATCAATACAGATCCAAATATCATAAGTGGGTACAAAGCCACTGCTCACACATGTGAGTCAAAAATATGTACATATCAGAGTCTGAATAATATCATAAGCGGACACTAAGATAAGCTATCTCAAAAGCATAGCAGATAAGTCCAAAGCGGAAGCATAGAGCAGCTAAGTCCAGAGACCTAACCTGAAACAACTCGGTCTGACCCGAGCGAAAACACTCGGGTCAGGCTAGCTAAACAATCAGTAATAACTGAGATATATAATAATGTGGTACATAAATAAAACAGTACTTATCCATAGAGAAGTATATTATGAACCACATGAATATAATGACGATCCCTAATCATAAATAAACAATGAAAATCTCCAAAGAGAAATCAACACCAAAGTGTAGAATAAATAAAATCGCCTCATATCATCGGCGTAGCCAAAGCTATAAAAAGATGCCCATAGGCAATAACCCCAAGAGTGACCAGAGTCTGTAATCAATGCCCCAGCAAAGATCGATGCTCCAAAGAGCAATGGGGATATACTGAAAAGTCAATGAAATCAAACACTGAAAAGCAGTGCCCAGAGACACTGTGAATCCACAAGGTAATCGCACTTACATCGTATGGTTCCATAGAACCAACACCGAATGGCGGTACTCGAATGGATATAAAAATCATCAGATAATACAAGTTTTGCACGTGCACCGACCAGAGTCGTTGTTGCCAAGTACTGTAGAGTTGTGATCGATCACTCGCACCGATGCGAAACGCGCGAGACGGCGAGATCCTTCCCAGAAGGATAAAGGCCCAGAGGCACACGCCGAAAAATAAACTGCTCCATAGAGCAGGTGTCCAGAGACGGTTGCCCAGAGGCGTGGTGACCCAGAGGTCCAGTACTGGCCGCCCAGAGGCTAATGTGTCACTAACTTCTTGGAGAGGAACCCGCAAAGTGTTAACAATGAGTCTCATACCCCACGTTCGCACTAAACGGTTTCCTAACCAATAGCAAGCTCACACTCCAAACAATAAAAAGTCTACCTCATATCATCGGTAAACTAGACCCAAAGGTCAAAACGATCAATCGAATAGGTCGGGGATTAACCGGAAAGAAAATACACACGGTTTCCATAGGCCGGAGATTTCCTAACCGTTTAAGCACCTTTCCACTTCGCTCGACGTGCTAAAAGTGAGTGTGAGATTTTTATTATAGAAAATAATGGTGTAAAACGGATTTATAATTGATTTTCGGAATCACTTTTAAAACGGTCTTTTGAAAGGTCTCCTATTATGGAGTAATTAATTTAATAATTAAAATAATATTATATAATAATTTTCAAAAGCCATTTAGGAGTGAAAAATCTTTTGAAAATGATTCATAAAACCCGTGTACGAAATCTAGAGACAAATCTCAAAGAAATCAATGAAAACCAGAAAATCATCAAAAATATTCTAAGTGTTTGTAAACATTCAAAAAAAGCTGTGAACTCAAGTTCGATAATTTATTTGGACCAGCAAACTGTGTCCAAATGTCATGAAAATTTGCAGGCATGTAGTCCAACATCCCTACTTTAATATCCAAAAAGAATTTCTGGATTCCGAGTTGAGACGAAGTGGCAGCGACGTCTCAAAGTTGGACCCAGAACAAGATTTACACTGTTTACAAACAGCGACTAGAGTTCAACTTCGACACGAAATTCGAAGTTCCAAACGAACTCCAATGTTGTCCAAAGTTTCTTGAGATGGAGTTCGGAACTCCACCTTTCTAACGAGACCAAAAACGTCGAATTCCGACTTCCGATGCGAACGTGGAGGCATCGCGGAGTGGCGCTCAAAAGCTGGAAACAGAAGGGATATTTGATTTTCATTCTAAGTGTTTGACCATTCAAAAACTGCTACGAACCCAAGTTCGGCAATTTATTTGGACCAGCAAACTGAATCCAAATGACATGAAAACTGGTAGGCATATAGTCCAACATCCCTACTATAAGATGCAAAAAGAATTTCTGGAATCCGAGTTGAGACGAAGTAGCAGCGACGCCTCAAAGTTGGACCCAGAACAAGATTCACACTGTTTACAAACAGCGACAAGAGTTCAACTTCGACACGAAATTCGAAGTACCAAAAGAATGCCGATGATGTCTAAATTTTACAGAGATGGAGTTCGAAACTCCACTTTTCCAACGAGACCAAAAACGTCGAATTCCGACTTCGGATGCGATCGTGGCGGCATCGCGAAGTGGAGATAAAAAATCTGAAACAGGATTTAAAAAAAAAGTATTCATTATTTTTTTTTCTTTTTTTTTTCTTTTTTTTTTCTTGAACGCGGGCCCAGCCCGCGTCTGTCCGCCCCAGCCCGCCTGAGCCGGGGTGGGACGCGGGCTTCGGCCCGCGTCCACTACTCCCCAGCCCAGGCGGGCTGGGAAGTATAATCCCCAGCCCGCCTGGGCTGGGGTTGAGACGCGGGTCGAAGCCCGCGTCTCCTATCCCCCAGCCCAGGCAGGCTGGGGGGGGATTTAAATCCCCAGCCCACCTGGGCTGGGGTGGGACGCGGCTTCGACCCGCGTCCCCGCTTCCCCAGCCCGCCTGGGCTGGGGAGGCTGTGTAAACCCCCAGCCCAAGCGGGCTGGGGGGTGTGGGGTGCGGCCAGCCCATCCAGGGCTGGCCTGCCTCTGGCTAGCCTAGCTGGGCTAGCCTACTGCACCAGGGCAGCAGCCAGGGTGCAGCCCAGGCCTGCCCTGGTGCACCCAGAATGGATTTTCAGCCTATTTTCAGGCTGCAAATTCCAGCCAACATGTTTTTGAGTTTTTAGGCATTTAGGGGTGTTTTTTTCAATTTTTGGCATTAAAATTTTCACCAAAATTAACTAGCAATAATCATTAATAATTAGTAATTACCAAAATTACAACTAGCATTAATTACTAATCAATAGTAATTACCTCTACCAATCAAGCAAATAAGCAAACACTTCAAGTGCAACTTTCCAAAGCAAAGAGGATGTGGATTAGAGAGCTTCAAAATTAAAAAGAGAACAAAACCAAGGATTACAAAGAGATTTCAAAGATTAAAATAAAGATTAGAAGGTGATTAGGCCTAGGATTGCATTACCTTGCTAGGATTAAACAAGTCTAATTATGAAGAGATGGAGATGGAGCTTCTAAATGGAGGCCATTAATTTTGCTTAGGTTTAGGTTTAGGAATTTATGAAGAGGATGAGGGTTAGGGTTATGAAATGGGTTTAAGATATTATATAGAGTGGGTAGGCTAATGGGTTTGTTATGAGGGTTTTACAACCCAATAAGGCTTAGTTCAATTACTTAAGTGCATATGTAAATTTAAAAGAAAATTTTCTAATGTTATCATTTGAACAAAAATCCTAAGAAGCATTCTATTTTTAATTAAAACCTTATAATTGTCTTATTTAGCCCATTAGCCTATAATCACTTTTTATTTAAAAATTCCTCATTTCAACCCAAAATATTTTAATTTGCAAACAATTGTAAATTTAACTTCTCCAAAAATTTGTTTAGCCCCTTTTTAACTTAAAATCATAATTTTACTCCATCATTCGGTAATTGCAATCTCAGGGTTGTTACATTATATTTGTAAAGAGATTGATGTAACTAGACATAATAATTATATATATGTATATATATATTTATAAAGAGAGTGATGTGACAACACATAATAATTATATATAAACATATCTTTATTAATAGTTGGAATATAAGCACAATCTTTTGGTTCGACCGTGAACTTTCCAAAATATCCTTATATATAACTTTTTAAATATTAAATTGTTATTTCATATGATCTCCTCGATAAATTAAAAGATAAAATCTCCCTACACTTACTTTAGACATATTCAAACCTAAATGTTGATTGCAAGTATGCATAACATAAAATTGTTCAAATGTAATTAGAATAAAACTACAGAGAGCGAGTCAAATATATATGGCTGCATTGGAATAGGTAATGCAACTGTAAGATCTTTTTAAATAAATCAACCAATCTATAAATCTTTATTAATAGTTGAAACAAAATTATAATTTTTTGATCCGACTGTGAAATTTCATAAACGCCTTTCCATACAAACAAGAGGTTGTGAGTTCGAATTTTACCATGAACAAATATTAACATCTATCATTAAATGAAAATTTTAAAACATAAACAAGGTTACAAGTTCAAAGCCTATTCCAACAAAAAAATTACATTTTTTCTTTATATTTTTTAGTTTATTTTTATCAAACTACATAAAACTTTCAAATGTAATAATAATTTAATAGAGAGCTTATATGCATGTGTGTTGTACGTGCCAAAATATCTCGTATTTATAAAAAGAGTGATGTGACTAGACAAGATTATTATAAATTAGTATGTATATATATAAAAGCATTTCTCTTATTTCATTCTTCCATTTTTCATTTCTTTTTCCAATTTTTTTCCTAAGTCTCTTCTTCTTAAAGCTTCAAAACACTTTAGTGACTTCCTTTAACATTTTAAAGTTTTATATTTTCAAGTTTTAAATTTTTAAAACTTCTTAAACTTAACTTCAAACTTCTTCTTTTCCATTCAAATTCCTCTATTTTTACCCCAATTGCATTCGCCAATAACTTCTTATATACTCCACCAAATTAAGATTTTCTTTTTTTAAAACCATATACATTTCCAGTGTCTACAACTTTTAGTTTACCACTTTTTCTGATTTTGAGCTTAGATGCTCCAAAAATTCATTTTTTGCAAGAGTGTTTTTGAACCTAGATTTTGATGTTCGAAAATACCCCTCACTGTTTTGGCCATAACTTTCTCAAAATTTAACCTTTTTAAGTAATTCCCTTTTTCAAATGATAGAGGAAAGAATAATCTAAAACTTTCCTTTTGATCACTTTTCAAAAATCCTAGAGTAAAGGGTCCAAAAATCAATAGGAAAATAACCTATTTTCGAGCTCAGTTTCTAGGGTTCGAGTGGAATTTTGTCGAGCTTTAAGGTGAGTAAATTCTTAACTTTGTTGGGAAAGAATTTACATTTAACTATATGGTTGTTATATGGTTGTATTTGTGATGTTATTATTTTGATTATGGTATGCTTTGGATGTATATGTATGTGCTAATTTATGGTTTAGCATTAGAACTTTGAATTGATGATTTAAGTGGTGTTTTGGTTAAAAAACTGTGACCTTTGGCTTGAAATTTGAAGTGATATGAAAACTTATGAAGTAAAATTAGTAAATGGAAGAGTTAGTGAGCAACAAGTTAGAGATTACGGGTATCCATAGCGATAGTCGCTATGGATGCATTCTTTTAAAAATTCGATTTTCGCAAAGTTTGGTTTTTATACTTTAAATTGTTTTGTAAATAGTTTATAAACTAAATAATGATATTTTAAAAGGTAATTTAAGAATGTAATAATAAGTTTTTAATTATTTATGTTTTGATAATTAATAATTAATTAATGATTAAACAAGGGATATTAACTTTTATTAATTAAAGGTTGGTTGTTAATTAATTATCTTTTAAAGTTAAGATTTATTTAAATTAATTATTAATTAAGTTAGTTAATTATAAGTAAAGTATATGATTTATTTTTAATTAACTATTATTTAAATTAACTATTATTTAAATATAGGATTAATCATTAATTAATTATTAATCAAGTGTTTAATTATTTTTAAATTATAAATTAATTAAGGTTTAATTTATAATAAATTATTAATTAAAGGTTTAATTTATTATATAAGTTTAATTAAGGATTAATTAATTAAATGAGATTAATTAATATTTAATTATTAATAATGATTTAACTGATTATTTAATAATTAATAAAGGATTAATTTAGATTTAATTAATAGTTAATTACTGTTAACTATTTAATTAAATTAAGTTAAGATTCAACTAAAATTAATTATGATTTAAATAAGGATTAACTTATAATTAATTATTATTAAATGGGTTTAAAAGTTTTAAATCCTTTTGTTTTAAAAAGTAAAATTATTTAAAGGTACTTCTTTTTCAGAAGATGGTTTTGAATACAAGTGATTCAAGTGTTGATACCATTAAGAAACCATATAACGGTGAATGAGTTATAATGTAGATTGTTTGGTTGTTTGGACATGTGTTAGCAGAATAAATCCCCGTACTGCTACAAATTGATTGTTGGTTTGTTTGTATAGACATGTGTTAAGCAGAATAAATCCCCGTTCTGCTATAAATTGATTGAATTGTTTGGACATCTATTTAGCAGGATAAATCACCATCCTGTTGTTATGTTATTTTGACTTGTATACGCCAATTAGTTATATTGACGTGTTATTCCCTGATTGGATATGAACTGTATTTACATATATGGTTGCTTATGTAAATAATTGTTATGTGATATGGGAATCGAATTGAAACTAAGTCGTAACTTAAATCAGTATCATTGGACTGCTAAGCCTCATTTGGAATTTATAAAGTATGCTTTGAATTTATTTTAATTCTTTAATCCTTTAATCAATTTAAGGCTAAGGTTTTATAAATGGTTTTTCAAGTTATATAATTCTTATAAAGGTATTTATAAATGATAACTTGTATAGAGAAAGGAGTTTTACTATTGGAAAGGGTTATTAAGGTGTTTTACAAAAGATGTTTTGTAAATGATATTTATAAAGGAGTATAGAAAGGTTTATATAAAGAGTTATAAAAGTAGGAAAAAGGTTTATAAATCATTCCATAGATTTGGAAAGAGGTATATAATTTAACTTAAGAGTTTATAAAAGTGGGTTATAATTTTATTTTGGAAGTTATAAATTAATTGAAATATGAGATGAGCTTTTAAAAAGGGAATTTTTGATAAAGGATAAGCAGAATGTTTTATTTGGAAGAATTGTTTGGTTATTTAATATGGGATTTTGGAAAGAAGAAAACTTTGAAAAGTTTTTAAATATACTTATACTGATAAGATAAGTATATGATTTTGTTTCAAGGCATGAAAAGTAAAATGTTTTGGTAATATACTTATAACATTGAGGTAAATATATAAACATTTGCCAAGTATAAAAGTAAATGTAGGGGTTTGGGAATGGTGTTTTGAAAAGATCTTGTGATCAGATTTTATAAAGTGGTTTTATTAATTAAAGAGAATTAATAAAGGCTTAGTGGATCTCATATGGAAATTAAACCATGATTGGATGTTTGTTTATTTGATAGTTAAACAATCAACTGTCAAAACTGGACCCAAAAAATAACTTTGGAAATATCTAGGAGAAACACGAGAATTATATGGTACAGTTACCATCGATGGTGCTATACTGTACGTATAAACTCATTTCATTCTCCTAGAACAAATGATAAAGAAACCCATTCATTCAAATAGTTAGGAGGTGAACTCCGCACTTATTTGTTTGTTTGTTTATTTCCTTAAGAACCAGGGTTGAGTTTACCGGAAACTATCGAAGTTATTTCGAAGAGATCGGGATCAGATCTGTTATCCGAAAACCACTTCGATCCAACTCAACATTTCGTGATGAAGACATCTGAAGAGCATGGAATCGAAGATGGAGTTTGAAGTGCAAGGTCTATTCTCTATTAATCCTTGGGAGGGATTCCCCGTAATGGACGTAATAGGAGTAGTGCCTTCGATTTTGTTCAATCCCAAAATGAACTTGTATGAATGAATGCTAGCATTGCATTGATGCCAGGAGGGCAGTGTTAGCATTCCAAGAGGGAAGTGCTATATCTGAAAGGTAAAATGTAGCCTCAAGCCTCATCAACTGAAAATGACAAACATGGGAGATGCAGCAGGACTAGGTGTGGGTAGCTCCCACAAAGGGTATGTTATCACCTTTATAGATGACCATTCAAATTTTCAAATTTAGTTGTGCATAAGGGAGCTCCATAAAGGTTGGGACAACTGGGGTGATGACATATTCGGTACTATCTAGCAAGGGGTAGGCCAGTCGTGTATTGGCAGGGTTCATTAGGTACGATCTCGGTACATTGTTCTAGAGGTGTACTATGACGGGCGGTACCCCAGTAGCCTAGTCATTAGTTGGAATCCTTTCTCCAATACAAGCTTTACGGTTTTAGTTGTATACCAAATATGTTGGAACGTTAGATGCAAGCATTTGAGCTATTTTAATATTTTACTTCGAGCCATTAGACATTATTATTTTATCACTGGATTTTTATATAAAAATGTTTTGGTTATCGTAAGGTAAAAACCCATCCGTGTTTATGTGTGGTGTGGTCTTACGAGATAATTTTGATTTCAAAAGAGTTTTTAACTTAATAATTTAGTTGCTTGAGTTTACTCACACCTGACCCATGTCTGACCCAGAGTTTTATTTTCTTTCCCTAAAACTCTTGGGTGCTTAAATTTTTATGGGCATCCAAGTTTTTCGGGTTCTTATGGATGCATTGAGGAGGAGATTGGAGCAGAAGGCTTCATCGATAGCTAGTTATTATCTGGTTTCCGCTATATCATATGTGTGTTGTATATGTTATCTAAGGATAGGTTGTTATAACTTTCCTAGGATAGAATGTATTGGTATTACTCTGATGTATTATTTGAAATGACCTTGTAAAGAATTATTTGATTAATATATGTTATTCCGTTGCGTTGTGAGATTCTCTGTTTGTTCAATTTTTTCTGTCTTCTACCTTCTTCTTTTACCCTAACAGATCGGTATTCCGGCACTCGAATGTTCGGCATGTAATATAGTGGACGTATTAGTGTCGATTTTCGATGGTTGAAAAACCCAGTTCTTTACATTCGGTATCAGAGCTAAGTTGAGCAACAGCTAAGCTTTGGTGGGGTAGACTCATTAAAGATAGGGTTAGTAATACCCTAGAATGAGTTTGAGTGTATATTTATAAGAGTGCGTATTTGTTAGTGCTATAAAAAGTTTTTATAATGTGTTGTTTGAATTGCTGAGTAGCTTAAGAATTCGGGTCGATGCATCTGGCCAACGTTATCGATAGGGATTTACTAAACACTTTAACAAGTATAATCGACATAGTATTGTTTGAAATTGGGTAAATGAAATAATTTTACCCAGGATATATTTTATTTAAAAAGAATGATTTGAAAAATAGTGTTGTATGTATAATTAATTGAATATTGTAGTTAGGGGATAATAATATTCTATTATTATCATTTAGGCTTTGTTTAGTCATACTCGTCCAATTGAGCCTCGACCATTCTTAGTATGTCTAGGTAGCTTCCTTGTTAAGATTTGAGTTGGGTAGATAGAAATTGGGAAGCATTGAAAACGAACACCTTATGAATTAAGTTTCACTAAATTGGACTATAAGGCATTCATTGTTAATATTGAGGTAGAATTTGATATCAAAGTTAGAATATTTTGGGATAAATATTTAAAAATGATTTAATAGAAGTGATTTATAAAATAGGTTTATAAAAATGTATCGTTTAATTTGAAAGGAATTTAGGTTGAAAACTTGAGAACCTAAATCCCGGTGCTTTTGAAAAATGATTTTCAAGGTTTTAGGAAAATAATAATAATAATAATTGAAACCAATTTGGTTTGAATATAAATTTTTAGGAATAAAAGTGCAAGTAAGAAGTGTTATCATTGGATTAGATAGGGCGAATGAGTCTTGATTGCTTTGTGATAATCAAAATAATCTTCCAAGTGATGATTAGATGTTTGTATGGACATGTGTTAAGCAGAATAAATCTCCGTTCTGCTATAAATTGATTGAATTGTTTGGACATCTATTTAGCAGGATAAATCACCATCCTGTTTTTATGTTATTTGGACTTGTATACGCCAATTAGTTATATTGACGTGTTATTCCCTGATTGGATATGAACTGTATTTACATATATGGTAGCTTATGTAAATAATTGTTATGTGATTTGGGAATCAAATTGAAATTAAATGGTAACTTAAATTAGTATCATTGGTACCGCTAAGCCTCATTTGGTATTTATAAAGTATGCTTTGAATTTACTTCAATTCTTTAATCAATTTGAGGCTAATGTTTTATAAATGGTTTTTCAAGTTATATAATTCTTATAAAGGTATTTATAAATGATAACTTGTGTAGAGAAAGGGGTTTTACTATCGGAAAGGGTAATTAAGGCGTTTTACAAAAGATGTTTTGTAAATGATATTTATAAAGGAGTATAGAAAGGTTTATATAAAGAGTTTTAAAAGTAGGTAAAAGGTTTATAAATCATTTCATAGATTTGGAAAGAGGTTTATAAATTAACTTAAGGGTTTATAAAAGTGGCTTATAATTTTATTTTGGAAGTTATGAGTTAATTGAAATATGAGATGAGCTTTTAAAAAAGGAATTTTTGATAAAGGATAAGCAGAATGTTTTATTTGGAAGAAATGTTTGGTTATTTAATATGGGATCGATTTTGGAAAGAAGAAAACTTTGAAATTTTTTTAAGTATACTTATACTGATAAGATAAGTATATGATCTTGTTTCAAGGCATGAAAAGTAAAATGTTTTAGTAATATACTTATAACATTTAGGTAAATATATAAACGTTTCCTAAGTATAAAAGTAAATGTAAGGGTTTGGGAATGATGTTTTGAAAAGATCTTGTGATCAGATTTTATAAAGTGGTTTTATTAATTAAAGAGAATTAATAAAGGCTTAGTGGATCCCATATGGAAATTAAACCATGATTGGATGTTTTTTTATTTGATAGTTAAACAATCAACTATCAAAACTGGACCCAAAAAGTAACTTTGGAAATATCTAGGAGAAACACGAGAATTATATGGTACAGTTACCATCGATGGTGCTATACTGTACGTATAAACTCATTTCGTTCTCCTAGAACAAATGATAAAGAAACCCATTCATTCAAACAGTTAGGAGGTGAACTCCGCACTTATTTGTTTGTCTATTTATTTCCTTAAGAACCAGGGTTGAGTTTACCGGAAACTATCGAAGTGACCGGGATCGGATCTGTTATCCGAAAACCACTTCGATCCAACTCAACATTTCATGATGAAGACATCTGAAGAGCATGGAATCGAAGATGGAGTTTGAAGTGCAAGGGCTATTCTCTATTAATCCTTGGGAGGAATTCCCTGTAATGGACGTAATAAGTGTAGTGCCTTCGGTTTCGTTTTCATCCCAGAACGAACTTGTATGTATGAATGCTAGCATTGCATTGATGCCAGGAGGGCAGTGTTAGCATTCCAAGAGGGAAGTGCTATATGTGAAAGGTAAAACGTAGCCTCAAGCCTCATCAACCGGAAATGACTAAAACAGGGGAGATGTAGCATGGCTAGGTGTGGGTATCTCCTACAAAGGGTATGTTATCACCTTTCTAGATGACCATTCAAATTTTTAGATTCAATTAATCATGAGGGAGCTCCATAAAGGTTGGGAACAACTGGGGTGATGACATATTTGGTACTATCCAGCAAGGGGTAGGTCGGTCCTGTGTTGGCAGAGGTCGTTAGGTACGATCTTGGTACATTGTTCTAGAGGTGTACTGTGATGGGCGGTACCCCAGTAGCCCAGTCATTAGTTGGAATCCATTCTCCAATACGAGCTTTATGGTTTTAGTTGTATACCAAATATGTTGGAACGTGAGATGCAAACATTCCAGCTATTTTATTATTTTACTTCAAGCCATTAGACATTATTATAATATAAATGGATTTTTATATATAAATTTTTTGTTTTTCGTAAGGTAAAAACCCATCCGTGTTTATGTGCGATGTGGTCTTACGAGATACTTTTGATTTAAAAAAGAGTTTTTAACTTAATAATTTAGTTGCTTGAGTTTACTCACACCAGACCCATGTCCGACCCGGAGTTTTATTTTATTTCCTTAAAACTCTTGGGTGCTCAAATTTTTATGGGCAGCCAAGTAGTTCAGGTTCTTACGGTTGCACTGAGGAGGAGATTGGAGCAGAAGGCTTCATCGATAGCTAGTTATTATCTGGTTTTCGCTATGTCATATGTATGTTGTATCTGTTATCTAAGGACAGGTTGTTATAACTGTCCTAGGATAGAATGTATTGGTATTACTCTGATGTATTATTTGAAATGACCTTGTAAAGAATTATTTGATTAATATATGTTATTCCGTTGCGTTGTGAGATTCTCTATTTGTTCAGTTTTTTCTATCTTCTACCTTCTTCTTTTACCCTAATAGATCGGTATTTCAGGCACTTGAATGTTCGGCATGTAATATAGTGGACGTATTAGCGTCGATTTTCGAGGTCGAGAAGCCCAGTTCGTTACATATTTAGGCAAAGGAGTATTCATCGTTTTGATTGTGTGACTCGTTAGATGTAAACTTTGTAATAGATTAATATCGAATTATTCGAATATTAATGTTCACATGTCAGTTAGCAAGTGGTGTGTCATTTTGGCCAAATTTATTGCTTACTAGGTTTCTATAAAATCCAATTTTACTTTGTTAAGTGCTATCCGGTTGTGACTATTATTTACGTGAATTCTCTTTGTCAAAACTATAACACTTTGGACTTATGGAATTTGGTAATGGAAAAGATTCCAATATCGTCCATAATCAACTCTATAGCCCAAACACAAAGCCTTGGTTCAATAATAAAAATTATTATTAATCAAACTACTTTGGCCAAAGATTTTGACTTTGAGTTGACTTGAGTACACCATGGTACTAACCCCATAGAATTGAGGAGACGAATCCTCTCTTGAATAGTGTTTCACTTCTAATACTTCCATTCGACCCAACTGTAGTCACTTGATGGATGCCGTGCTATGATTTGACTATAATCAATGTAGAGCTTTCATATTGAAGATCAACAATATTCTCAAGTCGAGAGAATTGTGTAAAATTAGTTACATCGATATTTTTTGTTTGACCTTGGTTATATTAACCAACAGAAAACTGTCGAGTGAGTTGCTCCATAGTTATCCAATAACAATCAGTACGTAACCTTTAGGTGCCCTAACAGTCATGATTAATACACTGCTCAACATTTAGAGAGCATTACGCATTCTAGTTTCAATGAATACATCGATATCCGATCTCGATACACCTTGACTAGGAACATTTACAATGATGTGTTTTATAATATTGTGATGTAGTACTCATGATTACAACTATTTGTAATTACTATCATAAACATACCATTTATGGATTTTCTGTTAAACATATTTTAATTATTTATAACACATTATAAAAAATATATAACAGAAAGAAAACACCTTTATTATGAACGAGAATTGATTATAGAGTTAATTAATTTACAATAAATTACAAAATTTCCCCTAGGGCATACCCCTAACTCTATCAATCTCCCACTCGTAATTGAGGCCAATTATGGAATCTCAATCCCATCCCTTCAATCAACTTCTCGAGAGTTGACCGAGCTAGACCCTTAGTGAGTGGATTTACTATATTATCCTCGATATATACCCTTTGTATCATAACCTCTTTCTTTTCAATGAATTCTCGAACCGGATGGAACTTCCGAAGAATATAAGGTGACTTCTTGTGTACTCTAGTCTCCTTTGCGATCTACATTACCACATTTTATCACAAAACAATGCCATAGGATTCTCAGTATTGAGAATTACTTCGTGCTCACTCAAAAACTTGCGCATCCAAACTGCCTCTTTTGCTGCTTCATTGAGGGCAAAGTGCACGGCCTCCATCATCGAATTAGCTGTTGTTTCTTACTTGAAACTTTACAACTAAAGGCCCACCATTAAGCAAGAAGACATAATCAAACACCGACTTACTATCACTATATCACTTTGAAAGCTTGAATCTATATACCCCTTCATAAGGAGGTGTTCATTCCCGTATATGAGGAATAAGTCCTTAGTATTTTTTAAATACTTAAGTATATATTTTACGGCCATCCAATGTTTTTCCCAAGATTAGACTGGTATCAGCTTACACGTCCTAATGTGTATGCCACATCATGTCTAGTACATAACATACCATACATTATGAATCCTATAGTTAAATCATATTGGATCCTCTTCATACGGTCTTTCTCCTCATCAGTATGAGGAGCATCCTTCTTAGAAAGAACGATTCCAGACCGCGTTGGAACATTTCAATGCTTGTAATTCTTCATACTAGACCTCTTCAATATGATATCTATGTACAGGGATTGGGACAGTCCCTACAGCCTCTTAGATCTATTGTTGTAGATCTGTATACCAAGTATATAGACTACTTATCCCAATCCTTCATGAAGAAGTTCTTGGAAAGCCAAGCTTTCATTGATTGGAACAATGAAGTTTCATTGCCAATCAATAATAGATCATTGACATAGAGCGCTAAGAATACGATAGCATTGCCCTGCTCCTTTTTGTATATGCACGCTTCCTCTATGTTATGATAAAAACCAAATTTTTTTGATTGTCTTATCAAAACACTTGTTTCAACTTTTTAAAGCTTGTTTAAGTCTATAAATGGACTTTAACAATTTGCAAGCCTTGGCCTCACTACCATTAACCACAAAACACTTGGGCTGCGACATATAAACAGTTTCTTCTAAATTACCATTAAGAAAAGCCGTCTTTATATCCATTTGCTATATTTTGTAATTATAGAATGCAGCGAGGGCTAGCATAACCCGAATGGGCTTAAGCATGGCTATGAGTGAAAAGGTCTCGTCATAATCAACACCTTGAATTTGACCAAATCCTTTCGCAACTAGCCTTGCCCTATAAGTCTCTAGTTCCCTATCTGCATTTAAATTTTTCTTAAAAATCCTTTTGCAGTCAATGGGTTTTATCCCTTCGGGTAGATTCGACAAAGCCTAACTTTGTTTTTGTACATAGAGTCCATCTCGGGTTTTTTGCTCCAAGCCAAAGTGTAGAGTCTTTACTCTGCAACGATTGTTGGAAGGACAGAGGATTGTTGTCATCTAAGACATAGTCCTTCTTCTCACCATCCATGAGAAAACCGTAGTTTATGTCCGGTGCGCGAGATTCCCTACTAGACCTTTTAATAGGTTGCATGTTTTTATATACGGGTGAACTCGGTTCTCCCACTGGTTCTGCCGTAGTATTAACTTCTTGAACCTCATCCAAGTCTACAACCTTACTGCTAATTTCCTTTGATAGAAATTCTTTTTCTAAAAAGACAACATGTCGAGAAACAATACCCTTTCGTTCCTCAATTTTGTAGAAAATAAATCCATCGAGTTTTTGGGATATCTTATAAGTTTACACTCTATCGATCTTGCCTTTAATTTTTTGCTACCAACGTTATCAACCTATGTCGGACAACCCCATAACTTCAAATATTTGAGTTGGGGTTTCTTACCATACCACATCTCATATGGTGTTTTAGGCACAAATTTAGCAGGCAACAAGTTCAACATATGTGTTGGGGCTTCTAGGCGTACCCTTAATATGAAAGGTAACTCAGCCGTATTCATTATGGAACGAACCATTCCTAATAGAGTTTAGTTCCTTTGCTCCGATACACCGTTGTGTAGCTGAGTATATGGTGGAGTAAGCTAAGAGATAATGTCATTGTCTTTTAAGTATTGTTGAAATCCTATCCAACATACTCACCTCCTCAATCTGATTGAAGAATTTTAGTCTTATGGTCTGTTCAGTTTTCTACTAAATTATAATATTCAACAAATTTTTATAGACATCGGATTTGTTCTTTATAAGATATAATATCTTAGTCTCGAGAAATCATCAATGAAGTTAACAGTGCAAGGACTATTATCTTTGGTAATTATTGGTATCGGGCCATATACATTACTATGTGCTAACCCTAAGAGCTCATTAACTCTTTCGTTGCTACCATTGAAGTGGTGCTTGATCATCTTATCTTTGAGACACGACACATGTGCTAAATGATTCAGAATCAAGTGATGGGAGAAAACCTTCAGTTTTCAGTTTGTGTAGTCGTTTCTCACTAAGCCTATAATGTCAAAGATAACTATCGTTTATATTGTCAGATGTATTATTCACAGATCACACATAATTAGTATTGATCACATAAATGCCATTTTCAAGAATACTATCCGGACTTTATTTCCATTCAAACTAATGTTCATAACATTATTTTCATATTGATATATATCCAATCTCAGATAATCTAGGGATAGAAATAATCCCATAAATAAAATCTTTTACAAAATAACACTTATTTAATATCAAAACTACTCCACTAGGCAAAACTAAATGATATTCTCTTACCGTCGTTGCTTCTACCATAGATCCATCAGCAACTTGGTACCTCATCTCTCTTTTAGTATTGAATAGATTCTTCGTAAGCTCGTACCTTATGGAACATGACTTTCACCAAACATGGCCTTAAGACTATCAAATATCTCATGGACAGACATATTTTTGTGTTGCCTCTGCAATGGCTTGTCTAACGTGGACAGTTGGAAAACTTGGACAATCTTTAGGTCTACCACCCATTTTTCATAAGCAGGTCATAGTTCGAGGTCTGCATCATCAATGGGTTGTTCTTTGGGTTCTTATGTAATAGCTGATCATAAGCGCTCGTAAGTTAATGCTATTTTAATTGCTCTTATCCAGTCGGTATAGTTTGGTCCAGTGAGCTTGTCGTTTTCAGAAAACAGTTTTAGAGTTGTCATTTTACAAGTTCAAGTGGTAGATCATTAGTACAAATCATAGTGGATTTTCTTATAATTTCAGTAAGATTAAACTTTATGTTTCCTACTGGTCTTTTATGTTTTGCCAAACCCTAAGTTGAAAATAAAAGTCTTTGACTTTACTAGTAGGTGTTAGGACTCGTCCTTCCCGAAATTCTAACTTTGAAATTGTTCAACAAATCATAGCTCTACGGACGATGGATAACTCCTTATCGGTTGTATCATATAAAATTATAACCCTTTGGTACCTTGTCCTAATTTCACTTCGAACTTGAGTTTACTCAACAAATCGAAATGAAATTATTCGCTCGTACCTACCATATCACGACGGCCTACGTATAGTATATGTACTTGGAGTTTACTCAAAGAATACATACAGTTATCTTACCTCGTCTATTCAATACATTAATAATACTACATATAACATCCTTAGCTTGAGTTTACTCTATAACTAAGGAGTATGCAAGTAATTTATTAATATATATGGTAGAGGACAACATTATATTGAAGATTCATAATCTTCAATATATTAGATTGAGTGATATCGACTTATGTAATAATTTAATTCTTATGAATTACTCTCGTGATTAAGTGTACGCACACATTGAAATCATGGTATACGTACATTTACGTATGTATTTTTTCCTTAAGTCTAGTTAGGGTTTCTTAATGTTCCACCTTTAATTTATACATTCATATTATATAAGTTTTATTATTTATAAATTTTATATTTCATAATACTTATATAATAGTCTTATGTATAATATTACATTAATTAAATCTTATTTTATTAATTTTAATTAATTTTATATTATCTTAGTATAAAATTTATATTTAATATTTATCATATACTATACCTTTATAGTATGACACATATATCATGTACATGTGTATAGTATTTAATTAATTAACCTTTTAATTAATTATTTAATTGAAAATTTAATTTAATTATATTAATTTAAAAATTCATTTCATATACATACATGTATACTTATGTCATTTTAATCATTTTAAAATAACATAACATATGTCATAATATATAAACATGTATACATAATTAATAAACTTATTTAATTAATTAATTTTATTGATGTTATTAATAAATTTAAAAAAAAATTAAGTTAATATATATATATATATATGCTTTCAAACTTTTTGAATTTTTTAATCATATTATAACTTTTATAATATATTTATATCTTATTTTAAATTTAACTTTTAAATTTAAAATCTTATATTTTCTATTTTCCAAGCAATTTTGAAAATTAACCCAATGCCCAATTCAAATTTGGCCTTTTCTATTAGGAACAACCTTTAGGCTCACATATCTGCTCGAGCCAGGCTAGTAGCCAGGTAGGCAGAGTACTTTATTACCCAAATTCAATCCTAGAAACTACCTTTCTAGGCACCCTACTATCTGAGTTGTGAGCTTAGTAGTTAACCTTAACATGACTAACTTATACCATATAGGTTATTGGGCAATGATACCATCGTTGGAACTGGGCCAGCCCACAACAGAAGTAATGAGTGAATTTCAATTTTTTTAACTTTATTGGATCATTATTAGGCCTATGAAGTCTGATTTATTTAGAATATTTCTTTTAAAGAAATCTTTTTTTATTTAAATTGATAAAATAGCTTTATATTATTTCATTAATATTGTATTATATACGTGTGTCATATACATATGTGTGTGTGTGCACAGACATGTTAGCTCATCCTATATACCAATATATTATCCAAATCTATGTTTATATATATTTTTAATTCATATATATTTACAAAATATTACACACACAGATATATATATGCATGTATGTATATCAATCATATTTTGTTTAAACAATTGTGTGTGTGTGTGTATATGTTTGTATGTATTTATAAACATATGTATGAAATTTAAATCATTTTTAAATTACATAAAATATAATTTAAAATATTTCTTGTAAAGTCAAAAATAATATATGAATGTATATGTTTATAATATATATATATATATATATATATATATATATACACGAGTGTTACAGCATGCGCTTCGCGTATGAATTGTTTTCTTTGTAAATTATATATGTTTAAATCAGTCAAAAAAATGATTTTTTTTATTTTCAAGTGATATTAAGATTTGTATATTTGAAAAGAAGTATTTTGAATTTGTAAGGGAAGTTTAATTTTAGATCATGTTTTTAGAAGCGTTTTAAATTTGTAAAGCATGCTTAATTGTTATATCCTACTCTTAAGGGTGTTTGATTTTGTAAAAGAAGTTTAATATTAGATCTTATTTTTAGGTGATTAAGATTGATAATATATAGAGGGGCGTTTTTGGTAGTTCACATTGATACCAAAAAAGCGTGACACCAAAGCTATTACAACTATTATTATATATATATATATTAACATTTTAAATTCAAAAAAAAATATTTTTTGAATATATACAGAGCTAGGATCCACAACATCCCTTGTTTAGCCACATCACCTAGCCCCCCGATATCAGCTACATGTTTATATTTAAATAATCCACCTTTCTCTCTCTTGTCACATGGTTGGATTATTAAATATAAATATGTGGCTAATATCGAAGGGCTCATGATGGTGCTAAATATGGGGGGGTTATTGATCCTAGCTCATATATAAATACTGATTAGGCACACGACAAACTTTTTATTAAATTTTAAAATAAATTTAACGAAATATTAATATGGGTATTTCTAAAAAATTAATAAAAATTAAAAAAATTGGTTTTCGAAAGTTATTTTGAATTTTAAGTTAATATTAAAATTTTGAAATATCTTTTGTAATTTTAGATATTATTATGTAATTTTAAAATTTAAAAACAATTTTAAATCTAGTTTTTAATTTCAGTCTATATTTAAATAATTTTAAAATATAAAAAAATGCTTTTTTTTTATTTCTTCCTAGAGTAAGTTAGGTAATAATTTAATTTTATAAAATATAGAACATAATTTTATGATATATATATATATATATTAATGTAATTGATTTACATTATTGATTTAAATAATATTTAATATATATATATATATATATATATATATATATATATGTATGTATGTATGTATGTATGTATGCTTGTATATGAAAAAAATTATTTTTATTTCTTCCAAAAATAATATACCTTTAAAACTTTATATATAAATTTATGTAACTATACTTTATATAAGTAGGATGTAGATTTAAATTTATGCACGTATACATATTTAAATATTACATATTTAAGTTATTTAAAATAAAAAATAGTATTTTAATCGTGCTGCATATAGGCATATATATGTGTGTATGCATGTATGTATGTCTACATTTTTTTTGAAACATACAACTGCATTTAAACATACAACCAATCAAATTGCGATAATTTATATATGTATGTATATATATATGTGTGTGTGTGTGTGTGTGTGTGTGTGTGTGTGTATGTATGTATATCAGAATCGTCATCTAACTAACAATTGTGTATATATGTATATAATATAGATATTATATCTAAACAATAATAATTATATTAGTTAGAAAGTAGCTTACCCCTAATGCCTAAAAGTACACCTTAAAATGATGAAATTTGCTCCTTGAACTGATTTCTGATCTAGTAAAATGCTAGTCTTTGAATAGTTGACCACCAACTATTGAGTATCACTTGATTTGATTTAATATGAACTTGAATTAATGAAGGATAGAGGCTACAGGCTTCGGTCGGAAATGAGTGTAAGTGGAGGCTCTAAAAGTTCAAAAACAAACGAGGGTAGATATGCGTATATGGAGGAGAATTTTGAGATATTTTAGGATCAAGATCCTACATCTTCTTTTACTAATTTTATTCTATCTTAGCCCTCCATCGCAAGGCCTCTATTTCACCATTATATGGCGCCCAATTACCCCTATAGGATCCAAATTAACCAGCCCCCATATGGGCTTTGAACCCATTTAAAGCCTGAATGAATATTTTGCATTTAAATCCAACTTAAACGCGTACTGATATCGTATATTGATTAATATATTTATAAATATTATAAATATATTAAATAATATTTGTTTATCAAATCAAAAATAAATTTTAGAACTAAAATTTCACAAATATTAATTAATTTTATTAATTTATAATAATTACAAATTAATTAAATCGTTTGGTCGAAGGAGTATTCATTGTTTTGATTGTGTGACTTGCTAGATGTAAATTTGGTTTGAGATTAATATCGAACTATTCAAATATTAATGTTCACACGTTGTTTAGCAGGTGATGTGACATTTTGGTCAAATTTATCGATTATCTGGTTTTAGTAAAATCCAATTTTACTTTGTTAAGCGTTACCCAGTTGTGACTATTATTTACACCAATTATCTTCATAAAAAATATATCACTTTGGACATATGGAATTTGGTAATGGTGAAGATTCCAATATCACTGATATTCAACTCTATAGGCCAAACACAAAGTCCTTGGTTCAATAATAACAATTATTATTAACCGAATTACTCTAACCAGAGATTTTGACTTTGAGTTGGCTTGAGTTGACCATGATACTAACCCCATATAACTAAGGAGGCAAATCCATTTTTGAATAGTGTTTCAATACTTCCACTCGACTCAACTACAGTCACTTAATGGATGGCATGCCATGATTTGACTATGATCAAAGTGGAGCTTTCATATTGAAGATCAATGGTATTCTCAAGTTGAGAGAACTATGTAAACTAGCCACATCAATATTTTCTGTTTAACCTTAGTTATATTAACCAATGTAAACTATTGGGTCAGTCATTCCATAGTTATCCAATAATTATCAGTACGTAACCCCTAGGTGCCCCCAGTAGTCATGGTAATACACTGCATGATATTTGGAAAGCGTTACGTACTTTAGTCTCAATGGATGCATCGATATTCAGTCTCGATGCAACCTAATTAGAAACGTTTAAAATGATTTGTTTTATAATATTATGATACAATACTCATAATTACAACTATTTGTAATTACTAACACAAACACACGATTTATGAATTTTCTATTAAATATACTTTAATTAATATTTTAATTATTTATAACACATTATAACAAATCTATAACAAAAAGAAAAACACATTTGTTATGAACGAGAATTGATTACAGAGTTAATTTATTTACAATAAACCACAAAATTGCTCCTAGGGCATACCCCTAACTTTATCAGATATAACTAAGGTCAAGCATAAAATATCGATGTGACAATATTAATAATTTCCTCAATTTGAGAATACCATCGAGCTTCAATGTGGAAGCTTCACTTTGATTATAGTTAAATCATGACAATCGTCCATTGAATGACTATAGGTGGGTCGAGTGGAAGCATTGGAAATGAAGCACTATTCAAGAGAGAATTCTTCTTCTCGGTTATATGAGGTTAGTATCATGGTCAACTGAAATCAGCTTAAAGTCAAAGTCTCTGGCTAGAGCAGTTCGGTTAATAATAACTGTTATTATTGAACCAAGGATTTTGTGTTTGGACTATAAAGTTGAATATGGACAATATTGTATTTTTAACCATTACCAAATTTTATTAGTCCTAATGTGATATATTTTTGACAAAGAGAATTGGTGCAAATAATTGTCACTACCGGGTAACGCTTAAATATGACGAAACCGTGTAAGCGATAAGTTAAGACTTAGGATCCAAATAATATCTGTTTGTTTGATTTTAAAGAAAGTTTTAAAATTGTATTTAAGTTAAAATAAATGGTAATTTGCTCTGATATCAAATGTGATGACCCTGAAATCGGCCTTTGAAAATCGGTACCCGTACTTCACTTGTACTCAAAATGCCATAGATTCAAACATCGAATCTAGTTCACCGGAGCTTATAACACCATTAAGTATAACAACATAGCAGAATAAAGAAAACAATGATATCATATACAACTCCAATGAATACAATATCCAGTATGATATACAACAATGATATCAATATGATACAACAATATCAGAGATAAATAATGATACAGCAGAAATAACAGAAGTGATAACTCCAAATGATCAGTCAGAGAGGCTGAGTCCAAACACTCCAATATCAAGCTCGAACCATCATCACGTAAGATAAAGGTAAGCAATGTCAGTTGTGATCTCCAAAACTAAACTAGCTCCAATGTCCACTGAACCTGATTATCTAAAAAAAACCCAACTCTAGACTGCCCGTGTGAAAAATTGTGGGCACCCAGAGTTTAGGAAGGATGTAACGTTTCGACTTTTCGACGCTCGACAATCGACATTAATACGTCCACTGTATCAACTGCCGAGCAATCGAATGCCGGAAAACCGAAATGTTATGGAGAAAAAGAAGAGGTAGAAGAAGCTAGAAGAAAACGAAAGAAGAAACAACAGAAACAATATCAGAATCTCACATTCACAGCGGAACAACATATAATAAATAAATGAATAATCTTTAAATCAAAGAACTATATCAGTTTATACATTACATCATCATCAGAGTTTACAACAACAATATACAACACAACACATCAATGGACAGTTATATAAACTTGTCCTCATACAGAATACACAGCGGAATAAATAATATCACATACAAGTGATACGTCTCGCCATCCAGCTCACCACTGAGCTCCACAGCATCTCTTGAATCCAGAATGACCTGATAACCTGACTCTAGACTACCCATGTGGAAATTGGTGGGCACCCAGAGTTTAGGAAGGAAACAATAAACTCCAGGTCAGTCATGGTGACTGGTGTGAGAACTTAAAACAGTTTTTATCTTTAAAACAACAACAACAGGAAAGTAGAAAATATCCGCAATGCTTTTGGAAAATGAAACTACCATAAGACCTCCCACCACACACACAATGCAATCGCAGACTTGGAGGAGATTTCTTCTTATGATAGTCAAATATGCTTACTACGTAAACAAACTCTTTTTGATATTATTACTAGTGCATAGTGTACAAAATCATTTTGAAAATACAATATTAATCTTAGCCAGCATAGGTACCATTATATTATGCTTGTTATAGCTGCCTCCTGAGGAGACAGGTTATACAAATTGCAATCGTAAAGGGCTGGTATTGTTTCTTTGAATTTCCAACAAATGGTCAGGCTAAGGAACTTCCTATGCCACATGGGATCGCCTCTGGCAGGACGTCCCGAGAACTAACTAGCTCTCTGCCAACACAAGGCCGGGTTACCTCTGTCACTAGGTAACTACTACACGAATATGCCACCCCCGGTCCTTTGGGACCTTTATCTGAGGCGCCTCGATCAAAACACACAATCACACAGTAAATGAGATTGGAGTATCCACATAGGTTAAATACCAGGGCTCCATACCTGATACCACCCTTTTCCAAAAGGAAATGACATACCCTAAAGGGAGCGACCCTCATAACCTTGCCGCATCATTCCTGTTTCGACTATTTCCGGGTTGTGAGGCTCTGACGAAGTCTCGTCCACAAAGCTACGCTTTTTCACAAAGTCGTGCTTTGATAAACAAATGATCAATAAATAATCATCACACAGCAACACTCAGCATGCCACATTACCAAATTGGGAGTATATCACTGATAACCTTCAATTACATAACCTCTGAGCTCGTACGTCTCAGAGAAGGGTGTTAAGCTAAGAGAATAAATTCTCAGCCACCAACAGAAATGTATTTGATAGAAATCAGCTTTATATCTCAAAATGTAATGTCAGACATGTAACCATACAAGTCTGTTCCGGGTTCGAACAGAACCGAAGGCACTTCCGAAGAAGCCCTTGCAATCCGGGTATCCACAATCCCGATTGAACTTCCCATCACAAAGGAAATCTCTATACCGTAGCTAACGGTGCAGAGACAATCGATAGGTCATCCTATCGTTTTCACAAATACCCGGTCTTCACCACCGGTCTTCAATATGATCCATATCGTCGTATCACTAATTCGGAATGGGTTATATGACGCAAAGGTCTTTTCCCGGCTAACCCGAATAGTGAGCACAATATTTAAAACATATGGATATAGGGATTTCAATTAAGTCACAGCTTATTACCCAAATCCTTTCCTTTAAATGGTTTAAACAAATTACTATTTTAAATCTTTAAACAAAAAGATTTACTTCACAAAGTTTACCCAGTTTCACAAAGATTCATTCACAGATTTCCAAATCAATTTCCATTTCAATTGGATTAACCCATTAAATCTTTAAATTAAGATTTAATTTATAGCTTTCAAAACTATTCACAATTCAATTCTTTTATAATATAAAAGATACACCTTTTTAAAATCTCCTTTGATTTCAAAATAAAGCTTAATCATCTTCACAAAGGTTAATTCATAGTTTTTCCAAACTATTTACAATTTCATTTCAACTTGAAATGTTTCGTTACAAATTGGAAATCTTTTCACTTTATGAAAGCTGTTTTTATTTTAAAACAGATAGTTTTCGTTTTGGGAAAAACTGGTTACAATTACACAGTTTAAAGCCATCCGAGTATAAAACGTGAATTTAAATTTAAATTTGCAAAACCATATTTTAAATGGTTAAAAACCTATATAAACACCTTTTGTACTTATAAAAATCTTTTAGACCATAATTCTCGAATTATTGAATTCAATTCAAAATATTGAATACAAAATTTAAATCAAATGATTTAAATTTCAATTTTATTAAGTTATTTAATTTAACTTTTATTTTTGAAACTCATTTTCAAAAACTTTCAATTCCAATTCCAAAACTATATTGGATTCAAAAATTCAATTTTCCAAAATTGATAAAAATCTGTGACTTAACCGATTTCCACGTGAAATCCACATTTGTGTGTGTATTGTGTAGTCCAAGGGTTTAACACAATAGTGCAACAACATTCAACCATCACAGATCAAATATAACAATAAAATTTGATAAGCGGTATAACTATAACGCTTATCTTTCATTCACAGATCATAGATATACATCATAGATAAATAGATCACAAATCACACACAGAACAGGATATATCACAAAGCATCACACATCAAAGATGTCAAACAATTCAACATCCAATATAATCCAAACATCCATAAGTAGGATTAATTTAATTATCTGATTAATTCAAATCAGATAAATTTCAATAAATCAATTTGACTAGTTATGGTAAATTTAAAATCAATTAATTTCAAATTGATTTTCAAATTTATTTCAAAACACCAAAACAAATTTACAACGAATTTCCAAAAGATTTATTTTCAATCAACAAAAATTTATTACCAAATGGATTTCTAAGTTTATTTCCTTTTTTAAAATAGATTCCTTTTTAAGAAGATAAATTCCTTTATTTTCCAAACTATTCACAATTCCAAATTTTAAATAAATTCTCACTTATAAATAATAGTTTTGAAATCCATTTATTTAGCCCTTTTTCCAAATTTGAAATTTAATTCTATACAGCTCAAAAATAAGACTTTTATCTTTTAACTCCTTTTAAATTTATCCAAATTTTTCAGAAAAATAAATTTTTCGATAAATTTTCAACTTGAATTTCGAAAATCAAATTTTATATATTTATGGTATCCAACGATACCAAAATATATTTGACTAAATTATAGCCGTCAACAATTTCAATCACAATATAATCACACAGCAATTATAAATAAATCAACACACAATATGGAAACAAATTCAATTATTTGAGGAATTCAGTTGGATCCCTCCAACCTGTTTTCCTGCATCCTCAGATGTTAGCACAATACAAATTCTACTTTAATGTGGAATATCGCGGTATATGGGATTTATAGATATTATCCGCTATTATGCGGCGCAATAGGGTCTCATCCGCTATATAATGCGGGAAATCAACTCCAAATACATATATAATACCAATTCCACTTCACGGTGGAATTATCGCGGTATATGTTTTTAATAAATAACCTCCGCTTAATATACGGCGTATAGGGTCTATTTAACACAATAGATAACAATTTATCATCCAATTCACACAATCAACAATATCAACAATTTTAAATCTAACTATTTAAAATTTAAATCGAAACAAATATTCGATTGAGTGAGAAGTTCTCACCTTGAGTTGTCGAGTGATTAAATTTTAAATTAAATCGAACCGTTCGATTTAATCAAAAAAATTTGCTTGCCCCAAACACGCCCAGATCAGCACTGCAGCGTATATCTCGTCGCTGCGATTCCAACGTTTCCTGTTTCGTCGAGTTTCGACAACGTATGCAAAAGTTATACAGTTTTAAAGTTTGATGAATTAATATATATATATTTACACATTTTCTTTTTAATTTTTAAACCTTGCTTTCATCTCGGCCATCCATTCCCTAACCATAGATCAGAGCCGCGTGAATCATCTTCCTCTATCAGGTTATACGCATTCGAACATACCCATTTGCCGCCGTATATCATGAATTATCGCGACGCCATCTCTCCACTTGACGACGATCAGACTGCGCCATTCGAATGCTCGTCGCCCACCTCTCCTTCAGCTTGAATGCGGCAGAGCTCGGTCATCAATTGGCCTCGAAAAACATGATAGAACGCACGCGTTTGAGCTCGATTTGCCGATGATTTATGCCATTAAAAACGATCATGTCCGTATGGATTGGAAGTTCTCATCATTGTCTTCATTATTGTAGTTGAATAGTTTTCGTATAGAACGATGGATTTGAAGAAATTAAGGAAAGAAGAATCGAATGTTTTCAGCCATTAAACGAAAACTGGCGACTAGGGTTAGGGTTTTGCTTTTGTTTGCAAAATAGAAAATGTTGTGGCCTTATATAGAAAATTCTACGAAACACTATTCATCCAAAATTTTCCGAACTCGAAATCAAGCGTGCCGGTTGGCGTTTCTAGGGTTTTACCTGCATTCCGAATACATTGGAACGTGTTTCGGGAGCTAATTTGGTCATATGTGCGAGTTACGAAAATAAACGATCAATTTAAAATTAAACAGATTAAAATGATTTCGATGCGTTTCAGCTTGCCCCGGACAAACGACAACTCTGATTGCTACGAAAATTGAAATCTTACAATAATTTCACATTACGGATCCGATGAAACTAGTTTCGTCGAAATCCGAGACTGTTTGAAAAATGACTATTTTTAGTCGTCAATTAAATATTAAAATATTCAATTTTCACAAATTAACTTTTAGTTCAATTTTAAAAGTTCTATAACATCATTATAACTCCAATATGATTTAATATAACTTTATAAATCATTTTTAATCACATTTGATTCGGATTTCAATTATTTCTGGAATTTCAAATATTAAATTATCGATTTAATTATCCAATTAAATCACTATATTCAAAATTAAATTTATTCGACTTACAAATCTTACTTGTTAATATTTAAAATTAATTAAATATCTGAATTTCAAATGACAGAAATTCTGGGTCATTACAATCTTCCCCCCTTAAAAGAATTTCGTCCCCGAAATTGCAAAGTAAGAAAAATGCCCCAAATTCATTAACTTTTCAAAAATCCACTTAGTGAAAAATTTTATATTTACTTTTTTTTCCCAAAACCTTTAACTTCAACCAAAAAAATGGTTTCCATTTTCTAGTTCAATTCCTACTCTTTCATTTCAATTTAGAAATTGACTTTCATTTAACAAAAAATTTCCAAAATTTTTTTTTCAAAATTTTCCAACGCCTTAAATTTTCAGAAAAATTCGCCATAGCCTCCTTTGCGCGGTTCGATCATAGTAGGATCAAAATAGACATAAATATATATACATCGAACCACACGGTCGAAAAAGCAGAAAAACAGTTCGTATTTCCTATTTTTATTGCGTAGGCGTACCTTTTTAGCATTTTTAAGCAAAGCAGTTATTTATTAAGCATTTTAGCGCAACCAAATTAGTCGAACGGCAGCCACGGTACCTGTACTTACTCAATTTAAACTCGTAAGTGACATATATATAAAGTTATTAACATTTTACTCTTTTAAACAACTACAACATATGCATATTAAAAGAAATGCATACTAAACAAAGTTATAAGCAACTTATATAATTTCGACGTCACTTGTAATGGTTTACAACCAATTTATGTACAATGACATCCAATTATTCATTTTCAATTAGTTTACATTCACTAATTTAAATTCAAGTTGGTTCACTTTCAATTTTTATCAAATCAATTTCATTAACGCTTAATGAATTATACTATATACAATCAACCAACAATCATATAACATACAATGTATATTCAACACAACCAAATTTATTCACTTTGCTTACCTTCAATTTGGTTTAACACTTTTTATTTCAATTGGTTTAATATTAAATTGACTTCCATTCAATTATCCAAATTCCTATTTATTAGCTTTTAAATGAATTAATACTTACATCCATTATTCCATATCAATTTATTCACATTCGATTGATTAACATTCAATCCTTTAGTTCAATTCAATTGCTAATTCATTTTACAAATAAGGTTGAATTTCATTTATATAACTCAAGTTCACATCCATTTCATTAATCCACTTTATTAATTTACTTTGATATCAAAATCAAATTCATTTTTTTATTCAACTTTTACTTAAGTTATATTCCATTTCAAATTTCCACTTATAAATCCAATTCAGATTTTCCTTAACAAAATTATTTAACCATTTTATCATTTGGTTTCACTTACATTTTCTCCCTCTATAAGTTATACAACTTATTATTCAACTTCCAAATCCAAAATTTAATTTATTTAACTTCCTTTAGTTAAATTCCAAATCATATATTTACTATGCTAACCCAAATTTTATTCCAACTTTACCATAGCTAAATTTATCATCTCATATTATAAGTTCAAAACTCATTTCTACTTATATTCATCAATTTCAATTTGGATTTTAATTCCAATTTTGTTTATCATAATAAAACTTCAATTTTCAATTTATTATGGTAGCAAATCAATCACACAGAAACTCGAAAATGATACTGATGATGCTACAGTCATCACCCTTATTATTTCCCAGCAACAGTAGTGAATTCTGTGCTTAAGTTCCTTTAAAATTTCCTTTTATTTATAAATCACATTTATAAATCTTTTCCTCATATAATTTCACTATTTTAACTTTACTTATACAAGATTATTTCACAATTGCAAATCATTTTAATTATAATTCCATACTTAATAATTCATTTGCTTATATACTTCATTCTTTTACAATTGTTGTTTTATTTAGATTATTCAAACAACTTTTATTGACTTATATATATATGCACATTTTCAACAACCAAACAATCAATTTATATACACTTTAATAATTATGAGAAAATTATTTCTTTATATAAAAAATATAATTGAGGTAAAATTATTTCATTTACCCAATTTAAAATGATACTATGTCGACTTGCCTCGTTTAAGTGTTTAGAAACCCCTATCGATAATATGGCATCCCACATACCGACCAGAATTCATAAAGAGCTCAACGGATAAGCAAACACAATATAAAACAATTTCATATTCACTAACAAATACGCACTCGTATCTATTATTACACTCAACTCATTCTGGAGTACTACTGACTCTATCTCTAATGAGTAATTCCCAACAGAGCCAAAGTTATCGCTTAACCATATGCTCTGATACCAAATGTAATGTTTTGAATTTTCGACGCTCGAAAATCGACATTAGTACGTCCACTGTATCAACTGCCGAGCAATCGAATGCCGAAAAACCGAAATGTTATGGAGAAAAAGAAGAGGTAGAAGAAGACAGAAGAAAAAGAAAGAAGAAACAACAGAAACAATATCAGAATCTCACATTCGCAGCGGAACAACATATAATAGATAAATAAATAATCTTTAAATCAAAGAACTATATCAGTTTATACATTACATCATCATCAGAGTTTACAACAATAATATACAACACAACACATCAACGGATAGTTATATAAACTTGTCCTCATACAGAATACACAGCGGAATAAATAATATCATATACAAGTGATACGTCTCGCCATCCAGCTCGCCACTGAGCTCCACAACATCTCCTGAATCCAGAATGACCTGATAACCTGACTCTAGACTGCCCGTGTGGAAATTGGTGGGCACCCAGAGTTTAGGAAGGAAACAATAAACTCCAGGTCAGTCATGGTGACTGGTCTGAGAACTTAAAACAGTTTTTATCTTTAAAACAACAACAACAAGGAAGTAGAAAATATCCGCAATGCTTTTGGAAAATGAAACTACCATAAGACCTCCCACCACACACACAATGTAATCGCAGACTTGGAGGAGATCTCTTCTTATGATAGTTAAATACGCTTACTACGCAATCAAACTATTTTTGATATTATTACTAGTGCATAGTGTACAAAATCATTTCGAAAATATAATATTAATCTTAGCCAGCATAATTACCATTATATTATGCCTGCTATAGCTGCCTTCTGAGGAGACAGGTTATACAAATTGCAATCGTAAAGGGCTCGTATTGTTTCTTTGAATTTCCAACAAATGGTCAGGCTAAGGAACTTCCTATGCCACATGGGATCGCCTCTGGCAGGACGTCCCGAGAACTAACTAGCTCTCTGCCAACACAAGGCCGGGTTACCTCTGTCACTAGGTAACTACTACACAAATATGCCACCCCCCGGTCCTTTGGGACCTTTATCCGAGGCGCCTCGATCAAAACACACAATCACACAGTAAATGAGATTGGAGTATCCACATAGGTTAAATACTAGGGCTCCATACCTGATACCACCCTTTTCCAAAAGGAAATAACATACCCTAAAGGGAGCGACCCTCATAACCTTGCCACATCATTCCTGTTTTGACCATTTCCGGGTTGTGAGGCTCTGACGAAGTCTCGTCCACAAAGCTACGCTTTTGCACAAAGCCGTGCTTTGATCAACAAATGATCAATAAATAATCATCACACAGCAACACTTAGCATGCCACATTACCAAATTGGGAGTATATCACTGATAACCTTCAATTACATAACCTCTGAGCTCGTATGTCTCAGAGAAGGGTGTTAAGCTAAGAGAATAAATTCTCCGCCACCAACAGAAATGTATTTGAAAGAAATCAGCTTTATATCTCAAAATGTAATGTCAGACATGTAACCATACAAGTCTGTTCTGGGTTTGAACAGAACCGAAGGCACTTCCGAAGAAGCCCTTGCAATCCGGGTATCCACAATCCCGATCGAACTTCCCATCACAAAGGAAATCTCTATACCGTAGCTAACGGTGCAGAAACAATCGATAGGTCATCCTATCGTTTTCACAAATACCCGGTCTTCACCACCGGTCTTCAATATGATCCATATCGTCGTATCACTAATTCGGAATGGGTTATATGACACAAAGGTCTTTTCCCGGCTAACCCGAATAGTGAGCACAATATTTAAAACATATGAATATAGGGATTTCAATTAAGTCACAACTTATTACCCAAATCCTTTCCTTTAAATGGTTTAAACAAATTACCATTCTAAATCTTTAAACAAAAAGATTTACTTCATAAAGTTTACACAGTTTCACAAAGATTCATTCACAGATTTCCAAATCAATTTCCATTTCAATTGGATTAACCCATTAAATCTTTAAATTAAGATTTAATTTATAGCTTTCAAAACTATTCACAATTCAATTCTTTTATAATATAAAAGATACACCTTTTAAAATCTTCTTTGATTTCAAAATAAAGCTTAATCATCTTCACAAAGGTTAATTCATAGTTTTTCCAAACTATTTACAATTTCATTTCAACTTGAAATGTTTCGTTACAAATTGGAAATCTTTTCACTTTATGAAAGCTGTTCTTATTTGAAAACAGATAGTTTTCGTTTTGGGAAAAACTGGTTACAATTACACAGTTTAAAGCCATCCAAGTATAAAACGTGAATTTAAATTTAAATTTGCAAAACCATATTTTAAATGGTTAAAAACCTATATAAACACCTTTTGTACTTATAAAAATCTTTTAGACCATAATTCCCAAATTATTGAATTCAATTCAAAATATTGAATTCAAAATTTAAATCAAATGATTTAAATTTCAATTTTATTAAGTTATTTAAAATAACTTTTATCTTTGAAACTCATTTTCAAAAACTTTCAATTCCAATTCCAAAACTATATTGGATTCAAAAATTCAATTTTCCAAAATTGATAAAAATCCGTGACTTAACCGATTTCCACGTGAAATCCACATTTGTGTGTGTATTGTGTAGTCCAAGGGTTTAACACAATAGTGCAACAATATTCAACCATCACAGATCAAATATAACAATAAAATTTGATAAGCGGTATAACTATAACGCTTATCTTTCATTCACAGATCACAGATATACATCATAGATAAATAGATCACAAATCACACACAGAACATGATATATCACAAAGCATCACACATCAAAGATGTCAAACAATTCAACATCCAATATAATCCAAATATCCATAAGTAGGATTAATTTAATTATCTGATTAATTCAAATCAGATAAATTTCAATAAATCAATTTGACTAGTTATGGTAAATTTAAAATCAATTAATTTCAAATTGATTTTCAAATTTATTTCAAAACACCAAAACAAATTTACAATGAATTTCCAAAAGATTTATTTTCAATCAACAAAAATTTATTACCAAATGGATTTCTAAGTTTATTTCCTTTTTTAAAATAGATTCCTTTTTAAGAAGATAAATTCCTTTATTTTCCAAACTATTCACAATTCCAAATTTTAAATAAATTCTCACTTATAAATAATATTTTCGAAATCCATTTATTTAGCCCTTTTTTCCAAATTTGAAATTTAATTCAATACAGCTCAAAAATAAGACTTTTATCTTTTAACTCCTTTTAAATTTATCCAAATTTTCAAAAAAATAAATTTTTCGATAAATTTTCAACTTGAATTTCGAAAATCAAATTTTATCTATTTATGGTATCCAACGATACCAAAATATATTTGGCTAAATTATAGCCGTCAACAATTTCAATCACAATATAATCACACGGCGATTATAAATAAATCAACACACAATATGGAAACAAATTCAATTATTTGAGGAATCCAGTTGGATCCCTCCAACCTGTTTTCCTGCATCCACAGATGTTAGCACAATACTAATTCCACTTTAATGTGGAATATCGCGGTATATGGGATTTATAGATATTATCCGCTATTATGCGGCGCAATAGGGTCTCATCCGCTATATAATGCGGGAAATCAACTCCAAATACATATATAATACCAATTCCACTTCACGTTGGAATTATCGCGGTATATGTTTTTAATAAATAACCTCTGCTTAATATACGGCGTATAGGGTCTATTTAACACAATAGATAACAATTTATCATCCAATTCACACAATCAACAATATCAACAATTTTACATCTAACTATTGTAAATTTAAATCGAAACAAATATTCGATTGAGTGAGAAGTTCTCACCTTGAGTTGTCGAGTGATTAAATTTTAAATTAAATCGAACCGTTCGATTTAATCAAAAAATTTTGCTTGCCCCCAAACACGCCCAGATCAGCACTGCAGCGTATATCTCGTCGCTGCGATTCCAACGCTTCCTGTTTCGTCGAATTTCGACAACGTATGCAAAAGTTATACAGTTTTAAAGTTTGACGAATTAATATATATATATATATATATTTACACATTTTCTTTTTAATTTTTAAACCTTGCTATCATCTCGGCCGTCCATTCCCTAACCCTAGATCAGAGCCGCGTGAATCATCTTCCTCCATCAGGTTATACGCATTCGAACATACCCATTTGCCGCCGTATATCATGAATTATCGCGACACCATCTCGCCACTTGACGACGATCAGACTGCGCCATTCGAACGCTCGTCTCCCACCTCTCCTTCAGCTTGAATGCAGCAGAGCTCGGTCATCAATTGGCCTCGAAAAACGTGATAGACGCACGCGTTTGAGCTCGATTTGCCGATGATTTATGCCATTAAAAACGATTGTGTACGTATGGATTGGAAGCTCTCATCATTGTCTTCATTATTGTAGTTGAATAGTTTTCGTATAGAACGATGGATTTTAAGAAATTAAGGAAAGAAGAATCGAATGTTTTCAGCCATTAAACGAAAACTGGCGACTAGGGTTAGGGTTTTGCTTTTGTTTGCAAAATAGAAAATGTTGTGGCCTTATATAGAAAATTCTACGAAACACTATTCATCCAAAATTTTCCAAACTCGAAATCAAGCGTGCCGGCTAACGTTTCTAGGGTTTTACCTGCGTTCCGAATACAATGGAACGTGTTTCGGGAGCTAATTCGGTCGTATGTGCGAGTTACGAAAATAAACGATCAATTTAAAATTAAACCGATTAAAACGATTTCGATGCATTTCAGCTTGCCCCGGACAAGCGACAACTCTGATTGCTACGAAAATTGAAATCTTACAATAATTTCACATTACGGATCCATTGAAACTAGTTTCGTCGAAATCCGAGACTGTTTGAAAAATGACTATTTTTAGTCGTCAATTAAATATTAAAATATTCAATTTTCACAAATTAACTTTTAATTCAATTTTAAAAGTTCTATAACATCATTATAACTCCAATATGATTTAATATAACTTTATAAATCATTTTTAATCACATTTGATTCAGATTTCAATTATTTCTGGAATTTCAAATATTAAATATCGATTTAATTATCCAATTAAATCACTATATTCAAAATTAAATTTATTCGACTTAAAAATCTTACTTGTTAATATTTAAAATTAATTAAATATCTGAATTTCAAATGACAGAAATTCTGGGTCGTTACAATCTTCCCCCCTTAAAAGAATTTCGTCCTCGAAATTGCAAAGTAAGAAAAATGCCCCAAATTCATTAACTTTTCAAAAATCCACTTAGTGAAAAATTTTATATTCACTTTTTTTTCCCAAAACCTTTAACTTCAACCAAAACAATGGTTTCCTTTTTCTAGTTCAATTCCTACTCTTTCATTTCAATTTAGAAATTGACTTTCATTTAAAAAAAATTTCCAAAAATTATTTTTTCAAAATTTTCTAACGCCTTAGATTTTCAAAAAAATTCGCCATAGCCTCCTTTGCGCGGTTCGATCGTAGTAGGATCACAATAGACATAAATATATACATCGACCTAACGGTCGAAAAAGCAGAAAAACAGTTCATATTTCCTATTTTTATTGCGTAGGCGTACCTTTTTAGCATTTTTAAGCAAAGCAGTTATTTATTAAGCATTTTAGCGCAACCAAATCAGCCGAACGGCAGCCACGGTACCTGTACTTACTCAATTTAAACACGTAAGTGACATATATATAAAGTTATTAACATTTTACTCTTTTAAACAACTACAACATATGCATATTAAAAGAAATGCATACTAAACAAAGTTATAAGCAACTTATATAATTTCGACATCACTTGTAATGGTTTACAACCTATTTATGTACAATGACATCCAATTATTCATTTTCAATTAGTTTACATTCACTAATTTAAATTCAAGTTGGTTCACTTTCAATTTTTATCAATTTAATTTCATTAACGCTTAATGAATTATACTATATACAATCAACCAACAATCATATAACAACCAATGTATATTCAACACAACCAAATTTATTCACTTTGCTTACCTTCAATTTGGTTTAACACTTTTTATTTCAATTGGTTTAATATTAAATTGACTTCTATTCAATTATCCAAATTCCCATTTATTAGCTTTTAAATGAATTAATACTTACATCCATTATTCCATATCAATTTATTCACATTCGATTGATTAACATTCAATCCTTTAGTTCAATTCAATTGCTAATTCATTTTACAAATAAGGTTGAATTTCATTTATATAACTCAAGTTCACATCCATTTCATTAATTCACTTTATTAATTTACTTTGATATCAAAATCAAATTCATTTTTTTATTCAACTTTTACTTAAGTTATATTCCATTTCAAATTTCCACTTATAAATCCAATTCAGATTTTCCTTAACAAAATTATTTAACCATTTTATCATTTGGTTTCACTTACATTTTCTCACTCTATAAGTTATACAACTTATTATTCAACTTCCAAATCCAAAATTTAATTTATTTAACTTCCTTTAGTTAAATTCCAAATCATATATTTACTATGCTAACCCAAATTTTATTCCAACTTTACCATAGCTAAATTTATCATCTCATTTTATAAGTTCAAAACTCATTTCTACTTATATTCGTCAATTTCAATTTGGATTTTAATTCCAATTTTGTTTATCACAACAAAACTTCAATTTTCAATTTATTATGGTAGCAAATCAATCACACAGAAACTCGAAAATGATACTGATGATGCTGTAGTCATCACCCTTATTATTTCCCAGCAACAGTAGTGAATTCTGTGCTTAAATTCCTTTAAAATTTCCTTTTATTTATAAATCACATTTATAAATCTTTTCCTCATATAATTTCATTATTTTAGCTTTACTTATACAAGATTATTTCACAATTGCAAATCATTTTAATTATAATTCCATACTTAATAATTCATTTGCTTATATACTTCATTCTTTTACAATTGTTGTTTTATTTAGATTATTCAAACAACTTTTATCGACTTATATATATATATGCACATTTTCAACAACCAAACAATCAATTTATATACACTTTAATAATTTTGAGAAAATTATTTCTTTATATACAAAATATAATCGAGATAAAATTATTTCATTTACCCAATTTAAAATGATACTATGTCAACTTGCCTCGTTTAAGTGTTTAGAAACCCCTATCGATAATATGGCGTCCCACATACCGACCAGAATTCATAAAGAGCTCAACGGATAAGCAAACACAATATAAAACAATTTCATATTCACTAACAAATACGCACTCGTATCTATTATTACACTCAACTCATTCTAGAGTACTACTGACTCTATCTCTAATGAGTAATTCCCAACAGAGCCAAAGTTATCGCTTAACCATATGCTCTGAAACCAAATGTAACGTTTCGACTTTTCAATGCTCGAAAATCGACATTAATACGTCCACTGTATCAACTGCCGAGCAATCGAATGTCGGAAAACCGAAATGTTATGGAGAAAAAGAAGAGGTAGAAGAAGACAGAAGAAAAAGAAAGAAGAAACAACAGAAACAATATCAGAATCTCACATTCGCAGCGGAACAACATATAATAGATAAATGAATAATCATTAAATCAAAGAACTATATCAGTTTATACATTACATCATCATCAGAGTTTACAACAATAATATACAACACAACACATCAATGAACAGTTATATAAACTTGTCCTCATACAGAATACACAGCGGAATAAATAATATCATATACAAGTGATACGTCTTGCCATCCAGCTCGCCACTAAGCTCCACAGCATCTCCTGAATCCAGAATGACCTGACAACCTGACTCTCGACTGCCCGTGTGGAAATTGGTGGGCACCCAGAGTTTAGGAAGGAAACAATAAACTCCAGGTCAGTCATGGTGACTGGTCTGAGAACTTAAAACAGTTTTTATCTTTAAAACAACAACAACAAGGAAGTAGAAAATATCCCAATGCTTTTGGAAAATGAAACTACCATAAGACCTCCCACAACACACACAATGCAATCGCAGACTTGGAGGAGATTTCTTCTTATGATAGTCAAATATGCTTACTACGCAAACAAACTCTTTTTGATATTATTACTAATGCATAGTGTACAAAATCATTTCGAAAATACAATATTAATCTTAGCCAGCATAGGTACCATTATATTATGCCTGCTATAGCTGCCTTCTGAGGAGACAGGTTATACAAATTGCAATCGTAAAGGGATCGTATTGTTTCTTTGAATTTCCAACAAATGGTTAGGCTAAGGAACTTCCTATGCCACATGGGATCGCCTCTGGCGGGACGTCCCGAGAACTAACCAGCTCTCTACCAACACAAGGTCGGGTTACCTCTGTCACTAGGTAACTACTACACGAATATGCCACCCCCGGTCCTTTGGGACCTTTATCTGAGGCGCCTCGATCAAAACACACAATCACACAGTAAATGAGATTGGAGTATCCACATAGGTTAAATACCAGGGCTCCATACCTGATACCACCCTTTTCCAAAAGGAAATGACATACCCTAAAGGGAGCGACCCTCATAACCTTGCCGCATCATTCCTGTTTCGACCATTTCCGGGTTGTGAGGCTCTGACGAAGTCTCGTCCACAAAGCTACGCTTTTTCACAAAGCCGTGCTTTGATCAACAAATGATCAATAAATAATCATCACACAGCAACACTCAGCATGCCACATTACCAAATTGGGAGTATATCACTGATAACCTTCAATTACATAACCTCTGAGCTCGTACGTCTCAGAGAAGGGTGTTAAGCTAAGAGAATAAATTCTCTGCCACCAACAGAAATGTATTTGAAAGAAATCAGCTTTATATCTCAAAATGTAATGTCAGACATGTAACCATACAAGTCTGTTCCGGGTTCGAACAGAACTGAAGGCACTTCCGAAGAAGCCCTTGCAATCCTGGTATCTACAATCCCGATCGAACTTCCCATCACAAAGGAAATCTTTATACCATAGCTAACGGTGCAGAAATAATCGATAGGTCATCCTATCGTTTTCACAAATACCCGGTCTTCACCACCGGTCTTCAATATGATCCATATCGTCGTATCACTAATTCGGAACGGGTTATATGACACAAAGGTCTTTTCCTGGCTAACCCGAATAGTGAGCACAATATTTATAACATATGGATATAAGGATTTCAATTAAGTCACAACTTATTACCCAAATCCTTTCTTTAAATGGTTTAAACAAATTACCATTTTAAATCTTTAAACAAAAAGATTTACTTCACAAAGTTTACCCAGTTTCACAAAGATTCATTCACAGATTTCCAAATCAATTTCCATTTCAATTGGATTAACCCATTAAATCTTTAAATTAAGATTTAATTTATAGCTTTCAAAACTATTCACAATTCAATTCTTTTATAATATAAAAGATACACCTTTTAAAATCTTCTTTGATTTCAAAATAAAGCTTAATCATCTTCACAAAGGTTAATTCATAGTTTTTCCAAACTATTTACAATTTCATTTCAACTTGAAATGTTTTGTTACAAATTGGAAATCTTTTCACTTTTTGAAAGCGGTTCTTATTTGAAAACATATAGTTTTCGTTTTGGGAAAAACGGGTTACAATTACACAGTTTAAAGCCATCCAAGTATAAAACTTGAATTTAAATTTAAATTTAAATTTGTAAAACCATATTTTAAATGGTTAAAAACCTAAATAAACACCTTTTGTACTTATAAAAATCTTTTAGACCATAATTCCCAAATTATTGAATTCAATTCAAAATATTGAATTCAAAATTTAAATCAAATGATTTAAATTTCAATTTTATTAAGTTATTTAAAATAACTTTTATTTTTGAAACTCATTTTCAAAAACTTTCAATTCTAATTCCAAAACTATATTGGATTCAAAAATTCAATTTTCCAAAATTGATAAAAATCTGTGACTTAACCGATTTCCACGTGAAATCCACATTTGTGTGTGTATTGTGTAGTCCAAGGGTTTAACACAATAGTGCAACAACATTCAACCATCACAGATCAAATATAACAATAAAATTTGATATGCGGTATAACTATAACGCTTATCTTTCATTCACAGATCACAGATATACATCATAGATAAATAGATCACAAATCACACACAGAACATGATATATCACAAAGCATCACACATCAAAGATGTCAAACAATTCAACATCCAATATAATACAAACATCCATAAGTAGGATTAATTTAATTATCTGATTAATTCAAATCAAATAAATTTCAATAAATCAATTTGACTAGTTATGGTAAATTTAAAATCAATTAATTTCAAATTGATTTTCAAATTTATTTCAAAACACCAAAACAAATTTACAACGAATTTCCAAAAGATTTATTTTCAATCAACAAAAATTTATTACCAAATGGATTTCTAAGTTTATTTCCTTTTTTAAAATAGATTCCTTTTTAAGAAGATAAATTCCTTTATTTTCCAAACTATTCACAATTCCAAATTTTAAATAAATTCTCACTTATAAATAATATTTTCGAAATCCATTTATTTAGCCCTTTTTTCCAAATTTGAAATTTAATTCAATACAGCTCAAAAATAAGACTTTTATCTTTTAACTCCTTTTAAATTTATCCAAATTTTCAAAAAAATAAATTTTTCGATAAATTTTCAACTTAAATTTCGAAAATCCAATTTTATCTATTTATGGTATCCAACGATACCAAAATATATTTGGCTAAATTATAGCCGTCAACAATTTCAATCACAATATAATCACACGGCGATTATAAATAAATCAACACACAATATGGAAACAAATTCAATTATTTGAGGAATCCAGTTGGATCCCTCCAACCTGTTTTCCTGCATCCACAGATGTTAGCACAATACCAATTCCACTTTAATGTGGAATATCGCGGTATATGGGATTTATAGATATTATCCGCTATTATGCGGCGCAATAGGGTCTCATCCGCTATATAATGCGGGAAATCAACTCCAAATACATATATAATACCAATTCCACTTCACGTTGGAATTATCGCGGTATATGTTTTTAATAAATAACCTCCGCTTAATATACGGCGTATAGGGTCTATTTAACACAATAGATAACAATTTATCATCCAATTCACACAATCAACAATATCAACAATTTTAAATCTAACTATTTAAAATTTAAATCGAAACAAATATTCGATTGAGTGAGAAGTTCTCACCTTGAGTTGTCGAGTGATTAAATTTTAAATTTAAATCGAACCGTTCGATTTAATCAAAAAATTTTGCTTGCCCCAAACACGCCCAGATCAGCACTGCAGCGTATATCTCGTCGCTGCGATTCCAACGCTTCCTGTTTCGTCGAATTTCGACAACGTATGCAAAATTTATACAGTTTTAAAGTTTGACGAATTAATATATATATATATATTTACACATTTTCTTTTTATATTTTAAACCTTGCTATCATCTCGGCCATCCATTCCGTAACCCTAGATCAGAGCCGCGTGAATGATCTTCCTCCATCAGGTTATACGCATTCGAACATACCCATTTGCCGCCGTATATCATGAATTATCGCGACACCATCTCGCCACTTGACGACGATCAGACTGCGCCATTCGAACGCTCGTCGCCCACCTCTCCTTCAGCTTGAATGCGGCAGAGCTCGGTCATCAATTGGCCTCGAAAAATGTGATAGAACGCATGCGTTTGAGCTCGATTTGCCGATGATTTATGCCATTAAAAACGATCATGTCCGTATGGATTGGAAGCTCTCATCATTGTCTTCATTATTGTAGTTGAATAGTTTTCGTATAGAACGATGGATTTGAAGAAATTAAGGAAAGAAGAATCGAATGTTTTCAGCCATTAAACGAAAACTGGCGGCTAGGGTTAGGGTTTTTCTTTTGTTTGCAAAATAGAAAATTTTGTGGCCTTATATAGAAAATTCTACGAAACACTATTCATCCAAAATTTTCCGAACTCGAAATCAAGCGTGTCGGCTGGCGTTTCTAGGGTTTTCACTGCATTCCGAACACAATGGAACATGTTTCGGGAGCTAATTCGGTCATATGTGCGAGTTACGGAAATAAACGATCAATTTAAAATTAAACCGATTAAAACGATTTCGATGCGTTTCAGGTTGCCCCGGACAAACGACAACTCCGATTGCTACGAAAATTGAAATCTTATAATAATTTCACATTACGGATCCGATGAAACTAGTTTCGTCGAAATCCGAGACTGTTTAAAATATGACTATTTTTAGTCGTCAATTAAATATTAAAATATTCAATTTTCACAAATTAACTTTTAATTCAATTTTAAAAGTTCTATAACATCATTATAACTCCAATATGATTTAATATAACTTTATAAATCATTTTTAATCACATTTGATTCGGATTTCAATTATTTCTGGAATTTCAAATATTAAATTATCGATTTAATTATCCAATTAAATCACTATATTCAAAATTAAATTTATTCGACTTACAAATCTTACTTGTTAATATTTAAAATTAATTAAATATCTGAATTTCAAATGACAGAAATTCTGGGTCGTTACACACCGCCTACTAAGTGACGTGTGAATGTTAATATTTGAATCGTTTAATATTAATCACTTATGGAATTTACACCTAAGAGTCTCAAAACTGAAATGTTGAATATTCTTGTTACCACCTGATTTAATTAATTATAATTGTTATAAATTAATTAGTAATTTTGAAATATTAATTATTAGATTTTATTTAATTTGCGTTGATCAATATTAAGTAGTGTGTATATAATAGTTATAAATAGATGTATCGATATATGATATCGATGTGCATTTAAATTAGATTTAATGGAAATTTTTATTGACCAGACATGAAGTGATTTTGAGGCCCATAAGGGGGCCTATTATAGGTGCTATAGAGGGCTAGGGAGGTCGGCCATATGATGACATGTGAAACTTGAATTAAAAGAGGTGAAATGGTAAGAAACAAAAGTGGATCTAGATCCTCATTTTTCTCCTTAGAATCATTCTTATTTAATCACCTCTAAAATTCATATTTTGGATCTCTTTTTTTCCTCTCCTCTAGATCAGCAAGGCCAGCCATGTACTCCCCCCTCCTTCGCTTTTTCAGGCTCTAAAACAAAAAATTAATTAAAATCAAAGATCGGTGTCAGTCTGGTAGCTCGTTCTGAAAGTTCGAATATCTATTCAAGGAGTCATTTAAACTCAATGTTTCATGGTGTTCCATCTAGGCTATAGATATGGAGGGGGGGGGTCTGTGTGTATTCATATACAATTGTTGATACGATATTATGTGCTTAGATAGTACTCTAATATCACAAATTTATATATGTTGGTGTTATCTTCATTAGATGAACCTATATATATGTGTTTGATAAAAAATTATTTTTATGTATATTTACATATATAATACTCATGGAAAAAAATCGAATAAAATAATATTAAAATGATTTTAAGGTTAAATTGATTTTAATACAAATACTATTATATGAAGTATGTTTGTATTTATTAACATATGTATATATATGTTAATTGTTTTCACAAAAAATTATTTTATTTATGAATATATTTTAAAATACGAATATAATATAACTTGTATATATATTCAATTTAAATATTGTATCCATTATATGAAATCACACACACACGCGCGCGTGCACACACACACACATACACACACACATATATATGTCATAAAATATATGTATATAAATATTTAATATATATGTATAATTTCAGAAACGTTTCTTAAAATTTTAAAAAAATATATTGATTTTCATATGAAAATTAATGTTAAATATTTTTGAAACAACCTTAAAACCGCAAGTAAAAAATATTACATTTTTATGGTGAATATGTATGTGTATATATAATTAATAATTTGCAATAAAACATATTTGTGTGTACATATATCTTTTATATATATATATATATATATATATAATTTTAACATTATTCTAAAATACATATTTTATGTATATGTTTTAAAGAAACACACACACACACAGATATATATATATATTGAAATATGTACATATTTTTTATATACCATATTTATTTAAAATAGATATATTAATTTGAATTTGAAGTTACTAGATATTTTATGAATCTAGATCTAAATCTAAAATTTGAATTTTAAATTTGATTTTGTCTTTCATTTTTTTATAATATATTTATAATTATGATACATTACAGTATAGTTTATGTATATACATGTAAAATATATTTATATAAATATTTATATTTACAAACACTATTGTGCAATAATATAAAACTATATATATATATATATATATATATTTGTATGTGCATATAGATATTTGATAGCACACATGTATATAAAGTGGCTAATATGTAATATGTTCGTTGCGATGTAAATCCAAGAATCTATACATAGATATGTTAAACCATGTACACCATTTGATGCACGTGCATGTTCACACATATGTGTATATAATACACATATTATATTATAAATCATAAATATAACATTAATATAAAACTTTATATTATAAATGAAATATTGATTTTATTTAAAAATAAATTACATAAGGTCTAAATAAATATAGATTTCATATGCCTAATAAGATCCAAATGGAATAAAATTTTAAAATTTACCCATTTACCCCGTTGCATGCTGACCCAGTTCTAACAACATACACATTTACAAACATAAAAAATATTAACTAAGGCAGATAACTCTATGGATATCCCAATATCTACCTACATATAAGTTTAACCATGTACACCCTATACTCCGTCACTTGCACTTTACACACATATAAGTATATAATGATATACTCATATACTATATGAAATCATTTTAGATTATATTCATTAACGAATTAAAGAAAAAAATTTAAATAAAATATAATTTTGTTTAAATTAATTAGATGTGATTTAATACAGTCTTTAGACTTCATAGACCAAATATTATCTGAAATAAGAAGTTTTTTTGAAGTCTATTTATTTCACCCGCTTCCGATTGGCCCGGTTCCACCAGGTAGTTCTTAGAGTTTTCTAAAGCATGATGCATTGTGAAAGTAGTTGCAAAGTTTGAGATAGCCAAAGATAGACTATGTGACGCCCCACCTCTATGCTCACAATAACAAAGAGTATTAAAAGAAATACTGTCTGTTATTACGAAGAATAAGGCTGGATAGGAGCGGCCATCCGTAGTTGGGCCTTACACTAGTATTGGTTACCTCGATAGGAGTGGTATATATATTTATTTTTCATCACTTATTTATTTACTCCCATTGACATACCCAATTCCAGTATAAAACGAACTACGATGGTTCATAATAGTTTAGGACAATATATATAATAATAACACAGATAATAAAAATGCGGAACACAGATAACAAAAGTCTCATATATATATATATATATATAACTGATGTCAGTTACAATATATTTGACACAATACATATGATACAACTACAACTGTCGACTCTGGAAGTTATACAAGTACATTATCGACTAATATACATGAATACATATCAACCTATACTATAACACGACTACTCCAAAAGATATGAAAAGTCTTCATAGCTCAAACAGCAACCCAAAGCAAGATATCTATAACCTGAAATAACTCGGGTCTGACCCGAGTATTAAATTCAAAAGAAAATAATACATGGGTCAGTCTAATTCAAACTCAGTTATTAATGCACAGAAGCAATAATAATCAAATATCAAATAGATGACAGTTACAGAAATCTCGTATATCCAACTCCTCGATAAGAGAATCAGATAACGACAGATATAACACTAAACAGTGTTAAACAACAATCAGCAAATTCAAACCATCAACAAGATAAATAAAAAGATTATCAATGAAGATAATTTAGAAAACTACAGAATTGTCTAAATGACAATTAACACAAAATCCAATTAATTAAATAATAATTAGAAACTCGGAATCTAATTATTGAATAGATAATTAGACATAACAAAATCCAATTAATTAAATAATAATTAGAAACTCAAAATCTAATTATTGAATAGATAATTAGACACAACAAAATGATCAATCGAACTGAATCAAATACAATTCCCAATATTGAATTGAACACAAAACAATTCAAATAATTGAAATATCACATAAAACGATAATTCAGTATGGCTGCAGTACACGCACGCGTGTACTGCCTTGCCACTACCATGATGAAATACACGAAAGTTCAATGAAAGTCACAAACGAACACAAGGTCAAACCCAAAAATCGGGTTCAACTCAAGTCACGGTGCAGACTCGAATAAACAAGCAGACAGCTCGAGGCCATCAACCAGCCCAACAAAATGAAACAAAAGAAATATACAATGCACAGCAACTAGCACATACATACATATATATGTATGTATATATGTATGTATACCGTGCTAATAAATGAAACGGCAAGATACAAATGCAGTGAACCTCAATGCAAGTCACGACTGCAACTGTATACAAAAGTATCAGACTCCAAATATCGTAGTGAAGAATGAATGCAACAAAACAACTTGACTTGTTCAATATGCTATGCACAAGAACCAAGGACAGAGGTAACATCAATGTACATGTCGACCAGTTCAAAATGAAACAGCAAGAGTGCTTCAGCCTCGATAACAAAAACAGACCACCGTGTACATATAGCAGTGGACACAAAGAACTTCAACCAGAAAAATGCAGACCAACAGAGTGTGCAATGAAGTCTACAAGGAAAGCAACACTCCTTCATATACATGACAACCATAAGAACGACATCAACATATAAATTAGTGAATCCAACAGATGCAAACTTCAAAAAGTATCAGACTTGAAACAGTGATAAGTACATAAAGACTCCCAGAATGTAAGCATTACAAACATTAAGCTCCAGACAGTATCAAGTTCGAACAACCCAAAACTGAGTCAGCAAGCAATACTAATACAAGAGTGCATGTATGTCTATATATAAAAACACATACATATCTATACCCAATGCAACAGCACCAGTATAAACAAGTGATATAGATAGTTCGAACAAAGCCAAAAAAGATTTCAAACTGCAATTCAAAGCAAAGCCAAAATCACAATCGAAACGAGTTCGAAAAATCAGGGAAATTGTAACGACCCGTATTTTTACGGATTGAAAGATTGTAGAACTGTTGTCATTAGGTCGTTAGTGTTGTTAAGTCGACTAGAGTTTAAGTCGTCTAGAGTTATTTCGTGTAGCAGGTTGGCTTATGGAGCGACTTAGTGGCTTAGGTGAGCGACCTAAGGAAGTTGACGACCTAAGGAGTAGACGACTTAAGGGGTAGACGACTTAAGGGTTTAGACGACCTAAGGGGTTAGGTTGTGTTATAGTTTAGGTCGGTCGAGCGACCTAAGGAAGTTAGTGGTAGCAGTTGGCGACTTAAGGAATTGACCGACCTAAGAAGGTTAACGACCTACGGAATGGAGCGACTTAAGGGGTTTAGCGACCTAGGGGTTGAGTGAGTTAACGACCTAAGGAAGTTAGGTCATGGACGAGTTAAGGATAGGTCGTTGAGATCCTGTGTAAAGTGTTAGGTCATTGAGTCGCTATGCCGTGTTTAGTTAGGTCGTAGACGACCTATGTTAGTATGATGGGTGTAGTTAGGTCATGGGACGACCTAGTTAGGTCGTGGGACGACCTAGTTAGGTCGCGTAAAGGCTAAGTTTTTAGGTCGCGTGAAGGTGTGTGTTAGGTCGGTACTCCTGTTAGATCGTTAGGTCGGCTATGTGTTAGATCGTTAGGTCGTGTAGCGTTAAGTCGCTAAGCCGCTTATGAGTGTTAGGTCGTAGGTCGCGTGAGGGCTTATGAAGTTAAGTCGTAGTATTTGCTAACTCGTTAGGTCGTGGATGCGCATAGGCTTGGGTCGTTAAGTCGTAGGTCGGGGATAGTTAGGTCGTGGACGACTTAAGGGGCGGACGACCTAAGGATTTCCAGCCTATAAATACACGTCCTTGCCTCACTTTTTGGGATCCGGATTTTGAAGCGACGAAGTGCTGTCATTTTGAGAGCTCGAGAACTACACTTCTTCACTTCTTATCTCTTTTTAAGCTTAGTACTTCCTTCCATCCAAGATCGAAGATCCAAGAGCTAAAGTTGAAGATCTACATTCTTCGAAGAGAGATTTCATCGTTTGAAGCGGAATTTTGACAGATCAAGTTAGATCCTTCGCTGTCCAGATCTGAAGTGTGTTGCTTTTGAAGTGTTTAGGTGATTTGGTGAGTGGTGGTTATCTCTCACACGGATCCAAAGGAGTATATCAGATCGGTGGCTTGATTATGTGTTATAAATAGTGATTTCATGCATTTTCGTAAACCTAAGTATAGATCCATTGTTCATGATGATTTGACATCCATTTTACTACATGTTAATCTATGAAAGTTCATTCATCAAGTTGTAGAGATATTGCTCATGTTTCATGCTTGTTAGATTTGGACTCTTTATTTACAAAATTACCATTTTAGTTATAATTGCTTTTAGATCTTGTTTGCATGATTGATTACTTGGACTAATGATTGATTTGATTGATTGTTATAAATTAGTTGATTAGTTGTTGGATTTAGACAAGATGGTCGAAGATGATTCAAAAGCTAAGGGAAAGGCTCTTGAATTGGAAAAGCTGCTCGTGGCATATGTGGCGGATGATGAAGCTCATATGGATAGATTTGATGATGATGATGAGATGAGGCTTTGCTATGATGTGATGTAGCCTTGGTATAATCCAGACGGGATCATTCCAAGCATGTTGATAACTCGAGGGATGGTTCGAGTTCGTTGATAATGGTTGGCTCGAGAGGGGTTTGAGCTAGTATGAGAATAATCATCGAGGAGGATGACTAGAAGGCTGAGATTTCATCATTGTTGAAGGTTCTAGCAGACTCAAAGCAAGAGTACGCTGGGCAGATTCGATAGTCCCAAAATACTACAGTTGGTAGTCGAGTACTCTGGGCAGATTCGATAGTCCTAGGCATGGGCTGCAACGACGTGCGGAGTTCTGTCTAGAACCGGGGTTACCATTAGCCCTTGACGGACGGCTGAAAGAATGTTCCAGTCATTCAATTAACGGTGGTTTCAAAGCAATGATAACAGTGATAGCCAGAGTCATGGATGTTTGGTTGTATCGTCATTCGGTCTCAAGAGCAATATTTTCTGGGTGCTTATCTGATCTTGGTTTAGGCCTTGGGGGTGGAAAATATCGACCTTGACTCGAGTGATAATTGCTTTACTTTAAATGTTTGCTTTGCTATGTTTACTTCTGCTTAGTGTGTATGGGGGCTATCACTGTAGAAAGAGGTGGAGTGGGAGGGTTGGGTTCCTATTCCTTTTACCTTTATGCTCTTTTGGTATGTTGTTAGTTAATTTACCGTTCACTAAGACTGTTGTCTGACTCATGGTTTTATGTTCAACTCTTATTACCTTGGGCTGTTCATCCATTTTGGGATGGGCAGACTAGGTAGCAGGTGACAGGTGCTGTTCTTAGTTTCCAACGATGCTGATGACGAAGACGAGCTGGAGGCTTGCATATTATTTTCTTATTATATGTACTGGATGTTCCGCTGCTTGTATATTCTCTGAGTGATATGTAGTGAGGCTGGATGTATTGACTATTCAAATTTTTGTATCAAACTACTATGAGGCTTATTTGATGCGATTCTGTTCTGTGTAGCTTCACTATGTATATTTTTCTTTATTGTATTTTATACATGCGCTGTGAGTAATACGATAGATTCTGCTGTTTTAATTACCTCTGACGATCATCCATGGCTGCCTGGCACACTATTCAGCGTACTATTTCTATGTTTAGTGCAGGGGTCATGGGCGGTCATCACATTTGGTATCAGAGCCTTGGTTAATCGATTTTACCCAACGATCGCTGACGTAATTACGTATGAGAGACGTAATTGTATTTTGATGGATGATTACTATATATAATATAGTAGCTTAGAAGGATTTGAGTCCTTTATGCAGTTGTTTCTCAAGGTGTGCTGATCATTTCTTTTATAGATATTAAGGATGAGTCGAAGAGGGAGACCAGCTGCTAGGGAATGCCGTGCTGCTGAGGGGGCTGCTGATTATGCTGCTATGTTCGAGGCTATGATGACTTCGATCATGAGGAGGATGCCAGCTCCGGGGGCCAGCAGTTGATGTTGGAGTTCAAGTTCAAGCTCCAAGACCGGTGGATTTTGCTAAGCTGTGTAAAGACTATACTACTCTTGGAGGAAAGGTTTTCTTGGGAATAGAGTCAACCATTGAAGTCCAGAGATGGATAGATGCTTGTAGAAGACTCTTTGGTGATTTGGGAATCGAGGATGCAACTAGAAGGAAGCTCGCATCAAGACAGCTTCAAGGGAGAGCTTCTGACTGGTGGAACTCTATCACCATTGATACTCCGGAGGAAGAAATTACTTGGGAGCAATTCCAAGCCAGATTTGAAGCTAAGTTCATTTCTACAGCTCAGAAATTTGTTCTGTTTAAGAAGTTTGTAGAGCTCAAGCAAGATGGAAGACCAGTTCTTGAGTATGTTTCTGAGTTTGAAGCTTTGTCCAAGTATGCCCGGTCTTATATTGAATCTTCTTATCAGAAGAACGAGAAGTTTGTGACAGGCTTGGACATTTATCTTGGGAAGCAGTTAGTGGATCATCTGGATGATCCATTTGAGAAGCTTGTGGAGAAAGCTCTCAGGAACGAAAATCTGTTTCCTAAAGAAGGATTTGTTGTTGCTGTGGCCAAGGAAGAGTCTAAACCACAACAGGGTGGAAACAAGAAGAGGAAGCAGCAGTAGCAAAAGGGTAAGGATGGCCAGAAGAAGCCGAAGGGCGAAGTGACCTGCTACAATTGTCACCAGAAGGGCCAATTCTCCAAAGATTGCAAGAATCCAAAGGTGCTGGTGAAGTGCCACAACTGTGACAAGCCGGGGCATATTAAGAAGAATTGTCCAGAACCGCGAAAGGACAAGCAGATTGTGCAAGCTTATGCTTTGGGGGCTGTTCCATCATCTTCAAAAGCTCCTACCGCTGAAGAGAAAGGAAAGAGTGTGGTGGTTCAAGGTACTCTTTCCATATGTGGTGTTCCAGTTAGAGTGTTATTCGATACCGGAGCGTCGCATTCTTTTGTTTGTAATGAACTTGTATGCCGGTTGGGTTTAAAACCGGATATTGTTGATAGACCATTGGTTGTGACTAATCCAGTTGGGGGTTCGTCCTGTCTGTGTATGCTATGCCGTGGTTTGGTTGTATCGAGTCATGATTGCTCTTTTGTTTGTGATTTTTTTGTTCTGAACTTTGCGGGGTTCGGAATTATTTTGGGTATGGACTGGCTTAGGAAATATGCGGCAAAGGTTGATTGTGAAAGGTTGGAGGTGACAGTCGAGAATGTGGAAGGGCGAAAGGTTGTGATACGATGTAAGCATGAGGAAGGCGTCTTCATGAGCTTCATGTATTCGCTGGTTGTTCCACGGGATGGAGTGTCATCGGTGCCAATCACTAATGGATTTGAGGATGTCTTTGATGAGGTCAAAGGGTTACCGCCGCATAGAGGGATCGAGTTTCGTATCGATCTAGTTGAAGGAGCCAGACCTGTTGTGATGCCTCTTAGGCGGATGTCGCCTAGGGAACAGCATGAGTTGAAGGTGCAGGTTGATGATCTTTTACAGAAAGGATTCATTCGGCGTAGTGTGTCCGAATGGGGTGCACCGGTTGTGTTTGCAACCAAAGCAGATGGATCATTGAGGTTGTGTGTGGATTATCGTGAGCTGAATAAAGTGACTAAGAAGAACAAGTATCCATTGCCAAGAATAGATGACTTGTTCGATCAACTTCACGAAGCTAAGGTGTTTTCTCAGATGGATTTGGCAACGGGATTTCACCAGTTAAGAGTGGCTAAGGATAGTGTGCCGAAGACTGCTTTCAGGACACCATCCGGTTTCTTTGAGTGGTTGGTAATGCCGTTTGGATTAACCAATGCGCCAGCATATTTTGTGGATCTTATGAATAGAGTGTTCAGAGATCAGTTGAACAAGTTCGTACTAGTGTTCGTGGATGATATTTTGATTTATTCCAGAACTGAAGAAGAGCACATGACGCACTTGCGTATTATTTTGGAAATCTTACGGAAACATCAGCTGAAGGCTAAGTTTTCGAAGTGTCACTTCTGGAAGAGTGAAGTGAGGTTCTTAGGCCATATTATCTCTGGAAATGGAATAGCGGTTGATCCCGCTAAGGTGGCAGCAATCCAGGATTGGGTTAGACCTAAGAATGCATCTGATGTGAGAAGTTTTCTTGGATTAGCAGGATATTATCGTCGATTTATCAAAGACTTTTCCAAGGTAGCTGCACCATTAACAGGATTGACGAAAAAGAACCAAGTATTCAGATGGGATGCTAAGTGTGAGCAAGCTTTCGGAATCCTGAAAGAGCGATTGACAAGTGCTCCTGTTTTGACTATTCCAAGTGGAAATGATGAGATGGTGGTTTACACCGACGCATGTGGTACTGGACTTGGAGCAGTGCTGATGTAGAAGGGTAAAGTTGTTGCGTATGCAAGTCGACTACTGAAGCCGCATGAAAGGAATTATCCGACTCATGATTTGGAGTTAGCGGCGATAGTATTTGCTTTGAAGATGTGAAGACATTACCTATTGGGAGTTCGATTCGAGTTGTTTACAGATCATAAGTCATTGAAGTATCTTTTCTCCCAAAAGGATTTGAATCTTAGGCAGCAACGATGGCTAGAGTTTTTGGCATCATATGATTTTGGTATAGCCTATACTCCGGGAAAGGGTAACGCAGTGGCAGATGCGTTAAGTCGAAGACATGCAGGATTGGGAGCCATGTTTTCAGAATGGAAGAATCTTGAGTATTTAGCTGGATTTGACTTCAGGCCCAGATGTGAATTGGAACCTGAGATGTTGGAAAACTTATCAATAAGACCGACTCTTGTGGAAAGAATTGGCGAGAGCCAAAAGCGAGATGATAAGCTTGTCAAGATTATCCGTGATTTGGAATCTGGATTGGACCCAGAAAAGGATAAAGGATTCGAGGTCGATCGAGAGGGTTGGCTTCGGAAGCAAGGACGACTAGTTGTTCCCGATATAGATGAATTGAGAAATGAAGTTCTGAAGGAAAGTCATCACTCGAAGCTGACAATTCATCCAGGTGGAAATAAGATGTATCGGGATATGAAGAGAACCTATTACTGGGAAGGTATGAAGAAGGATGTTGGAAATTTTATTTCCAAGTGCATGAACTGCCAGTTGGTAAAAGCTGAGCAAAAGAAGCCCAGTGGATTGCTTCAGCCATTAGAAGTTCCTACATGGAAGTGGGAGCAAATATCGATGGATTTTATTGATGGGCTACCTAGAACAAGAACGGGAAATGAAGGGATTTGGGTCATCGTAGATCGTTTGACCAAGAGTGCAAGATTCATTCCTGTTCGATCAACCAGGACTGCATCGAAGTTGGCTGAGCTGTATGTTAAGTGGATAGTTCGATTCCATGGTATTCCGAAAAGTATAGTGAGTGATCGAGACCCATTGTTCACTAGTGAATTTTGGAAGAGCTTTCAGGAAGTTTTGGGAACTGAACTGTGTTTGAGTACAGCTTATCACCCCCAAACAGATGGTCAGACCGAAAGAGTCAATCGAGTTTTGGAAGATCTCCTTAGAGCTTGTGTTTTAGATTTCGGAGGATCATGGGAAGATCACCTTCATTTGGTAGAATTTTCGTATAATAACAGTTACCAGTCAAGCATTGGTATGGCACCGTATGAAGCATTGTATGGAAGACCGTGTAACTCTCCAACATGTTGGTTAGAAACAGAAGAACAGCTGATACTTGGGCCAGAAATGATTCGACAGACTTCGAATTGCATAGAGATCATTCGGCAACGAATGAAGGCAGCCCAAGACCGACAGAAAAGTTATGCCGATAAGCGTCGTAAGGATTTGGAATTCGACGTAGGTGATATGGTTTTTGTGAAGATTTCTCCACTAAAGAATGTTATTCGATTCGGGAAGAAAGGAAAATTGACTCCGAGATTTGTTGGACCATTCCCGATCATCGAGCGAATTGGAAAGCTCGCCTATAAATTGGAGTTACCAGAAAAGATGGTGGGTGTGCACAATGTTTTTCACATATCATATCTACGGAAGTATGTGCACGACTCGAATACTGTGGTTTCTGCTGATAGCTGTGAAGATTTTGAAGTTGACCTAGTTGATAAGAGACCCCGTAAGCCGCTTCGTGTTGTGGAAACTGACACAAAACAGCTTAGGAAGAAGGTAGTTAGGTTGCTCAAGATACAATGGAGTGATCCTGTTAACGACTGTACATGGGAAGTGGAAGAGAGGATGAAGGCAGCTCATCCTGAACTCTTCGAGGTATGGCCATAAGGTGTCGTGTCATCTCACGACATTGTAACTTGTTCTAGTTTTAGAATTTTGCATGTTAGGCTAGTAATTGGACGCATGGTTTGTTGATTGCTATGGATGGTAGGCATGCAGAATAGTTTTTGATTGCTCTTGTTTGTTTGGAATTTCGGGGGCGAAATTCCTAAGGGGGAGAGAATGTAACGACCCGTATTTTTACGGATCGAAAGATTGTAGAACTGTTGTCATTAGTTCGTTAGTGTTGTTAAGTCGACCAGAGTTTAAGTCGTCCAGAGTTAGGTCGTGTAGCAGGTTGGGTTATGGAGCGACTTAGTGGCTTAGGTGAGCGACCTAAGGAAGTTGACGACCTAAGGAGTAGACGACTTAAGGGGTAGACGACTTAAGGGTTTAGACGACCTAAGGGGTTAGGTTGTGTTATAGTTTAGGTCGGTCGAGCGACCTAAGGAAATTAGTGGTAGCAGTTGGCGACTAAAGGAATTGACCAACCTAAGAAGGTTAACGACCTACGGAATGGAGCGACTTAAGGGGTTTAGCGACCTAGGGGTTGAGTGAGTTAACGACCTAAGGAAGTTAGGTCGTGGACGAGTTAAGGATAGGTCATTGAGATCCTGTGTAAAGTGTTAGGTCGTTGAGTCGCTATGTCGTGTTTAGTTAGGTCGTAGACGACCTATGTTAGTATGCTGGGTGTAGTTAGGTCATGGGACAACCTAGTTAGGTCGCGTAAAGGCTAAGTTGTTAGGTCGCGTGAAGGTGTGTGTTAGGTCGGTACTCCTGTTAGATCGTTAGGTCGGTTATGCGTTAGATCGTTAGGTCGTGTAGCGTTAAGTCGCTAAGCCGCTTATGAGTGTTAGGTCGTAAGTCGCGTGAGGGCTTATGAAGTTAAGTCGTAGTATTTGCTAACTCGTTAGGTCGTGGATGCGCATAGGCTTGGGTCGTTAAGTCGTAGGTCGGGGATAGTTAGGTCGTGGACGACTTAAGGGGCGGACGACCTAAGGATTTCCAGCCTATAAATACACGTCCTTGCCTCACTTTTTGGGATCCGGATTTTGAAGCGGCGAAGTACTGTCATTTTGAGAGCTCGAGAACTACACTTCTTCACTTCTTATCTCTTCTTAAGTTTAGTACTTCCTTCCATCCAAGATCGAAGATCCAAGAGCTAAAGTTGAAGATCTACATTCTTCGAAGAGAGATTTCATCGTTTGAAGCGGAATTTTGACAGATCAAGTTAGATCCTTCGCTGTCCAGATCTGAAGTGTGTTGCTTTTGAAGTGTTTAGGTGATTTGGTGAGTGGTGGTTATCTCTCACACGGATCCAAAGGAGTATATCGGATCGGTGGCTTGATTATGTGTTAAAAATAGTGATTTCATGCATTTTCGTAAACCTAAGTATAGATCCATTGTTCATGATGATTTGACATCCATTTTACTACATGTTAATCTATGAAAGTTCATTCATCAAGTTGTAGAGATATTGCTCATGTTTCATGCTTGTTAGATTTGGACTCTTTATTTACAAAATTGCCATTTTAGTTATAATTGCTTTTAGATCTTGTTTGCATGATTGATTACTTGGACTAATGATTGATTTGATTGATTGTTATAAATTAGTTGATTAGTTGTTGGATTTAGACAAGATGGTCGAAGATGATTCAAAAGCTAAGGGAAAGGCTCTTGAATTGGAAAAGCTGCTCGTGGCATATGTGGCGGATGATGAAGCTCATATGGATAGATTTGATGATGATGATGAGATGAGGCTTTGCTATGATGTGATGTAGCCTTGGTATAATCCAGACGGGATCATTCCAAGCATGTTGATAACTCGAGGGATGGTTCGAGTTCGTTGATAATGGTTGGCTCGAGAGGGGTTTGAGCTAGTATGAGAATAATCGTCGAGGAGGATGACTAGAAGGCTGAGATTGCATCATTGTTGAAGGTTCTAGCAGACTCAAAGCAAGAGTACGCTGGGCAGATTCGATAGTCCCAAAAGACTACAGTTGGTAGTCGAGTACTCTGGGCAGATTCGATAGTCCTAGGCACGGGCTGCGACGACGTGCGGAGTTCTATCTAGAACCGGGGTTACCATTAGCCCTTGACGGACGGCTGAAAGAATGTGCCGGTCATTCAATTAACGGTGGTATCGAAGCAATGATAACAGTGATAGCCAGAGTCATGGATGTTTGGTTGTATCGTCATTCGGTCTCAAAAGCAATATTTTCTGGGTGCTTATCTGATCTTGGTTTAGGCCTTGGGGGTTTGTACTTGGAAAATATCGACCTTGACTCGAGAGATAATTGCTTTACTTTAAATGTTTGCTTTGCTATGTTTACTTCTGCTTAGTGTGTCTGGGGGCTATCATTGTAGAAAAAGGTGGAGTGGGAGGGTTGGGTTCCTATTCCTTTTACCTTTATGCTCTTTTGGTATGTTGTTAGTTAATTTACCGCTCACTAAGACTGTTGTCTGACTCAAGGTTTTATGTTCAACTCTTATTACCTTGGGCTGTTCATCCATTTTGGGATGGGCAGACTAGGTAGCAGGTGACAGGTGCTGTTCTTAGTTTCCAACGATGCTGATGACGAAGACGAGCTGGAGGCTTGCATATTATTTTCTTATTATATGTACTGGATGTTCCGCTGCTTGTATATTCTCTGAGTGATATGTAGTGAGGCTGGATGTATTGACTATTCAAATTTTTGTATCAAACTACTATGAGGCTTATTTGATGCGATTCTGTTCTGTGTAGCTTCACTATGTATATTTTTCTCTATTGTATTTTATCCATGCGCTGTGAGTAATACGATAGATTCTGCTGTTTTAATTACTTCTGACGATCATCCATGGCTGTTTGGCACACTATTCAGCGCACTATTTCTATGTTTAGTGCAGGGGTCATGGGCGGTCGTCACAGAAATGCAATTTCAAATCAAAACAATGCCGAACCCTAATTATTTTTACAAATCCCTTTTTCTTCAAGTCCAAGCTCAAAGAAAACAACGCAAAACTTCCAAGTGAATACTGGCATCAAGTCAACACTGAAAACAATTGTAAAGTCAAACGAATTCTCATCTAAAATCTTTTCACAAGATCGACATAATCAATTCAAGTGACCAAGGTCAACTGAAATCGAATCGTGGTGGCAAGGAAACACATATACATACACAATGCAGGAGTGTAAACATCACCATGAACAGGCAAACAAGTGATGAACACAAAAATGAACCAGCTCACAATGACTAGGTACAAAGTGCACCAGAGGGAACACAATGCAAACAGAGTTGCACACAGTGCCACAAGACCAGACTACACAAACCCAATGCAAAGGAATGCAATCAAGTGAGCAGCAGTTATGTAGATGCAACTCAAAGCAGTTTTAAAATCATAGTAGAATGTACAAAATCAAGTAATATATATGTACACTGATGTACAATATATAAACAGTGATTAATCGACAACTTACAATGAAACAGTGAATAAAATCAAGCAAAGCAATTCATAGCTGAGAACAAAGCAGCAGTGACCATGTCAAAGTGGAAAAGAATACAAAGCAGTAAACAATTGACTAGAGAAATCAACGTGGTTCACCAGAAAAACAATACCGTGATGATCAAGCAAATCGAACAGCTCAAAATCAAGCACGAGAGTATTTCAAGGAATATATACTACGAATATACGAGCAAGACAAAGTCAGGAAAAATCTCGAGCATTCGAAAATAATCAAATGGCCAAGACCAAAATCAACGAGATTCGAACTAGATGTGAGTAATTTAAAAATCACTCACCTTTTTCTCGAAGCAAAGGAGAATTCAAACGGAAATTTGGGGAAGCCGTGAGCAACGATACTTGGCGACGTTGTGGCATCACGAAGATGAGCGAATTAGATTGGCAGAAGCCCTAATTTTGCAGAAGACGAGGCCGCCATTTCTTATTCTTTTGTTTAGTTCGTTTACTTTAGGGTTTTTCGAATGAGAAATGAACGAAATGGGGAACGGTCGAATATCATTATCTCGGCACCAAGCAAAAGAAAAAACGTGGGCCAAGTAAATTTTAAAGCCCATTTAACCGCTAACCAATTTCTTCAAAGAATTTCAACCGGTAAAATCCCAACAGAAATTAAGAACCAATTTAATCGCCGTTTGACGATAATTGATTGTTGTAAAACTCCGGGTTGTTACAGACTCCCCTCCTTATAAAAATTGCGTCCCCGCAATTTTCATAGTTAAAGTCGTCTATAATAATTATTCTTCTAACATAAACTGGTTAAGCTAGAAAAATAAAGATCGAGAACACAAATAACAAAGGAAATTTTTTTTAACCCCATAAAATAAATTCACAAATTCTCAACAAACTCTAATTATCAAATAGATAATCAGAAAACAGCAGAACTGAATAAATACAATTATCAGCGATATTCAATTATCAATTAGATAATTAGAATACAGAAATCACAAAACAGCAATATCTAATTGTCGATACGATAATTAGAAAACAGCAAAGATCTAATTAACAGCAAAGACAATTAGAAAACACCAATCACAAATCGCAAAACCACAAATATCTAGTTATCCAACACATAACTAGAAAACACAAATTTCATAATTAGCAAACTCTAACTATCAACAGAGATAGATAGAAAACAACAATTCAATAAAATTAGCATAATCTAGAATCAATTAGAGACTAGAAAATCTCATAATCAGCAGAACTACCAAATATCAAATTATCAAAACCGATAATCAGAAAACACAAATATCTAATTAACAAAAACTATAATCAGAACTCTTAACTCAACAAATATCTAATTATCTAAAACGATAAATAGAAATCTCAAATCAACAAATATCTAATTATCAAAAACGATAATCAGAATCACAAATCAACAAATATCTAATTATCAAAAACGATAACCAGAAATCTCAAATCAACAAATATCTAATTATCACAAACGATAATCAGAAAACATCAAATATCTAATTATCAAAAACGATAATCAGAAGTCACAAATCAACAAATATCTAATTATCAAAAATGATAATCAGAAAACATCAAATATCTAATTATCAAAAACGATAATCAGAAATCACAAATCAACAAATATCTAATTATCAAAAACGATAACCAGAAATCTCAAATCAACAAATATCTAATTATCACAAACGATAATCAGAAAACATCAAATATCTAATTATCACAAACGATAATCAGAATTCTCAAATCAGTAGATATCTAATTATTAAAACAATAATCAGAAACATCAAATATCCGATTATCAAAAACGATAATCAGAAACAACAAATATCCGATTATCAAAAACGATAATCAGAAACAACAAATATCTAATTATCACAAACGATAATAAGAAAACATCAAATATCTAATTATTAAAACAATAATCAGAAACAGCAAATATCCGATTATCAAAAACGATAATCAGAAACAACAAATATCTGATTATCAAAAACGATAATCAGAAACAACAAATATCTAATTACCACAAACGATAATCAGAAAACATCAAATATCTAATTATTAAAACAATAATCAGAAACAACAAATATCCAATTACCTGTAGATAATTGGAAACAACAAATATCTAGAAATCAATTAAGAAGACTAGAAAATCAACATAAAAGGTTGGATCGATCCCATCGGATGGCGAGTTTTTAGTTCGCCGCACGTGCATCAACAAATGGCCAAAGCCTACCAAGTACTCAACATAATTTTGGCGCCCAACAAATGACCCGAAGGTCCGCAGAGTGACCCGAAGGTCTAGTACTGGTATTTGACCCAAAGGTCCATCAAAGTGGCCCGAAAGCCCAACAAATGACCCGAAGGTCCAACAAATGACCCGAAGGTCCAACATAGTGGCTCGAAAGCACACAAATCATCAGAATCATCAAAACATCAAATATTTCAATTAACGAGTCCGGAATTAACCGAAATAGCAAACGCACATGTCCCATACCACGTGTTTTACTAAATCGTTTGATCCTCTTCATCGTTTCCTTGAAAGTGCAAAATTGTGTATTTTGTAAAAATACATTTTACATCCTCAAACGGACAAGTCCGGAATTAAGCGAATCAGTAAAAGAAAGGGTTCATAGTCCTCGATTTTGCTGAATCGTTTAAATCGCTTCCTCATTCTTTTGAAAGCGCAATCTGTAAAATTTTTGTATTTTAAGTAAATAACATTTTACGTTCTCAAACGGACAAGTCCGGAATTAAGCGAAACAGTAAAAGTGAGGGTTCATAGTCCTCAATTTTGCTGAAGCGTTTAAATCGCTTCCTCATTCTTTTGAAAGCGTAAACTGTAAAAAATTTGAAAAAAAATTTCAAACACGTGATTAAAACAGTAACATCTGTAACAATTTCGATAAGGAAATTGTACTCCTCAGAATACCGTAAAAACGGACCACAAAATCAGCATTGCGGGATAACCGCTTGAAAATCCACTTTTAAAATTGACGGTTACTGAAGTCAAAGTGACAATAATTTTTAAACGTCAAAATATCATCAAAATAATTCGCATCAAAATATAACACCAGTGAATTTTCATTCATCAAAATTGTCAACAAAACACCGTGCTTCAAAAATTTAGCAACGATGTAAAAATCTCATTATAAAGATAACGGCAACAAAATACGCTTAAACCAAACACCGGTTCAACGTAAAATTAATGCAATAACATGCAACTCAAATTTGCACGTACTACAAAATGAACAAAGAAATCATTCGAATGTATCTTCAATGAAGATAATTCAAAACAGCAAAATCTAATCAATATATGATTAGCATAAAAGAAAACCAGCAAAAATCTCAACAAAAATCACATAACTGCAATCACTTCGAATCCTCAAATCAGATTCGAAATTTTCAAAGAAACAAAATAAACCCAGCTATGTAAACAACAAATGAAATTTATTTCAATTTCATACTTTGATTCTTAAATCAAAAAGGTTATCAGCTGTACTCAGCGAAGACAGTGTCACTGCTTCCGCTGCGCACTATGATAAATAGAACACAAATTATCAATCAACAAAACACAATTCCACTTTTATTTTTAAATAAAGATATTTAAAAATTTCATCATAATTTCAAAACTTTAGTTTTGACTCAAAGCACAAATAAAACATCGACCAATAGTTGTAACACATGTTCCATCTAAGTTATGTTTTATATTATGTCCATAAACCCCAAGCTCTGATACCAACTGTGACACCCCACCTCTATGCTCACAATAACAAAGATTATTAAAAGAAATACTGTCTGTTATTACGAAGAATAAGGCTGGATAGGAGCGGCCATCCGTAGTTGGGCCTTACACTAGTATTGGTTACCTCGATATGAGTGGTATATATTTTTATTTTTCATCACTTATTTATTTACTCCCATCAACATACCCAATTCCAGTATAAAACGAACTACGATGGTTCATAATAGTTTAGGACAATATATATAATTAATAATACAGATAATAAAAATGCGGAACACAGATAACAAAAGTCTCATATATATATATAACTGATGTCAGTTACAATACATTTGACACAATACATATGATACAACTACAACTGTCGACTCTGGAAGTTATATATACAAGTACATTATTGACTAATATACATGAATACATATCAACCTATACTATGACACGACTACTCCAAAAGATATGAAAAGTCTTCATAGCTCAAACAGCAACCCAAAGCAAGATATCTACAACCTGAAATAACTCGGGTCTGACCCGAGTATTAAATTCAAAAGAAAATAATACACGGGTCAGTCTAATTCAAACTCAGTTATTAATGCACAGAAGCAATAATAATCAAATATCAAATAGATGACAGTCACAGAAATCTCGTATATCCAACTCCTCGATAAGAGAATCAGATAACGGCAGATATAACACTAAACAGTGTTAAACAACAATCAACAAATTCAAACCATCAACAAGATAAATAAAAAGATTATCAATGAAGATAATTTAGAAAACAACAGAATTGTCTAAACGACAATTAACACAAAATCCAATTAATTAAATAATAATTAGAAACTCGGAATCTAATTATTGAATAGATAATTGGACACAACAAAATCCAATTAATTAAATAATAATTAGAAACTCATAATCTAATTATTGAATAGATAATTAGACACAACAAAATGATCAATCGAACTGAATCAAATACAATTTCCAATATTGAATTGAACACAAAACAATTCAAATAATTGAAATATCACATAAAACGACAATTCAGTGTGGCTGCAGTACACGCACGCGTGTACTGCCTCGCCACTACCGTGATGAAATACACGAAAGTTCAATGAAAGTCACAAACGAACACAAGGTCAAACCCAAAAATCGGGTTCAACTCAAGTCACGGTGCAGACTTGAATAAACAAGCAGACAGCTCGAGGCCATCAACCAGCCCAACAAAATGAAACAAAAGAAATATACAATGCACAACAACTAGCACATACATACATATATATGTATGTATATATGTATGTATACCGTGCTAATAAATGAAACGGCAAGATACAAATGCAGTGAACCTCAATGCAAGTCACGACTGCAACTATATACAAAAGTATCAGACTCCAAATATCGTAGTGAAGAATGAATGCAACAAAACAACTCGACTTGTTCAATATGCTATGCACAAGAACCAAGGACAGAGGTAACATCAATGTACATGTCGACCAGTTCAAAATGAAACAGCAATAGTGCTTCAGCCTCGATAACAAAAACAGACCACCGTGTACATATAGCAGTGGACACAAAGAACTTCAACCAGAAAAATGCAGACCAACAGCGTGTGCAATGAAGTCTACAAGGAAAGCAACACTGCTTCATATACATGACAACCATAAGAACGACATCAACATATAAAGTAGTGAATCCAACAGATGCAAACTTCAAAAAGTATCAGACTTGAAACAGTGATAAGTACACAAAGACTCCCAGAATGTAAGCATTACAAACATTAAGCTCCAGACAGTATCAAGTTCGAACAACCCAAAACTGAGGCAGCAAGCAATACTAATACAAGAGTGCATGTATGTCTATATATAAAAACACATACATATCTATACCCAATGCAACAACACCAATATAAACAAGTGACATAGATAGTTCGAACAAAGCCAAAAGAGATTTCAAACTGCAATTCAAAGCAATGCCAAAATCACAGTCGAAACGAGTTCAAAAAATCAGGGAAATGCAATTTCAAATCAAAACAATGCCGAACCCAAATTATTTTTACAAATCCCTTTTTCTTCAAGTCCAAGCTCAAAGAAAACAACGCAAAACTTCCAGGTGAATACTGGCATCAAGTCAACACTGAAAACAATTGCAAAGTCAAACGAATTCTCATCTAAAATCTTTTCACAAGATCGACATAATCAATTCAAGTGACCAAGGTCAATTGAAATCGAATCGTGGTGGCAAGGAAACAAATATACATACACAATGCAGGAGTGTAAACATCACCATGAACAGGCAAACAAGTGATGAACACAAAAATGAACCAGCTCACAATAACCAGGTACAAAGTGCACCAGAGGGAACACAATGCAAACAGAGTTGCACACAGTGCCACAAGACTAGACTACACAAACCCAATGCAAAGGAATGCAATCAAGTGAGCAGCAGTTATGTAGATGCAACTCAAAGCAGTTTTAAAATCATAGTAGAATGTACAAAATCAAGTAATATATATGTACACTGATGTACAATATATAAACAGTGATTAATCAACAACTTACAATGAAACAGTGAATAAAATCAAGCAAAGCAATTCATAGCAGAGAACAAAGCAGCAGTGACCAAGTCAAAGTGGCAAAGAATACAAAGCAGTAAACAATTGACCAAAGAAATCAACGTGGTTCACCAGAAAAACAATACCGTGATGATCAAGCAAATTGAACAGCTCAAAATCAAGCACGAGAGTATTTCAAGGAATATATACTACGAATATACGAGCAAGACAAAGTCAGGAAAAATCTCAAGCATTCGAAAATAATCAAACGGCCAAGACGAAAATCAACGAGATTCGAACTAGATGTGAGTAATTTAAAAATCACTCACCTTTTTCTCGAAGCAAAGAAGAATTCAAACGGAAATTTGGGGAAGCCGTGAGCAACGATACTTGGCGACGCTGTGGCATCACGAAGACGAGCAAATTAGATCGGTAGAAGCCCTAATTTTGGAGAAGACGAGGCCGCCATTTCTTATTCTTTTGTTTAGTTCGTTTACTTTAGGGTTTTTCGAATGAGAAATGAACGAAATATGGAACGGTCGAATATCATTATCTCGGCACCAAGCAAAAGAAAAAACGTGGGCCAAGCAAATTTTAAAGCCTGTTTAACCGCTAATCAATTTCTTCAAAGAATTTCAACCGGTAAAATCCTAACAGAAATTAACAACCAATTTAATCGCCGTTTGACGATAATTGATTGTTGTAAAACTCCGGGTTGTTACAGACTCCCCTTCTTATAAAAATTGCGTCCCAGCAATTTTCATAATTAAAGTCGTCTATAACAATTATTCTTCTAACATAAACTGGTTAAGCTAGAAAAATAAAGATCGAGAACACAAACACCAAAGGAATTTTTTTTAACCCCATAAAAGAAATTCGCAAATTCTCAACAAACTCTAATTATCAAATAGATAATCAGAAACCAGCAGAACTGAATAAATACAATTATCAGCGATATTCAATTATCAATTAGATAATTAGAATACAGAAATCACAAAACAGGAATATCTAATTATCGATACGATAATTAGAAAACAGCAAAGATCTAATTATCAGCAAAGACAATTAGAAAACACTAATCACAAATCGCAAAACCGCAAATATCTAATTATCCAACACATAACTAGAAAACACAAACTTCATAATTAGCAAACTCTAACTATCAACAGAGATAGATAGAAAACAGCAATTCAATAAAATCAGCATAATCTAGAATCAATTAGAGACTAGAAAATCTCATAATCAACAGAACTAGCAAATATCAAATTATCAAAAATGATAATCAGAAAACACAAATATCTAATTAACAAAAACTATAATCAGAACTCTTAACTCAACAAATATCTAATTATCAAAAACGATAATCAGAAATCTCAAATCAACAAATATCTAATTATCAAAAACGATAATCAGAATCACAAATCAACAAATATCTAATTATCAAAAACGATAACCAGAAATCTCAAATCAACAAATATCTAATTATCACAAACGATAATCAGAAAACATCAAATATCTAATTATCAAAAACGATAATCAGAAGTCACAAATCAACAAATATCTAATTATCAAAAACGATAATCAGAACACATCAAATATCTAATTATCAAAAACGATAATCAGAAATCACAAATCAACAAATATCTAATTATCAAAAACGATAACCAGAAATCTCAAATCAACAAATACTAATTATCACAAACGATAATCAGAAAACATCAAATATCTAATTATCACAAACGATAATCAGAATTCTCAAATTAGCAAATATCTAATTATTAAAACAATAATCAGAAACAGCAAATATCCGATTATCAAAAACGATAATCAGTTCCAACAACATACACATTTACCCCGTTGCATGTTGACCCAGTTCCAACAACATACACATTTACAAACATAAAAAATATTAACTAAGGCAGATAACTCTGTGTATATCCCAATATCTACCTATATATAAGTTTAACCATGTACACCCTATACTCCGTCACTTGCACTTTACACACATATGAGTATATAATGATATACTCATATACTATATGAAATCATTTTAGATTATATTCATTAACGAATTAAAGCAAAAAAATTAAATAAAATATAATTTTGTTTAAATTAATTAGATGTGATTTAATACAGTCTTTAGACTTCATAGATCAAATATTATCTGAAATAAGAAGTTTTATTGAAGTCTATTTATTTCACCCGCTTCCGATTGGCCCGGTTCCACCAGGTAGTTCTTAGAGTTTTCTAAAGCATGATGCATTGTGAAAGTAGTTGCAAAGTTTGTGATAGCCAAAGATAGACTAAGAGCCTGATCAAGCTAAATGAACGACTAAAGCCGAGTCCTAATAAACGAACAATTTGGTTAAATACTGGAAGTTAAAGATAACTTAAAAGTTAAAGTAAGAGCCTAAAATAATGCGGGTTCATAAGAGCTATTTGTGTCGAGTGGAATCGCTATTGAATACGCCTACTTTAAGGGATAGGGTTCGACATTTGACTTCCAAAGGGACATGGGACTTCCAAGCGGGATATACGCTTTCGTGAGAGTAGATGTAACTCACTTATAAGGTTCAAGCTTAAGTAAATAGGATTTATCGAGACTGTTTAGGGATGTACTTTGCAGTTTAAGGATAAGGCTAAAGTGACCGCTTGGAGATGTACCTTGCAGTATAAAACTTAAATCCAAGATAGCTTGGGGTTATACCTTATAGTATAAAACTTAAATTCAAGATAGCTTGAGATTGCTTAGGACGTACCTTGCAGTATATGAATGATAAATGAATTACTAAGACCGAATTGGGATATACCTTATAGTATAAAGGCAAGAAAAAAAAAACCAAGACCGTTTGGATTTGTAGTTTACAATATAAGGGATATAATGGACAAAAATAATGATAGTTTTGGAAGTACTGTTGTCAAAACTCAAATATGATCACAGGTTAAGAATTGAGTTTTTCGAGACCCCAAACTTAAGATAGTTTCGTGTATAGTTTTATTGAGACATGTGATGTATGTTTGAGTTAAAATATAATTAGATGTGAATTGTGACTTTTGGTAGTCTTATATTGATTGTATTACCGAGGCTAGTGGGAGGGGGACCTATTCCGTGCTTTTAGCGACGTGGTCGCACTAGTGGAGGAACTTAGATGGATTGATAGTATTCATACCATACCTAAGTTTGATCCATTGTTTATTGTTTTTCCCTTATGAATGACAGATACCCAATTGAGTAGATTGAGTTTATAGAATTTCGTGTTATAGATATTAGCCAAAACTAGAATATTTATCGAGACTTTGCTGAATACGAAGACGGGCATGAGGTTTTATTTTTATGATTATCTATTGTAGTAGATTTAATCACAACCATGTAATCTAAATATTGGTTAGGTTCAAGAGACTACAAGGGTTCTACATCGTCATATATCGGAACTTTAATGCTACTATGTACTGACTTATATTTTACCTCTACATGGGCAGATTTAAGATTTGAAATATGTAAGGACAATTATAAGTAATGAAATAATCCAACCACTATGTTTTATTAAACTGTTAAATATAACGAAATCTCATTCCGTTGTTAAAAGATAATTCCGTGGTGATTGCAGCACATTTAGGTTCCATCTTTGGGTTTCGAAACAAGAGATGTTACAATATTTACTCTCTAAATCAATGGTCAAAACAAATATTTAAACCATGCATATTCACTTATTGCTGTATAGAAGCTACAAACCTTGAAATGTAACATAATCTGTAAGAAAATCTATATATATGAAGATCATATCCACAAAAAATCACCAAAATCTAAAACCCTTTTATTTTTAAAAATTGACGGAGTTTTTTCGCGAGATTAAAGTCCTGAGGATTCTTGAAAATCAATATTTTCTTCATAAGTTAAATACTTTAAATAAGATCAATTTTCCTCACCAAATTACAACATTATTCAAAAATGGAAAAATATTTTCAATTTAGTTTATTTTTTGTTTCTTCCAAAATTCTTAATAAATTTCTTCAAAAATTCAATCTTTTTAGAAGATTTATAAAATCTAATGATTTGGAAAAACATGAAAATTCTTTGAAAAATACAAAAATTGGATTCAATCATCCTCTCATGAATTAAAGTTTGAAAATTGGAAAGAAAAAAAATTAAAATTGCACAAAAAGATAACAAATGTCTTTTTAGAAACTACATAAATTACCAAATATTTAAGAAAGAAACTAAAGCCCCTTTGGTATGTCGTTTTTACTTTTGAGTTCTATCCAAACAAAGTATGCACGACGTATGTATTTTTAATAGACAATTAATTAAAAAATCAAGCTAACATACAAAGTAACAAACAAATTTATTTTGGTTTTCATGTTCTGAAAATAATTAACGCACAAAAAGCGATTTATTTTTTCCACGTCCCTCCATCAATGTAATGACTTAGGTTTTTAAATATTCTCCTTATATACTGTAATGTATGTTTAAAACACAAAACACAAAATTTAAAATGAAACCAAATAGACTTTAACCATTTTTCTGATAAACTTAAAATTTTCATATAATTTGAAGAATTACATTTTTGTATGTATAGATTTAACATATCAAACAGAATAACTAAAATCCTCTCTTAATTAACGGGTATTTCTCTAGTTACAGATCAAAAGAGTGCATCTTTTATTCAACTTTAAGGCCCCGGTGAGAATATTGTTCTACTACTTTTGAGTGGTTTTGCACGGCTATATATTTCGTGTGTTATCGTAACTTCTGTCTGTAGGTCTTTTTCACACTGGTTATTCCGTTTAGTATAATAGTACTAGAAAGTATTCGCACGTGCCTAAGGAGAGAAAAGAACAAACAAAACCTTTCTTAAAAATATCTAACGTCGATGAATGAATTAACAAATTATTCAAAAGACAATTAAGTACGGTAACAAAGATGAAGATTAATTTAAAATTCTGATCTCTGCTCGTATTAAAGAACCGAGAGCTAAACCAATTCCATACATACTATATTAATTTAAAACTTTTTTCATCATTTTTCGTTCGTCCTCGTAAACGGAGAATATTGGAGTTCCTCTCAGGCCGTAATGCAGTTTTTCTTGGTCATACCAAAACGGAAAAGCAGCAATACCTATCACTTTTTTCTTTCCTTATAATCAACAGGTGCTTCTCGAATTCATTTTTGTTCTTGCATTACTGCACTATGTTTCAAATACCTTTTTTCTTTTTTTCGTTTTAATTCAATAATGTCGGTTTAGCGTATTAAGTATGCAGTTGGTTTGTATTCGTTTAGTCTTCAAAAGTTGTTATCCCCAAAAAAAGATTATGAAAATGTTCAAAGATTTATATATTAAAGATTAAAATCAAGTGAAAAATTATCTGTTATGCATAGTCATTCAATTCAAGTTTTTCCTTTGTGATTTTTCACATAACCAAGAAGAGGTTTGCGGCTGGAATCAATTTAATTTTTTATTGCATAAATTTCATTAACTCTTCACATCTATACTAGAAAATAAACTGCATAGGGGTCATACTTTTGTTTGATTGTATATTGAAATTTGAATATATATTAGCAGACTAGTTACCTTCAGTTTAAATTAATTTATGCATGCATATTGTTTGCATTTTAGTATTTTAATTTCACACTTTATATTTATGATCTTGGTTTGAATTCATTTGAGAATCATTTTGCTGACAAGAAAGATTATGTTTGAAATTTTGAATAGCAGCAACAGTATGGGTGATGAATTACCTGATCTAGAGCATCAACTATTTAGCTATAAAGCTTCTAAAAGCAAAGAGCCAGAAGAAAGGTGTGTAGACTCAGAGTTATGGCAGGCTTGCGCTGGAAGCACGGTGAAAATGCCAGCAACCAATTCTTTAGTGTACTACTTTCCCCAAGGTCATGCAGAACATGCTCGATGTCCCTTTGATGATAATCTACTCAGTCTGATGAGTAAACCTTCTTGTTCTCATGTGCTTTGCCGTGTGAATTCTTTGAAATTAATGGCAGACCCCCAAACCGACGAAGTTTTTGCCAAGATCCGCCTTGTCCCCATCAAGAAAAATTCAAGATCCGATCATTTGGTCGAAGAGGAAATCACGAGGAATGATGATTCCCCAGTTGAAGCAGTACCCATTACTTTTTGGAAGACATTAACTCAGTCTGACGCAGAAATAGGAACCAGCTTTACAGTGCCTAAGCAATATGCAGAAACATTATTTCCACAGTTGGATTATAAAAAAGAGCTACCGGTTCAGTACATATACTGCATAGATGTGCATGGAGTGTGGTGGAGTTTTAGACATACATACAGTGGATCTCCTCAACGCCATTTGTTGAGTGATGGCTGGAGCATGTTTGTGACGCAGAAGAAGCTTGTGGCAGGGGATTCGCTACTGTTTATGAAGAAGAATAGTGGAGAGACCCATGTAGGTATCAGGAGGAAGAATGGAGGGCCTGATAATCATCGTTGGGCACCGCCTTCCTATAATTCTACTGTGAGATTTCGAGCCAGTAGTAGTAATAATAATAATATGTTGAGTAAGATAAGCAGTAGGAGGATAAGAATGGAGTCGGTGATGGAGGCGATGAGGCAGGCATGGAGTGGGCAGACATTTGAGGTAGAGTACTATCCAAGGGCAGGCACACCTGCATACTGTGTGAAGGCATCACTGGTGAGAAAGGCAACAATGATACAGTGGTGGCCTGGAATGATAATCAAAATGGCATTTGAGTCCGATGATCAGTCAAAGATTAGTTGGGGTTTGGGAACGGTAAATGAAGTTGGAGAGCAGTATCAATGGAGAAGACTTGACGTGAGCTGGGGATGGGAAGAACTAAGTAAACAATTGAAAGGTGTGAAGGGAGTTAACCCATGGATGGTTGAACCAGTTTCACGCACGTTCATGCCTTCTCTACAATTCAGTGCAGCATCTTTCATTCCTCCACCCAAAAGGCCTTGCTTGCAGTTGCCACGTTTGCCTCTTTATTCATCTTCTACTATGCTTCCTTTTATATCCACTGGCTACCAATTTCAAATGCCGCAACAGCAGCAGCAGCAGCAGCAGCAAGGCATACAGGGATTCAGGCATGATGATTACTCTTCTTTGTCCCCTCTTTCCAATCTCAATGAGCACACACCAAGTTTTCGACTTAGGGATAATGAAGTTGGTAAGGACGATATAGCCTGTGTGCTAACCCTTGGAGTTGGCCATTCAGCTGCTACTGCAAACGAGCAAATGTGTGATGTTGGCACTTCTGGGAATGATAATGATGCTGGTCGTGATGATGCATTGCCCCAAGATTAAATTTCATATGCATCAACATTCGAGTTGTACATTTAGGTTAGCAAGTTTTGTTTCTATTGTTGCATTTTTGGTTTTCAATATATCAAATCAAGGAACCCACTGTATATATATGTTTATTTCATCTTTGAATATTATAAATATCAATAGTACCAATGTTTTGTCCACAATTCATCAATGCATGCATTAGCAGTTTTCTTTCTCTTTCTCTTCTTCCTTTCTTTCTGCGCCTGCCTTTATAAATTTTGCTTCAGTTAAGTTGCGCAAAATTGTTATACTAGTGAATGTTTTGAAGAAGATTCAATCGAACTTTTTGTATGCATGTATCATATTTTAAGTATATATTGATCCACAGAGTATTACATACACAAATGAATTGTCTGAAACATAATTTAATCGTTGTTATGCAAAGTTACAGTAGACTTCAATCTACATGAATAAGAAATGGTCTGCCTATACAATTATCGTACGTCTTCATGGAAAAATGTAAGAATATATAGATGTAAAGCTGGTATAATACTATAGTTCATGTATGAAATTTAGAAGTCACTGCTAATGCTAGGTGCATTAGTTGGATGAGAGCATTTTAATCTTTTGGAAAGCTATATACGTTTTCAAAAAATTCTACAAATTCGTATGCAAAATAACAACGACGACCATATTGTTACACCAAATTTCAGCCCATCATTTATGAAGAAGGCAACTGTAAAGAGGGTGAAGGAACCCAACATGAATAACTCAAACATCGCATGAACCAATTAGCTCCTATGAAGGCGAATAAAATAGGACAGGAAGGATGAACACCTATCACTAACCAACCCACGAAAGTTGGACCCACAACAGGGATGGATTTGCTGGCAACCATCCTATATCTGTGTGTCAAAACCAGTCATTTTTTTATTCAAATTTTGATGATCTCGCCTAAAGTCTAAAATCCCACCAAGATAATTAGCAATCCACTTCTCACTCTTTAAAGAGCCGTTTGATGGCAGCAACGTGTACAAGATCCAATGTATTATAATAGGTGTAAACTTAGAATGACCCCAATTCAAGAATAGTATAAAACGAAATACACATAACATTAAAGAGGATCTTACTTTTGGTAGTTATTTTTCTTTCATAGCAGAAACAAAAAGATCAAAAGTTGCAAAATAAGAAAGAAAGAATCCTAACAATGTCAGTCATGAATAAGATTGTACTAATGAAGTCAATGAACGTAATTTTATTTTTCTTCTACTTTTATTTTTCTTGCAATTTTATTTATTTAAATTTTAAGTGCATATATATCCTTCGCATGTCAACAAACAATTGATTTGCATCTTCATGCACGTAAAGACTTCCCGCAAGATAAGAATGTAATGAGATAGTTAAGTTGTTCCTGTCTCACAATCCAAGTTATCAATGCTTCAAGTTAATAGCCATCGATCAAGATCAATGGACCAGATTCACCAAAGTTGCATCACATGGATTACAAAGCTATTCTGGGCCTTTGCCTTTAGCCCATTTTCATTTTGTATAAATACATTGTTTTGTACTGCTATCAAGTATTCAAGTATTATCAATAAATCAGAGATACTATCCTCTTTGCTGTTTTCAATATTACAACTTTTATACTTTCTTCCTTGGTATCAGAGCATATAATCGCCTAACGGCAAATCATCTAAAGCATTGGATCTGAAATATCATCAGATTCAATATCATCATCTGATACTCAGTCCTCTCATCAGATACGAGATCATCATCTGAGATCTGGATCAGTGCCATACCTGAAGACCTTAAGATCTTGGTTGCAGCTGATCAGATAAAAGCAATTCAGAAAGAAGTATATCAGAAAAAATCTCATCATCAGAGTCAAAAGAAAAGCATCAAGAAAATCATCAAGAAATCAGTATACCCTAATCAAGAATCTCATCAAATCATCCATAGCACCAAAAGATATTGCCATCCAACAGAGATCATCAGTTTATCATCACCTGATCAACAGAGATCATCAGATTTTCATCACCTGATCCTGTGGTTGCAACATACCTGTTTCAATCATCCTATTTCTCTGAAATTGAGATCTTGATCAAGATATAGACTGTTTCTTGTCATTCCTCTATCTTTTGTTTACCCATTCCACCATTAATCTTCATTAATCTTCTTGATTTCATTTTATCATCATGAGTAATGAATCCAACACTGCTTCATCAGAGGACACGAACAATCCTCAGCAAAACACAACTGTTGTTGAAAATCTCATTAAGACCATCATCAGCCCACAGAGCCAACTGGTAACTGTCCATCTAGATGAGGATAACTATCTACTATGGAGGCTTCAGGTTGAGACTGCAATTCAAGGCTACGGACTTGAAGGCTACATTCTTGGCACCATTGCAATCCCACCAAAATTCATCACTGTCCAGGAAAACAAAGTGGTCAGTAATGAAGAATACACAAAATATCATAGGCAAGACAGACTGATCTGTTCTTGGTTAATGTCATCAATAAACACCAAGTTACTGTCTCATGTAATAGGATGCAAGACTGCAAACGAATTATGGACAACAGTTGAAAAGGTGTTTAATACACAGTCTGCAGCTAAAGTTATGTATCATAAAAGACAACTCCAAAACACCAAGAAGGACAACTGCACCATGAGAGAATATCTGTCAAAGATCAAAAATATATGTGATCTTCTTGAAGCTGCAGATCATAAAGTATCTGACTCTGAACAAATTCTGACCATACTCAATGGTTTAAGTGATGAGTATGAATCAGTGGTAGCTGTGATTGCCTCTCAAAAGATTCTGCCATCTATAGATGATGTACACTCAATCTTGCTATCACATGAAGCAAGAATTGACAACAAAAGACCACAAGAATCAGATCTCTCTGTCAATTATGCAACCAATCAGAGAAATAAAAGTCAAAGCAGCAACAAAATTGAACAGGGGAGTCAAAGAGGTGGTTACACTAATAGATCAAGAGGAAGAGGAAGATGGCACAACACCAACAATAGGCCAAAATGCCAAATCTGTGAGAAGATAGGACACACAGCAGTAAAATGCTATTTCAGATACTCAAATCAAAACAACAACACACAGAGAAGCAGTAGCCACAATGTCAATATGGCACAAACCAGTGACAATCAAAGTGACAACAACAACAAAAATCAAAGCTCAAATGATATTGCCAAAGCAGAACACATTCAGGATGAATCATGGTATCCAGACTCTGGCGCTACTAATCACATCACAAACAACCTGGACAATCTAAATCTTGGATGCAAAGAATATAGAGGTAATCAAACCATTTGCATGGGGAATGGTAAGTGTGTTAAAATCTCTCATACTGGTAGCACTTATATTAGAGGTAAAAGACAATTATTTCTACACAACTTACTAAGAGTCCCAGTTATCAAAAAGAACCTCATAAGTGTATCCCAATTTGCTCTAGATAACAATGTGTACTTTGAATTCTATCCCAAACACTGTTTAGTTAGAGACATACTGACTAAGGAAATTCTGCTGCAGGGTAAAACTGAAAAAGGACTTTACAAATTTACATCCATCAACTGCAGCAGTGTTACAAAGGGACTTAATCACTGTAACTTGAGTTCAAAGGAAAGCAGTAGGGATATATTTGACCTATGGCATTATAAACTTGGACATCCAAGTAGTAAAGTTGTAAAGCAAGTTCTTGTTGAAAATAAAATAAAATTTGATGATATATCTCTACCCTACATATGTACTTACTGTCAAATGGGAAAAAGCCATAAGTTGCCCTTTAATCAGTCATCAACTGAATATAATAAACCACTACAATTAGTTGCTACTGATTTATGGGGTCCTGCACCTATATGCTCAGATTTTGGATTTAAGTACTATATATCATTTGTAGATGCATATTCAAGGTACACTTGGATATACTTTCTAAAAACAAAATATGAGGCATATAATGCAGTCATATACTTTATAACTATGGCTGAGAAACAAACCAATTCTCAAGTCAAAATTATTCAGTCTGATGGTGGAACTGAGTATAAATCTCTTAGCAGTTATTTTCAAAAGAGAGGAATTATACACAGAACTACGTGTCCTTACACTTCTGAACAAAATGGTCTAGTGGAAAGAAAACACAGACACATTGTTGAATCTGGTCTTACACTATTGGCTCATGCTTCAATGCCACTGAAATTTTGGCCTGAAGCATTCAATACAGCTGTTTACTTGATAAACAGAATGCCAACAAAGGTTCTTAAGGAAATAAGTCCTCTAGAGAAATTGTACAAGTATAAACCAGACTACTTTAGCTTAAGAACCTTTGGATGTCTCTGTTTTCCTTACACAAGACCATACAATACAAACAAAATGAACTTTAGATCTAGACCATGTACCTTTCTGGGTTACTCCACAAACCAGAAAGGATACAAGTGTCTCGATGAGAGTGGAAAAATCCTTATAAGCAGACATGTTGTGTTCAACGAACATGTGTTTCCTTTTAGCAACTTAGAGATGAAAACAACAAGCAAAGTATACAATCCAAAGGCATCCATACCTGACTTACCAGTCTACACTGAACCTGAGCATCATACAAGGGCAAAGGAGGCTACTGAGAGTCCAGATACTCAATCCAGAGAATCAGAACAAAACTTGGATTGGACTGATAACCTCAGTCATGCCAGTCCCTCATCTGCAAAAACAACAGAAGACAGAGAGCAGAATCAAGAAAGCAATCATAATGAAAGCTCTCAAAGACTACCAGACAATTCTGAAATCAGAAACATACCTCAGAATGATGCTCAAGTTCAATCCACCCATCCAATGATTACAAGGGGCAAGAGTGGAATATTCAAGCCAAAAGCTTACACCGTAAGCTCAAGTGAATGTGAACCTGAAACATACACTCAAGCTGTCAAGGACAAAAATTGGAGAAATGCAATGAATGAAGAATACAATGCCCTTATTAAGAACTGTACATGGGATCTTGTATATCCACCAGACAACAAAAACATTGTTGGGTGCAAGTGGACATACAAAATCAAGAGAAACCCAGATGGAACTATAAACAAATACAAGGCAAGACTAGTTGCAAAGGGCTACACTCAGCAATATGGGTTCGACTTCAACGAAACTTTTTCTCCAGTAGTAAAACCATCCACTATCAGACTAATTCTCACTATTGCTCTACACAAGAAATGGGATATAAGACAGCTAGATGTCAACAATGCATTCCTCAATGGTATCCTACAAGAAGAAATCTATATGGAACAACCACAGGGGTTCATCGACAATAAAAACTATGTGTGCAAACTTAACAAGGCCATTTATGGTCTTAAACAAGCTCCAAGAGTCTGGTTTGATAGACTGAAAATATCATTAACAAAACAAGGATATCAGTCTACCAAATCAGATAACTCTCTATTCACCAAAGTCAATGATATATCAACTGTATACATACTAATATATGTTGATGATTTAATTATTACAGGTAATAACAGAGAGGAGATCAAACACATCATCAATTATCTAGATGAACAATTCTCAGTAAAAGATCTTGGGGATATCAACTACTTCTTAGGTATAGAAGTTAAAAGGAAAGCAAATTCAGAAATAATCTTATGTCAGAGGAAGTACATTCAAGAAATTCTAGACAGAGCTAAAATGAGTGATGCCAAGGCACAACCGACTCCCATGATAAGCAACCAACATTACTCTAAAAACAGGGGGGAAGCTATACTCAATATTAAACAGTACAGAAGTGTTGTAGGGGCATTACAATATGCAACTATAACACGACCTGATATTGCTTACAGTGTTAACAAGGTGTCTCAATTTTTACAGAATCCGCTTGACGAGCACTGGAAAGCTGTAAAGAGAATTCTCAGATACTTAAAGGGGACAATGAATCATGGCTTACGTTTCAAAGCATGCAACAATCTAAATATAGTTGGATACTCAGATGCTGACTGGGCATCAGATCCAGATGATCGAAAATCAGTCACAGGTTATTGCATATACATCGGAGATAATCTAATATCATGGTGCTCAAAGAAACAAGCAACTATATCAAGGTCAAGCACGGAAGTCGAATACAGAAGTGTAGCAAATGCTACAGCAGAAATCATATGGCTACAATCCATACTGGATGAGCTAAAGCAGAAATCAGACAACATACCAGTTCTATGGTGTGACAATCAAAGCACTGTATACATGTCAGCCAATCCCATACTTCATTCTCGAACTAAACATATAGAGATAGACCTATACTTTGTTCGAGAACTTGTACAAAAAGGAAAGCTCCAGATAAGACACATACCTGCCACTTACCAACGCGCAGATGTACTCACTAAAGCACTTTCGGCAAGGAACTTCAACAAGTTCAGATCTGACCTGAAGGTTGAAGACGATAAAGATCAAACATCTGGAACCACTGCAGATTCCAAAAACTACTCAGTAGCTCCTGAGACCTCAAGCACAGAGAAGAAGAAAGGAACTTTTCCTTGCTTCCACCTGCCTGAACAAGGGTACAAGACCTCTGCTTCTAATCCGAGAAGAAAAGGTGGAGATCTTGATTCTCCAGCAGAGATTCATCATCTCATGTCCAGATCTGGCGAAAAGAAGATGACTTTCTAAAGCAATCGAGAGAATTCGTTTATCGCCTCTCTGCAAACCCTAACCCTAGGGTTGCGTTTGAAGGGGGGAGATAAGAATGTAATGAGATAGTTAAGTTGTTCCTGTCTCACAATCCAAGTTATCAATGCTTCAAGTTAATAGCCATCGATCAAGATCAATGGACCAGATTCACCAAAGTTGCATCACATGGATTACAAAGCTATTCTGGGCCTTTGCCTTTAGCCCATTTTCATTTTGTATAAATACATTGTTTTGTACTGCTATCAAGTATTCAAGTATTATCAATAAATCAGAGATACTATCCTCTTTGCTGTTTTCAATATTACAACTTTTATACTTTCTTTCTCCGCATTACATGTCCTTCACACTCAATTGGTGGTATAAGATCATCAACATATCATCAACATTTTACTGCGAAAAGAAATTCCAACTTTACCCTCTCTAGCAATCTAACCTTCAATTTCCTTAAAAAATCCTGTTAAAAAATTTCATAAAATCTAAAAAGAAAATACTTAATCCCCTATTACTTTTACTATCCCCTAATTGAAAAACCGATCTAAAGGCCAAGTGGAAGCTTAACGCTGATACACCTCGAGGTGATTATTTGAAAATCCACCAACGTTGGAAAACGAAAACAACCAAGGAGATAATGTTCTCAGCGTAATTAGTGGAATGGTGGATCGACTCTATCAAAGTATATTGGAAACAGAGAGAATATTGATCAAAACCCAACCAAACAATCGACCTGTTACTAGTGGTTCAAATTCTCAACGCCTACAATTCATATCAAAGAAGGTTAAAAAGGCTTATGGAAAGGAGCATGGGTGTAAAGACCCGTCATTCGTAAAACACAAAAATCCATGCCCAACGGCACCTAGATCCCTAAGGACGAAAATGATGATTCTTAATGATTGTAAAGGGAAAACAAATAGAGTATACCTATCACAGGTTCGAACAGAACTTAAAATGGAGGGATAAATATAGTAATAACATATACATGTGCAAGACTATCAATATCATAACAACATGAAGACAATAAGATCGATCATCATAATAAATTACACTCCAAATATACGAAGTTCAAGTGATACAACATCCCAAAATAATATGTCTCGTATACGAGATAAAGTCTGACATGTCCATGTATAAAATACTGGATAGATAATCATAGCAACAAATACAACTATGGTTCCATAACATGCTACAGCTAGCAATATCTCCTTAAGTCTCTAGTTTGTACCTACTCAAGTAATTCATAAAAAAAAAATAGATCGAGTCAAACATAAAATCTGGTGAAAAGAAAACAACACTGCTAAACACAATATCGGACATATTACTGTGGCATGAATAATATACTAAGTAGTACCCCAAAATATCCAACATATGTAAACCAAATGTATATATAACAAATTAGTAAGAGCTCTAGAATAACTCCATATCGTACCTAGCTCTGCTCTTCTCTTGCATCTAACAAGTTAGCACAATGAATAATAGTGCTAATATAATCATCGAGAATAAAAGGCATATGCAAACCCATATGTACATTACAATTAGCCAAAGCTCTAAAGTAATGTTGTATCATACCCAAAACCATAACTCTAAGGTAACACAATATGGTATCTAACCATAACTCTGAGGTAGCACCGTACCGTACCCCAATTCTAACTTTAGGGTAATGTCGTATCATACCCGTCAACGTATCTAAAACCTGCACTAATGAGTCGCGATGCCTTTCCATCGATCCACTATACGTTGGATAAAATAAAGTGGTTATCGCCAGTTTATAGCAATACCGATATAAATGAGCATCCTTATCTCTCTCCAACTATCACACTCAACAACATTCATTCTCAAGCAACGCTAATACACCATTCTAACATTCATTAATTTCATTTGAGTTAATTCATTTATTCAATTAATGATTTATGTTCATTGTTTCAGTTTAACATTTGATCGATTTACTCAACATACTTCTTCAATAAAACAATCCAAACTCATCATTCAACAAGGAGCAAAGCACTCTGGCTAAGCCTGAACCCAATAAAGAAAATAAACAAGCTCAAAAGAGTAAAGGAAATCATATAAGGTAGGGAATCATTCCCTTTTGCCGAACCTAGTAGGATTCTCCAAATTTGCTTGAAATCAACTTCTTGAAATCTCTATTTCAAAAATCCTGAAATAAATCATTTGGTTCTAAGGAAATCGCCTTATCGGTATTGTAGAGAGCAATCTTTCTTGAATTTAGGGTACTTTTGGATGATTATTGGTGAAGGGATGAAGGAGTTATATCAAGAGAAAGAGGAGCTTGGGCATGAGGAAAGATAAAGAGAAAGATGAAGGCAAATGAAAATGTGATAGTCTAATTTCTAAAATCTAAAATATATAGGCATCTCTTACTTTTAATTACAAATTTACCCCTCTCCATCTCAATCTGTCTCATTTTTTCCATTCTACGTTCTCTTCAAGTCTTATATTTTAGTCAAACTAAAATGACATTTCGAACACAATAAAACTAGTTTCGAGTTCTAATTCCATCGTCTTCAAAAATTCAACTTTTACGTCAAAAATTACTATTAACTCAATTAAACTTGCTTTAACTGAAAGGATTAGTGGTGTATGCCCTGGGGGCAGTTATTTATTTTGTTACATATTTTTAACTTTGTAATCAATTTTGTTCATAATAAAGGTATTTATTTTCTTTTGTATACTTTATATATCATTATATAATTAGTTAAGTAATTAATTTAAAGTATATTAATAAGAAAATCCTTAAATAAAAGGTTATGTGATTACAGTTGCAAATAGTTGTAAATGTGAGTAATTAATAATAATATAAAGTAACATTTTGATTTAAATATTCCTGGTCAAGATGTTTTAAGAAATTATATTAATACATCCGTTGAGACTAGAATACGTAACACTCTCTGAATGTTAGACAATGTATTACTTATGGCTTTCGGGGGCATTAAAGGGTTACGTACTTATAGTTATTAGATAACTATGTAATGACTCGTCCGAGAGGTTTTTTGTTAATTGATAACCACTAGGTCAGAATGGAATCTTAGTTTGACGATGTTACACGATTCTCTTAACTTGAGAACACATTGGAATTTTATTATGGATACTCCACTTTGATTATAGTTAAATCATGGTATGTCGATCGTCGAGTGACTGGATTTGTTTATGAGTTAAAGTATTGAAAGTGAAGTGCTGCTTACTAGAGAATTCGTCTTCTCGGTTGTATGAGGTTAATATCACGGTTGTTAACTTGAAATCAAAATCTTTAGCCAGAGTAGAATGATTAATAATAAATGTTATTACTGAATCAATGACTTTATTTATGGACTGATCAAGTTTGAATGTGGATAATATTGGAGTTTTATCAGAAATAGACTCCTTATATCCTAAAGTGATATAGTATTGACGAAGAGAACATGTAAATTATTGTCATTATTGGTACCACTTAAGGTGATGTAAAATACGATTTTATCGAAAATATAATAAGCAATGAGTTCAGCCAAACTGTCACGTCACTAGCAAAGGTGACATGTGAATGTTAATATTCGAATTGTTCATATTAATCGCTGACGGAATTCACATTTTTAGATCACATATTTGCATTTGTGAATTCTTCCAAATACCAAACGATTTAATTAGTTTATATAGTGTTATAAGTTAATTAAATTTAAAAAATATTAATTTTTAATGTATTTGATGTTTGAAGTGTTATTAGTAAGTGAGGTAGCTCAAATAAATTTTCTAGGAATATCAGCAATTATTTGGACGTATCTATGTATGACATCAATATATACTTGAACTTGCTTTAAATGTAGTTGATTTCTTAACCAGCTTTAGGATTTCTAGGTCCATATAGGAGACCAAGTATAGCCAACCATAGGAAGATGTGAAATGGTCTAGATATTGGATCTTGATCTAAGTGGAATTAAAGAGAGGAAGGTATTAAAGGTAGGAAGGTTGATGGCCCTTTTTCCGTTCATAAATACCAAACCTTCCATATTCATTCAATTTTGCTCCTTCCGTCTTCATTTCATGGTCGACCATTCCAAGCTTATCCCCCTTATGGCCAAACTCATTTTCACCCAAATGCTATCAAACAAAATTAAGACAAAGTGTTTCATTCGATCCTAGCAACATCGAGAGGCGATTCAAACAATTAAGAAGATTATTCAGGAATCAAGGTATCACAAAGGGAAAAATCTATTTCTGTTTAATTCTCATATCCATTATTTAAGTATGTCACCTTACTCTAAATGTATATAAATGTTTTGCAAATCATACAAACAATTTTATTCAATAATTAGAATTTAAATTTGTTTGTTTAAAACTATAAGATAAATTGCAAATGAATAACGTTTATTTTATATATGCATGTATATGTAGTATTATAATTGGCCATTGTATATTTTGAATATAATCTTAAATTATTTTGAAATGGTCCTTTTGTTTGAAAGTTAAATTTAAAATATTCTTACTTAATCAAAACTAAATTTGAATTTAGAAAACTATATATATATAATTCAAATCTATATGTTCTACTTAGTCAACCATTTTTAATATATTCAATTTTAACTACATATATTTAATTTCAAAATTATATAAACATATATAATTAAAAAATGACAATATAATATATATGTGTGGCGCGCGCGTGCGCATGTGCATGCATGTCTAAACTATATATACGGCACTATTAATATGTGTGCAGAAAACATATTCATATATTATAGTATATTTTAACATATATTATACCTAAGCATTTATATTCCTTATATGGATATGGATTTACCATATGTATATGAAGTATAATATATATGCATATATAATGAATATAAATCCTAGTATCTATATGTGTGTGTAGTTATACATATGCTCATATATTATTATGTTATCATGTCATACATATGTCTTCCTTTGCAATATACATCCTATATGTAAATGTGACTTTTCATATACCCAAAAGTGATAAAACATAACTCCTATTTAATCATACACATGTCATATTTATGATCTATTAATTTATACCCCAGACACAACAATATGATATTTCACATACTAAATGATAGAACATAAAATACCTAACTAAATTACACACACACACATCACACTTTCAATGTATTTTGAGTGTAATTTATATTTTCTGTTATCATGTTGCGTTACGGATATATATTACATATTCAAAGTAAATATCAAATAAAATTTATTAATATGATCAATTATATAAATATAAAATATTTAAAAATAAAATATGATTTTATTTCAACATATATAGATTGGATCTGTGCTAGTTAATAGATTTCATAAGCCTATTAAGATCCAAATTTGAATTTTAAAATTCACCCATTTCATATGCTTCCAAACGGGTTAGTTCCAACGCCAACTCATTAAAACGATTTAAATCCATTCATAACACTTTTCTACAAAGTTATGGCCATTACAGTTTCCACCCTTAAAAGGATTTCATCCTTGAAATTCTTAAAATCAGAACGATGCAACTCTTAACACAATCATAACAAGCATACAAAAAATAAGAACAATTGAACAAGTTCTACCCAATCCAATGTATACTAGAAGAAAACAAACGCTTTAAATTAGAGTGAATCATAATGGGAAATAACTTCGGGTGGAAAGTTCAAACTTCTTCCTTAGGTTCCTAAGCGTTATCCCCATCACTTCATTGAATCCAAGCAAGCTTGACCACTTTCCTTCTAAGCCACTTTGTACTATGTCCAACATACAAATAGGCAGCCTTTGTCTAATTGCCTCCGGTTCAATAGTTATATCTTCAAGTTGACTTGGCACTATGGTGACACTAAAATCATGCATGCACTTAAGCAAATGGGATAAATGAAATACATTACACACCACGATGATATCTTTGGGAACTGTGAATCGATATGCAAGCTTACTAATACTTTCCATAATAGGGAAAAATCCAACAAATCTTAACGTCAACTTATTCAAAGCACAAAACCAAACCACGTTTCTTAAAAGAGAAACCTTCACAAAGGAAAATTCTCTTATCATAAACTCTAAATTGGTGCATTTTTTATCGACGCAACTCTTTTATTGATCTTGTAATCCTTTCATTCTCTTTCGAGTTGTATTTTTTTCCAAAGTCTCTTGAAACATATCCAGTCCAAGTATTAGTTGATCGTTTGTCTCCTACCAACATGATGTAGACATGCATGGCCTTCCATATAAGGCTTCAAACAGTGTCATGCCAATACTCAATTGAAAACTATTATTATATATGAATTTTACTAAGAGCAAGTGATCTTCCTAAAATCCCCAAAGTATAATATGCAAGACTCAAAAAATCTCAAGTACTCAATTTTCCTTCTTTGTGTGCCCATTATTTGCGATTGTTATGCAGTACTTAAATTCATTTCCTTCCCTAAAGCAAGTTCCAAGCTCTACCAAAATTTATTAATGAATAAGGGATCTCTATCGCTCACAACACCTTTTGGAATCCTATGCAATCTCAAAATTTCTTTCATGTGTAAAAGTGGCACATACGCATCAGTTCTTGTAGACTTAACTAGCACAAAGTGAGCATTTTTATTTGATCGATCAAGAATGACCCAAATGCTCTCATTACCTCTTCCACTTCTTGGTAAACTATATATAAAATCCATTGAAATTTACTTCAATTTTCATTTCGAAAAATCTAGTGGTAGTAGCAAGCCACTTGGTTCTTTTGCTCCGCCTTCACCCTTTGGCAAGTTATGCATTTAGCAATAAATTCCAAGACATCATGCTTCATGCTTTTCCAATAAAATGAATGCTTCATATCATCATACTTTTTATTTTCATTGAGATGAATATTCATTCTAGAATGGTTGAATTCATAAAGCACTTCATCTCTAAGCCCTTTAACATCGGGCATGCATAACTTGCCCCTGTGAAGCCAACCATTCCGTTGAATGCTAAACCAGACTATATCACCAAAATTTATTCTCCTTTCGAGTTGCAAAAAATCTTCCTCCAACTTATAATCATGCTTTTGACATAATCCAGCACGCCCAACTAGAGTAGGCATTACTTCCATATTCCTTAAACACCCGGCCACAAGTTTGCATTGGGCTGAAAATCAAATTCCATAATAAATTCCAACATTTTATATTCCATGAACATAGACCCAAAAGCAACATGCCTTCGACTAAGTGCATCTACCACCACATTTTGCTTACCAAAGGTGTATAATATACCGAAGTCATAAGAGTAAGGAATTCTAACCATCTTTGTTGATGAAGGTTGTGATCCTTTTAGAAAATGAGATAGTTCAATAATTTATGACTCGTGAATGAAATGAAGCTTTCTACCCAACAAAAAATGTCTCCAAGTCATCAGTGCGAACAAGTGTTAGCATTCCAAGTGGTAAGTAATAAACAAAGTTAAAACGTAGCTTAAGGCCTCATCAACCAAGAATGACAAAAAAGGGATGTAGTAGGGCTGTGTGGGTCGCTCCCATTAGGGTATGATCACTCCTTATATATAGTCGATATCTATGTATGCTTCGAGGCCCATTATGGTTGTTGATCACAACCAATGGGTAATAATATTTGGTATTATCCAGTAAAGGGTAGGCTGGTTCTGTGTAGTAGGGGTACAAAATGTTCTTGTCAGACCCTAGGTATATTTTATCTAGAGGTGTACCATTTAGAAGGTGGTCCTTACCTTGTCATTATATGGAATACATTCTCCAATAAGCGCCGTACGGACTTAGTTATGCCCAACTATGTTGGAATGTGGGATGCAACCATTTAAGCTATTTTATCCATTTATTTTCAACTCCTAAACATTATTATAATATCATCAGATTTTCTATAAAAATGTTTTGGTTATCGCAAGGTAAAAACCCATTCATGTTTATGTGTGGCGTGGTCTTACGAGATACCTTTATTTTTGAAGAATTTTATAAGATTTAATAAAATTCCTCATGATTTGAGTTTCTCACGTTGGTTTTACCAGACTGATCCAGGCGTTATTTTCTTATAATGCTCGGGGTCAGACCCGAGCATATTTTCTAGATTATCTTTGGATGCATTGGAGCTCAGAAGACGAGTTGAAGGCTAAGACGTATCTACATATTTCTTTATGTTCTACTGCATGTTTGTTGTATTTATCAGAAATTATAAGGACATGTGTCATAACTACCTAGGTATATGATAGACTAGTACTTCGATGGATGTATGTATGTAAAAGTTTTCTTTTGTAAAGATCATTGTTATATTATAGATTATTCATTGCGATGTGAGATTCTGTGTTTAGTTTCTTCTTTTCTTCTTTCTTCTTCTTTTCCCTAACCATATGTCTTTCTGGCACTTGGTTGTTCGATACGTGAATACCGTGGATGTATTAGTATCGACTTTCGAGGGTCGAAACAACGGGGTATTACAAAAAACTTTGTTACTTTCATCACCTAATGTCAACCAGTCTACTTTTGACTTTTGTTTTAAATTTCTAACATTTGTTTGTAACTCTTTTGACATGTTTAATTGATTTATGAAATTAGAAGTTATTTCTTGATTCCCTTGATTACTATCTAGTAGGTCTTGTAATCATTTCCCTAATTTTTTAAGCTCTTCTATAATATCTTTTTGCTTGGGATTCATTCTATTCCAGTTTCTCAATTCAGATTTTGTATATTTTAAAAAATTACTAAACTAAAACTGTTTTGCTCCTAGACTTTGAAAATTTAGATAATCCTTCATAACATTCTTATAAGTTTCATTATATGCCCCATCATTTACAAATCTAAAAGGGATTTTATTAGTTTTTATTTCCTTTATGTTTCAGATTTATTAAAATAGGAGTATGGTCACTAGCATTTTGTTCCACTATTGAACCTGAAAAACTTGAAAATTTATTCAGAAATTCTTTATTAATTAAGATACTGTCCAATTTACATTGGATGTTTCTAAATTCCCTGGATAAGTAAATTTATTACCAAAAATCAAGGGTTCGATTATGCCGGTTTTGAATAATTTTTTTCAAATTTCTCTAGTTTTTTTAGATGGAATATGATTTCCTCCACTTTTTTCATTAAAATTCATTATAGTATTGAAACCTCTAACCAAAATCCATGGAAGATTTTTTTTTTGTAGTGTTTTTAATTTTGCCCAAAGTTTATTCCTTTCTGATTCTAAATTACTTGCATATATTCCTGTTAGCTGAATATTAAGACCACCATTATTACTCAAAAAGAAATTTATAAACTGAAAATCATATGTAGTATGGCTAATATTCCAAATATTTGTATCCTAAATCAATAAAATTCCACCTTTCCCCCACTTATGTTATTATTAACACAACCCTAATTTTTAGACAACTAGAACAGAAATTTTCTACTACATTATCACTTAACTTATCTTCAACTATCACCGCAATAGTAACTTTATACTTTCTAACCATACTTATTATTTCTATCTGTTTATATGGGGCATTCATCGTCCTAATATTCAAAGCTATTATTGGCATTATACTGTAATAGGTAAAGAGTTTCTAGTTCTCATACCTTACCTTGAGCTTTTACCTCTTTTTTGCATTCCACCCTTTTAGTTTTTAGCTTTTTAGTAAGATCCTCCCATTCCAGATTATCTAAATTATATATTTGCTTAAAACTATCTACTCTTTTCTCTTTCCTCTATTTGCAGAATATACTAAAGCTTGTTGGTCTGGTAGCATGGCAAACCCGAGTTGATGCTAGTCTGTCTACCGTTGCATGATATTGCAGCCATCTCTGAGTACACTACTAGATCAGATATATTCTTATCTGGTCCTACTGTATTTGTTTCATAGTTTCCTTGTATTATTTGGACATGGCTTGTATTTATACATGGGTCTGATGCTTGGAGGGATTATACTCAAAGACCCGTGTATCCTTTTGTTCCCTCCATTGTTGGTTCGTTTGTGCACTTCTTTGTTGTTTGCTTTCTGTTTCTTGGGGGTAAATTTGGACATCAGCCATGATATGAGCACTTGACTCGTTGAGTTGTGTTATCCCTTCATTTTCTTGCATTTTTTACTTATATCTGCATTTTCAACAGTGATTTATGAATTCTAAAAGAACAAAGAGTCCATATTAGTATCTTCTTGATTTCAGCACTGTTGTGTTTGTTTGGTGCTTTCTTTATTTTGGTCAGCAATAGAGTTTTCTTCATTTTGGTTTTCCTGAGAACTTTTCGATTTGGGAACCCATTCTTTTTTAGAACTACATTGATTTATTTGATGGCCGAAACAAACACATAGATCACATTTTGGTAGAATTCATTCATATTCTACCTTTTGCACAACATTTTCACCATTTTATAATGTAAGATTTATTTCTTATGGAAGTTCATCACTTGCAGCCACCCCTATAAGAATTCGTGCATAACCGAGTCTTGTCTTCTTTGCAGTGGCTGCATCACATTTAATTGATTTTCCTATTAAACTGACCATGACACCGATAGCTTCTTAATCCTAAAGATTTAAACTCACATTTGGTAATTTGCCCCAAATTGGCATTGTGGTTAGAAGATCTCTGTCCAACTTTATGTTGCTAGACCCTTTTTTCATTATGATGAGCCTTTCGTCATAGAAGTAAAGATTATTTTTGAGGATTCTTTGAAAGTCCAATGATTCTTTAAAATTGATTACAAAAAACCATTTTCTCTAGAAAAAATGTCAAACTCCCCTTGCAGCTTCCATGCTCTTCGAATATAGGCTTTAAAGTATAAAAGTATGGTTTTGCATCTACAACGTAGGCAAGAATAACATTCTTCCAGTGCTCTTCCGTCCTCTTGCCTATAGCTTCCTTTATGATGCCATACTTTTTTTCGTTTATTTTTATTGGAGGAATAAATTGCAGATTGCACTCATCTATTTCTTAATCATCTTGATCCCCTACCACTATGTCTTTCCATATTTTCTTCCCTTGTGTCTTGTTAAGTGAGAAGGTAGCTTGCAGTTTAACAATTTGTGTTGCTTCTCTTTTCCGGGTTTCTCCATTTTAGGGTATTTGGGATCTTGAATCCCATGTTATGTCAACATACCACTATCTTTTATCCGGAACCACTTGTGGCTCTTCCTGAACAACCTTTGGACGAGTGGAGCACATCCTTTAACGATTTTTACCAACTGAAACCCATATTCATCAACAACAAAACCTCCTTGAGATGGAGATCTGATACGAGAATCTGATTTGGTGGCATATCTAGATTTTTTTTGGGAAATTTTGTCGAGTTTTTGGAGAGGAGAGGAGCTTTCCCCATGGCTAGGGAAAAAACCACAAATTCTGTCTCGTCTAGATTCGTAACTTTGATTATTCTATGTAGGAGAAAAACAAAATTATGAAGTGTACATAGAATGCATTGCTTTACTGTTAGGTACCGTTCATAGCCAAATCTGGCTCCTTAACGTTGGGGACGCGTCTAATGCATTGGAAGCCCCAACGTTCCAAATCCCCCAAATGGAACGTTGAGCTGGTTAGATCCAAAGGATACGTTCGCGTCCGATGCTACGTGTCGTGACTTTTTACCCCAACGGCTGAATTTTTTCGGCTCCATCCTCCCCTATAAATCAACCAGCTCCACCCTATCTCCCCAACCAGTACCAAAAACATCCCATATTCATCCCCTTTCTCAATTTTTTCATGGTTCCTTTCATGCATTTTTTCATGTATTTTTCTCCGCTATTATGTTCATTTTTTTCTATCTTTACATATATTTTCTTGTATTTTTTTTCCTACTTTTGGCATTTTTTGGTTTTCAACATGGCCACTCTTCTGGTTCTACTACTTCTTCCGCCTCCTCCCAGCCCATTGCTTCATGAACAACCGAAAGGGAGGAGATATTCATATATCTTTGCGTTAACTTTCTGTCAGACAAGAGTTCGGTCAGCGAGTTTTATACGTCTGTGGCGGCCTCATTTAATGACAAGTTGAACCTGGATTGGGGACACACCCAGATGAAGAACAAATATGACAACCTAAAGTGTTCTTGGACCGATTGGGATAGACTTCTGCAGATAGAAAGGAAGGATATGCGATCAAGAGAAAGATCAGTTGGACAGCTCCGAGGAGTGGTGAAACACCACTGCAAGAAAATATATGAAGTTCAAAAAGAATTCTCCCATCAAATTCACAGAGTTGGGCGAGCTATTTGGAGGCTGCATAGGAAAGAACACTTGCAAATATCTGATACCTCCTATTCCACCAGCTCGGTATTTCACTGCTGCCAACGCAGATCTGTACTCCAATTGAGTGGCCGATAACACTACACCCGTTCAGCCCAGACGCAGTAGACAAACCGAGCATGGCAGCTCGAGCAGGCCTATCGGTGGACGGTCGTTCCTTCAGACGGATCGTTTCAACAACGCCGTACAATGTTGTTTTTATGTATTATCTGCTATTATACATGTTCAACGGTTGAAGATTATCCAGATTTTTCACGAAGATTCCAAAAACTTGAATGTGGTAGAAACATTGTCGGATGAGAAGGTGCAAAGATTTATGATGTAGCACTTGACTTTGTTTCATAATCGTCGTGGGTAATTTTATGTTTTTTTCTTCATGTATTTGAATTTAAAATGTAGTAGTTTGTTTTAATGAAAAATCACTCAATTTATTTTTTATTATTTGCAATTATTAAACTCATATTACACAATAAAAATAATAATTAATAAATTAAAAATAATAACAAAACAAATAATTTATTACCTACAAATTAATTAAATTAAAAATCATATCTTAAATACCCCGCTCAAATGCCTTGTTCGTAGCCCCAAACACATTCTCTCTTCACTCAACTTCTCCGCTTAAATGTCCCGCTCAAATACTCCACTCCAATGTTTTGTTTTCTTTCATCGCAAATGTACCCTTCGTCGGTTATTATGTTCATATTCTATCTTTGTTATCTTAGTGAAAAAAATAAAAATAGAAATAAAAAAATAATTTAATGTATAAACACTTAAACAGATATATAAAAACAAATTAAAAACTCAAATCATCCCGCATATAAAGGAAGAGAAAATTGAACCCATCACATACGGTATTCCTTTTTGGTTTAAAGAACTTTTCATTTTTTTCTTTCTCTCTCCCTTAACGAGGCATATTGGAGTATGCTTGTGCCCTAATACAGTTCTACTTCGTTGTATAAAAAAGGAAAGCAGAAGTACCCCATCACATATTTCTTTCTTGTTAATTAACAAGTAGTTTTCTAATTCTTCTTGTATTCTTGCATTTATAGACTCTATGCTCGATTATCTTCTTATCCATTTTAACTCGATCTTTAAATTTAAAATTTTCAGTTTGGTATGTTAATTCCGATGTCCTCAAAAGTTGTTATTTGCAAGAAATGCTTGTCTAAATATAGATTTTATTACAACCCCAATGTGTGCATAACCATCTTGCAACCATTAAAGGAGCAGATGTAAGAAGAACTGGTTGAAAGAACAATGCATTGAGCAAAGCAAGAGAATAATCATGATGTATTTAGGACAATTAATCAAACAGTTATAATACTTAGGCAACAGCAAATTAATAAGGGTAGAAATGACGTGGCAAGGCACCATGTAACTTCCTTGTCTCTGTTTTTCTACACTCTTTCTCCTTCCTCCATCAACAACTGACCAGAAAACACCATGCCACCGAAGTCAAACCGGAAAATCCATGTTGATCCTTTACAATTGGTATCAGATTCAACCTTGGGACAACCAATTGAAGAAGAAGAAATGAATCGTGAAAATCCAAAACAGTTACCTCATGCTCAAAATGTAGATCTACCTGATTCAGATCTAGATCCATGGAAATTCAAACAAGATTCGATAAATACTCAAGTATCAAATGATATATCAGGTATCAAAACACAACTCTCTTCTATCACCAATGCCTTATCTTAGATTTTAGACAAACTACACATCACGAGCACTCAAAATTCTGACCATCCAAACAACATCCAACATCACCTAATACCCATATCCACTCTACAACAACCACAAACACATCACAAGGAATCATGCCAAAACCAAACACTCCACCAACACAGATTCCTCCAAACTTCAGCCAGGATAATTCACAACCTTATATCATTGATAATACCTCTCCATCACACAATCAGAATCATGAACATGCTTTTCGAGAATCCCAAGCATTTTTCCCATCAACTCCACACACTACCTATAAACCATGCACCTCAAATCCATATACCAGTCTACGAAGGCAAATTCAACCACCAAAAACACACTTCCAAAAAACCCTTAAACTTGAATTTCCCTCTTACAGTGGAGATAACACTATTTTAGCATGGCTGAAACAAGCAGAACAACTATTAATTTACCATGATGTTCCACAATCTGAATGGGTACAATTATGTGTTTTTCATTTAAGAGATGAAGTTTACAATGGTATAATTGGTATTTCACAAATGTACACCATGCAACTCTTTGGCCAGTATTTCATGATGAAATATTCTCCAGATTTGGACCTACTGAAATGATCAGACCATTTGAAGCTTTAGCGAACTTGAAGCAAACACACACGGTCAGAGAATACTTACACAAGTTTGAACAACCAGCATGATTACTTGACAAATTACAACCACAATACATTATAGACAGATTCATTGGAGGGTTAAAGGATGAAATAAAGTATGAAGTTCTTGCAGCTAGACCAAATTTTGTTAGGAAGGCAATAAGTTTGGCGAACTTGTATGAAGAAAAATACATGCATACAAGAAGGTCGTCGAAATTTCAAAGTACTACAACCAATAACCACGGCAATCCATACCATCCTATACAAAATTCCCCTCAAAATAAACCTTACAAACCAGACCAAAGACCAAACCAATATACAAAGCTCACCCCTACGGAAATTGGAACTAGAAGAAATAAAGATCTCTACTATACTTGTGATGAGAAATGGTTTCATGGACATAAATGTAAGAACAAAAGAGTGTATATACTTAAGGGATTTTATGATAATGAAGAAGAAGGACAGTCTAATACCATTTCCATCCATGATCCCCCGAAGACCCACCATCAGAATTCCAAAACACCGACCCCACCTTAACCATCTCCATACAAGCAATGACTGGTATTCCTGATGCACATACGATAAGAGTGAATGGACCAATCATGGGTCATCCAGTCCATATATTGGTTGATACTGGTTCTACACATAGTTTTATAAATGATCGACTAGCAAAGAAATTTAACCTACCAATTCAACCATCATACAATTTCCATGCTTTAGTAGCCAGTGGAGAGCAGTTAGAAGGCACGGGAATCTGTCAAAACATACTTCTCAAATGTCAAGGATTGGAAATGCCTATTGATTTACTATTGTTGCCTTTAGAAGGTTGTCAAATAGTACTTGGTGTTCAATGGCTAGGTTTATTTGATGATATAATTTTCAACTTCAAGTAATTGCAACTGCCATTCAAATATCAAGGGAAGGACGTCATATGGCAAGGGATAATGCCATCATCTAACAAGATCATTTCAGAAAAAGAGATGAATAAATTGTTAATTCATAGTAACCTTTGTTTCCTCTTCCAAAGCCAAACACTACATGACTCATCTATACTTACTGATCTATTCTCTTGTAAGCAATCCATTCCTCCAAAAATACAAAAAATTATTGCTGACTTTGCCTCAGTCTTCCTCAAAACCACTGCTCTACCACCACCCAGAACAATTGACCACAAAATTCCTCTACAGCCAAACTCTAAACCAGTATGCTTGAAACCATATAGACATTCTTACCATCTCAAAAATGAAATTGAAAGCCTAATCAAAAATATGCTTCAACAAGGCATCATCAGACATAGCCAAAGCCCTTACTCATCCCCTTTAGTCATGGTCAAGAAAAGTGATGGTAGTTGGAGGATGTGTGTAGATTATAGAGGCTTAAACAAGTTAACAAAAAAAAGTACCAAATTCCTCTCATTGACGACCTCTTTGATGAACTTCATGGTGCAAATTTTTTCACTAAACTTGATCTCATGTCAGGCTATCATCAAATTAGAATGCATCCCGAAGACATTCATAAAACTGCATTTAAAACCCATGAAGGTCATTATGAGTTTCTTGTAATGCCTTTTGGGTTAACAAATGCACCGACAACATTTCAAGCCTTAATGAATAACATATTCAAAGACTATCTCAGGAAGTTCATTCTTGTGTTCTTTGATGACATTTTAATATATAGTATTAACTGGCAAGAACACTTACAACACTTGTTATTAGCTTTACAGGTCCTTCAGGAGCATCAGCTGGTGGCAAAACTATCCAAATGTACATTTTCTCAAAAGGAAGTGGAATACCTGGGTCATGTCATATCACAGAAAGGAGCTGATGTCATCCACTCAAAGATCCAAGCAATAAAAAACAGGCCCACCGAAATCACCGAAAGCTTTAAGAGGATTTTTGGGGTTATCGGGCTACTATAGAAACTTTGTAAAGGGATATGGAGAAATAGCAAAGCCACTTACCTGCTTGTTAAAGAAAAATGCTTTTCACTAGAACCAAGAAGCACAACTGGCTTTTGATGCATTGAAAGATTGTCTCACCAAACCACCAATTTTAGCCATGCCAAATTTCAACAAGGACTTTGTACTGGAATGTGATGCCTCTAGGAATGGAATAGGAGCTGCATTGTTGCAAGAAGGAAAGCCAATTGCATATTTGAGCCAAGCACTTCAAGGTAAAAATTTGCACTTGCCTACCTATGAGAAAGATTTATTAGCTTTAATACTTGCAACAAAGAAATGGGCACAATATTTGCTAGGAAAAAAATTTATTATCAAAACTGACCATCAATCTCTCAAGTATTTGTTGGACTAAAGACTTACAAACAACACACAACACACAACACACAACACACAACACAAGTGGTTAAATAAATTGATGGGGTTTGAGTACATGGTACAATAAAAGCCGGGAAAGGAAAATACGGTAGCAGATTGTCTCTCAAGAAGTACTGACGATTTACAACTTGAAAAAATGTTGTCTTTGCAAGCTATATCAATTGTACAAAGCCCTTGGTTACATACTATAAAGGAGTTAGTACAAACAGATAATTATTACCATACCATTGAAAAGAAAATCAACAACTCTCCTAGGTCCTATAAATACAAGAAACAAGAGAATCTCTACTTCTACAAAGGAAGAATAATTATCAGTCCCACTGCTATAGATATAAAAAATACCCTTTTGGAAGAATATCATGCTACTCCATTAGCTGGTCATTCAGGATTGAAGAGGACATTGCATAGAATTAGACAAGTATTTTATTTGCCTGGTCTTAAAAAGGTTGTTCAATCATATGTAGCTTTCCTGTGATACCTGCCAAAGAGTGAAATCAGAAAGTATACACATACCAGGGTTATTGCAACCATTACCTGTTCCAGACCAAATTTGGGAAGATGTTGCTATGGATTTCATAGTACAATTGCCTAAATGTTCAACTTATACAGCAATACTAGTGGTTATTAATAGATTATCAAAATATGCGCACTTCATGCCTCTGAATCATCCTTACACTGCACCTCAGATTGCTCAACTTTTCTTTGATAATGTCATTAAACACCATGGACTTCCAATGTCTATAGTAAGTGACATGGACCCTATTTTTACGAGCAACTTTTGGCAAGAGTTATTTAAACTACAAGGATGTAAATTGGCCTTAAGTACTGCCTACTATTCTCAATCAGATGGCCAGACAGAGGTAACTAATAGAGTACTAGAATGTTACTTGAGGCGTTTTTGCAATCATAAGCCAAAGGAATAGGCAAAATGGTTAAGTTCAGCTGAACTTTGGTACAATACCACTTGGAAATGTGCCACTAACATGACCCCTTATGAGATTGTATACGGCAGGAAGCCACCAAATCTCCTCACTTACATTCCAAAAACTACTAAAGTTCAAAGAGTGGAATGTTGGGATGGGATTCCAACTAGAGACCACTCAAATCAAAACCCTAAAAGCACAGCGAAAGACGAGATCGTGGTAAGAAGTGTAAAAACAACCTATCAATATCTCAATTCCAATCAATCTAAATGCAATCACAATCCCCAAACAAGCAATATAGAAATCAAAGTAATAACGAAAAATAAATCACACAGCGATTTATAGTGGTTCAACTAACGTTGTGTTACTGTACATCCACTTTAAGAGAGAGCTTTTATTAATATCAATGAGAAGAGTACAAGAGATTGAATGATCAAAATTCTAATAGAATTGATTTGCGGAGAAGAGAATTGAAGAAACAAAATTAGGCTTTGATAAACCCTAATTAGTGGAGGCTAATCTCTTGAAGTCGCTTTTTTTTGCTTGTAGATCCGGAACATGAAGCTAGCTTATATAGGAGAATAGAAAACCTAGACAAAGTTCCAAAATTGCCTCCGCAAATCTCACAAATATCCACGTCAAGCCCGTGCTTGAAAAATAGGCGGAAGTCGTCGTAGACGTCTGTGAAAAATCACAGACGTCTGTCCAATTTCTCGGGATGCAGTTTGCTGAAGCGACAGACGTTTATGGATTTTTCACAGACGTTTGTCCAATATCTCGGGATGCAGGTTTGCTCAACCGACAGACGTCTGTGGATTTCCACAGACGTTTGTCGCTGTCATATCAGCACTACTTCACCTTTTCCTCCATAACTTCCACCTTCGAACTCCGATTTGCGAGCCGTTTTCTCTGTTACGAAGCTACCTTCGACCTCTATAATTCTTCATATAGTGTCGCCAAAATTTAACACTCCACCTCGACACTATATTCATCTCCAAATCCAATGGTACCATACCATCAACAACAACCGACAGCATCAACTATTACTTCTTCTACCTTCAACCAAACATGAATGCTTTCCCAATGAGCTCCGGCAAAGCCACCATCCATTGCACTCCATCGACGAGCTTAGGCAAAGCCCCCGCCCGCTAATGAAATGTTGAAAACATCCAAATCATAAACCGTCTCACCAAAGTCTAAAGTGCTGAGGAGTGTAAACTAGCACTTACCAAGAAGGTAGAACCTCAATCTCTCACCAATACTCTTCCTTATCCATAACCAAGCTCCTCTCTCAACCGTGCCACCATGTGGCACCCAGCACTTCTCCAAGCGAATCAAGTTCGAGTAATGCTCGAACTTTCCAACTGGCAATGCCTTAGTGAACATATCTGTCGCGTTATCCTTTATGTGCACTTTCCAAAGATATACTTGCTTATCCTCATCCATGACTACTAGAAATGACTCTCTCACCTCAATATGCTTAGTCCATGAGCTAAACGCCAAGCTCTCTGCCAAGTGAATAGCACTTTGGCTATCACATCGAACATCAATGCTATCATGCCCGAATCCCAAGTCACACAACAATCGCTTTAAATACAGTGCCTCCTTTGCCGCCTCCACTGCGGCTATCAACTCCGCTTCCATAGTGGATAAAGCAACTACGGTCTGCAATCTCGATCTCCAACTTATGGCTGTACCCCCAAGTGTGAAGACATACCTGGAAGTTGATTTTCTTCGATCCCTATCACCGGCGTAGTCTGAATCACAATAACCAACCAACTTGAAATTCTTCCCATCACTACCACCAAAAACAAGACCATGAGATGATGTACCTCTAAGGTATCTCAATACGAGCTTCCCAATGCAATTTCCCGAATTAGCCATATATCGACTAACCATCCTGACGGTATTTGCAATATCGGGCCTTGTACACACCATAGCATACATTAGACTTCCAACCGCACTAGCGTATGGCACCTTTTCCATATAAGTCTTATCTTTCTCCAAGATTGGTGATCCCTTACTCGAAAGCTTCATATGCAAAGGTAAAGGTGTATTTGATGCCTTTGCATTCTCCATGCTAAACCGGCAAAGCACTTTCTCAATTTACTCATTTTGAGTCAATTTCAACTCAAAATGCTTTCGATCCCTCAATTTCCATGCCCAATATCCTCCTTACTTCTCCAAGATCCTTCATTTCGAACTCTGATTTAAAACTCAGTTTTAGCTTGTTGATTTCATTCTTATCTTTAGAAGCATTGAGCATGTCGTCCACGTACAAGAGTAAATACACCCAACAATCATTTTTCAACTTCTTGAAATAAACACAAGCATCCTTGATGCTTCTATCAAAACCATTTTCAAGCATAAAATGATCAAATCTCTTGTACCATTGTCTAGGTGATTGCTTTAAACCATATAGTGATTTCTTCAACATGCAAACCAAATTTGACTTACCATCCACAACAAAACCTTTCGGTTGCTCCATATAGATATCTTCATCCAAGTTACCATGCAAGAAGGCAGTTTTCACAGCAAGTTGCTCCAACGCCAATGCGTGAATAGCAACTATGGCAAGTAATATCCAGATAGAAGTACGACGCACAACTAGTGCGAATATCTCATCATACTCATTCCCCTTCCTTTGTGCAAACCCCTTAGCCACTAGCTTAGCTTTGTATCTCCCATCGTCCTTCACCTTGTATATCCATTTGCACCCAATAGCACGGTTTTCTTTAGGAAGTGGAACCAAATCTCAAGTTTGATTCTTCAACAATGATTGCATCTCTTCCTCCGTGGCACAAATCCACTTCGAGCTATCACTCGACTCCATGACATCATCAAGGTCCATCGTCTCACCTTGGATTACATGAAGAGCATAGTCCAAATTATCACAAAATCTAATATAGTTCCAATCACCATATCTTTCGGGTGGTCTTATAGTACGACGACCAACCCGAGTAGCAATACCATCACCCAAACTCCTTTCAGCTCCACCTTGAACCAAATCTTCTCTAGAATCATGCACATCACCAACACTACTAGAGGAACCATATGGACTATGTGATGTAACATTAACCGCTACCTCCTCGCAAGCATCTTCAACTACTCTACTCTCTCTACTCCTTGGAAAAAATATGGAAATAACTTCCTTCTCCTTTGATTCACCATGAACCAAATCCGGAACATCCGATGAGCTCACATTCTCCTTGAACATCGCCGAGTCATCAAAAGTAACATGACAAGAATTCACTACTTTCTTTGTTTTCGGATTCCAAATCCAATAGCCTTTTACTCCATCCGTACAGCCAAGCAAAATCCCCTTGAAAGCTCTAGGTTCAGGCTTATCATTTCCCGGATCATGCACATAAACCGGACTACCATACACATGAAGATAGCTCATGTCAATGCTCTTTCCCTTCCACACCTCCGAAATTTTGTTACCAATAGCTGAGCACGGAATTCGATTAATAATATGCACCGAAGTTAACAAAGCTTCAGACCAAAATCCCTTAGCCAAACCCGATGTCAATCTCAAACATCGAGCTTTCTCAAGTAGAGTACGATTCATCCGCAACACCATTCGACTGTGGATCTCCAAGTGTAGTAAAATGCCTCCGAATACCATGATGCTTGCAAAACTCCAAAAATTCTCCGGAAACACACTCTTGCCATTATCGGACCTTAGAACCTTCAAAGACTTGCCACTCTCATTCTCAACAAGAGCTTTCCATGCTTTGAACTTTGCAAATGCCTCCCACTTGGCTTTCATTACATACACCCAAACTTTTTAAGAAAAGTCATCTATAAAGGAAATATAATAGCGAGCTCCACCCAAAGAAGCTACCGGTGTCGGTCCCCAAACATCCGTGTGAACATACTCAAGAGCACTTCTCGAATCATGTTTTCCCTCATCGAATGAAACTTTAGTTTGCTTCCCCATGACGCATTCTTCACAAAACTCTATCTTGTTGAAACTCTCTCCATCGATCATCTCCCTCTTCCGAAGAACATCCAAACTCCTCTCCGAGACATGACCTAACCTCAAATGCCACAATCTAGTCGCATCCAAGCCACGAGAATTATCAACTCCTATACAAGTTTCAACTTCTACAGTCACTCCTTAAAGCAAATAAATACCATGAGTCCTAGCACCCTTCATCACCACAAGCGCACCCTTTGAAACCCGCAAGCTATCACTCTCAATAGTCATCTTACAACCTAAAGAATTCAGCTGCCCCAAAGAGATAAGAGACTTTCTAAGTCCCGAAACATAGCTCACATTAGTGAGAGTACGAATCACTCCGTCAAACATCCGAATTTGCACGGAACTAATGCCTTTCGACTTACATATAACACCATTTCCCGTAACAATTGAATTTCCTTTTTTGTCGATGTAAGAAGAAAAATAATTTCTATTTGGCGTCATATAATAAGACGCTCCCGAATCGAGCACCCATTCGCTACCCGAAACATCTGATGCTACTACCAACAACACATCTACGTCTCCCTCACCAACTCCACTCTCCACCGCAACCGATGAAGATGCTACTTCCTTAATTGCCTTCTCCTTGTTCAGACACTTATTCTTCCAATGACCGGGCTTTCTACAAATATAGCACTTGCCTTTTCTTTCCTTCGACTTTCCTCTCCAACCGGGGTTCCTTGATTTAGAACGCCCCCAGTTCTCCTTCTTCACATACCTCTCCTTCTCCAAAAATAAACCATGACCACTACTTGCACCACTACTTCCATCACTTAACTCCTTCATTTGATCCCGCAACTTCTCGCTAAGAAGACCTGTCTTGACATCATCAAGAGTCAATGTATCCCGCCTGTAGATCAAACTATTTGAGAAACCTGTATAGCGGTCCGGTAACGAACACAACAATATCATCGTCTTTTGCTCTTCCTCAATCTTCAAATCTATTGTCTTCATCTTCATTAGCAAATCATCAAAAGTATTCAAGTGCTCCTTTAGCTAAGTACCTTCCTTCATCTTATAGGTGAAGAACGTTTACAATAAGATCAAACGATTAGTCAATGACTTCTTCATATATAACTCCTCCAACTTATCCCAAATACCCTTAGCGGTGGTCTCGCCACTAATTTCAGAGATAACATTCTCTCCCATAGAAAGTGAAGTGTAGTGAATGTCCACTCTTACATCTCCTCTCTCTCAACATCTGAAATGTCTACGGGCAACAAATGTGTGTCAAACACTACCCAATGCACCCAATTCCTCCTTAGAACCGCTTTCATCTTCCATTGCCATTTTTCAAAATCATTATCACCATTCCACTTGTCTTTAATCAATTGTGATCCAGAAGCTGCATACGAACCACGTACATAAGGAGCTACACCACTTGGATTACCTATTGAGGAACTACTTGAGGTACTATCTGATTCCGGCATTTCTACAACCACCTACCAACACCAATGCTCTTATACCAAAAGTTGGGATGGAATTCCAACTAGAGACCACTCAAATCAAAACCCCAAAAGCACAACGGAAGATGAGATCGTGGTAAAAAGTGTAAAAACAACCAATCAATATCTCAATTTCAATCAATCCAATCCAAACGAAATCACAGTCCCTAAACAAGCAATATAGAATTCAAAGCAATAACGAAAAATAAATCACATAGCAATTTATAGTGGTTCCACTAACGTTGTGTTAGTGTACATCCACTTTAAGAGAGAACTTTTATTAATATCAATGAGAAGAGTACAAGAGATTGAATACAATGATCAAGATTCTAATAGAATTGATTTGTAGAGAAGAGAATTGAAGAAGAAAATTAGGTTTTGATAAACCCTAATTAGTGGAGGCTAATCTCTTGCAGTCGCTTTTTTGTTCCTTGTAGATCCGAAACCTAATGCTAGCTTATATATGAGAATAGAAAACCTAGACAAAGTTCACAAATTGCCCCTGCAAATCTCACAAATCTCCACGTCAAACCCGTGCCTGAAAAACAGGCGGAAGTCGCTATGGACGTTTGTGAAAAATCACAGATGTTTGTCCAATATCTCGGGATGCAGTTTGCTGAAGCGACAGACGTCTGTGATTTTTCACATACGTCTGACCAATATCTCAGGATGTAGGTTTGCTGAAGCGACAGACGTCTGTGGATTTTCACAGATGTCTGTCGCTGTCATTTCAGCACTACTATTCACATTTTCCTCCATAACTTCCACCTCCGAACTCCGATTTGCAAACTGTTTTGTCCGTTACGAAGCTACTTCCGACCTCTACAATTATTCATATAGTGTCGCCAAAATTTATCATGGAAGACGCTTTGTTTGCCCGGAACATTACTTTGCGAATATTAAAGGACAACATGACACACACAAGAGAAAAAATGAAGTTAGCAGCAGATAAAACAAGAACTTTCAGAGAATTACAGATTCATGATTGGGTCTACTTGAGACTTCAACCTTACAGACAATTAACAATCAGCTCAAAGCACACACACAAGTTATCACCCAAATACTTGGAACCATTTCAGATTATGGAAAAAATAGGCCAAGTTGCCTATAAACTTCAGCTGCCTCCTCAAGCAAAGATTCATCTTGTTTTCCATGTATCCCAACTCAAGAGAAAAGTAGGCAGTCACATAGTAATTCATCAACAGCTACCTTCCTACGAAGAGCAAATAATACATGAACCATAGAAAATACTTGCAAGAAGAATGGCTAAAATTCAGGGTAAAAACACCACTCAAGTCTTGATTAAATGGAAGCAAATGGATGACGAGAATGCAACATGGGAGAAGTACCTGGACTTGGTTGCAAAATTCCCTACATTTGACCTTGAGACAAGGTCAATGTTTGACAGGGAGGGTAGTTGTTACAACCCCAACGTGCATGACCATCTTACAAGTTACAACCGTTAAAGGAGCATATGCAGGAAGAACTGGTTGAAAGAACAATGCATTGAGCAAAGCAAGAGAAGAATCATGATGTATTTAGGACAATTAATCAAACAGTTATAATACTTAGACAGCAGCAAATTAACAAGGGTAGAAATGACGTGGCAAGTTAGTGGGAGAATATGAAAACACAGCTGTCAATTTACTAGTGGATGAGAATGAGTAAGGTTGTTATATACCAGTACCTACGTATCACTTTTAAAATGATGAATGAAATTTGAATTACTCTCTTCTCATTTTCTGTTAACTTCCTTGTCTCTGTTTTTCTACACTCTTTCCCCTTCCTCCATCAACAACTGACCAGAAAACACCATGCCACCGAAGTCAAACCGGAAAATCCATGTTGATCCTCAACACATTTATATTTTAACGGTCTCTGCAAATTTAAAGATTGATTCTTTGTTAAGTGAATTCATTGTATTCGAGTTTTTCATTTGTGTTTTTTCACCTAACAAAGTGAAGTTTTGCAGCTGGTATATCAATTAATTAATATTATGTAGCATAAATTCCTTTAGCTGGTATTTTTCTAGTTCCTTTTGTTTTCCTGCATTGATAGACTGCGTGCTCGATTATCTTCTTTTCCATTTTTAACTTGATGTTTAAATTTGATAATTTCAGTTTAGTGTATTAACTATAATGTCCTCAAAAGTTGTTATCTGCAAGAAATGCTTTTTTTAAATATTGATCTATGTTTTAATGATCTATGCAAATTTAAAGATCGATTATTTGATACTCTGTGAAGTGCAATCACTGTATTCGAGTTTTTCATTTGTTGTTTTTTCACCTTACAAAGTGAAGTTTTCTAGCTGGTATCAATTAATTAATATTTTGTAGCATAAATTTCTATAACTTTGCATATCTAAACGACAAAATAGATTGCAATATTAGTAGAGCAGTTGCCTCTCGTAGAAGTAAAACTTTGTATATTTTTGCAGTTATCATGTTAAATTGATATTTATATATTTTTTATTGATACAAATTCAGTTTAGAATTATGACATTGCTGACAAGAAAGATTATATTTGAATTTTGAAAAAGAGAAGCAGCAGAATGGATGATGAAGTACCTGAACCTAAAGGGCCACAACTATTTGGCATTGATATTTCGAAAAAGATTAAGGATTCAGGAAGGTGTGTAGACTCAGAGTTATGGTACACTACTTGTGCTGGTCTTAAAACGAGAATGCCAGCAACTAACAAAGTCTATAGTGTACTACTTTCCACAAGACCATGCAGAACATGCTCAATATTCCCTTAATAATACAGAGAGGATGATTAATCCACCTCCTCCACCTAATATGCTTTGTCGTGTAAAATCTTTAAAGTTGATGGCAATCCCGAAACCGATGAAGTTTTCGCCAAGATTGGCCTTTTTCCCTACCAAACTAGAGCCTGGTAAAGTTGATCCTTTGATAGAGGAGGAAATCATGAAGGATAATGATGATTCACCAGATCATGAATTCACCGCTGTTTCTTTCGCAGAGACTTTGTCTCAGTCCAACACAAAAGACAAAACATGTCACTTAAACTTGCATCTCGAATGTGTTAGTGAAATATTTCCAGAGTTGAAAGATAAAAAAGGCCGTCTTGGAAAGTACATTTCTTGCATAGACGTGCATGGAAAGAAATAGATATTTTGTTTCAAAATGGAGACAATTTCACGTAAGCATTATCATCGGCATTATCTATCGGTAGGAGCAGTTTTCTGCAAAGAAGCTTGCAGCTGGGGATGGGATTGTGTTTTTGAGGAAGGAGAATGAAGAGATCGATTCATGTAGGTATCAGGAAGAAGGAAGGGCCAAAACTCCTGAAAATTCCTTTTATGTTTTTCAATTAAATAACGACAGTGTGTTGAATAGAATTAGCAGCGGGAGGATGAAGAAGGAATCGGCGATAGAGGCGATGAAGCTAGCATCAAGAGGAGAGGCATTTGAGATAGTGTACTATCCAAGGGTAGGAACACCAGAATACTGCATGAAGGCTGAAAGAAATGTTGTAATTTTATTATCGAATGTTTTGATAATACAAATTAGTACATAACACACTGCTATTTATAAGCACAATCGGCTATTACAACAATTTAAAATGAATTTGGGCCTAGCAGCTTGATGAAGCGCTCACCTCAGTCGAAGATCGCCGGCTTTCTTTAGGTCGTGGACGACCTATCCAAAATCGCTCCCCTCTAGGTCGCGGCGAAGAGGAAGATTTAGGTCGCGTGCGACTTATGCTAGGTCGCGGAGGCGAAACCCTAGATCACTCCACTTGCGATGCAGTGCTCCTTCGATCGCGCGTACGAGAAGCATCCCTAGGTCGCGAACGACCTTATCTAAATCGTTTTCCCTCCTCCAGCCTAGCTCGCGAACGAACTTCGCAGCGCCTCCACCTTAAATCGAGCAAACAAACCCTGCTGCGAGCCCCAGAAGGTCGCTATCTCAAAGTCGCGAACGACCTAATCCTTCACCGCGAGCTAAATCAAAGTCGCGAATGACTTACGACCTAAATCAAAATCGCTCCGCCTGAGTCGCTCCTCTCTAAGTCGCGATTGTTTTTAGGTCGTTCATCGTTTTTAGGTCGAGAACGACCTACCTTAGGTCGCGATTGTTTGCAGAAGGTCGCGAGAAGCTCCAGATATCTTAGGTCGTTGATTGTTCACTGTAGTTCGCAAGAGGTTAAGTCGCGTGATGCTTGATTGTAATTTTCTTAAGTCGCGTGAGTTGTACTTTAGGTCATTGTGTTGTAAATTTTCTTAAGTGTGTGTTGTGTTGTAACCCTATAAATAGGGATGTTGGTCATTTGTAAATGGTTGTTGAATTTGAAATAAAATTGGTTTGTGCTTCTTGCCTCCATTAAAATTGGTAGTTGAGTGTTATCTCCTATCTCCACCTTCGGCATTCGAGTGCGCTCGAATCAACGATTGTTGAAGCCAATTCACGGAATCAAGTGAGCTTGATCAAAGTTCGAAGAATTGTAGATCTTCTCTCACGGCATCGTGCGCGATCAACGTGTCGAAGATAGCTAAAGTCCAGTATCTTCGTGATCAACGGATTTGGGCGTTTGGTATCATTAATTCATCGATTCATATTGCTTCATCTAATCGTTTCATCGATTAGTTTGACACGAAATCTTCATTTCGTCGTCAAGTGTTATTTCAGCTGCGTCATTTGGTATCAGAGCAAGACTTAGCCAATCATAGCTAAGACGAGCTTGTTGGACCAAGGAGAAGTGTTTGTTCAATTTCAATCGAGCCTATCAGTGTTAGATCCGAGAGCTAGTTGAAGCCGTGCATCATTTTGTAGATCAAGGCCGAGTTAAAGTGTTGAAGTTAAGTTGAATCCAAGTTAAAGTTAGTTGGAGATTGTTCGATTCAACAATGCATCCGAGAAGAGGTAATCGTCATTAGAATATTGCCGATGTGTATAGAAGAGAAGATGCTAAGGCAATAGAGCAACGAATTAGTGATAACCTCGAAGAGAAGTTCAATAAAGGTTTTGGAAAGTTAGAGAAGTTGATGATGGATTTGAATCAGAGTCAAAGAGGAAGGTCACCAGTCTTGAACCATGGAGAAAACAGAGTTTCGCCATCGGTTACGGAAGCAAGGAGGGTGTCGCCACAAACTTATCAAGGTAAAAGGGAATCATCAATTTCAATGAGACGAGATCACCATGGGGAAGAGAGAAGAAGTCAACATGGGTTTGACAATGAACCATGTCGTGATGACAAAAGATCGAGTAGAAGAGAGTTGCATGATCATAGAAACATACGTGGTCATAGAGACGAAGGGTGTAATTTACCGAAACATGAGAATGATTCTATTTGGCTAAGGAACAATATTTTTCAGTCTACCTGTACTATCTTGGGAAAGGTTTGTAAATTCTTTATTGATGCGGGAAGTTGCGATAACCTTATTTCCGAAGAAGCCGTTATGAAGTTAGGGTTGAAAACTGAAAACACCCTAGACCGTATAAACTGGCATGGATAAAGGAAGGGGAAGAAGTGACGGTGGGAAAACGGACATTGGTTACATTTTCTATTGGGAAAAAGTACAAAGATGATATATGGTGTGATGTTGTCGATATGGATGTATGTCATCTACTATTGGGAAGTCAATGGCAGTCTGATCGAGTTGTACAACATAATAGTCACGCCAACAGCTACAGTTTCATGTTCGAAGGAACCAAGATTACCTTAGTTCTTAAGAAGCGTGAACAAAGTGACTGCAAGGCAGAGAAGAAATTGGAAGCAACTAATTTAATATCTTCGAAAGAATTTGTTGAAGAAGTGAAAGGTGGTGTTGAAGTGGAAGATAAAGTAGACTCGTATCAACCCGCGAAGTTTGATGACCATAAAGTTGATTACTCACAATCCGCGAAGTTAGATACAGATGAAGTTGATGTTTTTCGACCAACGAAGCTTGACAAACATGAGGTTGAAAATTCACAACCAACAACATTTGATAAAAGGGAGGTTGATGATTTTCGACCAACAAAGTGTGATGAACATGAGGTTGAAAATTCACAACCAGCAACGTTTGATAAAAGGGAGGTTGATGATTTTCAACCAACAAAGTGTGATGAACATGAAGTTGAAAATTCACAACCAGCGAGGATTGATGAGGATGAAGGAAATGTGTCAGAAGATGAAGGGGGTAATTTATCAGTGAAGAAGGAGGATTCGATTAGTCTATTATCTACAGAAGAGTTTGTTAAAGGAGTGGAGGATAGAGCGGAAGTGTTTATGTTGAATAGGAATGAAACCAGTAAAGATCTCGAGACCCCTGAGGAGGATGAGCCAGTGGTAAATGAATTCGAAGATGTACTCCCTGCAGAGTTGCCCGAGGAGGTACCACCACTGAGGGACATACAATATCATGTTGATCCAATGCCAGATGCTATTGTACCACACAGGCCACGTTAACATATGTGTCCGACAGAGCAGGAAGAGTTGAGAAAACTGGTTGATGGGTTGCTAGTCGAAGGAAGTCAGTTGTCCACTTCAGATTGCAGTTGGCAAATGAAATTTATCAAAGACTTACATGTAGGAAGACACTTGAGCCGTGATCGTACCATGCAGCTAATCTCAAAGTCGTATTTTGGATCGTCACTGAGGAAGGAAGTTGAAAGGTTTGTTCAGAGGAGCCATAATCGACAAGTTTCAAAGAAGACCACGACAAATGCAGGTTTATGTATGCCGTTGCATATACATGCTAAATTACGGGAGGAGGTTAGTGTGGACTTTGTTTTGGGATTACCGCGAACGCAACATGGCAATAATTCTATTTATGTGGAGGTTGGCCGTTTTTCAAAATTGGTACATTTCATTGCCTATAAGAAGACTGCAGAGGCCGTTAATGTCGTTCAGTTATACTCCAGAAAGATCTATCGATTTCATGGATTACCTGAATCTATTGTTTCGAATAGAGATACTCGTTTTCTGAACCATATCTGGATGAGTTTGTGGAAGATGGTGGGAACGAAGCTGAAATTCAGTAGTGCTTATCATCCACAGACAGATGGACAGACTGAAGTTGTGAACAGATCCCTGGGAAATTTGTTGCGATGTCTTGTGAAGGGTAATCTGAAGAGTTGGGATGTGAAGTTATGTCAAGCGGAGTTTGCTCATAATCATGCTACCAACCGTAGTACGGGTTTCAGTCCATTTCAGATTGTATATTCAAGCTTGCCAAAGGGGCCGTTGGATTTAACGATAGTACCACAACCGAAGGGGATAGTGAAGCGAGCTGCTGATTTTGTTGATGGGCTGACAGAATGCCATAGAATCGTTCAGGAACGATTGGAGAAGACGAATGAGAAATATAAACAATCCGCAGATATTAAACGACGACATGTTGACTTCAAAGAAGGAGATTTTGTATATGCAGTATTGACCAAGAATCGTTTTCCTGTTGGTACTTACAACAAACTGGCTCCTAGAAAGATTGGTCCTTTGGAAATTATAAAGAAGATCAATGATAATGCGTATCAGTTAAGGTTGCCGGGAAATATTCATACTTCTGATGTTTTCAATGTCAAACACTTAATTCTGTATTATGGGGAGGAACTTGTCGAAGATGACGAGAGTGTGAATTCGAGGACGAATTCCTTCCAACAAGGGGAGGATGATGAAGCGCTCACCTCAGTCGAAGATCGCTGGCTTTCTTTAGGTCGTGGACGACCTATCCAAAATCGCTCCCCTCTAGGTCGCGGCGAAGAGGAAGATTTAGGTCGCGTGCGACTTATGCTAGGTCGCTGAGGCGAAACCCTAGATCACTCCACTTGTGATGCAGTGCTCCTTCGATCGCGCGTACGAGAAGCATCCCTAGGTCGCGAACAACCTTATCTAAATCGTTTTCCCTCCTCCAGCCTAGCTTGCGAACGAACTTCGCAGCGCCTCCACCTTAAATCGAGCAAACAAACCCTGCTGCGAGCCCCAGAAGGTCGCTATCTCAAAGTTGCGAATGACCTAATCCTTCACCGCGAGCTAAATCAAAGTCGCGAATGACTTATGACCTAAATCAAAATCGCTCCGCCTGAGTCGCTCCTCTCTAAGTCGCGATTGTTTTTAGGTCGTTCATTGTTTTTAGGTCGAGAACGACCTACCTTAGGTCGCGATTGTTTACAGAAGGTCGCGAGAAGCTCCAGATATCTTAGGTCGTTGATTGTTCACTGTAGTTCGCAAGAGGTTAAGTCGCGTGATGCTTGATTGTAATTTTCTTAAGTCGCGTGAGTTGTACTTTAGGTCATTGTGTCGTAAATTTTCTTAAGTGTGTGTTGTGTTGTAACCCTATAAATAGGGATGTTGGTCATTTGTAAATGGTTGTTGAATTTGAAATAAAATTGGTTTGTGCTTCTTGCCTCCATTAAAATTGGTAGTTGAGTGTTATCTCCTATCTCCATCTTCGGCATTCGAGTGCGCTCGAATCAACGATTGTTGAAGCCAATTCACGGAATCAAGTGCGCTTGATCAACATTCGAAGAATTGTAGATCTTCTCTCACGGCATCGTGTGCGATCAACGTGTCGAAGATAGCTAAAGTCCGATATCTTCGTGATAAACGGTTTTGGGCGTTTGGTATCATTAATTCATCGATTCATATTGCTTCATCTAATCATTTCATCGATTAGTTTGACATGAAATCTTCATTTCGTCGTCAAGTGTTATTTCCGCTGTGTCACAGCTTCGTGGGCTTCTCTGGGTATTAAACCCGCTTCGGTGATATCTAAATTCTTATATGAGATAACCGTAGCCGCATACTTTCATATCTCTAATACCCCCTTTCAAAGTTATCTAGGGTTTTCGTTTCCCTCTTTTCTTCCACCGTCATCCTCAATCTTCAATTCAGTCTTCAATTTATTGAAATTTCTGGATGAAAGCAGCTTCGTGAGGATGTCTTCTTTTTCATAAATCGTTGGAACATGATTTACTTCATGTTTTCCCTTTAGAATCTATTCGCGTACAAAATACAGATCGATTTCGATTTGTTTTGTATGCGAATGGAGGACTGGGTTAGCGGGGAGTGATATGGTGCTGAGATTGTCACACCAAATAGTGGACTTTCTTGTAGATCTGATTTCGAGTTCGTTTAACAAGGATTCGATCCACATGACTTCCGCTGTGGTGCTTGCGACAGATCTGTACACTACTTCAGTGCTGGAACGAGAAACAATGGGTTGCTTTTTCGAGCACCAGGATATGGGACTTGTCCCCAGGTAAATACAGTACCCATATGTCGATCTTCGATCATCTGGGTCTGTGGCCCAGTTCGCATCAGAGTAAGCTTGAATATTTAACTCTTTGGATGATTTCAGAAGTAATCCATGATTTTGTGTACTCTTTAGATATCTCATTATGCGCTATACTGCTTTCCAATGTTCGTTTAGGGGATTTTGCATGTACCGGCATACCTTGTTTCCACTGAAGCATATATCTGGCCTTGTTATGGTTGCATACTATAGTGCACCTACCACACTTCTGTACTGCTTGACATTGCTTATGCGTTCACCTTTTTCCTTTGGCAGTTGTAGATTACTGACCATTGGGGTTGGTAGAGGCTTGGCTTGATGCATGTTTGCTTCGATAAGAATCTCTGATATATATTTCTTTTGGCTCCTAAGTAATTCTGTTTCAGATTTTCTTGTGATTTCTATTCCTAAACAATAATTTAGATCTCCAAGATCTTTGGTTGAGAAGGTCTGATCCAGATGTTGAATGGTACTGTTGATCTCTTCATTATTGTTTTCTGTAATGATGATATCATCCACATATACAAGTATGTATATTGCTTTCTGTTCACATGATTTTATGTACAGTGAGTTGTCTGATCTTGTTAAATGATATCCTAGTTTGGTCAGTACTTGTTTAAGCTTGCCATACCATACTCTTGGTGCATGCTTGAGTCCGTAGATAGCTTTGTGAAGTTTACATACTAGTTCTGTTTCTTTTCCTTAAATATATCCTTTAGGCTGCTCCATGTAAACTTCTTCTTGTAGCTCACCATTTAGAAAGACATTGTTTACATCCAGTTGTCTTATTCTCCACTATCTATGAAATGCTATGGTCAATATGATTCTTATTGTAGTTGGCTTTACAACTGGAGAAAATGTCTCATTGAAATCAAATCCATATTGCTGAGTATACCCTTTTGCAACTAATCTGGCTTTGTATCTTGATATAGTCCCATCTGAGTTCCTTTTGATTTTGTAAGTCCATTTGCATGCAATGATGTTTTTGTGATTAGGTGGTGATACAAGACTCCAAGTTTAATTTCTTATTAAAGCATTTTATTCCTTATTCATAGTTTGTCTCCACTCCTTATGTTTGACTTCCTCTTCATATGTGTTTGGTTCAGACCGACTCATAGTTGCAGTATATATTTTTGGTTTGAAAATTCCACTTTTGGTTCTAGTAATCATATGATGTTCTGTTCTGACAGGTATCTCTTCTTGATTTCTGTTGGCCTGATTGGATGATTGAGAACATGATGACTGGTTTTCATCATGTTTTGAGTTTCCAATGGGGCTGGAGTTGCCTTGAATTGACTGGATGAAGTGGTCAGGAATGTCTGTAGCACTATGACCTGATCTAGTGTCAGATACTGTAAGTTGATGTCCAGATGTTCCTTGATCCTTCTTATCTTTCTCCTCTATGATTCAATTTGAAAGCACAGGTATGGATGAGATGATACTCTTGAATTATAAATATTTTGAGTTGGTTTGTTTTCCTTATCTGCAAAAGGAAAAATTATTTCATTAAACACAACATGTCTGGATATAAATAATTTACCACTGTTGCTAAGACATTTATAGCCTTTTTGATTATTAGCATAGCCTAAGTACATGGAGCAGACTTGAGACTTAGTTTGTGAGTATTGTAGGGTCTAAGACAGGGGAAGCATAAGCAGCCAAATGCCTTTAGACTTTTACAATCTGGTTTTATATTGAACAGCAATTCTGTTGGACTTTTATGCTTTAATACCTTGGTTGGAAACCTATTAATTAGATATACTGATGTTGCAAATGCATTTGGCCAGAATTTAATAGGCATAGACCCCTATGCTAGTAAAGTCAGACCAGTCTCAACAATATGTCTGTGCTTTCTTTCAACTACATCATTCTGTTCTGAATTGTGTGGGCAAGTAGTCCTGTGTATAATTCCTTTCTTTTGAAAGTAGTCTTTTAAGCTTTTAAATTTTGCACCTTCATCTGTTTGAATAATCTTTAAGCTATTCTTTGTCTGATTTTCTGCCAGTGTGATAAACTGAATCACTGCATTATGAGTTTCTGATTTTGTTTTGAGAAATTATACCAGGTAAATCTGGAGTAAGCATCAACAAATGACAGGTAATATTTGAAACCATGGTCTGTATCTACTGGGGAAGGCCCCATAGTTCTGCAGTAACAAGTTCAAGGGGTTAAGTGTAATTGGTAAGAGAATCAGTAAAAGGTAGTTTGTGACTCTTGCCAAGTTGACGGTGTGTGCAAACATAAGGGGTAGATAAATTTTTAAAAGAAATTCCATTATCTCTTAATATTTGTTTTACAATACTAACACTGGGGTGACCCAATTTACAATGCCATAGATCAAATACATTTCTACTGCTATCAGCTACAGATTCAATGTTATTGCACCACTTTTCTTTAACATATCTATCTCTTGCCCTGTTAGAGGTGAATTTGTATAGCCCATTGTCCATTTTACCCTGTAATAACACATCTTGGCTTAGTAAGTCTTTAACTAAACAGAATTTAGGGTGAAACTCAAAGTATACATTGTTGTCATTATAAAACTATGAAACACTTAGCAAGTTCTTTTTAATCTTAGGAACTCTTAATAGATTATTAAGGTAGAGTTATCTCTTACCTTTAATACTGCCATTACCAACATGAGATATACTTATAGCTTCACCATCTTCCTTATGAACAGTTTGCATACCTGTGTAGTCTCTATTGCCAAGATTGAGATTCTGTATATTATTGGTGATGTGGTTTGTAGCTCCTGAGTCTGGGTACCACTCTTCTCCACTAAGTCGATCTGATCTGGTAAGATTGTTTAAGTCACTTTGTTGATTTCTTGAACTCTCTGATTGACTTCTTGATTATTGTAGTTGAGCAGTGTTCACATTTGGATTGAAGTTTCTTTGATTATTTTGATGTTGTTGATTCACATTGAATTCTGAATTGAATCTGAAATAACATCTGCTGGCAATATGACCTGTTTTTTCACAAATTTGACACCCCACTCTATTATTATTATTCCATCTTTCTCCTCTGCCTCTACCTCTCTGATTTTGATTTCCTCTTTGATTTTGATTTCCTCTTGAATTTTTTCTTTCTTGATTTTCTTGATTTCTGCCTTTGAATGCATAGTTGATAGAGTATTATGTTTTATTTGTTTTTCTTTGCTCCACTCTTCCTTCATGTGCAAGCAATGTGGAGTAAACATACTGTAGATTTGGTAAGGCCTCTTTTGATGATATTATTGCAACAACTGATTCATAATTTTGATCTAAACCATTCAAAATGGTTAAGATCTGCTCAGTTTCAGATATTTTGTGGTTTGCAGTATCAAGAAGATCACAATATGACTTTATCTTTGATATGTAGTTCCTCATTGACAGATTGTCTTTTCTGAGATTTTGAAGTTGTCTTTTATAGTGCATGATACTAGCTACTGATTGCGAATTGAAAATCTGTTTTCCTATAAGAATATAGATATCACCGAAGCAGGTTTAATACCCAGAGAAGCCCACGAAGCTGCTAGGCCCTAATTCATTTTAAATTGTTGTAATAGCCGATTGTGCTTATAAATAGCAGTGTGTTATGTACTAATTTGTATTATCAAAGCATTCGATAATAAAATTACAACATTTCTTTCAGCCTTCATGCAGTATTCTGGTGTTCCTACCCTTGGATAGTACACTATCTCAAATGCCTCTCCTCTTGATGCTAGCTTCATCGCCTCTATCGCCGATTCCTTCTTCATCCTCCCACTGCTAATTCTATTCAACACACTATCGTTATTTTAATTGAAAAACATAAAAGGAATTTTCAGGAGTTTTGGCCCTTCCTTCTTCCTGATACCTACATGAATCGATCTCTTCATTCTCCTTCCTCAAAAACACAATCCCATCCCCAACTGCAAGCTTCTTTGCAGAAAACTGCTCCAACCGATAGATAATGCCGATGATAATGCTTATGATAATGCTTACGTGAAATTGTCTCCATTTTGAAACAAAATATCTATTTCTTTCCATGCACGTCTATGCAAGAAATGTACTTTCCTAGATGGCCTTTTTTATCTTTCAACTCTGGAAATATTTCACTAACACATTCGAGATGCAAGTTTAAGTGACATGTTTTGTCTTTTGTGTTGGACTGAGACAAAGTCTCTGCGAAAGAAACAGCGGTGAATTCATGATCTGGTGAATCATCATTATCCTTCATGATTTCCTCCTCTATCAAAGGATCAACTTTACCAGGCTCTAGTTTGGTAGGGAAAAAGGCCAATCTTAGCGAAAACTTCATCGGTTTCGGGATCTGCCATCAACTTTAAAGATTTTACACGACAAAGCATATTAGGTGGAGGAGGTGGATTAATCATCCTCTCTGTATTATTAAGGGAATATTGAGCATGTTCTGCATGGTCTTGTGGAAAGTAGTACACTATAGACTTTGTTAGTTGCTGGCATTCTCGTTTTAAGACCAGCACAAGTAGTGTACCATAACTCTGAGTCTACACACCTTCCTGAATCCTTAATCTTTTTCGAAATATCAATGCCAAATAGTTGTGGCCCTTTAGGTTCAGGTACTTCATCATCCATTCTGCTGCTTCTCTTTTTCAAAATTCAAATATAATCTTTCTTGTCAGCAATGTCATAATTCTAAACTGAATTTGTATCAATAAAAAATATATAAATATCAATTTAACATGATAACTGCAAAAATATACAAAGTTTTACTTCTACGAGAGGCAACTGCTCTACTAATATTGCAATCTATTTTGTCGTTTAGATATGCAAAGTTATAGAAATTTATGCTACAAAATATTAATTAATTGATACCAGCTAGAAAACTTCACTTTGTAAGGTGAAAAAACAACAAATGAAAAACTCGAATACAGTGATTGCACTTCACAGAGTATCAAATAATCGATCTTTAAATTTGCATAGATCATTAAAACATAGATCAATATTTAAAAAAAGCATTTCTTGCAGATAACAACTTTTGAGGACATTATAGTTAATACACTAAACTGAAATTATCAAATTTAAACATCAAGTTAAAAATGGAAAAGAAGATAATCGAGCACGCAGTCTATCAATGCAGGAAAACAAAAGGAACTAGAAAAATACCAGCTAAAGGAATTTATGCTACATAATATTAATTAATTGATATACCAGCTGCAAAACTTCACTTTGTTAGGTGAAAAAACACAAATGAAAAACTCGAATACAGTGATGACGCAACGGCAAATAACAAAATGGATGAAACGGTGAAAGTAGCAATCGATGGACTGAAAATACCGAATGCCCAAATCCGTTGATCTCGAAGATACCGGATTCTAGCTATCTCTAACACGTTGATCGCGCACGATACCGTGTTAAAAGATCTACGATTCTTCGAACGTTGATCTTGCGCACAAGATACCGTGAATCGGCGTCAACAATCGTTGATTCGAGCGCACTCGAATGCCGAAGGTGGAGATAGGAGATAACACTCAACTACCAATTTCAAAGAGGCACAAAGCACTCAAACAAAGTTTTATTCAAAATCAACCAAGTTTACAGATGACCAACACATTCCTATTTATAGGGTTACAACTCACACGACTCAACCTACTCATGACCTAACTCATTACAACACACACGACTTAGCTCATGCACGACCTAACACATATACACGACTTAACCTCAACAACCTAAATCAAACGACATAAGATATTACAACAACATACGACTCAATATGTACAAGTACAACATATGAGTTACACCACTCACGACCCAACAATAACGACCTATCACTTCAGCGGCTTAAATGAACTGAACGACTTAAGGAAATGCGGCAGTGAGCGACTTAATCATTGAGCAACCTAAGAAACCCCTCCAGGAGCGACTTAAGGAGACTCGCGACTTAAAGGATAACATAGCTTCAGTAGTCTTGCGGCATACGAATCAGCGACCTATAATCAAGGCGACTTAAGCTTCAGCGGCATAAGGAATGAGCGGCATAACATATTGTGCGACCTAACCACTTCACGCTACCTAACCATGGAGCGACCTTAACAGTAAGCGCCTTAAGAGACATAAGGAAAGTGGCCTTGTTATCTTACAGGGTAGGTCGTTGAGCGACATAGGTGGAACGACCTAGGCTTCATCATCAAGAGCGACTTAAAATACACAGCGCGACCTACTGGCATTCACGACCTAAGAAATGTAGCGACCTAACTTCATGGCTCATCTGTCTTGTTAGCTCGCAGGCGACCTAAAGCTGCAGTAGTTCGCGACCTAACTTGTTGACTTAGCTCGTTAGGTCATAACTCAGTAGGTCGTAGCGACCTAAGATAAGGTGGCTTCCTGCTAGGTCGTTGGCGACCTAAGGCATATGACTCAGCAAAGTTTATTACATCCCTTTGTATCTCGTTAGCTCGTAATTTATTAGGTCGTTTGTGACCTAAGATTCACGACTTATGGGATTTCATGAATTCTGGAGCAACTTCGATCTCGTGACCTTGGTGCGCTGCATCATACTCCCCCGGTTGACAGAAATTCGTCCTCGAATTTACAGTTTCTTCTTCTTCGACCAGCTTATTCTCGTGAAACGGCACCAAGTGTTTGACATTGACAATGTTAGCAATAGGACAATGTTCCGGCAAACTCAAGTTATAAACATTCTCATTAATTCCCTTCACGACTTCTAAATGACCATTCCTTCTAGCTTCTAGCTTGTTGTAAATTCCAAAAAGAAATCGATCATTGGTAAACACTGCATACATAAAATCTCCTTCCTTGCATTCAATGCTTCGTCGCTTAATATTTGCTGATTGCTTATATTTCTCAGTAGCCTTAAGCAATCGTTTCTGTACAACTTTGTGACATTCTTGCGACTTATTCACAAATTCACTAGCCCGTTTAATCACCCCTCTCTGCGGTGGCACTGTTGATAAATCTAACGGTCCTTTAGGAATCGTTGAATAAACAATCTGGAATGGACTGAACCCGATGCTACGATGAACTGCGTAGTTGTGTGCAAACTCAGCTATACATAACTTCGAATCCCAACTTTTCAAATTATCATCCACGAGGCATCGCAATAGATTACCTAGGAGTCTGTTCACAACTTTAGTTGGTCCGTCCGTCTGTGGGTGATAAGCATTGTTAGCTTTCAACTTAGTCCCAACCATTTTCCATAGACTCATCCAAAAATGGCTCAGAAAACGAGTATCTCTCTCTGAAACAATAGATTCAGGTGACCCATGAAGTCTATCGATCTCTCTGAAGTATGATTGAACGACATTAACGGCCTTTGTAGTCTTCTTATAGATAATGAAATGAACCAATTCTGAAAACCGGTCAACCATCACATAAATAGAATCATTGCCATGTTGCATTCGCGGCAGTTCCAAAACAAAATCCACACTAACATCCTCCCGTAATTTAGCATGTATATGCAACGGCAAACATAAACCTGCATTTGTCGTGGTCTTCTTTGAAACTTGTCGATTATGGCTCTTCTGAACAAACCTTTCAACTTCCTTCCTCAGTGACGACCCAAAATAAGACTTTGAGATTAGCTGCATGGTACGATCACGGCCCATGATTTTATCTCCATGCAAGTCTTTGATGATTTTCATTTGCTGACTGCAATCAGGAGTATACGACTGCCTTCCTTCGAACAGAAACCCAATAACCAGTCTTCTCAACTCTTCCTGCACTATTGGACACATATGATAACGTGGTCTAAGCAGTACAATGGCATCTGGCACTTGATCAACATGATGTTGTATGTCCCTCAGTGGAGGTACTTCCTTGGGCAACTCTGCAGGGAGTACATCTTCGAATTCATTTACCACTGGCTCATCCTCCTCAGGAGTCTCGAGATCTTTACTGGTTTCATTCCTATTCAACATAAACACTTCCTCACTATCCTCCACCTTGTTAACAAACTCTTTTGTAGACAATAGACTAGTCGAATCCTCCTTCTTCACTGATAAATTACCCCCTTCATCTTCTGACACATTTCCTTCATCCTCATCAAACCTCGCTGGTTGTGAATTTTCAACTTCACGTTCATCATGCTTTGTCGGTTGAAAAACATCAACTTCATGTTTATCAAATTTCGGTGGTTGAGAACAATCGACTTCATCTTCCACTTCAACACTACCTTTCACTTCTTCAACAAATTCCTTCGAAGATATTAAATTAGTTGCTTCCACCTTCTTCTCTGGCTTGCAGTCACTTTGTTCACGCTTCTTAGGAACTAAGGTAATTTTGGTTCCTTCGAACATGAAACTGTAGCTGTTGGCGTGACTATTATGTTGTACAGCTCGATCATACTGCCATGGTCTTCCTAATAGTAGATGACATACATCCATATTGACAACATCACACCATATATCATCTTTGTACTTTTTCCCCATAGAAAATGTAACCAATGTTCGTCTTCCCACCGTCACTTCTTCCCCTTCCTTTATCCATGCCAGTTTAAACGGTCTAGGGTGTTTTTCAGTCTTCAACCCCAACTTCATAACGGCTTCTTCAGAAATAAGGTTATCGCAACTTTCCGAATCAATAACGAATTTACAAACCTTTCCCAAGATAGTACAGGTAGACTAAAAAATATTGTTCCTTAGCCAAATAGAATCATTCTCATGCTTTGGCAAATTACACCCTTCGTCTCTATAACCACGTATGTTTCTATGATCATGCAGATCCCTTCTACTCAATCTTTTGACATAACGACATGGTTCATTGTCAAACTCACATGGAGTTCTTCTCTCCTCATCTCTGTAACCATGATGATCTCGTCTCATTGAAATTGATGATTCTCTTTTATCTTGATAAGATTGTGGTGACACCCTCCTTGCTTCTGTAACCGATGGCGAAACTCTGTTTCCTCCATGGTTCAAGACTGGTGACCTTCCTCTTTGACTTTGATTCAAATCCATCATCAACTTCTCCAACTTTCCAAAACCTTTATTGAACTTCTCTTCGAGGTTATCACTAATTCATTGCTCTATTGCCTTAACATCTTCTCTTCTATACACATCGGCAATATTCTGATGATGATTACCTCTTCTCGGATGCATTGTTGAATCGAACAATCTCCAACTAACTTTAACTTGGATTCAACTTAACTTCAACACTTTAACTCGACCTTGATCTACAAAGTGATGCACGGCTTCAACTAGCTCTCGGATCTAACACTGATTGGCTCGATTGAAATTGAACAAACACTTCTCTTTGCTCCAACAGGCTCGTCTTAGTTATGATTGGCTAAGTCTGGCTCTGATACCAAATGACGCAGCGGCAAATAACAAAATGGATGAAACGGTGAAAGTAGCAATCGATGGACTGAAAATACCGAATGCCCAAATCCGTTGATCTCGAAGATACCAGATTCTAGCTATCTCTAACACGTTGATCGCGCACGATACCGTGTTAAAAGATCTACGATTCTTCGAACGTTGATCTTGCGCACAAGATACTGTGAATCGGCTTCAACAATCGTTGATTCGAGCGCACTCGAATACCGAAGGTGGAGATAGGAGATAACACTCAACTACCAATTTCAAAGAGGCACAAAGCACTCAAACAAAGTTTTATTCAAAATCAACCAAGTTTACAGATGACCAACACATCCCTATTTATAGGGTTACAACTCACACGACTCAACCTACTCACGACCTAACTCATTACAACACACACGACTTAGCTCATGCACGACCTAACACATATACACGACTTAACCTCAACAACCTAAATCAAACGACATAAGATATTACAACAACATACGACTCAATATGTACAAGTACAACAGATACAACATACGAGTTACACCACTCACGACCCAACAATAACGACCTATCACTTCAGCGGCTTAAATGAACTGAACGACTTAAGGAAATGCGGCAGTAAGCGACTTAATCATTGAGCGACCTAAGAAACCCATCCAGGAGCGACTTAAGGAGACTCGCGACTTAAAGGATAGCATAGCTTCAGTAGTCTTGCGGCATACGAATCAGCGACCTATAATCAAGGCGACTTAAGCTTCAGCGGCATAAGGAATGAGCGGCATAACATATTGTGCGACCTAACCACTTCACGCAACCTAACCATGGAGCGACCTTAACAGTAAGCGCCTTAAGCGACATAAGGAAAGTGGCCTTGTTATCTTACATGGTAGGTCGTTGAGCGACATAGGTGGAACGACCTAGGCTTCATCATCAAGAGAGACTTAAGATACACAGCAGCGACCTACTGGCATTCACGACCTAAGAAATGTAGCGACCTAACTTCATGGCTCCTTTGTCTCGTTAGCTCGCAGGCGACCTAAAGCTGCAGTAGTTCACGACCTAACTTGTTGACTTAGCTCGTTAGGTCATAACTCAGTAGGTCGTAGCGACCTAAGATAAGGTGGCTTCCTGCTAGGTCGTTGGCGACCTAAGGCATATGACTCAGCACAGTTTATTACATCCCTTTGTATCTCGTTAGCTCGTAATTTATTAGGTCGTTTGTGACCTAAGATTCACGACTTATGGGATTTCATGAATTCTGGAGCAGCTTCGATCTCGTGACCTTGGTGCGCTACATCAAGTGAATTCACTTAACAAAGAATCAATCTTTAAAGACCGTTAAAATATAAATCTATATTTAGACAAGCATTTCTTGCAAATAGCAACTTTTGAGGACATCAGAATTAACATACCAAACTGAAAATTTTAAACTTAAAGATCAAGTTAAAATGGATAAGAAGATAATCGAGCACACAGTCTATAATTGCAAGAATACAAAAAGAATTAGAAAACTGCCTGTTAATTAACAAGAAAGAAATATGTGATGGGGTACTTCTGCTTTCCTTTTTTATACAACCAAGTAGAACTGTATTAGGGCACAGGCATACTCCAATAGCCTCGTTATGGGGGAGAGGAAAAAAATGAAAAGTTCTTTAAACCAAAAAGCCTGAAAAAGGGATACCGTATGTGATGGGTTCAGTTTTCTCTTCCTTTGTATGCGCGATGATCTGAGCTTTCAATTCGTTTTTATATATCTGTTTAAGTGTTTATACGTTAATATATATATAAAAAAATTCACTAAGATAACAAAAATAGAATGTGAGTTTAATAATTCAAATAATAAAAAATAAATTGCCCGATTTTTCATTAAAACAAACTACTACATTTTAAATTCAAATGGATGAAGGAAAAAACAACGTAAAAATACCCATGACGATTACGAAATAGAGTTAAGTGGTACATCATAAATCTTTGCACTTTCTCATCCGAAAATGTTTTTACCACATTCAAGTTTGTGGAATTTTCATGAAAAATCTAAACAATCTTCAACCGCTGAACATGTATAATAGCTGACAATATATAAAAACAACGTCGTATGACGTTGTTAAAACGGTTCGTCTGAACGAACGACCGTCCACCGACACGCCTGCTCGAGCTGTCATGCTCGGTTTTTCTACCATATTAGGGCTGAACGGGTGTAGTGTTACCGACCACCCAATTGGAGTACAGATCTGTTTTGGCAGCAGTGAAAGACCGAGCTGGTGGAGTAGGAGGTATCAGATATTTGCAAGTGTTCTTTCCTATGCAGCCTCCAAATTGCTCATCCAACTCTATGAATTTGATCAGGGAATTCTTTTTGAACTTCCTATATTTTCTTGCAGTGGCATTCCACCACTCCTCGGAGCCGTCCAACTGATATTTTTCTTGATCTCACATCTCTCCTTCTATCTGCAGAAATCTGTCACAATCGGTCCAAGAGCACTTTAGGTTATCCCATTTGTTCTTCATTTGGGTGTGTCCCCAGTCCAGGCTCAACTTGTCATTAAATGAGGATGCCACGAACGTATAAAACTCGCCGACTGAACTCCTTCTGTCCTATAGAAAGTCAACGCAAAGGTCTATGAATACCTCTCCCCTTTCGGTTGTCCATAAAGCAATGGGCCGGGAGGAAGCAGAAGCAGTAGCAGAACCAGAAGAGTGACCGTATTGAAAATTGGAAAATGCCAAAATAGGAAAAAATTCCAAGAAAAATATATGTAAAGATAGAAAAAATAAACATAATAAAGAGAAAAATGCATGAATGGATGCATGAAAAAACTGAGAAAAGGGAGGAATATGGGCTATTTTTTATGCTAGTTGGGGAGATATGGTGAAACTGATTGATTTGTAAGGGAGGATGGAGTCGAAATGAGTCGGCCGTTGGGGTGAAAAGTCACGATGCGTAGCATCAGACGCGAATGTATCCTTTGGCTCTAACTAGCTCAACATTCCATTTGGGGGATTTAGAACGTTGAGGTGTCCAACGCATCAGAAGCGTCCCCAATGTTAAGGTGCCAAATTTGGCTGCGAACGGTACCTAATAGTAAAGCAACGCATTCTACGTACACTTCATAACTTTGTTTTTCACCTACATAGAATAATCAAAGTTACGAATCTAGACGAGACAGAATTTCTGGTTTTTTCCTTAGCCATAGGGGAAAGCTCCTCTCCTCTCCAAAATTCAACAAAACTTCCCCAAAACAAAAATCTAGATAGGCCACCAAACCCAAACTCTCATATCAGATCTCCATCTCAAGGAGGTTGGAAAGCCGTTGATGGACGTTGGAAACGCCATTGATATACATTTCAACGGCGTCCAACGTCTACCAACGGACCCAACGCCCATATACCAACGTCTTCCAACGTTTAGGTTGTCCACGTGGAAGAAGATGTTGACCAAATAGACATTGGAAAGACGTTGGAAGATCCGATGGAGGACGTTGTAAGACGTTGGAATAAATGTGCCAGTAAACCGTTGGTGGATGTTGGAAATCTGGGTGTTTTTTTACAGAACCAACAATGCATGCTTCCAGCCACCTCCAACATCGTATATCTCATAAAAGCTTAATTTCGAGCACATATACAACAGCATATCTCACATATAATCAATCATAATAGTAAATCCAAGTAATAAGCATATATACTAATCAATATACACAATACAAATCAATATAAACAACATAAACCATCCAACATCAACATCCAACAAAACGTCCAATCCAACAATATCCAAACTACTACGTCAACATCTCAAAAATCACATCCAAACCAACATCCAAAACATCAGAATGTATCAAATCCTCACACTCTCCAAATATACATGTCCATAGCAAAACAAAACAAATCATACCTGAAATCACTCTCCTCTAGAACCACCAGAAGACGGAAACCGGCCGTATTGCTCCATAAACTCCGTAAGACGCCTATTCAGCTCCTCCGTCTTGGCTTCGGTGCGGATATTGCGTTCCTCGAGCGCGGCGACCTGGGCTCTGAGCTGTGCAATCTCCTCCTTATCTTGAGCCCTTTGATACTCAATCTGAGCCGTCTTAGCCTGTAAATAAATTTTAAATTATCAGTGTTTAATAATTGTAATTCGTGTTTACTATAATCCATCACAATGTGCAACAGTTGGTTCATAATAATTATTTTAAAATTTAAGTTAAAGTTATTACCGATTGATTCCCAAAACCTTAGAGTCTGCCATGTGCCGCTGGATCCATGACAGACTCAAAAATAGCGTCCTCCTCATCGGCGGTCAACTCGTCGCGCCCAGAGCCCTCGAGAATGGAAGTCCGTGCTTGCTGAAACTTTTGCTGTTATGCAAAATAAGTTGAATTTAGATAACATTATTTTAATTAACTTATATAAGTGTTAAGTCATTATGTTACTTACATATGCGGACTACGCTTTGGCATCGTGATCCCAGGAGTATGAAACAGTGCCTGCTTCGTCGACCTGGCTCAATGCATGAGTATGCGTGAAAACATCCCAGTAACTCACAGAAGCACCACCACGCTATCTCTCCTGAAATATGTCCATATACATATATATTATATATATATTGTTACATTATCTACAACTTAGAACTTAAAATCTTTAAATTATTATCGTAATTAATAAATATACCAAGTCCTCTCGGTGATGCTAAAATGACTTGGAACCACCACGATGTGTGACAGGGTTCTTGCTCCTATTGGCTGAGTTCCTCTCCGACTGCCTCTGTAAATTTAATTTAAAAACAAAAATTGTTTAACATTTCTAGTTAGTATTTGCGTAGAAGAATTTAAATTAAACATGTGATAAATTTACCTGAGACTCCTCGTTTCCCCACCATGTCACAAAATCATCCCACACAGCTGCGCTCATCCACTGAGGCTTTTTTTCCGCTGTTTTTAAGCTGTTTACTGTTTCCCGGTAGTTCTTTGTGACTTTGCTGCACCAGTGGCGATATACGACTGAAATATCAACGTCCTGAAGGTCCACTTCCGCCTGCACGTTTGACAAAATAAGAGTTATACAGCTTTTTTAAATAATGTAAACATGAATTGATATAACATGTTCCTAATATATAAAGTGACATACCAAAAAATCCTGCCAAATAGTCTCTTTAACATTATCTGGAATCAATGTCCACTTAGGCTAACATTCGGTCATACGACCCATGTACGCCCGTCGAGATATAAATAGAACTACTTGAGTCAGCTCCAAAGAGAAACCACCGTGTTTAAACAAAGAAAAAACATTTAATATTTCATGACTACTATATATTTTCAGAGTAGATTGTACGAAAATGAAATTTAATTTTGAAATTTAATACTTACCTTTGATCTGCTTTTGGCTTTAGCCACACCACAGGACGCCGTAGCTCCTGTGATGGACCACCGCCATCACCACCGTCCGGACGAGCATGCCCTCTTTGTGAGGAAGAGGGAGACCCAGAATGTCCACCGGTACGTCTACGTGACGACATACCTATATAATACATGTTACAAACAAACATTATAACATAAAATAAAATGACTATATGTAAAACATACAGTATGGCGTAACATAAAAACGAGATGTGATACATATCATATATTAGCATACCATTTCATTTTTAATGAAACAGGATAATGTTTAAAAAAAATAAGGTGTGACAATTATAGGCCATGACGAATATTTAGTACCAAACTGAGAAAATGGTGAAAATCCATCCGTACATAAACCAAGTCGAACATTACGACTCTCGGATGCAAAATCAGGATATTTGTGGTCAAAATGCTTCCATGCTTCACTATCAGCTGGGTGTGTTAACGTACCTTCTTCCCGTGTTCTAACACTATGCCATCTCATATGTTGCGCGGTTACAGAAGATGCATATAACCTTTGAAGTCTAGGAGTAATTGGTAAATAATGCATACGTTTATACGGGACTTCCTTTCCTTTTTTCTTTCTTGATTTGTACCTTTCCTGATTACATATTTTACAATTTCTAAGGTTGATATCTTCTTTCCAAAATAGCATGCAACCATTTAGACATGTATCTATTTTATGATACGGTAAACCAAAAGCTGACATCATTTTTTTTACTTTATAATGATTTTCGCACATTAAATTATTAGGAGGCATATGCCGTTTCGCAGCTTGTACAACAGCTATAAATCCAGCTTCTGTGAAGTTGTATTTAGATTTCATCGCAATGTATTCAGCAGTTACTGATAATTGGGTTCCGCTTGTGCAGCCTTCCCAAAGGGGTTTCTTTGCGGCATCTAATAAATCATATTTTTTTTGCCCCAATATTTGGTTCTTCTTCAGCATTACCATCGTCATCAATTAATTAAGGAACAGGAAACATTGACCGTGAAGCATCTTCAACCATATGTTCTACGAGATTCGTCGTATCAATTTCAGTACACACTACCTCCTCAGCTTGTACATGATTAGATGCTAACGGTTCTCCATGACGATCCCAAACCAAATAGTTTGGCACGAAACCGTATTGACGCAAATGAACTCTAACCATTTCTGGTATCAAATGCTTTAACATTTTACATTTAGTACATGGACAACGGATTTCTTCGTCGTTTCTGTTATTACTTAAAGCGAAATCAATAAATACGCGAACACCGTTATTAAACTGTTCACTTATTGAGCCTCCATTTTCGACCCTTCTTTTTTTGTGCATCCAGCTTCGATCAGTAAAATAATTGTCCATTTACCTACGTATATAATTAAAAAGTACGATATAAATTTAAAAAATTGACATTTTATTAAAACAATATTATTGGTGAATTTTATATTAATAGATCATTGACACTTTGTCGATGGGTCATCCTACCTCCCATTACAAATACAATAACGTAATTAAATCGCGTAAATCATTTCAATTTAAACGATTCAACAAAATATCGGCAGCACTTCGCTTTAGTTCCCTGAATAGTACACATTTGCGTGTACACAGGGAACATAAAGGAAGCGCTGTCGAAATTCTATGAACCATTTAAAATGAAATGTTTTACGAGATTTAATTACGTTATTGTGTTCGTAACTTGTCCAATACAGGGACAAATCCAACAAATATTGTATACGATGAATATAGATGTCTGTTCTGTTAAAAAACGAATATCCACATAACGATCATATACAATACTTATCAGATGGGGCCGAAAGACACTCTAAGGGTTTCATTAATATAAAATATCATTTTTGAAATTTTCTAAAATACATAAACTAATTGTATGCTCACTAACAACTAACGTTTCCAAACAAACCTAAAACTAATTGTATGCACATTATTCTATTGTTAACACAAACTTAAATATATATAATCTTGCAATACATAAGTTAATAACATAAATTATGCCTCAATAAACTAGATTATACATACAATAAGGCAATACAAACATTTAATACACTAATTTAACAAATTTAATTAAATATAGGGATTAGGGTTTATACCTTTTCTTTAGAGATTAGGAAGTTAGAGAGGACGAGAGGGAGGCTTGGAGTCGGAGGACGAGCCGTTGATCGTTGGAGCAGCGGGGGGAGGGGGGGTCAGAATCGGAGCAAATTTGGGAATTGGGGGAGGGGGAATGTTTCAGCCGAATGGTGAAGAAGAAGTTGGGCTTCTGTTTTGCTCGCGGATTTCCAACGTCATTCAACGGCCGCCAACGTCTACCAACGTCTAGCAACGCCAACGTCTACCAACGTCCTACAGTTTTTAACTAATAAAATATACGAGAAAACACTGGACGTTGAAAGACATTGGTCAATGACGTTGGAGGCCGTTGCAAGGCTCCGTTGGAATACACTGTGTGTCTTGTAGTGGATAACCCTAGCCGCATACTTTCATATCTCTAATACCTCCTTTCAAAGTTATCTAGGGTTTTCGTTTCCCTCTTTTCTTCCGCCGTCATCCTCAATTTTCAATTCAGTCTTCAATTTATTGAAATTTCTGGATGAAAGCGGCTTCGTGAGGATATCTTCTTTTTGATAAATCGTTGGAACATGATTTACTTCATGTTTTCCCTTTAGAATCTGTTCGCGTACAAAATACAGATCGATTTCGATGTGTTTTGTACGCGAATGGAGGACTGGGTTAGCGGGGAGTGATATGGTGCTGAGATTGTCACACCAAATAGTGGGCTTTCTTGAAGATCTGATTTCGAGTTCGTTTAACAAGGATTCGATCCACATGACTTCCGCTGTGGTGCTTGCTACAGATCTGTACTCTACTTCAGTGCTGGAACGAGAAACGGTGGGTTGCTTTTTCGAGCACCAGGATATGGGATTCGTCCCCAGGTAAATACAGTACCCATATGTCGATCTTCGATCATCTGGGTCTGTGGCCCAGTTCGCATCAGAGTAAGCTTGAATATTTAACTCTTTGGATGATTTTAGAAGTAATCCATGATTTTGTGTACTCTTTAGATATCTCATTATGCGCTATACTACTTTCCAATGTTCGTTTAGGGGATTTTGCATGTATCGACATACCTTGTTTACACTGAAGCATATATCTGGTCTTGTTATGGTTGCATACTATAGTGCACCTACCACACTTCTGTACTGCTTGACATTGCTTATGCGTTCACCTTTTTCCTTTGGCAGTTGTAGATTACTGACCATTGGGGTTGGTAGAGGCTTGACTTGATGCATGTTTGCTTCGATAAGAATCTCTAATATATATTTCTTTTGGCTCCTAAGTAATTATGTTTCAGATTTTCTTGTGATTTCTATTCCTAAACAATAATTTAGATCTCCAAGATCTTTGGTTGAGAAGGTCTGATCCAGATGTTGAATGGTACTGTTGATCTCTTCATTATTGTTTTCTGTAATGATGATATCATCCACATATACAAGTATGTATATTGCTTTCTGTTCACATGATTTTATGTACAGTGAGTTGTCTGATCTTGTTAAATGATATCCTAGTTTGGTCAGTACTTGTTTAAGCTTGCCATACCATACTCTTGGTGCATGCTTGAGTCCGTAGATAGCTTTGTGAAGTTTACATACTAGTTCTGTTTCTTTTCCTTAAATATATCCTTTAGGCTGCTCCATGTAAACTTCTTCTTGTAGCTCACCATTTAGAAAGACATTGTTTACATCCAGTTGTCTTATTCTCCACTGTCTATATAAAGCTATGGTCAATATGATTCTTATTGTAGTTGGCTTTACAACTGGAGAAAATGTCTCATTGAAATCAAATCCATATTGCTGAGTATACCCTTTTGCAACTAATCTGGCTTTGTATCTTGATATAGTCCTATCTGAGTTCCTTTTGATTTTGTAAGTCCATTTGCATGCAATGATGTTTTTGTGATTATGTGGTGATACAGGACTCCAAGTTTGATTTCTTATTAAAGCATTGTATTCCTTATTCATAGTTTGTCTCCACTCCTTATGTTTGACTTCCTCTTCATATGTGTTTGGTTTAGACTGACTCATAGTTGCAGTATATATTTTTGGTTTGAAAATTCCACTTTTGGTTATAGTAATCATATGATGTTCTGTTCTGACAGGTATCTCTTCTTGATTTCTATTGGCCTGATTGGATGATTGAGAACATGATGACTGGTTTTCATCATGTTCTGAGTTTCCAATGGGGCTGGAGTTGCCTTGAATTGACTGGATGAAGTGGTCAGGAATGTCTGTAGCACTATGACCTGATCTAGTGTCAGATACTGTAAGTTGATGTCCAGATGTTCCTTGATCCTCCTTATCTTTCTCCTCTATGATCCAATTTGAATGTACAGGTATGGATGAGTTGATACTCTTGAATTATAAATATTTTGAGTTGGTTTGTTTTCCTTATCTGCAAAAGGAAAAATTCTTTCATTAAACACAACATGTCTGGATATAAATAATTTACCACTGTTGCTAAGACATTTATAGCCTTTTTGATTATTAGCATAGCCTAGAAAATTACATGGAGCAGACTTGAGACTTAGTTTGTGAGTATTGTAGGGTCTAAGACAGTGGAAGCATAAGCAGCCAAATGCCTTTAGACTTTTACAGTCTGGTTTTATATTGAACAGCAATTCTGTTGGACTTTTATGCTTTAATACCTTGGTTGGAAACCTGTTAATTAGATATACTGAGGTTGCAAATGCATTTGGCTAGAATTTCATAGGCATAGACCCCTGTGCTAGTAAAGTCAGACCAGTCTCAACAATATGTCTGTGCTTTCTTTCAACTACATCATTATGTTCTGAATTGTGTGTGTAACGACCCGCTATTTTGGACCATTCGCATCCACACATGTCGGACTTGAATAATTCAAAATACCGCATTGTTAATTTAAATTTGGCAAAACTGAGCATATACAGTAAATAAAATAATCACAGATCTCAGACACAGAGTAATAAATGCAGCGGAAATAAAAGAGATAGTAGTTCATGAAGCTACTATATAATGTATAAGTTACATCAGAGTTAGAACAGATACAACGGAAGAGTAATACGATACATCAGATACAAATCAGAATACATCACTGGAATCATCGAATACTGAAAGCAGAATAGATGGCTGGATCTTCAAGCAAGCTCCAACTTCAAAGGTGAGTCTCGAATACTGGTACACTCAGTCTGACCCGAGCGTAAAGCAAAACACAAAACACTCGAGTCAGGATTAACATTCTTAAATCAATAAATCCAACTCAAGCGAAATAGAAATTGAAATACAAGTAACTCAAAGGATGTTTGGAATAACCATCCTTTAAGGATCCGTTAAACTATCTACTATGTAGTAGTGTACGATAAGTAGATAATGTCTATCAGTAATATAAAGATATCAAAATAGTGTTAAGTCATGGCCCATTCCACTCTTAACACATTTTTATACCCAAGAGCATATACAAGACCGTAGTTTCCCCAAAACCGAAGTCACCAGAGGGCAATCCATATACTAAAGGTACAATACAAATCGTAGTGGTCGCGTATAGGGATACAAGTATGACAAGGCACAAGAGGCAATACCCAAGGTAGTGAAACTACCATTCGCCTGATCCGGACTGGTGAGAACGCATCGCCGCAGCGACTGCAACACCGCGAAACAACACTCCCAAAATCAAGGGTGCACCAATCGACAACAAGTAATGAGTAGTTCGAAGAAGTGTGTTCGCTTGAGGTAGCTGACCTCCATTGGCCCGGCACGGCTCCTGTTCTAGTCATTTCCAATTTGACACAAGTGTCAAGGCTATCCATTATCGTTCACTTTCTTCAGTCATCGCGTTCGTCAATCCAACCACTTCATTCTGGATCACACTCCGCGTATAGTTATTAAAGTGGTTTCGGTTTAGACAGTGAGTATGTCCCTAACTGATTCCGGTCTCTTTAATAACTTTCGTAATTATTACACCGATTGGTCGTTTAATAAATTTCAAAACCAAATCAATTTCAATTTCAAATAGAATTTGTAAATCAATATTTCATTTGTCTTCCTAAATCAATTACCATACTTTACGTTTCAAAACTTCCAAATTCATATTTTCAGAATCTTATAATTCAATTTCCATCTTTATTTAAACAATTCAAAATTTGATTTAAGTTCGAATATAAGTTTCATTTCGAAAACATTTAAATTAATTTAATTTAACATTCAAATCAATTTAAATTCATTTATCGATTTCATTCAATATTCATTAAGTAAGTTTGCCATTCAAAACAATTTCTATTAAATTTCCAATTCATTAAATCCATTTTTAAAATTTAGCTTCATTATATCAAAACTTATAAATTGAATTAAATTAAATTCATCAAATCAAATTCTTTAAATTTCAAGTCTTACATTAATTTCAATAAATCACATTTTATTTCTTGTTAAAGAAATTCAATTTCACTTATTTACTTACTTAAATAATTTTCCAAAACTTAATTAATAAAGAAACTCAATTTCAATTATTTACGAAGAAAAATTCACTTATTCAAAGTTCAATTTCACTTAATTCAATCTTATTTAATTATTAAATAATTCAAAACTTAATTATTTAAATAATTTCAAAACTTAATTATTAATAATTTCAAACTTAATTATTAATACTTTCAAACTTAATTTTTAAAATTCAAAACTTAATTCAATCGTTTCTCAAATTTAAAAACGTTCTTTCATCAATTACATTGTTAATATTTTGTTTCATATTATTAAATATTAACATTTTCCTTTCATAAAATTCAAATTCCAACCTCATTTCAAAACCATATTATTTATTTAAATAAAATCTTCATTTTATTTTTTAAAAAAACAAATCATTGACCAATCGGGTTTTATTTAATTCTCTATCCTAAGTCAAATTCATTTTGGGTATTTATCATTTCAACCCGATTCCAATTCAATTAAAAATCAAAGCATAGCAAAGGGAACTTGCAGTGTGATAACTGGGATGGTGTCAAAGTAAATAAACAAGCAATAACAACAAACAATAACAATCCAATAATCAATTTAAATAATCCCGAAATAATCATATTAATTCGCATTGTTATTTGTACGACTTAATATAATTATTTCTAGAATCTACACTATCATTTCATGTAGATTAAAGATTATTACATTACGGTTTTCACTTGTCATTCAATTTCAATTTTTTTTTACACTACAACAATTAATCCAATATACGTTCAATGGTTCAAAGTGTAATTATCACTATTTTACATGTCAATTAATTTAACAAATAAAAGGGGTCATATTCAACTAATCAAATTCAACATATATGTCAATTCAAATTTTAATTATCCTACGTCAAATTTACTTGCATAATATTTATCACTTTATACATTAACCATTTAACGTCCAATATAAACAATCAAACAATCAATATCAACCAAACTGAATTATCATTGTATAAATAACAGATAGTGGTGTCAGATGTCACAGGTGAACTGATACAGGTAATAACAGTGTAAATAACTAACAGCAGCATATTTCAATTGTCGTTTCAATTGAAATCAAATTTAATAAATAAAAGAACATTAATCGTGAGTGGTTGCTCACCTTCCGAGGCTAAAGAGATTGACAAAGAAAGAGTTACGAATTCCAAAGCAATGCTGGATGGACATGATTCGATGAAGAAAACAGGCACGACGGACAAAGCTAATAATGGAAAGTTGATGAGAATGATTAGAACCAGTAGATATAAATTGAACTAAATATATATATTATTTTCTAAAATCAATTTAAAACATGTATTTTAACTTCAAATATATATTTAATCCCATACTTATAAAATATATTTTGACATATCCGAGACTGCAATATAAACATTTATATATCAACTAGATATACTTTTATGACAACTTTTATTATAATGGCAACAAAAAAGAACTGACTGAGCATGCACAACAACCCCGGAAAAATAAACTTCCAAAAAGAATATGTATACTTAAAAATATCTAGTTTATCTTTAAACATTTTTTTTATATATCAATATAAGTGTGACCCATACCCTGTAGGCTGTACACCGAAGACATCGAATTATATAAATTATGGCAAATCCTATGCATAAGTATATCATATGGCAGAACAATGCAACTAAAATATTAAAACCCAACTAATTCAAACAAACTCAAAACATGAACTGACTTTATAAACAAATAACCTTGCTTTCCAAAAACAAAACATAATATATCTTTGAACTTACCAAACTCTGTACCTATGCAGACTAATCATCTTATAACCAAAATATACACCTATATATATCATAACTAATACAAACGTATAAAGCTCTGAATGTATACTCGTATATATATGCAGATATGTACTCACGCATTGTGGCAGGCTGTGAAGGCGGAAGTCGACGTAGGCGGAGGTCGGGGATGGGCGCGGAAGGAGATGGCGGCTGTCGCATTGTGGTGGCCGGTTTGCTCGTCGGTGGTGGAAGGACTGCCTAGAGGAACGACAGTTCTGGGTGGAGGCGGACGCAGGCTCGGGAAGAGAAGGGTTGAGGGACAGGAGGAGGACGCGGCTGTGGGTGAGCGAGTGGGGGTGGTGAGGCTGTCGTATGAGGAGGAGTGGGGTGTTCGGACGGTGTTTGCTAAGTGCTCGGGTGTTGGGTTTGAGGGAAGCGGGCTGGCGAATGGAAGGGAGAGGAGTGGGTTTCTCACGGCTGTCAGTTGGCCGGGGTGATGACGTGGGAAGTTGGAGAGGCAGAGGGTGCTCAACAAACACGGTGGCAATAAAAAGGGAGATGGACGAGCAATGATTCTTCGGTGATTGGTAGGCTGGTCTACATGGGTTCGCTGCGAGGATATGGGTTATAGGTGGAACGTTTGGCGCTAGCTGTTGGCGTGGGAAGTTTGCAGTGGCGTGAAGGGGAAAGGTGGTGGAAAATATATAAGGACGGTGGTGGAAAGGCTTGGGAAGAGGGAAGGCCAAACTTGGAGGCTGGTGTTTGGGTTTAGTTTTAAGAAATGGAGATAGAAGGAAGAAACCAGCTATGTGAATTGTAACCGGGAATGACAAAAGTTATATATGAACAGTTGTAAATATTAATGGTAGACGGCTATTCCTATACAAGTTTGACAACGAAAGGACAAGAACCCAAAAGGCATGAAACGGGTACCGATACGGTTGACCGTTTCACGGTTTTCAACGCGTATCGGATTCCGAAATATACAGATAAATACACTGTTGAGATCGGCACGACGAGACTGTCGAAATGGTACACAGATATCAGTGGTATGATCGAATTTTAAAATTTCAAATTTTCCTACCAGCGGAAAATGCAGCAAAAACGCAGAAAAATAAGATCGACGGAGCTAAAGAAGTCCGTATTTAGAAAAACGAAAAATGACTACTCGCTCAGAAGATGGTTTAGAATTTTTCTATGTAAAAATATTTAGGTTTCGAAAACGTTTTATTTTCATCGCTTTTTAACTGATTAAATTGAAGTAAATTTACGCGCGAAATAAACTTTCATATTTTCGGACGAAAATTTATCAGTTGCTATGTTTGACTAGACGCATTCCAAATACAAATTTTTAATTTCAAAATTTTATCGTTTACTGTTTCACAAAAATTCAGTTAATCATATTATAAAAGCGGTTAAAATTTACGGGTCGTTACAGTGTGGGCAAGTGGTCCTGTGTATAATTCCTTTCTTTTGAAAGTAGTCTTTTAAACTTTTAAATTCTGCACCTCCATCTGTTTGAATAATCTTTAAGCTATTCTTTGTTTGATTTTCTGCCAGTGTGATAAACTGAATCACTGCATTATGAGTTTCTGATTTTGTTTTGAAAAAATATATCCAGGTAAATCTGGAGTAAGCATCAACAAATGACAGGTAATATTTGAAACCATGGTCTGTATCTACTGGGGAAGGCCCTCATAGATCTGCAGTAACAAGTTCAAGGGGTGAAGTGTAATTGGTAAGAGAATCAGTAAAAGGTAGTTTGTCACTCTTGCCAAGTTGACGGTGTGTGCAAACATAAGGGGTAGATAAATTTTTAAAAGAAATTCCATTATCTCTTAATATTTGTTTTACAATACTAACACTGGGGTGACCCAATTTACAATGCCATAGATCAAATACATTTCTACTGCTATCAGCTACAGATTCAATGTTATTGCACCACTTTTCTTTAACATATCTATCTCTTGCCCCGTTAGAGGTGAATTTGTATAGCCCATTGTCCATTTTACCCTGTAATAACACATCTTGGCTTAGTAAGTCTTTAACTAAACAGAATTTAGGGTGAAACTCAAAGTATACATTGTTGTCATTAGCAAACTGTGAAACACTTAGCAAGTTCTTTTTAATCTTAGGAACTCTTAATAGATTATTAAGGTAGAGTTATATCTTACCTTTAATACTGCCATTACCAACATGAGATATACTTATAGCTTCAGCATCTTCCATATGAACAGTTTGCATACCTGTGTAGTCTCTATTGCCAAGATTGAGATTCTGTATATTATTGGTGATGTGGTTTGTAGCTCCTGAGTCTGGGTACCACTCTTCTCCACTTAGTCCATCTGATCTGGTAAGATTGTCTAAGTCACTTTGTTGATTTCTTGAACTCTCTGATTGACTTCTTGATTATTGTAGTTGAGCAGTGTTCACATTTAGATTGAAGTTTCTTTGATTATTTTGATGTTGTTGATTCACATTGAATTCTGAATTGAATCTGAAATAACATCTGCTGGCAATATGACCTGTTTTTTCACAAATTTGACACCCCACTCTATTATTATTATTATTCCATCTTCCTCCTCTGCCTCTGCCTCTCTGATGATTTCCTCTTTGATTTTGATTTCCTCTTGAATTTTGTCTTTCTTGATTTTCTTGATTTCTGCCTTTGAATGCATAGTTGATAGAGTATTATGTTTGATTTGTTTTTCTTTGCTCCACTCTTCCTTCATGTGCAAACAATGTGGAGTAAACATACTGTAGATTTGGTAAGGTCTCTTTTGATGATATTATTGCAACAACTGATTCATAATCTTGATCTAAACCATTCAAAATGGTTTAGATCTGCTCAGTTTCAGATATTTTGTGGCTTGCAGTATCAAGAAGATCACAATATGACTTTATCTTTGATATGTAGTCCCTCATTGACAGATTGTCTTTTCTGAGATTTTGAAGTTGTCTTTTATAGTGCATAATACTGGCTACAGCTGATTGCGAATTGAAAATCTGTTCAATAGTTGTCCATATTTCGTAGGATGAACTACAGCCAACTATTTGAGATAACAGGCCTGTGCTTATAGATGATAGTAACCATGATGATAATAAACTGTCTTGCCTTTGATATAAGATGTATTCTTTGTTGTTTATTAGTTTGCCATCTTTGTCTGCAGTCATTCTTGGTGGAACAGAGGCTATCCTATTGATGAAACGCTCCAGCCCATATCCTTTTACTGTTGTCTCTACTTGGAATTTCCAAAGCAAATAGTTATTTTCATCAAGTTGGGTGGTGACAATTTGACCTTTGGGTTTAATTAGAGACATGGTGGATATTTCAGTTGCTGGTGAGGTTGCATTTGCATCGGTCTTGGAGGATGCTGAGGATGCATCATTTTCATCGGCCATAATGATGAATTACAGAGTCAGAAGTTGATTCTTGAATGACAGAGTAAGATATTACAGGTATTTGGCGAGGCAAATAGTTCAAGAACTGTGTGCGACCAAGAATAGGGGTGAAATCAGATGATGAAAAGCCTTGCTGAGACTTTTCTGATGATCAAGAATGCAGCCGGATCACCAGAATGACGAGGTTTCTCTGACTAAGTGATCTTTGGCACGACAGACTTGATGTGGGATGAATCTTGAAACAGATCTCTCATATGATGAATATGCTAATGAGGATCTTTAAGTGCAGCCAATCCATCGATGATGAACTCAGATTCTGAGATGATTCTGGCAAGGCACAATCGCCGTTAGGCAGGATGGCTCTGATACCATGAAAGAAATGTTGTAATTTTATTATCGAATGCTTTGATAATACAAACTAGTACATAACACACACTATTTATGAGCACAGGCCCGTATTACAACAGTTTAAAATGAATTTGGGCCTGGCGGCTTCGTGGGCTTCTCTGGGTATTAAACCCGCTTAAGTGATATCTAAATTCTTATATGAGACAACCCTAGCCGCATACTTTCATATCTCTAATAAAGGCATCATTGGTGAGGGAAGCAACAAAGGCACCATGGCAACCTGGAATGAGATTCAAGGTGGTAATTGAATTTGAGACCGAGAATCAGCCGGGGATTGACTGGATTATGGGAACCATTACAGGTTTTGACGGTATGGACCGAAATCAGTGGCCAAACTCACTATGGAGGAAATTTGAGGTGAAATGGGACGTTGCAGGTCTTCTGAAAGATTTGAAGAGAGCGAATCCATGGCAAGTGAAACCGGTTTCAACCAATTCCTCATCTCCACCAGCTAAAAAACTCTGCTTCCAGTCCCCATCTTCTTCTTCTGATTGTACATTGACTGCAAGTGCTCCCACCGATAAGTCAACTTCTACTCCTGCTGCTACTATTAAGCTATTTGGGAAGACCCTGTGAGTTGAATAATGAGGAGAAGGAGCAAAACTCTGATGTTAGTACTTCTGGGAATGGTAACGATGGCGGTCTAGATAATAATGATGCAATGTACCGAGATTAAATTTCATATGTTTCAACATTTTAATTGTACATTTGGATTACCATGTTTTGTTTCTATTGCCCCGTTTTTTGTTTTCAAAGAAATCAAATAAAGGAACCCATTGTACGTGTGTTTATTTCATCTTTGAAAATTATAAATAGCAATAGTACCAATGTTTTCTCCACAGTGCATCAGTGCATGCATTAGCAGCATTCTCTGCCTCTTATGGTTTTTGCATCAGTTAAGTTGCACAAAGTGTTATACTAGTGAATGTTTGGCAGAAGATTTTAACTTTTTTGTATGCATGTATTTTATTTTTCTAGTATTATATATCTGATTTACAGAGTTTTACATACACTAATGAATTATCCGAAGTAGACTTTTAATCATTGTTATGCAAAGTTACATATAGCCTTCAATCTACATGAATAAAAAATGGCACACCTGCTATACAATCATCGTCTTCATGGAGAAATGTAAGACTGCATAGATGTAAAGCTGGTATGATATTACATCTCATGTCTAAAGCTGGTGTGATTACATCTCATGTCTAAAATTTAGAAGGTCACTGTTAAGTGTATTAGTTTGGATAAGAACATTTTATTCTTTTGTAAAGGTTCATATATGTTTTTAAAAACTTCTATAAATTTGAATGAAGAACACCACCAACTGAATAATACCACTAAAAATGGTCAAAAAGTTTGGAATAAACACAAACAGACAAATTAGTAAAACAGAAACAAATATTTATTTTGTTCATATCTAATTTTACCCCTTTCCTTGTTAGGGCTCAAAGTGTTTGTTGAGTTCTCCAATGTTTAGCGAACGCGCTAAACCATAAACCATATCATTGGAAACAACAAAGTACTCAGTGGTGCACTAGAAAAATGGATGAGACCTGTACCTGCACTTAGCTCTACAATACAGAAAGACATGATTATAAAGGAACCGCATCTAAGAACTCTGAGAAACTACCACTAAAATTTGTTAAACCCACGGGGTTATGGAAATGGATTTCGTAGTTATACAGAAAGACAGGATTATAAAGGGGAGTGGTCGGTGATTGGAATAATACAATTAGGGCTTGTCTAATAAGTACTAGACCTTACTTTATGGCTTTTCTGAAAAGAGATTTTTAAGCTTGAGGGAGATTTGAAGTGATCTCTAGGGATAATGTTTTTTATATGACAAAATTTTCTCTAGAATAAGATTTTACCCACGCATTAGAAGGTGGATCATATTTATCTGATGGTAGATTGATGCTTTTTAAAAGGTTGATTGTGATGCTTAAAAATGGATAGAGATATGCTAACCATTATACCTATTCGGGATGAATTCGCGGACAAATTGAATTAGAGGTTATAGCATTCGCGATAGATTTTTGATTAGTGGTTGGGTATTGTGTAAAGTAATACAAACTTTCTTGAATAAAAATCATTGCGTAATTTTTTAATAATTATGTTTAATAATTATATTTGATATTTATAATACTAGAAATTCAAATTCAAAAATCTACTACAAATTCAAACTTGTAATGACAAAACCATGGGCCCCGTCTATTTTCCGCGGTTATGATGCAAACAGTTTCAACCAACAGCTCAATACCGAGCTATAACATCGACATAGCCAACTCCAATTTGTCTAGAGTGCTCAAAAAGTAAGCAACAAAACGTAGTTCTTCTGTAGATAACTGCCGAGAATGATTCGGTACTCTCATAGCTTCTTGCCATTGTGGTGTCGGGGTAGGAAGTAGAGCAGAAGCTGGGGCTAGAGTTATAGCAGAAGGTCCAGCAACAAAGGGACGCTTGGACTTTCGGTTGGGACAGTGGTGGAGAAGAGAACGTTGACGTTGGGCTTGTAATGCTGGATCTGCAGTGAATGATACTCCATGAAAATCAAATACGTCAACATCATCAAAAGCAGCCATAATATTCTCCGTACTTTCTTTGTTCATCAGACCGACCAAGCGCACGACGACTTCGTAACTGGATATGTAGAAAGTGTGAACTCACCTCAAATGGACACACTCCTAGAAAGTTGTCCATGAAGTAAAAAATCAACCATCTCTTAGCCATACGGTGATGGTTGTCCTATTTCTGCAGCAAAACTAAATATTCGTGATTTGATCTATTGTTAATGTGATGGTTATCCTATTTCTCCAATAAGACCGAATACTCATAATTTGATATATTGTTATCTTCCATGTAAATTCGAACAGCTTCGATGAGACTGCATTTTTTCTTTTTTTTCTTTTATCCGATGCAATAAGAAACACACATCAATAAATCTAGCAATTTCTTCGTTCGTCCATTCTTGGATCGGCTTTTTTGAGACACCAGAGTATGAGGAAGAAGCCATTAGAATTTTTGAGACAAAGGTTAGATGTTTTGCTTTGGAATGAAGGAGGAGCAGCTCTCTGCCTGCTTTTATAATATTTTTCATGTCCGATATATAAAAGACGTAAAAATTAAGACCCAGCAGGAATCTATTCAAACGGACATTTCTACTACAAAGAAGAAAAGAATTATTTATGTAGGATGTTTAGTCAAAATGAGAGCTGATTCAAAGTTTCCACAAGAAATACCGATTGTCATCTATAATGGGGATATTTTTCTCGTTAAAGTGGTTCCACCATGGTGTGAGAATTGCAAATTCTTTAGTCATTAATTTTAAGACACAATGTCCTTGCAAAAAATGTGGGCGGAGAAAAGGAAGTTAAAAAACAACCAAGGGAAATGGGAAGAGTTGATGAGAGAAGTAGGGGCCGCAAAAGTACGAACATAAATGTAACAAATCGGAGTTGAATAATATTGTTTCAGTAGCAAAAATTAACAAACTGAAGTCTATTAAAAAACAATGAACTTCGACTAAATCGTGTACGTTGTCACCGTCTTGAAGACGTTTTGCTGTTCTGCTCAGTGATACAAAACAGTCTAGAGAAACGCCGTCATCTTTAAGATAAAACAGCATCTCCTTTTAAATACAAAAAGAAATGGTACTAAATAGCGGGGTGATGCCAATTCAAAAAACGGATCAGATCGGTCGGCGCACGTGCGGTGGTCAAGCATGGTTTTCCTCCTCACAAAAAAACATCATTGCATGCCCAAAGGGTCTAACTAAACATTTTAGAATCAAGTAAAAATACTTATTCTTATTTATAATCCTGCATTGTAGAACTATTCACTAGAGAGCAATGTCCGATTATTCCAATTTTTAATAATTCGCATAATATCAAAACATTTCCAACAAAGTCTAAGAAATAAGATAATTTAATAGTTAAAAAAGTCTAAGAAATAAGATAATTTAATAGTTAAAAGATAAGAGTGGAGATATTAAGAGGATATGGAAGTAATGCGTGATGAAACATGTGAGGCAAATGAAAAGTATAACGACATGGCGACAGAAGCATTCACAGAATCACATATGAGCATACTTCAATTCATATTGACAAGAACAACTTAGCTTATAGCAAAATACAAAGTAATCATGTTGATCTTTAGAACATCAACAAAAGCAATCATATTGAACAAACTGATTTATCAGGTAATACATCAAATAGAAATGAACAAGCAACTCTAGGTTTCAGAGCAGAATCATCTTTACTACTAATAATGAAAATTTCATGAATCAATTTCAACCATGTCTTTTTGAAATACCCGAATTATCCTTCATTCGCATAAGCATACTTCCCACCGCATCCATTCGTATATGCTTAGTTGCATCCATTTGTCTCATTCCTCTTCCTCTTCCAAATCCTAATTCTCTTCCTCCTATAATTCAACCACGAAATTCTCACTTCCATTCATCCCTAAGTTCAATCTCACCACTGACCTATCTTCCACGGCAACCTTCCTCACCGCACATCTTCCTTAACAGCGACTACCCAAATACGATCCAGGATCTTAAGTGCCCTCCCTAATAATCCCCGACTCCACTTATCCCTAAACTCCACCTCACTAGCGACGTACTGTCCAGGGTTTCCTTCTCACCAATATGATAGCTCAAGCAGCAGGCGGTTTCTCCTGTTTTCTGTTTTCAAAACAAGGTATACTTCTCTACATGCTTCGACCACTAGCAGTTTTTACACGGTCTCACTATTTTTCGTTCTCACTTATTTTATTTCTCCGATTTCATTTATGACTCGCGAATGAGCTTCTATTTTTAATTATCAAAAGGTACATCTTTAGTTCCTAGAAAATTATCCTATCAATAACTAAAATTTATTCAGCATTAAAAATGAACCCTCTTCCCCCCTTCGTTACATTTATGGATTAAAATCCACATGCTTAATTCCTTCTCTTACCTGCAACAATTTTCCCTAACCACCAGGTATGATCTAACCCTAATTTTGCTATGTAATTATTGATTTGTTTCACTTTGTTATTTTTGCATTTTATCGCTTTGCTCGATCGTATTTAGAAACTATTTCCTTGAGTCAATCCATATCAATGCTTTTGTTTGTTGAAGGTGATCTTTCATGCTATTTATACGGACACATTATTTGTTAAATGCAAAATCTAATCCTTAAATATTTTCCCGTCCACACTCACTTCTTTTTTATTGTTTTATATTCTTAATGTTTTCTCTCTTAGTATGATTTTCCATGTTCCGCTAGCAATTTCAAATGTATATTAAATTCGAAAAAATATTCAAATTATGAAAAAGTAATATTAATAAACTAAATTATGGCTTTACAGATATCTTGGGCTATACAACTAATGTAGGGGATTCTAAATAAAGAGGAAACCAAAACATTGAGGATTTTAGTTGCAAGTTTCAGGTCAATGTTTTGATTTATGACCTTGATTTTACTATTATGATAGCTTCTGATAAGTGATTTTTTTATGGAACTTAATGGTTAAAATTATCTTTATTTTAGGGTGGACAAAAATGGATAAAGTAAATAAATAGGCAACTTACTTACATATACATGAAAACTAACGTTAAATTTCAGTAACGCCTTTTACAATAGTTTAAAATCATTAATTTCATAGACATGTAAATTGACATTTTTTTTATGGTAATTGAATTTTCTGTGTGGAGTTTAATGAATAAGAGAGCATTAGTTCTATACATCTATTATTCTATTTTGTTAAAAAAAACTAGAATATCAACCTTACATTGATATATCAAATGATTTCCACCCAAAAAATGTTGATAGATCATCTAGCGAGGGCTGGAATATAGTACAGCCGCTACCTTTACCAACATTCCTTCCAACATCGGAGTTGCAAGGTATTATTATTAACACTAGCCTTATAAGTTTGATTCTCACATGCATTTTCTTTTATGTTGTTGGTGAAGTGCTTCTTCCTTTGATGCAAAAATAGTAAGAATCAAATTGTGTTTTTCCTACGGTTATTATTTCTCTAGCTTTTGTAGCATTGAGAATAACGATGGAAAAAGTATATACATACTTTGCTTTTATTTTCAATTTTATTTTCATTTGTGAACTTAAGTCTACTATTTACCTCTTTAGCTTCGTTGGTATGCCTGACTTGCCATATAATATATGTACACTTCTATTCTATTATATATATAACACAATATGACATTACATTTTTCCTTCTCTCATATTCATTCTCAACTTTAATCCATTGATCTCAGCCATTTGAGGGACATTTTCACTATTTACTCCTAAAAAAATTATGAATTTGCATAATTCAACCCTTTCAATTAATTAAGTTAAATGCAGGTTCAGCCTAATCGATACGCGATTGTACATTGTTTCCCCCTTCATCTTCCCTAAACTAATGTTTCAATGGCAATTGCAGTGAAAATAGATAGTCGACCTACTCTACATAGGCACTGGCCACATCCCCATCTTATTTTTTCATCTTCCCACTTACCTCCTCCTCAACCATAGGTATTTTTAGTCCCTTCTTCTATCTACAATTTTTTTTAATCATCTGCTTCGTTTAACCTATTCCCTTCAACCATTTGTGTCTTCTTAACTATCCACACTAACGGCTCTTTTTCCGTACTTTGGATCTTCCTATTTTCCTCACCTCCCATGTTTCAAGTAACCCCGTTCCCTTCAATTGTTTTATATGCCCTGATTTTATCACTTTATATTTGCATTATTTTCAATCCTGAGACTACCATGATTGGTTATTTCCAATATTTAGATAGAATAATGATGACTGTTGCTTTTAGATAGATTTTCATATTGTTATACGAAAAATATCACCATGGAGTACCTGCAATTTGAATGGAATTTGTATCTTTGCATATGCCAAGTTTCTTTTCAAGAGGTTATGGATTGTGCAGAAGTATAGCATATACGTGTTAAATATTTTTTGTATTTGTGAGCTTTATTCGTCTAGGTATATAAATATTAGGAAGTATCATTCGACTATCCAAGATGAGAATGAGGCTCTAGCATAGATAATGTTAAATATTTGTTGTGGAACATTCTTAACTTACTTTACTTAGCGATGTTATTACACAAGGGTAGATCCAATATATGGTTGTTTACATTTATACATGTAGCCGTCATAGATATTTAAAAGAAGTATTTTTTAAATTAAATGCCCTACCTGATTAAAATCTTGCCATGATTGGATTAATAAACTTATGCATATTTATTTAGGTTTAGTTATTTTCAACCTAAGTGGTTTCCAAATAATATGTGTTTTGAGTAAACAATACTAAAGTTATTGCCGTTTGCATTTGTTAAATTGTGTTGGAATGATTTTATCATTTTTTTCTAGATGCAAAATCATCATTTCTCCCATAGGTTTGAAATCCTTTTCTTTAAATTTATATTTAATCCAAAATATCACTTTCTTTTCCCCGTAGTAATCGATTACGATGACATAATATAATATTTTTCCTTTTAATTTTGTGAAAATCAGAAGACTACAATGATAATGATTTAACTATCCTATTTGAAAATATAAGTTCCAAATAAGGAAAATTGAATGTGTTGGTTATGATATATTACTATTATTAATTGCTCAAAATAACCCTACACTATTTCTTTTTATATACTTAATGACAAAGTTTACAAATGGCGTTCAAATTCTCTAATAAAAAGATTCAACTTTAAGCTATACAATATTCCAAAAAAATATGTTTTCTTAAATATATATAGGTTCAAAAAATAATACTTCTGTTGTATTTAAAATGTTATAATGATCTCAAAATTGAAATGAAAAAGTAAAAAATATTAAATAAATGACATTAGTTTTATCCCATTTAATTATAGTAAATGAAAAAATATTATGTTGTTTCCACCTATCCCTTAAATAATTACTATATAATACTTATCCGATCCTTATCCAGAATGGCTTTTCCTTTTATTATAATTATAAATAATTAATGATTTCTTCTTTGCACTTGCATTTGTTTTGTCATTGTTGGTTCTGCATAATTAGTTCATTGAGATGTTAAACTGGGCATGTGTATATGAGAAATAAATGCAGATGTCCTCAAATATGTTTGTACTGAAGTGTCATAGGAAAATATCTATTTCAAAAGTCTATCTACTTGAATTTTAGTGAGGTTCTAAACTAAAAAATGATAATTTGTTATGCATTTAGGCATAATTTTAGGTTCTTTGTTGAAATAGTTCATATTGGTAAAAAAAGAATTTTATCGTAAATTAAATCATTACTAAGTTTTTCTCTAGTACTAACAATTTTTACTGTTCCTATTAATAGAGGTTCAAAAAATTAAATATGAAAAAAAATAGGAATAGAAAATTTCTAGCCACTAATTTGTTTCATTCAAGTTATTAGACAACAAGCGGTGGTAATAACCGTTCATTGTAATTACTGCATTCTACATGGTTTACTGCAACAATTGTAACTTGCATTTTTTATTTATTACTATTACAATTGTACTTTATTCTAATGTTACTGTACTATTTATGTTTTAGTATAGTTCCAACAGTGCAACTATATACAACTGGCAATGACACTAAGGTGGAATTGCAAAAGAAAAATAAAAGGAAGCAATGACAGAGAAAATGATAAAAGCTGCAATTTAAGCTCTTAAAATGCTTTCAAATACCAACTGATAGGCGCTTTCACTTTCATGCGATGAGAAACAAAACATTAACACTTGAAATCAAATATCCTTCATTGTATTTAATGACTACTCTATTCAGTGAAAAATGATGTAAAAAACTGAGTACAAACCTATCAAATTTGGAGACCTGAAGCTCTATTTCTATCTGCATCAAAAGTTTTAAATGTTATTGCTATCTATGTCACTTTAATATGCTGCAACTCAAAATGATTTTATTATTGCTTTCTGAAATAAAACTATGCTTTTTATTTGTTCATTTTTCTAAGTATCTTGGACACTATAGCTTCATGAGTTGTATGAGAATGAATTTAACCGTCTACTTATATGTTTGTTACTAAGATGTGTTTTATACTTAATTTTGTTTATGAGCTGATGGAACTTATGGTTGATGGTCTTCTTATGTGATATTATTTATATAGTTTCTCATGAAGCTTACATAAAAGTGGGAAAAAAATCAGTTTCTTCAAGACATATACGAATTTGTTTTTCACTATATAAACATTGCATTTACTGTTTTAGTTTTCACCATGCAATTACAATATTTTATAGAATTTCATAAAGTGATCTTGAATACTAATCAATGGCTTAAGTTTGTATGGAGTAGTGCATGATTTTAAATTCACATATTAATATCTTTTTGTAGATTCTTTATTATAAATGTACTTGGACTTATTAACTCTAATGACCCATATCCACTTTCTTAAATTGAACAGTTGACATTGTTCTTCCAGTTTCGTCAAGAAGATTCAAGATTTTGTATAGTTAGCAAAAGTTGGTATTGTCCCCTAGCGTCCACGTCTCAATCTTCATTTTAATATCAGTGAATTCTTTTATCTTTGTATCTGTTGGATTTATGTCCGTGAACAAAATGCCTTTGTTATACCAAGTAGCATAATATTTTACTAAAATGTTGGTGAGTGAACTTATCATCAAGTGGGCAGTTGTCGGTGATACAAACTCTAAATTCTTCCATTCCTCTATTCGTAAGAAAAATAACCTCCTCTCGATCCGTGAGATTTTGCGACCGGATCTATCTACGGCCTCTTCGCCTGAAGATGTTAAAGAGACCATCCTGTCCCATTTTCAAACTTTTCTGGGCTCTCCTTCGGTCTCGGAATCGGACCCGGCTCTGCTGACCTTCATCCCACGTGTTGTTCTTTCTCCGGAAAGTGACGTTATCACGAATCTCCCTACCACTGAGGAGATACGTGCTTTTGTCTTTGCTCTGAGCAAGGACAGCGCCAGTGGTCCGGATGGTTTCGACGGTATTTTTTTCAGGAGTGCCTGGTCTATAATACAAGAGGATTTTTGTCTTGCTGTTCAATCATTCTTTTCTGGGGGATCCCTTCAATCTGGATGGACATCCACCAACCTTGTCCTTATTCCAAAATGCGAGAACCCTAGGTCATGTGTGGATTTCCGGCCAATCAGTCTTTGCAACTTTTCGAATAAAGTGATTTCTAAAATCCTATCCACTCGATTAGCTCCCTTCCTTGAGCGCATTATCTCTCCCTCTCAAGCGGGATTTGTAAAGGGGCGTTTGATTACTGATAACGTTCTGCTCGCTCAAGAACTTATTTCCCAGATCGACCAGAAGATCAAGGGATCTAATGTTGTCTTCAAACTGGACATGGCTAAGGCCTACGATCGCATGTCCTGGTTTTTCATCATCAAGGTATTAAAGGCTTTCGGTTTCCCGGAACCCCTTATTGACTTGGTGTGGAGGCTCATCTCCAACTGCTGGTTCTCTGTGCTCATTAATGGATCGGCTAATGGTTATTTTAAGGCCGGTAGGGGCTTGCGTCAGGGAGACCCTCTATCGCCATCTCTTTTTGTGATCGCGGTAGAGGCTTTCATTCGCGGTCTCCAATCCTTAACTATCTACGGCCAGATTCAGCGATTCGGGATTCCGAGGGGTTGTCCCCTAGTTTCTTCCTTGTCCTTCGCAGATGATGTTGTCATTTTCTCTAATGGCAGCGTCTCCTCTGTCCGTCGGCTTCTCAAATTTCTTTATCAATATGAGCGATCCTCGGGCCAACTAGTTAACCCTGCCAAAAGCTGTTTCGTCCACGCGAAAGACATGCCTCCCTCCCGTGCTATCTGGATCGAGTCTGTCTCTGGCTTCAAGGAAGCCACCCTTCCTCTTCCTTACTTGGGTGTTGTCCTGTATCACGGTAGAAAGATCAATGCTATTTTCGACCCCTTGACTGATAAAGTGAGGGGTAAGATCTTTCGCTGGAATGCTTCTCTTATTTTTCAGGCTGGTCGTCTTGTCCTTATCAAATCCGTTTTAAACTCGATGGGAACTCATGTTTTCGTGGCTATGACCCCTACTTCTTCCTTCTTTCGGTCTTATCGTTCTTTGGCCTCATCTTTCTTCTGGGGCAATAGAGATACCGCCCGTCGGCACCAATGGGTGTCGTGGGACGTGGTGTGTCGACCCAAAAATGAAGGCGGTCTGGGTCTGCGAAGACCTGAGGACCTTTGTGCAGCTTTTGCCTGTAAATTATGGCACAGATTTGACGCTAACAACTCCTTATGGTCTACGTTCCTCCATGCGAAATACCGAAGACTTGAGGGCTCTAACTTCACAGGTTCTCCGTCTTATGCTAGTGAAACCTGGAAGCATATGCAGTCGGTAAAGGCGTGTTCCGACAGTCATGGTGGATCTTCATAATGGGATGGATCTTCCTTTTCCATTCTGAGAGCTTGGTCTTCGATTAGGATGCCAAGCCCCATTCGACCGGTTTTTTCTTTTATCTGGGACTCTCGTATTCCTCCCAAGGTCTCTATTCTGATGTGGCGGATTCTCCATGATGGATTGCCACTTGACGAGAACCTCCAAAAAATCGGCATCCCTTTCGCTTCTCGTTGTAGATGCTGCGGCAATGGGAAAACCGAATCCCTGAATCATTTGTTCTTTGGTGGCTTTTCAGCCAGATCGTGCTGGAATTACTTCGGAAACCTTCTTGGTATTCGTCGGTTGGCGAGTTCTCCTTCTAATCTCCGTAACTCCTGGTGCTCTGGGAATGCTGGCAAGTCTCTTCGTGCGATCGTTTTCCGCTTGATCCCCTGCCTCACCTGCTGGCACCTACGATGCGCGCAAAACAAGGCTACGTTCGAAGATGCCCTTATGGACCCACCTTCTATTGTTCGGTGTGTGAAGAACGACGTCTTCCTTTCTTTCCGTGGTAGACCTTTCAGGGGTCGTTTAAGCTCCCGTGCGGAGCATCTTGTCAGTCTCCTCTCTATTTCGTGTGCTTTGTCTCACGCTAGACTGGGAGTAGGTTGATCATCGCGAGCGAGCGCTGGCCTTCACCCAACGCTCACTACCCCTCCCCCCTTTGTGTTTAATGTGGTTGTTAGTTTTCTAGGTTCTGTATCTTTGGCTTCTTCATTGGCCCGGTATGTGATTTGGTTGTCTCGTTTATGGCGTCCGGCTTTCTTTTCTTTGCTGGTTCTTTGGTGGTTTTACTGTGGTAGTTCGGCTGCTTCGGATTGTCTTGCTCTTCATTTATGCTGTTGGATTTTCGATGGTGGCGTCTTAGTTACTATGCTTGTCACAAACCCCTCTCGGTTTCTTCTGTGCAACCTATCTGGGCATTTTTCTTCGTCGCTTCTTGCTCCCTATCTAGGAGTGAGCTGTCCCTGGAGTTGCAGGTTTTGCGCCTTTTAGATTGCTCTCTTTGTGGTTTGGTTTGGTGGTCTGGCCTTTTCCTTTGGGTCAAGGCGGGTTTGTGGAAGTTGGTGGATCGTGTGTCCCTTCTACTCCACTCACTTCGGGTGGTTTTGTTTCTGGCTGCTATGGCCTTATCTCCTGTGTTTTTGGTTTTTTCTTTTCCACTGTTGTTTTGCGGGTTTTATTTTGGGAGACATTCGTCTTCCATTGTCTTTTGTTATCTTGTGAGCCCTCGGAGAAAGGCATTTTTTCTCCTCTTATTTATACATTGTTTCTCTTAAAAAAAATATTATCATCAAGTTTTTCAATATACTGAAATATTTAATATCAAATTGTGATTGGGAACTAAGGATTCTTATTAACACAAGTCTTTGTGAAATTAAAATTATCATATAATTTCAAGTAGTTGAAATTTTATTATGTTAAAGTTTGTTAACACCTATTTTATTAAAAATTGTCTTCAATTTTTAATGAGTACGGTAATCAGTGTCTACTTTCCACAATAACTAACCATGTACTTATACAATTGCTTGCAGCCAGTATATCCTTCCATCAAACATCTCTAAGTTGCGTATCAATCTGATATGGGACATCCAAAAACCTTTAGTGCCTCTCACCCAAAAGCTGCATACAATTCTGTTCAACGTTTTCTCCATCCGACACGGTTAACAAAAATTATTGTGTCAATAACCACTCTTACAATTTTACTGGGTTTTCCAGTATATTTCTACTTTCTAATACATTTCGCACTGATATGGTTCTCATGTTATTGAAAAAAACATTTATGCTTTATCTGTTGAAATGAATTATCCAATTCCTACTAAATGTCTTCTAATCACATTTCTATACCAGCACATATTGTGTGATTGGCAAACAACTAACTTACCTTATTTATGCATACAAATTCATTTAAACTTTTTCATATGGAAATGACGACCGATATTGAGCATAGAGCTATCGTTTTATTCATTATAATTACAAGTATACATTTGATATTACAAAAAGTATTAGAAAATAATAACTGATTTCTTTTTGCAGTATCAATATCGGTGGACATTTTTGTCAAAATTATCATTTATTTTTATTAAACACATTCAAGTCAGAAAAGTTTAAACATAAATAAACAACATGTTCAACCTGAAGTATTAAGCATTTAATATCCAACATCTCAAATAAATGCAACCAATGTCTACGTGTTTGGGAAAAAAATGAATATTACGATGTAGGTCGTTAAAAAGTCAGCATTCTTATGATCAGTAACAATATGATGTTCATTACAAAAAACTCAATCAATTAGGCTATGATGAATTGTAACTCTTGGATTATTGTATTGAAACACTACTAGAAAAGACAATTATTTCGACAGCATCAAGCGACGGCTTCCGACGGCCAATTTCCGATGGCTTCCGACGGGCCCTCGGTGGCCGTCGGAAAATTGCGAATTACAGGGTTCAGCAGAGCCTTCTTCTTCCTCATTTCCAACGAAATTTTTTAACTCAAAATCCCCAAATCTCTTCCCCAAGCTTCCAATCATCAATTTCGAGTTTTCGAATCCTCCCCGGCTGCGTAATCAACGTTTATTGCTTTCTAGCTCAGGTATAATCTCTTATTTTCGCAAAAAATCTAATTTTTACCCTAAATCCAGATTTGCATAAGTTGTTAAATTAGGGCTAATTGGTGATTGAAATTGTTTCCAATAGTGTTATAATAGTTTCTAGCATTTCATGGTATTCCTATTTCATCTTTTACCATGAAATTATGAAAAACATGTATAATTTGTGGTTGTTCGTCTATATGTAAATCATTGCGTATGCCTTGATTCTACGATTGTATACATGTGTAGCGCTGCTATCATTGTATTGTGTTAGTTGGAATAAGATAAAATGAATGCACGAGCTAGGAATATTACATTGTGCACGTATTGACTTATGCAACAAAAAAAATGCGTCGAACGAGCCTTAAGTTGATGTAATACGTCGAATAAATGTGTTAAATTAAAATATATTTTTGTAAATGTGAACAGTTAGTAAAACTGTATTTTTTCGTAAAATGCGCACATCTAATTGACAAATGTCCCTTAGAGAGTTTTTGGCTCCGTCTGACGAGTGTTGTACATGATCGTTGTATAAATAGTAGTTTTTTTCGAAAAACGACCATTTATATTCATCTGGTACAATGTTTGTTGGATTTGTCCCTGTATTGGACAAGTTATGAACACAGTAAGCATTTACATTTTGTATACTACTTCGTCTCAAACGGTTCATAAAATTTCGGCATAACTTTTCTTTTTTGTTTCCTACATACATGCATTGTATACAATGCAGGGAACAAAAGGGAAATGCTGCCGAAATTTTGTTGAATCGTTTGAGACGAAGTAATATACGAAATGTAAATGCTTACTATGTTTGTAATGGGAAGTAGGATACCTGACTATGGAAAAAAAATATTTTTGTACAATTTTTTGTATCGATACGTTAAAAAATAAAATGTGCCCTATTTGAAAATATTTTTAAATTTGTGAAGTAGTTCTTTAAATTCAAATATTATACGACCATGAAAATAATCTTTTTCGAATTTGTATTCTTGAAAATAAATATTAAATTTTGAACTTCTCCTTTTCTCAAATAGGAAAAATGATTGATTATTTTGTTGATCGGAGGAGATGGATGTACCAAAGAAGAGGACTGAGGGGCTCAATAAAAGAAGATTTTTATAATGCTATAAATGTATTTGTTGAATTCGCTTTAAGTAATAACGGAAACGATCCATAAATTCGTTGTCCGTGTAGTAGGTGTAGACATTTGAAGTATTTGTTACCAGATATTGTGAAAGTTCATTTGTGCCAAAACGGTTTTGTACCCGAGTATTATGTTTGGGATCGGCATAGAGAAGTTGTATCAAATACTTCTGTAGAGTCTGAAAGTGTCGTTAACGAAATAGTTACGACGATCCGTATAGAAAATATGGTCGAAGATGCAGCACGATCAATGTTTCCTATGGTTGAAGTTGACAACGATGATGGAAATGTTGAAGAACCAAATATTGAAGAAAAAAAAATTTATGATTTACTAGATGCTGCTAAGAAACATATTTGGGATGGTTGTAAAAGCGGCACTCAGCTGTCAGTAATCGCAGAATACATTACGATGAAGTCAAAATACAACATCACTGAAGCTGGGTTTACGGCTGTTGTTCAAGCTGCAAAAAGACATATACCGCCCGATAATCTAATGTGTGAAAATCACTATGAAGTTAAAAAACTTATGTCGGCTTTTGGTTTACCTTATCAGAAAATAGATACATGTTTAAAAGGCTGCATGTTGTTTTGGAAAGAAGACGCAAACCTTAGAAATTGTAAAATTTGTAATCAGGAGAGATACAAACCAAAAAAAAAGAAGGGGAAGGAAGTTCCGTACAAACGTATGCATTACTTACCAATAACTCCAAGGCTTCAAAGATTATATGCATCTTCTGTAACTGCATCTAATATGAGATGGCATAGTGTGAGAACGGAGGAAGAGGGTACGTTGACACATCCGACCGATGGAGAAGCATGGAAGCATTTCGATAAAACGTATCCAAATTTTGCAGCGGAGAGTCGAAATGTTAGATTAGGATTATGTACGGACGGTTTTCTCCATTTTCTCAATTTGGTTCTAAATATTCATCCTGGCCCATTATCATCATACGGTATAATTTACCTCCATGGATGTGTATGAAAACGCAATATATGTTTCTTACTGTTGTCGTTCTTGGCCCCGACGATCCGACACAAGGAATCGATGTATATTTACAACCGTTGATTGAGGAGTTAAAAATACTGTGGAACGAAGGAGTAGAAACATACGATGTGTCCAAGAAGAAAATTTTTCGTATGTTTACTTCTTTGTTGTGGACTATAAGTGATTTTCCTGCCTATGCAATGCTTTTAGGATGAAGTACTGCCGGTCATCTAGCATGTCCATATTGCATGGATGAAACATGAGCGTTTTCTTTACCTCATGGTAAGAAAATTTCATGGTTTGACTGTAATCGATATTTTCTCCATGTAAATCATCCCTTCAGAGGAGACAAGAAAAACTTTTTAGCTAATAGAGTAGAAACCAGACAACCACCGACGATATGGTCAAGCGAAGACATATATGAACTTGTTAGGGACTATCCAAAGATATATGAAACTGGAGATCAAACATAAATTGAAGGCAAATCAGTTGTTCATAACTGGTGCAAACAAACTATTTTTTGGGAGTTGCCGTATTGGAAACATCTTCTGCTTCGTCATAATATAGATGTGATGCACAATGATAAAAATGTATTTGATAATGTTTTTAACACAATTTTGAATGTGAAAGGGAAGATGAAGGATGATTTGAAATCAAGATGTGATATAGAAGAATTATGAAAACGTCCTGAGCTTCATATGAAACCAAATGACAGTAAAAAACCCAAAGCATGTTACGAATTAGATAATAATCAAGTTAAAGCTGTGTTAAAATGGGTGGAAGGGTTAAGATTTCCTGATGGGATATCATCAAATCTTCGTAGATGCGTTGACTTTAAAAATGGTAGATTGAGCGGAATGAAAAGTCACGACTGTCACATAATGATGGAAAATTTATTTCCCGTTATGTTCAAAGAACTACTGCCGTTAAAAGTTTGGAAGGTAGTAACAGAGCTTAGTATGTTTTACAAAGAGCTTTGTTCGACTACTTTAAAAGTGCAACGTTTACGTAAACTTGAAGTGGATATTCCTATATTCTTTGCAAATTAGAGAAAATATTTCCGCCAGGTTTTTTTAATGTAATGGAACATTTACCTGTTCATCTCCCATCTGAAGCACGACTTCGAGGTCCTGTCCAATATGGATGGATGTATCCATTTGAGAGGTATGTAATATGTTATCACGTAATTTAATTGCATTTGAAAGATGAAGTTAATATAAATTAATTTTGCATAGATATTTGAATCATTTGAAGAAAAAAGTGAGGCAAAAAGCACGAGTTGAAGGTTCGATATGTAAATCTTACATCGAAGAAGAAGCTTCGTTCTTTTTCTCTCACTATTTCAGTGACCATGTGAATATTTCATTTCAAAGTGTTCCTCGTAATGACGAAGGCGATGAACAAGAGTCCTCTCAAGCAATGTTCTATTTTTAGACAACATGGTCGGCCTTCTAGAAAATGTGTAGAAATATGGCTAGACGATAGAGATCTTCATTTAGCACACATTTATATTCTTCTAAATTGTGCCGAGGTTTCACCATTTGTTAGGTAATCTGAAATAATAATTTGTGTTTTATTCTTTTCTATAATGCATGCGCGTGTATAACCTAATGTAATAATTTGTTTATATATACAGTGTTTATGAACGTGAACATCCAAACAGAGATCTCAGTAAAGAATTTTCCGGTTGGTTTTCAAATTATGTTTATGAGCCGAGAAATTGTGTTATTGACGAAGGGTTGAAACATCTTGCGATGGGACCAAAAGGAGTGGTCAAGACATATCCAAAATATTTCGTCAATGGATATAAATTTAACACCAAACAATACGGTGCAGAAAAATTAACAAATAATACTGGTGTATTTGTTAAAGGTAGTGACGATCCAGAAAATCACTTAAATGATTTTTATGGCGTTCTAACACAAATTTTGCAACTGATATATTTCTCACGACCTGCGGAGGAGGTGTTTCTATTTAGATGCAATAGGTTTAGCAATGTTCCAGGTTCTGGAATTAATGTGCACAAGGATTATAATCTTATCGAAATAAAGCATACATCGCATTATCACAAGTATGATCCTTTTGTACTAGCCAAACAAGCATTGCAAGTTTATTACGCGCTCCTTATCCGTCTCTAAAAAGAGATAAAGCAGATTGGTCTGCAGTTTTTAAAACAAAGGCCAGATTCACATTCGATGGGAAGAATATTCCAGACGAACAAGCTTATCAGGCAGATCTTGAGCAAAGTAACGAAATAATAATTACAGACGATCATACAGATTTTGGTCCTTTGATCGATGACTCAAATGTTTTGGTAGAAGCTTTTGATAGTGCAGAGGAAAATATCGTAGAAAACGAGACCGAATCTAAATCAGAAGACGATGATGATTGATATAAATCTGAATCTGATTTTTTTGCAATTGATGTAACTATGTTAAATTCTTGATGTATTATGAAATTGATGTGACTATGAAACCAAATCTGTTTACCATTGTTTACATGTTTTATGCCATTTCCATTTGTCATTTATTTAGCAATTTTTATTAAAAATGCAATGAAATCTGCTTATCGTCGGAACAGTAGACCCATTATGAATCAGGTATAACACACTTCCATTTCTATTTCCATTTCAGTCATTAATTAAGCAATTTATACCGTTGATGTCATTTACATATGAAATATATTTCATTATCATGTTATTATTCTCTTATATAATGATGTGTATATATGTCACATGTTTATCATAATGTCATATAGAGGTAGGAGCTCTTCCCGATCATCAGGAGGCGATGGCAGTGGCCCATCGCAAGATTCACAGCGTCCAGTAGTTTCGTTAGTCCCTGGAGCAGAGGGGTAAGAATTAAATTTTATTCAGCATCTTATTTTTTTTATGATATACGTACGTACTTATCTGTATCGTATTTAAAAACAGGGGGTTCGACCTACTTCCCTCGAAGGTTGTGCTAGATGTCTTTAGAGATTCTTATCGCAGTAGGATGAGTGCTTGTTGGCCGAAGTGGGATAACATCCCTCCCCACATCATAGAGTGTATATGGCAGGATGGCCTAGTATGTATATTTTTCGGTTTTCCATTTTTAATTCGTTTTTGTCGTTTTTCTACTATTTATCGTTTACAGTGTAATCTTTTTTTTGCTTTTTATCGTGAAACACTGGCTAAGATAGACATCCAGACAGACGATATGCTGCTAGCACGAGGATACTGGATGAAGAAGATGCGCAAGAACTATAGGGACTCGATATCTGAAATTAAGAAATCTGGTAAGAAACCACGGTGGATGGGGGAGAGCGTATGGCAAGCATGGTTGGGATACTGGGAAACTGACGAGGCGAAGGCAAGTATACTAAATTTTTTTGAATTATTAATTTGATGTGATCGAAAAATAATATATCAAATTTTGAACGTACAGGCAGAGTCGGATAGAAACTCTGCAAACAGAAATAAAAATCCCGTCACTCATCGCGGAGGGTCGAAGTCATTTTAGCAGTATCGGCACGAGTTGGTAATTTACTGAATGATAATTGTAAATAATTTATGCTATATAATTTTAAATGTATAATAATTGTATGTAAAAATCAACTTCAGGAAGCTGAGGCGCATGGTCCCGTGAGCTATATGGACGTGTTTACTCGTACGCATGCTGTCGAGCATGTAAATCAGGACGGGACTGTTTTGTATACATGGCACGACGATAAATCCAACAGGAGCCATGTAAGCATATTTCATTTTATGCAGTATTAGTAATTGTTCTGCTTGTTAAACTATAATGAAATAAGATATGATGTTATTAATTTGTTAATGCAGGAAAAGTTTATGGAGCAGCACCAGAAACTCCTTGCTGATACGGGTCGAGATCAGTTGACGACTGATGAAGAGGATGCTATTTTTGAGTCCGTTATGGATCCATCAGAGCATGGCAGACGATACGGATTTGGCAATCAAGTGGTAAATAATTTATTTTACTGCTAATTTGATATTTAAGTCATAATTAATTAAATCATAGGGATTTATACAAGCATCTTGTACCCAAAACCCTACTCCTCTCCCAATAAATGTTTAATTTACTAGTTTTAAGTCATTTGACTTTCATTAGGACAGTTATTCCCGTAATGTCACTATGGCCCATCAATAGGCCATATGATTGTGTGTTTAGAATTATACTTAAAATTCACAGTTTATATAGTAGAAGCATTTATAAAACATCGAATATTAATACATAAGCTAAATTAGATTTAATACGTTGCAATAATGGATTTATAAATAAATAAACTTGTATAACATCATAAACATAAGCATATAATGCCAAAATTCATATTATTCAAGCTAAAGTAAATTTAAATAGGATTTATTTGTTTGATCTAAATTTAAATTTAAAAGCTAATTAAATAATTCAATTCTATGTTGGAATATATAATTTTATCTTAAAATACTTTAAATATGCTATTTGGACCTTTTCAAAACAATAAACTTGAATTTTATTCATTTTTCCATTATTTAAAAATATTTGAACCTTGAAAAATCCTCCATATTGAATTTGAATTCAAACCAACCAAATGACTTTATCACACCAGTAAAGCACAAGAAGGCAGAAGATATGAACGTTATTACTAGCTTACTGTTAATTTGTACATGAACTCAAAAATCTTAAAAATGAATACCAAATATTTTGGTTATTCCAAATAAATAAGCAAATCAATATGATTTAAGAAGCCTACTATAAATTCATACATGGGTGACAATACTCGGTAAATGAAAACATAGGGTTTATAGAAAATTTAAATGGTTTATAATTAGTAATTTTGAAAACAAAACTGAAACCTTTTTGTTTATATTGTTCCATAAATTATTAAAATACTTAAGTTTTTTATATTTTTCTAGATATCCAATACATTGTCAGCCTCATTCAGTCTACACTTACATAAACATGCATAAACTAAATTAAATAACATTATCACACAGTTAATCATTCACATACCTACACATACACTTACAGAGATCACACAGCTAAATTAAATATTTATTGCAGGCCAGCAGTCAGAGACGGGGTCGACAGACTAGAGCTCAGATCGATCTAGAAGAGATCGAAAATTTGCGGGCTAGAGTGGCCCATCTAGAGGAGCAGAACCGCCAACAGGCCATACAGACCACACAGTTGCTAGACCAGCGCATCGCCGAGTACATGCAGCAGTATGGTGGCCGCTTCCCTTCCTCTGCTGGCTCTGGATCTGGAGGAGAGTGATTGATTGCTTGCCTTTTCAGGTATGTTTTTTTAGTTTTGTATGATTTGGTAGACGGTGGAGGTAGTTGTTGATTTTTGTATGATTATGTTTGATACACTTGGTTATGTGGTTGTATGATGATGTGGATGTTGATGATTTTGTGTTATGTTGTGTATGTATGACATGGTAGAACACTTGTTGTTGGGGTTGTTGTGAATGTTGGAATGGTTATGTATATTATGTATTTTATTTTAATGTAATTTGATGTATTTGTGTGTTTGATGAATTTTGTGTAGTTTGGATTTTGATATTTGGTTGGAATATTGTATACTGGATTCTGCAGTATTGGTGTAATAGTGTTTGGATAGGAAATGTGGATGGAAGGCTATATTGCAGCAAAAAAAAATACAGCAGATTTCCGACGGCTTCCGACAGCTTTCAGGTAATAATTTTCCTACGGCTTCCGACAGCCTATAGGCCATTTTTTCCAACTGTTTCTAACAGCTTCCGACAAGTGTCGGAATCCGTCGGAGGCTGTCGGAAAAATGTTTGACGCCCTATGTCGGAAGCCGTCGGAAACACTGTGCCCCGACGCCTTATTTTCCTACGGCATTTTCCGACGGCTTCCGACGGCCGCCGACGGTTTTCTGCTGTCGGAAAATGCTTTTTCCCTTGTAGTGAAAAGAGTGAATCCCTTTGTCACAGACTGTTTTTTTGATTTGTTCATTGCCAAAGGCTTTTATATTTTTTATTTTTTATATATGATTGTTCTTTTAATGTACCATGTGACCTATGTTGTATATGGTTTTATTATGAAATTAGGATGTTATGATTATTATTGATATAAAAATTAAGAGAAATGTATATATAATTCAACAATATGCATGAACAAAATAAAGTCACTATACTTTTAAATCGGCAACAAAATTCCTTTTAACCGTTTCCTGACAAAATACAAGTTAACTATTATTTAATTCTATTTTAAAATGTGGTAAAGGACTACAAGTAGTTTGCTAAAGTTCTATGTATGACCACATATACAGTGCATGAGGAAACTATTGGGTTTGAAGAGGAATCTATCTATATTTGTATAAAATATGAAACCGATGAACTTGATGACAATAGTCTGCAGTTAAACGATATGAGTAGCTAAGAATTTGTGATATTTTATGTATGCATCCAGGATAAACTCCCTTCGCGATTTCTATTATTGATCTTATTCAAAATTAAATAATATGAACTGAAAAGTGAATTTTGGCATGGGTAGTTCTATGATGTAGGAAAACCGTACATAATTAAAATCTCACTATATTATCATTTTTGGGGAAAAAATTAGATATTGTCGTGGTCAGATAAAAACTCAATGCAGTTGATATTGGGCATGTGATAAAATATGTTAAGCAAGTATTCTTAACCAGTGCCATATTATTGATCACCAACAACCACCCAACCCCCTTACCCCCTCCCCCACCCTCCCATACCCCACACTCTCCTTCCTACTACGTCTTCCTTTTCTTCTTCTTTTTTCCTTTTTTGAAAAAGTAAATATTACAAGGCCTATTGAACGCTCCTCATATATATATATATATATATATATTTATATATAGACACACACACACACACACATATATTCATCGTGTCTTTAAAACAGAATAATGGATCTTTACTAACTGTGTCAACAAATGATATTACCTATGTTGTTAACCCAAAAAAAACCCTCGTATCTTTATGTTATATGTTTCGTTTTGTTGTTAAATAGGCTACTTATGGGTTTCAAGCTTGCATCATGGATAAAATTGGTTTTATTATTCTACAACTTATTATTGGATAATTAGCATTACTGTTTCATCTCCGTGTATAATTAAATTCCGAATTCTGGCAATTAACTAAAATGTTCATTTATATCAACTCCAATGCCATAGGAGAACCATTATATTTTGTGTACTTACGTCACTTTACCTCTACATGTTATTGTCACATAGTATTATTTGGCATAATGTATAACTCTCTATATGTTTTATTTGATATAATGTATATAACTATGTGTCCCTATTGACTATTAGGAGTAGACCTAACGATAACGTGTAAAGATTTCAGGAGGTGCTGAATAAGTACTACACAGAAGCCCAACCATGGGTAATGACAAGCGGCGTCACAGAGCTCGATCGAGATGACCTCCTCCTCTATATGTCTCAACTTAGAAACAATAAGGTTAATTGATTTACTAAATTAGGTTTCTAACAAGAGGAATTTTTTCAGCTGTAATTAGTCATGTAGCTTGATAAACGGGCATTGGAATTATAATTTGTCAACACTTATTTCAGATTCATTAATGGCTACAAGTATGGTTTTTGTCTGTATATTATAAGAAGGAATGATATTTGCATGACGTGTAAAGATAAAAGTCACTTAAAGCGAACCTTAGAGTAGGCATTGTAGAACCTGTACTTTTAACGGAGTGTTTCTGTGCATTATGTGTATTTGTTTGCTGCCACATTTTAGAGTTATTATTTACTTTTTCGCTACATTGAGAGCTTTGTTTAAGAGCTGTTTGCTGATACTTTGTACTCTTATTATCATCTTATGTTTACCAGATCACCGTTATATTTTCTTCCCTGATGCATCATCGTGTCTTTTTAACCAAGTATCATTACATGTCTTTATTATTCGAACGTCATGCAATGTGTGATTTAGTTTCCTTTTTGTTGTTAGTGAAAGAAGTAGACCTCTTTTCTTTCTTTTTATCTTTTCCTTTTTTTTATTTTAGAATTTGGACGACTGTTGTAATATATTGCATTGTCAATTATGTTCCTTGCAACAGATTTATAACAATTATCTATGCTAATTGTTTTGTTCAATCGATGCTTAATTATGTCAAACTTTATATAGTATGCAGTAACGCTACAAAAGCGCATTGTTGCTTTTTTGCATACATTGTGATTAGATGCAGGTCCATTTGGACGTGCATATATACTCGTAAACACATAATGTAAATCCACATCAGTATTAGTATCAATTAAGTTTTTGAATTTGTTTGATAAGATGAAGAGAAATGTAAAAGTAAAGTTTGAATTATCTCATTTCATACTTTTTGAAAGTGATACATATTACATTCAGTTTCGTATGTAATATATAAGATACAAATGTAATGTGAGCTGTAAAACAGCTGGCAAGAGTAAAATTACATTGTTTCCCTTTTTACAATATAAGATATATTGACTTGGTCATACGAGTTGTTTCATTATTTCGCACCTCAATTTTATCCAGGGTTTTCTTTCTTCTCTCCCAATCTGCCGCCGTAGCTACCAACTTTCAAATAATATCTCAATCGGCTAAAATTTCTTGAAGATAAAGGTTTAGTGAATATGTCTGCCTTCTGGTAGAAGGTAGGGATGTGATTGATGTTGAGCTTTTCTATATTCACCCTTTCTCTGATGAAGTATAAATCTAATTCCATGTGCTTCATTCTCGAATGCAAAATAGGATTAGCTGTCAATGAGACAATGCTCAGTTTATCGCACCAGATGGTTGGTCTTCCATTGTTGATTCTCAGTTCTCCCATCAACGATTCAAGCCAAATTACTTTTGCAGCAGCACTTGCGAGGCTTCTGTACTTCGATTCCATGCTGGATCTGGAGATTGTGGTTGTTTTCGTGAGCACCATGATACTGGACATTCACTGAGAAATATATACAGTATCCTGTGGTCGACTTTTGATCATTTGGGTCTGAGGCCCAGTCAGCATCAGCGAACCCTATAATGGTAAGATCTCTTTTTGCATTTAGAATCAGTCCATAGTTTGTTGTCCCGGTTAGACACCTTAATATCCTTTTAATGGCTTTCCAATGCTCACTTAAAGGTTGATGCATGAACTGGCAAACTTTATTCACACTGAAAGCGATCTTTGGTTTGGTTATGGTTGCATACCGAAGTGCCCCTACAATGCTTCTGTATTCTTTTTCATTTTGTATAGCTTCTTCTTTGTCCTTATATAAATGTAAGTTGCTAGTCATAGGAGTTGGCAAGGATTTGGCTCGATGCATCATTGCCTTGAAAAGTAGATCTCTGTTGTACTTTTTCTTTCATAGATTTAGCTCTGACTTTGACTGTCTTTTGAATTCTATTCCCAATAAGTATTCAGGTGCACCTAGATCCTTTATTGATAACTGCTTGTCTAAATGTTTTACCACTTGATTGATTTCATCTACGCAGTTGCCAGTTATTAGGAAATCATCAACATATATTAAAATATAAGTTATTGTGCTTTTATTAAACTTAATAAAAAGAGATGTGTCAGATTTAGGTGATTGGTAGCCCAAATTAATGAGCGTCTACTTCAGTTTGTCGAACCACGCTCTAGGTGCCTGTTTCAAGCCATATATAGCTTTGTGTAGTTTATAGACTTTGTTGTCTTTGCTTGATTGCTTGAATCCCTGTGGTTGTTCCATGTAGACCTCCTCTTGTAGTTCTCCATTTAAGAACGCATTGTCCACATCAAGTTGTTTAATGTCGCAACCTTTGTGTAAGGCAATTGTTAAAATTACTCTTATTGTTGTTGCCTTTATCACTGGAGAGAAAGTTTCTTCGAAGTTAAAACCATGTTGCTGGGTATATCCTTTGGCAACCAGTCTTGCCTTATATTTCTGTATTATGCCATCTGAATTTCTTTTGAGTCTATAGGTTCACCTGCATCTAATTATGTTCTTGTTTTTGGGTGGTGTGACTACACTCCATGTTTTATTCTTTATTAAGGCATTGTACTCTTCATTCATGGCTCTTTTTCAATTATTATTGTTAATTGCCTGTTTATAAGTTTCTGGAACTTCCATATTTGCATCTGTTGTGTAGACTTTTGGTTTAAAAATACCACTCTTGGATCTGGTTATCATGTGATGCCCTTGAGTTGATTGTTAATGCATGTTGGTTGTTTTATCTGTATCTCCCCTCTGACAGTCTTCTTCATTGCATGTATGTGACTGACTTGGTGTAGTCTGTGCAGGGTGTGAGACTTCTGGGGAGTGCTGAACTGATTCTGAATAGGATTGACTTAGCCTGATGGGATCCATTGGGAGTTGATCTTCTGAGCACTGAAGTGGTTCAGAGTTGAGTTAACCTGGCATAGAATAATGCATGGTGTGTTGACCTTCTGAGCCACTTTGAGGTGCATTGATCTGATCATTACTACTGATAATCACTGGTATGGATGATTTTGATAGATTTGGGTTGTAGACTTTATTTGAAGTTTTGATGTCTGCATTTGCAAATGGATAGATGTTTTCAGTGAACACTACATGCCTTGAGATGAATAATCTTCCATTGCTGTCTAAGCATTTATACCCCTTTTAATTTGATGCATATCCTAGAAAAGTGCATGGAGTTAACCTGAAATTTAGTTGATGTGAATTATATGGCCTTAGATGAGGAAAACATAGGCATCCAAAGGTTCTTAAATCTTTGTAGTCTGGCCTTATACCATGTAGCATTTCCATTAGACATTTGCCTTGCAATAATTTGGTTGGAAAGTCTATTAATTAATAAACACTGGTTGCAAAGGCATCTGACCAAAATTTCAATGGCAGTGAAAATTGAGCTAGTAGTGTAAGGCTATTTTCTACAATGTACCTATGTTTTCTTTCAACCATGCCATTTTGTTTTGAAGTGTAGGGGCATGTCATTCTATGTAACACACCTTTTTCTTGAAAAAATGATTTTAGAGGTTTAAATTCTGTACCTCCATCAGATTGAAAAGTCTTTACCTGTTGATTCAGTAGTCTCTCTGCTTGATTGATGAAATGAGTGACAACATTACAAGTTTCTTAATTTGATTTCAGAAAATATAACCATATATTTCTAGATTGAGCATCTACAAAAGAAATATAATACCTAAACCCATAGTCTGTACTGATGGGTGCCGGTCCCCACAAGTCAGCTGCAAAGAGTTGCAGTGGCTTGGAGTATTCAGTTTGAGATTTTGTGAATGGGATTTTGTGACTTTATCCCATTTGACAAAATGTACAGGCATAATAATCTGGTATATTCTCAACTGATATTTCATTATCACTCAAAATTTGTTTTACAATTTTTACACTAGGATGTCCCAATTTATAATGCCATACATCAAAATAATTATTATTTAATTGAGGTGGTCTTGACTCAACTATGTTGCACTGCTTTCTTGAGTTCCTTGATTGTTTAACATGAGATAGACTGAAACTATATAGGCCCTTGTGTGTATCACCCTATATAAGATTTGTTTTGTTTGAATGTCCCTAACAAGACAGTGATTAGGATAAAATTCAAAATATACATCATTATCTTGTGCAAATTGAGATACACTAATTAGATTCTTTTAATCTTAGGGACTCTCAACAGATTGTTAAGGTGTAAAATTCTGAGGCCTTTTATTTGTGTTTGACCTGTGTGTGTAATGTTTATACAAGTGCCATTACCCATACTAATTGAATGCGTACCTTGTACTCCTTATTGCCAAGATTCAAGTTTTGTAAGTTGTTTGTAACATGATGGGTGGCACCAGAGTCAGGGTACCAGTTTTCATTTTGCAAATCCTCTACTCTGGTGGTGTCCAACAGATTGATGTTGAGCATCTTTGATTCGTTAGTTGCATTTCCTAAATCTTGTTGCATGCTTGCTAGATTTGCATTCATGTTTTGACTCACTTGACTGTTGTTGCCTTGAGAACCACCATTGTAGTTTGAGTTAAACCTAAAATAGCATTTGATAGCAGTATGTCCTAAATTCTCACATATTTGACATTTGGACCGATTGATGTTCCACCTGCTACCCCTACCTCTAGACCTGCCTGTCTAATTTCTTGCAGCATATTGTGTTCCAGTTTCACCTCTGTTACTGTGAGTCCTTTCTTGGTTTTTTTTCTTGTATTTGCTGCATAGTTCACATATATATCAGTTTCTTGTGACCTTTTATGTTCAATTCTGCTCTTGTGAGCAAGAAGAGTGGCATGAACATATTGCAAAGTTGGTGTGGTCTCTCTTAAGGAGATGACTACAATGACAGCTTCATATTCTTCACTCAGACCATTCATGATACTTAATATGTGTTCTGTTTGAGATACTTTATGGCCTGCTACCTCGAGCTGATCACGGTATGACTTCATTTTTGTAAGATATTCTCTCATTGATAAATTGTCTTTTCTTTGATTTTGCATTAGTATTTTGTTATGCATTATTTTGGCTGATGTCTGGGAACTGAAAATTTGTTCAATAGTGAACCAAATTTCTCTTGTTGTTTGACATCGGACAAGTTGAGATAGGAGGCTAATGTTAACAGATGACAATTACCATGCACTTAACAAGATGTCTTGCCTTGTATAGATGATATATTCTTTGTTCTTGACCATTTTACCATCATTATCTGTAGTATATTCTTCTGGGATGATGGGTGTTTCAAGAATAAAGCTTTCTAGATCGTAGCCTTTAATGACTATCTGAACTTGAAATTTCCAAAGAAAATAGTCCCCTTCATTGAGTTGTACAGTGATTATCTGACTTTGTGGTCTAATGAAAGATATCAACAGGTCTTCAAGAGGGTTGCAGGGCACAGCTTCAAAAAACTGATGGGAAACTGATTAAAGAAAATGCGGTTGAAGGTGAAAAAGATGAAGTGACTCTGATTAGCCTTCTTGGAAAGGCACTTCTGATCAAGAACTGGGTTCTTTGATGATTTTGATGAGTTTATAAAGAATGAAAGTCCTCCTCGATGATGAGGCTTCTCTGAGAGGACAAAAGGTATGGACAAACTTCACATGATGAAGATTCTAATGAAGTTTGGTCTGCTCACATCAAATGTCGTTAGGCGTGGCACTGATACCAAATTAAGTTTTTGAATTTGTTTGATAAGCTGAAGAGAAATGTAAAAGTAAAGTTTGAATTATCTCATTTCGTACTTTTGAAACTGATACATATTACATCCAGTTTCGTATGTAATATATAATATACAAATGTAACGTGAGCTAGAAAACAGCTTGCGAGAGTAAAATTACATTATTGCCCCTTTTATAATATAAGATATATTGACTTGGTCAAACGAGTGGTTTCATTATTTGTATCAGTAAGGATTGAGGACATATGCAGAAGGGTCATCAACATGTTCAAAATGCTCAATGGATACATCACAAATAGGAAACAACAAACCATTGGCAGTAGATAAAGTAAACAACAATTTGCTCTCTACAACTAATTTTAGAACAGTAGGTTACACTATTTTTGAAAGCAACTTGGAGGTGAAGTCTGGCCCTACTTCGCTTGAACTACAAGACCCTATATAGAAAAGTTCAAGGACAGAGCAGCAGTTTGCTGAAACCACAACTGCTCCAATCAAAGATGAAGTAAAAGAGAATAATACATTGTTCAACACTTCATCTTCGTCACCAGGGGTTCAAGTGGACAATACTGTCTCATCGTTCACATATTGAATTGAGAAAAGCTTCTCGATGTTAGAACATCCACAAACGAATGGACAAGTGAAGAGAGTGAATTAGATCATCAAATCCATCTTTAAGAAGCATTTGAAATAAGTACCGGAGAATTAGCTTGATGAGTTACTATTGACTTCATGTTTTTATTGGACACCATTTACATTGACATACATAACTAAAACAATATACCCATTGAAGTATAAGTCCCTTAAAACCATCCATGCACTATGATGCTAAGATGAAAAAGGAGCTATTGTTGGCATCCCTTGACTTGATGGAGGAAAAGCGAGAAGATGTAAATTTAAGGGTTACTACTTACCAATAAAGAGTGGCATGGAAGTTCAATGTCAAGGTCCAAAACCATACTTTCGAGATCAGGGACCTCATTTTGAAATGGGTCTTCTAGAGTAAGTGGGCTTGGGCAGAATTGGGAAAGTCCCTATGTGACAAATCAAAAGCTTGGAGACAATACTATCAAGCTATCGATGTGTTGATGGATACCCAATTCCATAGGCATGGAATGGTAAGCATCTATGCCACTATTTCATTTGATTTATTTCATGTTTCATTTTTATCTTTTATTTAGACATTCTTTAGATTGAGTCGGTTTAATAAAAGGGGATTCACTATTGGAATTATTGAAAACATAACATGTTTTGAAAATGTTGTTAGAAATGAATGAGCACTTTCATTGGGAAGAGTGAGGTATTAAATGTCTTGGGATATGAATAGTCCCACATCTTAAAATATAATAAACATCATGTGTTTATATAGAAAGATGTGATCCCTATTATTGTTACTATGAGACAAAGAAAGAAAAGAGAGCATGGTCATCTTAGCGGCACCCCGCACGCGAACATCTACGCTTGCGGCATAGGCGAATGGGCGTTTGAGGCCTATAGAGGCACTTTGCAGTTGGCGTTGGTGTTGGCTTGGCTTGGTTGTTCAGAACCGACATTTTTTGTTTTCTTTGTTCAAATTCGCTTCTAACAGTAATAATACAAACAGCCATGTCAGTTGATAAAGGGTCGCAACCTTTCCAACAGTCGCAATAATTCAAATAGGTACCTATTACTGAATAGGCACCTCTCCGTGCTTATATATAGGCATAATGAAAAACAGAAACAGATCACTGAAGATTTTTGCATTCCTTTCTCCTCCAAACTTTGTTCTTACAATACTCTCTTGAGTTCGTCGTTGCTCTGCAATTGCCAGCACAGCATTGTAGAGATCGGTCCATTTCATCTTGGGAAACAGTTGCTCGTCATCCATTCAGTGCCATTGAGGGAGCAATTCTGTTTCAAGGAAACATTTTTCACTGGATTCGGACAAATCTGATCGGTAGTTTATTTACTAGTTTTGCACAATATTTGCGATAGTATTTGCAACAGTTTTGCAATATATCTGCGATAGTTTTGCAATCTTGCAACGCAATCTGTAAGATTTGTAACACTTCTGTTACATATTAATAACATCTTGAAATAAAATTTTTGTATTTTGTTTATCACTAATTAGGGTCACTGTATTTCAAACAATGACTCAAGACGGCAATACATCGGCAGTCAAACCGATCGTGGCCACCATTGAGAACAGAATAATGGTTCCAACAACCACTATAGCTTTTTCACATGGTGAGAGGCCAGAAAAATTTGCTGGAGTAGATTTCAAATGCTGGCAACGGAAAATGTTGTTTTACTTGACTACTCTTAACCTTGCAAAATTTCTCACTGAGGATGCTCCGGAAGTGGATAAATCGAAGACTGATGCAACCAAAGTTGAAGCACTCAACATATGGAACAATTTGGACTTCATATGAAAAACTACATATTAAATGGACTGGATAACAGTCTGTATAATGTGTATTGCACAGTGAAGACTTCGAAACAACCCTAGGCTTCCCTATATAAAAAGTATAAGACGGAGGACGCTGGAATGAAAAAGTTCATTGTCGGAAAGTTCCTCGATTTCAAAATGATAGATGCCAAAACCATTATCAGTCAAATCCAAGAGTTGCAGGTAATAATACATGAAATCCATGATGAAGGGATGTCCTTGAGCGAATCATTTCAAGTGGCTGCTGTTATCGAAAAGCTACCCCTGTCATGGAAAGATTTCAAGAATTATCTAAAACATAAGCATGAGAAAATGACTATGGAAGATATTGTTATTCGACTTAGAATCAAATAGGACAGCAGGAAATCGAAAAAGAAAATGACTAATGCAATAGTAGCAAAGGCAAATGTAGTCGAGGTTGAGAAAAACAACAAGCGGAAACAGGAATACAATCCAAACACAAAGAAACCAAAGAAGTTCAAAGGAAATTGTCACAACTGCAGGAAGAAAGGACATAAGGCTAGCGAATGCCGAGGTCCAAAGAAAAAGAAGGAACAAGCAAATATCACCGAATGTGAGAAACTCTCTGATGACATTTATAAAATGAACTTGTCTGCGGTGGTTTCTGAACGCAACTTAATTGGCAACTCCAAAGAGTGGTTTGTGGACACTGGTGCCACAAGACATATCAATGACAATAAGTGGATGTTCTCGAACTATAAACCTGTGACACAAGAAGAACAACTGTTTATGGGAAATTCCTCTACATCAAAGGTTGAAGGAAAAGGCGGAATTATTCTAAAGATGACCTCTGGAAAAGAGCTTACACTGAATGATGTTTTACACGTCCCAGACATTCGAAAGAATTTGGTTTCTGGTTCACTACTAAGCAAGAATGGCTTCAAGTTAGTCTTTGTATCCGATAACTTTGTTTTATCAAAGAACATAGTTTATGTTGGGAAAGGATATGTGAGTGATGGCTTGTTTAAAATAAATGTAATGATTGTTGTACTAAAGGATTGTGATAATAACGTTAATTCTTCTGTTTATGTCGCTGAATCCTCTAATATATGGCATGCCAGATTGGGACATGTTACTTTTGATACATTATGAAAAATGATTAACTTAGACTTTATACCTAAATTTTCAATAGATCCAAGTTATAAATGTGAAACTTGTGCTGAGGCAAAATTGACTAGAACCTCATTTCATCATGTTGAAAGAGAAACCGAACCTCTAGATTTAATACACACAGATGTATATGACTTAAAAATGTGTCAAACTAGTGGAGGAAAAAGGTACTTCATCACTTTCATTGATGATTGTACAAGGTACTATTATGTGTATCTCCTTAGAAGCAATGACGAGGCATTCGGCATGTTTAAACAGTATAAAGCAGAAGTTGAAAATCAACTCAACAAGAAAATAAAAGCTTTAAGAAGTGATAGAGGAGGAGAATATAAATTTCCCTTTGAGGTATTCTACACTGAGCATGGTATTATACACCAATCTATAGTCCCGTATTCACCTCAATCCAAAGGTATAGCCGAACGGAAAAATAGAACTCTTAAAGAAATGATGAATGCCTTACTAATTAGTTCTGGCTTGCCAGATAACTTCTAGGGAGAAGCTATTCTTTCTACAAATCATATTTTAAATAAAATACCATGAAAGAAAACATCTAAATCTCCCCACGAACTTTGGAAAAATAGACCACCATCCTATAAATACTTGAAAGTGTGGGGGTGTCATACTAAAGTAGAGGTACTTAAACCAAAGAAGGTCAAAATTGGACCAAAAACAATCGGTTGTGTATTCATTGGATATGCACAAAACAGTGTAGCTTATCTATTTTTGGTATACAAATCTGAAGTTGATGATATTCATGTAAATACCATCATTGAGTCGAGAAATGCTAGATTTTTCGAACACGTATACCCTTTAAAATAGGGTACTAAAAATTATACTCAAAAGAGACTAAGGGAAACTAAAAACTCTAATTCTCTTGAGGATACTGAACAAAATATTGATAATTTTCAGCAAAATAGTACTAATCAATAAGTGGAGGAACCAAGGAGAAGAAAAAGTCACGTACCTCAAGAACCTTTGGACAAGACTTCTGCACATTTATGATAGAAGATGATCCATTAACATACAAACAAGCTATGTCCTCCACCGATGCCCCTTAATGGAAAGAGGCCATTAACTCTGAGATCGAATCCATTATGGCTAACCATACATGGGAGTTAGTTGATTTACCTCGAGGATGCAAGACATTAGGTAATAAATGGATATTTAAGAAGAAATTGAAACTTGATGATTCAATAGACAAGTATAAATCTCGTCTTGTAGTCCAAGGATTCAGACAAAAGAAAGACCTAGATTATTTTGACACATACTCACCAGTAACTAGAATAACATCAATTAGGATGCTTATTGCAATCGCATCCACACTTGATTTGGAAATACATCAAATGGATGTAAAAACTGCATTTTTGAATGGTGAACTAGAAGAAGAAATATACATGAAGCAACCAAAAGGGTTTTTGAACCCAGGAAATGAGAATAGGGTATGCAATTAGTAAAATCACTTTATGGCCTTAAACAAGCTCCAAAACAATTGCATGAGAAATTTGATGAAACTATGTTATCAAATGGATTCAAAATAAATGAATCAGATAAATGTGTTTATATAAAACATACAGATATTGGATATGTCATTGTTTGTCTTTATGTTGATGATTTATTGATCCTAGGTAATAATATGGCCATAATAAAGTCAACAAAGGATATGTTATCCTCTAGATTCGACATGAAAGACCTAGGAATAGCTGATGTAATTTTGGGTGTCAGAATTTTGAAGACATCATAGGGATATGCATTATCTCAATCACATTACATTGCCAAAATACTTGAAAGGTTCAAACAACATAATATAACTATTGCAAACTCACTAGTAAATATGAGCCAAAATTGGGTAAAGAACACTGGTGATGGTATCTATCAGCTTGAATACTCTCATATACTAGGAAGTATCATGTATGTCATGAACTGCACTAGGCCAAATATCGCATATGTTGTAAGTAAGTTGAGTAGGTATACCAGCAATCCTGGTAAAAATAGTTGGAAAGCGATAATCAGAGTTCTAAGATATCTAAAGTATACACAGAACTATGGATTATACTATACTAAATATCCTTCAGTAGTAGAAGGATACAGTGATGCAAATTGGATAACTGGTTCAAATGAAACAAAATCCACGAGTGGATATGTGTTCATATTAGGAAATGGAGCAATTTCCTGGAAATCATCCAAACAGACTTGCATAGCAAGGTCAACAATGGAATCAAAATTTATTGCACTAGATAAAGCCGTAGAAGAAGCAGACTGGCTTCGAAATTTTTTGGAAGACATTCCGAATTGGAACAAACCCGTGCCTCCATGCATACATTGTGATAGTCAATCAGCTTTTGGAAGAGCTAATAGTACACTATACAACGGTAAATCTAGGCATATTCGTGGTAGACATAAAACCGTAAGACAACTTCTCTCTAATGGAGTTATCACTATAGACTATCTAAGGTCAAAAGATAACATTGCGGATCCACTAACAAAAGGCTTGCCTAGAGAGAAAGTTCAAACCTTGTCCATGGGAATGGGGTTAAGGCCCATAAACTAAAAGTTTCTCTAAAATGGAAACCCTACCTAGTTGATTGGAGATCCCAAGATCTAGGTTCAAAGGGACAACTAAGTTTAAGAGAAACTTGATGGCACTGGTATACACTCAAACCATTCCTATGATAAGTCAGTGCATTACTCGCTGGAGAATGGGATAAGTTTTAATACTTTTAATGATGTCTGTACTTTGTAATACTAAAGAACCAAGTGGGGAATTACAAATACCCTTTATAGAATCTCCTACGTGAGTGCGATGGCGCCGTTTCAAGGAGAATTGTGAGGCCAAATTCTCCAAGCACTCATGAGACCAAGCTGGTGTTTATGGCAAAAACGAACACAAATAGAGAACCAAGGAAGATAAGAAACACTTATTGTGTGTTGTCTATTTTGGATTTACACAAAAAGGCTTACAGTTCAAAGATAACCTGGTCTACTAATTCGCTAGTAAGTCAAAAGGATAAACACTAGGAAAAGTTCAAGGCCAATATGCTACTTTAACCGATACGATAAATGTTTCGAAAAATTTTAAGAACAGATTAAGCAACTACTCATTCATGTGGGGGATTATTAGAAATGAATGAGCACTTACATTGGAAAGTGTGAGGCATTAAATGCCTTGGGATATGAATAGTCCTACATCTTAAAATATAATAAACATCATGTGTTTATATAGTAAGATGTGGTCCCTATTATAGTTACTATGAGACAAAGAAAGAAAAGTGAGCATGGCCATCTTAGCGGATAGTGCAATGCACCACCCCGCAAGAGCGCGCCCCCACCCGCACACGCAACATGGGCTAATAGGCGTTTGAGGCGTATTAGAGGCACTTAGCACTTTACAATTGGTTGTTGGCGTTGGCGTTGGCTTGGTTGTTCAGAACAGACATTTTTTGTTCTCTTTGTTCAAATTCACTTCTAACAGTAATAATATAAATGGTCACGTCAGTTGGTAAAGCGTCGCAACCTTTCTAATAGTCACGACCGTTCAAACAGGTACCTATTACCGAATAGGCACCTCCCCGTGCCTATATATAGGCAGAACGAAAAACAGAAACAGATCACTGAAGATTTATGCATTCCTTTCTCTTCCAAACCTTGTTCTTACAATACTCTCTTGAGTTCGTTGTTGTTCTGCAATTGCCAGCGCAACATTGCAGAGATCGGTCCGTTTCATCTTGGGAAACAGTTGCTCGTCATCCCTTCAGCACCATTGAGGGAACAATTCTGTTTCAAAGAAACAGTTTTCACTAGACTCGGACAAATCTGATCGGTAATCTATTTACCAGTTTTACACAATATTTGCGACAGTATTTGCAATAGTTTTTGTAATATATCTGCAATATTTTTGCAACCTTGCAACACATTTTGTAACAATTATTGTTAGAAATGAATGAGCACTTTCATTGGGAAGTGTGAGGCATCAAATGCCCTGGGATATGAATAGGCCCACATCTTAAAATATAATAAACATCATATGTTTATATAGTGATATATGGTCCCTATTATAGTTAATATAAGACAAAGAAAGAAAAGTGAGCATGGCCATCTTAGCGGGTGGTGCAACACACTACCCCGCGCCCGCTTCCGCGCCCGAACCCGCTCTCGCGGCGTGGGCAAATGGGCGTTTGAGATGTATTAGCGGCACTTTGCAGTTGGCTGTTGGCGTTGGCTTGGCTTGGTTGATCAGAACAGACATTTTTTGTTTTCTTTATTCAAATTTGCTTTTAATAGTAATAATACAAACGGTCACGTCAGTTGGTAAAGGGTTGCAACCTTTCCAACAGTCGCAACCGTTCAAACAGGTACCGATTACCGAATAGGCACCTCCCCGTGCCTATATATAGGTAAAACAAAAAAACAGAAACAGATCACTAAAGGTTTTTGCATTCCTTTCTCCTCCAAACTCTATCCATACAATACTCTCTTGATTTCGTCGTTGCTCTGCAATTGCCAACACAGCATTGCAGAGATCGGTCTGTTTCATCTTGGAAAACAGTTGCTCGTCATCCCTTCAGCGCAATTGAGGGAGAAATTCTGTTTCCAGGAAACAGTTTTCACTGGACTCGGACAAATATGATTGGTAATCTATTTACCAGTTTTGCACAATATTTGCGACGATATTTGCAATAGTTTTTGCAATATATGTACGACGGTTTTGCAATTTTGCAATGCATTCTATAACAGTTTTGTAACACTTCTGTTACATATTACTAACAAATGGAATGTCTAGGTATCCACATATAGGTACAGACGGACTCCTTTGAAAAATAATCCATTTTTTTAGAATAAATCAAACTGGAGTAGATCGGAAAATTCACTCCTACACATCTAATCTTCGATGAACTCCTAGAGATAGGCAAAGTAGGGATTGATTCATAGAGGTAGGCATAATAGATATTGATACTTAGAGAAAAGTATCGGTGTATAATTGAATCTGTATAGGTACAAGCCATGTAGTTTACATTGGTCTTCGTGTGGACATGAGCGGACAGTCGTGTAAACACAGTAAAAAAATGTTATAGTTTTATTTATGGTTGAGTTACACAAGTTTAACTGGAAGTGAATAAAGCTAAGTAAAAGGAAAGTATTGTGTTAATATGTGCAGAGTGCAGTAAAAAAATGCAATACACAGATGGAAATCATAACAGTTATGATATAAGTAAATCATTATTGGAAAATACACACACACACACACACATGTGCAAGAATAAATACATATGTGCTAGGAAAGTAAAAAGTGCGATAAAATTAAATGACATAGATTTTGCGAAAAGAATTTTTTGTATTACTTCACTTTTTATACAAAAGTCTGGATGGACCGTACAAATCTCGACCTATGTACATTGCAAAAAAGGATAAAGAAAACACAAAAAAGATTCAAGTGAACAACCGAAAGCTTCACTTCTTAGTGAGCTTGTGGACGGTTCCCTTCTTCTTGCACTTCTTAGGAGTACTTCCCTCTCGAGGAGTAACTCATCCTCGATAATCAACGACCCATCGATTGAAATAATATGTTTCTACTTATATAAGAAGGAAGCGCTGAACATTGTGTTTCTTGATACCATGTGATAGGTACAGACTCTTCCATTGATAGTGTGGAATGATGTGTTTCTATAGCGTTAACATGTTTTGTTTTTGCCACAACAATTTCATTATCATCTTCCACATTAATAGTAGATGGACCATCATCTCTAACTCATTTCACTACTATTTTTAAATTATATTCGAAAGCACCAAATTTTTTCACTTTAAATAAGCGTTCTTTAAACTGTCTAAAACTATAATACTTTTTAGTTTTCAATCCTTTTCGTTTACCATCAATATACTTAGGTTTATTTATTCAACAATCAACAATTATGTATCGTAGTAAAATTTAATTGGAACCATTGACATTATCTACAAAAAAACTAGATTCAAGATCTTGATTTATGAAAAACCCTAAATTCAAAATTTCAAAATTAATATCTTGATTTGAGAAGAAGATGGTGTTTCTCTGGAGAATCTTTAACCAAAAGCAATTTTATTTCAATGAAATCTTTGTCTTTGATAACATATTTTGAAGAGCAAAAGAAATTAGAGAGGAAATAAGCTAGGTTTTGTGAAATAAAAGAGGAAAGGATGAGAATGGAGGATAGATTGTGCTGTATGGTTTTTTTAGACCCGAAATAGTATTTGCACAATTCATAATTGCACAAGTAGGATAATATAGCATGCACATTTATGAATTGCACAAGCTACTTTTATAGCTTGCGCATTTATGGATTATGCAAGCTATAAAAGTAGTTTACGCAATCCATAATTGTGCAAGTTATATGAAAAGATGTCTATTTCTGCAATTAGTTTTGAATGATGCCTATTAATGCAATTGTTTATTTTGCAAGCCTATATCAAAAATTTGTTCTATTAGTTTTATTGATTTTGGGTTATTGGATCCAAGTTTGTGTGTACTAACCAAGGATCCAACTTAGCATTTAAAATAGTACATGATTTTAGAGATTATTGCTAGCATATTACTACTGTTTGATTTGGTAGACTGCATAGGAATTTTTTAATTTTTTTGGGAGTTTATAAGTTTAAATTTGATATTAACTTTTGTGTTGAATATATATGCGACGTGTATATTGGTTATTTTGCTAGTGTAGAAGAAGCTATAAATATAAATCATGACTACAAAATTGTGGTCAACCTGCTGTACCGGTATGGACATAAGAATGAATGGTTCGATATGCAAAAGTATTTGTAAAGTTTGAAACATCCCACATCGAAAAAATGTTCTAAATAAATATGTACAAGTATATAGAAAAACTAGTTATTGTAGTGTTATAATGATGAAGGCAAGCTAGGGTAAAATCAAACTTCAAACTCTGCCTTTAAATTAATAATGATTATTATTTTCAAATTCGTCTTACAACCTCATTTCTTTAGAATTTTCATTTAAAATATCAACTAAATATCATTTGTTGAAAAATAAGAAAAAAAAATCTTAATGCATATGCTAGAGTTATTCAAACTAAAAAAAATTTAATCATAAAACAATGTATCTACGTGTGTGAAAGCCTCTGGTTTAAAACATAACTAAAAGTTATAAAACTGTAATTGGTATGTATGGAATAGGAATAGGTGTGTAGCTAAACTTTATATAAACACACATTTGTGAAAGTCTCTGGTTTGAAACGTGACATAAGAGTTAGATGGAGATAATTTTCAATGAATTTATTATGATGATCAGACTTTTCATTTTCGTGTACATTTTCTATCATTACATTTCAGGATGCATTCCCGAACAATTTTAATTTGAGGTTAAATGTTAGATTTTAGAGGGTGTGACGTTCGTAAAAATAATTGATTAGAGTTTGGTTAGAGGTTTGATAGGAACTAAAGTCTAATGTACGACGTTTATTTTTTATTTGCAGTAATCATTAACTAATATATAGTATCAGATATGAAGTGTTATTAAATATTTACAGAAAAAGTCAAAAAAATCTAGAAAATAAAAAATATAAATAATTCTAGATAAGTCGGACGGAATTAATAAATCTTATTAAAACGCTATATTTTCGATAGTCCGTATATGAAGAATTAAACCGGTAATATATCAATTACGTCCGACTTATATATGCAAAGTCAAATGTAGTGATTTTTAAAAGGGGATTTTCACTCAAAGGGCTTCCTTGTGTAGGGTAATAATTTTTAAGGACAACATTTCTGAAAAATTAGTTTTAAGGACAATTTATAAGAAAACGATAAATAAATTTATTATTTTCCTGTAAATTGTCCTTCAAACTAGTTATTCAGAAGTGTTGTCCGTAAAACTTATTACCCTGTAATGAGAAGCCCTCCAACCTAATTTCCACTTTTTAAAACTACGTGACATACTATAGTGCATTTCATGTTGTTAGGATGCATACTAAGTTTTGATAATTGTTTTGTTCACTTCAAAGTTCAAACTATTTATACAAAAAAAGCTGAATGAAATAAACCTTACATCTACATACATAACAATCACAGAAATATATTTTTTAAATAAATCACATGCATTAAAACTACAATTTATTTCTTGTTTTAATGAGCACAATATCTTTGCCATTCTAATGCACATTAGTTTAAAATGGTAAATGGATTGTCCGTTTTATTGTACTAAGCAATCTTTTAGATTGGTTTACAGTCAGGGTTTTACAATTGAATAAGTCACAATTTAGATGATTTTGGTTTAGTTTCTTATCTCAACAAGTTATTGTTGGAAGTGGAAATTTGATAAAAGTAAAAACCTAAATTGATTTTGTTTAAAGAACGCATTTTTTAAAATTTAACCTGAAAACAAAATTATGCTAAATTAAACTAGTATCACATAAAACAGAATACTAAATTAAACTAGCATCAAATTAATGTAATGCTAAATTAAACTAGTATCAGATGAAGTAGCACTAGATGAACTAAAATAACATTTATTTTTGGGGCTTTGCATACCAGGTCTCTATTTCTGATATTGTTATAAGAAAAGTCCATATAGCAATAAATATGTAATTTAGGTCTCTATTTTTCTAAAACAGAAAGCGCAAACTAGCTTGCAATTTCTTGATAAAAAGTGCAAGTTAACTTGCGTTTTACAAAAAAATTTCAAAAATTAAAAGATCAAATTTCCTTATCCGTAATAATAATAATTGTTATTTAAGTATAATATACTACAGTTTTTCACCATTATCGAATTTTATAGAATCTTATATTTAATTCGGAAAATACAAGTTCCCATTTATTTTCTATCAAAAAGTAGTAGCATCCCCCATTTTGAAGTCTGAAAATTAGAGCTACCGATGTTGCAGTCATCAATAGTATTATTTTCCGGTGACAAAATGAGATCCGTTCAATATATCATAACATTAGAAGCATATGGATATAAATCTTTTTAAAATATATTTCATTAATAAATTCTAATATTCATTATATTATCCCATCGATTCGATGTTAAGAGAAGATATAATAATTACAATCATAATCCAAGAGCGACATATAAAGATCCCATGGGTGATCAGAGTCTAACTACTTAACAGTTATAAATTCTGCCATTACATCCATCCAAACAAAACATAAGATTTAAACAACACAGCAGAAATAAACTCCTGATATTAGTTAGCTTGCCTCCTGCACGTTTCCGGAAGCTTATTCGTCTAACCAGAAATCTATATTCTCGACCTACTCAAATGAGTACCCGAGAGTTCTGGGGGAAAACAAAAACTTCGGGTCAGACATAAAGTCTAGTGTGAATAATAATATACCATCTAGAATCAAAATAGATATCTACTAAGACCACGCCGTTGAGCGGAACAGGTTTTCCTCTCACTAGAATCTTACCACAATATGTTAATGATAAAATAAATCTTGCATCTACAAGCACAATAGGTAAAACAAAACATGATATGATCATATGCATGCAATAAGGGTAAATGTGACTAGTCTGTCATTAAGGGTAATGCATTTCCAAAGTTTACCCATCCCTTAAAATAGACTGTCTGTCTCAAAACATAGTTTTTCTTAAGGTCACGATGAGCCTAATAGTTTTCACAGGCCGAATAACAATCTATCAGGCCGACTCAGGCCAAAACATAATCATATGTCTGCAAATCTCCATATACGATTAGGAATAAAACAACTTAAATAATTTGGTAAGCCTATAGAGGTACGAGTTCCTTTCTGTGCGTAAACATCCTTCTAGTCTCACTACTAACGAAGCCCTACACACTAGAATCGCGGACCTTTACCTACCAGATGCGAACGTCTGAAGCATAGGGCGCGATCCTACACCAGTCCCACCTACAATCTTGTCCGTTTTTAAATTTATAAGTCTTATCTTTTGATCAGTTCAGGGCATTCTAACACAATTAATCTATCTGATCTCTTGGATGCAATTCTACCCACACAGAAGTTTAATCTGACCATACTCATCACTAGAACAATCTAACTGGTAATTCTATGCCTAAATTCCATGATGTAATGTTGGGTAATGTGGATGTGAGTATGATAAATGATAAAACATGTAGATTAAACTGATCATATGATAACAAGAACATACAACATCATTCATCAAAACACATTCAATCGTTAGTCACATCCTTACATAGCTTTTAAAACATTCGCTATCAAAATAGAGCTATTGAGCCTCTAAAATACATAAGCAATATGAGGTAAAGAGCCTCTAAAATATATAAGCATTGTGAGGTAAAGAGCCTCTTAAATATGAGGTGTCGAGCCTCTAAAATATGAGGTAAAGAGTCTCTAAAATATGAGGTGTCTTGCCTCTAAAATACAAGATAAAGAGCCTCTAGATATGAGATGTCGTACTTCTAAAATATGAGGAGAAGAAGAGTCTCTAGATATTAGGTGTTGTACCTCTAAAATATGTAATGGCATTTTTGTAAATAGTTTGAAAACTGAATCATTTCCTTTTAAAGATAATACTTTCCACCAACTCTGCTTCATGTCAAATTATTATTGGATAACAAAATTTCTTTTCATATTATTTTCAGAATTTGCTGGTGGATCACATTCTACCTTCTTAATAACTTTGCAAACCCTTATAACTAATATATTTAATTTATATTAATTTAACATTTTTCTAGAATAATAGATTCATAGAAAATCATAACCATTAGGAAAAATTCCCCAAAAATCACCAAAAATCCTAATTTCCTTATTCTTTTCTATACAAAAATTTCAGAACTAAAATATTAATTTAATTATTTTTAATAACTATAACCTGAAATAAACGCTTTTTCCCCTTCGGAAATTCATAGAATATTCTTATGAACTCGGAAAGTTATGAAATTAAAAAAATATCTCCAAAATAATGTTTTATACAACATATTAAAATTTCAAGTCAATAGAAGATCAAAAAGTAGGTTTTTTCCTTTAAAACCCATTAGAATAATTCCATAAAATTGAAATAAATAATCATTCAATCAAATAATGATATTATCAATCATAACATGACATATTATCACAACAATTTTAGAAATCAATCATAGATTTGAAATCAAGCATAAAAAAATGAGATGGTTAACTATTATTCACCTTAGATTGGATAAGAGAGATTGAGATTTGATGTAGATTAGTTCCCCTAAGCTTTTCCTTTTGAATTATTTAGATTTTCCTCTTCTTTTCTTCTTGGTAATGGCTGGTCTCCTTTAGGTTTAGTTTTAATTGATGAAAATGAAATGAGAATGAATGAGAGAGGAAGGGTTTAGTGAATGAATAAAAGAGTTATTCCCATTATGCCCCTCTCATTAATTCTTTCCTACTCTATATTTAAAACAAGCTTATTAACTGAGTACTTAAGGTATGACTTAATTAGTTGACAAATCTCATTCTCCTTACCACATTACATCATATCATATTATTCTATTTAATTTATCTAATTAAATTTCCTGAATAATGTTAAACAAAGATTAGGAATGTTACAGGCTCCCCCACTTAAAGAATTTCATCCTCGAAATTACACATGACATTTCAATCATGTAAATATGTCCGATAAACATATAATAACAATGTTAGCATAACCTACCAACTAAAAGTCTGTATGACAAAAATATAGAGCATACCATTAAAACAACTCAGGATAAGTATCTCTAATTTTGTCCTTTGTCTCCCAAGTATAGACTTTCTCATTGTTGCTTCAATGGACTTTCACTAAGTCGACTGTCTTGTTTATTAATCTCGTCTCTTGCTACAACATGAACTTGTTGTCTAACAAAAGTCATATCCGATTCCACTACTAAATCTTCCATTATAGTCAGTGTGATAGTAGTCTCTAGATCATGCACATACTTTCTAAGATGAGAAACATGAAAAACATTATGGACTCCTGCCAAACTATTTGGTAACTCTATCCAATAAGCGAGTTTTCCGATTCTTTCTATGATAGTAAATAGACCAACGTATCTCGGTGCCAATTTACCTAACTTCCCAACCTATACCAGAATCTTTATCGTTGATACTTTAACAAAAATATGGTCTCCAACTGAGAACTCTAAATTATTACATCTCTTATCTGTACAAGTTTTCTGCCTAGACTGAGCTTCCTTCATCCTTGCTTGGATCAACTCAATCTTTTCTGTAGCTTCTCTCACCATATCTGGACCAAGAATCAATCTGTCACTGGTCTCTAATTAACCAACATGCTAGTGATTTACACAGCCTTCCGTAAAGAGTTTCGAAAGGGGTCATTCCTATACTAATTTGATAACTATTATTATAGGAAAACTTGACTAACTGCGAATGGTCTTTCCATGACCCTCCAATACATAAGCCCTTAACAAATCTTCAAGAATTTTGTTAACTCTTTCCGTTTGTGGATAGTAAGCAGTACTCATCTTCATCTTGGTACCTAACACTTCTTTCAGATCGTCCAAAATTCACTATGGAACAAAGTATCTCTATCACTAACTATACTACTAGGAATCTCATGCAGTCTTACAATATTCTTCGTAAACAACTTCGTTAAAGTAGGCCACATCCTTATCGATTTAATTGTAATAAAGTGTGCATTATATTTTAGTCAATCTACCATGACCCAAATACTTTCATTTCCCCTATTCGACCTTGGCAACCCATCGATAAAATCTATGGATATAAAATCCAATTTTCAAAGTGGCACTTTAAAGGTTGAGGCAATCCACTTGGTTTCTGATGTTCGACTTTTACTTGCTGGCAATTCAAACATTGTTTCACCTAGAAGCCTACATCTCTTTTGCATTCCTTCCTAGAAGAAACTCCTCTTCATATCCTGATACATTTTAGTTCCTCCAGGATGAATAGTAAACTTCGATCGATGACACTCCTTAAGAACTTCCTTCCTTATGTTACAAACATCTACAACGCATAGTCATCCCTTCTTTCTTAACCATCTGTTTTGATCAAGACTAAATTTTTTTAAATCATCAACCCTAGTTCCCTCTTCAAGTCCTTTAATTCATTCAGCTAGTAATGGATCATCTCTCTATTTTGAAGCAATTCTTTCGATCGTTGCTGGTTGAATTTCCAAACAGGATAGCATTGCTGTATTCCAACTAGAACTACCCGTTGACCTTAACCGCACACCACAAGTAGTCAAGGCCTCTAAATCTTTCCATTCTGCTGACATTGCTAACACCACACTCTGATGTTTTCTGCTACGTGTCTGCAACTTTATTTCCTTTTCCTGGTGTATGTTCGATATCAAAATCATAAACCGTCAAAAACTCCAGCCACCTTTTCTATCTCATATTCAACTCCTTTTGAGAGAATAAACACTTCAAAGATTTATGATCCCTGAAAAACTCAAATTGTTTTTCTAAAAGATAGTGTCTCCACACTTTCCAAGCAAATATCATCGCTGCAAACTCTAAATCATGAGTTGGATACCTAACTTCGTGTGGTCGAAGCTATCGAGAAGCGAAGACTATCACTTTACCATTTTGCATTAACACAGCTCCTAACCATGTCCCACATGCATCAGTACATACCAATAAATCTTGATTTCCATCTGGAACCACCAACACAAGCGCATTGGTCAATAAATGTTTCAGCTTTAAGAATGCTTCTTCATATTTATTGGTCCAAATAAACATTACATCTTTCCTTTATAGTTTAGACATAAGTGCCACTCTACGGGAGAAATCCTTAATGAATCTCCGATACTAGCCCACTAACCCCAGAAAACTTCTTATCTTGGTCACAGTCTCGAGTCTTTTCCAATTATTAAGAGCTTCAACCTTAGTTGGATCTATGGATAACCCATCTTCTAAAACTATATAATTAACGAACTTCACTTCTTTATTTCAAAAATGACATTTCGAACACTTAGCCTTTAGTTGATTCTGCCTCAACATTTCTAGCACTATTCTAAGATGAATCTCATGATCTCGATCATTCTTAGAATATATCAGAATGTCATCTATAAACACTAACATGAATCTGTCCAAATACTCTAGGAAGATCCGGTTCATTAAATCCATAAAGCAAGCAGGCACATTGGTCAGTCCCAAGGGCATGACTAACCATTTATATGAACCATATCTTGTTCGAAACACTGTTAATGGAATGCCATCTTCCGTTAATCTTAATTGATGGAAACCTGTTGCTAAATCCAGTTGGAAAATACCTTGTCTCTGCTAAATTGATCAAACAAATAATCTACTCTCGGCAAAAATACATAGTCTTTATCATCTTCTCATTCAACTTACGATAATCAATACACATCCTCAACGATCCTTTCGGTTTCTTTACGAACACTGTGGCCGCTTCCCAAGGTGAACTGCTTGGTCTAATAAAATTATTCCTTATAAGTCCACCAGCTGCACCTTTAACTCTTTCATCTCAGTAGGTGTCATTCTGCTAGGCGGTCTACTTACGGGTTCAGCTCCAAGCACAAGATCTATTCGAAACTCAGTAGCTCATTTCGGTGGTAGTCCTGCAACTGGCTCAAAAACATTTGCATACTCTATTACAATGAAAACCTGATTCACTCGCCTTCCACTCCCACTACACCCCATAAAACACATACATCTAAACTTGAAATTTTTACTAAGTATATAATTCGATCATGGCTATTAAGGTGTTTTAATGATATCTTCCGATCTTGGCAAAATATCCTAGCATCATATCTGCTTAACCAATCCATACCCAGAATAATCCTAAAACCCACAAAATCAAACACATGCAAATTGCAGGTAAATGCATGACCTAACAGCTCAAATTCTAAATGGTCATATCTCATCCTAAGAGTTGCATATCCTCCCATCGAATTCGAAACCCTTAAGGAAGTGTTAAGATATTGTTATCCTGCCTTTTAGCAAGGTCGTGACACCAAGAACTTGACTAGAAACCAATGACAGTTCGTCTTGGAGATCGGTTATACGCAGGCTCACTATGGATATCGACAAATTTTTTCTGAGTCCGGATCGGACTACAATTGATATGACATGACAAGCAAAGCTATGAGAGCCAACATTCGGAATTTCAAGTCAATCGGAGTTCATATGCTCCAGATATTGATGGATCACGGCTGAGAAATCCAAACTTGCATCGATCATATCTCGAGATCTACAAGTCCAAATGCCACCAAATTTGGACAGTAGCTTACTGGCAACCTAAGGAATGTCCATGCCAAATTTCAGCTCGATCGGAGCAATTCTTGATCGATTCGAACCAAGGGTCGAATCGATATGGACCAACTTGCATCGATCATATCTTGAGATCTACAAGTCCAAATGCCACCAAATTTGGACAGTAGCTTACTGGAAACCTAAGGAATGTCCACGCCAAATTTTAGCTCAATCGGAGCAAATCTTGATCGATTCGAAGTTGAGTTCGAATCGATATGGACCAACTTGAATCGATCATAACTCGAGTTCTACAAGTCCAAATGCTATGAAATTTTCACAGTAGCTTACTGGCAACCTAAGGAATGTTCATGCCAAATTTCAGCTCAATCGGAGCAAATCTTGATCGATTCGAAGCAAGGGTCGAATCGATATGGGCCAACTTGCATCGATCATATCTCGAGATCTACAACTCCAAATGCTATGAAATTTGGATAGGAGCTAACTGGAAACCTAAGGAATGACCATGCCAAATTTCAGCTCAATCGGAGCAAATCTTGATCGATTCGAAGCAAGGGTCGAATCGATCCCAAAGTGGGCCCGGATTTCCAAAGAGCGGGCATGTGGGCCCCCTCACGCGCCAGAACTGGTCTCCCCTCAATTTAGGCAAAATATCAGCCTCCTACACTTATAAATAGAGCCCCTGGTCATTCAGAAAAGGGGTCGGAGAATTCTAAGTACTGAAGAGCGCCCAGATTCTGCCAGATCTACTCCAGAACACCGCCGCTGCTTTAGATTGACACTTAGCATTTAAATTCAGTCGTATTACATTATTAACTACTGTAACCTTCAAGTAATCGAGCAATAAAATCATCAAATTTCATAGTGGACGTAGGCAAAACGCCGAACCACTCTAAATCGCTTGTCTTTGCAATTTACTTTCTGTTATTTGGAGTTTTTGTTAGATAATCCACAGCGTTAACTTTCATTCTTCGCGTTTATCTCTTCAAAGACTTCCGAAGAGTGTTGTGCCCATTTTTGGTACAAACACTTTGGTGCTTTCACTGAGAAAAAACCAAGTTTTTTCTCCTGCTCGTTGGATCCACTACCGTCGTTGGATTGCAAAAATCTAAGGAAAAGATCCAGATCTGTTCATAAGTGGTTCCTTCTATTCTATTCAGATTGCTCCAGATCTAAGAGGAACTACATTCATCATGAATTCCATACCCATATTTTCGAATCCAGAAAAAATGCAATTTTTCGTATCCATGAAAATATGATGGTTTTCGTATCCATATTTTCGAATCCATGAAAATATGATGGTTTTCGTATCCATATTTCGAATCCATGAAAATATGATGATTTTCGTATCCATACCTTCGAATCCATGAAAATATGATGGTGTTCGTATCCATACCTTCGAATCCATGAAAATATGATGGTGTTTGTATCCATATTTTCGAATCCATGAAAATATGAAGTTTTCATATTCATATTTTCGTATCCAGAAAATATGGTGCTTTTCGTATCTATGTTTTCATATCCAAAAAATATGACAACATTCATATCGATCGAATTTCGTAGCCTCTTCGAACCCATCTGGACCGAGTGTTCGTATCCATAAGCATAGCCTCACTTCGAATCCATTGACTTCGTATCCATCAGGAAGCGCTACTTCGTATCCATCAGGAAGCGCTACTTCGTATCCATCAGGTCGCGCTACTTCGTATCCATCAGGTCGCGCTACTTCGTATCCATCAGGAAGCGCTACTTCGTATCCATCAGGAAGCGCTACTTCGTATCCATCAGGAAGCGCTACTTCGTATCCATCAGGAAGCGCTACTTCGTATCCATCAGGATGCGCTACTTCGTATCCATCAGGTCGCGCTACTTCGTATCCATCAGGAAGCGCTACTTCGTATCCATCAGGAAGCGCTACTTCGTATCCATCAGGAAGCGCTACTTCGTATCCATCAGGATGCGCTACTTCGCATCCATCAAGAAGCGCTGCTTCGTATCCATCCATCTGCCTCCAATTCGTATCGATACTCGCATGAAGTTCGTATCCATCAATCTGCCTCTAATTCGTATCCATCCATTTGCACCCAATTCGTATCGATACTCAACTGCAGTTCGAATCGATCCAACTGCACCCAATTCGTATCGATACTTAACTGCAATTCGAATCGATCCAACTGCGCCCTATTTGTGTCGATCAACAGATACCACTTTCGTATCGATCTAGCCATGCGCATTTCGTATCGATGCTAGTAGAGCTAATTCTCTGGATGGATACGAAAAGGATGGATTCGAACAAGAACAATACGAAATTTAAAAAAAAAAATTATTTTCGGGTACGACCCAAATTTAATCACCAATTTAATGAAGGAACATTCCATCTGTGCTTCTAATTATTCCATGACTGAGCAAGACATAGGAGATCACAACAGCAAACGTTGAGTTGCAATCAAGGAATGGGTGGAATGCTACTTCCTCCAATTGACCAGCTTTTAAACTCCTGAATTGACAACTATGGTACGATGGCTAATATGACGACTGCCCTACAATGCCAACTCAAAACATAGCTGGTCGCTTCTGAACCATCTTCAAATGCCCGCATCTTAATCATTCCACGTCCACATGACTAAAAGCATGACATACAACCTCAAGAGGACTTCCTTAATACCCTATATAGGTCTCCTATCTGGATGAAAGTTTGGGATAAACACCAATCTATTAGCCCATTTTAACCAACCCGCCGTCCAATCGGCATTACCAACCACTCAAACGTTGGGCAATCGTGCATACATCATTCACTAGGGTTACAAGACCCCTTGGCAATAAAATGGACCTGATCATAATGTCGATTGGAGAATCTTTCCCAGTCAAGACCTATCCGTTGAAACCATCCTAAATGCAGAACTTCCAATGAAAATTCAACATGTTAACTATGTCAGTTTACTGAGGAAATACGACCCCCGACACTACCTTATGAAGTGTGAATGACGCGTGGAATTCTCCAAGGGTGACGAGTGCCATTAAACGCAGATGTCTTCCCTCATTCCTTAGAAAAGACAGTCAATCACGGTTAGATATACCAGTTATACTTCTCATATGGATATAGTGAATGACGAAGCTGGCAGCCAACGAATTTATCCAAAGCCCGCAGCCAGTTGCTGCCGATACCCATAAATGAATTCATCACCAGCGCTTATTTCCAGACTTTGACAAGAGAACTGGTGGACCGCCGCTGACAACTACACCAACATGTCCATGCCAATATTGAGTTGATGCATCAGATGAAGGATCAACTTGGCGAGATAAGGAGGAAACCTCCTCCATACTCTAGATCGGAAAACTCCTCTTCTTTAGATGGCTACCATGGATGCCAACGCCATAAAGCCACTCCGGAAAGGATAACTCTAACAATATGTTCAAGCCCCATAAAATGAAGGACCGGGAACATCCGACCCATATCGATCAAGGACTTTGATCAAATTGAACCATTTGCGTTAGACTTCCAATTGAGAAGGGCTGGATTGAAGTGCAATAGCGAGCATACGACGCTGCCTCACTTATCAATGAGATTTGACCTGATCTCTTTTGAATTATTTCTAATTCAATTTCATTTACGTTGCGAAATATGACCTACTTGAATTAAACTACTTGCAAATGATGTAGGTAACCGAGTACTTAAGATTGGGTGCAAAACAACCTCCGCGGACCATGATCAAATCATTGAGGTATCATCGTGACGAGCACGATTCAACCACTCATCGGCTACTATATGCCCCTGACTGGGGGCAAGGCATCAAAGCGGAAGAGACCGACAAGGTCAGGACTCTAGTGCAAAGTGGATGTAACTGACCATCCACTCATCCGCCTATGCAATTTAATTAGGAGATGTAAGAAATACTTGGAGTTATGTGTCCCAACAATGCACTCTACATCTCGTACTTGAAGCTTGCCAAAACACTTATGCTTCTTCTGATGCCTGATAAAATCGGAACCACATCAAGGGTGGACGTGATGTCACCACCCATACATCCAATCCTACATTAGAAATTTGGGATTATTTGAGGGAACACATGTTTAAAGGCCCAACCCTCAATTTAAAGTCAACAACGGCTGACTGCCTACTCGCTAACCGTCACAAGCTGTCATTTCAACTCTCTTCCTTAGCTCGATCGAAAGAATGCCAAGTATAAATTGAACGTGAATCGACTGTCTTCTCTCCAATACTTGCACCCGACTTAAGGGAAAATACACAACTCAAAGTGGATGTAGTTCGACCATCCTTTCCTATGCTCGAGCACAAAGCTTGCCAGAACACTAATCCTACTCCTTAGGCCTGGCAAAAACGGAATTCAAATGAACATGGATGCGATTCAACCGTCTATAAATTATATCTCATCCTTCGTTGTGGGCGGATAAGTGAAAAGTAATTGGGATCCTACCGATCTCTCGCTAAGTGAAACCCCAAGCTCGGGGGCATATCGCTCCACAAAAAGCAGGACAAAAACTGATACATGGCGATCCATCAACAAACTCCAGCTTCCGAGAGCACGAACTGGAGTATAAACATTAACAAAACCCCAGAGTACTCCGAGAGCGCGAGCTGGGTACAAACATCAACAAACTCCAGCTTCCGAGAGCGCGAACTGGAGTATAAACATTAACTAACTCCGGATTCCGAGAGCGCGAACCGGAGTATAAACATCAACAAACTCCAGCTTTCGAGAGTGTGAACTGGAGTATAAACATTAAACTAACTTCGGACTCCGAGAGCTCGAGCCAGAGTATAAACTACTACCCACTACGGCTTCGAGGAGGGTGGATCCGTCTACCTAACGACTTCGACCGTATCTCCATTCAATGCAGCTTCGAGGAGGGTGGACCCGTCCACCTAACGACTTCGACTGCATCTCCATCAAGTACGGCCTCGAGGAGGGTAGATCCATCTACCTAACGACTTCGACCGTATCTCCATTCAATGCAGCTTCGGGGATGGTGGACCCGTCCACCTAACGACTTCGACTGCATCCCCATCAAATACGGCTTCAAGGAGGGTAGATCCATCTACCTAACGACTTCGACCGTATCTCCATTCAATGCAGCTTCGAGGAGGGTGGACCCATCCACCTAACGACTTCGACTGCATCCCCATCAAATATGGCTTCGAGGAGGGTAGATCCATCTACCTAATGACTTCGACCGTATCTCCATTCAATGCAGCTTCGAGGAGGGTGGACCCGTCCACCTAACGACTTCGACTGCATCCCCATCAAATACGGCTTCGAGGAGGGTAGATACATCTACCTAACGACTTCGACCGTATCTCCATTCAATGCAGCTTCGAGGAGGGTGGACCCGTCCACCTAACGACTTCGACTGCATCTCCATTAAGTACGGCCTCGAGGAGGGTGGACCCGTCCACCTAACAAATTCGACCGTATCTCCATTCAATGCAGCTTCGAGGAGGATGGACCCATCCACCTAACTACTTCGACTGCATCTCCATCAAGTACGGCCTTGAGGAGGGTGGACCCGTCCACCTAACAACTTCGACTGCATCTCAACCAAGTTACATCACTCATTCCCCGAGCATAGGCGCAGACTCAACACATGAAAATGAGTGATCAACAGCTGTCATAAAGATACAAGTCCCCAGAGTATGGACAGGGGTATAAACATCAAATAGGTGCGATGAATGGCCCTTCAACTGACTTTGATCCCCAAAGTGTGGCTACAAGAATAGACAAACGAACGAATGAGATTCGACCATTCATTCACCAACTCTGACCTGAACTCAACGTGAGGAGTGTAAACTCACTACAGGTGCAATTAGACCATCCACGAACTAACTCTGCTAACCCAAGACTGGGGGCAGAAGTGCAAATCACCGAAAGAAGAGAAAGGTGACTCGCTACATCTCCAGCTTAGCGTCCTTTACAACTTAAGGAAATGACTACAAGGAGACCTTTATGCTAACCAATCAGAATGATGCCCGAAGTTCTGGGCAACCAATTATATCATACCGCCGGATCGACGGGCAATATTGATCTACACCTTTCATATCATACCATTGGATCGATAGGAAATGAGGTCCGAGCATTCTCATCGTGCCGTTGAATCGACGGTCAATATCGGGACCCGAACGTCCATCGAATACCTTTGACCAATAGAGCACGGATAGAAGAATAAACCACGAATGAGTGTGACTTGACCATTCGTCCTCCGTCGCCTTCCTTCGATCTGTCAGGAAGAGCATGAGACCAAATGAGCATGACATGACTGCATTTGAGCTGACTTTATCCCTAGATCTGACGGGAGAACGTAAATCGAAATGGACATGGTTGATCACCCAACTCCAAATGAATGCAACGCGACCATTCATTCATTGACTCTTACCATGATCCAACTAAAAGAGCAATTCAAAACAAGTGCAACCTAAACATCTGCACACTGATTCTTACCCTGTATTCAACAAGGGAAGCATCAATCCTGCATTAGATCTGATTGGACGATTCACTCTTCAGTTTTTGCCCAAAGTACGGCGACATAAGCAGCGAAGTGAATGTCATTGACCGTCCAGAATCTAGCTTATGTCTGAATGTTGGCAAAGTAACAATGTATTCCGCTAAGAAAAAAGAACTAGAACATAATACAGGACAGGCACGACTCAGCCTTCCATTGATTAACTCGATCCCATGGTTCAATGGGATAGAATACAAAATTGAAGGGGACATTATCTACCCTACCACTTATCGAGATATTCCCCAGACTTAGGGGCACGAACAAGAAAATAAGGTTGCGACCGAAAGGATGCCTAGAGATAGAGTCATCGGATCAATACCAGGACTTATGGGCGACTGATCATTTTTCTGACCTTTCCAATGAGCAATGGATCGCAAGTACATTGAATGAAAAGCGCATCATTCAGAAACATAAGTCAATTCAATCTCAAAGCTGGAGCCAGCTATGTAGCAGCGTGCAATACAAGGCTAAGTTCTACTAATCCTTTGATTCGACGTCCTTGTAAGCCTGATCATTTACCATTGCAAATAAACACATGAGGCGCCTACAACCCATCACGAGTACTGTAGATCAGATCACAACTCTGCGCAATGATGAAGACAGTTTTACTTCAGGTGAATCTTGATGTGTTCGCCTGGACTCGATCTCATATATATATATGGACTCTCGCCAGCCATGAAGAACCCTACATTAAATGTCGACCCGAGGCATGTCTCGGTAAACAAAAGCGATGCGACATGGATCCGGAGAGATCTGTTGCACTTAAAGAGGAGGCGAATCTGCTCAAAACCAGTGGGTTGATCCGTTATGCCCTCCAACCAAAACGAGTATCCAATCCTTTACTTATAAGAAAAACAAACAGGGAGTGGAGGACATACGTCAACTACTCAGATTTGCATGGGGTATGACAAAGCACAGCTTTCCACTTCCAATGATCAACCAACTGATGGACCCGACCATCAGACATGAATTACTCACATCCATGGATGCAAACTCCGGATACAATCAGATAATGAAGCATGTCCCAAATCCAGGAATACAACTGTTTTGCTACTAACCTGGGCCTATAGTGCTATGCTGCAATCTATAGATTCAAACTTAAGGACACTTGTGCTACTTACAAAAGAACGATTAACAGATCATTCAAAAATTAGATCGACCGATCGATAAAGGTAGATGTGGTTAATATGCTCGTGAGATCATGACTATCAAACAACCACATCGATGACTTGGCAGAGATATTTAGTGCTCTCCAGAAAATGCAGGATCAAACTCAACCCTTTGAAATGCTCTTTCATCATTACATTAGAAAGATTCTTTGTTTTCATCATCAATTCTTATGGAATCAAGACTAATTTCTAAAAAATTCCGACAATTAGAGACACCCATGTACTGAGGACAACCAAGCAGCTCTAATAGATCGCTTAAAGAGACCTCCCATTTTACCTAAGCTTTTGGATCGCGGAGATTTATACATCAATTGGGCCATGTCAACACACGCCATAAGCATCACAATGCTATGTGAAAAGAAACGAATCCAAAGACCTATATATGATGAAGGCTGGCTACTGGCAAGCTCACCCCATTAACATCCATATCGACCAACCGTTAAGATAGGTCCAATAGAAACCTTAGATGTATATTTATCTCTCTCGGAGAGCTCTCCATGGTCAAACATTAGCATACTTCATATCTGAATCTGCCACATCAGATGACTATCATAAGAACTGTGGAGAACCGTCCAACCGATGGAGAACGTACACCGATGGAACTTCCAATAATCGGCTTTCTAACATCGAAGTTGCGTTAGTGATTCCTGAGGAACGAACGATCTACTACGCCCTGAAACTCAACTTCCCTGCAACAAATAACGAAGCCAAGTATGAAACCTTAGCGCTCAAACTTGTAAGAAAACTACGAATGGAAACTTTACATGTCTTATGTGATTACCGGTTAGTAGTATGCCAAGTCAAGGAAGATTATCCGACTAGGGGGCAACGTCTTGCTCCTTATCTCAACCGGGTCCAAAAGCTACTAGTCGACTTCGACTATTACACCATTACACACATCCTCGGAGAACAAGATGAAAAAGCTAAGTCACTGGCCAAGCTAGCTAGTTCTGGGGATGCACAGCAAAAAGACTTTGCCCAGTTGAAATACTTATTATTCTAGGCATTGACATATGAAGATCAACTAGATCTTGGAGACAGATCTAGAAAAAGAGTCATGGATGACTCCTATCAAAGATTATCCACGATTGGGGATTCTTATTGAATAAAGGAATAAGAAATGGCATATCCTTTGTGAAGCCTCACTGCATAATTACGTCTAGATTGTTCTACTCCGTCGACACAAAGCATTACTCCTGTATCCGCCAATCCGAGACCCATTATGACGTATCCGTCGATACGAAGCATACATTCCAACATCTCAGATCGATCCAGGAGAGGATCGATACAAAGGAAGGACTCAAAACAACTATCGAACGTTGTTACAACTTGAATTTCACTTCGATCCAGGAGAGGATTGATACGAAACTCAATCCAAACAAAAACTAAAGAAATTGACAACGACTCGTGAACGTGCAAACGTTAACAGGAGCCAGGTTAACATACGTACATTTATGACAGACTAACATTCAATTTTCAAAATTTATAGGAATTGAATGCTCACCTGATGACAATTACAACAGCGAATAACAAATCGCTAGCACTCGACACTCAGTTACAACATTGCACTACATAATCACTGACAGTGGTTCAATAAACATTTATATTACTGGAAATCAATTGAAAGTTACATCTTTTGACGAAAAGATAGCAACTACTCAACGAATCAGATAGAACTTTTTCAGAATGAAGGATGCAGCATTTCAAAGCACGTCATGTTCACACAAGACATACTTTGGGGGGCAAATGTTATCCCGCCTTTTGGCAAGGCCGTGACACCAAGAACTTGACTAGAAACCAATGACAGTTCGTCTTAGAGATCGGTTATACGCAGGCTCACTATGGATATCGACAAATTTTTTCCGAGTCCGGATCGGGCTACAATTGATATGACATGACAAGCAAAGCTATGAGAGCCAACATTCGGAATTTCAAGTCAATCAGAGTTCATATGCTCCAGATATTGATGGATCACGGTTGAGAAATCCAAACTTGCATCGATCATATCTCGAGATCTACAAGTCTAAATGCCACCAAATTTGGACAGTAGCTTACTGGCAACCTAAGGAATGTCCATGCCAAATTTCAGCTCGATCGGAGCAATTCTTGATCGATTCGAACCAAGGGTCGAATCGATATGGACCAACTTGCATCGATCATATCTTGAGATCTACAAGTCCAAATGCCACCAAATTTGGACAGTAGCTTACTGGAAACCTAAGGAATGTCCACGCCAAATTTCAGCTCAATCGGAGCAAATCTTGATCGATTCGAAGTTGAGTTCGAATCGATATGGACCAACTTGAATCGATCATAACTCGAGTTCTACAAGTCCAAATGCTATGAAATTTTCACAGTAGCTTACTGGCAACCTAAGGAATGTTCATGCCAAATTTCAGCTCAATCGGAGCAAATCTTGATCGATTCGAAGCAAGGGTCGAATCGATATGGGCCAACTTGCATCGATCATATCTCGAGATCTACAACTCCAAATGCTATGAAATTTGGATAGGAGCTAACTGGAAACCTAAGGAATGACCATGCCAAATTTCAGCTCAATCGGAGCAAATCTTGATCGATTCGAAGCAAGGGTCGAATCGATCCCAAAGTGGGCCCGGATTTCCAAAGAGCGGGCATGTGGGCCCCCTCACGCGCCAGAACTGGTCTCCCCTCAATTTAGGCGAAATATCAGCCTCCTACACCTATAAATAGAGCCCCTGGTCATTCAGAAAAGGGGTCGGAGAATTCTAAGTACTGAAGAGCGCCCAGATTCTGCCAGATCTACTCCAGAACACCGTCGCTGCTTTAGATTGACACTTAGCATTTAAATTCAGTCGTATTACATTATTAACTACTGTAACCTTCAAGTAATCGAGCAATAAAATCATCAAATTTCATAGTGGACGTAGGCAAAACGCCAAACCACTCTAAATCGCTTGTCTTTGCAATTTACTTTCTGTTATTTGGAGTTTTTGTTAGATAATCCACAGCGTTAACTTTCATTCTTCGCGTTTATCTCTTCAAAGACTTCCGAAGAGTGTTGTGCCCATTTTTGGTACAAACAGATATGATGGTTCTAAATTTAACTTATCTATCAAAAATTGCATGATAAAAGAATGTGATGCACTGGTATCAAATAATAATTTAACAGTTATGACATGAATCCAAATTATACCTCGCATCACAGACTTTCCTTTCTCTTCTATAGTCGGTCCAGAAGCTAATGGCTCTAGAGCAAAAAATTTCCCTTTATCAGCATTGGCTGGTTCTGGACATTCATTCTTGGAATTCCCCATCTGGTTGCAGGTGTAACAATTCACACCCTTCTTTCCCACAATCTTCTTTCCATTGCCAGATCGACACTCATTAGCGAAGTGCCATTTCTTGTCACACTTATAGCAGACAACACTAGCCTTCCCTTTCTTGGCAGCTCCGCCCTTCTGAGCTCCTTTCTTATTAAAGAACTTCCTTTTCTTACTTTCAAAATCTTTAGTCACCAGAGGCTTGTCATTTTCATATGTTGAAAGAATGCATTTCCTAATTCCTTAATGCCATCTCCACTACCTCATCACATTGATCTCTAAGATGCGGCATGGTTGCCATGGCAATCTTGGGCTTCAATGCACGAGTTAACTTCTCCTTTCTTTTCATCACTGTATCAATAGTAGCATATCTGTATCTGGACAACTGATCAAACTTAGTTGCATACTCCAATACAGACATCTCTTTCTGATCCAACTCCATGAACTTCCTGAGCAAAGTTGACTTAGCTATCTCGGATGTAAACCTTTCCTCAAATTTCCTTCTAAATTTCCTCTGGTATTCCTACAGTCACATTGTTCCACCATACAAAACAGCTCGTTGCAACTTTCTAGGTGCCAACCTCCTCTTCCTCTCATCATTTAAGTCTAAGTTAGCAAGATCCTTTCGTAGTGCAAAAGCCAATTCTCAACCTTAATATCACTTTCTTTTCCAATAAAAGACTTTCCTCTAAGACTGGTATAATCACGGTTTAACTTGGAAAAATTGTTATGAGCGGGTGCTTCAGGATTAACACCTTTCGCATTATTAGCGTTTCCTCTATCCAAACCAGCAGCAGCTCCAGCTTTCATCATATTCACGAAGAACTGATACAATCTCCATAGCTACTGGTGGGGTTCCAGCACTGACATTAGCATTTGCATTCGGATTAGCATATGCATTTTGATCCGGATTCCTTTTAGAATTGGGTCGAACATTTCCATTTGTTGTAGTGCTTCTTCCATCTGGATTCACTCTTTCATTTTCTTGTAATTTTCATACGAGCCATAGTGAGATACAAAAGAACGGTCTAAGAGAGAGGGGAGAATAGAGATAGAATACATACTTATAGATATAGCAAATACAAGTATGTTACTATTGCATTATCCCATGCTCCAATCTTATTCCCTAATTTATTTGGAATATGTTTTCAAAATCTTTTTAAGTTATACATAAGCTTATGCTCTAATACCACTTTGTAACATCCTTCATTTTGAGGCCCGAAAATAAGCGTTATTGATGCTGTAGTCATCAATAGTATTATTTTCTAGTGACAAAATGAGATAAGTTAATTGTATCATAATATCAGAAGCACGGAAATATGAAATATTTAAAACAAATTCCATTAACAAATTTCCATATTTATCACATTGTCCCACGATTCCACGTTCAGAAAAATATAATAATTACAATAAAAATCTAAGAGCGATATATGAAGATGGCCCCTTGGGTGATCAAAGTCTAACTACTTGGCAGTTGTAAATCCTGTCATTACATCCATTCAAACAAAACATAAGCTTTACAAAACACAATGGAAATAAACTCCTAATATTAGTTAGCTTGCCTCTTGCATGTCTTCGGAAGCTTATTCACCTAACCTAAAATCCCTACTCTCCACCTACTTAAATGAGTACCCAAAAGTTTTGGGGGGAAAACAAAAATTTTAGGTCATACATAAAGCCTAGTGTGAATAATATAGTATCTTGAACCAAAAAATATATCTAGTGAGACTATGTCGCTAAGCGGGACATGTTTTTCTCTCACAAGTTTCTTACCAAAATATGTCAATGATAACATAAATTCTGCACCTTTCACCACGTTGGGTAAAACAAAACATTATATGATCATATGCATGTAATAAGGGTGTGACTAGTCTGTCATTAAGGGTTATGCATTCCTAAAGTTTACCCATCCCTAAAATAGATTGTTTGTCTCAAACATAGTTTCTCATGGGATCACCATGAACCTATTAGTTTTCACAGGCCAATTAATAACCTATCAGGCTGATTCAGGCTAAAATATAACTAGATGTCCACAGATCTCCAAATACGGTTAGGAGTAAAACAACTTAAATAATCTAGTGAGCCTATAGAGCTACGAGTTCCTTTCTATGTGTAAACATCCTTTTAGTCTCACTACTAATGAAGCCCTATGCATTGGAATCGCAAACCTATACCAATCGAAAGCTAATGACTGAAGCATAGGGGGCGACCCTACACCAGTCCCACCTACAATATTATTTGGTTTTTGATCTATGAGTCATATCTTTTGATCAGTTCAAAGCATCCTAACATGATTGATCCATCTGATCTCCCGGATGCAATTCTACTCACTCGGGAGTTTAGTCTGATCATACTCACCACTAGAACAATCAAATTGGTAATTCTGTTCCCAAATCCCCAGATGCAATGTTGGGTGATGCGGATGTGAGAACGATAAATGATAAAACATGTAAATTTAACCGATCATATGATAACAAGAACACATAACATCATTCATCAAAATATGTTCAATCGTTAGTCACATCCTTACATAACTTTTAAAACATTCGCTATCAAAACAGGGCTATTGAGCCTTTAAAATACATAAGCAATATGAGGTAAAGAACCTCCAATGTATGTAAGCAATGTGAGGTAAAGCGCCTCTAAAATATGAGGTGTTGCGCCTCTAAAATATGTGATAAAGAGTCTCTAAATATGAGGTGTCATGCCTCTAAAATACGAGATAAATATGAGATAAAGAGTCTCTAGATATGAGGGGTCATACCTCTAAAATATGAGATAAAGATTCTTTAGATATGGGGCGTTGTACCGCTAAAATATGAGATAAAGATTCTTTAGATATGAGGTGTCGTACCTCTAAAATATGAGATAAAGAATCTTTAGATATGAGGTGTTACCTCTAAAATATGAGATAAAGAGTGTCCAGATATAAGGTGTTGTATCTCTAAAATATGTAATGGTATTTCTGTAAATAGTTTGAAAACAAAATTATTTTCTTCAAAGATAATACTTTCCATCAACTCTTGCCTCTTGTCAAATTTTTATTAGATAACAAAATTTTTTTTCATATCCTTTTCAGAATTTGCTGGTGGATCATATTATACCTTCTTAATAATTTTGCAACCCTTACAATTACTATATTTAATTTATATTAATTTAACATTTTCTAGAATAATAAATCATAGAAAATCATAATCATTAGGGAAATTTCCCAAAAAACAGTAAAAATCTGAATTTCCTTCTTCTTTTCTATACAAAAATTTTGGTAAAAAATATTAATTTAATTACTTTTAATAATTAAAATCCGAAATAAATGCTTTTTTTACCTTAGGAAATTCATAAAATATTCATATAAACTTGAAAATTATGAAATTAAACTTTCATCTTAAAAATAATGTTTTACATAATATATTCAAATTTCAAAACAATAAAGGATAAAAAAGTAGGTTTTTGCCTTTAAAACCTTTTACAATAATTCCATGAAATTCCAATAAATCATCATTCAATTAAATAGTGATATTATCAACCATAACATGACATATTATCACAACAATTTCAGAAATCAATCATAGATTTTAAATTAAGCATAAACAAATGAGATGGTTAACTATTATTCACCTTAGAATGGATAAGAGAGATTGATATTTAATGTAGATTAGTTTCCTTAAGCTTTTCCTTTTGAATTCTTTAGATTTTCCTCTTTATTTCTTCTTGGTAATGGCCGACCTCCTTTAGGTTTAGTTTCGATTTATGAAAATGAAATGAGAATGAATGAAAGAGGAAGGGTTTAGGGAATAAATGAAGGAGCTATTCCCATTATACCCCTCTCGTTAATTCTTTCATGTTCATTGGTTAAAACAATCTTATTAATTAATTACTTAAGGCATGACCTAATTAGTTAACAAATCCCATTCTACTTATCAGATTACATCATATAACATTATTCTATTTAATTTATTTAATTGAATTTCCTAAAAAATGTTAAACAAAGATTAGAGGTCTTACAAAAGTGCAAGTTACCTTGCATTTTTTATATTTTAAAAATAGGAACCTAATTTACATGTTCATTTCTACAGGGGCTATATTTATAACAATGTCAAAAATAGGGACATGTAGTTTTTTTATTGTCACTTTATAATATTTGTAGTAATTTATTTAATTTAGCATTGCGTTCATCTAATGCTATTTTAATTTAGCATTTTGTTTTATCTTATGCTGGTTTAATTTAGCATTCTCTTACCTTTTAGATAAAATTTTAAAATCTATGTCCTTTAGCTCAAAAAAGTAAAACGTTTTTCCTAAACACTATTTTCTTGTTGTTTGAATTACTCTTGGCAGTACATCCATTTTAAAGAAGAGAAATACTGTTCACACTATCAAACCTAGTCCTGTTAATGGTACAAGTTTTGACCCAAACCCAGCCCGAACCTATCTCATTAATGCGGATAAGGGTATAGCTGCAATTACCCAGGTCCGATCCAGGCCCGACCTGATTACGATTAGGGTCGAGTATAGTTTGATCACGACCTAGTCCGGTTTGGGTCCGACCCAATTATTAGTTTTCTGTAGTACTAAAACATGAATGTATGTTATATATTTATCATTTTGATTGTTTATATGGACATGGTTTTGCATATTTTATTGTGAATTTAGTTTCGCCACTATCCAATTTGTATGTTAACATTATTTATTTTTACAACAATTACAAATTTATAGTATGGCTTTAACACATGTTATAAGTTAGACATACGGGTATCACACAGCTGGCTTAGAAAGCCCGATGTATCAAGCTTGGGTAGAGGGTTTGGAATACCCAACAGGTTCGAGCGGAGCCCACATTTTGATTATTGTAACCGAACTCAGGTCCAGGTTTTATAATATGCGGATCGAACCCAGATGAAGTCAACAAATTAAAATTACCATGTTCAGCGACTTTTGCTATGATCTTTCCAATCTTATGAACATATTATCATTTTGTAGAAAGAAGTCAACAAACTAAGTTGACCTAATAGTATAGAAGACTCGCCACTAACATATGAGCTTTCATTCGTATTACGAAAGGTTAACTAACCTCAACTAATTATCATTATGTTTAAGGTCGACAATTAGAAATGAGAACCACAAATCCAAATCGAACTAACTTGAGAAGACCCATTCTTGAACTAAACCAAATGGTGTCGGGTTGGGTCTGGATGATAAAAACACCATAATGACCCAATCAAACCAAACCGAAAGACCCGACCAAAAATTACCGAATTATATGCAATTTTAGTGTTATTACCCAACCAGACCTGACCCAGGCCAAACCGAAGGTCGGGTAGGGTCAGATCTAAGTTTTAGAATATATAGTTTGGGCTCGAATTAACCCAACCCATCTAGAGCGAAGACCCTTTGGGTCTAGTTTGGGTCCATCAGATCAGGTATAATTACCACCCTAATTTTGTTCAACCAGCTGTACTTGTACAAAATGTACAAATAGTTTGATGTACAAAAGTAATAAAATATTGTTTGAAATATTCTGACACCCAAAAAATGTTAGAACAAACCCTATCTGCATATATAACTATGTTTATTCCGATAAAGTTAAAATATGATTTAATAATAATGTAAATGAGAATAAACTTTTTCATAAAAAGAGTAATAAGTTACTCAAACAGAGCACTCATTATGATGTCTCAAGGGCTCGAACCTATGACTTCTAGAACCTTTGTCTAAAGCGTCATACCTCTGATTACTTGAACTAGAAGTCCTTAACATAAACTAGAATAAATTAAAACTTTATTAATTAATTTTGTGTTAACATTTCTAATACTAAAAATAATATAAAAACAATCTATTCATTATTAAACTCATTGATAATATTATTATTAAAAATATCCCACAATCTGTTATGAAATTTTTAGAAATATTGGTCAATTGAATATCATTTGTTCAAAATTCATTTTGATCGTTAATTTTAAAATATAGTTAACAAATATACTAGAATTATTAAACTAAATATAAATTTAATCATATAACAATATATCCTCATATTTTTTTTAATTATAAATTTTCCAATCTAAAAATTATAAAACTTTAATTGGTGTGTACGGAATATGGGTGTAGCTAAACTTTATATATAAACACATATGTGTGAAAGTCTCCCTTTGGAACATAACATACAAATTACATGGGGACATAGTCCATATATCAATGAAGTTATCATGATGATTTTGACTATTCATTCTCAATCACATTTTTTTATCTACTATAATTTATTTATAATGATTCCAACTTTCCAATAAGATATCATTTGAAATTCTGCAACAAAATTTTTCTGTTAAAAAAAAGTATACATTTTTTGTGCAAATTTCAAATTTTGTATAAGATATAGCTTGTGCTTGTAAAGTGACATTATTGTGGTTTCTCTATATTGCCTTGTAACCATCAAAACATAAAAACTTAAGTGCGATGATTTTTAAAACTATGTGATATACTTTAGTACATTGGATGTGTTAGAATGCAGTTTAAGTTTTAATAAATGTTTTGTTCACCTCAAAACATTTTATAACCAAAAACAAAATAAAAAAACAATACATCTAAAAGCACACAAAATAACCATAGAAATAATATTTTAAATAAATCTATATGCAATGTCTTTGTCGTTCTAAGGCATATAATCTCATTGCCTTTAATTGAGCAAAGAGATGGCCTATTTTAATGCAGTACCCAGCCTTACATATCGGTTCAACTACCAAGCGTATATACTTTGTTAGAACCTCTAATTTATGTTTCAATGGCAACAACTGTACAATCATATACCTATATAGACCTTGTCAAGATTGCAGGTATATGCTACAAGAAGACACCATGCTCGAAGATATTGAGACTCAAAGAGAAATGAAGGTTCATTGACCGTACTAAGGTTATTCTACTATAAAAGAGTCTTAGATATAATAGGTCTCCTTGAGTATATATGCATACACAAGCGCACACAATTTTATGTACATCAAAATTAAGGTGAAAACTATTTTTACACCTCACAGACGTTTGTGATAAAACAACAGACGTCTGTGACAAGTCTCAGATTAAAATTTAAACAAGTTACATACGTTTGAGGATTTTATCACAGACGTTTGTCATGGGCTAAAATTGTCAAATATGAATAGACACTTCTGTATTGAAACTAAAGGAAATCACCTTTCAACGAAAGGTTGCAGCCATTAAAATGAAGAGACTTTCTCAAACAGTAACAACTCTTCATCTCCATCTTTTTTAATCTATAAATACCACTTTGATTAGGAAGTAGAGAATCTATCTTTAATTAATCTATTCTTACTCTCTTGATTTATAATCACTCACTTGCAAATACATTGTTCACAAACTCTCAATCTATTATAATAAAAATATAATTTTGGTTAAATCACTTCCTACAACTCAAAGCATTCATATTCATATACTCAAAGGAGATCATAGGAAGATTTGTACTATAAATAAAAAACTGTGTTATTTAGAACACAAGATTGTCAGAGATACTTTTGTAGTAGCCCATTCCTCCGGACAAAGTAAGGGTAATTTGTTTAAAGGAAATACCAAAGGGGAGCTTCGGGACTGGACGTAGGACGGGAGGTCCGAACAAGTATAAAAACTCTGGTTTGCACGCTTTTTATACTTTACTATTTATTGTTTACTATTACATTAACTTATACGCTTGCATATTATACACAAGTTAGATAATATACGATCCATAAGATTTTCAATTTGTATCGGAGTGAGGTCATTTCAATATATAGTAACACGTAATTGAAATCATTAAAATGGCAAGTACATTTCAAGAAGGTCAATAACCTGCTCGTCCACCACTATTTACTGTATCTAATTATGCTTATTAGTCAACAAGCATGCGAATTTTTATGAAAGCAAATGGATTAGAAATATGGCTAGCAACTCAAAATAAATATAAAGCACCTGACATGGATATTGGCACATGGACTGATGTACAAAAAGCAGAGGCATCTAACAACGCCAAAGTTATGAATGTTTTATTTTTCTCATTCGATAAGAATGAATTTTCACGAGTCATGCTTTGCACTATTGCTTATGATATATGGCGTACATTACAAATTACCCATGAAGGCACAAACAATGTTAAGCAAACAAAAATGTCTATTCTACAAAATCAATTTTCATTCTTCAAAATAAAATCAAATGAGTCAATTATTGACATGTATGCTAGATTTCAAACCATACAACATGATCTTATGGCACTAGGAGTTAAATCCACTGATTTTGATTTAGTCACACGAATTTTGAACTCTTTGACAAATGAATGGAAAAGAAAAAATTTATTCATCAAAGAAGCTAACGATCTTTCCCATCTCAAAGTCAAAGAGTTAATAGGAAATCTGATGTCGTATGAAGCTAATTTATAGGCAAGAAAAGAACAAAATCAAGAAAGGAAAAACATCGCATTTCTGGCAAGTAATGAAAACTTCGACTTGGAAGAAGATGAGATTGTTTCCATAGCCAAAAATTACAACAAGTTCAAGACGTTCAAAAAGATGACGAAATTTCAAAACAACAGCAACACAAATTCCTCAAATCAAACATCAATGAAGTGCTTCGGGTGTGATAAATTTGGCCATATGAAGAAAGGCTATCCACTACTCAACAATGATAAAAAGAAAAATAAATTCGAAAATTTCAAGAAAAAAAGAAGAGCATTTCAAGTAATTTGGGATGATTCTGACTCTTCCTCATTATCCGATAGCGATAGTGACTCAGAATGAGCAAATGTTTGCTTCATGGCTAATACAAATGAGGTACGTCCTAAATTAATATATGATGAAATTCTTGAAATTAGTATAGAATTAGATGATAAGTTTAGAGAACTAAACAAATTAAGTAAAGAAAATATGGAAAAATTAAATAGAGCTGAATTAGAAATTAGATTGTTAAAAGATGAGAAAACTATTTTAGAAGAAGAATTAGAATTAGCTCAAAAAGAATGTAGAGAATTATCATTTCAAAATGCTGCTTTAACACATGATATAGAGAATAATAAAATAGAGAATTATAAACTTGAAAAAGAAAAGAATGAATCAAAGAAAAATTTAGAATTAGCTAATTTGAAAATTTCTGATCTCAAAAATAAATTAGATAAAATTACTAATAATGTTTCAAAATTTAATAAAGGAAAGCAATATTTAGATAACTTGATAAATATTTCAAAATCATCAAGAAATAGGAAGGGATTAGGATTTAATGAAAAAAATCATAAACATTCTAGAAATAATCTGGCTTCTAATAATAATCAAAGATTTAAGAAGTATAATACAGTATATACAAATTTTAGAGAACCAAAATTTAAACATAAAAATAAGGAAACATAAATGATTAAAATATGGATTCCTAAAACAAATAACAAATTGATTAGAAAAAAACACATAGATATATATCTAAAAGATATAGTTCATAATGAAAATTACATCTCTATAGGTTCCAAACCCTCATGGGTATGGCTACCTTCTCCTACTAACACATAGGACCCTAACAGAGAAATTGGGTACCAATTAATTTTTTATATTCTTTTGCAGGTACCCAAAAACAGAACTAATAAGGAGAAATGGATACTCGATAGTGGATGCTCTAAATATAAGACGAGAAATGCACACATGCTATCAAACATCACTTACATGGACGGTGGCACGGTCACTTTTGGGGATAATTCCAAAGGATAAGTTATCGGAATTGGAAACATCATCAATGTTGGTATATCTACTTCTCATATTATTTTTAATGTTTTATTAGTTAGGAACTTAAAACATAATTTACTTAATATAAGCCAATCATGTGATAAGGGATTTAAAATCGATTTTGAAAAAGATAAATGCAATATCTATGATCAAAATAAAACTTTAATTTTTTAAGGAACAAGAAATCAAAATATTTATATTCTAAACATGAATATTAATCATAATAATGATTTATAATTAACCGCAAATCATGATGATCCATGGATATGGCATAAAAGATTTTGTCACATAAATTTCACATAAAAGAAATCACCACCCCGTATTTTTAAAAATCATCCTATTGATAACGTAATTGGAAATCTAAACAACAAAGTTTCGACTAGAAGACAAATAAATCAAATGAGTAATGTAGCATTTATATCTAATTTTGAACCAAAAAATTACAAGGAAGCATCAAATGATGATTTCTGGATTTTAGCAATGCAAGAAGAACTTAATCAATTTGAACGAAATAATGTATGGGTACTAATACCAAGGCCAAATGATCAGTCAGTAATTAGAACAGAATGGGTTTTTTAAAACAAAGCCGACGAAAATGGAAACATTATACGTAATAAAGCAAGATTAGTGGCATAGGGATACAATCAAGAAGAAGGAAATGATTATGAGGAGACTTTTGCACCTGTGGCATGTCTTAAAGCCATAAGTATATTACTTGCTTTTGCATGTCATCATCATAACTTTAAGCTATTTCAAATGGATGTTAAAAGTACTTTCTTAAACAGTTTTATAAAAGAAAATGTTTACGTAGAACAACCACCACTATTTGTTCATGAAAAATATCCATATCAAGTTTTTAAACTTAAAAAAGCATTATATGGTTTAAAACAAGCACATCGAGCTTGGTATGATCGTTTAAAATCACATTCAATTAATTTCGGTTTTCAAATTGGTAAAATAGATACAACATTATTTATTAAAAGAGAATAGAAGGATATATTAATTGTTCAAATTTATGTTGATGATATTATATTTGGATCTAATAATGAAAATTTATGTAATAAATTTTCTATAATAATGACAAATGAATTTGAAATGTCTCATATGGGTGAGTTGAATTTCTTTTTAGGATTACAAATAAAAAAAATTAAATTATAGAATTTTTAATATATGAAGAAAAATATTGTAAAGAATTACTAAAATGTTTTATAATGGATAACACATCAAGTAAACCCACTCCAATGAGTACTACTACTCATCTAGACAAAGATGAACATGGAAAAGAGTTCGATCAAAAACTATATCAAAGCACGATAGGATCCTTACTATACTTAACTGCTAGTAGACCAGATATTATGATGAGTGTTTGTTTATGTGCAAGATTTCAAGCACAACCTAAAGAATCACATCATCAGCCAGTTAAACGAATTTTACGATATTTAACCAACACTAAAGATTATGGTCTATTTTATCCAAAATGCAGTATGTTTGAACTTGTATCTTATAGTGATAGGGATTTTAGTGGATGTAATTCGGAAAGAATAAGTACAAGTGGCACATGTTACTTTGTTGGTCAATCGTTAGTTTCGTGGTTTAGTAAAAAGAAAAATTGTGTTTCTCTTTCAACATGAGAAGCCGAAAATATTTCTGCTGCCTTAGCTTGCGCTCAAGTAATATACATGCAACAAACACATAAAAACTATGGAAAAATAATAAAAAATCTCCAATATATTGCGATAATACTAGTGATATAAATTTATCTAAAAATCCAATTAATCATTCACAAAGAAAACATATAGATATTCGTCACCATTTTCTGAGAGATAATGTTAAAAAAGAAATAATAACTCTAGAATTTGTTAATACCGAAAATCAAATAGCTGATATTTTTACAAAACCATTAAGTGAACCAACTTTCATTAAGTTAAGATGGGATCTAGGAATTTGTTTGTTCAACGAATTAGTTAACTAAAGTTATAGAAATAAATTTTTGTTCACTTAAGTTTGTAATAGCTTATATGAAATATCAACTGAACAATTAAATTTATATCTTAGAATTACAGCCACCATATAATTTTTTTAATAACAACCATTTAAAACAAACTAACCTCTGTTAAATTTCTATGATTTAACTCATTTTTCTCAACTAATTTTCTAAATATAGCTAAATTTTATCTTAGAAATTCAGTTATATACTAATTAAAAATAAAAAAACACAACTAAATGATTACAGCAAATAATACAATGCCTTCCTATCATGACTCCACCTATTCAACTATCGACTATAAATCCCCCTCGCCAAATAGCACTTACGTATCACCAATTAAATCCATACCGTCATCAACTCATTCAGATTCTCTAAACATTGTTGCATCACCAACATAGACTCCGGCTTTTCTCCCAAAGGAAAGAAAGCTAAACTATCAATTGATCTAAAATCAACATCTCTCACTGACAAAGTCGATGAGATATATCACTATTAACAAGAAATGATCGGAGTTCAACATGAAATGTATTATGAGCAATGATGTCAAGAATCTCATCTAAATTTCTCGAAAAGTGTATTCTAGCAATTTATGGTCATTCACCAACAAAAAATTGCATACATCAAAAGTCTCCTCGATTACAGGAAACTCCTCCAAAAGCGCATAACATTACTCCGAGAAATTAGAGCAAAGCAGGACCATCAAACCAAGCTTGGATTGACACCCCAGCTCGTCCAAGTTGGTCTCAACTAAAGCCATTACTTGACGATACAAAAGTTAAACCAAATTCGTGGAATATACAACAAAACAATAATTCAGAATTCTCCGACAAAAATTAAAATTAATGTTACACATCATATTTATTTATTTTTGGTATGTATACTGTTTATTATATTCAAATTTTAATAAAAAATTTCATTCATATTAAAATTCCTCTAGATAACAGAAATTACATATCACAGACGTCTGTGAATATACCACAGATGTCTGTCATCGGTTACGGGAAAATTTTCCCTATAACCACAAATGTTTGTGGAAACCTCACATACGTCTGTGAAGACTCTCTGTTTAAATCTTCTGTACCCACAGACGTCTGTGAAACCATCATAGACGTTTGTCGAATCTCTCTGCCTCATTTTCACTTAAGCCATAGACATCCGTGACTTCCTCACAGACGTCTGTAGCTACTCTGGAAAAATTATCCAACATCCGTATATAAAAAACTTTACCTTTCTCTTCACTTTACCTTCATTTCAAACTCCAAATTCTTAAAACCCTAGCTCTCAAAACACTCAAATTCTTAAATCAATGGCTTCCAAGAAGGTTACTGTCTCCAAGAAGCAAAAGCAAGGCCAATCTCCATCCTCCTCTCAAGAACCAGTCACACAAGCTCACAATAACCAATGGCTCTGCAATAATTCCACTGCAATCAAACGATTCAGGGCGCTTACCCAAAAGAAGATCCACTCAGGTCTTTTTTATCGCCTTGGCAATGTTATGGAATATGAAATCTTAGGAATTACTAGGGATGTCGGCTGCTGCAATTTGATTAGCTATGATGCAAATGAGGTAATCATTGATCCTCTAACTATTTACCTCTTCTACTCCAATCTATGTAGCTCGGAGATTTGGAATCCGGAGAATGATGACGGTTGGTTTTGATCAAATGTTTATGGTAAAGAAGTTAAAATTGTTGTGTATACCATTGGTCGTATTTTAGGATGTTCTTATAAGGGGATTGATTTAACCGACATACCGGATCATAGTCTTATACCTAGGGATGAAGTTACCGATCAAATATGGGAAGATAGAATGCCACAATGGAAATCCATTTACCTTCGGCCACGACCTATACTACTAAATCGAATGATAATTAATATCAACATTCCTCATCTAGGAAGTCATGAACAAATTTATCCCAATGACCACAGAGCATTATATGCAATATTTACTCACCTACCGGTTAATTGGACAAATTTATTCATGACTACGCATCGTCATTCCATTGTCGTATATAATGTGCATCTTGCAAAATCTTGGAGTTCCTTCTTACATCTCACAATACGAAGAAATTCCAACCAAAGATAATGGACCACGATATGTTTCACCGATGCATCTTCCAAAGAGTCCACCTCGTATCATTCCCTTCACTCAATGGACTCAACAACAACAAGAACAGAAACAAGAACATCATGTTCCTCCTCAAATTAGCACTCCTCAACAAACCTACTCCTCTCATCCTTCCCAACGTTCACCTTTCTCTAGTCATGGTACCGTATATTATTCGGACTCAGAAATTCAAGAAGCTCGGGTTGAACTAACACCAAATGAATCTCTTCGCGATTTGGCAATCAAAAACCAAAAAATAATCACGATCAATTAACGAGCTTTAAACAGAAAAATGACTGGATTGGAACGCTCTTTCTCAATTAGGATGACAAAAGTGGAGATGACTCTGGACAAAGTGGTCTCCATATTAGGGAAAGTGATGCGAAAAGTACGTGGCCGATCTTTCTCATGCTCGTCTTCTTCGCCTTCTCCAACACCTCCACCTCGGGTTCAAACACCTGTTTAACATTCTCAAGCCTCACCCGAAGGTACGTCACACGATAGAGGTGACCGAGGAAAGACTCATATGCACGCATAAGCCGAGGAAGAAGAAGAAGACAGTGATGAAATGTACGTCTTTGATACTCCACATTTTCAACAACCATCTTACATGGCATTTCAAGGCCTTTCAATTAACGAAGATGAGGAGTACAACGACTAGACGCCATGGCTAGTTCATATGAGCGGTGTCCATCCGCTTACTGGGAGTATTACGAGAACTAAGGAGGCTTATCTTATTCCCAAAATCAGTACAATTAAACTTTGTTTTATTTTATTTTGAAACTCTTATGCTTGTTTGTTTTCCTATGTATAACTTTTGTTACAATTCTTTCTAAATTTTGCTTTGAATTTTCATATTTGATTTTCCATAATCTGAAATGATGACATGCTATGACGATTTATATCGTTTATATATGTATCGTATATCATTTCCCTCTATTTTGATAATGACAATGGGGAAGAAATTTATCATAGAGGGAGACACATATACACAGGGGGAGACAAACATAAACAAACATAATAATACTTTCATTATATAGTAGATATTTTGATCATGTAGTTTATATTTCATTGTATAGTTGATATTTGATTGTATAGTTGTCATCATCAAAAGGGGAGAGATTGTTAGAACCTCCAATTTATGTTTCAATGATAACAACTATACATCATATACATATATAGACCTTGTGAAGATTGTAGGTATATGCTACAAGAAGACACCATGCTTGAAGGTATTGAGACTCAAAGAGAAATGAAGATTCATTGACCATACTAAGGTTATTCTACTATAAAAGAGTCCAAGATATAATATTCTTTAGGTCTCCTTGAGTATATATGCATATACAAGCACACATAATTTCATGAACATCAAAATTAAGGTGAAAACTATTCTATACACCTCATAGACATCTGTGATAAAACAACCGACTTCTGTGACAAGTCTCGAATTAAAATTTAAACAAGTCACAGACGTCTGATGATTTTACCATAGCCGTCAGTCATGGGCTAAAACTATCAAATATGAATAGACACTTCTGTTTTGAAACTAAAGGAAATCACCTTTCAACGAAAGGTTGTAGCTATTAAAATGAAGAGACTTTCTCAAATAGTAACAACTCTTCATCTGCACCTTTTTTAAATCTATAAATACCACTTTGATTGAGAAGTAGAAATCATCTATCTTGAATTAATTTATTCTTACTCTCTTGATTTCTAAGCACTCACTTGCAAATACATTGTTCACATACTCTCAGTCTATTATAATCAAAATATAATTTTGGTTAAATCACTTCCTACAACTAAAAGCATTCATATTCATATACTCAAAGGAGATCATAGGAAGATTTGTACTATAAGTCAAAAACTGTGTTATTTGGAACACAAGATTGTTAGAGATACTTTTGTATTAGCTTATTCCTTCGGGCAAAGTGAGGGTAATTTGTTTAAAGGAAATACCGAAGGGGAGCTTCGGGACTGGACGTAGGACGAGAGGTCCGAACGAATATAAAAACTCTGGTTTGCACGTATTTATACTTTACTATTTATTATATACTATTGCATTAACTTATACACTTGCATATTATACACAAGTTAGATAATATACGATCCACAAGATTTTCATTCTTTGCTTTAGTTTCTTATGTGTTCCTTGATTTTGGTTTAGTTTCCTACGTCATTAGTAGGATTACCATCGATATTACATCCTTTTTAAAGAAGAGCAATATTGTTCGCACTTCACACCATCAAAAGATCTAAAATATACGTGTTGCTACTTTTGGTATGTGTTTTTCTATCATGCGAACATTTTATCGTTTAGTTGAACAAAGTCAGTAAACTCGGTTGACTTAGTAGTATAACCACTCTTTAACAAACCTTAATTTTTGAGTCTTCGAATTTGAATATTTAATTTATTTAAATATTCAAATTTGAATTTAAATATAATAAAGTCTATGTTTTAAATATCTGCTTAATTTTTAATGATGTATTTTTAATTTAATTTATAGGATTCTTCCATTATTTTTAACTTGAAAAATAATTAAGTTTTCATTTAACGCATTTTACAGCACACGTCGATATTTTTGAAATTTCAAAAAATAAGATAACAAATAAATTTTATTGTTGTTTTATGATCGTGTCGCATTGTGGTGTGTGATAGTAATTTTATTTCTATCGTTCGAAGTTCGTACGTGAACGTGATATTATACAGCATTGTACCATAAAAATTAAAAACAAACACACAAATTAACATACATGCACCCACAAAATTATTCCTTGTTTCATGCATATTTGTTTCCTTGTTTTGTGGAATCTTGTTTTAAAACATAATCATTGTTTTTTCAATTTGGTTATAAAAGAGGCTAATTTGGAAAAATTTACATTTACAGACAAAAAAAAATGCACACTTTCTTTCTTTTGTTCTCTGCATGCATAAACACAGAAACATTCCATTTTCAAATTCATTAATCCTGTAACTTCTACTACACCAAGATTTAGCCAAAAGTTTAAACATGAAAGTTGTAGATAAAGAAGAGAGCTACACTTTACATTCTTGTTGTAGTTGAATTGGTCGCGTGTGAAGGTTGTAGCGGTCAAGGGTGGTTCTTGAGAAAAAGGCAGGCCTGGGTTGCATAGAGGAGGCTGAGCTTGGGATGTTGGTGTCCGATGGGAGAGGAAGCGACATGTGGTGCGCTAGCGAAGATGGTTTTTTGTTTGAAATGGTACTTAGATACAACATGTCACTAGGAAAACATAACACAAATCTCATGTCAATAAATGTTCGAATCACGCTATGCAAGTTTCGAACTTGTGATCTCTCACACCAAAGCCGAATCACTTAACCGTTGGGACAATGGTGCTTGTCTAGCGAAGATGGTTCGTTAAATAGTCGAGTGGAGAGGGAGATATGGAAGGGAGAAGGGATCGACATTTGGGTTGTGTGCATGGCTGTGAATATGTATGCAGGTGGAAGAAGGAATGGAGAAGTTGGTGCGGGTTTGATGGTTTGGGCCATGGTCGTGGGTAGTGGGTGAGAATTTGATTAATAGTTTAGTTAATAATTTTGTTAATTAAATTATTTAAATTTGAAAAATCATAACTCATTCATACGAAATTCGATTAACATGCAGATCTTTATATTAGACTCATATCGATGGGTACAACATTTTGGTACAACTTGTTGATAATTTTAGTGAGGTATAAATTAATGATAAAATATAATTAAGTTGATTTAAATAAATAATGTAGTTAAATTGAATTGATTATTTTGAACATCTATCAAGTAGAATAAATCTTTATTCTGTGCTTGCAAGTAAAGATTATTAATTAAGTTAATTGGTATATGAATTAATTATGATTGAATAAATAAGAGCTATTGTTTGTTATTACTGTTTGTTTGGTTGCTTGAATTGTGCTCGTCTAGTTTACGAGCAATTAATTTCCATTGTTTTGCGTGGGTTAGGTAGAAAACAATTATTGGCTAACACCTTATGATTTATTTCACAATTTGACTATAAGGTGTTTAGCAATAATATTGGTTTTTAAATAATTATAATTAGTTATAATAATTTAATATTTAAATCTTAAACTTTAATGTAATGAAGTTTTTTTGAAGGATGGTTTTCATAAAAGAATTTGTTCTCAATAAATTGTCTACAAAATATTTTGAAAATATTTGTAAAGGAAATAGTTATAATAAAATATGTTTATTATAATTTTAAAAGGAAAAGATACTTGTCTTTTGGATTGAAATGTTTTCCTTTAAAGAAATAGAAATATTTGAAAATAAATATTTTTGAAGTGATTTTATATAAAAGTGATTTATATAAATATATTTATATAAATATATTTATAAAAATGTGTTTTATAAATGAAAAGAGAATTTTGAGGACTAAAACCCAGTGGTTTTAAAATGTCTTTCCAAAGATTTTGAGGAAATAAATACTGCATTTTGTAAGTATTTGTGAATATTAATGCAATGAATTATCACTTTGGAAAAAAATGATTTGTTATGTTACCGATGATTTGGGCAACCCACAACTAAATAATGGGTGAAGGGTTTAGGTAACCATCGGTATAGTTCACTCTTGGATAGAGGGATATACCTATTTATTGATCTTGGAAAGGCTGAAACCTAGTTGCCTTGTTTATGAGAGGAACCTCCTAATCTAGTTGCATATATTTTAATATGCTTTTATAGTAGAGTATTTGGGATTTTCAAAAAATTATTTCAAATACAACATTGTATTATTATATATAGTTATTTGATACCGCTTTCAAAAGTGATTTGTTTAAAATCCTAAAGAAAATATAATTTGATACAAAAGAGGTATATATTATTATTTCAAAAGATTTGAAATGAAAGCGATAATTTATTTTGAATATATTATTTTCGAAAAGGATTATATTTTGAGAATAATAAAGTTAATAATACTTTATAAATCTAAATGTGAAGATTAAGCCTAAGTGGGTAGTTTGGGAATTGCATATATATTTGTGCATCATAGGCACCTTGAGTCCTATTAGTGATATGAGAACTATATTGGTTTGATCCTGTATCTAATTGAGTACCCAATTAGATAGGGTTACATAGGTAGTCATAAATGGTAGTGATGCAACCTAAATTATAAATTAATTTTTTCCCTATTTATTGTTTGCTATATATCATGTGTTGATATATCTTTCCTGTTTACAATTTTATTCCGCATTGACATGTTTATTGAATTTGCAAGAATGACTATCGTTGTCTCTCACATTAGAGTTGTGCAGCGGAATTTGAGTTTGGTATGTAATAAAGCACACCCTGTAGAATAAGTGATTACTCTGATAAATTGTATTATTGAAATTGTATCTTATACATTTAATAGTGTTGTATATTTATCAGATTATGATGTCTTTCGGTAGTTTTCATTTGCTTGTTTTAGAACGGACGGTTTTTGGCGATCTTGACTAGTTTGAAAATTCAAGCCGTTACACACTAATATAATGGGCTTTCGTTCTTACCATCTCCGATATCTATTATAAAAATCTAACCGACCTCAACTAATTATTATTTTCTTCAACCATCTCTACAAATGGTTTGATATGCAAAAGTATTAAAACAGTCCCACACCCAAAGAATGTTGTAACGAAACTTGTAAAAATATAAAACTATATTTTATCATTGTAAAGTTGTGATCTTTGGAGTTCTAAATTAAATAGTAAAGTAAAACTTTATTATTCAACTCTTTATTAATTTTGTTATTAATAGAAATAGTTTATAGAAAACAACAGAGTATTCACTACTTTTTTAACCAGTACATCATTTTTAAGAATGCTACAAACTTAATGCAATATACTTTTGTCACTATATCAGTTGTCATGGGCAAAGGATTCAAGGCCAAAGACCTGGGCTTCAAAAACACAACCGGCCCACAAAAGCACCAAGTAGTAGCCCTCCGCTCCAGATCCGACTGCTCCATCTTCTACCGCTGCTACTTCGAAGCGTACCAAGATACCCACTACACCCACTCTATATGTCAGTTCTACCTCGAGTGAGATCCACCGACATGATCTACTTCATCTTCGACGACGTATCTGTGGTCTTCCAAAAATGCAAGATCTAGCCTAAGCAGCCTCTTCTGAATCTATAACAACCCCGAATTTAGAACTACTTAAATTAAATGAATAATGATTTAAATTGGAGATTTAAACGAGAAATTTGAATTCATATTCATTTTATGAAAGATGATAATTTTGTTAAGGATGAGAATTCTAAATTTAGTCAATATTGGGAAATTATGATGTGGAACTAATATTTTGCAATTTATAAATAAGTCTATTTTATACTAAAAAAATAGAGATTTTATTTTGTTAAATTCATTTAATTATTATAAAGATGAGTTAAGGAGTATTTAAATTATCAATAATCAATTTTAAAAGATATATTGTGGTTTATTTGTTAAATTATTCAATTACTTATAAGAATAGTTTAAGGAATGGTTATTTTGTAAATAATCAATTTAACATATTGAGACTTGAATTAAATAATTGTATTAAAATTTATGATTTTATGACATAAAATGAAGATAAAATAAAGAATTGATTAGTAATAATTATTAGAAAGTATAATTTGAAATTTAGTTGAAAGCCTTGATTGAAAATGAATTTGAAAAGAAAAGGGATTTATATAGAAATAAATAAAGGAATAAAAACATTTCTTGTCCTTATTGGGTCTTGTTTCAACTCAAGCCCATTTAGGACCTAGAAAAAGAGAAGTTAGATTCTCATTTTCTGATTACTTTTCGTTTAAAAGAAATTAGAAAAGAAAAAAAAGAAAAAAAATCCAGTGCTCATTCTCTTTAGCCCTAGGCTAGCAAATCTTCAATCAAACAAACTTCTAGTAATCCAAATAAAATCAAGGTAAGCTTCTCAAACCCCAATAAACCTTTTGGACCGATTGATTTCATTTTTATAGTGTTTTGATTCTGGTTTATTCTTCTTTTTGGTTGAGGCATTTCCTAGGTTTACTGAAATTATAAAGGCACGGTAGAATTTGATGTTTGACAAGCTATCTCAAGAAATCAATGTGAGTAACTCTCGTCGCTATTTCTAATTCTAGTTGCATGTTGTTGGTTGTGTTTATTGTTATGAATCTTGGTTGATCATTTTTTGAATCACCGTATGTTAAACACTTACAGTAAAAACTTGATGCTTGAAACACTTTTAAACCCTTTATAGTGACCTGAATTATAAAACTTGTATGGTTAATTGATGAATACATGTTGTAGGCTTGATTTATGTACTTTATAGTTTAGATATGTTAGATGCAGTAGCCGAAATTGTTGCTATTGTCATTTGAGATGATGTTTTGAGTTTTTAAGCACTATGCAACGAAATGGTCGAGCTATGAGTAATCTTAGTTGTAATGCTCCACCTTTATGTCCATATTAACTAAGAATATTACATAGTAATATTATATGCTAATATGGAGAATAAGGCTTGATAGGAGCGACCATACCTGAATATTCCCTTAGACTAATACTGACACGTTTAGTTTTACCTTATAAAATCATAAATGACGTGTGCGGTATCAGCATAAAGCAATAAACATTTTAGTTATCTAAGATAGAACAATATATAATATATCACAGAACACATCATAATATATAATATAAACAAGAATATGTATAAGTGAGTCTACAAAATAGAAGTACTAAACTCATATAATAAAGATATAGATATAGACTACAACATTTTTCAAAAATATACATGAAATAAACAATCAGCAGCTCATAAAAATTATACAACTTGCATTAAGATTTAAAATCTAAACAATATATATTTAGAATTTAGAATACATAATATAGACAAGAAGATACATAAGAACCTGAATCTAAGCCTAAACAAACTTAGAGTCCTGTCCCTTGGATGTAAGGTAGGATTTAGAATTTATTTCATATTCATGATAGAAACACAAATGTTATTAAAGAATAAGCATCGGGATGTATTTTTTGGATTTTACATTACTCTATTAATTATTGTTATGAAATTGTTGCTAAAATTTAGAACTCATTTTGTCAACTGTGAGATTTAGTAGGTAGTATAGATTAGACCTCAAATGGTTTGGAATTGAATTGTCATTTCCTGATTAATTAGTGATCAGAGTTATGCAGCGGAAGTGGAAGGTGTAACACGCCGTAAAAATTAACAAGAAATAAATAAGATGGAAAATTAATTAAATAAGATAATGCTGAAAATGAAAATTTTGCAAAATTCATAATGGAATTTATGCCGTTGCATTCGTGGCGAAATTCTGATCAGTTTTCTTATATAATGTTCTGAAAAAAGAGTTCAAACGAAAAGTTATAGCCATTTGAAGTTATCAGATTTAAAATAATTTAAATAAAATTCAGATTCAAATAATTAAATGGTTCCTAAATTTGAGAATTGAAAGTTAACGGCAATTAGACTTTGTGGTTAAGTAAACGTTAAAATTAATGATAACGTTAAGTTGTAATTAAAGATAAAATAAATAAAAACAACGGCATAAAAATCTTCCCAAAACAAACGTCATGATTGAACGCTCCCTATGACCCGTCGACCGCTAGCAGTCAACCAGTAGAGTAGGACGGTCAACCTTTGACTATGAAGTTGCGGCTAGAGTTTTGCACTTGGAACGTCTGGATTTTTATTATTTTAATTGATCTAAATTAGACGGTTTGGTGCATTCCAACCACTATAAATAAGAGCCTGACCCCCTCACTTTTATTCACAAAATATTTTGGGACTCTAGCGAAGCTCTATCATTTCATCTCTTTGTAGATTCAGAAAACTCCATTAGGGTTTCAAGTAAGAAATCCTATATATCTATTTTTTCTATTTATATTCCCAACCCATTCTTCTCTATTTTCTGAATCTAACGTAAATATACAAGTCCCTTGCTGTGTATATATGTGTGTGTATGTGTATAAAGGAAGAGATCTGATAGAGATTATCAAAGGGTGTCAAACCCAAAGGAGGCAAAGCTAAGAATATACCGTGAGTGGAAATCTTAGCTTTTCTATTTTAGTAATTGATTGGTATAGTTTGGGCTTAAATATGCCTTAGGGAGTTTTGGTTTGCGAAAACATCCTATTATAAACCCCCAAAACTCCTTCAATGCGAAATGACAATTTTATGTTGGAATCTCAATTGTTCATGACAAAATAATGAAAATAGTGTAGATTTACAGTTTTGATAATTTTACCCTTCTATTCCACTCCTTATTCTTTTCTTTGAATTTGGTTACAGAATTTTGATTAAGAAATAGAGTGTAAGGTATAAATTTTATTCATATTTTGCACTACTTATTCCCATGAATTAAATAGAAATTCTGTTTATTTTTATATGAAAAAGGAGTTGAATAGAGCGTAAAAATTGGAATTGTAAGTTTCTAGTATCAATATATTCCATTATTTTGAGTTTAAATTTTTATTGTATACAAGTCTATTGATTGGAATTTTCGGATATAATTATTGGAATTTTGGTATTGTTGATAATATAAGATAAGACTTGTACAATTGTTGAAAGAATTGACATTTAAACGCTAGTTTAGGACGTGAATTCTGCACTCTTAGGAATTACCAAGCGCGTGTCTATATATATTGTTAACAAGAAAACTTGTCAACACCTCAAGTAGAGTTTGAGGTATAAGTGACTCGTTCAAAATCTCCTTTTGAATAGATGAAGGCAACTAACACCTTTCGAACAGGTAAGGATAATTGAAAACGTCTTTTTAATACCTTTCGACACAGTCGAAACACTGAACTCCTCTTTAGAAATACCTTTCGGAACTATTTTAATTAATTTTGGACCTTGTCGAAACCCCCCATTTCGAAGTAGTTGAGGTGACTCGAGGATTGGTCCTTAATGATCTAAGGAAGCGAGTTAGATTTGAAGGTTCGTATGCTTTGAAAGCTGGCCTTTCGATGACTTGAGGTTAAGACCTAAGGATTTAAGGTCGTTGGTTATGCTAAAAGGTTTCGATTTTCTCGAAAGGTGGCCTCTCGATCAGGTTAACATGAGCAGATCACACGCAGAATCTCTTTAGAACATTAAATCGGCTAATATATCCAAAATGCCCTAAACTTGCTTTGATTACCTTTTTCCATTATTGCTAGTAGTTTAAGTAATACAAGTAGTCAAATCCCCAAACTAATTTGAGAATTAGAGCTTACAAAGTTCAAGAGAGTACAAGAACGAAGTAAAAGAATTCGGATCCCCTAAACAAGACCCCTAGGGTCTTATTTATAGGCGTTGGTTGACCCTTTCGAACAAGACCTTTCGACCTAGTCGAAAGAAGTACCTTGAAGACCTTTCGCTGTCGCTAAAGCTTGGATGCCCTTCTTTTTTACTTCAAAATAGAACTTGATTGCTTTTGACTTCGTCGAAAGGGTTAGGTGTACTCTCCACTTTTTTCCACTATGCTGTTGCCAGTAAGAAATATGTGAGCTTTCGACCCTAACGATAGGTTCATCTCTGTGTCTTTAAAGGAGTCTGAACATAACAGAAAGTTTAAAGGCGTAAGGTAGATTTCGAAGGCATACACGTTGACTGATGCGAAACCCCCACTTTCTTATGTGTTGAACTTAAATGAGCTTTATTTTGTAACTGTGAATTATCTTGACTGGTTCGAAAGGCTGATTTTGCTTTCGAAGGTGCAGCTTTGTCCAAATATTCTTCTGTGGGATGTGAATGAAGGTGAAACTCAATGTTTTAAAGGTTTGGCGCGTATGTGAAGGCTTGCAATCTGTTGCCTTTGAAAGGTATTCATTAACTCATTCATAACGTCATCATGCACGCGGAAGCTATTGTTTCGAAAGGAAACAATGAAAGCGGAAGGGTGCCTTTATAACCTCTCGACCTCTTCGAAAGCTCATAGAACATTCAAATTTTGCAAATGCATCCCTTTGACTCCTTCGAAAGATTTTGTTATTGCTACCTCTCTTTGTAAATCCTTCCTTTGTATTTTCCTTGGTTTCGACAAGTTTAAAGTGAATATTTATGGTAACACACACACACACACACATATATATATATTAGTGTAATTAACGTACAATTATAACGTATAATTGCGTAGTTAAATAGGTTATTTATTTTATTAAAATCCACCTTAGGAAGGTAATTAATGTTAAAGGTGAAATTAATGTTAAGGCCTTGATTATAAAACTGGTGAAATGTGTGATAATATATATAGAGAGTGATATAGATTATGACTAAGTTATAATAATGCGAGATCAGTCAAAAGCACAAGGAAGTCAACCACTTAAATTCTTTTAATTATTATAAAGAGGAGTTAAGGAGTGTTTAAATTGTCAGTAATCAATTTTAAAAGATATATTGCGGTTTATTTGTTGAATTATTCAATCATTTATAAGAATAGTTTAAAAAATGGTTATTTTGTAAACAATCAATTTAAAGTGCATGTTGAGATTTGACTTAAATAATTGTATTAAATTTATGATTTTATATAATAAAAAGAAGATAAATTGGAGAATTGATTAGTAATAATTATAGAGGGCATAATTTAAAATTTAGTTGAAATCTTTGATTGAAAATGAATTTAAAAGGATAAAGGATTTATATAGAAATAATTAAAGGAATAAAAGCATTTCTTTTCCTTCTTGGGTCTTGTTTCAATCCAAGCCCATTTAAAACTTAGCATAAGAGAAGTTATCTTCTCATTTTTTGATTATTGTTCGTTCAAAAGAAATCAAAAAGAGAATAAATCCAGTGCTCATTCATTTTAACCCTAGGCTAGTAAATCTTCAAATTGATTTTGACTGGCGTGCTTTCAGGCTTGTCTTTGGATAACTTGCTTTCAGATTTGTTCTTCTGATTTTGACTTGCTTTCATGCTTGAATTTTGATTTTGACTTGCTTTCAAGCTTGTTTTTTGGTTTTGATTCGCTTTCATGCTTGTCTTTTGGTTTTAACCTGCTTTCATGCTTGTCTTTTGGTTTTGACTCGCTTTCATGCTTGTCTTACGGTTTTAACTGGTTTTCATGCTAGTTCGTAATTTTGATTTGTGAGATATTTTGGTTCACCATATTTAAGATGATTGCTTGTAATAAGTATGATATATTTTCATAACATGGTGAATTATTAAGATGTAGCCATTTATTATTTTAATGTTGGCATATTATATAGTTATGGCTATATTGTTGAAATTTATTTGTGTTCCATCTATGATCTCAAATTTGTTGAATTAGAGATAATTCGACCCTTTTATTATTTATTAATCCTTGGGTCAAGCCGAGACATTTCAGGTACTAGGATTCATTGACCGTGGATGTTGGACTAGCTTTTATATATATATATATATATATTGTAAATGGGTAAGATTTTATTAAAGGCATTACAGCCCAAAATTCAAACCAATACAGAGCCCAAGAACGAACTGTGTAGGGTTACAAAACAAAGCCGACAAAATCTTACAAACTCAAAAAATACCATAAATAAAAGCTTCACAACTTCAGATTCATGGCGGCCGATAGTAGCTCGTACTTAGGGTTTCTTCCGATGCTCGATTCTGATCCTCTCCTGCAATTCGAACTTCTCCTAGTTCCCTCGAGGTATTATTCCAATCCTTGATTCTCCTTCATATCAGTTGCATGTCATTTCTCACAAGTTTGTTGACCTCTATGTGATTTCTCTGTGTCTTCTGAAATACTCGACGATTTCGTTCCTTCCAAATGCTCCAAACGGTCGTAGTAATAGCAATACTGGCCAATTTGGTTTCCACGTCTACAATGTTTCTCCGCTGAACCAGGTGAGCTACTTCTTCCTCCAGTGTACTTGTATCCTTCTGTAGATTTGTTTGTCTTTTGCAAAGTTTCCATACTTCAGTCGAAAATTTGCAGGCAAAGAAAATATGCTCATGCGATTCTTCTTCTATATTGCATAAGACGCATTTATTTTCTATCAAAATCCCCCATTTAACAAGTCTATCCTTAGTAGGTAACCTGTTAAGAATTGCTTTGTAAGTTGAGAAAGCCATTTTCGGTGTATTTGCCCGATCCCAAATGATTTTACTCCATTCAACCTTATTATCTCGTTTCCTGATCGCTTCCCAAGCTGATTTAGTAGTAAACTCAGCACCTCTAGGTTTTCAAGCCCAGATATCGTTATCTCTACCACTAAAGATTGGCATAAATTGTATTCTATCTTTAATGTTTTGATTTACTGGAAGCTGTGAACAGTTCCATTCATTGTTGTTAATAATATCTAACACTTTTCTATTGGGGCATCCATAATCAATATATATATATATATATATATATGTATGTATGTATGTATGTATGTCGTTTAGATTTTAGACTTTAATGTTGTATACTTTGTATGAGCTGCTAACTTTTTATGTCAACGTATATTTTTGAAACATGTTGTAGTGTATATCTATATATGTATTATGTGAGTCTAGTACTACTATTTTGTAGACTCACTTATGTATGTATCTTCTTGTCTATATTGTATATTCCACTATTTTTACGGGGTTGGTTGCCGTGGGTTTATAGGATGGATCCATTTGTTATGATAAATTATGCAGAGTTTCAGAATGTAGGCCCTGGATCGAACCTTGCGGGAAGGGCTAAATGGGTCGGATATAGACCCACAATTGGTGCGGAGGAGGTGGCGAGGTATACGGTGCATGCGTTTTTTGATGAGAGTGAGTGGATTGGGTAGGCTGGTGTGACCTATGATTCGACTTTGTGAACAGTCCTACGTTGGGTGTTTATGAAGAGAGTGATTCTTCTATTGTGATGATATGGTTGGTGTATATTATTTTGATTGATTTTGGGTTATTGGATTCAGATGTGACGATATTTTTTGTATTAACTAAGGACACAATTTAAAATTAATAATATTACATGATTTTAGAGATTATTGCTAGCATTGCAGAAACTGTATGATTTGGTAGGCAGCTCGGTGAAGTGTTTTGTTGTTTAGATATAAGTTTGGAATTGGACATTTATGTAGAATATATGTGTCACATGTCATTGACTATTTAGTTACTGTAGGAAAAGTTATGAATACGAATCATAACTGCAAAATTGTGGTTTTAACTTTTATGGTGGATTATCAAGAAACGGTATTAGGGTAATAGAATCAAAGTACGAAAGCATTTATGATGAATAAGGGTTGGATAGAAAATAAAAAAGGTGGATATTTGTTTCAAGGATAGAATTATTTTCCCTTTTATTTCAAAAGACAACTAACTTTTGTTATTCAAAATCAAGTACAGCTTTCAAGTTTTAATTGGATAAAGTCATAATATTTTAAGTCAAGAACACACATTGACATTTCATAAATGATAAAAATTAATTATGAAAACCATTTTCTATGAATTTGGAAAAAATATTATGAAAATTAATTACGAAAACATTTTTTCCTTTTGAATGTGGGAGAACAGAATATGGAAAAAAAAGGATGGAAAGCTAAATGCATGTAGCTTCGTTATTTACTGCTAACAGCTTTCAAATGTTAAATAAGACTATCTTTTAAATTGCTTAGTTTTATATTTTCAGTAATATAATTCGACGTATTTTTAAGTTATAAAGCTATATTCATTTTGATTTTCGAGCCGTTTACTTCTCTATTTTTATGATAACATTAATCGATTAAAACGTTTTTTAAATCAATATATTTCTTACAATTTCGAATGTCGTTTTTTGTTTTTTTATTAATTTAATAAAGATGAGCAATTGAAATAAATTTGAGGTTTACATAATCTAATTGGGTCTTCGTACTTGATCTAATTATTAAAGTTAGTTGTTCTTGGATCTAATTTTTGTTAAACGTGTTCTTAAAACTAAATGCCCCATAAAAAATTTGATATTTCCTTTGGATATTATCAACATATTTTCTTCTATAATAATTAATATTTAATATTGGATTTAGGCATTGATGATAGAGGTTCACATCCCTATTTTTTAAAACATACTTACAATTACAATTTACAATGACATTAAATACTTACTACTCAAAACTCATACTTTTAAAGGCTATATACTTTTTCAAAAACTTTTAGCTCATGATACAAGATCATATGAATTAACAAGCTTGAGTCATATGAAATGTTTTGATATCATTTTGCTTTGTTGAGGGTTACAATGATTTTACGAGCTTACTAATACCGTTCAAATTTTAAAACCATTTCCTTTACCAGAGAAGGCTTTTTATAGAGTGCCTATGATTATGTGGATAGTGCTAATGTGGGCTAACATGGAGTTGAGGTGGTTGGCTCTGATAGGCTTCTGGATCCATGACTTATAAATTGTTGATCTTGAAACAATTTTAACTTATGCTCTTAGAGGATGGGATTAATTTCGAATAATGATCGATTAATTGCCTTTTAATGGTATCGGTTATCAATTAGGTTGAGCGTATTTACGGTGGAGTTAATGGTGGAGGAAGGACGCTGGATGCAAGGTGAGCTGAATGAGGTCTGTGCGACTATCTTTGAAAGAAAGACTGAGTTGGCATGGCTGTGCCCACATCTTATACCCAACAACAAAACTGCAGGAATATAACTTAACTCCAACCAGTGATTACACACACACACATATGCCTATCATGATAATCATGCATGCATGATGCAGCCATGCACAGATTAAAGTGCAAACCAAGAGCAAATCCTCTGTACCCAAATCCCCCGTCTCCATGTACCCAACCAATCGGAGACGTCGATTTTCAGCTATTTTGCAATTAACCCACTTTCTCTCTCCTGTTGTTGGGGGTTTAATTGCAAAATGGTTAAAAATCGACGTTTCCAATTGATTGGGTACAGAGGGCATGAGGATTTGGGTACAGACCATCCTTTTCATGTGTTTTTTATTTTATTATTATTATTATTATTTTTCACCATATCTACCTTTGAAAATCATTAAATCATAAATCTAATAGCTCTTAGAAAGTCCAGTGTATTTTGGCAGGGTTAAATTTATCATATTACAGTAGTACTGCTAAAATAGAAGGCATCTTTAGGATTAACCAACTTCTTCATGCACCAAACATCCTCATTGCATGAAAATTTCTTCCAATGCAGCAAACCATTCTTAATTTTGTGATTATCTACTCCAACTTTAGAAGCAACAATAGCAATATCCTCCTCTTTCATAGCCATATTAAATTGCGAGTGAAAAGGTTAATTAGAGATGGTATGTTTGGTCGATCCGTAGCCATATATGCATATTTTGTACCCTTCTGAATGCATCATGACTTAACTGTCCGTACTACTAGTTGTCTGCATATTAATAAAGTTGAGATATCACAAAACCACTCAGTGGAAAGATTGACTTGACATGCATGATTTTGGAGTGCTTATGGAATTTAGTAATATCCATATTTGCACAAGGACTGAAATTCAAGGGAAAATTAAGGCATCCAAAATCCATAGTTTTGCTCTGTAACCCAGTACTCGGACTCCTCCTTCACCAGCAACTCCTCCGTCAAAAACGCCTAACCCCACCCACGATCCAGAAGGGCTATTCAAAAACTCTTTATCCGTGCACTTCCACCACCCTCTTCGAACTCTCTGCTGTATCTGACTCTGTTTGTCGTCATCTCCAACGATGCCAGGCTCGAAATCGACATCCACCTCTGCAAAAACCTGTTTGAACACGATTGATTTCATCCAGGACTCGATCAATTCAACAACCGGGTCGCTGACATAATCTAAGATCACCGACATAAGAACGTGGGTGAGCGTCGTATCCGCGTATGAGGAAGCCTGCCTGAACGGGTTCGAGGGCACGATCAAGAGGTACAGGCAGTGACGGAGGAATTTCAAGCAGTGGGCGCAAACAATATAGCTACACAAAGTATGAAATGATACTATCCATGATAAAAATTTATAATTCACGCATATGTAATTGGTCCAGAAAGCCATAGAAGTCTAGCTCTGTAGATAAGAGTACCAGTCTTCACATTGTATTCATTAGTTAATTCTTTCTACCATTGCAAAGCATAAAACCACATAAACTTACGAATTATATGTCTTAGCTTGTCCACAGCACATATGGTTTGTTCTCAAATTTTCTTTGCCACTTTATTTTACTTGCAATTGTTATCTACTCACAGCTTGTTGATGGGCAGACTCTAATAGGGTTAAGTATGTATCTGCCTTTCTTTAATAGTCATATTATTATCGGTTGTCAATCCTCATTTTCTGACTAAAGAAATGTATAGATTATGGTGGATCTTCGTAAATAGATCCATGCAAAAGAGCATGCAAGACTTGTTGTACAACATGTAGTTGTGTTTCAAAACGAAATTATGGTTGCGTCAAATCTTACTCTTTTATGATGCCTCAACTACTCATAGAAGCATACTTAAGTTTCCTTCATTACTCAAGTATTTATTCATTATCATATGTATTTCCATAGAGTAACCGTGTTTAAAATATAATATAAAATGTGTAATTTATGATTTAATTATGATGGTACCACAACTTCATGTGTCTTCATTAGTTTATTTGTGCAGCGATGAGTTGTTTTACTAGTGAATTAGATATTTCACTACACTTTGAACTTTACATTTTATGGTTGATCGTAAACATGAACATGCAAAAGAAATGAACTAAAACACTATAGAACAGTACAGAAGTTACTTATCATAAACAAAAGAGTTTGACAAATACATTAACCTTCCATCCATGCATATACTATTTAAAAGCTAATTTATACTAATGATTACTGGAAAAAATAAAGTATTCATTCCTCCAGCGACAATATTCGCTGCAGAATCTTCTTGGAAGCTCATCATTGGGAACCCATCGATCACAACCCTTAACAATGAGACCACAAGTTGGATTTTCACATCGTACCTTTTGCATTGTAGAGTTTCTCATATAGGTCAAATGGCCTAAAACCTCTTTTGCTTCTTTTCTACATTTTTTGACATATATATTTCCTGAAACCTTATTTTGGTTATTATTATAATAGTCAGCGTCGTCTTCAAGCAAATTCCCACAACTGACACGGTTGAATAGTTTTATAGCCTGTGCTTGGGTTTCTGGATCAAGAAAATAATGAATTGCTAAAACATAAGCAGATGTGAGATGGCCTTGCATACATGCTTGTATTAGATAGTTCATGCCTAACAAACGTTCGTTTGTGTATATGTGATTCTGAAAACAAATATGTTAATGCGATAAGTATGCGCAAATAATTATATTAATAAAAGATAACTGCTAAGTGGAATATAAAAATATAAAAAGTACCATTCCTAGGATGAACTGTGCTTGAATATTTCCACTATTTGCACAAAAGGTTAAGTAAATCCTCCATCCTTCCTTATCATGCCAAAACTTGTTACTCCATTCGTTGTATATGCACATCGACTTCCCTACTTTTTTGGTGTTTGTGGCATTACGAAATGTCTTGCAACTGCATCAAACAAAGTTATATTAACAATTATCTTTGAAATTATGATTCGGTTTTTTTAATTGTTTTTCATTGTACAATCTCATTAATTAATGCATCCTTAGAAAATAATATCCTTCTTTGTGTATTTTAGAGTCCCATTTAACAATCTCATTTATTTATTAACCATAAATGATATTAAATATTCAAATATTTAATCTTCCGTTACCTTACTAATACTGAAAGCAGTTAAGTAGTTTTGCAACTGGTTTTAAATTTTAATAGGCTAGAAGGCTAAGGGTTCAATTACTGATATTTTTGTTTAATTGCACAAAAATGTTTTAATCAAAATATGAATGTTAAAAACTCAATAAATGTGTTCACAGTAAAAATTAATTAACTGTATTATGTCATATCTAATATAACATTATTATTATTTTTCAAATGTTGCAGAATTGAAAATTGTTACTGAATTAATTAACTTTAATCCAAACGTTGTCTTGGTTTCTCCTTTGAGTATCATGCATGGCTTACAAAACACAAAAGGAAAATAAATATAATTTAGGAATAGTTATACGGGAAATAATAGTAAAAACTGCGAAAGAGGTGAATCATGAATGAGTAGAAATAGATCAAAGAGAAGAGTAACTTGCCACCACAAAGCAATAAATAGACATCAATAACAATTAAATGAAAACAAAGGTGTTATATACTAAATTTTAAAGGTTTAATACTCTATTTAACAAAAACAAAACTGAAACCTGTATCTTCTAAAAGCATCCTACATGCCGAATGACATATTTCACTTGAATTATTAAAAAGCAAGGGTTGTGTTGATTGCTAGAAAATCTTGCTAAGGTTGTTTGATGGAAAAAAGATAAAAATAAAAAAATCTTTTTCAGCTTTTAGTTGTTTTTTCTGTCATAAACAATCATATTGAAATGGTGTCTTTTGCATATTCATTTTTACATACATTCATATTCATGCGCACTTAAAAAAGTACACAAAACAAAAGCTATGGGATATTTAGAACTCGATACAACATACATAACAATATGAAAAGGTACGTAAAACTTACACGGCTCTCAAGTTCTTAATGTCATATAAAGGCTGAGATGAGCGAGAAGCAAGGTTGGCAGCAATTTCTACTATTATGTCTTGAGGAAGAGAACAGATGGAAAGCTTTTTCTCTCTTTTCTGTTTAAAAGTATTTATTTTTCCTTTGAAAATGTCAGTTAGCATGTCCTTCATGGTGATGAAATAAGGAAGAATGAGAAAAGAGTTTGAATTATTTTGTAAGAAAAGTTAAGGAGAAAGAAAAGAAAACGAACTCAGTTTCATCCAAATGACAGGAAATAGTGTTCTATTTATACGGATGAATTTAGATGTAGTCAAGTGTTGTGTTAGTATGTTTTTCCCGCCAGCTGTAAGTTGGAATTAGTTTAAGGAATATAACCTGACTTGCACAAGAAGAATGAAACGCCTCTTAAGTTTCAAAGTACAAAACCCTCTTAAAGTTTCGAAGTACAAAGCGTTACCACCTCAAAAACAATTTTAACAGACATTCATGTTTTAAGTAGTTTATTTGTAGAAAAAATTACGAACCTTTGCAGAAAAAAAACAGGAAGTATTTGCATTTATTCAAAATAAATTAAAAAACGTTTGTTTTGATTATATAAGCACACGATTAAGTTTACATTTAATTTTCGGAAAAACGAACGGAAATTTTTTTACGAAAATAAAAATAGATGTAGTTTAAAATATAATTTTGGAAATGCCTTTTCACGTATGAAACTTGAAAATAATAGGTAAAATATAATTTCCGCAGGAATCAAATCTCTCTCTTGTTTATACTCTTTGGTCTTTTTGTTAAAATAAGCCGTGATCAATGTAAACATTCTTAGTTGCGTTCTTGTAAAATGCAAAATTTGAAACCGTTTTGAAATGTTCAACCCTTTCAAACTAACTGTTCAAATCAGTTGTAACATCCCGGTAAGAAGCTAAACAAAATAAATACAATTAAAATGTATTTTTGGATTTAAATTGGCATTTTGTTGAATAAAATGGATTTTTGGAAATAAAAAGAGATATTGTGATTTAAAATGATTTTGAGTTGTGAAAAATATTATAACTGGGTAAAATGTTTACATATTTGATAATTAAGTTTGAAAATGTTATTTTGGGATTTACATTGAATTAAATTCAATAATTTGATTTTTCGGTTTATTTCAAAATAAAATACAGAAACTATATATATATATATATATATATATATATATATATAACATGGGGATTTGTATGATAAGCCCATACGATTTATTTTTGTATAAAAAATACCCTCGTTAATAATCTTATGTAAATTATGTCCTCGGCTGCGTTTTTCCAGTGCAACAAGGTGATATTCTCACACCCTTATTAATATTTCATATTTTATTTTGGTTTCAATATTTAAAATATAATAAATTTCAGTAGAGATATTGTATTAACACTACATCTAACATAACATTTTGTAACACTTTTTCGCCTTCAATTTCGAACGGTTATTATCGTAATAAATTAGTAACAGATATTTCTGTTGTAATCAATTACAACGGCTATTACCGTTATAAATTTTGGTAATTTCGTAATTAAACTAAAGTATAGTGGACAGATTTGTAATTTCCTGCGTATTCTTACCTAACGCAATCCTAACGCTTGAACGCTTTCATACTTCCTCCATAGGTTGCCGCCTTGTCCATGGATTTGAGCCTGTGCAGTTAATGCCCTGCTATTACCCTGCTATATCTCATAGCGGATTTCTACCGCTACGATTTTTCCATATAACCCCAAATATAGCCTTTCCGCTTTAAGCCCCGCTATTTCCGCTATATCCCGTTATTCTCGCTATATTCCGCTATTTCCACTATATCTGCTTTAAAAGAAATGAATTGAAAAATGACATTTATACATTACAAATGTAATGAAATTAATTTATCTAATTGAATTTTTAATATATTTTTAGAAATGAAAATACTCTGGTATTATGCTAAATTCAATTATGTTATATAATAATTTTTCGTTTATTTACAGTATATTCGTACATGTTTTTATTTAAAAGTATTTATGTATTAATTATAATTCAATTGAATGTTAATTTTTTATTTAATTACCATTTATATATTTATAAAAACATCAAATACGAGTTTTATATGCTATTTTAGTGTCATCCGTTATATCCCGCTATATCCTCGTTGTATCCCTGCTGTGACTTTTTGCACCTCCGCTGCATTGAATCTGCCGAACGCTTTAACTGCACAGATCTGAGCCCTAAGTCTTTAGCGGTCAAAACTACCCTGAATCTAAAGTTTGCAATCCCGATTTGCTATCAATTTCTCGATCCATCAGATCTAGAGTTTGAGATATAGTTGGATGTTGTTGCTTGAAGAACTTCGATCTGCTGGTGTAGTTTTCCATATGAAATTAGTAATCGCCGTCGCCTATAACCATCCGCCATCACCTCGTCCAAGGTAACCATCATCTCCTCTTCAATCCTTTAGGTATGTATCATTTTTCTATTTGTAAAATTGTAATTTTATTTTCGATTTGATTTTCAATTTTGATTCAAGTTGTTATTAAAGGTCGAATTTTGCTTCATGTATCATATAGTTGAAAATTTTGTTTTATGTGTAGGTTTTGATTTTGAATTTTATTTCATGTAACAAATAGTTAAAACTTTCGATTTGATTTTGAATTTTGTTTCCTGTATCGAATAGTTGTCTTCTGTCAATTCAATAGACTAGATTTTTTAAGCATTACAAAAGACTCAATTTTCTGTTTTGCAAATGCCCAACATTATTGATATGTTATATTTGCATTTCTATGAATTTTCTTGGTTAACTAAAGTCTCGAAATAAGCCAGCAGAGCTAGCTAGCTAGTAAGTTGTGCATATAACTGGTAATTTGTTTGAAGAGTTAGAAACAAACTCATTAGATTTTGCAGTTGATTTGTTTAAAATATTTTGGATATTAACTGAAAAAAAAAGAATCCGCCAAATTTTTTTGGAAAATCATTACTTATACTTAAATGGGATCAAATTCTTGGATAAATAAAAAATGCCACCCATGGTGAACTGTAGTTTGAGCGTTGTACTGTTGAAATCTGGCATGTAGCTCGAGTGCTGTTTTTTAGTTAAGTACAAATTGTTTGCAAACTTGATTTTATTATTAGTACTTAGTGAGAACTTTAGTAATACAAATGGTAAGAAAATGGGTACAACTAACATAATAGATTATCAAGCTATTTGTATGAATAAGGCAATGTTGCCTTGCATGCTCGTAGAATAAAGTATGTGCGTAGAGCTATATATAGTTGCAAAGTAATGTTAACATATAAAAAAAAGGCTATCGACAAATGGATTTTTGGTCTTTGTTGGATTCCATCCTTGCAACTTATTGAGAAATCAGTGATTTTATCAAATTAGCATCATTCTATGGCTAATCAAATATGATGGTATGATGTACTTCTATATATCAGCGTAAACATTAGAATCTTCCATAAAAATAAAACAGATTCATTAAGAGTCTAAGATAGTATGTACTCAATTTTAATGAAAAAAGAATAAAAAAAATAAAACCTTCTTCCTCCTCGTTCAGTCTCTCTCTGACAGTGAAAGCATAATGCAATGGCAGGTGAACCTAATTCATAAATGGTTGCGATGTCCTTTGTTATAAAATTCTGGAGCCAACCTGGTGTATATATGATTTGTTGCATTTTTTGTTTGAAAACCAAAAACACTATTCTATGATGAATCCCTGCAATTGTTTTTGGGCTCTCATATTCTACATTCCTACTATTTCATTTCCTGCTTCATCAAATTTTTCCTTCTAACACTGTTTGTTTGATTATACTTACTTTTGGTTCTTGTTCGTGAAATAATTGAGAATTTATTCACCATAGCTTGCATCAGCTGCTATAGGGATGTCTGTAACCAACTTTAACCACATCAAATATAATAAATCTATCAATATCTGGATGCCATATTTTACATATAAAGTATAATTTTGATAAACAAAACCTCACCACAATAAATGCCATTTTTTAGGTTGGATTGGCTGGTGTTGGTGCATCAGAGTCCGGCAGCAGATGTATATTTAGTCTTATAGTCATATAATCTTATACATGCATAATGCATAAATTAGATTGATGTTTGATTACCAATATATTTTAGTTACTCATAATAATATAGAAGCATATATATGGACATGCCAAAGAGTAGAGTGATCTTGCATCACATCTTTCAAGTCTAACACGTGGCTTATTTGTCACTTCTCTCTTCCTAAGCCTGGCACCTGTACTAAATTCATAAAACTGAAGCTTGCTTCAGTCTACAAACTAAAGCTTGCTTCTGTCTAAAAACTGAAGCGCTTTAGTTTTTACATAAAATCTAAAGCTTGCTTCAGTGCACATACTTAAGCATTTCACTGAAACACTGCAGCTTTTAGACTGAAGCAAGCTTCAGTTAAAAACTGAGGACACTGAAGCGCTTCAGTTTTTACACTGAAGCACTTCAGTTTAAAACAGAGGTGCACTTCAATTTTTACACGAAAGTGCTTCAGAAGCGCTTCAGTTTTTACACTGAAGCGCTTTAGTTGCTTCAGTGTAAAAACCGATAGGTAGTTTTTAGACTGAAGCACTTCAGTGATTACACTGAAGCAAGTTTCAGTCAAAAAACCAAAGTGCTTCGTAGTCTAAAATTGAAGCTTGGAACATGGTTTTGTTAAATTTTGGTGATATAAAATCACAAATAGAGGGAAATAAATATGCAAAAGCAAGAAAGAAAAGATTTTGTTTTCCCTGATTAATAGGTATATTAGAGTATGTTTATTTCTCTCTTTAATTGGATAATCAAATTATTTTTTGTCGTCTAATGTTAACTTGGGCATTAAGTAATTGATTTTATAAATAGAGACTAGAAGAGAGTGTATAAGTGTGGTGAAAAATCTATTTGCTAATTCTCTCTTCTCCATCTTTGTTCTTCTTCTCCAACAATTTTAGTCATATAGATATTTGCTCCCTTTCTCAATTTGGTTATTGATTCAATTGTATTTTGTTTATTTTAGCTTTGTTCTATTAATTGTAAACAAAACTTTGGTGAATCAATAAAGTGGGTGGTTGGGTGGAATATCTTGTGTTATTGTGTTTTGATTTCAATTCCGTCTTGTTTTCAATCCAAGTTATCTCTTTGTAATTTGGGTTACAAAGATCCATTGATATAAGCTTTCGCAAAGTGCAACTATTTTCATAACAATTAGTATCGGAGCACAGATCATCACAAAGCTTAGAGTAATTTTGGTTTGAAAAATTATTGATGTCGGATATGATTTCGTTTTTGAAGATGTCTATTTTGGATAGGAAAAATTAGGGTATTTGGAAGCCTAAGATGAAGGATGTTCTGTACCTCACTGATCTTCGTGATCCGATGGATGGAGATGGAAAGAAGCCCTCTGATGTAGATGAGGGAAAATGGAAGAAGATGGATAAGAAGGCGATTGCTTTGATTCGCCAGTATCTTGGTGATTCAGTTTTCCTTCATGTGGCTAGTTGTGAATCCGCGAAGGCTTTGTAGGACAAGTTGGTATCTTTGTATGAGTCAAAGAGTGCTACTAGTAAGGTTTTTCTAGTTCGAAAGTTGGTACAACTGAGATTAGATGAAGAGAAGTCTGTTGTAGAGCATTTGAATGAATTTCAAGATTTAATAAATCAATTGGAAAATATGAAGGTCAATTTTTATGATGAGTTACATGCTCTTTTATTGATGAGTTCGCTTTCAGAAAGTTGGAAAACTTTGATTGTTTTATTGAGTAGTTCCAATGCTGATTGAACTATCTCTCTGGAAACTGTTCGAAGCAGTCTTTTGAATGAGGAGCTTAGAAGAAAAGGGTCGGGTATGAAATTAATTCAAAGTGAGGCTATGGTGGCAAGGGACTCGAAGAAAGATACAATTTGGAAGAAGAAGGGCGCTAATGGTAAAGGTGTTATTGTGAGAAATACGGATTATGGATCTTAAGGCTGGAATAACACTAGAGGAGGGGTGAATAGTGTTTTGTGGATTTTCTAAATCTTCTTGAAACTTATGTAAATTTAATCACCAACAAATGCAATTCACAGACACAGATATAATCACAGAATCAGACGCAGATGCAAATAATAAATAAAAGCAGTAAAGGAAAGAACATACCAGGATTTTATACTGGTTCGGAGTTACCCTACATCCAGTCCCGCACAAACGTACGGATTTCTTATCAAAAATAATCTCCTAGATTACACCCTCGATTTCAAGGCCACGAGGTACACCCTCCTGTATTCGAGTCCGGGGCAAACTCTCTTGATTTACCAGGCCACAAGGTCATCTAATCGATTTTCGAGGAAAAAATTACACCCAATTGATTTCAAGGCTCAACCGCACCTTTTACTCAACGGTTTGATTTACAAATAATCATATAACTCTGAATAGCACTAAGATCTTATGGAGAGAGTGGCAGAGAATCAAACAAGAGATAATCAAGTTTGATTCACTTGGTATTTCGGCAGAGTATAGTTTGGAATTCTTTAGAATAAATGTGGAAGATGAAGAGAAGAGAAAACAAGTGAAATCTGGTTGAAAATTCATTTAGAACTACTGGTATTTATAGGAAATCAGCAGCCATATCTATTCGTGAAAGGATACGACGAATAGGCACTTCTTTTGAAAATTTGAATTTTGAATTTAACGGACACCATGTCGACATAGGGGGTTGAGGGATGTCGACATGCTCTAGGAAAAATTGATGATTTTGATTTTCTTATTAAAATTGGTTTCTATAATTTGTCAAAACGATTTCTAAACATTGTAAATATATTTGAATATAGTTTAAACATATAAAAGAGTTTAGAAAGTAATTTTTAATATATATAAACCTAATCTATAAAGTGATTTAAAATCAGAGTATATAAATATTTTAAAGCTAAATATTTAAAACAAGAGATGGTTTAAAATCAAGGACAATTTTGAAATCAAAATATTAAAAATAAAAATAGTTTTGAGTCTAAAATATTTCAAACAAGAGAGATGTCTTTTTGAAAAGAAGGTTTTGAAAACATTTAAAATAAGAGATATATTTTTGAAAAACATTTTTATAAAATTAGTGGATATCAAAATAGGACCACTATATGTTCCACTAGATATTGTCGTGGGTTGCATCCCACTAGGGTTCCATTCCTTTAACAGGCTCGAAGTGGATTTCATTCCACGAATAAATTTCGAATAAAGATGTAAGTGCTTTCAAGAAGTTTAAACATAATTCTAGACTCAATACTTATCTTGTACTATTAAAATCTTGAACTCTTGATAACTTGATTCTTGATACTCATGAGTCTTCAATCTTGATATCTTTGATCTTTAAATTCATCAGTCTTGTATCTCTATACTGTTAGGGCTGTTATGGTAATGGTTATTGTTACCATTTCACAAATACCGTTACTGTACCATTTTTACTGGTAAGCGAAAATTGCTTACCGTTACCGTTACCGATAGACTAGTATACCGAAGACTGGTATACCGATAATCTGGTAACCGTTATACTGGTAATGGTAAATTACCGTTTGCCTAAAAAAGATTAGTAACATAACACGTATTCACACCATAACGGTGCTTCATTTATACAATTTATAGTGTTACTTAATAAAAGACATAAATGAGAAAGAAGTGAAGTGTACTTAACATTATTTCACTAGTTAATAAACTAAATTTAATCATTTGCTTGGTTCTAAATGCTTATAATAAAGCATGTTACATGAATATACATGTATTATAAATTGACTGGTAAAATTACCGTTACCGCTGGTATTGAAGAAATATTACCGATGATTTACCGTAGAAAATGGTAAATTTACCATTACCATACCGATTAAACTGGTATACCGATTTCACTCGAAAATGGTAACCGATTGACTGGTAATGGTATGGTAATGGTAAATTTACCGTTACCATAACAACCCTATATACTGTACAGTCTTCATTCTTGGTACCTGCATGTTTATATCCTACATATACATACATATATATATATATATATATATATATATATATCTAAACTATAATGTTAGTATATATATATTATAACAATTCCTAAGGTTGTTGTCATCAAAACCATCCTTCTCAAGGACTAACAATCTCCCCCTTTTTGATGATGACAATCTATGTTTATAAAATATACTTCTCCTTCTCAATAACTCCCCCTAAAACTAATAACTCCCCCTTAATCTAAGCCTAACTACTCTAACTACTCTATTTTATATTTCTCCCCCTTTGTCATCAACAAAAACCAATCCTAAACTAATATAACTCCCCCTTAGTCTTATATTGGAGTACCTATTTAAAACTTCTTTTATAAATCTATAATCCTATTTATTAAAACTCGTTTTTGAATATACAACCATTTATAAAACTCTCCCCTTGTAAATAATCTTCCCTTAAGTCCTAAACTATTTTACAAACCTCTATTGTAAAATCCAAGTCTTTTAACTCTATTCATGGGTCTTGGAAACAATTATAAATAATTAAAAATCTTTTACTTCAAAACACCATTATATAATAATAGTTATTAACAATAAACATTATAAATAAATGTAAATTATTAACTTTAAAACATAATAATTAATAATTTCAAAATATTGCTAAATAAACAATAACAATTAACCTTTACCATTTTTACAAATAATAATAATTTGTTTTCAAAACCTTATTAACAATCCTTATTATTAATTTCTAACCATAATTATTCTTGAAATAATTAACCTTTCGAATTATTAACATTTTGATAAATTCTTTAAAACAATATTAACTATAAACAAATAAATTTAAAACAATTCTAATATAATTAAATAACCTTAAAATAATATCACTATAATTAAATAACTTTAAATAATATTAATATAATTAAATAACTTTAAAACAATATTACTATAATTAAATAACTTTAAAATAATATTAATATAATTAAATAATCTTTTAAACAAAATATTTTCGAAATCCAATTTCGAATTAAAAATCATTTTCTGTCTCGAAAACCAATTCCAATTCAATGGTAATTTATAGTATTTCAAAATACCAATTTAAGGCCAATAGCTACCCAATGATTAACCAATATCGATATTTATTTTCTATCACTGTTGGGTTTTAGTTTTTCAAACATATAACAATGTTATAACCATAATGTCCATAATTAGGTTCACTTTTCAAAAATCCATATAAAGAAATAGTATTGAAATAATTCGACAATAGCGAGGAATCTCGTTGGATCCCTCCAAACTGTCCCCCTGCATCACAAATGTTATATAATATAAATCAACCACTTTGAGGCGTGATTCGTATACAAAGGGTCATCTGCTCTTATACGGGAACGTAATAAGGTCTCATCCGGCCCAAGGGCGGGAATATATCCAAACCAACTAATAAATATAGTAACTTATCCAAACAATCATTCAACAATTTTTATCAACTATATATCATACTAGTTAACTAAAAAGGCGAGTTCAACTCACCGAAATTTTCTATTGTCGCCGAGGCATTCCGGTTTTAAACTAAAATCGAACGATATCCGATTTTAGCCCAAATTTCAACTGCCTCCAAATTCATCCAAACTAGTTCCATTATGAAGCTTTCATTGTTTCAAACGCAATGCAAAAATCTGCGTCTCGATTGGACCTCGTATGAGAGAGTTATGCAATTTTTAAGTCATCAATTTTTAAACTAATAAATAATTAAACTAATTACATAACTTCATTTTAATTACAACTCTACCCTCTATCTTCTTCCTCTCTCATTTCATGTACCCGAAATGGTGCTTGCCATTGTCGTGCATGTCCAAACGATGATACAGAGCTACGGTTGTCGAAACCTGAATCCGACGACTCCACCAAATTTCTCATCGAATTCTCCACTTGCCCGACACCTCGCCTTCCCCTCCGAGCAACCACATTAAAAGCGCGACCACCCAGGCCTCCTCCTCGAATGCTCTAGGTTGCGATTTGACCCAAAGCTTCTCGAACCCCCAAACTCCGGCTATATGTGCTGCTCGACATGCCAAAACCAATTACAACATCCATTACTCGAATCGATGCCTCAAATTGATAAAATCACGAACCCTGGTTTTTAGCTTCTCACTGTATATGTTCGAGCATCACCCAAAAGCGGTCGTACGTGACCACGAGTGCATAGGATGATCGAAGCCTACTGCCATACGAGTTCAAATAAAATTTTCTTTTGATTTTCAGATGAGCATGTATTTAGTTTTTGATTTTTGAATGTTTTGAAAACTTTCTTTTCTTGTTTTGGAGATGGCTAATATAAAAGGGAAGACGACGTAGGGGGTATGGGCTTGCATATGTGGGTATGGCTTGTAATGAAGAAGTATGGGCTGATGTATGGTCATATATGGTTATAATATATATATATATATATATAATTTAAATTTAAATTATCAAGCTATACAACGTTCAAAAATTGCGAACTCCAAACGAGATGTGCCGCCTGACGTTCTATATGTTATACCCCTATTTCGGACATAATGGAACTTGTTTCGAGACCTAATCGATCATATGCATAATATAGCTTTTCAAACCCAATTATATTATATTAAATTTCTGAGATTAATTTATGCGTGTTTCATTCTCGCACGACCAAACAATACGTCAAAATCGTCGGCATACAATAACTCACTATTACGGATATAACGACACAGGTTTCGTCGAAATCCGAGATAGTGCCCCGAAAGGCCATTTTTACTCGTTAATTAAAACGAATTATTATAAAAACCAAATTAATCACTTTTAAATTTGTATTTGAAGTTTTATTATCTTCATTCTTATTAAATAGAATTTGAATAAGTTTTGAAATCATTTTAATCCAACATAAAACCCAAGTTTTAATTATTTAACAATTTCAATTATTAAATTCAACAATTAAATTATCCAATAAATCGCTATATTGGAAATTCAAGTTATTTAACCTATAAAATTAAATTTTCAATATTTAAAATCAATTAAATATTCCAATGTCAAATGACTAAAATTCTAGGTCATTACACTTTGTGTCCTATTGACTTGTTCGCTTGGTTGTTTTGGTTGAGTGTCGAGTTATTCTAGCATAGTCTGAATGTTCTAACTCTTACTGAATTATGATGGGTTAAAAACTCGGTTAACACTTCCCCCCAAAGTACGCCTTTTGAATGAAAGGCGTGTTATGCTTAAGAACAAGTTCATGTCTCTAGTCTTCGATAATTGAGCTTTCCAGGTGCTTTAGCCTTGGTGAATCGTCCAGTTCCTTCGAATTCTCTTGCCAATCACAAGTCGTTTCAAACCTATTATATCCTAAGACTCTGGACTCAACCTAAGTGTAATCTATAAATCATTCCAATTTCATTCGGAGTTACATCACATATCTCTAATTAAATCATATGTGTCCAATTCCTTCACATATCTCCATTTACATCACATACCTCTAATTGTCCCATGTTCATTCGGATTTACATCATTATCATTTTTCTTCTCATTTAGAGTTGTCGCATCATATATCAAAATCACATTATATATCAAAATCACACCATATATCAAAATCACATCATATATCGAAATCATCCTGTGTTTATCCTGGATTTATCAGATTAATTCTATTTACAAGGCATTCAAATCCTTTTATTAAATCATATATGTTTTAAGGCTCGATCTCTCCTGATCGTTTAAGTTTACTGCACGATCTCTCATGATCGTTTAATGTTTTAAGTTAAGGGGAGGATCTCTCTGGATTATTTATTTTTTAATTTAAAGGGGATTAAGTAAGCCCATCCGCTAACTCTCTAGTGAGGGGACTTACTTCTTGCACTCTAGTCCCATCTCTCTAGTCGGGACTCTACGACGTTCAATATCGTACAAGTCCACCCACTCGCTCTCTGGAAAAGGGACTTGCACCTTGCACTCCGGTCCTGCATCGGGACTATAAGGCGATCAATATCAGTCATCACAACTGATGTAGATTTTTCAAAATTCAAATATTCAAATCACAACAAATAAGCAAGAATTAAACAAACGGGAGTCAAAACAAGCATAAATCTTAAATATTTATCCCGGAGACCCGACTCAGAGCATGCCTAGAGACCAATCTAGATCCCATACACGTGTAAGCGGTCTAAAGTTATTATTGTCCTAAATTGTCATCTCAGGCATCCGACTTAGAGTGTGCCTAGGGACTGTTCAAGATCTTGTACATGTGTAAGCGGACTGAGGTTATTGAGAAGGCAGAGAGTATGGAACGAACCTGCCCCATGTTCCTACTGAGGGCTTCTTGTTTCGGCTCATGCGGTCATGTATTTGCACTCTGATTTGCTACTCTAGCTCCAACATCACCCGTTCTAGGCGCTAAAGCTCATTCTAGATCCAAATCTATCATGCCCCTAAGTCGTGTGGGAATTGTTTCAGTTTGTTTTTCTCTGACTCTGGATGCTCATGCATTGGGTCCTATTGTTGATTCTAGCGTTGCCCCCAAGTATCGGTTGTTCTAGGTGTGAAGGTGGTATTCCAGTCTGTTCCAATCCAGCTCCAGTGGCTCTTATTATTGTTTCTTGGAGTTTTGAGTCATATTCCCTACAGATCTAGCTATCCCTTGCTGCTCCATCCTTTGGAAGAAGCTATCCATCATATCTTGTTTCCTAGACAAGATCCCATCTTGCATCTCCTTCATCGTCCTTTCCATTTCTTCTCTAATCACATAGATGGGTTGGTGAGAAATTGAGGACACCTCCTGCCTGCCCCCAGGCTCCGATTGACTTGCTATAGCTCTAGATCTAGTATTAGGCCTACTCATCTTCTCTAAATCTTAGATTCAATCTTTAGATCTCATTCAAGGTCCTCAGTGAAAGCACAAAAATGTTAACCCAAAAAATGGATCAACACCCTAGATCGAATGTGAAAGCACCAGTGTAGATAATCAGCAGCACAAATAGGAATTCCGGTAGAGCAATGACGGATCTCTTCCTGGAAAAGATCCATCTCTAGTTGTAGGTAGGTGAGTATTTGTAGGGGAATTCAGTGAGTATTGGGCCAGAAGTCCAAGTGCAGAAGAGTCCCATTGTTATGCCAAGTCATCATCGAAAATCTCATATTAATTTGAATCATTTATATGGACTGCAAGCAATCCATAGAGGATGGGTCGCCAGTTACCCATAGAGTATGGGTCACTATCCATCCATCAACTTAGCATATTTTTCTATCAGAAGCCTTTACTTAGTGCTATGAAGGAGCTCGGAAAGTTTGAGGGCGATCCAACCTATCTTGATGGATCACTAGCTATCCATCCACTTAGCATATTTTTGAGTGATCTTGGTTTGGCTGTCTTCCTATCTTCTATTTAAGTGCCTTGTCCAAATATCAAGTCACTTGGAGTTAGTTTCATCATTCGTCTTCACGGGTCATCTGGTCTAGAAGAATCATCCATAACTCACTCAAAACTTAATGAAACAAAACGAAACTTTATAGGTACTCTCTTTCGGGTGTGTGGGACCTACCAAAAAATTTTTAGGCGGTGGGGCCCACTCTACATGGATCGTTAGCAATCCATCTAGTTCGGTCGCTAGCGATCCATCAAACAACCTCCAAATGATCCCATTTCTCCTCTAAGCCTTCTATTATGACTTCTAAGTGTACTTCCAAAATTTCAAGTTAATCCGACTCCGTATGAGTTCTCTAGGTCCATTTTAAGCTAGCTACTTTTGGTCAAACAACTTGAGTCAAATGAGTCTTCACTTCTCGAGCTAAATTGTTTGGCATGCTATGAAACTTGGCAAGCATGCTTAGAAATGGTAATGAATCATGATGCAAGAGGTTTGAGCGACTCATGATGCTTCCCTATGGATCGCTAGCGATCCATGGTGATGCATCGCTAGCAATCCATTTACTTAGTATTTTTTTGACTGATTTTCCTTGAGTCCTATTGACTTGTTTGCTTGGTTGATTTGGTTGAGTCTCGAGTTTTTCTAGCATAGTCCGAATGTTCTAACTCCTACTGAATTTTAACGGGTTAAAAACCCAGTTAACATACTTAAAAACAATTATTATTATTTATGAATAGAGAAATTTAATTTATTTTAATTTTCGAAAAATATTTGAAAAGCGCAAATTAACTTGCACCACCTATCAAAAAACTGCAAGTTAGTTTGCACTTTCTGATTTAAAAAAATAGGGACCTAACATAAATATTCATTGCTACAAGGACTTCTGTTATAACATCATTAGAAAAATAGGGACTTTTCTTAAGAAAATGCAGTTATATTTAAATGCTTTAAGAAAACGTAATTATATCTTAATAGCATATTTTTGAATTAATTTAACCGTGTTTCTATAATGCCTTAATAATTTTGGCTACATTTGATAATTTTATTCATTGTTAATACACTTTTGATTTAGTTGCATTAAAAAGTGCAACTAAATTTAAATGTTCTAAGTCAATACAATTATAATTTAACAACATTTTTTGAATTAAGTTTACTGCAATCATGTAATGCAGTTACAATTTTGGCTGCATTTGATAATTCTATATAATTTTAATGCTTTATAATTAAACTAATTAAGAAAATGTAGTTATATTCAATCTTAATGCAAAATTTAACTACATTAAGTAAATGCAGTTATAACTTTATTAAGAAAATACAGTTACAACTGCATTAATGCAATGTAGTTATAATTTTAAATACATCTGTTTAAATCTAGTGATTTGAATTTGCAATTATAGTTATATTAAAACGATGTATTTTTATATATGTTATTTATATGAAAAAAATTACAATTTTTCAAAAATAACAATTCAACGAATAGATATTTATATATGCATAACACATATCATTTAAAAGATCATAAAATTTGTGATTTAATGGTGAAAACAGTTTGTTACACAACACCAGAAAAGGGTATTTGTAACACTTATAAGCATGACAAACAAATTTTGTAACGGTTTAGCCGTGGTTACAGGGTGCGTGGCAATTTTTTGTGTGGATATTATAACAGATATAACTGTTACAAACGACGTAGTTTGTAACGCTTATAACCGTTATAAATAGAACTTTCCTAACATTTATTACCGTGCGGAGTATAAAAATAGTAACGCTTATAACTGTTATAAAATGAAAATTTGTAACACTTATAACTGTTACTAATTTTCTGAAGCATATAACAATTTAAATTTACTATAGCATATACAAACCATATATGGAAACATGTAACAATTTCATTTCCTAAGGCATGTATATCAAAATATAACAATTCATTTCTTGATGAAAATTTAATTTAAACAAACAACAAAAATTAATCGTACAACCATTTGCTATAAATAATAATAATAAAAATACTAGATAACTTTAAAGTATCACAACATAGTTCGAAGTATAACCAAGAAACAAATTAAGAAGCTTACAAATGACAAATTAAGAAGCATACACATAACTGTAAAGCATCAACAGCTATTGAGTACTTTTTCTTTGGAGGGGGAGGAGCATAGTCTCGATGACCAATTTTGTCATCCACTATATCTGATGAGTTATGGGCATCACCGGAGGAAATTTCAGAGCATTCACAGCAAGATGTTAATGAGTTTGAGAAAAATGGAACATGAATCAATTTCCCTTGGCATATTTTCTCACCATAATGGTACTCCCAGTTGAGCGCGTAATTGCACAATCTTAACAAAAATCTAGCACTCCTTATAGCATATCTTCTTGCACCATACCCACTAAAGCTCACTTAAAACAATAAACAACAGAACATAAAATAAAAGAAGCTTTCTCGTAAAACAAGAAGTGAGGAAAATGGATTTGAATTCAATGCAACTAGCATAGAGGATATCATAAACAAACACAATGAGATAAGTATGCCTCACAACTCAGAACTCGTTGGGAAAGTCTAAAAAAAAGTAAAATCTAAAGTTACTACCCCGAGTAGCTCCATCACTAGGACTATAAATATGGATTAATGTTGTATCTTCTATGGAATGTGAGAGGGCTCAATTCTCTCATAAGAAAGCAAGATGTATTACATCTTCCTACAAATCATAAGATCTCAATTGCAGGTTTATTAGAACATAAACTGAATGAAGGAAACATCTTTTCATTCAAGAACGTAACTAGTAATTGGAACATTACCTACAGCAATGAATATGATGCAGGAGGTTGAATTATTATAACCACAAACACCCCGACATGGCAAACTAAAGTACTTTATAAACCAGATCAACAAATAACTTGCCTAGTTGATAATAACAATGAAACCAGACTAATTTTCACAGTTGTTTATGCTAAAAACATTGATTCTAACAGGACAATACTTTGGAATTGTAGGAGAAAAGAGTCTCAACATAATAATATTGCATGGTTAGTAATAGAATATTTTAACTATGTGTTACATAATAAGGAATGAATTTCTCATTTTAACCGATTAGTCATAGATTTTAATTTTCAATCATGTTTAATAGCTATCGGATTTAAAGAGATTCAATCTAGTAGGAATTATTTTACTTGGAGGGGTGGTATATAGTAGTATCCATAACAATATTGGTAGGGTTCCTTGTAATTTTGAATTTAGCAATAAGTTCCCACACGTTGTAGTTTCTATACTAAACCATTCATCCATTGATCATTCACCTATCTTCATTAACTTTTTTCTAGAACTTATTGTAACCGGACAAAATCCTTTAAGTATAACAGTGCTCAAAACTATCTTCTACACTATCATCAAGCAACACAAAATAGTTCCTCCATAAAAGTATACTCATATTGTAAATTAAACAATTGTCATCCAATACATATTACAAATTTTGAAAAGCCAAAATATTCTACAATTTAATTTAAATTGAATAGTTTTCAAAGTTTGATTTGAATAAACTAATTATTCTATCGAATAACGTAGTTTACTTACCTCTTCCTATGTAAAATATATTGATAAACCAAAATAATCATTCGGTGCAGGATTAGATTCCTTTTTCATATTTGTTAATCTTAATCAAAAATCTATTTATATTCTTACATAAAAATTATTAGCGCTATTTTTGTTTGGAAAAATATGGAAAAAATCACAAGGTATATAATTTTATATATACCTTTGCTTGAAACTCGATCAAAAGGTAATATTCAAAAGCTGTAAAATAAAAGATATTAATATCTATATAAGTTTGCATTATTGGGATTCAGATGGGCTTACGGTTATGTAAATTGATATGGATAGGTCGAGATTGAGATGTACTCTCCTTCACGATAAAAAATAATTACGGGGAATAATTAATTACAAAGAGCTCAAATTAGTAATTTTCATTTTGTTATAAGGGAGGAATCACTATTTGATTAGCCCCTTTATAAAATTCTCTGATTGAAATTTACTTTTTTTTTAATTCCCTTAATCAAAACTATTCTCCTCTACTAATTTCTTTATGATGATTCAATGAAATATAATTTTGAATTACTGCCACATCGTGGATAATTAAAACCATAATTGTGGTTGTAAAAGCCATTATTTTGAATTGAAAATAAGATAAACCTTGTATGTAAAAAGGAAATCATTTGTAATATGGCATAATATTTATACAATGATGCCAGGTAAGAAATTAACATACAATAACAGATTCATCCAAAGGTTTCGAATTTGTTAACATATAGTAAAAGAAATTAACAGTTGCATTAAAAAACTGCTCAATTTGAAAGAAAAGAATTAAAAATAGCTATAAATATTTGTACTATTTTTCTAAATATATTATCATATAAATTTGGATCTCAGTCATTTTCCAACTTCTATTGCAAATTTTTAGACATGTAATTCTTTTAAAATATACATATGCTGATGTAATCTACTGAAATATACTCTTCCTGTAGTATAATGAATTGCACAGATATTTTGGTATAATTAAACTTATAAACTTTTCAATGTATTTATATTTTGGTATAATACAACGTTGTACAAATATACTAACAAATACACTAATAATTAGGCCTGTCAACGGATACTTTCGGATGCGGATAGTGCCATATCCGCATCCGCATCCGAAAAGATTTTCAAATATCGGATATCCGCATCCGTGGATATGGATGGATATCAGATAATTATCCTATCCGCTAACGACTGATAAATCAAGAAATATAAATATAAATTTTAAGTTTAACATACATTTTTTTCAATCCAATTGATCATAAAAGTGTTAAATATAAACAAATATGGCGATGATAAATAGTTTTGAGCGGTTAATAAGCATTAAATGTATATAATATAAACTATTAACTTGATAAAACAACAAATAAATATCTTTCATTATACTAAAATACACACAATTTGTATTATAATATTGACAAAGACCGGACGAATAATTTTCGGATACGGATGTCTTCGTATCCGTATCCGCATCCGTTTTTTCGGATATCGGATATTATCCGCTTTTCGGATACGAATGCGGACGAATTTCGGATTTTTCGGGTATCCATTGACAGCCCTACTAATAATAGAAAAGAGAAACATAAATAAAGCCTAATAGTACTGAAAATTACCACACCTCGAATAGAAGTCAAGTAGCATAAACTATTATGCCATTGCCATAAGCCACGTAGAAAAAACCTTGAACATAAGGAAAACAAATAAACTACATGTTAATGAGATAAACAATGGACTTCGGTGGAGATTAAATTGTGGTACTTAATAAAATCAATTATACAGAGCCAAAGCTTGAAAGATATCCAAAAATATAATAAAAAGGATCCTAATATAATAAAATAAATTAAAATGCAAAAGTATACCTAGTTACTTTTCTAGAAGAAAAGGATTGTTTGAACAATAAAAAGTGGAATTATATGTACCTAACATAAATAATAATAATAATAATATAGAAAATATAAAAATAACCTACCAAATTATCTCAAAATTTAGCGTACACATACCAATTTTTTTTTAACTTCAAATAACTCTACATTAAAATTTCTATAACTTTTTACAAAATCCTTCTCCATTCTTTCCTAATCGTTTACCTTTAATCCATCTAAATTAATTAATTTCATAATTTTAAATTTAACAAATTTAATATATAAATAAATCTTATTGTTCACATTTACAGAAAGTACATTGTACTAGGTGACTTTTTATCTTTTTTTGTACTCTCTTCTTATCTGTATGTGATATTTTAATTTTAGTCAATTTTGATGTTTAGTAATATTAAACTAAAGTTGACTATTAGTAATACACATGTCGTATTTGTAGCATTAATCTTTTTATTTAATCAAACCGACCGTAGGGTCAAACCGACCGTAGGGAGGTTTGCCTACTTCTACTAGGCAAAATCAATTTTTCTGAAGCCAAAAAAACATTCCCCATGTTTTGTTATTTTTTTTCCCGTTTTCTTCTCCCCTAAATTTTATCCTCTAGACTGTGTCTTCTCCTCTTGTATTTTACGTTTCCTCTGTAATTCTTTTTATTCAAATTCAAATCCCTAATTTATCTCGCATCTGTGCTTCAAAATATCTATCCCCAAATCTAATTCTGTTTTTCCAGATCCAACTTTCTCTCGACCTTTCTTTTTTTAAACCCATCTGCTACAATCCCTGTATTTCTCATTATTCATCTTCGTTGCCATACCATCAACATATCTGCCAATCTTGTCAAAGCTACAGATTTGTCAAAGCTACAGACTCGTAATAAATATATTTTTTTTAGAATTATATAATCCAACGGTCGGTTTTTCCACCGTCGTGTGGTTATACTAGTATTTTGGTAAAATTGCACTCTTTATATAGAAGTTAGAAATTAATATTTAGCATGTTTTCCAATTTCAGGCCACAAATATTTGTTTTTAATTTCTTTATAATATATTCAGTTTATTTTATTCCTATAAACAGTCTTTGTTATGGTTTTTTATTACATAACGCGCAGTTTTGGGTTTTGACTTCTGTATGTAAATATATACGTGTGTGCAATACTTTTTAGGATTGGATGATTAAACCAAAAGACCTTATTAGTGACTTTTTTGTTGCTTTTTTTATCAAAGCAACTTATATTCAAGATGTATATTTTGCCAAAAACGGCAACCCAAATATCACGACACATGATAGCTAACGTTGTTAGTTTACGTTAATTTTCATAATTTTTTTAATATAACATAAGGTTTTAATAGCGAGCTAAAACAACATGTATTAAGGAAACTTCTATGGCTGTTATCATTTTATGGCATGTTAGTCATTTATAATTGGTATTAGAGAAAATAGCAATTCATATCCAAGTACATGTTTTTGCCAAAAATGCAATTGATTTATTTAATCAATATCATGATTACTATAACATAGGGTCTCAACTCTTAGTAATGAGGAAAAAACAGCAGGTACTTGAGAAAACTTCTATGGCTGTTATCATTTATAGCATGCTATTTAGTCAAATATGGACCTTCATGCTAATATATATGGAAGGAACTACTGTTTAATTTGTATTTATGCAAAATGACAATTCATTTTTTTATGAACTTACAGATTATTTCTTTTAAACCTTCTAGTTCTCATAAAATTGCTGACCTTGGACAATAATTCCAAATATTAGTCTTCAATCAAAGGTTCATAAACATAGATTTAAAAAAAAAGAAAAAGATAGATTTAAAGGGGAAAAATAAAATAAATGGTTTTCAGGACTCTATGACAATAGCAGCATGCATTAATTTATTATTATTATCATTTGAAAGTTGAAATATACTTGTTAATTATCATACAACATAATCTATATATAAAAGGAACGGAAAGCATAGTCCTCAAAATGATCATTCATACTTTCAGGAAAACAATGCAGCTTGCTTTAATGCTATAAAATAAAAACAAGAACAGGCGTTGTGCTTCAATCATATCCCCCGTCCCAGTTAAGTTCAAAAGGCCTTGTCCATGTACCCCAAGGTTAGCTGTTGAGTGTATAAATGAAGATTCCTTTATGGATACAAGATAACATTGACAACATCAGAATATATGTATGGTCAAATTAGGAGAAATGAATTGGTAATTTAATGAGCAGTAGATTACCCGCAGAACGGTCAAATTGCTAGCCTCAACTGTGGAGATTGAAACATCACCACTCCCATCTATAATCATTCTAGAATTCTACATTAGGAACATCTTTACAGACATTCGAAATGCGCCAGATACCTAAAATATGCAATACATGAAGTAGACTGAATAAAAATGTGCATTAAATCACAGCAGAATGTGCCGTGATGGAAATGAATTCTACTGATGCTGAGAGTCTCTATTATTTATAGAGCCTATAAAGTAGACATCTGCAAGCGGTATATGTATGGAGATTGTGACATTATATATGATAACTCTTATACATGGATATGTACTAAAAATAACATAATATAACTTTTTAAGTTAGATGCACACTGTTCATGAAATAGTCGAGCCTCTTATATTTTACAACATTGTAGCTCAATATAATAAAAAGATAAGATTTATTGTTAATAGTAATATACAAAATTTAGTTGGCGATATCTCAATTACTATTTTATCAGGTTACTTCATAAGATTTGGATACTAGAAAATATATTGAAAGAACTAGATAGTGCCATAAGGAAAGAAACAGTAATAAAGCAAAAAAACATCAGGGATAAGATGAAACAATCCAATACCATTTTGAGAAAAGAAAAATGAAAAATATACAAAGGAAATAGTGCCTTAATGTATGGAAATTGAGAAAGTTGGATTCTTAAGAAAGAAGAATAAAATATATTATTTTTCATTTTTTTGATTTTTTTTTTCCTTTACTTGTTCATGAACATGGCTGACAGGTGGAATACAAATCATCAAGGGCATTTTGATATTTCAAAATTGTTATTTCACTCCTATAACTAGAAAATTTTACTTGAGATGTAATTTCTTTGTAGGTGTCCTAAATTTAACATACAAATTGGTCGTAGAGATTAGAAAACAACATACATTCATTTCTAGAACTATTATTTAGATACGCAGTGCAACTCAAATTTTTTTAATTACTTCTACGAAATACTATAGGTTTTACATACACAAAATTATATATGCAAGCAAATTAGTATGCAATGCGCTAGTAACGTGCAACAACCCTAAACCTATAATACAGAACTTAACTAACCTTCAGAAATTATTTCACTGTAACAGCTAATCCGAAAATAAAATAATGAAACCTGAAACTTTCCCACCTTTGATAGTTTCATGACCATTGTTATAGCAGCTTTCTGTACGCTGAACACTTTGCTCACTATTCCTTCAACAAGCGAGAATGTAAACTATTGTCATGGTCTTAATACTAAACGGTAACATATTTCAATTATTAAGCATGTGTGTGTCTAAATTGGTGCTTACTACTAAGGATGTTCTTAATAGTAAACAGTAACATATTTCAATTATTAATGATAGAATTACTTGGATGATAAACATTGATTTTGGTTTTTTCACCCCATGAAGTAGTTATAACTTAAAAAGAAGTTCCATTTGGCTACTATCTGTATCGCACTATGCTACTACTGTTTGCATTTAATTCGTAAGTTTAACATTCAAATTATTTAAAACAATGTTTTCACATCTTCTTTATTAAACCTAGGAAAGTTTCTGTGATTTAAGGAAAAGAATAAGCAAAATCAAAACTTGTTGTTTTTTGATTAATTGTTTTTGATGTTATTCTATGTTTATGCTAGCAAGAAATTAAATGATTAAAAATTATTTTCATATTTGAACATCTTTAATTAACGGTTGTTTTGCCAATATCCCAGAATTAATTACAAGGCACTATATATAAGAAATAACTCTCATTCGAAGTAGAAAAATTGTGCAAGAAGATTTGTTATTGTGGGAAAATTGTTTTACCTTCTTTGTTATTGCGGAAAAATTGTTGTTCAATGTGTGCGGTATTTATTAAATCTCAAAAGATATGCAAATTGGATCTCATGATTTAGTTATGAAAAGCACCAAAATCTATAGGGTCTATGTTATCAATATCTACTACTATCTCTTAATAATGGTTTTAACGCAAATAATAAAAATAATTTGTACATCTACCTAAATGATTCACCAATGAAGTAATGACCAAAGGTAAGGCCGTATTGTCCAATTCAAAACTAATTTCCAAATTTGATCAAATTCTTTTATGCACACGTCCATCGAACGCATATGCATACTGGTGTAAATTAAAAAGAAATTTGGTTTACTACCACATATTGATAGCATGAACATCATAAAAAAACCATTTGCGATCCATTTTTTTTTTGAAATGCCCAAACTGCTTATGAAGAAAAGAAAAATAGCAAAAAAAGCTTTAAAAAATCATCTCAAAACAAGAATAGAATACCTTTGCTAAATTGTTGATTATATTTCCTTCTAAATATATGGACCGATCTTTGGATTTTGAGATTATAGAGGCTGATGAACCTTAGTTGGAAAAAGCCATCACAATTTGCAATCACGAATGAAGTGGTTTGTAGATGTGCATTCTGGAGTTTGAGATCATGGAGGCAGAGGAACCTAATAAATAGCAGGACCAATCAAGCTAACATTCAATATACAAGAAACCTGCTATGAAAATAGTAGCGCTTTGCAGAAGCTTATATCAACGGGTCTTCGTCACCCAAATCACAAAGAGATAACTTGGATTAAAAACAAGACGGAATTGAAATCAAAACACAATAACACAAGATATTCCACCCAACCACCCACTTTATTGATTCACCAAAGTTTTGTTTACAATTAATAGAACAAAGCTAAAATAAACAAAATATCATTGAATCAATAACCAAATTGAGAAAGGGAGTAAATATCTATATGGCTAAAATTGTTGGAGAAGAAGAACAAAGATGGAGAAGAGAGAATTGGCAAATAGATTTTCCACCACACTTTTACACTCTCTTCTAGTCTTTATTTATATAATCAATTACTAATGCCCAAGTTAACATTAGATGGCAAAAAATAATTTGATTAGCCAATTAGAGAGGGAAATAAACATACTCAAATATGCCTATTAATTAGGGGAAACAAAATCTTTTCTTTCTTTCTTTAGCATATTTATTTCCCTCTATTTGTAATTTTGTATCACCAAAATTTAACACTCCACCTTGATGCAAAATCACATTTCTCCAACATATCAAGTATGCCATATCTAGATCTATCACAACTCCCTATATCTCAATCATACCAAATTACAAACCTCTACCACCGCCTACAAGTGATGCATCTCCCACATAAGGTGCACCACACAAATCGATCTCAAAAATGTTTGTAATACCACAAAGATCTCCATCTTGTCTTTGTGGATTTTTCAAATTGACACCCGTCTATCACTCGATCTGAGCTCATTACATGATCATTATCGATCCCTCGAGCATCATCAGCATGAAGACCTCTGTCAAAAATATGATCCTCAATGCTAGAATCATAAGCAGTGACCACATTAACCTCTCCACCTTGCTGTGGATTGGGTCCTTCAACCGTCACTCGTTTTCCATAGTCGACTATGGAACCAACCAAGCTATAAAGGTTTCCTTCTTCCAATACTCCTCTCACCCTTACACGACCACCTTTCTTCACCCTCAAAACTCCGCCTTGAGTCTCATAAGTGCAACCACGACGATCCAACGGACCGAGAGAAATAAGATTATGCGAATAAGTGGGTACATGTCTCACTCCAGAGACTTCTCTAACCACACCATCATGCATAAGAAAGGGGATAGATCCAATACCAAAAATCGGTAGCTCTTCTCCATTAGCTATCCTAATCATGCCGACACTCTTCTCATAAGAAAAAAGACAATTCACATCTCTACAAATGTGAAAACTGGCTCCAGAATCCATCTTCCAAGGCTTATTTTCACTAGAGAGGACATCACAAGAAGCATCACTATCGGTACCTTCCGGAAAACCTACCTGTGCATCACCACTACTAGCATCATGCGCAGCCTTTTTTCGATCTCTTTATAAGCATAACACTTGCTGCGTATGTGACCTTTCTTAATACAATAATGATAAGTGATAACTGTTAGTCTTTGAGAAGGATGTTTTTGATGACAACAACCTTAAGACTTGTTATAAAATATAAATACTAACATTATAGTTTAGATAGATATATATATATATATATATGTATATGCATGATATAAACATGCAGGTACCAAGAATGAAGACTGTACAGTATAGAGATACAAGGCTGATGAATTTAAAGATCAAACATATCAAGATTGAAGACTCATGAGTATCAAGAAATCAAGTTATCAAGAGTTCAAGATTTTAATAGTACAAGATAAGTATGGAGTCTAGAATTATGTTAAAACTTCTTAAAAGCACTTACATCTTTATTCGAAATTTATTCGTGGAATGGAATCAACTTCGAGCCTGTTAAAGGGATGAAACCCACGACAATATCTAGTGGAACATATAGCGGTCCTATTTTGATATCCACTAATTTTATAAAAATGTTTTTCAAAAATATATCTCTTATTTTAAATGTTTTCAAAACTTTCTTTTCAAAAAGACATCTCTCTTGTTTGAAATATTTTAGCCTCAAAACTATTTTTATTTTTAATATTTTGATTTCAAAATTGTCCTTGATTTTAAACCATCTCTTGTTTTAAATATTTAGCTTTAAAATATTTATATACTCTGATTTTAAATCACTTTATAGATTAAGTTTATATATATTAAAAATTACTTTCTAAACTCTTTTATATGTTTAAACTATATTCAAATATATTTACAATGTTTAGAAATCGTTTTGAAAAATTATAGAAACCAATTTTGATAAGAAAATCAAAATCATCAATTTTGCCTAGAGCATGTCGACATCCCTCAACCCCCCATGTCGACATGGTGTCCGTTAAATTCAAAATTTAAATTTTCAAAAGAAGTTTCTATTCATTGTATCCTTTCACGAATAGATATGGTTGTTGATTTCCTATAAATACCAGTAGTTCTAAACGAATTTTCAACCAGATTTCACTTGTTTTCTCTTCTCTTCATCTTCCACATTTATTCTAAAGAATTCCAAACTATACTCTACCGAAATACCAAGTGAATCAAACTTGATTATCTCTTGTTTGATTCTCTGCCACTCTCTCCATAAGATCTCAGTGTTATTCAGAGTTATAGGATTATTTGTAAATCAAACTGTTGAGTAAAAGGTGCAGTTGAGCCTTGAAATCAATTGGGTGTGATTGTTGCCTTGGAAATCGATTAGGTGATCTTATGGCCTGGTAAATCAAGAGAGTTTGCCCCGGACTCGAATATAGGAGGGTGTACCTCTTGGCCTTGAAATCGAGGGTGTAATCTGGGAGATTATTTTTGATAAGAAGTCCATACATTTGTGCTGGACTGGATGTAGGGTAACTCCGAACTAGTATAAAATCCTGGTGTGTTCTTTCCTTTACTGCTTTTATTTATTATTTGCATCTGTGTCTGATTCTGTGATTATATCTGTGTCTGTGAATTGCATTTGTTGGTGATTAAATTTACATAAGTTTCAAAAAGATTTAGAAAATCCACAAAACACTATTCACCTCCCCCCTCTAGTGTTATTCCAGCCTTAAGATCCATAATCCTCATTTCTCACATTTAGTATCAGAGAATGGTTTTCAAAGTTTTCATAATCTGAATTTTGAAAAGTTTTAAAAAATGGCTACAAACACTGGTTCTATTAACACTATCACTAGTTCATTTGTAGAGGGTCAGTCTACTTCCGACCACCACTTTTTAATGGCAGTATCTATGCATATTGGGCATGTAGAATGAAAATATATTTACAGTCAATAGGATTAGGCACTTGGAATATCACACAGACTGAATATTTTGAACCTATAATTAATTTTTCATAGTGGACTACTGAGCAAAAGACTATTGGACAAAATAATTCCAAAGCAATGAATATTTTATTTTGTTCACTTGATAGGAATGAATTCAATAGAGTATCTGTTTGTAAGTCTGCATATGATATACGGAAAAATTTGCAAGTTACTCATGAAGGAACAAGCAAAGTCAAACAGACCAAAATATCCATACTCACGAATCAGTTTCAATTATTCAAAATGAATTCTATTGAGTCCATTTCATATATGTATAGTAGATTTCAGGATATTTTGCATTCTCTAATATCATTGGGAAAAAGTTTTTCCGAAGAAGATCAAGTAAGAAAAATACTAAATTCTCTTACTCCGGAATGGGATCAGAAAACTCTTGCAATTGAAGAAGCAAATGATATCAGTACTTTAAATATTGAAGAATTGATTGGAAATTTAATGTCATTTGAAGTACAAATGCAAGAGAGAAGAGATAGCAAGGCATTCGAAAAGAAATCAATTGCATTCAATGCATTAACAGATGGATCAGAATCGGGAAGTGATAATGATGAAGAAATAGCTTTCATGACAAGGAATTTTAGGAAGTTTCTAAAATACAGAAAGATAAACAACTTCAAAAAGAATGATCATAGGAATTCTGGAAATCATAATGAAGTACCAAACCACGTCAAATGTTTCAACTGTGACGAACCAGGTCATCTCAAAAGGGACTGTCCGCACCCTGATAAGCAAAAGTTTCTTGCAAGCAATGATTATACAAAGAAAAGAAAGAGAGCGTATACTACTACACTAGAAGATTCAGACTCAGACTCATCCTCAAGCGATGATGATCAGAAGACAGAAAATTCAAATATGTGCTTTACGGCTATTCATGATTTCGATGATCTCAGAGATACGAATCTAGAGAAAGGTACACATTTACAATATATTGGTTGAAATTGTTTGCTTAAAATTGATTGATTGTTTTTGTTTGAATTTTAATTTTTTTTATTATATTTATTTTTATTTTTTAATATTATAATATTTTTTATTAAAGTAATATTATTATATTAAATATTACTTCTGAAAATATATAGACATTAAAAATAATATATAAATATATAAAGATTAAAGTATATAGGAAAATATAAGTCACATGAATTCTTTGACCCATGTCGACATGGTCCTACCCATGATGTCGACATCCCGGTCAGAAATTTGAAATTTAAATTTGAATTCAAATCTTTGAACTTCCCTCCACCTTTTCACCAACTCCAATGTTCTGGAAAGGTACCTCTTGACCAAAGAACATGACTATTGAATATCTATTTATTTCCCTTATCTTATCATATCTTTTCACTTTCATTTTAAACTTCAAACTATCTTTCACTCTTTCAAACTTTCTACTCTCTTCAAAAATGGCTTCTTCAAGCACTCCATCCATAATGAGGCTGTCTAAAACCATCAAAGAGTATCTCTATAATGATCCGGAAGCAATCAAGGCTTATATAAGCTATGCTAATTACGGGAAAGTTTGCTATCTTTATCGATTTCTCTACATATGAAATCAATACACTTCTTGAAGAGAACCATATTCTTAGTCTTTTTGACAATTCTGAAAATGATTTTGTTTGTTATTCAAATCCTGTTAAAATGTTTTATGCAAATTTGAATCGCGGTTTTCATGAAGGAAATGAAAATGAAATTTGGAGTAGTGTTAAAGGCACTAAAATTGTTTTAAATTATGAAATTTTTGGCAACATTCTCAATTGCAAGAATTCGGGAATGGGTCTTTCTACTTTTAACATTGATGAACATGATCGTGAGACATTTCATCACATTTTCGAAGGAGATGACAACTTTGAATTTAAAAATCGTAACTTTCATCCGAAAGCACGTATTGTTAATCTTCTTTTGCAACATACTATCACTCCTAGATCGGGAAATTTCAATAACCTGATTTTAAAAGTTTGTAAAGCTCTTTTTGCCATTTTTTTTCATTATGACATTAATTGGGCGCAATTGATTATGGATGAACTTCGTCCTAAAAATTTGGAAATGGGTGAGAACACTTTATTTCATGGAATCTATCTCACTCGAATTTTAAATTATTTTGGCGTTGATTACAAAAGGGAAGAATTTGTTTCATGAAAAGTGTTTAATCATGCCAGTATTTCTCTTATGAAAATTCCTTTCATATTTCAACAATATGAATCTCTTGCCGAAAAGGATGAAAGGTTGGCACTTGAAGAGATGGAGGAAGAAAATGAGGAAGAGGAAGAAGAAGAAAAAGGGGAGGAAATGGAAATTGAAGAAGAAAATGAAGATACCTCCTTGGAAAGTATTGAATATCCTAACAATCCTTCCAACAAAACACTCCTCAAAAATCAAAAGATCATAGTGGAAAATCAATGGATTCTCAAAAGATCCGTTAGTAAGAAATTGGATAAAATGACCACTAATATGAACAAGTTCTTTGCTAAAGTTGGTCGGAAACTTGGCTTATCATCATCCTCCTCATCCTCTAGCACATTCTAAAAACTAGGATGTGATGTACTAGTTTATTTTGTATGAACTTGTATTGCTCTTTTATCATGTTATGAAGTATCTCATGTATTAACTCATTTATCTATCTTATGTTTTTCTACCTTATCGTGTCTCCTGAATAAATGTTAGTATAGTATATAAGTTTATATATATATACATACTTATTCACAAAACAAAGAAGACACGTAGATTAACATACCCATGTCGACATACCTCAACCCACTATGTCGACATATAACTGTCTGATTTGGTTATATTTTGAAATTTTGAAATTAAAATAACTAACTCATGTCTATTCATTTTAAACTAATTTTTGCCTATTTAAATACCTGTTTCTTCCAGAAATTTGTAATCCCTTTATTTCTACTTATCTCTATTTATATCTTTTAACTACTTATCAAAAATGGCTTCCTCTTCTCAAACTCTAAGTGAAAATCTTGAAGAAACTCTCAATTCATTCAAGAATATACTTACTTTTATTCTCCGCAATCAAAGTCACTTAGAACTAAGTCAAATGCAGATGATAAAAGAACAAGAGAAGCATTTCGATGCCCTCTGTTGGATAATTTCTTCCCTAAACAAAGATGATCTCGATGCAAATCCTGAAGGAACTATAATTCAAGATAATGAAGAATGGGAAGATATTAAAAAGGATCCTATCTTTGGAGAAGAAGGATGGGTTGAAGTTCCTAAAATCATTTGATCTCCTTATGGTTTGAATTGCTTGTTTATGAATTGTTTGATTTGATTTGATTTGATTAGAATTGATTTGATTTGAATGGAATGTATAAAAGTGTATGAAACATAGTATATGTTTATTGGATTTAAACTATCATATTGGTTATGTTTTCATTAATTAACTCATGTTATTATATATATATATATATATATATATATACACACACTCCATTTTAATTTGTCAAATGGTTTAGAGATTTATAAAGGATTTATAAGTGAGTTTTAGAAATGTACAAAGAGGATTTATAAGTGATTGAAATGTATAAAAGAATTTTTATAAATGGCTCCAGAAGTTTTATAAAATGGTTTATAAATTGTTTTACAGAATTATAAGGAGTTTATGAATGATTTTTGAATCAAATAAAAAGGGAATCTTTCTTGGTTGGTAAATATACTTATACCGTTGAGATAAGTATATGGATATTTTTTAGTGGAAATTAGGGAAGCATCTCTATCATACTTTCATATTGTAAAGCGGGTCCCTGTCAAAGTTTCATTGTAAAGCGGATCCCTGTTTTCTGGAAACGAAGAAAAATTATTGCTGAAATGTCAGCAACTTTTATAAATAAGTGCTGATATTTCAGCAACTATATGTGTCAAAGTTTTATTGTAAAAACAAAGAAAAATTATTGCTGAAATGTCAGTAACTTTTATAAATAAGTGCTGATATTTCAGCAACTTTCATAAACTGTGTTCACAGTGTACATAAATGTTGCTGAAATATCAGCAACTTTTATAAATAAGTGTTGATATTTCAGCAACTTTCATACACTATGTTCACAGTGTACAGAAATGTTGCGGAAATGTCAGCAACTTTTATGAAATGTTGCATCATGCTCTGCAATAATCGTGAATAAAAAACAGGGACCTAATTTACACTGAAATTTAGTGAAGGACTTTTCGTGAATTTTGAAACTTAATAAGGACCTGTACCAAAAGTACCCTATTTTTTAAGTATTGAAAATATTAGAATTGTTGGATATATCTTTGTAAAAGTATTCTTATACAAGTAATTTACAAAGTGGTTTTTATTTATGAAAGATTTATAAAAGGAGGCTAGTGATTGCTTATGTGCTTAACCAATGTTGGTTTTTCCTTATGTAATTAAATCCTTGATTGAATGTTTGTTATTCGATAGTTATATAACCGACTATCGGAATTGGACCCAAAAACATAACATTGGAAATATCTAGGAGAAACACATTTGTTATGTGGCACGGTCATCTCCGATGATGTTGTACTGTGTGTATAAATCTCATTTCGTTCTCCTAGGGCAATTATAAGGAAATCCGTCCACTAACGGTTAGGAGGTGATCTCTGATCTTATCTTCGACTGTTTATTTCCTAAAGAACCAGGGTTGAGTTTACTGGGAATTATTGAAAAGTTATTTCAAAGAGACCGAGATCGGGTATGTTATTCAAAAACCACTTCGATCCAGCGAATGTGTTTCAAAGTGATGACATCTTGAAGATGATGGAATTGAAGACAGAGCCTTTAAGTATTTCGTTCAGTCCCAGAACAAACTTGCATGGATGAATGTTGATATTGCATTGTTGCTTGAAGGGCAGTGTTAGCATTCCATGTGGGTAGTGCTATATAAAAGTAAATCGTAGCCTCGAGCCTCATCAATCAGGAAATGAAAAAATCGGGTATGCGGTAGGGCCAAGTGGGTCGCTCCCATCAGGGTATAGTCATTCCAAATCAAGATCAATTACTATCTCTTCTAGTATGCTACGGGGTCTAGGCGGGGTGATCATATTCGGTACTACTAGTTAGGTGGTAGGCCAGTCCTGTGTGGTAGGGGTACAAGATGTTCTTGTCAGACCCCAATGCATTTATCTAGAGATGTACTTTCGGAAGGTAGTTCCTTGCCTTGTCATAGTATGGAATCCATTTTTCAATATGAGCCTTTACGGTTTTATTTATATTCCTATTATGTTGTAATTTAATTAATGTAACAATTTCGGCTAAGATTAATAAGTATTTGTATCTTAGACACTATTATAATATTAGAGAATTTCATATGAAAATGTTTTGGTTATCCTAAGGTAAAAACCCGTCCACGTTATGTGCGGAGTGGTCTTACGAGATACTCTTGATTTTCAATGGTTTTCTATAACTTTAAAATCTAGTTGGGTGTGTTTTCTCACGCTGGTTTTCCAGACTGACTAGGGTTTTATTTTACTATAATGCTCGGGTCAGACCGAGCATATTACAGATTAGTTTGGCTGCCTTGGATCTTCATGAGATGGGTTGGAGGCACAGAGGCATATGCACGTATATGGTTAGTTTCCGCTGTATTCATTGATTGTATGTAGCAGAAATGGTAAGGACGGGCTGTTATAACTTTCTAGGCTGAAATAAGTTAGTATACTCTGATTGATGTATGTATCTACATAAATTACAGTTTGACTTTTGTGTAAATATTTGTTGTATATTATAGATTATTCGTTCTGCTGTGAGATTATGTGTTGTTTTGTTTTCTTCTTATCTTCTTCCTTCTTTCTTTCTCCCTAACAATCGAGTTTTCCGGCATTCGATTGCTCGACATGCGATATAGTGGACGTATTAGTGTCGATTTTGGGGATCGAAAATCCCATTCGTTACATAAAGAAAACCAGTCGATAAAATACTAAGTAGATGGATCGTTAGTGATCCGTCACCCATGAATCGCTAACGATCCATAGGAAAGCATCTTGAGTCGCCCAAATATCTTGCATCATGATTCATTACCATTTCTAAGCATGCTTGCCAAGTTTCATAGCATGCCAAACAATCTAGCACGAGAAGTGAAGACTCATCTAACTCAAGTTGTTTGATCAAAAGTAGCTAACTTAAAACGGACCTAGAGAATTCGTACGGAGTCGGATTGACTTGATCTTTATGGAGAACACTTAGAAGACATAAAAGAAGGCTCGTAAAAAAATTGGAATCATTTGGAGGTTGGTTGATGGATCGATAGCAACCTAACTAGATGGATCACTAACGATCCATGTAGATTGGGCCCCACCACCTAAAATTTATATGGTAGGTCCCACACACATTAAAGAGAGTGCATACAAAGTTTCTTTTAGTTTCATTAATATTTGAGCGAGTTATTGACGATTCTTCTAGACCATATGACCCATGAAGATGGATGATCAGACTAATTCCAAACGACTTGATATTTGAGAAATGCACTTCAATAGAAGATAGGAAGACAACCAAACAAAGATCACTCAAAATATGCTAAGTGGATGGATAGTTAGAGACCTATCCCCTATGGATAGTTAGCGATTCATCCCCTATGGATAGCTAGCGGTCCATCAAGATAGGTTGGATTGCCCTCAAACTTCCCGAGCTCCTTCATAGCACTAAATAAGGGCTTATGGTAGAAAAATATGCTAAGTTGATGGGTAGCTAGCGATCCATCCTCTACGGATAACTAGCGATCCATAGAAATGACTCAGATTAATTTGAGATTTTCGGTGATGACTTGGCATAACAACTGGACTCTTCTGCACTTGGACTTCTGACCCAATGCTCACTGAATTCCCCAATAAATACTCACCTACCTGCAAATTGAAATGGATCCTTTCCGAGGAGAGAGCCACCATTACTCTACTTGAATTCATTCACTTCTTCAACTTCCTTCTCCCTCACAATGGTCATCAAGTGGGTTACTGTGATTCTCCAATCAACCTATGTACTTGTGACTTATTCTAACTCATTGTAACTTAGATCTAAGGACTAACTAGTTGATATCCATAGAGATTCAACTAGTATAATCACAATAAAGATTGACTAAAGTAGACGTTGGCCGGAGTCAACCAAACCACAATAAAAATTCTATGTCTCTTTTCTTACTTTTGCTTTCTATTTGTTGTTTATCTAAGATTTGTACTATTGATTATCTGAACTGGTGCTTTCACACTCGAACCAAGGTACCGATCCATTTCTTGGGTTAACATCGTATAATTTTACTAAATAATTACAGTTTTTCACAGTTATTGAATTTTATAGGCTTTTGTATTTTTTCTCGAAAACAGGGAGTTCCCTTGCATTTTCTATTAGAAAAGTGCAAGTTATCTTCCGTTTTCTATTTTTCAAAAAATTGGGATCTAACTTACATATTCATTTCTACATGAACTTTTCTTATAACAACATGAAAAACATGGACTCTGGCTTTATTCTTGTTTTCTTAATGCAGCTAATTTATAGAGTGCTCCAAGATTATATAAAATTATCAAATGCAGGAAAAATATTACTACATCTTATAAATGTAGTTAAGTTAATACAAGAAATGCTATTAAGTTATAATTGCATTTTCTTACATCATTTATATTTAACTGCATTTTAATGTAGTTAAATAATGACCGTAATAAAATTAAGCAAACTTATCAAGTGCAAGGAAAAATTATTACTGCATCACATAAATTAAGTTAAATTAGTTCAAAATATGCAATTAAAATATAATTACATTTTATTAATGCATTGAAATATAACTGCATTTTCTTACTGTAATTAAATCATAAAGTGAATTTAGATTGAATAAAATTATCAAATGCAATCATAATTATTACTAAATCACATAAATTCAGTTAAAATGCTCAAATGCAATCATTGCTGCTTAATTCAAAATAAATTCCTTTGAACCAAGTTAAAAGATAATAACTGCATTGTCTTAATGAAGTTAACATAACTACATAAAACACATATCATCCAAAATAAACGCAGTCATGCAAATGCAGTTATACAAATGAAAATACATATAACCGCATTACATAAATGCAGTTAAAACTGCTATCTAAAATTATAATTTTCAAACATCTATTTTTACGTATCAACAATGAATATCATTGGAAAGTTTATTAAATTTTTGATTTAATGGTGAAAACGGTTCTTAAATCTGAGTTATCTTAAAAGGTTATCACATTTTAAAGATTTGGATTAAATTGGTTGATGCTTAATGGCGGATGTGATATTAAATGAACGAAAACCTAATTTATAAAAAAATTAGAGAGAGTCCCGCTTTACATTTAGACTAACAAATAAGGACCCGAAGTTAATATTCTATTAAAACAATTTTATTAGATATTACCATTTGGATATTACTTATAAAAAACTAAATTATAATACATACACCCACATGCGGATACACACATACATATATACATATACACATACACACACATACACACACACACACATATATATATATGATTGTATTTGGAAATTATTTTACTATTAAGTTTGCGATAAGTAAATATTATTTAATTTAATAATAAATCATCTCATTAAATACTTTAAATAAATGATGACATTGTAAATTAGATTAACACTATTATTAATATATAATGATAATATAATATATCTTGAAATTCCAATCAAAATCATCTAGTAAAATATTAAATATGATTTAATGTTATCGGCAGTATTAATGATAACACCATAAAAGATCTAGTGCATAATGAATTAAAGTAGAAATATTTTGCAATTTTTTCCTTTTACCGCACTGCTCAATGCATTCGGTCCAACATGCCTAACCCAAGTAAAAAAGTATATATTAGTAGTTAGGATTAGGCCTAGTCCAAGACTAAGGTATGCGAGGTATTAGTCTAAGGCAACGCGAGCTGCATGGTAAATTACTTATAAATATCAAGCTTCTCATTTTTCTATTTCACACTACTGCAAAAAGGTTAGTTTTCCTTCCAATTATTCCTTATCCCAACACCCCGAAAGTGTGGCGTAGGTGAAACATAGAAGTGTATGAAATTCCCTACGTCTTCCCCATGAAGCATTTTTGCCATGAATTTTTTAATGAATTATTTTAGTGCGGTGTAAAGAACCAACACCGGTCATGTTATCCTATACCTTCACTACGCTATCATAGGGAAGCTGTAGAGAGATGCATTTCGTCATTACAAAAAAGATGCAAGTATTGCGTAGGGATTCCCTACTCCTTTTTGTGTTTATATATTGTTTCCTCTTGTCTCCTTATTATTTGTTAGCCATTGATACTTGATGATATTATTTTATTATTATTAAAGATTACTTTTGACTTTAATACTTGATAGTGCATATATCTTCAAAATTGTTGTTGTTATATTAAATTTAATGTGTATTAATTATATGCATGGTAAATGAGAAATGACTAGTTTGAATTAACACCGATGTTCAATTATTTTTCTAAATCCAGTAGTACAGACCATTGCCACAAAAGCCTACTATAAAATTTCCTATTATTCAAACTTATTTTGATACTCGATCTCATAAGTCAACTATTTTTGAAGGTATTTAACTAACACTAACTAGTAATTAAATTTGATAAGATGAAGTAACAAATTGATTCTGAAAGTAAACAGGATTGTCATTCTGAATTAGTAATCTAGATAGAACTCTAAGTAACTCATAATAGAAACGACCAGTTGAACTGCCTTTTTGATCCTTTCTTATTTTTATGTCCGACCATAAAAAATCCTTATTTTTACCATAAAATCTTAAATATTGAATTTGGTGTCATTCGAACTTCGTATAATCCTTCATCTTATAGGTTAACTGTATTTTTAGAAGCTTAACTAACATAGACTGATAATTTTATTTGATAAGATGGAGTATTGGATAGAATCAGAGTGACATAAAATCATACATATAAGCTTCATATACAATATTAATGAACTTGTGCGATGGATTTCGAGAATTCCAAATGTAAATAGGACTGTCATTTTGAACTACCGTCTGAGACAGAACTATAAGTAACTAGAAAAGAAAATGACTAGTTTGAACTGAACGGCCTATTTTCGTTTCAATTTTTCTAGGTCCAACCATACTGAATAATATTATTTTGCGTATGAACTTAAATATAAAATTTCATGTCATCCGAACTAAATTTGATACTCTATCTTATATGTTTAATATTTTATGGGAAATTTAATTGACATCGAATAGTAATTCCATGAAATCGATTAAATAGTTTCTCATGATTTTTAATGAATAGTTGTATCATTCTACTTCTTGGTCAAGCAATGAGGCGACCTCTATAAAAGGTCCACTTCGTCCTCCCAGTGGAAGGCGAGTGATGTTGCTTTGTTCTTCACGTTGTTCCTTGATCGGTGCGAAAAGCAGGGCGAATGAGTTCACGTTGTTACTTAATACTTCTTTTATGGAATTGAAGCTGACCTAACAACTGTTTGCCGCTTCAAATCAAAGGTGAACCTTTGGTATATTTTCCCAACCCTATACTCAAACATATACTTCTTACTGGTCCTATAGTTGGAGATGTCTCATATCAGTAATATGTATAAACGACTGCTAGTATCCCCTTGTGAAGGGTAGACTTCCATTGTGTAATTCTACTAACCTCGCATCCCAACCCATACTAAATCATGTCACTTATTGGGATAAACCTACCACTAATTCACAACCGTCCTAAATTTGCTATTGAGGCCATAATTTTAGCTACGGAAACTATTATGTCCCCTTAAGTTTTTCATTCATTGATTCACTTGTCATTACTTTTTCTTATTTTATAAGTTTACTGCTTTATTTCTTTTTTCCATTAATGTTATTAATTGCATCCACTTATCATGTCTATTAATTTTTTTTTACCATTTCCATATTTGGTTTCTGTAAGTAAATTCATTAAATGGTTTACTACCCATATTGACTTGATTACGGTTACTTCCCTTCCATTTCTTAATTTATTACCTTATCCATATTTAGCATTTTATTTATAATTAATATGACAACGTACAATTAATTATACCTTGCTATATATATATATATATATTTGTGTGTGTATGTATGTTATACCAGACGGTTGTTTGTTTATTTTTAAGCTTATATATATGTATAGTTTGTAACAATCTGGTATTAGGAAGTAATTAATTGTGGATTAAATAATAACGATACGAATAATGAAATAAATTTAAAGTGATAATTAAAAAATTAAAGTGAATAATTTGGAAATTTACATGCAAAATATTTAATATAGTAAGTAGAATTATATTTCGGTAAGTATTCGGTATTAACTAAATAGTTTAAATCTTTTATTATTATTATAAAAGATAATTTCAAGAATTTAAGAAGTAAAAAAGAATAAAATAATTAATTATATTGAAAATGGAAAACGGTTGAAATATATGAGATTAGAAATTAATTATGATTTAAGTAATTTTGTTTAACTAGAAATGATTTGGGGTTATATTTAATTAGATTAAAAGTAGAAATGAAAAATGTATAATATATATAAATGGAGAAATAACAAATATTGAGTTTAGATTAAGTTTGATTATGCTATACTTAATTAAATTAAAAGGAAATTTTGTTAAGGATTCCAAGGTTTTCTAATTTATAGAGATCTCATTTCTAACTATAAATATCACTACGTTGTTTAACAATAGGATCTGATGTTATCTTCTTCATCAGACAAAAACCCTACAACCTTTTTATTATTTCCAAAATTCAAAACAATTAAGATAAATTGGTTGAAATTCCCAAATTCAAAAGTAGGCTTCATGACATGTATCTACACCACTTTAGAAGGAGAAACCCTAATTGTTGCACAGATTTTTTAGAAATGAAATTAAACAGTGAAGAGAAAAGCAGGGAGAAGAAGAAGCTAGAGTATAGATGAAAATTTCCATCTTCAGGTGAGTTTTTTGCTCACATATATGTTGTATTACATCATAATTCGTTTGCAATTCGATGGGTTATCAGAGTGATGTTGATATTGTTTGTATAGACAATGAATTTCACCATAATTATAAATATAATTCGTTCCTGGTGATGTGTAGATGAATGAATATGCATATAAATGATGCTTGAATTTGTGTTGATTTATAGATTGGGATGTGAGCCGAAAATGGTTGAGAATTGATCGGAATTTTGTTGAACGGGAAGAAAAAGGCTTATGGTATTATTGGGTTAAGTTGGGGTTATCCTAGACTCCATGGAAAGCCATTTATTGGAACTGAAGATGGTATTGAAGTAGAGAATTGGCCATTGCATTATGAAAGGATTTTCGCAAACTTAGGCTTGCATGATGAGTGGAAGAGGAGATTGGCATCTAGGCAATTGGAGGGAGCTGCATTATACTGGTGGAACAATGTAACCATGGAAATACCAAAAGGGAAATTGACTTGGGCTGAGTTCAAAAGGAGATTTGAAGAGAGATTAATATCTGAAATAGCCAAGTCAACTTTGCTTTGAAAGTTTACTAAATTGGAGCAAGGAGATATGTCAGTGCTTGCATATGCAACTAGATTTGAAGAGCAGTCTAGGTATAGATATGCTACTATGGACATGGTGACAAAGAGGAACGAGAAGTGTATTAGAGGGTTGAAATCAGAGCTTGCCAAGGCAACACTACCGCATCTTAGAGACCCATGTTATGTAACAGTGGAGATGACACTAAGGAATGAAGAAATGCTTGCGTTATTTGGTAGTAACAAACCGGTAAAGACACAGAGTGGTCAAAGTCAGAAAAGAAAGTTCTTTCAAAAGAAGGGAGCTCATAAGGGTGGAGCTGCCAAGGAAGGAAAAGCTAATGTTGTTTGCTTTAAATGTGACAAGAAGGGGCACTCCGCAAATGAGTGTCGTTCAGGAGATGGAAAGAAGGTCATTGGAAGAAAGAACATCAGATATTTCAACTGTGACCAGATAGGACATTACAAGAACCAGTGTCGAGAACGTGCCAAGGCTGAAAAAGGAAAAGTGTTTGCTTTTTAACCATCTACTTCGAGGCCAAAAATGGAAGAGAAGGGAAAGGCTGTGATGGGAGGTGCGCTTTTGATTCATGGCATATCTTTTATAGTATTGTTTGATACTGGTGCATCACATTCTTTTATCTCTTATTGTTTAATCGATAAGCTAAGTTTAGAACCATTATACATTGTTACTTCCTTAAGGGTTGTGAATCCAATAGGAGGGTTGCAACTCTTGGGATGAGAAGTGATCATTTAGAGTTTGAGTTATTTGGTCATATATTTGCCTGTAGTTTGCATGTGTTTGATTTTGTGGGCTTTGGGATTATTTTGGGTATGAACTGGTTAAGCAAATATGATTTTAGGCTATTTTGCCAAGATAGGAAAATATCACTAAGACACCCTAATGGTAGCAATCGAATTATATACTCAGTAGAGAACTTGAATTTTGATGTTTGCGCTTTATAGGGGCAGTGGACAAGGTAGATAAGGTATATTAAGTTTTTGTTGTAAGAGAATTCGTAGATGTTTTTGAACAGTTAGAGAATTACCACCGAAAAGAATTATTAAGTTCAGAATAGATCTTGTACTTGGAGCTAAACCCATTAGTAGACCAGCTAGCAAGATGACACCTATCGAGATGAAGGAGTTAAAGGTGTAGCTAGGGGACATGGAAGAGAAGAGTTTTATTGGACCAAGTAGTTTGCCTTAGGAGCAGTCGTGGTATTTGTAAAGAAACTAGATGGGTCGTTAAGGATGTGTATCGATTATCATAACTTGAATGACAAGACGATAAAGAATTGGTATCCTTTGTCGAGAATAGATGATTTGTTTGATCAGTTGAGTGGAGCCAAAGTATTTTCTCATTCGGATTTAGTGGCAGGATTCCATCAATTGAGGGTGGTGAAGGATGGCATCCCTTCGACGGTGTTTCGAATGGGGTAAGATTCGTATGAATGGTTAATTGTGTCATTCGGGTTGACTAAAGCACATTCTTTCTTTGTGGATTTGATGAATCAGATCTTCTGAGAGCATTTGGACAGATTCATGTTAGTATTTTACAGATTACATTATGATATTTTTTAAGAATGAACAAGATCATGAAGTTAATCTTAGAATAGTGCTAGAGACGTTGAGGCAGCATCAACTAAAAGCTAAGTTTTTGAAGTGTCACTTTTGGAAGAGAGAGTGAAGTTTCTTGGTCATGTAGTTTTGAAAAATGGGTTATTAGTAGATCTAGCTAAGATCAAAGCTGTTAATAATTGGAAGAGACCCAAGACTGTGACTAAGATAAAGAGATTTATTGGATTAGGTGGCTATTACAGGAGATTCATCAAGGATTTCTTTTGTATATTAGCACCGATGACTAAACTAATAAGGAAGGACGTAAAATATGTTTGGGCTGAAATAGTGAGGAGGCATTCCTAAAGCTGAAACATTTATTGACCATTGCGTTCGTGTTGGTTTTTCTGGATAGGAATCAAGATTTGGTGGTGTATAGTGATGCATGCGGAACAGGATTAGAAGCAGTGCTGATGCAAAGAGGTAAAGTGATTGTCTACGCTTCTCGATAGCTTAGACCGCATGAAGTTTTATATCCGACTCATGATTTGGAGTTGGCAACTGTAATCTTTGCTTTGATGGTTTGGAGACACTATCTTTTGAGGGAAAGATTCAAGTTGTTTATGGACCACAAATCCTTGAGATATTTATTGTCTCGTTAGGAGTTGAATATGAGACAACAAATATGGCTAGAGTTTTTAGCAGCTTATGATTTTGGAGTTGAGTATAATCCAGGGAAAGGAAATAAAGTCGCAGATGCACTTAGCAGAAAACATCAAAATGCGGTGTTAGCAATGCTAACCGAATGGAAAGATTTGGAAGCATTAATTACTTATGGTGTGTAGTTAAGATCGATGGCTAGTTCTAGTCAAGAAACTGCTATGTTGTCATGTTCAGAAGTTCAACCAGTAATGATCAAAAGGATTGGTTCTAAGTAAAGAGGTGATCCATTACTAGCTGAATGGATTAGAAAACTTGAAAGTCGAACCGAGAGTGATGATTTGAAAGGTTTTAGTCTTGACCAAAATAAATGGTTAAAGAAGAAGGGATGATTTTGTGTTCTAAAGGTTGGAGACCTAAGTAAAGAAGTTCCTAGGGAGTATCATCGATCAAAGTTTATTATTTATCTTGGAGGAACTAAAATGTATCAAGTTATGAAGAGAAGATTTTGCTGGGAAGGTATGAAAAAGGATGTAGGCTTATAGGTAAAGCAATGTTCAAATTGCCAGCAAGTGAAAGCCGAGCATCATATGCCAAGTGGATCACTCCAGCCTTTGGATATACCGGTGTGGAAATGGAATTCTATATATATATATATATATATATATATATATATATATATATATGGATCTCGTTAGTGGGTTGCCAAGATCGAATAGGGAAAATGAAAGTATATGGGTTATAGTGGATAGATTAACCAAGAGTACACATTTCATTCCCGTTAAGTCGACAAAAATGGCACCTGCATTAGCTAAGTTGTTTATGAATAATATTGTAAGGCTGCATGGGATTTCTAGTAGTATAGTCTGCGACAGTGATACTTTGTTTACTAGTGAATTCTGGAAGAGTCTGCAGGAAGTGTTAAGTATGAAGCTGAAGATGAGTACTGCTTACCACCCACAGACGGATGGGCAGGCAGAGAGAGTCAATAAGGTACTTGAAGATTTGCTGAGATCTTGTGTGCCATACTTTGGAGGGCCATGGGAAGACCATTTGCACTTAGTCGAGTTTTCCTATAATAATTGTTATCATATTAGTATAGAAATAACACATTTTGAGGTTTTGTATGGAAGGGAATGCAAATCAGCTACATATTGGTTAGAGATCGGAGATAGATTGATCCTTTGTCCAGATATGGTGAGAGAAGCCACAGAAAAGATTGAGTTAATCCGGACAAGGATGAAGAAAGCTTAGACGGGGCAGACAATTTATGCAGATAATAGACGCAAGGACTTAGATTTCTCAGTTGGAGGTCATGTGTGTAACAACCCATATTTTAACAAATATTTTAAATTAATTTATTTGAAAACATTGATTTTAAATCATTTAAATTTGAAATTTTGGAATTTTCAAATGTATTTTGGATTTTTTGCTAATTTATTTTCCCAAATATAATAAAATAATGATTTTCTGGAAATTTATATTTTTGTTCAACTTTAGTCAAACTTTGAGTTCAGTTGAAATTTTAAAATTTGAATTTTAAATTTCCAATCTTTTTCTTTGAAACAGTATTTGTTTCTGATATTCGTTCTGCTTTTCGTTTTGTTAAATTCTGTTTTATACTTTTTAAATCTGATAAATTCATCCTTTTACAAGAAATTATTTTCAGTATTTTACTATCTATATTTTTCCATGTTATTTCTATTTTATTTTAGTTTTGGACTTTGTTTATTCATTTGTTGTTTTGAACTTGTTTGGTTTTGGGCTTGACAAGTGGGCTTGGAAATTCAAGAGTCATAGGTTTTCTTTTCTTTAATGTGATGTGTGCCTTTTCCTTTTCCTTCTTAGCCGTGTATTTCCTTTCCAATAGCCGTACATCTCATTTCCATTTTCATTTCTAACAAAAACAAAAAAAGTTTTAAAGTAAGTTTCTATGGCTCCTTCTTCTCTTCTTTTATTCTTTTTCAATTTGTTTTCTCCTTTGTTCTCAAGGCTATGCTCGGCCACACCTCTTCTAGCCGACCACAACTCCTTACCACCACCACCATGATCGGCCTTCAACCCTCCTCATCACCACCAAGCCCTTGACGTGACCCATAGATGCAAAAACTCCATCACCATTGTTACAAACCCTAGCCGAGCCTTATTCCTTCACCAATTCCTATTTGTTTGCCTCGGCCACCACCCATACCATCACCTCCTTGCCTTGCCGTGACTGACATGACCACTGGCCGCACCTTCTGATGATGACCAGACCACCTGACCCTTGCCTTGAACCAGACCGAGCCATGTAGCCAAAGGGCCGATCCAATAACTCATGACCATTCACCTACCTTGCCACTTTGTATTCATAAACTCCTACCTCTTCACATCCCATTGCTTTGCCTTCTATTTGTTGACCATGGCCGAGCCTATATGCCACAAATCAAGTCATGACCGAGCCACTTTTGGTGTTGGTTGAGTCTATGATGATGAGGTCGAGCCCACTTTATTGAATCAAGTCATTTGTTCCACTTGTTCTTTCATTTTTGCTTTGTTCAATTCATATATTCTTGTGAATTAATATATTCTTATATTATTTTATTTTAATTGTTGTTGCAAGATCTGAATATTGTCTCATCATCTTCTCCTCGAATCTAGTCGTGCTTGTCGTGCGTAGTTTGGATTTGTGTTTGAATTTGATCTCTAGCTTTAAAAAGGTGAGTTTATCACTCTCGACAAAATCGTACTTATATAAATGTGAAACAATGCCACTTGAATTGTAGTAGTTGATATGCTATGTTATATGCTTACATCTGCCTGTTATCTGACATTATATGATGATATTACCTGATTATATACCTGTTGCATCACCTGACATCATACGATATGCTATACTATTTATTTTATTTTCTGTTTCTCACACTGCAAGTTCCCTTTCACTATGGGTTGAAATGATATATACCTGAACGGACTTTAGAATAAGGAAAGGTCATAATGAGCTGAAATGATAGGCTCGAGCGGTTGTTATTTGACTTGGGATTGCGGGTTTGAAATGATAAAACCCGGGATATTAATTCATTACGGATTGAAATGATATATTATCCGTATCACTTGACCTAGGTTAGAAAATATTATACAGACCCGTGGTTAGTTTTAAATATAAATATTTTTTGGAAATTTTAAGTAATTGGAATATAAAATATATGAGATTTTAACCTAATTTGATTTTAAAATGATTTAAATAAAAATTTTTATAGTGATTTTCTACAAGTTAAAAATTGTGTTAGTCAATAAATGATTAAGATGTAAAATATAAAATGTGATTTGACTTAATAATTGGAATTTGATTTGAAATGGAAATTTTGGCTTAACTTAGAAATAAAATATTTCATTTATGAAATGGATTTTTTTAAAAAAAATAAATAAAATATTTAGTTGTTTGTTAAATTAAAAGTTAAGCAATATAAATGTAATTTTGACTTAATAAATGAACTATGGTTAAATTTGGATATTTTATTTATAAAATTTTATTTTATTAAATCATAAGTGAAATGATATCCAAATAAATAATTTTGAAAAGTGAGATATGTTTTATAAGTTAAAAATGGTGAAAACTGAAATTATAATGGTTCTGAAATGTTATAGTAAATCCCAAATTTGTATTGGCAGCATTTCTGAAATGCTGTGGTTTTAAGGTAGCAGTTCATAAGAGCTGTTGTTTCTGAAAATGTACTATTTTCTAAAAGAATACTACTATCTACTATAGCAGTTTATAAGTGCTGATGTTTCTGTAAATGTACTATTTTCTAAAATAATACTACTATCTACTGTAGCAGTTTATAAGTGCTGCTGTTTCTGAAAAGATTATATTTCTGAAACACTATATCTACAGTAACATTTTCTAAGTGCTGCTGTTTCCGAAAAGATGAGATTTTCGAACGCTAACATATGTATTATCACATTTTCAAGTGCTACGAATGCTAAAATTACAAGGTTTTGGAAATGTATAATTGAATGAATGAACTTAGAAATGATACGACTTTGGAAATGAATATTATTTTGAAGGATATTAACATTGAATTTAAATGGTTTAAATGAATATGTTTTGATTTGAAATATAAATCATTTTGAAATTTATAACCACGGGTTATAATAACGATTGGTTGTTAAAGAGACCGGGATCAAATATGGACATACTCTCTGTCGATACCGAAAACCACTTTAATAACTGTGTACGCGGTGGAGATTCCAAAATGAAGTAGGATGGTGGCGACGATCCTATTGAGGTATATACGTGAACCCGACTCCCATAAGTTGGCATAAGGTGGCTAAAACAGGAGCGATTGACGGGCCAATGAGGTAGCTCCTCTGATCGGACACACTTCTTCGATACCATTCTATTACTTTGTGATTGATTGGGTGCACCCTTTGATTTTTGGGAGTGTGGCTCGAGGTAGGCGGTAGTGGCTGCTATGTGTTACCACCAGTCCGGATGCGTAATTGGTATATCTACCCTGGCATTGCCTAGTTGTGCCGTGTCACCTACCCTAGCGCGCCTTACTACGAGTTTGATTTGTGCCGTACCTATGGAGTATCCTCTGGTAGCCTCCCAATCTGGAGGTATTACGGTACTGTATAAACTATTGGCACTATATATGTGTTAAGGTGGAAAATGTAAAGCCTTAACGCTATTTTTAAGTAAGTTTACTTTACTTTAGACATTATTATAATAGCGTATATTACTACATAGTAAATAGTTTAACGGATCCTTAAAGGATGGGCGGTCCCAAGCATCCTTTAAGTTACTTGTGCATTTCTATTACAGTTCACTTGAGTTGGTTTACATTGTATAAGTATGTATGTCCTGACTCGAGTGTTTGTATTTTTTTATTTACACTCGGGTCAGCCTGAGTATCACAGCTTTGGATTCACCTTCTGGAGCTAGAGATTGCTGGAGTTTATCTATTTATCTAGTTGTCTTTCCATTTCAGTTATTTCATTCAGCTTTGCTTATGTATTTGTGAACTTATGTATTCAGACTTCTGTTGTATCTGTTTTCAGACTATGGTATTTTGTATTTGTTTTGAGACTATGTATTGTAGTGGCTTCATGAACCACTATGTATTTTTATTTCCGCTGCGAGTTATTCTGATATTCTGTGTCTGTGATTCTGTAATTGGTTTTATTTGCTCCAAATTTATTTACAATCTATTGTTTTGAATTATTCAAGTTTGACATGTGTTGATTTATTGTCGATTTGAATGGTCCAAAATAGTGGGTCGTTACATTTGGTATCAGAGCTTTGGTTTTAGGCAAACCTTAGCCTATGGAGCAAAAACTCATTAGAGATGGGGTAGAAATACCCTAGAATGAGTGAAATCAATCTTAGAATCATTTCTTTGTGAGAGAACGTATTTTAAGTATAAAATGTTTTTCAAATGTTTTTAAAGGATTTTAAAAGATTATTTTGGATATAAAATTTTCTTGTTTAAAATCTCATTTTCTTAACTTCATTCCTTTCGAATCCACCTTGTTTATTTGAATTCTTTGATTAGGATTTCCATTTTAGTTGAATCTTATCTTTGTCTTTCTGTTTTACCTTTGTCCTAATCTACTCCTCGGAAGCATCCTATCGACCTATCTTCCATTACATGTTTCAAGTGTGATCAGAAGGGACACTATGCTAATAGTTGCCATACTCCAGTTGGTGCTGCTGTTCCTCCACCTCAGTTGACTAGGCGTGATCTATGCCATATTTGTTTGCATCCTGGTCATTTCAGGAAGGATTGTCCTACTCAGCAGAAGGGCAAGCCATCTGGTATTTTTGCTGTTACCGCTGCTTCTTCACCTGCTCCACCTGCTCCTGCTCCTAGTGATAACCAAGGTACTCTTCAGGGCACCTTTTCTCTGTTTAATTTTCCTGTTCGTGTTTTATTTGATACTAGAGCTTCGCATAGTTTTATTTCTGTGGATCTTTGTGATAAGTTTGAGCATCTCCTTTCTCCTATGTATGCTGTTGAATCTTTATGTGTTAAAAATCCTATTGGTGGTCTCGCGAACCTTAATAGGATTTGTAAGCAAGTGAAACTTTTCTATTCTAACCATAAATTTTCTGGTGATTTCTATGTTCTTGGTTTCGATGCTTTTGATTTGTTACTTAGAGGTGATTGGCTAAAGAGGCATAAAGCCGTTATCTCTTGTAAAACCCGAACTATTTCTCTGGTTGATGATCGGGGTAATTCTTTGGTGATTCAGTGCAGTATGCCTCAGGACTTTGCAGGCAGTTTTATTTTCTCTTTGGATTCTTCTCCTGGTGATCTTGATTCAACCCCTGTGGTTAAGCTCTATCCCGATGTATTTGGTGAAGTTTCTTCTTTACCTCCTAAGCGGGAAATTAATTTCCGCATTGATCTTATTCCTGGAGCTCGACCTGTAGTTCTTCCTCCTAGAAGAATGGCACCCCGTGAGAAGGTTGAGTTAAGGAAGCAAATTGAGGACTTGTTCTCCAAGGGTCTGATCATACCTAGTCATTCCGAATGGGGAGCAGCAATGGTTTTCGTCACTAAGTCCGATGGTTCTTTAAGGATGTGCGTTGATTATTGGGAGCTGAACAATCTCACTATGGGGAACAGATATCATATGCCTCGTATCAATAATATGTTCGATCAGCTTTATGGTGCTACTGTTTTCTCTCAGCTTGATCTTGCCACAGGTTTCCACCAGCTCAGAGTTGCTGAGGAAAGTATTCCCAAGACTGCTTTTCGTACTGAGAATGGTTTCTATGAATGGTTAGTTATGCCTTTTGGTTTGACTAATGCCCCTACTTTCTTTGTTGATTTGATGAATCGTGTTTTTCGTGATGTTCTTAATAAGTTTGTGCTTGTCTTTGTTGATGATATTCTTGTATTCTCAAAATCTGAGAAGGAGCATGAATCCCATTTGAGATTTGTTCTTGAGACTCTTAGGAGACACCAATTGAAAGCTAAATTCTCTAAATGCCATTTTTGGAAGGATGAAGTCCGATTCCTTGGACATATTATTTCTAGTAATGGAGTTTCTGTTGATCCAGTCAAGATCGCTGCGATCAATGTAAGTCTACCTTTCTCATTTTCCTTTGTAATCCCATTATTCTATCTTTCTTTGTGGTTCTTATTTTTCCTATCCTATTTTAGGATTGGGAAACTCCTAGGACTCCATCTGATATCCGTAGTTTTCTGGGCCTTGCCAGCTATTATCGGAGATTCATTGAGAATTTTGCTCGGATTGCTGCACCTCTCACTGCTTTAACTTGTAAGAATGCTAAGTTTATATGGAATGATAAGTGTGGAGCTACATTCAATGAGTTAAAGTGCAAGCTTACTTCTGCACCAGTTCTTACCGTTCCAATTGGAAATAAGGTATTATTGGTATACACTGATGCTAGTCGTGAAGGTTTGGGAGCTGTTCTGATGCAGGATAGGAAGGTCATTGCTTATGCCAGTCGTCAGTTGAAGACCCATGAAGCCAATTATGCTACTCATGATTTGGAATTGCTTGCTGTGGTTTTTGCATTGAAGCTTTGGAGGGATCATATTTTGGGAACTAAGTTTGAGCTTTTCACAGATCATCAGTCTTTGAGATATATTTTCACCCAGAAGGATTTGAATCAGAGACAAGTTAGGTGGCTAGAGGTCCTTGCTTCTTATGACCTCGACATCAACTACACCCCTAGGAAAGCTAATGTTGTGGCCGATGCTTTGAGTCGGAAGAAGGCGATGTTGTGTCATCTTGTTGTTTCTTCTCCTCTTTTGGATCGTATCATGGCTAAGCAGGATGAGGATTGGATGCTTAGGATTATTAAGGAGAATGTTCGTAGCAAGGTTGGAGGTAGTAGTCTTGATGGTAGTGGAGCTCAGATCGATGATAGAGGGATTTTGAGAATTAATAATCGGATTTGTGTCCCGAATGTTGATGGATTGAGACAGGAATTACTTCGGGAAAATCATCGATCCGGACTTTCTATTCATCCGGGTGTGACGAAGATGTATCAGGATATGAATAAGCTGTATTAGTGGAGAGGTATGAGGCGTGATATCTCCATTTTTGTTAGCAGGTGTGCGACTTGTCAGCAAGTCAAGACCGATCATCAGAAGACCCCTGGTTTGTTGCAGCCCTTTGAGGTTCCCAATTGGAAATGGGAACAAGTTTCTATGGATTTTATTGATGGATTACCGAGGACTAGGAGGGGTAATGAGGGTATTTGGGTTATTGTGGATAGATTGACCAAGTCATCTCATTTCATTCCGGTCAAGTCTACCCGTTCTGCTTCTAGTTTGGCTGAGATCTATATGAGGGAGATTGTTCGTCTCCATGGTATTCTTGTCAGTATTGTTTGTGATCGTGATCCCGTCTTTACCAGTCAGTTTTGGAAAGCTTTTCAGGAATCGTTGGGTACTCATTTGAATCTGATCACTGCTTACCATCCATAGACCGACGGTCAAACGGAAAAAGAGTGAATCAGATTCTAGAGGATCTTCTTCGTGCTTGTGTTCTTGATTATGGAGGATCTTGGGAAGATCATCTCCATCTTGTCGAATTCACCTATAACAATAGTTATTAGGTATAATCTCAATCTTTTATTTGAATCTTGTCATAATCCTTTATCTATCTCATTTCATCTTTTGAATTCAGGCTAGTATTGAAATGTCTCCGTTTGCTGCTCTTTATGGACGACCTTGCAGATCTCCATCTTGCTGGATTGAATCCGGTAATCGTTTGGTTCTTGGTCCTGAGATGATTTTGTAGGCTTTTGAGAGAGTTGAGGAGATTAAGAGGAAGATGAGGAGTGCTCAGGATAGGCAGAAGAAGTACGCTGATAGGCGTAGGAGGAGTTTGGAGTTTTCTGTTGGTGATCTGGTTTTCTTTAAGGTTTCTCCCTTAAGGAATGTGATTCGTTTTGGTCGTAGAGGGAAGCTTGCTCCTAGGTTCATCGGTCCTTTCCGCATTTTGGAGAGGATTGGTTCTTTAGCTTATCGTTTGGATTTGCCTGAGAAGTTTTTTGGAGTGCATAATGTATTCCATGTTTTGCATCTTCGCCGGTATCTTCATGTTCCATCCCTTATTGTCCAGCCTCCTGCTCTCGAGAGTTTGGATATTCAGCCAAATCTGACTATCGAGAGGAAGCCACTTTGTATTGTTGATAGAGGTACGAAGCAACTAAGAAGGAAATCTGTTAATTTGGTCAAAGTGCAGTGGAGTGCTGATGATCGGGATTGTACCTAGGAGACGGAGGAGAGCATGCGTGCTTCGAATCCGGAATTGTTTATTTCAGGTACTATTCATTATTCTATCTTATTCTCTCTTTCTTTGTCTTTCTGTGTTTCGATTCCTTTTCGAGGACGAAAAGTTTTGAGTGGGGGAGAGTGTAACAACCCATATTTTAACAAATATTTTAAATTAATTTATTTGAAAACATTGATTTTAAATAATTTAAATTTGAAATTTTGGAATTTTCCAATGTATTTTGGATTTTTGGCTAATTTATTTTCCCAAATATAATAAAATAATGAATTTCTGGAAATTTATATTTTTGTTCAACTTTAGTCAAACTTTGAGTTCAGTTGAAATTTTAAAATTTGAATTTTAAATTTCCAATCTTTTTCTTTGAAACAGTATTTGTTTCTAATATTGGTTCTGCTTTTCGTTTTGTTAAATTCTGTTTTATACTTTTTTAATCTGATAAATTCATCCTTTTACAAGAAATTATTTTTAGTATTTTACTATCTATATTTTTCTATGTTATTTCTATTTTATTTTAGTTTTGGACTTTGTTTATTTATTTGTTGTTTTGAACTTGTTTGGTTTTGGACTTGACAAGTGGGCTTGGAAATTCAAGAGTCATAGGTTTTCTTTTCTTTAATGTGATGTGTGCCTTTTCCTTTCCCTTCTTAGCCATGTATTTCCTTTCCAATAGCCGTACATCTCATTTCCATTTTCATTTCTAACAAAAACAAAAAAAGTTTTAAAGTAAGTTTCTATGGCTCCCTCTTCACTTCTTTTATTCTTTTTCAACTTGTTTTCACCTTTGTTCTCAAGGCTATGCTCGGCCACACCTCTTCTAGCCGACCAAAACTCCTTACCACCACCACCATGATCGGCCTTCACCCCACCTCATCACCACCAAGCCCTTGCCGTGACCCATAGATGAAAAAACCCTATCACCAAATTGTTACAAACCCTAGCCGAGCCTTATTCCTTCACCAATTCCTATTTGTTTGCCTCGACCACCACCCACACCATCACGTCCTTGCCGTGACTGACATGACCGCTAGTCGCACCTTCAGATGATGACCAGACCACCTGACCCTTGCCTTGAACCAGACCGAGCCATATAGCCATAGGGCCGAGCCAATAACTCATGACCATTCACCTACCTTGCCTCTTTGTATTCATAAACTCTTACCTCTTCACATCCCATTGCTTTGCCTTCTATTTGCTGATCATGGCCGAGCCTATATGCCACAAATCAAGTCATGGCCGAGCCACTTTTGGTGTTGGTTGAGTCCTATGATGATGAGGCCGAGCCCACTTTATTGAATCAAGTCATTTGTTCCACTTGTTCTTTCATTTTTTCTTTGTTCAATTCATATATTCTTGTGAATTAATATATTCTTATATGGTTTTATTTTAATTGTTGTTGCAAGATCTGAATATTGGCTCATCATCTTCTCCTCGAATCTAGTCGTGCTTTGCGTAGTTTGGATTTGTGTTTGAATTTGATCTCTAGCTTTAAAAAGGTGAGTTTATCTCTCGACAAAATCGTACTTATATAAATGTGAAACAATGCCACTTGAATTGTAGTAGTTGATATGCTATGTTATATGCTCACATCTGCCTGTTATTTGACATTATATGATGATATTACCTGATTATATACCTGTTGCATCACCTGACATCATATGATATGCTATACTATTTATTTTATTTTCTGTTTCTCACACTGCAAGTTCCCTTTCACTATGGGTTGAAATGATATATACCCGAACGGACTTTAGAATAAGGAAAGGTCATTATGAGCTGAAATGATAGGCTCGAGCGATTTTTATTTGACTTGGGATTGCGGGTTTGAAATGATAAAACCCAGGATTTTAATTCATTACGGATTGAAATGATATATTATCCGTACACTTGACCTAGGTTAGAAAATATTATACAGACCCATGGTTAATTTTAAATATAAATATTTTCTGAAAATTTTAAGTATTTGGAATATAAAATATATGAGATTTTAACCTTATTTGATTTTAAAATGATTTAAATAATTTTTTTATAGTGATTTTCTATATGTTAAAAATTGTAGAAGTCAATAAATGATTAAGATGTAAAATATAAAATGTGATTTGACTTAATAATTGAAATTTGATTTGAAATGGAAATTTTGGCTTAAGTTAGAAATAAAATATTTCATTTATGAAAAGGATATTTTTTTAAAATAAATAAAATATTTAGTTGTTTGTTAAATTAAAAGTTAAGCAATATAAATGTAATTTTGACTTAATAAATGAACTATGGTTAAATTTGGATATTTTATTTATAAAATTTTATTTTATTAAATCATAAGTGAAATGATATCCAAATAAATAATTTTGAAAAGTGAGATATGTTTTATAAGTTGAAAATGGTGAAAACTGAAATTATAATGGTTCTGAAATGTTATAGTAAATCTCAGATTTGTATTGGCGGCATTTCTAAAACGCTGTGGTTTTAAGGTAGCAGTTCATAAGAGCTGTTTTTTCTAAAAATGTACTATTTTCTGAAATAATACTACTATCTACTGTAGCAGTTTATAAGTGCTGATGTTTCTGTAAATGTACTGTTTTCTGAAATAATACTACTATCTACTGTTGCAGTTTATAAGTGCTGTTGTTTCTGAAAATATTATATTTCTAAAATACTATATCTACAGTTACATTTTCTAAGTGCTGCTGTTTCTGAAAAGATGAGATTTTCGAATGCTAATATATGTATTATCACATTTTCAAGTGCTACGAATGCTAAATTACAAGGTTTTGGAAATGTATAATTGAATGAATGAACTTAGAAATGATACGACTTTGGAAATGAATATTATTTTGAAGGATATTAACATTGAATTTAAATGGTTTAAATGAATATGTTTTGATTTGAAATATAAACCATTTTGAAATTTATAACCATGGGTTATAATAACGATTGGTTGTTAAAGAGACCGGGATCGGATATGGACATACTCTCTGTCGATACTGAAAAGCACTTTAACAACTGTGTACGCGGTGGAGATTCCAGAATGAAGTAGGATGGTGGCGACGATCCTATTGAGGTATATACGTTGGCCCGACTCCCGTGAGTTGGCATATGGTGGCTAAAACAGGAGCGATTGACGGGCCAATGAGGTAGCTCCTCTGATCGGACACACTACTTCGTTACCATTCTATTACTTTATGATTGATTTGGTGCACCCTTTGATTTTTGGGAGTGTGGCTCGAGGTGGGTGGTAGTGGCTGCTATGCGTTACCACCAGTCCGGATCCGTAATTGGTATATCTACCCTGGCATTGCCTAGTTGTGCTATGTCACCTACCCTAGCGCGCCTTACTACGAGTTTGATTTGTGTCATATCTATGGAGTATCCTCTGGTAGCCTCCCGATCTGGAGGTATTACGGTACTGTATAAACCATTGGCATTATATATGTGTTAAGGTGGAAAATGTAAAGCCTTAACGCTATTTTTAAGTAAGTTTACTTTACTTTAGACATTATTATAATAGCGTATATTACTACATAGTAAATAGTTTAACGGATCCTTAAAGGATGGGCGATCCCAAGCATCCTTTAAGTTACTTGTGCATTTCTATTACAGTTCACTTGAGTTGGTTTACATTGTATAAGTATGTATGTCCTGACTCGAGTGTTTGTATTTTTTTATTTACGCTCGGGTCAGCTTGAGTATCACAGCTTTGGATTCACCTTCTGGAGCTAGAGATTGCTAGAGTTTATCTGTCTATCTAGTTGTCTTTCCATTTCATTTATTTCATTCAGCTATGCTTATGTATTTGTGAACTTATGTATTCAGACTTCTGTTGTATCTGTTTTCAGACTATTGTATTTTGTATCTGTTTTGAGACTATGTATTGTAGTGGCTTCATGAACCACTATGTATTTTTATTTCCGCTGCGAGTTATTCTGATATTCTGTGTCTGTGATTCTGTGATTGGTTTTATTTGCTCCAAATTTATTTACAATCTATTGTTTTGAATTATTCAAGTCCGACATGTGTGGATTTATTGTCGATTTGAATGGTCCAAAATAGTGGGTCGTTACAATGTGTTTGTCAAAGTATCGCCATTGATAGAGTTACCAAACTATTTGGCTGGAGTCCACAATGTTTTTCATATATCTCATCTTAGGAAGTGTGTTCATGATTTAGAGACAGAAATCACTCTGACTGCATTGGAAGATTTAGTGGTGGAACTAGACATGACCTTGGTTAGACCTCGAATTCATATTGTAGCTAGGGATAAGAAGAAGTTGAGGGAAAAGATAGTCGGATTAGTGAAGGTCTAGTGAAGTGACAATGAAAAAGACAATATTTGGGGACAGAGGACAGAATTAGAGACGCTTATCCTAATTTGTTTTGATGGTATTTTTATATCTACGTTATATGTTTGTTAGGTACCTTATTGTAATTTCTAGAATTAAATTCTATACGGTGGGGAGTCTGTAACACCCCTAATTTTGATTGACATTATGTAGGAAATTTAATTAGGTAAATTAAATAAACTAATGTATTGAGATAAAATGAATGAGATTTGATAATTAAATATGGTCTTACCTTAAATAATTGGTTAATGAGATTAATTAAACCATAAGGAGAAGGAGGAATAATGTGAGGGGTAAAATAGGAATAACCCCTTATTTCCTAATCATAAATCTTCCTCTCTCGTTATCCTCAATCCATTTCACTTTATATAAACTAAAACAAACTTTAGGAGGGACATTGCTAAGGAAAACAAGAGGAGAAAAGTAAAGGAAAATAAAAGAAAAGCTAAGAGGAATTTAATCAATACTTAATCTTAAATCTCTTCATCCAATCAAGGTTAATAATAGTTATCCATCTCACTTTTGCTTGTTTTTTTCTGTTTTATGCTTAAACCCAAATTAATGATGATATTATTCCAAGTTATGAATGGTTGTTAAATTATATGCATGTTTGATAATTTATTGGATTATCTATGAAATTATTTAATAGGTTTTAAGTGTAGAAACATAGTTTAGGATCTCCAATCGACTTAAAATTTGGATATGATATTTAAAACATTAATTTGGAGATGGTTTTTCAATTTCATAATTTTCCAAGCACGTATAAATATTTTATGAATTTCCTAAGTAAGGAAAAGGATTTATTTAGGGTTTTAATTATTAAAAATAATTAAATAATTAACCTGATCTCGAAATTTTTGTATGTTACAGAATATATTAATTCTGATTTTTAGGGATTTTTCCTAAGTGATTATGAATTAAATATTCTAGAAAAGAATTTGAATTAATATTAATAAAGTGCATTAATTAATTAAGTTGGTAAATGTTTTTGGGAAGGTAAGGTTTATTTCTAGCAAAATCTGAAAAACAAATAATATGTTTTGGTGGTAACCCACCATATTTTGACAAGAGATAAGAGTAGAGAAAAAGAAATTGGTTTATAAAAGAAAGAAAACAGTTTTAATGTTTATTACAGTAATGCCATCGACCACCTGTGGCATCCCTCATGCCATCATAGGAGGAATGCGACAGCTCGTGGATGAAGAGATTCGATATTGGTTTCGAAGCTCTACTTTGTTTTCTAAAGCGCGATATCCCTTTCTATTTTACTTGAAATCTCTTATCACCTTAGTTTTTAAGAATCCATGATTTTGACCTAAAGATTTTGAAGTATTGATGTCGGGAGTTTCCATTGCCACATCCAATGTTTTACGGCATAATAGCCAAATCACCATATTTTCGACATTATAGTTTTTAAAGTATTAATGCTTTAGTATCTGATTTCAACATTCAATATTTTAAGGCAAGATGCCGTAAGTTATTAATTTCGACAACTTAATAGTGGCGGCATAGTAGCCGCAGTTTAGTAAGGAAGACATCAATTCCTTTGAGATATTGATGTCGAAAGTTATCAATTTCGATATCCTTATTTTCTAAGTTGAAAGCCTTTATACTATGCAAACCTAATAACAAGCTCCATAGGTTCGACAATCTATATACTTATATTATACGACAAAAATGATTTTGGCCTTATGACCTGATGTTTTATAAACCAGAATACTTTATTATAACTCTGATATTTAAAGGGGGCAACAATCTTGTCGACCGTATTGATGCTGCATTTTATCAATTGAAATAGCTTTATTTGATGGCTTGATAACCTAAGGTTTTAAAAGTGCGGCAACCTTCTATTGATTTCGAAATTAATGAAGGCTATTCCAAAGAAGGACAAATTTTGGCATAATACCTTGACTAAGTAAAAGGTTTATATTTTCCTTGTTTTAAATATGATTTCAAGGGATAAATCATTTATAAAGACTTACATTTTCAAGGAAATAAAAATGGGTATTTAGCCTAGGGTTTTACATGAGAATTATTGTTATCACCATTAGTTAAATTGTGATAGGATATCTTGGCTCAAGGATTAGAGATTAGTAAACCAGAAAATGGGACTAGTGTAAAGTTGCGCCAATGCTTCAACTGTTAGTCCCTAGTTGAGATTGGTCCACAATTCCTGTGCATAGGGCTTTGTTGAGGGTAAAGACTAAAAGTAGGTTTACACTAAGAAAATTGAATATATAACTTAGATAGTTTATTGGTTGGGCTGTAAAACCATTAAGTTCATAGTGAGTCTGGCTAAACTATGAGATAGATGGTAATTAAGGTTTACACTAAGAAAATTGATGAACAGTTCAGTTTTCTCCTAATGGTAATTTGGAGGATTTGGTAAATCTAGTAGGACCAAGTATCCCATATAGGTTAGTAGTAACCTTGGAAAAACTATGAAGTAGGAATAGATAGTTTATTGATTTAGACAGACTGGTCAGATTTACCCATGTGGCATGCATATTATTATTATATGTTTGTTTAACCATTTTGATTTCAGGAGCATGATTTTGATTGACATATTTTCAAAAGACACTAGTGAGGGGAAAACCTGTTCAGCTCGGTGGCATGGTCTCACTAGATATCTGCTTTCGAGATGGCATATTATTATTCAGACCAGACTTTTTGTCTGACCATGAGTTTTTGATTTTTCCCTTTAACTCTCCGGTGCTTAATTGATTAGTTCTAGAGTAAGGTTTACAAGTTTCTAAGTTGACGAATAAAGCTTCCGAAGACGTGTAGGAGGCAAGTTAGCTATGTTAAGGAGTTATTTTGTCCACTCTATAATTGTTTTATTTTTTCTGAATGTATGTAATGGCAGAATATGTATTTGTCAAGTAGTAAACTCTGATCAACCAAAGGAGCAACTTCACATGTCTCTCTTGGAGTATTTTGTGACAATTATATTTTATCTGAACCTAGGCAATGATTGGGATTATGTAATGAATATGTAAATTATTAATGAAATGTGTTTTGAAAATATTTCATATTCATGTGCTTCTGATGTCATTGATATGATTAACATAACCACATTTTGTCATCAATAATTAATACTATGGATGACTGTAGCATCCGTAACGCTTAGTTTCAGGCCTCAGAATGGGGGATGTTACATTTTAATAAACATTTTTTTATTAAATTCAACTTTTATAAAAGTTAACTTCTTACCCAACATTGTCTCCAAATGCCTTATAGTCATTCTGTGAAACTTACTTCACAAGGTATTTGTTTCAATGCTCCCACAATTACTACCTACCTAACCTATGCAATAAAAAGGTAAAACTCCTCATAAACTAGTCGATCACAAATCAATAATCAACAAATGATACAATGCTCATAAACTGGCCGATCAATATTAAGCTAATAACTCTACAGATGATAATAATGCTCATAAATTAGTCGAGCAAGTTAAATCATTCTACAAAGGATAGCAATGTTCATAAACTGGCCGAGCATGACCAAACTAATTAATAAGGGGTAATGAATAAACATAATTAATTCCTACATTTATTGAACTACATTTCAACTTATACTTATGTAAGTTACCTTGTATAAGATCTTTAATTTTCGCGGTTGTAATTACCTTTAAGGCATATGTTTATAAAAAATACAAATACGCTCTCATATGTATAATACACTCAACTCATTCTAGGGTATTCCATTACCCTATCCCTTAATGAGTAATACCCCACCAAAGCCAAGGTTCTCGCTTAAACTTTAGCTGCGATACCAAGTGTAACGGCTCACCCTTTTTCAGGCGGTGAGTACAAATGGTAACCTCGTATCTGATTTACGGCTAGACTCAAGACTACACACCAACCCGTAAAGAGACATGTAGGAGTAAGAGACTAACACATCCCTAATTTTGTTTAACATTATTCAGGAGATTTATGTAAACAAATAAAAGGAATAATGTGTGATGTGATAAGGAGATTGAGATTTGATAATTAATTGGGTTGGGCCTTAACTAATCAACAAATAAGATTGTTTTAAACTTATCATAGAGAAGAATAAATGAGAAAGGAAAAATAGGAGTAGAGCTTTGTTTCACCCTTAAGCTCTCACCCTCTCATTCATTCTCGTTTTACAACACCAAAATTGATCTAAAGCTAAAGAGAAGAGGCCGACCATTACTAGGGAGATCAGAAGAGGATAACTAAAGAAACTCAAGGGGAAAAGCTTAGAAAAACAAATCTATATCAAATCTCAAACTTTTTATCCAATCTAAGATGAATAATTGTAAACCATCTCATATTTACATGTTTTATTCTTGGATTTTGATTGATTTTGAATTTTTGATGATTATATATTATGCCATGATTATTTATGCCATTGTTTGATTAAATAATATTTTATTGGAATTTCTATAGAATTATAATGATAGGTTTTAAGAGCAAAATCTAAGTTTTTAATCTCCAACTGATTTAATTTTCGAATATGTTGTGAAAAAAATAATTTTGGAGATGATTTTTTATTTTCATAATTTTGTATTAATAGGAATATTTTATGAACTTCCTAAGAAGGAATGGGCATTTATTTTAATTATTAAAAATAAATAAATAATGATTTTGGTCCTGAAATTTTTATATTTGAAAGAATATGTTAATTCTTATTTCTAGTGAATTTTGGGGATTTTTACCATGCGATTATGATTTACTATGAATTTAATAAGCTAGAGAAGCTTATAATTAATGTTATATAAGAGGGTGCAAAATAAGTTTTGGGAAGGTAAATGGTTTTGAGACAGTTTTCTGAAAAGAAATTCAAAAAAGCTTATTTTTAACCAAGAGAAAATTGAAAAGGAGTGGGAGTTGGTAAAAAGAAATTTCTTTAAGTAGAAATATAGTAGTTTTTATATTAATTACGATATTGTTATGTTGCCAATACAAATGCCGAACCCCAGGTCATGGCGTCACTAATGTCACTGCGATAGAGTTTGAAATTAACATAAATGGATGCATACGATATCAACTATGTTGATGTGGAATTAATCTGTTCATGTTGAAATCATATAGTATAAGGTCTTCGACAACAAACCAATGTCGATATGGTGATTTTGTAACACACCAGAATTATTCCAACTTCCTTTGTTCTTTGTTTTGAAATCTACAACATATGACATTGGTACCGCAAGTCTTCATCCGGGTTTTAAGTGATGCTGCATACCATTACTTTCGATATCAATTATTTTTCAATATCAACTATACTGAGGCAGTGATGCCACATGCTTCCTATTTTTACGTCATAGCTTAAGGTAGTGATGCCGTAAGTACTATTTTCAACTTTAACTATTTTGTGGCAATGATACTGCTATGTTATGTTTCGATATCCCTTATATACGGCATAGCAGCCGTTGTTGTAAAGCACACGATATCAATGGTTTTGCAATATTGATGTCGTATGTCATCAATGTAAGCATCCATAACTTAATGTATAAATGGCTATATTGAATAAGTTTAGCGATCCTATATATTTCTATGTTATGATAAGAATGATTTTGGCATTATAGCCTTATGTTATATGAACCATAATTCTTTATTAAAGCTTTTGTAAGTAGGAACGCGACATCCCATGCGGGCCATATTGATGTCGCAAGTCTATATTTATGAACATATTATAATAAATGGCGGTATACCCTATAATAAAGAGGTTCTACATCCTTATATCGATACCGAAAACACATGGCTGTTTTATGTTGAATTATAAATTGGCATGAGGGATTGGTAAAATAATAGGCTATATTTTTTTATTTTAAAATATGAATTAAGGGGATTAAGCATATAATGATAAATGTTTTCAAGGATTGAATTATTGTTTAGCCTAAATTTTTATATGAAATTAGCAAAGGGAGTTAATACTTAAGATTAAGTAGTTATATGATACCAATAACCATTGATTGAACGTATTTGAGTAATGGAAATATATGTTCTTGTTGTCATTGATCAGCTATATTTGCATGTTTTTATTATTTTCATAACCATATTATCATGACCCATAACTGCATTTTGGGAAAAGTTTAAAGGTAGAATAACCAGCTAGGTTGTTCCAGTAGTGAGTATGGTTAGACTAAACCCCCGAGCGAGTAGAATTGCATCTAGGAGATCCTTATGTTAGGATGCCTTAGACCATTCAAAAGTTACGATTAAAACCAGATAACGAGTAGAATGTGGGACTAGTGTAGGATCGCACCCTATGCTTCAACCATTAGCCCCCAGTTGGCAAAGATTCATGATTCCAGTGTGTAGGGCTTAGTGAGAGGATAGGACATTTACGCACATGAAGGAACTTGTAGCTCTATATCCTCATATAAGATTGATGAAAGATTCCTAACCGTATTTGGAGCATTGTTGGTAACTCCTAACGTATTTGGAGTATTAGTTGTTTCTCCTAACTGTATCTGGAGATTAGCATTATTATTTGATTCTCCTAAACATAGTTAGAGACTTTGGTATATCTAGTTAAGCTTAATTAAGGACAGGCCATCCCGTTACCTCCTAACCGTATTTGACGACATCCTAACTGTATCTGGAGATAATTTGTTAGTTGGCATGTGAAAACTAATAGGTTCTTAGTAATCTTGAAAAAACCATGTTTGAGACAGTTGGTCCATTTTGGGAAATTAGGTAAACTGTGGGAATGCATAATCCTATGTTGTTAGATTAGTCAGACTTACTCATGTTGCATGTGTGCATACGATAATGTATATTTATCTAATCATTGTGGACGCGAAGTATGATTTATGGTTGACATATGTTGATAAGATACTAGTGAGGAGAAAACCCGTTCCACTCAGCGGCTTGGTCTCAGTAGATATCTATTTTGTTCGAGATGGAATATTATTATTCACACTACACTACATGTCTGATCCGAAGTTTTTTTTCCCCCTAAACTCTCGGAAGCTCATTTGAGTAAGCCGGAAGTAAGGGTTTTGGGATTTCAGTTTTACGAATAAGCTTTTGAAGACATGCATGAGGCAAGATAACTATTTAGGAGCTTTATTTATCCACTGTTTTGTTTTCATTTTGCTTAATAGATGTAATGGAAAAATATATAATTGTCAAGTATTAGACACTGATCAACCAAGGGGCATCTTCATATGTCACTCTTGGGGTATTTTGTGATAATTATATTTTCTCTGAACGAGGGATCGAACGGATTATGTAATGAATATGAAATTTTATTTTGAAATGAAATGTGAAAGTTTATTTAACAAATTGAGTTTGAAAAACTTTCATATTCATATGCTTTTGATGTTATATATATATGATTAACATAGCTGCATTTTGTCATCGGAAATTAATATTATAGATGACTACAGCATCCGTTTCGCTTAATTTTAGATCTCGAAATGGGGGATGTTACAATTTGGTATCAGAGCATAGGTTTAGGTAATATTAACAAGAATTTTAAACTTAAAAAAGATTTTTGAAAACATAATCCAAATGAATTAGAGAATAAGATTGGGGTATGGGATAACATTGTAGTAACGAACTTGTATTTTGCTATATATAAGTATGTATTCTTCCCTCTCTCTTAGACCATTCTTCTGTATCTTACTAAAGCTTGTATGAAAATTACGAGAAAGCTAAATATGACAGCAAAAAATGGAAGAGTGAATCTAGGTGGTGGAAGAACCAAGACCAATTGAAATGTTCGACCTAATGCTAGAAGGAATCCGGATCGACAAGCAAATGGTAATCCAAATGCAAATGCTAATGTGAGTGCTGGAATCCAACTAGTAGATATGGGGACTACGTATTAGCTCTTTGCCAACATTATGCAAGCTAGAGCAGCTGTTGATTTGGCTAGAGGTGATGCTGCTAGTGCTGGAGGAGCTAATCCCGTGGCCCCTGTTGGCAACAACTATGCTAAGTTGAGTTGGGATTATACTAGTCTTAGAGGAAAGTCTTTTCTTAGGACTAAAGGATGCGATTAAAGTAGAGAATTGGATATTACATTGCAGGAGAATCTTTATTAACTTGGGTTTCAAAAATGAGTGGAAAAGGAGGTTTGCATCAAGGCAGTTGCAGGGAGCTGCTTTGTACTAGTGGAACAGGGTAACTGTAGGTATGCTAGAAGATGAATTGACTTGGGCTAAATTTCAAAGGGGATCCGAGGAGAGGTTTTTATCTGAGGTAGCCAAGTTAACTTTACTTAGGAAGTTTGCAGACATGGAGGAAGGAGAAATATCAGTGTTGGAATATGCTACTAAGTTTGATGAGCTGTCTAGGTATGGAACGTCATCGTAGATACTGTGATTATGAGGAATGATAAGTTTATCCGGGGGTTGAAGCCGAAAATTTCTAAAGAAATAATTCCACGTCTCAAAGATCCATGTAAAGTGGTGGTGGAGATGGCGATAAGGAATGAGGAAATGCTTTCGACTTTAAGAAAGGAGAAGTCAGTGGGAACATAGGGTTCTCAGAGTAAGAAGAGGAAGTTCTTTAAGAAGAAGGGAGCCCAGAAGGGTGGAGCTACCAAGAAAAAGAAGGCTGATATTATTTGTTATGGCTGCAATAAGAAGGAGCATTTGCTAATGAGTAACGCTATGGGGATGGGAGGAAACCCTCAATAAAGAAAGTTGCAGGAAAGAAGAGTGTAACATGTTATAACTGCAACCAGGTAGGGCATTTCAAGAATGAATGTCCAGATTCGGTCAAAGCTAACAAAGAAAAGGTGTTTGCTTTGGAGCCGTCTGCATTGGGACCGATTGCTGTTGAGAAAGGAAAGTTTGTAATGGAAAGTATGCTTTTGATTCATAGCATACCAACTAGAGTATTGTTTGATACTAGTGCATCACATTCATTTTTCTCTCAATGCTTCGTTGATAAGTTATGTTTAGAACCATCGTACCTTGTTACTTCCTTAAGGGTTGTGAATCTGATAGGAGCATATCTAAATCTTGAAATAAGATGCGACCAATTAAAAATTGAGTTGTTAGGGCATGCTTTTGCATGTAGTTTATTTGTGTTTGATTTTGTGGGCCTTGGGATTATTCTAGTTATGGATTGGTTGAGCAATTATGATGCTATGATATTTTTTACGATATGAAAATATCATTAAGGCACCCTAATAGCAGCGATTGAATTATATGCTCAGCAGAGAATTTGAGTTTGGATGTTTGCACTTTGTTGGGTGCAATGGAAGTAGAAGACGAAGTAAATTGGGTTTTTTTGTAAGAGAGTATGCTAATATTATTGTACTAGTTACAAGATTACCACTGATGTGAGCTATTAAGTTCAGAATTGATCTTGTACTTAGAACTGAACTCGTAAGTAAACCACCTAGCAAAATGACACATATTGAGATGAAAGAGTTATCGGTGCAGTTGGTGGATTTAGAAGCAAAGAGCTTTATTAGACCAAGCTGTTCACCTCGGGGAGCGGCCGTGGTGACCATGAAGAAACTAGATGGGTCATTGGGAATGTGTTTCGATTAACGCAAGCTGAATGAGAAAACAATAAAGAATCGGTATCATTTGCTGAGAATTGATGATTTATTTGATGAGTTGAGTGGAGCCAAAGTATCTTCTCTGTTGGATTTGGCGACAGGGTTCCATCAATTGAGGGTGACGGTGTTCCTTTGATGGCGTTTTAAATATGATATGGTTCGTATGAGTGATTAGTTATGCCATTTGGATTGACAAATCATCTGCTCTTTTCTTGAACTTGATGAACTAAATTTTCGGAGAGCGCTTGAATAGGATCGTGTTGGTGTTCATTGATGACATTCTAATATATTCTATGGATGAAAGAGATCATGAAACTCATCTTAGAACAGTGCTTAAGACGTTGAGGCAGCATCATCTAAAAGCGATGTTTTCGAAGTGTCATTTCTCGAAGAAAGAAGTGAAGTTTCTTGGTCATGTAGTTTATGCAAAATGGTTATATGTGGATCCAGCTAAGACAGAAGCTGTTAATAATTGGAGGAGACCCGAGATAGTGACCGAGATGAAAAGTTTTCTTGGATTTGTTGGCTATTACCCGATATTCATCAAGGATTTCTCTCGAATAGCAACACCCTTGACTATACTAACCAAGAAGGACATCAAATTTGCTTGGTCCGATAAATGTGAGGAAGCGTTCTGAAAGCTAAAACGTTTATTGACTAATGCACTCGTGTTAATAGTACCAGATAGTAATCAAGATTTGGTGGTGTACGCTGACGCATGTGGAAGAGGGTTAGGAGATATGTTAATGAAAAGCAATAAAGTTATTGCCTACGCTTCTTGATAGCTTAGACTACATGAAGTTAGGTATCTGACTCATGATTTGGAGTTGGCGGCGGTGAACTTCGCTTTGAAAGTGTGGAGAAACTACCTCTTTGGAGAAAGATTCGAGTTATTCACGGAACATAAGTGTTTGAGGTATTTATTCCCTTAGAAGTAGTTGAATATGAGACAGCAAAGATGGCTAGAGTTTTTAGTAGCTTATGATTTCGGTATTGAGTATACATCAGGAAAAGGAAATAAAGTTGTCGATGCACTTAGCAAGTAACATCAGAATGTGGTGTTAGCTATGCTAGCATAATGGAAGGATTTAGACGCGTTGACTACTTGTACTATGCAGTTGAGATCAATTGCTAGTTCTAGTTAGAATACTACTCTATTATCTTTCTTGGAAGTTCGACCAGTATTGATCAAAAGGATAGCTTATAAGAAGAGAGATGATCCATTACCAGTCGAAAGAATTAGAAGGCTTGAAGGTGGAACTAAGATTGATGATTTAAAGGATTTTAGTCTTGACCATAATGGATGGTTAAAAAAGAAGGGAAAATTATGTGTTTTAAATGTTTGTTACCTAAGGAAGGAAGTTCTTGGGGAGCATCATCGGTCGAAGTTTACTATTCATCTTGGATGAACTAAAATGTATTAAGATATGAAGAGGAGTTTCTTCTAAGAAGGAATGAAAAGTGATGCAGGCTTGTGGGTGAAACAATGTTTGAATTGCCAATAAGTAAAAGCCGAGCATCAGAAATCTAGTGGATTGCTTCAACCTTTATAAGTGCCACATTGGAAATGGGATTTCATATCCATGGATTTTATTGATGGGTAGTCAAGGTCGAATAGAGGAAGTGAAAGCATGTGGGTTATGGTAGGTAGGTTGACCAAGAGTGCACACTTTATACCCATTAAGTCGACAAAGGCATTTTATGAAGAATATTGTAAGACTACATGAGATTCCTAGTAGTATAGTTAGTGGCAGAGATACTTTGTTCGCCGATGAATTCTGAAAGAGTCTATAGGTGGAATTAGGTACCAAGCTTAAGATGAGTACCACTTATCATCTACAGGTAGATGAGTAGACAAAGGGAGTTAATAAGGTACTTGAAGATTTGCCGAGAGTTTGTACTAGATTTTGGTGGGTCATGAGAAGACCATATGCATTTAGTTGAGTTTTCCTACAATAATAGTTATCAAACCAGTATAGGAATAGCGTCTTTCAAGCAATGATACGAATAGGATATTTCTCATAAGTCAAATTAGGTGAAACTTCAATTTATTCGATAACGCCGGGCTCAAGAATAGAATCGGAATCTCTAAGGCATTTTCGTAATTGAGAAACGTGGAATACGTCATGAATAATAGAAAATTGAGCTGGTAATAAAAGGCGATAAGCCACGGAACCAATGCGTTTGGTGATGGGAAATGGACCAATATATCGAGGTGCTAATTTTCCCGAACGACTGAAACGCACAACACCCTCCATAGGTGAAACACGAATAAATACCAAATCTCCCACAGAAAATTCTAATTTTCTTCTTCGGTTATCGGCATAGGATTTTTGTCTACTTTGAGCTTCTCTCATCATATGACGAATAAGGTCAATCTTTTCTGTGGAATCACGAATAAAATCTGGATCTAAACCCAGCTTCTCACCGACTTCAAGCCAACATGAAGGAGATCGGCATGGCCTTCCATAGAGTGCCTCGAAAGGTGTCATACCTATACTAGATTGGAAGCTATTATTATAGGAAAACTCAAAAAGGGAAATATGATCTTCCCAACTTCCACCAAAATCAAGAACACATGCACGAAGGAGATCTTCAAGAGTTTGATTCACACGCTCCGTTTGTCCATCGGACTGAGGATGATAAGCGATGCTAAAATTAAGCTTCGTTCCCAAAGCTTTTTGAAGACCCTTCCATAATCCACTAGTAAATAATGGATCACGATCGCTAACAATAGAAGTAGGAACTCCATGCAATTTAACAATTTCTTTAACATAGAGTTTGGCCAAAAGGGGTACGGTCGATTGGACCGAACGGGAATAAAATGGGTGGATTTTGTAAGTCTATCCACAATTACCCATAAACTGTCATGATCCGAACGAGAACGGGGAAGACCGTCAATAAAGTCCATGGAGACGATCCCACTTCCAAACTGGAATATACAAAGGTTGCAATAACCCACCGGGCCTTTGATGCTCGGCCTTTACGAGTTGGCAAGTCATGCAATGCTTAATAAAGTTAGCAATATCAGATTTCATTTCATCCCAATAATAAAGTTGCTTCATGTCCGCGTACATTTTACCACTACCGGGATGAATGGTAAATTTAGAGCGATGAGAATCTTCTAAAATGTCTTTACGAAGATCACTAATATTTGGCACGATAAGTCTATCAAATTTTCGAATGCCACCATGAGCATCGATTTCAAAGTCTTTCAAACCATCAACCTTATTTTTATCCCTACAACTTTGGCTAAGAAGAGCCAATTCAGGATCTTGCTTTTAAGTTTCAAGGATGCGGTCTAAAAGAGAAGGATGAGCCTCAAGGCTACATAAAACAAGAGATGAACATAAATCGGATTCACGATCTCGAATCCCACAAGTGGACAAAGTCTTGAGATCATTCCATTCGGATATCATCATGGAAACGACTGCTTGTTGCTTTCGGCTAAGGGCATCGGCAATTTGATTTCCCTTTCCAAGTGTATAGAGAATATCAAGATCATAAGATGCAAGGAATTCGAGCCAACGTTGTTGACGCAAATTAAGTTCCTTTTGAGAGAACAAATACTTCAAAGATTTATGATCGGTGTAGAGAACAAATTTCTCTCCCAAAAGATAATGATGCCAAATTCTAAGGGCGAAAACAATAGCCGCGAGCTCTAAATCATGAGTGGCATATCTAGTCTCGACAGGCTTTGATTGCCTACAAGCATAAGCGATAACATGTTCCTTTTGCATGAGAACGGCTCCCAAACCAACACGACTAGCATCGGTATAAACAATCAAGTCTTGATTCCCTTCGAAAATCACAAGAATAGGAGCATCGAAAAGGAGTTCTTTTAATTTCTCAAAAGCAGTTTCACATTTGTCTGACCAAATGTACTTAACTCCCTTCTTTGTCAAACAAGTAAGAGGTATGGAAATTTTAGAAATGTCTTTTATGAACCGAAGGTAATAGACCGCCAATCCAAGGAAGCTACGAATTTCCGTCACATTCTCCGGTCTCTTCCAATTTTGAATCGCTTCAATCTTTGAAGGATCCACGAAAATTCCGGATTCAGAAATAATATGTCCTAAGAATTTCACACGGGATTGCCAAAAGTGGCACTTAGAAAATTTTGCTTTCAATTGATTGCTCCTAAGTGTTTTCAACACAATTCGAAGATGTTATTCATGCTCTTCCTCGGTTTTAGAATAAACAAGAATATCATCAATAAAGATGAGAATAAATCGATCGAGGAACTCTTTGAAAACTCGATCCATAAGGTCAACGAAATAAGCCGGAGCATTCGTTAAACCAAATGGCATAACAAGCCATTCATAAGATCCATAACGAGTACGAAAAGATGTCAAAGGAATACTATCCTCTGCAATACGAAGCTGATGAAACCCAGTTGCTAAGTCTAACTGTGAAAAGACTCTAGCATTGCTAAGTTGATCGAATAAATCATCAATCCGAGGTAAGGGATATTTATTCTTGATGGTGAGATCATTAAGCTTGTGGTAGTCAACGCAAAGCCTAAGTGTACCATCAGATTTCTTCACAATGATAGCTGATGCTCCCCATGGAGAGGAACTAGAACGAATAAACTGCTTTGCTTCCAATTCAGATAATTGTTTACGCATCTCCTCATTTTCCATATTGGACATACGATAAGGAGGACGAGTGATAGGTAGAGCTCCAGGGATTAGATTAATTCTAAACTCAATTGCTCGCTTAGGTGGTAATCCTGAAACGGGCTCAAATATGTCGGGAAATTCACAAACAACGTGAATGAGGGAAATGACCTCTTCCTCATCATCATTATCGTCATCATGTGGATTTAGATAATATAGGGATGTCACCGAATTAGAATCTGAATTTTTAAGAACAATAGAAATCTGCTTAACAGATTGAGGATGTCGAAGATGGGTAGTCCTCTCGGGACATAGGATGTGGGCTTCATAACGATTAAGCCAATCCATTCCCAAAATCATTCTGAAACCTAAGTAACGCATAACATGCAAATCGGCTCGAAAAGCATAATCACATAAAATAATCTCGACATCTTTACAAAACAAACTAAGTGTTGCGGATCCACCAACCGGATTCGCAATTCTCAATGAAGTCATCAAGCCCATAACATTTAAAGACAAAGTATCAACAAGTTCTTTTGATATAAAAGAGTGAGATGCACCCGTATCAAAAAGAACTCGAATAGGATGATCACAAAACATAATAATGCCATCAAGGACAGAATGAGAAATGCCTTGACTAAGAGAAGTGTTACTAGGGGCTTGCACAACATTCAGCTTTCCCTCTTTCTTTTTTTGAAGTTTGGGACATGAAGATATAAGATCACCCGAACTTTTGCAATAGCGACAATAAAGGGGTTTCAGACACCTATTTGCATAGTGGTCCTTAGAACCACAATTGTAGCACTCTCCACGATTAGGGGTAGGAGTCTTTGCTACTGAAGTTGCTTGCTTCCCTTTCTTATTGGGATTAGGTTTGAACTTAATAGGCCTCTTCTTGTTGATGTTAAAGTCCTGTTTGGCACCTACAACTTCAACATCACATTCCTTATCAGCCTCTTCAAGTCGAAGAGCGATATCTACAAGCTGATCGAAAGAAACTTCTAGTTTCAGAAGTAAAGGCTTTTTGAGGTTCTTATTCAACCCATAGATAAACCTCTGATTTTTTTTCAATGGGGTATTAATATACTCGACCCTATATTAAGAGAGGGATTCAAAAGATGCGACATACTCTGTCACAGAAGATTCACCTTGAACAAGGTCAATAAAGCGTCGAGCTAAAGATACTTTTTCAGCTTTTGGCACGAACTTCAACTCAAACCTTTCCCGGAATTGCTCCCAAGTAAGATCCGCTTCAACAATTTCCAAAATCAAAAGCTCATACCAATCTAATGCTCTCTCCTGGAGCATGCTAAAAGTCACTTGGACTCGATATAGATCCACAAGATTCATGCGAGAGAAGATGTGATCGCATGTTCTAAGCCAAGCTTGGACTTCTATAACGCTTTCGGAACCCTTGAATGGCCTTCCACCAAAATTGGTATAATCACTGCACAAGCGTGCAAACCCGGATTTAGGATGAGTAGGCTCAGGAATGGGACAGACAACTTGGGCATTCTTTACAAGATCCAAAAGCTATTGGGTAGCCATGAATACGCCATCCTGAGGAGTAGCACTAGATTGACCGGCGTTGGGATGGCCAGGTCTAACCATATCTCTTCTTTAAGAAAGAAAGGAAGAAGAGGAAAAAGGTTATTCTCAGAATGAATATCAAACAAACTTGATTAATAAAACAAGGCATCATAAAAGTAAATAGGATAGAACGTGTTTTAAGACTCGAATTAAATCCTAAGGCACGATTCCTTAGAGAGACTTGGGACAATGATCCTTGCTAGATTATTCTACATTGTTCCGGAGTTTGGCTCTGATACCAAGCTGTAACGCCCCACCTCTATACTCACACTAGCCAAGGACACTACGGGGTAATACCGTCGACTAGCATGAAGAATAAGGCTATTGAGGAGCGCCCATCTATGTAATTGATTTGTGCGAGTATCGATATGTCAGATAGAAGATCATGCATTTCATTTCAAGAGGAAATTCGACACATCAAATACAAACTCAAAGCTACTACACAGTGGCTATGTGCCTTCGGAAACAAATATAAAATAAGCATAACATAAATCAGTCATGGATATTCATATCACTAAGGCGGAAACAGATATGAATATTACACATAGAAGTGTACATCAAAGTAGTGGTCATACAAGATCCACTACATCACAAAAGAATAGGTACAAGTGCTAGGCAAAAGAATATGTATACATCAAGGAGTCTCTATCTCGAATGTATAAAAACAAAAACTACTAAACCAAAGTAGTTAGCCAAAAGTCAGATGACGATCCCTGATAAGAAGTCAAGTGGAAGCACCTGAAACACCTCGGTCTGACCCAAGTATTGTTAAGAAGAAAAATAATAAATGGACCAGTCTAGCTATAAATATCATGTAAGATGTGATAGGATAAGAGATATCACAAATATATATGATAACGGCAAAAATCATACAATATCTCAAATTTTCTCAAACACCATGTTCTTTAGTTTATTCACCAAATCTCAAATATTGATAAAGCATATCAATGCAAATCACAAAAATTGGTGAAAACACAAATTCTAGAGATCAATAATTAGAAATCCAAAAAACACAAAGGAGGAGGCCTATCATAAACGGGAGCATGAAAACTCACCAATATGTGTATCACAAACGGAACGCTATCCCATGGGTCACTAACCCATAGAGTCGGTACAACGACGTAGTACAACGGTACGCCCGAGGAACCTGAAACTCAAATAAGGCGGAACAACGATGTAGTACAATGGTACGCCCGATGAACCGAATTCCATAAGCCCGTAGGTCGCTAGCCTATAAAAATGAGATGAAGCTCAACATAAAGGGGTATTGTCCCCCATGCGGACAATGAGACATCGCATATCGCTAGTCTAAACCTCAAAAATGATCGTCATAGATCAATAAAAGTGTAAATTACACCAAGCTAGTAAATAAATGAGTTTAGCTTCATGTCCCATAACCACTGGCTTAACTTAAATATTTATGAACAAATTGTAGATTTCCACTCGAAAATTGTCACAAGATTTCAATCGAACAAGTCTAAGAATTAACCGACGAAGTAAACGCAAGCGTTTCATACCACTTGTTTTGCTAAGTCGTTTAATTGGATTTCTCGTACGAATGAGGTAAAGGTTTGTATATACTAATATATTTGAAAACGGTTTTAAAAACGAGATTTGTATTTGAAAGTAGTGTTGAAATCGTTTTTGCGAAAGAGTTTGAGTATTCACTACTTGTATAGAAACTTTTATAATTTAAAGTGACAGATCATAGAAACGATTGTAAAAATAATCTATCACCAAAAATTCACATTCGACGACGTGAATTAAAACCATAAAAATTGATATCAAATCCATCAAATGGATATTCCCAAAAATCCAGAAAAGAAGTCATCAAAGTCGATAATAAATAACAATGACCAACCGGATCAACAAAATTCGACTAAAACGGAAACCCACATAAAAATAGGCCAATTGGCACAATTTAACAGCACCAGACGTCTGGTAGTTCTCACCAGACATCTGAGCTGAAGGTATGGAATTTTTCCAGACCACTCAGATGTCTGAGCTTAAGGTCTGGAACGTTTGTTCCTTTACCTCAGATGTCTGAGTGGTTTACCAGATGTCTGAGCTGAAGCTCAGGGCAAAATTTGCCTAGGCCGTTGATGGCCAAATCAACTCGGATGTGATCGAATTAGCGATGGTGGCTAAGGATTTATGCCTAATGACAACCCAGCCCTATAGGCTCTTCAATACACTCCAAACAACATGTCAAACATCCATAGTAGGATTTTCATAGATTTTGACTTCAAAATGCCAAAAATTGGAAAATTCACCAAACCAATTAAATTCAAAAGCAATTGAACATGAAATAGATGTTAGGAATTCATACCTAACAACAATGAAAGCTATAGACATAGATGTGAGTTCAAGAAATCACCTTTAAACCCAAAAACAAGGAATGAGAAGCTTTAAAACAAAGAAAGATCAATCTCTCTTCAACTTCAACTCTAGAAACTCCAATCTATGATGATATGCAAATATTTCCTAAGTTAGGTTATAGGAAAAATCAAGAATTGAAGAGGAATTGAGATGGAGAAGATGAAGAGGATGCTTACCTAAGCTTCTTCTTGATTTTCGAACTTGGATTTTAATTTCCAGATAATCTAAGGTTTAGGAATTTTAATTTCTCCTCTTTTTCCCCATTTTTCTCTTTAGCTTAAGTGTTAGGAAATGAGGAGTAGAATGAATGAAGAGTAGAGGAGTTAGGGTATTTGGTAGAGGAGTTGGGTTACCTTGTTGGGTTAGTGGGCTAGAACACAACCCAAAGCCCAAATGAAAATACCAAAATCCTAATCAACTCCAAACATATCGATGTTTATACTAAAAAAAGTTGTAAACGTCGTTTTGAACTCAATGGAAGTGGTCTTGAGTCCGGATTCGATTGTTTACAAATAGTCACATTTCAGACTTTAAATTCAACAAACGATGCTATATTTAAATAAAACTTTTAAAATATATAATCGTAAAATATACGTGTTGTTACAACTATCCTGGGCAAAGGATTCATGGCCAAAAGACCCGAGCTTCAAAACACGATAGGCACATAAAAGCACTAAGCGGTAGCCCTTCACTCTAGATCCAGCCACTCCATTTTCTACCGCTGCTACTTTGATGCATATAAAGGCACCCTCTATATCCACTCCATATGTACCGCGAGTGCGACACCATGGGCATGATCTACTTCATCTTCGATGAAGCATCGATCGCCTTCCAAAAATGAAAGATCCGGCCTAGGCAGCCCATTTTGAACCAGAAGAACATCATCGCCGCATAGGGCAAGAAGGATCCAAACGAGAACACCGGGATTGTTGTAGGGCACCATAACTATTAGACATCAAGTTCGAATAATACAAATGAAGCATGCGAGGCATGAAGAAGGAGGACAGCCAACAAATTGTTTGAGGGAAAAGGAAGAAGGAGGCAATTCATCGAACTCGTTGATGCAGACCCTTCCTATCATCTCCAGAAGTGAATCAAAAGAGGAGCTGGGCATCTTAGATCATCAAAAAAGCTTGATGGACTTTACTAAGGCGGGGGACATTTTAGTCGTTGTTAGAAAGTAATAATGTGGGTGTGCACGTGTACACAAGTGTGCCATTGCGACCCATTCAATGTTCAGTTGGTTTGATCAATTCAAAGATGAACAGGTCATGTATTCAGTTAATATGCATTCATGATCATGTATAAATAGGAGTATGTAACAATTGTATAGTGTGTGAAGATTAGTAAAGGAATTTTATTCATTTATTTGAAGAATTTCTGTTATACAATATCTTCTCTCAAATTTACAAACAATTCTTTACACTCTCTCCATTCTTTCATATTTATACATCTCACAAAACAAAGGCAGTCTGCAACTTCATTCTTCCAATCTTCATTGATCCAAGAACCCAAAGCTTCAGCTATTATAAGTCCATCCTGTAGCCATTATACAAGGTTAAAGAAAGATGGTCATAACAAATTGGTAGCAGAGCCGGCAAGGCCAGGCGATCAACCTGAGATAACTGATGAGGAAAAACAAACTGATCAAGATGATGATGCGGTTGAAAGCAGCAGGCAAGAACAAATCAGCCTAAAAAACTCCATGGCCATTAGAGAGTTGCAAGAAACTTCATTAAATCTTCAAGAAACCACCCAGGATTTGAATGTCAAAATTGACAGCATTAGTGAAGCACTTACGGCCATTACCAAAGAATTAAAGGAACTCAAAAATCAAAGGGAAATTGCGAACAAGAGAGGAGAAACCAGTAATCATACACCACCAAGAATTGCAACTACAATAGTGCCCTTTTACATTCCACAACCTCAAAGACAATTTCAGAGGCCAAATCAAGAAACTGCCGTTCAAGAAATACCTCACACAGATTTCATATCATCCACTAGAAACAATCACAGTCCTTACAATGAGTCATCATCAAGAAACCATACTCCAAGGCTATTGCAAAATACAATCATCAAGTTAGCATTTCCCACCTATGATGGTGACAGTGGAGTAGTAGAATGGCTCAGCCAGGTAGAGCAACTCTTCTCATACCATAATACACCTGAAATTGAATGGGTAACCACTTGCTCCTTCCATCTAAAGGGAGAAGCACATCTCTGGTATGGATGGTTGATCAAGAAAGTAAAAAATTACGACCAATGGATGATCTTTAAAAAAGAGTTATTAACAAGATTTGCACCAGAGGAGCTGCAAAGGCCTTATGGAGCTATTTCCAATCTCAAACAAACTACTATAGTCAGGCAATATCTCAAGAATTTTGACAGTTACAAGGGTTATGTGATGCACTCCCTGATCAATTTTTCGATGGAGAAATTCATTGATGGGTGAAAGAAAGAAATCAGGTATGATGTTCTATCACTCAACCCTATTGATTTTAAGGAGGCTGTTAGTTTAGCTAAGGTATTTGAGTGTAAAAGAAATTGCAAGAAAAAAAACAAAATCCACAAACAACCCAGAAACTTAATACCAAACAATTATAATAAAGCAGCACCCATGGCAAAGAAAAATTTGGAGTACACTTCCAAGAATAAGGGTCTCACACCACAAGAAATTCTTGAAAGGAGAAGAAAGAACTTATGCTTTGGATGCAATGAGAAATGGCACCAAGAACATGTATGCAAAAATAAATAGGTATACATCCTTGAGGGAATTATGTCACTACAAGATTCTGATGTGAGTCAAGAAGTAGATGATATTAGCATGTCAATTGAGGAACTAGACACATCAAATGAAGCAGTACCAGAAGGTGAGCAAAGAGAAGAAGCTTTTGCCATTACAATCAATGCAATGTGTAGTGTTCCTACCTTACATACTATTAGGGTGCAAGGCTATCTTAATGGTCATCCTATCCAAATTGTTGTGGATTCTGGATCTACCCACAGTTTCATAAATACAAAATTGGCCAAAAGAATGGGGTTGGCAGTGCAAGAAACTCAAACATATACTTTACAGGTGGCCAATGGAGATAAAATACAAGGTAATGGTCTATGCAAGGGTGTAACTTTCAAATGCCAAGGATGCCAAATGCTTATTGACCTGTTATTAATACCTCTAGAGGGCTGCCAGTTGGTATTAGGTGCTCAGTGGATGAAAGAAGTTGGAGAAATTTCATTTAATTTCACAAAGCTGCAACTAAAGTTTTAATATAATGGCAAAGAGTACATATGGCAAGGAATTAAGGGAGGCAAAAATGTAGTTGATGATAAAAATATTATTAAAGAAAGTGCTAAGGGTCAGTTGTCACTGCTGCTGTGTTCAAAAGAGATGGTGTGGGAACAGTTGATGGTAACCAGCCCATACCACTAGAGGTACAACAAGTCCTTTCACAATACCCTATAGTTGTTAGCCCTATAACCACCTTACCTCCTTCCCGAAAGTATGATCACAAGATACCCCTTGTACCTAATGCTAAACCAATCCGTTTAAGGCCATATAGACACTCCTACCATATCAAGAATGAATTGGAAAAGCTAATTAAGGAAATGCTTGAGGCCGGAATCATTCAACCCGGCACTAGTGAATACTCCTCTCCTATGGTCATGGTAAGGAAAAAAGATGGTACTTGGAGAATGTTGTGGATTATCGAGCACTCAATGGTCAAACACTCATGGATAAATTCCCCATTCCACTCATTGATGACCTGCTAGATGAATTATATGGATCAAACTACTTTATTAAATTGGACTTGAAATCTGGGCATCATCAAGTGAGAATGCATCCAAATGACATACATAAGACTGCATTCAAAACACATGAGGGACACTATGAGTTCCTTGTTATGCCATTTGGCCTATCTAATGCACCATCAACCTTTCAGGCATTAATGAATGATATTTTTAAACCGTATTTGAGAAAATTTCTTTTAGTATTCTTTGATGATATACTAATATATTGTCAGACCTGGTCTGAGCATATGCACCATATAGGTCTGACTTTACAGGTCATGGAGAACAATCACTTGGTGATCAAATTATCAAAATGCTCGTTTGCTAAAGAACAAATTACTTATCTGGGCCATATCATATCAAAAGCAGGCATTGCTGTGGATCTAGAAAAGATCAAATCAATCAAAGAATGGCCAGAGCCAAGGCATATTAAAGGACTGAGAGGGTTCCTAGGCATCACTGGATACTACAGAAAATTCATAAGAAATTATGGAGTGATTACTAGACCACTCACCAACTTATTAAAGAAGAATGCTTTTCATTGGGATGAAAAACCCACCGAGGCCTTCAACTACTTAAAGACTGTCTAATGAAACCTCCTATACTGTGCATGCCAGATTTTAACAAATATTTTATTATTGAATGTGATGCCAGTGGTGTGGAAATTGGAGTTGTATTAACTCAAGAAGGAAAGCCTATTGCTTACCTCATCCAAGCCTTAAATGGAAAGAACTTACTGCTGTCTACGTATTAAAAGGAGTTGTTGGCATTGTTATTAACAACCAAGAAGTGGTCTCAGTATCTAAAAGGAAGGAAGTTTGTTATAAAAACTGATCACTGGAGTCTCAGACATCTGTTGTCATAGAGGTTGACAACAAGATTCCAAGGAAAGTGGCTTGCAAAGCTCTACGGGTTCGACTACAAAGTTGAATATAGAAAGGGAAAAGAAAATACTATGGTTGATGCTCTTTCTAGATTGCCAGAAGAACAAGATAACCACATCATACAATGCCAGGCTGCGACTACTATGGAAGGCAGTTGGATGCAAGAGTTAAGAAAATGTTGTGAGTAATCAGAATATATGAAGGACTTGAAACAAAAATTAGAAGATGGCAGAGTTAATACATCCAAGTATCATTTGGTGGATGGGTTACTATATTATAAGAAAAGGATATTGTTGGATCATAATTGCAAGGAAATAGTACAGATCATACTCCATGAATATCATGCAGCACCCCTAGGTGGCCACGCTGGCATCAAAAAGACTAGGCACATATTAAAACAAGTCTTTTTCTAGAAGGGAATGAGATCAGACATTGAAAAATATATAAGAGAATGTGATATATGCCAAAGAAATAAACATGAGAATATGTTAACCTCTGGTTTATTACAGCCTCTGCCAATACCAGAAAAAATATGGTGTGATGTATCCATGGAATTTATAATAGGACTGCCCAAAAGCCATAGATTTACCGCACTATACATAGTGGTAGATAGGTTGTCAAAGTATGCACACTTCTTTGGACTTCAGCATCCCTATACTGCTAAGGAAGTAGCAAAAATATTTTTTGATGGAGTGTTCATACTGCATAATATGCCACAGAGTATAGTGAGTGATAGAGACTCAATATTCACAAGCACCTTTTGGCAAGAATTGATGAAACTACATGGGTGTACATGAAAGATGAGCTCATCCTACCATCCACAATCAGATGGTCAAATTGAGGCTGTTAACAAAATATTGGAGAGCTACATGCGTTGCTTTATTTGTCACAAGCCTGAAGACTGGTCGAATTGGCTTACATTAGCCGAGTATTGGTACAACACCAGCTGGCAAAGCTCCATCAATGTCACACCATATCAAGCTGTCTATGGGATACCCCCTCCAACCTTACTGTCTTATGTACCCAGAACTGTGAGAGTGCCTTAGGTTGAACAGGAGTTGTATTCAAGAGATATTGTACTTCAGTTTTTAAAAGATAGCCTACAACTTACTCAAGAAAGAATGAAAAAGCAGAGTGATGTAAAGAGGACAGAGAGGCAGTATAATGAAGGAGATTGGGTGTATCTTAAGTTACAACCCTATAGGCAAATCGCAGTAAGTAATTTAAAAACTACCAAGTTATCACCCAAGTAATATAGGCCATATAAGATTATACAGAAAATTGTGGAAGTAGCTTATAAGTTGGAATTGCCTGTTGGGGCAAAAATTCACCCAGTATTTCACATTTCATAATTAAAGAAAAGAATAGGTCGTGGCATTGTTATACAACATGATGCTCCAACCTTTACCAAAGAGATTGTTGATGAGCCTAAGTCAATACTAGATAGAAGAATTTGTCCCAAAAATAATCACGCGGTTACCTATGTTTTGGTAAAATGGAAGCAAAGGGATGTGGAAGATTCGACATGGGAGGATTATTGGGATTTGGTGAAGAAGTATCCCGCCTTCGACCTTGAGACAAGGTCAGTTTTTGAAGAGGGAGGGGGTGTTTGGCCTCAAGTTCGAACAACACAAATGAAGCATGTGAGGCATGAAGAAGGAGGATAGCCAACAAATTGTTTGAGGGCAAAGGAACAAGGAGGCAATTCATCGAACATGTTGATGCAGACCCTTCCTATCATCACCAGAAGTGAACCAAAGGTGGAGCTGGGCAGCTTAGATCGTCAGAAAAGCCTACTGGACTTTACTAAGGCGGGGGACATTTCAGTTGCTGTTAGAAAATAATAGTGTGGGTGTGCACGTGCACATGTTAGATAATGTGGGTGTCCCGTAAATTAATCACTTTAAATATGTTTTCTTTAATTGCAATGGGAAGAGTCAACCACTCTTCGTAGTGTTAATTATAAGGTTTAGTCCATTCTATCGAGTTTGGATTGTTATCCTATTTAGTCCATTCTGTCCAGTTTGGACTGTTATTCAAACTGTTTCCATTCTTTCAAGTCTGAATGTATATTAATTATGCCCATCATCTATGTTTGCATTTGTTCCCTATTGTTCATTTCCATTATTGTTATGTTTGGTGGTTGTTTATGTGGGAGAAAACTCGTTCCGCGTTAGTGGTGTGGTCCCATATGTTATTGTTTAAAAACACCCCACTTGTTTTAAAGTTTTACTCATACCAGACATTTTGTCTGACCCGAGTTGTTTATTTTTCATAAACTCTTGAGTACTCAATTATATTTGAGTAGTCTAAGAATAACAAGTTTTTCTTTGGAGCTCTTTGAAGACGATGGACGAATAGGTTGCTCTTTGGTAATCTAGTTATATATTTCCACGATATGATTATGTAGGAGTATTTTGTATCTAAAAATGACATGTTAGAATGTATAACTCCAAATCTGTTAGATATAGTATTATTTTTAACTCTGATAACTCCATATAAGGAGTAACCTTTTGTACTATGTCATTATGTATTATATGTAACCGTTCCGTTGTGAGGTTTATCTACTCTTTCTTGTTTTATTTTTTATTTTACCCAAGACAACTTTCCTTTCGAACGTTGGGCGACGACACATGAATATCATGGATGTATTAAGTGTCTTTCCCAGGGTCAGAAAGGTGGGTCGTCACATATTCTGATGGCTTCCGATGGCTGCCAACACCAATTTGGACAGGCCGTGCTCTTCCTTGTTTACACGGCATGGCGTCTTTAGCCATTAGAAATAAAATGATCAAGCTGTCGCAAAGCCATTGGGAAGAACATTATTTGACGGCCTAGATATTGATGGCTTTTTCCGACTGCCACCGATGGTCGTCGACGGTTTTGATCCGTCGGAAATACTGTTGTTTCTTGTAGTGATGGTGTACGCGTTTTTGGATGGGAGTGAGTGGATTGGGTAGGCTGGTGTGACCTATGATGACTTTGTGAGCAGACCCACATTCGACGTTTCTAAAGAGTGAGTGATTCTTCTGCAGTGCTGATATGGTTGGTATATATTATTTTGATTGATTTTGGGTTATTAGATGGAATGATTTTGTGTATTAACTAAGGAATCAATCTAAAATTCATAATATTACATAATTTTAGAGATTATTGCCAAGTACTAACATATAGGCAGCATGGTGAAGTTTTTTTTGTTTAATGTATAAGTATGTGATGTGCACGTAAATGTGCATATTTTTACCACCATATTTAATCTATTTAAATTAAATAAATGATCATATTGGGTATTTTAACTTGTTTAAACCAAAATTCAAATTATTTCTAATTGTCACATATTCATCTTCATCCAAGGGAAAAATGGTCATTTTGTGCATATATTAATTTTCTAAAATTTAATTGAAAACTTTTATATTATTTTGTAGGAATTTAAATTCATATACAAGTGGTTTCATGAAGATATATGCATGCACAAGAGTGAAGATAAAGGAATGAAGATGGAAATAATTCAAAGGCATGATAATGGAGGACCCCACCCATCCACCTTTCTTTATGTACAAATAGAGGCTAATGCACATACTTATGGAATTAATGGCTTCATGTACACTTAAATGATGATTAGTAGAAGCTAATGATTACTTGGCCTCCACACTTTCTCAAGGATAATTTGAGCATTCCCCAAAAATATGAATTAGGGTTTAACACTTGTATAAATACCCCATATCTTCATGTAACTTGCTCTTCCCCTTAGTCTCTCTTAGTTTAGTTTAGGCTCACAAATAAACAAGCTCTTCTCTTTCTCTTTTCATGGCTACTTAGCCATTTTATATTTCATATACTTTTCCTTTTTTTTATGCAATGTAATTATTGTTTCCATTTAATTACATGTTCATTTCCTTTCATTCTAGTAGTGTAGAATTTCTTTTATGCAATTAGATTAGTTTTCTTTTCCATTAGCTTTCATTTTCCTTTCTTTCTGCTTTCATGTTGCTAGCTACATTTGTTAATCAAATGACAAATATGATAGGCTAAATGCCTTCAATTTAGGGGTAATGAAGCTCTCTAATTATGTAGCTTCAACTATTTGTTAACTCATGCTCTCTTTTTGTGCTTAATGATGATCAATGAAGTGTTTTATTTGTTGTTCTTGCTTTGAATTTGATATCCTATATTGTTGACACCAAATAGGCTATGCTTAAACAATCTCTAACACAAATGCCTCTTCATCAAAATATGATTATGGCATAAGAAAGTGATTTGAAATTAAAATTTGATGGTCTATATTTCTAATCAATAGTTAATAGGCCATACTTAAAATAGATTTCATTTTCATTTTCATTGCCAAGTTTCATGAAAGTTAGTAAGTGGTTTAAGGGGTGTGACAAAGTTTGATGGCTTATGTTGGCTAACTAATAGCACAAATATGCCATACTTATGATAGGCACATCAATTAAAGCACTAATGACCATAAAAGAGAGATCATGATTACATATATGTTGAACTACATGATCTAGAGAGTGGATTTATTCTCTAAATTGTCACTTAACTCTTATATTTGCTTCTCTTTTTTTTTAGTTAGTTAGCTAATTTTCTAATTCTCTAGCTTAACTTTCACTCGACTTTGGTTTAATTTGATTGAATAGCATTTTTAAAATCATCAATTCCCTGTGGATCGACCCATATTCGCCACGTACTACAAGTGTACGTCGTGCGCTTGCGGTAATTTTTAATTTAAATTCGTTCGATGGTTTTCTAAACCGATAGAATTTCCATCGACAAACAAGTTTTTGGCGCCGTTGCCGGGGAGTAAGTGGTGAATGTAAAGTAAATGATATAACATATTTTTTGTCTTCTAAGTTAAATGGTGCTAAGATGATTCTGCAAAACTCTCTTAAAAAATAAAACTTCTTGTATATATGTATATATTTTTAATAAACACCTAGAGTCATGTGTTCACACTTGTATGTTCACTCGCCATTGCTCTATACCCTTCTCACGTAAGCCCGAAAGGCGGTAATGATCGGTATATCTGGCATCAGTTTATCTGAGTTAGGTGTGTGTATATATATATATAATTCTTTTTAATAATGCCTACAGTCAATAGGTGTTCACACTCGTGTGTTCACTCGCCACACTCTGTATTCCCCTCACGTAAGTCCGTAAGGCAGTGCACAGGTAATATATCTAGCCTCAGTTTATCTGAGTTAGGCATATGTAAATATTATTAATATCAATACAATTTTCAAAAGAAAAAATGGAGAGAGTAAGCAAATGAAATCCAAGCACTACTTTTACTTATTTGATTTGATTTGTTATTGAAAAGAAATGAAAATATCACTTTGATAAACTTTGATAATCAACTAAGGATCCATTTCATAGTTACACTGTATTATCGACCGAAACAACGAGTTAAACTATAGCCCATTTGTTACGATAACTTCGTTTTTATTGGAAATTTTGACGAGTAAATGACTTAAATTTCAAGATAATGACCAAAGCCTATATTTAACTTATTCGTGTTAATTTGAAAGTAAATCCTTCATTTATAAATAATTCCACATTCATCTGTTTGTAAATAAATCTTGCATTTTGTAAATATTTTCATTCTGCATTTGGATTTTGTGGGTAGTATTCGCTGAAAACCCTCACAAGACAACACTCGTCCTACCGGGGACACCCAGAGGTTTAACGGCTTGTTGCATACGCTCAATGCAATCGTGCTCCCTACGAAAACGGATTTATCTTAGTTTTTTTTTATTTGAGAATGAATAAAAAGAAAAGTGTTGGGGTATTTGATGTGCACGTAAATGTGCATATTTTTACCACCATATTTAATCTATTTAAATTAAATAAATGATCATATTGGGTATTTTAACTTGTTTAAACCAAAATTTAAATAATTTCAAATTGTCACATATTCATCTTCATCCAAGGGCAAAATGGTCATTTTTGTGCATATATTAATTTTCTAAAATTTAATTGAAAATTTCTATATTATTTTGTAGGAATTTAAATTCATATACAAGTGGTTTCATGAAGATATATGCATGCACAAGAGTGAAGATAAAGGAATGAAGATGGAAATAATTCAAACGCATGATAATGGAGGACCCCACCTACCCACCTTTCTTCATGTACAAATTAGAGGCTAATGCACATAATTATGGAATTAATGGCTTCATGTACACTTAAATTATGATTAGTAGAAGCTAATGATTACTTGGCCTCCACACTTTCTCAAGGGCAATTTGGGCATTCCCCAAAAATATGAATTAGGGTTTAACACTTGTATAAATACCCCATATCTTCATGTAACTTTCTCTTCCCCTTAGTCTCTCTTAGTTTAGTTTAGGCTCACAAATAAACAAGCTCTTCTCTTTCTCTTTACATGGCTACTTATCCATTTTTTATTTCATGTACTTTTCCTTTTTTTCAATGTAATTATTGTTTCCTTTTAATTACGAGTTCATTTCCTTTCATTCTAGTAGCGTAGATTTTCTTTTATGCAATTAGATTAGTTTTCTTTTCTATTAGCTTTCATTTTCCTTTCATTTTGCTTTCAAGTTGCTAGCTACATTTGTTAATCAAATGACAAATATGAGAGGCAAACCCCTTCAATTTAGGGGTAATGAAGCTCTCTAATTATGTAGCTTCAACTATTTGTTAACTCATGCTCTCTTTTTGTGCTTAATGATGATCAATGAAGTGTTTTATTTGTTGTTCTTGCTTTGAATTTGATAGCCTATATTGTTGACACCAAATAGGCTATGCTTAAACAATCACTAACACAACTGCCTCTTCATCAAAATATGATTATGGCATAAGAAAGTGATTTGAAATTAAAATTTGATGGTCTATATTTCTAATCAATAGTTAATATGCCATACTTAAAATAGATTTCATTTTCATTGTCAAGTTTCATGAAAGTTAGTAAGTGGTTCAAGGGGTGTGTCAAAGTTTGATGACTTATGTTGGCTAACTAATAGCACAAACATGCCATACTTATGATAGGCACATCAATTAAAGCACTAATGACCATAAAAGAGAGATCATGATTTCATATATGTTGAACTACATGATCTAGAGAGTGGATTTATTTTCTAAATTGTCACTTAACACTTATATTTGCTTCTCTTTTCTTTTAGTTAGTTGGCTAATTTTCTAATTCTCTAGCTTAACTTTCACTCGACTTTGTTTAATTTGATTGAATAGCATTTTTAAAATCATCAATTCCCTACGGATCGACCCGTATTCGCCACGTACTACAAGTGTACGCCGTGTGCTTGTGGTAATTTTTAATTTAAATTCGTTCGATGGTTTTCTAAACCGATAGAATTTCCGTCGACGAACAAGTTTTTGGCGCCGTTGTCGGGGAGTAAGTGGTGAATGTAAAGTATATGATATAACATTTTTTTGTCTTCTAAGTTAAATAGTTCTTAGATGGTTCTGCAAAACTCTCTTAAAAAACAAAAAAATAACAAAAAAAATAATATTTCTTTTATATATGTATATATTTTTAATAAACACCTAGAGTCATGTGTTCACACTTGTGTGTTCACTCGCCATTGCTCTATACCCTTCTCACGTAAGCCCGAAAGGCAGTGCACGATCGGTATATCTGGCCTCAGTTTATCTAAGTTAGGTGTATATATATAAAAATTCTTTTTAATAATGCCTACAGTCAATAGGTGTTCACACTCGTGTGTTCACTCGCCACGCTCTATATTCCCCTCACGTAAGTCCGCAAGGCAGTGCACGGGTAATATATCTGGCCTCAGTTTATCTAAGTTAGGCATATGTAAATATTATTAATATCAATAAAATTTTCAAAAGAAAAAATGGAGAGAGTAAGCAAATGAAATCCAAGCACTATTTTTACTTATTTGATTTGATTTGTTATTGAAAAGAAATGAAAATACCACTTTGATAATCAACAGAAGGATCCATTTCATAGTTACACTGTATTATCGACCGAAACAACGAGTTAAACTATAGCCCATTTGTTACGATAACTTCGTTTTTATTGGAAATTTTGGCGAGTAAATGACTTAAATTTCAAGATAATGACCAAAGCCTATATTTAACTTATTCGTGTTAATTTGAAAGTAAATCCTTCATTTATAAATAATTTCAAACACTCGCATTCATCTCTTTGTAAATAAATCTTGCATTTTGTAAATATTTTCATTCTGCATTTGGATTTTGTGGGTAGTATCTGCTGAAAACCCTCACGAGACAACACTCGTCCTACTGGGGACACTCAGAGGTTTAACAGCTTGTTGCATACGCTCAATGCAATCGTGCTCCCTACGAAAAAGGATTTATCTTAGTTTTTCTTTATTCGAGAACGAATAAAATGATAAGTGTGGGGGTATTTGATGTGCACGTAAATGTGCATATTTTTACCACCATATTTAATCTATTTAAATTAAATAAATGATCATATTGGGTATTTTAACTTTTTTAAACCAAAATTCAAATTATTTCAAATTGTCACATATTCATCTTCATCCAAGGGCAAAATGGTCATTTTTGTGCATATATTAATTTTCTAAAATTTAATTGAAAATTTCTATATTATTCTGTAGGAATTTAAATTCATAGACAAGTTGTTTCATGAAGATATATGCATACACAAGAGTGAAGATAAAGGAATGAAGATGGAAATAATTCAAAGGCATGATAATGGAGGACCCCACCTAACCACTTTTCTTCATGTACAAATTAGAGGCTAATGCACATACTTATGGAATTAATGGCTTCATGTACACTTAAATGATGATTAGTAGAAGCTAATGATTACTTGGCCTCCACACTTTCTCAAGGGCAATATGGGCATTCCCCAAAAATATGAATTAGGGTTTAACACTTGTATAAATACCACATATCTTCATGCAACTTGCCCTTCCCCTTAGTCTCTCTTAGTTTAGTTTAGTTTATGTTCACAAATAAACAAGCTCTTCTCTTTCTCTTTTCATGGCTACTTAGCCATTTTTTATTTCATGTACTTTTCCTTTTTTTTTTGCAATGTAATTATTGTTTCATTTTATACAAGTTCATTTCCTTTCATTCTAGTAGTGCAGATTTTCTTTTATGCAATTAGATTAGTTTTCTTTTCCATTAGCTTTCATTTTCCTTTCTTTTTGCTTTCATGTTGCTAGCTACATTTGTCAATCAAATGACAAATATGAGAGGCAAACCCCTTCAATTTAGGAGTAATGAAGCTCTCTAATTATGTAGCTTCAACTATTTGTTAACTCATGCTCTCTTTTTGTGCTTAATGATGATCAATGAAGTGTTTTATTTGTTGTTCTTGCTTTGAATTTGATAGCCTATATTGTTGACACCAAATAGGCTATGCTTAAACAATCACTAATACAAATGCCTCTTCATCAAAATATGATTATGGCATAAGAAAGTGATTTGAAATTAAAATTTGATGGTCTATATTTCTAATCAATAGTTAATAGGCCATACTTAAAATAGATTTCATTTTCATTGTCAAGTTTCATGAAGGTTAGTAATTGGTTTAAGGGGTGTGTCAAAATTTGATGGCTTATGTTGGCTAACTAATAGCAAAAATATGTCATACTTATGATAGACACATCAATTAAAGCACTAATGACCATAAAAGAGAGATCATGATTTCATATATGTTGAACTACATGATCTAGAGAGTGGATTTATTCTCTAAATTGTCACTTAACTCTTATATTTGCTTCTTTTTTCTTTTAGTTAGTTAGCTAATTTTCTAATTCTCTAGCTTAACTTTCACTAGACTTTGGTTTAATTTGATTGAATAACATTTTTAAAATCATCAATTCCCTGCAGATCGATCCATATTCGCCACGTACTACAAGTGTACGCCGTGCGCTTGCGGTAATTTTTAATTTAAATTCGTTCGACGGTTTTCTAAACCGATAGAATTTCCGTCAACGAACAGTATAAAATTGGAAATTTATGTTGAATACATGTGTCACATTTACATTGATTATTTAATTACTATAGACAAAGTTATGAATATGAATCATGACTACAAAATAGTAGTTTTAACTTTTACGGTGGATTTTCAAGAAATATTAGAATCAAAGTACGAAAGCATTTATGATGAGTAAAGGTTGGATGGAAAATAAAAAATTTGATATTTTCTTTGGATATTATCTCTTGTGATAATTAATATTTAATATTGGATTTAAGCATAGATGATAAGAGGTTCGCATCTGTACTTTTAAAACACATACTTACAATTCACAATGACATTAAATACTTATAACTCAAAAACTCGTACTTCTAATGGCTATATTCTTTAAAGAAAAACTTGTAGCTCATGATACAAGATCATATGAATAAATAGGAAAAAAGATTTTTAAACAAATAATTTGTTATAATATATGTAAACTATAAGGGTGAATATGCAAAATGTTACATGGGCATTATTGTAATTTTCATTTTCCATGACATGCCTATAAATAGAGCTCCATTGTATTGTATATTTATATCTGAAATAAAAAAGTGTCTCTCCTCTCTCTTTCTTTAATGGCTTCTTCTCTTCTTATAGTTTATAACACGTTATTAGCACGAAACTCTAAATCAGTATATTAGATTAATTGGTTTGGCATAGTATATTTTATTTTATTTCTTAGATCTGATAGATCTCACTTATTTCATCAGATTTGATATGCACTCTTTCATATAAAGATAACTCTTCTACATTTGATATGATTGATTTTAAATCTCATTGATCTTTCATTATTTTTAATTGATATCCTTTGTTATGAAGGATTTTATATAAAAACTTCTACCAAAATAAATGTTGATTATCAAAATGTCTACATGAAATAGTTTTGATATTTGTAATGTGTATAATTATATATATATTATTACTGATTCAGTAATACGGAGAGGTTTGTAGCTTGTCATACGTGAGGTAGTGCACGATCTTTTTTAGATCCTAATAATACGTTATTCACTTTTTCTAGCCATGAATCAAATAAATATGTATTATATTTATATTCTAATAATACGGAGAGGTTTGAGTTACAGGAGAAGCAAAAAAATTAATTTCCTTTGACACCAATAATGGGAATCTAATCGATGGTATTTATACTTGTCTTGTTCCATTTTTCGTTCATCAATGTATAAAACACGTTTTCCTTTAATGGAAATACGCACTCTTGCTCTTGCTATGAGATTTCAGGTTTCATTCTCGTATTAAGTAAAACAACATTCTGTGATGTCCATATTTTCATTTAGAAATGATTTAGAATTCAAAGCTTTGGACATATATAGAGACAACTATCTGTCATGGATATTGGATGCTAAGGTGCACTTACAAACTCAATGCTTAGAGAATGCTATTAAAAATGGTAATAATATGTTCCAACAAGGCAAAGGATTTGACATTTCTTTTAGGCCGTCACATCGAGGACGATCTTAAAACAAAATATTTAACCGAAAAGGATTCTCTACACTTATGGAACTCCGTAAAGGAGCTTTATGACCAGTGACTACTAGAAGATGGTCACACTTCTATTATTGATTTTTTTGGGAAATTTTGATTTTAAGAGTTTGGAATATATAAAATTCATTTTTTTATATGATTATATCTGCTTTTTTTTTAGAAAGGAATTAACCATGTTCAGATGAGGTATTTCATTATGTTCAGTTTACAAAGTTCTATTAAATTGATTCTTCATTCTTTATAAAAGCTGTGCATATATTATGGACATTATATCCCATTTTTAGCATTTGATTTGAATTATATGATTAATGGTAATAATTACCATACCGATGTAATCTTGTTTTATTTGGTACTTGAAATTCATTGAAGTATAAAAAATGGTTATTTTACTATTTCATCAATGGAATTTAGCAAAACAAGAAACAAAGTTCCATTAGGTTTCTATTTTGTTGTATGGTACAAGTCATGTCACCCCACCTATTAATTTTTTTCTTAATCATATGTTTCAGGGCATATACTCACGTCATTCATATTATTGAGTAATGAAATTGATGCCATGTGAATATGTTTTCTTATTCAGCATTTTTTTTGTTGCCAAATTTTTCTATACTTGGTTAACTTGTAATTTGCTCGTATTTGGTTAATTGGTCACTTCAGTTTTTTTGAGATGTAGATATTACATTTGAAATATTTGAAAAGACAAATTCACTGTAGTGATCAGTTAAGTCATTTTGAAAATAGAATGAATTTCTTTTGAATAAAATTCATTTGACATTTAGTTCTAAGCTTATAATTTAAAGATTATCAGATAAAGGTACTTGAAAATTCATATATCTAACGAATTTTTTTTATCTGCTATAAATAATTTAGAGAAAGCCGATTTTCATTTAAAATCCATATGGATTTAGTATGTTTTTGGATGCTTAGACTTGATATATAAACAAATTAATACTGCCATTAAGTTCTCATAACTTTTACTGCACTATTTTTTTTTCTTTTCACTTTGATTCTGAATGAATATAAAGTATCATGTGTATCTGATTTCATAGCTTTTAGATTTTTGATTTTCATAGTTTCCATCCTTATCTAATTTTTAAATCATGTTTATACGGATCAAAATATGAAAAAATTTGGTATGCATTATAATAGGATGATAGCTTTCCATTGGTTCATTAAGTTCACAGTCTATTTTTTTAATATTGTTAGAGTGGTCAAAAAAAATTGTTTAACTGACGATTTCTTTAAGATCCGAAATCTAATGTTGTTTTAAATTAGATTTCAGCTAAACAACAGTAGATTTCAACCAAACGTGGTGACTTATTTTAATCACAAGTCAGCCATATGATAAGTAACGTCATCAGGTTCTTTGGATATACAATAATTATATCAATGGAAAATATCTTTTATTTATTTATTTTAATAATGGTGTGTTATATCGTTTCCAAAGTGCCCAATGCTTTATTATTTTAATTTCATGTTGACCTACAATTTAGGCTCAAGTTTAGATCTAATATAAAGGGTTGCTTACCTAGTCTTTCCAAAAAAGATATAATATATCAATGTTACACTCCAGAAGTAGTGGTTTTCTCTCTCACATCTATCTTTTATTTAGTGCATCTTATTTTTGTTGTAAATATATCTCTTTTGTTGAACTCTCCAAAAGAGATGCCTATATGTAATTCGTACTATGTATTCTAATATAATATAATTATAAATAATGCCTAAATAGGATAATTGAAATATAATTGAAGAATAAACCTTAACAACTCGAAGTTGTATATATAATTTATTTGAACCAAAAGTTTAACATGGTTTGGATTGAAAACCATTAAGTTATATTTGAATTATTAATTCGAAGGACGATGTTCTTTAGCATATTCAAACAAAAATATGCGGAAAGTCTCAATTATATTATATATCCTCATAGATTCGTACATTTAAGTGGACAAAAATGAACATAAAGTTCGAAGTTTGATAATGGAAATAAACAAGAAGTTATATGAAATATTGCAAGTTTTATGAATTACCAAACTAGAGGCTTTGGTAACTATTACTAAGAAAAGTTTGACTTCGATGTTAAACGAGGAAACACTGACAAATTTTAAGGTTTAGATCTTGAAATTATTATCATTAATAAGTCAAAGGTAACTTGAAATACAATATATTCTATAACTAGAAGTTATAATATATGATATAACTTGAAGTTATTATTGGTAAGTCAAACTTGATGCATATGTATTTTCAAAGACGTTGTGAAAATTAACATGTAATATTTAATGATTCAAATTGACATCCATTGATAAACAAAGAAATTAATAGTTTTGATCTTTATATTAGTTTTTTCTAAAATCACTAACTGAAATGAGAAAGAATACGCAAATCTATAATATACATATAATACATGGACGCACATATATATACCCATATATGCAGATATTTTACTAACAACCTAAAGATTGTTTGACTAAATAGATACGAGCTCATCTTATAGATTATGCATAGATATCATTCAATGATTTAAAAATTAATCGACATAAATGTTGCACAACCTAATGTCATGTATGTATTCAAATGATGTAACGACCCGTAATTTTCGATAATTAAAATATTGAATTCAATAAGATTTTGTAATTTAATATTGGAAGAAATTAAAATTTGTGGTTTATTAATAAGAAATAACTAGAATGTAATGTTAAAAATGTTAATTTAAGACAATTGATAACTACTTTAATGTATGTCTAATTAATGGCAATGATTGTAAAGCTAAAATTGGTTATAGGTTGTAAATAAAGAAACAAAGAATGACTGCCAACTCTCCAGAATTGAAAGATGATAGAAGAAAAGTCCCTCCTAAAAAAGTTGTGAAAATTAGGTCCCTATTTTTAGTTTTTGGCTAATTTATGCCACTTTTGCCATTGATTTCAATGTTGGGCTGATTTTTTGGAAGGGGATAGTTTGGTAAAAAAATAACAAAACAGAGACTTAATTTACATGAGTTTATGAGTAGGGACTTTCTCTGCATGGGCTTTGAGAATAGGGACCTTTGGTCCAAAACCCCTTTTGTTATATCATGATATAATTAATTAAGTAATTAATTTAAAGTATATTAAATAGAAGACCCTTAAATGAAATGTTATGTGATAGTAACTACAATGTGTTGTAATCATGAAAATTTTATCACGTTTAAAAATCATGTATTGTTTTAAATGTTCCTAGTCAAAATGTTCAAAAAAGTATATCGACTTATCCATTGAGAATAGAGTACATAAATGCGCTCTAAATGTTGGGTAGTGTATTACATATGGATATTGGGTACACCAAGGGGTAACGTACTGATAGTTATTGGATAACTATGGAATGATTCACCAAGAAGTTTCTTTGTTGGTTAAGATAACTAAGGTCAAACAAGCACTCTTGAAGTTTCATGTTACATAGTTCCCTCGACTAGGGAATATTGTGGAACTTCAATGTGGAAACTCCACTTTAACTATAGTTGAATCATGGCATGGAGATCCATCGAGTGACTATATTTGGATCAGAGCTGAAGCATTAGAAGTGATACACTGTTTAATATAGAATTCATCTCCTTGGTTATATGAGATTAGTATTATGACCAATTGTAGTAAACTCAAAGTCAAAGTCTTTGGCTAGAGCAGTACGGTCAGTAATAATTGTTATTACTGAACTAAGAGTTTTTTTGGACTAATCAAGTTGAATATGGACGATATTGGAATTTTAAAATAAACCAAATTCCATAAGTCCAAAAGTGATATCACTATAGCAAAATAACCTTTTTACTACGGGCAGAACCCGTTGTAAGAGGTGTTTCGCAACGGACCAAATCTCGTCTTATTATCCCCCGTTGTGAAAGATTTAGAATCTTTTACAATAGTCCTAAACCGTTGTAAATATGTTTTGATTTCTTTGAAAAACATGGTATTACAAGTAAAAGTAACCGTTGTAGTAGAACATTTTACAACTGATTCTGTCCGTTGTAATAGCTCTCAACTACAACACCTAATGGTCGTTGTAATATATTCCATTTAAAACATCTATGGCCTGTTGTTCTTTTATTTTTTGCAACTATTTTGGCCCGTTGCAATATAAATGCAAAATAAATAAAAATAAACAGAAACTTCCATTCAATAGACCTGTAGCAATATTTAATAATTGATAAATATTATCATAAAAGAAACAAAAGCACACATACTATAAAGTCACCTTCATAAAGTTCCAACACATGTCAAGAAGAGTTGGTAAGTTTTTACATTCACAAAGGTCTAGCACCAAACAACTAGTTATAAAATACATATCAAGCTCCAAGTACTAACACACAACCCATAAAACCAAAATGCACATACATGCTACACCAAGGAGACAAAATCTTTGGGCCACGCGACAGATGATCCAACAACCTCTTTAATAGTGGACATCTCTGAATTTGGTCTAAATAAAAAAGCTTCTGGTTCCACTGCTACATTCACCCATACCTTCCATGCATCAGATCCAAGCTTAATGAAGTGGACTAAAGAATTAGGATCAATGCTTGCTATGGTTGCTTCTGCAACTACATTCTTCTGCCAACTCCATAACTTGCTCTTTCTGTTAACCAAATTTTCGGAAGTATCCTGATTTTGCCTATCATTATGCAAATTGTTACTATGACGGTGTGACTGCAAGCAAACAAAAAACAGTTAGCACTTGTATACGTAATGAATCATGCGTAAAGTTATTCATTCACTGCAATACAATGCACAATAATACAAAAAACAAAGTGTACAGAGCAATGCAATGCGATGCTTATATTTTAACTCACAACAATGTACAGCAATGCAATGCACACTTTAACTCACAACAATGCAATGCACAACTTTAACTTGTTCTCAAACAAAGTGTGCATTTTTAAAGTTGAAGTTATTAGTAAGAATCTCCTTAATACACAGTACAGTTTGGGGTTTTTTTTTTCTTTCTAATGTGTTGCTGCTGCTCTATAGTAGCAACCCACTGGGGCTTTCTCTCTTTTTTTTTAAGATAACACATGACTAAACATATAGCCATTCAAGGACAAGAAGGCTACAAATTAATGCATACGACTTGGTGGAAAAAATGCTAAAACATGCAGAAGAAAATATCAAAGCAAAGAACAAGTCTCCTTGAATATTACAGATTTACTTTAAACGTAGAACAAAACTAAACACAAGGAATCATGCCACATAATTCCTAATTCTTTCAGTTTTGATGTCTTAAAAGATGAATAAAATAAGTATATTGTTATTTTCATCAGATATTAACTTGATTTGAAAGTAGTTTTTAATGTCTTTAACATACTTATGATCTTCTGTTTCAATTATTATTTTCAGACTTATTGCATGCATCACATATATAAACTTGTGAAGTCACTGTTGGGTAGAGTTAGGTCATATAATGTATGTACAATATTTGCAAAAGTCGAGGCCAGATAACATAAGGATACTAAAACTTAATCCATATACATTGAGTTTACTGGAAACATTGTTGGATAGAAGATGTCATTCACATCAAGTTTCAGGCTTGAGTTGGATTTCAAGCATAAATAAGATTTCGGGCCCGTGGCAGGTGATGGCGGCCATATCAGAGGATTCTGTTAATCAGCTGATGCCCTCAACTTCTTAGATTTTGTTATTAATATCATTACCTTCTCAAGCAAATTGTCTTTTTTACTCTGATGAAGACAACAAAGGTCTCTGTTCATATTTTGTAGATTATTAAGAAAAATAATTTAACCATTTTGCTTAAATCTACTCGATTCTTGCTAATTTTTTCCTTTTAGATTTTTCCTTTGAAATAAAGTTAAAAGAATACATGGTATTTGATAAAAAATAAGTTATAATGATTTTCGAAATGTTAAATTTAAAATAATAATTATTGGAGCTATCAAAAACTGTGTATTTCATATTATAATGTGTGGTAGGAAAATCATTCAATTACTTGCTTTAAGCAAAGTGGAGTGGATAAACCATCAATTTGTTAAAACCTAAAAAATTTGGGTGAAACAAATGTAGTTTAAAAAGGTCCATAATATGTAGTAACTAATGATTTGGTGGGGTAGAAAATGCTTTAAATTTTTACAGTTTTATCTATAAAAGTTTCGATCTTGTCTAACTAAAAATAAGAATCCTTTACTTGCTAATAGTTAGAAAATTTAAGCATAGTGCTTATCACTATGTTGTAAGCTTTTATTCAACTTTATGGATTAAGTTTTTGTATGACAGTTATCAATTACATACAATGCATCTAAAGTTTGGAAACAATGAGTGAGTTTTGTTGCATTTGTTTTAATAAGGTTTATTGTTTATTTGAAATGAATTCCCTATACATGAAAATTACAAATGATGACACCAACATAGAAAATAATAAAAGTAACAGAAAATAGTGGTTTAGGAAAAATGAAAATATGTAGTGCTCAAGGGCGAATCTATTAGAACTGGTTGGGATTCAGTTTGATCACCTCAAATTTTCAGATTTTGTTAGTAAATCCATCAACCTTCTCAAGCAGGGTATCAGCACTGGGTTTCCTTTTTCGTTTATCATTTATTCTGTTTCCCTCATTTATTTCTTCTTTTCTTCACTCAAACGTATAAAAATGAAAACAAAAAAGGTCTATGCTTATATTTTGCAATTTATCCAAAAAAATAATAGTATAATTTTTGAATTTTTTTATTATCTTACTATTTTAATAAAATAACATTTTTCTTCCTTTATAGCAAAAGTCTGAATTAATGTTGAAAGAATACATGGAATTTAATGACAATTAACATGTAGTTGTGGTTACGGAAATAGTAGCGCTTTGCGGAAGCTTTTATCAACGGATCTTTGTCACCAAAATCACAAAGAGATAACTTGGATTGAAAACAAGACGGAATTGAAATCAAAATGCAATAACACAAGATATTTCACCCAACCATCCACTTTATTGATTCATTCAAATTTTGTTTACAATTAATAGAACAAAGCTAAAATAAACAAAATACCATTGAATCAATAACCAAATTGAAAAAGGGAGCAAATATCTATATGGCTAAAATTGTTGGAGAAGAAGAACAAAGATGGAGAAGAGAAAATTAGCAAATAGATTTTCCACCACACTTTTACACTCTCTTCTAGTTTCTATTATATAATCAATTCCTTAATGCCCAAATTAGCATTAGATGATAAAAAATAATTTGATTAGTCAATTAGAGAAAGAATAAACATACTCAAATATGTCTATTAATTAGGGGAAACAAAATCTTCTCTTTCTTTCTTTTGCAAATTTATTTCCCTCTATTTGTGATTTTGTATCGCCAAAATTTAACGCTCCACCTCGATGCAAAATTACATATCTCCAACATATCAAGCATGTCATATCTAGATTTATCACAAATCCTCATATCTCAACCATACCAAATTACAAACCTCTACCACCGCCTATAAGTGATGCATCTCCCACATGAGGTGCACCGCACAAATCGGTCTCAAAAATGTTTGTAATACACAAAGATCTCCGTCTTGTCTTTGTGGATTTTACAATTCGACATCCGTCTATCACTCGATATGAGCTCATTACCTGATCACTATCGATCTCTCGAGCATCATCAACATGAAGACCTCTGTTTAAAATATAATTCTCAATGCTAGAATCATAAGCAGTGACCACATTAACCTCTCCACCTTATTGTGGACTAGGTCCTTCAACCGTCACTCGCTTTCCACTGTCGACTACAGAACCAACCTAACTATAAAGGTGTCCTTCTTCCAATACTCCTTTCATCCTTACACGACCACCTTTCTTCACTCTCAAAACTCCACCTTGAGTCTCATAAGTGCAACCACGACGATTCAACTGACCGAGAGAAATAAGATTATGCGAACAAGTGGGTACATGCCTCACTTCAGAGACTTCTCTAACCACACTGTCATGGATACGAAACCGGATAGATCCAATACCATAAATCGGTAGCTCTTCTCCATTGGATGTCCTAATCATGCTGACACTCTTCTCATAAGAAGAAAAACAATTCACATCTCTACAAATGTGAAAACTGGCTCCTGAATCCATCTTCCAAGGCTTATTTTCACTAAAGAGGACATCATAAGAACCATCACTATCGGTACCTTCAGCAAAACCTGCATGTGCATCACTACTAGTATCACCATGCGCAGCCTTTTTCTAATCTCTTTTATAAGCATAACACTTGATGCGTATGCGACCTTTCTTATTACAATAATAACAAGTGATAACACCTTTAACATTACCATCCTTCTTCCTCTAAATTGTATCTTTTTTTGAGTCCCTTGCCACCATAGCCTCACTTTGAATTGATTTCATACCTTACCTTTTTCTTCTAAGCTCCGCATTCAAAAGACAACTTTGAATAGTTTCCAGAGAGAAAATTCCATTAGCATTGGAATTACTCAATGAAACAACCATAGTTTCCCAACTCTTTGAAAGCGAACTCATTAATAAAAGAGCATGTAACTCATCATCAAAATTGACCTTCATATTTGCCAATTGATTTATTACATCTTGAAATTCATTCAAATGCTCTACAACAGACTTCTCTTCATCTAATCTCAGTTGTACCAACTTTCAAACTAGAATATCCTTACTAGTAGCACTCTTTGACTCATACAAAAATATCAATTTGTCCCACAAAGCCTTCGTGGATTCATAACTAGCCACATGATGGAAAACTGAATCTTCAAGATACCGACGAATCAAAGCAATCGCCCTCTTATCCATCTTCTTCCATTTTCCCTCATCTACATCAGAGGGCTTCTTTCCATCTCCATCAATCGGATCATGAAGATCATTGAGGTATAGAACATCCTCCATCTTAGGCTTCCAAATACCCCAATTTTTCCCATTCAAAATAACCATCTTCAAAAACGAAATCATATCTGACATCTTTTTCAAACCAAAATTACTCTAAGCTTTGCAATGATTTATGCTCTGGTACCAAACTGTTATGGAAATAGTAGCGCTTTGTGGAAGTTTTTATCAACGGATCTTTGTCACTCAAATCACAAAGAGATAACTTGGATTTAAAACATGACGGAATTGAAATCAAAACGCAATAACACAAGATATTTCACCCAACCACTCACTTTATTGACTCACCAAAATTTTGTTTACAATTAATAGAACAAGGCTAAAATAAACAAAATATCATTGAACTAAATTGAGAATGAGAGCAAATATCTATATGGCTAAAATTGTTGGAGAAGAAGAACAAAAATGGAGAAGAGAAAATTAGCAAATAGATTTTCCACCACACTTTTACACTCTCTTCTAATCTCTATTTATATAACAAATTACTTAATGCCCAAGTTAACATTAGATGGCAAAAAATAATATGATTGGTCAATTAGTGAGAGAAATAAACATACTCAAATATGCCTATTAATTAGGGGAAACAAAATCTTCTATATCTTACTTTTGCATATTATTTCCCTCTATTTGTCATTTTGTATCACCAAAATTTAACACTCCACCTTGATGCAAAATCACACATCTCCAACATCAATTATGTCATATTTAGATCTATCACAAATCCCGATATCTCAACCATACGAAATTACAAACCTCTAACACCGCCTATAAGTGATGCATCTCCCACATGAGGTGCACCGCACAAATCGGTCTAAAAAATATTTGTAATACACAAAGATCTCCGTCTTGTCTTTGTGGATTTTGCAATTCGACACTCATCTATCACTCGATTTAAGCTCATTACCTGATCACTATCGATCCCTTGAGCATCATCAACATGAAGACATCTGTTTAAAATATGATCCTCAATGCTAGAATCATAAGCGGTGACCACATTAACCTCTTCACCTTGCTGTGGACTAGGTCCTTCAACCGTCACTCGCTTTCCATTGTCGACTATAGAACCAACCAAGCTATAAAGGTTTCCTTCCAATACTCCTTTCATCCTTACACGACCACCTTTCTTCACTCTCAAAACTCCACCTTGAGTCTCATGAGTGCAACCACGGCGATCCAACTGACCGAGAGAAATAAGATTATGCAAACAAGTGGGTACATGTCTCACTCCAGAGACTTCTCTAATCACACCGTCATGCATACGAAACCGAAAAGATCCAATACCACAAATCGATAGCTTTTCTCCATTGGATGTCCTAATCATGCTGACACTCTTCTCATAAGAAGAAAAACAATTCACATCTCTACAAATGTGAAAACTGGCTTCCGAATCCATCTTTCAAGGCTTATTTTCACTAAAGAGAACATCACAAGAACCATCACTATCGGTACCTTCAGCAAAACCTGCATGTGCATCACTACTAGTATCATCATGCGCAGCCTTTTCTAATCTCTTTTATAAGCATAACACTTGCTGCGTATGCGACCTTTCTTATATTACAATAATGACAAGTAATAACACTTTTACCATTATCATCCTTCTTCTTCCAAATTGTATCTTTCTTCGAGACCTTTGACACCATAGCCTCACTTTGAATTGATTTCATATCTTACCTTTTTCTTCTAAGCTCCTCATTCAAAAGACTACTTCAAACAGTTTTCAGAGAGATAGTTCCATTAGCATTGGAATTACTCAATGAAACAACCAAAGTTTCCCAACTTTCTGAAAGCGATGTAACTCATCATCAAAATTGACTTTCATATTTGCCAATTGATTTATTACATCTTGAAATTCATTCAAATGCTCTGCAACGGACTTCTCTTCATCTAATCTCAGTTGTACCAACTTTCAAACTAGAAAACCTTACTAGTAGCACTCTTTGACTCATACAAAGATACCAACTTGTCCCAGAAAGCCTTCGCGGATTCATAACTAGCCACATGATGGAAAACTGAATCATCAAGATACTGGTGAGTCAAAGCAATCGCCTTCTTATCCATCTTCTTCCATTTTTCCTCATCTACATCAGAGGGCTTCTTTCCATCTCAATTAATCGGATTATGATCATTGAGGTATATAACATCCTCCATCTTAGGCTTCCAAATACCCAAATTTTTCCCATCCAAAATAACCATCTTCGAAAACGAAATTATATCCGACATCAATAATTTTTCAAACAAAAATTACTCTAAGTTTTGCGATGATCTATGCTCTAATACCAAACTGTTATGGAAACAGTAGCGCTTTGTGGAAGCTTTTATCAACGGATCTTTGTCACCCAAATCACAAAGAGATAACTTGGATTGAAAACAAGACGGAATTGAAATCAAAACGTTATAACACAAGATATTCCACCCAACCACCCACTTCATTGATTCACAAATATTTTATTTACAATTAATAAAACAAGGCTAAAATAAAAAAAATACCATTGAATCAATAACCAAAATTGAGAAAGGGAGCAAATATCTATATGGCTAAAATTGTTGGATAAGAAGAACAAAAATGGAGAAGAGAAAATTAGCAAATAGATTTTCTACCATACTTTTACACTCTCTTCTACTCTCTATTTATATAATAAATTACTTAATGCTCAAGTTAACATTAGATAGCAAAAAATAATTTGGTTAGCCAATTAGAGAGAGAAATAAACATACTCAAATATGCCTATTAATTAGAGGAAACAAAATCTTCCCTTTCTTGCTTTTGCATATTTATTTCCCTCTATTTGCGATTTTGTATCACCAAAATTTAACACTCCGCCTTTATGCAAAATCACATATCTTCAACATATCAAGCATGTCATATCTAGATCTATCACAAATCCTCATATCTCAACCATACCAAATTACAAACCTCTACCACCGCCTATAAGCGATGCATCTCCCACATGAGGTGCACCGCACAAATCGATCTAAAAAATGTTTGTAATACCACAAAGATCTTCGTCTTGTCTTTGTGAATTTTGCAATTCGACGCCCGTCTATCACTAGATCTGAGCTCATTACCTGATCACTATCGATCCCTCGAGCAACATCAACATGAAGACCCATGTCTAAAATATGATCCTCAATGCTAAAATCATAAGCAGTGACCAACCTCTCCATCTTATTGTGGACTAGGTCCTTCAACCGTCACTCGCTTTCCATTGTCGACTACAGAACCAACCAAGCTATAATGGTTTCCATCTTCCAATACTCCTTTCATCCTTACATGACCACCTTTCTTCATTCTCAAAACTCCACGTTGAGTCTCATAAGTGCAACCACGACGATCCAACTGACCGAGAGAAATAAGATTATGCAAACAAGTGGGTACATGTCTCACTCCAAAGACTTCTCTAACCACACCGTCATGCATACGAAACCGAATAGATCCAATACCACAAATTGGTAGCTCTTCTACATTGGCCGTCCTAGTCATACTGACACTCTTCTCATAAGAAGAAAAACAATTCACATCTCTACAAATGTGAAAACTGGCTCCCGAATTCATCTTCCAAGGCTTATTTTCACTAAAGAAGACATCACAAGAAGCATCATTATCGGTACCTTCAGCAAAACCTGCATGTGCATCACTACTAGTATCACCATGCACAACCTTTTTCTGATCTCCTTTATAAGCATAACACTTGTTGTGTATGTGACCTTTCTTAGTACAATAATGACAAGTGAACATTTTTACCATTAGCGTCCTTCCAAATTGTATCTTTCCTTGAGTCCCTTGCCACCATAGCCTCACTTTGAATTGATTTCATACCTTACCCTTTTCTTCTAAGCTCCTCATTCAAAAGACTGCTTCGAACAGTTTCCAGAGAGATAGTTCCATTAGGATTTACTCAATGAAACAATCAAAGTATCCCAACTCTCTGAAAGCGAACTCATTAATAAAAGAACATATAACTCATCATCAAAATTGACCTTCATATTTGCCAATTGATTTATTACATCTTGAAATTCAATCAAATGCTCTACAACAGACTTCTTTTCATCTAATCTCAATTGTACCAACTTTCGAACCAGAAAAGCATTACTAGTAGCACTCTTTGACTCATACAAAGATACCAACTTGCCCCACAAAGCCTTCGCGGATTCACAACTAGACACATGATGGAAAACTGAATCATCAAGATACCGGCGAATCAAAACAATCGCCTTCTTATCCATCTTCTTCTATTTTCTCTCATCTACATCAAAGGGCTTCTTTTCGTCTCCATCAATTGGATCATGAAGATCATTGAGGTATAGAACATCCTCCATTTTAGGCTTCCAAATACCCCAATTTTTCCTATCCAAAATAACCATCTTCGAAAACGAAACATATCTGACATCAATAATTTTTCAAACCAAAATTACTCTAAGCTTTGCGATGATCTATGCTCTGATACCAAACTATTATGGAAATAGTAGCACTTTGCGGAAGCTTTTATCAACGGATTTTTGTCACCTAAATCACAAAGAGATAACTTGGCTTGAAAACAAGACGGAATAGAAATCAAAACGCAATAACACAAGATATTCTATCCAATCACTCACTTTATTGATTCACCAAAATTTTGTTTACAATTAATAGAACAAAGCTAAAATAAACAAAATACAATTGAATCAATAACCAAATTGAGAAAGTGAGTAAATATCTATATGGCTAAAATTGTTGGAGAAGAAGAACAAATATGGAAAAGAGAAAATTAGCAAATAGATTTTCCACCACACTTTTACACTCTCTTCTAGTCTCTATTTATATAATCAATTACTTAATGCCCAAGTTAACATTAGATGGCAAAAAATAATTTGATTATCCAATTAGAGAGAGAAATAAATATACTCAAATATGCCTATTAATTAGGGAAAACAAAATCTTCTCTTTCTTTCTTTTGCATACTTATTTCCCTCTATTTGTGATTTTGTATCACCAAAATTTAATAGTGGTTTTTAATGGTTTAGGAATAATGATACAATGCGACTACAAAAAATGATATCATGACAATAATGTTAAATTAGAAAAATACGATATAAAATTAAATAAAATATAACTCTAATTACGATAGTCAAGCTTCTTCTTTGATTTACAAACCCTCTCAAGCTGATTTGTTAATTCTCCCATGATGGTACTCATAAATGAATATATGTGTGAGCTTTAATTCCTTTTATTATTATTTGACTCACCGTATAAGCATTCATTTTTTAATAATAAGTATACAGGCATTTATCGTATAAAAATATCAACCGTTGAACGTTTTGGTGTCGGCCATATCAAAGGATTCTGTTAATCAGCTGATTTCAAGCATAAATAAGTTTCAAACATATATCTAGGTTTCAAATATATTAACTTTTGAATATATGTTAGTTTCGAAAATATATGGGAGTTGTGAATATACCAGCTTCGTATATAGATTTTTGTTTAGAGTATGTATTAATTTTCAAATAAATAAAGTTTCATATATGTGTGTGTGTATACACACACACTGACGAGTCTCAAATGAATATATATAGTTTTGAATATATACATAAGTTAATGAACGAAAAAGCTTTGAATATATATGGTTTCGTATATACAGGTTTTATATGTAAATTAGTTTCGAATATATAGATTCCAAAATTAAAGGTTTTGAATAATAGATCTCAAATATATATACTTTCAAGTTTCGAATACATATGGGTTTAAAAAATGTACAGTTTCGTATATATAAACAAGATTATTTTTTTGACTTCAAAAGTATGATTCAAAATCACAAGCACTTCTCAAATTTTAATTTAATCAGAACTCGGTTTTTTCTTTTCAACCCAAAAACATTATACTACTACTAAGACTGTTAATTCAAAATCACAAGTAATCTCATTCTAAAAGAAAAGTTTTGGTATATGACCTAATCGATTTGGGGCGTCAAACTACCAGATACGGAAGAAGGTAGATTGTCGGTTTGAGTTAGGTGTTGGTATGATTATAAATATCATAAAATAGCATACCTCACTTCTCTAACGGTCCAATACAAATGCAAATGATGCAAACAGGCAGTGCAAGCAACTATGCAAACAGGCAGTGCAAACAATTTGCAGTGCAGTGCAATGCCTTCAACTAAACTTACTATGTACGAGTATAAAAGACCAAGAGCAGCATTTGTTCTAACCTGAGGCGTATGAGCACAAGGAGTCTCCCTATCAGCCACATTATCACTTTCCTTTCCATTCAGTCTCTGTAAAAAGTACAAGACATGCACTTAGTAATTCATAAGCAGATTAGTACAAGACATGCACTTATATTCACGCAAAATCAAGTAATCAAACAATAGCCAATTAAATATAAACTTACCGTCATCAACAGATTAGTCATCTCTTCGAGTCTAGCCTCCAAACGAGATACTTGATTTTCCAATGCACTCACCTTTCTTGAATTACTTGAATAAATAGCAAGTTGAGATGGCAACACCAAAGCCTAATCCTCTCACTCTTCCTTTATGCTCGTTGCCAAAAAGCATTGACACTCCATCTCCAAATACAAATGTTCCTTGTGAGTTCTAAGCATTATTATTGTGCTCTTTTATCTTGGTCTACAAATTAAAATAGATCCAATATTAAGAAAAGAAAAAAATACTACATATATAACCATTTAGAGACAAATAATTTGCATAATAATTCTGACTACTTATTAGTTTGCACAATAATTCTAACACATAGTAATATAATACATTTTTGGTAATCTAATACACAATCATCTAACGTAGCAGTCTAACCAAAATTAACCACTACGGTAATAAAAAACCTTACAATGCAATCGGCAAAGACAGAATTCGACGTGTGCTCTGACCCACAGCTCGTCTCTGCTAACATCTGATAGCGCTCTTTCTTTTTTCTGCAAATAATAATAATAATAACCAAATAAAAAAAATATAATCAATGTAAACAGAAATGCATTTCTTACCAAATCTTCAGCTAATCTTGCGTAACCCTTCCTACTCATTGTATGTGGAATTTTATTCTTCTATCTCAGTTTTTTGAATTTTTTGCTAGTTTCCTACATAGGAGAAGTACATTAATAAACTATAATTTACCTTTTAATTTATAATGAATAAAATACAATTTATTACCATAAATTTCTCAGACAGTTTTTCTTTTACAAAATCATTCCATTCTCGAATATTTTCTACATTGTCTGGTCTGAGCATGGCTAATCGAGAGGAAGAGTCGGGACAAGTAGATGCTACCTTAATAGCGGAAACCAATTTTGACTTTGATTCTCTCCATCGTATTCCCACCATCTTAAGCAACAAATACTTGTATGCTTCATCCACCATAAATCTTGACTACAAAAAGTGTACAAAACGGCAGTTATACAAAGTGCAGAGGACAAACTTATGCAGTGTAACATAGACACAATAAAAGTGACATAAATGCCTACCAAGTAGTCTTATTTGGATAAGGTAAATTTATCTAGCAGTATGTATTTCCAAAGGTTAAATTTAAAAGTGAAATCGTCAACAACTACCATCTAGCCAAATAAATTTCAACATGTCAAAATAAATGAAGAATAATTTAACTACATGTAAAGGAAAAATAATGGGTGGTTTATATATTTCATTGTTTGAGCAGTACAACCACCATCATGATGCAACAGATATAGCGTATGTTAACATAACACTAAGCTGATCTTAAATCTCCAAACAGCCAGTAGATGTTGATTTGAACTTCACTATATGCTATGCACAATGCTTAACTAATAAGTATTATCTGAATCATACATTCTGCTAAATGATGTACCCGGTGGAAAATTGAACAATAAATATGGAAAGAAGTTTTCTTTATTCCATTGCTGCATATTGCAGCAGTCTGCTACACCACAGCAGCCTTATATTGTGTCACAGTAGCACGGCGATGCTGCACGGCAGCAACACATTGCGGCCTTGTAGGCAACACACATTTTTTTCATTTTTTATTTTTAGTTTCTTCCAAGTGCTGCTGCAGTTTGGCACTGTTGCCTTACAGACAGTACAAAATCTTTTTTCCCATCTTTGCTGCTGCTCTATAGCAGCCTGGCAAAACATTTTTTTTGTTTTGTTTTAAATTAATCAATCACTATCAAAACGTACACAAACTATAGGATAATGTTATGCACAGTTGAATTATGTTTGAACTAGCAATGCTTATGCATAGTTGAATTATGCTTATGCGCAGTTGAATTAATTAACACAGAAGTTTGAACTAGCAATGCTTATGCACAGTTGAATTATGTTTATGCCCAAGCAACTATGCATAGTATGGAATCAAATGAATGCTTCAGGTACTAATCTAATTCACTTGATTTGATGTCCATTCGTAATATTACATTTGTCTACCAATATTTCAAACTAAAATAAGATTATGATATGATAAAATTTGAATTTTCTATATATTAATTTCGCATAAATTATTTTTTTACATTTTTCTGTAGAATACCATATATGTTTGTTAATATTGATCAATGAGCACATAGCTCGATGTTTTATTAAGCTGCAATTATTGTCTTTCTCAATAGTTAATTTAGTTAGGTTTGTACTAAGTCAAGCCCATGTTTCAGATATGCAACATTCACTATCCAATGTATTTGGTATTTTAGGATTTCAAATGCTTCATATTGACTGAAGCTTTTCTTCCTTTAAAATTTCACAACTTAGGAACAACATACCCACCACTGGGATTGTGTGCAACTGTCAATGATGACTAATCGGAAGTCCTTAACGAGGTTAAAATCTTGATTGTTTATTTATGGTTTAATATTTACTAAAGCCATGTGAAACATCTTTAGTAGTATAATGAAATAGCGCATAAAAGTTAAAAGGACACTAGTTCAACAAATGTTGCTTAAATCCATGGATTAAAAAGTGATCTAATTTATTATCTAGGAGGAAAAAGGAGGATCAAATTATATATTGATGATTTATTTTTAAAAAAAATTCAAACCACCTTTCTTTGCTTAAGTGATATTTATTCTATAGATGAGACATTATTCCATGGATTAAAACTTGCTGACCAGACCCTACAGCAACTAAATGAAACCCTACAGCAAATTGAACTTAACCTCACAAAATTATTAAAATAGAAGACAAATACATAATAAACATAGCCAGAAATCAGCCAAAACTACATCAAATCCAGAAGCGATCAAATCATTTAGCTTGAATATTGTACGATAAGATAAATTTGCAGTATAGAAAATAAATTAGATAAAATTAATACATGCACCTATACACAAACCTGAATTTGGAGTTCGCCTTGGAGTTCGTTCACGAGTTCGCCTTGGAGTTTGTCGACGAGTTTGCCTTGGAGTTCGTCAATGAGTTCGTCTACGATTTCGCCTTGGAATTCGCTGCATCGTGTTTGGATTTTGTGTGCCCTAGTTTGGATTTGGAAGAGAACGTATTGGTTATGAAAAAGGAGAAGGGAAAGTACGTTAAGCGAGACAAGTGAAATTTTGGTTAACGGGCTGTTAAATATTGTCTAGCAGCAACGATAAAAAATATTGTCTAGCAGCAGTTCAATAATTACAAGATTCAAAAGCTAATTAAATAACTTTATTTTACCTTGAACTGAGAAGAGTGGTGGTTATGGAGCATGTGACTTTTAATGATTCTACCATACAAATTACAAGTTTTGCATATGTTTTACAATTTAAGATCGGACTTAACTTTCCATGTATACATTACACGTTCTGAAAAAAAACATGATATTATATTGTACAACGAGCCAAAAACAATTGTAATATGATCATATTACAATGGACCCAAAATAGTTGTAATGTGACTATATTACAACGGTCAAAACTGAAAGAGGCTATGCGGTAGGATCGTACAATATGGAATAGTGGAATGGTCTAGGTAGATAGTAATAAGCAGTAAGTAAAGTAGACACCAAGACTTTATACTGGTTCGGACCTCTTGTCCTACGTCCAGTCCCTAAGCTCCTCTTAGGAATTCAACTAACCAACAACTCTCACTTAACCCGGAGGAATAGGTTTACAACTTACCCGAACAACCGAACGGGATTTCTTGCCTCAACTACCGAAGAGGACTTCAACTAGATACAAAGAGTATTTCTGACTTGTTGTGTTCTTGATAACACTAATGAGTCTAATTGAGTACAACTTTTCTATAATCTTATCCTCAAGAATATGAAATGTGTTTGTGAAGATTTAGGAAATGTGAATTGCTATGAATCAAAAGAATGTTATAGACAAAACAGGGATTCAAGCAAATGATTTGTGATTGCTTTGAAAACTTTAGAAATCTGAAAATTTGATCAAGAAAAATAGAGAGATTAAAGCATATCTAAATTGGTGATTTGCAAATGATAGAAACATGTATTTATAGGTATAGAAGAGGTGTATCTATTTGCAAAAGATTCAGGCAAGAGATGCATCCATTACCATTGGAGAATGGTTGCAACTCTTAGGAAGAAGAAGGTGTCTTTTCAGTGAAAATTCGCAGGTTCAAATTCAGTCGATTGAGCAGGGATTTCAGTCGACTGAAAATATGAAGTAAAATTTTCAGGAACAAATTCAGTCGACTAAGCAGGAACTTCAGTCGACTGGAACTGTGCATGTTTGTGTATGTGTCACAGGTTCAGTCGACTGGTCATCCCTGTTCAGTCGACTGAACTACTAAATGTGCACAGTGAATGTTTATTAAAAAATGAAGTTTATAAAATGTGTTCTAGTGTTTGTGCAAGCCTCTTAAGGATAGATTTTAACAATAAATCTAAACTAAGACCTATATAAAAATCATACTTATGTTTATCATTGGTCTTCATCGTTCTTCCTTTAGCTTTGCACATATCTCTTCCTTTTTGTTGAAGCACATTGTCATTAATCAAAATCTTAGCGTATCAACATTCTCCCCCTTTTTGATTGATGACAATACCTATGTTTGTAGAGATGTAATTATCTTTCCTCCCCCTGAATATATGCACTATCTTTCCTACAAAACAAAGTTAGTTACATAGATTTCTCCCCCTTTGTCATCGACAAAAAGGAAGTAATAATATATAGAAGTATATAATTTGCAAGTAACAGAGCAACCATATGCAAATATAACCACAGAGCGAATAATACAAACCATAGAGTATCACAAATAAAAGAAGGCTATTTATTCAAGCCTTTGCAGAAATTGTTAGAAATTAATAAAGAGTTCCGGAAACCAAACCATCAAAAAATGTTCAAGGTTCCCTGTCCCAATCATAAGAGCCTTCTCGTTCTGAGTATCTGTAATTGCTCATATCTCCTTTGCCAATGATATAGCCTTTTGAATTGTCTCTGAAGGTAACCGAGCCACCATCAAAGTATGTGATGTTTGTAAGCATATCTTTGTCGCCGGTCATGTGTTTTGAGCAACCACTGTCTAGTATCCATTTCTTCTTTTTGAGTGGGACCTGAAAATAAATACAATATTGGTACCCACCTTTCAATAGGGTCCTAAAAGTTAGAACTTAGGAAACCAAACCCAATTTGGTTCAGTATCCTTTTTATAAATATAATTTTTATTATTATGAACACTATCCATAAATGTTTTAATATATTTATTCCTAATTAAAATATTGTTAGTCTTTGGAACCCAAATTTTAACTATCTTAGTTTCTTCTTTTGTTCTAATAGGTTCTCTTAATAACATTTGTTGTTTTGAATCAATATTTCTCTTAAAATTTGTATTTTTCTTTTTAGAAATTTTTGACTCCTTTTTATATCCTAATCCATGTTTATTTGAGGAGGATTGAGAATTTTCTAAAATCTTAGATAAATTTTCTCTTCCTTTGTTAAAATTAGAGACATTTTTAGTGATGTTATCTAATCTAGCTTGAAGACTATTATTTTCTAACTCAACTTGTCTAATCTTAGTTTTTAACTCATGATTTTCAGAAACAATTATATCATTCTTTGTCTTTTGAGTTTCAATTTCTTAACTTAAAAGTAATAATTGAGTTTCCGAATTTGAAAGAGACTCTTGAACTTTTTCAAGTTCTTCTTCTAGAATCTTCTTTTCATCTTTTAACATATCTCTTTCAAATTCAGCTTTGTTTTGATTTTCACGAGTTTCCTTTTAAGAGTTTTTATTGTGCTCAAAAGTTCAGTGTTTACATCAATTAAATCATCATAAGATAAATCACTAACCTCAGATTCTTGAGCCGTGAAGCACACATTTGCTTGTTCATTGTTGCTATCACTATCACTATCTGATGAATCTGAATAAGAATCGTCCCATGTGATAGAAAAAGCCTTCTTTTTACATTTGTCTTTCTTATTCTTGTTGTTGAAGTTTTTCTGATTCTCCTTCTTTAGCTCCGGACAGTCTTTTATCATATGACCTTTCTTGTGACAATTAAAACATTCCATATTTGAGGATGAAGGTTTGTTCAAGAAATTCTTTTTGAAACCGTTTTCATTTCCTTTTCTATATTTTAAGAATTTCTTGAAACTTTTGGCAATAAATTCTAGATCCTCATCTTCAGACTCTGATTCTTCCTTTTCTGCGTGAAAAGCCACATTTTTTCTTTCCTGTGTTTGATCTTTCTTAGCTTGCATGTTAACTTCATAAGACATAAGGTTTCCAATTAATTCTTCTGGTTTCATTGTAGATAGATCGTTTGCTTCTTCGATTGCTAAGACTTTTCTCTCCCATTCATCAGTGAGTGAATTTAAAACTTTAGATATAATATCAAAATCCGTGCATTTTTCTCCTAGTCCAATTAGGGCATGATGAATGTCTTGGAATCTTGAGTACATGTCATTGATAGATTCATTTTGTCACATTCTAAAGTTTTGGAACTGGTTCTTTAGCATGGAGATCTTTGTTTGTTTGACCTTGTTTGTGCCTTCATGTATGGTTTTAAGTGTACTCCATATCTGATGTGCAGTAGTACAAATGCTAACATGATTGAACTCATTTCTATCCAAAGCGCAAAATAGCATATTCATAGCTTTGGCATTTGCACTAACTTCATTCTTCTGAGCTTGCGTCCATGTAGAATAATCCGTTGTGGGTACAACGAGTTCTGCTTGAGTTGCATTCCAGGCTTCAAAACTTGTTGCTTGCATATAAATCCTCATCCTTGTAGCCCAATAATTATAGTTTAGTCCATTGAAAAGAGGAGGTCTTTGGGTAGATTGTCCTTCTGCAAATGTAGAGTTATATGCAGATGTTGTGCTTGTGTTGTTTTCCATATTATCAATATATCAAATAATGGTGTTATGGTTATAAGACGGCCTTGCTCTGATACCAATTGAAAGAGGCTATGTGGTAGGATCGTATAATATGGAATAATGGAATGGTCTAGGTAGATAGTAATAAGCAGTAAGCAAAGTAGACACCAAGACTTTATACTGGTTCGGACCTCTTGTCCTACGTCCAGTTCCTAAGCTCCTCTTAGGAATTCAACTAACCAACAACCCTCACTTAACCCAGAGGAATAGGTTTACAACTTACCCGAACAACCGAACGGGATTTCTTGCCTCAACTATCGAAGAGGACTTCAACTAGATACAAAGAGTATTTCTAACTTGTTGTGTTCTTGATAACACTAACGAGTCTAATTGAGTACAACTTTCCTATAATCTTATCCTCAAGAATATGAAATGTGTTTGTGAAGATTTAGGAAATGTGAATTGCTATGAATCAAAAGAATGTTATAGACAAAACAGGGATTCAAGCAAATGGTTTGTGATTGCTTTGAAAACTTTAGAAATCTGAAAATTTGATCAAGAAAAATAGAGAGATTAAAGCATATCTAAATGGGTGATTTGCAATGATAGAAACATGTATTTATAGGTATAGAAGAGGTGTATCTATTTGCAAAAGATTCAGGCAAGAGATGCATCCATTACCATTGGAGAATGGTTGCAACTCTTGGGAAGAAGAAGGTGTCTTTTCAGTGAAAATTCAGGTTCAAATTCAGTCGACTGAGCAGGGATTTCAGTCGACTGAAAATATGAAGTAAAATTTTCAGGAACAAATTCAGTCGACTGAGCAGGAACTTCAGTCGACTGGAACTGTGCATGTTTGTGTATGTGTCACAGGTTCAGTTGACTGGTCATCCCTGTTCAGTCGACTGAACTACTAAATTATGCACAGTGAATGTTTATTAAAAAATGAAGTTTATAAAATGTGTTCTAGTGTTTGTGCAAGCCTCTTGAGGATAGATTTTAACAATAAATCTAAACTAAGACCTATATAAAAATCATACTTATGTTTATCATTGGTCTTCATCGTTCTTCCTTTAGCTTTGCACATATCTCTTCCTTTTTGTTGAAGCACATTGTCATTAATCAAAATCTTAGCGTATCAACAAAAAACGCTTATGAAAACTGAATCTATTACAACAGGCCAATAAACGTTGTAATAGTATCATATTACAACGAGCATGCTACCAACGTTGTAATAAGTGTACAAGATCATGGAAAGTTCCATATATTACAACGGGCATAAAAAAACCGTTGTAAAAGGTCTCATTTACAACCATTTTTTTGGGTCTGTTGTAAAAGGGTAGTTTTGTTGTAGTGTATAATTTCGATAGAGAGAGTTGTTGTAAATAATCATTGCTAAAAGGTTCATATAAGTGATAAATTAGGCCAAAATGCCATGCCACTTGCTAAGGTGATGTGTAAACGTTAATATTCGAATTGTTCGATATTAATAGCTAATCGAATTTTCACTTTTAAGTTGCATATCGTAATGATAAATACTCTACAAAAACCGCATTATTTAATTAATTTAAAATCATTTTAAATTAATCAAATTAATTAATATTAATGAAATATTAATTATTATATTTTATTTGATTTGATGTTAGAGTTTCATTGGTATTTAATAAAATATACATACATACATATATATATATATACATATACATATATATAATTATGTATGCACATATTAATATATGATATCGATAAAATATTTAAATTTTGTTTAAATAAATTAATTTTCATGTGGGTTAGAGATTATAAAAGCCTATGTAGGCTCCATTTATGGCCGGCTATGCATAATAAAAGGGGGTTTTATTTGATTGATATCTATTAAGGAATTAAAGGGATAAGGTTTTAACGAGGGAATCGAAAAAAATTCAACTATTCCTTTAAAACAAAATTCTTCTTCATTCGCTCATTAATTCTCTTGACAATTCATTTTCTCCTGGTCTCTCTCTCTCTCTCCTCCTTGTCAAAATTTCAAGGTACCCATGGAATAAAATTCTTAAAAAAAACTCAAATAAAATAAAAAATATTCAAGGTGGTGTTTGTCACCAGATCCTTGCAAAATCTAGAGATTGATTCAATTAAATCTAGGGGTTTTATTGTTCATTCGAGTTATGTTTTTTGTCTTTATTTTATGGTAATTTTCTAATTTTATTTGATTATCTAAAACATTATGTTAATAAAGTTTAGTCTCTATATGCTACTTCTCTTTTGATTATACATTCATCTTTTATGTATAATTTAGATCCCAAATGTAACAACCATGGTTTTAGCGATTATTTAAGAATATTAAATTATAACGGAGGTTATAATTTAATAGTGTTAATTAATAATAAATAGAGGATTTCTTGTTTATTGGGAATAAACAATATAATTGAGAATAAAATAAGAAAAATAACGTTTGGAAACTTTATTAAGATGGTTTGAGATAATAAAATGAGTGAAATGTGTTTTATTTAGAGTTAATGCAATAATTTTGTAAATTATTGCTATTTACTTCTTTTAATGATTTTTAAAATAAATAATTAATTTTAAGATGAGATATATTTAAAATAATGATGGAATTGATTTTAAAAATATAATTTTAGTGTTAAATTATATTTGAAATGGGTTATAAAATTTTATTACACAGAAATGTGATTTTTGTGTAATTTATAATGTTAATTACAATGAGATTTGTAATTAAAAATGTAAAATTGTTATTTATTTTAAATATAGATAAATTTGTTAATAGAATGCTTTAAAAATATAAATAATATTTTATTTGTGTGTAAAAACATTTTATTATCATGAGATTATAGTTTCACAATTTTTAGAAAAGAGAAATTTGAAATATGGTAGATTACATTTTACATTCATTGTTAACATATAAAAAGAGTTTAATTAACATTAAGCTAATCACTTTTCATTATTGGATCTTGGCCCATTAATTAGCTCTAACTAGCTGTAACTAAGAAATGAGAAATGAGAAAGAATTAACCTGTAAGTACTCCATTCTCCTTCTTCTCAAAGTTTCCAGAAAATGAAAGCAATGGCTGAACCTTTCCTCCTTCAAATCTAAGCAAGAATTTATCAAAATGAAATGAAAATTTGTACTTTTAAAATGGAAATTCAAGAGCTAACTTCAGGTAATCGATTTCTAAAACCATTCTCCTCATCAAAATCTGTTTTATAGTGAAAATTGTTGATTTGTTTCTCTCTTTGTTTGCATGCATCTGTTACTAGTTTCTACAGGTTTCTTTGGTCTGTTCTTGAGAGAAAGTTGCAATCTTTGGCTCCAAATTATTGTGTAATCATCTATGGCAGCAAGGTGAGTATATAAACTCACAAAATCTAGCTACTGAGAAGTGTTTCGACCATAACTTCTTCGTTTCTTAACCGAATTTGATAATTTTTGATGTTCCGGAAAGCTTAGATCATGTACTACAACTTTTATGTATTGATTTTTCTGAAATTTTGAGGTTAGTTATGTCCAAATCGAATTTTGTACTGCTATCCCGAGAGCAAAACCAATATTTGCTCTGTGTTTGAAACTGAAACGAAATTGGCCATAACTTCTTCGTTCCTTAACCGAATTTGATAATTTTTTATGTTCAGGAAAGCTTAGATCATGTACTACAACTTTCATGTATTGAGTTTTCTGAAATTTTGAGGTTAGCTATGACAAAATCGAATTTTGTACTGCTATCCCGAGAGCAAAACCAATATTTGCTCTATGTTTGAAACTGAAACGAAATTGGCCATAACTTCTTTGTTTCTTAACCGAATTTGATAATTTTGGATGTTCCAGAAAGCTTAGATCATGTACTACAACTTTTATGTATTGAGTTTGCTGAAATTTTGAGGTTAGCTATGTCAAAATCGAAATTTTTACTGCTATCCCGAGAGCAAAACCAATATTTGCTCTATGTTTGAAACTGAAACGAAATTGGCCATGACTTCTTCGTTTCTTAACCGAATTTGATAATTTTAGATGTTCCGGAAAGCATAGATCATGTGCTACAAGTTTCATTCTTTGTGTTTTCTGGAGTTTTAAAGTTTGCTTGGTTGAAATTATGGTTGTATGTTGCTGTCCTGAGAGCAAGATGACAGCAACAAACAATTATTGAAGTTAGAATTGTATTAGCTCGTTTTACTTTTATTCTCTTTCGGTTTTGATGATGTTTTGAGATATTTTGAGAGCAATGATGCCTATCAATAGGCTAGCCAAGTTTTGATAAATTTGAAATTCAAATTTGAATTGAATTTGAATTGAATTTGAATGACAGTTTTGAGTGATTTCTTTGATTTCGAGCATAGATTTTTCCAAACAATTTTGAAATAATTTTTAAAATAATTTGGCATTTAAATTAATTATTATGTAATATTTTTAAATTATTTTAAGCTAAAAAATCTATTATTCTCTATAATAAGGGAATTTTCAAATATCGTCTTCAAAATTGATTTCGGAAAATGGTTTTAAAAGCTTGTTTTCTCAAATAAATTATATTATATATATAATACACGTTTTTGCACTATTCGAGCGAATGAGAAGGAGAATTAAACGGTTTGGTAAAACACGTGGTATGAGACACGTGCGTTTATCTTATCGGTTAATTCATGACTTGTCCGTTTGATCGTTTTGACCTTCGGGTCGAGTTTACCGATGAGATGAAGTAAACTTTTTACTGCTTTGAGTGTGAAATTTACTGGCGATTAGTAAACCGTTTAGTGCGAATGTGTGGTATGGGACACACATTAACACTATTCGGGTTCCTATTCGAGAGTGTGTGACACATTTGCCATTGCGGCGTGCCAGTACTGGACCTTCGGGTCATTGCCATTGCGGCGTATTTGTCTTCAAGACGTTTGCCATTGCGGCGTATTTGTCATTGTGACGTTTTGCCTTCGGGCGAGGTACCTATTTGAGATAACAGTACTTGGTAAGGCTTCGGCCACATGCACGTGCAAATACTTTTAAGATGGTTTCTTTGACTATTTTCCCTAGTGTATCGCCCTTTTCGGAATTGGTCCTTTGAACCGTTTGATATATATTTGTGACGATTACCTTTTGGGAATTTGAACTCTTGAAAGTTCTATTTTTGCGATTTGAATTGCCTACACTGGTGTTATGAGATTTGCCTTTTAGCGTTTACTTGAGATTTTATTCTCCTCTTTGGAGATATATTTGCCTTATGGCATGTTTGAGATGAGATCTCTTTATGCATGTTTTGGGTTTGCCAAGATGGCGGGTTTAGGTTTTTCCCTAAACCATATTTGATATTTTATGAATGCCGATGATATGAGGCACTTGTGTTTGATTTGAGTATTGAGTTTGAGTTACCTCTTTTGAGGTATTTGGTCACTTAAGTAGTGTTTGTTACTTAAGTGTTGAGCTTATGAGTTTATCGATTCATTCTTCTCTTTCAAGAAGAAGTATCTTCATGACTATTCTGCTTCATATTATCGATATTGACTGATTTGTGTAGCTAGACTGACCCGTGTATTTATACTCGGGTCAAACCGAGTTGTTTTAGGTATCATTTATTGGACTTAGCTTGAAGTTTATGTTGGATATCAGCTCTTCTTTCTCTTGAGTAATTTTTGTTCTTCCGCATACTCTGATGTATTTATATTTGATTCGATGTATATGGTGTGGTCGAGTACCACCTTTATTGTATTCAAATTGTATTGTACTAAACATGTATAGTGTATATGTATATATATGATGTTGATTACTGTTATGTGATGTGCTTTACATTCAGTTATTGTATTTTGTTTTGATAGATCCGTTAGCCACCTATAGTTCTGGATTAAGCATTTACTGGGTATGTCGATCCACTTGAGATAGAAAAGAAAAATCATATTGCATTTACCGACGTATTCAGTAGATGTTTAAGACAAAATTATAGATGGTCACCCTTAACCAGCCCTATTCTCCGCTTTAGTAGACGGAATTACTCGTTAATTCTCTTTACTAAGGTGGGTCTCGGGGTGGGGCGTTACACCAAACATTTTAAAATAACTTTATACATGCATGGGTTGTTCAATCTAATTCTGTTACTGATTTGGATATTTATGTAAAAAAACCATTTTGATTTGGAAAATGATTTAAATTAATTAATATAATTTTATAACTTATTTAATACACAAACATAAGTAAGCTACATGTATTGATTAATTGAAATCATTTTGAAATTTGAAGGTATGTTTTGTATATATGTTTATTTTGTATGTAAATTCTTTTGGTTATTGTTTACATAATTTTAAATGTTGTTTCAGTTCAAAAAATTTCAAGTGGATTTTTGTGTAAATTCGTAAACGTATATTGAATCCTTCATAAGTTAAAGCTAGATTATATTTTCTAAATTAAAGTTTTTAATTTATATAAAATTACAAATTTTATAAGTTTATGTTGTTTGAATTTAAAACATTATTTGCCACTATTTATATATATACATATATATGTTATTTCAATTTAAAGTTATAAAAGAAACTTTTGTGTAAAATCATAAATGTAATTCTAAATCCTTCCTAAGTTAAAAATAGATTTAAAATTGTTAATTCTAGAATTTAAAACATATAAAATAGTCAAAATAATATTTTAACACATACATTTGTGTGTGTGTAATTGTTATTATATATTTACAATTGTTATTTTATATAATAAAAACGATTATGGAGAGTAAATGCATATATAAATAGACAAATGTATCTGTTGCAGTGTAATTCCCAACAGCTATGAACGGTCACATTGTTCATGTACAGTTCATATTTGTTGCACATACAATATACACATGTAAGTGTATTTCATACACTTATATAATTAAAAAATAATTTTTTATAAACAAATTAATTAACTAAAGATTTTATTTGAAATATATTAGATTGGATCTAAAATCACATTAGAATTCGTTGGCCAAATAGATCCAAAAATGGGGGGAAAATATAAAATCTACTTATTTGATCCACTTCTTACTAGCCGAAAAAAATCTAAAATCTACTTATTTGACCCACTTCTTACTGGCCTGGTTCCATTATTAGATTCACCCCTAAACTCTTGGGTACTCATTTGAGTAGCTCGAGAGTAGAGACTTTCAGGTTTTGAACAAATAAAAACTTACCAATGATGTGTAAGAGGCAAGCCATTATCAGTATTTAGTTTTTGTTCCGCTGTTCGTACTTATATGTATGTAACAATGGGATCTATAACCGTCCTTAGTAATAACTCTGATCACTCAAGGGAGAGTCATCATATGTAGCTCTTGAATTTATAACTACAACTATTATGTTTTCTCCAAGCATTGTAATCGGTGGGTTATGTACAATAATGCATCTCATTGTCATCGTAAAATAACACTAGCGGTGACTATAGCATCATTATTGCCTATTTTCTAGTCTCGGAATAGGGAATGTTAAATTTTGTGTAATTTTATCATTAGGTAGTTAGTACTACTTAGGATTTTTATACTTTGTCATATATTTATCATGTTTTGTGCAAAAAAAATTCCTATATTATATGTTATTATTATCCTTTGGATGTTAGTTATATCTTATAGTTTTGTGATAAATTATTTTTATTACAGCAAAATCAAAAGGTTCTCCATTTACTGCATTTAAGTTAGATGTCATGCTTAGGCATTAATTTTGGGTGTGTCATGAGTGGTAGGTCTTCGCACAAGCCCTCATGAGTAAAGACTACTAACTTCGGTATGTTTGTCTACATACACTCTATAGTACTTAAATTTAGCGGTCTAGTTTATTTAAAATATAAGCATTCTAATCTCAATTTTCGTAATCCCACTGTTTCTTGATTACTGTGGGATCTATCGTTATCAATTATGGATGCCTTGGCCTGAAGGACTATGAATATTCACCTCTTAGCAACTATCCACATTCTACTTTGAATTCAATCGTAAACAACTTTCATTTGGCTGACCCTGCTCAGAACCGAATGCTCATGAGATAAGTTCGAATGATTGTGCCTTTGGCCTTTTGGCTTACTGCTAAGAAAATATCCATTCACATATGTCCAAATTACTTGGTTTATCACTCTCTCTTGGGTTTGGATGCCAAACCTTCATCAAACTTAAAACCCATTCTTTGCACGGAAATGTGCTAGCTTTATCTCGATAGTCAAACTAGTCATAATGAGATGATGCTTTTATAGAAGTTATACTCCATTCAAGAACAGTACCCATTTGACGTCTCAAATATTTGAACCCAAGACCTCTAGAAATTCAATCTAGAGCACCTTACTATTTTCCACTTTAGCTAGTGGTTCTTGATAGTCATCAAGAGACGATAAGCGAACACTTATTCAGCATTTCCAACTAGCTCTTCCCATCATGGTTTTTATACAACTACAAAAATATGTATTTCCTAGTGACATACACTATTGGTACTTAGAAATTTGGATGACTGTCTAATGTAAATTCTTAGGAATTACTTCCCTGATTGGAATATCCACTAATCCTACGTTACAGAGCACATGAATATGAGATTTGACTTCATAAGAAAGATATAATTAAGAGGTCTCATATGGCTTTTTGAAAAAACACACATGATAGGAATGAAGGCTATTCCATCCTAGAAGATACTAAGAAAATATAGAAGGCTAAAGCCAACAAGCTGATACTTAAGAATTTTTTTTATCATCTGCTCCTTTCGTAGCCTCCGCCCTTCAACGCCTAAGCATATTATCTACTTTTATATAATTGGTAATTTATAATACTATATTTACTAATCATGTCTAAGTCATCAATTGTGGTCACTACTCCACACAGAATATCATTTAACTTACCAAACCTCTCATGACCATAATAATAGCATGGATATCACTTAATTGTCATGCTTTAACTCGCCAATTAAGGGTTACTACGTGATTGTGTTCTTTTCAATTAAATATTTTTCCAACAAAATACTTTGTGAAATAAAAAAAATTGAACAAAATACTAGATATTTCTTAAATTGATATTTTTTTAAACATATTACCTAAACAAATTTTTTTAATCCCAATAAAATATTTCTCCAATAAAATATCAAATAATATCATTCTTTAACAAAAATTATCTACAAAATGTAGATGTTCGTATTACCAAAATAGTAAGTAATAGAAAAAACACAATGTAAGAACTGTACGAAAACGTGCATACGGATGCACAATAATAAGATAGTGATATAAAGCAGTAAACATTCTAAGGCTTGCCATAGCAATTTCCTTAAAACTTTATTTGCAAAGTTTTTAAAGATACAATAGAATAATCTGCACGAGATTGTAACAAGTATGTCTACTCTGTGATTTGATAATGATTTAATTTGAGAACAAAACGAAGATGAAGAAGACGAAGAAAAAATGATGATGAATGTGATTAGTATTCCTCTCCTTTATAGCCTTCAACGGTTGCGTTCACTCAGGAAGGTTTTGTTTGTTCTTTTGAATCAAAGAGTTATCTACAACGCCCAACAATTGTTTTTCTATTTGCAGTCATTTGCAACGTCCAATAGTCATTTCAATTTTTCAGTCATTTGCAATGCCTAACAGTCACATCAATTTTGAGCCAACAGTCGCATCCATCCATCACCAATAGTCGCATTATTTGAAATGCTCGTATCTGTTCATCATTATTTGCGTCTGTTTGAAAAAACTACTGTTAAAAATTGGCTTTGTTTGTTCTAGCCAAAAGAGAGTAACACATTAGATCCGAACTCGAACCTGGCCGGTCGGTCGGACGGGCGGGCTACGCGTGTGTATTTAAACTATGGCTATATTAATGCTACCCCTCAGATAAAGTTTCCTGACCATAAGGGCCAATATAGGTTGATGGAAAGAAGTATATAAACATGAAAAATTATTTGTTTTTGGCGACATGGGACTATATATTCATTCACCTATGCAAGGATCTCTAACAATCTCCTACATGAATGACGACATATATCTCCCCAAAACAAAGGGGAATATCACAGAGTACATATGAAAAAATACTATATCGAAGATAAGTAGATACTTCACTTTGAACTTTACCTAATTAATACTTATCGGATATACTTTGCTAATCGGTGAATTATTTCATCTTGAATCGTCAACCATTAGTATATAATCAGGCAATAAGCTTTACAAAGTATTATTCACCTGCATGTCCAATCTCTTGGTTGTGTTTATTTTGGTCTTGAATTTTTTTTGTTTTGTGAGGGTATTTAGAGAATTTTAGTCTTATATTCTCATATAGCCAATCTAGCTCACACATACATAGGTGATTGCATCCATAAAGAGTATCCTGCGTATACTCCATTCGATATTTTCAAGATATGGACAACATTAAAAGCATAGCTTAACATTTTTAATACTTCTGTGGGCATGCATTCTATTATACACCGTAGGAATAGAGTAAGACTAAGTCCAAACAAATGTATTACTTCTTGCGTTACTCAGAACTGGTTTGCCTATTGATTCTAGTCCATGGGATCTCCAGTCGCTAGTGTAACAACCCGGGATTTCATATCGATTTATAATCATCATTAAAGGATTAAATTGTTGGCTGATTGCATTGGGAAATTTTTGTTAGGATGAAATTCTTTAGAAATTCGTTGAGGAATAATATGGGCTTCATTATCAAAGAAATTGTGGTCTTGTTCCTTTGTCTATTTGGGCCGTGATAATTATCAAAAGGGTATAGCCTATTCCCCTTTTTATTTTTCTCGTTCGTTTTAAAACCGTTCCCTTTTTTCGTTCTTTCCATTCACTTTCGTAACCCTAAACCTAATCAAAGAAACGAGAATGGCGGCCTCGTCTTCGTCTTCCACCGCGTCGTTGCCTCGTTCGACCTATTCACTGTTCGATGGCGATTTATCCAACTTCGTTCGAGATTGCTTCGGCTTCGCTTCGACTGCTCGACTCGTCTCTTTGGTCTTGCTCGCTGATGCTAAGGTGAGAGAATCCTCACATCTAATTCCAACTCAAGTTTATTCGTGTTCGAATTTGATGATTTTCGGTCGTATATGTTTTCTGAGATTTGTTGTTTGCTGTTCGATTTCATTTGGATGTTGATGATTTTCCCTACCTGGTTCGATTTCTGTATTGACCATATTCTGACATTATTGCAACGATGATGTCTCTTTGGGTTTGTTAGTTTGATTTTCTACTGTCCCCATTACTTTTAATTTTGGAATTTGACAGTTTTGGTTGTTTTGGTGGTATTGATTTTGTTGACTTCAATTTACTCGGTTTGGCATCAGTGATTATATCATCTTTATGTATACTTGTTGTTGCCTGGTGGTTTTCTAGTCTCTATAATATCTCGACTCATGTATTTTGGCACTGAATTTATTATCGATAGTGTTGGGTTCATGGGCATTGTCACTGCGTATTTGGTCGCATCATTGACCTAGTTGTTCTACAGTTCATTATTGCCAGTACCTTGTTAAACACTTGTGCCTGCTTTTATTGTGCATATCACCGCCTAGACTTGCTAACTGTCGATGTTTACAACTTTGATTCGTTCACCGTTGATCATGGTGTAGTTGTATTTCATTTGAACTAATTTGGTTTTGTAATCTCGGGTGACTATCGCTTTACTTGAATTTTCTTTTTGGTAAAACTCACGCATGCATTAACTCACGCCTGACATTGTTTGCATAACTCACGCATGCAATTCTCTATAAAGGCTAAATGTAAATTAGCAAACACTAGGAAGTGGACACGTGTCAATGCAAATTTTCAATGCAAACAAATTTAATTTATACCCTCCTGGACTCACGCATGTACTAGAATTGGAAAGATTGCAAATGCACACAAATTTTCTCTTAGCATGCATTACAGGTGTAAATTGATAATATGGGGGATCTGGACTCATACTTTTGGCTTCAGTGTCGATTTTGGTTTAAAACTGTTGTTGCCAGTTTTCTTTGTTGTGCACTGAGTCTCGACTTGTATCACAGCAAACCGTATGCTAGATTTCTTGAGTTAAAATGAATTTAGTCTTGCATCTCCATTTGTACCCGAGTTTGAATCTAGTTTGTGTCGATATTTGCACTGTTGCACTTGTGCCCTCGACGTCTGGTCGAGTTTACACTACCCAGTTTCATTTAGTGTTCACTATAGCATATGTACGCATTCACTTATCATGCTGACACGTGCATTGTAACGACCCGTAAATTTCAACTATTTTAATAACGTAATTAGTTGAAATTTTATAAAATTTTAAACGATAAAATTTTGAAATAAAATTTTATATTTGGAATACGTCTAGTTAAACATAGCAACTGGTAAATTTTCGTCCGAAAATATGAAAATTTATTTCGCGCGTAAATTCACTTCAATTTAATCAGTTAAAAAGTAATGAAAATAAAATGTTCCGAAACCTAAATATTTTTACATAGAAAAATTCTAAATCATCTTCTGAGCAAGATTTCAGTTTGTCGTTTTTCCAAATTCGGACATCTTTGGCTCTGTCGTTCTTATTTTCTGCAAAATAGCAGTATTCTGGTACCGATATCGATTTTTATCGGATGATCGTACCACTGATTTCTATATACCGTTTTGATCGTCTCGTCGTGCCGATCTCTACGGTATATTCGATTGTCAAATTCGGAGTTCCGTTGTACGTTGCACTTTGCGTAACGATTTCCGTATCGGTTCTGTAATTCGACTTTTCAGCTTCCGTGCATTAATTGGGTTGTTGGAAGATGGGTGTTGGCTTGAAAATTGGTGTGGCGTTTGAGAATTCGAAGGGAGAATTTATTGCAGCAAAAATCGAAAAAAAAAAAGTGAAACCAAACCTCTTCAATTCATTTCGTTCACTCACTGTTCACATCAAACTTCAGTTACAAAAATACTTACTTTCCTCCTCCATTTCTCCCCTTCATCATATTCCTTCCACTGTTAAAAACGTACAAAAGAAATTCATGAAACCAAACTCCACTTCCCTCCTCCAGCCGAGACTTCCCACTAGTCACCTCCACGTCACCTTTCCCCTCTTCCCGACCACCAGCCTACAGCCTCGACAGAGCCATATCCGCACATGCATTTCCCCACGTTAGGCCATCCTCCACTACCACGGCCATGCCACCGCCCTCCTCCATCACTGCTGCCTTCCACCGCTGTTCACAACCAAAGCCAACTCCACCACTTCGTGCCCGTCCTTCCCCACATCAGCCTATCCGCCTACCATCGACCAAACCCACCACATCGTCTCCACCTTCCCTGACCTCTCCGCCCAGCCACCTTCGGTCAGTACACATCCCAGCCACCGAAAGCAACCCGCCTCTGCCTCTTCCTCCGCCGCATCTTCCTTTTTCCCTTTCCTTCCCTCTCCCATCGCTTGCATCTCCACCCGAAGCCAAGAACAACTGCAGCCCTTCCATGTCGGTGCCATCCGAGCTCAATCATCCATTAAAGCTCTGGCCTTCCTCCAATAGTCACTTCTCTTATTAGGTATATATATTTGTTAATATATATATATGTATTGATTTCTGAATTTTATAAAAATAGTTTATATTTTATATGTATAATACAGTAATATAGGTGTTATATGTATGTTTGGTCTATTGGGTTTATCTATCAGTTTACATATTTTTGCCTGAGATCTTTGTACAACCTTCCTTTGATCAGATATACGATATGCATAAAATGTTTAAAAGTTTATTCACAATGTATACATTAGTTATATACATAAGCAATGTTATGGTTGGATATATATATAGGTAATTATTTCAACATATTGTGTATATATATATATTGGACTGTAATAAATGAGTTTTAGTTATATAGGATATATATACATTTTCTATTAGTACAGTTTCTTGCATTGTTTTGTATCACAGTATATACATATATACACCCACAAGTGTCGTGTATTTTGTGTATTGATAAAGTATGGAATACTGTTGAAATATACAATACTTACAGCTTTTATATGTATATAATATAATGACAAGTTTATGTAATATATAGAATTGAGAATAGGAAAGTTTTAACTGTATTTTATCTACTTTCGGCAGTTTCCTATTTCGAGCTGTGTGGATATTGATTGATATGATTAAAAGATTTATATATATATGTATGTATTGTATATATGTATATGTATTGGTTAAGGATATATATTTAAATTTATGTCTAGATCTGCTAAATAGATTTCGATACTAGCCTCAATATATATAGTAGTTTATATAAGTTATAAATTATCAGTTTATATATATATTGTTTAAAGCATACTATGTATATATATACAAGTTGGGTATAGTATGGGTTGATATAAAATATAAGTATTTATTTCGATCTTATGTATATATGTTTGATTTTGATATATGTGTTTAATTTAAACCAATGATTTTTAATTTTATACATGTTATTTCAATATTTGTTTTAAATTAAATTTTGACTCCATGAAAATAATAATTATTATTATATATATCATTGTTGTTTCTATCGAGTTGATTATAATTTGTTTTCATCGATCTGATTTATCAGCTTCGTTCGTCGATTCGTACCAATCTAGCTTGTTTGAGAAGTCGTGCTTGCATTCGTAACTCTATTCCAATGCTCGTGTCAGTGTTCGTATCTGTGACATCTCCTGTCCCCTCTAGCCTCGAAAGGTGAGCACTCACTCACGATTAACGTTCTTTTACTTATTAGATTTGATTTCAATTGAAACGACAATTGAAATATACTGCTATTAGTTAATTACACTGTTATATATGCTATTGCCTGTATCAGTTCACCTGTGACATCTGACACCATTATCTGTTAATTATTTATGCGTTGATAATCCAGTTTGATTGTTAATTGATTGATTGTTGATGTTTATATTGGACGTTAAATTGTTAATGATAAATTGATAAATAGTATGAAATTGAACTTGATATAGGATAATTAAATGTTAAATTTGATTAACTGACATTTGTATAATATGACCCCTTTAACTGTTAAATTTATTGACACGTAGGATTGTTAACTACACCTTGAACCATCAATTGTATGTTGTTTAAACTGATGATGTATGAAAGTGTAAATAGATGACAAGTGAAGAACCGTAATGTAATAATCTTTAATCTACATGAAATGATAGTGTAGATTCTAGAAATAATTATATTAATTCGTACAAATAACAATGCGAATTAATACGGTTATTTCGGGATTATTTGAATTGATTGTTGTTATTGCTTGTTTATTTACTTTGACACCATCCCAGTTATCACACTGCAAGTTCCCTCTGTTATGCTTTGATTTTTAATTGAATTGGAATCGGGTTGAAATAATAAATACCCAAAATTAAACTTTGACCTAGGATAGAAAATTAAATAAAAACCCGATTGGTCAATAATTTGATTTAAAAATAAATAAAGATTTTATTTGAATAAATAATAGGGTTTTGAAATGAAGTTGAAATTTGAATTTTTAATGAAAGGAAAAGGTTAATATTTAATAAATCTAAAACAAACAATGTAATTGTTGAAAGAAGGTTGTTTAATTTGAGAAATGATTATAATTAAGTTTGAAACAATTAAACTTTGAAATGATTTCATAGTTAAGTTTGAAATTATAATTAAGTTCGAAATTATTAAACTTTGAAATTATTTAATAATTAAGTTTTGAATTATTTAATACTTAAATAAGATTGAATTATTTAATGATTAAATCGAATTGAATTCTTTAATAAGAAAAATTGAAATTTTGAATAAGTGGATTTTACTTCGTAAATATTTGAAATTGAGTTTTCTTGATTAAGAAAGTTTTGGAAAATTATTTAAGTATGTAAATAAGTGAAATTGAATTTCTTTAACAAGAAATAAAATGTGATTTATTGAAATTAATGTAAGACTTGAAATCTAAAGAATTTGGTTTGATGAATTTAATTTAATCAAATTTGTAAGTTTTGATATAATGAAGTTGAATTTAAATAATGGATTTAATGAATTGGAAATTTAATAGAAAGTGTTTTGAATGGCAAATTTACTTAATGAATATTGAATGAAATTGATAAATGAATTTAAATTGATTTAAATGTTAAATTTAATTAATTTAAATGTTTTCGAAATGAAACTTATATTCGAACTTGAGTTAATATTTGGATTGTTTAAATAGAAATTGAATTTGAATTATAAGATTTTGAAACGGAAAATTGGAAGTTTTGAAACGAAAATTTGGAAATTGTTTTAGAAAGACAAATGAAATGTTGATTTACGAATCCTATTTGAAATTGAAATTGATTTGGTTTTTGAAATATATAAACGACCAATCGGTGTAATAATTACGAAAGTTATTAAAGAGACCGGGATCGGTAATGGATATACTCTCTATCTGAACCGAAACCACTTTAATAACTATACGCGGAGTGTTGATCCAGAACGAAGTGGATGGTTTTGGTGAACGCGTTGACTGAAGAAAGAGAACGATAATGGATGACCCCTGACATGACTAAAACAGGAGCCGCGCCGGGCCATTGAGGTTCGCCATCTCTAGCGGACACACTTCTTCGATACCATATCTATTACTTTTGTGATTCGATTTGGGTGCACCCCTTGATTTGGGAGTGTTGTTTCGCGGTGTTGGGATAGTAGCTGCTATGCCCAACATCAGTCCGGATCACGCAACTACTAGTATCCTAGTTGGTATCGCCTCATGTACCTTGTCATACTGATTATCCTATGCGCAACCACTACGATTTTGATTTGTACCTTTAGTATATGGATTGCCCTCTGGTGACTTCCGGTTTTGGGGAAACTACGGTCTTGTATATGCTTTTGGGAATAAACAGGTTAAGAGGTGTATGGGCCCTGCTTAACCCTACTTTGATATCTTTATATTACTGATAGACATTATCTACTTAGCGTACATTACTACATAGTAGATAGTTTAACGGATCCTTAAAGGATGGTTATTCCAAACATCCTTTGAGTTACTTGTATTTCAATTGCTATTTCACTTGAGTTGGATTTATTAATATAAGAATGTTAATCCTGACTCGAGTGTCTTGTGTTTTGCTTTACGCTCGGGTCAGACTGAGTAGTTCAGCTTTCGAGACTCACCTTTGGAGTTGGAGCTTTGCTTGAAGATCCAGCCATCTATTCTGCTTTCAGTATCCGATGATTCCAGTGATGTATTCTGCTTTGTATCTGATGTATCGTATTACGCTTCTGTTGTAAACTCTGATGTATTTCATATATTCATATAGTAGCTTCATGAACTACTATCTCTTTTATTTCCGCTGCACTTATTACTCTGTGTCTGTGATCTGTGATTATTTATTTATTGTATATGTTCAGTTTTGCCAATTTAAATTAACAACGCGGTATTTTGAGCAATTCAACTCCGGCATGAGTGTCTACCTATTCACTTATAATGGACGCGAATGGTCCAAAATGGCGGGTCGTTACAGTTGGTATCAGAGCTTTGGTAGCTCTAGGCAAAACTCAACATATAGGGTAAATGTATTTACAGAATCACTCTCATTCGAGTTTCAATCTCTTCCCTTGACTCAATTCCTTTGAATTTTGGAACGTTCCCCTCGGTTCTGAAATTCATTCGTGTCCTTCACTATTCATCTTCTTTCAATTCTGGAGCACCCCATAACTCCATTCTGAATGTTATCTATAATAGATCGGCAGTCCCGCCAATCTTCGAATGATTCGTAAAGGAGTAAAACTCCTTTATAATAGACATCGATTTACCGGAGATTTCTGTATCCTCGGTTTACGATGCTATCTATTCCCTACTATACCGGAATTCTATTTCTTAAGATCGAATGTCGATTTACCTCAAAACTCTGCATCGATCTAATTCTTGAAGTCACGATCGACCTGGTTAAGGTTGCCCGCGATTTATACAAAGTATCAATCTTCCTACTTTGTTATTTGATCATCGTATCCTTGTTTCGAACTTGTCTTCGAATCAAAATTCTCTTTGGTTTAAGTCCATCAAATTTGAAACCCTATCCTTATTTTGAAAATTCATTCCTGTATCGTCGAGCAAAGAAGTGTATTTGTAAACTAATATTTAAAATGTTTTAAATATATTGTGTTGTTTGAGTTGTTGATGCTGATTTGGGTTTCCGATCGATTCGTCTGATCAACGCTATCGATAGGATTTCCAAAACACTTGAGCAGAGCAAACTGACACAATATCGTTTTCAAATTTGATAAATAATATAAAAGTTTTGTATTATTATATTATTTATAAGTTTTCTGAAATGAAATTATCAATGAATTTGTCGTCTGGAAAAAAATATTATTTGACTTTTATTTATTGTTTTGTAAACCATTGACTATTGCATAATATAAATAAATGAATTTATAACTTGGTTATAAATTGATTGAAATTTGAAATGAATCTAATTCAGAAATTTGAGAATTTATTAGTTTCCGGTGATTTCGAACTTTAGTTTTTAAAATTTAAAGTATATATTATTGAAAATATTTTCGAATAGAAATTGTTTTCAAAGAATTTTAAATGTGAAATCAGTGCTCTTCTCTTTGTCGCTGGAAAATAATTTCGGTGATGGCGGCCGCATCATCGATATTCATTTTCGAGTTTCGAAGTGGAGATACTATTCAGTAGCTTTGCTACGGTTTTGTTTTGAAAAACATATTTTGATTTAAATTTCTTCAGTATACTTTGATTCACATATATATAGGTATCTTATTTTAAAACTTAATTTGATTTAATATAAATATATTACACATATCTCTAAATTGTTTAAAGTTAATCGGAAATCAAATTCTTAAATTTTGTTAAAGGATGATTTTAATTATAAATAAAAACCAAAATTTTGGAATAAACATTTAAACTTGAATAATTGAATTGGGAGATTTTATTTGTATATTGTTTAACTGCATTCTAATACAACTTACCTAAATCATTCAGAAGTTGAATATGTAATTGGATAATATATAAGATAAATTGAATTTATAAATACAATTTGAGTGTTTATAATAAATGTTATACACTGAATTTTGATTATAAAGATGTTAATAGAATTAGATAAGACAATAAATATAACTCAGTTAAAAATGAAATAATTTTTTTTGAAAGAATTAATATGTTATCCCGCCTTTTGGCAAGGCCGTGACACCAAAAAGTTGACTGGAAAACTAAAGACAGTTCGTCGTTAAAGTTCGTTATACACTATTTTATTATGGATATCAATGAATTTTGTCCGAGTCCGGATCGAGCCAAAATTGATAGGACATGAAAACCTAAGCCATGAGAGTCAACGTTTCAAATCTCAAGTCAATCCGAGTCCGTTTGTTCAAGTTATGATCAACGCAAGATAGAAGAATCTATGTTCGAATCCATCAGTGTAGCCATCATTTGAATCCATCATCCCTGCCTTACTTCGAATCCATCGATATCGTCTTCTTCGTATCCATTGGTAGGGTTCATGTTCGAATCCATCCAAGACATCGCTAGTTCGAATCCATCAAGTTACCCCTGTACGAAACCATGGCATTCGAATCGATCGAAAGGTAAATAGCCTCGCCTCCATCAGGTTCGTATCCATCAAACTGAAGGTCCTTCGAATCCATTCAGACGGCTAAGCTTCGTATCCAACATCCAAGGCAGCATGTTCGACTCGATGGAAGTTTCCCCTGGTTACTTCGAATCCACGGAGCTGCAGATACTTCGAATCCACACTGCTTGAAGCAACTTCGAATCGATCGACTTTACACCTAGATCGATTCGAACAAACCTTCGTTCATTCGATTCGGAGAGGGATGTCTTCGAATCCACTACCACGAATCCACCCAGTCAAAGCGGCGAAGAACATGGAGTCGACCCAGTCAATCCGGAGTGAGAAGCGGATCGATGCGAAGCATGCGCACCACGCCGTAGTCTTCGCGTAAAGGAGGATCGATTCGAACGAATCGATTCGAACGTATCGACTCGAACGACTCCAGGAAACGAAAAACACCTACTTGAATCGATCATAACTCGAGTTCTACAAGTCCAAATGCTATGAAATTTTCACAGAAGCTTGAGCACATGTTGAAGAACGTTCACTCCAAATTTTAGCTCGATTGGACTCATTCTTGATCGATTCGAACCAAGGGTCGAATCGATCCCAAAGTGGGCCCGGATCTCCAAATTTCGGCCATGTGGGCCTCCTCACATACCAGAACCGGTCTCCCCTCATTTTAGGCGAAATATCAGCCTCCTACACCTATAAATAGAGCCCCTGGTCATTCAGAAAAGGGGTCAGACATTTTTAAGAGCTAAAGAGCGCCCAGACTCTGCCAGATTTACTCAGAATCACCACTACTTCCTTAGATTCAGATTGTAATCAGATAATCAGTTGTACTACATCAAAAGAAATTGTAATCATCAAGTGAACATCAATAAAATCATCAACTTCAGAGTGGACGTAGGCAAGATCGCCGAACCACTATAAATCTCGTGTTTATGTTCATTATTTCTGAATTGTGATACTCTGTTTGCTTAGATTTTAGATTTGTGTGTGAATATTGTTGATTTATATTCATACACTGGTGCTTTCACAACATTCGGGGTTTGTGACCAATTTTGGCACAAACACTTAACATAATAAAATTGAAATTTGATCAACATATGAAAATACCTTGAATTTTAAGGAAATTGAGATGTAAATTAATTTAAATCGAAACTTTTATGGTTTAAATTAATTTACATGGGTTAAATATATGTGATTAGATATATTAAGTAGAATAAATTTAACAGTAATTTGGAATAAAGAAGAATTTAAAATTGTTGAAGAAAATATGATTATAATAAAAGACTATTCAAATTTATGGTTTTAGAAATTGTAAATTTGAGATAATTGGTTAATAAGATAATGAATTTAGAAATAGTTGAGATTGATTTTAGTGAAATCAAATGGATTAAATCAATTATTGAATATCAATTAATTTAAATTTAAATTTATATGGTTTAGATCAATTGTTATTTTGTATTTCAAATCTATTTTTCTTCCTGGTTGTTTCTATTCTCCTACCTCGTTCCTTTTCGGGGACGAAAAGTTTTGAGTGGGGGAGAGTGTAACGACCCGTAAATTTCAACTGTTTTAATAACGTAATTAGTTGAAATTTTATAAAATTTTAAACGATAAAATTTTGAAATAAAATTTTATATTTGGAATACGTCTAGTTAAACATAGCAACTGGTAAATTTTCGTCCGAAAATATGAAAATTTATTTCGCGCGTAAATTCACTTCAATTTAATCAGTTAAAAAGTAATGAAAATAAAATGTTCCGAAACCTAAATATTTTTACATAGAAAAATTCTAAATCATCTTCTGAGCAAGATTTCAGTTTGTCGTTTTTCCAAATTCGGACATCTTTGGCTCTGTCGTTCTTATTTTCTGCAAAATAGCAGTATTCTGGTACCGATATCGATTTTTATCGGATGATCGTACCACTGATTTCTATATACCGTTTTGATCGTCTCGTCGTGCCGATCTCTACGGTATATTCGATTGTCAAATTCGGAGTTCCGTTGTACATTGCACTTTGCGTAACGATTTCCGTATCGGTTCTGTAATTCGACTTTTCAGCTTCCGTGCATTAATTGGGTTGTTGGAAGATGGGTGTTGGCTTGAAAATTGGTGTGGCGTTTGAGAATTCAAAGGGAGAATTTATTGCAGCAAAAATCGAAAAAAAAAAAGTGAAACCAAACCTCTTCAATTCATTTCGTTCACTCACTGTTCACATCAAACTTCAGTTACAAAAATACTTACTTTCCTCCTCCATTTCTCCCCTTCATCATATTCCTTCCACTGTTAAAAACGTACAAAAGAAATTCATGAAACCAAACTCCACTTCCCTCCTCCAGCCGAGACTTCCCACTAGTCACCTCCACGTCACCTTTCCCCTCTTCCCGACCACCAGCCTACAGCCTCGACAGAGCCATATCCGCACATGCATTTCCCCACGTTAGGCCATCCTCCACTACCACGGCCATGCCACCGCCCTCCTCCATCACTGCTGCCTTCCACCGCTGTTCACAACCAAAGCCAACTCCACCACTTCGTGCCCGTCCTTCCCCACATCAGCCTATCCGCCTACCATCGACCAAACCCACCACATCGTCTCCACCTTCCCTGACCTCTCCGCCCAGCCACCTTCGGTCAGTACACATCCCAGCCACCGAAAGCAACCCGCCTCTGCCTCTTCCTCCGCCGCATCTTCCTTTTTCCCTTTCCTTCCCTCTCCCATCGCTTGCATCTCCACCCGAAGCCAAGAACAACTGCAGCCCTTCCATGTCGGTGCCATCCGAGCTCAATCATCCATTAAAGCTCTGGCCTTCCTCCAATAGTCACTTCTCTTATTAGGTATATATATTTGTTAATATATATATGTATTGATTTCTGAATTTTATAAAAATAGTTTATATTTTATATGTATAATACAGTAATATAGGTGTTATATGTATGTTTGGTCTATTGGGTTTATCTATCAGTTTACATATTTTTGTCTGAGATCTTTGTACAACCTTCCTTTGATCAGATATACGATATGCATAAAATGTTTAAAAGTTTATTCACAATGTATACATTAGTTATATACATAAGCAATGTTATGGTTGGATATATATATAGGTAATTATTTCAACATATTGTGTATATATATATATATTGGACTGTAATAAATGAGTTTTAGTTATATAGGATATATATACATTTTCTATTAGTACAGTTTCTTGCATTGTTTTGTATCACAGTATATACATATATACACCCACAAGTGTCGTGTATTTTGTGTATTGATAATGGAATACTGTTGAAATATACAATACTTACAGCTTTTATATGTATATAATATAATGACAAGTTTATGTAATATATAGAATTGAGAATAGGAAAGTTTTAACTGTATTTTATCTACTTTCGGCAGTTTCCTATTTCGAGCTGTGTGGATATTGATTGATATGATTAAAAGATTTATATATATATGTATGTATTGTATATATGTATATGTATTGGTTAAGGATATATATTTAAATTTATGTCTAGATCTGCTAAATAGATTTCGATACTAGCCTCAATATATATAGTAGTTTATATAAGTTATAAATTATCAGTTTATATATATATTGTTTAAAGCATACTATGTATATATATACAAGTTGGGTATAGTATGGGTTGATATAAAATATAAGTATTTATTTCGATCTTATGTATATATGTTTGATTTTGATATATGTGTTTAATTTAAACCAATGATTTTTAATTTTATACATGTTATTTCAATATTTGTTTTAAATTAAAATTTGACTCCATGAAAATAATAATTATTATTATATATATCATTGTTGTTTCTATCGAGTTGATTATAATTTGTTTTCATCGATCTGATTTATCAGCTTCGTTCGTCGATTCGTACCAATCTAGCTTGTTTGAGAAGTCGTGCTTGCATTCGTAACTCTATTCCAATGCTCGTGTCAGTGTTCGTATCTGTGACATCTCCTGTCCCCTCTAGCCTCGAAAGGTGAGCACTCACTCACGATTAACGTTCTTTTACTTATTAGATTTGATTTCAATTGAAACGACAATTGAAATATACTGCTATTAGTTAATTACACTGTTATATATGCTATTGCCTGTATCAGTTCACCTGTGACATCTGACACCATTATCTGTTAATTATTTATGCGTTGATAATCCAGTTTGATTGTTAATTGATTGATTGTTGATGTTTATATTGGACGTTAAATTGTTAATGATAAATTGATAAATAGTATGAAATTGAACTTGATATAGGATAATTAAATGTTAAATTTGATTAACTGACATTTGTATAATATGACCCCTTTAACTGTTAAATTTATTGACACGTAGGATTGTTAACTACACCTTGAACCATCAATTGTATGTTGTTTAAACTGATGATGTATGAAAGTGTAAATAGATGACAAGTGAAGAACCGTAATGTAATAATCTTTAATCTACATGAAATGATAGTGTAGATTCTAGAAATAATCATATTAATTCGTACAAATAACAATGCGAATTAATACGGTTATTTCGGGATTATTTGAATTGATTGTTGTTATTGCTTGTTTATTTACTTTGACACCATCCCAGTTATCACACTGCAAGTTCCCTCTGTTATGCTTTGATTTTTAATTGAATTGGAATCGGGTTGAAATAATAAATACCCAAAATTGAACTTTGACCTAGGATAGAAAATTAAATAAAAACCCGATTGGTCAATAATTTGATTTAAAAATAAATAAAGATTTTATTTGAATAAATAATAGGGTTTTGAAATGAAGTTGAAATTTGAATTTTTAATGAAAGGAAAATGTTAATATTTAATAAATCTAAAACAAACAATGTAATTGTTGAAAGAAGGTTGTTTAATTTGAGAAATGATTATAATTAAGTTTGAAACAATTAAACTTTGAAATGATTTCATAGTTAAGTTTGAAATTATAATTAAGTTCGAAATTATTAAACTTTGAAATTATTTAATAATTAAGTTTTGAATTATTTAATACTTAAATAAGATTGAATTATTTAATGATTAAATCGAATTGAATTCTTTAATAAGAAAAATTGAACTTTTGAATAAGTGGATTTTACTTCGTAAATATTTGAAATTGAGTTTTCTTGATTAAGAAAGTTTTGGAAAATTATTTAAGTATGTAAATAAGTGAAATTGAATTTCTTTAACAAGAAATAAAATGTGATTTATTGAAATTAATGTAAGACTTGAAATCTAAAGAATTTGGTTTGATGAATTTAATTTAATCAAATTTGTAAGTTTTGATATAATGAAGTTGAATTTAAATAATGGATTTAATGAATTGGAAATTTAATAGAAAGTGTTTTGAATGGCAAATTTACTTAATGAATATTGAATGAAATTGATAAATGAATTTAAATTGATTTAAATGTTAAATTTAATTAATTTAAATGTTTTCGAAATGAAACTTATATTCGAACTTGAGTTAATATTTGGATTGTTTAAATAGAAATTGAATTTGAATTATAAGATTTTGAAACGGAAAATTGGAAGTTTTGAAACGAAAATTTGGAAATTGTTTTAGAAAGACAAATGAAATGTTGATTTACGAATCCTATTTGAAATTGAAATTGATTTGGTTTTTGAAATATATAAACGACCAATCGGTGTAATAATTACGAAAGTTATTAAAGAGACCGGGATCGGTAATGGATATACTCTCTATCTGAACCGAAACCACTTTAATAACTATACGCGGAGTGTTGATCCAGAACGAAGTGGATGGTTTTGGTGAACGCGTTGACTGAAGAAAGAGAACGATAATGGATGACCCCTGACATGACTAAAACAGGAGCCGCGCCGGGCCATTGAGGTTCGCCATCTCTAGCGGACACACTTCTTCGATACCATATCTATTACTTTTGTGATTCGATTTGGGTGCACCCCTTGATTTGGGAGTGTTGTTTCGCGGTGTTGGGATAGTAGCTGCTATGCCCAACATCAGTCCGGATCACGCAACTACTAGTATCCTAGTTGGTATCGCCTCATGTACCTTGTCATACTGATTATCCTATGCGCAACCACTACGATTTTGATTTGTACCTTTAGTATATGGATTGCCCTCTGGTGACTTCCGGTTTTGGGGAAACTACGGTCTTGTATATGCTTTTGGGAATAAACAGGTTAAGAGGTGTATGGGCCCTGCTTAACCCTACTTTGATATCTTTATATTACTGATAGACATTATCTACTTAGCGTACATTACTACATAGTAGATAGTTTAACGGATCCTTAAAGGATGGTTATTCCAAACATCCTTTGAGTTACTTGTATTTCAATTGCTATTTCACTTGAGTTGGATTTATTAATATAAGAATGTTAATCCTGACTCGAGTGTCTTGTGTTTTGCTTTACGCTCGGGTCAGACTGAGTAGTTCAGCTTTCGAGACTCACCTTTGGAGTTGGAGCTTTGCTTGAAGATCCAGCCATCTATTCTGCTTTCAGTATCCGATGATTCCAGTGATGTATTCTGCTTTGTATCTGATGTATCGTATTACGCTTCTGTTGTAAACTCTGATGTATTTCATATATTCATATAGTAGCTTCATGAACTACTATCTCTTTTATTTCCGCTGCACTTATTACTCTGTGTCTGTGATCTGTGATTATTTATTTATTGTATATGTTCAGTTTTGCCAATTTAAATTAACAACGCGGTATTTTGAGCAATTCAACTCCGGCATGAGTGTCTACCTATTCACTTATAATGGACGCGAATGGTCCAAAATGGCGGGTCGTTACATGCATTGCCTTCACATTTTATAGTTGCCCCTCCTGACTTGGTCTTTGCTCGAATTTATACATTTTGTGGTTTATAAGTTCCACAGTTTTGGTTTGATTCCCTGATGACTTTGGCAGAATTTGATTCAAACTGCAGTGTTTGTGGACTTGGTTTAAAAGCTTGATTTTGAGAATATAATCTGAGTTCGATTTTGATAAAACTGCTATTTGACTATGGTCATTCTCGAAACTGGCTGCTGGATTTGTGTTTTGTTCGAACATGCGATTTCTTAGATCAGTGGGCACCATACTGGTACTCTGATCTTTGCTAGTCCTGTTTTATTTGGATTTATTAGCTTCACTTGTTCTTGATCACTGTATTGGGTTGTTTTATAGTGGCGAGGCCGTACACGCATGCGTGTACGGCAGCCAATCAAAATTGGTGTTTTCTATTTCTAAAATTGTTTTATGTTGTCAATTCAATATTTTGATGTTGTGTTTTGAAATGGTTCATTTTGATTTGAGTTGGATCTGTTGGCTTTTGGATTTATTGATCTTCTGAGCATTTGATAGACTGTATTGGCGAGGTAGTACACGTTAGCGTGTACTGCAGCCAATCGGTATTGTTGCTTTTAAATTGACATATCAATTATTTAAATTGATTTGGGTTGTTAATTTGTTGTTTAACACTGACTAGTGTTATATCTGCCATTATCCGATTCTTTTATCGAGGAGTCGGATATATGAGATTTCTATGAATGTCGTCTATTTGACTATCTGATCATTATTGCTGCTATGCACTAATAACTGAGTTTGAATTAGACTGACCTGTGTATTATTTTCTTTTGAATTTAATACTCGGGTCAGACCCGAGTTATTTCAGGTTGTAGATTTTCTTCTTTAAGTTGCTGTTCAGGACATGAAGACTTTTCACATCTTCTGAAGTTGTCAGTGTCATTTTGTAGTAGTCATGTCATTGTATAGAACGATATGTATTCATGTATATTAGTCGATAATGTACTTGTATATATAACTTCTAGAGTCGACAGTTGTAGTTGTATCATATGTATCGTGTCAACTATATTGTAACTGACATCAGTTATATATCTATGAGACTTTTGTTTTATCTGTGTTCCGCATTTATATTATCTGTGTTAGTATTATATCTAATGTCCTAAACTATTATGAACCATCGTAGTTTGTTTTATACTGATAATTGGGTATGTCGATGGGAGTAAATAAATAATAGATGAAAAATAAAAAGTATATACCACTCCTATCGAGATAACCAATATTAGTGTAAGGCCAACTACGGATGGTCGCTCCTATCCAGCCTTATTCTTCGTAATAATAGACAGTATATCTTCTAATACTCTTTGTTATTATGAGCATAGAGGTGGGGCGTCACAGCTAGGGTAGGTTTTCGTATAAGATAACTCTTTTTTGTTTAGGCTTTAAACCCATTCTCTCGATGCGCGGTCAATTTTCTCTCTTGATAAACCTTTAGAGAATGGATCCACTAGGTTATCATTAATTCTTACATAATCAATGGAAATAGTTCCATTAGAGAATAACTACCTAACTATGTTATAGCATCGACGAATGTGTCGTGTTATAGATAAAGTTTTGCGCTCTACTTAACGCTGCTTGATTATCACAATTAATACATATGAATGTTACAGGTTTGGGCCAAAATGGAATAACTTCTAAAAATTGACGAAGCCATTCTGCTTCTTCGCTTGCTTTATCTAATATGACGAACTCAGGTTCCATAATGGATCGAGCGACGCATGTTTGTCTAGTAGATTTTCATGACACTGCTGCTCATGCTAGGATAAATACCTAACCACTTATTGATTTAGATTCCTCTGAATCTGAAATACAATTTGCATCACTATATCCTTCTAAGACAGCCGAATATTTTCTGTAATGTAACGAAAAGTTTGTGGTATTCTTTAGATATCCTAACACTCTCATTATTTCCTACTTAGTCGACTTATTGCATAAGCAATGCTGGTCTGATGCAATTCATGAGATACATTAAACATTCTATTACATGAGAGTATTCCAATATCATTACACTCTCATTATTGCTTTTGTACAGTACTTTCGATGGATTAAAAGTTGTTCTTATGCCTTTGATTCCATAAATTTGAAATTTTGAAATTACTTTTTCTACATAGTGTGACTGAGATAATTCAATTCCATTAGGTGTTTTTATTATTTTGATTCCCATAATAACGTCTGCAACTCCTAAGTCTTTCATATCGAAATTGTTGATTAACATTTTCTTTATGGTCTCTATAACTTTAATGTTGGGACCAAAGATTCGAACATCATCCACATATAGACAAATCATCACATATGATTGTCCAACTAGTCTGTAATAAACACATTTATCACATTCATTTATATGAAAACCTTTTCTCATCATGACACTAGTGAATTCTTCGTGCTATTGTTCCGAGCATGTCTGAGTCCATATAATGATTTGACTAATCACAAACTTTGTTCTCATTTTCTTTGGAAATAAAACCTTTAGCTTGCTTTATGTAAATCTCCATTGAAAAATGTTGTTTCTACATCCATTTGATGAATTCCTATATTATAGATGGATGTAATTTCTATTAGCATTCTTATAGAGGTTATTCGTATAACTGATGAATAAGTATCAAAGAAGTCTACACCATCTTTTTGACGGTATCCTCTGGCTACCAATCTAGTTTTGTATTTGTCAATAGTGCCATCTGGTTTCATCTTCTTCTTGAAAATCCATTTACAACCAATTGGTTTAATTCCATGTGGAATGTCAACTAATTCCCAAGTTTTGTTACTTAGAATTGAATCAATCTCACTTTTGATTACTTCTTTCCAACATGAAGATTCTGAAGACAACGCTGCTTCTTTCCAACATGAAAATTCTTAAGACGACGTTGCTTCTTTGTAGGTTTGAGGTTCATGTTCTAACATGTAGGTTAAGAATTTCGAGCCACAAGACTTGGAAGTTCTTTCCCTTTCACGATGAGTTTCATCTTCATGTGGTTCATCCCTTTCTTGTCTTGTCCTTTTAAAGAATGATGTTCGATCATTCTTTTTGTGTGGAAATACATCTTCAAAGAATAAGGCATCTCTTGACTGCATGGTTGTATTTATTCAAATGTCATTTATATAAAACTTAAAGACTAAAAATCTATAAGAGCTACTATTTTCAATGGGTCCTATGTAACATCCCCCTGCTTAGGAGGTCGAAAACTAACGGCTATGGATGCTACAGTCATCCGTAGTTATTAATCCTCGGCGACCAAATACGGCGATATTAGATACATTGATATACAGAAACACAAGAATATGGAAAAAAATTAAACAGCATACAAATTCCATATTCCATTTCAAAAATATTCCAAATTAATTACATAATCCCAATTCGCAAACCAATAATTATTACAAAATACGTCAAGAGCAACATATGAAAATGCCCTCTTGGTTGATCAGAGTATATGTAAGGCACTAAGCAATCTGCCTTTACAATCAAAACACAGCAGAAATAAGAGAACCCTAATAACAACCTTGCCTCCTGCATGTCTTCGGAAGCTTTATTCGTCTAAAAGAACACCTAGAAACCTGAACTTTCAACCTACTCAAAATCAACCGAGTACCTGAGAGTTTAAGGGGAAAACAAAAACTACGAGTCAGACATAAAGCCTGGTATGAATAATAATCTTCCATATTGAACCATTTGGATATCAGTGAGACCACGCCGCTTAGCAGAATGGGTTTTCCATTCACTAGTATCCTAAAACATTTATAAAACCATATACTGTGCTCCAGCACCCATAATGGTTAAAAACATAGTATTTCAAAATATTAGGATGATATGCGAAACAAGTAAATCAAATCTGGATTACCCATCCTCCTTCATTCTGACTATCTGTCTCAATTATAGTTTTATGGGTTACTATTAACCTGTTAAATACTTATGGACTATCTGTCTGATTCCATAGTTTTCATGGGATTACTAAGAACCTATTGGTAACTCCAATATCTTTTCTTTTATCCTAGTTTTCATGGCTAACTAGGAACCTATTGACCGACTGTCAATATCTTAATCCGGATATAGTTTTCATGGGCTAATTACAAATCTACTGGACCCTGGCAATAACAAATCATAGTTTTCATGGGTTGACTATAAACCTATTAACCGCTGACAATATCTTTAGTTTTAAGGTTTTAATATTCCTTAATTTATATTCACTACTAGGACAACCTATCTGGTTATCCTGCCCTTCCCCAACATCCATTTATGGGTTAATAACAATGTGAATAATATTTCCAAAACCTTTATTTACGCCATGGTATTTCTTTTTTTTAAATGAGAATGGGTTATTTTTTTTGAAACTTTAAAATATCCCTTTCGAAACCACTTGATGACCTCCTTCAAAAGCATAGAAAGCCTCTTTTCAAAACTCTAAGTATATACCTTTCGAAAGCAATAATAGCTTTCGATGGTATAAAAACATTCTTTAAAACATAGCTTTGAAACAAATAAAAGTGCACCTTTCAAAAGCATTGGGTTTACTCTTTAAAAACATTCTTTGGGTCAAATTAATTACATATGAAAGTATCTCTTTCGAAACCAACTAAAAACTGTTTTGGGAAAAAGTTGATGGTGTTGGAACCATTTAGTCGAAAGCAATGGCCTTTTAAATTAAAACGTTGGAGGATAGTGTCGAAACCCCCTTTTGACACCACTGCCTTCGAAACCCTTAATCCCTTTCGAAAGCTTTTAGGAAGTGGATTAACTTTGGTTAAAACAGAGATAACCTTTCGACAGCATATGTGGCTTCAATGCAGTCAAAAGGTAAATAAGTAGCTTGGTCTCGACTTGGTCAAAACCAATCCTTTCGGAAGCTCTTATTAAGGAAATAGTTCACCTTCGAAAGCTTTTTATAAAGTCCCTTTCGAAAGCATGGCTTTCGAATATATAGAAAGCTTAAAGTAAAACAAGCCGAGAATTTAGCTTTAGAAAATAAACTAAAGGTTTTGAATTTATAGGGTGTCGACTCAGTCGAAAGCCCTTCAAAACTAGGCAGGCGCTCATCTTGTAAAAGCGAACCTTGGTTTCGACCCTGACGAAAGCATTGCTTTAGATACCCTACCTTCCGCTACTTACCAATTCACTTCGTACCAATTTCATTGATACCATGTGCATTGGTTTTGAATATGAGGGTCTTGACTGGGATGGTTTCGACTGAGATGAAGCGGAGGTAAAGGAGTCAAAAGGTGCATCCGAATTAGGCGGAACAACCTGTTTCTGAAATGCTGATTTATAGCTAAATATGGCCATTACTTTATAACTAACCTACCAGTTGTAACTCATTGATTGGCTACTTTAAAAATTTTCAAATACTTTATCATTAAACTGCTGCACTTATAATATGTAAATCAAAATAAACTCAAACGATAAGCCCTTCCATTTACAAAAACCAGTATTTGCAGATAAGTCCTTCGTTTGAAATAATTTATTTTTCCCGAGTAAATCAATTGGGAAAAATCCCCAAAAATCATAGAAATTCAATTTTGTCATGTAATCAAACATATTAAAATTTCAGACCCAATTTCTTCCTGAAATGCTCAAAATAAATTTTAAACCCAATTATATCATATTTTCCTATAGAAGTTCATAATAAATTTTCTACGGCTTGGAAAATTCTGAAAATCAAAACCAATCTCCAAAATCATGTATTATTCGACATAAATTTTTTCTATGGCATTCGAAAATCATATACCTTTGATTTTCCATTAAAACCGAGCTAATTCATATGTATATGAATGAAAATAATTTGATCATGACATAATTCAAGCATATCATCATCCATATCATTATAAAATCTAATTTCAAACAAAAATCCGAAAACACATAATTATAGAATAAAAATAGAGATCGTATAAACTTATTATTCACCGTAGATTTGATAAGGAATTTGAGATTTTCTATTGCTTAATCCTCTCTAGCTTTGATCCATAGTTTAAGATTGTAATCTTCCTCTTTTCCTTCTTGTTAATGGCCGACTCTTAGGATTTTGCGTTTTATTTTTGATTTGAGAAAATGAACGTGAATGGATAAGGATGTGGAGTGTATAGCCGTGTAAAATAAAATATCTAATCACTAATATGCCTATGTGTAATTTAATTAGTTTAATGACCCAATTAAAGCCCATTTACTTTATTAATAAGCACGACCATATATATGGTTTATTCAAATCTCAATCCTCTTATCATCATTACTCCATTTAATTTATCTAATTAAACTTCCTGAACAATGTTATCAATAATTAGGGATGTTACAGGCTCCCCACTGAAAGAATTTCATCCTCGAAATTCAGTAAGAACCAAATACTAAACATAGGAATCACCTATAACAACTCCTAAAAATCATACTTGTCTAACTGACTAGCAACTATCAATATAAATCTAATATAGACATAACCTCAAAGCATATTAGGATAAGTATCTCTGATCCTGTCTTCTATTCCCAAGTACGGTCCTTCTCGTTGTCGCTCCATTGAACTATCACCAACTTGATTGTCTTTTTCCTTAATCTTTTTTCATCTCTAGCTACAACCCGAACTGGGTATCTAACAATAGTCAAATTAGGCTCTACCACTAAGTCATCCAACCCTGTCGGAGGAATATTAGTCTCTAGATCATGCACATACTTGCAAAGATGCGACGCATGAAATACATTATGGACGCCTACCATACTGCTCAGCAACTCTACTCTGTATGCGAGTTTTCCAATCCTCTCTATAATCTGGAATGGACCAACATATCTTGGTGCTAGCTTCCCTGACTTTCCAAAGCGCACCACACCCTTCATAGGTGATACCTTAACGAAAACCTCATTCTCCAGCTGAGAATTCTAGGTCTTTACGCCTCTTATCTGCGTAATTCTTATGTCTAGACCGAGTCTCCTTCATCCTTCCTCAGATTAACTCAATCTTCTCCAACGCCAGTCTAACCAAATCTGGACCTAAGACTAATCTGTCTCCAGTCTCTAACCAACATGTTGGTGATTTGCATGGTCTTCCATACAAAGCTTCAAACGGCGCCATTCATATACTAGTTTCATAACTATTATTATAGGAAAACTCAATCAAGTGTAGGTGATCTTCCCAAGATCCACCAAAGTCCAATAAATAAGCCCTCAATATATCCTCGAGTACCTTATTGACTCTCTTCGTCTGTCCGTCCGTCTAAGGGTGATATGATGTACTCATATTAAGCTTGGTACCCATCACTTCCTATAGACTCTTCCAGAATTCACTAGTGAATAAAGCATCTATGTCACTAACTATACTAGTAGGAACTCCATGTAGTCTAACTATGTTCTTCATGAACAACTTAGCTAAAACAGGTGATGTCCTTCAAGATCCACTATGTTCTAATAATTCGATCAAGACATAATTCAAGCATATCATCATCCATGTCATTATAAAATTGAATTTTAAACATAAATCCGAAAACACATAATTATAGAATAAAATAGAGATGGTATAAAATTATTATTCACCTTAAATTTGATAAGGAATTTGAGATGTGTTGTTGCTTAATCCTCCCTAGCTTTAATCATTAGTTTAAGATTTTAATATTCCTCCTTCCTTCTTGTTAATGGCCGGCTCTTAGGGTTTTGCGTTTTATTTTTAATTTGAGAAAAATGAACATGAATGGATAAGAGTGTGGAGTGTATAGCCATGTAAAATAAAATGGCTATTCACTAATATGCCCATATGTAATTTAATTAGTTTAATGACCCAATTAAAGCCCATTTACTTTATTAATAAGCATGACCATATATATGGTTTATTCAAATCTCAATCCCCTTATCATCATTATTCTATTTAATTTATCTAATTTAACTTCCTGAATAATGATATCAAAAATTAGGGATATTACATCTTAGATAGAAATAGTCTAAAGTTTTTGGTCTAAGTTTGACCTTCTTGGGAAGTGGAATCGAAACTTTGCCAAGCATCCCCACACTTTGAAGTATTTGTAATTTGTTCGGTGTCCTTTCCATTACTCATATGGAATTGTCTGCGAGGAACCCTATTTAGCATGTGATTAAACATATTTAGGGCTTCCCTCCACAAGTTCGTTGGTAGGTCTGAAGTTAAAGCATAGTGTTAACCATGTCTTTTAGCGTTCTGTTCTTTCTCTCGGCAAAACCATTATGTTGTGGTGAATATGGGGTTGTTCGTTGATGAATTATTCCATTTCTGCATGGAATTGTTCAAAAGTGACTCGTATTATCCACCTCGATCTAATCTCGATATCTTAATCTTTTTGTTAAGTTGATTTTCTACATCAGCTTTGTATTTTTGTAAACAATGTAATTGTTGCATCTTTACTACTTAAAGGATATAAATAGCAATATCATGTAAACTCGTCAGTGGATGGGATAAAGTACTTTTTCCCACCTCTTATAGGTAATGATTTGAAATCACATAAGTCATTATGAATCATCCCCAATGGTTCAGTACTTCAATAGTATAAAATTATTTTTTGACTATTTTTGCTTCTACATATGTCTCACATTTGTATATTTTATCTACTTGAAATTTTGGAATTAATCCTAGGATTGCAGGTTTTATCATTTTTGGAAAATTTATGTATCCAAATCTATCATGCCATAATATAGTTCTATGCACAACCAAATAAGAAACTTCATTTTTATTCATTGCATAATTAGAATACATAGTCTTTTTTACCGATTTTGGCTACATTTGCTTTAAACAAGCCATCACATAAATATTCCTTTCCTATATAAATTCCAGCCTTGGACAGAACCAACTTGTTTGAGTGGAAGATCATTCGAAATCCTTTCTTTGACAATACAGATCCAAAGATTAGGTTCTTGCGGATGTCTTGAACATGAAGCACGTCATTCAATGTAATAGTTTTTCCAAAAGGTGAACTTGGGGATGACTATGCCATTGCCCTTAATCATGAAAACTGCAGAATTACCTATGTAGAGTTTTTCTCCCTGATCGAGTTTGTTATAAGTGTAAAACATGGTTTTATTAGAACATACATGTCGAGTAGCACATATGCCAAGCCACCACTATGTAGGATTATTAACCAAATTGCATTCTGACACAACTCCAGAAAAGTTAGACTCATCCACTTCTATGTTGTCCACCATATTTTCCTATGAATTGTTCTCTTTCTTGTATCTGCAATCTTTAGCGGTGTACCCCATCTTGTCACAAACCCAACAGTTGCCATTTAACTTCTTAGACTATTTATTTCGTTGGATTTCTTTTCTGGCTCTTTCCACTTCTACGAGAAATTCTTCTTTTTGTTTTTGTTGAAGTGTCCATTCTCTTTGACCTTTCTATAAAAAATTCCTTCTCCCTTTTTTATTGTGTAATCCCATAGTTATCTGCCTCTATCATCAGTTTAACGATGAGGCCGTGTAAAGAAATCTCCTTCCGTTTATGCTTCAGATAGTTGAGGTAGTCTCTCCGTTAATGGGGCAGCATTCCTGTTATTGCTTCAACCAAGAAAGATTCTCCAACTTTATGGCCTTCTGATTCAAGTTCATGAATGATAATTTGTAGTTAATGCAGTTGAATGGTCACAGATTTGGAGTCTATCATCTTGTAGTCCATGAATTTGTGTACGATAAATTTCTTCAGACTGACATTTTGTGTTTTGTATTTTGCGGCAAGTACATTTTAGAGAGCCTTTGCTGTCCGATGAGGCTGATACACTTTGCACAACATCTTGTCCAAACAATTTAGAATGTAATTATTGCACAGGAAATCTGAATGTTTCCATGCATCGGTCGCATGAAATGCATCTTTATTTGTTTCTCTGGTTTCACTTGATTTGGGGATAGGTTCCTCCTCTTCAAGATACCTTTGCAGACCCAGCGTAAGTAGATAGAATGCCATCTATGACGACCTACATTCGGAAGGTTCAAATCGACAATAATCCACACATGTCCAACTTAAACAATCCGAAACATAGATGATCAATGTGGTTAATTAAGAAAAATAAGAAAAGAAGAAGAAAACAAACACAAAATCATGCAGCGGAACGATAAAATATAATACTCAAATAAACAGTTCATGAAGCTGTTTATACTATACATTTGATTATAATCTATGCAACATTTATTAGAGTTATATATACACCAGGGATAAATAAATAATGCAAAAGACAACATGATGCAGGAATACTAATAGTAATAATATACCAAATCTTCATCTTCGTCCTCCAGAATAAATCTTCAATAAGCAGAAAAACTCAGGACTGACCCGAGCATAATGAAAAAACAAAACACTCGAGTCAGGACTAAAATATCCTTATGTAAGTCAAATCAATATCGCATATAACATGAGTGTAATACCGTCAGAGATGTTTATGGGATTTCACATCTCCTAACCGGTGTATAATGTGCGTGCAATAACTCAAGAGATGTTACAAGATTTTCCATCTCTTAAGGATCCGTCAAAATATTTATATGTAGTAGAATACGCTACATATATAATGTCTAATCAATAAAATAAATATTTTTCTTAGTGTTAAGGCTTTACATTAATCCCCCTTAACGCGTTTTTAGGCATTGACGTACAATTTGCATTTAACACCACCAGTAGAACGTCGGTAGTCAGTGGTGCGTCATGATACGACAACACTAAACCAAAATCGTAGGGGTCTCGTATAAGGATAAAAGTATGACAAAGCACGTGAGGCAATGCCCAAGGTAGGATACTACCAGTTTACCCTTCCTGGTCGGTGGTAAGGCATCATAGCCATGACCGCCCACTGCGTCCAACACTCCCAAAATCTGAGGGTGCGCACCAATCATCATAATTTAAATGATGGTAATACGAAGAAGTGCATCCACTAGAGGTAGCTAGCCTCATTGACCGGAACAACTCCTGTTTTAGTCATTTCAAATTGACACAAGTGTTAGGCCAATCCATCATCGTTCTCTTTCTTCAAATCCAGCAAACGTACGCCAAATCCAACCACTTCGTTCTGGACCATCACTCTACATACACGGTTGTTAAAGTGGTTCCAATATTTACAAAGAGTATGCCAATAAGAGGCTCTGGTCTCTTTAACAACCAAATGTCATTTTACACACTTGTTGGTACTTTTATATTTCAAAAACAATTCGTACTTGTTATCAAAATATCATATTCGCTTCAAAATCAATTCCATTTCGAAATCATCATATTTGCTTCACAAATCATACTTTACTTCAAAATGTCAATTCAGTTCGATATATCGAGTTCACTTCCAAATTTTGATTCGACTTACAATTTAGGTTATAACTTCACTTTAACCCAATTCGCATTTAAATCCAAGATTTAAATATAAACATTTCATCCTTTTGACCAGTTTGAATCTTTAGAAAATAGTTTAAATTTTTTTAAAATAGTTAAATAGTTATAATAGTTTCATAGAAAATAGTTTGAAATTTTTTAAATAGTTTGAAAGCTAAAATGATTTAAGTAGTTAAAATGTCTTATAAGGTAAAATAGTTTGGAAATCAAAATAATTTGAATATTTAAAATATAGATTTTAAGTAGTTTATATTAAATAATTTATTTGAAAATAGTTTCAAAGTCAAACTGATTCAATTTCAATTCAAATAAATCCGATTTCGATTTTGAATTATTCAATTTAACCTTCAATTCCAACTGATTTCAATTTCAATTCCAACTTGAATAAATTTCAATTCAATTCTCAAATTTAAACCATTTCGATTTATATAAATTCGAGTTTGATTTTCAAAATATCGATTTAACTCACTTTTACTTAGCAATATTTCGAAGTTCGAATAAAAGTCTAAACCTTTAAAACAACCTAATTTCTGAAATTCAAATCATATTTCAATTGTAACTTCAAAATCTCAACTTCGATTATTTAAACCATCTTTGTTAACAAATTTAAATTTCAACATTTCGAGCTCACGTTCGAAAATAATTCAATTTTCTATATTGATTTTTATTTCTTTAAATCAAACTCATTTAAATAATTTCAAATCATTTAATTTAACCAATCCCGTGTTCGTATATAATTTTCTATCCTATAGCATTGGTTATTTCAATTTAATTTCAGGGATGGATATATATCATTTCAATACAAAATAAATGTCATAGGTATATATCATTTCAACCTATTTTTTAATTTATTTGAAATAATTCAATTTATAGTTTTATATACTGTAAATAATATAGGGTGACAACAAGATATATTAAAAATAAATAAACATCCAAATCACCCAAAATATCAATCAATAGCATCTATCGCAATCAACATCCAAACAGTCAATAAATCTTAACAATATACTATTTATCAATAATAGGGAATTTAACTAAAATTTAATTCCCATTTCTAATATGAACCATCAATTTAAATTCCTATCATCTTGATTCATGTCAATTTAAATGCCAGTTAAATTTTACGAGCCGCAGTCAAAAATTTAAATCACTCCGCAATATAAATTTAATGTAACGACCCAAAATTTTGGTCGTTAGTTTTGAACATTTAATTATTTTAAATGTTGAATTTGAATTATTAATTGATTTTGAATATGGAAGAATTTCTGAAATGGTTTAAAATTCCAAATATAACGATTTATTTGATTTGGTAAAATAGTAAATTAATATTTGGAATTGGGGTTAATATGTGAATCCGGAAATAAATGGACATGGAATGATTTCCAAAAATTTATTTAAATTCTATTTGGGTTATAATTATAATATGGACTTTTGAATGGATTTAAAAGTCGATAAGTTAAAATTGGAAATGTATATATTAATTTAATAGTGATAATTAATATATGGTAATAGTGTAAATAATCGAATTTTGATTTAATAGGAATCGAAATGATTTCTTATATGGATAAAAATTCTATATGAATTATAATGGAGTTGGTAAGTTTTTTAAAATTGAAATTTCAAACGATTTCGACGATTTTGAAAATCGCTCGATTTAATCGACGAGTTAAAATAGCCTTTCGGGGCACAGTCTCGGTATTCGACGAAACCAATTCCACTGGATCCGTAATAGTGTATTATTATCAGATTTCAAATTTCGTAGTGTTTGAAGTTACCGTTTGGTCGTACGGGATAGAAAGCGTTGAAATAAATATCGAAAGTTTAATATTTAAATTCGATTCAAAAGCCTATCTTCTACATACGATCGAATTGGGCCCTGAAACTTGTTTCATTGTGTTCGGAATAGGTGTAAAACATTTTTGACGCCTGACGGCATGTTTCGTTTGGAGTTCGTTTGAAAAAGCATGTAAAAATTGAAATATATTAATAAAATAATGTTGTACACGTATACATAAACACCAAGAACAGTAAAACCCTAATTCCTTTTTCCTGGCCGCCGTTCGAATTTCAATGGCCGAAATTAATCGTCCCTTCCCCTCAATTTTCGATCAATCCATCGACTTTTAGCCAAAGTTCCCAACTAGAGAAGCTGGAGATCGACGAGAGCTCTCCATCCATACGGTCATGATCGAATTCTATGGAGCATGGATGCCATGATTTTGCCACGTTCATGCGCCGTTCAAGGGAGGTTTTCTCGTTAATGGCATGACTTTGGGGGTGCGGTTCGTGGACGAAGGTAGAGGAGGATCATGGCTTTCGAGCAGCGGTTTCTGATGGGGTTTAAGGGGTAGGTGGAGGCTGCGGCTTGGAAGGGGAGAACGATGGCATGGGTTCGTTGTTACTGGGACGAGCAGTTCGAATGGGGAAGAGGGAAAAGGAAATTGGCGGCCAGGATTTGCAATTCGAAAATGTACGGCCAGATGTTGATCTGGTATTTAAAAAAAAGGATTTTTATTATATAAATTTATAATGAAACTTATAAAATGCATATCTTCTCCGTACAAGGTCGGAATCAGACGAAACAAGTGGTGCCGGAATCGCAGCGACGAACACTACACCATGGAGTAGATCTGGAGTCGTTTGGAGCTAGTGAAAATTTTAGGTTAAATCGAACGTGTTCGTTTTAATTTAAAATTGCAGCGTTTGGCGAATTAAAAATCAAGGTGAGTTAATCTCACTCAATTTTGGACTGCTCGCTTTAATTTTAAATAGTTAAAATTAATTGATGATTGATTGGTGGAATTGATACATTTTTATTAGTTGAATGGGATATTATATATAGTAGTATATATTGGAGTGATTGATATTCCCGCATATATATAGTGGATGAGACCCTATGCGCCCCGCATAAAAGCGGATGACCCTATATAGCGCGATATTCCACCTCGAAGCGGAATTGGTATTTTTATATTGTGCTAACATCTGTGGATGCAGGGAAACATGTTGGAGGGATCCAAATGGATTCCTCAAAAATGTTGAATTGAATTTCATATTTATTTATATATGATTTGTCGGGATAATCTATGATAGATTATTGTGTGATCTGAATTGATTGGATGGTATGGCAGTTTTGGCCTAGATTTTGGTATTTTTAAATACCAATAAAATATGGTTTGAATTTGAAGAGAATTTTAAAAGGGATTTTGAAGTAAAATATTATAAAACATTTTGGGTAAAGTAATTGGATAAAATAAATGGTTTTAGAAATTGTACTTAACTAATTCGAGATATTTTAAATATAAATTTCTGGAATAAAGTTTATATAAAGGATTTTTAATAACAAATTCTTAAGTGGTACCTGTTTAAAATATAAAAGGTTTTAAACTTCAGATTTTTAAATAAATTCAAAGGATAGAAGTGAATTGGGGAATAAGTATAAAATTGGTTATTCGAGAACTCATGTAAGATTTCCAAATTACGAAGTGAAGCTAAATCGAGAAATTGGTCTTGTTTTAAAAAGAGGATTTTAATTATTAACTTGGTAATTTTAAAAGTGTTAAAAATATTCTGGAATTTAGTTATCAAATTATTTTAAATTGTTTAAAACATATTTAATTGCCAGTTAGTTAATTTATAATGATTATTAAAGTTTATTATTATTTAAGCATTAGTCAGAATTATTATTGTTTTTTTAAAGATAATTATTAAATATTAATATGTCTTTGTATAATAACTTTTATTTAAGTATATTTGCCTAGATTAAAACTTGGAAATTTATTTTGGGACTTATAAGTATTATTTTAAGATAATTTTTAAACAAAGTTTTCGGAAAGTAATGGTATACTTGCGTGGCGTAAATCGGAGGCAGTGAGTGCTTATAGTTAAGTTTTGGGTTTCTCTAGGATAGAGACATAATCATTGAGCTGTGATCCATGGTTTGATACCGCAGTGGTACTTTCCACATTATTTTAAAAGGGTTTTCAAATATTTTTGAAAAGGATAATTTGTGAATATGCTGAATTCGATAAGATAGGTACATACTTTTTGATAAGGAGATTTAATTTATTAAAAATTTAAATTAAAAAGAGGCTTGGTGTTTTTCAGTGAAAATGAAGTATTTGGTTGAATTGGTTGTTTATTTGATAGTTAAATAACCGACTATCAAATCTGGACCTAAATATAACTTTGGAAATATCTAGAAGTAACACGGGATTATATGGTACAGTTACTGATTCGAGGTGCTATACTGTACGTGTAAACTCGTTTCGCTCTTCTAGGGCGTTGATAAGGAAATCCGTCCACTAACGGTTAGGAGTTGACCTTCGATCTTATTTTCATATGTTTATTTCCTAAAGAACCGGGGTTGAGTTTACCGGAAATAGCGAACGTTGTTTCGAAGAGACCGGGATTGGATTTGTTATCCGAAACCACTTCGATCCAATGAGTACGTTTTCGAAATGAAGACAAGAGCATGGAGTCGAAGATGGAGCAGTGAAGTGCAAGGGCTAATCGCTACTAATCCTGAGGGTGATTCCAAAATGGATGTAGTAGGAATAGTGCCTTCGGTTCCGTTTGGACCTGGAACAGACTTGTATGGATGAATGCTATCAGTACATTGTCATTGGAGGACACTGAGCATTCTAAGTGAAAATTCCTTTAAAAGGTAATCGTAGCCTCTAGCCTCATCAACCGGGAATGACTAAAAAGCAGGGAGATGCAGCAAGGTTAAGTGGGTAGCACCCAAGTAGGGTATGTCTATCACCTTTCTAGATACCCATGGATATTATTACTACGATTATGGAAGGAGCTCAGAAAAGGGTTGGAACACCCGGGGTGATAGCATATTCGGCCTATTCAGGTTAGGGATAGTCCGGTCTTGTGTAGTAGGGGATCCCGGCGTGGTCTCGGTACGTTGTTCTAGACGTGTATTATGACAGGAGATACCCCAGTGCTAAGTCATTCAGATGGAATTCATTCTCCAATAAGCGCCGTACGGTTTTGATTGTGCCCAACTATGCTAGAACGTGAGATGCAAGCATTTAAGCTATTTGAATAAGTATTTGTACTTAGATACTATTATAATATCAGATGATTTTGATATCAAACGTTTTGGTTATCGTAAGGTAAAAACCCGTCGTGTTTATTTGTGGCGTGGTCTTACGAGATACCTTTGTTTTTCAAAGGATTTTGGATAACTTTAATAAATCCAAATGGAGTGTGTTTTCTCACGCTGGTTTTCCAGATTGACTCAGGTGTTATTTTATTATAATGCTCGGGTCAGACCGAGTATTTCAGGTTCAGGTTAGGATGCTATAGAGCTCAGGAGACGAGCTGGAGACCGAGACGTATTCTCATACTTGTTTATTTCCGTTGCAGTGTTCTGTTTGAAATTACCAGCAAATTGTGAGGGCGGGTTGTTATAACTGTCAAGGCTGGTAATTATTGATTTGTGTACTCTGATGTGAAACGTGTATATTACAGTTTTGATTTGTGTAAAGAGCTATTGATATTATATATTACTCAGTCCGCTGTGAGATTTTGTTTTTGTTTAGTTCTTCTTTCTTTCTACCTACTTTCTTTTCCCTCAAAAATCTGTCTTTTCGGCACTCGATCGTTCGGCATGTTATACGATGAGAGTTTTTATGTCGATTTTCGGGGGTCGAAAGGGCGAGTCGTCATAGTTGGTATCAGAGCTTATAGAGTCAGTAGTACTCTAGAATGAGTTGAGTGTATTGATAGATATGAGCGCGTATTTGTTAGTGAATATAAAATGTTTGTATATTGTGTTGACTTATCGGTTGAGTGTTTATGAATTCTGGTCGATACGGGAAGTACAACCGTATCAATAGGGGTTTCTAAGCTCTTAAACCGACATAGTATTGTTTTAAAGTGGGTAAATGAAATAATTTTACCCAAAATTATATTTTTATACAAAAGAAATAATTTTTTGAAATTGTTATAGTGTATATGCTTGGAATGTTTGGTTGTTAATATTATAATCAAAACAGATTATAAAATTTGAAATGGTTATATATATATAACCAAATAGAAATTTACAAGTATGATTTATACAAAGGAGTATAACTAAAATTTGATTCAAACCAGAATTTAAATCTCAGAAATTTTGGAAAATGTTTTAAATGAGTTTGAACTAAATGTTGGGAATTTTTAAATCTTGGAAATTTTGGAAATGGTTTCCAAAATGGTTTGTGAGGAATAATGATATTATTTTTGGAGATATTTCAGAAACGAATTTTTTTTAAAATGGATCTTGGAAGTAAAGGAAGCACTGAACTCACTTCAGTCGCTGGAAAATAATCTTGGTGATGATGGCCACATCATCAACATTCATTTTCGAGTTTCTAAGTGATGGATTGCTACCATAGTGATTGGTTATGATTATTTGTTTTGGACTTGTTTGGTAAACAAGTTTTGTTTTAGAAATTTCAAAAGGGGAACTATTTGGGAAAAACCAAGTGGCTTTGAGATTTTAAAAGTATGATTTGATATACCAAGGGAATATATGTATATTAATGATTTCAAAATGTTTTGAAACAAAACCGGGTGATTGAATTTTGGGGTTTCTATTTAAAAAATTTGTAATGTTAGGAGAAATCAGTTATTGAACCTATGATTTGAAGTTGATATAAATAAGAAAGGGAAATGAAAATTTTAATCCTGGAATTAAAATTTAACTTGAGTAAATTAAAGTGAATAAGATATGTTGGAATTTAACTTAAGATAAGTTAAATAAAATTGAGTATTGGATTTGGATTGAATGGAATGTTAAGCTGAAAATGTAAGATGATTTTATAACTATAAGTTATGATTATTGAATGAAATGGATATACTTAAGCTATTAAGTGATATGGATAATCCAGAGTTATGATTATAAAATGTAAATGGACTCGGTGAGCAATATAAAATTTTAAGAGAATAAGTTTTGAACTTATGAATTGAGTAATGAAACAGTAAAGCCAAAATGAAAACGGTTTGATATTATGATAAAAAATTGAAAATTCAAAATTGAATTTTAAATGAAGGGTGAATTGAAATTGAGTAAAGTGAATATATATATATGAATTGTGAAGTGATTATATAACCTTATGTTATGAATAGAGAATGTGAATTAACTTAGGTGGTAAATTCACGAAGTTGTGAATAAATAAGTGGTATAGCTTATTAAACTAGGGAAATGAAAAAGTATAACCAAGTTAAAAAGGTTAAGAAATTAATAACAAGGAAAAAATTAAATTTAAGAGCAAATGAATTTAATGTGATTTTGGAATATGGATTTGATAAGATTGGGTGTGAACTTAAGTTGTAAAGTTGAATATAACTTAAGCAGTGATATGGAGTGTCTATAATAAGCCTTAGAAATAATTTTGTGAAATGGTTTATAAATTAATTAGCATGAAATGAAATGCCATTCAGTATAAAATGAAGAAAATAGATCTATGTGAATTAAATAAAGTAATGGATCGTTTTTGTTCCTAACTTACATTTCAGCTTCTTGCTTTTTTCAATGTCCTCTGTTCCTTCTTTCCCTCCTTCCATCGTCCTTTCAAACTGTCACCAGGTCCAATCCATCAACCCTACCTTGCCATCCCCGTACTCCTCTCCTGTTCATTTACAGCCTCCCCTCTATCCTCCGGTCCCTCATCCGCCTGATCCTCCGGCCTTGCTCCCTCCTTCTTCTCAACCACTTGTTGTTTCTTCCTGTATCGACCCACCACTGCCTATATTGCCCAACCCATCTTCTTCATCTGTCCCCTCTGTCCCATGGAATTCTCTGTTCAAGGCAAAACCGCGTAATGCTGGGAAGCATCTTCCGATCCAGGTCCCACTTGTTTTTGATGGCCATGTTTTAGTTCCTCCTGAAAACGTAATAAGTGCTGGAAATGAAGTTTGGGGTGATTATCTGGTAGGTTTCTTCCTTGATAAACCTCTTTCTTATCTTACTGTTATAGCCCATTTGAAAAAGGTTTGGAAACTAAAAGGTTCAATAAAAGTGAAGTCTGATGGTTACTTGTTCCTATTTAATCTATCTTGCGATGAGGATAGAAGGAAAATAATTGCAGCTGATCCAATTATCATGAGGAACAAGTTATTCATTGTTAAACAATGGGATCCAAATGTTGGAAATAGTTGTAGTACTATAAAATCTATTCCGGTGTGGATTAGGTTATCGAATATACCGTTATATGCTTGGTCTCACATAGGAATTAATTGGCTAGCTAGTCGAATTGGAACCTTTATGTGTATGGATGAACAAACAGAGAAGTTGGAAAGAATAGGTTATGCAAAATGCATGGTAGAAATCACACCAGCAGTTGAGTTATTGGATGAATTTTCTGTCAGATTGCTGGATGGTTCAGAGCAGATTGTAAAAGTTGATTATCTATGGAAACCTGAGGTATGCAGTGGGTGCAAAGAATTTGGCCATATGCCTGAAATGTGCAAGAAAAAGAAAGCAAACCAGGAACAAACTGTTAGAACAGTGCCAATGTCTTCTAAGGAAAGAATGGTAAGTCAAAATCAAAATGAAAAGAATAAAGTTGACACTAAGAAAAAGCAGGAGTGGAAAAGGGTGGTAAATAAAGGAACAAAGATAAATAAAGCTAAGGAAAAAGAAACCATTGTTGAAACTCAGAGAATTGAGAAGGATAATATAGATGCTGAACTAAATATTAGTGATGAACTGGATGTTAATGCTAGTGTAACAAAAAAAAATGAGTTGGTGGAGTCATATGAAGATATAAGAACCGACACAAATAAATTTTATGTCTTGTTGGAAGGAAATGAGACTGAATCATGTAATGACAAAAGTGATAATGAACTATGCAATGAAATTAGTGACAATGAAGAGGAAATTGAGGAAGGAGAAATAACTGCAAGCAAGATAATTCAATTGTGTGGAGTGCATAGTGGATCCCTATCACAAAAGCAAAATGTACAAGAAGAACGGGAAAACAACATATCAGGGATTGTTCCTTTGGATGACATTTCAAATCCCGATGATCAGAGTCATAAATCCACTTCCACAGCTGACAATGCTATGGCCAATGCAAGTGAAGGGTTATCCAAGCAAACTAGTGGTGTGCAAGTCTTTAAACCTAATAAAGGAAGTATAAATGTTAATACTCAGCAAGTTGAAGCACAGTTTAAGGAGGAACTTGAAAATGAAATAATGGAACTAATCAAAGCTGAACATTCAAATGCTTCCCCCCCCCCTTATCTGGTGGATACACCTTCTCTGGTCATCTGCCTGGATGGATATCATTGCCAAATGCCTCTCCTAGGAGGGCAAAAAATAAGGGTAAGTGTCTCAATGATGGCTCTGAACCAGTTGTTGATTTAAACAATGTACAAAGAGATTCTCCTGCAACAAGGAGCAAGAAAAAGGTGGTACATCAATCACTGAAGTATACCAAATGATGCACAACTATGCAATATGGAATGTCAGAGGAGCTCATTCAAACGCAAAGCTTGATCAAGTGAAATATATAATCAAACAACACAAAATCTCCCTTTTTGCTATTCTGGAAACTAAACTAAATGAGAATTTAACTTTAAAAGCAGCAAAGCATATTAATCCTTGCTGGTCTCTTAATCATAATTTGGATCAAGCCCCCTATGGTAGAATTATGGTCATCCATGATCCCTCTGTCTTATCCCTTACTTCTGTCCTTTCCACTGATCAGCTCATCCATTTTCAAGCCAAATTTTTTGATTCTCCCTTCTCTTTTTATATAACTATTGTCTATGCTCATAACTCCCCTTCTTCAAGGCAAAATTGTCTTAATCTTCTTCCTGCTTTCAGACAAAACTCCCATCCTTGGATTGTCTTTGGGGATTTTAATTGCTGCTTATCATTGAATGATAAACATGGAGGGCTTCCGCTGCTCCCTAATGATATTTATCCTCTAAATAAGGCCATTGAGGACTCAAACTTGCTTTCAATCCAATCTTCTGGGGCTGAGTTCACTTGGAATAATAGGAGTAGGTCTGGTGTCAGGACTTACTCAAAAATTGATCATTCTTTTGCCAATCTCAATGCTATAACCACTTGGCCAACTCTGTCCACATTTATCCCTCACCCTGTGCTTTCAGATCATTCCCCAATCATATTCTCTTCTGGTCAGAAGATGTTGAAAATTAAAAGAAGCTTTAAATTTTATAATGCTTGGGTCCATGAACCTGAGTATAATAATATAATTAGCAAAGCTTGGAATGAAAAGTTTGTTGGTAACCCAATGTTTATATTTTGCAGGAAATTAGGAGCTACTAAATTAGCATTAAGAGAATGGGCCAAAGGAAAATTTGGTGATGGCAACCTAAATTCTGCTTTGATTAGGAGCAAACTCATTCTTGCTCAGGATGAAATGATGAATTCTCCTGACGATCCTGAAGCTGCTGCTGCTGAGAGAACTCTTTTTGATCTTCTTTCTGCTGCTTTGAAGTCTGAAGCCAATATGAAGAGACAACAATTGAGACAAAAATGGGCTTCTGAGGGAGATATAAACTCGGCATATTTTCATGCTGCTATCAAGGTAAAGCAATCTAAGGAGCATATAAATAACATTTATGATGAAGAAGGGGAATTGCACTCTTCACCTGCCTCTGTTGATAAAGCACTCCTTTCCTATTTCAAGAAATTGCTAGGTAACAATAATGGCTTCATCCCTAATATTGCTGATCTATCCCTTATTCATCTTCCTGAAGTGTTACCGGATGAAGCTGATAATCTTGTTGACAAGGTGACTGATAATGAAATTAAAGATACTTTATTTGCAATGAACAAGCATTCCAGTGGTGGCCCTGATGGATTCAATGTCATCTTTTTTATCCATAGTTGGGATATTATCAAGAAGGATTTTTTAAAGGCTGTACATAATTTTTTCAATACTTCCAAACTTCTAAAACAAGTGAATGCAACTAATCTAGTGCTAATTCCCAAAGTCCATCATCCCTCATCTGTTTCTTCCTTTAGACCTATTTCCTGCTGTAATGTCATGTACAAGTGTATATCCAAAATCTTGGCCTCCAGACTTGTTAAAGTTCTAAGCAGAATCATCTCTAATAACCAGTCTGCCTTTCTTCCCAACAGAAATATCCTTGATAATATTCTGTTATCTCATGAATTATTAAAAGGCTATGGTCGAACTCAAGCTCCCAAAAATGCCATGCTTAAGGTGGACTTGATGAAAGCCTATGATAGTGTTCACTGGACTTCAATTGTTAGAATCATGGCCCTGATGAGGTTTCCTAAAGTATTTGTGGCTTGGATTTACAGCTGTATCTCCACTCCAACTTTCTCTATTAATTATAATGGTTTCACTTCTGGTTTTTTTAGCAGCAATCAGGGGATCAGGCAGGGGGATCCTATCTCATCTTATATTTTCATTTTAGTTATGGAAGTCTTTACTAGTTTGTTGTCTTCCAAATATTTACTCGGAGATATTCTGTTCCACTCCAAATGTAAACCTCTCCATATTTCTGCTCTGTTATTTGCAGATGATATTATGATCTTCACAAAGCCAGATCAGAAATCTATTGAAAACATTAAAGCTTCTTTTGATAATTTTTACCTCATGACTGGGTTGAAACTTAATGCGAATAAATCTCAAATTATCACCTCTGGAGTTTCCACTGAGGAAGCTAATACAATTATTGGAATCTCTGGGCTTCAACATATGGAAAATAATATGTGCTACTTAGGCATTCCTCTGTGCACTTCTAGAATCACCACTAGACACTGCCTGCCCTTGTATACTAAAATATGTAATTTAATGAACATATGGGCTAATAGGTATCTCTCACAAGCTGGTAGGCTTGTTCTAATAAAGTCTGTCATCACCTCTATGATGGTGTATTGGTCTAGAGTATTTATTCTCCCTAAAAAGCTGGTGAACATGGTTCGTACTGCTATGCTTAGGTTCTTTTGGACAGGCTCTGTTTTATCAAAAAAACTCATTCCTTGTTCTTTTGCTAAAATGGAATTGCCTAAAAGGAAAGGAGGTCTTGGGATAATTTGCTTGGCTAAATGGAATAAAGCTGCTATCAGTGCTCATATAAATTCTCTTCTTACTGGTGCTGACAATTTATGGGTTGATTGGACCAAAAAGTATAACTTGGGAAGTAGGAATTTCTGGACAATGCCAGTTCCTCAGGGTTGCAGTTGGACTTGGAGGTGTTTATTGGGCTTGAGATCTGAATTCTCTCAACACATTAAGTATGATATCTCTTGTAACAGTAGCATCAAGTTTTGGAATGAACCATGGTTGGATGATGGCTTGGTTCTTGTCAATGTTTTCTCTTCTCACCAGATAGCTCAGGCTGGCATTGGTAGACTTGATAATGCTGCTGACTATGTTAATGAGGGCAAGTTGGTGCTACCTTATACTAGTAATCAGGGAATTAGAGCTTTCTGGAAGTTATATCAAAATAAACAATATGGTTTAGCTGAAAATGATGTTGTTTTGTGGAAGGGGAAACAACACTCGATATCTGTTGCTTATGATCTCTTATCTAATGTGAATAGCAGTAATAATTCAGTTTGGTACAAAGTTATATGGTCTACGGCTTCTCCTGCCAGGGACAATCTGATGTTGTGGAAGGTGATCATGAATGCTCTGTTAACAAAGGAAAAAATGTTGAGTTATGGCATGAACATTGATCCCCTTTGTATTTTCTGCAAGTTGAAGAATGAGACTGTTGCTCATCTGTACTTTGAGTGCAGTGTTTTGCTTGGTATATGGGGGAATTTAGTTGCAAAAATTTCAGATGATCATAGGTTTGGTAATTCTGAAGTTGAATGGGATCTGATTTGCAAATCAACTAGGTGGAAGAAGGATAGAAGAACTATTTTCTTTTTCGTTATTAAGAAGTATCTTAGCATTGTCTGGGAGGAAAGAAACTTGAGAATTTTTGAAAGCAAGTGTAGAAGTAATCAGCAATTATGGGAAGTGCTCAGGTCATCTATCATCAACGGTATGAAGGATAGCAATTTTGCTTTCTGTCCTTCTTTGGCTGATGTTTTTGTATGATGTTTTTGCCTTTTCTTTTATTGCCTTGTTTGACTTGTCTTTGTTTTCTGTCCTGCTTTGTTTTTTCCTTTTTTTGGTATCTATGAGCTTGTTCATAGATATGCTTTTTGTTTTTATTTTTTTAATAAACTGGTAGGGGACCAGATAACCCCGCTTGCCTTGCAAAAAAAAAAAAATAAAGTAATGGAAAACGATGTAATATAAGTTGGAAGTAAAGGAATAGAAGTGCAAGTGCATGAACCATGTTGTGATATAATGAATTGTCAAAATTTGAATGAAATGATTTCCAAGTGATATAGTATAAATTAGATATACTAAGTAAATGAAAGCAAATAAATTGAATGAGATCAATCTAAAATGAATTAGAATTTGGTTGCCTACTTAAGTGATCATTATGGGATGAATTCATCAATAAAATTAACATGGACTGGAATGTTGTTTAATATAACATAAAGCAAACAAGGTTTGGTGAGTAGCATAAATGGGAATCAAATGAAAACTAGATAAATTGATTTAAGGTTAATTTAAAAAGGGTTAAATTGAAGTTTAATAAAATGGATTTGCATATAATGAAAGTGAATATAAATGGAGTGCAAATAAATTGATGGTGGATCAATTTGAAATTGAATAGAAGTAAATTTATGCAAGTAAGGCACACATAAATCAATTAGAAATGGGTATGAGTTGGTTGTTGTAAATATGAATTGAATGTAATAAATTTGGTTGTAAATCATTTCGAATTGAGTGAAATGATATAAATGATATATGAATCCATGGAAAGAGATTAAATTAGTGTTGGAACCTTATGATTGCTTGTGAATATATGATTGACATATTCAGGTGAGGAAGGTTATGTTTTGGCTAGTTAAATAAATGAAATGTTATAAAATTTCATGTTTATGAAACTTATGTGCTTATTTTGAGTAAGTACAGGTACAAGGAGCTATTGGATAGATTTTTGGGTAGCGTAAATGCATATAAAGTATGCTGCTCGCTTAATAACGCTAATATGAGGTATGTCTATGCAATAAAATAAAGAAAATATAATATATTGATATATATATATATTTTGTTTTTCGACCGTGTGGGTAGATGTATATATATTTATCTCTTTTGTGATATTGTAAAAGGCTCTCCGTACAAAGGAGACGCTGTCAAAATTTTTCAGAAATTTAGGGTGTTAGAAAAATTCTGAAAATTTTGTTTTTAAAATTTTTGTTAACTAGGAAAAGTGGGTTTTTGAATTGAAGTTGAAATAAAAGGGTTTTGAGTTAGAAGTAAAAGCAAATTGTTTTGGATAAAACCAAAAGGTTTTGGAAAGCGAGTATAGAATTTTAACTAAGTGGGTTTTGGAAAAGTTAATGGGTTTGAGAGCATTTTTCCTACCATAGCAATTTCAAGGATGAAATTTTTATAAGGGAGGAGGAATGTAACGACCCAGAATTTTGGTCGTTAGTTTTGAACATTTAATTATTTTAAATGTTGAATTTGAATTATTAATTGATTTTGAATATGGAAGAATTTCTGAAATGGTTTAAAATTCCAAATATAACGATTTATTTGATTTGGCAAAATAGTAAATTAACATTTGGAATTGGGGATAATATGTGAATCCAGAAATAAATGGACATGGAAATGATTTCCAAAAATTTATTTAAATTCTATTTGGGTTAGAATTATAATATGGACTTTTGAATGTAACTAAAAGTCGATAAGTTAAAATTGGAAACGTATATATTAATTTAATAATGAAAATTAATATATATGGTAATAGTTTAAATAATCGAATTTTGATTTAATACGAATCGAAATGATTTCTTATATGGATAAAAATTCTATATGAATTATAATGGAGTTGGTAAGTTTTTAAAAATTGAAATTTCAAACGATTTCGACGATTTTGAAAATCGCTCGATTTAATCGACGAGTTAAAATAGCCTTTTGGGGGCACAGTCTCGGAATTCAACGAAATCAGTTCCATTGGATCCGTAATAGTGTATTATTATCGGATTTTAAATTTCGTAGTGTTTGGAGTTACCGTTTGGTCGTACGGGATAGAAATGTTGAAATAAATATCAAAAGTTTAATATTTAAATTTGATTCAAAAAGCTATCTTCCACATACGATCGAATTGAGCCCTGAAACATGTTCCATTGTATTCAGAATAGGGGTAAAACATTCTAAACACCTGACGGCACGTTTCGTTTGGAGTTCGTTTGAAAAAGCATGTAAAATTGAAATACATTAATAAAATAATGTTGTACATGTATATATAAACATCAAGAACAGTAAAAGCCTAATTCCTTTTGCCTGGCCGCCGTTCGAATTTCAATAGCTGAAATTATCCGTCCCTTCCCCTTAATTTTTGATCAATCCATCGACTTTTAGCCAAAGTTCCCAACTAGAGAAGTGTGGAGATCGACGAGAGCTCTCCATCCATACGGTCGTGATCGAATTCTATGGAGCATGGATGCCAGGATTTTGCCGCATTCGTGCGCTATTCGAGGGAGGTTTTCTCATCAATGGCGTGGCTTTGGGGGTGCGGTTCATGGTCGAAGGTGGAGGAGGATCATGGCTTTCGAGCGTCGGTTTCTGATGGGGTTCAAGGGGTCGGTGGAGGCTGCGGCTTGGAAGGGGAGAATGGCGGCATGGGTTCGTTGTTACTGGGATGAGAAGTTCGAACGGGGAAGAGGGAAAAGGAAATTAGCGGCCAGGATTTGCAATTCGAAAATGTACGGCCAGATGTTGATATGGTATTTAAAAAAAGAATTTTTATTATATAAATTTATATTGAAACTTAAAATGCATATCTTCTCCGTACGAGGTCGGAATCAGACGAAACAAGCTGCGCCGGAATCGCAGCGACGAACACTACGCTGTGGAGCAGATCTGGAGTCGTTCGGAGCTAGCGAAAATTTTAGGTTAAATCGAACGTGTTCGATTTAATTTAAAATTTGAGCGTTTGGCGAATTAAAAATCAAGGTGAGTTAATCTCACTCAAGTTTGGACTGCTGGTTTTAATTTTAAATAGTTAAAATTAATTGATGATTGATTGGTTGAATTGATACATTTTTATCAGTTGAATGTGATATTATGTATAATAGTATATATATATATATTGGAGTGATTGATATTCCTGCATATATATAGCGGCCCTATATGCCCCGCATAATAACGGATGACCCTATATACCGCGATATTCCACCTCGAAGCGGAATTGGTATTTTTATATTGTGCTAACATCTGTGGAAGAAGGAAAACAGGTTAGAGGGATCCAACTGGATTCCTCAAAAATGTTGAATTGAATTTCATATTTATTTATATATGAGTTGTCTGGATATTCTGTGATAGATTATTGTGTGATCTAAATTGATTGGATGGTATAGGAGTTTTGGACTAGATTTTGGTATTTTAAATACCAATAATATATGGTTTGAATTTGAAGAGAATTTTAAAAGGGATTTTGAAGTAAAATATTATAAAACATTTTGGGTAAACTAATTGGATAAAATAAATGGTTTTGGAAATTGTACTTAACTAATTCGGGATATTTTAAATAGAGATTTTTTGAATAAAGTTTATAAAAAGGATTTTTAATAACAAATTCTTAAGTGGTACCTGTATAAAATATAAAAGGTTTTAAACTTGAGATATTTAAATAAATTCGAAGGATGGAAGTGAATTTGGGAATAAGCATAAAATTGGTTATTCAAAAACTCAGGTAAGATTTCCAAATTACGAAGTGAAGCTAAAATCGAGAAATTGGGCTTGTTTTAAAAAGAGGATTTTAATTTTTAACTTGGTAATTTTAAAAGTTTTAAAAATATTCTGGAAATTAGTTATCAAATTATTTTAAATTGTTTAAAACATATTTAATTATTAATTAGTTACTTTATAATGATTATTAAAGATTTATTATTATTTAAGCATCAGTTAGCATTATTATTGTTTTTTAAAGATAATTATTTAAAATTAATATGGCTTTGTATAATAACTTTTATTTAAGTATATTTGCCTAGATTAAAACTTGGAAATTTATTTTGGAACTTATAAGTATTATTTTGAGATAATTTTTAAAAATTTTTTTTGGAAAGTAATGGTATACTCGCGTGGCGTAAATCAGAGGCAGTGAGTGCCTGCAGTTAAGTTTTGGGTTTCTCTAGGATAGAGACGTAACCATTGAGCTGTGATCCATGGTTTGATACCGCAGTGGTACTTTCCACATTATTTTAAAAGGGTTTTCAAATATTTTTGAAAAGGATAATTTGTGAATATGCTGAATTCAATAAGATAGGTACATACTTTTGGATAAAGAGATTTAATTTATTTAAAATTTAAATTAAAAAGAGGCTTGGTGTTTTTAGTGAAAATGAAGTATATTGTAACATCCCGTAAATTTTCGACTTTCGAAAATTCAACATCGATACTCACTTTATCGACTGCTGAGCCATCGAATGCCGGAAACCCGAAAAGTTATGGTTTTAAGAAAGAAGAAAGAGGTAGAAGAAGAAGATAGAAGAAAAAGAAAGAAGAACAACAACAGAACAAGAGCAGAAATAGAAAACAATATCAGAATCTCACATATCGCAGCGGAACAATATATAATAGATAAATGAATATCATTTAAAAACAAAAGAATTATATCTGTTATTACATTACATCACATCATATCATCAGAGTCAATAAACAACAATGGACAGTTATATAAACTTGTCCTCATACGGAATACACAGCGGAATAAATACTATCAGATACAAATACTACGTCTCGTCATCCAGCTTGCTTCCAAAGCTCCAGAATATCCAGAATATCCTGATAATATAACTCTAGGCTGCCCGTGTGGAAATTGGTGGGCACCCAGAGTTTAGAAGGGAACAATAAACTCCGAGTGCCCACCAATTTCCACACGGGCAGCCTAGAGTTATATTATCAGGATATTCTGGATATTCTGGAGCTTTGGAAGCAAGCTGGATGACGAGACGTAGTATTTGTATCTGATAGTATTTATTTCGCTGTGTATTCCGTATGAGGACAAGTTTATATAACTGTCCATTGTTGTTTATTGACTCTGATGATATGATGTGATGTAATGTAATAACAGATATAATTCTTTTGTTTTTAAATGATATTCATTTATCTATTATATATTGTTCCGCTGCGATATGTGAGATTCTGATATTGTTTTCTGTTTCTGCTCTTGTTCTGTTGTTGTTCTTCTTTCTTTTTCTTCTATCTTCTTCTTCTACCTCTTTCTTCTTTCTTAAAACCATAACTTTTCGGGTTTCCGGCATTCGATGGCTCAGCAGTCGATAAAGTGAGTATCGATGTTGAATTTTCGAAAGTCGAAAATTTACGGGATGTTACATTTGGTATCAGAGCATATGGTTAAGCGACAACCCTGCTCTGTTGGGTGTTACTCATTAGAGATAGAGTCAGTAGTACTCTAGAATGAGTTGAGTGTAATAATATATATGAGCGCGTATTTGTTAGTTAATATAAAATTGTTTTGTATTGTGATGATTGGTTTATTGAGTGGTATATGAACTTTCGTCGGCACAGTCTTGCAAAACTGTATCGAAGGGGTTTCTAAACACTTGAATAGAATAGTTCGGCACAGTATTGTTTTAAAATTGGGTGAATGAAATAATTTTGCCCAAAACTATTTTTGTATAGAAAAGAAATGTTTTTCTATATAATACTATAGTATATGGTTGCATGGATGTTAGAAGTGATAATATTAATCTATTATCATTGAAATTGAATAAGAAATTGAAATCATAACTCTAAAGATGAGAAATAAATTCACATACAAATGAAATTTGAGAATGTAAATTGTAAATGTGAATTGTAATTTAAAACGGGATTTCAGAGAAGTTTTTGGAAATGTTTTGAAAAGAATTTGGAAATTTTGGAGATTTGGAAAGTTTAAATCTTTTTGAATTTGAAAATAGATTTCAAAGGTTTTGAAAAATGTTTTGAAGAGATGAAAAGCTCTAAACTCTTTTCGGTCGCTGGAAAATAATTCCGATGATGATCGCGACATCATCGGTGTTCATTTTCGGGTTTCCAAAAGAGAAATTGCTGCCAAATTGTTTTAAATGGAAGTTGTTCGGAAAATTGGATTTTGTTTTGGAAATTCAAAAGATAATTTGATTTGTTTTCAAAATGATTTTGAAATATTGGTAAGACTCTGGGATACCATATTTATGAAATATTATGAAGTTGATAACTTGTAAAGTTAAATAAAAATCCATTTAACGAATGGAATTTATAAATGGAAATAAAATTCCTTAATAAAATGGAATTGTGAATGAGAATGTATAAATGATTGTATAAATCAAGATGTAAATAAGTTGATAACTTATACCAATTGAATTTTGATAGAATAAATTTAACTTAAAGATGAAGTTAAATAAATGTAAGTACAAGTGAATCAATTGTGATTTAATGAAAGCGAAATTGAAAGTTAAATTAGTGAAATTAAACCTTGAATTGTGAACTAAATGAAAGAATGGTTCGAAATTGCAAATAAATTCAAGTAAGTAGAAATAAATTTCAAATGAACGGAATTTACAATTGTAAGTGAATGAAAATGAAACTGAAAGTTGAAATTCATTTCGAATTTGTAAGCAATAAATTGAATTGAATAATTGTAAATGAAAGATGAATTAAAATTCGTATGGAAATTGGAAATCCAGTTTAAATGTAAGTAGATTTAACCGAAGTAGAATTAAAATAAATTGAATTGATATCAATTTGAATTAGTAATTGGAACTAATTTAAGATAGTGCAGTTGTAAATGACAGATAATTGATAAAATTCAATATTTCAGAATTGAAAGTAAATTGAATCCAAATTTAGTTGAAATGGTAAACTAAATTCAAATGAGATTAGAAATGTAAAATTGAATGGATATGAATATGTAACTTCAACAGTGAAGTAAAAATGATATAAGTAGTTATATTGAAAATTTTGTAATAGAATTTACAAAATGGTTTGAATATATGTAACTAGATATTATGGCTAGTAGGATATACAGGTATAAAGGAATTGGAATTTAATTTCGAAGATAAATTTGAATTGCTCGACTAAAGGTATGTATTTTAATTTCTATATGAGATTTGATGACTTTCTGGTCTAGCCGCTTGGCTTTTTCTTTTTCTTTTTGAAATCTGAGAGTCCGTAGGGACGTTTTGTAGTCGTGCCGTATTAGCCGCGCAAAGGAGACGCTGGCGAAATTTTTCGAAAATTCCGAGTATTAGAAAATTTTGAGAAAATTTGAAAGTTTAAAATTTGAATTCGAATTTAAATTTGAACTTTAAAGTAAACAATGCTGTTTGAACTTAGAGTTGAAGTTGAAATGTAGTTGATTAATAACGAATCTTTAGTAGAGAGATTTGTTTTGATAATTTGATAAAACTATTGGAGTGTGAAAAACAGTAGACGAGTTAAGGATCATTTTTCCTAACTTGTAATTTCGAGGACGAAATTCTTTTAAGGAGGGAAGTTTGTAACGACCCAGAATTTTTGATAATTAAAATTTGAATATTTAATTAATTTTAAATATTAATAAATGGAATTTAGAAGTCGAATGATTTATTTTTCGAATATTGGGTTTTATTTGAGAATTAAATCGATAAATTAAATAGTGAAATTCCAGAGATAATTGAAACTCGAGTTTAAAATGATTGAAATTGATTTGTAAAATTTTATTTAATCATACTGGAGTTATAGAAAGGTTATAGAACTTTCAGAATCGAATTTGGAATTGAAGTGTTCAGTTTTGAAATTTATCGTTCGTATCGATATTTAAAAATTAGCGTTCCGGGGCACAGTCTCGGAATTCGACGAAACCGGTTCCCTTGGGTCCGTAATATTGAACTATTACCGGATTTCAAATTTCGTATTTATCAGAGTTGATATGTGAACGTACGACACATAAACGCGTGGAGATTTAAACGAATTCAAATTGAATTTTAAATTTTAAATTTTGTCAACATCAGCCACCCTAGTTTTCTTAGCAGACCTACCCTCTGTTAATCGCGTACTATCTGTTCCCTCTGTTCAAAACGATATCGATCAAAGAAAAGAAATATCTCGTTCAAATTAGATAATGGCGTCCTCTTTCAATTTGTATTCGAACGAAGCTTCAAAGTTTTAAAATTCCCTTTTTATTACAAAAAAAAACAATCCCGAGCTCTCTCTTCCTCCGTTCTTCATCCATTCAGAAGAGGCGAAGTTCGATTGAAATCGAATCGAAAAAGTCTATCGCGACATTGTCGCAGTGTCGCACTACCAGTCGACCTCAGCGCGAGGGTACGCCATGTCGTAGACGACGTGGTGGCGACGTTTTGTATGCGCGGGAGGCTCGAGTCTTGGGGTTCAAGCAAGTCGAGGCGGCGTGTTACTCGATGATAGTGGGTTCGCCTGGGGTGTAGGCCGGCGGCGGCGAGACTGGAATCGCGAGAACTAGGGCACGTGAATCTGGGCTAGGCAGTTCGAAGTCGCTGATGTAGATGGGCAGTAGATGGTCGCGAGTCGATGGCGTCGACGAGGGGAGTTCGTCAATCGAAGCTAGGGCACGACATCGCGATGATGTTTCCAGGCAACGTTCGCAGCGAGTACTTGAATTTCGTCTTTCTCGATTTATACTCGATTTATAAATACATATTGAAATTTAAAAATATTTGTATAGCTTGAAACAGAAAGTTTTTAGGAAAATATATATAGTTAGAAGAAAATTGTTAACAGAGAAGTAACCTTTTTATTTACTAAGATTTAAATATAGATATATATATATATCAGTAGATATGAATACAATTTATATTGGAAAAAAAAAACTAATTTAAACAGTAAATATAAGTATATATCAGATTCTGGAGATTAACCTATTTGATTAACTTAATTAATTATTTTAGCCTTTAAGAAATTATTAAAGGGAAAAAATTAGTTAAGATAAATTATTAGTTAATCAAGTAAATGATGATTTATTGTCGAATTATTCCAAATGTTAATAAACCGTAAATGTTTATACAAGGTTTAACAATCGAGAAAACAAGTCAGGATGGAAAATGGATTGCTAATAAAAGCTAAGGTGAGATCTTCTCACTCAGATTTATGATTAAATTGCAGTTATTGATTGATTTGTTTGAATGTGCTATTAGATATGATATGATATATCTATATATATAGCAGTATATACATATTGGCATATGTATATATTGGATTGATTGATTCCCGCCTCGTATAGCGGATGAGACCCTATTGCGCCGTTAGTAAGCGGATTTATAAAAACCTATATACCGCGATAATTCCGTACTGGAGCGGAATTGGTATTGTGCTAACATCTTTGGATGCAGGGAAACAGGTTGGAGGGATCCAACTGGACCCCTCACATTGATTGCATTTATTTCTACTGGGATGTGATAATCTGTGAATGATTATTGATGCTATTGAATTGATGTCTGGAAATTGTTTGAAAGCTAAAATTTAGCTGAATAGATGTTTGGTATCATTGGATTCCAAAGATTAACGAAATTGAATTTTTGAAATTCAAGTAGAAATTTTCTAAGTGAATCAATTTTTGAAATTGAATAAATTTTGAAGAAAAAAAAAAAATTTTAAAGTATAAAACGTTAATTTTTATAATCTTATCGAATTAATTCCAGAATCAAGTGAAAATGTTAAATAAATGGATTTCGTAAAATAGTGATTATAAATTGAAGAATTTAATTTAAGAATTTGGATTTTTAAATAGACTGAAAGAAACCATTGAAATATATTTTCTTTGAAAGGAATTTATTTAAAAGGAGATAAGTTGGAAATCCAATTAGAAATTTAATTGGTAAGTTGAAACGATTTGGGAAATCAATGTAAAATGATTTCAATTTAAAGAATCCATTTAAAAACAGGATGTTGAGTAATTTGAGAAAAATAAGGAATTTATTTGGTAGTGATAAATAAAATTAGAAATCAATCTGTAATTGATTTAGTATTTGGAGGAGAACTTTGAGAAATCAGTATGGAATCTTTTATTTAAAGTTGAAAATAAATTTAGAAATCAATATTGAAATTGGTTTGGTATTGAAGTTTTAATAAATGGAATTGGAATTTATAAAAGTTGGCTATAAATCCGAAATCACTTATTTTGATAAGTAGAATATAGAAGTTGATAAAAAGAAGATTTATAAGTCGAAGTGTTATTAAAATAGAAGTAGAATTTATAACCGTGTTTATAAATTCGAAAGCGATGGAATTTGATGAATTAAATATAGAAGATTATCAGAGTAGATATATTCGCGATTTTGGATAGCGAATTCCTATTGAAATGAAAATGTGTAGAAATGATTGGAATTGAGTTAAATGAAGTATATTCACGATTTTGGACAGTGAATATATTGTTAAATAAATGGATTTATTTTTGAAGAAGTGATATTAAAAAATGAAGTTAAACATTTTAAAGATGTTTTAAAATGTATTATGAATCGAAAGCATAGATTTCCGCAGTTCTTGTTGAAATAGACGTTTTCGAGAAATAAGGAAATGGTAGACTATAACACTGTTGTTATAGTAAATGATTTTCGGAAGAAAATGTTTTGATGTAGTATTGGGATTTATATATCTATCTTAATTCCGAATCCCTATACTAGTGATTTTGAGTCGTCGTAACGATGTTTTACGTAACATTCGTTTTGACTCAAATAAATGTTGTTATAGTAAATGTTTTCCTTAAAGAATGAATATATACTTAATTTGATTTAAGTATATCGAATATTTTCCAAGTGTTGAAAATAAATGATTTGTGAAACACTTATTTTTAAATAAGTGTGGAAATGCTTTTCCAATATGAAATGAACTGTTTTGAGATGTTATCTTTTAAAGATAAATTGAAATATGAATATTTGAAATTTGTTTTCAAATGGTTAAAGTGTGGAAATTTTTATATCTAGTAAAGATATTTTTGAAGATGAAATAATTTGGAAAATTATTTGGAATCTGATGATGTTGCGCATCTTTATTGATAGTTAAATAACCGACTATCAATAATTACCTTTAGATAGGTATTTGTTGTGAATTGGATGAATTTGAATGCCACACTTATGTTTAAATAATCGCTCACTATTCGGGTTAGCCGGGAAAGGACCATGGGGTCGTATAACCCATTCCGAATATGTGATACGTCGTCATGAATTGCATTCGAAGACCGGTGTTGAAGACCGGATATTTTTGAAAACGGAAGGATTACCGTCGAGTTACTCTACATCGACTGATCTTCGATTTAGAGGTTTTATCACCCTTAGTGACGGGAAGTCCGGACGTGATTAGAAATTTATCCGGATATGCAAGGGCTTCGTGAGAAGTGCCTTCGGTTCTGTTCGATCCCGGAACAGACTTGTATGGATTGTGTGTCTGACGTTACAATTTGAGATATAAAGCTGATTTCTTTCAAATACATTTCTGTTGGTGGCGGAGAATTTATTCTCTTAGCTTAACACCCTTCTCTGAGACATACGAGCTCAGTGGTTATGTAGTTGAAATTTATCAGCAATATATCCCAATTTGGTAACGTGGCATACTGAGTGTTGCTGTGAAATGATCGGTGTTTGATCAGTTGTGATATGATCATTTGTTTGATCTTATATCTTTGTGATCATAGGTTGATCATTTTGTTTGACCCGAAGCAGGGCTTTTTTTGTAGAAAGCGTAGCTTTGTGGACGAGACTTCGTCGAGCCTCACACCCCGGAAATGGTCGAAACAGGAAGGATGCAGCAAGGTTCTAGGGAGTAGCGCCCCTTAGTGTATGTCATTCCTTCTGGATAAAGGTGGTATCATGGTATGGAGCCCAGATACTTAACCTCTGTGGTTACTGCATTATTATTATCTATGTGGTTTGTTGCGAATCGGGGATCCTCGGGAAGATCGGTGACGATCGGGGGATGGCATACGCGTGTCAGTAGTTACCTATTTTTGCAGAGGTAACCCGGCCTTGTGTTGGCAGAGATCCGGTTAGGTTCTCGGGTCGTCTATTCCAGGGACGTACCCATCGTGGATAGGAAGTTCCTTAGCCTGACCATTTGTTGGAAATACAAAGAAACAATACGAGCCTTTACGATTTCAATTGTATAACCTGTCTCCTCAGGAGGCAGCTATAGCAGGCATAATATAATGGTACCTATGCTGGCTAAGATTTATATTATACTTTCGAAATGTTTTCCAATATGCACTAGTAATAATATCAAAAATGATTTGATTTTGCGTAGTAAGCATCTTTGACTATCATAAGAAGAAATCTCCTCCAAGTCTGCGTTTGCATTGTGTGTGTGGTGGGAGGTCTTATGGTAGTTTCATTTTCCAAAAGCATTGCGAATTGACATTAAAAGTTTTCCTGTTGTTTATTTTAAAGATAAACTGTTTTACGATCTCACACCAGTCACCATGACTGACTCGGAGTTTATTGTTCCCTTCTAAACTCTGGGTGCCCACCAATTTCCACACGGGCAGCCTAGAGTTATATTATCAGGATATTCTGGATATTCTGGAGCTTTGGAAGCAAGCTGGATGACGAGACGTAGTATTTGTATCTGATAGTATTTATTCCGCTGTGTATTCCGTATGAGGACAAGTTTATATAACTGTCCATTGTTGTTTATTGACTCTGATGATATGATGTGATGTAATGTAATAACAGATATAATTCTTTTGTTTTTAAATGATATTCATTTATCTATTATATATTGTTCCGCTGCGATATGTGAGATTCTGATATTGTTTTCTGTTTCTGCTCTTGTTCTGTTGTTGTTCTTCTTTCTTTTTCTTCTATCTTCTTCTTCTACCTCTTTCTTCTTTCTTAAAACCATAACTTTTCGGGTTTCCGGCATTCGATGGCTCAGCAGTCGATAAAGTGAGTATCGATGTTGAATTTTCGAAAGTCGAAAATTTACGGGATGTTACATATATGGTTGAATTGATTGTTTATTTGATAGTTAAATAACCGACTATCAAATCAGGACCTAAATATAACTTTGGGAATATCTAGAAGAAACACGGGATTATATGGTACAATTACCGATTCGAGGTGCTATACTGTACGTGTAAACTCGTTTTGCTCTTCTAGGACGTTGATAAGGAAATCCGTCCACTAATAGTTAGGAGGTGATCTCCGATCTTATTTTCATATGTTTATTTCCTAAAGAACCGGGGTTGAGTTTACCGGAAATAGCGAACGTTGTTTTGAAGAGACCGGGATCGGATTTGTTATTCGAAAACCACTTCGATCCAATGAGTACGTTTTCAAAATGAAGACAAGAGCATGGAGTCGAAGATGGAGCAGTGAAGTGCAAGGGCTAATCGCTACTAATCCTGAGGGTGATTCCAAAATGGATGAAGTAGGAATAGTGCGTTCGGTTCCGTTCGGACCTGGAACAGACTTGTATGGATGAATGCTATCAGTACGTTGTCATTGGAGGACACCGAGTATTCTAAGTGAAAATTCTTTTAAAAGGTAATCGTAGCCTCTAGCCTCATCAACCAGGAATGACTGAAAAGCAGGGGAGATGTAGCAAGGCTAAGTGGGTAGCACCCAAGTAGGGTATGTCTATCACCTTTCTAGCCCCTCGGATATTATTACTACGATTATGGAAGGAGCTCGAAAAAGGGTGGGAACACCCAAGGTGATAGCATATTCGGCCTATTCAGGTTAGGGATAGTTCGGTCTTGTGTAGCAGGGGATCCCGGCATGGTCTTCGTTACGCTGTTCTAGACATGTACTGTGACAGGCGATACCCCAGTGCCTAGTCATTCAAATGAAATCCATTCTCTAATAAGCATCGTACGGTTTTGATTATGCCCAACTATGCTGAAAGCCTGAAACGTGAGATGCAAGCATTTCAGCTATTTGAATAAGTATTTGTACTTAGACACTATTATAATATCAGATGATTTTGATATCAAACGTTTTGGTTATCATAAGGTAAAAACCCGTCGTGTTTATTTGTGGCGTGGTCTTATGAGATACCTTTGATTTTCAAAGGATTTTGGATAATTTTAATAAATCCAATTTGAGTGTGTTTTCTCACGCTGGTTTTCCAGACTGACTCGGGTGTTATTTTATTATAATGCTCGGGTCAGACCGAATATTTTAGGTTCAGGTTAGGATGCTATGGAGCTCAGGAGACGAGTTGGAGACCGAGACGTATTCTCGTACTTGTTTATTTCCATTGAAGTGTTCTGTTTGAAATTACCAGCAAATTGTGAGGGTAGGTTGTTATAACTGTCCAGGCTGGTAATTATTGATTTGTGTACTCTGATGTGAAACATGTATATTAGAGTTTTGATTTGTGTACTCGATCGTTCGGCATGTTATACGATGAGCGTTTTTATGTCGATTTTTGAGAGTCGAAAGGGCGGGTCGTCACATTTAACTAACATAAGAATTAGATTAGTCAGTTGTGAGCGTAGAGAACACTCACCTTTTATTTTTGTTATGTCGCCGAGACGTTCTTGTTTGGAACTAAAATCGAACAACGTCCGATTTTAGCCCAAATTTTGAGTCTCTAAATCCATCCAAACTAGTTCCGTTGTGAAGCTCTAGTCATCACGATCGCAATGCAAAAAGTTTCGTCTCGATTAGACCTAGTATGAGAGAGATATACATTTTATAAGATATCGATAATTTAAATTTTAAATCAAACACTTATTATTTATATTACACTTTTACCCCTCCTTTATCTTCCCCATTCCATCTTCAATGTGCACGATACAGAGTGACCCACACCGCTTACATGCCATCGATGATACAGAGCTCCAATGTTCCGTTTCACGAACTAATTTCGCCGACGAACTCCCCTCGACATTCTCGATCTGCCCATACCCTAAAATCAATGCACGGACCTCCATAAAAAACACGACCTGCTCCCTTATCAACGCTAATGTGTTCGTACGCGAATCCTAAGAGGTGATCGGACCTCGCCATTCTCTGTGTCGAGATGTTATTTGCTGCTCCGAGTCCAAAAACAAAGCCTAAAACTCGAATCGATGGCTCTATAATTCATAATCTCGAACCCTAGTCTCTTCTACCTATTCGACTTTTACTGTCAAACTTCCCTAATCCAAGTCGCACTTCAATTCGAGCATATTGGATTGATGTACTCGCCACGCTAAGATTTTTAAAATCTTTTTCACATTTTTTAATCGAGCAAAGATGGAGAAATTTATTTTTAAAGTTTCGAATTATTTTTTTTCTTTCACTCGGCTGTGCTTTGGTTTAAATAAGAAAAAAAAGTAGATGGTGGTTGTAGGGTAGCTTGCATAGGAATAGGGTGGGCTGGTACAGTAAAAATTTGGGCTGATGTGAAGGTATGGTCAAATCAATATATATACTATTATTATTTAAATTCAAATATCTGAATATTTATTTCGAACCCCTATCGAGGCGTGCCGCCAAGCATTCATATTGTTATATACCTATTCCGAACGCAATGGAACAGGTTTCGAGACCAAATTCGATCGTATGGAGAAGATAACTTTTTGAACCCAATTATAATATTAAATTTTCAATATTAATTTCGACACGTTTCTAACCCGTACGACCAAACGGTAAACCCAAACGCTACGAAATTTGAAATCCGATAACAATACGCTATTATAGATATAATGGAACTAGTTTCATCGAATTTCGAGACAGTGCCCCGAAAGGCTATTTTTATCTGTTAATTTAAACGAGTTATTTTTAAAATCGAGTAAATCGATTTTAAATTCAATTTAAAAGTTCTATTACCTTCATTCTTATTAATACAAATTTAATAAGCCTTTAAATTATTTTTATCAAGCTTAAAACCCAAGATTCAATGTTTTAACAAATTTTCAATTATTAGATTCAATAATTAAATAATCCAATAAATCATTATATTTGAAATCCAAACTATTAAATCTATAAAATTAAATTTTCAATATTTAAAATCAATTAAATAAACATTTTCAAATAACCAAAAATTTTGGGTCGTTAAAGCATTTGATTGTGAGTAGCAGTTTTTGTTGATAACTCAATTGCTGCCATTTCTGTTTCAGTAAAAACGTTATATTTTTAAGATGTAAGTGGTCGTAGTACCAAAACAGTAAGTAACAGCAAAACCACAATATAAAAAGTGTATGAAAACATGCACATGGATGCACAATAATAAGATACTGATGTAAAACAGTAAGGGAAGGTTTGCCTTAGCAATCTCATTAAAACTTTATTGGCAAAGTTTCTTGAGATACAACAGAATAATTTCGATGAGATAGTAATGAGTATATCTACTATGTGATTTGATAATGCATTAATTTGAGAATGGAATGAAGATGAAGAAGATGAAGAAAAATGGATAATGAATGTGATCCGTATTCCTTTCCTTTTATAGCCTTCAACGGTTGCATCTATTGAGAAGGTTGTGTCTGTTCTTTTGAATCAAAGAGTCATTTGCAATGTCCAACAATAGTTTCTATCATCAATCATTTACAACGCCCAATAGTCATTTGTGTTCATTAGTCATTTGCAATGCCTAATAGTCGCATCAATTTTAGGCCAACAGTCGCATCCGTCCATCACTAACAGTCGCGCTATTTGAAACAGTCATGTCGGTTCATCATTGTATGCATTTGTTTGGAAAAAACTACTATTCAAAATAAGTTCTGTTTTTTCTAACAAAAAGATAGTAATACATTAGACCCGAACCTGGCCGATCAAATGAGAATCGGCCGGGTGGCACGTGTGTTTAAACCATGACCATATAGGTCTTTTCCCCCACATAAAATAACCTGACAGTAAGGACTAATATAGATTGATGGGAAGGAGTATATAAACATGAAAACTTCTTTGTTTTTGATGATGTAGGACTATATCTTCATTCATTTATGCAAGGATCTCTAATACAAAATATTTCTTAAATCGTATATTTTCCCAACTTTCAAACCAATGTTTTTCCCCAAATATATAATATATTCAATAAGATATATTTTAAAAAGACGTCTAAATGTAGAAAAATACATTTTTAAAACTTATTCTCTAAACAATATATCAAGTTAAATATTTTTCAACACAATCAAGATATATGTAGCATGTTAAATAGAACCTACTTCTAATAATATTTTAGTGTCTAAAAGTTTCACCAAACAAACGAATGATTGCACATCAGCCTCAAATAGAAAAGAAAACGACTCCCTCGATGAATAACTAGAAATAATATTTTACATATGATTTATTTCAACGCTGGAACTTAGAAAACCAAAAATGTATATGCAGTGCACTACAAATCATCCAATAACATCGTATTATTTTGCATATACTCTATCAAAAATGTCAAATTCTACCTGTAGTTTACATATAACAATAAATGGAATCTGTGCTTTGCATGCGAGGGTGGTCTTAGGTAAGGTGGCATTAATGAAGTGGTGAGTGTTACCTTCTAACATATGTGCACGTAGAATGGTTGGTTTCAAATTTTATTTTAAAATGATAAGAGATGTGATTTATGATGGTTTGGAAGCAGTTATATAGGTTATTAGTTTGATGTCTCATTACTATAATTCTCGACAAGGTTCATTTTTAGGGGTTTACTATAATTCTTGACAAGGTTTAAAGCTACAATATCAATAATCCACCCGTAGTTTATGTTTAGCTAGTTATATTTCATGTTTCATGCAGGTTAGATGATGTACTTTCTTAAAACATGTGTACTAATAACAAAGGTGAGTATATACATCGTTGTGTGTTCATTTAAGAATGTAAACTAGTTCGTCTAAAACTATAGATACTCTTGGTAGAAACTCACTTTTTTAGTGTAAAATGCAAATTTTTGACCAATAAATTATTGATATTTTTTGGTTGCTAAGGAAATATTAGATCGGCAAAGGTAATAGGCAAGCCGAGAGGTTGTAGGCACATATTTTTTTATCATTTATTTCATTATTCATACATTAGTTGGTGTTAGTTAAGTTGAAATTTGATGCAACATCTACAATATAAACACTGGGTGAATTAAATGATTCTTAATTATGCTCAAATAATCTAAATATTATTAATTTTGAGACATTAACTTAGTACTACTAAGTTCAGTCATAAGGCAGGAAGTTGATTAGACTATAGGCGCATTAACACCATATTTTCAATGCATTAGAAATTGAGAACAGGAACGTGAGGGAATTTGCCTCACTCCAACAAAGCACCCTGGATTGAACCATTGGCTCATGACATATCTGACGCATCTAACGTGTCTGACACGTCATAAACCAATGATTCGATTATATGTTACTTCTCTTTATCTTCTCCCATCTATATAATATCACTACATCATTCTTCTTACCAAAAGCAACTCCACTTTGAAAATTCAAGACATTTTCTACTTTCATCTGATCACTTTTGAGGTAATTTTTTTAATTATGCTAATTTCACTACTTTTTATAACATTAATTTTCTAATTTTTTGATTTAATTATAAAAATTCATAATGTAAACCTCCTCCGCTAAATCTTTATTGCAAACTATCATTAATCAGAATGCACATATAACATTTGCATTCATCAACATATGCTCCACATGGCTAGCTTCGTGACAAATAAGTTAGCATATTTGCAAGAAGTGATTGTTGTTAGGTTCAACCAACGGTTAGGCCTTGATTTCACCACACCTATATGAAAAATAAAAGCCATAATTTGAAACTTATTTTGTCACCATGGAAACAACTCCTACTAATAAAGGGTGGTGTATGGTTAGTTGAACCAGATTGCGTTCAAGGAGATGACAAATGGTGGAAAACAACTGCTTCTCGATTTCACCCATTCAAAAACCATGCTTCTCTCAAATTCAGGAAGTTTAGTCAGGTGTATAATATGGTGCAATAAAGAAATAAAAGTGTGTTTACAACATTGCCCCCGAACCTCTAGGCCACTTTGACATCTAATTATACACCAATATCCTTATGGCATAGAGAATGAGATATTCTAATAACTACTCAACGACAGACATTTGATGTTGCTTCATCGTTATAGGCTAGGCAATCAACACTGCTACTCTAAGAGAGGAAGATCCGAATTTTAACATATTCAAACAAGCTATTGAATATTGTCTCAAAGTTCGATCGCTATGGATAATAATAGTGGAAGTTTGCATTAATATTTATGAATGAGTCAAAACATTATAAGCTTTATCATTCTATGTTATACAAGGAAAATGATCTTAAATATTTTTCAAATCATTTATAATGTAATTTAGAGCAGGAAGGATGTGGTATACCATTTTTATTCAAATGTACCCCTTTTGAATGAAATTTACAATTTTTGGCAATGTTGTACTTTTTATTTCCATTATCCTTGTAATTTGTAATATAATATCAATTACTAACATTTATCCAAAAATACTTAAAACGGTTTAAAGGAAATAAAGGTATAAATAATAATTCCCCTTTTGTTGCCACTTTCACAACACAAAATGCACATTCCACTCCAGTCGAACTTTTCCCATCTATGCCCCTCTCAGAATGCACCTTTTGCATTCCTCTTTCTCTTTACACAAATTGTAGTATATGAATGATTATAAAGAACCATGATCTTATTTGTCATTGTTTTATATAATGTAAGTAAAATAATCCATTCTTTAGTTATATAATCCTGAGCATATAAGGGATTAGAACACCTTTACGTTATTGCTGATATGTTTGTGATATTAGTTCGAGAAAGAGGGAAGGAGAATAAGACCTTGATATTTTTATAGATGCTAACGTGGGCTAATGAGATGCTAGTATAAGATGTTTGTAATGGCCAAGAATTTTCTCCACCTTTGAAAGAAAGGAAAAATCAAAGTTTATCAATTTCAGGCTCACCAGAATCAAGGCTGGAGATGATCAGAGGGGAATTCTACGGTGCATGCTCAGGTTGCCATGGCTCTACGAGATGAAGGCAATGGTTGATGGCATGAAAAGTTATCTGTTGTGCATGCATGCACATGCAAAGGCATGCACATGCTGGTATGATAATTCAGTGTATTAAGTGGTATTTAATTAACCGGGGTTATGGTTTAATATGAGTTAAGGTTACTTTGTGAGTTTATGAGTTTTGTAGTAGCTAGTGTGTGTGTGTATGGAGGGGTGAGTTTATTTTAACTGCTACATACTTCATCTCACTAACATCTTTTCTTCTCTTTATAATATACTTCACTTTTCCTTTCACCTAAACGAACTTTCTTCCCTCTCAAGTTACCTCTTCCTAAAACTATCATCAAACATCCACCTTTTCGCCTCAAAACACACATCAAGCTGATCATGGCACATACTAGATAGAAACAAAAGGATAAGAGCTCTACCAAAGTGGTATTAGAGCCTAGCACCATAATAGAAAAAGTTCGAACCCTATCGGCGACATGTATGGGAATGGATAACATATATACGAGTGACATCACTCTATTGGACATTGCTATTGTACAGGCCGTGTTAGTGCAATAGAGCACAAACGTGTACGCCAGACTTTGGAAGTGTGGTGGTATGTAGTATCACACATCGCCTAATGTGTTACGGGTGATCACCATATAACCACTAGGCATCTTCCCCTTACGAGCTAGCTTTTGAAGGTAAGTTCTACCTTGTTTGGTTATAACAAGTGGTATCAAAACAGAATGAAAATAAAGATCCTCTCTTACCTCAACATCACAACTGTAGATATTTAATATATTATTAAATAATTTATATATGGATTTTAAAATTCAAAATACCCTTTTTAATTTATAACTAGTGATGGTAAAAAGATTTTTAAATTTTGTTTACAAAAATAAATAGTTTAAAGGAAATTAGAAAATGTGACCGAAAAGCTTTTTCAAATTTTTTAATTTTCACCATTTAAAAGTTATTTAAAATGTTGTAAACACTTTAGTTAATATATGTACACCTTTTAAATAACTTAAGTATGGATTCGAAAATTAAATAAGGGTAAATATCATAAGTGTACTTATGTAAGACGATGTGACCATTTTTAAGTTAAAAATCAAATTTAAATAAAGTAAAATATGGAACATCATTTCATTTCATATCCAAAGTACATAATTGGGTAATACATATTGGTTAAAAAGGCTTACCCTTTCCTTGGACATGTAAAGCATGATGGAGGGATGAGGATGAGGATGTAGCATCATTCTAATGGAGGGCATGTGTATTTGTGGGTAGAAAGGTAATTTCATTCCATTATTTTCTATAAAAATAAATCTCCTTTTTTCTCTCTCATCTCATTCTCACTTTTCAAAAACTTTTCAAAATGTTATTTCTTTTTAAAAGCTTGAAAATATATTTAATGGTGTCCTTCAAAATTCTAAAACTTGAAACCATCCCCTTTTTTGTTTTAAAAACATTTAAATTTGCTTAAAACACTTCTTTTCTTCCTCCTTTATCACTAATTAGCCAAAAAAGTCAATACCCACCCTCCTCCATGTTGGCCGAGCCCACTTTCATTGTTGTCGAGCCCAATGGTACCTAGGCCGAGCCCATTAGCTTGTTAATGTTGAAAAGATCACTTTTTGCCAAAAGATTTTCAAAGTTCTAGGCTTATTTCAAAGTTAGAAAAGATTTGGTTGATTTTAGTTAGCAAACTATTTTATATTTTGAAAGATTTTACCTTTATGTCTTGAAATATTTTTGTGTGAAATATGTTGCTAGTTTGGTTTTGTTTGGTTGTACATGTGTAGTATTAGTTGTGGTTTGAATTAGACTTGTTAAATGTAGTATAAATTTTGGTTGATGTTAATGTGGTTATTTTGCTTGTATATATGATGCGTTATGTAAATTTGGATATGTAAACTTGGTTGTATTGGTATGAGCTAGGAAAGTTATATCTTTATGTGCTAAATGAGATTGGAGATCACTTAGAAAAGATCAAAAGTTGTTTATTTGTTTTTAAGTTGTTAAATACTTTAAACCCTAGACATTATGATATATCAAAAGATTTTATATAGAAAATGTTTTGGTTATCGTAAGGTAAAAAGCCGTCCGTGTTTATGTGGAGCGTGGTCTTACAAGTTACCTTTGATTTTAAAGGATTTACAAGTTATAATAAATAAAATCCCCTGTGATTTGAGTTTTCCATGTTGGTTTTACCAAAATGACCCGGGCGTTGTTTACTTAATGCTCGGGTCGGACCGAGCTTGTTTTCCAGATTAGCTTTGGATGCTTTGGAGTTAAGGAGACGAGCTGTAGGCCAAGATGTATCTCTCGTATATTTCTTTATTTCTGCTGTTTTGGATGAAATTTGTATCAGTTATGTAGGGACAGGTAGTTATAACTGCTTCGGGTAGGCAGTTGTACTATTATGACTCTGATGTATCATTTTCAAATGACTATGTAAATTTTATATTGATTATTATATATTGTTCCTCTGCGTTGTGAGATTCCGTGTTCTTTAGTTCTCCTTACCTTTCGTTTTCTTTTCACCCCTAATAATATGTCTTTCCAACACTTGGATGCTCAAGACATGAATACCTTGAATGTATTAGTATTGATTTCTGAGGATCGAAATGCGGGTCATTGGTAAATGAGTAAATTGCATGTAGTGTAGGGTGTATGTACTATTGCTATGAATGCTTAACGTATATTTTTGTTTGAGTTATGATACGAATATATGCCTTTGTGTTAGTTTGAGTTATCTTCTGGTGTGTTAATTTCTAAGATGAAATTCTTTTAAGATGGGAGAATGTAACAACCCGAAATTTAATCACTTTATATATGGATATTTAATATATTATTAAATAATTTATATATGGATTTTAAAACTCAAAATATCCTTTTTGATTTATAACTAGTGATGGTGAAAAGATTTTTGAATTTTGTTTACAAAAATAAATAGTTTAAAGGAAATTAGAAAATGTGACCGAAAAGCTTTTTGAAAATTCCTAATTTTTCACCATTCAAAAGTTTTTTAAAATATTGTAAACATTTTAATTAATATATTTACACATTTTAAATAACTTAAATGCGGATTAGGAAATTAAATAAGGGTAAATATCATAAGTGTACTTATGTAAAATGATGTGACCATTTTTAACTTAAAAATCAAATTGAAATAAAGTAAAATATGAAACATCATTTCATTTCTCATCCAAAGTAAATAATTGGATAATACATGATGGTTAAAAGTGCTTACCCTTGCCTTGGACATGTAAAGCATGATGGAGGGATAAGGATGATAATGTAACATCATTCTAATAAAGGGCATCATTCTAATGAAAGGAACCGATGGCATCCCCAAAATCAAAAGAGCTATATCTAATAGCAGAGGCAATCTCTTGCCTTATATCATTCCAAATGTCAATACTGGAGATATCTTGACCCTTAAAAATCTTTAAATTCCTGTGCTTCCATGTAACATAGATAAATTTTTTAAGAATCAACAACAACAACATGCCTTCACCATTTCTCCATCTTATAGCTCTGTAAATGTGACTCCACTCAATGTTGCTAACACTGGAAACATTTGATATAACAATCAAGAGCATGATCTGCTGCAATATTGGAAATAAGAATGTACAATTGAAAAAAGGGTATTCGTTTCTATATCGTCAAGGCAAAATATAAAAATAGGATTAATCTGCATGCCAACATCAGCAAGTCTATCTCGAGTGAGCAGCACATTTCTCATCACCTTCTAGAGAAGAAGGTTATCCTTCTCCCTTACAATATTATTCCATATTCTATGATACCAAGCAAATTGATATGATTGAACATGGATCATCAAACAATTATAGACAGCAGAAACAGAGTGAGGTTTGAAATCCAGCGACCACATCACCCAGTCAACATGAACAGTAGGGTAGTATTGTTGCTCGATATCATGCCATATGTTCCTAATTGTAGGATTACTGGAATAAGGGAGGGATATATAGCCATTAACAATGTAATCACTTGCATAAGCATCAGCAGGAATACCAGTTTGAACTCTTTGACAATATGGCATCACAACAGCAAGGATGAGCCCCCACCTGGCCCAAGGATCATTCCAGAAGCTTAAGTGGCTATCAGAGGATGAAATGATAGTTAGATGAGGTAGAAAATCTATTCTAAGCTTGAGTATTGATCTCCATATCCAACCGCAATGCTGAGGGATATCCATAATCCAGAAATGATTGTTTTTAAGGTTGTATTTAACAGTCCAGGCAAAACATATGTTATTCTTCCCACTGATCAGATTATCAAAGTGGGTACTAAAGGCAGCTTTATTCCAATTATGAAGGTTTAAGATACCCATGCCACCATGTTTCTTATGCATTTCAATTTTCTAAAATTTAACAGGGTTTAGTTTTTTTGAGAATATGAAACCATGCTAGAGGAAATTGCATATAGCCCTTCTAATCATCAGAACAAGCCTTTTTGGAAGAAGAAAGGTTCTACACCGATATGAAGTGTAAGCAAGAACAACAGATCTGATGAGAGTAAGTCTACCAGCTTGAGACAACATACGATTGGACCAATAATTCATCGATCTAGTAATCTTAGCATATACACCAAGGTATTGAGCAGTGGTAATGGTTGAAGTGGCAAGAGGAATACCCAGGTATGAAGATGAATCAGTAGGTGGAGACAGTCCAGATATAAGTCTTAATGAGGAAGCAATGCTAGGAGGGATTCCTACAGTATGCATACTGGACTTGGTGAGGCTGATGGAAAAACCAGAGAAGGAATGAAAGGTGCTTAATACCTCCATGATGGAAGAGATGGATTCATTATTAGGTTGGGTGAAAACAATGAGTTCATCACCAAACATAAGACATGTGACCAGAGGATCTGTACACTTAAGATGAATACTTATGAGTTTACTTGCAACCTTTTTATTCAGTAAGGCAGTGAAAACTTCCATGACAAGAATGAAGAGGTATGGGGACATAGGGTCTCCCTACCTAATGCCTTGCTTACTGCTGAAGTATCCAGTGGATGAACCATTGGAACATAGGGAGAAATGGATTGTAGATAGGCATGTGTATATCCAAGCAGCAAAATGGTCGGGAAAACCCATTCTAGCTAGTACCCTAGTGATAGTTGTCCACTGTAGAGTGTCATAAGCTTTCCTAATATCTAGCAGAAGCATTGCACGAAGGGAAATATACTTTCTATTATAATCTTTCATTAATTCATAGGTCAATAATACATTATCTAGAATGCTTCTACCAGGAAGGAAAGCATCTTGGTTACTGGAAATGAGGGAAGGTAGAACTGCCTTGAGTCTTGAAGCAATGATTTTTGCAATACATTTATATGGGATGTTACAGCAGGAAATAGGTCTAAATTCAATGACCATAGTGGGGTGATCTGACTTGAGGATAAGAGCAAGATTAGTAGCATTGATGCCAGAGATCATTCTATTCTTAGAGAATTTTTTTGATAGCTTTGCAGACCACATGGGTAATTATCTCCCAACAAGAGATGTAAAAAAGGGCATTAAACCCATCAGGTCCACCGCAATAATTTGTATTCATATTAAAAAAGCATTCCTTGATTTCAATATCAGTAATGAGAGAAGACAACAGGCTTATATGTTCATGGTTGAGACAAGGAAGATGAAGGTCATCAATGATATTCAAGTCAGGAACAAAATTATCATTATTGCCAAGGATTCCAGTAAAGTAATCAGTGAAGGCCTTATCAATAAGCAGTGGGGAAGAGACACGGTTGCCTTGAAGGTCAGTTATGGAATGAATATGATTCCAAGCCCGTTTGATTTTCAGTTTGTCATGGAAAAATTTAGTGTTTCTATTACCATCATTATTCCAGGACTACCTCAATTTTTGTTTATTCATATCTTCCTCCATCAATAGAGCCTTTTGGTATTGGCTAAGGATGTCATTTTGCATAGTAGCAGCATGTTGGTCATGAGGGTTGTTTATTGAGTAACTTTGAGCATGAACAAGTTTGACTTCAAGTTGAGATGACAACAAATTACCATTACCAAAATTCAGAGCAGACTAAGAATTAAGGATTTTATTTAGAGATTTCAGTTCTTGCTGCAAAATAAACATAGGGGAACCATAGTAATTAGTTAGCCAAGCTTGTTTAACAATATTAAAAAAATCTGGATGTTGAGTCCAAGCATTAAAAAATTTAATGGAAGCTTTCCTTTTCATGGCATCATGGTTCAGAGAGATTATTCGAGGAGAATGGTCAGGTAATAGGGGGAGGAAGATAACAAGAAATGGAAGGCCAAATGGATAGAGATGGAAGATTGCAAAAAGAGTGATCAATCTTTGTAAATATCCTTCTATCAAATCTACTCTTGTTATTGCAAGAGTATCTAGCACCAGAGAAAGATATAGGAAGAAGCTTTGCATGGTTAATGGCTTCATTTAACAGATTTAATTCTTTCATAGTAACTGGATTACCACCGGTCCTGCCTTCAGAGCATAATACATTGTTGATATCACCAGCAACAATCCAAGGGTGACTATCCTGTGCAAAATGCTGAAGGTAGTCAAGGAGAGCTTGTCTAGATGAAGGTTGATTATTAGCATAAATGATAGTTAAATAGAATGATATTGATGATGGTTTGTGAAAGAGGTGACAATGCATGAATTGCGTGTTGGAGAGAATTGGAGATAGGGAGAAGGCATTTGGGTCAAATAGAATAAATATTCTACCATGAGGAGATTCAAATAAATTATGATAAAGAGACCAGGTGGGTTTGATGATGTTTGCAGCTCTCTCAGTAAGCTGGAGATTAAGTTTAGTTCAAGGATGGAAATTAAATGAAGATGGTGGGATTTTATGAGATTTTGAATTTGTGTAAGTTTCATATCATGATGACCACCTCTAATGTTCCAAATTCCTATTTGATGCATCATAATTTAGAGAGGTTGATTTTACTGCATTGCTTGCTTTTGGTTGATAGAGCTGTGGATGCATTAGTGTCATGAAGGATGGAAGTGGATATATGGATGTTAGGGATATTTAAATCTGAGAATCCTTTTTTCCTAATTCTTGTTTCTGGCAGTTTTGTAGAAGAAGGAGCTGAAGCATTACTGCCAGAAGGGAGGGAGTTATCATGGACAGAAACAAGAGAGGGTATAAGAGCAAAAGCATGTGGCATGGAAGGAAGAGTTGGCATAGAGGACGCTTGAACAATAGTTGGATTACTAAAAAAGGAGTAGGTGGAGATGAAGCAGCTTGTGGATTAGAGTTGAGAGGAGGAAAGGAGCTAGAAGTGTCATGTGCATGCATAGACATGCACAGAGCCTGTACATGAGGATGTACATTGACTTCAACTACAGGAGAATTGATTTGAGTATCAGGGACATTGAGATTTTGAATTTTATCAGTAGGAAGGTAATTTGTTGTGACCAGAGTTTCATTAGGCTCAATTTCAAAGAGAGAGCTAAACATATTGTTACATACAATACTATCATTAAGTGTCCCAGTATGAGATATGAGCTATTCTCAAAGCTGATCCCCAAGTTGCACACACATTACCCTAGAGCAATTCACTGTCAGATGTAATGTTAGCATTACTTGCTTTAACAGAAGCAGGCAGCTCATTTTCCCAAAGTTTATCCCCAAGTTGCATATCAGGTGCCTCAAAGTCATCCACTGTGAATCTATCACCATTTTTTTATTAATAATATCTTTCTTAACATTAGTATCATTGTTTATTGGCAATGCTTCACCAGATTTGTCAGTTAATCCAACTTCAGCAGAAGCTATCTTTCTTTTATCCATTCCAGTATTTCTCATTACAAATTTCCTTCTTATAATTCTTTTTCATTGCTGTTTTTTGTTATTTCTTTTATCATTAGGCCCAGTTTTAACTGAACTAGTAGCATCAGTATCCTTTCTCTGAGCAATTGCATTGTTTTGTTTTGATTTCTCGATATTACATGTTACTTCTCATTCATAATTTTTATGACCAAACACGTTACAGTTGAGGCATATATCAGGTTTCCATAGATATGAAACATGTATAACTTGCTCAGATCCATCTAATAGTCTAACAGGGAAGCAATCACTTAAATCCTAGTGAGGGTGAATTTCCACCATGCATTTAGCATAGTTAATTCTGTCAAGCGCTATGTAGCTTCATCAAGACATTGAAGTTTGCCTATTCTCGAGGCTAACCAATTAATACCAAGGTGTGACCAAGCACATATAGGAATATTTGATAGTTGTATCAAAACTGGCACTGCCTTTACCTTGCCACAAACATTTCCTAGGTCCGGGAGCCATTCTTTGATAATAATTTTTTTATTATGCATAATAATAGGATCACCACGTAAGATTTTTGATTTATCTTCATCATTAGATAGAAGAAACATGAAAATGGTGCCATCAAACTGAACCTTAACAGCTCCTTTAAGCTTCCATACTCTATTGAGGTGCTCAACCACCGTGGTGAAGGACAGTGGTCCGTCGAAGAAAAAACCGACAATATAATATTTCCAAACTAGGTTGCCAGCTTCAATGACTTCAGCAGGGGGCACCAAAGCATTACCAATAAAGTTTAAAGGAACTGGGACAGGGGAGTAGGACCCAACATTGTGAGGTTTGGATCTGAAGAGGGATGACCATGGAGCAGCAGAAGTGGTTAAAGCAGGAGGGGAAGGTTTGGAGGCAATAGTCAGAGGAAACAACGGTGCAAAAACCAAGGGAGAAGCAGGAGAGACTGGAAGGGAGGAGGAAGAAGGTGAAAAGGAAGATGGAGGAGGAAGGACAGAGGACGCGGTGGACATGACAACAGATGGATGGGCTAAGTACAAAAGGGATGGGAAGCAAGGAATGGAGGGAGGAATGGGTTGGATGCCATGAAAAAGAAAAAAAGCATTGTGATGATGTAATGTGTATGATTCCCCGATTTATTTTATGAATTGTATTTACATATATGATGACTTATGTAAATAACTGTTAAGTGAATTGAAAGACAAAATTTAAATAAATAGTAACTTGATTTAGTACCATTGTGGTAACAAAGCCCCCTTTCAAATTATAACATTATCTTTTTTTAAAGTGACTTCAATTCTATATCAATTTAAGGTGAAGTGTTTTGAATGTTTTTGGAGATTTATAAAGAGTTTATAAATGATTTTGGATATTCATAAAGAGTTTTATAAATGATTTTGGAATAATGAAAGAGTTTATAAAGGATTTAGAATTTAAGCAAACGGGATTTCATAAATGGAAATGATTTATTAAAAGGGTTTATCGAAGAAATTTATAAAATGAATTCCAGATGGGATTTCCCTTAATTAACCATCTTAATTGTGGTGGTGTGGAACTTCCGTTCCATGCTTAATATCGAAGGAATACTGTTTAGGGTTATTCTTATATCTAATTTAAATAACAATTTTTTTTATCATTTAAATATGATTTTGAAATGAGAAATCTTTCATAATGTTTGTGAATATACTTATTCCAGTATGATAAGTAATGAATATTTTGATAAATATTCTTAAAATAGATTTAAATAAATGAAAACTTATTTTAAAGGCTTAGTGGTTGCTATGGGAAAATTAAATATTTGGACGTTGTTTGATTATGTATTTGATAGTTAATCAACCGACTATCATATCCTAACCTATTTTAACTTAGGAAGTATGTTGTGTATATTCAAGTTCCTCGATGACGACTCGAATACTTGTTGCATACTTCCAAAGAATCAGAATTGAGTTGTCTAGAAATCATCACTTAGTTGGGAGATACCGGTTTCAGGTAAGTATGATTTATCCAAACAAATATGTCATAATGGATCATTATGAAGTACGCTGTGGTGCTATTCTTGTTGAGGGTTATTCCAAAATGGAAGATAGTAAATGTTGAATGTTTGTTCGATCTCAGAACAACTTGCATGGTTGAATGTTGGCATTGCATTTCTGCCCGAAGGGCAGTGTTAGCATTCTAAGATGGTCTGCTATGAGGAAAGGTAATCATGGCACCTCAAAACTCACATCTCCGTAATGGTTAAAATATGGTCGATGCGGCAGGGCTATGTAGGTCGCACCCATTAGGATATGATCATCCCCAGATCTAGTGTCGATATCTCTATGTATGCTTTGGGGTCCATTTTTGGTTGTTGATCACATCCAAGGGGTGATCATATTCGGTACTACCTAGTTCAGAGGTAGGCCAGTCCTATGTTGGCAGAGGTCGAAAGGTTTTCGAACACCGTACATTTTATCTAGAGGCATACAGATTTTTGAAAGGTAGTCCCTTACCTTACAATTTGATGGAAATCCATTCTTCAATAAGTTCCTTCAGTTTTTGATTGTATACCTATTGTTGTTGTCATGTACACGCATTACAGCTACTTGGTTATTAAATACTTTAAACCCTAGACATTATGATAATATCAAAGAATTTTATATAGAAAATACTTTGGTTATCGTAAGGTAAAAACCTGTCCATGTTTATGTGCAGCGTGGTCTTACGAGATACTTTTGATTTTAAAGTATTTACAAGTTATAATAAAAAAAATTCCCCGTGATTTGAGTTTCTCATGCTGGTTTTACCAGACTAACCTGGGCGTTGTTTTCTTATAAAGCTCGATTCAGACCGAAGATGTTTTCTAGATTAGCTTTGGATGCTTTGGAGCTCAGAAGATGTGTTGGAGGCCAAGATGTATCAAAGTATTTCTCTATGTTCCGCTGCATGGCTTTGTTGTAGTTATTAGAAATTTTAAGGACGGGTGTTATAACTGTCCAGGTAAATGATAGGCTAGTACTCTATGTATTATTTTGGAAACGACTGTAAATTTTTATGTTAATTAATATACATTGTTCCGTTGTGTTATGAGATCTGTGTTGTTTAGTTTCTTCTTGTCTTCTTTTATTTTCCCAATGATCCGTCTTTCCGACACTTGGATGCTCGGCATGTGAATACTATGGATGTATTAGTGTCAACTTCCAAGGGTCAAAATGGCAGATCATTACAACAACCCTAAAGCTAGTAATCAAGATGAAAGTAATATTTCCATGCATGTACTAGAAGATACATTAGATTTATGGGCTAGCCTAGAACACATAAATGAAAGGACCACCAATGCATTAGCACAACTGCAAGCAGCACAGCAAGACCCCATAACTCCCATAAAGAATTGCATCAAACTCTACACGAAAAATATCAAGAAATGATTGGTACAATGGATCTTATCTGCAACTATTGATTCTTTAATTCAAGAAATGAGAAATAATAAGAATTCATCCATAGCCACCACTCAAACAACATGGCCAAAGAAACTACTTTATATCCCTCCTTTCCAGAGACCTTATATTAGAAATCCAACTGAAAAACTCTATAATTTTGATCAAACCCTACTAGAAAATTCAATATAGTTACCAAGGCTACTACATACATCTAGACTCCTACAACATACCACTATCAAATTAGAATTTCGTACTTGTTCTGGTAAGTACGTCGTCATTTAATAGCTGGGACAAGTGGAGCAACTTTTTAGATAACATCATGCACCGGAAATTAAATGGGCGCATACATTTTCTTTTCATCTTAAGGAGGATGCTCAGCAATGTTATAAATGGTTGATAAAGAAGGTAAGACGACATGATCAATGGAGAGTTTTAGGGAGGAAATTATTGTAATATTTACTCCTATAAAATTAAGAAAACCATTTATAGCTTTTGCTAACTTGAAGCAACTTAGCACTGTACAAGCCTATCTCACCAAATTTAAATGACTACAAGGACTCTTGTATCACTTGAACGTTGATTATGTATTTGACAAATTTATAAATGGGTTAACGGAATAGATTAGGTATGATGTTGAAGCCTCTAGACCTACAAGCATTAAGGAAGCAACAACACTTGCCATTTTTTTAAATAACCGGCCTAGCACCAGAAATTTGATCAAATCATTACCTCACTTACAAATTACCACCCCATATGTCAAAAATGCTCTCCTAAGAAACCCTAGATGTAACATCCTCCATTCAGAGATCGAAAATAGACGCCGATGATGCTGCAGTTATTACCGAAATTAGTTTCCAACGACAAAGTGAGTTCAATATTTTTTTTCACAACATAAGTAAACATAGCAGCTCAATATCTTTTTCATTACATCAAACTGTATCACATAATTCATTACATCATTAAACGCAAATCGCTCCCAAGAAGAGGTAAATATACAATAAGAAAATTAGAGTAGTATGTGTCCAACATATGATGACAACACCACACTTAACCAGTTATAAATCCTTGTTTTACATAGTGGAAATTTCAAAATATTTTTAGTTAAATGGTATCCAAGTTCATCTTCAAAATATTTATTCATCTTCAAAAGAGGTACATGTCTAATCCATAAACTCAGCCTACTCGAATGAGTATTCATAAGTATAAGAGGAATAATAAAAACACGGCTCAGACAATAAGGCTCGCATGAGTAAAATCCTTACCCTAAGCATCCTAATGAGATTACACCACTAAAACGGAATGAGTTTTCCTCTCACTTCATCATCATGGCTAATACATACATACATACATACATACATACATACATATATATATATAACAACAACAATATATATCACAGAAAGCAACCACATGCATATACTCAGTCTTTAAGTGTTTCCTATGCATGTCATCTAAACTTGTCAAACATTTACATCATTTAAGTCAAGTATGCCCTATACTTATCATCAAAATATGAACCTGGTCATACCATCATTCATCGTTCATCCATCCATCATTTAATCTCTTATTTTAGGCTTTCTTTATTAAGTTTTCATTAACTTGTTATTCATCATTCATCCATCACCTAATCTTTTATTTTAGGCTTTCTTCACTAAGTTATCATTAACTTAATTTTCATCATTCATTCATCCATCACCTAATATCTTATTTTAGGTTTTCTTCATTAAGTTTTCATTAACTTATTATTTATCATTCATTCATCTATCAGCTAATCTCTTATTTTAGGTTTTCTTTATCAAGTTATCATTAACTTATTTTAGTGATTACATCCCTAAGCCTTCCTCTCACTAATTTAATATCTTGCTCGAACAACGTCACCTTGTGAAAACATCGACTCGTTTCCCCATAGGAGCCACCGACTAGAGTCCCCCAGACTCTTCTAAGAGGTTGAATGTAAGCACTCTAAATACATTCTAGTAAGTGTTCCTACTAGGCATTAATAGCCCATCTTAGTTTTTGAACCACTAACGTTCACGTTGCCAATTTATTTATAACATCCCTAGATGTTTTGGCACTCTACCTTACCTGCTCTATAGAGTTTTATAATAATCTTAAGTTGAACCTTATGGTGGCCGACGACCATATACCATTGGATTTATAACTATTAGTCAAGGCATGCATCAATCCAAATACTTCATGATTGGTATATGTTTACGATTATGATTCAACCCTTTTTCTTATATTTGTTAATTATGTACACTACACACTCTTTAGATAAACATTTTTATCTTTTATTTAAATAAACTCTATCATTGATTAGCTTTTCTCTATGCATACATCATTTCACAAATAAGTTATCACAATTTTAACATATAAAATATTTTCTTTTATTTCATTCTTATGAAATAGTTCAATAACACTTGAAAACTGTCTTCTAAAATCCCTTAAGTATTTGTTATTTTACATAGAAAAATATAGAATCCGAAACTAGTACAAGTTGCATTCATTTATTTCATTCCTATGAAATAGTTCAATATCATTTAGAAACTATCTTCCATAGTGCCCTAAGTATTTGTATTTTACATAGAAAAATATAGCTTCTCAAACTATTACAAGTTGCATTTTACTTGTTTTTTTATTGTTTTTCCTCTGGCCGTCGCATTTAATTAAAATGTTATTAAAGGTCGCGTACAAATCCCAAACTAACCTGCGCCACCATGTAACAGCCCGCCAATCCGTACACAGAAAGACGCGCCATTATTAAGAAACAAAGAGGTGAGAAAATAGAAAAGATAGAGAAGAAAGAAGAAACAACATCAGAATCTCAACAGCGGAACGAATAAAATATAATATAGCACATAAGAGAATACATAGTATCATATACATCAGAGTCACACCGATAATACAACACATACTAGACAGTTATAAACACCTGTCTAGTTAATACAACTCGATACAACTCACAACATCACAGAGATACAACACAGCGGAAATACATATAAATACTACACAGCGGAACCAATATATCTATCTACAACATTGAAGCCTCCTGCTCCATTTCTCCTCCAGAATTCGTCAAAGCAAACCTGAATCCCTTGGCTACCCGTAAAAATTTGGGTACCCGAGAGTTTAGGAAAACAGAAATAAACTCCGGGTCAGACATGGGTCTGGTATGAGTAAACGGACTAAAGTTGCTTAACTTTGAAAATCCTTTGAAAACAAAAGGTATCACGTAAGACTTCCCACACATAAACATGGAAAGTTTTTACCTTACGCTAACCAAAACATTTGATAGGAAATCCAGTTATATTATAATAGTGTCTAGGGTTTTCAAGTAAATATGAAATAGCCGAAATTGTTACATTCATTAAATTCCAGCATACTAGGTTTACAATCAAATCCGATGGCACTTATTGGAGATTGGATTTCCATACAATGGCAGGGCTACTAGGGTACCGCCCGTCACAGTACCTGGCCTAGATCAGCGTACCGAGGACCCACCCTAAGTCCCCTGCAACACAAGGCCGGACCCATCCCTTACTGGATAGTTCCGAATAAAATCACCCCACGGTTGGGATCCACAACCGCACACTAAGCCGAAAATAAAGAGGGACATCTAGATAGGGATGACCTTACTCTCAAGTGGGTGTTACCCACGAAGCCTTGCTGCACCTCCCCTGTTTTAGCCATTCCCGGTTGATGAGGCTTGAGGCTACGATTACCTTTAGAGAACACATCTCTTAGAATGCTCATCGTCCACCTGACGATGTGCTGAAAGCATTCAATCCATACAAGTTCGTTCCGAGTTCGAACGAAACCGAAGGCATTATCTCGTTACACTCATTTTGGAATCACCCTCAGAGTTAACGACAATAACCCTTGCACTCTGAATCTTCATCTTCACTTGAGATTCACGGCCTATCGTTAATTTGGATCGATGTGGTATTCGGGTCTCCAGACCTAGAATCTCGGTATACGGAAACCCGATCCCGGTCTCATCGAAATCCAAACCGTATCTTTTAAGGCCAAGTTGTTTTAAAGTTAAAACAATTCAATTCAATATTATCTATATACTCACAGATAGATAAATCTCAATATCACAGATAGATAATCCACAATATCACAGATAGATAATTCACAATATCATCATAAATAGATAATCCATATCACACAGCATCCATATCTGAGATCTCAAACCCTTCAAGGCAAACAATATCATCCATCCATACATAAGCAAGGATAAATAATCACACCATTTATAATTAATTTAAAATGAATTAAATTAATTATCTTATTTCAAATTAATTTAAAATGAATTAAATTAATTACTTCTTCTCTAATTAATTTAAAGTAAATTAAATTAATTACTTCATCTTATAAATCCTGCTTACAAAATCATTAATTAATTACAAATCAATTAATTAATCATTCTCCAACTTCCATTTTAATTAATCATCTTGGATTAACTAACCTTTAATTACATTTCAGTAATTACTCTTTAATTAATTTCACAAATTAATTATTCTTAACCATTCACAGTAATTAACCATTAATTACTTCATCAATTACATTTATTAACGAACCTTAATAAATTACTTCCATTAATTAATTAATTATAATTAATTACATTAATCCTTAATTAATTACATTAATTAATTAACTTCTATTAATCACTTTCATTTATCAACCTAAATCATATACAGGAATTTCCATCTTGAAATTTCTTATCTTAATTAATTAACTTCTTAATTAATTATATAAACCCTTATTATTTATTACACCAAGTAATAAATCTTTAATTACTTCTACAAAGTAATCCTACTTTAATTACTTCCCATTAAGTAATTTCCTTCATCTAATTACATCCTGTAATTATTCATTAATTACTTTGCTAAGTAATTATACTATTCAATTTCATTAAGTATTCATACTTAATTAACCATCAAGTGGTTATCTTTAATTAATTTACAATTAATTATCTTGAATCAATCACATTCATTTGATCCATTACAATTGATAATTCATTTCTTAATTGCCCTTTCAACAAATTTATAAATCTTTAATTACAGATTAATTATTCTTTTAATTATTAATATATAAACCTTAATTATCAATTAATAAGATTTAATCACAATTTAATTAATCCTTAATTAAGCTTTATAGATTAATTATTCCTTATTCATTAACCAATTTATTTATTTCTAAAACTCAATTACTAACTAAGTACTTCTTATTTTCCAATTAATCAACCTTTAATTTCTTAATTAATAAATCCCTAATTCATTAATCTCTAATTATTAGTTAATCAATCACAATCATTAATTAATTAAATTAATTAATTATCCTTGAATTAATCACTTAATTAACCTTTATTCTTAATTAATTAATTTAATTAGTTCTATTTAATTCCTTCATTAACTTAATTAACTTCAAAGATAATAAATCTTCTTTTAACTTAAGATAAACGTTTTCTTAATTACCATATACATTTAAACCCTTTTATCTTAAAATTAACTTTCATAACATTTATAAAGTAAGGTATAAAGTTTTAACAAAATTTGTTTTTAAATTTCAAATCTTATTTTTAAAACTTTTATAAAACTGGGCTTTCCCTTCGAGTCATATCCGAATGATACTCGGGTCTATCCCGAGTCTTCCCTACTTCTTCCCCTTCCTTTTAAAACTTAGTTAAATTAACAGTTTAAAACTGAAGCTTTTCCCCAAACACTCGAGCACGACTCGAGTCGAAACCCCAAAACCCCGAGCCCATCTTCGAGTAAACTCCCCAGATTCTCGAGCAAATCTCACGAGCAGCTCGTCTTCCCCAAATTAAAATTACCCAGATACGAAATGCACGTACACGTGCACAGGAGTTCGCCAGCGCTCCGATCATGGCTACCACCCTCTGTAACGACCCGGAAATTTCGAACCCGAAAATTCCAGATAGTTAGAAGAAAAAGAAAAGAGATAGAAGAAAGAAACAGAACAAGACACAGATTCTCACATTCGCAGCGGATCAAAATACAATATCAAATAATAATATCAGTTATACAAAAAAAACTGTATTTGTTAATTACATTTTTATACATCAGAGTTACCACATTCACAATATACTAGACAGTTAGAAATAACATGTCTCTGACAACAATAATATATCACAGCGGAATATACTCCATACGTTCCTGCCATCCAGCTCGCCCCCTGAGCTCCAGAACGTCCTTACCTGAAATCTGTAATACTCGGTCTGACCCGAGCATTACAATAAAGTAACACCCGGGTCAGGCTGGAAACCAGCGTGAGTAAACTCATCTAATATGAAATTTCAATCCATAGAACGTATTTAAACCCGGGGTAACTCGTACTTTACAATAAGTAAACAACTTATATATCAACACTTATTTTCACAAAACAATATCTAAGTATCCAACTTAGTTTAAATGGTCCATATTATCCAAAACCGGTCTATTTATTTCACATATCAATCTATAAAGAATTATAGAAGATTTCAAATCGAAGTGGTTTCGGGTATGTATTGATACCCGACTCCGGTCTCTTCGAATTCAATATCATCTTAAAGCCAAGTGGTTTAAGTTTAACAATTTAAATTCACAACAGAATGTCATATGCATACGGAATATCCATCACAGATATCTAATTAAATAAATGATTCATATTTATAAATAGATCAAACCAATCATTTATACCACCACACATCATATAGACTAGAGATATTCATCAATCCAAGTATTTGATATACTTAATTATCCATAAGAAAGGTTAATCAATTTTACAGCTTCTAATAAATTTAATTAACACAAATAAATTAATTAGTTTTAAATCCCACTTAATTAATTAATTACAAATCATTTATTTTTATAATTCCAATAAATTATGAATTTAATCAATTATCCTTTAATTACTTAAGTCCTTCATTAATTTAAGATAACTCACTTATCTTAATTAATTTCTTAATTATCATTTTAAATCCTATTTAAATGCTTGAAATTAAATTAACATAGGGAATAGCTAAGATCTTTAAGTTAATTAGTAGTTAAAACATTTCATCTTCTTAATTAACTACTTGATTACACTATTTAATTTTACTTTAAATAATAAAATAAAGGTCATATAATAAAATTTCTTAAACTTAATTAAGTTAAAATAGGTTATTATATAACTTAACTAACAATATTAAGTAAGCATTTAAACCTTTAAATTTGTTGGAAACTTTGCTTGGAAACTTGTTTAAAAATCTTTCTTATAAAATCTTATTGATAAACATATCCTCTTTGTACAGGCCCAAGGCCCAAATCGAAATTAAAAAAACTTCTCCCTCCCCTAACCTTTCTCTTCCTACCATTCCACTCACGTACACCCGAGTCAAACTCTCACTTCCCCGAAGTCCAACCCGAGTAATCCCCACAAAATCACGAGCCTTCCCCGAACAACTCAGAACCACTCACGTACAACCGCTCGAACTTACCTGCTTCGAGTCGTCACGCAACCCACACGAAACAAATCCCGAGTCCACTCTCTCTTCTCCAAAACTCACATCCACAGCCAACTCAGACTATCCCAACGTGCACGTGCATGTGCACGGCAGCTCCGGTCTCCTCCGATCGACGCCGCTAGCTTCCCCAAGTCGACAACCATCCCCCTGACCCACCTGGCCACCCAGATCGCCGATATCATCCATGAATCGAAATCGAACCCATCGTTCGAAAATCTGGAACCACTACCATCAGAATTTCTCCCCTCGCCGTCAATCCTGACCTTGATAAACCACGCCATCTTCACCAGAGATTCGCCCTGCACCCAAGCATCGATTCCACCTTCTACGAACAAGTCCGATGCTTCCCAGACATCACAAGATCTCGGAAACAATGATGGCCAAAACTGCCAATCGTACCCTAACTCGTCGCCGTTAAGATGCCATGGCCACCTAAAAATATTACCACTAATTTTCTGATGACCTCCAACTCGCAAGCTACCTCTGACAACAGCCTTGACCTTCATCTTGCCACCGTTCATCGGAATTTGGCAAAATTGCCAAATCTGTTCAACTCGATATTTCACATCAATCCCATTATTAAAAATCGAGATATTTGTACTAAAATTCATTATTTTTCAACACGAATTCACTCGTAAAATCGAAGCTTGAAATCCAGATATAAAATTTTTGACCAATTTTTCTTTTCTACTGTTATTTATCATTTTCTAGAATGTTACTAAATATATTTACTTAACGCTATTTTTAAAATTTAATCTACAATGTTACAGACATTTTCTATTTAGAGATCAAAGTCTAATTTTGATTGTATGGGCAGTTTAAATTAAATTTAGAAGGACTGGAACCTATATATGAACAGAATGATAATAAGTCTGTTGATACAGACATACACAGATATTTCTTCACATTAATACATATCAACCATATTAATTTATTCATGCAAGCCTTTATTCACACATTACTACATGAGTTTATGTATCAGATTTAGCTTTTCAAGGATTGTAATTTACCTACCTGTTTTATGCAAACAGAGGACAGAGCTACAGGCTTTATACTTTTGAACTTGATTTAGTTTGTGAAATCAAAAACAGGGGTAACTCATCTATAAACAGACATGCACACAGATATATCTCATCTATACAATATGCAAGCACATTTAAACCCGTACAATCATTTTCACAACATACTTTCAAATATTAATCACATGCAAACAGGTTTAAGTTTTAAAAAAAGTAGTTTACTTACTGTATTTGGTTTGAACAGAGTAAAACTGGAAAATGCTCTTAAACTGATCTGCCTTGAATTTGATCTGGAATTGCCACTTGATATTGATCTGATCTGCTACTTGATATATACTGATCCTGAGTTTAAATGTGAATTTGCTTGGTCTTTGATTTGAATCTATTTTGCTTTTCTCAGGTTGACTTGAAGTTGTTTTTAATCGATCTGATTTTGAAACTCTGATTGTTGAGATGAATTGAACTTGATTTCCATCTTTGTTTTGTTTATAGTTTCTACTTCTTTTCTGGTTGTATCTAAGATTTTAAAGTTTGCATTTATCTTGTTTAGTTGGAATATGAGGGAAAGAGAATAGAAGAAGAAATGATGATGTATATATAAAACTTTGATTTAAATTTTATTTTTATTTTTGAAAATAAAAGAAAATTGACACTTGTCATTCTCCTAATCTATTTTGTTAACACATATGCTTTAGATAATATTATTAGCTTACACTTGTGATGTTACATGCAAAAATATATTCTTAAATGTTAATAAGGTTTATTTATTTATTTTTATATTTATACTTTTAAGTAATTATACTTATCTTATGTAAATCTTTGATATATATATATATATATATATATATATATATATATATATATCCACCTTTTTACAAACTTCTAAATATTCTACTTCTCATGACATATACATATGTATATACACACACTTATATACTTGTATATGTATATACTTAAAATTTTCCACATTTATTATAGTCTAAAATCCATATATATATACATCCAGACATTTTAATTATCATAATATTATTTGTTTAACTTATAAATCAGTGTTTTAATAGTTAAAATCAGTTAATTATCAAATAACAGATGCCCGAAAATCCGGGTTATCACATTCCTCCCCCCTTAGAATCTTTTCGTCCTCGAAAAGGAACGAGGCTAGAATTTACTTAATACTTAAAATCAGATAAATTATCTTTTGATCATTTTTTTTTTAAACACTTTAAAATCTATATAGTAAAATAAAAATACTTTTATAACTCGATGTTTAAACAAGTCCATTCTCGTTCTCACAGAAATTCGGTCATACGTTGATCAGGCGTAAGACTAAAAATCTATAAGTACTTAGCAAACCCGTTTTCAACACCCAGTGAAAATACTTGGAAAATAATTTATTGAAAATATAGAAAATATTTTTGAAAATAGAGGAAACATTTTTGGTAAGAATGCTCTGGAAATCATCACCCCCATCCATGGTCACAGTTACATCACGGGTTACGTTGCCATCGCAGCAAAAGTCCATGTAACTAATAACAGCATGGAACCCACAACAGATCGCAGTTACATTCCAGGGTTACGTTGCCGTCGCAGCAAAAGTCCATGTAACTGTTGGCTCTCAGCGGCACACACGATTTCGCTGTCAAAATGAAACTTCTCCCACATAGGTCGCAGTCTACCGATATAAAATCAAACGCAGACTGTTGGCTCTCAGCGGCACAAACGACTTTCGCTATGTTACCATAGTGTCACAGTCTACCGATATAAAATCAAACGTAGACAGTTGGCTCTCAGTGGCACACATGACTTTCGCTATGGTCTGCAGTAGATCGCAGTGACATTGAGTCAAATTGTTGTCACAGCATAACTCAAATGCCTCTGTGGGCACCAGCCCCTCGACTTTCGCTACACAAATAATCCTCAGGAACTAGTTTTGTCCGGACTCCTCACACGATCAACTTTAGAAACCCCCCTTGGGGCTCAAGGCAGTACCACCCAGTGGTACTCCTGAGAAGTTCATTTCAAGGAAGCGCCTTTTTCCCCAGAGCTATTCTCAAAACACTTTATACTATATACTTATAGTATCTTCAAATCATACCCTTTATGATTTATCAAAATCTCCTTTACACAAAATCGATTACCAAAATCGATAATTCTCAAACTAGGCTTTTCAAAATCCAAAATTGATTTTCCAAAAATCAAAAGCCTTTTCCAAATTATATAGGTTCCCAAAAACCTTTTCCAAAATCATTCCCATAAAATCCTTTATATATATAGATATATATATAACTTTGAAAATCTTTGGATTATTTCAAACTTGTATAAAACTCTTTTATACTTCAAATACTTCCAAAACCCTTTTCTTCTGGCAATAGATTCAACAAGGGAAGATTTACCTTATATAACAAGGATATATAACTTTATTTTATTCTAAATCAAATATTCACATTTGATAAATTTTTTTATAAAGTTATTAACCATATTTCTTTTCAAAAACCATTTTACAGTTCTTATCCACAAATCTTCAATATCAATTTCATTCAAATCCGTACGATGTACACATATCATCCGTACACAATATCAATCTGATCGCCCAATCGATCACACAATTTCACTTCCGAACTAGTATCGTCCACCCGACTTCCTAGTGCGGACTCAGATCTGGTTTCCTGATCAGAAACCGTCATTCTCCTTGCATAGTCACAACTATGATAGAGAATATCCAGAACCAATCAACAATCCATATCCAGGTTCGCCGTCGAAAATCGAACGAAAAATCCCAACTCGGATCGATAATACTATCTCGAAATTCTGTGTTCGAATCTGGATCAAATCACTATGCGAATAGAATAATATACGTATATCCTACGTATTTATCTTATTGGTTATTAGCCAAATCAATTCTCTTTTCTATTCACATTTTCTTTAATTCCATTTACTTATTCTCAATTGCTTCCATTTCCAATTGAGTTATTACTTTAATTACAAACAGTTTGAACTCTGACCAATTAAAAAAAAAAAAAAAAAAATAGCTTGAAAAAGTTTTAAAATAGATAAGTAGTTGAAAAAAAAAAAATAGTTATTAGTTTGTAAAATAGCTGTAAAATAGTTAAGTAGGTATAAAATAGTTAGATAATTGCAAAATAGTTAGTGATTAGATATAAGTAACTGAAAAATAATAATTAGTTTATAAGACAGTTTCAAAATAGTTAAATGGTTCCAAAATAATTGTAAAATAAGTATAAGATAGTTTGGGGTTTAAGAAGAAAGATTGTATAGTAAATAGTTTGGAAAAATAGGTTTATATTAAAACAAATTACTTTGAAAATAGTCCAGAGTCAAACCGTTCAATTCCCTATCAATTCAATTTAAATTTCTACTTCCATTTAAATTGACTCAATACTTCAATTTCCATTGAATTTTATTCAATCCCAATTCAAGTTGAATTAATCTTAATTCCTTTCCAAATTTCAAATCAAATTCCATTTGATTTTAAACATATTCATTTTAATTACAATTTCAAATTATTCAAATCAAATTCAGTTTGAACTAATTCAATTTAAATCTCAATTTTAAACTATCTCGAATTATATAAATTCGAGTTAAAATTTTTAAATATTGATCTAATTCCTTAAATCACAATTCCTTCACTTTTAAATTAATTCAACCTTTATTTTTTTTATTTTAACAAATTAAATCTTTAAACCTTTTAATTCTGAATTCAAATTTCAAAATTCCATTTTAAAAATTATCTTTACTTAACTTATTACAAAGTTCAAATAAGAATTCAAAAACAATTTAATCTTCAGATTCTAATTTATTATCCATTTTCAATTTCCAAATCTCAAACCCATTTTGAGATCACTCATAACTCCCATTTAAATTAACCATTTAACTACCCAAGTTAAATTTAAATTTCATCTTGAAATTTCCAATTCAAGTTATTTATTCAACTTATTTAACTTTCTTCAAGTTAAATTTACTTAATCCGGTCAACTTTTCACAATTTGAATTCCCATTCAAATTTTAAACTTTAGATTAATAGTCTTTCCCCTTTTAAGTTTAAAAACTTACTTTACTTTGGGTTTTACATCACATTCCAATTTAAAACTCAACACTAAGTGTTTATTTCAAATCATCATTGGTATTATGTATTTTCCTCATATATACATTTTCTTTACACACCAAGTTATACTTTAAATTTTAAACCATTCTTGGTTTTTAATTTCAAAACAAAATTTTTTTTTAAAACAATCTCAAGTTTTCTGGACTTAGATTTAAAACTTCACAATTTTAAATTATCTTCAATTCCAATTTATAAGTTATACTCACTTTTACTTCCCTAAACATTTCATTTTGCTAAATCATTAACAACATTCATTATTAAACACAATTACCATTTATGATAATAACCAAGATTATCATATCTGGAAACCAATTCATTATTATCTTTATTCTTGATAACTCTTCTACAAATTCAAGAATTTAATTTTAGTTTGAATCCATTTCAAACTTATCTTCATTCAATTTTAATTTGGCTTTATTTCTATTACCACTTAATTTAATTTAAAATTTTTATTTTTTTAACAACCAATTAACTTAATATTTATTAGAAAGAAATCATTTTATATATCAAATATATTCTTATATAAAATCATTTGAAATCTTTATATATGAAAATAACAATTACGCTCTCATATATATATACACTCAACTCATTCTAGGATACCATTGACCCTATTCTTAACGAGTAATCCAACAGAGCAAGGTTCTCGCTTAACCTGGCTCTGATACCAAATGTAACGACCCGGAAATTTCGAACCCGAAAATTCCAGATAGTTAGAAGAAAAAGAAAAGAGATAGAAGAAAGAAACAGAACAAGACACAGATTCTCACATTCGCAGCGGATCAAAATACAATATCAAATAATAATATCAGTTATACAAAAAAAACTGTATTTGTTAATTACATTTTTATACATCAGAGTTACCACATTCACAATATACTAGACAGTTAGAAATAACATGTCTCTGACAACAATAATATATCACAGCGGAATATACTCCATACGTTCCTGCCATCCAGCTCGCCCCCTGAGCTCCAGAACGTCCTTACCTGAAATCTGTAATACTCGGTCTGACCCGAGCATTACAATAAAGTAACACCCGGGTCAGGCTGGAAACCAGCGTGAGTAAACTCATCTAATATGAAATTTCAATCCATAGAACGTATTTAAACCCGGGGTAACTCGTACTTTACAATAAGTAAACAACTTATATATCAACACTTATTTTCACAAAACAATATCTAAGTATCCAACTTAGTTTAAATGGTCCATATTATCCAAAACCGGTCTATTTATTTCACATATCAATCTATAAAGAATTATAGAAGATTTCAAATCGAAGTGGTTTCGGGTATGTATTGATACCCGACTCCGGTCTCTTCGAATTCAATATCATCTTAAAGCCAAGTGGTTTAAGTTTAACAATTTAAATTCACAACAGAATGTCATATGCATACGGAATATCCATCACAGATATCTAATTAAATAAATGATTCATATTTATAAATAGATCAAACCAATCATTTATACCACCACACATCATATAGACTAGAGATATTCATCAATCCAAGTATTTGATATACTTAATTATCCATAAGAAAGGTTAATCAATTTTACAGCTTCTAATAAATTTAATTAACACAAATAAATTAATTAGTTTTAAATCCCACTTAATTAATTAATTACAAATCATTTATTTTTATAATTCCAATAAATTATGAATTTAATCAATTATCCTTTAATTACTTAAGTCCTTCATTAATTTAAGATAACTCACTTATCTTAATTAATTTCTTAATTATCATTTTAAATCCTATTTAAATGCTTGAAATTAAATTAACATAGGGAATAGCTAAGATCTTTAAGTTAATTAGTAGTTAAAACATTTCATCTTCTTAATTAACTACTTGATTACACTATTTAATTTTACTTTAAATAATAAAATAAAGGTCATATAATAAAATTTCTTAAACTTAATTAAGTTAAAATAGGTTATTATATAACTTAACTAACAATATTAAGTAAGCATTTAAACCTTTAAATTTGTTGGAAACTTTGCTTGGAAACTTGTTTAAAAATCTTTCTTATAAAATCTTATTGATAAACATATCCTCTTTGTACAGGCCCAAGGCCCAAATCGAAATTAAAAAAACTTCTCCCTCCCCTAACCTTTCTCTTCCTACCATTCCACTCACGTACACCCGAGTCAAACTCTCACTTCCCCGAAGTCCAACCCGAGTAATCCCCACAAAATCACGAGCCTTCCCCGAACAACTCAGAACCACTCACGTACAACCGCTCGAACTTACCTGCTTCGAGTCGTCACGCAACCCACACGAAACAAATCCCGAGTCCACTCTCTCTTCTCCAAAACTCACATCCACAGCCAACTCAGACTATCCCAACGTGCACGTGCATGTGCACGGCAGCTCCGGTCTCCTCCGATCGACGCCGCTAGCTTCCCCAAGTCGACAACCATCCCCCTGACCCACCTGGCCACCCAGATCGCCGATATCATCCATGAATCGAAATCGAACCCATCGTTCGAAAATCTGGAACCACTACCATCAGAATTTCTCCCCTCGCCGTCAATCCTGACCTTGATAAACCACGCCATCTTCACCAGAGATTCGCCCTGCACCCAAGCATCGATTCCACCTTCTACGAACAAGTCCGATGCTTCCCAGACATCACAAGATCTCGGAAACAATGATGGCCAAAACTGCCAATCGTACCCTAACTCGTCGCCGTTAAGATGCCATGGCCACCTAAAAATATTACCACTAATTTTCTGATGACCTCCAACTCGCAAGCTACCTCTGACAACAGCCTTGACCTTCATCTTGCCACCGTTCATCGGAATTTGGCAAAATTGCCAAATCTGTTCAACTCGATATTTCACATCAATCCCATTATTAAAAATCGAGATATTTGTACTAAAATTCATTATTTTTCAACACGAATTCACTCGTAAAATCGAAGCTTGAAATCCAGATATAAAATTTTTGACCAATTTTTCTTTTCTACTGTTATTTATCATTTTCTAGAATGTTACTAAATATATTTACTTAACGCTATTTTTAAAATTTAATCTACAATGTTACAGACATTTTCTATTTAGAGATCAAAGTCTAATTTTGATTGTATGGGCAGTTTAAATTAAATTTAGAAGGACTGGAACCTATATATGAACAGAATGATAATAAGTCTGTTGATACAGACATACACAGATATTTCTTCACATTAATACATATCAACCATATTAATTTATTCATGCAAGCCTTTATTCACACATTACTACATGAGTTTATGTATCAGATTTAGCTTTTCAAGGATTGTAATTTACCTACCTGTTTTATGCAAACAGAGGACAGAGCTACAGGCTTTATACTTTTGAACTTGATTTAGTTTGTGAAATCAAAAACAGGGGTAACTCATCTATAAACAGACATGCACACAGATATATCTCATCTATACAATATGCAAGCACATTTAAACCCGTACAATCATTTTCACAACATACTTTCAAATATTAATCACATGCAAACAGGTTTAAGTTTTAAAAAAAGTAGTTTACTTACTGTATTTGGTTTGAACAGAGTAAAACTGGAAAATGCTCTTAAACTGATCTGCCTTGAATTTGATCTGGAATTGCCACTTGATATTGATCTGATCTGCTACTTGATATATACTGATCCTGAGTTTAAATGTGAATTTGCTTGGTCTTTGATTTGAATCTATTTTGCTTTTCTCAGGTTGACTTGAAGTTGTTTTTAATCGATCTGATTTTGAAACTCTGATTGTTGAGATGAATTGAACTTGATTTCCATCTTTGTTTTGTTTATAGTTTCTACTTCTTTTCTGGTTGTATCTAAGATTTTAAAGTTTGCATTTATCTTGTTTAGTTGGAATATGAGGGAAAGAGAATAGAAGAAGAAATGATGATGTATATATAAAACTTTGATTTAAATTTTATTTTTATTTTTGAAAATAAAAGAAAATTGACACTTGTCATTCTCCTAATCTATTTTGTTAACACATATGCTTTAGATAATATTATTAGCTTACACTTGTGATGTTACATGCAAAAATATATTCTTAAATGTTAATAAGGTTTATTTATTTATTTTTATATTTATACTTTTAAGTAATTATACTTATCTTATGTAAATCTTTGATATATATATATATATATATATATATATATATATCCACCTTTTTACAAACTTCTAAATATTCTACTTCTCATGACATATACATATGTATATACACACACTTATATACTTGTATATGTATATACTTAAAATTTTCCACATTTATTATAGTCTAAAATCCATATATATATACATCCAGACATTTTAATTATCATAATATTATTTGTTTAACTTATAAATCAGTGTTTTAATAGTTAAAATCAGTTAATTATCAAATAACAGATGCCCGAAAATCCGGGTTATCACACCCTCAACATGCCACAAATCAACTCGACACTCGCCTACAACCATTCAAACGAAAACATCTAACCCAAAACGAAAACGAGCCCTCAGCTCGAAGCTGGGCTCAATATTGCCGGAAAGAAACGTCTCGCAACGACCTCCTCGACCGCCAGAAGGTCTGAAACTCCGGATACCTCTTCGTCAACGCTCCGTCTAACATCCCCCAAAGTCTCGTTGAACTCGGTCACTTCTTCCAGCCGTAGTGGTCGATTCACTCCACCGAGTTAAAACTAGGGTTCCAGCATTCAAACAACAACCACTACCTCCACACTGAAAAGCTCCATCATCAGATAATTTTCTCATCATCCCTTAGCGCTCCTCCATCGATGCCAGAGATCCCGACCATCCCAGATCTTCCAGCCACCCGAATTTACTCAAAAACTAAATTCTGGTCAACCTCAAATTCCACACTCGATAAAATGTTAAAAATTGTGATTTTTGTTTTAAAAATCCTAACTTCCAGAGTGTATTCGAATTATAACCTTGAAACGACAAATTACCATTATCGATTTTAACATGATTTTAAGAAATCCACTGTCTTTCCAAATTTCCAGTTAAATATCCACATATTTTACTTAACTTCATTTTTAGGTTTTAATTTATAACTAAACAAACAACTCTTGTCTGAAAACTAGATCGAACTAAAGATCAGAGAAGAGAGAATGGATTGGAACTATGTTTTAAACTCTGAAATATGGAACAGAGGAAATGATATACAGACATGCACAGATTCAAACATACAACATATAGAACATTTATATCTACATATAAACAGAATCATATACTTCTATATATGCAAGATATCATCACAAAGATTTCACAAACAACCATCATTTACTTATTTAGATTTTAGATAAAAATGTTTACTCACCTGATATTGAAAAAGAACAGAGGGCTTGCTTTTTGAAAACTGGAAAGGCTTGCAACTGAAATTTGAAAACTTGAATACTTCTACTGTTTTGATTCCAGAGAACAATGCTCTGCTTTGAAACTTAAAACTGAAAACTGGAAGAGCTTTAAAAACTGGAATGCTAAGACAGGTACATGATGATTCAACTTGATTCCAGGCTTTTAGTTTGAAGATGAATCTGGCTACAGGCTTGTAGAAAATTGTTTACAGGGTTTTGGAAATGTTTCAGAGGAGATGATTTCTGGTTTGCATTGTTTTAATGAACGAAAAGGAAAGGAGTCTTGATATAAAGAAGACAATGCAGAGGCTAAGTTGTATTTGTACAAGATTTTTATCTTTAGGGTCAGAGATTTTCCTTTAGATGGGCCTGATATGATTCATGTTGTACACAAGCATTTATTAATAATGTCATACTTATCCCTTACATTTCAATTCGTATGTACTATGTCTCCTTACTTCTTTTCTTTGCCTGCAAGTCTCCATTTCCATAGTACAAATGTTTATTTAATTGTGTACATCTTGAGTATATTTTATTTTGTTTTAGACTTGCCTATCTACAATGCTATAGTACATATATTTATGTAACTTTGTTCATCTTGTATATATCTTTTCATTTTGCAGGTACACCTTGTATATATATTTACCTTGACTTATTTTTTTTACTTTTCATATGTATGGTAGTAGTTTATACATATGGTTATGGTTGGTATATTTTACTTGCCTGCAAACTAGATGCTTAGTACATATATTAACTTTGTTTTAGACTTACCTACTTTAGTAAAGTTGTTACATTTATTTTATTATGTTAGCTTGTGGATTAATTTCTAGTTTTACATGACTATTGTTTTGTATTTCTATTTATAACTCAATGTATTTAACTAATGTATTTTCTATTTTAAACTTAACTTACCAAACACTTTATTTATATTTATTTATTTACTTATGTTTATAAGTTTATATATTAATACTTACTTTTATGACCATATATTGGTTTTATATTTATATTTAATATTGACAAGATTATTTCAAATTAAACATTATTACCAAAATTACATCATATTATTATATATATCAAAAGTGAATAGGCAGAACTTTATTAAAATTTAAGATAGATTTTATTGTAATTAAATTGGGACACTTTTTATTTTAAATCCTCAAATTATAATTTTCTTCTAAACACATAAATATACACATAAATATAAACATTTATATAACACTTATATAACACTTATTTAATTAGAAATAATAGGACTATTTAAATTCCCCCTTAAAAGAATTTCGTCCTCGAAATTTAAAACGAAAGATAATCCAAAGTCTTATTTTATTTCAACCATTTCAGACATATATATATCAGCCATACACAACCAAACAAACAATTTCAATCAAATAAACAACACTAGCTATTCGGACACAGATCCGGATAAGCTTCCTAAAAATTTCCCGAGTTTCTCAAATATAAATACTGGAATACTCGCTCTACTGAATCCAAACTAGCTACACTACTGAGCTACTGAGCTCTTACTCAACTAGATCTACAAAACAAGACAGGATATCAGACTACAGACAAGTCTGACTCAACAACCAAAACTCCGTGAACTGCTGGTTCTATAACCAGAGATAGAATCTTACACGTACTCCCTCAGAGACACGTGAAATACAATGAATTCCAGTTATCCAAACTGACAATTCACTCCTGTAATCCAAAACACTTATCCTTAAAAAGAATACAGAAAGATCCAATATACTCCGGAGCTGACCTCGCAGTCTTACCCAATCTTATTGCTCCTTTTACCGAAGAAAATCTCAACAACATCGAATTCTCCAACTTCGAAATCCAGATTCTTCCACCTCTTATTCCCAAAACTCCTTTGACGATCCTAGGCTGCCTATATCCTTTCCCGACCAGCCAAAACTTTGCTGATGCTTCAATAACCAACTGGATCAGAATAACTCAACCAAAAAGATTCTCTCCAGATTTACCTAATCATTCAGAATACAACTCTACTCTACCATCATCAGTAGATACAACTCACTTCTCCTATCCGGAAAAGACAAAACATATGCACTGCCAATCTGGCCTCAAATCCAGAAAAATTCCCTGTAGAAATTCTCTAATCCCAAAACGCTGCAACTTCCGGTTGCTTCCACTCTAGAACAGCTGCCACCATGCTTCCGCTGCACAACTCTGAGCTGAAGTAGATAAGAATGTCAATGAACTCGAACAAAACTTAACCAACACCTCCTGGACACTCCACACAACAGATCCACCACAAACAGAAACAAACTGCTCAAAGAAACATATGAGTCCTCAGTCAAGGGTATTGTCTTCAGCTACCCTTAGCTAGAAGAAACACGAAACTAGATACAGAGGAGAAAACACAAACGCTCCACCGAATCTTCCTAAGAAACCATCGGTACCACTCCTGGAATCCAGTCGATACCAACTAAATCTCCAGATGCTGACAAAACTCTGACTTCCTGAAGACATCCAGAAAAATCACTGATAAACCAAGAGAACACTCAGATTATCGCAAGTCACTTTTACGATCAATCCAGCCTAACTCCAAAGAAAACTGCTCTCTCTCAACCAGTCAGAATAGCTTACGCTTATGAAGCCAATCCGTCGAAGAACGGAACCACTCTGCTGCTTGTGAAATCACCTCAAGAAAAACTGCCCAGCCAGAAGATTTCCTATCCAAAGCTCCTCGAGAAACTCGGAACACAAACCAAACAGAAACACCCTGCTGAACACAGCCACAATCACCAAAGCAGGCACACTGCCACAACTCCGAAACAGGCACACTTCCTTATCTTGTTCCAAAGAAAACATCTTCAGAAACATCCATAGTCACTGTGTCTCATCACACAGCTACAACATCCTGGGGTATCCAAATATCATGACTTACTTCTGTCCAACCGACAGATCCAAACTCTCAAAAATCCGCTCACACGAGCGCGATCAAACTTGCACTTAAATGATGAACTCCGAATCCTTAACAGGTTTCCTTCAGAGATCAATAAAATTCTTATATCAAACAAACTCACTCGAGATGGTATTAGGTCTACAGTCTCGACATATACACTTCCAACCACAAACATTCAAACTTCAACTATTGGTAGTCGTGTTACACACACCACTACCCTATCTACCTTTATAAATCATATTGGAAAACCCGAACAGGTAACCCAACCGATAGGTAGAAATATATATATATATATATATATATATATATATAGATAAAAATTACAAGTACGCTCTCTCGAGAAAGATACTATTTCAGAGCTTAGGAATTCGCTCAACCTATCGCTCTGATACCACTGTAACAGCCCGCCAATCCGTACACGGAAAGACGCGCCATTATTAAGAAACAAAGAGGTGAGAAAATAGAAAAGATAGAGAAGAAAGAAGAAACAACATCAGAATCTCAACAGCGGAACGAATAAAATATAATATAGCACATAAGAGAATACATAGTATCATATACATCAGAGTCACACCGATAATACAACACATACTAGACAGTTATAAACACCTGTCTAGTTAATACAACTCGATACAACTCACAACATCACAGAGATACAACACAGCGGAAATACATATAAATACTACACAGCGGAACCAATATATCTATCTACAACGCTGAAGCCTCCTGCTCCATTTCTCCTCCAGAATTGGTCAAAGCAAACCTGAATCCCTTGGCTACCCGTAAAAATTTGGGTACCCGAGAGTTTAGGAAAACAGAAATAAACTCCGGGTCAGACATGGGTCTGGTATGAGTAAACGGACTAAAGTTGCTTAACTTTGAAAATCCTTTGAAAACAAAAGGTATCACGTAAGACTTCCCACACATAAACATGGAAAGTTTTTACCTTACGCTAACCAAAACATTTGATAGGAAATCCAGTTATATTATAATAGTGTCTAGGGTTTTCAAGTAAATATGAAATAGCCGAAATTGTTACATTCATTAAATTCCAGCATACTAGGTTTACAATCAAATCCGATGGCACTTATTGGAGATTGGATTTCCATACAATGGCAGGGCTACTGGGGTACCGCCCGTCACAGTACCTGGCCTAGATCAGCGTACCGAGGACCCACCCTAAGTCCCCTGCAACACAAGGCCGGACCCATCCCTTACTGGATAGTTCCGAATAAAATCACCCCACGGTTGGGATCCACAACCGCACACTAAGCCGAAAATAAAGAGGGACATCTAGACAGGGATGACCTTACTCTCAAGTGGGTGTTACCCACGAAGCCTTGCTGCACCTCCCCTGTTTTAGCCATTCCCGGTTGATGAGGCTTGAGGCTACGATTACCTTTAGAGAACACATCTCTTAGAATGCTCATCGTCCACCTGACGATGTGCTGAAAGCATTCAATCCATACAAGTTTGTTCCGGGTTCGAACGAAACCGAAGGCATTATCTCGTTACACTCATTTTGGAATCACCCTCAGAGTTAACGACAATAACCCTTGCACTCTGAATCTTCATCTTCACTTGAGATTCACGGCCTATCGTTAATTTGGATCGATGTGGTATTCGGGTCTCCAGACCTAGAATCCCGGTATACGGAAACCCGATCCCGGTCTCATCGAAATCCAAACCGTATCTTTTAAGGCCAAGTTGTTTTAAAGTTAAAACAATTCAATTCAATATTATCTATATACTCACAGATAGATAAATCTCAATATCACAGATAGATAATCCACAATATCACAGATAGATAATTCACAATATCATCATAAATAGATAATCCATATCACACAGCATCCATATCTGAGATCTCAAACCCTTCAAGGCAAACAATATCATCCATCCATACATAAGCAAGGATAAATAATCACACCATTTATAATTAATTTAAAATGAATTAAATTAATTATCTTATTTCAAATTAATTTAAAATGAATTAAATTAATTACTTCTTCTCTAATTAATTTAAAGTAAATTAAATTAATTACTTCATCTTATAAATCCTGCTTACAAAATCATTAATTAATTACAAATCAATTAATTAATCATTCTCCAACTTCCATTTTAATTAATCATCTTGGATTAACTAACCTTTAATTACATTTCAGTAATTACTCTTTAATTAATTTCATAAATTAATTATTCTTAACCATTCACAGTAATTAACCATTAATTACTTCATCAATTACATTTATTAACGAACCTTAATAAATTACTTCCATTAATTAATTAATTATAATTAATTACATTAATCCTTAATTAATTACATTAATTAATTAACTTCTATTAATCACTTTCATTTATCAACCTAAATCATATACAGGAATTTCCATCTTGAAATTTCTTATCTTAATTAATTAACTTCTTAATTAATTATATAAACCCTTATTATTTATTACACCAAGTAATAAATCTTTAATTACTTCTACAAAGTAATCCTACTTTAATTACTTCCCATTAAGTAATTTCCTTCATCTAATTACATCCTGTAATTATTCATTAATTACTTTGCTAAGTAATTATACTATTCAATTTCATTAAGTATTCATACTTAATTAACCATCAAGTGGTTATCTTTAATTAATTTACAATTAATTATCTTGAATCAATCACATTCATTTGATCCATTACAATTGATAATTCATTTCTTAATTGCCCTTTCAACAAATTTATAAATCTTTAATTACAGATTAATTATTCTTTTAATTATTAATATATAAACCTTAATTATCAATTAATAAGATTTAATCACAATTTAATTAATCCTTAATTAAGCTTTATAGATTAATTATTCCTTATTCATTAACCAATTTATTTATTTCTAAAACTCAATTACTAACTAAGTACTTCTTATTTTCCAATTAATCAACCTTTAATTTCTTAATTAATAAATCCCTAATTCATTAATCTCTAATTATTAGTTAATCAATCACAATCATTAATTAATTAAATTAATTAATTATCCTTGAATTAATCACTTAATTAACCTTTATTCTTAATTAATTAATTTAATTAGTTATATTTAATTCCTTCATTAACTTAATTAACTTCAAAGATAATAACTCTTCTTTTAACTTAAGATAAACATTTTCTTAATTACCATATACATTTAAACCCTTTTATCTTAAAATTAACTTTCATAACATTTATAAAGTAAGGTATAAAGTTTTAACAAAATTTGTTTTTAAATTTCAAAATCTTATTTTTAAAACTTTTATAAAACTGGGCTTTCCCTTCGAGTCATATCCGAATGATACTCGGGTCTATCCCGAGTCTTCCCTACTTCTTCCCCTTCCTTTTAAAACTTAGTTAAATTAACAGTTTAAAACTGAAGCTTTTCCCCAAACACTCGAGCACGACTCGAGTCGAAACCCCAAAACCCCGAGCCCATCTTCGAGTAAACTCCCCAGATTCTCGAGCAAATCTCACGAGCAGCTCGTCTTCCCCAAATTAAAACTACCCAGATACGAAATGCACGTACACGTGCACAGGAGTTCGCCAGCGCTCCGATCATGGCTACCACCCTCAACATGCCACAAATCAACTCGACACTCGCCTACAACCATTCAAACGAAAACATCTAACCCAAAACGAAAACGAGCCCTCAGCTCGAAGCTGGGCTCAATATTGCCGGAAAGAAACGTCTCGCAACCACCTCCTCGACCGCCAGAAGGTCTGAAACTCCGGATACCTCTTCGTCAACGCTCCGTCTAACATCCCCCAAAGTCTCGTTGAACTCGGTCACTTCTTCCAGCCGTAGTGGTCGATTCACTCCACCTAGTTAAAACTAGGGTTCCAGCATTCAAACAACAACCACTACCTCCACACTGAAAAGCTCCATCATCAGATAATTTTCTCATCATCCCTTAGCGCTCCTCCATCGATGCCAGAGATCCCGACCATCCCAGATCTTCCAGCCACCCGAATTTACTCAAAAACTAAATTCTGGTCAACCTCAAATTCCACACTCGATAAAATGTTAAAAATTGTGATTTTTGTTTTAAAAATCCTAACTTCCAGAGTGTATTCGAATTATAACCTTGAAACGACAAATTACCATTATCGATTTTAACATGATTTTAAGAAATCCATTGTCTTTCCAAATTTCCAGTTAAATATCCACATATTTTACTTAACTTCATTTTTAGGTTTTAATTTATAACTAAACAAACAACTCTTGTCTGAAAACTAGATCGAACTAAAGATCAGAGAAGAGAGAATGGATTGGAACTATGTTTTAAACTCTGAAATATGGAACAAAGGAAATGATATACAGACATGCACATATTCAAACATACAACATATAGAACATTTATATCTACATATAAACAGAATCATATACTTCTATATATGCAAGATATCATCACAAAGATTTCACAAACAACCATCATTTACTTATTTAGATTTTAGATAAAAATGTTTACTCACCTGATATTGAAAAAGAACAAAGGGCTTGCTTTTTGAAAACTGGAAAGGCTTGCAACTGAAATTTGAAAACTTGAATACTTCTACTGTTTTGATTCCAGAGAACAATGCTCTGCTTTGAAACTTAAAACTGAAAACTGGAAGAGCTTTAAAAACTGGAATGCTAAGACAGGTACATGATGATTCAACTTGATTCCAGGCTTTTAGTTTGAAGATGAATCTGGCTACAGGCTTGTAGAAAATTGTTTACAGGGTTTTGGAAATGTTTCAGAGGAGATGATTTCTGGTTTGCATTGTTTTAATGAACGAAAAGGAAAGGAGTCTTGATATAAAGAAGACAATGCAGAGGCTAAGTTGTATTTGTATAAGATTTTTATCTTTAGGGTCAGAGATTTTCCTTTAGATGGGGCTGATATGATTCATGTTGTACACAAGCATTTATTAATAATGTCATACTTATCCCTTACATTTCAATTCGTATGTACTATGTCTCCTTACTTCTTTTCTTTGCCTGCAAGTCTCCATTTCCATAGTACAAATGTTTATTTAATTGTGTACATCTTGAGTATATTTTATTTTGTTTTAGACTTGCCTATCTACAATGCTATAGTACATATATTTATGTAACTTTGTTCATCTTGTATATATCTTTTCATTTTGCAGGTACACCTTGTATATATATTTACCTTGACTTATTTTTTTTACTTTGCATATGTATGGTAGTAGTTTATACATATGGTTATGGTTGGTATATTTTACTTGCCTGCAAACTAGATGCTTAGTACATATATTAACTTTGTTTTAGACTTACCTACTTTAGTAAAGTTGTTACATTTATTTTATTATGTTAGCTTGTGGATTAATTTCTAGTTTTACATGACTATTGTTTTGTATTTCTATTTATAACTCAATGTATTTAACTAATGTATTTTCTATTTTAAACTTAACTTACCAAACACTTTATTTATATTTATTTATTTACTTATGTTTATAAGTTTATATATTAATACTTACTTTTATGACCATATATTGGTTTTATATATATATTTAATATTGACAAGATTATTTCAAATTAAACATTATTACCAAAATTACATCATATTATTATATATATCAAAAGTGAATAGGCAGAACTTTATTAAAATTTAAGATAGATTTTATTGTAATTAAATTGGGACACTTTTTATTTTAAATCCTCAAATTATAATTTTCTTCTAAACACATAAATATACACATAAATATAAACATTTATATAACACTTATTAAATTAGAAATAATAGGACTATTTAAATTTATAAATAAAATATCCCAGATTAAATTTGTAACTAATTATTCTGATTTAAAATCAATTTATAACCATATTTTAAAACATCACATTATTAATTTATCTGTTATTTATATTTGAAAATAACAATTTTATCAATTTTAAATAATTTAAATAAGAGATTATCCCATTTTAAATTCCTTGAAATTCTGGGATGTCACACACCATCTCATTTAATTCCTACATGGTCATCACGTTCAATTTCAATAGAGTTATCGCATGCAGTTATTCGATCAGCTTTTCATGATATATATACAATTGCCTCCGTGAGTCATGTAATATGTATAGGACAATGTTCGGCTATATCTCACTATTTCTACACCTCTAATCCACCTGATTTCAACCACATGCTCCAAATTGAGAAATAGCATTTTCTCCTTTTTGGTTATAAAAGAGGGAAATTTCTATTATTTAATTCAGAACTTGTGGTTGAAATTAAGGGGGGTTAGAGGCGTAGCAAAAGGGGGAAGTCTATCCTTACCCATATGTATATGTATTGTCAGCTATCCTATATTTTATGTATTATAAAAGAATTATAATAATTGCTAAAGCTTAGCCATTCGTACATTGAATTACACAATGCCATATGAACATTCAATATTCCATGTATAGGCTTCCATGTTGTTTGCTTGTGTTATGATATATATACATACACACACATACATACACACATACATACATACATACATACATACATACATACATACATATATATATGTTTGATGGTCATATTACATTTATTTTAAATAGTTTTGTTGATGGCGTCGAATGCAAATTGCTAGTAAAATTCCATTGATGGACGGTCAGAAAGAGATTGTGGTGGAGGTTGCAAAAAAGTTGATGAGATTTTGTTAATGAGTAGTAGGTTTTTTCGGAATTCCAAAAAGACATTACGGAAATACTATTAATTGGATTCTCTTTATTAATAGTAAAAATAAAGATATACCTGAGCCATTGCTAAACTAAACTACTGTATCCTTTGGAGCCGTTGTGGGTAATATGAGTGGTCATGAGTTGTTAAATGTAATGGACCATAGCCTTGAGTTATTTGTTATATTGTGCTGTCGAGAGATATAAACGTGATTCATCCAATAGGTGCAAATAGCCTTCGTTGCACAGACACACACACACACACATACATACATATTCCCAATTTGTAAGCTACTCATGCAGGCCATCATGGTGTAATAAATTCATGCTATTGCCAATAAACTGTCGCTAATAAATAGTTTAACAAGTCAATAATTTGTCGCCAATAAATGTGGGCCATCGCTTACGATTGCCGTCGAGAAGAATGTATATGTGTGAGCCGTTGTGATTAGTTTATTAGCCGTGGCTGTTCATTTCATTTGTTTTAGAAACAAAATGCCGATCCCCATATGGTGTCCACAAATCTTATTCTAGCTTCTAGGCACATTTTTTCTTACTCAATATAAAGCTTAGCTTTGAATGATTAGTTTTGCTTATGTCCAATGGCAATTTTATAATTAAATTGAAAACGGATTTACTACCCCATTAAGTAATCAATTTTCACCTAACCAACTTATTCTCAACCTCTCATTGGTAAATTTTCTTAACTTTGTGGTTTTATTTCAGAAAAGGGTAAATACCCAAATTAATCAATTAATTATTTAATAATAAGTACTTTTTGCAGGCAAAACAAAGAATTATTATTTGTATGGGTAAGCTGGTTTTACAGTGGTCATACCACTTTACAAATGTAATACAAGTTTGAGGCTAATGCACCTCAACAACTAATAGAACGACAGAACTAACTACAGCACAAGAGTTAGGCAACATGCCCAAACTACTAACATATACTAATCCTCCTGTATAAAGGAGGATTCATACTCATACTTAGATGAGTCAGTACCAATAACATTACCATATTAATTGAGTAGTAATGCAATTTTAGGATCGAACCCCTTTAAATTCTTTTCGAATATTTATCGCTTGTCCCAAGTTTCATCGTTCAAAATCTTGCTATTATGTTCACCATACTTTCCATCCACATATAGGATAAGGAAATTGCCAGAAATTTGATAAAATAAGGATCTGTGCTCCCCTTTTATATCAGAGACAAACTTAAAGTATGTGCCAGCTAATGGGGAATAACGAATTTGTGCACTTCATGGACCCATGTCTTCTCTTCAAAGTACCAATCAAATTGATCGGCGATAGAGTTTGTGCTAGAGCTACGTAGAACAGGAGCAATGGCAACACCTACATGGTAGGATATGACAAATATTTAGGAACCCAAACAGGCTTCAAGTCTTTTGGAAGAGGGATCTACTAGGGAATAGGAATCTTTACAATAACATCCTCGACGTCAAACAATGACGTAGGAGTAGGGGAATGCTTGCAAGAAGTGAGAAGATAACTAATCTTCAATTTGTGCATAGCGGTGGTTTCCACTTGTAACCAACATCTACCCAAGCAACAAGGCTAGAAGCCGAATCAACTGGTAATACAGATGGTAAAAGTCTATCAGACTTTACCTCAATCAAAGCTCTTGCATAACCTAATCTATCCCTTCTCAACATCACCTTATAAAAATAGACCAATTCACCAATCAGGTATGCCAACCAATCAATACCGACCATAGATTGAAAAATAGAAGGAATGTTTGAGAAATGGATCCAAACAGGGATATTGAATACTTGTTTACATGCAGTGTCAACCGATAAGCTGCATTTAGTAACAATAAATGGCTTTCCCAGAATAATAATAGGCTACACTTCAAGAATGTGAAGTCTATCATCAGGGCATGTGAAAGTGAAATTGAACATGGAGTTATCAAATCGCATGGTAATATTTTCTTTTAATCTACAAAACTTCTTTAGATGAGATTTTACAATAGAAATGGGGGGTTATCATCCAAGAAGAAACCAACAAGTTGCTCATGCCAAAAAAAAATTCCTGCATTAATAACCTAAAAAGGAGGGATATTAATTCCATTAAATGTCTTGAGGTCAAACAATCTCAAAGTGTAAACTCCAGCACTGCATGGTTTGTTGGCGATCAAAGAGGACCAAGTTGTTAGAGGAACAACATCCGGTACCGTAGTAGCAGGCACTGCAGTATTTGTATTTGAAGTCCCTAAATTCCCACTGGTTTTGATTGATGATGTTGGATCCGACGACACATTGTTAAACAAGGTAATATAGGTAGTAGAACTAGAAGAAAAAAGTAATCCAACAACATCACGAGTTACCTTCACAAGTTTTGTAGAAATGTCCTCAGCGACTTCATAATTGTCAGTTATGGTTGACACAGGATCAAAACCCAAAATAACCATCGGAACAGAATTCTCTTTAGGACCATCATCTGAAACATTGTCTAAACGAGCAGGTTTTGTAGCTACATTCACTAAGGAGCCAAGGGAAGCATCGACGTTTGGAGCATCGAAAACATTAATGCCACGTCGAAGGCAAAGCCATCAAATGTTGGATAAGGTGCTACAAAGACATGGCCAGATCTGGTGTCGGACACTTGATGCTCGATCGACATGACGAAGCAAAGTTTTGACTAATTAGAGCTTTTCTTAGCTAAATAATTTATATAAATAGAAATGGATGGGAAAAATCCAAAAAATTCACCAAAAATCTCTTTTATCATATTTTAGCTCCTATAAAATTTTCAGGCCAAACTAATTAATTTTATTTTTTTAATAATTAATTAATCCGAAATTAACCATTTTTCTCAACTTAGGAAATTCGTAAAATATTTTCATTAACTCCAAAAATTATGAAATTGAAAACTCGTCTCTATTTCTTCATTAAGAATGTCATATAAAAAATTCATGGCATTTGGATGTAATTAGTATATGTTTTTACTTAAAACATGCACTAAATCACTCTAATTAAATTTGAAACCATAGTTAAAATAATATTCAAACATCATTAAAAAATTAATTTAAAGATCAAATCCAAATCCAATAGGTTAGGATTGGTTTTAGAGAAATATTTTACTCACCTAGCTTAAGAAAACTTATTTTAAATCTTCTTCCCTTCTTAAATTTGGAAGCTTGACCTCTTCTAACTTGAAATCTTCTTCTTTTCTCTTTGGAAAATATTGTCCTTGCTTAGGGTTCTTAAGAGTTTTATTTTGTGAAAGAAAAATGAAATGAAGTGAGATGGAAAGAGGGGTTAGGAATATGGGTTAGTGGGTTCGGGCCTTACCAACTTTTCCCTTTACCTAAATCATTTCCCTTAAATTTTAAATTATTTTCATTCATTAATCAAGACTCTAATTACCTTTGATGCATCCAACTAACTTTTAAAAGTGACTCTCGCTTAATTAATTAATTTTGTCTTAGGTAATTCTTGAAATTAAATCACTTTAATAACTTAATTAATAATATCTTCATATTATTTATTTAATTTAATTTTCTATATTATGGACTCTCCAAAATATGGGGTGTTACTCGGACCAAGCTTACCACACCTATCTTAACTAAAAATAATGCACTAGAAAGTCTTGCCAGAATAAAGGGCTATCCCTAGAGGAAATTTTGGAAAAAAGGAAAAAAAAATATGTTATAGGTGTAATGAAAAATGGCATGCCCGATATACGTGTAAGAAAAACTAGAGGTATAAGAGTGAAGAAGAAGAAGCAAAGGAAGTTGAAAAGAAACTGAGGAGACTCTAGAACATCTTGATGAGGATATAAGCCATGTTAGAACATTTCATACTATGTGTGGTATACCATCTTTACAGACAATCAAAGTTAATGGAGTACTTCATGGCAAGGCAGTGAAAATACTAGTTGGCTTTGGCTTATCGATAGCATTATTATCTGCAATTTAGGATAGAAATAAAATGATTCAAAAGTGTATGAATTAGTAATAGCCAATAGAGAAAAACTAAAGGGTTCAGGCATGTGCAAGCAAGTACTACTCAAATGTCATAATTGTAGCATGCCTATTTATCTACTTATGTTGCCATTGGATGGATGCTATGTGGTATTGGGAGTTCAATGGATGAAAATATTAGGAGAACTAACTGTAAACTTTAATAAATTGCAAGTTAGATTCAAGTATAAAGGCAAGAGATATGTATGGTAGGGAATTCAATCGAAACGTATAAAAATTGTGATCCAGAAAGTCATCAAGGTAGATTGCATTCAAGGCCAACTACAAATGATGCCTTGCACAAAATCAATAGTAGAAGAAAACATGAAAATTCATGCAGAGTTCAATCAAATTCTTGAGAACTTCCCAAAGATTCTTATACCCTTGCCAGGATTACCACCAAAAACACCCATGACAATAAAATTACCTTGTTACAAGGAGCTAAGCCAATTTAGCTTAAGCCATATTGACACTCTCATTACTTTAAAATGAACTGGAAAAAATCATATAAGAAATATAGAACATTAGGATCATCAGGCTAATTTACAGTGCATACTCATCACCTGTTGTAATGGTAAGGAAAAAAAGACGGCTCTTTAAGACTTTGCATTGATTGTAGTGGTCGATAGCATTACCATTAAAGATAAGTTCCCTATTCCTTTAGTAGATGATTTATTTGCTGAATTATTAGGTGTTAAATATTTTACTAAGTTAGATTTATGATTTGATAATCACCAAATAAGGGTACATAAAGTTGATACACATAAGGCAGGTTTTAAAACACATGATGGACAATATGAATTCATAGTAATGCATTTTGGCCTTGTAAATGCTCCTTCTACTTATCAGTCAATAATTAATACTATTTTTAAACCTTATTTAGGAAATTATTTTATTATTGTTTGATGATATACTAAATTATAGCCAAAATATGCTTGAGTATCTAGAGCATATTAAAATTACTTTGCATGTCCATAGAAAATCAATTAATGATCAAGCTTTCAAAGTGCACATTTACCAAGAAAATAATAGTATACTTAGGGCATGTGATTTCAGTAGGAGACATTGCAGTAGATATCGGCAAAGTACAATTGATAAAAGAGTGGCCCATACCTAAAAAAATTAAAGCATTGAGGGGATTCCTAGGTTTAATAGGGTACTACAAGAAATTTATAAAAAAATATGGGATAGTTGCAAAGCCTCAATTGACTTGCTTATGAAAGATTCATTTCCATGGAATGAAAAATCTACTTAGGCCTTTGAAAAGTTGAAGTTATGCCTCATGAAATCTCCAATACTCACCATGCCAAAATTTAATAAAACCTTTATTGTTGAATGTGATGCTAGTAGAGTGGGTATTGGTGCAGTTCTCCTACAATATAATAAACCTATTGAATTTTTAAGTAAAACATTACAAGGTAAGATTCTAAACTTATCTACTTAAGAGAAGGAGTTTCTTGCTTTAATTCTAGCCACAAAAAATGGTCACAATATTTATTGGGAAGTGGTTGGCAAAACTACGTGGCTTTGACTATATGGTGGAATATAGGAGTGGCAAGGAAAATGTAGCTATAGATTCTTTGTCTAGGAAAGATGAAGAAATGATAACCTTACAAAAGCAATGCTTGGCACTCTCTTAAGTACATGCTACCTGGCTACAATAGTTAAATTATACTTTGATTCAATCAACCTTTTATACTAAGCTAATAAGGAGACTAGAAGTAGGTGATCAAAGTGCTTGCAAATATAAAATGGTTGATAGGTTAATATTTTATAAGGGAAATATACTTATTGGCCATCACAATTTAGACTTAACCAAAATTCTCATAAAAGAATTCCATTCAACACATCTTAGTGGAAACATTGGCATTAAAGGAACCATGAAAAGAATCGAGATTGTATTCTGTTGGAAGAAAATGAAAAAGCCTGTTGAACCACTTGTCAAAGAGTGTAAAATATGCTAAAGAAATAAGGGTGAAAACAACAATATCCCAGGGCTACTATAAGCTCTCACTATACCAAAAAGAATTTGTACTGGCATTATAATGGATTTTATCACTTGCCTCTGCCAAATTCTAGAAATTCATTGTTATATATGTTGTTGTTGATTATTTATCTAAGTATGCACACTTCATTCCTCTAGCTCACCCGTATGCAGTAAGAGAAGTTGCCCTGATTTTCTTTAATGTAGTGTTTAAACTCCATAGCTTACCTTCTTCTATCAACAGTGACAGTGATAGACTTTTCAGTAGTGCATTTTGGCAAGAGCTCTTGAGGCTATAGGGATGTTCATTGAAAATGAGCTCAGCCTACCATCCCCAAGCCGACAGGCAGATTGTGGCTACTAATTAGATTTTGTAGGGGTATTTGAGATGTTTTGTGTGCCATAGGACTTCTGAATGGTCTAAATGGCTAACATTTGCAGGGTATTGGTACAATACTACAAGGATGTCTTCAATAAACATGACCTCTTTTAGGAAATATATGGCATACACCTTCCCACCTTGCTTACTGATGCAGCCAAGGAAGCGAATTCGACGATGTAAATCGAATCCGTCCATGATCTCACACGATTAGCGGAAATAATCGGTGAATCGATGATAAATCGGTGAATTTTAAGAATACCCAAATGCCCAAATCCGTTGATCACGAAGATACCGGATTCTAGCAATCTTCGTCACGTTGATCGCACACGATGCCGTGAGAGAAGATCTACAATTCTTCGAACGTTGATCAAGCGCACTTGATTCCGTGAATTGGCTTCATCAATCGTTGATTCGAGCGCACTCGAATGCCGAAGGTGGAGATAGGAGATAACACTCAACTACCAATTTTAATGGAGGCAAGAAGCACAAACCAAATTTTATTTAAAATTCAACTTCCTTTTGCAATGACATCACATCCCTATTTATAGGGTTTACAACACAACACAAACGACTTAACAAAATACAAACAAATGACTTTCAAAACAAAGCGACTTAACAACAACCAGGCATCGACCTAAAACAAACTTCACGACTTAAAGCTTGAGCGACCTAAGGAATGAACAACGACATAAGAGGCAATGACATAAGCAAGCTTCGCGATGTAGGAATCTGCGCGTTCGCGACCTAAGATGGAAATCTGGAGCGATCTAGGGCTTTGTCTTGTTCGCGACCTAGGGCGAAGCTTACGACATAGTCTCGTTCGCGACCTAGGGCGGAGCGACCTAGGCTGGAAGAGCGACTCGCGGCATCGTCTTGTTCGCGACCTAGAGCATCGCGAATTAAGCAATCAGGAATGGATTTAAGTCGCGTAGCGATGGAGGATGGATTGGTGATGGGGTTAGGTCGCGTAGCGACGTAGGATGGGTTAGGGCTGATGTTAGGTCGCAGAGCGACGTACGATGGCCGTTCGCGATTTAAGGTACATCTCGTTGAATCCTTTCTCTCCTTGCCTGCCGCGATGCATCATCCTCCCCTGGTTGAAAAGAATTCGACCCGAATTCACACTTTCCTCTCCTTCGTCAAGCTTGTTCTCATGATATGGAATCAAATGCTTGACGTTGAAAACGTCAGCAGTATGAATATGGTCCGGTAATCTCAACTGATAAGCATTGTCATTAATCTTCTTTACGATTTCCAAAGGACCAATCTTTCTAGCAGCTAGTTTGTTGTAAGTACCAACAGGAAATCGATCCTTAGTCAATACTACATACACAAAATCTCCTTCTTTGAACTCCACATTTCTTCGTTTAGCGTCTGCGGATTGCTTATATCTCTCATTCGTCTTCTCCAATCGTTCCTGAACGATTCTATGGCATTCTGTCAACCCATCAACAAAATCAGCAGCCCGCTTAACTGTCCCCTTCGGTTGTGATACTATCGTTAAATCCAACGGCCCCTTTGGTAGGTTTGAATATACAATCTGAAATGGATTGAAACCCGTACTACGGTTGATGGCATGATTATGAGCAAACTCCGCTTGACATAACTTCACATCCCAACTCTTCAGATTATCCTTCACAAGACACCGCAACAAATTTCCTAGCGATCTGTTCACAACCTCGGTTTGTCCATCCGACTGCGGATGATAAGCACTACTGAAATTCAGCTTTGTTCCCACCATCTTCCATAAACTCAGCCAAAAATGACTCAGAAATATGGTATCCCTGTCCGAAACTATAGATTATGGTAAACCATGCAATCGATAGATCTCTCTAAAGAACAACTGTGCTACATGGACTGCATCTGCCGTCTTCTTACAAGCAACAAAATGTACCATCTTCGAGAAACGGTCCACCACAACATATATAGAGTCATTTCCCCGTTGAGTCCTCGGCAAGCCCAACACAAAATCCATGCTTACATCAACCCACGGTTTTGTAGGAACAGGTAAAGGCATATACAAACCCGCATTGGTAGCTGTCCCTTTTGAAACTTGACAAACATGACATCTCTGAACAAAATTTTCAACTTCTTTTCTCATTGACGGCCAAAAATAAGACTGAGAAATCAACTGCAATGTGCGATCCCATCCAACATGTCCTTCTTCATGCAACTCTTTTACAATTTTCATTCTCAAGCTGCAATCTGATACGCACAATCGATTCCCCTTGAATAAGAATCCATCTACCAACACAAACTCGTCAGTACTCCCATCCTTGACTTTCTCAACAATTTTCGCAAAGTAAGGATCTTCCTCAAACAACTCTGGCAATAGTTCAAATCCTGTCACTTTAACCTTCATCGTTGTCAACAAATGATTCCTCCTGCTCAGGGCATCAGCTACACGATTCGTCACCCCTGATTTGTGCTTTACAACAAAAGTAAACTGCTGCAGATACACGACCCATGAATCGTGTCTAGCTGAAATTTTGTCCTACCCTTGCAAATGTTTCAAAGCTTCATGATCCGTATAAAGAACAAACTCCTTCTGAAACAGATAATGTCTCCAGTGCTTCACAGCTTGAACAATTGCGTAGAACTCCACGTCATAAGTGCTATATCTCAATTTGGCTCCAGACAACTTCTCACTGAAATAAGCAACTGGTCTTCCATTCTGACTCAATACTCCACCAATCCCAACCTTCGAAGCATCAGTGTGTAACTCGAACAATATCTGAAAATCCGGCAGTACCAGAATGGGTGTTGTCGTCAAAAGTGTCTTGATCTTCTCAAAAGCTAACTCTGCTTCCTCTGTCCACACGAACTTCTTTCCTTTCATGCAATCGGTTACAGGTGCCATCACACTGCTAAAATGTGGAATGAATCTTCGATAAAAAGATACCAACCCATGAAAACTCCTCACTTCAGTAATTGTCTTGGGTTGTGGCCAACTCCCGACAGCTTCCACTTTTCTCTCATCCACTTGAATACCCTCCTTCGACAGAACATATCCCAGAAACAAAACACTGTGCGTCATGAACACGCACTTCTTCGTTGCGGCATAGAATTGCTCCTGTCGTAGAATCAACAGCACTTCTCGCAAATGCTGGATATGCTCTTCCATACTCCCACTATAGATCAAAATATCGTCAAAGTAAACTACTACGAACTTCCCAATAAATGGTCTGAAAATCTGGTTCTTCACTCTCATAAAAGTACTAGGAGCATTTGACAAGCCAAACGGCATAACCAGCCATTCGTATAGACCTTCCCTAGTTTTAAAAGCAGTCTTCCACTCATCACCCGGCCTAATACGAATCTGATGGTATCCACTCTTCAAGTCAATCTTTGAGAACACAACAGCCCCACTCAACTGATCAATCAAATCATCGAACCTCGGCATAGGAAACCTGTATCTCACAGTGATCTTGTTTAGAGCCCGACTGTCCGTACACATCCGCCAAGTCCCATTCTTCTTCGGTACCAATAAGGCTGGTACTGCACAAGGACTCAAGCTCTCCTGAACACGCCCTTGTTCTAACAACTCCTCCACCTGCCTTCTCAGTTCCTCATGCTCCTTAGGACTCATCCTGAATTTGGCCTGTGAGGTAATGCCGCCCCTGGCATAAGATCAATCTGATGCTGAATATCTCTCAACGGTGATAACTCCTTTGGCAACTGTTCAGGAAACACATCTCTGAATTCTTCCAACACTGGCTTTACTTCCTCTGGAACTTCAACAGATTCAGTAGCTTCATGTCCAATCAACAAGAACACCTTTGGACTCTCCTCTACTTCTTCAACAAACTCCTTCAAAGCCAACAAAGTCTTCAGCTCCTCAATCTCTTCTGACTTGCTCTCTCCTTGCTGTCTCTTCTTCGGAACTAAAATGATTTTAGTACCCTCAAACATGAAGCTGTAGCTATTGGTTCGACCATCATGCTGCACTGCTCGGTCATACTGCCATGGTCTTCCCAAAAGCAAGTGACAAACATCCATCTCCACCACATCACACCAGATCTCATCTTTATACTTCTTCCCAATAGAAAATGGAACATGAACTCGCCTGTCCACCTTCACCTCTCCTCCTTTCCTTAACCACGCTAACTTGTAAGGATTTGGATGCTTCTCCGTCTTCAACTTCAACTTTCTCACAGCTTCGGTAGAAATGATATTGTCACAACTTCCCACGTCAATCACAAATTTGCACACCTTCCCCAGTATAGTGCATGTCGACTGAAAGATATTACTCCTCAACCAACTAGCCTCATCTTCTTGCTTCGGTGTCAAACATGATCTCCTCAACATTAAATTACATCCTTCATCTCCCGACACGATATCCTATTCATCCTCCTCAACTGGACTAGAATAACCTTCATCAACATCCTCACCTTCCACTTCAGCAATCATAGCTCGCCTCTTCGGTTTCGGGCATTCATTACTCTTGTGACCCACTTCCTGGCAATTATAACACTTGAAACTGTTGTTGACCTTCGCCTTCGCAACTTCATTCACAACTGGTTTACTGACAGCTTTAGAAACATTGGAACTCCCACTAGCACCCTTGCTCTGAGTATTGGAACTTGGAAACACACCACCTCCTCGTCTTCCCTGCTTCTCCCAAGCCAACGACTTCTGGTGCGCTTCAGCCATAGATCTAGGGTCAAACATATTTACCATATCCTGGATCTGGATCCTCAAACCCCCAACAAACCTAGCAGTCAATTGTTCCTCCGTCTCCATAATGTCATTTCGAGCAATCAGTTGATAAAACTCATCAGCATAATCATTAACAGTCTTCATCCCTTTCCTCAGATTCTGCAACCTCTGATACATGAGTGATTGATAATTGTAAGGCAAGAATGTAGCCTTCATCATCTTTTTCATTTTCTCCCAAGCAACAATCTTCGACTTCCCCATCCGTTCTCGTGTAATTTTGGTTTGCTGCCACCACGCCATAGCTTTTCCCCTCAACCTAGTAGCAACCAACTTCACTCGACGATCTTCCGGAACCTCCTTGAAATCAAAGATCTCTTCAACATTAGATAACCAATCTAGAAATTCTTCAGCCTGCATACCACCCTTAAACTCTGGAATTTCAATTTTCATTCCGGACTCCCATTTGTGATCATACTCTAAATGATTTCTTCCTTGGTTTCAATTTCGACCATGAACACTACCACCATCAAACTCCTCATCAAAATCTGATGCATATCGATGTCGATCATGACCACCAACATCTCTACCACCACCATTTCTACCACCAACATCCCTTCGATCTACATTCCTCCGATCACAATCATCTACATTCCTATCACGATCGTCAACATTTCTACGATCATGATCTTCTCTTCTCTCCCGACCTGAATGTGGTGAAACTCTATTTCCCCCATGGCTCGATTCAGGTGAAACCCTTCTTCTACTTTGATTCATTTCAAGCATCATTCTCTCTAATCGACCAATTCCCTCATCAAAGTTCTCATTGAATTTATCACTAATTCGTTGCTCCATTTGTTCAGCATCTTCTCTTCCATACAAAGCATCAACATTGCGATGACGTTGAGCTCGTCTCGGTGGCATGATTGAACTTCAAACAAATCTTCAAAAATTCAAACACTTTTCGAACTTTGATCCAAAATGATATGGATCGAAACTCCCAACTTGTTGCAACTTCACGATGAACACGATGAACACCAAACTTCTCAACAATGCAAATTCGATCTCCAAACTTCAAATTCTCGAAACCCAATTCTCCAAATGATGCAAACTTCTTGCGATCTAGCTCTGATACCAAACTAATGCAGCCAAGGAAGCGAATTCGATGATGTAAATCGAATCCGTCCAGGATCTCACACGATTAGCGGAAATAATCGGTGAATCGATGATAAATCGGTGAATTTTAAGAATACCCAAATGCCCAAATCCGTTGATCACGAAGATACCGGATTCTAGCAATCTTCGTCATGTTGATCGCGCATGATGCCGTGAGAGAAGATCTACAATTCTTCGAACGTTGATCAAGCTCACTTGATTCCGTGAATTGGTTTCAACAATCGTTGATTCGAGCGCACTCAAATGCCGAAGGTGGAGATATGAGATAACACTCAACTACCAATTTTAATGTAGGCAAGAAGCACAAACCAAATTTTATTTAAAATTCAACTTCCTTTTACAATGACATCACATCCTTATTTATAGGGTTTACAACACAACACAAACGACTTAACAAAATACAAACAAATGACTTTCAAAACAAAGCGACTTAACAACAACCAAGCAGCGACCTAAAACAAACTTCACGACTTAAAGCCTGAGCGACCTAAGGAATGAACAGCGACATAAGAGGCAACGACATAAGCAAGCTTCGCGATGTAGGAATCTGCGCTTTCGCGACCTAAGCTGGAAATCTAGAGCGATCTAGGGCTTTGTCTTGTTCGCGACCTAGGGTGAAGCTTGCGGCATAGTCTCGTTCGCGACCTAGGCTGGAAGAGCGACTCGCGGCATCGTCTTGTTCGCGACCTAGAGCATCGCGAATTAAGCAATCGGGAATGTATTTAAGTCGCGTAGCGATGGAGGATGGATTGGTGATGGGGTTAGGTCGCGTAGCGACATAGGATGGGTTAGGGCTGAAGTTAGGTCGCGGAGCGACGTACGATGGCCATTCGCGATTTAAGGTACATCTCGTTGAATCCTTTCCTCTCCTTGCCTGCCGCGCTGCATCACTTACGTATGTGCCAAACATAACCAAGTTTCAACATATAGAAGAAGAACTATTTTCCAGATATTTAATTCTTTAATTTTTTAAAGGTAGTTTGGTACTCGCAAGAGAAAGAATGGAGAATTATGCTGATGCTAAGAGGACAGAAAGAAGCACTAATATTGGAGATTGGGTTTATTTAAAATTACAACCATACAAGAAAATTTTAGCTAGAACTCAAGAAACACATAAGCTTTCACCAAAGTTTTATAGACCTTATGAAGTTGAAGAAAGGATAAAAGAAGTGGCCTGCAAGTTGAAGTTGCATAGAGAAGTGACAATACATCCAATCTTCCATGTGTCACAGTTGAAAAAAAGAATAGGGTCTGCGGAGATTAGACAAGAGGGTATACCCTCATATGTTGAAGAATTGGTCAAAAAACTGAGATGGTACTTATAGAAGAATAGTCCCCATTAATAATGAATGTACAGTGTAAATATTGGTGAAATGTAGAGAGAAACTTGAGGAAGAAACTACTTGGGAGGAGTATCGGGAGGTAATTAAGAAGTTTCCCACTTTGGACCATGGGATAAGGTGCATTTTTCAAGGGGAGGGAGATGTAATGTCCAAGAATTTTCTAGACCTTTGAAAGAAAAGAAATTAACAGTTTATCAATTTCTAGCCATATATAATGAAAATCAAGGTCCGAGATGATCAGAGTGGGGGTATGCGATGCAGATAAGGCTTAGGCTGCTATAGCTCAAGGCAATAGTTGATGGCATGATAAGTTATCAGCTGTGCATGTATGTACATGCACATGCATGCACAAGCTGATATGATAATTCAATGTACTAAGTGGTGTTTAATTAACCAGTGATAGGGTTTAATATGAGTTATGGTTACTTTGTGAGCTTATGACCATTATAGAAGCTTTTATGCATATGGATGGTTGAGTGAAAATAATGTAAAAGTGAAATATTTAATAAAACCCCCATTCTATTTTCTCTATTATTTGTTGTGCATTTTCCAATGAGCATTTCTTCTTTTCCTTCGTTATCTATTATGTAGAACTTATTTCTTTTCTTGTGTTGTCCAACTTTTAGACTAAGCAGCTTTCAATGAACCTTGACATTAGGATGAAGACGAAATGGTTCAAGAACCTGGGGGTAAGCTTGGAATTGCAATGGATAGGGCTTCAAGAAGTTTGGAGTCTAAGTACAATGGAGAAAAGTGGTTGCTACCGACCTCTATTCATGTCGGTGCTGAGTTTTATTGGTGAGCTATGATGGGCTCTGGTGCTTTGGCCATGTAATAGAAGGATAAAGTAGTCGTCCAAGGGGCCCATTTCTGAAGGAGTAGTTGAGCAACTTCAAAAACATGTGCAGAAAAGGATAAGTACTAGGTGTGTCATAACATCTCGGTAATGACATGATTTCCATGGCAAAAGTGCTCGTAACTGGAAGATTTGTGGATACAAGATAAACTAAAGGAGAATCATATGGTTTGCACTGAGCAGATCATGTCGATACCGACATGATTTTATTAGGGAGACTCCGTCTTCTCCCTACTTTTTTGGATCTTGAGTTTTACCTAGTCTGTAGCGATTTAGTGAGTGTGGTAGGTAATTCTCTTATAAATAGCAAGCCTAGAGCAACATAAAGGGGTCTTTATGGCTATTCCCTTCTTCAGTTCTAATCTCTACTCGGATATTGTCACATATGAGCCACCTTTTGCTGTTCTAAACAAATTTGAACTATAAAGCATTTGTGTCTGTGAAAATCAACTCTATAATAAGATTAAAGTGAATGTAGGCCATAATTTGCCAAACCAAAAAATGTTATGACTTTTTTCTTATATTTCTTATTAGATCAGCTCGTCTTCGTATATTTTAGGGTATTTTGCAACTTTTTGGCATAATATTTTTGGCATTTTCATTGAGAAGTAAGCTTCTCAGGCATAGATCTAGTTGTCTATTCTGGATTAGAGCGTCCAGGAGCTGGATCCAAAAGTTTTTTGTAGTAGATTTAAAGAATTTTCATACTTAGAGTAATGGCACTAAGGAGATCTACTAGATCCGGAGCTATGGCTGGTGGAGAAGATGAATCTTCTCACTACAATGAAGAAACTAACCAAGCAGCAAGTGCTTTCCCAAGACCATCTACCCCTCCAAAGATGGTGACGAGAGTGGAATTTGATAAGATGATGGCTAAGTTGAATCAAAGAATGGTGGATAGCCAGAAGGCGCTTATTAGGAAAATGGATGCTAGTATTACCTTGCTGAGCCAGCGTCCTAATGGCCTAGAAGGAGAAAGAGAGATGCATCACCTTCTGGTTCTGAGGAGCATAATTCATCTACTTCTGGCCATAATAGAAGGGATGGGAAGTAGAAGATGAAGGTGCATACTACTTAATCAGCAGGAAAGAACGCTGGTGAGAGTAGCCAAGCTGCTATTAGATGAATTCATATCGGTAGCAACTAGAATAATATCAGCACCGACTTGAATTTAAGGAGTTCTGGAGAGCCCGGGCTGATCCCGTCAATCTTTCAGATTCCAAGGATGATTTGTAGGACACTAGCAATGAGGATTGATTAAATGCTGGAAAATAGGATGTTGGTGCTCAAACAACTAATGCAAAGCCAGCTAGGCATCAAAGAAGATCCAAGTGTCTCTCCCAAAGATTGGAGAGACTAGATGTCATCTAGTGAACCAAGACTATTTTCAGAGTCAAAGAATTGGTGCTACTCTTGATAGTTGCTTTCCATATCACCAGGTTAGTGAGGAGCATATTGCTGATATGATAAAGCGATTTGATGGAGGAAAACTAATCGAGAAGGAATGAAGATTGGAGTACTACGCCTAGTAGAACTCTATTTATAGAGTATATCCTATGGGTGGAATACCCCAAGAAGTTTGTAATGCCTTCGATGTCATCGTACAAAGGGATGGCATAACCCAGACATCATCCATTCAAGTATGAATGGCACATGGACGGTGGCAGGTTGAAAATTGTAGTTCGAAATAGGTGTTTCTCCATCTTTCTGGATGGGTTGCATCGATGTGTTCATTCGCCTCCCACCGAAGTCCATTTAAACTTTTGATGAATTAGTTAAGAAGTTTTCGAAGTAACTGAGGCTCTATGCTGCTCGACCTAAGGATGTGATGTCCTTGTCAAGCATTGCTCAGGGACCTGAAGAGTCATTGAAAGGCTTTTTGAACAAATTCGATATTGCATTCACGGAGGTAAACAATTGAATGAGGATATGGTGTTGATGGTTTTATTTCAAGGGATAGACCCTGATATAGGTTTCGGAAAATGGCTGAGGATGAAACAGCCGAATACTATAGAGGAGTTCCACCTAACGGATAAACAATTTTCACACTTGGAAGAGGCAAAGCTGGCTTTCGAGAAGGCTAATGGTAGACAGTTGAGAGAAGTTATTCAAAGTAATATGGCTATTAAACAGACCGTGAGAGCACTGGTAATGTAGCTATGAATATTGGGAATTCTAATAACAATACTAAAAGGAATTAGAGCGTTAGGTGCAGGCGGAATGATGCCAAAAAGCATCCAAGGAACATGGGACCAGAGGAGTACAAGCTTCTGAATGATACGCTTGAAAATATCTTCCATGCTATGCAAGGGACGGAGAGATATAGAAAGCCGCCCTTGGAGGGAGGCGATGGAAGTTGAGAAATGCTACAAAAAGTATTTTTGATTCCACAAGACCCATGGACATAACACAAATGAGTCAACGCTTAAATGATATCATTGAGGAGTTAATCCACAAAAAGAAATTGCAAAAATATGTTAGAGAGTCGTAGGATGGCGAATAGAATGTTAGATCCTAAAGGCCGAATGCCCAAGGGAACCAGCCTGAACCCAACAGAGAGGGTCCAAAATATCTTGATGGAAGAATCATTATTTACATAATAACTGGAGGACCTCATCCAGTAGAGAAAAGCTGGAATGAGATGGAATGGTATGCAAATTCTTTGAACCATGTACTGTAGGAGAGCTGCTTTGCTATTAAGGATGAAGCTCCGGCTAAGCAGTTGAGGTTGATGGCCGATGACATAGTCTTTCATAATAGGAATTCTAAAGGAATTGAAGTGCCAACCTTTGGTCCCATAGTGATAACGGTGGTTATGGGCCCGACTACTATGCACCGAGTCTTAGTGGACTATGGAAGCTTGATAATTATTCTATTCAAAAAGACTTTTGATCGGATGAAAATCAGTTCGAAGGACATCGGCCTTTTAAATCCAGGATTCACTGATTTATCGGAGATGCAAAGGAGCCCATCGGGACAATCGATATGTCTGTGGAGTTGGAAAATGTAGACCGCATGATTGTGCGAGTTCAAAAGTTTGTGTTTTTTGATGAATTATTGGCGTATAATGCCTTCTTAGGCCAACCGACCTAGCCAGTTTCAGAGTTGTACTATTTTCTTGGTGATTGATGATGAAGTTCTCCATGGAGAATGAGGTCAATTCAATTTGAGGTGAGTAAGGTGCTAGTCACCAATGTTACATTCTTGAGCTTAGAGAGGCAAAATGATGGGAGAAAGAGAATGGTGTAGAGAAAGCTATCTATATCAAGAATGCAAACGCATAACAACCAATGCCAAGCCCTCGCTCTAGGACCATAGCAAGCTATTTAAGCATAGGATCCCATGAAGCAATTACAGGAAGTGCCGGCAGCACTAGCTAAGCTGACAATCAACATTTCGATCGATATGGTCAATCTTACTCGAGTTCTTAAGATTGCATCTTAGCTTAGCACTAAACTAGAGAAGGATTTAGTTAGTTTTCTTCTAGCAAACCTATATATCTTTGCTTGGATGCATTCAAATATGTGTGGGATATCGTCGAAGATAGCATGCCACACACTCAATGTGGACCTGAAATATCCTCATGTAAAATAGAAAAAACACAGTCTGGGTCCAGAGCGGGTCCGCTGCGTTGAAGGAGGAAGTGGATAAACTGAATGCAAATGGCTTTATTTGCGATGCTTTATATCCTAAATGGGTGTCAAACCCCATATTGGTTAAGAAAGCTATTAGGAAGTGGCAGATATGCATTGATTACTCGGTCCTAAATAATGCATGCCCAAAGAACAGCTTTCCATTGCCCAGAATTGACCAGCTAGTAGGTGGGACCACCTGACACAAGCTATTTTCTTTCATGGATGCTTACTCCGGCTATAACCTAATACCGATGCATATTCCAGACCAAGAGCACACAAATTTTATAATGGATTTAGGATTGTAATGCTACAGGGTGGTGCCATTCGGTTTAAAGAAAGCTGGAGCTACTTATCATAGATTGGTGAATTAAATGTTCAAGGACCAGGTCGGACAGACAATGGAAGTGTATGTGGATGATATGCTCATGAAGTCATGGAAATCGATGAACCACATAGATTATTTTTTGAAAATGTTCGATGTGTTGCGGAGGTACGAGATGAAATTAAATCTACTGAATGTGTTTCTTTGGAGTTGCATCGAGCAAGTTTTTGGGATTTATTGTAAAGTTAAGAGGCATTAAGGTTAATCTAGAGAAGATTAATGCCTTAAAACATGTAACTACCCCAAGCACAAGGAAGGAGATGCAAAGCTTGAACAGGATGGTTGCCTCACCGAACGGTTCATCTCAAAGGCAACTGATAAGTGTATATTGTTCTTCGATGCCCTCAAAAAGGGAAAGGAAATTTTTTCTAGTTGAAGAAATGCCAAGATGCTTTTAAGGGATTATTAAGGCATATGGAAAGAGCGTCAGTCCTATCTTAGCCTTTGGATGGAGAAGATTTATATATCTATTTGCTGACATCCGCTCATGCACTATGTGCAACATTGTTATGTGAGGAGGAAATGATCCAAATGCCAATTACTACATAAGAATGATGTTTACTAAAGCTGAAAAGAACTATCCAAAGCCGAAAACCTTGCATATTGCTTGTTGATTGCTTCGAGGAAGTTTAATTCCAAGCTTGCCCGATAAAGGTGTTGACAGATCAGCCTTTAAAGCAAGTAATACACCAAATTGGGACTTCGGCAAGGTTATTGAAATGAAACATCATGTTGAGTCAGTATGATATCACTTACCATCTAAGAAGGAAGACAAGAGGACAGTCATCAGTGGATTTCTTTGTTGAGTTTACCGTCCGGGATGGAGAAGAGGAAGATGATATAGGCTCACTTTCTCAGTGGAAATTATTCATAGACGATGCTTCCAATAAACATAATTTTGGAGCAGGAGTGGTACTCATGACTCTAGAAGGATGGTTGATTGGTTATGCACTAAAGCTAGAGTTCCTCATGATAAACAACAAGGTTAAGTATGAATCGTTGATAGTGAGACATAGGATAACAAAAGAGATGGGGGTAAGGACACTGCATATATTTAGTGACTCCCGGTTAGTGGTCTACTAGGTAAAAAAGGAATTCTAGACTAAGGGTGCAAGACTCGCCCCTTGCTTAACGAAACTGGAATTGTTGAACGACATAGAGCAGTACATAATTATGCACATCCCTAGGAAGGAGAATACAAAGGCCAATTCATTGGCCAAATTGGCTAGCTCTGGGGATGCGTGGTTAATGGGATTGGTTCCAATGGAAATTTCATTACCTCCAAGTATCGACTAGATGGATGTTGATTAGATCTTCGAGGCTAAGGAGGAGATGGGCCATGGATCTCCGATTAAGGACTATTTGCTGAAGGGAACTCTCTCCAAGGGAAGAAATGAACAACAAAAACTTCTTCCTAAAATGTCATGATTCATAATGCAAAAAAGAGTATTGTACTAGAGAGGTGTCTCAAATCCCTTGATTCAATGTGTAACCAAGGATGAGGCTAGAAAAATCCCCATGAAAATCCATGAGGGTTGTTTTGGTGATCATGGGAGGGGGGAGGGGGCAGATTTTGATGAAGAAGAAACTTCGTTATGGGTACTTCTAGCCAACGATAAACAGCGATGCTGTTGGTTAAGCCAAATAGTGCGACCAATGCCAAAGGTTTGTAAATATTCTAAGAGCCCTATCCACAGAGCTTACGTAAATGGTTAGCTCGTGGCCATTTGTGTTTTGGGAAATTGATATATTCAGTGTGCTACCGATGTCGAAAGGAGGAGCTAAGTACGCTTTAGTTATGGTGGATTACTTCACAAAGTAAGTTGATGTGGAACTGCTTGCCACGATCACAATGAAGAAAGTGATCAGTTTTGTGATAAAAATTCGGATTTCCCTAGCAAATTATAACTAACAATGGAACTCAATTCGAGGGTACCAAGTTCAAAATTTTTTACAACTGGTACATAAATAAGAGAAGCTTTTTGGCAATAGCACACCCGCAGACAAATGGACAAATAAAGGCGGTGAATAAAATCATCACGTCCATCTTGAAGAAACGGTTAACTAAAACCAAGGACAACTAGGTGGATGAGCTTTCACTTGCATTGTAAGCTTATAGGACAACCCATAAGTCCATGACTGGGCACACTCCATTCGCTTTAGCCTATGAAGCTGAGGCCATGATTTCGATAGAACAGGAAGTTCCTTCTCACCAAGTGACCCTAAGGTCAATGATGACCTCTTGTTTGAGTCCCTTGGCTTGGTTGATGAAAAATGAGAAGATGATGAATTGATGGTAGCTACTCACCAAAAAGAGTAGCGTGACATTTCAACACCAAGGTCTATAGCCTTACCTTCAAAGTGGGGGAACTCATTTTGAAATGGTTCATTCGAGGTAAGGGGCACTTAGTCTGAATTGGGAAGGTCCTTATGCGATTTAAAAAATGCTTGGAGATGGAACATTCAAGCTAGCCACTGTAGATGGCATCCTGGTTTCGTTGGCGTGGAATAGCAACCCGTTGCAACGCTATATCACCTAGATTTATTTAATTTACTTTCTACAAATAAGCCACCCTAGTGATTTGGGGGCAATGTAATAAGGAAGGACTTGCCACTTCTTTTGTTTTAAATAAAGTTAGATTTTTGAACCAATGAAATCGTGTCCTTTTAAGCAAAATATTATGCCGTGTGATTAGCAGTGCAAGCAGGTACCCGGAGATAGATACCAAACAACTCCTTTGATCTAGGATTAGGACAAAGGAGTATAATTTCAAGAACGATTGGATAATTCGCCCTTATCCTTTGGTCTTGACTAACTCCCAGAGGTTGGCAAAGTCAACGAGAGAGGCCCAGAGTTAGGAACCCGAAGCACCAGTTCCCAATGAAAGGAACTGGTGTAAAATCAAGGCTTTCACAACCACGCTTGTGACTCGGCAGGACATGCTCGACAAGGATAAGCGAGAATGGCCGATGAATGTTCTTAATCGACATTGGGAAAAAGGTGAGATTGAGAGAAAGGTCCTAGAGATAAGTTCTCAAAACACTGATTCCTAGAGATAGGAAATGGTGTATAATTAAAATTTATAAAATTATGTTTGTAGCTCGACAGGATATGCCCAACCGAGGATAAAACACTGATGATCGAGAAGCCATTATTATCGACACCTGGAGATTGGCGAGGTCGAATTTTGATGCACAGAGATTAAGTATCTGAACTATTGACCCCTAGAGTTAGGGGTCCATGGATAACTAGACTATTTACCACTTACAACCCGGCAAGACACCACAAGTCGGTGGTGAGTGATAAGGATCAAGGAACGAATTCGATCAACGTCTAGAGGTAGGCGAGATCAAAATATGGCCAAAGATAGGCACTCGTAATGTTGTTTCTCGGAGACGGGAAACTACAAGGCATCGAAAACTTCTTTGACTATAACCTTGTTCGCGGTCGAACGAAACTTGGCCAAGAATGAATAAAGTATGCCACGAGGTGGCCAAATGAATAACATGTTCTGTTTGGTTAAGATAGAAATACTTTGGCAATGATAGACAGTACTATGCAATGGAATATGACCGAGCAATCATAAAAATCTACTTATATGTATAGATACGGTAAATAAAAGCATTGCGTAAAGACATGCATGTATAATGAAATTAAATCACATTACTAGTAGTATATATTATATATGCTTATAATTGTATATACGCAAGTAAAATAAAAGTGCATGAATGTAAATACGAAAAAAGTGGTACAGAACAACAATCTTTATTTGTAGTCGTCTTTTATATAGGTGATGCGGGGACCAGTCCTGCACAAACTCGGCCTATATGAAAAAGGATATAAAATACATCAAAATAAGACCAGAAGTATCTGTCTCCAAAATATATCAAAAGGCACTGAAGTTTCTTTTACAAAATCCATATAAGAAGCTTATCTCTTCTTTCCTCGCTTACTATCACCCTTAGGATCGCCCTTCACCTGGCGCTTTTTCAAATCCTTCCCATCCTTGGATTTCCCCTTTTTAGGACTTCGCTTCCCAAGGTGCTTTCCTTTAAGCGCATGGTCTGTCCTTTGGTACTAATGATGATATGGTCATTAGGCTTATTGATGGTGGGGTCAGAGGATCTTGAGGAGCTGCATTACCACTACTCTTTGTAGGCTTGATTTTGAGGGGAGGAATCTTCAGAGTAGGATCTGGTTGTCCTGGGCCCGCAGGTTCTTCGGTCCTAGGTTCTTTATTTATTTTGATTTTTGATAGGTCAAGCTTCAATTTCCCTGCCATGGAAATCGAATTAGTTGGACCCGTAGCAATGGTGATTATAATGTCTTCCTTCAAGGACTATGAGGTGTCATCCAATCACTCTAGATCCTCGATCTTCATGCGAATTAGAACCGAGAATGAACTGGATGGGAGAACTGGAGTGATTAGTACCATGGTGACAGACATTAACTCGGTGGAAATAGCAATGGTACCCAACTATAAGTAATTGGCGGCGAAAGAGGAGAAAGCGATGGATGACCTGTAAGTTCACAAACAGTAAAGTAAAGGATAGTGACGACTTCTTATAAGAACTGAAGCCTCTTGAATACTGGAGGCATGAGGGGAATACCTTCGTTGGTTAAAGTTTCTTTATCAGAGGATGTAGTGACTTCACCCTCTTCTATTGTCAACTGATGGGTTGAGAAATAGAAATATGAATATAAGGCTCATCAGTAGTCATGGCAGCAGAATCATGGGTCATAGTAAGGGTGGCATCAGAGCTATCCCCTACGAAAATTAGAGTCTCAATCGTAGGTTCTCTTGATTTTGGAGATAATGATTTAGGTTGGTCTAATGCATTAGAACTAGCATGAGCCATAAGGAAACCTTGCTTGTAACCACATCTTTTTTAGCCAGGATCATCTTGCTATTCTCCATGTCTACAATGTCATCAACGTCCAAGAATTTGGCTTTTAATTGATCTTCAGTGAAGCGTACATCGAACGCAGCCGTACGACGTAGGATTTCCTCCCATGCACCTGCCAGAGCAATTGGATAGCTACTTTCCAACCACTTTAGGTTCTTTTCTTCGATGAAACTAACACAGAAATGCTGAAGATAGCGTTCATCTCTTCTATATCCTTGGCTACTTGGTCCTTGATTTATTTCGACTACGGCCTCGCCAAGGTGGACTCTAGCCTCTATTTTTGCTTCTATCTCAGCCTTTCGACTACTCCTAAGCTTTCCAACTTTAGCCCGAAGTATTTGAAGTTCTATGTCCTTAGTCTAAAGCGTCGTAACTTTCTCCTTGATTGCCTTATCCTTGGCATTGACCTAGTTAACGAGCTGATCATTCTCACGGTGAGCCCTCCTGAGCTGGTCATTTACTATGGAGATGGCTTAGATGTGTGCATGAGACATCTCCTATATTAGTGCCTTAGATTTTTCAGCTGATATAGGAGCTTTATCCCCTTATGTTTTGAACTTGGCTTACTCGTTCTTGTAATCAGCTATTGTATTTTTGCAACTCTTCCTCTTCGATTCGAATGACTGGATGTCTATATGGTTAGTTCAGTTGACGTTGGAAAGGGCAAAAGCTAATTTCTTCCACTCAAATAGTTGGTATACAAGCTCAGTAAGACCTCTAACTCTGTGATTAGCTTCTTTGCAGAGATATCTTTATTTTTGTGGTCAAACTTTACCCCTGTCAATGCAACCTGTATCTCGGTTGTCACGGTTGTGGACGAGCCTGAAGGAGGTGGTAGTGGAGCAAGACGAGAAGAAACTTCCTTGGATTTTTGGGAGATTGATACGGTTGTGGCCGACGATCGGACCGCTGGAACTTATTGAGAATAAGAAGGGGCTGAGAGCATGGTTGGAAAGAGCCAGAGATAGGACCATGACGGTCATAGGAATCACGAGACTTCTTCCCTTGATCATAGTTCTCTTTTTTCTTAGCTAGGCATTTCCTCATGTCGTTATCCTCAAAATACTCCCACCCCTTCCTTTGTAGTCTCTCTTCCTCGGTTTCACGACAAGAAGAAGAGCAGTAAGGGTTAGGCTTTAGGGTGGTTCTCTAGTGCTCAACAACACTCGAGCATAGATAGTGGAAGTGGTCTCTTTCCATTATACCTAAAATGAAAGAAAAAAATTGTATCATCCTCATAACACTGAAGTAAGGGCGAATGCAAGATATGAGTGTTCGTGATCCTAGAAGTGTGTTAAGTGCTAGTGTTGCCTTAAGTACTCTATGGATCATGTTTGAAGGGTGACAGAGATAGGGTTTCATCTCCCTTGGCTAGGACGTTTGTGGATGGAAAACTGAAACTTGAAGGATACTTCTTGAGAGGATCGCAAATTGGAGTGCCCGGGTCGCCTAAAAAAAGTCAAATATGTTCTCCGAAGAGCCTGTGCCTACACGAGTGGATGCCTCGAAAACTGGAGTTTTACTCAGACCGTAGGACTGGTATGAGGACTTGACAACTATTCTCTTGGGATGCGATGTGGTAGGAAATTTTGTGCCTTCAAGGGACGTTTCACCACATCATTCGTCTTCTACATGGTTAGAATCCTCATACCGTCATCTTCTTCTTCATCCTCCTTTTCATCATCCCCTTATTCTTCTTGAATTTCCTCCATCCTTCCTCTTTCTTCCACTCCCTTTACGTGCACCTCCTCGGTGACATTTTCTTCCACCACTCTATTCACACCTTTATTGGTGTTCGCCTCACCTGACGGACTTTCAATGCCCCCTTAGATATCATCGCTTGAGTCGTGAGTGAGAGCAAGAGCTCGAGAGTAGTTCTGTACCTCCATGGTGGTGGTTCAATTGGAATGACGAATCACTTAGAATACAGAAGTCCACATTGGCGAAGGTTTTATTTGTTAGAAGGTAGGAAGTGGTGCGATAGTAGATGCTGACCCGCTTAAGGTCTTCAAGATTTCAAAGTGTGCATCGCTGCCTTCTCGGCGGGGAATGTCTGTGAAGTGAGTAGATAAGAAGTTAGATACTTAGGTGGTGAGAATCCAAGCATGGAAAAGGGTAGAAAGGAAGAAGTCTTACGTCCAGACAATTAGTGTTGGCTGAACCTAAAGGGTAAGAAGACGAAGAAGAATTCATTCTTGAAATAAGACGTTTGTTGTGAAGTGCTTCAATAACTTTGTAGCAACACCATGCTTTAATGATTAATAAGGAAGGTAACTCGGCTCTTCTCTTAAAGCTCAGAAGTTGTGTTAACTCCTCGAAAGTCGGAGGTCGCTGAAGCTATATCATTAATAGGATGTATATGAAATTAAAAAGGGCATATCTATTGGGATGCACTTGGATAGGAGCAAACCCAAGAAAGGCTTGGAGGAAAGGATTGAAATACGGTACAGCCCCACTCAGCACATGTATTTGTTGCAAGCTATTTATCCGTGTAGAGGATCATACACCCGTTGATAAACTCTTGAGGCAAAATGTCACTCTTTGGGATCCCGTGTTAGAGGCTTATTCTCCTGAGTGAGTTATCAGTTAATACATATGACATTGACTTTGGGTGGTTGTTTAAAACCCTTAAACCAGGATCTTTGTTTAATGGGGGAGGTTGATTCTAGAATAGAGACATTGATACTATTGCTTCTTATAAGTCACTTGTGATCGAGTGTCTAATTCCAGTTGGCATAGATGTTGTCACTAGAGCCTTAGAGGAGCTGGCTTCAGGAATGAGTTGACTGCCCAGTGACAACTTGAAACATGGTGGATGGAAAGTCATTCTAAACTGGAAAAATTGATAGTAAACACGGTCAGGCATGTCTTCTTTCGAAATTCTATTTTAATATGAACCTATGTGACTGATACTCAGAATCCAATGGATGTCGGTGTGTGTTGACCAATCTAATTATGAATGTTGACCAAGGCAATTTGAAGTGTCAATCTATGCGGTGTACGTGTCCTATGTCCAATATACGATGAATAGAGCATTCTGTATAGGTAGCCTGCTTGCACCAGCAAACGAGCTCTGTCACACGATGGAACTATATGTCATATCTTACCCGTTATCATCATATAATAGATAATGGAATCGCTGTCCAAAAACATGGAGCTTTCTTTGTAGTAACACATGATTGTGCAATAACTTAAAGTGTTATATGATAGAATTATTCGAATGCTGGAGTGCATCTAACGTGACCGTTCTTTAGGGAGAACTGTTCCATCAAGGCTTAAACGACAACTTGTGATTGACTTAGCTTTGGAAGGATGCACTTATGCCTTTTGAGTGGGTGAAGGCTTGAGACTATTGCAAAACAAGGAAAACCCAAAGCTATGTTGATGAGACCCGAGGCTAACACCAAGTAGACATGGAATCATCATGATTTGAGTGATTGCCGTGTGAACATTGGGTCAAGCCTAAGGATGACCCTAGGGAAATTCTGGTTTTACAATGGTCATGGTTTCAAATGAAGGCCAATCATCCAAACCCTAACCATCGATAGAGGCCACAACTACAACTGCCTTGACACCTAGCTTCGATAACCCATCTTGGTATTTCGGATCTAGATAGACTCGAGGTCGTATTTTATAAGGATGATAGTGATTGTCGAGGTGGAGGATTGGTGGACGACTACTTGGAGGGGATAGCGATGGCCTAAGCTCGAGTTCAAATTAGGCGGTGAGTGGTTGAAAGCTTAAAATCACCTAAAGAAGAATTCTGGGTCAAGCAAAAAACGAAAAGTAAAGATAAGGGTGAAAGACTTTAAATGTTAAACTTATATGTCACCATGACTCAACAATTCTTATCGATACTGACATGAAGTGGTCGATACCAATATGAATTTATTATCAATTTAAAAAGAATAAAGAAAAGAGAAGGGAAATAATTTTCACATGGCCGAGGCGTGGAATGATCCACAATGTGATGTAGATCTAGACCTTGTCGTTTAAAGTGGTATGAATGCTATTTCAAGTAGTTAAATGGATATTCTTAGAATAAAGATGACATTTCAAAGCAAGTCTTGGACAACCAATATACTTGAGCAAATCTTTATATACACTTGTCTTGATCAAAAGCATGCTTCGTTTTCAACAGAAGTATACTTTGGGAGCAAAGTGTTGCCCATCTTTTAGACCAAGCAGCTTTCAAATGAATATAGATGTCATGAAGACAATAAAATGGTTTAAGAACTTTAGGGAAAGCTTGGAATGGCAATGGATAGGGCTTCAAGAAGTTTGGAGTCTAAGTACAATTGAGAAAAGAGGTCAGTACCGAGTAATATTGGTGAGCTATGATGAGCTTTGGTGCTTTGGCCAAGTGATAGAAGGGTAAAGTGGTCGTCCAAAGTGCCTATAGTTAAGCAACTCCAAAAAGCTATATAGAAAAGGACAGGTACTAGACATGTTAGAACACCTCTATAACGACCTGATTTCCATGGAAAAAGTGCTTGTAGCGGGAAGATTTGAGTATACAAGGTAAACTAAAGAGAGAATCACGTGATTTGCACTAAGCAAATTTTGTCGGTACCGACATGCTTTATATCAGTACTGGCATGAATTAATCACAGAGGGCTATATCTTCCTCTATACTTTCTCAAATCTGGAGTTTTACCGGTCTTTAGCGATCTCGCGACTTTGGTGGGCAATTCTTCTATAAATAACAAGCCTAGAGCAACCTAGATGGGACCTTTTGGCTATTCTCTTCTTCACACTTGATCTCTACTTAGACATTTTCACCTAGGAGGCTGCCCTTTGTTGTTCTAAATAAATTTGAACTGTAAAGCCCTTGTATTTGTGACAATCAACTCTATAATAAGATTGAAGTGGATATAGGCTATAGAATTTGTTGAACTACTATAAAAATCTGTGTGTTCTTACTGAATTCTTGTTATTTCATATTAGATCAGCTTGTTTTCATATATTTTAGGGTATTGTGCCACCTTTTGGCCTAACATCTTGTTTTCTTTAACCACTGCATACTTCATCCACTACCTCCTTTTCTTCTTCTTTTTATAATATACTTCATTTTTCCTTTCACGTGAACCTACTTTCTTCCCACTCTAGTTACGACTTCTTGAAACCATCATCAAACATCCACCTTTTCTCCTCAAAACACCCATCAAACTGATCATGGAACATACTAGACAACAACAAAAGGACAAGGGCTCTGCCAAATTTATTCTTTGAAAAATTCATCGAATAGAATAAAGTGACTAACAGGAAGAAACATTACTTATATGGAAAAGGGAAGAAAAGTTTAGTTTGAGTTATGAGAAATAGAAAGATGGGGTGTGGGATGAGTGAATTCACGATATTTTTTCTAGTGGAGTAGATTATTCCACTCTAGATATATTTACTACTCAAAATTTCATAATTAAAATTATATGGGAATAATATGATATTTTGTATAGATGGTGTTAATAATAATTGAATCACTCCTCCAAGAAATGTCAAATTTTGGCAATTGTAAATATAATAAAAAATAACTTGGGCACATTTTAAAGTTGAAATCATAGTCAAAGAATGTACGACATGAATTATTGTTTATGATTTTTGGTATCATAAAATTTAAATCTACAATGTCCTTAGTTGAATGTGTGACATCGAAGAGGGTCTGAGGTGATTTTGGATTGAACGACTAGTCAAATAGTGTTAGAAACTAACCAATTAGTGTTTTGAAAACCCTAATATCAATGATGAAGAAGGGACTTAGGTGAACTAAGGTGGTCGACTGAGCCTATGGGAGATCTGTTAACATGGACGCAATGGACCCATCTACTAAGGCGATGCTGTGGCAGAGGAAAACCTAGTCCAAAGTTGGGTATACGGGTACCGCGGCCACTTTAGCATTGTAGTAGATGATGCTCCATTTTTTATCAAGCCGCGAAGATTTTAACTTTTGCAAATTAATCCTTACATCTTCTATCATCCATATATTTCTCATCGAGCTTTGACTCATGCGAAACAGATGACGTTGAATTCATATCTAACTTAATTTAAGGCTAGTAATACACTAAAAGGAGGTGAATAGTGTATAATCACATTTCCAATCTAACTTAAGGTTTTCGAACTTATATCTGAATGTGAATCAAGTCGAGTCACCATATGTAGTAAATTATAATACATAGCAGGACAAAGTAAGCTAAGTAAATAAAGTAACTAAACTGAAAAGGGCTAACACATTGATTTTTATACTAGCTAAGATCTTCAATCCAACATTGAAATCTAAAGCTACCTTATTTGAATTCTCACTATCATGGAATTTATACTACTTGTAAAAAACGGTTGGTCACAAGGTTCAAAATTTCGGTATTCGGTTCCGTTCCGGTCACTAGAAATTTTAAAGTTTCAGTTCCATTTCGAAAATTTCGGACATTCCGTTTAAATTCCGGTGCCAGATCCATGGCATTTTGAATTCTTTATATATATAAATAAATAAAATTCAAAAACTTTTAGTTATATGTTATACTCCTATTTAATTTCTGTATTGAGCTTGGAAAGAATAAAATTAACAAATAAAAGCCCATCAACAATAATGGCCCAAGTAAAGTTTTGTATTTTGCTGTAATCCTATGAACCTTCCCTAAAATCCTACAGTATCATTTTCTATGCAGCAGCCGCCTTTTTTATTCTCAGTTTCCCTTTTCCATTTATCTCCTCTCCTCCCTCTATCTCTTCAAGCTGATACTGATATTTTCCATTTATCTGCTTTTCCTTTTTTTTTCTTTCCTTTTTTTCCACTTCAGGCTCGTACGTTTGCTCGATATTTTCCCTCTTCATGCTGATAATCTACAATCTCTTGCTCGATGTAACCCTAAAATCAAAAGAGCCTAAAAGGTGGATGCTCGAATCTTCCGCTTCCCCGTTGCTGTAAGCCGCTACCGATGTAGTAAGTGGTTGCTTATAAACATTTTTTCTTATCGATCACCGAAAACGATTTTCAAAACAAATTCCGGCCTAGTTAATGACGGAACCGGGTCGGAATGACCAATATTCCGACGTGCCGGGCGGAATCTCGAACCATGGTTGGTCACAATGGAAATATCACCCCAAGCTTTAAACTTCCAGTCTTGTTAAAAGGTCACTCCAAGAGCTCAAATACAGACACTAAAGAAAAATATATGGACTTTGGAGAAGCACTGATACAACTTTTGAATATCTTACGATCATATAATTTCCTTTAAACCTACAATGATAGATATGAATCTGATTTATTGAGGAATAATAATCATAGAGGTCAAACAATGTATAGTTGAGTGCACCTCCTACCGAGCTGCCACCTTAAACCTTGGCACCGCCTAACATCTCGAGCACTAAGCAGTTTCAACTCAAAAGATTCTCACAACTGCTTTTTATTATCATCCAAAACCACTACTTTGACTACTCACATTCCTATATTAACTAGTGTGAACCCGTGCTTCGCACACGGACAGAAGTTAATTTTTATGTAGTTAATGATGAATTTGATGAAAACAGAGATAAAACCTTATGAACGAATGGAAGGTTTAAGTTTTAACCGTTGAATCACTCAAATAATCCTTGGAACTCTATGGATGAGTAATATAGACAAAACAGTATGAGAAACATAGATTTTACAGTGAAAAACGCAGGCATTCTGTTTTTTTGCAGTAATAAAGGCTGAACATTGGTTGTAAAGTTAAATTACTGAACTTGGACGCCAAAAATTCAAGTTGTTGTACTCGAGCACATAGCAAAGGGGGAGATGATTCAAAGCACAAAAGTGATATGACATAAAAATAGAAATAAATAATATATAAAGAAAGATAAGTATTATTTTTTGTCCACGCAAAAGTCAATATTATGACAGTGGTTGATGATGGTTCTAAGTCGAAATGACACAGTTTGCATATATATAGGGCAAGTCTGGACAAAGAAAAAAGATGGTACAAACTCTATGGAAACTGCTTCTGTATGGCAAATAACATGTCTACTCATCATTCCACTCCAGCTGGAAGTATGAAATGAACTCATGTCAGAAAGTTGAAGAAATCGGTTAATTTATGTGTACAATAAAAGATAAAAAAACTTTGGAAACTGGAATTTATATATAGGCCGAATGCTTTATGAATTTAAATGTTATAAAAATTATATAAAAGTTATCTACTTTGACTGTAGCTGGAATGTAACAGGCATAGAGCAGAAGTAAGCAACAGTCCTTACCATGTTATATTAAAACAATGTTGGAATCAAACAGATGTCCAAATGCATCCATTGCAGTTGATGAATTTAAAGGTTTACTTTGATCAAACATCAACGTAATATACTATTTGAGATGCTAAATTATTTGTATGCCATTAAATAATAACTTAGAAGGAAAATGATACAAAGGAAATATGTGCTAATGTGATGCAGTTCTAAATTATACTGCACTTTATCTGTTCGAGACTTTAAAAACAATTGGTCATGCCAAATGATATCGCATGTAGTTGCAGAACTGAGTTGAATAGGTATGTATTTTAGCCTGTCATATTCCTTATAGCCGCAGATTAATTTTACCACAGCAGATCAGTCGTGCAGCAGGCATTACAACAGATGGCAGCAAAAATAAATTTTCAGTATTGAGTGGACAAATAGAAATCTGCCGTAAAAGGCATAAACCGAACGGCAATCAAAATATGTTTGGCAGAAGTTGTATTTTATTATGTACAGTGCAAAACGAAAATATTGTACTTCGTTCTGGGAATATAATAAATAGCCGGTCTTACTCCTCAGTCTGAAGGTAATAAATGTGGAAGCAAGGTGCGCAGTAGAGGTTTATCCAGAATGGCAGATAGTTATCTGTGGAGGAAAAAAAAAGAATCTAGCATAAGTAGCTGCATAATGTCACAACTTTAACAGCATGTGAGAATATGGTATTAGAACCGTAAATGAACAGTTAATAATAACGATTGATAGTCACCATCAACAAAGTTAAATAGGAAGCAAATCAAAGAAATAGAATTAAAAACTACTTCCCATTCGTAGTAACTACAGCAAAAATGAAACTACTAAAACAGAGTATTTGCTAAAATTTCAACGTAGCATCAGTGATGTTTGAGCTAAAAAATCCAGGTATTGTTAGAAGAAAAAGAAATATTTTTGAAAGCCTTTAATAGGAATGAACTAATGTGTTACTATGATGAGAGAGGAGGAGACATTAATAGGATTGCAAAAAGATGCGGAACTTGAAAAATACAGATTTGTGAAATGAATCGAGGGAGTACATGTCAAATTAATAAAGGAAATGTATTGTTTAGTCCTAATATAATATACTGTAAAGCAATTACAGTCTAAAAGAATCCATCCTTTCCAAATTATATTTTAGGACAACCAATAGGCACGTAGCAAAACAAAATGAACCGTGTCCATAAGCCTTTTCACTTGTGAAACTAAAAGGGTACCGATTTTTATCCAGGTTTGCATATAAATTTTATCAGAGTGCTCGGTATAGCCATATTCAATTTCACCTAACCACTTAATGCATACTTTTACTGCGCGAATATACTCCACTATATGATTATTATTTTTCCTTTAAACTTAAGCAGATAATTAGTTTCAGGAACCAACTGCAGTGGCAAAAAGTTAAATCAATGGGATAAAGATTCAAATTAACATGCGTGACAGTGGAATTTTAAATATTAATATTTTTTACAGAAACTGGTCAGATATATGTAAAATAAAAGTAGTCGGGCTGTAATATTTTAGAAATTATACTCATTTCATAGTAGATATGAAATTAAAGTAGTTAGACCATGATATTTTAGAAATCATACTCATGTCAATGATCAAATAAAAAAAAGAAATTAGCAGCAAAACTTTCATCAGCACAAAACAGGAAACCCAAATAATGATAATGTTAGAAATATATTTGTGAAAACAAAATTAACTGTAAAATTGAAAAAGTAGTTGATTTTAAAAACTATAATTCAAATGGAGCACATAAATTATATTACACTTCTTTGCACACAGTTGTTAGCTATATATTTGGTTATTATATTTGTTTGTATGTTTGCATAATTAAATGAATTTGGACTTTAGTTCACTTCAATTCTTATCTAATGAAATTAGAATTAGACATCCAATAAATACAATTTACCTTTTTAACATCTTTTCTACTGAACATAGTATTATATTATTGTACTTCATGCCATTAAATAGATCTATCAATCTTCTTGTTCCATTAAAGTAGCATGCCGATAAAGATATAATCGTACAATTTGTATGTTAAGATACATTGGGCTCTTTTACTCAAAAGACACACCGGTCTCAAAGCGGAATGAAGGTAAAAGGAGAATTAAGTTAGAAACATACAGATCCAATTCTCTTAGCGACAATGAAAATGCAAATGACGCCTACTTTGTATGTAATTTTGTACTGTCAATTTACATAGGAAATCGTTGAAATACATAAAATAGTTCAAAATTCAAGAACCATCAAACTTTAATTATATGCGCATAACATAAACATGAACATATAAGGTAAATTTTTAAATTTAATAAATAAGGCAAGAATAGATAAATACAAATATGCATATGTACAATTTATTCTTACTTTTAACAGAACAATAAAAGCTTTCCATTCAATATCATAATTAAAAAAGCATTACATCAAAACTTTATCATAATTTAAAACGGTAAACAGTGTTAATCCACAGAATGAAACTCTGTAAACTTCATTTACCATGCTTTGCGTTAGAAGCAACTTGAGTTAATTGTTTTTGTAAACCATACATTGCTAGGTTGGAATGCAAACTTGCTAATGATTATAATATTAAAATTCAAGTAAGTTGAATATTCAAAAATAATTGGTATGTACCCGAGCTAAGGACATGGACTGTAGTTCATGATCAGTTTTAGCATGTTTCGATTTAAAAAATGACAACAATCCCTGACAATATATTACAAAAAATTCCGAATATCAAATCCTGAATTACTCCATAGCTTGTTGGGAAACTTTAACATGAATAATAATGATTTTCCTTGGTAATACCTTGTAATATATTAAAATCATGTGCTTTGTTTCAGTACAAAGTATAACTATTGAAATGCTATACAGTAAGCATATACACTATGTTTGAAATTTCATTGACAGTAACAAACCACTAATTTGACGATTAAACAACTGAAAGGGATAAAAGCAAGCAATGATTTTTTTTCCAAACTATTACCTTAAATGTCTAAAGTTAAAATAACTTCCTTTTAAAAAGGGGGGAAAAATCTTCCTGCATGTTGTACCCCTAAAAGAGTTTGAAAGATTATCAAAGATGTATGGAATTTCGAGAATAAGCAAAATAAATATAACGATGAAAGAAAATATGGTTGAAATTTTAGGTTATACGAAACTCAAAATCAAATAGGAATTTCAACACGGTAACCATTATTTTAATGAAACTCACATGCATTATGTCAACTGTAAGGAAGGGCATCACCCTGAACTACCACCACCGATGCATTACCATCAATATGACATACTAATATATTTGAGATTATACACAACGTAAGGAAACAATTACTTTGTTAAAATTCAAATAAAAATAAAGTTTTTAACATGACTTCAGTTAATTGATAAATTATTCATGTTGATCATAAAAATATAAGTGTCTAAATATTATACCTAGGTCAACTTGAGCATCTCTTTATCATTTTTAGCATGGTTTCATAAAGTATACTCATTTCATAGTAGATATGAAGCTAAAGTAGTTAGACCATGTTATTTTAGAAATTATACTGATGTCAAAGATCAGATAAAAAAAGAAATTAGCAGTAAAACTTTCATCATCACAAAACAAAAAACCAAAATAATAATAATATTACAGAAAACATATTTGTGAAAAGAAAATTAACTGTAAAAATGAAGTAGTAGTTGATTTAAAAAAGTATATTTGTCATCCTGTAGTTCATAAACCTAGCGAAAACCAAAGCATAGGTTTAAAAATTATAAGGAAATGAGGCATTGAGCATCCTAGCCAAGTGGCAATTCTATTTCAATCCAGAAATAAATTATTTATCTTATTACTTGTTAGGAGACATGTTGCAACTGAACAAATCAGGTGATGCGCTTAATAAAGCGGAAGCAATGCTGCTATTAACATGTACTGTAACAAACAAACATTTGAGAGATGATATAATCCTACACTAATGTTAGTAACCTACTTTATTTCGCGTCTCCGTAACAAATCCTAAAACAATCAGATCAACCATACTGAAGTCATATAGTGAAATTGTAACAGGTATACAATCACATTCAGTGGCTGCTGCAAGCTCACCCAGAAGCGTACTCAATTATTGGCAGTATACGTTAGACAAAAAACAGACATCAAATTTTACCTCCAATTGGGCAGAGACGCAAGCTAACAACACGTGCAGCTCCTCTACAGGTTTAAACCCAAGCGAACCAAGCGTGTCCGAGATCCGTTGCACTGAAATCAGAAGCAAAATTCAAAAAACAACAACAATCCCTGACAGTATATTACAAAAAATGCAGAAAATCAAATCCTGAATTACTCCATAGCTTGTACGGGAACTTTATCGTGAATAACGTTGATTTTCCTTGGTAATACCGTGTAATATATTGTTCTTGCGCCAAAACTGTGAGAATGAAGGTACGAAGAGATGGAGAGCCGAAAACGATGTTGACGTCGAGGGTAGGGTACACAACGTGGCGTAAAAAATGGGGTAAAGGAACGGCTGAGGTCGAAATCGAAGGGAATTTGTCGATTCCCGAGGGAACGAAGGAAAAAGGGAGAAGTGGAGAGAAGCGGAAGGGGATTCGATCTGTAGTGGGAGGCATAAATTGGGAGAAGGAGAGAAGGGTTCGACAGAAGGGAAGGGCTTGTGGAGGAAAAGGGGAAAGATAGAAATACGTATAAACTGGGAGAAGGATTAAATGATGATCTTTCGTAAAAAGGATAGAAAATATGGAAGGGACGAAAGAGAAAGAGGAGCCGTGACAGTTGAGTTGAGAAAGAGAAAGAATGATTTAGGGTTAACTCGGAGACTGTTCAGTTGCCAAATTTCAAGGGGGCCTATGTGAGCTCCGTGCTATGCACACAGAGTTCATCTTCTATCGCTTGAATTTTATTTATTTTAGCTATCCCAGATGAGCGATATAATTTTCTGTTTCTTTAGAGTGGCACGCTTGAAAATAATTGGAAACTAAGCGTCGCTAAACCATGGTATTTTATCATTCGTAAGGTAACGTTTGATGTTATGCTTGTTATCGATGATTTCAAAACATAATGTTGAAGAATGTAAAATTATAGAAAACATCTTGAGTAGCCTCATGCATATGTTATGAAAATGCCTTTTATTATAAGTAATCAAACTAAAATTGTGTGGTAATTAACGTGAATTAATTTAGGAACACAACACATTGTTGAGAATATGTAGTAAAATGAATTTGTGCATAAGTCAACAATGTTTACCTATCATTAACATTTTTTATATTACACCTATAAATTTAACAACCTTTTGTTTTATAACATACTCAACAAAGATGGACTCATCAAATCAAACCCTTGGGTTATATAGTTCTTGTGTTCCATCGCTCCAAGAACAGAAAAAACTGATTATGCTAGTAAATTCAACTTCATCCAATGTTGATAGAATGAGAAAAAAATTCTTAGAAATAGAGCCTATTCCGGATGATATATGATAAATTTTCACACCATTTTTCACTTTGTTTTTCATTATAAATTTGGCTGAGTTGTTCTTTGTACATTGTTATAACAAAATTTACTAACATAGATGATCTTGGTTTCTTTGTTACATACAATTAATACCACATTTATTCACTTAATAGTAAATTGTGCCAAATTTAAACAACAATTTTCCTCTTTTATAGCTTCAATTGAAATATTAGATTAAACAATATAAAATTTCATGATTGTCATAAAGCAAATTTAATGATTCAATGCGAATTAAGTGTACCGTCTTTGGCCATACGACAAACTGAATGATATTCTCTATCCTTACTATCTCCAACCAAAGCTAGTTTTATAGACAATAGTATCGTTCGCATTGAATCCAATATCCGTGGAAACAAAGATTATTCTCTTACATGGTCAGTACAATCTTCATTATCCGTGGAAATAAAGAATATTGAATTCACATTTCATTAAGTGCTGAATAAATCGTATTGAAGATGTACCCTACTTTGGTATGTAATGCAGCTAGCTAGATCAGATACATACCCAATGTGAGTCCTTTTTTTATCATTGATGTGCAATTAGATAGCTCAAAATGAAATAGGCAGAGCACTCATTTGGAACACAAATATACTACAGAAATAAGAAATGATTGCATAAACGGGCAATCATAAAACACAAACCAATTGTGGTATAAATTTAGCTCTAGACAGTTATTTGACACTCATGTAAGATCCACCCAAATTTCTTTCCAAGGTTTAAAAAAACGTGACATACATATACATTTAGAACGCATTTTATATTTTGTATCGAGTGGATATTTGATTGTACTTGGAATCACAACAAATTTGTTACATTAATTAGAATCAAAGTTTGCAAAACATAAAATCTTTCTATATTTAATTTAACCTGTTCCATGTCTTTATTCTTCACCCTTTTTTGCTGCTAGTAAATACTGTTGATATTACTGTTACATTCTGGACTTCCTCTTCTTGATTTTCTTTGCCTAAACTCCCAATGATGCATATATCATTTAACTCAAGCACTACATTTTGGAAGTGAGTTTTGATATGCAGTTTAAGCGTACAGACCTGATACCATGACCTAGACTGCAACTTGCTCGATCCATAGGTTAGTCGTGCCTGATCCAATAGAAATGTAGTCATCTTCTATCTTGATTTGAGTCCCACTCATTGTAACATCCGTTGACATCTGAATGTGAATTCCATCTGTATTAGGAACTAAACATATAAAACTGCAGGGAGCAAAGTGCAAGTGTTAAGTACCAAATCCAAGAAAAGATTAAAAGATGGTACAGGTTAAAAAGTGGATGTGTATATACAACGTTTATCTACACAAAAAAGTGTAAAACTTGATCAGAATGGTATATCACTTGGTCAAACTTAGCTTATGTTCATCCGATCATCAGTCCAACCCACTTGCACACTTATTTATTCGATCACTTCTATTCTTCATTTTATTTATTCATTCATGCATACGTGAGATTCATATACATGTGAGAGAAGTTAAAGGTAAAATACTGATTTTGTACCTTTGCCTTCAAAACTACATAGTTTCATTTGTAGAGTCATTTACACATCATTAGCTGAAACATAGCTGAAGTCCTATGCTTTGCCACTGTCCCAAAGCATACATTTATATCATAACTGTAACTCATAATAAAATAGCGGATAATAAATTTCAATGACAGGTTTCATAAAATTCCTCATCTGTAATATTTTATATGAAAAATCCAAGTAGCATGTAGGAAGAAGAAGATAATGTCCAAAAAGACCATGCTTAGTTCCCATCAACTAATAGTTGATTAGCTTATTCAGTCTATTCCACCATGAGTGGATTTGAAATCATACTTAACTTATATGTCAGATATATTCTGCTAAACATGTTTAATAATGATTTCTGATTGATAATATGTCAGGTATAATCACTTATTACATATATAAAATTACAAATATTACATGTTTCTTTAGTATTGTACAATTGCCTTCATCAAACGTATCAAATTGATATAATAAAACAACCCCAACCACATTTTTGCCATCATATTATTAACGCTCATAATTCAGGAATCAATTATGAAAAAGTTATGGTATCCCATGTACAATATGATACGATAAGCATTTTATTCATTTGTACTTGAATCGTCTAAGTACAAATGATCAGTTATATAAAAAGTATATATTTTCAATAGTGCCAACAATAAAGTCAGAAAATGAACATTGTTAGAAACACGTCTATTATGGATACTCTCTCTCCGGGTTTTAGTTTAAAGGAATTTTTTCTATTTTTTCAAATGTTGGAGCATGGGAGAATTACATTTAATTAATTGACTCAAGCATCTTATCTGAAAATCTAAGTCACTTGGTTTTTATTCACCTTATTTTTTTTGTTATGTTTCAAAATCCAGAACCTTATATGTAAAATTTTGATAGTATCATCAGTATCTTTCAAAAATAGTAATAAACTCACATTAACGGTACTAAACACCTTAAATTTGTGGGATCTACCACTATTTACATTTAGGAGAGGCTTAAAGTAATTGAAACTCATATTCATAATTATCAAAAGAATAATATCATTAAAATAAAGTATTACCTCATTTGTGTCCAGTTCCAGTTAAAAAACATAGACTATTTCAATTGCAATCCTAATCCTTTTCTCAATGACATCCTCCACCTATCATCGGTATGTGAACATAGCCTACACACCTTAAAAAAAATCCAAAAATTGTTAGATCCCAAAACTTGAAAATTTACTCCATCTAATTTAAATGTTAACAAAATCAAAATTACTTAATTCAAAATTGAAATTTCCTTACAGCATCAGTCGAAGAAAGGGTAGAAAAGCTGTTGGATAAAGCAATGGAAAGAGAAGCAACTGTTGACGTCGGCGCGAAGAATAGTCGTCGAAGAAACCAAACCGCAACGACCAGTTGTGGCACATATCGAAGTGAATTTGATTGACATTCCCTTAAATTAAAATTAGGGAAGTAGTAATGACGGGAGAAGAAATTAAAAAATGAGAATTATACGTTGAGACGATTTAGTTCGGGATACCTCAGTTAGGATATACGGTTGGGTTATCAAAGGCAGTGCGTAATCCAATCGACGATTGTGTAATGAGAGTCGAAAAGGATGGAGAAGCATAGGTGGGTGGCTGTCATTCGAGCGAAGACTCGGAGTTGTAGGGGCTGGCGACGACTGTAGGAGAAGAGAACGGTTGGCAGCCATTCAGATTAGGTTTTTCTTCAAGAGGAAGTGGAAAAGGGATGTTAATATACCTCAGAGCTAGTTACGAACATAAGAAGAAGAAAAAAAGACTCTTCGTTTCACAGAAATATTGGGGTCTTCTGTGCTCTTTTAGGAACGGAAGTTTCAACCGGAGGAAAGGGAAAGATAAAAACAACACAGTGTAGAGGAAGAAAATTCTAAAGACTGTTCGGTTGCCAAATTTCAAGGGGGCCTGTGTGAGCTTGAAATTCAACTCACTAATAATAGTATAGTATAGATATCTATTTAACTATATAACCCATCATTTTTCCTTTCATATTTCAGGTTGCTACAATTTGTGGAAGCAATTATGAGATTGAACATAATAAATATCACTTTGAAAATATTGCTTATTGCGTGCATTCATTCTCCTTCAATTGAATAAATCATCTAGACAATTCACTATGTAATTAAATAATTATGTTACTATATCATTATAATACTATTTTATTTGATAGGGTTGTTATAGTAGTGCTACCTTCCATGAGGTAGTGTCTGGTCCTTATAGATGTTTCATGAAACAAAAATACAAACAGAAGGTAGATCCATGTGTCGGTTAGTGATATTTCCCAAATAATTTGAAAGGCTACATGTGAGATGCGGCATGTGAAATCCCACCAGATTAGATTATTATGCATGTGAAAGGAAGGAAATCCAAAATTATGTAACACAAATTCGACATGAAGGAAGCATTTTGAACATCATTTCACGTTTCCTTTCCTATCTCAAAATCATTTGTACATGAAAAGTTTAAAAATATTCATTATTTACATATATAAATATAATAAGTGTGAACCCGTGCTACGCACATAGGGTTTGCATAATCTTTTAACTAGACATTTTTCAAACAAATCTGGTTACATGAAAGTGGAACGTAAACTTTTGGACTGTAATTTTTTTGGATTGGTTTTTTCTAGAAAACTATTAACAAATTTTTAAAGATAAATATTCTTAAATAATTTCAAAGGATACAAAGTATAACTAATATTTTTGGATATAATTGTTTTATAAAACAAACACTAATATCAACTATAATTCATTCCTAATTTGAAAGCATAACATTAGTAACAATACAAATTTTCTAAATTGAATTGATAGTAATTAATTCCTTTTCGTGTATCGCATGGCAATTTTGTGATGCAGTTAAAAACTGTACTATTAAAAATGCAGTTAAAAACTACTGTGTAAAATTATGCTTTTTAAAATTTTATTTTTGGATATCAAAATGGATACCATTAGAAATTTTATTAAATTTATGATTTAATGGTGAAAGCGATTCTTAAATTTGATTAATCTAAAAAAAGTTATCACATTTTAAAAATTGAAAATAAATGAGTTGGCGAGTGTCGGGTGTGATGTTAGAGAAGCAAGGACCTAATTTATATAATTAGTGACTAAGGGACCAGCTTTCAATTACAAAATAGGGACCCGAGATTAATATTCTGTCAACCAAACAAAGAAATAAATGTGTTATTTAAATATTAAGTTAACTAAATTACACATTTTCTCTATCAATTTTATAAAAAATATTTTTTTAACCTAAGAATTTTGGTTTAAACTAAAGTGAATATTAGGCACACATCTTTAAAATCAAATTTAATTCAAATGGCATCCCTGTGCAAATCGCATATGTAAAGCGGGTCTCTATAATTATTTATCTGTAGCGAATTTGTTTCGTATTTTTTTGTCCCACTGCCTAAAAGAAAATTTCACAAAATTATAAATACTAAAACTATGCTACTGGATAAAAACACAGAATAAGTGCAAAAATGTCTGCACTTATTGAGAAATATTATAAACATATAAGCAAATATTCACTTAATAATTGTAGACATATCAGCAAATATACACTCGATATGCCAACATTTGTAGACATCAAAAAACAGCAAAATGTCTGTGCAATTATTCTATAAAATTGCGCACAGGTCTGCAATTTTCCACTGGAAGTGGTCTGTTTTGTTTTGTTTTCAATTTCTATCCACTTTTTCTTGATCTTTGTGCAATAAATATGATGTTAAATATAATTTAAAATAAGTTTTGAAATTTTGAAATATACATCAAATAAGTATGCAATTATTAGTTATAATTGCTTGTACATCAGGAATATTTCAAATAATTGCAAACATTTCTATAAGTTTTCTTGGAGCTTACTATTTTATTTCATTTTCCATCCACTTTTTTTATTTTTTCTGACGTAAATATGAAGACAAATAAAAATTGAAATAAGTTTTGAAATTTTGAAGTTTTTCTCATTGTTTTTTGATGTTTTTCGAAAAATAGGGACCTAATTTACACACTTTTTTGGCAGGGATGTTTTGTATATTTTGAAACTTATTGGGATCTTAGCTAAACTGTCCCTAGACTAAAAGCATAAAATGAGTCAAACTTCACATTATTTTCAAAAATGAAACCATAGAAGTGAATGTTGTTGCCACTTTGCCTTCAATCATGGCAGCCAGTTCATCATTTAAATTTTTAGATCATGCATCAATTATGTGTATTACTAAAGACAATCATTTTTTTCTTACTAATACCATTGTAATTCAACTATATCCATTTAAAATTTACTCTTTTTACTTAATTACATTCCATCATTTAATCATTAATTAAAAGAGAGTAAAGTATAATTTACCAACTGAAATTCATGGACAGTTTACCGCCGACCAATAGAACTTTGCTAGTGAAATTCAACAATTTCTGAGATAACATTACCACACTCATCAATTTTTGGAAAAATTTCTAAAAATGATTTACTAACAATTATTTTATCTAAATATTCATTAACAACAACCCTTTTTGGAAATAACATTTTGTGAAGGTTATAAAAATCTATAATGAATCATTGATTTTTTTGAATTTTAGAAAACTTAATAAATATACTATTTTTTACAAAACAACATATATCGATATAGAGATTCTTTGAAGCATCTTCTCATGATTCTAGCTAATTGGCAATTGAGTGAATTGATTACTAATGAATTCAATATTACTTCTAAAATTAAGGAGGAAGATGAGTTTAGTTTATTCAACTATTTATTTAAGGAATATTGGTAACTTTTTATACTATATATATATATATATTATGGTCCAAAAAGCAGCATAAATGGTATTATCAAATATAATAAATATTTTTGTTGGTATTTTTTAAGATATGGTATTAATAGGAGAAAATAAAATTACGTTTCAGTAGCTTCTTAAATTGTGAACTAACAATTTTGTATACTCTAGTACTCACTATACACTTTTACTATATTAAGTTCCTAAGAAACTTGACTCCTAAACCGTGCATCTTCCATTTTTAATGATCTCAACTACTTAACCATGACCCTACTTTGTAAGAAAATATGCAAATATTATTAACAAAAACTACAGAACATGATTTAACGAAATCATTCTTGGGAAGTATGTAATTAAGTAAAACTTAAAACCAATTTTGGTCCATTACAAAATCAAATGTTATATTGAAATAAAGTGCAATCCAACATAAGCATTAAAAAGATTTAATGTGTAGTTGGTCCTCCCATGAGATTCAATCAAAAAGAATTAACTACGGTTAATTATCTTATTGGTTCAAATTAAAATTAAATGAAATAAGAAGCAATTAATTCCTTTTATAAATTGAATGACAATATAGTTTGATATGATTCATCAAATTTTAAATTAGTTTACTTATAAACATTATAAATAAGTATATCTCTAATCCATAATTATCTATAAACATCTCTAAACTATAGAAATTCAAACCAATATAATCAAACGCACTTTGTAGGAAATAAATTACCTTACAGTTTTCTAAGGTTTCTAAAAAATTGATGATAGTCATGTATTCAATGGAAATCATGTGTTGCTTATGAATAGTTCATGGTCTATTAAATAAAACCATATAAAAAGAATATTAAATCTTAGATTGATTAAGGTGACGTTTGCACCAAAATTGGCACAAACACCCAATAGAAGTTTTAAAGAGAAGTAAATGAAGAATATTCAAATGAAAATAGAGGATAGTAACAAAGAAATAGTAGTAAATTGAAAGAATAACATGCACACAACGATTTATAATGGTTCAGCGTTGTTTGCCTATATCCACTTTGAACAGATTGCTTTATTAATCACTTTATAAACTGAGTACAATAGGGATCATATGAAAATCCTTAGTTACAAAAGAGTATAAAGCAACTAGCAATGTAAAAGTCCCCAAAATGAATAACCAATCATGTATTTATAGACAAAGATGACCAGATATCTCCTTGAAAATTTGACAGAAGGACCTTTAGAACCATATGGACCCACAAGAGGGATCACACGGCCTAATTCCCATCGGTACCGATCCCTACTTTAGTGAAATTTTGGGATGCGATTCCTATGGTAGCTTCCTCATGCTAAAATATGCTTAGCCTCCAAATTTCATGCCAATTGGATCAGTAAAACTTGAGTTATTTCTTGATCTTTTCTTCAATATGGATTGCTTGTTGATTCCTACCGATCCCTACCAAAAGAAGAGTACCGATCCCTCTAACTTCGTCTTCTTAAGATGCAATCCCTAGGGTAGACTCCCTAGGGTCCCCATATCTTACTCACAAAATTTTATATGCATTGGACTTGTGGATCTTGAGATATTGCTTGTTTTCTACTGAAATGCTCTTACTCCATGAAACATACCGATCCCTATGATGGAAGTCAATTTATACTGATCCCTTCTATATGTTGAACCATATTTCATACTTTGAACATTCTTCCTTACATATCTATCTATTCCATTTAGCCTCGATTTCATGTTATCATTTGTACTTGACTTCTAGGTCCCACTACGGTCATTCTGGACTCATCGGCCTTGATAGCAGTCGAATTTAACTTGTGCAATCAGTTCGATATAGCCGGGTCAAAATGTCGGATAATACTTGCCCCCAAAGTACGTCTTATGCTGAACATGACATGCTTTGAACCGAAGCAAGTTAGAGTCATCAAAAAGAAACCTGTCCAGTTTTCTGAATAGTTGCCATCCCACTATCGAACTAATGTCCCGAAGTGTTGTATACCTATTTGTTCGTCATGATGCTTGATCAATTTTTGATAGTATAAATCCTTTTTTATATTCCGTCAGTTGATATATAAGTCCAGTTCCATGAGACTAATAAACTTTGGTTATCTGGTCCAGCCTCAAACTTGAAAGCCTCAGGTTTGGTTTCAATTTCTATCGATTTCAAAAATTTAACTTTTAGACCATACACGTGCACGTTCAGATACACGTTTTTGTCGTTGGCTCTCGGATGCGTTCGTATGCTCATGGGTTGTCACTAATTTTAATTAAGTATGATGCAATTTCATTGCATTTTGAACGTACATGCTTAAAAATAATTTCCATGCCTATGTTTGTATGTATACATGCTCATAGCCGATCCCTCACTCTTTATTTTAAGCATTCGTAGAGACCGACATATGTTTAGCTGATCCCTCCTCTTTATTTTTATGTTTACAGGGATAGGCATATTTCTAGCCGATCTCTCCCTCTCTTTTCTTTTTACCGCATTCTTATAGAAATCGGTATTTTCCTAGCCAATCCCTCCCTATTTTTTGCACTCCTTTCCATCAACCTCCACTAATTCATCTCCTTCCCATTTACTTTCCCATGACCGAACCCTCCATTGCCTTAAGAAAAGCCGATCCCTTCCTTTCCACTCAAACATCGCCTTCATCTATAATCTCGCCTTCCTATGTTGCTTTAGATCATCATTTTGCCTTCCATTTGAGTTGCATCCAAAAATTCTCATACAACTCATCTTCTATATATTTTGGTAGGTTTGCTCATCCTTAACTTTTGATTTTATGACGAGATGATGGATTCTATCCCATTGGCATCGATTTGGAGTGCAACGTGATGGATAATCGATGGTCGAAGCTGCTTGGAGAAGATGAGAAGTAGGATGGGGTAGGGTTTGGCAGAATAATGAAGAAGGAGGAAGAAAGAAGCATATGACATAGGGTTCAGTCTTAACGTTTAAAGGATAGTTCAAGAACGTGAAGGGAGAGGAATCAGTTGCCTTTGATTCGCATGGAGGGGTCGGTATTTTCCGGGTTACATGGAGGGATCGATAGTACGGTGAAGGAAAGGGATCAGTAGTGTTGGTTAGCACGGAGGGGTCGGTAGTGGAAGTTAGGTGGAAGGCTAAAACAGTGATGAAGAGGGATCGATAGAGTTGGTTGAAGGAAAGGGACCGACATTAATCACCTGGAGAGAGGGATCAGTTGTTTTGCTCTGGGATAGGGTTTGACAAATAGGGATAGGAAAATAAGGATCGACTACCTATATGTGGCTAATTCTAGTCTTCGAATCGAACTTGAAAATCAATCCATAATGACTTGTTTGAATAATCAAAACCAATCCCGTCATAATGAACTTGAACATATGACAATGATGAACAACGGGACTTGCACATCCACTGATGAACTCGAAATTGAATGACCAAATCCATCGGACTTAGAACATGAACTAAAACTTAATATATGGACTTTAATAATGGATTCCATACTTCGATATGCCGATAGTCAATCCCAAAGCTTACACAACCGATCAATTTTTTCGCTAGTTGAGACGGTCAGCAATGATGGTCACTTTGGTCGGGATCCAAAGTCTCGTCGTTTACTTTGTTTTGTTTTATTTTGAGTTGCTTATCTTTGCACCACACGAGACTGCACCACTCCAGCTTACACTTAGCATGGGGGGACATGTAAACTTTTCTAATCTCGATTATCTACTAAGTATAATTGACAAGGACTTCAGACATTCAAAGCATCTAGCTACGATGTCTTTCAGACCAACTTCACAACATAGTAATCTCGAAGTTGAGTCAAGTTTTGCAACTTTATCTGGTAGTCTTCCCTCTAGTCGTCAAACTGGACAAACGGAAGTTTTCGGCCCATCGGCCGACCTTTTCTCTGACATTCCCATCTTCTCGGTGGAAGATATATGTCCTACCCCCGCACTGAAGAAGGCACTATATATTTAGATAACCCGACAGATTCTCAAACCTCCATAATTGGTGAGGCCACTCTTTATTGATTATGTTCTAGACACGGGATTCCCATCAAAAAGATTTTGGTTCCTTCGGTGAACAACTGGGCTCATTCGCCCCAAGAGTGGTATACATCATGCAATCAGTTCATGTGCTGGGCCGGATGTGTGCCACCCTTCAATTCTTTTATCTGGGAGATGCTAAAATATCTTGGAATAGCTCCTACTCAATTACACTGAATAGCTGTGCCATTCTCCATGGCACTTTCTTACTATTTATGAACATCCTGTTCCTCCCGCCAACTCCTGAGCATCAGGTTTATTTACAACTTCAAATGGGGAGTCTTTCCTACATTTTCCTTGAGCCTTCACCCAATTGTCAAGTTTTAACGAGTGCTTGGAACAAGCTCAGCCTCTTCAAACACGAATGGTTTTATGTCCGATGTCCGCTTGCCTTTGCAAGGCGATGGTTGGAAGGACATAAGTGTTGTCTTCGCTCTATTATCAAATTCGTTAACCCAGGTCATATCTTGAATCAACTGAAATTCTGAAAATCTATAGGTATCCGTCCACGTCGAGAGGGTGATAGTTTTTCAAGGGCAATTTCTACAATTCATGCTACTTCGATCGAAGACAGGGACATTAGACTTCTTCTAACCGATGAATGGTTATCTCTGTTCGGGTTGCTTAAGGAAGGTCGCAGCATTGGGCTTCCATGAAGTGCTGCTCCATTAGGATATGCCACAAAACAAGAAGGTGATATCAATAACCCTGTCATGCCCCCAGCCGAGGGGACTCAAGATAACGCCGAAGAGGGCGAAATCAGGGGTGCCAAGTCCAACGAGCCTGGCAATGCTGATGCAGGTCCAGGCAATGCGCCTGTGGTTGAACCGTCACAATGCGCGCAACCTCACATGCCTGCTAGAAGAAGAAAGAAGCTTGCATATAAGCTCTGTAGGAGGAAAATTGCTAAGGAGCCTGAGTTTGTTATCACTTCCGTCGACGAAGAGTCGTCTTCCCAACGTTTAGAAAGCTTGATGAAAGGGTTTTCAAATCTCCAAATCCTTGATGACACCATGACATATGACTTCCCCAACATTAGTATTGAGGCGCTCAAGAAGTGGTGAAGGCATTCCTCCAAAAAAAAAGGAGAGAAAACTCCTATGAGCAAGGCTACAGCTATTGGTCCGTCCGGAGGACACTAGGACATTCATAGTCATGTGCACTTCACCACACGATCTCTATCTACCTTTTGTATAATGGTCACTTATACATTTTTGTTTTGTTTTTGCAGGTGCGATGTCTCAATCCTGAGCTTTTGATTCTTTAAGGGGTTCCTCGACACAATACATATTCAAACGTGATTCAAAATCGAGTAGGCATAGAGAGAGGGATGATGACCGAGAAAGAAGTCGTCATTTGAGGGAATCTTCATTTTCAAAGCATAAATCCCAGTCTAGATCGTCCCATCAGGAAGTTCAACCTAATCTTCCTGTGCACAGTGGCGATCAAAACTCTTTCCATTGTCCCCAAGTTGCCATACTGCCTGAGCAGTATTCCGTTCTTCCAGCTCCAAGCAGTACCGTGATCGTAGATCGAGCAAACGTCCAATCATCACTTTTGATCCATCTTTGCCGACTGCGGCTCCTGAAGCTTCCACAGTAGAAAAATTAGCCGAACTTAAAGTCAATTTTCCAAAGATTTGTTTCGACGGGATTAAGTTCCTCCCCTTCATTCATACAATCCCAGGGAATTCTAAGGCAAGTTCTTTCACATGCGTCAATGACATTTTTTTGCAACACGAACCATTCCAGCACTTAGCAGAGAAGATCTTAGAGGTGTCTATCGAGAAACAACATGAAATTGATCATCTTAAGCTAGAGGAGATCCATGGTAAGGATATAACTAAACATCATGACATTGAGATTTTGGATTTGACAGTGAAGCTAACCGAGGCAGAAAAAAGTGTTAGGGAAACATCTAAGTTGGTGAGTCATCTAGAAGCTTCCCACACAAAGGAACTTGATGTTGCCCTCAACCGCAGCGGTGCACTTGCCTTGGAAAAAGATACCTTGCAAAAGGAGAAAAATATTTTAGCCCACCGCATTGAGGAGCTTGAAGAACTTCTTAAGAAGGAGAGGGAAGAGAAAATTAAAGCTCAAGAGGAATCACAAAGATATTGCGAAGAGGCCGTTGAAACCTGGAATTTGAATATTAAGATTGATGAGCAACTTGCTTAAATTGAAGTACTCAAGGAAGAGGCGAGGGAAGCTAGATGCAATGAGAAAACAAAAAAGGTCGAAGCCCAGGTAGAGGATGCTAATGAAGCCGGTCGAAATGAAACTAAAGACATGTTCGATCCTCTGATCATTAAATACAACACTAAAGTTATTATCCACCGTGATCTAAGCTTTCTTGGTGAGGGTTATCTTGAGTCGCTTGCCGAGGACTAGGATTACATTGTTGAAATGAAGAAGAGAACCCTCGGCGAAGCTGATTTAGATGAAGAGGAACTAATACAGGAGATTCTTCGTAGGGATGAACCTATAGACCTTCCTGCTGCGAGACTTCGATATTTTGACATTCTAGCACCCTCCGGCAAAGGGAAAAACACTACCGAGCCTTTGGAGTCCGGTCCTAAAGGCCCCCTCTTCTCTTCAAGCAGTCGGAGCGTCAGTTCCTCTTGGCCCAGAATAAGATTTAAGCTACGATCCGGACAAACCCGATTATCAATCTAAGGTGCTAACCCCTATTCTGGAAGGGGCACTCCGGCAACAATTGAGAGTCAGCCTAACGCAGGTATTTCGCAATATTTTCCACTTTTCCAGAGATTTCATTCTTCATATCCAATAGTCATAGGCTTATCTTCTTGTTTCCACGTACCTACAGGTCTTCCGGGGCCCAGCCAAACTAGAAAAAGTGGTGCCACCGTGGAGCAACAATTGAAATCTACTGAGATTTCGACGACCACCGACGCTCCAAGACCCAATGCTCAAGTTATCGGAGCACTTGATGATGATAAAGCTGAAGACCCACCATCGCCTAACGAGTTGGATGACTTTGTAATTACTGGCACCAGTGAACATACCGATGAGCTAAGCTTAAAACGCGCATCGGGAGGGATGAATTGTTTAAGAAAAAAGCTAAGCTGAACCCATCGATATGGACATTGACGACCCAAATCTCATTCCATTGCAAGTCATCCCACCTGGCGGATCGATTCCCTAAGAACTCACTCCAACCTCCGAAAGCTCTCCTGCCAAGGGCGGCAAAGGATCAAGGAAAAGGATAGGCAAAAGTTCGAGCGGTGGCACTCCTAAGAGATTCAAAAAGGATAAAGGGTAGAAGAAATAGTCATCACTCTGGCTTAGTTTGTACATAGTTTGCATAGATGTTTTCCTCTTTTTTGGTCGTGATTGTGTTGGTGCGGCCCTCGTTTTTGAATAAACTTGTATCACAATTTTTGAAGTTTATTGTGTAAATAAAAGTTCTTTGTTTTCTATCGAACTCTTATGCGAATTTTTTATTTAAGTAGTCAAGCTATTACTTTCCATTCAATGTACTTGTAATTCGTTGCTAGTTGCATTGGATGATAATCCGTTAATTCTATCCCAAGGCCTCCATGTGGTCGTGGTCTTGGGTCGCACCAAACATGGGGCTCAAGCCCTAATGTTACACTGTCAAATTCAGCGGTTTGAATGAATATAGTCCTAACCTCAGTCTTGGGTTAGCAGAGTTAAATGATGGATGGTGGAACTCATCCTTTGTGAGTTTATACTCCTCCTATTAGTTTTAGGCCGGAGTTCACGGAATAGTGAGCGGTCGAACCGCACTCGTCTGTTTGTTTATACTCATATCCGCACTCTGGGGATAAGAGTTAGTTAGTGGGTGGTCGAATCACACCTGACTTGTGTTTATACTCCAGTCCAACCTCTAGGGACTTAGAGTTATTTTAGAATAATCGGATCGTACTTTCCTTAATTGATTGATTTGCCCCTAAGTCCAAGAATTAACTTAGCGAGCGATCGATTGTGTTATGACCGCTTTTGATTCATACTTGTCCCATCGTTTGATAGGATTAAGTTGGTCATTGAATGGTCGAATCACATCCATCCCTCATTAGGCATTCCTTATGTAATCGGCTAGCTCCAAACTCTAGGAACCTCCGCGAACATTTCAATACTAGTTAGTCCAATATCGTAACTAATATGTACTACTACAAGAAACACTAACATGAATGAAATTCAAAACTTTATTTGCCAAACAGAAAGAAATGACATTATTTGTCTTTACATATCTTTGAAAATCAAATGCTAAAGAAAATCCTGAAATTAAATACAACTGAATGAAAAAGGAATAAACTAAGTGAAATAGCATCGTAAATGCTCGTTATTCCACACCGTTGGGAGTGTGATGTCATCAACGGTCGCTAGCTTGAAAGTTCCCTCTTCAAGCCCCTATTCAATGACATATGGTTCATCCCAAGTTGGATTCATATGCGACGGGGCAGGAAAAACCCATTTCAAGACGAGATTGCTGATTCCAAAGGTTCTAGGTCGGACTTTAGTGTTGTAGTATCGGGCGATTCAATATCGGTGCACAGCTGCCCTCAAATAAGCTTCTTCACGCTTCTCATCTACAAAGTCTAGAGATTCCAAGAGGATGCCTTTATTCGTTTTGGGATTGTAGTAGGTCACTCGATGAGAAGGAACTTCAAGCTTAATAGGAATAACGGCTTCGGAACCGTAAGCAAGGGCGAATAGAGTATGGCCAGTAGCAGACTTGTGGGTGGTCCTATAAGCCCATAGTGCTGTCGGGAGTTTATCCACTAATTTGCCTCTAGCCTTTTCCAAATGCTTCTTCAGAATGGACTTTATGATTTTAGTTATAGCTTCAACTTGCCCATTCGCTTGAGGTGAGCGACTGCTGCAAATCTTTTTTCAATATGATGTCGACGGTAGAAGTACTATGAATTCGACACTGTTGAATTGAGTCCCATTATCTGTTATAATAGTTCATGGAAGGCCAAAATGACATATGATGTTACGGACGATGAAGTTGATTACTTTCTTTATTGTGATTGTAGCTAATGGTTCCGCTTTGGCCCATTTGGTAAAGTAATCAACTATGATGATGGTTTACTTCACACCACCTTTAAAGATCGGTAAGGAATCAAAAATATCTATGCCCCATATAGAAAACGGCTATGGACTGACCATTTGTGTAATTTCCGTCGACGGAGCTCTTGGAACTTTTGCATATATCTGGCACTTGTCGCATCGCCTTACATAATCAGCAGGATCTTGATTGACGGTCGACCAATAATATCCATAACGGATTATTTTCTTTGCTAGAGTTTTCCCCCAGTGTGATCGCCACATTGCCTTTCATGAACTTCCTTCGGGACTCATTCTATTTCATCATGAGCGATACACCGAAGTAAGGGAACATAAAAACCCTTTTTGTACATAGCTCCTTCTTCCTGTATGATATATCGTGAAGCTTTACCAAGGACTTGTCATTTTTTATTCCTTCTTTCGAGAAGAACCCCCTGTGGCAAATACTCTTTAATCGGAGTCATCTACAACTCCTTCTCAAGCTCCGTCTCTAGTATCGGGTCGATTTTCATCGGGCTTATGCTCGGAGCGTTTAATACTTCAACGGGAACCAAGCCCTTCTATTGTGCATCCCCAATGCTAGAAAACTTTGCCAATGAATCAGCCTCTTTGTTTTAATCCTGAGGAATGTGCATAATATCATAGTACTCAAAGTCAGTCAAGAACTCTTGGACTTGGGTAAGGTACGGAGCAAGTCGTTGTTCTTTAGCTTGGTAATCTCCCCTGACTTCGTATACTACCAATTGTGAGTCACAAAAGATTTCAAGAGAATTTATCCTTAGTTCTCTGGCAAGTTTAAGTCCAGCAATCAGAGCCTCATACTCAACTTCGTTGTTTGTCGTAGGGAAATCAGCTTTAAAGCATAGAAAATTGACCGATCTTTGGGAGTTACAAGCACAATTCCAGCTCCAGAATTGTGATCGTTGGATGCTTCATCTGTAAACTTCCACCGTATGGTAAGGGTTTTACTGCTCTCTGGGAAATCATCCTACGTAGTAAATTCTGCTATAAAGTCCTCCAATGCCTGATCCTAGATAGCCTCCGAGGAAGATAAGTGATGTCGAATTAGCTAACTTCGATATTCCACTAGAGTAACCTTCCACAAGCCTCAGGTCACTACAAGACCTGTCCTAACGGCTGGTTGGTGTAAAACATTAATAGGATGTGCCTGAAAATAAATGCAGAACTTTCGTGAAGCAATCAACAAACAATATGCTAGTTTTTCTGTCTTTGGACAGTTCCTTTTAGCTCCTGTCAATCGTTTGCTAACATAATAGACCGGTCTCTAGATTCGATTCTCTTCGCGAAGCAATGCAACACTTATAGCATGTACCGACAAAGCCAAGTAGATATATAAATCTTCATGATCCACCGGCTTTGACAAGATAGGAGGTCTCCCTAAGTGGTTCACTAAAGCTTGGAATGTGTCTTTACAATCCTATGTCCATTTAAAATTCCTTTCTCCACTCCTAATCAAGTCAAAGAAAGGAATGCATTTATCGGTAGCTCTGGAAATAAATCAGCTTAGGGCGGCAACCTTCCCATTCAGGCTCTGTACTTGTTTGGTAGTCTTTAGCGCTTGGGTATTGCAAATAACTTGGTCTTCTTGGGATTAGCTTCGGCTTCGCGAGCATTGATGATGAAACCTAAGAACTTTTCTGATGCTACACCGAAGGAACTGTAACGACCCACCTTTTTGGACAGTTTAAATCGACAATAAACCACACATGTTAGACTCAAACCATTCAAAATGGAGGATTGTTATGGGGTAAATAAGATAAAAGAAGAGAAAGAAATAAAATAAACACTGAATCTCACAGTGGAATGACAAAATATAATAATCAAATAACAATTCATGGAGCTGTTTTACAAATACGTTTGATTACCTTTTACAATACAGATCACAGTTACATAACACAGAAATAAATAACAATGCAGTGGAACAACATGATGCAGTGGAATAAATATAATAAAAATAGTAGTACTAAATCTTTGTCTTCGTCCTCCAAAAAAGCGGTCTCCAATACACTGAAAAGCTCAGACTGACCCGAGCGAATTGAAAAGACAAAAAACTTGAGTCAGAACTAAAAGATCTTATGTAAGTTAAATCAATAGTAAATAAATATGAGTGTAACGGCGTCAGAGATGTTTACGGGGTTTGACATCTCCTATCCAGCGTCTACCGTGAGTGCAATAACTTAAGAGATGTTTGGGATTACCATCTCCTAAGGATCCGTTAAACTATATACTATATAGTACAATACGCTATTATAATATGTCTACAATAAAGTAAAGTATTAAAATAGCATTAAGGCGTTACCCATATCCCCCTTAACACATTTTATATATTCCCGTAGTCTATACAGTACCGTAAGCTCCACCAAACCGATGGTTTACCCAAAGGGCACTCCATAGGTACGGTACAAAACAAACTCGAAGAAGGCGCGATACGACATGTGAACACGGCACTCGAGGCAATACCAAGGTAGGATTTTACCATTTGCACTCCCGGATTGGTGGTAACACATAACAGCTACTACCTCCTACCTCGAACCACACTCCCATAATCAAAATCGAGGAGTGGCCACCAAATCAATCACAAAGTCATAATATGGTATCGAAGAAATGTGCCCGATTGGAGGTGCGACCCCACTTGGCCCGGTATAGCTCCTGTTTTAGTCACATCTAAGCTGACTTAAGGGAGTCAGGGTTACGTAAATACCTCATACAGAATCGTACACCAAACCATCCTACTTGATTTTGGAATCTCCACCATGTATATAGTTGTTAAAGTGGTTTTCGGTATTGGCAGAGAGTATAACAATATCCGATACCAGTCTCTTTAACAACCAAACGCTTATCTCACACCGGATGGTTCTTTTACATTTCAAAAGTCAATTCATAATTGGTATCAAAATATCATATTTGATTCAAACGTATCACTTTCGAAATTATATTCACTTTCGAAATCGTATCGACAAAATAAGTTAAATCTCATTTCAAAATCATCATATTTAATCAAATATGTCATTTCATTAGCAACTACCGTTTCAAATCCCAACTTCGGTTATAATATTATTTAACTATATTCACTTTAAAATCAAGGATTTAGATATAAACGATTCAACCTTGCATCGTTAGAAATTTAGAAATATAGTTTAGATAGTCATAAATAGTTCAAAATAGTTAAAATAGTTTAAAATACTTTAAAATAGAATAAAATGGTTAAATAGTTTTAAAACAGTTTTAATAGTTTAAAATAGATTAAAATAGTTAAATATAGTTTAAAATAGTTTTTAATAATTTAAAATAGATTAATATGGTTTAAATAGTTTAAAATAGTTTTAACAGCTTAAAAATAGATTAAAATGGATTAATTAGTTTAAAATAGTTAATAGGTATTAAAATGATTTAAAATAGTTTAAAATAGATTAAATATATTCTATTAGTTTAATATAAAATAGTTTGGTTATTGGAAATGGTTTATATAATAAATAGTTTGAAAAATCTAAATAAATCTAAATTTTAAAATAATATATCTTTAAACAGTTTACATTAATTAATTAATTTGAAATTAATATCAAACTAGAATATTTCTTTCATTTCGATACATCTGGACCACGTCCAGCTTTCAAATTTCAATTTAAGTCCTTTAAACAATTCATTTAAAACAAATTCCAATTTCAACATTTAAAGCTTGGATTTTGCAAATAATTCAGTTTATATAAATCAAATTTTTATTTCAAAATATCATTTAACCGAATTCAAATTAAAAGATTTAAATATCATTTAATTTAACCAATCCGGTGTCCGTATATAATTTTCTACCCTATGGTCAAGCGATATAGACATATATCATTTCAATCCGCAATAAATTTAAATTTACGGGTGTATATCATTTCAACCTGCAATCCCGAATTAACATTCAAAATAGATAAAATCGCTCGGGTTTGTCATTTCAACCCATAACGATTTCACCCTAATCTATCATATCGTTCGAGTATGTATCATTTCATCCCATAGGGAACTTGCACTGTTATAACAATATAAGAATATAATGTCCAATCATCCAATATCAACAATCAAACATCCATCACAATCATCATCTAAATCAACCAATAAATAACAACAATTTACTGATTATCAATAACAGGTATTAACTGGAAATTTAAAATTCAATATTAAATTAAATGGCGATTAAATTTAATAAAAGTCAGATTTTACTAGAATGACAATTTAAATATACCAAACATCAACCAATCAATTTCTAATCACATCATAAATTAAAATTAACTGACATAACATAATTTAGTAGTTGTGATGTAACGACCCGATTTTTTATACCCAAAAAATCGAACCATCAGGATTAGAAGAAGAAGGAGGTAGAAGAAGAAAATAGAAAATCAACATCAGAATCTCACAATCGCAGCGGATTAAAATATAATAGATAATAACTGATCTTTACAGAAAAGAAAACTATATCTGTTTATACATACATCACCAGAATACAACATTAGAGTACAATATAACCAACATCACAATCCAGGACAGTTAAAATAACTTGTCCCACATACAGAATACACAACATACACAACACATCGGAATATACATCATATACGAGTGATACATCATGCCATCTAGCTCATCTCCTGAGCTCCACGGCATCATAACCTGTATCCTATAATACTCGGTCTGACCCGAGCATTATAATAAAATAACACCCGAGTCAGTCTAGAAAACCAGCGTGAGAAAACACACTCAATTGGATTATTAAAGTTTTCCAAAACCCTTTGAAATCAAAAGTATCTCGTAAGACCATGCCACAAATAAACATGTCGGGTTTTTACCTTACGATTGCAAAAAACTTTTTATCAAATCCGTCTGATATTATAATAGTGTCTATATACAAATACTTATTCAAATGGCTGAAATTGTTACATGATTAAATTCCAGCATACTAGCCACAAAGTGGGTAATACAAACAAAAACCGTAAAAGGCACGTAGGGAGAATGGATTTCCAACTAATGACTAGGCACTGGGATACCACCTATCATAGTACCTGGTCTAGATCAGTGTACCGAGGACCACGCCCGATCCCCTACAACACAAGACCGGAACTACCTAAGGGTAATTCCGAGTAAGATCACCCCATGGTTGGCGCGACCAACCGCCACACATCGAAATAAAAAGGGACATCTAGACAGGGATTATCTAACTCTAATGGGCGCTACCCACATAGCCTTGCTGCATAACCCCTGATTTTCAGTCATTCCCGGTTGATGAGGCTTGAGGCTAAGCATTACCTTTTTAGAACACATCTCTTTGAATGCCCACCGTCCACCTAACGATGTTCCGAAAGCATTCATCTATACAAGTCCGTCCCGGGTTCGAACGGAACCGAAGACACTACTCCTACTACATCCATTTTGGAATCACCCTTAGGATTAGTAGCGACTAGCCCTTGCACTTCACTGTACCATCTTCGATTCAAACTCGTTTCCCCACGAAACGTACAAACCGGATCGAAGTGGTTTTCGAGAAATTAATCCCGATCCCGGTCTTTTCGAAACGATCAGCGCATTGGCCAATATTGATAGTCGGTTATTTAACTATCAATTAACATTCACAAACATCCATCAAACAATAAATAATTCTCCAAATTATTATTTACCTTACAAATATCTTCGCAAGATATATTTCCATTTCAGCCCTTTCGAAAACAGTTTCAAACCGTTCTTCTCTCATGGAATAAATTTCCCAAATATTTTCTATTTCCACTGAATCACCAAGTACAAACACTTAGACTTTAAAATCATTTAAAACACTTAATCATAGAATATACTTTTAAACATTTAGATTTAAAACTACTTTAATACATTATTTTATAAAAATATACACTTTAAGAATATTTAAAATAAAGCTACTTTATAAAATATAAAACTAAATTTTTATCCTTTTAAAACATAATACCAAGTCACCTTTATATAATTACTACTCAAATAAATTTGAAAGATTCTTACTTTAAAGTTTAAACATTTAAAAATAATAGATTTTCCAAAACATACTTTTTAAAACAACCTTGAAACTTTAACTTATACTTATTGCTTTGAAAACGTACTTGGCTATCCAAGGAAATATATTTCTCTTTCACATCTTTAAAAATAAATCACTATTTATTTTTAATCACATTTACCCATTCCTTTTATAAATTCCCACCTTGAATTTATCCTTCCAAATATTCACTAATATATTACTTCCACTTTCATAAACCCAGTTTATAAATTTCAAAATCTCAATTCCCTTTTTTAAAAAAAATCCAGGGTTTAAAACACTCAAATCAATTTCCAAATTGATTTCCAATTTATTCATTTTGAAATAAATTCCCTTACTTTCTCCATTTATTTCAAATCCATTAACCTCAGATTTTATTTCTTATTATGATTTAAAAATCCTTTTTAACTGAGAATACCAATTTCAGATTCCCAAATTCCTTTCTTATCCCTTTTAAATAAATTCAAACCTTGAATTCAAAATAAATTCTTTATTTCTTTAAATAATAATGCTTGAGTTTTAAAATTCATTATTTCTCGGTTATTTCAAAATTCCATTTCCATACTCGGCATTTATTTACTAAAATTTAAAAATCTCTTTTATTCTTTCCAATTCATTCCTGAATTTATTCAAATTCTCTTTCATTCTCTACTTAAAAATATTCTCTTATATTCCCTTTTCAAAAGTCCGATATATATATATATATATATATATATATATATATATTTGGGTAACCCAGTATACCCAAATATATTTAATCAACCCGTTGCATCCAACAATTCAATCATCAATATAATTCATCATGGGATATCAAATAATCATAACAGAGAATATTAAACATTCTAAATAAATTTTGAGGAATCTAGTTGGATCCCTCCAACCTGTTTCCCTGTATCCACAGATGTTAGCACAATACCAATTCCACTTCGAGGTGGAATATCGCGGTATATGGGTTTAAATAATATCATCCGCTATTATGCGACGCATAGGGTCTCATCCGCTATATAATGCGGGAAAATCAATCACTCCAATATATACTATATATACTACTATATATAACATAGCACATCCAATCAATTCAATCATTCAACCAATTATTTAAATTTAACTATTTAAATTTAAATAACCCAGATGAGTGAGATTAACTCACCTTTGGTTTTTAATTCGCAGTCTGATCCAAACCGACTTGTCTCTTCGTTATTGTTGACCTTGTATAACATCATAAGGTTTATTAATCATTGAACTAATCAAACAATTAATTACCATTTTAAAATTTTAATTAACTAATAATTTATTTTGAACTAATAATTTTTCCTTTTAAAACCTTTTAGTGACTAAAATAAATTTAAATAATTTAATTGAATAAATTAATCACCAATCCGTTATTTTAAAATTAAACTAGTAAGCTAAGAAAAATATGTATATATTTTTATTCTATTTTTTTTTGAAACTTCATATATATTTATAAAACTATTCTATATAGATTTAAAATTAAATCTTTTTATATAAATCCCTATTTCTTTCCAAAGTCTTAAAATTTCCTGTTAACTGTATATATATCAATTTTAAAATGGGTATGTATATTAAAATGTGAGAGTGTGTATATATATATATTCTAATCTAAAACAGTAATTTCTAAACTGTAAAGATTTCATAATTTATGAAACAGTAACCAACAATTTAAACTTAAGAGTTTTAAACTTACTTAACTAAAATGTTTCCTGTTTAAGCTATATATATGTATACTTTTAAATCTGCATATATGTATTTACTAATCAAGTTAAATCAAGAAGAATGAAATTCTAGTACCTCTCTACCAACGAACTAGGCTTCGACCATCCAACGCCGCTGCGCTTCCACCGGAAATCTCCCCTCACTCGCACGCCTTCGCCACTGACGCCGCACCATCCTCGCGCTCGAGACCAGCGATGAACCCATCGCGGTCGTTCCCCTCCTCCAAACTAGATCGCACACACGTAGAGGGTCGTGAGATCGCAAATGATTGCGCATCACTGAGTCTTCACGAATTCGAAGTATTTGGGGAGGAGCAGCTCGAACTGGAAGCGAAAAAGAAAATTACGATCCCCTTTTCATTCGAGTATCGATTTGTATGCGTTCGGCCATTTCTTCAAATTTTCTTTTCTTTTACTACTCTTTTCTTCTGAAGTTTGAAGTCTCAGCTGATATTAAATAAAAAGAACGAGGAGGGGACGCGTGACTATAGAAAAGAAATGAAAGGATGTCTTGCGTGCGAAGGAAAGAATGGTACAGCGAAAGATAAGCTACAGCTATAAAGAGGTTTGACCAATAAATAAAATAATTTAAATTTTCAAAACGTCTCGATAAATGCGACTTAAAAATCCTGACCTCCTATCGAGGCATGCCACTAGGCGTTCGTAAGGTTATACCCCTATTCTGAATGCAATGGAAAAGGTTTCGAGTCCTAATTCGATCGTATGGAGGAAATAGCCTTTTGGACCCAGTTATTATATTGAATTCGATATAAATTTCAGTGCGTTTATATGTCGTACGCTCACACAACAACTCCAATCACTACGAAACTTGAAATCCGATAATAATACACATTACGGATCCAATGGAACTGGTTTCATCGAATTCCGAGACTGTGCCCCGGAGGCTATTTTTAAATATCAAATTTAAACGATATATTTTCAAAACTGAACAAAACACTTTTAAATTCAATTTTAAAAGTTCTATTATCTTCAGTATTATCAATATAAATTTTACAAGCCTTCAAATTATTTTTAACAGGCTTAAAACTCCAGTTTTCATATTTTACCCACCTCTTAATTATTAAATTCAGTAATCTAATTGCCAAACAAAAAGTGATATTTGAAATTCAAGTTAAATCTAACTTTCGAATATTTAAAATCAATTAAATATCCAATTTCAAATATCCAAAAATTCCGGGTCGTCACATGTGAGTGGGTTAAAACACTCACTTTTGATTTCAAATCGATTTGAAATCCAAAATAAGACCCAAAATTTTACAGTCTTAGAAATCATCCAAACTAGTTCAATAATGTTTGGAATTTCGATACGATCACAACGAAGGAAACCGCGCGTGAATCTGAACTCGTATGATAAAGTTAAAGATACTAGAACAATTGACATTTAAAATTCAAATAAGAAAAATTAATAATAAACAATTACCACGTTCCACGTCATCACGTTGTTACCATCTGCTAATCAAACCCTAGGCACGAACGACTACACCCACCGGCTATGAAACCCATGCGCGCGCCCATCATGGCCAATCGCGACCAACGTGCCTCCACCAGACGAACCGCCATCACCTCCAGCTATTGCTCGCCCCACCTGCCACGTTGATTCTCATGTAAAAGCTTCAGCCGCAGCCGAGTTTCCCAACCCTAATCCAATTGTCAACGACAATCTGACCATCAAATGACCAAACAAACGGCACTAATGAACTCCCCGCGTCCCTCTCCACGTGATGGTACCCTCGAATCGACGATCGGTCGAAGTTGATCACAACGCGATGAACGGCCGAGATCAATTCATTGAATTTTAGACAAACGACGATCCGATTCGAGAAACAAATCGCTGTATTAGATTGCGCTCGTCGAGAGCTTTGAGTCGATATATAATATGATATAGTTTAAGGAGTTTTAAGTTTTCGATTTGATTTTGATTTGCAATTGAATCAAGAAATTTGGGTTTCTACCATTTGAGAAGGAGGAACAGACAGATGGAGTTGTACGTACTGGAATGAGAAAATGACTGCTAGGGTTTGGGAAACAAGACTATTTATATTAACAAAGCCCGATACTGTGCAGTTAAAGTGCTCGGCAGATTCAATGCAGCAGAGGTGCAAAAAGTCGTTGCGGGGATACAGCGAAGATATAGCGAGATATACCGGATGACTCTAAAATAGCATATAAAACTCGTACTTAATGTTTTTTGCAAATATATAAATGGTAATTAAATGAAAAATTAACATTCAATTAAATTATTATTAATACATTAATAATTTTAAATAAAAACATGTGCGAATATACTATAGATAAACATAAAACCATTATATAACATAATTGAATTTAGTAGAATATTAGAGTATTTTAATTTTTCTGAATATACACTAGAAATTCAATTAAATAAATTAATTTCATAAATTTTATAATGTATAAATTTCATTTTTCAATTCATTTTTTTAAAGAAGATATAGCGGAAATAGAGGAATATAGCGAGAATAACGGGATATAGCGGAAATAGCGGGGCTTAAAGCGGAAAGGCTATATTTGGGGCTATATGAAAAAATCATAGCGGTAGATATCCGCTATGAGATATAGTAGGGTTATAACGGGGTAATAGCGGGGCATTAACTGCACAGGCCCGATAAGAAAATAAACACATATCAAATTTGTACGAACGATGAATAACGACTCAAAAAGCCCGTTCTGCCTCCAAAATAAAAGTGAATCATCCCATATATCAAAATAGATGTTTTCAATATTTTTATACTTAATGGAATAGATTTCAAGTCCTAATCTCATTGTATGAAGAAGTTAGCTTTAAAATCAGCTTATTTCAAATTGATTTCAATAAAATTGATTTCTACGCTTTTCGAGCCTGTACGATCAAACGACAAGTCTGATCGCTACAAAACCTGAAAACCTACAATAACTCACTGTTACGGATCCGATGAAACTAATTTTGTCGAAATCCGAGACAGTGGCCAAAATGGCTATTGTCACATTAAATAAATAAATTGTTATTAAACTAATTAAATCCTTTTTTAAATTCAAATTTAATAACTAACAATTTTCATCATTTTTGATTACTTGGACGTTTACAATAATTTAAAACAAATTTACATATCAATTCAGTGTTAAATATTACACCAATTACAGTGTTCAATTTCAACTGTAATTAAATCCAATTAATTATAATTTATTTCCAATGAATTGATTTAATTTGATTTCAATCTTTTTATTCAATCAATCATTACTCTATGGGCATAGTTAACATTGGTTTATATCTTATTACATTAATATTCTCCAATTTCATTGTAACGACCCATAATTTTCGATAATTAAAAATTGTTAATTTAATAAGATTTTGTGATTTAATATTTGGAGAAATAAAAAAATTGTAATGTTTTAGTGGAATAATAAATAGAATGAAATGTAACAATGTTAATTTAAGTTAATTATTAACAAGTTTAGTGGAATTCCAATCAACTGGAGTGATTTAAAGGTTATACTTGGGTATAAAGTGAATATAGGAAAACAAATGTAAATATAGAACTAATTAATGAAATAATATATAATTAATGGTAATTGAATAAAATCAGTGTTAGGTAAGTAATTATAACATTTGGTTGCAAATAATAAACTTATTAATGTGACTAAAAGTTTATGGTGACAAACTATTATATGTTACCTATTTATTTACTCTGTTAAATTAAATTGGAAATCAATTATAATTAAATGTAAATAAATGTACATTAATATAAGTTAATAGGATAACTGCAAATTTGAATATAATAAAATATATGGAAATGTTAATTTTATTTACAAGGCAATACTTAATGGAAATAAAAGAGTGAAACAAAGACAAGTTAATTTATTGAGATTTTAAATTATAATTAATGTGTAAAATTGACAAAATTTCAATATAATTGAAATATAGTAGTTAATACAAATAAAAGATGGAAATTGTAGCATATTGGTGAAATAAGACATCAACAAATATTAACTATGTTATTAGAGTAATAATTGATTGAATATAAAGATTGAAATCAAATTTAAATCAATTTATTGGAATTAAATTATTATTAATTGGATTTAATTGTAGTTGAAACTGAACACTACATTTAGGAAAATAATTAACATTGAATTGATATGAGAATTTGCATTAAATTATTGTAAATATCTAATTAATCAAAAATGATGAAATTTGTTAGTTTATGAATATTGAAATTAAAAAGTGATTTAATTAATTTAATATTAATTTATTTAATTAGCGTGAAAATAGCCATTTTGGCCACTGTCTCGGATTTCGATGAAACCAGTTTCATCGGATCTGTAACGGTGAATTATTATAGGATTTCAAGATTCGTAACGATCGGACTTGGCGTTTGATCGTACGAACTCGAAACGCCTAGAAATCAATTTAAGCGAAATCAATTTTAAATAAGTTGATTTTAAGCTAACTTCTTCGTTCATCGTAGCTCGTCCTGGATTCACTAGAAATCGTCCAAGAGTGGCACAGCGGCGGCCACGCCTAGGCGACGTTGGAGACAGCCGTGCGTGGGGCCTAGGGTCGGCCAGAGGGGGGCTTGAAAGTGGCGTCATCTGATCGTGTCAGGGGCGAGCGTGGAGGCGTGCATTCGTGGTTAAAGTTTCGGTTTCAGGCGGCTGTTCGATAGCACGTGCGAGATGAACTCGGCCTAGGGTACCTGTAGAAACGTGATGTGGAGGGGTAATTGCATTCCCTTTTATTTTATTTTATTTTATTTATTTTCAATTTAAAAACCCAATGTTCTAACATATATAACTTTTACATACGAGGTCCCATTTACGCGTGGTTTGTTCCGCTTGGATCGTATCGAGATTTCAGACTTTTTGACTCTGGTTTGGACGAAATCTGAGACCGTTGAATTTTGGGTTCTAAATTGGATTTTAATTCTATTTGAAATTCAAAGGTGAGTGTTTTGACCCACTCACAACTACTAGATTATCTTATGTTAGTTAAATTAAATTTATGTTGTGATTAGAAATTCATTGATTGCCGTTTGGTATGTTAAATTGTCATTCTAGTTAAATTTGACTTTTATTGCATTTAATTATCATTTAATTCAATATTGAGTTTTAAATTTTCAATTTAATACCTGTATTGATTACCTGTTATCTATTGATGTTTATTGATTGATTTGGATGATGATTGTGATGTACGTTTGATTTGTTGATATTGGATGACTGGATGTTGCATTTTATATTGTTATAATATTGCAAGTTCCCTATGGGTTGAAATGATACATACCCGAATGATCTATAGATTAGGGAAAAATAGTTATGGGTTGAAATGATAGACTCAAACAATTTTTATGGTTATTTATTTTAATTCGGGATTGCGGTGTGAAATGATATATAACCGTAAAATTTTAAATTGCGGATTGAAATGATAAATACCCGTATCACTTGACCCTAAGGTAGAGAATTATATACGGACACCGGATTGGTTAAATTAAATGGTTTTTGAATCTTTAAATTTTGAGTTCAGTTAACTGGTATTTTGAAATAGAAATTGATTTATACAAACTGAATTATTTTCGATAATCCAAGTGTTAAATGCTGAAATTGGAATAGGTTAATGAATTGCTCAAGGGATGTAAATTTGAATTTCAAAGTCGAAGTGTCAAGTATAAGTGGATTTATTGGAATTTAGTTATTGAAAATGTTTGGATGTAACTTTGAAATCTATTTTAAACTAATTCAAACTATTTTCATTAAATTAACTATTTTAACCAATGTAAACTATTTTAAGTTATATTAATCTATTATAACCTATTTAATCCAATTTAATCTATTTTACCAATTATAAACAAATTAAATTTATTTAATCTAGTTTAAATTTATTTAATATAATTTAAATCAATTTAATCTATTTTAAATTTAATTAATCTATTTAAATCTACTTAATATAATATAAATCTATTTAATCTATTTAAATCATTTTAAATATAAATTAAATCTATTAAATCTATATTTAATCTATTAAATCATTTTTAAAATCTAATTAAATCAAATTTAAACCTATTTAAACTATTTTACTATTTAAACTATTTAAATCTATTTAAACTATTTCTAAAACTATATATACTATTTTATAATTACCTGAACTATTTTCTAAAATTTTCAGACTGTGTAAAGTTGAAGTATTTATATCTAAATCCTTGATGATGATACAACCTAATTTGGAATTTGAAATTTATACCTTTTTGTGAAATGACATCTTTGAGTGAATAAGATGATTTCAAAATGAAAAATTTATTAACATAACTTATCGATAATTCCAGTATGAATGTGAATTTCAAAAGTGAATATGATTTGATAGTGAATATGATTTTGAAAGTGAATATAGTTTGAAAGTGAAGAGGATTTCGAAAGAGATATGATTTGAAATCGAATATGATATTTTGATATCAATTGTAAATTGACTTTTGAAATGCAAAAGAACCATCCGGTGTGAAATAAGCGTTTGGTTGTTAAAGAGACCGGGATCGGATATTGACATACTCTCTGCCAATACCGAAAACCACTTTAACAACTGTATACGTGGTGGAGATTCTAGAGATGAAGTAGGATGGTTTGGCGAATGATTTCTGTATAAGGTATGTTGTGACCCTAACTCCCGTGAGTCAGCTTAGATGTGACTAAAACATGAGCTATACCTGGGCCAAGTGAGGTCATTCCTCCGATCGGACATGCTTCTTCGATACCATATTATGACTTTGTGATGATTTGGTGGCCACCCCTTGATTTTTGATTATGCGAGTGTGTTCCGAGGTGGGCGATAGTAGCCGCTATGCGTTACCACCAGCCCAGTTCTGCAATTGGTAAATCTACCCTAGCATTGCCTCGAGTGCCGTGTTCATATGCCCTAGAGCGCCTTCTTTGAGTTTGTTTTGTACCATACCTATGGAGTGCCCTCTGATAGCCCTCCAGTTTACGGAGGAATTACGGTACTGTATAGACTATGGGAATATATAAAAATGTGTTAAGGGGGATATGAGTAACGCCTTAACGCTATTTTAATACTTTACTTTATTGTAGACACTATTATAATAGCGTATTGTACTACATAGTAGATAGTTTAACAGATCCTTAGGAGACGGGAATCCCGAACATCTCTTAAGATATTGCACTCACGTTAGACACTGGATAGGAGATGTCTAACTCCGTAACCATCTCTGATGCCATTCCACTCATATTTATTTACTATTGATTTAACTTACATAAGATCTTTTAGTTCTGACTCGAGTGTTTTGTCTTTTCAATTCGCTCGGGTCAGCCTGAGCATTTCAGGGTTGAAGACCTTATTTTTGGAGGACGGAGACGAAGATTTGTACTATTATTATTCATTATATTTATTCCGCTACATCATGTTGTTCCGCTGCATTTATTTATTCCTGTATATGTAACTCTGATGTTTATGTTGTAAAGAATAATCAAATGTATTTTTAAAACAGCGTCATGAACTGTTATTTGATTATTATATTTTGTCATTCCGCTGCGAGATTCTGTATTTGTTTAATTTCTTCTCTTTTTCTTATTTACCCCATAACAATTTTCCATTTTGAATGGTTTGAGTCCGGCATGTGTGTCTGCTCAAAACGTCCAAAAAGGCAGGTCGTTACAGTTGGTATCGGAGCCATGGTTTTGGGATAACCTTAGCTTTGTGGGGTCAGACTCATATAGAATAGGGTAATAATACCCTAGAATGAGTCGTTGAGTGTATATATATGAAAGAGCGTATTTGTTAGTATTATAAAAGGTTTTTATATTGTGTTAATTTGTTCCATTTGTATTTAAAAATTCTGGTTGGTGCATAGGACACTATGACATCGATAGGGATTTCTAAGCACTTAATAGTTCAAACTGACACAATATTTGTTTTGAAATATAGGTAAATGAAATAATTTTGCCTATTATATATTTTGTATATAAAAGAATATAATTTTATAAATGATATAGTTGGTTGTAATATATTTGTTTGCTCGATAGTGAAATTTTATAAATATTGATTGGAAATAGGACTTACAAATAAAGTAAATATAAACTGGAAAATTTGAGAACTTAAGTTTCGGGATTTTGAAAATTTCTTTCAAAAGATTTTGCAATATAATATCAGTATTATTTGGAAGTATTTTTCAGTTATAAATATTTCAAGATGATTTGAAAGAAATGTTTTAAAGAATTTTGGAAGGAAATAAGTTCTGTACTCCCCTCTCTGCAGCTGGTAAATAATTTCGGTGATGAGTGCACGCATCATCGACGTTCATTTTCGAGTTTCAAAGTGGGAAGACTGTTGTAGTAATTTTACTGCACATTTTTTTTGCTAAAAAAAATTTAATTCTAATTTCTAAATATGATTTGATATATGTATATATAAGTTACAAGTATATATATATTATTTTAAAAGGATTAAAATGGAACCTGGTTGTTTAGTTCTTAAGTTTCTGTAACTTAGAAATTGAAATTATTGAAATGAATGGAACCTTGACTATATTAATAATTAGAAACTTCTAAAATTAAAGTAAGAAATTAGATGTTAAAATGATCAATGAAATAGATAAGAAACTGAAATCTTGTAAACTGTAAATAAAATGGAAATGAAAATAAGAAATGTAACTATTGAACATTTTGTTAACTAAATAAATAAGAGAAACTTGTGTAACTTTCTATTGCATTCTGAAAGACATTTATATAACTTACCAAAATGTAAAAGTTGTAATGTTAATTAGAATATGTGATAGAATATTATACAAGTAAAACTCCAGAAAATGGAAGTGTTCAATAGACTTAATTTTATAAATAAGAATTCTAATGCTATAAATTGTTATTAACCGAAGTTTATAGTTTGAAATGCTACTAATTAAATGCAATAAAGTGAATAACGTAAGGGAATGATTATAAACCTAAGTTAACAATTAAGCTATTTATAATCAGATTTGAATGGTAAAAGTAAATACTATAAGTAAATAATTATAAACTTGAATTAATATTGAAGCCATTTATAGTTAAAATGAGTACTATATAAATTGAATGATTATAACTTCTGAAAACATTGAAATGACTTAGGAATAAACTTAATATCCTATAATACTATATATGAAGAATGAATGTGAAAAAAAGAAATAACCTATAAATGGTAAACGAAATTGTAAAGAGACTTACAAAGTATTGTATAATCCAATAATTGAAATAAAAACAACTTATTTAAGCAATGAATGTAAGGTAATAAAATGAAAGAAATGACACTGTTTGAATAAAGGAGAAATGAACTTTTGTAAGTAATAATGAATGTAAATTAATGAAAATAAACATTATATGAATAAGAAAAGATAAGAAAAGAAAAGTAAATGATGAAAAAAAGTAAGAAACTTAAGTATGAACTTATGCACAAATAAATATGCTTCTAATGGAAATCAAGTATATAAATTAATAAATGTAAACTAAACTGCAATAAAACTTATGTAATACTTGAATAATGAATTCATTGGTTATTATAAACAATTGAATGGAAATAACTTATGTAAGAAATGAAAAGAAATTTTCACTATATGAATAAATTAAAAATACGAATTTTGTAAGTAATGAATGAAAATAAGTACTGAATGAATGAATGTGAATTTATTTACAAAGGAACCTATATAGTACTTTAAGAATTGATTTACATATGTTTAAATAATTGTGTATGAGTAACATATGTAAGAAAATGTAAATAACATATGTAAATAAATGAATGTAAATAAATGGAATTAAGTATTATATGAATGAATGGAAATTGAATTTGTGTAAGAAATAAATGTAATTTAAAGGAAATAATCATGATATGAATGAAAAATTATGAACAATAAATGTTGTGAAAGAAAAATTTATAAGAATAACTTAAATAATACTTGAATTCTTTGGTTTTTGGGCTTATGGATTGGTTGGGAAATGATACTTCTATTTTGTATAAAGATGTATAAATAATCTATAAGTTTTATCTACGACTGTTGAGTGTATGGTTTACTTCATAGTAACTTATCATTTTATACGATTAAAAGTTTCTGAACCAAAACAAACCCTCTGTTTTTGGTTGCTATGGATGGATGGTTGATTGCTTTGATTGCATGTGATGATTGTATAGTTTTGTTGTTTGTGACTATTGTATGTTGTGTTGATTTGGTTGTGATTAATTGAAACAACTTAAATATTTCTCTTTTATATAATTATTAACATCTTTGGATTATATAAGTGAAATACAAGTTTATGGAAACAATTGCTACTGCTTTTAGTTTCATAAAATAAGCGTTGTTTGCCCGACAAATAGGTACGTTCTTGGATTACGGTTTTATAGCGATATTATATTTTTTTTCCCGTTGTTTGGGATATGTTATTTTGAAAAATATTATATATATTGTTATTATGGATATTATTATTTCTCACAGACCTCTCTATACAAAGGAGACTCTGCCGAAATTTTTCGTGAATTTTAGACTTAGAAATTTTGTGAAATGTTTCCACACTTTTTTTAATTTGACTATAAAAGGATCTAATTATTTCTAATTGATATATTTTATTTAAATTATTTAATTATGTAAATTAATTGTTGTAAATTTAATATTTTGAATGAGATATATTGATTTCTTAATTCCTTCTTTTTCCCTTATTTTCCTTTTCGGGGACGAAAAGTTTTGAGTGGGAGAGAGTGTAACGACCCGTAATTTTCGATAATTAAAAATTGTTAATTTAATAAGATTTTGTGATTTAATATTGGGAGAAATAAAAAATTTGTAATTTATTAGTGGAAAAATAAATAGAATGAAATGTAACAATGTTAATTTAAGTTAATTATTAACAAGTTTAGTGGAATTCCAATCAACTGGAGTGATTTAAAGGTTATACTTGGGTATAAAGTGAATATAGGAAAACAAATGTAAATATAGAACTAATTAATGAAATAATATATAATTAATGGTAATTGAGTAAAATCAGTGTTAGGTAAGTAATTATAACATTTGGTTGCAAATAAGAAACTTATTAATGTGACTAAAAGTTAATGGTGACAAACTATTATATGTTACCTATTTATTTACTCTGTTAAATTAAATTGGAAATGAATTATAATTAAATGTAAATAAATGTACATTAACGTAAGTTAATACAATAACTGCAAATTTAAATATAATAAAATATATGGAAATGTTAATTTTATTTACAAGGCAATACTTAATGGAAGTAAAAGAGTGAAACAAAGACAGATTAATTTATTGAGATTTTAAATTATAATTAATGTGTAAAATTGACAAAATTTCAATATAATTGAAATATAGTAGTTAATACAAATAAAAGATGGAAATTGCAGCATATTAGTGAAATAAGACATCAACAAATATTAACTATGTTATTAGAGTAATAATTTATTGAATATAAAGATTGAAATCAAATTTAAATCAATTTATTGGAATTAAATTATTATTAATTGGATTTAATTCTAGTTGAAACTGAACACTGTATTTAGGAAAATAATTAACATTGAATTGATATGAGAATTTGTATTAAATTATTGTAAATATCTAATCAAAAATGATGAAATTTGTTAGTTTATAAATATTGAAATTAAAAAGTGATTTAATATTAATTTATTTAATTAGCGTGAAAATAGCCATTTTGGCCACTGTCTCGGATTTCGACGAAACCAGTGTCATCGGATCCGTAACGATGAATTATTGTAAGTTTCAAGTTTCATAACGATCGGACTTGTCGTTTGATCATACAGACTCGAAACGCCTAGAAATTAATTTAAGTGAAACCAATTTGAAATAAGTTGATTTTAAGCTAACTTCTTCATATGATGGAATTAGGACCTGAAACCTGGTCCATTGAGTTTAAAAATATCGAAAACATCTATTTTGATATATGGGATGACCCATTTTCGTTCCGGAGACAGAACGGGCTTTTCGGGTCGTCTATCGTTCAACTTGTAAATCAATCTTGTCCATTCATTTATATTTTTGATCTGCCTATAAATAACCAGTTATAAACCCTAGTTATTCCTTATTCCATTTTTCTGTACGTACAATTCTACCTGCTTCTCTCTTTTCAATGGCAGACAAACCAACACCAATTTCAAATTCAATTTAAACTCCAAAATTAAACTCCTCAAAATATATCGAATTATATATCAGTTTGAAGCTCTCGACGAGCGTAATTCACTGGTCTGATTCGTTTTTCAATCGGATTCACTATTTGCCTAGAATTCGTGAATCAATTCTGGCCGTTCGTATGGGATTTTGGACGATCCAACGGTGGATCTGCCTCCGATCGGCGATCGGGTGGTGCCGTTGCAAAGGTGGTGTCGAGCAAGGCATGTGGTAGTCGTCGTTCATTGTAGCTCGTCCTGGATTCACCAGAAATTGGCCAAGAGTGGCACGGCGGCGGCCACGCCTAGGCGACGTCAGAGACAACCGCGCGTAGGGTCTGGGGTCTGCCAGAGGGGGGCTTGGCAGTGGCGTCATCTGATCGTGTCAAGGGTGAGCGTGGAGGCGTGCGTTCGTGGTCAAAGTTTCGGTTTCAGGTGGCTGTTCGATAGCACGTGCGAGATGAACTCGGAACGTGACGTGGAGGGGTAATTGCATTCTCTTTTATTTTATTTTATTTATTTTCAATTTAAAAACCCAATGTTCTAACATATATAACTTTTACATACGAGGTCCCATTTACGCGTGGTTTGTTCCGCTTGGATCGTATCGAGATTTCGGACTTTTTGACTCTGGTTTGGACGAAATCTGAGACCGTGGAATTTTGGGTTCTAAATTGGATTTTAATTCGATTTGAAATTCAAAGGTGAGTGTTTTGACCCACTCACAACTACTAGATTATCTTATGTTAGTTAAATTAAATTTATGTTGTGATTAGAAATTTATTGATTGCCGTTTGGTATGTTAAATTGTCATTCTAGTTAAATTTGACTTTTATTGCATTTAATTATCATTTAATTCAATATTGAGTTTTAAATTGTCAATTTAATACCTGTATTGATTACCCGTTATCTATTGATGTTTATTGATTGATTTGGATGATGATTGTGATGTACGTTTGATTTGTTGATATTGGACGACTGGATGTTGCATTTTATATTGTTATAATATTGCAAGTTCCCTATGGGTTGAAATGATACATACCCGAATGATCTATAGATTAGGGAAAAATAGTTATGGGTTGAAATGATAGACTCAAACAATTTTATGGTTATTTATTTTAATTCGGGATTGCGGTGTGAAATGATATATAACCGTAAAATTTTAAATTGCGGATTGAAATGATAAATACCCGTATCACTTGACCCTAGGGTAAAGAATTATATACGGACACCGGATTGGTTAAATTAAATGGTTTTTGAATCTTTAAATTTTGAGTTCAGTTAACTGGTATTTAGAAATAGAAATTGATTTATACATACTGAATTATTTTCGATTATCCAAGTGTTAAATACTGAAATTGGAATTGGTTAATGAATTGCTCAAGGGATGTAAATTTGAATTTCAAAGTCGAAGTGTCAAGTATAAGTGGATTTATTGGAATATAGTTATTGAAAATGTTTGGATGTAACTTTGAAATCTATTTTAAACTAATTCAAACTATTTTCATTAAATTAACTATTTTAATCAATTTAAACTATTTTAAGTTATATTAATCTAGTATAACCTATTTAATCCAATTTAATCTATTTTACCAATTTTAAACAAATTAAATTTATTTAATCTAGTTTAAATCTATTTAATATAATTTAAATCTATTTAATCTATTTTAAATTTAATTAATCTATTTAAATCTACTTAATATAATATAAATCTATTTAATCTATTTAAATCATTTTAAATATAAATTAAATCTATTTAACCTATATTTAATCTATTAAATCATTTTTAAAATCTAATTAAATCAAATTTAAACCTATTTAAACTATTTTACTATTTAAACTATTTAAATCTATTTAGACTATTTCTAAAACTATATAAACTATTTTCTAAAATTTTCAGACTGTGTAAAGTTGAAGTATTTATATATAAATCCTTGATGATGATACAACCTTAGTTGGAATTTGAAATTTATACCTTTTTGTGAAAAGACATCTTTGAGTGAATAAGATGATTTCAAAATAAAGAATTTATTAACAGAACTTATCGATAATTTCAGAGTGAATGTGAATTTCAAAAGTGAACATGATTTGAAAGTGAATATGATTTTGAAAGTGAATATAGTTTTAAAGTGAATAGGATTTCAAAAGAGATATGATATGAAATCGAATATGATATTTATTGACAAAGATAGTTAACTATCTCTTTGAAAATTCAGCAGAAAGACCTTCAGAACCATATGGACCAATAAGAGGAATCACATGGCCCAATTTGTAACAACCCTGGTTTTGGAGATGACCTGTATATATTAAATTATAACGGTAGTTATGATTTAATATTGTGAATTAAAATAAAATTGGAGAAGTTAAATTGTTTATTTGGAATAAACAATGAATTTTGGAATTTAAAATGAGAAAATAACATTTCAAGCTTTATTTTATTTGTTTGGGTTAATAATGAATGGAAAATAATTTTTATTTAGAAAAAATGCAATAATTTTATTAATTATTGCGAGTTACTTCTTTTAATAATTTTAAAGGAAGTATTTGATTTTTAAAGGTTGTTTATTTAAATAAAAAGGTGAAATTTGGTTTAAAAACGAGTTTTGGTTACAAAATTAAGTTTAAAATGGTTTGTCATATTTTTATATGCAAGAAAATAATTTTTGTAGAATTTTTGAAGTTAAAAATAAGGATTTATGCATTTATTTGTGTAAATTGTGTATTTTTTAAAATTAGAAAATTTAATTTGTTTTATAAAATAGTGTAAACATGTGCATTTTTGTTTAAGTGTTGTATTAAAGCCTTAGGGTGATTAATTTATTCCTTAATTTGGGTCCAAATGGCCTATTAGCCAACTTAACCGGATAGAGGAAGCGAGAAACATTTTACAGTACGTTCAACAACCATTCTCACCATCTTCCTCTTCAGCCAGTAAAAGAAAATAGCCATTTTTCTCAAAACCCAAGCTTTCGAACTCAAATTTCTACAAACCAAGCTATAATTTTTTTCAAACTAGAGTAAATTAACAGGTGTTTGAAGACTGAAATCATGCCAAAGCTTCAATCTTTCAGCATATAATCCAAGTTTTTAATCTCCAAAGCAAGGTGAGTTGCTGCTCACATAATGCTATCTGAAGCAAAAGCTTCAAAATGACCAAAATTGCTGTAAAATAGCTTTAATATTTGATTTTCTGTTGATATTTTCGTTTATGTGAAAACTGTCTTGAGTTGCAAATTTGTGCAGTCATATCTCTCTATTCCGGCAACGAAATGCTACCGGATTTTTTTTGATTTGTAGATCAGATTTTGTGAATTAAGCATACTAAATTTCAAGTCATTTCGACCTATATAGCTTATAGAAATATGCCGCCGAACATTGATTCGGAGCATGTTTTTGCCCAGATTTTTACAGTGAAAACACTGCTTGTGTTCAAATTTGAGACATCATAACTTTTTCATACTTTGTCCAAATTGCATGATTCTTTTTTTGTTTGAAAGCTAAAGTTTTGTACTATATGAATACAGATTTTCAGCTCAATCCAAGGTGGTTTTGTCCTTTTTTTCATGCCTTAAATTTGAACCCGAGTTGGTTTTCAGGCCTGTACATTTTTGTTTTTTTTGAACTGTTGCAATCATGGCCAGAGTTCATATTTGAGACAGTGTAACTTTTACATTTCCAGTCGGAATTCATTGATTTTTTTTTTGTTTGAAATATGACGTTTTCTACTATGCGCATACAAATATTCAGCTCAATATGAGGTCGTTTGGTCCTCTGTTTCAGGCCTGTAAGTTGGACCCAAGATGGTTTTCAGGCCTGGGCATGTTTTTGTTTTTGAACTGTTGCAAACATGGCCCGAGTCCATGTTTGAGACAGTGTAACTTTTTCATTTCCAGTCAGAATTCATTTATTCTTTTTTGTTTGTAATCTGAAGATTTCTACTTTGTGCGAACCAATTTTTAGTTCAATCAAAGGTTGTTTGTTCATTTGTTTCATGTCCGAAAGTTGAACCCAGAGAAGATTTCAGACCTGAGTATTATTTTGCCTATGCGATTATGTTCTTTTTCCATCCGACTTTTAACTTTTACTTCATGTTTTTATGATATTTTTGAAATGATTTGAGGGCGATGATGACTATCAATAGGCTAGCCAAGATTTGATGAATTTGAAATTCAAATTTGAATTGAATTTGAATTGAATTTGAATGACGGTTTTGAGTGATTTCTTTGATTTCGAGCACAGATTTTTCCAAACAATTTTGAAATAATTTTTAAAATAAATTGGCATTTAAAATAATTATTATGTAATATTTCTAAATTATTTTAAGCTATAAAATCTATTTATTCTCTATAATAAGGGAATTTTCAAATATTGTTTTCAAAATTGATTTCGGAAAATGGTTTTAAAAGCTTGTTTTCTCAAATAAATTATTTTATATATAAAATACATGTTTTTGCACTATTCGCATGAATGAGAAGGAGAATTAAACGGTTTAGTAAAACACGTGGTATGGGACACGTGCGTTTATCTTATCGGTTAATTCCTGACTTGTCCGTTTGATCGTTTTGACCTTCGGGTTGAGTTTACCGATGAGATGAGGTAAACTTTTTACTGCTTTGAGTGTGAAATTTACTGGCGGTTAGTAAACCGTTTAGTGCGAACGTGTGGTATGGTACGCACGTTAACACTATTCGGGTTCCTTTTGAGAGTTTGTGACACATTTGCCATTGCGGCGTGCCAGTACTGGACCTTCGGGTCATTGTCATTGCGGCGTATTTTTCTTCGATACGTTCGCCATTGCGGTGTATTTGCCATTGCGGCGTATTTGCTATTGCGCTGTATTTGTCATTGTGACGTTTTGCCTTCGGGCGAGGTACCTATTAGAGATAATAGTACTTGGCAAGGCTTCGACCACATGCACGTGCAAACACTTTTGTGGTGGTTTCTTTGACTATTTTCCCTAGTGTATTGCCCCTTTCCAGAATTGGTCCTTTGAACCATTTGATATATATTTGTGGCGATTACCTTTCGTGAATTTGAACTTTGGGAAGTTATATCTTTGAGATTTGAATTGCCTACACTGGTGTTATTTGAGATTTGTCTTTTAGCGACATTATATGAGATTTGCCTTTTGGCGTTTATTTGAGATTTTATTCCCCTCTTTGGAGATATATTTGCCATATGGCGTGTTTGAGATGAGATCTCCTTATGCATGTTTTGGGTTTGCCAAGATGGCGGGTTTAGGTTTTCCTCTAAACCATATTTGATGTTTTATGAATGCTGATGATACGAGGCTCGCTACTTTTAGCGTTTTATGTGTTATTTTATCTCTTTTGAGATTATATGTTTGTGTAGTGATAACATATTATCACTTGATGTAATCATACACTTTAATTGTCCCTTCTCACTTGAGAATATTATCACATTATCCTTATGCTCATATTATCGCTTATCCTTGTAAACTGATTTGTTTAGCTAGACTGACCCGTGTATTTTATACTTGGGTCAGGCCGAGGTGTTTCAGGTTAGGTACATTTGGATTTAGCCTATTCTGCTTCTACATGGACTATTCTGCTAGCTCTTTTTGTTATAGCTTTTTGTGTAGTCCATTTTGGTTGCTACTCTGATATGTGTATATTTTTGACTCGCTTGTATATTGTAGTTGCTATACCACTTGACATGTATCATTTTGTATACTCTATGATGTATCTGTATATGTATATATATGTGATGATTTACTGTTTTATGATGTGTTTTGCATTCAAGTTGTTGTATTTTGTTTTGATTGATCCTATAGCCACCTATGGCTTTGTATTAAGTACTTATTGGATATTTCAATCCACTTGAGATAGAAAAAAAATATGGCATTTGTCGACGTATTCAATAGATATTTAAGAGAAGGCTATAGATGGTCGCTCCTACCCAGCCCTATTCTCTGCATTAGCAGACAATATTACCCAGTAATACTCTTTGTTAATGTGGGTCTTGAGTTGGGGCGTCATAGCTTGGTATCAAAGCTAAGTTCAGAACAAAATATGAGAAACAAAGAATCGAAACACATATTACGGTACATCAAAGTGTAATACAAGTGTTACGAATCCCTGAATCATCGTGCCTTTATTCTTTTCGTGCCTTTGGGGTAGATAGAAGTTTGGGAATATGTCTAGGAATGCATTTTAATTCCGTAGTATTCCATATTTGAATTAATGATATCTACCATGTGAATAATCTTTATCTTATCTTAACTTTCCGATAATGGCTGGAAGAGGCAGAGGACGACGCTCGGATGTTGGGCAATCCAGCGGCTCGCATCCGTATGGCGTCTATATGTCTGCCGATCAGTTTATGGAGTTATTTAGGAGCACTCAGCCTCCAGCTCCTACTCGAGCATCTCCTCCACGTAAGTCTGTCTTTACATGCTTGTGCAGTGATTTCTCTCATCTCGAAGGAAAGCTGTTCAAAGGCTCCGAGTCCATTCTTGAGGTCCAAGCTTGGATTCGTACGTGCGAGCACATCTTCTCTCGCATGGATCTTTCAGACCACGACAGATTTCTTGTAGCATCTAGCCTATTGCAAGAGCATGCCCTTGATTGGTACGAGCTTCTCATAGCCGAGCTCGATGAGTCTACTCTTTCTTGGACTCAGTTTCGGGAATGATTCGAGCTCAAATTTGTTCTTGAATCTGAGAAAGCTTTATTGGCCCGTCGCTTCCTCGAGTTGAAGCAAGGGAAGTCCACCGTCTCTGAGTATATTTCATCATTCGAGGCCTTATCTAAGTATGGTCTTGAATACATTAGCACCTCTTATAATAAGAATCTGAAGTTTGTCTGTGGTCTTAAGAAGTATTTGAAGAAGTCTTTGATGCTCCAGCTCAAGCTTTCTTTCGAGGAGTTGGTTGATTCGGCGCTTCATCTCGAAGCCGTCGAGAAGGAGTGTGATAGTGGTGATGAGGATGAGGTTTGCAAGAACCCCAATAAGAAAAAGTTAACGTTTCATAAGCAAAAGTTTTTCCCCTCCAAGAAGAAGAAGCCCGTTGGATCTAGTCCTAGTTCCAAGCCTAGTGGAGCACCTCCTACTCAGAAAGGGTGTTTCAATTGTGGTTCTCCTGACCAAATGATTCGAGATTGTCCTAAGCCTCTCTTCTACCGCTATTACAAGAAGGAAGGCCATCGTATTTCCACTTGTCCTATTGCTCCGAATAATTCTAAATCTGGCAAGCTGAATGTAGTGGATGCTTTTGGAGGTTCTTCTCAGCGCAGAGGCACTTCTCCTTCTATTATTGAAGGTTCATTGTTGTTCCTTGATCATTCTATTCGAGTCCTTTTCGATACGGGTGCATCGCATTCATTCGTATCGAAGAAGCTCGTTGATTTGTCTTTGGATGTTTCTTGTATGGTTACTTCATTGAGGATTGCGAATCCTATCGGGAGATCCGCAACCCTTAGCATGCTTTGTGATGATGTTGAGATTGTTTTATGTGGCTTTTCTTTTCGTGCGAATCTGCATGTTATTTCTTTTTTGAGTTTTGATATGATTTTGGGAATAAACTGGCTAGTGCGATACGATGCCAGGATTATTTGTTCTGAGAGAGTTTTATACCTTCGACATCCAGATTCGTCTACTCAGCTATCACTTGTTCTTCGGAATGTGGATAATTCTGAAGCATCTTTATTTTCTCTCAACTCACGAGATGATGATGATATATCTCGTATTCCTATTGTTTGTGATTTCTCTGATGTGTTTAAGCCTGTTTCGGGTTTGCCACCCAAGCGTGCTATCGAGTTCCACATTGATCTCATTCCAGACACGTAGCCAGTTAGTCATCCTCCCACGAGGATGTCTACCAAGGAAAATGAGGAACTCAAGAAGCAGCTTTTAGAGCTTGAGTCCAAGAAGTTGATTCAGTCTAGTTCTTCACCGTGGGGTGCCGCGGTCATCTTCGTGAAGATGTCTGATGGTACTCTTAGGCTTTGCATCGATTATCGCAAGCTTAACGAGGTAACCATCAAGAATAGGTATCCATTACCTAGGATCGATGATATGTTTGATCAATTGAGTGGCGCTAAGTTCTTCTCTCAACTCGACCTTGCCACTGGTATTCATCAGTTCCGAGTTGCAGAAGATAGCATACCTCTTACAGCTTTCCGCACTCGATATGGATCTTACGAGTGGCTCGTTATGCCATTCGGTTTGACGAACGCTCCTGCTTATTTTGTCGATCTTATGAATCGAGTATTCCGGGAATATCTCGATAAGTTCGTCCTTGTGTTCATCGATGACATCCTTGTTTCTTCGAAGTTTGAAGCCGAGCATGCTAATCACTTGAGAATTGTCTTGAGTACTCTTCGTTACCATCAGCTTAAAGCAAAATTCTCCAAGTGCCATTTCTGGGAGAATAAGGTTAAGTTCTTAGGCCACGTTGTTTCTTCCGAAAGCATTTCAGTCGATCCTTCGAAGATCGAAACCATCCAGAATTGGAAGTGGCCTGAGAATGTTCATGAGATTCGCAGCTTTCTTGGATTGGTGGGTTATTACCGCCGGTTCATTAAGGATTTATCTCGTATTGTGCTTCCTCTCACCAGCCTTACTCGGAATGGCATTCGATTTATTTGGTCCGATAAGTGTGAAGCTTCTTTTCAGCAGTTAAAGGAGCTTCTCACTAATGCTCCTATTCTAGTGGTTCCCGAAGGGAATCAAGATCTTGTTGTCTACACTGATGCTAGTAGGTGTGGCCTCGGTGCTGTGCTTATGCAGAAGGATCAGGTAGTTGCTTATGCTTTTAGGCAACTGCAACCAAATGAAGTATGCCATGCCACTCATGACCTCGAGTTAGCCGCCATCGTCTTCGCCTTGAAGGTTTGGTGATATTATCTATTAGGCAAGCGATTCATTCTCTATACTGATCACAAGTCCTTAAAGTATCTGTTCACTCAGAAGGAGCTCAATTTGAGGCAACAATGTTGGCTCAAGTTCCTTGCCTCCTATGACTTCGATATCCAGTATACCTCTGGTAAGGGTAATCGTGTTGTTGATGCGGTTAGTCGCAAACATTCGGTTGTTGTTTCTATGATGCTAGCCGAGTGGGATGTTCTAGAGACCTTATCCCTTTGTGATATTCATAATCGAGCTCCATTTTCTGATTCTCCTATTTTATTATTCAGTTTGGAAGCTCAACCCAGCTTATTGGATTGTATTACCGATGCTCAGTGGCATGATCCCGATCTTGTGCACCTTATTCAGATTTGTGAGTCTGAGTCCCGTGACGTGGAGTTGCAGGATTTCAGTATTGATTATCATGGGTGTCTTCGCAAGAAGAACCGTCTTGTTGTGCCTTCTGATTCTGCACTTAGACATGACATTCTCGATGACTGTCATCGTTCTAAGTATACCATTTATCCTGGCAGTAGTAAGATGTATGCCGATATGCATCGCCTTTATTATTGGGAAGGCATGAAGCGCGATGTGTCGAGTTATGTGAGTAATTGCATGACTTGTCAACGTATCAAAGTCGAACATCAGCGCCCTTCTGGTCTCCTTCAGCCTCTAGAGACTCCATTATGGAAATGAGATCATATTTCGATGGATTTCATTGACGGCCTACCTCGTTCGAGATCGAGCCATTCTAGCATTTGGGTTATTGTTGATCGCCTCACCAAATCAGCTCATTTCACCTATTAAGTCTAATAGGAGTGCTTCTCATCTGGCTAAGCTATATATCAAGGAAATCGTGAGACTTCACGGTGTTCCTAGCTCGATTTTTTATGACCGTGATCCGCTATTCACGAGTTATTTCTGACAGTGTCTTCAGCAAGCTTTGGGAACAAAGCTTAACTTCAGCACAACATATCATCTGCAGTCTGATGGACAGACAGAACGGGTGAATCGTATCTTAGAGGATCTTCTTCGTGCTTGTATTTTGGATATCAGAGGTAGTTGGGAGGATCACTTACCACTTCTGGAGTTTTCCTACAATAATAGTTTTCAGTCCAGTATCGGTATGGCTCCTTTCGAAGCCTTATACGGAAGGGCATGTCGATCACCTTCATATTGGTTGGAATCCGGGGAGAAGCTTATTCTAGGCCCCGATTATATGCGTGATTCTTCTGAGAAGATTATTCTTATTCGACAGAGAATGAAAGAGGCACAGAGCCGCCAGAAATCCTACGCGGACAACCGTAGGACGCCTCTCGAGTTCTCTATTGGTGTTCTCGTCTTTATTCATGTTTCTCCTTTAAATGGGGTTATGCGTTTTAGTACGACTGGGAAATTGGCTCCTCGCTTTATAGGACCATTTCCTATTACTGAACGTATAAGCCTTGTGGCTTATAAAGTTTCACTTCCAGCTCATCTATTTTGCATTCACGACGTGTTTCACGTCTCTCAGCTTCGGAAGTGTCTTCGAGAGTTGGATTCTATTATCAATTCTCCTGATTTACAAGAGCTTGAGATCTCACCAGACTTATCTATTGTGTAGTAGCCTATTCGCATACTTGCTTCGGAGGTGAGACACCTTCGAAACAAGGACGTGCCGCTCGTTAAAGTTCAATGGTTCGCTAATCCCAATGACTGCACTTGGGAAACCAAAGAGTTTATCAAGCGATCTTACTCTGGTTTTCTTTCTTCGCAAAGCGATGGTGAGAATCTTTTTATCTTAAGCTTATTTCTTTTCTTTTGATTGATGAAATTAATAAGTTGAATACAAAATCTTCTCTAGAAATTGCGTGGACGCAATTTTGTTAAGGGGGGAGTCTATAACAACCCTGGTTTTGGAGATTACCTATAAATATTAAATTATAATGGTAGTTATGATTTAATATTGTGAATTAAAATAAAATTGGAGAAATTAAATTGTTTATTTGGAATAAACAATGAATTTTGGAATTTAAAATAAGAAAATGAAATTCCAAGCTTTATTTTATTTGTTTGGGTTAATAATGAATGGAGAATAATTTTTATTTAGAAAAAATGCAATAATTTTATTAATTATTTCCAATTACTTCTTTTAATAATTTTTAAAGGAAGTATTTGATTTTTAATGGTTGTTTATTTAAATAAAAAGGTGAAATTTGGTTTAAAAATGAGTTTTGGTTATAAAATTAAGTTTAAAATGGTTTGTCATATTTTTAAATGCAAGAAAATAATTTTTGTAGAATTTTTGAAGTTAAAAATATAGTGGACCCAAAATGAGAAAATGAAATTCCAAGAAAAAAATTCTTTTTATCTAGTGTAAAATATTTTTATTTAACATGTTTATAAGTTTACATGTTTATTAGTATTAAAACTTGAAGAAAAATGTAATTTGTTTTATAAAATAGTGTAAACATGTGCATTTTTGTTTAAATGTTGTATTAAAGCCTTGGGGTGATTAATTTATTCCTTAATTTGGGTCCAAATGGCCCATTAGCCAACTTAACCTGATAGAGGAAAGTGAGAAACATTTTACCGTACGTTCAAAAACCATTCTCACCTTCTTCCTCTTCAGCCAGTAAAATAAAATAGCCATTTTTCTCAAAACCCAAGCATTCAAACTCAAATTTCTACAAAGCAAGCTGTAATTTTTTTCAAACTAGAGTAAATTAACAGGTGTCTGAAAGCTGAAATCAAGCCAAAGCTTCAATCTTTCAGCATATAATCCAAGTTTTTGATCTCCGAAGCAAGGTGAGTTGCTGCTCACATAATGCTAGCTGAAGCAAAAGCTTCAAAATGCCAAAAAAATGTTGTAAAATAGCTTTAATATTTGATTTTCTGTTGATATTTCGTTTCTGTGAAAACTGTCTTGAGTTGCAACATTGTGCAGTCATATCTCTCTATTCCGGCAATGAAATGCTGCTAGATTTTTTTTTGTTTGTAAATCAGGTTTTGTAGATTAAGCATACCAAATTTCAAGTCATTTCGACCTATATAGCTTATAGAAATATGCTGCCGAACATTGATTCGGCGCATGTTCTGCCCAGATTTTTTCAGTGAAAACACTGCCTGGGTTCAACTTTGAGACATCATAACTTTCTCATACTTTGTCCAAATTGCATGATTCTTTTTTTGTTTGAAATATAAAGTTTCCTACAATACGCATACCTATTTTTAGCTCAATCCAAGGTCGGTTTGTTCTCTGTTTCATGCGTGGAAGTTGAACCCGAGATGGTTTTCAGGCCTGTACATTTGTTATTTTTGAACTCTTGCAAACATGGCCTGAGTCCATATTTAAGACAGTGTAACCTTTTCATTTCCAGTCGGAATTTATTGATTCTTTTTTTATTTGAAAGATGAAGTTTTCTACTATGTGAATACTAATTTTAAGCTCAATATGAGGTGGTTTGGTCCTCTGTTTCAGGCCTGTAATTTTGGACCCAAGATGGTTTTCAAGCCTGGGCATGTTTTTGTTTTTGAACTGTTGCAAATATGGCCTGAGTCCATGTTTGAGACAATGTAACTTTTTTATTTCCAATCGGAATTCATCGATTCTTTTTTTTTTGAAAGCTGAAGTTTTCTAATTTGTGCACACCAATTTTTAGTTTAATCAAAGGTTGTTTAATCAAAGGTTGGTTGACCTGGGTATTAATTTGCCTAAGCGTTTCTATGTTCTTTTTCCGTCCGACTTTTGACTTTTACTTCATGTTTTTATGATATTTCTGAAATGTTTTGAGGGCTATGATGCCTATCAATAGGCTAGCCAAGTTTTGACAAATTGAAATTCAAATTTGAATTGAATTTAAACTGAATTTGAATGGTGGTTTTGAGTGATTTCTTTGATTTCGAGCACAGATTTTTCCAAACAATTTTGAAATAATTTTTAAAATAAATTGGCATTTAAAATAATTATCATGTAATATTTTCAAATTATTTTAAGCTATAAAATCTATTTATTCTCTATAATAAAGGAATTTTCAAATATTGTCTTCAAAATTGATTTCGGAAAATGGTTTTAAAAGCTTGTTTTCTCAAATAAATTATTTTATATATAAAATACACGTTTTTGCATTGTTCGCGCGAATGAGAAGGAGAATTAAACGGTTTGGTAAAACACGTGGTATGGGACACGTGCGTTTATCTTATCGGTTAATTCCTGACTTATCCGTTTGATCGTTTTGACCTTCGGGTCGAGTTTACCGATGAGATGAGGTAAACTTTTTACTGCTTTGAGTGTGAAATTTACTGGTGGTTAGTAAACCGTTTAGTGCAAACGTGTGTTATGGGACGCACGTTAACACTATTCGGGTTCTTATTCGAGAGTTTGTGACACATTTTCCATTGCAGCGTGCCAGTACTGGACCTTCGGGTCATTACAATTGCAGCGTATTTGTCTTCGAGACGTTTGCCATTGCGGCGTATTTGCCATTGCGGCGTATTTGCTATTGCGGTGTATTTACCATTGCGGTGTATTTGTCATTGTGACATTTTGCCTTCGGGCGATGTACCTATTGGAGATAACAATACTTGGCAAGGCTTCGGCCACATGCACGTGCAAACACTTTTGAGGTGGTTTCTTTGACTATTTTCTCTAGTGTATCGCCCCTTTCCGGAATTGGTCCTTTGAACCATTTGATATATATTTGTGGCGATTACCTTTCGGGAATTTGAATTCTTGGAAGTTCTATCTTTGAGATTGAATTGCCTACACTGGCGTTATTTGAGATTTGCCTTTTGGCGACATTATATTAGATTTGCCTTTTGACGTTTATTTGAGATTTTATTCTCCTCTTTGGAGATATATTTGCTGTATGGCGTGTTTGAGATGGGATCTCCTTATGCATGTTTTCTGTTTGCCAAGATGGCGGGTTTAGGTTTTCCCCTAAACCATATTTGATTTTTTATGAATACCGATGAATATTATCACATTATCCTTATGCTCATATTATCGCTTATCCTTGTAAACTGATTTATTTAGCTATACTGACTTGTGTATTTTATACTTGGGTCAGACCGAGGTGTTTTAGGTTAGGTACATTTGGATTTAGCCTATTCTGCTTCTGCATGGACTATTATGCTAGCTCTTTTTGTTATAGCTTTTTGTGTAGTCCTTTTTGGTTGCTACTCTGATATGTATATTTTTTTGACTCGCTTGTATATTGTGGTTGCTATACCACTTGACATGTATCATTTTGTATACTCTGTGATGTATCTGTATATGTATATATATGGATGATCTACTGTTCTGTGATGTGTTTTGCATTCGAGTTGTTGTATTTTGTTCTAATAGATCCTATAGCCACCTATGGCTTTATATTAAGTATTTATTGGATTTGTCGATCCACTTGAGATAGAAAAAAAATATGGCATTTGTCGACGTATTTAATCGATATTTAAGACAAGGCTATAGATGGTCGCTCCTACCCAGCCCTATTCTCTGCATTAGCAGACAGTATTATCCAGTAATACTCTTTGTTAATGTGGGTCTCGGGGTGGGGCGTCACACAATTCCCAAATAAGAAGGATCGGTATCGATCCCTACTTTGGTGAAATTTTGGGGTGTGATCCCCATGGTAGCTTCCTCATGCAAAAATATGTTTAGCCTCCAAATTTCATGCCAATTGGATCGGTAGAACTTGAGTTATTGCTTGATCTTTGCTTCAATATGGATTGCTTGCTCATTCTTATCGATCCCTAACGAGGGAAGAGTGTTGATCCCTCCAACTTCATCTTCTTGAGATGAGATCCCGAGGGTAGGCTTCCTAGGGTCCCCATGTCTTGCTCACAAAATTTCATATGCATTGGACTTGTGGATCTTGAGATATTGCTTGTTTTCTATTGAAATGCTCTTACTCCCTAAAACATACCGACCCCTATGATGGAAGTCAATTTATATCGATCTCATCTATAAGTTGAACCATATTTCATACTTCAAACATTTTGCCTTGCATATCTATCTATTCCATTCAACCTCAACTTCATGTTATCATATGTACTTCTGGGCCCACAACCGTCACTCTGGACTCATCGGCCTTGATAGCAGTCGAATCTAACTTGTGCAATCAGTTCAATATAGCCGGGTCAAAATTCCTAATAAAAGGTGAATAATATTAGATTTAAAAATATGTTTACTTCAAGATAATACAAAACAATTAAATAAAAATTATAAGTTTATAAAGAAAATATCTACAATTAAATTTAAAAAAATAGAAGTTATTTACTATAGCAAAAGTAATTGAGCTACTTGTACATTTATATTTTTCCTAAAAAAATATAAAATTTATTATTTGATTATTCTTTTATCGTATATTTTTTTACAACTTTATTTTTTATACGCTTATGTTTAAGAATGAAAAAAGGATCAACTTTGCCACTGATGGACTACACAAAAATTTTGAAGATTATTTAGTAGCATGTATTAATAAACAATTTATGTTATATAAAATAAAATAGGTAAATGAAATTTATAATGTACGAATAGAGCAAAAATCAAATAAAATTAACATTGGATACAAATGTTGAGATTGAATTTTTTTTTCATTTAACCCGTAATAAATTTTACCAAACAATCAAAGATTTTATGTTAACAGAGTATTAGTAAATTCAGCAAATCCTACAAAGAAAAGAAGTAAAATAATTTCCTAAACTTCCTAACATTGATATTATAACGTGATTAACTTCAAAGAAGTAATTAGTGTAAGATATCCTTTAGCTTCTACTATGGTATATCGTGACATATATGTATGTATGTTATGACATTGTTTTTTGGATTACTTAGGGAAATAAAAGGTTTTTGTAACACTATACAAGTAAGAAATTAGTTTTAAAATTCATAAAGAACATTGTTACTCACACTCCAATTTTGAATATGAGGAGGTCATTTTTTAAAAATACATAATTTTAATACGAGGGGTACTAATAAAAATAGCCCCCCATATAACTACAATTTAAATTAACCAATTTCCCCCTTTTTTACACTATTTCCTTTGACTCATTCTTTAATATTTAAACAAAATCAATAATCAATGGAGAAATCAAACTCATCTGCAAATGAAATTCCAAAGAGAAAGAAATAAGATTAATTCTTACTGAAGAAAGCATTCATGAAGCAGATTTTGTTCAACAAAACAATCAAGTAAAAAATATTTCAAGAGTTTTGTAGGTAGGGTTTAACGTGTTTATCAACCAGAAAAATCAATGCATAGCTGATATTTGAAATAAAGTTTGGAAGGATATGATCGAAATTAATAATTTAATTTGACAGCCCCCTGCCATCTAACTTTTTTTTTATTTCGATAGCCTATTATCAATTTTCTGATTTTAGCCTGACATAAACCCACCGAATTTAATACTTTTTTAAAATTATAATTTAGTTTAAATTCAATTTTTCCTTAGAATTTTTTGTTCTCATCATTTTTTTATAAAAGCAGGGAGGAAGAAAGAGTTACTTTGGATTTTTACTTTTTACTATATTAGTTTTGAAGTTTTAACCAAGGGCAAAAGAGAAAAAGTTGCAAACTTTAAATAAAGGTTATGTACCCCTCATATCAATTTTTATAAACATGGAGTATTCACATAAGGCTTCCTCATGTCCTAAATTGAAATGTCAGTAACAATACCATTCATAAATGTTTGTAAAATAATGGTAGTTCATGTAGAAAATTACATAATATCTACAGCGAATCACATAAATTATAATATTCTCTAATTTATTTCTAAAGGGCATATAACAACATATATTCAGAATGTAAAACTCAAATCAAAATTAGAATGAAAAATTCAATACATTTATATTACCCTAAATGTAAACTTATATCAGAATTAGAACTAAAAATATGAAAGGATTTTAAACAATTTTAGTGAGAATTGAAAATTGAAGAATGACTAAACGCTAGTTGATTTATAGGTAAGAGATATATAAAACAATAATTGTTAGATTAACGTTGGTATTCTTTGGAAGAATGAGATGTTATAAGAAGCTAAAAGTAAAGTTAGTCATTGAATTCAGGATAATAAAGTATTCAGACTAAGTAAAACATGAAAATATAATAATATTTGATAGAAATTAAACATTTTATTACACAAATTCAATCTAAAACATACAACTAATTCGCTACCAATAAAAACCCAATCCTGAATAAAATATAAACATAAAGAAATGAGCTAAAAATCATTCTATACTTATTAACTTATGAAAGAAACACTCAATGCAATTATATTATTCAAAATGTAAAGGTAAAGTCAGAATTAGAGCTAAAATCAGAATTAGAACTAAGTATATTGAAGGTGATTAGCAAAACACGCTACTAAATTAAGAAACTAATTTTAATTTTGTAATAAAAAACCTTGAAGTTGAGAAATAAAAATAAATTACCACAAAAATGACAAACCATTTTAAATTTAATCTTTCATTTCTCAGACTTGTCGATTCCATTATTCCAATCTCAAAATCCGCAACAATTTTATTTTAGAAATGAAAAGGTCGGTCCTAAATAAAAGAATTAAACATAAAGAAATGAGTCATGTTTTGTAGTTATCATTTTTAGAATGGAAGACTCAACATATATACATGATTTAGAGTGTAAAGCACAAATCTGAATTAAAACTAAATATATGAAAGTAGGTTAAGTGATTTTAGTAAGAAACAAAAACTTAAAGAAATGATTGATTTGGATTAATTTTCATTTTTTAATTATGTAAAGAGACTTTTGAGATTTTTATTTTATAGGTAAGAGATGAATATAGTATTAATTGGAAATTTAATGTTGGTATTTTTTGTGGAAGATTAAAAGTAGATTAATACTCTAGAAGTTGAACATTTTATGTAATAGAATAGTTTATTGCCCTAGTGGAGAAATTTGAATTTAGTTTAAATTGATTACCTTTTATTTAAAGGATTAAATAGGTAGAGATATTTGGATGAAAGGACAAAGTTTTCATATATACAAGAGACAAATAACCATAATACATAAAATATAAGTGTATGAAGTGGGAAACATACAACGTTATGAGAGAAATGGAAAAAAGAGGGAATTGGAAGCCAAGAGTCACAACTCACTTTTCATTATATCTATTAAATATATCCATTAAATCATGGTAAAATGAAAGAATTTTAAAGGCTCTCGTTAATTTTAGCATATTTCTCCTCTCCTTAATTCTCTCACGATATTTAAATTTATAATATCTTTATATAGTTTATGACTTTGAAAATTAGTTATATCGTTTTATTGACTATTGCAACCATTTTACATTCAAATACTTATATTTTCTAATTTATATAGCTAACAAGTTCTACTATATTGTTTCTAGTTATTTTTCATTATGTCCATGTTGTGTAGAAATTGCATAAATGCGGAAAAAACAATAAACAAGGTTTAGATTTGCTAATTGAACATCATTTATCTAACAGCAATTATTCTGTTACTCCAAATAAATGGTAAATAATTATAAAGAAGAAAAGAGACGCACAATATTTATACTGGTTCCACTATCATCAAGATAGTGTACGTCCAGTCCAAAGGAGAGAGATTTTATTACACATGAGAGAGTTACAAGAGATTAAAAGATAAGAGTTTACATAACTAAAACCCTAAATTAGAGTTGACGAGAAGAGACACTCTACTAGGGGATAGCTGGCTGAATGTCAGGATGGGTTTACAATGAAGTCTACGCTCAATATATAGCCAGTGCAAATCCATGAGGGTCATCGATTAAATTACCAAGATATGGTAAGAAGACAATGGAGGCAATTTCCAATGGTAATAAATGGTGCAAACATAGCAAGTAATTCACTCATTCCTTTAATTAGAAAAGACATAAATAAATAATCCTAAAGCAATGCATTTACTAAGGAAAATAATAATATGCATACCATTTTGCATATATTTTATTCCACAATGTGTGCATGTATTTATTTCCTAGTCATCACATGCAAATGCAAACCAATAATATATGCATTTTCATATTAAAAATAATGAACAAACATGATTACTTTCCTTGTTAACATAACTTCCCCCTCGATGCTCCGAATGACCTCCATCCTTTTCATAGTGAAGAACACATAATCCTCTTAAAAATGACATATAATTTGAATCATAGAATCTCAACAATCCACCTCGATTCCAATTCTCTTTTCAATATAAAACTCTTAAAAACGAACTCCACCTTCAACCAAAATCTCTTAATGTGATAGATACCAATAATGAATACTTACCCAATGGGTTCTGGCAAGGCCACCCCCCATCACACCTTGTTAACGAGCTTATATTATGTCCCCGCCAACTAACAAAATGATGCAGATACCCAAAACCAAAACAAGATTGATACCGAAATAATCCTCCCAGTCACCAATCGAATCTCTACCCTCCCACATACCTTATCTGCCACACAACAAATTTTCCATGGAAAATGAACATAAGTCTCTCACATCAGCCTTGAGCCATGAAGCAGATATAGGTTCCCAAATCTAGTTATCCTTTCAACGAACTAAACTCCATATCACCAAACTTCCAAGACCGGAATGCTCTTCTCTATCAACATAATCTCCTCCATCTTTATCTTCTATATTGCACAAAATCTCATTTTCCATCAAAATGAGTAATAGCATAATTACCACCGGATCTACCGCTCTTTCTAGTCATTGATGCACATTTTAAACAAATCGCCTTGCTCTGATACCAATCTGTTGTGCAAAAATTGCACAAATGCCAAAAAAACAATAAACAAGATCTAGATTTGCCATTGAACATCACTCAATTTAACAACAATTATTCTATAACTCCAAAAAAATATAAATAACTATAAAGAAGAAAAGAGACGCACAATATTTTTAATGGTTTCACTATTATCAAGATAGTGTACCTCCAGTCCGAAGGAGAGAGATTTTATTACACATGAAAGAGTTACAAGATTTACAAGATAAAAGTTTACATAACGAAAAACCTAAATTAAGGTTAACAAAAAGAGACACTTTATTAGGGGATCGCTGGTTGAATGCCAAGATGGGTTTATAATGAAGTCTATCCTCAATATATAGCCACTGCAAATCCATGAGAGTCGTTGATTAAATTACCAAGATACGGTGCGAAGATAATGGAGGCAATTTCTAATGGTAAAAAATAGTGCAAACATAGAAAGTAATTCACTCATTCCTTTAATTAGAAAAGATGAAAATAAATAATCCCAAAGCAATGCGTTTACTGAGAAAGAAGTAATATGCATATCCTTTTCCATATATTTTATTCCATAATGTGTGCATGTATTTACTACCTAGCCATGTCATGCAAATGAAAATCCAATAATATACGCATTTCCATATTAAAAACAATGAACAAACATGATTTCTTTTCTTGTTACCATAACTTCCTCCTCGATGCTCCGGACAACCTCCCGTCTCTTTCATAGTGAAGAACACATAATCCTCTTAAAAATGATATATAATTTGAATCATAGAATCTCAATCTATACCTTGATTCAAATTCTCTTTTCAATATAAAACTCTTCAAAATGAACTCCACCTTCAACCAAAATTTCATAACAAGATAGATACCAAAAATGACTACTTGCCCAATGGGTTCCAACAAGGTCACCCCCCATCAGACCTTGCTAAAGAGCTCAGACTATGTCCCCTCCAACCAACAAAATGATGCAAATACCCAAAATAAAAAGAAGATGGATACTGAAATAATCCTCTCAATCACCAATCGGAGCTCTATCCTCCCATATACCTTATCTGCCAAACAACAAATTTTCCATGGAAATCAACATAAGACTCTCACATCAGCCTTGAGCCATAAAGAAGGTATAGGTTCCAAAATCTAGTTTTCCCATCAACAAACTAAACTCCTTATCACCAAACTTCAAGACTGGTACTCTCTTCTCTCTCAACATAATCTCCTCCAACTTTATCTTCCATTTTGCACAAAATCTCCATTTCCATCAAAATGAGTAATAGCATTATTACCACCGGATTTACCGCTATTTCTAGAAACCATTAATGCACAATTTAAACAAGCCGCCCTGCTCTGATTCCAATATGTTTTGCAAAAATTGCACAAATGCCAAAAAAACAATACATTAGATCTAGTTTTGCCAATTGAACATCATTCAATCTAATAGCAATTATTCTATTACTCCAAATAAATAGTAAATAACTATAAAGAAGAAAAAAGACACACAATATATATATATATATACTGGTTTCACTACCATCAAGATTGCGTACGTCCAGTCCAAAGGATAAAGATTTTATTACACATGAGAGAGTTACAAGAGATTACAAGATAAAAGTTTACATAACGAAAACCCTAAATTAAGGTTAACAAGAAGAGACACTTTATTAGGGGATCGCTGGATGAATGCCAGGATGGGTTTACAATGAAGTCTATCCTCAATATATAGCCAGTGCAAATCCATGAGAGTCGTCGATTAAATTACCAAGACATGGTAAGAAGATAATGGAGGCAATTTCCAATGGTAGCAAATGGTGCAAACATAGAAAGTAATTCACTCATTCCTTTAATTAGAAAAGATGGAAATAAATAATCCCAGAGCAATGCGTTTACTGAGAAAGAAGTAATATGCATATCCTTTTGCATATATTTTATTCCACGATGTGTGCATGTATTTATTACCTTGCCATGTCAAGAAAATGCAAATCCAATAATATATGCTTCTCTATATTAAAAACAACGACCAAACATTATTACTTTTCTTGTTATCGTAGCTTCCTCCTCGATGCTCCGAACGACCTCCCATCTCTTTCATAGTGAAGAACACATAATCCTCTTAAAAATGATATATAATTTGAATCATATAATCTCAACACTCCACCTTGATTCAAATTCTCTTTTCAATATAAAACTCTTAAAACAAACTCCACCTTCAACCAAAATCTCTTAACAAGATAGATACCAAAAATGAATACTTACCCAATGTATTCTGGCAAGGCCACTCCCATCACACCTTGGTAACAAACTCAGACTATGTTTCCCCCACCAAAAAATTGTTGAAAATATCCATAATCAAAAGAAGATAGATACCAAAATAAGCTCAAAGGCACCAAGGCTAAAAATATCCCCTTAATCGTCAATCGAATCTCCCTCGTCCCATATACCTTATCAGTCAAACAACAAATTTCCCATGGAAATCAACAGAAGACTCTTATATCAGCATTGAGCCATGAAGCAGATATAGGTCCAAAACCAGTTGTCCCTTCAACACACCAAGCTCCTTATCACCAAAGTTCCAAGACTTGAACGCTCTTCTCTCTCAACATAATTTCCTCCATCTTTATGTTCCATATTACATACAATCTCCTTTTCCATCAAAATGAGTAATAGCATAACTACCACCAGATCTACCGCTATTTCTAGAAACCATTGATGCACAATTTAAATAAATTGCCTTGCTCTAATACCAATATGTTGTGAAAAAATTGCACAAATGCCCAAAAACAATAAACAATATCTAGATTTACCAATTGAACATCACTCAATCTAAGAACAATTATTCTATTACTCCAAATTAATAGTAAATAATTATAAAGAAAAATAGAGACACATAATATTTATACTGGTTCCACTATCATCTAGATAGTGTACGTCAAGTCCAAAGGAGAGAGATTTTATTACACATGAGAGAGTTACAAGAGAGTACAAGATAAGAGTTTACACAAAAAAAAAACCCTAAATTAGGGTTAACAAGAAGAGATACTCTGTTAGGGATTACTGGCTGAATGCTAAGATGGGTTTACACTGAAGTCTACCCTCAATATATAGCCAGTGCAAATCCATTAGCATCATTGATTAAATTACTAAGATATGGTAAGATAATGGAGGAAATTTTCAATGGTAACAATTGGTACATACATAGAAAGTAATTCACTCATTTCTTTAATCTGCAAAGATGGAAATAAATAATCCCAAAGCAATGCATTTACTGAGAAAGAAATAATATGCATATCCTCCTGCATATATTTTATTCCACAATGTATGCATGTATTATTTTTCTTGCCATCTCATGCAAATGCAATCCAATAATATATGCATTTCTGTATTAAAAATAATGAACAAACATGATTACTTTCCTTGTTACCATAACTTTCCCCTCGATGCTCCGAACGACCTCCCGTCTCTTCCGTAGTGAAGATCACATAATCCTCTTCAAAATGACATATAATTTGAATCTTAGAATCTCAACACTCCACCTTGGTTTAAATTCTCTTTTCAATATAAAACTCTTAAAAATGAACTCCACCTTCAACAAAAATCTCTTAAAGAGATAGATACCAAAAATGAATACTTACCTAATGGGTTTCGGCAAGGCCACCCCCCATCACACCTTGCTAACAAGCTCAAACTATGTCCCCGGCCGCAAAAAAAATGTTGCAAATATCCATCATCAAAAGAAGATAGATACCAAAATAAGCTCAAAGGCACCAAAGCTAAAAATATCCTCTCAATCGCCAATCGAATCTCTCTTCTCCTATATAACTTATCTGCCAAACAACAAATTTCCCACGGAAATCAGCATAAGACCCTCATATCAGCCTTGAGCCATGAAGCAGATATAGGTTTCCAAATCCAGTTGTCGCTGCAACACACTAAACTCCTTATCATCAAAGTTCCACGACTGGAACGCTCTTCTCTCTTAACATAATCTCCTTCATCTCTATCTTCCCAATTGCACAAAATCTCTTTTTCCATCAAAATGAGTAATAGCATAATTACCACCGCATCTACCGCTCTTTCTAGAAACAATTGACACACAATTTAAACAAATCGCCTTGCTCTGATACCAATCTGTTGCGCAAAAATTGCACAAATGCTGAAAAAACATACATAAGATCTAGTTGTGCCAATTGAACATCACTCAATCTAACAATAATTATTCTATTATTCTGAATAAATAGTAAATAAATATAAAGCAGAAAGAAGACGCACGGTATTTATACTGGTTCCACTATCATCAAGATTGTGTACATCTAGTCTAAAGGGGAGATATTTTATTAAACATGAAAGAGTTACAAGAGATTACATGATAAGGATTTACATAACCAAAACCCTAAATTAGGGTTAACAAGAAGAGACGCTCTATTATGGGATCGCTGGCTGAATGCCAGGATGGGTTTAAAATAAAGCCTGCCCTCCAAGGATAGCCAGTGCAAATCCATGAGAGTCGTCGATTAAATTACCAAGGTATGGTAAGTAGATAATGGAGGCAATTTCCAATGGTAACAAATGGTGCAAACATAGTAAGTAATTCACCCATTCCTTTAATATGCAAAAAAGGAAATAAATAATCCAAAGCCAGTGCGTTTACTGGAAAAGAAATAATATGCATATCCTTTTGTGTATATTTTATTCCACAATGTGTGCATGTATTTGTTTCCTTGCCATCACATGCAAATGCAATCCAATAATATCTGCATTTCCATATTAAAAATAATGAACAAACATGGTTACTTTCCTTGTTACCATAACTTCCTCCTCGATGCTATGAACGACCTGTCGTCTCTTTCATAGTGAAGAACACATAATCCTCTTCAAAATGACATGCGATTTGAATCGTAGAATCTCAACACTACACGCCGATTCAAATTATCTTTTCAATATAAAACTCTTAAAAACGAACTCCACCTTCAACCAAAATCTCTTAACGAGGTAGATCCCAAAAATGAATACTTACCCAATGGGTTCCGGCAAGGGCACCCCCATCACACCTTGCTAACGAGCTCAAACTATGCCCAGGCGCCAAAAAAATGTTGCAAATATCCATCATCAAAAGAAGATAGATACCAAAATAATCTCAAAGCTACCAAAATCCTCCAAATAACCAATTGAATCTCTCACCTCCTACATACCTCATCTAACAAACAACAAATTTCCCATGGAAATCAACATAAGACTCTCATATCATCCTTGAGCCATGAAGCAGATATAGGTTCCCAAATCCAGTTGTCCCTTCAACACTCTAAGCTCTTTATCACCAAAGTTCCAAGATTGGAACGCTCTTCTATCTCAACATAATCTCCTCCGTCTTTATTTTCCATATTGCATAAAATCTCCTTTTCCATCAAAATGAGTAATAACATAATTACCACCAGATCTATCGCTCTTTCTAGAAACCATTGATGCACAATTTAAATAAATCGCCTTGCTCTGGTACCAATCTGTTGTGAAAAAATTGCACAAATGCCGAAAAAAAAATAAACAAGATCTAGTTTTGCCAATTGAACATCACCCAATTTAAGAAGAGACACTCTATTAGGGGATCACTGGCTGAATGCTAGGATGGGTTTACAATGAAGTCTAACCTTAATATGTAGCCAGTGCAAATACATGAGAGTCGTTGATTATATTACCAGGATATGGTAAGAAGATAATGGAGGCAAATTTCAATGGTAACAAATGGTGCAAACATAGCACTCATTCCTTTAACTAGCAAAGATGGAAATAAATAATCCCAAAGCAATGTGTTTATGAGAAAGAAATAATATGCATATCTTCTGCATATATTTTATTCCATAATGTGTGCATGTATTTGTTTCCTTGCCATCACATGCAAATGCAATCCAATAATATATGCATTTCCATATAAAAATAATGAACAAACATGGTTACTTTCCTTGCTACCATAACTTCCTCCTCGATGCTCTGAACGACCTCCCGTCTCTTTCATAGCGAAGAACACATAATCCTCTTCAAAATGACAAATGATTTGAATCCTAGAATCTCAACACTCCACCTCGATTCAATTTCTCTTTTCAATATAAAACTCTTAAAAATGAACTCCACCTTCAACCAAAATCTCTTAACGAGATAAATACCAAAATTAATACTTACCCAATGGGTTCCGGCAAGGGCACCCCCCATCACACCTTGCTAACGAGCTCAAACTATGTCCCCGCCCGCCAGCAAAATGTTGAAAATACCCAAAATCAAAAGAAGATAGATTCAAAAATAATCTCAAAGCTACCAAGGCCAAAAAATCCTCTTAGTCACCAATCGAATCTCTCTCCTTCCACGTACCTTATTTTCCAAACAACAAATTCCTCATGCAAATCAACATAAGACACTCACATCAGTCTTGAGCCATGAAGCAGATATAGGTTCCCAAATCCAGTTGTCACTACAACACACTAAACTCCTTATCACCAAAGTTCCAAAACTGGAACGCTCTTCTCTCTCAACATAAGTGCCTCCATCTTTACCTTCCATGTTTCACAAAATCTTATTTTCCATCAAAATGAGTAGTAGCATAATTACCAATGGATCTATCGCTCTTTCTAGAAACCATTGATGCACAATATAAACAAACCGCCTTGCTCTGATACCAACCTGTTCTGTAAAAATTGCACAAATGCAGAAAAACAATAAAAAAGATCTAGATTTTCTAATTGAACATCACTCAATCTAATAACAATTATTCTATTAATCCAAATAAATAGTAAATAACTATAAAGAAGAAAATAGACGCACAATATTTATGCTAGTTCCACTATCATCAAGATAGTGGAACCAGTATAAATATTGTGTGTCTATTTCAGAGATTTTAATACACATGACATAGTTATAAGAGATTACAATATAAGAGTTTACATAACGAAAACCTTAAATTAGGGTTAACAAAAAGAGACACTCTATTAGGGGATTGTTGGCTGAATGCTAGGATGGGTTTACAATGAAGTCTACCCTCAATATATAGCCAGTGCAAATCCATAAGAATCGTCGATTAAATTACCAAGATATGGTAAGAATATAATATAGGCAATTTCCAATGGTAACAAATGGTGCAAACATAGCAAGTAATTCACTCATTCCATTAATTAGCAAAGATGGAAATAAATAATCTCAATGCAATGCGTTTACTGAGAAAGAAAAAATATGCATATCATTTTACATATACTTTATTCCATAATGTGTGCATGTATTTATTTTCCTGCCATCTTATGCAAATGTAATCCTCTTCAAAATGATATATCCAAAAACCAGTTGTCCCTTCAACACACTAAGCTCTTTATCACCAAAGTTCCAAGACTGGAATGCTCTTCTCTCCAACTTAATCTCCTCCATCTTTATCTTCCCTATGCACAAAATTTCCTTTTCCATCAAAATGAGTAATAGCATAATTACCACCGAATCTACTTCTCTTTCTAAAAACCATTGATGCATAATTTAAACAAATCGCCTTGCTCTGATACCAATCTATTGTGCAAAACTTGCACAAATGCCAAAATAACAATAAACAAGATCTCGATTTTTCAATTAAACATCACTCAATCTAACAGCAATTATTCTATTACTCCAAATAAATAGTGAATAACTATAAAGAAGAAAGGAGACGCATAATATTTATATTGGTTCCACTATCATCAAGATAGTGTATGTTCAGTCCAAAGGAGAGAAATTTTATTAAACATGAGAGAGTTAAAAGAGATTACAAGAATAGGGTTTACATAACCAAAACCCTAAATTAGGGTTAAGAAGAGACGCTCTATTATGGGATCGTTGGCTGAATGCCAGGATGGGTTTAGAATGATGTCTGCCCTTAATATATAGCCAGCGCAAATCCCTGAAAGTCGTCGATTAAATTACCAAGATATGGTAAGAAGATAATAAAGGCAATTTCCAATGGTAACAAATGGTGCAAACATAGCAAGTAATTCACTCATTCCATTAATTAGCAAAGATGGAAATAAATGAACTCAATGCAATGTGTTTACTAAGAAAGAAATAATATGCATATCCTTTTGCATAAATTTTATTCCATAATGTGTGCATGTATTTATTTTCTTGCCATCTCATGCAAATGTAATCCAATAATATATACATTTCTGTATTAAAAATAATGAACAAACATGATTACTTTTCTTATTACCATAGCTTCCTCCTCGATGCTCCGAACAACCACTCGTCTCTTTTACAGTGAAAAACACATAATCCTCTTCAAAATGACATATAATTTGAACTGAAGAATCTTGACACTACACCTCAATTCAAATTCTCTTTTCAAAATAAAACTCTTAAAAACAAACTCCACCTTCAACCAAAATCTCTTAATGAGATAGATACCAAAAATGAATACTTACCCAATAGGTTTCAGCAAGGCTACCCCCGTCACACCTTGCTAACGAGCTCATACTATGTCCGCTCACCAACAAATTGTTGCGAATATCCAAAATCAAAAGAAGATAGATATCAAAATAATCTCAAAGCCACCCAGGCAAACAAATATTCTCAATCACCATACAAATATCTCTCTTTCCACATACCTTATCTGCCAAGCAAGAAATTTCCTATGGAAATCAACATAAGACTCTCACATCATCCTTGAGCCATGAAGCAGATATAGGTTCCCAAATCAAGTTGTCCCTTCAACACACTAAACTCTTTGTCACCAAAATTCCAAGATGGAACGCTCTTTTATCTCAACGTAATATCCTCCATCTTTATCTTCCATATTGCACAAAATCTCCATTCCATCAAAATGAGTAATAGCATAATTACCACCGGATCAAGCGTTCTTTTTAGAAACCATTGATGCACAATTTAAACAAATCGCCTTGCTCTAATACCTTTCTGTTGTGCAAAAGTTGCACAAATGCCAAAAAAACAACAAACAAGATCTCGATTTTCCAATTGAACATCACTCAATCAAATTGCAATTATTCTATTACTCCAAATAAATAGTAACTAACTATAAAGAAGAAAAGAGATGCATAATATTTATATTGGTTCCACTATCATCAAGATAGTGTACGTCCAGTCTAAAGGAGAGAGATTTTATTACACATGAGAGAGTTACAAGAGATTACAAGATAAAAGTTTACATAACCAAAACCCCAAATTAAGGTTAACAAGAAGAGACACTTTATTAGGAGATCGCTGGCCGAATGCCAAGATGGGTTTACAATGATGTCCACCCTCAATGTATAGGCAGTGCAAATCCATGAGAGTCGTCGATTAAATTACCAAGGTATAATAAGAAGATAATGGAGTCAATTTCCAATGGTACCAAATGGTGCAAACATAGCAAGTAGTTCACTCATTCCTTTAATTAGCAAAGATGGAAATAAATAATCCCAAAGCAATGCGTTTACCGAGAAAGAAATAATATGCATATCCTTTTGCATATATTTTATTCCACAATGCATACATGGATTTATTTCCTTGCCACCTCATGCAAATGCAATCCAATAATATATGCATTTCCCCATTAAAAATAATGAACAAACATGATTACTTTCTGTGAGCACCTGTTTCTTCCACTCTCAGAAATCGACACTAATACATCCTCGGTATTCACGTGCTGTAAATCAAAGTGCCGGAGAAGTGGATTCTCAAGGGTAAGAAAGAAAAATAAAGACAGAACAGAATCTCACATAAGTTATTTTAATAAAAACTTTATAGCGGAAATTAAAATACATTTATCAAAGTTAAAAACATGGACAGTTATAAATCTCTGTCCTTACAAATGCGGAATACTATAGTACAAGAGTGTAGTGGAAATAGACAAACATCTTCAGTAAAAACTTATGACTCCATGCTTTGAGCTCCCTCTAGATTTCTTTTAAACTAAACCTGACTAGTAGGCTGGCCGAGAAAATTAGGGCACCTAGAGTTTAAGGAAGGGGAAAAGTAAACTCCGGGTTAGTCGTGGTACTGGTGTGAGAACTTAAAATACACGTTTTGAAAACAAAAAGGTATCTCATAAGACAAAGCCGCACATAAACACGAAACGGGTTTTTACCTTATGATAACCAAATCATTATTACGTAAAATAACTTGATATTATTTTTAATGACATATCTTTGAAAACATTTGCAAGTAAATTTATTAATCTTAGATGAAATTGTTACCATTATTAAATTCTAGCATATTTGGCTCTACAAACAAAATGGTAGGCACTTATTGGATAATGGATTTCCATACAAATGACCAGGTGAAGGGACTACCTTCCCACAGTACATCTCTAGAGGAATGTAAAATGTACTGAGGTCAACAGAATTTCTGCACCTCTACCAACACAAGACCGACCTATCTATCTCACTAGATAGTACCGAATATGTCATCACCTTGGTCGTTACCAACCTATCCGAGCGCGTGATTACCATACACCACATTAATTTACATCTCGTACGTCATAGCGGAAAGAAATATCTCTAGAAGGGGATTATCATACCCCCAATGGTTGTGAACCACATAGCCTTGCCGCATCTACCATGTTTCGGTCATTTCCGAGTGTGAGGCTTGAGGTAACGATTTCACTTCCACATTCCACTTTTAATGCCACAATGCCATTCCATCAATCACTATTGACTTCCACAAACATACAACCTCCAAGCTCATACGTCTCAGAGAATGGTGTTAAGCTAAGAGAAGTTGCCTTCTTTGCCACCAAACAGATGCATGTTTATAAAAGTCAACGATGAAATCTCAAGAATGCAGTTTCAGACATTTGTCTATACAAGTTCATTTTGGGAATGAACGAAATCGAAGGCACCTTCCTACCACATCCTATTGGGAATTAACCCTAGGATTAGTAGCGAGAAGTCCTTGCAACCCAAAGAGTTTCAAAAATGAAGGGACCTCTACTGCTTTAGTATTTGGGGGCTAACCAGAATTATCAACAAGCAGTCCTTTCACCTCGAAAATCTTTGGTCTTCATCCTTCATTAGCTCTATTAGGTCTTTATTTTTCGAACGCATATATTGGTTCGAAGTGGTTTTCAAATAGGAATTACCCCAGATCTGACCCTGGTTCCTTCGAACCAATCATCGATAAAAAGAGGTTTTATGAATAGGGAATCATTCTTTAATTGATTAAGTTCTTTTTATCTAAATCTCTTTTAGAGATATATATTTCTAAAACATTCTTTTCGATATATATGGAATCTTTAAAACTCGCTTATCAAAACCTTTGGTTACTTAAAAACATTTTTATACTTGGAATAATTTAAAATCATTTCATTTTACACTTAAAAAAAATTCCCAAAATCATTTCATTTAAATCTTAACAAAGGTTTCTTAATTCAAAACTCCTAATTTTTATTGAGTTAAAACCATGTTATCTAGGATGTTAATCCCAAAATCAGTAAATATTAAGTGAGCAGAATCTGGAATAATGGTGAAATAATGGTGAAATATTAATTCTACTCAATATCAATTCTCATATTCAACAAATACTATGGGTGGAATAATGGTGAAATCACCTTTTAAATTCCATGAATAGTATGAGTTTCCTCTTCGGCCTTTAACACCAAGTACAAGAAGATCATCTCCATAAAATCCAAATTGTTTAAATCTGGAAAATATTTTTCTTTATTCTTTTTGAAATTTCGATCCGAGTAGATCAAATTCACTATCCCCTCCATCGGGCCAGTTCGGATAGCCTGGAAGAGCAGGAAACTGGTTTTTCAAACCCAAGCTTAGACACTATCTCTCTAACACCCATAAGGCGATCAAGTTATTTGATCGTCTCTAAATCATTAAAACATTTTAATCATTTCATAAATCCATCAAATTATCTTTAAAATGCTTTATTAATCATTTAAAATCATTTATAAAATAATTGGAAAATAATTGTTAAGTTTAAAACTATATTTCAAAGTTATAGAAAAGTGCTGCAAAAAAGTGCTGCGGAATGTGCTTTTTAAACTATATTGGTCAAAAACGACTTTTTATTATTTTAAAATTAATTTTTATTACTCAAATCACTTTTAAAACATTTTAAAAGATTAATAGGATTTGTTCCACATTTTTAACCAATTTTAAAACATCATTTTCTATGAAATCCAGTTTTGGATTCCGAACTACAAAACCACGATTTTTCAAAAAGCTTGTTTTGATCATATCTCAAAATCTACTTGTCGAAATCTAATTTTTCTTTCTTCGTTGGAGAAATATGGATATAATAATTTGGAAAATTCTTATCTCAAAGAATTTCGAGCTATATTCCATTCTTTACACTCGTTTGACTTTTATGGCGTGAAATCGCAAACTACCGTTACGCGACGTGCCTATTTTTGACTAAATTTCCCATTTCTTTTCAAACTTCACCAAAACACTTATGAATGTTTATAAATCATTTCAAACATATTTTAAACCATTTTTAAAGAGGTTTAACATTCCATATAAACCAATTCATTAAATCAAGGAAAGTGATTTCCTTTGTGCTTATCGACGTGCATTTCTGTGACTTGCATATATATTCAACATTCATACTTAAACAACCAAACTTGATGATCAAAGCATAATAAACATCTATTGCAAACATCATATCATCATTCAACAGATGATATAATAGTTTAGGAGTTCTCACATTGATTTCCTATCGGAAAAAGGCTATAGCTTCACTAACTCGCGATCCGAGCTCACAAACACCAACACCTTACCTCCTAGTGTACTCGACAGTTCCATTCCAAAAGTGGTGCTCGGCTAAGCATGGGAAATGAGGTGTAGGACTTTGGATTATTATTGAATTAACCCAAAACTAAACCTAAAAATAGGTCATTTTACTCGGGTTTTTGGACATTCTACTCTATGAATTTGGAAATGTGGTCAACATGAAAGTTTTAGGGAATTCTTTCCTCTACCATAAAAAAATCATCTAATTTAGATTAGTTATGAGGAAGTTATGGCCAAGAGAAGAAGTGGTATTCTCGGATTCGTAAAAACGAAGCCCGAAAATGCAGTGTAAAAAAGTGGTATTTGACATATAAACAACATTGCATTGATGCATTTATGTGTTATATGAATGCATACATACGTTCATGTGCATGTTAGTGGATGCATTTATGTGTTATATATGTATACATGACATATAAACAACGTTGCATTGATTCTGAACAACTTTCGTTTGATAAACCGTTGCCAATCGGAGAACCGATTCCCAATCACATTCACTTCTTAGTTAATGTACACATTTTTGTAAACAAACTTTGAAAAACATTTACTTATCATTTTAGATGAATTAAAATGGTCATATGTGAACTAGAAAATCATGTAAATTAATATTAACAATTATTTATAAAAATCGCGATTATATCGATTAAGCGATATCGATTTTTCCTTATATTTTCAAATCAAATATATATCTTTCTGAAATTATTAAAAATAATTTGTTATCACTTTATAACAATTTAAAATGAATTATCATCATTTAAAATAATTATTTGAATAATTAAAATAATAATTAAATCATTAAAACTCAATTTAAATTCATAAATCAATAATACCATGCCATTATTGGTGATGACATAAATACATTTAATTTCCAAAATAAAATATTTAATTTTATTTCATATTCATGTTCATTATAAAATAAGTGTATGTATCCAACTCCGTGCGCGACGTTTTACGATTATAAAGCTGGTTATCGATAAAATAGTTTTCGGTCATTTTACCGATTTAAATTTCGAGGAAAATACTTTTGTAAATATCTATTCAAAATAAGATCACTATTACTTATTATCACTCAAAACAATATTATTCGTATTATCAACCTTTTATTTTAATAAATTTCAAAATAAATATGATTTATCAAAGCGATAAACTTGCGGGTCGTTACAGACTTCCCCTTTTAAAAGAATTTCATTCTCGAAATTACCTAAAACAAAAACCCAAAGGTTTTGCCCAAATATTTATTTTTAAACTTACACACCTACGATGAATATAGATCACTTGTACGTAATATCTATTCAAAATAAGATTACTATTACATATTATCACTCAAAACAATATTATTCGTATTATCAACCTTTTATTTTAATAAATTTCAAAATAAATATAATTTATCAAAGTGATAAATTTGCAGGTTGTTACATTTTCCTTGATACCATAACTTCGTTCTCGATGCTCCGAACGGCTTCCCGTCTCTTTCATAATGAAGAACACATAATCCTCTTCAAAATGACATATAACCTGAATCGTAGAATCTCAAAAGTCCATACATTTAAACTAACTAGATTTCTTAAATTTAAATTATTTAAATAAATTATTATGTCCATGGATTTAAACTAATTAAGTGTCATAAATTAAAACTATTTAAATAAAATCAATTAGCTAATATTCGCTAATTTGTTTAACAAATCCTAAAAATAACCATTTTAACATGAATACCACATTTATATTGATAAAAATGGCAAAAATAATAATCCATGATCCGAGTAAAAATATATTAATAACACAACAAAAATTATATGCATAATTTTACAATTTATTTATCACAATAAATTATCTAATAAATAAGTAATAGTAAGTAGAGGAATTTTCCACATCATTAATTCTAGAAGTTTTCTTCCCATCTTTATTTCTAACATATTTTTTTCAAATGTTATAAGTAATAATTTTAACGATGATTCGTGATATTTTATTAGTTCATTCAATGGGTTTGAAGTTAAAATACCTACATTTTTTATGTTATCTATGTTCATTACAAAGTTCTCATTTGTGTCATCATACTATTTTCATCTAAGTCTAAATATTTAAATTAATTAAATAATTAAATTTATATTAGAATAAATCCAAGGAACTATAATTCTTTAATTAGCTTGATAAAGATATTGAACTTTTTACATAATAGAATAGATTATGTTACTGATGGAGAAATTTTAATTTAATTTGAGTGGGTTACCTTTTATTTGAATGGTTAAATAAGTAGAGATATGTATATGAAAGGACGAAAATTTTATGAAAGATAAATAATATACCATATAAAAAAAATTTATGGAGTGTGTGATACATGATGTTATGAGAGAAAAGAGAAAATGAGGGAATTGAAATCCAAGAGTCATAATTTACAATTCACTATATTTATATATTGACTAACACTAAAATGAAAGAATTTTAAAGGCTCTCATAATTCTAGCCTTTTTTTCTCCTCTCTCCCTAATTCTCTCATGATATCTTATTTTAAAATATCTTTATATAGTTTATTATTTTAAATTAGTCACGCTGTTTTATTTATTCATAATAACTATTTTACATTTGAATATGGACAATCTTATTCCACAATAGCGAAATAATATAAAAAAATTATAAAAAGCATAACCGTGAAATAATTTAACAAAATTCAAACAAAAATAGTTAAAATGTGTATTACTAAGAAATTTAAGTATTAGTTGAAAGTATTATGATTGAAACAAAGATAGCGCAAAGATGTAATATAGAAGAAAAACCTTTTTAAGAAGGCATATGTTTCTTTGTCATCAAATCTCTATTTAATATCATCATATACTTATTAAAATTTTGTTACTCTATTATTCTTCCACGTCTATATCATGAAAAATAAAGTATTAGGTGAGAGTTTGATAACAAAGAATGCTATTTGTTGATAGATTATATGATAATGAAGGTCTTAAAGAGGGAATGTATTTTTTCTAGAATTCCAAGTTCATTTCTGATTTAAAAGAAACACAAATATGAGAACTTTTTCTAGTTTCCTTTCCACCATTAACATTACATTTTGTTAAGTCGTGATTTGAATTAAATAAATGAAACAACAATATGCAAGTACTAATTCATTGGAAGCAAGGTTTACACACAAAATTTAAATAATATTTGGTAACATAAGTGAAAACCAATGTCTAATTAAATGAATATTAATCTTGTTATCGCATAAAATCAAACCAACCGTATAAATACAAAAATATACTAATGAATGAGTTAACTTAGTAAGGATACTTTGGATGCTAAATGCTCAAAGTCTAGATCACATAATTTTTTTGTAAGTACTATGCAATTGTAATAGACAATGTACCTCGGCATCACATTCATAATTCACAAAGCTTTGATTCTTTCTCCTTTTAGATTGATACTTAATACTAGAAATCTAATCATCCTTCAAATAAAGTGGAAATGATGAAAAAAGTACACGAAAAACATACAAATGAAATTGCATATAATTTAGGAATTTCAAGTTAACTTCCGATAAAAATGCAGTAGACATATAGCTACATTAACAAAAATTTACAATTTCCTTGCCATTAATAACATAAAATACTTTATAGTATTAAATTAAAACTAATATAAATGTCACATCGATTTGGAATTACTAATCGGTTTGGAAGTTGAATCTGCACACCAAAATCTAAATAAATAAAAAAATGGTTTGTGGTATTAGTAAAAATTATTATGTAATATATGAATATTAATTTCACTATTCAACATAATCATACCAAGCATAAAAGTACCAACACGTACTAATAATGAGTTAATTTAGAAAGGATATTTTAGATGCTAAATGCCCAAAGTCTAGAGCACATAATTATTTTGCAAGTATGATACAGTTGTATTAGACAATTTCTCTCAGTATCATATTCATAATTCACAAAGCTTCAATTCTCTCTCTTTTTGGATTACTGACACTTAATACCATGACATCAATCATTCTTCAAATTAAAAGGAAACGATGAAGAAAGTACATGAAAAACATACAAATGAAATTACACTAATTTAGGAATTTCATCAATTTGAAATTTCAAGTTAATTTCCAATAAAAATGCAGTAGACATATAGCTACATCAAGAAAAACTTACCATTTCCTTACCATTAATAACATAAAATCCTATATAGTATTGAATTAAAACTAGCATAAATGTCACATTGATTTGAAATTACAAATCAATTTGAAAGCTAAATCTACACGACATAATCAAAATAAATAAAGAAATGGTTTGTGGTGTTAGTGAAAACTATTGTGTAGTACATGAATATTAATCTCACTGTTATACATAATCATACCAAGCATAAAGAATGTTGTTATTCACCCCAAAAAAAGCACTTAAAATTATCCAATTTTATTTTTAAATATTTACAACATAACAGTCTTAAAATTACCCAACCATCTCTTAATCTTCATTTCTATTTACTAATTCTCATTAAAAGTAAAACTTAACCCTTTCAACTTCGTTACCATTAGGGAGAAATAAATTAAAAATTTTAAAATTTAATTGCAAACTATGGATGATCAGGGGAAAGATATAGATGGAAAGACATTATTTGATGTATATTTAATTCATAATTCATTTTTTAATATATTAGATTAACTTAATCACTTAAGCATTTTGAAAAGTCAAAGCAATTAGGCGCAAGGATTGTGACGCACCACCTTGAGATAATTTCTTTGAATCTTTTGAAGTCGCTATTATTGATGAGTTTGAGTGATTTAGGATGTGGGAGAAGCCGTGAGTTTGTGTTGCCGATTGATTTTTTAGCTTGGCTGTTGAATAAGGGTAAAAGTTAGTGTGGCTGGGTAATATCAAGACGTGGGAAATAATCAGTACCAAATGTGGGCTGAATAGCAACACTCAAGCAGAAAAGTACCAAAACATACTAATAAATGAGTTAATTTAGCAAGGACACTTTGGATGCTAAATGCTCAAAACATAGTTATTTTCTAAGTAATATACAATTGCACTAGACAGTGTACCTCGGTATCACATTCATAATTCACAAAGCTTTAATTCTATCTCCTTTTGGATTACTACTTAACACCGGGAAATTAATCATTCTGCAAACTAAATGAAATGATGAAGAAAGTACATGGAAAACATACAAATGAAATTGTACATAATTAGGAATTTCATCAATCTGAAATTTCAAGTTAACATCTAATAAAAATGCAGTAGACGTATAGCTACATTAAGAAAATTTTACAATTTTCTTGCCATTAGTAACATAAAATCCTTTATAGTATTAAATTAAAACTAACATAAATGTCACATTGATTTAGAATTACTAATCGGTTTGAAAACTGAATCTGCACACCAAAATCAAAATATATAGATAAAGAGTTTGTGGTATTAGAAAAACCAATTGTGCAGTACATGAATATTAATCTCACTTTTCTACATAATCATACCAAACATAAAAGTACTAACACATACTGATAAATGAGTTGATTTATGAAGAATATTTGCATACCAATTTGATGCCCAATACTTATATAATTTCCTTTTTCTTTCTGGATAAATGATGTCAAATACTTGAAAATTGCTAATACGTACAACAACGCAGTAGAAACGACAAAGAATTAAATGAAAACTTATAAGAGAAATTACCTTATAACATTGGAGTTTCATCTTTTGATCCATACTCCACTTTCTAAGAAATTTTGTAAGGCATCTTCGAAGCCACATATTAAAATAATTGCAAAGGAAAATGCTAATTGCATACCTAGTAGTGCTTTTGAATTTTCATAGCTAGACTTCCAATCTCATGATTTATCTCATCTTCATATGAGTTTTACAACAACAGCACCAAAAAACAAAAGAGGTTTCATTATTACTTAGTTAGACTGATAGGAGAATAGGTGTAATAACGCACCCTTTCGATTCTCAGAAGTCTTACATCCAAGGTATTCACGTGCCGAACATCCAAGTGCCGAAAAAACATATTGGGTGAAAGAGAAAAAAAAGACAAAACGTAATCTCACATCTTGACGAGTAATATATAATACACAATATATCTTTACAAAGAGAAAATAACTTTAATATACATACTATCATCGGAGCAAGCTAACCTATCATCAGCTCGGACAGTTATAACAACATGTCCTTATAATTGTTGATAAATGCAAACAAGAACAACGTAGCGGAAGATAAAATACGGTAATACATCATGGAGGATCCAGCTCGCCTTCTGATGCTCCAAATTTTCCATCTAAATTTGGAAAATATGCTCGGGCTGACTCGATCATTAAGAAAATAACCCCCGATTAAGTCTAGTAAACCAGCGTGAGAAACACTATCAAATAAATTTTTAATATTATAAAAACCTTCAAAATAAAGGTATCTCGTAAGACTACACCGCACATAAACATGGATAGGTTTTTACCTTATGATAACCAAAAAAATTTAATTAGAAAATCCAGTGATATTATAATAATGTCTAGGGGTGGAAAATAAATATATAAAATAGCTTAAATGCTTGCATCTCACATTCCAGTAGTTAGGCATAACTAAGTCCGTAGAGGCACATATTGGAGATTGGGTTCCATATGACAAGGCAAGGGACTACCTTCCGTACAATACACCACTAAATAAAATGCACCCGTGGTCGAACCTATCAACCCCTGAGAACATAGAGCCTATCTGCCCCTTTAAAATGACAAACCGGATTACATCATCCCTCGGGAACTGGGCGGGCAAACATTGTCCCACAGTCGCCCTACACGCAAACCAAAATCTATAAAATCGATTCTAGATCGAGGAATGATGCTCCTAATGGTAGATCACCACATAGCTTTATGATCATCTTCTGTTTTGGCTATTACCGGGTTGTGAGGCTTGTGAGGTTACGTATTTACATTATTCTCCAAGCAATTCCCACTTAGAATGCTAACACTGCCTTCCAAGAAATAACGCGATGCTTGCATTCATCCATACAAGTTGTTCGGGATATGAACAAACCAAAGGCACTACTTCTACTACATCTATTTTGGAATCACCCAAAGGATTAGTAGCAAGTAGCCCTTTCACTTCAAAGAACAGCGGCTTCGATTCCATTATCTCGAATCAGTCTTGAATCCTCTTCTAAAGCATCGAACATGCATATGGTTTTGAAGAGGTTATGGTTTCAAGTCATTTCATATAAGTACACTCCCCCTCTTACCGGTCACTCCAAGACTAATTAATAGTTTCAGTAAACTCAACTCTGGTACTTTTGAAAATAATTAAACAATTCATAAGAGCGGAGATCACCTCTTAATCATTAAAGCAGATGGATTTCCATATCATTTGTCCTAGGAGAACAAAACAAGATTTATACGCATAGTACAACATCATCAAAGATGACTATGCTACATAACTCTCTTGTTTTTCCTAGATATTTCCTGAAATGACCCTCCTATTTCTACCCTAATTTCATAAGGATTTTTTTTTCCATCAAAGGGAATTTAAATCACGTAGAAATCAAAATGCCATACAAGCTATTGACGTAGCCACTTATTTCTTTTCTAAATAGGAAAATTAGGCAAAATCAGCAGTTCAGAAGTCTAAATTCTTATGACAGACGTCTAAACTTAATTACAGACGTCTATCTAATTATGACAGACGGCTCAGAGATCAAAAATTGAAACAGAGAGAAAAAGACATTTTGAACAGAATTCAGACAGCTAATTATTTTGTGACAGACGTCTACATTTAACCTTAGACGTCTAAATTATTTAGACTGTCGTCTAAATTTAATCTCAGACGTCTAAATTATTAAGACTGACGTCTAAATTCGATTTCTATGTACATGCATATGCACATTCAATTTATATGTGTCTGGATGTCCACCTACATTCATTTACACTTTCAAGTTCGATTTAAACTTCCTTAGAACTATCAGAGATGATATATAGATTGATCATTTATTACAATTATATTTTCCAGGGTCATTTTCTTTTTCCAATAAACCAAAATATATATCCAGGATCAAAACAATTAACCAATATAAATATATCAGTACTTTCACAAAGATAAGCACATACATGTGAGGATGTATATGCCTCTCTTGTTTAAATCAGAGTTCTGGAAAATAAGAGGAGATTGGATTGATTGGATTTAATCAATCCACACATAGTACAGTGTTATATGCAATAAAAATTCCATTCATGTTTGATTTTCTTCTTATAAAATCTGTCTGGAATTTAAAATGCATATGGTTAAAAACTGAATAAAAATTCAGATTCCTATTACAGATACAAAGGAAAAGGTGTGTTAATATTTGCACAAAACATGTTTATGTGCATATATAACTGCAACTATTTGGATATGGCTTTCAATTCCCTTATTACAGATCCTTCCTTTATTTAAAAATAAGACATGAAACATTTGTATGAAACAAGATAGATTATGGGAACCTTGCAGTCATATAAAAACATTCAACCTATGCCTATTATCTTTTGTATACACTTACCATGTTTGAAAGATAAGACCATTTAATTTTTCTGAGAATCAACTCTCCAGATTTCCCAAAACTTAAATCCTTTCTAAGACTCAAAATTGACTAATACATTTATAAAATGTAATCATTCAGTTTTCAACATGGTGCTCTTACTAAATCCACTTACAATATTTTGATTAACTTCTTTAATATCAGATATTTACTAGATTCATAAATTCCAGATACAAGTCAATCTCTTAATAAAATACTTAACAAAATATCCATCCCATATCCAACACTTAATACAAGTAACAATTTAAATCATTAATACATGCGGATTTTATCATTTAGGCTCTTATCTAACTAAGTTTAGCATGCTATAATCTTCTTCTCAAAGCCTTGCTCCTACTCCTACTTAGTTGCTGCAATCCCTGAAAAAGCATTTGAAGCTGCCTCATTTTAAATGAGACACCCCAGATGCCATTAGCACACTAGGGTCAGACACATGTCTGGTATGAGAAAATTCACCAAAGCAATTAGTTAATCAGGTTAAAATCAAATTAAATACATATACATAAAGTTCTACCCTTTAGAATCAGGTTATACTTGTGTGCATGCTCTGTGTCATTGTGCATGTGCACACTTTAATTTTCCTTTCTAGAGACTACGTATATCAATATGGCACATACATTCAAGCATACAATTCAGTCATAATCAAACAATCATTCATACCAAACAGGAAAATAACCAATATGAGTTAAATCATTTATTCAATCCTCATATTTCAATTCTGGGAAAAACTCTAGTTTTCTCATCATCTCAAATATTATTCCCTTGGTATATTTATCTATCCTGGTCTCACCTGCAATATTTATGAATCAATGGACACACTTTAATGAACTAATTCACTCCATTACACAAAGATCTCAGGACTTAAACAAGCCATGTGTCAACTTGTGCTACTCAAGAACACAAGTCATTCCTGCAGTGTTCTTGACCCCAATTTCCTAATCAGGTTTAAGTTAATAATAACTCTTTTGATTTTTCATGACTAAACCATTCAGTGATCCATTTCACTAACTAAAACATCCATATCATGGCATCTCATATTATTCAAAACCATACGGAGACAAGCAAGCAAACAACCATTGGTGACTAAATAAATAAGGTTCTGTATATATATATGTATACATTCTGGTATTTTAAAAAGGGTTTAGGCAACTAACATTGGCTTATGGCTTTTGAGAGAGAGTTTTTCTTTTTTTGCAAACATTTGTGCTTGAGTGAAACTCAGAATGACCTGGTTTCACTGAATCACAAAATTTTGTTTGCTATGCATATGAACATATATATATATATTTGCATTGAATCAGGAGCATCAGCACATAGGCAACCCTATTGCACCCCTAATTCCTTTTTGTCTCAAGCCTCAGCACTTATACATGAGTATATTGCAGCTCAACATTATTTACCTCTTTCTGGGTTGAGCCAAAACCAATACTACTTGCCTATTTTCAACATTTTATTTTCTGGGTATTTGTTTATGTTCCTAAACATTAACATATCATAGATCTGGATTTATAAAACATATATGTATACTAACAACACATAAAGCTTTCTTATAATAAAACAAGTGATCAACCAAAGAGAATCAAAACATTTTCAGTTTTAAAATCACAGATAAGCATTCTCATATGAAAGTATATTTTTAAGAAAATTACTTATAACTGGCTGCCTACATTAGGACTTATTGCCTTAGATTTTGAGTGAGTTTTCTCACCTAGCTCTCTTCTTTGCTTCCTTAATTAATTGATGAACTTCTGCCTTTAGCCTCAAGCTCTCTTCCTTCCTTTGCCTTATGATTTCTATGGTGTTGTTTCTTTTTTTTTTCAAAGTTCTTTTCTGAGAAGGAGAGGAGGCTGCTGCATATACATGTATATATACAGGGTCTTCCTTAGGGTTTTGGGTATTGGCTAAAGCCATTTTTGCCCACCAGAAAAAAAATCATGTTATCTGCATTTTATTTAAACCCAAAGTTCTACCCTTCCCGGCTTAATTTAGGTGAAGAGAAAAGTGGTTACATTCTTTTCAGATTTTTGCTTTTCAGAAAATACTTTTTCCTTTGTCTACAATCATGCCAAAAATGTGACTTGATTTTATTATTTATCAAATACTCTTCCTAATTTTGCATATAGCAAACATTTCCCTGTTTTGTCTTATTTTTCCTATTTTTAGCTTTCATGTAAATGGTATGTACCTTCTTTATTTATTTACAAGAGGACTACTCCTTTTTATATCTTCAGTTTTTCTTCCTTTCTTCCTATATACTAAAATATGTCTGTATATTTTATCTTACTAATTTGAACTCTAGTATTTTATTAACACATATATATATTTATATAAGTCTTACTGAAATAATTAGTACACCTATATATATATTTATACATCATACTGTATTGACACACACATGCACATGTACACTCAAAAATATTCAGTAGCATCCATATATGTATATTTACTTATGCATTCAGTTTTTTTTAAAGGATTTAATCTATATATACATATATATATTTCCATACATATCAATATGTATTTATTCTTAGAGTTCAGGGATTTTAGCTTTTGTTCATGTGCATTTCCTGTGCACACATGTACACACATACTGTTACACTATCAAGCTATATCACTCCCCTTTCAAAATTAATTCAAAAATTATTTTGAACTCATTTATATTTTTCAGAATAGATTCCTAAAATCTTGGGTCATTACATACACCCCACCTTTTAGAAATTGTGTCCCACAATTTTCCTAAGCTTAAAATAAATTTTAAACTTAATTCAGAGAACAAATACATTCTCAACCAAATAAATTTTTAGTTCTATGATAACTAAAAACATATGCATCTAACAAAAGAAAACAATCAAAAATCAGAATTACCTTTAACCTGAAAATAGCTTAGGATAATTTATCCTAACTTTATCTTCTAATTCTCATGTGCAATCACTAGGATCAAGACTCCACTGTACCTTCACAAGTTTCAGAGATTTATTTCTCAACTTCTTTACATCTTTTGCCAAAATTCCCACTAGATCCTTTTCATAAATCAAATTAGGATTTATCTGCACTTGGGTTGGGGTCTCAAGAATTTCTGCCTTGTCATGGACCCACCTTCTCAATTGTGATACATGAAAAACATCATGTATACCTTGCATGTTTTCTGCTAATTCCAACTTATATGCCAAGGGACCAATTCTTTCCAGAATTTTGTATGGTCCAATATATCTTGGGGTTAATTTGCCTTGTTTTCCAAACCTCAGCACATTTTTCATAGGTGAGATTTTGATGAAAACAAAATTTCCCACTTCATATTCTACCTGCCTTCTTCTCATGTCTGCAAATTTCTTTTGCCTATCTTGAGCTGCTGCCATTCTTCTTCTTATCAACTCAATTTTCTCCTTAGTTTCTTGTATGTACTCAGGTCCTAAAATAGACCTTTCTCCTGCTTCTACCCAACAAACAGGTGACAAACAGGGTTTACCATATAAGGCTTCAAATGGAGCCATTCCTATGGTGCTTTGGTAGCTGTTGTTGTATGTAAATTCAACTAGATGAAGATAATCTTCCCAGTTGCCTCCAAAATCTAGTATACATGCCCTCAACATGTCCTCCAAAACTTTGTTTACTACCTCAGTCTGCCCATCTGATTGAGGATGGTAGGCAGTACTTAAACATAGTTCACTTCCCATTGCTTCTTGAAAGCTTCTCCAGAATTTTGAAGTGAAGATGGTATTCCTATCACTCACAATGGTTTTGGGAATGCCATGTAACTTTACCACTTCCTTTATAAAAATTTGAACTAATTTTGGTGCTGTTCTTTCTGACTTGACTGGGATGAAGTGTGTTACCTTGGTTAGCCTATCAACTATCACCCATATACTTGTATTACCTCTCTTAGATCTGGGCAGTCCATCTATGAAGTCCATAGATATGTCTTCCCACTTCCACTGTGGTACACTAAGAGACTGCATCAACCCTGATGGTCTTTGGGTTTCAGCCTTGACTTGTTGGCAAGTCATACATTTGGCAATGTATTTAGCTACATCAAATTTCATCCCCTTCCACCAGAAGTCTCTTTTCAAATTTTGGTACATTTTTGTGTTGCCTGGGTGTATGGAGTATTTACTTCTGTGATATTCATTCAATATCTCTTTCTTCAATTCTGTGTCCTCTGGTACACACATCCTATTTTGGTATCTCATATAACCATTTTTATCAATATGGTGATTCATCACTTCCTCCCCTCTTGAGAGGAGCACTTTCTTCTCTAACAAGTTGGCATCCTGTTCTTGCATCTTTCCTACCTTTAGAATTAAATCTGGTTGGAGTGTCATTAAGCTTAACTTCCCTTTATCTTCTTGTGCACCATGCATCTGCTCATCCATGTGCACACATCCATTCTCCCCAATTTCTAACTCAGTTAGCAAAGACAAGCCCTTAAATTCTTCTATCATCATCATAGCCAATTTAGCATGTTGTCTACTTAGAGCATCTGCAACTTTGTTTGCTTTGCCTGGTGTATAGAGTATGTCAAAGTCATAGGCAGCTAAGAACTCCACCCATCTATGTTGCCTCATGTTCAAATCTTTTTGTGAAAATAAATATTTCAGAGACTTGTGGTCAGTGTACAGTTCAAACTTTGTGCCTAACAAATAATGTCTCCAAAGTTTTAAAGCATAGATCACAGGTGCTAATTCGAGATCATGTGTGGCATACCTTACTTCATGGGGTTTAAGTTGTCTGGATGCATATGCAATGACTTGGCCTTGTTGCATCAACACTGCACCCAAGCCAAATCCACTAGCATCAGTGTATACCACTAGTTCTTCATTTCCATATGGTACCTTTAAAATTGGAGCATTCACCAATGCCTCCTTCAACTGTTCAAAAGACTTCTCACATTTTTCTGACCAAACAAAAGCTTGGTTCTTCCTGGTTAGGTTAGTGAGTGGTGTAGAGATTTTTGAAAAATCTTTTATAAACCTCCTATAATACCCTGCCATCCCCATAAATGACCTCACTTCACTCACAGTGCTTGGCCTCTTCCATGCTTGAATAGCTACTACTTTATTGGGGTTCACAGAAATTCCTTGAGCAGATATAACATGGCCAAGGAAATGTACTTCCTCTTTCCAAAATACACATTTTGAAAATTTTGCTTTTAAATCTTTTTCCCTTAATCTAGACAAAACCAGGTGCAAATGATGCTTATGTTCTTCCACTGTTTTGGAATAAATCAAAATGTCATCTATAAAAATAAGCACAAACTTGTCTAAATAATCTCTAAAGGTTCTGTTCATTAGATCTACAAAGTATGATGGTGCATTGGTCAAGCCAAATGGCATAACCAAAAATTCATACAACCCATACCTAGTGTTAAAGGCAGTGTACTTGATGCTTGATTCTTCCACCTTCATTTGATGAAAACCAGATGCTAAGTCTAGTCTAGAAAACACTTTTGCCCCTGCTAATTGATCAAAAAGATCATCTATTCTTGGCAATGGGTATTTATTTTTAATAGTTACCTTGTTTAATTCTCTATAATCTATACAGAGTCTTAAGGAGCCATCTTGTTTCTTAACAAATACCACGGTGCTCCCCAGCAAGAATTACTTGGTCTTATAAGACCCTTTTCTTCCAGTTCTTCTAACTGTTTCTTTAATTCCTTTAGTTCATTTGGCCCCATTCTAGTTGGCTTTTTAATCACTGGGCTTGCTCCTGGAACTAGATTGATCTGGAACTCTACTGGTCTATGGTGTGGAACACCCTTGACCTCACCAAACACATCCAAATATTCATTGACTATGGGAATTTCTCCCATGGTTAGTTCACTCAAATCTTTTCCTGAGTTAACTAGATGATATAGTTTTCCTTCCTTAGCTACTTCACATAAAACTGTGATTCTCTGTCCTCTAGAATTTAGCAATGATATGGTGGATGAGTCTAAATTAATTATGGCTTTAAATTGCCTTAACCAGTCTACCCCCAATATAACACCTATATTTGGGTAATTCAAAACATACAAATTGGAAATAAAAATATTTCCTCCTATGTTTAATTCCACATCCACACAAATCATATTTAAAACACTAGAACTCCCCAGTGGACTTTGTATATGCAATGGGGTTTCAACCAATATGCAATTCAGTTTTAGCATTTTAACTAGTTCATAAGAAATTAAAGAGTGAGTTGCCCCAGTATCATATACTACTGCTATGGGTATGGTACAAATAAGTAATGTACCTTCCACTTGGCTATGGTTTTCAGTGTTAATCTCCACTGTGGCTTTGCCTTTTCCTTCCAAATTTGCCAATTTTCCTTGCTGTTTGTACTCAGGACAATTCCTCTTCATATGCCCCTCTTTCCCACATAGATAGCACTTGAAAGCTCCTCCTTTCAATTCTGGACATCTTGGTTTGATATGTCCTTTATTTCCACACTGATGGCACACAATTTTCTTCTTGGTTTCCTTAGCTTTGACATCTCCAGTGCCTTTGTTACTGGCCTCTTCCTTCTTCTTATCATAAGGGTGGTACCTCCCCTTACCCTTCTTGGTATTATTGTTCTTAAAATTTCTGAACTTCTCCCTTTCCTTGTCATGCTGTTCCAACCTCAAAGCTAAGTCTATCACATGGTCAAAAGTCCTGTCTGCATAGGGTAACATGGCTCTACTAAGTCCTGGGTTCAACCCTTTTATGTACCTATCATTTTTGGATGCCTCATCTGCCACAAGCATTGCTCCATATGTGGAAAGCCCCTCAAACCTTTGAGTGTATTCTGTGACAGTCATGGTTCCTTGTCTAAGTCTAATAAATTCTTCTAGCAAGGTAGTCTTTGCTGATGCTGGTACAAACCTTGCTTCCAACATCTCTTTGAATTGATTCCAAGTGATTTCATTCTCATTTCTTCCTGCAATGATAACTTCCCACCAGCCTAAAGCTACTCCTTTTAGCTGTCTTGAAGCCACTTGCCTCTTTCTTTGATCATCAAGTTGCATGTCATTGAAAATTCTTTCCAATGTTCTCAACCATGTTTGAATTTCCATGATACTCTCTGTCCCTTCAAAGCTTTTGCCTCCTAAATGAGTATATGTCTTAAGTAATTTTGAGAGTTCTTCATAGGGATTTTCTTGCCTTTGTCCTGCCCCATCCCTAAATGCTCTCACCAAGTCTTGCAGATTGACCATTGGTGGTGCATGGGAAGATCCTGCTCCCTGATTTGGTGGTCTCCCTACCATAGTTTGCTAATAATAATTTACATAGCTGGTTAGTTTGATTAGTAATTTTATTATTTCAGTGGTTTTTTTTCACACTGAAAACATTGATATATATATATTTAGTTCCTTTAAATTTTATTTCTATCTAAGAACTTGATCATTACTTCTACTATGTTGAATAACATAGCTCTGATACCAACTGAAATGACCCTCCTATTGCTACCCTAATTTCATAAGGATTTTTTTTTCCATCAAAGGGAATTTAAATCACGTAGAAATCAAAATGCCATACAAGCTATTGACGTAGCCACTTATTTCTTTTCTAAATAGGCAAAATCAGCAGTTCAGACGTCTAAATTCTTATGACAGGCGTCTAAACTTAATTACAGACGTCTATCTAATTATGACAGACGGCTCAGAGATCAAAAATTAAAACAGAGAGAAAAAGACATTTTGAACGGAATTCAGACAGCTAATTATTTTGTGACAGCCGTCTACATTTAACCTTAGACGTCTAAATTATTTAGACTGTCGTCTAAATTTAATCTCAGACGTCTAAATTATTAAGACTGACGTCTAAATTCGATTTCTATGTACATGCATATGCACATTCAATTTATATGTGTCTGGATGTCCACCTACATTCATTTACACTTTTAAGTTCGATTTAAACTTCCTTAGAACTATCAGAGATGATATATAGATTGATCATTTATTACAATTATATTTTCCAGGGTCATTTTCTTTTTCCAATAAACCAAAATATATATCCAGGATCAAAACAATTAACCAATATAAATATATCAGTACTTTCACAAAGATAAGCACATACATGTGAGGATGTATATGCCTCTCTTGTTTAAATCAGAGTTCTGGAAAACAAGAGGAGATTGGATTGATTGGATTTAATCAATCCACACATAGTACAGTGTTATATGCAATAAAAATTCCATTCATGTTTGATTTTCTTCTTATAAAATCTGTTTGGAATTTAAAATGCATTTGGTTAAAAACTGAATAAAAATTCAGATTCCTATTACAGATACAAAGGAAAAGGTGTGTTAATATTTGCACAAAACATGTTTATGTGCATATATAACTGCAACTATTTGGATTTGGCTTTCAATTCCCTTATTACAGATCCTTCCTTTATTTAAAAATAAGACATGAAACATTTGTATGAAACAAGATAGATTATGGGAACCTTGCAGTCATATAAAAACATTCAACCTATGCCTATTATCTTTTGTATACACTTACCATGTTTGAAAGATAAGACCATTTAATTTTTCTGAGAATCAACTATCCAGATTTCCCAAAACTTAAATCCTTTCTAAGACTCAAAATTGACTAATACATTTATAAAATGTAATCATTCAGTTTTCAACATGGTGTTCTTACTAAATCCACTTACAATATTTTGATTAACTTCTTTAATATCAGATATTTACTAGATTCATAAATTCCAGATACAAGTCAATCTCTTAATAAAATACTTAACAAAATATCCATCCCATATCCAACACTTAATACAAGTAACAATTTAAATCATTAATACATGCGGATTTTATCATTTAGGCTCTCATCTAACTAAGTTTAGCATGCTATAATCTTCTTCTCAAAGCCTTGCTCCTACTCCTACTTAGTTGCTGCAATCCCTAAAAAGCATTTGAAGCTGCCTCATTTTAAATGAGACACCCCAGATGCCATTAGCACACTAGGGTCAGACACATGTCTGGTATGAGAAAATTCACCAAAGCAATTAGTTAATCAGGTTAAAATCAAATTAAATACATATACATAAAGTTCTACCCTTTAGAATCAGGTTATACTTGTGTGCATGCTCTGTGTCATTGTGCATGTGCACACTTTAATTTTCCTTTCTAGAGACTACGTATATCAATATGGCACATACATTCAAGCATACAATTCAGTCATAATCAAACAATCATTCATACCAAACAGGAAAATAACCAATATGAGTTAAATCATTTATTCAATCCTCATATTTCAATTCTGGGAAAAACTCTAGTTTTCTCATCATCTCAAATATTATTCCCTTGGTATATTTATCTATCCTGGTCTCACCTGCAATATTTATGAATCAATGGACACACTGTAATGAACTAATTCACTCCATTACACAAAGATCTCAGGACTTAAACAAGCCATGTGTCAACTTGTGCTACTCAAGAACACAAGTCATTCCTGCAGTATTCTTGACCCCAATTTCCTAATCAGGTTTAAGTTAATAATAACTCTTTTGATTTTTCATGACTAAACCATTCAGTGATCCATTTCACTAACTAAAACATCCATATCATGGCATCTCATATTATTCAAAACCATACGGAGACAAGCAAGCAAACAACCATTGGTGACTAAATAAATAAGGTTCTGTATATATATATGTATACATTCTGGTATTTTAAAAAGGGTTTAGGCAACTAACATTGGCTTATGGCTTTTGAGAGAGAGTTTTTCTTTTTTTGCAAACATTTGTGCTTGAGTGAAACTCAGAATGACCTGGTTTCACTGAATCACAAAATTTTGTTTGCTATGCATATGAACATATATATATATATATTTGCATTGAATCAGGAGCATCAGCACATAGGCAACCCTATTGCACCCCTAATTCCTTTTTGTCTCAAGCCTCAGCACTTATACATGAGTATATTGCAGCTCAACATTATTTACCTCTTTCTGGGTTGAGCCAAAACCAATACTACTTGCCTATTTTCAACATTTTATTTTCTGGGTATTTGTTTATGTTCCTAAACATTAACATATCATAGATCTGGATTTATAAAACATATATGTATACTAACAACACATAAAGCTTTCTTATAATAAAACAAGTGATCAACCAAAGAGAATCAAAACATTTTCAGTTTTAAAATCACAGATAAGCATTCTCATATGAAAGTATATTTTTAAGAAAATTACTTATAACTGGCTGCCTACATTAGGACTTATTGCCTTAGATTTTGAGTGAGTTTTCTCACCTAGCTCTCTTCTTTGCTTCCTTAATTAATTGATGAACTTCTGCCTTTAGCCTCAAGCTCTCTTCCTTCCTTTGCCTTATGATTTCTATGGTGTTGTTTCTTTTTTTTTTCAAAGTTCTTTTCTGAGAAGGAGAGGAGGCTGCTGCATATACATGTATATATACAGGGTCTTCCTTAGGGTTTTGGGTATTGGCTAAAGCCATTTTTGCCCACCAGAAAAAAAAAATCATGTTATCTGCATTTTATTTAAACCCAAAGTTCTACCCTTCCCGGCTTAATTTAGGTGAAGAGAAAAGTGGTTACATTCTTTTCAGATTTTTGCTTTTCAGAAAATACTTTTTCCTTTGTCTACAATCATGCCAAAAATGTGACTTGATTTTATTATTTATCAAATACTCTTCCTAATTTTGCCTATAGCAAACATTTCCCTGTTTTGTCTTATTTTTCCTATTTTTAGCTTTCATGTAAATGGTATGTACCTTCTTTATTTATTTACAAGAGGACTACTCCTTTTTATATCTTCAGTTTTTCTTCCTTTCTTCCTATATACTAAAATATGTCTGTATATTTTATCTTACTAATTTGAACTCTAGTATTTTATTAACACATATATATATATTTATATAAGTCTTACTGAAATAATTAGTACACCTATATATATATATATTTATACATCATACTGTATTGACACACACATGCACATGTACACCCAAAAATATTCAGTAGCATCCATATATGTATATTTACTTATGCATTCAGTTTTTTTTTTAAGGATTTAATCTATATATACATATATATATTTCCATACATATCAATATGTATTTATTCTTAGAGTTCAGGGATTTTAGCTTTTGTTCATGTGCATTTCCTGTGCACACATGTACACACATACTGATACACTATCAAGCTATATCACTCCCCTTTCAAAATTAATTCAAAAATTATTTTGAACTCATTTATATTTTTCAGAATAGATTCCTAAAATCTTGGGTCATTACATTTCCAGAGTTATATTTTGGCCAAGATTCGATAGTCGATTTTATAACTATCAAATAAACAAACAATCAAACATAGATTAAACTCCATATGTTTTCCACTAAGCCTCTATTAATTAATCTTTCATTAACTAAATCTTTTTTCAATTATTTGATTCAAAATACTTTCACAAAAGATATATTCACAAACCCCTTATACTCCTTTCAATACTTGGAAAAGCTTTCATATACTTATCTCATCAGTATAAGTATATTAACAAAACTTAAGGAAGATTTCCTCTTTTCCAAATTCATATTTAAGTGGGCGAAAAACAAATATCATTTAAAACATACTTACTCTAAACCCAAACACTTTTCCTTCGGTGTTAAGTACAGAAAAAATGTTTCCATATCAGCATAATTAAGAAGGGTTATCTATCAAGATAAAATCTCATTCATTTTTTAAAATTCCAATTTTATAAACTCATTCCTTATCAACAAGTCCTTTTATAAATCTCCAAACTAATTTGTAAAAGTTCTTTAATTTATTAAACTTTTCAATTTATAAAACTGGTTTCTACTTGTAAAATTCTTTCATAAATTTATTTTAATTCAACTTTCCAAGTCATATCACTGGTATTTACATATGCAAGCGTATACGTAAATAAAACCAACAATTTACAATCATCAGCTAATCCCTTACTTAACCAATATTAATTAACCCACATATTAATTAACTGGCATATGAATGTTTGTACCAAAATTGGGCACCACACTTTTCGGATATGTTTGAAGAGATAAAATTAAGAAACTAAATGTAAAATGAGGCAGATCTAACAAACACACCAATCAACAGATAAGAAAATGCACAGAAACACATGAATTTAGAGTGGTTCGTCGTATTGCCTACGTCCACTATGAAATGACTTATGTTTATTGAATTTCACTTGCTGTTTACAAGGGATTAAAATAGTGCAACTGAAGATTAATAATGATTTCGGCAGAGTACCGGCGTAGAGAAGCAAAAAGTCCATTTTCTGTAGGTCCAGGGTCGCTATTTATAGGCGTAGGCAGCAAATATCTCACCCAGATCTCGGAGGACTTCTTCTCTCACGTGGGTGGGCCCACATGATCAAGTCTAGGTGGTTTCGACTCGATCTAGGAGCGATACGAATGCTATTCGTATCGATTAAGAATTGATCCTTTTTGGCTAAAATTTATCTGGTACATTCTTGATGTTGTAGGCAAGCTCCTGTGAAAATTTGGTGGTGTTTGGACTTGTAAATTTTGAGTTATGATCGATGCAAGTTAAGGAAAACAGCTACAATTCATATCCATCAATGTGAATAGTGAATGAATAGAAGCGATGCGAATTTGACAGCCTTTAACAAATTCAAACTTTCATCGATCATATCTTGAGCATACGAACTCCGATTGACTTGAAATTTAGAACGTTGGATTTTATAGCTTTGCTTGTCATGCTATATCAATTGTAGCTCGATGGACTCGGACAAAATTTGTCAGTATCCATAGCAAACCTATGTATAACCGATCTCTAAGACGAACTGTCCTTGGTTTCTAATCAAGTTTTTGGTGTCACGGCCTTGCCAAAAGGTGAGAAAACATTTGCCCCCCCCAAAGTACGTCTTGTGTGAACATGATGTGCTTTGAAAAGCTGGATCCTTCAATCTGAAAATTTTCTATCCGATTCGCTGAGTAGTTGCTATCTTTTCACCAAAAGATGTAACCTTTGATTGATCTTCAGTGATGTAGATGTCAAACTATTGATTTTCAATGATCATGCGGTGTTTTGTTGTAACTGAGTGTTGAGCGCTAGCGATTTGTTATTCATCGTTCTGATCGTCACCAGGTAAGCATTCAATTACTGTTAACTTCAAAAATTGAATGTTAGTTTGGCATACATGCACATATGTTAACCTGACTCCTATTCATGTTCGCACATTTGCGGGTCGTTATCAAGTTCTTTTGATCAAGTTTTGTATCCATCCTCTCCTAGATCGATGTGAAATTCGAGTTACAACAATGGTCGATGGTCGTTTTTGATCTATTCCTTTGTATCGATCCTCTCCTGGATCGATCTGGGATGCACTAAGGTATACTTCATATCGATGGTTATTGATACGAGATGGACTTACATAAGGTGTGCTTCGTATTGAAGGATACGTAATATTGGGTCTCGGATCCATGGATACAGAAGTAATGCTTTGTATCGTGGAGTCGAACGATCCAGACATAATCATGTAGTGATGCTTCATGAAGGATATGCCATTTCTCATTCCTCTATTCAAGAAGAATTCCCCACAATATATAGTCTTTGATAGGAATCATCCATGCCCCTTTCCTGGCTCCATCTCTAAGATCCAGTCGATCTTCATCTGTCAATGCTTGGAATAATAAGTATTTCAACTGGGACAAAGTCTATTTGTCGCGCATCCCCAGAACTGGCGATCTTGGCTAGTGATACGGCCTTTTCGTTTTGTTCTCTAAGGATTTGTGTAGTGGTGTAATAGTCGAAGTTGGCTAGTAGCTTTTGGACCCAGCTAGGATAAGGAGCAAGATGTTGCCCCCTGTCAAATAATCTTCCCTAGCTCAGTATACTACTAACCAAAGATATGTAAAGTTTCCACTCCTAGTTTTCTTGCAAGTTTGAGCATGGCGACTGAGGCTTCATACTTAGCTTCGTTATTTGTTGCATGGAAGTTGAGTTTTAGGGCGTAGCAGATCGATCGTTCCTCAGGAGTCATTAACGCAACTTCGACGTTAGAAAGCGGATTATTGGAAGTTCCATCTGTGTACATTCTCCATCAGTTGGACGGTTCTCCACTATTCTTCGGATAATCGTCTGATGTAGTGAATTTAGATATGAAGTATGCTAATGTTTGACCATGGAGAGCTCTCCGAGGGAGATAAGTGATATCAAATTGGCTTAGCTCGATACTCCATTTGAGTAACTTTTCAGACATCTAAGGTTGCTATTTGACATATCGTAACGGCTGGTCGATATAGAAGTTAACGGGGTGAGCTTGTCAATAGCCAGCCTTCATCATATACTAGTCTTTGGATTCGTTTCTTTTCACATAGCATTACGATGCTTATGGCGTGTGTTGACACGGCCTAATTGATGTATAAATCCTCACAATCCAAAGGTTTGGGTAAAATGGGAGGTCACTTTAAGTGATTTATCAGAGCTGGAATTGCATCAACGCGGTTGTTAGTTCATTCAAAAGTTCTCTTCCTCTCTTAGTCAGGTTAAAGAAGAGAATTCACTTGTAGATGGTCCTAGAGTTGAATCAACTTAGGATGGTAATCTTCCGACTTGGGATCCGTACCTGCTTGGTTGTCCTCGGTACATGGGTGTCTTTAATTGTCGGAATTTTCTGGGAATTAGCCTTGATTCCATGAGAATTGATGATGAAAACAAAGAATCTTTCTGATGTAATGGTGAAAGAGCATTTCAAAGGATCGAGTTTCGTCCTGCAATTTTTGGAGAACATTGAATATCTCTGCTAAGTCATCTATGTGGTCGTTTGATATTCGTGATCTCACAAGCATATTAACCACATCTACCTTCATCGATCGACCGATCTGATTTTTGAATGATCTGTTAATCATCCTTTGGTAAGTAGCATAAGCGTTCTCAAGTTTGAATCAGGGGGTTGCAACATAGCACTATAGGCCCAGTTCAGTAATGAAACTGTTGTATTCCTGGTCTGGGACGTGCTTCAGTATCTGATTGTATCTGGAGTTTTGTGTCCATGGAAGCAAGCAATTTATGTCCGATGGTCGAGTCTACCAGTTGGTTGATCCTTGGAAGTGGAAGGTTGTGCTTTGTCATGCCTTGTGCAAATCAGAGTAGTCGGCGTACGTTCGCCACTCTCCGTTCGTTTTCCTTATAAGTAAAGGATTGAATACTCATTTTGGGTAAACTAACCCATCGGTTTTGAGTAAATTCACCTCCTCTTTAAGTGCAGTAGATCTCTCCGGATCCACGTCGTATCGTTTTTGTTTACCGAGACATGCCTCGGGTCAACATTTAACGTAGGGTTCTCAATAGCTGTTGAGAAACCATATGTATATATGAAGTTGAGTCCAAGCGAACACATCAAGATTCAACCGGAGCAACGCAGTTTACTCTTTCGTCATCATTGCGCTGAGTTGTGATCTATTCTTTAGTACTCGTGACAGGTTATAAGCGCTTTATGTGCTTATTTGCAATGGTAAATGATCAGGCTTGTAGGGACGTTGAATCAAAGGCTTAGTAGAGTTTAGCCTTGTATCACGTGCGGCAGCATAGCTGGCTCCAGCTATGAGTTTGAATCTACTTGTGTTTCCGAGCAATGCGCTTTCCATTCAATGTACCCGCGATCCATTGCTCATCGGAAGGGTCGGAATGATGATCAGTTGCCCATAAGTCCGGGCGTCGATCTAATGATTCTACCTCTAAGAATCCTCTCGGTCATAACTTCAAGTTGTTATAAATACTAGGCATGAGCTATAGGATTGAGTAGTCGTATCCAGCTCTTGGATGATCAGACTTGTGCCCCCAGTCTTGGGTTGATGGACGTATTGTGCGAATGATCGAGCCTAGCTTCTGCTGTGTTTATACTATAGTCCAAGCTGTAAGAGCTAGATTTGTTTAATGAGCGATCAAATTACATTCATCTTATTTCTCGTGCATGCCCTAAGTCTGGGAAAAATCTCGATAAGTGGCAAGGTAGAAAATGTCCGCTTCAATTTCGCATTCTATCTCGTTGAACCATGGGATCGAGTTAATCGATGGAAGGCTGAGTTGTGCCTTATCCTACATTCTGTCCTAGTTCTTTCCTCTAGGCATAATACTTCATTGCCTCTCCGACATTCAAACATGAGCTAAGTTCTGAACGGTCAATGAAATTCACTTCGCTGCTTATGTCGCCATACTCTGGGCAGAAACTGAAGAGTGAATCGTCCAGTCAGATCCGATGCGGGAATGATGCTTTCCTTGCCGAATCTAGGGCAAGAATTGGTGTGCAGATGTTTAGGTTGCACTTGTTTTGAATTGCTCTTTTAATCGAATAATGGTAAAAGTCAAAGAATGAATGGTCACATTGCATTCTTTTGGAGTTAGGCAATTAACTACATCCATTTCAGTTTACATTCTCCCATCGGAACTAGGGATAATGTCAGCTCAAATGCAGTCAGGTCATGCCTATATGGTTTCACGCTTTTTCGAACGGATCGAAGGAAGGCGACGGAGGATGAATGGTCAAGTCACACTCATTCGTGGTTTATTCTTCTATCCATGCTCTATTGGTCAAAGGTATTCGATGGACGCTCGGGTCATATCAATTTGTAGTCGAAGAGGATCGATATTGACCGTAGATTCAATGGCACGATGTAGAATGCTCGGACCTCATTTCCTGTCGACCCAATGGTATGATATGAAAGGTGCAGATCGATATTGCCCGTCGATCTGGTGGTACGATATAATTGGTTGCTAAGAACTTCGGGCTTCATTCTGGTTGGTTAGCATTAGGGTCTCCTTGTATTTGTTGCCTTAAGTTGTAAAGGACGCTAAGCTGGAGATGTAGCGAGTCACCTTTCTCTTCTTTCGGTGATTTGTACTTCTGCCCCCAATCTTGGTTTAGCAGAGTTAGTTCGTGGATGGTCTAATTGCACCTGTAGTGAGTTTATACTCCTTATGTCGAGTTTAGGTTAGAGTTGGTGAATGAATGGTCGAGTCACATTCATTTGTTTATCTATGCCTGTAGTCGCACCTTGGGGATCATAGTAAGTTGAAGGGCCATTAATCACACCTATTTGATGTTTATACCCCTGTCCGCACTCTAGGGGCTAAGAGTTTTAGCAGATAATGGTCGGACCGCATTTTCCTCGATTAATTCCTCTGGCACTAGTCAATGGCAAAAGTCGAAGTATGGTCGGTCACACTACGACAACTTTAATTTGATGTTTCTCCTACTAAATTATAGGAAGGAATTGATTGGTGGGTGGTTGGGTCACACCCGTCCATGTTGCACGCACAATCCGTTGGATCACAGGCGAGAGTTAGCAAATGAACGGTCATGCCATGTTCATTTGCGGTTGGATGGTAGTAATATCAATTCAGAATAGGACATCCAGCTAGGTCCGTTTTGCGAATCTACGTCTCCCTGTCGAATCAAGGAAGAAATTTTGTCTTGTAGTGTTGTAGTGCATCCCTATAAATTTATGTTATGGGTCCCATGCTGAGGACAAGAGTTGATGCATGGACGGTCATGTCGTGCCCGCTTAGTGCTGGATGGTTGGATCGCATCTGATTTTGTGTGATAAGTGTGCCCCCAAGTGAGGGTAGAGTTGGAAAGCGGATGGTTGAACCACATCCACTTTTATACTACAAGACTTGCTGAGGAATCAGAGTTGATAGATGGACAGTCGAATAGCATCCCTTCTGGTATTTATATTCCAATCCTAGTTTTAAGGACTGGAGTTGGTTGATGGGTGGTCTGTCACACCCATTTGGTCTTTATACTCCAGTCTGCGCTCTCGGGACCAGAGTTAGTTGATGTTTATAATCTAGTTTGAACTCTGGGAATCTGGAGTTAGTTGATGTTTATACTCCAGTTCGCACTCTGGGAATCTGGAGTTAGTTGATGTTTGTACTCCAGTTCGCACTCTGGGAATCTGGAGTTAGTTGATGTTTGTACTCCAGTTCGCACTCTGGGAATCTGAAGTTAGTTGATGTTTGTACTCCAGTTCGCACTCTAGGAATCTGTAGTTAGTTGATGGGTGGTGAGTCACGCCTATTTGGTATTTTAGGATTATTTCCGCACTCCGGGGACTTAAGTTGCTTTACGGGTGGTCGGTCACACTCATTTTGATGTTTATACTCCAATTCGCACTCCGGGAATCTAAAGTTGGTTGATGGGTGGCCAGTCACATCCATTGGCGTTTACATTCCGACCCACGCTTTCAGGACCAGAGTTAGTTGATGGGCGGTCAGTTACACCCATTTATGTTTATGTTTATACTCTAGTTCGCACTCCGGGAATCTGGAATTGGCCGACAGATGGTCAGTCACATCTGTTTAGGCTTTAGGATTTCATTCACACTCTGGGAATAAGAAGTTGATCAGGTACATGGATGGTCGTATCACATCCACCCTGAGTAGGCAAGCGAAGTCGTTAGATGGACGGATCCACCCTTCTCGAGCTTGTAAATATGAAAGGCGAGGTCATTAGATGGACAGATCCATCCTTCTCGGGTTTAGGTTGAACATGGGCAAAGTCGTTACGTGGACGGATCCACCGTCCCTGAGCCCACGTCTGTATGTTTATGCTTTAGCTTGCACTATGGGAGCCGGAGTTAGTTAGAGGATTGTCGTGTACTAATCCCTTTTGGCTTCAGTGTGATAGCTTGTCCCTGAGCACGGGGTTTCACTTAGCGAGTGATCGGTGGGATCCCGATTAATTTCCACTTATCTGTCCTCAACGAAGGATGAGATTTAGTTTATGGATGATTGGATCGTGTCCATGTCCATTTGGATTCCGCTTCTGCCAAGCCTAAGGTGTAAGATTAGTGTTCTGGCAAGCTTTGAGCTCGAGCAGAGGAGAGGATGGTCGAACTACATCCACTTTGAGTTGTGTATTTTTCCATAAATCAGGTGCAAGAATTGGGGAGAAGACGGTCAAGTCACGTCCACTTTATACTTTGCGTTCTTCCGATCGAGCTGAGGAAGAGAGTTGAAATGATGGCTCATGATGGTTAGCGAGTAGGCAGTCAGTCGTTTATGACTTTAAATTGAGGGTTGGCCCGTGATGAAGTCGGTTTAAGGCATGATTGTTTTGCCGAATCACAGACGCAAACTGGAGAGTGAATGGTCAAATCATATCCACTTTAAACATGTGTTCTCAAATAACCCTAAGTGTCTAATGTAGGATTGGATGCATGGATGGTCACGTCACGTCCACCCTTGGTGTGATTCCGATTTTACTGGGCATCAAAAGAGGCATAAGTATTTTGGCGAGCTTAAAGTACGAGATGGAGAGTGCATTGTTGGGACATATAACTCCAAGTCTTTCTCAGATCTCCTAATTAAATTACATAGGCGGATGAGTGGATGGTCGGTTGCATGCACTTTGTACTAGAGTCCTGACCTTGTCGGTCTTTTCCGCTTTGATGCCTTGCCCCCGTCAGGGGCATATAGTAGCCGATGAGTGGTTGAATCATGCTCGTCATGATGATACCTCAATGATTTGATCATAGATCGCGGAGGTTGTTTTGCACACAACCTTAAGTACTTGGTTACCTGCATCATTTGCAAGTATTTCAATTCAAGTCGGTCATATTTCGTAACATAAACGAAATTGAAATATAAATAATTCAAAAGAGATCGGATTAAATCTCATTGATAAGTGAAGCAGTGTCATATGCTCGCTATTGCACTTCGGTCCATCCCTTCATAGTTGGAAGTCTAACGCAAATGGTTCAATTTGACCAAAGTTCTTGATCGATAGGGGTCGGGGGTTCCCGGTCCTACGTTTTATGGGGCTTGCACATATTGTCGGAGCTATCCATTCCGGAGCAGCCTTATGGCGTTGGTGCCCATGGTAGCCATCTAAAGAAGAAGAGTTTTTCGATCTAGAGTATGGAGTAGGTTCCCTCCTTATCTCGCCATGTTGATCCTTCATCTGATTCATCAACTCAATATTAGCCTGGACATGTTGGTGTAGTCGTCGGCGGCTATCCATCGATTCTCTTATCAAAATCTGGAAATAAGCTCTGGTGATGAGTTCATTTATGGGTATTGGCAGCAACTAGCTGTGGGCTTTGGATAAATTCGTTGGTTGCTAGCTTCTTTATTCCCTTTAACAATATCAGAAGTAGAACTGGTATGTCTAACCACGATTGACAGTGTTTTTTGAGGAATGGGGGAAGACATCTACATTTGATGGCAGTTATCACTCTTGGTGGAAGCCATGCTCAATTCTCACTTCATGAGGTAGTGTCGGGGGTTATATTTCCAAAGTACACTGACGTAGTCAGCATGTTGAATTTTCGCTGGAAAATCTGCATGTAGGATGGTTTCAATAAATAGGTCTCGACTGGGAAAGATACTTATATCAACATTGTCAGGTCCATTTTATGGCTACGGGGTCTTGTAATACTGGTGAATGATGTATGCATGATTGCCCAACGTTCGAGTGGTTAGTAATGCCGATTGGATGGTGAGTTGGTTAAGATGGGCTCATAGATTGGTGATTATTTCTAATTTTCACCCAGTTAGGAGGCCCATATAAGGTAGTAAGGAAGTCCTCTTATGGTTGTATGTCATGCTTCTAGTCATATGGACATGGTATGATTAAGATACGGGCATTTGAAGATGGTTCAACGGTGACCAGTTATGCTTTGAGTTGGCAGAGTAGACAGTGTAGGGCAGTCGTCATATTAGCCATCGTACCATAGTTGTCAATTCAGGAGTTTAAAAGCTGGTCAATTAGGGGAAGTTGCAGTCCACCTTAGAAGCATGATATATTAACCAACTCTAGTCCTTGGTGTATTAGCTAGGTTTTCCAACCTCTGGGAGCACCGGTTGTGTAGTATTTCTTTACCCATTCCTTGATTGCAATTCAGCATTTGTTGCTATGATTCCCTATGTCTTGTTCGGTCATGGAACGATCAGAAGCATGGATGGAATGTTCCTTCATTAAATTGAGCTTTGAATTCACTATGCGTTTGAATGATACAAATGTAGGTGAAATTGAACGATCTGAATCATGGACAATTGGATCGATACGAAAGGCGCACAACTGGACCGATACGAAGTGTTATCTGAGGATCGATACGAAGTGCACACGGTTGGATCGATACAATGTATCTGAGGATCAATACGAAATGCACGCGACTGGATCGATACGAAGTGGTATCTGAGGATCGATACGAAATGCACGCGGCTGGATCGATACGAAGTGGTATTTGAGTCTCGATACGAAATGCACACGGCTGTTTTGATATGAAGTGGTATCTGAGGATCGATACGAAATGCACGCGGCTGGATCGATACGAAGTGGTATCTGAGGATCGATACTAAATGCATGCGGCTGGATCGATACGATGTGGTATCTGAGGATCGTTATGAAATGCACGCGGCTAGATCGATACGAAGGGGTATCTGAGGATCGATACGAAATGCACGCGGCTGGATCGATACGAAGTTGATCGATACGAATGTTGATCAATACGAAATTCGATTGATATGAAATTCGATCGATACGAAATTGATTGATACGAAAACTGATCGATACGAAATTCGACAGATACGAAAACTGATCGATACGAAGTTCGATCGATACGTAAACTAATCTATACGAAATTGGATTGATACGAAAATAGATCGATATAAAGTTCGATCGATACGAATGTTGTCATATTTTCTGGATGCGTAAACATGGATACGAAAATCTTCATATTTTCTAGATACAAAAACATAGATACGAAAATCATCATATTTTATGGATACGAAAACATGGATATGAATATCACCATATTTTCTAGATACGAAAACATGGATACGAAAATCATCATATTTTCTAGATACGAAAACATGGATACGAAAATCACCATATTTTCTGGATACGAAAAAAAGGATACGAAAATCTCGATGAATGCAGTTCCTCTTAGATCTGGAGCAATCTAAATAGAATAGAAGGAACCACTTGACGATAGCTCTGGATCTCCTCCTTAGATTTTTGCAATCCAACGACGGTAGTAGATCCACCGAGTAGGAGAAAAGCCGGGTTTTCTCAATGAAAGCACCAAAGTGTTTGTACCAAAATTGGGCACAACACTCTTCGGATGTGTTTGAAGAGATAAAACTAAGAAACTAAATGTTAAATGAGGCAGATCTAACAAACACACCAATCAAAAGATAAGAAAATGCACAAAAACACACGAATTTAGAGTGCTTCAGCGTATTGCCTACGTCCACTATGAAATGACTTATGTTTATTGAATTTCACTCGCTGTTTACAAGGGATTACAATAGTACAACTGAAGATTAATAATGATTTCGGCAGAGTATCGACGTAGAGAAGCAAAAAGTCCATTTTATGTGGGTCCAGGGTCGCTATTTATAGGCGTAGGCAGCAAATAACTCACCCTGATCTCGGAGGACTTCTTCTCTCACGTGGGTGGGCCCACAGGATCGAGTTCAGGTGGTTTCGACTCGATCTGGGAGCAATACGAATGGAATTCGTATCAATCAAAAATTGATCCTTTTAGCTGAAATTTATCTGGTACGTTCTTGACGTTGTAGGCAAGCTCTCGTGAAAATTTGGTGGTGTTTGGACTTGTAGATTTTGAGTTATGATCGATGCAAGTTAAGGAAAACAACAATAATTCGTATCCATCAATGTGAATAGTGAAGCGATGCGAACAGAAGCGATGCAAATAGAAGCAATGCGAATTTGACAAACTTCAAAAAATATAAACTTGCGTCGATCATATCTTGAGCATACGAACTCCGATTGACTTGAAATTTGGAACGTTGTCGTGCCATATCAATTGTAGCTCGATCCGGACTCGGACCTAATTTATCAGTATCCATAGCGAACCTATGTATAACCGATCTCCAGGATGAACTGTCCATGGTTTCTAATCAAGTTCTTGGTGTCACGGCCTGGCCAAAAGGCGGGATAACAATGAATAAATGTCCACATTAATATAATAGTAGAACGAGAATTTATTCTGCTTAACTGATGTCCAAAATAATCTATTCAGTTTTAATGTAGCAGAATAGAGATTTATTCTGCTAACAGATGTCATCAATAAGGTATACTTAATTTAAGTATGCTATTAATTTAAAACAACATAATTGTACCCAGTCAGTATCCTTTTATCGTTAATTTATACTTTATCAAAACTATAACTATTTATACTAAACTGTTCTAGATGTCATTACGAATCCAATGCAAAAATTGGCGAGTTAAACGGATTTAAAACGAGTGAGATACCAATTTTAAAGCTAAACACTAGTTAATCCAAATAAACCATATTTAAACAAATTATCATCCTCCAAAACCAAAACCCCGACCCAACACTCCAACCTTATACCCAAAAGCGACAGTGTCATCTCCTCCAAATCTACATCTCTCATTCATGCATGTACGTGCACAAGCTCATACCCATGCATATATTCCGTGATACGAAGGAATATACTAGGAAATCAAATGTTGTCTTCACCAATTGACTTCTCTCCACGTGCTTGACCTTATGACACCATCCACCATATGCCCGAATAGCCTGATTGAAATGCATCCTGGAGCTTATCCCCCCCCCCCCCGCCATTGCTTTTGACGTCGGACCTCCCCAAACTCCATTGCACACCATGAATTTCGGCCCACAAGCTTTCCTTGCATCCTACTCCAACCTCCACTTTGCCAACTCTGCCTCTATTGTCATTAAACCAAAACACTAGCTTTCCATCATCGTTGTCGACCATCACCAAACGCTATTGAAACATCACCAAAAATATTACGTCGCACCACGAAGCTAAAGAAACAAACAGCTTCGTCTAATTCAACGTAGTTTGAGAAAATTTAATTTTTGAATTTCATAGCCAATTTTCATCGACGATTTTCAACGAGCAATATCCACCTCTATGCTTAACGAAACGACAAGCAACCATTTTGATAAAATACTAGAAGTAATGATAAATAACTTTGCGTTTAGAAGTTTTGTTTGAAAATCGATGGTTTGAGAGATAATGAATTTTGAAGTTTGTGAATGGTTATGTTTTTCATCCCAAAGGGAACAAAAAAAGAAGATAGAAGCTCTCTGTATATTTCATGGCTCTGTGTTCATGTCTGTGTACATATCTAGTTTACAGTAAGCATTACCTTACACTTTTAAAACAAAATTTTAACAAGTCAAGATCTAAACAATTATATAAACATAAGTATCATATGCAAATCACCACCAAGCTACTACAAATTACCACATTCATTTAGAAAAGATATTAAACAAGGATTAGAGATTTCACAATATTTATTATTTTCAAAAGTATATAACAAGAGTTTAGTGTTCTCACATTCCCGGATTATTACAAAAGCAAAATCCAAGCTTCTTATGCTAGCAACCATCTCCTTAGCTACTAACCATCAACTATACCCTTAAATTTCAAACTTTAACTTAAAAAGAGAAGATTTTTATTATCATGAATGGAAGAGGAAGTGGAAATAAAAATGGAGTTAGGAAATGTAGAAATGGAAATGAGAAATAAAATGAGAAGTGAGATAAAACTTTTTTTATAAATGAATGAAAATGCTAAAGACAAAAATACCTTTAACGACATTTTCTTCTTACCCATCTTTTCTAAGTCAACTAAGTACTATACACATGAATAAAATGGTGGATAGTAGGAAGGTCCATGTACCTTTCTCTACTTTAACACTTAAGCCATCAAATTAAATTCAAACGTTAATATATTTTAGTTTTTTTATTAATTCTTATTATTATTATATTGTTACATTTCACAAATATGGTTTTATTAACTTAACCTAACCATTTGAATGTTATTTACAAGTATATGCCTAGGTATGACAACTGTCTACGAATTGTCGTTCGATAAAAACTGATAATATAAAAAGTTGATTTTCATCGAACTTCCTATTTTTGTAAATAAAATTCAATATGAATTTTCTACCATTAGCTATTAATTAAAAGAGAATTATTTAATTATAAAAACCATTAATTGAATATTTAAAATAAATTAAATATTTATAAATCAAGGTGATAAAATTCCTAGTCGTTACATTCTTTCCCCCTTAAATGAATTTCGACTCTGTTTCATCATAAACAAACAAAGAAGAAAACTAGTTAACACAAAAACTAAATCATTTTACTCCCCATAACTATTTATGAAAACATTTTCATAAAAACCAATTTGAGTTCACAGACTTGTATAATACCCCAGTATACCCTGAGGGTACATACCACTATCTAGTTCAAATTTTTTTATTTTGAATTTATTTCACATAAGTAAACTCAAGATCCAAATACCTGATTTTATTTCAGACCTCCTTTTGATATGATACTATATATTTTTAACTACAGAAAATATACATATAGCTCGAGTAAGCCAAAAATGATACTAAGGAAGTGGGTAATACCAAATAGTATCATACATTCCCTTAACTAGAAGGGTAATACTAAAGAGAATTGCTTACCATCCGAATACATCTTTTTTCTATTTTTAGTTATTTTCAAGCCACTCGGACTAATTAACTTATAAATACTTCTTCTATTTCAAAATTCCCATTTTATAAACTGTACTGTATATATTTTAAAACAAATAGTCTTAACAAAATATCAAATTTACAACTTACTTTGGGTTCGTTCGGTTTTGAACTCGTTTTGATCGTACAATGATAAAGAGAATAATTTACTAAGTGCCCTACAAAGTTCGCCTTAGCAAATATCTGATAATCACTTAGAAGATTTTTTGGATCATGACAAAACAAATCGAGACTAATCCCCCGAACTATCAAAAGAAAATATACATTACTTCAAAATATCCTCTCAAGAATATTTATACTTGTAAAAACTTTCAAGTAATACTATTACTATTTTTCTCAAAAATCATTTGAAATCCTTTCCAAAACCCCGAGATTTAAATCCTCAAAAATCCTTTTATTTATAACACAATTTTATAATCCAAATTTCATAAAATTATTCCCAAATATTTATTGCACAATTTCTATCTCTCTCTTAATAGACATCTTTTTTTAAAACCCAATTTTAACCCGACATTATTACGAATGCCTTATAGTCAAATTGTGAAACTTAATTCATAAGGTGTTCGTTTCAATGTCCCCCCAATTTCTATTTACCCAACATATGCTTTAAAAGGAAGATTACTGAAAAATCAAGAAATAATAGTTATTGCTCAGAACTGAACGAGCATGACTAATCAAACCCTAAATGATAATAATTGAGTATTATCATTTCCTAATAAACAAGCACATCAAAAATAACTATAATGATTTTATATATTTTTTATACATAAAATGTAACGACCCAGAATTTTGGACCATTCGCGTCCATTATAAGTGTATAGGTAGACACTCATGCCGGAGTTGAATTGCTCAAAATACCGCGTTGTTAATTTAAATTTGGCAAAACTGAACATATACAGTAAATAAATAATCACAGATCACAGACACAGAGTAATAAATGCAGCGGAAATAAAAGAGATAGTAGTTTATGAAGCTACTATATGAATATATAAAATACATCAGAGTTTACAACAGAAGAGTAATACGATACATCAGATACAAATCAGAGTACATCACTGGAATCATCGAATATCTGAAAGCTGGATAGATAGCTGGATCTCCAAGCGAAGCTCCAACTCCAAAGGTGAGTCTCGAATAGTGGTACACTCAGTCTGACCCGAGCATAAAGCAAAACACAAAACACTCGAGTCAGGATTAACATTCTTATATTAATAAATCCAACTCAAGTGAAATAGCAATTGAAATACAAGTAACTCAAAGGATGTTTGGAATAACCATCCTTTAAGGATCCGTTAAACTATCTACTAGGTAGTAATGTACGCTAAGTAGAAAATGTCTATCAGTAATATGTAAAGATATCAAAATAGCGTTAAGTCATGGCCCATTCCACCCTTAACACATTTTTATTCCCAAAAGCATATACAAGACCGTAGTTTCCCCAAAACCGGAAGTCACCAGAGGGCAATCCATATACTAAAGGTACAAATCAAAATCGTAGTGGTCGCGCATAAATGGAATACAAGTATGACAAGGCACATGAGGCAATCCCCAAGGTAGTGACACTACCGTTCGCCTGATCCGGACTGGTGAGAACGCAACGCCGCAGCGCCCGCAACACCGTGAAACAACACTCCCAAAATCAAGGGTGCACCAATCGACAACAAGTATAAGTAGTTCGAAGAAGTGTGTCCACTTGAGGTAGCTAATCCTCCATTGGCCCGGCACAGCTCCTGTTTTAGTCATTTCCAATTTGACACAAGTGTCAAGGCTATCCATCATCGTTCTCTTTCTTCAGTCAACACGTACATCATTCCAACCACTTCATTCTGGATCATCACTCCGCGTATAGTTATTAAAGTGGTTTTCGGTTTAGATAGAGAGTATATCCATAACCGAATTCCGGTCTCTTTAATAACTTTCGTAATTATTACACCGATTGGTCGTTTGTTTATTTCAAAACCAAATCAATTTCAGTTTCAATTTCAATTCGTAAATCAACATTTCATTTGTCTTTCTAAACCAATTTCCAATATTTACGTTTCAAAACTTCTAAATTCACAATTTCAAAATCTTATAATTCAATTTCAATTTCCATTTACAAAATTCAAATATTGATTCAAGTTCGTATATAAGTTTCATTTCGAAAATCATTTAAATTAATTTAATTCAACATTCAAATCAATTTAAATTCATTTATCGATTTCACTCAATATTCGTTAAGTTACTTTATCATTCAAAACAATTTCTATTAAATTTCCAATTCATTAAATCCATTATTTAAATTCAACTTCCTTATTTCAAAACTTACAATCTGAATTAAATTAAATTCATCAAATCAAATTCTTTGAATTTCAAATCTTACATTAATTTCAATAAATCACATTTTATTTCTTGATAAAGAAATTCAATTTCACTTATTTACTTACTTAAATAATTTTCCAAACTTAATTAATAAAGAAACTCAATTTCAATTATTTACGAAGTAAAATTCACTTATTCACAAATTCAATTTAATTTAATCATTAAATAATTCAATCTTATTTAATTATTAAATAATTCAAAACTTAATTATTAAATAATTTCAAATTTAATAATTTCAAACTTAATTATAATTTCAAACTTAATTATTAAATCATTTCAAACTTAATTCGATCATTTCTCCAATCAAACATCGTTCTTTCATCAATTTCATTTTTAATGTTTTGTTTCAGATTTTTAAAATTAACATTTTCCTTTCATTAAAAATTCAAATTTCAACTTCATTTAAAAACCATATTATTTATTCAAATAAAATCTTCGTTTTATTTTTAAATCAAATTATTTGACCAATCGAGTTTTATTTAATTCTCTTATCCTAGGTCAAAGTTCAATTTGGGTATTTATCATTTCAACCCGATTCCAATTCAATTCAAAAATCAAAGCAAAGTAAAGGGAACTTGCAGTGTGATAACTGGGATGGTGTTAAAGTAAATAAACAAGCAAAAACAACAAACAATAACAATCCAATAATCAATTCAAATAATCCCGAAATAACCGTATTAATTCGCATTGTTATTTGTACGAATTAATATACTTATTTCTAGAATCTACACTATCATTTCATGTAGATTAAAGATTATTACACTAATATTTATACGGTTCTTCAATTGTCATTCGATTTCAATTTTAACACTACAACAATTAATCAAATATACGTTCAATGGTTCAAAGTGTAATTATCACTATTCTACATGTCAATTAATTTAACAATTAAAAGGGGTCATATTCAACTAATCAAATTCAACATATGTCGATTCAAATTTTTAATTATCCTATGACAAATTTATTTGCATAATATTTATCACTTTATACATTACAATTTTAACGTCCAATTGTAAACATCAAACAATCAATCATTTAACAACCAAACTGGATTATCATTTCATATATAACAGATAATGGTGTCAGATGTCAAAGGTGAACTGATACAGATAATAGCATATATAACAGTGTAATTAACTAACAGCAGTATATTTCAATTGTCGTTTCAATTAAAATCAAATTTAATAAATAAAAGAACGTTAATCGTGAGTGAGTGCTCACCTTCCGAGGCTAGAGAGGATACACAGTGGATTGAGTAACAGATCCAAGCACGAATTTCCAAATCAACACAAGATTGGCACGAATTCAAGGTCAAAGCTGATAACAGAAGTCGAAGAGAACAAATCAAAACCAATTCGATAGAACAGTAAGGCTACAGGTATATTATCATTATATTATATATTTAATACAATTTTACTAAAATGCTACAAAATTTCGAAATCAATATTCAATACGTAAATAAACTTATATACGTAAATTTCAAAGTCGCAATATAAAAAAATGTTGTCGTTCAAATAAAGCACGCAACAGGAATAATATAAACAGAATGTATAATCTTTATATAAAATTTACATAATATATGCATTTATATACGAACAATAACATATAACATATAATATATACCCTTGGTGATAAATTGAGAAATATGACATGCATAAAGTACACGTTTCATAAATTCAAAAGTGACAGCAACATGTTAATATCTAACATATATAACTAACATCATATACTTTACATTTTTCCTCATTAAATATGCGAACCCATATAGCTCACGTGAACAAATATATGTATACCAAAATATTATATAATATATATCCATTTAAAATAAAATTGGTTCTATATCCTTATATATATATAATATAAAACACTTAGATCTAATGTATATATACTTTCATATACATACGGATCCATATAAAGTAAAATAAAATGGTAAACTAAAGGGCAGGCAGACCGATATGTAATAATATATGTACCAATACAATACCCAAACAGTTTATACCAAACTCATAAAACCACATATATTATTACCACAAAAATCAGCTAAGTACAAACGAACATATAATATAAACAATTGAAACACAAAAATATAGTATAAAAATAGGTACAGTTATAAACATACTCACAAACTAATATATACCTTAATATATAGAGTCACTATTCAACTTGTCCTTTACTACAACCAATATCATAATACACTAACAGGTTATAGACTGTAACATACTTTATTATACAATAGTTAAATAGGTATATATAACTCATCATCACTATAAAATATTTAGAACAAATTTATGACACAAATATATATATGTATACCTCGAAATTCAAGAGGGGCCGCACGCACTTAGGAAGGAGGTATGGACGGTGGTCGGCAGCAGCTTGTGTGAGGCGAGATCGATGGGGAAGGGCCGTGAGGCTGTGTTGAGATCGGTCGGGAAGAGGTGGCCGTCGCTTGCGTGGTGGCTACTTGTTGGATGGGGATGCGTATTGGTTGTCGAGGCCATGGGAAGGTGGGCGGTGTACGGCGTGAGCTGCCTGGGCGGAGGGAGGAGCACGGTTGAAAAGGTGATGGAGGGGAGAGGGGGCAGGTTAGGGGGTCTGGTGGGTGGACTCGGGTGGTTGAGATGTGGCGTTGGCTTGGGGTTTGGGATGGTCTCTTGTTGCAGGGGAGAGAAGGTGAATCTGGGTCGCCGAAGTAGGCAAGGCTGTGGTCAGGGCAGTTGGCGATGGGAGGAGGAGAATGGTGGGCGACCCGTGCTTAGTGAAGAGGTGTTCGTAGACATGAAGGGAAAGGAGCAGGTTGCTAGTTGAAAACGAATGGATGTAAAGTTTTATGAGCAGGTGAAACATTTTTATTTGATGGAATATGAGCTGTCAAAATAAAAGTTATAGAAATTTGTTTCCTTCAAAGCAAGTGTGCGTGGAAATCGAACAGATCGGAGTGAGTACCGATACGTTAGCAATCAATGGAAAGCAAAAGTCAGACGAACCAAAAGCCATGGTACCGGTACTGATACAGAAAGTGTCTTGTAAAGTGCAACGTACACCGGACTCCGAATTTGAAAATTGAATATACCGTAGAGATCAGCACGACGATACGATCAAAACGGTATATAGATGTCAGTGGTACGATCGAATTTTAAAAATTCGAAATTTTCTACTGGCGGAAAATGCAAGAAAAACGTAGAAAAATAAGATCGACGGAGCCAAAGAAGTCCGAATTTGGAAAAACGACAAACTGACATCTTGCTCAGAAGATGGTTTAGAATTTTTCTATGTAAAAATATTTAGGTTCCGAAAACATTTTATTTTCATCGCTTTTTAACTGATTAAATTGAAGTGAATTTACGCGCGAAATAAACTTTCATATTTTCGGACGAAAATTTACCAGTTGCTATGTTTAATTAGACGTATTCCAAATATTAAATTTATATTTCAAAATTTTATCGTTTAAAATTTCACAAAATTTCAACTAATTACGTTATTTAAACAGTTGAAATTTACGGGTCGTTACACTCTCCCCCACTCAAAACTTTTCGTCCCCGAAAAGGAACGAGGTAGGAGAATAGAAACAACCAGAAAGGAAACAGATTTGAAATACAAAATAACAATTAATTTAAACCATATAAATTCAAATTTAAATTAATTTATATTCAATAATTGATTTAATCCATTTGATTTTTACTAAAATCAATCTCACTATTTCTAAATTCATTATCTTACTATCCAATTATCCTCAATTTACAATTTCTAAAACCATAAATTTGAATGGCCTTTTATTATAATCATATTTTCTTCAACAATTTAAATTCTTCTTTATTCCAAATTATTGTTAAATTTATTCTACTTAATATATCTACTCACATATATTTAACCCATTATAAATTAATTTAAACTATAAAAGTTCCGATTTAAATAAATTCATATTCACTAACTGCTTTTAAATTCAAGGTATATTCATAAGTTGATCTAATTTCAATTTATTAATTAACCTTCAAAACAAAATTTATTTTTCAATTATCTTATTATTCTATTTATCTCTATTAACATTTTATAATTGAAATTTAAGTGTATAACATTTATTATAACCACTCAAATTTTATTTATAAATTCAATTTATATTATATATTATCCAATTACATATTCAACTTCTGAATGATTTAGGTAAGTTGTATTAGAATGCAGTTGAACAATATACAAATAAAATTTTCCCAATTCAATTATTCAAGTTAAATATTTATTCCAAATTTTGGTTTTATTTGTAATTAAAATCATCCTTTAACAAATTCACGAATTAGATTTCCAATTAACTTTAAACAATTTAGAGATATATATAATATTTTTATATCAAATCAAATTAAATTTTAAAATAAGATGCCCATATATATATATAAATCAAATTATACTGAAGAAATTCAAATCAAAATATTTTTCAAAACAAAACCGTAGCAAAGCTACAGAATAGTATCTCCACTTCGAAACTCGAAAATGAACGTCGATGATGCGGCCGCCATCACCGAAATTATTTTCCAGCGACAAAGAGAAGAGCACTGATTTCAACATTTTAAAATTCTTTGAAAACGGTTTCTATTCGAAAATACTTTCAATACTATATACTTTAAAATTTTAAAAACCAAAGTTCGAAATCACCGGAAACTAATAAATTCTCAAATTTCTGAATTAGATTCATTTCAAATTCCAATCAATTTATAACCAAGTTTATAAATTCATTTATTTATATTATGCAATAGTCAATGGTTTAAAAAACAATAAATGAAAATCAAATATTATTATTTTCAGACAACAAATTTATTAACAATTTAATTTCAGAAAACTTATATTTATATATAATATAATCATACAAACTTTTATTTTATTTATCAAATTTGAAAACGATATTTTAAAATAAATTTTCAATACACTTCCTCACTCGACTATATAAGAATAGATTTCAAAACATGTATAGAGATTCAAATTTGATGGAAATCAAATCAAAGAGAATTTTGATTCGAAAATAAGTTTGAAACAGAAGATAAGATAATTCAATTATCAGAATTAGAAGATGGATAAGCTTATTAAATTCACGGGCAACCTTAACCGGGTCGTCCGTAACTTCAAGAGTAAGATCGATGTGAAATTTCGAGGTAAATCGACATTCGATCTCAAAAATAAAATTCAGGTATAGCAGGAGATAGATAGCATCGTAAACCGAGGATACAGAAATCTCCGGTAAGTCAATGCCTATTGTAAAAAAGTTTCACCCCTTTACACATCATTCGAAGTTTGGCGAGACCACCGATTCATTATAAAGATCATTCAAGGTGGAGTTATATGATGCTCCAGAATTTGAAAGGAGACGAATAGTGAGGGACACGAATGAATTTCGGAACCGAGGGGAACGTTCCAAAAATTCAAAGGAATTGAGTCAAAAGGAAGAGATTGAAACTCGAATGAGAGTGATTCGGTAAATACATTTACCCTATATGTTAAGTTTTGCCTAGAGCTACCAAAGCTCTGATACCAACTGTAACGACCCAGAATTTTGGACCATTCGCGTCCATTATAAGTGTATAGGTAGACACTCATGCCGGAGTTGAATTGCTCAAAATATCGCGTTGTAAATTTAAATTTGGCAAAACTGAACATATACAGTAAATAAATAATCACAGATCACAGACACAGAGTAATAAATGCAGCGGAAATAAAAGAGATAGTAGTTCATGAAGCTACTATATGAATATATAAAATACATCAGGGTTTACAACAGAAGAGTAATACGATACATCATATACAAATCAGAGTACATCACTGGAATCATCGAATATCTGAAAGCTGGATAGATAGCTGGATCTCCAAGCGAAGCTCCAACTCCAAAGGTGAGTCTCGAATACTGGTACACTCAGTCTGACCCGAGCGTAAAGCAAAACACAAAACACTCGAGTCAGGATTAACATTCTTATATTAATAAATCCAACTCAAGTGAAATAGCAATTGAAATACAAGTAACTCAAAGGATGTTTGGAATAACCATCCTTTAAGGATCCGTTAAACTATCTACTAGGTAGTAATGTACGCTAAGTAGATAATGTCTATCAGTAATATGTAAAGATATCAAAATAGCGTTAAGTCATGGCCCATTCCACCCTTAACACATTTTTATTCCCAAAAGCATATACAAGATCGTAGTTTCCCCAAAACCGGAAGTCACCAGAGGGCAATCCATATACTAAAGGTACAAATCAAAATCGTAGTGGTCGCGCATAAATGGAATACAAGTATGACAAGGCACATGAGGCAATACCCAAGGTAGTGACACTACCGTTCGCCTGATCCGGACTGGTGAGAACGCAACGCCGCAGCGCCCGCAACACCGTGAAACAACACTCCCAAAATCAAGGGTGCACCAATCGACAACAAGTATAAGTAGTTCGAAGAAGTGTGTCCACTTGAGGTAGCTAATCCTCCATTGGCCCGGCACAGCTCCTGTTTTAGTCATTTCCAATTTGACACAAGTGTCAAGGCTATCCATCATCGTTCTCTTTCTTCAGTCAACACGTACATCATTCCAACCACTTCATTCTGGATCATCACTCCGCGTATAGTTATTAAAGTGGTTTTCGGTTTAGATAAAGAGTATATCCATAACCGAATTCCGGTCTCTTTAATAAATTTCGTAATTATTACACCGATTGGTCGTTTGTTTATTTCAAAACCAAATCAATTTCAATTTCAATTTCAATTCGTAAATCAACATTTCATTTGTCTTTCTAAACCAATTTCCAATATTTACGTTTCAAAACTTCCAAATTCACAATTTCAAAATCTTATAATTCAATTTCAATTTCCATTTACAAAATTCAAATATTGATTCAAGTTCGTATATAAGTTTCATTTCGAAAATCATTTAAATTAATTTAATTCAACATTCAAATAAATTTAAATTCATTTATCGATTTCACTCAATATTCGTTAAGTTACTTTATCATTCAAAACAATTTCTATTAAATTTCCAATTCATTAAATCCATTATTTAAATTCAACTTCCTTATTTCAAAACTTACAATCTGAATTAAATTAAATTCATCAAATCAAATTCTTTGAATTTCAAATCTTACATTAATTTCAATAAATCACATTTTATTTCTTGATAAAGAAATTCAATTTCACTTATTTACTTACTTAAATAATTTTCCAAACTTAATTAATAAAGAAACTCAATTTCAATTATTTACGAAGTAAAATTCACTTATTCACAAATTCAATTTAATTTAATCATTAAATAATTCAATCTTATTTAATTATTAAATAATTCAAAACTTAATTATTAAATAATTTCAAAGTTTAATAATTTCAAACTTAATTATAATTTCAAACTTAATTATTAAATCATTTCAAACTTAATTCGATCATTTCTCCAATCAAACATCGTTCTTTCATCAATTTCATTTTTAATGTTTTGTTTTAGATTTTTAAATATTAACATTTTCCTTTCATTAAAAATTCAAATTTCAACTTCATTTAAAAACCATATTATTTATTCAAATAAAATCTTCGTTTTATTTTTAAATCAAATTATTTGACCAATCGGGTTTTATTTAATTCTCCTATCCTAGGTCAAAGTTCAATTTAGGTATTTATCATTTCAACCCGATTCCAATTCAATTCAAAAATCAAAGCAAAGTAAAGGGAACTTGCAGTGTGATAACTGGGATGGTGTCAAAGTAAATAAACAAGCAAAAACAACAAACAATAACAATCCAATAATCAATTCAAATAATCCCGAAATAACCGTATTAATTCGCATTGTTATTTGTACGAATTAATATACTTATTTCTAGAATCTACACTATCATTTCATGTAGATTAAAGATTATTACACTAATATTTATACGGTTCTTCAATTGTCATTCGATTTCAATTTTAACACTACAACAATTAATCAAATATACGTTCAATGGTTCAAAGTGTAATTATCACTATTCTACATGACAATTAATTTAACAATTAAAAGGGGTCATATTCAACTAATCAAATTCAACATATGTCGATTCAAATTTTTAATTATCCTATGACAAATTTATTTGCATAATATTTATCACTTTATACATTACAATTTTAACGTCCAATTGTAAACATCAAACAATCAATCATTTAACAACCAAACTGGATTATCATTTCATATATAACAGATAATGGTGTCAGATGTCACAGGTGAACTGATACAGATAATAGCATATATAACAGTGTAATTAACTAACAGCAGTATATTTCAATTGTCGTTTCAATTGAAATCAAATTTAATAAATAAAAGAACGTTAATCGTGAGTGAGTGCTCACCTTCCGAGGCTAGAGAGGATACACAGTGGATTGAGTAACAGATCCAAGCACGAATTTCCAAATCAACACAAGATTGGCACGAATTCAAGGTCAAAGCTGATAACAGAAGTCGAAGAGAACAAATCAAAACCAATTCAATAGAACAGTAAGGCTACAGGTATATTATCATTATATTATATATTTAATACAATTTTACTAAAATGCTACAAAATTTCGAAATCAATATTCAATACGTAAATAAACTTATATACGTAAATTTCAAAGTCGCAATATAAAAAAATGTTGTCGTTCAAATAAAGCATGCAACAGGAATAATATAAACAGAATGTATAATCTTTATATAAAATTTACATAATATATGCATTTATATACGAACAATAACATATAACATATAATATATACCCTTGGTGATAAATTGAGAAATATGACATGCATAAAGTACACGTTTCATAAATTCAAAAGTGACAGCAACATGTTAATATCTAACATATATAACTAACATCATATACTTTACATTTTTCCTCATTAAATATGCGAACCCATATAGCTCACGTGAACAAATATATGTATACCAAAATATTATATAATATATATCCATTTAAAATAAAACTGGTTTTATATCCTTATATATATATAATATAAAACACTTAGATCTAATGTATATATACTTTCATATACATACGGATCCATATAAAGTAAAATAAAATGGTAAACTAAAGGGCAGGCAGACCGATATGTAATAATATATGTACCAATACAATACCCAAACAGTTTATACCAAACTCATAAAACCACATATATTATTACCACAAAAATCAGCTAAATACAAACGAACATATAATATAAACAATTGAAACACAAAAATATAGTATAAAAATAGGTACAGTTATAAACATACTCACAAACTAATATATACCTTAATATATAGAGTCACTATTCAACTTGTCCTTTACTACAACCAATATCATAATACACTAACAGGTTATAGACTGTAACATACTTTATTATACAATAGTTAAATAGGTATATATAACTCATCATCACTGTAAAATATTTAGAACAAATTTATGACACAAATATATATATGTATACCTCGAAATTCAAGAGGGGCCGCACGCACTTAGGAAGGAGGTATGGACGGTGGTCGGCAGCAGCTTGTGTGAGGCGAGATCGATGGGGAAGGGCCGTGAGGCTATGTTGAGATCGGTCGGGAAGAGGTGGTCGTCGCTTGCGTGGTGGCTACTTGTTGGATGGGGATGCGTATTGGTTGTCGAGGCCATGGGAAGGTGGGCGGTGTACGGCGTGAGCTGCCTAGGCGGAGGGAGGAGCACGGTTGAAAAGGTGATGGAGGGGAGAGGGGGCAGGTTAGGGGGTCTGGTGGGTGGACTCGGGTGGCTGAGATGTGGCGTTGGCTTGGGGTTTGGGATGGTCTCTTGTTGCAGGGGAGAGAAGGTGAATCTGGGTCGCCGAAGTAGGCAAGGCTGTGGTCAGGGCAGTTGGCGATGGGAGGAGGAGAATGGTGGGTGACCCATGCTTAGTGAAGAGGTGTTCGTAGACATGAAGGGAAAGGAGCAGGTTGCTAGTTGAAAACGAATGGATGTAAAGTTTTATGAGCAGGTGAAACATTTTTATTTGATGGAATATGAGCTGTCAAAATAAAAGTTATAGAAATTTGTTTCCTTTAAAGCAAGTGTGCGTGGAAATCGAACAGACCGGAGTTAGTACCGATACGTTAGCAATCAATGGAAAGCAAAAGTCAGACGAACCAAAAGCCATGGTACCGGTACTGATACAGAAAGTGTCTTGTAAAGTGCAACGTACACCGGACTCCGAATTCGAAAATCGAATATACCGTAGAGATCAGCACGACGATACGATCAAAACGGTATATAGATGTCAGTGGTACGATCGAATTTTAAAAATTCGAAATTTTCTACTGGCGGAAAATGCAAGAAAAACGTAGAAAAATAAGATCGACAGAGCCAAAGAAGTCCGAATTTGGAAAAACGACAAACTGACATCTTGCTCAGAAGATGGTTTAGAATTTTTCTATGTAAAAATATTTAGGTTCCGAAAACATTTTATTTTCATCGCTTTTTAACTGATTAAATTGAAGTGAATTTACGCGCGAAATAAACTTTCATATTTTTGGACGAAAATTTACCAGTTGCTATGTTTAATTAGACGTATTCCAAATATTAAATTTATATTTCAAAATTTTATCGTTTAAAATTTCACAAAATTTCAACTAATTACGTTATTTAAACAGTTGAAATTTACAGGTTGTTACATAAAATATACTCTTACGTAAAATTATTTTATTTACCAATTTTAAAACAATATTGTGTCAGTTGGCCATGTTCTAGTGTTTAAAGATCCCTATTAATAACGTTAGCTACTCATATTGATCAGAATCCATAAACCACTCAACAGATCAATCAACACGATATAAAACATTTTTATAGCACTAATAAATACATGCTCTCATATATATAATACTCTCAGACTCATTCTGGGGTGTTGTTAACCCTATCTTTAATGAGTTTATCCCACCTGGGCCAAGGTTATCACTTAACCTTCGGCTCTGAAACCAACTGTAACAACCCGCCATTTTAGTTTTCAAAAGTCAATACTAATACATCTACGGTATTCACATGCCGAACATCTATGTGCCGGCTAGACAAATTGTTGGGGTGAAAGAAAAAGAAAAGGTAGAACAGAATCTCATATCATGATGAGTAATATATAATATACAACATATATTTACAATGAGAAAAGAGCTTTAATATACATATTATCATCAAAGCATACTAACATATCATCAGCCTAAACAGTTACAACAATATGTCCCTAATATTGCTGAAAAATATAGATAAGTACATCATAGCTGAAGATAATTACAGTAATACATCTTAGAGGATCCAGTTCGTCTCCTGAAGCTCCAAAGTGTCCAGCTAAATCTGAAAAATAAGTTCGGGTTGACCCGACCATTATAAGAAACTAACGCCCGGATCAATCTGGTAAACTAGCGTGAGAAACACAATCAAATGGATTTTTTTTTGAGCGAGATGGGTGTGTAGCGTGACACTACACAGCCGATTAGAAGCATATATATAATAATGATGTTTCGATCAACATGCCTGATCGATGGCACATAGCACAAGCACAAAAATCATACAAACCACTAATAAAGCCAAGATAGTACGAAAGTATATACAAAAACACCAAGACCAAATACCAAAATGGATGTCAGAGCTCTGAAAACATCAAGTGTCTACCAGCTAAGGCCATTGCTACTGGCCCACGGGAAAAGCCGAGCTGCTCCCTTGTGATTCGGTCGGAGAAGAGCTTCTCCGAGGAAGGCGGAGTCTAAAGGGAGCGGAGAAGCTCTGACCTGTAATGTAGGAGAATAGAGAAGTTATACGTCTACAGATACCGTCGAAGTGACTCCTAGGTTTATCAAACACGAGTGCATTACGTTCTTTCCATAAACTCCAACAGAAAAGGGCGATAAAGACGTCTAGGTGGAGGTTGGGGGAGTTATATTGCCAGTGATCGAAGATGACAAGTGGAACAGGGATATAGCCCAGAATGTGGGCGCTAGAAGCTACCCAGATAGAGTAAGCAAAGTCGCATTCCCGAAACAAATGGGGAATATCTTCAATGTGGCTAGAACAAAAGACACAGTGCGGGTCAACCGGAATATGCAAGCGGAGAAGTCTGTCTTTGGTGTTGATACGATCATGCGCCAGACACCATTGGAAGAAGGTGATACGCGGCGGAAGTGGGCATTTCCAAAGTCTAGGGAAGGCAAAGAAGCGACTAGGATTGTTGAGGAGGGAGTAACAGGAGGCGACCAAGAAACCTCTGGCAGGAGCGGGGGCCCATACTATGCGATCCGGTAGGGTGGAGAGCTGAACAGATGAAGAAGGCTGGAAGCAGCGATGAGGTCAGAAAAGGTGTCAGAGCCGAAGAGAGAAGGGGGCACATGAAGTCAGGACCGGAATTGACACAGTCTCTAACCGAGATAGATGGGGAACGCGAGTAGGAGAAAAGGTGGGGCAAGGATTTTGCGAGAGGAAGTTGGTTATGCCAAGTATCATGCCAAAAAACGCAGTTGATGCCATTACCGATGTCTACATGAAAAAAGGGTCTGACACGAGGAAGGGTTTGGAGCACTCCTGCCCAGAACGAAGAAGGCCTACGACAAGGAGGGAAGTGAAGGACAAGATGGTGATTAGAGTGATAATGAAGCGAGAGAATCCAATCTTTCCAGAGAGAGTTAACCGGGGTAAGGAGTCTCCAGAGCCATTTCGATAGGAGCGCGGAGTTAAAAACAACAAGGTTAGTGATACCTAGACCACCCTGATTTTGATGCAAACAGGCGGTTCTACAATTAATGAACCTTCTGACGCCACCACCGTTCCACAGGAAGGTACTACGGATTGAGTCAATTTTGGTGATAACCCAGGAGGGAAGTTTGTGGAAAGACATCCAGTAAGATGGGATGGCTGAAAGGACAGATTTGACGAGGACAAGGCGGCCGGCTGTAGAGAGGGAATGAGCCTTCCAGCTCTATAGTCTTGATTCTATTCTAGAGATAAGGGGGACCAATCCAATCGATGGAGCTTGGTGGGACACAGTGGGATACCGAGATAGGAAAAGGGGAATACCGAAATGTTACAGTTAAGCATCGACGCAATGGGTGAGCCAAGATGAAGAGAGTTACCTAACATAATGACTGAGCTCTTACTGAAATTGATAGAGAGGCCGGAAATGAGCTCGAATGTGTAGAGAGCCACTTTCAGGCCATGAATGTGTTCAATATGGGGTGAGGCAAATAGGATTGCATCGTCAGCAAACTGCACATTAGAGACTGATAAAGAGGAATCAGGGAGTTTAATGCCGGAGAAGAGGTTGTTGGATATGGCTAGCTTGATCATCCTGTTGAAAACGTCCACCACTAAGACGAAAATAAGGGGCGAGAGAGGATCGCCTTGCCTCAAGCCACGAGCCGACTTGATGTGGCCCCTTGACATACCGTTGATCGAAATAGAGGATAAACTAGAGCTAAGAATATGATTTATCCAATTGCACCATCTGGGGGGAAAACCTCTATGCCTCATAAGTTCGAGGATAAAGTTCCAATTCACCGAATCAATTGCCTTAGAAAAATCGAGCTTCAAAAGAACCCCCGGGGTCGCCGTCTGGTGGCAAAAGGAGATGATTTCTTGAGTTGTGGCTACGCAGTCCAAGATGTTCCTGCCGAGAATGAAGGCTGACTGCTCAATTCCAATCAGAGGGGCAATAGCTGTTTGGAGGCGGCTGGCAAGGACCTTAGTTATGATTTTAAAGGTTGTGTTGAGGAGACTAATGGGACGGAAGGCGGAGAGGGTGTTGGCGTTAGGGGATTTGGGGAGGAGGATGATGCTCGCATAGTTTAGCCTGGAAATGGCAGCTGGATCGGATTGGAATTCGGCATATAGATCTAGAATATCGGATTTAACGGTATCCTAGAAATGCTTGAAAAAAGGTGGGCCGAACCCGTCTGGGCCGGGTGCTTTGTCATCGGACATGTCTTTCAAAGCTGAATATTAAAAATCAAATGGATTTTTAATATTATAAAAACCTTGAAAATAAAGGAATCTTGTAAGTGTTGGAACTGGGCTAGGCCGTAGTAGAATTTGTAGGTGAATTTCAATTTTTTATCTTATTAGATCTTTATTGGGCCTATGAAGTGTAATTTATTTAGAACATTTCTAAATTTAGTTTAAATAAAATCATGTATTTTATTCAAATTTATAAATTGTAGTTTAAAATTTATTTGATTTTGGTTTTACTTAATATATAAATATATATACATGTATCATATATACATATATATTTATGTATATATACATATATATTTATGTATGTATGTATGTATGTATGTATGTATGTATGTATGTATGTATGTATGTATGTATATGTGCATATGTAACAAAGTAATCTGTGCAAGAAATAACATGCCCATATATAGATGCTGGAATTTACATTGCAACGGACACTTAGCTCATTTTATATAAATTGTATGTTGTCAAATATGTGCATGTACATATAGTTATAAATTCCAAATAATTATATATATATATATATATATCTGTGTGTGTGTAAATATAAAAGTAAATATATATAATATGTCCTATTGTTAAAATATTATAAAAATATATATTTATGTAAACTAATGTTCTATTATAAGAAACAATTAAGATATATATATATATGTATGTATGTATGTATGATAAAATAATATTTTTATATGAATTAAAATAATATTTTTAATATGAATTAAAATAAGCTATTTATTTAATTGTATACGTGTGTATATATATACAGAAGCACAACTAGTCAATATAATGAGTAATAATAAATTAATTTATAATATAACATATATACAAATCATAAACATAAATATATATATATATAAACAAAATAAAAAACTTTGGGTTCAAAAATATCATGGATTTAAAGTTAATATGATTTTAATACTTTATTATGCATATATCATGAATTAATAATTAGTTTCAATCTTTAATTAATTAATATAAAATAATTATATAACAAAAATTCAAATTTTCAATTTTTAGACAATCTAGAATCATATTTTAGACGTCACGAAAAATTTCTGGATTTTTTGGAATTAAATAATATTTTTAGTTAATTAATTAATGTGTGGCCGAAATTAAAATAATTTTTAAAAATATAAAATATAGTTCAAAATTTCTGAACATTTTTCCGTGAGTATCTGACATCACGAATTAAATTCAAAAGTTATAACTTTTGAAAACATTTTATTTTGTACAAATTTATTAAATCAAATATTCAATAAATCTAGAAAATAAATATATATTAATAACATAAAAAAATTATTTTCAATACATATAAATCATAATAAACATAAACATGTATAAGAAAAATTTTAGATTAATTTTACATAGTAGATATAAACATATATGCTTTAATAAAAATTGTACATGAGTATTAATACACAAATTAATATTTATATGAATATAAACTAATATAAAATTAAACAAAAAATTTGTTCAACTTATAATATTAGATTGCAGACAAAATTATGAATATAAACATTAAATTTCGTTGACCTCGGTTTAACGAACGCTCCGGCTTATTTCGTTGACCTTATGAATCGAGTTTTCAAAGACTTCCTCGATTGGTTTGTCCTCATCTTTATTGACGATATTCTTGTGTATTCTAAAACCGAGGAGGAACATGAAAAGCATCTTCAAATTGTATTGGAAACTCTTAGGAGCAATCAACTAAAAGCAAAATTTTCTAAATGCCACTTTTGGCAATCCAGTGTGAAGTTTCTCGATCATATTATTTCCGAATCCGGAATAGCAGTGGATCCTTCAAAGATTGAAGCAATTCAAAATTGGAAGAGACCTGAGAGTGTGACTGAAATCCGTAGCTTTCTCGGATTGGCAGGTTATTACCGCTGTTTCATAAAAGACTTTTCTAAGTTTGTCGTGCCTCTTACTGGCTTAACAAAGAAAGGTGTCAAATACATTTGGTCAGACAAATGTGAAACTTCTTTTCAGAAACTAAAAGAACTCCTTTTTGATGCTCCTATTCTTATTATTCCCGAAGCGAATCAAGATTTTGTTGTTTATACCGATGCTAGTCGCGTTGGTTTGGGTGCCGTTCTGATGCAGAAAGAACGTGTTATTGCTTATGCTTCTAGGCATATGCCACACATGATTTAGAACTCGCGGCTATCGTTTTCGCCCTTCGAATTTGGCGACATTATCTTTTGGGAGAGAAATTTATACTTTATACAGATCATAAATCTTTGAAATATTTATTCTCTCAAAAGGAACTTAATTTGCGTCAACAGCATTGGCTTGAATTCCTTGCCTCTTATGATCTTGATATTCTTTATACTCCCGGAAAGGGGAATCGTGTCGCCGATGCACTTAGTCGCAAACAACAAGCGGTTGTTTCCATGATGATATCCGAGTGGAATGATCTCGAGGTTTTATCCACTTGTGAAATTCTAGGTCGTGTTTCCGATTTATGTTCATCTCTTGTTTTATGTAGCCTTGAGGCTCGTCCTTCTCTCTTAGACCGCATTCTTGTAGCTCAAAGGCTGGATCCTGAATTGGCTCTTCTTGGCCAAAATATTAAGGATAAAGTTGATATTGAAGGTTTGAAAGACTTTGATATTAATTCTCGTGGCGGCATTCGAAAATTTGGTAGACTTATCATACCAAATATTAGTGATCTTCGTAAAGATATTCTTGAAGATTCTAATCGTTCCAAATATTCCATTCATCCCGGTAGTAGTAAAATGTACGCGGATATGAAGCGACTTTATTATTGGGAGGGAATGAAATTTGATATTGCTAACTTTGTTAAGTGTTGCATGACTTGCCAACTTGTCAAGGCCGAACATCAAAGGCCCGGTGGGTTATTGCAACCATTAGAAATTCCAATTTGGAAGTGGGACCAAATTTCCATGGATTTTATTGATGGCCTTCCCCGTTCTCGTTCGGGTCATGATAGCTTATGGGTGATCGTTGATAGACTTACTAAATCCGCCCATTTTATTCCCGTTCGGTCGAACCGAACCGTTCCTCTTTTGGCCAAACTCTTTATCAAAGAAATTGTTAAATTACATGGAGTTCCTACTTCTATAGTTAGTGATCGTGATCCATTGTTTACTAGTGGATTCTGGAAGAGTCTTCAAAAAGCTTTGGGAACGATGCTTAATTTTAGCACCGCTTATCACCCCCAGTCCGATGGACAAACTGAGCGTGTGAATCAAACTCTTGAAGATCTTCTTCGTTCTTGTGTGCTTGATTTCGGTGGGAGTTGGGAAGATCATATTTCACTTGTTGAATTTTCCTATAATAACAGCTTCCAATCTAGTATTGGTATGGCTCCTTTCGAGGCACTCTATGGAAGGCCATGCCGATCTCCTTCTTGTTGGCTAGAGGCCGGTGAGAAGCTGGTTTTAGGACCAGATTTCATTCGTGATTCCACAGAAAAGATTGAACTTATTCGTCATAGGATTAAAGAAGCCCAGAGTAGACAAAAATCTTATACCGATAATCGAAGAAGGAAATTAGAATTTTCTGTTGGAGATCTTGTATTTATTCGTGTTTCCCCTATGAAGGGAGTCGTATGTTTCAGTCGATCGGGAAAGTTAGCGCCTCGATATATTGGGCCATTTCCTATCACCGAACGTATTGGTTCCATGGCTTATCGCCTACCATTACCGGCTCAGTTTTCTGCCATGTATGACGTGTTTCACGTTTCTTAATTACGGAAATGCCTTCGGGATTCCGAGTCTATTCTTGAGCCCGGTGTAGTGGAAGAAATTGAAGTTTCGCCGAATTTAACTTATGAGCAGCATCCTATTCGAATTATTGCTTCAGAGGTTAAATGACTTCGAAATAAAGATGTTCCGCTTGTTAAAGTTCAATGGTCCTCAAATCCTAAGGATTGCTCTTGGGAATCTAGAGAATTCATCAACCGTGCACATCCGGACCTACTTACTCATGCTCTTTTAGGTGAACTTCTTATTTCAAATTTCTTTTGTGTTAATATGCTTTTATGGTTGTTACTTTTTAATTTCCATCTTATATATTGCGAGGACGCAATTTCTTTAAGGAGGGGAGTCTGTAACAACCCGCATATTTATCGATTTTATATTTAAATATTTTATCATCAGTCGGATTTTAGTCCGAAAAGCTACTTTTTGCATACGGTCAAATTGGGACTCGAGACCACTTCCATTGAGTTCAAAATGACGTTTGTGATCTTTTTAAGTATAAACTTTGATATGTTTGGAGATAGTAGAATTTTGCTACTTTTTCTACTTAGAGCTTTGGTCTTGTTTCAGCTCATTAGACCTAAGCTTCACCCCTCCTCTCTTCATTACCTTACTTCTATTTCCTAACACTCAAGCTTTTACTACAATGGAGAGAGGAATGGGAAATTAAAACTCCAAACCCTAGTTTTCTTTTGCAAATCAAGTTCTAGCTCCAAACTAATAGTAGAAGCTTTGGTAAGCCTCCTCTTCTTCTTCTCCAACTCATTCTCTTATCAATTTCAGAAAAATTCCTAAACCTAACTTAGGAAATGTTTCTCTTTTTAGCCTAGATTCAAGGTTGTTGAGTTGGAATTGAAGTGCGATTGCTCTTGCCATTTGCTCTATAGCTTCTTCTTCATTTGTTTTGGGTTTAAAGGTGATATTTTTATCTCACATCTTTGTCTATATCTATCTTTGTGATTGGGTATGAATTCCTAACACTTATTTATGTACATTTCCTTTTGTTTGTGATTGAATTGGTAAATATGCTAATTTCTTGGTTTTTGAAGTCCAATTCTTGTGAAAATCCTTTAATGGATGTTTGGATATGTTGTTTGGGGTGTATCGAAGCGCCTATAAGACCGGGTTGTCGCTAGACGTAAATCCTTAGTTGTCATTGCTTGCTCGATCGCTTCCAAGAACGTTTTGGCCATCTTGGTCTAGGTAAATTTCTGCCCAGAGTAGGTGTTCAGACGTTTGGAGGTCAATGCCAGACGTCTGGTTTTACCTCCTGGTGAAAAATAACAAATGGCAGAAAAATAAAAAGGGCAGTGACTAATTTCAAACGTCTGAACTATTGTTCCAGACGTCTGAAAAGATGTCAGACGTCTGATTTATGTTTTCAGACGTCTAGCTGGTTTTCTGGGATATTCCCAGAAACCAAATCCAGACGTCTGGACTTTTCCCCAGACGTCCGAATGCCTTCAGACGTCTGATTCTAGGTTTCAGACGTCTGGATTGTTTTCTGGAATATTTCCAGAGACAAAATCCAGATGTCTGGACCAACCCCTCAGACGTCTGGAAATTCCCAGTTTTGCCTATCTGCCTAATTCTGAGTAAAACTTCCAATGTTAATCGAGTTTTGTCGATCCGATTAGACATTATCACTTTTACCGACTTTGATGACTTCTTTCTATGGATTTTATGTGAATATCCATTTTTGATGGATTTAGTATCGATTTCGTTGGATTTGATTCACGTCTTTGTATGTGAATTTTGATGATTGATTGTTTCTACAATCGTTTTATTTGTCACTTCAAAAATATAAAGGTTTCAATACTAGTAGTAAATATCAAAACTCTTTCATCAAAACGATTTCAACTCTATTTTATTACAAAGCTCTTCTTCCTAAACCGTTTTCCAATCTATTAGTATATACAAGCCTTTACTTCACTCGGATGAGAAATCGAATTAAACGACTTAGTAAAACGAGTGGTATGAAACGCTTGCGTTCACTTCGTCGGTTAGCTCTTGGACTTATTCGATTGAGCCCCTTTTGTGACAATTTCCTAGTGAAGATCTACAGTTTGTTCGTAAATATTTAAGTTAAGCTAGTGGTTATGGGACATGAAGCTAAACTCATATATTTACTGGCATAGTGTAATTGACACTTCCTTATGATCATGACGATCATTTTTGTGATTTAGACTAGCGATTGAGCGATGTCTCTTTGTCTGCGAGGGAGACTAGACCCCGCTTTTGTGATGTTTCGCCATCACATATATGGGGTAGCACCCCATGGTCTTCGGGCCATTCGTGTGTCAAAGGCCTTCGGGTCATTCGTGTGTTCGAAAAATTAAATGGATAGCTTCTCGTCTGTGTGCTCGAACTTCCCCCTTTTTGTGATTTCTGGATTTTGTGTGTTGATTTCAGGGATTTGTTCTGGATTTCGTGTGTTGATTTCTGGATTTAGTGCTTCACCAATTTTCGTGGTTTTCATTGATATGCTTTATCAATTTTTGTGTAATGGTGAATTCGTGTGTCATTACCTTTTTATGGGTTTGGATCTCAGAGAAGATTCTTGTGATATTGATTAATCTCTTGTTGATTATCATTTACATACTTATAGTAGTATGCCATTATGGTTATTATCTGTTTATGCCATACCCCTTATTCTATATCATGTCATCTGATATTTATAGTTAGACTGATCCATTTATTATTTTCTTATAAATAATACTCGGGTCAGACCGAGATGTTACAGGTTCTTCTGCTTGACTTCTCCCCAGGGATCTATTATACTGACTTTTGGCTAACTACTAGATTTGTAGTTTTTGGATGTACACATTTGAGATATAGACTCTATGTAGTGTACTTATTCTTTTGTATAGCACGTGTTGCTATTCTTTTGTATTATCGTGGATTTTTCCGACCACTACTCTGATGTACACTTTCATGTGTTATATATTTATTCATATCTTCTTCCACCTTTGTGATATGGATGTCTGTGACTGATTTATGTTATGATTATTTCTATGTTTGTTTCCGAAGATTTTATATAGCCACCATGTGATAGCTTTGAGTTTGTATCGGTATGTCGGATTTCCTCCTTAAAAGATATGCATTCTAATCTATCTGACATATCGGTGCTCGCATAAAGAAGTTACATGGATGGTCGCTCCTCAACAGCCGTATTCTCCGTGCTAGTTGACGGCATTACCTCGTAGTGTCCTTGGCTAGCGTGGGTATAGAGGTGGGGCGTCACAGCTTGGTAATGGAGCCAAACTTGGGAACAATGTAGAATAACTTAACAAGGATCATCGTCCTAAGTCCAACTTAGGAGTCGTGCCTTAGGATTTAAGTCGAGTCTTCGAACCGACTCATCCTATTCCCTTTTATGTATCCTTGTTTTATCTATCAAGATTTGCTTGATATTTATTTGGAGAATAACTTTTCTTCTTTTTCTCTTCCTTAAGGAAGAGAATGTCTAGACCAGGTCGTCCCAGAGCTGGACCATCTACGGTTACTCCCCAGGATGGAGTTTTTATGACTGCTCAACAGCTTCTTGATTTAGTAAAGAATGCTCAGGCAGCTGGTCCTAATCAGGAACCTACTCATCCTAAGTCTGGATTTGCACGCTTGTGCAACGATTATACCAACTTGGGTGGGAAACCATTCAAAGGTTCCGAAACTATTATCGAGGTCCAGGCTTGGTTAAGAACATGCGATCGAATCTTTTCTCGCATGAATCTTGTCGATCTTCACCGTGTTCAAGTGGCCTCCAGTATGCTCCAAGAAAGAGCACTGGATTGGTACGAACTTCTCATTTCTGAAATTAATGAAGCTGATCTCACCTGGGAGCAATTTCGGGAATGCTTCGAATTAAAGTTCGTACCAGAAGCAGAGAAGGTGACATTGGCTCGTCGTTTTATAGACCTTGTTCAAGGTGAATCCTCTGTAACAGATTATGTCGCATCCTTCGAGTCACTGTCTAAATATGGGGTTGAATATATCAACACCCCATTGAAGAAGAACCAAAGATTCGTCTATGGCTTAAACAAGAATCTGAAGAAGCCATTACTTCTAAAATTAGAAGTTTCCTTCGATCAACTCATTGATATCGCTCTTCGACTTGAAGAGGCTGATAAGGACAGTGATGTTGAAGTGGTGGCTGCTAAACCAAACTTCAACAACAAGAAAAGGCCTAATAAGTTCAAAGGTCCTTATCCCAACAAAAAGGGTAAACAAGCAACTGCTGCTGCAAAGACTTTTTCCTCTGGTGATGGGAAATGCTTCAACTGTGGTGCTAGAGGTCATTTTGCGAACAAGTGTTCAAAGCCCCGTTCTTGTCGCTACTGTAAAAGTCCGGATCATTATATGCATCTATGCCCTACGCTTCCAAGCAAGGAGGAAAAGTTAAACGTTGCTCAAGCACCTGGCAACACATCTCGCGGTCAAGTTATGTCTCATTCTGTCCTTGATGGCATTATTATATTTCATGATCAACCTATTAGAGTTCTCTTTGATACGGGTGCATCCCATTCTTTTATATCAAAGGAACTTGTTGATACTTTTTCTTTAAGTGTTGTTGCTTTAATGACTTCTTTAAGAATTGCGAATCCGGTTGGTGGATCCGCAACTCTTAGTTTGCTTTGTAAAGATGTGGAGATTATTTTGTGTGATTTTACTTTCCTAGCCGATTTGCATGTCATGCGTTATTTAGGCTTTGGAATGATTTTGGGTATGGATTGGCTTAATCGTTATGAAGCTCATATCCTATGTCCTGAGCGGACTATTTATCTCCGTCATCCGCAATCTGTTAATCAGATTTCTATTGTTCTTAAAGTTTCGGATTCCGCTTTGGTTGCATCTTTATATTCTTTAAATCCTCGTGATGATGATAATGATGGTGAGGAGGATGTCATTTCTCTTATTCGCGTCATTCGTGAATTTTCCGACATATTCGAGCCCGTCTTAGGATTACCACCTAAGCGAGCAATTGAGTTCAAAATTAATCTTATACCTAGAGCTCAACCTATTACCCGTCCTCCTTATCGCATGTCCAATAAGAAGAATGAAGAGATGCGCAAACAACTATCCGAGTTGGAAACGAAGCAACTTATTCGCTCTAGTTCCTCACCTTGGGGAGCTTCAGCTATTTTCGTAAATAAGTCCGATGGTACACTTAGGCTTTGCGTAGACTACCGCAAGCTTAATGATCTTACTATTAAGAATAAATATCCTTTACCTCGGATTGATGATCTGTTTGATCAACTTAGTGGTGCTAGAGTCTTTTCACAATTGGACTTGGCTACCAGTTTCCATCAGCTTCGTATTGCAGAGGATAGTATTCCATTGACTTCGTTCCGTACACGCTATGGATCTTATGAATGGCTAGTTATGCCATTCGGTTTAACGAACGCTCCGACTTATTTCGTTGACCTTATGAATCGAGTTTTCAAAGATTTCCTCGATCGGTTTGTCCTCATCTTTATTGACGATATTCTTGTGTATTCTAAAACCGAGGAGGAACATGAAAAGCATCTTCAAATTGTATTGGAAACTCTTAGGAGCAATCAACTAAAAGCAAAATTTTCTAAATGCCACTTTTGGCAATCTAGTGTGAAGTTTCTCGGTCATATTATTTCCGAATCCGGAATAGCAGTGGATCCTTCAAAGATTGAAGCAATTCAAAATTGGAAGAGACCTGAGAGTGTAACTGAAATCCATAGCTTTCTCGGATTGGCAGGTTATTACCGCCGTTTCATAAAAGACTTTTCTAAGATTATCGTGCCTCTTACTGGCTTAACAAAGAAAGGTGTCAAAGACATTTGGTCGGACAAATGTGAAACTTCTTTTCAAAAATTAAAAGAACTCCTTTCTGATGCTCCTATTCTTGTTATTCCCGAAGGGAATCAAGATTTTGTTGTTTATATCGATGCTAGTCGCGTTGGTTTGGATGCCGTTCTGATGCAGAAAGAACGTGTTATTGCTTATGCTTCTAGGCAATTGAAGCCGGCTGAGACTAGATATGCCACACATGATTTAGAACTCGCGGCTATCGTTTTCGCCCTTCGAATTTGGCGACATTATCTTTTGGGAGAGAAATTTATACTTTATACAGATCATAAATCTTTGAAATATTTATTCTCTCAAAAGGAACTTAATTTGCGTCAACAGCGTTGGCTTGAATTCCTTGCCTATTATGATCTTGATATTCTTTATACTCCCGGAAAGGGGAATCGTGTCGCCGATGCACTTAGTCGCAAACAACAAGCGGTTGTTTCCATGATGATATCCGAGTGGAATGATCTCGAGGTTTTATCCACTTGTGAAATTCGAGGTCGTGTTTCCGATTTATGTTCATCTCTTGTTTTATGTAGCCTTGAGGCTCGTCCTTCTCTCTTAGACCGCATTCTTGTAGCTCAAAGGCTAGATCCCGAATTGGCTCTTCTTGGCCAAAATATTAAGGATAAAGTTGATATTGAAGGTTTGAAATACTTTGATATTAATTCTCGTGGCGGCATTCGAAAATTTGGTAGACTTATCGTACCAAATATTAGTGATCTTCGTAAAGATATTCTTGAAGATTATCATCGTTCCAAATATTCCATTCATCCCGGTAGTAGTAAAATGTACGCGGATATGAAGCGACTTTATTATTGGGAGGGAATGAAATTTGATATTGCTAACTTTGTTAAGTGTTGCATGACAACTTGTCAAGGCCGAACATCAAAGGCCCGGTGGGTTATTGCAACCATTGGAAATTCCAATTTGGAAGTGGGACCAAATTTCCATGGATTTTATTGATGGCCTTCCCCGTTCTCGTTCGGGTCATGATAGCTTATGGGTGATCGTTGATAGACTTACTAAATCCGCCCATTTTATTCCCGTTCGGTCGAACCGAACCGTTCCTCTTCTGGCCAAACTCTTTATCAAAGAAATTGTTAAATTACATGGAGTTCCTACTTCTATAGTTAGTGATCGTGATCCATTGTTTACTAGTGGATTCTGGAAGAGTCTTCAAAAAGCTTTGGGAACGAAGCTTAATTTTAGCACCGCTTATCACCCCAGTCCGATGGACAAACTGAGCATGTGAATCAAACTCTTGAAGATCTTCTTCGTTCTTGTGTGCTTGATTTCAGTGGGAGTTAGGAAGATCATATTTCACTTGTTGAATTTTCCTATAATAACAGCTTCCAATCTAGTATTGGTATGGCTCCTTTCGAGGCACTCTATGGAAGGCCATGCCGATCTCCTTCTTGTTGGCTAGAGGCCGGTGAGAAGCTGGTTTTAGGACCAGATTTCATTCGTGATTCCACAGAAAAGATTGATCTTATTCGTCATAGGATGAAAGAAGCCCAGAGTAGACAAAAATCCTATGCCGATAATCGAAGAAGGAAATTAGAATTTTCTGTTGGAGATCTTGTATTTATTCGTGTTTCCCCTATGAAGGGAGTCGTACGTTTCAGTCGATCGGGAAAGTTAGCGCCTCGATATATTGGGCCATTTCCTATCACCGAACGTATTGGTTCCATGGCTTATCGCCTATCATTACCGGCTCAGTTTTCTGCCATGCATGACGTGTTTCACGTTTCTCAATTACGGAAATGCCTTTGGGATTCCGAATCTATTCTTGAGCCCGGTGTAGTGGAAGAAATTGAAGTTTCGCTGAATTTAACTTATGAGCAGCATCCTATTCGAATTATTGCTTCAGAGGTTAAACGACTTCGAAATAAAGATGTTCCGCTTGTTAAAGTTCAATGGTCCTCAAATCCTAAGGATTGCTCTTGGGAATCTAGAGAATTCATCAAGCATGCACATCCGGACCTACTTACTCATGCTCTTTGAGGTGAACTTCTTATTTCAAATTTCTTTTGTGTTAATATGCTTTTATGGTTGTTACTTTTTATTTCCATCTTATATATTGCGAGGATGCAATTTCTTTAAGGAGGGGAGTCTGTAACAACCCGCATATTTATCGATTTTATATTTAAATATTTTATTTAAATATTTTATCGTCAGTCGGATTTTAGTTCGAAAAACTACTTTTTGCATACGGTCAAATTGGGACTCGAGACTACTTCCATTGAGTTCAAAGTGACGTTTGCAATCTTTTTAAGTATAAACTTTGATATGTTTGGAGATAGTAGAATTTTGCTACTTTTTCTACTTAGAGCTTTGGTCTTGTTTCAGCTCATTAGACCTAAGCTTCACCCCTCCTCTCTTCATTACCTTACTTCTATTTCCTAACACTCAAGCTTTTACTACAATGGAGAGAGGAATGGGAAATTAAAACTCCAAACCCTAGTTTTCTTTTGCAAATCAAGTTCTAGCTCCAAACTAATAGTAGAAGCTTTGGTAAGCCTCCTCTTCTTCTTCTCCAACTCATTCTCTTATCAATTTCAGAAAAATTCCTAAACCTAACTTAGGAAATGTTTCTCTTTTTAGCCTAGATTCAAGGTTGTTGAGTTGGAATTGAAGTGTGATTGCTCTTGCCATTTGCTCTATAGCTTCTTCTTCATTTGTTTTGGGTTTAAAGGTGAGATTTTTATCTCACATCGTTGTCTATATCTATCTTTGTGATTGGGTATGAATTCCTAACACTTATTTATGTACATTTCCTTTTGTTTGTGATTGAATTGGTAAATATGCTAATTTCTTGGTTTTTGAAGTCCAATTCTTGTGAAAATACTTCAATGGATGTTTGGATATGTTGTTTGGGGTGTATTGAAGCGCCTATAAGACCGGGTTATCGCTAGACGTAAATCCTTAGTTGTCATTGCTTGCTCGATCGCTTCCAAGAACGTTTTGGCCATCTTGGTCTAGGTAAATTTATGCCCAGATTAGGTGTTCAGACGTCTGGAGGTCAATGCCAGACGTCTGGTTTTACCTCCTGGTGAAAAATAACAAACGGTAGAAAAATAAAAAGGGCAGTGACTAATTTCAAACATCTGAACTATTATTCCAAACGTCTGAAAAGATGTCAGACGCCTGATTTATGTTTTCAGACGTCTGGTTGTTTTTCTGGGATATTCCCAGAAACCAAATCCAGACGTCTGGACTTTTCCCCAGACGTCTGAATGCCTTCAGATGTCTGATTCTAGGTTTCAGACGTCTGGATCGTTTTCTGGAATATTTCCAGAGACAAAATCCAGACGTCTGGACCAACCCCTCAAACGTCTGGAAATTCCCAGTTTTGCCTATCTGCCTAATTCTGAGTAAAACTTCCAATGTTAATCGAGTTTTGTCGATCCGATTAGACATTATCACTTTTACCGACTTTGATGACTTCTTTCTATGGATTTTATGTGAATATCCATTTTTGATGGATTTAGTATCGATTTCGTTGGATTTGATTCACGTCTTTGTATGTGAATTTTGATGATTGATTGTTTCTACAATCGTTTTATTTGTCACTTCAAAAATATAAAGGTTTCAATACTAGTAGTAAATATCAAAACTCTTTCATCAAAACGATTTCAACTCTATTTTATTACAAAGCTCTTCTTCCTAAACCGTTTTCCAATCTATTAGTATATACAAGCCTTTACTTCACTCGGATGAGAAATCGAATTAAACGACTTAGTAAAACGAGTGGTATGAAACGCTTGCGTTCACTTTGTTCGTTAGCTCTTGGACTTATTCGATTGAGCCCCTTCTGTGACAATTTCCTAGTGAAGATCTACAGTTTGTTCGTAAATATTTAAGTTAAGCTAGTGGTTATGGGACATGAAGCTAAACTCATATATTTACTGGCATAGTGTAATTGACACTTCCTTATGATCATGACGATCATTTTTGTGATTTAGACTAGCGATTGAGCGATGTCTCTTTGTCTGCGAGGGAGACTAGACCCCGCTTTTGTGATGTTTCGCCATCACATATATGGGGTAGCACCCCATGGTCTTCGGGCCATTCGTGTGTCAAAAGCCTTCCGGTCATTCGTGTGTTCGAAAAATTAAATGGATAGCTTCCATGAGATAGCTTCTCGTCCGTGTGCTCGGACTTCCCCCTTTTTGTGATTTCTGGATTTCGTGTGTTGATTTTAGGGATTTGTTCTAGATTTCATGTGTTGATTTCTGGATTTAGTGCTTCACCAATTTTCGTGGTTTTCATTGATATGCTTTATCAATTTTTGTGTATTGGTGAATTCGTGTGTCATTACCTTTTTATGGGTTTGGATCTCTGAGAAGATTCTTGTGATATTGATTAATCTCTTGTTGATTATCATTTACATACTTATAGTAGTATGCCATTATGGTTATTATCTGTTTATGCCATACCCCTTATTCTATATCATGTCATCTGATAATTATAGTTAGACTGATCCGTTTATTATTTTCTTATAAATAATACTCGGGTCAGACCGAGAGTTACAGGTGCTTCTGCTTGACTTCTCCCTAGGGATCTATTATACTGACTTTTGGCTAACTACTAGATTTGTAGTTTTTGGATGTACACATTTGAGATATAGACTCTATGTAGTGTACTTATTCTTTTGTATAACACGTGTTGCTATTCTTTTGTATTATCGTGGATTTTTCCGACCACTACTCTGATGTACACTTTCATGTGTTATATATTTATTCATATCTTCTTCCACCTTTGTGATATAGATGTTTGTGACTGATTTATGTTATGATTATTTCTATGTTTGTTTCCGAAGATTTTATATAGCCACCGTGTGATAGCTTTGAGTTTGTATCGGTATGTTGGATTTCTTCCTTAAAAGATATGCATTCTAATCTATCTGACATATCGGTGCTCGCACAAAGAAGTTACATGGATGGTGCTCCTCAACAGCCTTATTCTCCGTGCTAGTTGACGGCATTACCTCGTAGTGTCCTTGGCTAGCGTGGGTATAGAGGTGGGGCTTCACATAAGTTTTAACAATTATAAACTAATTAAATCATTCAGTTTAAAGAGAATTCATTGTTTCGGTTGTGTGACTCTTGGGTGTAAATTCAGCTAGTGATTAATATCGAACTATTCGAATGTTAACTTTCACATGTCACTTAGTAGGTGGTGTGACATTATGGCCAAATTTATTGCTTACTCAGTTTCGGTAAAATCCAATGTTAGTTTAATAAGCGTTACCCGGTTACAACATTTATTTACACCAATTCTCTTCCTCAAAACTATAGAATTTTGGACTTATGGAATTTGGTAATGGTCAAAATTCCAATATCATCCACATTCAACTCTATAGTCCAAATACAACATCCTTGATTTAATAGTAGCAATTATTATTAATCGAAATGCTCTGGCCAGAGACTTTGAATTTGAGTTGACTTGAGTTGGCTATAATACTAACCCTATATAACTGAGGAAACAAATCCCCTCTTGAATAGTGTTTCACTTCCAATACTTACACTCGACCTAACTATAGTCACTTGATGGACACCATGCCATGATTTGACTATAATCAAAAGGAGCTTTCATATTGAAGATTCACAATATACTCAAATGGAGAGAATTGTGTATCACATCGATATTTTCTGTTTGACATTAGTTATATTAACCAATAAAAAGCTATCGAGTGAGTCGTTTCATAGTTATCCAATAACTATGAGTACGTAACCTCTGGGTGCCCCCAGTAGCCATGAGTAATACACTGCCCAACATTTGGAGAGTGTTAGGTACTCTATTCTCAATGGATATATCAATATTCAGTCTCGATGCATCTTGTATGGGAACATTTTGAAATGGTATATTTAACTTTATTGTGATAAATTATTCACAATTACAGCACTTTGTAACTACTACCACAAAACATACCATTTATGAATTTTCTATTAAGTATAATTTTAATTAAAATAATTAATTAATATAACCATATTATATCAAGTATATAATAGAAAAAAAACACCTTTTATTCGAAAAAGGTTGGTGAACGAGTTAGATATATGTAACAAATCACATTATTGCCCCTATGGCATACCCCTAACTCTATCAATCTCCCACTTGCACTTTAACGACCTGAAATTTTCAACCATTCGCATCCATACATGTCGGATTTGAATTGCTCAAAATATCAGATTGTTAATTTAAATTGGCAAAACTCAGCATATACAGTAAATAAATAATCATAAAATCACAAACACAGAGTAATATAACAATAGTGCAGCGGAAACAAAAGAATAGTAGTTCATGAAGCTACTATATATATAACAGAGTTAAACAAGATACGACAGAAGTCTCGAATACAATAGTCAAATACTAGATCAGAATACATCACTAGAATCAACTGAATATCTGAAAGCTGGATAGATAACTGGATCTCCAAGCGAAGCTCCAACTCCAAAGGTGAGCCTCGAATACTGGTACACTCAGTCTGACCCGAGCGTAAAGCAAAACACAAAACACTCGAGTCAGGATTAACATTCTCATATCAATAAATCCAACTCAAGCGAAATAACAACTGAAAATACAAGTAACTCAAAGGATGTTTGGGATAACCATCCTCTAAGGATTCGTTAAAGTATTTATATATAGTAGTGTACGCTAAGTAGACAATGCCTATCAGTAATATAAAGTATCAAAATAGCGTTAAGGCATTACCATTATCCCCTTTAACACATTTTATATAAGCGTCATAGTCTATACAGCACTGTAAACTCCACCGTAAACTAGTGGGCTATCAAGGAGTACTCCATAGGTATAACACGAAACAAATCGTAGTGGTCGCGCATAGGGATACGAGTATGACAAGGCACATGAGGCAATACCCAAGGTAGTGAAACTACCGTTTTCCTGATCCGGACTGGTGAGAACGCATCGCCGCAACGATCGCAACACCGCGAAACAACACTCCCAATTCAAGGGTGCGCACCAATAAAAAACAAGTAATGAGTAGTTTACGAAGAAGTGTGTCCGCTAGAGGTAGCTAACCTCACTGGCCCGGCACGGCTCCTGTTTAAGTCATTTCCAATTTGACACAAGTGTCAAGGTCATCCATTATCGTTCTCTTTCTTCAAATCCAGCAACGTCATCATTCCAACCACTTTATTCTGGATCACACTCCGCGTATAATAGTTATTAAAGTGGTTTTCGGTTTAGACAGAGAGTATGTCCCAAACCGATCCCGGACTCTTTAATAACTACGTAATTATTGCACCGATTGGTCATTTAATAAACTTTCAAAATAGTTTATATTTCAAAACCAAAATATCATTGCCATTTCAAAACCATATCAATATGATATCACTTCCATTTCAAAACCAAATACGATATCATTTCCATTTCAAATATATACATCTCAAATATATCCATTTAAAAAATCTTAGTACTTCAAAGTTATAACATTTTCTAACTCAAACACTTTGGAAATCATAATACTTTGGAAATCAAAATTTAGAAATCATAATGCTTTGGAATCATAACACTTCCCACTTAACCATTTAAATATAAATAATAGTATATATAATAAAATAGTTTATAATTTAAAATAGTTTATATAAAAATAGTTATAATTTAAAATAGTTTATACTAAAAATAATTTATATTAAAATAGTTTATATGAAATAAATTTATAAAGTAACATATATAAATAGTTTTAAATATAATTTAAAAATACTTTATATAATAAAATAGCTTCCTCAAATTTCACAAATCAATTCCAAATCAACACCAATCCCAAAATTTAAAATTTTGTCAAATCTCAAATCATCAATTTCAATTCAATTTAGTTCGCAATAAACCATTATATCGATTTCAAATACAGATTTGAACCATAAATAAACCATTTAAATTTTGATATATTCCAAAGCTTTAAATATTTCACCATCACCAAACTAAATATGATAATTTCATATATATCTTAATTTAACTTTATTATTATTTAGTTTTGAAATATTCACATAATAAATCCAATATTATTTAAATAAAACCCCAAATTACAAATAAACTAAATATTTCCTTCAACTTATTTAAACTTGAAATATTCATTTAAATCACCTTAACCAAAATCAAGTTATAAAACTATATCCTTTAAAAATCTCAAATTCAATAAGTTCCAAATCAATTTCTAATTAAATATATTTCTTAATTAAATACAATTTCAAATCAATTTCAAATCTATCTTCTCAACCTTAATTCATTAAATCATTATAAACTCTATATTAAAATATAATTTAAATAAATACTTATCCATATTATAATTTAATATAATCAAACTTTATTATTAAGCTTATTTTATATTAAAACAAATTTATGCATAGCTTAAAATCAAGAATTTAACTATATATATAATAACATTTATATACTATCCAAAATCAATATTTATATAAAACCATATATTTCCTTCCAAAACCATAGAAATCATTTTCAAAATATTTATACATAGACCAACGGTGTCTGTATATAATTTTCTATCCTATGGTCAAGTGATACGGATATTTATCATTTCAATCCGCAATTTAAATATATATACGGGTATATATCTTTTCAACCCGTAATCCCAAATTCAATGTTAATGAAAATCGCTTGGGTTTATCATTTCAACCCATAACGATTTTCTCCTATTCTACAGATCGTTCGGGTATGTATCATTACAACCCATAGTGAATTCTATATTAACAGGGAACTTGCAGAGTGATAACAGATATGATAATCATAGCAGGCATAAATCATCAATATAAATAACAGATAATGGTGTCAGATGTCACAAGTGAATAGATACAGATAATAGCATATATAACAATGTAAATAACTAACAGCAGCATATTTCAATTGACGTTTCAATTGAAATCAAATTTAATAAATAAGAACATTAATCGTGAGTGATTGTTCACCTTTCGAGGCTAGATAGATTAGACAAAAATGAGCTACGAATTCCAAAGCAACGCTAGATGGACATGATTCGGTGAAGAAATAGGCACGACGGATAAAGCTGATAAATGGGAAAACGATGAGAAATAATCAGAATCAGTTTGATGTAATTGAAACAAGATGCATATTATATTATTGCTTTATTAAAAATCAACACAACAAATATTAGGATAAATATATATACGATTCACACTTATTATATTTAAACTGATTAAGACCCAAGATATAAACAACTTAGACAATCATATATTTACAAAATTATAGTTTAAAGTCTATATACATTTCAAAATTAAAAATAACCATATATGTACATCGTTTGTGACGCTCCACCTCTATGCTCACAATAACAAAGAGTATTAAAAGAAATACTGTCTGTTATTACGAAGAATAAGGCTGGATAGGAGCGGCCATCCGTAGTTGGGCCTTACACTAGTATTGATTACCTCGATATGAGTGGTATATATTTTTATTTTTCGTCTCTTATTTATTTACTCCCATCGACATACCCAATTCCAGTATAAAACGAACTACAATGGTTCATAATAGTTTAGGACAATATATATAATAATAACACAAATACTAAAAATGCGAAACACAGATAACAAAAGTCTCATAGATATATATAACTGATGTCAGTTACAATACATTTGACACAATACATATGATACAACTACAACTGTCGACTCTGGAAGTTATATATACAAGTACATTATCGCATAATATACATGGATACATATCAACCTAAATCAAGTACACTGACTACTACAAAATGACGAAGACTACTTCAAAAGATATGAAAAGACTTAATAGCTCAAGCAGCAACCCAAAGCAGGATATCTACAACCTGTAATAACTCAGTCTGACCCGAGTATTAAATTCAAAAGAAAATAATACACGGGTCAGTCTAATTCAAACTCAGTTATTAAAGCACGGAAGCAATAATAATTAAATAAGCAATAGACGACTGTCACAATAAATCTCGTGTATCCAACTCTTCAATATAAGAATCAGATAATGGAAGATATAACACGAAATAGTGTTAAACAACAAATCAACAAATTCAAATCATCAACAAAGATAAATAGGAGTATCGTCAATGAAGGTAATTTGAAAACAACAGAATTGCCTAATCGGCAATTTCCAACAAAATCTAATTATTAAATAAATGATTAGAAACTCATAATCTAATTATCGAATAGATAATTAGACAACAACAAAATGATCAAGCAAACCAAATCAAAATACAATTCAAAACATATTGAATTGAAGAAACGAAACAGTTCAAACAATTGAAATATCAATTAAAATTATCAATTCTGATAGGGCTGCAGTACACGCACGCGTGCACTGTCTCGCCACTAAATTGATGAAATACACAAAAGCTCAATGAAAGTTCTCAACACGAGCACAAGGGTCAAATCCAAATGAAAAGCCGGGTTCAACTCAAATGCAACACAATTAAAGTCACAACACGCGCACAAGGTCAAACCCAAGCGCTTAAGCTGGATTCAACACAGGTGCAAGTTCAATAAGATGGTCAAAATCCAAAACCAACATAAACAATGCCAACAATATGATGCATGAAACAGTCAAAGACTGCAACACTACAGGCATCAGAACACAAATCCAGACCAGGCCATAATGAAGCAAACCACTGACTCAAGTATGCCAGTGACACTAATGAAGTCAAGACAAAGCAATGCTAACTCAAAATAGAGCAACATCACAAGGAGGCTAAATGCAGACATCCAGATATGCTACAGAGGACAGTGCAACTACACCAGACCAAATACCATCAAGTCTAATAGACAGTGACAATGTAGATGCAAGACATACAAACAACAAAATGCACCAATGAACTCAACAGTGAAGTAAACTGGTCGAAACAAAGGAGCTCGAGTACAAGACTCATGAACAACAAAAGGCACAAATATATTTACATACATAATGATGAACAAATGGGACAACACTGACTCGAGTACGTCATGCAAATGAATTCAACAGTGAATCAACAAAATCAGGCCAGAAGTTCAAGTCAGAGAACTGGACTGAATGCAAGACAGTGATCGAGTGAATCAAACCAGTTTTACACATGAATGAACACATGAGCATGAAACAACATCCAGACCAGAAACAAGCTCAACTTGAAGAGCAACGTCGATTGCACGATTGAAACAGTATGCTACAGGTCAATGCAAAATATTAAATATCCATGCCTGAGCCGAGAAACAAAAATTCATAACCAAGGCAAAGCCGGTGTTCATCACAGAGACCAAATTCAAAACAAAGTCAACAACAGTATAATCAGACATGAAGCCGAGATGAACAGTGTCAGTGACGAAGTAATGGAAGCATACTCAAGTCAGAGAATGTCACGGAATCAAAATGTCATCAAAACATTATCAAATAATCGATTACGAACAAGTCAATTTTTTTCATCTCAAAGTCAAAAGAATTCAAAGCCGTGTTATCTCAAAATCAAACAATTATCAAATCACAATTGAAACTGCAGTTGAAAACATGAACAACTGCAACCGGCCAAATAAACAATGTCAAGTTCAACCAGATTAGGCGCATGGAAACAAGGTCGCTAAAGGCCTAACACGGTGCTTAAGGGAGAAAGATCAAAGTACACAGTTCAATCGCAACTGAAGCCGTGGCGGCCACAAAATCAACAGTGCCGAGGTGACCAAGGCCGAAGGTAATACAAAGGAATCGCATACACAAAATCGTATAACCAAAATCAAATGAAAATCAACTCGAGAGTATCAAATATCAAAATTTATTCAAATTTGTTAAAATCTGAGGGACATCAACCTCAAATTAAAATTGAATACCGAAGCACAGTTGAATTAGATGTGAGTGAAATAAAAATCACTCACCTTATATGGATGAGCACTGATCCAATGATCGGCAAGCAAAATCCACCTGATCGAAGCAAAGACGAACGAAATCGACACCGTAGAGACCACGAAATCAATCAAAGCGGCGGGTCAATCGAGGAAAACGACCGAAATCCCGAATCGAAACCCTAATTTTTGAACGAAGAAGAACGAGCATGAGCTGCCATTATTCTCTTTTGTTTTGTTTTCGATTAGGGTTGCGAAAATAAAGAAAGGGGGAACAGGATATAGATAAATATCACGGTAACCCAAAAGAAACGTGGGCCAATCAATATAAAGCCCGCTTAACCCATGATGAATTTTCAAAAGAATGCCAACCGATTAAAAATTCCAAAAGCACTTAACAACCAATTTTAATCGTCATTTGACGATAATTAATTTTTACTAAACCCCGGGTTGTTACATCGTTTAAAATCAATAGTTGATAAACAATGTCGACTAATAAAGGAACAAAACAAAATAGATGAACAAATTAAACAATTGTACCCAGACTATATCTGAGTAGATTATACATCTCCTAAATATTTATGCAACTTATAAACTTATACAATATATATGTTCACATTTAAATATAAGCATGCAAACATAAACATATATAAAATTGATATAAACAACCCCAACTTATGCCCAACCCTATATACAAAATATAACTTACTTTATAAAATAGATATACTACTGAACAGATCATATATAAATACTAGTACATGAATAGCAACCAAATGTATACTTACACAACTATAAATATATACACACTGTATTATATATGTACAGGTCCTTCTAACATCAACCTATCTATATAAATAAAAATCGATACAATGATAAATCTATGTGTACACTTACGGACAGTGGCATGCAAGAAAAATCAAGATTAAACATATTCTTAAAATCTAATTATATAAACCTGCGCATATACAAATATATATATATATATATATATATTCGAACATAATATATATAACTTTATATACCATACTAATATTTTATATATGATAAAATAGGATATATCTATAACTCACACGCATATACACTGCACACACACACATACACACTGCGCACACACATACCCACTGACATATATACGTCCATACTGTAGAGTTTTCAGAACACTAGTATACAAGTTTGCAAAAGCTTTATATATATATATAAACTTAATATAATATAAAAATGATTGCAAGCAAATATATTATAGTTAAATTAACACAGACAAAGATTTTGGGAAAACTATATATGTATAAGATATTATATATATGTGACATACTTTTAAACAATATAAATGAAAAGATATGGACATATATATAGGCTGATACTGTCAACTTTACAAATCATAAAATACTTAACAGTGCATACAACATGATACATATATTAGTATAGGTATAGCTTCCAACAAAATATACAAACAAACCAAACTCAAGTACTTGCCTGGGGATCTAAAAAAATATATAAATATATATAAGAACAAACCGTATGAATCCTATATATATTCGACTTAAAGACTTTGTTTACCCTTTTTTTTAGAGGAGAGGCGCAGGAGAAAATCGCTGAGAAGGTGAGGCGCTGCCGCTCACGTGAGCAAAGTCGGAGGTGGGTTGGGAGGAGCAGAAGAGGGACGTACGACTTCGGGTTGGGCTGCATGGGGCTCGGAGAGGAGGGACTTCGGTGTTGGTGGTATCTTGGTGGAGATGCGCTCGGTGGTGGAGCTCGGCCTAGACTAGTGGCTAAGCAAGGAGAAGACGCGGCGGATCCACGGAGGAGGGTGGATCGTGCTCGGTCTTGGAGGTCGCGCTGTGGGGAGGGAAGAGGGATGGAGGGGATCAGCAAGTTGTATTGCGTTCTGGAGATAAGCATCATCTTACAAATGAAATAAGGTGGGAGGAAGATAAAAATGTAACAATAGATTTTATTTTTGTTTTGAACTGCAGAACGAATGGTAAAAGCAAATGTCATAAATGAACAGTTGGGAATAGTGACAGCCACCTTATCGAATTCTGGGAAAAAGACTAGTTGTTGTACAACTTTTGCATCATGGAAAAATGAATGGTCACGGGTAGACCAAAAGGCTTAAACGGTACCGATATGGGTAATTGTTTCACGGATTCCGACACATACCGGACTCCGAAACACAGAAATGAATATACCGTAGAGGTCATTATGACGAGACGATCAAAACGATACACAGATATCAGGGGTACGATTATCCATTCAAAAGTCGATAATCGGTACCGATAAACACTGCTATTCCTTACGGAAAAATCCAAACGGAGCTAGAAACGTCCGAATTTCACGAAACGAATTTCGCAGTCTGATTCAGAGTGTTTTAAATAAATTTTCTCAAGTTGACATATTTAGGTTTCAGAACACTTTTATTATCATCAATTTTTAACTGATATAAATTGGAATAAAATTACACTAGAAAATAAACTTCCAAATTATCTGATGAAAATTTACCAGTTGCTATGTTAAAACAGACGCATTTCAAATATCAAATTTAAATTTCAAAATTTTATTGTTTAAAATTTCACAAAATTCCAACTAATTACGTTATTAAAACAGTTAAAATTTACGGGTCGTTACATGCACTTAGGGTCAATTATGGAATCTTATTCCAACTACTCCAATCGGTTTTCTCAAAATCAATTGGGTTAGTCCCTCTGTGAACGGGTATGCTATTATGTTTCAATTATCCACTCTGTCAATCAACTCTCTTCGACAGCGATAAACTGTTTTATCATGTGGAACAATTTAGAGTATGTCTTTCGACTTCTAGTGAGCTCTAAGTTCTATTCCAAACTATATCGCGACATTGTTATAATATAACAATGTTATGAAATTCTCAACATTTGGAATCGGCTCAGTTATAAATTTGTGCACTTATATTTTTATATATATTGCTTTTATTTCGGCGCTATTCAAGGCAATGTACTTAGCCTTTTCCATTGAATCGACCACGGTTTTTCATTTGGAACATTTCCAACTTAAAGATTCTTAACTTGAATTCGTTATTGACACATTATACTTAATATCAGTTATGAAGTTTGAGTCTGAACACTCCTTCATAAGGTGTTTTTGTTTCTGTAAACAATTCTCTAGTATTTCATAAATACATGAGAACACTTCAAACAAACATTTAGTGATATTAATTTGGATTTGATATTTACTTCATGCATCAAGTACATAAACAAATTACGATATCGTAGACAACATAACAAGTATGATAATTCCTATTGCCACTACATAAGGAACTCATCTCACATGTTCTGTATTAAACAATTTAATAAGGTGTCTTTGCATATCGATTTGGTACATTCCTAATATCTTTTATACCAACTATAAAGGACATCATTTACAATCCAAAGTTGGGTATTAAAAAAACTAAGGTTGATTTTAACACAAGTACATCGTTAAAATCAACAACGTGTTGTTTACTTATAATTTAGAAATATCAATGTACCTTTTAACATTCTTTCTTATGAACAAATGCTTCCTCTTTATTTTGATTGATAATCAAACTATTTGGTATTTCTGTTAAAATATTTTTTTCAAATTTGATGCTTATAAAATGATACTTTCTACCATTTCTTGGATCCTATCCAAAGACTCACAAACTCAATATCGCTCCCACTGACTTTGAGACATTTGTGGTTATTATGTGTAAATAGTTTACTCTAAATCATTATTTAGAATTTTCTATTTAATACATATGTACCAAACATAAAGTCATACTAAGCGGTAATTTTGTGAGTAAATCCAAATTAACTTGAGCACATTGAATGCCGAATCTATTATGCTAATCTCAACAGCTGAAATGTGTGATATTATTCTCATCAACATTGCTCATTTAATTCCAACTGCATTAGTCTTGCTCATAAATACACAATCGCGGTCGATGGATCACATTCCTTCGGTTATGACTACCAAAATCATATTTTGGTAACGTATTTGAAATCCATTTAGATTTGCGCATCATACCATATCATAGAGTCAATATTCGTATTGGTTTAATTACACAAGCGGGATTCTATATTTTTGACCTTAATAAGAAACTCACAGTTTCCCTTCAATATGAGAGAATACTTGTTAGACGCTTTAACATGATGTGTTTATTTTTGTTGGTTAATTTCATTTTATCTTATGTAATTATTTTTATCTTTGGATCGTATCCAATTCCTTTCTACTACCAATAATTTCTCAAAGAAATTCCTTTATTATGAAGTTGGTGTTTCTCGAAACAACAATTGTTCCTTAGTGTAAAGAAATAGGTATTCATAAAATTTTATGAATTTCCTTATTTATAAAATTGATTGTTTCTAGTTACAAAACTTATGTTCAAAACATAAATATGTCATCTAATGATGATTTTCCCAGAATCCTTTTGAGGAAATTCATACAAGATCCCTTGCGAACAATTATTATGTGCAGACTTTCGATTCGCACAACCTGCCAACTCCTTGGCCTAGGATATGTTGGAGTTTTTTATAAACCCTTATCTTGTGTGATTTTGTAAATTGTTGTTTAGTTGAAGTGATATTAAGCTTTTGTACTACTCTTAAGTACATGACCTTATAGAAAGAAACTAACTCAATTTCACTCACAATTAATCGTACATTGTCCAACAAAGTTGGATTACTCCATATCGATGCATCATTATGTATCACATAGAGGAGTGACTTTTGAGATTAAATCTTTATTTATTTTTAGGTGCATTCAAAGCCTTTTCCAATATAGCCACTCATTCGATCAAATCGAATCATTTCTATCGCATGTTATTTTATTTACTATTGTTTTATACTCTATGAGTATATCATAGACATTCTACATATGTATAAAATACACATGTCCATATCGGGGATTACACATCGGTAAATGTGATGAAGTACGTGGAACCGTTTTGGTATTAATAGACTTATGACTGTGCAGTTAATGCCCCGCTATTACCCCGCAATAACCCCTATATCTCGTAGTGGACTTCTACCGCTACGATTTTTCCATGTAGCCCCAAATATAGCCTTTCCGCTTTAAGCCCCACTATTTCCGCTATATCCCATTATTCCCGCTATATTTTGCTATTTCCGCTATATCTTCTTTAATAGAAATGCATTAAAAAGTGACATTTATACATTATACAGATTATGAAATTAATTAATTTAATTTAATTTTTAATATATTTTCAGACATGAAAATACTTTAATATTATACTAAATTCAATTATGTTATATAATAGTTTTATGTTTATTTACAGTATATTCGCATATGTTTTTACTTAAAATTATTTATGTATTAATTATAATCCAATTGAATGTTAATTTTTCATTTAATTACCATTTATATATTTGTAAAGACATTAAGTACGAGTTTTATATGCTATTTTAGAGTCATCCGCTATATCCCGCTATATCCTCGTTGTATCTCTGGTATGACTTTTTGCGCCTCCGCCGCATTGAATCTGTCGAGCGCTTTAACTGCACAGACTTATGATTGCATAAATCTATATGTATCAATCTGAAAAGTTCATCAACTCTTATGATGCTCCCACTGAATGGGTGCATAGCCCTTAATTGTTTGAGATATAATTAACCAGTATCATATGATCCATAATCATATAATAAGATTACTTCTCAAAAATACGAATTACTCTATAATTCCAAATAATTGTAAATAATTTTAGATACTTCTATATTTTCTAATGCATCACTTTTATTATGAAAACAAATACCATATTATAGTTTTATTTCATAACAATTATTCAGAATGAAACATAGCTATGTCTATTTTTTAGTCGATCCCGAAAAATAGTCATTTTTCATAAATAATGTTCGATACATTTTACGAAAACAATTTTTGTAATTTGATGCAAAAATAAGTGCCATATGGCATGCTCCCACCATTTCCACCATTACTATAATAGTGTACCAAATTTGGAGGTCCATATTCACTTAATATAGATTTGTTTATTTCATATATTACAACTAGTTTACCATGGAGAGTTCTTTGATCAAATATCTTGAACTCAAAGAAACAAATCTCATAGAAAATAATTTTCTACACATAAATACATTTTAGAATAAAAATCATATTTCTTATTCCAATGTTAAGTATTAATCAGTATTATTACAATTCTTATTTGCATTGTTTCTGTATGAAGCAGAAATGACTATTCACTCTCTTCATCCCAACTGTACCTTTAAGTCACATCTACTCTTATGCATTCGTTATTTTTTCTAAATGGTCAAACCATTCAAAAGAAAATCCTTACTGCAATATTATAATAAACTCTTTACAAAACGCATTCGATGATCCTTAACTTTTAAGGACATCAAATATGATGCGTTTTACGTAAACTAATCAAACCGACATTTCAGTGATCGAGTTCTTAGATTTATATTGTAGTTTTGGTCTAATGTTACATTTAACACAATACGATCCTTTTGTAATCAATCAAATTGAATACTCGATCTTGCACTATGGTTTATTTGGTTTTTCGGATGAAATAATTTCATCGAAATATTGTACATTACACACTTTGACTATTCACCATTTAACATTTATATGCAATTTTATATGGATCAAATATCCATAGTCTTGTATTGCTTTTATAGTTCGAAACTCATAGAACGCAATACAATGTCTCGACCAAATAAACACGTAAGTGACCAAATTACAAAAGTGATAAGCAGTGTAAAATTAGGCTCATGCATGGCTATTGAAACATTAACATGGAAGAAGCATCTATTAGTAAGTATACATTATATTTCTATTTGTCAATCTTCAATTCATTTGTAAATCTTAACTGATAAACATTTTACCAATATAATTAAATGCACAAATTCAATAATGTAGATTATTCTAACACTATATATCATATGTTCTTACAATATTAGAAAGTTTAAATCTTATCACTTCATTTTTCTAATGAGGCTCCCACTAGTCTTTTATGATTCACCAAACCCTAAGCGAAACATAGAAGTCTTTCGACTTCACTAGTGAGTGTTAGGACTCGTCCATCTTGGAATTCTGATCTTGAGTTTGCTCAACAAGTCATAGCTCTATGAACGATAGATAACTCCTTATCGGTTGTATCACATACAACTCCTTACCCATGGTTCCTTGTCCTAATTTCATTTCGACCTTGAGTTTGCTCAACAAACCGAAAGAGATTATTCACTCGTACCTACCATATCATGGCAGCCTAAGTATATTATATGTACCTTGAGTTTGCTTAACAAATACATATAGTTATCTTACCTCGCCTATTTAATATATCAATAATACTACACATAACATCGCTAGCTTAAGTTTTCTCAACAACTAAGGAGTATGCAAGTAATTTATACATACATACATACATACACACACACACATATATACATATATATATATATATGGTAGAGGACAACATAATATTGAAGATTCATAATCTTCAATATATTATATTAAGTGATATCGACTTATCGTATAATGTATTACCTATGAAATACCCTCGTAATTCAAGTGTCAAACACATCTGAAATCACGGTATACGTAAAATACATATGTATTTATTCCTTAAGTCTATTTAGGGTTTCTTTAATGTTCCACATTTAGTTTATACATTCATATTATATAAGTTTTATTATTATATAACTTTTATATTTTATATTATTTTTATAATAGTCTTATGTATAACTTTATATTAATTAGATCTTATTTAATTAACTTTAAATAAATAACATTTTAATCAATTTTATATCAATATAACATTTATATTTTATATTTATTATGTACTATAACCTTTATAGTACAACGCATATATCATATACATGTGTATATTATTTAATTAATTAACCTTTCAATTGATTTATTTAATTAAACTTTTTTAATTAAATTATGTTAACTTTGAAAATCATTATTTATACATACATATATATTTATGATATCTTAAACATTTTAAAATATCATAACATATACCATAATATATAATACATGCATTTACATTTTATTTATTAACTTCTTAATTAATATAATTAATTTTATTAATACTATTAATAAATTTATAATTTTCAAAATTATTTTATACTATTTTTCAAACATTTTAAAAAACTTTATTATATTATAACTTTTATAATACTTCATATCTTATTTTAAATTTAACTTTTAAATTTAAAATCTTATACGTTTTTGATTTTTAGACAATTTTGAAAATTAGCGCAAGGTCCAATTCGAATTGGGCCTCTTCTATTAGGGGGCAACCTTTGGGCTCACATATCTGTTCGGGTAGGCTGGTAAGCCAGGTAGGGTAGAGTACTTGATTACCCAAACCTAATCCTTTGACACTACCTTTTTAGACACCCTACTATTTTGGTTGTGAGCTTAATAGTTAACCATAACCTGAGTAACTTAGACCCCAGACGTTATTGGGCTCTGATACCATTATTGGAACTGGGCCAACCCGTAGCGAAAGTTATGGGTGAATTTCAAATTTATTTACCTAATGGATCTTTATTGGGCTTGTAAAGTCTAATTCATTTAGAACATTTCTTGATTTAGTTTAAATATAAAATCATGTATATTATTCAAATTTATAAATTATAGTTTGAAATTTATTTAATTTTGGTTTTAGCTAATATATAAAAAAATACACACACACATGTATCATATATGTACGTACGTACATACATACATACATATATATATATATATATATATATATATATATATATTTGTGTGTAACATAGTAATCTATGCAAGGTATAACATGATTGTATATAGATGTTGGGAATTACATCGCAACAGACACATTAGCTCATTTATATGTATTGTATATTGTCAAATATGTGCATGTACATAAAGTTTTAAATTCCAAATAATTATATATATATATATATATGTATGTATGTATGTATGTATGTGTGCATATAAAAGTAAATATATATAAATATGTTCCTTTATTAAAGTATTAAAGAAAAATATATTTATGTAAATTACATGTTATATTATAAGTAAGAATTAAGATATATATATATAATAAAATAATATTTTTAATATGAATTAAAATAAACTATTTATTTAATTTTATATGTATATATACATATGCATAGCTACTCAATATAATAATTAATAGTAAATTAATTTATAATACAATATATACACACACATAAATATAAATATATATACATATGTATATAAACAAAATAAATTATTTTCAATTCGAAAATATCATAGATTTGAAGTAAATATGATTTTAATATTTTTTTATGCATATATCATGAATTAATAATTAGTTTCGACCCTTAATTAATTAATATAAAATAATTATATAACAGAAATTCAAATTTTCAATTTCTAGAAAATCTAAGTACATGTTTAGGTGTCACAAAAATTTCAGGATATTTTGGAATTAAAATTATATTTTTAATTAATTAATTAATGTGTGATCAAAGTTTAAATAATTTTTAAAAATATAAAATAAAATTGAAAAATTCTAAAACAAATTTACGAGCATCTGACATCACGTATTAATTTTAAAAGTTATAATTTTTGAAAATCCTTTTATTTTATATAAATTTATTAAATAAAATATTCCATAAATATTGATAATAAATATGTATCAATAATATAAAAAATTATTTTCAGTACTTAAAATTCATAATAAACATAAACATGTATAAGAAAATTTTTAGATCAATTTTATATAGTAGATATAAACATGTATGCCTTAATAAAAATTGTACATGAGTACTAATGCATAGATTAATATTTATATGAATATATAAAATTAAACAAAAAATCCGTTCAACTTATAATATCAAATTACAAACAAAATTATGAATATAGACATTAAATTTTATGCACATAACTGATCTCCATTGTGACAATAACATTACATATAATAAACTCACCTAACTAATGCAATAACAATGATATGTAAATATCTACAGGCATATATGATTAACATATTATAAAACATGATAATATATTTAATATCTATATAAAAAAATGTTATCTACTATAGATGCCCTCAAGTCTATGTTAAATAGTGAATCTAATTGGTTCTTGATTTGTCAGATTGCTAGTCCAGAATCAACGACCTTCCACTATCGAATAGTTTTGTTTTAACTTGAATTTGATTTGAGAACTTTAGGGATGAATGGAGCTTTGTTTTGGGAGCTATAGGAAGGTAATGACGACTATAATTTAGAATATGGAGGTAGCTCAAAATCACTCATTTAGGTTAGGGATAGAGAGGCCTTTTATACTGTTTTGAAAGAGAGAAAAGAGGATCATATCTTTCCTTATTCTTTACTAGTTTCCTCCATCTATTTTAAACCATAATTGCCTCCATTTTTTGTCGTCCCTATCATATAATTGCAGCCACAAATCTCTTCCAAATCTATGGATTACTACCTCATTTACGCCCAACAAATATGGTAATTAAATCTAATTTCGTTTCTTATCAATATCTCATATTGATCGACAAATTTTTAATTATTATAAATATATACACACAATATTTCTTTTTCAAATCATATTCAGAAGTCATAATATATATAATAAAAATTAATTAATTTAATTAATTTATAACAATTATAAACTAATTAAATCATTCGGTCTGAAGAGAATTTATCATTTTGATTGTGTGACTCTTGGATGTAAATTTGGTCAGCGATTTATATCGAACTATTCGAATGTTAACGTTCACACGTCACTTAGCAGGTGGTGTGACATTATGGCTAAATTTATCGCTTACTCAGTTTCGGTAAAATCCAATTTTACCTTAATAGGTGTTATCCAGTTGCGACATTGATTTACTCAAATTATCTTCGTCAAAACTACATCACTTTGGACTTGTGGAATTTGGTAGTGGTCAAAATTTTGGTATCATCCACATTCAACTCTACATTCCAAACACAAAATCCTTGTTTTAATAAAAAAAATTATTATTAATCGAAATTCTCTGGCTAGATACTTTCAGTTGACTTGAGTTGACCGTGATACTAACTCCATATAACCGAGGAGACGAATCCTCTCTTGAATAGTGCTTCACATCCAATACTTCCACTCGACCCAACTATAGTCACTCGATGGACGCCATGCCATAATTTGACTATAATCAAAGCGAAGCTTTCATATTGAAGATCCACAGTATTCTCAAGTCGAGAGAACAATGTAAATTAGTCACACTGATATTTTCTGTTTCACCATAGTTATATTAACCAATGGAAAACAATCGAGTGAGTCGTTCCGTGGTTATCTAGTAACTATCAGTACGTAACCTCTAGGTGCCCCCAACATCTATGAGTAATATACTTCCCAACATTAGGAGAGTGTTACGTACTCTAGTCTTAATGAATACTTCGATATTGAATCTCGATGTATCTTGACTTGGAACATTTAAAACGGTATATTCAATTTTATTATGATAAATTACTCACCGTTAGAACACTTTGTAATTACTATCATAAAATAAAAATTTATGGATTTTCTATTAAATATAATTTTAATTAAATTAGTAAATTAATATAACCACGTTATATCAAGTATATAATAGAAAGAAAGCATCTTTATTTCGAATAAGATTGGTCAATGAGTTAGATATATGTAACAAATTACATAATTGCCCATAGGGTATACACCTAGCTCTATCAGTAAGACCACGCCATACATAAACAAGGATAGGTTTTTACCTTACGATAAACAAACCATTTTTATTAGAAAATCCAGCGATATTATAATAATGTCTAGGGGTTGAAAATAAATATATAAAATAGCTGAAATAATCGCATCCCATATTCCAGTTGTTGGGCACAAATAAGTTTGTAAAGGCACATATTGGAGATTAGGTTCCAACATGACAAGGTAAGGGACTACCTTCCATACAGTACACATCTAAATAAAATGCACCCGAGGTCCAACTTACCGACCCCTGCGAACATAGAGCCGATCTGCCCCTTTCAAATGAAAAACCGGATCACATCGTTCCTCGGGCACCGGGCTGCAAACATTGCTCCACGATCATCCTGCACACACACCAAAATCTATTAAATTGAATCTAAATCGAGGAATGGTGTTCCTAATGGTAGCTTGCCACATAGCTATGCGAGCATCCCCTATTTTAGCCATTACCAGATTGTGAGGCTTGTGAGGTTACACATTTTCCTTTTTCTCCTAGCAATTCCCACTTAGAATGCTAACACTGCCTTCCAAGCAATAATGCAATGCTAGCATTCATCCATACAAGTTGTTCAGGATATGAAAAAACCGACGGCACTACTTCTACTATATCCATATTGGAATCACCCTCGGGATTAGTAGCAAGTAGCCCTTTCACTTCAAAGAACACCATCTTCGATTCCATTATATCAAACTAGTCTTGAATCCTCTTCCAAAGCATTAAACATGCATATGGTTTTAGAGTTGATATGGTTTCGAGTCATATCATATAAGTACACTCCCCTGCTTACCAGTTATTCCAAGACTACTCGATAGTTCCAATAAACTCAACTTTGGTTCTTTTAGAAATAATCAAACAATTCATAATAGCAGAGATCATCTCCTAACCTTTTAAGCAGATGGATTTCCTTAACGTTTGTCCGAGGAGAAAAAACGAGATTTATATCCACAGTACAACATCATCGAAGATTTTCCAGAGTTATATTTTGGCCAAGCTTTGATAATCGGTTATTTAACTATCAAATAAACAAGCAATCAAACATAGATTAAATTCCACGCGTGATCCGCGAAGCCTCTATTAATTAATCTTTCATTCATTAAATCTTTTTTCAATTATTTGATTCAAAATACCTTCACAGAGATATTTTAACGAATCCCTTATACTCCTTCCAATACTTGGAAAAACACTCATATACTTATCTCGCCGGTATAGGTATATTAACTAAACTAAAGAAAGATTTCCTCTTTTCCAAATTCATATTTAAGCGGGTCAAATTCAAATATAATTTAAAACATCACTTATTCTAAACCAAAACCACTTTTCCTTCAGTGTTAAGTATGGAAAGAATATTTCCATACCACCGTAATTAAGATGGATTATCTATCAAAATAAAATCTCACTTCTTTTATAAAATTTTGTTTTTATAAACTTATTCCATATTTACATGTCCTTTTATAAATCTCCAAATTAATTTCTAATACTTCTTCTATTTATAAAAATCGTTCTATTTATAAAACTCTTTTCTATTTATAAACTTCTTTTATAAATCTCCCTTTATAAAAATTCTTTATAAATTTCTTTATAAAAACCCTTTAATTCATTTTTATAAATCTTATATAATTAATACAAATCTTCATGATAATCAAAATATCACTTATAAATCCATTCTTTTATTTATAAATTACCATTATAATTCTCTCTTTTATTTATAAAATACCATTTATAAATTTCTCTTGCAAAATATCTCCTATAGAACTCCTTTACAAAATATTATTTATAAATCTCCTTTATAGAATATCATTTGTAAATCTCCTTTAAATAAGTCCTTTTTATTAAGTAAAATCCCTTTTATAAAATAATTTATCATTTATAAATTCCTTTATTAAATTAATCAATTGCCTTTAAACATCATACATAAATAAATAATTAATTTTAAAACATCATTAATAAAATAATTACTTGACTTTAAAACATCATTAATAAAATGATTAATTAACTTAACCTATCATTAATTAACTTAATTAATTAACTTAACTATAATTAAATCAACTAATTAACTTTAAATAACATTAATAAAATAATTAAATAATTAAGTAACTTTAAACAACATTAATAAAATAATTAAATAAATTTAAACATCTTTAATCTCTATGTTTAAATCATTTATAATTATATAAACACTTAACCTTAAGTTATTATAAAATAAAAGTTAATTTAAATCCATAGTTTTCAAATTTGAAAAGAGACTCAACGACCACAATGGTACTTAGTCAGACTACCATTTATTTTAATTCAACTTTCCAAATCATATAGCTGGTATTTAAGTAAACATATATGTAAATAAAATCAACAATTTACAATCACCAACAAATCCCTTACTTATCCAGAATTAATTAACCCACATATTAATTAAGTAGCATATGAATAAATGTTCAAATTACTATAATAGTAGAACAGAGATTTATTCTGCTAAAGTTGTCATCAATAAGGTATAATTAATTTAACTACACTAGTAATTTAAAACAATGTAATTATATCCAGTCAGTATCATTTTATCATTAATTTATACTTTATCAAAACTACCAACTATTTATACCAAAGTGTTCTAGATGTCATTGCAAATCTAATGAAAAATTTATGGGTTAAACGGATTTAAAACGAATGAGATGTGAATTTTAAAGCTAAACATTAGTTAGTCTAATTAAACCACATTTAAACAAATTCTCATTCTCCGCAACCAAAGCCTGGCCCAACACTCCAACCCCATACCCGCAAGCTACAAGGTCATCTTCCCCAAATCTACATCTCTCGTTCGCCCCTGTACATGCACCCTCATGCCCGTGCATGTTTTTAGTGATACGGAGGAGTACTCCTTGAAAACGAACGTCATCTTCACCAATCGACTTCTTTCCGCATCTTCGACCTCCCAGCACCATCCACCATACGCCTGAACCTCTTTATCAAAACGCATCCTAGAGTTCACCTCCTCACCACTACTACTGATGTCGAACCTCCCCAAACTCCACCACACTCCACGAATTTCGGCCCACAAGCTCGCCTTGCATCCCTGAAGCCAACGCTAACCTCCACTTCGCTCAACTCTGCCTCCACCGCCCTTAAACTGAAAACCTAGCTTTCCATCATTGTCATCGACCATCACCAAACGTTGTCGAAACTTCATAAAAATACTACGTCGCCCTAAGAAGTTAAAGATAAACGCGTCATCTAATTCAAAGTATTTGAGAGAATTTAATTTTTGAATTTCACGGCCAATTTTCATCGAAAACTGTCAGTGAGCAATAGCTGACTCTATGCTCGACAAAATAATGAGCGACCATTTTTATAAAATACTAAAGGTGATGATAAACAACTTTGCATTTGGAAGTTTTGGTTGAAAATCGATGGGAGAGATAATGAATTTTGAATTTTGTGAATAGTTATGTTTTTCATCGCAGAGGGAAGAAAAAGAAGAAGATAGAAGCTCTCTGTATATTTCATGGTTCTGTATTCATGTCTTTGTACATATCTAGTTTCCAGTAAGCATTGCCTTACTTTTTTAAAACAATTTTTTAACAAGTTAAGATCTAAAAAATTATATAAAAATAAGTGTCATATGCAAATCACCACCAAGCTACTACAAATTACCACATTCATTTCATAAAAGATAATAGACAAGAATTAAAGATTTCAAAATATTTATTTTTTCTAAAAGTATGTAATAAGAGTTTAGTATTATCACCTTCTCAAGTTATTGAAAAATAAAAATCCAAGATTCCTATGCTAGCAACCATTGCCTTGGCTAATAACCATTAACTATACTCTTAAATTTCAAACTTTATCTTAAAAAGAGAAGAATTTTATCATCATGAATGGAAGAGGAAGTGGAAACAAAAATGGACTTAGGAATTGTAGAAATGGAAATGAGATGTGTTATAAATGAATGAAAACGCTAAAGACCAAAAATACCCTTAATCACATTTTATTCTCAACCATCTTTTCTTAATCAACTAAATACTATACACATGAATAAAATGGTGGACATTAAGAAGGTCCATGTATCTTTCTCTACTTTAACACTTAAACTATCAAATCAAATTCATATTTAAATATATTTTCTTTTTTATTAATTCTTATTATTATCATATTATTATATTTCATAAATATGGTTTTCTTAACTTAACCTAACCACTTAAATGTTTTTAAAAAGTATATGCTAAGGTGTAACAACTTTCTTTAACTTGTCATTTGATAAAAACTGAAAATTCGAAAAGCGAGATTCGGTTGCATTTTTTGTTTTTCATCGAATTACCTATTTTTGTAAAAAAAATTCAAAAATGAATTTTTTACAACTAGCTATTAATTAAAAGAGAGTTATTTAATTATAAAAATTATTAATTGAATATTTAAAATAAACTAAATATTCACAAATCAAAGCGATAAAATTCCGGGTCGTTACAATAGAAAAAATGGAGATTGAACAATCATTGAATGAAGAGAATAGATGAAATTAGGATTCTGTAATTGAAAAAAAGTAAAGAAAAATTCTTATTCAACCTTGGGTAACAATTGATAGAAGGAAGAATTAAAATGAGAAGATAAGTTATAAAACATCAATGAGTCTATTTGTATATCTTTATAAAAATAACAGTAATAATAAAAAGTAAATAAAGATTTAGCACAATTTATATTACTGGGACACATGGCGGCACATGAGATTTTTGAGAAAACTAAAAATGAAAGGGCATATGGATTTAAATTGAGCTTTAATATAATATAATAGATAGCTGCTTACAACTTCATATTACCTTATCGACTTAAATCTCACCCCAAGTACTTGCGTATTTAGCTTACTCGTAGGAGTACTCAAGAGTCTAATCAAGAAACAAGAATCGACCAAGTATGATGTGAACTGTTTCACTAGAAACTGAATGTATAAATAAGTAGTCGAACATGTAACATAGCTCATACTTGGGTATCTACTTGATAAAGCAAGCAAAGTTGTTCCTATCATTGTTCCTTCTGCAAGGACAATGGATATTCTAAAATAAAAATTATTAGATAACTGAGCACTTAACATTTTACTTGTCATGATTTCCTTTTTTGTCAAATACACTAAGGTATTCATTCTAAGTTTGTAGTGTTGCTAATCGCCATGCATTCAACTTTGAGTATTTGTCTCAATTTAATACAACCATGTTTAATATAAACCATCCTTCATTATCATAACTTGCTTCATTAAAATAACACCAAATATCAAATCATAATTCCCTTAAGAATCCTTCTTGGTATTCTCTCGAGCTATCCCCATGTGCTTGCATACTGATATAAATACAGAGAAAAACTGATAGAAAGAGTTATATGGCTACACTGGGATTTGTTAACAAGATCCATCATACCCAAACAAAGTAGCTTTACAACATTACAATTCCCAGCACAAAGTCTACCGGAAAGCATGACCCTGAAAACAACATATTATATTTTGAAAAACTAAACAGATCTTTGTCCACTTATGAAATCATAGATGAAAGGAAAATTGTCATCATAGCAGTTCATTCACTTTAGAGCACAACCAGCAATGACTTGTTCATTTGAAAAACTAACCACCACGCAATAAGGTGTGACTTGCTCAATTGATTATGACCAGTTTTAGATGATTTCATGGCTAATTGAATGAAAAGAGGACTAATTTTTAAAACGGTCTAGTCTTTTTCGTTTTTAATTAAAATAGCAAAGACTACGTCGTTTTAAATCCCCAACGTTCAACTACCAAACGACTAGTTTACAATGGTTATTTTATATCTGAATATAACATTCATCCCTTCTCCATTCCTCCCTAACAAAAAATCTTCACTTCTTTCTCCTCTACTACACAACGTCTTCTTCGGTTAAACGATCGGGCAAAAAAACAGCAAGTAAAAAATTCCGTCTCTACATCACAAACCCATCCATTTGATCCATCATACCCTTTTATCGGTTTTTTTGACGCCCGTCCGTCAAGCCAACAACAAACTCTTCTACTGCAACACGATTATGACTATACGCCGTATTCAAACATGCACAACAGTCAACCTTACACTCCCCAAGTTCATGCTAGCTTCCCTCATCATCAACAACCTTACTACCACTCCTCAATCATATTACCAGCACCGCCCAATCACTCATCAAGCTGGTGTATACGAAGATCATTCATTGTATACGTTGTTGATAATGCAAGTTGATCAATAGCAACATCATTATCTTAGCACGCAACAGTTAGAGATTCATGACCAAGATGCTATGCAGAATCTTCCAATATCGTTTTCGTACGTGCGTAACACAACTAGCAATGTTGACGTTGGTAGCAGTTCCAAAGACAAAGAATATTAGGATGCAGATATAGAAAATTTTGAAGAAGGCAACGATGAAGCTATTAAAGATATGCATGTGCCTCAAAACCCGAAGTACAACAAGAAGAAAAACAAATGGAAATCGTTGAGCGGTATGTTTGGTGGTCTTCGCAGAGGATCAACTTCAGTTGGATTTGACGCTAGAATAAAGGACATTGAAGTTGAAACTGCTGAAGATGATGCAAGAGCAAATGATTCCAGAAAGAAGCAAGTTAAGTATACTTCGCAATAATACATATCGGTTGCTAAATCTTGGATATGAATTCAAATAATAGTATCACGGGTAATAACATGAAAGGCAAAAAAATTTGGTATAATATTGCAGACTTCTATAATACTCTAGAGCTAATAAAGAGGACTTGGGCTTCTATAAGAGGAGCTTATTAGGTAATGAGCCCTGCATGCCAAAAATACTTAGCAATACTAACTAGATGTGAGAACAAAAAACAAAGCGGTGTTGCCCCTTATGAAATTGTAAGTTTATTTCTAGGTTTGTTGTAAAGTTTTCAAATTATACAGTTATTCATACACTTTTTTTTGTTACATAGATAAAAGAAGCATGCAAGGCTTACCATGCGTAGTATAGTCATCTATTCAAGTTTCAAGAATGCTTTGATCTTCTCTCCTCTCTACTGAAATGGAAGAACTTAAACAACTTCATATTTGAATAGTAGAATAAGGCTAAAAGAATGAACTACTTCGATTCTAGTCCAAAGTGATCCCAGTTCTCAAGAAAGATTTCCATTATTTGGAAACGCTGACGGTCGTCCCCTTGGTAGAAAAAAAACAATTTAATTAGATCAGCAAAATGCAGATTTTTCGAGATTCTTAGAAACTGTAGAAAAATTTCTTGGTGAAATATGAGAGAGTAAGGAAAGGTCCACATAACAAAAAATGCAATGAGATTCGGAGTTTTAGCAAATTGTTACGCAAAATTGAGAGTTTAAGTAGCAGTCCCAAGAACGAAAGGAAGCTATGATGAGAGAGAAGAACTGGATTTAACTGATGACTTGGAATTTTAGCAAGCTTTCTCCTCTACAACAAGAAACAAATCGAATCTTATAAAAGGGAGAGGAATTGGAAGTGGAAGTGCCACGTCTAGGGATGTATATTAAGTTGTAGTTATTTAGTGTTTGTTGTATTAGTTATGTATCTTTCTGGTTAATGTGTTTAGACTAAGTTATAATCTTATTGTATGATTTTTATTTCTAACTAAGTAGAATTGTTTAACAAAATTTGTTCCATTAGTAAGAAGTAAATATTCGGTAAAGCTATCTGTTTGACTCACAAATTTCATATAGCAACTTAGGAATCAAGTTCAGAAATAACTTTATGAAAACATTAACATACATTCTTCATAACATTGTACGCAAAAAACGTTTAGAAAATTTAGCAAAACAACTTAAGCAAACTACTTCACAACAACTTCAACAAAAGACTTCAATAAACATCTTAGTAAACATGCTCGAAAACTACTTAAATATTTATGACTAAGTAACATTCCTTCCTCTGTGCGCCCATAAGTCTTAAATCAATTGGTCACGTAATTCAAAATGTGCTACTTGATCTTCAGTATGCTTTACTATTGAAACATATTCCTCCATCAAGTTAATATTTCTTTGAGATTTAGTATTTGAACCCTTAAACATGTTTGGATAATTATTATTTTGGTTATTGTACCCACCTCTTTCAGACTCCATAATCATGTTATGAATTATGATACATAATATATAGTCTAGAAAGAACGCTTGTGGCATGAAATCGAGCAGGGTTTCGTAAAATCTGAAACTTTGCTTGCAAAACATTGAATGTATGTTTGATGTCCTTTCTGTAGCTTACCAATTTCTCAATGAAATACTTCTCCTTATTGTTGCTTAAGACTATATACCCTTGCACTAATGTTCTCCACTTCGGATATATGCCATCTAAAAGGTAGTATCCCATTCTATGCATGATATTACTAACTTTGTATTTAACTTCCGCTATTATCCCATTAGCCAGTTCCAAATACAAGTATGATTGCTTTAAAACATTGATATCATTTAACGAACCTGGTACTCTAAATAATGCATGCAAATCCATAATTCATCAGATGCTACAGTTTTTAAAATCATTGTTGACACCTTTCTATGTTCGATGAACATTCCTTTCCCACCAATCGGATAGTTTTTCCATTCCTAATGCATGCAATCCAAACTACCAGCACCAGGCATACCAGGAAACCCCCTAGCTTCTCCTCTAGCTAGCAACCCTAGCAATATCATTTGTAACCAACGTATGTAAGTATTCATCGCTGAACTGCGCGGTCAACATTTTATAGAATTCCTTCATGCACTCAATCGTAGTTGATGATGAAATATTGAAATATTTATCTAATTGATCACCAACTGTTCTATAGCTCAACATTCATAAAGCAGCCCGGATTTTGATATGTAGTGAAATTCCTATTTCAAGTGCTCCATTTAACATGTATGTAAAATATGGGTGGTTTTCATGGAGTTTTAAATAAATTTTACTGAAAATTTCTGGGCTCATGCGAAATCGATGATGGAACAACATAATATCATAGGTTGGATTGTCAATGAAGTAGTCCTTCATTAGGCTTTCATATCTATCTCTATAGCATCTCTTATAATGACGGTCAATTCGTCCAGGCATACTACCACGGTGGTTGCTGGTAGATCCTTCAGCAAAAAAATAAGAATATCCTTATGTGAGTTGTTGCGTTTCAAACTCGATGGTTTGATTATCTAGCTTTTCTTCCTCATCAGACCTTTATTTCCTAATTTGGTTTGTAGTAGTCAAGGTAAGGATCAATTTTTGTTTAGGAATTTTGTAATTTGGTTCATGGTTTTCTTATCTTTCTCTAGTTGTGATTTGAGCAGTTCAAAGTAAAAGTGTATATAGGTGTGGGAGATAACAAGCCATTGTGGCTATGAATTTCACGGCATGGCTACAATGTATAATAGGACTTGAGTGGCTATGGATTGCATAGCATAGGTATAGCGTACGATGGGACAAGCCATTGAATGGCCATTTGTGACGCCCCACCTCTATACCCACGCTAGCCAAGGACACTACGTGGTAATGACATCGACTAGCGCAGAGAATAAGGCTGTTGAGGAGCGACCATCCATGTAATTGCTTTGTGCGAGTACCGATATGCCAGATAAAAATATAACTTTTCATCTCAAGAGGAAATCCGACATACCGATACAAACTCAAAGCTACTACATGGTGGCTATGTATATATACTTCGGAAACAAATATAGAAATAAACATAACACAAATCAGTCACAGACAATTCATATCACAAAGGCGGAAATAGATATGAACATAACACATGAAGGTGTACATCAGAGTAGTGGTCAAACAAGATCCACAATATCACAAAATAATAGATACAAGTGCTAGACAAAAGAATATGTATAGATCAAGGAGTCTAAATCTCAAATGTATACAACAAAAACTACAAGCTAAGTAGTTAACCAAAAGTCAGATGATGGTTCCAGATAGGAAGACAAGAGGAAGCACCAGTAATATCTCAGTCTGACCCGAGTATTATTTAATAAGAAAATAATAAACGGATCAGTCTAGCTATAATTATCAGATAAAATGAGATATAAGAAGAGATATAACAAAAATGCATGATAACCAAAAATGTCATACTACGACAAGTATACATTAGAAAATCCACAAAAGTCATACAATATCTCAATAATCTCAAAGCACTAAAAAGAATGTCATATTCTTTATTTAATTCACCAAGCCACAAATAATGACATACATATCAATGTCAATTGTAAACGTTGGTGAAACATAAATTCCAGAAATCATCAATGAGACATCCAGAAATCACAAGAGAGGGAGAAGCCTATCAAAAACAGGAGTATGAAAACTCCCCAACACGCGTATCATAAAATGGGTCGTTATCCCATAAAAACGAGCCGAAGCTCTTCCTGACAGGGTATAGTCCCCCATTGCGGATTTTGAGCCGAAGCTCCTCCTGATGAGCCTAAGCTCCTCCTGACAGGGTATAGTCCCCCATTGTGGACTTTGAGCCGAAGCTCCTCCTAATGAGCCGAAGTTCCTCCTGATGAGCCGAAGCTCCTCCTGACAGGGTATAGTCCCTCATTGTGGACTTTAAGCCAAAGCTCCTCCTGATGAGCCGAAGCTCCTCCTGACAGGGTATAGTCCCCCATTGTGGACAAAGAGACATCGCACATTGCTAGTCTAAACCATAAAATGATCATCATCGATCATCAAGAAGTGTCAATTACACTAAGCTAGTAAATATATGAGTTTAGCTTCATGTCCCATAACCACTAGCTTAACTTAAATATTTACGAACAAATTGTAGATTTCCACTTGAAAATTGTCACAAGAGTTTCAAACGAACAAGTCAAAGAATTAACCGGCGAAGTAAACGCAAGCGTTTCATACCACTTGTTTTGCTAAGTCGTTTACTTAGATTTTCTCATGCGAATGAGGTAAAGATTTGTATATACTAATAGATTGGAAAACGGTTTTATAAAAGAGCTTTGTATAAAAAAATAGAGTTGAAATCATCTTTGTAAAAGAGTTTTAATATTTACTACTAGTATAGAAAACCTTTGTATTTTAAAGTGACAAAGCACAGAAATGATTGTAGAAACAATCAACCATCCAAAAATTCACATACGAAGACGTGAATCAAATCCAGAGAAATCGATGCCGAATCCGTTTACATGGACATACCCAAAAATCTCGAAATAGAAGTCATCAAAATCGATAACAAATGATAACAACAAAACGGAGAATCAAGAATCCATTAAAAATTGGAAACTCAAACACAAAAGGAAAAATAGGCAGAGACGGCAGATTCAGTCGACTGGACCAGGGTGATCAGTCGACTGAATCATGCCTGGAAACTTTCTATTTCCAGGCTCGGTCGACTGACCCATAGTGGTCGGTCGACCGATACTGGAAATTCCAGTATTCCAACGCTTGGAAACTTTCTGTTTCCAGGCTCGGTCGACTGACCCAGAGTGGTCGGTCCACCGATACTGGAAATTCCAGTATTCCAATGCTTGGAAACTTTCTGTTTCCAGGCTCGGTCGACTGACCCAGAGTGGTCGGTCGACCGATACTGGAAATTCCAGCATTCTCAGCCTAGCCCCCAAGGGGCAAAATCCCAAACAATTGGCGAACGGACGAGCGATGGGCGCTAGGGGTTTATGCCAATCGGTAACCGTCCTATAAGCTCTTCGATACGCCACCAAAAACATGTTCACGAATCAAAACAAGGATTTTCAAAGTTTTGACTTCAAAACACCAAAAATTGAAATGTTCACCAAATCAATTCAAACCAAAAGCAAATGATCATGAACAAGTGTTAGGAATTCATACCTAACATCAAAGATAGTTATAGACAAAGATGTGAGATAAAAATCTCACCTTTAAACCTAAAACAAATGAAGAAGAAGCTATAGAGCAATGGCAAGAACAATCACTCTTCAATTACAACCCAACAAGCTTGAATCTAAGCTTAAAAGAGAAACATTTCCTAAGTTAGGTGTAACAACCCAGAGTTTTGTGAAAATTTATTTTTGTCAAATGACGATTAAATTGATAGCTAATTGCTTTTTGAAGTTTTTAAATTTGGTTGTGACTCTTTAATATATTGATTAAGGAATTGAGTAGCTTTGCAATTTTGAATCAAATTGCAATTCTTTTGATAATCCATTTAAAGGTTTGTTAGGGTATTATCCGAGCTTAAAAATTTAATTGGCCCACGTTTTTCTTTGTTGCCGTGAAAATCATTTACACCCATTCCTTTTTCTTTTAGTTTCATTGGAAAAAAAAAGACCCGACCCTCAATTCATTTTCGCTCTACAACCCTAAAGCATAATAACGAAAAGAAATGGCGGCCTCGATCTTCTTTCGATCCTCTTGGCGAATTAGGGCTTTGATTAGTATTCGATTCGCAAGCCCTAAGCAAACGAGAAACAAAGTAATAGCTGCTAGTTTTTGGCTTCGCTCGATCCTTGAGAGCTTTCGGATGCGAATTAGGGTTTAAATTCATCGAGGCAAAGGTGAGTGATACTTGTTACTCACATCTAATTTGAACTCCCTGATTCCGCTATTTTCGTATGATTTTGTTGCTGTTTAACATGACTTTGTTCACTCTATTTTTCGGCTGTTAAATTGTGGTTCGAAGTTGTTGATTGCAAATTTATAGGAGTCGAATTTCTAAATTTTCGTTCGTACAAATTATGTTTGAATTTCTCTTGACCGATTGAGGTTACTTGGATGCCTGTGATTTTTCCCTAACTTGTTCGTTTTCATATATGCGAGATTTCCATCGTTGAACGTTCGATGTTTTATCTGACTTTGTCAAGTGCTTATTTTCTGGTGGTTTGAATTCTGCAACATTGATTTCTCAGCTTGAGTTGTGACAATTGACTTTATCAAATTGTATATTTTGACTTGATTTTACGATGTCGAATTTTTGGACGAGGTTGATTTCTTTCTTTGTGCTGTTCATCTTCTTGCTACCACAGTTTCGAATTTGTTTGCATTGGAAATTATGTTGACTTCGGCTTGTACCTTAATTTACTTGTAGCCATTAACTGTTGACCTCGGCCTTGACTTTAAAATGTGAAACTGCTTCTGACTTTTGTAGTTCCATATTTTTATGATCTTGTGCCTGCATATATAGGGTCTTGTATCACTTGTTGGTCTTTGGTACAACTTGCCACTTCGGTTACTTTAAATATGTGATTTTTCACTTGGCTTTGACATGAGTGTGTTTGCATACTGTTGCATTTGGACTCGAGTATAATTGAGTGTTGTTGTCACTTGCATTTCATTGTTCATTTTGACTTTGTACCTACCTGTTTGCATTTGCAGTCACGCACTGTACACTGTATATGCCCCTGATAGAATCGGTGCAGTTGTTATGCATCTCCATTTGCACTCGAGTTCGACCTGCAGCTTGCATTGTCACTTGCACTTCATTGTTTATTGATTTCTTGTGTCCACACATAACCAGTGTGTCCACATATATACGGTCTAGTATCAATTGAAGGCTTTTGGTTTTGTATACATGTACACTTGTATCATTTTGAAGTTCCAGATCTACTTTTTGACTTGATGCATGAGTTTCGAGTCTGATATTTTGAAGTTTCCATTTGTTAGCTTGTAGTTCATGTGTTCATATTGATTGTGTGCTTTGTACATGTATTATTGCAGACCACATAATCATTTGTACTTGTTGCACCTCTATTTCATTTGGTATAGACAAGAATGTCTATACTTGAATTTGTATTGCTGTTGCATGACTTCATGAGGTCTGGTTTATGTATACTTGATGTATGCACATTACATATATATTGGGTTGGGGCAGCATATATGAGTATATTCATCTGACCTGAGCATTTATGGTTTGTAGCTTGTTGTTCACCTTCTGTTGGTCCTTATGTATCCACCAGTCTGCATTTTTATTGTTCCACCTGAGTTTATATTGTAGTTCCCTTAAGTCTGGGCACGTGTGCTTCATGTAGTCTTCACTTTTGCCCTTGACTTCATGTAGTTTTCTGTTATTTGTCGCAGTCATTTTACTGCATCTATTGAGGACTTCATTCTTTACTACTTTGGTTTTGTCGCAGCCATTTTACTGCATATATTGGGGATTGTACATTTGAGTTAGTTCACTGAAGCATCACTGTCACCATTTATTTGATTCTGTGGTTTTGTAGCACTACATGTTACCTTGATTACACTATCTTTATATTTAGTGGTAGCTGCAGTTTTTGGTTGTAGTCTTGGCCTTGCTAGTTTGCATTGCATTAATACATTTGGATTTGTTTCCGAATTTCCTTGTGTTGAACCCAGTATTTTGGGTTTAACCTTGTGATCATTTGTGAATTTTCAATGTGTACATGAGTGCACATTGTCCATGTCTGCCTGCTTTGACATTTGAGGCCGTGGCGTTGAGATTTGAATCTTCATTTGATTTTGGTTCGTTGATCTTTTGTGCATTTCAGGTTGTAGTGGCGAGGCAGTATACGCGTGCGTATACTACAACCCTACCAGAGTTGATGGTTTAAATTGATTATTTTATTGTTGTTTAATTATCTTCTAGATAATTAGATTATGAGTTTCTAATTATTTATTTAATAATTAGATTTTGTTGTTAATTGTCGTTTAGACAATTTTGTTGTTTTCTGAATTATCTGCATTGATATTCTTTTCACTTATCTTTGTTGATGATTTAAATTAGCTGATTATTTGTTTAACACTGTTTAGTGTTATATCTGACGTTATCAGATTCTCTTACCGAGGAGTCGGATATACGAGATTTCTGTGACTGTCGTTTTTTTGATATTGATTATTATTGCTTCCGTGCATTAATAACTGAGTTTGAATTAGACTTACCCGTGTATTATCTTCTTTTGAATTTAATATTCGGGTCAGACCCGAGTTATTTCAGGTTGTAGATTTCCTGCTTTGAGTTGCTGTTTGGACTATGAAGACTTTTCACATCTTTTGAAGTGGTCTGCGTCTTTTTGTAGTAGTCGTGTCATTGTATAGGATGATATGTACTCATGTATATTAGTTGATAATGTACTTGTGTATATAATCTCCAGAGTCGACAGTTGTAGTTGTACCATATGTATTGTGTCAACTGTATTGTAACTGACATCAGTTATATATATATATGAGACTTTTATTATCCGTGTTCCGCATTCTTTTGTATCTGTGCTATTATTATATATATTGTCCTAAACTATTATGAACCATCGTAGTTCGTTTTATACTGGTAATTGGGTATGTCGATGGGAGTAAATAAAGAACGATGAAAAATGAACAGTATATACCACTCCTATCGTGGTAACCAATACTAGTGTAAGGCCAACTACGGATGGCCGCTCCTATCCAGCCTTATTCTTCGTAATAATAGACAGTATTTCTTTTAATACTCTTTGTTATTATGAGCATAGAGGTGGGGCGTCACAGTTGGTATCAGAGCTTGGGGTTTATGGACATAATATAAAACATAACTTAGATGGAACATATGTTACAACTATTGGTTGATGTTTTATTTGTGCTTTGAGTCAAAACTAAAGTTTTGAAATTTGGATGAAATTTTTAAGTATCTTTATTTAAAAATAAAAGTGAAACTGTGTTTTGTTGATTTGATTGATTTGGGTGACTGTTTACCAGAATGCGCAGCGGAAATAGTGAAACTGTTTTCGCTGAGTACAACTGATAATCTTTTTGATTTAAAAATCGAAATATGAAATTGAAATAAAATTTCATTTGTTGTTTACATAGCTGTATTTATTTTGTTTCTTTGAAAATTTCGAATCCGATTGAGGATTCGAAATGATTGCAGTTATGTGATTCTTGTTGAGATTATTGCTGATTTTCTTTTATGCTAATCACATGTTGATTAGATTTTTGCTGTTTTAAATTATCTTCATTGAAGATAATAGAGTAATTTCTTTGTGTATATTGTAGTGTGCGTGCAAATATGAATTGCACGTTACTGCATAAATCTTACGTTGAACCGATGCTAGGTTATGAAACGTATTTTGTTGCCATTATTTTTATAACGGGGTTTTAAAACAATGCTAAATTTTTGAAGCACGGTGTTTTGTGGCATTTTTGATGAATGAAAATTCACTAATATTACATTTTGATGTAAATTATTTTGATGAGATTTTGACGTTTAAAAATTCCTGTCGCTTTGGCTTCAGTAACCGTTAAATTTTTAAAAAGTGGATTTTCAAGCGGTTATACCGCAATGCTAATTTGTGACCCGTTTTTACGGTATTTTGAGAAGTATAATTTCCTTATCGAAATTGTTATTGATTTGCTGTTTTAATCATGTGTACTGAAAATCGTTTTAAAATGAAAATTGTTTTATAAAAAATTTAACAGTTTGCGCTTTCAAAAGAATGAGGAAGCGACTTAAACGTTTCAGCAAAATAGAGGACTATGACCCCTTTCTTTTACTGATTCGCTTAACTCCGGACTTGTTCAGTTGAGAATGTGAATTGTTATTTTTATAAAATAAATAAAAATTGTTTTCAGGAATTTTACAATTTGCGCTTTCAAAAGAATGAGGATGCGATTTAAACGTTTCAGCAAAATCGAGGACTATGACCCCTTTCTTTTACTGATTCGCTTAATTCCGGACTTGTCCTTTGAGAATGTAAAGTGTATTTTTACAAAATACACAATTTTGCACTTTCAAGGAAACGATGAAGAGAATCAAACGATTTAGTAAAACACGTGGTATGGGACATGTGCGTTTGCTATTTCGGTTAATTCCGGACTCGTTAATTGAAATATTTGATGATTTCGTGTGCTTTCGAGCCATTATGAGGACCTTCGGGTCATTTGTTGGACCTTCGGGTCAAATACCAGTACTAGACCTTCGGGTCATTTGTTGGACCTTCGGGTCATTTGTTGGGCGCCAAAATTATGTTGAGTACTTGGTAGGCTTCGGCCATTTGTTGATGCACATGCGGCGAATTAAAAACTCGTCATCTGATGGGATCGATCCAAGCTTTTATGTTGATTTTCTAGTCTTCTTAATTGATTTATAGATATTTGTTGTTTCCAATTATCTGCAGGTAATTGGATATTTGTTGATATGAGTTCTGATTATCGTTTTTGATAATCGAATATTTGTTGTTTCCAATTATCTGCAGGTAATTGGATATTTGTTGATATGAGTTATGATTATCGTTTTTGATAATCGGATATTTGTTGTTTCTAATTATCGCTTGTGATAATTAGATATTTGTTGATATGAGTTCTGATTATCGTTTTTGATAATCAGATATTTGTTGTTTCTAATTATCGCTTGTGATAATTAGATATTTGTTGATTTGAGATTTGATTATCGTTTCTGATAATCGAATAATTGTTGATTTGAGATTTAATTATCGCTTTTGATAATTAAATATTTGCTGATTTGAGATTTAATTATCGCTTTTGATAATTAAATATTTGCTGATTTGAGATTTAATTATCGCTTTTGATAATTAAATATTTGCTGATTTGAGATTTAATTATCGCTTTTGATAATTAAATATTTGCTGATTTGAGATTTAATTATCGCTTTTGATAATTAAATATTTGCTGATTTGAGATTTAATTATCGCTTTAGATAATTAAATATTTGCTGATTTGAGATTTAATTATCGTTTTTGATAATTAAATATTTGCTGATTTGAGATTTAATTATCGCTTTTGCTAATTAAATAATTGTTGATTTGAAATTTGATTATCGTTTTTGATAATCGAATAATTGTTGAATTGAAATTTGATTATCATTTTGATAATCGAATATTTGTTGATTTGAGATTTAATTATCGCTTATGATAATTAAATAATTGTTGATTTGAAATTTGATTACCGCGTATGATAATTAAATAATTGTTGATTTGAAATTTGATTATCGTTTTTGGATAATTGAATATTTGTTGATTTGAGATTTCTGATTATCGTTTTGATGATTGGAGATTAGCCAATTTTGATGATTTTGAGATTTCCTAGTCTCAAATTGATCCTAGCGTATGCTGATTTCATTGAATTGTTGTTTCCTATCTATCACTACTGAGTTTGTTGATTATGGAGTTTGTGTTTTCTAGTTATTTGTTGGATAACTAGATATTTGCAGTTTTGTGAATTGTGATTTGTGTTTCCTAATCATCTTTGTTGATAATTAGATATTGCTGTTTTGCGATTTTCTATATTTTAATTATCTAATTGATAATTGAATATTGCTGATAATTGTGTTTAATCAGTTCTGCTGTTTCTGATTATCTAATTGATAATTAGATTTTGTTGAGAATTTGTGAATCTCTTGTATGCAATTGAAAGATTTCTTTGGTATTGGGTTCTCGATCTTTATTTTTCTAACTTAACCAGTTTATGTTAGAAGAATAATAATTGTTGACGATCTTAATTATGAAAATTCCGGGGATGCAATTTTTATAAGGAGGGGAGTCTGTAACAACCCAGAGTTTTGTGAAAATTTATTTTTGTCAAATGACGATTAAATTGATAGCTGATTGCTTTTTGAAGTTTTTAAATTTGGTTGTGACTCTTTAATATATTGATTAAGGAATTGAGTAGCTTTGCAATTTTGAATCAAATTGCAATTCTTTTGATAATCCATTTAAAGGTTTGTTAGGGTATTATCCAGGCTTAAAAATTTAATTGGCCCACATTTTTCTTTGTTGCCGTGAAAATCATTTACACCCATTCCTTTTTCTTTTAATTTCATTGGAAAAAAAAGACCCGACCCTCAATTCATTTTCGTTCTACAACCCTAAAGCATAATAACGAAAAGAAATGGCGGCCTCGATCTTCTTTCGATCCTCTTGGCGAATTAGGGCTTCGATTAGTATTCAATTCGCAAGCCCTAAGCAAACGAGAAACAAAGTAATAGCTGCTAGTTTTTGGCTTCGCTCGATCCTTGAGAGCTTTCGGCTGCGAATTGGGGTTTAAATTCATCGAGGCAAAGGTGAGTGATACTTGTTACTCACATCTAATTTGAACTCCCTGATTCCGCTATTTTCGTATGATTTTGTTGCTGTTTAACATGACTTTGTTCACTCTATTTTTCGGCTGTTAAATTGTGGTTCGAAGTTGTTGATTGCAAATTTATAGGAGTCGAATTTCTAAATTTTCGTTCGTACAAATTATGTTTGAATTTCTCTTGACCGATTGAGGTTACTTAGATGCCTGTGATTTTTCCCTAACTTGTTCGTTTTCATATATGCGAGATTTCCATCGTTGAACGTTCGATGTTTTATCTGACTTTGTCAAGTGCTTATTTTCTGGTGGTTTGAATTCTGCAACATTGATTTCTCAGCTTGAGTTGTGACAATTGACTTTATCAAATTGTATATTTTGACTTGATTTTACGATGTCGAATTTTTGGACGAGGTTGATTTCTTTCTTTGTGCCGTTCATCTTCTTGCTACCACATTTCGAATTTGTTTGCATTGGAAATTATGTTGACTTCGGCTTGTACCTTAATTTACTTGTAGTCATTAACTGTTGACCTCGGCCTTGACTTTAAAATGTGAAACTGCTTCTGACTTTTATAGTTCCATATTTTTATGATCTTGTGCCTGCATATATAGGGTCTTGTATCACTTGTTGGTCTTTGGTACAACTTGCCACTTCGGTTACTTTAAATATGTGATTTTTCACTTGGCTTTGACATGAGTGTGTTTGCATACTGTTGCATTTGGACTCGAGTATAATTGAGTCTTGTTGTCACTTGCATTTCATTGTTCATTTTGACTTTGTACCTACCTGTTTGCATTTGCAGTCACGCACTGTACACTGTATATGCCCCTGATAGAATCGGTGCAGGTTTTATGCATCTCCATTTGCACTCAAGTTCGACCTGCAGCTTGCATTGTCACTTGCACTTCATTGTTCATTGATTTCTTGTGTCCACATATATACGGTCTAGTATCAATTGAAGGCTTTTGGTTTTGTATACATGTACACTTGTATCATTTTGAAGTTCCAGATCTACTTTTTGACTTGATGCATGAGTTTTGAGTCTGATATTTTGAAGTTTCCATTTGTTAGCTTGTAGTTCATGTGTTCATATTGATTGTGTACTTTGTACATGTATTATTGCAGACCATATAATCATTTGTACTTGTTGCACCTCTATTTCATTTGGTATAGACATGACTGTCTATACTTGAATTTGTATTGTTGTTGCATGACTTCATGAGGTCTGGTTTATGTATACTTGATGTATGCACATTACATATATATTGGGTTGCGGCAGCATATATGAGTATATTCATCTGACCTGAGCATTTATTGTTTGTAGCTTGTTGTTCACCTGCTGTTGGTCCTTCTGTATCCACCAGTCTGCATTTTTGATTGTTCCACCTGAGTTTATATTGTAGTGCCCTTAAGTCTGGGCATGTGTCCTTCATGTAGTCTTCACTTTTGCCCTTGACTTCATGTAGTTTTCTGTTATTTGTCGCAGTCATTTTACTGCATCTATTGGGGACTTCATTCTTTACTACTTTGGTTTTGTCGCAGCCATTTTACTACATATATTGGGGATTGTACATTTGAGTTAGTTCACTGAAGCATCACTGTCACCATTTATTTGATTATGTGGTTTGGTAGCACTACATGTTACCTTGATTACACTATCTTTATATTTAGTGGTAGCTGCAGATTTTGGTTGCAGTCTTGTCCTTGTTAGTTTGCATTGCATTAATACATTTGGATTTGTTTCCAAATTTCCTTGTGTTGAACCCAGTATTTTGGGTTTGACCTTGTGATCATTTGTGAATTTTCAATGTGTACATGAGTGCACATTGTCCATGTCTGCCTGCTTTGACATTTGAGGCCGTGGCGTTGAGATTTGAATCTTCATTTGATTTTGGTTCGTTGATCATTTGTGTATTTCAGGTTGTAGTGGCGAGGTAGTATACGCGTGCGTATACTGCAGCCCTACTAGAATTGATGGTTTAAATTGATTATTTTGTTGTTGTCTAATTATCTTCTAGATAATTAGATTATGAGTTTCTAATTATTTATTTAATAATTAGATTTTGTTGTTAATTGTCGTTTAGACAATTTTGTTGTTTTCTGAATTATCTGCATTGATATTCTTTTCACTTATCTTTGTTGATGATTTAAATTAGCTGATTATTTGTTTAACACTGTTTAGTGTTATATCTGACGTTATTCGATTCTCTTACCGAGGAGTCGGATATACGAGATTTCTGTGACTGTCGTTTTTTTGGTATTGATTATTATTGCTTCCGTGCATTAATAACTGAGTTTGAATTAGACTGACCCATGTATTATCTTCTTTTGAATTTAATACTCGGGTCAGACCCGAGTTATTTCAGGTTGTAGATTTCCTGGTTTGAGTTGTTCTTTGGACTATGAAGACTTTTCACATATTTTGAAGTGGTCTGCGTCTTTTTGTAGTAGTCGTGTCATTGTATAGGATGATATGTACTCATATATATTAGTTGATAATGTACTTGTGTATATAATCTCCAGAGTCGATAGTTGTAGTTGTACCATATGTATTGTGTCAACTGTATTGTAACTGACATCAGTTATATATATATGAGACTTTTATTATCCGTGTTCCGCATTCTTTTGTATCTGTGTTATTATTATATATATTGTCCTAAACTATTATGAACCATCGTAGTTCGTTTTATACTGGTAATTGGGTATGTCGATGGGAGTAAATAAAGAACGATGAAAAATGAAAAGTATATACCACTCCTATCGAGGTAACCAATACTAGTGTAAGGCCAACTACGGATGGCCGCTCCTATCCAGCCTTATTCTTTGTAATAATAGACAGTATTTCTTTTAATACTCTTTGTTATTATGAGCATAGAGGTGGGGCGTCACATTAGGTTTAGGAATTTCTGAAATTGATAAGAGAATGAGTTGGAGAAGAAGAAGAGAAGGCTTACCAAAGCTTCTTCTTTGAATTTGAAGCTAGAACTTGGATTTGCAAAGATGATTAGGGCTTGGAGTTTTAATTTCCCATTCCACTCTCCATTTTTTATGAAGCTTAAGTGTTAGGAAATGAAAGTGAAGTAATGAAGAGGAGAGGGTGTGAAGTTGGGTTGATAAAACCAGAATTGGGCAAATGGGCTGAACCCAAACCCAAAGCCCTAAGTGAAAAATGTCAAAATTCCACTCAGCTCCAAACTTATCGAAGTTTATACTCAAAAAGGTCGCAAACGGAATTTTTAACTCAATGGAAGGGGTCTCAAGTCCTAATTCGACTGTTTGCAAAAAGTAGCTTTTCGGACTAAAATCCGACGAATGATGAAATATTTAAATATACAATCGTAAAATATGCGGGTTGTTACACCATTGATTGCACAACATAGCTATAGTGTACAGTGGGACAAGCCATTGAATGGCCACTGATTGCATAGCATGGCTATAGCGTATGGTGGGACAAGCCATTGAATGACCAAGGATTGCACAACATGGCTATAGTGTACAATGGGACATGCTATTAAGTGGCTATGGATTGCACATCATGACTACAGTGTACGATGGGACAAGCCATTGAATGGATATAGATTGAACAACAAGGATACAGTGTGCGATGGAACAAGCCATTGAATGTCCACTGATTGCACAACATGGCTATAGTGTACAATGGGACAAGCAATGAATGGCCACTAATTGCACATCATGGCTATAGTGTACAATGGAACGACCTATTGAGTGGCTATGGATTGCATAACATGGCTACAGTGTACGAAGGGACAAGCCATTGAATGGCCACTGATTACATAACATGGCTATAGTGTACGATGGGACAAGCCACTGAATGGCCATTGATTGCATAACATGGTTATAGTGTATGATGGGACAACCCATTGAGTGGCTATGGATTGCACAGCATGGTACATTGTACGATGGAATATGCCATTGAATGGCTATGGATTGCATAGCATGGCTATAGTGTACGATGGAACAAACCATTGAACGACCACTGATTGCACTGCATAGGTACAGTAATCGTATAGGCCAATTTTATTTCTATTATGAACATAGATGATTGATAGGTGGACATTCTGAATTAGTTATTGCAAGTCAAAAAAATCATGAAATTACTATTTATTATGCAAGGGTTAATATGAGAAGTTCATAGGAATCCAAATGGCAAATTGGACTTTGACTCCCCATGATTACTTAGTGTTGATTAAAGCTTATATATAGGCCAATCAAGAACACATGGAAGAGAATGTCGATGAATAATTTTGGTTCATCATTAATGAAGCTTATAATAACCATCCAGAATGTAGGTTAAGAAGATGGAACTTTAATACTAGAATACTTATGTTACGTTTACTAGAGCATGTCAAAGGTACTGGAAAATTATAGTCGAAGTGGAACGGGAAAATGTGTTTGAGATGTCTAGATAACATTTGACTCTCTCTATTTTATGGATCAACATACAGCCTTTGTTGGTCATGCTGTGTATGATCTGTGGGTTAGTCGTATTAGACAGTTTGAGTGATTTCTATGTGTTTCTAGGAGTTGTATTTGTTCTGTGTATTTTATGTGTTTCTATGTCATTGTTTTATGTATTTCTATGTGTTGTATTTGTTATATGTATTTTATGTGATTCCATGTCATTGTTCCATGTATTTCTATGTGTTGTATTGGTCCTATGAATTTTATGTGCTTCTATATCATTGTTTCATGTATTTGTCTTATGAATTTTATGTGCTTCTATGCCATTGTTTCATGTATTCTATGTGTTGTATTTTTTACATATATTTAATGTGTTTCGATGTCATTGTTCCATGTCGTTTTCTGGATAATATTTGTTTTGTGAGTTATTTATAGTAGACAATTATATCAAACAGATTCATACTTAAATATAGATAAACATACATTAGCACATATATCAACATACTTAAACATACAACACATAAGCATAAATGGATAAACATAGACAAACATTAAGATACATTAACACGGCTAAACTGTAGATATCAGTTCTTTCCACGACCACCCTGAAATCCCAATTAGCTTAGCCTATTGCGAAGCACTGCTATTTCTTCTTCAAGTTTGGTTGCTTATTCTACAGCTCGACGAGGGAATGGATCATCAATCTATTCCTATAACTCACAACTGTTTGGAAAGTTGGACCATCTACAGTAGCATCGTCCAATGTCGTTTCTGTTTCTTACGATGGAATAAGTGACCGTAACTCCAAAAACATAGATTACCATAGGGGAGTCAATCTCCTGTTACCTTTCAGTGCATTGATTATGGAGTTCCTTTCCTCTTTGCCTTCTTCAATACTGGATTCTACGCTGATCTACAAGTCTTCTTCTCTCTTCTCTTACCGAAGCTCTTATTCCTCTCCATCATGTACCCTTAGGTCTTCATAGTGTCTTTCCTTCATTTACAAATACCATTTTATCGGTGGTTGATGAAAAGAAGGATTTGGAGGGAGTTCGTGACTTATATGACCTTCGTATGAGTATAAAGAGGGCAAAGTAATGTGGTTGTAGCCACCATGTTGATACACTTATCTAAATTTGGAAGAAGAGTTTATGTATGACTAAATGGTAGGAGGATGTTATTTATAATGCTATGGTGCATAGAAAAATGAATAGCACATATACACAAGAACAACGTGCCTACAGTAGTGATGACAAGACAATTCGTTAATAAAAGGTAGACAACATAGCTACAGTAGTGATTAGACAAGTCGTTAAATGATATCTGCAAAAATTATATATTAATATACTCATAAAGTAATACTGATTATAAATCATGAAGTAGATTACATAGAAAAATGAATAGATCGTATACAAAAGCATAAGGCTATAACAGTGATGATAAGACAAGTCGTTGACAAAAAGTGTACAACGTGGCTACAGTAGTGATTAGATAAGTCATTGAATGATTTCTGCCAGAATTGATACAGTAATATACCCATAAAGTAATACTGACTATAAATCATGAAGCAGATTGCATACTAAAATGAATAGCACATATACAAATGAAGAACATGGCTACACCAGTGATGATAAGATAAGTAGTTAACAAAAGGTGCATAATGTAGCTACAGTAGTGATTAGACAAGTTACTAAATGAGATCCACCAAAATTGCTACAGTAATATACTCATAAAGTAATATACTCATACAGCAATATTCAAAATGTATAAATGGTAAATATAATATGAATCAGAAAGGAAAACCTGAATAATAACGAATATGACATCAGTCACTATGCACAAACCATAATAACAATGAAAATAACATGAATCGAAATGCATAAACGACGAGCACAACATGAATCAGAACGAAAAGTATGAATAATAATGAATATGACATCAGTCATAATACATAAATAGTGAATACATTGAATATAACATCAATCAGAGTCAGTACATAAACTATGAACATCAATCCATATGTGGCAGAGACCATGACCGTGACGTGTCTAATTGTCATCGTCTCTACTAGATAAGTGACCATAGTATAGACTATAGTCAGCGAATCTCTTCTGATCTGCCTCTAGCATGGCCTGTAGTTATGCCGTCTCCTTTGCCTGTCGGCACTATGCATCCTTGTAATAATAAATGTTATGTCTGTGCTCTACATATTCGTTATGGAAGAGTCCCTTCTGCATGTTGAATAGATTATCATAGGACACCTAGGTCGGATTCGGATATTGGTCATGTGCGTGAGGGTGATTCACGTCAACATAACAATCGGCTCCACAAGATATGGTCACTGCCATGGTCCAATCAACGTGAGTAGCAGCAGATACATGATTTGGTACATGATACCCCTAAGTAGGTTGGGTATGATCCTCGACGACTGGAGGTGCTATCCTATGGTGTATAGTAGCTGTCCCTATCAAATCTATCGATGATGCATGAGTAATAGTATCACCATATGCAGTGTAAAATCTATGCTAAAAATTAATGTATGATGGACCGGTAATAACAAATCTCTCTACTAGCAATCAACCCGCCGCTCTAGTGGTAATAAGCCGATCTGAGTCATAAATCATACATCAATACGTATGAGGGTGTGGATCATCAGGAATGGCATCAAAGTCATATAATTGTCTCCAACACCACTCACAGAGGTACTAGTTAGAACCGAACGCTACGAGATACGATACACGATGAAATCTCCGAACGTTGAGCATCCTGGCTAATTGCATGAACTCGAGCTCAATTTAGTCGCTAGTATCAAATGGATGCCATGAAAACTTCCCTCTATACATCCTCAAGTCTATCTGGTTATGGACAATCGAATATACACGACAGGATTCAATGATTCATTGTCCCCTGTCCTCCTTTTTTTTGCACACCAAAATAATAAACGAAGGAAGAAACTAGATGCATCCATAGTCACTATCACAAAATGGAAGTTCCAGGAATACTTAAAATACCAATGCTGCCACAACACCCCAAAACCAAATAATGAAACCTGTGAATCACAAATGATGCACGGTACGTCCAAACATCTGTATAGGTACGTAAGTATAGAAGTACCTCAATTGTACATGATAGTATAGTCAAAATCCAAACCAACAACGGTCTCAATATAAGCGACCTATATACCTCTACTAGAGGTACTAAAAAAACAAGTTTCTCATAAGGTATAGAAAAAACAATTGACTAAGCTCCATATCATGCTCTGGTGAATTTGATGTCGGTACTCTCCACAGTAGTTGTAATCGCACTAACTTTGATAATAGTGGCGGTCTGGTAAGAGGTCGGTGGAGTGTCTAAATGTGGAAAAATTTCTTGAACAAGTGTGGGATCACGCCACCCATTGTCATATGGAATCGATAAAAAACCAACCACTCCTATGCTAATGTCGCTAAGCATAGAAGAGTTTAACAGTGTAATCCCTAACTCACCATAAGGAAAATGAAATGTATAGGTGGTTTTATATCACCGCAGAGCAATAACAACACACAATTGGACATCTCCTTTAAAACATTATTGATGCCTAGAATTTCAAATTATATAACAAGTTAAACTAAACTATAATAAATTAATAGAATTTTTTTAACTTAAACGAATGATTAAATTACCTAAGAAATGATGAAATTCAAGCTTGTGTAGAAATATTACCACTCTAGGAATATTTGCCAAATGCTTGTGAAAATATTTTAGGGTATTAGCTAACGGATCCCAAAAATGAATATTCCGTGACTGTTTAAGTTAAACGAATTTGTAAATATATATTATAAAATGATAATTTACTTCAACTATTCCATGAAAAAAAGATACTTACAACTAAGCTAGTTTGTGTGCTGATGTGCACTTAACTTTTAAAATACCCGAAAAATCGGTAAGAACCTTCTCCGTGTTCAAGTTCGGATCCTCCAAACTTCCGAGCTTAGCAACTCTAGCTAAAACCATCCCTAATCCCTTGTGACTTCTGCTCGCTCAACCATCTTTATGGCCTCCATGACCCCACCATCCTACGTGACCACTATCGCCTCCACTCTGCTCTTCGACATTTTCTATAGCCACAAGTAGCTCTTCAATTCCTTGCTCGTGTCGGTATGGCATAATCACATTATCTTCTCCACGGTGACCGTCGCCACCGCAACCATTGCTTTCTCCATGCATAAACTTTTTGCAAAGAATTTATACAATCTAGACATTTCAACATGTGTAGATCTCAAAAACAAGGTTTAACTTGTGTATTTTTTTCTTGGATTAGGGGGTTTAGTGTGATATCCCGGAATTTCAAGGAATTTAAAATGTGATAATCTCCTAATTAATTAATTAAAATTGGTAAAAGTTGTTATTTTCAAATAATTTAATAATGAGTTGTTTTTAAATATAGTTATAAATAGATTTTAAATAGACATATTATTTCAAATTTAATAAGTGTTGTTTAAATGTATATATATGTGTATTTAAATTGATTTTAAATAGGATTTTTAAATTGAATTTGAATTTGAATTAGATTAAATTTGAATCTTTAAAGATAATGATTTTAAATATTTTGGATTAAAAATATATGAATAAGTTTTTATTTAAAATAAGATTTATTTTGCCTTAAAGGAATTTATTTATAAAAATCAAGATAGTGTTTATTAAATTGTAAAATAAATACAAAAGTTTTATATTATCATTTAAAATGGATTAAATATATTATATATGATTTTATTAGAATATAAATGGGTTTTTATTTTATTTTCTTTTAAAGGTTTCATTTATTTATAACATAGGAAGGCATTTATTAAATTAGAAAGGTATTTATTAATTAGGAAATTTATTATAAAAGCTTTTAAAATCTTTTTAAAATAATATAAAAATGATAATTACAAGTGTTAGGATAATAGAGCTTGTAAGTACATGTGTAAGTTAATTAAAATGGGTAAAGACAAGTGTCAATTTTTATTTTTATTTTTCTTTTATTTTAATAAATCATAATTTAGTCTATATAAACATATATCTCCTCTCTTCAATTCTTTTCCTATTCTCATTCCTAAAACAAAGAAAAACTCAAAACCTAAACTGTAAAATAATCACCGGATCAAACTCAAACATTTTAACAACTCAAACCTGAAGTTCATTCCTCAAACAAAAATAACCAGCCCTGTAACTCAAGCTTCAACCTTCTCAAAGCAACATCAAGTATTTTCCAGTAAAACCAATCAAAGTCTTAAATCATCTCTGCAATTCAAAGTTTTCAAAGCTTCAGTTTTTCAAATTCCAGAAATCAAGCAGATCGGTTTTCAAAATCAATAAATTTCCAGATCAAATAAAGAACAAAACCTGTTTCTCTGTTCAACATTTTCTGGTGAGTAAATTTTCTTTTAAAAACAGTTTAAAACCTGTTCTTATGTTGATGCATGTGATAAATATGTATAAGAATGTTGTAATATGGTTGCTTAAATGTTTTTTATTTGGAATATGGATTAAACTGCTATGAACATCTGTGTGTAGGATGATCTTCCTTTGATATTTGTATTCACAGACTAGAAAATATGTTCTTTGTCCTCTGCTTTAAACTTGTGAGTAAACAACTAACATTTGTTTTAAATAGTTGTTTGTGATGTGATAATTGTTTGCATGTGTGTAATTTTGGCTTGCATGTTATAAATATGTAGATTTATAAGTGTGCATATCTGTAAACCTATGCATGTCTCTGTTTTTATACTAACAGGCTAAATCTTGAACAAAAATCAAGTTCTCTTCATACAATCTCTTATAGGCTGAGGAATTTAAACAAGTTATCTTTGTTTAAGCATAATCAAAATTTTAAAAATATGTTTATGTGAAATAAGTTTGAGATTTTCTGGAAATCAAGAAGAACAGTGGAAAACTTAAGAACATGTTAAAATCAATCATCATGGTTTGCTGATTCATGTATATAACCTGAATCTTCTTTGAAAACTAAGATTTTTAAAATGAAAATCACAATTTTTAGTTGGATTTCGAATGAGCATTTCGAAGTTGATCAGAAAGTGGACTTTGAGAAATTCTTGGTGATGGGTGAACTCGGGGTGGTCGGGGTTTCTACTGGAGGTAGGAGGAAGCTTGGTGGTCTCGGCAAAATTGTCAGGTGGGTAAATAGTGCACCGTGGCGGCGATAATTGGTCGGAATAGGGTTTAAACCCTAAAATGGGTCGAGGTCTGGAACTAGGTTGTTGCGGCATCTCTGGATGATCGGAGCCTATCGGACTGGGGGGGAAAGATGAAGGGTTGGTCGGCGAACCTGTGGGCAGAGATTCGTGGTCGCACGTGGTCGGCATCGTCGAGTTCGAAGGGTTTTCTGGCGATGGTGGTTTCCAGGCTTGGTCGAGAATGCTTGGTTTTCGACTCGAATGGGTTTTGCTCGATCTGGGTTATCGTGAGTGGTTGCGTGGGTTTGGGTAGTTGTCATGAGAGCCGCGACGATCATCGATGGTCGGAGTCGATGGTGTACGTGCACCACGTGCACGTTGTGTCTGGGAGTTGAGCAGCTCGGAGTCGTTCTCGAGTTTTTGTGAGGGGGACTCGAAGCAGGTGAGTGTTGAGAGGAACTCGGGGTAGCTACCGGGTAGGTCTCGTGTTCGACTCGAAGCAGTTTTAAGCCGGGTTTTATAAGTTTTAAAACAAAGTTAAATGAAATTTTAAAGATTTTATTTTGAAACTAGATTTTTACTACCACTTGATAATATTTTTAAAAAGCATTCAAAAGTAAGTTATGATTTGTAACTTTTAATTTATCAAGTTGAATAAGTATATTAAAACTTAATTAATGATTTAATTAAGTAAAGTTATCTTTAAAATAAAATGTTTTTAAATAATAATTAAGGCATTAAAAAGATAAGATAATTATGGTTTATCTTAAGATGGATATTTAAAGGATGTTAGTTAATTAAGAAATTTAAGTGTAATTAATTAACTTAATTAATTAAGCTTAAACGGTTAATTAAGTAATTAATTAAGAGAAATTAATTAATTTAACTAACTAATGATTAAGGATTAATTTATTTATTAATTGAGGGTTATAATTAATTAATTAAAGGTTAATAAATTGTAATTAAGGATAATTAATTAAGTGATTAGAAACTGATTAATTAATGATTAGAGATTTATTAATTTAGTAATTAAAGATTAATTAATTTGTAATTAGAGGTTAGTTAATTGGTAATTAAGAAGTACTTAATTTGTAATTAAGTTTATTAATTAATAATTAGGTTTTATTAATTATTAATTAAGGGGTGATTAATTTGTAATTAAAGATTAAATAAGGATTAATCAAATAGTAATTAAGGATTAATTAAACTGTTATTAAGTTTTATTAATTGATAATTAAGGTTTATTAATTAATGATTAAAAGAATAATTAATCTGTAATTAAAGATTAATTAATTTATTTAAGAGTAATTAAAGGATGAATTACTCAAGTATAATTAGTGAAATGAATGTGATTGAATTAAGTTAATTAATTTGTGGATTAATTAAAGATAAATCACTTGATAAAGGATTAAGTAGGAATACTTAATAAGATTGATAAGTGTATTTACTTATTGTAAGTTATTAATGTATAATTACAGGATGTAATTAATAAAAGGGAATTATTTAGTGAGAAATAATTGAAGTATGATTACTTTGTAAAAGTAATTAAGGATTATTATTTGGTGTAATTAATCAATGGATTAATATAATTAATTAAGAAGATAATTAATTAAGGTAAGTAATTACATGATGATAATTATTGTTTATGATTAATTAAGGTGGATTAATAGAAATGATTAATTAAAGTTTAATTAATTAATATAATTAATTTTAGTTAATTAATTTATGGAAATAATTAATTAAGGATTATTAATTAATGTAATTAATAAAAGTAATTAAAGGTGAATTAGTATTAATGATTAAGAATAATTAATTTGTAAAATTAATTAAAGAATAATTACTTTATGTAATTAATGAATAATTAATCAAGGATGATTAATATTTAATGAGTAATTAATTAATTAAAGGTTTGTAATTAATTAATGATTGATTAAGCAAGATTTGATAATTAATTCTTAAGTAATTAATTTAATTTAAGATACTTAAATTAATTATAATATAGGGTTAATAATTGTTGCTTATAGTTGATTGTTAATATAGAATATCTAAATTGGATGATATCTATTGGATGATATGCTGTGATGTTCTGTGATATGATATTGGATATATCTGTGATAAATGTGTGATATTTATCTGTTAAATGCTGTGTGAATTCAAGTATTAAATTGAATTGAATTGTTTAAACCTTTAAACAACTTGGCCTTAAAAGATACGTTTTGGATTTCGATGAGACCGGGATCGGGTTTCCGTATACCGGATATTCCAGGTCTGGAGACCCGAATACCACATCGATCCAAATTAACGATAGGTCGTGAATCTCGAGTGAAGATGAAGATTCAGAGTGCAAGGGTTATTGTCGATTAACTCTGAGGGTGATTCCAAAATGAGTGTAACGAGATAATGCCTTCGGTTTCGTTCGAACCCGGAACGAACTTGTATGGATTGAATGCTTTCAGAACATCGTCAGGTGGACGATGAGCATTCTAAGTGATGTGTTCTGATTAAAGGTAATCGTAGCCTCAAGCCTCATCAAACCGGGAATGGCTAAAACAGGGGAGGTGCAGCAAGGTTAGTGGGTAGCACCCAAGTAGTATAAGATTCCCCTGTCTAGAGTCCCTTTTTGTTTCGGCTGTGTGGGTGGTTGTTTGGCCGCAACCACGGGGTTTCTTATGCGGGAATTATCCAGTAAGGGATGTTCCGGCCTTGTGTTGCAGGGGATTGGGCGTGATCCTCGGTACGTTGATCTAGGCCACGTACTGTGACGAGCGGTACCCCGGTAGCTCTGCCATTTTATGGAATCCACAACCCAATAAGTGCCGTACGTATTAGTTGTGCCCAACTATGTTGGAACGTGAGATGTAAGCATTCCAGCTATTTCTGTATTTTACTTGAAAACCCTAGACCCTATTATAATATAACTGGATTTCCTATCAAATGTTTTGGTTAGCGTAAGGTAAAAACTTACCCATGTTTATTTGTGGGGAGTCTTACGTGATACCTTTGTTTTCAAAAGGTTTTGAAGTTAAGCAATTTAAACCGTTTACTCACACCAGACCCATGTCTGACCCAAGTGTTTATTTTATGTTTTATTAAACCTTGGGTACTCAAATTTTTACGAGTAGCCAAGGGATTCAGGTTTGCTTTGACGAATCTTTGGAGGAGCAATGGAGCAGGAGGCTTCAGCGTTCGTAGATATAGTGTTCCGCTGTGTTAGTCTGTATGAGTCTTTTGTTGAGTGTATTTGAGTTGTAATGACTAGACAGATGTTTATAACTGTCTAGTATGTGTTGTATAAGCTGTGTATCTCTGATGTATATGATACAATGTAATATCTTATTTGATTAATATAATTTATTCGTTCCGCTGTTTAGATTCTGATGTGTTTCTTTCTTTCTTCTCTATCTTATCTCTTTTCTATCCCTTTCTTTCTTCTTGACGATACGACTTTTTGTGGAGAAAAAGCCGGGTCGTCACATTTAGGGTATTGAAATGGTGAAAATGGGTGCAATTTTCTCTCTCGGTCGAGAAAAAATAAAAGTGGGAAGGAGGAGGAAAGGAATAAAGGTGCTGACTTTTTAGGGTTTAATAATTTAAAACTTCAAAGACTTTGTCGTTTTAATTTAAAAGGCGAAGACTTTGCCTTTCTAATTAAAATGGCGAAGTCTCCATCATTTTAAATTGAGTTGTTTTTTTTAAAGAACTAGTCCATAGCTAGTTAAGGGATTACACTACAACAAAATACCCTTTCTACAATGGGCAATCACCGTTGTAATAGGTGTTTATAAATGGGCCTGCACCCATCGCATTATGTGGAGTTGTAATAGAGTGAATGCATTTTATAATTGTTTTTTGTCAATTCAATATGGTCTTTTGCAACTGCTTTTACCTATTGCACTAGAGTCATTTGCAACTGTTTTTGCCCGTTGCAATAGAGTCTTTGCAAATGTTTTTGCCAGTTGTTAAAAAACTCAAATGAGGAAAAAAATAAAACTACTACAATGCACATGTATATTTAAAACTAATTTGCAATTGAAACCAAAATATTATACTAATAACAACCATATTCATTCATATTTACTAAAAATAACTAACAAAAAAATCGTATTTCAAAATACCAAAAGGATTCATGTATTCACACTAAGGCAATGGTAGTCAGCATAGAATGATCACCCCATTCCTGAAACACATTAACCCATAAAAATCCCTTTTTTATGGCACAACTAATGAATTCAAGTAAAAAATGTTGGAACTGGACCAGCCCGCACCGGAAGTTATGGGTGAATTTCAAAATTTCTACCCTATTTGATCTTTATTGGGCCTATGAAGTCTAACTGAATTAGAAGATTTCTAAAATTTCATTTCAATAAAATCATTTATTTTATTTAAATTCAAATATATTAAGATATGAAATTAATTTTATTTGATTAGTTTTATACATAAATGTATCATATACATATATGTGTGAGTGCATGTGTAACATAATAATCCGGGAAAGGTATAATGTGCCCATATGTAGATGTTGGGATTTACAACGCAACAAACATATTTGCTTATTTTGTATGTCATGTATGTTGTCCAAATATGTGCATGTATATGTATTACAATATATATATGTGTATATATATATATAAACACACACACACACACACACATATATATATATATATATATATATATGTATGTATAAATATATTATATATAATATATGAACATAAAAAATTTATATATAGATAAATATATATTGAAAGAGATAGAACAATTATTAATAATGATTTATAATTCAAAATTAAGTTAATTTTGCAAACATAATAAATTTAGTATTTTAATTTATATATATTATGAATAAAATAATGTTTTCATCCATAAATAATTAACATAAAATAATCTATTGATGAAAATTCAAAGTTTACAATTTTTAAAAATCTAGGATCATAAAATAGAGCTTAGAAAAAATCTAGAAAATTTTCAAAGTTGAAATATTATTTCTAAAAACAAAACATTGATTTCGATAATAATTATTTACTATAAAATAATATATTATTAAAAATTCAAAATTTAAAATTTTAGAAATTCTAGGATCATGAATGAAAGGTTACAAAAATTTTTTAAGAATTTTTCAATTAAATTATTATTTTTAATAAATCATAAACAGTTTTTTTGAAATAATATTAATTATTAAAAATAATAAACTTTATTGAAAAAATCATAAATTTTTTCTATACATTTCCGGAATGATATAATATTTTTTTTAAATATAAAATAAAAATTTTAATGTAAAAAACAATTCAAATTCAATAAATGTTAATTTAAAAATATGAATATATGTATGATAATTAATTTTCGAATTTTTAAATTCATATTATATATAAATAAGTATGCTAAATTTTTTAAATTATATATATCTTATATATGCATATATGCTATTATGAGAGAGAAATATACACTAATATATATATATATATCTGCGTGTGTGTGAATTTATTAATAAATATATATAAAACAATTAATAATGAAAAAAATTGATTTTGTACAGTAAACAACATTTTTCTATACAAAAATCAAATAGTATAATAAATAAATTAACAAATTATGCACATAACCAAACTGATTTGTGACAGCTACATCTACTTACAAAATCTCAGCTAACCAAACATTTAGTAGTAATATATTTAAACAGATATGAAAATGCTCATTATAGGATCATAGAATATAATTTAATTACTGTAATATGATTAAAATTACCAATTTAATGATGCCTTTGAATCCAGGTTGAAGCAATGGCTTCCCTTCCTTTTACTGTTCTTGATTCGTCGGATTACAAGTCCGGAATCACCGACCTCTAACTATCGAATAGTATTATTTTAATTTGAAATATATCTGAGAATTTTGGAGTGGATTAAGAGCTATATTTTAACCAGCAATGTAGAAGTTAATGGTGGCCAAAAAAGTTTTTTTCATTATTTTAGAGATACATACACATATATATACACATGGATATATATATATATATATATATATATATATATATATATATATAGGGTTGTATTAGAGAGAAACGAGGAAAACCTTTTTACCCATTCTCACTTGATCTCAACCCATTATCTCCAAGCAAATTCCCTATGTTTTAGCCACCTTTAGACCTTCCCAAAACCGAAATTTTGCAGCCCTAATGATGGGCCTTAAACCCATTTAAGCCCAAGTCAAAATACTATGCAATTAAATCTAATTTAATCTCTTATCGATATTGTATATCGATCGATATATTTATAAATGTTATAAATATATATAACATTATTTATTTCTCAAATCATATTCAAATTTTATAATTAATATTTCATAAATATAAATTAATTTAATTAATTTATAACAATTATAAACTAATTAAATCGTTCGGTTTTAAGGGAATCATTATTTCGGCTGTGTAACTCTTGGGTGTAAATTTGGTCAGCGATTAACATCGAACTATTCTAATGTTAATGTTCACATGTCACTTAGCAGGTGGTGTGACATTATGGCCAAATTTATCGCTTACTCATTTTCTGTAAAACCCAATTTTAGTTTAATAAGCGTTACCCGGTTGTGACATTTGTTTACACCAATTATCTTTGTCAAAACTATATCACATTGGATTTATGGAATTTGGTAATGGTCAAAATTCCAACCTCATCCACATTCAACTTTATAGTCCAAATACAAAGTCCTTGGTTCAATAATAATTATTATTATTAACTGAAATGCTCTAGCCAGACTTTGACTTTGAGTTGACTATGATACTAACCGCATATAACTGAGGAGACGAATCCTAACTTGAATAGTGCTTCACTTCCAATACTTCCACTCGACCCAACTATAGTCACTCGATGGACACCATGCCATGATTTTGCTATAATCAAAGCGGAGCTTTCATATTGAAGGTCCATAGTATTCTCAAGTCGAGAGAACTGTGTAAATCAGTCACATCAATATTTTTTGCTTGACCTTGGTTATATTAACCAACAGAAAACTATCGAGTGAGTCTTTCCATAGTTATCCAATAACTATTAGTACGTAACCCCTAGGTGCCCCAGCAGTCATGAGTAATACACCGCCCAAAATTTGTAGAGCGTTACGTACTCCAACCTCAACGGATACATCGCTATCCAGTCTCGATGCATCTTGACTAGGAACATTTAAAATGGTATATTCGTTTCGTTGTGACTACTATCACAATATATACCATTTATGGATTTTTCTATTAAATATACTTTTAATTAAGTTAATTAATTAATATAATCACATTATATTAAGTATATAATAGGAAGAAAATATATTTTATTTCGATCAAATTTGGTCAACGATTTAGATATATGTAACAAATTACATAATTGCCTTTACGGCATACCCCTAACTCTATCAATCTCCCACTTACACTTGGGGTCAATTATGGAATCTAATTCCAACTTCTCCAATCAGTTTTCTCAAAACCAATTAGGTCAGTCCCTTAGTGAATGTGTATGCTATTATGTTTTATTATCTACTTTGTCGATTAACTCTCTCCGACAGTGATAAACTGCCTTTTTCATGTGGAACAATTCGAAGTATGTCTTTCGACTTCTAGTGAGCTTTAAGTTCTATCATGACCAATTTCATGACATTGTTATCTTATAACAATATTATGGGATTCTCAACATTTGGAATCACCTTTGGCTCAATTATAAATTTGTGCATTTATATCTATATACATTGGTTTATTGTAGCGCTATTCAAGTTAATGTTCTCAACATTTCGCTGAATCAACCACAATCACCTTTATTTTGAAACATTTTCAAGTTAAAGATTTTAACTTGAATTTTATCATTGACATGTTAAACTCAATATCACTTATAAAAGTTTGTGTCCAAACGTTCCATCATAACGAGTTCGTTGTTTCTATAAACAATTCTCTAGTATTTCATAAATACACGAAAACACCTCAAACAACCCTTTAGTGATATCAATTTGGATTTTATATTTGCTCCATGTATCAAATACATAAACAAAACACAATATCATACACAACATAACCTGTATGATATTCCTATTGCTAATGCATAAGGAATCCAGCTTACATGTTCTCTTTTTAATAGGGTGCTCTTGTATATCGTTTTGGGACAATCCCTATATCTTTTATACTCACTATAAAAGACATCATTTACAATCCAAAATTAAGTATTAAAACAACTAAAGTAGATTTTAATGCAAGTATATTGTTAAAATCAACAACGTGTTGTTTACTTATAGTTTAGAAATATCAATGTACCTTTTAATGTTCTTTCTTATGAACACATGCTTCCTCTGCACTTTGATTGAAAATCAAACTGTTTGATATTTCTATCAAAATACTTATTCAAACTTGATGCTTATAAAATGACACATTCGAATCAATTCTTGGATCATATCCAAAGACTCACAAACCTAATATCGCTCCCACTGACTTTGAGGCATTTTTGGTTAATATGTGTAAACGGCTTACTCTAAATCATTATTTAAAATTTTCTGTTTCAATACATAAGTACCAAACACTAAGTCTTATTGAGCGATAATTTTGTGAGTAAATCTGAATTAACTTGAGAATGTTGAATACCGAATCTGTTATGCTAATTTCAATAATTGAAATTTGCGATATTATTCTTAACAACATTGCTCATTTAATTCCAACCACATTATTATTTCCAATAAAGACACAATCTCGGCCGATGGATCACATCTCTTTGGTTACGACCACCAAAATCATATTTTGATAGCATACTTGGAATTCTTTCAGATTTGCGCATCATACCATCTAGAGTCAACAATCTTAATGGTTTAATTGAACAACCGAGGGTAATGTATATTTTCGACATTAATAAGAAACTCATAGTTTTTCTTTGATGTACGAGAATACTTATTAGAGATTCTAATGCTATGTGTTCATTTAGGTTAGTTAATTTCACTTCATCTCATATAATCAGTTCAGTCTATGGATCAGATCTAATTCCATTTAACTACCAAAAATTTCTCAAAGAATTTCCTTCACAATGATTCTGATATATCTTGAAACAATAATTGTTTCTTAGTGCAAATAGAATATGGATTCATAAATGCTTTATGAACCTTTTTATTTATAAAACTGATTTTAGTTTACAAAAATTATGTTCAAAACATAAATATGTCATTTGATGAAAGACCTTTCCAAAAAACCTTTTGGGGATTCATACAAGATCCCTCATGAACAATTATTACGTGCAATCTTTCGACTCGCACAACCTGCCAACTCCTTGGCCTATGATATGTTGGGATTTCTTACAAACCCTTATCTTGTATGATTTTGTAAACTATTGTTTAGATGAAATAATATCAACCTTGTGTACTACTCTTAAGCACATGATCTTATAGAAAGAAACTAACTCAACTTCACTCATAATTAATCGTTAATTGTCCAACAATGTCTGATTACTCCTTATCGATGCATCATTATGTATCACATGGAGGAGTGACTTTTGAGATTGAATCTATATTCATTTTTAGGTACATTTGGAACTCTTTCCAATATATGCACTTATTCGACCAAATCAAATCATTTTATTCTATTGCATGTTATTTTATTTACTTTTCTTTTATATTCTATGATTTTATCATAAACTTACTACATGTGTATCCAATACATATGTACATGTTGGTAATAAATCATCGATGGATATAACAAAGTATATGGAACCCTTTTGGTATTAATAGACTTGTGATTGCATACATAAATATGTATTAATTCAAAGAGTTCATCAACTCTTATGATGCTCCCACTGAATGGGTGCATAGCCATTAATTGTTTGAGATATAATTAACCTGTATCATATGATTCATAATCATATAGTAAAATTATTTCTCAAAACTACGGCTTAGTCTATAATTCCAAAAAAACTGTAAATAATATTAGACACATATGTATTTTTTGTTGCATCACTTTTACTATGAAAACAAATTCCATAATATAGTTCTATTTCATAATGAATATTCATAATACTCATATTGAAATATAGTCGTATCTATTTTTCAGTCAATACAAAAAATATACATTATTTCACAAATAATATTCGGTACATTTTACGAAAACAATTTTCGTAATTTGATGCAATCATTAGGTGCTATATGGCATGTTTCCACTATTTCCGCCATTACTATAATAGCGTACTAAATCTAGAGGTCTACCATTCACTTAATATTGTTTATTTATTTCATATGCTGCAACTAGTTTACAGTGGAGAGTTCTTTGATCAAATATCTTGAACTTAAAGAAATAAATGTTATAGAAAACAATTTTCTATATGAAAATACATTTCGGAATAAAATCATATTTCATATTCCAATATTAAGTATGAATTAGAATTACAATTCTTGTTTCCAATGTTTCTCTATGAAGCAGAAGTGACTATTCATTCCAACTTTACATTAAATTACATCTATTCTTATACATTCATTTTTCTTTCAAATGGTCAAACTATTCAAAAGAAAACCTTACTACAATATCATAACAAACCTTTTACAAAAGCGCATTCGATTATTCTTAACATTTAAGACATCAAATATGTTGCACTTTATGTAAACCGACCAAGATGACATTTCAACAATCGAGTTTTTAGATGTATCTCATAGTTTATGGTCTTGTGTTACATTAACACAATATGATCCTTTTGAAATCATTCAAGTTGATTACATGATCTTAAAATATTGTTTATTGGCTTACTTCTAATGAACTAACTTCATCGAAATATTGTACCCCACAAACTATGACTGTTCACTATATAACATTTATATGTGAAAGTACATGGATCAAATATCCATAATCTTGAATTGCATTTAGAGTTCAAAAACTCATGAAATGCAATACACGGTCTAAACCAAATAAACATATAAGTGTCCAACTTACGAATGTATTAAGTAGTTAAATTAGGCACTTGCATGGGTATAGAAACATATATAACATGCAATTAGAATTATTAGTAAGTATATATTATATTTCTACTTGTCAACTTTCAATTCAATTTGTATATATATGTTAATTGACAAACTTTTTATCAATCATATTAAATGCACGAATTTATCATTGTATGTAATTGTAACATTATATAGTATATGTTCTTACAATATTAGAAAGGTTAGATGTTACCATTTCATTTTTCTAATAAGGCTCCCACTAGTATTTTATGTTTCTCCAAACCCTAAGATGAAACATAGAAGTCTTACAACTTCACTAGTAGGTGTTAGGACTCGTTTGTTTTGGTATTTAGACAATGAGTTTGCTCAACAAATCATAGCCCCACAAACGATGGATAACTCTTTATCGGTTGTATCACATACAACTCCTAACCCATTTTTCCTTGTTCTAATCTCATTTCCACCTTGAGCTTGCTCAACAAATCGAAAGAAATTATTCACTCATACCTACCATATCATAATGGCCTAAGTATAGTATATGTACCTTGAGTTTGCTCAACAAATACATATAGTTATCTTACCTCATATGTTCAATATATTAATAATACTACGCATAACATCCCTAGATTGAGTTTTCTCAACAACTAAGGAGTATGTAAGTAATTTATTAATATATATATGGTAGAGGACAACATTATATTGAAGATTCATAATCTTCAATATATATATTGAGTGATATCGACTTATAGAATAATATATTTCTTATGAAATACCCCAATGATTCAAGTGTCAGACACATCAGAAATCATGGTATATGTACATTTACATATGTATTTATTTCTCAAGTATTTGGGTTCTTTAATGTTCCACATTTAGTTTATACACATATCATATAAGTTTTATTGTTATATAACTTTTATATTTCATATTACTTATATGATAGTCTTACGTATAATATATCATTAATTAAATCTTATCTAATTAATTTTAATCAATTAATTCTTTAATTAATTTTAAATTAGTATTCCAATATAACTTTTATATTGGACATATCTACTATAACATCTATAGTGTATACTATAATCATTATAGTGTAACACACATATATCATATATATGTGTATTTTATTTAATTAATTAACCTTTAATTAATTTATTCAATTAAACAATTTTTATTAAAATTTATTAATTTCAAAATTTATCTTGTATACATACATGTATACTTATGTTATCATAAACATTTTAAAATAACATAACATATATCAACATATATAATACATGCATATATGCATTAATTAATTAACATATTTTATTAATTTATTTTATTAATCTTATTAATAAATTTAAAATATGAAATTATTATATAAATATTTTCAAACAATTTAAAAATATCATTACCCTTTCAAACATTTTGAAAACTTATGTAGTATTATAATTTTTATAATAAGCATGTTTTATTTTAAATTTAACTATTAAATTTAAAATCTTTAACGTTAATTTTCAAAACGATTTTGAAAATTAACCCAAGGCCCAAATAAGTTGGGCCTTTTCTATTAGGGGCAACCTTTGGGCAGGGTAACCAGGTAGGACAGGGTACTTGATTAGCCAATTTCAATCCTAGACATTACCTTTCTAGACACCGTACTAAGTGGGCAAGCTTAATTAGTTTGCCCTAATATGACTAATTTAGATCACATAGTGACGCAGCGGAAAATAACAGAAATGAATACAACGATGAAAGTAGCAATCGGTGGATTGAAAATACCAAACGCCCAAATCCGTTGATCTCAAAGATACCGGATTCTAGCTATCTTCGTCACGTTGATCGCGCACGATGCCGTGAAAGAAGATCTACAATTCTTCGAACGTTGATCAAGCGCACTTGATTCCGTGAATTGGCTTCAACAATCGTTGATTCGAGCGCACTCGAATGCCGAAGGTGGAGATAGAAGATAACACTCAACTACCAATTTCAAAGTGGCACAAAGCACACAAACAAAGTTTTATTCAAAATCAATCAACCTTTACAACTGACACAACCTCGCTATTTATAGAAATTTACAACCCCAGGTGCGCGACCTAACATAGGTCGTTAACGACCTAACAACATGCGACCTAACCATGTTAACAACCTACGACTCACGACTTATGGAAATGTAACGACCCAGAATTTTTGATAATTAAAATTCGAATATTTAATTAATTTTAAATATTAATAAATGGAATTTAGAAGTCGAATGATTTATTTTTCGCATATTGAGTTTAATTGGATAATTAAATCAATAATTTAATAGTGAAAATTCCAGAATTAAGTGAAATCTGGATTGAATATGATTTTAAATGATTTGTAAAATTTTGTTTTATCATACTGAAGTTATAGAAAGGTTATAGAACTTCTAAAATTGAATTTGGAGTTAATCTGTGAAAATCGAATATTTTAATATTTAATTATCGACTGTAAAATAGGCAATTTTCGAACAGTCTCAGAATTGGACGAGACCAGTTCCATTGGATCCGTAATAGTTAGTTATTATCGGATTTCAATTTTCGTATCCATCGGAGTTGTCGTTTGACCGTGGCAGCTCGAAACGCATCGATATCATTTTAATTTAATTCGTCGAGTTAAAAATAGTCATTTTTCAAAAAGTCTCGGATTTCGACGAAACCAGTTTCATCGGATCCGTAATGTGATATTATTGTAAGATTTCAAATTTCGTAATTTTTGGATTTACCATTTGTCCGGTACAAATTAAAACGCCTCGAAATCGATTTAAATCGGTTTAATTTAAATTGATCGTTTGTTGCCATATCTCACACATACGATCGAATTAGCTTCCGAAACCTGTTCCATTGCGTTCGGAACGCGGGGTAAACCTTACGAACGTCAGCCGGCACGTTCGATTCGGAGTTCGGAAAATTTCGATGAATAGTAAATTGGGCAACTTTCTATATAAGGACCTCTATATTCACTTTTGCAAGAGAACTAGGGTTTTGAACCCAGGCCGCCACTCTCTATTTCTAAGGCCAGAAATCGTTCTCCTTCCCCCTCAATTTTCTCGAAATCCATCAGCAATTAAAGGAAATCACCAACTACAAAATTGAAGATCACTCCAAGATCAAGAGATTCAACGGCTATGATCGTTTTTAGTTGAGTGAATCATCCGCAAATCAAGGGCGAAGTGCTGCCGTTTGTGCACAGTTTTCGAGCACGGTGGAGGACCGAGCTGAGCACAATTCGAGCCGGAGTTTGGGGTTGCGTAGGGCTACAGTTTAGCGGAGTCTGATCGTACTCACGGCGATCGTGGAAGGAGCTAGGGACGATCAACGTTCTTGAGCCATGGGTTTCATTTCACGTTTGTTGCCTATACAAACGAATGGAGGAAGAAGCAAGTAGGAGCGGCTCAGATCTGATAAGGATGAAATCAACGGCCTATATTTGAAAAGGTTTAAAAATAAAAAGAAATTGTGAATTGTTTATATTTTAAATCGCGTAATATTTAAAATGCAATATCTTGTTCATACGAGGTCGAAAACGCACGAAACCAGTTGCGTTGGAATCGTATTGTCGAGCACTATGCTATGGAATTAGATTGGAGTCGTTTAGAGCTAGCGAAAATTTCGGGTAAAATTAAACGCGTGTTTAATTTTATTCGAAATAAAAGCTGGAACGGAAATTGAAATCAAGGTGAGATCTTCTCACTCAAATTTGAATATGGAATTTTTACAGTTATTGATTTGATTGATATGATAGCTATTCGATGTGATATTAGATATAGTAGGGTATATCTATATATATATTGGATTGATGATTTCCCGCCTCGTATAGCGGATGAGACCCTATTGCGCCGTTAGTAAGCGGATTTATAAAAACCTATATACCGCGATAATTCCGTACTGGAGCGGAATTGGTATTGTGCTAACATCTGTGGATGCAGGGAAACAGGTTGGAGGGATCCAACTGGATTCCTCACCAGTAGTTATTTATTTACAGATATTTTGATATATTCTGTTATCATATGATGATATATGATATTTGACTGTTGGGATGGACTGATTGGTGCTGTAGCATCATCGGATTCAGTTTTGAAATGTAAAAATAACGACTTTTACTTTAAAAGGTTTTAAAAGGGATTTTTTGAAAATATACGTTTTATGGAATTTTTGAATCGATTTATAAACGTAAAATTTTAAAGTTATAAAAGTTATAATTTTTAGTGAAATATAACCGAAGTGTCGTTTTTGAAATAAAAGTCGATTTATTTATAAAATGGTTTAAGTTGGGATTTTTGAATAACTATAAATGATTTGTATAAAAAGGTTTATAAATTTGATAATTTATAAATCAAAATATTGGACTTATAAAACGTTTTTTTATAAGTGTTAAAAAGAAGTATAAGTGAATGAAATAAATAGATTTATAACGTGAAGTTATAAAGTGAGTAGATACTGTAGAATAAAGGATTTATAAGAAATTTACTTATAAATTTGACTTTTACACTTAGATGAGATATGAATAGAAATTGCTAAATGAAATGATTTTATAAGTGGAAATTGTTATAAAGTACAAATGTGATTTATAAACGTTGTTTTATAAATCCGAAATCACTTATTCTTATAAGTGAATTTTTGAAGTTAATAAAATGAGATTTATAAACCGGAGTTGTTATAGAAAATAGAAAATGGAATTTATAAACGTTGTTTTATAAATTCGGAAACCAATCGATTGAATTTGATAAATTAAATATAGAAGATTATCAAAGGAGATATATTCGCGATTTTGGATAGCGAATTATTATTGAAATAAAACGTGTAGAAAATAGTGAAATGTAAATAGTAAAGTATATTCACGATTTTGGATAGTGAATATATTGTTAAGTAAAATGGATAGTTTTGGAAAAGCGATATTATAAATGAAGTTAATTGTTTTAAAAGATGTTTTAAAACGTGTGAACTATCGAAATCATAGATTTCAACATTTATTGTTGAAATAGACGTTTTCGAGAGTATAAGGAAATGATGGACTATAACACTGTTGTTATAGTAAATGATTTTCGAAAGAAAATGTTTTATGTAGTATTGGGATTTATATATCTATCTTAATTCCGAATCCCTATACTAGTGATTTTGAGTCGTCGTAACGATGTTTTACGCAACATTCGTTTTGACTCAAATAAATGTGTTTAAAGAGAATGATTTCCTTAAAGAATGAAATGTATACTTAATATTGATTTAAGTATATCGAATATTTTCTAAATGTTGAAAATAAATGATTTGTGAAATACTTATTTTTAAATAAGTATGGGATTGCTTTTCCAATATGAAACGAAGGGTTTGAAACTTTATCTTTTAAAGATAATTTGGAAGGTGGATATTTGAAATTGTTTTCAAACGGTTAAGTGTGGAAGTTTTATATCTAGTAAAAGATATTTTTGGAAGATGAAATAATTTGGAAAATTATTTGGAATCTGATGATGTTGCGCATCTTTATTGATAGTTAAATAACCGACTATCAATAATTACCTTTAGATAGGTATTTGTTGTGAATTGGATGAAATTGAATGCCACACTTATTTTTGAATAATCGCTCACTATTCGGGTTAGCCGGGAAAGGACCATGGGGTCGTATAACCCATTCCGAATATGTGATACGTCGTTATGAATCGCATTTGAAGACCGGTGTTGAAGACCGGATATTTTTGAAAACGGAAGGATTACCGTCGAGTTACTCTACATCGACTGATCTTCGATTTAGAGGTTTTTATCACCCTTAGTGACGGGAAGTCCTGACGTGATTGAAAATTATCCGGAATTGCAAGGGCTTCGTGAGAAGTGCCTTCGGTTCTGTTCGATCCCGGAACAGACTTGTATGGATTGTGTGTCTGACGTTACAATTTGAGATATAAAGCTGATTTCTTTCAAATACATTTCTGTTGGTGGCGGAGAATTTATTCTCTTAGCTTAACACCCTTCTCTGAGACGTACGAGCTCAGAGGTTATGTAGTTGAAATTTATCAGCGATATATCCCAATTTGGTAACGTGGCATACTGAGTGTTGCTGTGAAATGATCAGTGTTTGATCATTTGTGATATGATCATTTGTTTGATCTTATATCTTTGTGATCATAGGTTGATCATTTGTTTGACCCGAAGCAGGGCTTTTTATAGAAAGCGTAGCTTTGTGGACGAGACTTCATCGAGCCTCACACCCCGGAAATGGTCGAAACAGGAAGGATGCAGCAAGGTTCTAGGGAGTAGCGCCCCTTAGTGTATGTCATTCCTTCTGGATAAAGGTGGTATCATGGTATGGAGCCCAGATACTTAACCTCTGTGGTTACTGCATTATTATTATCTTTGTGGTTTGTTGCGAATCGGGGATCCTCGGGAAGATCGGTGACGATCGGGGGATGGCATACGCGTGTCAGTAGTTACCTATTTTTGCAGAGGTAACCCGGCCTTGTGTTGGCAGAGATCTAACCGTAACGTTAGATTCTCGGGTCGTCTATTCCAGGGACGTACCCATCGTGGATAGGAAGTTCCTTTGCCTGACCATTTGTTGGAAATCCAAAGAAACAATACGATCTTGTACGGTTTTAGTTGTAGAACCTATCATTCACTTATGGTGGTCACCACTGTTTGGATGGTAGCTATAGTAGGCATAAGTGCGGAATGCCTATGCTGGCTAAGATTAATATTATACTTTCGAAATGTTTTCTACACTATGCACTAATAATAATATCAAAAATGATTTGATTTTGCGTATCAAGCATCTTTGACTATCATAAGAAGAAATCTCCTCCAATTCTGCGTTTGCATTGTGTGTGTGGTGGGAGGTCTTATGGTAGTCTCATTTTCCAAAAAGCATTTCGAATTGACTTTAAAATTCTCTGTTATTTATTTTAAAGAATAACTGTTTTACGATCTCACACCAGTCACCATGACTGACTCGGAGTTTATTGTTTCCCTTCTAAACTCTGGGTGCCCACCAATTTCCACACGGGCAGCCTAGAGTTATATTATCAGGATATTCTGGATATTCTGGAGCTTTGGAAGCAAGCTGGAGGACGAGACGTAGTATTTGTATCTGATAGTATTTATTCCGCTGTGTATTCTGTATGAGGACAAGTTTATATAACTGTCCATTGTTGTTTATTGACTCTGATGATATGATGTGATGTAATGTAATAACAGATATAATTCTTTTGTTTTAAATGATATTCATTTATCTATTGTATATTGTTCCGCTGCGATATGTGAGATTCTAATATTGTTTTCTGTTTCTGTTCTGATGTGTTGTTCTTCTTTCTTTCTTCTCTTTTTCTTCTATCTTCTTCTTCTTCTACCTTTTTCTTCTTTCTAAAACCCTCACTACTGGAGTTTCCGGCACTCGATTGCTCGGCAGTCGATAAAGTGAGTATCGATGTTGAATTTTCGAAAGTCGAAAATTTCGGGATGTTACAGGAAACATCATCAACGAGTTAAAAAATTACAACACACGCGACTTAAAAACATTACAACACAACAAAGTACAATAGTGCGACTTACGACTTATAGTATTTATAACAGTTACAACATCACAATTACAACAGGAACGACTTACGACCTAACACTTGAGCGACCTAAAAGATAGCACATCTTCAGGTTAAGCTTCGGCTTTGTGAGCGACCTACAAGATAACGACTTAGCATCTGGAGCGACCTAACCCTTCAGCGACATAAGAAAATAATTCTTCTTCAAAGACTTGCGACCTAAGAGATCAGCGACCTAAGGAGGTTCGCGACCTAAAGAAGAGCGACTTATCATAGGTCGCTGGTTCCCCTTTCCCTGCATAACTCGCTTCACCACATAACCTTGATGCCTCGCTAGGTCGTAACTCGTTGCGCGACTCAACACATAGGTCGTTGGCGGTTGGCGTTGCATCTCCTTCTTCTCTTATCTCGCTATTCTTCACCCCGTTAGGTCGCACGCGACTTAACAGCTCGTTAGGTCGCTCGCGACCTAAGACTACATCAGGCTGGGCTGCATCATCCTCCCCTGGTTGGGAAAAATTCGTCCTCGAATTTAAAAGTTCTTCCCCATTGGATTGTTCATCTCCATAATAAGGTATAAGATGTTTAACATTAAACACGTCAGAAGTGTACACATCCTCTGGCAGCTTCAACCTATAAGCGTTTTCATTGATCCGTTTCACAATCTTTACAGGACCAATCTTTCGAGCTTTAAGTTCATTGTATGCTCCCACTAGAAAACGATCCTTCGTTAGTACAGCATATACTAAATCTCCTTCATTAAATTCAACACTTCTTCGCTTCAGATCCGCAGATCGTTTATACTTCTTGTAACGACCCGTAAATTTTAACTGTTTTAATAACGTTATTAATTGAAATTTTGTGAAATTTTAAACGATAAAATTTTGAAATAAAATTTAATATTTGGAATACGTCTAGTTAAACATAGCAACTGCTAAATTTTCGTCCGAAAATATGAAAGTTTATTTCGCGCGTAAATTCACTTCAATTTAATCAGTTAAAAAGCGATGAAAATAAAATGTTTTCGAAATCTAAATATTTTTACATAGAAAAATTATAAACCATCTTCTTAGAAAAATGTCAGTTTGTCGTTTTTCCAAATTCGGACATCTTTGGCTCCGTCGATCTTATTTTTCAGCGTTTTTCTTGCATTTTCCGCCAGTAGAAAAATTCGAATTTTTATAATTCAATCCCACTACTGATATTTTTATACCGTTTCGATCGTCTCGTCGTGCTGATCTTCATAATATATTCATATGTGTGTAACGGTGTCCGGTTCACGGTGATACTGACGATCGGTAGCCGTACGGATAATCGTTTCAGCCTTTTTTTTTATCGGTGCTTTTCCATTTTCCAACGTGTGTTAACTCAACAGCCACTAGTTATAAATATTCACTGAATTCAAACTGAAGGCTTTTGCTATTACCTAGGTGTCGATACATTATTGTCCGGTTCAATATTTTCGTATTCAATTCGTCGTTTATTTTTGTTCTTCCAATCCTACACGTTACCTTCATTCTCTTTTCTTATATAATATAATATATAATAAGTTGTATATACTCCAAATCAAAAGTTTGATAACCAGAAGCTTTTACATAATTTGCATTCATTTTGCTGATGCATGCTTGCTCATCCTCCCTCACAGCCCAAGTCTCCATCGCATGGCCTCACCATCTCCTCCTACCTTCACCTCCAGTTCGCCTACCACCACCCCTCCACGTCTTCGGCCAACCTCTAGCACACAAGCCGACCCTGCAACATCCGCCAACCCATCACCGAATCCACCACCATGCAGCAACGTCACCTCCACTCCTCGGCTGCCGCTCAACCACCACAGCCTACATCGCCTCCGACCTCAGCTCGTCCTACCCCTGATCGTAGCCGAGCAGCAGCACTCATTGCTTAACCTCCTCTCTTTGGCTGTAGCCTGCCACCAAGGCACATCAGCAGCAGCCCACATCTTTCTGGGAGTGTCTCTTTCTTCTTTATTATAGGTTAGTTGTTTACATTGTAAGTGTATGTAACTATTTATTTTAGTTTTTGATACCGTGAGTTATATATATAACTTTCAAGATAAATTTACAGTTAGTATATATATATGAATATAATAGGTTTCAGGTTGGATAAAAATTGTTACCTTTATGATATGTACATTGATTTAAATATGAATGTAAGTTGTATAATGTAAAGGTCATATTATACTACACCTGGTTTACATATATATGGGTTTAGTAATAATAACAACAAAGTAAATTACATTAACTTTTCAATAGATATTGTGTCTGGATGTATATATTAGTCTATACATTGATTTCGTCAGTTATATGTTGTTATGGAAGTTGCATATATAGGCCAGTTTATATGTGTAAGTATGAACGTTTGTTTTATATGTCAGTATTTTATACATGTTCTGTTTAGTGTATATACAAGTCTATTTGTATATATATGATATGTTGGTATAATTACATTTCAATAAAGTGAGTACGTATGTTTACATATTAATTTAAAGGCCAATTTATATTTGATATATGTGAGTTATATGTACTTGTTTAAAATGTAACTCATAAATGTTTTGATCTTTAAAATAGGTTTATGAAGATAAGCATAATATATATTTGATTCTTAATACTTGAGATTTAATAAAATGATTTTTGAAATTTTATACTATTTTGATATTTGGTTTAATTTGAAATTTTGGGAAAATATAAAATATAGCAATAATGGGGTGTATATATATTTTCGGTTTCATCGAAACAAATTTGATTCGTTTTCATTAATTCCTATCTATCAGCTTCGCTCGTCGAATCGTGTGCATCTAGCTTTGCTTTGGAAGTCGTGCTTGCATTTCGTGACTTCTCTCATTCTCGTTCATCTCTCTAGCCTCGAAAGGTGAGCACTCACTCACGATTAACGTTCTTTTATTTATTAAATTTGATTTCAATTGAAACGACAATTGAAATATGCTGCTGTTAGTTAATTACACTGTTATATATGTTATTGCCTATATCAGTTCACCTGTGACATCTGACACCATTATCTGTTAATTACTTATGTGATGATAATACAGTTTGGCTGATAATTGATTGATTGTTGATGTTTATATTGAACGTTAAATTGTTAGTGTTAAATGATAAATAGTATGAAAATTTGAAATGGATATAGGATAGTTAACAATTTTAAAACTGATTTATATGTTAAATTTGATTAGTGAATATGACCCCTTTTAATTGTTAAATTAATTGACATGTAGAATAGTGATAATTACACTTTGAACCATTGAACGTATATTTGATTAATTGTTGTAGTGTTAAAATTGAAATCGAATGACAATTGAAGAACCGTATAATTATTAGTGTAATAATCTTTAATCTACATGAAATGATAGTGTAGATTCTAGAAATAATTATATTAATTCGCACAAACAACAATGTGAATTAATACGGTTATTTCAGGATTATTTGAATTGATTATTGGATTGATATTGATTGTTGTTATTGTTTATTTATTTACTTTGACACCATCCCAGTTATCACACTGCAAGTTCCCTTTGCTATGTTTTGATTTTAAATTGAATTGGAATCGGGTTGAAATGATAAATACCCAAATTGAACTTTGACCTTGGATATAGAGAATTAAATAAAATCCGATTGGTCAAATAATTTGATTTAAAAATAAACAAAGATTTTATTTGAATAAATAATATGGTTTTGAAATGAAGTTGAAATTTGAATTTTAATGAAAGGAAAATGTTAATATTTAATAATCCGAAACAAAAGATTAACAATGAAATTGATGAAAGAACGATGTTTGATTTGAGAAATGATTGAATTAAGTTTGAAATGATTTAATAATTAAGTTTGAAATTATAATTAAGTTTGAAATTATTAAACATTGAAATTATTTAATAATTAAGTTTTGAATTATTTAATAATTAAATAAGGTTGAATTATTTAATGATTAAATTGAATTGAATTCTTTAATAAGCGAAATTGAACTTTTGAATAAGTGAATTTTACTTCGTAAATAATTGAAATTGAGTTCTTTATTAATTAAGTTTTGGAAAATTATTTAAGTGAGTAAATAAGTGAAATTGAATTTCTTTAACAAGAAATAAAATGTGATTTATTGAAATAAATGTAAATCTTGAAATTTAAAGAATTTGATTTGATGAATTTAATTTAATTAAATTTGTAAGTTTTGATATAATGAAGTTGAATTTAAATAATGGATTTAATGAATTGGAAATTTAATAGAAATTGTTTTGAATGGCAAGTTTACTTAACAAATATTGAATGAAATCGATAAATGAAGTTAAATTGATTTGAATGTTAAATTAAGTTAATTTAAATGATTTCGGAATGAAATGGATATTCGAACTTGAATCAATATTTGAATGGTTTTAAATAGATATTGAAATTGAATTTGATTTGGTTTTGAAATACATAAACGGCCAATCGGTGTAATAATTACGAAGGTTATTAAAGAGACCGGAATCGGTTATGGATATACTCTCTATCTAAACCGAAAACCACTTTAATAACTATACGCGGAGTGATGATCCAGAATGAAGTGGTTGGAATGATGTACGTGTTGACTGAAGAAAGAGAACGATAATGGATAGCCTTGACACTTGTGTCAAATTGGAAATGACTAAAACAGGAGCCGTGCCGGGCCAATGGAGGATTAGCTACCTCAAGTGGACACACTTCTTCGAACTACTCATTACTTGTTGTCGATTGGTGCACCCTTGATTTTGAGAGTGTTGTTTCACGGTGTTGCGGGCGCTGCGGCGTTGCGTTCTCACCAGTCCGGATCAGGCAAACGGTAGTATCACTACCTTGGGTATTGCCTCATGTGCCTTGTCATACTTGTATTCCCTATTCGCGACCACTACGAATCTGTTTTGTACCTTTAGTATATGGATTTCCCTCTGGTGACTTCCGGTTTTGGGGAAACTACGGTCTTGTATATGCTTTTGGGAATAAAAATGTGTTAAGGGTGGAATGGGCCATGACTTAACACTATTTTGATATCTTATTATTACTGATAGACATTATCTACTTATCGTACACTACTACATAGTAGATAGTTTAACGGATCCTTAAAGGATGGTTATTCCAAACATCCTTTGAGTTACTTGTATTTCAATTGCTATTTCACTTGAGTTGGATTTATTAATATAAGAATGTTAATCCTGACTCGAGTGTTTTGTGTTTTCCTTTACGCTCGGGTCAGACTGAGTGTACCAGTATTCGAGACTCACCTTCGAAGTTGGAGCTTTGCTTGAAGATCCAGCCATCTATTCTACTTCAGTATTCGATGATTCCAGTGATGTATTCTGATTTGTATCTGATGTATCGTATTACTCTTCCGTTGTATCTGGTTTAACTCTGATGTAACTTATACAATTATATAGTAGCTTCATGAACTACTATCTCTTTTATTTCCGCTGCAATTATTACTCTGTGTCTGTGATCTGTGATTATTTTATTTACTGTATATGTTCAGTTTTGCCAAATTTAAATTAACAACGCGGTATTTTGAGCAATTCAATTCCGGCATGAGTGTCTACCTATACACTTATAATGGATGCGAATGGTCCAAAATAGCGGGTCGTTACAGTTGGTATCAGAGCTTTGGTAGCTCTAGGCAAAAACTCAACATATAGGGTAAATGAAATTACAGAATCACTCTCATTCGAGTTTCAATCTCTTCCTTTGACTCAATTCCTTTGAATTTTGGAACGTTCCCCCCGGTTCCGAAATTCATTCATGTCCCTCACTATTCGTCTTCTTTCAATGCTCTAGAATCGAAAGATATCTATAATAGATCGGCGGTCTCGCCAATCTTCGAATGATTCGTAAGGAGCAAAACTCCTTTATAATAGGCCTCGATTTACCGGGGATTTATGTACCCTCGGTTTACGATGCTATCTATTCCCTGCTATACTTGAATTCCATCTCTTGAGATCGAGTGTTGATTTACCTCGGAATTCAGCATCGATCTTATTCTTGAAGTTACGGACGACCCGGTTAAGGTTGCCCGTGAATTAAATAAACTCATCCATCTCCCAATTGTGGTAATTGAATTATCTTATCTTCTGTTTCAAACTTATTTTCGAATCAAAATTCTCTTTGATTTGAGTCCATCAAAATTTGAATCTCTATCCTTGCTTTGAAATCTATTCTTATATAGTCGAGTGAGGGAGTGTATTTGTAAATTAATTTTAAAATATTTTATATTGTGTTGTTTGAGTTGTTGATGTTGATTTGGGTTTTCGATCGATTCGTCTGATCAACGCTATCGATAGGATTTCCAAAACACTTGAGCAGAGCAAACTGACACAATATCATTTTCAAATTTGATAAATAAAATAAAAGTTTTGTATGATTATATTATATATAAAAATATAAGTTTTCTGAAATTAAATTGTTATTGGATTTGCTGTCTGAAATAATAATATTTGATTTTCATTTATTGTTTTGTTAACCATTGACTATTGCATAAAATAAATAAATGAATTTATGAAACTTGGTTATAAATTGATTGGAATTTGCAATGAATCTAATTCAGAAATTTGAGAATTTATTAGTTTCCGGTGATTTCGAACTTTGGTTTTTAAAATTTTAAAGTATATAGTATTGAAAGTATTTTCGAATAGAAATCGTTTTCAAAGAATTTTTAAAATGTGGAAATCAGTGCTCTTCTCTTTGTCGCTGGAAAATAATTTCGGTGATGGCGGCCGCATCATCGACATTCATTTTCGAGTTTCGAAGTGGAGAAACCATTCTGTAGCTTTGCTACGGTTTTGTTTTGAAAAAAAATATATTTTGATTTGAATTTCTTCAGTATATTTTGATTCACATATATATAGGTATCTTATTTTAAAATTTAATTTGATTTGATATAAATATATTATATATATCTCTAAGTTGTTTAAAGTTAGTCGGAAATCTAATTCTTAAATTTTGTTAAAGGTTGATTTTAATTATAAATAAAACCAAAATTTGGAATAAATATTTAAACTTGAATAATTGAATTGGGAAAAAAAATCTATTTGTATATTGTTCAACTGCATTCTAATACAACTTACCTAAATCATTCAGAAGTTGAATATGTAATTGGATAATATATAATATAAATTGAATTATAAATAAAATTTGAGTGGTTATAATAAATGTTATACACTTAAATTTTAATTATAAAATGTTAATAGAGATAAATAGAATAATAAGATAATTGGAAAATAAATTTTGTTTTGAAAGAATTAATAAATTTGTTTTGAAAGAATTAATAAATTGAAATTGATCAACATAAGAAAATACCTTGAATTTAAAAGAAATTAATAGATGTAAATTAATTTAAATCGAAACTTTTATGGTTTAAATTAATTTATATGGGTTAAATATATGTGATTAGATATATTAAGTAGAATGAATTTAACAATAATTTGGAATAAAGAAGAATTTAAATTGTTGAAAATAAAATATGATTATAATAAAAGATTATTCAAATTTATGGTTTTAGAAATTGGAAATTTAAGATAATTGGATAATAAGATAATGAATTTAGAAATAGTTGAGATTGATTTTAGTGAAATCAAATGGATTAAATCAATTATTGAATATCAATTAATTTAAATTTGAATTTATATGGTTTAAATTAATTGTTATTTTGTTTTCAATCTATTTTCTTTCTGGTTGTTTCTATTCTCCTACCTCGTTCCTTTTCGGGGACGAAAAGTTTTGAGTAAGGGAGAGTGTAACGACCCGTAAATTTTAACTATTTTAATAACGTTATTAATTGAAATTTTGTGAAATTTTAAACGATAAAATTTTGAAATAAAATTTAGTATTTGGAATACGTCTAGTTAAACATAGCAACTGGTAAATTTTCGTCCGAAAACATGAAAGTTTATTTCGCGCGTAAATTCACTTTAATTTAATCAGTTAAAAAGCGATGAAAATAAAATGTTTTCGAAACCTAAATATTTTTACATAGAAAAATTCTAAATCATCTTCTGAGCAAAATGTCAGTTTGTCGTTTTTCCAAATTCGGACATCTTTGGCTCCGTCGATCTTATTTTTCAGCGTTTTTCTTGCATTTTCCGCCAGTAGAAAAATTCGAATTTTTATAATTCAATCCCACTACTGATATTTCTATACCGTTTCGATCGTCTCGTCGTGCTGATCTTCATAATATATTCATATGTGTGTAACGGTGTCCGGTTCACGTTGATACTGACGATCGGTAGCCGTACGGATAATCGTTTCAGCCTTTTTTTTATCGGTGCTTTTCCATTTTCCAACGTGTGTTAACTCAACAGCCACTAGTTATAAATATTCACTGAATTCAAACTGAAGGCTTTTGCTATTTCCTAGGTGTCGATACATTATTGTCCGGTTCAATATTTTCGTATTCAATTCGTCGTTTATTTTTGTTCTTCCAATCCTACACGTTACCTTCATTCTCTTTTCTTATATAATATAATATATAATAAGTTGTATATACTCCAAATCAAAAGTTTGATAACCAGAAGCTTTTACATAATTTGCATTCATTTTGCTGAGGCATGCTTGCTCATCCTCCCTCACAGCCCAAGTCTCCATCGCATGGCCTCACCATCTCCTTCTACCTTCACCTCCAGTTCGCCTACCACCACCCCTCCACGTCTTCGGCCAACCTCTAGCACACAAGCCGACCCTGCAACATCCGCCAACCCATCACCGCATCCACCACCATGCAGCAACGTCACCTCCACTCCTCGGCTGCCGCTCAACCACCACAGCCTACAGCGCCTCCGACCTCAGCTCGTCCTACCCCTGACCGTAGTCGAGCAGCAGCACTCATTGCTAACCTCCTCTCTTTGGCTGTAGCCTGCCACCAAGGCACATCAGCAGCAGCCCACATCTTTCTGGGAGTGTCTCTTTCTTCTTTATTATAGGTTAGTTGTTTACATTGTAAGTGTATGTAACTGTTTATTTTAGTTTTTGATAACGTGAGTTATATATATAACTTTCAAGATAAATTTACAGTTAGTATATATATATGAATATAATAGGTTTCAGGTTGGATAAAAATTGTTACCTTTATGATATGTACATTGATTTAAATATGAATGTAAGTTGTATAATGTAAAGGTCATATTATACTACACCTGGTTTACATATATATGGGTTTAGTAATAATAACAACAAAGTAAATTACATTAACTTTTCAATAGATATTGTGTCTGGATGTATATATTAGTCTATACATTGATTTCGTCAGTTATATGTTGTTATGGAAGTTGCATATATAGGCCAGTTTATATGTGTAAGTATGAACGTTTGTTTTATATGTCAGTATTTTATACATGTTCTGTTTAGTGTATATACAAGTCTATTTGTATATATATGATATGTTGGTATAATTACATTTCAATAAAGTGAGTACGTATGTTTACATATTAATTTAAAGGCCAATTTATATTTGATATATGTGAGTTATATGTACTTGTTTAAAATGTAATTCATAAATGTTTTGATCTTTAAAATAGGTTTATGAAGATAAGCATAATATATATTTGATTCTTAATACTTGAGATTTAATAAAATGATTTTTGAAATTTTATACTATTTTGATATTTGGTTTAATTTGAAATTTTGGGAAAATATAAAATATAGCAATAATGGGGTGTATATATATTTTCGGTTTCATCGAAACAAATTTGATTCGTTTTCATTGATTCCTATCTATCAGCTTCGCTCGTCGAATCGTGTCCATCTAGCTTTGCTTTGGAAGTCGTGCTTGCATTTCGTGACTTCTCTCATTCTCGTTCATCTCTCTAGCCTCGAAAGGTGAGCACTCACTCACGATTAACGTTCTTTTATTTATTAAATTTGATTTCAATTGAAACGACAATTGAAATATGCTGCTGTTAGTTAATTACACTGTTATATATGTTATTGCCTATATCAGTTCACCTGTGACATCTGACACCATTATCTGTTAATTACTTATGTGATGATAATACAGTTTGGCTGATAATTGATTGATTGTTGATGTTTATATTGGACGTTAAATTGTTAGTGTTAAATGATAAATAGTATGAAAATTTGAAATGGATATAGGATAGTTAACAATTTTAAAACTGATTTATATGTTAAATTTGATTAGTGAATATGACCCCTTTTAATTGTTAAATTAATTGACATGTAGAATAGTGATAATTACACTTTGAACCATTGAACGTATATTTGATTAATTGTTGTAGTGTTAAAATTGAAATCGAATGACAATTGAAGAACCGTATAATTATTAGTGTAATAATCTTTAATCTACATGAAATGATAGTGTAGATTCTAGAAATAATTATATTAATTCGCACAAACAACAATGTGAATTAATACGGTTATTTCGGGATTATTTGAATTGATTATTGGATTGATATTGATTGTTGTTATTGTTTGTTTATTTACTTTGACACCATCTCAGTTATCACACTGCAAGTTCCCTTTGCTATGTTTTGATTTTAAATTGAATTGGAATCGGGTTGAAATGATAAATACCCAAATTGAACTTTAACCTTGGATATAGAGAATTAAATAAAATCCGATTGGTCAAATAATTTGATTTAAAAATAAACGAAGATTTTATTTGAATAAATAATATAGTTTTGAAATGAAGTTGAAATTTGAATTTTAATGAAAGGAAAATGTTAATATTTAATAATCCGAAACAAAAGATTAACAATGAAATTGATGAAAGAACGATGTTTGATTTGAGAAATGATTGAATTAAGTTTGAAATGATTTAATAATTAAGTTTGAAATTATAATTAAGTTTGAAATTATTAAACTTTGAAATTATTTAATAATTAAGTTTTGAATTATTTAATAATTAAATAAGATTGTATTATTTAATGATTAAATTGAATTGAATTCTTTAATAAGCGAAATTGAACTTTTGAATAAGTGAATTTTACTTCGTAAATAATTGAAATTGAGTTCTTTATTAATTAAGTTTTGGAAAATTATTTAAGTGAGTAAATAAGTGAAATTGAATTTCTTTAACAAGAAATAAAATGCGATTTATTGAAATAAATGTAAATCTTGAAATTTAAAGAATTTGATTTGATGAATTTAATTTAATTAAATTTGTAAGTTTTGATATAATGAAGTTGAATTTAAATAATGGATTTAATGAATTGGAAATTTAATAGAAATTGTTTTGAATGGCAAGTTTACTTAACAAATATTGAATGAAATCAATAAATGAAGTTAAATTGATTTGAATGTTAAATTAAGTTAATTTAAATGATTTCGGAATGAAATGGATATTCGAACTTGAATCAATATTTGAATGGTTTTAAATAGATATTGAAATTGAATTTGATTTGGTTTTGAAATACATAAACGGCCAATCGGTGTAATAATTACGAAGGTTCTTAAAGAGACCGGAATCGGTTATGGATATACTCTCTATCTAAACCGAAAACCACTTTAATAACTATACGCGGAGTGATGATCCAGAATGAAGTGGTTGGAATGATGTACGTGTTGACTGAAGAAAGAGAACGATAATGGATAGCCTTGACACTTGTGTCAAATTGGAAATGACTAAAACAGGAGCCGTGCCGGGCCAATGGAGGATTAGCTACCTCAAGTGGACACACTTCTTCGAACTACTCATTACTTGTTGTCGATTGGTGCACCCTTGATTTTGGGAGTGTTGTTTCACGGTGTTGCGGGCGCTGCGGCATTGCGTTCTCACCAGTCCGGATCAGGCAAACGGTAGTATCACTACCTTGGGTATTGCCTCATGTGCCTTGTCATACTTGTATTCCCTATTCGCGACCACTACGAATCTGTTTTGTACCTTTAGCATATGGATTTCCCTCTGGTGACTTCCGGTGGGGAAACTACGGTCTTGTATATGCTTTTGGGAATAAAAATGTGTTAAGGGTGGAATGGGCCATGACTTAACACTATTTTGATATCTTATTATTACTGATAGACATTATCTACTTATCATACACTACTACATAGTAGATAGTTTAACGGATCCTTAAAGGATGGTTATTCCAAACATCCTTTGAGTTACTTGTATTTCAATTGCTATTTCACTTGAGTTGGATTTATTAATATAAGAATGTTAATCCTGACTCGAGTGTTTTGTGTTTTCCTTTACGCTCGGGTCAGACTGAGTGTACCAGTATTCGAGACTCACCTTCGAAGTTGGAGCTTTGCTTGAAGATCCAGCCATCTATTCTGCTTCAGTATTCGATGATTCCAGTGATGTATTCTGATTTGTATCTGATGTATCGTATTACTCTTCCGTTGTATCTGGTTTAACTCTGATGTAACTTATACAATTATATAGTAGCTTCATGAACTACTATCTCTTTTATTTCCGCTGCAATTATTACTGTGTCTGTGATCTGTGATTATTTTATTTACTGTATATGTTCAGTTTTGCCAAATTTAAATTAACAACGCGGTATTTTGAGCAATTCAATTCTGGCATGAGTGTCTACCTATACACTTATAATGGATGCGAATGGTCCAAAATAGTGGGTCGTTACACTTCTTATTCGTCTTCTCCAATCGTTCCTGAACGATTTTATGGCATTCTGCCAACCCATCAACAAAATCAACAGCCCGCTTAACTGTCCCCTTTGGTTGTGGCACCATCGTCAAATCCAACGGCCCCTTTGGTAAGCTTGAATATACAATCTGAAATGGATTGAAACCCGTACTACGGTTGATGGCATGATTATGAGCAAATTCCGCTTGACATAATTTCACGTCCCAACTCTTCAGATTATCCTTCACAAGACACCGCAACAAATTTCCCAGGGATCTGTTCACAACTTCAGTCTGTCCATCTGTCTGTGGATGATAAGCACTACTGAATTTCAGCTTCGTTCCCACCACCTTCCACAAACTCAGCCAAAAATGACTCAGAAATCTAGTATCCCTATCCGAAACTATAGATTCTGGTAAACCATGCAAGCGATAGATCTCTCTAAAGAACAACTGTGCCACATGGACTGCATCTGCCGTCTTCTTACAAGCAACAAAATGTACCATCTTCGAGAAACGGTCCACCACAACATATATAGAGTCATTTCCCCGTTGAGTCCTTGGTAAGCCCAACACAAAATCCATGCTCACATCAACCCACGGTTTTGTAGGAACAGGTAAAGGCATATACAATCCCGCATTTGTAGCTGTCCCTTTCGAAACTTGACAAACATGACATCTTCGAACAAACTTGTCAACTTCCTGCTTCATCGAGGGCCAATAATAAGCCTGAGAAATCAACTGCAATGTGCGATCCTGACCAACATGTCCTTCTTCATGAAACTCTTTTACAATTTTCATTCTCAAGCTGCAATCTGGTATGCACAATCGATTCCCTTTAAATAGAAAACCATCCACTAACACGTACTCATCCGTCCTTCCTTTTTCGACTTCATCAACCACCTTGGCAAAGTAAGGATCATCAACAAACAATTCTGGCAACACATAAAACCCCATCACTTAAACCTTCATTGTAGTCAACAAATAATTCCTTCGACTCAATGCATCTGCCACACGGTTTGTAATTCCCGACTTATGTTTCACCACAAATGTAAATTGTTGCAAGTATGCGATCCACGAAGCATGTCTAGCTGCGACTTTATCCTGCCCTTGCAAATGTTTCAGTGCTTCATGATCAGTATATAGAACAAATTCTTTATGGAACAAATAGTGTCTCCAATGTTCTATAGCTTGAACAATAGCATAGAATTCCACATCATAAGTATTATATCTCATCTTGGCTCCAGAAAGTTTCTCACTGAAATATGCAATTGGTCGTCCTTTCTGACTCAACACCCCTCCAATCCCAACTTTAGATGCATCAGTATGTAACTCAAACAATAACTGAAAATCTGGTAATACTAGAATTGGTGATGTCGTCAAAAGTTCCTTGATCCGCTCAAAAGCAAATCCTGCTTCCCCCGACCATGAAAATTGCTTTCCCTTCATACAATCAGTAACTGGTGCCATCACGCTACTGAAGTGTGGAATAAATCTTCGGTAGAATGATGCTAAACCATGAAAACTTCTAACTTCTGTTATCGTCCTGGGTTGTGGCCAATTTCTGATTGCTTCAACTTTATTCTGATCCACCTGTATACCTCCTTCTGATATAACATATCCCAAAAATAAAACACCATGCGTCATGAATACACATTTCTTCGTTGCAGCATAAAATTGTTCCTGTCGCAGTATCATCAACACTTCTCTCAGATGTTGCAAGTGTTCTTCTGGGCTTCCACTGTATATCAGTATATCATCAAAATACACCACCACGAACTTCCCAATAAATGGTCTAAAGATCTGATTCATCACCCGCATAAATGTACTAGGTGCATTCGAAAGACCAAACGGCATAACCAGCCATTCATACAACCCCTCCCGTGTCTTGAACGTTGTTTTCCATTCATCCCCTGGTCGAATTCGAATTTGATGATAACCACTCTTCAAATCGATCTTCGAAAAGATAGCAGCTCCACTAAGTTGATCCAACAAGTCACCCAATCTAGGCATTGGAAATCTATACCTCACAGTAATCTTGTTCAATGCCCGACTATCGGTACACATCCTCCACGTTCCATCCTTCTTTGGCACTAACAAGGCTGGAACTGCACAAGGACTTAAACTTTCCTGTACACGCCCTTGTTCAAGCAACTCTTCCACTTGCCTTCTCAACTCCTCGTGCTCCTTTGGACTCATTCTGTAATGTGGTCTATGTGGTAACACAGCTTCTGGAACAAGATCAATTTGGTGTTGTATGTCCCTCAACGGTGGTAACTCCGTCGGCAACTCTTTAGGAAATACATCTTCAAATTCTTCCAGCACTGGCTTTACTTCTTCAGGAATTTCAACCTCTTCATTACTCTCACGTACAATCAACAAAAATACTTCAGGTTCATCTTCGACTTCTTTAACAAACTTCTTCAATGATAGCAAAGTTTTCAGTTCTTCAATCTCCTCCAACTTGCTTTCTTCTTGTTGTCGCTTCTTGGAAACTAAAGTGATTTTTGTACCTTCGAACATGAAACTATAGCTGTTGGTACGTCCATCATGTTGCACAGCTCTATCATATTGCCATGGTCTCCCCAACAACAGATGGCATACATCCATATCCACAACATCACACCAAATTTCATCTTTGTATTTCTTCCCAATCGAAAAATTAACACAAGCTCTTCGTCCAACCTTCACCTCCCCACCTTTCCTCAACCAAGCTAACTTGTAAGGTTTCAGATGCTTCTCAGTCTTTAATGCCAACTTCTTCACAGCCTCGGTAGAAATGATGTTATCACAGCTGCCTGCATCAATAACAAACTTGCAAACCTTCCCCAGAATAGTGCATGTTGACTGAAAAATGTTGCTCCTCAACCAGCTAGAATCATCCTCTTGTTTTGGTGTTAAACAAGACCTCATCATCATTAAATTACAACCCTCATCTCCTGACAACTCTTCTTCCTCCTCAACATGTGGTGAATTGGAACATTCAGCTTCTACATCCTCATCCTCAACCTCAGCTACCATCACTCACTTCTTTGGCTTCGGACATTCATTGCTTTTGTGACCAAACTCCTGACAATTGAAGCATTTGATACCACTATTGATCTTGGTCTTAGCAACTTCACTAACAACCGGTTTTGCCACAGCCTTGGAAACATTCGCATTGCTACTAGCCCCTTTCATTTGATTGTTGGAATTCGTAAACACACCACCTCCTCTTCTGCCTTGCTTCTCCCAAGCTAACGGCTTCTGGTGTGCTTCTGCAACGGATCCAAGGTCAAACATATTCACCATGTCCTGAATTTGCATTCTCAAACCTCCAACAAATCTAGCTGTCAACTGTTCCTCCGTCTCCATGATATCATTCCTGGCAATAAGTTGATAGAACTCATCTGCATAATCATTAACTGACTTTGTTCCCTGTCTCAGATTCTGCAATCGTTGATACATAAGAGACTGATAATTATACGGCAAGAATGTAGCCTTCATTAATTTCTTCATCTTCTCCCATGACTCAATCTTTGACTTTCCCATTTTCTCCCGTGTAAGTTTAGTTTGCTGCCACCATGCCATAGCTCTTCCTTTCAATCGTGTAGCAACCAACTTCACTCTACGATGCTCGGGTACTTCTTTGAAGTTAAAAATTTCTTCCACATTAGACAACCAATCCAAAAATTCTTCCGCTACCATTCCACCCTTGAATTCTGGAATTTCAGTTTTCATCCCCGACTCCCATCGTCGATCATCTTCTACATCCCGATATGCATTTCGTACTTGGTCTCGATCTCGATAATGAATATTACTTCTATCACTCTCTTCATCATAATCAAATGGACTTCGATATCGATCTCGACCATCAACATCTCTATGATCACGCATATCTCTTCGACTATGTCTTTCAGCATCACGATATGTCTCATATTCTTACTCCCGTGGAGTTCTTCTCTCTTCACTTCTATGCTCATGATGTTCTCGTCTCAATGAAACTGATGATTCTCTTCTGTCTCGGTAAGATTGTGGCGACACCCTCCTCGCTTCCGTAACCGATGGCGAAACTCTGTTTCCTCCATGGTTCGAGACTGGCGACCTTCTCCTTTGACATTGATTCATATCTATCATCAATTTCTCCAGCCTACCAATACCTTCATCCAACTTCTCATTGAATTTGTTGCTTATTCGTTGTTCCATTTGTTCGGCATCTTCTCTTTTGTACAAATCTTCAACATGTTGACGACGATTAGCTCTTCTCGGAGGCATGATTGAATCTTCAACAAACTTCAATACTTAGCTTTGAAAAGGATGTGGTTCGGCTCCAACTAACTCAAACTCGGATTCAACTTAACTTCAACACTTTAACCCGGCCTTGATCTACAAAATGATGCACGGCTTCAACTAGCTCGGCCTAAACTTAATTGGCTTGGCTTGAACTCTTCAATAGGAATTGGCTCCAAAGACTCAGCTTAGCTATGATTGGCTAAGTCTAGCTCTGATACCAAATGACGCAGCGGAAAATAACAGAAATGAATACAACGATGAAAGTAGCAATCGGTGGATTGAAAATACCAAAAGCCCAAATCCGTTGATCTCAAAGATACCGGATTCTAGCTATCTTCATCACGTTGACCGCGCACAATGCCGTGAAAGAAGATCTACAATTCTTTGAACGTTGATCAAGCGCACTTGATTCCGTGAATTGGCTTCAACAATCGTTGATTCGAGCGCACTCGAATCCGAAGGTGGAGATAGGAGATAACACTCAACTACCAATTTCAAAGTGGCACAAAGCACACAAACAAAGTTTTATTCAAAATCAATCAACCTTTACAACTGACACGACCTCACTATTTATAGAAATTTACAACCCCAGGTGCGCGACCTAACATAGGTCGTTAACGACCTAACAACATGCGACCTAACCATGTTAACAACCTACGACTCACGACTTATGGAAACATCATCAACGAGTTAACAAATTACAACACACGCGACTTAAAAACATTACAACACAATAAAGTACATCAGTGCGACTTACGACTTATAGTATTTACAATAGTTACAACATCACAATTACAACAGGAACGACTTACGACCTAACACTTGAGCGACCTAAAAGATAGCACATCTTCAGGTTGAGCTTCGGCTTTGTGAGCGACCTACAAGATAACGACTTAGCATCTGGAGCGACCTAACCCTTCAGCGACATAAGAAAATAATTCTTATTCAAAGACTTGCGACCTAAGAGATCAGTGACCTAAGGAGGTTCGCGACCTAAAGAAGAGCGACTTATCATAGGTCGCTGGTTCCCCTTTCCCTGCATAACTCGCTTCACCACATAACCTTGATGCCTCGCTAGGTCGTAACTCGTTGCGCGACTCAACACATAGGTCGTTGGCGGTTGGCGTTGCATCTCCTTCTTCTCTTATCTCGCTATTCTTTACCCCGTTAGGTCGCACGCGACTTAACAGCTCGTTAGGTCGCTCGCGACCTAAGACTACATCAGGCTGGGCTGCATCACATAGGCTATTGGACTTCGATACCATTGTTGGAACTGGACCAGCCCGCAGCGGAAGTTATGGGGGGATTTCAAATTTTTTACCATGTTTGATCTTTATTAGGCATATAAAGTCTAACCGAATTAGAACATTTCTAAATTTCATTTAAATAAAATCGTTTATTTTATTTAAATTCAAATATATTAAGATATGAAATTAATTTTATTTGATTTATTTTATACATAAATGTATCATATACTTATATGTGTGAGTGTATTTGTAACATAATTATCCGTGAAAGGTATAATATGCCCATATGTAGATGTTGGGATTTACATCGCAACAGACATTAGCTTATTTTGTATGTCATGTATGTTGTTCAAATATATGCATGTATATGTATTACAAAACACACACACACACACATATGTATGTATAAATATATTATATATAATATAGGAACATAAAACATCTATATATAGATAAATATACATATAGAAAGAGAGAACAATTATTTATAATTATTTATAATTCCAAATTAACTTAATTTTGCAAACATAATAATTTTAGTATTTTAATTAGTATATATTATGAATAAAATAATGTTTTCATCCATAAATAAATAACATAAAATAATATATTGATGAAAATTCAAATTATACAATTTTGAAAAATCTACAACCATAAAATAGAGCTTAAAAAAATCTGGAGATTTTCAATGTTGAAATATTATTTTTAAAAACAAATACATTGATTTCGACAATAATTATTTAATATAAAATAATATATTATTATGAATTCAAATTTTAAAATTTCAAAAATTCTAGGATCATGAATGGAAGGTTACAAAAAATTTTGAAGAATTTTTCAATTAAATTATTAATTTTAATAAATCATAAATAGTTTTTCTGAAATAATATTAATTATTAAAAATAATAAAATTTATTGAAAAAATCCTAAATTTTTTTCTATATGTTTCTGGAATGATATAATATTTCAAAAAAATATAAAATTGAATTTTTAACGTAATAATTATTTTATATATAATAAGCAATTCAAAATTCAATAAATGTTAAATTAAAAATATGAATATATGTATGATAATTAATTCTAAAATTTGTAAATTCATATTATATATAAATAAGTGTATTGACTTTTTTAAATCATATATATATCTTATATATGCATATATGTTATTATAAGAGAGAAATATAAACTAATATATATATATATATATGAATTTATGAATAAATATATATAAAACAATTATTAATGACAAAAGTTGATTTTGTTCAGTAAAAAACATTTGTCTATACATAAATCAAATAGTATAATAAGCAAATTATGCACATAACCAAACTGATTTGTGACAACTACATCTACTTACAAAATCTCATCTAACTAAATATATAGTAGCAATATGTTTAAATAGATATGAAATTGCTCATTATAAGATCATAGAATATAATTTAATTACTGTAATATGAATTAAAATTACCAATTTAATTATGCCTTTGAATCCACGTTGAAGCAATGACTTCCCTTCTTCTTACTGTTCTTGATTCGTCAGATTGCAAGTCCGGATTCACCGACCTCTAACTATCGAATAGTATTATTTTAATTTGAAATATATTTGAGAATTTTGGAGTGGATTGAGAGCTATGTTTTAACTAGCAATGTAGTAGGTAATGGTGGCCAAAATGGTTTTTTCATTATTTTAGAGACACACACACACAAATTTAGGGTTGTATTAGAGAGAAACGAGGAAAACCTTTTTACCCATTTCCACTTGATCTCGACCAATTATCTTCAAGCCAATTCCCTATGTTTTAGCCACCTCTAGACCTTTCCAAAACTGAAATTTTGCAGCCCTAATGATGTGACTTCAACCCATCTAAGCCCAAGTCAAAATACTATGCAATTAAATCTAATTTAATTGCTTGTTGATATTGTATATTGATCGATATATTTATAACTGTTATAAATATATATAATATTATTTATTTTTCAAATCATATTCAAATTTTATAATTAATATTTCATAAATGTTAATTAATTTAATTAATTTATAACAATTACAAACTAATTAAATCGTTCGGTCTTAAGGGAATTCATTATTTCGGCTGTGTAACTCTTGGGTGTAAATTTGACATCGAACTATTCTAATGTTAACGTTCACATGTCACTTAGCAGGTGGTGTGACATTATGGCCAAATTTATCACTTACTCGTTTTCGGTAAAATCCAATTTTAGTTTAGTAAACGTTACCCGATTGTAACATTTGTTAACACCAATTCTCTTCGTCAAAACTATATCACTTTGGACTAATGGAATTTGGTAATGGTCAAAATTCTACCTCATCCACATTCACCTTTATAGTCCCAATACAAAGTCCTTGAATAATAACAATTATTATTAACTGAAATGCTCTAACCAGAGACTTTGACTTTGAGTTGACTTGAGTTGACTGTGATACTAACCGCATATAACTGAGGAGACAAATCCTCTTTTACATAGTGGTTCACTTCCAATACTTCCACTTGACCCAACTATAGTCACTCGATGGACACCATGCTATGATTTGGATATAATCAAAGTGGAGCTTTCATATTAAAGGTCCACAGTATTCTCAAGTCGAGAGAACTGTGTAAATCAGTCACATCGATATTTTCTGTTTGACCTTAATTATATTAACCAACAGAAAAATATCGAGTGAGTCTTTTCATAGTTATCCAATAACTATTAGTACGTAACCCTTAAGTGCCCCCAACAGTCATGAGTAATGCACTGCCCAACATTTGGAAAACGTTATGTACTCCAGTCTCAACAGATACATCGATATCCAGTCTCGATGCATCTTGACTAGAAACGTTTAAAATGGTATATTTGTTTCGCTGTGATAAATTACTCACGGTTACAACACTTTGTAACTACTATCACAAAATATATACCATTTATGGATTTTTCTATTAAATATACTTTTAATTAAGTTAATTAATTAATATAACCATATTATATCAAGTATATAATAGGAAGAATATACCTTTTATTTCAAACAAGGTTGGTCAACGAGTTAAATATATGTAACAAATTACATAATTGCTCCTAAGGCATACCCCTAACTCTATCAAAAAATTGTAAACAATTTCATCAATCATGGAAGGTTGTACTGTGTGCCTTCATTTTCAATTTACATGCCAACCCACCACAACACAGCTCTGCCTCAGTGTAGTCTTGCTCCTGCCTCAAGATCATCCACACGGTAGCACCTCTTCCTAAACATCCTGCAATCAACAAAACTCATGAAATATTTGCTTTGCAACACTAGTTCATACGTGCACTTAATTCTCTATCTCAGTCCTCATAGCAGCCGCACATCCTCAGTCTCCTCATGAAGTACAAATGCTTCTCAATCCTACCCTAGTCCCTCTATATCAGCAGCAATTGCTTTCCCAACCAATGCAACCATTCGTTTTCAAGGACTCATTCTCATTCCCTCAGCCAGTCAGATACATCATATCCATTCTGCCTCGAAGCCAATGATACTAACACAGTCGTTTGGTTGCAGTCTCTTTCTGTTTCAGTCATTTGGAAATTTTAAATTCAATACGGATTTCCAAGTCTTTCAATTACATGCTGTTCATCTTAGGTCATTGCATGTTGTGTCTTATTCTACATGCCTGCTCTCTACGATTGTATGCTTCAGCCTACAAAACTTCGTAATACAAAGCAAGATAATCATTCTATGAATGTGACTGCTGGTGCTAAATGTATATGTATGCATATTATGAGATAGTCTCACAATATAAAACTAAATCTGTTATTTGCACAATATATGATGCGAAAAGCAAGATAAAATGGAATTTAGGGTTATATATATATACTTCAAATTTGATAATCTTTCATTATGTCTTACTGAACCGAGAAGAATATTGGACGACTTAACATCTTGATATATCACTTGGCTTTCAGAAATCATGCAAACTTGCAATTTCCCTAGCAGTACCAATGGCTACATCCGATCTGGTTGCCCAAGGAAGAGTTTGGGGACTTCCTGAAAATGTAAATAATGTAAAGTTAGGCTTTTTGCATATAGAGTATGTCTTTCAAAATGATATGACCATGTAATACTCTTTTGTGGAGAAACTGTAGGCATTTGGTTCATTATGTGTCAATATATGCATGCCTCTTTAGATATAGCATGTTACTTCAATTATTTATCGGACGTCTTCTAGTAAGTATTTAAGAAATACATGGAATGCAACTCAACTCGGACACACTTAAATAACTTGCACACAAAAATATGCTCACCGGGAATTATTTTGAAAGCAAATCCGATGGAAATATGGCTTGTAAGCTTGTAAAGATGAGTCTGCATTGGCCATTAAACAAACTAACTAACATGTGAAAATCCTTAAGCTAATAAGCTCTAAGAAATCCTAGTCATAATTTCTTTAATAAAATAAATCATGCTACATTAAAGTTGAAGCAATGCAACCTAAGTTACTACTATCAGATGAATTCATTAGTTAAAAACGTGAGGAAAATTATTTATAATCATGTACTCAAATACTCTACTATAATTTGGGAAGCCAAACTTAATTTTCTTCTGTTTGAAAAGAAAAACTTAAGGAAAAACATAAACAAACATGTACTACCAAGAGTAGCATGGTCCATACTTTTTTGTGCCTTTATAAGATTTGACTCCAACCTATCAATTTCATCGGTATGTTCCACTTCTTTCTTCCATAATGACCTTAAGTACAAATTAAACATGGAATCATAGATCGTACAAGTATTAAGAATTTCCAAAGACCATGAAACTTACTTTCTCTCATCTTACAGTTCATCTCCCTTTCTTTTCAGTTTATTAAATTCATCTTAATGTCTGGATATGCATGCCTGTTTCATTTTTGATTCATCTCTGCATTGTTCTATGTAAAAGAAAAACCTCTTAAGAAGATCATAACCATGACTGCTCATGACCAACATATCAGCATGGAGTTTCTCCGCTGCCTCACATTCACATCTCTTGCATCTCCTGTTTCCACCTTTCTTTCCACCTTCACCTATAATTATGTACACAAACATTTTATCTATCTCTAAACACTCTTTTGAAGTATTTCTTTATTTTAGTTTTTATGAAGAATTCTTAATGCAAATATTAATCAAGGATGGCCTGTATTTAGCTTCAAAGATGTTAAGTAGAAAATTTTACGTTTGGAAAATTGGCACAAATCCTTTTGGCCTTCCCTATCACTGTATTCGCCATCTCAGTTCCATATTTATCAGCACTCATCATTATGTCCGATGAAAACATGTACCCTGAATATTGTATACACTCACATTGAATTCAGTGTCGATATTATATATGCATAAATGTAAGACATATATGTATGATGCTGAATCAATAACTTCTTTGCCAACCACGGTTCTTATAAAAGAAAAAAGAAGGGTTGTGCAGAAATGTTTACCGATCCTGTCAATAGAAAGGTATACAGTAGGAGAAGGTTTAGCACAAACAAGAACGTGCGTATCGTTGGAAGTTTGCACCGCGTTGTTTAGGCACCAGTCAGAGAGTAGAGGTGGTCTTCGCCTTGATAAATAGTGACTATTATTAACCGACTACTCTAGATCCTAAAATCAACTACTCCAGATCCCAAAATCAACTACTACTTTTAATCGGTTTCGTAACCCATCCAGATCCCAAAATCAACTACTCTAGATTCCAAAATTCAGGTACCTAGATCCGATTTCAACCCAGTTGAAGTACTGATGGATTGGAGGAGGAGTCGCTGTCGAGTAAGGTTGAAGATCATCGTTCATGGCCTATAGTCGGTTGCGGTTGCGATTTGGAGGAGGAGTCATAGCATGAGGTTGCGGTTGTGATACCGAGGAGTCGTCACGGCGTACGGTTGTAGTTGCAGTTGCGATTTGGAGGAGCCGTGGCTTGCGGTTGGGATTTGGAGAGGAGTCACGGGGTGTGGTTGCGATTTACGAAAGACGCAGGGTCGGGGGTTTATTATGAGGGATTTTAGCTTCGGTTTGTTTTGGATTCGAGAAGTGGAGCTGCAGGGAAAGGAATACTATTGAAAAATTGGGATGGGTGACAAAATATTTGGATTTGGAGCCAAAATGTATTTTTGGAGCCAAAATAAAACCGTGTCAAAATAGAGATTTTTGCAAAATAAAATTTGGATTTGGTTTTAAGTTTTATAGATAATACTAAGGGGGAATTAATTTAAAGGACAAAGATTTGTATATTTTTTGCCTCAAGGACACAACCTCAATATTTTTACCACAAGGACAAACATTCTCCTAAAAATTATTCATAAGGACAAACATTTTCCAAAATTATTCATAAGGACAACAAAACTGCTACCAAGTTAAAAACTGATACCTAAAAACTGCTACCGATAACTACAAACCGATACCTAAAAACTGCTATCAATGACTAAAAACTGATACCTAAAGAAAGTTGTCCTTCAGGATAAAATATTGAAAGCCTGTCCTTGAGGCAAAAACGTTGAGAAATTTTGTCCTTGACAATAATTTTCTATAATATTAATTTTATTTTATAAAATTTCAATTTTTTTGAAATAATACATAATAAGTATAATTATTAATTATAATTATTAAATACTAAATAATAAATATTATTTTTTAATTATTAAAAATTACCTATTTGTTATAGATTATTAAATAATATTTAATAGTAATTATTAAGTATAAAAAATTAATTATTAAATAGTATTTCTTATTTATTACTTAATAATTATTAATTATCATTTATTACTTCTTAACTATAATTGAATATTAATTATTATATATCTAAAATTAATTACTAAAATTATTTATCAACCATCAATTATTAATTATTAATTATTAAATAATCATTATTAATTAATAAATATTTATTATCAAATTATTATTCATTTTGAAATAATTCTAACACTTTTGAAAATTTTGAAATTTTGAATACTTTATTTTCTGAATTTTATGAAAATTTCAAAATATATTTTTAAATTAGTTATCAATTATAAATTATTGGTTATTATAACTAGAAAGTAAAATTAAATCTGTTGGAATACCGATTAAATCCTTCTACAACATCTAAAATAATCGAAGATAACGATGATCGGTTAAGAGTTGTTGAAAATTGACATTTATTGCAACTGGTAAACTAAAAAGGTTGTAATATGTATCTATTACAACTAGCAAAAAAAGAGTTCTAAAAATTGACATTTATAACAATGTGCAAAAGAAAATGGTTGTAATAAACATCTATTACAACTGCCAAACAGGAAATAGGTATAGATGAAAATTTACACTTATTACAGTAGGCAAAAACAGTTGTAATAGACATCTATTATAACGGCCAAATGAAAAACGTTGTAATAGCTATCTATTTCAACGGGCAAAGTAAAAAAGTTGCTGCAATGTGAGATCTATTGCAACAGGCAAGACAAAACCGGTGTAATAGGTTACTATTACAACAAGCATTTTTTGACCGTTATAATAGGGTATTTTTGCTGTAGAGCAAAACGAAGAGAGAGATCGGATGTGAACAGGTTCGTTGTTGGTAATGGTTGATGTATCCTAATGATCTCATTAGAAACTCAAGGGAATCGATACATTAAAAGATATTACAAAATTGAATCACCTTGAAGAGTTATTACGAAGGAATCAATACATCCAACCAGCATTGTATCAGTTTAACTAAACTTTTGTTCCAAAGCCAAACATAAGCCACAAAGGACTGGTAGAGCCAAGACATCCAGAGTACAAATGACGCCTAAGGAATCGATATGTCATAAAGAGAAAACATAGTGTAACAACCCGCATATTTATCGATTTTATATTTAAATATTTATTTAAATATTTCATCGTTCGTCGGATTTTAGTCTGAAAAGCTACTTTTTGCAAACAGTTGAATTGGGACTCAAGATCACTTCCATTGAGTTCAAAATGCCATTTGCGACCTTTTTGAGTATAAGCTTCGATATGTTTGGAGTTAGTAGAATTTTGCTACTTTTTCACTTTGGACTTTGGGTTTGGTTCAGCCCATTTGCCCAATTCTGGTTTCATTAACTCAAGCTCCACTCCCTCTGCTCTTCATTACTTCACTTTCATTTCCTAACACTTAAGCTTCATTAAAAATGGAGAGTGGAATGGGAAATTAAAACTTCAAGCCCTAGTTCATTTGCAAATCCTTCTTCTAGCTCCAAATTCAAAGTAAAGCCATTAGTAAGCATCCTCTTCTTCTTCTCCAACTCATTCTCCTTTCAATTTCAGAAATTCCCTAAACCTAATTTAGGAAATGTTTCTCTTTTAAGCTTAGATTCAAGCTTGTTGAGTTGGAATTGAAGAGTGATTGTCCTTGCCTTGCTCTATAGCTTCCTCTTCAATGTTTTTGTGTAAAAGGTGAGATTTTTATCTCACATCTATGTCTATACTATCTTTGATTGTTAGGTATGAATTCCTAACACCTTTACATGTTCATTTGATTTTGATTTGGATTGATTTGGTGAATATTCCAATTTTTGGTTTTTAAAGTCCAATTTTGTGGAAAATCCTTTTATGGATGTTTGAACATGTTTTCGGTGAAGCATCGAAGAGCCTAAAGGGCTGGGTTGCCGATTGGCATAAATCCTTAGCGCCCGTTGCTCGTCCGATCGCCGTTTGATTGGAATTTGCCCCAAAGGGGACTACACTGAAAATGCTTCTGGAGCAGGTTCGGTCGACCGAACTAGGGGTTCGGCCGACCGAACAGAAAATCAGAATGTCTCGGAAGCAGGTTCGGTCGACCGAACCAGGGGTTCAGTCGACCGAACCAGACCCAGGAAATTGCCTGGGTCTGTATCGGTCGACCGACCCCATGGTCCAGTCGACCGACCTGCTCATCTCAACCTACCTTATTATTTTGTTTTGATTTCCAGCCTTTATCGATTCAAGGTTATCCGATTTGTTGTTATCTTTTATTATCTACCGTGATGACTTCTTTTTCGGGATTTTTGTGGTTATCCATTTTTGATGGATTTGGTATCGATTTCGTTGGAATTGATTCACGTCTTCGTATGTGAATTTTTATCATTGATTGTTTCTACAATCGTTTTTGTGATTTGTCACTTTAAAAATATAAAGGTTTTTATACTAGTAGTAAATATTCAAACTCTTTCACAAAGATGATTTCAACTCTATTATTAATACAAAGTTCGTTTATAAAACCGTTTTCCAATCTATTAGTATATACAATCCTTTACCTCATTCGTATGAGAAAATCTAATTAAACGGCTTAGCAAAACAAGTGGTATGAAACGCTTGCGTTTACTTTGTCGGTTAATTTATGGACTTGTTCGATTGAAACTCTTGTGACAATTTTCGAGTGGAAATCTACAATCTATTCGTAAATATTTGAGTTAAGCAAGTGGTTATGGGACATGAAGCTAAACTCTTATATTTACTAGCTTAGTGTAATTGACACTTCTTGATGATCGATGATGATCATTTTATGGTTTAGACTAGTAATGTGTGATGTCTCTTTGTCCGCAATGGGGGACTATACCCTGTCAGGAGGAGCTTCGGCTCATCAGGAGGAGCTTCGGCTCATAGTCCACAATGGGGGACTATACCCTGTCAGGAGGAGCTTCGGCTCGTTTTTATGGGATAACGACCCATTTTATGATACGCGTGTTGGGGAGTTTTCACACTCTCGTTTTGATAGGTCTTCGGACCGTGTGTTTGAGATAGGCCTTTCCCCCTTTTTGATTTCTGGATTTCTTGTTGATAATTTCAAGAATTTGTGTGTCGTTAACTTTTGTGATTTCTGGATATTGATTTCTGGAATTAATGTTTCACCATCATTTGCCATTGGCATTGATATGTATGTCATTTTTGTGGCTTGGTGAATTAAATTAAGAATATGACATTCTTTTCTGTGTTTCGAGATTATTGAGATGTTGCATGACTTTTGTGGGATTTCTAATGTATATCTGACGTGGTATGACATTTATGGTTATCATACGTTTTATTATTATATCTCATTTTATCTGATAATTATAGCTAGACTGATCCGTTTATTATTTTCTTCTTAAATAATACTCGGGTCAGACTGAGATATTACAAGTGCTTCCTCATGACTTCCTATTTGGAACCATCATCTGACTTTTGGCTAACTACTCTAGTTTAGTAGTTTTTGTTGTATACATTTGAGATTTAGAATCCTTGATGTATACATATTCTTTTGGCTAGCACTTGTATCTATTCTTTTGTGTTATTGTGGATCTTATTTGACCACTACTCTGATGTACACTTCTTTGTGTAATATTCATATCTATTTCCGCCTTTGTGATATGAATTGTCTGTGACTGATTTGTCTTATGTTTATTTCTATATTGTTTTGTTTCCGAAGATATTAAAGCCACCGTGTGGTAGCTTTGAGTTTGTGTCGATGTGTCTGATTTCCTCTTGAGATGAAGCATGTTACACTACCTGACATATCGAGGCTCGCACAAAGCAATTACACGGATGGTCGCTCCTCAACGGCCTTATTCTTCGCGCTAGTTGACGGCATTACTTAGTAGTGTCCTTGGCTAGCGTGAGTATAGAGGTGGGGCGTCACAGCTTCGTATCAGAGCCAAACTTCGGAACAATGTAGAATAATCTAGCAAGGATCATTGTCCTAAGTCTTTCTTAGGAATCGTGCCATAGGATTTGATTCGGGTCTTCATACCGTTCTATCCTATTTCATTTTATGAATCCTTGTTTTATCAATCAAGTTTGTTTGATATTCATTCTGAGATTAACCTTTTTCTCTTTTCTTTCTTTCTTAAAGAAAAGAAATGGTTAGACCTGGCCGTCCCAGCGCCAGTCAATCTAGTGCTACTCCTCAGGAGGGAGTATTTATGTCTGCCCAGCAGCTTCTAGATCTTGTTAAGAATGCTCAAGCTATCAGACCCATTCCAGAGCCTACTCATCCTAGATCCAATTTTGCACGTTTGTGTAGAGATTACACCGATTTGGGTGGAAGGCCATTCCGGGGATCCGAGAGTGTCATTGAAATCTAAGCTTGGCTTAGATCATGCGACCGCATCTTTTCTCGCATGAATCTTGTTGATCTCCACCGAGTCCAAGTGGCTTCTAGCATGCTACAAGAAAGAGCATTGGATTGGTATGAGCTTCTTATTTCTAAAATCGATGAAGCGGATCTCACTTGGGAGCAATTACGGGAAAGATTCGAATTGAAATTTGTGCCGAAGGCTGAAAAGGTAACTTTGGCCCGGTGTTTTATCGACCTTGTTCAAGGTGAATCTTCTGTGACGGACTACGTCGCATCTTTCGAATCTCTTTCTAAATACGGGGTTGAATACATTAATACCCCATTGAAGAAAAATCAGAGATTTGTTTATGGCTTGAATAAGAATCTTAAAAAGCCTTTACTTTTGAAACTAGAAGTTTCTTTCGATCAGCTTATAGATATCGCTATTCGACTTGAAGAGGCCGATAGAGAAAGCGATGTTGAGATTGCGGGTGTCAATAAGAAGAGGCATCCCTTTATTAAGTTCGAAAGTCCTAATCCAAACAAGAGGGTGAAGCAAGTGACTTCTATAGCAAAGACTCCCATCCCTAATCGTGGAGAATGCTACAATTGCGGCTCTAAGGACCATCATATAAATAGGTGTCCAAGGTCTATTTCTTGCCGCTATTGCAAAAGTGCGGATCATTATATATCTTCATGTCCCAAACGTCAAAGCAAGAGAGAGGAAGAGCTGAATGTAGTGCGAGCTCCTAGTGGCACTTCTCTTAGTCAAGGTATCCATTCTATCCTTGATGACGTTTATTTTGTGATTATCTTATTCGAGTTCTTTTTGATATGGGTTTCATCTCATTATTTTTATACCAAAAGAACTTGTGATTCTTTTTCTTTAAACATTTCTGGGCTTGATGACTTCTTTTGAGGATTGCGAATCCGGTTGGTGGATCCGCAACACTCAATTTGCTTTTATTGATGTCGAAATTATTTTATGTGATTTTTTCTTTTTCCGAGCCAATTTGCATGTTATGCGTTACTTGGGCTTTGGAAATTTATTTTTGTGAAAGGATTGGCTTATTGTGAAGCCATATCCTATGTCCCGAATGGACTATTCATCTTCGACATTTTCAATCTGTTAAGCAGATTTCTATTGTTTTCTTTGTGATTTTGATTCCAATTGGATGGCATCATTTTTATTCTTTAAGCCCTCATGATGAGGAAAGTGTTATTTCTCTCATCTAAATAGTTGTGAAATTTTCCGGTATTTTTGAGCTTGTCTTAGGATTATCACCTAAGCAATCTTTTGAGCAGTGTTAAGGTCTTTTTAGCTCAACCTTGCCACCGGTTTCCATTAGCTACGAGTTGCGGAGGTTAGCATCCACTTACCGCATTCCGCACTCGTTATGATTCTTATGAATGACTTATTATGTCATTCAGTTTATCCAGTTTATTTCATCCATTTTGTAAATCGAGTATTCTATGAATATTTCGATGAGTCCATAATTGTATATATTAATTTTGGATGAAAACAGCAATTTAAAATTTTGCAAATCTTTTTTATAAGATTTATTTATAAGTACTATTTGATTTTTGCTCTTAAACAAGCAAAGAATATTCTTAAAAGTTTTTAAGAAACATGTTTATCATATAGAAGATGATTTAGTGATTGTATTGCCCATTGAGTGCTTTAAGAATTCTGGTCGATGCGCTTGATCAACGTTATCGATAGGAATTTCCTAAACGCTTTGATGAGACAATCAGACACAGTAAATTGACTTGTAAAAATGTAAATCTTTCTGGAAAGATTATTACATAAAGATAAATGTAATTTTCAAAGTTTTAGCTTTTCGGGAAAGAAGATTATTTAAACTCTTATTCTTGTGATTCCCGAAGGGAACCAAGACTTTATCTTTTGTACCAATGCTAATCGTATTGGTTTGGATGTCGTTCTCTTGCAAAAGAGAATGTGCTATCACATGTGCTTCTAAATCATTAAAGTCGATCGAGACTAGGTATGCCACTCATGATCTAGTGCTCGCGGCTATTGTTTTCGCTTTTAGAGTTTTACATCACCATTTTGGGGGAGAAATTTGTTCTCCACCTTCGATCATAAATCTTTGGAATATTTATTTTCTCATAAGGAACTTCATGTTGACTCGAGTTCCTGGCATCTTATGATCTTGATATTCTTTTTATTCCCAGAAGGGAAATCGTGTTGCCAATGCGCTTAGTCGTAGGCAACAAGTGGTTGATTCTTTGATGATGTTTGAATGGAATTATCTTTATATCAAGTTCATCGGACGTTTTGATACACTTCGTTTTATTGAGCTTTATCTCATTCCTTTTATGGACTAGCATCCGATGTTCTTTTATAGTGTTCGGTTCATTGGACGTACCGTTTTTATACTGCGTTGGTGTTCCGAAATTATTCGAGCTTTGGTTCATCTAGCATACCGTTATTGTACTATGCCGTTATTCCAAATTATTCGATGGCGTACCGTTTTTGTACTACGCTGTTGCACTGGCTCAATTTTCTGCTATTCTTGACGTTTTCCACGTCTTTTAACTATGGAAATGATTTTAGGTTTCCGATTTTTATTCTTGAGCCTGGTGTTAAAGTAGGGATTGAAGTTTCACCAGATTTGACTTTTGAGCAACATTCTATTCGTATCATTTCTTCGAGGGTTGAGTGCCTACGAGATAAAGATGTTCTTTTTGTGAAAGTCCGATGGTTCTTAAATCCTAAGGATTTCTCTTGGGAATCCAGAGAATTCATCGAGCGAACACGTTCGGACTATCTCTTTCGTGCTCTTTATGGTGAACTTCTTATTTCAAATTTTCTTTTGTGTTGATATGCTTTTATGGTTGTTACTTTTTATTTTTCTTCTTAAGTATTGCGAGGACGCAATTTCTTTAAGGAGGGGAGTCTGTAACAACCCGCATATTTATCGATTTTATATTTAAATATTTAATTTAAATATTTCATCGTTCGTTAGATTTTATTCCGAAAAACTACTTTTTGCAAACAGTTGAATTGGGACTCGAGACCACTTCCATTGAGTTCAAAATGTCGTTTGCGACCTTTTTGAGTATAAGCTTCGATATGTTTGGAGTTAGTAGAATTTTGCTACTTTTTCACTTTGGACTTTGGGTTTGGTTCAGCCCATTTGCCCAATTCTGGTTTCATTAACTCAAGCTCCACTCCCTCTGCTCTTCATTACTTCACTTTCATTTCCTAACACTTAAGCTTCATAAAAAATGGAGAGTGGAATGGGAAATTAAAACTTCAAGCCCTAGTTCATTTGCAAATCCTTCTTCTAGCTCCAAATTCAAAGTGAAGCCATTGGTAAGCATCCTCTTCTTCTTCTCCAACTCATTCTCCTTTCAATTTCAGAAATTCCCTAAACCTAATTTAGGAAATGTTTCTCTTTTAAGCTTAGATTCAAGCTTGTTGAGTTGGAATTGAAGAGTGATTGTCCTTGCCTTGCTCTATAGCTTCCTCTTCATTGTTTTTGTGTAAAAGGTGAGATTTTTATCTCACATCTATGTCTATACTATCTTTGATTGTTAGGTATGAATTCCTAACACCTTTACATGTTCATTTGATTTTGATTTGGATTGATTTGGTGAATATTCCAATTTTTGGTTTTTAAAGTCCAATTTTGTGGAAAATCCTTTTATGGATGTTTGAACATGTTTTCGGTGAAGCATCGAAGAGCCTAAAGGGCTGGGTTGCCGATTGGCATAAATCCTTAGCGCCCGTTGCTCGTCCGATCGCCGTTTGATTGGAATTTGCCCCAAAGGGGACTACACTGAAAATGCTTCTGGAGCAGGTTCGGTCGACCGAACTAGGGGTTCGGCCGACCGAACAGAAAATCAGAATGTCTCGAAAGCAGGTTCGGTCGACCGAACCAGGGGTTCAGTCGACCGAACCAGACCCAGGAAATTGCCTGGGTCTGTATCGGTCGACCGACCCCATGGTCCAGTCGACCGACCTGCTCATCTCAACCTACCTTATTATTTTGTTTTGATTTCCCGCCTTTATCGATTCAAGGTTATCCGATTTGTTGTTATCTTTTATTATCTACCGTGATGACTTCTTTTTCGGGATTTTTGTGGTTATCCATTTTTGATGGATTTGGTATCGATTTCGTTGGAATTGATTCACGTCTTCGTATGTAAATTTTTATCATTGATTGTTTCTACAATCGTTTTTGTGATTTGTCACTTTAAAAATATAAAGGTTTTTATACTAGTAGTAAATATTCAAACTCTTTCACAAAGATGATTTCAACTCTATTATTAATACAAAGTTCGTTTATAAAACCGTTTTCCAATCTATTAGTATATATAATCCTTTACCTCATTCGTATGAGAAAATCTAATTAAACGGCTTAGCAAAACAAGTGGTATGAAACGCTTGCGTTTACTTTGTCGGTTAATTTATGGACTTGTTCGATTGAAACTCTTGTGACAATTTTCGAGTGGAAATCTACAATCTATTCGTAAATATTTGAGTTAAGCAAGTGGTTATGGGACATGAAGCTAAACTCTTATATTTACTAGCTTAGTGTAATTGACACTTCTTGATGATCGATGATGATCATTTTATGGTTTAGACTAGTAATGTGTGATGTCTCTTTGTCCGCAATGGGGGACTATACCCTGTCAGGAGGAGCTTCGGCTCATCAGGAGGAGCTTCGGGTCATAGTCCACAATGGGGGACTATACCCTGTCAGGAGGAGCTTCGGCTCGTTTTTATGGGATAACGACCCATTTTATGATACGCGTGTTGGGGAGTTTTCACACTCTCGTTTTGATAGGTCTTCGGACCGTGTGTTTGAGATAGGCCTTTCCCACTTTTTGATTTCTGGATTTCTTGTTGATAATTTCAAGAATTTGTGTGTCGTTAACTTTTGTGATTTCTGGATATTGATTTCTGGAATTTATGTTTCACCAGCATTTGCCATTGGCATTGATATGTATGTCATTTTTTTGGCTTGGTGAATTAAATTAAGAATATGACATTCTTTTCTGTGTTTCGAGATTATTGAGATGTTGTATGACTTTTGTAGGATTTCTAATGTATATCTGACGTGGTATGACATTTATGGTTATCATACATTTTATTATTATATCTCTTCTTATATCTCATTTTATCTGATAATTATAGCTAGACTGATCCGTTTATAATTTTCTTCTTAAATAATACTCGGGTCAGACTGAGATATTACAGGTGCTTCCTCATGGCTTCCTATCTGGAACCATCATCTGACTTTTGGCTAACTACTCTAGTTTAGTAGTTTTTGTAGTTTACATTTGAGATTTAGAATCCTTGATGTATACATATTCTTTTGGCTAGCACTTGTATCTATTCTTTTGTGTTATTGTGGATCTTATTTGACCACTACTCTGATGTACACTTCTTTGTGTAATATTCATATCTATTTCCACCTTTGTGATATGAATTGTCTGTGACTGATTTGTGTTATGTTTATTTCTATATTGTTTCCGAAGATATTAAAGCCACCGTGTGGTAGCTTTGGGTTTGTGTCGATGTGTCGGATTTCCTCTTGAGATGAAGCATGTTACACTATCTGACATATCGAGGCTCGCACAAAGCAATTACACGGATGGTCGCTCCTCAACGGCCTTATTCTTTGCGCTAGTTGACGGCATTACTTAGTAGTGTCCTTGGCTAGCGTGAGTATAGAGGTGGGGCGTCACACATAGTCAATCATGATACTATTGGGTTTCGGGGGTCGGAGCCACCACCTCCGTCACCTTGATGCGGTGCACAACGCGCACATAAGTTGGCACACATGAGTGTAACAAAAGAAATTCCAATGTTATATGCATGTCCATTCATATTTATACACCGCATCTCCAAGTTATTTAACAACGTATGACTATTACATTTTTAATTTGTCGTTCTAATTTCAAATCATGCAAGACAACCCAAATAATCTCCCCCGTGACTTGCATACCCTTAAAGTACTTTGAGAGCAATTTTTTCCCTGTTCGCATGACCTAATTTATAACCATAGACTATGGTACCATATTGAGCTTAGGCCAATCATCCACTTCATCTGTTCTTGGTGTGCGCATATGATTTTCCACCTGCTAATATAACAAAAATAATTCCAAACGTTATGTGTGTATAAATTCATATTTGTACATTACATCTCTAAGTTATCTTTAGAGATTATCTAGGATACTATTCCTTTTTAAAAAAAACTGTTCTTTAAATTTTTAATCTTGTGAAATAACCCTACCAAACAACTAGTAAAAGTATGAATTCTAAAGAAAATACATAATAATATCATACAACTCAGCTGCCATATTATATGGTAAAGTATAATATACATAATTATTTCTAAACTAGTGCATGATTGAAATATGTAAATATCAAGTTCACAACACCCTAGATCAAACTAGTTTTAAATATACTATACATATATTTACATCGGTTTAAATAAGGAGCCAGAGTGGAAAAGTTAAGTTTTAAATATCTTCTGGTTTGCCATGTGAAAGTTTAAGTATTCATCTAATAAGAATATGCACTCTCAATCTACTCATATGAATATCAGGGAGGGAGTTACAAGAAATTAAAAAGGTCATTATGAGAAAAATACTATCTAAAATGTAATAGTAGAATAAGTAGGCAATATCTATGAGGTTTCCATACTATTTGGGGTGTCCATAAACCGCACCGACATTTGAAAACAGACCGCATCGAACTGCTAAAATGGTCTGATAAACCGTATCGTATTTTCTAATCAAACCAAATATCTAAAACCGAACCGATCTGGTTTAATACATTGCAGTTGCGATTTGAATGATTGAACCAACCACATCAAAGCGGACAAGACTGCTTGGTAGAATTCAAATATTTTAATGAAATTTTGTATTTATTCTACTTAAAATTGCTAAAATATTAAGTGTATGAGTATTGAACTTCATACGATTAGGTAATGAACCATTTTAGTATCAAACATGTATGAAGATACACGTCCTACACTTTATTTAAAAACGAATGTGTCTTTTATTTGAATTCATTAAAGTTTTTCACCAATATTCTTACTATTTATTTAATAATTATTTTTAAACAAATGTAATATGAATTCAACCCGAACCGAAACCGGATCGTATTATCATTAAACTAAACCGAAACCGAATGGTATGAAAAATTTATACTACGATTATGAATTTTAACCAACCGTATGATGTGGTGTGGAAACGATTTGGACTCCAGACTGGACCACCCCAACCCTTGCCTAACATATGTTTAATGAGGAATTTTTTATCGAGTTAGAAAATCGCCGAAAAATTTATAATAAAATTTATCGCAAGCGCACGGCGTATTATCGTAGTACGTAGCCAGTACGGGTCGATCCGCATGAAATTGTTGATTTTAAATTTCCTATTCAATCAAATTTACCAAAGGTTTGAGAGTTGTTTAAGCTAAAAATGCAAGAAAATTGACAAAAAGAAAGTGATAAAAATATGAGAGTAGAATGACAATTTAGAGATAAATCCACTCTCTAGATCACATAGTTCAACAAATTAGGAAACTATGATCTCTCTTTTTTGGTCATAAGTGAATTTAAATGATGTGTTTATTATAAGTATGACCTATTTGTGCTATTAGTTAGCTCAACGTAAGCCATCAAACTATAACACAACCTTTAAACGCTTTTAATTCTCATGAAATATGACAACAAAGTTGAAAGAAAAATCTATTTTAAGTATGGTCTATTAACTATTAATTAGAAATATAGACTATCGAATTTTACTTTCAACATTCACTTCATTACCATCATCATATGTAAATGAAGAGGTAATTATTGTTTGTGATTGTTTAAGTATAACCTATTTGTTATGAACAATATAGACTATCAAATTCAACATGAAACAATAAATCACATAAACATTCATTCTTCCATTAAGCACAAAAGAGATCAAAATTAACAAGTTATGTTGAAGCTACATAATTAGAGTGCTTTATTACCCCTAAATTGAAGGGGTTTAGCCTCTCATATTTGTTATCATATCAACAATTGTAGCATGCAACATGAAACTAAAAGAAAAGGAAAATGAAAGCTAATGGAAGAGAGAACTAATCTAATTGCATAAAAGAGAATCTACACTACTAGCATGAAAGAAAGAGAGCATGTAAGTAAAATAAAACACTAAGTAACATTGCATAAAAAAAGGAAAATTACATGAAATAAAATGGCTAACTAGCCATGAAAAGAGAAAGAGAGTTTTCTTTTATTTTTATCCTAAACTAAACTAAAGAGGAAGAGCCTAAGAGAAGAGAGAGGGGTTACATGAAACATAAGGGGTATTTATACAAGTTGAAACCCTAATTCACTTTTTTGGGAACTACCCAAAATACCCTCTTAGGAAGTGTGGAGGCCAAGTAATCATTAGCATCAAATAATCATCATTTAAGTGTGCATGAAGCTTTAAACTCTATTAGCATGTGCATTAGCCTCTAATTTGTACATGAAGGTAGATGGTTAGGTGGGGTCCTCCATTATCATGACTTTGAATTATTTCCATCTCCATTCCTTTGTATTCACTCCTGTGCATGCATATATCCTCATGAAACCACTTGTATATGAAGCCAAATTCCTACAAAATAATATAGAAATTTCCAGTTAAATTTTCTTAAATTAATATATGCACAAAAATGACCATTTTCCTCTTATATGGAGATGAATATATGACGATTTGAAAATAATTTGAATTTTGGTTTAAACAAGTTAAAATACATTAAATACCCCCACACTTATCTTTTTATTCGTCTTCGAATAAAGGAAAACTAAGATAAATCCATTTTCGTAGGGAGCACGATTGCATTGAGCGTATGCAACAAGCCGTTAAACCTCTGGGTATCCCCAGTAGGAGGAGTGTTGTCTCATGAGGGTTTTCAGCGGATACTACCCACAAAATCCAAATGCAAAGTGAAAATAATTACAAAATGCAAGATATATTTACAAATGAGATAAATGCAAGTTTTTGAAAATGTTTACATATGAAGGATTTACTTTTAAATCGACACAAATAAGTTAAATATAAGTTTTGGTCATTGTCATTAAAATTTAAGTCATTTACTCGTCAAAACATCCAACAAAAATCAAGTTATCATAACAAATAGACTATAGTTTAACTCGTTGTTTCGATTGATAACATAATGTAACTATGAAATGGATCCTTGGTTGATTATCAAAGTTTATCAAAGTGGTATTTTCAATTCTTTTCAATAACAAGTCAAATCAAACAAATTAAAATAGTGCTTGGATTTCATTTGCTTACTCTCTCTATTTTTTTGAAAATTTTATTGATGTTTACAATATTTACATATGCCTAACTCAAATAAACAAAGGCCAGATATATTACCTGTGCACTGCCTTGCGGACTTATGTGAGGGGAATACAGAGCATGACGAGTGAACACACAAGTGCGAACACTTATCGACTGTATGCGTTATTAATAAAAGATTTTATTTATATACACACACCTAACTTAGATAAACTGAGGCCAGATATACCGTTCGTGCACTGCCTTTCGGGCTTATGTGAGAAGGGTACAGAGCATGGCGAGTTAACACACGAGTGCGAACACAAGACTCTAGGTGTTAATAAAAATTATATACATATATACAAATATATATATATATATATATATTTGTTTCTTTATAAAAAAAAGAGAGTTTTGCAAATCATCTTAGCACCATTTAACTTAGAAGACAAAAAATGTTATATCCTTTACTTTAAATTCACCACTTTTTTAAACAAAGATTTTCAATTAGGATATACTTCATAATTATCACCATGAACCTACCTATATACTAGTTAAATCATCGTTATTTGTGATCAAACTTTATTTTTATTATTGTTGTGACAAATAAATTTTCAAAAATTTCAATTTAATAACCAAAATCTTATACCTATCCTATAGTGTTTCTTTAAAAATAAATCAAAATGCTTTTTTTTGAGATATTTTTTTGTTTTTTTTTCCTTAGTTTTTTTGAGTTTTTTGGTTAGTTTTGGAAAGAGAATGCAAAAATAAACCATGACAAATTGAAAATGAAAATGATGAGACTCCCCTTACATTTGATTTTGACCGTGTCCCCGCAGTCAACCCAAGTGAAAGGAGAAAAATAAAACAAAAATAAAACGATGACCTATATTTACATGAAAACGAAAAGATTATTATTTATAAGGGTTCAGAAAGTATATCATTATAAGGTAAATGAAATGGTCTTCCAAAGACTGATTCATTTGTCTCGTCAAGTATGCGAGACACAGCTTAAGCTCAAAAAACCAAACCGTAAATGATTTCAAAGTTGAATGTTGATTTGGGAAAATGAATGTCGTTTTATTAAAAAAAACGTATGAGTTATTTTATTTTCGATGATTTTTAGGGTAGATAAAACGATTGTTTGAAGTTCAAGTTTATTTTCACCAAATTGAAATTCAAGCTTATCATTGAAAACTTCTTCAAAATTATCGATTTCAAAATCAAAATGGTGATTTAAATGTAATGACCTGCCCATTTGGACGTTTAAGCATACACACATGGCAGACTCAAACCATACAAGTGGGAAAATGTAAATAAGAAAAGCAGAGAAAGAAAAAAACAAATACAGAATCTCGCAGCGGAATGACAAGATATAATAATCAAATAACAGTTCATGAAGCTATTTACAAATACATTGATTATACTTTTATAATACAGATCAGAGCTACATACAACAAGAATAGATAATAAATAAATGCAGCGGAACAATATGATACAGTGGAATAAATAAAATAAATAATAGTAGTATAAATTCTTCGTCTTCATCCCAAATAAGGTCTTCTACCCTGAAATGCTCAGGCTGACCCGAGCGAATTGAAAAGACAAAACACTCGAGTGATAACTAAAAGATCTTATGTAAGTTAAACCAATGGTAAATATGCATGTGACGGCGTCAGAGATGTTTATGGGTTTTGACATCTCCTATCCAGTGTCTAACGTGAGTGTAATAACTTAAGAGATGTTCTAGATTCACATCTCCTAAGGATCCGTTAAACTATCTACTATATAGTACAATACACTATTATAATATGTCTACAGTAAAGTAAAAGTATTAAAATAGCATTAAGGCGTTACCCATATCCCCTTAACACACTTTTATATATTCCCATAGTCTATACAGTACCGTACGCTCCTCCGTGAGGTTTACCCAGAGGGCACTCCATAGGTATGGTAAAAAACAAACTCGTAGAAGGTGCGATAGGGCATGCGACAAGGCACTCGAGGCAATGCCAGGGTAGATATACCAATTGCGTTTCCGGGCTAGTGGGGTAACGCATAGTAGCAACTACCGCCCACCTCAGAACACACTCCCAAATCAAAATCAAGGGTGGCCACCAAATCATCACAAAGTCATAATATGGTATCGAAGAAATGTGTCTGATCGGAGGTGCGACCTCACTTGGCTCGGCGTGGCTCCTGTTTTAGTCACATCAAGCTGACTTACGGGAGTCAGGGCTACGTAAATACCTCATACAGAATCGTACACCAAACCATCCTACTTCATTTCTGGAATCTCCACCACGTGCACAGTTGTTGAAGTGGTTTTTGGTATTGGCAGAGAGTATGACAATATCTGATCCCGGTCTCTTTAACAACCAAACTCTTATTTCACACCGGATGGTTCTTTTATATTTCAAAATTCAATTCACAATTAGTAGTCAAAATATCATATTCTCAAAGCCATATCAGTTTCAAAACCATATTCACTTCCAAGTCATATTCACTTTTGAAATTCATATTCACTTTCAAATCATGTTCACTTTTGGAATTCATATTCACTTTCAAATCATATTTCACTTTCAAAAATCATATTCACTCAATATGTAAATTTTCAAAAGGCATCAATTCCAAATTACAACTTAAGTTGCATCATCATAAGGATTTAAATATAAATACTCCAACTTTACACAATCTGAAATTTTAGGAAATAGTTTAGATAGTCATAAATAGTTTTAATAATAGTTAAAAATAGTTTAAATAGATTTAAAAATGATTTAAATAGATTTAAATGATATTAAATAGATTTAAAATAGATTAAATAGATTTAAAAATAGTTTAAATAGATTTAAAAAAGATAAAATAGATTTAAAATAGTTTAAATAGATTTAAAATAGATTAAATAAACTTAATTGTTTAAAATTGGTAAAATAGATTAAATTGGATTAAATAGGTTATAATAGGTTAAATAAATTAAAAATAGTTTAAATTGATTAAAATAGTTTAGATTAATTTAAAATAGATTTCAAAGTTATATCCAACCATTTCAATAACTCAATTTCGATAGATTCATTTATATTTGCCCCTTCAACTTTGAAATTTCAATTTAAATCTTTTGAACAATTCATTAAATCAATTCCAATTTCAGCATTTATACTTGGATTAACGAAAATAATTCAATTTATATAAATCAATTTCTATTTCAAAATACCAGTTAACTGAATTCAAAAATTTAAAGATTCAAAATCATTTAATTTAACCAATCCGGTGTCTGTTTATAATTTTCTACCCTAAGGTCAAGTGATACGGATATTTATCATTTCAATCCGCAATTTAAAATTTAACGGCTATATATCATTTCAAACCGCAACCCCGAATTAAATAAAATCCATAATCGCTCGAGTCTATCATTTCAACCCATAACGATTTTTCCCTAATCTATAGATCGTTCGGGTATATATCATTTCAACCCATAGTGATTTTCCTAAACAACAACTAAAAGAACTTGCAGAGTGATAACAATATATAAATTAAACATAACATCAATTCATCCAATAATAAAATCAAACATCCATCACCATCATCATCCAATTCAACCAGTAAATCACAACAAATAACAAATTATCATTAACAGGAAATTAACTGGCAATTTAAATTCAATAATAAATTAAATGACAATTTAATTCAAAATAATTCAAATTAACCGGAATAGCTATATAAATATACCAAACAGCCATAAATAAATTCCTAATCACATCATAAATTAAATTTAACTAGCATAAAAATTTTTAGAAGTTGTGAGTGGGTTAAAACATACACCTTCAATTTTAAATCGAATTAAAATCCAATTTAAGCCCAAAATTCAATCAGTTTCAGAATTCGACCAAACTTACATCAAAATGTCCGAAATTTCGATACGATACCAGTGGAACAAACCACGCGTGAATCCGAGTTAGTATGCAAAAGATATTAAGTTTTTAAGTTAGACGATTAAATTTTAAAACAAATAAAATAAGTAAATAAAATTCCCGTTACCATATGCAAGTCACGTGCTATCTCCCACCCTACTACCTCACAGGCACGCGATAACCCCACCGCCAACACGAACATCGACGCCACCTCCCATCACGTCGCGGCCGCGTAGGCGCCACCCAGACGAAGCGCCGACCCATCCCCAAGCCACTACGACCTTAGCGATCGCACAGCCACGCCGATCGCCCAATTTTGCAAGCACAGCCGCCGAAAAAGTAACCCTATTTGAATTATCGATGAAGATCCGACCGTCACCTCGCCAAACGAACCACACCGATGGACTGCGCTCGTCGATCTCCACAAATCCATACCATCGATTCGACCATCGGTCGAAGATCATCGAACACCATTGAACGGTCGAGACTTCATCACCCAATTCTGGCAACACTGAAACCCAAATCGAAAAACAGACTGCAGATCTAGCTTGCGCTCGTCGAGAGCTTCAAATCGATATATAATTCGATATATTTTGAGGAGTTTAAAATTTTCGATTTGATTTTGATTTGCAATTGAATTTGGAATTGGTTTTGGTTTGTCTGCCATTGGAAAGAGAGAAGCAAATAGAATTGTACATACAGGCAAATGGATTAAGAAACAGTTAGGTTTTATAACAGGCTATTTATAGGCAGATCAAAAATAGAACGAATGGACTAGATCGATTGAAAGTTGAACGATAAACGACCCGAAAAGCCCGTTTCGTTCCCGAAAAGGAAATGGGTCATCCCATATATCAAAATAGATGTTTTCGATATTTTCAAACTCAATGGAACAGGTTTCAAGTCCTAATTCCATCGTATGAAGAAGTTAGCTTAAAATCATCTTATTTCAAATTGATTTCAATTGATTTCAATTAAATTGATTTCTACGTGTTTCGAGTCCGTACGATCAAACGACAAGTCCGATTACTACAAAACTTGAAACCTTACAATAATTCATCGTTACGGATCCGATGAAACTGGTTTCGTCGAAATCCGAGACAGTGGCCAAAACGACTATTTTCACGTTAATTAAATAAATTAATTAAATCACTTTTTAATTCAAATTAATTGACTAACCATTTTTTATCATTTTTGATTTCATAGATATTTACCATAACTTAAAACAAGTTTACCTAAAATTCTAGTGTTAATTATTTTCCAAAATACAGTGTTTAGTTTCAACTGCAATTAATCTAATTAATTAAATTTCAATTCCAATAAATTGATTAAATTTGATTTCAATTCTTTTTATTCAATCAATTATTACTCTAATATCATAGTTAACATTTGTTGATATCTTATTTTACTAATATGCTACAATTTCCATCTTTTTTATTTGTATTAACTACTATATTTCAATTATATTGAATTTTTGTCAATTTTACACATTAATTATAATTTAAAATCCCAATTAATTTATTTCTCTTGATTTCACTCTTTTATTAAATCAGTTATTTCCTTATGAATATAATTTACATTTCTATACATTTTATTACATTCACAATTTGCAGTTATTGTCTTAACTCACATTAATGTAACAGTTAATTCCATTTAATTATAATTGATTTCCAATTTTAATTTAACAGACTCAATAAATAGGTAACATATAATACTTACATAACACTGATTTTATTCAATTTCCATAAATTATATATTTTTCCATTAATTGATTCAATATTTACCTTTGTTTTACTTTATTCACTTTATAACTAAGTATAACCTTTAAATCATTTCAATTGATTGGAATTTCATTCAAATCGTTAATAATTAACTTAAATTAACCTTATTACATTTCATTTTAGTTATTATTTCACCAATATTAAATCACAAAAAAATCTTATTAAATTAACTATTTTAAATTATCGAAAATTACGGGTCGTTACACTCTCCCCCACTCAAAACTTTTCATCCCCGAAAAGGAAAAAGAAGGGAAAAGAAGAAATTAAGTAATCAGTTTATCTTATTCAAAATATTAAATTTCTAAACAATTAATTTACATAATAAATAATTTAAATAAAATATATCAATTTATAACAATTAAATCCTTTTATGTTCAAGTTGACAAAAGTTTGGAAAACATTTCACAAAATTTTCTAAGTCCAAAATTTACGGAAAATTTCAGCAGAGTCTCCTTTGTACGAAGAGGTCTGGGAGAAATAGTAATATCAATAATAACAATATGTGTAATATTTTTCAAAATAATATATCCCAAACAAGGGGAAAAATAATATAATATCGCTATAAAACCGTAATCCGAGAACGTACCTATTTGTCGGGCAAACAACGTTTTATTTTATGAAACCAAAAGCAGTAGCTATTGCTTCCATAAACCTGTATTTCACTTATGTAATCCAAAGAAGTGAGAATTATGTAAAAGAGAAATATTTAAGTTGTTTCAATCAATAACAAACAAATCAACACAACATAACAATAAGCACTTGCAAACAGAACCATACAATCATCACATGCAATTAAAGAAATCAGCCATCCATCCATAGCAACCAAAGCAAATGGTTTGTTCGGATTCAGAACTTTTAATCGTATAAAATGATAAATAAACCATGAAGTAAACCATACACTCAACAGTCGTAGATAAAACTTTATAGATTATTTATACATGTTTATACAAAATAGAAGTATCCTTTCCTAACCAATCCATCAGCCAATACAAACAAAGAATCCAACATATTTTTTTAAGTTTACTTTATTTTTCTTTTTCACATCATTTATTGTTCATTTTTTTTTCATACAACGATTTTCTTTTTTTTTCACGTTCATTACTTACAAAAATTTAAATTTTCGTTCACTCATGTAAGGCTTTTTTTCCATTAGTTTGCATTCTTTACTTACTTAAGTTATATCCATTTCAATTATTTGGATCATAAATGAATTCATTATTGAAGTATTGTATACATTTTATCTCAGTTTACTTCACATTTACTATTTAGTTTGATTTCCCTTTTTTTCACATCATTTACCTTTCTTTCTCATTCATATAATGTTTATTTTCATTAATTTACATTCGTTATTACTTACAAAAGTTCATTTCTTCTTTATTCATATAGTGTTATTTTCTTTCATTTCATTACTTCACATTCATTGCTTAAGTAAGTTATTTTTATTTTATTTATTGGCTTATCCATTATTAGGTAAGTTTCTTTACAATTTAATTCACCATTTATAGATTATTTCTTTTCATATTCATTCTTCCATATATAGTATTATTGAATATTAACTCCATTTCTAGATCATTTCCAATGTTCTCTGAAGTTACAATCATTCAATTTATATAGTACTCAATTTAATTATAATTGGCTTTAATATTAATTCAAGTTTATAATTATTTACTTACAATATTCACCCTTACTATTAAATCCGATTATAAATAGTTTAGATGTTAACTTAAGTTTACAATCAGTTTTCTTACATTATTCACTTCTATTACATTTAATTAGTAGCATTTCAACTATTAACTTCAGTTTATTACAATTTATACTATCAGAATTCTTATTTATAAAAGTAATTCCATTGAACACCTTCAATTTTTTCAAGTTTTACTTGCATGATATTCGATTACATATTCTTATTACATTTCAACTTTTTAATATTTTGGTAAGTTATATATGTTTTTAAGAACGCATTTGAATATTACCCAAGTTTCTCTTATTTATTTAGTTAACAAAATGTTCAATAGTTACCATTTCTTATTTTCATTTCCCTTTTTATTTACAGTTTTCAAAATTCCAGTTTCTTATCTATTTCATTAATCATTTAACATCAAATTTCTTATTTTCATTTTAGAACTTTCCAATTATTAATGTAGTCAGGATTCCATTCATTATAATAATTTCAATTTCTAATTTATAGACACTTAAGAACTAAACAACCGGGTTTCATTTTAATTAATTTAAAATAATATATATAATAATATCTTTTATATATATCAAATCCTATTTGGAATTTAAAAATCAAGATTAATTTATCAAAACAATTGCGCAGTAAAATTACTACACTGTCTTTCCACTTTGAAACTCGAAAATGAACGTCGATGATGCGTGCACTCATCACCGAAATTATTTTCCAGCGACTAAGCGGGGAGTACAAACTTATTTCCTTCCAAAATTCCTTTAAAACATTTCTTTCAAATCATATTAAAATATTTATATCAGAAAATACTTCTAAATACTACTAGTATTATATTCCAAAATCATTCGAAAGAAATTTTCAAACTCCCGGAACTTCAGTTCTAAGCTTCCAATTTGTATTCATTTTATTTGTAAACCTTATTTTTCCATCAGTATTTATAAAATTTCACTGCCTAACAGACAGATATATACCAACCAACTATATCATTTATAAAACTTATTATTTTATATAAAAAATTATATAATAGGCAAAATTATTTCATTCACCTATATTTCAAAAGAAATATTATGTCGGTCTGCCCTATTAAGTGTTTAGAAATCCGTATCGATGTCATAGCGTCCTATGCACCAACCAGAATTTATAAATGCAAAACGGAACAAATTTACACAATATAAAAACCTTTTATAACACTAACAAATACGCTCTCTCATATATATACACTCAGAGACTCATTCTACGGTATTACTACTCTATTTATATGAGTCAGACCATAAAAGTAAGGTTATCGCTAAAGCAAAGCTCTGATAGCAACTGTAACGACCTGCCCTTTTGGACGTTTAAGCAGACACACATGCTAGACTAAAACCATTCAAGAGGGCAGATGTTTATTGGGGTAAATAAGAAAAGCAGAGAAAGAAAAAAAGCAAATACAGAATCTCGCAGCGGAATGACAATATTTAATATTATATAAATTATATATATTTCCATTAATTGATTCAATATTTACATTTGTTTTACTATATTCACTTTATAACTAAGTATAACCTTTAAATCATTTCAATTGATTGGAATTTCATTCAAATTGTTCATAATTAACTTGAATTAACTTTATTACATTTCATTTTAGTTATTATTTCATTAATATATCACAAATTTTTATTTCTCCCAATATTAAATCAAATAAAAATCTTATTAAATTAACTATTCTAAATTATCCAAAATTACGGGTCGTTACACTAAATCTTCCCCTTCGGATTTCAATAACTCGTCTTTGAAAAGTCCATAAAATTCATGTTTATTAAATTCGTCTTCCTTTGTTGGATTAACAACGACTTTATTGCGTATATCTTGTTCAAAATTCAAAGTTGGTGTATTCAAATTTTCACAATCGGAGAAAGGAAGATCGAATCTCAAATCAAGTTTCTCACCCTCAAAAGAATTGAAATCCAGTTCAATTACCGTATTTTCAACAACATCATTAAGATTGTCGTTTTCAATTTCAAAAGTTGTTATTTCGAAATCGTCAAATTAAGTAAAAGATGGATTATCACTCGACTCTTTGCACGTTGGGATTTGATTTTGTTGTTCACGTAATTTTTTATATGTTTCAGTCAAAAAATCCACGTGATCATTGTAGATTTCGTTCATTTGCTCAACAAAATCCAATTTATAATTATTGACTTGAGAATTTTCGATTTGGACTTGTTGAGAACAAGAATCATCAATTTCGATAAACGGTGGATTATTATTTGATTCTTCACAAGATGAGATTTGATTTTGTTTCTCGTGGAATTTTTTGTAGGTTTCACGCAACAAATCCTCGTAATCCTTTTCCGTTTGCTCAACTAAACCAAATTCATGATTATTAATTTGAGAATTTTCAATTTGAATTTGTTAACAACAAAAATTTTCACTCGCATCGTAGTCAAGATTATTCCCATTTCCAAAATTATTTGAAAAGTTGTTCACATTTTCATTTTGATTTTGAAATTCACTTTAGAGTTCGAAACTGAATTCGCATGGGTTATACTCGAAATTATTTGAATTTTCAAGTAAATTGAAATCTTGATTATTTTGAAAACTTTTACTTGAGTTATTGCACAAATCGTTCATCCTTTTATTTAGTGTGATGAGTTCAAGTAAAGACGAAATGGTATTTTCAAGAGTTGAGGGTTGTTCATCATTTTGAAATATTTGTTGTTAGAATTCAAATTATTTACACAATAGTTGTTGTTAAAATATCCATAAGAATTTGGAGTGAAATTATATGGATTATACCGATTTTCACAACTATTGTAAAATTCATGTAAGTAGGGAAACTCAGACATTTTAAAGAATGTATTTGGTTTTTTTTATAAAGGAAAAATATTTACAAGTACATTTATTTTTAAAAAGGAAAATTGATTTTTGTTTTGTTTTTGGATTTTCAATTTTTTTTGAAAAGGTTTTATAATTTTTTTGGACTTTTGATTTTGATTAAAAAAAATTCAAAGGAAAAGGATTTAAAAATTGAAAAGGAAAAGGAATATTTACAATTTTTTTAATTTTGGATTTTGAAATTTTTTTGTTTTCTTTTATATATGCATGAACTAATGCAATTAAATGAATGCAAGGGTTAATTACGGATTATCTATCCTAACCCAAAATTTATAATCACACTTTGTCTTAGATCAACAAGATAGTTCTTAGCCAGGTAACGGAGAGGATTTATCGGTGCACCACGAATCACCGTAGTAATGCAGCTGAAGGTTTAAGTAGCCTAGGCACCAAGAAATTAAACTGTCGAAAGAAGACAACTTGTCAATATACAATTAAGAGCTATCGATGTCTAATCGTTATTGTTAATCAAAATTCTAGAATGAAAGCGAAAATAAAATGTGTATTAACAATGCAACTACGAATGGATTGTTTTTTTTCTGAAACTTTTTTTTGGATTTTTGAAATAAAAATGCAAATGCAAGTAACCAACAAATCAAGGCAAATAAAAACAATAGATAAGGGTTAAAAGGAGCAAAAATTTTTATAAGCAAGCAAGTAGTCATTCTTTGACAAACTAAGCGAAGCAAGCAACTCTTCCAATCTGCTTTGGCAACCTAAAAAATAAAAAACAAGATATATAAAAAAAAAATTAATATCAAACAAGAAACTAAAACAATTGAAATCAAATGAAACCAAGCAAAACAAATGACAGAAACAAATGAAACCATAAACTTGTATAATTAATTTAGGAATTTTATTAAAAAAGCCAAACAAAATACTTATCAATCAAACAAAATTAAAGAAAAAGACTCAACTCAAAACAAAACAAGTGATTACACCAAAACAAACTAAAAAAACTAAATTAAACAAAAATAATAATTAAAATCAAAAGAACATATTTAACTCGGCCCAATCTCTTTTTTTTAAATAAAACTTACAAAATAAAATTTCACACTTGCCACATTTAATTAACAAGCCAGACCCAATTATAAACGTCCTAAACAAACTATTAGAGAATCTTAAAGAAATTATCGACCAACAGTTATTCTTCTAATCGATTAACAGAAATTAGCAGAAATTATGGACCAACAAAACAAAACCATCTTCTAGTCGATTTCTTCACAAAAATTCGGTCACTCAAATTCACAAATAAATCAAATTCAATTCCCAAATCCCTCAGTTTCAAAATCAATTCGAAGGTCTTGTGATGGCCTTGGTTTGGCGATGGGGGATTTCGAAGTGGGTGAAGTCGATTGGATTAGAGGCTGGTCGGTGTCAAGTCGTGGTGATCGAGGAAGATGTCGCGTGTTCTTGCAGCTCGAAGTTGCTAAAGCCTAGGATGAAGGCGATGGCGACGTTGAAGGTGAGTCAGAGGTGGGTGATGGAATGGTCGCGAATTGCAGTGAATTGGATAAGGTTGCTATTTGATGGATGTGGGAATTGCATGGTTGAGGAACATGCATGGGTAAGTATTTCACTGTGTTATGAAATTTTGTTTGAGTGAAATGGTGGAGTGGAATATTGGCAGTGGTAGAGGAATTCAAAGGTTTTGAATTATGGTGGTTGTTGAAAGAGTTCAATTTTGGCAAGTGGCTGATGAATGGTGACTGAGTAAAAGGAGTTGCAGATGTATGCAAGCTGATATGGTGGTGTTGCAGCAAAGAGGAGATGGTTGAATGGAACAGAATGTGGTTGAAATGCAGGTTGAATGGAACAGAATGTGTATGGTTGTAAAGGCGTTGCTATTGATATGTTGGAGTTGTAGGCAGTGTTGATGGTTGAATGGAGAAGTTCAGTTGATGGTTGAAGGAACTGTTGGAATTGGAGACTGTTGCAGTGGTTGGTTGTGATGGAGTTGATGAAGTGGATGGATGTTGAAGCGTATGGATGGTAATGTTTGTAAGTGAATGTTGCTGCTGTTTGTGAAGATGGAATTGTTTTTGGTTGCAATGATGCTGCTATGGTGAACGTTGAAGAACTAATATGAATGTTCTGTGTTGCTGTAGAGGAAGAATGTAGTTATGGAAGTTGTTGATGATATTGGAGGAGGAAGTGGATGGTATTTGATATGGTTCGTGGATGTTGATGGTGATTACGTGGCGATGTTAGTATATGGCAGTCAGTGGGGGGTAGTAGCTTTGTTGTTGTGAAGTGGAGCAAGTATGAGCTAAGTAGAGGCAGGTGTGACAGTTTGTGCAGTTGTGGGGTGGTTCGAAGCCGAGGAGGCTTGATGGCAGCAAGTTGGTGATGGACAGAGTAGTAGTGAGTGGCAGATGCAGATGCTTCAAGTTGGTGGGTATGTGATGAATAGTAGGGTTAAGGCTGAGTTGTTGAAGTGCTGTTGTTTGTTTGGCGGTGAAGATGGTGGAAGTTGAGTGATGTCGGAGATGTAAAGAAGAGGGTTGTGGATGTGATGCAAGTTGTAAGGCAAGTGTTGTATATTGGCACTGGTTTGGGGTTAGCACTGATATAAACATTAAACTGTGTTGACAGTAAGTAAGACGGTGATGTGGGTTGGTTGAGTATTGATGGTCAGGGTATGTGATGCAATATTGTGCAGTTTGGTGAAGTTGATGTGGTTGTTCAAAGAAGTTGGAATGGACTGGTTGCGAGGTTGAAGTGAAGTCGTGGTTTGAGTTGCCAGTGAGGAGGGAATTTGTAGTTGACAGGGCAGATGGCTTTGTGGTTTGTAGGTGGAGATGGTATGAAAATTGACAGAGGGGAGGGAATTTGTAACTGAAAATTAAGAATGTAAATTGAAAACTGAAAAATGGAAAAATGGAAAAGAAAATGAAATGTCCTTTTCAAATGAAATTATGTCTATTTTTTTATAGACATGCAAATGAATAAACAACTAGAAAACAAGCACACAAACAAATGCATACAACACAAATTATGGTTTGTGTTGAGAATATGGTCAGAGAGTTGTGAATGTAAATTGTGAAAAGGAGAAGTATGAAACTAGAAATTTTGTAAATATGTTAAAAAAATTATGTAAATGAAAATGTGGAATGGAATAATTTTTTTTTTAAATATGCAATTGGAAATGAAACTATAAAACAAGCAAACGAAATGCAAGCAAAAATCAAACAGTAAGCACACAACACAAACTCCTTTTTTTAAATACAACTCAACATACAAAACGAAAACACACACAAAAAAGAATCAAACAAAAAAAAAATTCAAAGAATAGAAATAAAAAATCAAAGCAAATTCCCCGGCAACGACGACAAAAACTTGTTTAACAACGAAGTTTCTATCGAGTTAGAAAATCGCCGAAAAATTTATAATAAAATTTACCGCAAGCGCACATCATACTATCATAGTACATAGTGAGTATGGGTCGATCCGTAGGGAATTGTTAATTTTAAATTTCCTATTCAATCAAATTAACCAAAGTTTGAGAGTTGTTTAAGCTAAAAATGTAAGAAAATTGACAAAAGGAAAGTGATAAAAATATGAGAGTAGAATGATCTTTTTTTGGGTCATAAGTGAATTTAAATGATGTGTTTATTATAAGTATGGTCTATTTGTGCTATTAGTTAGCTCAACATAAGCCATCAAACTATAACACAACCTTTAAACCGCTTTTAATTTTCATGAAATATGACAACAAAGTTGAAAGCAAAATCTATTTTAAGTATGGTCTATTAATTATTAATTAGAAATATAGACTATCGAATTTTACTTTCAACATGCACTTCATTACCATCATCATATGTAAATCAAGAGGTAATTATTGTTTTTGATTGTTTAAGTATAGCCTATTTGTTATGAACAACATAGACTATCAAATTCAACATGAAATAATAATTCACATCAACATTCATTCATCCATTAAACACAAAAGAGATAAAAATTAACAAGTTATGGTGAAGCTACATAATTAGAGAGCTTCATTACCCCTAAATTGAAGGGGTTTAGCCTCTCATATTGTTATCATATCAACAATTGTAGCATGCAACATGAAACTAAAAAGAAAGGAAAATGAAAGCTAATGGAAGAGAGAACTAATCTAATTGCATAAAAGAAAATCTATACTACTAGAATGAAAGAAAGAGAGCATGTAAGTAAAATAAAACACTAATTAACATTGCATAAAAAAAGGAAAATTACATGAAATAAAAAAATGGCTAAGTAGCCATGAAAAGAGAAAGAGAGCTTTCTTTTATTTTGATAAACTAAACTAAAGATGAAGAGCCTAAGAGAAGAGAGAAGGGTTACATGAAACATAAGGGTTATTTATACAAGTTAGAAACCCTAATTCACTTTTTTGGGAACTACCCAAAATACCCTCTTAGGAAGTGTGGAGGCCAAATAATCATTAGCATCAAATAATCATCATTTAAGTGTGCATGAAGCTTTAAACTCTATTAACATGTGCATTAGCCTCTAATTTGTACATGAAGGTAGATGGGTAGGTGGAGTCCTTCATTATCATGACTTTGAATTATTTCCATCTCCATTCCTTTGTATTCACTCTTGTGCATGCATATATCCTTATGAAACCACTTGTATATGAAGCCAAATTCTTACAAAATAATATAGAAATTTCCAATTAAATTTTCTCAAATTAATATATGCATAAAAGTGACCAATTTGTCCTTATATGGAGATGAATATATGACGATTTGAAAACAATTTGAATTTTGGTTTAAACAAGTTAAAATACCCGATATGATCATTTATTTAATTTAATTAGATTAAATATAGTGGTAAAAATTTGCACATTTACGTGCACATTACTATACTTGCTTACGAGAGGAGTTTTCTCTCGAAGGCTTATGTGTAAGCATATATTAAATGAGTAATGGAAACTCATGCCAAAAATAAGTCTTCAGTTGCCACTAAATTGTTTGCCAATGTTATATAATACATGGTAATTATGTTTTTACTAGCATAGGCAAACAAACAACACGGAATATCACAAAAATCATAAGGATGATTCCTAGGGTCCGACTAGAAAATAATAAAAGCGGTCATGCTTTATGCGATTATAACAACAACAAAAGCTTTAAATGTAGTTTTGCACGAATAACTACATGGTTGGAAGTCTTCCATACCACTGTTTTTATTGTTGGATCACGCTAACTGGGGCAACGATGACATCAATTATACTAGTAACCTTATTACATACTCATCCCATGTTCAAAAGAATACAATTTAGAAGCAAGCTTACTATAGCCTTCTGACTAAAACCCAGTAAAATTCCTAGTGAGCATCCCTACTCAACCCAAGATAAATCATGTCAAATTAACATCGTGGCCTGTCTTGAAGACTACCGACTCAGTTCCATTACTAAACCTATCTTTCCCAATGACATTCTATGTTTTAAGTTCAGAAATACCCACCTTGGCTGTGACACGGTCAACACTGAATTTATGAGTAATTTTATCTCATCATGGTTAGCTTAAAAACCTAATAGACATGTTATGCAACCTATTGATTATAAATCTACTCCCACAAGAGTTGACACTAATAATTGCAAGTGTAAATTTAAATGTTTAAACATTCGAGGGTTAATTTTAGAGAATAATCTAATTGATAGTTAAAAGAAAAAGACAAGTGATCAAAAAATAATTTTTAACAATGCAATCGACTATTCCTTTGTAACCAGTCCAACCTCTTTGGACTTTTGTACAATTTTGGAGTGATCATCCATCATACCGAATTTATATCCTTCCTTGAGTGGTTTATAGGGTTTATCCACTCATTCACCCCAAGTGGTTTAGAGGTCTTATCCCATGATGTACATACACACATTACTTACAATCGTTCGTTAAATATTTAGGTACAAGGATAAAAGACGCAATTTCAAAAAAAATACCCATTATTTTAGTATGCACTAGATATTTTTTTGAGGGTTAGCATGAATAAAGTTTAGCACATTAAATCATATTTTATTTTAATAATGTGATTTCAATCTGGAATACTTTTAATTATTAACATAAATTTTATGTGTTTAATTTTTATCTATTTTATATTTAACTAAATAATTAGTTTATCATATACATTAATACCACACATACAAAATATTGATATAATATACTGAATTTGATGTTTTGACCATGTATATTATAATAATCAATTATAACAAAAAAATTATTTATATAAAAATTAAATATAAATATTCTAACTATATATATTAACTAATTATTCAGTATATTATAAAATGTTAAATTAGAGAGATAAAGTAAGAAATAGAAAAGCAAACATGGGAACAACACCTTTTTTATAGTGGTTCAAAGAATTCATATTCCTACGTCAACTTTATATTTTATCTCTGATTGAGTTTGCTATTAAATTGAATTACAACATTATTTTAGATCTAGAAATGTTGGATTAGAGTTTGACAACATCTCCACACAAAATTTCTCAAAAAGTCCAAAAGGACCTTTTTCCAAATAGTGAAATCCCCTATTTATAGATGAATATTCCACACACCAGAATCACCAGATTTGGTTTCAATCTGTTGGAATTCTAGATTCAGTTTCTAGCGTGAGGAACGGGTAAAATCTACAAGTTTCTCAACTACCCAATCGATCGATAGTGATCAAATGGTTAACTAATTCTTTGTTTCTTTCTTAAAAAATGCACAAGTCTTCAAACTTTGGATATCCAGGAGAAAAATTGCCAGTGATGATCGATTGGTACCGATCGATGTGATTTCTTCAAAACTTGTTTTTTCTTTAAACTTGCACGTAACAAATCACAATAGGATAAAAATGGGACCACATTGAGCTTTGGATCGATTTGTACCAATTCATGGATCGATTGGTTCTGATCGATCTGATTTGTTCCATACTTAGACTAATTTCTTGAATCTTCATTTTTGATGTCTTCCAAGCTTGTTGATCCATTTTTTTTTCATTCACGGTATAGATTAATTTAAATGTCCCTTGGTTCAAATACCAGATAACACTTACCCCCTTCCCCAAAGTTTATTTCTATTAAAATAAAACATGCTTTGGACCAAGGCAAGTGAACGAATTCAAATTTACAAAGATATTTCCATCAACTAAACCATTTCTGTGGGATGTTGCATCTCTGTAGAGAATATTGGCACATCGTTCTATCGTTAAATTGCATCGTTTTGGCAAATATAAATGCAAAAGTCTTCTATCTGAAGTCTTTAGTCAACATCGGTAATTATTGAAATCTATTCCATTCCTTCGTCATGTAGATTTATATTCCATTTTTCTAAACAATATGATGATAATATGGATTGTTATCGAATAATATCGATCAGTAACGATCGATTCGCTTTGTTCCGTATAAAAGTGAAAGCTGGGAAATAAAAGTGAACTTAGAAACTTTTCTAGGTTTTAACTTCGATTTATGAACCTAATCCTTCATCATCATTTATGTACCTAAGCCTAGATTCAACTTCGATTCTAGATCTAAAACGAGATTTTCACATTGATCCACTTCAAGAATCGATGCCTAATCCATCTCGACTTCAATCTTATGTTGCTGCTTTTGATTTAACATTGCTTCAACTCTTTATCTAAGGTAGTTTTCTTTGCCACTTAACCCAGAATGGCATCGTTCATGCTTTTCCATGCCGCCGTATCCATTCATGCCTTGTCGACATTATTGCCCATCTATCCTTCCTCTATTACTATTCCTCATGGTTTTCCTCCCTTAGAGCTATCAATTTTCATGGCTTGGACAGAGGAGATAAAATGGTGTTGATGAAGAGAAGCAAATTCCATAGCTTAACTAGCCTACGGATCGATTTGGGTTCTTGATCGAATTAACTTGAGAAATAACCTCAATGAATGCACTCCGGGATTCAATGAATTCAATAGTCGATATGTCCTAGGATGTTCATCAAATCGGCATTCAAATTCGGTAAATAAACACAATTTTTTTCCTATAGGGAAAGAGCTATCTACCTCCTCAAATTGCATCGGGTTCGTTTACGTAACTCTTACATTAATGGGTAATATCTAACATGTGCAGTTAAAGCACTCAGCAGATTCAATGCGGCGGAGGTGCAAAAAGTCACAGCGGGAATACAACGAGGATATAGCGGGATATAGCGGATGACTCTAAAATGGCATAAAAAACTCGTACTTGATGTTTTTACAAATATATAAATGGTAATTAAATGAAAAATTATCATTCAATTGAATTGTAATTAATACATAAATAATTTTAAATAAAAACATGTGCCAATATACTGTAAATAAACGTAAAACTGTTATATAACATAATTGAATTTAGTAGAATATTAGAGTATTTTCATTTCTAAAAATATATTAAAAATTCAATTAAATAAATTAATTTCATAATATTTATAATGTATAAATGTCATTTTTCAATTCATTTCTTTTAAAGAAGATATAGCGGAAATAGCGGAATATAGCGCAAATAATGGGATATAGCGGAAATAGCGGGGCTTAAAGCGAAAAGGCTATATTTGGGGCTATATGGAAAAATCGTAGCGGTAGAAATCCGCTACGAGGTATAGCAAGGTTACAATGGGGTAATAGCAGGGCATTAACTGCACATCATCTAACACATGGTTCCATCGCCTCCAGAGCTTGTTTTCAAGCACAAGTGGGCTATCTACATATAGTGCTTTAGAACACCGTGCCAAGGACATAGGATACACACTACATAAAATGATACACAACATTGCCCCAATCGATGTACAAAATCTGATTGGTCAACACACATTGACATCCACTAGGTTTTATACATTGATTGCTCATGAGGTTTATTCAAATTAAATATACAACAACAACAACTAAGTCATTATTCCCAAACAAGGTGGGGTCAGCTAGAGATGGAACCCAAAAATATATGACAAAGTCAATTTAAAAGTCATAAAAACAACAATAACAAACACAACAACAACAATAATAAAAACCATGATGATGATAATAAAATAAAGTCAAATAAATATAATAATAATAATAATAATAATAATAACTAAGTAAAATAAAAATAAAGATTAAAAAAAAAACATATTTAAAAAAAACCATGATAATAATAATAATAATAGTAATAATGGTACTAATAGTAATATTAACCGAAGACCAAGACTATGTCTTAGGCTCTTATTCACTAGTTTTATAATCTAAAACTTAAAACACTACCCCTAAACCAACCCTAAGCAAAAAAAATCCTAGCTCATGGTTCTGGTACGTGGATTGCTAACTTCCACGTGCTCATGTCCAACCCCATCTCTTTAGATATATTTCAATTCTACAAGTCTCTTTTTACTACTTCCTCCCATGTCAACCTTGGTCGACCTCTACCTCTCTTTGAGTATTCGACGCGGCCTATAATTCCAACGAGCACAGGCGCCTCGGGAGGCCTCCGTTGGAGATGTCCAAACCATCTTAAGCGGTGTTGGACTAGCTTCTCCTCAATTGGTGTTACTCCAAGTTTATCACGTATATCAACATATCTAATTCGGTCTCTTCTTGTATGACCGCAACTCCATCACAGCATACACATCTCGGCTGCACTTATCTTCTGGACATGTTGGCTTTTAATAGGCCAACATTCTGCACCATACAACATCGCAAGCCTGACTGCAGTTCCGTAGAACTTTCCTTTAAGCTTCTGTGGGACTTTCCTATCATAGAGAATGTCAGACGCTTGTCGCCATTTCACCCATCCCACTTGAATTCTAAAACTAACATCTTCATCAATCTCACTATCATACCGCAACATTGATCCTAAATATCGAAAGGATTCCTTCTTGGGCACTACTTGTCCGACCAGAGTGACATCTCCATCCTCTGACCTGACACCGCTGAACTCGCACTTCATATACTCTGTTTTAGTTCTACTAAACCTAAAACCTCTTGATTCTAAAGTCTGCCTCCACAGCTCCAGTTGTCAATCAACCCCAATCCTACTTTCGTCAATTAGCACAACATCATTAGCAAAGAGCATACACTAAGGAATCTAACATTGTATACCCTTCGTAACCTCATCCATCACTAGGGAAAAAAAATGTAGGGGCTCAAATCTGACCTTTGATGTAATCCTATGTTAATGGGAAAGTTGTTTCACCCTCGCATGCTCTGACACTAGTCACAACATCATCGTACATATCCTTGATAAGGGTAATGTACATTGTTGGAACTCTTTTCTTTTCCAGAGCCCACCAAATAACCTTTCTCGGTACTTTGTCATAAGCTTTCTCCAAATAGGTAAATACCATGTGTAGATCCTTCTTTTGCTCCCTAAACCTCTCCATAAGTTGTCTTATCAAGAAAATCGCCTTTGTGGTCAACCTCCCAAGCATGAAACCAAATTGGTTTTTTGAAACACTTATCATCCTTCTTAATCGATGTTCAGTGACTCTCTCACAAAGCTTCATTGTATGACATAAGCTTAATTCCTCTATAATTTGTGTAACTTTGAATATCTCCTTTATTCTTGAAAATTGGAACTAATATGCTTCTCCTCTACTCATCTGGCATCTTGTTGATTTGAAAATATTATTGAACAACTTAGTTTGCCAGGCTATCCCTGCATCTCCAAGGCATCTCTACACCTAAATAGGGATGCCATCAGGCTATAATGCTTTGCCCACTTTCTTCCGTTTTAGCGCCTCTTTTACCTCAGACTCTTGAATTCTCCGAACAAAATATCTACTGGTGTCATCAAAAGAGTCGTCCAGCTTGATCGTAGTGCTATCACCTTTTTCATTGAATAGCTTGTCGAAATAATCTCTCCATCTATTTTTTATCTCATCGTCCTTCACCAAAAGCTTATTATTATCATCCTTGATGCATTTAACTTAGTTGAAGTCTCTCGTCTTCCTCTCGCGGAGCTTAGCTATCCTATAGACGTATTCTTCATCCTCTTTCGTACTTAGCTTTTGATATAGATCTTCATACGCCCGAACCCTTGCTTCACCCACCGCTTTCTTTGCGTTCTTCTTTGTCACTTCGTACTTTTGCATGTTGTCCTTACTCTTGTGATGATGTAAGAACTTATAGCATTCCTTCTTCTCTTTGATAGCCTTTTTCACACCACTATTCCACCACCATGAGTCTTTAGGTTCGCGTTTATTTCCTTTCGTTATCCCAAACATCTCAGTAGCCACTTTTCGAATGCACGTTGCCATCTGTTCCCATATGTCATTTGCTTCTCCTTCTATATTCCATTCCCCTTCTCTCATTACTCTGTCCTTAAACACCCGTGAGGCATCTCCTTTGAGCTTCCACCATTTCATCCAACTAATCTTGGCTCCTTTATTCTATAGAACACGTATTTGAAGACGAAACTCAGATTTCAAAAGCTGATGTTGTGAGATGACACATTCTCCAGGCATGACTTTGCAATTTACACAACCTCATTTGTCATCTCTTTAAGTAAGGACAAAGTCAATCTGGCTAGAGTGTTGGCCACTACTGAAAGTAACTAAGTGCGATTGTCTCTTTATAAAGAAGGTATTAACTATCATGAGGTCATAAGCAATAGCGAAAATCAATATTTCTTCTCTTTCTTGGTTCCTATCGCCATATCCAAAACCACCATGCACTCTCTCAAACCCCCCAGTAGTTGTACCAAGATGACCGTTGAAATCTCCTCCTGTGAAAAGTTTCTTGCTACTAGGCATATCTCTAACCATGACAATTAAATCTTTCTAGAAATTCCTCTTGGCCGCTTCACTTAGGCCTAACTATAGGGCATAGGCACTAATGACGTTCAAAACCATATCATCAACTACCATCTTGACTAGGATGATCCTATCCCCTTGTCTCCTAACATCGACCACTCTGTATTTAAGGTTCTTGTCAATTAAGATGCCTAACCGATTCTTGTTACGTTCTTTTCCCATGTACCATAACTTGAAGCATGTGTTCTCTATCTCTTTTGCCTTCTGGCCCGTCCTTTTGGTCTTCTAAATGCATAAGATATTTATACGTCTCCTAGTCATAGTATCAACTATATCCCTTAAATTTCCTGTTAAGGATCCTATATTCCAACTACCTAACCAAATCCTACTTTCATTGACTAGCTTCCTTGCCCCTTGCACTTGCCAAGTAAAGTGCGAAGACCCTTGCTCATTTATCACTAAATCGGGGCATCGATGTAGCGTGCCACTAAGGGAGTGACGACCCATCCCTGGCATATTTATCACCATACCCGAGCCTCGATATGGTGCTCCACTAAGGGAATGGCGACCCAGCCCTTGCTTACTTATCAACATATCCGAGCCTCGATAAGGCGCGTCGCTAAGAGGGTTATGCTCCAATGAAATATAATAAGGTTTCATTTCCATAAGAGTGGCTATGGTTTTTATGTTGGCTCGCCAAGCCTATCACAACCCTTCTTCTTTATCCTGGGTTGGGACAGGTTGTATATAAAACTATACAGGCGGAGTTTTTTTCGAATTAAATAGATAGCTTAAAATCACTTGACTATGCACGTTCTCAAGCTTATAGTCCAAATGGAATCTTGTAAATATTCCAAGCTTCTCTCTATCGTTGTTGCGGCTGCATTTTCTTTAACTTCCACACCTTTGATGGTAGAATCTACCTTTATTCCTTCAAGAGCTCGCCTTCCTCACTGTCTTACTGAACAATCCCTATAGGTAGATCCTTATATAGTTAGGGAAGAGCCTCACAACGACATATCTATTGGTTCTAATCTAGTAGGCATCATGGTCCATGACAACCCCTTAGCTTCCCTAGCTTTGAAATAATGGTCGCAGACCTTAGGAGGATATATGAAAGTCATGAGATCCCCATAGAGGGGACTTTGCTTTCCTTTCTAGCAATCTCATAATCCCCTAGATGGTTACACTACATGTAACCACTACATGTTCTTGTTTGGGGCGTTCCTCTCTTCAACCCTTTCCTTAAGCATATGCTTTAATTCATGAGATTAGCTCCAACCTAATTCCATCCCAATGGATACACCGTGCTTTTTGCTTGTATATGGTTATTATTAAGCACCTATGCAGAGGGGCTACCTTCAAAAAAGTCGGATATCTATAAAATTTCAAGAAAAGAGCTGGCAGCATATCCCTCACTTTCGTTGAGACATTCAATGACTGCAAAGTCATCATCAAGCTTCATAGAAAATGAAGCTACTTTAAAGGCTGATATTTTTTCATTAGGCGCTCCAATTGCTTCTCCCAATGATGATTGTCTAGATGTTAGTTCCAATTTCATAACTCGCATCTTACTCAAGCTTACTCCACCCATGTCACTAATCTTCCTTCGCTTCTTTTGTTGATATTCCTCAAAGGACCGTGAACAATTCCCTAGTTAAACACTTGGACACTATAGGGAAATTTTAGCGATGAAAGAAAAATTGCACTCCTCATCTCATACTTGAGGCTACCCCACTTTAGACTTTTACATAACGACCGAACTGTCAACCATGAGAAACCTCCATCTAATATCGCTCAAGCTACCCCATAGGATGCTCCTCAAGCCATGGTAGATCCTCCAACACTAGCTCACCGCAAGGTACCGGGTAATGGAGGAAATCCTTAGCACAATAGAGGAGGAAGGAGAAGAAGCGGAAGAGGATGATGACGAATAAGAAGAGGAAGACGAGAATGAATATGATTCGATCGGGGAGATAGTTGGAGATGAAGGGCTTCAACTCCTGCCCTCCGACCGAAATGAATCATGATAAAGTCTCTCAGGCCAGTTCCTAAACCCTACCAAAGTCCGATTAAAGGGTCATCTCCACTCCCGACACTTAACGATGTTTGCTGCTCACTAGCAAACCAAGGAGATATCAACCATTAGGACTTCGACATTGACAACTTCATCAGTTGAAAATCTCATGAGCTACTTTAACCTTCATTGATGTTCCCTGCCTCTTGTGGGGAGGATACTCCTTGACTAAGCATTGTTCGTAGATTCAATGGGACACATCAACACTTCACACTGCACATGGAATCACAAGCACGTTCATTTTTCACACACTCTTCTCTAATTCCCAAGCTGTAATCCAATTTTTCCTTTCTCTTCGGGTACAATGGACCGATCATTCTTTGAAAACCATGACATGAAAACTAGCTGATCTCTCTTTCTACCCATCTGGCTTGAACCGACGAACCGATTCCTAAAGTGAAACCGAAAGAAAAAGAGTTAAGAGGAAAGAAAAAGAATGTCAAGAAGAAGAAGACAGGAAGCGTCACTCCAAGTATGATAGAGGTCCCATGATTGCTTCAAGTCTTGGAGGGAATCTGAAATTTCTCACTACGGATGATCTCCTTTGCCGAAGTATGATTCATAACCCTAGTATATTAATTGGGGGGAGGGTTTATGAGAGTCCTAAGATAAAAGGTTCTCTGAGGCTAAGAACACCGAAAGATGGGCCTATTGGACACCACGAGGTGTGTTGGTCGTATCCTATCATGTCTTCCAGCTACTTTATCAGCCACTTTGATTTTACATTTCTGGACCCCTATTCCAAAAAGGAAGATCGTCCAAGGACACATGGACCAACGCCTCCTTTTTATTCCAATGGTCCAACCACCAATGTCACTCATATTCATTTTCTCTGACTCCTACTCTCTCCAAATCCAATGCATCATATTCTTCAAACTCTACACCAATCTAACGGTGTAACTTCCCTTTTCCAAAAGCCAAAGATGGAAATCCAATGTGTTGTAATCACCTTGGAATTATCTTTCAATGAGAGAATGATATCGGTATATAATTCAATAGTTTAAGTAAATAAAGAAACTAAAGAGAATTCATACACAATTAGCTATTACATTTTTTTCCTATAAATTCTCTGTTATGCCAATGTTGGGATCAAATATACATTATTGAATAGAACCATCAAAGATCCGTTATACGAAGATGTTGAACCCTTGTAGTCTCCTGGACCTAACCAATATTTACATGATGCAGTGGAATCAAAGCTGTTACAATCGATAATAACAATAAGGTGTCTTTCTCGTCTTTGTATTCAGTCATGTCTCGGTAAATGTCCTACCTTCGGCTAGTATCTGTAATGCAAAATCCAATAATGGGAATGATATTGTTCATACCTGACTTATGTCTGACCTGTGTGTTTGTTGTTTTTCCCGTATTAACTCATTGGTACTCATTTGAGTAGTTGATTTTATAGGATTCCATATTACAGATTCTAGATGAAGGAAGACATTTACTACGGTTTTGCTAAAGACAAAGGCATGTAAGAGGCCTCATTATTATCAACTATTATTGTAGCTTTAAATTTTCTATGTCATATAAATATTAGATGAGTCAAGGAGACTACAAGGGTTTGACATCTTCATATAGGATCATTGATGCTAAAATGTAATAATTTATATTTAACCCCTGCGTGGACACGATGTGGAATTTATGGGAAAAGAACTTAAAAACTATTTGTGTATGTTCTCTTTACTTGCTATATTTCCTTAAAATATTTAATTATATACTGATCTCATTCAGTCCTCGAATGATAATTCCAAGGTGATTGCAATATATTGGAGTTCTATCTTTCGTTTTGGAGTGAGGATGTTACAAAAGGCCAAGAAAAATACGCCTGACTACCACCACCACTTTTGCTTCTCTTCCAATGTACCCATCCACTGACGCTCCTTCGGATATGCATCTCTTGTGTCCCTACTTATGTACAATCAAAGTCCATTTTCCATATAAGGTGGAGGACATCCCTAAGGAAGATTTGGAAATGGAGATGTCAGCTTCACAACAAAGTGGTGGAGCAGCATGGACTATGGAGGAAGTTGGCTAGGCTCTCTCCAACATTAGCAAAGCTAGTCATCTTATTATTGCCACATATGAGAAGGAAAGAAACGAGAGTCGATGGATCTCCAAAAATTTGAACTAACAAATAGACAAGGCTGAGAAAGAGATAGCCGAGAGATAAGGTGATTTTTAGCTAGCTAAAAAGAATCATCAATATGATATCCAAGCTATTAAGGCCAAGGTCGAGTGCAAGATGAACAATTCAGGCGGCTCAGATATGCAATGACAATCTAGCCAGAGAGAAAGTTTAACTTAAAGCTAAGATAGATGCTCAAGCCCTAACACTTTCCACTATGCAGGCTAATATTTCAAGGTTGTAGCTTGACTTGGAGAAAGAGGAGAATGAGAAAGTTGAGGCACTTGAAATCAAATACACCTATCAAATTTGCAATTTGAAAGCAAGTTCAGAAAACGCTCCAAGACAAAGTTGAAGAGCTTGAAGCTCGCCTTGCCCAAGCAGAAAAAGAAAACGATGAACTAGAACAGATCATCAATAGGACTATCCTTTACTTTTATGAGAACGTTATTTACACGGACAACATAAGATTGCTTGATGAGACATATCCATAGACTTTAACGAAAAAATTTGATGAAATTCTTCATCGAAAGAAAGAAAGAAAGGATGAAGGAGAGGTCAATGAAGAGATGATCGAGGCCCTCCTCTTTAATAATTATGAATTGAAAGCCCTAGTTGACGGTTACGTATCGTGATCTGCTAAGTCTCTTTCTTCTTCACAGATGCCCACCATGGTTGTCGTTAAGTCTAGATCTAAGGACTTGGCAGAAGACAACACTTCTATCACTAAGCAATCCCAGATGGAGATATCCATTTCAATAGAGGCCATCTCCAAGTTCATTTTCACGTTTGTGCCACTACTGCCTACTGTTGTAGCTTCTATTTTTGAAGGGATAAAACCTCGAGAATCGTAGTATCATTCCACCCACGTCTGGTTGTTAAACTCCTGCACTATAGATCATTCATGATGAGGGGCATATCATAGCTGCTTCTTCTTAGCTCACACCACCATATGAAAGTATAACCTTAAACTCACCTGTGCTCCAGAAACTTCGGATGTCCTCCGAAGATGATCCTAATCTTTATTGTTCAACCTGTCACCTTACAGGTTAACCCGTGATCATGGCACTTATAGCGCTTTCTCAAACTTTGGGTCCTGCAGTCATAACTTCTATCACTACATCTTTCTTCATCCTATCTCCTTCCTAATCCCTACCATCTCCATTGTGTCTGGTCCTGATTCCAAATCTTAAAATATAAAAGCCCTAGAGGAGGAATTGTAAGATGTTAATATTTTCAGTGACGACGAGACAATGATTTAACCATCACCTAACTCGTTGGGTCCAAGCTTTCCATGGTAGCTAGAAAGTTTGTGGATGCCAAAATGCTGGCAAACATCAAGATAGATTCAGGCTTGGAAAACCCTCCTAAGACATTATCCATTGATGTGCCTGTTCCTCACATCACCATTGGGCCTCCTTTCACCCCTATTGTCGGTGTCCTTTAGATACCTCAGGAGGTTATTGTTAATCCCAATGATTCCCTACACTGGACCATGGAGGATGAGACTTTTCCCATTGAAGAAAGACAAATGAAAGAACCATCGGGCCAAATAGCTTACTAAGGAAGGGAAGAGAGGGAGGAGGAGTCAATCTTAGTTACCTTCATAAGACATATTTTCTATCCTTTTCCTTTTGGATTCCTTGTACATAGGTCGTTATTGTGCGAGTATGGCCCTCATAGTTTCGTAATTCAAAGATGAATATATAAAGTTGTTTTCCATTCAAGTTTGTCTCATTTATTTCATCGCACCTTTTATTTCCTTGCCTATGCAATTGCCTACATGCATATTTATAATTATTTATAATAAAATTACTTATATATCGTACGCTTCTATGTCTTTAATATATGCAATGTTCTATTCATTTTATTTCTATACACATAAACAAATTAATATGATTGCTTTGTTTTATTTCGTTGCTTGGTTTTATTTATTATCAATCAAACATTTCTTATTCAACTATAAATAAAACTGTCTTCCAATTCAACCAGAATTACATTGCTTTACTCTCTATTTGCACAAGTACAAATATAATACAGTGTTGAACTAAGAAAAATTCAATTTTACACCAATACCTTTCTCTGAGCATTGATGTCTATGATGCTTATCTCTAGGCATCAACCCTTGACCTCGCATATCTCTAGGCGTCGGTTAAAGATATGGTGTATAGGGATGAATCATCTGATCTGCCCTAAATCAGGTAATACTCAAAAGGACCGATCATGGTCAAAAGAGTTCATCTATACCTATCTTTGGGTATCTAGACATTCGATTTTCAAAACATAAAATGTCTACTCGTGCTACTGATCACGTAGAACAATGTAAGACTTAATGTTTATGGTTCCATTGCTTCAAAAGGATAACATTATTTTAATAAATACATGGAAAGTTTTGCCTTATTACATACGATCTGAATGAAATTAAACGCCTAAGTACAAAAGAAATCAATTGAAGTGGAGGCATAGTTGCTCGCTTTTCCATGCCTATGAGATTTATATCCCATCAACTATTGTTTTCTCGAAAGTACTGTCTCTAAGCTACAATGCTATCACAATAATCCTTTTAAATTTAGACTAAGTGTCCCTGTACTATGAAAGACTCATTTCGAAACAAGGCCACCTATCTTAGAAATTATAGTTTCAGACCTTGGCGTTGAACTTCCTTGACACTCTTTGCCGATGAGTTGCTACCCTTGGATTAGCTTCTCGCTTTTCCTCCACAAAGTCAAGGGACACTAATAATAGCTCCTTATTTACCTTGGGATCATAATACATCCATCAAAAAGAGGGGCTTCCTCTTTAATTGGGACCATGGAATCGGTTTCATAGGCCAACACAAATGAAGCCAGTTGCTGACTTTTGGGTTGTTGGATAAGCCTATGGTGTTGACGGTAACTCATCTACCTAATTTCCCTTAGCTTGCTTCAGTCACTTATTTATGCTGGATTTAATGATTTTATTCACCGCCTTTACATAACCATTCGACTGTGGATATGCTACCACTGAAAAGCTTTTCTCAATTTGATTTCAAACAAAGAACTTATAGAATTCTTCACTTTTGAATTGAGTTCCATTGTCAGTTATAATCTTCTCTAGCACTTTGAACCTACACAAAATGTTCATTGCAAAAAAATTATTCACCTTCCCAAAAGTAAGGATTGAGGGTCTTCACCTTGACCTATTTTGGGAAGTTGTCCACTAATATGATTACATATTTCATTCCTCCACGACATATCGGTAGCACTCTAATGAAGTTAATTTCCCAAATTGCAAATGGACATGGGCTAACCATCTTGTAATCTCGTTCAATGGGTGTGACTACCACCCTACACCTTCGACATCCAATATACCTAAAGAGTGCACTGCTATGGTGCTCGACCGATGTGGGATGGTTGTCAAGGGTAAAAAGTAGAGAAACAATCACAGAACCTACCGTATATCTCATAACGCATCAAATAAAATATAATAGTCATCATAAATATAAAACATGTGAGACAATAATAACTAGATAAACTAGAAAATATTAGAATGCATAGATTCATGAAGTTATACAAAATAGTAGTAGAGTTTATACAACTGGAAATAAACTTAAGATAATTGTCTCTAAATAAAATAACTAACACTGTCTAGGCTCCATAGTGTCGCATAGTGGAATAAGCAATAGTAAGCCACATACAAATTTGAGAAAGCACTATCTCCTATTTTTCCATATGCACAACACTGTGTATAACCAAAACCTGCTATCTAGTTTACGCATTTAAGAGTATGCAATATAATAAGAAGCAAATCATAAAAACTCGAATCAAACAACAATCCGGTGTGAGCGATGAACAATCTCAAAATACTATATTAGTCAATATAGTAAGAAACAAATGTATAAAATCATATCTGACCCGTCCTTTCATCCAAAGAGTTAGCATATAACAACAATAATATGCTACTCAACTATTATCATTTTAAAGTATACAGACATCCTGGTATACTATTGGGTGTCTAGGCATAGATATTCTAGATACCTACATCAAGTGACATCCCTAGAGCAACAAAAAATAACTATAGCAATCATGGTAAACATAGCATCCACCGAACAATCCTCTCTATCACTCGATGTGCCATGGAAATATGATAACTCGTATGACCATCTACTGCTAGGGATTAATGGAAAAATCCCAGTTTTTTGTGTACCCAAACACTAGCCCATAGTTGACACCAGATCCCTTCTACGATCCACTGTGTACGGATCTAATCAATGATTTAGGGTAACCATCAAAGTACCCAATGAGCGTCCTCACAATACCTCCGCTTACGAGTACATCAGAAAATACTCCGAGTATCAATGAACCCTTAATATGAGTATTTGAGCCCTTTATCGCTCCATCTATTTCTATTCACCATCATGGAACCTTTACTATTCCTTCTCTACGAAAGAACCCTCCAACGTTCTATCCATGAGTTACCTTCAACGAACCACCCTAGTGGATCACCATCACCATCATGACTCCATCAACATCGGGCCATCATCATCGGAACAATTTTATACATCCACATCGGTCGAAGGATCAGTAAATCAAAGTTTCGAAGCCATCACATCAAAGCGTCACTCCTTGCCTCGTCGTTTCATTGTCGATCTTTATCACGATTCCACTATTAAAATCAAACATCGAAAAATCGAAGGAACGCACATGCACGCACATCAAGATACCATACATATGCCCTAAAGTCACATTTCAACTTTGCCAATCATTGACATGATCAGTATCAACCATGTATGGTCAGTACTGACCATGATTAGCCAGCTACACATGCCCGAAGTTGGCTAAGATCCCAAACTTCCCACATTGGCATGCCTTCATAATGTCTCGAAGTTGCTCTACCCCTGACCCAAAGTTGCCAATTTGAAGACCCAAAGCCCCCGTAATCGGCACTGATAACACTCCATTCCCCCAAAATTTGCTGAGTCCAAATCCCTTTTTCCACCTTTCTTTGAGCCTGACCCGAAGCAATCTAACCAAAAACATTGCCCTCTTGACCCGAAGCATCACCAACCCTAACCTCATTTTTTCCTACCAACCTAATTTGATTCCTACCGATCTGATTAGATGATCAAATTTTGAGGCAACAAATTAACTCTAAAGAGCTTGAAATTTTTTAAGTAGATTTTCTATGGCCTCAAGCATGTCATATCCCAATTTCATCGTATTTCGAGCAATTTGATGTAATTTGCACAAAATGGCATATCATATTGTTCTCTAAAATAGGTAGCAAAAATACCAACAAAATTCATACTAAAATCAAGCATCATCCTATATCATCCAAACAACATATATAAATCATCCAAACACAATTTAATAGCATGAATCACCCTAGATCTATGTAACATCCCCTACTTGGAGGTCCAAAACAAACGGCTGCAGATGCTGTAGTCATCCATATTATTAATCCTCGGTGACCAAATATGGTAATGTTAGATACATTGATACACAGAAACACATGAATATGGAAAAAATTTAAAACATCAAACAAGTTCCATATTCCATTTCAAAACATTTCAAATTCATTACATAATCCCATACGAGAACCACGCTCAGAGAAAATATATTTATTACAACATACGCCAAGAGCAACATATGAAGATGCCCCATTGGATGATCAGAGTATATATAGGCAACTTAACAACTTTGCCTTTACAATAACAACAAAGCGAAATCAAAATAAAAAAGAACTCTAGATAGCCATCATGCCTCTTGCACGTCTTCGAAAGCTTATTCGTCGGAAGAGGTACCTGAAAACCTCAACTCTAAACTACTCAAAATCAATTGAGTACCCGAGAGTTTAAGAGAAAACATAAACTTCGAGTCAGACATAAAGCCTGGTATGAATAATAATCTACCATCTCAAACTATTTAGATATCTAGTGTTGTTTAGCGGAACAAGTTTTTCCCTCACTAGTATCCTAAAACCTTTATAAAACCATATACTATGCTCTTGCATCCATAATGATTAAAAAAATTCAAAACAATATGATGATATGCAAAACAAGTAAGTCAATTCTAAATTACCTGTCCTCATTCATTTTGACTATCCGTCTCAGTTATAGTTTCTAGGGTCACTATTAACCTATTAGTTCTCATGGGCTTACTAATAACCTATTTAATGTTTAAGGCTCCCAGTCCAGTTACAAAGTTTTCATGGGATAACTAAGAACCTATTGGCCCCTACCAATATCTTTACTGTTTGATGGGTTCTCCCCGAACCTATTGGTAACTCCAATATCTTTTCTCTTATCCTAGTTTTCATGGGTTGACTAGAAGCCTATTCACTTCTATCAATATCTTAATCCGGATATAGTTTTAATGGGCTAACTACAAACCTATTAGTCCCTACCAATATCAAATCATAGTTTTCATGGGCTAACTATGAACCTATCTTCCTGACATCTTCATTTATACATAGTTTTCATGGGCTTACTATGAACCTGTCTTCCTGACATCTTCATTTATACATAGTTTTCATGGGATTACTATGAACCTATTGGCTTCTGCCAATACCTTTTCCTATACACAGTTTTCATGGGTTTACTGTGAACCTATTGGCCCCTGCCCATACCTTTTCCTACACACAGTTTTCATGGGTTTACTATGAACCTATTGGCTCCTGCTAATATCTTTAATTAATATTTCAGCATCCTTAATTTATGTTCACTATTGGTTCAACCTAGCTGGTTATTCTGCCCTTCACCAAGGTACCATTATGAGTTTATTATAATGTGAATATATTCAAATACATATATGAAGAAGCGACATAATAACACCAACCCCTATGGTTTAATATCCTTGAAATCATTTTATATAAAACTTGGTTAATCCCTTTAACCCATTAATCAAGGAAAACTTCTTTAAAAACTCCATTTCAAACATTTTATTTATGCCATGGTTTATCTTTAAAATGAGATTGGGCTATTTGTTTTGAAAACTATGGCCTTCGAAACCCTACAACATTACTTTCAAAACCACTTGATAACCTCCTTCGAAAACTTAGAAAACTTCTTTTCAAAACATTGCATATAAACCTTTCGAAGCTCTTTTCATTATCTCTTTCGAAACCAAAATATACCTTATGAAAGTATCAAAACATTACTTAATAATCCTTAGAACATTGCTTCTAAACCAAAGAAAGTACCCCTTTTGAAACCATTGGGTTTTACTTTAAAAACATCTTTTGGGTCAAAGTGAATATATATGATAGTATATCTTTCGGAACCAAATGGCATCGGCACCACCCTTTCGAAAGCATAAATCATTTGAGTGAAACACTTGAAGGTTGGGTTCGAAACCTCTTTCGAAGCCATTGCCTTCAAAACCATTAACCCCATTTCGAAAGCTATAGGAAGTGGCTTAGTATATCTTTAAAACAAAAACTATCCTTTGAAAGCATTGATGACTTCAATACACTCGAAAGGTAAAAAGAACGACAGCAGGGTTTGTACTAGGTCGGAACCACCATTTTCAAAAGCATTGCTTTATAAACAAAGGAATCATTCGAAAGCTTATACATAAAGCAACCTTCTTCGAAAGCTATTTAGAAAACCCCTTTCGAAATTACATGTTTCGACTCCTTCGAAAGCTTTAATTAAATAAGGTAGGCGGTAACATTTAAAAGCAAAGCAAAGGTATCGACCCCATCGGAAGCTATGCTTTCCACACTATGCCTTCCGCTTTTCTCCAATTCACTTCGTACCAATATTATTGATACCATGTGTATTGGTTTCAGCCTAGGTTGGTTTCGACTGAGTAGAAGCGGAAGCATTGGAGTCGAAAGGTGCTTTTAATAGAGGCGGAACCCACTTTTTTGGTAAACGTGATTTAATACCAATTAAAGCAAACACTTTTTAACTAACCAACCTATGTGTAAGCATATGATTGGTTGCCTCAACTTTCAAATTCTTTACAAAATAACTGCCGCTTATTATCAGATTTAAATCAAGGTAAATTTAGCAATTAAGCCCTTCCATTAAACAAGAGCAAAATTGCACATAAAACCTCCTTCTAAAACAATTTATTTTCCCAAGTAAATCTCTCAGGAAAATCCCCAAAAATTACAAAAATTCACTATCATCATGTTATCAAACATATCAAAATTTCAGACCCAAATTCTTCCTGAAATAGTTGAAATTAAATTTAAACCCAATTTTATCATATTTTCCTTTGGAAATTCATAATAATCTTTCCATAGCTTGGAAAATTATCAAAATTGAAACCCAACTCCAAAATCATGCTTTACATAACATAAATTGTTTCCATGGCATTCAAACATCAATTTCAATCGGTTTTGCCCTAAAACCACATATATCCCCATTTAAACAATCTATTTTAAATCAAACAAATTATAATTCAAGAATATCATCATCCAGATCATCATAAAAGTGAATTTAATCTTAAATCCAAAAACATATGATCATAAAAAAAATAGAGATAGTATAAATTATTACTCACCTTGATTAGGATAAGAAGATTGGATTGAGATTAATTTCCCCTATGCTTGAATCCCTGGCTTTTGATTGAATTCCACTTTTCTTTCTTTGTTAATGGCCCTCTATTAGTTTGCGTTTTGATTATTTTTGTGAAATGAGATAAACGAACGTGAATGGCATAAGGAATGAAAATATATAAGAGTTATGGTAATAGGGTGCGGCTATTTCCCAATATGCCCTTGTGTAGTTTAATTAGCTTACAAACCACTCTTAAGCCCATTTATTTTATTAAGCACGACCTTCTTATTATTTATTCAATTCTCAATCTCCTTATCATTCTAATTATTATACTATTCTATTTAATTTATCTAATTAAATCTCTTGAATAATATTATCAAAAATTAAGGGTGTTACAGGCTCCTCTCCTTAAAGAATTTCGACCTCTAAATTCAGTAAGGACTAAATATTAAACATAGCAATCATCTGTAACCACTCCTAACAACCATACTAGCCTACCTGACTAGCAATTATCTATGTAAATCTGATATAGACATACCCTCAAAGCAGATCAGGATAAGTATCTCAAATCCTATCCTTTGTCTCCCAAGTACAGTCCTTCTCGTTGTCGCTCCACTGAACTTCCACCAACTAGATTGTCTTGTTCCTCAATCTTTTCTCATTTCTCACTACAACCCGACTGGTTGTTTACCAAAAGTCAAATTAGGCTCTACTACCAAATCTTCCAACCCTATCGAAGGAATAGTAGTCTCTGGATCATGCACATACTTGCGAAGTTGAGACACATCAAATACATTATGGACACCTGCCATACTGCTCGACAAATCTACTCTATATACGAGCATTCCAATCCTCTCTATAAATGGACCAACATATCTCGGTGCCAGTTTCCCCGACTTTCTGAACCGTACCACACCGTTCATCGGTGATACCTTAATGAAAACCCTATCTCCAATTGAGAATTCTAGGTATTTATGCCTCTTATCTACGTAACTCTTCTATCTGGATTGAGCTTCCTTCATCCTTTCTCGGATTAACTCAATCTTCTCTGACGCCTCCCTAACCAAATCTGGACCTAAGACTAATCTATCTCCAGTCTTCAACCAACCTGCTTATGATTTGCATGGCCTTCTATACAAAGCTGCAAAAGGTGCCATTCCTATACTAGTATGATAACTATTATTATAGGAAAACTCAACCAAATGTAGGCGATCCTCCCAAGATCCACCAAAGTCCAACACACAAGCTCTTAACAAATCCTCGAGTACCTTATTCACTCTCTCTGTCTTCCCATCCATCTGAGGGTGATATACAATACTCATCTTGAGCTCAGTGCCTAATATATCCTATAGAATCTTTCAGAATTTGCTAGTAAACAAAGCATCTCTGCCGCTAACTATGCTACTAGGAATCCCATGTAGTGTAACTATGTTCTTCATGAACAACTTGGTTAAAACAGGTGCTAACCTTGTTGACTTTATTGGAATGAAATGGGCACTCTTGGTCAATCTGTCCACTATGACCCATATACTTTCATTTCCTCTATTTGACCTTGGCAATGCGTCAATACAATCCATGGATATCTAATCCTATTTCCAAACTGGAATCTCTAGAGTTTGATGCAATCCACTCGGCTTTTGATGTTCGGCTTTCATTTTTTGACAGTTTGCACACTGGCTAACCCACAAGCCAACATCCCTCTTCATACCTTCCCAATAGAAGCTCCTCTTTTTATTTTGATACATCTTGGCCCCTCCAGGATGAATCGTAAACTTGGATCAATGATATTCTTCAAGAACTTCTTTCCTCAAGTCCTTGACATTTGAAATACATAATCGTCCCTTCTTTCTCAACCATCCCCTCTGGTCAAGACTAAAATCCTACAGATCATCGATCTCTGATCCTACCTCAAGCCTTCTAATCTTCTTGGGTAATAATGGATCCTCCTTCTGCTTAGAAGCAATTATCTCTATCAACACTGGTCGAACATCTAAACAGGACAAAATGGCAGTACTCTAACTAGAACTAGCAGTCGATCTTAATTGCACACTATAAGTAGTCAAAGTTTCTAAATCCTTCCACTCTGCCAACATAGCTAACACTACATTCTGATGTCTTCTGTTGAGAGCATCCGCTACTTTATTATCTTTCCCTGGTGTATACTCTATACCAAAATCATAAGCAACTAAAAACTCCAGCCACCTCTATGTCTCATATTCAACTCCTTCTGAGAGAATAACTACCTTAAAGACTTATGATCTATGTATAGGTTAAATCTCTCCCCTAAGGGATATGCCTCCAAATCTTCAATGCGAAGATCATCGCAACCAACACCAAATCATGAGTAGGATATCTCACTTCATGCGGTCTAAGCTGTCGTGAAGCGTAGGAAATCACTTTACCTTTCTACATCAACACAGCCCCCAATCCAGTTCCATATGCATCGGTATACACCACCAACCCTTGGTTTCTGTCTGGAACTACTAACACAGGTGCATTGGTCAACAAATGCTTTAACTTAAGGAATGCTTCCTCACATTTGTCGGACCAAACAAACTTCACCTCCTTCCTGGTTAGCTTAGTCAAAGGCGCTGCTATCCATGAGAAATCCTTGATGAATCTCTAGTAATAGCCAGCAAGTCCAAGAAAACTTCTAATCTCAGTCACGGTCTCTTCCAATTATTAACAACTTCGATCTTACCTGGATCGATTGACAAGTCCTTCTCTGAAACCACGTGACCAAGAAACTTAACCTCTTTCTTCCAAAAATGGAACTTGGAAAACTTCGCTTTTAGCCGATGCTGCCTCAACGTCTCAAGCACAATTCTAAGATGATCTTCATGCTCTCTTTCATCCTTAGAGTTAGCAAAATGTCATCTATAAACACCAACATGAATCTATCCAAATACTCTCGGAAGACTCGATCCATCATATCCACGAAGAAATTAGGTGCATTCGTTAACCAAAATGGCATTACTAACCACTCATACGAACCATACCTAGTCTGAAATGCTGTCAAAGGAATACCATCCTTTGCCACTCTTAACTGATGGAAACCTGTCGCCAAATCCAACTGGGAAAACACTCTGGCTCTACACAACTGATCAAAAAGATCATTAATCCTCAGCAAAGGATACTTATTCTTGATCGTCCTCTCGTTCAACTTATGATAGTCGATACACATCCTCAACGACTCTTCTTGTTTCTTTACGAATACCGCAGCCGCTCTCCAAGGTGAACTGCTTGATGTAATAAAATTCCTTCCTTCTAGATCCACTAGCTGCACTGTGATATCCCGGAATTTCGAGAAGTTTAAAATGTGATAATCTCTTAATTTAAATTATTTTAATTGATAATATTGTTATTTCAAATATAAATAACCAAATAATAATAATGTGATGTATTAATTATGATATAGATTGAATTATAATAAGGATAATTATTTAATTATGTTATTTTATAAATTTGATTTTAAAATAGATTTATCATTTCCAATATTTAATAGTATTGTTTAAATATATATATATATATTGTCTTGAGTAGTTTTATATCAATTTCAAAGTTAATAATATGTTTATTTAAAAATATAAATGTTGAGTTGACTTTTAAATTGGATTTTTAAAAGTAAAATTTGAATTTTTAATCTGGATTTAAATTTGAATCTTTAAAAGATAATTATTTTATTTTATTTGGGTATAAAATATATGAACAAGGCTTTTATTTAAAATAAGATTTGTTTACAATATTATCTTTAAAAGGAATTTTATTCATATAAATTTAGAAAATATTTATTTAATAGTGAATTGAATACAAGAGATATTTTTACACTTAAAAATGAATTAAATATATTGTATATGATTTTATTAGAATATAATTAGTTTTTATTTTATTTTCTTTTAAAGGTTTCATTTATTTATAATATAGGAAAGCATTTATTAAATAAGGTATGTATTTATTTAATTAGGAAAATTCATTTTAAAGGCTTTTAAATAATTTTAAAACAAATGAAAATAAAAAAATGACAAGTGTAAAATTTTTAAACATGTTAAATACATGTGTAAGGTAATTAAGCAATGGTAGAGACAAGTGTCAACCATTTGTTTTATTTTCTTTAAATTTGAATAAAATCTAAATTAACCTATATAAACTTTCACCTCCTCCCTTCTTTTTCTTTTCTTATCTTTTCATTTGCAAAGACAAAAACCAGCAATGTTCAAACCGAAATCATCTCCACAAACCAAAAAGTTGAAATTCATTTCCAAACTCAAGAAATCAAAACTGAAATGATCTTCTCAAACCAAAACTGAAATCATCTCAAACCAAAAATCAAAACAAATTTACAACCTGAAACCATTTATTCTTCAAACCTGTAACCCTTCTCAAATGCCTGAAACCATATATTCCTTCAAGCCTGTAAACAAAGTCTATAATCAACACTTATCAAAAGACCTGTAACCATGTTCTTGTTTCAAAATCAAGTCTGGCACCATTCCAAGGATGCATGCAAGCAAATCAAAGCAAAGTTTTCAAAGATTACAAATTACAGAGTCTTTGGTTTTCAAGTTTCAAAACAAGCTTTTCAGTTTTAAAAGAAATCAAAAGCAAGTGCAGTTCGAAAAGCTTCCAGTTATAATTTCTCTGTTCAACAGTAAAAAGGTGAGTAAACCTTTAAATTAAAAACTTAAAGTATCAAATATTATTGCATGTGAATCAATGCGTTGATAATTGCTTTGCATGTCTGAAATTATGTAAACCTTGTATATTTTTAAAAATATGCATATCTGTTAATTCTAGACATCTTATTATTAGTCCAATACTCTGCCTATAAACTGTGAACATAAAACCTCCTTTAGATTTGATGCAAATAATCTATGTTGGAAATAAATTTTGAATTGTATGTTTGAAATACATATGCATGTTGTTTTTAGATCTGAATATATGTATATATAAATGTTGAAACTATGTATGCATGTGTAAATTGTCTGAGTAAAACCTCTGTCCATAATTACAGAGTTTTGATGTTGATAAAATTCCAAAATCTCTTCTCCAATTTTCTGTTAGCTTAGTTTTCAAACAATTTAAGTTGTTTGAAATAGAAACTAGAATTTTAAAATAAAAAGAAAATCTCAATATGTTGGTACACATTATCTGGAAATCAAGGACACCAGTGAAAAATTCCAAACATGTTATATTCAAATATCAGTTTTCTTTGATTCGTTTTGATAATATGAATCACTGTCTCAAATCATGATTTTTAAAACAGAAATCATAATTTTTAAAATTCTATTAAGTGGGATATCGGGTTTTGTTCAGAAAATGAATTGTGGGTCTTTTCTGACAATCGATGGAGTTTGGTTGGTCGGGATTGCTACTGGAGGTGGCTGTGAGGTCGTTGATCATGGAAAAAATGGTGAGTAGCTTTAATCTTCACCGTGGCGGCAGCAGTTCGTCAGAGTAGGGTTAAAACCCAAAGAGTGTTCGAATCTGGAAAAGAGGGAATTATTGTATCTCGAGTTGATCGAGTGATGTTAGATTTTGAAGATAGTGGCTTGTAATGATAAGGAAGATGTAGCCGGGGTTGCCGCGAGTCCAGTAATCGGAGACAAGAGATTTGAGGCGATTTTCTGGTGAAGTTTCAAGTTCGTGTTCCTGCTGTGAAGCTCGATTTTGAATCTTGGCATATGATGGTGGTTTGATGATCGTGGTGGGTTACTTGAGCAACAGTGGGTATGTGGGAAGCTTTGGCGGTGGTCGGAAGCTCACCGTTGTCGGTGCAAGGTGCACGGTGGTACAATGTATCAGTTCGTTTAGTTTTTGGGTTCGTGGGTGTTTTTCTCGAAGTTGGTCTCGGGGAAGGAGGCTTTGGACTCGAGTAATTATATAGGGAGGTACGCGAGTGTTTTAGGTGAAAACTGTCCTAGTTTTAACAGTTTTAAAATTTACTCGAGAGGAACTTGGGGGAAAAAAGACTTGGGCTCGGGTTTGACTTCGAGTCGTTTGCAAGTGGAGTGAAACCAGGTTTTGACAGTTTAAAATTCTTAAAACCAATCTGTTTTAAGTTTGATCAAACTCTGTTTAAAAGTGAAGATGTATTTGTTTATTTCAAGTATATATGAGTCAAAAACCAAAGTAAAAGTTTTAACCAGTTTTTGAAATTTAAATAAGTTTTAAAAAACTTTAAACAATTAAGTTAAACCAATTATCTTGAAATTTCATTTCTTTGTAATGGATAAAATTAATTTGTATGATTTGTCTAACTTAATTGTATAAATTGAAACCTTAAGTTATTTTCAAACTTAATTTGAAAATAAGGTTAATTAATAAGGCAAGGTTTTATTTTAAATTTATTAAAAGTTTGATAATAAAGGAAATAAATAATGAGTGATTTATTAAATTAGTTATGGTTGAGGATGAGTAAATTAACAATTAGTTTTCAAGTGATTTAGTAACTTGTAATTAAGGATTGTTAATAAATAATTAAGGGTAAGTAATTAATTATTTATTTTAAAACTTAATTAATGACATTTAATTTAGTAAGTTAATTTCTAAGATCAAATGTTTTTAATGATAATGTTTTTATCTTAAGATTAATTAAGATTTTTAAATGAGTTGGAATTAATTAATTTAATTAAGGAATTAAGATTAATTAATTTATTTAATAAGGATTGATTAAATGATTAAGAGTTAATTAAAATAGTAATTAAGAAGTACTTAATAAAGTTTTATTAAGTAATAATTAAGTTTTCTTAATTAATAATTAAGAAATTATTTATCTATAATTAAAGTTAAATAAGAATTTATTTAACTGTTATTAAGGGTTAATTAATTATCATTTAAAGATTGATTAATAGGTAATTATGGATTAATTAATTTGTAATTAAGGTTAATTAATAAACAATGTTTTATTAATTAATGATTAAGAAGTAATTAATTAGTTAATTAAGTTTAATTAATTAATTATAAAAGTAATTAAGGATTGATTACTTTGTATTAAAAGATATTGATTAATAATTAAGGTTTATTAATTAATAATTAAAGAATAATTAATCAAGGATTAATTAATTTGTTTAAAGGGTAATTAAGGATGAGTTACTCAGTTATGATTTAAGAAATGAATGTGATTTATTTAAGTTAATTAATTTGTTAATTAATTAAGGATAGTCACTTGGTAATTGATTAAGTGTAGTTACTTAATAAGATTGGTTAAGTATAATTACTTAGTGTAAGTAATTAATAAATGAATTACTATATGTAATTGGTGAATTTAATCAAAAAGAATTTATAAAAGAAATTAAAGTAATTAAGAATAGTTAATTACTGTTAATGATTATTTAAGATTGATTAATGGAAGTAATTAATTAATGCATGATTAATTAATGTAATTAATTAAGGAATAATGTAATTAATTATAGTTAATTAATTAATTAATGTAATTAATTAAGGATCATTAATTATTGTAGTTAATGAGAGTAATTAAAGGTTAATTACTATAAATGATTAAGGATAATTAATTTGTTAAATTAATTAAAGGATAATTACTTTATGTAATTAATGGATAATTTAATCAAGAGTGATTAATGGTTAATTAATTAAATGGTTGTAATTAATTAATGGTTGATTAAGCAAGGTTAGGAATTAATTCTTAAGTAATTAATTTAATTTAAGTTGATTAAATTAATTAAAATAGAGATTAATAAATGGTTGCTTATGAATGATGGTTGAGTAGAATGTCTGATTTGGTTGATATCTATTGGATGATATACTATGATATATCTGTGATAAATGTGTGATATTTATCTATGTTAATGCTATGTGAATTCAAGTATTAAATTGAATTGAATTGTTTAAACCTTTAAACAACTTGGCCTTAAAAGATACGTTTTGGATTTCGATGAGACCGGGATCGGGTTTCCAGATTTGGATATCCGAATACCACATCGATCCAAATTACGATAGGTCGTGAATCTCAAGTGAAGATGAAGATTCAGAGTGCAAGGGTTATTGTCGTTAACTCTGAGGGTGATTCCAAAACGAGTGTAACGAGATAATGCCTTCGGTTTCGTTCGAACCCAGAACGAACTTGTATGGATTGAATGCTTTCAGCACATCGTCAGGTGGACGATGAGCATTCTAAGTGAAGTGTTCTGATTAAAGGTAATCGTGACCTCAAGCCTCATCAACCGGGAATGGCTAAAACAGGGGAGGTGCAGCAAGGCTTCGTGGGTAGCGCCCACTGAGAGTAAGGTCATCCCTGTCTAGATGTCCCTTTCTATTTTCGACTTAGTGGTGCGGTTGATGTACACAACCGTGGGGTGATTTTATTCGGAATTATCCAGTAAGGGATGGTTCCGGCTTTGTGTTGCAGGGGAGCGGGCGTACTCCTCGGTACGGTGATCTAGGCCACGTACTGTGACGGGCGGTACCCCAGTAGCCCTGCCATTGTATGGAAATCCAACTTCCAATAAGTGATAACGGTCTTGATTGTATACCTATGTATGCTGGAATTTAATAATGTAACAATTTCAGCTATTTCATATTTATTTGAAAACCCTAGACCTATTATAATATAACCAGATTTCCTATCAAGTTTTGGTTAGCGTAAGGTAAAAACTTTTCCATGTTTATGTGTGGGAAGTCTTACGTGATACCTTTTGATTTCAAAGGTTTTGAAGTTAAGTAAGTTAACCCGTTTACTCACACCAGACCCATGTCTGACCCAAGTGTTTATTTCTGTTTTATATAAACTCTTGGGTACTCAAATTTTTACGAGTAGCCAAGGGAGTCAGGTTTGCTTTGACGAGTTCTCTGGAGGAGCAATGGAGCAGGAGGCTTCAACGTTCATAGAGATATAGTAGTTCCGCTGTATTGATCTCTGAGTCATTGTTATCTGTGTTGTATCTTATATTGTAGAAACTAGACAGGTGTTTATAACTGTCTAGTATGTGTTGTATATGTTGTGTAACTCTGATAGTTGTTGTATATGATACTATGTAATAGTTTATGTTATTAATATAATTTATTCGTTCCGCTGTTTAGATTCTGTTGTTGTTTCTTTCTTTCTTCTCTTCTTTTCTCTTTCTATCCCTTTCTTTCTTATTAGCGATACGACTTTCTGGTCAATGAAAGTCGGGTCGTCACATGCACCTTCCATTCCTTCATCTCAATAGGTGTCATCCTACTAGGGGGTCTACTCACAGGTTCAGTTCTTGGCATAAGATCTATTTGAAATCAACAAATCGTTTCGGTGGTAGTCCCGTGACTGGCTCAAAGACATCTGCAAACTCTCTTGCTACTCGAACCTGACTTAACACTTCTCCCACTTCCATTGCACTTAACAAAGCACAACTACTCCGGTCATAATTCTCCATTGAGAATATAATTTGGTTATGACTATCAGGGTGTCTTAGTGATATCTCCCCATCCTGGCAAAATATCCTAGAATCATACTTACTCAACCAATCCATACGCAAAATGATTCCAAAATCTACGAAATCGAAAACATACAAACTGCATGCAAACTTATAACCTAACAAGTCAAGTTCTAAATGGTCATATCTCATCCCCAGAGTTGCATACCCTCCTATTGGATTTGCAACCCTTAAGGAAGTAATAAGGTATTTGGGTTCTAAGCATAAACTATCGACCAAACACTGGGATATAAATGAATGTGATGCACCGGTATCAAATAGTATCCTAAATGGTATACTTTGAACGAAAAACGTACCTTCCATCACAGTCTTTCCTTTTTCAGTTGCAGCTGGCCTAGCAGATGATGGTCCAACAGCAAAAACCTTTCCCTTGTCTGCCCTAGCCGGCTCTGGACATCAGTTCTTATAATGCCCAACTTGGTCACAGTTGAAGCACTTCACATTCTTCTTATCTGCATCATTCTTCCGCTTGCCTGAACGGCACTCATTTGCATAATAACCCTTCTTGTCACACTTGAAGCAAACTAAATCAGCCTTTGCCTTCTTGGCAGCCTCTCCCTTCTGGACTCCGTTCTTCTAAAGAACTTCCTCTTCTTTCCCTAAGAAACCTGGGTTTCAACTGGCTTCTTTCTAGCACAAACAACAAGCATTTCTTCATGGTGAATTTCCATCTCCACCACTACATTACTAGGATCATGGATATGTGTCAGGGTCTCCCTAGCAAGCTTAAGTCTCAATCCTTGAATGATCCTCTCATTTCTCCTGATGATGGTGTTTACAGTATTATATCCATAACGTGACAACTCATCAAACTTAGCAGCGTACTGAACAACTGACATCTCTCCCTGCTCCAGATCCAAAAACTTCCTCAGCAGCGCTGATTTAGCAACCTCAGACATAAACCTCTATTCAAATCTCCTTCGAAAATCACCAAGTTAATTCCTCCTCCAGAACTCCAATAGTAACACTGTTCCACCAATTAAGCGCTAACCCTTGCAACTGCCTAGAGGCCAACCTTCTCTTTTGCTCATCATCTACACCAAAATCAGCAAAGATGCGCTCACAATGCAATAGCCAATTCTCTACCTCTATGGCATTCTCCATCCCAATAAACGGTTTCCCACCAAGACTGGTGTAATCTCTGCTCAGCTTAGCATAATTATTCCCAAATGGATCCATAGGATTAGCTCCTCCAACATTACCAGCAACTCCAGCAGCAACTCCGGCTTGCATCATATTGAAGAAGAACCGATACATTGCCCCCATATCTATTGGTGGTTTTCCAGCACCCACATTAGCATTAGCATTTTTGTTAGCATTAGCTTATCGACCCCGGTTCGTCCCGGTATTAGGTCAAACATTTCCATTAGTTGTGGTGCTTCCTCCATTGAGATTTCCTCTTCTGTTTTCTGCTTCCATATCTTCTTTCTCATAAATCAACATACGAGCCTTAGTAAGATACAGAAGAACGGTCTAAGAGAGAAGGGAATAAGTACATATATATATATATATCAAATACAAGTAATTTACTAAAGCGTTAACCCAAGCCCCGATCTTATTTTCTGATTCATTGGATTATGTTTGAAAATCATTTAGGTTTAAATTTCTTTTAAGTTTCATAAACCTATGCTCCGATATCAACTTGTAACAACCCCTACTTGGAGGCCCAAAACAAATAGCTACGGATGCTGCAGTCATCCATAGTTATTAATCCTTGGCGACTAAATAAGGTAATGTTAGATACATTGATACACAAAAACACATGAATATGGAAAAAATTTAAAACATCAAACAAGTTCCACATTCCCTTTCTTTCTTATTGACGATGCGTCCTTCTGTGGAGAGAAGAGCGGGTCGTTTCATTTTGGTATCAGAGCAATTGGTTGAGCGAATACCTAAGCTCTGGAGTGGTGTCTATCTTGAGAGAGCGTATTTGTAATTTTTACTATATATATATATATATCTATTCTACCTATTTGTTGGATTATCTGTTCGGGTTTTCCAAATAAGTTATAAAGGTAGATAGGGTGGTGGTGTGTGAAACACGACTACCAATGGTTGGAATTTGAATGTTTGAAGTTGGAAATATATTTGTCGAGACTGTAGACCTAATACCGTCTCAAGTGAACTTTGATATGATGTAAGAATTTCATTGATCTCTGAAGGAAACCTGTTAAGGTTCGGAGTTTATCATTGAAGTATAAGTTTGATCGCGCTCGTGTGAGCGGATTTTTGAGAGTTTGGATCTGTTGGTTGAGCAGAAGTAAGTGATGGTATCTTGGGTAACTCAGGAGTAGTAGCTGCGTAATGAGATGCAGTAACTATGGATATCTCCGACGATGTTTCTGTTTGGAGCAAGTTTAAGGAAGTGTGTCTGCTTCGGTGTTGTGGCTGAGTTCAGCAGGATGTTTGTGTTTGGTCTGAGGTCCGGGTTCTCTAGAAGCTTTGGATAAGGAGTCTTTGTCATCCGTGTTAACGGTGTAGCTCGAGTGTTCTGTGTTCCTGCTGGAAGATCTTTTGGCTTAGCAGTTCGTAAAGTGGAGTTCAGAAGCTGCGGAGTAAATTCATTTTTCAAATGGATTGGTCAAGCACTAGACTGTTTTGACGGATTAAGAAAGAACAGTAATTTTTGGATATTGGACTGGATAGAATCGCAAAAGTGACTTGCGATAATTGAGTATTCTCCTGGGAAATCTTTGCTTGGGTTTGAGGCATCTCTAGAAGATGTAGGAGTTATAGAGTTGTCAGAAATTTTCTGGAGTGTTGATCTAGTTTGTGTTCGAGTTCATAGACGACATCTAGATCAGAGTTGAGCAGCGAAAGCTTGGTAGTAGTTGTTCTAGAGTGGAAGCAACCGGAAATTGCAGTGTTTGGATTAAAGGGTTCCTACAGGAAGTTTTTCAAGATCTGAGGCCAGATTGGCAGGTGCATCTGTTTTGTCTCTTCTGGATAGGAGAAGTATTTGGAATCTACCGATGATTTAGGAGTAGAGTTTTAGTTCTGGATTTCTGTAAATCTTGAGAGGATCCGTTATTGGATTGTTTTTGGTCCTGTTTGTTTTGAGAAGCGTCAGCGAAGATTGAGCTGATCAGGAAAGGTGAAGGCAGCCCAGAATCATCAGAAGAGTTCTGTGGATTAGAGATGGAGAATTTTGGAATTCGAAGTTGGAGACTTCGTTGTTATTTCTTCGGTGAATGGAGAAATTAAGATTGGATAAGACTAGGAAGATAGCTCTGAGTATATTGGATTTTTCTGAGTTTTGTGAGGATTTGTGTTTTGGTTTCGGTATTGAATTACCAGTTTGGATTTAATAGAGCGAGTAACCCAATATCTGTATCAGGAAACTCGGGATAATTTTAGGTAGTTTATCCGGATCTATGTTCGGATAGCTAGAGTTGTTTGATTAGATAAAATTGTTTGTTTGGATGAATGGTTGTTTGATTGATAGTGTATGGTTGATATGCTTGGATTTTTGAAAATAAAAATTTTGGATTATCTTTTGCTTTAAATTTCGAGGACGAAATTCTTTTAAGGGGGAAGGAATGTGATATCCCGGAATTTCGAGAAGTTTAAAATGTGATAATCTCTTAATTTAAATTATTTTAATTGATAATATTGTTATTTCAAATATAAATAACCAAATAATAATAATGTGATGTATTAATTATGATATAGATTGAATTATAATAAGGATAATTATTTAATTATGTTATTTTATAAATTTGATTTTAAAATAGATTTATCATTTCCAATATTTAATAGTATTGTTTAAATATATATATATATTGTCTTGAGTAGTTTTATATCAATTTCAAAGTTAATAATATGTTTATTTAAAAATATAAATGTTGAGTTGACTTTTAAATTGGATTTTTAAAAGTAAAATTTGAATTTTTAATCTGGATTTAAATTTGAATCTTTAAAAGATAATTATTTTATTTTATTTGGGTATAAAATATATGAACAAGGCTTTTATTTAAAATAAGATTTGTTTACAATATTTTCTTTAAAAGGAATTTTATTCATATAAATTTAGAAAATATTTATTTAATAGTGAATTGAATACAAGAGATATTTTTACACTTAAAAATGAATTAAATATATTGTATATGATTTTATTAGAATATAATTAGTTTTTATTTTATTTTCTTTTAAAGGTTTTGTAACAACCCAAGTTTTTGTGAATTTTAAATAAATAACATTTTACGTTCTAGTTGACAATTGATATTGAGCTTTAGATCGTATTTAAAATTCTTTAATAAAAATTGTTAATTGGGATTTTAAATCAAATTTAAAATTCTTTTTAGCATTGACAAAATTCTCTATTATATAAATTGATTAAGTGAAAATTTGGTTAAAGGTGGATGGGCTTTTGTACTGGATCCAATCCCTAGTTTTATTTGGATACAGTGGTAAATTAGATCAGTCCCCGTTTCAATTCATTTAAATTGGTAACCCTAAGCAAACAAAAACATGGCGGCTTCGATCTTGCTCGTCCCTCTTCGACAAACTAGGGCTTGCTCAAATCTCGTTCTACTGTGAGAAATCGGGAGGCTTTCGATCTTCGTCTCTCTGAAGCTTAGGGCTTCCGCCGATTTGCATTCGTTCGACTTCGGGATGCTTGGAGTTGGCGAATAAGGTGAGTGATTTTTCGTCACTCAAATCTAATTTGATCTGCTTGAAATTGCCATTTGTTTCGTTTGGTTGCCTTCAGCTTCGACCTGATTTTTCGATGTTGTTTTTGTTCGACGTTGATTAGTTCATACGGCATCGAGGTTCTTGTTGCCTTCGAATTTCACTGATTGTTATGATGATGAACTTGTTCGATTTTTTGTTTGTCTTGGCTTCAGCTTTGTGCATGTTTCAGTTGTCTTGAAAAAAAAAGAGGAATTTACTTGACTTGGTTAATACCGGCCTCGACACTTTTGGTTGATATTATTTAAATGGTTATGCCTTTGTACCCCTGTCACTTGTTGACTTCGGTCCTAGGTTGGCCACGATATCTTTGTGGGACATTGTTTTGATTTCTGCTTCGACTTTAGTACAGGTTTGTTTAAAATTATGAATTTCGTTGTCTGAGTAAGTGATGCTCTCGACATTGAAATTCCTGTAGTTGCTTGGCACATCTTTGTTGAACATGGTTGTTGTTATTCTATGTTGCACACTGTAATCTTGAGTTGCACAGTTCTTTGCAGTGCTTCATGTTGTATTCATCCTTCACTTGAGCATTGCATTTGTTCTTCATTGCTAGTGTGTTGTTGTTCAACCTGGTTTGGGGCTGTTGCACTGCACTTTGTATAGTTACCACTGTTTTAAGTATGTGGTCTTCATTACTCACGTATCTGCATTTCATATGTCTGCAACCTTGAATTTCCTGTTGCATTATGTTTTAGCTTTTGCACTTTGATGTTGTAGCTTGATAATCATGTTGTTTGCATCATGTCTCATTTCCATACTGAAGTTCACTGTTGCATTCATGAGCTTGACACTTGTTCACCCCATACTTTGGTCTGACCCTGTTGCATTGTGGTTTCATGTCTATAGTTGCATTCCATTTGTGTTTGCTGTCACATTGGGCTTGTAGTTGATTCATTTTTGTTCATGTAGCTCTCTGCATTTACTTCAAATGGGTTGTCATTTAGTTGTACTGAGCTCTGGCATTTGTATTTAGTCTGTCTGGATTCTTTTGTTGTCTGATGGTCTATATTGTTGCATACCTCTGGCTTGTTTATCTGGACCTTTGATGGTTCATTGGTGCACTAGTTACTACTCTGGTCTTTTGTCCATGTTGATACTGTGCACTGTTGACTTATGGGGTACTTCCACTTTGAACAGTTTGCAACTGTTTTCTAGTATTTTGTTGATTTGAATGTGTTCTTTGCATTCATACACTTGAGTCTTTAGCCTTTTGGTCTGCATCATTGCTTGAACTGTTGCTTTTGAATCTCAATGGTGCTGGCTTCCTTATGTCTCAGCCTTGAGTCTGGTTTTGCTTGAAGTTGTAGCTTGCATTCTTGTTGTTTCCAGTTGCACTTGATCATTGATTCCTTGGTTCACTTGTCATGTTGAGGCCGCACTTCCCTGTTTGTTTCTTGACCCGAAGTTTGGCCCTCATGTAGTTGTCTGTACTTATCTATTTCTTGGTGGTTGTGACCACTGCCTGTTTCAATCTACGTATGGTTTAGATCATAGTCTCGACCCTGTCCACTGTTGCATTAAGTTGTACCGGTGCCGCACTTCTGTACACTTTGCAGTCTTGCCCTTGTATTCATGTGGTGCTATCTCGAAGCCTGTACATTGCTATGTTGTGTTTATATCCATGTTTGAACCTGACTGGGTATTGAATTATATGGTCGAGGCTTAAATTTTATGTTTTGACCATCTCATTTGAATTTATGCTTGAGTTGAATCCGGCTTAAACTCTCGGATTTGACCTTTGCAGTTTCGACGTACGGTAGTGGCGAGGCAGTGCACGCGTGCGTGTACTGCAGCCATACCGAGATTTGATTTAATTTGATGCCATCTGTTTCTGTGTCATTAAGCGTATTTTGAAATGGTTCATTTTAAATTAAGTTGGATTTGTTGGCTTTTGGATTCATTGATCTTCTGAGTTTTTGATAGACTGTATTGGCGAGGCAGTACACGTTAGCGTGTACTGCAGCCAATCAGCACTGTTGTTTTTAAATTGACATTTCAATTGTTTAAATTGTTCTGGATTGCTGATTTGTTGATTTACACTGCTTAATGTTATATCTGCCGTTATCCAATTCTCGTATCGAGAGTTGGATATACGAGATTTTTGTGACTGTCGTCTATTTAAATTATTATTGCATATATGCACTAATAAACTGGTTTGAATTAGACTGACCTGGGTATTATTTTCTTTTGAATGTAATACTCGGGTCAGACCCGAGTTATTTCAGGTCGTAGATTTTCTACTTTGAGTTGCTGTTCAGGATTTGAAGACTTTTCACACCTTCTGAAGTTATCAGTGTCATTTTGTAGTAGTCGGGTCATTGTATAGAACGATATGTATTCATGTATATTAGTCGATGATGTACTTGTATATATAACTTCTAGAGTCGACAGTTGTAGTTGTATCATATGTAACGTGTCAACTATGTATTAACTGACATCACTTATATATATATATGAGACTTTTGTTTTTATCTGTGTTCCGCATTTATATTATCTGTGTTATTGTTATATCTAATGTCCTAAACTATTATGAACCGTCGTAGTTCGTTTTATACTAGTATTGGGTGTGTCGATGGGAGTAAATAAATAATAGAAGAAAATAAAAAGTATGTACCACTCCTATCGAGATAACCAATATTAGTGTAAGGTCAATTACGGATGGTCGCTCCTATCCAGCCTTATTCTTCGTAATAATAGACAGTATTTCCTTTAATACTCTTTGTTATTATGAGCATAGAGGTGGGGCGTCACAGTTGGTATCAGAGCTTGGGGTTTATGGACATAATATAAAACGTAACTTGGATGGAACATATGTTACAACTATTGGTCGATGTTTTATTTGTACTTTGAGTCAAAACTAAAGTTTTGAAATTTGGATGAAATTTTTAAATAACTTTATTTAAAAATAAAAGTGAAACTGTGTTTTGTTGATTTGATTGAATTGTGTTCTGTTTATCAGAGTGCGCAGCGGAAACTGTCTTCGCTGAGTACAACTGGTAATCTTTTTGATTTAAGAATCAAAATACGAAATTGATATGAATTTCATTTGTTGTTTACATACCTGTAATCATTTTGTTTCTTTGAGAATTTCGAATCCGAATTGAGGATTCGAAGAAATTGCAGATATGTGATTTTGTTGAAATTTCCGCTGGCTTTCTTTTGTACTAATCATCTAGTGATTAGATTTTTGCTGTTTTGAATTATCTTCATTGAAGATACATTTGAATGATTTCTCTGTTCATTTTGTAGTACGTGCAAAAAATTTGAATTGCACGTTATTGCATTTATTTTACGTTGAACCGATGCTTGGTTATGATACGTATTTTGTTGCCGTTATTTTTATAATGGACTTTTTACACCAATGCTGAATTTTTGAGGCACGGTGTTTTGTTGGCAATTTTAATGAATGAAAATTCACTGATGTCACATTTTGATGTGAATTCTTTTGATGAGATATTTGGTGTTTTAAAATTTCTGTCGCTTTGACTTCAGTAACAACAAAATTTTTAACAGTGGATTTTCAAGCGGTTATTCCGCAATACTGATGTGTAACCGTTTTTACGGTATTTTGAGAAGTACAATTTCCTTATCGAAATTGTTACTGATTTGCTGTTTTAATCACGTGATTGGAAAATCGTTTTAAAAATGAAAATTGTTTTATAAATTTTAACGATTTGTGTTTTCAAAAGAATGAGAAAGCGACTTAAACGATTCAGCAAAATCGAGGATTATGACCCCTTTCTTTTACTGTTTCGCTTAACTCCGGACTTGTCCAGTTGAGAATGCGAATTGTTATTTTTACAAAATAAATAAAATTGTTTTCAAAAATTTTACAGTTTGCGATTTCAAAAGAATGAGGAAGCGATTTAAACGTTTCAGCAAAATCGAGGACTATGACCCCTTTCTTTTACTGATTCGCTTAATTTCGGACTTGTCCGTTTGAGAATGTGAAATGTATTTTTACAAAATACACAATTTTGCACTTTCAAGGAAACGATGAAGTGATTTAAACGATTTAGCAAAAGTGCGGAGTATGGAACCACACTTTTACTATTTCGGTTAATTCCGGACTCGTTAATTGAATATCTGTTGTTTTGATGATTCTACACTTTCAAGGAAACGATGAAGAGAATTAAACAATTTAGTAAAACTCGTGGTTATGGGACATGTGCGTTTACTATTTTGGTTAATTCCGGACTCGTAAATTGAAATATTTGATGTTTTCGTGTGCTTTCGAGCCACTATGATGGACCTTCGGGTCATATGATGGACCTTCGGGTCAAATACCAGTACTAGACCTTCGGGTCACTTTGCGGACCTTCGGGTCAATCTGATGGGCGCCAAAATTATGTTGAGTACTTGGTAGGCTTCGGCCATATGTTGTTGCACGTGCGGCGAATTAAAAACTCGCCATCTGATGGGATCGATCCAAGCTTTTATGTTGATTTTCTAGTCTTCTTAATTGATTTCTAGATATTTGTTGTTTCCAATTATCTGCAGGTAATTGGATATTTGTTGATATGAGTTCTGGTTATCGTTTTGATAATCAGATATTTATTGTTTCTAATTATCGCTTGTGATAATTGGATATTTGTTGATATGAGTTCTGGTTATCGTTTTGATAATCAGATATTTGTTGTTTCTAATTATCGCTTGTGATAATTGGATATTTGTTGATATGAGTTCTGGTTATCGTTTTGATAATCAGATATTTGTTGTTTCTAATTATCGCTTGTGATAATTAGATATTTGTTGATATGAGTTCTGATTATCGTTTTTGATAATCAGATATTTGTTGATTTGAGATTTAATTATCGCTTTTGATAATTAAATATTTGTTGCTTTGAGATTTAATTATCGCTTTTGATAATTAAATATTTGTTGATTTGAGATTTAATTATCGCTTTAGATAATTAAATATTTATTGCTTTGAGATTTAATTATCGCTTTAGATAATTAAATATCTGCTGATTTCGAATTTAATTATCGCTTCAGATAATTAAATATTTGTTGATTTGAGATTTAATTATCGCTTTTGATAATTAAATATTTGTTGATTTGAGATTTAATTATCGCTTTTGATAATTAAATATTTGTTGATTTGAGATTTAATTATCGCTTTAGATAATTAAATAATTGTTGCTTTGAGATTTAATTATCGCTTTAGATAATTAAATATCTGCTGATTTCGAATTTAATTATCGCTTCAGATAATTAAATATTTGTTGATTTGAGATTTAATTATCGCTTTTGATAATTAAATATTTGTTGCTTTGAGATTTAATTATCGCTTTTGATAATTAAACATTTGTTGATTTGAGATTTAATTATCGCTTTAGATAATTAAATATTTGTTGCTTTGAGATTTAATTATCGCTTTAGATAATTAAATATTTACTGATTTCGAATTTAATTATCGCTTTAGATAATTAAATATTCGTTGAATTAGAAATTTGATTATCGTTTGTGATAATCGGATATTTGTTGATTCGAGAAATTTGATTATCGTTTGTGATAATCGGATATTTGTTGATTTGAGAAATTTGATTATCGTTTTTGATAATTGAATATTTGTTTTCTGACTATCGTATGAGATAATCAGATATTTGTTTTGTCTTCTGATTATCGTTTGAGACAAGTAAATATTTGCGATTTGAAAATTCAATTATCGTTTTGATGATTGAATATTTGCGACTTTTGAGATTTGAGCTTCGTCTTTTTCTCTGGCGATTCAAGTGAGTAATTTTGATTACTCACATTCAATTCGTGCTCTGTATGGGATTTCTGCTCTGTTTTTCCTTCTCTTTTAGTTGCTGGAACTCGATTGATTCTTGCTTTAGACAGTCGTCTGATTTTGATTCCTTGATCCCCATGATATTGATTCTTTTGATTTGAACCAGTCGAACCTTTTGATTTCATACCTAACACTTCCCTGCTGACATTTGCTTTGCGTATGCATTCGACGTTGCCATGCTCTTTTGGTTGTTACCTTTTGTCCATTTATTCTTTATGATTGCGAGGACGCAATTTCTTTAAGGAGGGGAGTCTGTAACAACCCAAGTTTTTGTGAATTTTAAATAAATAACATTTTACGTTCTAGTTGACAATTGATATTGAGCTTTAGATCGTATTTAAAATTCTTTAATAAAAATTGTTAATTGGGATTTTAAATCAAATTTAAAATTCTTTTTAGCATTGACAAAATTCTCTATTATATAAATTGATTAAGTGAAAATTTGGTTAAAGGTGGATGGGCTTTTGTACTGGATCCAATCCCTAGTTTTATTTGGATACAGTGGTAAATTAGATCAGTCCCCGTTTCAATTCATTTCAATTGGTAACCCTAAGCAAACAAAAACATGGCGGCTTCGATCTTGCTCGTCCCTCTTCGACAAACTAGGGCTTGCTCAAATCTCGTTCTACTGTGAGAAATCGGGAGGCTTTCGATCTTCATCTCTCAGAAGCTTAGGGCTTCCGCCGATTTGCATTCGTTCGACTTCGGGATGCTTGGAGTTGGCGAATAAGGTGAGTGATTTTTCGTCACTCACATCTAATTTGATCTGCTTGAAATTGCCGTTTGTTTCGTTTGGTTGCCTTCAGCTTCGACCTAATTTTTCGATGTTGTTTTTGTTCGACGTTGATTAGTTCATACGGCATCGAGGTTCTTGTTGCCTTCGAATTTCACTGATTGTTATGATGATGAACTTGTTCGATTTTTTGTTTGTCTTGGCTTCAGCTTTGTGCATGTTTCAGTTGTCTTGAAAAAAAGAGAGGAATTTACTTGACTTGGTTAATACCGGCCTCGACACTTTTGGTTGATATTATTTAAATGGTTATGCCTTTGTACCCCTGTCACTTGTTGACTTCGGTCCTAGGTTGGCCACGATATCTTTGTGGGACATTGTTTTGATTTCTGCTTCGACTTTAGTATAGGTTTGTTTAAAATTATGATTTTCGTTGTCTGAGTAAGTGATGCTCTCGACATTGAAATTCCTGTAGTTGCTTGGCACATCTTTGTTGAACATGGTTGTTGTTATTCTATGTTGCACACTGTAATCTTGAGTTGCACAGTTCTTTGCAGTGCTTCATGTTGTATTCATCCTTCACTTGAGCATTGCATTTGTTCTTCATTGCTAGTGTGTTGTTGTTCAACTTGGTTTGGGGCTGTTGCACTGCACTTTGTATAGTTACCACTGTTTTAAGTATGTGGTCTTCATTACTCACGTATCTGCATTTCATATGCCTGCAACCTTGAATTTCCTGTTGCATTATGTTTTAGCTTTTGCACTTTGATGTTGTAGCTTGATAATCATGTTGTTTGCATCATGTCTCATTTCCATACTGAAGTTCACTGTTGCATTCATGAGCTTGACACTTGTTCACCCCATACTTTGGTCTGACCCTGTTGCATTGTGGTTTCATGTCTATAGTTGCATTCCATTTGTGTTTGCTGTCACATTGGGCTTGTAGTTGATTCATCTTTGTTCATGTAGCTCTCTGCATTTACTTCAAATGGGTTGTCATTTAGTTGTACTGAGCTCTGGCATTTGTATTTAGTCTGTCTGGATTCTTTTGTTGTCTGATGGTCTATATTGTTGCATACCTCTGGCTTGTTTATCTGGACCTTTGATGGTTCATTGGTGCACTAGTTACTACTCTGGTCTTTTGTCCATGTTGATACTATGCACTGTTGACTTATGGGGTACTTCCACTTTGAACAGTTTGCAACTGTTTTCTAGTATTTTGTTGATTTGAATGTGTTCTTTGCATTCATACACTTGAGTCTTTAGCCTTTTGGTCTGCATCATTGCTTGAACTGTTGCTTTTGAATCTCAATGGTGCTGGCTTCCTTATGTCTCAGCCTTGAGTCTGGTTTTGCTTGAAGTTGTAGCTTGCATTCTTGTTGTTTCCAGTTGCACTTGATCATTGATTCCTTGGTTCACTTGTCATGTTGAGGCCGCACTTCCCTGTTTGTTTCTTGACCCGAAGTTTGGCCCTCATGTAGTTGTCTGTACTTATCTATTTCTTGGTGGTTGTGACCACTGCCTGTTTCAATCTACGTATGGTTTAGATCATAGTCTCGACCCTGTCCACTGTTGCATTATGTTGTACCGGTGCCGCACTTCTGTACACTTTGCAGTCTTGCCCTTGTATTCATGTGGTGCTATCTCGAAGCCTGTACATTGCTATGTTGTGTTTATATCCATGTTTGAACCTGACTGGGTATTGAATTATATGGTCGAGGCTTAAATTTTATGTTTTGACCATCTCATTTGAATTTATGCTTGAGTTGAATCCGACTTAAACTCTCGGATTTGACCTTTGCAGTTTCGACGTACGGTAGTGGCGAGGCAGTGCATGCGTGCGTGTACTGCAGCCATACCGAGATTTGATTTAATTTGATGCCATCTGTTTCTGTGTCATTAAGCGTATTTTGAAATGGTTCATTTTAAATTAAGTTGGATTTGTTGGCTTTTGGATTCATTGATCTTCTGAGTATTTGATAGACTGTATTGGCGAGGCAGTACACGTTAGCGTGTACTGCAGCCAATCAGCACTGTTGTTTTTAAATTGACATTTCAATTGTTTAAATTGTTCTGGATTGCTGATTTGTTGATTTACACTGCTTAGTGTTATATCTGCCGTTATCCAATTCTCGTATCGAGAGTTGGATATACGAGATTTTTGTGACTGTCGTCTATTTAAATTATTATTGCATATATGCACTAATAAACTGGTTTGAATTAGACTGACCTGGGTATTATTTTCTTTTGAATGTAATACTCGGGTCAGACCCGAGTTATTTCAGGTCGTAGATTTTCTACTTTGAGTTGCTGTTCAGGATTTGAAGACTTTTCACACCTTCTGAAGTTATCAGTGTCATTTTGTAGTAGTCGGGTCATTGTATAGAACGATATGTATTCATGTATATTAGTCGATGATGTACTTGTATATATAACTTCTAGAGTCGACAGTTGTAGTTGTATCATATGTATCGTGTCAACTATGTATTAACTGACATCACTTATATATATATATGAGACTTTTGTTTTTATCTGTGTTCCGCATTTATATTATCTGTGTTATTGTTATATCTAATGTCCTAAACTATTATGAACCGTCGTAGTTCGTTTTATACTAGTATTGGGTGTGTCGATGGGAGTAAATAAATAATAGAAGAAAATAAAAAGTATGTACCACTCCTATCGAGATAACCAATATTAGTGTAAGGTCAATTACGGATGGTCGCTCCTATCCAGCCTTATTCTTCGTAATAATAGACAGTATTTCCTTTAATACTCTTTGTTATTATGAGCATAGAGGTGGGGCGTCACAGGTTTCATTTATTTATAATATTGGAAAGCATTTATTAAATAAGGTATGTATTTATTTAATTAGGAAAATTCATTTTAAAGGCTTTTAAATAATTTTAAAACAAATGAAAATAAAAAAATGACAAGTGTAAAATTTTTAAACATGTTAAATACATGTGTAAGGTAATTAAGCAATGGTAGAGACAAGTGTCAACCATTTGTTTTATTTTCTTTAAATTTGAATAAAATCTAAATTAACCTATATAAACTTTCACCTCCTCCCTTCTTTTTCTTTTCTTATCTTTTCATTTGCAAAGACAAAAACCAGCAATGTTCAAACCGAAATCATCTCCACAAACCAAAAAGTTGAAATTCATTTCCAAACTCAAGAAATCAAAACTGAAATGATCTTCTCAAACCAAAACTGAAATCATCTCAAACCAAAAATCAAAACAAATTTACAACCTGAAACCATTTATTCTTCAAACCTGTAACCCTTCTCAAATGCCTGAAACCATATATTCCTTCAAGCCTGTAAACAAAGTCTATAATCAACACTTATCAAAAGACCTGTAACCATGTTCTTGTTTCAAAATCAAGTCTGGCACCATTCCAAGGATGCATGCAAGCAAATCAAAGCAAAGTTTTCAAAGATTACAAATTACAGAGTCTTTGGTTTTCAAGTTTCAAAACAAGCTTTTCAGTTTTAAAAGAAATCAAAAGCAAGTGCAGTTCGAAAAGCTTCCAGTTATAATTTCTCTGTTCAACAGTAAAAAGGTGAGTAAACCTTTAAATTAAAAACTTAAAGTATCAAATATTATTGCATGTGAATCAATGCGTTGATAATTGCTTTGCATGTCTGAAATTATGTAAACCTTGTATATTTTTAAAAATATGCATATCTGTTAATTCTAGACATCTTATTATTAGTCCAATACTCTGCCTATAAACTGTGAACATAAAACCTCCTTTAGATTTGATGCAAATAATCTATGTTGGAAATAAATTTTGAATTGTATGTTTGAAATACATATGCATGTTGTTTTTAGATCTGAATATATGTATATATAAATGTTGAAACTATGTATGCATGTGTAAATTGTCTGAGTAAAACCTCTGTCCATAATTACAGAGTTTTGATGTTGATAAAATTCCAAAAATCTCTTCTCCAATTTTCTGTTAGCTTAGTTTTCAAACAATTTAAGTTGTTTGAAATAGAAACTAGAATTTTAAAATAAAAAGAAAATCTCAATATGTTGGTACACATTATCTGGAAATCAAGGACACCAGTGAAAAATTCCAAACATGTTATATTCAAATATCAGTTTTCTTTGATTCGTTTTGATAATATGAATCACTGTCTCAAATCATGATTTTTAAAACAGAAATCATAATTTTTAAAATTCTATTAAGTGGGATATCGGGTTTTGTTCAGAAAATGAATTGTGGGTCTTTTCTGACAATCGATGGAGTTTGGTTGGTCGGGATTGCTACTGGAGGTGGCTGTGAGGTCGTTGATCATGGAAAAATGGTGAGTAGCTTTAATCTTCACCGTGGCGGCAGCAGTTCGTCAGAGTAGGGTTAAAACCCAAAGAGTGTTCGAATCTGGAAAAGAGGGAATTATTGTATCTCGAGTTGATCGAGTGATGTTAGATTTTGAAGATAGTGGCTTGTAATGATAAGGAAGATGTAGCCGGGGTTTCCGCGAGTCCAGTAATCGGAGACAAGAGATTTGAGGCGATTTTCTGGTGAAGTTTCAAGTTCGTGTTCCTGCTGTGAAGCTCGATTTTGAATCTTGGCATATGATGGTGGTTTGATGATCGTGGTGGGTTACTTGAGCAACAGTGGGTATGTGGGAAGCTTTGGCGGTGGTCGGAAGCTCACCGTTGTCGATGCAAGGTGCACGGTGGTACAATGTATCAGTTCGTTTAGTTTTTGGGTTCGTGGGTGTTTTTCTCGAAGTTGGTCTCGGGGAAGGAGGCTTTGGACTCGAGTAATTATATAGGGAGGTACACGAGTGTTTTAGGTGAAAACTGTCCTAGTTTTAACAGTTTTAAAATTTACTCGAGAGGAACTTGGGGGAAAAAAGACTTGGGCTCGGGTTTGACTTCGAGTCGTTTGCAAGTGGAGTGAAACCAGGTTTTGACAGTTTAAAATTCTTAAAACCAATCTGTTTTAAGTTTGATCAAACTCTGTTTAAAAGTGAAGATGTATTTGTTTATTTCAAGTATATATGAGTCAAAAACCAAAGTAAAAGTTTTAACCAGTTTTTGAAATTTAAATAAGTTTTAAAAAAAACTTTAAACAATTAAGTTAAACCAATTATCTTGAAATTTCATTTCTTTGTAATGGATAAAATTAATTTGTATGATTTGTCTAACTTAATTGTATAAATTGAAACCTTAAGTTATTTTCAAACTTAATTTGAAAATAAGGTTAATTAATAAGGAAAGGTTTTATTTTAAATTTATTAAAAGTTTGATAATAAAGGAAATAAATAATGAGTGATTTATTAAATTAGTTATGGTTGAGGATGAGTAAATTAACAATTAGTTTTCAAGTGATTTAGTAACTTGTAATTAAGGATTGTTAATAAATAATTAAGGGTAAGTAATTAATTATTTATTTTAAAACTTAATTAATGACATTTAATTTAGTAAGTTAATTTCTAAGATCAAATGTTTTTAATGATAATGTTTTTATCTTAAGATTAATTAAGATTTTTAAATGAGTTGGAATTAATTAATTTAATTAAGGAATTAAGATTAATTAATTTATTTAATAAGGATTGATTAAATGATTAAGAGTTAATTAAAATAGTAATTAAGAAGTACTTAATAAAGTTTTATTAAGTAATAATTAAGTTTTCTTAATTAATAATTAAGAAATTATTTATCTATAATTAAAGTTAAATAAGAATTTATTTAACTGTTATTAAGGGTTAATTAATTATCATTTAAAGATTGATTAATAGGTAATTATGGATTAATTAATTTGTAATTAAGGTTAATTAATAAACAATGTTTTATTAATTAATGATTAAGAAGTAATTAATTAGTTAATTAAGTTTAATTAATTAATTATAAAAGTAATTAAGGATTGATTACTTTGTATTAAAAGATATTGATTAATAATTAAGGTTTATTAATTAATAATTAAAGAATAATTAATCAAGGATTAATTAATTTGTTTAAAGGGTAATTAAGGATGAGTTACTCAGTTATGATTTAAGAAATGAATGTGATTTATTTAAGTTAATTAATTTGTTAATTAATTAAGGATAGTCACTTGGTAATTGATTAAGTGTAGTTACTTAATAAGATTGGTTAAGTATAATTACTTAGTGTAAGTAATTAATAAATGAATTACTATATGTAATTGGTGAATTTAATCAAAAAGAATTTATAAAAGAAATTAAAGTAATTAAGAATAGTTAATTACTGTTAATGATTATTTAAGATTGATTAATGGAAGTAATTAATTAATGCATGATTAATTAATGTAATTAATTAAGGAATAATGTAATTAATTATAGTTAATTAATTAATTAATGTAATTAATTAAGGATCATTAATTATTGTAGTTAATGAGAGTAATTAAAGGTTAATTACTATAAATGATTAAGGATAATTAATTTGTTAAATTAATTAAAGGATAATTACTTTATGTAATTAATGGATAATTTAATCAAGAGTGATTAATGGTTAATTAATTAAATGGTTGTAATTAATTAATGGTTGATTAAGCAAGGTTAGGAATTAATTCTTAAGTAATTAATTTAATTTAAGTTGATTAAATTAATTAAAATAGAGATTAATAAATGGTTGCTTATGAATGATGGTTGAGTAGAATGTCTGATTTGGTTGATATCTATTGGATGATATACTATGATATATCTGTGATAAATGTGTGATATTTATCTATGTTAATGCTATGTGAATTCAAGTATTAAATTGAATTGAATTGTTTAAACCTTTAAACAACTTGGCCTTAAAAGATACGTTTTGGATTTCGATGAGACCGGGATCGGGTTTCCAGATTTGGATATCCGAATACCACATCGATCCAAATTACGATAGGTCGTGAATCTCAAGTGAAGATGAAGATTCAGAGTGCAAGGGTTATTGTCGTTAACTCTGAGGGTGATTCCAAAACGAGTGTAACGAGATAATGCCTTCGGTTTCGTTCGAACCCAGAACGAACTTGTATGGATTGAATGCTTTCAGCACATCGTCAGGTGGACGATGAGCATTCTAAGTGAAGTGTTCTGATTAAAGGTAATCGTGACCTCAAGCCTCATCAACCGGGAATGGCTAAAACAGGGGAGGTGCAGCAAGGCTTCGTGGGTAGCGCCCACTGAGAGTAAGGTCATCCCTGTCTAGATGTCCCTTTCTATTTTCGACTTAGTGGTGCGGTTGATGTACACAACCGTGGGGTGATTTTATTCGGAATTATCCAGTAAGGGATGGTTCCGGCTTTGTGTTGCAGGGGAGCGGGCGTACTCCTCGGTACGGTGATCTAGGCCACGTACTGTGACGGGCGGTACCCCAGTAGCCCTGCCATTGTATGGAAATCCAACTTCCAATAAGTGATAACGGTCTTGATTGTATACCTATGTATGCTGGAATTTAATAATGTAACAATTTCAGCTATTTCATATTTATTTGAAAACCCTAGACCTATTATAATATAACCAGATTTCCTATCAAGTTTTGGTTAGCGTAAGGTAAAAACTTTTCCATGTTTATGTGTGGGAAGTCTTACGTGATACCTTTTGATTTCAAAGGTTTTGAAGTTAAGTAAGTTAACCCGTTTACTCACACCAGACCCATGTCTGACCCAAGTGTTTATTTCTGTTTTATATAAACTCTTGGGTACTCAAATTTTTACGAGTAGCCAAGGGAGTCAGGTTTGCTTTGACGAGTTCTCTGGAGGAGCAATGGAGCAGGAGGCTTCAACGTTCATAGAGATATAGTAGTTCCGCTGTATTGATCTCTGAGTCATTGTTATCTGTGTTGTATCTTATATTGTAGAAACTAGACAGGTGTTTATAACTGTCTAGTATGTGTTGTATATGTTGTGTAACTCTGATAGTTGTTGTATATGATACTATGTAATAGTTTATGTTATTAATATAATTTATTCGTTCCGCTGTTTAGATTCTGTTGTTGTTTCTTTCTTTCTTCTCTTCTTTTCTCTTTCTATCCCTTTCTTTCTTATTAGCGATACGACTTTCTGGTCAATGAAAGTCGGGTCGTCACATGCACCTTCCATTCCTTCATCTCAATAGGTGTCATCCTACTAGGGGGTCTACTCACAGGTTCAGTTCTTGGCATAAGATCTATTTGAAATCAACAAATCGTTTCGGTGGTAGTCCCGTGACTGGCTCAAAGACATCTGCAAACTCTCTTGCTACTCGAACCTGACTTAACACTTCTCCCACTTCCATTGCACTTAACAAAGCACAACTACTCCGGTCATAATTCTCCATTGAGAATATAATTTGGTTATGACTATCAGGGTGTCTTAGTGATATCTCCCCATCCTGGCAAAATATCCTAGAATCATACTTACTCAACCAATCCATACGCAAAATGATTCCAAAATCTACGAAATCGAAAACATACAAACTGCATGCAAACTTATAACCTAACAAGTCAAGTTCTAAATGGTCATATCTCATCCCCAGAGTTGCATACCCTCCTATTGGATTTGCAACCCTTAAGGAAGTAATAAGGTATTTGGGTTCTAAGCATAAACTATCGACCAAACACTGGGATATAAATGAATGTGATGCACCGGTATCAAATAGTATCCTAAATGGTATACTTTGAACGAAAAACGTACCTTCCATCACAGTCTTTCCTTTTTCAGTTGCAGCTGGCCTAGCAGATGATGGTCCAACAGCAAAAACCTTTCCCTTGTCTGCCCTAGCCGGCTCTGGACATCAGTTCTTATAATGCCCAACTTGGTCACAGTTGAAGCACTTCACATTCTTCTTATCTGCATCATTCTTCCGCTTGCCTGAACGGCACTCATTTGCATAATAACCCTTCTTGTCACACTTGAAGCAAACTAAATCAGCCTTTGCCTTCTTGGCAGCCTCTCCCTTCTGGACTCCGTTCTTCTAAAGAACTTCCTCTTCTTTCCCTAAGAAACCTGGGTTTCAACTGGCTTCTTTCTAGCACAAACAACAAGCATTTCTTCATGGTGAATTTCCATCTCCACCACTACATTACTAGGATCATGGATATGTGTCAGGGTCTCCCTAGCAAGCTTAAGTCTCAATCCTTGAATGATCCTCTCATTTCTCCTGATGATGGTGTTTACAGTATTATATCCATAACGTGACAACTCATCAAACTTAGCAGCGTACTGAACAACTGACATCTCTCCCTGCTCCAGATCCAAAAACTTCCTCAGCAGCGCTGATTTAGCAACCTCAGACATAAACCTCTATTCAAATCTCCTTCGAAAATCACCAAGTTAATTCCTCCTCCAGAACTCCAATAGTAACACTGTTCCACCAATTAAGCGCTAACCCTTGCAACTGCCTAGAGGCCAACCTTCTCTTTTGCTCATCATCTACACCAAAATCAGCAAAGATGCGCTCACAATGCAATAGCCAATTCTCTACCTCTATGGCATTCTCCATCCCAATAAACGGTTTCCCACCAAGACTGGTGTAATCTCTGCTCAGCTTAGCATAATTATTCCCAAATGGATCCATAGGATTAGCTCCTCCAACATTACCAGCAACTCCAGCAGCAACTCCGGCTTGCATCATATTGAAGAAGAACCGATACATTGCCCCCATATCTATTGGTGGTTTTCCAGCACCCACATTAGCATTAGCATTTTTGTTAGCATTAGCTTATCGACCCCGGTTCGTCCCGGTATTAGGTCAAACATTTCCATTAGTTGTGGTGCTTCCTCCATTGAGATTTCCTCTTCTGTTTTCTGCTTCCATATCTTCTTTCTCATAAATCAACATACGAGCCTTAGTAAGATACAGAAGAACGGTCTAAGAGAGAAGGGAATAAGTACATATATATATATATATATCAAATACAAGTAATTTACTAAAGCGTTAACCCAAGCCCCGATCTTATTTTCTGATTCATTGGATTATGTTTGAAAATCATTTAGGTTTAAATTTCTTTTAAGTTTCATAAACCTATGCTCCGATATCAACTTGTAACAACCCCTACTTGGAGGCCCAAAACAAATAGCTACGGATGCTGCAGTCATCCATAGTTATTAATCCTTGGCGACTAAATAAGGTAATGTTAGATACATTGATACACAAAAACACATGAATATGGAAAAAATTTAAAACATCAAACAAGTTCCACATTCCATTTCAAATTTATTACATAATCCCAGTACGAGAACCACGTTTAGAGAAAATATTTTTATTACAACATACGCCAAGAGCGACATATGAAGATGCCCCCTTGGATGATCAGAGTATGTATAGGCAATTTAACAACTTTGCCTTTACAATAACAACACAGCGGAATCAAAATAAAAGAGAACTCTAAATAGCTATCATGCCTCCTACACGTCTCCAGAAGCTATTCGTCTAAAGAGGTACCTGAAAACCTCAACTCTCAAACTACTTAAAGTCAATTGAGTACCTGAGAGTTTAAGGGGAAATATAAACTTCGAGTCAGATATAAAGCCTAGTATGAATAATAATCTACCATCTCAAACTAGTTAGATATCTAGTGAGACGACACCACTTAGTGGAATGGGTTTTCCCCTCACTGGTATCCTAAAACCTTTATAAAACCATATACTGTGCTCCTGCATCCACAATGGTTAAAACAATTCAAAACAATATGATGATATTCAAAACAAGTAAGTCAATTCTGGATTACCCGTCCCCATTCATTTTGACTATCTATCTCAGTTATAGTTTCTAGGGTCACTATTAACTTATTAGTTTTCATAGTTTTACTAATAACCTGTTTAATGTTTAAGGACTCCCAGTCCAGTTACATAAATTTCATGGGATCACTAAAAACCTATTGGCCCCTACCAATATCTTTACTGTTTCATGGGTTCTCCCTGAACCTATTGGTAACTCCAATATCTTTCCTCTTATCCTAGTTTTCACTAGTTTTCATTGGTTGACTAGAAACCTATTAACTTTTGTCAATCTCTTAATCCAGATATAGTTTTCATGGGCTAACTACAAACCTATTGGCCCCTGCCAATATCAAATCATAGTTTTCATGGGCCAACTATGAACCCGTCTTCCTGACTTCTTCATTTATACATAGTTTTCAAGGGCTTACTATGAACCTGTCTTCCTGACATCTTCATTTATACATAGTTTTCATGGGCTTACTATGAACCTATTGGCCCCTGCCAATAGCTTTTCCTATATACAGTTTTCATGTATTTACTGTGAACCTATTAGCCCCTACCAATACCTTTTCCTATACATAGTTTTCATGGGTTTACTGTGAACCTATTGGCCCCTGCCAATATCTTTAATTAATATTTCAGCATCCTTAATTTATGTTCACTATTGGGTCAACCTAGCTGGTTATTCTTCCCTTTCCCAAGGTACCGTTATGGGTTCATTACAATGTGAATATATTCAAATACATATATAAAGAAGCAACATAATAACTCCAACCCCTGTGGTTTAATATCCTTGAAATCATTTTATATAAAACTTGGTTAATCCCTTTAACCCATTAACCAAAGAGAATTTCTTTAGAAACTCCATTTCAAAACACTTTATTTATGCCATGGTTTATCTTTAAAATGAGATTGGATTATTTGTTTTGAAAACTAAGGCCTTTGAAACCTTACAACATCACTTTCGAAATCTCTTGATAACCTCCTTCAAAAGTTTAGAAAACTACTTTTCAAAACATTGCATATAAACCTTTCGAAGCTCTTTTCATCATCTCTTTCGAAACAAAAATATACCTTTTGAAAGTATCAAAACATTAATTAATAATCCTTAGAACATAGCTTCGAAAACAAAGAAAGTACTCATTTCGAAACCATTGGGTTTTACATTAAAAACATCTTTTGGGTCAAAGTGAATGTATCTGAAAGTATCTCTTTCAAAAACCATTCTTTTTCATATAAAAGTATTGGGGAAAACTTGATGGCATCGGCACCACCCTTTCGAAAGCATAAATCATTTGGGTGAAACACTTGAAGGTTGCCTTCGAAACCTATTTCGAAACCATTAGCCCCCTTTTGAAAGCTATAGGAAGTGGCTTAGTATTTCTTTAAAACAAAAACTACTCTTTGAAAGCATTGATGACTTCAATACACTCGAAAGGTAAAAAGAATGGCAGCAGTGTTTCGACTAGGTCGGAACCACCATTTTCGAAAGCATTGTTTTATAAACAAAGGACTCATTCGAAAGCTTATACTTAAAACAACCTTCTTCGAAAGCTATTTAGAAAACCCAATTCAAAAGCACATGTTTCGACCCCTTCGGGAGCTTTTAGTAAAACAAGGCAGGTGCTAACATTTAAAAGCAAAGCAAAGGTATCGAACCCTATTGGAAGTTATGCTTTCGACACTATGCCTTCCACTTTTCTCCAATCTACTTCGTACCAATATCATTGATACCATGTGTATTGTTTAGCCTAGGTTGGTTTTGACTGAGTTGAAGCAGAAGCATTTGCAATGACCCTAATTCTTAACCAAATTTTTTTTTATCATACTTAGCTAAGACTACCTAGGGTCATCCTTCCCTATTCTCATATTATCCAGGATCTTTCACAATATAAAAATATTGTTTTAAATCTAAATCATTCCTAACATACATATATGAAGATATCTATGTTATATTCTACTAGAATCAGAGCATGATAATATGTAAGTAGAAATCCTTTTAAATCTATTAAAATGTGATAATTCCCTGATAAAAGATTAATTATTGTATCCTGATTTTTGACCATAGAATCCACTGGAAACATGTACTTTAGTCTGTTATTCTAATTAAGAAATGATCAAGTAATAATCAGGTGGAAGAAAGCTTTTAATATGGATGATTGTGTTAAAGTCTGTATAGTATCAAACTCAGGCTAAAAGAAAGTGGATCATAAGTGAACACAAGCAACATCTAGGCGTAATGGAAACGCGCCTAACTTACACATGAGAGGTCACGAGTTCGAGTGCTATGCTGGTCGGTTCAAACCCAATTTTTGTTTTTCTTTTTATTTTTCTCCTGTATGGTTTAAAATCTGATATCTACCTATATCTACACATATATACTTAATTTTTGCCTATAATCTAACATACAAAACAATATTTCTTGCTTTATTATTTTTGAAACCCATTCCTACAACTGTTCTAGGAATTTATGTTTATATTTTTGCCCAAATATCAACATGTACACAGATATACATGTACATGTCAATGTCTTTGCTCATTTTCCAGAAAACTGGGTTCAAATGGTTCCTTGCTTCATTGATTTGAAGTGAACATTTGGCCTGACCTATGGTCTAACCATGTGGTTAATCTGACCATTCTTTTATTTGCATTTTACAAACCAGAATCTACCCAAAACATTGATACTCCTTCTTTTCAAAAGCATGTTTATATATGTATGAATCAGACACCTTGTGATCAGATTTATATCATCCTTCCTAACCATAATTCTCTTTTAAAAATGCATATTCAGGGTATATACACTTTTACTTGCATTTGGACATATATCAATATCATGACTTGAAAATATAACAGTTATAATTCTTTCTGGATTTTCCCAATATAATTTCCTATATATCTATCTTTTAAAAAGGACTTAGGATAAACTATAATCATCATAAAATGATTATGCTTATAAAATCCAGGTTTTTCCTCTAAATCAAAAACAACTTTAGCAAATAGATTTTCAAATCAGTTTAACATCAATATCCTTAATACATACCAAACCAGAAATAACCAGAAACAACATAACACGTATTTCTTACAAGTTCTTCCTACTTAATACATTTAGATAGCCATATCAATCAGGAAATACATGCATGAATTAACACATTCTAGCTCTTATTTCTAATTATCTTAGCATTCTCTATTCCATATCTTTTTAATCTTGCTTACTTAGCTCCATCACAACCTGCAAAAGCATTAGTGGCTGCCCCATTATGAATGAGACACCCCCATGTGCCATGAACAATAAGGGTCAGATCTATGATCTGGTGTGAGCATTTCTAACATATCCATGATATTAAGCTAAGGATACAGCATAAATGTACCTTGCATAACTTGACAGGTATTATCATGAATGATTAATGTATAAATTGATCAGGTATTCCCATATACATACACAAGAGCAAACATATGCATTAAAACAATTTTTATCTGGAACTACTAAGGTTCCTCATACCAACCCTAATCCCGGAAAGACCCAAGTTTCCTATATCATCATTTAAGGTTGCCTTTTCTTCTTATAAATTCCTGGCCTCATCTGCTATAAGGAATCAAAGGGACACATTGCCATGAACTAATTAACATCATGGCACAAAGATCTCAGGACTTAAACAAGCCATGTGTCAACTTGTCTACTTCAAATAGGACAAGCATTCCAGCAGCCTTCTTGGCACAAAATCCTTAGTTATATTACTAAGTGTATTCATGTTCATTTTATCAATGATAGCTAGGTGTACAGACCACTTATATACATGAAACATACTAGTTACCTTGCAGACATAATATTGCAAGCAAGTTAAAGGTTACTTTCTAGAGGTATAACACCCAGTCATTCCATCTCACATTATTTAGCATATAAACACCCTATTCAAACATATACCAGAATGTTTGCAACTGAGAATAAATGCATGGCTCTATTGGGTTTATTTTGATTTTGCAAGCAACTATGTTTAGCCAGATTTTTAATCTTGTTTAAACATAATTTTTAGGCTTGTAAATTTTCTGTTTGGTTTAGGGCTCAGCACTTATAGAGAAAGACTCCATTGCACCCTTAACCAATTATTTCAAGCCTCAGCACTATACCATTGTATATGCAGCTCCTAGTTTTTTTCTTCATTCTTTGTCTTAAGCCATGATTCAGACTAGTTACAAATACTCTCTTACATGTTCTTTAAGGTTTTGGTATAACATACAGGGATGAAAATAGAACAACAAAGTTATACATCCATCATAGCAGATCATATCTCATCAAGCATTCATGAAACCATCAGTAGTCAACATGGTTTGCAAATCAAAACATACAAAATATAGCATATAAAAGCTTGGCTGCCTAATCTCAGGTCTTAATGCCATGTATATGAGTGAGGATACTCACCTAAATGCTTACACAAGCTTAATCCAGAAAACCCCTCAAATCTTTAGCCTTTTCTTCCTCTTCTTCCTTAGGTTAATTAATTCAGTGAGAGAGTAGTTTTCTGGTTAGGCTCTTGATTTATATAAGGGTTCTACCTAGGGTTTTGGGTGATGCAAAATCCCTATTTTAGCCCAAACCAGAATCATGCATTTGGCATTGCATATTCTCTCCCTCCTAACCCTTAATGTCCCGGCCAATATTTTAAAACAAGGCTAAGTTGTGCCCATTTTCTTTTCTTTTCAGAAAGTGATTACTTTAAGTATTTTTATTATACTTACCTCAAACATGATAATGGTGTGACTTTCTATTTTCTGCCTTTATACATTTGCTTTCTTGCACTTTGGTTCTTACTATTTTAGTGCTTCTTTTACTTATTTTTCCTTTATTAATTTTCTGCTCAAATAATATCTGTATATATACATTTATACAACTATGGGTGTTAGTTTAACTTTAACCTTCTTTTATTTGCAGAAAACATGTGCATTCTTATATGCATTTCTACACTCCTATTATTCAAATAAAATTTCACTTATTCATTATAAATCAATGTTCTCTTCTGTCTTAATTTCCAGACAAGTCATACATATGCATATATATATATATATATAGATATATACATATATATATACATATCCTCAAGAATTTTAATATTCATGTCTAGGCCTATATTTCCTTTATTTAAAACATTTTATCTAAATGTTTTCCTTCTTTGTTTTATTATTCAGGAATTCTGGATTTTCTCTTAGTGCCATAACTAGTGTGCACGTGCACACATGCACACAACCTTGCACCACTGAAAATCCCACCTATATAATAATTCTGATTTTTCCCCCAGAATTTTAATCATTTATTTAAAAGGATTTTCCTCAAAATCTTGGGGTATTACAATCACCCCTTCTTTTAGGAATTGTGTCCTCACAATTTGCAACATAATCTTTGAGTACTTCTAATTTCTTAGGGAAAAATTATTCAGCATATGCATGAGCAAATCAATTAGTCACTGTCTATCATACATATTAAACTTTCTTAGTAATCTAAGAATTTACCTTTTAAATTTGCAAAGAGCCTAGGGTAATCCATCCTGATTTTATCCTCTAGCTCCCAAGTACAATCACTAGGATCTATACTCCATTGAATCTTTACAAGCTTCAATGTCTTGTTTCTTAATTTCTTTTCTTCCCTTGCCACAATTCCCACTGGCTCTTTCTCATAGATTAGATCTGGATTAATCTGAACTTCAGTAGGCTTTTCTAAGATTTCCTCCTTGTCATGTACCCATCTCCTTAGTTGTGACACATGAAACACATTGTGCATTGCACTCATCTCCTCTGGAAGCTCCAGCTTATAGGATAGTGAGCCTATCCTCTCCAAAATCTTGTATGGTCCAACATATCTGGGTCTGAGTTTCCCTTGCTTGCCAAATCTCAAGACTTTCTTCATTGGTGAAACCTTAATGAAGACATAATCACCTACTTTGAATTCCACTGACTTCCTCTTTGCATCAGCATATTTCTTTTGCCTATCTTGAGCTGCTGCCATCCTCTTTCTCACCAGTCCTATTTTCTCTGTGATGTCCTTGACATATTCTGGCCCTAGGATAGCTTTCTCTCCTGCCTCAGGCCAACACATAGGTGATAGACATGGCTTTCCATATAGGGCTTCAAAGGGTGCCATTCCAATTGTGCTTTGGTGGCTATTATTGTATGTGAACTAAGCCAAATGGAGATGGTCCTCCCAATTTCCTCCAAAGTCTAACACACATGCTCTAAGCAAATCCTCTAAAATCTTGTTTACCACTTCTGTTTGCCCATCTGATTGGGGGTGATAAGCAGTGCTTAGGCACAATTCACTCCCCATAGCTTCTTGGAAGCTCTTCCAGAATCTTGAAGTGAAGATTGTATCCCTATCACTCACTATAGTTTTAGGAACACCATGCAACTTTACCACTTCTCTCATAAAAGTTTGGGCTAGCCTAGGTGCATTTCTGTCTGCTTTTACTGGTATGAAGTGGGCTACTTTAGTCAGCCTATCTACAATTACCCAAATACTTGTATTTCCCCTCTTGGATCTAGGAAGACCATCTATAAAATCCATAGATATGTTTTCCCACTTCCACTGTGGTATGCTAAGTGGCTGCAACAACCCTGAAGGTCTTTGGGTCTCAGCTTTTATTTGTTGACAAACCATGCACTTAGCAACATGTCTAGCTACATTAGACTTCATTCCCTTCCACCAATAGTCCCTTTTTAAGTTTTGGTACATCTTGGTGCTGCCTGGATGTATGGAATATTTGCTCCTATGGTACTCATTAAGGATTTCTTCTTTCAATTCTATGATGTTTGGGACACATATCCTACCCTTGTACCTTAGGTATCCTTTTTCATCAATGTGATAATCCTTCACTTCCTCCTTCTTTAATAGGAGAGACCTCTTTTCTGCTAAGTCTTGATCTTCTTCTTGCATCTTTGCCACCTTCAAGACCAAATTTGATTGTAAAGTAATTAAACTTAACCTTCCTTTACTCCTTTCTTCCTCAACTATCTCCATACTTATCCCACTGCTCTCATCTATTTCCAAATCAGTGAGCATGGTCAAGTCTCTAAACTCCTCCATCATCAACATGGCCACTTTTGCATGCTGCCTACTCAATGCATCTGCCACTTTATTAGCCTTGCCTGGTGTATAAAGTATATCTAAGTCATAAGCAGCAAGAAATTCAACCCATCTGTGTTGTCTCATATTCAAATCTTTCTGTGAAAAGAGATACTTTAAGGCCTTGTGATCAGTGTATAAAATGAACTTTGCACCTAATAAGTAATGCCTCCAGAGCTTCAAGGCATATACTACTGCTGCCAACTCAAGATCATGAGTTGCATATCTAGTTTCATGGGGTTTTAGTTGTCTAGATGCATAGGCTATGACCTGATCTTGCTGCATCAACACAGCCCCTAGCCCTGACCCACATGCATCTGTATATACAACTAATCCCTCATTGCCTTCTGGTACTCTCAACACTGGTGATTTTACCAAAGCCTCCTTGATCTGGGTGAAAGCTTGTTCACACTTATCAGTCCATATAAACTTTTGTTTCTTCCTAGTCAAGTTAGTGAGTGGCATTGCTATTTTAGAAAATCCTTGTATAAACCTCCTATAGTATCCTGCCATCCCCATGAATGACCTAACTTCACTAACATTGTTAGGCTTCTTCCATGCTTGGATTGCTACTGTCTTATTGGGGTTTACAGAAATCCCTCTAGCAGAGACAACATGTCCAAGAAAATGTACTTCCTCTTGCCAGAACACACACTTAGAGAACTTTGCTTTCAAATCTTTTTCTCTTAATCTAGATAAGACCAAATGTAAGTGGTTCTCATGTTCCTCTATTGTTTTAGAATAGATTAGAATGTCATCTATAAAAATCAGAAAAAACTTGTCTAAGTAATCTCTGAATATCCTATTCATTAGGTCTACAAAGTAAGAAGGGGCATTTGTTAGCCCAAATGGCATAACCAGAAACTCATACAAACCATATCTTGTGTTAAATGCTGTATATTTAACACTTGAATCCTCAACCTTCATCTGATGAAACCCAGATGCCAAGTCTAGCCTAGAAAACACTTTAGCTCCACTGAGTTGATCAAAGAGATCATCTATCCTGGGTAATGGGTATTTGTTTTTGATGGTTACTTTGTTTAATTCTCTATAATCTATACACATTCTTAAGGTACCATCATGCTTTTTAACAAATACTACAGGAGCACCCCAGCATGAATTACTTGGCCTTATAAACCCCTTGGCTTCTAATTCTTCCAGCTGGTTCTTTAGCTCCTTTAATTCACTTGGCCCCATCCTTGTAGGCTTTTTGATAATTGGGCTAGCCCCAGGCATAAGGTTAATCTGGAATTCAACAGGTCTATGGTGTGAGACACCTTTTACTTCCCCAAATACATCCAAGTATTCTTTAACTATGGGGATTTCATTAATAGCTATTTCCTTGGGATTATTTTCTAATTCAATTAAATGATTTAGCCTGTTTTCTTTGATAGGTTCACACAGAATTGTAACCCTTTGGCCTTTAGAATTTTGTAGTGAAATGGTGGATGCATCTAGGTCAATTATGGCTTTGAATTGTCTTAGCCAATCTGCCCCTAATATAACTCCTATATTTGGGAAATTTAGAACATATAAATTGGAAACAAATGTGTTTCCCCCTATGTTCAAATTCACATCCACACAAATCATATCTAATACACTAGAACTTCCTAAAGGGCTTTGTATTAACAGAGGTATTTTAGCCAAATTGCAGTTCATTTTCAACCTTTTAACTATTTCATGGGAAATGAGTGAGTGGGTTGCCCCGGTATCATATATTATAGCTAAAGGTATGGTACAAATAAATAGTGTACCTTCCACTTGACCATGGTTTTCAGCATTAGCCTCAATTATGGCCTTGCCCCTACCTTCCAGGTTTGCCACTTTCCCTTGTTGCTTGTATTCTGGGCAATTTCTTTTCATATGCCCTTCCTTCCCACATAGAAAGCATTTGAAAGCTCCCCCTTTAAGCTCTGGGCATCTTGGCTTAATATGGCCTTCTTTCCCACAATGGTTGCAAACTATTTTTATTTTGGCTTCATTGGGTTTTGCATCTACTGCCTTCTTACCATCTGCCTCTCCTTTCTTCTTATCATAAGGATGGTACTTCCCTTTGTTCTTCTTGTTGCTATTGTTTTTGAAGCTCCTAAACTTATCTCTTTCCTTGTCATGCTGCTCAATCTTCAGAGCCAAATCTATCACTTGATCAAAAGTTCTGTCAGCATAAGGTAATATAGCCCTGCTAAGCCCTGGGTTCAATCCCTTGATGTATCTATCATTTTTGGATGCTTCATCAGCCACTAACATTGCCCCATAGGTTGACAATCCCTCAAACTTCTGGGTGTATTCTGTGACATTCATAGTCCCCTGTCTAAGTTTGATGAACTCCTCAAGTAAAGTGGTTTTTGCTGAGGCTGGAACAAACCTTGCCTCTAACATCTCCTTAAATTGATTCCAATTAATATCATTTTCATTCCGGCCAGCTATGATCACCTCCCACCAACTCAAAGCTGCACCTTTTAATTGCCTTGAGGCCACTTGCCTCTTCCTTTGGTCATCTAGTTGCATATCAGTGAAGATCCTCTCTAATGTCCTCAGCCATGCTTGAATCTCCATTACACTTTCAGTTCCTTCAAAGCTCTTGCCTCCCAAATTGGTATAAGTCTTCACTAACTTGGAGAGCTCCTCATATGGGTTCTCAGGTCTGTGCCCAATTCCATCTCTCAAAACTCTCACAAATTCCTGCATGTCAAGCATTTGTGGTGTGCTAGATCCTCCTTGATGATGAGACCCTCTTCCTACCATATTTCTAAAAGTATATGTATTTCATTATATTAGTTTATAATACTTCGCTTTAATTTTAAATTGGTTGTATCTTTCCTATTTAATCATTGTGTATGTCACAGACTCACATGCACACACATACATTCAGGGAATACTTATAAACAGTCAAATATATCACAAACAAACCTAGTATAAACATAAGCATACAAATATTTTGCTATGTTAATTAAAACATAGCTCTGATACCAAATGCAATGACCCTAATTCTTAACCAATTTTTTTTTTTTTATCATACTTAGCTAAGACTACCTAGGGTCATCCTTCCCTATTCTCATATTATCCAGGATCTTTCACAATATAAAAATATTGTTTTAAATCTAAATCATTCCTAACATACATATATGAAGATATCTATGTTATATTCTACTAGAATCAGAGCATGATAATATGTAAGTAGAAATCCTTTTAAAACTATTAAAATGTGATAATTCCCTGATAAAAGATTAATTATTGTATCCTGATTTTTGACCATAGAATCCACTGGAAACATGTACTTTAGTCTGTTATTCTAATTAAGAAATGATCAAGTAATAATCAGGTGGAAGAAAGCTTTTAATATGGATGATTGTGTTAAAGTCTGTATAGTATCAAACTCAGGCTAAAAGAAAGTGGATCATAAGTGAACACAAGCAACATCTAGGCGTAATGGAAACGCGCCTAACTTACACATGAGAGGTCACGAGTTCGAGTGCTATGCTGGTCGGTTCAAACCCAATTTTTGTTTTTCTTTTTATTTTTCTCCTGTATGGTTTAAAATCTGATATCTACCTATATCTACACATATATACTTAATTTTTGCCTATAATCTAACATACAAAACAATATTTCTTGCTTTATTATTTTTGAAACCCATTCCTACAACTGTTCTAGGAATTTATGTTTATATTTTTGCCCAAATATCAACATGTACACAGATATACATGTACATGTCAATGTATTTGCTCATTTTCCAGAAAACTGGGTTCAAATGGTTCCTTGCTTCATTGATTTGAAGTGAACATTTGGCCTGACCTATGGTCTAACCATGTGGTTAATCTGACCATTCTTTTATTTGCATTTTACAAACCAGAATCTACCCAAAACATTGATACTCCTTCTTTTCAAAAGCATGTTTATATATGTATGAATCAGACACCTTGTGATCAGATTTATATCATCCTTCCTAACCATAATTCTCTTTTAAAAATGCATATTCAGGGTATATACACTTTTACTTGCATTTGGACATATATCAATATCATGACTTGAAAATATAACAGTTATAATTCTTTCTGGATTTTCCCAATATAATTTCCTATATATCTATCTTTTAAAAAGGACTTAGGATAAACTATAATCATCATAAAATGATTATGCTTATAAAATCCAGGTTTTTCCTCTAAATCAAAAACAACTTTAGCAAATAGATTTTCAAATCAGTTTAACATCAATATCCTTAATACATACCAAACCAGAAATAACCAGAAACAACATAACACGTATTTCTTACAAGTTCTTCCTACTTAATACATTTAGATAGCCATATCAATCAGGAAATACATGCATGAATTAACACATTCTAGCTCTTATTTCTAATTATCTTAGCATTCTCTATTCCATATCTTTTTAATCTTGCTTACTTAGCTCCATCACAACCTGCAAAAGCATTAGTGGCTGCCCCATTATGAATGAGACACCCCCATGTGCCATGAACAATAAGGGTCAGATCTATGATCTGGTGTGAGCATTTCTAACATATCCATGATATTAAGCTAAGGATACAGCATAAATGTACCTTGCATAACTTGACAGGTATTATCATGAATGATTAATGTATAAATTGATCAGGTATTCCCATATACATACACAAGAGCAAACATATGCATTAAAACAATTTTTATCTGGAACTACTAAGGTTCCTCATACCAACCCTAATCCCGGAAAGACCCAAGTTTCCTATATCATCATTTAAGGTTGCCTTTTCTTCTTATAAATTCCTGGCCTCATCTGCTATAAGGAATCAAAGGGACACATTGCCATGAACTAATTAACATCATGGCACAAAGATCTCAGGACTTAAACAAGCCATGTGTCAACTTGTCTACTTCAAATAGGACAAGCATTCCAGCAGCCTTCTTGGCACAAAATCCTTAGTTATATTACTAAGTGTATTCATGTTCATTTTATCAATGATAGCTAGGTGTACAGACCACTTATATACATGAAACATACTAGTTACCTTGCAGACATAATATTGCAAGCAAGTTAAAGGTTACTTTCTAGAGGTATAACACCCAGTCATTCCATCTCACATTATTTAGCATATAAACACCCTATTCAAACATATACCAGAATGTTTGCAACTGAGAATAAATGCATGGCTCTATTGGGTTTATTTTGATTTTGCAAGCAACTATGTTTAGCCAGATTTTTAATCTTGTTTAAACATAATTTTTAGGCTTGTAAATTTTCTGTTTGGTTTAGGGCTCAGCACTTATAGAGAAAGACTCCATTGCACCCTTAACCAATTATTTCAAGCCTCAGCACTATACCATTGTATATGCAGCTCCTAGTTTTTTTCTTCATTCTTTGTCTTAAGCCATGATTCAGACTAGTTACAAATACTCTCTTACATGTTCTTTAAGGTTTTGGTATAACATACAGGGATGAAAATAGAACAACAAAGTTATACATCCATCATAGCAGATCATATCTCATCAAGCATTCATGAAACCATCAGTAGTCAACATGGTTTGCAAATCAAAACATACAAAATATAGCATATAAAAGCTTGGCTGCCTAATCTCAGGTCTTAATGCCATGTATATGAGTGAGGATACTCACCTAAATGCTTACACAAGCTTAATCCAGAAAACCCCTCAAATCTTTAGCCTTTTCTTCCTCTTCTTCCTTAGGTTAATTAATTCAGTGAGAGAGTAGTTTTCTGGTTAGGCTCTTGATTTATATAAGGGTTCTACCTAGGGTTTTGGGTGATGCAAAATCCCTATTTTAGCCCAAACCAGAATCATGCATTTGGCATTGCATATTCTCTCCCTCCTAACCCTTAATGTCCCGGCCAATATTTTAAAACAAGGCTAAGTTGTGCCCATTTTCTTTTCTTTTCAGAAAGTGATTACTTTAAGTATTTTTATTATACTTACCTCAAACATGATAATGGTGTGACTTTCTATTTTCTGCCTTTATACATTTGCTTTCTTGCACTTTGGTTCTTACTATTTTAGTGCTTCTTTTACTTATTTTTCCTTTATTAATTTTCTGCTCAAATAATATCTGTATATATACATTTATACAACTATGGGTGTTAGTTTAACTTTAACCTTCTTTTATTTGCAGAAAACATGTGCATTCTTATATGCATTTCTACACTCCTATTATTCAAATAAAATTTCACTTATTCATTATAAATCAATGTTCTCTTCTGTCTTAATTTCCAGACAAGTCATACATATGCATATATATATAGATATATACATATATATATATACATATCCTCAGGAATTTTAATATTCATGTCTAGGCCTATATTTCCTTTATTTAAAACATTTTATCTAAATGTTTTCCTTCTTTGTTTTATTATTCAGGAATTCTGGATTTTCTCTTAGTGCCATAACTAGTGTGCACGTGCACACATGCACACAACCTTGCACCACTGAAAATCCCACCTATATAATAATTCTGATTTTTCCCCCAGAATTTTAATCATTTATTTAAAAGGATTTTCCTCAAAATCTTGGGGTATTACAACATTGGAGTCGAAAGGTGCTTCTAATAGAGGCGGAACCCACTTTTCTGGGTAAACCTGATTTAAGACCAATTAAAGCAAGGGGCATTTCACCAGAAGGACAAACATTGTAGTCCAATTAAGTTCTAGGACACGCATCTGAAATAATTACTTTCAAGGCCAAAGTCATCAAAATAATTACGTTCAAGGACAAAGTCAGCTGTCCAAATACTTTCAAGGACATAATTTCATAGGTTTTTAGGCCTTAGAAACTAATTATTTTACGTATTGTCCTTAAAAGTAATTATTTTAGTTGTGTGTTCTAGAAATTAATTTCACTTGCTAAAGAGGCCCTTGTGGCTAATTCCCACTTAAAGCAAACACTTTTAACTAATCTTCCTACGTTCAAGCATATGATTGGTTGCCTCAACTTTCAATTTCTTTACAAAATAACTGCGGCTTATTATCAGATCTAAATCAAAGTAAATTTAGCAATTAAGCCCTTCCATTAAGCAAAACCAAAATTGCACTTAAATCCTCCTTCTAAAATAATTTATTTTCCCAAGTAAATCTCTCAGGAAAAATCCCCAAAAATTATAAAAATTCAATTTCATCATGTTATCAAACTTATCAAAATTTCAGACCCAAATTCTTCCTAAAATAGTTGAAATTAAATTTAAACCCAATTTTATCATATTTTCCTTTGAAAATTCATAATAATCTTTCCATAGCTTGGAAAATTATCAAAATTAAAACCCAACACAAAAATCATGTTTTACATAACATAAAATTTTTCCATGGCATTCAAACATCAATTTCAATCATTTTTTCCCTAAAACCTAATATATCCCCATTTAAACAATCTTGTTTAAATCAAACAAATATAATTCAAACATATCATCATCCAAATTATCATAAAAATGAATTTAATCTTAAATCTGAAAACATATGATCAAAAAACAAAATAGCGATGCTATAAATTATTATTCACCTTGATTAGGGTAAGGAGATTGGATTGAGATTAATTTCCCCTAAGCTTGAATCTCTAACTTTTGATTGAATTCCTCTTTTCTTTCTTTGTTAATGGTCGGCTCCTCTATTAGTTTGCGTTTTTATTGCTTTTGTGAAATAAGATAAATGAACGTGAATGGCATAATGAATGAAAATATATAAGGGTATGGTAATGGGGTATGGCTATTTTCGAATATGCCCTTGTGTAGTTTAATTAGCTTACAAACCACTATTAAGCCCATTTAATTTATTAAGCACTGCCTCCTTATTATTTATTCAATTCTCAATCTCCTTATCATTCTAATTATTACATTATCCTATTTAATTTATCTAATTAAATCTCCTGAATAATGTTATCAAAAATTAGGGGTGTTACAATCTAATTTTTTATAAAATAACAATTATGATGGGCAACTGGTGTAAATTATATCAAAATCTGAATATATCTTTCTAAACATAATTACTAGGTGTTATTAATATTAGAGCAAACTTTTAAAGGTCATTCAATTCTGAAAATCAATTTAAAACCCATAATTTGAATATATCAATATGTATAGAATAGTGAGAGAAGAAAAATCATTCACCTATCACCCAAATTACCCAATAATTGCTCCAAATCCAAGATGAATAGTAATAATTTAGATTCCAAAGCAGTTAAATGGTAGATCTACAGATTTCCCTTGCTAATTACCTTTTAATGATGATTTTTGGCTAATTATAGTGTGGAAAAGAGAAGCATTTTGATGGAAAATGAATTAATTGAGGTTTAGACTTGTTTTGGAAAGTGGAAATTTAAATAAAATCTATCCCATCATCCCTTATTAGGCACAAATCCCAAAATGGGTTAATGGACTTAAGTATGGGCTTAACTAATTTTCGAATAATCTAGCTAGTAGTAGTCTAAAGTTAAAATAGCCATATCTCCTAAATGGTACATCCGTATTCCCATTATAACCACTCTACAGAAAGAAAAACCATCATCCCAATCTAATGGAAGTGGTTTTAGACCCTAATTCAGCTCTTATCAAAAGTTATACGCATTACAAGATTTCAAAATCAGAACCATTCGATAAAAATTCTAAGAATGGAAAATGTCCCTAGCAGTCAATTTAGAATTATTGAGTTTTATGGCATCAAATAAATTAAATAATAATATTTTACGATCTTTAGATACTTAAAATATGGGTCGTTACAATTGGACTTTAAGTAACTTCACAAATCTCTAGAACTTGTCACACTTCTTTGAGTATTCAGTCGCACTGTGACGACCCGGAAATTTTGAGCATTTGAAATAGGAATATTTAATTAATTTTAAATATTCAAAAGATAATTATTAACTTTAATTTCAAATATCATTATTGATTAGACAAGTAATTGTTGAATTTAAATTATTGAAATTGGTAAATTATTGAATCTGGAGCTTTAAGCCTGTTAAAAATAATTTGAAGACTTATAAAATTTATATAGATAATACTGAAATGGATAGAAGTGTTGGAATCAGCTTTAAAAATGGTTTGTTATGTTTTGAAATTTTATTGTTTAAATTGAATTTAAAAATAGCCTTCCGAGGCACAGTCTCAGAATTCGACGAAACCAGTTCCATTGGATCCGTAATATTGTATTATTATCGGGTTTCAATTTTCGTAGTATTTGGAGTTGTTGTGTGAGCGTACGATATATAAACGCGCTGAAATTTTATCGAATTCAATATTATAACTGAATCCAAAAAAAAGCTATCTTCTCCATACGATCGAATTAGGACTCAAAACCTTTTCCAGTGCGTTCAGAATAGGCGTATAACATTACAAACGCCTAGCGGCATGCCTTGATAGGATGTCAAAATTTTTAGTTGACTTTATTGGAACAATTCGAATTTGAATTTAAATTGAATAATTTTACTAGTCAACTGCAGTTAAATTTATTTCACATCGACCTATCTTTTCCATCAGTTCAAACAGCTATTCAAGTACCCGACCTTATCTCTTTCTTTCTTCGTTCTGAAGCCAGAAAAATATCTCGTTCTAAAATCATCAAAATAAAGAAAATGGCTGGACTAATTGAAAACAAAAATCACGCTACCCTACTCTTTAATTCATTCGCAAGCTCCCTCCTTTCTTCTTCCAGTTCAAAATCGACATCAGGTAAATAAAAGAAGTGGGGGGGGGGACGAATTGGATTTTCTGGGGCGCGAGATGGTACAAGCACGTGAGGGAGGAAATCACGGTTCCTCACGATGAAGGTGAGCTCGTTAGTTTGGAAGCGGCGGCCTGACCTGGAGGAGGTGACGCGATTGGGTGGGATTTTTGGCTCAAGCTCGTGAGCGATTCACGGCCGGGCAAGTTCACCAAGGTAGTCGCGATTGTGGGTACGGCAAAGCAGTGATACTCGCAAGTTAAAGGGAGGCATACAAAGAGGATGATGCGATGACGAAGTGTTGAGGTCTGATTCGCCCCCTGGCAGCTCGATGCGGGAAGTGTTGGCATGTTCGATCTCGCGTGCGATGATGAGAGGCTCGACTGTCAAGGCTGAGGTAGAGGAAGAGGCCAGGTTTGGACAGTGAGGTGAGGTACCATCTATTTTAATGTGACTTAATAAATATTGTACACTTTCAGAGTTGAAGGTGTTTAAGAAGAAATATAGTTAGGATAGGTTCAGATTTTTATGTCTTTTGCTTACTGTTTAACTTGAATGTAAGCAAAGGATTAACATTCAGATTTACTAGTAAAGAAGAAATCCAATGTTAAGCTAGTTTAACCTTAATTTATTTGGTTGGTCAGTGAGTAAGGCTAACTAGATTATCTTAAAATAGGAAATTGAGGTGATTCACTTGTTAAAAAAAATGATTTGTTTTTCTTAGGGACAAGATTTATTTACAGTAGGATATATATTCAGAAGCAAAGAATTTATATACAGTTTAGAAATGGAAATTTACCAGTTTATTTTAATAATGAATATTAGAGATTAATGTGGTTAATAAACTTATTTACTTTTCGGTAATTCGTTGCAAATTAAATAATTTGTTAATTAAAATTTATGGGAATGAATTGTTCAATTAATTCGTATGTTAGTTAAATTATTAAAATAGTAACAAATTGTTCAATTCATTCAAGATATTAATAAGACATCTACTGATTATACAAGGTCTGACAATTTTGGAAAAAACATGTCGAGATAGGATGGATTGCAAAACAAAATCTAAGGTGAGTTAATCTCACTCGGTTGAATTTTAATTTAAAATTTAAATGATTAAATTTAAATAATTGATTGGATGATTGCATTGATTGATGTGCTATATATATAGTAGTATATAGCAATATATACATATTGGCATATGTATATATTGGAATTGTTGATATTCCCGCATTGTATAGCGGATGAGACCCTATGCGCCGCATAATAGCGGATGATATGATATAAAACCCATATACCGCGATATTCCACTTTGAAGTGAAATTGGTATTGTGCTAACATCTGTGGATGCAGGGAAACAGGTTGGAGGGATCCAACTGGATTCCTCAAAATATTTAATTTTGTTTAAATATACTATGATATGATTTTTGATATCCTGTGATGAATTATATGGATAATTGGATGTTATGGGTTGGTTGGACCGATTTGGATGTGCTGAATTATCAAAATCTCTAGAATGGAATTTTTGAAAAGAAATAAAAGAGTAAATTTTAAAGTAAAATAATTATAAGAGTTTGGAATAAATTTGAGAATGAATCTGATTAATAATAAAAGTGATTTCCAAAATTCTAATAAATATGGAAAAGAGGAATTTTGAATAAACCGAGAAATATTGAATTTAAAAACTTATGTGATATTATTTAAAGGAATAAATAATTTATTTTAATTCAATGTTTAGATGTAATTAAAAAGAAAGAAAGAATTTGGGAAATCTGAAACTTGTGTTTCGGTTTAAAGATTTTAAATCATAATGAGAAATAAAATCTGGAAGTTAATGAATTTGGAAATAAATGGATTAAGTAAGGAAATTTATTTCAAAGTAAAATAAATTGGGAGATCAATTATAAATTGATTTAAATACTTTGGGATTTGAAATTTAAAGAGAAATGAGATTTTGAAGAGATAAACTGGGTTTATAAAGTGAAATGGAATATCAGTGGATATTAGAAAATATAAATTCAATGTGGGAATTTATAAAGGGATATGAATTGGTTTAAAAATAAATGTTGGTTTATTTTTAAAAGATGGGAATGAGAAGTGTATTTCTCTGGATAGCCAAGTACGTTTTCAAAGCAATTTGAAATATAAGTTAAAGGTTTTAAGTATGTTTTAAAAAGCATGTTTAGGAAATTTGTCTTTTTAAATGTTAATTTCCTAAGTAAGTATTTTCAAAAATATATTATTGTAGTAATTATATAAAAGTGATTTGCTATTATGTTTTTAAAAGGAGAAATTTAGTTTATATTATAAAGTGGTTTATTTTAAAGTATATATTTTTAATAAAGTATTAAAGTAGTTTGATTTCAATGTTATAAGATATATTTAAAATAAAGTGTTTTAAATTATTTTAAAATCTAAAAGTGTTTTGTACTTGGTGTTTCAGAGGAAATAAATATTGGGAAATGTATTCCGTAAGCGGAAACTGTTTTCAAAAGCGTTTTGAAAATTTGGAAATATATCTTGGAAAGATATTTGGGCAAATAAATAATGTGGGAAATTATTTATTGTGTGATGGTTGCTTGTGGATGTTAATTGATAGTTAAATAACCGACTATCAATATTGGCCAAATGCGCTGATCGTTTCGAAGAGACCGGGATCGAGTTTCCGTATACCGGGATTCTAGGTCTGGAGACTCGAATACCACTTCGATTCGGTTTGTACGTTTCGTGTAACGTGTTCAGAGTCGAAGATGAAGCAGTGAAGTGCAAGGGCTAGTCGCTACTAATCCTGAGGATATTTCCAAAATGGATATAGTAGGAATAGTGCCTTCGGTTCCGTTCGGACCCGGGACGGACTTGTATGGACGAATGCTTGCGAAACATCGTCAGGCGGACGATGGGCATTCTAAGGGATATGTGCTAAAAAGGTATCGTTTAGCCTCGGGCCTCATCAACCGGGAATGACTGAAAATCAGGGGTTATGCAGCAAGGCTTCGTGGGTAGCACCCACTTGAGAGTAAAGTCATCCCTGTCTAGATGTCCCTTTTTATTTCGGCTTAGTGTTGCGGTTGCTGATCCCAACCGTGGGGTGATTTTACTTGGAATTATCCAGTAAGGGATGATTCCGGCCTTGTGTTGCAGGGGAGCGGGCGTACTCCTCGGTACTGTGATCTAGACCACGTACTGTGACAGGTGGTACCCCAGTGCCTAGTCATTCGTTGGAAATCCATTCTCCCTACGTGCCTGTACGGTTTTGATTGTGCCCAACTATTGTTGAAATGTGAGATGCAAGCATTTCAGCTAGATTCTATTTTACTTTCTATAGACACTATTATAATATCAGAGGATTTTGATATAAAGTGTTTTAGCTATCGTAAGGTAAAAACCCGACATGTTTATTTGTGGCGTGGTCTTACGAGATGCTTTTGTTTTCAAAGGATTTTGAAACTTTAATAATCAATTTGAGTGTGATTTTCTCACGCTGGTATTCCAGACTGGCTCGGGTATTGTTTTATATGATGCTCGGGTCAGACCGAGATAAACAGGTTCAGGATATGATGCTGTGGAGCTCAGGAGACGAGCTGGATGACGATACGTACTCACGTACTTGTTATTATTTTTCCGCTGTGTATTCAGTTGTATGTTATGGATGTTGATGTACTCTGATGATGTATTCTGATGATGTATTATATAAACAGATATAGTTTTTGATTTGTGTAAAGATCTGTTGATATATATTATATTTTATTCCGCTGCGATGGTTAGATTCTGATGTTGTTTTTCTATTTTTCTTCTTCTACCTCTTCTTCTTAACTAAAATGGTTCGATTTTCCGGGTCTGGAAATTCGGGTCGTTACAGTGGTATCAGAGCTTAGGCTGGCGATAACCTTGGCTCTGGTGGGAATTTTGAGAGTATTAATAAATATGAGCGCGTATTTGTTAGTGAATATAAAATGGTTTTATATTGTGTTGGTTGGTTTATTGAGTGGCATATGAACCTTCGTCGGCACAGTTTGGACAACTGTATCGAAGGGGTTTCTAAACACTTGAATAGAACAGTTCGACACAGTATTGTTTTAAATAGGGTGAATGAAATAATTTTGCCCAAATTATTTTGTGTATAAAAGAAATAATTTTTCGAAAATTATTATGGTTATATATTTGGATGCTTGGTTGTTAGAAAATGACAGTAATGAGTTAGTCTCATTATTGAGTAGAAATTGAAAACTTATAACCTAAGTTGAAGAATAAATTTATATAACAAATGGAATTTGAGAATATAGACTATAAATGAAATTTATAAATTGAGATAAACTTTATATACAAATGTGAATTACAAATGTGATTTATAATCAAATGAGATAAATTCATAAACAAATGAAATTTGTAAATGTGACTTATAACTTGAAATAAAATGTGATAGAATTCCAGAGTAATGTTTGGATATAAAATTGAATGGATTTTGAATTTGAAGTTTTGGGAAAGGTTTAAATTCCTTTGGATTTCAAAAATAGTTTTTAAAGGTTTTGGGGAATAATGGTGATATTATTTCATGAATATTTTTGAAATTGAATTGAAATCTGGTGGGATTTAAGAATTAAAAATATTTGAAATGTTTTAAAGTGATAAAAGCATTAAATTCTCTTTCAGTCGCTGGAAAATAATTTCGGTGATGACTGCAGCATCATCGATGTCTATTTTCGAGTTTCTAAAGAGAAATTGCTACCAAACTGTTTTAAATTGGAAGTGATTGTGAACTGGGTTGGTTTTGAAATTCAAAGGGAAAATTGTTTGGTAAAAGCAGATTGTTTTGGAAATTGGGATTTGATGTGATATATCAGATGAGTATGAGTTATTTATGGATTCAAAATGGTTTTGAAATAAAACCGGGCAATTGGATTCTGGGAATTCTATTTAAAATATAAATGTGGAAATTTAAAATGAATCAACAATATAAAGTATAGAATGAAGTTGATTGAAATAAGAAAGGGAATGAAAGTTTAATTCTGGGATTATAATTATGAGATGAAAATAACTAAATGAGTAATATAAGTTGGTAAATAAAAGAGTTAGAGAACTTGAAGGTGAATGAATTGTAAAACTTGTATAAAATTGTATCCTAGAATTAAAATTTAATTCGAGTATATGAAGGTGAAAAAAATATATTTGAATTTAACTTAAGATAAGTTAAATAAAATTGAGAATTGGAATTGAATTAAATGTAAATAAGTTGAAGTCGAATTGAATTGGATATAAAGGTAGTGTAAAATGCTTATAATTGTGTAAAGAAATTCATATTCTTAAGTTCTTAAGTGTAATAATTTGAAATTTGATTGTAAAGATGAAAATGGACTTAAATGAATAGTCCCAGGTCTTTAGCAAGTAAGTTAAACTTATGAATAGAAATGAAATTGTAAGTCATAAATGGGAATCCATTACCTTGAACCATTAAGAGTTATAATTTGAAATTGTAATTATCAAATGGAAACGATAAGATGAGTAATCTTAATTTTTAAATAAATCCAAACTTGAATTATAAAATAAATTGAACTTAAGATGATTAAGTGAAGTGATATTTGGGATTTAAAAAGCAAGTATTTAATTTTAACCAGCGGAGAAACTAATTTGATAATAAATTAGATAATGAAATTGAATTGTGAGTTAATGAAATTGGATTAACATAGTGATGGTTTGAATTGCAAATGAAATCCAAATAAGTGAAAATAAATTGGAAATGACCTGGTTATTAATAAAATAATTCCATATGAATTGAGTATGGAAAATAAAATTCATAATGATTGAGTGAATGAACCAATTATATTAAATAAATAAATGGATGGAATTTGATTAAATAAGAATCAAATGAAAGATGGAAATAAAACTTTAAAGGGTTGGTTAAATGGGAAATAAACTTAAGTTATTGACTTAAGTAAATGTTGAATGGAAACTGAACTCAACAGAGGAGTGGTTTAAATAAGTTGAGAAATAGTTATTGAATGAATTAACTTGGATTGTTTTCGAGCTAAATAAAATTCAATATTCAGAAGTTGGAGATGAATTGAAAAAAATATATTTGGAAATGAAGTAGTAAATTGAAGTAAATTGGAATTCATATGAAATTGGAATTCGATTTGAATATATACACTTCAGTGGTGAAGTAGTAAATAAATATAAGAAAATTTATATGAACTTAAGAATTGAAGAATGAAATTCTTAAGAAAATTGGTATTGGAAATATACTTAGTAATTTTGGAATGGGAAAAAAATATATACTAAGTGAATAGTTGGATGAAGACTAAAACTGAAGTTGTGAAATGGGATAGTTGTGAATAAGGGGATAACAATCAAAATGAATGTGAATAAAAGAGAATTGATATAACTGGTAATCAATTGGAATTTATACGTAAGATGTACGTATATTATTTTATTCGCATAGCTATTTGGTCCAGATGTCGAACACAGAATTTCGAGATAGTTTTATCGATCCGAATTAGGATTTTTCACTCGATTTTCGACGGCGAACCTGGATATGGATTGTTGATTGGTTCTGGATATTCTCTATCATAGTTTACGGCTATGCAAGGAGAATGACGGTTTCTGATCAAGAAACCAGATCTGAGTCCGCACTAGGAAGTCGGGTGGACAATACTAGTTCGGAAGTGGAATTGTGTGATCGAATGAGCGATCGAATGTGATATTGCGTACGGATGATATATATACATCGTACGGGCTTAAGTAAAACAAATATGGTAAATTTGTAAAGAAAAGTATAAAATGATCTTGGAATTGTGATTGAATATTATTGCTTAGTAGGATATACAGGTATATAAAAGCAATGGATAAATTGGGATTTTTGAATTTAGAAGATAAATTTAATGGCCCGACAAAAGGTATGTATTTGAATTTCTGTATGAAATTTGATTGGGTTTTGGATCCAGCCACTTGGCTTTTTGTTTTCTTTTTGAGATTGGGAGGCCGTAGAGCCATTTTGTAGTAGTGCCGAGCTAGCCGCGCAAAGGAGACGCTGGCGAAATTTTTCGGAAATTTAGGGAGTTAGAAAATTTTTGGAAAGTTTTGATAATTCAAAATTTGAATTCAAATTTAAATTTGAATTGATAAGTAGGTGATATGGGTTGAAACTTATGGATAAGTTGGGAAGTTAAAAGATGATTAGTGTATCATTAATAAAAGATTGTTCGAGTATTGTTAAAGCTGTTGAATTTGGGAAATAGTCAACGGGAATTGAATCATTCCTCTTAACTAGTAATTTCGGGGACGAAATTCTTTTAAGGGGGGAGGAATGTGACGACCCGGAAATTTTGAGCATTTGAAATAGGAATATTTAATTAATTTTAAATATTCAAAAGATAATTATTAACTTTAATTTCAAATATCATTATTGATTAGACAAGTAATTGTTGAATTTAAATTATTGAAATTGGTAAATTATTGAATCTGGAGCTTTAAGCCTGTTAAAAATAATTTGAAGACTTATAAAATTTATATAGATAATACTGAAATGGATAGAAGTGTTGGAATCAGCTTTAAAAATGGTTTGTTATGTTTTGAAATTTTATTGTTTAAATTGAATTTAAAAATAGCCTTCCGAGGCACAGTCTCAGAATTCGACGAAACCAGTTCCATTGGATCCGTAATATTGTATTATTATCGGGTTTCAATTTTCGTAGTATTTGGAGTTGTTGTGTGAGCGTACGATATATAAACGCGCTGAAATTTTATCGAATTCAATATTATAACTGAATCCAAAAAAAAGCTATCTTCTCCATACGATCGAATTAGGACTCAAAACCTTTTCCAGTGCGTTCAGAATAGGCGTATAACATTACAAACGCCTAGCGGCATGCCTTGATAGGATGTCAAAATTTTTAGTTGACTTTATTGGAACAATTCGAATTTGAATTTAAATTGAATAATTTTACTAGTCAACTGCAGTTAAATTTATTTCACATCGACCTATCTTTTCCATCAGTTCAAACAGCTATTCAAGTACCCGACCTTATCTCTTTCTTTCTTCGTTCTGAAGCCAGAAAAATATCTCGTTCTAAAATCATCAAAATAAAGAAAATGGCCGGACTAATTGAAAACAAAAATCACGCTACCCTACTCTTTAATTCGTTCGCAAGCTCCCTCCTTTCTTCTTCCAGTTCAAAATCGACATCAGGTAAATAAAAGAAGTGGGGGGGGGACGAATTGGATTTGCTGGGGCGCGAGATGGTTCAAGCACGTGAGGGAGGAAATCGTGGTTCCTCACGATGAAGGTGAGCTCGTTAGTTTGGAAGCGGCGGCCTGACCTGGAGGAGGTGACGCGATTGGGTGGGATTTTTGGCTCAAGCTCGTGAGCGATTCACGGCCGGGCAAGTTCACCAAGGTAGTCGCGATTGTGGGTACGGCAAAGCAGTGATACTCGCAAGTTAAAGGGAGGCATACAGAGAGGATGATGCGATGACGAAGTGTTGAGGTCTGATTCGCCCCCTGGCAGCTCGATGCGGGAAGTGTTGGCATGTTCGATCTCGCGTGCGATGATGAGAGGCTCGACTGTCAAGGCTGAGGTAGAGGAAGAGGCCAGGTTTGGACAGTGAGGTGAGGTACCATCTATTTTAATGTGACTTAATAAATATTGTACACTTTCAGAGTTGAAGGTGTTTAAGAAGAAATATAGTTAGGATAGGTTCAGATTTTTATGTCTTTTGCTTACTGTTTAACTTGAATGTAAGCAAAGGATTAACATTCAGATTTACTAGTAAAGAAGAAATCCAATGTTAAGCTAGTTTAACCTTAATTTATTTGGTTGGTCAGTGAGTAAGGCTAACTAGATTATCTTAAAATAGGAAATTGAGGTGATTCACTTGTTAAAAAAAATGATTTGTTTTTCTTAGGGACAAGATTTATTTACAGTAGGATATATATTCAGAAGCAAAGAATTTATATACAGTTTAGAAATGGAAATTTACCAGTTTATTTTAATAATGAATATTAGAGATTAATGTGGTTAATAAACTTATTTACTTTTCGGTAATTCGTTGCAAATTAAATAATTTGTTAATTAAAATTTATGGGAATGAATTGTTCAATTAATTCGTATGTTAGTTAAATTATTAAAATAGTAACAAATTGTTCAATTCATTCAAGATATTAATAAGACATCTACTGATTATACAAGGTCTGACAATTTTGGAAAAAACATGTCGAGATAGGATGGATTGCAAAACAAAATCTAAGGTGAGTTAATCTCACTCGGTTGAATTTTAATTTAAAATTTAAATGATTAAATTTAAATAATTGATTGGATGATTGCATTGATTGATGTGCTATATATATAGTAGTATATAGCAATATATACATATTGGCATATGTATATATTGGAATTGTTGATATTCCCGCATTGTATAGCGGATGAGACCCTATGCGCCGCATAATAGCGGATGATATGATATAAAACCCATATACCGCGATATTCCACTTTGAAGTGAAATTGGTATTGTGCTAACATCTGTGGATGCAGGGAAACAGGTTGGAGGGATCCAACTGGATTCCTCAAAATATTTAATTTTGTTTAAATATACTATGATATGATTTTTGATATCCTGTGATGAATTATATGGATAATTGGATGTTATGGGTTGGTTGGACCGATTTGGATGTGCTGAATTATCAAAATCTCTAGAATGGAATTTTTGAAAAGAAATAAAAGAGTAAATTTTAAAGTAAAATAATTATAAGAGTTTGGAATAAATTTGAGAATGAATCTGATTAATAATAAAAGTGATTTCCAAAATTCTAATAAATATGGAAAAGAGGAATTTTGAATAAACCGAGAAATATTGAATTTAAAAACTTATGTGATATTATTTAAAGGAATAAATAATTTATTTTAATTCAATGTTTAGATGTAATTAAAAAGAAAGAAAGAATTTGGGAAATCTGAAACTTGTGTTTCGGTTTAAAGATTTTAAATCATAATGAGAAATAAAATCTGGAAGTTAATGAATTTGGAAATAAATGGATTAAGTAAGGAAATTTATTTCAAAGTAAAATAAATTGGGAGATCAATTATAAATTGATTTAAATACTTTGGGATTTGAAATTTAAAGAGAAATGAGATTTTGAAGAGATAAACTGGGTTTATAAAGTGAAATGGAATATCAGTGGATATTAGAAAATATAAATTCAATGTGGGAATTTATAAAGGGATATGAATTGGTTTAAAAATAAATGTTGGTTTATTTTTAAAAGATGGGAATGAGAAGTGTATTTCTCTGGATAGCCAAGTACGTTTTCAAAGCAATTTGAAATATAAGTTAAAGGTTTTAAGTATGTTTTAAAAAGCATGTTTAGGAAATTTGTCTTTTTAAATGTTAATTTCCTAAGTAAGTATTTTCAAAAATATATTATTGTAGTAATTATATAAAAGTGATTTGCTATTATGTTTTTAAAAGGAGAAATTTAGTTTATATTATAAAGTGGTTTATTTTAAAGTATATATTTTTAATAAAGTATTAAAGTAGTTTGATTTCACTGTTATAAGATATATTTAAAATAAAGTGTTTTAAATTATTTTAAAATCTAAAAGTGTTTTGTACTTGGTGTTTCAGAGGAAATAAATATTGGGAAATGTATTCCGTAAGCGGAAACTGTTTTCAAAAGCGTTTTGAAAATTTGGAAATATATCTTGGAAAGATATTTGGGCAAATAAATAATGTGGGAAATTATTTATTGTGTGATGGTTGCTTGTGGATGTTAATTGATAGTTAAATAACCGACTATCAATATTGGCCAAATGCGCTGATCGTTTCGAAGAGACCGGGATCGAGTTTCCGTATACCGGGATTCTAGGTCTGGAGACTCGAATACCACTTCGATTCGGTTTGTACGTTTCGTGTAACGTGTTCAGAGTCGAAGATGGAGCAGTGAAGTGCAAGGGCTAGTCGCTACTAATCCTGAGGATATTTCCAAAATGGATATAGTAGGAATAGTGCCTTCGGTTCCGTTCGGACCCGGGACGGACTTGTATGGACGAATGCTTGCGAAACATCGTCAGGCGGACGATGGGCATTCTAAGGGATATGTGCTAAAAAGGTATCGTTTAGCCTCGGGCCTCATCAACCGGGAATGACTGAAAATCAGGGGTTATGCAGCAAGGCTTCGTGGGTAGCACCCACTTGAGAGTAAAGTCATCCCTGTCTAGATGTCCCTTTTTATTTCGGCTTAGTGTTGCGGTTGCTGATCCCAACCGTGGGGTGATTTTACTTGGAATTATCCAGTAAGGGATGATTCCGGCCTTGTGTTGCAGGGGAGCGGGCGTACTCCTCGGTACTGTGATCTAGACCACGTACTGTGACAGGTGGTACCCCAGTGCCTAGTCATTCGTTGGAAATCCATTCTCCCTACGTGCCTGTACGGTTTTGATTGTGCCCAACTATTGTTGAAATGTGAGATGCAAGCATTTCAGCTAGATTCTATTTTACTTTCTATAGACACTATTATAATATCAGAGGATTTTGATATAAAGTGTTTTAGCTATCGTAAGGTAAAAACCCGACATGTTTATTTGTGGCGTGGTCTTACGAGATGCTTTTGTTTTCAAAGGATTTTGAAACTTTAATAATCAATTTGAGTGTGATTTTCTCACGCTGGTATTCCAGACTGGCTCGGGTATTGTTTTATATGATGCTCGGGTCAGACCGAGATAAACAGGTTCAGGATATGATGCTGTGGAGCTCAGGAGACGAGCTGGATGACGATACGTACTCACGTACTTGTTATTATTTTTCCGCTGTGTATTCAGTTGTATGTTATGGATGTTGATGTACTCTGATGATGTATTCTGATGATGTATTATATAAACAGATATAGTTTTTGATTTGTGTAAAGATCTGTTGATATATATTATATTTTATTCCGCTGCGATGGTTAGATTCTGATGTTGTTTTTCTATTTTTCTTCTTCTACCTCTTCTTCTTAACTAAAATGGTTCGATTTTCCGGGTCTGGAAATTCGGGTCGTTACAGACCTTGGCTGATTGTTGACTAGAAATATCCATAGCAGAGATTCATAGAGTTTACAATAAACCCAAAAAATTCCTAATGCAACTCCGAAGGAATACTTCAGTGGATTTAGTCTCATTCCATATCTCCAGAGCACGTCAAATAATTCTAAAAGATTACCTATGTGATCCGTTAATTTTTATAACTTCACCACCATATAATCCATTTAGAGATCCATTGTATGTTTGGTATGTTCTTTAAACATCTTATTAACCAAACATTGGTAAGTAGCTCTAGCATTCTTCAGACCAAACGACATCACTTTGTAGAAATGTAGTCCTAAGTTTGTAATAAAGCCCATCGCACTTGATTGGGGACTTGCATTGCAATCTGATTATAGCCAGAGTATGCATCCATAAAGAATAACAATTCATGTCTGGTTGTTCCATCCACTAATTGATTGATCCACGGTAGAGTGAGGTAGTCCTTTGAGAATATTCAAGCTTCAATAGTTTGTTCATGTCTAGCATTTCACATTTGTTGTTTTGACCATAACTTGATACTCATTTCGGGAACAATACATCATGGATAAAGCCATTTGGCTTCATATTATCCACAATATAGCAAATTTCTCTAGTTCCATGATGCGACATTTATATATGTTTCATTGGTGGAAAGATTAGATTCACATTCAGTGCATGACGCATGACTTTTGGCGAAATTCTATACATATCAGAAAGCGTCCGAGAGAACACATCTTTGCTCACCTAGAGAAATCCTACTAGTTCCTTCGTCGTCTTTAGGATGAGTTAAGTTCCAATTTTAGTGACCTTAGGAAGATCATTATTGTCTACTTGAAGGGATGATTAGCTCCATAGGTTCTGCCCTCACCTCTTTCGACTTCTTCCATAGGTCCATAGCTTTGCAGTAATCATTAATGGACCCGAGCCGAGGCTCGAGTGGTAGTTACTATGCATTCACACTTTTAATATAGAATGGCTTCTATGTATCATTTCCTTTCTCTCTTCTTTATGCCTCTATGAGCTCTATGACATTGCACTCTTGACATGCGCTTCAATCGCCATGGATTACCGCTGCTTCATTTTCCTTAGGGAATTTGATCATCAAGCAGTACGGGGTGAGTGCAATCCTAAAATCAAAAAGGCTTGTTGGCCTAAGAATACATTGTATGTGGAGAATTTGTCCACTATGACAAAGTTCTACACCCATACAACCTTATGGGTATCATCTCCAAGTTGAACAAGAAACTTATTGAATCCAATTGGAGCTATTGTCTCTTCCGTAAGTCCATGAACGCGGAATTTACAAACCAGCAGATCACTTCCATTCAGTTGCATCTTGTCAAACGTTTGCTTAAAGCGCATGTTCATCGAGCTTCTGCTATGCACCATCCCTCGAAAATTTATAGCTAGTCCAGTCATAGTTGTTATCACCATTGAGTTAAGTGTTGGTGCCTTAACCCCATTTGCACCCTTGTTCCAAAAGACGATGTCATTATCGATCCTCCACTATTGTCTAGCAAATCGCTTAACACATTTCTTAAGGCTCATGCCTTAGATAACTTTGATATCTCTCCATCTCATTTCAATTCTTTTCTATGCGATAGGGACCTCAAAATATTGTATTGATCACCAAATCTCTATTTTGTGGTCTTGATCCCGCTCCACTGGGTCTAGCTATGTTGCATTGAGGTGGCTGGCTCCGAGTCTAGTTGTTTCCTTGCCTACCTTCCTATAGGTTATTGACATACTGGTGAAGTCATTTCTTCCTTATTAACTCCTTAATCACATCACGAAGATGCTGGCACTCTTTTTCGTTGTGTCCATGGTCTCATGGAAACCATAGAATGTTTTAGAGTGCTTCTCCTCATCAATAGGCTCCCTCGGGGCAGGCTTTTTTATACCTCTTAGTACCCAGCGTCACAAGGTAAACGTTCTCCATATAATCAGTAAACTCCATATATTTCCCATTGCATTTGAACCTAAAATGTTCCTTCTGGTCCTACTTCTTTCTGCCAGTGTTGTTAGCACTCCTCCGCTTATTACCATTCTTAGCTTTTCCATTGTCACCATCTCATTTGACAACGACATTACTCTGAACAACACTACTTGGTCTAGCTTGACCTCCAATGCCCAATCCTTCTTCCAGTTATGCCTCTTCCAAGCATAGAAATTGATTCGTCTTTCTATAGAAATACTTTAAAGTGGAAGGCTCCTTCATTCTCAGCCACTTACCTAATTCCATCTGAATGTACATTCTGCTCACAAGAACCATTAGTACTATATCATCTCTTAGATTCTTTACCTCCATCATAGTGATGTTGACCTCTTCAAAAATTCTTGAAGGTCACTCTGGACATTTGATGCAAGTTTTTCAAGGAAAGCATCCTTCGACTACACTAAATGTACTCTAAAAGTCTTTATAAACTTCTTTGCCAACTCATCAAATGACGATATAGATCCAAGCTCAAACTAATAGAACGATGTGATGACTTATCCCTCTAAGAAGAGGAGGAAACACCAATACCTTACTGCATTATCAGCACGGGCACTATCCATGTGACATCCATACTTCATTAGATGATGCATTGGGTTAGTCAACTAATTATAACTCCTTATCTCCAGCATGAGGAATTTCTTTGGATATGTAGCAGTCCTAACTTCTTCGGTGAATGTTCTTCGACTAGCCATGGATTCCTATCCATCATCATGTTGTTGTTGATTCTACTGCACAACCTTTTTATCATCTCAGTTATCAACTTATCGTTTCTTCTAACCATCTTGTGTATCAAGTATGTTTGTTATGGTGAATATTCACAGTTAGAATGACAAATCCTAGGTCTTCCTATCTTTGTAGAGTCCATTGGCTCAGTTGCCCAGCAACTTTGGTGCGGATTACATCCTCTTTGTACATTTCCTCTTTTAACTCCATTTTAAAGACCAACTTCATGTCCAACAACATCAGCATCAACATCTTTCAACTCGGCTTAGAATCACTCAAATTTACATGCTGCTCAGATCGAAAGTTACCGAGCCATCTAGATCGATTGGTAATGGTTGATGGCTGAGTTAGAGTAGTTGGTCCAGCTCTATGCTCGGTCTATATGACACTTCAATTCCCCCTTTATGCATTTTTGTCTTTTCACCTCTGTGGCTCTAATCTGGTAAACTTCTTTCATCTATACAAGATGAAGAATCCCTCTTTCCTTGCGATTTTTGCAAGATCCTCCTTACTATAGGGGTTGCTACAATAGAGAAATTTCTTCTTCATTTCCTCCACGATGGTATCTGACTTTGCTTCATCTTCTTATACATGTTTGCCATTATGCGGTCCATCTTATCCTTCGTAACAACTTCTGGTTGATTTGAAGATTCTCCTAGGTTAACATCACCACTTTCATGCTAAGATACTTTTAGTTCTTCGGCAATTGTTTCATATTTACTAGGCACCTTTATAGAGCCATTCTTTCATAATTGATTGGATATTTTCTTTAAATCCTAATAGCAATCACTAATCCGATACCGATCTTCTTTCTCGACGAAAGCACCAAAAAATATTTTCTCATTAAATGGGAAAATAGCCCCGGTTTTAAATTAAATAAGAGAGATAAAGTAAGAAATAGAAAGTAGACAAGAGAACAACATGATTTTTATAGTGTTTCGGCAAATTCAAGTGCCTACGTCCACTTTATATTACATTTATGATTGAGTTTGCTATTATAATTGAATTACAGCACTACTTCAGATCTAGAAATGGTTGGTTTCAAGTTTGACATCGGCTCTGTTCAAAAGTTCTAAAAAATTCCATTTTCAAGTAGTAAAATTCCCTATTTATAGACGAATCTACGCACCAAAATCACAAGATTTGGTTTTAATTAGTCGAAATTCTTGATCCAAATTTCTAGCATAAAGAATAGGCTGAATCTGCATGTTTCTCAAAAATTCAATCAACCGATACCAATTGATTTTCAGAGCTGATCGATATGGTTGATCAATTCTTTATCTCTTTTCTCAAAAATGCCTAAGTCATTAAAATGTGATCTCTAGAGGCAAAATTGTCAATGATGATCCATTTATACCGATTGATATGACTTCTTCAAAACTTGTATTTTTCTACAAACTTACAGGTGAAATCATAGTAGGAAAAAAAATAGGGCCTACATCGTGCTTTGGATCGATCAACATTAATCCATTAATCGATCAGTATCGTTAATTATGAGTTTCTCTATACTTAGGAAAATTTCTTGAATCTTCATTCTTGATGTAATATGAGGTTCTTGATACTTCCTTCGTCATTCCATAGATTAGATCCATTGACATGTTGCTTGTTTCAAATACTAGATAATGGTATTAAATCTTTAATGTAAGTAATATATATAGAGTTATAAAATAGTTTAGATATAATATTTGAACATTTCAATATATTGGATCTAATATAACTTAGTCAAACTAATTTTATTCGTTGTGTGTGTGTATTACAAAATTATGAAATAAATATTTTTCGATTGGAAAATCGTGTATTTATGTTGTGCATTTGAAAATATGATATTATTTTTTGCAAAAATATATTTATCTATAGATATATTGATATTTAATTTTATTTAAATAAATTGGTATACATATTAGAATATTTTATTATTTTTAATATTAGTGTTTATAGTAAATAAACTGAAACTTTTAATATTATATAGTATATTACATTATTAATTTTAAGCTAATTATGTGTAACATAACTATGTTTGATTATACTTACATAAACATGTATATAATAATAACTTATTACATATATTAAAAATAATCTATTTTGTTCTTTTAGTCAAGTGAAATATTTTTGTAATTATTTTGTATATTCTAAAGGGGTGTAAAGAAGATATTATGTATATAGTCTTGCCAATTGATTACAAGTTCCACTAAGCATCTCCTCTTTGAAGTTTTTTCTTCCTCTCTGTGTTTTACTTAATTTTAGTATATTTTCTATAATCAAATCACATAATTTCTCTTAAGGCACACCTTTAACTGTACCAATCTTCACTTGAACTTGGGGGCCAACTGTTGTGTCTCATAACCATACTCTCGATAGATTCTTCAAGACTAAACCTAGAAAAGGTCTTAGCGAGTGGATTGTAATTATATTATATTGTAACTACCTTTTCTATCATACATCTCTACCACTAATAAATTGTTTTCTCACTTGGTAATTACAGGTAATATGTCATGACATATTACTGATATGTTGGTTCCTTTTTGTAAACTATTGCATCACTATATTATAATACATTATTGGATTGTGAGTTCCGTTCCTGGCTTACTTATAAATTAGCACACATAAACTACTTTCACAATGGAATTATATAGGGTGATGTGCTTAGCCTTAATAGTTGAATATGCCATAGCCTCTCATTTGGAATGTTTCCATAATAAAGTCACTTTATTAAGGGTAGACATGAAACATATGACGTTCAAGTCTAAACACTCATAAAGATTTTGTTACTCACATTAGCGATTCACTAGTATTTCATAAATACCTGAGATACTCTTAACTATCATCCAGTGATTATTACTTGGATTTGGATGATATATGACTAAGTGCATAAGCAATTTTAGGTCTAGTACATAACATAACATGTATGACGATTCCTATTGTCGATGCATAAGAAAACCATCTCATATCCTTTTTTCCTCATCTATAGACAAGGAAACCTTTCTATAATGAACAACTATTTCTTGTACAAGAACATTTCTTTGGTTAAAATTTTCATATTAAATATTTTTATAGATGCCTATGCACATTGACTGGAGTAGTTGCAATATCCTCTTATATTGAGTATTAAGTATGAGGTTTTCAAATCCTTTACTAAGAATTGAATAACTATGATTTAACTGATTGTAAGATGGATACATTGTTAACAACTAGTAACATGTATTTACAAATAGTATTAAGTAGTTTATCCCCTTTATGTTATTTCATATCGAAAAGCATTTCGTTTGGACCGAAATCAACTATTTGAGTTCTTTACTAAAATAATATATCAAACCTTAAGCTATTTGTATAAGATCATATATTGACTTTAAAAGTCCACAAGCCTTATTACAACTCACTCTGACTTTGAAACACTTAAGATGTAGTGTATACAAGTTTTACTAGATAGTTGTATAAAAGTTTTATTATGATGCTCCTTTGTCAAAAGTGATGTTTATAGTATGTTGTAATACACGAGAAAAATTTGAATGGACTTAAGCAGTGCGAATAGAGAAAATACATTTAGTTAAAAAAAATTAATGAAATTGTTTCTTATCAACCTAGCTTTATAAGTCTCTAATTTTACAACTACATTGATCTTATTATCAAAAATTTAGTTATAACAATAGATCTCATCCACTCAGGTACATTGTCAATGTACTTGGAATCCTTTTCGAATTTGAAATATCATACAAAATAGGATAGTATATACTCAACATTGCTTAGTTGAACTTAACACGATTGTTATCATCAAAAACCTACATTATTTCTATCAGTAAGAAACTTATGGTCTTTCCTCAATGCTATTTATTTCCTATTAGATATTCTAATTAGCTATTGATAAAGTCAAAGGTGTGCCATATGGGCAATCGTGTTATTTGATTATATGACTTAACTCTTATAGAAAATCTTTTTTGAAATAAAGTAGGACTTTGGATTTATTTTCTATTATATATGTTGGTATATTAGGATATAAGTGATTTTTTAAGTACAATAAAATATACAAGCAAAAAAATCATTTGGTAAAGTATTTAATTGATTACAGCTGTGATTGTGTTCGTAACCATGAGTTTTGAATTATGTCAATAATACTTATCCTTTAATATTCCCAGTCAACATGTGGAAAGAATGGGATACCGATACATCGATTGAAACCAGCGTATGTGCACTCTGCATATGATAGAAGGTGAATTAATCACGACATTGGAGGCACCACGGGGTTATGAACGTATGACTATTTGCAAAAATTACACAATGACTAAGTGAGATTCTTTTATATGCTTATTACGAAGTCAACTATAAGATCGCAGTTGATAATGTGCGGTTGTCCTCTAACTTATGAACGTGAATATTAAGTGTCTAAACTATACTTTGACTATAGTTAATCGCATGACAGTGATAATCAAGTTATCTCCATTTATGGCACAAGTTGAACTATTTGAAATGTAATAATATTTAACAGAGGATTCATCCCATTTGTATAGAAGTTAATATTATCATAATTAATATTCAACCTAAAGTCAAGGTCTTTGGCCAAAGCAAATCTTTTAATTGGTAAAATTTATTAGATTAAACCACGGATTTTGATGTTGTACTTCGCAATCAATAATAAATATTATAAGAGGCTTGGTCATTAATTAAGCTCTAGATATCTTAGTCGTATAATGGCGAAGAAGAGAAAATGTGCACAACATATCATTGCTAAAGGGTGTGGCTTAAAGATTAAAATTAGGACTTATAAAGATAATTTGTAATCAACTAAACTCATATCCATTACTGTGCTTTTATAAAGACCATGTATGCTTTACATATAAAATTAAGCCCACTACCACCACTATTCTTCACACAAGCTGCATAGCCATGACAATAAATATAAATCCTATAACATATAAGAATTACATGTAAACCCAAGGATACCCCGAGATAATTCAATATCTTTACATATTATTGAACGATGTGTCGACCCTTAACAGGATTCGACATAATCCGAGAGTCATCAATATAACATGAGGCTCTGGGCATGACAAGATGAATAGCAATAAAAGAAAGTAAAGCTCGTGTATCAAATAAAAATGTATATTGAAGTTATAAACAGAAAGCATACCCTACATGATGAGTTCTTCCCATTGGAAGAGATGGAGAATCCTTCTTGCAATGTCTTAGTTGGTCACAATTTAAACATTTCTTAGTTTAGAGGTTGAGATGGAAATATATAGCAATGTACCCCTTTAAGTGGCACCGATTGCAAGTTACCCCTCCCTTCTTCCCTTGGCCTCAACAATTCTAATTCCACATGCCTTTGAACTTGGGCTTAGCTTCAACCTTAGCTTCTTCCTCTTAGGGGACCTTCTTATAAATAGAGTTTAATAAAGGGACTTCAACAAGTCCTTTGAAGGTATCACCCATCATAGCATGGCTAAGAGAAAGATACTTAATAGGTTAATTGAGTTCCATAAAAATTTCTTGGCCTTGTTAGTTGGAGTGTTGGTCATATCTACACCGAAACAAGCCAAAAATGTAAAGTCTTCAGTGTACTCCTTCATAGTCTTCTCACATTGTTGGAGATACAAGAACTTCTTCACTTGCAAGCCTCTATTGACCTCTAAAATAAATTGAGCCTCAAATCTCCTTCGGAATTCTTCCCAGCATGCTCATCCACTTTGCTAATCACAACATCCCACCAACACAATCATATCGAAGTTGTCTAGAAGCAAGTCATCGCTTAATCAAAGTCTCAAGTGTCATGTCATCAATGTTCTGCTTACTTGGGTGGAGCCACCCTTGAGTCTCAATGAACGACCCATCACTATACATAGATTGCCTCCCATACGAAGTAATTTTTTCAAAGTCAAGGGAAATCAAGAAAGAGCAGTGGGGGTGGTGGAGGAATAAGCATTACTCCCACTGGTGCTAGCACATGAGGGATTTCTATTGGAGGTGGAGTACCTTGCATTGTAGCCTATAAGTACCTCCGGAATCATGGTGGCATATGGATATTTGGAGCTTCAACACTGTCTCTAACTGTCACTACACAAGTGACACGACTCATGGTTTCTATTTGTTGATGGTAATTATAAGCAGCTTTCCTATAAGATAGTATAGAAAACTAGAAACAAAATTTGACTCCCTAAATGCTATATGCATAAGTATATCCAAATAAAAATAACCTCCTTTAACTTATCTTTATTTATAGTGATCGGGTATCCCAAGCTATGGTATGAAATGTAACGATCTGCTATTTGTGGCATCCATAATCCACTTATACAAGCAACTAGGTTCCACAAGTATCATAGATGGCCTTCTATTAAAGGAAGAATTCAAAACAACAATAATAAAAGCATATCTATCACAACTATCATCATACTTAATCTCACGGTAGAAGGAATACAATATATTATCAACATAAACATGTAAATACCTAAATGCATATCACATTAAGAGACCTAAGTGTAAGTATTATAATATAACATAAAAATGATACATCAAATCTCATATATGACATCTCAAAATGAATATATGATCTACATGCCAATATTCCAATAAATGGATAAATATAGACATAGCGGTAAAATACTTATGGCTCTATGGATCACATCCAGCTAGAAGAAATCTTATCCTTAGTCAACTGTAACGACCTTAAAATTTGACATTGTTAACATTAAATTAATTAAAAAAGGCATTTTTAATTTATAGTTAAATTGAGTATCGTATTCATATCCATTGTGAAGGTTTTTCCGAGCTGATCAGTTTGATATATAATTTTGATGGATTTGGAGTTATAGTCTACGAAATAGAGGTGAACATTGTCTAAATAGAGTATGCAGCCCCATTTAGGCCAAATGGTACACATAACTTACCTACCTTATTGTCTATATAAGTAATGCTTAAAAATCCTAGGAGTTAGCCATCATATCAGTGCCTCTTTCTTAATCTCAAAATCTCTCTTAATCACATTCTAGTGGTAGATGATTTTCACTAATTGCAAATTGTTTTAAAAATCAAAGTTCTCGATACCCATCAAATTATGTCATTTCAAAAAAATCAATGAATTGGGTCGAAAAGTGGTACCCGTTTATGGTAAAAGTGCTCGAGTGAATGACAAATCACAGTCAGAACGTCCGATGGCCAAACCCTAGGTCCAAGTTGGTATTTTCGATTCTGATACCAATTGATGCAATTGAAGATGCGAAATCGTAGTGCTCGCTGAAAGGAAACCAGATTTTCTTTCAATTTTAGGAACAAACAACTAATGTGGCTCAAGTCAAGCCCGAAAGCTTATGGTGGTTTAAAATTCGCTAGCAAAATTATAGCCAATGGCGGTGATCTAGGTGATGGCGCTGGTCGGTGTGGGTTAAGGAGGCGATGAACTTTCGATTGCAAGTGGTAATGCGGCTTTAGATGTTCGAAGTTGGGAGAATATCACGATCAAAGTTTGATAGGCGGTGGTAATATAAATTGATTTGGGGATGGTAATTTTTTTTGATTTGGCCCCTATAGTTTTATTAGTTGCAAATTAAACCATGAAATTTATAACCCCTATATATTTCACATACGAACTCTGAATCGCATACAGTTTCTTCTATTAGACTTGTGGTAGAATTCTAGATGATATGCTGGGTTAGCTGAGTTTGGAGGCTGTTGGCAAAAGCGCATTGGTATGGTTAATCTAATTTATTTTAATTATAAATTATAAATTACACGATGGATTGTGTCTTGATTAGATAATTAAGGTCAATTGTAGTATTTTTGGATGTTTTTTAAAATAAATTCTTTGATTTGAATTGAAAAATAATTAATTGGAATAAAATGTATAATAATGAGAAAAATAGATAAATAAATGGTAAATGAGGTTATTTATAGATTTTGGATGGTACCTATAAATAATGAAGATTTAACAAATTTTTACTGAAATTAAAGTTTGGAATTAAATAATGTTATTATTGATGAATTTAGGAGGAAATTCATTAATAATAACTAAAATTATATTCTAACTGAGATTTGGGAAGTTTATTATTATTTAGAAAATAAAATGGGATTTTAAATAATGCTAACATGGGATTCATTGGAAATAGTATTGTTTTGTTTAAATGACAAATTGAAAGATTTTATACTATTTATGGTAGAAAATCTTATTACTATTGTTTGAGTAATAAAATAAAAAAAATGTTCTGAATAATAATATTAAAGAAATATTTTTCAAAAGTGTTTTTGGATAAAATAATTACCATTTTGATAAAAATGGAAATAGAAAGGAGTTTCGGTGATTTAAAAGAAAATAATGTTATTTTTGAAATAAATAGTAATAAATTATTTTTGGACAATATTAATAGGGTTTTACAATATTTTATTATTTTGACTTAAAATAATAATATTATCATTTTGAAAAGTAATTTGATGAAGATTACTATTTTTGATTTAAAATGCGACGTTTAGGAGTGTTTTAAAAAAGTTATTATCCAGCATTTTGACCCGGCTATATCCGAATTGACTAAACAAGTTAGACTCGAGTATCATCAAGGCCAGTAGCCCATAGCGATGATTGTGGGGTTCAAAAATCAAGCATAGATCATAATATGAAGCAGAGCATTAAAGCTCACTATTCCCCGAATATGGATCAGGTACGAAACATATTCAACACTATGGATCGTACCGTATCAATTCCACAACTCAATTTTGTAGCGATGATCGTTCAATAACTCAAAATCTACACATGCTATCAAAATGAAACTTGGAGTACAAGCTTACTACAACATGTGGAACACCCTTTATGAATCTCATTGTAATTAAAGGAAGTTGGAGGGATTGGCATAACTCCCTTTGGAGGGATCGGCAGAAATCAAAATTGAAGCAACACTACTTCATAGAAAATACGATATTTTACAAACCGTACGTCGGAATTGCATGAAATTTAGGGAGCAAGTAGCAAACATCATGGGGCATCCCTCATAGGGACCGTATCTCATTTGGATGCACTAATAGGGATCGATACCGATCTCTTTTGTGGGCCCTGATGGGTCAGCAAATTTTTGGGTAGCCTCGTCTTAGTCTCTCAAACCTTCTGCCAAAATTTCAGTCCAATCCATGCACATCTTCCCCTATAAATACAGTAGGCGTGAAATTAGAAAAGGGATCCTACTTTCTCTACCGAGGCTCTGCCATTTTTGTTCTTCACTTTTCTACTAATGGATTCAAGCTGATCCAAACATTCTTGTAATCATAATCAAGTGGAAGATAAATAAAAATATAAAATGGACGTAGGCCAAGATCGCCAAACCACTATAAAAATCTGTGTGTTAATTTATGATTTTTGTTATTTTTTAGTTTCATTATTCATGTAATCTCTACTAGATTCTATTGAGTGTGATGCTCATTTTTGGCATCAACAAAAGTATAATGGGGTGTTTAAAGTATATTACCATTTTGGAAAGATTATTATTGTTTGGATATATAAATACAAAGGTGATTTTATAACAAAAAATAATAAAATGATTTTATACTTGGAAGAAAAACATTGGTCGTAGATATAATATTTTGGATGGTTCTAATATGTGACTAATTGTTTTTATGAAAGAGTGATCCTCTTATGAGGAGAGCACTCATATTTTTATTAATCAAAAAAATAAAGACCATACAAAGTTTGTTGGGATGTTACAACTCTGCTAGATCATCACTTTGATGTCAACAAAAAGATAATAGATACAAAACATACAGTAGGATATGAGTACAATAAAAAAATGACATAATAGCGAGCCATATGGGGACGAGCCATATTCAAAGTTGCTATTACGCAAGGGAATTGCTATTCACTGGAGGAGTTGTTGCCTGGGCTCTGTAGATCGAAGATGCCATGTGGGGATGTTGGTGTGTGAGATGAAAAGCTAATGACACATGTTTATGTAAGAAGATCAATGAAATTGCACATGTCTTGCTGTTATGTGAGTTCTTGTGGATCCATAATTAAAGATGATGCAACTACAAGGTGTGAAGCTGCTGCTGCAAGGCTAGGATAATATTGGTGCTACTAACACATGTTGAAGCTGCTGCTATAGGGTAATCCAGATCAATGGAATTGCAAGCAAACAGATACAACACATTGCAAATGGTTCTATAATGAAGACACAATCTGAAGTGCGAACATGTTTGGGGACATCAAGGCTCAAGCACATGAAGGATGATGTTGAGTAGTACCAGATATCCAGTGATGTTGTAGGAGTTTCAATAAAAGGCTGTAGTAGGGTGATGGTGCTGTAGCAATTTCAATGTAGGGATGTGACGGCGGGATGATCTGGCAAACTGAATCCAGTTGTGGGAGGTTGATGAATTGAGGTGCGAAAAAAAGGTATGCACTTTATGTATATATACATATAGTTATAAGAATATAAATGTATTCGATTATATTTATATTAAATTTTATAGCGATATAGTCGATTTGGGATTGTATTCGAGATTATAGGGAAATCTACCGTGATTGTACTTTTAGAAAACTATCTTTTAAGCTTAAATCTCAAACGCTCTTTATTATCTATATTAATTTGAGTGTGTGTACGTATATGTATGTTTATATATGTATATGTTTATGTGTGGGTGTGTATGTATATAGGATGTACACCCATATAAACTGTGAATAGATTCATTAATTATATGATATAATAAAAGGATCTTTATATTTGGTATAAAGAACGAGCTATAGTTTTATCCATACATATATATATATATATATATGTATATGTATATATGCATATGTATATGTATTTGTATATATATATATACACACACATACACACACACACATATATATATATATATCCACGTGAATATATATATAGATGATAGCAAAGTCTTTATATGAAACCATGGATAAAACTTTACCTAGTAGTGGAAATTTAAGACTTTGTACGTGATGGAGAAGGTATATATTTTGATATGTATAAATATTGATTTAGGGTACACACCCATTATGCTTAAGTATTTAAATATATATGTGCGCATGCATATGCAAATGTGCATACTTATATTTGTTAATGTACCTTTATATATATATATGTACACCTTTAGGTTCTCTATGTGTGTATACATGTGTGTATCTATATGTATGTATATGTATGTAAGTGGTTAATCAAAATTACATATTATATTTGGTATCTAGAGAAAGTCGCGGTGCCTACTTTAATGGTTTTTGTTATTTGTTTCTATCTTTATTTTATTTATGCTATTATTATTATATTTTTGCAATTATTATTATTTTAAATTATTCTTGGTGAGGCTAACGAAGAAATGAAAAATGTGGAAGAAGACAATCAATCGTAGGCTAGGGCCATAAGAGGGTGGGACATAGTAGAATAGGAAAATAGATTCCCTCAATATGTGATTAATTATTAGTTTGAATTATCACGTATGTTGTTTTATGATGATGAAATCACATTAGGATGAGTCTACAATGTTACTACTAGATATGGGTAGTATTTGGTTATATGATGATTAATGTTGAATTACTGATATAGTGGTTTAGTACACAACTGATGATATTGACGTTGTGCTACTATTGTGGAGTGATTAGTATACATTTGATAGTGTTAATGTTGTGTTAGACATGTGCTTACAACAATATGTATTATTGTAATCGGTAATTAAAAATGTATGTAGTATATTCATTTTGTTGTTTACTTATTTGATGATTGGGGTTCGCATTGTGTGTTGTTGATGTTTAATGGTTAAGTGTGTTATTATTGTTAGTGCCTAATATGATGATTTTTTGTGATGGATAAGTATGAACACTGTTTTCTACTTGTACTATTTGCATTGGTTGTATTGGTTGCATGGATGTCAAGGTTTTTACGTACTAATGAGTATTTGGATTTACTTAAGAGCAGGAAACAAAACCGCATGAGCTTGATCCCCCTAAAGGGGCACATGGGCAATCTTTTCCTATGCAATTGCTCTCAAGCCTTAGGCCAAAGTGTATAAGGTTAGGCGCACTTCAAATATAGTTGACACCTTTTCCATTTATTATATATGTGTACATATGTGTAAGTTTGCACATGGACTAAAGAAGGGAGTAAATGGTCTGGAATGAGTCGCATCCACAGGATGGTTCAGTATATCTCTTGCATTATAGTTGTATAGTTATTGCTTAATAATTGATATAGTGAAATGTGTATATTATGCAATGTACGGGACTGGAGTAATGTTTAACTGTTAAAGTGATATATATATATATATATCATTTATGTATGTATGTATATGTATATGTTTAGATTTTGCTGTGAGATTTTCCTTTTTGTCCATTGTTTTAGAGTTTCTAATTTTTATATAACTACAACCTACTATCTTTAATATTTGAAATTAATTCTAATCATATTTTGTTGGCTGTGACGACCCGGAATTTTTGTCTATTTGAAATTGGAATATTTAATTAATTTTAAATGTTCAGAGGTTAAATTTTTAACTTGAATTTCAAATATCAATATTTATTAGATAATTAATTGTTGGATTTAATTATCGGAATAGGGTAAAATAGAGAATCCTGAGTTTTTAGCCTGTTAAAAATAGTTTAAAGGTTCAGAAAATTTATATTGTTAATATTGAAGGTGATGAAACTTTTAAAATAGAATTTCAAAGCGTTTTGTTCAGTTTTGAAATTTTAACGTTTAAATTTAATTTAGAAATAGCCTTCCGAGGCACAGTCTCGGAATTTGACGAAACCAGTTCCATTGGATCCGTAATATTGTATTATTATCGGATTTCAATTTTTGTAGTGTTTGGAGTTTTTGTGTGAGCATACGATTCGTAAACACGTTGAGAACTTAATCGAGATTTTTTTATGTAAAATATAATTGTTAAATCAACAGCCACCCTATACTGTCTTCAGCCCACCTATCTCTGTTAGAAGCCGATTTCTTTTCCATCGTGTTCCCTCTTTTATTAACATCACGCAATCTTCCTCAGAACGAAATCAAAGAAATAAAATAAATGGGACAGTCTTTTTAAATCGCGATATTTCTTTCTTCCTCTTTAGCTCAAAATCGTACTGTCTCTTTTCGAATCAATTCACGAAATGGCGAACCTCGTTCTGAAGAAAAAAAGAAAAAAAAACCCGAGCTACCCCTTTTCTTTCTCCTCGTTCGAAATCGATTAGGCCTTTCCCTTTTACCTTTTTAAATTTGAAGCCAAAATCAATCTTCGTTCGAAAAGAAATGCATTAGCGAACGGAAACGAGGCCGAGCTTCTCCTTATCTCCCCTACCTCCTAGTTCGTTTTAAAAAAAAAATATAAGAAAGGAGGTCGAACTTGATTTCGACGACAAGGGCAGACTCGCGATAAGTCAGCATCGTGTAGTTTTGAAGGGAGGTCGACATTCAAGGGAAACGAAGTCAAGGCAATTCGCGATTGAGCGGAAATCGCTGGCTCGAGCTCGCGTGGACTTAGGAGGCTCTCGTGGAAGCGAGTTTGGGTTCGCTCGAATGGGACAGGGAAGCTCGCGAGGCTACAGTGGTCTAGTTAAATTCGAGCACGGGTTCGAGCTCTACGATGGGACCTTGAAATCGCGACTTGGAGAAGGTTGACGCGGTAATGTTGACGAAGCTGAGGTGTAGGGCATGAGGATGATGTAAGGGTGTTCGGTGGTGTGGTGATGGAGGAAACGATTGGATTCGTTCTGGCTTCATCTTCTCTGTAAGGTATATTAACCTTTATGTTGAAGCTTTGTTTTGAGAAGATATAATAATAATACACCATATAAAAATAAACAGTAAAACGGTAATAATATATGTATATATACATAGGATTTGGAAAACAATATTAAGGAGTTAATTAGAGGAATTAACCTATTGTAATTAGTCTGGTTACAAAAGATATTTGTAGTAGATTACCAGGTTAGGATTGAATAAATAATAAGTAATTGTTTAATTTGTTCAAAAAGGTAATAAACTGTAAATGGTTAAAACAAGGTTGAGAAATCGTGGAAATTAATTTATTTAGTAACTTATATATAATTATTTGATAACGGGAAAATTTCCTTACTAAGTAAAATAAAATTTATTAGATAGAAATTGATTTGTCCAAATTGTTTGAATGTTAATGAAATTATATAATATGTATTCAAGGTCTGGCATCGTGAAGAGGACTATTGATTTGGGTTAAATTGCAAAGTAAAAAGGGGGGCAAAAGGTGAGTTAATCTCACTCAGCTGAATTTTTAATTTAAATTTAAATGGTAAAATTTAAATAATTTATTGGATGGTTGATTTGATTGATGTGATATATATAGTAGTATATACCAATATATATATATTGGCATATGTATATATTGGAGTTGATATTCCCGCATTGTATAGCGGATGAGACCCTATGCGCCGCATAATAGCGGATGATTTTTATTTAATCCCATATACCGCGATATTCCACCTTGAAGTGGAATTGGTATTTTATATTGTGCTAACGTCTGTGGATGCAGGGAAACAGGTTGGAGGGATCCAACTGGATTCCTCAAAATATTTAATTTTGTTTAAATATTCTGTGATATGATTTTTGATATCCTATGATGAATTATATGGATAATTGGATGTTATGGTTTGGTTGGACCGATTTGGATATGCTGGGTTATCAAAATCTCTAGAATGGAATTTTTGAAAAGAAATAAAAGAGTAAATTTTTAAGTAAAATAATTATGAGAGTTTGGAATAAATTTGAGAATGAATCTGATTAAGAATAAAAGTGATTTCCAAAATTCTAATAAGTATGGAAAAGAGGAATTTTAAATAAACCGAGAAATATTGAAATTTAAAAACTTATGTGATGTTATTTAAAGGGATAAAAATTTATTTTAAATTCAATGTTTAAATGTAATTAAAAAGAAAGAAGGAATTTGGGAAATCTGAAACTTGTGTTTCAGTTTAAAGATTTTAAATCATAATGAGAAATAAAATTTGGAAGTTAATGAATTTGGAAATAAATGGATTAAGGAAATTTATTTCAAAGTAAAATAATTTGGAAAATCAGTTGTAAATTGATTTAAATATTTTGGGATTTGAAATTTATGAGAAATGAGATTTTGGAGATATAAACTGGGTTTATAAAGTAAAATAAAATATCAGAGGATATTTGAAATATAAATTCAAGGTGAGAATTTATAAAAGAATATGAATTGGTTTAAAAATAAATGTTGATTTATTTTTAAAGGATGTGAAGAGAAGTGTATTTTCTTGGATTGCCAAGTACGTTTTTTCAAAGCAATTTTAAATATAAGTTAAAAGTTCTAGTATGTTTAAAAAGGCATGTTTTAGGAAATTGATTATTTCTAAAGGTTAATTTCCAAAGTAAGTATTTTCGAAAATCTTATTTGTAGTAATTATATAAAAGTGATTTGCTATTATGTTTTAAAAGGAGAAATTTAGTTTATATTATAAAGTGGTTTATTTAAAAGTATATATTTTAATAAAGTATTAAAGTAGTTTGATTTCAATGTTATAAAGTATATTTAAAATAAAGTGTTTTTAAATTATTTTAAAATTAAAGGTATTTTGTACTTGGTGATTCAGTGGAAATAATTATTTGGGAAATGTATTCCGTAAGCGGAAACTGTTTGAAATTGTTTCAAATGAGTTTTGAAATTTGGAAATATATCTTGGAAAGATATTTGGGCAAATAAATAATGTGGGAAATTATTTATTGTGTGATGGTTGCTTGTGGATGTTAATTGATATTTAAATAACCGACTATCAATATTGGCCAAATGCGCTGATCGTTTCGAAGAGACCGGGATCGAGTTTCCGTATACCGGGATTCTAGGTCTGGAGACTCGAATACCACTTCGATCCGGTTTGTACGTTTCGTGTAACGATTTCGGAGTCGAAGATGGAGCTGTGAAGTGCAAGGGCTAGTCGCTACTAATCCTGAGGATATTTCCAAAATGGATGTAGTAGGAATAGTGCCTTCAGTTCCGTTCGGACCCGGGACGGACTTGTATGGACGAATGCTTTCGTGACATCGTCAGGTGGACGATGGGCATTCTAAGGGATATGTTCTGTAAAGGTATCGTTTTAGCCTCGAGCCTCATCAACCGGGAATGACTGAAAATCAGGGGTTATGCAGCAAGGCTTCGTGGGTAGCCCCCACTTGAGAGTAAGGTCATCCCTGTCTAGATGTCCCTTTTATTTCGGCTTAGTGTTGCGGTTGCTGATCCCAACCGTGGGGTGATCTTATTTGGAATTATCCAGTAAGGGATGATTCCGGCCTTGTGTTGCAGGGGAGCGGGCGTACTCCTCGGTACTGTGATCTAGGCCACGTACTGTGACAGGTGGTACCCCAGTGCCTAGTCATTCGTTGGAAATCCATTCTCCCTACGTGCCTTGTACGAGTTTTGTTTGTATTACCCACGGTGTGGCTAGTATGCCGGAATTTAATAAATGTAACAATTTCGGCTATTTTATAAGTATTTGTATATAGACACTATTATAATATCAGAGGATTTTTATAAAAAGTGTTTTAGCTATCGTAAGGTAAAAACCCGACATGTTTATTTGTGGCGTGGTCTTACGAGATGCTTTTGATTTCAAAGGATTTTTGAAACTTTAATAATCAATTTGAGTGTGATTTTCTCACGCTGGTATTCCAGACTGACTCGGGTGTTGTTTTATATGATGCTCGGGTCAGACCGAGATAAACAGGTTCGGATTATAGCTGTGGAGCTCAGACGATGAGTTGGATGGCGAGACGTATTCCTCGTATTTGTTTATATATTCCGCTGTGTTGATTAACTGTGTATTCAGTTGTGAGGACATATTTATATGACTGTCCATTATTGTGTTGTGTTGTATATTGACTCTGATGATGTATTCTAGTGATGACTGTAATGTAAAACAGATATATTTTTCTGTTTGAGTAAAGATCTGTATTTATATATTATATTTTATTCCGCTGCGATGGTTAGATTCTGATATTGTTTTCTCTTTCTTCTTCTACCTCTTCTTCTTTAAGTACTAATGGTTCGATTTTCCGGGACTGGAAAGTCGGGTCGTTACAGGTGGTATCAGAGCGAAGGTTGGCGATAACCTTGGCTCTGGTGGGAATTTTGAGAGTACTAATAGATATGAGCGCGTATTTGTTAGTGAATATAAAATGGTTTTATATTGTGTTGGTTGATTTATTGAGTGGCATATGAACCTTCGTCGGCACAGTCTGGACAACTGTATCGAAGGGGTTTCTAAACACTTGAATAGAACAGTTCGACACAATATTGTTTTAAATAGGGTGAATGAAATAATTTTGCCCAAATTATTTTTATATATAAAAGGATAACTTTTGTAAATTATATATTTGGTTGCTTGGTTGTTAGAAAGCGATGATATTAAATTATTATCATCATTGTGTAAAAATTGAATCAGAAATTGAAAACTTATAATCTAAGTTGAAGAATAAATTTATATAACAAAATGGAATTTGAAGTATAAACTATAAATGAAATTTATAAATTGAGATAAACTTTATATACAAATGTGGATTACAAATGTGATTTATAATCAAATGAGGTAAATTCATAAACAAATGAAATTTGTAAATGTAAATTGTAAATGTGATTTATAAATTGAAGTAAAATGTGATAGAATTCCAGAGTAATGTTTGGATATTAAGTTGAATGGATTTTGAATTTGAAGTTTTGGGAAAGATTTAAATTCCTTTGGATTTAAGAATAGTTTAAAGGTTTTGGGGAAAATAATGGTGATATTATTTCAAGAATATTTTTGAAATTGAATTGAAATCTGGCGGGGATTTGGGATTTAAAAATGTTTGAAAGGTTTTAAAGTGATAAAAGCATTAAATTCTCTTTCGGTCGCTGGAAAATAATTTCGGTGATGACTGCAGCATCATCGATGTCTATTTTCGAGTTTCCAAAGAGAAATTGCTACTAAATTATTGGAAATTGGAAATGATTGTGAACTGGGTTGGTTTTGAAATTCAAAGGGAAAATTGTTTGGTAAATGCAGATTATTTTGGAAATTGGGATTTGATGTGATATACCAGATGTGTATGAGTTATTTATGAATTCAAAATGGTTTTGAAATAAAACCGGGCAATTGAATTCTGGGAATTCTATTTAAAATATAAATGTGGAAATTTAAATGAATCAACACTATAAAGTATAGAATGAAGTTGATTGAAATAAGAAGGGAATGAAAGTTTAAATCTGGGATTATAATTATGAGATGGAAATAACTCAATGAGTAATATAAGTTGGTAGATAAAAGAGTTAGAGAACTTGAAGGTGAATGAATTGTAAAACTCGTATAGAATTTGTATCCTAGAATTAAAATTTGATTCGAGTATATGAAGGTGAATAAAATATATTTGAGTTTAACTTAAGATAAGTTAAATAAAATTGAGAATTGGAATTGAATTAAATGTAAATAAGTTGAAGTCGAATTGAATTGGATATAAAGGTAATGTAAAATGCTTATAATTGTGTAAAGAAATTCATATTCTTAAGTTCTTAAGTGTAATAATTTGAAATTTGATTATAAGGATGAAAATGGACTTAAATGAATAGTCCTAGATCTTAAGTAAGTAAGTTATTGAATAGAAATGAAATTGTAAGTCATAAATGGGAATTCATTTCTTTGAACCATTAAGAGTTATAATTTAAAATTGTAATTATCAAATGGAAACGACTAAGATGAGCAATCTTAATTTTTAAATAAATCCAAACTTGAATTATAAAATAAATTGAACTTAAGATAATTAAGTGAAGTGATATTTGGAATTAAAAAGCAAGTATTTAATTTTAACCAGTGGAGGAACTAATTAGATAATAAATTAGTTAATGAAATTGAATTGTGAGTTAATGAAATTGGATTAAAATAGTGATGGTTTGAATTGCGAATGAAATCCAAATTAGTAAAAATAAATTGGAAATGACCTGGTTATTAATAAAATAATTCCAGATGAATTGAGTATGGAAAATAAAATTCATAATGATTGAGTGAATAAACCAATTATATTAAATAAATAAATGGATGGAATTTGATTAAATAATAATCAAATGAAAGATGGAAATAAAACTTTAAAGGGTTGATTAAATGGAAAATAAACTTAAGTTATTGACTTAAGTAAATGTTGAATGGAAACTGAACTCAAACAGAGGAGTGGTTTAAATAAGTTGAGAAATAGTTGTTGAATGAATTAACTTGGATTGTTTTCGAGTTAAATAAAATTCAATTTTTGGAAGTTGGAGATGAATTGAATTTAAGAAAAATTATTAGAAATAAAAATCTGAATTGAAATGTGGAGTAAGTATTTATATTTGAAATGAAGTGGTAAATTGAAGTAAGTTGGAATTCATATGAAATGGGAGTTCAATTTGAATATATACACTTCGGCGGTGAAGTAGTAAATAAATATAAGAAAATTTATATTGAACTTAAGAATTGAAGAATGAAATTCTTAAGAAAATTTGTATTGGAAATATACTTAGTAATTTTGGAAAAAAAAAATATACTAAGTGAATAGTTGAATGAAGACAAAAACTGGAAGTTGTGAAATGGATGATTGTGGATAAGTGAATAACAATCAAAATGAATGTGAATAAAAGAGAATTGATATAACTGATAATCAATTGGAATTTATACGTAAGATGTATGTATATTATTTTATTCGCATAGCTATTTGGTCCAGATGTCGAACACAGAATTTCGAGATACTTTTATCGATCCGAATTGGGATTTTTCACTCGATTTTCGACGGCGAGCCTGGATATGGATTGTTGATTGATTCTGGATATTCTCTATCATAGTTGGTGGCTATGCAAGGAGAATGACGGTTTCTGATCAAGAAACCAGATCTGAGTCCGCACTAGGAAGTCGGGTGGACGATACTAGTTCGGAAGTGAAATTGTGTGATCGATTGAGCGATCGAATGTGATATTGCGTACGGATGATATATGTGCATCGTACGGGCTTAAGTAAAACAAATATTGAAAATTTGTAAAGGAAAGTATAAAATGACTTTGGAATTGTGATTGAATATTATTGCTTAGTGGGATATACAGGTGTATGAAAGCAATGGATAAATTGGGATTTTTGATTTTAGAAGATAAAATTTAATGGCCGGGAAAAGGTATGTATTTGAATTTCTATATGAAATTTGATTGGGTTTTTGATCCAGCCACTTGGCTTTTCGTTTTCTTTTTGAGATTGGGAGGCCGTAGAGCCATTTTGTAGTTGTACCGAGCTAGCCGCGCAAAGGAGACGCTGGCAAAATTTTTCGGGAATTTAGAGAGTTAGAAAATTTTTGAGAAAATTTGATAATTTAAATTTTGAATTCAAATTTAAATTTGAATTGATAAGAAGTGATATGGGATACGACTTATGGATAGGTTTGGGAATGTTAGTAAGAGGGATAATGTGTCTCTATTAAAAGAATTGTTATGGAAGGTTGTTAAGACTATTTGGATTGAGAAAACTAAAGGGTATGGACCATTCCTCTTAACTAGCAATTTCGGGGACGAAATTCTTTTAAGGGGGGAGGAATGTGACGACCCGGAATTTTTGTCTATTTGAAATTGGAATATTTAATTAATTTTAAATGTTCAGAGGTTAAATTTTTAACTTGAATTTCAAATATCAATATTTATTGGATAATTAATTGTTGGATTTAATTATCGGAATAGGGTAAAATAGAGAATCCTGAGTTTTTAGCCTGTTAAAAATAGTTTAAAGGTTCAGAAAATTTATATTGTTAATATTGAAGGTGATGAAACTTTTAAAATAGAATTTCAAAGCGTTTTGTTCAGTTTTGAAATTTTAACGTTTAAATTTAATTTAGAAATAGCCTTCCGAGGCACAGTCTCGGAATTTGACGAAACCAGTTCCATTGGATCCGTAATATTGTATTATTATCGGATTTCAATTTTTGTAGTGTTTGGAGTTTTTGTGTGAGCATACGATTCGTAAACACGTTGAGAACTTAATCGAGATTTTTTTATGTAAAATATAATTGTTAAATCAACAGCCACCCTATACTGTCTTCAGCCCACCTATCTCTGTTAGAAGCCGATTTCTTTTCCATCGTGTTCCCTCTTTTATTAACATCACGCAATCTTCCTCAGAACGAAATCAAAGAAATAAAATAAATGGGACAGTCTTTTTAAATCGCGATATTTCTTTCTTCCTCTTTAGCTCAAAATCGTACTGTCTCTTTTCGAATCAATTCACGAAATGGTGAACCTCGTTCTGAAGAAAAAAAGAAAACAAAACCCGAGCTACCCCTTTTCTTTCTCCTCGTTCGAAATCGATTAGGCCTTTCCCTTTTACCTTTTTAAATTTGAAGCCAAAATCAATCTTCGTTCGAAAAGAAATGCATTAGCGAACGGAAACGAGGCCGAGCTTCTCCTTATCTCCCCTACCTCCCAGTTCGTTTTAAAAAAAAAATATAAGAAAGGAGGTCGAACTTGATTTCGACGACAAGGGCAGACTCGCGATAAGTCAGCATCGTGTAGTTTTGAAGGGAGGTCGACATTCAAGGGAAACGAAGTCAAGGCAATTCGCGATTGAGCGGAAATCGCTGGCTCGAGCTCGCGTGGACTTAGGAGGCTCTCGTGGAAGCGAGTTTGGGTTCGCTCGAATGGGACAGGGAAGCTCGCGAGGCTACAGTGGTCTAGTTAAATTCGAGCACGGGTTCGAGCTCTACGATGGGACCTTGAAATCGCGACTTGGAGAAGGTTGACGCGGTAATGTTGACGAAGCTGAGGTGTAGGGCGTGAGGATGATGTAAGGGTGTTCGGTGGTGTGGTGATGGAGGAAACGATTGGATTCGTTCTGGCTTCATCTTCTCTGTAAGGTATATTAACCTTTATGTTGAAGCTTTGTTTTGAGAAGATATAATAATAATACACCATATAAAAATAAACAGTAAAACGGTAATAATATATGTATATATACATAGGATTTGGAAAACAATATTAAGGAGTTAATTAGAGGAATTAACCTATTGTAATTAGTCTGGTTACAAAAGATATTTGTAGTAGATTACCAGGTTAGGATTGAATAAATAATAAGTAATTGTTTAATTTGTTCAAAAAGGTAATAAACTGTAAATGGTTAAAACAAGGTTGAGAAATCGTGGAAATTAATTTATTTAGTAACTTATATATAATTATTTGATAACGGGAAAATTTCCTTACTAAGTAAAATAAAATTTATTAGATAGAAATTGATTTGTCCAAATTGTTTGAATGTTAATGAAATTATATAATATGTATTCAAGGTCTGGCATCGTGAAGAGGACTATTGATTTGGGTTAAATTGCAAAGTAAAAAGGGGGGCAAAAGGTGAGTTAATCTCACTCAGCTGAATTTTTAATTTAAATTTAAATGGTAAAATTTAAATAATTTATTGGATGGTTGATTTGATTGATGTGATATATATAGTAGTATATACCAATATATATATATATATATTGGCATATGTATATATTGGAGTTGATATTCCCGCATTGTATAGCGGATGAGACCCTATGCGCCGCATAATAGCGGATGATTTTTATTTAATCCCATATACCGCGATATTCCACCTTGAAGTGGAATTGGTATTTTATATTGTGCTAACGTCTGTGGATGCAGGGAAACAGGTTGGAGGGATCCAACTGGATTCCTCAAAATATTTAATTTTGTTTAAATATTCTGTGATATGATTTTTGATATCCTATGATGAATTATATGGATAATTGGATGTTATGGTTTGGTTGGACCGATTTGGATATGCTGGGTTATCAAAATCTCTAGAATGGAATTTTTGAAAAGAAATAAAAGAGTAAATTTTTAAGTAAAATAATTATGAGAGTTTGGAATAAATTTGAGAATGAATCTGATTAAGAATAAAAGTGATTTCCAAAATTCTAATAAGTATGGAAAAGAGGAATTTTGAATAAACCGAGAAATATTGAAATTTAAAAACTTATGTGATGTTATTTAAAGGGATAAAAATTTATTTTAAATTCAATGTTTAAATGTAATTAAAAAGAAAGAAGGAATTTGGGAAATCTGAAACTTGTGTTTCAGTTTAAAGATTTTAAATCATAATGAGAAATAAAATCTGGAAGTTAATGAATTTGGAAATAAATGGATTAAGGAAATTTATTTCAAAGTAAAATAATTTGGAAAATCAGTTGTAAATTGATTTAAATATTTTGGGATTTGAAATTTAAGAGAAATGAGATTTTGGAGATATAAACTGGGTTTATAAAGTAAAATAAAATATCAGAGGATATTTGAAATATAAATTCAAGGTGAGAATTTATAAAAGAATATGAATTGGTTTAAAAATAAATGTTGATTTATTTTTAAAGGATGTGAAGAGAAGTGTATTTTCTTGGATTGCCAAGTACGTTTTTTCAAAGCAATTTTAAATATAAGTTAAAAGTTCTAGTATGTTTAAAAAGGCATGTTTTAGGAAATTGATTATTTCTAAAGGTTAATTTCCAAAGTAAGTATTTTCGAAAATCTTATTTGTAGTAATTATATAAAAGTGATTTGCTATTATGTTTTAAAAGGAGAAATTTAGTTTATATTATAAAGTGGTTTATTTAAAAGTATATATTTTAATAAAGTATTAAAGTAGTTTGATTTCAATGTTATAAAGTATATTTAAAATAAAGTGTTTTTAAATTATTTTAAAATTAAAGGTATTTTGTACTTGGTGATTCAGTGGAAATAATTATTTGGGAAATGTATTCCGTAAGCGGAAACTGTTTGAAATTGTTTCAAATGAGTTTTGAAATTTGGAAATATATCTTGGAAAGATATTTGGGCAAATAAATAATGTGGGAAATTATTTATTGTGTGATGGTTGCCTGTGGATGTTAATTGATATTTAAATAACCGACTATCAATATTGGCCAAATGCGCTGATCGTTTCGAAGAGACCGGGATCGAGTTTCCGTATACCGGGATTCTAGGTCTGGAGACTCGAATACCACTTCGATCCGGTTTGTACGTTTCGTGTAACGATTTCGGAGTCGAAGATGGAGCTGTGAAGTGCAAGGGCTAGTCGCTACTAATCCTGAGGATATTTCCAAAATGGATGTAGTAGGAATAGTGCCTTCGGTTCCGTTCGGACCCGGGACGGACTTGTATGGACGAATGCTTTCGTGACATCGTCAGGTGGACGATGGGCATTCTAAGGGATATGTTCTGTAAAGGTATCGTTTTAGCCTCGAGCCTCATCAACCGGGAATGACTGAAAATCAGGGGTTATGCAGCAAGGCTTCGTGGGTAGCCCCCACTTGAGAGTAAGGTCATCCCTGTCTAGATGTCCCTTTTATTTCGGCTTAGTGTTGCGGTTGCTGATCCCAACCGTGGGGTGATCTTATTTGGAATTATCCAGTAAGGGATGATTCCGGCCTTGTGTTGCAGGGGAGCGGGCGTACTCCTCGGTACTGTGATCTAGGCCACGTACTGTGACAGGTGGTACCCCAGTGCCTAGTCATTCGTTGGAAATCCATTCTCCCTACGTGCCTTGTACGAGTTTTGTTTGTATTATCCACGGTGTGGCTAGTATGCCGGAATTTAATAAATGTAACAATTTCGGCTATTTTATAAGTATTTGTATATAGACACTATTATAATATCAGAGGATTTTTATAAAAAGTGTTTTAGCTATCGTAAGGTAAAAACCCGACATGTTTATTTGTGGCGTGGTCTTACGAGATGCTTTTGATTTCAAAGGATTTTTGAAACTTTAATAATCAATTTGAGTGTGATTTTCTCACGCTGGTATTCCAGACTGACTCGGGTGTTGTTTTATATGATGCTCGGGTCAGACCGAGATAAACAGGTTCGGATTATAGCTGTGGAGCTCAGACGATGAGTTGGATGGCGAGACGTATTCCTCGTATTTGTTTATATATTCCGCTGTGTTGATTAGCTGTGTATTCAGTTGTGAGGACATATTTATATGACTGTCCATTATTGTGTTGTGTTGTATATTGACTCTGATGATGTATTCTAGTGATGAATGTAATGTAAAACAGATATATTTTTCTGTTTGAGTAAAGATCTGTATTTATATATTATATTTTATTCCGCTGCGATGGTTAGATTCTGATATTGTTTTCTCTTTCTTCTTCTACCTCTTCTTCTTTAAGTACTAATGGTTCGATTTTCCGGGACTGGAAAGTCGGGTCGTTACATTGGCGCTCATAATATTTTTAGATGTTAAAAATAATGGGTTGTCACATTAACCTACCAAAATAATTTATAATAAACGAGAAGAAAACGAGAAGGTTAGACATAAATTCTGGTGAAAAGAAAATATCACTAATCAGCATGATTTCCAATACACTACTATATCATGAATAATACCAAAAAGTAATGCTTAAGGTAATGAAAACATACCTTTACCTACATCCAATAAGTTATCACACTTCTATTATAGTGGTACTCTATATGTGATAAGTCTATCATACACTAATCATCATGGCACCAATCATGACTTGACCATTACACACTAGGCTAATGGATCTTGGCTCTTTCGACAAGGCCAAGACCTACTAAGCATGGCAACTAATGTAAGACGGATATTACAACACCTTAATCCATCGTACATTATCTATAATTGTATTGAGCTCGAATTGATGTACACATGGCTAATAGCCATTGTTTGTTTAACAAGGGGACTTAAGGCAAGTAGCTCAAGGCCGATTACCTTTTACAACAAAGTAGCTAAGTTTATTACCTTTATTAATGAAGTAAAACTTCTTCTATCCGCGGATTTGTGTATTCAAACATGCACAACCAAAAAACCCATGCCTCATTCTACAAGTGTTCAAGACGTATCAAATCCTAAAGTAATAGCTAAGCAATATTGTATAGAATTGTATATCGCAATACCCTAGTCATCACATGTCAAAACCATCGGATGAATCTATAAGGCCACCAAACGAAATGAACTGCATCTCAAACCATCACCATAGTTTCCATCTTGTTTGACATCACCCACACATTTCCTGAGACAAAAATTACCATCCCCGAACTCGTCACATTGATCTATAGTCACACAGACCTCACGAGCATCACGTGGGTCCCTGAAATGAACCTAAATTTTCAAAACGTTAAAATCCAAAACACCAAACTCAACTACCCTCAACACAACAATTCAAATGTTTGAATATGGTATTTAAATGACTTAACCCAAAGTTTAAAATGTTTGAGAATGTCGAAAATACACATGAATAATGCCAGATGATTTTTCTCAAATTTTAGATGTTGAATCATTTATTCAAACATCTAAACGGTTGATTCACATGGGTTTGAACCTAGATTGGGCATTTCCTTTGGATGAGATTCTCCCCGCCTTAAGCTTGTTCACTTTTCTCTTTCCCGTCTCTGACATACGGTTCCATGTTACCGAGACACTTCACACTAATGCCGTTCGACATATATTCATGCCATTTTTATAAGTCCTTATCATTCAAGTTAGTGCAACTTCACACTCGATGAATGACCTTGAAGAAATAAACCGGTTTCATAACCATTTAAGTTCAACTACTTGATCTATCAATATAACTCTACATTTTTTAGGATGTTAATTATTAATACCATGAATCATATCCTAACCAATGTATCAATTCCTAAAACAACAATCAAACCAATAACCGAACCAAACACAATAAAATTCATATCAAGTTACTTAACACATTCATCTTTCAATTATTCTCTTAAACATTTCATGATTCTCGTCTCTAAAATCGTAATTAAAGTCCATAACCCTAGCCCTAACTAACATAGGATACTTAACATGATTTATAGAATAACTAAATGTCATACTTCATAGAGTATATATCTCACCCACCCAATATCAAGAAATCCAAGATCCAATGAAACCCACTATGAATCTCTCCATTGATTATATGAAATCCTATTCCAACTTCTCCAAAATGCTAAGTTAAAGAAATTAATTTGTAGAAAATCCTTCAACTTGAATTTAGATGTTTATTTTGTAATTTTTAGTAAAGAATTGAAGAAGTTGTATTGATTTGAATATTAGAAAACCCTAGTTTTCTTAGTTACGAAAAATGAAGGAGAAGAAGAAAATGAGTAAATGAAAGAGAGAAAACTTATTTAGAATTAGCAACCAATTCTAGTCAAATGACCATTTCCACCATATCTTCTGTTTTTTCTTATTTTATCAATCCTATTCAATTTTAACAAGTTTCATATGTATCTCGTTTATAAGCAACATTACAAATGCAGTAGAATGGGTATCAAGTACTAATATATAAATCTTTAAAAAATATTCTTCTTAGTCATTAGTTCATTTAGAATGATTAAAACGACTTATTACATTTAATTACTGAACGCTAAAAATATGAGTGGTTACACGCAACTTACGTCATTGAGTTTATTTATAAATTCTGAATATTTTATTATTGTTTAATAGTATATATACTTATATGTAATAGAATTAGGAGTATGTTGTAGGGATAATTATGTAATTTATTACATATATCTAACTCGATAACCAATCTTATTTATTATAAAAGGTGTTTTTTATATTATATACTTGTCATATATGTTAATTAATTGTTTAATTTAAGTATTTAAGTAGAAAATCCTTAAATAATATGTTATGTGATAGTAATTACATTGTGTTTTAATTTTGTGAAATTTATCATATAAAAAATAACATATTATTTTAAATATTCATAATAAATACCAATACACGGTATATCTATTGTTTCGCCTCATTTGCTTCGGTTGTGTTAGCAACCAAAGCAAATAGTATCATTTGCTTTAGTCTCACCTAAACAACTGAAGCAATAGACCCTTGCAAACCAATAGGTCATTCATTTGCTTCAGTTATATTAACAACTGAAGCAAAAAACCACTCATTTTCTTCAATTATAAACATAATCGAAGCAATAGAGCACTCATTTTCGGCCAAAACCTTTTACCATATACCAATTTTATTCAAACCCATATTAACCCTCAACCCAAAAAACCATACGCTTTCTTTTCTTTCTATTCTCATCTTTTCTTTCAACAAATTGGATGAAACCCTACTTTACTTCCTTTTTCGTTTTTAATTTTCAATCCGATTTCATCCAATTCGAATATACTTCCATCTTATTTTTGTAGCGCATTCAATTTTACACCTAACCTTGGGTTTCTAAAAACCTAGATTTCAACTTCATTGACTGTGATGTTTTTGTCGGTGCTGCTATTAATTTTAGGTTTGATTCTTTCAACTTACACTTGAGCTTAGATTTTTTAAAATTATTTGAAGGATTTTGGTTGACTTGCAATTATTTTATCCTTTGGTCGAAGTGGTTTTTTTGCTGAGTATTAACAATTTGAAATTTTAGGAATATTGGTTTCATCTCTTTAATTTTAGCGGCTCAATTTAAGATTTTTCGACTAGCTTATTTGTGTACAGTTGATGAAGGTTCAATATGCAATTAGACGAGACTGATTCTGCTATCCCAGCTTAAGTTGGAAGCTACAATAGAAGAGTACGTTAACAAAAATTCTCAAGTTTTCAAGAATGCGTATGATCATTTACATGCAAGAAACCAACATGAGGATGGAAATGATGCAAATATAGGGTCTCTAAAATTAAGTATATTATAAATACGTGCTATATTATATGACAATGTAATTTGTTTCGGATAGGTTTGATTCAAACTTGGTTATAATTTTTCTCTAGTTCAATTCATGATGATTATAGCCCTACATAAGGTAATTACAATCCTAAGGTAACTTTTATATTCTGAATGCTTGTATTGTTGCTAATGATAAAAATATTATTACGTTTGGTTGTATCTTAGCTTTAGAAGCCTTTTACTTTTAGCCTATTAAAATAATAATCCTCTATTCAAGACATTGTCCACCAGAGGTTCTCTTTATTTAATTTTTGATTCTGATTCCATATTTAATGCATTAGGTTTCCTTTAAATTTATCCATCATATCTGACTATCTTTTGATTATATATGAAATAATAAGTATATTTGAAACAAACAAACCGTGTCTATAATTTATGTTTGAGTCGGCTTTTCGTTGTCATTCTTTTCATTGTTTTTCCGAAAAAATACTTGTTCTGATGAAAAGCAACTATCATAGGTTCTCCATTATTTCTTTTTTATTTTTTTCCCCAAAGCTAGGATTTGTATCACAAAACATATTTTGTTAAAAAGAAAAGAAATCCAAACATCCCCGAGTGGGTTTAGGAGTTACATAAAAACTTATTATGACGATAACAATAATCTTAGATTCTCTATAAATGCTTTTCAATGTTTTCTTGGAGAGCTTAGATTTGTGTATGAAATGTATTTTGTTAAATAAATCTAATACAAACATCCCATCATTAGTTTACAAGTTTCTTTAGTAAATGCCATCATCTATATCTAATCTAATACATATTTTTTTATTGCACTTTACTAGTCTGGCATTTATGTAGAATATAATATGAACGCTTTATTTAATAAGTAGCATATACACAAACATTCTACAATGCATGGATCTTGATGCAATTTTAAATATAACATAATATAATCCATTTTTTTTAAAAACATCATGAAAATAATAAATTACGATAAATGAATATGCTTTCTACAAAGATATCATCTAACAACCTTTTGAATGAAATGAGTAATGTTGCATAAGAAGTTTTCTAAATATTGAAAGATAAAGTAAGGACATATGTGTTTAAGTTATGGCATAACGATAAAGTGCAGAATTTAATGGAAATTTTAATTGTCCGGAAAGGAAGATTAACCATGTAATGCAAATGCATGTGCATAATATTATAATAACATTGACTACAGAAATTGTATTTACTATCTAGATGAACAAAAGATTATCATATAAATTCACACATTTGTATGTTGGTATATAGTTTGATTGCCAAATTTCTCAAATAAGACCACACAAAATTATATTGGTGCAAATGGTAAATACTTAAAATGAAATAAAATTCAAATGGCCATCATAGAACTAAATGGAGAATGGAAACTTTTTATTGCAATTTCTACGAGCATCATGTCTACCCAAGGCATCCATTGTGTTATAGATGAAGAAATGGATAAAAGTTTTGGTTTGTGTTGTCTAATTTTGTTTTCTTATGATAAGATATGAGTTTCATAACTTAGTAGATATATATTTTTTCTTTCTTTATGCATCGTTTTCTTCAATGCTCATACCATTTGAATATCCATTAATAAAATTGTTGAAGTTGCTTAAAATTGAGAAAAGACACAAGTAAAAGAAAGTTTTGTCCATTAATAAAGCTGTTAAAGATGTGTTATCTACATATTTTTCTTAGTATGAAAATCATAATGCTAAACTATAATATAAAAGCTGCAGATAATGAGATAAAACATTGAAATGTTTAGATTTGTCTATAATCTTAACTAAAAGTTTATTATTATAGATACATGTTAATATTTTATAATCCTCGACAAAGAATTTTGGCTTCTTTTGAAGTCGATTGTAAAATGATACAGTTCAAACTATATTGTACCTAATATTTAAATTAATTGATTTCGTTTTACTAGATAGTATAGTGGGAGGCATCCAAAATGGATATGATAACAAATTTAATGGTTGATCAACATTTTATTGTTGTGGATGATACTAATTAGGAAGAGTTGAAACTACTTGAAAGACATAGAGTAAATATCTCACCCATGCCAAAGCTTTAAATGAAGAACGTTTCACATCATGTCACTTTTAATGTGAAGTAAAGTGATGATAAAGTAATGTTAATACAATTATTCTTTACTTGTAATATACTTTATTTATACTGTTTTAAATAATGTGAAGCAATAATTATTTAGCATGATATAAAGGTACCTCATTAAAAAGGGTTTATTATTGGTAATTAAAGAAAAACAAGGTATATAAACAAAAGAATGTACTTTTCATCACTACTACAAAGTGCAAGTATTTTCACCAAATGACTAAATTTGGCGATTTTTAAAGTGTGGACAAGTGGAAATATTTATCACCATTGTTGTTTCCTCCTAGGTCAAAGCTTTATCGCCATCTTCCTTGTCTCTGGATTGCTGCGTCCCATCAGAGAATGATACACATTCTCAAGTATTTCTTGCTTTAGACAATAATGAAGGTTTGGGTCGATCCCTTACTGTTGTTAATTTAGGGAACTACAATTTTTTGCCTCTGGTGATGTAAGAAATAAAACATGAATGTTGATATCGACAAAGTTACTATGCCATCCACTAACTCTTTCATCCATGAAAATCATCCTTCCAATAACGTTGGAATAGGTAATCCTATTATTGTAGATCCCATTAGCAGTGCACAAATTGATATACCATCACTCACTGATTCAATTACAGTGAAAAATGGTACTCCAAATGTCTGGCCCCCTGTTGATAAATCGGTTCTTTCCACTAATGCAAGTCGAAGTCTTGGTCCTCATTATTCTCATCTAAGCCATGTAATGTTGGTGCCTAAGACACTTTGAATTACATACTATAAACGGATTCAAAATACCTCCTCCCAAGGTTGTAGAGCTAACACTCTCTTTTGGCATGAACAACTAGTTGGATTCTTTCTTGATGACGATCCACCATTCTCAATTGTGAAATATGATCTCATAAAAGTTTGGAAATTGAAAGGTAAGATTACTATGCGGTATGATAACTCTTTGTTATACTTTCATTTCACATGCTCTGGGGACAGGCTTCGTATTCTATAAGCCAAACCTATCATTATCCTAGGTGAGCCATTTATTGTTACCAAATGGTCTGCCTTAGTTGATGCCACTCGTGGGAAGGTTCTATCTATACCAGTTTAGGTACAATTCCTGAAAATACCATTCGTTTTTCAATCAATGGTTGGTATTGATTGGTTGTCAAACTTGATTAGTGAGTTGGTATATTCTAATGAATCAACTATGAGAAGGGATAGATTAGGTTCTGTGAGAGCCTTGATTAAGGTTACGCCTGATAAGTTATTACTATCTATATTATGGGCTGAACCTACGTCTGGCGTAGTTCTAACGGTAGATGTGGGATACAAGTAGAAACCGCCAATATGCTCGAACTGTAAGTCATTTGGATGCAAGCATCTCCCTACTTTTAAACCAATCCCTGAAGTTGAAAAGTTTGAATTGAAGCCACCCTAGAAGATCCTGCTTTCTAAAGTTATGAAACATGTTTGGGTCCCCAAACAAGCTCCCTTTATATCCCAGAATGATTTGGCTCCTGTTTCGCCAAGCTCAAGCACTCACTCTATCTCTGGTAATATTGTATGGAACTCCAACAAAAAATCCTGGGTCATGCGGTGACACAGTTTCACTATTCCCCGATGTTTGACACATACTTTAAGTTTGTTTCTGCTTAGGAAGGTGAGCGTAGATAACTATTTTATCATATTTCGGATGACATGCTTTCTCTTGCAGTTGATGGTAAATACAGTGAGTACAATGGTGAGATATAAAGGATGAGAATTGGGATAAGGGACTGATTTCTGATAAGGCGTGTGTGGTTTATGATCCCAAGGTTGCATTTCGGTATAGTGAGTATGTTAACATCATTAGGACTAACTCATTTGGTGATAAGTATGAATCCTCCTCTATGCAGGAGGATTAGTTGGGTTTTGAGCAGTCGAGGCATAGTAGTCTCGCTCCTGTACTTTATATTTCTTTCTTTTGTTGAGGCGCTTGTGTCTCTTGTAGTTGTTGAGTTATCTTTGCCACATACCTATTGTAACGACCCAAAAAATTTTCACTTTAATTTTTGGAATATTTAGTTAGTTTTAAATATTCGATTTGAGTTTTTAAAAAAAATATATAATATAATCTATGTATCAAATAACTGGTTGATTTTTGATGACGTATTTTTAATTTAGTAATAAAAATTTTGAATAATTTTTAATTGGAAAATATTTAGATTGTCATTTGATGTATTTTATGTCGAATGTTGGTATTTTCAAAATTTAATAGAATTTGATAACCGATGTGTTTTATTTCTTTTTTATTATCGCGTCACATTTCTGTATGCGATCGTATTTTATCTTCTGGTGTTCATGACTCATTCGCAAACGCAATATTGTGTGGCGAGATACCGGGATTTTTCAAAAACAAATGCACAACAACATACACTGTGCAAACACAATCTTGTCCCTTGTTCCCCTTATCCCCCTACTCTGTCTACTTTGTGCCTTGCTCTACCATTTCCTTGTCCCTGCTTGCTTTAATTCTTGAATATGTTTAAGGGTCTTGGTCTCCTTGGAATTAAAATAGGTGAGCATATATATATATTAGTGCCTAGGGAGAAGAAAAACACTTCTTCATATTCTTGGTTCCTCCCTCATTCTTTTTACTGTCAACTAAATACTATCTCCATCCACAACTTGTATTTGATATAGTAACATATTTTCTATATCTTTCTAAGGCTCGTATGCAAATTTATGAGAAAAGAAGATATGAAGGGAGGAAACGGAAGTGGAAATCTCGATGGAGCAAGCACCACAACAAATGGAAATGCTCGACCCAACAGGAGAAACCAGGGTCGAAAGGAAAATGCTAATCCAAATGCAAATGCCAACGTAGGTGCTGGAAATCCATTAGTAGGCATGAGGATGATGTATCGGTTCTTCGTCAATCTGGTGCAAGCAGGAGCTGCCGTAGAAGTAGCTGGGGGTAATGCTGGGAATGTTGGAGGAGCTAATTCTGTGGCCCCAATTAGCAACAACTATGCTAAGTTGAGCAGAGATTATACCAGTCTTGGTGGGAAGCCGTTTTTGGGAACATAGGATGCTATAGAAGTTGAGAATTGTCTTTTGCATTGTGAGAAAATATTTGCTAACTTGGGGTTGAACGATGAATAGAAAAGGAGACTTGCTTCAAGACAGTTGCAGGGAGCAGCGCTTCATTGGTGGAACAGTGTTACTACCGGAGTTCCCAAGGAAGAGTTGACTTGGGTGGAATTTCAGAGGAGATTCACGCAGTGCTTTTTGTCTGAAGTTGCCAAGTCAGCATTGTTGAGGAAGTTCATGGATTTGATGCAAGGCGAGATGTCGGTGATTGTGTATTCCATGAAGTTTAATGAGTTATCCAGATATGGACATGCTACCGTTGACACTGTCATCAAAAGGAATGAGAAGTTTATTCTTGGATTGAGACATGAGATTACTAGGGTGACCCTGCCACATCTTCGTGATCCTTGTAATGTTGTTGTGAAAATGGCAATCCGACATGAGGAGATGCTTGCTAATTATGGGAAGGAGAAACAGGTTGAAACCCAGAGTTCTCTTAGCAAGAAGAGGAAGTTCTTCAAGAGGAAGTGAACCTAGTAGGGAGAAGCTGCCAAGAACACAAAGGCTAATCTGGTTTTCTTTAAGTGCGATAAGAAGGGTCATTATGCTCATGAATGCCGAACTAGCAAGTGGAGGAAGGCCGCAGACAAGAAGGGTGTGAAGTTCTTTAATTGCGACTGGGTTGGGCATTATAAGTATCATTGTCTAGAACCAGTCAGGGCGGATATGGGAAAAGTCTTTGCTTTGGACCATCGCCTGCTAGCCCAACTACTGCTGAGAAAGGAAAGACCGTAATGGAAGGTATGCTTTAGATTCGAAGTACACCAGTGATGGAAAGACCGTGTCTCATTGTTTGGTTAATAGGTTATGTTTAGAACCCACATACCTTGTTACTTCCTTAAGGGTTGCGAATCCGATAGGAGGGTATGCAGCTCAGGGAATGAGATGTGACCAGTTAGAACTTAATTTGTAGGTCATAAGTTTGCATGCAGTCTATATGTATTCGATTTCATAGATTTCAGAATCATTTTGGGTATGGATTGGTTGGGTAGATACGAGGTTAGGATATTTTGATAGGATAGAGAAATATTGCTAAAACACCCTGGTAGTCATAACTAAATTATATTCTCAGTGAAGGATTCTGACCTGAGTGCTTGTGCTTTGTTGAGTGCAATGGAAGTTGAAGAAGAGTTAAGTCCGGTTCTAGTAGCAAGAGAATTTGCAGATGTTTTTGAGCTGGTTACAAGAATCCACCGAAACGAGCCCTTGAGTTTCCAATAGATCTTGTGCTAGGAGCAGAACCTGTAAGTAGACCGCCTAGCAGGATGAAACCTACCGAGATGAAGGATTAAAGGTGCAGCTAGCGGATTTAGAAGGAAATAATATTAATAGACCAAGTAGTTTGCCTTGGGGTGCGGCCGCGGTGTTCGTGAAGAAGCTAGATAGGTCATTGAGGCTGTGCATCGACTATCGTAAGTTGAATGAGAAGACGATTAAGAATAAGTATCCTTTGTCGAGAATTGATGATCTGTTTGATCTGTTGTGTGGAGCCAGAATATTTTCCCAATTGGATTTGGCGAAGGGTTTCCATCAGTTAAGAATGGCCGAGGACAGTATTCCATTGACAGCGTTCTAGACTAGGTATGGTTCATACGAGTGGTTAGTAATGCCATTTGGGTTAACGAATGCACCATCTTTCTTCGTGCATTTGATGAACCAATTTTTTCGAGAGTACTTGGATAGGTTCATATTGGCATTTATAGACGAAATTTTAGTGTACTCTAAGGATGAAAGAGAGAATGAAGATCATCTTAGAGTAGTGCTTGAGATGCTAAGACAGCATCAGCTGAAATCGAAGTTTTCCAAGTATCGTTTCTGGAAGAAAGAGGTTAAGTTTCTTGGTTATGTGGTTTCAGAGAAGGGTTTGTCAGTCAATCCAGATAAGATCGAAGTTGTTAATAACTGAAAGATACCAGAGACGGTGACTAAGTTAGAAGTTTTCTTGGACTTGTTGGCTATTACTGGAGATTCATTAAGGATTTCTCGCGGGTAGCAGCGTCGTTGACTAAGTTAACAAGGAAGGACGTGAAGTTTACTTGGTCTGACAAATGTGAGGAAGCATTCCTTAAGTTAAAGCATTTTTTGACCAACGTGCGTATGTTAGTGGTTCCAGATGGAAACCAACGGTTGGTGGTGTATACCGATGCATGTGGAACTGGATTAGGGGCTGTGTTGATGTAGAAAGGTAAAGTCATTGCCTACGCTTCACAACGGCTTAGACCGCATAAGGTGAGATATCCTACTTATGTTTTGGAGTTGGCTGGGGTGATCTTCGCATTGAAGATATGGAGACATTATCTCTTAGGGGAGAGATTTGAGTTGTACACATATTATAAGTCCTTTAGATATTTATTCTCTCAAAAGGAGTTGAATATGAGATAGTAGAGGTGGCTAGAGTTTTTAGCAGCTTATGATTTTGGTATAGAGTATACACCTAGGAAAGGAAATAAAGTGCAGATGCTCTTAGAAGAAAGCATTAGAATGTGGTATTAGCCTTGTTGATAGAATGGAATGATTTAGAAGCTTTGACTACTTGTAGTGTGCAGTTAAGATCAACTGCTAGTTCTAGTCAGAGCAACACCATGTTGTCCTGTTTGAAAGTTCGACTAGTGTTGATCGAAAGGATTGCTTCTAAGCAGAAAGAGGATCCATTATTAGCCGAGAAGATTAGAAGGCTTGAGATTGGGTCGGAGATCAATGATCTAAAGGATTTTAGTCTTGACCAGAAGGGATAGTTGAGAAAGAAGGGACAATTGTATGTTTCGAATGTTGAGGAGTTAAGGAAAGAAGTTCTTAGGGAATGTCATCGATCCAGATTTACAATTCATCCTGGAGGAACTAAGATGTATCAATATACGAAGAGGAGCTTCTATTGGGAAGGTATGAAGAAGGATGTTGGCTTGTGGGTTAGGCAGGGTGTGAACTGTCAACAAGTGAAGGCCGAACATCAGAAGCCGGGTGGATTGCTTCAACCTTTGGAAATACTAGTTTGGAAATGGGATTCGATATCCATGGATTTTATAGACGGATTGCCAAGGTCGAATAGAGGAAATGAAAGTATATGGGTCATAGTGGACAGGTTGACCAAGAGTGCCCATTTCGTTCCAGTTAAGTCAACTAGGACGACACCTGTTTTAGCTAAGTTGTTCATGAAGAACATAGTTAGACTGCATGGAATTCCTAGTAGTATAGTCAGTGATAGAGATGCTTGTTTACTAGTGAATTTTGGAAGATTCTACAGGATGTCTTAGGTACCAAGCTCAAGATGAGTACTGCGTATAACCATCGGATGGATGGGCAGACAGAGAGAGTCAATAAGGTACTTGAGGACTTATTGAGGGCATGTGTGCTAGACTTTGGTAGATCTTAGGAATATCACCAACATTTAGTGGAGTTTTCCTATAATAACAGTTATCAAACTAGTATAGGAATGGCGTGTTTTGAAGCTTTGTATGGAAGGCCATGCAAATCACCAGCATGTTGGTTGAAAACAGAAGATAAATTAGTCTTGGGTCCAGATCTGGTTAGAGAGGTGACATAGAAGATTGAGTTGATCTGAGAAAGGATGAAGGAAGCTCAGTCTAGATAGAAGAGTTACGCATATAAGAGGCGTAAAGATCTATGATTCTCGGTTGGAGATAGAGTCTTCCTTAAAGTATCACCGATGAAGGGTGTGGTACGATTCGAAAAGTCGGGGGAACTGGCACTGAGATATGTTGGTCCGTTCCGAATTATATAGAGGATCAGAAACTCGCATACATAATAGAGTTTTCGAGCAGTATGGCAGGCGTCCATAATGTGTTTCATGTGTCTTATCTTCGCAAGTGTGTGCATGATCTAGAGACTACTATTCCTCCGACAGAGTTGGAAGATTTGATAGTTGAACCGAATTTGACTTTTGTTAGACAACCAGTTCGGGTTGTAGCGAGAGATGAGAAGAGATTAAGGAACAAGACAGTCAAGTTGATGAAGTTCAGTGTAGCGACAATGAGAAAGACTGTATTTGGGAGGCAGAAGAAACGATTAGATATACTTATCCTGATCCGCTATGAGGGTATGTTCCATATTTGCATTGTATAGACTGTTGCTAGTCAGATAGGCTAGTATGGTAGTTAGGAGTTGTTACGGATGATTGCTATATTTAGTATTTAGTCCTTACTGAATTTTGAGGATGAAATTCTTTAAGGAGGGGAGCCTGTACACCCCTAATTTTAAATAACATTATTCAGGAGATTTAATTAGATAAATTAAATAGAATAATGTAAAGATTAGAGTGATAAGGGGATTAAGATTTGAAAATTTATTAGAGGTCTAGCCTAACTAAATAAAAATTTAAAAGAATGAGTTTATGGAAATGGTTTTATAAGAAAACTAATAAGAGAATAAGGCAAGGGTATTATGGGGAATAGCCGTCCACCATAATCCTTAAACCCTATTCCCATTTTCATTTCACAAGTTCATAATTCTAAAACATAAACCGAAGCGCTCAAGCCGGCCATAACCTAGGGGAAAAGAGGAGAAAAATTAATTAAAAGCTAAGGAATCAAGCAAAGAGAATTAAGCAAGATCAAATCTCAAGTTCCTTATCCAAAGCAAGGTGAATAATAATCAAAACCATCTCATTTTCATTTTTAAAGAAAATTGATTTCGGTTTTAAGTTTAAAACATTTATGATGATTTTAATGATGATATGCTTGGATTACATGATATGTTAGATTCGTATATATTGGGTTTCGAATGCCATGAGATTTAATATGTTATGTAAAACATTATTTTGGAGATGGATTTAAATTTTCATAATTATCCAAGCCGTGGATAATTTATTTGGAATTTTTGAAGGAAGAAATAATTAATTGGTTTTATAATTTTAATTCGGCTATAATATAAAGGATTTTGGGTCTGAAATTTATATATGTTAGACAACATATTGAAAGTGAATTTTGATGATTTTTGGAGATTTTTCCTAAGTGATTTACTATGGAAATTAAATTAATTAAGTTGAAGGACTTGAATGTCTTAATTGTTTTATTAAAAGGAAGGGCTTCTTTGTAAATCATTTTTAATTAATTCTGGATGAACTCGACGGTCCATTAGAAAAGATTTTGGTAAAGATTATGGAAACCAAATTATATTTTTACAAATAGGCAAGTTAGTTGAAAAGTATTTACTTAAAAAGGCAACAAAAAAGTTTTGTACAAATTTTTAGTTTCGCCATTTCCAGTGGTACCCTTTCGACCTCATACCTATAACATCCCGCCTTTTTGTACGTTTTAAGCAGACACACGTGCCAACTCAAACCCTACAGAAGGGCAGATTGTTATTGGGGTGAATAAGAAAAAGAGAAAGAAATAAAACAAAAAACAGAATCTCGCAGCGAAATGACAAAATATAATAATCAAATAACAGTTCTTGAAGCTGTATACAAAACATTTGATTATACTTATACAATACAAAATTCAGAGTTACACATATCAGAGATAAACAATAATGCAGCGGAATAGTATGAATGTAGAGGGATAATAATATAAATAATAATAGTACAAATCTTCGTCTTCATCCTCCAGAAATAAGGTCTTCAAATCCTGAAATGCTCAAGCTGACCCGAGCGAATTGAAAAGACAAAACACTCGAGTCAGAACTAAAAGATCTTATGTAAGTTAAATCAACGGTAAATAAATAAATATGAGTGGAATGGCGTCGAAGATGTTTACTGGGTTTGACATCTCCTATCCAGTGTCTAACGTGAGTGCAGTAACTTAAGAGATGTTCAGGATTCACATCTCCTAAGGATCCGTTAAACTATCTACTATGTAGTACAATACGCTATTATAATATGTCTACAGTAACATAAACTATTAAAATAGTGTTAAGGAGTTACATTTTCCCCCTTAACACATTTTTATAATGCCAATAGTCTATATAGTACCGTAACTCCCCGTAAACTGGGGCCGCCAGAGGATACCCCATAGGTACGACATAAAACAAACTCGTAGAAGGCGCGCTAGGGTAGGTGACACGGCACAACTAGGCAATGCCATGGTAAATATACCAATTACACTTCCAGACTGGTGGTAATGCATAACAGCTACTATCGCCCACCTCAGAACACACTCCCAAATTGAAAATCGAGGGTGGCCATCAAATAAATTGCAAAGTCAGAATATAGTATCGAAGGAATGTGCCCGATCGGAGGAATGACCTCACTTAGCCCGTCAATTGCTCCTATTTTAGCCACCTTAAGCTAACTCATGGGAGTCAGGTCCACATATATACCTCATATAGGATCGTCGCCAACCATCCTACTTCATTCTGGAATCTCCACCGCATACACAGTTGTCAAAGTGGTTTTCGGTATTGGCAGAGAGTATGACAATATACGATCCCGGTCTCTTTAACAACCAATCGCTTATTACACACCGGATGGTTCTTTTACATTTCCAAAACATTTCATAATTGATATCAAAATATTATATTCAATTCAAATCATATCATTTTCAAAATCATTACTTACTTCTGAAATTATACCACATTGAAATCATAGTTCGAAATTATATTTCCTTTCAAAAGTCATATTTCCAAAATAGGCTAAACTCTCATTTCAAAATATCATATTAAACCAAATATGTTATTTAAATCTCAACTTAGGTTATAACATCATTAACCATATTCACTTAAAAAAAATCGAGAATTTGAATATAAACCCATCCATTTTACTTAGTTTGGAATTTAGAAGAAAATAGTTTTAAATAGTTATAAATAGTTAATATAGATTTAAAATAGATTAAATATAATTAAAATAGATTAAATAGCTTTAAAAAAGATTAATTAGATTTAAAATAAGTTAAAACAGGTTAATTAGTTTAAATAAATTAAATGGTTTAAAATAGGTTAAAATGAGTTAATATAATTAATACAGGTTAAAATAGTTTAATACTTTGAAAATCTTAATAATTAGAAATTTTGAAATAATATATTTTTAAAACAATTTATATTAAACATGAATTTGGAATTAATATCAAATTAAACTATTCATTTCATTTCAACACATTTGGACCATTTCAATTTCCAAGTCAACAAACCAAATTCCAAACTTTCCAATTTAACATTTCAATAAACTATTGAACTTCATATCATTTCAATCTATGTTCAAATATCAATTCGGATTACTCCAATTTCAAAATATTTCAAAGTTATTTTCAAACAACTTCAATAACTTAATTTCGATAGAATTTCATTTATACTTAAAATTTTACTTTAAACTTCCAATTTAATTTCTTAAAGCAATTCCGTTTAAACCAATTCACATTTCAACACAAAACTTGATTTTACATCAAATTTTATTTCAAGATATCATTTAATTAATTCAAAAATTTAGAAGTTCAGAATCATTAAATTTAACCAATCCGGTGTCCGTATATAATTTTCTACCCTAGGGTCAAGTGATGCGGATATTTATCATTTCAATCCGCAATTTAAAATGTTACGGTTATATATATCATTTCAAACCGCAATCCCGAATTAATAATAAAATCCATAAAATCGCTCGAGTCTACCATTTCAACCCATAACGATTTTTCATTAATCTATAGATCATTCGAGTATGTATCATTTCAACCCATAGTGAACTTGCAGTTTATAACGATATAAAATAAAACATCCATTCATCCAATATCAACAATCAACATCCATTACAAACATCATCCAAATCAATCAATAAATATCAATAAAGAACTGATAATCAATACCAGGTATTTAACTGGCAATTTATATTCAATAATAAATTAAATAATGATTTAATTCAAATAAATTCAAATTAGCTGAGATGATGATTTAAAAACATACTAAACAGTCATAAATAAATTTCTAATCACATCATAAATAAAGTCAAATTGTGAGTGGGTTAAAACAATCACCATTGAATTTAAATCCAATTTAAGCCCAAAATTCAGACGATCTCAGAATTCGTCCAAACCAACGTCTAAATGTCCGGATTCTAGTACGATCGCAATGCAAGAAACCGGGCATGAAACAGACCTTGTATGTAAAAGTTATTGAAGTTAGAAGATTTTAAATTTTTAAGTTAAACAAAATAAAATAAATAAAGGAAACCAGTACAACCTTGCCACGTCAACACGTTCTAGAAACGCACCAAACTCTATAGCCCTTTCCCACGCGATCGAAGCCTTCAGCCGCCATCGTCGTCTGATCGACGCCGCCGCTCGATGCCTCGCTGGCTCGCCTCACCTTGACCGGAAGTCGCCACTATCCCTACCGAGCAGTCCTATCCCACCACGACCAGGACTGCGACGTCGATCGACGTTGAGAATTGGTCGAACGAGCCAGCCGTCGCCCAAAATAATGAACCCTAATTGAATTAATTCGATCGATCCAACTATCAACTCATCCAGCGAACCATGCCGATGAACACATCACGAAACCTACATGGATGCTATCCCCTCGGCTCTCTCCACAATACTGTACCAACGAATCGTCGATCAGTCGAAGTTGATCGGGACTCAATGTACGACCGTGAATTGTTCTCAAATTTTAGGACAAATAGTGGTTCAAATGGGAAAACGAATAGCAGATCTGAGATGCACTCGTCGAGAGCTTCAAATTGATATATAATTCGATATATATTGAGGAGTTTGAATTTTGAAGTTGAATTTTTTGTATTGAAATTGAATTGGGAAATTTAGGGTTTTCAACCATTGAGAAAAAGGAGCAACATAAATTTTGTACGTACAGAAATGACAAATAGAAAGGCTGCTAGGGTTTATAACCGAATATATATAAACAGATTAGAAATAGGAACAAATGGATCGAATCGGATTGAAAATTGAACGATGGACGACCCGGAAAGCCCGTTCTGCCTCCGGAACGAAATTGGGTCAGCCCATATATCGAAATAGACGAAACTGGGTTTGATGAAACTGGGTTCGTCAAAATCCGAGATAGTTGTCAAAATGGCTATATTTAGTTAATTAAATAAATTAATAATTAATTAATCAAAACACTTTTTCCGTTTAAATTTTAATAATTTACAACTTCTATCATTTTTGATTTCTTAATCACTTACAATAATTTAAACAAATTTAGATGTCAATTTAAAGTTGATTAATCCATTAATTCCAGTGTTTAATTTCAATTTCATTAATTTTAGAAATTATAAATTAAATTTTCAATGATTCCATTTAATTGACTTTTCATCCTATTATGCAATCCATTATTATAAAATGGATGAAATTAACATTGGTTCATGATCTATTACATTAATATTCTCAAATTTCATCTTAATCTCCATTAATGTAATATTTAAATATTTAATTTCATTTATTTGAAATTAATCCAATTATTATAATTTGAATTCCGATAAATTAATAAATCTTGATTTCCATTCTTTTAATTCAACCAATTGTCATATTATGAATAAAATTAACATTATTTCCAAATATTAATTTAATTTACATTAACATAATATTAAATTACAATTATTGTAATCGATTTCCAATTTAAACTAACATGCTAAATAAATAGGTAACATATAATAATTGTTACCGTTAGCTTTTAATTACACTATAAGTTTATTACTTTCAAACAAAGGTTATAAATACTTACATAACACCAATTTTATTCAATTACCATTTAATATGTTTTATTTCATTGGTTAATTCAATATTTCCAGTTGGTTTTCTCATATTAAATTTATAGCCAAGTATAACTTATATATATTATTTCAATTAATTTGAATTCATTCAATTTATTAATAATTAACTTAAATTGACATTGTTACCGTTCATTCTAGATATAGTTTCATTCATAACTCACAATTTTTTTTTATTTCAACATTAAATCGCAAAACTTAACTAAATTAACAATTTTTAATTATTGAAAATTACGGGTCGTTGCACTCTCTCCCACTCAAAACTTTTTGTCCCCGAAAAGGAAAAAGAAGGGAAAATGAGGAATTAAGAAATTAATATATCTTATTTAAAAATATTAGATTTATAACAATTAATTTACAAAATCAAATAATTTAAACAAAATATATCAATCTATAACACTTAAATCCTTTTATTCAAGTAAATAAAGTTTGGAAAACATTTTTCAAAATCTTCTAAGTCCAAAAATTTCCAAAAATTTCGGTAGACTCTCATTTGTATGGAGAGGCTCGGGAGAAATTATAATATCAATAATAATAAAATATATCATAATTTTCAAAATAATATATCCCAATAGCGGGAAAAACAATATAATATCGCTAGGAAACCGTAATCCAAGAACGTACCTATTTGTCGGGCAAACAACGCTTAATTACGAAACCAAAAGTAGTGGCAATTGCTTCCATAACCTGTATTTCACTTATATAATCCAAACAGAGTTAATAACTATATAAAATTAAATATTTAACGTTGTTTCAACCACTAACAAACAAATCAATATAAAACAACAATCACTTGTAACCACATCATACAATCATCATATAAAATCAATAGAATCAACTATCCATCCATAGCAAACAAACAGATGGTTTGTTCGGGTTTAGAAAATTTTAACCGCCTAGAATGACAAATAAACTACTGAGTGCACCATTTACTCAACAGTCTTAGATGAACTCAATAGATTATTCATGCATCTTAAACAATTAGAAGTATCCTATCCCAAACAATAATTTACAATGTACTTGAGTTATTCTTATTAAATTTCTTTCACAACATTTTACAGTTTTTATTTATCTTTTCATTCGTACAAGGATTATTTCTTTAAATTATATTTATCGCTTATGAATTTTATTCCCATTCATTCCTTCAGTGTTTATTTCATTTATTTTCATTTATTTTCATTTATTCATATTATGTCAATTTCTTTTATTGCATTATATTTATTCATTCATTACTTAATTTCATTTATTTACATTCATTTATTTATAGTATTCATGTTCAATTCAATTACTTAGCATATCAATTCATTAACTTAAGTTTATCATCTTTTACTTACAGTACTTACTTTCTATTTCATTTTATTTAATAGTATTTCAATTATAACTTAAGTTTATAACTATTTTCATATCAAATTTCTTATTTATAAAAGTAAATTTCATTGAACACTTCCATTACATAAGTTTTACTTGTAAAAATTTCCATTACATATTCTTTTAACATTTCAACTTTTTTTATAACTGGTAAGTTATATATATATATGTGTCTTTAAGAATGCAATTGAAAGTTACACAAGTTTAACTTACTTATTTTAATTAATTTAAGGTTCAATAGTTATCATTTCTTATTTTCATATTCTTTCCGTTTATAAGTTACAAATTTCAAATTCCTTGTATATTCCAGTTATAACTTAGCATATAATTTTTTATTTTCATTTAGAAGTTTCAATTATTAAATAGTTAAAAAAATTATTCCATTTCAATGATTGAAATCTCTAATTCATAGAAATTTAAGAACTAAATGCCGGGTTCCATTTCAAATCATTTAAAATAATATATATATATATATACATACTCATAACTTTTATATCCAATCATATTTGAAATTAAATTTTTTATTTATTTATCAAAATAGATCTGTAGTAAAGCTACTACAATGGCCTTCCCACTTTGAAACTCGAAAATGAATGTCGATGATGCATGCACTCATCACCAAAATTATTTTCCAGCGACAGATAGGGGAGTACAGAACTTATTTCTTTCCAAAATTTCTTTAAAACAACTCTTTCAAATTATATTGAAATATTAATGTCAGAAAATACTTCTAAATAATATTATTATTATATTCCAAAATCATATGAAAGAAATTTTCAAAAAACCCCAGAACTTAAGTTCCAAATTTCCAAATTTCATTTATTTTATTTTCAAATCTTATTTCCAACTAATATTTATAAATTTCACTACCTAACAACCAATATATTACAACCGAATATATAATTTATAAAATTATTATTTTATATATAAAAATATACAATAGGCAAAATTATTTCATTTACCTATATTCAAAACAATTATTATGTCGGTCTGTCCTATTAAGTGTTTAAAAATCCCTATCGATGTCAAAACGTCCTATGCATCAACCGGAATTTATAAATACAAAACGGAACAAATTAACACAATATAAAAACCTTTTATAACACTAACAAATACGCGCTCTCATGTATATACTCTCAGCGACTCATCATAGGGTATTACTACCCTATTAATAAAGAGCCAGACTCCACAAAGATAAGGTTGTCGCTAAAGCTGGCTCTGATACCAACTGTAACATCCCGCCTTTTTGTACGTTTTAAGCAGACACACGTGCCAACTCAAACCCTACAGAAGGGCGGATTGTTATTAGGGTGAATAAGAAAAAGAGAAAGAAATAAAACAAAAACAGAATCTCGCAGCGGAATGACAAAATATAATAATCAAATAACAGTTCATGAAGCTGTATACAAAAAATTTGATTATACTTATACAATACAAAAATCAGAGTTAAACATATAAGAGATAAACAATAATGCAGCGGAATAGTATGAATGTAGATGGATAATAATAATATAAATAATAATAGTACAAATCTTCGTCTTCATCCTCCAGAAATAAGGTCTTCAAATCCTGAAATGCTCAAGCTGACCCGAGCGAATTGAAAAGACAAAACACTCGAGTCAGAACTAAAAGATCTTATGTAAGTTAAATCAACGGTAAATAAATAAATATGAGTGGAATGGCGTCAGAGATGTTTACGGGGTTTGAAATCTCCTATCCAGTGTCTAACGTGAGTGCAGTAACTTAAGAGATGTTCGGGATTCACATCTCCTAAGGATCCGTTAAACTATCTACTATGTAGTACAATACACTATTATAATATGTCTACAGTAACATAAACTATTAAAATAGCGTTAAGGCGTTACATTTTACCCCTTAGCACATTTTTATAATGCAAATAGTCTATACAGTACCGTAACTCCTCATAAACTGTGGCCGTTAGAGGATACCGCATAGGTACGACATAAAACAAACTCGTAAAAGGCGCACTAGGGTAGGTGACACGGCACAACTAGGCAATGCCAAGGTAGATATACCAATTACACTTCCGGACTGGTGGTAACGCATAGCAGCTACTACCGCCCACCTCGAAACACATTCCCAAATCAAAAATCGAGAGCGGCCACTAAATAAATCGCAAAGTCAGAATATAGTATCGAAGGAATGTGCCTGATCGGAGGATTGACCTCACTTAGCCCATCAATTGCTCCTGTTTTAGCTACCTTAAGCTAACTCATGGGAGTCAATTTCATGTATATACCTCATATAGGATCATCGCCAACCATCCTACTTCATTCTGGGAGTCTCCACCGCGTACACAGTTGTCAAAGTGGTTTTCGGTATTGGCAGAGAGTATGACAATATCCGATCTCCGTCTCTTTAACAACCAATCGCTTATTACACACCAGATGGTTCTTTTACATTTCCAAAATCATTTCATAATTGATATCAAAATATTATATTCAATTCAAATCATATCATTTTCAAAATCATTACTTACTTCTGAAATTATACCACATAGAAATCATAGTTCGAAATTATATTTCCTTTCAAAAGTCATATTTCAAAAATAGGCTAAACTCTCATTTCAAAATATCGTATTAAACCAAATATGTTATTTAAATCCCAACTTAGGTTATAACATCATTAACCATATTCACTTAAAAAAATCGAGAATTCGAATATAAACCCATCCATTTTACTTAGTTTGGAATTTAGAAGAAAATAGTTATAAATAGTTAATATAGATTTAAAATAGATTAAATATAATTAAAATAGATTAAATAGCTTTAAAATAGATTAATTAGATTTAAAATAAGTTAAAACAAGTTAATTAGTTTAAATAAATTAAATGGTTTAAAATAGGTTAAAATGATTTAATATAATTAATACAGATTAAAATAGTTTAATACTTTGAAAATCTTAATAATTAGAAATTTTGAAATAATATATTTTTAAAACAGTTTATATTAGACATGAATTTGGAATTAATATCAAATTAAACTATTCATTTCATTTCAACACATTTGGACCATTTCAATTTCCAAGTCAACAAACCAAATTCCAAACTTTCCAATTTAACATTTAATAAACTATTGAACTTCATATCGTTTCAATCTATGTTCAAATATCAATTCGGATTACTTCAATTTCAAAGTTATTTTCAAACAACTTCAATAACTTAATTTCGATAGAATTTCATTTATACTTAAAATTTTACTTTATACTTCCAATTTAATTTCTGAAAGCAATTCCTTTTAAATCAATTCACATTTCAACACAAAACTTGATTTTCCAATAATACTTCAATTTATATACATCAAATTTTATTTCAAGATATCATTTAATTAATTCAAAACTTTAGAAGTTCAAAATCATTAAATTTAACCAATCCGGTGTTCGTATATAATTTTCTACCCTAGGGTCAAGTGATACGGATATTTATCATTTCAATCCGCAATTTAAAATATTACGGTTATATATATTTTTTCAAACCGCAATCCCGAATTAATAATAAAATCCATAAAATCGCTCGAGTCTACCATTTCAACCCATAATGATTTTTCCTTAATCTATAGATTATTCGGGTATGTATCATTTCAACCCATAGTAAACTTGAAGTTTATAATGATATAAAATAAAACATCTATTCATCCAATATCAACAATCAACATCCATTACAAACATCATCCAAATCAATCAATAAATATCAATATAGAACTGATAATCATTACCAGGTATTTAACTGGCAATTTATATTCAATAATAAATTAAATAACGATTTAACTCAAATAAATTCAAATTAACTGAGATGATAATTTAAAAATACACCAAACAGGCATAAATAAATTTCTAATCACATCATAAATTAAATTTAACAAACGTAAGAAATTTTAGAAGTTGTGAGTGGGTTAAAACACTCACCTTTGAATTTAAATAGAATTTAAATCCAATTTAAGCCCAAAATTCAAACGATCTCAGAATTCATCCAAACTAGCGTCAAAATGTTCGGAATTCTAGTTCGATCCCAACGCAAGAAACCTCGTGTGAAACGGACCTCATATGTAAAAGTTATTGTAGTTATAAGATTTTAAATTGTTAAGTTAAACAAAATAAAATAAATAAAGGAAACCAGTACAACCTTGCCACGTCAACACGTTCTAGAAGAGCACCAAACCCTACAGCCCTTTCCCACGTGATCGAAGCCTTCAGCCGCAATTGTCATCTGATCGACGCCACCACTCGATGCCTCGCGGGCTCGCCGCACCTTGACCGGAAGTCGCCACTAACCCTACCGAGCAGTCCTACCCCACCACGACAAGGACTGCGACGCTGATCGGCGTTGAGAATTGCTCGACCGAGCCAGCCGCCGCCCAAAATAATGAACCCTAATCGAATTAATTCGATCGATCCAACCATCAACTCGTCCAGCAAACCATGCCGATGAACTCATCACGAAACCTACATGGATGTTATCCCCTCGGCTCTCTCGATAATACTGCACCAACGAATCGTCGATCAGTTGAAGTTGTTCGCGACTCAATGTACAACCGCGAATTGTTTTCAAATTTCCGGAAAAATAGTGGTTCAAATGGGAAAACAAATTACAGATCTGAGATGTGCTCGTCGAGAGCTTCAAATCGATATATAATTCGATATATATTGAGGTGTTTGAATTTTGAACTTGAATTTTTTGTATTGAAATTGAGTTGAGAAATTTAGGGTTTTCAGCCATTGAGAAAGAGGAGCAACAGAAATTTTGTACGTATAGAAATGAGAAATAGAAAGGCTGCTAGGGTTTATAACCGGATTTATATAGGCAGATTAGAAATAGGAACAGATGGATAATCGGTTTGAAAGTTGAACGATAGACGACCCAAAAAGCCCGTTCTGTCTCCGAAATGAAATTGGGTCAGCCCATATATCAAAATAGACGTTTCAAATATTTTAAACTCAATGGAACAGGTTTCAAGTCCTAATTCCATCGTATGAAGAAATTGTGCAAAAATCAGCTTATTTCCAAATTGATTTTAATTTATTTTAATTAAATTGATTTCTAGGCGTTTCGAGCCCATACGATCAAACGACAAGTCCGATCGTTACAAAACTTGAAATCCTACAATAATTTACCGTTACGGATTCGATGAAACTGGGTTCGTCGAAATCCGAGACAGTTGTCAAAATGGCTATATTTCAGTTAATTAAATAAATTAATAATTAATTAATCAAATCACTTTTTCCATTTAAATTTAATAATTTACAACTTCTATCATTTTTAATCCGAGACAGTTGTCAACTGGTTTCTTTTTCCATTTAATTGACTTTTCATCCTATTATTCAATCCATTATTATAAAATGGATGAAATTAACATTGGTTCATGATCTATTACATTAATATTCTCAAATTGTATCTTAATCTCCATTAACGTAATATTTAAATATTTAATTCCATTTATTTGAAATTAATCCAATTATTATAATTTGAATTCCAATAAATTAATAAATCTTGATTTCCATTCTTTTTATTCAACCAATTGTCATATTATGAATAAAATTAACATTATTTCCAAATATTAATTTAATTTACATTAACATAATATTAAATTACAATTATTGTAATCGATTTCCAATTTAAACTAACATGCTAAATAAATAGGTAACATACAATAATTGTTACCGTTAGCTTTTAATTACACTATAAGTTTATTACTTTCAAACAAAGGTTATAAATACTTACATAACACTAATTTTATCCAATTACCATTTAATGTGTATTATTTCATTGGTTAATTCAATATTTCCAGTTGGTTTCCTCATATTCAATTTATAGCCAAGTATAACTTATATATATTATTTCAATTAATTGGAATTCATTCAATTTATTAATAATTAACTTAAATTGACATTGTTACCGTTCATTCTAGATATAGTTTCATTCATAACTCACAAATTTTTATTTATTTCAACATTAAATTGCAAAACTTAACTAAATTAACAATTTTTAATTATCGAAAATTATGGGTCGTTACAATACCTTCACCCCCAAATGAGTCGAAAGCAATACACATGGTATCAATGCTTTGATACGTAGTGGATTGGAGAAAGGCGGAAGGTATAGAGTCGAAACCATGCTTTTGAAGGGGTCGAGGCCATTTTTAATAGCTTTCGAAGGTCTTTGCTTTGCTTTCAAAAGAGGTGCCACTTGCCTTGCTTTTAATGGATTCTTTCGAAAGGGGTGAATTACTTTTATATATGGCTTTCGAAGGGGGTTGCCTCCTTTTTGTTTAAAGGGTAGCTTTCGAATAAGTTGTCATATATTATGTTTTATAGAGAAACTTTTGAAAGGGTAGTTTTGATCCAAGTCGTAACCTTACTGTCGCCTTCATACCTTTCGAATAGGTTAAAAGTTTTCAATGAGTTCAAAAGGCAAGCTTTTTTTTGTAATTATAAAGCTGCTTCCCAATGCTTTCAAAAGGGCTCCAATAGCCACTAGAACCAAAGGTTTCGAAGGCAATGGCTTCGAAATCGAACTTATCCTTCCAATTATTTTACTAAAAGATTAAAGCTTTCGAAAGGATGGTTCCAAAGCCATCGGTCTGCCCCAAACTCTTTTACTCGAAGGTTAACGGTTTCGAAAAGGGTACTTTCGCTTATAATCACTTTGACCCAAAAGTTATATTTAAGATTAAACCCAATGGTTTCGAAAGAGATAATTTCAAATGGTTTCGAAACTATGCTTTTATAAGTTGGAAAGATGTGCTTTAACACCGTCGAAAGGAATATTTTGATGGTTTCGAGAGGAAGGTTTAATGCTACTGAAAGAGATATTTTAAAGTGGTTTGAAAGGCATATGTTTAAGTGTTTTGAAACGAAGATCTGAATGCTTTCAAAAAATATGTTTTGATGGTTTCAAAAGTAAAAGCCTAAGGTTTCGAAAGCCTTAGTTTTCAAAACAAAGAACCCAATCTCATTTTTAAAAGGAAAACCCATGGCAATATAAAAGAGCTTTGAAATGGTTTTTAATTTTGGAGTTTTGGAAGAAGCTTTCCTTAATAAAAATAATGGGTTAAAAGGATTAACCATTTTTCATATGAAAATGATTTTAAGGATATTAAACCATATACGTTGGTTTTATTTTGTTATGATCAGTTATATTTATATGCTTCTTCTATAAACATATTCACTATATAATTGACTAACTGTATTTTGGAGAGAAAGGGCAGAATAACCAGCTAGGTTGATCAAGTAGTGAATATAAATTGAGTTAACTCCTGAATGAGTATAATTGCATCCAGGATGTTAGGTAGACCAAAACATAGGATGACCAAAGACTGATCAAAGAAGTTATCAGTTAGACTGGTTCATAGTAAACCCATGAAAACTATTTTTGGAAAGAGTTATTAGCAGAGGCCAATAGGTTCATAGTGATCCCATGAAAACTATATCTGGATAAAGTTATTGACAGAATTCAGTAAGTTCATAGTCAACCCATGAAAACTATGTTATAAATGAAGTTATTGGAGATACCAATAGGTTAAGGGAGAACCCATGAAATAATGAAGTTATTGGCAGGGGCCAATAGGTTCTTAGTGATCCCATGAAACTATGAGACCAGACGGATATTCCATAAGCTTTAAACAGGTTATTAGTCATCCAATAAAAACTAATAGGTTAATAATGACCCTAGAAACTATAACCGAGACAGATAGCCAAATGAATGGAGATGGGAAATCTAGGGTATTTTGCTTGTTTGCATATAATTTAAATTGCTATGTTATTAACTATGTGTAACGACCCGTAAATTTAACTGGTTTTAATAACGTTATTAATTGAAATTTTGCGAAATTTTAAACGATAAAATTTTGAAATATGAATTTGATATTTGTAATGCGTCTAGTTAAACATAGCAACTGGTAAATTTTCGTCCGAAAATATGAAAGTTTATTTCGCGCGTAAATTTACTTTAATTTAATCAGTTAAAAAGCGATGAAATTAAATGTTTTCGGAATCTAAATATTTTTACATAGAAAAATTCTAAACCATCTTCTGAGCAAACGCCATTTTTTGTTTTTCCAAATTTGGACTTCTTTGGCTCCGTCGATCTTATTTTTCTGCGTTTTCTTGCATTTTTCGATAGTAGAAAATTCAAATTTTTATAACTAAATCGTACCACTGATATCTGTATACCGTTTTGATCGTCTCGTCGTGCTGACCTCTACGATATATTCGATTGTGTATTTCGAAGTCCGAAAAACCGGCAAAATTTACGAAGACAAATTCTTCGTATCGGTTCCGCCATCTGGCTTTTGGGATTCTCTATGACCATTCGTTATTCATCGTGAGAAACAAATGGACAGTAACCGTTTCTATTCCCAAAATTTATTTATTAACTTTTCGTATCCTAGCTTTTAAATGAAATTGCTATTCATTTTTTGCTCGTTCCTAGTTTTATCTTTCTCTCTCTGTCTTCCTTTGATTTTTTCTTTCCAATTTATAATATAACAAAGTATAAGCTATGGTTGCCTGCTCCTCCCATGGCCGAGATGCATTTTGTTTGCAACCTCCACCGCCCTTCATCCTTCCTCCATTCCGACAGCCCACCATCCCTCTGACAACAACCCACGGCCTTCACCACACCTTCGACCGCCACCACCTTTCAAACTCCACGACCGCAACCACCACACCTCTGCCACCTTCTCTCCCCGTTCTCCATCTCCCTTCCCTCTTTCATCTCACAGCCACCCGAAGCCAAGACAACTAGTAGCACAACCTTTCTCCGAGCCTCTGTCTCTGCCAACCCCACCGCTGTGCTCAACCGACCCGTAGCCTCCGCTCGACCACCCCTCCACCTTAGCCGAGCCCTCCATTTTCTGCACCAATTACCTCTGGCCGTGCCTCTTCCTCTCCTCTTTTGTATACACAGGTACATACCAATTTATATGTTACCGTATATATATATGATTATATATAGTTTGTTCTATTTTTGTTTTGTTGCAGTAGTCACATTTATTCTTTTAACTTGAGGTTACTTTGTTTCTTTGTTCTGTGTTTCTTTGTTTTACATTTTATTTTGGGCGAAAATGTAGTATACATATATAGATTTTAAATTTAAGTCTGAAATGATTTTTAAGTAAGTATTGTTCGGGTATAGTTTATATATGTTATAATATGAAAGCTTTGATTTTTTTAGCATTATATTTTAAATATAAAAGTGCACGTGCATTTCACTTTAAAGATATATACTATTAGAAAAAAATATACCTATACGTTAAGCATTTATATGTTAATATACATCTGACCATGTTCAAAGTATTATAAATGTACAATAGTTTAAAACTACTGCATAACACGTACTGTATGAAAGAAAAAAAAGGAGTATAGTATAGATCTAATGTGTGAATAAGTTATACTGTTGTGGTATATAATATATATATAGTTTCTGGTGTGTAGTTTTCTTTGCTTTTCGGTTTATATTTATACGTATATTTCAAGGTATATATATTAGTATGTGCGTGTTATATTTTAAGTAGTGTTGTACAATATCTTGTAATATGTTAAAGGGTATAAAGTATAATATGTTTTAAAGCTCTGTTTATATATGTTTATATGTTGGAGCTGTACGGGTTTGGGTTCTTGTTTTTGTATATGTATATAAGCCCGTATATTAGTATATAAGCATTTGCATGAGTGATTTTTTTTAAAAACGTATGGGTTTATGTTAATGTCCAAAATGTGTTTGAATAAAAAAAAGGATTTTTGATGTATATAGATTTAAAATTTAAGGTTTATATATGTTGTTATTGTTTTATACAAAGTGATATGTTGTTTATCTACAAAAGAATTTATTTCAAAAATATTATATATATATATGTGTGTGTGTTAGATTTTAAAATATGTGTTTCAAATTTAGCAGGGATTGTGCAATATAGTATATATAGATTTTGCTAATACAATTGGTTTAAAAATCGAAATTTAATTTTGGTTATATATATATATATTTCGTTCTAGTTATCAACTAATTCTGAATATCTCTCATCGTTTTTCCCATTTATCAGCCCTATCCGTCCAATTCGTGCCAACCTTGTTCGTTTGGAGATCCGTGTCTGGATTCGTAGCCCATTTTCCTTGTCAAAACTTTTCTAGCCTCGAAAGGTGAGCAATCACTCATGATTAATATTCTTTTATTTATTAAATTTGATTTCAATTGAAACGACAATTGAAATATGCTGCTGTTAGTTATTTACACTGTTATATATGCTATTACCTGTATCAGTTCACCTATGACATCTGACACAATTATCTGTTAATTATTTATGCAATGATAATACTGTTTGGCTGATAATTGATTGATTGTTGATGTTTATATTGGACGTTAAACTGTTAATGTAAAATGATAAATAGTATGCAATTGAACTCGATATAGAATAGTTAAATGTTGAATTTGATTAGTTAAATTTGTATACTATGACCCCTTTAAATGTTAAATAAATTGACACGTAGAATAGTGTTAACTATACTTTGAACCATTGAATGTATGTTGAATAATCTATGTAATAGAAATTTGAATAATGAATGACAAGTGAAGAACTATATAATTATTAGTGTAATAATCTTTAATCTACATGAAATAATAGTGTAGATTCTAGAATTAATTATATTAATTTGCACAAATAACAATGTGAATTAATACGATTATTTAGGGATTATTTGAATTAATTATTGGATTGTTATTGATTGTTGTTATTGCTTGTTTATTTACTTTGACACCATCCCAGTTATCACACTGCAAGTTCCCTTTGCTATGCTTTGATTTTGAATTGAATTGGAATCGGGTTGAAATGATAAATACCCAAATTGAATTTTGACCTAGGATAGAGAATTAAATAAAACCCGATTGGTCAATAATTTGATTTAAAAATAAAATGAAGATTTTATTTGAATAAATAATATGGTTTTGAAACGAAGTTGGAAATTGAATTTTAATGAAATTTAAATGTGAATATCTAATAATCTGAAATGAAATATTAATAGAAATTGATGAAAGAATGTTGTTTAATTTAAGAAATGATTGAGTTAAGTTTTGAAATTATTTAATAATTTAATGAGATTGAATTATTTAATAATTAAATTAAATTGAATCCTTTGATAATTAAAATTGAACTTTTAATTAGTGAAATTTAGTTCTTATTTAATTGAGCTTTGAAATTGTAACTAAGTAAATGAATATGTGAAATTGAATTTCTTTATCAAGAAATGCAAATGTGATTTTTGAAATTAATGTAAGACTTGTAATTTAAAGGGTTGATTTGTCGAAGCTAATTAAATTTGAAGTTTTGATATAATGAAGTTGGACTTAAGTAATTGATTTAATGAATTGGAAATTAAATAGAAATTGTTTTGAATGACAAATTTACTTAACGAATATTTAATGAAATTGATCAATGAAGTTAAATTGATTTGAATGTTAAATTAAATTAATTTAAATGATTTCGGAATGAAACTTATATACGAACTTGAATCAATATTTGAATTGTTTTAAATAAAATTTGAAATTGTATTATAAGATTTTGAAATTGAAATTGATTTGGTTTGAAATAAATAAACGACCAATCGGTGTAATAATCACGAAAGTTATTAAAGAGACCGGAATCGGTTAGGGACATACTCACTGTCTAAATCGAAAACCACTTTAATGACTATACGCGGAGTGTGATCAAGAATGAAGTGGTTGGAATGATGTACGTGATGACTGAAGAAAGAGAACGATAATGGATAGCCTTGACACTTGTGTCAAATTGGAAATGACTAAAACAGGAGCCGTGCCAGGCCAAATGGGGGTTAGCTACCTCGAGCGAACACACTTCTTCGAAAACTACTCATTACTTGTTGTCGATTGGTGCACCCTTGATTTTGGGAGTGTTGTTTCGCGGTGTTGTGATCGCTGCGGCGATGCGTTCTCACCAGTCCGGATCAGGCAAACGGTAGTTTCACTACCTTGGGTATTGCCTCATGTGCCTTGTCATACTTGGATCCCTATACGTGACCACTACGATTTGTTTTGTGTTATACCTATGGAGTACTCCCTGATATCCCACTAGTTTACGGTGGAGTTTACAGTGCTGTATAGACTATAACACTTATATAAAATGTGTTAAGGGGGATAATGGTAACGCCTTAACACTATTTTGATACTTTATATTACTGATAGGCATTATCTACTTATCGTACACTACTACATAGTAGATAGTTTAACGGATCCTTAAAGGATGGTTATTCCAAACATCCTTTGAGTTACTTGTATTTCAATTGCTATTTCACTTGAGTTGGATTTATTGATATAAGAATGTTAATCCTGACTCGAGTGTTTTGTGTTTTGCTTTACGCTCGGGTCAGACTGAGTGTACCAGTATTCGAGATTCACCTTTGAAGTTGGAGCTTGCTTGAAGATCCAGCCATCTATTCTGCTTTCAGTATTTCGATGATTCCAGTGATGTATTCTGATTTGTATTTGATGTATCGTGTTACTCTTCCGTTGTATCTGGTTTAACTCTGATGTAACTTATATATTTATATAGTAGCTTCATGAACTACTATCTCTTTTATTTCCGCTGCATTTATTACTCTATGTCTGTGATCTGTGATTATTTATTTACCGTATATGTTCAGTTTTGCCAAATTTAAATTAACAACGCGGTATTTTGAATTATTCAAGTCCGACATATGTGCGGATGCGAATGGTCCAAAATAGCGGGTCGTTACAAGTGGTATCAGAGCTTTGGTAGCTCTAGGCAAAACTCAACATATAGGGTAAATGTATTTACAGAATCACTCTCATTCGAGTTTCAATCTCTTCCTTTTGACTCAATTCACTTGAATTTTGGAACGTTCCCTAGGTTCTGAAATTCCTTCTTGTCCCTCACTATTCGTATTCGTCCGAATTCTGGAGTATCCCATAAATCCACTTCGAATGATCTTTATAATGAATCGGCGGTCTCGCCGAACTTCGAATGATTTGTAAAGGGGTGAAACTCCTTTATAATAGGCATCGATCTACCGGAGATTTCTGTATCCTCGGTTTACGATGCTATCTATCTCCTGTTATACCTGAATTCTATTTCTTAAGATCAAATGTCGATTTGCCTCGGAATTCTACATTGATCTTATTCTTGAAGTCACGGTTGACCCGGTTAAGGTTGCCCGTGATTTATATAAATTTATCAATCTTCCTACTTTGTTATTAATCATCATATCTTTGTTTCGAACTTATCTTCGAATCAAATTTCTCTTTGATTTAAGTCCATCAAATTCGAAACTGTAATATCCCGGAAATTTTAACAATATCAATTTAATAATCTGTTGAATAATTAAATTGATATGGATAATCTTTGATAATAAAATTTGAATTTAATTTAATAATCTGATTAAATTAGTATTAATTGGTGATTTTATCTTTTAAAAATTTATAAGATATTTTCTATTTGAATATATATATTTATTTGCATATATTGTAAATAGAAAGCTTTGATAAATTGGAAATTTATATTTAATTTAATCTGGACTTTTCAAAGATATTTAAATAAATAACTTTATAGTTTTAAATATACTTTAGATAAATGTTTTAATTGTTTAAGATATTTTTACTTAAGCTTAAAAATAAATAAGATTTAACAAAAAGGTTTGTTTTATTTCTTTTTAAAATATTACTTGATAATATAATCTCTTAGATGAATTATTTAAATTATCAAATATGTTATTTTCAAATAATAAGTATAATGTATTATTTTTATAAATATGAATGGATTTTAAAGACTATGGAATGGTTATTTTAAATTGATAAGTAGTTATATAAGTGTATATATATATATATAACTTGACTTTTTAAATTGAATCTTAGGATTTAATTTAATTTGAATTTGAATTTAAAGTTTTGAAATTCAAAAGAATAATTATTTAAATTATTTTGGATTTTAAAATATTTGTATAAGCTTTTATTTATAAATATAATTAGTTTTTGTTTCCCTTTAAAAAGTAATTTATATATATAGATAAGTACTTATTAACTAATAAATTAAGAATAAGCTTATATTAAACTTTAAAAATAAAATACAAATTAACTTAAAAAGACAAGTGTTAATTTCCTAAGACCTCATTTAAACAAGTGTTAAATAATGAGTAAGGGCTAATGACAAGTGTCATTTAATCCTTTTATTTTTATTTTTAGATAATTTCAGTTTATATAAACATATACTTCATTCTCTTCATATTTTTTTTCCTTTTCTCTTCAAAGTTAAGAAAACCTCAGTTCAAAACAAATAAAGTAAGAAACTCTTCAAAACAGAAATGTAAAATCAAAAGCCTGCAAAATTCTTCAATCTGTAATTTACATCCTCCTCAAACAAATATCTATTCAAAATTCAATAGCCTGTAATTTATTGCAAAATCAAATCAAAACATTAGCCTGCATCTTCTTCAAGCCTGGAATCGAGTAATCTCTGTTTCCAGCATATCTGTAACCTGCATTTTCAAACCAAGTATAAAGTTTAACTCAGCAAAAGCAATTTTGGTTGCTAAGGCATTCCAGTTTACAAATTTTAAAGACATTTCCAGCAATTCAAGTTCTAAAGGCTGTTTCAAAAAAAATCTGGAGGCTCTGTCTTCTTTAATCTGTGAGTAACTTTTAAAAATTTAAAATATAATTGGTTCCATGCTAGTATGGATGAATTTAAATGTGTATTACATGTATATATAAGTGAATGTCTGATGTGTATATTCATTTGTGTGCATGCTGTTTATAAGTGCTCTGTTCATCCTTTTGTTTTATGTGAGTAACATTCTTACTTAAATTAACTTAAGTAATTATGATGCATGTTTAATTCTGTGATAAATAGTGTTTGGATGTGAATGTTTGTAGATGATTTTGAATATACATGAATGTATATAGGTATGCATGTATGAATATGATCTCTGTTCTGTTTTGTTGCCCAGACTTAAGAAATTCTTTTAAAAATCTCTTACCTCTGTATTTAGTTTTTGTAAGGACTTAATTTACAAACAAAGTATGATTGATTTGTAATAAACTAAAGTTTAAAGGGTTTAATTAAGTCAAAACTTTAAACTTGAGTGCCTCTGTAAATTAAAATAACAGTGCATGTTATAAAATGTAAAAAAATTCGAACTGGGTAATTTATAGATTCAGGATTATATATGGAATAGATAGGCTATAATATGATTTTTAACATTAATATCATAGTTTTTAGTCTAGTATTAAAAGAGCAGTTCTGGTTTAAGTCAGAAATGAAATTTTAGTGATTTTGATTATCTCAATGGAACTGGGATGTTGAATTCTTCAATGATGATAGTGGAATGATCATGGATGATAGGAAAATTGTCAGGAGAATTTTTAATGAAGTAAGGTAGAAATGATTTAGGTTTTAAATTTTTAAACCTAGTTTTAAGTAAGGCCATGAATTCGATTCGTTTGTTTCGTTGATGGATCGAGTGTTCTAAGACTTTGGGGAATGGAAGTTTAGGTATAGACGTAGGCATGGCCAGAGATTTAGTTTCTCTGATGGTCGGAATCGCGAGCAAGAAGGATTGTTGACAGGCTTTGGCGAATTCGAACTGATGGTTCCAGGTTTGGTTTTAGGCTCGATTTCGTTTTCGTTCCAGTTTTGATGATCGAGAGGGTGGATTCTGGTCTAGGAAGGATTGTCGACTTGTGGAGATACTCGAGGTTGGTCGGAGTTGGCGCCGGTGACCGTGCACGTGCACGAGATCGAGGATGTATCTGGGTGAAGTCTGTTTTACTGGAGAAGGCAAATGCGAGTCTCAGGTTTTGTTCGTGGGAATCTCGGGAATTTTGATGTGCGACTCGAAGTTGTTGGAGCTGGAAGGTTGAACTCAAGTGACCAGGAAGGACTCGAGACTTTTGAGTGTTTTTGCGAGGGAGACTCGGGGAAATTAGGGTGGGGACTCGAAGCAAATAGGCTGGGTTCGAGAGTTTTAGTGTTGACAGGTTTTATACTTGATTGTTTGAAATTAAAAAGGAAATTGGTTTAAACTCTTCTTAAATTTCTTTTATAAGAGATAAGATTTTTAATAAGTAAAAGTTTTTAATTTGGTTTTAAAAACTTAGTTAAAAATAAATTGGTATTCATTTTAAATACAGAATTTAAAATGAAATTTAAAAATAGACTTGAAATGGATGTTTCAAATATGAATGGTAAATGATAACTTGTTTATCAATAAGAATAAAGTTTATCCTAAAATAATTAAAGACTTGTGTTTATTTAATTTATTAGGAGATTTAATAGATAATTAAATTATTTGATTAATTAATCATTTGGATTAATTAAATAAATAATTAAAGGTTTAAACTAATTTATGTATGATTAAGATTAATTAATTAGGGATGATTAATTTGTAGTTAGGGATTATAAATTAGAGTATTATTTAAGGAAAGTAATTAAATAATAGTTAATGAGGTCATTAACTATGGGTTATTAAATAATGAATTAATAGGATTAATTTTGATAATTAATTAGTTGAATTAATTTAAGAATAATCAATTATAGAATTTGTTTAAATGTAATTACTTATTGGAAGTAATTAAGAATTAATTACTTATTGTAATTAATTGAAGTTAATTTGATTTAGTTAAATTAATTAATTAAGTTTAATTAATTTAGAATAATCAAGAGATGATTTGATAATAATTACTTAATGTAATTATTAAGGTAAGTTTATTTAGAGAAGTAAATAATAAGATAATTACTGGAAGTAATTAGTTGAATAAATGATTTTATTGATAGAAGTAATTTGAATTAATTACTTTGAATAATTAATCAAGGGATTAATTAAGAAATTAATTAAGGAGTAATTAATTTAGTTAATGAAAGTAATTAAGGGTAATTAATTACTGATTGAAGATTAATCAAGGATGATTAATAAATGTTGTTTAATTAAAGGTTAATTTATTTAATGTAATTAATTTAATTAAGTAATTAATAATTAAGTTGTAATTAAGGATCATTAATTAATATAATTAATGATGTAATTAAGATTGGTTAATTAAGTAATAATTAATAAATGAAGTAATTAATCAATGTAATTAATTAAGGATTAATGTAATTAATTATAGTTGATTAAGTTAATTAATTTTAGTTAATTAATTAATGAAGTAATTAGGGTTAATTACTATAAGTGGTTAAGGATAATTAATTTGAGAAATTAATTGAGGATAAATTACTTGGATGTAATTAAAAGATAATTAATCAAAGATGATTAATTGAAATGAAATATTAGAAGATAAATAATTAATTAATTTGTAATTAATTAATGGTTAAGTAAGCAGGATTTATAAAATGAAGTAATTAATTTAATTCACTTTAAATTAATTAGAGATGATATAAATCATTACTTATGAATGGGTGTTAGTATTGGATACTTGACTTTGATTGATATCTCTGATGAGATATATGCTGTGTGATATGGATGTTAGTGGAATTGTATGGACTATCTGATAATGTTGATTATCTGTTGTGAATTATCTTTCTTTGTGTATAAAGATAATGAATTGAATTTGTTTTAACCTTTAAAACAACTTGGCCTTAAAAGATACGCTTTGGATTTCGATGAGACCGGGATCGGGTTTCCGTATACCGGATTTCCAGGTCTGGAGACCCGAATACCACATTGATCCAAATTAACGATAGGTCGTGAATCAAGTGAAGATGAAGATTCAGAGTGCAAGGGTTATTGTCGTTAACTCTGAGGGTGATTCCAAAACGAGTGTAACGAGATAATGCCTTCGGTTTCGTTCGAACCCGGAATGAACTTGTATGGATTGAATGCTTTCAGCACATCGTCAGGTGGACGATGAGCATTCTAAGATAGATGTGTTCTATTTAAAGGTAATCATGACCTCAAGCCTCACAAACCGGGAATGGCTAAAACAGGGGAGGTGCAGCAAGGTTAGTGGGTAGCACCCAAGTAGGACAAGATTACCTCTGTCTAGAAGTCCCTTCTTATTTCGGCTTAGTGTGTGCGGTTGCTGATCCCAACCGTGAGGTATCTTGTGCGGGAATTATCCAGTAAGGGATGTTCCGGCCTTGTGTTGCAGGGGATTGGGAGTGATCCTCGGTACGGTGATCTAGGCCACGTACTGTGACGGGCGGTACCCCGGTAGCCCTGCCATTGTATGGAATCCAAACTCCAATAAGTGCCGTACGTATTAGTTGTGCCCAACTATGTTGAAATGTGAGATGTAAGCATTTCAGCTATTTCTGTATTTTACTTGAAAACCCTAGACCCTATTATAATACAATCGAATTTCCTATCAAATGTTTTGGTTAGCGTAAGGTAAAAACTTACCCATGTTTATTTGTGGGAAGTCTTACGTGATACCTTTTCTTTCAAAAGGTTTTGAAGTTAAACAAGTTTAACCTGTTACTCACACCAGACCCATGTCTGACCCAAGTTGTTTATTTCTGTTTTATAAACTCTTGGGTACTCAAATTTTTACGAGTAGCCAAGGGATTCAGGTTAGCCTTGACGAATTGTGGAGGAGCAATGGAGCAGGAGGCTTCAGCGTTGTAGATATAGATAGTAGTTTCCGCTGTGTTGATCTTGTTTAGATCTTTGTTTGTATTGAGATGTAATAACTAGACAGATGTTTATAACTGTCTAGTATATGATGTGAATCTGTGTAACTCTGATAAGTGTTGTATATGATACTATGTAATATTTATGTGATATAATATATTTTGTTTCGTTTCGCTGTGAGATTCTGATATTGTTTAGTTCTTTCTTTCTCTTCTTTTCTCTTTCTATCCCTTTCTTTCTTATTAGCGATACGACTTTCTATGGAGAGAAAGTCGTGGTCGTTACAGTGGTATCGGAGCATAGGTTGAGCGAATGCCTAAGCTTTTGGTTAAGTGAATATCAGAGCAGTAGGTAGAGTGAATACCTAGGCTCTGAAGTGGTGTCTATCTTGAGAGCGCGTAATTGTTAGTTATATAAAAATGATTTTATATTGTGTTAATTGATCGGTTGAGTGGTATATGGATTCTGGTCAATACGAGTAGCTAACGTTATTGATAGGGATCTCTAAACACTTGAACCAGGCCAACGGACACAATATTGTTTTAAAGAGGTAAATGAAATAATTTTACCCAGAAATAATTTCTATATAAAAAGTACCATTTTAAATATATATATATATTTCTACCTATTTGTTGGGTTACCTGTTCGGGTTTTCCAATATAGGATATAAAGGTAGATAGGGTAGTGGTGTGTGTAACACGACTACCAATGGTTGGAGTCTGAGTATTGAGGTTGGAAGTGTATCTGTCGAGACTGTAGACCTAATACCGTCTCGAGTAAGCTTTGCTATGGTAAAGGATTTCATCGATCTCTGAAGGAAACCTTTTAAAGGTTCGGAGTTTATCTTTGAAGTTTGGATGAGTAAGGTTGGATCTGTCGGTTGAACAGAAGCGAGTGATGGTACCTTGATACCTCAGGTAATAGTAGCTGTATGATGAGATACAGTGACGATGGATGTTCCCGAAGATGTTTTCTTTGGAACAAGATTAAGGAAGTGTGTATGCTTCGGTGTTGTGGCTGAGTTCAGCATGGTGTTTCTGTTTGGTTTGGAGTTCGAGTTTCTCGAAGATCTTTGGAATAGGAAGTCCTTGGCATCAGTGTCAGCAGTGCAGCTCAGAGTATTCTGTGATGGCAGGAAGTTTTCTGGATGAGCAGTTTTTCTGAAGGTGAAGTTCAGAAGTAGTAAGAGTAAATCCATTTCTTCGATGGATTGGATAGTTAAGTATGAGCTGTTCGGATTGTGTAAAGAGGAACAGTTTTTCTTTGGAAATAGGTTGGGTTGATCACAAAAGTGACTTGTGATTGCTGAGTGTTCTCTTGTGTTGTCAGAGTTTTCTGGATGTCTTTAGAGAAGTCAGAAGTTTGTCCGCATCTGAAGGGTGAGTTTTCTTATCGACTGGATTCCAGGAGTGATACCGGTGGTTCAGTCTAGTGGAAGGATGTTTCCTAGAGATGGAGTTGGTGAAACAACTCAAGTTTTGCTGGAGTATCTGAGTTTTCTTTATGGATCAGTGAATCTTATTTCTGGAATGAGTTGTCCAGTCTGTGCTTGTGTCCTACCTCATATCAGAATTGAGCAGCGAAAGCAGTTTGGAGTGTATCTCTGGATGGGAGAAGTAAGTTTGGAATCTACTTATGTTGTGAGGTAGAGTTATGTTTGGATCTCGTCTGTGTTCTGATTTGGATAAGTAATTGGTCTACTTGGTTGAATTGTCAGTTTGGATAACTGGAATTCATTGAGTTTTACGTATCTCTGAGGGAGTACGTATTTGATCTATCTCTGGTTGTAGAATCAGCAGTTCTGGAAGTTTGGTAGTTGAGTCAGACTCGTCTGTAGTCTGATATTCTGTTTAGTTCTGTAGATCTAGATGAGTAGGAGATCTATAGCTTAGTAGTTTAGATTGTTTGTAGAGCGAGTATTCCGGTATATATATATACTTGGGGAAACTCGAGGAATTTTATCTAGAATTTAGTCTAGATAGTTAAAATTGTTTGATTGGATGAATTGGTTGCTATGGTTGCTAGCATATGGATGATAGTATATGCTTGTGTTTTAAATTAAAATCTTTAATAAGATTATTAAATTACCTTTGTTTAAATTTCGGGGACGAAATTATTTTAAAGGGGGAGGAATGTAATATCCCGGAAATTTTAACAATATCAATTTAATAATCTGTTGAATAATTAAATTGATATGGATAATCTTTGATAATAAAATTTGAATTTAATTTAATAATCTGATTAAATTAGTATTAATTGGTGATTTTATCTTTTAAAAATTTATAAGATATTTTCTATTTGAATATATATATTTATTTGCATATATTGTAAATAGAAAGCTTTGATAAATTGGAAATTTATATTTAATTTAATCTGGACTTTTCAAAGATATTTAAATAAATAACTTTATAGTTTTTAATATACTTTAGATAAATGTTTTAATTGTTTAAGATATTTTTACTTAAGCTTAAAAATAAATAAGATTTAACAAAAAGGTTTGTTTTATTTCTTTTTAAAATATTACTTGATAATATAATCTCTTAGATGAATTATTTAAATTATCAAATATGTTATTTTCAAATAATGAGTATAATGTATTATTTTTATAAATATGAATGGATTTTAAAGACTATGGAATGGTTATTTTAAATTGATAAGTAGTTATATAAGTGTATATATATATATATAACTTGACTTTTTAAATTGAATCTTAGGATTTAATTTAATTTGAATTTGAATTTAAAGTTTTGAAATTCAAAAGAATAATTATTTAAATTATTTTGGATTTTAAAATATTTGTATAAGCTTTTATTTATAAATATAATTAGTTTTTGTTTCCCTTTAAAAAGTAATTTATATATATAGATAAGTACTTATTAACTAATTAATTAAGTATAAGCTTATATTAAACTTTAAAAATAAAATACAAATTAACTTAAAAAGACAAGTGTTAATTTCCTAAGACCTCATTTAAACAAGTGTTAAATAATGAGTAAGGGCTAATGACAAGTGTCATTTAATCTTGTTTTTCTTTTATTTTTATTTTTAGATAATTTCAGTTTATATAAACATATACTTCATTCTCTTCATATTTTTTTTTCCTATTCTCTTCAAAGTTAAGAAAACCTCAGTTCAAAACAAATAAAGTAAGAAACTCTTCAAAACAGAAATGTAAAATCAAAAGCCTGCAAAATTCTTCAATCTGTAATTTACATCCTCCTCAAACAAATATCTATTCAAAATTCAATAGCCTGTAATTTATTGCAAAATCAAATCAAAACATTAGCCTGCATCTTCTTCAAGCCTGGAATCGAGTAATCTCTGTTTCCAGCATATCTGTAACCTGCATTTTCAAACCAAGTATAAAGTTTAACTCAGCAAAAGCAATTTTGGTTGCTAAGGCATTCCAGTTTACAAATTTTAAAGACATTTCCAGCAATTCAAGTTCTAAAGGCTGTTTCAAAAAAAATCTGGAGGCTCTGTCTTCTTTAATCTGTGAGTAACTTTTAAAAATTTAAAATATAATTGGTTGCATGCTAGTATGGATGAATTTAAATGTGTATTACATGTATATATAAGTGAATGTCTGATGTGTATATTCATTTGTGTGCATGTTGTTTATAAGTGCTCTGTTCATCCTTTTGTTTTATGTGAGTAACATTCTTACTTAAATTAACTTAAGTAATTATGATGCATGTTTAATTCTGTGATAAATAGTGTTTGGATGTGAATGTTTGTAGATGATTTTGAATATACATGAATGTATATAGGTATGCATGTATGAATATGATCTCTGTTCTGTTTTGTTGCCCAGACTTAAGAAATTCTTTTAAAAATCTCTTACCTCTGTATTTAGTTTTTGTAAGGACTTAATTTACAAACAAAGTATGATTGATTTGTAATAAACTAAAGTTTAAAGGGTTTAATTAAGTCAAAACTTTAAACTTGAGTGCCTCTGTAAATTAAAATAACAGTGCATGTTATAAAATGTAAAAAAATTCGAACTGGGTAATTTATAGATTCAGGATTATATATGGAATAGATAGGCTATAATATGATTTTTAACATTAATATCATAGTTTTTAGTCTAGTATTAAAAGAGCAGTTCTGGTTTAAGTCAGAAATGAAATTTTAGTGATTTTGATTATCTCAATGGAACTGGGATGTTGAATTCTTCAATGATGATAGTGGAATGATCATGGATGATAGGAAAATTGTCAGGAGAATTTTTAATGAAGTAAGGCAGAAATGATTTAGGTTTTAAATTTTTAAACCTAGTTTTAAGTAAGGCCATGAATTCGATTCGTTTGTTTCGTTGATGGATCGAGTGTTCTAAGACTTTGGGGAATGGAAGTTTAGGTATAGACGTAGGCATGGCCAGAGATTTAGTTTCTCTGATGGTCGGAATCGCGAGCAAGAAGGATTGTTGACAGGCTTTGGCGAATTCGAACTGATGGTTCCAGGTTTGGTTTTAGGCTCGATTTCATTTTCGTTCCAGTTTTGATGATCGAAAGGGTGGATTCTGGTCTAGGAAGGATTGTCGACTTGTGGAGATACTCGAGGTTGGTCGGAGTTGGCGCCGGTGACCGTGCACGTGCACGAGATCGAGGATGTATCTGGGTGAAGTCTGTTTTACTGGAGAAGGCAAATGCGAGTCTAAGGTTTTGTTCGTGGGAATCTCGGGAATTTTGATGTGCGACTCGAAGTTGTTGGAGCTGGAAGGTTGAACTCAAGTGACCAGGAAGGACTCGAGACTTTTGAGTGTTTTTGCGAGGGAGACTCGGGGAAATTAGGGTGGGGACTCGAAGCAAATAGGCTGGGTTCGAGAGTTTTAGTGTTGACAGGTTTTATACTTGATTGTTTGAAATTAAAAAGGAAATTGGTTTAAACTCTTCTTAAATTTCTTTTATAAGAGATAAGATTTTTAATAAGTAAAAGTTTTTAATTTGGTTTTAAAAACTTAGTTAAAAATAAATTGGTATTCATTTTAAATACAGAATTTAAAATGAAATTTAAAAATAGACTTGAAATGGATGTTTCAAATATGAATGGTAAATGATAACTTGTTTATCAATGAGAATAAAGTTTATCCTAAAATAATTAAAGACTTGTGTTTATTTAATTTATTAGGAGATTTAATAGATAATTAAATTATTTGATTAATTAATCATTTGGATTAATTAAATAAATAATTAAAGGTTTAAACTAATTTATGTATGATTAAGATTAATTAATTAGGGATGATTAATTTGTAGTTAGGGATTATAAATTAGAGTATTATTTAAGGAAAGTAATTAAATAATAGTTAATGAGGTCATTAACTATGGGTTATTAAATAATGAATTAATAGGATTAATTTTGATAATTAATTAGTTGAATTAATTTAAGAATAATCAATTATAGAATTTGTTTAAATGTAATTACTTATTGGAAGTAATTAAGAATTAATTACTTATTGTAATTAATTGAAGTTAATTTGATTTAGTTAAATTAATTAATTAAGTTTAATTAATTTAGAATAAACAAGAGATGATTTGATAATAATTACTTAATGTAATTATTAAGGTAAGTTTATTTAGAGAAGTAAATAATAAGATAATTACTGGAAGTAATTAGTTGAATAAATGATTTTATTGATAGAAGTAATTTGAATTAATTACTTTGAATAATTAATCAAGGGATTAATTAAGAAATTAATTAAGGAGTAATTAATTTAGTTAATGAAAGTAATTAAGGGTAATTAATTACTGATTGAAGATTAATCAAGGATTATTAATAAATGTTGTTTAATTAAAGGTTAATTTATTTAATGTAATTAATTTAATTAAGTAATTAATAATTAAGTTGTAATTAAGGATCATTAATTAATATAATTAATGATGTAATTAAGATTGGTTAATTAAGTAATAATTAATAAATGAAGTAATTAATCAATGTAATTAATTAAGGATTAATGTAATTAATTATAGTTGATTAAGTTAATTAATTTTAGTTAATTAATTAATGAAGTAATTAGGGTTAATTACTATAAGTGGTTAAGGATAATTAATTTGAGAAATTAATTGAGGATAAATTACTTGGATGTAATTAAAAGATAATTAATCAAAGATGATTAATTGAAATGAAATATTAGAAGATAAATAATTAATTAATTTGTAATTAATTAATGGTTAAGTAAGCAGGATTTATAAAATGAAGTAATTAATTTAATTCACTTTAAATTAATTAGAGATGATATAAATCATTACTTATGAATGGGTGTTAGTATTGGATACTTGACTTTGATTGATATCTCTGATGAGATATATGCTGTGTGATATGGATGTTAGTGGAATTGTATGGACTATCTGATAATGTTGATTATCTGTTGTGAATTATCTTTCTTTGTGTATAAAGATAATGAATTGAATTTGTTTTAACCTTTAAAACAACTTGGCCTTAAAAGATACGCTTTGGATTTCGATGAGACCGGGATCGGGTTTCCGTATACCGGATTTCCAGGTCTGGAGACCCGAATACCACATTGATCCAAATTAACGATAGGTCGTGAATCAAGTGAAGATGAAGATTCAGAGTGCAAGGGTTATTGTCGTTAACTCTGAGGGTGATTCCAAAACGAGTGTAACAAGATAATGCCTTCGGTTTCGTTCGAACCCGGAACGAACTTGTATGGATTGAATGCTTTCAGCACATCGTCAGGTGGACGATGAGCATTCTAAGATAGATGTGTTCTATTTAAAGGTAATCATGACCTCAAGCCTCACAAACCGGGAATGGCTAAAACAGGGGAGGTGCAGCAAGGTTAGTGGGTAGCACCCAAGTAGGACAAGATTACCTCTGTCTAGAAGTCCCTTCTTATTTCGGCTTAGTGTGTGCGGTTGCTGATCCCAACCGTGAGGTATCTTGTGCGGGAATTATCCAGTAAGGGATGTTCCGGCCTTGTGTTGCAGGGGATTGGGAGTGATCCTCGGTACGGTGATCTAGGCCACGTACTGTGACGGGCGGTACCCCGGTAGCCCTGCCATTGTATGGAATCCAAACTCCAATAAGTGCCGTACGTATTAGTTGTGCCCAACTATGTTGAAATGTGAGATGTAAGCATTTCAGCTATTTCTGTATTTTACTTGAAAACCCTAGACCCTATTATAATACAATCGAATTTCCTATCAAATGTTTTGGTTAGCGTAAGGTAAAAACTTACCCATGTTTATTTGTGGGAAGTCTTACGTGATACCTTTTCTTTCAAAAGGTTTTGAAGTTAAACAAGTTTAACCTGTTACTCACACCAGACCCATGTCTGGCCCAAGTTGTTTATTTCTGTTTTATAAACTCTTGGGTACTCAAATTTTTACGAGTAGCCAAGGGATTCAGGTTAGCCTTGACGAATTGTGGAGGAGCAATGGAGCAGGAGGCTTCAGCGTTGTAGATATAGATAGTAGTTTCCGCTGTGTTGATCTTGTTTAGATCTTTGTTTGTATTGAGATCTAATAACTAGACAGATGTTTATAACTGTCTAGTATATGATGTGAATCTGTGTAACTCTGATAAGTGTTGTATATGATACTATGTAATATTTATGTGATATAATATATTTTGTTTCGTTTCGCTGTGAGATTCTGATATTGTTTAGTTCTTTCTTTCTCTTCTTTTCTCTTTCTATCCCTTTCTTTCTTATTAGCGATACGACTTTCTATGGAGAGAAAGTCGTGGTCGTTACAGAAACCCTAACCTTATTTTGAAAATTCATTCCTGTATCGTCGAGCAAAGAAATGTATTTGTAAACTAATATATATAAATGCTTTAACATATGCTGTGTTGTTTGAGTTGTTGATGTTGATTTGGGTTTCCGATCGATTCGTCTGATCAACGCTATCGATAGGATTTCCAAAACACTTGAGCAGAGCAAGCTGACACAATGTTGTTTTCAAATTAGGAAAATAAAATAAAGTTTGTATGATTTAACTATATATATAAGTATGAAATTTTCTTTAACCAAACTGTAATAAATTAATTGTTGGAGTGATAATATTTGATTATCATTTATTGTTTGTAAACAATTGACTATTGCAATATAAATAATTGAAGTTATAAACTTGGCTATAATGCAAATTTGAAATCTGAAATGTATTTAAATCAAGAATTTGAGAATTTAAATTTTGGGTGATTTCAATTTGGTTTTTAAGTTTTAAAGTGTATAGTATTTAAAATATTTTCAAATAGAAATCGTTTTCAAAGAATTTTAAAATGTTGAAATCAGTGCTCTTCTCTTTTTCGCTGGAAAATAATTTCGGTGATGGCGGCCGCATCATCGACATTCATTTTCGAGTTTCGAAGTGGAGAAAACCATTCTATAGCTTTGCTACGGTTTTGTTTTGAGGAAAAAAAATATATTTAGATTTGAATTTCTTCAGTATATTTTGATTCACATATATATAGGTATCTTATTTTAAAATTTAATTTGATTTGATATAAATATATTATATATATATCTCTAAATTGTTTAAAGTTAATCGGAAATCTAATTCTTAAATTTTGTTAAAGGATGATTTTAATTATAAATAAAACCAAAATTTGGAATAAATGTTTAAACTTGAATAATTGAATTGGGAAAATTTTATTTGTATATTGTTCAACTGCATTCTAATACAACTTACCTAAATCATTTAGAAGTTGAATATGTAATTGGATAATATATAAGATAAATTGAATTTATAAATAAAATTTGAGTGTTTATAATAAATGTTATACACTAAATTTTGATTATAAAGATGTTAATAGAGTTAGATAGGATAATAAGTAAACTCAGTTAATAATGAAATAAATTTGTTTTGAAAGAATTAATAAATTTGTTTTGAAAGAATTAATAAATTGAAATTTGATCAACTTATGAAAATACCTTGAATTTAAAAGAAATTAGTGAATATAAATTAATTTAAATCGAAACTTTTATGGTTTAAATTAATCTATATGGTTTAAATATATGTAATAAGATGTATTAAGTAGAATAAATTTAACAATAATTTGGAATAAAGAAGAATTTAAATTGCTAAAAAAATGATTATAATAAAAGACTATTCAAATTTATGGTTTTAGAAATTATAAATTGAAGATAATTGGATAATAAGATAATGAATTTAGAAATAGTTGAGATTAATTTTAGAGAAATCAAATGGATTAAATCAATTATTGAATATCAATTAATTTAAATTTGAATTTATATGGTTTAAATTAATTGTTATTTTGTATTTCAAATCTGTTTTCTTTCTGGTTGTTTCTATTCTCCAACCTCGTTCCTTTTCGGGGACGAAAAGTTTTGAGTGGGGGAGAGTGTAACGACCCGTAAATTTAACTGGTTTTAATAACGTTATTAATTGAAATTTTGCGAAATTTTAAACGATAAAATTTTGAAATATGAATTTGATATTTGTAATTCATCTAGTTAAACATAGCAATTGGTAAATTTTCATCCGAAAATATGAAAGTTTATTTCGCGCGTAAATTTACTTTAATTTAATCAGTTAAAAAGCGATGAAAATAAAATGTTTTCGGAACCTAAATATTTTTACATAGAAAAATTCTAAACCATCTTCTGAGCAAACGCCATTTTTCGTTTTTCCAAATTCGGACTTCTTTGGCTCCGTCGATCTTATTTTTCTGCGTTTTCTTGCATTTTTCGATAGTAGAAAACTCGAATTTTTATAACTAAATCGTACCACTGATATCTGTATACCGTTTTGATCGTCTCGTCGTGATGACCTCTACGATATATTCGATTGTGTATTTCGAAGTCCGAAAAACCGGTGAAATTTACGGAGACAAATTCTTCGTATCGGTTCCGCCATCTGGCTTTTGGGATTCTCTATGACCATTCGTTATTCATCGTGAGAAACAAATGGACAGTAACCGTTTCTATTCCCAAAATTTATTTATTAACTTTTCGTATCCTAGCTGTTAAATGAAATTGCTATTCATTTTTTGCTCGTTCCCAGTTTTATCTTTCTCTCTCTGTCTTCCTTTGATTTTTTCTTTCCAATTTATAATATAACAAAGTATAAGCTATGGTTGCCTGCTCCTCCCATGGCCGAAATGCATTTTGTTTGCAACCTCCACCGCCCTTCATCCTTTCTCCATTCCGACAGCCCACCATCCCTCTGACAACAACCCATGGCCTTCACCACACCTTCGACCGCCACCACCTTTCAAACTCCACGACCGCAACCACCACACCTCTGCCACCTTCTCTCTCCGTTCTCCATCTCCCTTCCCTCTTTCATCTCACAGCCACCCGAAGCCAAGACAGCTAGTATCACAACCTTTCTCCGAGCCTCTGTCTCTGCTAACCCCACCGCTGTGCTCAACCGACCCGTAGCCTCCGCTCGACCACCCCTCCACCTTAGCCGAGCCCTCCATTTTCTGCACCAATTACCTCTGGCCGTGCCTCTTCCTCTCCTCTTTTGTATACACAGGTACATACCAATTTATATGTTACCGTATATATATGATTATATATAGTTTGTTCTATTTTTTTGTTGTTGCAGTAGTCACATTTATTCTTTTAACTTGAGGTTACTTTGTTTCTTTGTTCTGTGTTTCTTTGTTTTACATTTTATTTTGGGCGAAAATGTAGTATACATATATAGATTTTAAATTTAAGTCTGAAATGATTTTTAAGTAAGTATTGTTCGGGTATAGTTTATATATGTTATAATATGAAAGCTTTGATTTTTTTAGCATTATATTTTAAATATAAAAGTGCACGTGCATTTCACTTTAAAGATATATACTATTAGAAAAAAATATACCTATACGTTAAGCATTCGTATGTTAATATACATCTGACCATGTTCAAAGTATTATAAATGTACAATAGTTTAAAACTACTGCATAACACGTACTGTAAGAAAGAAAAAAAAAGGAGTATAGTATAGATCTAATGTGTGAATAAGTTATACTGTTGTGGTATATAATATATATATAGTTTCTGGTGTATAGTTTTCTTTGCTTTTCGGTTTATATTTATACGTATATTTCAAGGTATATATATTAGTATGTGCGTGTTATATTTTAAGTAGTGTTGTACAATATCTTGTAATATGTTAAAGGGTATAAAGTATAATATGTTTTAAAGCTCTGTTTATATATGTTTATATGTTGGAGCTGTACGGGTTTGGGTTCTTGTTTTTGTATATGTATATAAGCCCGTATATTAGTATATAAGCATTTGCATGAGTGATTTTTTTTTAAAACGTATGGGTTTATGTTAATGTCCAAAATGTGTTTGAATAAAAAAAAGGATTTTTGATGTATATAGATTTAAAATTTAAGGTTTATATATGTTGTTATTATTTTATACAAAGTGATATGTTGTTTATCTATAAAAGAATTTATTTCAAAAATATTATATATATATATATGTGTGTGTTAGATTTTAAAATATGTGTTTCAAATTTAGCAGGGATTGTGCAATATAGTATATATAGATTTTGCTAATACAGTTGGTTTAAAAATCGAAATTTAATTTTGGTTATATATATATATTTCGTTCTAGTTATCAACTGATTCTGAATATCTCTCATCGTTTTTCCCATTTATCAACCCTATCCGTCCAATTCGTGCCAACCTTGTTCATTTGGAGATCCGTGTCTGGATTCGTAGCCCATTTTCCTTGTCAAAACCTTTCTAGCCTCGAAAGGTGAGCAATCACTCACGATTAATATTCTTTTATTTATTAAATTTGATTTCAATTGAAACGACAATTGAAATATGCTGCTGTTAGTTATTTACACTGTTATATATGCTATTACCTATATCAGTTCACCTATGACATCTGACACAATTATCTGTTAATTATTTATGCAATGATAATACTGTTTGGCTGATAATTGATTGATTGTTGATGTTTATATTGGACGTTAAACTGTTAATGTAAAATGATAAATAGTATGCAATTGAACTCGATATAGAATAGTTAAATGTTGAATTTGATTAGTTAAATTTGTATAGTATGACCCCTTTAAATGTTAAATAAATTGACACGTAGAATAGTGTTAACTATACTTTGAACCATTGAATGTATGTTGAATAATCTATGTAATAGAAATTTGAATAATGAATGACAAGTGAAGAACTGTATAATTATTAGTGTAATAATCTTTAATCTACATGAAATAATAGTGTAGATTCTAGAAATAATTATATTAATTTGCACAAATAACAATGTGAATTAATACGATTATTTCGGTATTATTTGAATTAATTATTGGATTGTTATTGATTGTTGTTATTGCTTGTTTATTTACTTTGACACCATCCCAGCTATCACACTGCAAGTTCCCTTTGCTATGCTTTGATTTTGAATTGAATTGGAATCGGGTTGAAATGATAAATACCCAAATTGAACTTTGACCTAGGATAGAGAATTAAATAAAACCCGATTGGTCAATAATTTGATTTAAAAATAAAATGAAGATTTTATTTGAATAAATAATATGGTTTTGAAACGAAGTTGGAAATTGAATTTTAATGAAATTTAAATGTGAATATCTAATAATCTGAAATGAAATATTAATAGAAATTGATGAAAGAATGTTGTTTAATTTAAGAAATGATTGAGTTAAGTTTTGAAATTATTTAATAATTTAATGAGATTGAATTATTTAATAATTAAATTAAATTGAATCCTTTGATAATTAAAATTGAACTTTTAATTAGTGAAATTTAGTTCTTATTTAATTGAGCTTTGAAATTGTAACTAAGTAAATGAATATGTGAAATTGAATTTCTTTATCAAGAAATGCAAATGTGATTTTTGAAATTAATGTAAGACTTGTAATTTAAAGGGTTGATTTGTCAAAGCTAATTAAATTTGAAGTTTTGATATAATGAAGTTGAACTTAAGTAATTGATTTAATGAATTGGAAATTAAATAGAAATTGTTTTGAATGACAAATTTACTTAACGAATATTTAATGAAATTGATCAATGAAGTTAAATTGATTTGAATGTTAAATTAAATTAATTTAAATGATTTCGGAATGAAACTTATATACGAACTTGAATCAATATTTGAATTGTTTTAAATAAAATTTGAAATTGTATTATAAGATTTTGAAATTGAAATTGATTTGGTTTGAAATAAATAAACGACCAATCGGTGTAATAATCACGAAAGTTATTAAAGAGACCGGAATCGGTTAGGGACATACTCATTGTCTAAACCGAAAACCACTTTAATGACTATACGCGGAGTGTGATCAAGAATGAAGTGGTTGGAATGATGTACGTGATGACTGAAGAAAGAGAACGATATAGGATAGCCTTGACACTGGTGTCAAATTGTAAATGACTAAAACAGGAGCCGTGCCGGGCCAAATGGGGGTTAGCTACCTCGAGCGAACACACTTCTTCGAAAACTACTCATTACTTGTTGTCGATTGGTGCACCCTTGATTTTGGGAGTGTTGTTTCGCGGTGTTGCGATCGCTGCGGCGATGCGTTCTCACCAGTCCGGATCAGGCAAACGGTAGTTTCACTACCTTGGGTATTGCCTCATGTGCCTTGTCATACTTGGATCCCTATACGCGACCACTACGATTTGTTTTGTGTTATACCTATGGAGTACTCCCTGATATCCCACTAGTTACAGTGGAGTTTACAGTGATGTATAGACTATAACACTTATATAAAATGTGTTAAGGGGGATAATGGTAACGCCTTAACACTATTTTGATACTTTATATTACTGATAGGCATTATCTACTTATCGTACACTACTACATAGTAGATAGTTTAACGGATCCTTAAAGGATGGTTATTCCAAACATCCTTTGAGTTACTTGTATTTCAATTGCTATTTCACTTGGGTTGGATTTATTGATATAAGAATGTTAATCCTGACTCGAGTGTTTTGTGTTTTGCTTTACGCTCGGGTCAGACTGAGTGTACCAGTATTCGAGATTCACCTTTGAAGTTGGAGCTTGCTTGAAGATCCAGCCATCTATTCTGCTTTCAGTATTCGATGATTCCAGTGATGTATTCTGATTTGTATTTGATGTATCGTGTTACTCTTCCGTTGTATCTGGTTTAACTCTGATGTAACTTATATATTTATATAGTAGCTTCATGAACTACTATCTCTTTTATTTCTGCTGCATTTATTACTCTGTGTCTGTGATCTGTGATTATTTATTTACCGTAAATGTTCAGTTTTGCCAAATTTAAATTAACAACGCGGTATTTTGAATTATTCAAGTCCGACATGTGCAGATGCGAATGGTCCAAAATAGCGGGTCGTTACACTATGTGGATGCAGGGGCACAGTATATGGTTATTATAAATTTTTGGGTAAGATACTAGTGAGGGGAAAACCCATTCTGCTAAGCGTCATGGTCTCACTAGATATCTAAAGGCTCAAAATGGAAGGCTATTATTCATACCAAGCTTTATATCTGACTCGAAGTTTATGTTTTCCCCTTAAACTCTCGGGTACTCAATTGATTTTGAGTAGTTTGAGAGTTGAGGATTTTTAGGTTTTCCTTTTGACGAATAAGCTTCTAGGGACGTGCAGGAGGCAAGCTAGCTAGTAGGAGTTCTTTTCTATTTCATTCCTTTGTTTTTTTATGTAAAGGCAAAGTTGTTTAATTGCCTATGTTTAGACTCAGATCATCCAAGGTGGCATCTTCATATGTCGCACTTGGCGTAGTTTGTAATAATTATATTTTCTCTGAACATGGTTTTCGAATTTGGGATTATGTAATGAATTGAAATATGATTGAAATGGAATGAGAAATTTGTTTAATGGTTTTAATTTTTTTTTCATATCCATGTGTTTCTATTATATCAATTTATCTAACATTACTGCATTTTGTCATTGAGAATTAATAGCTATGGATGACTGCAGCATCCGTAACCATTAGCTTTGGGCCTCCAAGTAGGGGATGTTACAGTACTTATACCATTGAGATAAATATATAGCTATATTTTCTAAGTATCGAAAATATAATGTTTGTGAATATACTTATCCTGTTGAGATAAGTATATGGAAGTGATTTCCAATTTACAAAGTATTTTTATTAATGGAAGATAAGTTAAATGATGCCTAGTAGTTTCCATGGGAAATGTAATCTTTGTTTGGAATGTTTGTTTATTTAATAATTAAATAACGAACTATCAAATCTTGGCCTAAATATGTAATCCTTCTTAATTTTGGTGGTATGGAAATATTCCCTACTTAATACCGAAGGTTTTTAACTCTAGAAATATCTAGGAGAAACACGAAAAATATATGGTACAGTTACCTTCATTGGTGCTATACTGTACGTATAAACTCGTTTTGTTCTTCTAGGACAAATGATGAGGAGATCCGTCCACATAAACAGTTAGGGTTGATCCCCGCTCTTATGTATTTTATGATTATTTCCAAAAGAACTGGTATTGAGCATTCCAAAAATTGGTCGATTGGTTTTGGAACATCGGGTAAGCGGAGTAGTGTACTCGTACGAGATGTTTTGAAACCATAACCACTCCAAAACCATATATGAGTTCTATGCTTGGAGGAGATTCGAGATCTGTTTTGATGTTGGAATCCACATGTGATTCCGAGACCCGTTGGGTACTGGAATCCATGTGTGATTTCGAGATCTTTATTGAGATGTGGGAATCCATGTGTGATTCCAAGACCTGTTGAGGTATGAGTATCCTTGTGTGGTTTCGAGATCTATTTAAATAGTTGCGTGAGCTTGAATGTCAGACGTAGCCTCACCAGCGATAATGACTAAAACTAGAGATAGGATGCATAGCCAGAGGTTTAGCTAACCCATGAGGGTGCAATCATCTCCTTCCTAGATTTACCTATAGTTGATATGCATGCATGGAGCGATGCGTTCGGCCATGGGTGGCCAGCTATGTATTTCCTATTATACATCACTAGGGATGTATTATTGCTTCGGAAGGATAACTCTGATCCTTGTTCAGGAGGACCATTCTTGAAGTATTAAGGGAATTTTCGTGGAATCCAGCACAATTAGCGAAGGTGACTTAGCGCTTTTTGATTATATACCTATTATTGTGGCGATGTACACTCACGTGCATTATATACTTGATTATTATTATTTTAACCCTTAGACATTATTATAATATCACTGAATTTTCTATAGAATGTTTTGGTTATCATAAGGTAAAAACCCATCCGTGTTTATGTGCTGCGTGGTCTTACAAAATACCTTTATTTTGAAAGGTTTTGATAACATTTAGTACATGCATTTGATTGTGTTTCTCACACTAATTTTACCACACTAACTCGGGCGTTGTTTTTCGATAATGCTCAGATCAGCCAGAGCATATTTTCTAGACTTAGCTGGATACTTTAAAGCCTTCGGGAGACGAGCTGGATTCTTCAAGATGTATTCATGTTTCTTATCTTCTTTCGTTGTTTTGTTGCTCTTGATTTCTGTCTGTATTTATTGGCAATTACAAGGACAGGTTGTTATAACTGTCCAAGGTTAATGATAGGATAGTGTACTCTGTCTTTTCTTTCTTTCACTCCAACAATCTGTCTTTTCGGCACTTGGATGTTTGGCATGTGAATACCATTGATGTATTAGTGTCGACTTCTAAAGATCGAAAAGGCATGTCTTTACACGTGGTATCAGAGCTTAGGTTGAGAAAACACCTAGACTTTGGAGGGTGAACTCCTTTGAGATAGGGTAAGCGAGATCCTAAAATGAATTTGAGTGTGTGTGCGTGTATAAAAGCATGTATTTGTTATTGCTATAAAAAAAATTATATTGTGTTGATTTATTAGTTGAGTGGTTTATGAATTTGGTCAGTACAAAAGGTACCACTGTATCGATGGTGTTTCTAAACTCTTAAACTATGTAAACTGGCACAGTATTGTTTTGAAATTGGGTAAATGAAATAATTTTACCTAGAATTATATTTCGTATATGAAGGAAATTTTCAAAAGTAAATATAGTCGTTTTTATGTGTTTGGTTATTAGGAATAATAATATACCATCATTTTCATCTAAAATTTGATTAATTATGCTCACTCAGTTCTGGGCATTGACTACTGTTTGTAGATCTATCTGAAATCTTCCTTTTTAGAACCTGGGTTGGGTGGATAGAAATTTTGGGAACATTAGAAGCGAACACCATGTGAATTCAGTTTCACGATTTGACTATAAGACGTTCGATGATAATTTTGGGTTAAAATTAGGTTTTAATAAAAGAGGTTTATAAAAAGAAAACTAGAATATTTCTAAGAAAAATACTTGAAAATTGATTTATATAAGGAGCTGATTTTATAAGAATCGATTTATTAAAAAAATGCATCTTATAAAAAACAAAATAGTTTGAGAATTTAAATCCTGGTGATTTTGGGAAAATGGTTTTCAATGTTCAGAAGATAATAATAGTATTATTTGAAAATATTTTCAAGATAAAAATATTTCTAAAGGGTTTTTAAGGAAATAGAAAGCACTGAACTCACTTCAATCGTTGGAAAATAATTCTGATATTGACTACAACATCATCGGTGTCCATTTTCTAGTTTCTAAGTGAGAAAATGCTACCATAGGAATTTTGTTATAATTTTTTTTGATAAAATAGATTTTGATTTGATCCCAAAAGCATGATTTGATTTACCAAAAAGGAAATATGTATATTATTTCAAATGATTTATGGAGAAAAGAAATAGTAGTCTTACTTGAGAGAATTTTATAGTATAAATATTTTTGAAAATGGTAAAAATGGTTTACTTAAAAGTATTCTTAAGTATAAATACTTTTGAATTTTTTTTAAGGAACTGTATTTTCTTTGGATTGGTTCAGGGAATGAGTTCCGATTTGTTTTGTGATGATTGGAATAATCTTTTGAGTGACAGTCGGATGTTTTCCTAGACAAATGGTATAGTGCACTTAGTAAATTATTCTCTTTGTCATTGTACGATTGAAACGAGTTCAAGTTCAGACAAATCCAAAGCAAGTTGGAAATGGATATTTTAGGTAAAATTATTTGTTTGGAAGTATATATAGTGTTGTTCTAAAATGGGTTTGAAAAAAATAGGAAAGTGTTTTTATGTTAACTAGTTCGATTGGCTCGGAAATAGCCAAAAATGGGCAAGAGATGTGTTTGGATGATAATCGATTCTCTTTAGTATTACCAAGGGAATATATGATACTGTTTGGTACTACCAGTTCCTTAGTATCTTTTTGGGGTTACACGGGCTATATATATATGGATTAAAATGTATAGTATCACTTCAAAACGAGTTTTGGATTAAAAACCTAGTGTTAAATTCTTAAGTTGAATTCAAAATAGAAAGTTTGGTTAGATAATGTATATACCCTCAGAATGTAGTAGTATGTTATACTAGTCTATAAAACTTAAGTTGGGTTTATGAAAACGTTTTCATAAATGATTTTGGAAAGTAAATTAGAATTGGTTTGGTGAGGACCAATAATATAAGTGTGTAAGTTGAACATAGGTCATTTCTCTCTTTCATATATTTTTGATCTAAGATGCGAGTACATGATTTAAGGTGTTTCACACCGTTTCAAATGAGGATCCATCACTCAATTTTTGACGGCGAACACTGGGTAAGGGATTTTGATATGGAACCAAGTTTTGATATCATAATATATGGCTATGTGAATGGAGGTTTCTAATTAAGAAGCCTGATCGGAGTTCGCACTAGTAAATTGGGTGAGCGATACTAGTTGAAAGTGAAGTTATGTATTCGAGTAGTGATCGAATCAGATATTGTATACAAATGATCTATGAACATCATGCGGACTTGTGAATAGTATTGGGAGTTTATGTGGTTAAATTTCAGGGATGAAATTCATTTTAGGGGGGACAATGTAACGACCTGAAAATTTTCACTTTGATTTTTGGAACATTTAATTAGTTTTATACTTGTTTGGGGTTTTTAATAAAAATATAATAGAATCTATGTTTTAAATAATTGCTTGATTTTTTATGAAGTATTTTTAATTTAATTTATAGAAATTTTCGATAATTTTTAATTATGAAAATAATTAAATTGTCATTTAATGTATTTTACATCGAACGTTGGTATTTTAGAAATTTAACAGAACATGATAACCAGTGTGTTTTATTTCTGTTTTGTGATCGCGTCACATTTCTGTATCGCATCATATACGTGGATGGGATATCATATGGTAGGGTACCGGGATTTTTCTATAACAACCCGTAAATTTTAATGGTTTTATTAACGTAATTAACTGAATTTTTGAGAAATTTTAAATAATAAAATTTTGAAATAAAAATTTGATATTTGAAATACGTTTACTTAAACATAGCAATTGGTAAAATTTTATCTAGTAATATGGAAGTTTATTTTCTTGTGTAAATTCTATTTCAATTTAAATCAGTTAATATTTGATGATAATAAAATGTTTTCCTAACCTGAACATTTTTATACAATAAATTTGTAAATCATCTTCTGAGTGTGACGTCATATTTCGTTTCTCCAAATTTGGACTGTTATTGCTCCGTCTATCTTAATTCTGACGTTTTAGCAGCATTTTTGGTACCGAATATCAACTTTTGATCAGATGATCGTACCACTAATATCTGTATACCATTTTGATCGTCTTGTCATACTGATCTCTATGGTATATTCGATTCTGTGTTTTGAAGTCCGACACATAATGGAATCCGCAAAAAAATGTAACTGTATCGATACCGGTTTTGTACCTCTTGTTTTCCTAACTTTTTCCATGAGAATCAATTAGCCATTGGCTTTTAAAATTCCCATATTTTTACCTTATGACTTTTGCTCTTCAACTTTAACTAATGGTATTCATTATAAATTGTTTGTGTCTATTCATTTGCATTGAACCAGAGAAACCAATGTTATATCTTTTCGTTCTTTTGCAATTTTTCTTAGCCTGACCCTGTTTTTCCTCTTGGGTTACAATCGTACCATTCTTCTTGTTGCCCGAAGCCATCATGCTTCAAAACCAAGCAACCAATCCATTGCAGATTATCACTCCTCCACCAGTAGCCTAGGCCGGGCTCTTCACTTCTTCCCCTCCAGAGACACGCTCTGCTTCCACAAAGCCGAGCATCATCACCATGGCCTTGCTTCTCCCCGCTACTCACTTGCTAACCCCAAAACTCTCCCCTGCTCCATCAGGTCGACCACTTCATGACCCTCCACCTTCCTTGCCGTGAGTTAACTAGCCAGAAACCATGCCCGAGCCTTGTCTCGACCTATGCATATTTATGTGGCCGAACCTTCTCTCCATCGGTAGATCCACCTTCCCACCATTTCAAGGCCGAGTCTTCTACCTACTTTTGTGAATGGTATATTATCATGTGATGGCATTTGTTTATTTATGATTTGATAAAAATTATATATATATATATATGTATGTGTGTGTGTGTGTATGTTGGTATAGTTTTTGAATAGAGATATATATTATATGTTTAAATATACTTATATCATTTAGTTTGCTCAATCTGTCTAAAGCTTTTACTGTATATTTTTATATATAATATGTACAATATTATATATATGATACGGTAGATAGTAATATAATGGTTTTATAAAGGATTGATGTTAAAATCGTATGAGTTATAAAGTTGTTTCTACTATATAAGTTATACTTATATATATGTTATACAGCCTGCATGTATTGGGTTCAGCTAGTTATATATATATATCAATGTTAGATTTCAGTTTTATATACATATGATTTGTCTATATATTTTAGGCTGCAAGGGCTAGCAGTTTTATTTTATATAATATTCGTCAATTATGTTATTCTATAACTTTAAAATTCGTGTATATATATAAGTCTTGTATATATATGAAAGTTAAATAGGTGGTTTTTCTGTATATATATTAATATGTATATAAGTATTGTTTGAACAGTTTTGATATATATTAGTATCCAATGTTGTTCATATTAGTATATATGAGCTTATTGTCTACATATTTGTTATATGTTATATATAAATTCTATTCGTACAGTAAAGGATATATATGTTTTAACATACGTATATGTTTTATATTAAAGCGTGTTTATGTATATAAATGGTTATGTAAGTATATATATATATATATATATTATCTGTATATGTTTGTTTATATAATTAAATTTTGTATTGTATTCAATCTGCGGTATGTATATATATATAGTTTGTTTTGAAAAAAAAGAAGAGAAAAAAAGATATACATATTTGGTTTTTGCGTCAGTCTGTTTGGGTGATTAGCCTATGTTTTCTTACAGTATAAGTATATATATATTTGAATGGAATAAATTTATATATGACCTGTTTAAATTTATAGAAAAATTCTAGTAAAGTAAGCTATAGTTATTTTTCAATAGATATAAATATGAGTTTATATGAGTTTATGTTCTGCCAGTTTAAAGATTTAGTTGGTAAAATATTAGTTAATAATACGTTAGTTTATATATATTATATGATATGTTAATATATATATTCACATAACTTAGATTTCAAATATAGCAGTATGTATAAGCTTATAAACTTTGTTATAGATCTCTTTTGCAGTCGTATATATATATGAGTTTGATAAAATTTTGCTTTATAGTTGATACCTATAGAGTACAGGTTTATATAAAGTTCATTTAAGTTTATTTGGTGCTGCGTGTGTTATTGAGTTTATAATATTTTAGTTATGTAAGTTCAGACTTTTGAAATCCAACAGTATGTATATATTTCCAGAAGAAAGATTTCATGTATAACGTTATGATGATATTTTTGGAGTGAATAGTATATAATATATATAAGTGTTGATTTTGGGTATAAGTATATATGTTTATATATGTAGGTCTGTAGTGTATATGTATAATAGTATGGTTTAAAAATATGTTAAACAATTTTTTTTTATAACCTGTATGTAAGTTTGTGTACATGTGTACATACATCAGTTTTTTTGTATATATAGATGAATTTGGGTTTTAATTATATAAATATAGATATGGTATGTGTTGGGATTTAACAATGATTTTTAAATTACATATATATTTAATTTAATTTGTGGTTGAAATCTGAATATGATTTTGTATATATATATATATATATATAAAATTTTATATGTTATACCTATATCGATTCACTTATATAACAGATCTTCATCGATCCAGTTCTGACCTGATTTCGTCAATTTCTATTTATCAGCTCTATCCGTCGAATTAGTGCCAATCTTAATTTGATTTGGAATTCGTGTTTGGATTCGTAACTCAATTTCAGTGTCTATCCTCTCTGCAACAACCCATATTTTAACAAGTATTTTAATTCCATTTATTTGAAAACTAGGACTTTTAAATCATTTAAAATTGGAAGTTTGGAACTTTCCAATGTAATTTTGGATTTTGGTTGTAATTTATTTTCCAAATATATTAAAATAATTGTTTTTTGAAAATTTTATATTTTGGTCAACTTTGATCAGACTTTGACTTTCAGTTGAAATTTTCAAATTTGAATTTTAAATTTCCAATCCTTTTCTTTTAAACTGTAATTGATTCTGATATTTGTTCTGCTTTCCGTTCGTTAAATTCTATTTTAAACCTTTGAAAATTTATAAAATACAGCGTTTTACACGCAATTATTTTCTGTAATTTTGTCTATTTCTCTATGTCTATATTCCTATGTTCATTTCTCTATTTTATTTTCTATTTTATTTTGTTTAGTCTTCTATTTTTATTTACTGTTTTTTAACTTGCTTTATTTTAATTTTTAGCTTTGGAAATTTCAAGAGACTTCGGTTTCTTTTCTTTAATTTGTGCCCTTACATTTTCTAGCCTTTTCCTTTTCCCTAGTCTCTTCATTTCCTAGCCATGTATGTAACGACCCGATATTTTCAACCATTCGCATCCATTATAAGTGTATAGGTAGACACTCATGCCGGAGTTAAATTGCTCAAAATACCGCGTTGTAAATAAAATTTGGCAAATCTCAGAATATACAGTAAATAAATATAATCACAGATCACAGAGTAAAATAATGCAGCGGAAGTAAAAGAAATAGTAGTTCATGAAGCTACTATATAAATATATCAGAGTTACATAAGATACAACAGAAGAAATAGAGTACAACAAAAGTCTCAATAAAATAACCAAGTACAAGCTGAGTAGAACAACGGAACTGGAATAGATAGGACATGACAAGCAGATAATCTCCAGCGATTCAAATCTCCAAGAGAGTGGAAATCCAAATCTGTGAATAACTCAGGCTGACCCGAGCGTAAAGCAAAACACAAAACACTCGAGTCAGGACAATATATACTTATATAATGTAAACCAACTCAAGTGAACTGTAATAAAGGTACAAGTAACTTAGAAGATGCTTGGGACCGCCCATCCTCTAAGGATCCGTTAAAATATCTACTATGTAGTAATATTCGCTATTATAATAGTGTCTAAATAAGTAAAGTATAATCATATCGGAAAATAGCGTTAAGGGGATGGAGAACCTTAACGCGGTCGGATCTTAAAATCATAATCGTAGTAAAGCTTGATATGGTAGGTGACACGGCACAACTAGGCAATGCCAGGGTAGATATACCAATTACGCACACGGACTGATGGATACGCATAGCAGCCACTACCGTTCCACCTTGAACAACATTCCCAAATCGGAGGATGGCCATCTAGTCAAATCACAAGTAAGAGTATAATATCGAAGAAATGTGTCCGAGAAGAGGTGCTACCTCACTGGTCCGAGATCGCTCCTGTTTTAGCCACCTTATGCCAACTCACGGGAGTTGGGTCTACGTAACATACCTTAAGAACGTCGCCACCATCCTACTTCATTCTGGAATCTCCACCGCGTACACAGTTGCCAAAGTGGTTTTCGGTAAGACAGAGAGTATGTCCATATCCGATCCCGGTCTCTTTAACAACCCAACGTTATTATAACCCGTGGTTATAACTTTAAAAAATAGTTTATGTTCCAAATCAAAATACATCCTTTAAACCATTTCAAAATCATATCATTTATTTCAAACTAATACATACTTTCAAACCCAAAACAAATCTATTCAAAACCAATTCAAAAATATATCATTTCCATTTCAAAACCAATTCAATAATATATCATTTCAATAAAACCCAAATTTCAAAATCACTGAATATTTCCTTTAATTTATTAAACTTGAAATCTTCCTTTAAATTATCATAGCATTTTGGTAATGTAACCTTAAGTAATCATAGCATTTTTGGAATGTAATACTTTCCAATTTAATATTTTATATAATCAAAGTATTTATATACTTACAAATTTTTAACATGGTCATTTTATCATAGCCTTATAGTTAAATAAACTTTGTTACTGTAATATCCAATTTAATGCTGAAATTCTTATGTTAAGTTAAGAGTACCGTATTAACTTACATTATCATTACAATAAAGAAACTTTATTATTTTAGTCATTAAAATATGTCATTTACATTAAATAAAACTTACATATTAAATGTACTTTTTAACTTACATTTCTATTACAGTAAAGAGCATTTATCATTTAATCAATATTACACTAATTAAACTTACATTATCGAATGTACGTTTTAATTTACGTTTTATTACAAAAGGGCATTTATTATTTTAAATCAATATTACACAAATTAAGACTTACATGTTTCTTTCATTAATTAAGACTTTACATGTTTCTTTCATTAATTAGAACTTTACACGTTTCTTTCATAAATTAAACTTTACATATTTCTTTCATTAATTAGAACTTTACACGTTTCTTTCACAATAAATTTCTTATAATTAAATCCAATTTTCAACAATTTACTTAATAAGTTTAAGTGTAAAATTTCCAATTCTTCACATTTCAACAAATAGACTTAACACTTCAAATTTAAATTACCATTTCACAATTTAACAAAATTTCCAATTTTATTTAATTAACTTAAACCTTTAATTAAAACCAAATTTCACATTTCCTAGTCAAGTTATATTTTAAAAGATCACTTTTAAACATTCATTTATTTAACCACTTAAATTCATAGAAGAATCAATAATACTTAAATAAATCACTTAAATTCAAATTTAATCAAATTATCATATTTACCATTTCCAAATAAAATTTAATATCCATTTTATTTATATAACTTAAATATCATTTTTTTCACCAAAATTCCAAATTTCCAACTTAAGTTATATTTCAAAAATCCAGTTAAACCATTCATTAATTACATTTTTAACACATAGAAAAATCATAATTTCTTTAATTCAAAATATTTCAAAATCTTTTTAAATCAAATTTCATAAATTTATATTTTTAAAATACTTAAAAATATTCAAAACACTTTATAAAATAACCACGGGCCTGTATATAATTTTCTAACCTAGGTCAAGTGATACGGATATGTATCATTTCAATCCGCAGTTAAAAAAAGAAAAATCCGGGTTCTATCATTTCAAACCCGCAATCCCAAGTTAAAATAATTTAAATAAAAATCATTCAGGCCTATCATTTCAGCCCATAACGATTTTTCCCTATTCTAAAGTCCATTCGGGTATGTATCATTTCAACCCATAGTGATTCTAATCTACAGGGAACTTGCAATGGTGATAACAGATATAAATAACAGAATAACATTAAATAATAGTAACATATGATATAATAAGTGTAATAACAGGTGTGAACATCATATGATAATAATATAAACATATATAACATGATGATATACATTACAGATTCAAATGGTGTCGGTTTATCAGTTATATAGGTACATATTGTCTGGTGAGAATAACTCACCTTTTTATGCTGGAGATATCAATTAGAATGACACAACGGATCCAGAAGGCACGACCTTTGATTTGAGTGGAGAGAACCAAGATATAAATCTTGTATACAACAACAAAACAAAGTCATATATAAATAAAATTTCAATACCAAAGTTAGATTGAAACAAATAGAAACTAGGCTAGACAAGTACATCACCTAGCTTTTAAACAATTTGCTTGACTTTGCCTCAACTTGTGCTCAACCATACATGTATATGGCTCAGTCACAACATGTTTTCATGTGGAAATAGATCAGGTTTGGAACTGAAAATACAAGGCTAGGCTTGAGAAGAGGAAGGGTTTTGGGGTTATAAAGTGAGGAATACAAATGAACAAGGCATAAAGTGGAGTTTTGGTCAACATAGGCTCAACCTATGTCATTTTTGGGTTCGGCCATACATGTTTCAGATCAGGACAGAGGTAAGGCTGAGGGTAAATGGTCATATCAAGGTGGTGGTGGAGCATGGGGAGGTGGCCAAGGCAAGATATGAAGGTGGTGGTGAAGTTTAGGTCGGCTATGCATAGTTTGCAAGGTTTTTGAAATGTTTTTGTGGTGTTTTCTCCATGGGATGGTCATGGCCTGTTATGGATAGAGGAGAGGGATGGTTGTAGGCTATGGATAATGAGGAGGAGATGATGGTGGTGGTTGGTGGAGATGGTGGTGGTTGTGGCCAAGCAAAACTAGAGAGAAGCAAGGCAAAATCAAAGAGAAAATGAAGAAGAAAAGGAAGGAGAGGTAGCCATTGCTTTTTTTTCTTTCTTGGCCGTGAGTTTGAGATGTGAGAAAGTTTCTCACGTGAAAAATGAAGGGGAATACACGGCTATGAAAAAAAAATGAACGGCCAAAAGCAATGAGGTGAAAAGGCAAAGAAAATGAAAAGACAAGTAGATGAAAAGTCTCCAGAAAATGAAAAGGTTTTTGACTCTTTGTATTTCTATCTCTTTATATCAAAATAAAGCAAATAAATTTCAGTAAATAAAAATAAAATGCTGAACAAAATAAAAATGAAAAAGAAAATAAATAAATATTTTAAGTAAAAATAGAAAATAAAATGAGAAAATAGCTAATATATTGAAACAAGCATTTAAAATATAAACAAGATACACTTAACTTTGGAAGGTTGTAACTTCACTTTTAAAACTTTTAAAATGTTATAAAATAAAATATTGAAATGAAATTAAATTTAAAATAAAGTGAAAAAGAAAATAAGTAAATAATTTAAAAAAAAAATAGAAAATAATTAAGAAAATAACTAATATATTGGAACTAGCATTTAAAATATAAACAATGTACAATAAACATTTAAAAATTATAACAATACTTTTAAACAAATAAAAGTCAAGTAAATAAAATAAACGTTGAATAAAATGAAGTGGAAATGAAAATAAAATAAGATTTGAAGAAAATAGAAAATAAATAAAGAATTTCTTTTATTAAATGAAACTGGAAATTAGAAATTATAAATAGAATACAACTGACATTGGAAAATGTCAATTACACTTTTAAAAATGTTTTAAAACTAAAATATATACGTAACATGTTATTTTACCCATATTATAACATTACATGACCAAATAAAAGATTATTTATATAATTTAAAATAAATAATTTTGTTAAATACAGCAAATTACACACAATATTCAAAAGGGCATAACTTTCACATTATAAATCGGATTTCAACGAAACGAAAAGCAGTATTCTTGAAATTATATTTACTTTCATAATAAAAGATAAATTTTAAGATTTTATATAATTTAAATTTTAAATTTAAAAGCCAAAGATTGAACTGTTTGAACAGAAATTCACTTTTCAGTAAACTAACCAATTTATACTAGTTTGAACTATAAATAACTTAATAATCAACATTTATATTTAAAATGAAATGTTTGAAATAGAACAAGTTTAAAATAATTTAAAATAAAAATAAAGTCAAAATTAAAGTATATGCAAAGTCTAGGGTTGTTACACTCTCCCCCACTCAAAACTTTTCGTCCCCGAAAAGGAACGAGGTACGGGAAAGCACAGAAAAAGATAGAATGAATAGAATTAAGACAAGATGATAAGAAAATTGGAATTACACCTGATAACTATTGTTATAGGTAAGTTTAACAAGATGGAGGTGATCAATTCAAGAATATAAGCACGAAAAAAAAATCCTCTAGAGTCAAAATCTCCCTTTCACTTGACCGACGGTCTATGAATGGAAAACAGTGTTCAGATCCGGATGAGTAACAAAGATTACAAAAGGATTTCTAAACAGAAAGATTATAGAAAGATGCTTATACCAGCCTGTAGCAAGATGAGGGAAAATAAGGACAACCAAAAGATGGTTTGAAAAACAAAATAAGATAATAATTTGAAACCATAATGCTTTGACATCATAACAATTTAGGGATGTTTATCATTTGGAAATCACACTACTAAAATCATAACACTTGGAAATGTTATTCTAAAAAAACATAATACTTAGAAAATCATAACTCCTTTAAAAAAAATAATCTTCATTTAAACCATTTTAATTCAAGGTCAAATAATATTCATTTTAAAGTTGTAACATTTCTAAGTTCATTCAATTATAAAAATTTCCAAAAATTGTCTTTTCAAAATAGTAGCACTTATAAAATGCTACAGTAGATATATTAGTATTTCAAATCAGTTTTATTCCAGAAATATTCATTTGGATATCATTTAACTTATGACTTATTAAAACAAACTTTTATGAATGGAATATCCAAATTAAACTATACTTCATTTATTAAGTTAAAAGTTCACTATTTTAGTTAGCTCTTAATTTAACGCATAACCTAACACTTTATTTAAAATACCCATTTCACAAATAGATATTCCTTTAATAAGTTACACTTAAAATTCCATTTGAAAACCAAATTCTCAATTATCAAATTTTAGTGATGTTAAAATACATTTTAACTATTTAAATCATAATTATTCATTTTTCAAGACATATCTATTTCATAAATAAAATATTTATCATAGCAAATATAACAATCAAATTCCTTTACACATTTATTCATTTAGACATCAATTAAACTATAAATTCAAGTTAAATAAACTTTATTACAAAATGTCCAATTCCAATGTATTTTATTTTATCTATTCAAAGATACATTATTTATTATACAACATATTCGTTTCAAGAAATAACCATTATTAAAATTCCTAGGTTAGACTTAAGGTTCCATATTAAATCAAATTTGATTATTAAGTTATTTAAATAAAATCTCTTTAAATTCCTTTTTCACTATTTACCTCTGTTAATCTTTTATAACTAAAATTTAAGTGTATAACATTTATTATAACCACTCAAATTTTATTTATAAAATCATTTCTGTACTGCATATTATCCAATTACATTGTTAACTTAAAAAAAAACAATTTAACGTAAGTTATATTTGAATGCAATTGTATTATACAAATAAAACTTTCCAATTCAATTATCTCAAGTTTGAATCATTTATCCAAATTTTTTATTTTTTCTTCTTATAATTAAAATTATTCTTCAAGATAAAATTTAAGAATTTGAATCTTCGAACATCTTCAAACCATTTGGAGATAAGTAATTATATATACATAATATGTTAAATCAAATTTAAATCATATATCTATATATATATTATAATCCAGTCATATTTTAGAAATTCAAATCAATAAGATTTTCCAAAACAAAGCTGTAGCACGACTACAGAATGGTTTCTTCACTTCGAAACTCGAAAATGAACGTCGATGATGCTGCAGTCATCACCGAAATTATTTTCCAGCGGCAAAGAGAAGAGCACTAAATTTTTAAACTTTAAAATCCTTTAGAGACAAATTTTTATTCAAAATACTTTAAATAATATCCTTTTAAAAATTTTAAACACAAGGTTTGAAACCATCGGAAATTAAATTCTTTAACTTTCTTGTTTTAAATTCATTTCAGTTCCCAAATAAATTCATAAACAACTATTTATAAATTCATTTGTAGAACAATAAATGATAAATCAAGTATTATCGTTTCAAATTATCAATTTAAATCAATTTATTAAGTTCCATAAAATTATATATCCAAATTTATTTCATAAACCAAATTTTAAAATAATATTGTGTCAGTTTGTTCTGTCAAAGTGTTTTAGAAATCCTATCGATAGCGTTGATCAGACGAATCGATCGGAAACCCAAATCAACATCAACAACTCAAACAACACAATATAAAACAAAACATTAATTTACAAGTACAGTTCAAAATGTTTGGAAGATAGATTGGAACAAAAGACAAGATGATTAAACAGAGTAGAGAGATGGGTAAGCTTAGATAAATCGCGGACAACCTTAACCGGGTCAACCGTGACTTAATGGATAAGATCAAATGTGGATTTTCTGGGGCAAATCTACCTTCGATCTCAAGAGATAGAGTTTGGAATAACAAAAGATATTAGAATCTAAACCAAGGATAAATATAAATCTCTGGTTAATCGATGCTGATTGTAAAGGATTTTCACCCCTTTACAAGAAAATTAGAATATTGGCGAGACCGCCAATTTACTATAAAGATCATTCGAAGTGGGGTTATGTGATACTCCAAAATCAAAAGAAGATGAATAGTGAGGGACAAGAATGAATTTTGGAACCGCAGGGAATGTTCCAAAAATTCAAAGGAATTTTGAATCAAGAGGAAAAGATTCAAACTCGAACGAAAGTGATTCTGTAAATAAATCTACTCCATATGCTGAGTTTTGCCTCAAAGCCAAAGCTCTGATACCAACTGTAACGACCCGATATTTTCAACCATTCGCATCCATTATAAGTGTATAGGTAGACACTCATGCCGGAGTTAAATTGCTCAAAATACCGCGTTGTAAATAAAATTTGGCAAATCTCAGAATATACAGTAAATAAATATAATCACAGATCATAGAGTAAAATAATGCAGCGGAAGTAAAAGAAATAGTAGTTCATGAAGCTACTATATAAATATATCAGAGTTACATAAGATACAACAGAAGAAATAGAGTACAACAAAAGTCTCAATAAAATAACCAAGTACAAGCTGAGTAGAACAACGGAACTGGAATAGATAGGACATGACAAGCAGATAATCTCCAGCGATTCAAATCTCCAAGAGAGTGGAAATCCAAATCTGTGAATAACTCAGGCTGACCCGAGCGTAAAGCAAAACACAAAACACTCGAGTCAGGACAATATATACTTATATAATGTAAACCAACTCAAGTGAACTGTAATAAAGGTACAAGTAACTTAGAAGATGCTTGGGACCGCCCATCCTCTAAGGATCCGTTAAAATATCTACTATGTAGTAATATTCGCTATTATAATAGTGTCTAAATAAGTAAAGTATAATCATATCGGAAAATAGCGTTAAGGGGATGGAGAACCTTAACGCGGTCGGATCTTAAAATCATAATCGTAGTAAAGCTTGATATGGTAGGTGACACGGCACAACTAGGCAATGCCAGGGTAGATATACCAATTACGCACACGGACTGATGGATACGCATAGCAGCCACTACCGTTCCACCTCGAACAACATTCCCAAATCGGAGGATGGCCATCTAGTCAAATCACAAGTAAGAGTATAATATCGAAGAAATGTGTCCGAGAAGAGGTGCTACCTCACTGGTCCGAGATCGCTCCTGTTTTAGCCACCTTATGCCAACTCACGGGAGTTGGGTCTACGTAACATACCTTAAGAACGTCGCCACCATCCTACTTCATTCTGGAATCTCCACCGCGTACACAGTTGCCAAAGTGGTTTTCGGTAAGACAGAGAGTATGTCCATATCCGATCCCGGTCTCTTTAACAACCCAACGTTATTATAACCCGTGGTTATAACTTTAAAAAATAGTTTATGTTCCAAATCAAAATACATCCTTTAAACCATTTCAAAATCATATCATTTATTTCAAACTAATACATACTTTCAAACCCAAAACAAATCTATTCAAAACCAATTCAAAAATATATCATTTCCATTTCAAAACCAATTCAATAATATATCATTTCAATAAAACCCAAATTTCAAAATCACTGAATATTTCCTTTAATTTATTAAACTTGAAATCTTCCTTTAAATTATCATAGCATTTTGGTAATGTAACCTTAAGTAATCATAGCATTTTTGGAATGTAATACTTTCCAATTTAATATTTTATATAATCAAAGTATTTATATACTTACAAATTTTTAACATGGTCATTTTATCATAGCCTTATAGTTAAATAAACTTTGTTACTGTAATATCCAATTTAATGCTGAAATTCTTATGTTAAGTTAAGAGTACCGTATTAACTTACATTATCATTACAATAAAGAAACTTTATTATTTTAGTCATTAAAATATGTCATTTACATTAAATAAAACTTACATATTAAATGTACTTTTTAACTTACATTTCTATTACAGTAAAGAGCATTTATCATTTAATCAATATTACACTAATTAAACTTACATTATCGAATGTACGTTTTAATTTACGTTTTATTACAAAAGGGCATTTATTATTTTAAATCAATATTACACAAATTAAGACTTACATGTTTCTTTCATTAATTAAGACTTTACATGTTTCTTTCATTAATTAGAACTTTACACGTTTCTTTCATAAATTAAACTTTACATATTTCTTTCATTAATTAGAACTTTACACGTTTCTTTCACAATAAATTTCTTATAATTAAATCCAATTTTCAACAATTTACTTAATAAGTTTAAGTGTAAAATTTCCAATTCTTCACATTTCAACAAATAGACTTAACACTTCAAATTTAAATTACCATTTCACAATTTAACAAAATTTCCAATTTTATTTAATTAACTTAAACCTTTAATTAAAACCAAATTTCACATTTCCTAGTCAAGTTATATTTTAAAAGATCACTTTTAAACATTCATTTATTTAACCACTTAAATTCATAGAAGAATCAATAATACTTAAATAAATCACTTAAATTCAAATTTAATCAAATTATCATATTTACCATTTCCAAATAAAATTTAATATCCATTTTATTTATATAACTTAAATATCATTTTTTTCACCAAAATTCCAAATTTCCAACTTAAGTTATATTTCAAAAATCCAGTTAAACCATTCATTAATTACATTTTTAACACATAGAAAAATCATAATTTCTTTAATTCAAAATATTTCAAAATCTTTTTAAATCAAATTTCATAAATTTATATTTTTAAAATACTTAAAAATATTCAAAACACTTTATAAAATAACCACGGGCCTGTATATAATTTTCTAACCTAGGTCAAGTGATACGGATATGTATCATTTCAATCCGCAGTTAAAAAAAGAAAAATCCGGGTTCTATCATTTCAAACCCGCAATCCCAAGTTAAAATAATTTAAATAAAAATCATTCAGGCCTATCATTTCAGCCCATAACGATTTTTCCCTATTCTAAAGTCCATTCGGGTATGTATCATTTCAACCCATAGTGATTCTAATCTACAGGGAACTTGCAATGGTGATAACAGATATAAATAACAGAATAACATTAAATAATAGTAACATATGATATAATAAGTGTAATAACAGGTGTGAACATCATATGATAATAATATAAACATATATAACATGATGATATACATTACAGATTCAAATGGTGTCGGTTTATCAGTTATATAGGTACATATTGTCTGGTGAGAATAACTCACCTTTTTATGCTGGAGATATCAATTAGAATGACACAACGGATCCAGAAGGCACGACCTTTGATTTGAGTGGAGAGAACCAAGATATAAATCTTGTATACAACAACAAAACAAAGTCATATATAAATAAAATTTCAATACCAAAGTTAGATTGAAACAAATAGAAACTAGGCTAGACAAGTACATCACCTAGCTTTTAAACAATTTGCTTGACTTTGCCTCAACTTGTGCTCAACCATACATGTATATGGCTCAGTCACAACATGTTTTCATGTGGAAATAGATCAGGTTTGGAACTGAAAATACAAGGCTAGGCTTGAGAAGAGGAAGGGTTTTGGGGTTATAAAGTGAGGAATACAAATGAACAAGGCATAAAGTGGAGTTTTGGTCAACATAGGCTCAACCTATGTCATTTTTGGGTTCGGCCATACATGTTTCAGATCAGGACAGAGGTAAGGCTGAGGGTAAATGGTCATATCAAGGTGGTGGTGGAGCATGGGGAGGTGGCCAAGGCAAGATATGAAGGTGGTGGTGAAGTTTAGGTCGGCTATGCATAGTTTGCAAGGTTTTTGAAATGTTTTTGTGGTGTTTTCTCCATGGGATGGTCATGGCCTGTTATGGATAGAGGAGAGGGATGGTTGTAGGCTATGGATAATGAGGAGGAGATGATGGTGGTGGTTGGTGGAGATGGTGGTGGTTGTGGCCAAGCAAAACTAGAGAGAAGCAAGGCAAAATCAAAGAGAAAATGAAGAAGAAAAGGAAGGAGAGGTAGCCATTGCTTTTTTTTCTTTCTTGGCCGTGAGTTTTGAGATGTGAGAAAGTTTCTCACGTGAAAAATGAAGGGGAATACACGGCTATGAAAAAAAAATGAACGGCCAAAAGCAATGAGGTGAAAAGGCAAAGAAAATGAAAAGACAAGTAGATGAAAAGTCTCCAGAAAATGAAAAGGTTTTTGACTCTTTGTATTTCTATCTCTTTATATCAAAATAAAGCAAATAAATTTCAGTAAATAAAAATAAAATGCTGAACAAAATAAAAATGAAAAAGAAAATAAATAAATATTTTAAGTAAAAATAGAAAATAAAATGAGAAAATAGCTAATATATTGAAACAAGCATTTAAAATATAAACAAGATACACTTAACTTTGGAAGGTTGTAACTTCACTTTTAAAACTTTTAAAATGTTATAAAATAAAATATTGAAATGAAATTAAATTTAAAATAAAGTGAAAAAGAAAATAAGTAAATAATTTAAAAAAAAAATAGAAAATAATTAAGAAAATAACTAATATATTGGAACTAGCATTTAAAATATAAACAATGTACAATAAACATTTAAAAATTATAACAATAATTTTAAACAAATAAAAGTCAAGTAAATAAAATAAACGTTGAATAAAATGAAGTGGAAATGAAAATAAAATAAGATTTGAAGAAAATAGAAAATAAATAAAGAATTTCTTTTATTAAATGAAACTGGAAATTAGAAATTATAAATAGAATACAACTGACATTGGAAAATGTCAATTACACTTTTAAAAATGTTTTAAAACTAAAATATATACGTAACATGTTATTTTACCCATATTATAACATTACATGACCAAATAAAAGATTATTTATATAATTTAAAATAAATAATTTTGTTAAATACAGCAAATTACACACAATATTCAAAAGGGCATAACTTTCACATTATAAATCGGATTTCAACGAAACGAAAAACAGTATTCTTGAAATTATATTTACTTTCATAATAAAAGATAAATTTTAAGATTTTATATAATTTAAATTTTAAATTTAAAAGCCAAAGATTGAACTGTTTGAACAGAAATTCACTTTTCAGTAAACTAACCAATTTATACTAGTTTGAACTATAAATAACTTAATAATCAACATTTATATTTAAAATGAAATGTTTGAAATAGAACAAGTTTAAAATAATTTAAAATAAAAATAAAGTCAAAATTAAAGTATATGCAAAGTCTAGGGTTGTTACAATGTACTTCCTTTATTCTAGCCGTATGTTTCATAATCAATTCACGTACAAAAATTTCTCAACATCTCATTTCTTCATTTAATTCTCCTGAGAAAAAAAATCACAGTAAGTTTTCCATGGCTTCTCCTTCCTTCTTCCCATTTTTCTTTTATTTTTTCTCTTGTGTTTTCTCCATGCCATGCTCGGCCACCATGCTATTGCCGACCACCAATCCATTCCACCTCCACCATGACCAGCCAACTCCTCTACATCATCTCCTTCAACCATGGCTATGACCCATAGATCCAAAACCACCACCAAAACTTTGATGAAAACCTAGCCGAGCCATGTTTATTCACCTTCCTCCTCCTTATTGCCTCGGCCTTCACCCAATTCCACCTCCTCTCCATCACTTGCCATGGTCAACACCTACACCATAGTCGTGCTTTATGTTGCCTTGACCCAAGACCACACCATGGCCGAGCCAAACAAGACATAGGGCCGAACCAAAATACATCATAGCCTTTGCCCTTTTGCCTTCCATGTTTTATAACTTCCATCTCTTCACATTCTCTAGCCATAGCCTTGCACTATTGCCTACCATAGCTGTAACGACCTGAAATTTTCAGCCATTTGTATCCATTTGTGTCGGAAATTGAATTGCTTAAAATATCATATTGTAAATAAAATTTGGCAAAACTCAGCATATACAGTAAATGAATAATCACAGAATCACAAACACAGAGTAATATAACAATAATGCAGCGGAAACAAAAGGATAGTAGTTCATGAAGCTACTATATATATAACAGAGTTAAACAAGATACAACATAAGTCTCAAATACATAGATGTCTTAATAAAATAGTCAAATACAAGATCTGAATACATCACTGGAATCAACTTAATAACTGATAGCAGAATCGATAGATAGCTGGACCTCCAAGCGAAGCTCCAACTCCAAAGGTGAGTCTCAAATGCTGTATCACTCAGTCTGACCCGAGCGTAAAGAAAAACACAAAACACTCGAGTCAGGATTAACATTCTTATATTAATAAATCCAACTCAAGTGAAATATCAACTGAAATACAAGTAACTTAAAGGATGTTTGGGATAACCATCCTCTAAGGATCCGTTAAACTATTAACTATGTAGTAATTTACGCTATTCTAATAATGTCTAATAATAAAATAAACTTACTTTTAAATAGCGTTAAGGAGTGACCCAATATTCCCCTTAACACATAATAGTGCCAATAGTCTATACAGTACCTGCCTACCCCGAGAGGCTACGAGAAGATACTCCATAGGTACGATACAAATAGAAACTCGTAGTAAAGCTCGGTATGGTAGGTGACACGGCACAACTAGGCAATGCCAGGGTACACTACAAGAAAACTGATTTTTTGTAGCGCCCAAAAACCGCCACTACGTATTTTTAGTGACGTTCCGATAATCGTTACGAGAAAACATGCCACTAAAAATCCTCGAGTATTAGTTGCACTTTTTTAAAAGCCACCAAATTTGTTTTTTTGATAGTGTTTTTATAATGCCATAGAATTCCTTTTTTGTAGCGCCTATTTACCGCCACCGAAAAGGTTTTCTCCTCCATGATACTTTTTTATGGCGTTATCTAAATTTTTTGTAGCGCCTGTTTAACGCCACCGAAAGGGTTTTCTCCTCCACGTTACCTTTTCATGGCGTTATATACATTTTTTGTAGTGCTTAATAAACGCCAGCATAAGTGTACTTGAGTTTTTAATCACTCTTTTGTAGCGACATTTTAACGTTACCAAAATAAATAATATCCAGTAGCATTTGTTTCCCTCCACCTGCTACTCCAGATTTACCCCTGATCTAGCATCCAATTATATAATAACAGAATACGCAAGCACATACACTTTTGAACACAATATATTAAACAACTACAAAATACGTATATGCATTGAAGATCCACAAGATACATAGAAATTCATACATCCACATACATAGGTGTCGACAAAAAGCTACCCGTACACATACACAACCAAACTACCATAAGTGTTATAACCAAACTACCATAAGTGTCATAACCGTACATATCCATCTGAAATAAACGTCTGAAATAACCGAAGTACCGAGCAAAACCTGAACCACCATAAAAACCTGAACTACCTGTCGTTGCTGATGTCTTTAAAACCTGAACTACCTGTCAACAAAGAACAGAACAAAAGAGTGAGAAAACAAAACCTGAACTTAAAACTGCTTAAATAAGCAATGTACTGAAACAAAACACATGGACGACAATCGACTACTTCTCTGCACTGCCACAACACTCAACTACCTTGCCACTTCTTCCTACACTATCACTGTACTGCTCACCATCAATTCATACATAACTCCTCACCATCAATTCAACTAACATTCCACCACAATCCACACATAACTCCTCACCATTAATTATTTTCCCTCCCCTGAACCTGAACCACCAATCACAATTCGAATATAACACCCCTACTTATGTACTTTTATCATTTTACCAAAAATCTATCTGCATTTTAGCTGCTAGCATTCCTAATGTATATATATAAAAAATTTATATACCTTTCATTTTGACTTAATAATGATTTTTTCCATTGGCCAAGCTATGGGAACGCCAAAGCAATCATCCATGCACGTCAGACCCGATGTTGGTCTCCATATCTCTGCATCTGGAACTATCACCTGTTCAATCCAAACTTTTACAGCATTACGTCCCAATGGACGACAATGGACCATCGTTATCGGATCAGTTGATGCAATACTTCCTTCAGCCACTACGTCTGCTCCACCCAAATCGATCAACTGGCATTTGGCATCCTTTTGCATGGTTGCAATCGGCTGAAAGAAAAGAGATTATTATGCACAATGTATACATGCACATTAAATAAACTTTCATACACAGTTAACTTCTTCAAATTTGAAAATTAATACTTACATTTTGCGATTTATTCATGACCATATGTGCGGATTTCATGGGAGAATTCACAACATTTTCAGTATCATCACGACTCTCATCTAGTTTTTCTTGATCAGCTTCTACTTTTAATCTTGGCCATGCTACTTTCCTACCAACTGCATCTCCAATGCACGACATATCAGATGTGGGTCGCCACAAATAAGCATCTTTATTTACTACTTTGTCCACCCAAATCACAACAGCAGACAGACCGAGTGGAATACCATTAACAGTATATTTTGGATCAGTGGCGCGGATTCTTCCTTCGGCAACTACACCTTCACCCTCAGTCCAACCGTAAATCTTGCAAGTGTCTTCGATGATGCTGGTACTCTAAAAATGAGAAGTGAAATTCAGGACTTTAGTGTGCTATACAAAAACAACGAATATGTGTTAAATTTTTATTCATATGGGGGGTGTGCTCACTGCATTTTAGACATCAATAAGCTTACAGCATATTACACTAATATACTTAACGTGAAAAAAATTAACGTACTGGCTGCACTACAGTTCAACCGTGTTCGCAGCGGGACCTTGATGCAAACTGATGGCCAAGCAACTACCTTATTCTTAGCGTCTGCTAAGACTGCCATTTCAGGTGTAGGCCTCCATAAATAAGTATCTGCTTTATCCACTGAATCTATAACAACGCTCCCAGCATTTGGTCCAAGACGAATGCCATTGACAACGTCATCTGGGTCCATGGACAACAGCCTCCCATGGGCAACAACTCCAGAGGTTCCATCCCAATTCAACAGCAAACATACTTCGTCGTCGCTCTACAATTAATCAACCGAAAATTAAATCAATTACTGGATTAAAAAATTAAAATATAAATTTCATTTATTGAGTAATATAAATATTATTTTTACCGAATCAGGTGAGTTCCTTCACGAACTTTCTTTACCCTGCAGCGAAGCACGAATATAAATTAATATTTTACGAATATAAATTAATTTCCAAAAATTTACCTTCTGGTCCATCAGAGTCTGTATCATTCCCTTCAATTCTGCTATTTCCTCTCGACACCGAGACACTTGTTTTATCTTTGGACTGGGCCAAAGCTAGCTTGGTTAAAGTGCAACCCCTACCCAATGCCCTTAACCGTCCCGGTTTATCTTGTCCCAGTACATGTACAAGAGCATCTTCTCCAATATCATTCTGTGTCGAGCCGGATTGGGATAGGCTACCATATTTTTTGAGCTCCTCCTATATAAATAAATACACATAGATAATATACAGTGGTAAAAATATCATAGTTTCAAAAAAAATACCAATAAAATTAAAAACAATTTTACAATAGTATTCACAGCTACCATGTTCACTGGTTCACCATTTTTTTTAATGTGAGATCTAATCCACACATCAGCTCTACTTATGGACGATGGATCTGCACTTTCTTTTTTCTAAAAATAGAATAACATTAAATTAATAAACTGACAGGTATAAAATAATGTTAAATAATGCTATAGTTAATTAACTTACCATGTCTTCGGTCTTTCTAGCCATTCCCCTACGACCGGTTGTATGCAGAAGTTGTGTGTACCTAAGGGCTGAATATTTCTCACTTTTTTGCTGAAAATATTGAAAGATGCTAGAATTTAACAACCAAAATCATAAAAATAAAAACTATCTAATATTTATAATGCAGGGTAAATATGTATGGTGAGGATTGCAATTTATTTGAAAATCAATTCATCATGGTCATATACTTATTTGGTATTATTAATGTTGGATAACTCAGTGACATATACAGCATTCCATATCTACTAATAATATTTATAGATTGAACTAACTTGCAAAGTGTTTTTTTTACTTCATTTAAAATGTTCCTGTGCTTGTCATAATGCATTTGTATTTTGTACTGTCATAGGTTCCTGCAGCTAATACCTAAACAGGAACCCTCAGCATCCACCAACACTTGGACTTCACTTCTAAAGAAATTTATCGGTTCCTAACTATGTAGATGGATTTGCAGAAACATGCCAGACGAGTTCAATAGGAATGATTTACCTTAAACTCCGGACTTGTTTTCGCCTTCACAAACTTCCTCCAATCGATTATGCTTTTTATGTTCGTAGGTTTCAGTTTAAGTCTTTCCTCATCGTTCTCCGCTTTTTGCAAATTTCGAACCAATTTGCTTTTTGACGATCTCCAAAGTACTCCCATTTGTTGAAATATAGCTTTTCTTTGCCATTCCTCTTCCAATTTAAATATAATCTGCAACAATACATCAAAACATGATATTAGTAAAATTTATTTAATTTAAATACGACAGATTTAATTAAATCTGAAAGGTTTTCTGAAGTTATTAGAGGGCAATTTCAATTTATAATTGGCAAGAACTATTTTTCAATTTATCCAGAAGTTATTAGATGGCAATTTCAATTTATAATTGGCAAGACCATGCAATATTAGAAGTCATTTTCAAAACATATTAGAGTCAGAATGTTAAATAATAGATGCCTGCTTCATACCAGAACCGACTGCCACAAAAATTCTTTTAAGTCATCACTAATATTCCTCCAATCATCAATGGTGTATGGAACCTGCTCCCGCACAAGCGGTCCAAGAAAATAGGATAAATATACCAACCCTTGCCCTACTGGTATACCTAGATCATTGAACTCAACTTCGATTCGATCCTGACTGCATGACGAGAGTTGCTTTTGCTGGACCTCTACCGCCTCTTTTCTGAGATGTACTTCCGATTTCAGCTTCACTTTGTTTCCCAATTTCCATCTCGGCATCAGCAGTTTGTTCAGGACGGGTTTCATTTTCTGAGCGGAGTCCTTCATTTGGGTCAGAGGGGATATCATCTAGTGGTTGTTCGTCTTCTTCATTGTGAACAGTGGCTTGCTTCTTAGCATTGTCTGGTTGTTCTTCTATTTCATTTATACTAGCTGGAACTTTATGTAACGACCCCGAAATTTAATTTTATTTAAATTGATAATTAAATTAATTTTTGAATTAAATTTGTGAAAATAATCAATGTGGTGATGCGAGTTTCCCCGAATTCAAGTATATTTTGTATAAATCATTTAAATTTAATAATATTGTAAATATTGTATATATGTGAATATATATGTATATTTTGGGTTTGAAATAAAATATTTAAAGTAAAATAAATGATTGAGTTATAAATAGAAATAAATAGAAGATGAACTATAAAAATAAAATAAAAGTAAAACTCAAATGAGAATTATCAACAAAATTAGATTAGAAGTTATTTATATTACATAAAAATAGAACTTCATTAGATTTTAAAGTAATACATTAACGAATTTAAAACAACAAAAATACTCAACTCAAATATAAATTAAATAGCTTGTTTTCAGATTATAAAGAAAATAAAGTAAAACATAACTAAATTTAAACAACATCTTCAAAGTATAAGTAAGTAGATTTAAAATAAAAAGGTCAACAAGTATGTATATCTTCATTTGTACAGCCGTGCTTGTTGTACAAAACAATTAAATACAAGTATTCAAATAGAAGCAAGATCCTAAGTACACTTACACAATAACATATCCTCTCAGCCAAAAGGCAAAGCAAAATTATACCAGCCGAAGTCAAGTATGGCTAAAAGCAAAAGAAGGGAGATGTGAAACATGAAGTACTCAAACATTAAATGCAGCCACCATTTATCACTTCAGCCTACAAACCAAAAGAAAAATATCCCTGTTATTTTTGTACAAACCAAAAAAAAAATACCCTGTACAATATTGTATACCCAATATACAATATAATGCATACATATCAGCCTTCCATTCATTCGTCCATCCAAGCTGAAGAAAAAAAAATCTGAGCAAACATTGTTTCAAAGTTTAAAACATCAAAACAAAGAAGAAAACTGGAAAAGCATCAAATCTGAAAAACATTCCAGTTTTAAAACTTCTACCTTCTCAAGCAAAACAGTTTCAAAACAAGCAAGAATTCAAGCCTGTCACTCTGTTCTTCTTCTCAGCCTAAGGTGAGCAAAACTAACCACTTAAACTTGAATTTGTGGATTGTCTTGATGTGATTGCTTGCTGTTATTGAGATAAATGCCTGTATGTATAGATATACATATTGAAAGTGATGTGTTTGCCTATAGATGTATACATATATGGTTCTGTTAAGTAACAGAACTTCAAAATTTAAGAGAAAATTTCGTATCTCTTCGTATAACAAAAATTTGATTATAATGTCTGAATGAAAGTTGTTTATAATGTTACAACTTGAATTTTAAAAATGGTTCCAAGAAGGAATATTTAGAAAAGATTTTGAAATTCAAATATCACAGTGATGAACAATATTTGTCAGAAAATCAAATGATTTATTTTCGAGTTTCGATTAGATAAGCTGTTTTGAATTGTTAAATGATGATTTTTAAAGATTTAAATGATGATTTTTAAGAGAGGGTTCAAGGTGCAGTTCGAAAATGAAGTCTAGAGGCATTTTTACCAATTTCAGTCGATTTAAACAAATTTAATTTCTGGAATTTGGAGAGAGGCAAGCTTGATGATGTAGTAATCTGGGAAAAATGCTCACAAATTGTTATGATGGGTGTGGTGATTGCGGTGGATCAATGTAGGGTTTAATTTGGTGTTTTGGGTCGCGTTCGAAATGTCGTGACTGGAAGTTGAAGGATGGATCGAGTTCGCCGTGGTTTGGAGGAACGATGGAGGTGACGTCGACAAAGCTCTGACGAAATTTCCATGGCCTCCGATGGCCAGAGGTAGGGGGACGAGGCGATTTTCTGGTGGGTGTTTTGATGAAGTCTGTGTTGTATATCTCGATTTTGATCGGCGACTCGGTCGAGTGATCTGGGAGGTCAGGGGGCTCGAGGAGGTGATCGTCGACTTGTTCGACATCTCGGCGTCGACTGAAGGTGCTCCGATGAAGTGTGCACGTGCACGTATGGGTGTGTGTATCTGGGAAATGGAGTTTGGGGAAGAGGAAGGTGTCTCGAAGTTTGACTCGGGGGAAAGCAGTTACGACTCGAAGTCGAACTCGAGTAAAATTGAAAGGCTACCGGGTCGAAAAACACTTAAACAAAATTTCAAAAAAAAAAAAAAATACTCACTCGGGTCGATTTCTGGAAAAACTCGAAGTAGAGGCAAAATTTTCTCGGGTATGACTCGAAGCAGGCAGGGATTGTATATTTCCAGATTTTAAAATTTGAACAAATTTAAGACAATTTAATTTCTAAACTTATTTTTCTTAAAAATAAAGATTGTTGTAAGTACAAATATGAATTTGTGTTGAAAGGTTTTGAAATAACAATATTTCTGAAGTTAATTAAGTTAATTAAAATGTTTTAAACTTATATTCGAAAGGGATTTATTTTAAAGAAAACTTAATTAAGTAATTGAGAAGTGGATTTAATGTTTAAATTTATTAACTTAAAAGTTAAGTTAAATATATATTGATTTATGATTTATAATTAGCTAAAGACAAATTATTAACTTAAAGCTGATAAATTTATAATTAAGGATAATTAATTAAATGGTAATTAATTAAAGGTTAAATTTTTAATTGAAGACAATCAATTAAATGGTGAAATTAATAATTAAAGATTGATGAACTATAATTAAAGGTTAATTAATTTATTTTTAACGGTTAATAAATAAACGATTAAAGAGTAATTTACCAAGATGATTTGTAAATTATTGAAGTTAATTAACCAGGATTAGAAATTTATTCATAAGAAATTAATCTGATTTGAATTAATCAGATATTAACTGACCTTACTTATGAATATTTGGATTCTATTGATTTGACTGTTTGATATCCCTGATTGTGATACTTTGTGATATATCCTGATTATGTTATGATCTGTAATTTACTTATATGTGATGTATATATATTGTTATGTGAATATGAAACCCTTTGCCGTGAAACGGCACTTGAATTACGATGCGACAGGGAGTCGGATTCCAGTTGGTTATCCGAAACCCACATCGAATTATAATTGTGAATCTTTGTGACTGATAAATTTATTTTATCTATGAATCTGTGAATGAAGATAAGCGTTATCGATTATACCGCTTATCGATATATCTGTGATGATTGATGTTGCACTATTGTGTGTTAAACCCTTGGACCACACTTTTACACACACAAATATGGATTTCACGTGGAAATCGGTTAAGTCACAGATAATTTAAATTTGATGTTTTTGAAATGGAAATTTTAATTTCAATTGATTTTGAAATTAGAAATTTTGGTTTAAAGTGAAAAGCGTTTGAAATGAGTTTTCAAGGATAAAAGTTATTTTGAATAACTTAATCGAGTTTTGAAAATTTAAATAATTGGATTTACATTTGAATTCAAAATTTGAAATTGAATTCTATGATTTGAAACTAGGAATTAAAGAAGTTATATCGTTATATAAGGGTTAAACTATTTTAAAAGTATTGATTTTGGAATGTGAATAAAATTCAAAAGTTTTAACTCGTGTAAATATAATTGGATTTTTCTAAAAATAAAAACTGTTTGTTTCAAATAATTAAAGCTTTCACGTAAGTAATGAACTTCCAATTTGTGTTGAGAAGTTTCAAGTTTGAAATTGAAATGAAATTGTTTTTGAAAGCTATGAATTGAATCTGTTTATTTTTAACAGATTTAAAATGATGATTTGTTTAAACCATTCGAAATGAAATTGTTTTGAAAGCTATAAGTTGAATCTTTAATTTAAGGATTTAACGAGTTAATCCAATTGAAATTTAAATGTTTTGAAACCTATGAATAGATCTTTATGAAACGAGGTGAACGGTGTGAAATAAATCTTTTTATTTAAAGATTTGAAATGATGATTGGTTTAAACTATTTTGGAAGAAAGGTTTGAATTATTAAGTTGTGACTTAATTGAAATCCCAATATCCATATGTTTTTGAAGATTGCGCTCGTTATTCGGGTTAGCCGGGAAAAGACATTCGTGTCATATAACCCATTCCGAATAATGATACGTCGTATATGGATAGCATTTGAAGACCGGTGTTGAAGACCGGATATTTACGAAAACGAAAGGACAACTCGTCGAATGTCTCTGCACCGACTGGTCCCCGGTATAGAGATTTTATCACCCTTTGTGATGGGAAGTCCGGACGGGATTGTGAATACCCGGAAATGCAAGGGCTTCGTAAGAAGTGCCTTCGGTTCTGTTCGAACCCGGAACAGACTTGTATGGATACATGTCTGACATTACACTTTGAGATATAAAGCCGATTTCTTTCAAATACATATCTGTTGGTGGCGGAGAATTTATTCTCTTAGCTTAACACCCTTCTCTGAGACGTACGAGCTCAGAGGTTATGTAGTTGAAATTTATCAGCGATATATCCCAATTTGGTAATGTGACATGCTGAGTGTTGCTGTGTGATGATCAGTGTTTGATCATTTGCGATATGATCATTTGTTTGATCTTATATCTTTGTGATCATAGGTTGATCATTTGTTTGACCCGAAGCATGGCTTTGTGAACAAAGCGTAGCTTTGTGGACGAGACTTCGTCGAGCCTCACACCCCGGAAATGGTCAAAACAGGAAAGATGCGGCAAGGTTCTAGGGAGTAGCGCCCCTTAGTGTATGTCATTCCTTCTGGATAAAGGTGGTATCATGGTATGGAGCCCAGATACTTAACCTCTGTGGTTACTGCATTATTTTTCTATGTGGTTTGTTGCGAATCGGGGATCCTCGGGAAGATCGGTGACGATCGGGGGATGGCATACGCGTGTCAGTAGTTACCTATTTTTGCAGAGGTAACCCGGCCTTGTGTTGGCAGAGATCCGGTTAGGTTCTCGGGTCGTCTATTCCAGGGACGTACCCATCGTGGATAGGAAGTTCCTTTGCCTGACCATTTGTTGGAAATCCAAACTCCAATACGAAACCCTGTACGGTATTAGTTGTAGAACCTGCCATTCACTTATGGTGGTCACCACTGTTTGGATGGTAGCTATAGTAGGCATAGTTCGGAATGTCTATGCTGGCTAAGATTTATATTCTACTTTCGAAATGTTTTCTACACTATGCACTAATAATAATATCAAAAATGATTTGATTTTTGCGTAGTAAGCATCTTTGACTATCATAATAAGAAATCTCCTCCAATTCTGCGTTTGCATTGTGTGTGTGGCGGGAGGTCTTATGGTAGTTTCATTTTCAAAAAGCATTGCGAATTTACTTTAAAATTCTTTTGTTGTTTGTTTTAAAGATAAACTGTTTTTGTTGCTCACACCAGTCCCATGACTGACTCGGAGTTTATTGTTCATTTCCTAAACTCTGGGTGCTCATAATTTTCTACACGAGCAGTCTAGGGTTGGGTTTTTCAGATAGTCAGATTCAGTAGATTTTCTGGAGCTAGTTCAGTCTTTGGATTGGACTGCACTTGCTTATTCTTGGTGTATCGTTATTGGGAGTTCGAGCTACTGCTGGAGTTCTCTCTTGAAGACTATCTTAGAGTTATTTGTTCCGCTGCTGATATTAGTTATCTATTTTTCTTTTCCGCTGCTATTTGTTGTATCGTATCTCTGATGTATATAGATATTCATTGTATCATCATTGCATCTGGATACTGTATCAGATGTTGTATATCTATATTCTTTTTTTTCCGCTGTGTTATTTACTTAATGTTGTTATAAGCTCCGGAGAACCAGATTTGGCATTTGAATCTACGGCATTTTGAGTACAAGTGGAGTACGGGTGCCGATTTTCGAAGGCCAACTTTTGGGTCTTCACATTTGGTATCAGAGCCAAGGTTGAACTTTAGCTCAGGAGTGTAACACGTTAAGTAGCTCATTAGAGATAGAGTGAAGTAAACTCTAGAATGAGTGTATCCTTAAGATATCCGCCTGAATGTCTCAGTAAATTCTCTTGCTATCCACTGATAGTGAGTATGAGTACAAGAAGAGGACGAGATAGGGGACAAGGGAATACGACTATAAATGGTCAATACCCTGAAACAGTGGAAACAACTTTCTTTATCAATCTTCTTTGATTCGTTTCCAAAATTCTTTTCATTTCTTCGTATCAGCTACAAGAAGAAGTTTCGGTGTGATGATGGCTCTACGGATCATTGTCGAAGATCTTTACTTTGTATCTTCATCAGTTCATATCAGCTTTTTGATTTAAACATTAATGAATTTGAAATTGGAAATTTGAATTGAGTTAAATTTGATTAATAGAATGTGAAGCTAAAATTTGAATTAAATCAATAAAACGATATCGTTTGAAATCCAATTTTGAAATTCTATTGTAATTTCTTTTGAACACCAAAGTCCGAAGAGGGACAAAATTGGTATGTATTCTGAGATATTCCGACTTGAATTTGGAATTCATATCGTAAGTTAAGGAATTATAGGAGATCGAATCTATCTCTGTGTTGTTTTCGTGCCTGCGAATTTCGAAGACGAAATTCTTTTAAGGGGGGAAATTTGTAACGACCCCGAAATTTAATTTTATTTAAATTGATAATTAAATTAATTTTTGAATTAAATTTGTGAAAATAATCAATGTGGTGATGCGAGTTTCCCCGAATTCAAGTATATTTTGTATAAATCATTTAAATTTAATAATATTGTAAATATTGTATATATGTGAATATATATGTATATTTTGGGTTTGAAATAAAATATTTAAAGTAAAATAAATGATTGAGTTATAAATAGAAATAAATAGAAGATGAACTATAAAAATAAAATAAAAGTAAAACTCAAATGAGAATTATCAACAAAATTAGATTAGAAGTTATTTATATTACATAAAAATAGAACTTCATTAGATTTTAAAGTAATACATTAACGAATTTAAAACAACAAAAATACTCAACTCAAATATAAATTAAATAGCTTGTTTTCAGATTATAAAGAAAATAAAGTAAAACATAACTAAATTTAAACAACATCTTCAAAGTATAAGTAAGTAGATTTAAAATAAAAAGGTCAACAAGTATGTATATCTTCATTTGTACAGCCGTGCTTGTTGTACAAAACAATTAAATACAAGTATTCAAATAGAAGCAAGATCCTAAGTACACTTACACAATAACATATCCTCTCAGCCAAAAGGCAAAGCAAAATTATACCAGCCGAAGTCAAGTATGGCTAAAAGCAAAAGAAGGGAGATGTGAAACATGAAGTACTCAAACATTAAATGCAGCCACCATTTATCACTTCAGCCTACAAACCAAAAGAAAAATATCCCTGTTATTTTTGTACAAACCAAAAAAAAAATACCCTGTACAATATTGTATACCCAATATACAATATAATGCATACATATCAGCCTTCCATTCATTCGTCCATCCAAGCTGAAGAAAAAAAAATCTGAGCAAACATTGTTTCAAAGTTTAAAACATCAAAACAAAGAAGAAAACTGGAAAAGCATCAAATCTGAAAAACATTCCAGTTTTAAAACTTCTACCTTCTCAAGCAAAACAGTTTCAAAACAAGCAAGAATTCAAGCCTGTCACTCTGTTCTTCTTCTCAGCCTAAGGTGAGCAAAACTAACCACTTAAACTTGAATTTGTGGATTGTCTTGATGTGATTGCTTGCTGTTATTGAGATAAATGCCTGTATGTATAGATATACATATTGAAAGTGATGTGTTTGCCTATAGATGTATACATATATGGTTCTGTTAAGTAACAGAACTTCAAAATTTAAGAGAAAATTTCGTATCTCTTCGTATAACAAAAATTTGATTATAATGTCTGAATGAAAGTTGTTTATAATGTTACAACTTGAATTTTAAAAATGGTTCCAAGAAGGAATATTTAGAAAAGATTTTGAAATTCAAATATCACAGTGATGAACAATATTTGTCAGAAAATCAAATGATTTATTTTCGAGTTTCGATTAGATAAGCTGTTTTGAATTGTTAAATGATGATTTTTAAAGATTTAAATGATGATTTTTAAGAGAGGGTTCAAGGTGCAGTTCGAAAATGAAGTCTAGAGGCATTTTTACCAATTTCAGTCGATTTAAACAAATTTAATTTCTGGAATTTGGAGAGAGGCAAGCTTGATGATGTAGTAATCTGGGAAAAATGCTCACAAATTGTTATGATGGGTGTGGTGATTGCGGTGGATCAATGTAGGGTTTAATTTGGTGTTTTGGGTCGCGTTCGAAATGTCGTGACTGGAAGTTGAAGGATGGATCGAGTTCGCCGTGGTTTGGAGGAACGATGGAGGTGACGTCGACAAAGCTCTGACGAAATTTCCATGGCCTCCGATGGCCAGAGGTAGGGGGACGAGGCGATTTTCTGGTGGGTGTTTTGATGAAGTCTGTGTTGTATATCTCGATTTTGATCGGCGACTCGGTCGAGTGATCTGGGAGGTCAGGGGGCTCGAGGAGGTGATCGTCGACTTGTTCGACATCTCGGCGTCGACTGAAGGTGCTCCGATGAAGTGTGCACGTGCACGTATGGGTGTGTGTATCTGGGAAATGGAGTTTGGGGAAGAGGAAGGTGTCTCGAAGTTTGACTCGGGGGAAAGCAGTTACGACTCGAAGTCGAACTCGAGTAAAATTGAAAGGCTACCGGGTCGAAAAACACTTAAACAAAATTTCAAAAAAAAAAAAAAATACTCACTCGGGTCGATTTCTGGAAAAACTCGAAGTAGAGGCAAAATTTTCTCGGGTATGACTCGAAGCAGGCAGGGATTGTATATTTCCAGATTTTAAAATTTGAACAAATTTAAGACAATTTAATTTCTAAACTTATTTTTCTTAAAAATAAAGATTGTTGTAAGTACAAATATGAATTTGTGTTGAAAGGTTTTGAAATAACAATATTTCTGAAGTTAATTAAGTTAATTAAAATGTTTTAAACTTATATTCGAAAGGGATTTATTTTAAAGAAAACTTAATTAAGTAATTGAGAAGTGGATTTAATGTTTAAATTTATTAACTTAAAAGTTAAGTTAAATATATATTGATTTATGATTTATAATTAGCTAAAGACAAATTATTAACTTAAAGCTGATAAATTTATAATTAAGGATAATTAATTAAATGGTAATTAATTAAAGGTTAAATTTTTAATTGAAGACAATCAATTAAATGGTGAAATTAATAATTAAAGATTGATGAACTATAATTAAAGGTTAATTAATTTATTTTTAACGGTTAATAAATAAACGATTAAAGAGTAATTTACCAAGATGATTTGTAAATTATTGAAGTTAATTAACCAGGATTAGAAATTTATTCATAAGAAATTAATCTGATTTGAATTAATCAGATATTAACTGACCTTACTTATGAATATTTGGATTCTATTGATTTGACTGTTTGATATCCCTGATTGTGATACTTTGTGATATATCCTGATTATGTTATGATCTGTAATTTACTTATATGTGATGTATATATATTGTTATGTGAATATGAAACCCTTTGCCGTGAAACGGCACTTGAATTACGATGCGACAGGGAGTCGGATTCCAGTTGGTTATCCGAAACCCACATCGAATTATAATTGTGAATCTTTGTGACTGATAAATTTATTTTATCTATGAATCTGTGAATGAAGATAAGCGTTATCGATTATACCGCTTATCGATATATCTGTGATGATTGATGTTGCACTATTGTGTGTTAAACCCTTGGACCACACTTTTACACACACAAATATGGATTTCACGTGGAAATCGGTTAAGTCACAGATAATTTAAATTTGATGTTTTTGAAATGGAAATTTTAATTTCAATTGATTTTGAAATTAGAAATTTCGGTTTAAAGTGAAAAGCGTTTGAAATGAGTTTTCAAGGATAAAAGTTATTTTGAATAACTTAATCGAGTTTTGAAAATTTAAATAATTGGATTTACATTTGAATTCAAAATTTGAAATTGAATTCTATGATTTGAAACTAGGAATTAAAGAAGTTATATCGTTATATAAGGGTTAAACTATTTTAAAAGTATTGATTTTGGAATGTGAATAAAATTCAAAAGTTTTAACTCGTGTAAATATAATTGGATTTTTCTAAAAATAAAAACTGTTTGTTTCAAATAATTAAAGCTTTCACGTAAGTAATGAACTTCCAATTTGTGTTGAGAAGTTTCAAGTTTGAAATTGAAATGAAATTGTTTTTGAAAGCTATGAATTGAATCTGTTTATTTTTAACAGATTTAAAATGATGATTTGTTTAAACCATTCGAAATGAAATTGTTTTGAAAGCTATAAGTTGAATCTTTAATTTAAGGATTTAACGAGTTAATCCAATTGAAATTTAAATGTTTTGAAACCTATGAATAGATCTTTATGAAACGAGGTGAACGGTGTGAAATAAATCTTTTTATTTAAAGATTTGAAATGATGATTGGTTTAAACTATTTTGGAAGAAAGGTTTGAATTATTAAGTTGTGACTTAATTGAAATCCCAATATCCATATGTTTTTGAAGATTGCGCTCGTTATTCGGGTTAGCCGGGAAAAGACATTCGTGTCATATAACCCATTCCGAATAATGATACGTCGTATATGGATAGCATTTGAAGACCGGTGTTGAAGACCGGATATTTACGAAAACGAAAGGACAACTCGTCGAATGTCTCTGCACCGACTGGTCCCCGGTATAGAGATTTTATCACCCTTTGTGATGGGAAGTCCGGACGGGATTGTGAATACCCGGAAATGCAAGGGCTTCGTAAGAAGTGCCTTCGGTTCTGTTCGAACCCGGAACAGACTTGTATGGATACATGTCTGACATTACACTTTGAGATATAAAGCCGATTTCTTTCAAATACATATCTGTTGGTGGCGGAGAATTTATTCTCTTAGCTTAACACCCTTCTCTGAGACGTACGAGCTCAGAGGTTATGTAGTTGAAATTTATCAGCGATATATCCCAATTTGGTAATGTGACATGCTGAGTGTTGCTGTGTGATGATCAGTGTTTGATCATTTGCGATATGATCATTTGTTTGATCTTATATCTTTGTGATCATAGGTTGATCATTTGTTTGACCCGAAGCATGGCTTTGTGAACAAAGCGTAGCTTTGTGGACGAGACTTCGTCGAGCCTCACACCCCGGAAATGGTCAAAACAGGAAAGATGCGGCAAGGTTCTAGGGAGTAGCGCCCCTTAGTGTATGTCATTCCTTCTGGATAAAGGTGGTATCATGGTATGGAGCCCAGATACTTAACCTCTGTGGTTACTGCATTATTTTTCTATGTGGTTTGTTGCGAATCGGGGATCCTCGGGAAGATCGGTGACGATCGGGGGATGGCATACGCGTGTCAGTAGTTACCTATTTTTGCAGAGGTAACCCGGCCTTGTGTTGGCAGAGATCCGGTTAGGTTCTCGGGTCGTCTATTCCAGGGACGTACCCATCGTGGATAGGAAGTTCCTTTGCCTGACCATTTGTTGGAAATCCAAACTCCAATACGAAACCCTGTACGGTATTAGTTGTAGAACCTGCCATTCACTTATGGTGGTCACCACTGTTTGGATGGTAGCTATAGTAGGCATAGTTCGGAATGTCTATGCTGGCTAAGATTTATATTCTACTTTCGAAATGTTTTCTACACTATGCACTAATAATAATATCAAAAATGATTTGATTTTTGCGTAGTAAGCATCTTTGACTATCATAATAAGAAATCTCCTCCAATTCTGCGTTTGCATTGTGTGTGTGGCGGGAGGTCTTATGGTAGTTTCATTTTCAAAAAGCATTGCGAATTTACTTTAAAATTCTTTTGTTGTTTGTTTTAAAGATAAACTGTTTTTGTTGCTCACACCAGTCCCATGACTGACTCGGAGTTTATTGTTCATTTCCTAAACTCTGGGTGCTCATAATTTTCTACACGAGCAGTCTAGGGTTGGGTTTTTCAGATAGTCAGATTCAGTAGATTTTCTGGAGCTAGTTCAGTCTTTGGATTGGACTGCACTTGCTTATTCTTGGTGTATCGTTATTGGGAGTTCGAGCTACTGCTGGAGTTCTCTCTTGAAGACTATCTTAGAGTTATTTGTTCCGCTGCTGATATTAGTTATCTATTTTTCTTTTCCGCTGCTATTTGTTGTATCGTATCTCTGATGTATATAGATATTCATTGTATCATCATTGCATCTGGATACTGTATCAGATGTTGTATATCTATATTCTTTTTTTTCCGCTGTGTTATTTACTTAATGTTGTTATAAGCTCCGGAGAACCAGATTTGGCATTTGAATCTACGGCATTTTGAGTACAAGTGGAGTACGGGTGCCGATTTTCGAAGGCCAACTTTTGGGTCTTCACATTTGGTATCAGAGCCAAGGTTGAACTTTAGCTCAGGAGTGTAACACGTTAAGTAGCTCATTAGAGATAGAGTGAAGTAAACTCTAGAATGAGTGTATCCTTAAGATATCCGCCTGAATGTCTCAGTAAATTCTCTTGCTATCCACTGATAGTGAGTATGAGTACAAGAAGAGGACGAGATAGGGGACAAGGGAATACGACTATAAATGGTCAATACCCTGAAACAGTGGAAACAACTTTCTTTATCAATCTTCTTTGATTCGTTTCCAAAATTCTTTTCATTTCTTCGTATCAGCTACAAGAAGAAGTTTCGGTGTGATGATGGCTCTACGGATCATTGTCGAAGATCTTTACTTTGTATCTTCATCAGTTCATATCAGCTTTTTGATTTAAACATTAATGAATTTGAAATTGGAAATTTGAATTGAGTTAAATTTGATTAATAGAATGTGAAGCTAAAATTTGAATTAAATCAATAAAACGATATCGTTTGAAATCCAATTTTGAAATTCTATTGTAATTTCTTTTGAACACCAAAGTCCGAAGAGGGACAAAATTGGTATGTATTCTGAGATATTCCGACTTGAATTTGGAATTCATATCGTAAGTTAAGGAATTATAGGAGATCGAATCTATCTCTGTGTTGTTTTCGTGCCTGCGAATTTCGAAGACGAAATTCTTTTAAGGGGGGAAATTTGTAACGACCCCGAAATTTAATTTTATTTAAATTGATAATTAAATTAATTTTTGAATTAAATTTGTGAAAATAATCAATGTGGTGATGCGAGTTTCCCCGAATTCAAGTATATTTTGTATAAATCATTTAAATTTAATAATATTGTAAATATTGTATATATGTGAATATATATGTATATTTTGGGTTTGAAATAAAATATTTAAAGTAAAATAAATGATTGAGTTATAAATAGAAATAAATAGAAGATGAACTATAAAAATAAAATAAAAGTAAAACTCAAATGAGAATTATCAACAAAATTAGATTAGAAGTTATTTATATTACATAAAAATAGAACTTCATTAGATTTTAAAGTAATACATTAACGAATTTAAAACAACAAAAATACTCAACTCAAATATAAATTAAATAGCTTGTTTTCAGATTATAAAGAAAATAAAGTAAAACATAACTAAATTTAAACAACATCTTCAAAGTATAAGTAAGTAGATTTAAAATAAAAAGGTCAACAAGTATGTATATCTTCATTTGTACAGCCGTGCTTGTTGTACAAAACAATTAAATACAAGTATTCAAATAGAAGCAAGATCCTAAGTACACTTACACAATAACATATCCTCTCAGCCAAAAGGCAAAGCAAAATTATACCAGCCGAAGTCAAGTATGGCTAAAAGCAAAAGAAGGGAGATGTGAAACATGAAGTACTCAAACATTAAATGCAGCCACCATTTATCACTTCAGCCTACAAACCAAAAGAAAAATATCCCTGTTATTTTTGTACAAACCAAAAAAAAAATACCCTGTACAATATTGTATACCCAATATACAATATAATGCATACATATCAGCCTTCCATTCATTCGTCCATCCAAGCTGAAGAAAAAAAAATCTGAGCAAACATTGTTTCAAAGTTTAAAACATCAAAACAAAGAAGAAAACTGGAAAAGCATCAAATCTGAAAAACATTCCAGTTTTAAAACTTCTACCTTCTCAAGCAAAACAGTTTCAAAACAAGCAAGAATTCAAGCCTGTCACTCTGTTCTTCTTCTCAGCCTAAGGTGAGCAAAACTAACCACTTAAACTTGAATTTGTGGATTGTCTTGATGTGATTGCTTGCTGTTATTGAGATAAATGCCTGTATGTATAGATATACATATTGAAAGTGATGTGTTTGCCTATAGATGTATACATATATGGTTCTGTTAAGTAACAGAACTTCAAAATTTAAGAGAAAATTTCGTATCTCTTCGTATAACAAAAATTTGATTATAATGTCTGAATGAAAGTTGTTTATAATGTTACAACTTGAATTTTAAAAATGGTTCCAAGAAGGAATATTTAGAAAAGATTTTGAAATTCAAATATCACAGTGATGAACAATATTTGTCAGAAAATCAAATGATTTATTTTCGAGTTTCGATTAGATAAGCTGTTTTGAATTGTTAAATGATGATTTTTAAAGATTTAAATGATGATTTTTAAGAGAGGGTTCAAGGTGCAGTTCGAAAATGAAGTCTAGAGGCATTTTTACCAATTTCAGTCGATTTAAACAAATTTAATTTCTGGAATTTGGAGAGAGGCAAGCTTGATGATGTAGTAATCTGGGAAAAATGCTCACAAATTGTTATGATGGGTGTGGTGATTGCGGTGGATCAATGTAGGGTTTAATTTGGTGTTTTGGGTCGCGTTCGAAATGTCGTGACTGGAAGTTGAAGGATGGATCGAGTTCGCCGTGGTTTGGAGGAACGATGGAGGTGACGTCGACAAAGCTCTGACGAAATTTCCATGGCCTCCGATGGCCAGAGGTAGGGGGACGAGGCGATTTTCTGGTGGGTGTTTTGATGAAGTCTGTGTTGTATATCTCGATTTTGATCGGCGACTCGGTCGAGTGATCTGGGAGGTCAGGGGGCTCGAGGAGGTGATCGTCGACTTGTTCGACATCTCGGCGTCGACTGAAGGTGCTCCGATGAAGTGTGCACGTGCACGTATGGGTGTGTGTATCTGGGAAATGGAGTTTGGGGAAGAGGAAGGTGTCTCGAAGTTTGACTCGGGGGAAAGCAGTTACGACTCGAAGTCGAACTCGAGTAAAATTGAAAGGCTACCGGGTCGAAAAACACTTAAACAAAATTTCAAAAAAAAAAAAAAATACTCACTCGGGTCGATTTCTGGAAAAACTCGAAGTAGAGGCAAAATTTTCTCGGGTATGACTCGAAGCAGGCAGGGATTGTATATTTCCAGATTTTAAAATTTGAACAAATTTAAGACAATTTAATTTCTAAACTTATTTTTCTTAAAAATAAAGATTGTTGTAAGTACAAATATGAATTTGTGTTGAAAGGTTTTGAAATAACAATATTTCTGAAGTTAATTAAGTTAATTAAAATGTTTTAAACTTATATTCGAAAGGGATTTATTTTAAAGAAAACTTAATTAAGTAATTGAGAAGTGGATTTAATGTTTAAATTTATTAACTTAAAAGTTAAGTTAAATATATATTGATTTATGATTTATAATTAGCTAAAGACAAATTATTAACTTAAAGCTGATAAATTTATAATTAAGGATAATTAATTAAATGGTAATTAATTAAAGGTTAAATTTTTAATTGAAGACAATCAATTAAATGGTGAAATTAATAATTAAAGATTGATGAACTATAATTAAAGGTTAATTAATTTATTTTTAACGGTTAATAAATAAACGATTAAAGAGTAATTTACCAAGATGATTTGTAAATTATTGAAGTTAATTAACCAGGATTAGAAATTTATTCATAAGAAATTAATCTGATTTGAATTAATCAGATATTAACTGACCTTACTTATGAATATTTGGATTCTATTGATTTGACTGTTTGATATCCCTGATTGTGATACTTTGTGATATATCCTGATTATGTTATGATCTGTAATTTACTTATATGTGATGTATATATATTGTTATGTGAATATGAAACCCTTTGCCGTGAAACGGCACTTGAATTACGATGCGACAGGGAGTCGGATTCCAGTTGGTTATCCGAAACCCACATCGAATTATAATTGTGAATCTTTGTGACTGATAAATTTATTTTATCTATGAATCTGTGAATGAAGATAAGCGTTATCGATTATACCGCTTATCGATATATCTATGATGATTGATGTTGCACTATTGTGTGTTAAACCCTTGGACCACACTTTTACACACACAAATATGGATTTCACGTGGAAATCGGTTAAGTCACAGATAATTTAAATTTGATGTTTTTGAAATGGAAATTTTAATTTCAATTGATTTTGAAATTAGAAATTTCGGTTTAAAGTGAAAAGCGTTTGAAATGAGTTTTCAAGGATAAAAGTTATTTTGAATAACTTAATCGAGTTTTGAAAATTTAAATAATTGGATTTACATTTGAATTCAAAATTTGAAATTGAATTCTATGATTTGAAACTAGGAATTAAAGAAGTTATATCGTTATATAAGGGTTAAACTATTTTAAAAGTATTGATTTTGGAATGTGAATAAAATTCAAAAGTTTTAACTCGTGTAAATATAATTGGATTTTTCTAAAAATAAAAACTGTTTGTTTCAAATAATTAAAGCTTTCACGTAAGTAATGAACTTCCAATTTGTGTTGAGAAGTTTCAAGTTTGAAATTGAAATGAAATTGTTTTTGAAAGCTATGAATTGAATCTGTTTATTTTTAACAGATTTAAAATGATGATTTGTTTAAACCATTCGAAATGAAATTGTTTTGAAAGCTATAAGTTGAATCTTTAATTTAAGGATTTAACGAGTTAATCCAATTGAAATTTAAATGTTTTGAAACCTATGAATAGATCTTTATGAAACGAGGTGAACGGTGTGAAATAAATCTTTTTATTTAAAGATTTGAAATGATGATTGGTTTAAACTATTTTGGAAGAAAGGTTTGAATTATTAAGTTGTGACTTAATTGAAATCCCAATATCCATATGTTTTTGAAGATTGCGCTCGTTATTCGGGTTAGCCGGGAAAAGACATTCGTGTCATATAACCCATTTCGAATAATGATACGTCGTATATGGATAGCATTTGAAGACCGGTGTTGAAGACCGGATATTTACGAAAACGAAAGGACAACTCGTCGAATGTCTCTGCACCGACTGGTCCCCGGTATAGAGATTTTATCACCCTTTGTGATGGGAAGTCCGGACGGGATTGTGAATACCCGGAAATGCAAGGGCTTCGTAAGAAGTGCCTTCGGTTCTGTTCGAACCCGGAACAGACTTGTATGGATACATGTCTGACATTACACTTTGAGATATAAAGCCGATTTCTTTCAAATACATATCTGTTGGTGGCGGAGAATTTATTCTCTTAGCTTAACACCCTTCTCTGAGACGTACGAGCTCAGAGGTTATGTAGTTGAAATTTATCAGCGATATATCCCAATTTGGTAATGTGACATGCTGAGTGTTGCTGTGTGATGATCAGTGTTTGATCATTTGCGATATGATCATTTGTTTGATCTTATATCTTTGTGATCATAGGTTGATCATTTGTTTGACCCGAAGCATGGCTTTGTGAACAAAGCGTAGCTTTGTGGACGAGACTTCGTCGAGCCTCACACCCCGGAAATGGTCAAAACAGGAAAGATGCGGCAAGGTTCTAGGGAGTAGCGCCCCTTAGTGTATGTCATTCCTTCTGGATAAAGGTGGTATCATGGTATGGAGCCCAGATACTTAACCTCTGTGGTTACTGCATTATTTTTCTATGTGGTTTGTTGCGAATCGGGGATCCTCGGGAAGATCGGTGACGATCGGGGGATGGCATACGCGTGTCAGTAGTTACCTATTTTTGCAGAGGTAACCCGGCCTTGTGTTGGCAGAGATTCGGTTAGGTTCTCGGGTCGTCTATTCCAGGGACGTACCCATCGTGGATAGGAAGTTCCTTTGCCTGACCATTTGTTGGAAATCCAAACTCCAATACGAAACCCTGTACGGTATTAGTTGTAGAACCTGCCATTCACTTATGGTGGTCACCACTGTTTGGATGGTAGCTATAGTAGGCATAGTTCGGAATGTCTATGCTGGCTAAGATTTATATTCTACTTTCGAAATGTTTTCTACACTATGCACTAATAATAATATCAAAAATGATTTGATTTTTGCGTAGTAAGCATCTTTGACTATCATAAGAAGAAATCTCCTCCAATTCTGCGTTTGCATTGTGTGTGTGGCGGGAGGTCTTATGGTAGTTTCATTTTCAAAAAGCATTGCGAATTTACTTTAAAATTCTTTTGTTGTTTGTTTTAAAGATAAACTGTTTTTGTTGCTCACACCAGTCCCATGACTGACTCGGAGTTTATTGTTCATTTCCTAAACTCTGGGTGCTCATAATTTTCTACACGAGCAGTCTAGGGTTGGGTTTTTCAGATAGTCAGATTCAGTAGATTTTCTGGAGCTAGTTCAGTCTTTGGATTGGACTGCACTTGCTTATTCTTGGTGTATCGTTATTGGGAGTTCGAGCTACTGCTGGAGTTCTCTCTTGAAGACTATCTTAGAGTTATTTGTTCCGCTGCTGATATTAGTTATCTATTTTTCTTTTCCGCTGCTATTTGTTGTATCATATCTCTGATGTATATAGATATTCATTGTATCATCATTGCATCTGGATACTGTATCAGATGTTGTATATCTATATTCTTTTTTTTCCGCTGTGTTATTTACTTAATGTTGTTATAAGCTCCGGAGAACCAGATTTGGCATTTGAATCTACGGCATTTTGAGTACAAGTGGAGTACGGGTGCCGATTTTCGAAGGCCAACTTTTGGGTCTTCACACTTTACGTTTTCGCTTTGACTGTTTGTTCTTAGCTTTGACTGTTTGTTCTTCAGCCTTTCTCTGCAAGCGGGTACGTACAGATGTTGTAGACATTTTTTTCTGCAAGTGACAGAAAACCCAATATAAACCAATAAGCACATGTAAACAATAAGCAGCGATAAATATTAACAAACAACACTTAAATATCATCAACATGTAGCTGAAAAGAGATGTGGCAGTTTGCAAACCAAACAAGCAGGCCTAAAAGCCTTGAGATGATGAACAGATTTGTAATTTTATGAGAAAATGTACATGTAATGCAAACAGAATTGGTAAGAACACTACTCATTATCAAGCAATATATGCAAACAGAATTGATAAGAACATATAATGCTTTGTCTATGGAAGTATACAAAGATCAAAACACAAAGAACAAAAATTGAATGGTACATGCATTAGCAATGGATTAGAAAATTAAATGGTGCAAACTAACAGCCATTCGCAACATTAAAAAAAACAAAGCATTAGTGCAGCAAATGAACAACAATCACTAAAGAAAATCAATACAAGTTCAATGAAATTTCCAAATAGCCCGGATTTAATATATAAGTTCAACCATCACTAAAGAAAATGAACAACTATGCTCAAGTAGAATATATAATCTACTCAATTATGCCCTCGCAATCCTCTCTAACATAGCAAACATCTTCATCATCCGCTTCAGTTATTTCATCTTCCACCACTTGAATATCTTCCTCGATGCAATCGTGCTCCTCTATATCATTAAAACTTCTTGATGGTGCTTTCATTACAACGTACCAATTAGAAACATCGTTCTTTCTTGAATAAAATACTTGTTTTGCTTGAGATGCAAGTATGTATAGGTCTCGTGAAAATGATGCTTGATGTAAATTAACAAGAGTGAACCCATCATCATCAACTATTACTCCATTTCCTTTATACGTCCAACGACACTTGAAAACTGGAATATAAAACAAATGATAATCTAATAAAATTATATCTGTCAATATTCCATAATAAGTGACCACATCAACCACTTGGGACATATCTTTATCACTTGCTCTACACATAGTAGTTGCATCAAAAGTCACCCCACAATTCTGAGTTTCTCTCCCTAAATCTTTTACATGAAAACGTTGCTCGTTGATGATATACCCTTTGAAAGACATGGCATCATCCTTCGGACCATAAGCAATCCATTTTAACATGTCATTATGATCCTTGGAGGTAATAGGTATCTACAACAAATTTCATTTAGCATGTAAATTTATATAGTAATATTGATAGTTGAATGAGAATATATTTGAAATCTAACTAACCTTCCTTTTAATCCAATCGACAAAACTTTTTGTATGTGTTTCCCGAAGTAAGGTCGCATTTTTTGTCATGCGTTGGTCTGAATTTTCTAATTCCTCCAAATGCAAACTAGTATTGAACAATTGATTATAAGTTATATATATCATTGCGAACACATCAAAATATTTAAAACAATATAACATAAACTTACTCTATAAACAGTTCCACCACGGCCATATTCATTAACATAGCTAAATGAGCACTTTCTTTCTCATTAACTGGCAATTTAATTGCCTTCGATACTGAAATTGGAAGTCCCTCTAATATTCTACTACTTTCATAATCTTCATTTCGAGCTCCTTTCTCCTCTATATGTCCCGATTTCTTCAAAAATTCATTGAAAAACAACATGCATTCTGTTGCAAGATACGATTCTGCAATACATCCCTCTGGTCGTGCATAGTTTCTGACATAATCTTTGAGTGTCTTCATATATCTTTCGAATGGGTACATCCATCGAAAATGAATAGGTCCACACATTTGTGCTTCTTTTCCAAGATGAATGGATAAATGTATCATTATATCAAAGAAAGATGGTGGAAAAAAAATTTCAAGCTCACATAAAACGTCAATAATTTCAACATTGATTTGTTCTACCTTCTCTCTATCAAGAACACGTTGACATAATTTGTTGAAAAAAGAACATAAGCGAATTATCGCTTTTCTTGCCTTCTTTGCCATGAACCCTCTCGATGCTACTGGCAATAAATGTTGCATTAATATATGGTAATCATGTGACTTCAATCCACTAATTTTGCAATCCGACAACGAAATCCTATTTTTTAAATTTGAACAGTAGCCATCCGGTCCTTTGGAATCATACAGTCTTTTGCAAAATATTTTTCTCTCGGATTTTGACAACATATATGGAGCCGGTGGAAGATATGTTTTATTCCCACGAGGTTGTGTATGAAGCTCACTTTGAATTCCCCAATCCTCTAAATCCTTTCTACAGTTGGTTCCATCTTTGGATTTATTTCCATGCAACATTGTGCCCAATAGGCTTTCACCAATGTTCTTCTCCGCATGCATCACATCTAAATTGTGACGTAATGGAAGTTCCTATGAAAACCAAAACAATAATGCATTATTGGGTTTTTCTTGTATTAAAACAATGAAAAATAAATAAATTAACCACTAACCTCCCAATAAGGCAAATCAAAGAAAATTGATCGTTTTTTCCACCTTGATAGCTCTACTTCTGTAGAACTGTTAGTATCATCATATTCATCTTCTTTATCATAGACATGCTTTCTCTTCTTACTTTTCTCCTCTATTCCTTTTCCAAAATCATTTGGATAATCCTTCAATAATGCATAGATGTTTCTCCCAGAAAGCATTCTAGGAGCACCATCTGTCTCTATGGTATTATCAAACAATGCCTTTTGTTTCCTCCGTGAATCTGAAGGAGGTAGAAATCTTCTATGACCCATGTAGGCGAACTTTCGACTATGTTTCAACCAACGAGAATGGGTATTGACATCACATAATGGGCAAGCTTTTTGCCCTTTCACACGACATCCAACAAGATTTCCATAAGTCGGAAAATCATTAATCGTCCATAACAAAATTGCATTCAGTTTAAATAAAGTTTTACTAAATGCATCATAAGCAGTAACTCCATTAGACCAAAAGTGATGCAAGTCTTCCACCAAAGGCGCCAAATATACATCAATATCATTCCCGGGTTGCTTCGGGCCTGCAATAAGTAAAGTTAACATAATATTTTCTTTCTTCATACACAACATAGGCGAGAGATTGTATGTCACAAGCATTACCAGCCAGCAACTATATTTCGAACTCAACATGGAAAATGGATTGAATCCATCTGTAGCAATACCAAGCCTATGATTGCGTGGATCAGATGAAAAAGATTTATACTTTTCATCCACCATTTTCCATGTCATAGAATCCACGGGATGACGCATTTTTCCATCGTTACTTTTATTATTAAAATGCCATCTTAATTCTTCAGCCATCTTTTGAGATCTATACATTCGTCTAAACCTCGGAATGATTGGGAAATATCTCAATACTTTAACCGGAACACCTTGTATAACCTCTTCAGTATCTTGATTTTTCTTCTATCTCGAGGAACAACATTTTGGACAACTTTCTAAATTTTTGTATTCTTTTCTGAAAAGGCAACAATCATTCTCACAAGCATGTATCTTTTCAAAACCCATGTCGAATGCTTTAAGAAATTTCTTGACTTCATATAAGGTTTTGGGAAGCACGTTATCCTTCGGCAGAAATAGATGTTGCACAGCTAAAAGCTTATCAAAACCACTATCGGACAAGCCAGTCTCGCATTTAAGATTATACAAGACGATGATGGCAGATAATTTTGTGTGATCTGTGCAACCAGGATATAATAGAGTTTCTGCATCTTCCGAGTTCTTGACTAACTCATCCTCTTTTCCTCGAGAATCAACATCGTCTTTATCATCATCAAAAAAATCTTGATTCAAAAAATCTTCATCTTCATAGTGAATCATCTTGAATTGTTCATATACGTCAAACGTATTTGTTTTATTCTCTACATTTATCTCTTCACCATGGTTAAACCATACACCGTCAATGTATTTAGGATCCATTCCTTTTATAATTAAATGTTCAACGATGATTTGGTCATCATGACGACTAAGATTCCGACAATCCTTGCAAGGGCATAAAATTTTTTCTACACTTCTTACATTCCTCTTTGCAGCATGCACGAAATTCATTGCTCCTTGTCGGTATTCTATACTAGTTCTATGAAAAAAGTAAAAAAAAAGTGAGCTTTAGTATTAGATTATATGTTCTAATTCTCAAAATACATATTAAGTTAATCATGGTTTTATCACCTGTTTAAAAAAACCCAGCCTTTTTCCATTATCGACATTTGAAGGCAAATAAGTTTCCAATCTTTGACGTATAAATTGGTTATCTGTTGTAATCAAAAAAATAACTAGACGTTGAAGTACAAATACTTGTAGCACTACTACATATAACCATGGTGGTTTAGTAGACAAAGGCAAAGAATACTTTTCCAGAAATATAAATTTTACACTTATATTTTGCATTTAACCTCAGATTTACATGTATTTATAATTAATCCATGCATGAATTCAAAGCCTAAGTCTAGCAAATTATAGAATTACTGCATATAAATTCAAAGCCTCAGAATGTACAAACCAACAGTTTCCTCTTACCAAACCAACAGTCAACTTCACCGCCTCCTCTTCACTACCTCACATCCACACAACTAATTTAATCAAAATTCAACAATTATACTTATTTAGAAATGTATGTTCACCAATAATTTATTATAATATGAAATAATAGTTAGAAGTTAATAAGTCATAAGAATCACATACTCATTTATGATTTATTTTTATTGTATTAAACAGTTCATCTTAAATGGACCTTTAAAAAGGATTTTTTGAGAGAAAATATCCCTATTCCTTGTCCATGGTTACACCACAGTAAGATTCTTAGGCCTGAGAGAGAGCAGGATTAGGAACCCACAACAATTGAGAGTCCTGAATGCTTGGTACAATTGTTTTGTAACTATAGAAAGAGACCTTAATAAGAAATGCGAAAACTCAAATTAATATTACAACACCAGCCATTGAATCAGTTGACAAACAAAGACCAACATTAAAATGCATGATCTAATATACCCATTTCTTTTAAGAAAACAAATACCAAACATATCAATGCACCATATAAAATCAGTTGAACAAAGATAGTAGTTCACAAAAAATATAATCCTAACAAAAACTATGAAAACTGGAATTAAGATTTCCTTATTTGGCAGAATTATTAATAAGTGATTTATTGATATCATGATACTTTGCCTCTAGCAACGATTCAATTAATCAGAGTACAGAGCTCTTTATTTCCATGGATTCCAAGCTACAAATGATATAGAGTGATCGTTTCCACCTTTAAATCAACCATTTCAGTAATAGTTTAGGAAAAAATACGAAAATAAGATGCATTCAAATTCATATAAAATCCAAATAGAATCACAAAGTCGATTTAAAAGATTCATACCTAAATATACCTAATCGATTTAAAAGATTCATACCTAAATATACCTAGATCTGATGGCTGGCGCGACTTTATGTTGAGTAAGGGGGAAACGACGGAGTTGACGATGATACTTGAGTGCGATGAAAATTTAACACGATTAAAAGGGGAATTTTTTTTTCTGAAGAAGAAAGCAAATTAGGGACGAGAATTTTGTTAAGTACGAGAGTAAAATGATAGGTTACGTTTATTTAGTTCGCGCGGACTCTTTTTTTAGAAGCGGGAAACGTGAATTATTTTTTGCCACGTTTATATTATTTGGTAATCTATTTTTTGTTGCATTTACAATAAAACGCCACCGATTTTTGCAACTATAAATGGTTTTTCTTGTAGTGGTAGATATACCAATTACGCATCCGGGCTGGTGGAAACGCATAGCAGCCACTACCGCCCACCTCGCAACACACTCCCAATCAAAATAGAAGGGTGGCCACCAAATCAATCACAAAGTAATAGAATGGTATCGAAGAAATGCGTCCGATCAGAGGTGCTACCTTATTGGCCCGTCGATCGCTCCTGTTTTAGCCACCTTATGCCAACTCACGGGAGTTGGGTCCACGTATATACCACAATAGGAATCGTCGCCACCATCCTACTTCATTCTGGAATCTCCACCGCGTACACAGTTGTTAAAGTGGTTTTCGGTATCGACATAGAGTATGCCCATATCCGATCCCTGTCTCTTTAACAACCAAACGTTATTATAACACCGCAGTCATTTCAAAATAGTTTATACTTCAAAACCAAAATATCATTTCCATTTCAAAACCCAAATCAATACGATATCATTTCCATTTCAAATATATCCATTTCTAAAAATCATATCACTTTCCAAAGTTATAACGCTTAGTCTTTTTTTAAAAATCAAAACACTTTGGAAATCATAGCTTTGAAATCATAGCATTTTGGAAATCATAACACTTTTCCCTTAAACAGTTTAGATATTAAAATTAGTATATATAATAAAATAGTTTATAAATAAAATAGTTTATAAATAAAAATAGTTTATATAAATAGTTATAAGTTAAAATAGTTTATAATAAAATAATTTGTATTAAAAATGATTTATATTAAAATAGTTTATATTAAAATAATTTATAAAGTAAATATCAATAGTTTTCAATATAATTTAAAAATTACTTTATATAAAATAGCTTCCTTAATTTCACAAATCGATTCAAATCAACTCGAATTCCAAAAATCCAAATTTAATCAAATCTCTAATCATCAATTTCAATTCGATTCAGTTTCTCAATAACCATTTCAATTTATCAATTTCAAATACATATTTGAACCATAAGATAAGCCATTTCAATTTCAATATATCTTAAAACTTTAAATATTCAACATTTCAAAACTAAATTCGATAATTTCATATATATATCAAATTCATTTCACTATTATTTAGTTGCAATATTCACTAAATAAATTCAATACCATTTAAATAAAAGCCCAAATTTCAAATCTCTAAATATTTCCTTCAATTTATTTAACTTGAAATATTCAATTTAAATCATCTTAAACCAAAATCAAGTTATAAAATCCTAGCTTTAAAATTTCAAATTTAATAAATTTCAAATCAAACTTATTTAAGTAAAATTCTTAAATAAAATACAATTTCAAATCAATTCAAATCATTATAAACTCTATATCTGAAAATATAGATATTAAATAAATACATATATATCAACTTTATTAAATCAACTTTAATAAATCTTTAAAATCAATATTTTTTAAACCATATATTTTCCTTTTCAAAACTATAGAAATCATTTTCAAAATATTTATATATAGACCAACGGTGTTTGTATATATAATTTCCTATCCTATAGTCAAGTGATACGGATATTTATCATTTCAATCCGCAATTTAAATATATATACGGGTATATATCTTTTCAACCCGTAATCCCAAATTCAATACAATGAAAATTGCTTGGGTTTATCATTTCAACCCATAACGATTTTCTCCTATTCTACAGATCGTTCGGGTATGTATCATTTCAACCCATAGTGAATTTTATACTAACAGGGAACTTGCAGAGTGATAACAGATATGATAATAAGTAAACATGCATATATCAATAATAAAAACAACAGATAATAGTGTCAGATGTCACAGGTGAAAAAATACAGATAACATCATATATACATAACAATGTAAATAACTAACAGCAGCATATTTCAATTGTCGTTTCAATTGAAATCAAATTTAATAAATATAAGAACATTAATCGTGAGTGATTTCTCACCTTTCGAGGCTAGATAGATTCGAAAAAGAAATGAGCTATGAATCCAAGCATGAATCCAAAATAAAGCCGATTGGCATGAATTGGATGAACAAGGCTGAAACTCGAGAATTGATGAACTGAATCAGAATCAGTTTGATATATACAGAAATATTTGTTATTTTATTAAAATCAATGTTAAATTTAAAACAAATAATAAAATAACATATATATTAAAAATCATCATTTTAAATTAGAGCACCTATACAACATCAAATATATATATATATATATCTTATATATAATGCAAATACTTGAGCAGGTGAAGCCTTTTTCAATCTTCTAGAAATAACCTTACTCATGAGCTGCTTGAAACCTATCAGCACACGGGTACTTTTGTCACTTTATTATCCTTTGCTCACGTTCAGTCCCACGTCACCCACCACTACTCCACTTTCATTTTGTGTTCTTTCTTTATTTTTATCTGAGAATCTGAGATCAACACGTCAACCGAACCTCATTTCGAAAAAAAACTGCAACAGTTATTAGAAAAATTACAAAAAATATTTCGTGTTGGAAAAGGTAACAGAAGCTCTTCTTCTAAAGTCGCTTATGAGATCTCAAACTCCATACTCTTGGTAAACTTCATTCATAATCATTTTCCAATTTGTACTTTTTTTAATTTGATTTGTGTTTTGATGCTTTTTGTAGGCTATCGATTAGGTAATTACAATAGATACGATGATTCTCAACCCTCACCTTCATAGGAGGAACACTATTCCACATTTTATAAAGTTTATTGTTGTGATTAGTGGTTTTCAGACCTTAATTTTGTTGAATATTGATAGAAGGTTTTTTTCTACAGCCTCCTTTAATTTACCATATGTTGGCGTGGCGGCTAATGATGTGAGGAATGAGGGATTTGTGTTCTTCGAGTCATGCATTGGTGTGCGCGGGCCAGACAACGACATGAGTTTCAAGAGCAGCGTCTGGAAATATTTGACACCGTGACTCCGACGACAGTGATGGGAATTGTGGTAGGAGATAAAGAAGGAAGTCGTGACATACTGTTGCAGGCAATGGAGGTGTGAGGTTTTGGGCAACATCGAAGTCTGTTGTGGTGGCTCTAGATGATGGGTGATAACGAAAATAGCCGGCCAGTGATGGGTTATGCCGAGCCATGTGGCTGATGGAGACAGTGTGGTGGCTGAAATGGACTTTGAGGCTGGCAAGTACATGTTCACCACTCATTGTATCACTTATAAATCTGAAATACACTATAGTTTTTCAATTTCTTTGTCAGTGAAATAAAAGATTTAAGGTTTGGGTTTTAGCTTTAGTAAATCCTTTCACATATGTTTTGATTTTGTAGCTATATTTCACTTAAAATTAACGTTATTTCAATTTAATCCGAAACTGAGATTGGAAAAAATTGTTATTCTATTCCCACTTTGTTGAAAAACTCCATATTTTGGATGGTTTATAAATTTGATTACCAATACATATCAATATGTAGTATGTTGTAATTGAAATTAAAGAAAGTATTGAGTTTCCCCAGTTGTTTTGAACTGTAAATTATTAATAAATTTATAAAAGGTTATTAGATTAGTAATTTATGGAAAAATATACTAATTATCAATTATTTATTTTTAAGTGTTTGTTTGCGTATCAATTTATATATGTGTGTGTATGTTGTGTGTGCGTTTTCATGTGTAAGTGCATTTATATATATTCAATTGTTTCAGTTTGCTACTGCTTACTACAAGAGTACTTACTTTTGCAAGCTCATGAGTCATCATCCATATTTATTTAATTGTATTTCTTGCATGTGCAAACCATTATGTGCAGTAATATGTATCTTTCCTTTTGTGTTTCATTATACTATATCTACTAAAGTTACAATATAGAGATTATTAAATTGATGTGAATAATTTAGTTTATGCATAACCTTACTTTATAGCTGAAGGTTTATATTTTCATATGTAACCACTTCGATATATATGTTGCTTTTTGCATTGAAAGTGGTGTTTGTATTCTCCAGGTTGTTGCTCAAAATGGTAATTTTTTTGGTGAATAGATCTTTGCCTTGGTCCATTATGAATGTCCATATGTTCAAAAGCTCTCTCCAGTAAGTCAATAAAATGTAAGTATATTTTTACTCCGTTTTACGTCATATAATTGAAACAACTATATTGGCATGCATGTATATTTAGTTATATAATCTATTGGTTGGAATCGTATAAATATTAATGTTTGAGTAATATCAGTATGCCATTTTGTAGTTGTCATTACTATATGTCTATACATTAGTTCTAAGATATTGATATGCGTCCATTTTTTGCTCTTAAATTTACTTTTAGACACATTATTATGCATGACATACCCTGTATTACGTGTCATCAGTTCCATAACCAACCCTCTGCTGGTAGTATGTTTTTCCTTGAGTGAATCCTAAATATGTTATTATTATAGCCAAGCGTTAACCAAATATTTTAGCATGAATGAACGTATTATGCTTATATTACACTATACGATTATCATCCAATTTTAGTTGCAAGAGATTATGATGAATGCATGCTTAGCTTTTATGACCTTTGATCTCCTTTTTGATAATTTCAGTAATGTATCATGGAGAGCTGAGAATATTGGAGATTTACCTATTGACCTATTTATTTGGAAGTTTGTTAGAACGGTGGATTCCCGTAGCATATGACACCAGATATATTGACTACTAAATGTTTCATTTGCATATTGATTATAATTTGGTATTCATTGTAGATTTGCAAAAACTGTGAATAAAAGTTAGAAGAAACCACTTTGCAATTTGGCTATCTCAGTTACTTCCATATGATCATATGGGATGGCTCTAATAGTACGTAGCTGAACTTTATGTTACATATTGTAGCTAAAGTGTCTTTATGTGTTTTAGGTACATGTTCGGAGCACAATAATGATACATGTTAATTGGATGGTAATGTTGTCTTAGCTAATATAAATGATAGGCCTTTTTTAAGATGTTGAGCCCCAAAGGTTTTGCATTTGTGTATAGGATGAAAGATCAAAATAGTTTGCAGCGGAATTATCCAATGAATTAAGAAACAAATGGTGGTTGAAAACAGAGAAGATACTATATGAAGGAAAATAGTATGGAGGTTCGGTTGGCCATTTATCTATGGCGTTTGGTTAATATTGACCTGAAAGTTTCATCTAATCCCATGTCCAAGTAGAACATGAGTCAATTGCACATAGAGAAATGATACGTGAGTTCTCAGTGCCTACGATTCTCAAGGAACCAACTGACTTTACTACATTAGCGATTAACCATGTTTTAACTTCCACCAAAGAACATAGCAAACTGTAATGCCTGTAGACCAAGGAAGAATCTGAAAGAAGCGGTCCTGCAGTGGCAAAAGTTACAACTGTTGTTTTAAATAATGTAGAAAGTATGCATATTGATTGGCAGATATAAAATTGTAATTATTGATGCTGTATATATTTCATTTATACAGGTTGCTATTTGCAAAAATATGTAGAAATATATAATCAGAAGTATAGACTAAGACTAATACAATCAAATTGATAAAGTATATACTATGATTTACTTATATATATTTTTTGAGACTTAATTTTTTTTTCAATTTTTGGAACTAATTATGTTCAACAGATAAGGGTGCATTATACAGTTTGCCTTTTGCATTTTTCTATGCCAATTGAGCTTCGCTGTGATTTATGGTAAATCTAATTTATCTTCCCAAATATATTTCCGGCCATGTTTACCTACATGTTGCTTTATAATGATACTAATCTAAAGGAAGATTCAAACACTAGCATCAAGTAATTTTATACTTATTGCATGTTATAATCTCCTTGCGATCAGCATCTGAAGGAATAATTAAAACTTTAGTTCATTATATGCATACTGCACGATAAAGCTAAACCGTAAGTTTTTCTATAAGCGCACGTCTGTGGCCTGCATTATCATCTCAATCCATGTTGTGGGACCCTTTAAATTTTGATATGAAATAAACTTTATATGCTGCAATCTTCGTACACTAACCTTCAGTCCAAATCATGTGACCGCACAGTTTGTTACATTTTTACGTAACTGTAAAAAAAATGGTGCAGCTCACTGGCATTTCTACATTAATTCCCTTAGCACCTGATCCGCTATCACTGCCCATGTTTCCTATAATTCCTATAACTGCTCCTTCAACTTTTCCTGCAGACTAGGCTGATACTTACTTTTCCACTCAAAAATTTTAATACGTCCACCACTATATATTATAACCACATCTCTGTTAACAGTCTCCACACACACCACTCTCTATCCTCAACAGCTCATCTCCATAAATTCTTCCGCCTTCGTGAATTCCACTCCAACATTTACACCTTCATATTACTTCTTATGCGAAATGACAAAGGTATTACTATATTTTATTCACACATTTACTCTATGCTATCCTATGTGGGATTTTATGGCTAAAGCCTCTTTCAGACATATTCTATTCAAAAGTTTTTGCACATGCTTTTTCAAACATATACTATATTCATTTATGCATAAAAGCTTTTAGCTATAATAGCTGTCCACGAGTTGAGCACGTGAAATATTTGAGTACAGTGGATTTTTACAAATTTTACTGTCCTGTCTTAAATATGCAAGTTATTCTATACACGTGCATACGTAGTTCAAAGTCCTAAATCTATTTAGTTGTTAACTATCAAGTATCTCAATTCGTATATATCCAGTCCGTATGCTTTTCCACAAGTTACCATTTTTTTACCTGCAGAACAAATATATACAACAAGGTAAAGAGCCTGCATTATCCCCTTCTGTAGACAAATTCAAACGTAAAAGTATGCGTTTAACAAAGCACCTTCAATCCGCTACCGATGAAAAAGTTAATGCTTCATCTAACGTCTCACAGGTTAATCTTTCCCAGATTGAATCGAACAATGTTAACAAACCAATCCACTCTGTTCAGCTTCCTCCAGTTAGGACAAATTTTTTTGAAACCAATGAAAACTTATCAAAATCTTCCACCTGTGAAGTACATACGACACAATCTGATGAACTCCAGTATTTTTCACACTATTCTCAAGATGATAAATGGGAAGATTTTTTTACTCCTAAAGTGGTATGCCAACATTTAATTATTTGATACACAGACAAATATAAACATACACACACACACACACACATATATATATATATATGTTTATACTACATACTAATCATAAATTTTAATATCTCCTATAGATTGAACAATGTGATGCAGCTGTTGAGCATTTTATCAAGAACCGTACTTAATACAGCTTCAATTCTATGTTAGCCAATAAATTGTCCATTTTCGCACTTTCGTACTTTTTCCTTTGGTCGCTGTTAACATAAAGTTATTTGTTTCTGATGTATTTGTTACTGTTCCGTTAAATTTTTCGTGTGCTCTATGCTTTCGTCATTGCCTAAATAAATTTGATGTTCTTTTCACGTAGACATAAGTGTTGTTAAAAATTTATATGTACGTTATATTATCCGAGGCTGATACATGTACTATTCGTTCGACACTGATACTGCCTTGAATACATACATCAACTATCACTAAACATACATGAACTATCAGTAAACATTGATGTACAAATATTATATTCGAACGAAGCAAAAAATAATACGGAAGAATATGTTCAAATCTAAGTATACACAGTTAGCTTATATGTGAATAACTTATAAGTGAATGTTCATGTCATCTTCCTTTTACTTCAACAACTTAATCGCGTAAAACATTCAGAGAGAAAATCATTTAGTGTTGTGAAAATTGATTAAACCTTGCTTAATAAATCATTAAACCACTAATTGAATGTTTCTGGAAAAAAAACTCTGCTTTTATAAAGTTTTCTACATATTTTAGATTCTGTAGGGACTACATTGTAGAATTGTTCCATGTACCCATATTTTAATCAAAGCATGGTTAACTATACCGCATAATTAACCAAACCATCAAACTATGCATAGAACTCAACCATCGATTACTACTTATTAACTGACCTTTATATTGGCATGCAAACTGATGTGTATTTTGTAAAACAGATTTTCCTTAAATGTATTATAAAAATCTATAACTTACAGAAGTGACTAAAAATCTCAAATGGTTTGACAAGTTAGCATATGTAAATAAATGTGAACGAATGGATGTCAAGATGATAAATAAAAATTTCTCCATTATTTAATAAACACTCCAAGTTTACATACGACCATAGTTTGCTGCATACCAATTTTCCTGTGACTACCCTGTTATTATGGCCACTTTAACGCAACGTATATAATAAAATTTCATCCCGTTACCAAATATCAGCAGCGCACATCCCGAATCTCTACCATTTCAACAACGTTCACCTACTCATTTTCAGCAGTTATACCAACTTACGTAACCGTTGGTTTACATATATATACATACTTGCCAATAGACTTTCCTTCACTTACAACTGTACTACCTTTTCTGCTACTGCCATATATCTTTGCAAATCAGTCACAATTTTTTTTAATCTTTACTGCTATTTATTACCTCTTCAGTTTATCTTCAACATCTAATGGAACAGCAACAAAGAGAAAGACGTAGACTTAGTCAACGTGCTAGATGTGCACAAGCAAGAGAAATAGGTATTGCAAACAGAAGAACTCGGTTGAGTGAAGGCTTCCACAGTCGAGGTTTATCAGGTAATTTTTTTTTTCTCTCTCCGTCCTCATGACATTCACACAACTCTACACCTCATTTACTGTACTCGGTTTACTGTGTAGCACATCTCTACTAATAATACAAATACTTTAATGTGGTGAAGCTTTTTTGAACTTCCCAAAAAGTCCATTCAAATTGGTGTGAAACAATTAAATAAAAAAGAGGGTAGAGGACATAAGTGTCCTTTCTCCTATCCACGTTCTCATGCCCCCTAAATTTCAGCCATTAGTCAATAATTCTTCCCCACTTTCCTTTCTTTCTTGCTGCTCTCAGCATTTTCTCCTGCCAACATCTTTTTCCCCAATTTGTCAACCGCCCTTTCCAAATCCTCCTCCGATTCAACCGCCTCTCACAAAATTCCCCTTCTTCCCTTTCTTCCACTAACACGGGCCATTCTTTTCAGATCCAAAGACTTCACCGTACTCCTAAATCTAACTTCACCATACTCCTACATCCAATATCCCACTTCACGATTTATCTCAGATTCACATTTTCCTGCGTCTTTCCAATACTAAACAACTCTAACTCTCCTTCCTCGTTCCCTAAAAAAAATAAACCGATCTCCTTGCGTATCTACGGCAATCAATCTAAATCGATCTCCTCAAATGTCTAGCAGCAGCAACAACGATAAACAATCAATCATCATCGATCTGATCAGTCACAGGTAATTATTCGTAGGTTTTCTTTAATTAGATCGAATTAGAAGTACTATCTCAATCCCTTGACAATTCATGTGCTAAATCGACGATTCATGTGTTAAATCGCTTTCATCATCTGTGCATCAGGAACGAAGATTAACAATTGACCACAGTATTAACTTTAAAGTAAAATAATTTATTTAACCCAAGGGATGAAAGCTTTGTATATTTTGTGCTATCAATAGAAATATTGATAATTTCTTTTTAGGAAAAGCAAATGATTGTTGCATTATATTGTATTGTCAAATGTGATGTAATTTTAAGTATAACCTAATTTTATTTTGAATCTGGATGGAAGATTTAACATGATAAACAAAACCTCATTTTTTCTAATTACTTTATGTGGATTTTGTACTTTTCATTTTTGTAAAAGGATTTACATTATAGCTGTCTTTAACTTGATTCTTTGATCCTTACACCTATAGTTACTATAATATAGTTACTATACATCTTACCTCCTATTATCTTTTGAATTTTATCCCTATTTGCAGTAATTTGGATAATGTTTTTGTTCCCGGTGATGAATGTTAGTGATCTTTTGTTGGAGATGCAATATATAAATTAGCTTTAGTATAGTTTTCTTAATTTTTTTCCTACACAAATATAGTTTTTTCAATATCCATTACTTATCATGAAGATGAGTTATGAACAAAGTAATAATGTATGACTTGGAAGTTCAGTATCATTTAGAAGTCCATACGAATGTGTGATTCATTCAAATATGTCAATTAACTATGATATTAATTAACATCATACTAACAGAGTCATCAAATGGGAATTATACAGTTACTAATTTGATTCTGCATATCCGCGATTCTGCATATCCACTTTATTTGATTCAGTATATCCTTGATAGTCTACAATTTGATTTTATAATTATAGTACATTTATAATATTTACTGTTATGTTAGTGAAATCATTAATTTCCCATGCCTATGGTCAATTTTTAGCTTTTGTTTGAGTGTTCATATTTCAATCAATTGTTTATTATGGTTATTTATCTATTTAAAATTAAAAATCCTGAGTGAAACATCATACGCCTCTAAGTAAGTTCATTGTTTTATGAAATTCCAAACAAAGAGGAGCATATCATACATTTGATGACACTATGAGTTATAGACATACAAAAAATTCTAAATCTAAGACTAAACATATTGACTATAGTATTGCCTTTTTGTTGGAACTCTCTTATTCTCCTTTCACTATTTCATTTGTTTATGATTGTAATTGCACTTACCTTGGTATGTGTACACAAGAAATGACTGAATGGCTAACTTACAATTCATTGATATATAATATAATAGATCTGATCTTCAAACTAATTTATACTTTGCTGTTTTCTCATGACATAATGCTTAAATATATTCAAAGTACATCATTCTGAGGAATGATTTTTTATGGGTACCAATATGTTTGAAAAGATTTTATTTCAACAGTGTTCAACTAAAGCATTTTAGATACAAACTGCTTTTTTGTTTGTCTTATATTTATTGTTATCTATGATAACTATTGCACTATTGTATGTGTGCATGTACATTGGTCTGCAGTTATTGTTTTACCTAAATTACTTTTATCGTGACTAAAAATATGATAATTCTTATATAGCATGTAAAAGCAGTGTCATACATGCAAGAAATTAGAGCTTATGCGCTCCTCATAATTGGTTGAAAACACATTATTACTTTTAATCTTGATTTCTGTAGCATATATGATACTATCAAGAAAGGATTCAGTGAAAAGTTTGTATAATTACTTGCTCTATTTGAAATATGAATTTGATATTCATGGTTTAGACAAACATATGAATATTTTTAATTTTCCCTCTATTTAAACATTACTTTTGCATATGCTTAAAAAATCCATTTTTTTCTAAACAACCGTTATCTATGCTCATTTACTTCCTAAATTCATTTGTTGTAATGTCAAATTCTTTGAACTTCAAGCGTTCATATACATACACACATGTTTATAATTATTGATTAAGCAAAAACTGCTTAGAATTTTGAGAAGTATATGATATCCATCATAGATCTGATATCCATCATAGATCTGATATCCATCAGACATGAATCGGCAAATAACTATTCATTGATTTTCATTAATTACTTCAGATTTGGAGTAATTATTGGGTTCCTTAAAGATTCACAAGAAGAGTAGGCCATTTGTTGTTTTGTTTTAATACTTTCTCTTTACTGTAGAAGTTGAAAATAGATACTGTGACCTATGACAGAGATTCAGAAACAGAACTAAAACTGATTTTGTTCAATTTGATTACATCAAAAACACAGTTGTTAAGGTTATTAATGGAGTTTAAGAAATTTAAGAAGTATAATATCAGCAGTACTTTCTGATTTTCTATCTCTAAACACTCCACTTTCATCGATATCAGCTTTTCATACCCTGAAAAGCTCAACATAACGCAAAAAAGTAGAAAGGATAAGCCCAGTATGAGATAGTAGGAAAAAATCAACTCCATTGCATTAAATAAAAAAGAAGAGCGGATTTAATGGTGTTCCTGCGTACGCCACGAAGGTTGAGGGATTTCTAGAGAATCATGATTTGGAGGACTGCTGCATCTAAAATCTGAATCTATCACAGATAGATGAAGGTTTGATATTACTATTTATAAAGGACTTCACCACCTAATTCTTTTCATTTTTCATTCAACAGGCTCAGCTAACCTTAAATCATTGACATTGTATATCTTTATTTGCTGCTAACAAGGGCACGATGTTTGCAAACATTCATTTTTAGTAATTTTTGATTTGATGACATTATATTTTTTTTTCAGCTTATCAAAATATTTCTTGGGTGATGTTTTAGAAGGTGGCTGGGACATCCAAAAAGCATATTGTTAGATGAAGGTATCAACCTTCTCTCTCGGGTATGTTTTACTCCACATACTATTTCAAGAAATGTAGTCTTTTAGTTTATCCATTTGCATTTTTTCATACGTTGAAATAAACTACATGTGTTGATCAAACACCATAATTGAATACATAGTGAAACAGAGAATAAACAGTTAGTTGTGTGCATAAATGATATGCAACTGAATGCCTGATCTACAATTATTTGTGCACCCATTTCTAACACATTTAGTGCATTTATTGCTATTTCATTTGGTAAGAAATACAAAATTTGATGAAAATAGTACATAATTCATCATATAAAAATAGAAAAAAAATACCTAAATTTTACTAAAAGCTTTCTTAGAAGATTACTTAAAATGATAAAATTACAGTAGACAAGTAATAATGTAGCAGTACATATTCATGATGCATTGGTAAGCATTAGAATATACCACCGAGAAGGATTTGAAGCCTTATCTAATACTGGCAGTGGTTCCACAATACGAATTGATATATGATGTTCTTGAATATTATTCATTCCCGAAGTAAAAAAATATGAAATAAGTAATTAGCACTTTGTATATTGATGATTCTATAGTTTTACTTATTTGCTTTATTTATAAATGAAAATAAAGGAATTGAAGAGTTACTTCTATTCACAATGAAGTAAACAATCCTTGGAAGTGAAAAGGTGGTTAATTATGTTGATTTGAATTTAAAAGAATCTCAAATGAAACTTTTCCTGAAGTCAAACCAATTTTTTTTCATCTTTGTCTACTTTTTTCTTTTATACTTCAAAATACATGAATTTTTCAATGCTCGACACCATGTACAACATATTCATTCAATTATCAATATTTTCACAAGTTTTAATCTATTTGGTTTTTTGTATGAGGAATATAAGGCCAGTTAAAGAGCAATGAATCAAACTTACATTTTGGTTTCAGGCAATTTCAAGAAAAGTGAGTGAATAAAAAAGAAGATTTCAACAAAGTTGTAAAACAATGGAAAGAGCTAGAGAAAGAAAGAAGGCTAGGAATATTGGTAGATAACGAAATAGAGAAAAAAAGAATTTGCAATATGTGTGCTATTGAAGAGGCAGTGAGAGTTACAAGGATTGATGCTATGGCCCTTTTTCCTCTAATGTAAATGTACTGTAGTTTTTCAATAGATAAAAAATGGTATTTCCAATATCATACCTTTCATGAGTTCATGCTTTGTAATTTGCAGAAGATATGGCTTGCAATGATGTATTGTAACAACCCGAGATTTCGTACCAATTAATTATCGTCTCTAGACGATTAAATCTGGTTGTTAATTGCTGATGGAAGTTTTTAATCGATTTAAAATCTTTTTAGATTTGTAAAATTCTTTAATAAAAGATTGGTTAAATATTGATGGGCTTTTGAAATGGAGCCCATCCCTTGTTTATTTTGATGGCGTAATATAATTAAACCCATTCCCCCAATTCTTTTTCTCATTTTTCAAAACCCTAAGAATAAACATATGAAAGAAAATGGCGATTAAAGAAACTAGGGCTTCAGCTCGTCTTCCTTTCGATTCTCTGTTGCTTTGAAGTAATCCTTTAGCCTTTGCGTATGTGAGATTATTTATGGCTTCAGCCTCGATGCTATGTTATGCTGTATTCGATGCTCCTTGCCTCGAGTCTGGAATTAGGGCTTTGCCTTCTCTAATGATTCTGGATTTCTGAGCTTCGGCTTCTTGAATCTCTGTTGCTTCGCGATGATTGATTTGCTTGCTCGTAGAAGAAGCTGAGTTTACTCACATCTAATCCAATACTTCGTTACGGTAGTTCGATTTTTGGTTTGGTTGTTGGTAATTTCTGAGTTGGTTTGATTCATTGATACTTCGGCTTTGAATTCTCTAGTACTGTGACTTTGGCCACTTTGATTTCTTTGAATGAATTTCGGCTTCGGCCTCCGATTGCTATGCGAACTTAATTTGGGTTTACTCCGTGCTTCACCCCATCGATGATGATATCGGTTTCTGTATTTATAGGGTTTTCTAATCCCTTACACGTAATTGTGATATTATCACTTCTCTGACTTTTGACTTGTTCTGGTCATCTCCGACTGGGATTTTCTGGTCATCTTCGACTGGGTATCTTCTTCGATTGAGATTTTCTGGCCATTTATTGTTCACTTGTATATGTTCATTCATGAGTTGTACATCTCTGTTGAACAGCACTGCTTCATTGACTTGTAGATAGTCCACTGTTTTGACAATGCTTGTCCACCTTATGTTCTGGTCTCTGTAGCCTTTGTACATTTTTGTATTACTATTGTGACTGGGCATGTGTACTTCCATATTTTGTTAGGCACTGTTGCATTTGTTAGTGGCCATTGTAGCTTGGTCATTTGAGTCATTCATTCCAGCCTCTTGTAACATGTTATTGCCATTTCATACTCTAGTCTTGACCTTATAGTTTTCATTTGTCTTTACACTGTCACTTGTTCATTTGTATTGATTTGGTGATTTTACTTGAGTCTATTGCCTTCACCTGTGTACATGGGTTGATCTTGTCCTCACCTGTACTCTGGTCTCCACAGTAGCATTCATGCTTGTAGTTGATTCTGATTTCACTGTACTTTGAAGTGTTTTTCTAGTTCACAAATTTGCAGTCTTGTTTATTTGTGGCATTTGGGTTGAATCTTGTTGTTTTTGTTATCTTCACTTGCATATTGTTCCACTTGATTAGTTGAGCTTGCATTGTTGTTCTTGACTTTGGGTTGTTTCCAAATTGCTGTTTCAATTTGCACTTCTTTGACTTCACTATGTACATGCACAGTTTTATTGTTGCAGTGTGACGACCCGGCTTTTTCTCCTCAAAAAGTCGTATCATCATTAAGAAAGAAAGGGATAGAAAAGAGAAAAGAAGAGAAGAAAGAAGAAACAATATCAGAATCTAAACAGCGGAACGAATAAATTATATTAATCAAATAAGATATTACATTGTATCATATACAACAGCTATCAGAGTTACACAACTTATACAACACATACTAGACAGTTATAAACATCTGTCTAGTCATTACAACTCAAATACAACTCAACAAATGACTCAGAGAAACTAACACAGCGGAACACTATATCTACGAACGCTGAAGCCTCCTGCTCCATTGCTCCTCCATAGATTCGTCAAAGCAAACCTGAATCCCTTGGCTACTCGTAAAAATTTGAGTACCCAAGGTTTAATAAAACAGAAAATAAACACTTGGGTCAGACATGGGTCTGGTGTGAGTAAACGGTTTAAATTGCTTAACTTCAAAACCTTTGAAAACAAAGGTATCACGTAAGACTCCCCACAAATAAACATGGGTAAGTTTTTACCTTACGCTAACCAAAACATTTGATAGGAAATCCAGTTATATTATAATAGGGTCTAGGGTTTTCAAGTAAAATACAGAAATAGCTGGAATGCTTACATCTCACGTTCCAACATAGTTGGGCACAACTAATACGTACGGCACTTATTGGATTTTGGATTCCATACAATGGCAGAGCTACTGGGGTACCGCTCGTCACAGTACGTGGCCTAGATCAACGTACCGAGGATCACTCCCAATCCCCTGCAACACAAGGCCGGAACATCCCTTACTGGATAATTCCCGCATAAGAAACCCCGTGGTTGCGGCCAAACAACCACCCACACAGCCGAAATAAAAAGGGACTCTAGACAGAGGAATCTTATACTACTTGGGCGCTACCCACTAACCTTGCTGCACCTCCCCTGTTTTAGCCATTCCCGGTTTGATGAGGCTTGAGGCTACGATTACCTTTAATCAGAACACATCACTTAGAATGCTCATCGTCCACCTGACGATGTGCTGAAAGCATTCAATCCATACAAGTTCGTTCCGGGTTCGAACGAAACCGAAGGCATTATCTCGTTACACTCATTTTGGAATCACCCTCAGAGTTAACGACAATAACCCTTGCACTCTGAATCTTCATCTTCACTTGAGATTCACGACTTATCGTTAATTTGGATCGATGTGGTATTCGGGTCTCCAGACCTGGAATACCGGTATACGGAAACCCGATCCCGGTCTCATCGAAATCCAAAACGTATCTTTAAGGCCAAGTTGTTTAAAGGTTTAAACAATTCAGTTCAATTTAATACTTGAATTCATACAGCATTTAACAGATAAATATCACACATTTATCATAGATATACCCAATATCATATTACAGAACATCACAGCATCTCATCCAATAGATATCATCCAATTTAGATATTCTACACAACAATCATCCATAAGCAAACAATTATTAACCCTATATTATAATTAATTTAATTAACTTAAATTAAATTAATTACTTAAGAATTAATTTCTAACTTTGCTTAACCAATCATTAATTAATTACACCTTTAATTAATTAATTACTCATTAAATATTAATCATCCTTGATTAATTATTCATTAATTACATAAAGTAATTATCCTTTAATTAATTTTACAAATTAATTATTCTTAACCATTAACAGTAATTAACCTTTAATTACTTCATTTAATTACATTAATTAATAATCCTTAATTAATTACTTCCATAAATTAATTAACTAAAATTAATTATATTAATCCTTAATTACTTCAATTAATTAAACTTAAATTAATCACTTCTATTAATCCACCTTAATTAATCATAAACAGTAATTATCATCCTATAATTTACTTACCCTAATTAATTAACTCCTTAATTAATTACTTTAATCCTTTAATTTATTACACCAAATAATTAATCCTTAGTTACTTACTTACCTTAATTATACTTCAATTACTTCCCATTAAGTAATTTTCTTTAATTAATTACATCCTGTAATTATTACTAATACTAAGTAATTACACATATCAATCTTATTAAGTATTCATACTTAATCCTTTATCAAGTGATTATCTTTAATTAATCTACAAATTAATTAACTTAAATCAATCACATTCATTTCATTAATTACACTTGAGTAATTCATCCTTAATTACTCTTAAACAATTTAATTAATCTTTAATTACAAATTAATTATTCTTTTAATTATTAAATAATAATCCTCAATTATTAATTAATAAAAATAACAAATTAATAAATCTTTAATTATCAGTTAACCAATCCTTAATTACCATTTGATTAATCCTCAATTAATCTTTAATTACAAATTAATCACCCCTTAATTAATAATTAATAAAATCTAATTATTAATTAATAAGATTTAATTACAAATTAAGTACTTCTTAATTACCAATTAATTTACCTTTATTACTTAATTAACACTCTCTAATTACTTAATTAATTAGTCACTAATTACAACTTAATTACTTAATTAATTAATCACTAATCATTAATTAATTACCAAATTAATTAACCACTAATTATAAATTAATTACCTCTAATTATCTAATTAATAATTCTTAATTACAAACTAATTAACCTCTTAATTAATTAATTTATAATCCTTAACAATTAATTAATTAACTACTTAATCAATAATTAATATAATTAATCATATTTTAATTACTTCATTTAATTATTAAAATCTTAATTACCTTTAAGATAAATCATCATCTTTATTAATTACCTAATCACATTATTTAAAAACATTTAACCTTTAATTAACATTTAATTATATTTATAAAGAATTAAGTTTAAAATATCATAAATTTTAACTTAACAAACATAAGTTAAACAATCATATTATTTTCTTAATTAAAGGTTAAAGAAACATTTATAATAGGAAGAAATTATTTAAGAAAAGTTTTAAAACAATCCAAATTTTTTCCAAAACATTGCTTTAAAAACTTTTAAAACATTATTAAAATTTCTGCTTACCACTTACTTCGGGTTCAACCCGTTATTTACTCGAGTTCATCTTCGAGTTTTCCTTCACCTTCCTTTCCTTTTTCTTTTTAAAAACTTAGCTATAAATTTTTAAAAACTGCTGTGATTAAACACTCTCGTGCACGAGACAAAACGCGAGTAAATCAAGCAAACGACTCGGGAAATCACACTTCTTCCCCGAAGCCTTCGTTCTTTCCAGATCGATGCACACGTGTGCATGGTGCACACGAATCTGACCACCTCTGGTCAACATTCCGACCATAGTCAGATCCACGTTGACCTTGCCTACCCTCTCAACCACCTACCTCGATGATTCCTCCGGCGAAACGAATTCGAACAAGTCGATCGAAACTGAAACAACCTGATCGACCAAAAACTCCACCAGCCACCATCTCCGACCATTAGAACTCAAGCCGACCTACCCAAAGTTACCCTAAACTCCGATGAACCTTTCCTCATCCTCGCGATCGAGCCCGAAACTTCATAGCCGTCGCCATCGTCTCGAATACATGGCTTACCCAAATCAACTACAAAACCCTACTTCATTCAATTTCCGATGCCACGGCAAATGATAGATGCTTCCACTATTTTTCCCGATCTTCCCAGTTGCTAAGCTAACTTCGACAAAAACCCGACCATCCAATGGTTCGTTGATCGCCGGAAAAAGTTAAAAATACATTCTCTGTTCAACTTCAAACTGCACCCCTTATATATAACTAAAAATCGAGATTTAAGTTTTAAAAATCCTATTTCTCAAAGATGAATCAGATTATAAACTTGAATTTATAAATCCTTGCACTTGATTTAACCCAAATCTAAACTTTCACTGTTATTTTTCCACTTCCTAGAGAGTTTCAAACTTAATTCATATAATTTAAATTTTAAAAACTAAATTTTGTTTAAACAAACAACTTTTGTTTGAAACTCAAGGCCTAACAGTAATTAGTTAAAGTGATTTGAATTTTAAAGTTAAATCTAAACACCCTGTATCTGTAAACAGAGATGAATATGAACATAACAGACATGCATACCTTAATATATTCATATATCCAAGAATCCATATACATACAAGCATAATTTATACCATACATTAAAGATCATCACAAGCAAACAACATAAACAGATATAAATTACTTTTTTTAGAAGAAAGTTTACTCACTGTTTATACAACAGAGGCTACACATATATGCATACTCAATAAATTCATATTTACATCCATGCAAACAATTTCATATTATAACTTTAATGATTATCGCATATATCAGGTTATCAAACAATTTAAGGGTTTTAAATCAAAGTTTACTCACCTTTTAACCAAAATGCAGAGATGATTTTAAAACTGAGATGAAGCTTGAACTTTGAAAACTTGTTACTGGAAATCTATTGTAATCTTCTTGAAAACTGAAATGCCTAGTTGTTGCTTGATTATCTTGCTTTAACTTTCAAACTGAAAAGCTTTGATACTTGAAAATTTGAATCAGAAGAAAATGCTTTGAAGAACTGAAAACCATGGCCTCTTTGAAACTGGAAACTTGAAAACTTTAAGATCTTTGATTTCGGGTTGCATTTTGAGGATGTTACAGGCTTTAGTTTTTGAGAACGCTTTTAAACTTGAATTTGTTTTCAGATTTTGGAATTATGGGGAGGAATTTGTTTACAGGTTTAAGTATTTATTAAGAGGGATTGTTATAGATTTCGTTACTGACTTTGTTTCTTGTTTTTGAAAAGAGAAGATAACAAAAGAATTTAAGGAAGAGGGTAGGAGTTTATATAGTGTTAATTTAGGATTTATTAAAATTAAAGAAAATTAAAATAAAAGGAATGACACTTGTCCCTTATCTTATCTAATTTCTTAACACATGTTACTTAGCATGCTTTAGGGGCTAACACTTGTAATTAAGCATTTTTATATTATTTTAAAAAGATTTTAAAAGCTTTTATAATAAATTTCCTAATTAATAAATACCTTTCTAAATTACTAAATGCCTTCCTATGTTATAAATAAATGAAACCTTTAAAAGAAAATAAAATAAAAACCCATTTATATTCTAATAAAATCATATATAATATATTTAATCCATTTTAAATGATAATATAAAACTTTTATATTTATCTACTATCAACTAAATACTTTATAAATTCATATAAATAAATTCCTTTAAGGAAAATGATATAAAAGAAATCTTATTTTTAAATAAAAACTTTATTCATATATTTTTAAATCCAAACTATATTTTTAATTAACTCTTTATTAAATTGTTTGAAAATAACAATTTTACCAATTAATTTAAAAGATTATCACATTTTAAATTCCCCGAAATCCCGGGATATCACATTCCTTCCCCCTTAAAAGAATTTCGTCCTCGAAATTTAAAACAAAAGATAATCTAAAGTTTTTATTTTATTTTAACCAATTTTAAAACAATTCAAGCCTACTTATCAACCATACACTATCAACAAACAACTATTCATCCAAACAAACAATTTTATCCAAACAACTATACTAGCTACCCGGACACAGATCCGGATAAGCTTCCTAAAATTTCCTCGAGTTTCCCCAAGTATATATATATATACCGGGATACTCGCTTAACAGAATCCAAACAACCAATTCTACTGAGCTACAGATCTCCTACACAACTAGATCTATAAAACTAATCAGAATATCAGACTACAGATAAGTCTAACTCAACTACCAATTCCTCCTGAATTGCTGGTTCTAAAACCAGAGATAGATCAAACACGTACTTCCTCAGAGATACGTGGAGCACATCGAATTCCAGTCATCCAAACTGACAATTCAAATCTTCTAAGCCAAACACTTATTCCTTACAAAAACTCAAGAATCCAATATACAACGGAGCTAACTTCCTAGTCTTACCCAACCTTATTGCTCCCTTTTTACCGGAGAAAATTTCAACAGTAACGAAGTCTCAAACTTCGAATTCCAAATTCCTCCGCTTCTTATCCATAGAACTTTTCTGATGATCCTGGCTGCCTACATCCATTCCGATCAGCTCATCCTTCACTGATGCTTCTAAAAACAAACTGGATCAAAAATAACTCAACAAAATGATCCTCTCAAGATCTACCCAAAATCCAGAACACAAACTCTATTACCATCAGTAGGCTACAACTTACTTCTCCTATCTGGAAAAGACAAAACAGATGCACTTACCAATCTGGACTTAAATCCAGAAATATTTCCTGTAGAAATTTTCTAATCCAAAACACTGCAACTTCCGGTTTCTTCCATTCTAGAACAGCTGCCACCTTGCTTCCGCTGCACAACTCTGATCTGGAGAAGATGAGAATACCGTCGATGAACTCGAGCACAGACTAGACAACACATTCTGGAGATAAGGTTCAATAGATCCATAAAAATAAAACTCAGAAATTCCATGAAATACTGAGCTGCTTCACCAATTCCTTTCTCTAGGAGACATCCTTCTACCTAGCTGAACCACCGTTAGCAATCCTGAAATCAAGTTGATACGGAACTCAATCTCAAATATAGACAAATCTCTGACTTCCCTGAAGATATCCAGAAAGTCTCAGATAACTCAAGAGAATATTCACTATCGCAAGTCACTTTTGCGATTCACTCAGCTTAATTCCAAATAAACTGTTCTCTCTTAACCACTCAGAACAGCTTATGCTTGACTAACCCATCCATCGAAGAACTGGATCCACTCTGCTGTTTCTGAACTCCAACTCTAGAAAACTACAAAGCCAAAAGATCTTCCTGCTGGAACACAAAACACTTCCGAGCTGCACCGCTGACACAGAATGCCAAAACTTCCTATCCAAAGCTTCTTGAGGAACTCGGACCTCAAACCAAACTCAACACCCTGCTGAACTCAGCCACAACACCGAAGCAGACACATTTCCTTAGACTTGCTCCAAAGAAAACATCTTAGGACACAATCCATGGTTACTGCATCTCCTCACGCAACTACTTCTTCCTGAGATTGTCAAGATACCATTACTCGCTTCTGCTCATTCGACAGATTCAAATTCTACTCAAAGATGGACTCTGAACCTTCACAGGTTTCCTTCAGAGATCAGAGAAATCCTTATACTATAGCAAAGCTCACTCGAGACGGTATTAGGTCTTCAGTCTCGACAGATACATTTCCAACCTCAACATTCAAACTCCAACCATTGGTAGTCGTGTTTCACACACCACCACCCTATCTACCTTTATAACTCATATTGGAAAACCTGAACAGGTAACCCAACAAATAGGTAGAATAAATATATATATAGTTATATAAAAATTACAAATACGCTCTCTCAAGATAGACACCACTCTAGAGCCTAGGTATTCACTCAACCTATTGCTCTGATACCAACTGTGACGACCCGGCTTTTTCTCCTCAAAAAGTCGTATCATCATTAAGAAAGAAAGGGATAGAAAAGAGAAAAGAAGAGAAGAAAGAAGAAACAATATCAGAATCTAAACAGCGGAACGAATAAATTATATTAATCAAATAAGATATTACATTGTATCATATACAACAGCTATCAGAGTTACACAACTTATACAACACATACTAGACAGTTATAAACATCTGTCTAGTCATTACAACTCAAATACAACTCAACAAATGACTCAGAGAAACTAACACAGCGGAACACTATATCTACGAACGCTGAAGCCTCCTGCTCCATTGCTCCTCCATAGATTCGTCAAAGCAAACCTGAATCCCTTGGCTACTCGTAAAAATTTGAGTACCCAAGGTTTAATAAAACAGAAAATAAACACTTGGGTCAGACATGGGTCTGGTGTGAGTAAACGGTTTAAATTGCTTAACTTCAAAACCTTTGAAAACAAAGGTATCACGTAAGACTCCCCACAAATAAACATGGGTAAGTTTTTACCTTACGCTAACCAAAACATTTGATAGGAAATCCAGTTATATTATAATAGGGTCTAGGGTTTTCAAGTAAAATACAGAAATAGCTGGAATGCTTACATCTCACGTTCCAACATAGTTGGGCACAACTAATACGTACGGCACTTATTGGATTTTGGATTCCATACAATGGCAGAGCTACTGGGGTACCGCTCGTCACAGTACGTGGCCTAGATCAACGTACCGAGGATCACTCCCAATCCCCTGCAACACAAGGCCGGAACATCCCTTACTGGATAATTCCCGCATAAGAAACCCCGTGGTTGCGGCCAAACAACCACCCACACAGCCGAAATAAAAAGGGACTCTAGACAGAGGAATCTTATACTACTTGGGCGCTACCCACTAACCTTGCTGCACCTCCCCTGTTTTAGCCATTCCCGGTTTGATGAGGCTTGAGGCTACGATTACCTTTAATCAGAACACATCACTTAGAATGCTCATCGTCCACCTGACGATGTGCTGAAAGCATTCAATCCATACAAGTTCGTTCCGGGTTCGAACGAAACCGAAGGCATTATCTCGTTACACTCATTTTGGAATCACCCTCAGAGTTAACGACAATAACCCTTGCACTCTGAATCTTCATCTTCACTTGAGATTCACGACTTATCGTTAATTTGGATCGATGTGGTATTCGGGTCTCCAGACCTGGAATACCGGTATACGGAAACCCGATCCCGGTCTCATCGAAATCCAAAACGTATCTTTAAGGCCAAGTTGTTTAAAGGTTTAAACAATTCAGTTCAATTTAATACTTGAATTCATACAGCATTTAACAGATAAATATCACACATTTATCATAGATATACCCAATATCATATTACAGAACATCACAGCATCTCATCCAATAGATATCATCCAATTTAGATATTCTACACAACAATCATCCATAAGCAAACAATTATTAACCCTATATTATAATTAATTTAATTAACTTAAATTAAATTAATTACTTAAGAATTAATTTCTAACTTTGCTTAACCAATCATTAATTAATTACACCTTTAATTAATTAATTACTCATTAAATATTAATCATCCTTGATTAATTATTCATTAATTACATAAAGTAATTATCCTTTAATTAATTTTACAAATTAATTATTCTTAACCATTAACAGTAATTAACCTTTAATTACTTCATTTAATTACATTAATTAATAATCCTTAATTAATTACTTCCATAAATTAATTAACTAAAATTAATTATATTAATCCTTAATTACTTCAATTAATTAAACTTAAATTAATCACTTCTATTAATCCACCTTAATTAATCATAAACAGTAATTATCATCCTATAATTTACTTACCCTAATTAATTAACTCCTTAATTAATTACTTTAATCCTTTAATTTATTACACCAAATAATTAATCCTTAGTTACTTACTTACCTTAATTATACTTCAATTACTTCCCATTAAGTAATTTTCTTTAATTAATTACATCCTGTAATTATTACTAATACTAAGTAATTACACATATCAATCTTATTAAGTATTCATACTTAATCCTTTATCAAGTGATTATCTTTAATTAATCTACAAATTAATTAACTTAAATCAATCACATTCATTTCATTAATTACACTTGAGTAATTCATCCTTAATTACTCTTAAACAATTTAATTAATCTTTAATTACAAATTAATTATTCTTTTAATTATTAAATAATAATCCTCAATTATTAATTAATAAAAATAACAAATTAATAAATCTTTAATTATCAGTTAACCAATCCTTAATTACCATTTGATTAATCCTCAATTAATCTTTAATTACAAATTAATCACCCCTTAATTAATAATTAATAAAATCTAATTATTAATTAATAAGATTTAATTACAAATTAAGTACTTCTTAATTACCAATTAATTTACCTTTATTACTTAATTAACACTCTCTAATTACTTAATTAATTAGTCACTAATTACAACTTAATTACTTAATTAATTAATCACTAATCATTAATTAATTACCAAATTAATTAACCACTAATTATAAATTAATTACCTCTAATTATCTAATTAATAATTCTTAATTACAAACTAATTAACCTCTTAATTAATTAATTTATAATCCTTAACAATTAATTAATTAACTACTTAATCAATAATTAATATAATTAATCATATTTTAATTACTTCATTTAATTATTAAAATCTTAATTACCTTTAAGATAAATCATCATCTTTATTAATTACCTAATCACATTATTTAAAAACATTTAACCTTTAATTAACATTTAATTATATTTATAAAGAATTAAGTTTAAAATATCATAAATTTTAACTTAACAAACATAAGTTAAACAATCATATTATTTTCTTAATTAAAGGTTAAAGAAACATTTATAATAGGAAGAAATTATTTAAGAAAAGTTTTAAAACAATCCAAATTTTTTCCAAAACATTGCTTTAAAAACTTTTAAAACATTATTAAAATTTCTGCTTACCACTTACTTCGGGTTCAACCCGTTATTTACTCGAGTTCATCTTCGAGTTTTCCTTCACCTTCCTTTCCTTTTTCTTTTTAAAAACTTAGCTATAAATTTTTAAAAACTGCTGTGATTAAACACTCTCGTGCACGAGACAAAACGCGAGTAAATCAAGCAAACGACTCGGGAAATCACACTTCTTCCCCGAAGCCTTCGTTCTTTCCAGATCGATGCACACGTGTGCATGGTGCACACGAATCTGACCACCTCTGGTCAACATTCCGACCATAGTCAGATCCACGTTGACCTTGCCTACCCTCTCAACCACCTACCTCGATGATTCCTCCGGCGAAACGAATTCGAACAAGTCGATCGAAACTGAAACAACCTGATCGACCAAAAACTCCACCAGCCACCATCTCCGACCATTAGAACTCAAGCCGACCTACCCAAAGTTACCCTAAACTCCGATGAACCTTTCCTCATCCTCGCGATCGAGCCCGAAACTTCATAGCCGTCGCCATCGTCTCGAATACATGGCTTACCCAAATCAACTACAAAACCCTACTTCATTCAATTTCCGATGCCACGGCAAATGATAGATGCTTCCACTATTTTTCCCGATCTTCCCAGTTGCTAAGCTAACTTCGACAAAAACCCGACCATCCAATGGTTCGTTGATCGCCGGAAAAAGTTAAAAATACATTCTCTGTTCAACTTCAAACTGCACCCCTTATATATAACTAAAAATCGAGATTTAAGTTTTAAAAATCCTATTTCTCAAAGATGAATCAGATTATAAACTTGAATTTATAAATCCTTGCACTTGATTTAACCCAAATCTAAACTTTCACTGTTATTTTTCCACTTCCTAGAGAGTTTCAAACTTAATTCATATAATTTAAATTTTAAAAACTAAATTTTGTTTAAACAAACAACTTTTGTTTGAAACTCAAGGCCTAACAGTAATTAGTTAAAGTGATTTGAATTTTAAAGTTAAATCTAAACACCCTGTATCTGTAAACAGAGATGAATATGAACATAACAGACATGCATACCTTAATATATTCATATATCCAAGAATCCATATACATACAAGCATAATTTATACCATACATTAAAGATCATCACAAGCAAACAACATAAACAGATATAAATTACTTTTTTTAGAAGAAAGTTTACTCACTGTTTATACAACAGAGGCTACACATATATGCATACTCAATAAATTCATATTTACATCCATGCAAACAATTTCATATTATAACTTTAATGATTATCGCATATATCAGGTTATCAAACAATTTAAGGGTTTTAAATCAAAGTTTACTCACCTTTTAACCAAAATGCAGAGATGATTTTAAAACTGAGATGAAGCTTGAACTTTGAAAACTTGTTACTGGAAATCTATTGTAATCTTCTTGAAAACTGAAATGCCTAGTTGTTGCTTGATTATCTTGCTTTAACTTTCAAACTGAAAAGCTTTGATACTTGAAAATTTGAATCAGAAGAAAATGCTTTGAAGAACTGAAAACCATGGCCTCTTTGAAACTGGAAACTTGAAAACTTTAAGATCTTTGATTTCGGGTTGCATTTTGAGGATGTTACAGGCTTTAGTTTTTGAGAACGCTTTTAAACTTGAATTTGTTTTCAGATTTTGGAATTATGGGGAGGAATTTGTTTACAGGTTTAAGTATTTATTAAGAGGGATTGTTATAGATTTCGTTACTGACTTTGTTTCTTGTTTTTGAAAAGAGAAGATAACAAAAGAATTTAAGGAAGAGGGTAGGAGTTTATATAGTGTTAATTTAGGATTTATTAAAATTAAAGAAAATTAAAATAAAAGGAATGACACTTGTCCCTTATCTTATCTAATTTCTTAACACATGTTACTTAGCATGCTTTAGGGGCTAACACTTGTAATTAAGCATTTTTATATTATTTTAAAAAGATTTTAAAAGCTTTTATAATAAATTTCCTAATTAATAAATACCTTTCTAAATTACTAAATGCCTTCCTATGTTATAAATAAATGAAACCTTTAAAAGAAAATAAAATAAAAACCCATTTATATTCTAATAAAATCATATATAATATATTTAATCCATTTTAAATGATAATATAAAACTTTTATATTTATCTACTATCAACTAAATACTTTATAAATTCATATAAATAAATTCCTTTAAGGAAAATGATATAAAAGAAATCTTATTTTTAAATAAAAACTTTATTCATATATTTTTAAATCCAAACTATATTTTTAATTAACTCTTTATTAAATTGTTTGAAAATAACAATTTTACCAATTAATTTAAAAGATTATCACATTTTAAATTCCCCGAAATCCCGGGATATCACATGCAGTGATCATTGATATTTTGGTCGAGACAATTTGCACTTGAGTTGAATTTGATTTGGATTTGATCTTGTGAACATTTGTGAATTTTTAATGTGTACATGTGTGCACATTGTCCATGTCTGCCTGCTTTGACATTTGAGGCCGTGGCATTGAGATTTGAATCTTCATTTGATTTTGGTTCGTTGATCTTTTGTGTATTTCAGTTTGTAGTGGCGAGGCAGTATACGCGTGCGTATACTGCAGCCCTACCAGAATTGATGCTTTAAATTGATTATTTTGTGTTGTCTAATTATCTTCTAGATAATTAGATTATGAGTTTCTAAATATTTATTTAACAATTAGATTTTGTTATTAATTGTCGTTTAGACAATTTTGTTGTTTTCTGAATTATCTGCATTGGTAATCTTTTATCTATCTTTGTTGGTGATTTGGATTAGCTGATTTATTGTCTAACACTGTGTAGTGTTATATCTGTCGTTATCCGATTCTCTTATCGAAGAGTTGGATATACAAGATTTCTATGACCGTCGTCTATTTGATATTGATTATTATTGCTTTTGTGCATTAATAACTGAGTTTGAATTAGACTGACCCGTGTATTATTTTCTTTTGAATGTAATACTCGGGTCAGACCCGAGTTATTTCAGGTTGTAGATCTCCTGCTTTGAGTTGCTATTTGAGCTATGAAGATTTTACACATCTTTTGAAGTGGTCTTCGTCTTGTTGTAGTAGTCAGTGTGTCTTTTTAGGGTTGATATGTATTCATGTATATTAGTCGATAATGTACTTGTATATATAACTTCCAGAGTCGACAGTTGTAGTTGTATCATATGTATTGTGTCAACTGTATTGTAACCGACTTCAGTTATATATATATATGAGACTTTTTATTATCTGTGTTCCGCATTTTGTTGTATCTGTGTTATTATTATATATATTGTCCTAAACTATTATGAACCATCGTAGTTTGTTTTATACTGGAATTGGGTATGTCGATGGGAGTAAATAAATAAGAGATGTAAAATGGAAAACATATACCACTCCTATCGAGGTAACCAATACTAGTGTAAGGCCAACTACGGATGGTCGCTCCTATCCAGCCTTATTCTTCGTGATAACAGACAGTATTGCTTTTAATACTCTTTGTTATTGTGAGCATAGAGGTGGGGCGTCACAGTTGGTATCAGAGCTTGGGGTTTATGGACATAATATAAAACATAACTTGGAGGGAACATATGTTACAACTATTGGTCGGTGTTTTATTTGTGCTTTGAGTCAAAACTAAAGTTTTGAAATTTTGATGAAATTTTTAAATATCTTTATTTAAAATAAAAGTGGAATTGTGTTCTGATGATTTGATTGATTTGTGTTCTGTTTATCAGAGTGCGCAGCGAAAACAGTGAAACTGTCTTCGCTGAGTACAACTGATAATATTTTTGATTTAAAAATCAAAATATGAAATTGAAATAAATTTCATTTGTTGTTTACCTAGCTGTATTTAATTTGTTTTCTTTGAGATTTTCGAATCCGATTTGAGGATTCGAAACGATTGCAGTTATGTGATTTTTATTGAGATCTTTGCTGGTTTTCTTTGATGCTAATCATATATTGATTAGATTTAGCTGTTTTGAATTATCTTCATTGAAGATACATTCGAATGATTTCTTTGTTCATTTTGTAGTACGTGCAAATTTGAGTTGCACGTTATTGCATTAATTCTACGTTGAACCGATGCTTGGTTATGAAACGAATTTCGTTGCCGTTATTTTATAACGGGATTTTTACATCGATGCTAAATTTTGAAGCGCTATGTTTTGTGACATTTTGATGAATGAAAATTCACCGATATTACATTTTGATGTGAATTATTTTGATGAGATTTCGACGTTTAAAAATTACTGTCGCTTTGGCTTCAGTAACTGTCAAATTTTAAAAGTGGATTTTCAAGCGGTTATTCCGCAATGCTGATTTTGAGATTCGTTTTACGATGTTTTGAGAAGTGCAATTCCATTATCGAAATTGTTACTGATTTGCTGTTTTAATCACGTGTACTGAAAATCGTTTTAAAATGAAAATTGTTTTATAAAATTTTTAACAGTTTGCGCTTTCAAAAGAATGAGGAAGCGACTTAAACGATTCAGCAAAATCGAGGACTATGACCCCTTTCTTTTACTGATTCGCTTAACTCCGGACTTGTTCAGTTGAGAATGTGAATTGTTATTTTAAATAAAAATTGTTTTCAGGAATTTTACAGTTTGCGCTTTCAAAAGAATGAGGAAGCGATTTAAACGTTTCAGCAAAATCGAGGATTATGACCCCTTTCTTTTACTGATTCGCTTAATTCCGGACTTGTCCGTTTGAGAATGTGAAATGTATTTTTACAAAATACACAATTTTGCACTTTCAAGGAAACGATGAAGAGAATCAAACGATTTAGTAAAACACGTGGTATGGGACATGTGCGTTTGCTATTTCGGTTAATTCTGGACTCGTTAATTGAAACTTCTGCTGTTTTGATGATTCTGATGATTTGTGTGCTTTCGAGCCACTATGTTGGACCTTCGGGCCATTTGTTGGACCTTCGGGTCATTTGTTGGGCTTTCGGGCCACTCTGATGGACCTTCGGGTCAAATACCAGTACTAGACCTTCGGGTCACTCTGCGGACCTTCGGGTCAATCTGATGGGCGCCAAAATTATGTTGAGTACTTGGTAGGCTTCGGCCATTTGTTGATGCACGTGCGGCGAATTAAAAACTCGCCATCTGATGGGATCGATCCAAGCTTTTATGTTGATTTTCTAGTCTTCTTAATAGATTTCTAGATATTTGTTGTTTCTAATTATCTGCAGGTAATTAGATATCTGATGTTATGAGATTTAATTATCGTATCGATAATTAAATGTTTGTTGTTTCTGATTATCGCTTGTGATAATTAGATATTTGAGATTTGATTATCGTTTTTGATAATTGAATATTTGTGTTTCTGATTATCGCTTGTGATAATTAGATATTTGAGATTTGATTATCGTTTTTGATAATTGAATATTTGTGTTTCTGATTATCGCTTGTGATAATTAGATATTTGAGATTTGATTATCGTTTTTGATAATTGAATATTTGTGTTTCTGATTATCGCTTGTGATAATTAGATATTTGGGATTTAATTATCGCTTTTGATAATTAAATATTTGTTGATTTGGGATTTAATTATCGCTTTTGATAATTAAATATTTGCTGATTTGAGATTTAATTATCGCTTTTGATAATTAAATATTTGCCGATTTGAGATTTAATTATCGCTTTTGATAATTAAATATTTGCCGATTTGAGATTTAATTATCGCTTTTGATAATTAAATATTTGCCGATTTGAGATTTAATTATCGCTTTTGATAATTAAATATTTGCTGATTTGAGATTTAATTATCGCTTTTGATAATTAAATATTTGCCGATTTGAGATTTAATTATCGCTTTCGATAATTAAATATTTGCCGATTTGAGATTTAATTATCGCTTTTGATAATTAAATATTTGCCGATTTGAGATTTAATTATCGCTTTTGATAATTAAATATTTGCTGATTTGAGATTTAATTATCGCTTTTGATAATTAAATATTTGTTGATTTGAGATTTGATTATCGTTTTTGATAGTCGAATAATTGTTGATTTGAAATTTGATTATCGTTTTTGATAATCGAATATTTGTTGAATTGAAATTTGATTATCATTTTGATAATCGAATATTTGCTGATTTTAAATTTGATTATCGGTTGTGATAATTAAATATTTGTGATTTGAGATTTGATTATCGTTTTTGATAATCGAATAATTGTTGATTTGAGATTTGATTATCGTTTTTGATAATCGAATATTTGCTGATTTGAAATTTGATGATTATCGTTTTTGATAATCGGATATTTGTGATTTCTGATTATCGTTTTTGATAATCGGATATTTGTGATTTCTGATTATCGTTTTTGATAATCGGATATTTGTTGATTTGATTATCGTTTGAGATAATTAAATATTTTTCGATTTGATTATCGTTTGTGATAATTGAATACTTGTGAATTGTGGTTTAATTATCGTTTGAGATAATTAAATATTTGTGATTTGAAAATTCGATTATCATTTTTGATGATTGAATATTTGCGATTTGAGATCTGATTATCGTTTGATAATTAGGTAATTGCTAATTTTGCTGATTATAAAATTTTCTAGTCTCTAGTTGATTCTAGATTATGTTGATTATATTGAATTGCTGTTTTCTACCTATCTCTGTTGATAGTTAGAGTTTGCTGATTATAAAGTTCGTGTTTTCTACTTATCTGCTGGATAACTAGATATTTGCAGTTTTGCAATTTGCGAATTTTGTTTTCTAATTATCTTTGTTGATAATTAGATTTTGCTGTTTTCTAATTATCGTATCGATAATTAGATATTGCTGTTTTGTGATTTCTGAATTCTAATTGTCTAATTGATAATTGAATATTGCTGATAACTGCGTTCATTCAGTTTTGTTGTTTTCTGATTATCTATTGGATAGTAATATTTTGTTGAGAATTGTGAATTTCTTTTATGAAATTAAAAGATTTCTTTGATGTTTGAATTCTCTACCTTTATTTTTTTTTCTAGCTTAACCAGTTTAGGTTAGAAAATTTATTGTTAATGACGACCTTAATTATAAAAATTACGGGGACGCAATTTCTATAAGGAGGGGAGTCTGTAACAACCCGAGATTTCGTACCAATTAATTATCGTCTCTAGACGATTAAATCTGGTTGTTAATTGCTGATGGAAGTTTTTAATCGATTTAAAATCTTTTTAGATTTGTAAAATTCTTTAATAAAAGATTGGTTAAATGTTGATGGGCTTTTGAAATGGAGCCCATCCCTTGTTTATTTTGATGGCGTAATATAATTAAACCCGTTCCCCCAATTCTTTTTCTCATTTTTCAAAACCCTAAGAATAAACGCACGAAAGAAAATGGCAATTAAAGAAACTAGGGCTTCGGCTCGTCTTCCTTTCGATTCTCTATTGCTTTGAGGTAATCCTTTAGCCTTTGCGTATGTGAGATTATTTATGGCTTCAGCCTCGATGCTTTGTTATTCTGTATTCGATGCTCCTTGCCTCGAGTCTGGAATTAGGGCTTTGCCTTCTCTAACGATTCTGGATTTCTGAGCTTCGGCTTCTTGAATCTCTGTTGCTTCGCGATGATTGATTTGCTTGCTCGTAGAAGAAGCTGAGTTTACTCACATCTAATCCAATACTTCGTTACGGTAGTTCGATTTTTGGTTTGGTTGTTGGTAATTTCTGAGTTGGTTTGATTCATTGATACTTCGGCTTTGAATTCTCTAGTACTGTGACTTTGGCCACTTTGATTTCTTTGAATGAATTTCGGCTTCGGCCTCCGATTGCTATGCGAACTTAATTTGGGTTTGCTCTGTGCTTCACCCCATCGATGATGATATCGGTTTCTGTATTTATAGGGTTTTCTAATCCCTTACACGCAATTGTGATATTATCACTTCTTTGACTTTTGACTTGTTCTGGTCATCTTCGACTGGGATTTTCTGGTCATCTTCGACTGGGTATCTTCTTCGATTGAGATTTTCTGGCCATTTCTTGTTCACTTGTATATGTTCATTCATGAGTTGTACATCTCTGTTGAACTGCACTGCTTCATTGACTTGTAGATAGTCCACTGTTTTGACAATGCTTGTCCACCTTATGTTCTGGTCTCTGTAGCCTTTGTACATTTTTGTATTACTATTGTGACTGGGCATGTGTACTTCCATATTTTGTTAGGCACTGTTGTATTTGTTAGTTTCCATTGTAGCTTGGTCATTTGAGTCATTCATTCCAGCCTCTTGTAACATGTTATTGCCATTTCATACTCTAGTCTTGACCTTATAGTTTTCATTTGTCTTTACACTGTCACTTGTTCATTTGTATTGATTTGGTGATTTTACTTGAGTCTGTTGCCTTCACCTGTGTACATTGGTTGATCTTGTCCTCACCTGTACTCTGGTCTCCACAGTAGCATTCATGCTTGTAGTTGATTTTGATTTCACTGTACTTTGAAGTGTTTTTCTAGTTCACAAATTTGCAGTCTTGTTTATTTGTGGCATTTGGGTTGAATCTTGTTGTTTTTGTTATCTTCACTTGCATACTGTTCCACTTGATTAGTTGAGCTTGCATTGTTGTTCTTGACTTTGGGTTGTTTCCAAATTGCTGTTTCAATTTGCACTTCTTTGAATTCACTGTGTACATGCACAGTTTTATTGTCGCAGTGATCATTGATATTTTGGTCGAGACCATTTGCACTTGAGTTGAATCTGATTTGGATTTGATCTTGTGAACATTTGTGAATTTTTAATGTGTACATGTGTGCACATTGTCCATGTCTGCCTGCTTTGACATTTGAGGCCGTGGCATTGAGATTTGAATCTTCATTTGATTTTGGTTCGTTGATCTTTTGTGTATTTCGGTTTGTAGTGGCGAGGCAGTATACGCGTGCGTATACTGCAACCCTACCAGAATTGATGCTTTAAATTGATTATTTTGTGTTGTCTAATTATCTTCTAGATAATTAGATTATGAGTTTTTAAATATTTATTTAACAATTAGATTTTGTTATTAATTGTCGTTTAGACAATTTTGTTGTTTTCTGAATTATCTGCATTGGTAATCTTTTATCTATCTTTGTTGGTGATTTGGATTAGCTGATTTATTGTCTAACACTGTGTAGTGTTATATCTGCCGTTATCCGATTCTCTTATCGAAGAGTTGGATATACGAGATTTCTATGACCGTCGTCTATTTAATATTGATTATTATTGCTTCTGTGCATTAATAACTGAGTTTGAATTAGACTGACCCGTGTATTATTTTCTTTTGAATGTAATACTCTGGTCAGACCTGAGTTATTTCAGGTTGTAGATCTCCTGCTTTGAGTTGCTGTTTGAGCTATGAAGATTTTACACATCTTTTGAAGTGGTCTTCGTCTTGTTGTAGTAGTCAGTGTGTCTTTTTAGGGTTGATATGTATTCATGTATATTAGTCGATAATGTACTTGTATATATAACTTCCAGAGTCGACAGTTGTAGTTGTATCATATGTATTGTGTCAACTGTATTGTAACTGATTTCAGTTATATATATATGAGACTTTTTATTATCTGTGTTCCGCATTCTGTTGTATCTGTGTTATTATTATATATATTGTCCTAAACTATTATGAACCATCGTAGTTTGTTTTATACTGGAATTGGGTATGTCGATGGGAGTAAATAAATAAGAGATGTAAAATGAAAAACATATACCACTCCTATCGAGGTAACCAATACTAGTGTAAGGCCAACTACGGATGGCCTCTCATATCCAGCCTTATTCTTCGTGATAACAGACAGTATTGCTTTTAATACTCTTTGTTATTGTGAGCATAGAGGTGGGGCGTCACATGTATATTGAAATCATTTCATCTCAAATTATCATTTTCTATGATGCATTATTTTGATCTGTAATAGTTTGACCTATCAAACATGGAAACATAAAAGGTCGAAAATTATAGTTTTATTTATTTATCCTCTATTTTCCAAGCCATTGAAACTGCAAAAGATGTCCAAAAGAAAACCAATGTGAACACAGGCAGCATGAATTCTAGATTAGAAACGGAATATAGGATCTTAAGATTGAATAATGATGCAACAAAAAGGCAAAGTGATGATGTATGCTTTTTTGGCTTCTACTCTTTTGAGATTCCATAAAGTTTTGGAAATTGTAAATTAAACACTGAACAAAAATTCAACGATGAAGCAAATCTTTAGAAATTCAACAGTTCCATTAGATATGGCTATAATTTGACTTCACACTAGGTTTAGTTTTAATGGGCCTTATTTTATTTTATGAAAAATTATATTACTTGCGGATGCCTTTTGGGTTTGAATAATAATCAATGTGTGAGACCAATTCAGGCAACAATAGATGTAAAATAATTGGCAAAATTTGCAACAAGTAATCAACATGAACTGATTTTGTTTTGTTCTTTTTTGCCATAATTATATATGTGTTATCATTTTTTTCCTATGTTGTATTTCAAACTATATGCTATATTTAAATAGCAGTATGTTAAGGATTGAAGAAAATTAAATTTGTTAATAGATATTCAAAAAACTCAAAACTATTTGTTATTATTGGAAGCAAGGGAGGATATCAGAGGCATAGTCATCGAATTTGGATGTTTTTGTTTACACTACGCCATAGATGGCCTATTGCAACGAAATTACAAGGTGTTGCTAGCTACAATGTAACGATAGCTATGCTGATTTTTGTCTATTGCAACATTCACTTCAATGTGTTAGCATAGATATCAGCAAAATGTTGCAGTAGCTATAAATATATTCAAATTAATAAAACTAATAAAATTTTACACCTCAGCGATCCACACCATCATTTAAAACAAAATCTCAACCATCAATCCACACCATCAATCCACAACTTAGCAATTTCCATTTCCCGCTTTACTTTTCTTTCTCGTTCCTCTTTGTGTGAAAATTAGGGCACGGCATTTTTCTTTCTCGTTCCACTCTATGAAAACTAGGGCACGCGATTCCAGTTGCTTTGATGCTCTGATTGTTCGAATCTAGTGTGAGAAACGTTTCTGGTAGCTTGCTCCTTCATTCTCCTTGATTGATTGCTCAAATTGCTTTGACTTCGTCGTCCGGTGCGATGTGATATTATTTGGTATGTTTTTTGCCTTCTGGTTTACTTGATTATTCTCGATTTTGGTTACACTCGCACGCTTTTGCCGATGATGAATTGGGATTTATTTATAGGCTTTATTTCCTATAATCTCGAGTTTAATCTTTCTGTTGGACTTTGAGAAATCTGGTATGTTGGATTGCGATGATGTATTGATATGTTGGATTTTGGTTCACTGGCTTGATTTTGCTTTGCCGATGATGAATTGCGATGTGATATTATTTGGTATGTTGGATTTTGGTTCACTGGCTTGTTTTTGATTTCTGATCTGAGCTTGTTAGCTCCTTTCTGCTGCATTTGTTAAACCAGAACTTGAACCTTTGTTAAACCAGAACTTGAACCTTTGTTAAACTTGTTCACATACCTTTGTACCTTGCTGCATTTGTTAAACCAGAACTTGAAGTATTTGTATTCTGTTGTCCTCTAGAAAACTGCTTCACTTGAAAACTTCTGCATTTTTGAAAATCAGAACTTTGAAAGTGATCTTTGGTTTTCTAAAACTGTTGACTAATCTGAACATTGAGTTTTGATTTCCACGATATATACAAACATATGTGTGTTGAGCTTTGTTGGTTTTTCTTGGTCTGGACTGAACTGGTACCATGCTAACCTTGTTCTTTAACATGAACTGATGCTCCAAGTCCTCTGTATATCATATTACTGCCTATGTTTCTCTTGTACATTCCTGATGCATTCACTGTTTTTGCTTGATGGGCTGCCTATGTGTACTGCTGTGTTTCTTGCACTGGCTTGTCTACATTTTGCTGAACCTGGTTCTTGTTTGTTTTGTTGGTTGCTTGGCCCTGAGTTGAATCCAGTCGATGACTCGGGTTTGACCTTGTGCCGTGTCCATTTTTTTGGCTTGTCTACATATCTGGCTGCACTTGAGTATGAACTTGCACTTGAGTAGTTGCACTTGAGTAGTTTCTTGTACCAAGTCTTATGATGCATGTATGTTCATCCATGTACATGCATTTCTTGATCATGTTATGTTGCTTGCTGTGTTGAGTACTACTTTGTGCACTTGGCTTCTCCTTTGTGCATTTTTGCCTGAACTGTTGCTTGGTGTCTTCCATACTGTGTATATCACAGGTTGTCCGTGCAAATATTTGGTCCCTGTCAGAAAAAAATATGAAAAGAAACAACCCAAATACCTGAGGCAAATAATATAACAAAAATATTTTCATTTTCTGTTCAAGTTAAATATTATTTTCCAGATTACTGCTTTTGAATTATATGTGACAGGTATTGAAGACTGGATAGCTGGATACAAGCTTGAAGACAGAGTCAAATCAAATGTGCATGAGTGTATGAATGCATGAGTTTGAAGACAGGTTTCAAAGAAGGCTCGATCTTCCGAAATCGGATGAATCGGGCGGGGGTCCGGGACTGCGGTGCCCCGGACCCCCGCCGGCGCTGCGCCCGGACCCGCTTCTCGGCTCGCCTTCGGCTCGGCACTTAGCTTGTCATATATTTGTCAATGTCGGTGTCTGTATAAATTGAAACTGCATATGTAATGAGTGAACTGAGTGATGTAGTGAGTAATATCTATATATGTAAATATCAGTGTTATATATCATTGAATTGTAAAATAGTGGAGTCGAGAATTTGTACTATTTCAAATGTTGAAATAAAATATTTATTTAAATAAATTACTGTTTGAATATCAAATTCTGTGCAATAGCATTTTATTAAATAAATATTTATTTCTATTAAAAAATCAAATATGCTCTACATTGTGGGCCCCACAAATTCAGAAAATTAATATCTATAGCAACATTTTTGAATGTTGCTACATGCACCTATGGATGTTGCTATGGACCCAAATAGGATTCTATTGCAACAATATTTCTTATGTTGCCTTAGATAGTCAAAATGTTGCCTTTGAGGTCTGCGGCAACGCGGCAAAATGCATCACCGAGAAAGTGTTGCCTTTGCCCTTTTTTAGCCTATAGCAACATTTTTTGGCACTTCCTGCATCACTTCTTTGGTGTTGCAGTATGCAATCTATGGCGTAGTGTTAATACTAAAGGCGATCATTAATGAAGACAAGTGCAAACGTGAGACAAGTTGGAATGTGGTTAATGTAACAACTGTTTCTCTATATATTTTCAATTTTAGTACATAGTACATTATTAAAAAAGAAGTTGTTTCATCTTTTGTAAGTCAACTATTGTGCTTCATCCAAATCAACCATTGTACTTCCGCCCTTCCAATACAACTCTTCTAATATGTGCAAACTTATTACATATCATTTTGTTATGTCGAGTACTAAAAATATATATGTTGTACAATTTCACCGTCTATTACTATTGATGTCTCTTCACACTAACTTATCATATAGATAATACAAATTATATTTATCATCACTACAACTGTAAACGGGCGAAGGAACAAATTGAAGATAATGGTAGCAACAATCCAACTTACAACTCAAATCCAGCTTTGGTCACGGTTATCTACGCATACGTCCATCGGACGTGCCTACGTACTTGTTTAAATAGTTCATACTTATTTTTTAGTTTCTCATGTCTTGGTCCACTTCGTAGTACAATTTTTTTATGGGGTTGCATGATATGACAGGAAAGATGGATCACACATCCTACATTGGCAGCCGACCTATTACTTTATCTAACACTACAAAATAGCCATATAAAATTGACACACACCCAACCGTACGCTGCTTATACCATTCTTAATTATAGCTAATAAATTATGAATAGGAAAATGTCAAAAAAAATTCACACACCCAACCGTACGCACCTTATACCATTACTAATTATAGCAAATAAATTATGAATATGAAAATGTCTAACGTTTAAGCTACTACTCGGTTTTGACTAAAGGATATAGGCTGCATAGAAAATGAAATGTTATTTAACGTGCTTTGCATTAATTTTCTAAAACAACTTATTTGTTTTGAAATAAGTAATTTAGTTATTAACTGAATTATATTTTAGTGGTTATACAATATACATTATTAACAGCCATCTCTCATTATTTTATTTCCAATTTTAAAATAAGTATAAAATTTATAACCTGTTTCATATACCAAAAAAACAGTGCATGTCCATTTTATTGTTCACTTAATAATGTACGAACACATGTATACATGTGAATACAGAAACAACATCTCTCAACACATAGTTGACGTTCACTACTACAAAAAATATTAGAACTTTAGTTATGATTGAATATTTTTATTACATACTTGGACTTTTACAACTTTATTTCATATACAACACTCCACTGGCCAGTGCAAATACATATTCAAACAGCAAAGCATAGTTGTCATACAACTGAATAATGAACAAATGAAAAGTAATGAGCATAGCTATTTACTCAAAAGAGCTGAGCACAACTGCAATTGCATTTGCATTCTCATTTTTTTATTACCGATACAATAGCAATATTATCAACTTTTATTAAAAAGTGCACAAATTTTCAAAGATTAGAACCATTCAGTATTTCACAAAATTGTTGCTAAATATCAATACTATTATATATATGTTATGTTGGCACGCCATTGGTCAATATTGATCTATGTTCAATTGATGCAATCCCCAATGGCCACGTTACACTGGATATTATAGATACTTTGGTAAACAAAATATATTGCTATCAACTTTAATAAATGGTACGTACACCTCTGACATTATAGCTTTCTTTCAATAGAAATCGCAAAATTAACGTATTGACAGTACGTTGTAAAACTCAGCCAGCGCAAAGTGTGATATTTTCATGTCGGCATCATTGATTTTGGACTAAAAAATTACACTTTTCCTTCCTATGACAGTAACAATTACTCCACATATCAACAATATATAATTAGCATAATCATTAAGAAGATATGATTTGCAAACACATTAATGTGTCTTTGTTGAAAATAATTTACGTTTCACATCTTGAACTGCTACGTATATAAAAATTTGGATAATTGAATACATGTTGATATTATGCATCATCACTAAATTTTTAATATATATTTGATATATGTTTAACTTTTTTGCTTTCAGTTTTGCAACATACTGACCTTAAATGGTTTTTTCGTTGATTTATCCAACGATTAACATTAATAAGGTATCTCCCTCTTTTTATGATTTTATGACTTAGAAGCAATAACATTAAATGCACTATACCTGTATTTAATACAAAAATTAAAAAAGATTCTCTTAATATTCTAAATGTACCATTTGATAGTTGCAGTTCTTTTATCACTTAATTTCATTATTCACATGTATCAGGATTCTTTCAACTTATAGTCATGTATTGTATTTGTTTTCATATATGCAATTCTTTTTTTTTTTTTTTTTGAAAAAGGTACTTTATTAACAACAAATACATATACTTCAATGATATGCCTCGTTAAAACCTTTCAACCCCCCTAACCTAAATGGGTGCGTTAAAAAAGGAAAAAGAGTACATATCATTTTCGTATATTAACATTACAACAGACCATAATTTGTGCCAAGCTGTCAAACAGATGGAGGAGTAAAACTAAAACACAAACACTCAAAACCATCCGTACGAAGCAACTTGCACAAAAAAAACCCGAAATAAGCAAAATACAGGCATATAGTATTTTAAAAGCCACAACAGCAAACATAAAAATCAAAAGGACTACTAAACTTTGCCCTACCAAACAGAGGTGAGAGAATGTGAGATCCAGGAGCATCGCGAATTCTCTACATCAGACAAAGGAAATGGCATCGACGAAGATGATAACAATCCACCTTGAAAGAACTAGATTCATCAATAGTCCAGCATCAGCACTGTGTCAGGGAGGTTGAAAACAAGCAAGGATTCCGAGATCTGGGTTGTAATTCATAATGATAAGTTTTTCCTTTTCAATTAGCTTATACTCGTGAAATCTTTGATGAATAAGAGTCTTACACTCAATCAGAATTTGTTTGGTTCTCAATCTGAAAGGTTGTTCGATACCTTTAAACACACGCATATTTCTTTCACACCAAATATTCCATATGATCGTGGTAAGGAAGATACTTAAAATGCTTTTTATCGGAGATTTATAATTTTCCTGAGCTTGAAGAATCTGGTTTAGGACGAAATTGTTATCGTAGTTCATACCTATCTGTATGTTAAGTTTAGGCATAAAGGCATTCAGAACGTTCCTCGAATAAGTGCATTGAAAAAACAAATGGTTATTATCTTCGTTATGCTTATCACACAGCACACATTTTTGATCGATGTTAGGTGACCATTTACTGACTTTATTCTTTGTTTGCAATTTGTCCCTTATGGCCAACATTGAGCATGTAGACATTTTTGGGGCACAAACTTTGTCCCATACAACGGTGGACCAGTCAAATTCGGCATGTTTCGTTCTGACTATGTCCCATGCAGATTTTAAAGAGAAGTTACCATGCTTAGTAGGCATCCACCACCAGAAATCATTATTCATGTTTTGATGTATGATTACTTTTCTAACCTCATCTTGTGATCTTAAGGGAATGAAGTTGAGTCTTTGCTTCCATCTGTAATTAGTGATTAGCCCAGAAACTGTTTTATTGCACCCATCCAAAGTGCTCATGGTGTTCCATCCATAAGTGTCAATAAGACTGGAACCCTGAAGCCATGGGTCAAACCATATATCAGTGTTTGCACCATTAGCAATTTTCCTGTTTATATGTCCCTTGCACCATTGTCTAGCACGCATTATAATTTTCCATGTGTGTGATGCATTGTTATCCATTCTGGTAATCCAGAAATTTCCTTTTTTACAATATTTATTATGCATCCATTTTGACCATAAAGACTTTCCACTAATAAAGTTCCATAGCAACTTAGCTTCAGTGGCTTTAGCTATATCCTCTATTTTCCTGATTCCCAGTCCCCCTTCACTTCTGGTTTTGCAGACCTCTTCCCATCTCATTTTGTGAGATTTTGATTTCCATAAAAAATTTGCACACAAGGAATTGATTTTATTTATAATAGATGCAGGGAATTGAGCAATTTGGGTCCAGAAAAGTAACATAGGGTGGATAATAGTATTGATGAGTTCAACCCTGCCACTAATGTTGAGAAATCTGTTGTGCCAATTGCTGAATTTTTTATTGATTTTGTCTATGAGCAAACCAAAGTCTCTAGCTTTCAGAGAATTATTTGACAAAGGAATACCTAAGTATTTGATTGGCAGGTTATCTGGTTTGATTTTAATTATATCCACTATGTGCTGCTTAGATTTTGCCCCTTTGCTGAAAATTAAACTGCTTTTGTCTGAATTTACTTCAAGGCCTGTAAAAATTTTCATTCTCTGAAATATATTGTGGATAGTTTCTGCATTGTTAGTAGTAGCTTTCGCAAGAACGAGAATGTCATCAGCATACAATAAATGAGTAATAATTGGTTCCACTTGATAAATAGGGCTGAGATTCCCTTTAAGGAATTCCATTTCCATTTGCAAAGACAGGAATTCCATGGCAATAGAAAATAAATATGGGGATAGTGGGTCCCCTTGCCTAAGACCTCTCGAACTCTTTATAAACCCATAAGGGGACCCTTCAATTAAAATGGAAAACGATGGAGTGGATATACACTCATATATTAGGTTGGCAAAAGATAGTGGGAATCCCATAGATATCAACATATGATGAACAAATTCTCTATTGATTTTGTCATAGGCCTTATGTAAATCAATTTTCAAACAAACATTGTTAGAATTTTTCCTGTTAAAACTTCTGACCATTTCATAAGCAAGGAGAGAATTTTCAGAAATTGATCTATTTGGGATGAAAGCATTTTGATTGTATGATATTAGCTCATTCATGTATACTTTCATTCTATTGCATAGAAGATTGGCTAGAATTTTGTAAATAACATTACAAAGAGATATTGGTCGAAACTCTGAAATATTGGTGGCCTCTGGATTTTTTGGTATTAAACAAATGAAAGTATGATTAATTTCTTTAATGATTTTACCAGATTGTAGAATACCATTCATAGCTTCAAATATCTCCATTTGAATGCTCTCCCAGTGAATTTTATAAAATTTAGAGTTGAAACCATCTGGGCCAGGAGAACTATTTTCATTAATTTGAAAGACAGCCTCTTTTATTTCCTCCATTTGAAAAGGTCTGCACAAGTTAACTCTAGCAGCATCTGTTAGGATTTTCTTACATGTAATGTTAGGAAATTGATTTAATGCTTCTGGCAAATGAAATAATTCTGAGAAATAGCTAATAGCTTCTTCAGCTATTTTTTCTGATGTTGAGACCCACTGTCCATTTCTATCAACTGAGAAATTGTTTTTTCTATTATGCGCACTGTCAGAGATTTTGTTGTAGAAAAATTCCGTCTGTCTATCCCCTTTAGTAAGCCAATTAAATTTCATTTTTTGTTCATTATCTATAGCAACTCTCCTCATCAGCTTGTGTAAATAATCACAATTAGTAGAGTAGGATTCCAAGAGATTTTCATCGAGAGGATTGGTAACTAATTGATTGTAGATGATGTTATTTTGATCTTTCAAATTGTTGATTAAAGTAGTCGTATTGCTCAAACTGCTAGACCATTTTTTCAGTTTATACTTCACTGCTTTCAATTTGCAGATCAGTTTGAAAAGAGGGTTGCCTACACTACTGGTTCCCAGAGTTTCATGGATTGCTTGGTGGTAATCATCATAGCTATGCCAAGAATTTTTATACTTGAAAGGTATCTTCCTCTTATTCATGTTTTGCATTTGGAGATTGATTAAAATCTGGGTATGATCACTCAGCGAATGGTTACCAAAACAAATTCCAAATTTGTCAATTTTATCTAACCAAATGGTATTAACAAATACACGATCAATTTTACTATGAATAGAAAAAGAATTACCTCCTCTCCACGTAAAAAAGTTTCCGGAGAAATTAGGTTCCACTAGCTTCGATAGTGTAATACAGTCAATAAAGTTATGTTCTCCAATGGAATTATAACAGCCATTGTTCATTCTGTCATTATTGTAGAGAATAGAATTGAAATCACCTGCCACTAGCCATGGTAAGTTGACATTTTTGGATTGAGCCACTAGATAATCCCATAGTGGTTTACGCTTCTCCTCTTCATTATACGCATATACAACAGTACATATAATATTGAAGTTATTTGCATTGTAGAGAATACTAGTAATGAATTGGTCACTTGTATGTAACACAACAGTAGACCATACCGTAGAATCCCACATGATAAGTATTCGGCTTCTTAATTTTTCAGAAATATTGTGAGAGAATTTCCATTTTTTATCAATTTTATTTACTAAACTTTCTATGGACTGATTAGAAAGTTTGTTTTCAAGTAATCCAATAAGAGAAAACTTATTGGAATTAATAATATTTAAAACTTCCACTTGCTTGTGTAGGGCATTCATCCCTCTAATGTTCCAGACAAGGAACTGCATTAATTATTATTTCTCTGATTGCTACTTTCTTCTGGGAGAGTAGCTTTACCCAACATCTTAGCTTTCTTTGATTTTTTCTGTTTTCCTTTTATTTGATTAACCATGTTAGTCCATGCAGGGTTATCCATAACTTCAGAATTTGGCGTAGCTTTGAATTCAAAGGGGGCTTCCTCCGGTCTAATTTTCCGAGCTACTTTTGATTTAGGGAGAGGCAGTGGATCTGAATTGATAAAGTCTTCTGTCTGATTTTCTGAAGGGTCTGTAATCATCAGGGCCACATCTTCAATTGAAGAATTGCAATTTAAAACTGTGGACTTTTTCTTCTCTTTAGTGTTTGAGATATTAACAACACTTATAGATTGTGTATTTTCAGTCATGCTGTTTTCTGATGATGTAATATTGTTTAAACTAGAATTAGTTTGTTGAGCTGTTTGTAAGTTGAAAATTTCATCATGGTTATGTTCTGTATTCATGTTTTCAGTTTGAATGATGTTAACATACTTTTGGTTTGTACTCTTGGGATGATTGTGAACTTGATTGGATACTGAATTCAATAATGACTGATGCATAACTGGTTCTTTGCGCGTTACTTTATCATTTTGAATGAAGTCAGTTGTGTCAATATTCATCGTTGAAGCTTCTCCTGCTATATCTTGCTTTGCCTTTTGAACCCATACTTTACTAAATTGACATTGTGTTTCCGTATGACCGAAACTCGAACAGTTAGAACACGTGCTAGGCTTCCACTCATATACAACTTCTTGCCATATAATCTCGTCTTTATCATTTAGTATAGGGATCTTATTAGGGAACTTAAATGAGTTATCAATTTCAATTAAAACCCTAGCATAAGCAATCTTAATTATACCTTCAGTGAATTTATCAAGTTTGATAGGAGAACCAATAACGGAGGCAATACGACTTATCCCCTCTTCGGTCCAAAAGTCAAGAGGCAAGTTGGGTAGACGGATCCAGATCGGAATAGTATGAAGAAGTTCTTTGTTGAGTTGCATCCCTGGATGCCATCTTTTGATCATCATAAGTTTTCTATTATAATAATACGGCCCACCTTCTAGAACATTCACACAATCTTGTTCTTTATTGAATTTGATCACATAGAACCCGTTTTCCATTGAAAAAATCGAGAAGTCTTCTTTTGGTTTCCACACTCTAGTTATGTAGTCTTTAAAATAAGGATAATATGGTTTAGAGCCAACTACATAAATCACTATGGCGTTACTCCATTGTTTTCTGGCATCCAAAATAACTTCTGTAGTCATTTTTGCACATTTCATAGAATTAATTTCCCGAGGGTTGTAAAATTTCAATGGAACAGAGATAGGAATATTATTGCCTTTAACAACCTCATTCCACGCTTTGCTTGAAGTAGATGAATAATTCCATTTAACAGATCCAGTTTTTTTATTCTGAGAAGCGTTATGAGTCTCCCCTACCATCGGGACATCTGGTCTAATCTGGTTTGTCGGAGAATTGGATATTGCAATTTCGCTTGTAGATTGATTAACCCTCTTCTCAGTTTGAAAACCGTAATTATTAGTCGCAAGTTTGAGACTACGTTTCCACTTACGGGAGATCACTGGTGTAAAACCATCGTTGGCTTGACTGGAGATGACTGCGGAGGCTAGGGGTTCGAATCCCGGTGGGTGTGATGGTTCTAGTAACTCTGGATTGGAATGTTGGGATCCCTTTTCGGCAGGTGGGTTAGAGGGCAACATGGGAGAGGACGATGGAATAGAGGTCGAAAACGGGAAAGAAATGATCACAGGAGAATCGAAGAGGACGATGGTGGCGGCTCCTAGGGTTTCGGTTCCGCCATTTTTTTTTATGTTATGTGATTGATGTCATAAAATATCATATTACTGAAATATGCAATTCTATATAACTTTGGTTTTGGTATTTATATCGATTCTCTCATTTGTTTAAACTTTGAAATATTACATATTACTGAAATTAGATGTAAATGCTTAAGCTCTTTTAAAACTAAAGAAGCATGATAAATATCAACCTAATTCGGTATAATAGCATATACATTTATTTTCGTGCTTCCGCGAACGGATATATTTGTCAACTTCGTGCTCAAGTTCACATCGGTATAGGGAGTTAAATATCTTTTAACATGAACCAATGCTTTAATATCTTTAATGCAATCCATTCCACCTTATTGCTTTCTCATGTTTTTTGTTGTTTTCATGATACTTTAATCGTGTTTAACCTTCAGGGCTGCAATTGACATGTAGCACTATTAATAAATCATTAAGAGATTTATTTTCAATGGACCAGTATAGTTTTCAAGGTCGTTGATATATGCATTTGCTTTTATAAACTTCATCATAGTTAAAAAATGTTAACAACTATAAAATTTCAAATTTTGTATTGATTTTTTAAACACGGTCATCATTGGCTGTAATTTGTTCCATAATGTGACTCTGAGTCTAACTAATTATGACGTATAACCTCGTATTATTATTTTCTTTTCAATCTTATGTAATTTTCTGCTTTCATTTTAGTTGTTTGACTATAACAAACTAATAATATGTTCTTATAATTAAGATAGGTGAAAATTTCCGGTCTTTCACATGTACCATAGTTTTAGAGGTTGATCAACAATTACATGTACTATTTTATGAATATCAACTTGCAAAAGAATACACTCCATTATACAGTATGATATTTTGTTTAATTGCTCTATTACTATTACTTCGATGTTTTACTCACTACTGTATATCTGCTATACTGAATGCTAACCTTATTTTTTTAGGTTCTTCAATAACACGGGATGGCGAAGAAATGATACTGCGGACTGTATTAAGCAGTAGTCATAGCTGTGGTCGAAATTTTAGAGCAACCATTCCCTACCACAAACATCGACTTCCGCAACCCACTTACTATGATTTTTTTGCAATGCTAAAATATTTTTCCACGAAAGCTTACATAATTGTTGCTCTAGAGGTTCTATCGACATTCATCGACCTACCACAACACCACAACAGTTACTAAGCTTATTCTAAGATCAAGGTGAATTAGGTACCCATTTTCGAACAAACATCCGATCCTATAATAATGCATTTTCGTTCACATCTATGGGTGCATCAATTGACAATAACCTGACCAATGCTAGAGAAGGAGTTTACACATATCTCGCGCATGCTTCAATATATCATAGTATTGGAAGTCTTTTACCCTTGGCTGGAAGTAGACTAAGATATTTGCAACTATACATATATGACACTGACCATGAGATTGAAAACCAACTTCAAGATACTGAAGCAATGAGACCAGAGATGATAATGATTTTGAAACAAATTTTAGATACTCATAACCCATATGTCTCCATACTTCGATAGTTGGGGCAACAACCTGACGTGCAAATATGTAGGATCAAAATCAAAGAGATCACAATAGATCGCCATCTTCATGAGCTGCCAACCACATCCCAAGTAGCAGGTATAATAATTGGAGATGAACCAGACAATTTGCAAGGTCGAGATATCATTATTGAGACAATAATTGGAAATCTACAGAGAATATCAGATACTGCAGGTTTTTACGACCCACTGCAATATCCACTATTGTTTCCTTACGGTCAGCATGGATGGGATTTGAACATCCACGAAAATGGAAACACACCAATAAGTTGTACATACTACTACTCTCATATTTTACAGGTACGTATAGCCTATTTGATATCCACTATTATTTATTCATAAATAACACAAAACTTCACTCATATCAACATCAGTAGTAATGTTACTTGCATTTTGTCTATCGCCTATTCACATAGATACGACCAACAGAGACATCACTTATACTGCTTGGTGGTCGTCTATTTCAACAATATGTCGTTGATATGTATGTAAAAATAGAAACAATGCGTCTAAGGTTTCTTCGCAACAATCAGACTACTATCAGAGCGGAGTTATACCAAGGTTTTCAAGATGCCTTAGCTACTGGAGAAACATTTGATAGTAAGTTTCTTTACCTCCTTCATTCAACCATTTGTTGTTCCCAGTAATTACTACCCACTTATTTCACTACTACTCAATCCTATGACTTTTCACACACTAGGAAGTGTTGGTGTCAAGAAGATTCTTCCTTCCTTCTATACTAGTGCGTGGCCCGTGCTACGCACACGGGCAGTGCTGGTAATTCCCTGTAATTGTAGGTCCAATTGGATGTAGTCCGATTGTATGTTAAAGTAGTATGTAGAGGTCATGTGCAGTGTTGGTTCTTAACCCCTTCAGTGTTATGTTCAGTCTTGAGGTAGTTGGAAAATGTTGTGAGAAAATAAAATAGTGTTAAAAATTTGAAGTAGGGACATATCCAAAGTGCAGAATAGTGTATCTCCAGTTATTCATTTGCAGGAACAGAGTATTGTAATCAAAAAGGGAAAACCTTGTTTAGGAAAATCAACCTATCTTCTTTGAATTAACTTTATTTAGTCTAAATCCTTTTATGTGTAGTTGTTAAGTAGTTAAGGTATAATTTGTTATGGCCCGTTTTGTTGGTAATTAAGTTATGAGTTTATGTTTTGTATTTTGGTGTGGAAGAGTGGTTGGAGAGTAAGGAACGTGGAATGTGTTAGAGAGAGATTTTTATAGTCCTGAAAAAGTGGGGATTAATAAAATTTCGTTCTTAAAAACTCGTTATTCGTCCTCTCATCTCCCTTTTATTCCCACCATGCCGCTTTGTTATACCATGCTGTATGATTTGAAAATTGATGTTGGAAAAGTGAAAAAATATGTACGAATAAGTTGGGCCTCTAGTTGTTTAGTGTTTGGTTTTTGAAAAAATATATTAGTCTCAAGTTTGTGGAAATTAAAACGTTTGGTAAACACAAAGCGGTGAGCAAAGTGTTTGGTTTTGAAAATAACTAAGTTTACGTTTTGTAACCGAGTGAAGATGGATAATTATACATTGTGTAAATGACAGTGAAAATCAAAGAAGGCGTTGAAGAAGTTGAAAATGAATTGTTAACATTTATTGGTGCGTTGAAACCCAACGAAGACGCACCATCAATCAAAGGTAGTGGAGAATATGATGACCGTTGTTTTTCAATTGTAATTAAAGTAAAGAGCTGAATGTTATCAATAATAAATACGTCGACTTTTGTCAGTGTACATTTCATTTTTGGAAAAAAAAAAGTTTCCAAATGAAGTCCACGTCGCGTAATATATAATTGTGATAAAAACCACCTAAAATGGTACAGGGATATAGCAAGTGACAGATAAGATAATGGTGGACAAAATTGATAGCTCATATTGCACTTTGATTCATTCAGAACGATTGAGATGATAGTTCATTGCCAATTTAGTTTGTTTAGCACAGTGGCATCCCTTGTTTGAAAATTTATAGTATGGAGTTATAGGAAGCACCCATATATAGTGGACCTTGTCACCATCTACTTTCTGTACAGCATAGTGAGTAATTATCTTATGTACGTTGCGAGTACTCAGAGGATTCATGGAAACTTAGTGTAGAAATAAGACGGAAAAGAGTGAAAAATAAATATCTGTACAATATTTTACTTACCAAACTTTATTACATTGACTTGCGTACGAAATATATATGTAGTAGCGAAAGGAAGAAAAGTGGAAAGAAACGGTGATGCTGTGTACAGTTATGCAGTAAAATATAAGATGTTAGTTGAGAATACGTTATTTATGTTAAAATTTTCGTATGAAAACGTCGTCAGGATTGCACTGTGCATATGTTTTCAATATCTACAGCATGAAATTAACAGTTGTAACGTATAATACTTTTATTAGTTCTAAAATGGGTGTTGTTAAGTATGTTGCTGCTGCCGAAAGTTTATTTTCTAATCACTGCAGATTGTCCTTCATATTTGTAGTAAAAAGGAGAGTAAGAGGGTCAGTGAGTCTAACCATCATAAACATGCTGGAAAGACCGCGGCAGGTACGGATGGGGAACAGTGTTTGTAGTATTGTAGAATGTTTACATTAACAGTGGTTAAGAGTAAAGTAAAGTGTATATACACGGTACATAATTGGACAGTGTAAAAGTGTGTCATTTATTACACTGGTTGAAAATACAGTGGTACAAACAGGAGGGCACATCTTTAAACTAACATAAACAGGTACAGTAAGTAAATAGAGCCGCCTTTGTCGTGCGTAGTCGAAGGCAGAAATAGGTACAACAATTAATAAAGATGGACAGTTGCAAACATAACACAAAATTTAGGACTGGGAAAGACAGAGGTAGGATGGTGTTGTGGACGTACGATGGTTCGTCATGCAATTGCCCACATGGCTGCCTACTTCTTCCTCTTACTACCAGTCAGTCGTCCACGTTTTCTCTGCCTACCATCAGGCAGCATGTGACAGTTAGGTTCATTCTCCCGTCCAACGGTGTGTTCGGTTATGCTGCCATCCTGTAAACATTCCTCAGTCTCCTACAGTCATGTGGAGTATAAGTTTGTTAGTTTTTGTGTTATATGGAAATAAGGGCGGAGTGTGGGTTGGAATACATACCTATTTAACTTTAATCTTTTCTCTGTTCGTCACACCTAAGTAAGAATAGCGAAGTTTCCGTAGGTAAAATGTATGTAAGATATCGTAAGAAGAACGGACATAGTTTTGAGAAAGAGTCGTACCAATTTTTGTGACAGTGCTGGATTCAGCAGTTAGTTGTGTACCATCACCTTCTTTTGTATCCTTTGGTTTCAGGGGGTCAGGTAGATCAGGCAGAGGGTTGTTAGGGTGGTGAATATGTGAAACTCTACTAACAGTGAGTGATTTTCCATAATTCATTATGTCGTACTTTGACGGTCTGAATTCAAACCGAGCTTCCGTACCCATCAAGTTGGTGAAAAGTTTACCAATCAGTTCGTCACCGTTGGTCTAAAGAAAAAGAAACAGTAGTGTTAGGTAGGGTGAGGTAGTGGAGGAAGGAGTGGGACAGCAGTTGTGTGCTAAGGTAAGACAGTTTGAAGTTAGTACTGTAAATTGATAAAATTGTGTAGGTGTAAGATGTGTACCGTTTTGGATATATCCTTCATCTCATCGACGCTCTGTTTGAGGAGGTAGGCAGCATCTTTGTCAAAAGCAGTCGCAGTACCAGTATGGTCAAAAACTTCCATAGATATCCTATACCTGTGAGGATATAACATAATGTAAGGGAGTTGAAATTGAACGGTAAACTTATTTATGCAGACCTGTTAAGTGGATGGGTAATATTGTTATTGCATTTAGAGCAGCTAAAACCGGTTGCTTCCTTTGTCACTGTCTTCCTACAAATGGGACATGAAAGATAATTCCAACCTAATGATGTGTTAATTCTCATCAATGTTGCGTACGACATACTTCTTTGACTGCAAAGGATGGAGAATTTGAAAAATGTTAATCAAAAAGTAAAGATAACATAATGCTAGAAATAAAAGATATTGACTTACGTGGCAGTCATTGGATCGTATGTCATCTAACATATTAGCTATGGTACTTCTAATTTCCGGGTCGTAAGTAGTTGAAGATGTAGGTCGTTGACGCTCAATCGATGTAACGGTACCGCCTTCACTGTCAGTGACACTGAAATGTAATACAGTAGCAATGAGGCTGTGGACGAAGTGTACGCATCAGCAATAGTTGTTAGAAATTAAATGGAGGTATACCCGGAAAGTAATTTTGCTACCTCTGGACAGTCATTGCATTGGTGGATGAAAATGTAAACTCTCCTATAATTATTAATTTAGAGATAAGGTTGATATTCAACAATGAAATATAAAGGAGTAAAGACAGTTTACCTTTGAATAGTTTGACTACCATAGAAGTGAATATTACCGACGGTGGTTGTTTTTCCGATTCAATAGCAGTCACATCTATGAGGTCAGTTTTGTCAGCCCACAAAGTAATAGATGTATTTTTTAAACTGTGTAAAAGTTGGAATGGAGAGTGTTAGCGAGCAAATATGTAGACGTAAATGTAACACAGTGATAAATGTTAAACCTTCCAGTGTAAACAGTAATCTCTCTTTTAGATGTTTGACATCCGGTCCTTGTTGTCAGTTGGACAACATCTGAAATACCTCGCAGTACCCCACCAACATCTGGTAGGAAGATGAAAAAAAGAGGAATGTCAAATAAATCTGATTAGAAGTGTTAGTGGAAATGGTAGAGTGGTAGTATACTGTGAGTAGTAGTGGGATAAGTGAGTGCACCTGTAAGTTGAGCCACCTTATTTATGCGTTGAGCAAGAGTTTCATTATCGACAAAACTAAATTTGTATCTAGGAATATTGTACAATGTTGGTGGCACCTGTAAGGTGACCCGTGCTACGCACACGGGAATTTGTGAAATTATTAGGTTGGGGAGACGAATTGTGTGGTGTTATTTTGTAAACTTTTCACGTCTGTTTTTTCCTTATATTTATAGTGTGATCGAAGTATTACTATGTTTATTATTTTGTAGTGTAAAATTATTGTGTTGATGCTTTTAAGAACTAGATAAGACATTGATTAATTAATGTAGTTTTCTTTATTTTAGGTAAGCTATTATGTACGATTAAGGTTGTAAATTGGAAAATAATTCAAAGTTAAAAATTGTGCAACTGATGAACAAAATTGCTAAACTGAAACATATATAAATTAGAGAAAATATTAAAAGTTGTAAACATTATTGGTTCACACATCAGATGGCAAGAAGAGAAGCAACTGACTAAGCCACAAATGGAATATGTGCTGAAAAAAATACTAAAGCAGAATTTATGTTTGCCAATAGAGTATGGATAATGCTACAAATTTTATTATCCACATTCATAGTGAATTACTTGTTGAAATATCCCCACGTCCTTTTGAACCCAGTAAAAACGAACCATCTACACATTGCATGTGGACATCCCATTATTTATAACCAGCAGCAAGAGTACAGGTTTCTCAACCCAAGTAAAAGTTAAGATGGATGGATCAAGTTTTGTGCTTCTGAATATCTTCAAAATTTAAGTTGAAAATTAAACCGTTCAATTTTATTAATATTTCGTAAGATGAAGTACAAACACATAGCACATCACACTACTGTACACCTCAGTGGTTGACTTATACATCTTAGGTACAGATAGATAAAATACATCAAGGCGCGACCAAAATTCATCGGTCAATACTTGAACTGTGTATCATAGTGCATATTCTACAAAGTATCGTATCAAAGGGCTATTTTGAACTGTTGAATCATAGTATCACATTACATATTATCTAGAATTTCGTTGCCAACATAACCCACTATAGAGAATGAGCGTCCATATAGAGCAGGCTCATATTATATTACATAAATCAATTGTGGCAGTACCCAAATAGATCATCCACTGCATTTTCGTAATGGAAATCATGGACCTAAATTATATATCTCATTCTTTGCTCGTACATAAAATTATATTCATTTTTTCCTTTCAATTGACTGTTGAATCATCATCTCCTAACTTATACATGACCAAAATTCTTCTAACAGTCACTCCATTCTTAAAACCAAAGACTATTATTCAGTTCATTGTTAGCTAGACGACCCTCTCTGACCACCATACCACCATTCTCATAATCTCGAATCGGGTCCTTCTTTGCTATAGATGTGGATTGTTGAATTAAGGACTTAAAACTAATGTTCTTAAAAGGATGTCAGGAAAGTCACACATGTATAACCGCTAGTTTTTTAATATTCCCGTATCAACATGGCCGCCTGAACATAAACTTTATAGCAGAATCTGCTTTAGTGGGATTAGGCGATGCATCTTTGGATCTCATTCAGACCTCTCGCTCTAAGGCTGTGGTTTCTTCCCTTACCGCTTCAAGATATAAAGAGAAAATCCAATACATATGAATAACAACCCACTTCTGAAAACTTGATTTTTTTTATGTCCAAAGGACAGGAATTTTGAACTCTAGACTCCTCTTTGAAGTTATTACTTCACAACATTTAAAATATAGAAAAATCTGGTTCTGGGAACTATTAACCTGGTGGTTAAAACATTACACTGGCCAAGCACTAATCATGCGCCGTTAATCCAATACTTCCCTCCCTACATCACATCCATTTAAAGGAGTTCTCTCTAATAAGAGAGTTCCACCTACCCACACCTGCACGCATGTAAACATATAAGTATGAAAATCATGTGGAAAAAAATAATAAAATTACAGTTTTCTCCTACTGAAAAACTACATCATAATCTATTATCTGTAGCAATCTCTAATATAAAAAGAACAACTGTCCTAAGTGGCACAAAATGTAAATCAGTCTCATCTGAAGGGAATTAATAATTAGGAGAAGAGAATACATATAATTAAAATAGGTTAGAAATGATAACGTTGGTGACAAAATTTTATGTGGATGAATAAAGGGTTTGTAGTTTACAAAATCGGTTTTTAGTTCTTCTATTAACACATACAATGTTAATACACCCAAACTCAAACACTGAAGTGGGAAAATGGTTATGCGCCAGTGTTGAGTTCGTTGACTTCTAAAATTTCAAATAATGATGGTTGACAAAATAAAATGAAAAACCATAAAAGTTTCATATGATATGAAAAAGCTTATACAGTAGTTAAGGTTTTTCAATTTTTTTTGCTAATCTATTTGTTTCTCAAAAGGAAAGTATTTAGTACAAAAGCGTTGATAAAATTTGTGTCAAAAAATTACCACCTAAATATATTACAAATTGTACATCACATAACATGTTTGATGCTAAACTTAGCCAGTACATAGATTGCCATGTGTAGCAGACAGGCTGAAAGTTTATCGTAGTCCATATATAACCATAACATGTCCTAGTGGTAAACGAAAACTACAATTAGATGGTACCAAATCCTTGACGTGCTTAATGAAAGCATAGTGATGTGTTGGTACAATCCCTTTCTAGACTTGTCAATATGTAAGTGTTTATGTTCCAATTTCATGAAAATTGCAGTAGCTTAATACGGATGTCATTAGGTGGTTCCAAAATTTAAATAACCAATAGAGCAGAGAGGTTGTGCCTTAAATATTATCATTGTAGTACTTAGTAATTTTACTGTTCTGAAAACCACGTATGTTCAATTAAGGACTGTGTATTAAAGACCATGTGTATAATTTAATATATATCAAAATATTCCATAGGTAATCTGTACAAAGAAATAACTATTTGAACATACAAAAATGGTCTAGTCTGCTCAACTATGAATGTAATGCAAACTTATGTCAATACTTATAAAAAATAAAATAAATGCAAGCTGCTTGCACATTGATAATTTATAACATGCATCAGAGTGCATCTTCTTCCATTTTATTTGTATTTTCAAAGGCCAGTTGATTTGCCAAAAAAAAAAATAGCATCTATATGGACTTTGACTGCTTTTAAACTCCTTTAAGAAAAGATTATATACCTTTAAAAAATTTCAAAAGAAGATTTAACTATATAAAAAAAATTTGAAAATATTTTGGATTAATAAAATTTGATGAACGTTCATTATCTGCCAATTGTAGTATTTCATACATATGTGTGCTCATGTTTAAAGCTCATTTTTATCAGTTAAATTCATCCTTATATAGATAACAGTTGTATTGATGTGATGTATTGATTTGAGCAACACTTGTAATGCACCTATGTTACTGCTCATTTCATGCAGCAAATAGTTTGTATTGCATTATTAGTTCTCTCAAGTAATAATGGAAAGTAAGAAACATCTCAAGAATGCAAAAGAATAATGAGCTTCATTATTAAATGCAGTCAAGTTATCTCCAAAAAAAGCATCTAGTTTCCAGTACATTGAATTTTAGTAAATTCATGTTCTATTATACAATATTATTATACACACACATTCTAGAGTCTGCAGATTAGTTATCAAATTCAGAAGTTTCATAAACCATATTTCCATCATGCTACCATCTTACAACTACAGCAATGACACGTTTATATCTAGTGCTAATTAGAGTGAAATTTTGTAAATTCACTTTGTATATATATTCTAGAATCTGGAGATTAATTACTAAACTCATAGTTTCATAAACCGTATTTTCATTATTCTACAATCCTACCACTACAAAGATGAAACGCCTACGTCTAAACTTTTCTATGAGCCAACGGGATCAACCATGACTAACCGTGACATGTAGTTTGTTTCAATGTTTCTTACTTTATATGCATTTTCATTACTGATTTAAATGGTCTGTTGCTATATAGACTTTCTTTCTACTGTGGGTAATCAAAAGTTTATCTATCTTTGACACATTTATCTACGTACCTTCTTTTGAACATTTATGGGAAGCCCTATTTATTAATGATCATTATTTTAAATTATCCCATCATATGTGAAGTTCTATTTATTATGATGAAACATTAGACTTTAACATTGTGGCTCTGCTAAGTTCATCACGTTTAGACTTTCTTTTTAGAGTTTATAAATATATAACCTCAAATTCTAAATATTGAAAGTTGTATTGTAAACCTGTTAGTTCAAGTAATATTTTCTAGCAGTGGAAGAGTTAAAGTAAACATTAACCATCACGTATTTTCAAACTATGCTGAATATATAAGTGCAAGATATCTTAGAAATAACAAACGTATTAATGATTATGAGAAAATTAAAAGGGACAGTTCAAATATCATATAATAGTCTTCCCTTTGTGTTTTATTTCACTCTTCTCCTTCCACTAACATTAGTTCACAATTTTAGCCATCAACATATTGAGATGAAATAAACAGTTACATAAATAAAATAGGAATAAAACTGTTGAGGCTGGAAATTGGAATGAAATAAAAACAATTTAGGGAACAAAGGAAAAAGTCCAATCTTTCATTACTTATAGCAGAAACGAACATGTATTTGGACTTCAATTAAAAGCTTACCGGACAGTATATACTATTTGCCTGAAGCGTGGTGACACATGTTGATCGGAGAAGTGGACAGTTTGGACACGAACTCTGATGACAGTGGGGATCCATCATGATGTCAACGTTCTGTACAGTGTTTGTAACACGTCGATTAACAGCATTGTCCAAAGTAGCCATGGACAGCCGCGCTGCAATTAACACCATATATGTGTAGTAGTAATCAAGAGCATGAGAAAGGATATATAACTGCAGATATGTTCATTATGTTATCACACACAGACTTAACAAATTGAGGGTAGGTGGCGTGCACAGTACATGCAATATTAAACCAATTAGTTCTTGTTTGTTTGAAGCAGTACAGGCGATGCACATGTAAAAAATTTGAAATTGACCTGTTGATATATGACTGATGAACAAATCTGAGATCATAATGTAGAAGTTATGGAATGAAACAAAAAATTGTAAATTTTTTACATAATTAACTACTGTTCCCTATTTCGTGAATTCAACAGTCGACTGCAAATAAGTTCTAGTTGTGCTAAGTGCACCTAGTTTCAGTTCTATTTTACGCAATCCTAAGTTTACTGGCCGCTCTGTACTTCGTAAAGCCCAATATTAAAAATACCTATTATATGGTTGATTTCATAAAAAAAATGGTTAATCGACATTATAGTGTTAATCCAATGTGTTAGATACCCACTGTTATACCAATAGTCAATAACCTGACGTAAATAGTTTTACAACGAAGAGTAAGAAAGCAATTTACATACCCATCAATAACCTGCCATATGATCATATGAAATAGGGATTATCCAACAGATTGTATTTTACCAAATTACTTCATCAGACGTAAAATTTATGAAAGAAACTTCGTATACATACATGTGAACAAAACAACAACATCCAAATATACATGGATGGAATCCAAGTAAGTTGGAGACTGAAATCTATCGGTATAATAGATCATCAGTCTATCTACCTAAACAATCCCTAACAATTACCTCTTTCGATTTATGCATAATTTATAGTTTGAAACAGAAAACATACATGACCTAATAGAGGAATAACAGTAGATCAGGAAATTATGTTGTACCCATTTTCGAACAAACATCTGATCCTATAATAATGCATTTTCGTTCACGTCTATGGGTGCATCAATTGACAATAACCTGGCCAATGCTAGAGAAGAAGTTTACACATATCGCGCACATGCTTCAATATATCATAGTATTGGAAGTCTTTTACCCTTGGCGGGAAGTAGACTAAGATATTTGCAACTGTACATATATGACACTGACCATGAGATTGAAAACCGACTTCAAGAAACTGAAGCAATGAGACCGGAGATGATAATGATTTTGAAACAAAATTTAGATACTCATAACCCATATGTCTCCATACTTCGATAGTTGGGGCAACAACCTGACGTGCAAATATGTAGGATCAAAATCAAAGAGATCACAATAGATCGCCATCTTCATGAGCTGCCAACCACATCCCAAGTAGCAGGTATAATAATTGGAGATGAACCAGACAATTTGCAAGGTCGAGATATCATTATTGAGACAATAAGTGGAAATCTACAGAGAATATCATATACTGCAGGTTTTTACGACCCACTGCAATATCCACTATTGTTTCCTTACGGTCAACATGGATGGGATTTGAACATCCACGAAAATGGAAACACACCAATAAGTTGTACATACTACTACTCTCATATTTTACAGGTGCGTATAGCCTATTTGATATCCATTATTATTTATTCATAAATAACACAAAACTTCACTCATATCAACATCAGTACTAATGTTACTTGCATTTTGTCTATCGCCTATTCACATAGATACGACCAACAGAGACATCACTTATACTGCTTGGTGGTCGTCTATTTCAACAATATGTCGTTGATATGTATGTAAAAATAGAAACAATGCGTCTAAGGTTTTTTTGCAACAATCAGACTACTATCAGAGCGAAGTTATACCAAGGTTTGCAAGATGCCTTAGCTACTGGAGAAACATCTGCCAGTAAGTTTCTTTACCTCCTTCATTCAACCATTTGTTGTTCCCAGTAATTACTACCCACTTATTTCACTACTACTCAATCCTATGACTTTTCACACACTAGGAAGTGTTGGTGTCAAGAAGATTCTTCCTTCCTTCTATATTGGTAGTCCACGAGATATGCATCAAAGATACCAAGATGCAATGGCATTAGTACGAAGGTATGGGAAGCCTGACTTATTTATTACTATGACATGTAATACTAACTGGGTAGAAATTACACAAGAATTGCTACCCGGTCAACAACCACAAGATAGACCGGATTTAACAACTAGGATTTTTCAATCGAAATTAAAGCAACTTAAAACTGACCTATTTGGCACATGTGTTTTAGGTAAAGTCATTGCCCATGTCCACGTTATTGAATTCCAAAAAATAGGACTACCACATTCTCACACTCTACTTATCCTAGATGTAAACGATAAAGTTAACAATCCCGATGATTATGATGCTTTAGTTCGAGCTGAAATTCAATGTAAAGATTTAGAACCCGAGCTACACAACACTGTAATGAAACATAGTATTCATTATCCATGCGGACATTTTAACCCAAGAGCTGTCTGCATGAAAAATAACCGTTGTAAGAAGGGTTTTCCAAAAGCTTTTTCTTCATTTACTTTACAAGGAACTGACTCTTACCCTATTTATAAAAGACGCGACAACGGAATACAATATCAAACTGGAAGCCACATAATCGATAACTGTTGGATAGTACCTTATAATCCTTACTTACTTTTGAAATATGATTGTCATATAAATGTTGAGATTTGTTCAAGTATTAATCTGTGAAATATCTATACAAATATGTTTACAAAGGTTCAGACCGTGTATCTGTAGGATTATCCAGTACATCTGATGATAACGATGAGATTTCAAAATTTGTTAATGCTAGATGGATTTGTGCTCCAGAAGCTTTATGGAGAATATTTAAATTTTCCTTAAGTAATATTTTTTCCTTCTGTTACCGTCTTATAAATACATTGACCAAATAGACAACAATTATTTTTCATGCAGAAGAACTCATACACACTATTTTGGATGATCAACATAGATCTAAAACAATGGTTACCGAGTTTTTTTTGTAAAAATGTTTATGATGAACAAGCACGTCAATATTTATACTATGAGTTTCCTGAAAAATATTGGTGGGATTCTACAAGTAAGCAATGGAACCGTAGGCGAAATAACCGTAGGGCAATTGGTAGAATTTATACTGTATCTCCCACTGAAGGAGATCGTTACTATTTTCGCCTACTATTAACACATGTTAGAGGTCCTCTATCTTTTACTGACTTACTAACAGTTAATCGAATACAATATAACACATTTAAAGAAGCAGCTGAACATAGAGGTTTACTTGAAAATGATGATAGTTTGAAGGATTGTTTGACAGATGCTTCTAACACACATATGCCTAACGCTTTACGAAGATTATTTGTTACAATTTTAGTATATTGTGAGCCATGTCATGTGCGTGAATTGTGGGAAGAATTTTCCCCTTTCTTACTTGAAGACTATCCTACTACATCTGCTACTACTGTGCCCAATTCATTTTCACTATTTCAATGTCTGTCTGACCTCGATAACCTTCTCAAACAATATAACAAAACAATTTTTAACTATGACATTTCACATACTAATTTCAACAACTTTACTCATAAAAATACATCCACTCTTATTTCAGAAGAGCAATGCATAGAAATACCTAATAATGATATCAATTCTATAAATAACTTGAACTCCGAACAAAAGAAGGCATTTGACACGATAATGTCTTCTGTTGAAAGTGGAGCTAATGCTATATATTTCATAGATGGTCCTGGAGGTACAGGAAAAACATATTTATATAGAGCAATCTTAGCATATTTACGAATTTAAGGTCATATTGCAATTGCAGTCGCTACTTCTGGAATTACTTCTCTTGCTCTTCCAGGAGGTCGAACTGCACATTCTCGATTTAAAATACCAATTAATTTAGACTCTTCCTCTACATGTCATATTCCCAAGCAATCTGAACTCGTAAAACTTTTATTGACTGCTACTGTTTTCCAATTGGATGAAGCTACCATGGCTCACCGCCATGCATTTGAGGCCGTAGACAGAACATTATGAGATTTAACTAATTTAGACGCACCATTTGGAGGAAAGATTGTTATTTTAGGCGGTGATTTTCGTCAAGTTCTACCAATAGTCGTAAATGGTACTAGAGCTCAAACCGTCGATGCATGTATTGTACGATCATATTTATGGGAAAATGTTCAGGTAATTCATTTAACACAATATATGCACGCAAAAGATGATCAATCATATGCACAATTTCTTTTACGTATTGGAAATGGAGATGAATTCTATGTTCAAGACGATATTATACAGCTCCCAAATGATATCGTTGAACCTTGGACCACAACTTCTTCACTCTATGCTCTGATTAATGAAGTCTTCGCTGAACTCAATGATAGATTAAGTGATCCTAATTTTATAATGGATAGAGCAATATTAGCCCCTACAAACAAAACAGTATATGACATTAATAACAAAGTTATAGAACTGTTTCCAAGTAGTGAGCGCATTTACTACTCCTTTGACAAAGTCAAAGAAGATACACATAATCTATATCAATATGAATTCTTAAACTCACTTGCTCCGGGAGGTCTACCACCACATAAATTAAGACTGAAAGTAGGAGCACCAATCATGTTGCTTAGGAATATTGATCCACGAATTGGATTATGTAATGGAACCAGATTATTATGTCGTGTCTTTCACAGAAATCTCATAGATGCAAAAATAACTGTTGGACATTTTCGTGGTACAAGAGTATTTATTCCACGTATACCACTAAAGCCTTCTGAGAATGCTAACATGCCTTTCAACCTAATACGTAAACAATTTCCAATTAAATTAGCTTTTTCCTTAACGATTAATAAATCACAAGGACAAACCATCCCTCGGGTTGGTATTTATCTTCCCGAACATGTTTTCAGTCATGGTCAGCTATATATTGCGTTATCAAGAGGCGTTTCACGAAAAACAACAAAAGTTTTGGTGAAAAATGGAAAGATTCGAAATAGAAATGGCACACATACTAGAAATGTTGTGTATAAGGATGTGTTATTACAATGTACTCACGAACTTAATTAACAATACTTGATTTTTCTACTTCACATGTTGTACTTTTACTATAATTATTACTCTACACTAATGGGTACAAATATAAGTTCTTCACAATTGTTTTATTACTCTATTTAAATAATTAAGGGATTTTTTATACGACCATAAATGAGTAATATCTGCACTTATAATCTTTTTCTCCATTTTATTGTTTTTCGGTCATATATTCAGCTACAGCTTCTACAAAATACAAAACTGGGTTAACAAAAATTTCCTCATATACTACTCCAACTCACTTTCGGTTCACATAAAAAATCCCTTATAAAATGTTTTTAACTCCGCCATCAACTTACTGCTGATGCCGGTCTCAAGCCTGGAACAAGGAGGAGAGAAAACGATTACGACAACTACACTTACTACCTACAATTTACTATCAAATAGTTTTTAAGCTCCAATAATTCATTTTGTTTCCCTCTCCTCACAAACTACAATCATATTTGTCTCCGCTCACCTACTATATGTAACGAAGAACATATTCTATTTCCATTACAAATCAAAGTTATTCTCTAAGGTTTGCACGAACATGCGTTAATAATTCGTTACACCATATGTATATTACTTTTCTTTCTATCCACACAATGTCAGTCTGATATAACGCTTCTTCCCATGTTCGATACAAATTTTCCACGTCCACGTCCATCGACTGTAGATTCATTCTGCATGTCAATATCCAAAATATTTAACAATACGTGTACGTCACACTCATTTTGTCGCATTCAACAACCCTCACAGACATTGTTTCTTAACACCAGTTCCATCTGCGCACGTGCATCGCACGTGCCAAACTACTCGTATATATATATATAGACATAATATATACACATTATATAAAACTGTTCTCAAAATATAGCATAACTTCTATGACTAAAATATGATAATATCTGTATAGAGTAACATACATAACTAACACTTATACAACTACCACAGTTGTCGAAATTTTATAAGATACTTTATTCTTTCTTATATAACATATACAACAACCAGGAAATAAGTATGACTCAAATAACTTAAAACATATGCATATATTCTATATTATAAACAAGCCGATTCGTATTACATATATCGACATACATATATAACTACTAATATATATAATAAACAAAATTTTGTAACATCTTATATACCTAACATATATATGTCATTTCTAACTTTAAGGAAACAACACATGCAGACGAATACATGTAAAATAAAATTAGCCATATGCATCTCTACATATTGAGGCACATATGCAGACCAAATACAAAAAATATATTATTATAACCTATACATATACAACATACCTATACTATATTGTAAATTTACCAAAACCCGAACAATATGTATAAGTACTATTATATTTAAAATTATATACACTAAAATGAAAAATTAATATTACAAAAATCCGATATACCTGCATACTTTGAAATCAACATTATAAATATACAACTAATATCGCTGATATGTAACTTACTTATATATATACTTTAAAATCAACCTTATCTATATATGACTAGTATAGAACATATATATATATTTATTAACCTATAAATTTCTTTTTCATAAACCAACAGATTTACCGATCAAAACAAAAAAATAAAATAACTATTTACACTCATATATATGAACTAAAACCAATATATTGAAAAAATGTAAAACAGGTAATATAAACAACATGAAATGTATAACCTGTACATACAAAATATAGAGAAGAGGAAGGAATATAGGTCGCAAGTGACAGGAGCAAAGTGACAGTGCGAAAAAAAATATGACAGCAGCTCATAAAATTCATGCGACTGCCAACTTGGAGCAGGGGAGAGTGAGGTGGCGTGGGGTCGTGTATGAATGCCCGGCTACGGTTGCTGCTTTGGGAGGTGAAGAGGAAAAATTTGCGTGTGAGGCCGAGCGTAGGCTAAAGGAAGATGGTGGGTTGGAAGAGCTTGGTGGAGATGGGTGGCAGGTTGTGTGCTCGGGTGATGGTTGCGTGGGTTCAAAATGGAGGCAAGAGGCTAAAAGCAATTGGAAGGAGAAAATAGGAGAGGAGGTGACGAAAATTAGAAAGCAAATAAATGTGCATGCACCTACTTTGATGTATTCTCATATTTTTGAACCGAATGGAAATAGACTGGGAGCACGAAAAGGCACCAGTGAACAGCTATAATTTGAATAGATGGGAAAAGCAAAAGTCACGGGTCAAGTTTGAAACGTCAAAAGAAAACAAAAAGGTCACGAGTCCGGTACCAATACGGTTACCGGTTTCGTGGATTTCGTTGTGTACCGGACTTCAAAACACAGAATTGAATATACCGTAGAGATCAGCTCGACGAGATGATCAAAATGGTATACAGATATCAGTGGTACGATCATCCGATCAAAAGTGAATATGTAGAAATTGATATGCTATGTTGATAAATTCATATATGCCTGTGATATGATTATATGATGTTAAATTCTGCTTATATATCTGTTACATCACCTGATAAAATATACTATGCTATACAGTTTATTTTATTTTCTATTTCTCACACTGCAAGTTCCCTTTCACTATGGGTTGAAATGATACATACTCGAACGGACATTAGAATAGGGAAAAATCGTTATGAGATGAAATGATAGGCTCGAGCGATTTTTATTTTATTTATTTGACTTGGGATTGCGGGTTTGAAATGATAGAACCCGGATTTTTCTTTTCAAATTACGGATTGAAATGATACATATCCGTATCACTTGTCCTAGGTTAGAAAATATTATACAGACCCATGGTTAAAATTTAAATAATATTTTCCTAAAAATTTATAAAGTATATTTTTGGATTTTAAATTATATGAAAGTTTAACTTATAATTTGATACAAAGAGATATTGGTTTCCTATAAGTTAAAATTTTATAAGTCAATAACTGATTTTAATTGAAATTATAAAGATATATTGGTTTTAAATTGAATTTAGAGATTTTATTTATGATAAATAGCTTAAATTTGATTTAATATGGAATTTTAAATCTAACCTAGTGGTGGTGATAGATTTTATTTTATGAAATAGATATGTTTTGTAAAATAAATAATTTTATGTATGAAATGGATTTGTTTTGTAAAATAAATAATTATGATTTAAAATGGTAAAATGTATCTTAAATTATGACTTAACTTTATAATGGAAAATTTGGTTTTAATTGGAATGTGAAGTTTGACTTATTAAAAGAATATTAAGTCAAATGTGAGATTATGATTTAACATAGTGTTAAGTTCTTTGTTAAAATAAAAGTTATGTAAATAGTGCACCTTTGACTTAATAAATGAATTATAGTAAATTTGGATATTTTAATTATGAAAGTTATTTTATGTAAACTATAAGTAAATTGATATCCAAATGAATATTTCTGAAATGTAAGATATGTTTTATAAGTTAAAAAATGGCTAAAATTGAAGTTTTTAATGTTTCTGAAATGTTATAATAAATCTGGAATTGTATTGGCAGCATTTCCAAAGCGCTGCTGTTTCTGAAATTTAACTATGTTCTGAAATAACTAAAATACTACAGCACTTTATAAGTGCTGCTGTTTCTGAATTTGAACTATTTCTGAAAATACCAATATGTCTACTACAGCACTTTATAAGTGCTGCTGTTTCTGAAACTGAACTGTTTCGCAATACTAAAATACCTACTGTAGCACTTTATAAGTTCTGTTGTTTTGATTTTGACAATGTTTTTGAAATGTTAATATATTTACCGTAACACTTTATAAGTGCTGTTGTTGTTGAAATTACAATGAACTTTGGAAATGAATATTATTTTGGAAGATTTTGAAATTGAATTTAAACGGTTTAAATGAATATGTTTTGAGGTGAAATATAAACCATTTTTTGGAATTTATAAGTTAATACAGTGTTTTCGAAATTGGTATAATTGAACGAATGAAATTAAAAATGTTATAACTTTGGTAATGAATATTATTTTTAAGGGTGTTATGATTTTTCTAAATATTATGATTTCCAAATGATAACATTTAAATTGATATGGTTTCAAATTATTATGGTTTCAAAGTGTTTGGTTTCAAAGGTGTTATAACTTTGAAAGTGCTATGATTTTGGAAATGAATTTATTTGAAATAGTATTTAATTAAGAATTTTCTTATAATATATTGATTTGCAATTGAAGATTTAAGAATATAACTTTATAAAGTGGTTTTGGTTTAAGATGATTTAAAAAGTAATATTTCAAGTTTAAATAAATTGAAGGAAATATTCAGTGATTGGAAATCTGGGTTTATTCAAATGATATTTTGGTCTTGAAGTATAAACTAGTTTTGAAATGGATAATGATATTTTGGTCTTGAAGTATAAACTAGTTTTGAAATGGATATGATATTTCGGTTAAAAAGTATAAATTAGTTTGAAGTATAAATTATTTTGAAATAAATATCCATGGGTTATAATAACGGTTGGTTGTTAAAGAGACCGGGATCAGATATGGGCATACTCTCTGTCGATACCGAAAACCACTTTAACAACCGTGTATGCGGTGGAGATTCCAGAATGAAGTAGGATGGTGGCGACGATCCTATTGAGGTATATACGTGGACCCGACTCCCGTGAGTTGGCATAAGGTGGCTAAAACAGGAGCGATTGACGGGCCAATGAGGTAGCTCCTCTGATCGGACACACTTCTTCAATACCATTCTATTACTTTGTGATTGATTGGGTGCACCCTTTGATTTTTGGGAGTGTGGCTCGAGGTGGGCGGTAGTGGCTGCTATGCGTTACCACCAGTCCGGATGCGTAATTGGTATATCTACCCTGGCATTGCCTAGTTGTGCCGTGTCACCTACCCTTGCGCGCCTTTCACGAGTTTGTTTTGTACCATACCTATGGAGTGCATTCTGACGACGCCAAGTCCGGGGGAGATTACGGTACTGTATAGACTATGGGAATATAAAAATGTGTTAAGGTGGAAAATGTAAAGCCTTAACGCTATTTTGATAGTTTACTTTACTTTAGACATTATTATAATAGCGTATCTTACTACATAGTAGATAGTTTAACAGATCCTTAAAGGATGGGCGATCTCAAACATTCTTTAAGTTACTCTTGCATTCTATTACAGTTCACTTGAGTTGGTTTACATTGTATAAGTATGTATGTCCTGACTCGAGTGTTTTGTGTATTTGCTTTACGCTCGGGTCAGACTGAGTGATACATCATTTGAGACTCACCTTTGGAGTTGGAGGTTTTCTTGGAGATCCAACTATCTATTTTGCTTTCAGTTATCCAGTTGATTCCAGTAATGTTTTCTGATCTGTACTTAATTATTGTATTGAGACTTCTGTTGTATCTTGTTTAACTCTGATTCATATATATATATATATAGTAGCTTCATAAACTACTATTTCTTTGTTTCCGCTACATTATATTACTCTTTGTCTGTGATTTTGTGATTTATTTATTTACTGTATATGATAAGTTTGCCAAATTTATATTTAAAATTCGGTATTTTGAGCAATTCAAGTCTGGCATGTGCGGATGCGAATGGTTGAAAATATCGGGTCGTTACACTCTCTATCCTCGAAAGGTGAGCAATCACTCACGATTTATGTTCTTATATTTATTAAATTTGATTTCAATTGAAACAACAATTGAAATATGCCGCTGTTAGTTATTTACATTGTTATATATATGTTATGATCTGTATCGGTTCACCTGTGACATCTAACACCATTAGCTACTATTTATATTGATGATATGCGCTTGCTGTTATGTTATTATCATATCTGTTATCACTCTGCAAGTTCCCTGTTAATATAGAATTCCCTATGGGATGAAATGATACATACCCGAACGATCTGTAGAATAGGAGAAAATCGTTATGGGTTGAAATGATAAACCCAAGCGATTTTCAATTGAATTGAATTGGGATTGCGGGTTGAAATGATATATACCCGTGTACATTTAAATTACGGATTCAAATGATAAATATCTGTATCACTTAACCATAGGATAGAAAATTTTATACATACACCGTTGGTCTATATATAAATGTTTGGAAATGATTAATACGATTTTGAAAGGAAAGATATATGGTTTAATTTAATATTGAAATATTTTATATATAAATAAGTTCAAATAAAAAAATGGATTTAATAATAAGCCTTAATTTACTTAAGTTGATTTAATTAATATATATTATGTTTAAGTATTTATTTTAAAATAGATTTGTATAATGATTTTATAAGTTAAGGTTAGAAAGATAAATTTGAATTTAATTGAAATTGTATTTAAATTAAGAAATTTGTTTAAATTAAATCAATTTGAAATTTATGGAATTTGCGATTTAAGATACGATTTTATAACTTGATTTTTTTATATTTAAAGTGATTACGTGAATGTTTCAAGTTTATATAAATTGAAGGAAATACTTATTAGAATGTAATTTAAGGTTATTTAAATGATATTGGATTTATTAAGTGAATAATTCAAAACTAAATAAAAATGAAGTTAAATTAAGATATATATATATAATTATCAAATTTAGTTTTGAAATGTGGCATATTTAAAGCCTTGAAATTTGCTGAAATTGAAATGGTTTAGAAGTATAGTTATATCTGTATTTGAAATCGATATAAATGGTTTATTGAGAAATTGAATTGAAATGTATGAATTTTGATTGAATTTAACTTGATTTTTTGTTATTTGAGTTGATTTGAATCTACTGTGAAATTTGAGGGAGCTATTTTATTATATTAAGTATTTTAAATTTTATTTATACTATTTGTATATTTTACTTTATAAACTATTTTAACATATACCATTTTTATATAAACTATTTATTTTAGGAACTATTTTATTATTAATATCTAAACTTTTCAAGTGGGAAGTTATGTTTCAAAGTGTTACGATTTCCAAAGTGCTATAATTTCTAAGTTTTATAATCTCCAAAGTGTTATAACTGTGAAGGTGCTATGATTTTTGGAAATGGATATGTTGGAAATGAAAATGTATATCGTATTAACATGCTTTTGAAATTGATATGATATTTGGTTGTGAAGTATAAATTGTTTTGGAATGACCCCAGTGTTATAATGACGTTGGTTGTTAATAGCGTATATTTCTACATAGTAGATAGTTCCACGGATCCTTAGAGGATGGTTATTCCAAACATCCTTTGAGTTACCTGTATTTCAGTTGATAAACCACTTGAGTTGGATTTATTGATATAAGAATGTTAATCCTGACTCGAGTGTTTTGTGTTTTTCTTTACGCTCGGGTCAGACTGGGTGGCTCAATGTTCGAGTCTCACCTTTGAAGTTATAGCTTCGCTTAGAGATCCATCCATCGATCTATTCAGCTTGCAGTTATTCAGTTGATTCCAGCGATGTAACGACCCCGGATTTTTATAATATTTAAAATGATAATTTATTAATTTTTGAATTAATATTTGTGAAATAAATCGATAAGGTGATGCGAGTTTCCTCGAATCATTATAAATTCTGTATAAATCATTTAAAATTTAAAAATATTGTGAATATTTCATATATGTGAATATGTATGTATACGGGCATATATGAGTAAAATTGAATATATATATATATATGTGTGTGTATACACTTGGAAAAAAATTAAGAAAACCAAACAAATACATATGGAAAATAAGATACTTGTACACTTGGGAATGAAACAAGTAAATAAACAAATGTATATATATATTCTTGAACACTTGAAAAATAAAGAAATACAAATATACAAGGTATAGAAGCCATCATGTTTTCTCAAACATGTAACAGCCGAACTAGAGTAGGAAAATTATAAAATATATATTTGTACAAGTCTAATTAATATCTCTAGTACACTACCTTATATCCATCAGCCGAGATAAGCAAGATTGTACATGCAAAAAAAATAAAGAAATGGTATATGTAAACTTGAAAAGATACCAAGGCATTTAATGCCAACATCTCTAGTACAAGCAAAGAAATCACCTCAGCCTCCATAAGAGAGAAATATCCCTGACCAAATAAAAGAAAATCTTGTACCTGCACACCTCTTTCTTTCTATATGTGTACAGCTTTCGTTCACAAGGCTGAGCATACTTGTAAACATTTTCTCAAATTCTTCAAACATTTTCAAAGCTGTAATAAGTTTAGGCCTGAGCAACTCAAAGTATTTTCAATATCAAGCAACAGTTTTTACAATGCATTCAAACCTGGAAGCTTTAGAGTTGAAACCAAGCAAACCAAGAAAAAAAAAGAAAATAGCTTTCAAAGGATTCAAACAAATCAAAACAGTGTCTGGTCAAATTCGAACAAATACAGGTCCTCTGTTCTTCTATTACTTCTCTGCTCTGTGCATAATCAGGTGAGCAAATATTTCTACCCTGAAATTCCTTTTGTGTTAATGCCTGTATTCATCTGGGAATTGTTTTGTGTGAATGTTTAGAAATAAGTTCTATTCATCTGGAAGAGTGTATATGCCTATGTATGTTGTTTCCTCTGTTCCTGTTACAGAACTCTCAAGTTTTAAACCCAAAGATTCATCTTCTTCTTCACTGATTTCCTATAGGTTTTGTTTTCAATAATAATAGGTTTGTTTAAACTTAAAGCAAGGCCTAGAATTTGTCTTAGGCTTGATATTAAAAATATTGACTCTGTAAGTTGGATTTTACAGTAAAAAGTTAATTTTAGGACAAATTCAAATATTGTTAAATATTGATTCATTCATATTGTTTGAATCAACAATCAAAAACAAGATTTTTAAAATAAGAATGGAGATTTTTCGTGAAATATTTTGAGCGCAGTTCCAAGTTGAAGCGGAAATACATTTCCGGCCATTGCCATAAATCAAGGAAACATTGAGTGTTAGGGTTTTGCTTGGAGCTTGCTTGATCATTGTTGAAGATGGGAAAAATGTTCGATAATTTTTCTATTGAAGGAGATGATGGGACGAAGCGTTTTTAGGGTTTAAGGACGGTGAAAATGGCGTATGGGTTTCTGGCTCGTGCACACTCGTCAGAGCACCGGAAGGGACCGGTCCAGGGGGAAACGAAGCAGGGGACATAGGCGAAGATAGGGTCGGAGTTTCGGAACCACAGGTGAACTGTGGTGGCGACGTGAGTGATTTCTAGGTGATCGACTTTGTCCATGGGTTTGTTCGAAGAGCTCGATTTTGATTTCAAGGTGATTCGTGAGTGCTGGGTTGCCGATTTGGTAGAAATGGTCGACGACGACTTATGGGTGGTAGCAGTGATGGTCGGAGGCGCCTCGACCATGTGTGCACGTGCACGCGTGTAAGTGTGGTGTCAGTAAATTTGGTTTTCGAGGAAGAAGAAGGGTAGCTCGAAGAAGGTCTCGGGGAAATGAACGGAGCGGCTCGAGTTTAACTCGAGTAAACTGGGTTTTGTTCGTTTGCCTGGGAAGAGCTGAATTTCCTCGCGTCGTACTCGAGTAGATCGAGCAGTTTACTCGAAGCAGAAACAGGGTGGCTCGGGTCAGAGTTTTGGTCCAGGTTTTGATACCTGAACTATTTTTCTGTTTTAAATTAAATTTAAATTTTAATCAAGGTTTAAAACTGGAGTTAAAACAAAATGTAAATAAAGATTCCAGTTTGAAATAGAATTCAGTTTTGAAGATAAATAAAAAGTTTTAAATTCCATTTGTTTTAATAATTTAAAGAAATTAAAGGTATTGAAGAAAATTGGAATTTAAATTAGAATTGAATTCGAAAATAAAAAATAAAACAAGTTAAATTTAAAAGTAGAACCTGAAATAAGTTTCAAATCAGATTTTAAGATTTGGAAATTTACTTTAGTCTTATCACTTAAGTTTGGCAATGAGTTAAAATGTTAAAGGAATTTGCTCTAAACCTTATTAAAAGTAAATAAGGATTTATTTTAGATTTTTAAATCAAAATTTGAAATGAAAAGGAATTTGAAACAATGTTTCAATATATGGTAATAATCATTAATCATAAATATAGATGAGTTTACTTTAATTAACAATGATTAATATAAGAAATTTCTTTAGAAAAGTAATTAAAGAAATTTAATAGTTAATGAAATCATTAACTAAGATTATTTGAATAATTAATGTGATAAATTTAATAATGGCAATTAATTAAGATTAATTGATTCATTGATTTAAGAATGATTAGTTAATAATTAAGGGTTAACTAATAAATTTGAAAGGAAGATTTTCAAATAATTTGTAATTAAATTACGATAATTAACCCGGATTAATAAATTGATACATCTGATTTAAATTAATCAGTTGATTAATAAATTCACTTGTGAATGTTTAGATTCTATTGAATGTTAAATTGTTTGATATTTCCTGATATGTGATGATTTGTGATATACCCTGATTTGTGTTTTAATCTGTGATGTAATTTATTATCTGTGATATATATATCTATGATCTGTACGATAAGCGTTATAGTTATATCGCTTATCAACTATATCCTGTATTTTGATCCATGATGATTCATTGTGTTGCATTATTGTGTTAAACCCCTGGACTACACTCTTACACACACAAATATGGATTTCATGTGGAAATCGGTTAAGTCACAGATAATTTAAAATTAATGTTTTTGAAATTTAATTTTTGATTTCAATTGATTTTGAAATTGGAAATTTGGGTTTAAAGTGAAAAGCTTTTGAAATGGAATTTCAAAGATAAGTCTTATTTTCGAATAACTTGATTAAGTTTTGAAATTTAAATAATTTGACTTAAATTTGAATTCAATATTTGGAATTGAATTCAATGATTGGAATTCTGATTAAAAATGTTATAAATGTGTTTATATGAAATTAAACCATTTTAAAAGAAAAATTTTGAGAATTTGGATTTATCCCAAGGAGTTCAACTCGTATGAATGAATCAGATTTTCCAAAATGAAACTGTTTGTTTTAAAAGAAGAAAAGCTTTCAAATAAGAAATGAAATTCCAGTTTAATTAAAGAAATTTCAAGATTGAATTGAAAAATGGTTTTCCAAGTTATAAATGAATTCTTTTTGAAAACTATGAATTAAATCTGTTTATTTTTAACAGATTTAAAATGATGAACTGTTTAAACCATTTGAAATGGAATTGTTTTGAAAGCTATAAGTTAAATCTTTGTTTTAAAGATTTAACGAGTTAATCAATTGAAATGGGAAATTTGGAAAACCTGTGAATGAATCTTTTGTTTAAAAGATTAAAGTGTGGAAATTGTTTTAAACCGTTGAAGGTTGTTAAAATGAATCTTTTTGTTTAAAGATTTGAAAATGGTAATTTGTTAAACCATTTGAAAAGAAAAGTTTGGGTAATAAGTTGTGACTTAACTGAAATCCCAATATCCATTTGTTTTTAAATATTACGCTCACTATTCGGTTTAGCCGGGAGAGGACCTTTGTGTCACATAACCCATTCCGAATAATGATACGTCGTATATGGATGGCATTTGAAGACCGGTGGTGAAGACCGGGTGTTTGCGAAAACGATAGGATGACCTATCGATTGTCTCTGCACTGGGTCGCTCCTGGTATAGAGATCTCCTAAGTGATGGGAAGTCCGATCGGGACTGTGAATACCCGGATTTGCAAGGGCTTCTTTGGAAGTGCCTTCGGTTCTGTTCGAACCCGGAACAGACTTGTATGGATTGTATGTCTGACATTACAATTTGAGATATAAAGCCGATTTCTTTCAAATACATATCTGTTGGTGGCGGAGAATTTATTCTCTTAGCTTAACACCCTTCTCTGAGACGTATGAGCTCAGAGGTTATGTAGTTGAAGTTATCAGCGATATATCCCAATTTGGTAACGTGGCATGCTGAGTGTTGCTGTGTGATGATCAGTGTTTGATCATTTGTGATAGGATCATATGTTTGATCATTTATCTTTGTGATCATAGGTTGATCATCTGTTGACCCAAAGCGTGGCTTTTTGAAAAAAACGTAGCTTTGTGGACGAGACTTCGTCAGGGCCTCAACAACTCGGAAATGGTCGAAACAGGAATGTTGCGGCAAGGTTATGAGGGTCGCGCCCTTTAGGGTATGTCATTTTCTTCTGGAAAGGGGTGGTATTATGGTATGGAGCCCTGATACTTACTCATGTGGATACACTTTCTTTATGATGTGTGATGTTGGTTACCGAGCGCTCGGACAAAGGTCCCAAAGGACCGGGTGATGACATATTCGTGAGTTACCTGTTACAGGGGTAACCCAGCCTTGTTTGGCAGAGAGCAGTTTGTCTCTCGGGACGTCCAGCCAGAGGCGATCCTATTCGGCAGGAGGAAAGGAAGTTCCTTAGCCTGACCATTTGTTGGAAATCCATTTCCCAATACGAAACTTGTATGGTTTTAGTTGTAGAACCTGCCATCTACTTATGGTGGCGCCCCACTGTTTGGATGGTAGCTATAGTAGGCATAGTTCGGAATGTCTATGTTGGCTAAGATTAATATTCTACTTTTGAAATGTTTCTTCACTATGCACTAATAATAATAATCCAATGATTTGCATAGTAAGCATCTTTGACTATCATAAGAAGAAATCTCCTCCAATTCTGCGTTTGCATGTGTGTGTGTGGTGGGAGGTCTTATGGTAGTTTCATTTTCTAAAAAGCATTGCGGGTTTCAATGTTTAAAGTTCTTTTGTGTTTTTTTAAAGATAAACTGTTTTTGTTGCTCACACCAGTCCCATGACTGATCCGGAGTTTATTGTTCCCTTCCTAAACTCTGGGTGCCCACCATTTTCCACACGGGCAGTCTAGAGTTGGGTTTCTTAGATATTCAGGTTGAGTAGATTATCTGGAGCTAGTCAGTTCTTGGACGACTGACCTTGCTTTCCGCTAGCTATGGATTGGAGCATTCTATTGGAGATATTCTACCCGCTGCTGGTGTTATCTATTTTCTTTTTCGCTGCTATTTCTTGTATCATATCTCTGATGTATATTGATATCTGTTGTATCATTCTGTTGTATCATACTGTATCAGATTTTGTATCTGTCATTGTATCAATGTTATATATATTGATATATTCTTTTTCTTCCGCTGTGTTGTTATACTTAATGTTGTTATAGCTCCGGCGAATCGGATTTGAACGGTCGAATCCGCGGCATTCTAGTACAATGTGAAGTACGGATGTTGGTTTTCGAGCGGGCAAAACCCGATACGTTACAAGCGATGTATTCTGATCTTGTATTCGACTATTGTATTGAGACTTCTATGTATTCGAGACTTCTGTTGTATCTTGTTTTAACTCTGATATATATATAGTAGCTTCATGAACTGCTATTCTTTTGTTTCCACTGCTTATTGTTATTACTCTGTGTCTGTGATTCTATGATTATTTATTTACTGTATATGCCGAGATTTGCCAAATTTAAATTAATAATCTGATATTTGAGCAATTCAAGTCCGACATGTGTGGATGCGAATGGTTGAAAATATCGAGTCGTTACAGTTGGTATTAGAGCTCTGGTTTTAGGCAAAACTTAGCATATAGAGTAAATTTAATTATAGAATTACTTTCGTTCGAGCTTGAATCTCTTCCTCTTTGACTTGGATCTCCTTTGAATTCTAGGACTCCCCTTTTGTTTTGGAATCCATCTTTGTCTTCTTATTCGTGTTCTTGTGATTTTGGAGTATTCCATAACTCCACTCATGTTGACCTCTATAATGAATAGGTGATCCCGCCAATCTTAGAATGATTTGTAAAGTGGTGAAACTCCTTTACAACGGGCATTGATCCACCGGAGATTTCTGTATCCTCGGTAGATGCTGCTATCCCGAATTCTATCTCTTGCGATCGAATGCCGATTTACCTCAGAATTCTGCATCGATCTTATTTTTGAAGTCACGGTTGACTCGGTTAAGGTCACCTGCGATTGATATAAGGCTATCCATCTTTATCGTTTGTAATTTAATTATCATATCTTCCTACCGTGACTATTTTCGTGATTTGAGTTCTCTTCGATTAGGACTCTTCTAATTTTGAATCTCATATGGCGTTTCAAACAACAAAAAAAAAATTTGAAAATTTTTGATTCTTGTATAAGACGGACTTTATATAAGTATAAGGTGATTTTCAAAACTGTTGATTTTGGAAGGTATTCGATTTGAAGAGATAAATCTTATATATAACAGAATTTATATACGAATAATTTGATATATTCGAAATTATTGATTTTGGAAAGTACTTTGTCTAAAATGAAATCTTATATATAATGGAATTTACATAAGTTTGATATTTGAAGCCATGATTTGAAAGGGTACTATATATGGTATATTATATTTTGAAGTAAGAGGTATGGGGAAGTACCCTCCGCGAAGAAGTATAGTATGATATGCTTCGACCCAGATGGACTTGGGGAATCCAGGAATGGATTCGACCAATAAACCCTAATATACTTGGGTGAATTCAAAAATGGATTCGAACCGATATGGTTGTCCGTACTTAAACTCATGAGTTCCTCGATTTTTTTTCCAGGTTAGATGGTTCTTTAGTTTACCCAATGGAGGCGCTTTCGATCCTGGGATCTATTGTTTATGGATCTTGCGGGAAGGAAGTGCATCCATTGCGTAAATCATTGAATCTGCAGTTACCACTACAGCAGGGGTCGATGATCCCTTGTTTACGAAATGGCTACGATATTTTTTTGGAATCCGGACAGTGGAATGATCTTCTAGAAAGTTTTGTGCCCATTGCGTAAATATTGGATCAGAAGCGGGCCACAGCTATCGTATCATCATTGTTTGACATTAGATTTTGAGCGGTACTTCTTATACCTGTTTTTAAGTATTTTCACTAGGTGTTGAAACATGTCTACTAAGTACTTGGAAATTTCTAGTCTTACGCCTGATCAACGTACGACCAGAGTCTGCAAGAACGAGGATAAACCTGTTAAGACGTCGAGTTATATAAGTATTTTGATAAAATAATATATAAAGGATATTTGATCATTTTTCTTTCTAAATAATCTAAAATGTTCAAAATATTGTTATTTATATACTGCATGGTTTATTAGTAAATTATTAGTGTTGTAAATATTTTAGAAGTTATTTAAAATATATGTAAAGAAAATGATTATTGATTTATTAATAATGTTTGAAAAGCATCTTGAGATAAATTAATAAATTTATGAATTATGGATTTAATGTTTTCCATAGCTTCTTTGTAAATATAAGTAATGATGTAAATAATTGTTTTCAAATAGTATACATATATTTATAAAGGTGTTATTTAAACACATAAATGATATTTATAAAGGAAGCAAGAAATCTTACAAATGAGTTTTGAAAAGTATTAAAGCATTAAAGATAATTGATTTGCAAATGAAGCTTTCAAATGAATATTTCACTAAAATCTATATAAGTTTATTTGAATGTATAATTTAAAAATATTATATAAATGGAAATATTTTGATTTGCGAAGTTTATTTATAGTAATATACTTGAGAAATAAATTTGAATCTCTCTTTTGGAAGTATAGTTTGGAATATTTACTTGATTTCGAAGTACTAATAGTAAATTTATGGGTTTATTTACTGTTTGAAATTTTATATTAAACCATAATAAATGTTTTTCCATGATTTGAATATTCATTTTAAACAAGTTTGTAAAATTAGTTATGAAGATATGGAATTTTATACTTTGATTTAGAAGTTTAATGTAAGATTTGAAGTATACTATTAGTTTCAGTTTAATAATCTTGAGTTTATACTTATCTTAAAAATAACGAGTCTAATAAATTATCAGATTTAAGGAACTTTATTTTAAAAGCTTATTATAATGTTTTGATATAAATTTCTAACATTGTTTTAGAATTTTGAGAAATCTTTGCGTAATGCTATGAGGATGTTTCAAATATCTTATATTTTACTAAGTGAATGGAACTCAATTTAAAAATAAAGGAAAATTTTATGATTTGAATTGACAGTTTTAACTAACAAATTTGAATTGAGTGACTATTTATTATTTAATAAAATGGGTTAAACCAAATTGTTGAGTATTAATTTGTTTAAATTGAAATTAATATAGATTTAAATCAATTGCTTTATTTTGTTTTTTTTCAATCTATGTTTCTTTCTGGTTATTTCTATTCTCCTACCTCCTTCCTTTTCGGGGACGAAAAGTTTTGAGTGGGGGAGAGTGTAACAACCCATAAATTTTAATGGTTTTATTAACGTAATTAACTGAATTTTTGAGAAATTTTAAACAATAAAAATTTGATATTTGAAGTACGTTTACTTAAACATAGCAATTGGTAAAATTTTATCTAGTAATATGGAAGTTTATTTTCTTGTGTAAATTCTATTTCAATTTAAATCGGTTAATATTTGATGATAATAAAATGTTTTCCAAACCTGAACATTTTTATACAATAAATTTGTAAATCATCTTCTGAGTGTGACATCATATTTCGTTTCTTCAATTTGGACTGCTATTGTCTATCTTAATTCTGACGTTTTAGCAGCATTTTCGGTACCGAATATCGACTTTTGATCGGATGATCGTACCACTAATATCTGTATACCATTTTGATCATCTTGTCATACTGATCTCTACGGTATATTCGATTCTGTGTTTTGAAGTCCGACACACAACGGATTCCGCAAAAAAATGTAACTATATCGGTACCGGTTTTGTACCTCTTGTTTTCCCAGATTTTTCCGTGAGAATCAATTTGCCATTGGCTTTTAAAATTCCCAGATTTTTACCTTATGACTTTTGCTCTTCAACTTTAACCAATGGTATTCATTATAAATTGTTTGTGTCTGTTCATTTGCATTGAACCAGAGAAACCAATGTTATATCTTTTCGTTCTTTTGCAATTTTTCTTAGCCTGACCCTGTTTTTCCTCTCGGGTTACACTCGTACCATTCTTCTTGTTTCCCGAAGCCATCATGCTTCAAAACCAAGCAACCAATCCATCGTAGATTAGCACTCCTCCACCAGTAGCCTAGGCCGGGCTCTTCACTTCTTCCACTCCAAAGACACGCTCTGCTTCCACAAAGCCGAGCATCATCACCATGGCCTTGCTTCTCCCCGTTACTCACTTGCTAACCCCAAAACTTTCCCCTGCTCCATCAGGCCGACCGCTTCATGACCCTCCACCTGCCTTGCCGTGAGTTAACTAGCCAGAAACCATGCCCGAGCCTTGTCTTGACCTATGCATATTCATGTGGCCGAACCTTCTCTCCATCGGTAGATCCACCTTCCCACCATTTCAAGGCCGAGTCTTCTCCCTACTTTTGTGAATGGTATATTATCATGTGATGGCATTTGTTTATTTATGATTTGAGAAAAATTATATATATATGTGTGTGTGTGTATGTTGATAGAGTTTTTGAATAGAGATATATATTATATGTTTAAATATACTTATATCATTTAGTTTGCTCAATCTGTCTAAAGCTTTTACGGTATATTTTTATATATAATATGTACAGTATTATATATATGATACGGTAGATAGTAATATAATGGTTTTGTAAAGGATTGATGTTAAAATCGTATGAGTTATAAAGTTGTTTCTACTATATAAGTTATACTTATATATATGTTATACAGCCTGTATGTATTGGGTTCAGCTAGTTATATATATATATAGTTATATATATATATATATCAATGTTAGATTTTAGTTTTATATACATATGGTTTGTCTATATATTTTAGGCTGCATGGGCTAGCAGTTTTATTTTATATAATATTCGTCAATTATGTTATTCTATAACTTTAAAATTCTTGTATATATATAAGTCTTGTATATATATGAAAGTTATATAGGTTGTTTTTCTGTATATATATTAATATGTATATAAGTATTGTTTAAACAGTTTTGATATATATTAGTATCCAATGTTGTTCATATTAGTATATATAAGCTTATTGTCTACATATTTGTTATATGTTATATATAAATTCTATTCGTACAGTAAAGAATATATATGTTTTAACATACACATATGTTTTATATTAAAGCGTGTTTATGTATATAAATGGTTATGTAAGTATATATATATTTTATCTGTATATGTTTGTTTATATAATAAAATTTTGTATTGTATTCAATTTGCGGTATGTATATATATAGTTTGTTTCGAAAAAAAGGAAAAGAAAAAAGATATACATATTTGGTTTTTGCATTAGTCTGTTTGGGTGATTAGCCTATGTTTGCTTACAATATAAGTATATATATATTTTTATGGAATAAATTTATATATGACCTGTTTAAATTTATAGATAAATTCTAATAAATTAAGCTACAGTGATTTTTCAATAGATATAAATATGAGTTTATATGAGTTTTTTTTTAAGAGAGAGAAATTTTATAACTAAGAGGAGAAAAAACGCCTTTCTCCGAGGGCTCACAAAAATAATACGAAACAAAGAAGGACGAATGCCTCCCATAAACAAAAACCGCAGAACAATAGCGGAAAATAAGAATCCATAAATACAGGAAATAAAAACCACAGCAGCCAGAAGCAACACCACCAGGAGACAGTGGTGGATAAGGGAAGATTGATCCACCAAAATTCACAAACCCGCCTTGAACCAAAGGAAAAGGCCAGACCACCAAGGCATACCACAAAGAAAGCAATCTAGAAGGCGCAAATCCAGCAAATCCAGGGAAAGCATACTCCTAGAATAGGAGCAAAAGGCGACGTAGATAAAATGCACAGAATGGTCGCACAGAAGAGGGGATGGTGGCAAGCAGAGGAACATAGACGCCACCATCGTAAATCCAGCTACAGAAATAGAGACCATCCAAGGCAGCCGAACAACCACACTAAAACCACCAAAGAACCAGCGAAGAAAAGAAAGCAGGAACCCGTAACTAGACAACCAAAGCTCAAACCGGGCCAATGAAGAAGCCAAAGCAAGCTGAATCCGGAAAACTAACAACAACATTAAACACAAAAGGGGGAGGGGAAGTGAGCGTTGGGTGAAGGCCAGCGCTCGCTCGCGTTGTTCAACCTACTCCCAGTCTAGCGTGAGACAAAGCACACAAAATAGAGAGAAGATCGACCATATGCTCCGCACGGGAGCTCAAACGACCCCTGAAAGGTCTACCATGGAAAGCAAGGAAGACGTCGTTCCTCACACACCGAATAATAGATGGAGGGTCCATACGAGTACTTTCGAAGGTTGCCTTGTTCCACGCGCACCAGAGGTGCCAGCAGATGAGGCAGGGAATCAAGCGGAAAACGATTGAACGAAGAGATTTACCAGCATTCCCAGACCACCAGGACCTATGGAGATCAGATGGCGAGCTGGCCAACCGACGAATACCAAGAAGGTTTCCGAAGTAATTCCAGCACGATCTGGCTGATAATCCACCGAGGAACAAATGATTCAAGGATTCTGATTCCCCATTGCCGCAGCATCTACAACGAGAGACGAATGGGATGCCGATTTTTTGGAGGTTCTCGTCAAGTGGCAATCCATCATGGAGAATCCGCCACATCAAAATAGAGACCTTGGGGGGAATACGAGAGTCCCAAATGAAAGAGAATACAGGACGAATGGGGTCTTGGATTCTGATCGAAGACCAAGCTTTCAGAATGGAAAAGGGAGCGCCATCCCATCCTGAAGATCCACCATGAGTGTCGGAAAACGGCTTCACCGACTGCATGTGCTTCCAGGTCTCACTAGCATAAGACGGAGACCCCGAGAAGTTAGAGCCCGCAAGCCTGCGGTACTTCGCATGGAGGAAAGAAGCCCATAAGGAGTTGTTAGCGCCAAACCTATGCCATAATTTACAGGCAAAAGTTGCGCAAAGGTCCTTCGGTTTGCGCAGACCCAGACCGCCTTCATTTTTGGGTCGACACACCACGTCCCACGACACCCAGTGGTGCCGACGGACACTGTCCTTGTTGCCCCATAAGAAAGACGAGGCCAAAGACCGATACGACCGAAAGAAAGAAGAAGTAGGGGTCATAGCCGTGAAAACATGAGTTCCCATCGAGTCTAAAACGGATTTGATAAGAACAAGTCTACCAGCCTGAGAAATAAGAGATGCATTCCAGCGTAAAATCTTACCCCTCACTTTATCAGTCAAGGGGTCGAAAAAAGCATTGAGCTTTCTACCGCGATACAGGACAACACCCAAGTAAGGAAGAGGAAGGGTGGCTTCCTTGAAGCCAGAGACAGTCTCGATCCAGATAGCACGAGAGGGAGACAAATCTTTCGCGTGGACGAAACAGCTTTTGGCAGGGTTAACTAGTTGACCCGAGGATCTCTCATATTGATGAAGAAATCTGAGGAGCCGATGGACGGAGGAGACGCTGCCATTAGAGAAAATGACAATGTCATCTGCGAAGGACAAGGAAGAGACTAGGGGGCAACCCCTCGGAATCCCGAAGCGCTGAATCTGGCCATAGATAGTTAAGGATTGGAGACCGCGAACGAAAGCCTCTGCCGCGATCACAAAAAGAGATGGCGATAGTGGGTCTTCCTGACGCAAGCCCCTTCCTGCCTTGAAATAACCATTAGCCGATCCATTAATGAGCATAGAGAACCAACAGTTGGAAATGAGCCTCCACACCAAGTCAATAAGGGGTTCCGGGAAACCGAAAGCCCTTAAGACCTTGATGATGAAAAACCAGGACATGCGATCGTAGGCCTTAGCCATGTCCAGTTTGAAGACAACATTAGAACCCCTGATCTTTCGGTCGATCTGGGAGATAAGTTCCTGAGCGAGCAGAACGTTATCAGTAATCAAACGCCCCTTTACAAACCCCGCTTGATAAGGAGAAATAATGCGCTCAAGGAAGGGAGCCAATCGGGTGGACATGATTTTAGAAATCACTTTATTTGAGAAGTTGCAAAGACTGATCGGCCGGAAATCCATACACGACCTAGGGTTATCGCATTTTGGAATAAGAACAAGGTTGGTGGATGTCCATCCAGAAGGAAGGGACCCCCCAGAAAAAAAGGATTGAATAGCAAGACAAAAATCCTCCTGAATAATAGACCAAGCACTCCTGAAAAAAACACCGTTGAAACCATCCGGACCACTGGCACTGTCCTTGCTCAGAGCAAAGACAGAAGCACGTATCTCCTCTGTAGTAGGGAGATCCACGATAACGTCACTTTCCGGAGAAAGAACTACACGAGGAATGAAGGCCAGCAAAGCCGGGTCAGATTCCGAGACCGAAGGTGAGCCCAGAAAGGATTGAAAGTGGGACATGATGGTCTCTTTGACATCTTCAGGCGAAGAGGCCGTAGATAGATCCTGTCGCAAAATCTCACTGATCGTGAGAAGGTTATTCTTCTTGCGAATAGAGGAATGAAAGAATTTAGAGTTTGTAACACCGACTACTACCCACTTGATCCTAGCCTTTTGACGGAGGTAGTCATTCTCGATACGAAGTTTCGAGGAGAAAATGGTTTGAGCAAGAGCCCAAGCCTCCTTGTTAGCCTCATTAGGATCCTCGTCTAGCAAGGATTCGGCTGCAATTATAGACTCTTCGGCCAAGCGAACACGATCGAAAATGTTCTTAAAAACCTGAACATTCCAAACCTTAAGGCAAGCTTTAAGACGCTTAAGCTTACGACCGAACATCTCACAGGGAGAAGCAACAATAGGAACGCTCCAAGAATTTGCAACAACTTGAAGAAAAGAATGATGAGATATCCACATGCTCTGGAAACGAAAGGAAGATGGCCCCGTTAAAGAGCGGGGAGAGCAACGAACAACCATGGGAGCATGGTTAGAGAAGGACCGATGGAGATGCGCGACCGAAAAGGAAAAAGGGAGACGAAACCACTCCTCCGACCCGAAAACTCGGTCAAGTCTGGAAAGTATACGGTTCGGTCCCTCTTGGTTGTTTGACCAGGTGAAAGCAGAGCCAACAAAGGGAAGCTCAGACAGACCAGAGCTGACAATGAACGAGTTGAAATCCGCCATCGCTACACGGTTGATGGCGGCTCCTCCCCGTTTTTCCGCTTGGCAGGCGACGATATTAAAATCGCCGCCTATCACAGAAGAAGGGAAACCCAACGAATCGAGCCCTAAAATGTCCGACCAGAGTGCTAATCTCTCCATACGATCACATTTGGCATAAACCGCCGAGAAAAGAAAGGGAGAGCTAAAAGCGGGGGACGAACAGGCCAACGAAAAGAGCTGATAGGAATCAAATACGGCTCGAACCGATATGGATTTGGACCATAGGATCCAAATCTTCCCCGAGACATTGGCAGAGCCACCGCCAAAACCTAAGGATAAGACGATGCTGGAAATGCCTTCCGGACCCAGAAAGGGTTCCAGAAGAGCGACCAAACCAACAGAGTGCTTCTTGACAATGCGTTTTAGCCTAGCCAAGGACGCAACATTGCCAATACCACGGACGTTCCAGAAAAGAAAATTCGCCATTAAAAGCGAGAACAGGACACCGAACAAGAGGACTCAGACGAGGTAAAGCGAGTAATGAGTAGATCGATCGATCTTCTCGGACGCTGCTATAGAGCGTGTGCGAATGGTGCGGGGGGTAGTCTGGGCTCTACGCGATCGGCGCTGAGACGCCCTGGGGATAGAGTCGGAATGCTGGGGAGGTGTCACAGAAGACACCTCAATACCCGTACCCAACGCAGAAGACAACGAGGCACCAAGCAGCGAAGTCGAATGCGAAGAGTTCCTAGCTAGGCAGTCGAGACGCTCATTAAGGAGCGCAATCTCTGCCTTACTCATAAGAGGAATGGATATGGACAGAGAACATGAAGAAGAAGGAAGGGAGCAAGCTGAGAAGCAATAATAGGAAGAGGGACCCACTTGGTCTGCAAGATCCGAGTGCTCATGGGGAAATCGACAATAAGAGGGAAGGCGAATCAATCGCATAATGTTCTGCCAGTTTAAAGATTTAGTTGGTAAAATATTAGTTAATAATACGTTAGTTTATATATATTATATGATATGTTAATATATATATATATTCACATAACTTAGATTTCAAATATAGCAGTATGTATAAGCTTATAAACTTTGTTATAGATCTCTTTTGCAGTCGTATATATATATGAGTTTGAGAAAATTTTGCTTTATAGTTGATACCTATAGAGTACAGGTTTATATAAAGTTCATTTAAGTTTATTTGGTGTTGCGTGTGTTATTGAGTTTATAATATTTTAGTTATGTAAGTTCAGACTTTTGAAATCCAACAGTATGTATATATTTCTAGAAGAAATATTTCATGTATAACGTTATGATGATATTTTTGCAGTGAATAATATATAATATATATAAGTGTTGATTTTGGGTATAAGTATATATGTTTATATATGTAGGTCAGTAGTGTATATGTATAGTAGTATGGTTTAAAAATATGTTAAACACTATTTTTTTATAACCTGTATGTAAGTTTGTGTACATGTATATATACATTAGTTTTTTTGTATATATAGATGAATTTGGGTTTTAATTTTATAAATATAGATATTGTATGTGTTGGGATTTAACAATGATTTTTAAATTACATATATATTTAATTTAATTTGTGGTTGAAATCTAAATATGATTTTGTGTATATATATATATAATTTTATATGTTATACCTATATCGATTCACTTATATAACAGATCTTCATCGATCCAGTTCCGACCTGATTTCGTCAATTTCTATTTATCAACTCTATCCGTCGAATTAGTGCCAATCTTACTTTAATTTGGAATTCGTGTTTGGATTTGTAACTCAATTTCAATGTCTATCCTCTCTATCCTCGAAAGGTGAGCAATCACTCACGATTTATGTTCTTATATTTATTAAATTTGATTTCAATTGAAACGACAATTGAAATATGCCGCTGTTAGTTATTTACATTGTTATATATATGCTATGATCTGTATCTGTTCACCTATGACATCTAACACCATTAGCTGCTATTTATATTAATGATATGCGCATGTTGTTATGTTATTATCATATCTGTTATCACTCTGCAAGTTCCCTGTTAGTATAGAATTCCCTATGGGTTGAAATGATACATACCCGAACGATCTATAGAATAGGAGAAAATTGTTATGGGTTGAAATGATAAACCCAAGCGATTTTCAATAGAATTGAATTGGGATTGCGAGTTGAAATGATATATACCCATATACATTTAAATTGCGGATTTAAATGATAAATATCTGTATCACTTGACTATAGGATAGAAAATTTTATACAGACACCGTTGGTCTATATATAAATGTTTGGAAATGATTAATACAGTTTTGAAAGGAAAGATATATGGTTTTATTTCATATTGAAATATTTTATATATAAATAAGTTCAAATAAAAAAATGGATTTAATAATAAGCCTTAATTTAATAAAGTTGATTTAATTAATATATATTATGTTTAAGTATTTATTTTAAAATAGATTTTTATAATGATTTTATAAGTTAAGGTTAGAAAGATAAATTTGAATTTAATTGAAATTGTATTTAAATTAAGAAATTTGTTTAAATTAAATCAATTTGAAATTTATTGAATTTGCGATTTAAGATACGATTTTATAACTTGATTTTATTTTATTTAAAGTGATTAAGTGAATGTTTCAAGTTTACATAAATTGAAGGAAATACTTATTTTAATGTAATTTAAGGTTATTTAAATGATATTGGATTTATTAAGTGAATAATTCAAAACTAAATAAAAATTTAGTTAAATTAAGATATATATATATATATATATATATATATAATTATCAAATTTAGTTTTGAAATGTGGCATATTTAAAGCCTTGAAATTTGCTGAAATTGAAATGGTTTAGAAGTATAGTTATATCTGTATTTGAAATCGATATAAATGGTTTATTGAGAAATTGAATTGAAATGTATGAATTTTGATTGAATTTAACTTGAATTTTTGGAATTTGAGTTGATTTGAATCTACTGTGAAATTTGAGGGAGCTATTTTATTATATTAAGTATTTTAAATTTTATTTATACTATTTGTATATTTTACTTTATAAACTATTTTAACATATACCATTTTTATATAAACTATTTATTTTAGGAACTATTTTATTATTAATATCTAAACTTTTCAAGTGGGAAGTTATGTTTCAAAGTGTTACGATTTCCAAAGTACTATAATTTCAAAGTTTTATAATCTCTAAAGTGTTATAACTGTGAAGGTGCTATGATTTTTGGAAATGGATATATTGGAAATGAAAATGTATATCATATTAACATGCTTTTGAAATTGATATGATATTTGGTTGTGAAGTATAAATTGTTTTGGAATGACCACAGTGTTATAATGACGTTGGTTGTTAATAGCGTATATTTCTACATAGTAGATAGTTCCACGGATCCTTAGAGGATGGTTATTCCAAACATCCTTTGAGTTACCTGTATTTCAGTTGATATTTCACTTGAGTTGGATTTATTGATATAAGAATGTTAATCCTGACTCGAGTGTTTTGTGTTTTGCTTTACGCTCGGGTCAGACTGGGTGGCTCAGTGTTCGAGTCTCACCTTTGGAGTTGGAGCTTCGCTTGGAGATCCATCCATCGATCTATTCAGCTTGCAGTTATTCAGTTGATTCCAGCGATGTATTCTGATCTTGTATTCGACTATTGTATTGAGACTTCTATGTATTCGAGACTTCTGTTGTATCTTGTTTTAACTCTGATATATATATATATAGTAGCTTCATGAACTGCTATTCTTTTGTTTCCGCCGCTTATTGTTATTACTCTGTGTCTATGATTCTGTGATTATTTATTTACTGTATATGTTGAGATTTGCCAAATTTAAATTAACAATCTGATATTTTGAGCAATTCAAGTCCGACATGTATGGATGCGAATGGTTGAAAATATCGGGTCGTTACATTTTCAAACACAAATACATAAATATGTACATGGTGCAGCCGCAATCGTGTCCCCTTACCCTATATACTTCATCCTTACTCTGCCATTTCCTTATCCCTTCTTGCTTTAATTCTTGAATACGTTTAAGGATCTTAGTCTCCTTGGAATTGAAACAGGTGAGTGTGTGTGTATTAGTACCCAGGGAGATGAAGAACACTTCATCATTTTCTTGGTTCCTCCCTTTTTCTTTTTACTATCAACTGAATAAAATCTCCATCCACAACTTCCAAAATCAATACACTCTAATCCACTCATTTTTAGCTAAATCTCCGAATACGAAAGTCATTCGTATCGGCCTCTATTATTTTTAGAAATTCGTTGCTCGAGATTTCTTCATGTAATGACCGAGATATCACTCGATTGCAGAAAGAGGGAATGTTTCATTGTAAAGTTCAAAAATTAATTTCTCTTCATCCAAGAAGAATTGATCGACGCCGTATGCGTCGTTGGCATCGTATGGAGGAGTACTTTTTCGGTAAAGTTTCAACGATGATTGGTGATGGTCATTGATAATCATTGTGACCTAAGGTTTAGGTATTCAGCTGACTCAAGCAGCAATTCGTGAGATGGAGCTCAAACTTGGGTTCACTGTGGAGAGGCGCATCCGTGGTGAGTTTTTGGTAGGGATTGTGGGGAAAGTGTTGCGCATTTTATAACCTAGATGCGATTTTGGGAGCTCAGCTTAGGGGGTCAGATTCTATTGGGGGGTTAAGAGGCAAGGTCGTGGGTGACCGCGTGATGAGCTCGAGATGAAGAGTTGGTTAGTGGCCTCGGTTCGATTATTCGGTGGAGAAATCATTTGTGCACATGCACAAATACGTGCATGTTTTCAATTACAAACCGTGATCGAACGGGGAAGAAGGACTGTGCATTGAGCGGGTATGAAGTTTTGGGCCAGTGCTTGATGTTGGGTGAGAATCTGATTAGGTTTTATTTATTTAAATATTAATAACTGAGTTAAACTTAACATTGTGATAACTTGCTCATTTGAAAACTGATTTACCCACGGATTTTAGCATTAGACTCGTGATTGACGAGTACTACACTTTGATATAATTTATTGTTGGTTTTGGTGTAGTATAATTTTATGGTAAATTAATACAAAATGGTTAGGGGATAATCCTCGCTCTAATGTATAGTCTGATTATTTTCAAAAGAACCGGTATTGAGCATTCCGAAAATCAATCGACTAGTTTTGGAACGTCTAGTAAGTGCGGGGTGTGCTTGTAAGAGATTACTCGATACTGTAACCATTCCAAAACCATATACAGATTCTATACTTAGAGGAGATTCGAGAATTGTTTTGGATGTTGGAATCTATGTGTGATTTCAAGATCTGTTGGGGTATGGGAATTCATGTGTGATTCTGAGATCTTTTTTGAGATGTGGAAATTCATATATGATTCCAAGACCTGCTGAGTTATGGGAATCCATGTGTGGTTCCAAGATCTGTTCATGTGGTAGTGCGTGAGCTTGAATGTCGGATGTAGCCTCACCAGCGGTAATGACTAAAACCAGAGATAAGATGCATAGCCAATGGTTTAACTAACTCATGAAGGTGCAGTCCTCTCCTCCCTAGTGTTACCTACAGTTGTTATGCACCCATGGAGCGATGTATTCAGCCATGCATGACCAGCTATGTATTTCCTATTGTACATCACTTGGGACGTATTGTTGCTTCAGAAGGATAACTCTAATACTTATGTAGGAGGACCGTTCTTGAAGTATCGAGGGCACCTTCGTGGAATCCTACACAATTAGCGAACGTGCCTTAATGGTTTTTGATTATATACCTATTAGAGCATCACAGCTACTTGATTATCATTATTTTCACCCTTAGATATTATTATAATATCATTGGATTTTCTATAGAAATGTTTTGGTTATCGTAAAGTAAAAACCCATATGTGTGTATATTCAGGGTAGTCTTATGAAATACCTTTACTTTGAAAGGTTTTCATAACATTTAGTAAATCCATTTTATTTTGTTTCTCATGCTGGTTTTACCAGACTGACCTGGGCGTTGTTGCAATTAGATATTTTGGACTTTCATCGTAAAATTGAGAAAAGCCGATTTTCGATAAAATTGGATATACAATCAAATAATTGTTTTAATGATAAATAACTCCTTTTAAATTGTTATAAAATGATAATAATTGATTGATAAACTTTTTATTAATATATATATATATATATATACTTGTTTTATAAAGAGAGACAAACTTCATCGCACTTAAACCAATCGACGTCATATTTTTACAATTGGATTTTAGTATTATTTAATATGGTTTTTTACTCAGTTTATCTTGCTTTAATTATTTAAAGATGAAAACAAAGCAATTTCCAAATTTTGTTTACATAAATAAATAGTTTGATTCAAAACAGAAAATGTGACTGGAAAACTTTTGTCAAAAAATCAACATTTTGTTCAATATAAGGTGTGTAAGCATTTTGCAACTTGAATATTATTATATAAACATATTAACAAACAAATAAACACCTCACTTATACTAACTAAGGATTAATTAAGCTATGTTTTTAATTAAGTAAAGAAAAGTACAAAAAGAAGATATTTTCACCAAATCCAACACATGTCAAATCAAATCTCGCCTTAAGTTTATTTTTCCATCCAAATTCAACCCTTAGCTTTTAAGTAAAGAGGTAAGAAGTGAGTGAAGTGATGGGGGAGGTGAAAAGGAGGGGGAGGTCGTACCTAGGTAGGAAGGTGGGGGTGTTTTGGTAATGTTAAGTTTGCTTAGTTTTGGCTATAAATACACAAGCTTTATCTCATTTAATCACACACATTCTCTTCGTCTTCTTCTTCCTTTAATCTATTTTAATGGCTTCTTTCCTTAGAAAAATAATGGTGAAAAAAGTAGAAAAAAAGAAAGTAAAGTAAAAATATAGTATTCCATCTCAAAAGCAAATCCGAACTCCACCTCTTTCTCTTCTAAGTACACGACCACCACCGTCATCGGTAAGGCCAAGCTCCATCACCCAAACAAGACCAGGCCAAGCCCATTTGGAAGGAAGGAGTTTGGGAAGCTCTAGAGTGAAAATATTGGAGAGGTGCCGCCAGATTCGTTCTAAGAAGATAGGAGGAAGTTTGAAGTACTATAGAAGCTCTGCCGGATTTTTTTGGAGCTTGGGAAGGAGGGTGCATTGTGATGGGGAGTGCTCACATTTTACTAATTAATCTTTAAATTATTTCAAGTATAATGATTTGAAAGTTTAAATATATTGGATCATTAAATGTTTGATATTGGATGATAACTTGGTTGATATTATGATTGGTTATATGGTTGTGATATGGTTGATAACTTGGTTTGATAAATGATAAGAGAAATTATTAGTAATTAACCATAGTTAATTAAATGGGAAATTTAATCCATATATAATATGTGTATGGAGTTGTTTAGCCTCTTATTGATTTTAAACATCTAAAAAGAGTTAAAACGAATATTATAGTAATATAATATTATAACATGAAATGAAATGGAAAATGAGTTTGGAATATGAAAAGTATTTGTTTATATGATTTTAAAATGATTTAGAAATGTTTTATAAATGTTTATAAGTGTTTCCATGAAGTTGAAAAGAAATTGAAAAACATGTCAAAACTAGATGCGTCATATAATAGTAGTTCAGGATTTCTCACCGTAGAATTCAAACAAGTGCAGAGGATGGAATATAGCTTTGAATTCTTCGAGATAAGAATTTTCTAGACTATTATATCCATACATCTTATAAATTTTTAAATAAGTCCAAAACAAGTTTTCAGAAAAATCACGGTTTTGTAGTTTAAAACCCGAATTTAAAATTAATTTAAAATAAATATTTTTAAATGTTTAAAAATACGTAATAAATTTTATAAATCCATTAAAATGTTTTAAAAGAAATTTGAGTTATAAATATGAATTTCCAAAATGATAGAAAAATTGTTTTAACCGAATAAGCTTTTAAAACACTATTTGCAACACTTTTTCGCAACAATTTTTAATAACTTTTCCAAACAATTTTTTAACTTAATTATTCTTTCCCGAATCTTTTGTGAACCTTTTCAAAAAAATAATTAATTACTTTAAAGATGATTAAGAGGTCTAAAAATGAGTATTCAAAAACGACTGGTACATTTATTCCATTTGTAAGTGTCACAAAAAATCCGACCGAGGAATGGAACAGATCGAAGGGTAAGCCCGGCTACCTTATGGGTGATAGAGAGGTAGTCTCTAGGCTTGGATTTGGGAAGCTAGTTGCCTGCACCCCCAGCTAACCAGACTGGCCCGACGGAGGGGATAGTAAATTTGATTTACTCGGATCAAAATTTCCCAAAGTATAAAAGATATAATTTTCCAAATTCAAACAATTTGGATAGCATAGAAATGATCTTATACTTGGTATTAAATTAGATAGGGAGAATCTGTAATTTTTGTGTGAATTTAAAAGGTGATTTCACCGTTATTCGACGAATAGTAAAGGTTGAATATGGAAATTGATATTGAGTAGAATTAGTATAATTTCCATGATCCTTTTTACTCAATAATGTTTTCCAATATGAGATTAAATAAATGAATTGGAAATGTTTTTCCTAAATAAAAAAGTGAAATGGTTTAGAATTGTTCCAAGATTTAAAAAGGGTTTTAATTAACCAAATGATTTGATAAATGAAGCTTAATGATTCTATATACTCTTAAACAGATAAAGGAATGATTTAATGAATTTATCTCAAAAGATAAATTTGATTTAAATAAAAAGTTTAATCAATTAAATGTTTTGTGATAATCACCTATATACCTTAGTGCCTTTTTATCGATGGTTGGTTCGGAGAAACCAAGGTCGAATTTGGGTAATTCCTATCTGAAAATCGCTTCGAACAAATCTATATGTTCGAAAGTGATGAGGTGTTGAAGATGATGATCATTGAAGACCGAAGATCTTCAGAACGTAAGGATTGCTATCACGAGTCGCATGGGTTTACCCCATATTATATTTATATGGTAGTGGTGCCTGCATTCTGAAATCTACGTTGTATTGAAGACCAAAGATCTTCATAGCGAAAGGACTACTTGTTGACATTATTTGGGTCACTCCCAATATAGAGATATTTATTATAGCAGTGGTCTAGTCATGTTTTGAAATCTCCGTAATGCAAGGACTATTCACTACTGATCCTAGGGACGATTCCCGAAAAACGAAGGATGTGGTAGGAGGAGTGCCTTCGGTTTCGTTCAGTCCCAAAATGAACTTGTATGGACGAGTGTCTGACAGTGCATTTCTAATCATATTAATTGATCTCTATCAACGTATTATCTACTTGGTGGTGGAGGAGACAACTCCTCTTATCTTAACACCCTTTCCTGAATGGTACGAGCTCATGAGTTATACGTTTGTAGAAATCAGTTGTGTTATTAAGGAATGACAATATGGCATTTTAAGTGGAATGTGCTTTATGGAAAATTAAAGCACGGCTTCAAAGTATGGCTTCATGAAAAAAAGCGTAGCCTCATGAGCCTTATATCCCAAGAATGATACTTGATACTATATGGTCTGCAAGACATATTTTGGGCTACCAGTTATGAGAAATGAAAGATATTAGTTGCCGAAGGTATCTATTGCCTTAAGATTATGAAATAGATAGGTATTAGAGGATGACGGAGACCGTGCAAAGCCACTGAGAAAATATGGTGTGGCATAGTAGTGTAGCAAGTGTAGTTCCAAGTGGCCAGCTTGAGACAAGTGATAAGGTCACCGCGAGAACTATGGTTGTATGCGTGGATCAAAGGAAAAGACCACTAGTTCCCTATCATGTTGGAAATCCAATTCCAAATACGAGCTTTATGGTTTTGATTGTAATCCAAAAATAGTTGTTATGCTTTGCAAATATTTTAGCTGCCATTTTTTGTATCATATATTCCATCTAGACTATTCTGTTGGCCTAGTCCGGATATATTACCATAGTCCAGGTATTGATACTTTCTTTCTTTCTATATATATTTATTTAAAAGTGTTTTCAAACTTATACCATTAATAATAATATCTAAGTGATTTTCCATATTGGTTATTGTAAGGTAAAAACCCATCTGATTTATGAGCGGCGTGGTCTAACAAGATACTATTATTTTCAAAGGTTTTTCTAGTACCCATCTATGAATCCATCATATGTTTATGGTTCAAGTTTCTAACGCTGGTTTATCAAGCCTGATCCAGGTATGTTTCACCGCAAAGTTCAAAAATTAATTTCTGTTGATCCGAGAGGAATTGATCGACGCCGTATGCGTCGTTGGGATCGTATGGAGGAGTACTATTTTGGTAAAGTTTCAATGATGATTGGTGATGGTCATTGATAATCATTGCGACCTAGGATTTAGGTATTCGGGTGACTTAAGCAGCAATTCATGAGATGGAGCTCAAACTTGGGTTCACGGTGGAGAGGCGAATCCGCGGTGAGTTTTTGGTGCGGATCGGGGGGAAAGTGTTGTGCATTTTATAACTTGGACGCGATTTTGGGAGCTCAGTTTAGGGAGTCAGATTCTATTTGGTGGGGCTAGAGGCAAGGTCCTGGGTGGCCACGTGATGGGCTTGGGATGAGGAGTTGGTTGGTGGCCTCGGTTCGATCATTCGGTGGAGAAATCGTTCATGCACATGCACGAATACGTGCACGTTTTCAATTACAGGCCATGGCCGAATAAGGAAGAATGGAAGAAGGACTGTGCATTGGAGCGGGTATGAAGTTTTGGGTCGGGCCTTGATGTTGGGTGAGAATCTTTTTAGGTTTTATTTATTTAAATATTAATAAGTGAGTTAAACTTATAATTGTGATAACTTGCTCGTTTGAAAATTGATTTACCCGTGGATTTTTACGTTAGACTCATGTTGACGAGTACTGCACTTTGATATAACTTATTTTTGGTTTTGGTGTAGTTTAATTTTATGGTAAATTAATACTAAACGGTTAGGGTATAATCCTCGCTCTTATGTATTGTTTGATTATTTTCAAAAGAACCAGTATTGAGCATTCCGAAAATCAATCGATTGGTTTTGGAACGTCTGGTAAGCGAGGGAGTGTACTTGTAAGAGATGACTCGATACCGTAACCATTCCAAAACCATATACGGATTCTATACTTAAATGGGATTCGAGATCTATTTTGGATGTTGGAATCCATGTGTGATTCCGAGACCTGTTGGGGTATGGAAATTCATGAGTGATTCCGAGATATTTGTTGAGATGTGGGAATTCATATATGATTCCAAGACCTACTGAGGTATAGGAATCCATGTGTGGTTCTGAGATCTATTCAGGTGGCTGTGCATGAGCTTGAATGTCGGATGTAGCCTCACTAGCGGTAATGACTAAAACCAAAGATAGGATGCATAGCCAATGGTTTAGCTAACTCATGAAGGTGCAGTCGTCTCCTTCCTAGTGTTACCTAAAGTTGTTATGCATGCATAGAGTGATGCATTCAGCCATGCATGGCCAGCTATGTATTTCATATTGTACATCACTAGGGATGTATTGTTGCTTCGAAGGATAACTATGATCCTTATGCAGGAGGACCGTTCTCAAAGTACTGAGAGCACCTTCATGGAATCCTACACAATTAGCGAATGAGCCTTAACGGTTTTTGATAATATACCCATTATTGTTGTGATGTACAATCACGAGCATCACAGATACTTGATTATTATTATTTTCATCCTTAGATATTATTATATCACTAGATTTTCTATAAAAATGTTTTGGTTATCGTAAGGTAAAAACTCGTCCGTGTGTATGTGCAGCATAGTCTTATGAAATACCTTTACTTTGAAAGGTTTTGATAACATTAGTAAATCCATTTGATTGTGTTTCTCATGCTGGTTTTACCAGACTGACCTGGGTGTTGTTACAATTAGAGATTTTGGAGTTTCATCGTAAAATTGACAAAAGCCGATTTTCGATAAAATTGGATGTATTGTCAAATAATTGTTTTAATGATAAATAACTCCTTTTAAATTGTTATAAAATGATAATAATTGATTGGTAAAAGTTTTATTAATATATACATACTTGTTTTATAAAGATAGACAAACTTCTTCACACTTTGACCAATCAACGTCGTATTTTTACAATTAGATTTTAGTATTATTTAATATAGTTTTTTAACTCAGTTTATCCTGTTTTAATTATTTCAAGATGATAACAAATCAATTTCCAAGTTTTGTTTACATAAATAAATATCTTGATTAAAAATAGAAAATGTGACCGGAAAACGTTTTGTCGAAATATCAACGTTTTGTTCAATATAAGTTTTGTAAACGTTTTGCAACTTTAATATTATTATATAAACACATTAACAAAGAAATCAACACCTCACTTATATTAGCTAAGGATTAATTAAGCTAATTTTTTAATTAAGTAAAGAAAAGTAAAAAAGAAGATATTTTCACCAAATTCAACACAAGTCCAATCAAATCTCGACTTAAGTTTATTTTTCCATCCAAATACAACCCTTAGATCTTAAGTGAAGAGGCAAGAAGTGAGTGAAGTAATGCGGGAGGTGAAAAGGATAAATGCAGCTACTTGGTACCAATTTCTTGAAGCTAAAGATAAATGCAGAAAATGGAAATCTACAACAACAAAATCTACTTGTAGAACTGAAATTTTATTAATATAGTATATATTATTACAGAACTTTCAAATACAATATGATAATAAGAAAAGATATGAAGAAACTTTTTCTGATGATCCTTATTTCAAGAGGAGTCTCCCCTTTTATAGTCTCTTCCACCCATTATTTATTACTTAATAGGCATAATATCTGTCCTCTCTAGTCATTTAGGTGTGATATGTGTCCTCTATTTTATTTTGTAGGCTGAGGATGTGTCCATCTTTTTTAATTCTATAGGAAGAAGCTGTTAAGGCTAGTGGGGTGATTTGTCACCCTATTATAGTGGCTAGATGCTTTGTGCCTTCATTCTGAGTAATGGTCCACCATGCTTCTAGCTTAGTTCTGAATATCTAGGTTGGCTAGAGATTCGTCGTCGAATGGGTCGGTCCCTATAGTGTCTCTCATTATGGATTCTTTTCTTAGTCTTTCTTTTTCCACTTGTTCTTCAAGTATTCTTCTTGTGCCATTGTGCTAACTAGTCAAATTTTGAGACCATCTAAAAACCGCTGAACCTTCATAACTCTATCTGTTGATGGTTCAAAACCTGATAGGTAGTCTAATAATAATATTGTTTTTCCTTCAGTAGCAGAGTGTGATCCAACTTCACCTTTGCTAATGGCTTCAGTGAAGAATTCTTGTGCTGCTAAAAGCCATTGTTTTTCTTTGTTAATTTCTTTTCGATTGAATTTAATAAACTCATGCTAGGGATTTTCTGTTACCCTGTGTAATTTCCATAGTAGAATAGAGGGATAAAGACGTATGTATTGTCTTTCTTCCCAAACGCTCCATATTTTGAACATAAACATAGTAAAAAACCTACTTGAATGCTCAGCAAGCCGTGCTTTACATATGTCAGAATACAGTCTGAATATTCCTCAGGATGGCTCCTGTTGACATAAATTTCATGCACCAAGCCTTTTTTAATATGTTTTTCGTATTTTTGAAAAACAGGCTATTAAGCGTGGTCTTCTATTGTTGTTGAGGATTAACTCTTTATTTTCTAAGAGTTTTATTAATTTTGTGTCTTCTACTTCTTGAAAAATAGAAGAAGATTACTCTCATTAATGTGATGTTGCTGATATAGAGAGACCATATCTTGTACCATCATTTCATCTTCCATCTCCTTAGTTTTTATGTTATCTATCTCATATAGTCTAAGTAATTCTAGAAAGTCTTGAATTTTTAGATTTCCGAGATCAGATGTCTGCATTTGAGCAACTATTGTTTTTAAATGGCTATGTTCAGCTGAGTTGTTAGTGAACAATTCTGCTTCTTTTAAATCTAGTGCTTCAGATCTAGATGTAAAAGAACGCTGAGATAATTTAGACACTATTTTTTGTGTGTCTTGTAATTTTTTCTCTTTCTGGGATATTGTATGTTTCAATCCCAAATAAGTTTTTTCTAGTTAAGTTAACCAAAAATTTGCAGCTCTATGTTCTGTAGATTGGATGGCTTTAAAGCATCCGTTGAAATTGTTGTACAAAATTAGGATTTGATGCTTTCATTTCTAAATTTTACCAATCTTTGACCACAGCTTATTAAACCCTGTGAATCACGTGAAAGTAGGATACTCCAAATTCGGTGATAGCTGCTTCCTTACCTCGGTTGGTTACCTTCAATAGGACTGGCAGTCAGGATTCATAGCCCCAGTATATTAATTGGTGAAAATAGCTCTTATTCAGTCCCCATTGGTGCCAACTGGCTAGACCCCAGCTATATATTCTATTCGATGAGACGTATGGCCTTTGCACTCCTGTGGGAACAATTGCCTTACCTTTGTTCATTGAACAAATTTTTGAGTTGTTTTGGAAGTTGTTGTCTTGTTCTTGTTTGTTGAAACAGTTTTGGTCTGTTGGACATTTTCTTCATTTACTTCTATGGGAGTATCGGTTTCTTCGGATCCTTGTGAGGATAAATCCTCTTTAGAGGTCTGTTTGGCCTTTTTAGACGATTTCACTTGTTGGAAATCTTCTTGCCTTTTCATTATTTCTAATAATTCTTTAATTCTTTTTATATCATCTTCATCCATTTTTCATAACATGGTAAGAAGATCAGCAACAAAATTAGTGTAGCCCGAAATGTATTTGACATCATAGTTATAAATTTCTATATACATCGCTAATTTGATTCTTCGAAGATTTTCTTCTGGATTGTTTACAGTTTTTTTCTTTAAGAAATGAGCAATAGATTTGTTGTCTGTTTCCATTACAAATTTTCTATGTAGAAGATAAATTCTTACACTTTCGATTGCTAATTTAATAACGAGTAATTCTTTGTCATAGGTGGCATATTTAATCTAGGGTAGTGTAAGCAATTCTTCATCTGAAGGAAAATAGAGGATCTTTTGATCTTTTCTAGATCTTTAATTTTCTTTATTTCCTCTTCTTCTTGTTTTTGTAATGTAATAGAAATTTTGTCTGTGTTCCAACTTCTTAGTTGTTCTCCATTATGTTGTTTATATTTTGCTTGTCCATCTATGTGTTTCTTTTGTAAATTTTAGGTATTAGCTGATAAATTAGGAATAAATTTTCTACCATAGTTCAATATTCCTAAGAAGCTTTGGAGTTCTTTTAATGTTTTAAATGTATTATGGAAATCTCCAATTTTATTGTAAATGTGCTGTTGTAATTCTATTTGTCCATTTTTAATTCTTTTTCCAAGAAAATCTATTTCTTTTTTAAACAACTCAATTTTCTTAAGGCTTAGAATATATGACGACCCACATTTCGGAAGGTTTAAATTGACAATAATCCACACATGTCCAACTTAAACAATCCAGAACATAGATAATCATTAGGGTTAATTAAGAAAAATAAGAACAGAAGAAGAAAACAAACACAACGTAGAGCTCCCATGTTTGAAACATATACTCCTTTAAATACATCTCTGGAAAATGTGTACTTACAAACTTGCAATACTATCCAATATAAGAAACCTACTCTGAAGCAATCGTCGGAGAAATAGATTCAAACGGGGAAGTTTTATAAATTTCACGATAGTTATGGCCACAACACGAACAAGTGCCATCATCTACAGGATATTATCGAGAAGTTGATTCGAGAAAGAAAGGTGGAGTATTTTGTTTGGGCGCCGCAGTCTGGAGGTGCGGGCCCATCAAATCAAAACCAAATACCAAATCAGGTTAGACCGGTGGAACCCACTCATATCGGCGAGAGGTTAGTGATTAACACTGTTAGTGGTGGTCCTCATCCAGCGGATCGGAGCTGGAGGGAAATGTAGTCGTATGCTTGCTCTATTGGGAATGCGAGCTTCGAATGTTTCAGTAACTTAGAAGATGGAGCTCGGGCCAAACAATAGAAAACAATGACAGACGACATCGTATTTCGAGGTAGGAATGCTGGCAGAGTCGAAGCCCCAACTATTGATCCACTAGTCATTCCAGCTCAAATAGGTCCTGCTTGGATGAAGAGGACCTTAGTGGACATTGGAAGTTTAGTAAACATACTCTTTAAGCGAGCCTATGATCAAATGAAGATGGAAGCAAAAGATTTGAAGCCTTATCAGTGTCGTATTCATGGCTTCAATGGAAGTGCGACTATACCCACTGGGATGGTGGAGCTACCAGTGGAGTTGGGAGTTGGAGAGCGCTGGAGAGTCCAGATATTGCAGTTTATTGTATTGGATATTGACTAACCATACAACGCTTTCTTGGGCCGATCGGCCCTAGCTGAGTTCAGGACCGCTATCACCCATTGGTTTCTAACTTTGAAATTCCCTACCGACAATGGAGTCAGAGTCGTTCAGGGAGACCAGGCTACTAGACGAGCCAGTTATGTTGCTAAGTTGCGGGAGGCACAACGAAAAGAGAAGGGAAAGGGCATAGAGGAATCTCTCTGCGTCCACTTTGCTGATAATTGACAGTTGACACCTGGGACAAGGCCCGGGCACCACAACCAATTCCCAAGAGATCTTGACCCGAGAGATATAGAAAGTGAGGACAAAGTCAAAGACAGTCAGGCTTCTTCGGAAGATTTGATGATCGATGTTCCAATCGATGATGATGACGATTCTAAAATGCTGAAGATTGGATCTCCGCTAAGCTAACAAATGAAGGAGGATTTGTTTGAATTTCTTCGAGCAAACCTTGACGTGTTTGCCTGGACGCACTCCGACATGTGTGGGATCTCGCCGGACATCACGAGCCACACATTGGATATTGACACGCGGCATGTCCCAGTCAAGCAAAAAAGGCGTGGTTTGGATCCATAGAGATCTGCCGCCCTTAAGGAAGAGGTGGATAAACTCAGGTTGAACGGCTTTATCTGAGATGCGTTATATCCAGAATGGGTGTCCAATCCTGTACTTGTTAGGAAACCTAACGGGAAATGGAGAACATGCGTTGACTACTCAGACTTGAATAAAGCTTGCCCTAAAGACAGTTTTCCACTTCCCTGAATTGATCAGCTTGTAGACTCAACGACCAGACATGAACTCTTATCCTTCATGGATGCATATTCTAGCTACAATCAGATACCGATGCACCTACCTGATCAGGAGCATACCAGCTTTGTCACTGATCTGGGAAACTATTGTTATAAAGTGATGCCATTCGGACTTAAGAACGCCGGGGCAACCTATCAGAGACTCGTCAACCGATTTTTCGATAACCAGATCGGGAAAACCATGGAGGTATATGTGGATGACATGCTTGTGAAGTCACGATTCTCCACCAATCATATCAAAGACCTGGAAATGATGTTCAACATCCTCCGAGAGTATAGAATGAAACTCAACCCATTGAAGTGTCACTTTTGGGTCGCGTCTGGCAAATTCCTTCGATTCATCGTTAACGCTCGGGGAATCGAAGCTAATCCCAGGAAAATCTAGGGAATTAGAAATCTTTAGACTCTAAAGACTATAAAGCAAGTTCAGAGCCTCAACGGGAAGGTAGCAGCACTGAGCAGGTTCATTTCAAAATCCACCGACAAATGCATTCCCTTCTTCGATCTGATCAAAAAAGGGAAATGAAACTTTGAATGGACTACAGAGTGTGAAGGCGCATTTCGAACACTGGTTCAACACCTGTCCACACCACCCATTCTGTCAAAACCTATTGATCACGAGAGATTGTATATCTACTTAGCGGTGTCAGAAAATGCAATCAGTGCTACTTTAATTCGGGAGGAGGACCGGATACAACGGTCGGTCTATTACATCAGCAAACGGCTGACCGAAGCAGAGAGAAATTATCCTAAATTGGAGAAGTTAGATTACTATCTTGTCATTGCCTCAAGAAAGCTCCGTCCGTATTTTTTGGCTCATCCTACTACTGTCTACACCGACCAGCCGTTACAATAGGTCCTTACATGGCCTAAGACGTCTGGTAGGTTACTCAAATGGAATATCGAGCTGAGTCAGTTTGACATCACTTACACACTAAGGTGAGCTATTCAAGGACAAGTCCTAGCAGACTTCACTATCCCGGAGGACATGCCCGAAACCAGTGGATCTCCCAAATATGTCTGGAAGCTACATACTGATGGTGCATGACCGCTGCTCAGGTGCTAGGTTTGTGCTTGAAACTCCTAAAGGTCGATCTATATGCTATACTTTGAAGTTTAATTTCCGTGCGACCAACAACGAGGCCGAATATGAAGCCCTACTCGCCGGACTAAGGCTTTCTAGAGATTTATGAATTGTTGCTGTGGAGATTTACTGTGATTCACAATTGGTCATGTGTCAAGTTTGGGGGGAGTACCAAGCCAAAGACCGGAGACTGGCCGCTTATCTCGCTCGGGTCCAGGAAATATTGAATCAGTTCGATTATTATGCCATTTATTGCATACCCTGAGAATACAATTAGAAGGCCGATTCCTTGGCAAAGTTAGCTAGCACCAGTAAGGCACAGCAAATGGGACTCGTTCCCGTTGAGACGTTATCTTCCACGAGTATTGATCAAATGGAGACCGATTGGGTACTTGAAGTCATACCCGATTAGGAGTCATGGATGACTCCGTTTAGAAACTTTCTTGAGCATGGGACCCTGCCAGAGCGTAGGAGTGAAAAAAGACAAGTTCTTCAAAGGCTTCGCGGTTCACTATTCAGAATCGAGTCATGTATAGAAGAGGATACTCTGTTCCTTACTCCGGTGTATCACCCATGATGAAATCAAACAATTATTACATGATGTGCACGAAGGAGAATGTGGCGATCACACTAGGGGGCAAGCTTTTTCTAAGAAAGTGCTCCGATATGGTTATTATTGACCGACTGTAAACGCGACGCATCAGATTATGCCAGGAAATGTGACAAATGTCATAAACATGCTCGGATTCTAAGAGCCCCGCCTACCGAAATAACTCAAGTGGTCAGTCCATGGCCCTTCGCAATATGGGGCATCAACATTATTGGGTCTCTACCTCTATCTAAATGTGGCGCGAAGTACGCCATCATTGTAGTTGATTACTTTACCAAATGGATGGAAGCCGAGCCCCTTGCTACTATCACAACGAAGAAAGTGATCAACTTTGTTGTACGCAACATTATCCGTTGATTTGGTCTCCCACATACCGTCATCACTGGCAACAGAGCCCAATTCGAGTGTCGAGTTCAAGAATTTCTTTCAGCGATTCCATATCCAGAAGAAGTTCTCCACGGTTGCACACCCTCAAGCGAATGTATAGGTCGAAGCTGTTAATAAAGTTATAAAGTCCATTCTGAAGAAACGATTGGGAAAAGCATAGGGCAAATGAGTCGATGAACTTCCTATGGCCCTATGGGCTTATCGAACAACCCACAAGTCCGGGACCAGCCATACTCCGTTTTCACTTTCCTACGGTTCAAAAGCCACTATTCTAGTCGAGTTGGATGTGCCTTCTCATCGGGTGACATATTATGACCCGAAGACAAATGTTATATTACTTGCTGAATCTCCGGACTTATTGGATGAAAAGCGAGAAGAGGCTGATTTGAGGGCAGCCGTGCACCATAGTTGAGTCGCCCGATTGTACAATGCTAAGGTCCAACCCTAAACCTTTGAACTCAGCGATCTCGTTCTCAAGAGAATTTACCCGGTCCCTTCGCATATGAAACCAATGTGGGAGGGACCGTATGTCATTGAACGAAGACTCGGAGATGGCACATTCAAATTATCGATAATTGATGGGCTCACTTTGCCAAGAGCCTGAAACAGCGAGAGTCTTCGTCGCTACTACACATAATAGGCTTTATTTATTCATTCTGTTTGCTTTTCATTTGCGATTTGTTTATGCATTTCGAATTTTGAATTTGTAATAAGGCAACTGACTTTGCCATATTTTCTTATTTCAGTAATAAAATGCGATCTTTTCGAGCCAGATCAGTGATTCTTAAAATGCATCATGTGACCATCACAATGCACAGAGAGCTAAGTTCCACCCTACAGTGGGACTTATTCAAATAGGGAGTGACCGTGATATGACCGGTCAGTCGCTAAGTGAAACCCGAGCTCGGGGATAAGCCATCGCACTGAAGCCATAAAAGGATTGATACACGACAATCCTCTAACTAACTCCGGCTCCCAAAGTGCGAGCTGGAGTATAAACTTACAAATGCGGGCTCGAAGAGGGTGGATCCGTCCACCTAACGACTTCGCCCGTGTTTAAACCAACTTCGAGGAGGATGGATCCGTCCATCTAACGACCTCACTTGTTAACTTAGGGTGGATGTGACCCGCCCGTCCACAGTCCTGACAAATCTATCGTACCCAGAGTGCGAACGAAATCCTAAAACTCAAAACAGATGTGATCGACCGTCTGTTAACCAACTCCAGATTCCCAGAGCGCGAACTGGAGTATAAACATCAAAATGGGTGTAACCGACCACCCATAGGCTAACTCTAAGTCCACAGAGCACGGGCTGGACTTTAAACACAAATTGGGTGTGATTGATCACCCACGATCAACATAAGTCCCCAGAGTGCAGACGAAATTTTAAATATCAAACGGGTGTGACTGACCGTCCGTAAAATAACTTAAGTCCCCAGAGCGCAAACATATCTTTAAACATTAAATGGGCGTGACTGACCACCGACGTACAGTGCAATCTCTAGAGTGTGGATGCGATCATCAATAGATGAGCGAGTGTGATCCGACCATTCAAACTCGTCACGTTTCAACTTCATTTCAACTAAGTTGAGCTCGATTTATCGAAGGTGGAAAACCACTGTCGATCGACCACTTCAATTTATCCCCGAGACTGGGGCCAAAATTCAAGTACCAACTATTGATCGAGACAGTACAATATTGAGACTCGACTTAACATTCGGTTACAACTTGAAGCCATAACTTCGGGACATAACAACTAAACCCAGGTCCGATTCAAAAACTAAGGCTTCACAAGTACATCGAATGGAAGTTCGAGCGCTAAAACACTTAAGCAAATAAACACAAAATTGTGCTGGAAACAAAATGGAATGTTATTTTAACTATTCTTTGAAAAAGAAGGATAGGTACAAAAATCATTCCAATAAATCCTACTAGCAGGGGCCAAACCTGCATCTATACACGGCCTACAGGAAGCAAAAAGAAATTCCTATCTATCTACCAAAAGGAAGCAAGGAGAGATGTCTATTCTCTTGATTTCTTCTTCTTCTTCGGCATTGACCCACTGGAGCTACCGCTCGGGTACCTCTTTGAGCCTTTGCCTTTTGGTGGTTGATCTCCAACCGGGGGAATTATGGTGACTTCTTCCTCCGAACTCATAGGAACTAGAATGCCTTATGAATGCGGAGTCGGAGGGATAAGAACAATCTCGATGTTGTAAGACGAGGGAGGCACGCTAGTGTCGACAATTGTACTGCCGGGAGAAATCATTCGCAGAGGAGCTGGACCAGGACCTGCCATACCACCTCCAATACCACTGGCCTGTGCGGCTACTTCCATCTCGGCATTAATCTCTGGTATTATCTCTTCTTCATGAATTGTTTGAGCGTCCATGGGGATGCTGCCAGTTGGGCCCGAAAAGCTGGCCATGAATGCGCCTTCGCCCATGACGAATGGCAGGTCGGTAAGTGGGTCACTTTGATGGAAAAGGAGTTCCTCCATCATCTGCTCGTCAAAAGTAAAAGTGCTCCCCTGCACTCCTTCAGTTGGTGCAGCGGCCGTTATTGTAGTTGCTTCCATCATAAGGGCCTCCTGCTCATGATGTGGCTCTTGGGTTGCAGGGGGCATGGCCAGTGTGGCTCCTAACGCTGAATAAAGATAAGATAAAAGGTGTTAGTGACTACTTCAAACAACGCTCCGGACTTCGAATAAATGCAAGAAATGTTCAAAATACCTTCCTCGGATTGGCTCGCGGGTGGAGCCGGAGCAGCTTCAGGGCATGCTCGCGAGCTTGAGACAACTACGGTTAATCATGATTGTAAGCAGGCACAGATAGAGGATCAACCGCAGGAATAGATTCGGGCTGGGTTGGCATTGGAATTTCAGAGCCCGTATCATGATGCTCAGAGCCAGAATCCCCTCCAGCCTCCGGATGTTGAGTGTCGAGTCTCTCTTTCTCGAATGTGATAGTGGCATCATGCAGAACTCTTCTCTCATCCTCATTCTACACCTGATTCTCTAATTCGAACTCATCGATGGATTCAGTGTGGTGCTTTGCTTTTTCATCTTCAACCAAGCGACACCAAGCATTGTATAAATGCGATGGGTAATCTTCAAGCCAGCTCAGATTTCGATGCTTAAGAACATTAGTGTTATCCCGCCTTTTGGCAAGGCCGTGACACCAAGAACTTGACTAGAAACCAATGACAGTTCGTCTTGGATATCGGTTATACGCAGGCTCACTATGGATATCGACGAATTTTTTCCGAGTCTAGATCGAGCTAAAATTGATATGACATGACAAGCAAAACTATGAGAGCCAACATTCCAAATTTCAAGTCAATCGGAGTTCATATGCTCCAGATATTGATGGGTCACGGCTGAGAAATCCAAACTTTCATCGATCATAACTCGAGATCCACAAGTCCAAATGCCACCAAATTGGGAAAGGAGCTTACTGGAAAACTAAGGAATGTTCCTGCCAAATTTCGTCTCGATCGGAGCAAATCTTGATCGATACGAAATTCGTTCGTATCGATCACGGAACGAAAAACTCCAACTTGCATCGATCATATCTTGAGATCCACAGATCCAAATGCTATGAAATTTTCACAGGAGCTTACGTGCGACCTAAGGAAGGTTCATGCCAAATTTCAGCTCGATTGGATCAAATCTTGATCGATAGGAAATTCGTTCGTATCGATCACGGATCGGGCCGAAACTTGGTGGGGTCGGTCGCGTGAGCCCACTCATGTGCCAGAAAAGTCTCCCGAAGTTTGAGCGCGATCTCAGCCTCCTACGCCTATAAATAGCCCCCTGAGGCCTTCAGAACAGGGATCTTTTTGCTCTCTTACGTCCATACTCTACCGAATCCATTTTTGTACTCCATAGCTGCTGTTATATACGAATTTCAACATTATAATCCGATGTAATCTGTTGTAATCAGTTGGAATCAGCAAGTGAATATCAATAAAATCATCAACTTCATAGTGGACATAGGCCATACGCCGAACCACTCTAAAACTCTGTGTTTCCATGCATTTTCTTATATGTTTACTAGTGTGTTTGTTAGATCTGCTTAATTTTACATTTATTCTCTTCATTTTATCTCTTCAAACACATCCGAAGAGTGTTGTGCCCAATTTTGGTACAAACACTTTGGTGCTTTCACTGAGAAAAAAACCAAGTTTTTTCTCCTGCTCGTTGGATCTACTACCGTCGTTGGATTGCAAAAATCTGAGGAGGAGATCCAGATCTGCCATTCAGTGGTTTCTTCTATTCTATTCAGATTGCTCCAGATCTAAGAGGAACTGCAAATATGATCAATTTCGTATCCATGAAAATGTGATGATTTTCGTATCCATGTTTTCGTTTCCAGAAAATGTGGCGATTTTCGTATCCATGTTTTCGTTTCCAGAAAATGTGGTGATTTTCTTATCCATGAAAATGTGATGATTTTCGTATCCATGTTTTCGTTTCCAGAAAATATGGCGATTTTCGTATCCATGATTTCGTTTCCAGAAAATGTGGCGATTTTCGTATCCATGTTTTCGTTTCCAGAAAATGTGGTGATTTTCTTATCCATGAAAATGTGATGATTTTCGTATCCATGTTTTCATTTCCAGAAAATATGGTGGTTTTCGTATCGATCAACTTTCGTATCTATCCTGTAGTGTCCAATTCGTATCGATACTCAGATGAAGTTCGTATCCATCCATCTGCGTCCATTTCGTATCGATACTGACACGTAGTTCGTATCCATCCATCTGCCTCCAATTTGTATCGATACTCAGATGAAGTTCGTATCCATCCATCTGCGTCCAATTCGTATCGATACTGACACGCAGTTCGTATCCATCCATCTGCCTCCAATTCGTATCGATACTCACATGAAGTTCGTATCCATCCATCTGCCTCCAATTCGTATCGAAACTCACATGCAGTTCGTATCCATCCATCTGCGTCCAATTCATATCGATACTCATATCTAGATCATATCGATTCAGCTGCGTCCAATTCGTATCGATCAACAGATGCACTTCTTATCGATCCAGCCAGCTGCATTTCGCATCGATCCTCAAATACACTACGTATCGATCCTGCATTGTCCAATTCGTATCGATCCTGCAGTGTCCAATTCGTATCGATCTTCGAATACACTTCAGATATTTCAATTTCGCCACATTTGTATCGTCAAAACATTGACGAGAACAATACGAAATTTAAAAAAATTATTTTTCGGGTACGACCCAAATTTCCTAAAAGGAACCCTAGCCGCAGCGCAGGGCACCCGCATAGTTAATTCAATCACCAATTTAGTGAAGGAACATTCCATCCGTGCTTCTAATTGTTCCATGATGAACAAGACATAGGAGATCACAACAACAAATGTTGAGTTGCAATCAAGGAATGGGTAAAGAAATACTACTCAACCGTACTCCCAGAGGCTGGAGAACCTAGCTAGTATGCCAAGAACTGGAGTTGATTAATATATCATGCTTTTAAGGTGGAATGCAACTCCCTCCAGTTGACCAGCTTTTAAACTCATGAATTGACAACTATGGTACAATGGCTAATATGACGACTCCCCGACATTGTCTACTCTACCAACTCAAAACATAGCTGGTCACCGCTGAACCATCTTCAAACGCCCGCATCTTAATCATTCCACGTCCACATGACTAAAAGAATGACGTACAACCTCAAGAGGACTTCCTTAATACCCTATATAGGTCTCCTATCTGGATGAAAGTTTGGGATAAACACCAATCTATTAGCCCATTTTAACCAACTCGCCGTCCAATCGGCGTTACCAACCACTCAAGCGTTGGACAATCGTGCATACATCATTCACCAGTGTCTTCCCCCATTCCTCAAAGAATATTGTCAATCGTGGTTAGACATACCAGTTCTACTTCTTATATTGTTGAAGTGAATGAAGAAGCTGGCAGCCAACGAATTTATCCAAAGCCCGCAGCCAGTTGCTGCCGATACCCATAAATGAATTCATCACCAGCGCTTATTTCCAGACTTTGACAAGAGAACTGGTGGACCGCCGCCGACAACTACACCAACATGTCTAGGCAAATTTTGAGTTGATGAATCAGATGAAGGATCAACATAGCAAGATAAGGAGGGGACCTGCTCCATACTCTAAATCGGAAAAATCCTCTTCTCTAAATGGCTACCATGAACGCCAACGCCATAAGGCTTCTCCGGGAAGGATAGCTCCGACAATATGTGCAAGCCCCATAAAACGAAGGACCGTGAACATCCGACCCCTATCGATCAAGGACTTTGATCAAATTGAACCGTTTGCGTTAGTCTTCCAACTGAGAAGGGCTGGACTGAAGTGCAATAGCGAGCATACGATGCTGCCTCACTTATCAATGAGATTTGATCTGATCTCTTTTGGATTATTTCCAATTCAATTTCATTTACATTGCGAAATATGACCTACTTGAATTAAACTACTTGCACATGATGCAGGTAACCGAGTACTCAAGATTGGGTGCAAAACAACCTCCATGGACTATGATCAAATCATTGAGGTATCATCATGACGATCATGACTCAACCACTCATCGGCTACTATACACCCCTGACTGGGGGCAAGGCACCAAAGAAAAAGAGACCGACAAGGTCAGGACTCTAGTACAAAATGGATGCAACCGACCATCCACTCATCTGCCTATGCAATTTAATTAGAGATCTGGGAAAGACTTGGAGTAATATATCCCAACAATGTACTCTCCATCTTGTACTTGAAGCTCGCCAAAATACTTACGCTTCTTTTGATGCCCGATAAAATCGGAATCACACAAAGGGTGGACGCAACGTCACCATCCATGCATCCAATCCTACATTAGACACTTGGGGTTATTTGAGAACACATGTTTAAAGTGGATATGATTTGGCCGTTCACTCCCCAGTTTGCGTCTGTGATCAGGCAAAACAATCATGCCTTAAACCGACTTCATCAGGGGCCAACTCTCAATTTAAAAGTCATCAACGACTGACTGCCTACTCGCTAACCATCACGAGCTGTCATTTCAACTCTCTTCCTTAGCTCGATCAAAAGAATGCAAAGTATAAACTGGACATGACTCGGCTGTCTGCTCTCTAATTGAGTCACCCGACTTAAGGAAAAATACACAACTCAGAGTGGACGTAGTTCGACCATCTCTTCCTATGCTCGAGCACAAAGCTTGCCAGAACACTAATCTTACTCCTTAGGCCTGGCAAAAGCGGAATCCAAATGAACATGGACGCGATCCAACCGTCCATAAACTAAATCTCATCCTTCGTTGAAGGGCGTATAAGTGGAAGTTAATCGGGATCCCACCGATCACTCGCTAAGTGAAACCCCAAGCTCAGGGACAAGCCATCACACTGCGGCAATAAGGAATTGATACGCGATAATCCACTAACTAACTTCGGCTCCCAGCGTGTGAGCTGGAGTATAGACTTACGGACATGGGCTCGAGGAGGATGAATCCGTCCATTTAACGACTTCGCCCGTGTTCAACCTAAACCCAAAAAGAAGGGATCCATCCATCTAACGACTTCGCTTGCCTACTCAGGGTGGATATGGTACAACCATCCGCGTACCTGATCAACCAACTCCGAACTCCCAGAGCGCGAGTCGGAGTATAAACATCAATCAACTCCAGATTCCCAGAGTACGAACTGAAGTATAAACATCAATCAACTCCGAACTCCCAGAGTGCAAGTCAGAGTATAATCATCAACTCCAGATTCCCAGAGTGCAAACTGGAGTATAAACATCAATCAACTCCAGATTCCCAGAGTGCGAACTGGAGTATAAACATCAATCAACTATGAACTCCCAGAGTGCGAGTCGGAGTATAATCATCAACTCCAGATTCCCATAGTGCAAACTGGAGTATAAACATCAATCAACTCCAGATTCCCAGAGTGCGAACTGGAGTATAAACATCAATCAACTCCGAACTCCTAGAGTACGAGTCGGAGTATAATCATCAACTCTAGATTCCCAAAGTGCAAACTGGAGTATAAACATCAATCAACTCCAGATTCCCAGAGTACGAACTGGAGTATAAACATCAATCAACTCCGAACTCCCAGAGTGCGAGTCGGAGTATAAGCATCAACTCCAGATTCCCAGAGTGCGAACTGGAGTATAAACATCAATCAACTCCAGATTCCCAGAGTGCGAATTGGAGTATAAACATCAATCAACTATGAACTCCCAGAGTGCAAGTCGGAGTATCATCAACTCCAGATTCCCAGAGTGCGAACTGGAGTATAAACATCAATCAACTCCAGATTCCCAGAGTGCGAACTGGAGTATAAACATCAATCAACTCCGAACTCCCAGAGTGCGAGTCGGAGTATAAGCATCAACTCCAGATTCCCAGAGTGCGAACTGGAGTATAAACATCAATCAACTCCGGATTCCCAGAGTGCGAAACGGAGTATAAACATCAACTCCGGATTCCCAGAATGCAAAACAGAGTATAAACATCAACTCCAGGTTCCCAGAGTGCGAACTGGAGTATAAACATCAACAACTCCAGATTCCCAGAATGCGAACTGGAGAATAAACTTCAACTAACTCTAAGTCCCCAGAGTGTGGACTGGAGTATAAACACCAATTGGGTGCAAATGACCACCCATCAACTTGCTTCGGTTCCGAGAGAGTCCAGAGTATAAACACCAAATGGGTGTGACTAACAACCCATCAACCAACTCCAGCCCTCCAAGCATGGTTTGGAATGTGAATACCAAAAGGGATGTGATTCGACTATCCATCTATCGGCTATGGTTCCTCATCAAGTTCTGTAATACAAAAAGCGGATGTGGTTCGACCATCTGCTCTCTAATCTTCCCCTGACACGGGGGCACACTTAACACACAAAATTGGATGTTATCCGACCATCCAGCACTAAGCGGGCGTGACACAACCGTCCATGCCTCAACTCTTGTCCCCGGCATGGGACCCATAACGTAAATTTATAGGGATGCACTCCAACCCCACAAGACAAAATTTCTTCCTTGATTCGACGGGGAGACGCAGATTCGCAAAACGAACCTAGCTGAATGTCCTATCCTAAATGGATGTGACTACCCATTCTACTGCAAACGAACGTGGTGCGACCGTTCATTCGCTAACTTTCCCCTATGATCTAACGGGCTATTCGTGCAACATGGACGAATGTGACCTAACCATCTGCCAATCGATTCCTTCCTACAGTTCAGTGGGAGAAGCATCAAATTAAAGTTGTTGTAATTTGGTCGACCACACTTCGACTTTCGCCATTGACTAGTGCTAGAGGGATTAATTGAGGAAAATGCGGTCCGACCATTTTCTACTAAAACTCTTAGTCCCCAGAGTGTGGACAGGGGTATAAACATCAAATAGGTGTGATGAATGGCCCTTCAACTGACTCTGATCCCCAAAGTGTGGACACAAGAATAGATAAACGAATGAATGAGATTCGACCATTCATTCACCAACTCTGACCTGAACTCGACGTGAGGAGTGTAAACTCACTACAGGTGCAACTAGACCATCCACGAACTAACTCTGCTAACCCAAGACTGGGGGCAGAAGTGAAAATCACCGAAAGAAGAGAAAGGTGACTCGCTACATCTCCAGCTTAGTGTCCTTTACAACTCAAGGAAATGACTATAAGGAGACCTTAATGCTAGCCAATCAGAACGATGCCCGAAGTTCTGGGCAACCAATTATATCGTACCGCCGGATCGACGGGCAATATTGATCTATACCTTTCACATCGTACCATTGAATCGACGGTCAATATCGGTCCTCTTCAATTACAAATCGATGTGACCCGAACGTACATTGAATACCTTTGACCAACTGAGCACGGATAGAAGAATAAACCACGAATGAGTGTGACTTGACCATTCGTCCTCTGTCGCCTTCCTTCGATCCGTTGGGAAGAGAATGAGACCAAATGAGCATGACATGACTGCATTTGAGCTGACTTTATCCCTAGATCTGACGGGATAACATAAATCGAAATGGACATGGTTTATCACCCAACTCCAAACGAATGCAATGCGACCATTCATTCATTGACTCTTACCATGATCTGACTAAAAGAGCAATTCAAAACAAGTGCAACTTAAACATCTGCACACTGATTCTTACCCTGGATTCGACAAGGGAAGCATCAATCCTGCATCAGATCTGATTAGACGATTCACTCTTCAGTTTTTGCCCAAAGTGCGGCGACATAAGCAGCGAAGTGAATGTCATTGACCGTCCAGAATCTAGCTTATGTCTGAATGTCGGCAAAGTAACAATGTATTCCGCCAAGAGGAAAGAACTAGAACATAATATAGGATAGTCACGACTCAGCCTTCCATTGGTTAACTCGATCCCATGGTTCAATGGGATAGAATACAAAATTGAAGCAGACATTATGTACCCTGCCACTTATCGAGATATTCCCCAGACTTGGGGGCACAAACAAGAAGATAAGATTAATATGATTCAACCATTCATCAGTCAACTCTGGTTCTTAAAGCTTGAACTACAGTATAGACACAGCTAGAACGAGACTAGACCGTCCGCGTAATGCATCCGCCAACCCAAGACGGGGGGCAAAAGAGTAATTATTCGAGAGTTGACTATGACAACTTGAACCAATGACCCATGCCTGATATTCATAACAACTCTAGGTTGCGACTGAAAGGATGCCTAGAGATAGAGTCATCAGACCAATACTCGGACTTATGGGCGACTGATCATCATTCTGACTTTTTCGATGAACAATGGATCGCAGGTACATTGAATGAAAAGCGCATCATTCAGAAACACGAGTAAATTCATTCTCAAAGCTGGAGCCAGCTATGTAGCAGCATACAGTACAAGGCTAAATTCTACTAATCCTTTGATTCAACATTCTTATAGCCTGATCATTTACCATTGCAAATAAACACATGAGGTGCCTACAACCCATCACGAGTATTGTAGATCAGATCACAACTCTACGCAATGATGAAGAAAGAGTCAACTGTTTTACTTTAGGTGAATCTTGATGTGTTCGCTTGGACTCGATCTCATATATATATATATATATATATGGACTCTCGCCAGCCATGAATAACCCTACATTAAATGTCGACCCGAGGCATGTCTCGGTGAACAAAAACGATGCGACATGGATCCGGAGAGATCTGTTGCACTTAAAGAGGAGGCGAATCTGCTCAAAACCAGTGGGTTTATCCATGATGCCCTCCAACCAAAGTGAGTATCCAATCCTTTACTTATAAGAAAAACGAACAGAGAGTGGAGGACATACATCAACTACTCAGATTTGCATGGGGCATGACAAAGCCCGACTTTCCACTTCCAATAATCGACCAACTGATGGACCTGACCATCAGACATGAATTACTCACATCCATGGATGCAAACTCCAGATACAATCGGATACTGAAGCATGTCCTAGACCAGGAATACAACTGTCTCGTTATTGACCTGGGCCTATAGTGCTATGCTCAAATCCCTAAATTCGAACTTGAGAATGCTTATGCTACTTACCAAAGGACGATTAGCATATCATTCAAAAATCATATCGGTCGATCGATGAAAGTAGATGTGGTTAATATGCTTGTGAGATCACAGCTATCAAACGACCATATCGATTACTTGACAGAGGTATTCAGCGCTCTCCAAAAATGCAGGATGAAGCTCGATCCTTTAAAATGCTCTTTCACTATTACATCAGAAAGATTCTTCGTTTTCATCATCAATTCTCATTGAATCAAGACTAATTTCTAGAAAATTCGGACAATTAGAGACACCCATGTACCTAGGACAACCAAGCAGCTCTGATAGATCGCTTAAAGAGACCTCCCATTTTACCCAAACCTTTGGATCGCGAAGATTTATACATCAATTGGGCTGTGTCAACACACACCATAAGCGTCGCAATGCTATGTGAAGAGAAACGAATCCAAAGACCAATATATGATGAAGGCTGGCTATTGACAAGCTCACCCCGTTAACATCCATATCGACCAACCGTTACGATAGGTCCAATAGAAACCTTAGATGTCTGAAAAGTTACTCAAATGGAGTATCAAGCTAAGCTAATTTGATATCACTTATCTCCCTCGGAGAGCTCTCCATAGTCAAACATTAGCATACTTCATATCTGAATCCACCACATCAGACGACTATCCGAAGAACAATGGAGAACCGTCCAACCGATGGAGAACGTACACCGATGAAACTTCCAATAATCAGCTTTCTAACATCAAAGTTGCGTCAATGACTCCTGAGGAACGAACGATCCGCTACGCCCTGAAACTCAACTTCCCTGCAACAAATAACGAAGCTAAGTATGAAACCTTGGTGCTCAAACTTGTAAGAAAACTACGAGTGGAAACTTTACATGTCTTATGTGATTACTGGTTAGTAGTACGCCAAGTCAAGGAAGATTATCCGACTAGGGGGCAACGTCTTGCTCCTTATCTCAACCGGGTCCAAAAGCTACTAGTCGACTTCGACTATTACACCATTACACACATCCTCGGAGAACAAAATGAAAAGGCTAAGTCACTGGCCAAGCTAGCCAGTTCTGGGGATGCGCGGCAAAAAGACTTTGTCCCAGTTGAAATACTTATTATTCCAAGCATTGACATATGAAGATCAACTAGATCTTAGAGATGGATCTAGGAAAGGAGTCATGGATGACTCCTATCAAAGATTATCCATAATCGGGGATTCTTCTTGAATGAAGGAATGAGGAATGGCATATCCTCTGTGAAGCCTCACTGCATGATTATGTCTAGATCGTTCATCTCCACTGACACAAGGCATTACTCCTGTATCCGCCAATCCGAGACCGAATATGATGTATCCATCGATACGAAGCATACATTCCAACATCTCAGATTGATCCAGGAGAGGATCGATACAAAGGAAGGACTTAAAACAACCATCGAACGTTGTTACAACTCGAATTTCACATCGATCCAGGAATTGAATGCTCGCCTGATGACAATTACAACAGCGAACAACAAATCGCTAGCACTCGACACTCAGTTACAACAATGCACTCCATAATCATTGGCAGTCAACAAATCAACATTTATATTACTGGAAATCAATCGAAAGTTACATCTTTTGACGAAAAGATAGCAACTACACAACGAATTAGATAGAACTTTTTCAGAATGAAGGATGCAGCATTTCAAAGCACGTCATGTTCACACAAGACGTACTTTGGGGGGCAAATGTTATCCCGCCTTTTGGCAAGGCCGTGACACCAAGAACTTGACTAGAAACCAATGACAGTTCGTCTTGGATATCGGTTATACGTAGGCTCACTATGGATATCGACGAATTTTTTCCGAGTCTGGATCGAGCTAAAATTGTTATGACATGACAAGCAAAACTATGAGAGCCAACATTCCAAATTTCAAGTCAATCGGAGTTCATATGCTCCAGATATTGATGGGTCACAGCTGAGAAATCCAAACTTGCATCGATCATAACTCGAGATCCACAAGTCCAAATGCCACCAAATTTGGAAAGGAGCTTACTGGCAAACTAAGGAATGTTCCTGCCAAATTTCGTCTCGTTCGGAGCAAATCTTGATCGATACGAAATTCGTTCGTATCGATCACGGAATGAAAAACTCCAACTTGCATCGATCATATCTTGAGATCCACAGATCCAAATGCTATGAAATTTTCACAGGAGCTTACGTGCGACCTAAGGAAGGTTCATGCCAAATTTCAGCTCGATTGGATCAAATCTTGATCGATATGAAATTCGTTCGTATCGATCACGGATCGGGCCGAAACTTGGTGGGGTCGGTCGCGTGGGCCCACTCATGTGCCAGAAAAAGTCTCCCGAAGTTTGAGCGCGATCTCAGCCTCCTACACCTATAAATAGCCCCCTGAGGCCTTCAGAACAGGGATCTTTTTGCTCTCCTACGTCCATACTCTACCGAATCCATTTTTGTACTCCATAGCTGCTGTTATATACGAATTTCAACATTATAATCCGCTGTAATCTGTTGTAATCAGTTGGAATCAGCAAGTGAATATCAATAAAATCATCAACTTCATAGTGGACGTAGGCCATACGCCGAACCACTCTAAAACTCTGTGTTTCCATGCATTTTCTTATATGTTTACTGGTGTGTTTGTTAGATCTGCTTAATTTCACATTTATTCTCTTCATTTTATCTCTTCAAACACATCCGAAGAGTGTTGTGCCCAATTTTGGTACAAACAATTAGCATTATATGTAATAAGGAGATCTTCAATGTCACCCTCCAACCTGGCCTCTGTCACTCTCACTTCACCCTCAACCCTGGCTTCGGCTTCCTGAACCTTTAGCGTTGCCGCATCCCTCTTGTCCCAGAGCGCCACAGCCTGCTCCATGCTTCCTGAGTGGTTTTGTTTGCATCGTCTTTTTCTTTGACGACTTCCGCAAATTTAGCTTTAAGCTCCTCAAGCTCTTTTAGCGCCGCATCTCTTTCAACCATGACTGTGGTGGTCCGGTGCCCCATTTCCTCGACCAGGGCTAACTGTGTTCGCCTCATCTCCTCCATCCTCCGGGTTGCCTCGTTGGCTCTTTTATTAGCTTCCGTTTCGGAATTTCTCGCAGACTCGTTTTCATCGTCAAGTGCCTGAATTATGCGCTCCTTCTGAGCGATATCATTTCCTAGTTTCTCGATTGTCTTCGCCCACTCAAAGGCCACCGCTGATACTTTATGTGCGGTCTTCATCCATTCTCGATATTGGCCATAAACATCGTATATGTAGTTGTGCATCGTCTTTTCTGCCTCATTGGGGGTTCGCTTTAAGTGCGAGGGAAATATGAAGCCATCAAAACAGATATTCGGAAAATCCTTTTTCAACTTAGCGATTCTAATCGCTCCTTCCTCGGTGGGTTCCATGATGGCTTGTTCAGTGGCAACGGGAGCCTCAATTTCAGTCCTCCAACGCTGTTAGTCAGGCCCTGATGCTTGGGGAGGTGGTATTTGACACGAGGATTCAAGGGGTTGTTTGCCAGAGCCGGAAGATTGTGTTAGACCTTTAGGAGGCGGGGAGCGCGATCGGGAACGATGACTGTACTGTCTCTCCTTCTCCCTCTCCCTGTCCCTTTCCCTCTCGTAGTGCTCCCTCTCTTGACTGGAATAGCTGCGATCGTGGTCTTTATTGAACTCATGTCTGCGAGACTCAGAGTATGAGCTAGATAAACGGCGCGCAGAACAAAGGCTACCAAGTATAGATTCTTGCCTTGACATCATATCTGTAAAATGAAAAGAGAAACGGAGTTGGTAATCTCTAGAGATGAATAGATTGTGACTAGAAATTGTGTGGTCCCAGGAAGTGTATTATGCATGTGCAAACCCCCCAACCAACCGGTTGTAATAGCAGTACTCGGAGGAGTTGGCTCTCCGACATCTAAGGCGCTTTGAAGCCCCTCTAATCTGGTATCTTGGTGCAAAGGCAAGTCATCCGAAATGGGGATGTTAGCCAGTCCCGTAAAGGAGCTCTCCATCGGTGAGAGAGGAATCTCTTTGCTAGTAACAGGCAAAGAGACTACGACGTTTTGCGCCTAACAGATTTTCGAGCAGTAGACTTGCCTCTTCTTTTCCGCTCTAAAGATCGAGGACTTTACGAAGGCCCAACTACGGGCTCATCTCCAGCGGTCATATTCTCTTCACCTCCTTGTTCGGTAATTATTATCCCAGGAGCTCTCCTTCGAGCTTGCCTCACCGGGACCTTCCTGAGAACTTCTACCAGACCAATGCTTTGATCTCTGTCAATGAGCCCAATGGCAACCAGATTCATGTCCGTAAGGACTTCATCAATTTCTCTATGTTCGGCGGGCACCTCTTGAAGAACTCGTTTTATCTCCTTAAACCGAGCACCTTCTGGTCGTGGAATTGAAGTTGTAGAAGGAAGAAAATGTTAGACTCGACATCAACTACTATTATCTAGTTAGTCAGCAAGGAGGCCAAGGCACTTACGTCCTGCTAGCCACCATCTGGCGAACCTTGGTGGACACCGAACGTAGAACCATTCGGTCTTAAAGTAACTCAGCTTGCTCCAAGCCCCGGTCCCGACTTGGCAATTTCTAATTGCTTCTAGAAAAGTAAAGGAAGGGTTGTCCCTGCGACTTTTTATATTGAATAGGTATCTGATCTCCTCTACTATCGGAGGACGGAAGAGGTGCTCCATGCAGATGACAAACAAACTATTGAGAAAGGCATATCTATTCATGTGCAGCCGAGACGGAGCGATCCTTAAGAAAAGTAAAACTTCCTGGATGAACTGGTTGAAAGGAGGAAGTGTCCCGGCTGCACACATAAATCTGTTTCACGCTGTATACCCTTCTGGAGGTTTGTGGGCTCTATCTTCTGACCCAGGCAGCAAGACATCTTCCAGCGACAACCCATGCCATAAACAAATTCTGCCCAGCGTATCTTCAGAAATATTTGAACGGACAGAATCTTATGGGTGTGCGATGAAGACTGCTCCTGGTAACTCGTCTGGAGCAGGGCTAATAACGTCGGCTGTGATAACCGGCATTTCGATGACGGGGAGAGGTAGACTCTGAACATCCTGCGACTGTGAACTTGTGGGTTCCATAGCTATTGAACTCAGTAAAAAATCATCATTAGACGACAATAAACCCGTGTTTCCCCCAGTGTGAAGTGCGTGAATGTGTTGTGCAGTGCAGTGCTACATAATACTTAAGAAATTCTACATAATTTGAGAAATGTTCAAACGATAAGACTTCGAGATTCAACCGGAGTGATCGTCATCACTGACCATCACAACCGTGCCATTCAGACTTCGGAGATTGATCCAAGTTAAAGTTCATCAAAATTTTCAAGTTACAGTTCCATCTACGAGCTTCAAAGGGCAGTCATGTATGTAGTGAAACGGTTAAGTCCAATTATGCAAGGTAGAAGCTCGTCGGAGTCAAGTATTCAACTGTTCAAAAATTTCATATCCATCAGAGTGCAAGTTCGGATCGATCACTAGAAGTACCATTTGTGTTAATCAGAAAAGTCAACATTTTGTATCGATCGCCTAAAAGGTCAATTCGTATCGATCAAAAACCTTCGACATCTTATCGATCGCATACAGCGTCTTCGTATCGATCCCCAGATCCAAGCCTTCGTATCGATCACTTTGGATCGATACGAACTCCCACCATAGATCGATATGAAGCTTCCCACACCATCGGTACGAAGTTCCATTGCTCGGATCGATTCGAACTCCCTCTCAATCCTGATCGATATGAACCCGTCTGTCATCCATCATCGATACGAATGCGTCCTTCACTCCATCACCCATCCTCGATACGAATGCATCTTTCATACCCATCTACGCTTCTTCTTCCCCGATCAACTCAAGCTACACAGAAACCATTCTGACCTTCCTCGACCTTACTCTGACCATCTTCGGCCACCTCTTCACCAGACTCCACCACGAATTCGAAAGGAATGACAAACAAATTTGAATCTCATCATTTTCGTGTGAATTTGTGGGTTTAATTACCTAATTTAGACGGTTAATTCAAAGTATTAAGGAAATAAACAGCTTGGAGATGAAAGCAATTTCCAATTCTTGGTTCTTCAATCGATACGAAAGCAAGGGAAAAATGAGAGTAAGTAAAAAAATTCTAAGTACAAAATTCTGTTTATATGGTTCGACGCCAGGCAAATGTTGATTCATCTGCCAGTGCCAGTGACCGATCAAAGCAGTCTCCCCTCTAATTGATATGAAGAAAGCTTTTCGTATCCATTCCCCATCGATCCAGAACACAGCCGTTTGTATCCATCAGTGACCCATCGATACGAACAAGACAACAGGGACTTGTTTCGACCGTTCTGACCCATCAACAATTCACCGATACAAAATGATCATATTCAACACTTTGAAGCCTAAGATTCATGTCAATCGATACGAAATATTTTAGAGAACTATTGACATGATCGATAGTCTTCGATATGAAGCGTGTTTTTCAACTTCTCAAATCGATTCAGAAGAGGACCGATACGAAGAGATACTCTAAAAATGACCATCAAGCATCTTTACAACTCGAATTTCACATCGATCCAGGAGAGGATCGATAAGAAACTCGATTAAAAAAAACTTGACAATGACTCGTGAACATGCAAACGCGAACAAGAGTCAGGTTAACATACGTGCATGTATAACGGACTAACATTCAATTTTCAAAATTTAGAGGAATTGAATGCTCACCTTATGACAATCACAACAGTGAATGACAAGTTACTAGCAGTCGACACTCAGTTACGACAATGCACTGCATAATCATTGGCAGCTAATAGCTCAGCATTTATATTACTGAAAATCGATTTAAGGTTACATCTCTTGATGAAAAGGCAACGACTATTCAAAGAATCGAACAGAACATTTCAAACTAAAGATTGCAGCTTTTAAAAGCACATCATGTTCACATAAGGCGTACTTTAGGGGGTAAATGTTATCCCGCCTTTTGGCAAGGCCGTGACACTAAGAAATTAACTAGAAACCAAAGACAGTTCGTCCTGGAGATCGGTTATACACAGGTTCACTATGGATACTAGCGAATTTGGTCCGAACTCGGATCGAGCTACAATTAACAAGACACGACAAGAAAAGCTATGAGAGCTAACATTCCAAATTTCAAGTCAATCGGAGTTCGTATGCTCAAGATATTGATCGATCAAGGTCAAGGAAATCAACTATTTTTGTATCCATACAAATTCGTATCCATCCCTTCAAAAAGATTTATTTCGTATCCATCAATCATCGACTTCCTTTGTGTCCATCAAAGCAAGACTACTTCGTATCCATGGAGAGTTTCCATTTCGTATCGATCATGTTTGCTCCATTTCGTATCCATCAACAAACAATGCTTCGTATCGATCTCATTCATACATGCTTCGTATCGATCTCTCCATCAACTCAGTTCGTATCGATCGACCATTGATCGATACGAAACAACACTTAAAAACATCGATACAAAGTCAAAGTCTTCAATCGATACAAAGAGCCTAAATTCATATCGGTATGAAATAAAGTCAAAGCCACCGATACGAAGAGTAAATTTAGGTCGATACAAACAAAGCATGTGAGACTCGGTCACTCGGCATGAAAAGTGGATTGATCCTAGAATATAGCACCAAGTCACTCCTGATCGATACGAGCCAGCATGGATACGAAGCCATCGATACGAATGGGATCGATACGAACTCGGCAGCCTTTTACAAATCCAAACTTGGATCGATCATAACTCAAAATCTACAAATCCAAATGCCACCAAATTTTCACAGTAGCTTGCATACCACCTCTACTTGGTCCATGATCGATCTCGACCCAAATGGATGTGTTTTGGATTGATATGAAATGAGTGCGTATCGATTATGGATCGATCCCAATCAACATCGGATCGATCTGGTGGGCCCACCCACGTGAGAGAAGGAATCTTCCAAGATTAGAGCCAGATATTTGCAGCCTACACCTATAAATAGCAACCGTGGACCTACATAAAAGGGACTTTTGGCTTCTCTACAGTGATACTCTGCTGAAATCATAACTATACTTCGGTTGTACTGTTGTAATCTCTTGTAATCAGCAACTGAAATTCAATAAACATCAAACATTTCACAGTGGACGTAGGTAATACGCCAAACCACTGTAAATTTGCATGTTTCTGTATTTTTTCTTATCTGTTGATTGGTGTGTTTTTTAGATCTGCCTCATTTTACATTTATTTTCTTTATTTTATCTCTTCAAACACATCTGAAGAGTGTTGTGCCAAATTTTGGTACAAACACTATACATCTCTTTCTTTTTAGGCATATTTCTTGTAATTTCAAATGGTACACTTTTATTTATAAATCTGAACTTGATAATCCATAGAAATTTACATTGCAACCCTCTATACTCCAATAAGTTAAAACACTACCTAAATCCTATTTTCAATTCGTCACTACTTTCAGTTATGTCTACTAACCACATCAACTATCCAACAAAAATTTGGATCACCTAAATCCCAACAATTTACTGTGAGAACTTTATTTACATTTTACTTGCACACGTCATTCAAGTCTACAAATCTGAAACTATCACATGATCAATAAGTTTTAGGGACTACTAATACCAATTACTAAATTCAGGGACTACTAATACCAAATATTTTTTCATATTCAAATATGTGCAAATTTCTAACCTTACAATTCTAAGATTTACATAGGCGTACCTGGAACACATATACAGTGATAGAACCCAAAACGGTAACACCACATGTGAGCTACTTTCCATTAAAACCACCGCATAATGCTACTTTGGGAACTGCTTTCCCCCTAATACGACTTCTCACTCATGTCAACCTGGTCCACCCGTAGCCTCCAGTGAAACAACACAATATTTAGACCATCCATAGCCTACATGTATCTTATCCCTATCTGTGTGGTACTGATCAACACTCGGACCGTCCCGTTGTCACTTAACTTGTTATATAAGAATTGAAGTGGACCCTACTTGACCCTTTTTATGCTTCAAACCGAATAAAACTCTTTGCATATATAGCATCCATTGATAATAACCTCTTGGCTTACTTTTTTCATATTCTGGAACACGTTTTAGCCAAACCATACTTTTCAAACTTCCTCACACAAAGATTCTACGATTCAAACCATACTTGGGTAAAAAGATACGATGGTGCTCACCCTTTACTACTACAGGAAGTTTGACCTAGTACTCTGTCCTTCTAATTCAATCATTGACTGAAAAGGTTACTGAATTCTCATGTTTCCTTTTTATCTTTATCCCTACCATTTCAAGGCTTTCAAATTTCACAGTCAAATTCTTTACTGGGTTGTTTAATCCTATTTACCTAACTCTGATCTATTCCTTTCTCCTTTTTTGTTTTTTTAAGTTTAAGTGATAGTGATAATATTTTCACCTTTCCCTTTTTAAATCAAAACCTTTGATATTAACTTTATTTCTAGAAAACTAGTAGGTTTTAAAACTATAAAACTCACTTTTTGTTTTTTAATAAGCGTTTCCTTCTTACTAAGATCATGATATTTTTAATTAAATTATCAAAAACAGTTGAGCTTAACTAAGTAAAATGTATATAAAGTACCATTTAAAAATTTTCATTCATAAATATGAATATTTTTCAAACACCGACCATTTTTTCTTTATAAAGAAAGTTCATAAGTTAGATCATACAAACTTTTCAATTTTTATTTTTATTTCTCAAAAGTTCTATTGTTAAAAGCATGGTGCACACTGAGGGCAAGCGTAATAATGTGACTAAAAGACAAAACAAATGCTTTAAAATAGTTATTGAAAAATTACTTTTTATCAAATTCACTACTTTTACTTTTTATACAATTTCCATGAAGTTTGTCTGATTAGCTTATATAGAATCATAAATCAACATTCTCTTTCTATTTAAAATATCATAAATCCTCTATTTCTAATTTTTAAAAATAATTTTCATTGGTTTATCGCTTAAATCGGAGTAGATAATGGCAACTTAATTACCAAAGCCCACTTGTATCTAACAATGCTTAAGTGCATAATATTTTTGTCCTTCTTTTCAAAGATGGTTAACTCAAGTTTATTTATCAATACAGCGTCCCACTTCCATATGGAAATACTCTAGCCATACCTTTAAATAAATAAGAGTCCTTGAGACAACTGCCAATACGAGAATAGGGTTTGTATTTTAATTGGGAAATCCGCCTTTAATTTTTAAATTCCTGCTTATGCTGCCAATATCATATTCCTATTATATGGGTCTTATGGTACTAATCTTTCTTACTTACCCTTAAGTTCATAATTTACTTACTATTGCTAGTTGGTATATAAAACCTCTACTAGCCTTTCATTATAGGGTAAACCACGATAAATGTGAAAACTTTATTTTTCACCTTAATTGGTATAACCTTAATGTTTATTCTGACTTACGATTGTGTTCATTTACAAGGGATAAGCCCACAACTACTGTATGGGCCAAAATATATAGGTTGTTGTATGTTAATACACATACCACAAAATTATAATTACGCTCCCTTAGTCGAGTTAGGCTGATCTTATCTCCTCGCTTTAGATAACGATGGAACCATATAGGAATATTCACGCTTGGAATCTTACCTGCTATTTCAAAGCCACTCCTCTTGGACTTGTACTCATTCTTACTATTTACGATTGGGATTTATTTTCAACTTTCCCAAAGATAGTACTCGGCAAGAATACTTAACATCATTCTTTCTTGTTATATTTTTTATATATGTAAAACCTTCGAAACCTTTTATCTATACATATACATGTATATACATACCTTCCAAAAGTCCATTTTTTAAAAAATATCTTGAAAACCTTTTTGGAAAAATGCTTCTTTTTTTTAACTTTTCAAGTACGTTCTCTCAATATGTGCCTAAATCCTATGGGATCTTAATCCTAAGCTCCAATACCAAATGTAACAAACCACACCTCCCGGCACACCGGTCCAAAGCCTAGCGTGACTTTCGAACTCACGTCAAGCTAAGAAATACGAGTTGTTGGGTTTCTAAAACTTTATAGAGCATAATTATAAGAGTAGGTTCTAAGACATTCTACACTTTCAGGTCTTACAGCGGAAGAGATTACAATATATGTATTAAAAAATAAACATTTCTGAAAATCAGTCTCCAAAATACTTTATTTGCTGTATACACTGTTTCAAAGTACAATATATGTTTTGCAGACTTTTAATACAGTAAGTAACTACATGATGAACAATAAAGAATATGAGAACTCCAATATGAAGCACCTTTCTCCATGTATTATTGCTAATCAACTGCTATCTTGTCATCTTATGGTAGGGAAAAATGAAAAGGATGGAGTGGGTTAGAAAAAAGTCTGGTGAATGAGTATAAGTTTAATGTATGATGATCATATGCAGTTAACTTTAACTCTACTCTAGCTGACATAGGGTGTACTACAAGTATGCATGAATTCCAAAGGTCTATTATCTAAGGGTTCTTGTCTAATACATTCCTCCACTACAATTTGTGTAGGCTATTGCAATGGATCGAACTAAATATCAAATCTCACATCTAATGATCGGCCACCACTCCTAGAGCTACTTAATGTAAATAATGCCAATAGGCTACTTAACTTGGAAACACCGCCTTAATGCTACTAAACATGGAAACAGTGCCACGAGGATATGTTGGGACTAGATTCCCACTACTATCATCGCCACTAGGCTACTGGGAACCATTTCCCTTATCTACGCCCGAAGAGGAAGAACCCGAGATGCCGACTCATCGGTATTTCTCATCGTCTACATTCGCTTTCACCTCTCGATCATAGTGTTAGCCTCTTATTGCATGCTTCGTGATCCTTCATCTAAACTGTATCACGTGCATCAAAAATTGTGCATACTAGGACACTTGTTGTGCCGGACCTACTCCAACAGGCATCCTCGTCAATGCTACATGCCCACCGTGGAACTTCCTATAAGTGCCATTACAAAAATACATCGCCTCTAGTTGATTACTCGATATTAAATTGGGTAAACAATATTTACCCAATACCGCCATGACCTAGCATCCGCTCCAAAGGAACTAGCTTCCTTATAAGTCCTAACATACATCCAATTGCAGTTAAATAAGCCTCAACATTTATATGTATATTTTTATTAATAAACTTGGGCCTTAGACTGAAATTCAATTCTACAATTTTCGTCTCGACTGCTAGACCTAACCAGTCGACCATTACCGCTTGATCGTTAGGGTTTCAAGGTTGACCGTTGGCATATAAAATTTAGGGTTTTTGCATTTCCTTAACTATTGATTTTATTATTGTTTAATCCATGCCGTTATCAGTTATCGATGAAGGAGAATTACAAGATAACCAAACTATGTTTCAATTTGCAATTCAATATGGGGTTTACTGATTTAGGGTTTTGCAATTTAATCACAAGAGAGGAATGCTAGCATCAAATTAGGTTTAGCAATTCCAGTAATTTCAATTTCTACTTAAGTTACAATTTTTAATTTAGGTTTCTAACATCATCCTCGATTATAGAGAATAGATCAACTTTAACTGTAAATAATCACCTAATTAAAATTGTTCCCCCTCACCTCAAGCCTATGCTCTTCCAATTTGCTTTGCCTGAGAATTGCCTCTCCGTGCACTAGCTCTGCTTGCTCTATCTAGATTCATTTGCTTGTATTCTTCTAGGTTGATTTTATTTGATTTTTGAAGAATTTTAGGTTTAGAGGAGAGAGTAGAATTGGATGGAGTTTTGGTACGGTTATTGTTTATGTGAATTTTAGGTTAGGTTAGACTTGCTTTTATAGGGGTTGGAAGTAGTTTAGGCCATTGGATTTAGGTGGGTGAATCTTCAGAGTGATCGCATAGGTAAATTAAATACTTCGTACCAAAGCAACCCATCAAAGCCGTTCGAACGCATCAAAGAAGTCTCGAATTTTCATAGGCAATGGTCATCCGCTAGCATCTTTGGGTCGATCGCTACGGGTCGATCTTCGACCCCCCAAGGTCAACCTGTCCCTTTGTAAATTCCTGAATTTTTATTCTAAAATATTTATGTTATTTTCAATTCTTCCAAGGCCTGTAACTTCTTTGTATTAACTCTGATTTCAAAGTGTTATATATAAAAGTCGTCTAGAAAATTGCTACGAACGCAAATGGCGCAAGTTTTGTAGCCAAATTCAGATGTTTGTGAAAATTTTCTTTGTAGTCCCTATTTTATTTAAATTTAAATTTCTTATTAAATTTCCGTAATATTTTTGAAGTGTTATAATTTGTCCCAATTTAACTAAAATTCATTTTATTAGCCCAAAATAAATTTTAATTCATCATATATTAATAATTCACAACTTTAAAACAATTAAAGTTCCAAAATAATTAAATTTCAAAATAATTCATTCCGTAATTTATTTTTAAATAATTCATCCCAAAACAATTTAGATTTCATCATTAAATATTTTTATCATCAAAATTCCAATATTTGCACATAATTACAAAATTATTACCATTTTAATTTCTTAAAAATACAAACAATTAATTAAATCACCGAAACAACTTTAATTAATTACTTCTCAACATCGGGTTGTTACAAAAACTCTTGGAGCCCCCAGCAGCATGTGTAATACATTGTCTAACATTTGAACAATGTTATGTATTCTAGTCTCAAAGGATGCAAATATAACGGCCCGTCTTTTTGACCATCGAAAGTTGACACCAAACACTACCGCTGTATTCAAATGTCGCGTATCCAATCGACAAAGGGGCAGATTGTTAGGGTAAATAAAAAGAAAAGAACAGAGAATAGAGAAAAACAGAATCCCACAACGGAATGACAGCATATAATATAATAAGGACAGTAGAAACTATCACTCCAAACATACAGAGTATATCAGAGTTAAAAACAAACTTTATCAGCTGGACAGTTATAAAATCATGACCTTACAAATGCCGATAGGTATACTATATAATACAGTGGAAAATAAAATACTACGACAGGTGAATCTTCAGCTCCCCTCCATGAATCCCATAACACCAAAGCCAACCTGTGAAAATACTCGGTATGACCCGAGCATTATAAATAAATAACACTCGGATCAGTTTGGAAATACCATCGCGAGATAACTTGAATAATGGGGAACATATATAAAAATTCTGGGAGATCTCGCCGCTAACGCAGAACGGGTTTTTACCTCATAAGAATGACATCCATACAGGCAAGAGCAGAAATAAATATCAAGAAACAAATCCAAATATGATTGAGCATGAATAATATCAAACCATACTTGAAAGAATGGAAAGAAACCAAGTAAAATCCAAACTAGACGGAATGGATAGAACAAGGGAAAACAGTCCAACTTGTTAGAGCGGACTAAATAAGGTAACTGAATGGAAAGAAACCTTACCGAGTATCCGAATATTTCACAAATAAATCTTAACCGTTTTTCACGTGACGGTACACAAAAATCTAGATGAGATGTGAAAATACCCTAATGGTGGAAACCCCACATAACTTGGCTTCCTCTCGCGCTTTTGGTTTAGTCATTTCCGACAAAGGATAACAAAGCTTAACGGAGCAATGCATCGTCTTAGAATGATGATAATAAAGAATCTAAAGTAACCGATAGCTGAGATACCAACTATCGAAAATATAAAATGATCATATATGGAAATTAACTCTCATATACTTATCACCACTCACTGAATTCAAACTTGTAATTTTTCTTGGTTATTAATAATACTGGAAAAGTCAAGGTAGTGTTACCTCAAAGTCATGTCCATTGATTATTTTTAACTTTCAAAATAGCGACAAGTTTACTTCTTCGATGTTTAGTGCTAAATATATAAATAAATAGTTTCCATATAAGTGATTTGTTTTATGGAAATAATTTATTTCCATAAACGAATCCAACTTTTACTTTTAGAAACGAACTGAACTTTTTCTTGATTCCGTATTGGTAAAACACATTTAGAGTTAGTTCATGATTGTTAAAACGTTGAGAGAATAGTTTTCCAAGTGCACGGTCCCGAAGGCCTAAATCAACATCAGATCGAACACCTAGAAGGTTATCCAACTTAACATCTCAATAATCGAGTTACAATTTATAAATTTAAACCGATATCAATTATCCCGAAATATAATAAATCACATTTAAAATCTCTTTTAAATAAACAAACCCATTATCCATAATAAAATAGATAATTATTTCCAAATACTTTTATAACATTGGTAATTTAACTTTAAACTTTTCATTAAATCAGTTTGTTAACTTTAAATCGGTTTATTAAAGCAATTTTTATTATATTAGTTAATTTACTTTAATTACCTTTATTAAATCAATTAATTAGAAAGATTTGTTAAATTCAAATAGTCATTAATTAATTGAATAACAAATCTCAAACATCATTAATTAATTATGATAAGTAATTTTAAATTCCATTAATTAAGACGATTAATTAAGTTCAAATTAATTGGATTAATTAAATCCAAACTACATTAGTCAAAATGATTAATTAAAACATCATTTGTTAAAATGATTTATTTAATTATAAAACATCATTAATTCGAATGATTTAACTAAAATTCAAATATCGTTAGTTAAAATAATTAATTAAATACAAAATAATAATGAATTAAAATAATTAATAAAATTCAAATATCATTATTTAAAATGATTTATTACTTTTGAAAATCATTGATTAAAATGATTACTAATTTCAATCATCATTAATTAATTAATTAATTAAATTCCATTATCATTTTAATTAAACTTAAATAATCATTAGTTAAAACAATTAATTAAGTACAAAACATCATTAGCAAAAGTGATTAATTCAATCTAAAGATAAACCAATTTTGATCATCATTTATTAAATTGGTTAATTAATCCCAAATTAATTAATTTAAAAATTAATTAATTTAAATTATCATTAATCAAAATGATTAATAAATTTTCAATATTCTTTTTAGCGGAAATACAAGCTCAAGTTCATACAATAGGGTTTTGGGGATGAAATTTAATATATGACAGTATAGCGGAAATTGTTATAACGACATTTAAACTATTAAATGGAATATCGAAAATTAATTCTCAATAATCTATCAGTAACAGCATATGGATGTAAATAAATAATTTATTGGCGAGAAACCCCCGTTAGGTCTCTTTTCAGATTTTCCCTGCAAAAAATGTTTATTGAAAATACATATATAATCATATGGGTTTATACGATCAAATTAAAATATCATCCATTTTCCAAACGGAAATTCAACCAAACAGGCAAATAAAACAATTTAACTAACATCCAAATAATCATTAAATATTTATAACATCATTAATATGATATAAAAAAATAAATGTGAGTTAAACTCACATTGATTCCAGTTATCGTCGACTCGTTCCGATTTGAGTTAAAACTGAACGAGCATCCATATTTAGCCTAAATTTTCACTTGCTTCAAATCCAACCAAATAAACTTTATCGTGAAGCTCTCGATGACACGAGTCTGATGCAACAAATGGCGCTCGAATCCAACCTCGTATGAGCAAGATACGAATTTTATAAGTTATCGATAGATTTAAATCTAAAAATAAATAACTTTTATTAAATTACAAGTGCGCCCCTCTCTCTACCTCCTCACCTTCTCCTCCCCCAAAAACAAAAACGTGCACAAGAAACAATGGCCGAACTCCTCTTGTACACGCACATGACAACACCACATCCAGGCCACTATTCGACGAGCCATTTTCGCCGAACAACTCCATAGCTTTTCCTCTATGCAATTACCTACTTCAGTCCAAGCCCGGTCGTCTTTGACCAAACGCGACCTAATGGGTCATGCTCATCGCCTCAAAACATCGAACCACCCAAGGCATGAACAGAGGCCACCAAATTCCAACCCAAGGTGTAATTTTCGATGCTAAAACCAATTCCAATGCCCAATTGTCGAATCAACGACCGCACACCCTTAAAATTTCAACCCTAGTTTTTGAGCTTTTAACTGTGAACGGCCAAAACATCGTTAGGCTCTATCAAATTGGTACGGGTATCAAAATATAGGCTAAACAAACCAAAGAAAAAAGTTTTGTGATTTTAGGTGGAGTGTAGGATTTTATTTCAAATTTCAAGGTTAGAGTATAATTTGGTTTACTGGTACATAAAGAAGAAGGCAGGAGACATTTTATCAAGTAAGGAAAAAAATGCAGATTAAAAAAAAGGAAAAGAAGGAATAAGTGATTTTACCTAGATTTATAACCAATAAAATATAATAAATAATAAATAGACAAAATGATTATGTTTCCTCTTTCCATTACAAAAAGATTTCTCGAGCCGCCAATGTCTATGACGTCAAATCGTTATTTAAAAATTGAATTTTTGATTTGATTTTCTGTTATTTTATTCAATAATATTTGGCTCCAATTACTCCCAAAATCTGGAACTCCGATTGAGACATGCTCACTGGCATTCGTAGCTAAATAACCCTATCCCGAACACAATGGAACTAGTCTCAAGGCCTAATTCGATTGTATGCAGAAGATTTCCTTTTGGACCCAATTATTATATTAAATTTTCGGTATTAATTTCAATGCGTTTCGATCTTGCACGACCAAACGATACGTCTGATTGCTACAAAATTCAACGGCGTAATATAATTCATTATTACGGATCCAATGGTTTTATCGAAATCCGAGACTGTGCCCCGGAAGGCTAATTTCATAGATTTAAATATTTAATTATCGATATTTAAATCTGGTTTATTTATCTTTGTAAATAAATTTACAAATTGTATCACTAATATTATTTATTAATTAAAATGAGTTAAATAAAATTATTAAATCCATTTAATTGACATTTAATTCACAATTCAAATATTAATTATCCCTTATATTTGAATTATAAATTATTGAATTCAAAAATTCTATTATTTTAAATAATTAAATTTAATTAAACATTTAAAATCAAATAATCAAAATTTTGGGTCGTCACATTCTCCCCCTTTAAATGAATTTCGTCCTCGAAATTCCTAGGGAAGAAAATGTTTCCAAACCCTTAAGTTTAAAACTATTAATTAAAATGAGTTATTAAACTTATTTTCAAAATCAATTAGTTGGAATAGATTTCCAAAGTTTCCATGTCTTTTTAATTCATTTACCTATACCAACTAATTCTCTTTTACTCATTCATTCCAGGATATAACTTGAAAGTTCAAATTTTAGATATAAAAATTTTCCAAAATTCTCAAAAAATTTCTAACTCTTAAATTTTCGAAAAATTCGCCAGCCTCTCTTTTGCGCGGCTTGATCCGTACAACTACAAATCGCGTCAATGGGCTCCAAACCAATCAAATAAAACAAAATCTAAATGGCCTCCCATATCTGGGGCATAAAATCATCAATCAATTCAAATTTTCTAAATTTATTATGTACCTTTTTGCGTTTGATTTATAATTTGACAAGCAATTTATTATCTTCTATGAAAATTCAGGTGCACAAGAATCAAATAGCAATCTCTTGCATACCTATACTTATGACATCTAAAAGAAAGTCAGGCTGACAAAAGCAATGTGATGTAACTCTACATGCAAGAACTAGCATGATATAAATCTACATGCAACCAATAATCCATATCTTAATCGTATGCAGCAAAATACAGAGAATATTTTGGAATAGGTGTTATGCATCCAATTATTTCAAATGATAATTTAGATCTAAATACTTGGGTTTTTCAATCAAAAATTTATTTTCAAATTTCTCAGATGAGAAAAATCAAAGCTCAAAATCAAAATAACATGGAGGGGATCCCTCTAAATAAATGATGGTAAAACTCTAGAATCAAACCAACATGGAGCGTCCAGTGGTATTCCGGTTCCTCCAAAAACATCAACTAGAGTGAATAGGTATCATTCCTTTCCCAAAATCTTTAAAAATCTCCTTTCAAAATCACCGGGATTTGGGCCTTAATATCAATAATTAAAAATCTTTTCGTCTATAAATATAAACTTTATAGACAATGGTATATGAAATCACACAGCCAATCAATTCAATTTAACCGAAACCAATTAATCAAATTCCATGAAGGAATAAACTAACAATAATATTCAATCAAATTCCCTAAGGGAAAGTTTTTTCACTTAACATTGTTTTAAAATGCCAAATGACTATCAAACAAATCTTAACTTAAGTTCAAAACTTTCTTGATTGTCCAAAAATATAGATAACTATCTAAGCATACTCTTTTGCTCATTAGCCTTTGTTATTTCTCGGAAGATTATCCCAGACTAACTCGGACAAAAAGGAAAGTCATACTCTATATTTTATTAATTTCTTAATTATATTAATTTCTAATTCACTTATATTCTCACGTAGTATTTTATTCAATACTAAAATTACTTATGAATTATTTCATAAATTCTCACCCAAGTTTTTCAAAAATATTTTATAAAGTTATTTCTTTATAAAACATCAAATCATAACTTATTTCCCATTATTTACTTTTTATAATATTCTTTTATATCTTGAGAGTACATATAAATTTTATTTTTAACTTTTTCAAAGATCTAGATGGAGATCAAATCAATTTATGATTTCTTAAAACCGAGTCAACCTATTAAACCTTTTAATATATAGTGTTAAAACGAATAATATTTATGGGTTGACCCAATCAACAAGTAGTTCATACTACTTAGATGTTTCAAACAATTATATGGTTTTAATAAAACAATGTTTATCAAAGCCTTCTTTATTAATTAACCCAATTTACTTATTTCTAATTTATTCCTTATCTTATCTAGGAAAAATCTTATTTATCCAGACAATCTCTTATTAGAATTACGTTTTATTTTGAAACCAATTCCCCTTTAGGGTACTTAAAAACTAGATACCCGTTTGTACCAAAATTGGGCACAACCCTCTTCGGAAGTATTTGAAGAGATAAAATGAAGAAAGTAAATGTAAAAAGAGGATTATCTAACAAACACTCCAAACAATAATAAAAAAAACAGCAATAGAACTTAGAGATTTAGAGTGGTTCGGCGTGTTGCCTACGTCCACTATGAAATGATTGAATTTTATTAACTTTTGCTTGCTGGTTACAGCGGATTACAACAGTAAATTTCGAGTACAACAGTGATTTTTGAGTGCAACAATGGTTTCGGCAGAGTCTGGACGTCAAAGAGCCAAAAGATCCCTTTTCTATAGGTCCTGGGCTGCCATTTATAGGCGTAGGCTGCAAATATCTCACTCAGATCTTGGGACACCTCTTCTTGCACATGAGTAGGCCCAAGCGATCGATCCCATGTGATTTGCACACGATCTAGGATCGATACCAACGAGCTTCGTATCGATCAAAACCTCATCCAATTGAGTCGGGATTGATTGTGAGTGTTGCTGAGGATGTACGCAAGCTTCTATGAAAATTTGGTAGCATTTGGACTTGTAGATTGTGAGTTATGATCGATGCAAACTTGTGTTTTCTCTGGGCTGTTGAATTCGTATCGAAATCGTTCGCATCGATCTGTTCGTATCGCTCTTTGGGCACGTGCTCACAAGTTGACATGGCGCTAATTCCTCGGATCGATCCACTTTTCATGCCGAGTGATTGAGTCTTTCATAGGAACATATCCTGTTCGTATCGATCCAGTTGAGCCATGTTCGCATCGATCGCAGCTGTTCTGCTCGTATTGATTGGCTTTGATCTATTCGTATCGATCTTCATAGGTCACTTTGTATCGATAGCTGGGGCCATTTCGTATTGATAGCTAAGGGCCATTTTCGTATCGTTCGTTTGATGTTTTACTCATATCGATCGTTGATCGATCGATACGAGCTGTGCAATTGGGATCGATACGAATTGACTCCAATTGATGGATACGAAATTGAGTGTACGTGATGGATACGAACAACAGATAACTGATGGATGCGAAGCGTTGTTCATTGATGGATACGAACAGCGGCTAACTGATGGATGCGAACAGACGAAGCTTGATGGATGCGAATAAAGCCTTTCAGTTGATAGATACGAAGAGTGCAGTTTCAGATGGATGAAAGCGAAACCGATGCGAAGAGAGCGATGTGATGGATACGAGCGAATCAATTTCCTTGGCTTGCATCGATCATATCTTGAGCATACGAACTCGGATTGACTTGAAATTTGGAACGTTGGCTTCCATAGCTTTGCATATCGTGTCATGCTGATTGTAGCCTTATCCAGAATTGGACAAAATTCGTCGATATTCATAGTGAGCCTGCATGTAACCGATCTTCGGGATGAAATGTCCTCGGTTTTCGGTTAAGTTCTTGGTGTCACGGCCTTGCCAAAAGGCGGGATAATATTTTGCCCCCCAAAGTATGTCTTGTGAGAACATGACGTGCTTTGAAAAGTTGCAATCTTCATTCTGAACATTTCCATCTGACTTGTCTGAATGGTTGTTGTCTTTTTGTCGAAAGATGTAACCTCTGATTGATTCTTCAGTAATGCCAATTGTTGGCTAGCAATTGTTGTACCATTTACTGTTGTAACCGGGTATTGAATGATAGCAAACTGTTGTTCGTCATTGTGATTGTCATTAGCTAAGCATTCGCTCCCTGTGAATTTTAAAAATTGGATGTTAGTCCGTTATACATGAATGTACGTTAGCATAACTCCCGTTAACGTTCACGAGTCGTTGTCAGTTTTTTAGTGTATTTTTTACCAAATTTTGTATTGACCCTCTCCTGAATAAATGTGAAATTCGACTCGTAACAACACTTGATGGTTGTTTTGGAATGTCCCTTTGTATCGATCCTCTCCTGGGTTGATGTAAAAGGTCGAAAGGTTATCGTCGTATCGATGGATACAAGTCTTTGTGGGCTATACGTTGATGGATACGAATGTGATGTTTCGTATTGAGGACGTTGAAACTACTCGGATTAATCACTGGACATGAATCGGTCTTCATACCAATTGGGTTAAAGGATACGATTGAGCCACCTCATATCGATTATTGGGGTAGATCGCTTCGACCGGTCATAGGAACTGGGAGTCGAAACGGTTCTTTCCCATGGTTTTTCTCCCATGTAAATTCACTTTGGACTTAGCCAAATTCTCACTTGCTTCCATCCCAACACTTTGCTTTCGTATCGATCATAAGCTCGGGAAAAAGAAACCGCCTTTTCCTTCGAACCATATAACCCCTTAATCCCTTGAATTAACTGCTCGAATTAGGTAATTAGTTGAAATAATCCATTTTAGAACGATGAGACTCGAGTTTGAAATCAATTTGTCCAACTTCGTGGCCAATCCTGATGATGTTGATGCCATAATTAGGTCGGAGCATGGTTGAGGGAGGAAATGGTAATCGAACTGTTGGAGGAGAAGAAGGGATGATGGACACGAAGGGACCATTCACATCGATTGAGGAAGAGTAATTCGAATCATTCAAAAACCATTCCAGTTCGTATTGATGGATATCGATAGATCATCGTATCGAAGGAAGGTGTGGCCTCGTATCGATCAGAGATGGGGAGTTCGCATCTATTCAGAACAATCGATACGAAAACCTACCTGCGCGATCGATACGAAGCGTCAGTTCTACCAATCGATACGAAGATGCGGCCCGTGATCGATACGAGATGAAGTGTTTGGAATCGATACGTACTAGCATTATGGCGATCGGTACGAAGTCTCCTTCTTTGTGATCGATACGAATGGAGCCTCTGATGATCGATCCAAGTTTCACCCTTGATGGATACGAAATCTTGTGCACAATCGATCATTTGACTCCGACGAGCTTCTGCCTTGCATAACTTGACTTAACTATTTTACTACATATCAAACTGCCTTTCGAAGCTCGTCGATGGAACTGTAACTTGACAAAATTTAATGATCTTTGACTTGGATCGGTTTCCGAAGTCTGGATGGCACGGTTGTGACGGTCAACGATGACGGTCACTCCGGTTGGATTTTGAAGTCTTGTGGTTCGAACACCTCGTTAATCTCTGTAGAATCTTCTTAAGTAACTCACAACACTGCACTGCACAACACATTCACGCACTTCACACTAGGGAACACACAGGCTTGTTATCATCTAATGATGGTTTTTGATAAGTTGATTAGTTATGGAGTCTACAAGCTCACAACAGCAGGATCTTCAGAGTTCATCTCCCTCGGTCATAGAGATACCGGTCATCGTGGCCGAAGTTATAGATCCGGCTCCGGATGAGCTGCTAGGTGCCAGGTTCATCGGGAACCCACAAGATTATGTGCCATCCAACGTCTTCGAAGATATGGTGGGGTGGATATGCCAAAGGCACGGTCTGTCGTTGGATGACGTCTTATTACTGGGACCGAATGATAGACTGCATGCTCCCCCGGAAGGGTTTACTGCCTTCAACAGGCATTCATGTACAACTGGGACGCTTCCTCCATTCAATCAATATATTCAGGAAGTGTTGTCTTTCTTTGGACTTTCCCCCATCACAGTTACATCCCAATGGATACGTGCTACTGAGCAGTCTATTCATTGTATTCATGGAGCATCTTTTCCGACCCCCGTCTCCAATCGAAATCAGATACCTTTTTAATGTTAAGAGTCGGGGAGATAGCCCTTCTTTCACGTTCCTAGAGGCGGTCAGGAACTTCCAAGTTGTGACTGGTGCCTTAACTAGACTGAGCTACTTCAAAACTGAGTGGTTCTATGTTCGATGCCCCCTAGGGATTGCTAGTCGATGGTTAGCCAGACGTAAGTGATGCATCTGTTCCAGTAGTTAACGAGATAGCCGTAGTTGATGTTGAAACTAATATCGTATTTTCTTTACAACTGCAATTCCGCGACCCAAAGGTGTTCACTTCAAAGAAATAGTGTGAATTCTCCAAGAAGTGCCGAGTGAAATGAGAGACTTTGACTCGGTGCTAACAGACAGAAATTTGAGGATCGTTGGGCTGATCGAATGAAAACAGAGCATAAGACTTGAAGGAGTGCTTAGGGCAGTTCCGACCAAGCGGGTGAAGCGTAAAGCACCCGGGGTCGTAATAACCGAGGAGGGTGATGAAGAACACATTCCTACGAATGACGAACCCGCGGCCGGGCCTTCTGACAGTTTTCAGGGTTCAGAGGGAAGGAGAAAAGGCAAGGCAGATGCACACAAGCGTCATAAATCTTCAAGATGGAAATTTGTAGTTGTGTCCCTGCCAGCCTCCGACATTAGAATTTCGAAGGCTCTTCCCTCGCAAGTAGAGAATCCTTTCGAAGGACTTGCTGATATTCTGATTTCGGACTATGTGTCACTTCAACATGACACCGGATTGGAGGGGCTTCAAAGTGCTCTAGATTTAAGCGAGTCTCTTCCCATCAGTGCGGCCGACAATACCGGTTGGTTGGGGGGTAGCACACACATATACACTTCACGGCACTACACAGTTTTCAGCCTTAAGTTGTCTTCTTCGAGAGATTACTAACTCTGTTTTTATTTTACTTTGTAGATACGATGAATAGGTGAGATTCTATGCTCGGCAGTCTCCGTTCGGTGCGCCAATCATCGAGTTTGTATCATGAGTCCTACCGGAGGGAGGATGATAGAAACCGTGATCGCGGTTATTCCAGCCAAGATCGTTATGAGAGTGATAGAGATAGAGATAGGGACTATAGATATCGATCCCGATCGCGTTCTCCACCTCCTCGACTCCCTACACAATCTTTTACTCACATCACAGATCCTCCATAGCCTCCACATCAAAAACCATCTTCTCACGCTCCAAGTTCTGAGTCTCAGCATCGTAGGACTGAGGACAAACCTCCCACTGTTGCTGAACAAGCCATCACTGAGCCTACTGGGGAAGGGGCTATCAGAATTGCCTAGTTAAGAAAAGATTTCCCAAACAGTTTCTTCGACGGCTTTATCTTCCCTCCTCACTTAAAGAAAATCCCCTCTAAGGCCGAACAAACCATGCATGACTATATTCATGATATCTATACCCAATACAAGGAGTGGATGAAAGACGCAGATAAAGCGTCGGCGGTGGCTTTTGAGCGAGCGAAGATAATTTAAAAGTTAGAGACCGACCTCGATCAAAAAGACCGTATTATCCAAGTGCTTAATGATGAAGCCGAATCCTCCCGGAAATCTAAAATGGAGGCCATCCAAAAAGGCGACGAGGCAACTCAAACTATGGAGAGAATGCGAAAAACGCATTTCGCTTTGGTGGAGGAGATGCGACACCGAAACACCACAGTTACCGCTGAGAGGGATGCTGCTCTGAAAGAACTCAACGAGCTTAAAGCCAAATTTTCTAAAATCATCAAGGAAAAGGATGATGCAAATAAAGTAGCCCAGGAGGCATGCGAACAAGCTGTGGTGCTTTGGGATGAGAAGGATGCGGCCGTACTTAAAGTTCGGGAGGCCGAGGCTAAGGTTGAGGAGGAAGTGAAAATGGCCGAAGTCAGGCTAGAGGAAGATATCGAGGATCTTCTCGTTACATACAATGCCAATGTGTTGAAGCACAGAAACCTGGCCTGGCTTGACAACTATCAAACACATATGTTGAATGCTTGGGGCCGATTGGTAGGAGATGAAAAGGCTGCTCCTCAAGCTGAACCGATTGATGAGTTCGAGCTCGAGAACCTGGTGTTGAGCGAAGATGAACGAAAAGTTCTCTATGATGTAATGATCTCATATGAAAAGGAGAAGCTTGGCGCTCAGCATTCGAAAGTTGGAGAAGGCTCTGGCATCGAGCATCATGATATAAGTTCAGAAACTCCCATGCCGACTCAGCCTGAATTCACACCTGCGGTTGATCCTCAGCCCGTTCCTTCTTATAACTCGAATCAACCGCAGTTGTCTCCAACTCGCGAGCAAGTCTCTGAGGCTGTTCCGCTACCCGCAAGCCAAACTGAGGAAGGTACTCTGAACATTCTCTATGCTTATCTGAAATCGGAAGTGTCACTTGAAATAATTACTAACGGTCCTTCGTTTACTCTTATCCAGTGATCAGAGCAACATCGGTCATGCCTCCTGCAACTCAAGAATCACATCATGTGCAGGAGGTCATTATAACAGAAGCGACCACCACAACGACCACGGTGCCGATTGATGAGGCACAGGGAAGCACACTTACTTTTGACGAGCAGATGATGGAGGAACTTCTCGGTCATCACAGTGACCCCTTTGTCGATTTGTCGTTCGTTATGGGTGGAAGCGCACCAATGACAAGTTCTTCGGCTCCAACTGCGGGTGTCCCCGACGATGCACAAACGCTTCATGAGGAGGAAATCATAGTCGAAATCAATGCTGAGATGGAGGCAGCCGCATGGGGCAGCGGTTTTGGCGGTGGAATGGCTGGACCTGGTCCAACCTTTTTGCGAATGATATCTCCGGGAGGAACGGTCGTTGAGACGAGCACGCTTGCCCCACCTCCTTCTGTTGATCCTATCCCTCCGACTCCTCCTACGGGAAGCGTTCCAATACTTTTGAGTTCTGAGGAGGAAATTGATATAATGCCCTCGACTGGAGGTCGGTCGTTGAAAGGCAAGGGCTCAAAGAGAAAAACAAGCAACAGCTCCAGCGGGTCCACAGCGAAGAAGAAACCAAGAAGGATAAAAGAACAGATACATCTCTTCGGTTTATTTTTGAGTAGATAGGAATTTCTTTAGCTTTTGTTGGCTGTGTATAGATGCGGGTTCGGCCCCTGCTAGTAGGATTTTTGGGATAAACTTGTACTTAGTTTTCTTCCACAAATAGTTGAAATGAGATTCCATTTTGTCTTTAACTCAATTTTCATTTATTTGCTTAAGTGTTTCAGCATCTGAACTCCAGTCCAGTACACTTGTTGAGTTTCGACCTTTGGATTGGATCCAAGTTTTATTCGCTAAGTCCTGAAACCACGGCCATAAGTTATGACCGAACGTTAAGCCAGACTCTGATGCTACACTGTCTTAGTCAGTGATTGGCACTTAAGTTCTGCCCCCAATTTCAAGGACGAATTGTAAAGATCAAGTGGCAATTGTGGTTCGCCTTTAACACATTGAGCTTGACGTCATTGAATTGATGCTGAAACAAGGAAACTCAAGTGGTCGAATTGCACTCGCTCATTTATCGACGATTGCATCCACACTCTAGGGATTTGCATTTGTACGTCGGCAGTCGGTCTCGCCTGCTTAAGTTTCAAGGATACGTCCACGCTCCGAGGACTTAAGTCGTTTTCACGGGTGGTCACTCACGCTCGTTTAATGTTTGCAACCATGTCCACACTATGGGGACTTTAGATGGATTCGTGAGTGGCCAGTCACACCCGATTTGCATTTACACTCTGACCATGCTCCGAGGGCTCAAAGTTGTTTTACGGACGATCGATTCCAATCAGGTTTGTGTTTAAACTCCAATCCACTCTCCAGGGATGTGTAGTTAATGCTTATACTCCAATTCTTGCTTTGGGAATTTAGAGTTAGTGTTTATGTCGACACTCCGGTTCGCACTCTGGGAATCCGGAGTTAGTTGATGTTTATACTCCAACTTGCGCTCTGGGAACTTGGAGTTGGCCGACAGATGGTCAGTCAATCTGTTCAGGCTTTGGGATTTCGTTCGCACTCTAACAACGACGAATCTATCAGGATCGTGGATGGTCGATTCACATCCACCCTGAGTTAACAAGCGATGTCGTTGATGGACAGATCCATCCTCCTCAAACTTGGCCAAGATACGGGTGAAGTCGTTAGATGGACGGATCCATCCTCTTCGTGACTATATTTGTAAGTTTATACTCCAGTTCACACTTTGGGAATCTAGAGTTGGTTAAAGGATTGTCGTGTATCAATCCTTTTTTGACTTCAGTGTGATTACTTGCCCCCGAGCTCGGGTTTCACTTAGCGAGTAACCGGTCGTATCGCAGTCACTCCCTATTTGAATAAATTCCACCGGGTGGAATTTAGCTCTCCGTGCATAGTGATAGTTGTATGATGCATTCAATAACTCACAACTCGGGGTCGAAGAGATTGCATTTTATTGCTAAAATAAGAAAATACGGCAAAATCAGTTGCCTTATTACAAATTCATATTTCGAAATGCATAAACAAATTGCAAATGAGACTGAATAAATAAACAAAGCCTATAATGTGTAGTAGCGACGAAGGCTTTCGCTGTTCCAGGCTCTCGGAAGAGTGAGACCGTTAACGGTCGATAATTTGAATGTGCCATCTCCGAGCTTTTATTCAATAACATACGGCCCTTCCCAGGTTGACTTCATATGCGAAGGGACCGGGTAAATTCTCTTAAGGACAAGATCGCCGAGTTCAAAGGTTCGGGGTCGGACGTTGGCATTGTATAATCGGGCGACTCGACTTCGATATGCGGCTGCCTCAAATCAGCCTCTTCATGCTTCTCATCCAATAAATCCAAAGATTCGGCAAGTAATATAGCGTTTGTCTTTGGATCATAGTATGTCACACGATGAGAAGGCACTTCTAGTTCGACTGGAATAACAGCTTCTGAACCATAAGAAAGAGAAAACGGAGTGTGGCCGGTCGCGGACTTGTGGGTTGTTCGGTAAGCCCATAAAGCCATAGGAAGTTCATCGACCCACTTGCCCCCGGCCTTTTCCAGTCGTTTCTCCGGATAGACTTTATAACTTTATTAACGGCTTCGACTTGTCCATTCGCTTGAGGGTATGCGACTGCGGAGAATTTCTTCTGAATGTGGAATCGTTGACAAAAATACATAAATTCAACACTGTCGAATTGGGTCCCATTGTCAGTAATGATAGTATGTGGGAGACCTAATCGGCAGATGATGTTACGCACTACAAAGTTGATCACCTTCTTTGTTGTGATTGTAGCAAGGGGTTCAGCTTCTGCCCACTTGATAAAGTAATCAACTGCTACGATGGCGTACTTTGCACCACCTTTGGCTAGAGGTAGAGAGCCAATAATGTCAATGCCCCATACTGCAAACGGCCATGGACTGACCATCTGAGTTATTTTGGCAGGTGGGGCTCTTGGAATCCGAGCGTGCTTCTAGCATTTGTCACATTTTCTAGCGTATCTGATGCATCACGATTTACTATCGCCCAATAGTACCCATATCGGAGCACTTTCTTGGCAAGAGCTTGCCTCCCGGTTTGGTCGCCACATTCTCCTTCATGTATGTCGTGCAACACTCGTTTGATTTCATCATGAGCGATACACCGGAGTAAGGGAATAGAGTATACTCTTCTATACATGACTCCATTTTGAATAGTGAACCGCGACGCTTTTCAAAGAATCCGTCTCTTTTCACTTCTGCGCTCTGGCAGGGTTCCATGCTCGAGATAATTTTTAAACGGAGTCATCCATGACTCCTTATCGGGAATAACCTCAAATATCCAATCTGTCTCCATTCGGTCGATGCTCGGGGAAGCTAATGTCTCTACGGGAACGAGTCTCATTTGTTGTGCCACGCCTGTACTGGCTAACTTTGCTAATGAGTCTTCCTTTTGATTGTGCCCTCGGGGTATGCAGAAGATGGCATAATAATCGAACTGATTTAATATTACTTAAACCCGAGCAAGGTAAACAGCCAGTCTTCGGTGCTTGGCCTGGTATTCCCCTCGAACTTGACACACGACTAATTGTGAATCACATTAAATCTCATAGCAATGATTCTCAAATCTCTGGCAAGTCTCAATCCGACAAGTAAGGCTTCATACTCAGCTTCATTATTGGTCACGTGAAAATCAAACTATAAAGCATAGCATATAGATCGACCTTCAAGAGTTTCAAGTACAACCCCTGCACCTGAGCAATGGTCATTTGACGCACCATCAGTATGCAGCTTCCAGATATACTTGGGAGATTCACTAGTTTCGGGCAAGTCCTTTGGGATGGTAAATTCAACTATGAAATCTGCTAGGACTTGTCCTTGAATGGCTCGCCTTGGAGTGTAAGTAATGTCAAACTGACTTAACTCGATATTCCATTTGATTAACCTACCAGACGTCTCAGGCCGCGTAAGGACCTGTCGTAACGACTGGTCGGTGTAAACGGTTGTAGGATGAGCCTGGAAATACGGACGGAGCTTCCTTGAAGCAATAACAAGACAATAAGCCAACTTATCTAGCTTCGGATAATTCCTCTCAGCTCCGGTTAGTCGTTTGCTAATATAGTAGACCGGTTTTTATATTCGGTCTTCTTCCCGAATTAGGGCAGCACTGATTGCGTTTTCTGATACCGCCAAGTAAATGTATAATTTCTCGTGATCAATAGGCTTTGACAAAATTGGCGGTGTGGAAAGGTGTTGAATTAGTGCTCGGAATGCGCCCTCACATCCGTAGTCCATTCAAATTTTCGTTTCCCTTTTCGGATTAGATCGAAGAAGGGAATGCATTTTTCAATAGATTTTGAAATGAACCTGCTTAGTGCTGCTACTTTCCCGTTGAGGCTCTGGATTTGCTTTATAGTTCTTGGAGTTTCAAGGTTTCTAATCACCCAGATCTTTTCGGGATTGGCTTCGATTCCTCGAGCGTTGACAGTAAACCCAAAGAATTTTCCTGATGCGACCCCAAAGTGACATTTCAACGGATTAAGCTTCATTCTGTATTCTCGGAGGATATTAAACACTGACTCCAGGTCTCTGATATGATTTATGGAGAATCGTGACTTGAATAGCATGTCGTCCATGTATACCTCCATGCTTTTCAAATCTAATTGGCGAACATTCGATTAACCAACCGTTGATAAGTTGCCCCGGCGTTTTTTAGTCCAAAAGGCATAACTTTGTAGCAGTAAAGTCCCATATTGGTTACGAAGCTGGTATGCTCCTGGTCGGGCAAGTGCATGGGTATTTGGTTGTTGCCCGAATACGCATCCATGAAGGAAAGGAGTTTATGTCCAGCCGTTGAATCTACAAGCTGATCGATTCGAGGAAGTGGAAAACTGTCTTTAGGGCAAGCTTTATTCAGATTAGAGTAATCGATGCATGTTCTCCATTTCCCATTTGGCTTTCGGACAAGTACAGGGTTGGACACCCATTTCGGGTACAATGCGTCTCGAATAAATCTGTTCGATTTAAGCTTATCTACCTCTTTCTTAAGAGCGGTAGATCTCTCTGGATCCATAGCACGCCTTTTTTGTTTGACTGGGATGTGTCTCGGGTCAATGTTCAAAGCGTGGCTTGCGATGTCCGGCGAGATCCCACACATGTCAGAGTGCGTCCAGGTAAACACGTCAAGGTTTTCCTTGAGAAATTCAACCAATTCCTCTTGCATTTGTTGGCTCAACTGAGATCCAACCTTTATCATTTTAGGATCATCGCTATCATCGATCGGGACATCGATCGTCAGTTCGGCCGGAGAAGCTTGACAGTCTTTACTTTCGTCTTCACTTTCGGTATCTCTTGGGTCAAGATCTCTTTGGAATTGGTTGGGGTGTCTGGGCCTTGGCCCAGGCGTCAATTGTCAATTTTCGACAAAGCGGACGCAGAGAGATTCCTCTACGCCCTTTCCTTTTTCTCTTCGTTGCACATCTCGCAGCTCGGCAACATAACAGGCTCGTCCAGCGGCCTGATCTCCTTGCACGACTCCAACCTCATGATTGGCGGGGAACTTCAGAGTCAGACACCATGGGGCAATAGCATCCCTGAACTCAGCTAGGGCCGGTCGGCCCAAGAAAGCATTATATGGCGAGTCTATATCCAACACCACAAATTGTAACATCCGGACTCTCCAGCGTTCTCCAATTCCTAACTCCACTGGCAATTCCACCACTCCAACGGGTATGGTCGTACTCCCATTGAAACCATGGATACGGTACTGACAAGGCTTCAAATCTTTGGTCTCTATTTTCATCTGGTCATAGGCTCGCTTGAACAATATATTCACAGAACTTCCACTGTCTACCAAGATCCTTTTCATCCAAGCAGGAACAACTTGAGCTGATATGACAAGTGGATCGATGGTTGGGGCTTCGATCCTGTTGGCATCTCTATCTCGGAAGACGGTGTTGTCAGTCATCATCTTTTGTTGCTTGGCCGGAGCCTCATCTTCCAAACTACTACAACACTAGAAGCTCGCATGCCTAATAGAGCTGGCATACGACTCCATTTCCTTCCAGCTTCGGTCTGCTGGATAAGGACCACTACTAACAGTATTTATCACTAACCTCCCGCCAGTACGAGCGGGTTCCTCCTGTCTTGCCTGACTCGGTACATGATTCTGATTTGATGGGCCCACACCTCCAGACTACGGCGCCCGTACAAACTGCTCCAACTTTCTCTCTCTTATCAACTTTTCAATGAGATCCTGCAAGTGACGGCACTCATTCGTGTTGTGGTCGTAGCTTTCGTGGAATCTACAAAACTTTCCTGTCTGAATATGTTTCTCCGATGACTGCTTCGGAGCAGGTTTCTTATACCGAATAGTATTGCAGGTCTGTAAATACATATTTTCCAGCGACGTATTCAAAGGAGTGTAGTTATCCAACATAGGAGCCCTACGCCGTGGACCACGATTTTGATCTCGTTTCCTATTTTGATTACCATTACCTTTCTGCTGATTTTGTTTATTCTGAATGTTCAATTGCACATTTCCGGAGCTCTCCACGGATTGTTTAACAGCAACATTACTCTGAATTCCTTCCATACTGGGCCCTGCGTCATCCTTTTTCCTAGACTGTTTCGCATCCTCCCTTCTCAAGAATTGGGCTGCCTTGGAATAGAAACGGTCCAATGACACAGGAGGTTTTCCGACCAACTAGTTGCCGAACTCCAAATCGGGATCAAACCCTTTAGTCAATGCCATTAGAATGGAGTTATCATTTGGGTTGCTGATCTCAACGCACGCAGCATGAAACCTCTCTAAATAACGTCTGAGTGTCTCTCCAGGAGCTTGAGTGACACTAGACAGAGTATTAACATCTTTTGGTCTTGCGACATGCATACGAAACTGCTCAATAAACTTCGTTGCCAACTGATCAAAACAAGAGATAGATCGGGGTGGTACGTAAACGGATAAACCACATAGTTACTATGCCCCATAGAGGGATCAGGAAGCTTCGACACTTAACTGCACCATCAACTCGTGCAGCATTCATCAACCATTCATACTTCAGGATATGTTGATTAGGATCAGAGCTTCCTTAGTAAACGGGTAAAGTCGGCATCCTAAATCACCGAGGTGGTTCAGCATAGAGTATCTCATCAGTAAAAGGGGTATGACTCCGGGAGATTCCCCAATCGTCATTGGTAAGGCCCTAACTTTCATGGATCATTTGACGGATCATCGTTGGAATGTCGGGCATCTGGAAATTTTGAGCATGTTGGGCCAAGGTGTGGTCGGGTTCCATAATGCGAGGAGGGACCGGTCATAGTCGACGGTCCATGTCTCGCCTCCTTGGTTCTATGTCTTCGGGAACATAAGGCTTAGGAGTATGGTTGCGTTGGTGGTGGGTCGGATCCGTTCGGTTCCGAGTGTCAACTCCCAAATCAGTAGCGGTGGTAGTGTGGTAATATGGTATGGGGTAGCGCCTCCTTGGGAGGAGGGTCCAGTCTGATGGCTGGTTGACGGGCCAACTCTCGGTTTGCCCAAGATTCAATGTATGCTGATGCCCAGTGCCTGTGTGTAACTTCCGTCCAGTCGCGGGCGCATGGATCTATGATGGTAGTCAGAAGAGGCTGAACTTTCGGTGGATGAATAAGAAGCCTGATCCCTTCTGGATCTCCTTCGTCTTTGACGGTTTAGGTGATTGGTCAATTCTGCATTAGCACGGAGCTGCTAAGTGAGCTGTTGGCGGCTCTGAGTAAGCTCTTGCATTAATAACTAAAACTCTTCCCTGGTGACAGGGCCTTGCCGATCTGATGGTCCCGTAGCATTCTGATCGACAGTAGGTAACTGTACAAGTTACTGTCATCCCGTCCTTTTGGATCTCCGGCAGTTGAGATAGTCCTAGTATTAACCATGATGGATAGCGAAGCTCTTTCCTAGACTTGATGCAAATCTGAATAGGATGGAAGAACTTTAAACTTGAAATCTGGATCTTCTTCTTAGATTTATGCAATCCGATATCGATAGTAGATCCAATGAGCAGGAGAAAAACTTCATTTTCTCAATGAAAGCACCAAAGTGTTTGTACCAAAATTGGGCACAACACTCTTCGGAAGTATTTGAAGAGATAAAATGAAGAAAGTAAATGTAAAAAGAGGATTATCTTACAAACACTCCAAACAATAATCAGAAAAATAGCAAAAGAACGCAGAGATTTAGAGTGGTTCAGCATGTTGCCTACGTCCACTATGAAATGATTGACTTTTATTAACTTTTGCTTGCTGGTTACAGCGGATTACAACGGTAAATTCGAGTACAACAGTGATTTTTGAGTGCAACAATGGTTTCAAAAGAGTCTGGACGTCAAAGAGCCAAAAGATCTGTTTTCTGTAGGTCCTGGGCTATTATTTATAGGCGTAGGCTGCAAATATCTCACTCAGATCTCGGGAGACCTCTTCTTGCACGTGAGTGGGCCCACGCGATCGATCCCATGTGATTTGCACACTATCTGGGATCGATACGAACGAGCTTCGTAACGATCAAAACCTCATCCAATTGAGTCGGGATTGGTTATGAGTGTTGTTGAGGATGTACGCAAGCTTCTATGAAAATTTGGTAGCATTTGGACTTGTAGATTGTGAGTTATGATCGATGCAAACTTGTGTTTTCTCTAGGCTGTTGAATTCGTATCGATATCGTTCGCGTCGATCTGTTCGTATCGCTCTTTGGGCACATGCTCACAAGTTGATGTGGCGCCAATTCCTCGGATCGATCCGCTATTCATGCCGAGTGATTGAGTCTTTCATAGGAATGTATCATGTTCGTATCAATCCAGTTAAGCCATGTTCGCATTGATCGCAGCTGTTCTGCTCGTATCGATTGTCTTTGCTCTGTTCGTATCGATCTTCATAGGTCACTTCGTATCGATAGCTGGGGCCATTTTGTATCGATAGTTGAGCGTCATTTTCGTATCGTTCGCTTGATGATTTACTCATATTGTTCATTGATCGATCTATACGAGCTGTGTAGTTGGGATTGATACGAATTGACTCCAATTGATGGATACAAGTTGAGTGTACGTGATGGATACGAACAACAGATAAATGATGGATGCGAAGCGATGTTCATTGATGAATACAAACAGCGGCTAATTGATGGATGCGAACAGACAAAGCTTGATGGATGCGAACAAAGCCTTTTAGTTGGTGGATATGAAGAGTGCAGTTTCAGATGGATGAAAGCGAAACCGATGCGAAGAGAGCGATGTGATGGATACGAACGAATCAATTTCCTTGGCTTGCAACGATCATATCTTGAGCATACGGACTCGGATTGACTTGAAATTTGGAACGTTGGATTCCATAGCTTTGCATATCGTGTCATGTTGATTGTAGCTTGATCCGGACTTGGACAAAATTCGCCAATATTCATAGTGAGCCTGCATGTAACCAATCTTCGGGATGAAAGATCCTCGGTTTCTGGTTATGTTTTTGGTGTCACGGCCTTGCCAAAAGGTGGGATAACAATACTCGGTTTTAATTTTAAAACTTAATTTTGAAAGCATACTTCATATACTTTTATATATAATAACTTCGAACAATTTATTTATCAAAACATTACTTTGGGTTTATTCGAATTTTGAACTCATTTCGCTTGCACAATGATAAAGAGAATAATTTACCATGTACTCCACAATATTCGCTCGAGCAAACGTCTGATCGTCACTTAGGAGATTATTTAGATTACGACATAACAACGATTTCCTCCTAATTATCCCAAGGAAAATGTATTCTATTTAAAACTTTACTTCCCAATATATTTTTACCTTTAAATACTTTCAAAAGTATTGCTATTTCATTTCTCCAAAACTCCTTTGAAATTATTTTCGAAAATTCTGGGATTTTGATTCGAAAATTCTTTTTAAACATAACTCTCAAACTATTATTCTTTTATAATTATAGTTATATAGTTATAAATAGTTATAACTCTCAAAAAGTCATTCTAGAATACATTTATGTTTTTCCAGTTATAATCGGTTTAAATTTTCAAAACTCTAATATAGTTATAACTCTCAAAATGTCAAACTATATTCCTTTATAACTCTCAAACATTTAAACCGACACACTATATAACTATATAGAGTTTTGAAAATTATTCCTTTACATATATAAAATATAATCCTAGGAAAACTATTTAATTTGCCAAAATTTTCAAAAATTCAATACCATGTTCGTTGGCCTTGGTTGAGTGTTTAGAAATCCCTATCGATACCGTGGCGCCCCACGTCTTGACCAAAATTCATAAAAACTCAACAGACCAATTAACATAATACGTTTCTATAACAATAACAAATACGCTCTCGTATATATAATACTCTCAAACCTATTCTAGAGTGTCGCTTACCCTATCTCTAATGAGTCAAACCCTACCAAAGCCAAGGTTCTCGCTTAACCTTGCACTCTGATACCAAATGTAACGATCTATGCTTTTCAACTGTAACGACTCGGAATTTTACTGCTTTGATTTGTGAATATTTAATTAATTTTAAATATTCAATATATAGGTTTTATAATGAAAATAAAACTCCTTTGAATAATAAATAATTATGGTGAAATAGTTTTTAAATTTTGTTTACAAAAATTTATAGTTCAATGAAAAACAGAAAATGTGGTCGGAATTCGTTTTTCAAATTTTCGACTTTTCGTTAGCTAAATGTTATCGGAAACATTATGAACACTAATGTAAATATATTTACATAAATATATAAATATTTTAGTGTGTATTTGCATGTATATATGTGTATGCACATAAGTATATAAAGTTTTAAAAATAAATAAATAAAATAAGGAAACATGATGTGACATTTTGACGACTCGAGGAAGAAACATGTTTAAACCATAAGTACACATGCAATTAATGCATGTTAGTATAGGAATTTGGGAGGGGACAAGGGAGGACGTAGGTACATGGTGAGGAGGAGGTTTTATGATGTGGCAACCATGGAGTGGAGGCAAAGTAGGATAGGCATTTAGGCAATTTGGTCATCTCCTTTTATATAAAAACATTCTTCACTTTTCTTTTCATTTGATTTTTTCATTTTTCTGTTTTTCCTAAAGCTTTCTTCTTCCTTTCTAAGCTCTAAGGTATTTTAATGGCTTCCAAACAATTTTCTATAATTTGAAAACCTTGATTCATATATGCAAAATCTTTTAAAAAGCTTGCTAAACACTTTTTTTCATGTATAAATTCCTTTATTTTTACCCAAATTTCCTTCGGCCATAGCTCCCACAAAACAACTCGAAAACTTCAAAGTATGTTAAATTCTAGTGGCTAGAAATCCCTTTTAGACTATTTCATCAAAATTTGAGTGTAGCTATTCCAAAAGGTTATTTCTTTTGAACCCATTTTCGGACTCAGAAATCCAAGGCCGAAAATAATCCTCCTTGTTTCGGCCATAACTTCCTCAAAATTTAATAATTTTAAGTAATTATATTTTTTAAATGATAGAGAAAAGAAAAATATAAAACTTTCCTTTTTACCACTTTACAAAATCATAGATTAAAAGTTCCAAATTCGAGTGCAAAATGACCTAATTTCAAGAAGAGTTTGTGGTTTTCCAAGCTTCCCAAATTTCAAAGTGTATCATGTTTTCAAAGGATTTCCGGTGAGTAAATGTGACGCCCTACCCCGAGACCCATGTTAACAAAGTGTATTACTGGGTAATACTGTCTGCTAATGCGGAGAATAGGGTTGGTTAGGAGCGAACATCCATAGCTTTGTCCTAAACATCTACTGAATACGTCGATTTAATGCTCTATATTATTATTTCTTCTCAAGTGGATCGACATATTCAATAAATGCTTAATACAAAACTACAGTGGCTAACAGATCTGTTAGAACAAAATACAATAACAATATGTACATCGCATCACAGAACAACAAACAACATATATATACATATACACAGATACATCCCAGTACAATACAAAATGAAACAACAGAAGTGGTTCAAGGACCACACTATATACAATGAGTAAAAACAATAGATACATATCAAAGTCACAAACTACAACTAAACTACAAAAAGTGATAATCAAATATCCAAGGCAGAAGCAGCATAGCAAAGTCCTATAGCAAGTAACTAACCTGAAATAACTCGGTCTGGCCCGAATACATAATAATACACGGGCCAGTCTAGCTTAAACAACTGATTAGTACGAGATAAGTAAGTTATAAGGATAAATGATAACAATTCTTCTCTAAAGAGAAGAAGCAACTATAAATATATATCATAAGAGTTTCTCGAAAAAGGTGAGTTCAACAACAATCAAATATCACAAATGTATGCCTCATATCATCGGCATAATCAATAGCCAATATAATGGCAAAGTTAAACAACAACATCAAACATCACAAATATACGCCTCATCTCACCGGATAGCAATAGCCAATATAATGGTTTCCAACAACAATGACTCCTAAATAGGAGATTACAAATCTCATAAACTCCAAAGAATAACAACTAGGAATCACAATATATTTAACTCAACAAAGAGTTCAAAACTCAAAAATGTAATCACCATATAAATAACACAATAGCACTCAGGTTGTATAAATAATCCAACAAAGGAAACTATGATGAAAACATGTATAAATCATCAAAATTCTAGAAATCAAAAAAGAGAAATGTAGAAAAAGAACATTGTAAAGAATAGGACCCAACAGCCCAATAGTAGCCAAACAACTATAAATGTAGAAAGGACCCAACAGCCCAATCTATGGCCCAACAGCCTGCCAAGTATAGTGTATTAGAGACCCAACAGCCTCAAATAGGACCCAACAGCCCATGATTAGCCCAACAGCTATATATAAACACATAGGACCCAACAGTTGAAGTACTGGCAATACCTCGTGAATGTGTCACAAACTCTCAGTTGGGAACCCGAAAAGTGTTAACAGTGCGTCCTATACAACACGTTCTTACTTAACGGTTTACTAACTGCTGGTCAATGCCACACTAGAAAAAAAAATCATTCAAATCACAATAATTGCCTCATCTCAACGGCAAATACGACCCGAAGGTCAATAGCTTCAAACGAACAAGTCCGGAATTAGCTGAAAAAGTAAACGCACGCGTCTCATACCTTGTGTTTTACTAAATTATTTAATTCTCCTCCTCATACGCTCGAAGAGTGCAAAAACGTGTATTTTATATAGAAAATAATTTGTTTGAGAAAACTAGCTTTTAAAACAAGTTTCGAAATCGTTTTGGAGAACAAACCTTTGAAATTCTCTTACTATAGAGAATATATAATTTTTATAGCTTTAAAAATAATTTATAAATATTATATAATATATTTTACAAAAGTCAATTTATTTTAAAAATCTCTTCGAAATTGTTTTGGAAAATCCATGCTCGAAAACAAGGAAAAAGCATCAAAATACCTAAAAACCGACATTCGAAATCATCTCAAACAAATTCAATTCGAATCTCAAATTCACCAAAACTTTGGCTCGCCTATTGATAGGCTTCATGGCCAACATAACATCATAAAAATATCAACAAAACAGGTCAAGACAATCACTGGAATTAGGCAAATTGAACAAAACAAAGTACAGGAAACAAAATAAGTGACCTGGGCAAATTTCAAAGCCCAGGTCGACCTAGGGGTCGACCTCTATGGTCCATAGGTCGACCCTAGGTTCGACCTGTGGAAAGCTTGGGTTGACCTATAGGTCGACCCTTGTGGTCATTTGGTCGACCACTGGAACGTGATTTTATACATGTGATTTTCCAGCTTCGATTTGATTTTAGATCAATATTTTCAGGCAGTAACAAACTGAATCAAGCTATGAAAATTTGCATGTTGAAACTAGAACAACTAAACTACAATCCGAAAAACTTCCGACAGCATTTCATCAAAGGAATAAGTATATATTGTCACTCAAAGAAGCAAACCAAATCAGATTTTGACTGTAAACTAAAGATGAACTGAAATGTTTACAGTAAACGATTTTTGTAAAGTTTTTCAGCAAGCAGAGCTTTGTTTTAGCTAAATGATATGAGTTAATAACTCACCTTTGCAAATTGAAGATTAAACCTGAGAAAATTAGAGAAAGTTTAAGGCTTTTGATTGGAATAAGCTTCAGCAACCTGAGAATAAGCAATACACAAACATGCAAACCAAGAGAAACCAATTACAGACAATCAACTTTTGCAAAATCCAAATTTGATGAAATAGAATTAGTTTTCATAGTTATTACCTAAGAGAAATAGCTTTAATTTGATTAAAAATGGCAAAGGAATGATCTAATTTGGAGATTTTAACTAGGTTTGTGAAAGAGGAAAGGTTCAGCTTGATTTTCTTCTTTTCTTTGTTTACAGGTTTGAGAAAATATCAGTACGTTCAAAATGAGAAGGAGAAGCTTCTTTTCTTATCTGGTTAAGTTATGCAAATGGGCTTAGACCCAATAATAGAGGAATTAGTTAAAATCTAATTAACACAATATACTAATTCACCTATATTTCCATATTCACAACACATATTCTCATGTTTTAACACTATAAATTCTTATAATCATATTTTAATGTTTAACAAAACATTTTACAACAAATAAAGAGATAATTTAGTTATAAAAATTATTTTTCATTATTAAAATTCTTATTTTTAATTAAATACACAAATTTCACAATAATTACATAAAACACTATATAGCACCAAAAATCACACAAAAATTATTTTCTTGTAATAATTAAATACAACAACCCATATCAATATCATTTTTACCCTTAAATATTATTTTCAACCAATATTTTAACTTTTAATTTTCATTATTTAACATATAAAATTTTAATACTTCATTAAAATTCACAAAAACCAATATTTGGCAATAATTTGCAAATTTATTGCATTTTATCAAATTAATATCCTATAATGCTCATTTTCTCCCAAAATAACACAATAAAGTTTTTAAAACTTTATTTTCAATATTTTTCATTTATTTCAACAAATTATTATTAAATTAATTCTTTCTATCTTTAATTTAATTTCAATAAATCACGAAATTAATATATTTCCATTTTCCACCCTTTATTACTAACATTATCATATTAACTCCATTTTATTCTTTCCAAATTCTTTGTTTATTCAAAATAAACAAGTTTAAATCTCCAATTTATTTTATTTTTTTATTTCTCCATAATTAAATTGTAACCACTGTTATAATTAAATTTTTAGGTAATCACCAAAACCAGGGTTGTTACAGACTCCCCCTTATAAAAATTGCATCCTCGTAATTTCCAGAGAAGAGTTGTATTCAGTACGATTCATTTCATCAAGCAAAGGAAGATAGATAAGCCAAAGTTTGAATTTCTCACCCTCAACACAAGAAAACATGAAGCTTGGATAAGATAGCTCAATAAATTCTGTGGTTTCCCAAATTTAGTTATTGGGATTAGCGGACCATTGAATTTTTACGAGCAGAACATCCTTATTTCGAAGGCGTTTCACCTTGTAGCAAGAACACAGATAGGATGCGACATAATAAGTAAATCGGGTGAGATTGATTCCTTAGAAGTTTCACGAATAGAGTCGAGATTTAGTCACAACTTTATCCCAAACTCCAACCCACAAGATGATAATCGATACGACTTTCCATATAACACTACGAAGGGAGTCATACCGATATTAGATTGACAACTATTATGGAAAGAAAACCCAATAAGAGGTAGTGGTTTCTCCCAATACCATCAAACTCGTATGACTGCATAAATGTAAGTCGTAAAATAATTGCACAAAGGCAAGTTAAAGCTCAAGGAATAGATTTTTAAACTCTCTCTTACTAATCAAATATTCTTATTGTTTTCAAACCCATTATCTTCAAAATTTAAAATTCTCAATTTTCAACACTTGAAAATTTCCAAAGCTTCTTACTTAGATTTTAAATTTAAACTCATTACTCTTCATTAAAGTAAATAAAGTTTAATTTTTTTATTCTCTAATTCTTCAATAAGTATTCTCTAGTTTGCAACATATTTTTTTTCAATTTGTTAATCAAATTTTCTAAGTGTTAGAAATTTTTGGAAAATCGGTGGAGTCTCCTTTGCACGGAGGGCCATTTGCAATATTACAAGAATGATTTATATAATATACAACGACCATTAAGTCGACAACACAAAATATATCATCATTTAACTCTTAAAAATTTAATCCGAAAACATACCTTTCTTTTTAGCATTTTAAAGCGAATTTGCACAAACTTACATATATTATTTTTGCTTAAAATACAGTCCAACTATCCTCTTTTATCTGTACTTAACTCAATTAGATTATATTAGTTCGTATCCATAAATAAAAGCACTACATTTAATTATTAAGGGGAAATAGATCATTACACATTTTAGACCTGCTGTAAAGTAGACAGGTTTGACATAGAAAACCACAAAATCTAAAAACCTTTATAAAATGAAAGTTGTTCTACTCAGTCTAAGCTTTCTAGCAATATAAAGATCATCAAAATTGGATTTACGGTTTGAAAATTATGCTAGATTTATTTTCAGCTTAAATTTTAGAAAATTTCTTAATAGGACAGAAATGTCCATCTAACTTCAAACCCATTTTAGACTAAAATAAGTACAAAATCTTCCAAAATGATAAAATGATCAAGATTTATAGATTACTAAAAACTCTTTCATTTGCGAAAAGATTAAACTCATTTGTAGTTATAAATCTCAAATTATCACTGTTTTAGTATAGCACTTTTTCCAAATAATATTTCAGCTTTTAAATCAAAATTTAAAATTTGAATTTCCCAAATCTTTCCAAATTCAAACTACATTTTCAAAACATGCTTTTTATGTTAAATCATTTATTTAAGATCCTCATTCCAGAAAGCTAAGTCATTCAAACTTTATAATTAACTTCAAGTAATTATCCTTTTAAAAGAAACTACTCACTACTTGGAAATATTTTCATTAACTCACTAAATCAAACTTTTCAAACAATTAGTTTTACGAGCTCATTTTGAAAGAGATACTAATCTCTTCCATTAATAAGAGCGAATCATTTATCCAAAATGAATTTTGATTTAAATATTAATTTAAAAATAGTTCCCACAATTTTAAAGAATTGCATCTATGACTATTTATTTAATATACCTTACCTTCTTTAATTTAGTATTTTATAATAAATGAACCATTTAAATTCATATTTTCTCTCGTTATAAAATAATTTTTCATCTTATTAACAACATGAAATTTACAAAGGTTTATAATTATCTCAAACTCGTTTTCAAAAGTTTTTTTTTTTAATTTCAACCCAACAAGTTTTAATACCATTAAAGTTTAAAACAAAAACTTACTCACAAATTCATACCAAATGTTTTAAACTACCATTTCTTTATTCTCCATTAAGATAGAGTTTTAAATCTTACTGTCAATTAGCATTCAAACAACTAAGTATCAAACAAATTTTTAAAGTCATCATTTATAGCTTTGAACAAAATGTTTAATTGATATTTCAATTTTCTCTAACCAATGTATTATTTTATCTTGAATACATCATTTTATTAATCAAAGCATTACGTGATTTCAAATTAAGACATCTCCGTAATTGGAATTAATTTACTTTATTTACACAAATCATCATAAGATATCATTATTTGAATTCCAATAGGTTGTACTTATACAACCAGTTAAAACATAATCATATTCAATTCCACAAATTTCCAACAATATAATGGCATTGCCTTGCCATTGGTTTATAGTGAAAAACCCCATTGATTGGCTGCAAAGTTGACCAACGATCAAAATTGCCTCGCCACTTATATCCCACACTCACTAAGGTTCAATGGCTGCATTTGCCATTTAAAAAGATTAATGTTCAAACTCATTTTAATTTGTTTTCAAACTTTTACTTATTCAATTTTTATCGTGTCTGACTATCTCATCGTAGCGTTTAGGAAATTCCTATCGATAACATTAATCAGACACATCGATCAGAATTCTTAAAGTACTCGATGGACAATCCAACAAAAAACCATTTTCCCAATGATAAAACCTCTTATATAATTTTATAAAATATTCTTATCTTGTTCCAATAAAAGAATCCAATTATTCTTATAAGTATATCTTCAATGAGAAAGAATTGAAATTTAAATTTATTGCTTCAGTCATTTCCTTAGTGGACATCCTCGTGGGAGGATGACTAACAGGTTGAGAACCAGGAATGAGGTTGATATAAAACTCAGTTGCCCAATTAGGTGACAAACCCAAACTAGACCCAAATACATCAGCAGAGTCACAAACAATAGGAATTCGATATACTTCATCATCATCTCGAGACTCAAGAGCGATTAAAGATACCTCGGAATAACCACTAATATTCCAAAGAACAAGAGAAAAAAGATAAGCCAAATTAGGATACCTAAGATATAGGATCCTTTCAAAACATAAGATTCGGGCTTGAAATCATGCAAGCCAATCCATCCTCAAATTCACTTCAAACCCAAGATGGTCAATAACGTGCGAATTTGCACGAAAATAAAAACTACAAGGAAAAATCTCAATATTCTTACACAACATGCCAATTATTGCGGATCCCCTCAATAAGATTCGCAATCCTCAAAGAAGTAACAAGACAAGAAACATCCAATGATATAGTTTCAACAAACTCCTTCGATACAAATGAGGGTAAAGCATCTGTATCGAAGAAAACTCGAATAGAGCGATCACGATGAGGATTACTCATAGGATAAGATATTATTAATTCAATTATGGAATACTACGGAATAAAATGTAGTCTCAGACATATTCCCAACTTATATCTACTCCAAAGGACTCAAAAAGGTTAAAGATTCGAGGATTAGGGGAAATGTAACACTTATAATGTACTTTGATGTACTGTTATATATGTTATGTTCTGTGTTTATCATATTTTGTTCTGAACTCAGATCTGATACCAAGCTGTGATGCCCCGCCCTGAGACCCACATTAACAAAGAGTATTACTGGGTAATACTGTCTGCTAGTGCGGAGAATAGGGTTGGTTAGGAGCGACCATCCATAGCTTTAACCTAAACATCTACTGAATACGTCGATTTAGTGCTCTATATTTTTTTAATTCTCAAGTGGATCGACATATTCAATAAATTCTTAATACAAAACTACAGTGGCTAAGGGGTCTATCAGAACAAAATACGACAACGATATGTACATCACATTACAGAACAACAGACAACATATATATACATATACACAGATACAACCCAATACAATACAAAATGATACAACAGAAGTGGTTCAAGGACCACACTATATACAATGAGTAAAAAAAAAGATGCATATCAGAGTCACAAACTTCAACTAAACTACGAAAAGTGATAAGCAAATATCCAAGGCGGAAGCACCATAGCAAAGTCCTATAGCAGGTAACTAACCTGAAACAACTCGGTCTTGCTCGAGAACATAATAATACACGGGTCAATCTAGCTTAGACAGCTGATTAGTATAAGATAAGTAAGGTATAAGGATAAATGTAACGACCCAGAATTTTGGACCATTCGCATCCATTATAAGTGTATAGGTAGACACTCATGTCGGAGTTGAATTGCTCAAAATACCGCGTTGTTAATTTAAATTTGGCAAAACTAAACATATACAGTAAATAAAATAATCACAGATCACAAACACAGAGTAATAATTGCAGCGGAAATAAAAGAGATAGTAGTTCATGAAGCTACTATATGAATATATAAAATACATCAGAGTTTACAACAGAAGAGTAACACGATACATCAGAGTTAAACCAGATACAACTGAAGAGTAACACGATACATCATATACAAATCAGAATACATTACTGGAATCATCGAATACTGAAAGCAGAATAGATGGCTGGATCTTCAAGCAAAGCTCCAACTTAAAAGGTGAGTCTCGAATACTGGTACACTCAGTCTGACCCGAGCGTAAAGCAAACACAAGACACTCGAGTCAGGATTAACATTCTTATATTAATAAATCCAACTCAAGTGAAATAGCAATTGAAATACAAGTAACTCAAAGGATGTTTGGAATAACCATCCTTTAAGGATCCGCTAAACTATCTACTATGTAGTAGTGTACGATAAGTAGATAATGTCTATCAGTAATAATAAGATATCAAAATAGCGTTAAGTCATGGCCCATTCCACCCTTAACACATTTTTATTCCCAAAAGCATATACAAGACCGTAGTTTCCCCAAAACCGAAAGTCACCAGAGGGCAATCCATATACTAAAGGTACAAATCAAAATCGTAGTGGTCGCGCATAAATGGAATACAAGTATTACAAGGCACATGAGGCAATACCCAAGGTAGTGATACTACCGTTCGCCTGATCCGGACTGGTGAGAACGCAACGCCGCAGCGCCCGCAACACCGTGAAACAACACTCCCAAAATCAAGGGTGCACCAATCGACAACAAGTATAAGTAGTTCGAAGAAGTGTGTCCACTTGAGGTATCAATCCTCCATTGGCCCGGCACAGCTCCTGTTTTAGTCATTTCCAATTTGACACAAGTGTCAAGGCTATCCAGTATCGTTCTCTTTCTTCAGTCAACACGTACATCATCCAACCACTTCATTCTGGATCATCACTCCGCGTATAGTTATTAAAGTGATTTCGGTTCAGATAGAGAGTATATCCATTACCGATCCCGGTCTCTTTAATAACTTTCGTGATTATTACACCGATTGGTCATTTATATATTTCAAAAACCAAATCAAATTCAATTCCAATTTCAATTCGCAAATCAACATTTCATTTGTCTATCAAAACAGTTTCCATACTTTACGTTTCAAAACTTCCAAATTACCATTTCAAAATCTTATAATTCAATTTCAATCTTATATTGAAAACAATTCAAATATTGATTCAAGTTCGTACAAAAGTTTCATTTCGAAATCATTAGAATCAATTTAGTTTTACATTCCAATCAATTTACATTCATTTATCGATTTCATTCAATATCCATTAAGTAAATTTGCCATTCAAAACAATTTCTATTAAATTTCCAGTTCATTAAATCCATTATTTAAATTCAACTTCATTACATCAAAACTTATCGATTTAATTAAATTATATTCATCAAACCAAATTCTTTAAATTTCAAGTCTTACATTAATTTCAATAAATCACATTTTATTTCTTGTTAAAGAAATTCCACTTCACTTATTTACTTACTTAAATAAATTTCCAAAACTTAATTAATAAAGAAACTCAATTTCAATTATTTATAAAGTAAAAAAAATTCACTTATTCAAAAGTTCAATTTTCTTAATTAAAAATCCAATTCAATTTAATCATTAAATAATTCAATCTTATTTAATTATTAAATAATTCAAAACTTAATTATTAAATAATTTCAAAGTTTAATAATTTCAAACTTAATTATGATTTCAAACTTAATTATTAAATCATTTCAACTTAATTCAATCATTTCTCAAATTGAACATCGTTCTTCCATCAATTTCATTTTTAATATTTTGTTTCATATTTTTAAATATTAACATTTTCCTTTCATTAAAATTCGAATTTCAACTTCATTTCAAAACCATATTATTTATTCAAATAAAATCTTCGTTTTATTTTCAAATCAAATTATTGACCAATCGGGTTTTTATTTAATTCTCTATCCTAGGTCAAAGTTAAATTTGGGTATTTATCATTTCAACCCGATTCCGATTCAATTCAAAAATCAAAGCATAACAAAGGGAACTTGCAGTGTGATAACTGGGATGGTGTCAAAGTAAATAAACAAGCAATAACAACGAACAATAACAATCCAATAATCAATTTAAATAATCCCGAAATAACCGTATTAATTCGCATTGTTATTTGTACGAATTAATATAATTATTTCTAGAATCTACACTATCATTTCATGTAGATTAAAGATTATTACATTACGGTTTCCACTTGTCATCTATTTACAATTTCATACATCATCAGTTTAAACAACATACAATTGATGGTTCAAAGTGTAGTTAACAATCCTACGTGTCAATAAATTCAACAGTTAAAGGGGTCATATTATACAAATGTCAGTTAATCAAATTTAACATTTAATTATCCTATATCAAGTTCAATTTCATACTGTTTATCATTTTAACATTAACAATTTAACGTCCAATATAAACATCAACAATCAATCAATTATCAGCCAAACTGTATTATCATCGCATAAATAACTTACAGATAATGGTGTCAGATGTCACAGGTGAACTGATACAGGCAATAACATATATAACAGTGTAATTAACTAACAGCAGCATATTTCAATTGTCGTTTCAATTGAAATCAAATTTAATAAATAAAAGAACGTTAATCGTGAGTGAGTGCTCACCTTTCGAGGCTAGAGAATACAGAAGATGACACAGATCCTCATACTGATCCAGACGCTAAAATTTGAATGACAAATCGAAGCAAAGCAAAATTGGCACGAATCCAACGACGGAGCTGATCGAAGAAATAGATTGAATCAGTTTGATGGAAATAGCAGTATACATACATACATATATATATATATATATATATTCATTTTTACTACATTGAAATCAATACTAATTTTTTTTTATATATATAAATATTAAAATAATATATGCAATTAAAAATTTTGTTTTTAAATCACGCATATGTATATAAACCTTTATAAACCATATGAACTTAGGATCAAAGTAATAACAATATATATAACTAATATAACTTCATATCAACGCAAATTGCAAATCGTTATAACATATATACCTATCAATTGTATATATAACACATACCATCCTTATAAACTTACATCCCCCACTTAGGTAACTTACAGTATCTAGCAATAAAATATATATATAAAACATTATAATATGATATATGATACTTCTTTGTCAAAGGATATACAAAACTAACTGTAGATTTAAATTTTTATAACACTCATATACAAATCCAGAAACACATACATATCGCATTGCCTAAAATATAGATCTTCAATGTTTAATTATATATAATACATATAAAACAGAACACGTTAAACTCCCAGATCCATATTATACTCTCGCATGCAAACATATGAAGATTTTGAACAACATATATCCTAATTTGTAAATAATATTATATGTAAAATAAAACACACATACCCAAACAACCTTTATAATATATATATTTTTAAAATCAAGATCTTTATAAATATAAATACTGGCAACCACGGTTTTACAACACTAGAGACAACAGCAAGTTATAACTTCATCTATACAAAATATAATTTTTCTTTGCAATCTGTACTATGTGAACATACCTATAGTCACAAAAATATATTAGAAACTGGGTAGCTTCAAATGCTTAGTAAAATATATATATAGTAACATCTATAAAACCTGAACAAATAATGCTATATATACTCAACCATAAACAAACTGTTATGTCATATATATATACTAATATAGATATACTTTTCGGTGATATTTACAAAAAAAATCAGAGCACACTATATATATATACGTATATACTTACATTGTCAATATATTTCCTATAAAACCAGATATATTAATATGTCCTATATATATACAACAACTGTAAACTTTATATAGATAAATACTGTAACTAATATATGTATAGTTCTATAACCCTTACAAACTAGTAACTGTCAGATGATAAAAATCTACAAACTTTATAACTTCTATAAACTGTAAAACATTATTTAAACTTTTCAATTATATAATCCGTATAGAAAAATATTGGTAACCATATCTATAATATTCTTTTATATTATGCAACAGCTCAAAGAAACAGCGTACCAATATAACTAAACCACAAATTTACTTCATCGCATTAGTATAAGCAAAGCTCCCAAAACATATGTTTATATATAAACAAATCTGATATAAACTTATATAAAATATAGAATGTAGTATATAGATGTACAAAAAACTTATAAATGAGATAGATAGATATATATATACCTTGTGCAAAGAAAGGAAAGTGAAATGATGCTTCGGTGGAAGCTGACATGGTGATGCAGAAGCTTGGTCGGAGGGGTCTCAAGCAGTGGAACGCGGCAAGCCAAGGTCGGGAAGATGGGACGGGGTGGAGCACGGTGATGGGTTTGTTGCGGCTGAACTAGGGAAGGAGGATTTGGGTTGGCCTAGGACGAGCAAGTAAAGAGGGAGGAGATCGGACGGTGACTGCCTTCGGCTAAGGGTGGTGAAATGATGGAGAGTGGCAGTCGAAGGCGACTCGGAAAAAGATTGCTTGAGGCGCACGAAGTGGGGAGGAAGACATGCGTATAGGGTGGTACGAATTTCTTTGGAAAAGAAAAAAAAATGGAAGAGAAGGTAAGCTAAAGGAAGAGAAAGAAGGCGTACAGGTGCTTTGGAAATATGTGAATTAATTATTTCTCTATGGCCGAACAATAAAACAACAAGGTGCAATGTTATCAAACGTGTAAACAGAGAATATAAAACAAAATGGTGGAATTGTCGAAGTCAAGGCCCAATAATTCAGAGAGAAATAAATGCAATTGTCTATTGGCTTTCAACCGTTGGAAATTTGAATGGACACCAGAAGCCAGAAGGGTTGAAACGGTTCCCGATACGGTTATCCATTTTGCGGGTTCCACCGCGTTCCGCGCACCGAAACACACAAATGAATATACCGTAGAGATCAGCACAACGAGACGATCAAAACGGTATACAGATGTCACGTACGGGAATTTCTGACTTTCGAAAATTCGACATCGATACTCACTTTGTCGACTGCCGAGCCATCGAATGCCGGAAACTCCAATAGTGAGGGTTTTAAGAAAAAGAAAAAGTAGAAGAAGAAGAAAGAATAAGGAAGAGAGTTGAAAAAGAAAAGAAGAACAACACATCAGAACAGAAACAGAAAACAATACCAGAATCTCACATATCGCAGCGGAACAATATATAATAGGTGAATGAATAATCTTTAAAACAAAGAACTATATCATTTTATACATACATCAATCAGAGTCAATAAACAACAATGGACAGTTATATAAACTTGTCCTCATACAGAATACACAGCGGAATAAATACTATCAGATACAAATACTACGTCTCGTCATCCAGCTTATCTCCAAAGCTCCAGAATATCCAGAATAACCTGATAACATAACTCTAGGCTGCCCGTGTGGAAATTTGTGGGCACCCAGAGTTTAGAAGGGAACAATAAACTCCGAGTCAGTCATGGTGACTGGTGTGAGATCGTAAAACAGTATTCTTTAAAATAATCAACAGAAAAATTTTAAAGTAAATTCGCAATGCATTTTGGAAAATGAGACTACCATAAGACCTCCCACCACACACACAATGCAAACGCAGACTTGGAGGAGATTTCTTCTTATGATAGTCAAAGATGCTTGATACACAAAATCAAATCATTTTTGATATTATTATTAGTGCATAGTGTAGAAAACATTTCGAAAGTATAATATTAATCTTAGCCAGCATAGGCATTCCGCACTTATGCCTACTATAGCTACCATCCAAACAGTGGTGACCACCATAAGTGAATGATAGGTTCTACAACTAAAACCGTACAAGGCTCGTATTGTTTCTTTGGATTTCCAACAAATGGCCAGGCTAAGGAACTTCCTATCCACGATGGGTACGTCCCTGGAATAGACGACCCGAGAACCTAACCGGATCTCTGCCAACACAAGGCCGGGTTACCTCTGCAAAAATAGGTAACTACTGACATGCGTATGCCATCCCCCGATCGTCACCGATCTTCCCGAGGATCCCCGATTTCCAACAAACCACAAAGTAATAATAACTGTGCAGCAACCACAGAGGTTAAGTATCTGGGCTCCATACCATGATACCACCTTTATCCAGAAGGAATGACATACACTAAGGGGCGCTACTCCCTAGAACCTTGCCGCATCCTTCCTGTTTCGACCATTTCCGGGGTGTGAGGCTCGATGAAGTCTCGTCCACAAAGCTACGCTTTCTCAAAAAGCCCTGCTTCGGGTCAAACAAAATGATCAACCTATGATCACAAAGATATAAGATCAAACAAATGATCATATCACAAATGATCAAACACTGATCATTTCACAGCAACACTCAGTATGCCACGTTACCAAATTGGGATATATCGCTGATAAATTTCAACTACATAACCTCTGAGCTCGTACGTCTCAGAGAAGGGTGTTAAGCTAAGAGAATAAATTCTCCGCCACCAACAGAAATGTATTTGAAAGAAATCAGCTTTATATCTCAAATTGTAACGTCAGACACACAATCCATACAAGTCTGTTCCGGGATCGAACAGAACCGAAGGCACTTCTCATGAAGCCCTTGCACATCCGGATAATTTTCAATCACGTCAGGACTTCCCGTCACTAAGGGTGATAAAACCTCTAAACCGGAGATCAGCCGATGTAGAGTAACTCGACGGTAATCCTTCCGCTTTCAAAAATATCCGGTCTTCAACACCGGTCTTCAAATGCAATTCATAACGACGTATCACATATTCGGAATGGGTTATACGACCCCATGGTCCTTTCCCGGCTAACCCGAATAGTGAGCGATTATTCAAAAATAAGCGTGGCATTCAAATTCATCCAATTCCCAACAAATACCTACTCAAGGTAATTATTGATAGTCGGTTATTTAACTATCAATAAAGATGCGCAACATCATCAGATTCCAAATAATTTTCCAAATTATTTATCTTCAAAAATATCTTTACTAGATATATAATTTCCACACTTAACCGTTTGAAAACAAATTTCAAATATTCACTTTTCAATTTATCTTTAAAAGATAAAGTTTCAAACCCTTCGTTTCATATTGGAAAAGCAATTCCATACTTATTTAAAATAAGTAATTCACAAAACTATTTATTTTCAACATTTGAAAATATTCGATATACTTAAATCAAATTAAGTATATATTCATTCTTTAAGGAAAACATTCTTTTAACACCTTTATTTGAGTCAAAACGAATGTTACGTAAAACATCGTTACGACGACTCACAATCACTAGTATAGGGATTCGGAATTTAGATAGATATATGAATCCCAATACTACACAACAATATTTCCTTTCGGAAACCATTTACTATAACAACAGTGTTATAGTCCATCATTTCCTTAAATTCCTCGAAAACGTCTATTTCAACAATAAATGTTGAAATCTATGATTTCGATAGTTCACACGTTTTAAAACATCTTTTAAAACAATTAACTTCATTTCAAATATCACTTTTTCAAAAATAAATCCATTTTACTTAACAATATATTCACTGTCCAAAATCGTGAATATACTTTACTATTTACATTTCACTATTTTCTACACGTTTTATTTCAAATATAATTCGCTATCCAAAATCGCGAATATATCTCCTTTAACAACCTTCTATATTTAATTTATCAAATTCAATTGATTGGTTTTCGAATTTATAAAACAACGTTTATAAATTCCATTTTCTATTTTCTAACAACTTCAATTAAATAAAATTCTCCTTTTATTAACTTCTAAAATTACTTATCAAAATAAGTGATTTTGGATTTATAAACAACGTTTATAAACCACATTTATACTTCATAACAATTTCAACTTATGAAATCATTTCATTTAGCAATTTCTATTTATATCCCAATTAAGTGCAAAAATCAAATTTATAAGTAAATTACTTATAAATTGTTTATTCTACAACATCTATTCACTTTATAACTTCATGTTATAAATCTATAAATTTCATTCACTTATGAAATCCTTTTATACTTCTTTTTAACACTTATAAAAATTCGTTTTATAAGTCCAATATTTCGATTTATAAAATATCAATTTTACAAATCTTTTTATACAAATCGTTTATAGTTGTTCAAAAATCCCAACTTAAACCATTTTATAAATAAATCGACTTTTATTTCAAAAACGACACTTCGGTTATATTTCACTAAAAATTATAACTTTTATAACTTTAAAATTTTACGTTTATAAATCGATTCAAAAATTCCATAAAACGTATATTTTCAAAAATCACTTTAAAAACCCTTTTTAAAGTAAAAGTCGTATTTTTTTACATTTCAAAACTGAATCCGATGATGCGACAACACCAATCAGTCCATCACAACAGTCAAATATCATATATCATCATATGATAACAGAATATATCAAAATATCTGTAAATAATCAATATGGTGAGGAATCCAGTTGGATCCCTCCAACCTGTTTCCCTGCATCCAAAGACGTTAGCACAATACCAATTCCGCTCCAGTACGGAATTATCGCGGTATATAGGTTTTATAAAATCCGCTTACTAACGGCGCAATAGGGTCTCATCCGCTATACGAGGCGGGGAATAAATCAATCCAATATATACATATGCCAATATGTATATATTGCTATATATATAGATATATCCTATTATATCTAATAGCACATTCAAACAAATCAATCAATAACTGCAATTCAAATTATAAATCTGAGTGAGAAGATCTCACCTTGATTTTCCGATTTTAATTTCAGCGTTTTATTTTCGAATAAAATTAAACGGCGTTTAATTTTACCCAAAATTTTCGCTAGCTCCAAAAATTCCCAATCCAACTCCATCGCGTAGTATTCGTCAATATGGTTCCAACGCAACTGGTTTTGCGATTTTCCGACCTCGCAGCAAAGAGTTATCGTATTTTAAACATCGTACAAATTTAAATTATAAATCAATACAATTCTTTTTATATTTTATTTTACAAACCATCACAGCCGTTCATCTCTAGCAAGGCAAATCAGGGCCCTTGCACGCATCTTCTTCCTCCCAGGTGTTTCACGCGACCGAGAACCCAATATTCACGAACTAGGGTTTGCAACACCACCGCCTCGACTAACCGAAACCCCATCACAACCCCACCATTCGAACGCCACTGACCCAAGCTACCCCCGGCCTCCGACCGCACATCCCTAGTGCCTCCATCGCCTTGTATTTCATGCTCGAACGCGGCCCCTTTGAGCGCCCATTCCCATTGATCGGCAGCTCCATATCTGATCACCACCGTTGATATCAAAGATCTCACTGAGATCTACCATTTCCTAGTTGAGAGTTTGTTGTGATTGGTGGTAGATTGGAAGCAAAATAAAGATGAAGATTGGAGAACATCAGCCATCGGTTTAAGGGGTGGCGGCTCTGTTGAATTAGGGTTAGGTTATATTATTATTTTCCTCTAAAAATGAAGATAAAGGGGGGTATTTATAGAGATTTTGCGAACACTATTCATCCGGGTTTTTCAAACTCCGATTTACGCGCGGTGACCGGCGTTTCTAGGGTTTATCCCACGTTCCGGACACAATGGAACAGGTTTCGGAAGCTAATTCGATCGTATGTGTGAGATATGGCAATAAACGATCAATTTAAATTAAACCGATTTAAATCGATTTCGAGGCGTTTTAATTTGTACCGGACAAATGGTAAATCCAAAAATTACGAAATTTGAAATCTTACAATAATTTCACATTACGGATCCGATGAAACTGATTTCGTCGAAATCCGAGACTGTTCGAAAAATGACTATTTTAACTCGACGATTTAAAATTAAAACGATATCGATGCGTTTCGAGTTGCCATGGTCAAACGACAACTCCGATGGATACGAAAATTGAAATCCGATAATAACTAACTATTACGGATCCAATGGAACTGGTCTCGTTCAATTCTGAGACTGTTCGAAAATTGGCTATTTTTCAGTCGATAATTAAATATTAAAATATTCAATTTTCACAGATAAACTTTTAATTCAATTTTAAAAGTTCTAAAACATCACTATAACTTCAATATGATTTATTATAACTTTATAAATCATTTTTAATCACATTAAACCCAATTTTCAAGTAAGTCTGGAATTTCACTATTTGATTTATCGATTTAATTACCCAATTAAATCCAATATTCGAAAAATAAATCATTCGACTTCTTAATTCCACTTATTAATATTTAAAATTAATTAAATATTCGAATTTTAATTATCAAAAATTCTGGGTCGTTACAGACTTCCCCCCTTAAAAGAATTTCGTCCTCGAAATTACAAGTTAGGAAGAAGATACAAAATCCGTTAACTTTCCAAAACAAACCGTTCAAATTAGATTTTCAAATCTGTTAAGTGTTTAACTTTTCCAAAATTCATAGTTAACTTCTCACAGAATCTTTACTAAGTTTTCAAATCATAACTTAGTTTTCAAAATTTTCAAATTTCTCTAAAATATTCTAACGCCTTAAATTTTCAGAAAATTTCGCCAGCGTCTCCTTTGCGCGGCTAATACGGTACGACTACAAAACGTCCCTACGGACTCTCAGATCTCAAAAAGAAAAGAAAAAGCCAAGCGGCTAGAGAAGAAAGTCATCAAATCTCATATTGGAATTTAAACACTTACCTTTTTGTCGAGCAATTCAAATTTATCTTTGAAAATAAAATCCAATTCCTTTCATACACCTGTATGTCCTACTAGCCATAATATCTAATTATAACATTCAAACCAATTTGCAAATTCTATTACAAAAATTTTCAATATAAACTTCTTATACCACTTCTAGTTTACTATTGAATTTATATATTTATTCTCATTCAATTTTACATTTCAAAATTTCATTTGAATTCAATTCGCAATTCCAATCTAATTGGGATTCAGTTCAATTTCTGAATATTGAATTTTATTGATTAGCTTTCCTTTACTAATTCATTACAAGTTCTAATTCCACTAACAAATTCATATTCGTTTTCAACATTCAGTTTCATTTTTATTCACTTACAATTGTAAATTCCATTCATTTGAAATTTATTTCTTCTTACTTGAATTTATTTGCAATTCCGAACCATTCTTTTATTTAGTTCACAATTCAAATCTCAATTTATCTAATTTCAACTTCATAATATTTCATAGATATTTTCATATGGTATTCCAGAATCTTACCAACATTTCAAAATCATTTGAAAACAATTCAAATTATCCTTTGAATTTCCAAAAACAAAATCCAAATTTTCAAAACACTTCCATTTAAACAATTTGGCAGCAATTCCTCTTTTGGAAACCCGAAAATGAACACCGGTGATGCCGCGGTCATCATCGAAGTTATTTTCCAGCGACCGAAAAGAGTTTAGAGCTTTTCATTCCTTCAAAAGAATTTCCAAAACCCTTGAAATCCATTTTCAAATCAAAAAGGAATTAAACTTTCAAATCTCCAAAATTTTCAAATTCTTTTCAAAACATTTCCGAAAACTTCTCTGGAATTCCGTTTTAAATTACAAATCACATTTATAATTTACATTCTCAAATTTCATTAGTATATGGATTTATCTCTTAACTTTGGAGTTACGATTTCAATTTCTCATTTAATTTCAATGATAATAATTTACTATTATTACTTCCTAACATCCAAGCAACCATATACTATAGTACTTTATAGAAAAACATTTATTTTCTATACAAAAATAGTTTGGGCAAAATTATCTCATTTACCCTATTTAAAACAATATTGTGCCGAATTGTTCTATATAAGTGTTTAGAGATCCCTATCGATAGAGTTGTACGGACAATACCGACCAGAATCCATATACCACTCAACAAACCAATCATCACAATATAAAACAATTTTATATTCACTAACAAATACGCACTCGTATCTATTATCACACTCAAACTCATTCTAGAGTACTACTGACTCTATCTCTAATGAGTAACACCCAACAGAGCAGGGTTGTCGCTTAACCATATGCTCTGATACCACGCTGTCACGTACGGGAATTTCTGACTTTCGAAAATTCGACATCGATACTCACTTTGTCGACTGCCGAGCCATCGAATGCCGGAAACTCCAATAGTGAGGGTTTTAAGAAAAAGAAAAAGTAGAAGAAGAAGAAAGCATAAGGAAGAGAGTTGAAAAAGAAAAGAAGAACAACACATCAGAACAGAAACAGAAAACAATACCAGAATCTCACATATCGTAGCGGAATAATATATAATAGGTGAATGAATAATCTTTAAAACAAAGAACTATATCATTTTATACATACATCAATCAGAGTCAATAAACAACAATGGACAGTTATATAAACTTGTCCTCATACAGAATACACAGCGGAATAAATACTATCAGATACAAATACTACGTCTCGTCATCCAGCTTATCTCCAAAGCTCCAGAATATCCAGAATAACCTGATAACATAACTCTAGGCTGCCCGTGTGGAAATTTGTGGGCACCCAGAGTTTAGAAGGGAACAATAAACTCCGAGTCAGTCATGGTGACTGGTGTGAGATCGTAAAACAGTATTCTTTAAAATAATCAACAGAAAAATTTTAAAGTAAATTCGCAATGCATTTTGGAAAATGAGACTACCATAAGACCTCCCACCACACACACAATGCAAACGCAGACTTGGAGGAGATTTCTTCTTATGATAGTCAAAGATGCTTGATACGCAAAATCAAATCATTTTTGATATTATTATTAGTGCATAGTGTAGAAAACATTTCGAAAGTATAATATTAATCTTAGCCAGCATAGGCATTCCGCACTTATGCCTACTATAGCTACCATCCAAACAGTGGTGACCACCATAAGTGAATGATAGGTTCTACAACTAAAACCGTACAAGGCTCGTATTGTTTCTTTGGATTTCCAACAAATGGCCAGGCTAAGGAACTTCCTATCCACGATGGGTACGTCCCTGGAATAGACGACCCGAGAACCTAACCGGATCTCTGCCAACACAAGGCCGGGTTACCTCTGCAAAAATAGGTAACTACTGACACGCGTATGCCATCCCCCGATCGTCACCGATCTTCCCGAGGATCCCCGATTTCCAACAAACCACAAAGTAATAATAACTGTGCAGCAACCACAGAGGTTAAGTATCTGGGCTCCATACCATGATACCACCTTTATCCAGAAGGAATGACATACACTAAGGGGCGCTACTCCCTAGAACCTTGCCGCATCCTTCCTGTTTCGACCATTTCCGGGGTGTGAGGCTCGATGAAGTCTCATCCACAAAGCTACGCTTTCTCAAAAAGCCCTGCTTCGGGTCAAACAAAATGATCAACCTATGATCACAAAGATATAAGATCAAACAAATGATCATATCACAAATGATCAAACACTGATCATTTCACAGCAACACTCAGTATGCCACGTTACCAAATTGGGATATATCGCTGATAAATTTCAACTACATAACCTCTGAGCTCGTACGTCTCAGAGAAGGGTGTTAAGCTAAGAGAATAAATTCTCCGCCACCAACAGAAATGTATTTGAAAGAAATCAGCTTTATATCTCAAATTGTAACGTCAGACACACAATCCATACAAGTCTGTTCCGGGATCGAACAGAACCGAAGGCACTTCTCACGAAGCCCTTGCACATCCGGATAATTTTCAATCACGTCAGGACTTCCCGTCACTAAGGGTGATAAAACCTCTAAACCGGAGATCAGCCGATGTAGAGTAACTCGACGGTAATCCTTCCGTTTTCAAAAATATCCGGTCTTCAACACCGGTCTTCAAATGCAATTCATAACGACGTATCACATATTCGGAATGGGTTATACGACCCCATGGTCCTTTCCCGGCTAACCCGAATAGTGAGCGATTATTCAAAAATAAGCGTGGCATTCAAATTCATCCAATTCCCAACAAATACCTACTCAAGGTAATTATTGATAGTCGGTTATTTAACTATCAATAAAGATGCGCAACATCATCAGATTCCAAATAATTTTCCAAATTATTTATCTTCAAAAATATCTTTACTAGATATATAATTTCCACACTTAACCGTTTGAAAACAAATTTCAAATATTCACTTTTCAATTTATCTTTAAAAGATAAAGTTTCAAACCCTTCGTTTCATATTGGAAAAGCAATTCCATACTTATTTAAAATAAGTAATTCACAAAACTATTTATTTTCAACATTTGAAAATATTCGATATACTTAAATCAAATTAAGTATATATTCATTCTTTAAGGAAAACATTCTTTTAACACCTTTATTTGAGTCAAAACGAATGTTACGTAAAACATCGTTACGACGACTCACAATCACTAGTATAGGGATTCGGAATTTAGATAGATATATGAATCCCAATACTACACAACAATATTTCCTTTCGGAAACCATTTACTATAACAACAGTGTTATAGTCCATCATTTCCTTAAATTCCTCGAAAACGTCTATTTCAACAATAAATGTTGAAATCTATGATTTCGATAGTTCACACGTTTTAAAACATCTTTTAAAACAATTAACTTCATTTCAAATATCACTTTTTCAAAAATAAATCCATTTTACTTAACAATATATTCACTGTCCAAAATCGTGAATATACTTTACTATTTACATTTCACTATTTTCTACACGTTTTATTTCAAATATAATTCGCTATCCAAAATCGCGAATATATCTCCTTTAACAACCTTCTATATTTAATTTATCAAATTCAATTGATTGGTTTTCGAATTTATAAAACAACGTTTATAAATTCCATTTTCTATTTTCTAACAACTTCAATTAAATAAAATTCTCCTTTTATTAACTTCTAAAATTACTTATCAAAATAAGTGATTTTGGATTTATAAACAACGTTTATAAACCACATTTATACTTCATAACAATTTCAACTTATGAAATCATTTCATTTAGCAATTTCTATTTATATCCCAATTAAGTGCAAAAATCAAATTTATAAGTAAATTACTTATAAATTGTTTATTCTACAACATCTATTCACTTTATAACTTCATGTTATAAATCTATAAATTTCATTCACTTATGAAATCCTTTTATACTTCTTTTTAACACTTATAAAAATTCGTTTTATAAGTCCAATATTTCGATTTATAAAATATCAATTTTACAAATCTTTTTATACAAATCGTTTATAGTTGTTCAAAAATCCCAACTTAAACCATTTTATAAATAAATCGACTTTTATTTCAAAAACGACACTTCGGTTATATTTCACTAAAAATTATAACTTTTATAACTTTAAAATTTTACGTTTATAAATCGATTCAAAAATTCCATAAAACGTATATTTTCAAAAATCACTTTAAAAACCCTTTTTAAAGTAAAAGTCGTATTTTTTTACATTTCAAAACTGAATCCGATGATGCGACAACACCAATCAGTCCATCACAACAGTCAAATATCATATATCATCATATGATAACAGAATATATCAAAATATCTGTAAATAATCAATATGGTGAGGAATCCAGTTGGATCCCTCCAACCTGTTTCCCTGCATCCAAAGACGTTAGCACAATACCAATTCCGCTCCAGTACGGAATTATCGCGGTATATAGGTTTTATAAAATCCGCTTACTAACGGCGCAACAGGGTCTCATCCGCTATACGAGGCGGGGAATAAATCAATCCAATATATACATATGCCAATATGTATATATTGCTATATATATAGATATATCCTATTATATCTAATAGCACATTCAAACAAATCAATCAATAACTGCAATTCAAATTATAAATCTGAGTGAGAAGATCTCACCTTGATTTTCCGATTTTAATTTCAGCGTTTTATTTTCGAATAAAATTAAACGGCGTTTAATTTTACCCAAAATTTTCGCTAGCTCCAAAAATTCCCAATCCAACTCCATCGCGTAGTATTCGTCAATACGGTTCCAACGCAACTGGTTTTGCGATTTTCCGACCTCGCAGCAAAGAGTTATCGTATTTTAAACATCGTACAAATTTAAATTATAAATCAATACAATTCTTTTTATATTTTATTTTACAAACCATCAGAGCCGTTCATCTCTAGCAAGGCAAATCAGGGCCCTTGCATGCATCTTCTTCCTCCCAGGTGTTTCACGCGACCGAGAACCCAATATTCACGAACTAGGGTTTGCAACACCACCGCCTCGACTAACCGAAACCCCATCACAACCCCACCATTCGAACGCCACTGACCCAAGCTACCCCCGGCCTCCGACCGCACATCCCTAGTGCCTCCATCGCCTCGTATTTCATGCTCGAACGCGGCCCCTTTGAGCGCCCATTCCCATTGATCGGCAGCTCCATATCTGATCACCACCGTTGATATCAAAGATCTCACTGAGATCTACCATTTCCTAGTTGAGAGTTTGTTGTGATTGGTGGTAGATTGGAAGCAAAATAAAGATGAAGATTGGAGAACATCAGCCATCGGTTTAAGGGGTGGCGGCTCTGTTGAATTAGGGTTAGGTTATATTATTATTTTCCTCTAAAAATGAAGATAAAGGGGGGGTATTTATAGAGATTTTGCGAACACTATTCATCCGGGTTTTTCAAACTCCGATTTACGCGCGGTGACCGGCGTTTCTAGGGTTTATCCCACGTTCCGGACACAATGGAACAGGTTTCGGAAGCTAATTCGATCGTATGTGTGAGATATGGCAATAAACGATCAATTTAAATTAAACCGATTTAAATCGATTTCGAGGCGTTTTAATTTGTACCGGACAAATGGTAAATCCAAAAATTACGAAATTTGAAATCTTACAATAATTTCACATTACGGATCCGATGAAACTGGTTTCGTCGAAATCCGAGACTGTTCGAAAAATGACTATTTTAACTCGACGATTTAAAATTAAAACGATATCGATGCGTTTCGAGTTGCCATGGTCAAACGACAACTCCGATGGATACGAAAATTGAAATCCGATAATAACTAACTATTACGGATCCAATGGAACTGGTCTCGTTCAATTCTAAGACTGTTCGAAAATTGGCTATTTTTCAGTCGATAATTAAATATTAAAATATTCAATTTTCACAGATAAACTTTTAATTCAATTTTAAAAGTTCTAAAACATCACTATAACTTCAATATGATTTATTATAACTTTATAAATCATTTTTAATCACATTAAACCCAATTTTCAAGTAAGTCTGGAATTTCACTATTTGATTTATCGATTTAATTACCCAATTAAATCCAATATTCGAAAAATAAATCATTCGACTTCTTAATTCCACTTATTAATATTTAAAATTAATTAAATATTCGAATTTTAATTATCAAAAATTCTGGGTCGTTACAACAGATATCTGTGGTACGATCATCCGATAAAAATCGATATCGGTACCAGAATGCTGCTATTTTGCAGAAAATAAGAACGGCGGAGCAATAGATGTCCGAATTTGGAAAAATGACGAACTGATATTTTGCTCAGAAGATGGTTTAGAATTTTTCTATGTAAAAATATTTTGGTTTCGAAAACATTTTATTTTCAACGCTTTTTAACTGATTAAATTGAAGTAAATTTACGCGCGAAATAAACTTTCATATTTTCGGACGAAATTTTACCAGTTGCTATGTTTAACTAGACGTATTCCAAATATTAAATTTTTATTCCAAAATTTTATCATTTAAAATTTCACAAAATTTCAACTAATTACGTTATTAAAACAGTTGAAATTTACGGGTCGTTACACTCTCCCCCACTCAAAACTTTTCGTCCCCGAAAAGGAACGAGGTAGGAGAATAGAAACAACCAAAAAGAAAAACAGATTTGAAATACAAAATAACAATAAATTTAAACCATATAAATTCAAAATTAATAGATATTCAATAATTTATTTAATCCATTTGATTTCACTAAAATCAATCTCAACTATTTCTAAATTCATTATCTTATTATCCAATTATCTTAAATTTACAATTTCTAAAACCATAAATTTGAATAGTCTTTTATTATAATCATATTTTTTCAGCAATTTAAATTCTTCTTTATTCCAAATTATTGTTAAGTTTATTTCACTTAATATATCTTATTACATATATTTAAACCATATAAATTAATTTAAACCCTTAATTTATATTTACTAATTACTTTCAAATTCAAAGTATTTTCATAAGTTGATCAAATTTCAATTTATTAATTCTTCCAAAACAAATTTATTTCCTTATTAACTGAGTTTTACTTATTATCCTATCTAACTCTATTAACATCTTTATAATCAAAATTTAGTGTATAACATTTATTACAACACTCAAATTTTATTTATAAATTCAATTTATCTTATATATTATCCAATTACATTTTTAACTTCTGAATGATTTAGGTAAGTTGTATTAGAATGAAGTTGAATAATATACAATAAAAATTTTCCCAATTCAATTATTCAAGTTTAAATATTTATTCCAAATTTGGTTTTATTTATAATTAAAATCATCCTTTAACAAAATTTAAGAATTAGATTTCCGATTAACTTTAAACAATTTAGAGATATATATAATATATTTATATCAAATCAAATTAAATTTTAAAATAAGGTACCTATATATATATAAATCAAATTATACTGAAGTAATTCAAATCAAAATTTTTCAAAACAAAACTGTAGCAAAACTACAGAATGGTTTCTCCACTTCGAAACTCGAAAATGAATGTCGATGATGCGGCCGTCATCACTGAAATTATTTTCCAGCGACAAAGAGAAAAGCACTGATTTCAACATTTTAAAGAATTCTTTGAACGATTTTTATTCGAAAATACTTTCAATAATATATACTTTAAAATTTTAAAACAAAGTTCGAAATCACCGGAAACTAATAAATTCTCAAATTTCTGAATTAAATTCATTTCAAATTTCAATCAATTTATAACCAAGTTTATAAATTCATTTATTTATATTATGCAATAGTCAATGGTTTACAAAACAATAAATGAAAATCAAATATTATTATTTTCAGACAACAAATTCATTAACAATTTAATTTCAGAAAACATATATTTATATATAATATAATCATTCAAAAATTTATTTTGCTTACCAAATTTGAAAACGATATTTTGTCAGTTTGCTCTGTTAAAGTGTTTTGGAAATCCTATCGATAGCGTTGATCAGACGAATCGATCGGAAACCCAAATCAGCATCAACAACTCAAACAACACAATATATTCTAAAGCATTTATATATATTAGTTTACAAATACATTTCTTTGCTCGACGATACAGGAATGAATTTTCAAAATAAGGATAGGATTTCAAATTTGATGGGCTCAAACCAAAGAGAATTTTGGTTCGAAGATAAGTTCGAAACAAAGATACGATAATTAAATAACAAAGTAAGACGATGGATAAGTTTATATAAATCGCGGGCAACCTTAACCGGGTCGACCGTGACTTCAAAATAAGATCGATGTAGAATTTCGAGGTAAATCGACATTCGATCTTAAGAAATAGAATTCAGGTATAGCAGGAGATAGATAGCATCGTAAACCGAGGATACAGAAATCTCCGGTAAATCAATGCCTATTGTAAAGGAGTTTCACCCCTTTACAAATCATTCGAAGTTTGGCGAGACCGCCGATTCACTATAAGGGTCATTCGAAGTGGAGTTATGTGATGCTCCAGAATTTGAAAGGGGACGAATAGTGAGGGACACGAATGAAATTTGGAACCGTATGGAACGTTCCAAAATTCTAAGAAATTGAGTCGAAAGGAAGAGATTGAAACTCGAATGAGGGTGATTCTGTAAATACATTTACCCTATATGTTAAGTTTTGCCTAGAGCTACCAAAGCTCTGATACCAACTGTAACGACCCAGAATTTTGGACCATTCGCATCCATTATAAGTGTATAGGTAGACACTCATGCCGGAGTTGAATTGCTCAAAATACCGCGTTGTTAATTTAAATTTGGCAAAACTAAACATATACAGTAAATAAAATAATCACAGATCACAGACACAGAGTAATAATTGCAGCGGAAATAAAAGAGATAGTAGTTCATGAAGCTACTATATGAATATATAAAATACATCAGAGTTTACAACAGAAGAGTAACACGATACATCAGAGTTAAACCAGATACAACTGAAGAGTAACACGATACATCATATACAAATCAGAATACATTACTGGAATCATCGAATACTGAAAGCAGAATAGATGGCTGGATCTTCAAGCAAAGCTCCAACTTCAAAGGTGAGTCTCGAATACTGGTACACTCAGTCTGACCCGACCGTAAAGCAAACACAAGACACTCGAGTCAGGATTAACATTCTTATATTAATAAATCCAACTCAAGTGAAATAGCAATTGAAATACAAGTAACTCAAAGGATGTTTGGAATAACCATCCTTTAAGGATCCGTTAAACTATCTACTATGTAGTAGTGTACGATAAGTAGATAATGTCTATCAGTAATAATAAGATATCAAAATAGCGTTAAGTCATGGCCCATTCCACCCTTAACACATTTTTATTCCCAAAAGCATATACAAGACCGTAGTTTCCCCAAAACCGGAAGTCACCAGAGGGCAATCCATATACTAAAGGTACAAATCAAAATCGTAGTGGTCGCGCATAAATGGAATACAAGTATGACAAGGCACATGAGGCAATACCCAAGGTAGTGATACTACCGTTCGCCTGATCCGGACTGGTGAGAACGCAACGCCGCAGCGCCCGCAACACCGTGAAACAACACTCCCAAAATCAAGGGTGCACCAATCGACAACAAGTATAAGTAGTTCGAAGAAGTGTGTCCACTTGAGGTATCAATCCTCCATTGGCCCGGCACAGCTCCTGTTTTAGTCATTTCCAATTTGACACAAGTGTCAAGGCTATCCAGTATCGTTCTCTTTCTTCAGTCAACACGTACATCATCCAACCACTTCATTCTGGATCATCACTCCGCGTATAGTTATTAAAGTGATTTCGGTTCAGATAGAGAGTATATCCATTACCGATCCCAGTCTCTTTAATAACTTTCGTGATTATTACACCGATTGGTCATTTATATATTTCAAAAACCAAATCAAATTCAATTCCAATTTCAATTCGCAAATCAACATTTCATTTGTCTATCAAAACAGTTTCCATACTTTACGTTTCAAAACTTCCAAATTACCATTTCAAAATCTTATAATTCAATTTCAATCTTATATTGAAAACAATTCAAATATTGATTCAAGTTCATACAAAAGTTTCATTTCGAAATCATTAGAATCAATTTAGTTTTACATTACAATCAATTTACATTCATTTATCGATTTCATTCAATATCCATTAAGTAAATTTGCCATTCAAAACAATTTCTATTAAATTTCCAGTTCATTAAATCCATTATTTAAATTCAACTTCATTATATCAAAACTTATCGATTTAATTAAATTATATTCATCAAACCAAATTCTTTAAATTTCAAGTCTTACATTAATTTCAATAAATCACATTTTATTTCTTGTTAAAGAAATTCCACTTCACTTATTTACTTACTTAAATAAATTTCCAAAACTTAATTAATAAAGAAACTCAATTTCAATTATTTACAAAGTAAAAAAAATTCACTTATTCAAAAGTTCAATTTTCTTAATTAAAAATCCAATTCAATTTAATCATTAAATAATTCAATCTTATTTAATTATTAAATAATTCAAAACTTAATTATTAAATAATTTCAAAGTTTAATAATTTCAAACTTAATTATGATTTCAAACTTAATTATTAAATCATTTCAACTTAATTCAATCATTTCTCAAATTGAACATCGTTCTTCCATCAATTTCATTTTTAATATTTTGTTTCAGATTTTTAAATATTAACATTTTCCTTTCATTAAAATTCGAATTTCAACTTCATTTCAAAACCATATTATTTATTCAAATAAAATCTTCGTTTTATTTTCAAATCAAATTATTGACCAATCGGGTTTTTATTTAATTCTCTATCCTAGGTCAAAGTTAAATTTGGGTATTTATCATTTCAACCCGATTCCGATTCAATTCAAAAATCAAAGCATAACAAAGGGAACTTGCAGTGTGATAACTGGGATGGTGTCAAAGTAAATAAACAAGCAATAACAACGAACAATAACAATCCAATAATCAATTCAAATAATCCCGAAATAACCGTATTAATTCGCATTGTTATTTGTACGAATTAATATAATTATTTCTAGAATCTACACTATCATTTCATGTAGATTAAAGATTATTACATTACGGTTTCCACTTGTCATCTATTTACAATTTCATACATCATCAGTTTAAACAACATACAATTGATGGTTCAAAGTGTAGTTAACAATCCTACATGTCAATAAATTCAACAGTTAAAGGGGTCATATTATACAAATGTCAGTTAATCAAATTTAACATTTAATTATCCTATATCAAGTTCAATTTCATACTGTTTATCATTTTAACATTAACAATTTAACGTCCAATATAAACATCAACAATCAATCAATTATCAGCCAAACTGTATTATCATCGCATAAATAACTTACAGATAATGGTGTCAGATGTCACAGGTGAACTGATACAGGCAATAACATATATAACAGTGTAATTAACTAACAGCAGCATATTTCAATTGTCGTTTCAATTGAAATCAAATTTAATAAATAAAAGAACGTTAATCGTGAGTGAGTGCTCACCTTTCGAGGCTAGAGAATACAGAAGATGACACAGATCCTCATACTGATCCAGACGCTAAAATTTGAATGACAAATCGAAGCAAAGCAAAATTGGCACGAATCCAACGACGGAGCTGATCGAAGAAATAGATTGAATCAGTTTGATGGAAATAGCAGTATACATACATACATATATATATATATATATATTCATTTTTACTACATTGAAATCAATACTAATTTTTTTTTATATATATAAATATTAAAATAATATATGCAATTAAAAATTTTGTTTTTAAATCACGCATATGTATATAAACCTTTATAAACCATATGAACTTAGGATCAAAGTAATAACAATATATATAACTAATATAACTTCATATCAACGCAAATTGCAAATCGTTATAACATATATACCTATCAATTGTATATATAACACATACCATCCTTATAAACTTACATCCCCCACTTAGGTAACTTACAGTATCTAGCAATAAAATATATATATAAAACATTATAATATGATATATGATACTTCTTTGTCAAAGGATATACAAAACTAACTGTAGATTTAAATTTTTATAAAACTCATATACACATCCAGAAACACATACATACCGCATTGCCTAAAATATAGATCTTCAATGTTTAATTATATATAATACATATAAAACAGAACACGTTAAACTCCCAGATCCATATTATACTCTCGCATGCAAACATATGAAGATTTTGAACAACATATATCCTAATTTGTAAATAATATTATATGTAAAATAAAACACACATACCCAAACAACCTTTATAATATATATATTTTTAAAATCAAGATCTTTATAAATATAAATACTAGCAACCACGGTTTTACAACACTAGAGACAACAGCAAGTTATAACTTCATCTATACAAAATATAATTTTTCTTTGCAATCTGTACTATGTGAATATACCTATAGTCACAAAAATATATTAGAAACTGGGTAGCTTCAAATGCTTAGTAAAATATATATATAGTAACATCTATAAAACCTGAACAAATAATGCTATATATACTCAACCATAAACAAACTGTTATGTCATATATATATACTAATATAGATATACTTTTCGGTGATATTTACAAAAAAAATCAGAGCACACTATATATATATACGTATATACTTACATTGTCAATATATTTCCTATAAAACCGGATATATTAATATGTCCTATATATATACAACAACTGTAAACTTTATATAGATAAATACTGTAACTAATATATGTATAGTTCTATAACCCTTACAAACTAGTAACTGTCAGATGATAAAAATCTACAAACTTTATAACTTCTATAAACTGTAAAACATTATTTAAACTTTTCAATTATATAATCCGTACAGAAAAATATTGGTAACCATATCTATAATATTCTTTTATATTATGCAACAGCTCAAAGAAACAGCGTACCAATATAACTAAACCACAAATTTAATTCATCGCATTAGTATAAGCAAAGCTCCCAAAACATATGTTTATATATAAACAAATCTGATATAAACTTATATAAAATATAGAATGTAGTATATAGATGTACAAAAAACTTATAAATGAGATAGATATATATATATATATACCTTGTGCAAAGAAAGGACAGTGAAATGATGCTTCGGTGGAAGCTGACGTGGTGATGCAGAAGCTTGGTCGGAGGGGTCTCAAGCAGTGGAACGCGGCAAGCCAAGGTCGGGAAGATGGGACGGGGTGGAGCACGGTGATGGGTTTGTTGCGGCTGAACTAGGGAAGGAGGATTTGGGTTGGCCTGGGACGAGCAAGTAAAGAGGGAGGAGATCGGACGGTGACTGCCTTCGACTAAGGGTGGTGAAATAATGGAGAGTGGCAGTCGAAGGCGACTCGGAAAAAGATTGCTTGAGGCGCACGAAGTGGGGAGGAAGACATGCGTATAGGGTGGTACGAATTTCTTTGGAAAAGAAAAAAAAATGGAAAAGAAGGTAAGCTAAAGGAAGAGAAAGAAGGCGTACAGGTGCTTTGGAAATATGTGAATTAATTATTTCTCTATGGCCGAACAATAAAACAACAAGGTGCAATGTTATCAAACGTGTAAATAGAGAATATAAAACGAAATGGTGGAATTGTCGAAGTCAAGGCCCAATAATTCAGAGAGAAATAAATGCAATTGTCTATTGGCTTTCAACCGTTGGAAATTTGAATGGACACCAGAAGCCAAAAGGGATGAAACGGTTCCCGATACGGTTATCTGTTTTGCGGGTTCCACCGCGTTCCGCGCACCGAAACACACAAATGAATATACCGTAGAGATCAACACAACAAGACGATCAAAAAGGTATACAGATATCCGTGGTACGATCATCCGATAAAAATCGATATCGGTACCAGAATGCTGCTATTTTGCAGAAAATAAGAACGACGGAGCAATAGATGTCCGAATTTGGAAAAATGACGAATTGATATTTTGCTCAGAAGATGGTTTAGAATTTTTCTATGTAAAAATATTTTGGTTTCGAAAACATTTTATTTTCAACGCTTTTTAACTGATTAAATTGAAGTAAATTTACGCGCGAAATAAACTTTCATATTTTCGGACGAAATTTTACCAGTTGCTATGTTTAACTAGACGTATTCCAAATATTAAATTTTTATTTCAAAATTTTATCGTTTAAAATTTCACAAAATTTCAACTAATTACGTTATTAAAACAGTTGAAATTTACGGGTCGTTACAATAAATGATAACAATTCTTCTCTAAAGAGAACAAGCAACTCTAAATATATATCATAAGAGTTTCTCGAAAGAGGCGATTTCAACAACAATCAAATATCACAAATGTATGCCTCATATCATCGGCATAATCAATAGCCAATATAATGGAAAAGTTAAACAACAACATCAAATATCACAAATATATGCCTCATCTCATCGGTGTAGCAATAGCCAATATAATGGCTTCCAACAATAATAACTCCTAAATAGGAGATTACAAATCTCCTAAACTCCAAAGAATAGCAACTAGGAATCACAATATATAGAACTCAACAAAGAGTTCAAAACTCCAAAATGTAATCACCATATAATCAACACAATAGCACTCAGGCTATATAAATAACCTAACAAAGGCAACTATGGTAAAAACATATATAAATCATTAAAATTCTAGAAATCAACAAAGAGAAATCTAGAAAAACAACAGTGTAAAGAATAGGACCCAACAGCACAATAGTAGCCTAACAGCTATAAATGTAGAAAGGACCCAACTGCCCAATCTATGACCCAACCGCCTGCCAAGTACAGTGTATTAGAGACCCAACAGCCTCAAATAGGACCCAACATCCCATGATTATCCCAACAGCTATATATATACACATAGGACCCAACAACCCAAGTATTGGCAATACCTCGTGAATGTGTCACAAACTCTCAGGTAGGAACCCAAAAAGTGTTAACAGTGCGTCCCATACCACACGTTCTCACTTAACGGTTTACTAACTGCTAGTTAATGCCACACTAGAAAACAAATCATTCAAATCACAATAATTGCCTCATCTCATCGGCAAATAGGACCCGAAGTCAATAGTTTCAAACGTAAAAGTCCGGAATTAACCGAAAAAGTAAATGCATGTGTCCTATACTACGTGTTTTACTAAATCGTTTATTTCCCTTCCTCATACTCTCGAAGAGTGCAAAAACGTGTATTTTATGTTGAAAATAATTTGTTTGAGAAAACTAGCTTTCAAAACAACTTTCAAAATCGTTTTCGAAATCGTTTTCGAAATCATTTTCTTAGAGATAATATAAGTAAAGAAGTCATAACTCTTGAATATATTAATACTGAAAAACAAATTGCTGATATATTAACCAAACCATTAAATGAACAAAACTTTACTAAATTTAGAAGAGAATTAGGTATATGTTCATTAACTGAAATATAAATTATAAATAATACAAGTATAGTTAATAATAAATATAAATAAAAATTTCTCAAAAATTGAACTAGGCATGTCGACATAACCCATCCCCCTAAGTCGACATACAGGCCGAGATTTTCAAATTTAAATTTCCCTCTAAAATTAGTTATTTGGTTATATATTTATTATTTCGACTTTTACTCCTTTTCTCTGTTCTATTCTCTGTAATAAACTCCTAAAATAGTAAATTAATGGCTTCCTCTTCTAATAATGAACCTTCTTCACCCACTTCTCCTCATTCTGGCCCTTTTCAACGTTCCACACATGTACGAGTCATCAAGTTACAACAGAAGATGAAAGATTTGCTTCAAATGATGATGGAAATTCAAGTAAGTCAACTGCGAATGGCTAGAGAATAAGATAGGCAAGGCATAATCCTTAGGAATTTACAAAACTTCCTTATGGATAACCATGTCAATCCCATTGTCATCGAAGAATCATCACAAACCATGGATTCTGAAGAAGAAGAAGAGCCTCTAGAAGAACCACAAGAGGATCAAGAAGAAGAATATCCTTTGCCGAATCCGGATGTTCATATGGACGAAGACGATGGCGTAATTTGCGTTGGAGAGGTCCTTTTTGACGCTAATGGGAACTTGGTCGAACAACGTGGAAACTTTTGTCTCCACTATCCAAATTGTTCAGTTCATAAATCACCAATAGTTAACGGTCCTCGTTAAGCGTTTTTCGTTTTTCTCTTTCTTGATTGTATATTGGTTTGTTATTTTGTATATAAGTGTTATCTTAATTAATGTTCTTCTAAAAAACAATCTTTGGTGTATAAAATCTTGAATTTCATTTAACTTAGGATGCTATATTTCACTCATACATAGTTATTATTCTTATGTCATATGTTTGTTTATCTCATTTTCTATTAAGTTCAAGGTTTATAGGTTATTTTTGTTGATGACAAAGGGGGAGAAGTTATATAAAATAGTAGGCTTGGAGTAAGGGGGAGTTGTTGGTGTAAGGGGGAGTTATGGTATGATCGAAGTGGTAAATATATTTTATAAGGTTGTCATCATCAAAAAGGGGGAGATTGTTAGGAACTGGAGATAGTGGTTTTGATGACAACAACCTTTGTAACTTATTTTATTATAACTTATATACTAACACTGTTGTCTAGATATATATGAATGTTATTATGAAAAATATATATAAGGCAGGTACTGATTATTGAAGACTGTACAGTATAAAGATCAAAAATGAAGAAATCAAGTTTAAAGACTCATGAGTATCTAGATCAAGATTTCAAGATAAGTGTCTAGTTTTGTTAAAACTTCATAATAGCTTAGAAATCTTCATTCCAAATTTCATTTGGGATGGAACCCATTTCTACCTTCTTAGTGGCTTACAAACCCACGACAAGTAGCTTACAAACCTACAACAAGTGGCTTACAAACCCACGAACATCCTGGTTTTGTACAAGTTCTCGAGTCCTGATGTGATGAGATATTCTGCAGGAAGAAGCTTGCAAAACTACTTCAAAATGGTTTTTCAAAATGATTTTCAAAACTGCTTTTCAAAATGTTTTAGCCTTAAAAATTATCTTTTCCAATGATTTTCAAAAAGATGTTTTAGCCTTAAAATATTCTTTGTTTTTGTTTTTAAATAAACTCTTATTTTAAACTTCGTTTGTTTTTAAACTATCATCTTATTTTTAAAAAATTCTTTTACAGTATATATATACTTGAGATTTAAAATCAAATTTATATATACATTCTAAAAATATATTTTTCTACTCTTCTTTATTTTAAATCATAGGAAAATTAGTTTATTTTACTCCAAAATCATTTCATCTTGTTTTCCTTTCAATACCATATTCAAAACAAATTTTACATTGTTTTTAACTAAGGGATGTCGACATCATGGGATACCCCATGTCGACATGGTGGCCGTTAAATTCAAAAGTTTCAATTTTCAAAAGAAGTGTCTATTCATTTAAATCTCTTCACGAATGGTTATGACCGTTACTGGTCTATAAATAGCCTTCACAAACGAATTTTTTAACTAACTATTTTTCTTATTTTCTTCACTCCTTCTTCTCCATAAATTCATATTCTAAAATTTTCATATTTTTAAGATCGTGCCGAAATTCTGCCGAATTCTCAAGTGAATCAAATTAGAATCTCATTCTTGTTTGATTCTCTACCCTCTCTTGAAGATCAAAGTGCTATTCAGAGTTATAGGATCAATTTGTAATCAAAAATTTATCGAGTCTCTCTATAAGGTGTGGTTGTGCCTGGAAATCAATTGGGTGATCTTGTGTCCCGTAAATCAAGAGAGTTTGCCCCAGACTCGAAGACAGAAGGGTACCTCAAGGCCTTTAGAAATTGAGGATTGTAATCTCGACATTGGTATAATAATCTATACGAGGTGTTTGCCTTGGTGCAGGACTGGACGTAGGGTAACTCCAAACCAGTATAAAATCCGGTGTGTTCTTTCCTTTTACTGCTTTTTATTTACTTTCTGCATCTATGTTTGATTCTATGATTGTTCTATGATTAAGTTCTGCATTTGTTTACATCATAATTTTTAAATTAGTCCATATAAGTCTTAGAATCCATTAAACACTATTCACCCTCCCTCTAGTGTTAAATTAGCCTTAAGATCCTTAATCCGCACTCCCTTTACAGATCCCATATGGAGTTAAATAAATATTTGATTGTTTGTTTATTTGATAGTTAAATAACCAACTATCAAATCTGGACCAAAACATAACTTTGGAAATATTTAAGAGAAACATAGAAATTATATGGTACAGTTATTGTCGGTTGTGCTATACTGTACGAATAAATTCATTTCATTCTTCTAGGATAAAGGATAAGGAAATCCATCCGTAAATGGTTAGGAGGTGAACTCCGCTCTTATCTTTTGTTTGTTTATTTTCTAAAGAACCGGAACTGAGTTTACCAGGACTATCAAAAGTTGTTTCGAAGAGACCGGGATCGGATCTGCTATCTGAAAACCACTTCGATCCAACTCAACATTTCATGTTGAAGACATCTTGAAGAGCATGGAATCGAAGACGGAGTTTGAAGTGCATAGGCTATTCTCTATTAATCCATGAGAGGGATTCCCCATAATGGACGTAATAGGAGTAGTGCCTTCGGTTTCGTTCAGTCCCAGAACGAACTTGTATGGATGAATGCTAGAATTGCATTGATGCCAGGAGGGAAGTGTTAGCATTCCAAGAGGGAAGTGCTATATGTGAAAGGTAAAACGTAGCCTCAAGCCTCATCAACCGGGAATGACTAAAACATGGGAGATGCAGCAGGGCTAGTGGGTCACACCCATTAAGGGTATGTCATCACCTTTCTAGATGACCACTTATATTTACAGATTTAGTTTTGTAGTAGAGAGCTCTATAAAGGTTGGGAAGAACCGAGGTGATGACATATTCGGTACTATCCAGTAAGGGGGAGGCCAATCCTCTGTTGGCAGCAGTCGTTAGGTATGATCTTGATACATTGTTCTAGAGGTGTATTGTGATGAGCGGTACCCCGGTAGCCCAGTCATTAGTTGAAATCCATTCTTCAATACGAGCTTTAGGTTTTAGTTGTATACCAAATATGTTGGAATGTGAGATGCAAGCATTCCAGCTATTTTAATATTTTACTTAGAACCCTTAGACATAATTATAGTATCACTGGATTTTGTATAAAAGTATTTTGGTTATCGTAAGGTAAAAACTCATCTGTGTTTATGTGCGACGTGGTCTTATGAGATACCTTGGGTTTTTAAAAGGTTTTGAAATGTAATAATCAAGTTGTTTGAGTTTACTCACACCAGACTCATGCCTGACCTGGAGTTTTATTTTCTTTCCCTAAAACTCATGGGTGCTCAAATTTTTATGGGCAGCCAAGTAGTTTAGGTTTTTTCATGGATGCATTTTGGAGTAGCTCAGAGCAGGAGGCTTCATCGATAGCTAGTTATTACCTTATTTCCACTGTATACTATATACTTTATATCTGATGTATAAGGACATGCTGTTATAACAGTCCTAGGTTAGAAATTGTATTAGTGTAACTCTAATGTACCATTTTTGAAATGACTTTGTAAAGAATTATGTTGATTATATATTTTATTCCGTTGCGCTATGAGATTCTGTGTTTGCTTTTAGTTTCTTCTATCTTCTTTCTTTTCCCCTAACGAACGATGTTTCCGGCACTTGAATGTTCGGCAGGTGATACAGTGGACATATTAGTGTCGATTTTTTAGGGTCGAAAATCAAGTCGTTACATCAACCATCGACAGTGGCTACACCCCCACCGTAGCTTATGGTAAATCTCATTTGCTTTTACGGCCAACCTGTCGATTGTAAGCCCATCTGGCCAACCAACCCGAAGGACATGTAGGGGTAAGAGTCATATGTTTATTACCTAACAAGAAGCGAGAACCCCTATCATGCTGCACATCTGTGCCTAAGAAAGTAAGATAACTCGAATAATGGGGAACATATATAAAAATTCTATGAGACCTCGCCGCTAGCGCGGAACAGATTTTTACCTCACAAGAATAACATCCATACAGGCAAGAGCAGAAATAAATATCAGGAAACAAATCCAAATATGATTGAGCATGAATAATATCAAAACCGGCTTGAAAGAATGGAAATAAACCAAGTAAAATCCAAACTGGACAGAATGGATAGAATAAGGGAAAACAGTCCAACTTGTTAGAGCGGACTAAATAAGGTAACAGTCCAAACTCGATAGGATGGGCAGAATAGGGTAACAATCCAACTTGATAGAGTGGACTAAATAAGGTAACAGTCCAACTTATATAATGGACTAAATAAACACTTAAGTGTTGTGATGAGGAGTTGGCTATACTCGTGGCAATTTAAAGCTAAAACAGATTCCAAAATACGAATCAAATAAGGAAAGGAAATTTTCCAACAAATGATTAGGAAGGCGCACCCTCCTTGAAGTATACCTCTATTAATATACTTCTGAGAAGCTCATATACTCCGCGACACATCTCGGACAATACCAAGCCGGACCCCGCCAAACCTTACTGATTATCCGAATATTTCACAACTAAATCTTAACCGTTTTTCACATGATGGTACACAATAATCTAGATGAGATATGAAAATAACCTAATGGGAGCAACCCCACATAACTTGGCTTCCTCTCGCACTTTTAGTATAGTCATTTCCGACAAAGGATAACAAAGCTCAATGGAGCAATACATTGTCTTAGAATAACGATAATAAAGAAGCGAAATTAACTGATAGCTGAGATACCAACTACCGAGGATATAAAACGATCGTATATGGAAATTAAGTCTCGTATACTTATCACCACTCATTGAATTCAAACTTGTACTTTTTCTTGGTTATTAATAATACCTGACAAGTCAAGGTAGTGTTACCTCAAAGTCATGCCCAATGATTATTCTTAACTTTCGAAATAGCGATAAGTTTACATCTTCGGTGTTTAGTGCTAAATATATAAATAAATCGTTTCCATATAAGTGATTCATTTTACGGAAATAATCTATTTCCATAAATGAATCAAACTTTTACTTTTAAAAACGAACTAAACTTTTGCTTGATTTTCGTATTGGTAAAACACATTTAGAGTTAGTTCTTGATTGTTAAAACATTGAGAGAATAATTTTCCAAGTGCGCGACCCCGAAGGCCTAAACCAACATCAGACCGAACACCCAGAAGGTTATCTAACTTTGTAGAATACAATAGCCTATGATTTTTGTTTAATGATAATAAACATATAGATATATTCGTTAAATGTATTTGTTAGTGTACTATTTTACATTTCCACATAATTAAATAAATATTTGTTGAATAAAATAAAGAACTCAGAATTCATATTTAAACAAATATTTTATTCAAACAAATATTTTATTACAAATTCAAATAGTACAAATTTGAGCTCTCACTACATTTACACATTTTTAATTACTATACAAGTTTCAATTACAACACAATTTTCAATATACAATTTTTCATACATATTTCACCTCACTGCATAATTCACTCAACACTCGTATTTGATCTTCAACTCTGTTTCAGCCTGTATCCCGCATCTACAATATCTGCAAAAAAGCACCGACGTAGTAAAATTGAAAAAGAAATATTTTCGCAGTGCACAATGAAGTGTGTGATTGAAAATATTATTTGCCTCGGTTATTTGGGTTGTTCATCATCAGTTATTTTTTAATTTATCTTACACGAACAACTTGTGACATGCACATTGTATCACTGTACATGCCACAAGGTCGTGGACACCGATATACACTTTCTTGTTAAAAATGCAAGGACAGGTGAGCACAAGGTCAAACCCAAGCCTAGGCTGGCTACAACTCAAGTGCAAATGACTCTCGAACAAAACAAAGTCACAAAGTTTCAAATTCACCAGACATATATGCATATATATCAGCTTCGGTCCAACCAGCACTAAAACAAAAGCTTAACCAGACCAGTGTGTACAAGATAGACCAATGGTGAACTGAATGGAGCATAAACACACATGAAAACTACAACACACAATAGAACATCAAAACATGCAACCACACCAAACAGAATGAAGTGCACAGGGGCTCGAAGTAAATGAAGACCAACAGACCAGTACAACCAGACCAACCACATACAACAAGCTAGCATACATATATACATGCGTGAACACACATGTATACATATATACATGCAGTGATGACCAGACAGAATCAACTTGAAACAGACTTCAAATGAAAACATGTGGAACCAGACTACAATGACCCGGGCAGTGCACCAGACATACTCCAGTGGAACAAGACATATAAAAAGTGCAGACCAACCATGTGCAACCATACAACTAGACAACAATGCACCTATTTTAATAGGCAACAGAGGTGACAATAGAGCATTCAGTTTCCAACATGAAAACAGTAAACAAGTGAATATGCAAGATAAGTTTCAACATGTTCAAAGTAGTGCATCATATATATAAATACATATGCAACAGTGCAGACTCAAAGCAACATGAAGACCAGACAAATGAGGACTACATTCGTATGTAACCAGAGAAGACTACAAGATCAGAGGCAAGTCAAAACAACAAGCTTCAGAGATGAACAAAGTCAACATGAACGCATACAACATACAACATGAAGTGGACAAACAAGCATATGCAACAGAGCAATAACAAAGTCAGGGTCATGATCATGTTTAAAAAAACAGTGGAGCAGTTTACATGTAACGACCCGTATTTTACGGATCGAAAAGTTTGTCAAAATCTGGGATTTTCAGCATTTTCTAGTCGTTTCAGATTTGGTTGAAATTTGCCTAAGTCCTAGGTCGTACGCGACCTAGAGGTTAGTTAAATGTTGTTGGCGACTTAGGAGATAAGTCGTGAGCGACTTAGAAGGTCTGCGACCTAAGGGGATAGGCGAGTTAAGAGTTAGGTCGTAGCCAGATTAAGTGGTAGGTCGCACTGTCTTGAGTCGCACCAAAGTGTTAAGTCGTTCAGGTGATAAGTCGCGAGGTGGTTTAGGTCGTAGACGACCTAAGAGAGAAGACTTAAGAAATTTTGGCGAGTTAAGGTTTCGAGCGACCTAAAGGAAGCGCGAGCTAGGAGATGTACGACCTAGTGGTTAGTGTGTTAAGTCGTAGACGACTTAAGTTTTTGACCGAGATAAGCGTTAGGTCATTATGTACTAGGTCGTCTGGTAGTTAGTATAGTTAGGTCGGTTGGAACGACCTATAGAATGTTAGCGACCTATAGGATGTAGTTAGTATAGTTAGGTCGGTTGGAACGACCTATAGAATGTTAGCGACCTATAGGATGTAGTTAGTATAGTTAGGTCGACAACGACCTAGAGGAGCTGGGATAGCAGGTTAGCGACTTAGTAGTTAAGTCGTTGGACGGCCTAAGGGGTTAGTTTCTGGTCGTGTGGGCTAAGTCGGAGTAGTTGGCTAAGTCTTAGGTCGCGTATTGGCTTAAGTGTTAGGTCGCATGGGTTGCTGAGTGGTTAGGTCGCAAGGTTTTATAAGTCGTAGGTCGTACCTATTGTTAAGTCGCGATCTGTGTTAGGTCGTAAGTCGCATGTAAGTGGAAGCGCATGTGTTAAGTCGCGCGTTGCGTTAAGTCGTAGGTCGCTGGGTGCTTGGATGCGCAGGAGTGTTAGGTCGTAGGAGTTGGGGGCGCGCGTGCATCTGTTAGGTCGGAGAGGCTTAGGTCGGAGACGACCTATGGAGATAGCCGGGTTACGACTTAGAGAGATTTCTGCTATAAATAGAGGGGGTTGTTCTCACTTTTTGGGATCCGGATTTTAAAGCGACGAAGTGCTGCCATTTTGAGAACTCGACTTCTACACTTCTTCACTTCTTTTCTCTACTCTAATCTAGTGATTCCTTCCATCCAAGTCGAAGATCAAGATTGAAGATTCAAGAGCTTAGATTGAAGATCTTCATCTTTTCAAGAGAGATTTCTTCGTTTGAAGCGGATTCGTGATAGATCAAGCTTGATCCTTCGCTGTCCAGATCTGAAGCATGTAGATTTGTGGTTGTTTAGGTGATTTGGTGAGTGGTGATTATCTCTCACACGGATCCAAAGGAGTAGATCGGATTGTTGGCTTGATTTGGTGTTAAAATAGTGATTTCTATGCATTTTTGTAAACATAAGTGTAGATCCTTGTAGATCCATTGTTCATGATGATTCGACAACCATTTTGTATATGATTAACCTATGCAAGTTCATTCATCAAGTTGTAGAGATAATTCTCATGTTTTCATGCTTGTTAGACTTTCAACTCTTTAATTACGAAAATGCCATTATTGTGATAATTGTCTATTTAGATCTTGTTTGAATGCTTGATTGTTTGGATTAATGTTTGATTTGATTGATTGTTATGAATTAGATGATTGATGGTTTGATTTAGACCGAAGACGATTCAAAAGCTAAGGGAAAGGCTCTTGAATTGGGAAAGCTGCTCGTGGCATATGTAGCGGGATGATGAAGCTCTTATGCATAGATTTGATGATGTGATGTTAAGATGAGGCTTTGCGAGGATGTGATGAAGCGAGGCAATCATGTGATGAAGACTTGGTCTAATCCAGACGGGATCATTCCAAGCATGTTGATAACTCGGTGATATGATTCGAGTTGAGGATAATGAATGGATATGAGAATAGTCGTCGAGGAGGATGACTAGGAGGCTTGGATAGCATCGTTGTTGAAGGTTCTAGCATGCTCTAAGCAAGAGTACGTTTGGGCAGATTCGATAGTCCCAACGGCCAACTGTTGATGGTCGAGTACTCTGGGCAGATTCGATAGTCCTAGGCACGGGCTGCGACGACGTGCGGGAGTTATGTCTAGAACCGGGGTTTCCATTAGCCCTTGACGGACGGCTGAAAGAATGTGCCGGTCATTCAATTAACGGTGATATCGAAGCAATGATAACAGTGATAACCAGAGTCATGGATGTTTGATTGTATCGTCATTCGGATTCAAGAGCGGTATTTTCTGGGTGCTTATCTGATTTAGGCCTTGGTACTTGGAAAACATCGCCCTTGACTCGAATGATTATTACTTTACTTTAAATTGTATGCTCTGCTATGTTGCTTCTGCTTAGTGTGTGTCTGGGGGCTATCACTGTAGAAAGAGGTGGAGTGGGAGGGTTGTATTCCTATTCCTTTTCCTTTATGCTCTTTTGGTATGTTGTTAGTTAATTTACTGCTCACTAAGACTGTTGTCTGACTCAAGGCTTTATGTTTTAATTCTTATCGCCTTGGGCTGTTCGTCCATTTTTGGGACGGGCAGACTAGGTAGTATGTGACAGGTGCTGTTCTCTTCTCACGATGCTGATATCGAAGACGAGCTGGAGGGTTGCATATTATCTTCTTATTATATGTACTGGATGTTCCGCTGTTTTGTATTCTCTGAGTGTTATGTAGTGAGGCTTGATGTATTGGCTATTTGGATGCTTGTATTCAACTATTATGGGGTTTTATATGATGTCATTTTGTTCTGTAAAGCTTCACTATACATATGTTCTATTGTATTTTGTCCATGCGCTGTGAGTAATACGATAGATTCTGTAGTTTTAACCTACCCTGACAATCGTCCATGGTCGCCTGGCACACTTTACAGCGCACTATCTCTAGATTCGGTGCAGGGGTCATGGGCGGTCGTCACATTTGGTATCAGAGCCAGGTTAATCGATTTTACCCAACGCTCACTGACGTAACTACGTATGAGAGACGTAATTGTATTTTGATGGATGAATACTATATATAATATAGTAGCTTAGTAGAATTGAGTCCTTTATGCAGTTGTTTCTCTAGATGTTCTAATCATTCCTTTTTATAGATATTGAGAATGAGTCGAAGAGGGAGACCAGCTGCTAGGGAAGGCCGTGCTACTGAGGGGGCTGCTGATTATGCAGCCATGTTCGAAGCTATGATGACTTCGATCATGAGAAGGATACCAGTTCCGGGGGCGGCAGTTGATGTTGGAGTTCAGGTACAGACTCCGAAACCAGTGGATTTTGCTAAGTTGTGCAAGGACTATACTACTCTTGGAGGGAAGGTTTTCTTGGGAACAGAATCAACTATCGAAGTCCAGAGATGGATAGATGCTTGTAGAAGGATCTTTGGTGATTTGGGAATTGAGGATGCGACTAAGAGGAAGTTGGCATCGAGACAGCTTTAAGGGAGAGCCTCTGATTGGTGGAACTCTATTACCATCAATACTGCGGAGGAAGAGATTACTTGGGAGCAATTCCAAGTTAGGTTTGAAGCTAAGTTCATTTCTACAGCTCAGAAGTCTGTTCTGTTCAAGAAGTTTGTGGAGCTCAAGCAGGGAGGTAGACCAGTTCTTGAGTATGTTACTGAGTTCGAAGCTTTGTCCAAGTATGCCCGGTCGTATATTGAGTCTGCTTATCAGAAGAATGAGAAGTTTGTGACAGGCTTGGACAGTTATCTTGGGAGACAGTCGGTGGATCATTTGGACGATTCATTTGAGAAGCTTGTGGAGAAAGCTCTTAGGCATGAGAGTCTGTTTCCTAAGGAAGGATCTGTTGTTGCTGTGACCAGGGAAGAGTCTAAACCCCAGCAGGGTGGAAACAAGAAGAGGAAGCAGCAGCAGCAGAAGGGTAAGGATGGCCAGAAGAAGCCGAAAGGCGAGGTGACTTGCTACAATTGTCAGCAGAAGGGCCATTTCTCGAAGGATTGTAAGAATCCGAAGGTGCCGATGAAGTGTCACAACTGTGACAAGCCAGGGCATTTCAGGAAGAATTGTCCAGAACCGAGGAGGGACAAGCAGATTATGCAAGCTTATGCTTTGGGAGCTGTTCCGTCGTCTTCGAAAGCTCCTACCGCTGAAGAGAAAGGAAAGAGTGTGGTTGTTCAAGGTACTCTTTTCCTATGTGGTGTTCCAGTTAGAGTTTTGTTTGATACTGGAGCGTCGCATTTGTTTGTTTGTAATGAACTCGTAGGCCGGTTAGATTTGAAGCCAGATATTGTTGATAGGCCATTGATTGTGACTAATCCAGTTGGGGGTTCGTCTTGTTTGTGTATGTTATGCCGTGATCTAGTTGTATCGAGTCATGGTTGCTCTTTTGTTTGTGATTGCTTTGTTCTGAACTTTGCGGGGTTCAGAATTATTTTGGGTATGGACTGGCTTAGGAAGTATGCGGCAAAGGTTGATTGCGAGAGGTTGGAAGTGACAGTCGAGAATGTGGAAGGGCGAAAGGTTGTAATACGATGTAAGCATGAGGAAGGCGTCTTCATGAGCTTCATGTATTCGCTGGTTGTTCCACGGGATGGACTGTCATCAGTGCCGATCGCTAATGGATTCGAGGATGTCTTTGACGAAGTCAAAGGGTTGCCGCCGCATAGAGAGATCGAGTTTCGTATAGATCTAGTTGAAGGAGCCAGACCTGTTGTGATGCCTCTTAGGCGGATGGCGCCTAAGGAACAGCAAGAGTTGAGGGTGCAAGTTGATGACCTTTTGCAGAAAGGATTCATTCGGCGTAGTGTGTCCGAGTGGGGTGCACCAGTTGTGTTTGCAACCAAGGCAGATGGGTCGTTGAGATTGTGTGTGGATTATCATGAGCTGAACAAGGTGACTAAGAAGAACAAGTATCCATTGCCGAGAATAGATGACTTGTTTGATTAGCTTCACGAAGCTAAGGTGTTTTCTCAGATGGATTTAGCAACGGGATTTCACCAGTTGAGAGTAGCTAAGGATAGTGTGCCGAAGACTGCTTTTCGAACACCATCCGGTTTCTTTGAGTGGCTGGTAATGCCGTTTGGATTGACTAACGCACCAGCATATTTTGTGGATCTTATGAATAGAGTGTTCAGAGATCAGTTGAACAAGTTCGTACTTGTGTTCGTGGATGATATTCTGATTTATTCCAGAACTGAAGAAGAGCACAAGACGCACTTGCGTATTGTTTTGGAAATCTTGCGGAAACATCAGCTGAAGGCTAAGTTTTCGAAGTGTCACTTCTGGAAGAGTGAAGTGAGGTTCTTAGGCCATGTGATTTCTGGAAATGGAATAGCGGTTGATCCCGCTAAGGTGGCAGCAATCCAGGATTGGGTCAGACCTAAGAATGCATCTGATGTGAGAAGTTTTCTTGGATTAGCAGGATATTATCGACGGTTTATCAAAGACTTCTCCAAGGTAGTTGCACCGTTAACAGGATTGACGAAGAAGAACCAAGTGTTCAGTTGGGATGCTAAGTGTGAGCAAGCTTTCGGAATCCTGAAAGAGAGATTGACAAGTGCTCCTGTTTTGACTATTCCAAGTGGGAATGATGAGATGGTGGTTTACACCGACGCATGTGGTACTGGACTTGGAGCAGTGCTGATGCAGAGGGATAAAGTGGTTGCGTATGCCAGTCGACAACTGAAGCCGCATGAAAGGAATTACCCGACTCATGATTTGGAGTTAGCGGCGATTGTATTTGCTCTGAAGATATGGAGACATTATCTGTTGGGAGTTCGATTCGAGTTGTTTACGGATCATAAGTCGTTGAAGTATCTTTTCTCCCAAAAGGATTTGAATCTTCGGCAGCAACGTTGGCTATAGTTTTTAGCATCATATGATTTCGGTATAGCGTATACTCCGGGAAAAGGTAACGCAGTGGCAGATGCGTTAAGTCGAAGACATGCAGGATTGGGAGCCATGTTTTCAGAATGGAAGAGTCTCGAGTATTTAGCCGGATTTGACTTCAGGCCTAGATGTGAATTGGAACCTGAGATGTTGGCAAACTTATCGGTAAGACCTTCTCTTGTGGAAAGGATTGGCGAGAGCCAAAAGCGAGACGATAAGCTTGTCAATATTATCCGTGAATTGGAATCTGGATTGGATCCAAAAAAGGATAAAGGATTCGAGGTCGATCGAGAGGGTTGGCTACGAAAGCAAGGACGACTAGTTGTTCCCGATATAGTTGAATTGAGGAGTGAAGTCCTGAAAGAAAGTCATCACTCGAAGTTGACAATTCATCCAGGTGGAAATAAGATGTATCGGGATATGAAGAGAACCTACTACTGGGAAGGTATGAAGAAGGATGTTGGAAATTTCATTTCCAAGTGTATGAACTGCCAGTTGGTAAAAGCCAAACAGAAGAAGCCAAGTGGATTGCTTCAGCCATTAGAAGTTCCTACATGGAAGTGGGAGCAAGTGTCGATGGATTTTATTGATGGACTACCTAGAACAAGAACGGGAAATGAAGGGATTTGGGTCATTGTGGATCGCCTGACTAAGAGTGCAAGATTTATTCCTGTTCGATCGACTAGGACTGCATCAAAGTTGGCTGAGTTGTATGTGAAGTGGATAGTTCGATTCCATGGTATTCCGAAGAGTATAGTGAGCGATCGAGATCCATTGTTCACTAGTGGATTTTGGAAGAGCTTCCAGGAAGTTTTGGGAACCGAGTTGTGTTTGAGTACAGCTTATCACCCTCAAACAGATGGTCAAACCGAGAGAGTCAACCGAGTTTTGGAAGATCTTCTTAGAGCATGTGTTTTGGACTTCGGAGGATCATGGGAAGATCACCTTCATTTGGTGGAGTTTGCATACAACAACAGTTACCAGTCAAATATTGGTATGGCACCGTATGAGGCATTGTATGGAAGACCGTGTAACTCTCCGACATGTTGGTTGGAAACTGGAGAAAAGCCGTTACTTGGGCCAGAGAGGATTCGGCAGACTTCAGATTGTATTGAGATCATTCGGCAAAGAATGAAGGCATCCCAAGACCGTCAGAAGAGTTATGTCGATAAACGTCGTAAGGATTTGGAATTCGACGTTGGTAATATGGTTTTTGTGAAGATTTCTCCACTGAAGAATGTTATTCGATTCGGGAAGAAAGGAAAATTGACTACGAGATTTGTTGGACCATTCCCGATCATCGAGCGAATTGGAAAACTCGCTTATAGATTGGAGTTGCCAGAGAAGATGTCGGGTGTGCACAATGTTTTTCACGTATCATATCTACGGAAGTATGTGCACGACTCGAATACCGTGGTTTCTGCTGATAGCTATGAAGATTTCGAAGTTGATCCAGTCGATAGAAGACCTCGTAAGCCGTTTCGTGTTGTGGAAACCGACACGAAACAGCTTAGGAGAAAGGTAGTTAAGTTGCTCAAGATACAATGGAGTGATGATGATAACGACTGTACGTGGGAGGTGGAAGAGAGGATGAAGGCAGCTCATCCTGAACTCTTCAAGGTATGGCCCTAAGGTGTCGTGTCATCTCACGATATTGTGACTTGTTCTGGTGTTAGAATTCTGTACGCTAAGCTAGAATTGGATGCATGGTTTTTGATTGTTATGGATGGTAGGCGTACAGAATAGTCTTTGATTGCTTTGTTTGTTTGGAATTTCGGGGGCGAAATTCCTAAGGGGGAGAGAATGTAACGACCCGTATTTTACGGATCGAAAAGTTTGTCAAAATCTGGGATTTTCAGCATTTTCTAGTTGTTTCAGATTTGGTTGAAATTTGCCTAAGTCCTAGGTCGTACGCGACCTAGAGGTTAGTTAAATGTTGTTGGCGACTTAGGAGATAAGTCGTGAGCGACTTAGAAGGTTTGCGACCTAAGGGGATAGGCGAGTTAAGAGTTAGGTCGTAGCCATATTAAGTGGTAGGTCGCACTGTCTTGAGTCGCACCAAAGTGTTAAGTCGTTCAGGTGATAAGTCGCGAGGTGGTTTAGGTCGTAGACGACCTAAGAGAGAAGACTTAAGAGTTTTTGGCGAGTTAAGGTTTCGAGCGACCTAAAGGAAGCGCGAGCTAGGAGATGTACGACCTAGTGGTTAGTGTGTTAAGTCGTAGACGACTTAAGTTTTTGACCGAGATAAGCGTTAGGTCATTATGTACTAGGTCGTCTGGTAGTTAGTATAGTTAGGTCGGTTGGAACGACCTATAGAATGTTAGCGACCTATAGGATGTAGTTAGTATAGTTAGGTCGGTTGGAACGACCTATAGAATGTTAGCGACCTATAGGATGTAGTTAGTATAGTTAGGTCGACAACGACCTAGAGGAGCTGGGATAGCAGGTTAGCGACTTAGTAGTTAAGTCGTTGGACGACCTAAGGGGTTAGTTTCTGGTCGTGTGGGCTAAGTCGGAGTAGTTGGCTAAGTCTTAGGTCGCGTATTGGCTTAAGTGTTAGGTCGCGTGGGTTGCTGAGTGGTTAGGTCGCAAGGTTTTATAAGTCGTAGGTCGTACCTATTGTTAAGTCGCGATCTGTGTTAGGTCGTAAGTCGCATGTAAGTGGAAGCGCATGTGTTAAGTCGCGCGTTGCGTTAAGTCGTAGGTCGCTAGGTGCTTGGATGCGCAAGAGTGTTAGGTCATAGGAGTTGGGGCGCACGTGCATTTGTTAGGTCGGAGAGGCTTAGGTCGGAGAGGCTTAGGTCGGAGACGACCTATGGAGATAGCCGGGTTACGACTTAGAGAGATTTCTGCTATAAATAGAGGGGGTTGTTCTCACTTTTTGGGATCCGGATTTTAAAGCGACGAAGTGTTGCCATTTTGAGAACTCGACTTCTACACTTCTTCACTTCTTTTCTCTACTCTAATCTAGTGATTCCTTCCATCCAAGTCGAAGATCAAGATTGAAGAATCAAGAGCTTAGATTGAAGATCTTCATCTTTTCAAGAGAGATTTCTTCGTTTGAAGCGGATTCGTGATAGATCAAGCTTGATCCTTCACTGTCCAGATCTGAAGCGTGTAGATTTGTGGTTGTTTAGGTGATTTGGTGAGTGGTGATTATCTCTCACACGGATCCAAAGGAGTAGATCGGATTGTTGGCTTGATTTGGTGTTAAAATAGTGATTTCTATGCATTTTTGTAAACAAAAGTGTAGATCCTTGTAGATCCATTGTTCATGATGATTCGACAACCATTTTGTATATGATTAACCTATGCAAGTTCATTCATCAAGTTGTAGAGATAATTCTCATGTTTTCATGCTTGTTAGACTTTCAACTCTTTAATTACGAAAATGCCATTATTGTGATAATTGTCTATTTAGATCTTGTTTGAATGCTTGATTGTTTGGATTAATGTTTGATTTGATTGATTGTTATAAAATAGATGATTGATGGTTTGATTTGGACCGAAGACGATTCAAAAGCTAAGGGAAAGGCTCTTGAATTGGGAAAGCTGCTCGTGGCATATGTAGCGGGATGATGAAGCTCTTATGCATAGATTTGATGATGTGATGTTAAGATGAGGCTTTGCGAGGATGTGATGTAGCGAGGCAATCATGTGATGAAGACTTGGTCTAATCCAGACGGGATCATTCCAAGCATGTTGATAACTCGGTGATATGATTCGAGTTGAGGATAATGAATGGATATGAGAATAGTCGTCGAGGAGGATGACTAGGAGGCTTGGATAGCATCGTTGTTGAAGGTTCTAGCATGCTCTAAGCAAGAGTACGTTTGGGCAGATTCGATAGTCCCAACGGCCAACTGTTGATGGTCGAGTACTCTGGGCAGATTCAATAGTCCTAGGCACGGGCTGCGACGACGTGCGGGAGTTATGTCTAGAACCGGGGTTTCCATTAGCCCTTGACGGACGGCTGAAAGAATGTGCCGGTCATTCAATTAACGGTGATATCGAAGCAATGATAACAGTGATAGCCAGAGTCATGGATGTTTGATTGTATCGTCATTCGGACTCAAGAGCGGTAATTTCTGGGTGCTTATCTGATTTAGGCCTTGGTACTTGGAAAACATCGCCCTTGACTCGAATGATTATTACTTTACTTTAAATTGTATGCTCTGCTATGTTGCTTCTGCTTAGTGTGTGTCTGGGGGCTATCACTGTAGAAAGAGGTGGAGTGGGAGGATTGTATTCCTATTCCTTTTCCTTTATGCTCTTTTGGTATGTTGTTAGTTAATTTACTGCTCACTAAGACTGTTGTCTGACTCAAGGCTTTATGTTTTAATTCTTATCGCCTTGGGCTGTTCGTCCATTTTTGGGACGGGCAGACTAGGTAGCAGGTGACAGGTGCTGTTCTCTTCTCACGATGCTGATATCGAAGACGAGCTGGAGGGTTGCATATTATCTTCTTATTAAATGTACTGGATGTTCCGCTGTTTTGTATTCTCTGAGTGTTATGTAGTGAGGCTTGATGTATTGGCTATTTGGATGCTTGTATTCAACTATTATGGAGTTTTATATGATGTCATTTTGTTCTGTAAAGCTTCACTATACATATGTTCTATTGTATTTTGTCCATGCGTTGTGAGTAATACGATAGATTCTGTAGTTTTAACCTACCCTGACAATCGTCCATGGTCGCCTGGCACACTTTACAGCGCACTATCTCTAGATTCGATGCAGGGGTCATGGGCGGTCGTCACATTACATGTTTCAAAAAGAAAAGATCAAACGGTTGCAATTCAAACAGTTTAAATGTATCAAAAACGGTGAAGGAGCCGTGGGAAGTATATGTAATAGTTCGAACAAAGTCAAGGAACTGTTTCAAAAAGAAGAGACAAAATGAGAAACACTAAAAAATCGTTCATTAAAGAGTCGCTGATGAACAAGTCAAGTATCGAATATATCAGAAATATATTCAACAATTTCAAATGCCAAGCTACAATCGAGGAATGAACAAGTCAGCAAATATCATCGCCATCGTTCAAGCACAAATCAACACCGGGCATAGAATTCAAACCAAAAATATACGAACAAATATTTAGGGATCTGATCCCTATAAATTCAACCCATATCATCATCGGCTAGACATCGGGTTCAAGTTTAAGCAAATTAACAGAGAAATAAAGTATAAAATCACATACCGATTTTAATTCATTCGAATTCGATCTTGAAGTGGCCACAAAGCAATTTGAAGAAGCATCGAATCTAATTGAGGAACAAGAGCGTGCCAGCAATCAATTCGAACATCTAATTCCAATGGCGGCTTCAATCATCAAAACCCTAATTTGAGAAGAGCAACAAAAGAAAAAGGACGACCAGAGTATATGAGCTGAAAAGAAAAGGGAGTCAGATCTCTTTTGTTATTTTACACATGGGCTGGTTCTAATTTTTATAAATAGGGTTTTGTTCTTATTTTATTTTTAATTGTAACTTTCTATTTTTTATTTGAGTCAAACTCTAGTTTTAACTAGGTTGCGAACTATGGTTTTTTAGTTCGAGAATTCGCAACTCAGTGGCTGAGTTGTGGTAAGGTTTTGAGCTTAGACTTAGGTTAATCAAGTTAGTGGGTGTCGCGAGTTTACGTGTTTTGTAAGCGTCTAATTACTTAATTTCTAGTAGAAACCTTGGGGGCAACACATAGGCAGGTTATTGCCGAAGCTGGGTAAATCTGTGTGTGATCTCTACTGCATTTCTTTCTGCTATTATTTTTATTTCCGCATAAATTTTTAGTATCACCCTATTCACCCTCCCTCTAGGGTGAAAATGATCCTACAAACTTAACATCTAAATAATCAAGTTCCAATTCCTTTTTATAACTTTAAACCGATATCAATTATTTTAAAAGATAATAAATCACATTTAAAATCTCTTTTGAATAAACAAATCCATTATCCATAATAAAATAGATAATTATTTCCAAATACTTTTATAACATTGATAAATTAACTTTAAAATTTTCATTAAATCAGTTTGCTAACTTTAAATCAGTTTATTAAAGCAATTTTTACTATATTAGTTAATTTACTTTAGTTACCTTTATTAAATCAATTAATTTAAAAGATTTGTTAAATTCGAATAGTCATTAATTAATTGAATAACAAATCTCAAAGATCATTAATTAAAATGATAAGTAATTTTAAATTCCATTAATTAAGGCAATTAATTAAGTTCAAATTAATCATAAATTAATCGGATTAATTAAATCCAAACTTCAATAGTCAAAATGATTAATTAAAACATCATTTGTTAAAATGATTTATTTAATTATAAAACATCATTAATTCGAATGACTTAATTAAAATCCAAATATGGTTCATTAAAACAATTAATTAAATTCAAAACAATAATTAATTAAAATAATTAATAAAATTCAAATATCATTATTTAAAATGATTTATTACTTTTGAAAATCACTGATTAAAATGATTAGTAATTTCAATCATCATAAATTAATTAATTAATTAAACTGCATTATCATTAATTAAAACAATTAATTAATTAATTAAACTCAAATAATCATTAATTAAAACGATTAATTAAGCATAAACATCATTAGCAAAAGTGATTAATTCAATCTAAAGATAAACCAAGTTTAATCATCATTTATTAAATTGGTTAATTAATCCCAAATTAGTTAATTTAAAAGATGAATTAATTTAAATTATCATTAATAAAAATGATTGATAAATTTTCAATACTTTTTTTAGCAGAAATACAAGCTCAAGTTCATACGATAGGGTTTTGGGGATGAAATTCAATAAATGACGGTATAGCGGAAATCGCTATAACGACATTTAAACTATTAAATGGAATATCGGAAATTAATTCTCAATAAACTATCAGTAACAGCATATGGATGTAAATAAATAATTTATTGGCGAGATACCTCCTTTGGGTCTCTCTACATATTTTCCCTGCAAAACAATGGTTATGGAAAATACATATATAATCATATGGGTTTATACGACCAATTTAAAATATCATCCATTTTCCAAACAGAAATTCAACCAAACAGGCAAATCAAACAATTTGCCTAATATCCAAACAATCATTAAATATTTATAACATTATTAATATGATATAATAAAATTAATTGTGAGTTAAACTCACATTGATTCCAGTTATCATCGACTCGTTCCAATTTGAGTTAAAACTGAACGAGCGTCCATATTTAGCCAAAATTTTCACTTGCTCCAAATCCAACAAAACCAACTTCATCGTGGAGCACTCGACGACATGAGTCTGACGTAACAAATGGCGTTCGAATCCGACCTCGTATGAGCAAGATACAAATTTCATAAGTTATCGATAGATTTAAATCTAAAAATAAATAACTTTTATTAAATTACAAGTGTGCCCCTCTCTCTACCTCCTCATCTTTTCCTCCCCCAAAAACAAAAACGTGCACAGGCAACAATGGCCGAACTCCTCTTGTACACACACACGACAATACCACATCCAGGCCACTATTCGACGAGCCGTTTTTGCCAAACAACTCCATAGCTTTTCCTCTACGCAGTCGCCTACTTTAATCCAAGCTCAATCATTTCTGACCAAACGCGACCTGATGGATCACGCTTGTCGCCTTAAAACATCGGACCGCCCAAGGCATGAACGGAGGCCACCAAATTCCTACCTAAGGTGCAATTTTCGATGCTATAACCAATTCCAATGCCCAATTGTCGAATCGACGACCACACGCCCTTAAAATTTCAACCCTAGTTTTTAAGCTTTTACTATGAACGACCAAAACATCGTTGAGCTCTATCAAATTGGTACAGGCATCAAAATATAGGCTAAACAAACCAAAGAAACAATTTTTTTGATTTTAGGTGGAGTGTAGGATTTTATTTAGAATTTCAAATATTAGAATATAATTTGGTTTACTGGTACATAAAGAAGAAGGAGGGAGACGTTTTATCAAGCAAGGAATAAAAATGCAGACTAAAAAAATGAAAAGAAGGTATAAGTGATTTTACCTAGATTTATAACCAATAAAATATAATAAATAATAAATAGAATAATGATTATGTTTCCTCCCATTACAAAAAGATTTATTGAGCCACCAATGTCCATGACGTCAAATCGTTATTTAAAAATTGAATTTTTGATTTGATTTTCTATTATTTTATTCAATAATATCCGACTCCAAATACTCCCAAAATCTCGAACTCCGATTAAGACATGCACACTGGCATTCCTAGATAAATACCCCTATCCCGAACACAATGGAACTAGTCTCAAGGTCTAATTTGATCGTATGCAGAAGATAGCCTTTTGGACCCAGCTATTATATTAAATCTTCGGTATTAATTTCAATGTGTTTCAATCTCGCACGACCAAACGATACGTTGGATTGCTGCTAAATTCGACGGCGTAATAAAATTCATTATTACAGATCCAATAAAACTAGTTTCATTGAAATCTGAGAGTGTGCCCCGGAAGGCTAATTTCACAGATTTAAATATTTAATTATCGATATTTAAATTTGATTTATTTATATTTGTAATAAATTTACAAATTGAATCTACCAATATTATTTATTAATTAAAAGGAGTTAAATAAAATTATTAAATCCATTTAATTAACATTTAATTCACAATTCAAATATTAATTATCCCCTATATTTGAATTATAAATTATTGAATTCCAAAATTCTATTATTTTAAATATTTAAATTTAATTAAAAATTTAAAATCAAATAATCATAATTTTGGTTCATTACAGCATCAATATCCAGTATCAATACATCTTGACTAGTAATATTTAAAACAGCGTGTTTATTATATTTTGATAAATTGCTCATGATTACAACACCTTGTAATTATTATTACAAAACACATCATTTATGGATTTCTATTAAATATACTTAAATTGAATAATCAATTATTTACAACACAATATAACAAGTATATAACATAATGAAAATACCTTTTATTTCGAACAAGATTGGTTATCGAGTTAGATATATGTAACAATTACATAATTGCCTTTGGGGCATACCGCTAACTCTATCAATCTCATACAAAATAATATTACCACCACTAATGCGAACTAGACCATCACTAAGGTCTCGTATCAAACATCCTTGGATATATGATAACTTGCATGACCATCACTATGGTCAACTACCACTCAACATCATGATTTCACTAATACTCGAATATATATACCTTCACTAAGGTACTGCCATCACTAAGGCGAGCTAGACCATTACCAAGGTTCAAGGTATACAGGTGAGCATTCTCTTATACCCTTGCTCTAAGAGCATATATTGAAACCTCCATGTTATTCACGATCTCTTGGTTGACATCCACATCGGAACCTACTTTGTTCCAACCTTCAGAGCACATCTAATATCTTATTCCAAGTAACTTCTTTATTTGATGATATAGATCACTCACCTAAAATAACAAACAAGGATCTACTAGTCATCACTGATGATGATAGTTCTAATACATCTTCAAATTAAATATTTTACCAAAATACTTTCATTTCAAGTGAACACTACCATGTTCTTTTAAACTAAAATTTTTCTTTACAAAAATATCATCATTTTATAAAGTAATTTTCAATATACTATCATTTATTTTCAAAATAAACTAAAACTAAGTTTTGAGAAAAAACTATTTTGTAAAAATTCCAAACAGTCTCCTCCAAAAATCAAAATAGGAGTCCTTGTTGAATTTAAAACATTTATGGAAGTCGGTAATTGCTCATATAAAATATTTTTTGAAACATACATATGTTAAACTCCATATTATAGTAAAGGTATATTGAACCTCCTGCCATTGCTTTGATTCCTCAGTGGTACCAACCAAGCCTTTTGCCACCAAAACTCTTCTGCCACTATTACTCATCCTCAAGAAACATCACCACATCTATTAGTCAATCTGAATACCCCGTTTTCCTTAACTTAGAAAACTATGTCATCACATTCTGACAAAAACAATATGTTCCATAATACACTTCTAATTTCTCCAATGTGCACCCCACTAAAAGTCAACATTGGATAACCACTTCACCATACAATTATCACAAGATAGTAAGCGATATAACCTAGCATACATGGAAAACTATTAAAACATACAACTAACCAACCAAACAAACAAAACAAGCAAACAACAAAAATACAATGCATATAGAATAATTTAATTCATACAAACATGTCATAGACCATAAATGTAGTCAAATGAAACGATCAAATTGGTATAACTAATAGCTTAACAAGAAGTGGCACAATATAAATAATCTAACCAAAGAAAGCAAAGTAAAATGACATCCCATACGTTGAAATAGATAATTATAACTTCATATCCCAAATCTCTTTTGTCTAGAAACGAATAACTACAAATCCCTATAAATCATTCGGGAAAGTCACTCATAATAGGAAAGAGGTTACGTCATCATAATGGATGTTGGGAAAACTCAAAATTCATACTATCCCGTTGTCTCAATGTAACGACCCGATATTTTCAACCATTCGCATCCGCAAATGTCGGACTTGAATTGCTCAAAATATCATACTGTTAATTTAAATTTGGCAAAACTCAGCATATACAGTAAATAAATCAATCACAGAATCACAGACATAGAGTAATATAATAATAATGCAGCGGAATAGATAAATAGTAGTTCATGAAGCTACTATATAAACATCAGAGTTAGAAATAAAATACAACAGAATATCTTAAATACAGTGAAGTCTCCAATACGAATAGATGGCTTCTCTGAACCAATCAACTGGAAAAGCTGAAAGCTAAATCGATAGTTAGATCTCCAAACGAAGCTCCAAACTCCAAAGATGAGTCTCAAATGATGTATCACTCAGTCTGAGCCGAGCGTAAAGCAAAACACAAAACACCCGAGTCAGGATTAACATTCTTATATCAATAAATCCAACTCAAGTGAAATATCAACTGAAATACAAGTAACTCAGAGGATGTTTGGGATAACCATCCCCTAAGGATCCATGGAACTATCTACAATGTAGAAGTGTACTTTATTAACCACCAAACGTCATTATAACACCATGGTCCTTTCAATAATTTATACTTCAAACCCAAAATATAATTTCCATTAAATATATATATATATATATATATATTTCCTCAATTTCACAAATTGATTCCAATCAATTCGAGTTTCAAATTCAAATTTAATTCAATCTAGATTTATCCATGTTAATTCAATTCAGTTTCTAAATAACAAATTCAAATTATATTGATTTCAAATACAGATCTGAATCACAAATAAACCATTTAAATTCCAGTATACTTCAAAGCTTTAATATTCAACATTTTCAAAGTTCAATTTAACAGTTTCATATAGATCTTGATTTAACCTCATTATTATTTAGTCTTGAAATATTCACTTAATAAATTCAGTATTATTTAAATAACCTTATATTACATTAAACTAAATGTTTCCTACGATTTATTTAAAACTGGAAATATCCATTTAATCACTTTAAACCAAAATAAATATTTATTAAACCATATATTTCTTTCCAAATCCATAGGAATCATTTTCAAAGTATTTATATATATAGACCAACGGTGTCGGTATAAAATTTTCTATCCTATGGTCAAGTGATACGGATATTTATCATTTCAATCCGTAATTTAATTTATATACGGGTATATATCATCTTAACCCACAATCCCAAATTCAATGCAATGAAAATCGCTTGGGTTTATCATTTCAACCCATAACGATTTCCTCATATTCTACAAGATCGCTCGGGTATGTATCATTTCAACCCATAGGGATTTCTATACTAACAGGGAACTTGCAGAGTGATAATAGATATAAAAATAATAACATAACATTTCAACAACAGAGATACATCATCAATAACAACTTAAATAAACAATAGGATATGGTGTCATATCTCACAGGTGAACAATTTCAGATAATAGCATATCATATCTAGCAATTATAAAATAAACAGTTAAATTTAGCAGTATATTTCAATTGTCGTTTCCATTGAAATTAAATTTAATAAATATAAGAACGTTAATCATGAGTGATTGCTCACCTTTCGAGGCTAGAGAGGATAGACAATGGAATCGAGTTACGGAATGCAAGTGTAACATCCCGGATTTTCGACGCTCGAAAATCGACATTAATACGTCCACTGTATCAACTGCCAAGCAATCGAATGCCGGAAAACCGAATTGTTATGGTTAAAAAGAAGAGGTAGAAGAAGACAGAAAGAAGAAACAACAGAAACAATATCAGAATCTCACATATCGCAGCGGAACAACATATAATAGATAAATGAATGATCTTTAAATCAAAGAACTATATCAGTTTATACATTACATCATCATCAGAGTTAATATACACACAATACATCAATGGACAGTTATACAACTTGTCCTCATACAGAATACATAGCAGAATAATAATGTCATATACAAGTGATACGTCTCGCCATCCAGCTCGCCACTGAGCTCCACAGCATCTCCTGAATCCAGAATGACCTGATAACCTGACTCTAGGCTGCCCGTGTGGAAATTATGGGCACCCAGAGTTTAGGAAAGGAACAATAAACTCCAGGTCAATCATGGTGACTGGTGTGAGAACTAAAATAGTTCAACAACAAAGGAAGTAAAAGACATTCACAATGCTTTTGGAAAATGAAACTACCATAAGACCTCCCTCCACACACACAATGCAAATGCAGAATTGGAGGATATTTCTTCTTATGATAATCAAACATGCTTACTACGCAATCCGGGTATTCACTAATCACGTCCGGACTTCCCATCACAAGAAGAGTGATATAAATCTCTATATCGGAGCAACTCGATGTAGAGACATTCGACAGGTTGTCCTTTCATTTTCGAAAATACCCGGTCTTCACACCGGTCTTCAAATAATGTCCATTCACGACGTATCACTATTCAGAATGGGTTATATGACACAAAGTCCTCTTCCGGCTTAACCGAATAATGAGCGTTTGTTATAAAAACAAATTCAAGTGCCATTTCAAAGGCAAATATTGATAGTCGGTTATTTAACTATCAACAACATTCACAACAATCAACCAATTTAAATAATTTTCCCAAATTATTAAATTTCAAAATATCTTCACAAGATATATATTTTCCACACTTCATCGCTTTGAAAACAAATTTCAAATCACATTTCACACTTCATCACTTTGAAAACCAATTTCAAATCAATTTCCCTACACGGGATATATTTCCAAATATTTATTCATTTCCGTTGGAAATCTGCCGAATTCAAATACTTTATTTCCAAAATATTCCTTAAAATCCAATTTCAGAATTTCTTCATTTATAATTTAAAACTACTTTGGAAATATACTCGGCTTTTCAAGGAAATTACACTTCCATTTCAAAATGGTCCATTTAAACCAATTAAATAAATCCTTATCGATTTATTTCAAATTTACGTTCCAAATCTGTAAATTTATTTCCATGCTTAAAAATAAATCAATGTTTATTTTTAAAAAAAATTCCCTTTCCTTTATAAATTCCATTGTGAATTTAAATTTCCAAATATTCACTTATACACGATTTTCAAGTCGTTTTCCAAATACAGGAAATTATTGTCAAGGACAAAATTTCTCAGCATTTTAGTCTCAAGGACAGACCTTCAGTATTTTAGCCTGAAGGACAACTTTCTTTAGGTATCAGTTTTACAGTTTTTAGGTATCAGTTTGTAGTTATCGGTAGCAGTTTTTAGGTATCGGTTTTTAGTTCGGTAGCAGTTTTGGAAAATGTTTGTCCTTGTGAATAATTTTGAAAAAATGTTTGTCCTTATGAATAATTTTTAGGAGAATGTTTACCTTGTGGTTAAAATATTGAAGTCGTCTCCTTGAGGCTAAAAATATACAAATTTTTGTCCTTTAAATTAATTCCCCCTTCCAAATATTCACTTTCAAACACCAAATCAAATACAAATTGATTTCTAAATTTATTTCAATTACCCAATCAATTACAAATTTATTTCCAAATTTATTTCAACACAAATCAATTTTTCATTCAACATCAAATAAATTTCCATATCGATTTCCCAAAGATTTATCTTCAAATACGAACTCAATTATCAATTGGATTTCAAACAAATTTATCTCTTTTTAAAATAAATTCCTTTATCTCTTCCAAACCATCTAAAATTCCATTTTAAATAAATTTCCTAACTTTCGAATAATACTATTCAAACTCCATTTATAAAAATCTTTTCTCATATTTTGGAAATAATTCGATAAGATTCCAAAAATTAACCTTATACTTTTAAATTCCTTCTTTTAAATTCACCCGATTCTTTAAAAAGAATTCACTTAAAAATTCCAACTTTAATTTCAAAAATCCAATTTTATTTATTTCTGGTATCCAACGATACCAAAAATACATTCGGCTAAATTATAGCCTTCAACACATTCAATCACAAATATAATCATTCACAGATTATAAATAAATCATCACACAGCATATGAAACAAATTCATATAACATATGGAACAAATTCATATAATTTGAGGAATCCAGTTGTATCCCTCCAACCTGTTTCCCTGCATCCACAGATGTTAGCACAATACCAATTCCACTTCAATGTGGAATATTGCGGTATATGGGATTTATAAAATACTATTCGCTATTATGCGGTGCAATATGGTCTCATCCGCTATATAATGCGGGAAATCAACTCCAAATACATATATAATACCAATTCCACTACACGGTGGAATTATCGCGGTATATGTTTTTAATAAATAACCCCCGCTTAATATACGGCGTATAGGGTCTATTTCACACGATAGATAACAATCATCATTCAATTCACACAATCAACCAATTTTAAATCTAACTATTTAAAATTTAAATCGAAACAATTTATTCGATTGAGTGAGGAGTTCTCACCTTGCTTTCAATAACGGTTGCAGTGTTTGTTCCGAATAAAATTAAACGCACGTTTAATTTTACTCAAAATTTTCACTAGCTCCAATTGACTCCAAACCTACTCCATTGCGTAGTGCTCGACAAAACGAACCCGACGCAATTCGTTTCGTCAATTTTCGACCACGTATCAACAAGTTACACAGTTTTAAAGTTTGTATAATTTAATATATATATATATATTACAACTTTTATTTTAATTTTTTTAAACCTTTATCATCCACAGCCGTTCATTTCTGCAACCCTAGATCTAGGCCACACCTTCTTTTCTTCTTCCACGCGATACTTCCCAGGCCACGTTCGAACGAAACAAACCCACGGCCGCCATTTCTTCGTGAATTATCGCAACCCCTCCGATCGACTTCACGTCGATCAAGAACCACCGATCAACGCGCCTTCTCGTGCTCCACCCTCATGCAAAACACGGCAGAGCTCGGTCAATCCCCTTTCTCAAAAAATGTGTGTGAACGTTGCACGTTCAAGCTTGATTTGTCGCCGATTGGCTTCGCCGGAGACGATCATCGCCATTGAGATCTTAGATCTCAATGCCCTCTAAAACTTTGTAGTTGGAGATTTCTCGAATTAATGTGTGGATTAGAAGAAAAACGAGGAGGAAGAAATGAATGATATCGGCCATTAAACGTAAAACTAGCGGCCTGAGAAATAAACTAGGGTTTCCTCTTAACGCATATATATATATATACGTATATAATAATATTAAATTCATTTTAAAACGACTTTTTCAAACGAACTCCAAACAACGCATGCCGCCCGGTGTTCGTAAGGTTTTACCCGCGTTCCGAACACAATGGAACATGTTTCGGAAGCTAATTCGGTCATATGTGCGAGTTACGGAAATAAACGATCAAATTTAAATTAAATCGATTAAAACGATTTCGATGCGTTTTGGCTTGCCCCGGACAAACCGTACATCCGATTGACACGAAATTTGAAACCATACAATAATTTAACATTACGGATCCGATGAAACTAGTTTCGTCAAAATCCGAGACTGTTTGAAGAATGACTATTTTCAGTCGTCAATTAAATATTAAAATATTCAATTTTCACAAATTTACTTTTAATTCGATTTTAAAAGTTTACAAACATCATTCTAACTCCCATATGATTTAATATAACTTTATAAATCATTTTTATTCACATTTAATCCAATTTCCAATTATTTACGCAATTTCAAATATTAAATTATCGATTTAATTAAACAATTAAATCACTATATTCGAAATTAAATTTATTCGACTTACAAATCTTACTTGTTAACATTTAAAATCAATTAAACATACGAATTTCAAATGACAGAAATTCTGGGTCGTTACAATCTTCCCCCCTTAAAAGAATTTCGTCCTCGAAATTGCCAAGTAAGAAAAAGTTACAGAATCCATTAACTTTTCAAACAATTCGTTCAAATTAGATTTCAAAATCACTTAAGTGTACAACTTCCCCAAAATCCAATAGTTAAACTCTTTCAAAAACTTTACTAAGTTTTCAAATCCATACTTAGTTATACTTTTCAAACAAACTATATCGTTTAACTTTTAACTCCAAATCCAAAATTTAGTTTTCACAAATTTTCCAAAATTTCCCGAAAATTTTCTAACGCCTTAAATTTTCAGAAAAATTCGCCAGCATCTCCTTTGCGCGGTTCAATCGTAGTAGGATCGCAATAGACATAAATATATATACATCGACCCACACGGTCGGAAAAGCAAAAAAAACAGTTCATATTTCCTATTTTTATTGCGTAGGCGTACCTTTTTAGCATTTTAAGCAAAGCATTTATTTATTAAGCATTTTAGCGCGACCCAATCAGCCGAACGGCAGCCACGGCACCTGTACTTACTCAATTTAAATATGTAAGTGACATATATACGAAATCTATTCACATTTCACTTATTTTCAAGTAGCTAACACATAGGTTTCATAAGCAATGCAATCAAATAATTCCCATAAGCAATTTATATGGTTTCAAAATGAATTCGAATGCTTTCAACAAAATTTTCAAACCATACATGTATTCATTTTCAATTAGTTCACATTCACTAATTTACATTCAAGTTGGTTCACTTCCAATTCAAATTCAATTACATAGCTTTCAATTTTATCAATTTAATTTCATTAACACTTAATGAATTATACTATATACAATCAACCAACAATCATATAACAACCAATTGAAATTAAAAAGTGTTAAACCAAATTGAAGGTAAATAAAGTGAATAAATTTGGTTATATTAAATTGACTTCCATTCAATTATTCAACTTCCATTCAATTATTCAACTTCCAATTTATTAGCTTTTAATGAATTAATACTTACATCCATTATTCCATATCAATTTATTCACATTCGATTGATTAACATTCAATCCATTAGTTCAATTTAATTGCTAATTCATTTTACAAATAAAGTTGAATCTCCTTTATATAACTCAAGTTCATATTCCTCACTTCATTTCATGAATTCACTTTATTAATTTACTTTGATATCAAAATCAACTTCATTCAACATTACTTAAGTTAAATTCCCATTAAACATCATTTGTTTAACTTAACTTAAATTTCCACTTATAAATCCAATTCAGATTCCAATTCTAAAGTAAATTCTATTTAACTTTTACCAAAGTCAAATTTCATATTTCATATTATAAGTCTAAAACTCGTTTCACCTATATTTATCAATTTCAACTTGGATTTTAAATTCAAATTTGTTTAACACAACAACACTTCAATTTTCAATTTACTATGGTAGTAAATCAATCACACAGAAACTCGAAAATGATACTGATGATGCTGCAGTCATCACCCTTATTATTTCCCAGTAACAGTAGTGAATTCAGTGCTTTAAATTCTTTCAAAATTTCCTTTTATTTATAAATCACATTTATAAATATTTTCTCGTATAATTTCACTATTTAACTTCACTTATACAAGATTATTTCACAATTGCAAATCATTTTAATTATAATTCCATACTTATAATTCATTTTCTTATACAATTTCATTCTTTTACAATTGTTGTTTTTATTTAGATTATTCAAACAACTTTCATTAACTCATATATATTCTTACATTTTCGACAACCAAACAATTCAATGTTATATACACTGTAACAATTCTGAAAAATTATTTCTTTATATACAAAATATAATCAAGGTAAAATTATTTCATTTACCCAATTTAAAATAATACTATGTCGGTTTATCTCGTTTAAGAGTTTAGAAACCCCTATCGATTACAGTTAGCTAGACTGCACCGACCAGAATCCATAAACAATCAACCGATAAGTCAATACAATACAAAACAATTTCATATTCACTAACAAATACGCGCTCATATCTATTATTACACTCACACTCATTCTAGAGTATTACTGTCTCTATCTCTAATAAGTAACACCCAACAGAGCCAGGGTTGTCGCTTAACCAACAGCTCTGATACCACATGTAACATCCCGGATTTTCGACGCTCGAAAATCGACATTAATATGTCCACTGTATCAACTGTCGAGCAATCGAATGCCGGAAAACCGAATTGTTATGGTTAAAAAGAAGAGGTAGAAGAAGACAGAAAGAAAGAAAGAAGAAACAACAGAAACAATATCAGAATCTCACATATCGTAGCAGAACAACATATAATAGATAAATGAATAATCTTTAAATCAAAGAACTATATCAGTTTATACATTACATCATCATCAGAGTTAATATACACACAATACATCAATGGACAGTTATACAAACTTGTCCTCATACAGAATACACAGCGGAATAATAATATCATATACAAGTGATACGTCTCGCCATCCAGCTCCCCATTGAGCTCCACAGCATCTCCTGAATCCAGAATGACCTGATAACCTGACTCTAGGCTGCCCGTGTGGAAATTTTGGGCACCCAGAGTTTAGGAAAGGAACAATAAACTCCAGGTCAGTCATGGTGACTGGTGTGAGAACTAAAATAGTTCAACAACAAAGGAAGTAAAAGACATTCACAATGCTTTTGGAAAATGAAACTACCATAAGACCTCCCGCCACACACACAATGCAAACGCAGAATTGGAGGAGATTTCTTCTTATGATAATCAAACATGCTTACTACGCAAAATCATTCGATATTATTACTAGTGCATAGTGGAAAACATTTCGAAAGTATAATATTAATCTTAGCCAGCATACAACCATTATTGTATGCCTACTATAGCTACCATGTTCAATAGCAAGTTACCTGTAATGACCCAAGATTTTAGGAATTTATTCTGAAAATATAAATAAGTTTAAAATAATTTTTAAATAAATTTTGAAAGGGAATTGATATAGCTTGATAGTGTATCAATATGTGTGTACATGTGTGCACAGGAAATGCACATGAACTAAAGCTAAATTCCTGAACTCTAATAATAAATACATATTGATGTGTATGGAAATATATATATATAGATTAAATCCTTAAAAGCTATATGCATAAGTAAATATACAAATATGGATGCTACTGAATATTTTTGAGTGTACATGTGCATGTGTGTGTCAGTACAGAATGATGTATAAATATATATATACATATGTGTGCACTAATTATTTCAGTAAGACTTATATACAGATATATAGATATGTTAATAAGATATTAGAGTTCAAATCAGTAAAATAAAATATACAAACATATTTTAATTATAGGCAGAAAGAAAAATAATGAGGATATAAAAAGGAGTAGTCCTCTTATAAATAAATGAAGGAAGTACATACCATTTACATGAAAGCTAAAAATTGGAAAAATAAGATAAAACAGGGAAATGCTTGGTATAGGCAGAATTAGGAAGAGTATTTGATAAATAGCAAATCAAGTCACACTTTTAGCATGATTGTAGACAAAGGAAAAAGTATTTTCTGGAAAAGCAAATTTCTGAAATTAACCAAAAAGAATATAACCACTTTTCTTTCCACAAACTCAAGCCGGGGAGGGTGAGATTTTGGGTTTTAAAAACTAAATGCAAATGGCATAATTTCTGATGGGCAAAAATGTCATTAGCTAGTGCCTTAAACCCTAAGAGATACCCTGCATAAATAGGCAGTGAGAGGAGAAACCTTCTTCTTCTCGGATAGCTCTTGAGAAATATATATAGATATTATATAAATATAATACAAGTGAAGAAACGATTTGAAGGCAGAGGCTTACCAGTCAACTAGGAAGTGAAAGAGAGCTAGGTGAGAAAACTCACTCAAAATCTAAGGCAATAAGTCCTAATGTAGGCAGCCAGTTATAAGTAATTTTCTTGAAAGTGTATTTTCATATGTGATTACTTATCTGTGATTTTAGAACTGAAAATGTTTTGATTCTCTTTGGTTGTTCTACTTATTTTATTTGAAAGCCTTAAGTATTATTAGTATACATATATGTTTTATAAACCCAGATCTCTGATATGTTAATGTTTAGGAACATAAACAAATACCCAGAAAATAAAATGTTGAAAATAGGCAAGTAGTATTGGTTTTGACTCAACCCAGAAAGATGCAAACAATGTTGAGCTGCAATATACTCATGTATAAGTGTTGAGGCTTGAGACAAAAAGGAATTAGGGGTGCAATAGGGTTGCCTATGTGCTGATGCTCCTGATTCAATGAAAATAGATATAAATGTTCATATGCATAGCAAACAAATTTTGTGATTCAGTGAAACTTGGTCAGTCTGAGTTCAACTCAAGCACAAATGTTTGCAAAAGGAAAAAAACTCTCTCAAAAGCCATAAGCCAATGTTAGTTGCCTATACCCCTTTTAAAATACCAGAATATATATATACATACAGAATCATATTTATTTAGTCACCAATGGATGTTTGCCTGTTTGTCTCTGTTTGGTTATGAATAATATGAGATGCCATGATATGGATGTTTTAGTTAGTGAAATGGATCACTGAATGGTCTAGTCATGAAAAATCAAAAGAGTTATTATTAACTTAAAACCTGACTAGGAAATGGGGGTCAAGAACACTCCAGGAATGACTTGTTTTCTTGAGTAATACAAGTTGACACATGGCTTGTTTAAGTCCTAAGATCTTTGTGTAATGGAGTGAATTAGTTCATTACAGTGTGTCCATTGATTCAATTAATTGCAGATGAGACCAAGATAGATAAATATATCAAGATAAGAGAGTTTGATATAAAGAGAAACTAGAGTTTTCCTGGAATGAAATCTGGATTGTGAATAAATGATTTAATTCATTTTGGGTGATTTCCTTGTTGTATGGATGTTTATTTGATTCAAGATTGAATTATATGAATATATGAATGTACCATGTTTTTCTTGAGGTTCCTGGAAAGACAAATTAATGTGTGCACCTGCACACTGACACAGAACATGCACACATGAATTACTTGTTTTCTAAAGGCAGAGTTATATACATATATCCATGTTTTAACTTTAACTTGATTTGCAAATTGTTTTAGTGGATTTTCTCATACCAGACATGTGTCTGACCCTAGTGTGCTATTGGCATATGGGGTGTCCCATTTAATATGGGGCAGCTTCAAATGCATTTTCAGGGACTGCAGCAACTAAGTAGGAGTAGGAGCAAGGCTTTGAGAAGAAGATTATAGCATGCTAAACTAGTTAGATAAGAGCCTAAATGATGAAATCTGCATGTATTGATAATTTAAATTGCTACTTGTATTAAGTGTTGAATATTGGATGGATATTTTTCTAAGTATTTTGTTAAGAACTTGACTTGTATCTGGAATCTATAAATCTAGTTAATATCTGACATGTTAAAGAAGTTAATCAAAATTTTGCAAGTGGATTTAGCAAGAACACTATGATAAATAGGGTGGTTACATTTTATAAATGTATTAGTCAATCTTGAGTCTTTGAAAAAGGTTAAGTTTCTGGAAAATCTGGATAGTTGAATCTCAGAAAAATTAAATGGTTTTATTTTTCTACCATGGCATATGTATACAAAAGATAATAAGCATAGGGAGAATGTGTTTTTATCTGACTGTAATGTTTCCATAATTCAACTTGTTTTATACAAATGTTTCATGCTTTATTTTTTTTAAATAAAGGAAGAATCTGTAATATGGGAGCTGAAAGCCAGATCCAAAATAGTTGCAGTTATATACACATATAAACATGTTTTGTACATATATTAACACACCTTTTCCTTTGTATTTTTAACATGAATCTGAAGTCCATTTCATTAAGGCTTTGAGCAAAAATGTCTTTTTCTAGACCCTAAGAGTTCTACCAGAACAAAGAGTCTGGTTGAACCATGTTCTTCTGGGTACCCATAGATATGTGAACTCACTCAGGTTAGCATTTCATTTAGCTTAGCACCATGTCATCAAAGAATTAAGCCTTTGCAATATGATTTCACACTTCAAAACATTTCAGAAAAGAGTTAGTACTCTGAACAGACTTTATAAGAAAATCAAACATAGATAATGATAGAAGCTTATATCATTTTCCAGAGCACAAACACTACACCATAAATTTATAGATAACCATAACATAATTATCTGGTTTCTAGGAAATATACTCCATAAAGAATTCAGCTAGGAATCAGGAGTTTAAAATATATATATATATATATATATATATATATATTGATACATGTATGGATGGAAATTTTATTGTATAGATTTGTACTGAACTATGTGTGGATTGATTAAACTTAATCAATCAAATATCCTCTTGTTTTCCAAAACTTTGATTGAAACAAGAGAAGCATATACATCTTCACATGTATGTGCATGTCTTTGTGAATGTACTGATATATTTATATTGGTAAAGATTATGATCATGGATAAGTTGTTTAGGTAAAAAGAAAAAAAATGACTCTAGGCTTCAGATATATATATATATATATATATATATATATATGAAAATATGTATATGTATATCTCATATATATATATATATATGTCTCTATGTAAAAAAAATCCTTACAAATTAAGGTATAAAAGGAGAGGGTCATTTCATTTGGTATCAGAGCTATGTTACTAAAACATAGTTGAAATATTAAAAATCAAATCTTTCTATGAAATTAAAAACTTAAAGAAACAAAGTATAAGTAAAATATTTTGTAAGGATTGATCACTGGATGATCAAGTTTGGGTTTAAAAAAAAACTAACCAACTATGTAAATTATTATTAGCAAACTATGGTAGGAAGACCACCAAATCAGGGAGCTGGATCCTCCAATGCACCACCAATGGTCAATCTGCAAGATTTGGTGATAGCATTTAGGGATGGGGCAGGACAAAGGCAAGAAAATCCCCATGAAGAGCTCTCCAACTTACTCAAGACTTATACTCATTTAGGAGGCAAAAGCTTTGAAGGGACAGAAAGTATCATGGAAATTCAAGCATGGTTGAGAACATTGGATAGGATTTTCAATGACATGCAGCTTGATGATCAAAGGAAGAGGCAAGTGGCTTCAAGACAGCTGAAAGGAGCAGCTTTAAACTGGTGGGAAGTAATCATTGTAGGGAGAGGTGAGAATGAAATCACTTGGAATCAATTTAAGGAGATGTTGGAAGCAAGATTCGTACCAGCATCAGCTAAGACCACCTTACTAGAAGAATTTATTAGACTTAGGAAAGGAACTTTGAGTGTCACTGAATACACTCAAAAGTTTGAGGGGCTTTCCACATATGGGGCAATGCTTGTGGCAGATGAAGCATCCAAGAATGATAGATACATAAAGGGTTTGAACCCAGAGCTTAGCAGAGCCATGTTACCTTATGCTTACAGGACATTTGATCAAGTAATAGACTTGGCTTTGAGGTTAGAGCAGCATGACAAGGAGAGGGAGAAGTTCAGAAATTTTAAGAACAATAACACCAAGAAGAGTAAGGGGAGATATCACCCTTATGATAAGAAGAAGGAAGAGGCCAGTAACAAAGGCACTGGAGATGTCAAAGCTAAGGAAACTAAGAAGAAAATTGTGTGCCATCAGTGTGGAAAGGAAGGGCATATCAAGCCTAGGTGTCCAGAATTGAAAGGAGGAGCTTTCAAGTGTTATCTATGTGGGAAAGAGGGGCATATGAAGAGGAATTTTCCTGAGTATAAACAGCAAGGAAAATTGGCAAATTTGGAAGGCAAAGGCAAAGCCACAGTGGAGAGTAATACTGAAAACCATAGCCAAGTGGAAGGTACATTACTTATTTGTACCATACCCATAGCAGTAGTATATGATACTGGGGCAACTCACTCTTTGATTTCTTATGAACTAGTTAAAATGCTAAAACTGAATTGCATATTGGTCTAAACCCCATTGAATATACAAAGTCCACTAGGGAGTTCTAGTGTTTTAAATATGATTTGTGTGGATGTGGAATTAAACATAGGAGGAAATATTTTTATTTCCAATTTATATGTTTTGAATTACCCAAATATAGGTGTTATATTGGGGGTAGACTGGTTAAGGCAATTTAAAGCCATAATTAATTTAGACTCATCCACCATATCATTGAAAAATTCTAGAGGTCAGAGAATCACAGTTTTATGTGAAGTAGCTAAGGAAGGAAAACTATATCATTTAGTTGACTCAGAAAAAGATTTCAGTGAACTAACCATTGAAGAAATTCCCATAGTCAATGAATATTTGGATGTGTTTGGGGAGGTTAAGGGTGTTCCACACCATAAACCAGTAGAGTTTAAGATCAATCTAGTTCCAGGAGCAAGCCCAGTGATTAAAAAGCCAACTAGAATGGGGCCAAATGAACTAAAAGAATTAAAGAAACGGTTAGAAGAATTGGAAGAAAAGGGTTTTATAAGACCAAGTAATTCTTGCTGGGGAGCACCAGTGGTATTTGTTAAGAAACAAGATGGTTCCTTAAGACTCTGTATAGATTATAGAGAATTAAACAAAGTAACTATTAAAAATAAATACCCATTGCCAAGAATAGATGATCTTTTTGATCAATTAGCAGGGGCAAGAGTATTCTCTAGACTAGATTTAGCATCTGGTTTTCATCAAATGAAGGTGGAGGAGTCAAGTGTTAAGCACACTGCCTTTAGCACTAGGTATGGGTTGTATGAATTTCTGGTTATGCCATTTGGTTTGACTAATGCACCATCATACTTTGTGGATTTAATGAATAGAACTTTTAGAGAATATTTAGACAAGTTTGTGCTGATTTTTATAGATGACATATTAATTTATTCCAATATAGTGGAAGAGCATAAAAATCATTTACACCTGGTTTTGTCTAGATTAAGGGAAAAAGATTTAAAGGCAAAATTTTCAAAATGTGTATTTTGGAAAGAGGAAGTACATTTCCTTGGCCATGTCATTTCTGCCAAAGGGATTTCTGTAAACCCCAATAAAGTAGTGGCTATTCAAGCATGGAAGAGGCCTAGCACAGTGAGTGAAGTGAGATCATTTATGGGGATGGCAGGATATTATAGGAGATTTATAAAAGACTTTTCAAAAATTTCTACACCACTTACTAACTTAACCAGGAAGAACCAAGCTTTTGTTTGGTCAGAGAAGTGTGAGAAATCTTTTGAACAGTTGAAGGAGGCATTGGTGAATGCTCCAATCCTGAAAGTACCCCAGGGAAATGAAGAATTAGTTGTATATACTGATGCTAGTGGATTTGGCTTGGGTGCAGTGTTGATGCAACAAGGCCAAGTCATTGCATATGCATCCAGACAACTTAAACCCCATGAAGTAAGGTATGCCACCCATGATCTTGAGTTAGCAGCAGTGATCTATGCTTTAAAACTTTGGAGACATTATTTGTTAGGCACTAAGTTTGAACTTTACACTGACCACAAGTCTTTAAAGTATTTATTTTCACAAAAAGATTTAAACATGAGGCAACATAGATGGGTGGAGTTCTTGGCTGCTTATGACTTGGACATACTCTATACACCAGGTAAAGCAAACAAAGTTGCTGATGCTCTAAGTAGACAACATGTTAAGTTAGCCATGATAATGATAGAAGAATTTAAAGATTTGTCTTTGCTTGCTGAATTAGAAATTGGGGAGAAAGACTGTGTGCACATGGATGTACATGTGAAAGGTGCACAGGAAAATAGAGGGAAGTTAAGCTTGATGACACTTCAATCGGATTTAATTTTGAAGGTAGGAAAAATGCAAGAACAAGACACAAACTTATTGGAGAAGAAAGTTCTCATATCAAAAGGGGAGGAAGTGATAAATCACCATATTGACAAAAATGGTTATTTAAGAAACCAGAATAGGATATGTGTGCCAGAAAACATGGAGTTGAAGAAGGAAATATTGAATGAATATCATAGAAGTAAATACTCCATACACCCAGGCAGTACAAAGATGTATCAAAACTTAAAAAGAGATTTCTGGTGGAAGGGAATGAAATCAGATGTGGCCAAATATATTGCAAAATGTATGACTTGCCAACAAGTCAAGGCTAAAACTCAAAAGCCATCAGGGTTATTGCAACCACTTACCATACCCCAATGGAAATGGGAAGATATATCTATGGATTTTATAGATGGACTGCCTAGGTCTAAAAGAGGAAACACAAGCATATGGGTGATAGTTGATAGACTAACTAAAGTGGCACATTTCATCCCAGTTAAATCAGAAAGGAATGCTCCAAAGTTAGCACAAGTATTTGTGAAAGAAGTGGTAAGATTGCATGGCATTCCCAAAACTATTGTGAGTGATAGGGATACCATCTTCACCTCAAGATTCTGGAGAAGTTTCAAGAAGCCATGGGAAGTGAATTGTGCTTAAGCACTGCCTACCATCCACAATCAGATGGGCAGACTGAGGTGGTGAACAAGGTTCTAGAGGACTTGTTAAGGGCATGTGCACTGGATTTTGGAGGCAACTGGGAAGACTATCTCCATTTAGCTGAATTTACATACAATAACAGCTATCAAAGCACCATTGGAATGGCTCCATTTGAAGCCTTATATGGCAAGCCATGCTTGTCACCTGTATGTTGGGTAGAAGCAGGGGAAAGAGTTATTTTAGGGCCTGAGTACATACAAGAAACTAAAGAGAAAATTGAGTTGGTAAGAAGAAGAATGGCGGCAGCTCAAGATAGGCAAAAGAAATTTGCAGACATAAAAAGGAAGCAGGTGGAATATGAGGTAGGAAATTTTGTTTTCATCAAAATATCACCTATGAAAAATGTGCTAAGTTTGGGAAACAAGGCAAATTAACCCCAAGATATATTGGGCCATACAAAATTCTAGAAAGAATTGGTTCCTTGGCATATAAGCTGAAATTACCAGAAAACATGCAAGGGATGCATGATGTTTTTCATGTATCACAATTGAGAAGGTGGGTTCATGACAAGGCAGAAATTCTTGAGACCCCAACCCAAGTGCAGATAAATCCTAATTTGATTTATGAAAAGGATCCAGTGGGTATTTTGGCAAAAGATGTGAAGAAGTTGAGGAATAAATCTCTGAAACTTGTGAAGGTACAGTGGAGTCTTGATCCTAGTGATTGCACATGGGAATTAGAAGACAAAGTTAGGACGAATTATCCTAGGCTATTTTCAGATTAAAGGTAATTCTGATTTTTGATTGTTTTCTTTTTTTTTAGATGCATATATTTTTAGTTATTATAGAAATAAAAATCTATTTGGTTGAGAATGTACTTGTTCTCTGAATTAAGTTTAAAATTTATTTTAAGCTTACGAAAATTGTGGGACACAATTTCTAAAAGGAGGGGTGTATGTAATGACCCAAGATTTTAGGAATTTATTCTGAAAAATATAAATAAGTTTAAAATAATTTTTAAATAAATTTTGAAAGGGAATTGATATAGCTTGATAGTGTATCAATATGTGTGTACATGTGTGCACAGGAAATGCACATGAACTAAAGCTAAATTCCTGAACTCTAATAATAAATACATATTGATGTGTATGGAAATATATATATATATATAGATTAAATCCTTAAAAGCTATATGCATAAGTAAATATACATATATGGATGCTATTGAATATTTTTGAGTGTACATGTGCATGTGTGTGTCAGTACAGAATGATGTATAAATATATATATACATATGTGTGCACTAATTATTTCAGTAAGACTTATATACAGATATATAGATATGTTAATAAGATACTAGAGTTCAAATCAGTAAAATAAAATATACAAACATATTTTAATTATAGGCAGAAAGAAAAAGAATGAGGATATAAAAAGGAGTAGTCCTCTTATAAATAAATGAAGGAAGTACATACCATTTACATGAAAGCTAAAAATAGGAAAAATAAGATAAAACAGGGAAATGCTTGGTATAGGCAGAATTAGGAAGAGTATTTGATAAATAGCAAATCAAGTCACACTTTTAGCATGATTGTAGACAAAGGAAAAAGTATTTTCTGGAAAAGCAAATTTCTAAAATTAACCAAAAAGAATATAACCACTTTTCTTTCCACAAACTCAAGCCGGGGAGGGTGAGATTTTGGGTTTTAAAAACTAAATGCAAATGGCATAATTTCTGATGGGAAAAAATGTCTTTAGCTAGTGCCTTAAACCCTAAGAGAAACCCTGCATAAATAGGCAGTGAGAGGAGAAACCTTCTTCTTCCCGGATAGCTCTTGAGAAAAATATATAGATATTATATAAATATAATACAAGTGAAGAAAAGATTTGAAGGCAGAGGCTTACCAGTCAACTAGGAAGTGAAAGAGAGCTAGGTGAGAAAACTCACTCAAAATCTAAGGCAATAAGTCCTAATGTAGGCAGCCAGTTATAAGTAATTTTCTTGAAAGTGTATTTTCATATGTGATTACTTATCTGTGATTTTAGAACTGAAAATGTTTTGATTCTCTTTGGTTGTTCTACTTATTTTATTTGAAAGCCTTAAGTATTATTAGTATACATATATGTTTTATAAACCCAGATCTCTGATATGTTAATGTTTAGGAACATAAACAAATACCCAGAAAATAAAATGTTGAAAATAGGCAAGTAGTATTGGTTTTGGCTCAACCTAGGAAGATGCAAACAATGTTGAGCTGTAATATACTCATGTATAAGTGTTGAGGCATGAGACAAAAAGGAATTAGGGGTGCAATAGGGTTGCCTATGTGCTGATGCTCCTAATTCAATGAAAATAGATATAAATGTTCATATGCATAGCAAACAAATTTTGTGATTCAGTGAAACTTGGTCAGTCTGAGTTCAACTCATGCACAAATGTTTGCAAAAGGAAAAAAACTCTCTCAAAAGCCATAAGCCAATGTTAGTTGCCTATACCCCTTTTAAAATACCAGAATATATATATATACATACAGAATCTTATTTATTTAGTCACCAATGGATGTTTGCCTATTTGTCTCTGTTTGGTTATGAATAATATGAGATGCCATGATATGGATGTTTTAGTTAGTGAAATGGATCACTGAATGGTCTAGTCATGAAAAATCAAAAGTGATATTATTAACTTAAAACCTGACTAGGAAATGGGGGTCAAGAACACTGCAGGAATGACTTGTTTTCTTGAGTAATACAAGTTGACACATGGCTTGTTTAAGTCCTGAGATCTTTGTGTAATGGAGTGAATTAGTTCATTACAGTGTGTCCATTGATTCAATTAATTGCAGATGAGACCAAGATAGATAAATATATCAAGATAAGAGAGTTTGATATAAAGAGAAACTAGAGTTTTCCTGGAATGAAATCTGGATTGTGAATAAATGATTTAATTCATTTTGGGTGATTTCCTTGTTGTATGGATGTTTATTTGATTCAAGATTGAATTATATGAATGTATGAATGTACCATGTTTTTCTTGAGGTTCCTGGAAAGACAGATTAATATGTGCACCTGCACACTGACACAGAACATGCACACATGAATTACTTGTTTTCTAAAGGCAGAGTTATATACATATATCCATGTTTTAACTTTAATTTGATTTGCAAATTGTTTTAGTGGATTTTCTCATACCAGACATGTGTCTGACCCTAGTGTGCTATTGGCATATGGGGTGTCCCATTTAATATGGGGCAGCTTCAAATGCATTTTCAGGGACTGCAGCAACTAAGTAGGAGTAGGAGCAAGGCTTTGAGAAGAAGATTATAGCATGCTAAACTAGTTAGATAAGAGCCTAAATGATGAAATCTGCATGTATTGATAATTTAAATTGCTACTTGTATTAAGTGTTGAATATTGGATGGATATTTTGCTAGGTATTTTGTTAAGAACTTGACTTGTATCTGGAATCTATAAATCTAGTTAATATCTGACATGTTAAAGAAGTTAATCAAAATTTTGCAAGTGGATTTAGCAAGAACACTATGATAAATAGGGTGGTTACATTTTATAAATGTATTAGTCAATCTTGAGTCTTTGAAAAAGGTTAAGTTTCTGGAAAATCTGGATAGTTGAATCTCAGAAAAATTAAATGGTTTTATTTTTCTACCATGGCATATGTATACAAAAGATAATAAGCATAGGGAGAATGTGTTTTTATCTGACTGTAATGTTTCCATAATTCAACTTGTTTTATACAAATGTTTCATGCTTTATTTTTTTTTAAATAAAGGAAGAATCTATAATATGGGAGCTGAAAGCCAGATCCAAAATAGTTGCAGTTATATACACATATAAACATGTTTTGTACAGATATTAACACACCTTTTCCTTTGTATTTTTAACATGAATCTGAAGTCCATTTCATTAAGGCTTTGAGCAAAAATGTCTTTTTCTAGACCCTAAGAGTTCTACCAGAACAAAGAGTCTGGTTGAACCACGTTCTTCTGGGTACCCATAGATATGTGAACTCACTCAGGTTAGCATTTCATTTAGCTTAGCACCATGTCATCAAAGAATTAAGCCTTTGCAATATGATTTCACACTTCAAAACATTTCAGAAAAGAGTTAGTAATCTGAACAGACTTTATAAGAAAATCAAACATAGATAATGATAGAAGCTTATATCATTTTCCAGAGCACAAACACTACACCATAAATTTATAGATAACCATAACATAATTATCTGGTTTCTAGGAAATATACTCCATAAAGAATTCAGCTAGGAATCAGGAGTTTAAAATATATATATATATATATATATATATATATATATATATTGATACATGTATGGATGGAAATTTTATTGTATAGATTTGTACTGAACTATGTGTGGATTGATTAAACTTAATCAATCAAACATCCTCTTGTTTTCCAAAACTCTGATTGAAACAAGAGAGGCATATACATCTTCACATGTATGTGCATGTCTTTGTGAATGTACTGATATATTTATATTGGTAAAGATTATGATCCTGGATAAGTTGTTTAGGTAAAAAAAAATGACTCTAGGCTTCAGATATATATATATATATATATATATATATATGAAAACATGTATATGTATATCTCATATATATATATGTCTCTATGTAAAAAAAAATCCTTACAAATTAAGGTATAAAAAGAGAGGGTCATTTCATTACCGCCACATTCCATAGCAGGTAATACAACTAAAACCGTACAGGGTTCGTATTGTTTCTTTGGATTTCCAACAAATGGTCAGGCAAAGGAACTTCCTTATACCGAAATGGAAACGCCTCTGGAAAGACGCCCCGAGAGTCAACCTGCTCTCTGCAAACACAAGGCCGACGCTACCTCACACTATACAGCTGTAACTAGGTAGCTAACACACGAGCTATGCCATCCCCCGGTCGCTACCGACCTTTATCCGAGGATCCTCAACCACAAAGCAACAACCACAAAGTATAATAAATTTGCAGCATCAACAAAGGTAAAATATCTGGGCTCCATACCATGATATCACCTTTTATCCAGAAGGAAATGACATACCCTAGGGGCGCGACCCCTAAAAACCTTGCCGCAACATTCCTGTTTCGACCATTACCGGGTTGTGAGGCTCGACGAAGTCTCGTCCACAAAGCCACGCTTTTTCACAAAGCCACGCTTTGTCACAAAGCAACGCTTTTTCACAAAGCCACGCTTTGATCAACAAATGATCAATAGCACTTCGTATGCCACATTACCAAATTGGGAATGTATCACTAGTAACCATCAACTACATAACCTCTGAGCTCGTACGTCTCAGAGAAGGGTGTTAAGCTAAGAGAATAAATTCTCCACCACCAACAGAAATGTATTTGATAGAAACTAGCTTTACATCTCAAAGTGTAACGTCAGACACACATCCAAACAAGTCTGTTCCGGGATCGAACGGAACCGAAGGCACTTCCAAAGAAGCCCTTGCAATCCAGGTATTCACTAATCACGTCCGGACTTCCCATCACAAGAAGAGTGATATAAATCTCTATACCCGAGCAACTCGATGCAGAGACATTCGACAGGTTGTCCTTTCATTTTCGAAAAAACCCGGTCTTCACACCGGTCTTCAAATAATGTCCATTCATGACGTATCACTATTCGGAATGGGTTATATGACATAAAGTCTTCTCCCGGCTTAACCGAATAATGAGCGTTTGTTTTAAAAACAAATTCAAGTGCCATTTCAAAGGCAAATATTGATAGTCGGTTATTTAACTATCAACAACATTCACAACAATCAACCAATTTAAATAATTTTCCCAAATTATTAAATTTCAAAATATCTTCACAAGATATATATTTTCCACACTTCATCGCTTTGAAACAAATTTCAAATCACATTTCACACTTCATCACTTTGAAAACCAATTTCAAATCAATTTCCCTACACGGGATATATTTCCAAATATTTATTCATTTCCGTTGGAAATCTGCCGAATTCAAATACTTTATTTCCAAAATATTCCTTAAAATCCAATTCAGAATTTCTTCATTTATAATTTAAAACTACTTTGGAAATATACTCGGCTTTTCAAGGAAATTACACTTCCATTTCAAAATGGTCCATTTAAACCAATTAAATAAATCCTTATCGATTTATTTCAAATTTACGTTCCAAATCTGTAAATTTATTTCCACACTTAAAAATAAATCAATGTTTATTTTTAAAACAAATTTCCCTTTCCTTTATAAATTCCATTGTGAATTTGAATTACCAAATATTCACTTATACACGATTTTCAAGTCGTTTTCCAAATATTCACTTTCAAACACCAAATCAACTACAAATTGATTTCTAAATTTATTTCAATTACCCAATCAATTACAAATTTATTTCCAAATTTATTTCAACACAAATCAATTTTTCATTCAACATCAAATAAATTTCCATATCGATTTCCCAAAGATTTATCTTCAAATACGAACTCAATTATCAATTGGATTTCAAACAAATTTATCTCTTTTTAAAATAAATTCCTTTATCTCTTCAAAACCATCTAAAATTCCATTTTAAATAAATTTCCCAACTTTCGAATAATACTATTCAAACTCCATTTATAAAAATCTTTTCCCATATTTTGGAAATAATTCGATAAGATTCCAAAAATTAACCTTATACTTTTAAATTCCTTCTTTTAAATTCACCCAATTCTTTAAAAAGAATTCACTTAAAAATTCCAACTTTAATTTCAAAAATCCAATTTTATTTATTTCTGGTATCCAACGATACCAAAATTACATTCGGCTAAATTATAGCCTTCAACACATTCAATCACAAATATAATCATTCACAGATTATAAATAAATCATCACACAGCATATGAAACAAATTCATATAATTTGAGGAATCCAGTTGGATCCCTCCAACCTGTTTCCCTGCATCCACAGATGTAGCACAATACCAATTCCACTTCAATGTGGAATATCGCGGTATATGGGATTTATAAAATACTATCCGCTATTATGCGGCGCAATAGGGTCTCATCCGCTATATAATGCGGGAAATCAACTCCAAATACATATATAATACCAATTCCACTACACGGTGGAATTATCGCGGTATATGTTTTTAATAAATAACCTCCGCTTAATATACGGCGTATAGGGTCTATTTCACACGATAGATAACAATCATCATTCAATTCACACAATCAACCAATTTTAAATCTAACTATTTAAAATTTAAATCGAAACTATTTATTCGATTGAGTGAGGAGTTCTCACCTTGCTTTCAATAACGGTTGCAGTGTTTGTTCCGAATAAAATTAAACGCACGTTTAATTTTACTCAAAATTTTCACTAGCTCCAATTGACTGCAAATCAGCTCCATTGCGTAGTGCTCGACAAAACGAACCCGACGCAATTCGTTTCGTCAATTTTCGACCACGTATCAACAAGTTACACAGTTTTAAAGTTTGTACAATTTAATATATATATATATATATATTACAACTTTTATTTTAATTTTTTTAAACCTTTATCGTCCACAGCCGTTCATTTCTGCAACCCTAGATCTAGGCCACACCTTCTTTTCTTCTTCCATGCGATACTTCCCAGGCCACGTTCGAACGAAACAAACCCACGGCCGCCATTTCTTCGTGAATTATCGCAACCCCTCCGATCGACTTCACGTCGATCAAGAACCACCAATCAACACGCCTTCTCGTGCTCCACCCTCATGCAAAACGCGGCAGAGCTCGATCAATCCCCTTGCTCGAAAAACGTGTGTGAACGTTGCACGTTCAAGCTTGATTTGTCGCCGATTGGCTTCGCCGGAGACGATCATCACCGTTGAGATCTTAGATCTCAATGCCCTCTACAACTTTGTAGTTAGAGATTTCTCGAATTAATGTGTGGATTAGAAGAAAAACGAGGAGGAAGAAATGAACGATATCGGCCATTAAACGTAAAACTGGCGGCCTGAGAAATAAGCTAGGGTTTCCTCTTAACGCATATATATATACGTATATAATAATATTAAATTCATTTTAAAACGACTTTTTCAAACGAACTCCAAACAACGCATGCCGCCCGGCGTTCATAAGGTTTTACCCACGTTCCGAACACAATGGAACGTGTTTCGGAAGCTAATTCGGTCATATGTGCGAGTTACGGAAATAAACGATCAAATTTAAATTAAATCGATTAAAACGATTTCGATGAGTTTTGGCTTGCCCCGGACAAATCGTACATCCGATTGACACGAAATTTGAAACCATACAATAATTTAACTTTACAGATCCGATGAATCTGGTTTCGTCGAAATCCGAGACTGTTTGAAAAATGATTATTTTCAGTCGTCAATTAAATATTAAAATATTCAATTTTCACAAATTTACTTTTAATTCGATTTTAAAAGTTTACAAACATCATTCTAACTCCCATATGATTTAATATAACTTTATAAATCATTTTTAATCACATTTAATCCAATTTCCAATTATTTACGCAATTTCAAATATTAAATTATCGATTTAATTAAACAATTAAATCACTATATTCGAAATTAAATTTATTCAACTTACAAATCTTACTTGTTAACATTTAAAATCAATTAAATATACGAATTTCAAATGACATAAATTTTGGGTCCTTACAACAAGCACGACTTCCAAAACAAAGCTAGACTGGACATGATTTGATGAAGAAACAGGCACGATGGACAATGCTGATAGATAAGGAATCAAGAATCAAAAATCAGTTTGATATAACGGAAAAAAATGTAAATATAAAATATTATAAATTTCTTAATTAATATCCAACGAAATCCGTATACTTAAAATTCAAAAATCAATGTTTATAATAAAATTAACATGAACTTACTTTGAAAAATAAATAATTTGACTCAAACAGATCATATAAACTCATATAATATACACATGTATAGTAGAAGACTTGAAATATACAATATGGCATGTTTTATATACCTTTAAAATAATATATACATACACTTAAAAACATGAAATACTTAAAATATACCAACACAGAGGCGGCTTATATAAATACAAGGTAGAACATATATACTGATGAAACACGAAAATAAGGTTGGTGGGGCATGTGCCCCAAGATCACATATTTAAACTGTTGCTATATAAAAATCAATACAGGGAAATCACTGTATACGAAAAATTCAAAACAAAACAATCATATCTTTGAAATAACTGTTTATATATATATATATACTTATTAAAACGAAAAATACTTATATTATATTTAAAATCAATATTTGATTTATATAAAATAATGTATTTTCTCAAACCATTGCATCTCATAAATGCATATTAGACTTTGCAACAAGACTCTCCTATTTTCTTCGTAAATCAAGACACTTAAAATCAATATTCAATGAACCTATATATTATTACCATTTCAAAACTCATATATACTTCAAAAGTGAAAGACCAGTATACTTTATAAATATATAACTAATCACCTGCCTACAAGCTATTTTACACATCAACCATATATAAGACGTGAGCAGGCTCTGGTAAGATGTGAGTAGGCTCTGGGCAAACATTACATAACTTTTAAAACCATATGTTATATAATATATTTAAATAATTATATATACACTTTAACATATAAAACAGACATATATAGTAAACCAGACCAAATACAAGCTTATATAAAACTTTAACACCTAACCTATAAATTACAGGCAGACTCATATATTTGTATATTAACCCATATATCTCTTGAATCAATACCAGTAACTTAAAATAAACTCCAAAGACCATATATATATAAAGTAATATATATACAACAGATTGAATATAATACAAAATCTTAGTATATAAACAAACATATATAATTAAAATAGACATACTTACCTAACCAGTTATATACATAAACACACTTTAATATAAAACATATATATATGGAATCTCAAATCAAAAAAAACTACAAGCAATTCAAACAGAAAAATATTCCAGACGCAATAAAAATTTCAAAATCAAAATATATAAATGCAGATAACATAGTGGAAACAGATTATCCATCCTATATACGCTTATATATATAACAACTGTGGAAACTAGACTTTATAACTGATATGCAATAAGATCCGAAACATATAAATATACTTTAAAAATGGATACTAAAAATATATATATCTATTAACATAATATATTAGATACGGTCCTATATATTCATATATATATATATACAAACTCATAAATGTACCTATATGCGCGAACAACAAAAGCGAAGTCGGCCACAGAGCGGCTGGGGAGAGAGGGCTGCTCGTGGTGAGATAGGGTCGGGAAGAGGTGCGGTTCGAGCTCGGTGATGTCGCATGTGGGCTCGGCTCTGGAGGCTGAGTTGATGGGATGCAGCAGGTGGGACTCCGATGACAGAGGAAGGAAAGTGACGATTTTGATGAGCAGGCTGAACGGGAAGCTAGAAGCGGAGCGTGCGTGAAGAAAGAGGAAAAAAAGAATATGGAGGAGGAAGAGGGGTTGAACACGGCTATGCTCGGACATTGAAGAGGAGGAAATTCTCATATTTGCTTGCCTTCATTTCTCAATATATTCACTTGAAGGAAAAAAAGTAACAGAGAAGGGAAGAGTCTCAGGTAAAGCAGAAGTGACAGCCTATGATATGGATCTATAAATTTATTTCAAAGTAACGTAAGCTACAAATTAGATCAAAAGAAAATTTGAATAGGAACGACTGTCCATTGATTCAGCAAAGTTAATAAAAACAATTCATGGGTTGATTGGACAGTACTTTCCAAATTTTGAAACCGAAGGAAGAAATAAAGTCACAATTTATGGTACCATTACAACGAACACTTTATTGCTTCTGTCGCGTACCGGACCTCAAAACACAGAAATAAATATACTGCGAAGATCAGCACGATGAGACGATCAAAACGGTATACAGATATCAGTGGTACGATCATCCAATCAAAAGTCGATACGAACACTGATATACGTTGCTATTCCGTACGAAAAAATCCAAACGGAGCTAGAAACGTCCGAAATTTGCGAAACGAATTACGCAGTCTTATTCAGAGCGTTCTAAATAAATTTTCTCATGTTGACATATTTAAGTTTCGGAACACTTTTAAATTCAACTGTTATTAACTGATTTAAATTGTAATAAAATTTCACAATAAAATAAACTTCAATATTATTAAGCGAAAATTTGCCATTGTCTATGTTTAAATAGACGCATTTCAAATATAAATTTTTATTTTCAATTTTTATTGTTTAAAATTTCACAAAATTTCAATCAATTTAATAAATAAAATCTTTAAAATTTACGGGTTGTTACACTCAACCCTATGCCACACAGTCTAATTTTACAGTCCTCAAAATGTCTTCTAAATGAAATATCGTCTCATTAATATACACAAACACCTCAAAAAATTATTTCCTAAATCAAATATTTTACTATTTCAATTATGTACTTCTTAATCAAAATATTCCCATATTTGTATAATATTTTCCCAAAGTATTTTAGAACTAGATAGTTTTTAACACATCCCTTCTTGAAATACATTTAAATATACTTCCAATTTAACATTTCTCAAAACTGTATTTTCCAACCAAAGTTCTTTACCCAGTAATGATTTCCTCTGAAAACATCATTTATCAAAAAGTATCTTTAAGTATAAATAGTTAAAATAAAATTAACTTCCAAATAAAATTTTCCAAACTAGAAGATATTCTTTTAGATAAAATAATTTTCTCACATGAAAATATTTTCACATAATTTACTCAGCAAGTCATTTATCAAATCAAAATATTTTCTCTAATAAAATGTTTCCTCGGAATATTATTTTAAATGGAATCAAATATTTTTCTATTATAACAATTTTTCCCACAACATCTTTAAATAAACACTATAACTATTAAATTATTTCTTGTAAAGTACTCTTCAGCAAAATATTTCTAAGTCATGATATTTTAAAAATACCTTTGAAAATGTATATTTTTTCGAAGCATATTTTAAACCAAAAACATTTCATTCAAAATGTTCCCACAAAAAATATTTCTGTAAAAACTTCAAGCTTAATCCAATTTATAATCAAAAGATTTTCTATCAAAAATATCCTTTTACAAAATATTTTTACAATAATCATTTTTCCTTACAAATATACCTTCATAAAATAATTAATTTCTCAAATTGGATACTTTATCTTCACCTTTGTAAAGTTTCCAACAAATCACTTTAAGCCCAACAACTTACATTTTTCCTTTTTTAATCTTATGTCTTTAAAAACAAAATTTTATAATTTAATACAGCGTTTCAGTTATAGTACTTTTAAGTTAAAACATCACATACTAAAAAAGTAATCTCATTTATTAAGATTGGGTTTAACTTAATATCATGTGTATGTCACTTGGGTTATAACTAGCACTTAATCGCTGTTGTAAGTGCTCATCCTACCTCACTCTTACTTTATTTATTTTTCACATAAAGATCATCATAAATAAACACCGTCTTTGAGTGAGGTATTGGTTTTAAATATATTAACCATATCTATTCTATTATATATAAAAACAATATAAAACTAGATTTTTTCTGTTTTCTTATTGAGTCTCATCTCTAATACTTGATTCCTAGCCATTTCATGTTACTTTTTGCTGTTTAGCCATCATAGCAAATTGTAAATTTGCAAACTTCAACCACTTTATTAAAAGAAATTAAATGCCCAAATTCTTCCTTTTCACTTTTCTTTCCAATCTTACGTTAGTTCCCCTTCCATTTTCCCTAAACCCTAATAGTACAATTTAATGGCGATGGAGGCAAATATGTATTGTTGTAGAAATAAAAAACACTTTCCCTCCTCATTGTATATGTATTATACATCTATCATTTTCCCTTTTCCATCTTCCTACGCTAATTATTAATCTTTCCCTTTTCGATTTTGCAATCATTAACTCCTCTTACTTATTCTCTTCAATCATTTGTTGTCTCTTGCTAAATTGTTTTCAGTTCATACATATCAGATTCAATTTCGATGCCTTCATTAAGTTGATGATCTAATCTACTCCTCGCCTAGGTTATAGGTATGAATTATTGATACTAGATTTGTTTTGATGAATTTAATGCTGATTAAATACACACTATTTTGTTTGCTTGGGGTGTATTTGATCTACACGCTTGTATTTTCCTATATAACTAGCTATTCAGTTTACTTAGAGTAATTTGTCATTTTCATACCTTTATAGGAAAATGGAAGATGCCATATATTTGTGTATTATGTAGTAAATTTATGGTCAATTTTAAATATCATTATGTACTGAATTTATGGTCAATTTTAGTTATCATCCAAAATATGAAATTTTACCGGTGGTGGTATTTTTTGATGGTATTGAATTTAATCGTCAAAATTATAGATTTCTCAATGAGAATATGAGTTCCATTCAAAAGTAGACATAAACTACCCCTTTTATAAACTTCGGTTTGGGATTTGTAATTATAAAAAATTATTGAAAATGTTTTTTGTAATAGTTCTTTCTTTTTTAGTATTAGGAAAGTCATGTAAGGAACAAATGTTGTAATGTTCAAATTGACTATTTTTCATTCTCAATAAATTAAAACATAAATAAGAGACGTTTATTCCATAGAAATACAGTACTTGGTATAGTTAAAAGCATCTTTCAACTATCAAAATAGTGAAAATGTATTTTTGTAGTAGTTCTTTTTTTCAGTGGTAAAAAATTATACAAGGAACCATTGTTGCAATGTTCAAATTGACTATTATTCATTCTCATTAAATTATAACATAAACAAGGCATATTTTCATTTTGAAATAGAATTGTCACTAATATTTTTTGTTGGATTATACAATCAAGAAAAGAGTCACAGGTCCCTGTTTTTTATGTTGTTATACAAAAAGTCCCTGCATAAATGAATATGTAAATTTAGTCCCTATTTTTCAAAAATAAAAAAAGCAAAGTGTCTTGCACTTTTCTGACAGAAAATGCAAGATAACTTGCACTTTTCCAATTTTGAAATATTTTTCGAAATTTTCGAAATTTTCAAAAATTTTGAAAAGCGCAAGTTAACTTGCACTTTTTATCAGAAAAGCGCAAGCAAGTTTGCGCTTTCTAATTTTGAAATTTTTTTGAAAATTTTAAAACTTTTAAAATTTTTGAAAAGCACAAGGTAACTTGCGCTTTTTATCAGGAAAGCGCAAGCAAGTTTGCGCTTTCTAATTTTGAATTTTAAAAAGCGCAAGCTAACTTGCGTTTTCTTATTTAGAAAAAACAGGGACTTAATTTACATACTTATTTCTACAGGGACTTTTCTTGTAATACCATCAGAAGTAGGGACCTTTCGTGCAAAGCCCTTTATACAATTTATTGATAGTTCTTCTTTGCGAGATAAATTTGACATATTTGGAGTTGCATAATTTTATTCACCGGGATATGAGAAATTTAAGTATATTGTCAATATTATGTTCTACATTTAATGCAATTCAAAATTGAATTAAGCTGCTATATATACAGGATATTGCATAGTTTCCATGTCTATGAACATCATTTATATTTTTCTTAGTAAAATTTATTACATTGTTTATCACAGTATCCATGATATTTTTAATTAGAACATTTATGTCATGGTTCTTTTATTCAAACTTGCATCCAATTTCTTTCTTTGGAAAATAGATACAAAATATTCTGCATCCATTATTTTGATAATCAGTATCAAAAAATAATTTATGTTCCTATATTTAATTTGTCTACTTTTGTCTAAATTAATAATAATATCTCTTATTGAAATAGTTTAATGTCGTATGAGATATTTACTTAAACATCAAGTTTTATACCTTTTTTAAACGGTACATTGGCCATTTTAATAAGGTAGACTTGCCATTCATGTATAAATTTTAATGAATTAGAACATATATGTCATGGGTTCTTTTATTCAAATTTGCATCCAATTCTTTCTTTGGAAAATAAATACAAAATATTCCACATCGATTATTTTGATAATCAGTAACAAAAAATAATTTATGTTCCCATATTTAGTTTGTCTATTTTTGTCTAAATATAATAATAATATCTCTAATTGAAATAATTTAATGTTGTTTGAGATATTTACTTAAACATCAAGTTTTATACCTTTTTTAAACTGTACAGTGGATATTTTATAATAAGGCAGACTTACCATTCTTGTAAAAATCTTGGGAATTAGATAAATGAAGTCAAATTAACCGTGAATTCAGATTCATTATATTTTCGAACAAATTGAGAAATTAAGGCAACTCATATCATTTAATTATATATAAATGAATAAATGAATTTGCATAGAAGGAATAATTAGCGTGACCAATATTTATTATCATAAGAGGAATATCCTAATTCATCGTATTTGAATTATACCACATATAGTTTACTAACTAACTTTAGATGGATTGATCTAATTCCAATCAATTTTATTATAGTTTCTGAATTACACATGTATATACTATAGTAAAGAAATGGAGGTTGAGTCTGAGGTCTTAAGCAATTTAATATCAGTGGGTATCACAGAGCCTAATTTAGGAGGATAAACATAAGAATGGAGTACTTCCTTTGTTTGAATTGATAAATATATATATATATATTTCCCTTGGCTCTAACAAAGTGTTGAATGCACAGTTCAAATTATTTCGATTTAGGCATTGTTATTAGTGATTAACGAATTAATTGAGATGACAAGTTTTGCGAATTACCTTCTATGAATTGATTAATGTTATTCACATTATATAATTTATTTGGTCAGTCCTACTAGGTATTATAGCTCATGTAAAGAAATTTGTAGTATTCTTTGATTTAATACAAGTGATTTGTACCCTTTTATAGTAACTATTTGTTCAGATGTTTCCCTATAGTATAATTGTTATATACGGAAATGCTAGATATAGGCACAAATGTTGCAAGATATTCCTACTAAAAATACAGAAAGTGTGGTGGGTCATTAATATACCTTGCTCATATTTTTGTATGTGATAGGAATGCATTGAAATCTATTTCGAACCTTCTTTTAAGGTTAGTTGTATAGTACCTATAAATGGATATATCACATTTATTCATATCAATAGATTCGTTATAAGAAATTTATCTATTTTTAATTTAATGTGGCGCTTTATAAATGTTTTTATTTTCTTTCTTCTACGAAATTTTTAATTCCATGTCTTCTTCTTTTCTTCTTGAGTCATCAAACTTTGATTTTAAACTTCAATTTCTTTCTTTAGTGTTTGAATACCCTTTTTTATTTCCACGGTTTTATACCCTTAATTATCCTTAAGAATTACCGATGAACATGAGTGGTTTTAATATTATTGGAAAAGAATTTTACAGGTTGTTATTTTGAAAGATTTAAATTTTGCAACGAAAAAAAATCAAATAATTTCAAAATAATACAAACAATTTACGGTATCATTCTATCACTTGAGCCAGCTGAAAGCCGCACTAATGTTGATCCATGCATGGGACAAAATATATTTTGAAGTGTTGCCTTTAATATTATTTATATCGTAATTATCTTTATATATATTTTATCAAAAGCTTCAAATTGGTCTCTTTTATACTGAAGTAGTATCCATTCACCTTTAGTATGTGGTATAATAATTGAAATAAATGCAGTGTTGGTCAGAATAAATCTTTAAAACGTTTTTATCATACTTGCAATATTTTTTCCATATATAATTATGTTTTACATATGTTTACATCTTCCTTAACAAAACAAATTTTTAATTAGTTGATGAACTTGAGTTGCATTGTTACAAGGTGGCTCTAAGCAACATCCACTAATTTATTATCAACGAATGACTAGGGCAGCTGCCAATACATAACCAGTTTGTAGCTATTGACAAATCCACATTTAGGTAACATCCTAAGAAGTCTAGAAGGGAGGTACGATCTTGCAATTACCAATACTGGGTTCTTTATATTGACTCGAAGATAGGAATCTCATATTGGTTTGTTATTACCACTATAATTTATTAGCACAAGCCTATCAGTTTTTATAGAATTCGTTCTCCGTATTATATATATCAATTGCACAAACCAAGCTTATTTCGAACTATATATTTGAAAATAATAATCATTCGAAGATTGCATCTATCGCGGTTAATTGAATATCTTCCTTAGTTACTCATTTATGCCTCTAGCAAGTTCATACTGACCAAGTTGTTTACGATTACATTGTATAAACCATAGATATACTCATGATACAAGTAAGGTAAGAGTGCAGTTATTCAACATTAAAATAAAATGCTTTCTTTATGTTTAGCATAACTTACCAACTTAGTGCACCAATAGTTAAAGGTTATATAGCTCATATAAACTTATGTTTATCTCAAAAGAATGACAATATAAATTATGTATACTAATTTAAAACATATTTCAAATATTATTATTGTTATTTCATTATTTTAGAAATGAATTGGAAAATATTACGGAGAACATAATTCTCGGAAAATTTATGTAACGACCCGCCATTTTGGACCATTTGCATCCATTATAAGTGTATAGGTAGACACTCATGCCGGAATTGAATTGCTCAAAATACCGCGTTGTTAATTTAAATTTGGCAAAACTGAACATATACAATAAATAAATAATCACAAATCACAGACACAGAGTAATAAGTGCAGCGGAAATAAAAGAGATAGTAGTTCATGAAGCTACTATATGAATATATAAAGTACATCAGAGTTTACAACAGAGGAGTAATACGATACATCAGAGTTAAACTAGATACAACGGAAGAGTAACAGATACAAATCAGAATACATCACTGGAATCATCGAATATCTGAAAGCTGGATAGATAACTGGATCTCCAAGCGAAGCTCCAACTCCAAAGGTGAGTCTCGAAAGCTGAACTACTCAGTCTGACCCGAGCGTAAAGCAAAAACACAAGACACTCGAGTCAGGATTAACATTCTTATATTAATAAATCCAACTTAAGTGGAATAGCAATTGAAATACAAGTAACTCAAAGGATGTTTGGAATAACCATCCTTTAAGGATCCGTTAAACTATCTACTAGGTAGTAATGTACGCTAAGTAGATAATGTCTATCAGTAATATAAAGATATCAAAGTAGGGTTAAGCAGGGCCCATACACCTCTTAACCTGTTTATATTCCCAAGAGCATATACAAGACCGTAGTTTCCCCAAAACCGGAAGTCACCAGAGGGCAATCCATATACTCAAGGTACAAATCAAAATCGTAGTGGTCGCGAATAGGATAATCAGTATGACAAGGTACATGAGGCGATACCAACTAGGATACTAGTAGTTGCGTGATCCGGACTGATGTTGGGCATAGCAGCTACTACCCCAACACCGCGAAACAACACTCCCATAATCGAGGGGTGCACCCAAATCGAATCACAAAAGTAATAGATATGGTAACGAAGAAGTGTGTCCGCTAGAGGTGGCGAACCTCAATGGCCCGGCGCGGCTCCTGTTTTAGTCATGTCAGGGGTCATCCAAAATCGTTCTCTTTCTTCAGTCAACGCGTTCACCAAAACCATCCACTTCGTTCTGGATCAACACTCCGCGTATAGTTATTAAAGTGGTTTCGGTTCAGATAGAGAGTATATCCATTACCGATCCCGGTCTCTTTAATAACTTTCGTAATTATTACACCGATTGGTCGTTTATATATTTCAAAAAAAACAAATCAATTTCAATTTCAAATAGAATTCGTAAATCAACATTTCATTTGCCTTTCGGAAACCAATTTCCATACTTTACGTTTCAAACTTTCAAATTATCATTTCAAAATCTTATAATTCAAATTCAATTTCTATTTAAACAATCCAAATATTAACTCAAGTTCGAATATAAGTTTCATTTCGAAAACATTTAAATTAATTTAATTTAACATTTAAATCAATGTAAATTCATTTATCAATTTCATTCAATATCGTTAAATTAATTTATCATTCAAACAATTTCTATTAAATTTCCAAATCATTAAATCAATTTCTTAAATTCAACTTCATTAAATCAAAACTTACAAATTTAATTAAATTAAATTCATTAAATCAAATTCTTTACATTTCAAGTCTTACATTAATTCCAAAATATCACATTTTCATTTCTTGTTAAAGAAATTCCATTTCACTTATTTACTTACTTAAATAATTTTCCAAAAACTTAATTAATAAAGAAACTCAATTTCAATTATTACGAAGTAAAATTCACTTATTCAAAAATTCAATTTAATTTAATCATTAAATAATTCAATCTTATTTAATTATTAAATAATTCAAACTTAATTATTAAATAATTTCAAAGTTTAATAATTTCAAACTTAAATGTAATTTCAAACTTAATTATTAAATCATTTCAACTTAATTCAATCATTTCTCAAATTTAACAATATTCTTTCATCAATTACATTTTTAATATTAAATATTCACATTTAAATTTCATTAAAATTCAATTTCCAACTTCGTTTCAAAACCATATTCTTTGTTCAAATAAAATCTTCGTTTATTTTCAAATCAAATTATTGACCAATCGGGTTTTTATTTAATTTTCTATCCTAAGTCAAAGTTCAATTTGGGTATTTATCATTTCAACCCGATTCCAATTCAATTCAAAATCAAAACATATCAAAGGGAACTTGCAGTGTGATAACTGGGATGGTGTCAAAGTAAATAAACAAGCAATAACAACAATCAATATCAATCCAATAATCAATTCAAATAATCCCGAAATAACCGTATTAATTCGCATTGTTATTTGTACGAATTAATATAATTATTTCTAGAATCCACACTATCATTTCATGTAGATTAAAGATTATTACATTACGGTTTCACTTGTCATCTATTTAAAATTTCATACATCATCAGTTTAAGCAACGTACAATTGATGGTTCAAGGTGTAGTTAACAATCCTACGTGTCAATAGATTTAACAGTTAAAGGGGTCATATTATACAAATGTCCGTTAATCAAATTTAACATTTAATTATCCTATATCAAGTTCAACTTCGTACTATTTATCAATTTAACATTAACAATTTTAACGTCCAATATAAACATCAACAATCAATCAATTATCAGCCAAACTGTATTATCATCGCATAAATAATTAACAGATAATGGTGTCAGATGTCAAAGGTGAACTGATACAGGTAATAGTATATATAACAGTGTAATTAACTAACAGCAGTATATTTCAATTGTCGTTTCAATTGAAATCAAATCTAATAAATAGAAGAACGTTAATCGTGAGTGAGTGCTCACCTTTCGAGGTTAGAGAGATAGACGATGAAGCTGAATTACGAAATCCAGGCATGAATCCAAAACAAAGCACGATTGGCACAAATTCGACGGACAAAGCTGATAAACCAGAATGACGAATCAAATCAGAAGTGGATCGATAACGCTAAATGGTATAAGTGAATTCTATGTAACTATTTTCATAAAAAAAAATATTCATATTTTAAATTCAAACATATTTTAGATAAAAAAAAATATATATGTATTTAAAAATCATTATTTTAAATTAGAACACATATACTAAAATCAAATATATATATATGCACACACACATGCTATCCCAATATATACATAAGACTGTAGATATATATAGTGCAGACCCAATGCAACATATATGTAGAATATATAAGTAAACATATATATAAGTTATTCAACAAAACATGCGGGCTGCCCGTAAGCCAAAATCCAACCTATCTACATATGTATTTGAAGTCTACTATGATATGTCAAAGCTATATACAGATATATGTCAAATAGTAAATAGATGTACACCTTTCAGCTAGCTCGCACCTAACAAATGTACAAGATCAATGTATATAACCTAATATATAATTAGCATAGGTATGTGTGAAGACCAAAACTCAACTTTACCAGTTTACAGAGACCAATAAATATGCGTATATACGTATATAAATATACTTACCGTTAGCAACTTTAAACACGAACATGTATATAATACTTTACTGTAAGAACATATGTATATGACTTATACAATGCATATACCAACTTTAAACAACTTTTATATAGGTATATACTTACAAATTTTAGAAGTTATAAAAAAACTAACAAATATAACTATTATACGTATGTGAATAAAATTTACTTTACTGTAACATTTTTCTTTAAACTAATATATATATAACTACTTACAAAAGATAACATATAACAAAACACTTGTATATTACCCAAGTCCACAAACGGCCTAGCTTTGTGAACGGAAGAGCAGAGGGGAGGAGGACGTGAGGAAGCAGAGGCTGACGTGGCGGAGCGGACGGTGTGTGTCTGATGGAGGCAGCACGCTCAGGACCAGGGGTGGAGGCCAGAGGTGCTCGGGTGGGCTTCGGCTGGGAGTGACGAGGCCGGACAGTCAGGGTGCGGGCCTGGGTGATGCATACGGCGACTATGGTGGACGATAGGGAGGTGCTGGGTGCTGCGCGAGGGAAGGACGACCGAAGTAATGAGTTTGCGGAGGTTTGGCTTTCAATGGACGAGCTGGAAGTCGTGCCCGGGTCTGTGGCGGTCTCGGCAGTGGTGGAGTTGGAAAACAAACGATTTATGGTGCTAGAGGGTGGATGAGTTGGAAAGGTGAGAAGTTTGAAAACGTTTACTGCACATAGGTTGGAGCAAGGAGGAGTTAGAACGGCAGATTATGGAGAGTGGACGAGGACTGGGTGGCGATCTGCATGTACGCGGGGTGACTTCGGGCTGACATGGGGAAGCAACGGCGGTGGGGAGATATTGTGGTCGATCTATTGTCGGCTTTGATGAGGGGGTTTGCGGCATGGTGATGGGACGGGTGAGGGTGGAAGTGGTCGAGGCGGAGCAGGGACGTCTTGGCTTGGCATGGTCGCGGAGGGTTGGTCATTAAGGCGGAGGACGTTGCTTCGAGCGGCAAAGGGAAGGAAAATGAAGGTGGTTGGTTGGTGAGGGAAAAATGGTTGAGAGAGTTATGAGTTTATTTTCTTCTCAGTTATCAAATGGAAGAGGACAGAACAGCAAGAAGAAAAATAAATAAAAGAAGAAGGGGAAAGTTGCTGAGATAACGTAGCTATTAAGATGAAGATGGGCAACTAAAAGTCCAACGCGAATATCAAGAATAATAAATATTAATGGTTGACAGCTTGTCACGCTGGATAATGAATAGACAGAGAAAATGAAAGGACTCAAAAGAGAAAGGACACAAAACAACGGATACCGATACGGTAGGCGTTACGCAAAGTGCAACGTGCAACGGAACTCCGAATTTGACAATCGAATATACCGTAGAGATCGGCACGACGAGACGATCAAAACGGTATATAGAAATCAGTGGTACGATCATCCGATAAAAATCGATATCGGTACCAGAATACTGCTATTTTGCAGAAAATAAGAACGACGGAGCCAAAGATGTCCGAATTTGGAAAAACAACAAACTGAAATCTTGCTCAGAAGATGGTTTAGAATTTTTCTATGTAAAAATATTTAGGTTCCGAAAACATTTTATTTTCATTGCTTTTTAACTGATTGAATTGAAGTGAATTTACGCGCGAAATAAACTTCCGTATTTTCGGACGAAAATTTACCAGTTGTTATATTTAATTAGACGTATTCCAAATATTAAATTTTTATTTCAAAATTTTATCGTTTAAAATTTTATAAAATTTCAACAAATTACGTTATTAAAACAATTGAAATTTTCGGGTCGTTACAATTTAGATCAGATCACATAATAAATCGATAACGTAGAGGAACCAAAGACGAAGTTGAAAGGTTACTAACACCATGTCCTATAAATAAAGGAGAGGGGAGACTATAATCATTGCTATCACTTACATATATGTATACATAATTTTCCATATAAATAAACAATTGCATAAATAAATGGATTATTTTCCCATATATTTGGTTACTTTCTTATCCATGGTCAAATTGCAGTACTAACTTTCATCATTCGTGATTTAAATATTTTAGCTTTGTATTACCATTTTCCAATGACAACTAAGACATGAAATGTTTTTGAATGCACACTTCTTGAATGTTTGCAGGATGGACAAGAGAAGGAATATGGGAGAAATAATTGGTGCATAACTTTTCAACTGATTTAAGTATAAATAGTAAGTAACTTTATTCTGCATTTACTAAAAGAAATGCCTTAATTAAAACTGGTATATAAAGCATTTAGCCATGTACATACTACTTAATATGGTGAAAAACCTTTCTCATACTAGACCTCAGTACCATCACTATACTTCTATATAAAAGCAACTTCCATAGAACTAGATTATCACTTAGATGTCAAGGTTGGTAAGGCTACTTAATGCGGTGAGATCAATTATAAACTGCTTCGCCAGGCTGGTAGAGATATAAAAAAAATTCATTTGATCTATGAGTATGTCTGCTTATCATTTGGATATTAACAAGTTTAAATAATTGGTTTAAAATTGAACTTTATCACAAATCTACACTAGAAGAAATCAATATGCTCTACTTTAGAAACATGAAGAAAATACAAAGTTCAAATTCTTTTGGATTGGTTATACATATGCACGCATTCTAATATATTCTTGTTATTGTTGTTACTGTTAGATATGATACCTGATTTCATGACTGAAGAAGATGAAGCTATTGGAGAAGCAGCAGCAAGGAGGAGGCTGAAGCCCTAATTACCCTAGGTGCGGTAGACGGAGCGATAGCTAAGAAGGAGAAGCTCGTGCAGGAGGAAGCTAAAACCTTAGCATGAAGTCACGGTGTTAGGTTTTGGTTCAGTGATTGTGCCGAACGAAAAAGGTCGTTCGGTGGTAGAGGCAGTAAAAGTGGAGCGGCAACATGAATTTGGGGGAGTAATATTTTCATTCAGTAGTGAGGAATATTTTGGAGCAGTAAATATGGATGTCGAACCAGTATTCTCGTTCGGTGAGGAGCTGGCATACCAGGCCAAATGAGCTGCTGATTGCCAAAATAAGTTTTAAAGAGAACGCCGAACTAAAGCATGCCGCTCCAATGGGAATACCAAACCAAATATTTCATTCAGTGCTTTGTCGAACCAAGTAGTGCCGCTTCAGATGTTTGGTTCGACGATTAGGACATGTCGATCCAGATTTGAGATGCTGAAGGCCGAACCAAATACTTGGTTCGGTGTTGGAGCATGCCGGTCGAAATCATACTAGACCAAACCATGTGTGTTGTCTACCGAACCAAACCCCAGGGCTGCTATATAGCAGCTACCCCTCCTCATTTCTTCACTCTATAAATATTGGAGCTTCTAGACAATAATGGCAGCAATCCTAAAGGGCTGAAACTCTGTAGAATTTTGTTTGTATTGTTAACTCTTCTTATGTATAGCCTCCAAAAGTGAATCAATCTTGTAGCTCTAATCTTTCGATGATTAATAAAATCTCCTCTCCCCAAGTGGACGTCCACTACCTTACGGTAGTGGAACCATTATAAATGCTGGTGTTATTTATTTTTCTGCACTGCATAGATCTGTGACTGTCTGTTCTGGTGTTTATCTCTATTTGTTTTGTCTCACTACAATCACGATCCATTTGTTTTCCACTACGTTGGATTTTTTATTCCCTTAGACTGATCATCTTGAAGGGATTTTCCCCAACAGTCTGGTATCAGAGCTGTAAGGTTGATTGAGTAGTCTTAGACGCTATGGTAGGAGAAGAAGTGACTGCAGTTGTTACAAGACCCTATACTAAAGGGATGCATATCGCGTCAGGATCACAGTTGGCAATTGAGAAATGAAATGGGGATAAAGACTTTGAGAAGTGGCAATGGAGGATGAAGGCTGTTCTAATGAGGAATGAAGTCCATCCAATAGTGCTTGCCCCTGAGGAGTTGACGACTGACATCTCAGTCGTGGAAAGGAAGAAGATGGAGAAATGGGTGTTTATTACTTTACAACTAGATATGGGAGAGAATGTTATCTCAGAGATTAGTAGTGAGACCACTGCTAGGGGCATTTGGACCAAGCTAGAAAATCTCTACTTGAAGAAATCTCTGACTAACCATCTGATATTGCTGAAGACATTTTTCACCATGCGGATGAGAAAGGGTACTTCAGTGGAGGAACATCTTAATTTCTTTGATGATCTCGTGATGAAGATGAAGAATGTTGACCTTAAAATGGATGAGGAGCAAATGAAAATGATTCTTTTGTGTTCTCTTCCAGAGCGATACACAGGTTTCGCTAACAACCTTATCTTCACTAGAGACACATTGACAGTGGAAGATGTGAAGTCAGGCCTTCTATCTAAGAGCTTGAGAGATCAGGTGAAGGAGATAAGTGAAGGAAGTAGAGGTGGAAGTAGTAGTCATGGCCTATTTGTTGAAAGAGGTAGAGAAGATAAGAAGAATTAGCACTCTAGAGGGTGTTCCAAGTCCAGGTAGCCCGGTGATGGCAGGAGAGAAAAGTCTAAGGATGGTAAGTGCTTTATCTGTAAGAAACCTGGTCATTGGAAAAAGGATTATCCAAAATTGAAGAAGAAGGAAGAAGATGGATCTTCATCATTTGCAGTGGAGAAGTCTGTATCTGACGATGTGGTGTCTACAGCAGTATCGGATGTCTCAGACCATTGGGTGCTGGACTCGGGGGTGTCTTTCTATATAACGCCTAATAAGGATTACTTCAGTTCTTTCATTGGACGAGAGAGATGCTCTATTCATATAGCTAATGATGTTAGCTATAGATCAATAAGTGAAGGTACAGTGAGGATTAGGATGTTTGATGGAGTGATACGCACTTTGACAGGTGTCCGGAATGTTCCATGTCTTCGAAAGTCCTTAATTTCTTTAGGACAATTGGCATCTTTGGGATGCAAGGTAACTATCGAGAAGGATAGTCTGAAGATTTCGAGAGGTGCACTAGTTCTTATGAAAGAAGATGTGTTCTGAATTCTGTATTTGCTGAAAGGAACCATGGTTCTTGGAGAGTCGTGTGTTGGAGTAGACAGTTCACGTGCTTTGGATGCCAAAAGGCTTTGGCATCTCAGGTTGGGTCATATTTCAGAGAAAGTCTTAGAGTTACTTCGAAGATGGAAGATGATCAAAGGAGGAAGCTTCGATAAGATGAACTTTTGCCAGGAGTGTGTGTTAGGCAAGCAAACTAAAGTATCATTTAGAGTTGGACTCCATAGATCGAGGCGAGTACTTTAGTACGTGCATATAGATGTCTGGGGACCAGTTGCTACTCCTTCTCTTGGAGCAGCAAAGTATTTTATCTCTTTCATCGATGACTTTTCTCCGAAAGTATGGGTGTACGTGATGAAGGCCAAATCAGAGAGTTTTGAGAAGTTCAAAGACTGGAAAGCGCTTGTTGAGAACCAATCTAGTTCTAGGTTGGAGGTGCTTAGATTTGATAATGGCGGTAAATTTGTCTCTAGGGAGTTCCTCGACTTTTGTAGACAACATGGCATTCAGAAACATTTCACTACACTCGGCGATCCACAATACAATGGGGTTGCAGAAAGGATGAACATGACTCTACTGGAGAAGGCTTGTTGCTTGAGATTGATGGCGGACTTGTCTAGAGGCTTTTGGGATGAGGCATTATCAACTGCGGCGCATATCATAAATCGAATTCCATGCTCACCCATAGATGGGATGATTCCAGAGGAAAAGTGGAGAGAGAAATCAGTGTATCTTGGTTACTTTTGAATTTTTGGTTGTCGTGTGTACGTTCACCATACAGGTGATGACAAGTTGGAGGCTAGAGCATACAAGAGCATACTAATGGGATACACCAATGGTATCAAAGGGTATCGAATTTGGAACCCCGTTGATCGAAAGATTGTTCATTCCAAACATGTTACTTTTGATGAGTCTGCTATGTTCAATCCGAAGGAGAAGCTCCCTACCACATTCGAAGATTCTGATAGGCCTAAGGAGATGGAAGAAGTTCCCGTGTTCCAACTAAATAGTAGAGTTGTTGATGCTGTCGAGGAAAACACAGTTGATGAAACATCGTAGGATAGTCCACAGGTACCTTCTAGTAGTGCTGGTGATGTGCATGAATCTAGAGGAAGTTCAGTTCAAGGTGGAGCTAAAAGGAGTTTAGGCGAAGCAGTACCTACCTAGGTTAGTAGTAGGACTATTAGGTCGCCCGATAGGTATGGGGATTGGTAGATTGCGAACTTTAGCCTTGGTGATCATTTTGACTAAGCCCTACATGCGGTTCATGAGGAACCGCTTGACAATGATGAAACTTTCAAGTCATGTGATAGTTCGAAGTGGATGTATGCTATGGAAAAGGAGTTAGAGTTGTTGAAGAAGAATAGGACTTGGGATTTGGTACCACCTCCTCAAGGAAGCTGAGCCATAGGTTGCAAATGGGTGTTCAAGGTAAAGGATGATGGGAGATACAAGACTAGACTAGTTGCTAAAGGGGTTTCACAAAGAAAGGGATTGGAGTATGATGATATATTCCCTCCAGTAGTGAGGCATACGTCCATCCGCATTTGCTCGCTATCGTCGCAGCTCATGACTTGGAGCTGGAGCAACTGGATGTGAAAACTGCTTTCTTGCATGGAGACTTGGATGAAACCATCTACATAAAGCATCCAGAAGGATTTGTTGTAGATGGGAAAAAATTGGATTTTCAAATTGAAGAATTCTTTGTATGGACATAAGCAGTCGCCTAGACAATGGTACAAGAGGTTTGACTCTTTTATGCTTTCGCTTGGTTTTGATTGTAGCATCAAAGATGCTTGTGTGTACTTCAAGCATTTAAAGAATGGTAGATGGGTGTACCTACTCTAGTATGTGGATGATATGTTGATTGCTTCCAAGGATAAGGCTAAAATCGATAATCTAAAGCGAAAGCTAAAAGTGGAATTCGAAATGAAAGACCTTGGAGAAGCAAAGAAAATTTTGGGTATGGAAATCCAAAGGGATAGAAAGCTATGACTTTTGAGCCTCACTCAAAAGGAGCATATTCGAAAGGTGTTTGCTCGGTTTAGCATGGAAGGGGTAAAGGCAATCAGCACACCCATGCCTATGCACATACAGCTTTCTAGTAAAGGCACTCCAATCTCGGAAAAGGACAAGGCTTATATAATGAAGGTCCCATATGCAAGTGCAGTTGGCATCTTGATGTATGCCATCGTCTTTACTAGGCCTGACACTGCACAGGCGGTTGGATTGGTGAGTAGGTTCATAGAAAATCCAAGAAAGACGCATTGGGAAGCAGAGAAGTGTATCTTCAGATACCTTAGAGGAACTCCAAACCATGGACTTGTCTTTGGCGGCAAAAGAAGAGATTTCAACTTGGTTGGATTTTGTGATTCTAACTATGCCGGTGATAGAGATTGAAGGAAGTCAACCTCCCGATATATGTTCATCTTTGCTGGGACAACCATCAGTTAGAGAGCGAGGTTGCAGACGATTGTGGCTTTGTCTACTATAGAGGCAGAGCTCATAGCTATGGTTGAACTAGCTAAGGAGGCAATTTATTTAAGGCGATTGTTGTGTGATTTGGGCTTCGCATACGAAGGAGTGAATGTGCATTGTGATAGTCAAAGTGCGATTCACTTAGCTGAAAATCTGGCATTCAGATCGAGGATGAAGCATATTGAGGTGAGAGAGTCGTTCCTTGTCTCGATGAGTGAAGAGAAGCTAGTTCATCTTTAAAAGATTCACATAAAGGAGAATGCAGCAGGCATGTTTACCAAGTCATTGCCTATTGCTAAGTTCGAGCATTTCTCAGACTTGATTCGCTTAATGAAGTGCTAGGTGTCACGAGGTGGCACGGGGGGGGGGGGAGAGTTGAGATGGTTCATGGAGACAATTGTTTTCATGGTGGAGACTGATAGGTTCTACACGGACTGGGTACTTCGAACACTCTGTTGACGAGCGGTGGCCTTACCGGAGTTCGTTGACAGAGTGTAATGGGTGATGACATTGCCGATGCTCATTGGATAAGTATCCATTGCTGGGAGCATGAAGGTGTAGATGGAGTTGGAAGGCTTGTTTGGAAATTTGGTATCAAGGGGGAGATTGTTAGATATGATACCTGATCTCATGATTGAAGAAGGTGAAGCTATTGGAGAAGCAGCATCAAGGAGGAGGTTGAATCCCTAACTACCCTAGGTGCGGTAGAAGGAGCGATAGCCAAGAAGGAGAAGCTCGTGCAAAAGGAAGCTAAACCCTAACATGAAGTCGATGTGCTGGTTTTTGGTTCAATGATTGTGCCGAACGAAAAAGGTCGTTCGGTGGCAGAGGCAGTAGAAGTGGAGCGGCAACACGAATTTAGGCGAGTAATATTTTCATTCGGTAGTGAGTAATGTTTTGAAGCGGTAAATATGGATGTCGAACCAGTATTATCATTCAGTAAATATGGATGTCGAACCAGTATTCTCGTTCAGTGAGGAGTTGGCATACCAGTCCAAATGAGCCGTTGATTGATGCAACAAGTTTTAAGGAGAACGTTGAACTAAAGCATGCCACTCCACTGGGAATACCAAACCAAATATTTCATTCGGTGCTCTGTCGAACCAAGTAATGCTGCTCTAGATGTTTGGTTCGGTGATTGGGACATGTCGGTCTAGATTTGAGATGCTGAAGGCCGAACCAAATATTTGGTTCGGTGTTAGAGCATGCTGGTCCAAATCATACCGGACCAAATCATGTGTGCTGTCTGCCGAACCAAACCCCGGGGCTACTATATAGCAGTCACCCCTCCTCATTTCTTCACTCTATAAATAGTGGAGTTTCTGGACAATAATGGCAGCCATCCTAGAAAGCTGAAACTCTGCAAAATTTTGTCTGTATTGTTAACTCTTCTTATGTATAGCCTCCAAAAGTGAATCAATCTTGTAACTCTAATCTTTCAGCGACTAATAAAATCTCCTCTCCCCAGGTGGACGTACGCGGTCTCGCGGTAGTGGAACCAATATAAATACCGATGTTATTTATTTTTCTACGCTGCATAGATCTGTGACTGTCTGTTCTGGTGTTTTTCTCTGTTTATTTCATCTCACTACAATCACGATCCAGTTGTTTTCTGCTACGTTGGGTTTTTTATTCCTTTCGACCAATCATTTGAAGGGATTTTCCCCAACAGTTACAATATATTTATGTTTAAGTTCATCCAAATAAATTGAGTTTTAATGTTTCCATGCTAACACTCCGAAATTATACTAATATGTATTGAAAGTAGTATATAGTGCCAACAACAAAATATTCTATGCTTATACTCACCGTATGCAATGTACTATCGTTAAACTGATAAACTTTGATCTTCATTTGTGCCATTAATTGATAATACTATAGAGAGTTTTTATATCCTTTTCTTTTACATGGTAATACCATAATCAGTGAAAGAGCCTTGAAAACAGTGTGTGTGTAGTTTTTTGTTGCATCTAAAAATTATGTTGTATCTATTACTCATTCCATAACCATTATCATTTACGTTGGGATCATTAATTGGATCAACTAATTTCAATCCCTCTAATATGATCATTTTTTTTCAGTTACTCATTCTATTTAGTGAACAACATGTATACTCATGACTCTATTTTTGTACCACATTCATGTATTCCAACTAATATAGGATATTATCATGCTATAGTTGTAACAATTTCATGGTTCTTTTGGTGTTCCACCCTGTTTCTTTTTTGTTCAACTTGATTATGTTTGTTTATTTATTTTTATACTTTTACAAGGAGATATAAGGAGACAATAGGGATCGTCATCATCCATGGAGTAAGGACTAGGGTATCAGGTTAATAGAATTCTCTCATATTTATGGTTCATATTGCTTAAGTTGCTTATGTGCATGAAAAGAAAATACAAATGAATGGGGTCAATTTTTATGAGTGTATAAGTGTAGAGAAAGACGTAAATATTTGAAAAGTCACTTCGATACATGATCATTTTGCTTATTTATTTTTACTAAATATATAATCAGATTACCATCACCTTATATAATGCATTGGACTAACAACATTAAGAGGGGACTACTTTATTCATGATTGTTGCATACTTGCGGCCACATATCTATCTTCTTTGTTTTGAGTAGAAATAGCGATGAAAGTTAACGAATGATCTTGTAAAATTAAGTTTTTTCCTACCAGTTTGAATTTGACATCTTAAAACTAAAGTTTACAATAGTATTTCAAAAAATTAATCAAATGTAATACTCAACTTATGGCATCACGTTAAAAATTTCATGTCAAAAGAAAGATGATTGATGGTCAAAAAAATTATAAATACATCCGTGTGCGAAGCACGGGCTCGCACTAGTACATATAAGATATACAATCATAAATAAGAATGATCTCTCATTTTATATTTTAATCCAACCAAAGATGTAAATTGACCTACTCTAAATGGTTTAAACCAACCCAATGCTTAGATAATCGCTAAGCCTGTGCTCCGATAATGTGATGCCCTACTTTTTTTAAAATCTAAAATTGGTGATAAATGTTGTCAATCTACACTTGCACACTAACCTCGGACATTAAAAACAATGGATTGTTGGTTATATAATTTAGGATTTCAAATTCTGAAAATGAAAGTGAAAAACCTTATAGCAGAATAAAACAACGTTATACATATCTTATCCATAAATAATATACAAGACCGAATACAACAAATGAGATACATGTATCTCTCTATGCATCATCCATTAACAAATATATCAACAATACAACAATAGTGCATGACAGACATTCTAAGTGGACAGTATGCAAATGTGACATGCAAGTGGAGCCCTTTCCTTTCCTTTGTTCTCATCTATAAACTTTATAAATAAATATATACAAAAAGGAAAAGATGATCAACTATGTTTGGACTGTGTATAACCCTATACACCTCGACCAAAGGAACCATTGGTTGTTGCATAAGAAAAGACCGCCTTCCATTTCAAGATCAAGCCCACATAGTTCTATTTTCTGCTCTTCTTCTACATCAAATATTTGTTAACACATCACATTGAACAACAATATAAACCAAGCATCCAACATAAGCCAAAAATATTATATTCTACTCAACCACCATAATCAATCATCAGAGGTATCAATAATAATAGCAATATACCACCATTAAACATTGTTCAATCTCAATAATACTCAATGTTAATGCCAAATGTCAAATAAATCCACCACAACGAAAGTAATCAAATGTATACTAATCATCCACTACTGGTAACACATCATCAATAACATAAAAGCAAGTGTAAATCAAATAAATGTTTACTAATCACACTATATTAGTAACATAAAATCAGTCTCATCAAATGTGTAGTAACTAAAGTATATTAGTAATGCAAAGTATCAAACTCATCAAACGTGTACTGACTACACTATATTAGTTACACAAGTATTAAACTCATTAAGTATATACAAAATACGTTATATTAATAACATAACCATCCATGTCACCAACATGACAAAATCATAATTAACTACACACTACGTAGTAATAATGGCAAAATATCGCATAACTCATCTCAATGTGATATGACTTGTAACGACCCGCAAATTTATCACTTGGATAAATTATATTTATTTTTAAAATATTTAGATATGGGTTTAAAAGTAAGAAATAATAATGTTTTAAGTGGCAAATAATAATAGTTATTTTGTTTGGGAAAAATATTTGTGAACAAATTACCGAGGTAAAATATTGATAATTTGTAAACATCATCTAGGTAAAATATCAATAAAACAGCCAAAAATCGTTTTATCAATAAAACAGCTTTTAAACAATAAGGATCGTGCACGACTTTGGATTCATACACAAATATATGTATTCAAACAAGATTATGAAATAAAATAGTTTATTTTATTTTTTGAACATGAAATGTATTTATGACATCAACCGTTAATATCATCGATGCTATAATTTTTTTCGGAATTCAAGTAAAGTTTAATTAATAAATAAATGGGTTTTTATTAATAAATAACCCTATTATAATTATCTAATAATGATGGTAAAATTGTTTTTAATTTTTTTTTCCCAAAATAGATAGTTCGTAAAAAATAAAAAATGTGACCGAAGAACATTTTCCGGAATTTCGACTTTTCGACACCGGAAAGTGGTCGGGAACGTTGTTTGCCTTTATGCACTATATATACACATATATAATAGACAATTAACCATATATTAATACACTTAATAATATATTATCTTATGTTAATTATGTTTAGGAAGTGAGGTGACAAGTCATGGTTTTAAAAATAATAACATGTATATACATATACACTTATATATATATACAAAGTACATACCCATTACCTCTTTCTTTTTCTTTCCATCACCATAATCATCAAAGCCTAAGCCTAGGGGAGTACGTGACAAGAGAGGTAGGGTAGGTAGGTAATGTAACCTTACATTCATGACATATTATGTATAGTTAAATCTAAGGGTAATTTAGTAAATTCTCTAATTCTTTGCCTAGAAATACATGTCCATACTCACACAAATTGTAATGGTCCATTTTTCCGTACCCTTTGAATCGACAATAAATCACACATGCCTAACTCAAATTGCACGAATAAGCTGATCATTAAGAGTAGAAAGAAAATAAAGACAGAACAGAATCTCACACGAATGGAATAACATATATTATTTCAATAATAATCTTTACAGCGGAAAATTTTAAAATACAATATCAGAGTCTAACCTATATTCAGCCTAGAAAGTTATAAACCACTGTCCTTACAAATGCTGAAAACAACAAAACAAATGCAATAGATGTAGCGGATAATAGAATTCGTCCATACGATGATGAAGATCTCCAGCTCTCCTCTAGAAACCCCAAGTGTCTTCAGCTAAACCTGAAACTACTCGGATCTGACCTGAGTATTAAAAATACCCAGATTAGACTTGATAAACCAGCGTGAGATACTCAAAATTTTAAATGACTATATTATCAAAACCTTTGAAAAGAAGGGTATCTCATAAGACCATGCCCACACATAAATACGGACGGGTTTTTACCTTATTATAACCAAAACAATTTTATACCAAATCATTTGATATTATTTTTAATGGCATTCCTTTGAAAACACTTTTCAAATAAGGTATCAATATCTGGACTATGTTTAAGGTAATATATTCGGACTAGGTCAACGAAATATATGATACAAAAAGGGGTAGCTGAAAGTTTGCAAGTCATTACAGCTATTTTGGGACCACAATCAAAACCGTAAATCTCGTATTGGGATTGGATTTCCAACATGATAAGAAACTCGTGGAAAGATCAATATGTATCCACGGCTTACATCCAAGACTTAGACGTCGTTATAAAACAACACAAATGGCTAAAAGGGGATACAATCTGCGAATAACATCCAAGGAATCAGACTTCCTGCATCCCCGCCATGAGGCCTAGACATATCTGGTACCTAGGGCTCAGAGCATCTGATAACCCAAATCACTACTATCTGAAATGCGAGCATACTTCTGACCACATAGAATCCCATCACAACCGGGGTGTGAGGCTCGCAAGGCTACGATTACCGTTTACATATCACATATCACATCTTTGAATGCCACATTGTCATTCAACGTCACACGACTGATTTGTAGAAAAGTATAACTTCCTGAGCCCGTATGTCTCGGGAAAGGGTGTTAAGCTAAGAGAAGTTGCCTTCTTCGCCCCCAACTGATATACGTTTATAGAAACCACTCAAAATATGATTTAGAATACAATGTCAGACAAACATATATACAAGTTCGTTCTGGGACTGAACGAAACCGAAGGCACTCTCTTACTACCACTAGTAGCGAGTAGTCCTTGCAATCCGAAAAATCTCCACAACGAGGAGACCACTGCCATAAGTAACTCTATAATGGGAGCGACCCAGAGCATGTCAACAAGCAGTCCTCACGCTATGACGATCCTCGGTCTTCAATAATCATCATCTTCAACATGTCTTCACTTTCGAACGTATACATTGGTTCGAAGTGGTTTTTGGATAGGGATCACCCAAATACAACCCCGGTTCCTTCGAAGCCAATCATCGCTTTAAAAGATGTTAAGTTCACATGTGGATATCAATCATCAATCAATTACTTCATCTTTTGTTTAAATCAAATATCTTTCTTAGATATATTCTTTTCAATTTATCCCATTTTCTTTTCAAGAGTATATGGAATCATTAAGCCTCATTTATTAAATCATTTGATTTTTTTAAACCTTTCTTAAATCCTGGAATAATTCCAAATCATTTTCTCTTTTACTTAGGAATACCTTTCCAAATCATTCATCAAATCTTAATCAAAGATTTCTTTCTTAACTTCAAAACATACTCTTGAAAATCGAATATTTTCATAACAAAGCACTACTGCCACCTTAAATATGGTAAATTTCAACTCCAAGGACTAGTGCCAAGTAATCCTACATCATGAAGATCTTTGCCTTCAATGATCTTCGTCTTCAATATATTTTATTTCGAAAATTAGTTTGAAGGGATTATTGGATATGAATCACCCAAATCCGATCCCGGTTTTTCGTATAGGAATCACCCAAATCTGATCTCGGTTCCTTCATGCCAATCATCGATTTAAAATGATTATTAGAAGATTTGATGATTGATTTATGCATTTCCTTTTATCAAATATCTTCGATAGATATAAATCTTTATAAAATATTCTTCTAGTAAATATGGAATCATTATAGCCTTCCATTGAAATGTATCGAATCATTTGATTTACTTACATCATTTTGAACTTGGAATAATTCCATTTTATTTTACCTTTTATTTAGGGAAACTTTAATATAAATTTTAGAGTATCCGGGCTTTCTCTTCGATCTGTTCAACCCCTCGTCTAAAAGAGAAAACAAAGGCTAGGTAATTTCAGGACACTGGTTGCTCCATTTCTAACCTTAGTCACATACCTTGTTTTACCGTTTAGCTCTCACAGGCAGGACAAATGTACTAGTTGTTTCCGCATACTCAGTAATTAATCTTTATTTTAGAAATGATTTATTAAACTTCCAAATCATCATTAAAAACACTTAATTATTCTTTTAAAAACATTTCTAAAAGATTTGAAAAAGTATTGTTAAGTTTAAAACCATAATTCGTAAGTTATTAAAAAGCGTTGCAAAAAGTGTTGCAAAAGCTATATTCTTCAAAACGACTTTTATATCATTTAGAAATCCATCCTTTCAACTTAAATCTCTTTTAAAACATTTTAAAAGATTTTTAGAATTTATTTCATATTTTTAAAACATTTAAAAATATCATTTTAAAAAAATCCCTTATTGGATTCCCAACTGCAAAATCACGATGTTTTTAGAAAATTGTTTTGGACATATTTCAAACTCTACTTTATGAAATCATAATTTTCTTTCTTCCTTCGGAAACTATTATCATTGTGAACCAAAGAATTTTTATTCCGAAGAAATCCGATTTATAAATTATTCTCTACGTTAATATGAAGTTACGGGTTGAAATTTACGAACTACCGCTACACGACGAGCTCGATTTTGACCAATTTTGTGAATTGATTCGGAACTTGTCCGAAACACTTCAAATTTGTTTTAAACTATATTTTAACTATTTTAACTTATTTAAAACGGTATTTTCATCATTTCAAACTCATTTTTCGTTTCAATTCATATTATAATATTATTATTATTATATCATTTTCAATCTTTTTAGATATTTTGAAATTTTGAAATCATTAAGAGGCTAAATAATTTCCATACACACATTTGTATTGATATAATTCTCATTTAATTAACTATGCTTACTAACCATTTCTCTTATCATTTATCAAACCAAGTTATCATCCATATCACAAACGTATAATCAACCATAATATCAACCAAGCTATCATCCGTTAAATCATCCAACATATAACAAACTTTTCATATAATTAAATTGAAATATTTTTTAAGAATTAGTAACTTAAAATATGAGTACTCACCTTTTACCAAAAGATTAACTTCCTACCAACATTTTTTTTAAACAACACTTCACTAAATCATCTTAACATCACCAAACCATCACATAAACAACACCACCATACTCTCTAGTGCTCGGCCATCTCTTCACTTTCACTTGCTCTCGACCACAAGTCTTTCCTTCTTCTTTGCTCTTAGCCAAACATTCCAGCAATATCAATAAGGCTCGACCTCCCCTTGATCCTCCCCTTCCTCCATCATTTCTTCACTTCTTAGATGCTAACCCATGTTTTGATGATATTATAAGGTCTTTGGCAAAGTGTGGTGGAGTTTTGACTTTGTTTTGTTATGGTTTTGAAAAAGTTAGTAAGGAAATGGAAGAGAAGAAGCCATTAAAGTTCTAAGGAGGAAGAAGAAGAGATCTTAGAAAAGGAAAAAGAAGAAGAAGAATGGAAAGTGTGAGAATGGAAGAGGTATTTATGGCTATTTATAGGAAAAAGTTTGGAATAAAATATTATTATGTAAAATGATCAAAATACCCTTTACTTACTTTTTAAGCAACCTTATTTTTTCAACACTTAACTTCACATTCCAAATCATTACTTTATGTCATTTTCACTTAAGAGGCAAGTAAGGAATATAATAATTATATTTGGTTTGATTTGATGTTTACTTTTTGACTTTTGTACTTTTTTGTCCTTGTGCTTACTTTTTCTTAATGAAATTCTAGAATTTTCTAAGTATGTTTAGTAAAAGTAAACTTGATTAGTGAATTAATTAATACTTATACTATTTGAATATATGTTCCTATATAAGAAAATAAAGGTGCGACAACGTTGTGATACCTTTTAATCGACAAAACGTTGATTTTCGACAAAATGTTTTACGGTCACATTTTGACGTTTTAGTTAAACTATTTATTTATATAAACCAAATTTTAAAATAAATATGTATATTTCTATCTAAAAATATAAACACTCATAAATTAATTAAAATAATTTATTTAACCATCGAAACTTACTTTTTTGAAATCAGCATTTTGTCACCTTTGTCAATATAAGCAAATGTTACTATTTTTGTGTATTCTTCTCTTTCCAAATCGTATCTAATATTCTTTGAATCATATAACCTTACCTACTTTATATTTAAAATCACTTTAAATAGTATATTTTAAAGTGGTCAAATTCTAGGTCGTTACATTCTCCCCTATTTAAAAGAATTTCGTCCTCGAAATTACCCAAAAAAAAGTTTGCCTAAAACATTTATCTTTAAAATTAATTTCATATAATATACACAGATCATCCGTATGAAATATCTTATTCAATCTCTTATTCGAATACATAACTTTATTTTCTGAACTAGTATCGATCCCCCGATCCTCTAGTGCGGACTCTGATCGGGTTTCTAGATCAGAACCTTTATTTTCCTTGCATAGTTCTCAACTATGATAGAAAACTCAAGTACCTAACCAAAAATCCCCATCAATGTTCGCCGTCAAGAATCGAGTGATAAATCCTTTTTTTGGATCAGTGTAAACACTTCAAAGTTCCGAACTCGAATATTAGATCAACATTTGTGTGGAGAAATGATTTACGTATAAATTACGTATTTATTCCTATTGGTTTTTCTCAGTTATACCAAATTCTCTTTATTCACATTCTTTATTTTTCACATTCATATTTTTTTAGTATATTTTCCTTAATACTAATATTGTTTATGAATCATTTTGTAAAACTATTACTTAAGTTTATTACATCTTATAACTTATGTAAATCAGTCACTTTTAAAGACTTAAGTACAAATTCTTAATTAATGCTGGAATTCATTAATAAAACATTTTACAGGTTATAATTACCTTTTTGAGGAGTCATTATTTTACTTAATGGTTCATGACTTAAATCTGTATTTTTATGATATACCTTTGTTGTGATTTACTATTATCTCAAATTCATAAGTTATAAAACTTATTTCTTATTTAATACTATTATTAATTTTCTAGCATTGAAATATTTTTTAAAAAACCACCCATATTTAAATCCTCAAACTCTTAACTCTTAAATCTCTTTTTTTCCATTATAAATCAGATTTATAAATTATCCTTATCTTATTTCATTCACTCAAAGTATTTTACAATCTTTTATCAATTAATGATTCACATTATTTCTTTAACTTAAGAAAATTATATAGATCGAGTAACTCCAAAACAATCCAAGGAACTGGGTACTACCAATAGTATCATATATCCTCTTAACAAGAAGAGTAATACTTAAGAGAAGTGCTTACCATCCGAACACATCTCTTGCCCATTTTTAGTTTATTTTCAAGCCAATCGAACTAGTTATCATAAAATACCTCTTTTTATTTGAAATAATACCATTTTCAAAATTCTTTAGAGATTACTTTATAAAACCTATTTTATAAATTCAATTTATCTTATATTAATTAACTTCATACAACTCTTTAAATTACTCGAATTTAAATTCTCATTCCTTTTATATTTATCTTTTTACATAATCATTTTCTATTATCTAAAGACATTTTTTTATCTTATATGTTCATTCCTTAAACAAATCTTATTATCAAACACCTTATAGTCAAATCGTGGAACTTAATTCATAAGGTATTTGTACTTAAACTTTTAAATCAAACAATTGATCAATTTATGATAGTAACTTAACATTATCATTTCTTAACTTATTATTTTGGAATAAGTATTAAAGATCTTAATTACCATATCTGATTTCTTACTTATCAATTATCTTTATGAAACATCTTATAGTCAAACTGTGAAATTCTAATCACAAGATGTTCATATCTAAATTTCACTAATCCTAATTTCTAACTACACAACTTTTCAAAATATATACTTTGTATTCAAAATATAATCCTAGGTAAAATTATTTCATTTACCAATTTTTTCAAAATCAGTGTGTCGATTCGCCTTGTTTAAATGTTTAGGAACCCTCATCGATAACGGGGATCAGGCGCATCGATCAGAATCCATAAATCACTCAACAGATAAATCAACACAAGAAAATTTATTAGTCACTAACAAATACGCACTCAAATATAATACACTCAAACTCATTCTATGGTTTTACTAACCCTATCTCTAACGAGTCACTCATCCTAGGGTATCACTAACCCTACCTCTGATAAGTCTTTACCCCACCAAAGCCAAGGTTCTCGCTTAACCTTCAGCTCTGATACCAAATGTAATGGTCCATTTTTTCATACCCTTTGAATCGACAATAAACCACACATGTCCAACTCAAATTGCACGAATAAGCTGATCATTAAGGGTAGAAAGAAAATAAAGACAGAACAGAATCTCACACGAATGGAATAAGATATATTATTTCAATAATAATCTTTCCAGCGGAAAATTTTAAAATACAATCAGAGTCTAACCTATATTCAGCCAACATAGTTATAAACCTCTGTCCTTGCAAATGCTGACAACAACAAAATAAATGCGATAGATGTAGCGGATAATATAATTCGTCCATACGATGATGAAGATCTCCAGCTCTCTACTGGAAACTCCAAGTGTCTTCAGCTAAACCTGAAACTACTTGGATCTGACCCAAGTATTAAAAATACCTTGATCAGGCTTGATAAACCAGCTGAGATACCGAAATTTAAAATGACTATGTTACCAAAACCATTGAAAAGAAGGGTATCTCATAAGACCACACCCACACAAAAATACAGATGGGTTTTTACCTTATGATAACCAAAACACATTTATACCAAATCATTTGATATTATTTTTAATGACATTACTTTGAAAACACTTTTTAAATAAACTTATTCATATAAGGTATCAATATCTAGACTAAGTCTAAGGTAATATATCCGGACTAGGTCAATGGAATATACTGAACGGAATATATGATACAAAAAGGGGTAGTTGAAATGTTTGCAAGTCATTACAGCTATTTTAGGACTACAATCGAAATCGTAAATCTCGTATTGGGATTGGATTCCCAACATGATAAGAAACTCATGGAAAGATCAATCTGTATCCACAGCTTATGTCCAAGACTTAAACGCTGTTATACAACAACACAAATGGCTAAAAGGGGATACAATCTGCGAATAACATCCAAGGACTTAGACATCGCGCATACCCGACATGAGACCCAGACGTATCTGGTACCTAGGGCTCAGAACATCTGATAACCCAAATCACTACTATCCGAAATGCGAGCATACATCTGACCACATAGAATCCCATCATAACCGGGGTGTGAGGCTCACGAGGCTACGATTACCTTTCACATATCGCATATCGCATCTTTAAATGCAACATTGTCATTCCACGTCACACGACTGATTTGTAGAAAAGTATAACTTCTTGAGCTCGTATGTCTCAGGAAAGGGTGTTAAGCTAAGAGAAGTTGCCTTCTCCGCCACTAATTGATATACGTTTATAGAAACCACTCAAATATGATTTAGAATACAATGTCAGACAAACGTCCATACAAGTTCGTTCTGGGACTGAATGAAACCAAGGCACTCTCCTACTACCAGTAGTAGCGAGTAGTCCTTGCAATCCGAAAAATCTCCACAACGAGGAGACCACTGCCATAAGTAACTCTATAATGGGAGCGACCCAGAGCATGTCAACAAGCAGTCCTCACGCTATGACGATCCTCAGTCTTCAATAATCATCATCTTCAACATGTCTTCACTTTCGAACGTATACATTGATTCAAAGTGGTTTTTGGATAGGGATCACCCAAATCCGACCCCGGTTCCTTCGAAGCCAATCATCGCTTTAAAAGATGTTAAGTTCATATGTGGATATCAATCATCAATCAATTACTTCATCTTTTGTTTAAATCAAATATCTTTCTTAGATATATTCTTTTCAATTTATCCCATTTTCTCTTCAAGTGTATACGGAATCATTAAGCCTCATTTATTAAATCATTTGATTTTTTTAAACCTTTCTTAAATCCTGGAATAATTCTAAATCATTTTCTCTTTTACTTAGGAAAACCTTTCCAAATCATTCATTAAATCTTAATCAAAGATTTATTTCTTAACTTCAAATCATATTCTTGCAAATCGAAGATTTTCATAACAAAGCACTACTGGCACCTTAAATATGGTAAATTTCACCTCCAAGGACTAGTGCCAAGTAATCCTACATCATGAAGATCTTTGTCTTTAATGATCTTTGTCTTCAATATATTTTATTTCGAAAATAATTTGAAGGGATTTTCGAATATGAATCACCCAAATCCGATCCCGGTTTTTCGGATAGGAATCACCCAAATCCGATCCCGGTTCCTTCGTGTCAATCATCGATTTAAAATGATTATTGGAAGATTTGATGATTGATCAATGCATTTCCTTTTATCCAATAACTTTGATAGATATAAATCTTTATAAAATATTCATTTAGTAAATATGGAATCATTATAGCCTTCCTTTGAAATTTATCGAATCATTTGATTTACTTAAATTATTTTGAACTTGGAATAATTCCATCTTATTTTGCCTTTTATTTACGAAAATTTAATATAAATATAGAGTATCCGGGTTTTCCCTTCGATCTGTTCCACCCCTCGTCTAAAAGAGAAAACAAAGGCAAGATAAGTTCAAGGCACTGGTTGCTCCATTCCTAACCTTAGTTACACACCTTGTTTTACTGTTTAGCTCTCACAGGTAGGACAAATGTACTAGTCGTTTCCGCATACTTAGTTATTAATCTTCATTTTAGAAATGATTTATTAAACTTCCAAATCATCATTTAATACACTTAATTATTCTTTTAAAAACATTTCTAAAAGATTTGAAAAGGTAGTGTTAAGTTTAAATCCATAATTCATAGGTTATTAAAAAGCGTTGCAAAAAGTGGTGCAAAAAGCTATATTCTTCAAAACAACTTTTATATCATTTAGAAATCCATCCTTTCAACTTAGATCTCTTTTAAAACATTTTAAAATATTTGTAGAATTTATTTCATATTTTTAAAACATTTAAAAATGTTATTTTTAAAGAAATCCCTTTTTGGATTCCGAACTGCAAAACCATGATGTTTTTAGAAAATTGTTTTGGACATATTTCAAACTCTACTTCATGAAATCTTGATTTTCTTTCTTCCTTTGAAAACTATTATCATTGTGAACCAAAGAATTTTCATTTTGAAGAAATCCGACTTATAAATCATTCACTACGTTAATTTGAAGTTACGGATCGAAATTTACGAACTATCGCTATGCGACGAGCTCGATTTTGACAAATTTTGTGAATTGCTTCGGAACTTGTCCGAAACACTTCAAATTTTTTTTAAACCATATTTTAAATTATTTAACACAGTATTTTCATCATTTGAAACTCAATTTTCATTTCATTTTATAATATAATATTATATTATTATAATATCATTTTCAATCTTTTTAGATATTTTGAAATCATTAAGAGGCTAAATAATTTCCATACACACATTTGTATGGATTTAATTCACATTTAGTTAACTATGTTTACTAACCATTTCTCTTATCATTTATCAAACTAAGTTATCATCTATATCACAAACATATAATCAACCATAATATCAACCAAGTTATCATCCGTTAAATCATCCAACATATAACAAACTTTTCATATAATTAAATTGAAATAATTTTTAAGAATTAGTAACTTAAAATATGAGTACTCACCTTTTATCGAAAGATTAACTTTCTACCAACATTCTTTTTTTAAACAACACTTCACTAATCATCTTAACTTCACCAAACCATCACATAAACAACTCCACCTCACTTTTTAGTGCTCGGCCATCGCTTCACTTTCACTTGCTCTCGACCACAAGTCTTACCTTCTTTTTTTCTCTTGGCCAAACATTCCAACAACATCAATAAGGCTCGTACTCCCCTTGATCCTCCCCTTGCTCAATCATTTCTTCACTTCTTAGATGCTAAATCATGTTTTGATTATATTCTAAGTCTTTGGCAAAGTGTGGTGGAGTTTTGACTTTATTTGATATGGCTTTGAAAAAGTTAGTAAGGAAATGGAAGAGAATAAGCCATTAAAGCTCTAAGGAAGAGGAATAAGAGAGCTTAGAAAATGAAGAAGAAGAAGAAGAAGAAGAATGGAAAGTGTGAGAATGGAAGAGGTATGCATGGCAATTTATAGGAAAAAGTTTATAATAAAATATTATTATGTAAAATGACCAAAATATCATTTACTTACTTTTTAAGCAACCTTATTTTTTCAACACATAGCATTACATTTCAAATCATTACTTTATGTCATTTTCACTTAAGAGGTAAGTAAGGAATATAATAATTATGCTTGGTTTGATTTGATGTTTACTTTTTGATTCTTGTACTTTTTGTCTTTTTGTGCTTACTTTTTCTTAATGAAATTCTAGAATTTTCTAAAAATTAAACTTGATTAGTGAATTAATTAATATTTATACTATTTGAGTATATGTTCATATATAAGAAAATAAAGGTGCGACAACCGTTAGTCGACAAAATGTTTTACGGTCACATTTTGACGTTTTAGTTAAACTATTTATTTATATATACCAAATTTAAAAATAAATATGTATATTGCTATTTAAAAATATAACGACTCATAAATTAATTAAAATAATTTATTTAACCATTGAAACTTACTTTTTTGAAATCTGCATTTTGTCACTTTTGTCGATATAGGCAAATATTACTATTTTTGTGTATACTTCTCTTTCCAAATCCTATCTAATATTGTTTGAATCATATAACTTTACCTATTTTATATTTAAAATCACTTTAAATAGTATATTTTAAAGTGGTCAAATTTTGGGTCATTAGACAAATTCATTTACACTCTCATCTTCATCTTTTCTAACATCTTCCACTAAAATTTCATGGCTTCTTATATTAGTTTTAAGTTTATTTTTAAAATCAAAAGATTTAAATTGTTTTAAAGATGCAAACTTGTTTTAAACTCTTTCTTCTCCATTTTTCCTCCACTTTATTCATCCATAACTTCCTCTATTTTACACCAAATCGAAATTTTCTTTTTTTCAAATCGTATAAAAATTCAGTAGCTATACCTTCCTATTTTACCACCTTTTCTAATTTAAAACTTAGGTTGGTCAAAATCTCATTTCTTTGCAGTGTACTTTTAACTCAGAAATTTAGGTCCGAAAATAGCTCTCCTTCTTTTGACTATATCTACCTCAAAAGTAATCTGATTTGAGTGATTCCTTTTTTTAAATTGTAGAAAAAAGAATTTTCTAAAACTTTTCTTTTGATCACTTTTACAAAATCCAAGATTAATATGTCCAAAAATCACGTGGAAGATGACATATTTTGGGATGATTTTTGTGCATCTAAGGCATTTTAGGTTTCAAAGGTTTTAGGTGAGTAAAACTATCTCATTTTTAGAATGAACTATCTTTATTTCCATAGATTATATATTGTGGAAATCTAGTTCATGTTGTTAAAATATCATGCTATGATAATGATATACGTTTTTGATTTGTGGTTAGCATAGTTTGGATGTTAAATATTGTGTTTGGATCTTAAGCATCATGTTTAGATGTTTAAATTGGTATGTTTGGTTATAAGAATGTGATGTTGGTGTATTGTATGTTGATGGTATGATTTGGAATCAAAACTAAGTTTTCTACTTCTAAATTTTGGAAATGGTTTCAAGTTTTTATATTTGTTTTTAAGTTTCAAAAACTTTCAAAATAGGTTTCCAAACTTGTAATAGCAAGGAATAAGCAAAGTATTTCGCTTAAAGTAAGTTTAAGCGAACTGCGCTCATAGCAATAGTCGCTATGGACGTAGTTCGACAAAATTGTCGGTTTTTGTTTTAAAATGTTTTCTTTTGGAATGTTTTGCAAAAGTTTTCGAACTTGATTAGTAACATAAAAAGTGTTAAGTTTAGATAATTTAATAATTTATCTATTTACTGAATTACTTAAAAGTAATTAGTAATTAACTAGTAATTAAGTAAGTGATTAAGGTTTAAGTAACACTTAAGGAAGGTTAATGATTAATTGGTGATTAATAAAGTTTTTAATTAGTGGTTTATGAATTTAAGAAGTAATTAAATGGTTAATTATTATTTAATTAAGTTAAGTAGGTTAATTAATTATTATTTAACTAAGTGATTATTTAATTAGTTTTAATTAATTAGGGTTTAACTAATAATGAATTGTTTAAACCTTAACTAAGATACATTAGGAAGTTAATTAGGACTTAACCAAGTTCATTAAGTTATTTAAAGTTTAATTATGAATTAATATTGATTTAATTAAGATATAATTAGGGTTTAAGCTAATTGAATATACTTTAATCTTTTTAAAGGTATTTTTAAAATTAATCGGTTATGTTTTAAATCCGTTTTCTTTTTTAAGGTTAATTGATTTCAAGTCAAAGGATCTCTCGTCTGGACCATTAAGTAGCCAAATGAATTAAAGTAGTGCTTATAAAATGTTGACACGTTTTATGGGAAGTAAGTTGACTTGTGTTTAGCACAAATGTTGAATATCGGTAACGTGATAAAACAAAGAAGTTAATTTCAATAAGCGGGTCATGGTAACTTAAGCATACATAATATACTTCTATATGTATATTTTTCACCGATAATGGATGTATCTATATTTGTAACTTGGACATCTACCTATGATTGATTATATGTTATGTTTGAATCCCTTACATATCTGATGTTAGGCAATACCCATGATATAACTTGGATATGTAAACCCAAATTTAGTGATCCATTGTAGTCATTAAGCCTTCGTTTAGGTTTGGAAAGTTAATATTTCATTTTCTTTTAAAATGGTCTTCAAGGTTATTCTATTTTGAACAAGATATTTGAAGAATGATTTAACAATTGTTTTGAATATTATATAAAGAAGTTTATGAATAATTTTGGGGTGTTCATAAAAGGAGTTTTAGAAATAGTTTTGAATGTTTATAAAAAGATTTTATAAATGGGTTTTGATGTCTATAAAGGGAAGTTTTATACAAGGTTTGAAAGTTTATAAAGAAGTTTATATAACCGGGTTCGAATATTTATAAAGAATATCATAAATGAGTATGGAGGTTGATAAATGTTTTGTAAATGGGTTTGGGTTAAAGTAAAAAGGATTTCACGGGTAAGGGAAATTTATACAAGGATTTATTGAAGATAATTACAACAGGAATTCGAGGTTTGGGTTTCTCGAGGTTGACCATTTAAAAAATGGTGGTATAGAACATCTGTTCCAAACTTAACACTGAAGGAATAGTGCTTAGAGTTATCCTTTTCTCCAATTTAAATGATGTAGTTAAATCCATTTAAGAGATTTGGAAATGGGAAATCGTATAAATGTTTCGTGAATATACTTATGTAAAGGAGATAAGTATATGAATGTTGATAAATGTTTGGGAAAGGAGATTTATAAATGAAAAAGGTTTTGAGGCTTAGTGATTGCTTTGGGTAATTAAATCTCTATATTTGTTGTTGTTATTTGATAGTTAAATAACCGACTATCAAATTTGGCCTAATCTGATAAAGGAAGTATGAATGTAAATTCGAGTTCCCCGATGAGGACTCGAAAACTTACTTCGAAAAGAACCGGGAATGAGTCAACCGGAAACTATCGGTTGTTGGTATGGAGAGACCGGGATCAGATTTATATATCTGAAAACCCCTCCAAACCAACATGTACTAATCCTGAGGGTGGTTTCAAAATGGATATAGTAGATTTAGTGCCTTCGGTTTTGTTCAAATCCAAAACGAACTTGTATGGATGAATGCTGACATTGCATTGACGCTTGGAGGGCAGTATCAGCATTCCAAGATGGATTGCTATTCAAAAAGTTAAAACGTAGGCTTAAGCCTCATCAATCGGGAATGACTAAAATAGGGGATATGTAGAGGGCTATGTGGGTCGCACCCATTCGGGTATATCATCCCCTTCTAGATATATACACAACCATCAATGAATTCGTGCACGTGGGAGCGCTCGGTTAAAGGTTACAAAGCAATCGGAATGGTGATATATTCGGTACTATCCAGCAAGGGGTAGGCCGGTTCTGTGTTGGCAGGGGTCGTTAGGTACGACCTCGGTACATTTTTTAGAGGTGTACTGTGGTCGGCGGTACCCCAGTAGCCCAGTAATTATTTAGAATCCAATCTCCAATATGTGACTTACGTTTTCGATTATAGAGCCTAGTATGTTGGAATGTAAGAAGTAAGTATTTTAGCTATTTTACCTATTTACTTTAAACCTAGACACTATGATAATATCACTGGATTTTTATATAAAATGTTTTGGTTATCGTAAGGTAAAAACCCATCTATTTTTATGTGCGGTGTGGTCTTACGAGATACCCTTTGTTTGAAAAGTTTTCAAATGTAGAAATCAGTTTGGTTGTTACTTGTTATCGAGTTTTACTCACGTTGGTTTACCAGATTTACCCGGGCGTTATTCCATGTAATGCTCGGGTCAGACTGAGCATGTTTTTCCCAGGTTTGGCTAGATATTTTGGAGCTGGAGAGGAGCTGGAGGGGCAAGGCATTGTCACGTATTTTTACTTCCACTGTATTATAGAGTCTGTATGTTTGTCAATGTGAGGACAGATTTCTATAACTATCCAAAAATTTAGGATAAGTCTAATGTACTCTGATGTTGTATACATGAATAAAGATGTTTCCTTTCTATAAAGATCATGGTTGTATTATATATTATTCGCTGCACTGTGAGATTATATGTTGTTTTAGTTTTCTCTATCTTCTACCTTCTTCATTCACCCTAAAAGATTAGTATTTCTAGCACTTGAATGTTCGGCATGTAATAAAGTGGACGTATTAGTGTTGATTTTTGAGGGTCAAAAATCCGGTTTGTTACATGACTTCATTCAACAGCCATACATGATAATTCCAATTAATAATTAACACATAAGGGCCATAACAATTTAAATTAGTTTATTTACACAAATTGTCCCACTTAAGTGTCAAACTATTTTGTTATTGTTATTATAAAAACACATTTATTTATTTTACCTTAAAATAATAATGATTCCTCAAAACGATAATATGCTTCAAAATTTCTACTTTAAAAATTATTACTTCAATTATCTCAAAACATCGTTATTTGAATAAAAAAAATATTTACATTAAATTACTTATAAGAACAATAATATTACTACTGTACGTCAAATTAATAATATATATTTAAATCTCTTCATTTTTCTGTCATAGCCAATTTATCATTATTTAACTCAAAAATGGTAGTATTTCATTTTAAACCTCAAAACTCCTTTTTAGTGCTATTTATCTCAAAATAATAGTGATGCGATCTAAAATACTTTTGAAAACACATCTTTTTTGTTATTGTTAATATCTTCAAAGTATCTTTTATTTCTATTAGTCAAAGAATAATAATAATAATATTTTTCTGTAAACTCTATAATTATATTAAAATCTTTTATCTCTTTTATATCTTCAAATCATACAATTTTACCTATTTTGTATTGATTAGTTACTTTCCATATTAACAAATAATTACTGTAAAATATCACAACAGTGAAAATATTTAAATAGATAAGCAACCGCAGTCACATCAAAATATCGCAAAAACCAAACAATCACAAAAAGAACATAGCATGTATCAACAATTGTATATCTTCATCAGTAAGTATTTAATATTTCTTAGACTTAAATACTTAAGGTAATTTAACATAATTAACACGCTTTTACACATAGCTCCAAAAGTCAGCAAATTATATGCCTAATTAGTTGGAATTTTGCTACAAGTCCAATGACATAAATCTCGTGTGAAATAGAGTTTGTATGAATACTATATAGGAATTAGAAGTTCGAAGGTTTAATCTTTTTGATAACAAAAGTGTTACTTTATTCAAGCAGAGCACTCATTGGGCTCAAAAACATGATCTATAGAACCTCTGTCTAAAGCGTCATACCGTTTATCACTTATGCTAGAGGTCCTTGACTTTGCAGGTTTAATTTGTAATAAATATTTTACAAAGGTTACATTGCAAAAGGATATCTTCTCTTCCACCATCGCAATCAACCTGATTTTCCTATTTTACTGCCCACCGCCGTTGTTTGAGGCAACCCCGTGTTAGGATTTCAATACACTTTAGGATAGATTAATCATGAAATCCTAGATCTAAATAAGTGACCCATATTAATTTAATTGAGAAGAAATCAAAGTAAGATAAATACATTAGCGGAAGCCATACCTGAATCCATTGTTGCTGGTTGAAAATGTAAATTTCATTTGGTTTTCCATATTGGCACTGTGACGCCCCACCTCTATACCCACGCTAACCAAGAACACTACGATGTAGTGCTGTCAATTAGCACGGAGAATAAGGCTGTGGAGAGGCGACCATCCATGTAACTTCTTTGTGCGAGCACCGATATGTCAGATAGAATAGAATGCATATCTTTTAAGGAGGAAATCCGACATACCGATACAAACACAAAGCTATCACACGGTGGCTATATATAATCTTCGGAAACAAACATAGAAGTAATCATAACATAAATCAGTCACAGACATCCATATCACTAAGGCGGAAGAAGATATGAATAAATATATATAACACATGAAAGTGTACATCAGAGTAGTGGTCAGAAAGATCCACTGTAACAACCCGGAATTTTCGAACTCGAAAATTCTGGATAGTTAGGAGAAAAAGAAAAGAGATAGAAGAAGAAACAGAACAAGACACAGATTCTCACATTCGCAGCGGATCAAAATACAATATCAAATAATAATATCATTTATACAAAGAAAACTATATTTGTTAATTTTCATCAATACATCAGAGTTACAACTTTTTCCCAAACACTGAACAATTAAAATAACATGTTCAGATACAAATCAATAATACTCAACGGATCATACTCCATACGTTCCTGCCATCCAGCTCGCCTCCTGAGCTCCAGAACGTCCTAACCTGAAAATCTGTAATACTCGGTCTGACCCGAGCATTACAATAAAGTAACACCCGGGTCAGGCTGGAAACCAGCGTGAGTAAACTCATCTAACAAGAAATTCTAATGCATAGAACTTTATTTAAAACCCGGGGTAACTCGTTCATCACTACAAGTTCACAACTTGTTATAGTCAACACTTAATCAATCCCTAAGTACCTTTACTTAGTTTTAAATGGTCCAATCATTTAAATTATTCCATTTCAGTCTATTGATTTCTCATATCAATCTATAAAGAATCGAAGTGGTTTCGGGCATTTACTAATACCCGACTCCGGTCTCTTCGAATCATCTTAAGCAAAGCTGTTTAAGTTTAAAACAATTCTAATTAATTTAATTAACTTAAATTAAATTAATTACTTAAGAACTAATCACTTGATCCTACTTAATCAATTTATTAATTAATAGTTAAAGGATAAATTAATTAATAATTAACCTTTAATTCTAGATTTATTAATTATCCTATTTAATTTAATTACATCAAGTAATTATCCTTTAATTAATTACAGAAATCAATTAACTATTAATCACTTACCTTTAATTAATTAAACCTTAATTAATTAATTAATTAATTATACTAAGTAATTATTCCTTAATTACTCCCATTAATTAACCTCAAATCATTTCCATTAAGTAATTATCCACAATTTACTTTCATTAATTATCCACTAATTACTTTTAAATTAAGTAATTATCCTTTTTTTTATCACCTCTATTAATTAATCACATTAATTAATTTAACCTTAATTAATCACATTTATTAATTAATTAACCTTAATTTATCACATTAATTATCCTTAATTAATCATATTAATTATCCTTAATTAATTATCTAAGTAATTAATCCTTAATTACCTTTCATTAATTCCTTCCAAAAAGTAATTATCCTTTTTAATTAATTAACTTCTAATTTCTTTCATTAACTAATTATTCTTTCATTAATTACATTCAGAAATTACCCATTTATTACTTTACTAAGTAATTTCTCTTAATTAATCATAAGTGATTATATTTAATTAATTAGACTTATTAATTAACCTAAAATTTATTACATTAATTAATTGACTAATTAATCATCACTTAATCTTTAATTAACCATCCTCTAATTACTTTATTAAGTAATTATTCTTAATTATAAATATGTAATTAACCTTAAATTTATTTTAATTAATTATCCTAAATTAACCTTAACTTAACTAATTAAGAATAACTTTGCATTTATATTAAATACTTACTCAAACCATTTACTTCATTAAAATCAATTTAGAAATCAATAAAAAAAATCAATTTGAATTATGATTCTACTTTAATCAAGAACAATTCAAACATTTAAATTTTTATATACTTATATCTTTGAAAACCCTTTTCAAATTAAATTAACAAATGTTTATCTTTAAATTCTCCATTCCATATCCTATTTTACTAATTACAACATCATGGGCCGAAGCCCAAACCCAATCGAAGAAAACAACGAAGACCTTCCCACCTTCTTCCCTCTCCAAACCTCTCTGCTTCCAGTTCAATTCCAGGAACACCATCCAAAACACTTGAATCCTGATGCCTCGAACCGGAAGATCACCTCTGATCAACTCAACATCCCATGCGAACATCACGCAACACGATACGACCTGGAATCGAACCCCTATCCTCTTCGTTCGATCGCCAGCCGAAGAAGCTCCCACGTACACGCTGTGCACGTGCACAATCCCACCTCCGACCAACTCATCGACGCGACACTACGGCCGAGTCGCACATCATCACCATATTCCACTCGCCACATCGCCGAAGCCTGCCATCCTTCCGATCGAAATCGATAAATTTCCCAAACCTCCAAACACCCAAAACCCACCTATCTCCACCAATTGACGAACTGCACTCGCCATTCCCTTCTGATTTTCTCGATTCCTCCACCGATCGCAAACTCTTCCACTACTCAACATTCCTACCAAAAATCACATACTCCGGTCGCACCCTTTCCCTTCAAAAATTCCTCGACTTCACCATGGCCACATCCCTTCTTAAACCCTAAAACCCCCTCGACTATCCAATCCCAATCCAAATCCAAGATTCCGCCATGGTCGACATCTTCCTTAGGTCCACCAGCCCCTTTCAGACCCAGCCACACCACCTCTCAACGACGAAGCCGATAGAAAATAATTTTCGAATGAATTTAGGTCATCCTTCAATTTCTTGTGATATAGAACACTAAAAATTCTAATTTTACTACTAAAATTCATATTCTATACAAGAATCCTAATTGCATGCTTGAATTCTAAATTTAAAAATAATAAATTTTTACCAAAGTATGTTATTTACTGTAAAACTTATCAATAATTGGCTACACAGCATAATAAATTCACAAACTAATTTTAACCTAAACTATGCTTGCAAACAAATATTTTCTTAGTTTACATCATCATCAAATATGAACTAGATTAAGAGATTTGGAATTTTGAATTTGGTTTAAACCCTGTAAACCTGGAACAGAGATATATGTTCCTGAACCCAGACATGCACACATCATTTACATTCAATTCTACTTAAAATAAACATGCAAACATTATTTTAACAGAGATTCATCATAACATTTAAGCATAAACATAAGTTTAAAACTGTTTTTAAATTCAAATGTTTACTCACAATTTTTTTTTTTTAACAGAGGAACCAGGATTTGAAAACTGGAAACAGATTTCTTTGATCTGATCTACTTTGTTTTTAGTTGAGATAAACTTGTATCTTTGCTTGAATTTGAACTTGAATTGAATCTTGAATTAATCTATACTTTGATGTGTCTTGAGTTGAATCTTTGCTTAGCTTCAGGTTGAATATTTGAGCAATCGAAGTTGTTGAATTTGTTTTAGTTTTTGAAAGAAGGAAAGAAGAGGGATTGAGAAAGATAAGATATACAGCCTGGTTTCTCTAAACACTTAATTATATTTCAATTTAAAAGAAAAAATGCCACTTGTATTTTGCATGGCATGCACAAGCTACAAATGTCCTAATCTATATTTAAATATCTTCTTATGTTTTATGTTTATATAATTTTATATTTACAAACCAACCTTACATTACATATATAAATTTTAAAACATAACTTTCAATACAATATATATAAACCTATATATTATTATATTAGAAAATTATTCTTATTAACTTTAAAATATAGAGTTTTTAAAATCCAATTTATTTTTAAGATATTTATCAATTTGAATTACAAATTCAAATTCAAACTCAATTTAGAATCAGCTCATAATAACACATATTTAATTTGCTCAACTTATAAATATAAATATTTATTTGATCAGATTCGTTTGTTCAATCTATAATTCAGTATTTCTATTAATTTACCCAATTATTATATCAATTACAGATGTCCAGAAATCCGGGTTATCACATTCCTCCCCCCTTAAAATCTTTTCGTCCTCGAAAAGGAACGAAGACATAATTTTATTCAATAATTTAAAATCAGATAAATTATTCTTAGATCATTTTTTTTAAAACACTTTCAAAATCTATATAATATTACAAAAATAGTTTTTATAAAAATACTTTTATAACTCGACGTTTCAACAAGTCCATTCTCGTTCTCACAGAAATTCGGTCATACGTTGATCAGGCGTAAGACTGAAAATCTATAAGTACTTAGCAGACCCATTTTCAACACCCAGTGAAAATATTTGGAAAATACTTTATTTGAAAATATCGAAAACGTTTTTGAAAATAGAGGAAATATCTTTGGTGAGAATGCTCTGGAAATCATCACCCCCATCCATGGTCACAGTTACATCACGGGTTACGTTGCCATCGCAGCAAAAGTCCATGTAACTGATGACAGCATGGAACCCACAACAGATCGCAGTTACATCCCAGGGTTACGTTGCCGTCGCAGCAAAAGTCCATGTAACTGTTGGCTCTCAGCGGCACACACGATTTCGCTGTCAAAATGAAACTTCTCCCACATAGGTCGCAGTCTACCGATATAAAATCAAACGCAGACAGTTGGCTCTCAGCGGCACAAACGACTTTCGCTATGTTACCATAGTGTCACAGTCTACCGATATAAAATCAAACGTAGACAGTTGGCTCTCAGCGGCACACATGACTTTCGCTATGGTCTGCAGTAGATCGTAGTGACATTGAGTTAAATTGTTGTCACAGCATAACTCAAATGCCTCTGTGGGCACCAGCCCCTCGACTTTCGCTACACAAATAATCCTCAGGAACTAGTTTTGTCCGGACTCCTCACAGGATCAACTTTAGAATCCCCCCTTGGGGTTCAAGGCAGTACCACCCAGTGGTACTCCTGAGAAGTTCATTTCAAGGAAGCGCCTTTTTCCCCAGAGCTATTCTCAAAATACTTTGTACTATATACTTATAGTATCTTCAAATCATACCCTTTATGATTTATCAAAATCTCCTTTACACAAAATCGATTACCAAAATCGATAATTCTCAAACTAGGCTTTCCAAAATCCAAAATTGATTTTCCCAAAAATCAAAAGCCTTTTCCAAATTCATAGGTTCCAAACCTTTTCCAAAATCATTCTCATAAGATCCTTTATATATATATATATATAACTTTTGAAAAATCTTTGGATTATTTCAAACTGGTATAAAACCTCTTTTTATACTTCAAATATTTCAAAACCCTTTTTATTCTGGCTAGATTCAATAAGGGGAGTTTATCATATTACAAAATATAACTTTATTTATTGCCAAATCAAATATTTAAGTTTGATTTCTTTATAAAGTTACTTACCATTTACTTACCTCCATAAAGTAAATTTCAACCAAAGAAATATCCAATTCCATTATATTTCACAAATATACTTTTCATTTCAAAACCATTTCAAATTCCTTATTCACAAACTTCAATATCAATTTCATTCAAACTCGTACGATGTACACATATCATCCTTACGCAATATCAATCTGATCGCTCTTCGATCACACAATTTCTCTTCCGAACTAGTATTGTCCACCCGACTTCCTAGTGCGGACTCAGATTTGGTTTCCTGATCAGAAACCGTCATTCTCATTGCATAGTCACAACTATGATAGAGAATATCCAGAACCAATCAAAATCCATATCCAGGTTCGCCGTTGAAAATCGAGCGAAAAATCCTAACTCGGATCGATAATACTATCTCGAAATTCTGTGTTCGAATCTGGATCAAATCACTATGCGAATAGAATAATTTACGTATATCCTACGTATTTATCTTTATTGGTTATTAGCTAGATCAATTCTCTTCTCTATTCACATTTCCTTTAATTCCGTTCACTTATTCTCAATTGCTTCCATTTCCAATTGAGTTATTACTTTAATTACAAACAGTTTGAATTCTGACCTATTTAAATTTAAAAATAGCTTGGAAAAGTTTAAAATAGATAAGTAGTTGAAAAATAGTTGTTAGTTTGTAAAATAGTTGTAAAATAGTTAAGTAGGTATAAAATAGTTAGATAATTGCAAAATAGTTTTTAAAATAGTGATTAGATATAAGTAACTGAAAAATAGTAATTAGTTTATAAGACAGTTTCAAAATAGTTAAATAGTTCCAAAATAATTGTAAAATAAGTATAAGATAGTTTGGGGTTTAAGAAGAAAAATTATATAGTAAATAGTTTGGAAAAATATATTTGTATTAAAACAATTTATTTTGAAAATAATTCAGAGCCAAACTGTTTAATTTCCCAATCTCCATTTCCAATTAATTTCCCATCAATTCAATTTAAATTCTACTTCCATTTAAATTGACTCAATACTTCAATTTCCATTGAATTTAATTCAATCCCAATTCAAGTTGAATTAATCTTAATTCCTTTCCAAATTCAAATCAAATTCCATTTGATTTTTTATCTTATTCAACTTTAATCACAATTTCAATTAATTCATATAAATTTCAAATTGAACCAATTTTATTTATTTCAATTCCAGTTTGAATTAATCCCAATTCCCATTTGAATTTTGAACTCATTCAATCTTCAATTTTTATTTTAAATTAATCCATTTCAAATTTTCCATTTGAATTTTAAACTTATTTATCTTAAATCACAATTCCCATTTATTCAAATCAAATTCAGTTTGAACTAATTCAATTTAAATCTCAATTTTAAACTATCTTGAATTATATAAATTCGAGTTAAAATTGATTTAATTCCTTAAATCATAATTCCTATACTTTTAAATTAATTCAACCTTTATTTTTAATTTTAACAAATTAAATCTTTAAACCATTTAATTCTGAATTCAAAAACAATTTAATCTTCAGATTCTAATTTATTATCTATTTCAATTTCCAGATCTCAAACCCATTTTTGAGATCACTCATAACTCCCATTTCAAATCAACCATTTAACTTCCCAAGTTAAATTTTAATTTCATCTTGAAATTTCTAATTCAAGTTGTTCATTCTAAACTCATTTAACTTTCCTTAAGTTAAATTCAATTTAATCCAACCAACTTTACCCAATTTGAATTCCCATTTCAAATTTTAAACTTTATATTAATAATCTTTCCACTTATAAGTTCAAAAACTTATCACTTTGGGTTTTCATATCACATTCCAAGGAAAAATTTAAAACTCAACACTTAGAGTTTATTTCAAATCATCTTTGATATTATGTATATCCTCATATATACATTTTCTTTATACACCAAGTTATACTTTAAATTTTTAAACCACCTTTGGTTTTAATTCAAAACAAACTTCTTTAAAACAATTTCAAGTTTTCTGGATTTAGATTTAAAATTTCATAATTTTAAATTATCTTCAATTCCAATTTATAAGTCATACTCACTTTAAAAGTTTACTTCCCTAAACATTTCATTTTACTTAATCATTTACATCATTTCATTATTAAACACAACAATCATTTATGCTAATAATCAAGATTATCATATTTGGAAACCAATTTATTATTATCTTTATTCCGATAACACTTCTACAAATTCAAGATTTTAATTTCAGTTTGAATCCATTTCAAACTTATCTTCATTTAATTCCAATTTGGTTGTATTACTATTATCACTTAATTCTTATTATTTAATTTAATTCCAATGATTCAACAACCAATTACCTTAATATTTATTAGAAAGAAATATCATTTTATATATCAAAATATAATTTTATATAAAATCATTTACCCTTAAAACCATTTAAAATCTTTATATAGAAAAATAACAAGTACGTTCTCTCATATATATATACTCAACTCATTTTTAGGGTACCATTGACCCTATCCTTAATGAGTAATCCCACCAGAGCCAAGGTTCTCGCTTAACCTTCGCTCTGATACCAACTGTAACAACCCGGAATTTTCGAACTCGAAAATTCTGGATAGTTAGGAGAAAAAGAAAAGAGATAGAAGAAGAAACAGAACAAGACACAGATTCTCACATTCGCAGCGGATCAAAATACAATATCAAATAATAATATCATTTATACAAAGAAAACTGTATTTGTTAATTTTCATCAATACATCAGAGTTACAACTTTTTCCCAAACACTGAACAATTAAAATAACATGTTCAGATACAAATCAATAATACTCAACGGATCATACTCCATACGTTCCTGCCATCCAGCTCGCCTCCTGAGCTCCAGAACGTCCTAACCTGAAAATCTGTAATACTCGGTCTGACCCGAGCATTACAATAAAGTAACACCCGGGTCAGGCTGGAAACCAGCGTGAGTAAACTCATCTAACAAGAAATTCTAATGCATAGAACTTTATTTAAAACCCGGGGTAACTCGTTCATCACTACAAGTTCACAACTTGTTATAGTCAACACTTAATCAATCCCTAAGTACCTTTACTTAGTTTTAAATGGTCCAATCATTTAAATTATTCCATTTCAGTCTATTGATTTCTCATATCAATCTATAAAGAATCGAAGTGGTTTCGGGCATTTACTAATACCCGACTCCGGTCTCTTCGAATCATCTTAAGCAAAGCTGTTTAAGTTTAAAACAATTCTAATTAATTTAATTAACTTAAATTAAATTAATTACTTAAGAACTAATCACTTGATCCTACTTAATCAATTTATTAATTAATAGTTAAAGGATAAATTAATTAATAATTAACCTTTAATTCTAGATTTATTAATTATCCTATTTAATTTAATTACATCAAGTAATTATCCTTTAATTAATTACAGAAATCAATTAACTATTAATCACTTACCTTTAATTAATTAAACCTTAATTAATTAATTAATTAATTATACTAAGTAATTATTCCTTAATTACTCCCATTAATTAACCTCAAATCATTTCCATTAAGTAATTATCCACAATTTACTTTCATTAATTATCCACTAATTACTTTTAAATTAAGTAATTATCCTTTTTTTTATCACCTCTATTAATTAATCACATTAATTAATTTAACCTTAATTAATCACATTTATTAATTAATTAACCTTAATTTATCACATTAATTATCCTTAATTAATCATATTAATTATCCTTAATTAATTATCTAAGTAATTAATCCTTAATTACCTTTCATTAATTCCTTCCAAAAAGTAATTATCCTTTTTAATTAATTAACTTCTAATTTCTTTCATTAACTAATTATTCTTTCATTAATTACATTCAGAAATTACCCATTTATTACTTTACTAAGTAATTTCTCTTAATTAATCATAAGTGATTATATTTAATTAATTAGACTTATTAATTAACCTAAAATTTATTACATTAATTAATTGACTAATTAATCATCACTTAATCTTTAATTAACCATCCTCTAATTACTTTATTAAGTAATTATTCTTAATTATAAATATGTAATTAACCTTAAATTTATTTTAATTAATTATCCTAAATTAACCTCAACTTAACTAATTAAGAATAACTTTGCATTTATATTAAATACTTACTCAAACCATTTACTTCATTAAAATCAATTTAGAAATCAATAAAAAAATCAATTTGAATTATGATTCTACTTTAATCAAGAACAATTCAAACATTTAAATTTTTATATACTTATATCTTTGAAAACCCTTTTCAAATTAAATTAACAAATGTTTATCTTTAAATTCTCCATTCCATATCCTATTTTACTAATTACAACATCATGGGCCGAAGCCCAAACCCAATCGAAGAAAACAACGAAGACCTTCCCACCTTCTTCCCTCTCCAAACCTCTCTGCTTCCAGTTCAATTCCAGGAACACCATCCAAAACACTTGAATCCTGATGCCTCGAACCGGAAGATCACCTCTGATCAACTCAACATCCCATGCGAACATCACGCAACACGATACGACCTGGAATCGAACCCCTATCCTCTTCGTTCGATCGCCAGCCGAAGAAGCTCCCACGTACACGCTGTGCACGTGCACAATCCCACCTCCGACCAACTCATCGACGCGACACTACGGCCGAGTCGCACATCATCACCATATTCCACTCGCCACATCGCCGAAGCCTGCCATCCTTTCGATCGAAATCGATAAATTTCCCAAACCTCCAAACACCCAAAACCCACCTATCTCCACCAATTGACGAACTGCACTCGCCATTCCCTTCTGATTTTCTCGATTCCTCCACCGATCGCAAACTCTTCCACTACTCAACATTCCTACCAAAAATCACATACTCCGGTCGCACCCTTTCCCTTCAAAAATTCCTCGACTTCACCATGGCCACATCCCTTCTTAAACCCTAAAACCCCCTCGACTATCCAATCCCAATCCAAATCCAAGATTCCGCCATGGTCGACATCTTCCTTAGGTCCACCAGCCCCTTTCAGACCCAGCCACACCACCTCTCAACGACGAAGCCGATAGAAAATAATTTTCGAATGAATTTAGGTCATCCTTCAATTTCTTGTGATATAGAACACTAAAAATTCTAATTTTACTACTAAAATTCATATTCTATACAAGAATCCTAATTGCATGCTTGAATTCTAAATTTAAAAATAATAAATTTTTACCAAAGTATGTTATTTACTGTAAAACTTATCAATAATTGGCTACACAGCATAATAAATTCACAAACTAATTTTAACCTAAACTATGCTTGCAAACAAATATTTTCTTAGTTTACATCATCATCAAATATGAACTAGATTAAGAGATTTGGAATTTTGAATTTGGTTTAAACCCTGTAAACCTGGAACAGAGATATATGTTCCTGAACCCAGACATGCACACATCATTTACATTCAATTCTACTTAAAATAAACATGCAAACATTATTTTAACAGAGATTCATCATAACATTTAAGCATAAACATAAGTTTAAAACTGTTTTTAAATTCAAATGTTTACTCACAATTTTTTTTTTTTAACAGAGGAACCAGGATTTGAAAACTGGAAACAGATTTCTTTGATCTGATCTACTTTGTTTTTAGTTGAGATAAACTTGTATCTTTGCTTGAATTTGAACTTGAATTGAATCTTGAATTAATCTATACTTTGATGTGTCTTGAGTTGAATCTTTGCTTAGCTTCAGGTTGAATATTTGAGCAATCGAAGTTGTTGAATTTGTTTTAGTTTTTGAAAGAAGGAAAGAAGAGGGATTGAGAAAGATAAGATATACAGCCTGGTTTCTCTAAACACTTAATTATATTTCAATTTAAAAGAAAAAATGCCACTTGTATTTTGCATGGCATGCACAAGCTACAAATGTCCTAATCTATATTTAAATATCTTCTTATGTTTTATGTTTATATAATTTTATATTTACAAACCAACCTTACATTACATATATAAATTTTAAAACATAACTTTCAATACAATATATATAAACCTATATATTATTATATTAGAAAATTATTCTTATTAACTTTAAAATATAGAGTTTTTAAAATCCAATTTATTTTTAAGATATTTATCAATTTGAATTTCAAATTCAAATTCAAACTCAATTTAGAATCAGCTCATAATAACACATATTTAATTTGCTCAACTTATAAATATAAATATTTATTTGATCAGATTCGTTTGTTCAATCTATAATTCAGTATTTCTATTAATTTACCCAATTATTATATCAATTACAGATGTCCAGAAATCCGGGTTATCACATCCACGATAATACAAAAGAATAGCATCACGTGCTATACAAAAGAATAAGTACACTACATAGAGTCTATATCTCAAATGTGAACATCCAAAAGCTACTAATCTAAGTAGTTAGCCAAAAGTCAGAATAATCCTGAAGGGAAGTCAAGTAGATGCTCCTGTAACATCTCAGTCTGACCCGAGTATTATTTATAAGAAAATAATAAACGGATCAGTCTAGCTATAAATATTAGATGATAAGGTATAGGATAAATAATATGGCATGAACATGTAACAACCATAACGGCATACTACTATAAGTATGTAAATGATAATCAACAAAAGATCAATCAATATCACAAGAATCTTCTCAAAGATAAAATAGGGTATCATACCCTAAACTTGTATTCATAACAAGTCAATAACACATAAATTCACCAATGCACAAAAACTGATATCATATCAATGAAAATCATGAAAATTGGTGAAGCACAAAATTCCAGAAATCATCCTCAGAAATCCAGAAAACACATAAAAAGGGGGGAGGCCTAACACATGAATGGGAGCATGAAAACTCACCTACGCGTAAAACACATGACGAGAAGCTATCTAATGGAAGCTATCCATTAAATTTTCACATAGGAATGGCCCGAAGACCGTGGGGTGCTACCCCATATATGTGATGGCGAAACATCACAAAAGCGGGGTCTAGTCTCCCTCGCAGACAAAGAGACATCGCTCAATCGCTAGTCTAAATCACAAAAATGATCGTCATGATCATAAGGAAGTGTCAATTACACTAAGCCAGTAAATATATGAGTTTAGCTTCATGTCCCATAACCACTAGCTTAACTTAAATATTTACGAACAAACTGTAGATCTTCACTAGGAAATTGTCACAAAAAGGATTCAATCGAACAAGTCCAAGAGCTAACCGACGAAGTGAACGCAAGCGTTTCATACCACTCGTTTTACTAAGTCGTTTAAGTCGATTTCTCATCCGAGTGAAGTAAAGGCTTGTATATACTAGTAGATTGGAAATCGGTTTGAGAAAACGAACTTTTGATATTTAAAATAGTGTTGAAATCGCTTTGATGAAAGAGTTTTGATATTTACTAATAGTATTGAAACCTTCATATCTTTAAAGTGACATGTCACAAAACGATTGTTGAAACAAATCGAATCACATCAATTCACGTTCAAAGGCGTGAGTAAAGTCCAAAGAAATCAATCCCAAAACCATCATAGTAGAAATTCTGATGAATGTTTTTTCAGATAAGATCCCCTACGAAGGGGGGTACGGGTTGCGAGCGACTTAACATAATGGCCGAGCGACTTATAGGTCATACGACCTAACGGTGAGCGACTTAGGAGCAGCGAGCGACCTAAGGAAATCAAGGCCATGCGACTTAACGACTTAACAAGTCGAGCGACCTAGTGGATCAATGTCGAGCGACCTAACAAAGTCCAATGTTGAGCGACTTAAGGTCCAACGACTTAAGGAGATGCGACTTAGGGACAGAAGCAGGACCGAGCGACCTACGACCTAGGCGACTCACGACCTACGACCTACGACCTAAGACCCGCACGACCTAGTGAAATAGCTGAGGCAATATTAGGTCGGAGATGACCTACGACTTAAGGCTAGCACGACCTAAAGTTTTAACACGCGAGCGACCTATGGCTTAACTCGCGAACGACCTATGACTTAAATCTTAACTCGCGAACGACCTACGGCTTAAGGCTTAACTCGCGAACGACCTACGACTTAAATCTTAACTCGTGAACGACCTACGGCTTAAGGCTTAACTCGCGAACGACCTAACACTGCGTGATTTTTCAACGCGAACGAGCTACAGTTCTGGGCGACCTATGGAGGCAGAACGACCTAAGCTCAGGAAATCTCCAAAAACACTAAAAATTTGGGTTTTTCGCCAATCCAATCCAAATCCAACACAAACAAACATGCTAAAGAGATGAGGAATCATTCCCAACAGTCCAATGACAATTATAGGCAAGATGTGAGATCAAAAATCTCACCTTTTCCACGAAATTGATGAAGATGAGACTTGAGAGCAAAGCAAGAACACCAACAAGCTTGAATCAATGTTCTTCACGTGAATTTGGAGCAGATGTTGGATTAGCAATAAAGAATAAGACTTTGGAGTTTTAATTTCTCATTCCCTCCACCATTTTTGAAGAAGCTTGAAGTGTTTGTGAATAAGTGAAGAGGAGAAAGGGTTGGGACTGACTTAGAATGGTTCAGCCCAAATCAAAAGTCTCAAAGCAAAAAGTGATGAAAATTTCACTATCTCCAAACATATCGAAGTTTACACTCAAAAAGATCGCAAACGTCATTTTGAACTCAATGGAAGTGGTCTCGAGTCCTAATTTGACCGTATGCAAAAAGTAGTTTTTCGGACTAACATCCGACTAACGATAAAATATTTAAATAAAATATTTAAATATAAAATCGACAAATATGCGGGTTGTTACAGGCACAAACCTTAGATCTTATATTCGATCTGAATCCATGGTTGCTGCTTTCATAAACTGATTAAGAGAAAGAAATAGATCTAAAAGATAAGTGTTGGATCTAATCTTCCAAATTGAAATAAACCCTAGACCTAAATTATTTCCCTAGAAAAGATTAGGAGAATAACCTAAGCTTATGTAATTTGAGGACCATAACCCCTTATTTATAAGGTTGGCATTTTCTAATTTGGCCCTTCAACAAATTAGAAGTGCCTCGGTATCTACACATTAATACCATGACAATTATACATATAGCATTTTAACTCTAATTCATAATTTGATCACTTTAATTAGGCTTTACACCAAAATAGCATGACACACTTGGGCCATATATGTAATAACCTCATAAATTTGTATAACTTTATAAGCTCTACAATTTTCTATTTATAACATAAGGTGTTTTCGAAACAATCTCATCCATTAATATGCTAGCAAAGGATCAAAGTGGCTTTCGTTACTTTTAGCATAACTAAACCCATCAATTGTTTCATATACCAACACAATCAAATGACATAGATCAATCATGGATACATAGCATGGAAATTACTTGGGATGTGATCTATACATGTGTAACGACCCGGAATTTCACTACTTTGATTAGTGAATATTTAATTGATTTTAAATATTCAATATATAGGTTTTATAATGAAAATAAACTCATTTTAAATGATGATAAAATCGTTTTTTCAAAATTTGTTTACCAAATTAAATAGTTCGTAGAAAACAGAAAATGTGACCAAAGAATGTTTTCCAAAATTTCGACATTTCGACACCGGAAAGTTGTCGGGAACATTGTTCATATTAGTGCACCATATATGCACATCTATAAGAGTTAATTAGATAAATAATAATATACTTAAGTATAGATTATCTTATGTTAGTTTTGTTTAGCAAGTGAAGTGACTAAACATAATTATATATATATATAAAAGAGTGATGTGATTAAAAATAATAACTATATATATAAAAGGAATTGATGTGACAAAACATAATTATATATATAAAAGAGTGATGTGATTAAACATAATAATTATATATATGTGTGTATATAAAAGAAAGGATGTGACTAAACATAACTATATATATATAAGAAAGTGATGTGACTAAACATAATTATATATATATAAGAGTGATGTGATTAAACATAATAATTATTATTATTATATATACACAAAAAAGAGGGATGTGACTTAACAAAATGATGAGGTGTGAAATCTTTCTTATAAATAGCCCATATATTTCTCCATTTTTCCTCCTCTTTCCACCAACCTTTTCTTCCTTATTTCGAACTCAAATGGAGTTTTTCATTTTTTTTCCAAACTGTGTGAAATTTTAATGGCTACAACATTCTAGTTGACCGCCTTTTCAAATTTCTATCATAGCTAGTCAAAACACCAATTCTTTACAAAGCGATTTTTTTACCCAGAATTTCAAGTCCGAAAATTACCCTTCTACTTTTGAACATAACTTCTTCAAAATAAAACAAAAATGAGAGATTCATTTTTTGAAATGATAAAGGAAAGAAATTCCTACAACTTTCCTTTTGATTACTTTTCCAAATTCCGTGAGTTGGTAGCCCAAAAACCAGTGGGAAAATGACCTAATTTTGGGTTCATTTTCTCTAAATCGATGATAACCCGAAGCTCCTCTACCTTCAAGCTACTAACCCACATCCACCACCACACCCCTGGCTGAGCCTACATACACCTGGGCCAAGCCCATTTTGAGGATTGCTAGCGCCTAAAGCTTTCATTCTTCAAAGCTAGGGAGTCGTTGGCAAGTTTAGCTTAAGTTCGGGTAGCTTTTGTGGAAGTTTGGTGAGTACACTACCCATTTTTTTAATGGAAATAGTAACTTTATTTATGTCACTATATATGGTGACTATATAGTGTAGAAGTTGAATGATAATCATGTTGTTTGATTATGATTTGGATGGTTGATTTTAGTTTGATTTGGTAATGGAAATCGATGTTGTATTATAAAGTTAGTAAGCATGTATATATGGATGTATACTTGCAATCTATGATGGAGATGGTTGGTGTTAGTAATATGTTGATTGTAAAACATAAGCTAGGGCATGACGTTGGTAAACAAAGTTGACTACTTTGTGTAATTGCGACGGTTACGAGATCCGGTTGGAATCGAATTTTGTTTTCGAAGTTTAAAGTTTTGAAATGGGTTAAAGTTTTTAACTTTAGTTTTAAAGTTCTTTTTAAAAATAATTTCTAAAGTATGTTTCAAATCATGAAAAAGTAAGGGTTTGTGAAGTGGTTCTCTAAGAATATGTTAGAGCGAACTGCGCCCATAGTGATAGTCGCTATGAATGCAGTTCGGCAAAGGTTTGAATTTCTGTTCCAAATTTGTTTTATTTTGAAATTAGTTTACTAAGTTTTTTTAAAACTTAATTAGTAATATTAAAAAGTAATTAAGTTGTAATATAATTAATTAATTAGTTAATTAGTTAATTAAAAGGTAATTATCACCTAATTGGTAATTAAGAAGGTGATTAGAGGTTAATCATCACTTAAGTTAAGTTAATGACTATTAATTGATTTATAAAGTTTTAATTAGTAATTAATGGGGTTAAGAAGTAAACAAGTGATTTATAATTATTTAATTAAGATTAATGGTTAGTTATTTATTTATTTAATTAATGGGTTTTTAATTAATATTTTATAAATTAGGGTTTAAGTCTTAAACAATTTGGTTTAACCTTAACGAAGTTGCATTAGGAAGTTAATTAGTACTCAATCAAGTTTATTAAGCCTAATTAAAGTTTAATTTTGATTTAATCTTGATTTAGATTGGATTAATTAAGATTTTGTTGGGGTTTAAGCTAACTAAATATACTGTTAACTTTTCAAAGGTGATTTTAAACTAATCAGAATATGTTTTAATCAATTTTTTTCCAGAGTAAATCGATTCCATATCAAATGATCTCTTGTCTAGACCATTAAGTACCCATATGATTAGGAGAATTAAATGACATCCGTTAGCAGAACAGAACACCATTCTTCTATAGTGTAAGTGATTTGATTATGAGGACATGTGTTAAGCAGAATAAATCCCCGTTCTGCTATAAATTGATTGAATTGTTTGGACATCTATTTAGCAGGATAAATCACCATCCTGTTGTTATGTTATTTGGACTTGTATATGCCAACTGGTTATATTGACGTGTTATTTCATGATTGGATATGAACTATATTTACATATATGGCAGCTTATGTAAATAATTATCAAGTGACTTAGGAATCAAATTAAAATTGAATGGCACCATTGGGATTACAAAGCCTCGTTTTGAATTTGTAAAGTGTGTTTTGAATTAACTTAAATTCTTCAATCAATCTAGAGTTTAAAGTTTATAAATGATTTCCAAGTTATGCTATTATGCTGTAAAGTTATTTATAAGTAATAACTTATTTATAAAAGGGTTTTTACTGAAGGGTTACTTTAAGTGTTTTACAAATAATGTTTTGTAAATGATAAAGGAGTATAGAAAGGTTTATATAAAGAGTTTTCAAAATAGGAAAAAGGTTTATAAATTAACTTAAAAGTTTATAAAAGTGGGTTATAACTTTATTTTGAAAGTTATAAGTTAATTGAAATATGATGAGCTTTTAAAAAGGGAATTTTTGATAATGGATAAGCGGAATGTTTTATTTGGAAAAAATATTTGGTTATTTAATATGAGATTTGGAAAGATGAAAACTTTGAAAAGTTTGTAAATATACCTATACTGTAAAGATAAGTATATAATTTGGCTTTTAAGGCATGAAAAGTAAAATGTTTTGGTAATATACTTATACCATTTAGATAAGTATAAATGTTTCCCTAGTATAAAGGAAAAGTAAGGGGTTCGGAAATAGTGTTTTGAAAAGATCTTTTGATCAAGTTTTATAAAGTGGTTTATTAATTAAAGAGAATTAAAAAAGGCTTAGTGGATCCCATATGGAAATTAAACCATGATTGGGTGTTTGTTTATTTGATAGTTAAATAACCAAATATCAAATCTGGACAAAACGTAACTTTGAAAATATCTAGGAGAAACACGAGAATTATATGGTACAGTTACCGTTGAAGGTGTTATACTGTACATATAAACTCATTTCGTTCTTCTAGGATGAATGATAAGGAAATCCATCCACAAACGGTTATGAGGCGAACTTCGCTCTTGTCAATTGTCTTTTTATTTCCTTAAGAACCGGGGTAGTTTACCGGAAATATTGAAAGTTATTTCGAAAAGACCGGGATTAGATATGCTATCTGAAAACCACTTCGATCCAACTCAAGCATTTCAAAATGAAGACAACTTAAAGCATGGGATCGAAGACGGAGCCATTGAATTGCAAGAGCTGCTTTTTACTAATCCTGAGGGTGATTCCAAAATGAATGTAGTAGAAGTAGTGTCTTTAGTTTGTCCTTATACTGGACAAATTGTATGGATGAATGTTGGCACTGCATTACTGACTGGAGGGCAGTGTTAGCATTCCTAGATGGATCGCTATTCAGAAAGGTAAAGCATAGCCTCAAGCCTCACAACCGAGAGGAAAGGCAAAAGCAGGGCATGCAGTAGACCTATGTGGTAGCTACCATTAGGAGCGGTCACCCCATTCTAGATGTCCCTTTTAGAGTAGGTTTGCATGCAAACACTGTGGTAGTATAAGGCCTCGATGTCAAGGGTATGAGGTAATCCGGTCTGCTATATTAAAGGGGCAGCTGGCTCTGTGTTAGCATCAGAGCATTTTCTAGAGGTGTATCATCGGAAGGTAGTCCTGTACCTTGCCATTGCTGGAATTCGATCTCTAATACGTGCCTTACATTTTTGATTGTAGAGCCTAGTATGTTGGAATGTGAGATGCAAGCATTTCAGCTATTTTATCTATTTACTTTAAACTTAGACACTATGGTAATATCACTGGATTTTGATATAAATTGTTTTAGTTATCGTAAGGTAAAAACCCGTCTGTTTTTATGTGTGTTGTGGTCTTACGAGATGCCTTTGTTTGAAAAGTTTTCAAATGTAGAAATCAGTTTAGTTGCTTGTTGTTATTGAGTTTTACTCACGCTGGTTTATCAAATTGACCCGGGTGTTATTCCATGTAATGCTCGGGTCAGATCGTGCATGTTTTCCTAGGTTTAGCTGGATATTTTGGAGTTGGAGAGTAGCTGGATGGTCAAGGCGTATTCACGTTTTTTTCCACTGTATTATAGAGTATATATGTTTGTCAATGTAAGGACAAGTTTCTATAACTGTCCAAATTTAGGATAAGTCTTGTGTACTCTGATGTTATATGAATAAAGATATTTCCTTTTCGTAAAGAACATTATTGTATTATATATTATTCGCTGCGTTGTGAGATTCTGTGTTATTTAGTTTTCTTCTATTATGATGACCTACCTTTTTGGACGGTTTAAATCGACAATAAGCCACACATGTCTAACTCAAACCATTCAAAAGCGTAGATTATCAATGGGGTAAATAAGAAAATAAGAGAAAAGAAGAAAAAATAAAACATAGAATCTCGCAACAGAATGACAAAATATAATAATCAAATAAACAGTTCATGAAGCTGTAACAATATATATTTGATTACACAATTTTTACAACAATCAGAGTACAATTAACAACATACCAATAATGATGCGGCGGAATAATACTAATAATATACTATACCAAACTCCATCTTCGTCCTCCAGAAGTAATGTCTTCAAACACTGAAATGCTCAGGCTAACCCGAGCGTAATGAAAAGACAAAGCACTCGAGTCAGAACAAAAAGTTCTTATGTAAGTTAAATCAACAACAAGTAAATATGAGTGTAATAGCTTCAGATATGTTGACTGGATTTTATCTCCTATCCAGTGTATAACGTGCATGCAATAACTTAAGAGATGTTATGGGATTTTCCATCTCCTAAGGATCCATTAAAGTATCTATATGTAGTAAGATACATGTAATGTCTAATCAATAAAATAATTATTAAAATAGCATTAAGGCTTTACATTAACCCCCTTTAAAACATTTTTAAGCATTGTCCTACAGTTTGCCTTGTGACACCACCAGTAACGTTGGTACTCAGGGAGGCACCATGATAAGACAACGCTAAAACAAATTCATAGTGGTCAAGTATAAGGATAAAAGTATGAAAAGGCACGTGAGGCAATGCCCAAGGTAGGATTCTACCAGTTTACCTTTTTTGGCTGGTGGTAACGCATTATTGCTACGACTGCCCACCGAGTCCACCACCCCCAAATCAAATCAAGGTGCACCGATCAAGTCCAAAATCAATATAATAATACGAAAGGGGTGATGGCCCCTAAAGGTTGCGAACCCCTTGGCCAGACATAGGCTCCTGTTTTAGTCATTTCCAATTTACACAAGTGTTGGGGTCATCCTTCATCGTTCTCTTTCTTCAAACCAAAAAACATTCACCAAATTCAACCACTTCATTCTGGATCATCCACCGCGTACACAGTTGTTAATGTGGTTCCAATATTGATAGAGAGTATGCCAATAAGAGGCCCTGGTCTCTTTAACAACCAAACGTCATTTTTCACACCGGTTGGTTCTTTTACATTTCAAAACCAATTCATATTTGATATCAAAATATCATATTCACTTCAAAATATCAAAATCATCACATTTACTCAAAATATGTCATTTTCACTTGAAAGTATCACTTCAAATTCCAAATTAGGCTATAACCTCATTTAACCACATTCGCATTTAAATCAACGATTTAAATGTAAACATTCAATTTTGCAAATTTTGAAATTTTAGAAATTAGTTTGAATAGTTATAAAAAGTTTAAAATAGTTAAAATAGTTTATAGATTTAAAACAGTTTAATATAAAATGGTTTGAGTATTGAAAATGGTTTATATAGTAAAATAGTTGGAAAATCTGAATAAATTGAATATTAAAAAGAATAGATTTTAAACAGTTTATATTAAAATAAATTATTTTGAAAATAATATCAAATCAAACTGTTTCTTTCCATTTCAACAAATCCGGGCCCATGTCCAAATTTAAAATCAACAAAACTCAATTTCCAATCTTTCAATTCAATTGACTCAATTTCAATTTAGCTTCAAATCAAGTTGATTCCAATTTCAATTCAAAATAACTTCAATTTCTAAAACATTCTGTAACGACCCGCCATCCTACGACTAGGAAGACGCATCGTTTTGAAGAAAAGAAAGAGGTGAGAAAGTAGAAAAGAAAAGAAGAAAGAAAGAACAACAACAGAATCTCAACAGCGGAACGAATAAATTATATTAATAACAAAAGTATTACATAATATACAACGACTATCAGAGTTACACAGATTATACAACACATACTAGACAGTTATAAACATCTGTCTAGTTATTACAACTCAACACAAAACTCTATTCAGAGATTAACACAGCGGAACTACTATCTATATCTACAACGCCGAAGCCTCCTGCTCCATTGCTCCTCCAGATAACTTGTCAAAGCTAACCTGAATCCCTTGGCTACTCGTAAAAATTTGAGTACCCAAGAGTTTATAAAACAGAATAAACAACTTGGGTCAGACATGGGTCTGGTGTGAGTAACAGGTTAAACTTGCTTAACTTCAAAACCTTTTGAAAGAAAAGGTATCACGTAAGACTCCCCACAAATAAACATGGGTAAGTTTTTACCTTACGCTAACCAAAACATTTGATAGGAAATTCGATTGTATTATAATAGGTCTAAGGTTTTCAAATAAGTATTCACATAGCCGAAATTGTTACATTCATTAAATTCCAGCATACATAGGTATACAATCAAGTCCGTTATCACTTATTGGAAGTTGGGTTTCCATACAATGGCAGGGCTACCGGGGTACCGCCCGTCACAGTACGTGGCCTAGATCACCGTACCGAGGATCACTCCCAATCCCCTGCAACACAAGGCCGGAACATCCCTTACTGGATAATTCCCGCACAAGATATCCCAGCAGTTGTTGCAATCAACTGCCCACACAACCGAATAATAAGAAGGGACCTCTAGACAGGGATAATCTTGTCCTACTTGGGTGCTACCCACTAACCTTGCTGCACCTCCCCTGTTTTAGCCATTCCCGGTTTGATGAGGCTTGAGGCTACGATTTACCTTTAAATCAGAACACATCACTTAGAATGCTCATCGTCCACCTGACGATGTTCTGAAAGCATTCAATCCATACAAGTTCGTTCCGGGTTCGAACGAAACCGAAGGCATTATCTCGTTACACTCATTTTGGAATCACCCTCAGAGTTAACGACAATAACCCTTGCACTCTGAATCTTCATCTTCACTTGAGATTCACGACCTATCGTTAATTTGGATCGATGTGGTATTCGGGTCTCCAGACCTGGAATACCGGTATACGGAAACCCGATCCCGGTCTCATCGAAATCCAAAACGTATCTTTTAAGGCCAAGTTGTTTTAAAGGTTAAAACAATTTAATTCTACTATCTATTAACACATAGATAGATAATTCACAGATTCATAATAGATAATCAACATTATCATTATAAGCAGATAATTCTTATCATCTTTACTATGCAACCAATGCATCCAAATCATACAGTATTAATTATCTCATATCTGAGATTTCAAACCATTCAAGGTACACAATATCATCCATTCATAAGCAATGATTTATTTATCACCATCTATAATTAATTTAAAATGAATTAAATTAATTATTTCATCTTTAATTAATTTAAAGTAAATTAAATTAATTACTACATCTATAAATCCTGCTTAAATCATTATTAATTAATTATCAATCAATTAATCAATCATCATCCAATTATTCAATTTAATTAATCATCCTTGATTAATTATTTAATTACATTCAAGTAATTAGTATTAAATTAATTATACAAATTAATTATTCTTAACCACTTATAGTAATTAACCTTTAATTACTTCTTTTATTAATTAACTATAATTAATTACATTACTCCTTAATCCTTAATTAATTACATTAATTAATCACTCAGTTATTAATTATTCCTTAATTAATTAATTCTTAATTACATCATTAATTATATTAATTAATGATCCTTAATTACATTTTATCATTACTTAATTACATTAAGTAAATAAATCTTTAATTAAACCATAATTTATTAATCACTATTGATTAATCACATTCAGTAATTAACTAACCTTAATTACTTCTTAAAATAAATTAATTATTCCTTAATTAATTTCTTAATTAATCCCTTGATTAATTTCCATTAAGTAATTTACTACCCTTAATTACTTTATTAATTACATCAGTAATTATCCATTAATTACTTTCCTAAGTAATTATACTTCCTTAAATTACATTAAGTAATTATACAAATCATTAAATGATTATCTTAAAATTAATTAAACTAAATTAATTAACTTAACTTATCAATTTAAATTCAATTAATTACAATGAGTAATTAATTTCTTAATTACTTCCATTAAGAAATTTTATTAAACAATTTCCATAAATGTTTATCTTTTAAATTAATTAATCTAATTAATTATCTAAATTAATCACATTAATTAATTATCCTTAGTTAATGATCTACATTAACTATTAACTATTCTTTAATTATCTTTCTTAAATAATTAAACATTAATTAACCATTATTAATTACAACTTAATTAATTTTAATTATCAATAAATTAATCTCTAATTACTTAATTAATTAAGTACTTAACTATAACTTAATTAAACCTTAATTACTTGATTAATTTATTCCTAACCATCAATTAATAAACCCAAATTAATGGTTCCTTTAATTAATTTAACTAAACCTTAATTAATCAATTTAAACCCTTAATTACTAATTTATTAATCCAAATCATAGTTTAATTTAAATTTATAAATTAACTTTTAATTACCTTAATAATTTATTTTATCCTAAATTATTAAATCTTAATTTACTTTAAGATAACACTTTAATTCTATTAATGATTAAAATATCATTAATAAAGCATTTAAAACAAATTACCTTTAAATTTACATTTAAATTCCATTTTATTAAGATTTAAAATGAAGACAATTTAACTTTAACAAAGTTTTTAAAAACATCCTTTTAAATCACATGTTAAAGAAACACTTAATTAAAGAAATTTAAAATCAAATTCATTTTAAATTCAATCAATTTAAAATACATTTTAAACATTCAAATTGTTTAAAACATTTTAGATTTTAAAACTTCTTTTTATTTCAAAATTTAGTTTGAACTTAAAACCCTGTACACTGCCAGGTTTTAGAACAAAACCTGAAACAAAGAAAATAACCCGAGCTCAACCTGTTTTACTTCGAGTTATCTACCACCTGTCTTCGAGTCTACAACCTAATTTACTCGAGAAAACTCGAGACTACAACATACCCAAAAACCCAGACCTGCTTCGAGTTAACTAGCCTACTGCTTCGAGTAGTACACAGCACCTACTCGAGTAATTCTCGAGTTTCCCCACTGCTTATCCCCAGGCAAACATCTAGAATCAAAAGTGCACGGTGCACATGCACCGTACCTCCGATCAACTCCAGTCATCACCAAGTTGACGAACATGTCGACGCTTGCCCACAGATCCAATTACGATCATCCAAAACTCATCTTCTACTCGAAATCAAATTCGAGTTCCCAAACCCAAACCTGGCAACAGTATTGCAACCATACCCCTAAACCTGTCAACGGCTCGTACTCCTGCCTCCGTTCATCGAAGTCGCTGAAACTCCGGCCATCTCTTCTATGACACTCCAGCTTCCAATCTCCAAAGCCCTGTTTATCTCGATCATCTGGGGAAGTCGTATCGATCCAAACTTTAACATAGTCAAAAACTAGATTTACAAACTTCATCATCCTCCCATCGCCTCCACCAAGCCCTGTTCATCTTCCTGGCATTTTTGCTACACCCTAGGATCACTACACTACCTCCACCAAGAACCCCAAACCTTCAGATCAACTCAGTCACCATAGATTGACTAAAACCCCTTTTCAATTCAAATAAATACTACAGTCTCGATTTCTAACTAAACACTATGATTTTAGTTTTAAAAATCATCTTTTTGTTTATGTTTTCAGTTTATAATACTGAGTTTACAATTTATTTTGTTGGAGTTTTTATCTTTATTTATCATACTCTGATGTTTTAATTACAGAGACAACTCCAAATTTATTTTTACTAAATAAGTTTAAACTAAAACTATGGTATAATAACATGTATGTTTTCAGGACTTAAGACTTAACAAAGAAAAATATATTGGACAAGAGCCAGAGGATTTTCATTTTCTTAAGAACTGGTAACAAAGAATGTTACAGACAATCACATTCATGCATATCCAAGATGCCAGTAATTTCATCAATAAACATTCACAAAACATATTTATTTCAGAAAAAAAAACATGCAGAGATCATACTTAATCTTTTAATTTACTGAAGTTACTCACAGCAAATTCACCAATACATACACATGCAATGCATTCTTATTCCAGTAATCATCATGCAAACAGGTATTCAAACTTATATTTTAAAAATGATTGTTACTCACCTGATTTGTATGAACAGAGGCAGTTTCTTTAATTTTGAAAAGCTTTTGAAATTTTAACTGTTTTGAATTTTAACTTGAATGCCTCTTGATTTAAAACTTGATTTGCTGGGGCTTTATTGATTGAATTTAGAACTGCATGTATGCTTTCCTCCAGGTTGAAGAAAATGAAATACAGACAGCTTTGAGATGATTTCCAGAGATGAAAAGAATGTTGCAGACTGGTTTCTTGAATTGATTCCAGAGATGAGAAGAATGCAGCAGGCTTTGTTATGATTTTAAACTTGAAAATCAAATCTTGAAATCAAGGATGATGATGCATGCTTTGAAAATCTCAGATTAAAAGAAAAATTGCAGGCAGGCTTTGAATTGAAACCTGCTTCTGGTTTGAGGAATTTGATAATGAAACGAAATTACAGGCTTTGATATATATTTGGTTTGAGGAGGGGTACTGATTTGTTTTCATATTGTATTAGAGAAAGAGGTTTTGAGAAATATGTATTACTGACATGATTTTCAGATTTAAGATTAGAGAAAGAAGTTTTGGGGTTTCTCTTAGTTTTGAAAAAGAATAGAAAGAAAATGAAGTGAATGAAATGCATATGTTTATATAAGTAAACTTTGATTTTTATAAAAATAAAAGAAAATGATCATAATTAAGACACTTGTCATTACATTTGTTATTTAAATTACACATGTTATAATGAAGACTTTAGATAAAGACACATGTCTTTTAAGAAATTAATACATATATTTATTTATTTTAAAATGTGAATAAAAGCTTTTATATGAGTTTACTATTTATAAATACTTACCTAAATGTATATATGCATTTTCTCTTTCAAAGAAAATGTAAATAAACAAATTATATAAAATTAAAAGCTTATTCAAATATTTTTAAATGTTTATTCTTTTAATTTCTATTATAAATCCAATTTCATATTTTAAATCCAAATTAAAATCAAGTTATATATATGCATATATAACTACCATTTAAATTTAAAATAACCATTCTATCTATTTATGTTTATAAAACAAAGTATTATAATTATTATTTGAAAATACCAAATTTGACTATTTTAAATAATTTATAAAAGAAATTATAAATTACTTCTATTATTAAATGAATTAATACCATATGTAAATTGTATTTAAACTTCTATTTTAACAATTAAACATTATATTATGTATTTTAAAACTATATAGTTATTTATTAAATGTCTTTGGAAAGCTTAATATTAAATTTAAATCATAATTTCCAAATTACCAAATATATATATTAGAAATTTGAAAACATAATTTCATTTGTTAAATTCAAACCAACTCATCTATTTACAATATATATAATTATATATATACATTATAAATAGAAAATATTTTATTAACCTTTAAAAGATAAAATTCACTAATTAAATATTTATTTAATTAGATTATTAAATTAATTCAAATTTATTACAAAGATTATCAAATCAATTTAATTTTAAAATATAGATCATTAAATTGATATTGTCCAAAATTCCGGGATATCACATTCCTCCCCCCTTAAAATAATTTCGTCCCCGAAATTTAAACAAAGGTAATTTAATAATCTATTCAAGATTTAACAAGCATATATTATCAACCATATGCTAACAACCATAGCAAACAATCATTCAATCTAACAATTCTAATTATCCAGACAAAATTCTGGATAAAATTTCCTCGAGTTTCCCCAAGTATATATATACCGGGATACTCGCTCTACAAACAATCTAAACTACGAAGCTACAGAACTCCTACTCATCTAGATCTACAGAACTAGACAGGATATCAGACTACAGACGAGTCTGACTCAACTACAAAACCTCTTGAACGGCTGGTTCCAAAACCAATGATAGATCAAATACGTACTCCCTCAGAGATACGTAAAACACAACGAATTTCAGTTGTCCAAACTGACAATTCAATCCGGAAGACCAAATACTTATCCAAATCAAAACAAGGAAGAGATCCACAACTTTACTCCTTAAACAATAGAAGACTGAACTTACTTCTCCTATCCAAAAACAAGACAGATGCACTTCCAAACTGCTTCTGCTTCACCACTTTGATCTGGAAAAATGATAGTGCTGATGAAGAACACAACCCAAACTGGGTAACCCATCCCAGAAATATGTTTCAACAGATCCAACAAGAAAACTCAGATACTCCATCAAAACTTGAGCTGCTTCACCCAACTCTATCTCTAGGGACCATCCTTCCACTAGGCTGAACCATCAATATCACTCCTGGAATCCCGTCGATAAGAAAACTCATCTCCAGATGTGGACAACTTCTGACTTCACTGAAGACATCCAGAAAAATCTTCAATAACTCAAAGATCACTCAAACTGTCGCAAGTCACTTTTGCGATCAATCCCAGTCCAGTATCCCAAAGATACTATTCTCTCTTAACAAATCAGAATAGCTTACACTTATCTATCCAATTCATCGAAGAAATGGATATACTCTGCTACTTTTGAACTCCATTTTCAGAAAAACTGCTTAGCCAGAAAACTTCCTGCTAATACACAGAACACTCCGAACTGCACTGCTGACACTGATGCCAAAGACTTTCCAACCAAAGCTCTTCGAGAAACTCGAACCTCAAACAGAGACGCCATGCTGAACTCAGCCACAACACCGAAGCAGACTTACTCATTAAATTTGTTCCAAAGAAAATATCTTCGGAGACATCCATAGTCACTGCGTCTCCTCACACAGCTACTTCTTCCAGAAGTTACCAAGATACATCACTCGCTTCTGCTCAACTGGTAGATCTAAACTCTACTCATCCAACTGCACTTCAAAGATTGACTCCGAACCTTAAACAGTTTCCTTCGGAGATTGATGAAATCCTTCACCACAGCAAAGCTCACTCGAGACTGTATTAGGTCTACAGTTTCATCAGATACACTTCCAACTCCAAACATTCAAACTCCAATCAATGGTAGTTGTGTTACACACAACCTACCTCATCTACCTTTATAACTTAATTTTGGAAAACCCGAGCAGGTAATCCAACAATAGGTAGAATAAATATATATATATAGTTATATAAAAATTACAAATACGCTCTCTCAAGATAGACACCACTCCAGAGCCTAGGTATTCACTCAACCTATCGCTCTGATACCACTGTAACGACCCGCCATCCTACGACTAGGAAGACGCATCGTTTTGAAGAAAAGAAAGAGGTGAGAAAGTAGAAAAGAAAAGAAGAAAGAAAGAACAACAACAGAATCTCAACAGCGGAACGAATAAATTATATTAATAACAAAAGTATTACATAATATACAACGACTATCAGAGTTACACAGATTATACAACACATACTAGACAGTTATAAACATCTGTCTAGTTATTACAACTCAACACAAAACTCTATTCAGAGATTAACACAGCGGAACTACTATCTATATCTACAACGCCGAAGCCTCCTGCTCCATTGCTCCTCCAGATAACTTGTCAAAGCTAACCTGAATCCCTTGGCTACTCGTAAAAATTTGAGTACCCAAGAGTTTATAAAACAGAATAAACAACTTGGGTCAGACATGGGTCTGGTGTGAGTAACAGGTTAAACTTGCTTAACTTCAAAACCTTTTGAAAGAAAAGGTATCACGTAAGACTCCCCACAAATAAACATGGGTAAGTTTTTACCTTACGCTAACCAAAACATTTGATAGGAAATTCGATTGTATTATAATAGGTCTAAGGTTTTCAAATAAGTATTCACATAGCCGAAATTGTTACATTCATTAAATTCCAGCATACATAGGTATACAATCAAGTCCGTTATCACTTATTGGAAGTTGGGTTTCCATACAATGGCAGGGCTACCGGGGTACCGCCCGTCACAGTACGTGGCCTAGATCACCGTACCGAGGATCACTCCCAATCCCCTGCAACACAAGGCCGGAACATCCCTTACTGGATAATTCCCGCACAAGATATCCCAGCAGTTGTTGCAATCAACTGCCCACACAACCGAATAATAAGAAGGGACCTCTAGACAGGGATAATCTTGTCCTACTTGGGTGCTACCCACTAACCTTGCTGCACCTCCCCTGTTTTAGCCATTCCCGGTTTGATGAGGCTTGAGGCTACGATTTACCTTTAAATCAGAACACATCACTTAGAATGCTCATCGTCCACCTGACGATGTTCTGAAAGCATTCAATCCATACAAGTTCGTTCCGGGTTCGAACGAAACCGAAGGCATTATCTCGTTACACTCATTTTGGAATCACCCTCAGAGTTAACGACAATAACCCTTGCACTCTGAATCTTCATCTTCACTTGAGATTCACGACCTATCGTTAATTTGGATCGATGTGGTATTCGGGTCTCCAGACCTGGAATACCGGTATACGGAAACCCGATCCCGGTCTCATCGAAATCCAAAACGTATCTTTTAAGGCCAAGTTGTTTTAAAGGTTAAAACAATTTAATTCTACTATCTATTAACACATAGATAGATAATTCACAGATTCATAATAGATAATCAACATTATCATTATAAGCAGATAATTCTTATCATCTTTACTATGCAACCAATGCATCCAAATCATACAGTATTAATTATCTCATATCTGAGATTTCAAACCATTCAAGGTACACAATATCATCCATTCATAAGCAATGATTTATTTATCACCATCTATAATTAATTTAAAATGAATTAAATTAATTATTTCATCTTTAATTAATTTAAAGTAAATTAAATTAATTACTACATCTATAAATCCTGCTTAAATCATTATTAATTAATTATCAATCAATTAATCAATCATCATCCAATTATTCAATTTAATTAATCATCCTTGATTAATTATTTAATTACATTCAAGTAATTAGTATTAAATTAATTATACAAATTAATTATTCTTAACCACTTATAGTAATTAACCTTTAATTACTTCTTTTATTAATTAACTATAATTAATTACATTACTCCTTAATCCTTAATTAATTACATTAATTAATCACTCAGTTATTAATTATTCCTTAATTAATTAATTCTTAATTACATCATTAATTATATTAATTAATGATCCTTAATTACATTTTATCATTACTTAATTACATTAAGTAAATAAATCTTTAATTAAACCATAATTTATTAATCACTATTGATTAATCACATTCAGTAATTAACTAACCTTAATTACTTCTTAAAATAAATTAATTATTCCTTAATTAATTTCTTAATTAATCCCTTGATTAATTTCCATTAAGTAATTTACTACCCTTAATTACTTTATTAATTACATCAGTAATTATCCATTAATTACTTTCCTAAGTAATTATACTTCCTTAAATTACATTAAGTAATTATACAAATCATTAAATGATTATCTTAAAATTAATTAAACTAAATTAATTAACTTAACTTATCAATTTAAATTCAATTAATTACAATGAGTAATTAATTTCTTAATTACTTCCATTAAGAAATTTTATTAAACAATTTCCATAAATGTTTATCTTTTAAATTAATTAATCTAATTAATTATCTAAATTAATCACATTAATTAATTATCCTTAGTTAATGATCTACATTAACTATTAACTATTCTTTAATTATCTTTCTTAAATAATTAAACATTAATTAACCATTATTAATTACAACTTAATTAATTTTAATTATCAATAAATTAATCTCTAATTACTTAATTAATTAAGTACTTAACTATAACTTAATTAAACCTTAATTACTTGATTAATTTATTCCTAACCATCAATTAATAAACCCAAATTAATGGTTCCTTTAATTAATTTAACTAAACCTTAATTAATCAATTTAAACCCTTAATTACTAATTTATTAATCCAAATCATAGTTTAATTTAAATTTATAAATTAACTTTTAATTACCTTAATAATTTATTTTATCCTAAATTATTAAATCTTAATTTACTTTAAGATAACACTTTAATTCTATTAATGATTAAAATATCATTAATAAAGCATTTAAAACAAATTACCTTTAAATTTACATTTAAATTCCATTTTATTAAGATTTAAAATGAAGACAATTTAACTTTAACAAAGTTTTTAAAAACATCCTTTTAAATCACATGTTAAAGAAACACTTAATTAAAGAAATTTAAAATCAAATTCATTTTAAATTCAATCAATTTAAAATACATTTTAAACATTCAAATTGTTTAAAACATTTTAGATTTTAAAACTTCTTTTTATTTCAAAATTTAGTTTGAACTTAAAACCCTGTACACTGCCAGGTTTTAGAACAAAACCTGAAACAAAGAAAATAACCCGAGCTCAACCTGTTTTACTTCGAGTTATCTACCACCTGTCTTCGAGTCTACAACCTAATTTACTCGAGAAAACTCGAGACTACAACATACCCAAAAACCCAGACCTGCTTCGAGTTAACTAGCCTACTGCTTCGAGTAGTACACAGCACCTACTCGAGTAATTCTCGAGTTTCCCCACTGCTTATCCCCAGGCAAACATCTAGAATCAAAAGTGCACGGTGCACATGCACCGTACCTCCGATCAACTCCAGTCATCACCAAGTTGACGAACATGTCGACGCTTGCCCACAGATCCAATTACGATCATCCAAAACTCATCTTCTACTCGAAATCAAATTCGAGTTCCCAAACCCAAACCTGGCAACAGTATTGCAACCATACCCCTAAACCTGTCAACGGCTCGTACTCCTGCCTCCGTTCATCGAAGTCGCTGAAACTCCGGCCATCTCTTCTATGACACTCCAGCTTCCAATCTCCAAAGCCCTGTTTATCTCGATCATCTGGGGAAGTCGTATCGATCCAAACTTTAACATAGTCAAAAACTAGATTTACAAACTTCATCATCCTCCCATCGCCTCCACCAAGCCCTGTTCATCTTCCTGGCATTTTTGCTACACCCTAGGATCACTACACTACCTCCACCAAGAACCCCAAACCTTCAGATCAACTCAGTCACCATAGATTGACTAAAACCCCTTTTCAATTCAAATAAATACTACAGTCTCGATTTCTAACTAAACACTATGATTTTAGTTTTAAAAATCATCTTTTTGTTTATGTTTTCAGTTTATAATACTGAGTTTACAATTTATTTTGTTGGAGTTTTTATCTTTATTTATCATACTCTGATGTTTTAATTACAGAGACAACTCCAAATTTATTTTTACTAAATAAGTTTAAACTAAAACTATGGTATAATAACATGTATGTTTTCAGGACTTAAGACTTAACAAAGAAAAATATATTGGACAAGAGCCACAGGATTTTCATTTTCTTAAGAACTGGTAACAAAGAATGTTACAGACAATCACATTCATGCATATCCAAGATGCCAGTAATTTCATCAATAAACATTCACAAAACATATTTATTTCAGAAAAAAAACATGCAGAGATCATACTTAATCTTTTAATTTACTGAAGTTACTCACAGCAAATTCACCAATACATACACATGCAATGCATTCTTATTCCAGTAATCATCATGCAAACAGGTATTCAAACTTATATTTTAAAAATGATTGTTACTCACCTGATTTGTATGAACAGAGGCAGTTTCTTTAATTTTGAAAAGCTTTTGAAATTTTAACTGTTTTGAATTTTAACTTGAATGCCTCTTGATTTAAAACTTGATTTGCTGGGGCTTTATTGATTGAATTTAGAACTGCATGTATGCTTTCCTCCAGGTTGAAGAAAATGAAATACAGACAGCTTTGAGATGATTTCCAGAGATGAAAAGAATGTTGCAGACTGGTTTCTTGAATTGATTCCAGAGATGAGAAGAATGCAGCAGGCTTTGTTATGATTTTAAACTTGAAAATCAAATCTTGAAATCAAGGATGATGATGCATGCTTTGAAAATCTCAGATTAAAAGAAAAATTGCAGGCAGGCTTTGAATTGAAACCTGCTTCTGGTTTGAGGAATTTGATAATGAAACGAAATTACAGGCTTTGATATATATTTGGTTTGAGGAGGGGTACTGATTTGTTTTCATATTGTATTAGAGAAAGAGGTTTTGAGAAATATGTATTACTGACATGATTTTCAGATTTAAGATTAGAGAAAGAAGTTTTGGGGTTTCTCTTAGTTTTGAAAAAGAATAGAAAGAAAATGAAGTGAATGAAATGCATATGTTTATATAAGTAAACTTTGATTTTTATAAAAATAAAAGAAAATGATCATAATTAAGACACTTGTCATTACATTTGTTATTTAAATTACACATGTTATAATGAAGACTTTAGATAAAGACACATGTCTTTTAAGAAATTAATACATATATTTATTTATTTTAAAATGTGAATAAAAGCTTTTATATGAGTTTACTATTTATAAATACTTACCTAAATGTATATATGCATTTTCTCTTTCAAAGAAAATGTAAATAAACAAATTATATAAAATTAAAAGCTTATTCAAATATTTTTAAATGTTTATTCTTTTAATTTCTATTATAAATCCAATTTCATATTTTAAATCCAAATTAAAATCAAGTTATATATATGCATATATAACTACCATTTAAATTTAAAATAACCATTCTATCTATTTATGTTTATAAAACAAAGTATTATAATTATTATTTGAAAATACCAAATTTGACTATTTTAAATAATTTATAAAAGAAATTATAAATTACTTCTATTATTAAATGAATTAATACCATATGTAAATTGTATTTAAACTTCTATTTTAACAATTAAACATTATATTATGTATTTTAAAACTATATAGTTATTTATTAAATGTCTTTGGAAAGCTTAATATTAAATTTAAATCATAATTTCCAAATTACCAAATATATATATTAGAAATTTGAAAACATAATTTCATTTGTTAAATTCAAACCAACTCATCTATTTACAATATATATAATTATATATATACATTATAAATAGAAAATATTTTATTAACCTTTAAAAGATAAAATTCACTAATTAAATATTTATTTAATTAGATTATTAAATTAATTCAAATTTATTACAAAGATTATCAAATCAATTTAATTTTAAAATATAGATCATTAAATTGATATTGTCCAAAATTCCGGGATATCACACATTCATTTTTAACTTCAAATTTGATTCAACAATCTGATTCAATGATTTACTTCAATTCAATTCATATTTTAAACCATTTCAATTTATATCAATTTCATGTCTAATTTCAATTTACTGATTAAATTGCCTCTAGGCATTGCCTTGATGACCTTTTTAACTTTCGAGATAGTGACAAGTTTCCATACCTCGACGTTTAGTGTCCGGATTATGACAAATTCTTTCCACATAAGTGATGTCGTTTACGGAAACTTCTTTTCCATAACCGAATCGAACTTTTACTTTTTAAACCAAATTCATGCTTGGGCTTCTCCTTACAAATTTTAACTTTAAACATCTTTGTAAAAATAGTTCACTAACTTTAAAACACCATTTTAAAAAGGATTTAATAACCTAAAACAATATTATTAAATTGATTAATCATTAATAACTGTCGTTAAATAGAGTGATTAATTACCTTTAGACTTCGTTAATTAATTTGATTAATTAACTTTAAATACCCATAATTAAAAAGGGTTAATCACTTAAAAATATCATTAATTAAATTCATTAATTAATTTTAAATCTCATTAATAAAGTTGATTAATTAATTTTAAAACATCATTTATTAACAAGGATTAACTAATTTAAAATATCATTAATGAAAAAGATTAATTAAATTTAAAATAATTAATTAATTTTAAAAGTAATTAACTAAAAACTATTAATTAAATTTAAATACCATTAATGAAAATGATAAATTAACTTTAAATAATTAATTAACCTTAAACATCATTAAATAAAATGATTAATTAAGTTTAAGTATCATTAACAAAGTAATTAATTAACTCTAAACACATCATTATTAAGTTAACTAATTCACCTTGATCCACTTAATAAAATAATTAATTAAATTTAAAATCATTATTAAATTAGTAAATTAATTTTAAATCATTCCTTATTCACAAACTTAATTAACTTTGTAAAGTAAAACCCAAGCTCTAAAGTAAAACAAAAGATGTCGAAGAGATGGTATTTTCCAAAAGTGTTGATATAGTGATAGTCGCTATATGGACACTTGAGATCTACTTTCATAACAAATTGATTTTCATCCAAGCCTGAAATCACATAAGATAAGCAAAGCATATATATATATATACACACACAAGGTCCATAACAAAACATACAATATATAGAGAGCATCACTTATGACATATTTACTTTTTATAATAACTTTTCATGTTGCTTACTAACTACCAAAATGTCATCTTCCCAAAGCATAAACCAAATCAACAACTATCACATTACCATACATATACAACAAGCATTTAAAAGCTACTAAGATGAACAATATTAAAGGAAAAAAATTTGGTTTTAAAAAGTGAGATTTTACCCACCGAAAGCCTGCAAATTCAACTCTAACTTCTACTAGAACTTGAACACGACCGAGATCTTTGCTTCTAACTTGGAAAAATGTATTTTGGTGGGCTTAAGTAGGCAATATGTTTCGGCCCAGGGCTTAGTGTAGCTCGTCCTAGATGAGTATGGGTACGTATGGGCTTGTTTTGGTAAGAGAAGAAGTGTAGTGGAGAAAGAAGTTGTTTTTAGTGAACTTGCTTAAGGAAGAAGTGAAAGAAATGATTTTTTTATTTAAAAGTATTTAGAAGCCATGGAAACATAGGAAGGAACTTGAATGAAGTGAAGATAGAAATGAGAAAAATGAGAGAATGTGTTAGGAAATTTGCTTATATACAAGGGGATAAATTAAATTACCAATTTACCCTTGAAGTACATAACCTCCTCTCCTTTGTTGCCACCTCATCAAGATTGTCTCCATCCATTAAAATTTGAAATTTTCTTGTCCCCCCTTCTTTTCCAACATGCCAGCATGCATTAATGACCTATTGTACTAAATGTTTCATGATGTGACATATGCTTTTTATATTTAAATTTTAAACTTAAGAAATTGTCACATCACATTTTAAATATTCTTAAGTTATATATAAATATGTATTATCATTTTGAATCCCAATTTGTTTACAAATATTTGTTTATATGTAAACTAAAGTGTTCACAACATTTTGAACAACTTTTAGATGAAGAAATGTCGAAAACTCATAAAATGATTTCTGGTCACATCTTCGATTTTTCTTCGAACTAAATATTTTTGTAAATGAATTTTGAAAGCCATTCCACCATCATTAGTTATTTTTTAAAAAGAGTTTTATTTGAGGTATAAAATCTAATTATTAATTATTTAAAACTATATTAAGTAACCATACATTAAAGTGATTAACTTACGGGTCATTACACTCTCCATCCCTTAAAAGAATTTTGTCCCCGAAATTAACATATAAGAAAATAACTCAAAATGGGCATATACGTATATATCATGAAACCCATACAACATATACACACTAAGTAACTATATCACAAACAGCGCATACATAATTCATACAAACACACAAACACTATCCTAACATCAACTCAGGGTAAGCTTCCTTAGTATAGTCCTTGGTTTCCCATGTACAATCCCTATCATCCTCACTCCACTGAACCTTAACAGGATTTACCACCTTCATCCTTAATCGTTTTATATCTTGATCGATGATCCAAATAGCCCGCCTAAGAAAGGTCAGTTAGGCTGAATTTCCAAATCCTCCTGTTGGGTCCGTTTCACTATTGTTGAAAGGTCATGCAATACTTACGTAAATGAGATACGTGAAATACATTATGCACATTCTATAGTCTATCTGGTCACTTCACTCTCTAAGAAAGTCTACCAACCCGGTCTAGAATGAGAAAAGGGCCAACAAATCGAGGGGCTAGCTTCCCCAATTTCCGAAAACTCATAACACTCTTCGATGGAGAAACCTTCACGAATACTGAATCTCCCACTGATAACTCAAGTTCCATACACCTTCGATCCGCATAACACTTTTGCCGATCTTGCGCCTCATTCATCTTCCTTTGGATATCAGCTACCTTCTCATTTTCTTATAAGATCATGTCTGGTCCAAGAACAATTGTAACGACCCAGAATTTTTGATAATTAAAATTCGAATATTTAATTGATTTTTAATATTAATAAATGGAATTTAGAAGTCGAATGATTTATTTTTCGAATATTGGATTTAATTTGACAATTAAATCGATAAATTAATAATTGAAATTCCAGAGATAATTGAAAATCGAGTTTAAAGTGATTGAAAATGATTTGTAAAATTTTATTTAATCATACTGGAGTTATAGAAAGGTTATAGAACTTTTAAAATTTAATTTGGAGTTAATCTGTGAAAATTGAATATTTTAATATTTAATTATCGACTGTAAAAATAGCCAATTTTCGAACAGTCTCAGAATTGAACGAAACCAGTTCCATTGAATCCGTAATAGTTAGTTATTATCGGATTTCAATTTTCATAGCAATCGGAGTTGTCGTTTGACCGTGGCAACTCGAAACGCATCGATATCGTTTTAATTTTAATTCGGCGAGTTAAAATAGTCATTTTTCAAAAAGTCTCGGATTTCGACGAAACAAGTTTCATCGGATCCGTAATGTGATATTATTGTAAGATTTCAAATTTCGTAATTTTTGGATTTACCGTTTGTCCGGAGCAAGCCAAAACGCCTCGAAATCGATTTAAATCGGTTTAATTTAAATTGATCGTTTAATTTCATAACTCGCACAGACGATCGAATTAGCTTCCGAAACCTGTTCCATTACGTTCGGAACGCGGGGTAAACCTTAGAAACGCCAGCCGGCACGCTTCATTTGGAGTTCGAAATTTTTTTTGATGAATAGTGTTTTCGTTGTTTTTCTATAAAAGCACCTCAACTTTTTCATTTGCAAAAGAAACCCTCCTTCCTCCTTGAGCCGGCCCTAATATTTCAATGGCCAGAAATCTCTAATCTTCTCCTCCAATTATCTTCCAATCCACTAACAATTAGAAGAAATCATCAACTACAAAAATGTAGAGCTACATGAGATCTACGTTTTCAACGGTGGAGATCTGAAACGGAGTCGTGTGGAGGCCAAAATCTGCTCGTGAATGGGCTGTTTTCATGCACGTTTTTCATGGCCATGGGGAGGCCGAGCTCCATGGTGCTTCAGCCGAGTATAGAGTGGAGCAAGAGCTTCGATTTGAGGGTGGTATGATGGAGTTCCGAGCGACGTAGAGGGAGAGGTTTTAAACCCTAGTTTCATGAATGGGTTGCATGCGTTTTTTTCTTCTTACTGGGGAGTATACGTGCGTGAGATGGAAGAAGGCAAGGCACGGCCAGATTCTCATCATCCCAATCAACGGCCGTGATCTGATGTAGGATATAAATAAAAGAAATTGTAATTGATATATGTTTAAAATCATACAAACTTTAAAAATGCATATCTCTTTCATACGAGGTCCGTTTCGGACGAGATTTTTGCATTGGCTTCGTATCGACGAGCTCTATGCGATGCAACTGGATTGGAGTCGGTTGGAGCTAGTTTGAATTTCGGGTAAAATTAAACGCGCGTTTAATTTTATTCGAAATAAACGCTGGAACGGAATTTAAAATCAAGGTGAGATCTTCTCACTCAAATGAAAGTGGATTTTCTTTTACAGTTATTGATTGATGATTGACTGTTTGGATGTGATATTAGATATAGTAGGATATATATCTATATATAGCAATATATACATATTGGCATATGTATATATTGGATTGATTGATTTCCCGCCTCGTATAGCGGATGAGACCCTATTGCGCCGTTAGTAAGCGGATTATTTTTATAAAACCCATATACCGCGATAATCCGTACTGGAGCGGAATTGGTATTGTGCTAACGTCTTTGGATGCAGGGAAACAGGTTGGAAGGATCCAACTGGATTCCTCAACTGTATTTACTTATTTACAGATATTGATATATATTCTGTTATCATATTGATATATGATATTGACTGTTGTGATGGACTAATTGGTGTTGTCGCATCATCGGATTCAGTTTTGAAATGTAAAAATAACGACTTTTACTTTAAAAGGGTTTTTAAAGTGATTTTTGAAAATATACGTTTTATGGAATTTTTGAATCGATTTATAAACGTAAAATTTTGAAGTTATAAAAGTTAAGATTTTTGTGAATTATGACCGTAAGGTGATTTTTGAAATAAATAGTTTAAGCAATTTATAAAATGGTTTGAATTGAGATTTTCGGATTTTTGTGAACAGTTTATTTAAAAGATTTAAAAAGTTGATATTTATAAATTTAAAATATTGGAATTTTAAAACGAGATGATAAGTGTTAAAGATGAAATTTATAGAATTATAAATCGTGAGGATATGGAATTTATAGATTCATAAATTGTGAAATTATAAAATGGATGAAACTGTAGAATAAAAGATTTATAAGAGATTTACTTATAAATTGGATTTTTTGCCTTTAAATGGAATATTGATCGAATTATTAATAAAGAAGATTTATTAAATTGAAGTCGTTAGAAAATAGAAATAGAATTTATAAACGTTGTTTTATAAATTCGAAATCAATTGGATTTGATAAATTAAAATGTTAAAGGAGATATATTCGCGATTTTGGATAGCGAATTATTATTTAAATAAAATGTGTAGAAAATATTGAAATGTGGTTAGTGAAGTATATTCACGATTTTGGACAGTGAATATATTGTTAAGTAAAATGAACTTGTTTTGGGAAAGCGATATTACAGAAATGAAGTAATTGTTTTAAAAGATGTTTTAAAACGTGATAAGTATCGAATACATAGATTTCAACTTTTATTGTTGAAATAGACGTTTTCGAGGAATTTAAGGAAATGATGGACTATAACACTGTTGTTATAGTAAATGGTTTCCGAAAGGAAATATTTTTGTATGGTATTGGGATTCATATATCTATCTAAATTCCGAATCCCTATACTAGTGATTTTGAGTCGTCGTAACGATGTTTTACGTAACATTCGTTTTGACTCAAATAAAATGTGTTTAAAGAATGATTTCCTTAAAGAATGAGATATATACTTGATTTTGATTTAAGTATATCGAATATTTTCTAAGTGTTGAAAATAAATAGTTTTGTGAATTACTTATTTTAAATAAGTATGGAAATGCTTTTCCAATATGAAGTGAACTGTTTAGAGATTTTATCTTTTAAAGATAAATTGAAAAGTGAATATTTGAAATTTGTTTCAAATGGTGAAGTGTGGAAATTTTATATCTAGTAAAGATATTTTTGAAGATAAATAATTTGGAAAATTATTTGGAATCTGATGATGCTGCGCATCTTTATTGATAGTTAAATAACCGACTATCAATAATTACCTTTAGATAGGTATTTGTTGTGAATTGGATGAAATTGAATGCCACACTTATTTTTGAATAATCGCTCACTATTCGGGTTAGCCGGGAAAGGACCATGGGGTCGTATAACCCATTCCGAATATGTGATACGTCGTTATGAATTGCATTTGAAGACCGGTGTTGAAGACCGGATATTTTTGAAAACGGAAGGATTACCGTCGAGTTACTCTACATCGACTGATCTTCGATTTAGAGGTTTTATCACCCTTAGTGACGGGAAGTCCGGACGTGATTAGAAATTTATCCGGATGTGCAAGGGCTTCGTGAGAAGTGCCTTCGGTTCTGTTCGATCCCAGAACAGACTTGTATGGATTGTGTGTCTGACGTTATAATTTGAGATATAAAGCTGATTTCTTTCAAATACATATCTGTTGGTGGCGGAGAATTTATTCTCTTAGCTTAACACCCTTCTTTGAGACGTACGAGCTCAGAGGTTATGTAGTTGAAATTTATCAGCGATATACTCCCAATTTGGTAACGTGGCATACTGAGTGTTGCTGTGAAATGATCAGTGTTTGATCATTTGTGATATGATCATTTGTTTGATCTTATATCTTTGTGATCATAGGTTGATCATTTTGTTTGACCCGAAGCAGGGCTTTGTAGAAAGCGTAGCTTTGTGGACGAGACTTCGTCGAGCCTCACACCCCGGAAATGGTCAAAACAGGAAGGATGCAGCAAGGTTCTAGGGAGTAGCGCCCCTTAGTGTATGTCATTCCTTCTGGATAAAGGTGGTATCATGGTATGGAGCCCAGATACTTAACCTCTGTGGTTGCTGCAAATTTATTACTTTGTGGTTGTTGTGAATCGGGGATCCTCGGGAAGATCGGTGACGATCGGGGGATGGCATACGCGTGTCAGTAGTTACCTATTTTTGCAGAGGTAACCCGGCCTTGTGTTGGCAGAGATCCGGTTAGGTTCTCGGGTCGTCTATTCCAGGGACGTACCCATCGTGGAAAAGGAAGTTCCTTAGCCTGACCATTTGTTGGAAATCCAAAGAAACAATACGAGCCTTTACGATTTCAATTGTATAACCTGTCTCCTCAGGAGGCAGCTATAGCACGCATAATATAATGGTACCTATGCTGGCTAAGATTAATATTATACTTTCGAAAAGTTTTCTACACTATGCACTAATAATAATATCAAAAAGAATTTGATTTTTGCGTAGTAAGCATCTTTGACTATCATAAGAAGAAATCTCCTCCAAGTCTGCGTTTGCATTGTGTGTGTGGCGGGAGGTCTTATGGTAGTTTCATTTTCCAAAAGCATTGCGAATTTGTTTTATTTTCTTTGTGAAAAATAACTGTTTTACGATCTCACACCAGTCACCATGACTGACCTGGAGTTTATTGTTTCCCTTCTAAACTCTGGGTGCCCACCAATTTCCACACGGGCAGCCTAGAGTTATGTTATCAGGATATTCTGGATATTCTGGAGCTTTGGAAGCAAGCTGGATGACGAGACGTAGTATTTGTATCTGATAGTATTTATTCCGCTGTGTATTCTGTATGAGGACAAGTTATATAACTGTCCATTGTTGTATATTGACTCTGATGATTGATGTATGTATAAAATGATATAGTTCTTTGTTTTAAAGATTACTGATTTATCTATTATATATTGTTCCGCTGCGATGTGTAAGATTCTGATATTGTTTTCTGTTCTGCTCTTGTTCTGTTGTTGTTCTTCTTTCTTCTATCTTTTCTTCTATTTCTTTTTCTTAAACCCTCACTATTGGAGTTTCCGGCACTTGATTTCTCGATAGTCGATAAAGTGAGTATCGATGTCGAATTTTCGATAGTCGAAAATTTCGGTACGTGACAACAATTCTATCACCAGACTCAATCCAACATGAGGGAGAATGGTAAAGACGACCATAAAGAGCTTCAAAAGTGGCCATGTAGATACTTGCTTGATAGCTGTTTTTGTAAGTGAATTCGACTAAGGGTAGATGATCTTCCCAAGAACCTCCAAAGTCGAGAATGTATGCACGCAACAAATCCTCCAAGGTCTGGTTCACTCTCTCTGTCTGCCCATCTGTCTAGGGATGGTAAGTTGTACTTAGACTCAGCTTGGTTCCTAAGGTAGTTTGCAGCCCCTCCCAGAACCTACTAATGAATATTGGGTCTCAGTCACTTACAAAACTACAGGGAATACCATGAAGCCTCACAATCTCCTTCACATACAAACTAGCCAGACTCTCAGCAGTCTTCGTCGGCTTAATGGAATGAAATGAGCACTCTTGGTTAGCCGATTGACAATAACCCAAATGCCTTCGTTACCTTTTCTTGACCTAGGAAGTCCATCAATAAATTCCATAGAGATCTGCTCCCACTTCCAGTTCGGGATCTCAAGTGTTTGAAGTAGTCCAGCTGACTTCTACTGGTCACTCTTAACTTGCTGGCAATTTGCACACTGACTCACAATGATCGAAACATCTCGCTTCATCCCCTTCCACCATAAAACTCTCTTCATATCCGTGAACATCTTGGTCACTCCTAGATGGAAAGATAACTTTGATCGGTGACATTCAGCTAACACTTCTCTTCTAAGACCATTAACATTCGGAACACAGATATGCCCGTTCATTCTCAATACTCCTCGAGGATCAATCTCAAAAATAGAAACAATACCTTCTTAGACATCCTTCTTGAGTCGAGCCAAAATAGGGTTTTCTTCTCGATCAGCCGCAATCCTCTCCATCAACACTGGTTTGACTTCTAAGTTGGCAACCATCGCATAATTCCTACTCAATGCATCTGCAACAACATTCACTTTCCCAGCGGTGTATAGAATATCCAGAATAAGAAGCATGAAACTCCAGCCATCTTTGCTGCCTCAAATTCAAATCCTTCTAGGTGAAGAGGTACTTTAATGATTTGTGATTCGTGTATAACTCGAACTTTTCACCTAAAAGATCATGTCTCTACATCTTTAGTGCGAAGACAACTACCAAAAGCTCCAAATCGTGCGTAGCATAATCCTTCTCATATTTCTTTAGCTGTCGACTTGCATATGCAATGACTTTTCAGTTTTCCATCAATACTACTCCCAATTCGGTTCCACAAGCATCCGTGTATAGGGTTAACCCTTCGCTCCTATATGGAATAGTTAAAATAGGAGCACTAGTCAATTTCTCCTTCGATTCATTGAATGTTTGATCACACTTCGATGTCCACACAAATTTAGCATCGTTCATCATCAACTTCGTCAGGTGAGAAGCAATCTTTGAGAAATCTCTGATGAATCTTCTATAAAAACCAGCCAATCCCAAGAAACTTTTGACCTCTCTCGCATTTCCAGGCTTCTTCCAGTCTTGAACCACAACTATCTTAGCTAGGTCTACTGATATGACTTCTCCCGAAACTACGTGCCTCAGAAACCTAACTTCGGATTTCTAGAATTGGCACTTAGAAAACTTTTCCTTCAACACATGACTTCTTAAATTATTTAGAATGACCCAGAGATGATACTTGTGCTCTTCCTCCATCTTAGAATAAACAAGAATATCATCAATAAAGACAAGGACAAATTTATTAAGAAAATCTTGGAACACTCGGTTCAATAAGTCTACGAAATAAGCAAGTGCATTAGTCGGTCTGAACGACATGACGAACCACTCGTAAAAACTATCAGGAGTTCAAAAAGCTGTTAAGGGCATGCTCTCGTCTGTTACCCTTAATTGATAAAAACCAGTGGCAAGATCCAGTTGAGAAAAAACACAAGCTCCATGGAGTTGATCAAACATGTCATTGATCCTTGGTAAAGGATAATTATTCTTGATAGTCCTCTTATTTAACTCTCGGTAGTCTACACATAACCTAAGAGACCCATTTGCCTTTGTAACGAAAACAACTGGTGGTCCCCAACTTGATATGCTACGCCGGATCAAACCTTTCTGCAATAAGTCAAACGTCTGCTTCTCTAATTCCCTTCTCTCTTTTAGGGCCAACCTTCGAGGAGGTTGTACAATTGGTGTCATTCCTGGAATCAAGTCAATACAAAACTCCACTTCACGATGAGGAGGTAAAACTTGCACTTCATAAAAAATATCATTAAAGTCCCAAACAATCGGTATATCTTTTATCTCCTCTTTAACCACTTCAAGCGAATAGAGAAAACTGCTCATTAACTCATTTGGTCTCCCATAATTTATATTTACACCAAAGTTTCCAGCATCACTAACGCTAATAATCCTTTGATCATAAACTACGATCGCTCTAAACTTAGACAACCAATCCATTCCCAACAACACCCCATAACCCATGAACCCAAGAACAGACAAACCAAAAGGAAAGAAATGGTTTCGACATAAAATAGGGACACTTAGACACATAGTGTCAAGATTGGTTGGACCTCTAGTTGGGTTCGACACACAAAGAGGATTATTTAAAAGAATGAGTTTAAGGTTAATTTTATCAACAAGATCAACTGAAATGAAACTATGAGATGCACCAGTATCAAACAATACTATAAATGGAATGTCGGAAATGGATAATGCACCTTGCAACACTTTCTTTCCCTTTTGATCCTTAGATGTAGATGGTATTTCCTTAATAGCAAAAGCCTGTCCCTGTGATCCCCTCTTTGGAAAAGGGCACTCATTCTTCATATGTCCTTATCTGCTACAATTGTAGCAGATTAGATCGCTAGGAGGATTAGTGCAATGATTTGCAAAATGACCCATCTTGTTACATTTAAAGCAAAGAATTTTGGATAAGTCCCGCAGGTTCCTCTAGGCTGGAGTCCCACCTCCAGATTTCTTCCCGACCACTGCTTCTTCCCTTTAAAATTTTGCTTGAAATTTGGCTTGGTTGCAATAAGGATAACAGGTAAAGGTTGGGGGCTAATTACTGGCATTGCACCTTTTTGAACTCCTTGCTTAATATCCAAAGCTTTGAACCTCAAGGCCATGCTGATCAGATTGGTAAAAGTACCATTGACATGATTTGCCATCTCACGATGGAATTCTTGCCTCAGTCCTTCCACGAACATCTCGTTCTTTTTAAGTGGCATGTCTATCAATCCTCGTCCAAAGCGAGACAATGCAGTGAATTGATGTTCATACTGCGCCACTGTCATATCTTCCTGCTTCAAATCCATGAAACTCCTAAACAATTGAGTCCTCCCCACCTTCGGAATAAACTGAGATTTGAAGACTTCCTTAAATTGAGCCCACATCAAATCTTCCTCTGGGGTATTAACTATCACCGAATCCTACCAATCCATCGTTGACTTTTGGAGCTGTCACGACGCTAATAATCACTTCCTTGCATCCTCCAATTGAAGATCCCCAAATATCCTTTCACAAGAGCGGAGCCATGTCTGAACTCCCAGAATATCTTCAGTTCCAAAGAATTGATTACCACCCAAAGCAGTATAATTTTTGCATAGAGTAGCAAAGTTCTGAGGCGGCTAAACTTGTACTACTGCTTCTTCCACTGGCTCTACAACTGGCCTATTTCTAGGATCTCTGCCATTTGTAGCCGTGTTGGTTCCAAATCCTCTCTCTCTTCTCTTCATCTTTACTCATTTTCAGTTACCTGAACAATGACAGGTATTATTAGAATACAAAGATAGGACCAAAATGGTTTAAGGGAAATAACACCGAAGGATCTAAAATGAATCTTTAGGATGGGTGATACAAAAACGCTCTCTCAAGAATAACTCATTCTAGAGCTCTTCTCACCCTATCTATAATGATTTGTACCCAAATTAGACTAAGGTGTTCGCTCAACCAAAGCCCTGATACCAATTATGATGACCGACCTTTCTGACCCCTAGGAATGACGCTTAATACATCCATGGTATTCGTGCGTCGTTGCCCAAGCATCCGAAAGAAGAATTGTCATAGGGTAAAATAAAGAACAGAACAGAAAATCTCATAACGGAACTGTTAAATAGAAAATAATAGTAATACAGTACATAAGGTTACTCCCTAACTTGGAGTTACAAGAGTTACACAAAAGTACTACAATCAGCTTAGACAGTTATAACAACCTGCCTTTACACATGCTGAAACAAAATATACATACATGAACTAAATAAACAGCGGAATAGATAGCTAAGTAGATAAAAGGCTCCTGCTTGGACACTGTCTTTAAAAGAGCTCATAAAGGACCTGCAACTCTCAGACTACTCAAAAATAAATGAGCACCCAAGAGTTTAGGGAAAATAAACAACTCAGGTCAGACAATATGTCTGGTATGAGTAAAACTCTAAATAATAAGTGTAATTAAACAACAACATGTGAGACCACGCCACCAAATGCGGAATGGATTTCCTCTCACAACAACAACAAATAATTGTAAAGAATGGATACAAATAATTAACATCGTGAAGAGTGTTATACTCTTCCCGATGTAATTAAGTAAAACAAATTTGAAGGTTCGAATCAATAAAGAAAAGGAAATTTACCAACAATGACTAGGAGGGTGCACCCCCCTTTTTTTGAAAGTATACTTCTAGTGAATATACTTAAGAGGGTCACCTTCTTGTGACACCTTTCGAATACTCCAAGCCGGACCCGCCAACCTTACCGAGAATCCGAGTATTTCACATATTAGTGCACAAATAACCGAAACCAACCTAGAGTAGATGTGAGTATACCCTAATGGGAGAAACCCCACATAACTTGGCCCCTACTCGCTTTCTGGTATTAGTCATATCCGACAAAGGATAACAAAGCTCAAATGAGCAACAAATCGTCTTAGATTGATGATACACAATTGAAGAAAGCCAAACCGATAGTTAATAAACCAACTATCGGGGACAAAAATAACGATCTTATATAGACAATAAATCTCATATTCCTACCACTACCCGACGATTTCAAACTTGTACTATTCCTTGGTCAAAAATGAAGTCAGGCAAGTGAAGGTAGTGTTACCTCTAGGCACTGCCTTGACGACCTTTTTAACTTTCGAGATAGTGACAAGTTTCCATACCTCGACATTTAGTGTCCAAAGTATGACTAAATTCTTTCCATATAAGCGATATCGTTTACGGAAACTTCTTTTCCATAACCGAATCGAACATTTACTTTTTAAACCAAATTCATGCTTGGGCTTCTCCTTACAAGTTTTAACTTTAAACATCTTTGTAAAAATAGTTCACTAAATTTAAAACACCATTTTAAAAAGGATTTAATAACCTAAAACATTATTATTAAATTGATTAATCATCTTTAAATTTCGTTAAATAGAGTGATTAATTATCTTTAGACTTCATTAATTAATTTGATTAATTAACTTTAAATACCCATAATTAAAAAAGGTTAATCACTTAAAAATATCATTAATTAAATTAATTAATTAATTTTAAATCTCATTAATTGAGTTGATTAATTAATTTTAAAACATCATTTATTAACAAGAATTAACTAATTTAAAATATCATTAATGAAAAAGGGTAATTAAATTTAAACTAATTAATTAATTTTAAAAGTAATTAATTAACAATGGTTAATTAAATTTAAATACCATTAATGAAAATGATAAATTAACTTTAAATAATTAACTTTAAACATCATTAAATAAAATGATTAATTAAGTTTAAGTATCATAAACAAAGTAATTAATTAACTCTAAACACATCATTATTAAGTTAACTAATTCACCTTGATCCACTTAATTAAAATAATTAATTAAATTTAAAACCATTATTAAATTAGTAAATTAATTTTAAATCATTCCTTATTCACAAACTTAATTAACTTTGTAAAGTAAAACCCAAGCTCGAAAGTAAAACAAAAGATGTCGAAGAGATGGTATTTTCCAAAAGTGTCGATATAGCGATAGTCGCTATATGGACACTTCGAGAACTACTTTCATAACAAATTGATTTTCATCCAAGCATCACATCACATAACATAAGTAAATCATATATATATACACAAGGTCCATAACAAAAAATACAATATATAGAGAGCATCACTTATGACATATTTACTTTTTATACTAACTTTTCATGTTGCTTACTAACTACCAAGATGTCATCTTCCCAAAGCATAAACCAAATCAACAACAATCACATTACCATACATTCAACAAGCATTTGAAAGCTACTAAGATGAACAATATTAAAGAAAAAAAACTTTTGGTTTTAAAAGGTGAGATTTTACTCACCGAAAGCCTGCAAATTCAACTTTATCTTCTACTAGAACTTGAACACGACCGAGATCTTTGCTTCTAACTTGGAAAAATGGTATTTTGGTGGGCTTAAGTGGGCAATATGTTTTGGCCCAGGGCTTAGGGTAGCTCGGCCTAGATGAGTATGGGTATGTATGGGATTGTTTTGGTAAGAGAAGAAGTGTAGTGGAGAAAGAAGTTGTTTTTAGTGAACTTGCTTAAGGAAGTGGAAAGAAACGATTTTTTTATTTAAAAGTATTTGGAAGCCATGGAAACATAGGAAGGAACTTGAATGAAGGTTTGAAAGAGAAGATAGAAACGAGAAAAATGAGAAAATGTGTTAGGAAATTTGCTTATATACAAAAGGATAAATAAAATTACCAATTTACCCTTAAAGTACATAGCCTCCTCTCCTTTGTTGCCACTTCATCAAGCTTGTCTCCATCCATTAAAATTCGAAATTTCCTTGTCCCCCTTCTTTTCCAACATGCAAACATGTATTAATGACATATTGTACTAAATGTTTCATGATGTGACATATGCTTTTTATATTTAAATTTTAAACTTAAGAAATTGTCACATCACACTTTTAATATTCTTAAGTTATATATAAATATGTATTATCATTTTGAAATCCTAATTTGTTTACAAATATTTGTTTATATGTAAATTAAAGTGTTCACCACATTTCGAACAACTTTTAAACGACAAAAAGTCGAAAACTCATAATATGATTTCCGGTCACACTTTCGATTTTTCTTCAAACTAAATATTTTTGTAAATGAATTTTTAAAACCATTCCACCATCAATAGTTATTTTATAAAAGAGCTTTATTTGAGGTATAAAATCTACTTATTAATTATTTAAAACTATATTAAGTAACCATATTTTAAAGTGATTAACTTACAGGTCTTTACAAATTTAATTTTCCAAATTAAAGTCAAATATCAATTATAACTTCACATTTCCAATTCAATTCTTTAAAACAATTTTCTTTTAACCAATTTCAGTTTCCATATTTCAAAGCTTGAATAAGAATAATTCCATATAAAACCACAATTTATTTCCTTTTAAAACAGTTTCATTTAACCAAAAATCCAAAAATCAAGATTTTAAAATCATTGAATTTAACCAATTCGGTTTCCGTATATAATTTTCTACCATATGGCCAAGTGATCAGTTATTTCAATTTTAATAAAGGGATGTACATATATCACTTCAATACAAATCAAGGTCTCATAGGTATATATCATTTCAACCTATTTCTTAATTTATTTTTCAATGGTCCAATTGATAATATAAATGATGTCAATAAATAAATAATTAATAACAAGGATATATCCAAAATAAATAAGCAACGCTACATCCAACGTCAATCAATGGCATACAATAACAAACAACATCCAAATCAACCCATATATCACAACAGTTTATTGGTTATCAATATCAGGTATTTAACTAGCAATTAAACCTAATATTAATTTAAATGTCGATTTAATTTAATATAAAATTCAATTACAATTTAAATGTCAATTTAAACTATCAAATAGCAACCAATAACATTCTTATCACTTCATAAATTGAATTCAACTAATATAAGAAAGTTTAGTATTGCGTGAGTGGGTTAAATCACTCACCTTGATTTATTGCCAATTAAAAATCCAATAAAAGCCCAAAATTCCAACAGTCTCCAAAATCAACCAAACTAGTTTCATGTTGTCCGAAATTTCGATACGAACCCAACAGAAGAAACCACGTGTGAATCCGAGTTCGTATGCAAAAATTATTGAAGATTAGAACGTTGAAAATTTAAACTTTAAATTTAAAATAATATAGGGGTAAAAGATTAAATAACGTCACCCTTACCAGAACCCTACGCGCTCGAGTGAGCCCCAAGCATTCAGCTGCCACATTCATGCTCGGATCACCGCCGCTCCATGCCACTAGACGATGATCAAAGCCTACCATCGTGATCCCTAGGCCGAGGCGCACCCACATGACCCCACATGCATGGCTCCGGCCTCCTCCCTACGCTCTGCCACCATTGGCGTTCAAACAAGATTTCTGGCGAAATTCATCGCTTTCGACAAGATCGAACCCCATAGATGACGACTATACTCCCTCCTCTATACGCCAGTGCCCTTCGATCGTCATATAGTCGACGATCCACCACTGATTTGCAAACCCTAGTTTCAATGGTCGAGAATAAATCAACAACAATCAAATATGAGTGTAATAGCTTCAGAGATGTTTACGGGATTTTACATCTCCTATCCAGTGTATAACGTGCGTGTAATAACTTAAGTGATGTTACGGGATTTTCCATCTCCTAAGGATATGTTAAACTATCTATATGTAGTAAGATACGTTGTATATGTAGTGTCTAATCAATAAAATAAATATTAAAATAGTATAAAGGCTTTACATTAATCCCCCTTAACACATTTTTAAGCATTGTCCTACAGTTTGCCTTGTGACGCCACCAGTAACGTCGGTAGTCAGGTAGGCACCGTGATTAGACAACACTAAAACAAATTCGTAGTGGTCGTGTATAAGGCTAAAAGTATGACAAGGCACGTGAGGCAATGCCTAATGTAGGATCCTACTAGTTTACCTTTTTTGGCTGGTGGTAACGCATCGTAGCTACAACCGCCCACCGAGTCCAGCACCCCCAAATCAAATCAAGGTTCACCGATCAAGTCCAAAACCAATATAATAATAATAAGAAGGGGTGATGGCCCTAATGGTTGTGTACCCCTTGGCCAGATATAGGCTCCTATTTTAGTCATTTCCAATTGACACAAGTGTCGGGGTCATCCATCTTCGTTCTCTTTCTTAAAATCCAACAAACGTTCACCAAATCCAGCCACTTCATTCTGGATCATCCACCACGTACACGGTTGTTAAAGTGGTTCCAATATTGACATAGAGTATGCCAATAAGAGGCCTCAGTCTCTTTAACAACCAAACTTCATTTTTCGTACCAGTTGGTTCTTTACATTTCAAAACCGATTCATATTTGATATCAAAATATCATATTCACTTCAAAATATCAAAATCATCACATTTACTCAAAATATGTCATTTTCACTTAAAAGTATCACTTCAAATTCCAACTTAGGTTATACCTCATTTAAACACATTCACATTTAAATCAACGATTTAAATGTAAACATTCCAACTTTGCACACTTTGAAATTTTATAAAATAGTTTGAATAGTTATAAATAGTTTAAACAGTTTAGAGATTTAAAACAGTTTAATATAAAATGGTTTGAGTTTTGACAATGGTTTATAGTAAAATAGTTGGAAAATCTAAATATTTGAATATCAAAAGGAATAGATTTTAAACCATTTATATTAAAATAATTTATTTTGAAAATAATATCAAATCAAACTGTTTCTTTCCATTTCAACAAGTCTGGGCCCATGTCCAAATTTCAAATCAACAAAACTCAATTTTCAGTCTTTCAATTCAATTGACTCAATTTCAATTTAGCTTTAAATCAACTTGATTCAAATTTCAATTCGATATAACTTGAATTTCCGAAACATTCATTTTTAACTTCAAGTTCGATTCAAAAATCTGATTCAATGATTTACTTTAATTCAATTCTTATTTTAAACCATTTCAATTTATATCAATTTCATGTCCAATTTCATGTCCAATTTCAATTTGCTGATTTAAATCACTTTAATCAAATTAAACCTCATTGTTTAATTTTAAGGTCCAAATCATAAAATAATTCAATTTTCCAAATTAAAGTAAATATCAATTTTAACTTCACATTTCCAATTCAATTCTTTAAAACAATTTCCTTTTAACCGATTTCAGTTTCCAAATTTCGAAGCTTTAATAAGAATAATTCACTTCATATAAAACCATAATTTATTTCCTTTTTAAACAATTTCATTTAACCAAAAATCCAAAAATCAAGATTTTATAATCATTGAATTTAACCAATCCGGTGTTCGTATATAATTTTCTACCCTATGGCCAAGTGATCAGTTATTTCAATTTTAATTATAGGGATGGATATATGCACTTCAATCCAAATCAAGGTCTCATAGGTATATCATTTCAACCTATTTTTTAATTTATTTTTCAATGGTCCAAATGATAATATAAATAATGTCAACAAATAAATAGGTAATAACAGGGATATATCCAAAATAAATAAACAACCCTACATCCAACATCAACCAATAGCATGATAGAGTTAGGGGTATGCCCGAGAGGCAATTATGTAATTTGTTACACATATCTAACTCATTGACCAATCCTGTTCGAAATAAAAGGTATTTTCTTCCTATTATATACTTGATATAATGTGATTATATTAAATAATTAACTTAATTAAAAGTATATTTAATAGAAAAATCCATAAATGGTGTATTTTGTGATAATCGTGAGTAATTCATCACAATGAAACAAATATACCATTTTAAATGTTCCTAGTCAAGATGCATCGAGACTGGATATCGATGTATCCATTGAGACTAGAGTAAGCGTTCTCCAAATGTTGGACAGTGTATTACTCATGACCGCTGGGGGCACCTAGGGGTTATATACTGATAGTTATGAGATAACTATGGAACGTGTGACAGCCCGAAAAGATTTTCGACCTCGAAAATCGACACTAATGCTTTCACTGTATAGAGTGCCGAGCAATCGAGTGTCGGAAAACCCAGACTGTTAAGGTTAAGAAGAAAACGAGGTAGAAGAAGAAACAAAACAACAGCACAGAATCTCACAATCGCAGCGGAACAAATATAATATACAAATAACAGCATTTTTATACAATGAAAAGATGTAACTATCAATATATACACAAGATACCAGAGTACACAAATCTGGACAGTTATAATAACTTGTCCTCAACTACTGTTCATACAGTCTATACTTCACAGCGGAATATAACCAATACGTCCCTGCCATCCAGCTCGTCTCCTGAGCTCCAAACGTCCTAAACTGAAAATATGTAATACTCGGTCTGACCCGAGCATTACAATAAAGTAACACCCGAGTCAGGCTGGAAACCAGCGTGAGAAAACCTCTTTAATTTGAAATATTAAAGTTGTACAAAAACCTTTGAAAATCATGGTAACTCGTCCAACATTACGAGTTCTTACCTTTTATATCGAACACTTTGTTGTTAAGTCCATTATTTAAAATAATCTTTAAATGCAGTTACTTATTCAAAATAGTCGAATTTACTTAATTTTATTTAATTCCAGCCTATTTGATTCTACGAATCAAACCCGTAAAGATTAAAGTACTTATTAAATCGAAGTGGTTCCGAATATTACTGATATCCGATCCCGGTCTCTTCGAATCCAAACGCCATCTTTAAGCCCAGTTGTTTTTAACAACAATTCAAATTTTAGAATGCCAACCTTTCCATAAAAATCCCATCACAAAGTCTATTCAAATAAAACGTCTCACGTTTTATAACAAATTACTCTTCCCTTATAAATCCCCATCGTGAATTTATAATCTCAAATTATCCACTGATAAATATTTCACTTTATTTATAAACCGCGTTTATAGATTCCATAATATCCTTCTCTTTTTAATCATTATTTCCAAAACACTTAATCGATTTTCAAACCGATTCTCTGCATTAAATTACCTTTAAAGTTTATTTCTCGATTTATCTAAATTTATTTCAAAATCCGTTAATTCCAGGTTTACTCCTTTATTATGATTTTAAAACCTTATTTAAAATTGAAATACCAATTTCATGCTTATCTCAAAATCCCCTTTATTTTTTTCCAACTCATTTTAATCTTGAATTTAAAAATAAATCATCTTCTTTAAAACCGTATCACTTAAGTCCTCAAACTCTTTTATTTCCCACTTATTTAAAATCTCTATTATTATTATTTTCCACACTCGGACTTATTGAATAAATTTAATTCAAACTTTTATTCTTTTCCAAATTCAATCTTCATTTTATCCAAATTTACTATAGTTATTTACTTTAAATTTTCTCTTTTATTTTCCTTCAAAAATCCAATCTTTATATTTTTAATATCTCAATATACCCAAAATATATTCAGTCAAACCAAACATTCAATATTTTCAATTACCAATATAATCTATCATAGATTTCTAATTAAATCATATCACAGAATATGAGATAATTCAAATTTTTGAGGAATCCAGTTGGATCCCTCCAACCTGTTTTCCTACATCCACAGATGTTAGCACAATATAAAATACCAATCCCACTTCGAGGGGGATATCGCGGTATATAGGGTCATCCTCTATTATGCGGGGCGCATAGGGTCTCATCCGCTATATAATACGGGAATATCAATCACTCCAATATATATATATATACACTACTATATATAATATCACATCCAGGCAGATAATAAAAATCAATTTCAATCAATCATCCCATAATTTAAATTTAACTATTTAAATTAACTGATAATCCAATTTGAGTGAGAGACTTTTAAATTTGCAATCTGATCCAAACCAGCTTGTTTTCTTCACGATTTTGGACCTTGTATAAACATTTTATGGTTTATTAATATTCGAAATAACCGAACAATTAATTCCCGTTTTTAATAAATTTAATTTAATCTAATAATATAATTTAAACTAATAATTTTCCTTTTAAAAATCTTTTAGTAACTAAAATAATTAAAAATAAGTTTATTAAATAAATTAATCGCTATAATACATCATTTAAAATAACTAGTAGATTTAAACATGTGTATATGTATTTTTAATCTATTTTTCATTTCTAACTGCATATAAAAATAATCTATATAGGCTTAAAAATCTAACTTTATATAAACGTTCAAACACTTAAAAATTCCTACTTTTTCTTTCCACAACCTTATCTGTATATATATATTTATTGTTTGCCTATATTATAAATTTTAAATTTAACTATGTATGTGAATATATATATTTGCTAAATTAAAATAGAATTATCTTATACCCTACTATTATTATTCTCTTCTGTTTTCTGCATATATACATATATATATATATATAAATTAAATAAAAGAAAATAACCCTGCTAATACCTGCTACCAAGATCATGCCTCTTCCTCCACCTCGGCTTCGGCAATCGAGCCTCTCCGAGCACCCCACCGTCTCCCACGTGCCCACGCGAGCGGCCATCCACGCAAGTGTAACGATCCCGAATTTTAAACTATTTTTAATTTATAATTTAATTAAATTTTGATTTAAATTTGTGAAATTGTTCGAATTGGTCAAGTTTAAAATATGAGGAATGTATTTTAATTTAAAAATTAGATATGATATATGCAAATAGAAATAATATAGATGATGATTTTTAAAAATTGAGTAAATTTATTTATAAAACAAATAACATAATTTAAATAAAAAAAATTATTACCATACCTTATACCATACCTCTAGTACCGTAACCCATGCCCTAGACCACGATCTTATCTCTGTAAAACCACGAACCCCCCTCTCTCAAATCAGTAAAAAAATCAAACGACGAAAATAAAAACGAAAAAAATGGCGGCGAACGAAAATTGGGCTTGGGTAGAAATCAAAGGCGCTGGCTTCGATCTATCGCGCTCGTCTTCTTGAGGGCCACGGCTTTGACTTCCGTTCCTCGCTCGCGACCGATTCAAGCTAAGGTGAGTGATTTAATTTTCACTCACTTCTAGTTCGAAGTTTTCGTTATTTTTGAACTTGCGATTTCGTGTTTTTTTTTCTCGGCTGAATTGATGTTGAACTTCAGTGACTTGGATTTTTTTGAAAATGCTAATTTCTTGAATTTCAAGACCTTAACTTTGTTCATTTGAAATGATTTTGAGACTTTAACATGTCTATTTACAACCGTTGCCTGATCTTGTTATTGACATGCTTTGAAACCATCTCTGCTTAATTGTTTTGAAACTATTCATATGAGGATGTTTACTTCTGCTTTGGCTTGACTGCATCTCACGGCTTTGATGTTTAACTTAGTCAATTCCTTGATTACCACTGCTCCGATCATTTCTCTGTTGTCTTCGATAAAAATTTTCTTTTTTTGCCTTAGCCTTGTTTTACTTCGGCACTGACCTGACTTTGTTCAACTTTGGAAATTCAACATGTCTTGTTTTGTCTTGAGCTTGTATGTATTAAGTTGTTTTGGGAAGAAGTTCATTTTGGGAATGTTTGGACAATCTCGGGTTTGTCTCCAGTTTTTTGAACAAGGTTTAAAACTGATTTTGTTTTAGATTTTGTTTTATTTAATTTCAATTGTGAACAAAGTTTAAATTAAGTTTTAAAACGAAGTTTTTTTTTTTAAAAAAACTACTTTAATGAGCACGGCTTTGAATAGCTTTTGATATCTATAACTTTGGTACCGTTTGATTTGAACTGCAAATAATTTTGAGCGTGTGTCTGTTGGCATCGGCATTAATGTGAATTTTGTTTCTGCTTCATCATGTCACTGGTCTGGTATTGCATGCTTTCTGTAACCTTGATCTTGACACTGTCTGGTTGCATACACATTGTTCACTTGACCATTTGTCCACCCTGATGTATATGCAGTCTTCATGTTGTATTTCATCCTTCACTTGAGCATTTCATTTGTTAGCTTTTGCACTGTGTATTATTTTTCATCATTTTGTACATGAGTCTGTAGATTGCAGTTTCAATTGATCTTCATGTATTTTGTTGAGTCTGGTTCTTCGAACTTGAATACTGTCTGCATTGTTGTGGTGCACATTCCCGTTTCACTGTCCTTATGCGTGTGCTACCTTTTCTTCATAGTAGGTTGAGCTGGTATAATTGTCACAGTGCATTCGAACTTGGTTGCATTGGATTTAAATCCACTGTCTTAACTTGTACCTGATTTGTTGTTGGTTCTTTTTTGTACATTAGTTATGGTGTTTTGTTGGTCAGTAACTCCATATTGTCACCTCTGTTTTATTCTGTAACTCCATGCTGCCACATCTGTTTCATGTGATGTTCATTCTAGTAGCAGTTACAACTTGATGCATGTATCACTATGCTTCAGGTTGGTTTGGTTTAGAAATATTCAAGTTGGCATTGGCCATTGGTTTCATTTACTTGCATTGTTTTTGGCTTCAAGTATAAATGCCTGGTTTTTATATGTGTTCGATCACCTGCTATGTCTTGTTCATCTGGTTCTTGTATCACTTCGGTATTGTTGCATTATAGTTGCATCACTATATGTAGATGTATGCTCTGACCATTTATTTGGTTTTGTTTCTGTAGCTTGATAGTTTAGTCTGCATATGTGCACTGCTGCATTTGTGCTCGATTCTCCATATTCACATAATGCATTGATCATGCACTGGTTTGAGTTGGTTCAACAAATCTGGTACTCTTGAGTACTTGGTTATTGTCTGCATTCTATATTTTCATTTGTACACTTGATGTTGTCACTATGTTCATGAGTCAGTGGCATTCATTCATGTAGCATGTGAGGTTGCTGTGTTGAACTTGATGTTGTCTGCATTTTATATGCTTGTACTCTGGTCTTGAGCATTGAAGTATTGATGAGACTGCTGCATCAGTTTACTTGTACATGCATTTGCCTTGTTGCAGTTACACTTTGAATTTTGATCGAGGCCATTTGCATTTGTGTTGAATCAAATTTTGATTTGATCGTGTGCATTGAGTTGGCGAGGCAGTGCACATGTATGTACGTGTGTACTGCAGCCACACAGTACAGATTTTTAATTGATGTTGCTTTTGTTCTGATTCATTGATTCGTTTCATATTTCGTATTGTATTGGCGAGGCCGTACACATTAGCGTGTACGGCAGCCAATCAAAACTTGATGTTTTGCTGTTTCTAAAATTGTTTTAATGTTGAAAATCCAAAATATTTTGAATCGTATTTTGATTTGGTTTAAATTGATAATCTTTGTAGTTAATCGCCGTTTTCGGCAATCCCATTCTTTTCTAAATCATCTTCATTTAGAAATCTTTCCATCTATCTCTGTTGATGTTTTAAATCTGCTGATTTATTGTTTAACACTGTTAAGTGTTATATTGACTATTATCCGATTTCTTTGTTTAAAGAGTCGGATAGACGGGAATTATTGTGACTGTCGTCTATTTGATTATTACTGCCTCTATGCACTAATAACTGGTTTGAATTAGACTGACCTGTGTATTATTTTCTTTTGAATGTACTACTCGGGTCAGACCGAGTATTTTACAGCTTGAAGATTTTCAGGCAGCGAAGTTAGAGAGAGAGTAAAGAATCATTTTAGTTCGGGAAAAATTTTGTATTTAAAGAGATATTCCGCTGTATCAATTTAATACATTGTATAAACTCTGATGTATTCAAAAAGATTTATAGTAATGAAATATTATTATTTTGTGTTTCTGTGGCTGATTCTGTTTAAATTACATAAACTAAATAACAATCCATCTTTTTGAACGTTTCGAGTTGGTTTAATTACCGACTGGAGGCGGTCAGAAGGGGGAATGTTACAAAGTGGTATCAGAGCTTTGGTTTACACAAAGCTTAATTTATGGTGTTTAATATGAATAGTTACTAGAAACACTTTAAAGAAAATGTTTTTCAATTTTAAAGAAGTATAAAATTGTTTTGAAAATAAAGATTTTTAACTTAAGAAAAGTTAAATTGAATTGAGTTGGCATTAATAAATATACGATTTGAAATTTAACTAAAGGAAAGTTAAATAAATTGAACTTGATTAGATAAATTTTTGAGATGAAATTTAAACTTAAAAGATAAGTGATTATATAATATGAATTGGGAAGTTTAAATTAATAAGTTGTATAACTTATAAAATGAGAAAATTTAAGTAAAACCATTGTTAAAATGATTAAACAGTTTTGTTAAGTAAAACCATTGTTAAAATGATTAAACAGTTTTGTTAAGTAAAACAAAATCTGAATTCTGAATAGTGATATGAATTTGACTTTAGTAAAAGTTAAATAAAATGACTTTAGAAATGAAATCTAAGTTAAGTTAAATAAACATGGATTAGAAATATTTTTGTTAAGAGTTAAATAAAACTTAAGTTAAGAAGTTGTGAATATGGTGAGTATTAGAATTCAATCTGAATTAGAATATAAACCAATTGAAATTAAATGTGTTAAACCAAATTGAATGTAAGCAAAGTAAATAAATTTGGTTTTGCTAGTTGATTGTATAGAAATTCATTAAGTATTAATGAAATTGAATTAATGGAAATTTGAAAGCTATGTAAATTGAATTCAAATTGAAAGATAAGAAATCTAAATAGAATCAAAAATTTGATTTGAATTGAAAGCAAACTAACTTGAATGTAAATTAGTGATTGTGAACTAATTGAATATGAATGAATGTTAGTAAAATTCAATGTGAATGAATCAAAGGTGATTAAATTGAAAATCAATTCAATGAATGATTTACTAAAGAACTAGTAGATTATATTGGAATTATAAAATGAATTTGTATAAGTGTTGAAAATGAAAAAAATTACAGGATTAAAATTGTGAAGTTATAAAATGAATCGGTGTTATAAAAATAAAAAGAATTATAAGTAATTTACTTATAAATTAAATTTTTGATATAAAACTGAGTTATAAAGGAAGGATTAATAAAGTGATTTTTATAAATTGAAGTTTTTATAAATAGTATTAGAATTTATAAACGTTGTTTATAAATCCAAAACTGACTTATTTCGATAAGTAAAATTCTTATAGCTTGTTAAAAGTAGTATATTCACAATTTTGGACCGTGAATATATTATTGAATAAAAATGGACATGTTTTTGGGAAAGTGATATTTTAAAACGAAGTTAATTGTTTTAAAGATGTTTTCAAAAGCATTGAATATCGAAACCATAGATTTCAACATTCATTGTTGAAATAGACGTTTTCGAATATAAGGAAATGATGGACTATAACACCGTTGTTATAGTAAATGATTTCCGAAAGGAAATGTTTTGTATAGTATTGGGATTTATACATCTATCTAAATTTCGAATCCCTATACTAGCGATTTTGAGTTGTCGTAACAATGTTTTACGTAACATTCGTTTTAGCTCAAATAAATATGTGAAAGAGAATGATTTCCTTAAAGATGAAATATATACTTAATTTTGATTAAAGTATATCGAATATTTTCAAATGTTGAAAATAAATTAGATTTGTGAATTACTTATTTTTAAATAAGTATGGAAATGTTTTTCCAAATATGAAATGTTGTGAATATATTCCGTAAAGGATAAATGATTTGAAATTCATTTTTGAAGTCGAAGTTGAAAAGTTAAACGAGAATTTGAACAATTTGTTCAATTTGAAATTTTTCAAAAAGATTGAATCGTTAAGTTAAAATTGAGTTTAACTTCGACCCAAAGACAATATAAGTTGAGCTTTGAATTTCAGATGATGATTTGGATTGTATGGCTAACATTGTGAATTGATGACATAGCAATTGATCTCTATTAAATATATATCTGTTGGTGGCGAAGAATTTATTCTCTTAGCTTAACACCCTTCTCTGAGACGTACGAGCTCAGAGGTTATATATCGATAGACATCAATTCTGTGTTGAGAATTGACGATGTAACGTGTAATTCAAATCGAATGTGAAAGTCGATAATAAATGGAATTATGAATATGAATTAGGTTTGAGATAACCTTAAATTTCCAAATCGACTTAGAGGAAAATTTTTGAAATCCTCTATTTTGTTATGAATATGGAATATGTAAGTTTTCAGAACTTATATATATATATATATATATGAATGCGGTAAATTTGAAACCGTTAGTTTAGAAAGTCATTGTTATGGAAATCTTATGTATGTTTACATAGATGTTATATGTACGAAATGTGAAATGAAAGTACTACATATATGATATTATGTTTTCTAAACTGAGGATATGGAAAAGTACCTTCCATTTATTATTGGAGAAGGTATTGGAACTCGTGAAGAGTGTCCATTTGAAATTCGTAGCTACGTAGAATTTTCCATAAGTTGGAATGTCCATTTGGACTAGAATCCCTCGTGATGGGATCATGTTGATTATGATGTTTGTTAGCGTAATTTGAGGGGCGAGATGCCCACAGTTACAAGCGATTCCATTGGGATAATGGCGCAACCGCCGGGTAAACTGTAATCTAATGCCAAGCGAAATTTGAGAGGCGAGATGCCTACAGTCACAAGCGACTCTACTGGGATAGTAGCGTAACCGCCGTGTGTACTGCGATCTATGGCGACAACCATGGCGAAATTCAAGAGAGATGTGAAATCTACGGTTACAAGCGATTCTACTGGGATAGTAGCGTAACCGCCGGGTAAACTGTGATCCATGAGGGAACGTGCTTTCCATATCCATTTTTGAAAAAGAATTTTTTAAAGTATTTTCACTGGGAATTGAAGCAAGTACATTTAGTACTTGGAGATTTTTAGTCCTGCGCCTGGCCAGCGTATGCCAAATGTCTGTGAGAACGAAGATGGACTTGTTAAATTTCGAGTTAGCAAGTATTTTCAAACTGTAAATAGTGAATAAATAGTCTGAAAGTAAAATTTCAAAATTCCTACCTAATAAACTAATGAAGAGGATCTTTGAAATGTTTTGAAAGTCCACAGCTTTGGAAGAGATATATTATATAAATCTCTAACATGAAGAATTTTAAGTAAAAAAAATTTGAGTTTTGTAAGTCGAAAAATTTGGTAAAAGACTTTTGCGTTTTGATTTTAGAAATCAGTAAACAAAGAAGATAATGAACAAAGCTAGTGAGATTAAATCGAATGGAATGAATTCTACATATATTCATTTATTTGTAATAAGCTTCAAGCTTAGAAAAAATTGAGTAGGGTATAAATATCGGTGAAATTTTAACGACCTTTCCTTTTCGTGGACGAAAAGTTTTAAGGAGGGAAGATTGTAACAATCCCGAATTTTAAACTATTTTTAATTTATAATTTAATTAAATTTTGATTTAAATTTGTGAAATTGTTCGAATTAGTCAAGTTTAAAATATGAGGAATGTATTTTAATTTAAAAATTAGATATGATATATGCAAATAGAAATAATATAGATGATGATTTTTAAAAATTGAGTAAATTTATTTATAAAACAAATAACATAATTTAAATAAAAAAAATTATTACCATACCTTATACCATACCTCTAGTACCGTAACCCATGCCCTAGACCACGATCTTATCTCTGTAAACCCACGAACCCCCCTCTCTCAAATCAGTAAAAAAATCAAACGACGAAAATAAAAATGAAAAAAATGGCGGCGAACGAAAACTAGGGCTTGGGTAGAAATCAAAGGCGCTGGCTTCGATCTATCGCGCTCGTCTTCTTGAGGGCCACGGCTTTGACTTCCGTTCCTCGCTCGCGACCGATTCAAGCTAAGGTGAGTGATTTAATTTTCACTCACATCTAGTTCGAAGTTTTCGTTATTTTTGAACTTGCGGTTTCGTGTTTTTTTTTCTTGGCTGAATTGATGTTGAACTTCAGTGACTTGGATTTTTTTGAAAATGCTAATTTCTTGAATTTCAAGACCTTAACTTTGTTCATTTGAAATGATTTTGAGACTTTAACATGTCTATTTACAACTGTTGCCTGATCTTGTTATTGACATGCTGTGAAACCATCTCTGCTTAATTGTTTTGAAACTATTCATATGAGGATGTTTACTTCTGCTTTGGCTTGACTGCATCTCACGGCTTTGATGTTTAACTTAGTCAATTCCTTGATTACCACTACTCCGATCATTTCTCTGTTGTCTTCGATAAAATTTTTCTTTTTTTGCCTTAACCTTGTTTTACTTCGGCACTGACCTGACTTTGTTCAACTTTGGAAATTCAACATGTCTTGTTTTATCTTGAGCTTGTATGTATTAAGTTGTTTTGGGAAGAAGTTCATTTTGGGAATGTTTGGACAATCTCGGGTTTGTCTCCAGTTTTTTGAACAAGGTTTAAAACTGATTTTGTTTTAGATTTTTTTTATTTAATTTCAATTGTGAACAAAGTTTAAATTAAGTTTTAAAACGAAGTTTTTTTTTAAAAAAAAACTACTTTAATGAGCACGGCTTTGAATAGCTTTTGATATCTATAACTTTGGTACCGTTTGATTTGAACTGCAAATAATTTTGAGCGTGTGTCTGTTGGCATCGACATTAATGTGAATTTTGTTTCTGCTTCATCATGTCACTGGTCTGGTATTGCATGCTTTCTGTAACCTTGATCTTGACACTGTCTGGTTGCATACACATTGTTCACTTGACCATTTGTCCACCCTGATGTATATGCAGTCTTCATGTTGTATTTCATCCTTCACTTGAGCATTTCATTTGTTAGCTTTTGCACTGTGTATTATTTTTCATCATTTTGTACATGAGTCTTTAGATTGCAGTTTCAATTGATCTTCATGTATTTTGTTGAGTCTGGTTCTTCGAACTTGAATACTGTCTGCATTGTTGTGGTGCACATTCCTGTTTCACTGTCCTTATGCGTGTGCTACCTTTTCTTCATAGTAGGTTGAGCTGGTATAATTGTCGCAGTGCATTCGAACTTGGTTACATTGGATTTAAATCCACTGTCTTAACTTGTACCTGATTTGTTGTTGGTTCTTTTTTGTACATTAGTTATGGTGTTTTGTTGGTCAGTAACTCCATATTGTCACCTCTGTTTTATTCTGTAACTCCATGCTGCCACATCTGTTTCATGTGATGTTCATTCTAGTAGCAGTTACAACTTGATGCATGTATCACTATGCTTCAGGTTGGTTTGGTTTAGAAATATTCAAGTTGGCATTGGCCATTGGTTTCATTTACTTGCATTGTTTTTGGCTTCAAGTATAGATGCCTGGTTTTTATATGTGTTCGATCACCTGCTATGTCTTGTTCATCTGGTTCTTGTATCACTTCGGTATTGTTGCATTATAGTTGCATCACTATATGTAGATGTATGCTCTGACCATTTATTTGGTTTTGTTTCTGTAGCTTGATAGTTTAGTCTGCATATGTGCACTGCTGCATTTGTGCTCGATTCTCCATATTCACATAATGCATTGATCATGCACTGGTTTGAGTTGGTTCAACAAATCTGGTACTCTTGAGTACTTGGTTATTGTCTACATTCTATATTTTCATTTGTACACTTGATGTTGTCACTATGTTCATGAGTCAGTGGCATTCATTCATGTAGCATGTGAGGTTGCTGTGTTGAACTTGATGTTGTCTGCATTTTATATGCTTGTACTCTGGTCTTGAGCATTGAAGTATTGATGAGACTGCTGCATCAGTTTACTTGTACATGCATTTGCCTTGTTGCAGTTACACTTTGAATTTTGATCGAGGCCATTTGCATTTGTGTTGAATCAAATTTTGATTTGATCGTGTGCATTGAGTTGGCGAGGCAGTGCACATGTATGTACGTGTGTACTGCAGCCACACAGTACAGATTTTTAATTGATGTTGCTTTTGTTTTGATTCATTGATTCGTTTCATATTTCGTATTGTATTGGCGAGGCCGTACAGATTAGCGTGTACGGCAGCCAATCAAAACTTGATGTTTTGTTGTTTCTAAAATTGTTTTAATGTTGAAAATCCAAAATATTTTGAATCGTATTTTGATTTGCTTTAAATTGATAATCTTTGTAGTTAATCGCCGTTTTCGGCAATCCCATTCTTTTCTAAATCATCTTCATTTAGAAATCTTTCCATCTATCTCTGTTGATGTTTTAAATCTGCTGATTTATTGTTTAACACTGTTAAGTGTTATATTGACTATTATCCGATTTCTTTGTTTAAAGAGTCGGATAGACGAGAATTATTGTGACTGTCGTCTATTTGATTACTACTGCCTCTATGCACTAATAACTGGTTTGAATTAGACTGACCTGTGTATTATTTTCTTTTGAATGTAATACTCGGGTCAGACCGAGTATTTTACAGCTTGAAGATTTTCAGGCAGCGAAGTTAGAGAGAGAGAGTAAAGAATCATTTTAGTTCGGGAAAAATTTTGTATTTAAAGAGATATTCCGCTGTATCAATTTAATACATTGTATAAACTCTGATGTATTCAAAAAGATTTATAGTAATGAAATATTATTATTTTGTGTTTCTGTGGCTGATTCTGTTTAAATTACATAAACTAAATAACAATCCATCTTTTTGAACGTTTCGAGTTGGTTTAATTACCGACTAGAGGCGGTCAGAAGGGGGAATGTTACAGCAAGCCTCCCCCTTCACGCACCCTGGCCCCAAAGTTCACAATCACAGCCCCTACTATGCGCGTGATAGCACACGCCAAGAGTGCAGCCTTCCCTCCTCCATCACCTCGCGCGAGCGTGCGCCACAACGGCCCACATCGCGACTCCAACCACTACCGCGTCGCCCCTCGAGCCGAACGAGATGATATGCCTTCCCTCTCGAACGAGATGGCTTTCCATCTTTTTCCTTTGAATTGCTGACGAGAATCGAATAGCAGGAGAGAACGATAATAAAATGTTTTGAATAAATTTTGAGATTTTGATTTTTCTTCGATATCGACCATGAAGATTTTCGAGCAGCCGTATTCATTTCATTCATTTTTTTTCTTTTGAATTTTTATTATAATGATCGGCTGTGATGTTCATTAAAAGGTGAAAAAGGGAAAACAAGACACGATTTGATCAGTTGCGTGTAGGGTTATACTTGCTACAGTGCTACGGTGATACCGAGGTGAAAGAAAAACAGCTAATGAGAACTACATTGACCAGTCAAAGGAAAATATATATATATATATTAAATTGAATTCAAATTCAAGTTGTCTCGATTTACGTGGCTTAAAACCGCAAACCCCTATCGAGGCGTGCCGCTAGGCGTTTATAATGTTATACCCCTATTCCGAACGTAATGGAAAAGATCCCGAGTCCTAATTCGATCGTATGGAAAAGATAGCTTTTTGGACCAGATATTATATTGATTTTTCGATATAAATTTCAACGCGTTTATCTACCGTACGATCACCCGACAACTCCAAATGCTACGAAAATTGAAATTCGATAATAATACACTATTACGGATCCAATGGAACTGGTTTCGTCGTATTTCGAGACTGTGCCCTGGAAGGCTATTTTTAAATATAAATTTAAACGATATATTTTCAAAACTGAACAAAACACTTTTAAATTCAATTTTAACAGTTCTATTATCTTCAGTATTGTTAATACAAATTTTATAAGCCTCCAAATTATTTTTAACAAGCTCGAAACTCCCGATTTCATATTTTACCCAATTTTCAATTATTTAATTCAATAATTTAATTAACCAATAAATACTGACATTTGAAATTCAAGTTAAAAATTAACTTTCAAATATTTAAAATCAATTAAATATTCCAATTTCAAATGTCCAAATTTCTGGGTCGTCACATTCCTCCCTCCTTAAAAGAATTTCGTCCCCGAAATTGCTAGTTAAGAGGAATGATCCAACACCGTTTATTATTTACCCAAAAGCCAAACAGTTTCAACAACTTTCGCAAAACAACCATTTTATCAAAGACATACTATTACTCTAACTCACTTCCCAAACTCTCCCATAGTTCCCAGACAATATTACTTACTCAACCATTTGAATTATAATATGAAACCAATTTTAAATTATCAAAATTTTCTCGAAATTTTTCTAACTCCTAAATTTTCGAAAAATTTCGCCAGCGTCTCCTTTGCGCGGCTAGATCAGTACGACTACAAAATGCCTCTACGGGCCCCCAAATTTTCAAAAGAAAACAAAAGCCAAGTGGCTAGATCATAAAAACAACAAATTTCATACGAAAATTTTAAACAGGTACCTTTTTGTCGGGCAATCCAAAATTTATCTTCTGAAATCAAAACATCAATTTTCCTTTTGCTTTTAAACACCTATATCCTACTTAGCAATAATACCCAATCACAGAATTCAAAATCATTTTATTCATTTCTTTACAAAATTTCCAATATCTATTTCATTCAAGCTTGTATGATGTCTATATACCATTCGTATGCAAATATCAAATCCGATCGCTCACTCGATCACACAATTTCACTTCCGAACTAGTATCATTCACCCGACTCTCTAGTGCGGACTCAGATCTGGCTTCTTAATCAGAAACCGTCATTCTCCTTGCATAGCAATATACTATGATAGAGAATATCCAGAATCAATCAAAAATCCATATCCAGGGTTCGCCGTCGAAAATCGAGTGAAAAATCCCAACTCGGATCGATATAACTATCTCAAAATTCTGTGCTCGAATCTGGATCAAATCGTTATGCGGATAAAATAATATACGTACATCCTACCTATTAATTTTCAATTGATTATTATTTATATCATTTTTTTTCTTTTTCTTCTCACATTTATTTATTTATTTATTTTATTATTTTCCCATTTATTTGATTTCTATTCACTTATTCACATATTCCCTTTTCACCATTTTTATTAAACTTTCATTCAAATATTAACTTAGTATATTTCCCAACTGTAAACTTACTTAAGAATTTCACCATCCATTTCTTACGTCCAGTATATTTTATATACTTCTTATATTTATTTTCACTTTACCACTTAAGCTTTTATATCTATTTTCATTTTAACTTAAATTTCCAATTCTATTTCAATTCCATTTACCTTTCATTTTTATTCATCACCAAAACTATCTTTATAAAAATACTTTTTATAACTCGGTGTCTCGACAAGTCCATCCTTGTTCTCATAGAAATTCAGTCAAACGTTGGCCAGGCGCAGGACTGAAAATCTATAAGTACTTAGTAAACCCGTTTTCAACACCCAGTGAAAATACTTGAAAAAAACTTTTGTGAAAACGTAGAAAACATTTTTTTTCCTTTTTGTGAGAATGCCCTGGAAATCATCACCCCCTCCATGGATCGCAGTTAGCCCGATGATTACGTCGCCATCCCAGCGAAAACCATAGAAAACTGTAGGCATCCGCACCCCTCGATTTCACCATGGAACCGCCACAGATCGCAGCTACACCCAGGGTTACGTTGCCATCACGGCATAAACCATGTAACTGTAGGCATCAAAGCCCTCGAATTTCGCTGCTAAAATGAAACTTCACCACATAGGTCGCAGACTACACCAGTCGAGTCCCAATGTAGCCTGTAGGCACTCACCGCCACACGACTTTCGCTATGTCCTCATAGATCGCAATCTACCGATGTTACGTCGCTCTCCCAGCGAAATCAAACCTAGACTTTAGGCAATCGCTGCCCCTCGACTTATGCTATGGAACGCAATAGATCGCAGTTACACTAGAGTTACACTGCCGTCACAGCATAACCCCAATGTCTCTGTAGGCATCAGCGCCCTCGACTTTCGCTACCCCAATCACAATCCACAGGAACTACAGTTTAGTCCGGACCTCCTCTGGGATCAAAATTTAGAACCCCCCCCCCTTAGGGCTCAAGGCAGAACCACCCAGTGGATCTCCTACTATAAGTTTCAACTCTAAATGGGAGCGCCTTTTTCTCCATAGCAGTCTCAAAACATCTTGTACTATACACATATAGTATCTTCCAAATCATACTCTTTATATGTCTCACATATAAACTTCAAAATCGATATCTCAAAAATTGATAGTTCCCAAACTTGGCTTCCCAAGCTCCAAAAATTGATTTTTCCCAAAACCAAAAGCCTTTAAAAATCAATTTGTTCCACTCTGACCAGTTTGAAATTTTTTAAAAATAGTTTGAATAGTTTAAAATAGTTAAGTAGTTGCAAAATAGTTAGATAGTTGTAAAATAGTTAAATAACTAAAGAAAGGTTGTATAGTAAATAGCTTGGAAAAATAGATTTAAGACAGCTTATATTAAAACAATTTATTTGAAAATAGTTTCAAGGTCAAACTGATTCAGTTCCCAAACTACACTTCAACCAATTTCAATTTTCATCCCCTTTTAACTGATTCAATCCATATCCCAATTCGAATTAACTTCAATTCTCATTTTAATTCAAATCAATTCCCGTTTGAACTTAAACTTATTCAACTTCGATTACAATTCATTTCAATTCCACCTTTGAATTTTTTCCAATTTCATTTTCACATTTTAAACCATCTCGATTTATACAAATTCGAGTTAATTCTTCAAATGCTGATTTAATCCCTTAAATCAAATTAAGCCCTAACATTTAATTTCACAACCCAAGTCTTTAAACAATTAAATTCTAAGTCCAAATTCTAATATTCATTTAAATTATCTTACTTAACTTATTTCAAGGTTCGAGTGAGAGTTAAAATCTTCTTAAGCAAATCAATTCTCAGAATTCAATTGATTTCCCAATTACACTTCAAATTTTTATATTCAATCTCTTTACACAATTCTGGTTGATAAATCCATTTTTAACCTTTAAGTCTTAAGTTCAAAGTGATCCCATTTCATAAGTTCAATCCTTATTTCTAAAATCAAGATTAAATAGTTTTCAAAATAAAGTTTTATTTCCATTTAATTTCAACAATGGATATATATATCATTTCAATCCACTTCTTAATTTATTTCAAACAATTCACTTTATAGAATTTGAAACCCGTTTGAGGCCATACATAACTCTCTTTTCAATTTGACCCATTTAACTTCCTTAAGTTAAATCTCAATTTCATCATATAATTTCCAATTTCAGATTTTAGGTCCAAACTTATTTAACTTCCCCTATGTTAAATTCAATTCCATTCATTTAATCCATTCCAAATTTAAATTTCTTATCAATATCTTTTCCTACTTATAAGTTCAAAAACTTATTCCTCTTTAGGTTATACATCCCATCCTCGGGGAATTTCAAAATTCCACATTTCGTATTTATTTCAAATTATTTTGAAATCATATATATCTACATTTATATATATATACATATTTATCCATTTCATCTCAAGTCAAAATTCCAATTTTAAACCATTCTTGGTTTTCAATTTAAAACAACTTCATTTCCAAACACCTCTTATTTTAAAACAAGATTCATATGTTCAAAATAAACAATATTACTTATTTTTTTCTTTAATCTCTTCGAAACAATTTCAAAATTTCTTTGGCTTAAATTTAAAGCTTCACAATTTAAATCTATCTTTAATTTTAAAGTCACATTTTATACATTTAACTTATTCAATTTTACTTTCTTAAAACATTTCACTCTGTTTCATTGTTGTTTATCCTGAGTAATATTACTTATTACATCTTTTAACACTTCTATAAATTTTCAAAAATTTAAAACTCATGTTTGAGTCTATTTTTAACTTAACATATTTTGTATAATTTATTCTTACCCCAACTTTTTATTTGGTTATACATATGTTTTACTTAGGTCTTATTTAATTTTAATAACAACAACCAATTACCCAAATATACTATAATAATTTGAAAAACTATTACTTTATATATCAAAATATAAGCTTATACCAAAATCATTTTTAAAATCATTATATAAGAAAATAACAAGTACGCTCTCATATAATACACTCAACTCATTCTAGGGTACTACTGACACTATCTCTAATGAGTAATCTCCACTAGAGCCAAGGTTCTCGCTTAACCTTTCAGCTCTGATACCACTGTAACAGCCCGAAAAGATTTTCGACCTTGAAAATCGATAATAATGCGTTCACTGTATATAGAGTGCCGAACAATCGAGTGCCGGAAAACCCAGACTGTTAGGGTTAAGAAGAAAAAGAGGTAGAAGAAGAAACAAAACAAAAGCACAGAATCTCACAATCGCAGCGGAACAAATATAATATACAAATAACAGCATTTTTATACAATAAAAAGCTGTAACTATCAATATATACACAAGATACCAGAGTATACAAATCTAGACAGTTATAATAACTTGTCCTCAACTACTGTCCATACAGTCTATACTTCACAACAATTTATAACCAATACGTCCCTGCCATCCAGCTCGTCTCCTGAACTCCAAACGTCCTAACCTGAAAATCTGTAATACTCGGTCTGACCCGAGCATTACAATAAAGTAACACCCAAGTCAGGCTGGAAACCAGCATGAGAAAACCTCTTTAATTTGAAATATTAAAGTTGTAAACAAAACCTTTGAAAATCATGGTAACTCTTCCAACATTACGAGTTCTTACCTTTTATATCGAACACTTTGTTGTTATGTCCATTATTTAAAATAATCTTTAAATGCAGTTACTTATTCAAAATAGTCGAATTTACTTAATTTTATTTAATTCCATCCTATTTGATTCTACGAATCAAACCCGTAAAGATTGAAGTACTTATTAAATCGAAGTGGTTCCGGATATTACTGATATCTGATCCCGGTCTCTTCGAATCCAAACGCCATCTTTAAGCCCAGTTGTTTTTAACAATAATTCAAATTTCAGAATGCCAACCTTTTCATAAAAATCCCATCACAAAGTCTATTCAAATAAAATGTCTCACATTTTATAACAAATTACTCTTCTCTTTTAAATCCCCATCGTGAATTTATAATCTCAAATTATCCACTAATAAATATTTCACTTTATTTATAAACCCCATTTATAGATTCCATAATCTCCTTCTCTTTTTAATCATTATTTCCAAAACACTTAATCGATTTTCAAACCGATTCTCTGCATTAAATTACCTTTAAAGTTTATTTCTCGATTTATCTAAATTTATTTCAAAATCCATTAATTCCAGGTTTACTCCTTTATTATGATTTTAAAATCTTATTTAAAATTGAAATACCAATTTCATGCTTATCTCAAAATCCCCTTTTTATTTTTTTCCAACTCATTTTAATCTTGGATTTAAAAATAAATCATCTTCTTTAAAACCGTATCACTTAAGTCCTCAAACTCTTTTATTTCCCACTTATTTAAAATCTCTATTATTATTATTTTCCACACTCGGACTTATTTAATAAATTTAATTCAAACTTTTATTCTTTTCCAAATTCAATCTTCATTTTATCCAAATTTACTATAGTTATTTTACTTCAAATTTTCTCTTTTATTTTCCTTCAAAAATCCAATCTTTATATTTTTAATATCTCAATATACCCAAAATATATTCAGTCAAACCAAACATTCAATATTTTCAATTACCAATATAATATATCACAGATTTCTAATTAAATCATATCACAGAATATGAGATAATTCAAAGTTTTGAGGAATCCAGTTGGATCCCTCCAACCTGTTTTCCTACATCCACAGATGTTAGCACAATATAAAAATACCAATCCCACTTCGAGGGGGATATCGCGGTATATAGGGTCATCCGCTATTATAAGGGGCGCATAGGGTCTCATCCGCTATATAATGCGGCAATATCAATCACTCCAATATATATATAGTACTATATATAATATCACATCCAGACAGATAACAAAAATCAATTTCAATCAATCATCCCATAATTTAAATTTAACTATTTAAATTAATTGATAATTCAATTTGAGTGAGATTAACTCACCTTTGACTTTTAAATTTGCAATCCGATCTAAACCAGCTTGTTTTCTTCACGATTTTGGACCTTGTATAAACATTTTATGGTTTATTAATATTCGAAATAACCGAACAATTAATTCCCATTTTTAATAAATTTAATTTAATCTAATAATTTAATTTAAACTAATAATTTTCCTTTTAAAAATCTTTTAGTAACTAAAATAATTAAAAATAAGTTTATTAAATAAATTAATCGCTATAATACATCATTTAAAATAACTAGTAGATTTAAACATGTGTATATGTATTTTTAATCTATTTTTCATTTCCAACTGCATATAAAAATAATCTATATAGGCTTAAAAATCTAACTTTATATAAACGTTCAAACACTTAAAAATTACTACTTTTTCTTTCCAAAACCTTATCTGTATATATATATTTATTGTTTGCCTATATTATAAAGTTTAAATTTAACTATGTATGTGAATATATATATTTGCTAAATTAAAACAGAATTATCTTATACCCTACTGTTATTATTCTCTTCTGTTTTCTACATATATACATATTTATATAAATTTAAATAAAAGAAAATAACCCTGCTAATACCTGCTACCAAGATCATGCCTTTTCCTCCACCTCGGCTTCGGCAATCGAGCCTCTCCGAGCACCCCACCGTCTCCCATGTGCCCACGCGAGTAGCCATCCATGCAAGCCTCCCCCTTCACGCACCCTGGCCCCAAAGTTCACAATCACAGTCGTTACTATGCGTGCGATAGCACACACCAAGAGCGCAGCCTTCCCTCCTCCATCACCTCGCGCGAGCGCGCGCGACAACGGCCCACATCCCGACTCCAACCACTACCGCGTTCCCCCTCGAGCCGAACGAGATGATATGCCTTCTCTCTTGAACGAGATGGCTTTTCATCTTTTTCCTTTGAATTGCTGACGAGAATCGAATAGCAGGAGAGAACGATAATAAAATGTTTTGAATAAATTTTGAGATTTTTATTTTTCTTCGATGATGAAAATTTTCGAGCAGCCGTATTCATTTCATTCGTTTTTTTTCTTTTGAATTTTTATTATAATGATCGGCTGTGATGTTCATTAAAAGGTGAAAAAGGGAAAACAAGACACGATTTGATCAGTTGCGTGTAGGGTTATACTTGCTACAGTGCTAGGTGATACTGAGGTGAAAGAAAAACAGCTGATGAGAACTACATTGACCAGTCAAAGGAAAAAATATATATATTTTAAATTGAATTCAAATTCAAGTTGTCTCGATTTACGTGGCTTAAAACCGTGAACCCCTATGGAGGCGTGCCGCTAGGCGTTTATAATGTTATACCCCTATTCCGAACGTAATGGAAAAGATCCCGAGTCCTAATTCGATCGTATGGAAAAGATAGCTTTTTGGACCAGTTATTATATTGATTTTTCGATATAGATTTCAACGCGTTTATCTACCGTACGATCACCCGACAACTCCAAATGCTACGAAAATTGAAATCCGATAATAATACACTATTACAGATCCAATGGAACTAGTTTCGTCGAATTCCAAGACTGTGCCCCGGAATGCTATTTTTAAATATCAATTTAAACGATATATTTTCAAAACTGAACAAAACACTTTTAAATTCAATTTTAACAGTTCTATTATCTTCAGTATTGTTAATACAAATTTTATAAGCCTTCATTATTTTTAACAAGCTCGAAACTCCCGATTTCATATTTTACCCAATTTTCAATTATTTAATTCAATAATTTAATTAACCAATAAATAGTGACATTTGAAATTCAAGTTAAAAATTAACTTTCAAATATTTAAAATCAATTAAATATTCCAATTTCAAATGTCCAAATTTCGGGGTCGTCGCAGAACGACTCACTCGATAGTTTTCCGGTGGTTAATATAACTAAGGTCAAACAGATAATATCGATGTGACTGATTTACACAGTTCTCTCGACTTGAGAATACCGTTGATCTTCAATATGAAAGCTCCGCTTTGATTATAGCCAAATTACGGCATGGCGTCCATCGAGTTACTATAGTTGGGTCGAGTAGAAGTATTGGAAGTGAAGCACTATTCAAGAGAGGATTCGTCTCCTCAGTTATATGCAATTAGTATTATAGTCAACTCAAAGTCAAGGTCTCTGGCCAGGGCATTTCGGTTAATAATAATTGTTATTATTGAACCAAGGACTTTGTATTTAGACTATAAAGTTGAATGTGGATGGGGTTGGAATTTTGACCATTACCAAATTCCATAAGTCCAAAGTGATATAGTTTTGACGAAGAGAATTGGTGTAAACAAATGTCACAACCGAGTAACGCTTATTAAACTAAATTGGATTTTACCGATAGTGAGTAAGCGATAAATTTGGCCATAATGTCACACCACCTGCTAAGTGACGTGTGAATGTTAACATTAGAATAGTTCGATGTTAATCACTGACCAAATTTACACCGAAGAGTTACACAGCCGAAATGATGAATTCCCTTAAGACCGAATGATTTAATTAGTTTATAATTGTTATAAATTAAGTTAACTAATATTTATGGAATATTAATTATAAAATTTGAATGAATATTAATTATAAAATTTGAATATGATTTGAGAAATAAAATGTTATATATATATTTATAACATTTATAAATATATCGATCGATACACAATATTGACAAGCGATTAAATTAGATTTAATTGCATAGTATTTTGGCTTGGGCTTAGATGGTTTTAAGGCCATCATTAGGGCTGCAAAATTTCGGTTTTGGGAAGGTCTAGGGGTGGCTAAAACATAGGGAATTGGCTTGGAGATAATGGGTTGAGATAAAATGAGAATGGGTAAAAAGGTTTTTCCTCGTTTCTCTCTAATACAACCCTATATATATGTGTGTGTGTGTGTGTGTGTGTGTGTGTGTGTGTGTGTGTGTGAGTATGTATGTATGTATCTCTAAAAATAATTACTAACCTTTTTGGCCGCCATTACCTTCTACATTGCTAGTTAAAACATATCTCTCAATCCACTCCAAAATTCTCAAATATATTTCAAATTAAAATAATACTATTCGATAGTTAGAGGTCGGTGATTCCAGACTTGCAATTTGACGAATCAAGAACAGTAAAAGGAAGGGAAGTCATTGCTTCAACGTGGATTCAAAGGCATCATTAAATTGGTAATTTTAGTTCATATTACAATAATTAAATTATATTCTATTATCCTATAATGAGCAATTTCATATCTGTTTAAATATATTGTTACTATTTGTTTAGTTAGGTGAGATTTTGTAAGTAGATGTGGTTGTCACAAATCAGTTTGATTATGTACATAATTTGTTTATTATACTATTTGATTTATGTATAGACAAATTTTGTTTACTATACAAAATCAATTTTTTTCATTAATAATTGTTGTATATATATTTATTAATAAATTCATATATATATATATATTATTGTATATTTCTCTCTCATAATAGCATATATGCATATATAAGATATATATATATATATGATATAAAAAATTTATTACACTTATTTATATATAATATGAATTTACAAATTCTAAAATTAATTATCATACATATATTCATATTTTTAAATTAACATTTATTGAATTTTTGAATTTTTTATTATATATAAAATAATTATTACACTAAACATTTAATTTTATATTTTTAAAAATATTATATAATTTCAGAAACATATATAAAAAATTAAGGAATTTTTCAATAAAATTATTATTTTTAATAATTAATATTATTTCGAAAAAACTGTTTATGATTTATTAAAATTAATAATTTAATTGAAAAATTCTTCAAAATTTTTTGAAACCTTTCATTCATGATGCTAGAATTTCTAAAATTTTAAAATATGAATTTTAAATAATATATTATTTTATATTAAATAATTATTGCCGAAATTAATGTATTTTTAAAAAAGAAATATTTCAACTTTGAAAAATCTCCAGATTTTTCTTAAGCTCTATTTTATGATCCTAGATTTTTTAAAATTGTAGAATTTTAATTTTCTTTAATAGATTATTTTATGTTAATTATTTATGGATGAAAACATTATTTTATGTTAATTATTTATGGATGAAAACATTATTTTATTCTATTATGGATGAAAACATATATGTCTATATTAATTATTAGGTTTTTATCTACTATGGGGTAGATGGGCACGGCTCACGAGTAAGGGTGAGAGTATTGTAACCTAATGAATCTAATATAAGAATAAATGGAAATAAAACGATATATGTAGAATTAAGCCTAGAAGTATATAATTTGTTCATTCACCAGAACCTTTGTTCTGACCCCCTCCTCATAACGTCCTACAGGTTAGGTAGATGATCAGAGACTTCTCAGCTTTATGACACTTGCTTAGAAAGTGTTATTATTTAGGTGAGTATTTACTTACTATTATATTTTAGTCCATTCCATTGTGAGATAATTAATTGAGCTCTGATATATTTATCTTTGCCTTTTTGCAAAATACCAGATACCCAACTCAGGGTTCAGTGGACTTGATTTTTAGCACTTTTGCAAGAAATCCGGACCACTGGAATTTGGGTTGTTACATGAATATTCGGCATGTGATACAGTGGACGTATCAGTGTTGATTTTCAAGGGTCGAAAATCTGGTTCATTACATTTGGTATCAGAGCTGAAGGTTAAGCGAGAACCTTAGCTTTGGTGGGGTAACTCATTAGAGATAGGGTAAGTGACACCCTAGAATGAGTTTGAGTGTATATGAGCGTGTATTTGTTAGTGATTATCAAATGTTTTATATTGTGTTGATTTATCGATTTTGCGGCTTATGAACTATGGTCGATACAGGGTGTACAACTATACCAATAGGGGTTTCTAAACACTTATACTGGGCAAATCGATACAGTATTATTTTGGAATTGGGTAAATGAAATAATTTTACCCAGTGTATATTTTATATATAAAAGAATGGTTTTCACAAATAGTGTAATATAGTTGGTTGAGGTTTTAGGAGATAATAATATGTTTATTATTATCATTTAGGGTTTGTTTAATCATGTTCGTCTTATTGAGCATTGACTATTGTTAGTATGTTCCCTTTTTAAGATATGGGTTGGGTAGATAAGGATTGGGAAAAATATGGAAACGAACACCTTATGAATTAAGTTTCACAGTTTGACTAAAAGGCGTTCAATGTTAATGTTGAGGTGGAATTTGAATTCAAAGTTAGAATATTTTAGGATAAATAATTAAAAATGGTTTAATAGAAGTGATTTATAAAATGGGTTTATAAAAATGTATCATTTAAGTAGGAAGAATTTAGGTTAAAAACTTGAGAACCTAAATCCCGGTGCTTTGAAAAATGATTCTAAGATTTTGAGCAATAATAATAGTATTTGAAAACAATTTTGGTTCAAGTATAAATTTTTAGGAATAAAAGTGTAAGTAAGAAGTGTTATCATTGGATTGGTACAGGGAACAACTCTTGATTGTTTTGTGATGATCTGAATAATCTTCTAAGTGACGATCAGATGCTTGCCTAGGTGAACGTTGTAGGGTATTTAGTTAATTATTCTCTTTATCATTGTACGATCGAAACAAGTTCAACCCAAACAAGCCCAAAGTGAGTTGGTGATATATATTGTTGGAAAATGTGTAGTATTGTTCAAAAAATGAGAATTTGGAAATAAAAAGAATATTTTTAAGTTAACTAGTTCGAATGGCTCGAAAATAATTTAAAATTGGAAAACAAATGTGTTCAGATTGTAAACATTTCTCTTGAGTATTACCCTTCTTAGTAAGAGAATATATGATACTGTTTGGTGATACCCAGTTCCTTAGTATCATTTTGGAGTTACACAGGCTATGTCTATATACTTGCATGATTTAAAGTATAGAGTTCCATTTCAAAAAGTTTTTGAAAATAAAAGCTGGGTATTTGGCTCTTGAATTTTCTTAGGAAGATAAAAGAAAATTGTAATAATGGAATCATATAGGGATATATGATCTTAGGATGTAGTGGAGTAGCATACAAGTTGAACCTAAGAATAGTTTATGAAATGTTTACATAAATAATTTGGTGGAAATAGAATTGGTATTAGGGAGAACCAATTAAGTAAGTGCGTAAGTTGGACGTAGATCATTTCTCTTTCCATATATAGTGATCGAAGATTCGAGTACATGGCTTTGAGGTGTTGCACCATTCCGAATAATTATCTATTACTCGACCTTTGACGGAGAGCACTTGATGAGGGTTCTTGGTGTGGGACCAAGGTTTTCTATCATAGTTACAACTATGTAAGGAGAATAGAGGTTCCAAATCAAGGAGCCTGATAGGAGTCTGCACTAGAGAATCGGGTGAGCGATACTAGTTTGGAAGGAAAGTTATGTATTCGAGTTGAGATTGAATCATATTTTTCATAAGAATGATCTATGCACATCATAGAGCTGATGTATAGTGTTAAGTGTTTTTTGGGATAGGTCGAAGTGTAATTTCGGGGACAAAATTCTTTTAAGGGAGGAAGAATGTAATGACCTGGAATTTCACTGCTTTGATTAGTGAATATTTAATTGATTTTAATATTCAATATATAGGTTTTATAATGAAAATAACCTCATTTTAATAAATTAATAATGATGATAAAATCGTTTTCAAAATTTGTTTACCAAATTAAATAGTTCGTAGAAAAACAGAAAATGTGACCAAAGAACGTTTTCCAAAATTTCGACCTTTCGATACCGAAAAGTTAATGGGAACATTGTGCATGTTTATGCACCGTATATACACATATATAAGAATTAATTAGCTAAATAAAAATATACTTAAGGGCAGATTATCTTATGTTAATTTTTTTAGCAAGTGATGTGACTAAACATAATTATATATATATATACAAGAGTGATGTGATTAAACATAATAATTATATATATAAAAAAGAAAGTGATAGGACTAAACATAATTATATATATAAAAGAGTGATGTGATTAAACATAATAATTACATATATATATATAAAAGAAAGTGATGTGACTAAACATAACTATGTATATATATATAAGAAAGTGATGTGACTAAACATAGTTCTATATACATATATATAAGAGTGATGTGATTAAACATAATAATTATATATATATAAGAGAGTGATGTGACTTGACAAAATGATGAGGTGTGAAATCTTGCTTATAAATAGCCCATATGTTTCTCCATTTTTCCTCCTCTTTCCACCAACCTTTTCGTCCTAATTTAAAACTCAAATGGAGTTTTTCTTTTTTTATATACCATGTGAAATTTTAATGGCTACAACATTCTAGTTGACCACTTTTTCAAATTTCTATCATAGTTATGTCAAAACACCAATTCTTTACAAAGCAATTTTTTTACCCAGAATTTCAAGTCCGAAAATTACCCTTCTTCTTTTGATCATAAATTTTTCAAAAAAATAGAAAATGGGTATTCATTTTAAGAAATGATAAAGGAAATAAATTCTTACAACTTTCCTTTTGACTACTTATCCAATTTCCGTGAGCTAGTGGACCAAAAACCAGTGGGAAAATGACCTAATTTTGGGTTCATTTTCGACAAATCGATGATAACCCGAAGCTCCTCTACCTTCAAGCTACTACTCCACATCCAACCCCAAACCTCTAGACAAGCCTACATACACCTAGACCAAGTCCATTTTGAGGGTTGCTAGCACCTAAATCTTTCATCCTTCAAAGTTAGGGAGTCGTTGGCAAGTTTAGCCTAAGTTCAGGTAGCTTTTGCGGAAGTTTGGTGGGTACACTACTCGTTTTTTTAATGAAAATGGTAACTTTATTTATGTCACTATATATGGTGACTATATAGTGTAGAAGTTGAATGATAATCATGTTGTTTGATTATGATTTGGATGGTTGATTTTAGTTTGATTTGGTTATGGAAATCGATGTTGTATTATAAAGTTAGTAAGCATGTATATATGGATGTATACTTGCAATCTATGATGAGGATGGTTGGCGTTAGTAATATGTTGATTGTAAAACATGAGCTATGGCATGAGGCTGGTAAACAAAGTTAACTACTTTGTGTAGTTGCGACGGTTATGAGATCCGGTTGGAATCGAAGTTTGTTTTTGAAGTTTAAAGTTTTGAAATGGATTAAAGTTTGTAACTTTCATTTTAAAGTTTTTTTTAAACTTTCTAAAGTATGTTTCAAATCATGAAAAAGTAAGGATTTGTGAAGTGGTTCGCTAAGAATATGTTAGAGCGAACTGTGCCCATAGCGATGGTCGCTATGGATGTAGTTCGGCAAAGATTTGAATTTCTATTTCAAATTTGTTTTGTTTTGAAATTAGTTTCTTAAGTTTTTTTAAAACTTAATTAGTAATATTAAAAATTAATTAGTTGTAATATAATTAATTAATTAATTAGTACTTAGTTAATTAAAAGGTAATTAGCACCTAATTGTTAATTAAGAAAGTGATTAGAGGTTAATCATCACTTAAGTTAAGTTAATGACTATTGCTTGATTTATAAAGTTTTAATTAGTAATTAATAGGGTTAAGAAGTAATTAGTTGATTTATAATTATTTAATTAAGATTAATGGTTAATTAATTATTTAATTAATTAATGGGTTATTTAATTAATATTTAATTAATTAGGGTTCAACCCTTAAACAATTTGGTTTAACCTTAACCAAGTTGAATTAGGAAGTTAATTAGTACTCAATCAAGTTCGTTAAGCCAAATTAGAGTTATGATTTAATCTTGATTTAAATTGGATTAATTAAGATTTAGTTAGGGTTTAAGCTAATTAAATATACTTTTAACTTTTCAAAGGTGATTTTAAACTAAACAGAATGTGTTTTGATCAATTTTTTTTCAAAGTAAATCGATTCCATATCAAATGATCTCTTGTCCAGACCCTTAAGTAACCCATATGATTAGGAGAATTAAATGGCATCCATTAGCAGAAAAAAACACCATTCTGCTATAGTGTAAGTGATTTGATTGTATGGGCATGTGTTAAGCAGAATAAATCCCCGTTCTGCTATAAATTGATTGAATTGTTTGGACATCTATTTAGCAGGATAAATCACCATCCTATTGTTATGTTATTTGGACTTGTATATGCCAACTGGTTATATTGATGTGTTATTCCTTGATTGGACATGAACTGTATTTACATATGTGGTAGCTTATGTAAATAACGGTTAAGTGGCTTGGGAATCGAATTGAAGTTGAATAGTAACTTTAACTAGTACCATTAGAATTGCTAAGCCTCCTTTTGAATTTGTAAAGTGTGTTTTGAATTAACTTAAATTTTTTAATCAATTTAGAGTTTAAAGTTTATAAATGATTTCCAAGTTATACTATTATGTTGTAAAGTTATTTATAAGTAATAACTTGTTTATAAAAGGGGTTTTTACTGAATGGTTACTTTAAGTATTTTACAAATGATGTTTTGTAAATTATAAAGGAGTATAGAAAGGTTTATATAAAGAGTTTTAAAAATAGGAAAAAGGTTTATAAATCATTTCAGAGATTTGGTGTAACGACCCACCTTTTTGGACAATTTAAATCGACAAGTAAACACACATGCCGATTCCAAACCATTCAAAAGGGAGGATTGTTAATGGGGTAAATAAGAAAAGAAGAGAAAAGGAACAAGAAACAACCACAGAATCTCGCAGCGGAAAGATAAAATATAATAATAAAAAAAACAGTTCATGAAGCTGTTTAATATACTTTGATCATCATTTATACAACATTTATCAGAGTTATACATATACAACAGAACAAATAAAATAATGCAGCAGACAGCATGATGCATGGATAATAATAGTAATAACATACCAAATCTTCGTCTTCGTCCTCCAGAATAGATCTTCAATAAGCTGAAAACTCAGGACTGACCCGAGCGTAATGAAAAGACAAAACACTCGAGTCGGGACTAAAATATCCTTATGTAAGTTAAATCAATCGTAAATAAAGATGAGTGTAACGGCGTCAGAGATGTTTTACGGGATTTGACATCTCTTATCCAGTGTAGACGTGCGTGCAGTAACTCAAGAGATGTTACGGGATTTTCTATCTCTTAAGGATCCGTTAAACTATCTACTATGTAGTACAATACGCTATTATAATATGTCTACAGTAAAGTAAAGGTATTAAAATAGCGTTAAGGCGTTACCCATATCCCCCTTAACACATTTTTATATTCCCATAGTCTATACAGTACTGTACGCTCCTCCGAGAGGTTTACGTAGAGGGCACTCCATAGGTATGGTACAAAACAAAATCGTAGAAGGCACGCTAGGGCATGTGAACACGGCACACGAGGAGATGCCAGGGTAGATATACCAATTGCACTCCCGGACTGGTGGTGACGCATAGCAGCTACTACCGCCCACCTCGGACACACTCCCAAACAATCGAGGGGTGGCCACCAAATCGAATCACAAAGCAATATAATGGTATCGAAGAAATATGCCCGATAAGAGGAATGACCTCACATTGGCCCGATATAGCTCCTGATTTTAGTCACATCTAAGCTGACTCACGGGAGTCAGGGTCACGTCATACCATATAGAATCGTCGCCAAACCATCCTACTTCATTTCTGGAATCTCCACCACGTACACAGTTGTTAAAGTGGTTTTCGGTATCGACAGAGAGTATGCCCATATCTGATCCCGGTCTCTTTAACAACCGAACGCTTATTACACACCGGATGGTTCTTTTACATTTTCAAAAATCAATTCATAATTGATATCAAAATATCAAGTTCGCTTCAAAAATCAAATCCATTTCAAAATCATCGTATTTACGCAAATATACGATTTCATTTCAAAAATCATTTCGCCCCAATTTCTCATTTCAATTTAAAAATTATTTCACATTTCAATTTAGGTTGTAACTTCATTTAGCCCAATTCGTATTTAAATCCAAGATTTGAATATAAACATTTCACCTTATTGACTAGTTGGAAATTTTGGAAAATAGTTTTGAATAGTTTAAAGTAGCTTAAATAATTGAAAATAGTTAAAATACTCTAAATATTAAAGATAGATTTCAAAATAGTTTTAAATTGATTTAATATAGTTAAATAGATTTAAAAATAGATTTAATATAATTAAATAGGTTAAATAGCTTTAAAAATAGATTAAATATAATTAAAAATAAATTAAATAGGTTAATTATTTTAAATTAAATTAAATTAAATTAAGTAGATTTAAAATAGATTTAAATAAGTTAATATGTTTAAATAAGTTAAAATAACTTAATATAATTAATATAGGTTAAAATAGTTTAGTATAAAATAGTTTAAGTATTTAAAATAGTTTATATAGCAGAATAACTTCAGAAAACCCAATTTGAAATAGCTTCAAAGTCAACCATTTTAATTTCCAACTTACCAATTCTGAATCAAATTCAAATTCCATTCAGTCGATTCAAATCTCAATTTCAGTTCAATCAATTTCGATTTCAAATTAATTCAATTCTATCCCAAATCCAATTTCCTCAAATTTCAAAATGTTGTCTTTATCACACTTTTACTTAATAATATTCAAAATCCGAATAAAAGTTAAATCCTTTAAAAATCAAATCAATTTACGAAATCCAATCATATCACAATTTTAATTTCAAAGTCTTAACTTCAATTATTAACCAATTTGTTTAAAAAAATTTATTTCAACCTCTCAACATCAAATTCGCAATAAATTCAATTTCTATAAAATTTGATTTCTAAATTCCTTTAAATCAAACCATTTAAAATAATTCCAAATCGAAGATTTTACAAATTATTTAATTTAACCAATCCGGTGCCCATATATAATTTTCTATCCTATGGCCAAGTGATCAGTTATTTCAATTAAATTTCAGGAATAGAGATATATCATTTCAATTCGAATTATAGTGTCATAGGTATATATCATTTCAACCTATTTCTCAATTTATTCAAAATGAATCAATTTACAGCTGTAATTTATAAAAAGGGTGATGACAGGATATCGACAACCAAATAAACATCCAAACATTTCAAACATCAATCAATAGCATCCATCGCAACCAATCATCCAAACAGACAATATAAATCATGGAAATTTCATAGTTATAAATGTTCGGTAATTTAATTGCGATTAAATTTCAATTCTAATTTGACTGTCGATTTCAATTTCTAACATTAAATTCAATGACAATCTAGATGACAGTTAAATTTTATCAACAACGACTAATAAAAATTATATCACTTCACAATATTAAATTTAACTAGCATCAGAATATTCTAGTACATTGTGAGCGTTATAGAACACTCACCTTGATTTTACGCTGCCAATCGTTCAAATTTTTAATTAAATCGAGCGCGTTCGATTTAACCAAAAAATTTAACGAGTTTGAAACAGTCCCAGATCTGCACTGCAGCGTAGCTCTCGTCTTTGCGATTTCAGCGTCGCCGGTTTCATTTGATTCTGATAAAGTACGATGAAGATATCCAATTTTTAAGATTGAACGACTTTAATATAAATGATTTACAAACTTAAAAAAATTTAAATTAACCAACAATTGATCAGGGCCGTACGTTTGAAATCAAGGTTGATGCCTTGTTCTTCCAAACGCGACCACGTTCCAGGCAACAGCACAAGACAACCCATCTACACGCGAGCTACCCTCGATCATCGAGCCTCCAACGATTGCCTACAGGTCGATCGAACACCACCGTCACGCAGCCCCACGCGAGCTCCACCACCGGCCAGAAGCTCGTCAAGCTCGGTCACTCCTATAGCACGCAAATCAAGGATGAACGGCAAACCTAAACTCTACGATTGCCGCCAATCTATCTCGTCTCTGACGATCCTGACCGTTGGATGCGTAGATGTTGAGGAGTTCTTCAACTTCGCAGTTGAGAGTTTTCGATAAAGGTCGATGGATGGAGAGAAAACGAAGGGGAAGGAAGGGAAGTGTTCGGCCATAGAAAGAATAAGTGGCGGCTGCGTTCGATTGTAGGGTTTCGGAAAGGAACGCGTGGATATATATGTATAAACAAATTATTATAATATTATTATCCACAAATAACATGATTTCCGAACGAACTCCAAATTAGACGTGCCGACAGGCGTTCGTAAGGTTTTACCCGCATTCCGAACACAATGGAACGTGTTTCGGAGGCTAATTCGATCGTCTGTGTGAGTTATAGAAATAAACGATCGATTTTAAATTAAACCGATTAAATGAATTTCTAAACGTTTTCAGCTGCCACGGTCAAATGGCAACTCCGATTGCTCCGAAATTTGAAATCCGATAATAATAAACTATTACGGATCCAATGGGACTGGTTTCGTCAAATTCCGAGACTGTGCCTCGGAAGGCTATTTTTACTCGTCGATTAAATCGACGACTTTTCAAAATTTACAGAATTTCTTACGAATCCAATTTTAAATGTTAACAAATTCATTGTTGTTTAAATAAATTTTATATCAATCTTCAATATCATTTTCAATCATATTATATTCAAAATTCAATTATTCAAATATTTGCAAATTTAAATTTTAACCAATTTAGCTTATCCGAAATTCATTATCTTGAGATATTTGAAAATGAACTTATAAAATTTAACTTTAAAACGAATTCAAATTATGGAACAATTATTTCCGTTATACAGTTATTCAATTCCCGTTATTCAATTATTCAGTAAATTTCAAATATTGAATTTTAAATAATTTAATTGTTCAATATTCAACAAATTCCAATATTACATTTTAATTGAATTATAGCTATCACTCAATTACCTTATTCACATCCAAAGCATCCAACATTTATTATCCGACTCCAGTTATTGATTATAAACCTAGTTACTATCTAAAATTTCATTTCAATTTGCAATTGGTTCTAAATTCAATTCGACTGACCAATACACAAGTAACTTATAATAATTATCACCAATAACTTTTAATCACACATACCAGTTTATTATTTACTACAAGTGTCACAATTACCTATACAATACCAATTAGATTTCAATTACTATCGACTACATCTTATTTCATTAGTTAACCTAATATTTACATTTGTTTTTCATATATTCCCTTATAACCAAGTTATAATATTTGAGACATTTCAATTGATTGGAATTTCATTCAATTCATTAAAAATTAACTTAGATAAATATTGTTGCAATTCATTCTAGTTATTTTTATCATAAATAAATTACAAAATTTTAATTCTTCCAACATTAAACCATGAAATCTTATTAAATTAACTATTTTAATTATCGAAAATTTACGGGTTGTTACACTCTCCCCCACTCAAAACTTTTTGTCCTCGAAAAGGAAAAAGAAGGGAAAAGGAACTAAGTAAAGAATTCAACATTTGATATATTTTATTCGAAGTTATCAACTTATAAAACAATGAAATTTCATTTATAAAGTCGTTACTACACTTCCACTACGCTACTCCGATAAGCTTACGAAATTTACAAGTTGGTTATCCAAATGAGTTATAAAATTTTAAAACTCAAAAATTTTCTAACACCCGGATTTACGGAAAATTTCGGCAGCGTCTCCTTTGCGCGGCTCGATCGGTACAACTACAAAACGCCTCTACGGGCCCCAAACCAATAAAAGAAAACAAAAGCCAAGTGGCTCCATCCAAAAATCATCAAATCAAATGACAAAATAAACACGTACCCTTTTGTCGGGCAATCCAAATTTTCTTGATTTTAAATACCTGCATCTTATTTATCAATGATATCAAATCATATAATTTAAAATCAATTTAGAATTTTCATTTTCAATTATTTCAATATTTGCCTTACTTAAACTTGTACGAAGTACATATATCATCCGTACGCAATATCAAATCTGATTACTCATTCGATCACAAAATTTCACTTCCAAACTAGTATCGTTCACACGACTCTCTAGTGCGGACTCAGATTTGGTTCCTTGATCGGAAACTGTTATTCTCCTTGCATAGCCAAATACTATGATAGAGAATTCCAGAATCAAATCAAAAATCCATATCCAGGGTTCGCCGTCGGGAATCGGGTGAAAAATCCTAACTTGGATCGATATAAATTATCTCGAAATTCTGTGCTCGAGTTCGGGTCAAATTGTTATGCGATTAAAACAATATACGTACAACTTACGTATTACCTTCCAATAGATTCCTACACAATTTGTCTATATTCAATTTATTTACTTACCATCATTTCATTTACAATTAATTATACACAATGCATTATTCATTCCTTAATTACTTAGCATGTCCATTTCTTTACATAGCATGTTCTTTAATACTATCATTTCTTAAACATCATCTTATACAATTTTCTTAGTTAAGTTCATTTTAACCATTCCATGTAATTTAATTAAATTAAATTTCCCTTTTCAATTTATTCTTAGCTATACCAAATTCTTCTGTTTGCATTTACTTCATTTTCATAATTTCAGTTAATAACAAATTTATTGGTGGAACATTTTATTAATCATCACTTAGTTTATAATTATTCTATAAAAGTCATATATAAGAAGTTGGACTTTATCTAAGTTTATAATTATCTCCAAAGCTACAAACTTCAATTTCACAATTTCTTTGCAAATTTATATTCAATTCTGTAACAAATTTACAAGGATATTATTTCGATTCATTTGTCTGTTTTCTTAAGTTCACTTACATATTTCATTTAGTCATTCACCATTTCATATTATACTTAAGTATATAACATTTTATCACAACCAAATTTCAATTTATATACATTTTAGTTACTTTTAAGTTTTTGCTTACTTGTATATTTCAATTACTTTTAGGTTTTGCTTACTTGTATATTTTAATTACTTTTAGGTTTTGCTTACTTGTATAGTATCCCATTACATATCCAAAACATCATTTTAACTTTTTAACATTTGGTAAGTCATATTATATGTTATTAGAATGCAATTTGATATAATACAAATTTTATAGGATTCATTTTACTTAATTAGAATGTTCACAATTTTAACTTGTTTAAGTTTTCTTTACTTTCAGTTTTAAGAGTTACACTTCAACCCAAAAGTTTTTCTTTTTCAAAACATTAAGCTTAGAATTCTTAATCCTCTTATTTTATAAGTTCTGGTTATTCACATTTCATTCAGATAACTTAAAATATTAACTAACAGAACTTAGAAATTTAAATGCCCGTTTCATTTCAAATCATTTAAAATAAATATATACATTTATATCTTATATCTATCAAATCATACTTTTGTAGTTTTAAACCAAAAATGCATTTTCCAAAACGGTTTCAAAGCAAAGCAAAGCTTCGCAAAAGTCTCCACCACTCTGAGACTCGAAAATGAACGTCGATGATGCTGCGCAGTCATCACCGAAATTATTTTCCAGCGACATAAGAGAGGAGTACTAAATTCATTCCTTCTTAAAAATCCTTTCAAAATGTTTCCCATAAATATTTTTTTAACTCATATCACTACATATTTTCTTCAAAGTTTTGAAAACCATTTTCAAAATCCCCGGGTCTTAAATTCAATATTTCTCAATTTAGATTCAATTTAATTTATAAGTCACATTTATAAATTATTCTTACAAAAATTTTACCTTCTTAAAACATTCCACAAGTTGTTTTATCATTATTTATTTTGTAATAAACCTTATTTATTAAAACACAATATCCAATTTATTATAACCATCCATATTATCATTTCTAACAACCAAACAAACTGGATGAATCATAATAATTTCTGAAAATTATTTCCTTATATACAAAATATAATTGGGGCAAAATTATTTCATTTACCCAATTTCAAAACAATACTATGTCGAATTGTTCTGTTCAAGTGTTTAGAGATCCCTATCAATGACGTTAATTACTCGTATTGACCAGAATCCATATGCCACTCAACAAATCAACCAACACAGTATAAAACAATTTTATACCACTAACAAATACGCTCTCTCATATATATACACTCAATGACTCATTATAGGGTATTACTACCCTATTTAAAGAGTCAGACCCCACAAAGCTAAGGTTATCGCTAAACCAAAGCTCTGATACCAACTGTAACGACCCACCTTTTTGGACAATTTAAATCGACAAGTAAACACACATGCCGATTCCAAACCATTCAAAAGGGAGGATTGTTAATGGGGTAAATAAGAAAAGAAGAGAAAAGGAACAAGAAACAACCACAGAATCTCGCAGCGGAAAGATAAAATATAATAATCAAATAAACAGTTCATGAAGCTGTTTAATATACTTTGATCATCATTTATACAACATTTATCAGAGTTATACATATACAACAGAACAAATAAAATAATGCAGCAGACAGCATGATGCATGGATAATAATAGTAATAGCATACCAAATCTTCGTCTTCGTCCTCCAGAATAGATCTTCAATAAGCTGAAAACTCAGGACTGACCCGAGCGTAATGAAAAGACAAAACACTCGAGTCAGGACTAAAATATCCTTATGTAAGTTAAATCAATCGTAAATAAAGATGAGTGTAACAGCGTCAGAGATGTTTTACGGGATTTGACATCTCTTATCCAGTGTAGACGTGCGTGCAGTAACTCAAGAGATGTTACGGGATTTTCCATCTCTTAAGGATCCGTTAAACTATCTACTATGTAGTACAATACGCTATTATAATATGTCTACAGTAAAGTAAAGGTATTAAAATAGCGTTAAGGCGTTACCCATATCCCCCTTAACACATTTTTATATTCCCATAGTCTATACAGTACCGTGCGCTCCTCCGAGAGGTTTGCGTAGAGGGCACTCCATAGGTATGGTACAAAACAAAATCGTAGAAGGCACGCTAGGGCATGTGAACACGGCACACGAGGAGATGCCAGGGTAGATATACCAATTGCACTCCCGGACTGGTGGTGACGCATAGCAGCTACTACCGCCCACCTTGGACACACTCCCAAACAATAGAGGGGTGGCCACCAAATCGAATCACAAAGCAATATAATGGTATCGAAGAAATATGCCCGATAAGAGGAATGACCTCACATTGGCCCGGTATAGCTCCTGATTTTAGTCACATCTAAGCTGACTCACGGGAGTCAGGGTCACGTCATACCATATAGAATCGTCGCCAAACCATCCTACTTCATTTCTGGAATCTCCACCACGTACACAGTTGTTAAAGTGGTTTTCGGTATCGACAGAGAGTATGCCCATATCTGATCCTGGTCTCTTTAACAACCGAACGCTTATTACACACCGGATGGTTCTTTTATATTTTCAAAAATCAATTCATAATTGATATCAAAATATCAAGTTCGCTTCAAAACTCAAATCCATTTCAAAATCATCGTATTTACGCAAATATACGATTTCATTTCAAATATCATTTCGCCCCAATATCTCATTTCAATTTAAAAATTATTTCACATTTCAATTTAGGTTGTAACTTCATTTAGCCCAATTCGTATTTAAATCCAAGATTTGAATATAAACATTTCACCTTATTGACCAGTTGGAAATTTTGGAAAATAGTTTTGAATAGTTAAAAGTAGCTTAAATAATTGAAAATAGTTAAAATACTCTAAATATTAAAGATAGATTTCAAAATAGTTTTAAATTGATTTAATATAGTTAAATAGATTTAAAAATAGATTTAATATAATTAAATAGGTTAAATAGCTTTAAAAATAGATTAAATATAATTAAAAATAAATTAAATAGGTTAATTATTTTAAATTAAATTAAATTAAATTAAATTAAATTAAGTAGATTTAAAATAGATTAAAATAAGTTAATATGTTTAAATAAGTTAATATAACTTAATATAATTAATATAGGTTAAAATAGTTTAGTATAAAATAGTTTAAGTATTTAAAATAGTTTATATAGCAGAATAACTTCAGAAAACCCAATTTGAAATAGCTTCAAAGTCAACCATTTTAATTTCCAACTTACCAATTCTGAATCAAATTCAAATTCCATTCAGTCGATTCAAATCTCCATTTCAGTTCAATCAATTTCGATTTCAAATTAATTCAATTCTATCCCAAATCCAATTTCCTCAAATTTCAAAATGTTGTCTTTATCACACTTTTACTTAATAATATTCAAAATCCGAATAAAAGTTAAATCCTTTAAAAATCAAATCAATTTACGAAATCCAATCATATCACAATTTTAATTTCAAAGTCTTAACTTCAATTATTAACCAATTTGTTTAACAAAATTTATTTCAACCTCTCAACATCAAATTCGCAATAAATTCAATTTCTATAAAATTTGATTTCTAAATTCCTTTAAATCAAACCATTTAAAATAATTCCAAATCGAAGATTTTACAAATTATTTAATTTAACCAATCCGGTGCCCATATATAATTTTCTATCCTATGGCCAAGTGATCAGTTATTTCAATTAAATTTCAGGAATAGAGATATATCATTTCAATTCGAATTATAGTGTCATAGGTATATATCATTTCAACCTATTTCTCAATTTATTCAAAATGAATCAATTTACAGCTGTAATTTATAAAAAGGGTGATGACAGGATATCGACAACCAAATAAACATCCAAACATTTCAAACATCAATCAATAGCATCCATCGCAACCAATCATCCAAACAGACAATATAAATCACGGAAATTTCATAGTTATAAATGTTCGGTAATTTAATTGCGATTAAATTTCAATTCTAATTTGACTGTCGATTTCAATTTCTAACATTAAATTCAATGACAATCTAGATGACAGTTAAATTTTATCAACAACGACTAATAAAAATTATATCACTTCACAATATTAAATTTAACTAGCATCAGAATATTCTAGTACATTGTGAGCGTTATAAAACACTCACCTTGATTTTACGTTGCCAATCGTTCAAATTTTTAATTAAATCGAGCGCGTTCGATTTAACCAAAAAATTTAACGAGTTTGAAACAGTCCCAGATCTGCACTGCAGCGTAGCTCTCGTCTCTGCGATTTCAGCGTCGCCGGTTTCGTTTGATTCTGATAAAGTACGATGAAGATATCCAATTTTTAAGATTGAACGACTTTAATATAAATGATTTACAAACTTAAAAAAATTTAAATTAACCAACAATTGATCAGGGCCGTACGTTTGAAATCAAGGCTGATGCCTTGTTCTTCCAAAAGCGACCACGTTCCAGGCAACAGCACAAGACAACCCATCTACACGCGAGCTACCCTCGATCATCGAGCCTCCAACGATTGCCTACAGGTCGATCGAACACCACCGTCACGCAGCCCCACGCGAGCTCCACCACCGGCCAGAAGCTCGTCGAGCTCGGTCACTCCTATAGCACGCAAATCAAGGATGAACGGCAAACCTAAACTCTACGATTGCCGCCAATCTATCTCGTCTCTGACGATCCTGACCGTTGGATGCGTAGATGTTGAGGAGTTCTTCAACTTCGCAGTTGAGAGTTTTCGATAAAGGTCGATGGATGGAGAGAAAACGAAGGGGAAGGAAGGGAAGTTTTCAGCCATAGAAAGAATAAGTGGCGGCTGCGTTCGATTGTAGGGTTTCGGAAAGGAACGCGTGGATATATACGTATAAACAAATTATTATAATATTATTATCCACAAATAACATGATTTCCGAACGAACTCCAAATTAGACGTGCCGACAGGCGTTCGTAAGGTTTTACCCGCATTCCGAACACAATGGAACGTGTTTCGGAGGCTAATTCGATCGTCTGTGTGAGTTATAGAAATAAACGATCGATTTTAAATTAAACCGATTAAATGAATTTCTAAACGTTTTCAGCTGCCACGGTCAAATGGCAACTCCGATTGCTCCGAAATTTGAAATCCGATAATAATAAACTATTACGGATCCAATGGGACTGGTTTCGTCAAATTCCGAGACTGTGCCTCGGAAGGCTATTTTTACTCGTCGATTAAATCGACGACTTTTCAAAATTTACAGAATTTCTTACGAATCCAATTTTAAATGTTAACAAATTCATTGTTGTTTAAATAAATTTTATATCAATCTTCGATATCATTTTCAATCATATTATATTCAAAATTCAATTATTCAAATATTTGCAAATTTAAATTTTAACCAATTTAGCTTATCCGAAATTCATTATCTTGAGATATTTGAAAATGAACTTATAAAATTTAACTTTAAAACGAATTCAAATTATGGAACAATTATTTCCGTTATACAGTTATTCAATTCCCGTTATTCAATTATTCAGTAAATTTCAAATATTGAATTTTAAATAATTTAATTGTTCAATATTCAACAAATTCCAATATTACATTTTAATTGAATTATAGCTATCACTCAATTACCTTATTCACATCCAAAGCATCCAACATTTATTATCCGACTCCAGTTATTGATTATAAACCTAGTTACTATCTAAAATTTCATTTCAATTTGCAATTGGTTCTAAATTCAATTCGACTGACCAATACACAAGTAACTTATAATAATTATCACCAATAACTTTTAATCACACATACCAGTTTATTATTTACTACAAGTGTCACAATTACCTATACAATACCAATTAGATTTCAATTACTATCGACTACATCTTATTTCATTAGTTAACCTAATATTTACATTTGTTTTTCATATATTCCCTTATAACCAAGTTATAATATTTGAGACATTTCAATTGATTGGAATTTCATTCAATTCATTAAAAATTAACTTAGATAAATATTGTTGCAATTCATTCTAGTTATTTTTATCATAAATAAATTACAAAATTTTAATTCTTCCAACATTAAACCATGAAATCTTATTAAATTAACTATTTTAATTATCGAAAATTTACGGGTTGTTACATTTGGACAGAGGTTTATAAATTAACTTAAAGGTTTATAAAAGTGGGTTATAACTTTATTTTGAAAGTTATAAGTTAACTGAAATATGATGAGCTTTTAGAAAGGGAATTTTTGATAAAGGGTAAGCAGAATGTGTTAGTTGGAAGAAATGTTTAGTTATTTAATATGGGATTTGGAAAGAAGAAAACTTTGAAAAGTTTGTAAATATACTTATACTGATAAGATAAGCATACAATTTAGTTTTTAAGACATGAAAAGTAAAATGTTTTGCTAATATACTTATACCATTTAGATAAGTATATAAATGTTTCCCAAGTATAAAGGAAAAGTAAGGGGTTTGGAAATAGTGTTTTGAAAAGATATTTTGATCAAGTTTTATAAAGTGGTTTTATTAATTAAGGAGAATTAATAAAGGCTTAGTGGATCCCATATGGAAATTATATCATGATTGGGTATTTTTTTTATTTGATAGTTAAATAACCAACTGCCAAATTTGGACAAAACGTAAGCTTGGAAATATCTAGGAGGAACACGAGAATTATATGGTACAGTTACCGTTAAAGGTGCTATACTATATGTATAAACTCGTTTCGTTCTTCTAGGACGAATGATAAGGAAATCCGTCCACAAATTGTTAGGAGGCGAACTCTGCTCTTGTCATTTGTCTTTTTATTCATAAAGAACCGGGGTGAGTTTATCAGAAATATCGAAAGTTGTTTTGAAGAGACCGAGAGTGGATATGCTATCTGAAAACCACTTCGATCCAACTCAAACATTTCGAAATGAAGACATCTTGAAGCATAGGATCGAAGATAGAGCCATTGAAGTGCAAGGGCTGCTTGCCTACTAATCCTGAGGGTGGTTCCAAAATGGATGTAGTAGAAGTAGTGTCTTCAGTTTGTCCTTATCCTGGACAACTTGTATGGATGAATGCTGGCACTGCATTACTGCTTGGAGGGCAGTGTTAGCATTCCAAGTTAGATTGCTATTCAGAAAGGTAAAGCATAGCCTCAAACCTCACAACCGGGAGGAATGGCAAAAGCAGGGCATGCAGCAAAGCTATGTGGTTGGCCACCATTAGGAGCGGTCACCCCATTCTAGATGTCCCTTTCAGAGTTGGTTTGCATGCAAACACCGTGGTAGTATAAGGGCTCGGTGTCAAGGGGGTGAGGTAATCCGGTCTGCCATGTTAAAGGGGCAACTGGCTCTGTGTTAGCATCGTACATTTTCTAGAGGTGTATCATCGGAAGGTTGTCCCGTACCTTGCCATTGCTGGAATCCAATCTCCAATACATGCCTTACGTTTTTTATTGTAGAGCCTAGTATGTTGGAATGTGAGATGCAAGCATTTCAGCTATTTTATCTATTTATTTAAACCTAGACACTATGATAATACCACTGGATTTTGATATAAAATATTTTGGTTATCGTAAAGTAAAAACCCATCCGTTTTTATGTGCAGTGTGGTCTTACGAGATGCCTTCGTTTGAAAGGTTTTCAAATGTAGAAATCAATTTGGTTATTTCTTGTTATTGGTTTTACTCACGCTGGTTTACCAGACTGGCCTGGGCTTTATTCCATGTAATGCTCGGGTCAGATCGAGCATGTTTTTCCAGGTCTAGCTGGATACTTTGGAGTTTGAGAGGAGCTGGAAGGTCAAGACGTATTCACATATATTTTTCTTCCGCTGTATTATAGAGTATGTATGTTTGTCAATGTAAGGACAGGTTTCTATAACTGTCCAAATTTAGGATAAGTCTTGTGTACTCTAATGTTATATAAATAAAGTTGTTTCCTTTTTGTAAAGATTATTATTGTATTATATATTATTTGATGTGTTGTGAGATTCTGTGTTGTTTAGTTTTCCTCTATCTTCTACCTTCTTCTATCACCCTAACAAATAGGTATTTCCAGCACTTGAATATTCGACATATGATACAGTGGACGTATCCTTGTCGGTTTTCGATGGTCGAAAATCCGGTTCGTTACAACATGTCTATTTCCAACTGGTCCTACTTTAGTGAGATCAGAACGTTCAATATTTGAACAACCTAGAGTGCAAAAAAACTTTATTACTTTATTTTTTATCATAAAAAAGAACTCGATAGTCTATAACTGAAGTATAGAGCAATGTGTCCTATGATAGTACCAAAAACAAACTCCCCCTGAACCAAAATATTCTTACATAAAAGTTATACTAATTGAGCAACATACTCATGAAAGACCTGGGATGATAATTCTTTTGTAAGAGAATCCACCATAATGGATTTTGTCACAATATGCTCTATAATTAACAATCTATTTTGCACTCTTCCCTTATTGGAAAATAATATGTTGTTAGTTGTCACAATATTACTTTAATGGTCTTTTTATTTGTTTATTCGATAGTTCATAACTTTGTGATAAAATTTTAAAATTATTTTCCATCGTTGGATGCCCTGTAACAGAAAATAGAAAAAGCTATAAGTGTTTGTATGACAACTTTCCTTATATAGCTTCATCCAAAAAAATAACAATAATATTATTATTATTATCTGAGGTGGGTCTTTCGTACTCTTGGCATCCAAAATATTCAGATTGTAATGCTTTATGATCTCCAACCAATCCGATCTTTTATCTAAGAGTATATAATCTTTTTCCTTAAAGATATCCCGCAACCACTTTGGTTACTAACCATTGATCCACATTTAATGTCAGTAAGATATCTACCAAATAATACACGCAATATCCATATGTGTGTATGCTTTAGCATGCACTAGACTCCACACCGCAAATGCATGAGGAATCTTTTACATTTCTTTAGCATCAAAGATGTTCTTATATTACTATATAAGACACCATTTGCTTATTTTAGCAAAAGAGAATATATTGGTTCGCAGTTTGCATACCAAAACCTTTTTTATTTTATTTTATTTTAATCCTTATCTGTATAGCCCTTTTGTGATAATCCAAGTATCACCTCATGAATAATAATGGGGTATTTGAATCCCTAATACAAAAGAGTAATCCATAAGTGGGTTCCTTAAGTTGTTTCGTCAAAGCCTCAGTAAAAAACCAGTGTTTTCCTTTTCGATATAGTCTTTTCTATAATGAGCCTTATACCTTTCCGCATTACCCACTTGATCCCTTTTTGTTTTGAATAAGTATTCATAAACAATAATCTTGTTACCTTAAGGTGGTGGGAAAGATCTCAAACTATCCTTATAGATTTAGACTATATATTCATACCTCAAATCCACATTTCAAATTAGTACCTTATATGGATTAATGTAAGTCCAAAGAATCATCTTCACCCATCTAAAATTTATGTTTATGAAAAAATACTACATAGTCATCTGGAATACTTTTTCTTCTTCTTCAAATGGATTTCTCTAGTGACCTTACATCTTGAGGTTGTTGAGTTTGGAGTCTTGAAACATCAACCTTAATTTGAAGAAAATTTTGTTTAACATTGTCTTATTATGGTTCCCGATTATCTTCTTGTCAATGAAAGGAAAAAAATCCTATACATTATATGAAGAAGTAACTGTAGTTGAATCAAAGATAATGATTCTCTTCAAAGACAATGATCCACATAAATTTTTTATTTAACATTGTCTTATTGTGGTTTTTGATTTACTTCTTGTCAATGAAATGAAACAAATCCTATACGTTATCCGAAGAAGTAGTTGTAGTTGAATCAAAGATAATGATTCTCTTTAAAGACAATGATCCATGCTTTAGTTCTCCTTCCAAACTCAACACCATCAAAAAACTGTTGCATTTCCCATCTTAATTTTTTTCTTAGTATGGATTTATAAAACTTGTAGCTTTTAAGTCGCTTAGAATATCAATAAATTATTTGCTATTTTTAGTGCCTCAATCTAGAATTATTTAGTAAGCTAAAACAAATAATCATATAAAAACACCAAATCAAAATTTGAGACTACATTAGAAAAGGTATTTAGCATAAGTGGATATATATATAAGCTATATTTTAAACATTAAGATCTTTAGTTCCAACAATGTTTGAATTTATTCATAAATTAATCTTATTATTTCTAAAAGAACAATAATAACCAAATTTGTTCATATCAAAATTAGAAACTGAAATCTATCTAAGTGACAACATGACAAAAATATCAAATAAATCCAAACAATATAATTGAAATTTCAATAATAACTTAAAAATATCTAGTATACTTTACTTTAAATGTCCATAGATTTCATAAAAGAAACAAGTATAAATATATCCTTATGTTATTTCTTTTGTTTAGATCCTTAGCGACTTCTTTATCCTTATTTATACATTTATTTACAGTTAAATGAGTACTTTCAATCATATCATGCTTTAATCTCTCTTCTTCTTACCACAATGCAAATGAGCTCAATAAGAGGTCATTTTTTCCTTAAAAAAAATCGTAAAATGATTATAGTGTAAATAAAGAGAGTACCAAAAAATTTAACAATAACTTAAGTTCTTTTAAATTTTGAAGCAATATTTTCCATATAGTACTTATTTATGTTTCCTTTATTTTGACTTTATACAATCAAGCACTGCAAAGCATGCTTGTTTCCCCTTATCGTTTTAATAAAATGCTTTTCATTCTCAATAAAGAACTCTTTAAAATTGGTTATTCCTACAGATGCCACATCCTTGAAAGCTTTTGAAATATTATACCTTATAATTATTTGACTCTTGCAATTTGAATTATCCCACCTCTCAGTATTCTTCATAATATTATAAGAACATTCAGCTTTAATAGGGGTGGTTATGACCCTCATAATTGCAAGAGCTAGATCCAAGAACTCAAGATTAAACAACATGTTCTCTTACTAATCTTTAGAGTTAGTCCCAAACCAGATGAGAATATTATCAAAATTGGCAGACAATTTAATCAAGTTAGTTGAAAATTGAACAAAAATAAAGTTTGACCGTATATACTTATATCCAAATATCAACCATAGTAAATTCAAATAATTGGTAAGTCTCTTCTCAAAATACCTAGTCCAACATTAATATCGAGTCTTTGAACAGTAATATTAACTGTAAGTGGTACTCTTGTTGTAATGATCAAACATTGACAATAAATTCTAGTCAAATAATAATCTTCCTTTAGGCCGATTAATTATTCACTTGTAAAACCATATAATTTTCACATATTTATCATCACACATGTGTAAGTGATTCGGCCAAATATTAGTCTTCCTTTAGGCCGGCTATTATCTGTATGAATAAATACACACAAATATTAAACATTTTCATGAACAACTAAAATAAAAGATGTCACTTTGGTGACATGTTATTTCAATTAATTCACTTGAAATGTAGGATATTTACATTTAGTTTGCAAAGAGAGACCAAAAATATATTTGAATTTATATTTTAGTTATGTATAACATATTTCGAGTGCTATAAAACAATCCCAAAAATGCTTTAGGTCAATTTGACACTTGAAAATCCCAAAATTATAATCATGGCACAACATGTTTTAGTCATAGCTGTTACAATCTTTTATGTTAAGTATGTATTTACATTCATGACATTCCCTAAATAAATATAATACAAGGCATCATAAATAAATCATATAATAAATGTTACGGATGAACGCCAGAATTAAATGCCACATAAAATTATACATAAATGACATAGTAAATGTTGTACTAAATATCACGAATGAATGTAGTAGCTATGACTTATTTTTGAACCATAATATAGTTATACAGAATGCTATTGTATCAATTTATCTTTAGTTTATTATTTGAATACATAATCAAGATCAGTAACCATGCATTTTGGCAAAATATGAAAACCGCTTCTCCTTTTATCTTTTGCTAACTAATGCATGGAAGTAAAATATGTTTTCAACGAGCATGAGTCGGCCATATAAAATATCTTTAATTATCAAACATAAATGCATCAAAATGCCTTTTCTTATTCCAAATACAAATATGTTGCATCATTAAATTTATTATAACCGACACATTTAGTGTTATGATAATAAGTTAATTTATTTATTACTGTAATAACCACATTCATTGATAACAAAAAAATGCAATTGACTGTTATGTGGTCCAAAATAAAAATTAGTGTCATGTTAAAATTTATTTCAATAATAAAATAAACATAAACAACCTACATGAGCAATCTTTTTTTTAATCAGTTGAATTTTCTAAAATAACCCAAATACCTTATATATATATCCAAATTACTTAATCAAAAGTTTAGTAAATCAAGGAACGAAATTTACATTTTCCTTCATAAATGGTTCTAAATTATATGAATCTATCCATGCCTTTAATAAACATTAAAGAAAATGACTATATATATCAGATTTAAAGTATTTCTTACATTTAAATTTTACAACTTATTTACAAAATATACAAGAATGAACATGTGGATGCTTTAACTAACATAAGTTATTTTTGGAATTTAGAGGAAGTTAGATTATTTCTCATAATTTACTGATTTTAAAATTCTAACTGTTACATAAATAACATATAGTCTGTCTATCTATCTTTGTACCTCAAAACAGTTTCATAAATCAATTCAATTTACAATAAAAAAATTGATTCCAAACCAATCCAAAATCATCATAAAAAAGCTTTAATACATAGTCAAGCAGATCTGAAACTTAAGTAAGAAATTACGTAGATTCAATGATTTCTAATTGAAATTTAGTTCAAAACTTACTCATAATAAAAAAACATAAAAATTTGAAAATTAAATCAATGATAGGTGGCTCTAATACCACTTGTTAGGATTTCAATACACTTTAGGATAGATTTATCATGAAACCCTAGATCTAAATAGGTAACCAATATTGATTTAATTAAGGAAAAATCAGAGGAAGATAACTACATTAGCGGAAGCCATACCTAAATCCATAGTTGTTGATTGGAAAAGTAAATTTGGTTTGGTTTTCCATATTAGCACAAACCCTAGATCTTATATTTGATCTGAATTCATAATTGTTGCTTTTATAAACTGATTAAGAGAAAGAAATAGATCTAAAAGATAAGAGTTGGATCTGATCTTTCAAATTGACATAAACCCTAGATCTAAATTATTTTCATAGAAGAGATTAGGAGAATAACCATAGTTTATGTAATTTGGGGACCATGACCTCTTATTTATAATGTTGGTATTTTCTAATTTGGCCCTTCAACAAATTAGAATTTCCCCGGTATCTACACATTAATACCATGGCAATTATACATGGAAGCCTTTTAACTTTAATTCATAATTTGATCACTTTAATTAGGTTTTATATCAAAATAGCATGACACATTTTATTTTACATATGTGGCCCACATGTTGGAATTTTCCAACAACCCGGCCGTCCTAAATTCCCCTCAACACCGTCGCGCATGCGTCGTAGATCTACCCAACCTCTGACCGCCACCCTGATCATTCCACTATCGCGACCGTGAACTGTTACCACCATTCAAATTCGATTATTGGCCAACTCCGACTTCGATTCTTACAATTGGAACCATCATTGAAATCTATCCAACAAGACTACAACCCTGTATCTTCAATTTTGCCAATAGATGCTCCAATCAAAAACCCTGAATTTGATTTTAAGTTTGCCATTTTCACTTTTGACCGCAATTACCCATGTATCTAAGCACTTTTATAGTAAATGACACTTAACGTTGATTCACCTCGTCAAGGCAATCATTTTGTTATATGATTCGATGAGTATTGGACATTTTTGAATTTCAAACATATTTTGGATTAAAGATAATTATTTGCCATTAGCAGGTGATTAAGGAATTTCGGGATTGGGCAGAAAAATGAAGATGGAGCTAGTGACTAGGGTTCCATAGCTTCACTCAAATAGTCATTTAGCCGGGTTACGGGTTATGTATCCAGTTTGGCTTAAAGCAGTTGCGTACATAGTTCATAACTTTTAAAACCCCTATCTCCTAAACCGTGACTCCTAATTTAACAAATTTATAGTCGAAACTAATCAGATTAGAAAAATTTACGCAATGGTTATAAATACAATACCAGAGTCACCATTTACTTAAAATTCCATTTAAGTTAATATATATAATCGATGTCAAATTGTTAGTCGTTGCACTTGACTTCATCAACTGACTATTTATCCTCATTATTCTTAATTAATCATAGGGGTTTTTCAATTACTTGGATCTCATGGGTAAAAGTAATTCTTCATTCTTCTATGTCCTCAGTTATTGCCAACGGCTTTAAAGGTATGCTAACCAGAAGAGGCCTACATCAAAGTGTCCCCCTATCTGCTCACTTCAACCTTGTTGTTGATGTGCTTACCTCCTGATGAACATAGCTTATTCTAGCAATCTTATTAAAGGTGTTGGGAGATCAGTGCTACATGAGGGAGTCTCTTCTCCTTAATATCTCTTCTCTTTAATAAACCGATGATACTATCTTTTCAACTCCCTAACTTCCAAGCACATCACCGCCGTAAACTCCTCCTCTATTACTTTTATCTCTCATCGAGCCTGGAAATTAATTACAACAAGAGCTCGATTATAATGGTTGGGGCTAACCCAAGTAGTGGAGCAACAAATGTTTCTTCTGTAAATTTCTAGTTAGACAACTTCCCTATTACCTACCATGGTATTCCCTTAAGACCTACTTCCCTCCACCATGATCAATGACTTCCTCTAATTAACAAATTCCATTTGAGACTGGCATCTTGGGATGGAAATTCACTCTTTAAAGCATGTAGACTTACCCTTATTAACTGTATCCTCTCCTCTATCCACATGTATCGGATGTCTATCTTCAAGATGCTTGAGTGGGTCTCTGCTAAAATTGACAGCATCAGGAAGAAATTTCTTTTATGGTAGGGGGTAGCTAGATATCTTTTAAACTGGGATATTGTGTGCAAGCCTAAACATTGGGGGCCTTAGAGTTATTAAAATCAAAATCATCAACCAATCCTTACTTGGAGGATGTGCTTGGAGAAAGATGCAAAATGTAGACATTGGATTAATAGCAAATACCATAACAGTGCCTTCTCCACTTCACTTGGGTTCTATCTCATGGTAAAGTCTCCACTTTCTGAAAGGAGTGATTTTGTTTCCATGTACCTAAATCTTGGTATACCTATACGTACTAGTAATAGGATAGCCTTTTGGACTGACATCTGGATCACCTCCATCCCTTTTACTTCATTATTCACTGAGCTTTTTTCCTAGGATTCAAATAAATTCATTCTGGGTGTTGAAGTTTTTATGAATGACACGTGTTGTATTACCTTTAACGGTACAATTGATAGCTAGCTTTATCTCAACCTAACCCACCGATTTAAATCTACTAATGGCTTCTCTTCTCTCCCTCTCTAGACATAATCTCTTGGAAGCTCGACCAAACACGCCCTTTCTCCAACTGATCTCGGTATAATTTTTTCAATTTCTCATGTAGGAATTTCTATTTTAGTGGGTTTAGAGAAAGAAGAGCTCCATCAAGAATTAAACTACATATGTGGCTCAGAATCAGAGACAAACTCAACATTATTTTTAGATTGAGGATTAAGAAAATCTTTTGTAACCCCTCTATTTCATGTGCAATCATGATGAAGGCACCAAGCGCCTCTTATTTAGTTGTGAACTCACCTTGATGGTCTGGACATTATGTGCTTCCAACTTGATTCCCAATGCAGCCTAATTCACTGACACTTTTTATAACTACCATGAATATGATAGACTTTCCCTCATAGCAATCCATGTAAATATTTCCACTAATTATCTGCTTGTCCTAGTCTTCGGTTAGGTCATTTGGGTCGAGGGAAACAAGAGATGCTTCAGTTACTTATATAGATCCCATATTCATATTTGTAATATGATCATTCACCTTGTTAATGTTTGGTCAGGAATGGATAATGGGAGGGTGCAATTTGTTCTGGATAAGAGCGAAGATGATGAGTCCATTAGCAGCAATTGATGATGGTTCGATAGTTGGTAGTGTCTCAGAGTTTCTTAGGCGTAGTAGTTTCTATTATTTGTGATGGGGGATATATGTTGTTTTAGTTATGTACTCTTAGTTGATATATATCAATAGTGGTTTTTCGGTGGAGCAACTTAAAGCTCGTATGAGCTAACTTTTGTCATATATTAGCTATTGATCAGGCTTGTCAACTAATTTGGAGCACCTCCTCTTCCTTAGCTCTTATCTTTTATATATTTTATAGCTATCGATTAGGCTTGTTGACTAATTTGGAGCACCTCCTCTTCCTTAGCTCTTATTTATATATATATATATATATATATATATATATATATATATATATTATCAAGATGCATAGGAACTTCGCCTACACATCCTGTCTTTCTAAACAAAATCGTTATTTTACATATTTGAATATGTGTGTGTGTGTGTCTATATATATATTAAATATAAACTAGATATAATGTTTAAATTATTCAAAAACATTACAATATTACAAATTCGATTTAAATCTAATTTACAATTACATTAAAAATTCAAATCAAATTCAGAAAATAAACATTAAATATAACGTAAAATGTATTATTCATGATAACATTACAAAAGATCTAATCAATAATGAATTAGAAAGTAATTTTTTGAATTTCTCCTTTTCTATTGCCTGATGTACCTTATCTAACATCTATAACAAGTTTTGAAGCAAATTCACTTCAAAATCATCACTTCTGTTTTAATTCAATCAAAGAGACCGAATTGAGAGACGGTTTAAAAATACAAGGCAAGCTCCAAAGTGAACTTGTAAAAGGGATATTTTGGTTTAGGACTGTCTAAAACGATGAAGAGAAACTAGTCATACATCCCTTCTATAATAATCATATGAATCAAGTACTTTGGAATTATCATAACCTAATTAGTTCAAATATAAAAAGGATATCATATTTCAATAGAAGTACTAGATTTGAATTTCGTTTTCATCGCTCTTTTTTATCTTTACAATAAGATCCAAATTGTGTATGTTCGAATGATTTTTTTGTATGTAAATAATTAGCATACTACAACACAAATATTGGCCCTGCAAATGATTGGATTTTGTAGAAACGACTAAGGGATGTTAGACTGATAACATTTAGCACAAACTTATGCAATCGACTGGTAGTAGTCAAAGGTGGTAGCTATAGACTAACATCATTAAATTTCATTGAAAGTTAGGCCCCGCTTGGGAGTTTATTTTCTATCGGTTTTGATCGGTTTTGGACGGCTCTGTGTTTCAGGTATTATAATAACTCTTGCATGTAAGTTTTTTTTAACAGCTGTTGTTGTTGGTTATAAAACCAGTGAAAACTGGTGCAATGTAATTTTCATGGCAATTCTCAACCCATCAAATTGGGGTGTTTTGAGGAGTTATAACTTTTTTTTCAATTATGCCCCCACTAATTATATTGTAGAATTAATCTTCCCAAAATATAAAGATATATATGTAATGTTACTTTAGTGGAAAATCCTCAAAAACGCTGTATGTTAAACTTTCAAACATGCATTGATCAGTTATAACAACACTTCATGTAAACCAATCAAAACCGCTACGATCATTGACGATGAAAATCGGTACTCTTAAAACCTCTCATAACTTGTACCACAAAACTCCCAAGTAGAGCCTTAGTGTTGGGCCATGAGTGCAAATATTTGTAGTCTAAATAATTGCACTACAAATAGATATGTGGTGAGATGTTGGTGTTTTTTGAAAAAATTCGTATACTTCATAGTTCTAAGTGTTACGGCTACCCTAGTTTGTGCTATTAAACAGTAAAAATGATTAATAATTTAAATAATTATACTGTAATTATTTCGCAGTATAACTATTTGCATATATATATCAATTATTTACATTGACAGTCTTTGTTGTGAAAAAACAAACAACAAATAAAAATATTATGCATAACACTAAATATACTAGGGCTGTTATGGTAATGGTAATGGTTACCGTTACCATTTTGTAAATACCGTTACCGTACCGTTTTTACTGGTAAACTAAAATTGTTTACCGTCACCGTTACCGATTGACTGGTATACCGATGACTGGTATGCCGATAAACTGGTAACCATTACACTGGTAATGGTAAATTACTGTTTGTCTAGAAAAATAATAAGTCGATATATTTTTACACTGAACGAAGCTTCATTATATATCTCATTGGGTCACTTAATAAAAGACATAGAAAAGAAGTGTATTTATCATCATTGAGTTGAATTACTGAAATAAATTAAACTATTTTCTTGCTTTTAAATGCCTGTAATACAATATCTTACATGAACATCAATGTATTATGAACGGACTAGTAAATTACCATTACCGTTGGTTTTGAAAAAATATTACCGATATTTTACCGTAGAAAATGATAAATTTACCGTTACCATACCGATTATACTAGTATACCGATTTTACTTTAAAATGGTAACCGATTGACTGGTAATGGTATGATAATGGTAAATTTACCGTTACCATAACCGTCCTGAAATATACTGATGTTTTTTATCAAAACACTAATATCTCACAAAGGATTTTTTACATGTAATTATTTGGAGTGCAATTATTTGCACTCATCGAGTTTGCACCAACTTTGAATGAATTCTATCAGGGTCGCAACCATAACTTTCATCTATAACTACCACCAAATCAACTCGTCCATAGAAATCCGTATATAACATTACCAAACTCGTCTCATTTGACCATAATCCTCACAATCATTTGACCATAATCCTCACAAAACCCATAATATTGGCGGTACTGATTAGGACACTTATTTTGATTGACTTAGATGAGATTCCTATAAGCTCTAACATGACTAAACCCTAATCATTAAGCAGCATTCACCAACACTAGTAGAAACCCTAATCATCGAGTAGCATCCATCGACGAAATCAAAATTGCCACATTTGATATCCTTTGTTTATTTTTTATTTTTTGTTGTGTTTTACAATTATTTGTGATTGAAAAAAAGAATCATTAAAACATATCGCATACGAAATACTATTGAGAAAATTATAAAACTTGTGAATTAATGACGAAATCAAAATTCAAATCTAATAATTCCACAAGAACATATTGTATTTTCAATGCTGGAGATAATTAGTGTTAACTCTAAAGATTTAAGTGCATACCTGAAATGAAAATGTAGAACATAGTTTTTGTAAAATTAAGGATGCATAATAAAGAAAATTGTTGAAAATTAAAGTACCTTTGATTATTTATGTTTATCATTTGTTACCATCTAATATGATTTTGGTGAGAGAAATTCATAACAAAGTCAACCTATAGAAAAATACTATTATCATGCATAAGCATTAACTCCGATCAAAGATTACTGATTTGGATCATAATACTCTCTATCTATGAAAGAAGTCCGGAAAACTAATTGTTTATTCAAATATGATAAGAAACCACAATACAATTGCAATATAGCGAGGGAACGGTAATGATTCAATATTCATTATGGACTTTGATTTGATGTCTTTGATTAGAAGAATGCTTACACTCATTGAGCATTCATTATAAGACCAACTCTTACTCTAAAAAAACCAGTCAAAACAAATTATTTTGCATAAAATAAAAAATAAACAAGTAATGTAAACTGACGTATAAATGATGATACAAGAGTACAAATTTTAGCAGGATGAAGAAGCAAGCTTCTTCTATTTGTTTGTCCTCCTCAGCCTCAGGAGCTTCACACATTTCGAACCCACTCTTATCTGCCACCTAGGATCGTTGTGGAGCCCACACTTTACCTGGCCACACAGTGAGACGATCCTATCTCTTTATCTAGCATCCCTCTCTTTGTTATATGGCGCCCAGTGTGTGTTTACCTTCACAAGTTCCATTCAATTCAGATAGAAGCTTGTTCTAAAGGTACATACCATGCTTTCTTTTGTTTCTTCAGTTTCATGTTTATGCCAGTCTATTCAAACTAACAATACAATACTTCTAGCCATAGCGTTGAGCTTAAAGATTGTCGTCGGTCACAACTTAAAGTATGCTTCCTGTTATGCATATGTTAAAAAGTGTAATACGCCAATGAATATCATGAACTAAGAACTGTCTTATGTTGAAAATAGATGTTCGTTTGCAATTGAAAATTATTGCTAAATTTTATATTTATTTTGCTGGCAGATGGACAATGTGTATGCACCAGGTCGAAACCATCTGTTTGTTCCAGGACCGGTTAATATTCCGGAACCAGTGTTGCGTGCAATGAACCGAAACAACGAGGACTACAGATCCCCTGCAGTGCCTGCTATGACTAAGACTCTACTTGAGGATGTTAAGAAGATTTTCAAAACCACTGCTGGAACCCCTTTCCTCTTCCCCACAACTGGTATTTACAATATTCATTTCTAAACAGTTTCATTGTAACCAAGTTATGTATTATAACATTGTAAATTATTGTACATGTTCATTTGAGGTATAATAACTTTCAGGTGAAATTACACAGCACACAGTACCCAAAAAGAATTCATTATAATGTTCATTTCAAAATAATTTCATTACAATAAGTCATACCTCATAAAACTCAAAATTATTAAACATATACTGATGTTCAGTGGAGGTACAACTTTAGAAGATATTACATGGCCCGATTATATGTATTGATGTTTATTCATTATTCCGTGTCGTATAACCTTCATAAAACACTTACCGAAAGCCTCGCCCAGTATATATGGCTTGAAATTTCTGAAATTCATTTGCATCTAAATTCAAAATACACACACAATTAGACATCATAATATATAATGATAGATTATAATACTACCATGTATCCACCCTTGATATATTGATACAGGCACTGGGGCATGGGAAAGTGCACTTACAAACACGCTATCACCTGGTGACAAGATTGTATCATTCCTTATTGGGCAGTTCAGTCTTCTATGGATAGATCAGCAGCAACGCCTGAAATTTGATGTCGATGTCATAGAAAGTGACTGGGGACAGGGTGCGAATCTTGATATCCTCGCTTCCAAATTAGCTGCAGATAAAAACCACACTATTAAAGCAATCTGCATCGTACACAATGAGACGGCAACAGGAGTTACCAACAATTTGGCAACTGTCAGACAATTGCTAGGTAAGCATACCAGTATTTTTTCTAAGTTATAATTAGGGTTGTTACAGCAGTAAATTTTACCATTAGCGTACCATCAACAAATCATGTAGCAGTATCATCGGTATGGTGACAATACATTTAATTTTATCACAGGAAAATTTAACGGTAACGAAATGTCAAAACCAACCATTTTGTGCGTTACTTTTATGAAAATATATATTTAGCACAAATAGATGGCATAAGTGGTGACACAATAGATGTAACCATTACATCTACCTTGAATTCAACCTCCAAATTCAATGGCCAACATCTACTGTATTCTCATTTTGTGTTTTATTTTGAGTCCTAATATTCTGCCCTTATTTTTATTAACCTTAATTGGGTATTATTGTACTAGTAACGCGTATTTTAAGTAGTTTAACCAATTTTATGATTTTAAAGTCCTGTTCATCTTTCAACTTTTTTAACTTTATGGTTTTAAGCATTGTTGTCAAAAATCTTACAATCGTACGGTTTAAATCTCGTTTCAAATTGGAGCTCCCACTTTACGATTCAATTCGCATTCCAACTCAAAATGCAATTGAAATATATACACACACACACACACATTCAGTTTGTACTGATATATTCAGTATACTTATTAGATCCCCATTTATAAATCTAATATTTTTCAAAGTAAAAATGGAAAGGAAAAAAGTTGAGGTTTAGGTTTGAATGTAGAAGTTCAAGCATCAAAATCAATTTTAAAGTGTATACAAAACTAAAAATATTGATCATTTGAATTTACAACTAACAATTTAAAACCCCGTTTCAATTTAAAGTTTGAACTTTATGATTTACGATTTAAACCCCGTTTTGAAAAAAATGGTTTTAACTTTCGATGAATTTGTAAGATGCATGTGAGTTGAATCAACAAAATTGCATGACATTTAAAATAAATTTCAATATGATGAAATATGCATTACCAGATTTAATATTACTCAAGTTAAAGAGAGTAATTTGACATTTGCAGTGCAAACATGCCTGAATTTTTATTTACCTTTATTTAAAGGTAAATTTACCATTATTGATTAATGGTAACCGATTTATTGGTATACCACCAAGAGAATCCATAAATGTAATGGTTTTCAATTTTGTCATACCAATATAATCAGCATGGTAATAAACACTACGTATATGAATCTTATGACACAACCACTTGCAATGTTAAATCGTTATACAAAATTATCCCATTTCATTTTGGAATTCTTGTAGACGAGTACTACCATCCAGCTTTGCTACTTGTTGATGGAGTGTCATCAATTTGCGCACTTGACTTCCGTATGGATGAATGGGGAGTTGACGTTGCCTTAACTGGATCACAAAAGGCTCTATCGTTACCAACGGGTATGGGCATTGTTTGTGCTAGCCCGAAAGCACTTGAGGCATCAAAAACTGCCAAATCCGTTAGGGTTTTTTTCGATTGGGCAGACTACTTAAAATTTTATAAAATCGGCACTTACTGGCCCTACACTCCATCAATTCAATTGCTTTATGGCCTCAGAGCTGCATTAGATCTTTTATTCGAGGAAGGTCTTGATAATGTGATAGCAAGGCATGCACGCTTAGGAAAAGCAACAAGGTGAGCATTGTTATTCGATATCATAGAATATAACAATTTGAATCCGTCTCAAATTGAGTCTCTTCAATTACATCCCAATACTCGAATTCCAGTTCAAAATTCAACTATAGTTCAGAAAAAAATCATTCAATCTATGTTGAAATAAAGAATAGCAAAACAGTGTGAATCCATAATTCAAAATTTTCAATTTCCTAGAAGAAGAAAAAGATAGAAGAGAGAAATATAGTTTTACGTTTTGATGTAGAAGCACAAACATCAAAACAAATTTCATAAATATACTTTGGTATTATGAAACAAAGAATCAATGCTTTTACAAGCTTATATTTAATAACCTAAGTTAGAGTAAAACTTCTTATGTGCATACCAATATGAATATGTATACTTAAAATCTGAGATTTATGATTTAAATCAAGTTTTGTTTCAAAGTTTGAAATTTACGATACAAAAATTGTCCACTCTGAAAACCTTGAAAGTGAGCATAGAAACACCTCCTGTCAAATTTTCTTGCTGATTATAGACGAGTATAAGTATAGATTCGTAATTGCAGACTAGCTGTTGAGGCATGGGGACTGAAGAACTGCACGCAGAAGGAAGAGTGGTTCAGTGACACAGTAACTGCGGTGGTTGTTCCACCTCATATTGATAGTGCTGAAATTGTTCGACGGGCATGGCAGAGGTACAACCTCAGTTTGGGGTTAGGGCTCAACAAAGTTGCCGGAAAAGTTTTTAGAATAGGCCACCTTGGTAACCTAAATGAGGTACATTTTTCTTCTTTCCATTGATTTTTCTTCTAGTTGTTTCTATAACAGTGGGGATAAACTATAGAAGTTTGAGTTATGCAGCTACAATTGCTTGGTTGTCTAAGCGGCGTGGAGATGATACTGAAGGATATAGGCTATCCAGTTAAGCTGGGGAGTGGTGTAGCAGCAGCTGCTGCATTTCTTCAAAATGATATACCAATGATCAAATCTAGGATATAAATATCTTATTTATTGGTTGATTTGATACTATGTAAGAAATATATGAAAACTGGTATTTGAACTGAAAATCTGTATGTGGAAATTCAGTAGTAAGATATCTTTTATTTCTGTTAATTCTGGGAAATGTTCAGCTATATATATAACTTCATACAGTACATGTTCTTTGTCAACAGTACTGTCGCAAATGTAATATATTGCTATGGAGATACGGTAACAGATAAATGTTTACTGCCAGGAACTTAAACAATTCTATCAGATGTATTATAAAGCATATTGAAAACATGCATAAGGACAAACTATTCTAAATCAACATAAATTTGCCAGGAGAAACAAGCAGAAAAAATAGGAAGAGGAAAACTACTAGCATGGCCAGACTCAAGAATAGCAGATAGACGACTTCAAACTGTTGTTTGTCTTTCAAGAGATGTAATGAAGTAAAGTTACACTGCAATCCGTGCTCTCCCTTTCGCTATCCTCCTCTTAATCACCTTCCATCCATCTTCGGTCGCTTCACTGCACGCCCTAAATAATAGTAAAATAAAAATGGTTTTCAGACGTCAGATAAATAAGGTACTTGCAGAAAATGATGCTTCTACTTATAACAAGTTAATAGTTCGTATAACATAATATCAACACTCAAACAGTGTCAGCATGAGCTAAAACAGGGAGTTGGTATGATGCTGGCAACTTCTCATCTGAAACTGAGTAAATGGTACCCTCACTATTCAGACAAGTCTTGTACCGCGATAAGATCCCCAATATTCAGACAAGAAGATGCGCAATCGTAATGTTGAAGCGGTTTGCAAGTGGAGTTGTCAGATCTGTTTTCCATCCAGGCTAGTGGGGTTTCTGGTGTTTTAATTTGTGTGATGGAAGCGTAAGAACCATCGTGAAGAAACAGATCTCTCTACTTCATAATAACGGTGACCATGAGATTTCTTGCTAGCCCTAGTTTGGAATGTAGACGTGTTCCATAATCTGAGTACTCTCTTTATTGCTTACTGAGCATTTTTAGATGGGTCAGGGCAGTTTTCATATGTTCAGGCCCATTTCTATTTGTATTTTTCTTTTTTCTTTTTTTGCTTGTTCTATCATCTAGCTGCGCAATAAAATTCACAATCCCTTATCCTTCAAAGAAAAAGAAAAAAACCAAAATTCAAAACCCATGGACGAGTCTCTCTCATGAAAAGTACATATGCCATGGCAAGGGTCTAATCCATGTACGTTTGTCATGATAATTAGACATTCAAAAGCGTATCCAATGCAAGGGCATATATATGAACGGATCAAACCCTTTAGTTAAATAGGCCTATTAAATACCTCATTAATCCAATTACAATCAATGCTAGGGGTGGGCATAAACTGTACCGCTATACGGAAACCGTCCGTACCGGACCGTAAAAACGATGCGGAAACCCCACCGAATCTTTTAATCAATGCAAACACCATAAACCGGACGGACCCACATCAATATGGTTCGGTTGTGGTTTGGATGATTGAGCCGACCATATTAAACCGAACCGAACCGAATATTTACACATAATTTTATGATAAAATTATAAGCAACTCTCATCTTATTATATATTCTAACGATGTATGTTCTATTTTCAACTTGTATCAATGATAATCGTCGTCATAAAGGAAGAAGTTATAGTTTTACTATGATATTTTTTGTAACGATCTAGAAATTTTGAACATTTGAAATAGAATATTAAATTGAATTTAAATATTAGAATGTTGATTTAACTTGAATTTCAAATGTAAATATGAAATTGGCCATTTAATTTGTAAATTTAATTGTTGCAATTGGGTAAAAATTTGAATCTTCAGTTTTAAGCTGATTAAAAATATTTTCAAGGCTTAGAAAATCTATATTGATAATTCTGAAGGTACTGGAACTTTCAGAATTGAATTTGGAACTGTTCTGTTCAGTTTTGAAATTGTATCGTTTAATCGATATTTAAAAATAGCGTTCCGGGGCACAGTCTCGGAATTCGATGAAACCAGTTCCATTGGATCCGTAATATTGTATTATTATCGAATTTCAATTTTCGTAGAATTTGGAGTGATCGTTTGGCCGTACGATAAGCAAACGCGCTGAAATTTAATTGAAAATTTAATATTATAACAGGTCCAAAAAGCTATCTTCTCCATACGATCGAATTAGATCTCGAAACCTTTTTCATTGTGTTCGGGATGTGGGTATAACATTATAAACGCCTGGTGGTACGCCTCGATAGGATATCGGAATTTTAAGTTGCGTTTTCGAGACAATTTAAATTTGGATTCAATTTAAAAAAATATATTATATTTACCAGTCAAAATCCTTTCGCATCAAAACTTTTCAAAACTTTTTCCAACATTTCAGCTTTGAAGCCTTCTTTTGCACGCCAATGTCTTTTCGTGTCTCCTGCCCTCTTCAAATCGCGTACAGATGTCCTTCGTTTGTTAAAAAAATAAAATATAAATCAACCCGCTGAGAAAATAAAAGCATAACAAAATCCCTCTTCTAATTTTCTCAGATCGTAATCAAAATAAAAAGAAATGGCTGCCCACGTTTAAAAATCCAACCGCATCTTCCTCATTCGTTCAAAATCAATTCGAAGTCGATTTCGACTTCGACAGGAGAGTATCGCCGCCACTGGGAATTCGCGCTCGTATGTATCGGTGTGGGGTTCGTGATTCGTTGATAGGCTTGGGGGCGAGCATGACAGTTCGCGAGGGTTGGAGTGCGATCTGGGGGCCTCGTACTTGTTCGACGCAGCGAGGCGATGGTGGGGGAACTTCGTTCTCGTGTGCGCGTTGGCGATTGAGGCGACGACAATGAAGACGAGGCAGCAGCCGGGGGCTCGAACGTTCGTTGTTCTAGACGACTGCAGGCCGAGCAGTGAGGTCGTTACAGTGGTTGTTCGATAGGCTGGAAGCAGACCAGGAATGAAGGTATTCGATTCTTATTCTCAGTTCAAATTGATCACCTATATATATATGCAGTTATGTAGTTTGAATGTTAATAAGAATAACAGAAAATTTTATTTTGTGTTGAAACATAACAGTGAATTTTAAATGTGTTAATCTTAATTTATGGTATATATATATATATATATATATATATATGTATGTATGTATATGTGAATAAATTTACAGTAATGGAAATGTTTACAGTGAAGAGAAAAAAATTAGCTGTTAGGCAGTTTTTAAAATCTTTAAGTTAATCTTAGTTTAATTTAAACATATGTAGATTTTTTTGAAAAATAAAATAAAAATATATGTATATATAGTGGAAATTAGTATGTATATGATTCGGAAATTATAAGAATTTATATGAATCTGTTTTTAAATCTATATAGACTGTTTTATAAATATATATATATTGGAATTTTTAAAATATTTCAATTTCTTATGAAAATAAAAAAAAATTCACAATAGTCTGTTATAAATTTAAAAATATGACACAGTGAAAATTTATATAAGATTTTGGAAGGGAAAATGTATATAAGGGTTTATGTAGATTATTAAAGGAACCTAGTTTAAATTAAAATTATTAAATGGAAATTGATTGGCCCAATTTATCAAAATATTAATCAACTGTGTAAAAATTGTTTATACAAGGTCTAATTCTGTGAAGAAAACAAACTGGAAATGGAAAATGGACTGCGAATTAAAAGCAAAGGTGAGATCTTCTCACTCAAAATGAAAAGTTGATTTTTGCAGTTATTGATTGATTGCTATTTGGATGTGATATTAGATATAGTAGGATATATCTATATATATAGCAATATATATATATATATATATATATATATATATATATTGGCATATGTATATATTGCAGTTGTGATTTCCCGCATTATATAGTGGATGAGACCCTATTGCGCCGTTAGTAAGCGGATGATATTTTATAAATCCCATATACCGCGATATTCCACCTCGAAGTGGAATTGGTATTGTGCTAACATCTGTGGATGCAGGGAAACAGGTTGGAGGGATCCAACTGGATTCCTCAAATTGTTTGAATATTATTTCATATGTGAATGATGTGATTTATTGATAATCTGTGGATGACTTATTGATAATTGTAATTTTTAAAGGCTAAAATTTAGCCGAATGTATTTTTGGTATCGTTGGATACCAGAAATGAATATAAATTGGATTTTGAAATTAAAGTGGAAAACTTTCAATAAATTTATTTTTAAGAATTGAATTTATTTGAAAGAAGGAATTTTAAAAGTATTAAAATGGATTGTCGAAATCTTAGTGAATAAATTCCAAGATATGGGAAAAGATTTTTATAAATGAATTTTTAATAGTATTATTCGGAAGTTGGAAAATTTATTTGAAATGGAATTTTAAATGGTTTGGAAGATATAAAGGAATTTATTTTAAAGGCGATAAATTTGTTGAAATCCAATTGATAATTGATTTTGTATTGAAGAAATAATTTGGGAAATCAATATAAAAACCTATTTGGTGTTTGAATGAAAATCGATTTTTGGTGTTGAGAATAAATTTGTAAATCGATTTGTAAAATGATTTGGTATTTGGAAATAAAATTGAGAAATCAATTTGAAAGTCGATTTGGTGTCGAAAGTGAATATTTGAGAATGTAAATTCCGAATAGAATTTATAAAGGAAAGGGAAATTTGTGTTAAAAATAAACGTTGATTTATTTTTTAAGCGTGAGAAATATGATTTGGAATCGGTTTTCAAAGTGATAAAGTGTGGAAATAAATTTACAGTTTTGGAATGTAAATTTGAAATAAATCGATAAGGATTTATTTAAAGGGCTTAAATGAATATGATTTGGAAATTGTTTTCAAATGGTTGAAGTATAAACCATATATCGGGAAGATATTTGAAATTTAATAATTTGGGAAATTATTTAAATTGAATGATTATTGTGAATATTGTTGATAGTTAAATCACCGACTATCAATATTGCCTTTGAAATGGCACTTGATTTGTTTTTCAAACAAACGCTTATTATTCGGTTTAGCTGGGAAAGGACCTTTGTGTCAGATAACCCATTCCGAATAATGATACGACGATATGGATCGTATTGAAGACCGGTGGTGAAGACCGGGTATTTGTGAAAACGATAGGATGACCTATCGATTGTCTCTGCACCGTTAGCTACGGTATTGAGATTTCCTTTGTGATGGGAAGTTTTATCGGGATTGTGAATATCCGGATTGCAAGGACTTCTTCGGAAGTGCCTTCGGTTCTGTTCGAACCCGGAACAGACTTGTATGGTTACATGTCTGACATTACGTTTTGAGATATAAAGCCGATTTCTTTCAAATACATTTCTGTTGGTGGTGGAGAATTTATTCTCTTAGCTTAACACCCTTCTCTAAGACGTACGAGCTCAGAGGTTATGTAGTTGAAATTTATCAGCGATATATTCCCAATTTGGTAATGTGGCATGCTGAGTGTTGCTGTGACGATGATCATTTATTGATCATTTGTGATCAAAGCGTGGCTTTGTGAAAAAGCGTAGCTTTGTGGACGAGACTTCGTCAGACCTCAACAACCCAGAAATGGTCGAAACAGGAATGTTGCAGCAAGGTTATGAGGGTCGCGCCCTTTAAGGTATGTCATTTCCTTTTGGAAAGGGGTGGTATCATGGTATGGAACCCAGATACTTACTCATGTGGACACACTTTATTTATTATGTGTGATGTTGGTTATCGAGCGCTCGGATAAAGGTCCCAAAGGACCGGGGGATGACATATTCGTGAGTTACCTAGTTACAGGGGTAACCCGGCCTTGTTTGGCAGAGAGCAGTTTGTCTCTCGGGACGTCCAGCCAGAGGCGATCCCATTCGGCAGTAGGAAAGGAAGTTCCTTAGCCTGACCATTTGTTGGAAAATCCAAAGAAACAATACGAACCTTGTATGGTTTTAGTTGTATTACCTACTATGGAATGTGGCGGTAACCTGCTATTGAACATAGTAGTTATAGTAGGCATACGATACTGGTCGTATGCTGGCTAAGATTAATATTATATTTTCAAAATGTTTTCTACACTAGACATTAATAATAATAATCTAATGATTGGCGTAGTAAGCATCTTTGACTATCATAAGAAAAAATCTCCTTCAATTCTGTGGTTGCATTGTGTATGTGGCAGGAGGTCTTATGGTAGTTTCATTTTCCAAAAGCATTGCGAATAAATTTTATTTTCTTTGTGAAAATAACTGTTTTACGATCTCACACCAGTCACCATGACTGACTCGGAGTTTATTGTTCCCTTCTAAACTCTGGGTGCCCATAAATTTCCACACGGGCAGCCTAGAGTTATGTTATCAGGATATTCTGGATATTCTGGAGCTTTGGGAATAAGCTGGATGGCGAGACGTACTCCCGTACTTGTTTATTTATTCCGTTGTGTATTCTGTATGAGGACAAGTTTCTATAATTGTCCATTGTTGTATTAAGTTGTACATTGACTCTGATTGATGTATGTATAAACTGATATAGTCTTTGTTGTAAAGATTATTGATTTATCTATTATATATTGTTCCGCTGCGAAATGTGAGATTCTGATGTTGTTTTTGCTTCTGTGTTTCTGTTCTTTCTTTTCTTCTGTCTTCTTCTACCCCTTCTTTTAACCCTAATGGTTCAGTTTTCCGGCATTCGATTGCGCGGCATTTGATACAGTGGACGTGTTAATGTCGACTTTCGAGCGTCGAAAAATCGTGATCGTTACATTTGGTATCAGAGCATCCGGTTAAGCGACAACCCTGCTCTGTTGGGTGTTACTTATTAGAGATAGAGTCAGTAGTACTCTAGAATGAGTTGAGAGTAATAATAGATATGAGCGCGTATTTGTTAGTGAATACAAAATTTGTTTTGTACTGTGTTGACTTATCGGTTGATTGTTTATAGATTCTGGTCGGTGCAGTCTAGCTAACTGTAATCGATAGGGGTTTCTGAACTCTTAAACATGATAAACTGACACAGTATTGTTTTTAAATAGGGTAAATGAAATAATTTTGCCCAAAACTATTTTTGTATAGAAAAGAAATGATTTTCTATGAATTATCATAGTATATGGATGCTTGGTTGTTAGGAAAAGATAATATTGAATTATTATCACTGTTATATGAAAATTGAATAAGATATAATGGTATAACCAAAGATTTAGAGATAAATTCATTTAACAAATGAAATTTATAAATACAAATTGAAAAGATAAGGAATTGAATTCATATACAAATAGAATTTGTAAATATAAATTGTAATGAGATTTATAATTGAAATAGAATTCCAAGAAAATATTTGAAATAAAACTCACAAATGGAATGTAAATAAGTTGATAACTTATAAAATAAAGTGAAAGTTGATTGGAATGAAATTCAAATTGAAAAGAAATGAATTTGTGAGTGAACCAACGAAGCTATATTTGTAAATGAATGAATCAGAATTGAATAATGAAATGAATTAAATTCAAGTAAACTAACTTATAGATTATTAATTCAGGAAATAATGAATTGGAAGTTGAACTAGTTAAATTAAAAGTTGAATTGTGAGTTGAACAAAAATGGGTTGAATTTGCAAATAAATTCAAGTAAGCAGAAATTAATTGTAATTTCCTTGTTATTGATTAAGTAAATTCGAGATGAATTGAATATGGAAAATTGAAATTCAAAATGAATAAGTGAATGTACTAATTGAATTAAATTAGTGAATGGAATAGATTTGATAAATGAAAATCAAATCAAGAATTGAAATTGGAAATTGTTTACAAGGAAATGAACTTGAGTTTTGAAGTGAAATAGCTTAAGTAAATATTGAATAAATACTCGACTTAAGAAAATTTTTGTGAAATGGTTTCAAATGAAATGAATGAGAATATGGAATGTAAATTTAATTGAAATGGAATCAATTTAAATGATTGTTAGCTTAAGTAATCATTTAGTTGCATGAATATTAACGAATCTGAATAGAAAGAATTATCGTTTGACAAAAACGAGACTATATAAATTCTATGAGTTAATAAAAGCAAATAGAAATTGATTTTTGTATCAATTGAAATAGATATGAGTTAGATTCATTTAAAAATGAATAGAATGGAAGAAAATGAATTGTAAACCATTGAACTGAATAGAAATTGAATGTGAATTAGATGAAAGTGATTCAATTTGTATCGAAACCATATGATTGCTAATGGAATTTATTTTGAATCTATTGCTTATGAAATCTATGTATTTGCTATTGAAATAAATGAAATGTTAATGAATTTCCTATATTTGTCACTTACCTGTTTAAACTGAGTAAGTACAGGTTTTTGAAGCCGTTTGGCTGCATTTTTGGTTGCGCAATAAGCTAATAAATAAACAGCTTTGCTTAATATGCTAAAAAGGTATGCCTACGCAATAAAAATAGGAAATATGAACTATTTTTCTGCTTTTCCGACCGAGTGGGTCGATGTATATATATTTATATCTTTTGTCAAATTGCAAAAGCTCCTCCGTACAAAGGAGACTCCGCCAAAATTTTCCGAAAATTTTGGGAGTTAGAAAATTTTAGAATTTTTGAAAATTTTTCACTTAACGACAAGTGATTTTAAATGGAATTTGGAATAAAGGTAAATAAAACTCAATATTCAGAATTAGAAGATGAATCGAATTGAAGTAAAATTCGAAATGAAAATCTGAATGAAAAATTTGGAAATATAAGTATTGAGATTTGAAATGAATTCAAATAGAATTGAAATTGTAAATTTAATTCAAATGAAATTGAAAATGCAAAGTATAAGGAAATGAATATACAACATTGTTCGTGAAGTGAAAACGAATATAAGAAATACTTATATTGCACTTAAGAAATGAATGAATGAAATTCTTAAGTAAATTGGTATTGGGAAATCCAATAAGTGAATTTGGACATTATTGTTCAGTAAAAATATACAGGAGGTATAAAGGAAAATGGAATTGGATTTTGATTTTGAAGATAAAATTAATTTGCTTGGCAAAGGTATGTATTTAAAATTCCAGTATGAGATTTGATGTGATTCTGATTTTGCCACTTGGCATTTTGTTTTCTTTTGGGATTTGAGTGTCCGTAGGGACGTTTTGTAGTCATACCGTGTTAGCCGCGCAAAGGAGACGCTGACGAAATTTTTCGAAAATTTCGAGAGTTAGAAAATTTTTGAGAAATTTTTGAATTCAAAAAAATTTGAATTTGAATTGTTAAGAAAACCATATTATTTGAAACTTATGGTTGATTGTGGAAAGTTAATTAAAGTGATAACGAATCTTTAATGAAAAGATTTGGGTTGAAAATTTAATAAAACCGTTTGGTTTTGGGAAAATAGTTAATGGGAATTGGAGCATTTTTCCTAACTTGTAATTTCGGGACGAAATTCTTTTAAGGGGGAAAGATTGTAACGATCTAGAAATTTTGAACATTTGAAATAGAATATTAAATTGAATTTAAATATTAGAATGTTGATTTAACTTGAATTTCAAATGTAAATATGAAATTGGCCATTTAATTTGTAAATTTAATTGTTGCAATTGGGTAAAAATTTGAATCTTCAGTTTTAAACTGATTAAAAATATTTTCAAGGCTTAGAAAATCTATATTGAAAATTCTGAAGGTACTGGAACTTTCAGAATTGAATTTGGAACTGTTCTGTTCAGTTTTGAAATTGTATCGTTTAATCGATATTTAAAAATAGCGTTCCGGGGCACAATCTTGGAATTCGACGAAACTAGTTCCATTGGATCCGTAATATTGTATTATTATCGGATTTCAATTTTCGTAGAGTTTAGAGTGATCGTTTGGCCGTACGATAAGCAAACGCGCTGAAATTTAATTGAAAATGTAACATTATAACTGGTCCAAAAAGCTATCTTCTCCATACGATCAAATTAGATCTCGAAACCTTTTTCATTCTGATCGGGATGTGGGTATAACATTATAAACGCCTGGCGGTACGCCTCGATAGGATATCGGAATTTTAAGTTGCGTTTTCGAGACAATTTAAATTTGGATTCAATTTAAAAAAATATATTATATTTACCAGTCAAAATCCTTTCGCATCAAAACTTTTCAAAACTTTTTCCAACATTTCAGCTCTGAAGCTTTCTTTTGCACGCCAACGTCTTTTCGTGTCTCCTGCCCTCTTCAAATCGCGTACAGATGTCCTTCGTTTGTTAAAAAAATAAAATATAAATCAACCCGCTGAGAAAATAAAAGCATAACAAAATCCCTCTTCTAATTTTCTCAGATCGTAATCAAAATAAAAAGAAATGGCTGCCCACGTTTAAAAATCCAACCGCATCTTCCTCATTCGTTCAAAATCAAATCGAAGTCGATTTCGACTTCGACAGGAGAGTATCGCCGCCACTGGGAAGTCGCGCTCGTATGTATCGGTGTGGGGTTCGTGATTCGTTGATAGGCTTGGGGGTGAGCATGACAGTTCTTGAGGGTTGGAGTGCGATCTGGGGGCCTCGTACTTGTTCGACGCAGCGAGGCGATGGTGGGGGAACTTCGTTCTCGTGTGCGCGTTGGCGATTGAGGCGACGACAATGAAGACGAGGCAGCAGCCGGGGGCTCGAACGTTCGTTGTTCCAGACGACTGCAGGCCGAGCAGTGAGGTCGTTACAGTGGTTGTTCGATAGGCTGGAAGCAGTCGAGGAATGAAGGTATTCGATTCTTATTCTCAGTTCAAATTGATCACCTATATATATGCAGTTATGTAGTTTGGATGTTAATAAGAATAACAGAAAAATTTATTTTGTGTTGGAACATAACAGTGAATTTTAAATGTGTTAATCTTAATTTATGGTATATATATATATGTATATGTGAATAAATTTACAGTAATGGAAATGTTTACAGTGAAGAGAAAAAAATTAGCTGTTAGGCAGTTTTTAAAATCTTTAAGTTAATCTTAGTTTAATTTAAACATATGTAGATTTTTTTGAAAAATAAAATAAAAATATATGTATATATAGTGGAAATTAGTATGTATATGATTCGGAAATTATAAGAATTTATATGAATCTGTTTTTAAATCTATATAGACTGTTTTATAAATATATATATATTGGAATTTTTAAAATATTTCAATTTCTTATGAAAAAAAAAAAATTCACAATAGTCTGTTATAAATTTAAAAATATGACACAGTGAAAATTTATATAAGATTTTGGAAGGGAAAATGTATATAAGGGTTTATGTAGATTATTAAAGGAACCTAGTTTAAATTAAAATTATTAAATGGAAATTGATTGGCCCAATTTATCAAAATATTAATCAACTGTGTAAAAATTGTTTATACAAGGTCTAATTCTGTGAAGAAAACAAACTGGAAATGGAAAATGGACTGCGAATTAAAATCAAAGGTGAGATCTTCTCACTCAAAATGAAAAGTTGATTTTTGCAGTTATTGATTGATTGCTATTTGGATGTGATATTAGATATAGTAGGATATATCTATATATATAGCAATATATATATATATTGGCATATGTATATATTGCAGTTGTGATTTCCCGCATTATATAGTGGGTGAGACCCTATTGCGCCACTAGTAAGCGGATGATATTTTATAAATCCCATATACCACGATATTCCACCTCGAAGTGGAATTGGTATTGTGCTAACATCTGTGGATGCAGGGAAACAGGTTGGAGGGATCCAACTGGATTCCTCAAATTGTTTGAATATTATTTCATATGTGAATGATGTGATTTATTGATAATATGTGGATGACTTATTGATAATTGTAATTTTTAAAGGCTAAAATTTAGCCGAATGTATTTTTGGTATCGTTGGATACCAGAAATGAATATAAATTGGATTTTGAAATTAAAGTGGAAAACTTTCAATAAATTTATTTTTAAGAATTGAATTTATTTGAAAGAAGGAATTTTAAAAGTATTAAAATGGATTGTCGAAATCTTATTGAATAAATTCCAAGATATGGGAAAAGATTTTTATAAATGAATTTTTAATAGTATTATTCGGAAGTTGGAAAATTTATTTGAAATGGAATTTTAAATGGTTTGGAAGATATAAAGGAATTTATTTTAAAGGCGATAAATTTGTTGAAATCCAATTGATAATTGATTTTGTATTGAAGAAATAATTTGGGAAATCGATATAAAAATCTATTTGGTGTTTGAATGAAAATCGATTTTTGGTGTTGAGAATAAATTTGTAAATCGATTTGTAAAATGATTTGGTATTTGGAAATAAAATTGAGAAATCAATTTGAAGTCGATTTGGTGTCGAAAGTGAATATTTGAGAATGTAAATTCTGAATAGAATTTATAAAGGAAAGGGAAATTTGTTTTAAAAATAAACGTTGATTTATTTTTTAAGTGTGAGAAATATGATTTGGAATCAGTTTTCAAAGTGATGAACTGTGGAAATAAATTTACAGTTTTGGAATGTAAATTTGAAATAAATCGATAAGGATTTATTTAAAGGGCTTAAATGAATATGATTTGGAAATTGTTTTCAAATGGTTGAAGTATAAACCATATATCGGGAAGATATTTGAAATTTAATCATTTGGGAAATTATTTAAATTGAATGATTATTGTGAATATTGTTGATAGTTAAATCACCGACTATCAATATTGCCTTTGAAATGGCACTTGATTTGTTTTTCAAACAAACGCTTATTATTCGGTTTAGCCGGGAAAAGACCTTTGTGTCAGATAACCCATTCCGAATAATGATACGACGATATGGATCGTATTGAAGACCGGTGGTGAAGACCGGGTATTTGTGAAAACGATAGGATGACCTATCGATTGTCTCTGCACCGTTAGCTACGGTATTGAGATTTCCTTTGTGATGGGAAGTTTTATCGGGATTATGAATATCCGGATTGCAAAGACTTCTTCGGAAGTGCCTTCGGTTTTGTTCGAACCCGGAACAGACTTGTATGGTTACATGTCTGACATTACGTTTTGAGATATAAAGACGATTTCTTTCAAATACATTTCTGTTGGTGGCGGAGAATTTATTCTCTTAGCTTAACACCCTTCTCTGAGACGTACGAGCTCAGAGGTTATGTAGTTGGAATTTATCAGCGATATATTCCCAATTTGGTAATGTGGCATGCTGAGTGTTGTTGTGACAATGATCATTTATTGATCATTTGTGATCAAAGCGTGGCTTTGTGAAAAAGCGTAGCTTTGTGGACGAGACTTCGTCAGACCTCAACAACCCGGAAATGGTCGAAACAGGAATGTTGCAACAAGGTTATGAGGGTCGCGCCCTTTAGGGTATGTCATTTCCTTTTGTAAAGGGGTGGTATCATGGTATGGAGCCCAGATACTTACTCATGTGGACACACTTTATTTATTATGTGTGATGTTGGTTATCGAGCGCTCGGATAAAGGTCCCAAAGGACCGGGGGATGACATATTCGTGAATTACCTAGTTACAGGGGTAACCCGGCCTTGTTTGGCAGAGAGCAGTTTGTCTCTCGGGACGTCCAGCCAGAGGCGATCCCATTCGGCAGTAGGAAAGGAAGTTCCTTAGCCTGACCATTTGTTGGAAAATCCAAAGAAACAATACGAACCTTGTATGGTTTTAGTTGTATTACCTGCTATGGAATGTGGCGGTAACCTGCTATTGAACATAGTAGCTATAGTAGGCATACGATACTGGTCGTATGCTGGCTAAGATTAATATTATATTTTCGAAATGTTTTCTACACTAGACATTAATAATAATAATCCAATGATTGGCGTAGTAAGCATTTTTGACTATCATAAGAAGAAATCTCCTCCAATTCTGCGGTTGCATTGTGTGAGTGGCGGGAGGTCTTATGGTAGTTTCATTTTCCAAAAGCATTGCGAATAAATTTTTTTTTCTTTGTGAAAATAACTGTTTTACGATCTCACACCAGTCACCATGACTGACTCGGAGTTTATTGTTCCCTTCTAAACTCTGGGTGCCCATAAATTTCCACACGGGCAGCTTAGAGTTATGTTATCAGGATATTCTGGATATTCTAGAGCTTTGGGAATAAGCTGGATGGCGAGACGTACTCCCGTACTTGTTTATTTATTCCGCTGTGTATTCTGTATGAGGACAAGTTTCTATAATTATCCATTGTTGTATTAAGTTGTACATTGACTCTGATTGATGTATGTATAAACTGATATAGTCTTTGGTGTAAAGATTATTGATTTATCTATTATATATTGTTCCGCTGCGAAATGTGAGATTCTGATGTTATTTCTGCTTCTGTGTTTCTATTCTTTCTTTTCTTCTGTCTTCTTCTACCCCTTCTTTTAACCCTAATGGTTCGGTTTTCCGGCATTCGATTGCGCGGCATTTGATACAGTGGACGTGTTAATGTCGACTTTTGAGCGTCGAAAAATCGTGATCGTTACATTTTTCATCTCATGTTTTGGATAAATTCTAATTATAATCTTATTCTAGTTCTTTTACTAATGATTATGTATTGGTTAACGTTGATGATTGGTTAATCTACTGAAAAAATCTCACTTATAGCTAAATGTCAAATTGAAATATTCAATTAAGAACCAATCTTTCATTTCTGTATGGCATTGTGTGTTTTAACCTTTAAGTATAAAAGCTTCACACAGTTGCCTTCGTAAATTGATTGTTAATGGAAGTAATTCTCTTATTTTATATTTAATATGTGTTCAAACCGAACCAGACCAAAACCGGACCGTATTACATTAAACCGAACCGTTTAAATGGTTATTATAATGGTTTGTATTTTTGATTAACCGATTTATACGGTGCAGAAGCGGTTTGAGCTTCAAACCGCACCAAACCAACCTGCGCCCACCCCTAATCAATGCCTGACTCAATTAATATTCAACGCCTATTTAATTTGGTTATGTTTTATCCAATCAAAATTTATGCAATAGAAAATTCTCTAGCTTAAGCATTAAAATTTGCGACTCGGTTAATTCAATACTCATTTAATCAAGTTATTTCCCTTAGTGAAAATTGAGGACACATCCCTCTATTTAAAATCTATTTGTTTTACATCCCTCTATTTTAGAAACTATCTTATACATCCTTTTTTTGAATTTTTTTTACTTCTCTTGTTTCAAATTAAGAATCATCGTCAAGACGTGTATTGCAAACGGTTATGAGTTATGGATACATATTGTATGAGCACATATTAAGGTTAATAAAACCAAATACTCCCCGAATTTCACTTATTTTTTTAAAATATGAATGTTTTTTATAAAAGGAGATTGGAAAGGACCTAAAACTTATTTTTCATAATCTTAAGGATGTATGCCAAAATTTCCCCTAAATAAATCGCTATAAAATTGCAATGCTTTCTAGGTTAGTTTGTATGTAGATCCTGTTATATTACCTTGGTGAACCACTGGTTGAAAAGTCTTTATTTTTGCTTTGTGTTCAATTAATTTTTAGTGGAAAAATTGTGTGGCTTTATCCCCTTATGTCAACCGGCTAATTTACTTTGTTTTATGTTTTGGACAGCTTTATAATGTAATGCATTTGTAAATTTGTCAAATTCTTCTGTATTATTGAGTAATTTCTTGATTATTTGGCTCCTGCACCAATCTTTGATAAATTATATCATTTACTTTCCTCAAGCGTCCCATATTACATTGAAGCTGATTTTGATAGCTTGCCAGTTTTTGAGTCCACTTTTAATCATTTTGAGTTTCTACATAAATTAAAAGAGGGATGCCATAGAATTGAGATTGAAAATTAGATTCCACAATTTCTCTATAACCTTCCTGCATATTCCATGCATTACTATGTTTGAAGGATATTTTTTCGTTTAGCTCTTTTTGTCCATTCATTATAACCAATATTGGTGTGTGGTCATTACCTGAATGGTTGGCAAAATGCACATATGGAAAGGGAAGTTTATTATTGATAGAGTTAGGGGTATGCCCTAGGGGCAACTATATTTGTTACATATATCTAACTTGATAAACAATCTTATTCGAAATAAAAGGTGTTTTCTTCTATTATATACTTGATATAATATGTTATATTAATTAATTAATTTAATTTAATGTATATTTAATAGAAAATCTATAAATGGCATGTTTTGTGATAGTAGTTACAAAGTATTGTAATCATGAGTAATTTGTTACAATGAAATTAAACATACAGTTTTAAATATTCCCAGTCAAGGTGTATCGAGATTGGATATCAATACATCCATTGGGACTATAGTACTTAACGCTCTTCAAATGTTTAGCAATGTATTACTCATGATTGCCGGAGGCACCAAAGGATTACGTACTGATAGTTATTGGATAACTATAGAATGATTCACCCGATAGTTTTTGTAGCTTAATTAAACTAAGGTCAAACAGAAAATATGAATATGATAATATTACACAATTCCCTCGACTTGAGAATACTATTTTTAACCGGATTTTTAATCAGGCAGAAGCCAACGGAAGTTGTTACTACCGTTATTGATTCTGAAGGTATGAGGGAATATCGATAATAAGAGTGCCGAAATAAAAGTTTTGCAACCAAAAGAGGTTATCAATGCAATATGGAATATTGAATGCCACCAGCACACATGACATCAATGTCGCATACCATTAATGTCACCCTTCTTCAACAAAGGCCATTAAATTCATGAGCCAATGTCGAAGGTCCACAATGATGCCAAATATAATCGATGCCGCATCCTGTATATCACCGGTTCATGACATCGTACAAAGCCAATATTTCACCAAGGCATGAATTGATGTCGTGCACCATTGATATTGTATACCATAAGCCATCAATGTTATAGCAGCATGATGCATCATCCATGTTGCACCTCATTGATGATTCGTTCTAATAAATATCGTACTTCATCCATGAAGGTGGAATGGATGTTGCATCTAGTTAATATCGCATCAAGTTGATACCACATCTCTTAAATATTGTTTCCTTCTGATCCCACTCCTTATTGATGCCGCTCATCACTAATGTCGTCTCTTATCAATGCCGCCTATCATTAGTGTTGTCTATTATCAATGCCACATGTTATCAATACTGTTTGTTATCAATGATGTCTGTTATCAATGTCGCTTGTTATCAATACTGCTTGTTATTAATGCCGCATGTTATCGATATCACTTGTTATTATTGATGATGCCATAGTCCATCAATACACTAGAGAATACCGCAAGTCATCAAATCAAAGCAATATCCTTAGCGCCATCGAGATGGACCTCAATGCCATAGAATAGGCATGCCGCATAACATCCATGTCGCATCTTACCACCCCTATAAATACCGACCTATGGGCATGGAGGAAGGGGCAAATAATTCTTTTTTCAACTTCTTACATTTTAAACTTTGTAACCCTAAATTGATTTGGCCATTTTTGTCGATTTTTACACTCGAATTTGAGCATAGTTTTGATATGAACAATTATAATAAATAAAAAATGAAAATTAATACATGAAAAGCAAGCTTTTTCATTAATAATAGCAAAAGATTATAAATAATAAAGAAATTCAAATTACACCACAATTCAATTTTAAACATTCAATTAACTCCTAATGTTTTGAAACAACAGTTTTAACCTTTTCAAATGACCCAGTAGATAAAGCATGGGTACTTTAATCCCCTCTGAGGTATTACTTAGAGGAAATTGATGACAGTCCCATTTCCTGACCAGAAGGCCAGTATGACCACATAGCAACGTGGCGTGATAAGGTTGAATTTCACTCAGTAGTTTATCCTTCTCATCGCCCAAGAAGTCGAAATGAAAGTGAGGAAATCGCGTGTAAACTTCCTATAGATCTCTAAGAAAGCAATGCTTTGCTAACTGAGATGTTCTGACGATTAAAGACTTCTTTTTAAAATCTCTCTTTAACCTGATAAACTTACTCAAAAGTTCCATAGGAACAGGGCAATTGAAAGGTTCCTTAATCTATATAATATGTGAAAATTAGACTAAAAATAGAGAAACTAAAGTGATCTCTTAATCTATATAATATGTGAAAATTATTCAGGTCCATACAATATTGATCTCTTATAAAATTCAAAAATAAATTTCTCCATGCTATGCTTAATCTTTTTGGAAGAAAGAGTATTAGGAGAAAGGCGAACATTAGCAACCCTATGCAGCTTCCAACAAGTCCCAGGATGAGGATCGCTTCCATAATTATCTAAATATCTCATATGAAGGCGCCTAATTAAACTCCCACTATTCTCTCCTAAGTAGAAGAAGAAACAAATTTCCCCTGGAGTAGACTTTATAGGGAAACTCCACTAAAGCATTTTTGTCATTAATTAACATCCAAAAGAGTCATTAATTCAGCATTCTCTCTCGTAATCCTTTCTCGGTATAGATGAACTCTTTTCAAGCAAGGGGCAACATGTTTTCCTTAAAGAACTTTAATCGTGTAGTGTCATCGAAAGGCATTTGTATTTGTCATATAAGTCATTATACTCTTTAAGTTGCCTTTTGTGTTCCCTATTCAATTGGTGCTCCTTATTCGCACTCTTTTCATAAAGAATCTCGCAATAGTGTTTGTTCATTTTCCTTAACTAAAATGGTAAGCTTATCAATTAAGAGCTAAGTAAGTAATCTTATGCATTGAAATAAAGAACTCCATATTGGGAGGCTGGAACTTGAGAAATGGCAGTTTGGGTTTTCTCCTTCGGCTGATGGCTTAGGGGAGTGCTATCTTTTGGAGTAGAATCCTTCATTGAAGCATCTAGAGGATACAAAAATTCAGTAAAGCCCGCAACATGAGACAACAATTCTAAGTTAGGATCACCTGATCCATCTCCCTTATCTTTTGGTCTTTCAGGACCCTTTCTATCACTATCACCATCGTTATCATCATCATTATGATCATCTTTGTCGTCATTAGCATTGTCATCATCATTATCTCCTTCTCTATCAGATTCTATCTCCTCATCAATTGGAGGATCGTCAAAGGTCAGCAAATTTTTGGCACCGACCTTTTCCTTGATAGGGAATACTTTTTAAAGAGACTTCTTATGTTTCCACAGCTTAAGACTAAACTAAATTTTGAGCTTTTCATTCCAATCCGGAAGGGAAGGAAATGTTAGTCCCTGAGGAGTTGGTTTTGATGACAACAACCTTAGAGTAGATTATAAAATATAAATACTAACATTACAAGTTTAGATATATATGTATATGCATGATCTAACCATGCAGGTATCAAGAATGAAGACTGTATAGTATAGAGATTCAAGATATAGAGGTAGAAGACTCATGAGTATCAAGATTATCAAGAGTTCAAGATTTCAAGGTTAAGTTTGTTTTATTAGGAATATTTGTTAAAACTCATAGAAAGGCACTAACATCTTAATATCCAATTTATTCGTGGAATGGAATCCACTTCGAGCCCGTTAAAGGGATGGAACCCTAAGTAGGATGGAACCTACGAAAATCTAGTGGGACATTGTTTTGTATCCACTAATTTTAATTCAAATGATTTTTCAAAATTATCTTGTTTTCAAAATGATTTCAAAACTTTCCTTTTAAAAAGATTCAAAACCCTCGATTCCGTTTTTAAATAATTTTAGCTTCAAAAACATCTTTATTTTCAGAGTCAAAATTACTCCTGATTTTAAACTATTTTTTCAAATAATATATTTAACTTTTAAATATTTATACTTAGATTTAAATATAAAATTATAGTTAAATTATGTATATATTGTTCTTTATATTTACTTATGTATTTTAACTATAGTTAAGTATATTTATAAAGTTTAAACTAATTTTAATATATGATAGAGGTTATTTTCAAAGAAAATCAAAACACCAAAAATCCCTTTGGGATGTCGACATACCCATATGCCCCATGTCGACATAGTGTCAGTTGGCTTCAAAATTCAAATTTCAAAAGAAGTGTCTATTCGTCATAACTCTTCACGAATGGACATGACTGTTGTTCTTCTATAAATAGGGGCCAGTTTCAACGAATTTTTAATCATATTTTTCTGTTTTTCACTCCTCTTCTTCTTCCACATTTCTTAATACAAAATCATACCATTACTCTGCCGAAATCAACATCGAATCATACTCGATTATTTCTAGTGTGATTCTCCATCACTATCTCTACAAGATCCAAGTGCTAATCTGAGTTATAGACTTCTTTGAAATCAATCCAGCGAGAAAAGTTGTAATTGTAGCCTTGGAAATCAATTAAGCGAGAAAAGGTATGATTGTAGCCTTGGAAATCAATTGGGTGAACTTGTTGCCCCGAAAATCAAGTATCTCTACCCAGAGGATTGTTATTCTGGAGGGTGTACCTCGTAGCCTTAAAACCGAGGGTTGTAATGGTTGAATTGGCTTTGAAAGGAAATCCGTACTTAGTTGTGCGGGACTGGATGTAGGGTAACTCCGAACCAGTATAAAATCTGGTGTGTTCTTTCCTTTACTGCTTTTACTTTATATTTGCATCTGTGTTTGATTCTGTGTTCATATCTGTGTCTGATTAGTGTATACATTGTTAACAAATTAAGATAAACTCAAAAAGATTAACAGATTTCTTAAAACACTATTCACCCCCCCCTCTAGTGTTAATTCTAGCCTTAAGATCCTTAATCCGCATTTCTCACATTTGGTATTAGAGCTTTGTTTTCAAAAGTTTCATAATCTGAATTTTGGAAAGTTTTAAAATGGCTACTAACACTAGTACTGCTATTTCCACCAACACTAGTTCATTTGTAGAAGGTCAGTCTACTGCCAGACCACCATTTTTTAATGGCAGTAACTATGCATATTGGGCATGTAGGATGAAAATATATTTACAATCTGTAGGATTAGAAACATGGAATATCACACAAACTGAATATTCTGAACCCACAACTAATTTTGCACAGTGGACCACTGAGCAAAAGACTGTTGCACAAAATAATTCTAAAGCAATGAATATTCTGTTTTGTTCACTTGAAAGAAATGAATTTAATAGAGTGTCAGTTTGTAAGTCTGCATATGAAATCTGGAAAACTTTGCAAGTAACTCACGAAGGAACAAGCAAAGTTAAACAGACCAAAATTTCCATGCTCACAAATCAGTTTCAGTTATTTAAAATGAATACTAATGAGTCTATTTCAGATATGTATAGTCGATTTCAAGATATTGTGCATTCTTTAATATCTTTGGGAAAGGAATTTTTGGAAGAAGATCAAGTCAGAAATTTTTTGAATTCTCTCGCTCCAGAATGGGATCAAAAGACACTTGCGATTGAAGAGGCAAATGACATCAATACTTTAAAGATAGAAGAATTGATTGGAAATCTAATGTCATTTGAAGTTCAAATGATCGAGAGAAGAGAAAGCAAAACATCTGAGAAGAAATCAATGGCATTCAATGCATTAACCGATGGATCAGATTCAAACAGTGATAATGATGAAGAGATAGCATTTATGACCAGGAATTTTCGGAAATTTCTGAAATACAGAAAGATGAATAATCTCAAGAGAAACAACTTTAAGAATTCCGATAATCAGACTACAGTATCAAACTTTGTCAAATGCTTCAATTATGACGAACCAGGTCATATCAAAAGAGACTGTCCGTATCCAGATAGGCAGAATCCTCCTATGAACAATGAACCAGCAAAGAAACAGAAGCATGCATTTACTGCTACTCTAGATGACTCAGACTCGTCCTCAAGTGATGATGATCAAAAGACGGATAATTCGAATTTGTGTTTCACTGCAGTTCACGACTCCGACGAATTCAAAGAAATGGATTCAGAAAAAGGTACATGTTTACAATACAATTGATTGAAATTGCTTGCATAGAATTAGTTGCTTGATTGTTTGATTGATTGATTTTGAATTGATATGTTGTTTGAATTTTAAAATTTATTTTCTATTTTTACTATTGTTTTATTATTATTTTTATTATTTTTGACACATTCTGAAATATATTATAAGTATAATAATATTTCAAAAATATAGACATTAATAATAATATTTATATATATATATATGTATATTAGATAACTTAGGAAAAATCATGTCATGAAAATTCAAAGGCACATGACGACATGGCCCCTACCACGATGTCGACATGCCTACCTGAATTTGAATTTCAAATTTTGAATTCAAATGTTTGAATTTCCCTCCACCTTTTCACTTCATTTATTTCTCTGAAAAGATACCTTTTGACCAGAGAATATGTCCTTTGAAAGTCTATTTATTCACTATCTTTTATCATATCTTTTCACTTTCATTTTCAAATTCAAACTCTCTCTTCATATCCTCAAGCTCTCTACTCTCTACTCTAATGGCTTCTTCAAGCAACCCCTCAACCATGAGAATTTCCAGAAAAATCAAAGAGCAATTACTCAATGATCCGAAGGCAATTAAAGCATACATCAATTATGCTAATTATGCCAAAGTCCATCCCGGAAAATTTGCTATTTTTCAAGATTTTTCTTCTTATGAAATTGATTCTCTTTTTGCAAACAATGGTGTTTTAAGTCTTATTGACTCATCTCAAAATTTTGTTTGCTATCCCAATCTTGTTAAAATCTTCTATGCTAATTTAAACCGTGGTTTTTATAATGGAAATGAGAATGAAATTTGGAGTAGTGTCAAAGGCACTCAAATTGTTTTGAATTGTGATCTTTTGGGTACCATTCTTAATTGTAAAAGCACGGGAATGGATCTTTCTCGTTTTAAAATCGATGAACATGATCGTGAGACATTTCATCATATTTTTGAAGGAGATGAAAAATTTGAATTTAAAAACCAAAACTTTCGTCCTAAAGCAAGGATTGTCAATCTTCTCTTACAACATACTTTGACCCCAAGATCGGGAAATTTTAACAATCCTACCTCAAAAGTGTGCAAAGCACTTTTTGCTATTTTCGGAAACTATGATATCAATTGGGCGCAAGTTATTTTGGATGAACTTCGTCCTAAAAATTTTGAAATAGGAGAAAACACTTTGTATCATGGAATTTACCTTACTCGGATTTTCAACTATTTTGGAGTGGATTTCAAAGGTGAAGAATTTGTCTCTAGAAAAGTTTTTAATATTTCAAACATTTCTCTCATGAAAATCCCATATGTTTTTCAACCTTATGAGACTCTTACCGAAAAGGAAGAGCGTTTGGCTCATGAAGAAATGGAAGAGGAAGAAGAAGAAGAAAGGGATGAAATGGAAATAAAAGAAGAAGAAGAAGGTGAAACATCCTTAGAAAGTATTGAATATCCTTCCAATCCATCCAACAAAACCCTTCTCAAAAACCAAAAGATAATTGTGGAGAATCAACGGATTTTAAAATGATCCGTTAGTAAGAAGTTGGATAACATGTCTTCAAAGATGAACAAGTTCTTTTCAAAAATCAGCAAGAAACTTGGATTATCTTCATCATCTTCATCCTCTAACTAGTTTTATCTTTTAGTATCTTATTGTATTTTTCTTAGTTTGTTTTATTTCGAATGTTCGTGTAGTTCTTTATGTTTAATCATTGTATTATCCTATTATGCAATGAAATTGAATTTCCTTCCTGTCATCTAGCTTATTTTATATCTTGAAGAAATGTTAGTATAGTATAGAAATATATATACATCATTATTCACAAAATAAAATTATCATCAAAATTCACTATAGTATGTCGACATACCCCTCTAGACCATGTCGACATGTACTGGTCAGAAGTGATTATTGATTTTGAATTTGAAATTGGAATAACTACCAAATGTCTATTCATTTCAAACGAATTTCTACACCTATTTATACCCTTTTCTTCCAGAAATCTTCACTGAAATTTATTTTTCATTCTCTATATCCTTCATTTCTTTCTCTAATTCAATTATGGCCAATCCTATTCACAATCTATCTGAAAATCTTGAAGAAACACTCAATTCATTCAAGAATATTCTCTCTATCATCCTCCGTAATCAACGTCACTTAGAATTGAGTCAAATGCAGATGATCAAGGAACAAGAGAGACACTTCGATGCAATTCGTTGGATGATCTCCTCCCTGTACAAGGATGATAATGAAGCACATCCTCTCGTTTCTCTATTTGTTGATAATGAGAATTGGGATGCTATCAAACAAGACCCTATCTTTGGAGAAGAAGGATGGGTTGATGTTCCTCGTAACGTTTAATTTTCTTTCTTTGTTTGATTTGTCTGAATTAATTTGTTTGATTTAATTTAGTTTGATTTGATACTTTGTGTGGATTGATTTTATTTGGTTTGAAGATTGGTGTATGAAACATATATATATACAATGAAATGAATATAGTCTTTAATTAAGTTATTATGCTCATAAGTATCATTATTTCTTAATCTATATATTATATATTCCGTTGTATAGTTTATCAATGCAGGTACTAAAGTCCAAGAGTAAGGGGGAGTAAATTTTTTATTGATGACAAAGGGGGAGAAATATAAAATAGGGTAGTTAGGCATAGATTAAGGGGGAGTTGTTAGTTTTAGGGGGAGTGGTTAGTTTTAGGGGGAGTTGTTAGTTTTAGGGGGAGTTATTAGGATAGAAGGAATATTTTATAAACAAAGGTTGTCATCATCAAAAAGGGGGAGATTGTTAGTCCCTGAGGAGTTGGTTTTGATGACAACAACCTTAGAATAGATTATAAAATATAAATACTAACATTACAAGTTTAGATATATATGTATATGCAGGATCTAACCATGCAGGTATCAAGAATGAAGACTATACAGTATAGAGATTCACGATATAGAGGTAGAAGACTCATGAGTATCAAGATTATCAAGAGTTCAAGGTTTCAAGGTTAAGTTTGTTTTATTAGGAATATTTGTTAAAACTCATAGAAAGGCACTGACATCTTAATATCCAATTTATTCATGGAATGGAATCTACTTCGAGCCCGTTAAAGGGATGAAACCCTATGTAGGATGGAACCTACGAAAATCTAGTGGGACATTGTTTTGTATCCACTAATTTTAATTCAAATGATTTTTCAAAATTATCTTGTTTTCAAAATGATTTCAAAACTTTCCTTTTAAAAAGATTCAAAACCCTCGATTCCGTTTTTAAATAATTTTAGCTTCAAAAAAATCTTTATTTTCAGAGTCAAAATTACTCCTGATTTTAAACTATTTTTTCAAATAATATATTTAACTTTTAAATATTTATACTTAGATTTAAATATAAAATTATAGTTAAATTATGTATATATTGTTCTTTATATTTACTTATGTATTTTAACTATAGTTAAGTATATTTATAAAGTTTAAAATAATTTTAATATAAGATAGAGGTTATTTTCAAAGAAAATCAAAACACCAAAAATCCCTTTGGGATGTCGACATACCCATATACCCCATGTCGACATAGTGTCAGTTGGCTTCAAAATTCAAATTTCAAAAGAAGTGTCTATTCGCCATAACTCTTCACGAATGGACGTGACTGTTGTTCTTTTATAAATAAGGGTCAGTTTCATCGAATTTTTAATCATATTTTTCTGTTTTTCACTCCTCTTCTTCTTCCACATTTCTTAATACAAAATCATACCATTACTCTGCCGAAATCAACATCGAATCATACTCGATTATTTCTAGTGTGATTCTCCATCACTATCTCTACAAGATCCAAGTGCTAATCTGAGTTATAGACTTCTTTGTAATCAATCGAGCGAGAAAAGGTGTAATTGTAGCCTTGGAAATCAATTAAGCGAGAAAAGGTGTGATTGTAGCCTTGGAAATCAATTGGGTGAACTTGTTGCCCCGGAAATCAAATATCTCTACCCAGAGGATTGTTATTTTGGAGGGTGTACCTCGTAGCCTTGAAACCGAGGGTTGTAATTGTTGAATTGGCTTTGAAAGGAAATCCGTACTTAGTTGTGCGGGACTGGATGTAGGGTAACTCCGAACCAGTATAAAATCTGGTGTGTTCTTTCCTTTACTGCTTTTACTTTATATTTGCATCTGTGTTTGATTCTGTGTTCATATCTGCATCTGATTAGTGTATACATTGTTAACAAATTAAGATAAACTCAAAAAGATTAACAGATTTCTTAAAACACTATTCACCCCCCTCTAGTGTTAATTCTAGCCTTAAGATCCTTAATCCGCATTTCTCACAGGAAAGTCTAAGTCTGGGCGCCTTCGAACGTTATCAGCTTATGCCATAAATGAGGCAATTTCATAGCACTTCGCAGGCATCTTGGGAGAGCATTATTAAGGAAAGAGGTGACTTTCTTCTTAACGTCACTGATAATATTATTTGAGTAGGCAGAGGAGTCAGTTTTCCTTTGTAGCTTGCCTTTAAGGATTTGTTCTTATCAGTTAGCTTGGCCTTTTCTTTATTTGCCTTCTTAAGATCTACTTTGAGTTTGTTGGCCTTCTCAAGGTCAGCTTCAAAATTTTCACCTCTTCTTCCAACAATTATTAGCGTTCTTTTCCTCGTCGAGAGAGGAAGCAAGATTTTCTCTTTCAGAAACCACTTCACCCCTTGCTGTAGCGACATCAATGATACTACTGTTAAGCGAAGTGAGTTTATGCTTGGCCACCTAAAATGTATGGAAAACATAAGTCAAAATAGAGTAAAAAGATTAGAATAATCAAACGGAAAAAAGAATGCATACCAATAGAAGTTGCTTAAGTATGACATTGAAATGGCCTCTTGAGTAAATTGAAGACTGTGGTGGCATGAGCGATGTCAATGGAGGAGCTTGAGTGACCAGGTGGAGAAGATCCTCAAAACTTACAATAGAAGACTGAGTTTGAACCTTTGAAGGAAGAGGATCATACAGAGAAGGAAATAGACCAAGACCAACACATAAGCGACCGATGTCTGTTGGACAAGTAGGAAATAGACCGGGGTCTGGGCCTCCTTTGTTTGCTTCTGGGCTTTATCTAAATTTTTCGCTTCAAGGCTCGAGTCGATGGTCACATGTTCCTCTTCGTCCACAGCAACAGGAGTAAAGTCGCTTATAAGCTTGGGCCTTTTATTTGGGAAGGAGATGGAATATCAACAGAGGCATCATTGCGTACTTCCTTTTCTAGTGCTTCAATTGCTCTAGCGATGGAGTCCACAATGGAAATAGGTTTGCTCAATTGAGACGAGGCGGGGCCTTCATCTTTATTTTTCATCTTTTTTAGGAGCATCATTTTAATCTCTTTCTCTTTAGAAGCAATGATAAGAGCAGAAGAGCCTAAAATAAAGAAAATAGTTTATATGATAATAATATTGGGAATTACATACTGGTTATAATGCAAACTTACCAATGGGCTCAAGTTGAACTGGAATGAAGTAGAGAAAACATTTCGTTTAGTTGATAACCAGTGAACATTTCCCTTGGGCATTCCTTTTCATCATTAAAGGTTCCTCAAGTATAATATGCTTGTCTTGAATCGGCGGGTATTGATGAAGATTCACTTCCATCAGAAGTGTGAGTCTATGGCCTATGCTCTAGGATGCCAGAGTCAGAGATTTGATAGTTTTGCTATAAGAGGGACTTAACTGCTTAGAAGCATAATCAAAAGAAAAAAATCCATCATAAGAAGGTGATAAATATAACATAAGCAATAAGAAATAAAAAATTACTTATAATAAAGAAGGTTCCCCAAATTCTAGAGTAGCATTTGATGTAGAATAACTGAGTTTCCCATCCCTTAGTCTTGTTGACGGCATTAATGATCAAGCTTTTCAAAAGAGGACGAATGCGATATAGTGGATTACTTACTACTCGCCTATTTTATAGGGCTAACTATGGTATGAAGAATCTCAGCACTAAGATAAGGAAGCTTGGCCTCCCTGGTTGGAATTTCCAAGCAAATCAAATAAGCGTATGAATTTGGAGATAATTAAATTGGAGCTATGTTTAGGTGCTCCAGGAATCTCATGAGAAGGTAAAGGAAACGAAGGCATCCTAAGTGTCATATGTAAGTGAAGGCGAAAAACCCTTCAAGAGGGTTATCAATTCTACCAGAAGGACCGGCAGGAATAACTTCTATGCCTATGATACCAAACTGTTTGAGAATGGAGTCCACTTCTTCTTGGGTAATAATATACGACTCGTTAAGAAGATGATCCCCTTTCTTAGTAGATGGAGAAGCTCTAGGGCCTTTACTGGATTTCTTGAATCCCTTCTGGAATGTCTTCCTGCCTTCCATTTGCCTGCCAGGTGATATTATTCCAAATCAAAAAAAGTACTAGATATTTTATGAAACTAAGAATGTTCGTGACCTAAAATATGTTATTAATGCAAAAACAAAAGGTAGCACATTAATTACGAACTATCTAAGTTATGACAGAAAAATGTAAAAGTATAAAGTCCACTATAATACAACAAGTCAATGACCATTGCATAGTCAATGTCACTGATAACTTTTAGGTCGATTAGGAGTATACAAATAAATGTTAGACTTATGATAAGAAAGTAAGCATATAAGTGTTCACAAGAAACTTAAAGTAAGAATTATCACAAGAATATCCAAAGTATTATGTTGCATCAATAAATCTATGTCGAATGGGTGAATTAATGTCGAATGTTATATTATTTACGCTATAAAATTACAATGTAATGCTGCAACCATGGTCAATGTCGAAATGATAAGATAACCGACATCAATGAGGTCGGACTCATAACTTTTAGGTCGATTAAGATTATACAAATAAATGTTAGACTTATGGTAATAAAGTAAGCCTATGAGTGTTCACAAGAAACTTAAAGTAAGAATGATCATAAGAATATCCAAAGTATTATGTTGCATCAATAAATTTATGTCGAATGGGTGAATTAATGTCGAACGTTATATTATTTACACTATAAAATTACAATGTAATGCTGCAACCATGGTCAATGTCGAAATGATAAGATAACCGACATCAATGAGTAAGGTCGACATAGTTCAATAATATTTTTACAAGTGACCCATAAATTTACTACAACAGCTATGACGTAAAATAACAATGTTAAAAATTTTAAACTAAAAGGTTTAAAATGGTTACCGAAAAATAGCAATAACATATGGTTATCGGCATCATACAATAACCCTATAAATCAATGCCGAATTTAAATAATGATGCTTTAGTTAATGTTGACATAATAGAATGTCGCGTTATAATTTAAATCGGTTGTTACATATTTGTGTGATGGTAGCATAAGGACCTTAATCTATTAATTCTCTAAACTATAGGATTGGTTTTTGGAATAATAAGCAAAGAAAATACTCAATTGATACCGAACATCATAGTGATGTCATAAAACATTAGGTTTGATATAAAACAAAGCAATGTTGGGTTTGGGTTTAGTGGGCTATCTGCTTTATCGTTAAATCAGAAACTTCCAAGCATCTGAATCGATGTCATTGATCTTTAATCAACCCACCAAATATTTTAGCGGCATAAAATTTAAGGTTAATTTTACAAACATAACCAATCATTAATTTAACCAATAGTATGAAGATTAACTACGATTAAACATCAAAATCTAAAACCCAAATGTCAATATTAAATCGAAAAACCCAAATAAAACCCTAATGATGATTCGTATATAAAGCTTTCTAATTTGGAATAATCGATGAAACTAGAATCGAATACCGAACCTTAATAATAGCTCGGATGTCTAAAATATAAAATTTTGAATGATTTTGAGGGTTTGGAAAATTCCTTTGCTTGAGATTGAAGCGCAGTTAAAAATGAAGGAGGAAAAGACTTGACTAATTATAGTGGAGAGAAGACATGTAACTACCATTGGATCAATTTTAAATGCACAGTTGGATTTGCAAAGAATACCAATAAGCAGTAAAGAGCCAATGTCGAAGATATTGACTTGAAAAGCCAATGCTTCCTTCAAATTAGGGGAAAATGTTATTACCATTATTGATTCTGAAGGTATGAGGGCATATCGACAACAAGATTGCCGAGATAAAAGTTTCACAACTAAAAGAGGTTATCAATGCAATATGGAATCCTGAATGCCACCAGCACACACGACATCACTGCCGCATACCATTAATGCCACCCATCTTCAACAAAGGCCATTAAATAATGTCGCATTCATGAGCGAATGTCAAATTTCCAAAATGATGCCTCATATCATCGATGCCACATCCAACATATCACCAATAGATGACATCGTGCAAAGCCAATATTTCACCATGGCAGGAATTGACGTCGTGCACAATTGATATTGTATACTGTAAGCCATCAATGTTCTACGGCATGATGCATCGTCCATGTCGCACCTCATTGATGTTACATTCTAATCAATGTCGCACTTCATCCATGAAGGTAGAATGAATGCCACATCCAATTAATGTCACCTCAAGTTGATAACGCATCTCTTCAATGTTGTTTCCTGCTAATGTTGCTCCTTATTGATGTTGATCATCACCGATGCCATCTCTTATCAATGTCGTTTATCATCATTGGTGTCTATTATCAATGTCTCATGTTATCAGTATGCATGTTATCAGTGTCCTCTGTTATCAATGCCGCTTGTTATTAATACCGCATGCTATCAATGCCACATGTCATCAACGTCGCTTGTTATCAATGCCACTTATTATCAATGTTGTCTGTCACCAATGCTGTATGTTATCAATACCGCGCCTTGATGATGCCATAGTCCATCAATACACTAGAGAATGCCATAAGTCATCAAATCAAAGCAATATCCTTAGCGCCATCGAAATGAACTTCAATGCCATAGAATAGGCATGCCGCATAACATCCATGCCACGTTTTACCACCCCTATAAATACTAATCTAGGGGCATGGAGGAAGGGATGAATCATTCTTTTCTCAACTTCTTACATTTTAAATTTTATAAGCCTAAATTGGTTTGAGGATTTTTGTCGATTGTGACACTCGAATTTTGTACACATAAGACTATGTACATTCAATTATTTCATAGCATATGAATAAAGATTTCATGACTTATGGCTTGTTTCGAGTTTTAAAGTACTTGTGATTTTTAATCATAACTTGCTTCGAATTACCAAACAATCATAGTCCCGATTCCTATTGGTATAAGATTGATTTATATTGGTGATATGACTTCTACATAAATTTGAGCATAGTTTCGGTATGAACAATTTGTGAAATCGTCATGACTTGAACATACTAAGCCTACTTTCCTAAGCCCTTTCTCAACCAAGTGTCACTTTTGTCAACACTCATTGAGGTCCATAAGGGTGAACTAAGCCTTCACTCAACCAAAAATTCATCTTTCTTTACAACTTTTTGGTGTTAATGAAGAAATTCATTAACAGAAGTTAAAATGACAAGACGAAATGTCTTGAAAACTTGAAAGCATGCTTGGAAGAGGCAAAGAAATGACTTAGGAAAGTTTTATCCAAAATAGGGCTAAGGAAATAACTCCGCATCGAGTTATTTGGCTTGGTACTGAGTTATTTTTCCTCCCTAACTCACTTCTCCAAATCCATACAACTCATGTTTTACCCCTTCTATTTGTGATCAAGTGTTTTCCTAGAGTTTGGACGATAATTTTTAAGGGTTGAAGAGAAGAAAACCAAGATGGCAGGATAGCTCAAGTGATGATGGAACGATCACTAGAATCAACCAATAATCGATGAAAAGAGCATGAAACACATCAACTTGAAGATAGAAGAGCAAAGCAAAGGCATTGGAGTAATTTCTACTAAAGGAAATAACTCACCACCAAGTCAAATGACTCGGTATCGAGCTATTATTTTAACTCGGTTGCCTCCGAGCTCTCTCGTTTGATATTGGGCTAACGTTTGGACTCTACTGCAAGTGGGCTTCTGACCCAGCACACATGTTTTCCTATAAACACAGACCATAGTGCAACCAAAACAGGATCTTCTTCTCCTTGGTCTTTCTTCTTCACCCTGTATCTAGGACTCCTTTGCTCTTCACCATCTTACTCCATCACAACAGTCACCAAGACAGCTACTCTTAGCGGTTCTAGGCCTTAGAACTTGTCAACTTCTTGTACTTTTGACTCTTATTCTCTGTAATATCATACAAACTCCCTCAAATCCATAATCAATAAATTATAAAGTGGACGTAGACCAGAGATTGCCGAACCACTATAAAAATCTTGTGTCTCCTTGTTATTTTTCTTTTATTTTCAACACTATCAGCTAGATCTAGGTCCCATAGGTTCCCTACAACTCATTCTTGGGTGTTTATCCATTTTTGGCATCGAGATTTTTATGCTTTCACTGAACTAAATCCAGGCTTAGATCTAGCTTGCTATTGTGGATTTGAAGAGATCTAGTCATTAGGTCCAAACTTGCTCTAAGAAGTTTGAGAAGTTGCCACTGAAGATCAATGATGCCTACAAAAAGAAAATCTGCTTTCAGAAGATCCACATGAGCGGTGGCTAATGTGATGAAGGAAACACTAACCAAACATAATTTAACAATAGAAATGCAAACCAGCTCTACTCAATAGGAAGTTGTTACTAATGGAGAGCTTTATAAGATGATTCATGAACTTAACCAGAATATGGCAGATAGCTAGAAAGCTCTCATAGATAAGGTAGATGTGTTGCTAACCTTGCAGCCACCAGTGCCAAGAAGAGTTAGAAGAGAAACTTCTCCTACAATAAAATAAGAGAACTCTTTGGATTTTGGCCTAATTAAACAGGAGAGATGGGAAGCAAAAGTGGAAGGAAGTGACTACCAAAGTTGTAGGAGTTGTTGTGGGAGAAATTAGGAGCACTCCCCCATAAGAAAATAACTCGGTACTTAGACAAGACAACTCAGTACCAAACTAAATATTTCACTTGATGATGATCAGAAAGGAGAGCATTACTGGTTTGACTTTGATGATAACATGTAGCTGGATGATAGTGATGTTAAGTTGAATACTAGTGTTAACGGATGAAATGTTAGAACTGGACTTCAAACTTCCACGGCAATACCAACCGGACACTAATGGAACTCTGTAGGAGTGGTTCTCCTGGAGAATGAAGAACCAAGACATCAGTCGGTAACTTAAGATTGTTTGCGAAGTTAAACACTCGGTGCGGTTCCTGACAGTCGACCTATAGATTATCGTGCCAACGAGGAGTAAATTCTCGCTGGCATGGTCAAATGGTTAGCGGGGGAGAGCAAAGGCAGGAAAGATAAAGACTAGGGTTTCGCACCAAGTCAATCTCCATTTACTGAAAATGTTCTGGAAGATGGATATCCTTGAAAGTTCACCATATCGACAATGCCATCCTATAGCGGAACTACTAACCTCATACAACACTTACTCAAATATGAATGGCATATGGATGGAGTTAGAGCTACGGATGCTTTTGTTGTAGGTGTTTCCTTATCTTATTAGAAAAAGTTGCTTTTATGTGATTCACTAGTCTCACACCTAAATCCATATCGACGTTTAATGAATTGGCTAAGAAGTTTCTAGAGAAATTCAGGCTTCGTACAGCACGTCTAAAGAATGTCATGTCATTGTCCGGCTTGTCATAAGGATCCAACGAATCACTAAAAGGTTTCTTGAACCGATTCAATATCGCTGTTACAGAAGTTAGCAATCCAAAGAAAGATCTTGTCTTTATGGCATTGGTCTGGGGCATTCACATGAACATGGATTTTGGTAGGTGGCTGAAGAAAAAACAACCAACTACCATGGAGGAATTCCACCGGAAAGCGAACCAGTTTCTACATTTGCAGGAAGCAAGCTTGGCCTTCAGGAATGTCGACGATGGATGGTTGAAGGAAGAAATCCAGAACAACATCGCGATAAACATTTGAAACCTCGGTAATCAAAAGAAGACATGTCAAAACTCTGGTAACAAGCATAAAGCAAATGCGAAGTGTCCGTAGAACTTTGGATTGGAAGATTACATGCCTTGGAATGATACGATGGAAAATATATATCTTGCTACCTAGGGAATCGAGCAGTATAAGAAGCCTCCTATGAAGGAAGCGACATACCAGCAGAAGCAATCCAAAAAGTACTGCCGATTCCACGAAACTCTTGGGCATGATACCAACAAATGATGACACATGAAGAATTTGATTAAGGAGCTGATAAGGAAAAACAACCTCCAACAGTACATTAAGGAACTACAGAGCAACGGAGAAGCTGAGGGAACCTAGGGTCCATTTGCTCAAGGAAAACCCCCTGGATTCGATGGAGAGGGGCCAGGCAAACTGGCGAAAGGCTAGTCATCAAGTAACACTCAAGCTAGCCGGTCTTGTAGGAATGAAGCCACAACCTAAAGCGATGCTATTTCATTTGGCCTTATCTAGTTTCCTTCTGCAAATAAGCCACCCGAGGACATTGGGGCATTGTAAATAGGCAAGACATGCCATTTCTTCTACTTATTAATAAATCTGCTTCTTGAACCAATGGAACCATGTTCTTGCAAGAAAAAATCATGTGCCATGCAAGCGGCAGCACAGCCAAGAAAATGCTCCTTTGCCCTCGAATGATGGAGAGGAGTGTAGACTCCCTAACCACCGGATCGACGGCCATATCGATCCCAAACCTTCTAAGAACCGGTTCTATCCCAAGACTAGCAACACCCGGAAGGTCATAACCATCAACTCGATGAGGAAAATCAACTCAAACTACTGGATTGATGGGAAAATCAATCCCAGCCTTTCGAAAACCGGTGTGCCCTCAAGACTGGCAACGTCGAGAAGGTCTTAATCGTCGGATTAATGATCAAATCGGCCCCTCGCCTTTTAAGAACCGACGTTGTCCCAAGACTGACAACGTTGAAAAGGTCAAAACCTCTGGATCGATGGATCGTATTGATCTTCAACCTTCTAAGAACTAATGTTGCCCCAAGACTAGCAACGTCGAGAAGGTCATAACCATCGAGTCGATGAGGAAAATCGACTCAAACTGTCAGATAGATAGGTCATGTCGATCTTCAACCTTCTAAGAACCGATGTTGTTCCAAGACTGGCAATTTCAAGAAGGTCATAACCATTGAGTCAATGAGGAAAATCGACTCAAACCACCAGATCGATGGACCGTATCAATCCCCATCCTTATGAGAACCGGCGTTGTCCCAAGATTAACAATGTCGAGAAAGTCAAAACTGCCAAATCGACATGTCACATCGATCCTCAATCTTCCAAGAACCGACATTGCCCTAAGAGTGGCAATGTTGGGAAGGTCATAACCACCGAGTTGATGGGGAAAATTGACCGAAATCGCCTAATCGACAAGTCGTATTGATCCCCAACCTTCTAAGAACCGGCATTTCCCTAAGACTGGCAACATTGGGAAGATCATAACCACTGAGTTTATGGGGAAAATTGACTCAAACTGTTGGATCAATGGTGAAAATTGGCTCAAACCATCGAGTCGATGGGGAAAATCGACCCAAACCATCGGTTCGATGGAGAAAATCAACCCTAACCTTCTATGAATTGGCGTTTCTTTTGCAACGTTGGGAAGGTCAAAACCACTTGATCGACGGTCAAATCGACTCCTATATCCAAAGAATGGGCATTGCCTTGACAACGTCAGGAAGTTTCAAACTACGAGTCACCAAGGAAGTGGACTCAAACCTCTCTGAACTTGACGTTGCTTGGAGATAGGCGATAACAAAAGGAATTAGGCAAAGCCCGGAGATAGGCAACATCAAGGAAAAATTCATGGAGTTGAGTCGTTCATGTACATGTTTCCGGAGATAGAAACTAGTGCACGATCGGGATCTCAACACTAAACTTGGAAGACTCTATTATGATGAAAGATAACGATGACACATCATTTCGATACATACATTCAAAATGACATTGGCTGATTATGTCAACTTGGAAGAATTCAAATGCACCCAAGGAATTGGCAGCATCAAAAATATAATGCTTGGAATCAAGTAGAAAAAAGTTGCTAGTTCCTGCAGAGAGGAACCACCGTGCAAACTAGACTAGAGGCAATTGAGTGAATTTCTCAAGGCATCTAGTCTCTCATTGATGCCTGAATTTTAACATTTAACCCTATGGATGGGGGCATATCCACCAACACTAGGTCGAAAAGAACTCGAACGAGCCCGAACAGGAATAGCTGCAAAATAGCTAAAATTGCAAGACCAGTTGCACCAAACAAAGTATCCTGGTAGTCGAAAATAGAGCTAAACAACAGGATATACTAAAGCAATTGTAGGAGTATTGTTTACATGCACAGAGTTGTAGTAAATAAACATATTGTGGAGAACAGAAACATATAATATAGGAAATTGCAATACAAGCAATCATGTTATTTACACAGACGGACATACATAAATAGGCACAATACATAAAATGCAGAAAAGTATACGGAAGAGAGATCAAAGAAAAAGCTAATATTTCATTACTAATAAAAAATTTATGACAAAGAGCGAGAGCCAAACCCGCACAATCTCGGCCTATTAAAAGTAAAGAAAAAAAATGTAGACTCAACCACCATAACCACAAAAAACAAAACACTCAGCTAACACACACACTACCGAGTCTTTCCCTTCTTACCACTCTGGCTGCCTTTATCGATCCTACCCAGATGGGTCTGGAGCTTCTGCTTTCCTTTGCTCTCCTTATTAGTAGGAGTCTTGCCTTCTGAATGAATGGACTCTTCACCAATAGCAGAACTAGGATCCCCGAACTTGGCGGCAAGGTCATCAACATGCTTCGGCAGCCTGATCTTGAACGTGGGAACTTTTTGCTCAAGACTTGTCAGTTTCGAAGATGTAGACTTGGTGGTCCCAAACTCTTTCTTCACTTGAGTTTCTTCCATTTCCTTCCTCAACCTCTAAGATATAGTTTCATCCTTGTTCGGGTCGGAAGCATGTGCGATGAAAACATCCTTCTTCTGAGAGATAGAAATGCCCTCCAGGCTCTCCAAAGTGGTGATATTCTCGGAGTCCGGACTGAGGCTGGAATTGGAAATGGGAATGGATGCGGTAAGCCCCATGGAGACAATGGTTGATGCAGTAAAGATGGCTTCAGTTCCTGAACCCTGTGTAGCTAGAGATGGAGGAAGCAAATATGGTTGAAGGAAGGCCTATTGATGAGCAATCGAAAGACGAAATCCAGAGCAACTTCCCAATAAACGCTGGAAACCCTGGTGAGATATGATAAATTCACCTTCTTTAGTTCCAAGCTCCTAGGCTAGACCTCAACGAGAGGAACGTATGGATCGTAGAGGGGTACCCGTTGATGAAGCTAGAAGAATACGAGTAGTTGCGATGCTAACTCCCGAGGACGCAGTAATAATTGTTGTCGGCTCTTGAGATTTTGAAGCAAATGTTTCACCCTATCCCAAGAGCTCGGGCCAACAAGAGCTTTGGCAGCATCGGTAGCAGAAGCATCGGCAACATCTTTAGCTAATATGGATTTTCCAACGAAATGAGATTCAATATCTTCAGCGTTAAGATAAGCAACCATTAGTTCTTCTTAAGAGTGATTGTCTTCAACCTGCGCAGTTTGGAATAGCACTTCCTCCCAAGCACCAACTAGTGCTTCGGGATAGTCATTTCCCGCCATTTAAGATTCTTAAGCATGACTACATTAGTGTACAAATATAGCATGTTAGCATCAAGCTCGACTAGGATGTTATACTTCTTCTCTTGAAGCTCTTTGAGCTTGTACTCAGAAGTTGCAAGTTCAAGGTTGACGACATCTTTATCGGTGGATATCTGCTCTTTCTCTATGGCAAGTTCTTTAACCTCCTCGTGAAGTCTAGCAAGTTCTGCTGCCTATTCTGAAATAGTCTGGTCATGAGCCCAAATAATCTCATCTTTTGGCTAATCGCATGTGCCTTCTCCTCAGCTTGTTTTTGGAACTTTGAACTCTCAGCATGAGCAGCTTTTATCTTGTTCCTCGTCACGATTTTGGCATGGCTATGGGTAAGCTTTAACTCATCCATCATCTTACCCATACTCTTCTTCTACTTCAAAGTGAGGTCCCTCTCTCGGGACCTTTACAAATCATCTTTCCTCCCTTTCATCATCTGCTCGAAGGCAGCTCTCTTAGATTTGAAGGATTGAATATAGGTGTAGTTGACTTTGTTTACTTTGGAAAGAGTAGTGCAAAGTTTCTTCCATTTATACCCTTCGTCAATGCCCTACTCAACATTCTTTAGACTTTGAATCACTACCTCTTTTGGCATATCTGAGATATCTTGGTTGAATTTGACACCGTGTTAAAAGAGGTGTGGGAATGCGGCTTACATGCATGGAGGACCAGGCGGAAGAGTGAATAAATGAGCAGATACTCCTTTGGATCTAGGTAGGACTATTGTAATCATAGCTTGGGAGGTCGGAATTTGTTGAGTGAAAGAGGTCTGAGCCTGTGTATGAGGTGGAACATTAGTAGAAATAATCCCATGGTGCTCCAAGGAATCTCTTGGGTGCTTAGCAAGGTTATGAGATAGCTCAGTATTGGCTTCCCTCTTTCTTCTCTCCTTCCTCCTTTCCCTATCCGTCTCCCATCGGCCTTGCGGGCTTCGTCGTACTCACAGTTTTTCCTCCTTTGCCTCTCTTCCTCAAACTCGTAGTGACGAGGTGGATGAGGATCGAAAGTTTGGCCTCTATGAGCACTAGCATGGTGGGTGAACTTCTCATAATAACCACAGCCCAAGGAACTTGAAACAAGGAAGAGAATGGTATTAATATCGAAATTTCAAAATAAAATTCAATGCAAGAATGAGTGTCCATGATCCTAGTGAAGTGTGTAGTGTCGATAATGCTTCAAGTGCTTTACCAACCATATTGGCAAGGAATTACAGTGGAGGTCTTTCCGCCTTTGCTTATAAAGCCCCCTGGCAAAATAGTGAATTCTAAACAAACATCCTCTAGAATGTCGCTAACGGTGAAGTTAATCTCACCGATATCACTCAACTCAATGAAAATGTCATGGAGAGGGCGAGATCGAGCTATATCCTCTCCTAAAGGCATCACAACTTGGTCCCAAGCTGCCTCAGAAGTTTCGATGACATATGCTTCAAAAGGGGGGAGCTGGGGAGAAGAGGACTCAAGCTAGGTGATTCAAAAAATGATTCATCCCCCTCTTCGCTAGCGTGATAGTCGCTATTGCTATCATTGGCATCCTCTTCTTCGTCAACAACTTCTTTTCCTCCTTTCCTTGTGAATCCCTCATCTTCTTTTGGAATCAAAGACATCCTCATGCCATCATCTCTACTGCTTGGAATATCAACTTCGACAAGCTCTACAGGCTCTCTCATCACAGGCTCCTCTACATGTGCTGCGCTGAAAGGACCCACAACTTTCCCTCGAACATTCTCGTCAGAGCTACGAGTGAGAGCAGAAGAACGAGTAGGAGCCCTAGAGCCGCTGTGCAATAGGGACTCGACAAATTGAAAATCTGTCAAGGCGAAGCAGTACAGACTCCCGTAGATTTTCGTTTGTCAAAAGGAATACGACGGTGCATTGATTGAATCTAACTGCCTTCAGAGCATTGAGTGTTCTCTCGTGCTTCGCACTATCATCATGAACCAGGATGCTTACAAGGAAACATACATCAATTTAGAAACTTATAAATTATGTCATAGGAGGAGCAAGGGAAAAAGACGTACATCCAGAAAGTCAAAGCCGATTAAAATTATACGGGCATCGCATGAAGAAATATCTGTTCTAGAAGGTAGAACGCTTATTGTGGGGATTTTCAATCACTTTACGTCCCTTCCAGGCTTCTATTATCATATAGTATGAGGAATCCCACCTTTTCTTGAATTTTAAAAGATGTGACAGCTCATTGAATCTCGAAAGCCGGTTGAATCTGTCCATGAAGAGGATGTACATTGAACTTAGAAGAGAATAGTTGTTTGGGTAAACTTGGAATGGAGCTATCCAATTACTTGTAGCACCATCATTATAAAAGGATTGTATTATGGGATGGCACCACCTAGCCATATATACCGATTGCATGTTGTGAATTCAGATTGATGATTATGAGCAAATCTAGCCCTTGTCGGCAGAAAGACATCATCCTCAAGGATCTAGTATTAAAGACATATGTTTTGGAGTGACCTGACAGATAACATTGATGGCACCTGCTCCTGCAGGTTGTTCAAGGTTCTTAATCCCAGAAGTAGTCGACCCAATATTGGCACGGCTGGAACTATTTGACTTAGGGATTCAAGAGTTTCAGTATGGCTTTGCCCTATAGGGATGGACTGTGAAGACTGAGCTGTAGAAGATCTGGCTTCATGAGGAGTAAATGTTCCTCCACCAGGCTTAAGAATGGGTGATCGACGAGTCATTTTAACATGGTTAGGTATATTTTATTTTGAATGATAAACCCATGTGATAAACGCCTGAAATCCAAAGGATGTCGACATGTGTTGACTAATCGAATTCTGAGCATTGATCGGACCAAGTGTAGTGTGCTATTCTATGCAGTGTGAGTCCTGTATCCCATACACCACATGCGCACCTTCATCTATAGATAGCTTGCTTGTGCTAGAATAACGAGCCGAGTTGTGCTTCGAAATTATATTTCGGAACTTACCTGTTATCGATAAGTAATCGATAATGGAGTAGCAGTCCAGTGCAACATAGGAAGCTTTTCTTTTCAGGATCACTAAAAGTGCAAAAATAGGAAAAGCGACTGATGGAATCATCCACTACGATCGATCTTGGGGTAAATTGTCACACTGGAATTCAAATGGTGATAGAGGCTTAGCCAATTTCTTAAAGAGAGATAGTTGAATCTGGAGAATATGACTTGTCCCTGGAACTACGTGCATTCGAGGGCAAAATGCAGCTTCACTACCAATCAAACACAACCTAAATTTCAACCATCTCCCTTCAATTGCAATCGATCAAACACCCAACGCCATCGCCATCATCATAACACCAACCATCGCGAACTCTAAAATTCAAATCAGTTTGGTGTTAGGGTTTTGGAGTTGATCGGGCACGAGCTTTTCAAGCAACGGATTTGGTTGCAGTCGAGTTGCTAAGTGGTAGCAAAAAGTTCGTGGCGACAGCGGCAGGTGGTGGTGGCATTGGAATTGGTCGACGGTAGGTTAGATCGGAGGAAATGGTTTGGATCGTGGAAAACAAGAAGGCTAGGGTGGAAGATAGGAACACTCGGGTGCAAAGTGAACAACGAATGAAAAGTAACTCAAAAAAATTCCAAGTGCTGGAATTTATAGGGTCGGGGGGAAACCTAAATAACTCGGCACCGAGTTAAACAACTCTACACCGAGTTGTTTTCCTCCTCCTGTTTCATCCCAATATCATTGTAAAGAATGCCTATTCCAACCTGAAGCGTGAAGTGGTCTTTAGAGTGGAGATTACATCACCAATGCAAAGGAATGGAATTTCAACTATAATTAAGACGAATAGTTAAAGGAAAATCAACCAAATGAAAGGCACCTCTCGAGATGGCACTTTAGCAGTCAACTGGAATTTACAGAATAGGAGTCCAGGACTCGTCTCAATCCATAGCACACTTTGTTTCAACGAAAGTATACTCTAGGGAGCACATATTAATTGGTTATTTTAACCAAGCAGAAGTAAACGGAAGTTAAAATGACAAGACAAAGGCGAAACGACTTAAAACCATGGAAGCACGGTTGGAAAAGGCAAAGAAACGACTTGGTAAAGTTTCATCCAAAATGGGGCTAAGGAAATAACTCGGCACCGAGTTATTTGGCTCGACACCGAGTCATTTTTCCTTCCTAAATCACTTCTCCAACTCCATCAACTCACGTTCTAACCTTTCCACTCGCGACCAAGTGTTTTCCTAGAGTTTGGACGACAAATTTCAAGGGTTGAAAAGAAGAAGGCCAAGATAGGAGGACAGTTCAAGTGATGACGGAATGATCACTAGAGTCAACCAATAATCGATGAAAAGAGCATGGAACATATCAACTTGAAGATAGAAGAGTAGAGCAAAATATTTGAAGTAATTTCCACTAAAGGAAATAACTCAGCACTGAGTCAAATGACTCAGACTGAATTATTATTTTAACTCGTTGCCTTCGAGCTCTCTCATGTGATGTTGGGCTGACGTTTGGACTTTACTGCAAGCGAGCTTCTGACCCAGCACACCTGTTTCCCTATAAATACAAACTATAGTGCAACCAAAACATGATCTTCTTCTCCCCAGTCTTTGTTCTTCACCCTAGGTCTGGGATTCCCTTGCTCTTCACCATCTCCATCCCTACAACAGTCACCAAGGTAGCTACTCTTAGTAGTTCTTGGCCTTAGAACTTGTCAACTTCTTGTACTTGTGACTCTAATTCTCTATAATCTCATACAAACTCACTCATATCCTGGATGTAGGTCAAAGATCATCGAACCACTATTAAAATCTTGTGTCTCCTTGTTAATTTTATTTTATTTTCAATACTATCAGCTACCTCTAGGTCTCACGGGTTCCCTACAACTCATTCTTGGATGTTGATCCATTATTTGTGTCAACAACTATAGAGCTCAATGCGGAGATTCCGCTTTGATTATGGTCAAATCATGGCATGTTGTCCATCGAATGACTATAGTTGGGTCAAGCGAAAGCATCGGAAGTGAAATACTATTCAAGAAAGAATTCATCTCCTTGGTTGTATGAGGTTAGTATCATGGTCAACTGAAGCCAACTCAAAGTCAAAGCCTTTGGCCATAACAGTTCAGTTAATAATAATTGATATTGTTAAAACAAATAATTTGTATTTGGACTATAAAATTGAATGAAAGATGTTCGAATTATGCCCATTACCAAATTCCATAAGACCAAAGTGATATAGTTTTGATGAAAAGAACTGATGTATATAATTGTCACAACCAGGTAATGCTTAATAAAGTAGAATTGGATTTTACCAAAACCAAGTAAATGATAAATTTGGCCATGATGTCAGATCATCTGCTACGTGATGCATGAGCGTTAATATTTAAAATGTTCTATATTAACCGCTGACCAAATTTACACCTATGTTAAATATTAATCGCTGACCAAATTTACACATAAGAGTCACATAACAGAAACATTGAATAATCCTTTTACCATCAGATTTAATTAATTTATAAATTGTTATAAATTAACTAAATTAATTAATGTTTATGAAATATTAATTATAAAATTTCATTTAATGTATTTTGAACAATATTAAACAGTGTGTATATAATGCTTATAAATTTACTGATCGATATACGATATCGGCATGCGGTTCAATAAGATTTAAAATTTCATTAAATATTGTTCGGACTTGAACTAGATTTGAGGCCCACATAGGCATGATATTTTGTACTATACGGTGCATGGTTTGGGCGGCTATATGATCGAAATTGAAGAGGATTTTGAATGGTTAAAAGAGTGGAATTAGTAAGAAAAATATTAGGATGTGATCCATTTTTTCCTCCATTAACTTCCTATTTATATGCTACCTTATTTATGAAATAATAACCATTTTTCAGCGTTGACTGAAAAATGGACGTAATTTTATTTTCATATGAGTATAATGAATATTCATTATAAAATAAAATATAATGGTGGTATTTGAAAAGCATTGTAAAATACAGAAGTATCTAAATTTATTTGCAATTATTTTAAAATTGTAGACTAAGCCACAGTTTGGAGAAATAATTTTTTGATTATGAATCATATGGTACTAGTGAATTATATCTCAAATGATAAAGGGCAAAGCACTCATTGAGTGGAAGTGGCATAAGAGTTGATGAACTCATAGGATTGATATATATATATATATATGCAGTCGTAAGTCTAATAATACCAAAACATTTTCATGCACTTCGTTGAATTCACCGATGAGTTATCACAGACATGAACATGTGTATTTGATATACATATGATAAGCTCATAGAATATAAAATAGAAGTAAATAAAATAACGTGCAATAAAAAATTCGAATTGATCGAAAAGGTGAGTATATTGGAAAGAGCTTCGAACATACCTAAAATGAATAAAAGTTCAATCTCAAAAGTCACTCCTTTATATGGTACATAATGATGTATCAATAAGGAGCAATCAAACTATGTTGAATAAAGTATGATTAATGGTGAATTAATTTGAGTTAACTTCTTTCTATAAGGACACATGCTTAAGAGTTGTACACAAGGTTAAAATTAATTTCATCTAAAAGAATAGTTTACAAAATCATACAAGATAAGGTTTATAAGAAACCCTAACATATCCTAGATCAAGGAGTTGGTAAGTTGTATTAATTGAAAGACTACACATCGTAATTGTTTGTAAGAGGTCTTATACAAATCGCCCCAAAAGGAGTTTGGGAACGATCCTCACACTAGAAGAAACACACTATTTAGCGACGACTTATTTTCGTCGATGGCTATCGCTAGCCGACAAAATTAGACATCGCTCATATACTCATCGATTCAAGAAAGAGCGATGGCCTTAGCGATAGTCTCGTTGATAACTTTTTGACAGCTATCGATAACACAGCCATCACTAGCCATCACTAGTCGAAGGACACATGTCAAGATTCTACGTATCATGAATTTGCCACTGGTCACTAGCTATCGCTATCCTACTACCAATAAGCCATCGCTAGTCATCGCTAGCCTGAAAGTACCGTTTTAAAATAGTTGTTGTTTCATCCATCAAACCACACATATTCATATGTCGCTCCACCTCATATATAACACACAAAAAATCAGTTTCATAAGTACAAACATCACATACATCACATAATATCATGCATATCACAAAAAAAAATAAGGTTTATATCATAGAAATCCATATTTACATCAACATTCCATCAAACATCCACAACATACCTACTAATTATTCAATCGAACATCAAACATCCATAACCATTAAACATAATCCAAGTTAAAGTACACAATCAATCAAACATCCATAAAAAAAACACAACCATACCTACTAATCATCATTTCCTAACCGCTAGGAAGGAAATGTCATGTGCTCTACAATATATGCCGCAATCTACTCATCTAGCAGCATAGTCAACCTCCACTCTTCTGCTAATCATTCAAATTTTCTATCTCAGCTCTTGACTGTGTTATCTCCTCCTCGGCCTGTGATTTTCTATAACTGGCCTAAGAAGTTATCCCTTGTAAATTAGTTAATAGCTAGTTATAATTTATACGTAATATTAAATAAAATTTATAAATTAGTTAATAATGCAGTTAAACTCAATAAACATTACCTTCTGATTACCATAACCGTAATGTCAATTCTACATCGGCCTGTTGGTCATAGCATCAAAAATCATATCCTCCTCCTCAATAGTCAACTCCTCTCTGCTAGTCGCCTCCATCACTCGAGCTCACTCCATTTTAAACTTTTCCTACAATTAGAGATATAATTTTGCCAAAATAAAATTTCAATTTAAAATTTATGTACTGTGAAATAAGAGAAAAAAATTAAATCATGTTTACTATAATAGCTTGTGATTTGGGGTCAGCCCAAGTAAATAGCACCGAGTCGTCTTCATTAGTGTACACGATGGCATGCGTGCGAGTGAAGACCTCAAAATATGTAGGGTCACGATCCTTCTCCTTCCTTGATATTATATATGATTAAACAATGTGTATATATGATTAAATAATGTTATAAGTATTTTATAATCATAATTTATAAATTTATAGTTATTTCGATATTGTTGGAAGAATTTTGATCTGCCGCGATGTGTAATAGGATATTTATTCCTGTTAGCCCGGTTCCATGTAGATACTTCCTAAAAATTTAACATAAAAGTTATATTTACCATCTGTAACTACTTACATATATGATTTACTAAATTTATGCTATTATTATACAAAATTTAAACAAATTATAATATACATATGAAACCAGCAAACTTACTTTCATGGCAGGAGTTTGCCAATACTCAAAAAAATCAGCCCAAACAGTAGCAATCAGGTTTTTTATTTTATTTTTACGTCTGAGAGGTTGTCCCTGTAGTTTTTCCTCATCTTCTTATTCCAATGGTTTCTAAACAGCTGTTGATCTTCCTTCTCTACCACAACCGCAGCCTACATACTGAAATTAAAATGAATTATACATAGTATATTAATTTTCAAAGATAATATATGTCGTTTTCAAATGAATTATAAATTTATGCTTACCAACAAGTTGGCCTATATACCATCTTTAATATAAGGTGAGATATCATCCCACGTTGGCCAACAACCCGACATCCGACTTATATACGCCTTCCTAGAGACAGCCAGAATATGATTAGAAGGCTCCAGCTCAAAACCCCAGTATTGATTTTGATGTAGGCATTTAATAAATCATAAATAATATACATGCATTAAATATTACTGACGTTGCAATAAGTTTCATACCTACCCTCCAGTTTTGGGAGTCATACTTGCCCTTAGACGTAAATCAGAGAAGCTACTAGCACCCACGCCAGTAGTAGGAGAACCCAAAGACTGAGATATAGAAGTTCTACTATGAGACATAATATCTACTACAAACATATCACTTCATATAGTGAAAAACCATATCGTTTTATTATTAGAAAACATGTATGATTAATAATCATATAAAACTTCCACCAAAACTACAAATATGGAACACCATCTTCTAAATACATAGAATTAATAAAACAAAATAATACATAGCTCAAAACATAGTTATCATCATTAATAATAGCGAAAACTCAAAATACAAATTATTACAACAAGCGACACAAATATCCATCATATATATATTACATCATCGGTAATTAATAATCTGTCTTCATTATTTTCTGATTTAGAATCGATCTAGTACTCTATATCGTTTTCCACTGTACTCTCAAATAGTCCTATCAAAGGCCCTAAATCAGTATAATCGTCAGTTATTATTATTTCATTATTTGGCTCAATGTCTTCTTGATAAGCTATTTTGTCCGGAATATTATTTCCATCTAACGTAAATCTTGAATTTTTTTAAAAACGACTGACCAATCTTCTTTATTTCTTTTTGCGGATGGATACGAAGCAAAATAAACTTGTAATGCTTGTTTAGCTAATATGAAAGGATCATGCTTATAGTAATGCGAGTTATGCTTTATTTCAATAAGCTTATAATCTCTATGCGCATTAATTCCAGAACCAGGAACATTTCTGAACTAGTTGCATTTGAATAAAAATACTTTTTCTACAGGTCGTATAAAATATGTCTATTCTAAAACCTGTGTTAAGGTGCCGTAAAATCTTTTATATGTCCATCTAGATCATCGCTACCTTTGATAAATACACCGCTATTATAGGTTAATTTTTCAGCACCATATTCCTTGGTGTTGAATTTAAATCCATTGACTAAGAATATTGGAGAAGTCTTGACATTTCTTTTTGATCCTATTGCAAGTTGTTTCAATCCTTCCTCATCGACACAATTTCTTGAATCATAAACGTAGTTTGAAAACCAATTAGCAAATTCTTTATTAAGATTTCTACATGGACGTTGTGATTCGTAAACACTACAAATATATATAATATACTGCATTATAATTTGTAAGTATGATTGAAATAAATATGAATTTGGAAATTCATATATCAAGAATTATTATTTAATATCACCTAACAAATGGTGCGACTTCAGCACAATTAAGAAGAAAATATGTGTGTGCTGTATGGTAAGTTCTATCGTCTAACCACAGTTCCATACATTTTCCAACAGATCGGCTATGTTTTCTAAAAATAGATAACATTGCTTAAGAAGAACCGTGCTCAACAGCTTCCTCATTATGAGGAACACTTACAAATGATAAGTTCAAATGGTCATTGAAATAATGAGAGAAAAAGAATAAAGCTTGTTCTTTAAGATATGATTTGCAAATCGAACGTTCAACTCATGCTTTTTGTCCAACATTTTTTTTCCAGATGATTCAAGTACCTATTGCAAAAATTAAATTCAATTTTAATTAATATTATGGATATTTAATATTACCTCTCAAATGGACACATCCATCCATATTGCACACGAGCTCAAAAAAGTGCTTCAGATGGAAAATGAATAGATAAATGCTCCATTACATTATAGAACCTTATAGGAAATATTTTCTCAAGTTTGCAAAGCAGTATGGGGATATCCTCTTATGGTTTACGTATATGCTCGACTTCTAACATAGTCGAACAAAGCTCTTTATAGCACAAACTTAACTCTGTTATAACACTCCATACTTTTATGAGCAATAGTTCTTTGAAAACCATGGGTAATAAATTTTCCATCATGACATTGCAATCGTGACTTTTCTTCATGGCTTATTTTTTTTAAAGTCAAAAACATATATGGAGATTAGAAGAAATCCCATTAGGACATCATAGTCCATCATCCACTTTAACACAAGTTTTACCTACTTGCTGTCTAGCTCATAGCATGCTTTGGGTTTTTTTACTGTCATCAGGCTTCATATGAAGTTCGAAACATTTACATAATTCTTCTATATCACGTCTTGAATTCAGATTGTGCTTAATTTTTCCGTTAACATTCAAAATTGCACTAAACACATTATCAAACATGTTTTTTTCATTGTGCATCACATTAATATTATGTCAAAGTACAAGATCTTTCCAATAAGGTAACTCCAAAAGTATACTTTGTTTGCACCAATTATGAATTATTGATTTACTTGGAATTTCAATATGTACTCCAGTTTCATGTGTCTTTGGATATTCCTTTAAAAGATCATATATTTATGCGCTTGACCAAATCGTTGGTGGTTGTCTAGTCTTTGCTCTATTAGCTATAAAGTTTTTTATCTCTTCTAAAAAATGATTAACATAGAGAAAGTACCGATGGCAACCGAACCATGTAATTTTCCTTTCATTTGATAGTAAAAATGCTTGTGTTTCTTCCATGCAATAAGGACAAGCAAGACGATCATCCATACTTCAAACTGGAAGCATTACATAAGCCTGAAAATCACCAATAACAAAGATGCAAATGTACTTATTTTTTAGAAACGTCATATGTATTAACCCCTTCATGCCACAATGTTTTCAACTATTCAATCAATGACTGCAAATAAACATCGATTCCTTATGTCAGAACGTTAGGACTAGGGACGATAATAGCGAGAAACATATAGGAGTTTTCATACACATCCATGGAGGTAAATTATAAGGTGTAACGATAATAGACCAAGATGAATATTTACTACCAAATTGAGAGAATAGTGAAAATCCATCCGTACATAAACCAAGTCTGACATTATGGTTCTCTGTAGAAAATATGGGATAAGTCTTATCGAAATGTTTCCATGCTTCTCTATCAGATGGAAGTGTCAATGTTCCCTCTTTCTATGTTCTCATACTATGACATCTCATATGAGATGCGGTAGAAGAAGATGCATATAACCATTGAAGTCTAGGAGTGATAGGTAAATAATGCATTCACTTGTACGGAACTTCCTTTCCTTTATTTTTTCTTGTTTTGTATCTTTTCTCAATACATATTCTGCATTTCCTAAGGTTAATGTCATTTTTCCAATACAATGTGCAACCTTTTATACACGTCTCTATCTTTTTGTACGGTAGACCGAAAGAGGACAGAAGTTTTTTCACTTTACAATGATTATTGCACATCGGATTATTAGATGGCATATGTCGTTTTGCATCTTGTACAACTGCTGTTAATCCAGCTTTTATAAAGTTGAATTTTGGTTTCATAGTAATGTATTCGATAGTTACCGATAATTTGGTTCTGCTTTACAACCATCTCACAACGGCTTCTTAGCAGCATCCAATAAATCATAGATTCTTTTCGCCCCCACAGTCAATTCTTCTTCGATATTTACGTCTTCATCATCAACTTAAACAAGAGGGAACATTGATCATATTGCATCTTCCACCATATTTTCTATTGGATTCGCTATAACATAATCGTTATTCACCTCATCCTCTGACACTATAGGATTAGCTGCAATAAGTTCTCCATGACAGTCCCACAAATAATAATCTGACACAAAATCAACCTGACACAAATGCACTGTAACCATATCTGGTTTACAATGTTCAAATGTTTTCATTTACGACAAGGGCATTAAATTCCTACATCATTCCATTATTAGATTTAGCTAATCTAATAAATTCATGTACACCGTTGTAGAAGTGTTCCTTCACTGAACCTTTCATACTAGTTCACTTTTCATACATTCAACTACCGTCGACAAAATAATTGAACATTTTCCTAATTCAAAAATATATGTTAGAAATTTCGACAGCACTTCACTATCATGAAGTGTACGCATAATTTTGCATTCAAAGGGTATGTTATTGTTGTATTTTCTAAAATCAATTAAAGCCTTTTAGGACTAAAGGTTTTAATTTGTTTTCGTTGTATTTGTTAAAATAATATCTACCCCTTACTTTCAAATGAATATTATATTTATTTCTTTATTTTTACAAATCGATTTTAGTAGAATATTTATTTCAAAAGAAATTTATTATTTAAAACTACTTACAAAAAGGCATACACACAAATTAATATTTTACTAACCACAAATTTAATTTTAAATCATATTTTATAATTTATTCAACCACTTAAATATTTTATTAACTAAATTTTAAAATTTAAACCATATTTTATAATTCATTTAACTATTTAAATTTTTTATTCAACTATTTTGTAAACTAAAACTTGAAGTTTGTGAAAGGCATGCTAATTAATTGATCGATAAAAATATTTTATTTTATAATTACTACTAACACTTATAATTGACACACGCTAATTAATTAACATAAATTATGTTTAACAGTAAACTTTATATTTAACATATTCACTATTCAACCATATATATTAGCCCTAAAATTATTCTAAACTATAATAAACAATCATATACATATTAATCAATAATTATATACTAATTTTTGGATTTTGAATTAACCCTAATTCAATATTAAAAATTAAATAATCACACCACTAATTAATGTCCCAAAATCAAGTAATACAATTTTATCACCAACTAATATACAATAACCATCATATTTAAACCAATAATTATACAAAATTAGCCCCGAATCTGAAATTAGGATTAAAAATTTACCAAGTTTGAGATGAAAATGGAGAGGAAGGAGATTCTAGTGAGTTGTGGTGGCCTATGGCGACGGCGATGAGTGGCGGTGGGTTCTGGGGGGCAGCGACGGCTAGGGATTTTTTTTCATTTTGGGAGAGTTAGGGAAGATTGGGGAATGAAGAAACTAGAGAGGTCGGCTGCTCTGTATACTCGACATGTCATCGGCTAGTGACGGCTACCGTCGACATGTCAGTTTTGTATTTTTTTAATTTTTTTTGTTATTTATAGTACATTTTAAAAAATGTTTAAAAATATTAATTTAATTCATAAAAACTTAAAAAGATATTTTAGCACAGCCCTTCAACCTAAGGATGGTTTATGATAAGTTAAATTAGTATTTTCGAAAATCTATCATCGTGTAATTCGAATATTTATCTTTACTGAAAATCTAACTCGCACAACAAATAAATTAAGCAATTTCAGTCCATTAAGCAATGTCGGTCCATTAAGCAATGTCGATAAAGTTAATTATGTGTAACGTTTTTACGAATTAAAATATTTTTTAAACTATTGGGTAATCAGTTATGAATTTTTAAATGTATTTAGTACAATAAAATTATATAAAATAAAATATTCGGTAAAAATGTAAATTTTTGGAACTTTTGTCGATGTAAAGTACTTTGGACCTATTTCCAAAAGATGATTAAAAATAAACAACTGTAGGGTGTCGACCTTGAATTTTAAATTTATAGTCATTCATCGACATTTGTACTAAAATCCCTTCGTTCGAAGGCCAGACTACCTTCAAACAAGACCAAATCCGAACCGCTTATACCTTGTAATGCGTTAATCCAATCCATATGGTTAGTTCGTAAAAAAGGTTAGAAAAAAATTAAGCCCAAAATAGTTCATTTTGCTAGGAGTTTTATAACACATAATTTAAGATCGACACCATACAGTTGTTTATTTTTTAATCATCTTTTGGAAATAGGTTCGAAGTACTTTAGATTGACATAAGATTCAATAAATTTATTTTTCTACCGAATATCTTATATAATTTTATTGTACTAAATACATTTAAAAAATTATAACTAATTACCTAATGGTTTAAAAAAATATTTTAATTTATAAAAATGTTACACATAATCAACTTTATTAAATTTGCTTAGTGGACCGAATTAAAATTTCATAGATTATTCATGCGAGTTAGATTTTCATAGCGATAAATATTTGAATTACACGAGGATAGATTATCGAAAATATTAACTTAACCGATCATAGGCCGTCCTTAGGTTGAATGGCTGTGCTAAAATATCATTTTTATTTTTTAGGAATTAGATTAGTATTTTTAAACATTTTTTTAAAACGTAGTGGGAATTAAATCAATTAATTATTTAATTGGGTAATCAATATAATAGCTAGTTGTCAGAACAAGCCGATGGGGCCGTCGACGGCCGTCGCCCCACCCCACCGCTATTTACTGTGTGTCTTGTAGTGTCATTGGATGACTAATTCATGTTTTGAACATAAAGTATCGTATGTAAAATAAAACCAAATCAGTTTTACGTATAAGGCAATTCATAAAATGTTTATGAAAACCTATTCTGTTGCATTGAGAAACAACTGTTATTTTAAGAAATACAAATTTCATAGCGAAGGAATATCTTTTAGAAATTACTAGTAGTAAAATGGATTTGGATACGATTTGAAGATGAAACTTATTACGTGGGATGAAATGAAATTAACCAAACCTAAATAAGACGCATTAGAATGTCTAATAAATTTATTGCATATTGAAGAGAAACTGTGAGTTTTTTTTATAAATATCGAGAATAGATAATTCTCAATTGTCAATTAAACCATTAAGAACATTGACTCTGCCATATGGTATGATGCATGAATCCGAAATGATTTCAAGTAGTTATCAAAGTGTAACGACCCATAAATTTTAACGGTTTTAATAACGTAAATCATATTCACGCTGGTACAGTAGTAGGTAAACTGGAAGGGGAACGTGAGATGACTTTAGGTTTTGTTGATTTATTACGTGATGATTTTATTGAAAAAGACCGAAGTCGCGGTATTTTTTTCACTCAAGGTTGGGTTTCTATGCCAGGTGTTATTCTCGTGGCTTCCGGGGGTATTCATGTTTGGCATATGCCTGCCCTAACTGAAATCTTTGGAGATGATTCCGTCCTACAGTTCGGTGGAGGAACTTTAGTAACTGAATGTTTGTGAAATTTTAAATAATTGAATTTAGAAATAAAAAATTTGATATTTGGTATACGTCTATTTTAACATAGCAACTGGTAAAATTTTATTGAAAAATATGAAAGTAAACTCTGTCGTGTAATTTCCAATTTAAATCAGTAAAAATTGATGTAAATAAAATATTATTGAAATCTGAATATTTTTATATAATAAAAATGTTTAATATTTTTTGAGTGAGACGTCATCTTTCGTTTCATCAAATTTGGACTTATATAGCTCCGTTTATCTTATTTTCTGCATTTTGCAGCATTTTCGGTAGCGAAAATTCGATTTTTTATAGTTCGATCGTATCGCTGATATCGGTGTACCGTTCTGTTCACCTCGTCGTGCTGATCTCCGTAGTATATTTATTTCTATATTTTGAGGTTCGATGCATGGCGAAACGATTGAACAGTTCATTGTAACAGTACCATAAATTGTGACTTTTAACTTCCCTGGCCTTTTCAAATTTGAAACGTGCAGCCCAAACAAGCAATAAATTGCTTTAATTATTCAGCTGAAAAGATGGGTGACCGTTGCCATTTCTTTCACTCTATATTTATTTGTCCAATGTTTGCTTTATTTGTCGGTACAATCCATTTCACCCTCTCTCTTTGTATTCTTCCCTCTGCCAGTTTAATAAAGTAATATATAAAGTTATAATATGTTTTTCCATGTTCATCTCCTTTCTACTTTCGTTTCTGATTCATTCAATATAAAGAATTTTTTTATAAGTTGGATGATTTGCTTGTTCACTTCTTCCTTTATATTTGCCTGAAGCATGCGATTCTTCTTTATATTTTTTTGCCTATGTCTTCTTCCTTTGCTCCCCTGTTACTTCATAACCCATCATCCTCCCTCTTATATTAGCCGAGACCAGTCACCACCTTCATCCCTCGCACGTCAGCAACCCTCCTCGCCAACCCTTGAAACCCAACCTCTACGTGAAGAGCACGGCCGAGCCCCATGCCGCGACCTTGCTCGACCTCATCCCCTCACCCTCGGCCTGCATCTCCGAGTCCAAAGCCCATCTCCTCCACAAATGCCAACTGAAACCCTCCAACACCGCCTTTGCCTCCTCCCTCCCCGCCAAGCATCACCGAAACCCTCACCGCAAACACCCTCACCCTCACGCGTCTGTTCCCTCGTGCCTTTCCACAGCTCCACCTCAGCATGGCCAAAGTCACGGCCTCCACCTAAGCAGCTCCTCCCCTCCCTCTCCCCACAGCAACTCCAACGAGCCCGCAAGCCTCCAACCGCCCAGGCTGAGCCTCCACCCATCGCCTTGTTCCCCCCTGGCTGCTAGCCTTCCATTCACTCCTCCCCTAGCTTCCCACTTCCCGAGACCCAAGTTCCATCCTTCTCTTCGTGTTTTCATATATACTCGTTATATATGATTTTCATGTGTATCTCTCTGTATATATATGTGCCTAGATCTCCTTTCTACTAGGTTCATGTTGTTTAGGCTATATGTGATCTGCTTGTATATGTAAGTATGGTTTCCTCTGTTACATTTTGTTATATACTGGTATATATAGGCGTCTCTATATTTGTTTATATATATATATATTTATAAAATAAGTTTATAATATAGTACAGTATACATAGTTTATATATGTTGTAGCCTGCCTAAGTTGCTTTGCAATTACATATTATATGTATGTATAAGTTCAGGTAAGTGTAAGTTAATATATGGTATATTACTTTCTGTCGAATTATATATATAAGTTTATTTTCTATAAGTCTACTATGTATATAAATTACATATCTATGACAGTTTATGTATATATGTTTGATTTTATTATATGCGTTTAAATTTAAAACAATGACTTTTGAAATACACACACACACACATATATATATATATATTTAATTTAGTATGTGTTTGAATTTAGAATATGGTTATATATATATAGTTATATATAGTTTGGATATATAAGTTCACTTATAATTGATCCTCAACAAATCCAGTTTCATCGTGCCGTGCTTTTGTTTCGTCGATATTTAAATTGGGCGCAGCAGCTTTTTGATTTGCTGTGTCCATGTCATCTTCTTGTCTCTCTAGCCTTGAGAGGTGAGCAATCACTCACGATTAACATTCTTATATTTGATAAATTTAATTCACATTGAAATGACAATTGAAATATGTGACGCCCCACCTCTATACCCATGCTAGCCAAGAACACTACGGAGTAATGCTGTCAACTAGCACGAAGAATAAGGCTGTTGAGGAGCGACCATCCATGTAATTTCTTTGTGCGAGCACCGATATGTCAGATAGTATAGCATGCATTTCATTTAAGGAGGAAATCCGACATACTGATACAAACTCAAAGCTATCAAACAGTGGCTATATATAATCTTCAGAAACAGATATAGAAATAAACATAACACAAATCAGTCACAGACATCCATATCACAAAGGCGGAAAAAGATATGAATGTATATATATGACACATGAAAGTGTACATCAGAGTAGTGGTCTGAAAGATCCACGATAATACAAAAGAACAGCTACAAGCTACACAAAAGAATAAGTATACATCATAGAGTCTATATCTCAAATGTATACATCCAAAAACTACTAATCTAAGTAGTTAGCCAAAAAGTCAGAGTAATCCTAGAAGAGAAGTCAAGCAGAAGCACCTATAACATCTCGGTCTGACCCGAGTATTATTTCATAAGAAAATAATAAACGGATCAGTCTAGCTATAAATATCAGATAATATGATGTAGAATAAGAGATATGGCATAAACGTATAATAACCATAATGGCACACTATGATAAGTATGTAAATGAACATCAATAAGAGATACATCGATATCACAAGAATCTTCTCAAAGATCCAAAAATTCACCCAAAAAGGTAATGACACACTAATTCACCAATGCACAAAAATTGATAAAGCTTATCAATGAAAATCATGAAAATTGGTGAAGCACAATTTCCAGAAATCAACACACAAAATCCAGAAATCACAAAAAGGGAAAGAGGCCTATCACAAGACGGGAGCATGAAAGCTCACCAACACGTGTATCACAAGACGGAAAGCTATTCCATGGTTGCTAACCATTTTCACTAGAACGGCCCGAAGACCATGAGTCAAAACTCCACTAAAATGGCCCGAAGACCATGGGGCGCTACCCCACATATGTGAGTAGAAACATCACAAAAACGGGGGCTAGTCTCCCTCGTAGACAAAGAGACATCGCACAATTGCTAGTCTAAATCACAAAAATGATCGTCATGATCATCAAGAAGTGTCAATTACACTAAACCAGTAAATATATGAGTTTAGCTTCATGTCCCATAACCACTAGCTTAACTTAAATATTTACGAACAAACTGTAGATCTAAACTAGGAAATTGTCACAAAAGGTTCAATCGAACAAGTCCCAGAGTTAACCGACAAAGCAAACGCAAGCGTTTCATACCACTTGTTTTACTAAGCCGTTTAATTCGATTTCTCATCCGACTGAAGTAAAGGCTTGTATATACTAATAGATTGGAAAACGGTTTAGGAAAAGAGCTTTGTAATAAAATAGAGTTGAAATCGTTTTGATAAAAGAGTTTTGGTATTTACTACTAGTATTGAAACCTTTATGTTTTTAAAATGGTAAATCACAGAAATTGATTGTAGAATCAACAATTCACAAAAATTCACGTTCGGAGATGTGAATGAAATCCAAGGAAATCAGTTCCAAATCGATCAAGTAGAAATACCCATGCGACCTAACATGGCCGAGCTAAAGTGAAAATGGAACGACCTACAGGCAAGCGACCTAAAGTAAAATAGGTCGAACGAATTAAGGTCTAACGACCTAATAGGAAATGACCTAAGGCTTAATAACCTAAAGGTGAACGAGTTAAGGCATTAGCAGCCTAACAAGCTAAAGAGGAAGCGACCTAAGTCAACGAGCGATCTAAGGGGTTAACGGCCCAAGCACGAGACCTATGGATGGAGCGACCCAAGCACGCGACCTAGGTGGGGATGGGGTCAAACGACCTAACAGGATGAGAGCTAACCTCAGTAGCAAGGTGCGACTTATGTAGGCCGAGTGACCTAAGGGTGAACGACCTAACGAAATAAAGGCCGAGCGACCTAGGGGCTAAAGACCTAGAGGAGGTGAAACGAGCTAAGGGGTAGCGGCTTTAGACCTTAAACAAGGCCGAGCGACCTAATGACTTAAGGGGTGGAATGGGCCGATGCAACGACCTATGGTGTAAGAGATGGTGCGACCTACCAGTGGCGCGACCTAAGGAAGGTGAACAAGCTATTGCCGAACGACCTAATGCTTAACGACCTAAACATTTTTAAACGACCTAAGGGAGAACTCGCTAACTGGAACGAGCTAGCCAAGACCGAGAGTCCAAACGTGTAGGCCGAACGACCTAAAGGCGAAGCGATCTAACGTTGCCGTGACCTAAGGTGGTGGCGACCTAACTCACGGCCGACCTAAAAGCGACAGAACGACCTATGGGTGAACGAGCCATATGCAGGCCGAGTCTTCTCGCGGTAGTGCGACCTAAGCCCAGTAATTCACCAAAAACACTAGAAATTGGAGATTTTCACCAATCCAATCCAAACCAAATGCAAATGTACATGCTAAAGTGATAGGGAATCATTCCCAACAATCCAAGATAGTTATATACAAGAATGTGAGATAAAAATCTCACCTTTTCATGGAAATTGATGGAGATGAAGCTTGAAAGCAAAGCAAGAACAATAACAAGCTTGAATCTATGTCTTCTCTTGAATTTTGAGTAGATGTTGGATTAGCAATGAAGACTAAGGCTTTGGAGTTTTAATTTCCCATTCCCTCTACTATTTTTGAAGAAGCTTTAGAGTTAGGAAAATGAAGAAGGAAGTGATGAAGAGGAGATGGGTTGGGACTGAGTTAGTAAGTGGTTCAGCCCAAACCAAAGCCCTACACGAAAAAGTGACAAAATTCCACTAACTCCAAACATATCGAAGTTTATACTCAAAAAGATCGCAAACGTCATTTTGAACTCAATGGGGGTGGTCTCGAGTACTAATTTGACCGTATGCAACAAGTAGCTTTTCGGACCAAAATCCGATTAACGATAAAATATTTAAATCTAAAATCGATAAATATGCGGGTTGTTACAGACTCCCCTCCTTAAAGAAATTGTGTCCCCACAATATATAAGGTGGAAATAAAAAGTAACAACCATAAAAGTATATTAACACAAAAGAAATTTGAAATAAGAAGTTCACCTCAAAGGGCATGAGAAAGTAAATCCGGATGTGTTCGCTCGATGAATTCTCTAGATTCCCAAGAGCAATCCTTAGGATTTGAGGACCATTGAACCTTCACAAGCGGAACATCTTTATTTCGAAGTCATTTGACCTTCGAAGCAATAATACGAATAGAATGCTGCTCATATGTTAAATTAGGCGAAACTTCAATTTCTTCCACAACACCGGACTCAAGAATAAAATCGGAATCTCGAAAGCATTTCCGTAATTGAGAAACGTGAAACACGTCATGAATAGCAGAAAATTGAGCTGGTAATAAAAGGCGATAAGCCATGGAATCCATACGTTCGGTGATAGGAAATGGCCCAATATATTGAGGCGCTAATTTTTCACGATCGATTGAAACGTAAAACACCCTTAATAGGTGAAACACGAATAAAATCTGGACCTAAAACCAGCTTCTCACCGGCCTCAAGCCAACAAGAAGGAGATCAGCATGGCCTTCCATAGAGTGCCTCGAAAGGTGCCATACCAATACAAGATTGGAAGCTATTATTATAGGAAAACTCAACGAGAGAAATATGATCTTCCCACTTCCATCGAAATCAAGCACACAGGCACGAAGAAGATCTTCAAGAGTTTGATTCACACGCTCGGTTTGTCCATCGGACTCGGGTGATAAGCGGTGCTAAAATCTCAAAGACTTTTCCAAAATCCACTATTAAACAATGGATCGCGATCGCTAACAATAGAAGTAGGGACACCATGCAATTTAACAATTTCCTTGACAAAGAGTTTGGCCAAAAGAGGAACGGTTCGGTTAGACCGAACGGGAATAAAATGGGCGAATATAGTAAGTCTATCAACTATCACCCATAAGTTATCATGACCCGAACAAGAACGGGAAAGGCCATCACTAAAATCCATGGAAATTTTGTCCCACTTCCAAATCGAAATTTCTAAAGGTTGCAATAACCCACCAAGCCTTTGTTGTTCGGCCTTAACAAGTTGGCAAGTCATGCAACACTTAACAAAGTTAGCAATATCAGATTTCATTCACTCCCAATAATAAAGTCGCTTCACATCTGCGTACATTTTACTACTACCGGGATGAATGATAAATTTAGAATGATGAGAATCTTCTAAAGTATCTTTACGAAGATCACTAATATTGGGTACGATAAGTCTACCAAATTTTCGAATGCTGCCATGAAAATCAATATCGAAGTCTTTCAAACTTTCAATATTAATTTTATCCCTACAACTTTGGCTAAGAAAAGCCAATTCGAGATCTAGTCTTTGAGCTTCAAGAATGCGGTCTAAAAGAGAAGGATGAGCCTCAAGGCTACATAAGAGGAACATGAATGGGAAACACGATCTCGAATTTCACAAGTGGATAAAACCTCGAGATCCTTCCATTCGGATATCATCATGAAAACAACCGCTTGTCGCTTGCGACTAAGTGCATTGGCAACACGATTTCTCTTTCCGGGGTATAAAGGATATCAAGATCATAAGATGCAAGGAATTCGAGCCAACGTGGTTGACACAAATTAAGTTCCTTATGAGAAAATAGATATCCCAATGAGTTATAATCGAGGTGGAGAACAATTTCTCCCCCAAGATGATGATGCCAAACTTTGAAAGCAAAAACAATAGCCACGAGCACCAGATCATAAGTGACATACCTAGTCTCGATCGGCTTTTAGGATTTAGAAGCACAAGTGATTGCACGCTCTCTTTTGCAAGAGAATGGCATCCAAACCAATTACGATTAGCATTGGTACTAAAGATAAAGTTTTGGTTCCTTTCGGGAATCACAAGAATGAGAGTATCGAAAAGAAAGAATTTAATCTTCTTTCCCGAAAAGCTAAAACTTTCAAAATCACAATTACCTTTATAGAAAAATTTACATTTTACAAGTCAATTTATTGTGTCTGACTATCTCATCAAAGCGTTTAGGAAATCCCTATCGATAACGTTGATAAAGCGCATCGACCAGAATTCTTAAAACACTAAATGGGCAATACAACACAAAATCATCTTCTATATGATGATAATATCTCTTAAAATTTTTGAGAATATTCTTTGCTCATTTAAGATTAAAAATCAAATTATACTTATAAATAAATCTTATGAAAAAGATTTGCAAAATTTTAAATTTCTATTTTCATCCAAAATTAATAAATACAAGAATGGAATTATTGAGATATTCATAGAATACTCGATTTATAAAATGGATGAAATAAGCTGGATAAACCGAATGACATAATAAGTCATTCATAAGAATCATAACGAGTGCGGAATGTGGTAAGTGGAATGCTAACTCCCGCAGCTCGTAGCTAATAAAAACCGGTGGCAAGATCAAACTGGAAAGACCTTAACACCTCTTAAAAGGTTGCTTAGGTGATGATCCTAAGACAAGCTCAAAGATTCCGGAAAATTCACAACTACCCAATTGAAAGAAATAATTCTTTACTCAACATGTGGGCTTAAAGAATAAAATGATGCCATTAATTTGGAATCGAAATCTCAAAGGAAAAATATGAATCTGCTTAACAGATTAAAAAATGTCGAAAATGAATAGTCCATTCGGAAAAATAGGATATGGGCCTCATAATGATTAAGCCAATCCTTTCACGCAAATCAATTTCCGAAGCCTAAACAACGCATAACATGCAAATCGGTTCGGAAAGAAAAATCACATGAAATAATTTCGACATCAATAAAAAGCAAATTGAGTGTTGCGGATCCACCAACCGGATTCGCAATTCTCAAAGAAGTCATCAAGCCCAGAATATAAAAAGAAAGAGAATCAACAAGTTCTTTTGATATAAAAATGATGAGATGAACCCATGTCAAAAAGAACTCGAATAGGATAATCACAAACAAATGAAATCAAGGATTGAATAAGAAATACCTTGACCAAGAGAAGAGTTGCTAGGGGCTTGTAGCTTCCCTTTTTCTCTTACTTTGAAGTTTGGGACATGTAGATATGTAATGACCCGATCCTTTGCAATAGAGGCAATAAAGGGGTTTCGGGCACTTAATTACATAATGGTATGTGGAACCACAAATGAAGCATTGATTACGACTTGGGGTAGGTGTCTTGGCTACTGAAGTTTCTGGTTCCATTTTGCTTCTTGCTCAGAAGTATGGGGCAGACAGAAATACGATGACTTGAATTTTTGCAATAACGACAAAAGAGTGGTTCTAGGCACTCCTTTGCATAGTGGTCCTTAGAATTACAATTGTAGCATCCTCTACAAATAGAGTTTGGAGTCTTTGCTAACACAGTAGGTTGCTTCACCTTCTTATTGGGATAAGGGCTTTTGAACTTAATATGCCTCTTCTCGGAAATCCCGATACCACTATCAATTCCTTTATCAGCCTCTTCATGTCGAAGAGTGATATCCACAAGATGATTGAAAGGAACTTCAAGTTTCAGAGGTAAAACCATTTCGGGGTTCTTACACAAAGCAGAGATAAACCTTTGATTCTTAGCAAGATCCAAAAGTTGTTGGGCAGACATGAATGCGCCATCCAGAGAAGAACTACTGGATTGACCAGCGCTAGGACTGCCAGAACTAACCATCTCTTCTTCTTTAAGAAAGAAAGAAAGAAGAAGAAAAAGGTTATTCTTAGAATGAATATCAAACAATCTTGATAGATAAAACAAGGAATCTTAAGAGTGAATAGGATAGATCGGTACGAAGACACGAATTAAATCCTAAGGCACGACTCCTAAGAAGGACTTAGGACGATGATCCTTGTTAAGTTATTCTACATTGTTCCGAAGTTTGGCATTGATACCAAGCTATGACGCCCCACCTCTATACCCATGCTAGCCAAGAACACTACGAAGTAATGCTGCCAACTAGCACGGAGAATAAGGCTGTTGAGGAGCGACCATCCGTGTAATTTCTTTGTGCGAGCACCGATATGTCAGATAGTATAGCATGCATTTCATTTAAGGAGGAAATCCGACATACCGATACAAACTCAAAGCTATCACACAGTGGATATATATAATCTTCGGAAACAGATATAGAAATAAACATAACACAAATCAGTCATAGACATCCATATCACAAAGGCGGAAAAAGATATGAATGTATATATATGACACATGAAAGTGTACATCAGAGTAGTGGTCTAAAAGATCCACGATAATACAAAAGAACTGCTACAAGCTACACAAAAGAATAAGTATACATCATAGAGTCTATATCTCAAATGTATACATCCAAAAACTACTAATCTAAGTAGTTAGCCAAAAAGTCAGAGTAATCCCAGAAGAGAAGTCAAGCAGAAGCACCTGTAACATCTCGGTCTGACCCGAGTATTATTTCATAAGAACATAATAAACGGATCAGTCTAGCTATAAATATCAGATAATATGATGTAGAATAAGAGATATGGCATAAACGTATAATAACCATAATAGCACACTATGATAAGTATGTAAATGAACATCAATAAGAGATACATCGATATCACAAGAATCTTCTCAAAGATCCAAAAATTCACCCAAAAAGGTAATGACACACTAATTCACCAATGCACAAAAATTGATAAAGCTTATCAATGAAAATCACGAAAATTGGTGAAGCACAAATTCTAGAAATCAACACACGAAATCCAGAAATCACAAAAAGGGAAAGAGGCCTATCACAAGACGGGAGCATGAAAGCTCACCAACACGTGTATCACAAGATGGAAAGCTATTCCATGGTTGCTAACCATTTTCACTAGAATGGCCCGAAGACCATGAGTCAAAACTCCACTAAAATGGCCCGAAGACCATGGGGGGCTACCCCACATATATGAGTAGAAACATCACACAAACGGGGGCTAGTCTCCCTCGCAGACAAAGAGACATCGCACAATTGCTAGTCTAAATCATAAAAATGATCGTCATGATCATTAAGAAGTGTCAATTACACTAAGCCAGTAAATATATGAGTTTAGCTTCATGTCCCATAACCACTAGCTTAACTTAAATATTTACGAACAAACTGTAGATCTTCACTAGGAAATTGTCACAAAAGGTTCAATCGAACAAGTCCAAGAGTTAACCGACAAAGCAAATGCAAGCATTTCATACCACTTGTTTTACTAAGCCGTTTAATTCGATTTCTCATCCGACTGAAGTAAAGGCTTGTATATACTAATAGATTGGAAAATGGTTTAGGAAAAGAGCTTTGTAATAAAATAGAGTTGAAATCGTTTTGATGAAAGAGTTTTGGTATTTACTACTAGTATTGAAACCTTTATGTTTTTAAAATGGTAAATCACAAAAATTGATTGTAGAATCAACAAGTCACAAAAATTCACGTTCGGAGACGTGAATGAAATCCAAGAAAATCAGTTCCAAATCCATCAAGTAGAAATACCCATGCGACCTAACATGGCCGAGCTAAAGTGAAAATGGAACGACCAACAGGCAAGCGACCTAAAGTAAAATAGGTCGAACGAATTAAGGTCTAACGACCTAATGGGAAACGACCTAAGGTTTAATAACCTAAAGGCGAACGAGTTAAGGCATTAGCAGCCTAACAACCTAAAGAGTAAGCGACCTAAGTCGGCGAGCGACCTAAGGGGTTAACGGCCCAAGCACGCAACCTATGGATGGAGCGACCCAAGCACGCGACCTAGGTGGGGATGGGGTCAAACGACCTAACAGGATGAGAGCTAACCTCAGTAGCAAGGTGCGACTTATGTAGGCAGAGCGACCTAAGGGTGAACGACCTAACGAAATAAAGGCCGAGCGACCTAGGGGCTAACGACCTAGGGGCTAACGACCTAGAGGAGGTGCAACGAGCTAAGGGGTAGCAGCTTTAGACCTTAAACAAGGCCGAGCGACCTAATGACTTAAGGGGTGGAATGGGCCGATGCAACGACCTATGGTGTAAGAGATGGTGCGACCTACCAGTGGCGCGACCTAAGGAAGGTGAACGAGCTATTGCCGAATGACCTAAACATTGTTAAACGACCTAAGGGAGAACTCGCTAACTGGAACGAGCTAGCCAAGACCGAGAGTCCAAACGTGCAGGCCGAACGACCTAAAGGCGAAGCGATCTAACGTTGCCGCGACCTAAGGTGGTGGCGACCTAAATCACGGCCGACCTAAAAGCGACATAACGACCTATGGGTGAACGAGCCATATGCAGGCCGAGTCTTCTCACGGCAGTGCGACCTAAACCTAGTAATTCACCAAAAACACTAGAAATTGGAGTTTTTCACCAATCCAATCCAAACAAAATGCAAATGTACATGCTAAAGTGATAGGGAATCATTCCCAACAATCCAAGATAGTTATAGACAAGAATGTGAGATAAAAATCTCACCTTTTCATGGAAATTGATGGAGATGAAGCTTGAAAGCAAAGCAAGAACAATAACAAGCTTGAATCTATGTCTTCTCTTGAATTTGGAGTAGATGTTGGATTAGCAATGAAGACTAAGGCTTTGGAGTTTTAATTTCCCATTCCTTCCACCATTTTTGAAGAAGTTTTAGAGTTAGGAAAATGAAGAAGGAAGTGATGAAGAGGAGATGGGTTGGGACTAAGTTAGTAAGTGGTTCAGCCCAAACCAGAGCCCTAAGCGAAAAAGTGACAAAATTCCACTAACCCCAAACATATCGAAGTTTATATTCAAAAAGATCGCAAACGTCATTTTGAACTCAATGAGGGTGGTCTCGAGTCCTAATTTGACCGTATGCAAAAAGTAGCTTTTCGGACCAAAATCCGATTAACGATAAAATATTTAAATAAAATATTTAAATATAAAATCGATAAATATGCGGGTTGTTACAAAATATGCTGTTAAATTTGAACTGTTAATTATTCAATTGTTATAGATGATATGCCATTATCTGTAATTATTCACCTGTGACATTTGACACCATAATCTGTTATTTATCTTATATTTAAATCTGTTACTGATGATATATGCCTGTTGTTGATATGTTATATTTTATCATATTTGTTCCCACTCTACAAGTTCCCTGTTAATCAGAAATCCCTATGGGTTGAAATGATACATACCCGAACGATCTTGTAGAATAAGAGAAAATCATTATGGGTTGAAATGATAAACCCGAGCGATTTTCATTGACTTTGAATTTTGGGATTGCAGGTTGAAATGATATATACTCGTAGATATTTAAATTATGAATTGAAATGATAAATATCCGTATCACTTGACCAAAGGATAGAAAATTATATACGGACACCGTTGGTCTATATTTTGAAAAATGATTTCCAAACTGTTGAAAGGGAATATATGGGTTTTAAATGAATATAGATTTTTAAAATATAATATATAAAGGTTATTTTTATATATGTCTAAATTTTAGATTTTTAAAATTATATATTTTGGAAATTTTAAATTTATATGTTAGTTTTAAAAATATAATTTTTATGATTTTTCTCATAATTTTATTATTTTAAATATAAATATATATATATATATAATAAGATTTAATACAAAATACAATTAACAATAAGATTTAATTTAATAAAATTTAATTTAATTAGTATATAATATGTTTTAAAATATTTATTTAAATTTTTTTATTAATATTTTAAAATAGATTTATAACTTTAATAATAAAGGCTGGGAAGATAAATTAATATTGACTTGGAATTTATATTGGTTAATAATTGAATTTAAGAAAGAATTGATTTAAACTTAGTAGTTTTGAGATTTTGAAAAGATATGATTATAACTTGATTTATAATTTGATTTGATAAAAAGTGATTAAATGAATATTCTCAATTTTGAATAAAATTGAGATTGAATATTTAATATTGATTTAAAATTATATATTGGGATTTAAATAAAATTGTTATAAAAATGGTTAAAGGAATAGTTTCCGATTTGAATAAATTTAAAGTTAAATGTTGAAAAATAAATGAAATTTATATTGTAAATGTTTGAATATTTAAACTTGAATCTTTGAACTTTAAATTGAAATGGTTAAACTGGAATTGATTTAAATTGAATTTTGGAATTTAGGATGATTTAAATCGATTTGCAAAATTGGAGGAAACTAATTTTATTATATAAAGTATTTTATTATATATATAAACTATTTTAACTTATAAAGTATTTTAATATATATACTATTTTCAACATCTAAACTGTTTAGGTGGAAAGTGTTATGATTTCAAAAGTGTTATGATTTCCAAAGTGTTATGATTTCAAAAGTGTTATGATTTTGAAAGTGTTATAAATTTGAAAGTGTTACATTCTGAAAATGAATATTATTTAAAGTGAATGATGATATCGAATTTATATGGTTTTGAAATGGATATGATATTTTGGTATGAATATGAACTATTTGAAATGAAATGACCACGGTGTGAAATAAGTGTTTGGTTGTTAAAGAGACCGGGATCATATATTATCATACTCTCTGCCAATACCGAAAACCACTTTAACAACTGTGTATGTGGTGGAGATTCCAGAATGAAGTAGGATGGTTTGGTGAAGGATCTATATGGTATTTACGTAGCCCTGACTCCCGTGAGTCAGCTTGATGTGGCTAAAACAGGAGCCATGCCAGGCCAAGTAAGGTCATTCCTCCGATCGGACACATTTCTTCGATACCATTCTATTGCTTTTGTGATTTGATTGGGTGCACCCTTTGATTTGGGAGTGTGTCACGAGATGGGCGGTAGTAGCTGCTATGCGTTACCACCAGTCCGGATTCGCAAACGGTATATCTACCCTGGCATTGCCTCGCGTGCCTTGTCACATGCCCTATCGCGTCTTCTACGATTTTGTTTTGTGTTGTACCTATGGAGTGCTCCCTGATAGCCCACCTGCGGATGGAGTTTACAGTATCTGTATAGATTACGGCATTATAAAAATGTGTTAAGGGGGATATGGGTAACGCCTTAACGCTATTTTAATAGTTTACTTACTTTAGACATATTATAATAGCGTATATTACTACATAGTAGATAGTTCCACGGATCCTTAGAGGATGGAAATCCCAAACACTCTTTAAGTTACTTGTATTTTAGTTGACATTTCACTTGAGTTGAATTTATTAATATAAGAATGTTAATCCTGGCTCGAGTGTTTTGTGTTTTTCTTTACGCTCGGGTCAGACTAAGTGTCACAGCATTTGAGACTCACCTTTAGAGATTGGAGCTTAGTTTGAAGATCTATCTATCCAACTTTGAGCTATTTCGGTTTATTCCAGTCACTTATGTTCAGACTTGTCAGTTGCTTCTGTATTTGAGACTACTCTGTATTTGAGATTTCTGTTGTATTTTGTTTTAACTCTGATGTTTATATAGTAGCTTCATGAACTACTATTTATCTATTCTGCTGCTTATTGTTATATTACTCTGTGTCTATGATTCTATGATTGATTATATTCACTGTATATGCTGAGTTTTGCCAAATATAAATTAACAATCTGTCGTTTTTAGCAATTCAAATTCGACATGTGTGGATGCGAATGGTTCGAAATAGCGGGTCGTTACACAAAGTATGATTTTAATAGTTGTACCTAAAGGGATATGATCCATCAACCACGAATGTGTCTTCAAGAGCAAGACTAATATAGTTGGAGTATAATGAACAACATTGATAAGAATAACATTGCAAATTTCAGTTGTTGAAATTAGTGTGATAGATTCGTCATTTAAATTGATCAAGTTAATTTAGATTTACTCATATAATATCGCTTGATATGATTTTTTACTTAAGGATATATGTGTTGAAATAGATTATTTTAAACAACGATTTAGAATAGACCGTTTGCATATAATTACCAAAGTGTCTCGAAGTTAGTGGGGGCGATATTGAGTTTGTGAATTTTTGGATATGATTCAAGAACTAATATGAAAGTACCATTTTATAGGCATCAAAATTGTGTAATTATTTTGATAGGAACATCAAATAGTTTAATTTTCAGTCAAAATGCAAAGGAAGCGTGTGTCCATAAGAAAGAACCGTTAAAACATATATAAATATTTCTAAATTATAAATAAAGAACATACTACTAATTGTTAACAATGTACTTATGTTAAAATCGGTAATAGTTTGATTATTTAATTCTCGATATTGGATTTGTAAATTATATGTTTTGTAATAAGTATTAAGGATGATGGGAATGTCCCAAATAATATGTAAAGACACCTTATTAAAATGTTTAATACGGAACATGTAAGATGGATTTCTTATGTATTGATAATAGGAATTATCATACATGTTATATTATCTAAAATATCATATATGGCTTATGCGTTTGATGCATGAATCAAATATCACATATCAAATCCAAACTAAGATCACTAAATTTTATTTGAAGACACTATTTAGACATTCCTTTTATGTTCTAATATTGCTTTTGAAATAGTAATGAATTTGGAATATTATCGATATTTATGTTTTATCCCTTCTGCCGTAAGATATGAAAATATAGACTGTCTAAATTTTTATTTATCCCTATATCATATGAACCATCAAAACCCAACGATCCGTACTTCTTAGCACAACGCAAGTTCAAACACTATTTTTGGGATTTGGATCAGTATGTTCGAAGGTGTGGATTGTTATACTATATCACATTAGGAATTATGGAATTTAGTTTAGGTCAAAATTCTAATATCGTCCACATTCAGCTTAATTATTCCATAAATAAAGTCTTTAGGTCAATAATAACATTTATCATTAATTGTACTACTCTGACCAGAGATTTTAACTTTGAGTTGATTACAGTTGACTATGATACTAACCTCATATAACCGAGGAGAAGAACTCACTATTGAATAGTGTTTCACTTCTAATGCTTCAATTCAGACCCCAACTATAGTCGTTCAATGAACCATATGTCATGATTTAACTATAATCAAAGTGGAGTGTCCACAATGAAGTTCAGTAGTGTTCTCAGGTTGAGAGAAAAATGCAACATTGTCACTCTGAGATTCTTTGTTTAATCCTGGTTATATCAACCAATAAAAAACTCTCGGGTGGGTCATTTCATAGTTATTCAATAACTATCAGTATGTAATCCCTTGGTGTCCCTAGCAGCCATGCATAATACACTGCCCAACTTTTTGAGATTGTTATGTACTATAGTCTCAACGGATGGATCAGTATCCGTTCTCGAATCATCTTGACTAGGAATATTTAAAATAATATGTTATTTTAAAGGGATAAATTTCTCATGATTACAACACATTGTTATTGCTATCACTTAACAAATCATTTAAGGATCTTCTATTTAATATACTTAAATTATATAATTAATTATCATATCACAGTACGACAAGTATATAATAGAAAGATAAACATAATTTATTTCGAACGAGATTTTTACAGTGCTAATAATATTTTATAGTAGATTCTAGAATTTTCCTTATGGCATACCCCTACCTCTATCATTATCTTTCCTTCTATTGGTTGATTTTACCATCTTTAGAAGATATAACCATATCATCCACATGTAAGAGTAAATATATCCAAACATTGATTATACGCTTGTAGTGTGCACAAACATACTTTGTACTATTAAAATGTCATAAAAAATTTCAGGCTCTGCCTAAAAGCTAGACGAGGCCCGTTTAGCTAATCCTTTTATGCCCACATAGGAAAGTCTTACTACCTCATCTAAGAATCTAAATGGTACTTGGGCAATGGTCAAGTATTAGCTAAGGCTTTATGATTCTTATAAGCTTTCACGTACATACTAATATTAGGCAGTCTTACCTCCTTGGTTGTTCTTAAGCTCATACAAACCCCAAAATTTTCAATTTAGATCAATTAATACCAAGCCAAATAATAATGATTTTATCAAAAATACATTAGTTATCAAAAATTCCTAGATCATATTAATCCTCGAGTAATCCTCGCCTTAATAATTAGTCTCTACTTCATACTTACCGCATAGCCTCCCTTAATGATTTTTTACTACATTTCTCTTACTAAAGTCAATGATAAACACAAACGAGTTAAACCCCATCTACCATTATATAGATGACTGCTTCAACTCATGCGAGGACTTGTTCAACTTGCAAAATCAATCAGACATTTCTCTTACAACAAACCTTCAAGCTGCTGCATATGAATCGTCTCTTCCAAAACACCATGCAAGAAAGTGAGTTCACGTCAAACTGCTCCAACTCCATGTCATTAGTAGAAACAACAAATTGCGAAATCCAAATCGAAGTGTGTTCCAAAGAAACAAAAGAACTTCCGCAAAAATTCTCTTAATAATATCTAACATGTTATAATGACTAAAAAGAAATTAAAAAGACAATTAATTATAGAAAACAAGGATTAAAATCAATTTAAAATGTAGATCTCCTCGCACATTAACCAGAGCAGAACGCAGTGGATACTACGTTTTTATTTGGTTTCATGAACTTCATTATCGTTTTTCCCTCTTCCTTATTTACGGGGTATATTGGAGTTTCCCTCAGGCCGTATACATCTTCTTGGTCATACAAAAACTGAAAAGCAACAGTACCTATCGATTTTTTCTTTCTTTTAATTAGCAGGTTATTTTCTAAATCATTTTCATTTTCTTGCATTGATGTGCTAGTGTTCGGCATATCGTCTTTTCAATTCTTAACTTGGATGTTTCAATTTAATAATTTCATTTTGGTGTATTAAGTCCGCAGTTGGTTTGTGTTTACCTAGTCTTCAAAAGTTGTTATCTTCAAAATTGGTTATTAAATTTTTGAAGATTTAATTTCTGTACTGATTTCAAAATTATTATTTGTTATGCGCGCACTTACCATATTCAAGTTTTTCTTTTCGGTTTTTCACTATACAAAGAAGTTCTGCCTTTGGTATGAAGTTAATCTATTTGTTGCAAGATTTTCTTTAATTTTTCACATCATAACCAGAAAATAAATTGCACAGGGGTCATACTTTGTTTGATTATAAATTAAAATTTGAAAATATATTAGCAGACTAGTTACCTTCAGTTTAAATTAATTTTGTGCATGCATATTGTTAGTATTTTATTATTTTAGTTTCGAATTTTATATCTACGATCTTGGTTTGATCATTTGAAAATGATTTTGCTGACAAGAAAGATTTTTTTTGAACAGTAGCAGCAGTATGGGTGACGAATTCCCTGATCCAGAACATCAAGTATTTGGCTATGAAGTTTCAAAAGCAAAAGGGCCAGAAGAAAAGTGTGTAGACTCAAAGTTATGGCAGGCTTGTGCTGGAAGTATAGTGAAAATACCAGCAGTCAAGTCCTTGGTGTACTACTTCCCCCAAGGTCATGCAGAACATGCTCAATGTTCCCTTGACGATAATCTTCTGAACCTGATGAATAAACCTTCTTCTTCTCATGTGCTTTGCCGTGTGAATTCTTTAAAGTTAATGGAAGACCCCGAAACCGATGAAGTTTTTGCCAAGATCCGCCTTGTCCCCATCAAGAAAAATCCAAGTTTCGGTCATTTGTTCGAAGAGGAAACCATGAGGAATGATGATTCCCCAGTTGAAGCAATAACCGTTCCTTTTGTGAAGAGATTAACTCAGTCTGATATAAACAATGAACGCCATTTTACGGTGCCTAGGCAATGTGCAGAAACAATATTTCCAGGGTTGGATTACGAAAAAGAGCCACATGTTCAGTACATAACCTTCACAGATGTGCATGGAGGGATATGGAGTTTTAAACATGGATACAGAGGGACTCCTAAACGACATTTGTTGACTACAGGCTGGAGCACGTTTGTGAAGCAGAAGAAGCTTGTGGCAGGGGATTCAATTGTGTTTATGAAGAAGGAGAGTAATGGAGAGATTCATGTAGGCATCAGGAGAATGAAGGGAGGACATGATCATCATCGCTGGACTCCTCCATCTTCCTGTAATTCTAGGATGAGTTTTCAAGATAGTAATAAGAATAATATGTTGAGTAAGATAAGCAGTAGGAGGATAAGGATGGAGTCAGTGATGGAGGCGATGAGGCAGGCATGGAGTGGGCAGACATTTGAGGTAGAGTACTATCCAAGGGCAAGCACACCTGTATACTGTGTGAATGCATCACTGGTGAGAAAGGCAACAATGGCACCGTGGTGCCTTGGAATGAAAATCAAAATGGCAGTCGAGTCCGATGATCATCCGAAGACATGGTTCATGGGAACTATTAGTGGTGTTGATCAGGGTGGCGAGGAGCAGACTCAATGGGAAAAAAAGTTGCTATGGAGACGACTTGAGGTGAGATAGGAAAATGATGCAATTGGCGTTCTAAAAGATGTGAAGAGAGTGAATCCGTGGCTAATAGAACGAGCTTCAGCCCTGACCATTCCTCTTCCAGCTTCACAATTAGCCCCTCATCCACCCTATAAAAAGCAATGCTTGACGCAGTTCCCATCTACTAATCAGGATTATCTATCTTCTACTACTCCTCTTTCTCCTTTGATCTCGAGCACCCACCGACTTAAGCTGCCACTACCACAACCACTACCACTTCCTTACTCCAATACAGTCTCAGGCATACAGGGATTCAGGTGCCATAACGATGACAAATCGATGCATTACTCTTCTCCCCGAAATTTTCATATAGGCAGTAAGTTGATCACTACGAATAAACCTAACCCCAATTTTCCTTTTGAGGATAATGAAGTTGGTAAGAGTGATATAACTTGCATTGAAACAGCTGAAGTTGGTCATTGTGCAGCTACTGCTTCAAATAACTCATGTGATGACGCAACTTACAAATCAATGGTGACGGATGAGCAAGAGGAGCAGCAAAATTCTGATGTTAGTACTTCTGGGAACGATGTAAAATATGATATATGATGGCGGTCAACCTGATGATGATATTATGTTTGTAGTTCTAGGAATGTAACTAAAGATGGTACTCATGATGATGTAATTGCTGCAAATTTACCTATTTACTTTCATGTACTTGATCTCGTACAGTTGTATTAACAACTATCTTCTCTGTATATTTTCCATTGTTTGGTTCTCTAACTAGTCATCGTCAAATAAATAATAGAGCCTTATATCTATTTCTTTTTTATGGTTTCTTCTGTTATATGTATGTATGTTTATATATGTATGTGTATATATGTACACACATGTATGTGTACACACATGTGTGTGTTTATATATGTGTGTGTACATACATACATTATACACACATACATACATTACACACACAGATATGTATGTATGTGCTTGCATTAGTTGCTTCTTTGAATCTCTCTGTGCCTCCCATTATACATTTTGCATGCATTTATTAACTGTAAATACATTATTACACTGCTGGCTGAATATTTTGAAACCAGCAGATTATAGCTATAACTTTATCCATATATACATGTTCATATCTAGGTATATATGTATATAAACATGTACTAAGTACTGGACTGTGGATTATATCTATTACTTTTTATAGGTATACTGTTTCCGAACCCTGTCTTATATTTCAGAATTTACTATTTCCCTCCATTTTCCTTCTGTTTTACGGTTAGCAAATTATATGTTGATGGACAACTAAGATTACTTTTTCACTATTATCTGTTTGAATTCCTGTTGCCCCCACAAGGAATATTCAGCTCTAACTTGTTTCAACTGCCTTTTAAACTTTATGCTTTCACATCCCACTTTGTTGGATTTTGGCATTTTCATTCAAAATTGAGGTGCTTAGGCTCTGCTCTTTCATTAAGACCATAACGAACAATCTGTTCAGTTCAGTCCATTCTCTCTCATCGACGGCAACTGAGCGAATGGACGGGACAATCAGGAAGGGGGAACTAGCCACAGACTGATTTGGAAAACAACTTATAACGGCAAAATCTTTGCCGTTATAAGCTTATAACCTAATTTAAGCGTCGCCACCACTTTCATTTCCTACTCCTCCAATTTCGTTTTCAGCCGAGAGAAACCCTAATCCACCATTTCTTCCACCACCAAACACCCAAATCCGACCGCTTTTAACTAAAATAAAGGCAATTTTTGAGATACATGCTCCAAAAGATGTTTAGATTGTTAAAAAATTTCGCCAAAAAGTTCATGCACGAAGAAGGCGGTTGCAGCGACACTGGCGATGCCGGTAGAAGCGGCGAGCAACATAATATTGTGTTGTACGGGCAGGAGCCAGGAATAGAAGATTTGCTTTTAGCCATCGAAAATCTCGATAATCAGGGCGGAGGCGCAGAAGAAGGCGGTCGCCACGGCCGTAGGGGTGATCGAGCTGGTAGGACGCGCAGGGGTGTGGGGCAGATTTCTGCTAGACTCGCCGAGCTTGATGGATTTCAGGATCCGAATCTTAACGCGGCGAAATTGCCTATGCTTTCCAACTTTCGCGCACTTTCAGATGGCAAAGTACATGTCAGCACGCAGACGAGTTTGGCTGTAAGTATTTCGTTATATGATTTAAATAACTGCAATACGTTGTTAGTTTAAATATATAATATGACTTTATTTAACTTTAACAGTCGCGAAATATCCGTTCACAGGGTTCGTTAGCGAACACACATAGATATTTTCATGAACATTTAACAAATAAAGATAGAATCGTAGCACTATTACACGGGCTTGGATTCCATAATTTCTTAGGTAATCAAATGAACCATTTACTTAAAAAACTAGTTAATTTATCACTCCGTAATTTAACTTGCTATGTAATCTACAATTTTAGGAATCGCAAATGTTGTAAAAGGTGATGTGCAATTGTACGCGGCTATTGCTTTACGGTGGTATAAAATCACCCATACATTCCACTTTCCTTGCGGCGAGTTAGGAATTACACCGCTTGATTTCTCCATACTTACCAGCATTAGCATTAGAGTAGCTGCTTTTCCATCGCTTCCTCAATGATGCTCGATGGCATGATCCCGAGCCCGTTCATGATCTTCTACCTTATTTTGACGCCTCCGATGCATTATATCAGGCAGGAGGCGCTATTAGAGTCAGCGCTATTCGTGCTGCCATGGACAGCATCTCGCTCATTACTCCCCTGATGATGATCTGAATCTTGGACGATTTGTCCTATACCTCATGGGTAACTTGTTTTTCAACACATCAAGCTGTATTCTGGTTGTTGGGTTTATTGAGGTCGTATCTGATTTGGATTTTAGCGGTGTTATTTTATATGACTGGGATACGTCTATTCTTGCATACTTGTATAGATGCCTTGACATACAGTGCACCATTTTAGACACACAGGTTTCATTATTTGGTTTCTGGGAGTTATTATAGTACTGGTATTTTGAATACTCCAGAAATTTTCATTTCATCATTCTTACTTCTGATGCGTCTACTTTTTTTCCCCCGTCTGTCATTTTGGTGCGCGGACAATAGGAGGCCCAGGGATAATGAATCCCGTCGTGTGTATTCGGTTGCCCACAACCAGATCGATTTGAGGATGTACAGACACCAGATTATATGGCATCCATTTCATGATAGTGTATCCTTTGGCATTGATTTTGTAGAGATCGCTAAGATGCTTGCCGGGAGAAGATTTCCACTCCTATCTTATCACTCAGCGTTTGGTGCAATTGGTATCTGGGTGAGAGGTGTTGAAGACAGTTGTACGACTTTGATGCTATTCCCGATGATCCACACCCTCATACCTATCGCTGTATGATTTACCCATCAGAGCAGCTAGACCTGGTGAGGGCAGGTGGTTGGTGGCCGGCCGAGGGCTTTGTTATTACCGATCAGTCATACGTTGACTTCTAGCGTAGATTTTACATTGGTTCCACTGATACCATTACCTATGCAGCGGTGATAGATTTAGTTGGCTCGTACGCTATACGGCACGACATACATCCCCTAGTTGTTGAGGATCTCACCTAGCCCAGCCATGGTCACCGTGCACCAGATCACGTGGCGGCTGCTTCTCACTTTGGATGGACCATGGCAGTTCCTACCATTGGACCAGACCGCTATGTTAACGTGTATCATCCTCCAACGCACGATCATTACCCGATCCTAGCCAGATATCCTACGCTGATCTATATAACATTCAGATGAGGATCAGAAATACATGATACTTAGAGCATAGGCGTACCTGGACTACTACAACGGTGAGCTACGTCGGCAGGAAAAGGCAGCAGCACGACTGTAGGCACGATTGGAGAATGACGCAAGAGATTTGCTGACATGCAGATGTACTATGAGCATTAAGCTGGTCCGAGCAGTGGTGGAGATGATGATGTTGAGAGGTGTCGTCGACGTCATACACGTCCACGTACAGATGGATGATCTTATGCATTGTAGTTCATTTCTGTTTCTATATTATTTATGTATTTATTCTTTTGGTCTGATGTATTATATACCTACTGTATTTGGTCTGTGTATCGATGTTATTATCATTCATGTTTTTGTGTAGTTATTGTTATTGTTCATGTGTTGTGCTGTATGGTATATCTATTGTATTCAGTTCATGCATTGACGTTATTATGTTTTATGTTTATGTGTTGTTGGCAATCATGAATCACTGGAACTGTATTCAAATGAACTAACAACATTTAAAATTATGTTATTTGACTAACACTGTAAATGTATTCATATAATAAATAGCTAATGGACAGAATATATTTATATAGGACAGATGGATTTATATAGGCAGTTAATGTTTAACTTTATACAAGTAGTTAATGTTCCATATTTATATAATAAATAGCTAATGGACAAAATGTATTTATATAGGCAGTTAATGTTTAAGTTTATTTTTTACCATGTTTTTCTGTGCTAAATTTAGGGCATTTCCTTTGCTCTTTTCTTATCATAATTACTAGTTTGCCATTTTCCTCTTCCCTTCTATATATACACATACCAGTTCACATATGCTTCTTCACAATCATCTACTCCTTCTTCACTACTATCTACATCTTCCTCACATTCATTTACATCTCACACCGATGCCATCATAGCCTTCTTCTATTGAGTCTGATATAGAAGGCTACATGCCTTCGGAAAGTCCATGAACTAATGATGATTGGCTTATCGAGTATCAAGAACAGCACTACGAGGACATTCGAACAAAATTCCAAGATCTTAGACAACTAAGACTCCAGGAGGACGTTCACCTGCATATGAACAATAGGTAGGTCTCCATCCGTATGAAGCAGAGATCGAAGTTCCTGCGAACACCTAGTGTAACGACCCACTTTTTTGGACGGTTTAAATTGACAATAAACCATAAATGTCAAACTCAAACCATTCAAAAGGGAGGATTGTTATGGGGTAAATAAGAAAAATAAAAAAAAGAATAAAAAAAAACAAATACAGAATCTCACAGCGAAATGACAAAATATAATAATCAAATAAACAGTTCATGAAGCTGTTTTACAAATAACATTTGATTACACTTTTACAATATAACAGAGCATACATACAACAGGAATAAATAAATAATGCAGTGGAACAACATGATGCAGTGGAATAATAATAAATAGTAGACTAATCTCCATCTTCATCCTTCAAATAAAATGTTCTTCAATACACTGAAAAGCTCAGATTGACCCAAGCATAATGAAAAAACAAAACACTCGAGTCAGAACTAAAAGATATTATGTAAGTTAAATCAACAATAACTTAATATGAGTGTAACGGCGTCAGAGATGTTTACGGGGTTTGACATCTCCTATCCAGTGTCTAATGTGCATGCAAGAACTTAAGAGACGTTCGGGATTGCCATCTCCTAAGGATCCGTTAAACTATTTACTATATAGTAATATACGCTATTATAATATGTCTATCAGTAAAGTAAAGTATTAAAATAGCGTTAAGGCCTTACCTATATCCCCCTTAACACATGTTTATATATTCCCATAGTCTATACAATACCGCAATTCCTTAGTAAACTGGAGGGCTATCAAAGGGCACTCTATAGGTACGTACAAACCATACTCGTAATGGGCACGATAAGGCATGTGACAAGGCACGCGAGGCAATGTCCAGGGTAGGATATTACTGTTTTACGGATCCAGACTATTGGTAACGCATAGCAACTATTACTGCCCACCTCGAAACACAATCCCATAATCAAATCGAGGGGTGGCCACCGAATCAATCACAAAGTCATAATATGGTATCGAAGAAATATGTCCGATCGGAGGTGCGACCTCACTTGGCCCGGCATGGCTCCTGTTTTAGCCACATCAAGCCGACTCAGGGGATTCAGGGCTACGTTAATACCTCATACAAAATCGTTCGTCAAACCATCCTACTTCATTCTGGAATCTCCACCACGTACACAGTTGTTAAAGTGATTTTCGGTATTGGCAGAGAGTATGACAATATCCGATCCCGGTCTCTTTAACAAACAAAGGCTTATTTCACACCGGATGGTTCTTTTACATTTCCAAAACCAATTCATAATTGATATCAAAATATATTTTTCACTTCAAAATTATGTCACTTTCGAAATTATATTCACTTTCGAAATCGTATCACTTTCGAAATCATATTCACAAAATAGGTCAAACTCTCATTTCAAAATCATCATATTTACTCAGATATGTCATTTCACTAGAAAATATCATTTCAAATCCCAACTTAGGTTATAACATCATTTAACCATATTCGTCTTAAATCAAAGATTTAAATATAAACAATTCACCTTGCACGGTCTGAAATTTAGAAAATAGTTTAGATTGTTAAAAAAAGCTTTAAATAGTTCAAAATAGTTTTCAATAGATAAAATAGTTTAAAAATAGTTTTAAAATGGTTTAAAGTATTTTTCAATAGATAAAATAGTTTAAAAATAGTTTTAAAATGGTTTAAAGTAGTTTTAGTAGTTAAATTAGTTTAATTTTTTTTAAATAGTTAAAAATACTTTAAAATAGTTAGATGGTTTAAAATAGTTCAAAATAGATTAAAATAGTTTAAAATAGGTTAAAATAGTTTAAAATAGATTAAAATAGTTTAAAAAGTTTGAAATAGATTAAATTAGATTAAACACTTTTCAAAATAGATTAAAATAGTTAAAAATATTTTGAATATAGTTGAATAGTTTAATATAAAATGCTTTGATTATTGGAAATGGTTTATATAGAACATAGTTTGGAAATCTGAATAAATCTGAATTTAAAATAATATATCTTTAAACAGTTTATGTTAAAATAATAAATTGGAAATTAATATCAAATTACTATTTCTTCCATTTCAACAAATCTGGACCATATCCAACTTTCAATCAACAAAACTCAATTTCTATCTTCGATTTAGATTCTCAATAAAACCATTTCAATAACTCAATTTCTATAGATTTCATTTATATTTCAAAACTCAACTTTGAGATTTCAATTTAAATTCTTTTAAACAATTCATTTGAACCAGTTTCACTTTCAATATTTAAAGCCTGGAACTTCAAAAATGATTCAGTGTATATAAATCAAATTTTATTTCAAAATATCATTTAACTGAATTCAAAAATTTAGGATTTAACATCGTTAATTTAACCAATCCGGTGTCCGTATATAATTTTCTACCCTATGGTCAAGTGATACGGATATCTATCATTTCAACTCGTAATAATTTAAATTTACGGGTATATATCATTTCAACCCGCAATCCTGAGTTAAATTTCAAAATCCATAAAATCGTTCAAGTCTATCATTTCAACCCATTACGATTTTTTCCTAATCTATAGATCGCTCGGGTATGTATCTTTTCAACCCATAGTGATTTACTAACAATAAAATAAGGGAACTTGCAATGTGATAACAACATATGAATAAAACATACATCCAATCATCCAAACATCAACAACTAAACATCCAACACAATCATCATTCAAATCAACCAATAAATAACAACAATTAACTGGTTATCATTAACATGTATTTAACTGGCAATTTAAAATTCAATATTAAATTAAATGGGGATTAAATTCAATAAAAGTCAGATTTAACTGGAATGACAATTTAAATATACGAAACAGCAACCAATCAATTTCTAATCACATCATAAATTTAATTTAGCTAACATAAGATAGTTAAGTAGTCGTGAGTGGGATAAAACACTCACCTTTGATTTTAAGTTGATTTAAAATCCAATTAAAGCCCAAAAATCTAACAGTCTCAGAATGTAGCCAAACTAGTTCCATAATGTCCGAAATTTCAATATGATCGCAATGAAGAAAACCGCGTATGAGTTCGAGCTCGTATGGAAAAGTTATTAACATTAGAAGTTATACAAGATTAAAATATGAAATAAATAAAATAATAGGAAATTTTACACGTCACCTGTCTCCTACTCGAAGCCATATCAGCCAACGCGATCAACCCTCCCGTTTGACAACGTATGCCGCCACCTTAGGCTGCTGCCGCCCCGCCAAAGAACTCCGCCATCACGCTCGAACAAGCCGCCGCCTTCTTCTCTCAGAGCCGACCCCCCTTCCAGCACCTCCGAGGTACACAGCCGCAGCGATGACTAGGGTTTTCGAAACCCTAACAAGCGATTTTTGGCTGCCACGGGTGAAGATAGCCCATGATTTCACCACCAATCAACTCCGCATGACAATCTCTCCAATACCCATATAACAATTTTGCCAATCGATGTTACAATCGAAAACCCCCAATTTGATGCTTAGGGTTCGTGAATTGTGAGCTTTTACCGAGATTTCAGATGACTCGAGCATCATCTCCAAAAATGAACACTTGATGCAGATTCATATTGTCGAGGGCTTCAAAACGGTATATAATTTGATATGGTTTAAGAAGTTTGAATTTTGAAATTGGTTTTGAAATTGAATTAGGGTTTGTAATTGGAATTTGGTTTCTGCCATAGAAGAATGGAACAGATAGAAGTTGATGTACATATAGAATAAACTAAAAGACTACTAGGGTTTGAGAAACAAAGTCTATTTATATGGATACGAACATATAAGAATGAATGACATATCAAATTGGTTCGAAACGACAATAACGACCTGAAAAGCCCGTTCCGTTTCCGAAACGAAACTAGGTCATCCCATATATCAAAATAAATGTTTTTGATATTTTTAAACTCAATGGAACATGTTCCAAACCCTAATTCGAAAGTATGCAGAAGTTATCTTTTAAAATCAGTATATTTCAATTGAATTCATTAAATTGATTTCTACGTGTTTCGAGCCCGCACGATCAAATGACAAGTCCGATCGCTACGAAACTTGAATTCTTACAATAATTCACCGTTACGGATCCGATGAAACTGGTTCTGTTGAAATCAGAGACAGTGGCCAAAATGGCTATTTTCACGTTAACTAAATAAATTATTATTAAATTGATTAAACCACTTTTTAAATTCAAATTTAATAGTTAACTATTTTCATCATTTTTGATTATCTAGAAATTTATAATCTTTTAAAACAAATTTCCCATGTCAAATTCAATATTAAATATTGTACTAATTACAGTATTTAGTTTGAATTGAATAAATTCATTGATTATTATTTTAAATTCCAATAAATCTATTTATTTGATTTTTCATCTTATTATTCAATCCACTATTACTTTATGGATATAATTAACATTAGTTTACCATTATTACATCAATATTCTACAGTTATCATTTTAATTCATATTAACTGCAATATTTAAATAGATTAATTGCAATTGATTTTCAATTTAATTCGAACAGATTAAATAAATAGATGATAAATAACAATTATTACCTTTTACTTAATTTAATCATATTTATTGGTTTATTATTTACAAACAAATGTTATGACTACTTACACAGCACTGATTATATTCAATTTCAATTAATTGCATACTATCTCACCATTTAACATAACATTTAGTTTATTTCCTTATTTACAATTTCTAACTAATTTAACTTGAAATTATTCCAATTACTAGAGATTACATTCAAATAGTCATCGATTACATTAAATTAACATTATTAGATTTCGTTCTAATTGTTTTCTTATCAACAAATCATAAATTTTTAATTTCATACAATATTAAATCTTAAAACCTTATTAAATTCAATATTTTAATTATCGAAAAAAATACGGGTCGTTACACTCTCCTTTACTCAAAACTTTTCGTCCTCAAAAAGAGAAAAGAAGGAATTAAGGAATTAATATATATTTTATTCAAAGTATTCATTTTGTAAACAATTAATTTACATAATTAAGTATTTTAAATAAACTATATCAATTTATAAACCATTAAATCTTCATATTCAAGTTAATAAAAGTTTGAAAATATTTCATTTTCACTAAATTTTCTAAGTCTTAATTTCTTGAAAATTTTTGGGAGTCTCCTTTGCACGGAGAGGTCCGGGAGAAATAATAATATCAATAATAAAATATCCCAAACCATGGGAAAAACAATATAATATCGCTATAAAACCGTAATCCAAAAACGTACCTATTTGTCGGGCAAACAACACTTTATTTATGAAACCTAAAGCAGTAGCTATTGCTTCCATGAACCTGTATTTCACTTATATAATCCAAATAGTTAGAATTATGTAAAAAGGCAACATATTAGTTGTTTTAAATTTATAGCACAACAAACAAAAATATGAAATAATCATATGCAAACAATAATACAACCAATTCATCATACATCAATAGCGACCAAAACAAATGGTTTGTTCAGGTTCAGAAACTTTTAATTGTACAAGCGTGATAAAATAGACTATCAACTGTATCCTACACTTAACGGCCTTTGGTAGTAACCCAATAGATTATTTAAACATCCTTTTACAGTCAGAAGTATCATTTTCCAAACATCCCATAAGCTAAAACAACTGATAATTTCAAATATCCTTTAAGTTTATTCTTTTTAATTTCCTTTCATATCATTTACCGTTCATCTATTTTCAATCATTCATACACTGATTATTTTATTAATTTAACTTCATCACTTACAAAATTCATTTCCCATTCATTCATACAATGCAATTTTTCCGTTAATTTACATTCATTTACTTACATAAGTTATTTCATTCAGTTATTTAGATCATCCATTATTATGTATGTCTCTTTACATATTTTTATTCACCATTAATAGATTATTTCCTTTTTACATTTATTTCTTTCATATATAGCATTATTGAATATTAAGTCTATTTCTGAATCATTTCAACATTTTCTGAAGTTATAATCATTTACTCAATATAGTATTCACTTTTCTTCTATTCACTTCAATTATATATAGCTTCAAATATTAACTTAAGTTCATAATCATTTACTTACAATATTCACTTTTATATTAAATTTAGTTACTAGCATTTCAACTTATTAACTGAAGTTATAACATTTTTGTACATCAGAATTCTTATTTATAGAAATAATTCCCTTGAACACTTTCATTATTTAAGTTTTACTTATATAATATTCTATCACATATTTCTATTTAACATTACAAATTTTTAAACATTTCTGGTAGGTTATATATATATTTATATTATTTTAAGAACATAGTTGAATGTTACATAAGTTTATCTTATTCATTTTAGTTAACAAATGCTCAATAATTACATTTTCTTAATTTTCATATTTACAAGTTACAATTTCCAATTTCTTATATATATATCATTAATCACATAACATCTAATTTCTTATTTTTCCAATTCAGAAGTTTCCAATAATTAAAATAGTTAAGATTTCATATTATTACTATAATTGAAATCCCTAATTTATATAAACTTAAGAACTAAATGCCAGGTTCATTTCAATCATTTAAAATAAAATAACACACACACACACACACATATATACACTCATAACATTTATATCCAATCATATTTATAAATTAAAGATTAAGATTTGGTTATCTAACAAATGTGCAATAAAGCCACTACAACGGTCTTCCCACTTTGAAACTCAAAAATGAACGTCGATGATGCGTGCACTCATCACCGAAATTATTTTCCAACGACAAAGAGGGGAGTACATAATCTATTTCTTTTAAAAAAATTTAGAAACATTTCTTCTAAATCACACAGAAATATTTTATCTGAAAATACTACCAAATAATACTAATATCATATTCCAAAATCTTTTGAAAACAAATTTCAAAAACCCAAAAATTACGTTCTAAAATTTCAATCCTTATTTACTTTACTGGTAAATTCTATTTTACAATTCAACATTTATAAAATTTCACTACCTAACAAACAACGTATCACATCCAATTATATCATTTATAAAAATTATTCTTTATATACAAAATATAATACTATGTAAAATTATTTCATTTACCTATATTTCAAAACAATATTGTGTCAGCCTACCCTATTAAGTGTTTAGAAATCCCTATCGATGTCAAAGCGTCCTATGTACTGACCAGAATTATAAATACTAAACAGAACAAATTAATACAATAAAAAACATTTTATAACACTAAAAAATACGGTATCTCGTATATACTCTCAAACAACTCATTTTAGGGTATTACTACCCTATCTCTAATGAGTCAAACTCCACAAAGCTAAGGTTATCGCTAAACCAAAACTCTGATACCAAATGTAACGACCCACCTTTTTGGACGGTTTAAATTGACAATAAACCACACATGTCAAACTCAAACCATTCAAAAGGGGTGATTGTTATGGGGTAAATAAGAAAAATAAGAGAAAGAATAAAAAAACAAACACAGAATCTCACAGCGGAATGACAAAATATAATAATCAAATAAATAGTTCATGAAGCTGTTTTAAAAATAACATTTGATTACACTTTTACAATATATCAGAGTATACATACAACATGAATAAACAAATAATGCAGCGGAACAACATGATGCAGTTGAATAATAATAAATAGTAGACTAATCTCCATCTTCATCCTCCAAATAAAATGGTATTCAATACACTGAAAAGCTCAGACAGACCCGAGCGTAATGAAAAGAAAAAACACTCAAGTCAGAACTAAAAGTTCTTATGTAAGTTAAATCAACAATAAATAAATATGAGTGTAACAGCGTCAGAGATGTTTACGGGGTTTTACATCTCCTATCCAGTGTCTAACGTGCATGCAATAACTTAAGAGATGTTCGGGATTGTCATCTCCTAAGGATCCGTTAAACTATTTACTATGTAGTAATATACACTATTATAATATGTCTATCAGTAAAGTAAAGTATTGAAATAGCATTAAGGCGTTATCCATATCCCCCTTAACACATTTTTTTTATATTCCCGTAGTCTATACAGTACCGTAGTTCCTCCATAAACTAGAGGGCTAACAAAGAGCACTCCATAGGTATGGTACAAACCAAATTAGTAAGGGGCGCGATAAGGCATGTGAAAAGGCACGTGAGGCAATGCCAAGGGTAGGATACTACCGTTTTACGGATCCGGACTAGTGGTACTGCATAGCAGCTACTACCGCACACCTCGGAACACACTCTCATAATCAAATAGAGGGGTGGCCACCAAATCAATCACAAAGTCATAATATGGTATCGAAGAAATGTGTCCGATCGGAGGTGCAACCTCACTTGGTCTGGCATGGCTCCTATTTTTGCCACATCAAGTTGACTCAAGGGAGTCAGGGCCACATCAATACTTCATACAAAATCGTTTGCCAAACCATCCTACTTCATTCGGGAATCTCCATCATGTACACAGTTGTTAAAGTGGTTTTCGGTATTGGCAGAGAGTATGACAATATCCGATCGTGGTCCCTTTAACAACCAAACGCTTATTTCACACCGGATGGTTCTTTTACATTTCCAAAACCAATTCATAATTGATATCAAAATATCATACTCACTTCAAAATCATATCACTTTCGAAATTATATTCACTTACGAAATCATTTCACTTTCGAAATCATATTCACAAAATATGTCAAACTCTTATTTCAAAATCATCATATTTACTCAAATATTTCATTTCACTAGAAAATATCATTTCAAGTCCCAACTTAGGTTATAACATCATTTAACCATATTCGTCTTAAATCAAAGATTTAAATATAAACAGTTCAACCTTGCATGGTCTTAAATTTAGAAAATAGTTTAGATAGTCAAAAGTAGTTTTAAATAGTTTTTAATAGATAAAATAGTTTAAAACAGTTTAAAAATAGTTTTAAAATGGTTTAAAGTAGTTTTAATAGTTAAATTAGTTTAAAATATTTTAAAATAGTTAAAAATACTTTAAATGTTTTAAAATAGTTCAAAATAGATTAAAATAGTTTAATAGATTAATTATATTAAAATAGATTAAAATAGTTTAAATAGTTTGAAATAGATTAAGTAGTTTTAAAATAGATTAAAATAGTTAATTTTTTATAATATAGTTTAATAGTAAAATATAAAATGGTTTGATTATTGGAAATGGTTTATATGGAAAATAGTTTGGAAATCTAAATAAATTTTAATTTAAAATAATATATCTTTAAACAGTTTATGTTAAAATAATAAATTGGAAATTAATATCAAATTAAACTATTTCTTCTATTTTAACAAATCTGGACCATATTCAACTTTCAATCAACAAAACTCAATATTTGTCTTTCGATTCAGATTCTCAATAAAACCATTTCAATAACCCAATTTCCATATATTTCATTTATATTTCAAAATTCAACTTTGAAATTTCGATTTAAATTCTTTTAAACAATTCATTTGAACCAGTTTCACTTTCAACATTTAAAGCCTGGAATTTCGAAAATGATTCAATTTATATAAATAAAATTTTATTTCAAAATATCATTTAACTGAATTCAAAAATTTAGGATTTAACATTGTTTAATTTAACTAATCTGGTGTCCGTATATAATTTTCTACCCTATGGTCAAGTGATATAGATATCTATCATTACAACCTGCAATAATTTAAATTTACGGGTATATATCATTTCAACCCGCAATCTCGAGTTAAATTTCAAAATCCATAAAATTGTTCGAGTCTATCATTTCATCCCATAATGATTTTTCCCTAATCTATAGATCGTTCATGTATGTATCATTTCAACCTATAGTGATTTACTAACAATAAACTAAGGGAACTTGCAGTGTGATAACAACATATGAATAAAACATACATCCAATCATCCAAATATCAACAACTAAACATCCAGCACAATCATCATTCAAATCAACCAATAAATAACAACAATTAACTGGTTATCATTAACAGGTATTTCACTAGCAATTTAAAATTCAATATTAAATTAAATGGCGATTAAATTCAATAAAAGTCATATTTAACTGGAATGGCAATTTAAATATGCCAAACAATAACCAATCAATTTCCTATCATATCATAAATTTAATTTAGCTAACATAAGATAGTTTAGTAGTCGTGAGTGAGTTAAAACACTCACCTTTGATTTTTAGTCGATTTAAAATCCAATTAAAGCCCAAAAATCTAATAGTCTCGGAATGTAGCCAAACTAATTCCATAATGTCCGAAATTTCGATACGATCGCAACGGAGAAAACTGCACGTGAATCCGAGCTCTTATGGAAAAGTTATTAACATTAGAAGTTATACGAGTTTAAAATATGAAATAAATAAAATAATAGGAAATTTTACACGTCACCTGTCTCCTACTTGAAGCTCTATCAGCCAACGCGATCAACACTCCTATTCGACAACGTACACTGCCACCCTGGGCCGTCGCCGTGCCGCCAGAGAACTCCGCCATCACGCTCAAACAAGCCGCCACCTTCTTCTCTCAGAGCCGACCTTCTTCCAGCGCCTCTGAGGTACACAACCGCTGCGATGACTAGGGTTTTTGAAACCCTAACAAGCGATTTCCGACCACCACAGGTGAAGATAGCCCACGATTCCACCACTAATCAAATCCGCATGACAATCTCTCCAAAACCCATATCACAATTTTGCCAATCGATGTTACAATCGAAAACCCCCAATTCGACGCTCAGGGTTCGTGAATTATGAGCTTTAACCGAGATTTCAGATTGACTCGAGCATCATCTACAAAAACGAACACTTGACGCAGATTCGTATTGTCGAGAGCTTCAAAATGGTATATAATTTGCTATGGTTTGAGGAGTTTGAATTTTGAAATTGAACCAGGGTTTGTAATTGGAATTTAGTTCCTTCCATTGAAGAAAGGAACATATAGAAGTTGAAGTACGTACAGAATAAACTGAAAGACTACTAGGGTTTGAGAAACAAAGTCTATTTGTATGGATACGAATAGACAAGAATGAATGACATATCAAATTGGTTCAAAACGACAATAACAACCCGAAAAGCCCACCATTTTCGAAATGAAACTGGGTCATCCCTTATATCAAAAAAAATGTTTTCGATATTTTTAAACTCAATGGAACAGGTTCCATACCGTAATTCGAAAGTATGCAGAAGTTATCTTTTAAATTCAGTTTATTTCAATTGAATTCATTAAATTGATTTCTACGCGTTTCAATCCCGCACGATCAAACGACAAGTCCGATCGCTACGAAACTTGAAATCCTACAATAATTCACCGTTATGGATCCGATGAAACTGGTTTCGTCGAAATCCGAGACAGTGGCCAGGCTATTTTCACTTTAACTTAATAAATTATTATTAAATTGATTAAACCACTTTTTAAATTCAAATTTAATAGTTAACTGTTTTCATCATTATTGATTATCTAGAAATTTATAATCTTTTAAAACAAATTTCCCATGTCAAATTCAATATTAAATATTATACTAATTATAGTGTTTAGTTCAATTGAATATGATTATTATTTTAAATTCCAATAAATCCATTTATTTGATTTTTCATCTTATTATTCAATCCACTATTACTTTATGGATATAATTAACACTGGTTTACCATTATTACATCAATATTCTACAGTTATCATTTTAATTCATATTAACTGTAATATTTAAATAGATTAATTGTAATTGATTTCCAATTTAGTTTGAACAGATTAAATAAATAGGTGGTAAATAACAATTTTTACATTTTACTTAATTTAATCACATTTATAGGTTTATTATCTACAAAAAATGTTATGACTACTTACACAACACTGATAATATTCAATTTCAATTAATTACATACTATCTCACCATTTAACATAACATTTAATTTATTTCCTTATTTACAATTTCTAAACAATTTAACTTTGCAATTATTCCAATTACTAGAGATTGCATTCAAATAGTCATCGATTACATTAAATTAACATTATTAGATTTCATTCTAATTGTTTTCTTATCAACAAATCATAAATTTTTAATTTCATATAATATTAAATCCTAAAACCTTATTAAATTCAACATTTTAATTATCGGAAAAAAATACGGGTCGTTACACCTAGGAACGCTGGGAAGTTCGTAATGAACGGTTTCAGATGGAGCAGGAAGTAAATACTTCTCCATTACTATATTGTGTTTGCGGAGTGTCAGCTATGTATTCCATCATCCGAAGCGGAAACGACATTGGCCGGCACCATTACAGATTCCATAACTTTCCAATTGGTTGTGGTGTATGGGAATGGATTGATGATCCATTCCCTTATCGTGCGGTGGAATATGCAAATGAAATGGAACAAGAACTAGCCATGCTATGTGACATGATGGGTGCACCGAAATTTCAGTGTGGTGATGGGCATAACTAACATGATGAAGTATGTACTTTGTTTTCGTTGTACCTTTAAGTATGTTGTTCGATTAAGTTAGTCTTTGTTGTATGTTCAAGTATGTTGCGGTATGTTCAAGTATGTTTAAGTATGTCGTATGTTGTTGTGCGTTTAAGTACATAATTCAGTCTCCAAATTACATCTAACATACACAAGTCATATTACTACTGATGGACATGCATTAAACTAATACAAATCATAGAATTAAAGTTCCATTAAACTAATACTTCAACATAAGCAGACCTAAGACAATTGGACAAACACATAGACATATATCGTTCATGGACACAACACTCACTCAAACTGCCTAACATAATTTACTCACAACTCGTAAGCAGCATGACCAACAAAGTGTGTTTGATGATCCATAAAATACAGGGAGTCAAAAGTTGATCGGGTCATTTGAAAAACATTATCGCGTTCTACCTCGGATATAATTCTCCGATACCTCTTGCAAAGTCTAGTAAATGTAAAAAATGTACTTCTAGTATCTAAATTTCATCTTTTGAGCCTACATTCTAGATGGTTGTTATAAGCTTCGTTGACGGTGGTCAAAAAATCATCATCGACCTCCTCTTTCATGTGTCTTGTATCTGCCAGAATATAAGCTTTGATCAACACCACATAATCATTGGGAGTCCATGTCTGATTTGCCATTTGCAATCTTACGAACCTCCCATGTCAATACTTCAGGGTATAAATAGTAATGGGGGTACTTATTATAGCCATTACTGTCATGTCAATTCCAACAGGTAATGGGGATACTTCTAGTATATGCACTTGCTTCATAGCGTGTACTTTATAGGTTCGTAGCAGGTTCACTTGCATTGCATTATTTCACAACTATTCATATGATGTCATGTATGCATTCCTGCACCTATATATACATGCATTCTAAATTGACTCCAACACAACATTGCAGAAATCTAAAACAACATAATAACTCAAAATACATATTCCTTGACAATCATGGATCCTAACATGTACTACCAGTACTGCCAAGAGATGAACCAAAGTTACGAAAATGAATAAGAAATGGATGATGAGACGACAGAGTTACAAAATCAACAAGTAGCAGTCGGATATTCTTACTTTTTTGGTGGAGGATCTATGAGCAACCGTCGTGGTAGTATACCTGGAAGGATTGACCGAAGATATAAGAGGGACTATAAGGATGGACATGAAAGGCTGACGAGGGGCCACTTCATTGACAATCCAACCTATGATATTACTTTGTTACGCCGTCAATTTCGAATGAGCCCAGATGTATTCGCTAAATTTATGCTAAACTTCAAGAAAACAAACTCATTTCACTTATAGGCTAAATGGAGCACCAGAACCTGGACATTCTCCCCACATCAAAATCTTGGCTGCTTTACGTATGTTAAGCCATGGAACCACTGGTGATAATATGGATGAATATTTTAGAATCGCAACATCAACAATATTAGAGTGCATGAAGGAATTTTGTAAAATAGTTATTGAACATTTCAACGAGGAATACCTACGAATGCCGGGACCAAATGATGTAAGCAGGATACTAGCAAGAGGAGAAGCTAGAGGTTTTCCAGGTATACTTGGATGTTTGGATTGCATGCATTGGGCATGGAACAACTATCCAACAGGTTGAAAAGGAATGTTCGCAGGACACAAAAAGGTGCCGACAATGATCCTTGAGGCGGTTGCCACCGATGAATTATGGGTTTGGCATGCTTTCTTTGGCGTACCGGGTTCATTGAATGATATAAATGTTTTAAAATAGTCATACCTATTTTCTGAACTATCTAATGGACGTTACATGTAAAGTTGGTAATGTCGAGCATTATACTGGGTATTACCAGGTCGATGGAATTTACCCAAAGTGGAGAACTTTAATATAAGGCTTTAGAGTACCAATAAACGACAAAGAGAGCTATTTCACTGAAAAGGTGGCAAGCTACAGAAAGGATATTGAACGCCCGTTTGGTGTCCTGCAAGCAAGGTTTCAGATATAACGAAATCCTGCTCGATTTCATGACGTAAGAGTTCTATCTGAAATTATACATGCTTGTATAATAATTCATAATGTGGAGTCCGAAAGAGGTGGGTATAAAAATCAAAAGACTAATTACCCTGACTTGTTTAAGGGTTCTTATAACGACCCGGATTTTTCGACGGTTAATTTTGAATATTTAAATGGTTTTAAATATTGGATGTGGAATATAAGTTGATTTTAAATATGAAGATTTTGGTTGAAATTTACGGAATGAATTTAAATTTCAAATATAGCGATTTATCGTAATACGAAAATGGTAAATAATTGGAATTGGAGTTGAAAATGAATCGAAATGATTTCTAATGTTGATATAAATTCTATTTGAATTAGAAATTAGTTAGTAAGATTTTAAAATTGAAATTTCAAATGATTTCGTAAAATTTTGAAATCGTCAATTTAATCGGCGAGTTAAAATAGCGAATTAAGGCACAGTCTCATAATTCGATGAAAGCAGTTCTATTGGATCCGTAATAATGTATTATTATCGGATTTCAAGTTTTGTAGTTTTTGGAGTTATCGTTTGATCGTATGAGATAGAAACACGCTGAGATTAATATCGAGATTTAATATAATAATTGGGTTCAAAAAGCTATCTTCTCCATACAATCAAATTAGGAATCAAAACCTATTCCATTGCGTTCAGAACAGGGGTATACCATTATGAACGTCAGGCGGCATGCGTCGATAGGAGTTCGAAATTTTAAGTTGCTTAAAGGAGATATTTGATTATAAAAATAAATAAATTAAAAAGGTAATCTTAGCTTAGCTTCCAACCGAAGCCCCTTCTCCCTTATCTTTTTAAAAACCATACCATTCACTTCTGTTCTTTAGTTAAAAAAATCATGAAATGAAATCCAAATCACTTCGTTTGAACTTTAAAAAAAAGAGCAGAACAAATTCAAATCGATACGAAATAGATAGAAAAAAAGGGTATAACATCGCACGTTCGTATGTGCGATGAGATCTGAAGCCGCGAGGCGACGTGGGGAGAAATCATCGCAGTAGGAGGCGCTCACGCATGCGGCAACACGAGGCGACCTAGAGTCGACAGTTCGATGGGAGGCGCGAGTTTGGAGGGCGACGACAGTCGCGATCGAAGGGAAGGAACAAGCGCAAGGGTGTTGTGGCCATCGCAACCTGGTCACGAGCGTAGGGGGGGTGTTCTGCGATGTTGGGGAATGGGGATGGCAGCAGTAGCTTTAGACGAGGGCAAAGGCATGGAGGAGGCTAGGGTTGGTGGCCGAATCCTGGAAGGACGAGTGTGCTGGAAATTGTGCGCTTGAAAACAAAGAAAATTAGTAATTAAGGTTAAGTGTAATTAGTTAAATAATTTTAGAAATTAAATCGAATGTACTTATAAAATTTTATAACTTTCATACGAGGTCTAAAATCGTGAAACAAGTCAAGATTGGAACGGATTGCAATTAAAAACCAAGGTGAGAAAAATTCTCACTCATTTGGATTACCAAAATTTAAAATTTAAAATAGTTGAAATTAAAATTTGGATGCTGTTGAATTTATAAATTATTGTCTGTTGAATGATATAATATATAGTAGTATATATACTAGTATTTGGAGTGATATTCCCGCATATTATAGCGGATGAGACCCTATGCGCCCCGCATAATAGCGGATGATCCTATATACCGCGATATCCCCCTCGAAGTGGGATTGGTATTTTTATTGTTGACTAACATCCGTGGATGCAGGAAAACAGGTTGGAGGGATCCAACTAGATTCCCCAAAAATTTTGATTTATTTTTCATATATAATGATATATGATTTGTATGAATAATCTGTTATAGATTATTACTATTGTTTGAATTTTTGGATGCTATGGTAGCACGGGCCTTAAAATTTGGCATTTTAAATACCATAAATTATTTTTTTAGTTTAAAGGAATTTAAAAGGAGAATTTTGATATAAAAATATTTATATTGGATATTGGATTATTTTTAAGAAAATTGAATTAGGAATAATATATATATATATATATATATATATATATATATTGATTTTGGATTGTACGTAACTATTTGTAAATGGGTTTAAATAAAGACTTTAAACATTAATTATATAAAGGAGCTTGTAAATGGTATTCTGAAATGTGAAAAGGAGTTAAAGTCAATATTAAAAATAGGTTGGAAGTATAAATGGAATTTATAAGAAATGAATTTGTATAATGGAATTTTATAAATAAGATTGGTTTTCTAAATAGGTAAAACAAAAGGGGTTATAAAAATTTATAAATGATGTTTATAAATAAAAGAATTCGATATCAGATGATAATTGGGAATATAAATTAATAAGGGTGAATTTATATTAAAATATAGAAACAGAGTTGAGAAAAATAGTAGATTCTATTTTTGAGACGAGAATGGTTAGGGAATCGACAATGAATCGATATGTTGTGAAATCGAGAGGAAGTTATAAATTAAATTGGTTATTGAGATTTTAAAAATATATTTTTATTTTTAAGAAGTTAAGTTTGTTTTTCAAAGGGAAAATTTTATTATTTAAACTATGAAATTTTAAACTAGTTAGTATTGGAATACTTTAGAAAAGGGATTTCAAATATTTAATATTTTAATTTTATAATCAGCTTTGTAAATTGATTTTTTTCAAAATGGGTTATTGATTGTTTATTAAAAAGTGTTTAATATTTTAAATAATAACATAAAACATATTTAAAAAAAATTACTATTCTTTAAAAATGCTCATTATATATATATATATATATAGTTCTAAAATGATTGAAAATTTATTTATAAATTCCCTCAAGATGTGTAGATGGGGTTTATTTAAAGGATGAGATTTTATAAGAGAAATCCTATAAAAGGAATTCTAGAGACTTAAGAAAATTTCCAAACGTTTAAATACGATAACTTCGAAAAGAATTTGAATTTGTTAAAGAAGTATAAATGGTTAGATGAGATTATAAATAAGTATAATTGGTTTGGAAATTGTAAGGAGAAATTTATTAATAATTCCAGAGATTTATGAGATAAGTTATGAAATATTCCCAAGTTTAATATTGAGATGATTTCGGAAATTATACGTATAAATATTTTCCTAAGTATTGAAAGGAAGGTTTTGGAAATATTTTTAGTGGGAAATGATTTGGAACATAAATATTTTCTAAGTGTTATAAAAATGGAAGTTGGAAATATTTCTAAGTATTGAAAATAGTGGAACATCATGTTATGGATACAAGTGTTGAAATTGTTTTCAAAATATAGAAATATTGAAAGAGATTGAGCATATATCTCAGTAAAGATATTTTGAAGTAAAATGTTTGAAAGTCTATAAAATAAGGCCTAGTGTCTGCTTATGGATGTTTTATTGATAGTTAAACAACCGACTATCAATATTGGCCAATTTCATTAATCATTTCGAAGAGACCGGGATTAGATTTAATTATCCGAAAACCACTTCGATCCAGTTTGAACGTTACGAATGAATACCGTGAAGATGTTGAAGATGGTGATTCGGTTTGTCCAAACCCAGGACAACTTGTATGGACGAACTCTATCAGAACATCATCATTGGAGGATGATGCAGCAGCGGATAACTGAAATGGATAAATCTGGGAAAGTAGCAATCGATGGAATAGAAGATACTGAATGGCCCAAATCCGTTGATCCAAAGATACCTGATTCTAGCTATTCCAAACACGTTGATCGCGCACGATACCGTGTTTAAAGATCTACGATTCTTCAACGTTGATCTAGCGCACTAGATTCCGTGAATCGGCTTCTACGATCGTTGATCCGAGCGCACTCGAATGCCGAAAGAGGAGATAGGAGATCACACTCAACTACCAATTTAATGAAAGCACAAAGCTAAAAAACAAAAGTTTTATTCAAAATCAACTTACCTTCAAAGTTACAACTCACCCACTATTTATAGCATTTTACAACACCCAGACCATTAGGTCGTTACGCGACCTACGACCTAACAACAGTACAACACCAGCATTACATCACAAGATACCACTCATTTACTACACAACACATAGGTCGGCAGCGACCTAACAATACAACCCACGCGACCTACGACTTAAAGAAAAATACAAACATATTACAACATAGTATCAACGACATACGACCTAGTAACACATGCGACCTAAAACAATGCGACACAAGATATCCAGGCGGCATAGGCTTCGTACGTGACCTAACATAGGTCGTAACTTGTTAAGGTCGAAGCGACTTAAGAACATTGCTTCAGGAAATCTTCACGACCTAAGGCCTCGCGACCTAAAGTGAGCGACCTATCTTCCAATATCTTTCCACGACCTAACTTAGGTCGTATTTCATTCCCGCGACTTAGCTTAGGTCGTAGCTTGTCAAAGTTGGAAATTGGAAGGTCGGAGCGACCTAGGGAAGTGGATAACTCGTTAGGTCATTTAAGCTTGTTATCTCCTTCGTTAGGTCGTTTGAGCTTGTACTCTTCCTCGTTAGGTCGCATACGACCTAACAGCTCCTTAGGTCGCTCGCGACCTAAGACTTGGTCATTTTGGGCTACATCATCCTCCCCAGGTTAGCAAAAATTCGACCTCGAATTTGCACCTTCCTCTTCCACAACAAGCCCATCCCCATGATACGGTATAAGATGTTTAACATTAAACACGTCAGAAGTGTACACATCCTCCGGCAGCTTCAACTTATAAGCGATTTCATTGATCCGTTTCACAATCGTTACAGGACCAATCTTTCGAGCTTTAAGCTTATTGTATGTTCCCACTGGAAAACGGTCTTTTGTTAGTACAGCATATACTAAATCTCCTTCATTAAATTCAACATTCCGTCGCTTCAGATCTGCAGATCGTTTATACTTTTCATTCGCCTTCTCCAATCGTTCCTGAACGATTTTATGGCATTCTACCAATCCATCAACAAAATCAACAGCCCGTTTAACTATCCCCATCGGTTGTGGTACTATCGTCAAATCCAACGGCCCCTTTGGTAAGCTGGAATATACAATCTGAAATGGACTGAAACTAGTACTTCGATTGACTGCATGATTATGTGCAAACTCTTCCTGACATAACTTCATATCCCAGCTCTTCAAGTTATCTTTCACGAGACATCTCAACAAGTTCCCCAACGATCTGTTAACAACTTCAGTCTGACCATCGGACTGCGGATGGTAAGCACTACTGAAATTTAGCTTTGTTCCCACCATCTTCCACAAACTCAGCCAAAAATGACTTAGAAATCTAGTATCCCGATCAGAAACAATGGATTCTGGTAAACCATGTAAGCGATACACTTCTTTAAAGAATAACTCGGCAACACGGACGGCATCAGCTGTCTTCTTACAAGCGATGAAATGTGCCATCTTTGAAAACCTGTCCACTACAACATATATCGAATCATTCCCCCTCTGAGTTCTTGGTAATCCCCAAAAAAAATCCATACTAATATCAACCCATGGTCTAACCGGCACGGGTAACGGCATATACAATCCCGCATTCGTCGCTGTCCCTTTGGAAATTTGGCAAATATGACATCTCTCCACAAATCTTCCAACCTCTTTCTTTATAGAAGGCCAAAAATATGACTGTGAAATCAACTATAATGTACGGTCTCTCCCCACATGTCCTTCCTCATGCAACTCCTTCACAATCTTCATTCGTAAGCTGCACTCGGGTATACATAATCTGTTTCCCTTGAATAGAAAACCATCCACTAATACAAACTCATCAGTCTTTTCCTCCTTGACTTCATCTACAAACTTCGCGAAGTAAGGATCATCAACCATTAATTCTGGCAACACATTAAACCCCATCACTTCAACCTTCATTGTAGTCAATAAATGATTCCTTCGACTCAATGCATCTGCCACTCGGTTTGTAATTCCCGACTTATGCTTCACAACAAATGTAAATTGTTGTAAGTATGCAATCCACGAAGCATGCCTAGCTGCGATCTTGTCCTGTCCCTGCATATGCTTCAACGCCTCATGATCAGTATATAAAACAAATTCTTTATGAAACAAATAATGTCTCCAATGTTTCACAGCTTGCACAATAGCATAAAATTCCATATCATAAGTATTATATCTCATCTTAGCTCCCGATAACTTCTCACTGAAATATGCAATAGGACGACCTTTCTGACTCAACACCCCTCCAATTCCAACCTTCGATGCATCAGTATGCAATTCAAACAACAACCGAAAATCCGGCAACACTAGAATCGGTGCTGTCGTCAAAAGTCCTTTGATTCCCTCAAAAGCAAATCCTGCTTCCTCCGACCATGAAAATTTCTTCCCTTTCATACAATCAATAACTGGAGCCATCACACTACTGAAGTGTGGAATAAACCTTCGGTAGAATGATGCCAAACCATGAAAGCTTCTAACTTCTGTAATCGTCCTGGGTTGTGGACAATTTTTGATTGCTTCAACTTTATTCTGATCCACCTGTATACCTCCATCCGAAATAACATATTCCAAAAATAAAACACTATGCGTCATGAACACGCATTTCTTTGTTGCAGCATAAAATTGTTCATGTCGCAATATCATCAACACTTCCCTTAGATGTTGCAAGTGTTCTTCTGAGCTTCTACTATATATTAGTATATCATCAAAATACACCACCACGAATTTCCCAATGAATGGTCTAAAAATCTGATTCATCACCCGCATAAATGTACTAGGTGCATTCGAAAGACCAAACGGCATAACCAACCATTTGTATAATCCTTCTCTCGTCTTGAATGCGGTCTTCCATTCGTCCCCTGGTCTAATTCGAATTTGATGATAACCACTCTTCAAATCAATTTTCGAAAAGATAGTAGCCCCACTAAGTTGATCCAACAAGTCATCCAATCTAGGCATAGGGAATCTATATCTCACAGTAATCTTATTCAATGCCCGACTATCGGTACACATCCTCCATATTCCATCCTTCTTCGGTACTAACAAAGCTGGCACCGCACAAGGACTTAAACTTTCCTGCACACGCCCCTGCTCAAGCAACTCTTCCACTCGCCTTCTCAACTCCTCGTGTTCTTTTGGACTCATTCTGTAATGTGGTCTATGAGGTAACACAGCTCCTGGAACAAGGTCAATTTGATGTTAAATGTCTCTCAACGGCGGTAACTCCGTTGGTAGCTCCTCAGGAAATACATCGTCAAACACTCCCAGCACTGGTTTTACTTCTTCAGGAATCTCAACCACTTTATTACTTTCACATCCAATCAACAAAAACACTTCGGGCTCCTCTTCTACTTCCTTAACAAACTCCTTTAAAGATAACAAATTTTTAAGTTCTTCAATCTCTTCCGACTTGCTTTATTCGTGTTGTCGCTTCTTAGGAATTAAAGTGATTTTTGTACCTTCAAACATGAAACTATAACTGTTAGTACGACCATCATGTTGCACCGCCCTATCATACTGCCACGGTCTCCCTAGCAACAGATGACATACATCCATGTCCACAACATCACACCAAATTTCATCCTTGTATTTCTTCCCAATTGAAAAATTCACACAAGCCCTTCGTCCAACTTTCACCTCCCCACCTTTTCTCAACCAAGCTAACTTGTAAGGTTTCGGATGCTTCTCTGTTTTCAATGCTAACTTCTTCACAGCCTCTGTAGAGATAATATTGTCACAACTTCCTGCATCAATAACAAACTTGCAAACCCTTCCCAAGATAGTGCACGTTGACTGAAAGATGTTACTCCTCAACCAGCTAGTTTCCTCCTCCTGTTTTGGTGTCAAGCACGACCTCTTCATTATCAATGAATACCCTTCATCTCCCGACACATTTTCTTCCTCCTCATCATGTAGTGAATTAGAACATTCAGCCTCTGCATCCTCATCTTCCACTTCAGCAATCATAGTTCTCTTCTTCAGTTTTGGACCTTCGCTGCTCTTGTGACCCACTTCTTGACAATTATAGCATTTGAAATTGGTGTTGACCTTTGGTTTAGCCACTTCATGAACAACCGGCTTATTCGATGCTTTAGGAACATTAGAACTACTACCTGCTCCTTTGTTCTACCCTGTAAAACTTGGAAACACACCTCCCCCACGTCTTCCTTGTTTCTCCCAAGCCAACGCCTTTTGATGTGCTTCTGCCACAGATCTAGGGTCGAACATGTTCACCATATCTTGGATCTGTGCTCTAAGTCCACCAACAAACCTAGCGGTCAATTGTTCTTCTGTCTTCATAATGTCATTTCGAGCAATCAACTGGTAGAACTCATCTGCATAATCAGTAACAGCCTTCGTCCCTTGCCTCAGGTTCTGTAATCTTTGATACATTAGTGATTGGTAATTGTAGGGTAAGAAAGTAGCCTTCATCAATTTCTTCATTTTTCCCAAGCAACAATCCTTGACTTCCCCATCCGCTCTCTAGTCAGTTTGGTTTGCTGCCACCATGCCATAGCTCTCCCCCTCAACCTAGTAGCAACCAACTTCACTTTACGATCCTCCGGAACCTCCTTGAAGTCAAATATTTCCTCAACATAAGCTAACCAATCAAGAAATTCCTCGGCCTGCATACCTCCCTTGAATTCCGGTATTTCAGTTTTCATCCCAGACTCCCACTTGTGATCATACTCCGACTGATTCCTTCCTTGTCCTCGTCCTCGTCCATGAACACTACCACCATGAAACTCCTCCTCGAAATCTGATGTATATTGATGTCGATCCTGACCACCAACATCTCTACTACCATCGTGTCTTCCACCAACATCCCTTCTATCTACATTCCTCCGATCATGATCATTCTCATTCCTATCTCGATTTCGATTGTCAACATTTCTATAACGATCTCGACTCACACTTCTATGATCATTATCAACACTTCTCTCTCGATTGGAATATGGTAAAAATCTACTTCCCCCATGGTTAGATTCAGGTGAAACCCTTCTCCGATTTTGATTCATCTCCAACATCATCTTCTCTAATCGACCAATCCCTTCATTAAGCTTCTCACTAAAGTTTTCATTAATTCGTTGCTCCATCTCATCAGCTTCTTCTCTTCTATACAAAGCTTCAACATTCTGATGGCGATTAGCTCTTCTTGGCGGCATTGTCAAATGAAACAAACTTCAACTCTCGACTTGTTCAAATCAAAATGATACCAAATGAGGCACGACCTTTAACTTCAAATTTGAACTTCAACACTCTAACTTGCTCGGCTCTAACTTCAAACTCTCGGCTTTGAACAACAATGTGATGCACGGCTTGAACTCTTGAATAAGAATTGGCTCCAAGACTCGGCTTAGCTATGATTGGCTAAGTCTAGCTCTGATACCAAATGATGCAGCAGCGGATAACTGAAATGGATAAATCTGTGAAAGTAGCAATCGATGGAATAGAAGATACTGAATGGCCCAAATCCATTGATCCAAAGATACCGGATTCTAGCTATCCCAAACACGTTGATCGCGCACGATACCGTGTTTAAAGATCTACGATTCTTCGACGTTGATCTAGCGCACTAGATTCCGTGAATCGGCTTCTACGATCGTTGATCCGAGCACACTCGAATGCCGAAAGAGGAGATAGGAGATCACACTCAACTACCAATTTAATGAAAGCACAAAGCTAACAAACAAAAGTTTTATTCAAAATCAACTTACCTTCAAAGTTACAACTCACCCACTATTTATAGCATTTTACAACACCCAGATCATTAGGTCGTTACGCGACCTACGACCTAACTTAGGTCGGCAGCGACCTAACAACAGTACAACACCAGCATTACATCACAAGATACCACTCATTTACTACACAACACATAGGTCGGCAGCGACCTAACAATACAACCCACGCGACCTACGACTTAAAGAAAAATACAAACATATTACAACATAGTATCAACGACATACGACCTAGTAACACATGCGACCTAAAACAATGCGACACAAGATATCCAGGCGGCATAGGCTTCGTACGCGACCTAACATAGGTCGTAACTTGTTAAGGTCGAAGCAACTTAAGAACATTGCTTCAGGAAATCTTCGCGACCTAAGGCCTCGCGACCTAAAGTGAGCGACCTATCTTCCCATATCTTTCCGCGACCTAACTTAGGTCGTATTTCATTCCCGCGACTTAGCTTAGGTCGTAGCTCGTCAAAGTTGGAAATTGGAAGGTCGGAGCAACCTAGGGAAGTGGATAACTCGTTAGGTCGTTTAAGCTTGTTATCTCCTTCGTTAGGCCGTTTGAGCTTGTACTCTTCCTCATTAGGTCGCATACGACCTAACAGCTCCTTAGGTCGCTCGCGACCTAAGACTTGGTCATTTTGGGCTGCATCAGAGGACAATGAGCATTCTAAGTGAAAATTGTTCCTTGAAAGGTAATGCTTAGCCTCAAGCCTCATCAACCGGGAATGACTAAAACAGGGGAGATGCAGCAAGGCTAAGTGGGTCGCACCCAATTAGGGTATGTTATCACCTTTCTAGATTTCCTCGGAAACCTATTTATTATGGATATGGTTGTGCATGAAAGAAGGAGCGCTCGATGGTAAGGGTGGGAACACCTGAGGTGATAGCATATTCGGTCTATCTAGGTTTGGGGTAGACCGGTCTTGTGTAGTAGGGGATCCCGGCGATGGTCCTCGGTACATTATTCTAAAGGTGTATTATGATGGGCGGTACCCTAGTGGCCCAGTCATTCATATGGAATCCATTCTCCAATAAGCGCTGTACGGTTTTGATTGTGCCCAATTATGCTGAAACGTGAGATGCAAGCATTTCAACTATTTTCTATTTACTTTCTATAGACACTATTATAATATTAGACGATTTTGATAAAAATCGTTTTGGTTATCGTAAGGTAAAAACCCATTGTGTTTATGTGTGACGTGGTCTTACGAGATACCTTTGTTTTTCAAAGGATTTTGAAATAATATTAATAATTCAAATTGAGTGTGTTTTCTCACGCTGGTTTTTCAAACTGACTCGGGTATTATTTTATTATAATGCTCGGGTCAGACCGAGTATTACGGATACAGGATATGACGCTATGGAGTTCAGGAGGCAAGCTGGATGACCAGACGTATTTCCGTACTTGATTTGTATTTCCGCTGTATAAGGACAAGTTATTAAACCGTCCAGATTGATTGTTGTATATTGTACTCTAATAATGATATGTATATTAACAGCACAGTTCTTGTATTTAAAATCTGTTATTATATATTATAATTTGTTCCGCTGCGATTGTGAGATTCTATGTTGTTGTTTCTATTTTTTTCTACCTCTTTCTTCTTCACCCTAAAGATTCGCATTTTCCATTCAATTTGAGTCGAACTGATGTGAATTATGGTCGATTCAAGGGGTATGGATTTGCAGGCCTTTACATTTGGTATCAAAACTAAAGGTTAAGCGAGAACCTTGGCTCTGGTGGGGATTACTCATTAGAGATAGAGTCAGTAGTACTCTAGAATGAGTTTGAGTGTAATAATAGATATGAGCGTGTATATGTTAGTGAATATAAAATGGTTTTATATTGTGTTGATTAATCTGTTGAGTGGTATATAAATTCTGACCGAATAGTGGGATGCCACTAAACGATAGGAGTTTCTAAACACTTGAATAAGTAATTCGACACAATATGGTTTTGAAGTGGTTAAATGAAATAATTTTACCCAAATTATATTTTGATATAAAAGAGAATAATTTTCTAAAAATTATTATAGAGGTCTGTTTGGTTGTTATTATATGTATAACCAAAATAAGACTTTAAAAATTGGAATAGATATAAAAACCAAATTAAATTGTATAAGTATAAATTATACAAATAAGTTAAAAACTAAAAATGGATTCAAACCAGAATTTGGAAAACTTAAATCCCGGAGATTTTAGAAGTATTTTTCAAAGTATTAGAAGATAAACAATAGTATTAGTATTTTGGAGATATTTTTGAAAGAAGATTGCTTTAATGGATTTTGGAAGAGATATAGCACTGAACTCACTTCGGTCACTAGAAAATAATTCCAATGATGACCGCGACATCATCGGTGTTCATTTTCGAGTTTCTAAATGACGGATTGCTACCAGGGTAATTTGATATGGAGATTTTTGGTGAAAACAAGTATTGTTTTGGAATGGAACCAAGTGAATTTTGAAAATCCAAGAGAGTGGTTTGTTAAACCAAAAATAATATATATATATATATATTTGATTTCAAGGTGATTTGAAATAAATACCAGGTGTTTGAATTTTGAAATCCTTATTAAATGTTCTAGAAACATCAGAAAATAAGTTATGAACTTATAAATGGTGAATGATTTAAAGAAAAGTATGGAATTTGAATTTTGAAATCAAATTTTAACTTGAGTAAGTTAAAATAGATTGTGTGAATTGAATTTAACATAAGGAAAGTTAAATAAATTTATTGGGAATTGAGACAATAATAAATTCGAATGGTGAAATTGCTATATGAATATAAGTAAGGAAGTGGAAAATTTTGAAATTGGAATTGAATTCCTGCTTGATTTAAATTGAATGGATTAAAAATAAAATTGTTTGGAGTGAAATTAATTTAAGTATGAATAACTCGAATATGGTTTCGAAATGTTGTTTAAAGGGAATTGAAATTTAAATAAAAAGGTGAGTTGGATTTGAATCATATGGATTTGAATTAAATATGAAAATGTGAATTATAAAGTGATTATATAACTATAAGTTATAAAATTTGAATTGGATTAGAAATAATATCGAATTGAAGTAAATATAAATTTTGAGTTGCGAAATAATTATATATAGCCATAAGGTTTAAATTATGAATGAAATAAAAATTAAGTGAAATTTGGAATTGCGAATAAACAAATTTATATAGCTTATAAAATTTGAAATTAATGGAATAAAAATATGCTCATGGCTTTACTAGTTGGATACCAAGTTCATAAAATAAGCTGTAAGAATGTTGTTATTTTGCTTAAAGACATCGAGCGTTGATTTTAAAAAAAAAAGGAAGATTGGCAGGAAATGGGTAAAGACAAGAACCCTACAAAAATAAAGAGGAAACCATACCTGTAACCGTGGACAAAAACTCTTTGAAGAAGGAGGTGCTATTTAAATTACTACGAGTTAGCTGGATTCTAAAAAAATAATAAATAAATAAATTTAGCACTCTTTTAGAATTATTGATTAAAATTCAATTGTTTTTACTAGGTATATTGTATGTTAGATAGAAATATGACATTATATTCATTTGTTAACATTTTTTTTACCGCCACTGGTTATATATGCCCCTTAGGTGTATGTGGACATGTATTCCACTGTGTGCTATAACTTGGGAGTAATTTCGCAAATTTATATATATATACATAAAAACTTAACTTTGTAAAATATAATAAGAAATTTTGACAATTGGGTTGAAAAATTGGATAGTCAAGACAATTATAGTTCCTGCTCTATACCTTTTTGTAGCCGGTTAGGTACATTAGACCCTATCAGATGTTTATATAATCAACGGTTAGCTATTATCAGCCTAAAACATGTATAATGAACCAGCGGTGGTATCACATTAATCCATATCTAATCTTAGGATGTTTCATATTAGGAATTTTGGTTCCCACCTGAAACTTGTTAGGTAATTAAGCACTTTATTGTATAACATGCCATATTGTTTTCCTTAAAATCTCGCACTCTTATACATTCTTTCATCATTTGGACTTGCCTAATATTTAATTCCTTACATCAGCCTAAAAATTTCTGAAAAATAAGAGCATTGCTACAATGCCGATAGTCCAGTTAGAAATGTTGTCGAATAACATGAAATGGAATTTGATTACAATGGAAATAAACTTAAGCTATTTAGTTAAAATGATTAAAAGTAAACGAATTAACTTAAGTTAATATTTTTGGGTGGAAGCTTGGCTCAAATGAATTTATGGAATGGTTCATAAATAAATTGGCATGGATTGGACTGTTGATAAAGATAAAATTAAGCGAGCAAGATTTATGTGAATAAATTGAATGTGAATTAATAGAAGTTGATAAATTAATTTGGAATCAATTTAAAATAGCTATAAGCTTAAATGGTTATTCTATTAAATAAATAGCACCGAATTTGCATAGAAAATTTGTTGTTCGATGCAAATGAAAGTAAATAAAATTCTATGAGTAAATAGAATGTGAATAAATTGATTTTTAATCAATTTGGAATGGATATGAGTTTATTTGATATAAAAATGAATTGAATGCAAATAAATTTGGTTGTAAATCATTTGAATTGAATAAAATGATATATGGATCGATTGGAAGTAATTAAATTAGTATTGGAACCTCATAATTGCTTATAAATATATGTTAGTATGCATTGTTTATGAAATCTATGTGTTTTAACCATATGAATGAAATGTGATTAAATTTCATGTTTTTGATACTTACAGGTTTAAATTAAGTAAGTACAAGTACCCAGAGACTATCGGGCTAGATTTGGGTTACGAAATTGCTTTTGAAGTAAATGCTTGCTTAATAATGCTTAAAAATGCTAATATAAGGTACGTTTTCGGATTAAATATCGCAAAATATAAATATTGATATATATTTTTTATTTTCCGACCATGTGGGTCGATGTATATATATTTATCTCTCTTGTCATATTGCAAAAGGCTCTCCGTACAAGGGAGACTCTGCCAAATTTTTTTGGAAATTTAGGGTGTTAGAAAAATTTTGAAATTTTTTTGGAAAATTTCTGTTAATGGTGAATTGATTTCAAATTGAAATTGAAATAAGAGATTTTGGAATTAAAATTGAAAACCAATTGTTTGGTTGGAACTAAAAGATTAGAAAAGTGAAATATTGAGTTTTCACTAAGTGGGTTTGGATAAGTTAATGGGTTTGGAGCATTTTTCCTGCCTAAGCAATTTCGGGGACGAAATTCTTTTAAGGGGGGAGGAATGTAACGACCCGGATTTTTCGACGGTTAATTTTGAATATTTAAATGGTTTTAAATATTGGATTTGGAATATAAGTAGATTTTAAATATGAAGATTTTGGTTGAAATTTACAGAATGAATTTAAATTTCAAATATAGCGATTTATCGTAATACGAAAATGGTAAATAATTGGAATTGGAGTTGAAAATGAATCGAAATGAATTCTAATGTTGATATAAATTCTATTTGAATTAGAAAATAGTTAGTAAGATTTTAAAATTGAAATTTCAAACGATTTCGTAAAATTTTGAAATTGTCAATTTAATCGACGCGTTAAAATAGCGATTCGAGGCACAGTTTTGGAATTCGATGAAACCAGTTCCATTGGATCCGTAATAATGTATTATTATCGGGTTTCAAGTTTCGTAGTGTTCAGAGTTATTTTTTGATCGTACGAGATAGAAACGCGCTGAGATTAATATCGAGATTTAATATAATAATTGGGTTCAAAAAGCTATCTTCTCCATACGATCGAATTAGGACTCGAAAACCTTTTCCATTGCGTTCGGAACAGGGGTATAACATTATAAACGCCAGGTGGCACGCCTCGATAGGAGTTCGAAATTTTAAGTTGCTTAAAAGAGATATTTGATTATAAAAATAAATAAATAAAAAAGGTAATCTTAGCTTAGCTTCCAACCGATGCCCCTTCTCCCTTATCGTTTTAAAAACCATGCCATTCACTTCTGTTCTTCAGTTAAAAAAATCACGAAATGAAATCCAAATCACTTCGTTCGAACTTTAAAAAAAAGAGCAGAACAAATTCAAATCGATACGAAATAGATAGAAAAATAAAAAAGGGTATAACATCGCGCGTTCGCAAGTGCGATGAGATCTAAAGCCGCGAGGCAACGTAGGGAGAAATTATCGCAGCAGGAGGCGCTCGCGCGCGCGGTATCACGAGGCGACCTAGAGTCGACAGTTCGATGGGAGGCGCGAGTTTGGAGGGCGACGACAGTCGCGATCGAAGGGAAGGAAGAAGCGCAAGGGTGTTGCGGCCATCGCGACCTGGTCGCGAGCGTGGGGGGTGGTGTTCGACGATATTGGGGAATGGGGATGGCAGTAGTAGCTTTGGATGAGGGCAAAGGCATGGAGGAGGCTAGGGTTGGTGGCCAAATCATGGAAGGACGAGTGTGTTAGAAATCGTGCACCTGAAAACAAAGAAAATTGGTAATTAAGGTTAAGTGTAATTAGTTAAATAATTTTAGAAATTAAATTGAATGGTTATAAAGTTTTATAACATTCACACAAGGTCTAAAATTGTGAAAGAAGTCGAGATTGGAACGGATTTCAATTAAAAACCAAGGTGAGAAAAATTCTCACTCATTTGGATTACCAAAATTAAAATTTTAAATAGTTGAAACTAAAATTTGGATGCTGTTGAATTTATAAATTATTGTCTGTTGAATGATATAATATATATATATATATAGTATATATATTAGTATTTAGAGTGATAATCCCGCATATTATAGCGAATGAGACCCTATGCGCCCCGCATAATAGCGGATGACCCTGTATACCGCGATATCCCCCTCAAAGTGGGATTGGTATTTTTATTGCTTACTAACATCTATGGATGCAGGAAAACAGGTTGGAGGGATCCAACTGGACTCCTCAAAAATATTGATTTATTTTTCATATATAATGATATATGATTTGCGTGAATAATCTATTATAGATTATTGCTATAATTTGAATTTTTGGACGCTATGGTAGCACGGGCCTTAAAATTTGGCATTTAAATACCGTAAATTATTATTTTAGTTTAAAGGAATTTAAAAGGAGATTTTTTATATAAAAATATTTATATTGGAAATTGGATTATTTTTAAGAAAATTGAATTAGGAATAATATATATATATATATATTGATTTTGGATTGTACGAAACTATTCGTAAGTGGGTTTAAATAGAGACTTTAAACATTAATTATATAAAGGAGTTTGTAAATGGTATTTTGAAATATGAAAAGGAGTTAAAGTCAATATTAAAAATAGATTGGAAGTATAAATGGAATTTATAAGAAATGAATTTTTGTATAACGGAATTTTATAAATAAGATTGGTTTTGTAAACATGTAAAACAAAAGGGGTTATAAAAATTTATAAACGGTGTTTATAAATAAAGGAATTCGATATCAGATGATAATTGGGAATATAAATCCATAAGGGTGAATTTATATTAGAATATGGAAACAGGGTTGAGAAAAATAGTAGATTCTATTTTTGAGATGAGAATGGTTAGGGAATCAACAATGAATCGATATGTTATGAAATCGAGAGGAAGTTATAAATTAAATTGGTTATTGAGATTTTAAAAATATATTTTTATTTTTAAGAAGTTAAGTTTGTTTTTCAAAGGGAAATTTTTATTATCTAAACTATGAAATTTTAAACTAGTTAGTATTGGAACACTTCGAAAAATGGATTTCGAATATTTAATATTTTAATTTTATAATCAGCTTTGTAAATTGATTTGTTTTAAAATGGGTTATTGATGGTTTATTAAAAAGTGTTTAATATTTTAAATAATAACTTAAAACGTATTTTAAAAAATTACTATTCTTTAAAAATGCTCATTATATTTATATAGTTTTGAAATGATTGAAAATTTATTTATAAATTCCCTCGAGATGTGTAGATGGGGTATATTTAAAGGATGAGATTTTATAAGAGAAATACTAAAAGGAATTCTAGAGACTTAAGAAAATTTCCAAACGTTTAAATGCGATAACTTAGAAAAGAATTTGAATTCGTTAAAGAAGTATAAATGGTTAGATGAGATTATAAATAAGTATAATCGGTTTGGAAATTGTAAGAAGAAATTTATTAATAATTCCAGATATTTATGAGATGAGTTATGAAATATTCCCAAGTTTAATATTGAGATGATTTTGGAAATTATACGTATAAATATTTTCCTAAGTATTGAAAGGAAGGTTTTGGAAATATGTTGAGTGGGAAATGATTTGGAATAGAAATATTTTCTAAGTGTTATAAAAATGGAAGTTGGAAATATTTCTAAGTATTGAAAATAGTGGAATATCCTGTTATGGATACAAGTGTTGAAATTGTTTTCAAAATATAGAAATATTGAAAGAGATTGAGCATATATCTCAGTAAAGATATTTTGAAGTAAAATGTTTGAAGGTCTATAAAATAAGGCCTAGTGTCTGCTTACGGATGTTTTATTGATAGTTAAATAACCGACTATCAATATTGGCCAATTTCGTTCATCGTTTCCAAGAGACCGGGATCAGATTTAATTATCCAAAAACCACTTCGATCCGGTTTGAACATTATGAATGAATACCGTGAAGATGTTGAAGATGGTGATTCGGTTTGTCCAGACCCAGGACAACTTGTATGGACAAATGCTATCAGAACATCGTCATTGGAGGACAATGAGCATTCTAAGTGAAAATTGTTCCTTGAAAGGTAACGCTTAGCCTCAAGCCTCATCAACCGAGAATGACTAAAACAGGGGAGATGCAGCAAGGCTAAGTGGGTCGCACCCAATTAGGGTATGTTATCACCTTTCTAGATGTCCTTGGAAACCTATTTATTATGGATATGGTTGTGCATGAAAGAAGGAGTGCTTGATGATAAGGGTGGGAACACCCGGGGTGATAACATATTCGGTCTATCCAGGTTAGGGGTAGACCGGTCTTGTATAGTAGGGGATCCCGGCGATGGTCCTCGGTACATTGTTCTAGAGGTGTACTGTGATGGGCGGTACCCCAGTGGCCCAGTCATTCGTATGGAATCCATTCTCCAATAAGCGCTGTACGGTTTTGATTGTGCCCAACTATACTGAAACTTGAGATGCATGCATTTCAGCTATTTTCTATTTACTTTCTATAGACACTATTATAATATCAGATGATTTTGATAAAAATCGTTTTGGTTATCGTAAGGTAAAATCCCATCGTGTTTATGTGTGACGTGTCGTACGAGATACCTTTGTTTTTCAAAGGATTTTGAAATAATAGTAATAATTCAAATTGAGTGTGTTTTCTCAAGCTGGTTTTCCAGACTGACTCGGGTGTTATTTTATTATAATGCTCAGGTCAAACCGAGTATTACAGATATAGGATAGGACGTTATGGAGCTCAGGAGACGAGCTGGATGACAAGACGTATTTCCGTACTTGATTTGTATTTTCGCTATGTAAGGACAAGTTGTTAAACTGTCCAGATTGATTGTTGTATATTGTACTTTGATATTGGTATGTATATTAATAGCACAGCTCTTGTATTTAAAATCTGTTATTATATATTATAATTTGTTCTGCTGCGATTGTGAGATTCTGTGTTGTTGTTTCTATTTTCTTCTACCTCTTTCTTCTTCACCCTAAAGATTCGCATTTTTCGTTCAATTTGAGTCGAACAGATGTGAATTATGGTCAATTCAAGGGGTACGGATTTGCGGGCTTTTACAGTTCTAACAAAAAACCTAATAGAAACATAAACTCGATAGAGGAATATGTTGCCATGGTACAACATATTGAAGATCAACCTGCACACTTCCCATTGCATGACCAGTTGGTGGACCATTTGTGGGCACATAGAGGAAGGAATAGTTGGAATCCTTAAGCATGGATTACAACAGTATTTTATGCACTAATACTAGTTTGTTTTTTGTTTGCTACTCTGTTTACTGTATTATGTTGTTGACATTTTATGTTTGCTACTTTGTTTAATGTATTATGTTTTAAGATTTGTATGTTGACCATTAATGTAATATTATTATGGAACTTATTTAATAAGATGATGTCTGACCTTAATTCAAAATACATAACAATGCAATAAAATTATATCAAGTACATAAACAGTACACACATAAACCAAAAGATATTTAGACGTACTACAGAGATTCAACACAAGTACACAACAACCATTACAATGCAACCAAACATCTAAAACTCATCCCTAAACGAGCCACTTCTGCTTCTGCTGCCACCACCCCTGACTTTCTTATACGTTTCCAGCTGCTCAGTTACTAGTTCCTGCTGTAAAGGATAAAGCTTAGTAAAATCACAAGTCATCAGTTTGATGCAATTCTTCTCTCGCATCAAAGTTTTCTTCTCCTCATGGGCTCATCTCCTGAACTCTCGATCGTCCATGATAGCCTTCTAAAATTCAGCTTCGTTGCGGGTTCTTTGAGCTGAAAAGTTGGCTTTGTGCTCTCTTGTTTCTCTAGCAGTGGTCTCTAAAGTTCCTACAAATTTAGAGAATTCCACACTGTGCTGCTCCATCTGAATTGACTTGTTTCTACTAAGAGGTCGTCCATCACTGCTTCCGTATAGTGGATAACTTTCCTGTGAACTTGGATCGCTACTTGGACTTGATTCCGAGTAGTTCATTCTTCTGGCTTTGTTTTGTTGTTCGAACATGAAGTTGTTTAGATTCTTCCATTTCGGTAAACTAGACAGAAGATCAAAGCACTCTTGAAATTTGAACGGTTATTTGTACTATAGCTGATAGGCCTTACGCGATTCTTCAATCTGTAAGAAAAATCCATAAGTGTATGGATATATAAAACTACTCAAACACATTACAGTATCAAAGAAAGTAAAACAATACTGTACTTACAATGTCGTAGGGAGCGACACCACTTTGCTGCCTATTCTGCAATCTGGTGAGTATTGCCAATTAGTTTTGGCATGCGGCGTTCATAACCCGATAACCTCCTCTTGGCATCCCTACGTTCTCTTCATCGGTTCCAAGGAGTTGTAAAACTCCTTAACCCTTTTCCAAAATTTCGTACCTTTCATATTATTGCCAAAAATACTATCTTGCGAGATGCATGTCCATGATTTAGCAAGTGAAACATACTGCTCCAAAGTAAACTTACATTGCTTTTTTCTGCCGTCAGCTACCGTTCCTTCCTCTTCGACATTTTCATCCTCAATGTCTTCTATGCCATGTTCTGTCTCCATTGCAAGTGAATCTCTACGTCGTCTGTCGAAAATATCACTTAAGGATTTCCACTTCTTCTTCTTGTTATATTCCGGGCTAGGCGGCAAAACAAACCATGCATCTATTTCTTCATTGAATTATTCGGTATATAGTGCATCCGCCTCTTGGCTTTCGTCTTCTTCCTCCTCCTCCTCCTCCTCTACCTCTGAACTGTCAACAGTTTCTTCGTGGGTTGGAGCATCGCGTGCATAAGAAAATTGCCTTTGTAGGTTCTGCATTGCTTCACGGTCACGAATCTCTGACTGTTGCGCATTAAGATGTTGAGGTTGCATTTGATCATTCTGTATCATCAGAGACATGTACGACGAATGATCGTCATATGCGCCAAATGGAGGACGTTGTTGGTAATATTATTGCGGGGTAGTAGAATGCATAGGAGGAAAGTTAGGAGGAGCAAGTGGTTGGTAAGGTTGGCTGTAGGAAAAGATTGAATACGACGAATATCCGTACTCATGTGAAGGACGAAGTGTTTGCAGTTGGTATAGTGGGCATTGGTTGGAAAATCCGGTGGAATGCAGATTGGACGTGGTTTTCTTGCCAATAACTTTCTTGCCGGTTCGTTTGGATGATTAAGACATTTTCAGAAGTAGAGAATGAAGAAGTAGATGATAAGGTTGTGTGTAAGGAGGAGATGGTGGAATGGAGGAAGATATAGGGTGGGTTTTAAATGTTGGAAGGAGCCGTTGCACTAGCCGTTGTGGTGCAACAGCTATAACATTATAACGGCAAAGCCTTTGCCATTATATGTTTGTAACGACAAAGTCTTTGCCATTATAAACTTATAACGACAAAGACTTTGTCATTATAAACATATAACGGCCAAGGCTTTTCCTTTATAATAACCAGCCTCTGTTCAGTGAACCGGCCACAAAAACAGCTCCAACTAGCCACGGTGAAGTGAACAAGCCACACTTGGTTGCTCCGTGGCTTGTTTAGCAACTAAAAAAGCCATTGTTGGTTGTGCCCTAAGTCCATCTTATTCTATTGGTGATTAGATGTATTTTTTCTCGTCATCCGCTTTCATAGTCCTTGATGATGCTTTGTTATTAGTTCTTGAGGGTAGCTCTTTCATCTTCTTTGGTCGAATGGTATTTTATGCTCCACTCATTTTTGATAGCTTTAACTATTTAACTAAGTTGGGGCAGTGATCAGCTACAACTTATTTTTGCTACAGCTCTATTTCCCCTTGATTCAACCTACTATCACCTTATTGCATTATTTAAAATGAAATATATGGTTGAAATCAAGGGAAAATAGAAGTGTGGCAAAAAGGATATGTAGCCGAATAGAAGTGTAGCAGAAACTAAGTTGTCAAGAACCACTAAGTCAAATGTTTAATAGCATAACGTTTTAGATAGAGGTTCTGAAAGATCATGAGTTTAAACCATAAAAACATCAAAATGAGTGTTCTGCTTGAATAAATTATCATTCTCATTTATATAAAAAATACTTAACTAAATTCACTATGATTTTATATTTTTATTCACTTGTCATATTCCAAAATAAGGTCAAAGAACTCGTTTTTCAGTCATTCAAATTTTTTTTTTGATCAACTTTAGAAATTTGCGAAGTTTTGGTTTCTTTCCCAATAACAATTTTTTTATTTGTTAATGAAAAACCATTATAATAAACATTGTAAATAAAATACAAAACATACTCTATATAGAGACAAAAATACAACATACAATATTATTACATTCAAAAACTATTTCTTAGGGTTCGTGGGCTTAGTGCAGTTGCAAGGGCATGCAACTCCCATATAGAAGGGTAAGAGTTTGATCCTTAGAACCGCACCGAGTCATCCGAAATGGCAGACTTAAATTGGGAATGTAGGTTAGGGCAGACCAGCTTGTGTTTCCCCCAGATGTTACCGCCAAAGATTACTAGAATTTCAAAAAAAAATACTATTCTTACGGCTACATATAGATTATTTTCATCATTTTTTTTCACTAGTTTATACTGTATTATATAATGGACAACCATACTGCATTTTCTTTGGAGCTAGGGATGTTGTCATAATATTATTAATCGTTTTAAACAAAATTTTACCGTAATACTTCTCTCATATTAAAATTTATTTTGAAATGGTATGCCATTGATTTAGTATGGAATCATGAATAGTCGTTGGCTTAATGAAATAAAATATTTTTTATGTATGTATCTAAGGAAAGCTAAAAATTATTTGAAAAAAATTCTTATGTCATAAAGGATTTAAGTTATTTCTCCCCCTATCCTATGAGGTGAAAGAAATTTCTAAAAAAGAAAAAAAGGAAAAGTAAATCCATTTCCTTTTAAGAAAAAACAAGAACAAGTATTCATTCAGCTTCCTGGGCCCAAATTGACAATCTGCTCATTGAGGTCTGACATAAATGCGGATGGTCACCACATCTTGGCTTAGGACCCAACTATCCAACCCTTGTTTTGTATTGTATATGTAGCTTGGCTATTTTGATCACTTGAAATATCACTATACGTACCATTTTGTTGGAAAGATAAGCCTTACTTGAGTGGCTACATTGGAAAGTGTGTAGTCATTTCTGTTAATTAAAGGGTATTATGTGAAAACTTATGTCTGTTAGAAAATATCTTTGATTGAAAAGTCATATTCGTTAGGAAAAGATGTTTAGATGAAGAGTCATGTCGTTCTGTAAGAAAGTCTAGAGTGCCATATGTATGTATATCATATGTTTTTGTAAGGTAAGAAAGTAAGAATAAATGCAATTGACTTGTACCTTCCCTTATGAAACATAATTATTGAACTTGAGAATAATTTTCTTCGCTTGCTCTTCTCATTTTGTTTACCTTTAAAGATTATACTCTTCTTACTCTCCTTCTACTCTCTACAAAATGGTATCAGAGTAGAAAAAGTGGTATTAGAGCCGATGGTGAGTAGTGACAATACGCTACAACCTCAATTACCCTGATTTCAATCAATTTAAATTAACTGGAATGGAAATTTAAATATACCAAACATCAATCAATCATTTCCTAATCACATCGTAATTTAATTTAACTAACATAAGATAATTTAGTAGTCGTGAGTGGGTTAAAACACTCACCTTTGATTTCAAATCAATTTGAAATCCAAAATAGGGCCCACATTTTCAACAGTCTCAGAATTCGTCCAAACCAGTTTCATAATGTCCAGAATTTCAATACGAACACAGTGGAACAAACCGCGCGCCGAGTTCGCATGCAAAAGTTATGAGGATTAGAACATTTGAAAAATTAAAATTAAATTAAAATAAACTTAGGGAAAATATGTAATTTCCCTTACCATACCGTGAAACCCTACCCAATGCGCTCGAACACCACACAGCCACAACAAACAACCGCAACTTTGACCAAAAACGCACGCCACCTCGGCCATCTACTGCCTGATCAGACCTCACCAACGTCACCGCGCCCTCCTGCCGCCCCCATGGCCAAGCTGCGGCGAACTACGATGCCCCCACGCTCACTACGCCGCCGCCGAAAAAAATCACCATTTCTGGCAATCTACGACCACCTGGGGACGAACGACCACCACCCCCGAGACCTACTTGATGCCACCTTCCCAACGCCGCCTCCCAATCGTCGGTCGGACGACGATCCACCGTTAGATTGTCAAAACCCTAAAATGGATGGCCGAAATTTATTCACGAATTCTGGACAAACGGTGATTTGATGGTAAAAACAAATTACAGATCTGGGTTACACTCGTTGAGAGCTTCGAAACAGTATATAATTTGCTATGGTTTGGAGGAGTTTGATTTTGAAATTGGTTTTGAAATTAGATTTAGGGTTTGTAATTTGAAATTGGTTTCTGCCATTGAAGAAAGGAACAGACAGAAGTTGATGTACATACAGAATAGACTGAAAGACTGCTAGGGTTTGAGAAACAAAGTGTATTTATATGGACAAGGCTCGATACGAAAGAATAACATATCCAATTGATTCGAAACGACAATACCGACCCGAAAAGCCCGTTTATTCCTCCGGAACGAAAGTGGGTCATCCCATATATCAACATAGATGTTTTCGATGTTTTTAAATCCAATAGAACAAGTTTCAAGTCCTAATTCCATCGTATAAAGAAGTTAGCTTAAAAATCAGCTTATTTCAAATTTGATTTCAATTAAATTGAATTCTAGGCATTTCGAGTCCGTATGATCAAATGACAAGTCCGATCGCTACAAAACTTGAAATCCTACAATAATCCACCGTTACGGATCTGATGAAACTAGTTTCGTTGGAATCCGAGACAGTGGCCAAAATGGCTATTTTTACATTAACTAAATAAATTAATATTAAATTAATTAAATCACTTTTTCCATTCAAATTTGATAATTAACAAATTTCATCATTTTTGATCACTTAGATATTTACAATGATTTAATACAAATTTACATATCGATTCTGTGTTAAATATTACACTAATTTCAGTGTTCAATTCCAACTGTAATTAAATCCAATTAATAATAATTTAATTCCAGTAAATTGATTTAATTTGATTTCAATCTTTTTATTCAATCAATGATTACTCTATAGACATAGTTAACATTTGCTTATATTTTATTATACTAACATTCTACAATTATCATCTTTTACCATATTAGTTGCAATATTTCAATTACATTGAATTTTTGTCAATTTTATTAAAATTTTAAATCCCAATAAATTAATTTATCCTTGTTTCACTCCTCTTTATTAAATCAATTATTGCCTTGTAAATATAATTAACATTTCTATACATTTTATTGCATTCACCGTTTACAGTTATCGTCTTAATCCACATTAACGTAACATTTTAATTACATTTATTTGTAATTGATTAAATAAATTGGTAACAACTAACAATTGTCACCATTTCTATATTTAATTACATTTGTATGTTTGTTATCTACACACAAATGTTATACACAACGCTAATTTTATTTAATTACAATTTATTACTTACTATTTCATAAAATAAACACAACATTTAAATTATCAATTGCTCTTTTAATCCAATTATCAATTAACACACATTATTACAATTAATTTACAATCTATAACCAATTATAACTTTTTGATCATTTCAATTAATTGGAATTACTTTTAAAGTAGTTATCAATTACTTTAAATTAATACTATTACATTTCATTCCAATTATTCTTATTATTAAATCACAAATTTTTATTTTTTCCAACATTAAATCACAAAACCTAATTAAATTTACTATTTTTAATTATCAAAAATTACGGGTCGTTACACATGCCCAACAAACTATTTTATGGGCACAACAACGATGAAGTACACACAATAAATTTTATGGAGATGATGGCTCCCACGTAGCAGAGAGTAGTACAATAAATTATTCATCCGAGGCACCCACAATCCTAGGTCGATGGAAATCATACAACATTCCTTAATGTTGACTCAACATTTGCTTGAGCGTATTTTACACTCCATGAGTTAAATAAATTTATACCAATCAATTCGAAACGATCGAATAATTAATATATGTGACACTTGATAATTTTGATTAGGGGTGAATCACAAATGAGTAGGTTTTTATTGTGGTCACATTAAATAAGAGCATGCCACAAATCTTATGGCATAAAGTTTGTTACATGGAGGGGTTTTGGGTTGACAGAGATTGTTTATAACACTTACTTAGTATGTTATGTTACCCCTTATGTATGTCATTCTACATTATCATTATATATACACCACTTCATTCTTATCCAGTTCTAGCTTGATATAGGGTGTGTTATTTTTTCTAACAACCTTAGGTCAGACTAAGTATGTTTTTGACAGATAATATTTATGCAATTTTCTCTCTCTTTTGGGATGCATTTTTGTGGTAGTATTACATACGATAGTGGTACTTGTGTTTTGTTCTTAGTGGTAGTATTATATGTTGATGACATGTATATAATTTGGAGTACTTATTGTGAATGACGTTGTATATCATTTTGGGTAGACATGATCAAAGCCAGCTTTGGCTCAGTGCAAACTGGATCCAAGCACGGGCCAGCAAAAACATAGGGGTAGCATCATATACGAAGACAAAGTAGAAGAAAAAAGAAAATTTTACGTCAATAGAAAATGCATGTATAAGGAAAGAAAAATGAATCAAAAGGTGATGTTTGCCAAACTCCAATTGAGGGTCGAAGAGGAAGAATTGTGTCGCATCCTAAAATAGGGGATAAGGAATTAGCTTTTGTGAGGAAGGAGGATTTGTTCGAGTGCTTCAATTTCAAGTAAGAAGCTCTAATTTCTAAGTTGTTCTCTTTTATGTGAATTTATATCTTCATATTAGAAATTTAGAAAGAAAGAAAATGATAAAAAATTGATTTTAGATATGAACCCTAGTTTCTAAATTATTCTATTTTGTGTTAATTGATTTCAATAAGGAAAGAGATTATTTTCTTCCTATTATGAATTAGGAGAAGAAAATGAATTTAGCTATAAAATATTAATATCGTTTCTAAATGTTAATTATGTTTAAAAATTTACAATTTTTATTTTTAAATTTGTTATAATTTTTATGAACAAAGTGTTTAATAAATCATATGTTTTTATCTTAAAATATAAATTTTGCTTCGTATGAAACATGTTTTTAAATAGGAGAAACTAAAAGCTGGTTACAGTTTTGAAAATCATTGAATGTATAGTCTTTTTGGTTTTAATTACCGAATCATTTTAGATATCACAATGTTTCAAGAAAACAATCATCGGGAGGTTATAATAGGAAAACAATAGAAATGAAGAGATAGTCAAATCATTAAAGGGGTCTCTTAACAGATATGTTTTCAAAAAAACAATTTTGTTTGTCAATTTAGATCAATCTTGTGATTTTGAACAAGTGGTTTTGGATACAATATAAAATCATACCAAAGAGAATGAACAAAATAATGATACAGAAGAAAATGCAAGTGATACAATTTGAACTTTTCATCATACAAAAAAGTTAGTAGGCATGTCATACGCTTCATATGTTATTCACTTGTATTATTTGTTATAAAATAATCGTATGTTCTATCTTCTTATTTTATAACTACATCTTTCCCACAAAAATTTTTTTTATGCATTTCTTTGTTGATTTTTTGCATTAGAATTGTTGTACTTTAATTTGTCTTGTTTGAAATGTTAGTTCATAATAGTAATATTGAGTTTTCAAAAATTAATTATGATTTCTTACAAATAAGAATTTTGTTCATTGTGTGATTTTTTATAACAAAGAGCATAAATTCATATTTCTCACCGGACATTGTGAATCCCAAAACCTGCTCTGGACATGATGTGTATTGTTTGTGATGTTCATGTGCTTTGACATTAGTTATGCATATATTATCTTTTGATCGCTTACGATGTTGATATTAAGGATGTATATATTTATATGTGAACTATTTTGGAATCGCTCAATCTTGGAACTTCTTATGTACATTGTTTTATGCCGCGACGAGATATGTATTGTGGAGTTGTATTATTTTATTAAAACGTATCCTTGTTGCCTCAAATGAGTATATACAATAGATCACTCCTATAGCAATCTTTACTCCATGTTTCGGATGGTTAACTTCCTTTGATAGAATACTGAAACGAGGTGATAGTTTCCGTCTCTAATATCTTACTCACTAAGGTCTTTTATATCAATTCTCGTTTCTATATTTCCTTCAATTTGTTCATTTTAACAACGTCCATGGAGGATATCGACATATTATCTATGTACAATAGTAAATATATCCCAACACTATTCATACGCTTGCAGTATATACAAGCATCATTTGTACTCCTATTACATATTGTATAAATCTTTCTAGGCCACAGCCTGGAAGCTACACGAGGCCTATCTAGCAAGTCCTCCTAGACTCGCATAGGAAAGTCTTACCGCCTCATTTAAGAATCTAAATGGTACTTGGGTACTGATTAAGCATTAGCCGAGGCTTGATTCTTCATAAAAACTTCTACGTACCTACTAATTTTAGGTTGTCTTACCTCTTTGGTTGCTCTTAAGCCCATACAAACCCCTAACTTTTTAATTTAGATCAATTAATACCAAACAAAATAATAATAATTTTATCCAAAATACATGGATTATCATAAAGCTTAGATCTGATTAATCGTCCATTAATGCTTATCTAAATGATTAATCTGTACTTCATACTTACCACCTAGCTCCCTCTAATGATTTTTACAACCATACTCCTATTAAAATCAATGATAATTAAACATAAACGAGTTAAACCTCTTGTACCATTATCTTGATGACTGCTTCAAGCCATACAATTCAGCTTGCAAAACCAATCAAACTTTCCCATAACAACAAAACCTTCTAGCTGCTACATATTAATCATCTCCTTTAAATCTCCATGCAAAGTGGCTTCACGTCATGATGCTTCAACTCCATGTCATTAGTAGATTCAAGTTGCGTTGGATAACAGGGCGAACACCTTTGCTTTTTTTTAACTTTCCATGCTTTATAGGAGATTTTGGCAGAGGGATTTTGGCATGAAGGGCTAGGGCAAGGAGAACAGTTCTTGCGCTGAGGTCGGAGAAGCATAAAGGTCGGACTAGTGGATGTGATTGAAAGGTTGATATATGATGCAAAAATCCAACTTCCAACGGTAACAAACATCAACAAATCCTTTCAATCGATAGGAGATCATGGATTCTATCCAGAAGCGGTTTACCAAGGGAAATCTCAATCAAGGACCTAGCATACTCAAGTTTATCATGTCGTCTCGTATAGTATAAAAAAAATCTAGTCACCGCTAAGATTTATCAACCAACTCACTCCAACTAATGGTTGATACAGAGTTTATATTTGATAAAAACACCCAAACATGAATTAAGAGAATCTTTACACAAGCTAAATCAACATACAGATTCCATTGAGAAAATATAAAGATGGTACCAAAAAGGTAGTACAATTGGTTTCAAAAATGCAAAATAATAAAAATGACAATCGAAATATCCTGCTTAAGTGGCGAAGAGAGTGGGAGGTTAGCCTGCCCAGCAGGAAGCATTTGTTTCCATAACCATGTTGTTTTTGGATATACGGAAAACACAACTTCCCGCCTTGAGGGAGTAGAGCATATGGATATCGAACTCGTGACCTCATTAACAGGTTGCAAGTGTCTCTACCACTACACCACTACTGTAGACAACTACTTTGTATTTTTTTCACTTCAAAGAAACAAAAAACTTCAACAAAGCTGTTGAATTTATGCGATTCAAATATTTTCCAAAGAAGAAAAAAAATAATTAATTGGTTCAGTCAATTAATTAATTAGGTTACAAGTGGAAAGAAAATGAGGAAAGTTATATGTGATTATTTTTAAGAAAAAGAAACTGATTAATTAGTTAACCAATTAGTCAATGGAATTCTTATATGAAGATAGAAAAGTTTATATGGGCAGATTCAATCAACAAAAGAAATTTATGGAAACCAAGGTTGTCGTAATCTATTTGCATGAAAGTCAAATCATTGGAATTTGAAAAGATTTCATGATAGTTAACAAATTAATTTTCTTAGTCTCCAAATAATTCCTTCATTATTAATTTATTTTAATAAAGAAAGTTCATTTTCATATTTGTATGAGAGAGCATCCATTAATATCTTCTTTTTCTGTAACCCTTAATTTTTGCAGTCTAATCAAATTAGAGGTTTTGAGCGCGAAAAATTCTTTGAAGAAATTGATTATTTAACTTGCAATTATAAGTTAGTCTCTTTCCACTTTGCTATTCATAATTTTGTAATTTCTGTCTTGTGTCTATTTCTTCAATGAAATAAAGAATTTAATAATTATTATTCATTGAATTGACGATTGATGATTAATCAGCAAGCTATATCATTTTGATTGTTTCCACGTATAAGCGTAATTATTCCACAACGGTCAGGCATTAATACAACTTAAATAAAAATTTGCTCAACAAATACTTCTCTTGAAAATATCTAACATAGCATAACCACTAAATATAAATTCAGAAGACAGTCAAACAAAGGACACAAAGATGAAAGCTGATTAAAAAAGTTGATCTCCGCGCATATAAACCGAGAGACCTTAACCCTTGGATGCTATATTTTTGTTCGGTTTCAGGAGATTTTTTATCACTTTTTCCTCTTCCTTGTTTACGGGGCATATTGGAGTTTCCCTCAGGCGGTAATGCACTTCTTCTTGATCATATAATAACGGAAAAGCAGCAGTACCTATCGATTGTTTCTTTCTTTTGAATTAACAGGTTATTTTCTAAATCATTTTCGTATTCTTGCATTGATGTGCTAGAGTTCGATGTCATCCTTTCAATTCTTAACTTGGATGTTTCAATTCAATAATTTCATTTTGGTGTATTAAGTCCGCAGTTGGTTTGCGGTCGGTTTAGTCTTCAAAAGTTGTTATCTTCAAAATTGGTTATTAACAAGTTTAAAGATTTAATTTATGTATTAAAGATTTATTTGATTTATAAAATGTTTGTTATGCGCATTCACAATATTCAGGTTTTTCATTTTGGGTTTTCACTATGCAATGAAGTTCTGCCTCTTGTATGAAGTTAATCTATTGTTGCAAGATTTTCTTTAATTTTTCACATCTAAACCAGAAAATAAATTGCACAGGGGTCATACTTTGTTTGATTATAAATTAAAATTTGAAAATATATTAGCAGACTAGTTACCTTCAGTTTAAATTAATTTTGTGCATGCATATTGTTAGCATTTTATTATTTTAATTTTGAATTTTCTATCTGCGATCTTGGTTTGATCATTTGAAAATAATTATGCTGACAAGAAAGATTTTTTTTGAACAGTAGCAGCAGTATGGGGGACGAATTCCCTAATCCAGAACATCAAGTATTTGGCTATGAAGTTTCAAAAGCAAAAGGGCCAGAAGAAAAGTGTGTAGACTCAAAGTTATGGCAGGCTTGCGCTGGAAGTATGGTGAAAATACCAGCAGTCGAGTCCTTGGTGTACTACTTCCCCCAAGGTCATGCAGAACATGCTCAATGTTCCCTTGACGATAATCTTCTGAACCTGATGAATAAACCACCTTTTTCTCATGTGCTTTGCCGTGTGAATTCTTTAAAGTTAATGGCAGACCCCGAAACTGATGAAGTTTTTGCCAAGATCCGCCTTGTCCCCATCAAGAAAAATCCAAGTTTCGGTCATTTGTTCGAAGAGGAAACCATGAGGAATGATGATTCCCCAGTTGGAGCAGTAACCGTTCCTTTTGTGAAGAGATTAACTCATTCTGATATAAACAACGAACGCCGTTTTACGGTGCCTGGGCAATGCGCAGAAACAATATTTCCAGGGTTGGATCATGGAAAAGAGCCACCTGTTCAGTACATAACTTGCACAGATGTGCATGGAGGGATGTGGAGTTTTAAACATGCATACAGAGGGACTCCTAAACGACATCTGTTGACTACAGGCTGGAGCACGTTTGTGAAGCAGAAGAAGCTTGTGGCAGGGGATTCAATTGTGTTTATGAAGAAGGAGAGTAATGGAGAGATTCATGTAGGCATCAGGAGAATGAAGGGAGGACATGATCATCATCGCTGGACTCCTCCGTCTTCCTGTAATTCTAGGATGAGTTTTCAAGATAGTAATAATAATAATATGTTGAGTAAGATAAGCAGTAGGAGGATAAGAATGGAGTCGGTGATGGAGGCGATGAGGCAGGCATGGAGTGGGCAGACATTTGAGGTAGAGTACTATCCAAGGGCAGGCACACCTGCATACTGTGTGAATGCATCACTGGTGAGAAAGGCAACAGTGGCACCATGGTGTCTTGGAATGAAAATCAAAATGGCAGTCGAGTCCGATGATCATCCGAAGACATGGTTCACGGGAACTATTAGTGGTGTTGATCAGGGTGGCGAGGAGCAGACTCAATGGGAAAAAAAGTTGCTATGGAGACGACTTGAGGTGAAATGGGAAAATGATGCAAGTGGCGTTCTAAAAGATGTGAAGAGAGTGAACCCGTGGCTAATAGAACGAGTTTCAGCCCTGACCATTCCTCTTCCAGCCTCACAATTAACCCCGCATCCACCTTATAAAAAGCAATGCTTGACGCAGTTCCCATCTACTAATCAGGATTATCTATCTTCTGCTCCTTCTCTTTCTCCTTTGATCTCGACCACCCACCAACTTAAGCTGCCACTACCACAACAACTACCACTTCCTTACTCCAGTACAGTCTCAGGCATACAGGGATCCAGGCGCCATAACGAAGACAAATCAATGCATAACTCTTCTCCCCAAAATTTTCATATAGGCAGTAAGTTGATCACTACGAGTAAACCTAACCCCAATTTTCCTTTTAAGGATAATGAAGTCGGTAAGAGTGATATAACTTGCATCGAAACAGCTGGAGTTGGTCATCGTGCAGCTACTGCTACAAATAACTCATGTGATGACGCAACTTACAGATCAATTTCTACTTCTATTCCTAGCAATGATGTCTTTATACTATCTGGAAAGACAATGGTGATGGATGAGCAAGAGGAGCAGCAAAATTCTGATGTTAGTACTTCTGGGAATGATGTAAAATATAATATATGATGGCGGTCAACCTGATGATGATCTGACGTTTGAAGTTCTACGAATGTATCTAATGATGGTACTCATGATGATGTAATTGCTGCAAGATTAACTATTTACTTTCATGTACTTGATCTCGTACAGTTGTATTAACAACTTTCTTCTCTGTATATTTTCCATTGTTTGGTTCTCTAGCTAGTCATAGTCAAATAAATATTAGAGCCCTATATCTATTTGTTTTTTATGCTTTCTTTGTTATACGTATGTATGTTTATATATATATATATATATGTATGTCTGCACGCGCAAATATATATATGTGTATAGACACACATACATTACACACACATATACACACGCACACATGCATACATACATAGATATATAGTGCTTACATTAATTGCTTCTTAAATCTCTATGTGCCTCTCATTATACGTTTTGCATGCATTTATGGACTGTAAATACATTATTACACTGCTTGCTGAATATTTTGAAACCAGCAGATTATACTGTTGGAAATTGTTTTTAGAAAATAAGTGAATTCTTAAAAAAGTTGACTAAGTATGAAATGACTCTTATATGGGAATATGTATAGTCCCACATTGTGAGATTATATAAAGAATTAAGTATTTATATTTGATTTTTAGAAGCTAACTTGGGCTCTTTGGGCACTCAATGATGCTCTATTGTGAGGAGGAAGATCAGCACGCAGACCCGACACGGGTTTGGGCTTGTAGTGGTGTATCACTTATATTTTTGGTATAAAATTTCTTAATTGTTTTAGACCGGGATGAAACGGTCAGACCAGGTCCGTATTAGAGAACGTTCGTTCAAAAATCTTTTTGACCCGTTATTTTCTCAGATCCGTTTTTACAGATCACGTCTCCCACAACCAGCAACGTTCTTTTGCTATTCCGCCTTCTTAACTAATAAGAAGACGAAACAGAAAGAACTACATCTCGTTCAAATTCAATTTTCAAAATACACAAATTCGAGCAACATTTTTGAGTGCAAACAGAATCGTTTCGTACGTACAGACGAATCGATACCACAGAAATTATTGAGAGGCCGTTTTATCCTAGAGACTGCGGCGAATAGTACGACCTACTTTGCACAACATAGCAAATCGTCGAAACGTCTTTAAGAGAGTGACGTAGTCCACGACTCACCGAAACCATTGTTTTCCAACATAGAGCTATAACTTTATCCATATATACATGTTTATATCTGGGTATATATGTATATAAACACGTACTTAGTACAAGACTGTGGATTATATCTATTACCTTTTAGGTATACTGTTTCCGAACCCTGTCTTATATTTGAGAATTTTCTATTTCCCTCCATTTTCCTCTGTTTTACAGTTAGCAAATCATATGTTGATGAACAACTAAGATTACTTTTTCACTGTTATTTGTTTGAATTCCCATTGCCCCCATATGGAATATTCAACTCTAACATTAACTTGTCTATGCAGTGCCATTGATCAAGCTTCTACAGCCTCATAGGTCGCACTTGTTTTAACTACTTTTTAAACATTATGCTTTCACACCCCCACTATGTTGGACTTTGGTATTTCGTTCAAAATTGAGGTGCTTAGGCTCTGCTCTTTCAATAAGTCCGTCTTATTCTATTGGCGATTAGATGTATTTTTCCCGTCATCCGCTTTCATGGTACTTGATGCTGCTTTCTAATTAGTTCTTGAGGGTAGCTCTTCCATCTTCTTTCGTCAAATGGTATTTGATGCTCAACTGATTTTTGATAGCTTTAAGCAATGACCGACTACATCTTATTTTTGCTACACCTCTATTTCCCCCAGATTTCAACCCTACAATCCAATTTAAATAATATATTTTCTCTCTCTTGTCATCTTATTGCATTAGTTAAAACGGAATGTGGGATTGAAATCAAGGGAAAATAGAAGCATAGCAAAAATGATAGATAGCCGAATAGAAGTGTAGCAAAAACTAAGTTTTGAAGAACCACTAGATCAAATGTTTAATAGCATAACATTTTAAATAAAGGTTCTGAAGATCATGAGTTTAAACCATAAAGACATCAAAATGAGCGTTCTGCTTGAATAAATTATCATTTTCATTTATAAAAGAATATTTAAATAAATTCGCTATGATTTAGTATTTTTATTCACTTGTCATATTCCAAAATAAGATCGAAGAACTCGTTGTTCGGTCATTCGATTTATTTTATTTTTTTGGTCAACTTTAGAAATTTGGGAAGTTTTGGATTCTGTCCTAGTAACAAATTTTGTTATTTGTTAATGAAAAACGATTATAATGAACATTGTAAATAAAATACAAAACATTGTCTATATAGAGACAAAAATACAACATATAATAGTATTACATTCATAACTATTTCTTAGGGTTTGTGGGCTTAGTGCAGTTGGCAAGGGCATCCAACTCCCTCATAGAAGGGCAAGAGTTCGATTCCTGAAAACCGCACCGAGTAATCCGAAAGGGCTGATTTAAATTGGGAATGCAGGTTAGGGCGGACCAGCTTGTGTTTCCCCCAGATGTTACCGACAAAGCCAAGTTTACTGGGATTTCAAAAAAAATAACTATTTCTTAGGGCTACATATAGATTATTCTCATCGTTTTTTTTTCACTAGTTTATACTGTATTATATAATGGACAACCATACTGCATTTGCTCTGGACCTAGAGATGTTTTCATAATATTAGGACGGACCAGCTTGTGTTTCCCCCAAATGTTACCGACAAAGCCAAGTTTACTAGGATTTCAAAAAAAATAACTATTTCTTAGGGCTACATATAGATTATTTTCATCGTTTATTTCACTAGTTTATACTGTATTATATAATGGACAACCATACTGCATTTTCTATGGACCTAGAGATCTTTTCATAATATTATTAATCGTTTTAAACAAAGTTTTACCATAATACTCCTCTTATTTTAAATTTTATTTTGAAACGGTATGTCACTGATTCAATATGGAATCATGAATAGTCACTGGCTTAATGAAACAAAATAATTTTTATGTATGTATCTAGCGAAAGCTACAAAATTATCTGAATAAAATTCTTATATTATAAAGGATTTAAATTATTTCGCCTCTCTATCCTATGAGGTGAAAGAAATTTCTAAAAAAGAAAAAAGAAAAGTAAATCCATTTCCTTTAAAGAAAAAACAAGAACAAGTTATTCATTCATCTCCCTGGGTCCAAATTGAAAATATGCTCATTGAGGTCCGACATAAATGCGAATGGTCACCACATCTTGGCTTAGGACCCAACTATCCAACCCTTATTTTGTATTGTATATGTAGCTTGACTATTTTGATCACTTGAAATATCACTATACGTAACATTTTATTGGAAAGATAACCTTAACTTGAGTGGCTACATTGGAAAGTGTGTAGTCATTTCTATTAATTAAAGGGTATTATGTGAAAACTTATCTCTGTTAGAAAAGTCATATCCGTCTGGAAAAGATGTTTAGATGAAGAGTCATGTCGTTCTATAAGAAAGTCTAGAGTGCCATATGTATGTATATCATATGTTTTAGTAAGGCAAGAAAGTAAGAATAAATGCAATTGAGTTGTATCTTCTCTTATGAAATATAATTATTGAACTTGAGAATAATTTTCTTCGCTTGTTCTTCTCTTTGTGTTTACCTTTAAAGATTATACTCCTCTTAGTCTCCTTCTCCTCTCTACAAAATGGTATCAGAGTAGAAAAAGTGGCATTAGAGCCGACAGAGAGTAGTGACAATATGCTACAACCTCAATTACCCTGATTCATAGGTAAAAACTATCATCATTGGAGCTTTCAAATGTAGGTGTTACATGAATCTCGAGATCTATGGGAGATTGTAGAAAAATGCGTGTTGGAGTCAAAAAATCAAGCAAACATGTCTCTACAACAAGTCATGGAGTTGAAAGGTAAATAGTAAAAAGATAAGAGGTCGTTGTTATTTATTTATCAATCTATTGATGCTAAAATAATAGAAAGGATTCCTGGTGTGGGGTCGGCAAAGGAAGCATCGAATTTACTTGCACCAAATTACAAAGATGAAGAAAGGGCAAAGACGACAAGATTACAAACTCTAAGAAACAAAATTTGATATGCTACACATGAAAAAAACGGAGTCCATGGAGGAGTACTTTAATCGAACCATCTCTATCGCAAATCAATTACATATGAATGGAGAGAAATTTGAAGATCAAAGAATTATGGAGAAAATACTTTGAATTATGGTGAGGAAGTTCGAGCATGCAGTTGTAGCAATGGAAGAGTCTAATAAGCAAGTCGATTGAGAATTTGATGGGTTCTCTTCTCTCTCATGAGCTTCACATGAAGCAATTTAACATCCCATCATCCTCTTCTCTTGAATAAGCATTTCAAATGCAATTATAATTTAGTGGAGAATCTGGAGAAAGAAGGAGAGGTGGATTTCATCGTGGTAATGGTAGAGGAGTTGTGGTAGAAAATAGTAATTCACTACAACAAAACAGTCTTTTTACAACGGGCAATACCCGTTGTAATATGGTTTTCGCAACGGGCATGTGCTCGTTGTAATAGGCTTCGTTGTAATAGATCCACCACATTTTACAACGGGCAAAGCACGTTGTAAAAATCTTATAACAACGTGCAATGACCGTTGTAAAATCTTATATAACAATGTGCAGTGACCGTTGTAAGAAGCTCATATAACAACGCACATTGCCCGTTGCAAAATAAATGCAAATTTTAAAAAAAATGACAGCAATCCATGCAATACATCCATACTAATACAAAATATTGTCGTAAAATAATTAAAATCACATACGAAAAGACTAAAAGCTAGAGTCATAGAATTCTAACACTCCAAAAAGTTAGATAAGTTTACATGCCAAATACATAAAGCATTAACACATAATAGTCCGCTACAAATATCATGTTCTAAGTACAATCATACTATACCACAGAGATGAAGTCTTTATGCCACGCGACGGTTGATCCAACAGCCTCTTTGATAGTCTACATCTCTGAATTTGGCAACTTTGATAGACTACTATGGCAACTAAAAATACAAAAAGAAAAGAAAATCAGACTACAATTGAAAAGGATAAACACAGGGTGGATTCACGCAATATATCATAGACAAATGTTTATATAGACGCACCTACTCCTCAACAAAGACCATCTATGAAAAATGGGAAGGGACCTGCACAACAACATAGTAAAATCCCGTTGCATAATTGTTTTGATTGCTTACAGATTGATGACAGCATTATGTTTTTTTTCTTTTCCTGAAGCCAAAGTAGGTACCACAGTTACATGCGCAGTATAAGTAAAAGCAGTATAAGTGTGATAATACTAACTTTTAAAAGGAGATATACAAAATTGATCTAATTATAGAATTAAATCAATGAGTCATACATATACTACTGTACTCGCCTGCTAACACTAACTCACGCTATATAGTACTATATATATTAAAATGCATAACCCAACACAGCTATGTATATAGCATACACACTCACGCACTCAATACTCACGTGAACAACCCAACAGGTCGCCCATGCATAACACTAACACCATCAAATCCCCATACACCCTATATATATATACCTAAACACGTTTACACTGCTAGGTAGGAAATAAAACTGTGCAAATACAAAAAAACATACATAAATATATAAAAACGTAAGGTAACGGTAATAAAACAATCCAAAGGATACACAAAAATATCCATCTCAATAGCAAATGCACCACCAGTAAATTAAGTAAGGTATAGAGTGAATATATAAGCTTGCATATATAATATATGTTATCTAATGATTTGATTAAAGTTTAAGTGTAGGTTTGTTTTTATTTTTTAGTTTAAATGTAAAAATATATTCTGAGTATTAATTGATGAAGCTTGCAAAGAAATATGGTTGTGCTCATCCACAAAACTGGACAATACATATTCAATGCTTTAAACTTAGAGATAAACTATTCATTGATATAACAGGTTTACACTTGTAAATATGTATCTATTGTGATATAACAAGATTAGATATAGTACAAAATAATAGCAGTTCCATTTAGTAATATGATCAAACAAATAAAATCAAAATTTGAAAACACACAACAATGCAATAGCAAATATTTTATACATGAACAGAGCAAAGCAGGACATTAAGTCGTGAAAACACTAAGATACAAATACACCTACTCACAGCGCGCGCACATTTGTATTACACACATACTAACATACTCGTGCAGGAGGACATAAGGCTATGATAGTACCAATATATGATTTGGTGGAGTTCTTAAATAAAAACAAACTATGCAAAACCATAACCTATGTAGAATCAAAACATATAACCATGTCTTGTAATTGTAGCCATTTGGAATTAACTTTATTTGATTTCTCTCACTAAATCTAATCAAAACACTTACTTTTGGACTATTCATGCAATCAGTAGGCATTCTATAGGTAACCAATACATGTATTGAGTTTTAGAATATATTTATTGAATATTACTACATTGCTAACCAACAAAAGTAACTAAAGCCTCACCTGAAGTACAACGGAGTTGATGACATCAACATACCTAATAGCCAAATTAAGGGACATGCACCTAGCAGGAGCAATAGCATAACACCTAACTCTCTTCCTTTCCCTTATCCCCAACCTTTCCATATTCTGAACAACCACCATAGTCAGCATGGCCGCCACACCAGATCCAAGTGAGTGTCCTGCAAAAGTCAATCCATACCTGCAGGGGTGAATCCAACGTTTTTTTTAAGATGGGTTGTATTTTATTTTATTTTTTACGAAAAAAAATCAGGATAGAAACATTGATCAAAATAGTATATATCAACATATTTTAATAAACTTGCTAGAGGTCTTATATCATATGAAACCATGCTTTCAAGTTTAATTCTCAATCGTTTCGAAAACTATTTTGTAATAGAACATGATCAATGCACTTGGTAAGCACTTTGAAAATTATACACATTCAAAAAAATTTACTTGCTCAAAATATGATACGCTTAACACAGCTACATGTGCAAACATATATATTCAAAATTTACTTATTCAAAATCAAAAACTAAGCATGTTCTAAAACTTGTATGTATGTGAACCTTAAAGGAATACATTCAATTGAAACCCGTGTATATAATGAGCTCTGCTTATTTGGACAGGTATTGAATGTTGAATACACTATAAAACTTAATAAACTTGAATTTCGATAATACACTTATTTACAGACATATATACTAAAAACTGGAACTTTCACATCTCTTTTCGCTCCATAAGCAAAAATAATATAAATCTTTTATATTAACGGCTATGTTATAATTGTCCCCCTTTTTCCCACAGCAGTAACCACATCTTCATGGAACACTAAACAATTTCGAGTACTCTTAATTGCATCCAGATTTTTCCAGTTAATTTTTAAATATCAATGTTCCCCATTGGTGACAAATGCAACGAAGACAGTTATACATTTAGTTGTATGAGGTTAAGAAACAGGATAGCTTGAGCAGTTAAGCAAGAGGAAAGCAGTGCACATGGAGTGATGAAACTATAGTGTTCCATCTATCTAATGCACCGTCAGTTATATATCTGAATTTATGGCTGGTCTCACTGACGAAACAGGCACGTCTTATCCTCAAAGCATTTTATTATTAACGCACCGCTACGGCATCCAAAGTTAGCCTTTTTATTCGGCAACCTTGTCCACGCCTTACATGGTGAACCACCCTACATCGAAAACGGGCAGCAACGTTACACGGAAATTACCTAAAGTGGTGATTCAACTAAAATTTATAAATAAAACTAAATTCATTCACGTTCATGCAATTATCCTCACGCATTGTGTCTTGAGCTATCAGCTCGATTTCTCCGTCCTCAAAAGTCACGTGCCTTGTGTCACCATCCAATCTTCACCATTCATTGTTGATTGATTAATCAAATTAATTAATTAATTAGATTAAATTAATGACCGTGATTGTATGAAAACATAAGCACATGACATTTCTAAAAATCTGCCTTATTTAAGACTTTTATATACTCAATATGTGCAAAACTAATACACTTAAAAATCAAATACGTATGCAAGATCTATTGGTAAACAGTTCTTCCAATAAATGTGAAACCACGTACTTGAAACCATGCCTGTACTTGAAACCATGCTTGTACTTGAAACCATGCCTGTACTTGAAACCATGCTTGTCTTTGGCATTGCTCACTGGTGGACCCCTTCGACACTCACAATATCGGACATTGCTCACTGATGGTGCTCGACGTCGCTCCTCTTCAACGCTCACGATGTTGAATCTCCAAGCTCATCATTATTCAGATCTAAGAATTTACTAATTTTAAATCTAAGAAGCAAGATGGAGTTCAGATCCGCTTCAAAATCATTAGAATCCACTTAGATTCGAGCAAGCTAGGTCGCGATAAGTTCTTCAATCAATGGATTTGAGGCATTAGTAACGAACTTCAGATCGGCGGCGTGATTTTTGTGGCACAAATTTTGTTAAAGAAGTGAAGAAGTCAACATCGTTTTTCTGTTGGATACAGAAAAGAAGGCGTGGTTAAATTTATGGGTATGGATTTAGGTCTAGGTTTAGAGCAGAGGAATGAAAATTTGGTAACGCGTGGATTTTGATTTTTTCTTAATGTTTAAGTTAGAGCGGAGGGAATGTAGAATTTTAACCGGAGAATGAAAATAGAAAGGAATTTTAGGCGGTAGAATGAAAAAAATGGAGTCAAAATTTCGCTGTTCAGAACCAAGAAAAAACTTGTATATAATTACTAATTTAATTATCTAATATTGAATATTGAATACTGAATATTAAATATAATTACTAAATAATTGAATATTAATTATAATAATTAAATATTAAGTGTAATTAATAAATATTATGAATATTTTTAAACTTTTACAGAAAATTTTAAAATTTTGTCTTTAAGTTCTATAAATATTTTCTAATTTTTTATAAATTTCAATTTTATTTAAATATTAGATACAATTATTAAAATTTTAATACTAAATAATAAGTATTACTTCCTAATCATTAAATATTATTATTAATTATCAATTTTTAAACATGAAATATTAATTTTATAATTAATTATGTAATATTATTAATTATTAATTATTAAATTAAGTAGTAAATACCAATAGTAATTTTTAAATATTTATATTTATTACTAATAGTTAATTACTAATTATTAAATATTAATAGTAATAGCAATTATTTAACATTAAATATTTTATGACCGTTGTGACATCCCGGAAATTTTAGGCAATATAAATTTAATAATCTGCATTAAAAATTAAATTGATATGATAATAATTGTTATTAAGATTTGAATCTGATTAATAATCTTCTTCTGAATAAATAACCCTATGGCTTTAAAATACTTAAAGAAGGATATTTATTGTTTAAATGGTTTTAGCTTAAATTTAAATTTAATAAAAGGCTTGTTTGTTCTTTTTAAATATAGCTTGATAAAAATAAATAATAAGTAAATTAAGTGTTTAATAGTCTAAGTTTTAAAAATAAAAAGAGAAGTAAAAATAAACACATATGTTAGAAATAGAACTAAAATACTTAAGTTAAAAATTTATAACGAAGACTAAAACAACTTTGTATCTATATATATACATAGTATAAAAGCAAAACAGGTAATAGAATCTTGTAAAGGAGGTTGGATATTCCTGTAGAAGAAATGCAAAGTAAGTATAAACAAAGAAATGTCTATGAACACACTTACATAAATAGGATAAGTCTAAATGTATGTTGCAGGCAAGTAAAGAGAATCATATCGGTGCAAAAGGAAATATCTATGTACAAAATAAGATAAGTATGAAACTAAAACAAAAGTATATATATGTACATAGGATTTAAAGCAAGCTAGGCAAGTAAAAGGAAAATCTATCAACATAAAAGAAAAATATCATTTTAGTACATACGGAATTTATAAGGGGATAAGTATGACCATACTTACAACATGTACAAAATAAAATAAAGAATAGTATTGTAAACATGATAAGGACCAAGGCACCATCATCTCTAGTACAAGCAAGATCAATTCAGCCTGCACTTGTTCTTATATATCAATCTTTCCTTTTCTTCTTTTCGTTCATTAAAACTTAGCTTGCCAGAGAATTATAAAACCTGAGAACATCTCCTCTAAAACAAATGTAAACCAGAGAAAAATCAAAACCTATGCATTTTTGCAAACTAAAACCTGTAGTCTTCATTTTCTTCAATCTGTTCAAAGGCCTGCATCTTCTTCTACCTAAAACAAGCTTAAGGAAAACTAACATTTTCTTCAACAAATCCAGTAACAAACATTTCCAGCAATTCAAGTTTTAAGATCAGAGAAGCATTTATTTTTCAACATTCAAGTTTAAAGCTCAAAACTGGTTTCAAAATCAAAAGTGCTCTGTTCTTCATTTGGACAGGTGAGTAACATTTTTGTTAAAAAATTACTTAAGTATAAATTGGTTGCATGTTTACATCTGGAAATAAATATGTTTATGTGAATGTATATACGACTTATCTGTATGTTTATAAATGTATGATGTGTGCATGGTTGATATATCTGTATCCCTTTGTTCTTAGTTTCAAGCTCTAGTTTTCGATTCAAAAATCATATCTCTTGATCCAATCTGTGTTAAGGTTTAAGTTTTAAATAAAACTTGTTTGTTTTTTCATAGAGAAGGCTTTAAAATTTTGTTTAAGTTAAATTAAATTTGAAATACCACTGGAAATCAAAAACAACAGTATAAGCTTAAGATAAGGAAAAATTCAATTTCCCTGATTCATGTATTCAGGAACATAAATCGAATTCATAAACAAAAACATGATCTTTAAGAATAAAATTATAATTTTTGGTTAAGAAATGAAGGAGCAGTTCTTGGTTGATCAGTTTGGATATTTTGGGTTGCTTCTGGAGATCTAGTGGATCAGGATGATTGGGGTCTTTCCTGATGGTGGAGGAATGATCGGAGAATCGTAGAAAAATGGTAGAAGTGACGACAGATCACGGTGGAGATGGTGGTTGTCTTTTTTAGCCTGTAGCCCTAGTTTTTAGACTTGGTCAGAAAGTCGATCACCATGATATCTATGGGGAATCGAGTGGAATCAGATTCTGGGAGATGGAAGGTTGGGTGACGGCGAAGTCGTGGCCGGAGGCGCCAGTACTCTGGTGGTCGGAGACTTGTGGTTGGGGTGATTCCAGGATTAAGTGGTTGTTTCAGTTTTAGGCTTTAGGACTCGAATTTGATTCTCGAGTTAAACTGATGATGTGATGATTGGATCCGGGTGTCGAGATGGTCGCTGATAGGATGGAGTGCTGGTGGATGACCGGAGATGGTCGGCGGCATCGTGCACGTGCCCGGTGCACGTTTTGATGTCTGGTGATATTTTGGGGTGGGTTTTGATTTCTCGGGGGATACTCGAGTTATTCGAGTGATAGACTCGAAGCAGGAAGGCATATGACTCGAAGCATTCTGGGTTGGCTCGAGTCAGATGTTTGTTCTAGGCTTTTGTAAAACCTGGAAGCAAATCAATTTTAAACAAATTTAAATGAACTTTAAATTGTATACCAGGTTTAAAACAAAGTTTAAATCCAGTTGAAGGATGAATACAAATTTATATTTTGAATTCTAAACTGGAATGGAATAAAAGTTTTAAATCAAAGTTAAAGTCAAGTTTAAATCAATGTTAAATATAGATTCAAGTTTCTTGTATTCAAATCTGAAATCTTAATCAGTTTTAAATCTGAATATTGTAAAAACAAGTTTTAATCAAATAGTTTTAACAGTAATTGGTTTCAAATAAATAAATTGAACTTTAAATTGGATAAATGTTTAAAGGAATGATCATTTTGAATCTTAAATTCAAAATGTAATTTAAATTTAAATTCAAAAGTGTAATGTTTTACACTTTAATGCTAATGAAATCATTTATAAAGAAATGGATTCTCTTAGAGATAATTAAAAATATTGAAGTGAATCAATTAATAAAATAATTAAGGAATGACTTATGTATTTAATTTATAAATTAATAATTTAGATTAATTTATGATTAGAGATTAATTAAGAAGTAAATTAAGAAATGTTTTTAGTTAATGAAGGAAATTAACTAAGGATTAATAATAAATTAATGTGATAAATTTTGATAATTAATTAGATTAATTAATTTAGATAATCTATTGTAAATTGTTAAGTATAATTAGAGATAAAAGTAATTAAGAGATTAATTACTTATTGTAAATAATTTTGATGATATGATTAATTTAAGTTAATTAATTTAGTTTAATTAATTTAAGATAGTCATTTGGTAAATTGGAAGTGAAATTACTTGGGTGTAATTAATGGAGCATAATTACTTAGGAAAGTAATTAGATGGTAATTACTTAATGTAATTAATACGAGATGATTTGTAAGTAAGTAATTTGGGTAATTACTTTTGTAATTAATCAAGGGATTAATTAATGGAGATAATTAATTATGGGATAATTAATTTATTTAATAAGTAATTAAGGATAGTTAATTACTGGTTTATTATTAATCAAGGGGATTAATAATTGTGTTAAATTAAAGATTTAATTACTTAATGTAATTAACTTAAACAAAGTAGTTTAATTTACAATAAATTAGAGGTCATTAATTTATATAGTTAATGATATAATTATGAATTGTCAAAATAAGTAATAATTAATAATGAGGTGATTAATTTATGTAATTAATTAAGAATAAATGAAGTTAATTATATTTAATTAATAAATGAAGTAATTAAATATTAATTACTATAAATGATTTACATTAATTAATCTGTGGAATTAAATTAAGACTAATTACTTATTGTAATTAGAAAATGGTTGTATAAGCAGGATTTATAGATAAGTAATTAATTTAATTTACTTTAAATTAATTAGGGACAGAAGTAATTAATTTAATTCATTTTAAATTAATTATAGTTGTGAATAATAAATCATTGCTTATGAATGATATTGATATCCCATTGATTGATTTTGATCTCAGATATGAGACGAGTGATATCTGTTGTGATTTGGATGTTTGTTTGAAATGACATTGATTATCTGATTATAGTGATGATGTTGTGATATCCATTGTTATATTGTGATTTATCTATCTGTGTTGATATAGATAATTGAATTGAATTGGATTGTTTTTAACTTTAAAACAACTTGGCCTTAAAAGACACGTTTTGGATTTCGATGAGACCGGGATCGGGTTTCCGTATACCGGGATTCCAGGTCTGGAGACCCGAATACCACATCGATCCAAATTAACGTTAGGTCGTGAAATTCAAGTGGAGCAAGTGAAGACTCGAGGTATAAGAACTATTCGTCAGTATAACTCTGTGGGTGATTCCGTAATGAGTTTGACGGAGATAGTACTTATAGATTCGAGATGGTGATTCAGAATGCAAGGGTTATTGTCGTTAACTCTGAGGGTGATTCCAATACGAGTGTAACGAGATAATGCCTTCGGTTTCGTTCGAACCCGGAACGAACTTGTATGGATTGAATGCTTTCAGCACATCGTCAGGTGGACGATGAGCATTCTAAGTGATGAGTTCTGATAAAGGTAATCGTGACCTCAAGCCTCATCAATCAGGAATGGCTAAAACAGGGGAGGTGCAGCAAGGCTTCGTGGGTAGCACCCACTTGAGAGCGAGATTTTCCCCTGTCAAGATGTCCCTTTTTATTTCGGTGTGTGGGCAGTTGTTGACGTCCTACTGCCGGGGTTGTCTCGTTTGGAACTGTTCAGTAAGGAACGGGTCCGGCTTTGTGTTGCAGGGGAGCGGGCGTACTCCTCGGTACGGTGATCTAGGCCACGTACTGTGACGGGCGGTACCCCAGTAGCCCAGCCATTGATGGAAACCCATTTTCCCTACGAGATCTTACGGTTTTGATTGTAAACCTAGTATGCTGGAATTTAATCATGTAACAATTTCAGCTATTTTCTATTTACTTGAAAACCCTAGACACTATTATAATATCATTGGATTTCCTATCAAATGTTTTGGTTAGCGTAAGGTAAAAACTTTTCCATGTTTATGTGTGGGAAGTCTTACGTGATACCTTTTGTTTCAAATGATTTTCAAAGTTAAACAACTTTACCCTGTTACTCATACCAGACCCATGTCTGGCCCGAAGTTTATTTCTGTTTTTCATAAACTCTCGGGTACCCAAATTTTTACGGGTAGTCAAGGGATTTAGGTTAGCTTTGACGAATACTGGAGGAGCAATGGAGCAGGAGGCTTCAGCGTGTAGATATATATTGGTTCCGCTGTGTTAGTGTTCATGTGTATTTCCGCTGTGTTGTATCTCTGTGTTGTTTGTGTTGTATCGAGTTGTATTAACTAGACAGGTGTTTATAACTGTCTAGTATGTGATGTATTATCTGTGTACTCTGATGTATATGATTCTATGTAATATTTATGTGATATATTATATTTTATTCGTTCCGCTGTTGAGATTCTGATGTTGTTTCTTCTTCTTCTTTTTCTTTTCTACTTTCTCACCTCTTTCTTTTCTTCAAAACGATACGATTTCCTGGGCATAGGAAGTCGGGTCGTGACAGTTGGTATCGGAGCACTAGGTTGAGCGAATACCTAGGCTCTTAAGTAATTTCTTTCTTGAGAGAGCGTATTTGTATTTTTGATATATATATATATATATATATATATATTTATATTCTACCTATTGTTGGGTTACCCGTTCAGGTTTTCCAATATAAGTTATAAAGGTAGATAGGGTAGTGGTGTGTGTAATACGACTACCAATGGTTGGAGTTTGAATGTTTGAGGTTGAAAGTGTATCTGTCGAGACTGTAGACCTAATACCGTCTCGAGTGAGCTTGGATGGTGTAAGGATTTCATTGATCTCGGAAGGAAATCTGTTAGGGTTCGGAATCCATTTTTGAAGTGCAAGTTTGGATGAGTAGAATTTGGATTCCGTCAGTTGAGTAGAAGCTAATGGTGTTATCTTGATACCTCAGGATGTAGTAGCTGTGTGATGAGACGCAGTGACTATGGATGTCTCCGAAGATATTTCTTTGGAACAAGTTTTAAAGAAGTGTGTCTGCTTTGGTGTTGTGGCTGTGTTTAGCAGGATGTTTCTATTTGGTTTGAGGTCCGAGTTTCTCGAAGAGCTTTGGATTAGGGATTCTTTGGGCATTGGTGTCAGCATCGCAGCTCGGAGTGTTCTGTGTGTTGGCAAGTAAGCTTCCTAACTCAGCAGTGGAGTTCAGAAGCAGCAGAGTGAATCCATTTCTTCGATGGATTGGCTATAGAAGTGTGTGCTGTTCTGCTTTGTGACGAGAGAGCAGTTTTCTTTGGAATTAAGCGGGATGGATCGCAAAAGCGACTTGCGATAGCTTGAGTATTCTCTTGTGTTTAGAGATTCTTCTTTTGCTGGGTGTCTTCTGGAAGTCAGAATTTTGTCGGCATCTGGAGTTTGAGTTGGTATCGACTGTATTTCAGAAGTGATACCGATAGTTTAGCTTAGTAGTAGGATGGTTTCTGGAGAGATTTTGGTGAAGTAGCTCAGGTTTTGGAGGAGCTTCTGAGTTTTCTTTTTGGATCTGTTGAACCTTATTTTTGGGATGTGTTGTCCAGTCTGTGCTTGTGTTCGTCATCAGCATTCTCATCTGTTCCAGATCAGAGTTGCGTAGTGGAAGCGTGGTGGCAGCTGTATTAGTATGGAACCATTTGGAAGTTGTGTTTTGGATTAGAGAGTTCCTACAAGAAATTTTTCAGGATCTGAGGCCATTTTGGAGTGCATCTGTTTTATCTCTTCCAGATGGGAGAAGTGAGTTTTGTATTCTGATTTTGAAATAGAGTTTGTGTTCTGAGTTGGTTGATCTTGGAAAGATCATTAGGTTGATTGTTTTGGTTCAGTCTGTTTCGAGAGGTATCAGCGAAGGATGAGCTGATCAGTAAAGATGTTGGAGACCCAAGATCGTCTGAAGAATTTGTGGATAAGAATCGGAGATTTGATTTTGGATAAGTGTTTGATCTTCAGATTTGAATTGCCAGTTTGGATAACTGGGATTTGTTGTAATTCACGTATCTTTGAGGGAGTACGTGTGAGATCTATCTCTGGTTGTAGAACCAGCAGTTCAGAAGTTTTGGTTGTTGAGTCAGACTTGTCTATAGTCTGATATCCTGTCTCATTTTGTAGATCCAGATGAGTGGTAGCTCTGTAGCTTAGTAGTATTGACTGTTGGATTCTATAGAGCGAGTATCCTGGTATTTATACTCGGGGAAACTCTAGATAATTCTATCCAGTATTTTGTCTGGATAGTTAGATTTGTTTGTTTGGATGATTGGTTGATATGGTTGTTAGCATATGTTTGATGATATATGCTTGTGTTTTAAAAAAAAAATTTAAAAAAATAAAATCTTTAACTAGATTATTAAATTACCTTTGTTTTAAATTTCGGGGACAAAATTCTTTTAAGGGGGAAGGAATGTGACATCCCGGAAATTTTAGGCAATATAAATTTAATAATCTGCATTAAAAATTAAATTGATATGATAATAATTGTTATTAAGATTTGAATCTGATTAATAATCTTCTTCTGAATAAATAACCCTATGGCTTTAAAATACTTAAAGAAGGATATTTATTGTTTAAATGGTTTTAGCTTAAATTTAAATTTAATAAAAGGCTTGTTTGTTCTTTTTAAATATAGCTTGATAAAAATAAATAATAAGTAAATTAAGTGTTTAATAGTCTAAGTTTTAAAAATAAAAAGAGAAGTAAAAATAAACACATATGTTAGAAATAGAACTAAAATACTTAAGTTAAAAATTTATAACGAAGACTAAAACAACTTTGTATCTATATATATACATAGTATAAAAGCAAAACAGGTAATAGAATCTTGTAAAGGAGGTTGGATATTCCTGTAGAAGAAATGCAAAGTAAGTATAAACAAAGAAATGTCTATGAACACACTTACATAAATAGGATAAGTCTAAATGTATGTTGCAGGCAAGTAAAGAGAATCATATCAGTGCAAAAGGAAATATCTATGTACAAAATAAGATAAGTATGAAACTAAAACAAAAGTATATATATGTACATAGGATATAAAGCAAGCTAGGCAAGTAAAAGGAAAATCTATCAACATAAAAGAAAAATATCATTTTAGTACATACAGAATTTATAAGGGGATAAGTATGACCATACTTACAACATGTACAAAATAAAATAAAGAATAGTATTGTAAACATGATAAGGACCAAGGCACCATCATCTCTAGTACAAGCAAGATCAATTCAGCCTGCACTTGTTCTTATATATCAATCTTTCCTTTTCTTCTTTTCGTTCATTAAAACTTAGCTTGCCAGAGAATTATAAAACCTGAGAACATCTCCTCTAAAACAAATGTAAACCAGAGAAAAATCAAAACCTATGCATTTTTGCAAACTAAAACCTGTAGTCTTCATTTTCTTCAATCTGTTCAAAGGCCTGCATCTTCTTCTACCTAAAACAAGCTTAAGGAAAACAAACATTTTCTTCAACAAATCCAGTAACAAACATTTCCAGCAATTCAAGTTTTAAGATCAGAGAAGCATTTATTTTTCAACATTCAAGTTTAAAGCTCAAAACTGGTTTCAAAATCAAAAGTGCTCTGTTCTTCATTTGGACAGGTGAGTAACATTTTTGTTAAAAAATTACTTAAGTATAAATTGGTTGCATGTTTACATCTGGAAAAAAATATGTTTATGTGAATGTATATACGACTTATCTATATGTTTATAAATGTATGATGTGTGCATGGTTGATATATCTGTATCCCTTTGTTCTTAGTTTCAAGCTCTAGTTTTCGATTCAAAAATCATATCTCTTGATCCAATCTGTGTTAAGGTTTAAGTTTTAAATAAAACTTGTTTGTTTTGTCATAGAGAAGGCTTTAAAATTTTGTTTAAGTTAAATTAAATTTGAAATACCACTGGAAATCAAAAACAACAGTATAAGCTTAAGATAAGGAAAAATTCAATTTCCCTGATTCATGTATTCAGGAACATAAATCGAATTCATAAACAAAAACATGATCTTTAAGAATAAAATTATAATTTTTGGTTAAGAAATGAAGGAGCAGTTCTTGGTTGATCAGTTTGGATATTTTGGGTTGCTTCTGGAGATCTAGTGGATCGGGATGATTGGGGTCTTTCCTGATGGTGGAGGAATGATCGGAGAATCGTAGAAAAATGGTAGAAGTGACGACAGATCACGGTGGAGATGGTGGTTGTCTTTTTTAGCCTGTAGCCCTAGTTTTTAGACTTGGTCAGAAAGTCGATCACCATGATATCTATGGGGAATCGAGTGGAATCAGATTCTGGGAGATGGAAGGTTGGGTGACGGCGAAGTCGTGGCCGGAGGCGCCAGTACTCTGGTGGTCGGAGACTTGTGGTTGGGGTGATTCCAGGATTAAGTGGTTGTTTCAGTTTTAGGCTTTAGGACTCGAATTTGATTCTCGAGTTAAACTGATGATGTGATGATTGGATCCGGGTGTCGAGATGGTCGCTGATAGGATGGAGTGCTGGTGGATGACCGGAGATGGTCGGCGGCATCGTGCACGTGCCCGGTGCACGTTTTGATGTCTGGTGATATTTTGGGGTGGGTTTTGATTTCTCGGGGGATACTCGAGTTATTCGAGTGATAGACTCGAAGCAGGAAGGCATATGACTCGAAGCATTCTGGGTTGGCTCGAGTCAGATGTTTGTTCTAGGCTTTTGTAAAACCTGGAAGCAAATCAATTTTAAACAAATTTAAATGAACTTTAAATTGTATACCAGGTTTAAAACAAAGTTTAAATCCAGTTGAAGGATGAATACAAATTTATATTTTGAATTCTAAACTGGAATGGAATAAAAGTTTTAAATCAAAGTTAAAGTCAAGTTTAAATCAATGTTAAATATAGATTCAAGTTTCTTGTATTCAAATCTGAAATCTTAATCAGTTTTAAATCTGAATATTGTAAAAACAAGTTTTAATCAAATAGTTTTAACAGTAATTGGTTTCAAATAAATAAATTGAACTTTAAATTGGATAAATGTTTAAAGGAATGATCATTTTGAATCTTAAATTCAAAATGTAATTTAAATTTAAATTCAAAAGTGTAATGTTTTACACTTTAATGCTAATGAAATCATTTATAAAGAAATGGATTCTCTTAGAGATAATTAAAAATATTGAAGTGAATCAATTAATAAAATAATTAAGGAATGACTTATGTATTTAATTTATAAATTAATAATTTAGATTAATTTATGATTAGAGATTAATTAAGAAGTAAATTAAGAAATGTTTTTAGTTAATGAAGGAAATTAACTAAGGATTAATAATAAATTAATGTGATAAATTTTGATAATTAATTAGATTAATTAATTTAGATAATCTATTGTAAATTGTTAAGTATAATTAGAGATAAAAGTAATTAAGAGATTAATTACTTATTGTAAATAATTTTGATGATATGATTAATTTAAGTTAATTAATTTAGTTTAATTAATTTAAGATAGTCATTTGGTAAATTGGAAGTGAAATTACTTGGGTGTAATTAATGGAGCATAATTACTTAGGAAAGTAATTAGATGGTAATTACTTAATGTAATTAATACGAGATGATTTGTAAGTAAGTAATTTGGGTAATTACTTTTGTAATTAATCAAGGGATTAATTAATGGAGATAATTAATTATGGGATAATTAATTTATTTAATAAGTAATTAAGGATAGTTAATTACTGGTTTATTATTAATCAAGGGGATTAATAATTGTGTTAAATTAAAGATTTAATTACTTAATGTAATTAACTTAAACAAAGTAGTTTAATTTACAATAAATTAGAGGTCATTAATTTATATAGTTAATGATATAATTATGAATTGTCAAAATAAGTAATAATTAATAATGAGGTGATTAATTTATGTAATTAATTAAGAATAAATGAAGTTAATTATATTTAATTAATAAATGAAGTAATTAAATATTAATTACTATAAATGATTTACATTAATTAATCTGTGGAATTAAATTAAGACTAATTACTTATTGTAATTAGAAAATGGTTGTATAAGCAGGATTTATAGATAAGTAATTAATTTAATTTACTTTAAATTAATTAGGGACAGAAGTAATTAATTTAATTCATTTTAAATTAATTATAGTTGTGAATAATAAATCATTGCTTATGAATGATATTGATATCCCATTGATTGATTTTGATCTCAGATATGAGACGAGTGATATCTGTTGTGATTTGGATGTTTGTTTGAAATGACATTGATTATCTGATTATAGTGATGATGTTGTGATATCCATTGTTATATTGTGATTTATCTGTCTGTGTTGATATAGATAATTGAATTGAATTGGATTGTTTTTAACTTTAAAACAACTTGGCCTTAAAAGACACGTTTTGGATTTCGATGAGACCGGGATCGGGTTTCCGTATACCGGGATTCCAGGTCTGGAGACCCGAATACCACATCGATCCAAATTAACGTTAGGTCGTGAAATTCAAGTGGAGCAAGTGAAGACTCGAGGTATAAGAACTATTCGTCAGTATAACTCTGTGGGTGATTCCGTAATGAGTTTGACGGAGATAGTACTTATAGATTCGAGATGGTGATTCAGAATGCAAGGGTTATTGTCGTTAACTCTGAGGGTGATTCCAATACGAGTGTAACGAGATAATGCCTTCGGTTTCGTTCGAACCCGGAACGAACTTGTATGGATTGAATGCTTTCAGCACATCGTCAGGTGGACGATGAGCATTCTAAGTGATGAGTTCTGATAAAGGTAATCGTGACCTCAAGCCTCATCAATCAGGAATGGCTAAAACAGGGGAGGTGCAGCAAGGCTTCGTGGGTAGCACCCACTTGAGAGCGAGATTTTCCCCTGTCAAGATGTCCCTTTTTATTTCGGTGTGTGGGCAGTTGTTGACGTCCTACTGCCGGGGTTGTCTCGTTTGGAACTGTTCAGTAAGGAACGGGTCCGGCTTTGTGTTGCAGGGGAGCGGGCGTACTCCTCGGTACGGTGATCTAGGCCACGTACTGTGACGGGCGGTACCCCAGTAGCCCAGCCATTGATGGAAACCCATTTTCCCTACGAGATCTTACGGTTTTGATTGTAAACCTAGTATGCTGGAATTTAATCATGTAACAATTTCAGCTATTTTCTATTTACTTGAAAACCCTAGACACTGTTATAATATCATTGGATTTCCTATCAAATGTTTTGGTTAGCGTAAGGTAAAAACTTTTCCATGTTTATGTGTGGGAAGTCTTACGTGATACCTTTTGTTTCAAATGATTTTCAAAGTTAAACAACTTTACCCTGTTACTCATACCAGACCCATGTCTGGCCCGAAGTTTATTTCTGTTTTTCATAAACTCTCGGGTACCCAAATTTTTACGGGTAGTCAAGGGATTTAGGTTAGCTTTGACGAATACTGGAGGAGCAATGGAGCAGGAGGCTTCAGCGTGTAGATATATATTGGTTCCGCTGTGTTAGTGTTCATGTGTATTTCCGCTGTGTTGTATCTCTGTGTTGTTTGTGTTGTATCGAGTTGTATTAACTAGACAGGTGTTTATAACTGTCTAGTATGTGATGTATTATCTGTGTACTCTGATGTATATGATTCTATGTAATATTTATGTGATATATTATATTTTATTCGTTCCGCTGTTGAGATTCTGATGTTGTTTCTTCTTCTTCTTTTTCTTTTCTACTTTCTCACCTCTTTCTTTTCTTCAAAACGATACGATTTCCTGGGCATAGGAAGTCGGGTCGTGACAGTTGGTATCGGAGCACTAGGTTGAGCGAATACCTAGGCTCTTAAGTAATTTCTTTCTTGAGAGAGCGTATTTGTATTTTTGATATATATATATATATATATATTTATATTCTACCTATTGTTGGGTTACCCGTTCAGGTTTTCCAATATAAGTTATAAAGGTAGATAGGGTAGTGGTGTGTGTAATACGACTACCAATGGTTGGAGTTTGAATGTTTGAGGTTGAAAGTGTATCTGTCGAGACTGTAGACCTAATACCGTCTCGAGTGAGCTTGGATGGTGTAAGGATTTCATTGATCTCGGAAGGAAATCTGTTAGGGTTCGGAATCCATTTTTGAAGTGCAAGTTTGGATGAGTAGAATTTGGATTCCGTCAGTTGAGTAGAAGCTAATGGTGTTATCTTGATACCTCAGGATGTAGTAGCTGTGTGATGAGACGCAGTGACTATGGATGTCTCCGAAGATATTTCTTTGGAACAAGTTTTAAAGAAGTGTGTCTGCTTTGGTGTTGTGGCTGTGTTTAGCAGGATGTTTCTATTTGGTTTGAGGTCCGAGTTTCTCGAAGAGCTTTGGATTAGGGATTCTTTGGGCATTGGTGTCAGCATCGCAGCTCGGAGTGTTCTGTGTGTTGGCAAGTAAGCTTCCTAACTCAGCAGTGGAGTTCAGAAGCAGCAGAGTGAATCCATTTCTTCGATGGATTGGCTATAGAAGTGTGTGCTGTTCTGCTTTGTGACGAGAGAGCAGTTTTCTTTGGAATTAAGCGGGATGGATCGCAAAAGCGACTTGCGATAGCTTGAGTATTCTCTTGTGTTTAGAGATTCTTCTTTTGCTGGGTGTCTTCTGGAAGTCAGAATTTTGTCGGCATCTGGAGTTTGAGTTGGTATCGACTGTATTTCAGAAGTGATACCGATAGTTTAGCTTAGTAGTAGGATGGTTTCTGGAGAGATTTTGGTGAAGTAGCTCAGGTTTTGGAGGAGCTTCTGAGTTTTCTTTTTGGATCTGTTGAACCTTATTTTTGGGATGTGTTGTCCAGTCTGTGCTTGTGTTCGTCATCAGCATTCTCATCTGTTCCAGATCAGAGTTGCGTAGTGGAAGCGTGGTGGCAGCTGTATTAGTATGGAACCATTTGGAAGTTGTGTTTTGGATTAGAGAGTTCCTACAAGAAATTTTTCAGGATCTGAGGCCATTTTGGAGTGCATCTGTTTTATCTCTTCCAGATGGGAGAAGTGAGTTTTGTATTCTGATTTTGAAATAGAGTTTGTGTTCTGAGTTGGTTGATCTTGGAAAGATCATTAGGTTGATTGTTTTGGTTCAGTCTGTTTCGAGAGGTATCAGCGAAGGATGAGCTGATCAGTAAAGATGTTGGAGACCCAAGATCGTCTGAAGAATTTGTGGATAAGAATCGGAGATTTGATTTTGGATAAGTGTTTGATCTTCAGATTTGAATTGCCAGTTTGGATAACTGGGATTTGTTGTAATTCACGTATCTTTGAGGGAGTACGTGTGAGATCTATCTCTGGTTGTAGAACCAGCAGTTCAGAAGTTTTGGTTGTTGAGTCAGACTTGTCTATAGTCTGATATCCTGTCTCATTTTGTAGATCCAGATGAGTGGTAGCTCTGTAGCTTAGTAGTATTGACTGTTGGATTCTATAGAGCGAGTATCCTGGTATTTATACTCGGGGAAACTCTAGATAATTCTATCCAGTATTTTGTCTGGATAGTTAGATTTGTTTGTTTGGATGATTGGTTGATATGGTTGTTAGCATATGTTTGATGATATATGCTTGTGTTTTAAAAAAAAATTTAAAAAAATAAAATCTTTAACTAGATTATTAAATTACCTTTGTTTTAAATTTCGGGGACAAAATTCTTTTAAGGGGGAAGGAATGTGACATCCCGGAAATTTTAGGCAATATAAATTTAATAATCTGCATTAAAAATTAAATTGATATGATAATAATTGTTATTAAGATTTGAATCTGATTAATAATCTTCTTCTGAATAAATAACCCTATGGCTTTAAAATACTTAAAGAAGGATATTTATTGTTTAAATGGTTTTAGCTTAAATTTAAATTTAATAAAAGGCTTGTTTGTTCTTTTTAAATATAGCTTGATAAAAATAAATAATAAGTAAATTAAGTGTTTAATAGTCTAAGTTTTAAAAATAAAAAGAGAAGTAAAAATAAACACATATGTTAGAAATAGAACTAAAATACTTAAGTTAAAAATTTATAACGAAGACTAAAACAACTTTGTATCTATATATATACATAGTATAAAAGCAAAACAGGTAATAGAATCTTGTAAAGGAGGTTGGATATTCCTGTAGAAGAAATGCAAAGTAAGTATAAACAAAGAAATGTCTATGAACACACTTACATAAATAGGATAAGTCTAAATGTATGTTGCAGGCAAGTAAAGAGAATCATATCAGTGCAAAAGGAAATATCTATGTACAAAATAAGATAAGTATGAAACTAAAACAAAAGTATATATATGTACATAGGATATAAAGCAAGCTAGGCAAGTAAAAGGAAAATCTATCAACATAAAAGAAAAATATCATTTTAGTACATACAGAATTTATAAGGGGATAAGTATGACCATACTTACAACATGTACAAAATAAAATAAAGAATAGTATTGTAAACATGATAAGGACCAAGGCACCATCATCTCTAGTACAAGCAAGATCAATTCAGCCTGCACTTGTTCTTATATATCAATCTTTCCTTTTCTTCTTTTCGTTCATTAAAACTTAGCTTGCCAGAGAATTATAAAACCTGAGAACATCTCCTCTAAAACAAATGTAAACCAGAGAAAAATCAAAACCTATGCATTTTTGCAAACTAAAACCTGTAGTCTTCATTTTCTTCAATCTGTTCAAAGGCCTGCATCTTCTTCTACCTAAAACAAGCTTAAGGAAAACAAACATTTTCTTCAACAAATCCAGTAACAAACATTTCCAGCAATTCAAGTTTTAAGATCAGAGAAGCATTTATTTTTCAACATTCAAGTTTAAAGCTCAAAACTGGTTTCAAAATCAAAAGTGCTCTGTTCTTCATTTGGACAGGTGAGTAACATTTTTGTTAAAAAATTACTTAAGTATAAATTGGTTGCATGTTTACATCTGGAAATAAATATGTTTATGTGAATGTATATACGACTTATCTGTATGTTTATAAATGTATGATGTGTGCATGGTTGATATATCTGTATCCCTTTGTTCTTAGTTTCAAGCTCTAGTTTTCGATTCAAAAATCATATCTCTTGATCCAATCTGTGTTAAGGTTTAAGTTTTAAATAAAACTTGTTTGTTTTGTCATAGAGAAGGCTTTAAAATTTTGTTTAAGTTAAATTAAATTTGAAATACCACTGGAAATCAAAAACAACAGTATAAGCTTAAGATAAGGAAAAATTCAATTTCCCTGATTCATGTATTCAGGAACATAAATCGAATTCATAAACAAAAACATGATCTTTAAGAATAAAATTATAATTTTTGGTTAAGAAATGAAGGAGCAGTTCTTGGTTGATCAGTTTGGATATTTTGGGTTGCTTCTGGAGATCTAGTGGATCGGGATGATTGGGGTCTTTCCTGATGGTGGAGGAATGATCGGAGAATCGTAGAAAAATGGTAGAAGTGACGACAGATCACGGTGGAGATGGTGGTTGTCTTTTTTAGCCTGTAGCCCTAGTTTTTAGACTTGGTCAGAAAGTCGATCACCATGATATCTATGGGGAATCGAGTGGAATCAGATTCTGGGAGATGGAAGGTTGGGTGACGGCGAAGTCGTGGCCGGAGGCGCCAGTACTCTGGTGGTCGGAGACTTGTGGTTGGGGTGATTCCAGGATTAAGTGGTTGTTTCAGTTTTAGGCTTTAGGACTCGAATTTGATTCTCGAGTTAAACTGATGATGTGATGATTGGATCCGGGTGTCGAGATGGTCGCTGATAGGATGGAGTGCTGGTGGATGACTGGAGATGGTCGGCGTCATCGTGCACGTGCCCGGTGCACGTTTTGATGTCTGGTGATATTTTGGGGTGGGTTTTGATTTCTCGGGGGATACTCGAGTTATTCGAGTGATAGACTCGAAGCAGGAAGGCATATGACTCGAAGCATTCTGGGTTGGCTCGAGTCAGATGTTTGTTCCAGGCTTTTGTAAAACCTGGAAGCAAATCAATTTTAAACAAATTTAAATGAACTTTAAATTGTATACCAGGTTTAAAACAAAGTTTAAATCCAGTTGAAGGATGAATACAAATTTATATTTTGAATTCTAAACTGGAATGGAATAAAAGTTTTAAATCAAAGTTAAAGTCAAGTTTAAATCAATGTTAAATATAGATTCAAGTTTCTTGTATTCAAATCTGAAATCTTAATCAGTTTTAAATCTGAATATTGTAAAAACAAGTTTTAATCAAATAGTTTTAACAGTAATTGGTTTCAAATAAATAAATTGAACTTTAAATTGGATAAATGTTTAAAGGAATGATCATTTTGAATCTTAAATTCAAAATGTAATTTAAATTTAAATTCAAAAGTGTAATGTTTTACACTTTAATGCTAATGAAATCATTTATAAAGAAATGGATTCTCTTAGAGATAATTAAAAATATTGAAGTGAATCAATTAATAAAATAATTAAGGAATGACTTATGTATTTAATTTATAAATTAATAATTTAGATTAATTTATGATTAGAGATTAATTAAGAAGTAAATTAAGAAATGTTTTTAGTTAATGAAGGAAATTAACTAAGGATTAATAATAAATTAATGTGATAAATTTTGATAATTAATTAGATTAATTAATTTAGATAATCTATTGTAAATTGTTAAGTATAATTAGAGATAAAAGTAATTAAGAGATTAATTACTTATTGTAAATAATTTTGATGATATGATTAATTTAAGTTAATTAATTTAGTTTAATTAATTTAAGATAGTCATTTGGTAAATTGGAAGTGAAATTACTTGGGTGTAATTAATGGAGCATAATTACTTAGGAAAGTAATTAGATGGTAATTACTTAATGTAATTAATACGAGATGATTTGTAAGTAAGTAATTTGGGTAATTACTTTTGTAATTAATCAAGGGATTAATTAATGGAGATAATTAATTATGGGATAATTAATTTATTTAATAAGTAATTAAGGATAGTTAATTACTGGTTTATTATTAATCAAGGGGATTAATAATTGTGTTAAATTAAAGATTTAATTACTTAATGTAATTAACTTAAACAAAGTAGTTTAATTTACAATAAATTAGAGGTCATTAATTTATATAGTTAATGATATAATTATGAATTGTCAAAATAAGTAATAATTAATAATGAGGTGATTAATTTATGTAATTAATTAAGAATAAATGAAGTTAATTATATTTAATTAATAAATGAAGTAATTAAATATTAATTACTATAAATGATTTACATTAATTAATCTGTGGAATTAAATTAAGACTAATTACTTATTGTAATTAGAAAATGGTTGTATAAGCAGGATTTATAGGTAAGTAATTAATTTAATTTACTTTAAATTAATTAGGGACAGAAGTAATTAATTTAATTCATTTTAAATTAATTATAGTTGTGAATAATAAATCATTGCTTATGAATGATATTGATATCCCATTGATTGATTTTGATCTCAGATATGAGACGAGTGATATCTGTTGTGATTTGGATGCTTGTTTGAAATGACATTGATTATCTGATTATAGTGATGATGTTGTGATATCCATTGTTATATTGTGATTTATCTATCTGTGTTGATATAGATAATTGAATTGAATTGGATTGTTTTTAACTTTAAAACAACTTGGCCTTAAAAGACACGTTTTGGATTTCGATGAGACCGGGATCGGGTTTCCGTATACCGGGATTCCAGGTCTGGAGACCCGAATACCACATCGATCCAAATTAACGTTAGGTCGTGAAATTCAAGTGGAGCAAGTGAAGACTCGAGGTATAAGAACTATTCGTCAGTATAACTCTGTGGGTGATTCCGTAATGAGTTTGACGGAGATAGTACTTATAGATTCGAGATGGTGATTCAGAATGCAAGGGTTATTGTCGTTAACTCTGAGGGTGATTCCAATACGAGTGTAACGAGATAATGCCTTCGGTTTCGTTCGAACCCGGAACGAACTTGTATGGATTGAATGCTTTCAGCACATCGTCAGGTGGACGATGAGCATTCTAAGTGATGAGTTTTGGTAAAGGTAATCGTGACCTCAAGCCTCATCAACCGGGAATGGCTAAAACAGGGGAGGTGCAGCAAGGCTTCGTGGGTAGCACCCACTTGAGAGCGAGATTTTCCCCTGTCTAGATGTCCCTTTTTATTTCGGTGTGTGGGCAGTTGTTGACGTCCTACTGCCGGGGTTGTCTCGTTTGGAACTGTTCAGTAAGGAACGGGTCCGGCTTTGTGTTGCAGGGGAGCGGGCGTACTCCTCGGTACGGTGATCTAGGCCACGTACTGTGACGGGCGGTACCCCAGTAGCCCAGCCATTGATGGAAACCCATTTTCCCTACGAGATCTTACGGTTTTGATTGTAAACCTAGTATGCTGGAATTTAATCATGTAACAATTTCAGCTATTTTCTATTTACTTGAAAACCCTAGACACTATTATAATATCATTGGATTTCCTATCAAATGTTTTGGTTAGCGTAAGGTAAAAAACTTTTCCATGTTTATGTGTGGGAAGTCTTACGTGATACCTTTTGTTTCAAATGATTTTCAAAGTTAAACAACTTTACCCTGTTACTCATACCAGACCCATGTCTGACCCGAAGTTTATTTCTGTTTTTCATAAACTCTCGGGTACCCAAATTTTTACGGGTAGTCAAGGGATTTAGGTTAGCTTTGACGAATACTGGAGGAGCAATGGAGCAGGAGGCTTCAGCGTGTAGATATATATTGGTTCCGCTGTGTTAGTGTTCATGTGTATTTCCGCTGTGTTGTATCTCTGTGTTGTTTGTGTTGTATCGAGTTGTATTAACTAGACAGGTGTTTATAACTGTCTAGTATGTGATGTATTATCTGTGTACTCTGATGTATATGATTCTATGTAATATTTATGTGATATATTATATTTTATTCGTTCCGCTGTTGAGATTCTGATGTTGTTTCTTCTTCTTCTTTTTCTTTCTACTTTCTCACCTCTTTCTTTTCTTCAAAACGATACGATTTCCTGGGCATAGGAAGTCGGGTCGTGACAACCGTTGTAAAATTGTCGTCTATTACAACGGCCATTTTGGGAACGTTGTAAATTTGACATGTATTACAACGGGCTTGAAAGGACCGTTGTAATAGCATTCTATTACAACGGGCTATCATCGCCCGTTGTAAAAAGGGCGTTGTATAGAGAATCTATTACAACGGTCCAGAATGGACCGTTGTAATAGCCTTCTATTACAACGGGCTATCATCGCCCGTTGTAAAAAGGGCGTTGTATAGGGCATCTATTACAACGGGCCTGAATGGACCATTGTAATAGCCTTCTATTACAACGGGCAGCCAATGCCCGTTGTAAAAAGGGCATTGTAATAGGGTATTTTTGTTGTAGTGTTAATTTTTAGAGAAAAGAATATGGTCCTCGTGGTCAAGGAAGAGGCCGAGGAAGAGGAAGAGGAAGAGAATGAGCATCAAATTATGGTCGTGGAGGATCATATTCAGATGTCCAATGTTGTAATTGCAAGAGATATAGGCACACATCTTGATTTTGTCGATCGAGATCAAATGATGAGAACAAAAGTGACTCGCCACTTATGCATGAGAGTTATTGTGATGGAAAATGTTGTGATACTCTTTTCCTGGCATGTGAAAATAAAGAGGTGGTGCATGATGAAATTTGGTATATTGACAGTGGTTACAGCAAACACATGATCGGTAACAAACAAGATTTCTCATGTTTGGATGAGTCAGTGCAACGTGAAGTTAAATATGTGATAATAAGTGCTTTTGGTGAAAGGATGTGGAGAAATTTGTGTCAACACAAAGAAGGGGTGAAGAGCATGACCGATATATTCTGTGAGCCGGGACTTAAACACAATTTGTTAAACGTTGGGCAATTTCTTAGAAAAAACTACAAAGTTTTCTTCAAAGATGGAGCATGTGAGTTTGTGGACAAAAGTATGAATCTTGTTGCAAAGGTGAAGATGACTGAGAATAAGTTGTTTCCATTGACTTTCAAAAGTGAAAGACTTCCATCTTCAAACACCATCGCTAAAGATCTGTCATGGCTATGGCATCTTCGTTATGGTTATTTAAATTTGGGCTCTTTAGTGAATATATACAAAGATCATATGGTTTGTGGTTTTCCAAATATTGTTCATCGAGATCAAATTTGTGAAGGATGTGTAATGGGAATGCAATCGAACTTCTTTTCCTATTGGAAAAGCATGGCAAGCATCACCACCTCTTGAGTTGGTTTACGCAAATTTACGCGAACAAATGTGAACTTCTTACATTGGAGGAAATCGGTATTTTCTAACATTTATCAATGGTTTTAGTTGAAAAACATGGGTGTATTTCTTGAAAGCAAAATTAGAGGCATTTTATTATTTTAGAGATTTCAAAGCCTTGGTCGAAAAGAAAAGTGGATATATGTTAAAAATATTACGTTCCAATCAAGATGGTGAATATTTATCTGTAGAGTTTAGAAAATTCTTACGTGATCACGGTGTTAGACATAAACAAACAACAAGGTATACCCCTCAGCAAAATCATGTGGTGGAGAGAGTGAATCGAATGATTATGGAGATGGCGAGAAGTATGTTAAAAAACAAAGGGATGCTAAATATTTTTTAGGTAGAAATTATGGCATGTGCGATTTGTCATTTACATCGTGCATCAACCAAAAGTGTGGAGTACATGACACCTCAAGAAGCTTGGAGCGGACTTAAATCTATTGGGAGTCATTTACGTGTAATTGGTAGCATTTGTTATTCTCATGTTCCTAATGAAACAAGAGGCAAGTTAGATGAAAAATCCGAGAAGTGCATAATTGTGGGGTATAGTGAGAACTCAAAAGCCTACCAATTGTACAATCTAGTTTTTAAAAAGGTCATCATAAGTAGATATGTGAAATTTGATGAGCAAGCATCATGGAATGGGATGAACCAAATGTGCAATTTTCCAAGTACATTAATACTCATTTAGAAAATGGCATGGATAAAAGCAATAATATTAATGATGGAGATTACAAAATTGGGACTCCCTCTTCATATTCTTTGAAATGGTGACTCAAAAGATGAGAAGTATTATTGATATTTATGCTTCTTCGAGTGAAGTGAATAATGATGTTACAAAATTTTCTCTATTTTCCGATGTTAATTTTGCATTGTTTGCCAATGTTGCATCATTAATTTTTGAAGAAGCATCCTAGAATAATAAATAGAAGGCTACTATAAATCATGAAATGAAGTCTATTATGGAGAAAAAGATATGGGAGATTGAAAATGAATTACTAAAGTCTGATGAGATGAAGGTAAAATGAAAAAAAATGAGGACGAGAATGATATGAGCTTATTAAAGTTAGAAGATTTGAAGATCCAAAAGTTAATATGGAGTCAAGTTTGGAAGGAAATACCAAATGAAAACTGATTGAACACGTACACAAAGACACTAAATATTTCATTTTTGAGTCATGTATTCTTAACTTTTAGCGAAAGCGAAAAGGGAGAAGTATTCAAAGACATTACATATGATTCGTTCAAAATTGATAAGAGTGGGAAAAACTAGATATTAAAATATTTGAAAGAGAAAAAATATTTCATTGAAGAAAAAGAGCAATAAGGGAATCATGGAATAAAGAAATATCAATTTGCAGAGAAGACTATACTGGATAAGCCATTCAATACAATCAAGATGACACTATAAACAACATTTTTATTGCGAAAACATGTACGATACAAAAGGATCATAACTAATATTTTAGATTGAAATGATGATCAAGGAAGGAAAAAGTAAGAAAAGCTTGGAGTTATTCCAAGTCAAGTTTAAGGGGATCATGGAGACATTGGAAAGATAAGCTTTACTTGAATGTTTACATTGGAAAGCGTGTAGTCATTCCTATTAATTAAGGGTATTAAGTGAAAACTTAAGTCTATTAAGAAATAATTTTTGACTGAAAAGTCATATATGTTAGGAGAAGAAGTTTACATGAATGGCCACGTCTTTCTAGAAGAAATTCTAGAGTACTATATGTATATATATCATATGCTTTTGTAAGGTAAGAAAGTAAGAAAGTAAGTATGAACGCAACTGATTTATGTCTTCTATTATGAAATATAATTATTTAACTTAAACAATTTTCTTCTATTGTTCTTCTTCTTGTGTTTGTGTTTACCTCTAAAAATTATACTCATCTTGCTCTCCTTCACCTATCTACAAAGAGTTATCAGAGCATACATATTTATTTCAATAGGAATAATCACATGTAGGTATGAGCTTATGGTTGGTTTGGTTAGTCCAATGATGAAAACTGTTAAACTAAACTAAAACAATAAAAAAACTAAACCAAGCCAACCGAATTAAGTTTGGTTAGTTTAGTTGATTATTCGATTTAACCGAACTAAAAAAGATTCACATTTTATGTTTGTAATATTCATTATACCTTAAAATAGTACATAAATATATGATTAAAATATTCTTATTTAGTATTCTTATGTCTTTTAATACTGATTTTGATGCATATATGATAAATAAAATTTATTTAGACCAATATACTAATATAAGAAAATCATTATAACTTTAGCAATTTTTAGAATATTATAAAAGTTTGGTTAATTTGGTTAAATCGACAACCGAGTTAATGTTTTAGGCGCCAATTAGAAAACAATCTAGTTTCAAAACTAAATCAAATAAACTAAGATAAACTTGTTTGGTTGGTTTATTTGGTTAAACCAAAAATTGCTCACCCTTGACCGTATGTATAGTTAGAAGTAGAAAGTTTGTAGTTTGGTGGATCATTTGAAGTATATGGATTTGTGTAATCGTAAATATGTTGATGTTTATATTTAATATTTAAATTATTATCATTTTGGTTAGGATTGCCACTCGCACCTTTCCTCCATGAATATGTTTGAGTTGGTCAATTTGATTCACTCTCATCGTACCATAATTACTTGTTAAATCCATGTAGCTTCTACCAGCATTACCATGATCATCATTTGACGAGCCAGTACTATTTTCATCGTTTTAACTCCTTATTGTTCGCGTAGGTATATCGTCATCAATAACAACCACGTCATCCAGTGTATTATTTATCCAAGGTTTATTAATAGAAAACATGTAAATAGCTACCAAAATTTTAATGCCAGAAAGGCAAGAAGTTAGAAAGTCGCAAGACTAAAAAGAATTACGGCATTGGAATGGCGTCGAAAAATACAAACATAATTCCAACGTCAAGTATTAATATGACCTATATAACAAAGGTATCGACATGACATCAGCATTTTTCAATGCCATTCAAATATATAGGTGTCGGAAAATACCGAAGCCACTCTAACATCGTTTATTAAATCCAACCTATATAATAAAGGCATTGGAATGACGTCGGAATTTACCAATGTCATTCTGACGCTAACATTAAGGCGTCAGAATGGCATTAGAAATTACTGATGTCATTCCAATGTCTACTATTAATCCAACCTATATAATAAAAACAATGGAGCAACGGTACTTTTAGATATCCATTTGACGTTAAATATTAAGGCTTTGAAAAATATTGACGCCATTCTGATGCCAAGTATTAACCTACCTATATAACTTATGGGATCGTTGATCAAACTAACTCGTAATGGTACAAAATTTTATATTTAAGCATATAGGACAATAATGTCGATTCTTAATGGTCGGATTTCAAAATTTATAATGTAGATAGGTCGGTTGGTTAAAACTGGTCATTTTTCATATATATTATGTGGGTTGCAAAATTATGGATTTTAAGACTAATTTAACACTAGAGGGGGATGAATAGTGTTTTTTAACTTATGCAAATCTTTTTAATTTTCTTTCAAGATCAATATTAATATCGTAGGTTAACAATACAGAATTATACTAACAATCAGTCATAGATGCAATCACAGATTAAAATAAAAAGCAACAAAGTAAAGTAATAGTTAGAGAGATGACACTAGGGATTTTAGACTGATTTGGATTTCTCCTACATCCATTTTCGTATAATTGTTTGTACAGGTTTCTTTTCAAATGCCAACCTTTAACCATGTAGAAGGCAAACCCAAATACAATCTTTGATTTCGAGGCTACGAGACACAGCCTTTTGTAATCCGAGTCTGAGGTAAACTCACTTGATTTGATTGGGCTACAAGCACACCCACTAGATTTGAATGGGCTACTAAGCACACCCACTTGATTTGAACGGGCTACAAGTACACCAACTTGATTTGAACGGGCTAGAAGCACACTTAAACAAACACGTGTAGAGTTGATAATTTTTCCATAGACAAATTCTTGTACTTTGGATATAATGGATCCTATAGCCTTTTTGATAGCACTTTGATCTTTGAAATGAGAGAGAGAAGTTTCCAAAATAGTAAGAAAGTAGTATTGAATCAATACAATAAAGTATGAATTTCTTCTATATGATTTTGAAGATAGTAGAGTATATTTTTTAAGAAAATTTTCAAGAGAGTAAAGATTGGGAAGAAAGTAATTAATTGTTAAAAATTTGTTTTGCATTCCTTTACATATAATGAATGAACAAATGTATCCATTCGTGAAGGGTTGTGTCGAATAGACATTTCCATTCAAAATTTGAAAAACCATTTGGAGATATGTATGTCGACATATCATAGATATGCATGTCGACATATGCTAGTTAAAAATGAAGATTGTTTTCTTTAAAATGTTTTGAAAATTCTATACTTTATAAAATATTTTGAACATAGGTTCTAAATATTTTTGAACTTAAAAAACCTTTATGAAGTACTTAAAATATATTTTTGAAATTAAGTAATTTATTTTTGTTTAAAATATCAAAGATTAAAAATTGAAGATAGAGATCAAGATTTGCTATCAAGGACTTTAACAATATTTACTAATGACTCTATACACCAAATTATAAGTTTGAGATCTTCATTTCTTTGTCTTTGAACTCATGAGGCTTCATATCTTTATGTTGAGTCTTTATACTGTACAGTCTTCCACTAAGCATCTGTGTAATATTCTGCACTACATACTATATAACTTGGTAAAACATTAGTATCTATATTTTACATGGCTGTTGTCATCAAAATCAATAACTGGGATATTAACAAGCTGCTTAGAGTTTTATAAGAAACGACCGACTCTAATTGAAATTCTTATATATGTTCCATATTTATGGAATTCAACGTTATACATTTGTTAATACTATAATAGAAGCTTAAATGCACGATTTAGTGCAATTCTGAGTCAGTTTGACCACCCATCTTATGTGATATAAATATTCCTATGTGTTAATTAATTATTGAATATAATTGATTGACTTACAGAATCGGGAATCAAACTGACTCACAACAACATAAAATTTTATACTTTAGCATCTAGAAAAACAATGACGATTCTCGATGGTCGGAGCTCAAAAATTAATAATATAGAAGGGTCTCTTAGTTCAAATTGATCATTTTTGTTAGATCAGGTGCATTGGCAGAGGGATCAACAGGTTAAGTTAAAAACAAATCCTTTTATTAATTCGTACAAGATCATTAATTTGTGTTTGTGCAAGTAAATATTTGTTCATACCAAGTCAAATTTTATATTTTTTAATAAAATAGTTTAGATGTATTTTAATTTATTCAGTTTAATTAAAATATTTGTTTGTTATTATTATTAAAGATTTAGGTTATTATAGTTTGATTTATTAGTTTATTTTAATTTTGAAATATAATATAATATGACGTTCATACTCACAAAATATGAAAATTTCAAAAATAATATATATATATATATATATATATATATATATCTTAATCTTGGTTCATGAGAGAGTTGACCGCTTTGTCCTATAGTCAACAAGATGTCTAGTATGATGTATACATACATATATATATGTATGTATGTATGTTTGTATATAATATCTATTTAATATTATATAATAAATCATGTGAATATAACTATAAAAGTTATTTTTTATTTAGCCATTAATAAAATAAGTGTGTATGTATATGATTAAACATATATACACATATATTTATATAAATTAAAATCTATAAAAATAATTTATTTATTGTAATAAACATGTATATTAGTTTATATTAGTAAATATATTTAAATATACATATATTAGTATTAAAATTATTTTAGGCTATTTATAAAATTTTCAAATTATATATATATATGAAAAAGCTGTTTTTTCTCCCATATGGAGAGAACTACCGGGTGATTTACGGTTCAAGTTTCATGGGATCTTCTATATCCTTTCTAGTAAAGACCATTTTTTTATATTACCAAATCGTATGCCGATATTCAATCCATATCGAGATTCAGAAGGGAGATGCATCAAGAAATCGCATCCCAAACTTCCAATATATTATGTTGATCAATCTCCATTTCTACAATTCGACTTCGATTAAGGATCTAGCAAGCAGGATCTTGAAAGAACTGTGTGTGTCGGTGGCAATTTCGAGGTTATGTTTTATAAAATCATATGCTGGTTGTCTAATACATGTATTGGGTAAGATTCCTGCAATTGATTTTAGATTTTTAGATTTGGTAATTATTTAGTTTGGCAGCCCACAGAGATTCAAATTAATATTTTTTGGGCGGGGTGAACGGGCAGACATAACAACATTTCAATCTTTAGTGCCTAATGTATAGATTATTTTTGAGGGATCTGCAAATCAAATTCCAATACTACCTTTACTTACGTTTATTTTTGAAAGGCGAAACCGCAAGTCAAATTCCAAATCTAAAGTCGATAGTTCTCTAATTCAATTCAATCAAGATGAAATCGCATTTTTTGTTAAAATTCTGTGTCGATTCCCAGATTGAGTTTAAATGAATTGGGAATAGCAACATATGAAAATCGTTTGTCATGTACCTTGAATCTCCACTTTTTTCTCCTTCGTTTTCTCTATATCCAAGTGACTTGGTTGAAATAATTTTAACCTCTCATTGAACAATTTTGGCCAACCCTAGAGGATAGAAACTTTTCTAGTCAAGCACTCTATTGATCCTTCATTGAATCTACATTTAGTTAATTAATTGTAGCTCATTTATCGAATGAACCATCATATAACTTTTATACATTGTTCTGTTTGATTTTTAGCTCTAAATAAATAATTAAAACATTCATAAATATTAATACAACTTGTGTATTAATTTATAACAATTATGAATTAATCTTACTATTAAATTCGGAACTAATCAATAACATGATTGTGTTGACTCTCTGGTGTGAACTCAATCCACAGTTAATATTTAAACAATCTAAATATTGAAGCTTGTATGGACTTTGCTGAAGTACAATATAGGGTCTGGTAAAATGCTTACATATCATTTAGTTGAATATTTCTGATCTAGTTCAAGGTCACCTAGTAACGATAATTTGTACGCGTATTCTTTCACCATCACTGTATCACTTAGATCTCTAGATTTTGGTCTATTGTCCAAAACTCTATTAAAATCCCTATTAATTGCATAGGTCAATTTTAAAGTTCTTCATGCTCAATAATATTTATCGATTAACCAATTTGCTCCAGCAAAAGTCTCTGACTTACCAATTACGATGATATTGACCTTCTATAATGAAGGAGACAAATCCTCTCTTGAAAGCGTGCCACTTCAAGTGTTTCAATGTGTAATCAAATATGGTCGTAACACAATCGTAATGCCATGTAGTTTCACATAATCAAGGTATATTTTACGCACTTAATTTTGTCGATACTCTTGAGTCATAAGTCTATTGTACATCATTATTCTGAGATATTCTATTTTGACTAATTTATATAACCAATAGAAAACTCTCGTTGATTCGTTTTTTGATTGTTCCAAACGACCAAAAGTACGTAATTTCTTTGTTCTCCCAATGATCATGAGTAAATCACTGCCCATCGTATGGAGAGCATTACTTACACTAGTCTTAACAGATGTATCGATATCATTTTCTCGATACTTATCGACTAGGAACATTTAAGGAGTTGATGTTCGTTAATATTGATCCAATACTCATAGTTAGAAACTCAATCGTAACTACAATCAATTAAACACTATTCCTAAGGATTTTATACTTATGTATGTTTGATGTTAATTGATCGTTACTTATATCACAATATAATAAACAGATATAATAGAAAAAAAACCCAAAAATATATTTCAAACATGATTGTTTATAGAATTAGGATTACATAACAAATTATACAATTGCCCCTAGGACACACTCCTAACTCTACCAATCTCTCACTTGCACCTAGTGCCAATTATGGAGCTTCATCCCTATGCCTTCGACCAATCTTCCTAAAACAGACTGAGAGGGCGCCTTGGTGAGTGGATATGCAATATTATCTTTTGCATCTACTCTTTGATCATAATCTCTCTATCAATGATAAACTACCTTATCATGTAGATATTACACAAGATGTGTCTTTACCACTTCTGAGCTTGTGATTCCTATGAAATCTGAATAGCCGAATTATTGTCATAGTACATGAGCATCAGACCTTCAATGCTTAGGATCATATCTGAAGGAACCGAGCCAGTTTGAAGTGGGTGAAATATGTAGATTTCAAAAAAAATTCTATTTTGGATCTATTAGGCCTAAGAAGTCTATTAGAACCAATCTAATATTTGTTATAAATAAAATATTATTTTATTTAAATTGTTTAAAATATTTTCTAAATTTAATTTGAATTTAAATATAGTATAATGAATGTATCAAATACACTCATGTGTGTATAGTGCAAGTGAAAAATATAAGCAGTGTACATAGTTAATGTGTACATATATAGGTGTTGGCATTTACACCACAACGGACACATTCACCCTTTATATATGTCTTTTTTGTCCATAGTTTATTTTTAAATTATATAAAATAATAATATATGTGTGTGTATACTTTACTTATATATATATATATATAATATGTTATACAGTTATTTTAACTAATCAAAGTTTACTTATATTCAAATGACAATCAATTGTGTTTTAGTAAGCAATTAAGAAGGAGAGGAGAAGGTGGAGGAGTTATCTCCTTTCATATACTCATCCTTTAATGTCATTTCAAAACAATTTTGAATACTCATACACATTCTAATTTTGACTATTTTTGAAATCTAGAACCAACAATGTTGAATCTAATTTTAACTTAGGAAGGGTTTAAATTTTAAATCTGTGATTTCACGTAAAATTCATTTTATAAACTTTGAGTTAAAATAACACACATATATATATATAAGTATCCATATATGAATAATTGCAAGCTATGTTTTAAATGTAAAATAACACACACACAGATATATATATATATATATATATATATTTGTATGTGTGTGTCTGTGTGTGTGTAAATTTTGTAATTTAATATATGTTTCAGAAATTAAAGTAACAAACTAAAATCTATGCTTAACTTAGGAAGGATTCAAAAGGATTTCACAAAAGTTCACTTATGAATTTTAAATTAAAACAACTTTTAAACAATGTAAACAATTACCAAATCAATTATATTTAAAATAAAAAACATGTATTCAGTGTCCAAAGTGATTTCAAATAGTTGACATTTATAACTTATTTACGTTTGTGTATGTAAAGAGTTACATAATTATGTTAATTAATTTAAAATTAGTTTCCATTCCAAAATTTCCTTTCTTTTAGTCAACGATTTCTAAAATAATGACAAATAATAGACCAAACAACTTAGGCACATAGAAATTTATGGAAAAAGAATTAGATCTAAACTATACAAATAATATGAAAATATGATCAATTTAGATGTAGCATGTATGGGATCTAAATTATATAAACATGATGAACATGTAACCAATTATAATTTAGCATATATGAGATCTAAACTATATACCAACATAATGAACGAATAATCAGATTAGAAGTAGCATGTATATGATCTAAACTTTATTAAGATGGTGAAACTATAATCAAATAAAATAATAAAATTACCCAATGATAGGGCCAAAAATCACACTTCGAATGAAGAATGAAACCCGTAGATTCAATTGAACTAGCCTATGGATTTTGCAAGGATCAAAAGACAACAACTACCTTGGATAATTAATTTAATTTAATTTTGTTTTGGGAAAATTTTCATGGTTGGGAGGTCATGATTTTCTACTATGATAGAAGAGGGAGAGGAGAGCAGAAGAAAATAAATTGTCTATAGAATCATTGAATGAATGAAAGAAAATTTTGTTTTAAAGGAAACATTAAAACCTTTCAGGTCCCTCCTTTAAAACATTCTCTATTTAATTCCTTATTAAATCATATCAAATCCTCTCCCCATTCATCATGCATGGTCGACCACAAAAGAGGCAACGTGGGCCTCAAAATTTTCCTAAAACCACTTAGCACCAATCTATTTAAATCAAATTTTAATATTCTACCGATATCGTATATCGATACGTGTGTATATAACCATGCACTTTATTAAATAAATAATAGTATTCAAACAAATCAAATAAAATTTAATAATTAATATTTCTTATATATATTCATTAATTTAATCAATTTACAATGGCATAATTATGTCGTTTGGTTTTTTGGAATATTCATCATTACAGTCGTGAAGACCCACATTTTGTAAGGTTTCTTAAACAATCTGAAACATAGATAATCAATGGGGTTAAATAAGAAAAATAAGGAAAGAAGAAGAAAACAAACACAGAATCTCACAGCGGAACAATAAAATATAATAATCACATAAACAGTTCAAGAAGTTGTTTACTATACATTTGATTATAATCTATACACATTTATCAAAGTTATATATATATATATATATATATACATCAGGGATAAATAATCAATACAGCAGAATAGCATGATGCAGGGTATAATAATAATAGTAATATACCAACTTTGTCTTCATCCTCCAGAAACTGATCTTCAATACACTAGAAAAACTCAAGACTGACCCAAGCGTAAGGAAAAGACAAAACACTCGAGTTAGGACTAAAATACTCTTATGTAAGTCAAATCAACATCGCGAAATATGAGTGCAATAACTTAAGAGATGTTATGGGATTTTCCATCTCCTAAGGATTCGTTAAACTATTTATATATAATAGTATACACTATAATATATAATGTCCATCGGTAAAATAAATATCAAAATAGCGTTAAGGCTTTACATTGATCCACCTTAACACATTTTTGTAGGTACTAAACCAATGTCGTAATGGACTCTCATAGGGATAAGCATGACAAGGCACGTGAGGCAATGCCTTTTGTAGTTTACCCTTTCTGGCTGGTCCTAACCCATCTGCGGCCGACCACGACAATCAATCCAAACGAAAAGGGGCACCCATCGTGTAACGACCTGGTATTTCGAACCGTTCAAATCTACAATCATCCACTCATGTCAGACTTCAATTGCTCAAAACAACAGATTGTTAATTTATATTTGGCAGAACTTAGCATATACAGTAAATCAATCAATCACAAAATCACAGACACGGAGTATTACAACAATAAGCAGCGGAATAGATAAATAGTAGTTCAGGAAGCTATTATAAAACATCAAAGTCTGAAATAAAATACAACAGAATTTCAAATACAAAATGAATCTCTAATACATAAGCAACCGACGAGTCTGAACATAAATGACTGGGATAAACTGAAATAACTGAAAGCTAGATAGATATATCTTCAAACAAAGCTCCAATCTCAAATGGTGAGTCTCAAATGCTGTGACACTCAGTTTGACCCGAGCATAAAGCAAAACACAAAACACTCGAGTTAGGATTAACATTCTTATATCAGTAAATTAACTCAAGTGAAATGTCAACTGAAATACAAATACCGTAAAGGATGTTTGGGATTTCCATCCTCTAAGGATCCGTGGAACTATCTACTATGTAGTAATATACACTATTATAATATGTCTATCAGTAAAGTAAAGTATTAAAATAGCGTTAAGGCGTTACCCATATTCCCTTTAACACATTTTTATATATTCCCAAGTCTATATACAGTACCGTAATTCCTTCATAAACTGGAGGGCTATCAGAGGGCACTCCATAGGTATGGTACAAACCAAACTCGTAGAAGGTGCGATAAGGCATGCAACAATGCACACGAGGCAATGCCCAGGGTAGATATTACCGCCCACCTCGAGACACACTCCCCAATCAAAGTTGCACCCAATCAAATCACAAAGTAATAGAATGGTATCGAAGAAATGTGTCGAATAGGAGAAATGACCTCACTTAGCCCGACATTGCTCCTGTTTTAGCCACATCAAGCTGACTCGCGGGAGTCAGGGCTACGTAAATACCTCATAAAGAATCGTCACCAAACCATCCCACTTCGTTTTGGAATCTCCACCATGTACACAGTTGTTAAAGTGGTTTTCAGTATTGGCAGAGAGTATGACAATATCCAATCCCGGTCTCTTTAACAACCAAACGCTTATTTCACACCGTGGTCATTTATTTCAAATAGTTCATACTTCATATCAAAATATCATATTCATTTCAAAACCATATCAATTCGATATCATTATTCACTTTAAATAATATTCATTTCCAGAATCGTAACACTTTAAAATTTATACCACTTTCGAAATCATAACACTTTTGAAATCATAACACTTTTGAAATCATAACACTTTTGAAATCATAACACTTTTGAAATCACAACCCTTCCAACTTAAACATTGTAGATATTGAAAATAGTATATATATTAAAATAGTTATAAATCAAAATAGTTTATATATTAAAATAATTTATATATTAAAATAGTTGTAAATTGAAGTAGTTTATATTTATTTAAAGAGATTATACTGAAATAGTTTCCAAATTAGAATTGTTTCATCCAATTCCACAAATTAATTCAAATCAACTTAAATTTGAAAATTCAATTTAAATCAATCCCAGTTCAACACTTTCAATTTAAAAGGTTAAAGATTCAATTCAAATTCTCAATAAACCATTTCAATTTTTATTGATTCAAATGCGGCTTTGAGTTATCTCTTCAATTCCAATAAGATTCAAAGTTTAAATATTCAAACATTTTCAATATAAGTTTCATTTAGATTTCAACATTTAACTCTAATTTTATTCAATTGGAAAATATTCACTTAATCATTTTAATAACAATAAAATTTCAATTTATAATTTAAATCAATATTAAGTAGTCAGTCTCAATTTTATTTAAAATTGAGAATATTCATTAAATCACTTTTTTATCCATCAAGTTATCAATCAGGTCTTTCAAAATCTCAAAATCAATAAGTTCAAATCAATTCTTATTTAAATTCAATTATTAACCAATTTAAATTCCAAGTGAACATTAATTTATCTTCCCAACCTTAATTATTAAAGTTATAAAATATCTACTTTTAAAATACTAATATAAACTTAAATAGATACTTAAACATATTATAAACCAATTAAATTAAATTTTATTAAATTAAATCGTATTATTAAATGTGTTTTGTATTAGATCTTATTTTATATATTTTTAAAATAATAAAATTATAAGAAAAATCTTAAAAATTATATTTTCAAAACTATCTTATAAATTTAAGATTTCCAAAACATAAAAATTTTAAAAAATCTAAAATTTACACATATATTAAAATAAATTCTTTATATTATACTTTAAAAATCAATATTTAATAAAATCCATATATTTCCTTTCAAACTTTGGCAATCATTTTTCAAAATAGACCAACGGTGTCCATATAAAATTTTCTATCATATGGTTAAGTGATACAGATATTTATCCTTTCAATCCGCAATAACTTAATATTTACGGGTGTATATCCTTTCAACCCGCAATCCCAAAAATTAAATTCAATGAAAATCGCTTGGGTTTATCATTTCAACCCATAACGATTTTCTCTTAATCTATAAAATCGTTCGGGTATGTATCATTTCAACCCATAGGGGATTCTAAACTAACAGGGAACTTGCAGAGTGTGAACAAATATGATAATAATATTACATATCAACAACAGGCATATATAATCAGTAACGAATTAAATATAATATATACAATAGGTTATGGTGTCATATGTCATAGGTAAACAACTGCAGATAATAGCATATCATATTTAACAATTAAATAACTTAACAATTCAAATTTAACAGCATATTTCAATCGTCATCTCATGTGAATTAAATTTACTAAATATAAGAATGTTAATCGCGAGTGATTGCTCACATTTCGAGGATAGAGAAGATAGACAACGCGACAAGCTATGAATTGAATCACGAACCCGAAAAATCAACCAATTCAAACGACAAATCTCAAGCGAAGCAAGCTGAACATGGATTTGACGAACAGAGCTGATAAATAGAAATCGATGAGAACGAATCAAAAATCAGTTTGATATAAGCTGAAACAAATATATATTTATTTCAAACTCAATTTTTTTTTTAAAACATATACTTAAAATAAAGTCTTTATTTATATTTCAAATCAATATTTAATTTAACACATAAAAAAATCTCTATATATATATTTGGAAGACAAACTCATGTATACTTATATAACTAATATATAACCTATACATTATAAACAACTTTATATATTGATATATACAATTTAAAATCAATATTTAATAAACAAATATATTACCCTTTCAAAAAATATCATATATACACGTATGTAGATCATATATGTAAAAAATTATATGCAGACAATTTGTATATGAAAACCAATGTAATGCGGCTACTTAAACATATATACATAGCCTATATATATATTCAATCCAATATTATTATTCTTAAACACATACATTAAAAATCAAAATATATAATATATATATCAAAAAAAGAGCCTGCGATGGTTAACTGCTGACGACAAGCATTATAGGGTGGCGGAGCAGTGAGGGCAGGTGGGGACAACGAAGTGACAATACAGAGGGGAGTTGCAGGCTTGGAGGAAATAGGTGGTTCGGAGGCTGGTGGAGTAAAGCACGGAGGAAGAGGGGAGGGAAGTGGCTGGGCGTAGTGGGTAGGCTGTTGCTATGGAGGTTGCAGGCGGATTGGGTGGCAGGGTTGTTTGGTGCGGCAGAGGAGACAAGCGATGGAGGGTCTGCAGTGGAGTCTTTGCTGTTCGGCTATGGTGGCCGGAGAGTTTATGGCTGCGACTAGTGGGTGGGCTGGTGTTTGAACTGCTGTGGTGATGGAAGGTCAGTTGATAGGGTTTTTGATAGTGGGAGTATGGAGAGGCCGGTTAGAGAAGGGTCTGGAGGTATTGATGTGGCCGCGGAGGCTACTGGCAGAGGAAAGGGTGGTGGATCGGCAGTGCTAGAGGGAAGGGCGGAGCTTTGATGGTAGGGTTTGCTTGGGCGGGTATGGTGACGAGGGGTGTGGGTTTTTGGGTGAACTGTGTTGGAGAGTGGATAGTGGGTTCATGGAAGTGGATGGTCGGATCTGTGGCGGAGGTGTAGAGGGGATGGCGAGGCTGGAGAGATAGGTTCGGTGCAGATGATAGTTGATAGAGAGAGGGAGAAAAGGAGACGAGCACGAGCTTTCAGGCAGAAATATATATCACCCTTTTTCTAATTTTTTTTATAACTTGCTTTATATTTCAGAGCACAAAACAAAAGAAGATGAAGAAGGAAACGAATAGGAGCAGAGAGAATGAAGTGAAAGGTCAACCGAGAATATATATATCAAAACCATGGAATAGCAAAGGCCGGATTTTGAATTCAGAAATTATTAATAGCTAGTGCCCATTTGTTTCTCACGGTGAATAACTGAATGGACACAGGGACCCGAAAGGTTCAAACGGGTACCGATATGGCTAACCATTTCACGGATTTCGCCACGTACCGGATGCCGAAATACACAAATGAATATACTACGGAGATCAGCATGACAAAACAAGCAGAATGGTACATAGATATCAGCTGTACGATTATCCTATCAAAAGTCGATATTCGCTGCCAATAATGCTATTAAAATGCCGAATATAAGATAAATGGAGCTATAGCAGTCCAAATTTGGCGAAACGAAATATGACGTCTCACTCAGAAAATAGTCTACATTTTTATTATATAAAAATATTCAGCTTTCGAAAATATTTTATTTACATCAATTTTTAACTGATTTAAATTGAAATTGAAATTACACAACAAAACTAACTTCCATATTTATCAACGAAAATCTGTCATTTGCTATGTTTGAATAGACGCATACCAAATACCAAATTTTCATTGCTAAATTTAATTATTTAATTTCAAGCAAAATTTCAGTTAATTACATTATAAAAACCGTTAAAATTTACGGGTCGTTACACTCTCCCCCACTCAAAACTTTTCGTCCTCGAAAAGGGAAGAGATTGGAGAACAGAAGCAATGGAAGGAAAAATATATTCAAAATACATAGTACTAGATACAACAATTTACTTAAAACCATGTAAATTTCATTAGTTTTTAAATTGATTTATATACAACTAATTTGGTTTAAATCCATTTTATTCAATCAATAAATATTCAATATATTCACACTTGATTGATTTCAATTCAATATATTTTCATTCAATTTATTAACATTTATTACAAAATTTTCACAACAAAATTTGTCTTAGATAACTCATTTATTAAATCTATTTGATACTATAGTTAATTCCTCCTCAACATTCAACTTCAACTATTCTTAAGTTCATATTTATTTATTTAGATAGCCTTTCACTTTTATTATTCAATTTATTTCACTGACATATCTTGCAATATAGGTCAAGTGTATAACATTTATCATAATCACCTAAATTTTAATTTATAAATTCCCTACGAAAATTCATTTGGACATCTTATTTATTATTGTATATTATTCAATTACATTCAAAACTCTTTCAGGTAAGTTTTATTTATGTTTTTGAATATAATTGAACGCTATACGAATTTACCTATTATTTACAACCTTTTTATTAAGCAAGATTTTAGTTTGAACATTTTATTACTTAAGTTTTCTCTTGTATAACCCTTAGTTATTTACTCACCTTAACATTTTAACTTTTTGAATATTTTAGGTAAGTTATCTATATTAGAATGCAATTAATTATTATACAGATAAATTTACTTCATTTTAAAAATTGAAAACCACCACTTTACAAAGAGCTTAAGGATTAATTTTCGGTTTCACTTCAAATCATTTTGAAATAATATATACATATATAAATATATATTTTTATACATAAAATTATACTCAAGAAATTCAAATCAAATCCATTTTCCCAAAACAAAAGTGTAGCGAAGCTACTATGTGGTCTTTCCACTTTGAGACTCGAAAATGAATGTCGACGATGCTGCAGTCATCATCGAAATTATTTTCCAGTGACAAAAGAGGAGAATACTGATTTTCTTCTTTTAAAATTCCTTGAAAACAATTTTCATGCGAAAGTACTTTCAAATAATATATTCCAAAATTTAAAAACCAAATTTTTGAATATTACCGAAAATTAAATTCTCAAATCTTCAATTTAAATTCATTTCATTTTGCAAATCAGATTTATAGACCATGTTTATACAATTTCAACACCTTATAACACACAACAATAGTTAATGGTTTAGGATTGTTAACGCTAAATGATAATCTAGTATTATCATTTCTAACTACAAATTCATCTAACTATCTAATTTCAGAAACTTATACTTTTATATATAAAATATAATCATTCATAAAATTATTTACCAATTTTGAAAACAATCCTGGTCAGCTTGCTCTATCCAAGTGTTTTGGGATTCCTATCGATAGCGTTGGCCAGAGGAATCGATCAAAACCTAAAATTCAAACTTAACAACTCAAACAACACAATATAAAACATTTTATATGAACTACAAATACACTTCCTCACAGGATGATTCAAGAATGAATTTCAAAACAAGGATAGAGATTCAAATTCAGGGGGACCCTAATCACAGAGAATTTCTAACTAAGAAGATAGACACGAAAGGAAGATAAGGTAATTGAATTATAAAAGAGGAAAGATGGATAGACTTATATTAATCGCGGCGACCTTAACCGGGTCAACCGAGATTCTGGAATAAGATCGATGCGGAAATTCAATTTCCCGCTTGAGAGGGAGAGAAGTGACTTCACCAAAACATCTGGAAATAGTCGAACATCAGGGGTGGAGTCAAGGTCACTAGGTTGAGCATCAAGCGAAAGATAAATTTGCCTGCGTCATCCTGAGGTAATCGACATTTGATCAAAAGAGAATTTCCCTGGTCGTCTACTAGAGAAATGATTCAGGTGTTGTAAGAGATAACAGCATCAAAACCAAGGACGTAGAAATCTCCGGTGAATCAACGGCTGTTGTAAAAGAGTTTCACCCCTTTACAAATTATACAGAGGTTGGCGGGACCACCGATGGGATTAGTCACACATAGGGATGGAGCTGCCAATTGAGGTGCAAGATGTGCTCGAATTTATTACAGAGATCAACAGAAATAGAGCTATGGGACGCTCCAGTATCAAGAAGAACACGAACATGAAAAGACAAGAATGGATTTCAGAACAAAAGGGGAGGGTTCCAAAATTCAAAGGCAATCCGAATCAAAGAGGAAGGAACTCAAGCTCGAACGAAGGTGATTCAGAAATTAAAATTTACTCCATCTGCTAAGTTTGCCTAAACCAGAGCTCTGATACCACTTTGTAACGACTTGGTATTTCGAACCGTTCAAATCGACAATCATCCACTCATCTTAGACTTGAATTGCTCAAAACAACAGATTGTTAATTTATATTTGGCAGAACTTAGAATATACAATAAATAAATCAATTACAGAATCAGAGACACAAAATAGTACAAAAATTAGCAGCGGAATAGATAAATAGTAGTTCATGAAGCTATTATAAACCATCAGAGTCTGAAACAAAATACAACAAAATCTCAAATACAAAATGAATCTCTAATACATAAGCAACTGACAAGTCTGAACATAAATGTCTGGAATAAACTGAAGTAACTGAAAGCTGGATAGACAGATCTTCAAACAAAGCTCCAATCTCAAATGGCGAGTCTCAAATGCTGTGACACTCAGTCTGACCCGAGCATAAAGCAAAACACAAAACACTCGAGTTAGGATTAACATTCTTATATCAGTAAATTAACTTAAGTGAAATGTCAACTAAAATACAAATACCTTAAAGGATGTTAGGGATTTCCGTCCTCTAAGGATCTGTGGAACTATCTACTATGTAGTAATATACGCTATTATAATATGTCTACCAGTAAAGTATTAAAATAGCATTAAGACGTTACCCATATCCCCCTTAACACATTTTTATATATTCCCATAGTCTATACAGTACTGTAATTCCTCCGTAAACTGGAGGGCTATCATAGGGCACTCCATAGGTATGGTACAAACCAAACTCGTAGAAGGCGCGGTAAGGCATGCGACAAGGCACACGAGGCAATGCCCAGGGTAGATATACCGTTTGCGGATCCGGACTTGTGGTAACGCATAGCAACTATTACCGCCCACCTCGAGACACACTCCCAAATCAAAGGTGCACCCAATCAAATCACAAAGTAATAGAATGGTATCGAAGAAATGTGTCCGATAGGAGGAATGACCTCACTTGGCCTGGCATGGCTCCTGTTTTAGCCACATCAAGCTGACTCGTGGGAGTCAGGGCTACGTAAATACCTCATAAAGAATTGTCACCAAACCATCCCACTTTGTTCTGGAATCTCCACCACGTACACATTTGTTAAAGTGGTTTTCGGTATTGGCAGAGAGTATGACAATATCCGATCCCGGTCTCTTTAACAACCAAACGCTTATTTCACACCGTGGTCATTTCATTTCAAATAGTTCATACTTCATATCAAAATATCATATTCATTTCAAAACCATATCAATTCGATATCATTATTCAATTTAAATAATATTCATTTCCAAAATCGTAACACTCTAAAAATTATAACACTTTCAAAATCATAACACTTTTGAAATCATAACACTTTTGAAATTATAACACTTCTGATATCATAATCCTTCCAACTTAAACAGTATAGATATTGAAAATTGTATATATATTAAAATAGATATAAATCAAAATAGTTTATATATTAAAATAATTTATATATTAAAATAGTTGTAAATTGAAATAGTTTATATTTATTTAAAGAGATTATACTGAAATAGTTTCCAAATAAGAATTGTTTCATCCAATTCCACAAATCAATTCAAATCAACTTAAATTTGAAAATTCAATTTAAATCAATCCCAGTTCAACACTTTCAATTTAAAATGTTAAAGATTCAATTCAAATTCTCAATAAACCATTTCAATTTTTATTGATTTCAAACACGGGTTTGAACTATCTCTTCAATTCCAATAGGATTCAAAGTTTAAATATTCAAACATTTTCAATATAAGTTTCATTTAGATTTCAACATTTAACTCTAATTCTATTCAAATTGGAAAATATTCACTTAATCATTTTAATAACAATAAAATCTCAATTTATAATTTAAATCAATATTTAGTATTCAGTCTCAATTTTATTTAAAATTGAGAATATTCATTAAATCACTTTTTTATCCATCAAGTTATCAATCATATCTTTCAAAATCTCAAAATCAATAAGTTCAAATCAATTCTTATTTAAATTCAATTATTAACCAATTTAAATTCCAAGTCAACATTAATTTATCTTCCCAACCTTAATTATTAAAGTAATAAAACATCTACTTTTAAAATACTAATATAAACTTAAATAGATACGTAACATATTATAAACCAATTAAATTAAATTTTATTAAATTAAATCTTATTATTAAATGTGTTTTTTATTAGATCTTATTTTATATATTTTTAAAATAATAAAATTATAAGAAAAATCTTAAAAATTATATTTTCAAAACTATCTTATAAATTTAAGATTTCCGAAAAATAAAATTTAAAAAAAAATCTAAATTTTACACATATATTAAAATAAATTCTTTATATTATACTTTAAAAATCAATATTTAATAAAATCCATATATTTCCTTTCAAACTTTGGCAATCATTTTTCAAAATAGACCAACGGTGTCCATATAAAATTTTCTATCCTTTGGTCAAGTGATACAGATATTTATCATTTCAATTCGCAATAATTTAATATTTACGGGTGTATATCCTTTCAACCCAAAATCCCAAAAATTAAATTCAATGAAAATCACTTGGGTTTATCATTTCAACCCATAACGATTTTCCCTTAATCTATAAAATCATTCGAGTATGTATCATTTCAACCCATAGGGGATCCTAAACTAACAGAGAACTTATAGAGTAGGAACAAATATGATAATAATATTACATATCAACAACAGGCATATATAATCAGCAACAAATTAAGTATAATATATACAACAGGTTATGGTGTCATATGTCATAGGTAAACAACTGCAGATAATAGCATATCATATTTAACAATTAAATAACTTAACAATTCAAATTTAATAGCATATTTCAATTGTCATTTCATGTGAATTAAATTTACTAAATATAAGAATGTTAATCGTGAGTGATTGCTCACATTTCGAGGATAGAGAAGATAGACAACGCAACAAACTATGAATTGAATCACAAACCCGAAAAATCAACCAATCAAAACGACAAATCTCAAGCGAAGCAAGCTGAACATGGATTTGACGAACAGAGCTAATAAATAGAAATCGATGAGAACGAATCAAAATCAATTTGATAGAAACTGAAACGAATATATATTTATTTCAGACTCATTTTTTTAAAACATATACTTAAAATAAAGTCTTTATTTATATTTCAAATCAATGTTTAATTTAACACATAGAAAAATCTCTATATATATATTTGGAAGACAAACTCATGTATACTTATATAACTAATATATAACCTATACATTATAAACAACTTTATATATTTATATATACAGTTTAAAATCAATATTTAATAAACCAATATATTACCCTTTCAAAAAATTTCATATATACGCGTATGTAGATTATATATGTAAACAATTATATGCAGACAATTTGTATATGAAAACCAATGTAATGCGGCTACTTAAACATATATACATAGCCTATATATATATGCAAACCAATATTATTATTCTTAAACACATACATTAAAAATCAAAGTATATATATATATATATATAAAAGAGGCTGCGATGGTTAATTGCTGACGACAAGCATTATAGGGTGGCGGAGCAGTGAGGGCAAGAAGGGACAGCGAAGTGACAATATAGAGGGGAGTTGCAAGCTTGGAGGAAATAGGTGGTTCAGAGGCTGGTGGAGTAAAGCATGAAGGAAGAGGCGAGGGAAGTGGCTGCGCGCAGTGGGTAGGCTGTGGATGCGGTGGCTGTTGCTATGGAGGTTGCAGGCGGATTGGGCGGCAGGGTTGTTTGGTGCGGAAGAGGAGACAAGCGGTGGAGGGTCTGCATTGGAGTCTTGGCTGTTCGGCTATGGTGGCCGGAGAGTTTATGGCTGCGACTAGTGGGTGGGCTGGTGTTCGAACTACTGTGGTGATGGAAGGTCTGTTGATAGGGTTTTTGATAGTGGGAGTATGGAGAGGCCGGTTAGAGAAGGGTCTGGAGGTGTTGATGTGGTCGTGGAGGCTACTGGCGGAGGAGGGGGTGGTGGATCGGCAGTGCTAAAGGGAAGGGCGGAGCTTTTATGGTTGGGTTTGCTTGGGCAGGTCTGGTGACGAGGGGTATGGGTTTTTGGGTGAACTGTGTTGGAGAGTGGACAGTGGGTTCGTGGAAGTGGATGGTCGGATCTGTGGCAGAGGTGGAAAGGGGATTGTGAGGCTGGAGAGACGGGTTCGGCGCAGATGATAGTTGATAGAGAGAGGGAGAAAAGGAGACGAGCACGAGCTTTCAGGCAGAAATATATATCACCCTTTTCTAATTTTTTTTATAACTTGCTAATATTTCAGAGCACAAAACTAAAGAAGATGAAGAAGGAAACGAATAGGATTAGAGAGAATGAAGTGAAAGGTCAACCAAGAATATATATATACACCAAAACCATGGAATAGAAAAGGCCGGATGTTGAATTCAGAAATTATTAATAGCTAGTGCCCATTTGTTTCTCACAGTGAATAACTGAATGGACACAGGGACCCAAAAGGTTCAAATGGGTACCGATATGGCTAACCATTTCGCGGATTTCGCCGCGTACCGGACGCCGAAACACTCAAATGAATATACTACAGAGATCAGCATGACGAGACAAGCAAAATGGTACACAGATTTCAGTGGTCTGATCATCCTATCAAAAGTCGATATTCGCTGCCAAAAATGCTATTAAAATGCCGAATATAAGATAAACGGAGCTATAGCAGTCCAAATTTTGCGAAACGAAATATGACGTCTCACTCAGAAAATAGTCTACATTTTTATTATATAAAAATATTCAGCTTTCAAAAATATTTCATTTACATCAATTTTTAACCGATTTAAGTTGAAATTGAAATTACACAACAAAAATAACTTCCATATTTATCAACGAAAATCTGCCATTTGCTATGTTTGAATAGACGCATACCAAATATCAAATTTTCATTGCTAAATTTAATTATTTAATTTTAAGCAAAATTTCAGTTAATTATGTTATAAAAACCGTTAAAATTTACGGGTCGTTACACATCGAATACGAAATCACAATAGCAATAGGAGAGATCAACGTCGCTAGAGGTAGCTCACCTCATTGGCCAGACTAGGCTCCTATTTTAGTCATTTTAATTATGACACGAGTGTCTAGGCTATCCATCATCGTTCTCTTACTTCATTCCAGTAAACGTTCGCCAATTCAACCACTACATTTAGATATCATTCACCGCGTACACAGTTGTTAAAGTGGTTTCAATATTGACAGAGAGTATGCCAATATGAGGCGCCGGTCTCTTTAACAACCAATGTCGTTTTACACACCGGTTGGTTCTTTTATATTTCGAAAACAGTTCGTACTTGATATCAAAATATCATATTCGCTTCAAAATCAAATCCATTTCAAAATTACTATATTCGCTTTAAAAGTCATATTCTACTTCAAAATGTCAATTCAGTTCGATATATCGATTTCACGTTGAAATTTGATTCAAATTACAATTTAGGTTATAACTTCACTTTAACCCTATTCACATTTAAATCCAAGATTTAAATATATACATTCCACCCTTTTGATCAGTTTGAATTTTAGAAAATAGTTTTAAAATAGTTAAATATTTAAAATAGTTTAATAGAAAATAGTTTTTGTAATAAAATAGTTTGGAAAATCAAAATAACTTGAATATTCAAGAAGATAGATTTTAAACCGATTATACTAAAATAATATATTTGAACATAGTTTCAAAGTCAAACTGATTCAATTCCACATTTTCCAATTCAAATCAATTTCCATTTCAATTTAATCGATTCAATTCCGATTTCAAGTCAAATTTTTACTTCAATTCCAAATAAATGTCAATTTCAATTCCAATTCCAAATTAATTTTAATTCCAATTCCAAATTAAAACCATTTCGACTTATATCTATTCCGAGTTCGATTTTTTTAAAATATTGATTAAAACACTTAAATCAAATTTACTTTCAATATTCAATTTAAAATCCAAATCTCCCAATATAATCGATTCCGAGCTCAATTTGAAATCTCGTTTTATATCACTTTTACTTAGCAATATTTAAAGTTGGAATAAAAGTCCAATCTTTTAAAACAAATCAATTTCCGAAATTCAAATCATATTCCGATTATAATTTCAAAATCTCAACTTCGATTATTTAAACAATTTTATTTACCAAATTTAAATTTCAACATTTCGAGCTCAGGTTCGAAAATAATTAGATTTCCACAAATTCAATTTTTATTTCTTTAAATCAAATCATTTAAATAATTTCAAAACAAAATTTTAAAATCATTTAATTTAACCAATCTGGTGTCCGTATATAATTCTCTATCCTATGGCCAAGTGAATCAATTATTTCAATTTAATTCAGGGATGGATATATATCATTTTAATCCAAAATAAATGCCATAGGTATGTATTTCAACCTATTTCTTAATTTATTCGAATTAATTCAATTTACAGTTTTATATACTGTAAATAATATATAGGATGATAACATGATATATCGGAATAAGTAAACATCCAAATATCAACCAATAGCATCCATCACTAACAATCATCCAAACAGTTAATAATTCACAACAATTAACAAATTATCAAAAATCAGGAGTTTTTACTAGCAGTTAAATTCTAATTCAATTTAACTATCAATTCAAATTCTATCAATTCATTCAGATGTCAATTTAAATGTTAATTAAATTTATCAAACAACTATCAATAAAATTTAAATCACTTCACGATATAATTTAACTAACATAAAAATTATTTCAGTCAATTGTGAGCGTATAAACACTCACATTTCTATTTGAAACTGAAAATAATTTCAGCTTCAAATAAATTCCAGTTGCACTCCAAGTCAAAGAGACTTTGATGCGCATCCTCAGCAACTCAATTCACGCGGAATGGACCTCGTACGAGAGAGTTGCGATTTTATCAATATAACGGTAATTAAAATTTTAATTAACACAAAATAAAATTATTGACGTTACTTTCACTCTCGCGCATAGACATCCTCTATCTCCCTCTTCGTTCATCACAAATGCGAAAACCGAAAACAGAAACCATCATCGATACTCGAGCTACACACGCGCGCCGCCTACACCTGCTGCCTCGACTTCCTTCACTACATTTGAACGCGTACTACACTACACCTTCCTAGGACGAACCGGCTGCTCCTCTTAAATTTTTTTGTCTTCGATCTTTTTTTTATATACGTGAGCGAACTCTGCCCCCAAAATCGCGTCGCCGACCCTACACCCATCGCAGCTCGCCTGCCATCGTGCTATGCTCCACCACATCCAAATGACGTCGCAGTCCCCAACATCGCGCGCGAACCAAGCCTCGCCCCAAACCCTAACAAGCTGCCTCGTCACTCTGATCGTGCTCCTGTCGAAGTCGTACGAACATCTCCTTCCTTAGGACATCGCCAATGTGGCCGCGATTCTTCCTTCATTTTTTTGGTTGCTGAGATTCGAAGAAAAAAGGGAAGAGGAGAGATATATGGTGAAGATAAGTTCCTGCCATCCAGCTCGCCTCCTGAGCTCCAGAACGTCCTAACCTGGAAATCTGTAATACTCGGTCTGACCCGAGCATTACATCAAAGTAACACCCGGGTCAGGCTGGAAACCAGCGTGAGTAAACCCATCTAACATGAAATACCAAGCTATAACATATGTGAATACCAGGGTAACTCGTATCTTTTACGAGTTCTTACTTTATTATAGTCAATCATTTAACACACACATCAGTTCTTAGGTTAAATGTCCATGTTACTTTATCCCATTCCAGCCTGTTTAATTTTACATGTCCAATTTATAAGGAATTTGATTACTAATCGAAGTGGTTTCGGGTATTTACTGATTACCCAACCCCGGTCTCTTCGATTCTAATGTCATTTCTAATTCCAGTTTAAGTGGATACACATCAACTATAATACAAGATATCATAGTCACACAGCAAACTAATTATCAATTGATACTCCACATTATTCTGTTCAATCCATCATATCATATTACCGTACATCACAACTCAATATCAGAGATATTCACAATCCAAGTCATCCAATATCATTAAATCATCCATAAGCAAGATTTATTATATAATTCCTAATTAATTTAATTAATCTCCAATTAAATTAATCAGCATCTTTAATTACTTGGATTACCTTAATCCTGCTTACTTAACATTAATTAATTATAATCCAATTAATCAATCATTCTTTAATCATCCATCTTAATTAATCCCCCTTGATTAATTATTCTTTAAGTAATTAACCTTTTATTATCACATAGATTAATTACTCTTTAATTATTAATAAAACTTAATTAATTACCCTTTAATTAATTAATAACCAATAATTAATCTTTAATTACTTAATTTATTAATCTTTAATTATTAACCTTGAAATCAAATAAATCATTAACTATTGATTAACTTAAAACTTTAAATTAAATTAATAATTAAAAACACTTATCTTAATTAATTTACTATTTAATTGCAAGATTTAATTAAGTTCAAAAATAACGTAAGGATTAACTTAATTAATAAAAACTTAAAATACTTTTCTCAACTTAGTCAAACATTAAATTATCACTTATTACTTAAAATAGTTTAAAGATAATTAGTTTAAACTTAACTTTTGTTAAAAAATTTAAACTTGTTAATCTTCTAATATTTACCCAAGGCAAACTCATGTTTCCTATTCAAAATCCCGAGCTTCCTCAACCATTTCCTCGAGCTTCAGTTTTCTATTTTTTTTATCTTGGTTTAAATTTTAAACTGTTATGTTACTAAGCACACACGCGAACTCGAGACGAACCCGAGGTAACCCATCTTTTTTTCCGAGCATAAACTCGAAAAAAACCCCTCAAACAAAAACCTGACATAGCGGATATGCTGTGCACCTGCACTCATCGTCGACGATGATCGGACCTCCCTGTCCATCTCTGACGAGTCGCCTATGGTCTCCTCCTTTGATTCCAAACACCCAAACACCAAAACGATCTCGAAATCGAAAATCGTCCATCGTGAACAAACTGGACAGAAACCTCTGTCCCAAATTCACCTCGACACTCCGATTCCGGCCATCAGAAATTCCGATCCTCCATCCACAATGTAACAACCCGCATATTTTACGATTGAATATTTAAATATTTTATTTAAATATAGAATCGTTAATCGGATTAAAGTCCGAAAAGCTGCTTTTTGTAAACAGTCGAATTAGGACTCAAGACCACCTCTATTGAGTCCAACATGGCGTTTACAACTTTTTTGAGTATAAACATCGATATGTTTGGAGTAAGTTGAATTTTGTCATTTTCTATTGGGCTTTGGGTTTGGGTTTCACCCCAACTCACTCTATAACTTAGTTCAGCCCTCTCCTCTCCTCTTCACTTCATTTCTATTTTCTTAAAACACTCAAGCAAAACTGAAAATGGGGAGAGGAATGAGAAATTAGAAACTCCAAGCCCTAGTTTTCATTTGCAAAACCAAATTCTCGCTCCAAATTCAAAGAGAAGCTTTGGTAAGTATCTCCTTCTTCTTCTCCAACTCATTCTATCTTTAATTTCAGAAATTTCCTGAACCTAACTTAGGAAATGTTCTTCTTTTGAGCTTAGATTCAAGCCCTAGAGTTGGAGTTGAGGTGTAGTTGATCTTCCTTTGCTTTCAAGCTTCACCTTCATCGTTTTTGGGTTTAAAGGTGAGATTTTTATCTCACATATATGTCTATAACTAACCTTGATTGTTAGGTATGAATTCCCAGCATCTTCACATGTTCATTTGATTTTTGTTTGGATTGATTTGGTGAACATTTCAATTTTTGTTGTTTGAAGTTAAAACTTTGAAAATCCTAGCTTTGATTTATGAACATGCTATTGGTGGTGTTTCGGAGAGCCTAAAGGGTTGCGGTGTCGATTGGCAAAAGCCCCTAAAGTCCATTGCTCGATCGGTTGCAAATGGAGAGAGTTTTCTCTTCCATTTGATAGCCGTTATTTAAAAAATGTTCGTCACGAGACGTCTGCAGGAAAGCTCAGACGTCTAGAGTTTGTCTCAGAGAATTTCTTAAAACTCACTACAGACGTCTGAGTATATACTGCAGACGTCTGGAGTATGTGACCTGCTCTATTTTGCCTGTTTTGCCTATTTAGCTCGAGATTCCCATTTTTACCGATTCGTGATTATCCAATTCAATTTTTTTGTTATCATTTATTATTGACTTTGTTGACTTCTTTTCGGGACTTTTGAGAATATCCATTTTGATGGATTCGGTATCGATTTCTTTGGATTTAATTCACATCTTCGAATGTGGATTTTGTGATTGATTGTTTCTACAATCATTTTGTGATTTGTCACTTCTAAATACAAAGGTTTCTATACTAGTAGTAAATATTAAAACTCTTTTACAAAGATGATTTTAACTCTATTTTTAATACAAAGCTCTTTTATAAAACCGTTTTCTAATCTATTAGTATATACAAACCTTTACCTCATTCGTATGAGAAAATATAATTAAACGGCTTAGCAAAACAAGTGGTATGAAACGCTTGCGTTTACTTCGTCGGTTAATTTATGGACTTGTTCGATTGAAAATCTTGTGACAATTTTCGAGTGGGAATCTACAATTTGTTCGTAAATATTTAAGTTAAGCTAGTGGTTATGGGACATGAAGCTAAACTCTTATATTTACTGGCTTAGTGTAATCGACACTTTTATTTATCGATGATGATCATTTTGTGATTTAGACTAGCGATGTGCGATGTCTATTTGTCTGCGAGGGAGACTAAACCCCGTTTTGTGGAACTTCGGTTCAATTTGGCGGGGTAGCGACCCGTGGTCTTCGGACCGTTTGTGGAGCTTCGGCTCAATATTTATGGTTTGCGACCATGGAATAACATTCCGTTTGTGATACACGTGTTGGTGAGTTTTCATGCTCCCGTTTGTGATAGGCCTCCCCCTTTGTGATTTCTGGATTTCTAATTGATGATTTCTAGAATTTTTGTTTCACCTCTTTATGTGATTGGCAATGATATGTTTGTCAATATTTGTGGTTTGGTGAATAAAATAAAGAATATGACATTCTTTTTAGTGCTTTGAGATTCTTGAGATATATTATGATTTTGTTGTTGTTTAAATCATACTTGTCCTGGCATGACATTATTGTTATCATACGTTTAAGTTATATCTCTACTCTTATCTCATTTCATAAATGATAATTATAGCTAGACTGATCCGTTTATTATTTTCTTATTAAATAATACTCGGGTTAGACCGAGATGTTATAGGTGCTTCTGCTTGACTCCTCATCTGGGATCATCTTCTGACTTTTGCCTAACTACATTACATTTGTAGTTTTTGTCGTTATACATTTGAGATATAGACTCCATGATGTATACTTATTCTTTTGTCTAGCACTTGTATCTATTCTTTTGTGATATTGTGGATCTTGATTGACCACTACTCTGTTGAACACTTTTATGTGTTATATTCATATCTGTTTCCGCCTTTGAGATATGCACATCTGTGACTGATTTATGTATTGCTTATTTCTATATTTGTTTCCGAAGACTATTTAGCCACTGTGTGGTAGCTTTGAGTTTGTATCGGTATGTTTGATTTCCTCTTGAAATGAAATGCATGTTATACTCTCTGACATATCGGTGCTCGCACAAGGCAATTGCACAGATGGTCGCTCCTCAACAGCCTTATTCTTCGCGCTAGTTGACGCCATTACTCCGTATTGTCCTTGGCTAGCGTGAGCATAGAGGTGGGGCGTCACAGCTTGGTATCAGAGCCAAACTTCGGAACAATATAGAAAAATCTAGCAAGGATCATTGTCCTAAGTCTTTCTTAGGAATCGTGCCTTAGGATTAATTCGAGTCATTGAACCCATTCTATCTTATTTCTTTTTATGATACCTTGTTTTATCAATCAAGTTTGTTTGATATTCATTCTGAGATTAACCTTTTTCTCTTTTCTTTCTTTCTTAAAGAAAAGAAATGGTTAGACCTGGCCGTCCCAGCGCCGGTCAATCTAGTGCTACTCCACAGGATGGAGTATTTATGTCTGCTCAGCAACTTCTAGACCTTGTGAGAAATGCTCAAGCTGTCGGACCTATTCCTGAGCCAACACATCCTAAATCTGGGTTTGCATGCTTGTGCAGTGATTACACCAATTTGGGTGGAAGGCCATTCAAAGGTTCCGAGAGCATTATAGAAGTCCAGGCTTGGCTTCGAACATGCGACCACATCTTTTCTCGCATGAATCTTATTGATCTTCATCGAGTCCAAGTGGCTTCTAGTATGCTCCAAGAAAGAGCATTAGACTGGTACGAGCTTTTGATCTCTAAAATTATTGAAGCGGATCTTACTTGGGAGCAATTCCGGGAAAGATTCGAGTTGAAATTCATGCCGGAAGCTGAAAAAGTATCTCTAGCTCGACGCTTCATTGACCTTGTTCAAGGTGAATCTTCCGTGACCGACTATGTCGCATCTTTCGAATCTCTCTCAAAATATGGGGTCGAGTACATTAATACCCCATTGAAGAAAAACCAGAGATTTGTGTATGGTTTGAACAAGAGCCTCAAAAAGTCATTACTTCTGAAATTGGAAGTTTCTTTTGATCAACTTGTTGATATTGCTCTTCGACTCGAAGAGGCTGATAAAGATAGTAATGCGGAGGTCAAACCAAACATCAACAAGGAGAGACCTTTTAAATTCAAGCCTAATCCCAACAAAAAGGAAAAGCAAGCAACACCGGTAGCAAATACTCCTAACCCTCGTCGTGGAGAATGTTACAATTGTGGTTCTAAGGACCACTATGCACAAGTGCCCGAAGTCTATTTCTTGCCGCTATTGCATGAGTTCGGGCCATACTTTATCTTCGTGTCCCAAACTTCAAGGCAAGAGGGAGGGCAAATTAAATGTTGTACAAACCCCTGCTAACACTTCTCGTGGTCAAGGTATTTCTCATTCTATCCTTGATGGCATTATTATATTTCGTGATCTTCCTATTCGAGTTCTTTTTGATACGGGTGCATCTCACTCTTTTATATCAAAATAACTTGTTGATGCTTTGTCTTTAAATGTTATTGGCTTGATGACTTCTTTGAGAATTGGGAATCCAGTCGGCGGATCCGCAACACTCAGTTTATTATGTAAAGATGTCGAAATTATTTTATGTGATTACTCTTTCCGTGCCGATTTGCATGTTATGCGTTACCTTGGTTTCAGAATGATTTTGGGAATGGATTGGCTTAACCGTTATGAAGCCCATATCCTATGTCCTGAGCGGACTATATATCTTCGGCATCCTCAATCTGTTAAGTAGATTTCTCTCGTTCTGAAAGATTCAGATTCCAATTTGAAAGCATCCTTGTATTCTCTAAATCCTCATGATGACGATAATGATGATGAGGAAGATGTCATTTCTCTCATTCACATTGTTCGTGAATTTCCCGACATATTCGAGCCCGTTCTAGGATTACCACCTAAGCGAGCAATTGAGTTCCGAATTAATCTAATCCCTGGAGCTCTACCTATTACTCGTCCTCCTTATCGTATGTCCAATAAAGAAAATGAGGAGATGCGCAAACAATTATCCAAATTGGAAGCGAAGCAATTTATTCAATCTAGTTCCTCTCTATGGGGAGCTTCAACTATTTTTGTGAAGAAATCTGATGGTACACTTAGGCTTTGCATTGACTACCGCAAACTTAATGATCTCACCATCAAGAATAAATATCCCTTACCGCGGATTGATGATTTATTCGATCAGCTTAGTGGTGCTAAAGTATTTTCACAGTTAGACTTAGCAACTGGTTTTCATCAGCTCCGTATTACAGAGGATAGCATTCCTTTGACATCATTCCGTACTCGTTATGGATCTTATGAATGGCTTGTTATGCCATTTGGCTTGACGAATGCTCCATCTTATTTCGTCGACCTTATGAATCGAGTTTTCAAAGACTTCCTCGATCGATTTGTTCTCATCTTTATAGATGACATTCTTATTTATTCTAAAACCGAAGAGGAGCATGAGAATCATCTTCGAATTGTGTTGAAACTCTTAGGAGCAACCAATTAAAAGCAAAATTTTCTAAATGCCACTTTTGGCAATCTCGTGTGATATTTTTGGGGCATATTATTTCTGAATCCGGAATTTCCGTGGATCCTTCAAAGATCGAAGCGATTCAAAATTGGAAGAGACCGAAGAGTGTGACGGAAATTCGTAGCATTTTCGGATTGGCGGGCTATTACCGTCGGTTCATAAAAGACTTTTCTAAGATTTATGTACCTCTTACCAATTTGACAAAGAAGGGAGTTAAATACATTTGGTCAGACAAATGTGAAGCCTCATTTCAAAAATTAAAAGAAATCCTTTCCGATGCTCCTATTCTTGTAATTCCCGATGGGAACCAAGATTTTACTGTTTACACCGATGCTAGTCGTGTTGGTTTGGGAGCCGTTCTCATGCAAAGGGAACGAGTTATTGCTTATGCTTCTAGGCAATTAAAGCCAGCCGAGACTAGATATGCCACACATGATTTAGAGCTCGCGGCTATTGTTTTCGCCCTTAGAATTTGGCGTCATTATCTTTTGGGAGAGAAATTTGTTCTCTACACCGATCATAAATCATTGAAGTATTTATTTTCTCAAAAGGAACTTAATTTGCGTCAACAACGTTGGCTCGAGTTCCTTGCATCTTATGATCTTGATATTCTTTATACTCCCGGAAAAGGAAATCGTGTTGCCGATGCCCTCAGTCGTAAGCAACAGGCGGTTGTCTCCATGATGATATCCAAATGGAATGATCTCGCGACTTTATCCACTTTTGAGATTAGAGATCGTGAATCCGATTTATGTTCATCTCTTGTTTTATGTAGCCTTGAGGCTCATCCTTCTCTTTTAGACCGCATTCTTGAAGCTCAGAAGCATGATCCCGAATTGGTTCTTCTTAGCCAAAGTTGTAGGGATAAAATTGATATTGAAAGTTTGAAAGACTTTGATATTGATGCTCGCGGCGGTATTCGAAAATTTGGTAGACTTATCGTGCCAAATATTTGTGATCTTCGTAAAGATATTTTAGAAGATTCTCATCGTTCTAAATTTACCATTCATCCCGGTAGTAGTAAAATGTACGCGGATATGAAGCGACTTTATTATTGGGAGGGAATGAAATCTGATATTGCTAACTTTGTTAAGCGTTGCATGACTTGCCAACTTGTTAAGGCCGAGCATCAAAGGCCCGGTGGGTTATTGCAACCATTGGAAATTCCAATATGGAAGCGGGATCAAATTTCCATGGACTTTATTGACGGTCTTCCCCGTTCTCGTTCAGGCCATGATAGTCTATGGGTGATAGTAGATAGACTTACAAAATCCGCCTATTTTATTCCCGTTCGGTCCAATCAGACCGTACCTATTTTGGCTAAACTTTTTGTCAAGGAAATTGTTAGATTGCATGGAGTTCCTACTTCTATTGTTAGTGATCGTGATCCATTGTTTACTAGTGGATTTTGGAAAGGTCTTCAAAAAGCTTTGGGAACAAAGCTTAATTTTAGCACCGCTTATCATCCTCAGTCCGATGGACAAACCGAGCGTGTGAATCAAACTCTTGAAGATCTTCTTCGCGCATGTGTTCTTGATTTTGGTGGAAGTTGGGAAGACCATATTTCTCTTGTTGAATTTTCCTATAATAATAGCTTCCAATCTAGTATTGGTATGGCACCTTTCGAGGCACTATACGGAAGGCCATGCCGATCTCCTTCATGTTGGCTTGAAGCCGGTGAGAAGCTGGTTTTAGGTCCAGATTTTATTCGGGATGTCACAGAAAAGATTGACCTTATTCGTCATAGGATGAAAGAAGCTCGGAGTAGGCAAAAATCCTATGCCGATAATCGAAGAAGGAAATTAGAATTTTTTGTGGGAGATTTCGTGTTTATTCGTGTTTCACCTATGAAGGGTGTTGTGCGTTTCAGTCGATCGAGAAAATTAGCACCTCGATATATTGGCCCGTTTCCCATCACTGAACGCATTGGTTCCGTGGCTTATCGCCTTTTGTTACCGGCTCAATTTTTTGCTATTCATGACGTATTCCACGTCTCTCAACTACGGAAATGCCTTCGAGATTCCGATTCTATTCTTGAGCCCGGTGTTATTGAAGAAATTGAAGTTTCGCCTAATTTGACTTATGAGCGACGTCCTATTCGTATCATTGCTTCGGAGGTTAAACGCCTTCGAAATAAAGATGTTCCTCTTGTGAAAGTTCAGTAGTCCTCAAATCCTAAGGATTGCTCTTGGGAATCCAGAGAATTCATCGAGCGAACACATCCGGACTTGCTCACTCGTGCTCCTTAAGGTGAACTTTTTATTTCAAATTTCTTCTTTTTGTGTCAAGATGCTTTTGTTGTTGTTACTTCTTATTTATTTCTTAAAGATTGCGAGGACACAATTTCTTTAAGGAGGGGAGTCTGTAACAACCCGCATATTTTACGATTGAATATTTAAATATTTTATTTAAATATAGAATCGTTAATCGGATTAAAGTCCGAAAAGATGCTTTTTGTAAACAGTCGAATTGGGACTCAAGACCACCTCCATTGAGTCCAAAATGGCGTTTACAACTTTTTTAGTATAAATATCGATATGTTTGGAGTAAGTTGAATTTTGTCATTTTCTATTGGGCTTTGGGTTTGGGTTTCACCCCAACTCACTCTATAACTTAGTTCAGCCCTCTCCTCTCCTCTTCACTTCATTTCTATTTTCTTAAAACACTCAAGCAAAACTAAAAATAGGGAGAGGAATGAGAAATTAGAAACTCCAAGCCCTAGTTTTCATTTGCAAAACCAAATTCTTGCTCCAAATTCAAAGAGAAGCTTTGGTAAGTATCTCCTTCTTCTTCTCCAACTCATTCTCTCTTTAATTTCAGAAATTTCCTAAACCTAACTTAGGAAATGTTCTTCTTTTGAGCTTAGATTCAAGCCCTAGAGTTGGAGTTGAGGTGTAGTTGATCTTCCTTTGCTTTCAAGATTCTCCTTCATCGTTTTTGGGTTTAAAGGTGAGATTTTTATCTCACATCTATGTCTATAACTATCCTTGATTGTTAGGTATGAATTCCCAGCATCTTCACATGTTCATTTGATTTTGGTTTGGATTGATTTGGTGAACATTTCAATTTTTGTTGTTTGAAGTTAAAACTTTGAAAATCCTAGATTTGATTTATGAACATGCTATTGGTGGTGTTTCGGAGAGCCTAAAGGGTTGGGGTGTCGATTGGCAAAAGCCCCTAAAGTCCATTGCTCGACCGGTTGCAAATGGAGAGAGTTTGCTCTTCCATTTGATAGCCGTTATTTAAAAAATGTTCGTCACCAGACGTCTGCAGGAAAGCTCAGACGTTTGGAGTTTGTCTCAGAGAATTTCCTGAAACTCACTGCAGACGTCTGAGTATTTACTGCAGACTCCTGGAGTATGTGACTTCTCTATTTTGCCAGTTTAGCTCGAGATTCCCATTTTTACCAATTCGTGATTATCCGATTTTTTTGTTATCATTTATTATTGACTTTGATGACTTCTTTTCAGGACTTTTGAGAATATCCATTTTGATGGATTCAATATCGATTTCTTTGGATTTAATTCACATCTTCGAATGTGGATTTTGTGATTGATTGTTTCTACAATCATTTTGTGATTTGTCACTTCTAAATACAAAGGTTTCTATACTAGTAGTAAATATTAAAACTCTTTTACAAAGATGATTTTAACTCTATTTTTAATACAAAGCTCTTTTATAAAACCGTTTTCTAATCTATTAGTATATACAAACCTTTACCTCATTCGTATGAGAAAATCTAATTAAACGGCTTAGCATAACAAGTGGTATGAAATGCTTGCGTTTACTTCGTCGGTTAATTTATGGACTTGTTCGATTGAAAATCTTGTGACAATTTTCGAGTGGGAATCTACAATTTGTTCGTAAATATTTAAGTTAAGCTAGTGGTTATGGGACATGAAGCTAAACTCTTATATTTATTGGCTTAGTGTAATCGACACTTTTATTGATCGATGATGATCATTTTGTGATTTAGACTAGCGATGTGCGATGTCTATTTGTCTGCGAGGGAGACTAAACCCCGTTTTATGGAACTTCGGTTCAATTTGGCGGGGTAGCGACCCGTGGTCTTCGGACCGTTTGTGGAGCTTCGGCTCAATATTTATGGTTAGCGACCATGGAATAGCGTTCCGTTTGTGATACACGTGTTGGTGAGTTTTCATGCTCCCGTTTGTGATAGGCCTCCCCCTTTGTGATTTCTGGATTTCTAATTGATGATTTCTATAATTTGTGTTCCACCTCTTTATGTGATTGGCAACGATATGTTTGTCAATATTTGTGGTTTGGTGAATAAAATAAAGAATATGACATTCTTTTTAGTGCTTTGAGATTCTTGAGATATATTATGATTTTGTTGTTGTTTAAATCATACTTGTCCTGGTATGACATTATTGTTATCATACGTTTAAGTTATATCTCTACTCTTATCTCATTTCATAAATGATAATTATAGCTAGACTGATCCGTTTATAATTTTCTTATTAAATAATACTCGGGTCAGACCTAGATGTTACAGGTGCTTCTGCTTAACTCCTCATCTGGGATCATCTTCTGACTTTTGCCTAACTACATTACATTTGTAGTTTTTGTCTTTATACATTTGAGATATAGACTCCATGATGTATACTTATTCTTTTGTCTAGCACTTGTATCTATTCTTTTGTGATATTGTGGATCTTGATTGACCACTACTCTGTTGAACACTTTTATGTGTTATATTCATATCTGTTTCCGCCTTTGAGATATGCACATCTGTGATTGATTTATGTATTGCTTATTTCTATATTTGTTTTCGAAGACTATTTAGCCACTGTGTGGTAGCTTTGAGTTTGTATCGGTATGTTGGATTTCCTCTTGAAATGAAATGCATGTTATACTATCTGACATATCGGTGCTCGTAGAAGGCAATTGCACAGATGGTCGCTCCTCAACAGCCTTATTCTTCGCGCTAGTTGACGACCTTACTCCGTATTGTCCTTGGCTAGCGTGAGCATAGAGGTGGGGCGTTACACACAACTTTGCCTTTATCTCGGGCTTTATTCCCCCTCATCCCGACCAACTCGATGCTCCGACGTAGGCGCGGCAGCACGATTATCTACCTCGACCAAAAACTCACCTAAACCCTAGTTCGACTATTCCCTGACGCCACGGTGAACTAGAATTACTTCGACTATTTCCCCCGACATCCCAGATCGACAAGCTAGCTTCGACAGAAACCCCGACTATCCCGAGTTCATTGATCACCAGGAATTACCCAAAAATCATATTCTGATCATCTTCGAACTGCACCATCAATACTCAACTAAAAATCGAGATTTTGATTTCAAAAATCCTAGTTTTTAAAGGGGATTCAGGTTATATACTTGAATCAATAAATCATTGAGTTTGATTTCAGCCCATTCCTAAGTTTTCCACTGCTTTTTCCGTTTTCCAGAAAATTTCAAACTTAATTTATATAATTAAAATTTTAAAAACTTAATTATGTTTAAAAAAACAACATTTGTTTGAATACTTCAGCCTAACAAAGATTACATGAAGAGAATTTAATTTTTGTTCAATATTGAGCCTGTTAGAAAATAAACAGAGCTGATCACAGACATGCATACCAATATATACATTCATATAGACATGTATTTAGATTTTAACAAGCATGCATACATAAATTTAAACATGCATCACGAGATTCACATCAAACACTACACATACATCAAATTGAAACTGATTTATGGTTTAAGTTTACTCACCAGTTTGAAAAGATGAACAGAGCTTTAAACTGAGATGCTGAAATTTGAAAAATGATTGAACTTGTTAACTGGAACTTGATGATGAGATGATTTAAGACTTTTAATTTCAGGTTTGCTTGCTTTGTTGATCTTTGTTACAGGCTTTGTTTGAAAATGTCTTACAGGTTTTAACTTCTGATTTGTATAATGTTCACAGGGTTTTGATTTGTTTGATTTTCTGGTTTGAAAATAGTTTTACAGGTTTGAGTTTCTGGTCTGAAGAATTACAGATTTGTTCTTGAGTTTTCTTGCTTTTGAAATGAGAAGATAGGAAAAAGAATTGAAGAGAGGAGATATATGTTTATATAGGCTAAACTATGATTTATTAAAAATATAAAAGAAAATAAAAACAAATTGGTGACACTTGTTTAAACATTTAACACTTGTCTTTTGCCATATTTAATCATCTTACACTTGTTATTAAGTACATTCCTTTACTTACATTTGTAATTATGCATGAGTTAATTAGTTTTTAAATGGTTATAAAGCTTTTATATTAAATTTCCTAATTAATAAATACATTTCTTATCTATATAAATGAAATCCTTTTAAAGAAAATAATATAAAACAAACTATATTCTAAATAAAATCATATATAATATATTTTTAAAAATCCAAAATGTATTTAAGATATATATATATATCTATCTTTTGAATTTTAAAGTTCAAATTCAATTTAAAATCCACTCACATATATATATATATACACACACATTTAATTTGTTTGAAAATAATAAGTTTGCCTATTTTAAATAATTATATTAGGGAGATTATCAAACCAATATTTATCCATATATATTTTATTATCAGAATTATTTATTCAATCTATAAATCAGTATTCCTATTAATTAATCTAGTTAATTATCAATTAATAGATGTCCAAAAATCCAGGTTATCACACACGTGGCTTTGAATAGTGTTGTTTAATTTTTATATATTATTATTTAGTTAGAAATATCTAGCCTATGTCGTTCGAAATTTCTCGAGCTCCAAACGAAGCGTGTCACCTGGTGTTTATAATGTTTTACCTCTATTCCGAACACAATGGAACTAGTCTCGAGGCCTAATTCGATCATATGAAGAAGATAGATTTTCAAAATAAATTTATTTTATCGAATTCCAAAATAAATTTCTACGTGTTTCAAGCTCGCACGGCCAAACGACAAGTCCGATCACTACGTAAGTTGAAATCCTACAATGATTCAGTATTATGAATCCGATGAAACTGGTTTCGTCAAAATCCGAGGGAGTGACCAAAATGGCTATTTTTACTCGTCAATTAAAATATAAAATTTCCAATTTCTAATTATTCACTTTTAATCCAATTTTGAAATGTTAACAATCTTCATTCAAATTTCAATAAAATTTAAGTCAACTTCCGGAATCATTTTCATTCATATTAAATTTAGAATTCAATTATTCAAACAATTTCCAATATTAAATTTAAACAATTTAATTATCCAATAACTTACATTAATAATCATTAAATATTTATTTCTAAGCATTTTATACAATAATCGTATTAAATTCAAAATTTTAAAATAGTTAAAAATACGAATCGTTACAATAGTTGTGCGACTTAAAGGTTCAAATATAGTCGGCAACTAATATATAACAATTTGAATATTAACATTCACATGTCTCCTGAGCTATTAGTATGCCATTTTGGCTGAAGTTATCACTTACACATCTTTTTGGTAAAATCCATTTTTACTATTATAAGTTATACTAGGTAATAACGATTATATACACCAATTCTCTTCGTCAACACATATCACATTAGAACTTATGGAATTTGGTTTTGGCCAAAATCCCAATATCATCCACAACAACATGATTAGTCCAGACAAGAAATCCTTGTTCAATATTAATAATTACTAGTAGCCATACTGCTCTGTCTAGATACTTTGATTTTGAGTTGACTATAGTTGACTATGATATACTACCCTTATATAACCGAGCAGGTGAATTTTTTGTTGAATAGCATTTCATTTTCAATGCTTCGGCTCATACCCAAATATAGCCCTTCGATGGATCCCATGCCATGATTTAATTATAATCAGAGTGGAGTGCCCATGTTGAAGTTCAATGGAATTCTCAAGTCGAGAGAACTGTGTAATATCGTCACTTCGTGATTCTCTGTTTGACCTTAATTATATTAACCAACTAAAACTCTTAAGTGAGTCATTTTATAGTTATCCAATAACAACTAGTACATAACCCCTTGATGCCCCTAGGAGCCATAAGTAATACACTACCTAACATTTGGAGAGCATTACATATCCAGTCTCAAGGATCGAATCGATATCGTTTCTCAAAACATCTTGACTAGGAATATTTAAAACAATGTTACTTTTCAATGTGATAAAATTCTCACGATTGCAACACATTTTAATTACTATCACATAGCATACCATTTAAGGATTTTCTATTTAATATAATTTAAATTAATCATGGTATTTTTCATCCGTATACCTTTCGATCAAACATTGTGGATGCCCCACAAGGTCTATTAGTCATACCAGATTCTCCTGTTCATTGTTAGTGCTCACCCCATTGTGATTTAACCTTCATCTTCATTCCACCACGTATTCATCAATGAGATTACTCTTAACTCTTTTCTGTTTCTTGTTTTCACTATGCTTGTCTTAATGATTGTGTTCGTGCAACAGACCGTTTGGATAATAAGTGGCGAGGGAGCAGGTTGTTATGATTTAGGATGCAACCTTTAATTTGTCTATTATGATGGATTCTAGCATCTAGTAGTCTCATTTAATCTCGTTTGCTTCATAGGTTAAATTTATTTAGAATCATTTTTATTTAACCTCCCAACTACCATTTATTCCTTAAATGGTATCGCATCCCATTTTATATCACATATAGATGTCGTGTTTATGCATCATATTTAAATCATAGAATCGACTTATAATAAACATTTGTGAAGCATGGAATATAAAATTCATAGCATAAAATCATGTGGGACAATTCCAATTAAACAACATAGGTCGATTTAAACTTACACATACATTATCACAACACCATAAACAGTATTACATTACAAACCAAGCATCACTTAGCAATAGAACAATGCAAATATAAGATGACAATTCTTTATTAACTTCTTACTAGCATAAATGGGATTTAATGATGAGTGAAATAAATAATTTAAGTAATTAAAATACACTTTTAGGCATTAAAGTGTTATTTGATTTTGATACAAGTAATTAATTTATTATGCTTCACCCATGTTACATAAATGTATCACGGTATATCAAAGTATATAATAGAAAACAAACGCTTTTATTATGATTAAGATTGATTATCAAGTTAGATATGTGTAACAAATTACATAATTACCATAGAGTCTTCTGATATAAATATCAAAATCATATTTTGAAAGGTACTTGGAATCCATTTTGGATTTGCACATTATAACATAGAGTCAAGACTCTTAATGGCTTATTGCCAATTGAGTAAATTCTTTTCTTGACATCTATAGAAATATCATAGTTTCTCTTTAATGTGCGAGAGTTCCTATTAGACATTCTAATTAGTTGTGTCCATTTAGGCTTGGTCAATGTTATCCCACTTTTGAACAAAGAAATATCTCGATGAATCAAAACCATTGAATAGTCATAAAATAAAGCATAAGTCTGATGCTAGAATTCAGGTGAAATCCCAGGAATTGCTATTGAGCCTTGTTTGCCATGGGATGATTGTAACAACCTTGGTTTTGGAGATTACCTATTAATATTAAATTATAACGGTAGTTATAATTTAATATTGAGAATTAAAATAAATTGGGAATTTAAATCATTTATTTGGAATAAACAATAAATTTTGAGTTTAAAATGAGAAAATAAAGTTTGGAACTTAATTTTATTTGCTTAGGGTAATAATAAATGGAAAATGAGTTTTTATTTGGAGAAAATGCAAAGATTTTATTAATTATTGCCTATTGCTTCTTTTAATAATTTTTAAGGGAAGTAATTGATTTTTAAAGGTTGTTTATTTAGATAAAAAGATGGATTTTGGTTTTAAAATGTGTTTTGATTATAAATATGAGTTTAAAATGGTTTGTTATATTTTTCTATGCAAGAAAATATTTTTTTGTTGAATTTTAGAAGTTAAAATAAGGAATTATGAATTTATTTGATGTAAATTGGGTATTTTTGTAAATTTGGGGTTTTTAATAATAAAAATGTTTTTAAATTTAAAATAATCATTTTGTATGATAGGAAATATTTTATGTCATATGTATGTAAGTTTACATAAATTGTTTGTGTAAAAATTTAAAAGAGAATGCAATTTATTTTGTATAATAATATACATATTTGTGCATTTGTTAAGTGTTGTATTAATTTGCTTAGGTTTTTTTTATTTCTTTTTATTTAGGTCCAAGCCCACTTAGCCTAAGCCTGAATGAAGAAATGAGAAACTAATTATTGTACGCTCATTTTCTTCTTCCTCCTGTAAACATTCAGAAACCAGTGAAAAAAAGAACCCAACTTCATCTTCTTCAATCTATGGCTTTTAAAACTTAAATTTCTTCAATTCAAGCTGAGATCTTTATCAATTTAATGTAAAATTCAGAGGTAATCATATTCCAAAACCTAAATACTCTCATCCAATCTTATTTTAGAGAAGATTGTCTATTAATTGTCTCTTTTTGTTTGCATGTCTCTATTTGTAGTTTCTACAGGTTTTAGAGGCTAAAACCTCCTCAAAGCTTCAACCTTTTAGATGCAAATCCAAGCCATTCCATTGCAACAGCAAGGTGAGTTATAAAACTTACAAAAGCTAGCTGAGCCAAGCTCAAAATCGCCTAAAACAGTGAATAAATTAGCTTCTGTTTGTATATTCCTTTAGTTGTTCTCTGTTCAAAATCTGATTTATATTGCTACTTTGAAAGCTTATAACTTTTGATTCCGGCAACGAAATGCTGCCCAATTTCTTCCAGATAGTAGTTTATATGTTAAACTTTGTCTTTGCAAAATTTGGTTAAAAAATATTGTCATTGAGTGTTCAAAACTTTAATGCAAAATCAAAAAAACCTAGATTTTTGCCTGGGCATATTTTGTTTCTGAGTTGCGAACATAGCCTGAGTCCATGTTTGAGACAGCATAACTCTTTCATTTTTTACTGGAATTTAACGATTCTTTTTTGTTTGAAAGATAAAGTTTTCTACTATAGGTATTCCAATTTTTAGCTCAATCCGAGGTTGTTTTTTCCTCTATTTCATGCCTGAAATTTGAACCCCAGATGGTTTTCAGGCCTGTACATTTTTGTTTTTTGAACTATTGCAAACATGGCCTGAGTCCATGTTTGAGATACTGTAACTTTTTCATTTCCAGTCGGAATTCATTGATTCTTTTTTTGTTTGAAATATGATATTTTCTAGTATGTGCATATCAATTTTTAGCTCAATATGAGGTCGTTTGGTCCTCTGTTTCCGGCCTGTAAGTTGAACCCAAGATGGTTTTCAGGCCTGGGCACTTGTTTTTGAACTGTTGCAAACATGGCCTCAGTCCATGTTTAAGACAGCGTAACTTTTTCATTTCCAGTCAGAATTCATTTATTCTTTTTTTTGTTTGAAAGCTATCATTCTCTATTATGCGCACACCAATTTTTAGTTTAATCAGAGGTTGTTTGACCACCTGTTTTTTGTCCGAAAGTTGAACCCAGAGAAGATTTCAGACCTGGGTATCATTTTGTCTATGCATTTATGTTCCTTTTCCGTCCAACTTTTGACTTTTACTTCATGTTTTTGTGATATTTCTGAAATGTTTTGAGGGCTATGATGCCTATCAATAGGCTAGTCAAGTTTTGATGAATTTGAAATTCAAATATGAATTGAATTTGAATTGAATTTGAATGACGGTTTTGAGTGATTTCTATGATTTCGAGCACGGATTTTTCCAAACAATTTTGAAATAATTTTTAAAATTTATGGGCATTTCAAAATAATTATTATATAATATTTTAAAGTATTTTCATGTGTAAAATCTATTTATTCTCTATAATAAAGAAAATTTTCAAATAGGGTTTTCAAATTGATTTCGAGAATTAGTTTTCAAAGCTTGTTTTCCAAAGTAAATTATTTTATATATAAATTACACGTTTTTGCACATTTCGAGCGAATGAGAAGGAGAATTAAATGGTTTGGTAAAACATGTGGTATGGGACACATGCGTTTATCTAATCGGTTAATTCCCAACTTGTCCGTTTGATCGTTTTGACCTTCGAGTTGAGTTTACCGATGGGATGAGGTAAACATTTTACTGCTCTGAGTGTGAAATTTACTAGCGGTTAGTAAACTGTTTAGTGCGAATGTGTGGTATGGGACACACGTTAACACTGTTCGGGCTCCTATCCGAGAGTTTGTGACACATTTTTCATTGCTGCGTATTTCCAGTACTGGACCTTCGGGTCATTGCCGTTGTGGGTTTGCCATTGTAGCGTATTTGTCCTCAAGACGTTTGCCATTGTGGCATTTGCCATTGCGGCGTAATTTCCATTGCGGCGTATTTGCCTTCGGGCGTGGTACCATATTTGAGATCAGTACTTGGCAGGCTTCGGCCAAAAGCATGTGCAAATTTTGAGATGTATTCATTGATTTCCCGAGTGTATCGCCTTTTTCATGGTTGGCCATTCGAGCCATTTTATATATATTTATAGCGACTACCTTATGGGAATTTGAGTTGCCTACACTGGCGTTATTTGAGATTTGCTTTTTGGCATTATTATTGAGATTTGCCTATTGGCATTATTACATGAGATTTGCCTTTTGGCGTTTATTTGGGATTATATTCTCCTATGTTGGACAGTTAAATTTGATTGCCTTGTGGCATATTTTTGAGATGGTGATTTCTTTGAGATTTCTTTGAGTTTACTGATATGGCGGATTTTGGGATTTCTCCTTTTTAGGAGTTATATTTTCCCTAAACCACTATTGATGATTTGTGTTATGCCGATGATATGAGGCTTGCTACATTTAGCGTTCTATGAATTGTTTTATCTCTTTTTAGATTATATGTTTGTGTAAGTGATATCATCTCATCACTTAAAGTAACCATACCATAGTTATACTCATACTTATACTCAGTATTGTTCCTTCTTGTTTAAGAAGAACATTACCCTTGTTCTTATGCATTTATTACTTCTTATCCTCTTAAACTGATACGTTTTGCTAGACTGACCCATGTATTTTATACTCGGGTCAGACCGAGGTGTTTCAGGTTAGGTACCTTTGGACTTAGCCTATTCTACTTTCGCATGGACTCTTTTCTACTATCGCCTTTTTGATATAGTTTTTGAGTAGTCCTTTTATAGCTACTCTGATATGTATATTATTTTGACTCGTGTTTGTATTATGGTCGTCATACCACGTATGTGATGTATCATTTTGTAGACTCTGTGATGTATCTGTACATGTGTATATATGTGATTATCTGTTGTTTTGTGATGTGTTTAGCATTTGAGTCGTTGTATTTTGTTCTAATAGATCCTATAGCCACCTGTAGTTAGTTATTAAGTATTTATTGAATATGTCGATCCACTTGAGTTAGGAAAAAATATAGAGCACTAACCGACGTATTTAATAGATATTTAAGACAAGACTATAGATAGTCGCTCCTAACCAGCCATATTCTCCGCATTAGAAGACAATACTACCTTGTAATACTCTTTGTTAATGTCGGTCTCGGGGTGGGGCGTCACAATGATACTCAATCATTATTCATATAAGTCAAATAGCAAGGAGAAAAAGGTGAAACTTCAACCGAAGGCCACAAATCAGTACCGAGTTATAGTCTACAACTCGGTATCGACTTATAAACAATGAATCCTCCATGCAGCTTGCTAAAAGATTAAAGATAAAATAAGGTCAAAAAAGTGGAAATAAAGCCATATAAATCAATACCGAGTTATGTGGCTTTGTTTCCCCTGAGTTAAGTGGAAACAAAGCCATATAACTTGGTACCGAGTTAGCGTAATTCGGTACCGAGTTAGCGTAATTCGGTACCGAGTTATAACTCTTGCTGATTTTTACCTGATCTTCACTAAGAGCTTCATGATGGATGTGGAGAACGTGGGTAGAAAATTTTAAAACTTATTTCGATGATCTTCATATATAAGTAGGTAGAGGAGTGCAAATGAAAAAAATCATTCTTCTTACTTTTTGAATTATCTAATTTTACCTTGATACTCTATTAGAACCTTACCGAAGTTGTAAGCAACCGAGCTATAAAATCACTCTTGTAAACACAGAATCATTAACAAATATGACAGTGTATGAAGGCTATTGATTTTGGCCGAACCGCTATAATTCTTGTGTGTTCTTACATCATTTTATTTTCTTTATTTCCATGGTTACTACTCATTAATCGATTAGGTGTTTGGCTCACTTTTGATGCAAACATTTTGGTGTTTTCACAGAGAAGATTTCGAGATTATCGCTCGTAGATCTATCTTGAAACTTTGAATTTAAGCTATTCACAAGCTAGATCTGGAAAGTTGTTATTAGAAGACCTTAGATTATTTAAATCTAAAAGAAGTCTGTCATTGGATCTAGAAGAGTTATGGCATTTAGGAAGGACGAAGAGAACTCAACTACCTTAGGACCCATCAATGAAGTTGACAGAGAAGAAATGAATCAACCCACTCCTGCAGAAATTTCAAATGCACCAAAGGTAGTGACGAGGGTGAAGTTAGATCGAATGATGTCAAAAATGCAAAAAAGGATGTTAGAAAAGCAAAATGCTATGTTGAAAGAGATAGAGAGAAGTATTGCCATGATGACTTAGCTACCCCAAAGGCGGAAGAAGAGCCATAGACTATCATCATCTTCTAACTTGGAAGAAAAAAGTTCTTCCTCATCATAAGAATCAAAGAAATGCAAAGAAGAAGGTGGAAATGGGAGAAGCTGGAACATCAAAGATGGGACTTGGAAAACCCTTGGTTGATAAGTTACAACTCTATACTGAATCATCATGACTCGGTACTGGGATGTCAGATAGAGTTATGGTTGATAATTGTGATGATGAACTTGATGAGGAGGTTGATGCTGGTGTTGAGCAAGTTGATAGTGGCTAGAGTTGTGGTGTTCAAGCAAATGCCTTTGAGCCATTAAGGAATGAATGTAGACAACGAAGGACCAGATAAACGACCCTCCTAGAGACAAAGGAGCCTAAACGTCATGGAACTAACCGACAACATTTGCGGAGTCAAACACTTGGTGTTGTCATTGACGATCGCCATCTAAATGATCATACTAGTCCATAATATATAGCCTACATCATGAGAATGCTTCTTGATGAGAATCAGTAAAGAAGTAATGATGATTGGGGTTCATCACCAAACTGGACCCATTCACCGATAATATATTATAGGAAAGTTGTCCCTAGAGATTTCTTACACCAACGATGTTGTTTTACAATGGAACGACAGATTTGAGACAACAACTATTGAAATAAGAGTGGCATATGGATGGTGCCAAAGCTATTGATGTAGTAAGATGTAGATGTTCCCCATATTCCTTGAAAGGGTGGATGCATTATGGTTTTACTCGCTCGCACTGAAATCCATATCTTTATTTGATTAGTCAGGAGTAGTTCCGACTCCACACTGCTCGGTCGAAGGATGTGATGTCCTTGTCGAGCATCCATTAGGTTCTGGAGAAACTGTGAAAGATTTTTTTGAATTAATTAAATAATGTTATGACAGAGGTGAGCAATCCGAAGGAGGATATTGTGTTGTTGCGATTGATCCGAGGATACACTTGGATACTATGTATAGTAGGTGGATAAAGAGAAAACAACCACCTACCATGGAAGAATTATATCGGAAGGCATCCCAGTTTCTACACTATGAAACAAACCGCATTTTCTGACACACCGATCCAAAGTTTAGGGTGACTTTCAGACTTGCGTCGTGCCAAGAAATACGAGTTGTTTGGTTTTTAAAAACTTTACAGAGCATAATTATAAGGGTAAATTCTAAGACATTCTATACTTTCAGATCTCACAACGGAAGGAATTAAAATATAACTATTGAAAAATAGACAATTTAGAAAAACAGCCTCCAAAATACTTAATTGCCATATACACTGTTCCCAAAGTACAATATAACCTTTAATAGACATTTTGATACAATAAGTAACTACATAATGAACAATAAAAAATATGAGAACTCCAACGTATAGCTCCTTTCTCTACATACTATGCCTAATCATCTACTAACCTATCATCCTGTGGTGGGGGAAAATGAAAAGAAGGGAGTGGGTCAGATAAAAGTCTAATGAATGAGTACATGTTTAATATATGATGATTATGTGCAGTTAACTTTAAATCAACCCTATGAACCTAGGTTGTTCTATAAATGTCTGTGTACTTCCTAGGGTCTTAACTTAAGGGTTTTTATCTAATACACGCCTACACTACAATTTGTTGTAGGTTACTACGAGGATCGAACTATGGATCGAGCCTCAAAGACTAACGATCGACCACTGCTCCTAGAGCTACTCAATATGGAAATACCGCCCCCTTAGTCTACTAAATATGGAAACACTACCACTATGCTACTAAACGAACACCGCTACCAGGCTACTAAATGTGGAAGCACCACCCCCTTGGCTGCTAAATATAGAAACACTACTAGAAGAGCTACTAAATATGGAAACAACACCACTAGGCTATTATGGAAATACACTCCCATTGCTATCATCGCCACTAGGCTACTTTGGAAATACATTCCCACTACTATCACCGCTATTAGGCTACTGTGGAATGAATTATTCCTCTAACTACAACTACATTTAACCCCATTATGCGTCGAGGGGGAAACCCACAATGTCGACTTGCCAAAGTGTCTCATCGTTCACATCCGTATCCACTTGTCGATCGTAGTGTATGCCTCTCATTGCATGTGCCGGGATCCACCATCTGAATTGTATTATGTCGCGTCAGTATCCGTGCATACCAGGACTCTAGTTGTGTCATGCCCACACACTTCATCAGGCATCAGTTAGTGATGCACATCCACCGTAGAACCTCTTGTGAATGCCATTTGTGATAAAAGTCACCCCTAGTCAAATAATCAACCCCTCTATTAGATAAAGATCATTTACCCAACACCGCAACGTCCTAGCATCATCTCATGGGGAACTAGCTTCCCTACTGCTCCTAACATACATACATATATCTGTAATTAGGCTCGCACAACAATCAACATGTATATTAATTTTATTCTTCACCTAGGCCTTGGTTCGAATTCTGCATTTCAAGCCATAACCGGTCGATCGCTACACCCTATTGATCAACCACTTGTGGTCGACTACTCAGGGTGAGGGGTCGACCGGTCACAGTAAAAAAATTATGGTTTATTTTTTTTCTGATTTAATATTTTAATTATATTAACTGCACGTGTACTGTGAACCCTACGTAGTTTAGGGTGACTAGATTTCTATGAGATTCTACCTTATTTTCATTGGTTTCAAATTCATAGACTTTAGCAAGTTACTTATACTAACTTACTTCAGAGTTAACCAATTTTTTGGGATCCAAGTCAACAAGAAAAAAGGTTTAACTTCAATATAATTGAGATTAGCCGATTTATATTAATTCAATTTTTAATTTAGATTCTAGATCTAGTAATTAGATTTAAGGATTAGAGTTTATAGTTTCCAGTTTAATTACTTACACCCTAGATCAAGTAGAATAGGGTAAATTCAACTGTAAATAATCAACTTACTAAAGATATTCCCACTAACCTCGAATCCAAGCTCTAACTCTATTCCTCGTATGAGATCCGCACCTATTAACTTGCCCTCTTTTAGATCCGATTCAATATATCCTTCTTCTTTGATTTTAATTTGATTTTGAAAGAAATTTTGGTATGTGGAGAGGAAGAATTTTGGCAAAGTTTTGGTAGGCTGTAAGTTTTTCTAATAAATTTAGGGTTAGCCTAGGTGTTAATTTATAGAGGTTAATGACTAATTTGGAGCGTTGGATCTGCCTAGAAGAATCTTTGTTTACTTTCGTACACATATAAAATCTTGGGAATAAAGGAAAATATTTTAATGCATCTGAGTCATTTGAACACGCTCTGGGATTCATGATTTTTCAATGTGAATAGTCGACCGCCTATTGCCTAGGGTCGACCACTACCAGTCGACCATCAACCTCATAGGTTCGACCGGTTATAGGTTAAATCTTGGGAAGTTTTTATTTTTAAATTTATTTTGTTTTCAAATTTTCAAACGTCCATAACTTCTCTGTACTAACTCTGATTTCGAAGTGTTGTATAAGAAAATTGTCCAAAAAATTATTACAAACGCAATGGTGTAAGTTTCATAGCCAAATTCGGATGTTCGTAAAAATTTCATTTTAGCCTTTCTTTAATTAAAATTTATTTTTTCTTATTAAATTTCTGCTAAATTTCAAGGGTGTTACAAACTTTGAAGAGCCAGATCTAGCCGCCCAACATACTAGTGGTAGATCATCGAATGAACTTGTGTTGAGTAATGTAACATCCCTCTATTTGGAGGCCTAAAACTAATGGCTACGGATGCTGCAATCATTAATTGTTATTAATCCTCGGTGACCAAACACAGCGATATTAAATACAATGGTACACAGAAACAAAAGAATAAGAAAAAAAAATTAAATAGCAGAACAAATTCCACATTCCATTTCAAAATATTCCAAATTGATTACTAATCCCAATTCGCCGACCACGTTCGGATAACATATAATTATTACAAAATATGCCAAGAGCAACATATGAAGATGCCCCCTTGGTAGATCAGAGTATATAGATAGGCAAGAAAACAATTTGCCTTTACAAACAAACACGCAGCGGAAATAAAAGAACTTTAATAACAAGCTTGCCTATTGCGCGTCCTCGAAAGCTTTATTTGTCTAAAAGAACACCTGGAAACCTTAACTCTCAACATACTCAAAATCAATTGAGTACCCGAGAGTTTAAGGAGAAAACAAAAACTTCGAGTCATACATAAAGCCTAGTATGAATAATAATTTACCATCTCAAACCATTTAGATATCTAGTGAGACCACGCCGCTTAGCGGAACGGGTTTGCCCCTCACTAGTATCCTAAAACATTTATAAAACCATATATTGTGCTCCTGCATCCACAATGGTTAAAACATAGTATTTCAAAACATTACGATGATATGCAAAACAAATAAATCAATTCTGGATTACCCATCCCCATTCATTCTGACTATCTGTCTCAATTATAGTTTCTAGAGTTACTATTAACCTGTTAAATGTTAAGGACTATCTGCCTAATTACTAAGTTTTCATGGGATCACTAAGAACCTACTGGTAACTCTAATATCTTATTTCTTATCCTAGTTTTTATGGGCTAACTAGGAACATATTGGCTGACTGCCAATATCTTAATCCGGATATAGTTTTCATAGGATAACTAAAAACCTACTGACCCCTACAAGTATCAAATCATAGTTTTCAAGGGCTCACTATGAACATATTAGCCCCTGCCAATATCATACGGTTTTCATGGGCTTACTGTAGAGCTATTGGCCCCAGCCAATATCTTTAATTTACATTTTAACATCTGTTAAGTTATATTCACTACCGGGTCAACCTAACTGGTTATTCTTCCCTTCCCCCAAAATACAGTTATGGGTTAATAACAATGTAAATAATATTTCCAAAATCTTTATTTATGCCATGATTTTTCCTTAAAAATGAGAATGGGTTATTCGTTTTGAAACTTTAAAACATCACTTTCAAAACCACTGGATGACCTCCTTCGAAAGCATAGAAAACCTCTTTTCAAAACTCGAAGTATATACCTTTCGAAACCAAAGATACATTTCGAGGGTATCAAGAAAACATTCTTTAAAACATAGCTTCGAAACACATGAGGTACCTTTTCGAAAGTATTGGGTTTACTCTTTAAAAATCATTTGGGTCAAAATGGTTATATACGAAAGTATCTCTTTCGAAACCAACAAAAATTAGTTTGGGGGAAAATTGATGGTGTCAGAACCATCTTAGTCGAAAGCAAAGACCTTTAAAATCAAAACTTCGAAGGACAGAGTCGAAACCCCCTTTCAACACCATCACCTTCGAAACCCTCAACCCCTTCGAAAGCATTCAGGACAAAGGCTTTGGTTAAAACAGAAGTAACCCCTTCGACAAAATAGATGACTTTAATGCAGTCGAAAGGGGAATTAGCGGCTTGGTTTCGACTGGGACGAAACCAGTCCTTTCGAAAGCTCTTATTTAAGGAAAAAGGTACCATTTCGAAAGCTAATACTTTAACATAATATGACAACCTTCTTCGAAAGCTAATTATAAAACCTTTTCGAAAACATACATTTCGATTATGTCGAAAGCTTTCATAAAACAAGGCAAGACTTTAACTTTTGAAGACAAAGCAGGGTTTCGACTCCATCGGAAGCTAACCTTTGGCTTCCGCCCTCCTTCCAATCCACTACATACCATCTAAGTGATTTAAAGGCTTTTTCTGATTTAAAGGCTGAAATATAGCAACTTTTAATAATCACTTTCTAACAACTTGCCTGTTTGTAAACCATTGATTGGTTGCCATAGACACTTTTCAAATACTTTACCTTTAAAACTGCCTCATTTATATCAATTTAGAACCATAAAAACGTAAGGTTTAAGCCCTTTCATATACTAAAACCAATGATTTCAGAAAAGTCCTTCTTTTAAAATAATTTATTTTCCCTAGTAAATAAATTAGGAAAAATCCCTAAAAATCACGAAAATTCAATTTCATCATGTAATCAAACATATTAAAAATTTTGGACCCAATTTCTTCCTGAAATTCTCGAAATAAATTTTTAAACCCAATTATATTATATTTTTCAATAAAAATTCATAATAAAATTTCTATAACTTGGAAAATTCTGAAAATTAAAACCCATCTCCAAAATCATGTTTTACTTAACCTAAAAAATTACCATGGCAATCTGAAATCATAGATTCTCGGTTTTACATTAATACCGTACAAAATTTATATGTGTATGAATTAAAATAAATCAACATAATATCGCTCTAGCATATCATCATCCATTTCATCACAAAAACGAATTTAAACCATAAACCCGAAACCATATAATCATGAAATAAAAATAGAGATGGTAGGAGATTATTATTCACCTTAAACTTGATAAGGAATTTGTGATTTGTTGTTGATTAATCCTCCCTAGCTTTTGATCCTTAACTTTGGATTAAAATTCCTCTTTTCCTCCTTGACAATAGCCGGCTATCTTAGGGTTGTTTGCGTTTTATTTTTGAGTGGAGAAAATGAACGTGAATGGACAAAAATGAGAAGTTATAGCCGTGTATAATAGATAGGCTAATTTACTAATATGCCCATTTATAGTTTAATTAACCAATAAACAAAATTAAAGCCCATTTTTCTTATTAATAAGCACGGCCCTATATATAATTTATTCAAATCTCAATCTCCTTATCATCATTATTCTATTTTATTTATCTAATTAAATCTTCTAAATAATTTTACCAAAAATTAGGGATGTTACAGGTTTCCCCACTTAAAGAATTTCGTCCTCGAAATTCAGTAAGGACTAAATACTAAACATAGCAATCATCTGTAACAACTCCTAACAACCATACTAGTCTAACTGACTAGCAACTATCTATATAAATCTAATATAGACATACCCTCAAAGCAGATCAGGATAAGTATCTCTAATCCTGTCCTCTGTCTTCCAAGTACAGTCCTTCTCGTTGTCGCTCCACTGAACTTTCACCAACCTGACTGTCTTGTTCCTTAATCTTTTCTCATCTCTAGCTACAACCAAAACTGGTTGTCTAACAAAAGTCAAATTAGGCTCTACCACTAAGTCATCCAACCCTGTCGGAGGAATAGTACTCTCTGGATCATGCACATACTTACGAAGATGAGACACATGAAACACATTGTGGACACCTGCTATACTGCTCGGCAGTTCAACTCTATATGCAAGCTTTCCAATCCTTTCTATAATCTAGAATGGACCAACATATCTCAGTGCTAGTTTCCCTGACTTCCTAAACCATACCACACCCTTCATCGGTGATACCTTTATGAAAACCCAGCCTCCCATTGAGAACTCTAGTTCTTTACGTCTCTTATATGCGTAACTCTTCTGTCTAGATTGAGCTTCCTTCATCCATTCTTGGATTAACTCAATCTTCTCTGATGCCTCTCTAACCAAATCTGGAGCTAAGATCAATCTGTCTCCAACAAGGGATTTGCATGGCCTTCCATACAAAGCTTCGAAAGGCGCCAATCCTATGCTAGTCTGGTAACTATTATTATAGGATAAGTCAATCAAATACAGGTGATCCTCCCAAGATCCACCAAAGTCTAATACACAAGCTCTCAACAAATCCTCGAGTACCTTGTTGACTCTCTCTGTCTGCCCATCCATCTATGGGTGATATGCGGTACTCATCTTGAGCTTAGTGCCTAACACATCCTGTAAACTCTTCCAGAATTCCCTAGTGAATAAAGCATCTCTGTCGCTGATTATACTACTAGAAACTCCATGCAGTCCAACTATGTTTTTCAGGAACAACTTAGCTAAAACATGTACCGTTCTGGTTGACTTAACTGGAATGAAATGGGCACTCTTGGTCAATCTGTCCACTATAACCCATATACTTTCATTACCTCAATTTGACCTTGGAAACCCATCTATAAAATCTATAGATATCGAATCCCATTTCCAAATTGGAATCTCAAAAGGTTGTAGTAACCCACTTGGTTTCTGATGTTCAACTTTCACTTGATGACAGTTGGCACACTGCCTAACCCACGAGCCAACATCCCTCTTCATGCCTTCCCAATAGAAGCTTCTCTTCATATCCTGATACATCTTGATTCCTCCAGGATGAATCGTAAACTTGGATCGATGACATTCTCCAAGAACTTCTTTCCTCGAGTCCTCCACATTTGGGACACACAACCGTCCCTTCTTTCTTAGCCACCCTCTCCGGTCAAGGCTAAAATTCTTTAGATCATCGATTTCATCTCCAAACTCAAGCCTTCTGATCCTTTCAGTTAATATTGGATCCTCCTTCTGCTTAGAAGCAATTTTCTCAATCAATACTGGTCAAACTTCTAAACAAGACAACCCGGTGGTACTTTGACTGGAACCCACAGTCGATCTTAACTGCACATCACAACTGGCTAAAGCTTCTAAATCCTTCCACTCCGCCAACATAGCTAACACCACATTTTGATGTTTCCTGTTAAGAGCATCAGCCACCTTATTACCTTTTCATGGTGTATATTCTATACCAAAATCATATGTAGCCAGAAACTCCAGCTACCTCTGCCGTCTCATATTCAACTCCTTCTAAGAGAATAAATACCATAAAGACTTATGATCGGTATACAACTCAAATCTCTCCCCTAAGAGATAATGTCTCCAAATCTTCAATGCGAAGATCACAGCTGCCAACTCCAAATCATGAATATGATATCTGACTTCATGTGGTCTAATCTGCCTAGATGCGTAAGCAATGACTTTACCACTCTGCATCAACACCGCTACTAATCCAGTTCCATATGCATTAGTATACACCACCAATTATTGATTTTCGTCTAGAACTACTAACATTGGTGCATTGGTCAACAAATGCTTTAACTTAAGGAAAGCCTCCTCACATTTGTCAGACCAAACAAATCTCACTTCCTTCCTAGTTAGCTTAGTCAAGGGTGCTACTATCTGTGAGAAATCCTTAATGAATCTCCGTTAGTAGCTAGCAAGTCAAAAAAAGTCCTGATCTCAGTCACCGTCTCTGGTCTCTTCCAATTATTCACAGCTTCGATCTTATCTGGATCAACTGACAACCCGTTCTCTGAAACCATGTGTCCCAAAAACTTTGCCTCTTTCTTCCAGAAATGACCTTGGTAAACTTCGCCTTTAGCTGATTTTGCCTCAGCGTCTCAAGCACCACTCTAAGATGAACTTCATGCTCTCCCTTATCCTTAGAGTATACTAGAATGCCATCTATAAACACTAGTATAAATCTATCCAAGTACTCTTGGAAAACTCGATTCATCAAATCTACGAAGAAAGCAAGTGCATTCGTCAATCCAAATGGCATCACCAACCACTTATATGAACCATATCTAGTGCGAAATGCTGTCAAAGGAATACTATCCTCCGCTACTCTTAACTGGTGGAAATCGGTCGCCAAGTCCAACTAGGAAAACACTCTGGCTCCACTCAAATGATCAAACAGATCATTTATTCTTGACAGAGGATACTTATTCTTGATCGTCCTTTCATTTAACTTATGGTAGTCTATACATATCCTTAACGACCCATCTGCTTTCTTCATGAACGCCGTGGCCGCTCCCCAAGACGAAGTGCTTGGTCTAATAAAATTCCTTCCTTCTAAATCCACTAGCTGCACCTTTAATTCCTTCATCTCAGTAGGTGTCATCCTGCTAGATGGTCTAATTACAGGTTCAGCTCCTGGCACAAGATCTATTCTAAACTCAACAGCTCTTTTTGGGGGTAGTCCAGTGACTGGCTCAAAGACATCTGCAAACTCTCTTGCTACCTGAACCTGACTTAACTCATTTCCTACCTCCATAGCATTAAGCATAGCACTAGTACTCTGGTCAGTATTCTCTACTGAGAGTATCATTCGGTTATGACTATCAGGGTGTCTCAGTGATATTTCCCTATCCTGGCAAAATATTCCAGCCTCATACCTACTCAATCAATCCATACCCAAAATAATCCTAAAATCTACGAAATCAATAACATACAAACTGCATGCAAATTTATGACCTAACAATTCAAGTTCTAACTGGTCACATCTTAACCCTAGAGTTGCATACCCTCCTATTGGATTCGCAACCCTTAAGGAAGTAACAAGGTAGGTGGGTTCTAGACATAATCTATCAACTAAACACTGAGATATAAATGAATGTGATGCACCAGTATCAAAAAGCACTGTACCTGAAATACTCTGAATCAAAAGTGTACCTTCCATCATAGTCTTTCCTTTATCAGCTGCAGTAGGCCTAGCTGGTCCTATAGCAAAAAATTTCCTTTGTCCTCCCTAACTGACTCTAGACACTGATTCTTGTAATGCCTAACTTGGTCATAGTTGAAGCATTTCACATTCTTCTTAACTACTGCTTTTTTCCCATTTCCTGATCGGCATTCATTAGCAAAGTGACCCTTCTTATCACACTTATAGCAAACTACCTCAGTCTTGACTTCTTAGCAGTATCTCCCTTCTGGGCTTCCTTTTTCTTAAAGAACTTTCTATTCTTCCCTAGAGAACTCTGAGTTTCCACTGACTTCTCTTTAGCTAAATCAGCAAGCAACTCCTCATGGCGAATGGCCATATCCACCACTATATTACAAGGATCACGGACATGTGTCATGGTCATTCTAGCAAGCTCGGGCCTCAGTCCCTGAATGAACTTCTCATTCCTTTTGTTGTCAGTATCTATAATAGCATATCCATATCTAGACAGCTCTTCAAACTTAGTAGCATACTCGACTACTGACATCTCTCCTTGCACTAAATCCATAAATTTCCTTATCAGCTTAGACTTAGCAAACTCAGATACAAACTTTGGCTCAAATCTCATTTTAAAATCATTCCAAGTTAGCTCTTCCGCCACTCCGACAGTGACACTATTCCACTAATGTAGTGCTGACCCCTGCAACTGTCTAGAGGCCAACCTTCTCTTTTGCCCATCATTCAGACCCAAATCAGTAAATATACGCTTACAATGCAACAGCCAAGTCTGAACTTCTATGGCACTCTCTGTTCCCAAGAATTGCTTCCCACCCAAACCGGTGTAATCTCTACAAAGCAAAGCAATATTCCCAACTGGAGCCATAGGATTAGCTCCTCCTGCATTCCCAACAACTCCAGCAGCAGCTCCAGCTTGCATCAAACCTTCAAAGATTTGATATATCGCCCTCATATTTACTGGTGGATTACCAGCACCCATATTGGCTTCAGCATTTTGTTTACTAGCATTATCCGATCGACCCGGGTTTCTCCTGGTAGTGGGTCGAGCATTCCCATTAGTTGTGGTGCTTCCTCCACCAATATTTCCTCTTCCGTTTCCTGCTTCCATATCTTCTTTCTCGTAAATCTGCATACGAGCCTTAGTAAGATACAGAAGAACGGTCTAAGAATGCGGGGGATACATACTTACATATATATAACTATATATAGCAAATACAAGTACGTTACTATAACTTAACCCAAACCCCAATCTTATTATCTGATTCATTGGATTATGTTTGGAAAAATCTTTTAGGTTTAAGTTTCTTTTAAAGTTTCATAAACCTATGCTTTGATACCAACTTGTAACATCCCCCAATTTGGAGGCCCAAACCTAACGGCTACGGATGATATAGTGATCCATAATTATTAATCCTTGGCGACCAAACACGGCGATATTATATACATTGATACACATAAACACAAGAACATGAAAAAAATTAAACAGCAAAAAAAATTCCACATTCCATTTCAAAATATTCCAAATTGATTACATAATCCCAATTCGCAGACCACGTTCAACTAACATATAATTATTACAAAATACGCCAAGAACGACATATGAAGATGCCCATTGGTAGATATGAGTATATAGATAGGCAAGAAAATAATTTGCCTATACAAACAAACACACTACGGAAATAAAAGAACTCCAATAACAAGCTTGCCTCTTGCGCGTCCTAGGAAGCTTTATTCGTCCAAAAGAACACTTGGAAACCATAAATCTAAAACTACTCAAAATCAATTGAGTAGCCGAGAATTTAAGGGGAAAACAAAAACTTCGAGTCAGACATAAAGCCTGGTATGAATAATAATTTACCATCTCAAACCATTTAGATATCTAGTGAGACCACGCCGCTTATGGAACGGGTTTTCCCCTCACCAATATCCTAAAACATTTATACAACCATATATTGTGCTCCTGCATCCACAATGGTTAAAACATAGTATTTCAAAACATTATGATGATATGCCAAACAAATAAATCAGTTCTGGATTACCCATCCCCATTCATTCTGATTATCTGTCCCAATTATAGTTTCTAGGGTTACCATTAACCTATTAAATGTTAAGGAATATCTGTCCAATTACTTAGTTTTCATGGGATCACTAAGAACCTATTGGTAACTCCAATATCTTATTTCTTATCCTAGTTTTTATGGACTAACTAGGAACCTATTAGCTGACTGCCAATATCTTAATCCGGATATAGTTTTCATACGCTAACCACAAACCTACAACCCTGCCAGTATCAAATCATAGTTTTCATGGGATGACTATGAACCTATTAGCCCCTGCCAATATCATACAGTTTTCATGGGCTTAATGTAATCCTATTGGCCCCTGCCAATATCTTTTATTAAGATTTTAACATTTGTTAAGTTATATTCACTACCGGGTCAACCTAACTGGTTATTCTGCCCTCCCCCCAAAATACAGTTATGGGTTAATAACAATGTGAATAATATTTCCAAAATCTTTATTTATGCCATGGTTTTTCCTTAAAAATGAGAATGGGTTATTCGTTTTGAAACTTTAAAACATCACTTTCGAAACCACTGGATGACCTCCTTCGAAAGCATGGAAAACCTCTTTTCAAAACTCTAAGTATATAGCTTTAAAAAACCAAAGATACCTTTCGAGGGTATCAAGAAAACATTCTTTAAAACATAGCTTCGAAACACATGAGGTACCCTTTGGAAAGTATTGGGTTTACTCTTTAAAAATCATTTGGGTCAAATGGTTATATACGGAAGTATCTCTTTTGAAACCAACAAAAATTAGTTTGGGGAAAAATTGATGGTGTCAGAACCATCTTAGTCGAAAGCAAAGACCTTTAAAATCAAAACTTCGAAGGACAGAGTCGAAACCCCCTTTCGACTCCATCACCTTGGAAACCCTCAGCCCCTTCGAAAGCATTCAGGAAAAAGGCTTAGGTTAAAATAGAAGTAACCCCTTCGACAAAATAGATGAGTTTAATGCAGTCGAAAGGGGAATTAGCGGCTTGGTTTCGACTGGGACGAAACCAGTCCTTTCGAAAGCTCTTATTTAAGGAAAAAGGTACCCCTTCGAAAGCTAATACTTTAACATAATATGACAACCTTCTTCGAAAGCTAATTATAAAACCTTTTCGAAAACATACATTTCGACTATGTCGAAAGCTTTCATAAAACAAGGCAAGACTTTAACTTTTGAAGACAAAGCAGTGTTTCGACTCCATCGGGAAGCTAACCTTTAGCTTCCGCCCTCCTTTCAATCCACTACATACCATCTAAGTGATTTAAAGGCTTTTTCTGATTTAAAGGCTGAAATATAGCAACTTTTAGTAAACACTTTCTAACAACTTTCCTGTTTGTAAACCATTGATTGGTTGCCATAAAAACTTTTCAAATACTTTACCTTTAAAACTGCCTCATTTATATTAATTTAAAACCATAAAAACATAAGGTCTAAGCCCTTTCATATACTAAAACCAATGATTTCAGAAAAGTCTTTCTTTTAAAATAATTTATTTTCCCTAGTAAATCAATTAGAAAAAATCCCCAAAAATCACAGAAATTCAATTTCATCATGTAATCAGACATATTAAAAATTTTAGACCCAATTTCTTCCTGAAATTCTCGAAATAAATTTTTAAACCTAATTATATCATATTTTTCAATAAAAATTCATAATAAAATTTCCATAGCTTGGAAAATTCTGAAAATTAAAACTCATCTCCAAAATCATGTTTTACTTAACAGAAAAATCTTCCACGGCAATCTGAAATCATAGATTCTCGGTTTTACATTAACACCGTACAAAACTCATATGCGTATGAATTAAAATAAATCAACATAATATAGCTCAAGCATATCATCATCCATTTCATCATAAAAACGAATTTAAACAATAAATCCAAAACCATATAATCATGAAATAAAAATAGAGATGGTAGGAGATTATTATTCACCTTAAACTTGATAAGAAATTTGAGATTTGTTGTTGATTAATCCTCCCTAGCTTTTGATCCTTAGCTTTAGATTAAAATTCTTCTTTTCCTCCTTGATAATGGCAGGCTATCTTAGGGTTGTTTGCGTTTTATTTTTGAGTTGAGAAAATGAACGTGAATGGACAAAAATGAGAAGTTATAGCCGTGTATAATAGATAGGATAATTTACTAATATGCCCATGTGTAGTTTAATTAATCAATAAAACAAATTAAAGCCCATTTATCTTGTTAATAAGCATGGCCCGATATATAATTTATTCAAATCTCAATCTTATTATCATCATTATTCTATTTAATTTATCTAATTAAATCTTCTGAATAATGTTATCAAAAGTTAGGGATGTTACAAGTAATGTCTCCATTAAGAAAACAGGCGAGAGCACCGAAACATTGCAGTCAATGTTGGAAATAATAATAACAATCAGAAAGGAACCATTGTGTTGGTGGAAAGAAGCCAGACTTCAGGAAGCATCCGAGATATATGAAACTCGAAGATTACACCCCACTAAATTAGTCTATTAAAAATATTTATCTTGTTACGCAAGGAATGAAAATTATAAGAATCCACCTCGGTAGAAGGCAACTGAACAAGAGCAGCGCTCAAGGAAGTATTGTCGCTTCCATGAGATACATGGGCATAATACTAAGGATTGCCATCATCTGAGGGATATAATTGAGGACTTAATCAGGAAAAGAAACCATAGCAGTATGTGAGAGACCCGTAGGATGGCGAGCAGATGGATGGTAGACTGCAAGGGCAGATGGCCCAATGGAATCAGGTTGGGCCTAGTGGCGATGGACCTAGGTAGCCTAAAAAGAGAATTATGATTAACATTATTACTGGTGGACCTCATCTGGCCGAAAAAAGCAGGAATGAGATGGAAAGTATGGTTATTCTTTGAAGCATGTTGTCTAAGAGACTTGTTTCGCCGTGGAAGATGGAACTTCGGCAAAACAACAAAAAATTATGTGTGGTGATATCATGTTCATAGGTAAGGATGTTGACTAGGTAGAAGCACTAACGCTTGACCACATGGTGATCATGACAATTTTTGGGCCGATGATAGTGCACCGAGTCCCGATAGATTGTGGGAGCTTGGTTAATATTTTGTTTAAGAAAACATTTGACCAGATGAGGATGAATGGGCAGGACCCAAAGCCATGTAAATCCTATATTTAGGGATTTACTAGATATGCTAAGGTGCCTGTTGGTTGTATGGATTTGTCAATGGAGCTAGGTGAAGGAGACCGCAAGATGGTGTGGATTTAAACATTCATTGTGATTGACACATACTTAGCTTATAATGCTTTCTTGGGCCAATTGGATCTAGCCAGTTTTAGGGTAGGCCTAACCCCGTGGTGCCTAATGATGAAATTCACCATAGGGAATGGGGTATGAGTTATCCAGGAATATTAGAGTACTGGTCATGAGTGTTACATTGTCGAGCTCAGAGAAGCAAAGCGATGTGAAAAGGAAAGGGAATAAAGAAGACTCTCTACATCAAAACAATTGACGCATAGCAACCAACGCCTAAGCTCTGGTCAAGCACCGTAATAAATTTCACTAATATATGGACCCTTGGAAATAGCCAGAGGATGCGAAAGTCGCATCAGAGGAGCTGATGATCAATATCCCGATTGATGTGGATGACATACTCGGATCCTAAAGATCGGGTCTCAGCTTGGTGTAAAAATGAAAAAGGAGTTGGTATGGTTTCTTAGGGAAAACCTAGTATGTTTGCCTAGACACAATCTGATATGTATGGAATATCATCGAGATAGCATGCCATGCATTGAATGTGGAACCATAATACCCTCCTCTAAAGAAGAAGAGGCACATCCTAGGTTTTAAGCGATCCGTTGCATTAAAGGAAGAAGTGGATAAGCCGAAAATGAATGACTTTATCCATAATGCTATGTACCCAGAATGGGTATCGAATCCTTGTTGGTCAAGAATCCCAACAAAAAGTGGCAGACATGCATCGATTATTCAAATCTGAATAAGGCATGCCCAAAGGACATCATCCTGCTGCCCAAAATTGACCAACTTATTGATGGAAGCGCCGGACATGAACTATTATCCTTTGTAGATGCATACTCTAGCTATAATCAAATAGTAATGCATATTCCAGATCAATGGCACACTAGTTTTGTCATAGATTTGAGATTGTATTGCTATCAAATAATGTCACTTGGTTCGAAGAGCGCCGGAGCAGCTGACCGGCGATTGGTAAACTCGAATTTTAGATTAGATCGAGCCAACAACAGAGGTCTATGTGGATGATATGCTAGTGAAGTCATGACAATCGACGAACCACATGCGCGACCTCTTAGAGATGTTTTAGGTGATTCAGTAGTACGCGATGAAGCTTAAACCACTGAAATACTCCTTTGGAATCACATTATAAAAGTTTTTGGGTTTTATAGTAAACTCAAGGGGCATTGAAGATAATCCAAAGCAAATAAAAGCGATGAAAGTTGCTATTACTATAAAGACAAGGAAGGAAATGCAGATCTTGAAGGGAAAGGTTGCCGCACTAAGTTGATTTATTTTAAAGGCGACAGATAAATGTGTATTGTTCTTTGATACCCTCAAGAAAGAAAGAGGAAAGTTTGTTTGGATAGCAGAATTCCAGAAAGCTTTCCACAACTTGCTAGATTGCATGGAGAAACCGTCGGTCTTATCAAAGCCTTTGGAAGGAGAGGGCCTATTTGTTTACTTAGCAGTGCCTGCACATGCACTAAGTGCAACCTTGGTGCATGAGGAGTCTAGAATTCAGAGACCTATATATTACATCAACAAGCGATTCACTAGAGCAGAATTTTTTTTCCAAAGTTAGAAAAGCTGGCATATTGTTTGCTACTTTTTTTCAAGGACGTTGTGACCGTACTTCTAGGCTCATTCGATAAAACTACTAACTAATCGAGCTATAAGGTTGACTCGAGACTTCAGGGAGATTATCAAAATGTAACTTCAAGCTGAGCCAATATAATATAAATTACCATGCTAGGAAGGCAATACGAGGATAGGCATTGGCTGTTTTCATAGTTGAGTTTATGTTCGGGATAGAGAAGTAGAGGAAGATGTGGTTCGACCTACTCAAGGGAAATTATATACGGAAGGAGCATCTAACGAACATAGTTCTGGGGCAAGGGTAATCTTGATAACCCTAGAAGAACATACACATGCTATGCTTTGAAGCTAAAGTTCATGGTGACAAATAATGAAGCTGGATACTGTGCATCGACTGTAGTACTCAATATAGCAAAAGGACTGTAAGTTAAAACATTGCACATATTTTGCGACTCTCAATTGGTGGTAAGTCAAGGGAAGAAGGAATTTTAGGCTAAAGGAGTGAGACTTGCCCCGTAACTAATCTGGACCCGCTAAATGATATTGAATATTACACGACAACGCACATTCCCATATAAGAGGGTATGAAAGTTGATTCACTGGCCAATAAAGTCATATATCAACGTAGTTTGTCACTGTCACACACACATATACACACATCATCACGTTTAACTATATTTATTCATATATGTGGATTTAAATTAATTTTATAAATATAATGTATATGTTATAAATAATACAGTTTTAGCCATATTGATAAAAAATATATTGTTTTATATTTCGGCTTAATTAATAAATTATAATTTGATGGCCATGTTTATAAATAATAAAAAAATGAAAATTTATTTTGGTCGAAATAAGTATAATAATATTTATTCAAATATATTTATTTTAATATACATTTACTTATATATTATTAAATTTATTATAAGTCGAGTATATTTTATATAAATATGTTTATGTTAACGAAATTCGAGTTATTCAAAGTTTAGATATTTATTTTAAAATTTGAATTTAAGATATTGAAATAGATTTTACTTTGAAACTTAAATTAAAGATATTTTTGACTGTGTCAAAATTGAATTTGAAATTCAAAATTTAAGTATATAAAAAAATTGAATTTGAAATTCAAAATTTAAATATAATTTAATTATATATGTTTTACTTAGTTAATAGAATGTGAATATATTTAATTTAATATAATTATTTTAATTATTTTCGGTATATATATGTGTGTACAAATATATCCAACTAAACAAATGACAATATTTTATATATATATATATATATATATTTGTGTGTGTGTGATCGTGCGTGTGTGTGTGTGTATTTATATATACGTCTAAACTATATACATGGAGTTATAAATACTCATATACAAACAGTATACAAATATTATAGTATATTCAAACAGATATATATGCAAGCATTTATATTCCTAATATTTATATGAAATTTTCATATGCATGTGTAAGCATAATATATGTATATGTATAGTTATACACATGTTGTTATATTATTATGTCATGACATTCGTATCAGAATATATTAGATATATTCATAATATACATTAATTATATTTGTTTAAGAAAATATTTAAAAATAAAATATGATTTTATTAAATAAATGAATTGGAACTAATTTAATTGGTAACCCTCGAAGGCCTTTTAAGATGCTATTAGGGAATATTTTATAAAATTTACCTATTTCACCTACTGCCATGTGGGCTACATCCAAAAATGGTATCTGATCATGAATGGTTTATATGATCTAATTAATCAACATTTAGGGCCAACTAATTAAACTTATCTATTTGACGGGTGTCTAGAATAATAGTGTCTAGATTTCGGGTTAAGTAACAAGTTTTCTCCCTTCCTTGGCTACTAGCCTTGCCTAATGGGTGAAGTAACTCCAAAAGGTTGGCTCAGATGTAAGGCCTAGAGTATTTTAGCCTTGGGCTAGTTTTCAATTAAGTTCAAAAATATATAATATATTTTAAATTTAAATTTTAAGTTTAAAACATAAAAGAAATTTTTATAAAGGAATGAAATAAATTAAAAAATTAAAAATTGATTTGAGAAATTATTTTAATGTTTTCAAAATTTTTGTTAATATTTAACTAATTAAGTTAACTAAATAAACAATTATTTAACAATTAGCTAATTAAAACACACATATACATTGATATATGAATATAACTACAAAGGTCACACTTAAATATATTTATATTAAATTGTATAAGACGAAATATTATAAATATTAAAAATTACAAAAAATATTTAATTAAATAAATAACTTATTTGGTAATTAATTAATTAAAATTTTATTAATATAAATATATGTTGATATATATAAAACTTTGAAGTTTATAATTAGTTGTTCATCTTAAATAGTCTAGGATGAAAAAAAATAAAAAATTTGAAATTTAATAAAATTTAATTAAACTAATTAATAAAATTAAAGAAGTAAAATAAATAACATATGATTTAATTAATTAAGATGCTAATAAATTATATAAACTAATTAAATTATTACAGTTATAAACAGATTAATCTTATGTGATTATATATGTATAAATAAAATGGAAGTGGAACTATAAGAAACACAAATAGATTTTTTGATAAAAACATAAGTATGATATGTACACTATGATTTCAAGTGTGTTCGATACATGAATCACGAGGATATTTCATAAGAAATACATTACTCCTTAGATCAATATCACTCAATATATTTATATTAAGGATATTGAATCTTTAATATAAATTTCCCTCTATCATTTATATATCGGTATTACTTGCATATGCACTAGTTGTTGAGCAAACTCAAGTTAGAGTTGTTGTGTGTAGTGATATTAATATATTTCCTGTACGAGGTAAGATAATGCATGTATTTGTTGAGTAAACTTAAAGTACTTGAATTATACTTAGACGTTCACAAAAGAAAGGTAAGAGTGAATAATCTCTCTTAATTTGTTATGCAACCTCAAGGTCAAGATTGAGATTAGGGCAAAGACCATGGTTAGGAGTTGTTTATGTCACAAACGATAAAGAGTTAGCCATAGCTTGTGGCCATATGACTTTCTTAGCAAACTCAAGGTCGAAATGCCAAGCAAGCGAGTCCTAACACTCACTAGAGAAATATAAAGGTTTCTATATTCCTCTTAAGGTCTAAGGAATATAAAAATCTAATGGGAGCCTTGTTAGAAAAATAAAATGAATACGTTTAACCTTTCTAATATTATAAGAACATTTGCTATGTTAATATATTAATCTAAATAAATTATATTTGTAGCATAATGACCAACTTGTGATTACTTTCTGAAAATGATAAGCTCGTAAAATCTAACTACACCGACAAGTTTAGAGCAATAAAGATAGCAAGCAACAACAAACGTTTATGGTCTGTCATTTCTAAACCTTTAAAAATAAAATCAACTGGAGGAATAGAAACCGAAGCCGTAAAAAATTACAATACTTGGGTTGTAGATTGTCTCCAAGCCTGCATGTTGTCTACTTTAGACATACCCTTGCAAAAAAAAAGCACGAGAACAAGTCTGTCCACAAAATCTTTGATAATCTCAAAGCTTTGTTAGGGGAGAAAACCTCGTTTCGCAAGGTATGAGATTACTAAGAAACTATTCGATACGAAATGAGTAAGAGAAGTTATGTTGAGGATTATGTTATAATGATGAATAGAATTATAGATAGACTTTGAAGCTCAATATTAACTTAAGAGAAGAACTACAAGTGTACTTGATTTGGCTTGTTGACTCCATAATTTGTGCCATTTATATTAAACTACAAATTGAACCAAATGAATGTGGGCCTCGTCAAGCTACTCAATATGTTGAGGTCAGCTGAAGGTTTATTCAAAGATCAAGGCATGATGTTCATTGTTAGAGGAAAACATCGTCTTTGAAAGGCTCGAAGAAATGTAAGCATGGTAACAAGAAAGAAAAGAAAAGTGTTATTAATGACAAGGGTAGATGTAAACATTGTTACTAGAAAGGGCACTGGAAACTGAAATGTCCGAACTTTCTAAAGAGTTCAAAAAGAAGAAAGAATTTAATTCTTGTAACAACCCAGATTTTTGAGTTGATTAAATAAAATAAATAATGAATTAAATTGGAGATTTAAAATCATTAGTTTGGAATTTGTATTCTTTTATAAAGGATAATTTTTCTTAGAATGATTAATTCTAAATCATTGTGAAATTTGGAAATGTTAGCATTTTCAAAGTGTTAAAATCACTTGAAAGCATTATTGAGATTATTTAATTATAGTGAATTCTAAATTTTTAGAATATTGGAGAAATAAGAATTTTAGAGTTTTATTTAAAGACAATTGGTGCTAAAGTTTGGATAAGAATATTTATTTAGTTTGAATCTTTTATTTTCAAATAAAAGGATAAATTGGGGTTTGTAAAATTCTTTATAAAAATATTATTCATTTTTAAAATAGTCTAAGGGGTCATTTTATTTAATTAGGCCATGGTTATAAAATAAATAGTGTGTATGATAGTGTTTTATTGTGTTGGGATTATTTTCAAATTCATGGATTTGTAAAGGTTTTAAAATCTTTAATATTTGAGGTTGGGCTTTTAGTAAATAATTCAAAGAGAAATATAATTAATTCTTATTGGGTTAAGTCCATTTAAAAAAAGTCAAAAGAGAAGTCTTCTTCTCAATTCCACTAACCCGTACGTAAATAGTTTAGAAAAACAGAAAACAAAAGTAAACCTACTTCCTCTTCAACCGTAGGTGCAAATTAGCAAATTAAAATTAGGAATAAATTCTTAGAAAATATAGAAAATTAAGGTAATGATTTTGGAACCCTATTCTATCATCTAGACTATTTCATTTCAGTTTTTACTGTGTTTGATTTTGTTGTCCTCTATTTTGGTTGAGAGGTTTGCTAGGGTTTGCTGTTTTAAGAAATTAGAACTACAGTGCTCTATTAGCTGCTGCATTACGGAAAAAGGTGAGCTAAACCTCACACAACCTATCTTTGAATATCTAATTACATGCTTAGCAATTTTATGTTGAACGATTGAGAATTGGATTGGTGATTTGTGTTTCTGTAGTTAAAAACTTGTTAATTCATTCCCTGAGCTAATCATAGTTAGTATTATGGCCATATCTTTCTCACTTCTCATCAGAATTTGATAATTTTTGATTTGCTAGAAAGCTTAGACTCTGATCTAAAAGTTTTATATTTTAAGCTTTTGCAACAAAAAATTGATGTAAAGGGTCGAAAATGCACATTTTGTCGCTGACCTGGGAGTGTTTTAGGTTGTGCCAGTAAACCCTCCTTTTGTTCTTGCTTTTCTTGTTGATTGCTCGATTGAATTTCGATATTTTGGTGTATGATTTTGTTGCCTATTTTCTGATGGTTTCCAATGTTTATTTCTAGGTTTTAAATCTTGAGAATAAATTTTAGGAGCCTTGATTCTATAATATGAGGAGTATTAATAAGCAACTTAGTGCTATTGATTGGTTTAAATGCTCTCAAGTAATGCTTCATCGAATATGGTATAACTCATTGAATAGAATGTTTGAGTGGAATTTACTAATCCATTTGCGAATAATTGAATTTCACTAGGTAGTATGGGATGCTTTGGTTAAGTTCTTGTGATTTCCTTTGGGAACGTATTTAAACTTTAGGGTTGTATTCTCTTTTGGTGTTCGGCGTTTGTATAGGCTGATAGATCCTTAAGAGATATATAGCTCAGGTTCTCCAGTGATATCTGTAATGGGTGAGACTACTAGCTTCTAGTAAATACTTGAATTTCACCAAACGGTATAGGACGTACTGGTTAAGCTCTCGTGATTACTAAAAGTGATAGTATTTGACACTTTAGAGTGTGTTCTCTTTTGGTGTTCATATTTCAGGCCGATGGATCCTTAATAGGTATTCTCCTGGACTTTTCTACGATCCTTAAGATTGGTCGAGATTTTGTTTTCCATGATCCTTTGTGATCGGTATGAGTACGATCATTTTGACTGGTATGAGCACAATTATTTCGATTAGTATGAGTACGATCATCATGATCGTTATGGATTATTTTGAGTTATGTTTTCCACGATCCTTGTGATTAGTATGAGTACGATCATTATGATTGGTATGAGCATGATCATTGCGATCGATATGAGCACGATTGTAACGACCCGTAAATTTCAACTGTTTTAATAACGTAATTAGTTGAAATTTTGTGAAATTTTAAACGATAAAATTTTGAAATAAAAATTTAATATTTGGAATGCGTCTAGTTAAACATAGCAACTGGTAAATTTTCGTCCGAAAATATGAAAGTTTATTTCGCGCGTAAATTTACTTTAATTTAATCAGTTAAAAAGCGATGAAAATAAAATGTTTCTGAAACCGAAATATTTTTACATAGGAAAATTCTAAACCATCTTCTGAACAAGATGTCAGTTTGTCATTTTTCCAAATTCGGACATCTTTGGCTCCGTCGATCTTATTTTTCAGCGTTTTTCTTGCATTTTCCGCTATTTAAAAATTCGAAATTTTATAAATTAAATCGTACCACTGATATCTGTATACCATTTTGATCGTCTTCTCGTGCTGGTCTCTACGGTATATTTGACTGTATATTTTGGAGTCCGGTACGACACGGAATCAGTAAAGCGATTACCGTATCGATAACCGTTTTGAACCTTTTGACTTCCATGTCCTTTCATATGTCTACCAGCAGAAATTAAGCAGCCACTGGTTTAATTTTTTCACTAATTTCAAAAGCGTGACTCTTGTTATTACTACTATTCAATACAATTTTGATGTGTCCTTCCATTTTCGGTCAAGACAATTCAAAATAAAGATTCATTTTTTTGGCTTTCTATTCACTTTCTCTGCAACCTGTGTTCTTCTTCTTCTGCTCTCCCCTTCCTCTCGTCATCTCCTTTTCCAATTCCTCTACCCATCGGCCCGTCAAAACGCATCGCCTTGCCCACCTGACTTCGGCCATCCAACCCCAAGACCTTCGCCCCTCTTCATGCCGAGCCCTTCCCTCCTCCGACTCGCCCATCTGACTTCAGCAACTACCTACTAAATTCGGCCCCTCTAGATCAATGGCCGAGCAACACTTCAACTTGTAATCCTCTTGGTATGTGTAAACATATATAGCAGGTTGTTGTAGTTAAGTGTATATACGAAAAAAAACAGTGTCGTTATATTTTTTTTGTTTTGTATATTTAGTTAAAATATACAAAGCTGTTCAGTTAGTGTGTGTATTTTTTCTTAAAAAAAGAGAGAGAGTGTTTTGTGTACAGTATATATATATATTGTATAGGTTAAGCTTTATGTTGATTTGTAATATATGTATATGTTTTGGGTTGTAAACTGCTATCGGTTATATGATAGATATTTTGTTTTTAAAAAATATAGAGTTTGTATGTTTTACTCCATTCTTTTCTAACTGGTTTGTTGCATATTTATATAAACTTTACTAGTTTTGTATAAGGTTATACTGAGTTAATATATATCAATACAGGGTACGTAAGTTTATATAATTCATGGTTGAAGTAGTTTTGATATTACATTAGTCTGTTGAATTTGTGTAAGTTTATAATAATTTGCTTTACATACCATTGCATGGGTATATTGTACATATATATATTGTTATATAAAGCTGCTTGCTGGCGTATATATATGAAACTTATATCAATTAAGATATTGATATTTTAGTTAAAACTCTGTTGTATATTTCAAGGTTATAAATATTCATATCTGGTTATAGTCGAATATAGATAAGGTTGTTGTTTATATTTAAACTTGTTAAATGATAATAATATACGTGAGTCAGTTTCTATATGTTGGTTTGTATAAATTATTGTTTTAGTATATAGTGTTTACAGTTTTATATGTATATAATATAGTTTATAAAGTGTAAGTCATGTATAAGTCTACATATTAGTTTATATTCTTATAGTAGTATTCATGAGTTCATACACCTATACATATATATGTTGATAGGTATAATACGTAAGAAGTTTACTTACAATCCATATTTTAAAACAAAAAAAGATTTGTATAACAAGTTATATATATATCTGTTAGCTGTTTAGGTAAGCTTCAAGTATGATTTATTTAAGTATGGATATAATAGTAGGTAAGTTGTATTGTTATAATAAATATTGTATAATAAAAATATATAATAACTATATAAGTTTAGAAATATGTTTATATACATATATTTTATATGTGTTTAGTTTTCAAATATATGGGTTTGAATTTAATAATGATATTGTATATATATAAATATTTTGATTCTTATACATATACGTTTTCACTTATACCAATTATCTTCTTTGATCCAGTTCTGACTTGATTTCGTCAATTCCTTATCTATCAGTTTGTCCGTCGAATCCGTATCTATCTAGCTTTGATTTGGAAATCGTACTTGGATTCGTGACTCATCTCAGTTTCGTTCATCTCTAGCCTCGAAAGGTGAGCACTCACTCACGATTAACGTTCTTTTATTTATTAGATTTGATTTCAATTGAAACGACAATTGAAATATGTTGTTGTTAGTTAATTACACTGTTATATATGCTATTACCTGTATCAGTTCACCTGTGACATCTGACACCATTATTTGTTAATTATTTATGTGATGATAATACAGTTTGGCTGATAATTGATTGATTGTTGATGTTTATATTGGACGTTGAATTGTTAGTGTTAAATGATAAATAGTATGCCAAATTGAAATGGATATAGGATAGTTAACGATTTTAAAACTGATTTATATGTTAAATTTGATTAGTTGAATATGACCCCTTTTAATTGTTAAATTAATTGACATGTAGAATAGTGATAATTACACTTTGAACCATTGAACGTATATTGGATTAATTGTTGTAGTGTAAAAATTGAAATTGAATGGCAAGTGAAAAACCGTATAAAATAATTAGTGGAATAATCTTTAATCTACATGAAATGATAGTGTAGATTCTAGAAATAATTATATTAATTCGTACAAATAACAATGCGAATTAATACGGTTATTTCGGGATTGTTTGAATTGATTATTGGATTGATATTGATTGATGTTATTGCTTGTTTATTTACTTTGACACCATCCCAGTTATCACACTGCAAGTTCCCTTGGTTATGCTTTGATTTTTGAATTGAATTGGAATCGGGTTGAAATGATAAATACCCAAATTGAACTTTGACCTTGGATATAGAAAATTAAATAAAAACCCGATTGGTTAATAATTTGATTTAAAAATAAAACGAAGATTTTATTTGAATAAATAATATGGTTTTGAAATGAAATTGAAATTTGAATTTTTAATGGAAGGAAAACGTTAATATTTAATAATCTAAAACAGAATATTAACAATGTAATTGATGAAAGAATGTTGTTTCATTTGAGAAATGATTGAACTAAGTTTGAAATTATTAAGCTTTGAAATGATTTAATAATTAAGTTGAAATTATAATTAAGTTGAAATTATAATTAAGTTTGAAATTATTAAACTTTGAAATGATTTAATAATTAAGTTTGAAATTATTTAACTTTGAAATTATTAAACTTTGAAAAATTGTTAATAATTAAGTTTTGAATTATTTAATAATTAAATAATGAATTATTAAATGGTTAAATTGAATTGAAATTCTTTAATAAGAAAAATTGAACCTTTGAATAAGTGAATTTTACTTCGTAAAGAATTGAAATTGAGTTTCTTTATTAATTAAGTTTTGGAAAATTATTTAAGGAAGTAAATAAGTGAAATTGGATTTCTTTAACAAAAGTGAAATGTGATATTTTTGGAATTAATGTAAGACTTGTAATTGGAGAATTGATTTGACGAATTTAGTTTAATTCAAAATTGTAAGTTTTGTTTTAACAAAGTTGAACTTAAGAATTGATTAAATGAATTGGAAATTTAATAGAAATTGTTTTGAATGATAAAGTAACTTAATGAATATTGAATGAAATCGGTAAATGAGTTTAAATTGATTTGAATGTTAAATAGAATTTATTTAAATGATTTCGGAATGAAACTTATATACGAACTTGAATCAATATTTGAATTGTTTTAAATAGAAATTGAAATTGAATTATAAGATTTTGAAACGGAAAATTGGAAGTTTTGAAACGAAAATTTGGAAATTGTTTTAGAAAGACAAATGAAATGTTGATTTACGAATTCTATTTGAAATTGAAATTGATTTGGTTTTTGAAATATATAAACGACCAATCGGTGTAATAATTACGAAAGTTATTAAAGAGACCGGGATCGGTAATGGATATACTCTCTATCTGAACCGAAACCACTTTAATAACTATACGCGGAGTGTTGATCCAGAACGAAGTGGATGGTTTTGATGAACGCGTTGACTGAAGAAAGAGAACGATTTTGGATGACCCCTGACATGACTAAAACAGGAGCCGCGCCGAGCCATTGAGGATCGCCATCTCTAACGGACACACTTCTTCGATACCATATCTATTACTTTTGTGATTCGATTTGGGTGCACCCCTTGATTTGGGAGTGTTGTTTCGCGGTGTTGGGGTAGTAGCTGCTATGCCCAACATCAGTCCGGATCAGGCAACTACTAGTATCCTAGTTGGTATCGCCTCATGTACCTTGTCATACTGATTATCCTATGCGCGACCACTACGATTTTGATTTGTACCTTTAGTATATGGATTGCCCTCTGGTGACTTCTGGTTTTGGGGAAACTACGGTCTTGTATATGCTTTTGGGAATAAAAATGTGTTAAGGGTGGAATGGGCCATGACTTAACGCTATTTTGATATCTTTTATATTACTGATAGACATTATCTACTTATCGTACATTACTACCTAGTAGACAGTTTAACGGATCCTTAAAGGATGGTTATTCCAAACATCCTTTGAGTTACTTGTATTTCAATTGCTATTTCACTTGAGTTGGATTTATTAATATAAGAATGTTAATCCTGACTCGAGTGTCTTGTGTTTTGCTTTACGCTCGGGTCAGACTGAGTGGTTCAGCTTTCGAGACTCACCTTTGGAGTTGGAGCTTTGCTTGAAGATTCAGCCATCTATTCTACTTTCAGTATTCGATGATTCCAGTGATGTATTCTGATTTGTATCTGATGTATTTTATTATTCTTCCGTTGTATCTGTTCTAACTCTGATGTAACTTATACATTTATATAGTAGCTTCATGAACTACTATCACTTTTATTTCCGCTGCACTTATTACTCTGTGTCTGTGATCTGTGATTATTTATTTACTGTATATGCTCAGTTTTGCCAATTTAAATTAACAACGCGGTATTTTGAGCAATTCAATTCCGGCATGAGTGTCTACCTATACACTTATAATGGATGCGAATGGTCCAAATTGGCGGGTCGTTACAGTTGGTATCAGAGCTTTGGTAGCTCTAGGAAAAACTCAACATATAGGGTAAATGTATTTACAGAATCACTCTCATTCGAGTTTCAATCTCTTCCTTTCGACTCGACTCCTTTGAATTTTGGAACGTTCCCCTCGGTTCCGAAATTCATTCGTGTCCTTCACTATTCGTCTTCTGTCAATTCTGGAGCACCACATAACTCCATTTTGAATGATATCTATAATAGATCGGCGGTCTCGCCAATCTTCAAATGATTCGTAAAGGAGCAAAACTCCTTTATAATGGACATCGATCTACCGGAGATTTCTGTATCCTCGGTTTGCGATGCTATCTATTCCCTGCTATACCTGAATTCCATCTCTTTAGATCGAGTGTTGATTTACCTCGAATTCAGCATCGATCTTATTCTTGAAGTTACGGACGACCCGGTTAAGGTTGCCCGTGAATTATATAAACTTATCCATCTCCCGATTGTGATAATTGAATTATCTTATCTTCTGTTTCAAACTTATTTTCGAATCAAAATTCTCTTTGATTTGAGTCAACAAATTTGAATCCCTATCCTTATATTGAAAATCCATTCCTGTATCATCGAGCAAAGAAATGTATTTCTAAATTTATATTAAAATGTTGTTTTCAATTTGATAAACAAAATAGTTTTGAATGATTATATTATATATAAATATAAGTTTTCTGAAACAAAATTTTTAATGAATTTGTTGTCTGAAATAATAATGTTTGATTTTCATTTAGTGTTTTGTAAACCATTGACTATTGCATAATATAAATAAATGAATTTATAAACTTGGTTATAAATTGATTAGAATTTGAAATGAATTAAATTCAGAAATTTGAGAATTTATTAGTTTCCGGTGATTTCGAACCTTGTTTAAAATTTTAAAGTATATATTACTGAAAGTATTTTCGAATAGAAATCGTTTTCAAAGAATTTTAAAATGTTGAAATCAGTGCTCTTCTCTTTGTCGCTGGAAAATAATTTCGGTGATGGCGGCCGCATCATCGACATTCATTTTCGAGTTTCGAAGTGGAGATACTATTCTGTAGCTTTGCTACGGTTTTGTTTTAAAAAATATTTTGATTTGAATTTCTTCAGTATAATTTGATTTATATATATATAGGTATCTTATTTTAAAATTTAATTTGATTTGATATAAATATATTATATATATCTCTAAAATGTTTAAAGTTAATCGGAAATCTAATTCTTAAATTTTGTAAAAGGATGATTTTAATTACAAATAAAAACAAAAATTTGGAATAAATATTTAAACTTGAATAATTGAAATGAGAAATTTTTTTTTTGTATATTGTTCAACTGCATTCGAATACAACTTACCTAAATCATTCAGAAGTTGAATATGTAATTGGATAATATATAAGATAAATTGAATTTATAAATAAAATTTGAGTGTTATAATAAATGTTATACACTAAATTTTGATTATAAAGATGTTAATAGAGTTAGATAGGATAATTAGTAAACTCAGTTAATAATAAAATAGATTTGTTTTGAAAGAATTAATAAATTAAAATTTGATCAACATATGAAAATACCTTGAATTTAAAAGAAATTAATAGATGTAAATTAATTTAAATCGAAACTTTTACGGTTTAAATTAATTTATATGGTTTAAAAATATGTAACCGGATATATTAAGTAGAATAAATTTAACAATAATTTGGAATAAAGAAGAATTTAAATTGTTGAAAAATATGATTATAATAAAAGATTATTCAAATTTATGGTTTCAAAAATTGTAAATTTAAGATAATTGGATAATAAGATAATGAATTTGGAAATAGTTGAGATTGATTTTAAAATCAAATGGATTAAATCAATTATTGAATATCAAGTAATTTAAATTTGAATTTATATGGTTTAAATTAATTGTATTTTGGATTTCAAATCTGTTTTTCTTTCTGGTTGTTTCTATTCTCCTACCTCGTTCCTTTTCGGGGACGAAAAGTTTTGAGTGGGGGAGAGTGTAACGACCCGTAAATTTCAACTGTTTTAATAACGTAATTAGTTGAAATTTTGTGAAATTTTAAACGATAAAATTTTGAAATAAAAATTTAATATTTGGAATGCGTCTAGTTAAACATAGCAACTGGTAAATTTTCGTCCGAAAATATGAAAGTTTATTTCGCGCGTATATTTACTTTAATTTAATCAGTTAAAAAGCGATGAAAATAAAATATTTCCGAAACCTAAATATTTTTACATAGGAAAATTCTAAACCATCTTCTGAACAAGATGTCAGTTTGTCATTTTTCCAAATTCGGACATCTTTGGCTCCGTCGATCTTATTTTTCAGCGTTTTTCTTGCATTTTCCGCTATTTAAAAATTCGAAATTTTATAAATTAAATCGTACCACTGATATCTGTATACCATTTTGATCGTCTTCTCGTGCTGGTCTCTATGGTATATTTGACTGTATATTTTGGAGTCCGGTACGACACGGAATCAGTAAAGCGATTACCGTATCGATAACCGTTTTGAACCTTTTGACTTCCATGTCCTTTCATATGTCTACCAGCAGAAATTAAGCAGCCACTGGTTTAATTTTTTCACTAATTTCAAAAGCGTGACTCTTGTTATTACTACTATTCAATACAATTTTGATGTGTCCTTCCATTTTCGGTCAAGACAATTCAAAATAAAGATTCATTTTTTTGGCTTTCTATTCACTTTCTCTGCAACCTGTGTTCTTCTTCTTCTGCTCTCCCCTTCCTCTCGTCATCTCCTTTTCCAATTCCTCTACCCATCGGCCTGTCAAAACGCATCGCCTTGCCCACCTGACTTCGGCCATCCAACCCCAAGACCTTCGCCCCTCTTCATGCCGAGCCCTTCCCTCCTCCGACTCGCCCATCTGACTTCAGCAACTACCTACTAAATTCGGCCCCTCTAGATCAATGGCCGAGCAACACTTCAACTTGTAATCCTCTTGGTATGTGTAAACATATATAGCAGGTTGTTGTAGTTAAGTGTATATACGAAAAAAATAGTGTCGTTATATTTTTTTTGTTTTGTATATTTAGTTAAAATATACGAAGCTGTTCAGTTAGTGTGTGTATTTTTTCTTAAAAAAAGAGAGAGAGTGTTTTGTGTACAGTATATATATATTGTATAGGTTAAGCTTTATGTTGATTTGTAATATATGTATATGTTTTGGGTTGTAAACTGCTATCGGTTATATGATAGATATTTTGTTTTTAAAAAATATAGAGTTTGTATGTTTTACTCCATTCTTTTCTAACTGGTTTGTTGCATATTTATATAAACTTTACTAGTTTTGTATAAGGTTATACTGAGTTAATATATATCAATACAGGGTACGTAAGTTTATATAATTCATGGTTGAAGTAGTTTTGATATTACATTAGTCTGTTGAATTGGTGTAAGTTTATAATAATTTGCTTTACATACCATTGCATGGGTATATTGTACATATATATATATTGTTATATAAAGCTGCTTGCTGGCGTATATATATGAACTTATATCAATTAAGATATTGATATTTTAGTTAAAACTCTGTTGTATATTTCAAGGTTATAAATATTCATATCTGGTTATAGTCGAATATAGATAAGGTTGTTGTTTATATTTAAACTTGTTAAATGATAATAATATACGTGAGTCAGTTTCTATATGTTGGTTTGTATAAATTATTGTTTTAGTATATAGTGTTTACAGTTTTATATGTATATAATATAGTTTATAAAGTGTAAGTCATGTATAAGTCTACATATTAGTTTATATTCTTATAGTAGTATTCATGAGTTCATACACCTACACATATATATGTTGATAGGTATAATACGTAAGAAGTTTACTTACAATCCATATTTTAAAACAAAAAAAGATTTGTATAACAAGTTATATATATATCTGTTAGCTGTTTAGGTAAGCTTCAAGTATGATTTATTTAAGTATGGATATAATAGTAGGTAAGTTGTATTGTTATAATAAATATTGTATAATAAAAATATATAATAACTATATAAGTTTAGAAATATGTTTATATACATATATTTTATATGTGTTTAGTTTTCAAATATATGGGTTTGAATTTAATAATGATATTGTATATATATAAATATTTTGATTCTTATACATATACGTTTTCACTTATACCAATTATCTTCTTTGATCCAGTTCTGACTTGATTTCGTCAATTCCTTATCTATCAGTTTGTCCGTCGAATCCGTATCTATCTAGCTTTGATTTGGAAATCGTACTTGGATTCGTGACTCATCTCAGTTTCGTTCATCTCTAGCCTCGAAAGGTGAGCACTCACTCACGATTAACGTTCTTTTATTTATTAGATTTGATTTCAATTGAAACGACAATTGAAATATGTTGTTGTTAGTTAATTACACTGTTATATATGCTATTACCTGTATCAGTTCACCTGTGACATCTGACACCATTATCTGTTAATTATTTATGTGATGATAATACAGTTTGGTTGATAATTGATTGATTGTTGATGTTTATATTGGACGTTGAATTGTTAGTGTTAAATGATAAATAGTATGCCAAATTGAAATGGATATAGGATAGTTAACGATTTTAAAACTGATTTATATGTTAAATTTGATTAGTTGAATATGACCCCTTTTAATTGTTAAATTAATTGACATGTAGAATAGTGATAATTACACTTTGAACCATTGAACGTATATTGGATTAATTGTTGTAGTGTAAAAATTGAAATTGAATGGCAAGTGAAAAACCGTATAAAATAATTAGTGGAATAATCTTTAATCTACATGAAATGATAGTGTAGATTCTAGAAATAATTATATTAATTCGTACAAATAACAATGCGAATTAATACGGTTATTTCGGGATTGTTTGAATTGATTATTGGATTGATATTGATTGATGTTATTGCTTGTTTATTTACTTTGACACCATCCCAGTTATCACACTGCAAGTTCCCTTGGTTATGCTTTGATTTTTGAATTGAATTGGAATCGGGTTGAAATGATAAATACCCAAATTGAACTTTGACCTTGGATATAGAAAATTAAATAAAAACCCGATTGGTTAATAATTTGATTTAAAAATAAAACGAAGATTTTATTTGAATAAATAATATGGTTTTGAAATGAAATTGAAATTTGAATTTTTAATGGAAGGAAAACGTTAATATTTAATAATCTAAAACAGAATATTAACAATGTAATTGATGAAAGAATGTTGTTTCATTTGAGAAATGATTGAACTAAGTTTGAAATTATTAAGCTTTGAAATGATTTAATAATTAAGTTGAAATTATAATTAAGTTGAAATTATAATTAAGTTTGAAATTATTAAACTTTGAAATGATTTAATAATTAAGTTTGAAATTATTTAACTTTGAAATTATTAAACTTTGAAAAATTGTTAATAATTAAGTTTTGAATTATTTAATAATTAAATAATGAATTATTAAATGGTTAAATTGAATTGAAATTCTTTAATAAGAAAAATTGAACCTTTGAATAAGTGAATTTTACTTCGTAAAGAATTGAAATTGAGTTTCTTTATTAATTAAGTTTTGGAAAATTATTTAAGGAAGTAAATAAGTGAAATTGGATTTCTTTAACAAAAGTGAAATGTGATATTTTTGGAATTAATGTAAGACTTATAATTGGAGAATTGATTTGACGAATTTAGTTTAATTCAAAATTGTAAGTTTTGTTTTAACGAAGTTGAACTTAAGAATTGATTAAATGAATTTGAAATTTAATAGAAATTGTTTTGAATGATAAAGTAACTTAATGAATATTGAATGAAATCGGTAAATGAGTTTAAATTGATTTGAATGTTAAATAGAATTTATTTAAATGATTTCGGAATGAAACTTATATACGAACTTGAATCAATATTTGAATTGTTTTAAATAGAAATTGAAATTGAATTATAAGATTTTGAAATGGAAAATTGGAAGTTTTGAAACGAAAATTTGGAAATTGTTTTAGAAAGACAAATGAAATGTTGATTTACGAATTCTATTTGAAATTGAAATTGATTTGGTTTTTGAAATATATAAACGACCAATCGGTGTAATAATTACGAAAGTTATTAAAGATACCGGGATCGGTAATGGATATACTCTCTATCTGAACCGAAACCACTTTAATAACTATACGCGGAGTGTTGATCCAGAACGAAGTGGATGGTTTTGATGAATGCGTTGTCTGTGATCTGTGATTATTTATTTACTGTATATGCTCAGTTTTGCCAATTTAAATTAACAACGCGGTATTTCGAGCAATTCAATTCCGGCATGAGTGTCTACCTATACACTTATAATGGATGCGAATGGTCCAAAATGGCGGGTCGTTACAACGATCATTGTGATCGATATGGATTTGGTTTTTATTGGATTTGAGATACTATTATTTTCTAGAATTCTGGCATTATGACTATTCTGTGTTTTGTGATATTCCTGTGTCTTGAGATAGATTCTGAGGCTTTGTGACTTATTCTGTGTTCCGTGATTTAAGTATTCTTATGTCTTGTGATGGATTTCAAGTTAAATAATTCCAGTAACTTATTTATATATATGACATCTATGTTTATTTATATGTCATATATTTTGTGTTATCTTGTTCTCACCCTTTGGATATTTAGAGATAGTTTGACCCATTTATTTTATAATACTCAGGTCATGCTAAGACTATTTAGGTTGTGGGACAAATAGACTTTTGGATGGGTGTGCTAGCAGGGAGATAAACCATTTTGACTTTTTAGTTTACCTCACGTAGGATTATGTGTATGTATATGAGATGTATATTTTGAGATAGTGACTGTACGGAATGTCTATTATGTAGGTCTAGTATTATATTTTGTAGACTCACAATTTGTATATGTATATGCTGTTTATTGTTCTGCTATGATCTGTGACTATTGTTTTTATGCTACCGTTATGATTTTGAGAAACCGGTGTGTTTATTACTTTAAACCGAGACAGTACACGTCAAATTTTGTTTCGGAGATTCAGTAAAATGGTAAGTATGACGTGTCTGTGTTAGTTTAAAGATATATTCACATTTGGTCGCCCTTAACAAGCCGTGTTCTCTGTTTTAGTAGACGACATTATTTATAAAGTTCTTTAATAATATAGGTATAGTGGTGGGGTTGTTACAATTCTTTAGCTTATAAAGGTGTGTTTATGATTTCAAACTATTTTGCAATCAATAAAAATTTGGGTTTTAGTACCTAGATCCGGAACCCATATCTGCAATTTTTTACAGGGACTTAGGAGTAGACCACATGTTGCAAATGGGGAAATTAGTTTTCAAGTTGTCGATTGATCTATGTAGATGCAATTGTGCTTGGAGAATATCATTTACATTTGCCAATTAGAATCGACTATTTTGAATAATTGTTATTATGTATGAAACTTTGTTTGGCTGTGTCTAAATTAGTTAGGACTGGATTTGGTTTTCGTTGTAATAATAACGATATGAACAGTGTGTTTGATAAATAATATTTGTAATGGCCCTTTAGACAATGTCATTTATGTACTTAACTTTAATCATATATGTGATGTCAATAATTTCTCGGCTATTAGTGTTAAAGATATTACTTATGGAAATATAGGCCAGGCCATATAAGTGACTAAATACTGGACAAACTAAAAAACCAAAGGTTTTCTTTCGTCATCTGATTATGAATCAATTGGCACATGTTAGTCGATGGAATCGGGACAGTCAAAAGTGGTGGGTGAATTTCCAAAAAAGTTCCGTCTTCATATTTGTTGAGCCAATGAAGCATAACTGGATTTTAGATCCACAATATTTTAAATAAAGTCTTCATTTTATATAATATGTTTGAAAAGTTTATTTATTTATTTTACAAGTATATCAAATACATTGTTTGTGTGAAGTGCACATTCTACAAGTAATAAGTGTACATAGTTAATGTTATTGTATGTAGGTATTGAGACTTACACCGCAACAGATCCATTTTCCCTTTACATATGCCTTTGTTGTCCAAGGTTTTGAATTAAAAATACATACATAGTAAAAGGTGTATAATAGCGTGTAAATGTGTATATTGAAATTATATTTGGTTATTTTGCATGATTTGAAATCTAAAATTAACAGTAATGACTTTATTTTCAATTAAGGAAAATTTGAGATTAAAATTAACATTATTACATAAAATCCATCTTATGAATTTGTATTAAGGCAACATATATATGTTTCCATATATATGATTATAGTAAGTAATATTTTAGATTTTAAAACAACTTATATATATGTAAACATTGTAATTTATAATATATGTATATATGTTTGAATTTAAAATTAACAATTTAAAAAAAAACTTCTAATTTAGAAAGGAAACAAAAATAGGATTTTTCACAAAATGTTAAATTTAGAAAGGAACAAACACAAAAGTCAACACATGAATTTTATATTGAAAAACTTTTATTCTTATGAAAACAATGCCCAAAACAATTGTATTTAAAATTTCAACCACATAACAAAATATATTGATTTTCAAGGCAAATTTAAATAATTAACATATAAGGTTTATTTACATTAGTGTATAAAATTATAAATAGTTTTCTATCAAAACTAGTTTTTCATCCAAATTTTCAAAACATAAGGAAAGGGAAAAGGGAATCTGACAACTTAGGCACATTTAAATTCATGATAGAACATTCATATATGAATAATATAGAGAACAACAACAAACTATCGTAAGAGACAGAAGATCTAAATTATATGAATCATAATGAACTTACAGTAAATGGAGATAAAACCAGATGTGGATCCGAATCAAATCAACATAATAAATATACTTTTAATTTAAATGGACAAAAGTGGATTTGAATACATGTTTTAAGACGAACACTTCAATGACAAGATGAATTATATAGAATTCAAGCATATAAACAAGAGAAAAACATAAAAAATAAAATTATAGAAACACCTTAGGATGTTGCCAAAAGTCATACCTTGAATGATGAATCGATGCACCTAGATTAAGTTGAATCTTTCTTTGTATATTGTAGGAATCAGTCGATAAGAACCATCATTTGTTTTAATTTAATTTGATTTTATTTTTGGAATTTTAAGCCCTAAAGGTTATTAATTTTTTTGGCTATGATCCGATGGGAGGAAGGAAGAGAATGGCAAACGACTAAATGAATAAATCTCTTAAAGGAGAAATAAAATATAATTAAAAAAGGGTGATTCACCTTCCTTTAATTATGCTTTAGCCTTTTCATTTTAGTTTGAGAAACTCTTCCTTTCCCCTCAATTTTGCTAGCCGTTGCATGTGAAAGAATGGGCCTAAAAAATCTTCAAATATGTTTAATGTTGTTCCATTTTAAATCCAATTAAATATTTTACCGATATTGTATATCAATACGCGTATGCATAACTTTTTATATATACACAATCTATTAAATGCTAATGGTATTCAAACATCAAATAAAATTTAATAATTATATTTCATAAATAAATTACGTTGATTAATTTTAAAAAATTATAAATTAATTAAATCATGTGGTTTACTCGGAATATTCATCATTTTGGTTGTGCGACTCAAAGGTGCAAATTTAGTCAACGATTAATATTGAACAATTGGAATATTAACATGCACACATCACCTTAGTTAATGGCCTGATATTTTGGCTGAATTTATCACTTATATATCTTTTAAATAAAATCATGTTTTACAAATTATAAGTGGAACCCAGTAGTAATGATTATTGACACTGATTTCTTTGTCAACACTATATCACGTTAGGACTTATGGAATTTGATATTGGTCAAAATTCCAACATCATCCACATTCAACTCAAATAGTCCAAATAAAAGACTTTAATTCAATAATAACAATTATTATTAATCGTATTGCTCTTGTTAGAGACTTTGAATTTAAGTTGACTATAGTTAACCATGATACTAACCCCATATAGTTGAGGAGGAGAACTCTCTACCGAATATGTTTTACTTCCAATACTTCATCTCAGACCCAACTATAGTCGTTTAGTGAACACCATGCCATGATTTAACTAATCAAAGCGGAGCATCCATATTATAGTTTAACATTATTCTCAAGTCAAGAGAACCGTGTAACATTGTCACTTCGAGATTCTCAGTTTTACCTTAGTTATCTTAACCAATAGAAAACTCTCTAGCGAGCCAGTCCATAGTTATCCAATAACTATCAATACGTAACCCCTTGGTGCCCCCAATAGCCATGAGTAATACACTGCCTAACATTTAAACAACATTACGTACTTTAGTCTCAACTGATGAATCGATATTCTTTCTTAAAACATCTTGACTAGGAATATTTAGATAATATGTTATTTTAATGTGATAAATTTCTCATGATTACAAAACTTTGTAATTACTATCACTTACCATATCATTTACGGATTTTCTATTTAATATACTTAAATTACATAATTAAATAGTATATCACAATATGATAAGTATATAATAGAAAGATAAATACCTTTTATTTTGAATGAGATTTTATTACAGAATTAATAATTACGGTAAATTATAGAATTATCGCTATGGCATACCACTAATTCTATCAATCTTCTACTTGCACTTGTGACTAATTATGGAATCTTAATCGCATCCCTTTGATCAGTTTGCTTAGAACTGCCCGAATTAGTCCCTTCGTGAATGGATATGCTATGTTGTCCTTAGTGTTTATTCTTTTAATCATAGTCTCTTCCTTAGCGACAAACTCTCTAATGAGGTGGAACTTATGACGAATGTGTCTTCCCTTTTTGTGTGATTTAGGTTCTTTGCAATCTACATCGCTACATAGTTATTACAAAACAATATCATAAGTTTCTCAATATTTAGAAACACTCGTCGCTCTACCTTAAACTTGCGCATCCAAACCGTATCTTTTGTTGCTTCATCGAGGGCGATGTACTTGGCCTCCATCATTGAATAGCTAGTATCTCTTGCCTGGAAATTTTCCAACAGACCACTCCATCATTCAATGTAAATTCATAACTAGACATTGACTTACTGTCATCGATATCAATTTGACATCTTGAACTTAGGTACCCCTTCATAAGTAGGACAATGTTCCCATATATAAGGAATAAGTCTTCAATATTTCTCAAAAACTTAAGAATATATTTCACTATTGTCCAATGCTTTTCTCCTAGATTAGACCGATATCAGATTATGCATCCTAATACATAAGTCATATCTGGTCAAGTACATAGCATAGCATACATGATGGAACCCATTGTAGATGCATAGAGTATCCTATTCATATGCTCCCTTTCCTTCTAAGTATGGGAGCATCTTTCCTAGAAATGACACTTCCAGATGGAGTTGAAATAATTCCGCATTGGAATTCTCTATGTTGAACCAATTTAATATGGTATATATGTATAGGGATTGGGACAATCCCAACAATCTCATTGACCTATCTCTATAGATCTTAATACCAAGTATATAGGTTGCTTCTCCAAATCCTTCATGGAGAAATTCTTGGATAGCCATGCTTTCACTGATTGCAATAATGGGATGTCATTGCCAATCAAAAGTAGGTCATTGGCATGCAAGACTATGAACACTATAGCACTTCCTTGTTCTTTCCAATATATGCACGCTTCCTATATGTTAAGACAAAAATCAAACTGTTTGATTACTTTATCAAAACACTTATTCCAACTCCTCAAAGCTTGCTTAAGACCATAAATTGACCTTAACAAACTGTAAGCCTTACCCTCACTCCCACTGACCAAGATACCCTCAGGCTATGATATGTAAAAAATTTCTTCTAAATCGCCATCTAGAAATGCCGTTTTTACGTCCATTTCCCATATTTAGTAGTCATAGAACACGACGATTGTAACGACCTGCCTTTTTGACCCTTGAATGTTGACACTAAATACATCCACGGTATTCGTGTGTCAAGCATCCACGTGCCGGAAAGATAAAAGGTTAGAGTAAAATAAAAAGAAAAAGAAAATAGGACAAGAAAAAAAACATAACATCATAATCTCGCAATAGAACCATAATATATAATATTAAAGAAATAGTACAAAAGGTTACTCTGAATACATAAATATCATAGTACTAAAACCTAAATACTATCATCAGCCTGGATAGTTATAGCTGCATGTCGTCACAATGCTGATATATACAATACAGAGATGGAACGGAAATAAGAATACTATGGAAGGTAATCATCCAGCTCTTCTTCATAAACTCTGAAGCATCCAAAGCAAAATCTGGAAACATACACGGGGTTAACCCAAGTATTATAAGTAAATAAAATCCGGATCAATCTGGTAAACTAGCATGAGAAATTCAAGAAATATGAGTGACGTGAAACATTAACATTTGAGACTGTACGGATTCTTGATACGATTTTCCCTCAAAGAAACCAATCATTCATTAAGTTTAACACATAGTGATATGATAGATGATGTCTAGAGTATATCACATAAATCATATAAAATAGTTGTTGTGTGAACGTCACAACAATAATAGGTATACAATCAATACCGCTAAGGCACGTTCGCATATATGGATTTTCCACGGAGATCTCTTCGGGGAAGTCGAATCCGAATTCCATGAAACTACCTTCCGAGCAAGGTATATCTTTAGATGGGATATACTCTAAGGTAAACATAACTGGATTAACCCCAGTATGTGATTTAGATCATATCAACTGCCGCTAGCAACAATCGATAAGCATACTCTAGATCTGGAGTTGATATACCCTTGAGGTCAGCTAAACCCCCTGGCCATGCCCCTTCTCTATTTTCTTTCATTTTTTCGATGCTAAGGCTACATTCGACATCTCTCACATAACCTTCATCACTCAAACATAACATGAATCCCCAAATGGATTCCATCATCTTGAACAGATCATGAATCACTGTATGGATTCGAGCATCTCGAACATATCTTGAACCTCCTTATAGGTTCCTTACAAATGTCCTCTAATGAATGCTAACGTCATCCTCTCTCATAGAGTACTCCTCAAGATAGACAGTCCCACATGATAGCATTGTTTGAAATGTTAACGCTGACCTTTCCCTTGGACTTAACCTTAGGATAGAGAATTCAACCCTATAACATTCCACTTCTCAACCACTTCCAGAACATAGATCCCATATATGGTTTTTAAGTGGTTATGGGTTCGAATCATCTCATATAAGTACACTCTTCCCACTTACCGGACGCTCCAAAATCGATCGATAAATTTTCGGTAAACTCAACTTCGGTTCTATCAAAAACAAACAAACAATACATAAGAGCGGAGATCATCTCCTAACCGTTTAAGTGGATGGATTTCTTTATCATTTATCCTAGAAGAACACACGAGTTTATATATACAGTATAACACCACCGAAGAAACTGAACCATATAATTCCCATTTTTTTCTTCTATATGTTCCCAAAGTTATATTTGGTCAATTTCAATAGTCAACTTATCGACTATCTAGTACAAGATAAATGTTTGTAAATGGAACCCCAGTCTAGTATACTTTCCATAAATAAATGAACATTCAAAACATTATCGAGTCATAAAAAGCACGATCAAGCCATACAAAGTTTGGTTAGGCTACTTAAGCAACTCTTGATCCCTTTTATTTAATTATTCCTTTTATTAATTGAAAACTCCTTTATTAGTATACTTCTTTTATCTAATAAACTTCTATCTTTTTCCAAAAGATTCCATATCTATAATTTCCATTAAAATATCCATTTTAAGGATCTAAGTACTTCCGCAAATCCATTCAAAATGTTTAAGACTAATGTTACCTAAACATTGTCACTATAAAACCAAGACCATCTTGCTTATGCTTATCATTAAATCATTCTTTTAAAGATCTATTTACATCCTTATGTATAATAAAAAAGAGTTGAAGACGAATGTTATTAACACATTGTCACACAAAAAACCCAAAACCATTCTTATACTTGTTTCCATCTTTGAAAACATTTTTTTTAAAGATCTATGTTCATATTCGGTCAAGTTCAGCATTTGACAAGTTAATTATCAAGTTCTAAAGACGGTTGCTTATAGAAATCATGATTTATACGCTTAACTCTTTTCCGACATTCCAACTTAACCATTCCTCTTTCAAGATTGAAGCTGGATAAGTTAGAGCGTTGGTTGCATTAAAGCCTTGCCTAGACACTTCATTCTTAAATCCCACAAATGGATAATTCTACCTTGTCGGCTTTTAGTGTTAAATATAATATTAATGATTTCAATAAACAATAATAAATCAACACGATTAACATGTTTCTGACATTTTCAAACCTACTTTTCCTCGGTCAAGTGGGAAGCTCGGTAGGTTGGAGCTTTATTGCTCCAACTCTACTCGACATTAATCTTAACTCTCATAAATAGATAAGCCTTACTTCGTCGACTTTTAGCGTTAAGAATAGTTAATTACTTTTCAAATAAGTAATTAAACAATCAACCATTTGGCTATTTAGCAATTCTAACCCCTTCCTAAACCTTTTATTTGTACTTGCAAAACCCTTATAAAAATAATATAGATATGTATAGTAACTTGTTTACTAAAACTTGATATTAAATAAACCATTTCAAAAGATATTTTATTCCATAAGATATGAAATAGTCAACATATTTTCTTAAAACTATATTTACTTAAAAATGCTTTTAGAATCCTTTAAAATACTTATACTAGGTTTTAAAACATTTTGCTCAAAATATTACTTGAAAATAATAAGTTTATAAAATCCTTAAAAACTTGAAAAGCGACATGTTTTCTATACATTTTAACAAAATATCTCTTCTTTAAAAATTCACAACTAATTATTAAGAATTCATAAAGATCTCAAACTAGTTTTAAAATACTATAGTAAGATTTATTAGACCCTTATAAAAAGAATGAAAAAATACTTAAATCTAAATATCTTTTTAAACCTTTTAAAGTCCAAAATCAAGGCTAAGCTCAATGAAGAAGTGTGTATGTTAATTAGTTGCTAATGTGTTCATTTAATCATTAGACAAGTGCATAAGAGTTCGAACAACATATATCGATCGGAAAACTATTTATCGATAAACCGATTTTCAGCCACATTATCGATTTCTCTTTGAAGAATATATTTTTGTAAATATTTTCCCGAAACAAGTTTACCATCATTAGCTATGATTTAAAAAGGGGTTAAAAAGCTTGTTAAATCATTTTAATAACATTTAATCCAGGATTCAAAAATTTAAATAATTCAGATATTTAAATACGAAGTGTCCGAAATTCTAGGTCGTTATAGCGATAGTGAATATTATCTGAATGGACTTAAGCATAGCTATAGGCAAAAATGTTTCATTATAATCAACACATTGAATTTGATGAACCACTTTCACAACTAGCTTTTCCTTATAGGTCTCTACCTATCCATTTGCATTTATCTATTTCCTAAAAATCCATTTGCATCTGATGGGTTTAATCCCTTCGGGTGTGTCAACCGAAGTCCAAACTTTGTTGCATACATGGAATCCATTTCAAATTTCCTAACTTCAAGCCAAAGTGAAAAATCTTTACTTTTTAGTGCTTGTTGGAATAAGAGTCGAGTGTCATCTTGTAAGATGCTATCCTCTTTCGCACCATCTACGAGAAATCCACAGTATCTCTCTAGAGTGCAAGATTCCCTACTAGTCCTCCTAATATATTGCGTGTTTTTGTATGTTGGTGGATTTGATTCTTCTACTTGTTGGGCCTCAGTGTTAACTTCTCAGATCTCATCCAAGTCTACAACTTCACTGTTAAATTCTATCAATATGAATTCCTTTTCTAAAAAGACAATGAGTTGAGAAATAATAACCTTTTATTATTTGGTGCTATAGAAAATATATCCCCTATGGAATTCTTGAGATATCTATAAGTTTATATAGAGCTGATCTTGAATTAAGTTTGTTGGGGCCAACGTTCTTAACATAGGTTGGACAGCCCCACACCATCACATGCTTAAGGTGGGGTTTCTACCCATGCCACATCTCATATGATGTCTTAGGCATATATTTAGTATGTATCAAATTCAACATATGTGATGTGTTTTCTAGCGCATATCCCTATTAGGAAAGAGGTAACTTGGCCTTACTCATCATGGAACAAACCATACCTAGTAGGGTTCGATTTCTTCTTTCCGAAACACCATTGTGTTATAGAGTATAAAGTGGAGTAATATGAGAGATAAGCTCATTATCTTTTAAGTATCATTGGAGCTATTACTCACCTCCTCGATCAGATTAAAGTATTTTAATCTCATGGTTCATTTGATTATCGACCTCATTCTTATGCTCTTTGAATTTTTCGTAGACCTCCAATTTATTCTTTGTAAGATATACATATCCTAGTCTTGAGAAATCATAAGTAAAAGTTACAAAGTAAGAAGAATTATCTTGGGTATATAGGCATAAGACCACATATATCAGTATGCACAAGACCCAAAATTTCATTAACTTTGTTGTTGCTCCCACTGAAGAGGTGCTTGGTCATTTTTCCTTTCATACCAAACTCTAAAGTATTAAATGATTCAGAATCAAATGATGGTAGAAAGCCTTTTGTTATCAGTTTGCGTAGTCATTTGTCATCTGATATGACCCAACCTAAACTTTCATCGATAATTACTATTTATGTCAACATTAGAAGAATTATTAATAACACAAATTCGATTAAGATTAAGTGCATAAATGCCATTATCTAGAACACCATCATATATATTATTTCCACAAAACACAATATTTATAATACTATTTTTACAATGAAATCATAACCAGTTTCAGATGGTCTTGAAACAGATATCATACCACAAATAAAGTTCTTTACATAATAGCGATTATTCAACACTAAATTATAGCCACTAGGAAAAATTAAATGATAGTCTCTAACTGTAGTAGCATCTACAATAGATCCATTAGCAACTTAAAGCCTCATTTCACTTTTTGCCACACACTGTTTGCTCATAAGTCTACGACTAGTTATAGATATGAGTTCCAAATCTAGTATCTAAAATCCAAGATAATTTATTGATTGAAAAATAATTTTGAATCATAAACATTCTAGTAGGAGCAGTAGAACATTACATTTTCTTCTCTTTGACAAGTTTCAAGTAGTCCAGATAGTTCCGCTTCCAGTGCCCTAACGTGTGACAATGGTAAAATTCATCCTTGTTGTTAGGAGAATCCTTCTTACTCTTCTTAGAGCCCCACTTACATTTCTTCAAACCTTATGAAGATGATGCTTTCTTTTTAACAGCTAACACCATGTTATGACCCTTAAACTAAGTCTCTACTGACCCCAACATATTGAGTAGCTCGATGAGATTTACGCTCAATTGGTTCATATTGTAATTCAATATGAATGGATTAAATTGCGGAGTCAACGAGCCAAGCATCAAATCCACTTGCAGTTTATTACTTAACTTGATGCCTAGCTTAGGAAGTCTATCAATGTAGGCTTTTATTTCTAATACAAAATCCTCGATGCGACTGCCCTTACTCATCTTCGCGTTAAAAAATTTCTTAGTAATCGCATACCTCATAGAATGAGATTGTTCCCCAAACAAAGCTTTGAGAGTTTTGAAGATTTTCTAGACGAACATATGTTCGTGTTGCCTTTGCAATGGTTTGTCTAAAGTGGCCAACATGGACAGTTAAGCGATTTCTCAATTGGCTACCTAAGTATTATAAGACTTAACTGTCTCGGAGTCATTGCCCTCGGTAGGTTTCTCTCTTAGAGGTTCATTTATCGACGACCATAACTTTTTGTATATTAGTGCGATCTTGATTGCTCTTAGCCAGTCAACATAGTTTGGCTCGATGAGCTTATCGTTCTCATAAAATAGTATTAAATTGGTCATTTTTCTCTATGTTTAATTTAAGTAGATTAGGATAATTCAACATAATATATGTTTTTATAATATTAGATAGGTTAAACATTACATTTCATTTTTCTAATAAGCTCCCACTAGACTTTTATATTTCTCAAAACCCTAAGAGAGAACCTAGAAATCTTTCCATTTCTCTTATGGATGTTAGGAGTTGCATACCTTAGGATTCTGACCTTGAGGAATATCAACAAATATTAGGCCCAAATGCGATGGATAACTCCTTATTGGATGTATCATATACAACTCCAAACTGGTGGTTCTTATCCTATTCTCTTCTCAATGTTGAAGAATATCAACAAACTAAAATATATTATTCATTTGTACCTACCTTTTCGCAACGGCCTAAGTATAATGAACATACGTTGAGGAGTATCAATAAATACGTGCATGTATCTTACCTCGTCTAGTTAGTATATTAATAATGTTATACATAACATTTCTAGCTTCAGGTATATCAACAACTAAATAGTATGGAAGTAATCTATTAACGTATAAGTGGTAGAGAACAACTTATATATTAAGAATTCATAATCTTTAATGCACACACACAAGAGTGATATCGATTTTATGAATGATGTATTTCTTAAGAAACACCCTCATGATTCAAGTGTCGGACACATCAAAAATCATGTTATTTGTACAATATGTATGCATTTATTCCTTAAATCTAATTTTGGTTTTTTACTGTTCCACTTTATTTAATTAAATCATATTTAATTAAATCATATTTAATTTTAATTTTATTAATTAACTCATATTTAATTAAATGCTTTAATTAAAAATATAATTTTTAATTTAAATTTCAACCATAGAATTTTACTCGATCTATCCTTAACAATTTAAAGATGAATGTGGACCATAACATTTATAGTAATTATGTACACATGTCACTATACATGTATAATATTTATTAATTAACTTTTAATTAATTTAGTTAATGGAAAATAACTTTTAACTAAAATAATATTAGTTAAAATCAAAATTTTATCCTTACACTCCTTAAACATTTTAAGATAAATATACACATATCATTATATGTTTTAATTTAGTTAATTAATCAATTACTTAATTAAATTAATCTAGTCAATTAAATAATTAAGATAAAAAATGTCAAAGTAATATATTAACTTTCAAAACAAATTTTGAAAAGTTTATCACATTTATAACATGTCATATTCCAAACTTAACTTTTAAATTTAAAATAAAAATTTTAAGTTTTTACAACATATTTTGAAAAATTAGCCTAAGATCCAAAATCAATTTAGGCATTTATATTAGGGATGATCTTTGGGCTTACTTCATCTTTCGAGCCAGGCCATTAGCTAATTAGGCCAGAGTACTTAATTACCCAACAAACCAACATTCGATACTATCTTTCTAGACACTTTACTAAATGTGTAGGCTTTAATCAGTTTGCCTTGATATTGGTAATTCAGATTGCATGTAACGACCCGGAAATTTTAACGATTTTTATAACGTAATTAACTAAATTTTTCATGAAATTAAATAATAAAATTTTAGAAATGAAAATTTGATATTTGGTATGCGTCTATTGAAGCATAGGAAGTGGAAAATTTTCATTGGGAAATATGAAAGTTTGTTTGGTTGTGAAATTTCAATTTAAAATTTAAATCAACTTAAATTTGATGGTAATAAAATATTTTTGAAATCTAAATATTTTTATATAATAAAAACGTAAACCATTTTCTAAGTGAGACATCATATTTCGTTTCGCCAAATTTGGACTGCTCTACCACCATTTATCTTATTTTCGGCGTTTTAGCGGCATTTTGGCAGCGAATATCGACTTTTGATAGGATAATCATATCGCTGATATCTGTGTATCATTCTGATCATCTCGTCATGCTGATCTTCGCAATATATTCATTTATGTAGTTCGGTGTCCGGTACGCGACGAAATCTGCGAAACAGTTTGTCGTATCGGTTCCGTACTTGAGACTGTTTGGTTTCCTTTGTCTTTTTAGTTACCCACCGGCTGAAATGAATAGCCATCAGCTTTTATTATTTCCCAGAAATCAATTTCTAACTTTTGCTATTCCCCATATTTTAATATATTTGTTGTTTGGTTTCATTCTCTGGTTCACTTTCTTTGCTCTTTGCTCTAGTATTCATTCGAAAAAAATAAAAGAAGTTTGCTTTCGAAAGAAGAAAAATATATATTATATTATTTCGTTTATCAACCTGCTGGCATGCTTTTTGACCGAAGCTTCTTCCTCCAACCCACCTCGCCAGGTCACCGAACCGTGCCAGAGACTCGCCATCCCATGCAAGCTGCTCCCGGCCCACCATCTCTTGCCTCTCCGCGTCCATCTTTCCACCACGACCACCCAGATCAGCCTACCACCCTCCATGCTTCAGCCCACATCGCCATCTCTCCCATCACCGGCCTCTCCTCCCTTCACACCCAAGTCTGCCTTTCCTATCTGTAACGACCCGATATTTTGGACCATTCGCATCCGCACATGTCGGACTTGAATAATTCAAAATACCGCGTTGTTAATTTAAATTTGGCAAAACCGAACATATAAAGTAAATAAATAATCACAGATCACAGACACAGAGTAATAAATGCAGCGGAAATAAAAGATAGTAGTTCATGAAGCTACTATATACATATCAGAGTTAAATAAAGTACAACAGATGTCTCGAATACAATAGTCAAATACAATATCAGAATACATCACTGGAATCAACTGGATATCTAAAAGCTGGATAGATAGCTGGATCTCCAAGCGAAGCTCCAACTCCAAAGGTGAGTCTCGGATACTGGTACACTCAGTCTGACCCGAGCATAAAGCAAAACATAAAACACTCGAGTCAGGATTAACATTCTTATATCAATAAATCCAACTCAAGTGAAATAGCAGCTGAAATACAAGTAACTCAAAGGATGTTTGGAATAACCATCCTTTAAGGATCCGTTAAACTATCTACTATGTAGTAGTGTACGATAAGTAGATAATGCCTATCAGTAATATAAAGTATCAAAATAGTGTTAAGGCGTTACCATTATCCTCCTTAACACATTTTATATAAGCGTCATAGACTATACAGCACTGTAAACTCCACCGTAAACTAGTGGGCTATCAGGGAGTACTCCATAGGTATAACACAAAACAAATTGTAGTGGTCGCGTATATAGGGATACAAGTATGACAAGGCACATGAGGCAATACCCAAGGTAGTGAAACTACCGTTTGCCTGATCCGGACTGGTGAGAACGCATCGCCGCAGCGACCGCAACACCGCGAAACAACACTCCCAAAATCAAGGGTGCACCAATCGACAACAAGTAATGAGTAGTTTTCGAAGAAGTGTGTTCGCTCGAGGTAGCTAACCCCCATTTGGCCCGGCACGGCTCCTGTTTTAGTCATTTCCAATTTGGCACAAGTGTCAAGGCTATCCATTATCGTTCTCTTTCTTCAGTCATCACGAACATCATTCCAACCACTTCATTCTGGATCACACTCCGCGTATAGTTATCAAAGTGGTTTCGGTTTAGACAGTGAGTATTTCAATAACCGATTCCGGTCTCTTTAATAACTTTCGCGATTATTACACCGATTGGTCATTTGTTTATTTCAAAACCAAATCAATTCAGTTTCAATTAGAATTTGTAAACCAACATTTCATTTCTCTTTCTAAACAATTTCCATAATTTACGTTTCACTTCCAAATTTCCATTTCAAAATCTTATAATTCAAATTCAATTTTTATTTAAACAATTCAAATATTGATTCAAGTTCGTATATAAGTTTCATTTCGAAAACATTTAAATTTATTAATTTAACATTCAAATCAATTTAACTTCATTTATCAATTTCATTTAATATTCGTTAAGTAAATTTGTCATTCAAAATAATTTCTATTAAATTTCCAATTCATTAAATCAATTACTTAAGTTCAACTTCCATATATCAAAACTTCAAATTGAATTAAATTAGATTCATCAAATCAAATTCTTTACATTTCAAGTCTTACATTAATTACAAAAATATCACATTTTCATTTCTTGTTAAAGAAATTCAATTTCACTTATTTATTTACTTACTTACAATTTCAAAACTCAATTTATAAAGAAACTTAATTTCACTTATTCAAGAAGTTCAATTTCACTTAATAAAGAATTCAATTCAATTTAATTATTAAATAATTCAATCTTATTTAATTATTAAATAATTTCAAAACTTTAATTATTAACTAATTTCAAACTTAATTATTAATAATTCCAAATTTAATTATTAAATAATTAATTTTAAAACAACATTCTTTCAACAACTACTATGTTAATATTTTGTTTCGGATTATTACATATTAACATTTTCCTTCCATAAAAATTCAAATTCCAACTTCATTTAAAACCTTATTATTTATTCAAATAAAATCTTTATTTTATTTTTAAATCAAATTATTGACCAATCGATTTATTTAATTCTCTATCCTAGGTCAAAGTTTATTTGGGTATTTATCATTTCAACCCGATTCCATTTCAATTCAAAAATCAAAGCATAGCAAAGGGAACTTGCAGTGTGATAACTGGGATGGTGTCAAAGTAAATAAACAAGCAATAACAATAATAAATAACAATCCAATAATCAATTCAAATAATCCCGAAATAATCGTATTAATTCACATTGTTGTTTGTGCAAATTAATATAATTATTTCTAGAATCTTGTGACGACCGGCCATGACCCCTGCACTAAACATGGAAATAGTGCGCTGAAAAGTGTGCCAGGCAGCCATGGACGATTGCCAAGGTTAAGTTAAAGCAGCAGAATCTATCGTATTACTCACAGCGCATGGATAAAATACGATAGAGAATATATATAGTGAAGCTTCACAAAATAGAATCTCATCAATTAAACTTCATAATAGTTGAATACAAACATCTGAATAGTCAATACATCAAGCCTCACTACATATCACTCAGAGAATTATACAAGCAGCGGAACATCCAGTACATATAGTAAGAAATAATATGCAAGCCTCCAGCTCGTCTTCGTCATCAGCATCGTTGGAAACTAAGAACAGCACCTGTCATCTGCTACCTAGTCTGCCCATCCCAAAATGGATGAACAGCCTAAGGTAATAAGAGTTGAACATAAAACCTTGAGTCAGACAACAGTCTTAGTGAGCGGTAAATTAACTAACAACATACCAAAAGAGCATAAAGGTAAAAGGAATAGGAATCCAACCCTCCCACTCCACCTCTTTCTACAGTGATAGCCCCCAGACACACTAAGCAGAAGTAAACATAGCAAAGCAGACATTTAAAGTAAAGCAATTATCACTCGAGTCAAGGTCAACATTTTCCAAGTACAAACCCCCAAGGCCTAAACCAAGATCAGATAAGCACCCAGAAAATATCGCTCTTGAGACCGAATGACGATACAACCAAACATCCATGACTCTGGCTATCACTGTTATCATTGCTTCGATACCACCGTTAATTGAATGACCGGCACATTCTTTCAGCCGTCCGTCAAGGGCCAATGGTAACCCCGGTTCTAGACAGAACTCCGCAAGTCGTCGCAGCCCGTGCCTAGGACTATCGAATCTGCCCAGAGTACTCGACTACAATCATAGTCTTTAGGGACTATCGAATCTGCCCAGCGTACTCTTGCTTTGAGTCTGCTAGAACCTTCAATAACGATGAAACCTCAGCCTTCTAGTCATCCTCCTCGACGACTATTCTCATACTAGCTCAAGCGCCTCTCGAGCCAACCATTATCCTCAAACTCGAACCATTTCACCGAGTCATCAACATGCTTGGAATGATCCCGTCTGGATTAAACCAAGGCTATCTCATATCATGCCTCGCTTCATCTCATCATAGCAAAGCCTCATCTCAACATCATCATCAAATCTATCCATATGAGCTTTATCATCCGCGTCATATGCCACGAGCAGCTTTTCTTCTTCAAGAGCCTTTCCCTTAGCTTTTGAATCATCTTCGACCAACTTGTCCAAATCAAATCATCAATCAACTAATTTATAACAATCAATCAAGTCAATCATTAATCCAAATAATCAAGCATTCAAACATGATCTAATAAACAATTATAACAATAATGGCAATCTTGTAAATAAAGAGTCTAAATCTAACAAGCATGAATCATGAACAATGTAACGACCCGGAAATTTCGAACCCGAAATTTCCAGATAGTTAGAAGAAAAGGAAAGAGATAGAAGAAAGAAACAGAAGAAGAAGAAGAAGAAACATCAACATCTCACATTCGCAGCGGATAAAATATAATAATAAATGATAACAGTTTTACAAAACAATATTATATCTGTCGATTACATTTTAATACATCAGAGTTACATATTTATACAAACACTGGATATACATAATTATCAAGCCTCAGATATACAATAATATAACACAGTAGAAACACTCCATACGTTCCTGCCATCCAGCTCGTCTCCTGAACTCCCAAACGTCCTTACCTGAAAATCTGTAATACTCGGTCTGACCCGAGCATTACATCAAAGTAACACCCGGGTCAGGCTGGAAACCAGCGTGAGTAAACTCATCTAACATGAAATTTCAATCTATAAAACTTATTTAAACCCGGGTAACTCGTACTTTTCTACAAGTAATCAACTTATATAGTCAACACTTAATCAATCCCTATGTACCTTTACTTAGTTTTAAATGGTCCAGTCATTTAAATTATTCCATTTCAGCCTATTGATTTCTCATATCAATCTATAAAGAATCGAAGTGGTTTCGGGCATTTACTAATACCCGACTCCGGCCTCTTCGAATCATCTTAAGCAAAGCTGTTTAAGTTTAAAACAATTCCATTTATATCTACAATTTCATATTTATATAGCCATTTATCATAGATAGACAAAACCATACAGTTCAATCCAAACATATCATATCACACAAATCACATAGGGATGTCAACTATTTTAAGGCATACAATACTACACAATCATTCATAAGTAAGATTAATTAGTCACACCATTTCTAATTAATTTAAATAAATTAAATTAATTACTTTAATCATTTTTAATCCTACTTACTTAATATTAATTAATTACAAACCATTAATTAGTCATCCCTTAATTATCCTCTCTGATTATATTCAGTAATTAGCCTTTAATTAATTACCCAAATTAATTAACCTTCACCATTTCACATTAATTATATTTATCTTTAATTAATTCCTAAAATGAATTATCCTATAATCACTTACATTAAGTAATTATCATTTAAGTAATTAATCTCAAATTACTTACATTAATTAACCTCTAATTACCAATCGATTAATCTCTAATTACCAATCAATTAGTCTCTAATTACTTAATTAATTAATCTCTATTCTTAATTATTAATTAATTAATCCTTAATCCTTAATTAATTAATCCTTAATCATTAATTAATTAATTCCTCTTTAATTACTTCATTAATTTAGTTACTCATTAATTATCCAATACCTTAATTAATTTTAAGATAAACCTTTTCTTTATTAATTTCTAAAACATTATTAAGATCTTACACTTGAAATTATTTACCATTAACGTATAATATAAAAACGTATTACTCCTTTAATTAACTACTACATTACATATTTAAATTAAGTTTTTAAATAAACTTAAGAATCTACTTAATTTATTTATGTAACATAAATCGTTTAACTTTCTTTAACCGATTACTAAATAAAACATTTATTATATATAAAAGAAAATTTATTTAACTGATAATTAATTACCCAATATAAATTAGGAATTTTCTTACTCTAAACCTTCTAATTTAAAAATAAATTTTGCTAATTACCCTACAGACCAGACTCGAGCCCAACCCAATACAAACTCGAGTCAAAACCCAAACTACCCCGACCTTCCTCCTTCTTCCTCTCCTCTCAAATCACGGCAACCCCAAACCCAGACACACACTGACACACGTGTACATGCACACATGATCAGAACCACTCCGACCATCACCGCTACCACCAGCAAGTCGTCGATGACATGCTTGATCGCCTCCACTACCCAGAAACCCGATCGAACTCGTAAATCAAAATCGAGCAAAACGAGCTATACAGGGACAAACCCGATCGCACGAACCACCTCGCACCGCCCAATGCCGACCACCAGAAAACTCGTCGCCGTGCCCAGACCTTCGCCACTCGACCATGCTCCTTTTCCCCTTACTCCGGCCTCTTCCGATGCGATTACGACATTGCATTGGCCTCGACAATCCAGTCGTCTCGAGCAGGGTCTTAAACCCTAGATCGCCGGCGTTCAATCACCACGGTGATCTAGAAATCCACCGATTATTTTTCCCTCAATCCCCAGACACCCAGCTACCTTCAACAACGAGCATGATGCTCAACCCTCCTCCGATCGTCGAGAATCGACGAAATCCCCATTTCCGATCATCTCTAATTCCTCACAAAAATACTAACCTTAAAATCCTGATATTATTATCAAAAATCATAGTTTTTAAGTACGAATCTAGTTATATAATCAAAACATGAAAATTAAACAACCAAATTTCTAACTTGAATTGATCATCACTGTAATTTCTTGTTTTCCAAAAAATTACTTAATATATTCACTTGAAAATATTTTAAGAATGATATTGTATCCATACAATTATTTTTGGAACTATTTAACAATTTTTCAACTGTTTTATAAACTAATTACTGTTTTTAACTACTTTATAACTAATTACTATTTTACAACTATTTTACAATTATTTAACTATTCTACAGATATTTTACAAACTAATAACTATTTTTCAACTACTTATCTATTTTTAAACCTTTTCAAGCTATTTTTAAAATTTAAATTGGTCAGAGTTCAAACTGTTTGTAATTGAAGTAATAACTCAATTGGAAATGGAAGCAATTGTGATTAAGTGAATGAAATTAAAGGAAATATGAATAGAAAAGGAAACTGATTTGGCTAATAACCAATAAAGATAAATACGTAGGATATACGTATATTATTCTATTCGCATAGTGATTTGATCCAGATTCGAACACAGAATTTTGAGATAGTATTATCGATCCGAGTTGGGATTTTTCGCTCGATTTTCGACGGCGAACCTGGATATGGATTTTTGATTGGTTCTGGATATTCTCTATCATAGTTGTGACTATGCAAGGAGAATGACGGTTTCTGATCAAGAAACCAGATCTGAGTCCGCACTAGGAAGTCGGGTGGACGATACTAGTTCAGAAGTGAAATTGTGTGATCGATTGAGTGATCAGACTGATATTGCGTACGGATGATATGTGTACATCATACGAGTTTGAATGAAATTGATATTGAAGTTTGTGGATAAGGATTGTAAAATGATCTTTGAAATGAAAAGTATATTTGTGAAATATAATGGAATTGGATATTTCTTTGGTTGAAATTTACTTTATGGAGGTAAGTAAATGGTAAATAACTTTATAAAGAAATCAAACTTGAATATTTGATTTGACAATAAATAAAGTTATATTTTGTAATATGATAAACTTCCCTTATTGAATCTAGCCAGAATAAAAAGGGTTTTGAAATATTTAAAGTATAAAAGAGGTTTTATACAAGTTTGAAGTGATCCAAAGATTTTCAAAGTTATATATATCTATATATATATATATATAAAGGATCTTATGAGAATGATTTTGAAAAAGGTTTTGGGAACCTATGAATTTGGAAAAGGCTTTTGATTTTTGGGAAAATCAATTTTGGATTTTGGAAAGCCTAGTTTGGGAATTATCGATTTTTGGTAATCGATTTTGTGTAAAGGAGATTTTGATAAATCATAAAGGGTATGATTTGAAGATACTATAAGTATATAGTATAAAATGTTTTGAGTATAGCTCTGGGGAAAAAGGCGCTCCCTTGAAATGAACTTCTCAGGAGTGCCACTGGGTGGTACTGCCTTGAACCCCAAGGGGGGATTCTAAAGTTGATCCTGTGAGGAGTCCGGACAAACTAGTTCCTGAGGATTATTTGTGTAGCGAAAGTCGAGGGGCTGGTGCCCACAGAGGCATTTGGGTTATGCTGTGACGACAGTTTAACTCGATGTCTCTGCGATCTACTGCAGACCATAACGGAAGTCATGTGTGCTGCTGAGAGCCAACTGTCTACGTTTGATTTTATATCGGTAGACTGTGACACTATGGTAACATAGCGAAAGTCGTTTGTGCCGCTGAGAGCCAACTGTCTACGTTTGATTTTATATCGGTAGAATGCGACCTATGTGGGAGAAGTTTCAATATTTGGCAGCGAAATTCGGTGGCGCTGATGCCTACAGTTATATGGGTTTGTGCTGTGATAGCAACGTAAGGCCCGGGTATAACTACGATCTGTAGCGGGTTCCATGGCGTAATCGAGGAGCGCGGAGACCTACAGTTATCTGTGGATTTTGCCGGGACGGCAACGTAACCATCGGGTTAACTGCGACCATGGATGGGGGTGATGATTTCCAGAGCATTCTCACCAAAGATATTTCCTCGATTTCAAAAATGTTTTCTATATTCTCAATAAATTATTTTCCAAATATTTTCACTGGGTGTTGAAAACGGGTCTGCTAAGTACTTATAGATTTTCAGTCCTACGTCTGATCAACATATGACCGAATTTCTGTGGGAATGAGAATGGACTTGTTGAAACATCGAGTTATAAAAATTATTTTTATAAAAACTAATTTAGTAATATTATATATATATTTTTAAAAGTGTTATAAAAATGTTCAAAGAGTAATTTAACCGATATTAAGTATTTTAATAAAATTCTTGTTTCGTACCTTTTCGAGGACGAAAAGATTCAAAGGGGGGAGGAATGTGATAACCCGGATTTTTGGACATCTGTTAATTGGATAATTATCTGATTTTATTTGGAAAAATACATTTTGATAATTAGAAATATTTGAAGATATATATATAAAGATATTGAACATAAAAATATAAATAAATAAGTTTATATTGTTTAATTAAGCCAAATGTAAAACAAGTATAAGATAGTTTGGGGTTTAAGAAGAAAGATTGTATAGTAAATAGTTTGGAAAATATATTTGTATTAAAACAATTTATTTTGAAAATAATCCAGAGTCAAACTGTTTAATTTCCCATCAATTCAATTTAAATTTCCACTTCCATATAAATTGACTTAATACTTCAATTTTTATTGAAATTGATTTAATCCCAATTCAAGTTGAATTAATCTTAATTCCTTTCCAAATTCAAATCAAATTCCATTTGATTTTAAACATATTCATTTTAATTACAATTTCAAATTATTCAAACTAATTTCAAATTGAATCCACTTCAATTTCAAATCATTTCAATTTCTATATGAATTAATCCAAATTCCCATTTGAATTTGAACTCATTCAATCTTCAATTTTATTTCAAATTAATCCAATTCAAATTTTCCAGTTGAATTTTAAACTTATCCATCTTAAATCACAATTCCCATTTATTCAAACCAAATTCAGTTTGAACTAATTCAATTTAAATCTCAATTTTAAACTATCTCGAATTATATAAATTCGAGTTAAATTTTTAAATGTTGATTAACCCCTTAAATCAAATTAACCTTTATTTTTAAATTAATAATCCAACCCTTTATTTTTAATTTAACAACTTAAATCTTTAAACCATTTTATTTTGAATCCAAATTCCAAAATTTCATTTTAAAATTATCTTTACTTAACTTATTATAAAGTTCAAATAAGAATTCAAAAACAATTAAATTTCAGATTCTAATTTATTATCCATTTTCAATTTCCAGATCTCAAACCCATTTTTGAGATCACTCATAACTCCCATTTCAAATCAACCATTTAACTTCCCAAGTTAAATTTTAATTTCATCTTGAAATTTCTAATTCAAGTTGTTCATTCTAAACTCATTTAACTTTCCTTAAGTTAAATTCAATTTAATCCAACCAACTTTACCCAATTTGAATTCCCATTTCAAATTTTAAACTTTATATTAATAATCTTTCCACTTATAAGTTCAAAAACTTATCACTTTGGGTTTTCATATCTCATTCCAAGGAAAAAATTTAAAACTCAACACTTAGAGTTTATTTCAAATCATCTTTGATATTATGTATATCCTCATTTATACATATTTATTTCATTTACTCACTAAGTTATACCTTAAATTTTTAAACCACCTTTGGTTTTAATTCAAAACAAATTTCTTTAAAACAATTTCAAGTTTTCTGGATTTAGATTTAAAATTTCACAATTTTAAATTCTCTTCAATTCCAATTTATAAGTTATACTCACTTAAATGTTTACTTCCCTAAACATTTCATTTTGCTAAATCATTAACAACATTCATTATTAAACACAATTACCATTTATGATAATAACCAAGATTATCATATCTAGAAACCAATTCATTATTACCTTTATTCTTGATAACATTTCTACAAATTCAAGATTTTAATTTTAGTTTGAATTCATTTCAAACTTATCTTCATTCAATTTTAATTTGGCTTTATTTCTATTACCACTTAATTTAATTCCAATATTTTAACAACCAATTACCTTAATATTTAATAGAAAGAAATATCATTTTATATATCAAAATATATTCTTATATAAAATCATTTAAAATCCTTATATAAGAAAATAACAATTACGCTCTCATATATATATATATATACACTCAACTCGTTCTAGGGTACCATTGACCCTATCCTTAACGAGTAATCCCAACAGAGCTAGGTTCTCGCTTAACCTTCTGCTCTGATACCAACTGTAACGACCTGGAAATTTCGGGTTCGAAATTTCCGGGTCGTTACAAACAATATCTCTACAACTTGATGAATGAACTTGCATAGATTAACATGTAGTAAAATGGATGTCAAATCATCATGAACAATGGATCTATACTTAAGTTTACGAAAATGCATGAAATCACTATTTTAAACACATAATCAAGCCAACAATCTGATATACTCCTTTGGATCCGTGTGAGAGATAACCACCACTCACCGAATCACCTAAACACCTCAAAAGCAACACACTTCAGATCTAGACAGCGAAGGATCTAACTTGATCCGTCAAAATTCCGCTTCAAACGATGAAATCTCTCTTCGAAGAATGTAGATCTTCAACTTTAGCTCTTGGATCTTCGATTTGATCTTTGATTTGGATGGAAGGAATCACAAGATTAGAGTGGAGAAAAGAAGTGAAGAAGTGTAGCACTCGAGCTCTCAAAATGGCAGGACTTCGTCGCTTCAAAATCCGGATCCCAAAAAGTGAGGCAAGGGCGTGTATTTATAGGCTGAATCCTTAGGTTGTCCGCTCCTTAAGTCGTCCACGACTTATAAAAACCTCACGACTTACGACTTAACAGATCGCACGACTTACGACTTAACAGATCTCACGACTTACGACTTAACAGATCTCACGTGCGTGACCTAATGACCCAACGACCTAAGCCTCAACATTAATGCGCAACCTACGACTTAACTGAGATGCGACTTAACGACTTATCATAAGTCGTGACCTAACTGTACACGACCTAACGACTTAACTGCTTAAGCCCTTACACGACTTAACTACACACACAGGGTCTTACGACCTAACACTAAGCCAAGTCCCAACGACTTAAGTCCTTACGCGACCTAACGGCTTAACTGGGATACGACTTAACACTTTTAGGTCGTCTAACGACCTATCTATATGCAGGGTCACAACGACCTAACTATAACGACTTAAGCATTCTATCTTAAGTCGCTTACGACCTAACTTCCTTAAGTCGTTAACCTGCTTAGGTTACTCATTTCCTTAAGTCGCCAACTACTACCACCCACTTCCTTAGGTCGTTGCCGACCTATCCTCCTTAAGTCGCTCACCTATGCTGCTGATTTCCATAGGTCGTTTACCCTTCTTAAGTCGGTCAATTCCTTAAGTCGTCTACCCTTCTTAATTCGCAAACTTCTTTAGGTCGCTCCACGACTTAAGCTACTACACGACTTAACTTCTAGACGTCTTAACCTCTGAACGACTTAACAACACTAACAACCTAATACAACTGTTTTACAAACATTCGATCCGTAAAAATACGGGTCGTTACAAATCTACACTATCATTTCATGTAGATTAAAGATTATTACATTAATATTTAATACAGTTCTTCACTTGATATTCATTATTCAATTTATACTACATCAATTTTATACAACATAAATTCAATAGTTCAAGGTGAAGTTAACCATATTACTACGTGTCGAGTGATTAAACATTTAAAGGGGTCATATTATGCAAATTAACAAATCAAATTCAACATATAGATCCAATTTAAATTGTTGACTATCCTATGTCAATTCGATTGCATATTATTTATCACTTTAACATTAACAATTTAACGTCCGATATAAACATCATCAATCAATCAAATATCAACCAAACTAAATTATTATCGCATAAATAATTAACAGATAATGGTGTCAGATGTCACAAGTGAACTGATACAGGTAATAACATATATAACAGTGTAAATAACTAACAACAGCATATTTCAATTGTCATTTCAATTGAAATCAAATTTAATAAATAAAAGAACGTTAATCGTGAGTGATTGCTCACCTTTTGAGGCTAGGGAGCGAGAATAGACAACGAAGTTGAGTTATGCATTGCAAGCACGATTTCCGAAATAAACAAGATTGGCATGAATCGACGAGCAAAGCTGTTAAATAGGAATTGCCGAAATCAAATTAAAACATTCAACATAGCAACAATTACAAAACATGTCCTGCGTCAAAGTTTAACAATATAATTCTATGTGCTACCGAGATCGAAATGGTCTGAAATTTGGTATGAATAAAGATCAAAACTTGTATTTCAAACTGCAAAAGAATCACTAGATTTGGACAAGAGACGAGAAAAGTTACGATGTCACGAACATAGACTCAGGCCATGTTGCGACTATCAAATGTTCAGGTATGAAAACCCCTCTCGGTCTGACTTTCAGGTAAGAAACAGAGGACTGAACCACCTTGTATGAAGCTAAAATTTTATATACAGAAAGTAGAAAACTTTATCTTTTAAACAAAAAGGGAATCACTGTATTCCGACGTAAGACGGAAGAGATACGATGCGTCAAACATGAACTCAGGTCGTGTTTGCAGCAGTGTAAAAAAATTAAGTACAAAAGAACAGCTGCCTGGGTCTAACTTCCATATGAGAAACAGAGGATCAAATGACCTCGCATGAAGCTGAAAATTTGTAAACATAAAATAGAAAACTCAATCTTTCCAACAAAAAAAGAATCACTGTATTCCGACATAAGACGGAAGAGATACGGTGCGTCAAACATGAACTCAGGTCGTGTTTGCAGCAGTGTAAAATAATTTCAAGTACAAAAGAACAGCTGCCTGGGTCAAACTTCCAGATCCTCGACCACTAATCAAATGATGTCGGATTTTGCTGGAATTTGACATGCATAAACTAGGTAACTTCGATTCTTTTGTAAAAATAAAATCAACCCATTCCGATAAAACATGAGTGAGATATGATATCGTGAACATGAAGTCTAACTGCTGTTCAAAAAAAAACATGCAAAATTCCTTTTAAAACATATCAACATACAATCGGGCATTACATCACCAAATAGATCTCTATGTATAGATATGTATATATTAAACAAAATAACCTTTATAGTATATTTGGAAAAATCAAACATTAACAAAATAAAAAATGTTCATAATCAATTACTCAACACGTATACATAAAAGCAAACATATATATAAATATATTCGTAAAAGCAAAAGCATATACATATGCTGCTACAAAGCTTAATAACATACTTTTATCAAAATATATAGACATAGACTGTTAAACAACATGTATAAACCGTAGCTTGTTAAACTAATACATAGAACTACATGTATATAGTACTAATATATATAAATCAATATATAACTGCATCCATTGCCTACTTATAAACTTGAACAACAGACATATCTATTACTGGCAGAAGTTTGCATAACCAAACAACTTTTATATTATATTCATATAAACCAAAAGCAACATATATTTACAATGTATAAATCGTATACTAATAGATAAAATAATTGTTTATATACGTATATTACTATCATAACCCTATGTTTAACTAACATATATACAATTTACCTTAAGGGCTGTGGTCGAAAGGTCGACGGTGGGGTTCGGGTTGATGGAGGAAGGCGGGCTGGAAGGTGGTGGGAAGGTGCTGCTCGGATAGACTGCCTCGCATGGGTTCGGCACTAGGTAGGCTTCGGCCTGGGTTTCGGCAATGGAAGGAACTTCGGCTAGTGCTAGGTCATGCTCGGCGTTTGAGGGGGAGAAGGATCTGTAGGTTGTGAAGGGGAGGGGATGGTTTCTTGGCTTGGGGTGGCCTGCGTGGTGGGTTTTGTTGGAGATGAAGTCGCATACTGTTAGACAGTGGAGGAGTAAGGAGAAAAATGGTGAAGTGTGAAAGGTAGATAGCATGGGGAAAAGAAGATGGGAGGAGATGAGACATGTTGTGAAATAGAAGAATGGAAGAAAAGAATGGCTACAGGGAAAAGGCATACAATGTGTGAATATTATTATATTTTCTTCAAATATAGAACAGATGAAAAGTGTGGTAAATCAAAAGTGGAACGGCAACTTGAACCGGTAGAGCATTAAAGTCCGAAAATAAATTTTTGACGGAAAAAGAAAAGCAAGTGACTATTTAGTTTACATGTTGGAAAATGAAAGGTCACGGAAGTCGAATAGTCCGAAAACGGTTATCGATACAGAAATTGTTTTACTGATTTCGCCATCCGCCGGACGTCGAAACACACAAACGAATATACCGCGGAGATCAACACAACGAGATGATCAAAACGACATACGGATATTAGTGATTCGATTGGATTATAAAAATTCGAATTTTCTACTAGCAGAAAATGCAAGAAAAACGCAGAAAAATAAGATCGACGGAGCTGAAGAAGTCCGAATTTGGAAAACGAAAAATGACGCCTTGCTCAGAAGACGGTTTACAATTTTTCTATGTAAAAATATTTAGGTTCCGAAAACATTTTATTTTCATCGCTTTTTATCTAATTAAATTGAAGTAAATTTACGCGCGAAATAAACTTTCATATTTTCGGATGAAAATTTACCAGTTGTTATGTTTAACTAGACGCATTCCAAATATCAAATTTATATTTCAAAATTTTATCGTTTAAAAATCCCACAAAATTCCAATTAATAACGTTATTAAAACCGGTTAAATTTGTGGGTTGTTACACTATCTCTCTCTCGACCGTGTTTGCACTGCCCCACCACCTGACCACTCAACCGACCACCCAGCCCATTCGCGCTTCGCCTCCAAAGCCCCACCACATACCTACGTAAATTCATCCGCCAACAGCCACCCGCATCCAGACTTCGGCCATCTGCACCCAAGCTACGCCCAACCTGCCACGCACGCTAAGCCACGTCAGCCCATATATCCGCTTCAACTTCCCTAAACGCCTCCCGCAAGTTCTCCACTCGACAGCAAACTCAAACACCACCTTTTTCCCACCTTTCTTCCTCATATCCTCTCTAACCCAAAATGTCATGCTCACTAGCAGTCGAGATTCCAAATTTTGGATATGGTACATTTAACGACAATGACATGCATACAAAGGTTGGAGGATATTTTGTATTTCCTAGTATCTGTAAGTCAGATTTGGTCATCGTTTAGTTTATAGTCGCCTATCATGTTGTACGTAAATCACAAGTATTCCATATGAAGCATATCTCCTACCTCTAGGTTTGCTTTCCTTGTTTTGTTATATTTTAAAATATATATATATATATATGTTTGTATGTATGTATGTATGTGTGTGTGTGTGTGTATTAAAGGTTGTACATCTATTTGATATCAGGAAACCTGCTCACTTTGCTTTGTCTCCAGTTTGCATACTTTGCCTTGAGAAGCCTGCTCTCTCCTCCTTTATACAAAAAAAGAGAGAAAGGTACATATATAATTTTTGATCCATTTAATCAAGCTAGCTTTGCTTTGTTGCATCGATTTCAAGTTATTGCAGTTTTTCTTTGCTTAGTCACTGTCCGAAAACTACAGCAGCAGTTCTAGCTTTGTCGCTTATCCGTGTTCGTGTCCGTTTCTGTTTGCATCGTTCTACGTTGTCATTGTTTTCTTTAACCTCGAAAGGTGAACGATCACTCACGATTAACATTTTTATATTTAGTTAATTTAATTCACAAGAAATGACGATTGAAATATGTGGTTAAATTTGAATTAGTTAGAAATTATATTATTAAATATGATATGTTAATATTTAAATTTGTTTATCTATGTTAATTGACATATGACACCATGACCCGTTGAATATATATATATATATATATAATTTAAATGGTTAATTATGATCATATTTGCCATTGATATGCTATGTCATTTATGCTATTATTTTATTTTTCTCACTCTACAAGTTCCCTGTTAGTTAAGAAAATCCCTATGGGCTGAAATGATACATACCCAAACGATATTAAAGATTAGGGAGAATCGTTATGGGTTGAAATGATAAAACCTAAGTGATTTTATTGATTTTTGAATTTGGGATTGCAGGTTGAAATGATATATACCCGTAAATATTAAATTATTGTGGATTGAAAAGATAAATATCCGTATCACTTGACCATAGGATAGAAAATTATATACGGACACCGTTGGTCTATTTTTTGAAAAATGATTTGCGAAGTTTTGTAAAAAAAAATATATGGGTTTTAATGAATATGATTTTTAAATATAATATAAATATTTTATTTTAATATATGTGTAAATTTAGGTTTTTTTAAAAATTATATGTTTGGAAATTTTAAATTTATAATTTAAGTTTTGAAAAATATAAATTTTTTAAAATTTTACTTATAATTTTATTATTTTTAAATATATAAAATAAGATTTTATACAATATATTTAGTAAACTAAGATTTAATTTAATAATAATTAATATAATAAAATTTAATAAGATTTAATTTAATAAAATTTAATTTAATTAGTATGTATATAATACGTTTAAGTATTTATTTAAAATTATATTAATATTTTAAAAATAGATTTTTGTAATAACTTTAATAATAGAGGTTGGAAAGATAAATTAAAGTTGACTTGAAATTTTTTTTTGTTTAAGAATTGAATTTAAATAAGAATGGATTTGAACTTATTGATTTTGAGATTCAAAGATATGATTTTATAACTTGATAATTTGATTTTGATTAAAGGCGACTAAATGAATATTGTCAAATTTAAATAAAATTGAAATTGAATATTAAATTTTGATTTAATTTTTAATTTTAGAATTTACTTAAATGTTTATAATGGGCGATTAAGTGAATATTTTTAGAATTAAATATAATTGAAGTTAGATATTTAATATTTTAATTTTGATTTAAATTAGTAATCAGGGATTTTATTTAAATGGTTATTAAAATAAAAATGATTAAGTGGATATTTTAAAATTTAAATAAAATTTAAGTTGAATTTTGAAATATAAATGAAATTTATCAAATTGAGTTATTGTAAATTATTTGAATATTTAAATGTTGAAACCAATTGAATTGGAAGTGGTTTAAATTTATGGTTCAAACCTGGATTTGAAATCGATATAAATTAAAAATGGTTTTAATGAGAATTAGAATTGAACCATTAACCTTTTAATTGGAATCAATGAACTGAGATCGATTTAAATTGAATTTTGGAATTAAAGTTGATTTGAATTAATTTGTGAAAGTGGAAGAAATAGTTCAAATTTGAAACTATTTTCGATATAAATTCTTTTGATATATAAACTATTTTAATCTATAACCTATTTTTAAATATAAACTATTTTTAATATATAAACTACTTTCGATATCCAAACTGTTTAAGTTGGAATTGTTATGATTTAGATTTAAAAGATTTAAATGCGAATACTTTGATATGATTTAAAGTGAATATTGATTTCAGAAGTGAATATGATTTCGAAAGTGAACATGATTTCGAAAGTGATATGATTTTGAAATGAATATGATATTTGGATATAAAGTATGAACTGTTTTGAAATAAAAATGAACATGGTGTGAAATAAGCTTTTGGTTGTTAAAGTGACCGGAGTCGGATATTGTCTTACTCTCTGCCAATACCAAAAACCACTTTAACAACTGTGTACGTGGTGGATAATCCCGAACGAAGTAGGATGGTTTGGCGATGTCTATATGAGGTATGAAGGCAGCCCTAACTCACGCGAGTCAGCTTGATGTGACTAAAATAGGAGCCACGCCTGGCCAAGTGAGGTCGCACCTCCGATCGAGCGTGATTCTTCGATACCATTCTATTACTTTGTGATTTGATTTGGGTGCACCTTTGATTTGGGAGTGTGTCTCGAGGTGGGCGGTAGTAGCTGCTATGCGTTACCACCAGTCCGGATCCGCAAAACGGTTGTATCCTACCATGGACATTGCGTCGAATGCCTTGTCACATGCCTTATCGAGCCCATTACAAGTTTGGTTTGTGTCGTACCTACGGAGTGCTCCTTGATAGCCCACCGGTTTGGTGGAGTTTACAGTACTGTATAAACTGCGGCATTTATATAAAAATGTGTTAAGGGGGATATGGGTAACGCCTTAACGCTATTTTAATAGTTTACTTTACTGTAGACATTATATATGTAGCGTATTGTACTGTGTATGTAGATAGTTTAACGGATCCTTAAAGGATGGGAGTCCCAAACATCCTTTAAGTTATATTGCATTTCACTTGAGTTGATTTACTTATATAAGAATGTTAATCCTGACTCGAGTGTTTTGCCTTTTGCTTATTCTCGGGTCAGACGGAGTGTCACAGCATTTGAGACTCACCTTTGGAGCTTGGAGCTTTGCTTGAAGATCTATCTCGTCTATTTAACTTTTAAGTTATTTCTAGTTGTTTATGTTCAGAACTGTCATTTGCTTTTGTATTGAGATTTCTATGTATTTGGAATTTCTGTTGTATTTTGTTTCAAACTCTGATGTTTATATAGTAGCTTCATGAACTACTATTTATCTATTCTGCTACTTATTGTTATATTACTCCGTGTCTGTGATTCTATGATTTATTTATTTACTGTATATGCTAAGTTTTGCCAAATATAAAATTAACAATCCGTTGTTTTGAGCAATTCAAGTCCGACATGTGTGGATGATTGTCGATTTTGAAGGGTTCGAAATAGCAGGTCGTTACATTGCATAGGCTATTGGGCTCCGATGCCGGTAGTGGAACCGGGTCAGTTGGAATATGGTTAAATGGGTGAATTTAAAAAAATCCATTTTGATCTTTGTTTAGCCAATGAAGCCTAAATGAGTTTTTTTAAAGCAAAGCTTGCGGGTTAACTGGTCCTTTTCATTTTATTACTTCACAAAAGAAATGGATTTTAGATCTAATCTATAATATTTTAATAAAATCTTCATTTTTATCTAATATGTTTAGAAAGTTTTTATATTTTATTTTATAAGTATATTGAATACACTTGTTTGTATGAGATGCACGTGCTATAGGTAAGAAGTGTACATATTTAATGTGATAGTATGTAAGTGCTGGGGTTTACACTTCAATGGACTCATTTCCCATTTACATATGCCATTGTTGTCCAAGATTTTAAATTAAAAAAACACACATAATAAAGGTGTATAATAGTGTGTAAATATGGTATTGAAATTATATTAGGTAGTTTTATATGATTTGAATTCCAAAATTAACGATGATGAATTTATTTTAAATTAAGAAAAATTTGAGAGTGAAAATAACAATTTTACATAAAATTCATCTTGTGAATTTGAATTAAGGCAACACGCATATGTTTTCATATATATATATATATATTGAGTAATGTTTTACATCTTAAAACAACACACACACACACACACACACACACACACACATATATATATATATATATATTTGTGTGTGTGTGTGTATGTAAACATTGTAATTTATAGTATGTGTATAAATATGTTTGAATTTAAAGTTAACAATTTAATCAAACTTTTAATTTAGAAAGGACACAAAAATAGGATTTTACATTATACGTTAAATTTAGAAAGGAAATAAAAGGTTTTGGATTTTACACAAAAATCCACATGTGAACAGGAAATTATTGTCAAGGACAAAATTTCTCAACATGTTAGCCTCAAGGACAGACCTTCAATATTTTAGCCTGAAGGACAATTTTCTTTAGGTATCAGTTTTTAAGCTTTTAGGTATCAGTTTGTAGTTATCGGTAGCAGTTTTTAGTTCGGTAGCAGTTTTGGAAAAATGTTTGTCCTTATGAATAATTTTGAAACAATTTTTGTCCTTATGAATAATTTTTAGGAGAATGTTTGTCCTTATGGGTAAAATATTGAGGTCGTGTCTTTAAGGCTAAAAATATACAAATTTTTGTCCTTTAAATTAATTCCCCCACACGTGAATTCTATATTAATAACTTCCGTTCTTATGAAAATAGTGCCCAAAACAATTGTATTCAAAATATCTACCATATAACATAAGAAAATTATTTTTAAGGCAAATTTATATAATTAAAATATAAAATTTATTTACATTTGTGTATAAACTATAAAATAATTTTCAATCAAAATTTGTTTTTTTTGACAAAAATTTCAAATCATAAGGAAAAGGGAATTCGACAACTTAGGCATATGTAAATTCGTTATAAGAACATTCATATTTAATGATACAGAGAACATCAACAAGTTATCATGGAAGCAGAGGATCTAAATTATATGAATCATATAAACATATAATGAATAGAGATAAAAAAGAAGTGGATCTACAAATCAACATAATAAATATACTTCTAATTTAAATGGGCAAAAGGGGTTTTGAATTACATGTTGTAAGATGAAAAATTGAAAGGATAGATGAATTATATATAGTTCAAGCATATGAATAAGAGAAATGCATAAACAAATTAAATCAAAGAAATACCTTAGGATGTTGCCAAAAGTCACACCTTGAACGATGAATCAATGCTTATAGATTTAGGCGAATCGATTTTCATATATGTAGGAATCAAGAGATCCTCCTTTTGTTTTGATTTTTAGAATTTCAATCCCTAGAGGCCATTAAAGATTTCAGCTGTTACTTAATGGGAGGAAAGAAGAGAAAGTCAAATGATTAAATGAATAAATCTCTTAAAGGAGGCAATAAAAGATAATTATAGATAAGGGTGATTCACCTACGTTTAATTATGCTTTAGAATTTTCATTTCAATTTGAAAAACTCTACCTCCCCCCAATCCTTTGGCCAACCTAAGGAGGATTAGGCCTCAAATCCGAACCCAAATAGTATTTATTCCATTTAAATCCAAGTTAAATATTGTACCGATATCTTATATCGACAGGCGTATGGATAAGTTTTTGTATATACGCATCCTATTAAATACTAGTGGTTTTCAAAATCAAATAAAATTTAATATTTCACAAATATTAATTATTATGATTAAATTACTGTAACATCCCGAAAATTTTCGACTTTCGAAAATTCAACATCGATACTCACTTTATCGACTGCTGAGCCATCGAATGCCGGAAACCCGAAAAGTTATGGTTTTAAGAAAGAAGAAAAAGGTAGAAGAAGAAGATAGAAGAAAAAGAAAGAAGAACAACAACAGAACAAGAGAACAGCAACAGAAACAGAACAATATCAGAGTCTTACACATCGCAGCGGAACAATATATAATAGATAAATCAGTAATCTTTAAAACAAAGAACTATATCATTTTATACATACATCAATCAGAGTCAATATACAACAATGGACAGTTTTATAACTTGTCCTCATACAGAATACACAGCGGAATAAATACTATCAGATACAAATACTACGCCTCGCCATCCAGCTTATCTCCAAAGCTCCAGAATATCCAGAATATCCTGATAACATAACTCTAGGCTGCCCGTGTGGAAATTTGTGGGCACCCAGAGTTTAGAAGGGAACAATAAACTCCGAGTCAGTCATGGTGACTGGTGTGAGATCGTAAAACAGTTTATCTTTAAAATAAACAACAGGAAAACTTTTAATGTCAATTCGCAATGCTTTTGGAAAATGAAACTACCATAAGACCTCCCGCCACACACACAATGCAAACGCAGACTTGGAGGAGATTTCTTCTTATGATAGTCAAAGATGCTTACTACGCAAAATCAAATTCTTTTTGATATTATTATTAGTGCATAGTGTAGAAAACATTTCGAAAGTAGAATATAAATCTTAGCCAGCATAGGTACCATTATAGTATGCTTGCTATAGCTGCCATATTAGATGGCAGGTTCTACAACTAAAACCGTACAAGTCTCGTATTGTTTCTTTGGATTTCCAACAAATGGTCAGGCTAAGGAACTTCCTATCCACGATGGGTACGTCCCTGGAATAGACGACCCGAGAACCTAACCGGATCTCTGCCAACACAAGGCCGGGTTACCTCTGCAAAAATAGGTAACTACTGACACGCGTATGCCATCCCCCGATCGTCACCGATCTTTCCCGAGGATCCCCGATTCGCAACAAACCACATAGATAATAATAATGCAGTAACCACAGAGGTTAAGTATCTGGGCTCCATACCATGATACCACCTTTATCCAGAAGGAATGACATACACTAAGGGGCGCTACTCCCTAGAACCTTGCCGCATTCGTCCTGTTTCGACCATTTCCGGGGTGTGAGGCTCGACGAAGTCTCGTCCACAAAGCTACGCTTTCTCAAAAAGCCCTGCTTCGGGTCAAACAAAAATGATCAACCTATGATCAGAAAGATATAAGATCAAACAAATGATCATATCACAAATGATCAAACACTGATCATTTCACAGCAACACTCGGTATGCCACGTTACCAAATTGGGATATATCGCTGATGAATTTCAACTACATAACCTCTGAGCTCGTACGTCTCAGAGAAGGGTGTTAAGCTAAGAGAATAAATTCTCCGCCACCAATAGAAATGTATTTGAAAGAAATCAGCTTTATATCTCAAATTGTAACGTCAGACACACAATCCATACAAGTCTGTTCCGGGATCGAACAGAACCGAAGGCACTTCTCACGAAGCCCTTGCATTTCCGGATAAATTTCTAATCACGTCCGGACTTCCCGTCACTAAGGGTGATAAAACCTCTAAACCGGAGATCAGCCGATGTAGAGTAACTCGACGGTAATCCTTCCGTTTTCAAAAATATCCGGTCTTCAACACCGGTCTTCAAATGCAATTCATAACGACGTATCACATATTCGGAATGGGTTATACGACCCCATGGTCCTTTCCCGGCTAACCCGAATAGTGAGCGTTTATTCAAAAATAAGTGTGGCATTCAAATTCATCCAATTCACAACAAATACCTATCTAAAGGTAAATATTGATAGTCGGTTATTTAACTATCAATAAAGATGCGCAACATCATCAGATTCCAAAAAATTTTCCAAATTATTTTATCTTCAAAATATCTTTACTAGATATAAAATTTCCACACTTCAAAAATAAGTCAACGTTTATTTTTAAACAACTTCCCCTTCTTTTATAAATTCCATAGTGAATTTATATTTCAAAAATATCTTCTGATATACGATTTTCAAATCGATTTCAATATCTATTTTCAATTTATCTTTAAGAAGATAAATTCTCAAAAAAAACATTTCAGTTCATATTGGAAAAGCATTTCCATACTTATTTAATAATAAGTATTTCACAAATCTATTTATTTTCAACACTTGGAAAATATTCGATATACTTAAATAAAATTAAGTATATATTCATTCTTTAAGGAAATCATTCTCTTTAAACACATTTATTTGAGTCAAAACGAATGTTGCGTAAAACATCGTTACGACGACTCAAAATCACTAGTATAGGGACTCGGATTTTAATAGATATATAAATCCCAATACTACATCAAAACATTTCCTTTCGGAAATCATTTACTATAACAACAGTGTTATAGTCCATCATTTCCTTATTCTCTCGAAAACGTCTATTTCAACAATAAATGTTGAAATCTATGATTTCGATATTTAACACGTTTTAAAACATCTTTAAAACAATTAACTTCATTTTACAATATCGCTTTTCCAAAACTATCCATTTTACTTAACAATATATTCACTGTCCAAAATCGTGAATATACTTCACTAATTACATTTCACTATTTTCTACACATTTTATTCCAAGAATTATCCACTATCCAAAATCGTGGAAAACATTCCCTTAATAACCTTCTATATTCAATTCATCAAATTTGATTGATTTTCGAATTTATTAAACAACGTTCATAAATTCCATTTTCTATTTTCTATAACAACTCCGGTTTATAAATCTCATTTTATTAACTTCTATAATTCACTTATAAAAATAAGTGATTTCGGATTTATAAACAATGTTTATAAATCACATTTGTACTTTATAACGATTTCAACTTACAAAATCATTTCATTTTGCAATTTCTATTTATATCCCATCTAAGTGCAAAAGTCAAATTTATAAGTAAATTTCTTATAAATCTTTTATTCTACAACATCTGTTCACTTTATAACTTCACGTTATAAATCTATTAATTTCGTTTACTTATGGAATCGTTTTATACTTCTTTCTAACACTTATAAAAAAAATCGTTTTATAAGTCCAATATTTCGATTTACAAAAATATCAATTTTATAAATCTTTCTATACAAATCGTTTATAGTTATTCCAAAAATCCCAACTTAAACCATTTTATAAATAAATCGACTTTTACTTCAAAAACGACACTTCGGTTATATTTCACTAAAAATTATAACTTTTATAACTTTAAAATTTTACGTTTATAAATCGATTCAAAAATTCCATAAAACGTATATTTTCAAAAATCACTTTAAAAACCTTTTAAAGTAAAAGTCGTTATTTTTACATTTCAAAACTGAATCCGATGATGCAACAGCATCAATTAGTCCATCACAACAGTCAATATCATATATCATCATATGATAACAGAATATATATCAACATATCTGTAAATAATCAATACGATGAGGAATCCAGTCGGATCCCTCCAACCTGTTTCCCTGTATCCAAAGATGTTAGCACAATACCAATTCCGCTCCAGTACGGAATTATCGCGGTATATGGGTTTTTTATAAATCCGCTTACTAACGGCGCAATAGGGTCTCATCCGCTATACGAGGCGGGAAATCAATCAATCCAATATATACATATGCCAATATGTATATATTGCTATATATAGATATATATCCTACTATATCTAATATCACATTCAATAGCAATCAATAACTGCAAAAATTCCACATTCATTTGAGTGAGAAAATCTCACCTTTATTTTAATTCTGATTTCAGCGTTTATTTCGAATAAAATTAAACACGCGTTTAATTTTACCCGAATTTTTCACTGACTCCAATTGACTCCAAACCAGCTTCATTGCGTAGTGCTCGTCAATACGATTCCAACGCAAAAAATTTCGTCAAAAACGGACCTCGTATGAAGAAGTTATGATAGTTTAAAGTTTGAACGAATTAAATATATACAAACTTAACAATTTATTTTCAATTTCAAACCCTAGAATTAAATCTGGCCACACATTTTGCTACATCAGATCTGGCCGTGAGTTGCCTTCCTCTTCTTCCAGGTTATCACGTTCAAAAGTGAACCCAAAGCCGCCTCTCTTGCCCTAATTTCGCAACCTCCATACGACGTCTAGCCTCCGATCAGATGGTGCCAAATTGAAGCCCTACTCGAGCTCTACCTACAGGCGCCACCACTTGAAGCTCGGCCTCCTCTTTGGCCTCAAAATTCATGCGTGACCTGATGTGAACGTGAGCCATTTGCCATCAATCCATTTGCCTAAATTCGATCTCCACCGTTGAGAACGAAGATCTTACGTAGCTCTACAACTTTCGTTTAGGAAGTTTGTCGAATTAATGCGTAGATTTGAAGAAAATGAGGGATGAAATTGATGAACTTTCGGCCATTGATTATCTCTAGTGGCGGCTGAAGCATTTAGAAACCCTAGGCTCGTTTTCTTTTGCAATTTGTGAATATGAAGTCCTTATATAGAAAATTGACGAAAACACTATTCACCAAAAATTTTCCGAACTCCAAACGAAGCGTGCCGGCTGACGTTTCTAAGGTTTACCCCGCGTTCCGAACGCAATGGAATATGTTTCGGGAGCTAATTCAGACATTTGAGCGAGATACGGAGAAAAACGATAAATTTAAATTAAACCGATTTAAATCGATTTCGAGGCGTTTTGATTCGTACCGGACAAACGGTAAATCCAAAAATTACGAAATTTGAAATCATACAATAATATCACATTACGGATCCGATGAAACTGGTTTCGTCAAAATCCGAGACCGTTTGAAAAATGACTATTTTAACTCGCCAAATTAATATTAAAACAATTTTGATGCGTTTCGAGCTGCCACGGTCAAACGACAACTCCGATGGATACGAAAATTGAAATCCGATAATAACTAACTATTACGGATCCAATGGAACTGGTCTCGTTCAATTCTGAGACTGTTCGAAAAATGGCTAATTTTCAGTCGATAATTAAATATTAAAATATTCAATTTTCACAGATTAACTTTAAATTCAGTTTTAAAAGTTCTATAACCTTTCTATAACTCCAGTATGATTAAATAAAATTTTACAAATCATTTTCAATCATTTTAAACTCGATTTTCAATTATCTCTGGAATTTAAATTATTAATTTATCGATTTAATTATCAAATTAAATCCAATATTCGAAAAATAAATCATTCGACTTCTAAATTCCATTTATTAATATTTAAAATCAATTAAATATTCAAATTTTAATTATCAAAAATTCTGGGTCGTTACAAACTTCCCCCCTTAAAAGAATTTCGTCCTCGAAATTACCAAGTTAGGAAGAAAAAATCCTTAACTCGTCTACTATCTTCCACAATCTGATAGTTTTATCATTTTTCAAACGGATCTTCCTACTAAAGATTCGTTATCATCTCAACTAACTTTTCAACTTAAATTTTAAGTTTCAAACAACATTGTTTAACTTCTAAATTCAAATTCGAGTTTAAATTCAATTTTAAACTTTTAAATTTTTCTCAAAATTTTCTAGCGCTCTAAATTTCCGAAAAATTTCGCCAGCGTCTCCTTTGCGCGGTTAACATGGCACGACTACAAAACGTCCCTACGGACTCTCAGATTTCAAAAAGAAAAAGAAAAAGCCAAGCGGCTAGAGAAATAAGCAAATCTCATATAGAAATTCAAATACTTACCTTTTGTCGAGCAATTCAAATTTATCTTTGCAATTTAATTCCAATTCCTTTATAACACCTGTATATCCTACTAGCCATTATATCTAGTTATAACATTCAAACCAATTTGCAAAGTCTATTACAAAATTTCGATACTTCTTATATCATCTTTACTTCCCTATTGAAGTTTCATAATCATTTTCATTCCATTTTACATTTCACATTCATTTGAATTCAATTCACAATTTCAATTCAATTTGAATTCTATTCATCTTCAATTCTGAAATATTGAATTTCATCGATTAACTTTCGTTTACAACTGCTTATTTTAAATTAGTTTTAATTACTAATTCATTACAATTTACAATTCACTTATTCAAATTTGTTTTCAACATTCAGTTTCAATTCAATTAGTTTACATTCACTAATTCACATTCGTTTTCAATTTGAATTCCATTCTAATCAAATTTCAAATATTTTATAAGTCTTCGACTTATTTACATCTTGATTTATAAAATCATCTATACATTCATATTACAAATTCATTTCATTAATGAATTTTTAAATTTTCCAATATCTATCTGGAATTCCATTTTCATTTATAAATCACATTTACAATTCATATTTACCATTTTATTTATATATGAATTCGTTTCCTTATGCTTCCAATTCATATTTAAAATTTCATCCATTAAATGGATTTTTATTTAAACTTTAAACTTTACAAGTTATCAACTTCATAATATTTCATAAATATTTTTATATAGCATTCCTGAGTCTTTTCCAACTTTTTCAAAACCATTTTTGAAAACAATTCAAATTACCTTTTGAATTTTCAAAACAAAACTCAATTTTCCAAAACAACTTCCATTTAAAACGATTTGGCAGCAATTTCTCTTTTGGAAACCCGAAAATGAACACCAACGATGCCGCGGTCATCATCGAAGTTATTTTCCAGCGACCGAAAAGAGTTTAGAGCTTTTCATTCCTTCAAAACATTTTTCCCAAAATCCTTTGAATATCATTTTCAAACCAAAAATGATTTAAACTTTCCAAATCTCCAAAATTTTCAAATTCTTCTTTGGAATTCTATTTCAAATTACAAATCACATTTATAATTTACATTCTTTAAATTTCATTTATTTGTGAATTTATTTCTTAACTTTGGAGTTTTGATTTCAATTTCTTTATTTAATTTCAATGATAATAGATAAATATTATCACCTTTTACAACCATGCAACCATATACTATAGTACTTCAAAAAAAAACATTTCTTTTCTATACAAAAATAGTTTTGGGCAAAATTATTTCAATCGCCCTATTTAAAACAATACTGTGCCGAATTGTTCTATACAAGTGTTTAGAGATCCCTATCGATAGAGTTGTACGGACAATACCGACCAGAATCCATATACCACTCAACAAACCAATCATCACAATATAAAACAATTTTATATTCACTAACAAATACGCACTCGTATCTATTATTACACTCAACTCATTCTAGAGTACTGCTGACTCTATCTCTAATGAGTAACACCCAACAGAGCAGGGTTGTCGCTTAACCATATGCTCTGATACCAAATGTAACATCCCGAAAATTTTCGACTTTCGAAAATTCAACATCGATACTCACTTTATCGACTGCTGAGCCATCGAATGCCGGAAACCCGAAAAGTTATGGTTTTAAGAAAGAAGAAAAAGGTAGAAGAAGAAGATAGAAGAAAAAGAAAGAAGAACAACAACAGAACAAGAGAACAGCAACAGAAACAGAACAATATCAGAGTCTTACACATCGCAGCGGAACAATATATAATAGATAAATCAGTAATCTTTAAAACAAAGAACTATATCATTTTATACATACATCAATCAGAGTCAATATACAACAATGGACAGTTTTATAACTTGTCCTCATACAGAATACACAGCGGAATAAATACTATCAGATACAAATACTACGCCTCGCCATCCAGCTTATCTCCAAAGCTCCAGAATATCCAGAATATCCTGATAACATAACTCTAGGCTGCCCGTGTGGAAATTTGTGGGCACCCAGAGTTTAGAAGGGAACAATAAACTCCAAGTCAGTCATGGTGACTGGTGTGAGATCGTAAAACAGTTTATCTTTAAAATAAACAACAGGAAAACTTTTAATGTCAATTCGCAATGCTTTTGGAAAATGAAACTACCATAAGACCTCCCGCCACACACACAATGCAAACGCAGACTTGGAGGAGATTTCTTCTTATGATAGTCAAAGATGCTTACTACGCAAAATCAAATTCTTTTTGATATTATTATTAGTGCATAGTGTAGAAAACATTTCGAAAGTAGAATATAAATCTTAGCCAGCATAGGTACCATTATAGTATGCTTGCTATAGCTGCCATATTAGATGGCAGGTTCTACAACTAAAACCGTACAAGTCTCGTATTGTTTCTTTGGATTTCCAACAAATGGTCAGGCTAAGGAACTTCCTATCCACGATGGGTACGTCCCTGGAATAGACGACCCGAGAACCTAACCGGATCTCTGCCAACACAAGGCCGGGTTACCTCTGCAAAAATAGGTAACTACTGACACGCGTATGCCATCCCCCGATCGTCACCGATCTTTCCCGAGGATCCTCGATTCGCAACAAACCACATAGATAATAATAATGCAGTAACCATAGAGGTTAAGTATCTGGGCTCCATACCATGATACCACCTTTATCCAGAAGGAATGACATACACTAAGGGGCGCTACTCCCTAGAACCTTGCCGCATTCGTCCTGTTTCGACCATTTCCGGGGTGTGAGGCTCGACGAAGTCTCGTCCACAAAGCTACGCTTTCTCAAAAAGCCCTGCTTCGGGTCAAACAAAAATGATCAACCTATGATCAGAAAGATATAAGATCAAACAAATGATCATATCACAAATGATCAAACACTGATCATTTCACAACAACACTTAGTATGCCACGTTACCAAATTGGGATATATCGCTGATGAATTTCAACTACATAACCTCTGAGCTCGTACGTCTCAGAGAAGGGTGTTAAGCTAAGAGAATAAATTCTCCTCCACCAATAGAAATGTATTTGAAAGAAATCAGCTTTATATCTCAAATTGTAACGTCAGACACACAATCCATACAAGTCTGTTCCGGGATCGAACAGAACCGAAGGCACTTCTCACGAAGCCCTTGCATTTCCGGATAAATTTCTAATCACGTCCGGACTTCCCGTCACTAAGGGTGATAAAACCTCTAAACCGGAGATCAGCCGATGTAGAGTAACTCGACGGTAATCCTTCCGTTTTCAAAAATATCCGGTCTTCAACACCGGTCTTCAAATGCAATTCATAACGACGTATCACATATTCGGAATGGGTTATACGACCCCATGGTCCTTTCCCGGCTAACCCGAATAGTGAGCGTTTATTCAAAAATAAGTGTGGCATTCAAATTCATCCAATTCACAACAAATACCTATCTAAAGGTAAATATTGATAGTCGGTTATTTAACTATCAATAAAGATGCGCAACATCATCAGATTCCAAAAAATTTTCCAAATTATTTTATCTTCAAAATATCTTTACTAGATATAAAATTTCCACACTTCAAAAATAAGTCAACGTTTATTTTTAAACAACTTCCCCTTCTTTTATAAATTCCATAGTGAATTTATATTTCAAAAATATCTTCTGATATACGATTTTCAAATCGATTTCAATATCTACTTTCAATTTATCTTTAAGAAGATAAATTCTCAAAAAAAACATTTCAGTTCATATTGGAAAAGCATTTCCATACTTATTTAATAATAAGTATTTCACAAATCTATTTATTTTCAACACTTGGAAAATATTCGATATACTTAAATCAAATTAAGTATATATTCATTCTTTAAGGAAATCATTCTCTTTAAACACATTTATTTGAGTCAAAACGAATGTTGCGTAAAACATCGTTACGACGACTCAAAATCACTAGTATAGGGACTCGGATTTTAATAGATATATAAATCCCAATACTACATCAAAACATTTCCTTTCGGAAATCATTTACTATAACAACAGTGTTATAGTCCATCATTTCCTTATTCTCTCGAAAACGTCTATTTCAACAATAAATGTTGAAATCTATGATTTCGATATTTAACACGTTTTAAAACATCTTTAAAACAATTAACTTCATTTTACAATATCGCTTTTCCAAAACTATCCATTTTACTTAACAATATATTCACTGTCCAAAATCGTGAATATACTTCACTAATTACATTTCACTATTTTCTACACATTTTATTCCAAGAATTATCCACTATCCAAAATCGTGGAAAACATTCCCTTAATAACCTTCTATATTCAATTCATCAAATTTGATTGATTTTCGAATTTATTAAACAACGTTCATAAATTCCATTTTCTATTTTCTATAACAACTCCGGTTTATAAATCTCATTTTATTAACTTCTATAATTCACTTATAAAAATAAGTGATTTCGGATTTATAAACAATGTTTATAAATCACATTTGTACTTTATAACGATTTCAACTTACAAAATCATTTCATTTTGCAATTTCTATTTATATCCCATCTAAGTGCAAAAGTCAAATTTATAAGTAAATTTCTTATAAATCTTTTATTCTACAACATCTGTTCACTTTATAACTTCACGTTATAAATCTATTAATTTCGTTTACTTATGGAATCGTTTTATACTTCTTTCTAACACTTATAAAAAAAATCGTTTTATAAGTCCAATATTTCGATTTACAAAAATATCAATTTTATAAATCTTTCTATACAAATCGTTTATAGTTATTCCAAAAATCCCAACTTAAACCATTTTATAAATAAATCGACTTTTACTTCAAAAACGACACTTCGGTTATATTTCACTAAAAATTATAACTTTTATAACTTTAAAATTTTACGTTTATAAATCGATTCAAAAATTCCATAAAACGTATATTTTCAAAAATCACTTTAAAAACCTTTTAAAGTAAAAGTCGTTATTTTTACATTTCAAAACTGAATCCGATAATGCAACAGCATCAATTAGTCCATCACAACAGTCAATATCATATATCATCATATGATAACAGAATATATATCAACATATCTGTAAATAATCAATACGATGAGGAATCCAGTCGGATCCCTCCAACCTGTTTCCCTGCATCCAAAGATGTTAGCACAATACCAATTCCGCTCCAGTACGGAATTATCGCGGTATATGGGTTTTTTTATAAATCCGCTTACTAACGGCGCAATAGGGTCTCATCCGCTATACGAGGCGGGAAATCAATCAATCCAATATATACATATGCCAATATGTATATATTGCTATATATAGATATATATCCTACTATATCTAATATCACATTCAATAGCAATCAATAACTGCAAAAATTCCACATTCATTTGAGTGAGAAAATCTCACCTTGATTTTAATTCTGATTTCAGCGTTTATTTCGAATAAAATTAAACACGCGTTTAATTTTACCCGAATTTTTCACTGACTCCAATTGACTCCAAACCAGCTTCATTGCGTAGTGCTCGTCAATACGATTCCAACGCAAAAAATTTCGTCAAAAATGGACCTCGTATGAAGAAGTTATGATAGTTTAAAGTTTGAACGAATTAAATATATACAAACTTAACAATTTATTTTCAATTTCAAACCCTAGAATTAAATCTGGCCACACATTTTGCTACATCAGATCTGGCCGTGAGTTGCCTTCCTCTTCTTCCAGGTTATCACGTTCAAAAGTGAACCCAAAGCCGCCTCTCTTGCCCTAATTTCGCAACCTCCATACGACGTCTAGCCTCCGATCAGATGGTGCCAAATTGAAGCCCTACTCGAGCTCTACCTACAGGCGCCACCACTTGAAGCTCGGCCTCCTCTTTGGCCTCAAAATTCATGCGTGACCTGATGTGAACGTGAGCCATTTGCCATCAATCCATTTGCCTAAATTCGATCTCCACCGTTGAGAACGAAGATCTTACGTAGCTCTACAACTTTCGTTTAGGAAGTTTGTCGAATTAATGTGTAGATTTGAAGAAAATGAGGGATGAAATTGATGAACTTTCGGCCATTGATTATCTCTAGTGGCGGCTGAAGCATTTAGAAACCCTAGGCTCGTTTTCTTTTGCAATTTGTGAATATGAAGTCCTTATATAGAAAATTGACGAAAACACTATTCACCAAAAAATTTCCGAACTCCAAACGAAGCGTGCCGACTGACGTTTCTAAGGTTTACCCCGCGTTCCGAACGCAATGGAATATGTTTCGGGAGCTAATTCGGACATTTGAGCGAGATACGGAGAAAAACGATAAATTTAAATTAAACCGATTTAAATCGATTTCGAGGCGTTTTGATTCGTACCGGACAAACGGTAAATCCAAAAATTACGAAATTTGAAATCATACAATAATATCACATTACGGATCCGATGAAACTGGTTTCGTCAAAATCCGAGACCGTTTGAAAAATGACTATTTTAACTCGCCAAATTAATATTAAAACAATTTTGATGCGTTTCGAGCTGCCACGGTCAAACGACAACTCCGATGGATACGAAAATTGAAATCCGATAATAACTAACTATTACGGATCCAATGGAACTGGTCTCGTTCAATTCTGAGACTGTTCGAAAAATGGCTAATTTTCAGTCGATAATTAAATATTAAAATATTCAATTTTCACAGATTAACTTTAAATTCAGTTTTAAAAGTTCTATAACCTTTCTATAACTCCAGTATGATTAAATAAAATTTTACAAATCATTTTCAATCATTTTAAACTCGATTTTCAATTATCTCTGGAATTTAAATTATTAATTTATCGATTTAATTATCAAATTAAATCCAATATTCGAAAAATAAATCATTCGACTTCTAAATTCCATTTATTAATATTTAAAATCAATTAAATATTCAAATTTTAATTATCAAAAATTCTGGGTCGTTACAATTACAAAGATTATAAATTAACTAGATCATGTGGTTTACTGAAGTATTCACTATTTTGGTTGTATGACTCGAATTTGTAAATTCTGTCAACGATTGTCAAATAATTCAAATGTTAATACTCACATGTCATCTAAGCTAGTGGTATAACATTTTAGCCGAATTAATTGGTTAAGACATCTTTTCCAATAAAATCCAATTTTACTAATTAAGCGGTACATAGTAGTAACGATTATTTACATCAATTCTCTTCATAAACATTATACCATGTTAGGACTTATGGAATTTGATTTTGTCAAAATTTCAATATCTTCCACTTTCAAATCGAATAGTCCAAACAAAAAGTAGTCCTTAACTAGATAATAATAATTATTATTAATCCTATTGCTCTAGCCAAAGACTTTGACTTTGAATTGATTACAGTTGACGTTATACTAACTCTATATAACCAAGGAGACGAATTTTCTATTAAATAACGTTTCACGTCCAATGCTTCAGCTCAACCCCAATAACAATCATTCGATGAACGCCATGCCATGGTTTAACTATAATTAAGGTCGAGTGTCTACATTAAAGTTCAACAGTATTCTCTAGTCAAGAGAACCGTGTAACATCATCGCTCTGAGATTCTCTATATGACCTTAGTTATATTAAACAACATAAATGTAACGACCCGGTATTTCTAACCATTCGCATCCGCACATGTCGGACTTGAACTGCTCAAAACAATAGGTTGTTAATTTATATTTGGCAAACTTAGCATATACAGTAAATAAATCAATCACAGAATCACAGACACAGAGTAATATAAAAATAAGCAGCATAATAGATAAATAGTAGTTTATGAAGCTACTATATAAACATCAGAGTTTGAAATAAAATACAACAGAATATCTCAAATACAATGAATCTCTAATACATAAGCAACTGACGAGTCTGATCAAAACAACTGGAATAAACTGAAGTAACCGGAAAGCTGAGTAGATAGATCTTCAAACAAAGCTCAAATCTCCAAAGGTGAGTCTCAAATGCTATGACACTCAGTCTGACCCGAGCCTAAAGCAAAACACGAAACACTTGAGTCAAGATTAACATTCTTATATTAATAAATTCAACTCAAGTGAAATGTCAACTGAAATACAAGTAACTTAAAGAAGAGTTGGGATTTCCATCCTCTAAGAATCTGTGGAACTATCTACTATGTAGTAATATACGCTATTATAATATGTCTACGTAAAGTAAAAGTACTAAAGTAGCGTTAAGGCGTTACCCATATCCCCCTTAACACATTTTATATATTCCCATAGTCTATACAATACCGTAACTCCTCCGTAAACTGGAGGCTATCAGAGGGCACTCCATAAGTATGGTACAAACCAAACTCGTAGAAGGCGCAATAGGGCATGCGACACGACACTCGAGGCAATGCCAGGGTAGATATACCTTTTGCACTCCCGGACTAGTGGTAACGCATAGCAGCCACCACCACCCACCTCGTGACACACTCCAAATCAAAGGTGCACCCAATCAAATCGCAAAAGCAATAGAATGGTATCGATGAAATATGCCCGATAGGGGGAATGACTCCACTTGGCCCGGTATAGCTCCTGTTTTAGCCACATCAAGCTGACTTACGAGAGTCAGGGCTATGTAAATACCATATAGAATCGTCGTCAAACCATCCTACTTCGTTTTGGAATCTTCACCACGTACACAGTTGTTAAAGTGGTTTTTGGTATTGGTAGAGAGTATGACAATATCCGATCCCGGTCTCTTTAACAACCAAACGCTTATTTCACACCGTGGTCATTTCATTTCAAATAGTTCATACTTCATATCAAAATATCATATTCATTTCAAAACCATACCAATTTTGATATCATTATTCACTATAAATAATATTCATTTCCAGAATCGAACACTTTCAAAATTATAACACTTACGAAACCATAACTCTTTCGAAATCATAACACTTCCGTAATCATAACAATTTCCACTTAAACAGTTTAGATATTGAAAATAGCATATATATTAAAATAGTTATAAACTAGAATAGTTTATATATTAAAATAATTTATATAATTAAATTAGTTTCCTCCAATTTCGCAAATCGATTCAAATCAACATAAATTCCAAAAATTCAATTTAAATCAATTTCAGTTTAACCATTTAAATTTAAAGGTCAAAGATTCAACTTAAATTCTAAATAAACCATTTCAATTTATCTCGATTTCAAATCCAGGTTTGAACTATCACTTCAATTCCAATAAGATTCAAAATTTAAATATTCAAACATTTTCAACATAAGTTTCATTTATATTTCAATATTTCACCTTAATTTTTTTATTCAAATTTTAAAATATTCACTTAATCACTTTTTAATTCGTATTTAAATTCAATTATTAACCAATTAAAATCCAAATCAACATTAATTTATCTTCCCAACCTTTATTATTAAAGTTATAAATATCTATTTTTAAATATTAATATAAATTTAAATAAATACTTAAACGTATTATAAACCAATTAAATTAAATTTTATTAAACTAAATCTTATTATTAAATGTATTTGTATTAAATCTTATTTTATATATTTTTAAAATAATAAAATTATAAGAAAATCTTAAAATTTATATTTTCCAAAACTAACTTATAAATTAAAATTTCCAAAACATATTATTTAAAAATCTAAATTTTTATACATATATAAAAATAACATTTATATATTATATAAAACAATATTTATCAAAACCCATATATTTCCATTCAAACATGGAAATCATGTTCAAAATATAGACCAACGGTGTCCGCATATACTTTTCTATCCAATGGTCAAGTGATACGGATATTTACCATTTCAATCCGCAATTTAATTATTTACAGGTATATATCATTTCAACCCGCAATCCCAAAATTCAAAATCAATGAAAATCGGTTGGGTTTATCATTTCAACCCATAACGATTATCCCTTAATCTATAATATCGTTCGGGTATGTATCATTTCAACTCATAGGGAATTCTAAATTAACAGGGAACTTGCAGATTGAGAGCAAATATGATAATAATATAACAGATCAACAACAGGCATATATCATCAGTAAAAAATTAAATAAAATATACACAACAGGATATGGTGTCATATATCACAAGTGAACAATTGCAGATAATGGCATATCATATTTAAAAATTAAATAACTAGCAATTCAAATTTAACAGCCTATTTCAATTGTCGTTTCAAGTGAAATCAAATTTACTAACTATAAGAATGTTAATCGTTAGTGATTGCTCACCTTTCAAGGCTAGAGAAATGAACGAGAATGAAAGTGAATGGACACGGACAAGCACACGGATCAAACAAGCGGGACAGTGAGAAAGTTGGAATGCTGCGACAAATTCGATATTGAGAAAGTAGTCAAAATGGACAAGAGATCGATGAAACAAAATATATGTTATATGTATATATATAAATTTCTAAAATCAATTTATAAACATATATTTGAAAACCAATATTTAGTTCAAACACATATAAATTAAATCTCCACATATATTTGAAATCCAAACTCCTATATACTTATCTGTATAAACTAATATATAAACATATATTTTTATATACACAGAAGCAGAGGTACTCATCAACCAGGTGAGGCTAAGGCCCTACCTCCGTTTTTGATTTTCCTTCCTAGAAAATGACCATATCTAATTTAGCCCCATCTCAGAAATAAACTTTGTCCTAACGATCCAAGTTTCTCTTTTTCATCTACTTCAAACGCCACATCAATCCAGAAATTATCCCGTAATATTTTGGAGACCTTTATGTTCAAATTATAAAACTCTTATTTTATAAATCAAACAATTTAGACAAATCTCCTCGCAATAGATCCAGACAATTTCATTTTCTAATGCACTAGCATGTAAAAGATAGCATCATATCAAATATTTATTACATGGTTCAATTCTTCATTATATTTTGGGTAGTTTTAACTTTTAATGAATAATTGTGTATCAGCTATTTGATCAATTATGCAATATTTGTGTGCTGAATTTTTATAGGTAATTTTTGGATAATTTTTTTTTTGAGTTATGCATAAATCCTATAATGTGAATACAGTGTATGCATTTACATCTTTTGGTTCATTTGTACATATTATCCTATTCTAGGAAACATTTGCATTTCTAACATCTTTGGTTTTTTTTATAATAAAATGTGGCCCTATCTGGCTTGATGGTGCTGGCTCCGCCACTGTATATACATATTATATATATATATATTAAAAAGATCAATACTTAAAACACAATATGTATAACCAAAATTGAATACTCATGGATATATAAACTGTAAATAATATAAACTAAAGAAATCAAACAGCTTAACCATATTATTTGAGAGAAATAAATTGTAAACAAAAACTTTGTAATATTCTTTTGTATGGTATCCAACCTATATACTTACATGAATTAACAAAATAAACTAACATACATATATATACAACAACTACTTACAACTTGTATAACTTGTGTCTTATACTAACAGACATACAACTTTTATAACCTATATATATATAGACTACATATAATATGGTTTGAAACTTTTATATGCGTAACAATGGGTAATATGGCTTATAAAGCTTATATATATAACAACATATAATGTGGTTTGTAAAACATATATATATATAACAACCGACCAATATATACGCATATATATATTTACAAACAAACTAACCAATATATACGCATATATACAAACTCTTTTTTCTCTTTTCTCTTTAATGGGGTCCCCTCCTCCTTCAATTTCTTTTCCCGCCGACCCATCTCGTCCTTCAACATCCAATCAACCCTGTCCTTCATCCCCCCCTCCTTGTACCTCCTGCTTCTATTTCTTCCTTGTCAACCCTACCTTCTTCCGTCCCTTCCTCTGTTCGAACCATATCTTCTATCCCGATTCTCTCGTCTCCTCCTATGCCATCCCATCCATCTCCTCCTGTTGCTTGGAATTCCTTGTTTAAGGCCAAACCAATCAATGCAGGTAAATATGTTCCTCGTGATATTCAGTTAGTGTATAATGGTGATGCCATTGTGCCCCCAACTGAAGTTGTTCAGGCAGGAAACTCGATGTGGAAGGAATACCTAGTTGGTTTCTTTCTTGATATTCCACTTCCTTACTCCTATGTCCTTTATTACCTCAAAAAAGCATGGAAATTACAGGGCTCTATTAGTGTAAAATCGAATGGGTTCCTGTTTTTATTCAAGTTTTCTAACGAGGAAGATAAGAGAAGGATTGCTGAAGCAGATCCTATTGTTATGAAGAATAAACTGTTTATTGTGAAGCCTTGGGATGAAAATGTTGGAAACAGCTCTGGTAGCATCAAAGCAGTTCCTGTTTGGATTAAGCTCTCTAATATCCCACTGTATGCCTGGTCTCGTGTGGGTATTAACTGGTGGGCTTCTAGGGTTGGTAAGCTCTTATGTATGGATGCATCTACTGAAAAATTTGAAAGGATTTCCTTTGCTAAATGTTTGGTTGAAGTTTCCCCTTAGCATGAACTTCCTGATAACTTTGCAGTTAAGTTACTTGATGGTTCAGACCAAATAGTAAAAGTTGATTATCTGTGGAGACCTGAAATATGCATTTCATGTAAGGAGTTTGGACATATGGTAACTAGTTGTAAGAAAGTTGAAGTAACCTGTAAAAGTAATAACAATGTTTGTAACAATAATGTTCATATCAAACATAGTGAAGTTGATCAAAGTAAGGTGAAGAAAGGTACAAGGGTGGATAAAGATAACAAAGTGAAACAAGTCTGGCATAAAGTGAATTATAATAAGGGGAAAAAGAAAATAACAAGTGAAGAAGTGCAAACTGAAACCATGAACAAGACTAGTGGCAAGGATAAAACATTTCCGAACGTTAATGAGGAAATTAATACTAGTACTGAAGTTGGGATTAGAACCCATAGTGTTGGCCGTGTGATCTCTGATCATGTTACTAAAAATAACAAGTTTATTTTACTACAATCTGAGGATCATGAATAAGGTAATTTGGTAGGGCAAGATGTGGAGGAAGGTGAAGTTATTTATGCTGGGACCAGAAATGATAATGCTTATAATTATTCATTGTGTAATGGTAATACTACTGTAGAAAATTCTGATAGATTTAGAGAAATCAATCAAAAAACTGATGGTTTGGAGCAGCGAATTCCATCAAGTGCCAATACTCTCTCCAGTAATCTAGAGGTGGCCGATGTTTCACCTTCAGTGATTGAGCATGTACATTCTCCTGTATCGGAATTTGACACAAATTGGTGTATGTCGTTTGAAAATCAGATTAAGCAAGTTATAGTTACCATGCATCAATCTGTTGTGGAAAATCACTCAGCAGTTCCCACTTCGTATAATTTCAACATTGATTTGCCAGGATGGCCATCTATCCTTCCATCCCTTGTTTATATCTCACCTCCTGATCCCCCCTCCTCAAATCCCCCCTCCTGTGATATGTCCTCCCCCATTTCCCTGCAAACTCGTCAAATTGAAACAATAGCTCTTTCAGCAAAGAGAGGAAATAAATCTCACTTATCACTTTAATTATCCCATGATTAAAAAGTTGCTTCATGGAATGTTAGAGGTGCTCACTACAACTTGAAACTTGATCAGGTGAAAAGCCTTATTAACTTGTATGACATTTGTCTCTTTGGCATACTTGAAACAAAACTCAATCTTCCCTTATCCATCAAAGCAGCTTCTTATATTAATCCTGCCCGGGCTTACTATCACAATCTTGATACTGCTTCTTATGGTAGAATTCTTATTATTTATGATCCTGCTGTCTTGACATTATCCCCCATCCTTTCTTCTAGACAATTCATTCATTTCAATGTCCTTGTTTCTCAAACTCAAACTTCCTTCTACATTACCTTTGTTTATGCTGATAATTCTCCTCTCTCTAGAAATCTGCTATTTGAATCCTTTCCTCCTCTTCGGCAGAACACTCATCCTTGGGTTGTTCTTGGAGATTTTAATTCATGTTTTGACTTTGATGATAAACATGGTGGATCTCCTCTCCTTCCTGGTGATCTTGCTCCTCTTAATATTGCTATTTCTGACTCTGATCTTATTTTGGTTAACAAATCAGGAGCTAAATATTCATGGAACAATCGAAGCCGTAGTGGTGTACGAACCTTCACAACAATTGATCATTCTTTTTGTAACATCTCTTCCCTCAATACTTGGCCCTCTTTGTCTGTGTTTCTTCCTCTCCCCGTTCTGTCTGACCATTCTCCAATGATTTTGTCCCTTGATCACCATTTAAGAAGGGAAAAGAGAAGTTTTAAATTTTTCAATGCTTGGGCTAAACATGATTATTTCCTTGTGTTAGTTTCTCAAGTTAACTCTACCTTTAATTATTTTGGTAACCCTATGTTTAATTTTTACAGGAAATTAAAAAGCATCAAGCAATCTCTTAAATTGTGGGCTTCTTCCACCTTTGGGCTTGGCAGTTTGCTTTCTTCCTCCCTTTTGGAGCAACTCAAGGTCAAACAAGAATTCATGATGGCTAATCCGGAGGATGAGAATGCAGCTGCTGATGAAGGAAGATTATACATGGAGGTGAATAAAGCTCTTCACCTGGAAGCATGTATGAAAAGGCAGCAACTTCACAACAAATGGCTTGAAGAAGGAGATAAGAATACTAAATTCTTCCATGATTCATTAAAAGTTAAACATGCCAGAGAAAATATTTTTAGCATTATGGATGATCAAGGTAATTTTTTTTCTACTCCTGAATCTGTTGACAAAGCCTTCATTGACTACTTCTCTAATATTCTTGGCAACTCTTCAGGGTTCTCTCTTGACTTAAACCAAATATCATCCCTTTCCCAGCCTAGACTTTCCTTACTTGAAGCTGATGATTTAATTAAACCTGTTTCTGATGAAGAAATTAAGACAGTCCTCTTTTCCATGAACCAGCATTCTTCTGGTGGCCTTGATGGTCTTAATGTAACCTTTTTCATTTCAACTTGGAGTGTGCTTGGAAATGAGTTCTGTCAGGCAATCCATAATTTCTTTAATAAATGTAAATTACTGGGGGAAGTCAATTCCACTAACATTGCCTTAATTCCAAAAGTTTCACCTCCTTCCAGAGTCTCTTCCTTCAGGCCAATTTCATGTTGTAATGTGGTTTACAAATGCATCTCCAAAATTCTTGCATCTCGATTAGTCTGTGTTCTGCCTTCTATTGTGTTTCTCAATCAGGCAGCATTCATTCCATCTAGGAATATTCTTGATAATGTTCTTCTTGCCCAAGAATTATTAAAAGGATATGGCAAAGGTAATGCTTCTCCAGCTGCTACTCTTAAAATTGACATATCCAAAGCCTATGATTCTATTCATTGGGTTTCCATTGTGAGGATTATGGCTATGATGGGTTTCCCAAAAATCTTTGTATCGTGGGTTTACACTTGCATATCCACTCCTTCCTTCTCTGTGCTAGTTAATGGAAGACCTGTTGGTTATCTTAGAAGTAAAAAAGAAATCAGACAAGGGGATCCTATCTCCTCTTACTTATTTCTGTTGGTCATGGAAGTCTTCACTATTATACTCAAGAATAATTTCTCACAAAATATCATAAAGTATCACCCAAAGTGCACTCACCATCAAATTTCGTCCATTATGTTTGCTGATGATGTTATGATATTCACTAAACCTGAAGCTACCTCTTTGAGTGGTATCCTAAATGCTCTGCAGTCCTTCTACATGATGACAGGCCTCACAATCAACCACTGCAAATCTACCTTGCTTGTTGCAGGAGTCAGTGATGAACATGCTTCGGTTCTGTATCAGCTAATTGGTTTATCATGTATGCACACTGATATGAGGTATTTGGGTCTCCCCTTAATCTCAAAAAGAATTACCATTGCTGATTGTCTTCCCCTATTCAATAAGATAACTTATGTCATGAATGCTTGGGATAATAGGAACTTGTCTCAAAGTGGTAGGCTTGTACTTATTAAATCTGTTGTGTTTCCTTCCTTAGTCTATTGGGCTTGTACTATTATCCTTCCTGGAAGGCTTCTGCACCTTGTACGGTCTGCCATGAATAGATATTTCTGGACTGGTAGTATTCACAATAGGAAACTGTTGCCTTGCTCGTTAACAAAATTTGAGTCTACTTTAAAATTGGGTGGGCTTGGAATTATAAATGCTAAGAATTGGAACATAGCTGCTTTCAGCAAGCACTTTGATGATTTATTAAATAAGGACAGTCTTTGGGTCAAATGGACTTGGCATTACAATATCAAGCATGGGAAGTTTTGGTTTATGGACATAGCACAACATAGTAGTTGGACTTGGAGGAATATTCTGAAGCACATGGATGTTTTTCTTCCTTTGATTCAGTATCATGTCCACCCTAGCTCAGATATTAGTTTTTGGGATGACCCTTGGGTGAGTAAAGGCATGATTCTATCCCGGTTGTTTGATCATGCCATGATTGTTCAGTCTGGTGTCCACCATGGAGCTAGAGCAAATGACTTCATCTCTGATGGCAGAATACACCTTCCTTACAATAGTAGTCAGGTGATCAGGCAGCTATGGTATTTTATTCAGACCTACTACTTCAGTAATGATCACCCTGTCTCTGTGTCTTGGAACAAGAAGCCTCATTCTATAAAGTTGGTTTACCATCACTTATCTGGTACCAATGTATTGCATGCAGCTAAATGGTTTAATGAAATTTGGACTACTGATTCGGCCCCGAGAGAAAATCTGATGATGTGGAAGGTTGTTAGCAGTGCGCTGCTGACCAGAAGTGTTTTAAATAAGTTTGGCATTTGCTGTAGCCCAGAGTGTGTGTTTTGTGAACAACATGAGGAAACTATTGAGCATCTCTTTTTTAATTGCCCATTACTTAGTGGTCTGGTGGAAAAAATTGGATGTAATATAGGTTGTTTTGATGCTGCTACAAATTCAAAAATTGACTGGAACATTATTTATAAAGCTACCAGGTGAAGGACCCTCAAGTCAAGAGAACTAGTTATTTGCATTAAAATTTACATGGATGTGATTTGGAGAGAAAGAAATGCAATTATTTTTAATAACCAGAGAAAGAGTTTTGCTTCTCTATGGTATGAGGTTAGGGAAGGAATTTTCATGCAATTGAAAAAGAGAGCTTGCCTTTTCTCTGATATTATGATTAGTGGATGGGCTCATTGACTTCTTGTTTTTTTTCTTCTTCTTTGTATTCCCTGTTTCATGTTTGATTCAAAGCTTGTTTTGAATCATTTTTTATTGTTGTTGCAATAAAACTGGTAGGGGTCCAGTTAACCCCGCTGGCTTTGCCAAAAAAAAGGGTGGAAGGCCGACTTGGTTTGCTGGCTATTGTGGACGGCTATTCAGTAATGAGGGCGAGCAGGAGGGGACAAGCGGAGGCTTCGGTGACTGGGCGTTAGGTGAGTTTGGTGCAAGGAATGGCTGTGCACGTGGTGAATAGGCGGATGGCAGTTTCGGGCGGTAGGAAAGTGATGGGGCGTGGATGGGTCTAGTGGTGGTCAGGTTGTACGGCTGCTGATGGCAAAGGTGGGAGGGTGCGGTTGTTGGGCTGTGGTAGATGATCGACAGATGAAGTGGAGGGGCTAAGGCTAAGGTGGCTCAGCTATGAGATGGCGGATGGTGGAACGAGGACGAGGAAGACGGGTGAGCACGGCAAGAACGGTGATGGTGGCAGCGATGAAGTCGAATGGAATAAAGGTGAATAGGTTGATGGTTTCAAGAAGCAGATGCGTAAACGAATGCCTTTTGCCTTTTTCATTTTTTCCCCTCATGCCGAACGAAAGAATAGAGGAAAGAAAGAAATGGTTGAGCAAAAAGGTTATCATAGGAGAATATATTATGAACCGGAAAATAATTTAATGGAATGGTTGGAATAGTAACAGTCAAACATTAAATTGTTTTTGGAAATATTAAAAGCAAGTGGTTGTTGATTTTATGGTGGAAAATGAAAGTGTATGGAAGGTTAAAAGGTCCGAATGCGGAACCGATACGATTGATCGGTTTACCGATTTCGTCGTGTTCCGAACTCCGAAATGTACAAATGAATATACTAAGGAGGTCAGCACGACGAGACGAACAGAATGGTACACAGATATCAACGATACGATCATCCTATCAAAAATCGATATTTGCTGCCAAACTGCTGCTAATTCGCCAAAAATAAGATAAACGGAGCTAGAGCAGTCAAAATTTGGCGAAACAAAATATGACGCCTTACTCAGAAAATGATTTACATTTTTATTATATAAAAATATTCAGATTTGGAAAATATAGTATTTACATCAATTCTTAACCGATTTAAATTGAAATTGAAATTTACACAATAGAATAAACTTCCATATTTACTGATGAAAATCTGGCATTTGCTACATTTAAATAGACGCATTTCAAATATCAAATTTTTATTGCTAAATTTAATTATTTAATTTCAAGCAAAATTTCAGTAAATTACGTTATAAAAACTGTTAACATTTACGGGTCGTTACACTCTCTCCCACTCAAAACTTTTCGTCCTCGAAAAGGAACGAGAGAGGAGAATAGAACAAACCGAAGGAAAGATAGATTAAAAATTCAAAATACAATAATTAATTCAAAACCGTATATATTTCATTACTTTTAAATTGATTAATTTTCAAATAATTTTGATTTTTAAATCCATTTGTTCAATCAATAAATATTCATTGTGTTCATACTTGGTTGATTTTAAATTCAATGTATTTTCTTTCAATTGATTTGTTTTAAATTTATTAATCATTTATCACAAAAAATTTCACAACAAAAATTGTTTTCTTTAACTCATTTATTAAATCTATTTGATCAACTATAGTTAATTCCATCTCAACATTCAACTTCAACTATTCTTAAGTTCATATTTATTTATTTAGATAGCATTTCCCTTTTATTATTCAATTTATTTCACTGACATATCTTCCAATATAGGTTAAGTGTATAACATTTATTATAATCACCTAAATTTTTATTTATAAATTTCCTAACAAAGTTCATTTTGGACATCTTATTTATTATTGTATATTATTCAATTACATTCAAACCCTTCCACGTAAGTTTTATAAATGTCTTTGAATATAATTGAACACTATACCAAATTACCTTTTATTTTCAACATTTTTATTAAGTAAGATTTTAGTTTGAACATTTTTATTACTTTAAGTTTTCTCTTGTATAACCTTCAATTTAATATTCACCCTAACATTTTAACTTTTTAAATAATTCATGTAAGTTATACACGTTTATTAGAATGCAATTGAATATTATACAAATAAATTTTATCCTAGTTCAACTGTTTCCAGTTATTTTAAATTCCAATTTAAATTTCAAACACTTCAAATATTTCAAAATTTTGATTTATTTCAATAAATGAAAATCCTAACTTAACACAGAATTTATGAATTAAATTTCTGGTTTCACTTCCCACCATTTTGAAATAAATATACATATATATATTTTGTGAATCAAATCATATTCAAGAAATTCAAATCAAATTCCTTTTCCAAAACAAAAGTGCAGCAAAGCTGCCATGTGGTCTCTCCACTTTGAGACTCATAAATGAATGTCGATGATGCTGCAGTCATCACCGAAATTATTTTCTAGCGACAAAGAGGAGAATACTGACTTACGTCTTTTTTAAAAATTCTGGAAAAACAATTTCCATTCGGAAATACTTACAAATAATATACTCTTTCAAACTATGAAAACCAAATTTTTGAAAAACACCGGACATTAAATTCTTAAATCCTTGATTTAAGTTTATTTCATTTTCAAATCAAATAAACCATGTTTATAAAATTTCAAAACCTTATAACATATACCAATAGAAAATGATTTATTAGTGTTGACAAAGTAATAAATGATGATCTAGTATTATCATTCCTAACAACCAATTTAATTAACTATCCAATTTCAAAAAATTACACTTTTATATATAAAATATAACCATACATAAAATTATATCATTCACAAATTTCGAAAACTGTATTGTGTCAGTTTTCTCTTTTCAAGTGTTTTGGAATTTCTATCGATTGCGTGGGCCAGACGAATCGGTTGAAACCCCAAATAAAACTTAACAACTCCAACAACACAATATAAAACATTTTATATTAATTACAAATACACTCCCTTGCAAAGTGATTCAAGAATGGATTCTGAAACAAGGATAGAGATTCAAGTATAGATGAACCCTAGTCAAAGAGAATTCTAACTATGAAGATAGACTCGAAAGGAAGGTAAGCTAATTAAGTCACAAAAGTGAAAGGATTGATAGATTTAATTAATCGCGGGCGACCTTAATCGGGTCAACCGAGACTTAGAGAAGGCGAAAATATCATCAACGAGAACTAGGACAACAAGTCAAGCTCCGGGAATAAGATCGATGCGGAATTCAATTTCCCACTTGAAGGGAAGGGAAGGGAAGTGACTTTACCATAACATCAGGATAATCCATGACTATAGGGGTGGAGTCGAGATCATTAGGCTGAACATTAGACGAAAAGGTAGAACTGCCTACTTAATCCAGAGGCATTCGACATTCGATCATGAGAGGATTACCCTGGTCATCTACTAGAGAAACGGTTCGGGCTTTGGAAGAGACAACAGCATCAACACGGAGGACGTAGAGATCTCCGGTGAATCGATGCTTGTTGTAAAGGAGTTTCACCCCTTTACAAATCATACTAAGGTTGGCGGGACCGCCGATGGGATGAATCACACACACCAGGATGAAATGCCAATTGAGGTGGCAAGATGTTCTCAAATTCATTATCGAGATCAACCGAAGTGGAGCTATGGGATGCTCCAGAATCAAGAAGAACACGAATAGGGAGAGACAAGAATGGATTTCAGAACAAAAGGGAAAGTTCCGAAATTCAAAAGAAATCCTAATCAAAGAGGAGAAATTCAAGCTCAAACAAAGGTGATTCTGTAATTGATTTTTACTCCATATGCTAAGTTTGCCTAAACCAGAGCTCTGATACCACTTGTAACGACTCGGAATTTCGAACCATTCGCATCCGCACATGTTGGACTTGAACTGCTCAAAACAACAGATTGTTAATTTATATTTGGCGAACTTAGCATATATAGTAAATAACTCAATCACAGAATCTGTAACGACCCGGAATTTGGGATATTTGAAATTGGAATATTTTATTGATTTTAAATATTTAAAAGTTAATTTTTAACTTGAATTTCAAATATCACTATTTATTGGATGATTTAATTGTTGAATTTGATAATTGGAAGTTGGGTAAAATATGAAATCTTAGTTTTTAAGCTTGTTAAAAATATTTCAAAGGCTTATAAAATTTATATTGATAATATTGAAGGTAATAAAAGTTTTAAAATTGAAATTGGAAGTGATTTGTTCAGTTTTGAAAATTATCGTTTAAATTGGCATTTAAAAATAGCCTTCCGAGGTATAATCTTGGAATTCGACGAAACCAGTTCCATTAGATCCGTAATAGTGTATTATTATCGGATTTCAAATTTCGTAGTGGTTGGAGTTATCGTTTGGCCGTACGGTATACAAACGCACTGAAATTTATATTGAAAATTCAATATAATAATTGGGTCAAAAAAGTTATCTTCTCCATATGATCGAATTAGGACTCGAAACCTTTTCCATTGCATTCGGAATAGGGGTATAACATTATGAACGCATGGCGGCAAGCCTCGATAGGAGGTCGATATTTTAAGTTACGGATTGAGACGATTTAAATATAAATAATATTTATAAAAATTGATTTGACCAATAAATTCACATCAAAATTTTTTCATTTCTCTTTAGTCATTGTTCATTACCATGAAAAACACTCTTCCCTCTCCTTGCCTTTTTAAAAATCACCCAACCGATCGAATCAGTAGAAGAAAAAAAATAAAAAAAACTTCAAAAAAAACCCCCTCTCCTCATCAAATACTTGTCAATAAATCATGAAACAAGCTTCGAAAATCTTTAAAGCACGTGTGCTTCGCATTGGTATACATCTCGGTGGGTGCGGCGCCGAGGGAATGGTCTCGACTGTGAGGTCGAGCTGCGATTTTGATTAGGGTTTACGTTTCTAGTCGATTGAGAGCTCAATACGCCATTCCAGGAAGATTTTGGAGATCGTGATGTGAAGGGGCGGGGGTGGTTGTTTTCGGCGAAGTGCGGTTCACCGTGGGTGATCGCGAACTAAAGCTGTTGAAGCTGCTCTACCATGAGGTCACGTTATCAACGAAGGGTATGGAGTCGACTTGGTGGTGTTGGAGGAGTCTAGTTCGAGGAGAGGGAGGGATCGGCATCGTCGGAGTTGGTTCAGGGGGGGCGATGCTTGGTGTCAGGAAGTTCGTGCACGGTCCTAAGGGTATTCGTGCGTGCACATGAAAGCAGAAGGGGGAAGAAGTAGGCGTTGTGTTCGGGCCGGGTCATGTTTACTTTTGTATGGGGTTTTAAATTTTGAATTAAATTAATGTTAGTTCAAATTAAATTCTCATCAACGTATAAAATTTTGTATCTCATGCGTACGAGGTCCGTTTCGGACGATTCGAGTTGCGATGGGATCGGGACCTCATCATCAACTCGTAAGAATCAGTTTGGAGCTTCTGAAATTCAGACCATTTAGAACGCGTCCGGATTCAATTGAAAACGGAACGCGGAAGCGACTGAAAATCAAGGTGAGCTAAATCTCACTCAACTTTGGACTTACCGCAATTAATTTTTATAGTTCAAATTAATTTCTGATTGATTGAATTTGATAAATATTTATCAGTTGAATGTGATATTATATAGTAGTGTATATATATATATATATATTGGAGTGATTGATATTCCCGCATTATATAGCGGACAAGACCCTATGCGCCCCGCATAATAGCGGATGACCCTTTATACCGCAATATCCCTCTCAAAGTGGGATTGGTATTTTTTATTGTGCTACTGTGGATGTAGGAAAACAGGTTGGGGGGATCCAGCAGGATTCCTCAAAAATGTTGAAATTATTTCATATTTAGTGATGTGATTTATTTAAATAATCTGTGATAGATTATAATGGAAATTGGAATTTTTGAGTGCTGTGGTATTGCTGGATATATTTTGGCATTTTAAAACATAAAAAAATATGAATATGGAATTATTAAAGGAAATAAAAAGAAGAATTCAAGGTAAAAGTATTTTTAGTAAGAATGGATAAATTAAAAAGTAAGGAATTTGGGAAAAGAAATAGTTTGGTTTAGAATTCCATTTAATAAATTCCGAATATGAAAAAAAAATAGGGATTTTGAATAAATGTGAATAAAAGGGGTTTTAAAAATAAGAACTTAAGCGATATTGTTTTAAGTACAAAAGAATACCTTTTAAATTTAAGGTTTAAAAGGTTTGGAAAAAATAAAAGGGGAATTTTGAAAATAAAATATGAAATTGATGTTTCAAATCTAAATAAGATTTTAAATCAGGAAAAAGAAGTGAATCTGAAATTAGGGGGTTTTGGGAATAAATTTGAGGAAATCAAGAAATAACTTTTAAAAAGGAATTTGATTCAGGAAATCGATTTGAAAATCGATCAAGTGTGTGGAACAGTGATTAAAAGGGAAAATGGGACTATGGAATTTATAAACGAAGTTTTATTAATAAAATGAAGTAACTATCAGTGGATAATATGAAATGAGAAATTCACGGTGGTAATTTATAAGGAGATGGATAAATTATTTTAAAAATAAATAGTGGTTTATTTTTAGAATGTGAGAAAATGAATTTACGGGATTAGAACGTAAATTAAACTGGAGATAAAACGAGAGGGATTTATAAATGATTAGACTAGCTATATTGGAGTAGAAAATATATTTTACGGAAACATTAAGTTTATTTTTAAAGAAAGACTTTAAGTATAAATTTGAAAATTTAAATGTGTTTTAAAAGAATGTTTAGAAAAATTTATCATTAATGGTTTTATAATTTTTAAAGCAAACATTTATTAAGTCAGTTATAGTAGTTAATTATTTTTAAGGGTTAAATTAGTATTATTATTTTTAGAAGGAAAATTATTCAATATTAATATTTTATATAATAGCTTTATTTAAAAAGTAGTTTTTGGTTAAAATTTTACTTAGAGAATTTTTATAGAAATTTCGTAAGTATTATTTTGAAAATTTTTAAATAGAGTTTTCGGGAAGTATTGGTAAACTCGCGTGGCGTAATCAGAGGCAGTGAGTGCCTGCAGCCAAGTCTTGAATTTCTCTAGGATAGAGACGTAACCATTGAGCTGTGAGCCATGGTTTGATACCGCAGTGGTACTTTCCAAAATTATTTTAAGGGTTTTCCAAATATCTTTGAAAAAAATATAGCTTGGTGAATTTACTTAACTCGATAAGATAAGTCTGTATTTTGGATAAAGAGATTTAATATATTAAAATTAAACTAAAAAGAGATTTGGAATTTTCAGTGGAAAATGAAGTGTTTGGTGAATTGATTGTTTATTTGATAGTTAAATAACCGACTGTCAAATCTGGACCCAAATATGACTTTGGAAATATCTAGAAGAAGTACGGGGATTATATGGTACAGTTACCGTTTGAGGTGTTATATTGTACGTATAAACTCGTTCGTTCTTCTAGAACGTTTATAAGGAAATTCGCCACTAACGGTTAGGAGGTGATCTTTGATCTTTTTTCCGTCTGTTTATTTCCTAGAGAACCGGGGTTGAGTTTACCGAGAAATGGCGAACGTTGTTTTGAAGAGACCTGGATTGGATTTGTGATCCGAAAACCACTTCGATCCAACGAGTACGTTTTCGGGATGAATACAAGAGCTTGGAGTCGAAGATGGAGCAGTGAAGTGCAAGGGCTAATCGCTACTAATCTTGAGGGTGATTCCAAAATGGATGTAGTGGGAATAGTGCTTTCGGTTCCGTTCGAACCGGGAACGAACTTGTATGGATGAATGCTATCAGTACATTGTCATTAGAGGACAATGAGCATTCCAAGTGAATATTTCTAAAAAGGTAACGCTTAGCCTCGAGCCTTATCAACCGGGAATGACTGAAAATCAGGGGAGATGCCGCAAGGCTAAGTGGGTCGCACCCAAATAGGGTAAGGTTACCCCTATCTAGAGTCCCTTTTTATTATTCGGCTGTGTGGTGCGGTTGCTGATCCCAACCGCGGGGTAATCTTATTCGAGCTATCCAGTTTAAGGGCTAGTTCGGTCTTGTGTAGCAGGGGATCCTGGAGTGATCCTCGGTACGGTGTTTCTAGAAAGGTACCGTGACAGGTGGTACCGCAGTGCCTAGTCATTCAGTTGGAATCCATTCTCCATACGTGCCTTTACGGTTGTGATTGTAGAGCCTAGTATTGCTGGAATTTAACTAATGTAACAATTTCAGCTATTTGAATAAGTATTTGTACTTAGACATTATTATAATATCAGAGGAGTTGATATGAAATGTTTTGGTTATCGTAAGGTAAAAACCCGTCGTTTTTATTTGTGGCGTGGTCTTACGAGATACCTTTGATTTTCAAAGGATTTTTGAACTTTAATAATTCAAATTGAGTGTGTTTTCTCACGCTTGTTTTCCAGACTGACTCGGGTGTTATTTTATTATAATGTTCGGGTCAGGCCGAGTATTACAGATACATGATAGGATGCTGTGGAGCTCATCAGATGAGCTGGATGACGAAGACGTATATCACGTATCTGATTTATATTCTGCTGTGTATAGTATGTTGTATATTCAGCTTTTTTGAGGACAAGTTATTATAACTGTCCAGTATTGTGTTATTGATTGTGTTGTACTCTAATGATGTAATGTATAAAAAAGTTATTGTTCTTTTTGTATAAAGATTAGTTGCTATCTATTATATATTGTTCCGCTGCGATTGTGAGATTCTGCGTTGTTATTTCTATTTTCTTCTTCTACCTCTTTCTTCTTTCCCTAACGATCTGGTATTTCCGGCATTCGATTGTTCGACATGTAATACAGTGGACATATTGATGTCGATTTTCGGTGTCGAAAATCTGGGTTGCTACACTTGGTATTAGAGCTGAAGGTTAAGCGAGAACCTTGGCTCTGGTGTGAATTGCTCATTAGAGATAAGGTCAGTTGCACCCTAGAATGAGTTTGAGCGTATTAATAGATATGAGCGTGTATTTGTTAGTGAATATAAAATTGTTTTATATTGTGTTGATTGATTTGTTGAGTGGCTTGTGGGTTTTGGTCAATACGAGTAATTAACGTTATTGATAGGGATCTCTAAACACTTGAATAGAACAATTCGACATAGTATTGTTTTAAAATGTTGTAAATGAAATAATTTTACCCAAATTATTTTTGAATATAAAAGGTGTAATTTTTGTAAATAATTATAGTTAAATATGGTTTGCTTGGTTGTTAGGAAATGATAATATTAAACAATTATCATTGTTGTTATGGAAATTAAACAAAAATCGATATGATAACCAAAAGTTAAAGAGAAATCAATTCATATAACAAAATGTAGTTTGTTAATATGAATTTATAAATGCGATTTATAATTTGAAAGGAAATAAAATTCCAGAGGATGTTTAAATAAATAATTAAAGAATTGAAATTTGGAAATTTGGAAAAATTTAAACCTGTTGGTTTTGAAATGTTTTCTAAAGTCTTGGGGAAACAATAGTGATATTAATTAGGAATATTCTTGAATCGGAAATGGAATCTGGTGAGATTTGGAATTAAAAATATTTGAAGATGTTTTTCAAGGAATAAAAGCACTAAACTCACTTCGGTCGTTGGAAAATAATTTCGGTGATGACTGTAGCATCATCGATGTTCATTTTCGAGTTTCGAAGGGAGCAATTGCTACCTGAATGTTTTGAATTGGGGTTTGTTTGAAAAACTGATTTGATTTGAAATTCAAAGGAATAATTTGAGATACCAAAGGATTTTGGATAAAACTGATTTCAAAAATGAATTTGAAATATTAAGTAGTTGTTTTAAAAACTCTGGGGTTTGTTTAAAATGTTATGGAATATAAATAAGTTTGAAAACTCATAAAACTTGAAATTTGGAATTGATCCTAAGTAGGCTAAAGAAAATGATTATTGGAAATAAATTTGTGAATAAACGAATTAATTTAATTTGTGAATAAATAGAATCGAAATTGATATTTGGAATGATATTGATTTGAATTATATGGATAAGGTGAGATTGAAATTTTAGTTTGAGTTGGACTAAGTAAAACCAAAGTTGGGAATGAGATTTGACTGAGTAATGGGATAGATTAGTAAATTAAATATAAAAATTCAATATTTAATTTAATTGGAAATAAATTAGTAAATGGAAGGTAAAATTGGAATCAAATGGAATCGAAGGGTGAATTTGAATGAAATTGAAATTGAAATTGAAATTTGGAGTAAAAGCGAATATAAACCAGGTGGAGAAGTGGAAATAAATATAAGAAGTAGTATAAAATATTTGTAATAGACTTAAGAAAGTAAATGGTGAAATTCTTAAGTAAGATTAGTATTGGGAAAAATACTAAGTAGATATTTGAATGATGATTAAACAAAAAGTTGCGAAAATGGGTAAGTGTGAATAAGTGAATGGAGATTGAAATAAATGAGAATAGAAAGAATTGGATATAGCTAATAATCAATTGGAAATTTATACGTAAGTTGTATGTATATTATTTTATTCGCATAACGATTTGGTCCAGATTTGAGCACAGAATTTCGAGATAGTTATATAATCCGAGTCGGGATTTTTCACTCGATTTTCGATGGCGGACCTTGAATATGGATTTTTATTTTGATTGATCCTGAAATTCTCTATCATAGTATATGGTTATGCAAGGAGAATGACGGTTTCTGATCAAGAAACCAGATTTGAGTCCGCAATAGGGAGTCGGGTGAACGATACTAGTTCGGAAGTGAAACTGTGTGATCGGGTGAGCGATCAAATTTGATATTGCGTATGGGTGATATATGTACATCGTACGGCTTAAGTAAAGCAAATATTGAAAATTTTGAAAAGAGATAAGTAACATAATTTTGAACTGTACGATTGAACACTATTGGTAGATAAGGTGCAGGTATTTAAAAGCAAAGGGAAATCGATGTTTTCGATTTCAGAAGATAAATTTGATAGCCTGACAAAAAGGTATGTGTTTAAATTACCATATGAAATTGATGTTTTCTGATTGAGCCACTTGGCTTTTGTTTTCTTTTGATGATGTGGGGGCCGTAGAGGCAATTTTGTAGTTGTTTTGATATAGCCGCGCAAAGGAGACGCTGGCAAAAAAATTCGAAAATTTAAGGAGTTAGAAAATTTTTGAAGAAATTTTGATAAGTTTAAATTTGGATTAATTTGTAATCTGAATGACCGAGGGAATAAAATTAGTGTAATCTATGGATTAATTTGGAAAAGTTATAGAAGTGATAATTGAAGTTTCGATAAAAGAAAAAAATTGTTTTGAGGAGTTGTATGAAACTGTGTGGTTTTGAAAATTAGTAATGGGTTTTGGACCATTCTTCTTACCTAGCAAATATAAATTCCATTATTTTTGGTTAAAAAATTTAGAGTTAACACAAATTGCCTTTTTAACATTAATTATTAAAATTAATTTAAATCCTTATTATTAACTTAACAATTGTATTAAGCCAAGTTGTTTAGGTGATAGGATAAAATACCAGTTCCTATACTGTATAAAATTTAGGAAAATAAAGTTTTAAAAGCTAATAGTTTTATGAACATTTCTAACATTATACACATTTTTTTTGTAAAAAAAATATACATGCCAGGCCCATCGGCCCAACCAGAATCAGACCAAAGAAATTCCCCCTTCTCTTATTTAATCCTGCTACTTCTTCTTCCTATCTTTCTTTTCTTTTCACCTGCACGAAAACTCCGCCGTGCACGTGCACACGCCAGCAATGAGTCGCCGACCACCTTCGACCTCTCCCTAAGTCGCCTCCGACATTCGTAGCCTCCCTGGCCACCCAAAATTTCACGACACAGCCTAGTTGAAAAAAATCGAACCCGAGCCCCAAAACCGGAACGCAACGACCACCTCCTTTTACTTCGTCCCGCCATCTCCGACCACCAGAGTCCATCCAACTTCGCCAGAAGCTTCGCCACACACCCCTCCACCTTTTCCCCCCATACCGCAGCCACCTCTCTCCTTACCGTCGCCGCCATCACCAAATAACCGAACATGATTGGAAGCTTGCCTTAAACACTATATTGATCTCGACCGACCACCACGCCGACTCGCAAATCATTCCACCATTTTTCCCGAGTTCCCCAACTCCGCAGCCACCTTCTGGCCAAACCCCGACCTTCCCCATCGCCTAGTTCGCCGGAAAATGACCCAAGACCAAAAAACGGTCATCCCCCAATACGTCATCGCATACGTGATTAAAAACCACGAAACCACCTCCAAAAAATCCCTTTTCCAACGCCGAACATTTTCATATAAACAAAACCCCAAGATAAAATATTCGATTTCTTGACAATGTTGGTCAACTTACTGTAAAATGCTTTTCTATTAATTTACACTTGATAATATTTAATCAAACTAATTTTAAATCAAAGTATAAAAAAAGAAATAGTTTCTTTTTAACATCATATCCTAAAACAATTTAGAGGAAGAGATATGGATTTATAAAAAAAACTAAGCATGACAGAAAAAAAACAGAGCAGAACAGAAATGTTGTACAGGCTCCTGTTATAACTCTTTATATACGTCCACACACACACACACACACACACACACACACACACACATATATATATATATGTGTATGTATGTATGTATGTATGCATGTACTCTTGTCTAAACATACTCATCAAACACTGCTATTTCTATAACCAGGCATACTCATAGATTAAAACAAAAAGATTTTAGTTTACTCACCTTTCTCTTCCTTTGAAAAAAGAAACCTGCTTTCCTCTTTGCTTTGATCTCCTAATACTTGAATGCCTTTTTGATTTTCTTTAAGTTTTTAATGGCAGCTTGTATATATTTTTATTTTTGACTAAGTGGTATACGTGAACAAGTAATAAGGCTGGATTATTTATAGATGGAAGGGAATCTTGCAACATAAGGCTGAGATTGTTTTCCAGGCTTTTACAACTTTTTTCCTTTTTTTATTTTCTTGATTTGATTTCCTATAAATAGTTTATTTTGATTTGAAAACAAGTAGACCTGATTTGAATAAAAGATGACTTGGTCTAGGATTTATTTGATTTATTATGTTGATTTGCCATTGAATTTGATATGCATTTATGAGTTTGTCTCCTTGTGTACATACATGCATATTTCATATATATATATATATCTACTTATATATATATATATATATTTGTCATCATATATTCATATGTTTACACTTATTTATATACACATTTAGACATTTATTTACCATAACAGTTATATATATATATATCTGTGTGTGTGTGTGTGGATATGCATGTATACACAATATACATTTTTACTTTGTCATACTTACATATATAGATGTATATATATATATAACCATATGCACTATATTTTATAACATATACCTATACACTATTTTATATTTATACATATTCTTATATACAATGCTTATGTATATTTTTTAATTATATATATATATTCACATTTATACAACCTCCATATATATTATTTCATATGGCATGCATTCATATACTTGTACATTTATATACTAAGTATATATTATCAAACATCATAAAGCTTGTATATATTTAAATGTGTATATATATATATTTATTTATGGATATATCTTAAATTAAATGGTAGAGTTTATATACACATTTCTAAAATATTTGTCATATCCAAGAATTTAAAACTTTAAAATTAAATATAGTTTATTCATCAATATATAGATCCAGGTATTTTTAACATCAGAAATTTTATTAATTCGACCAATCAAAATTAATATCCCAATAAATTAAATTAGTTAATCACCCAATTAACATACGCTAAAAATCTGGGTCGTCACATTCCTCCTCCCTTAGAACTTTTCATCCTCGAAAAGGAACTAAACGAGAATTTTAATTTTGATGTGTATTATTAAACATTTTAACTTCCTACTCTTTTATTTACAATTTTAAAACACTTTAAATCCCATAGTATTACCAAATATATTTTTTTATATAAAAATACTTTTCATAACTCGATGTTTAAACAAGTCCATCCTTGTTCTCACATAAATTTAGTCATACATTGATCAGGCGTTGGACTGAAAATCTATAAGTACTTAGTAGTCCCGTTTTCAACACCCAGTGAAAATACTTGAAAACCTCTTTTCAAAATGCTATGGAAAGCATCACCCCCTCCCATGGGTCACAGTTAACACGATGATTGCGTCGCCATCCCGGTGAAATCCATAAGAAAACTGTAGGCATCCGCACCTCTCGACTTTTGCCATAGGAACTGCACAGATCGCAGCTACACCCAGGATTGCGTTGCTATCACAGCAAAACCCATGTAACTGTAGGCATCAGCGCCACTCGAATTACGCTGCGAAATGAAACTTTACCACATAGATCGCAGACTACACAAAGTTGTGTCACTGTTCCAGTGGAACCCAGTGTAGACTATAGGCACTCACTGCCACACGAATTACGCTATGGAACCAAACCACATAGATCGCAATCTACCGATGTTACGTCGCTATCCCAGCGAAATCAAACATAGATTGTAGGCAATCACTTCCACTCGACTTACGCTATGGAACTGCGATAGATCACAGTTACAACAAAGGTTACGTTGCCATCACGGCAAAACCTAATATACCTGTAGGCATCAGCACCACTCGAATTACGCTACCCAACAAATGATCATCAGGAACTCGTGTTTCTGTCTGGACGTCCTCTGGGATCCCAATTTTATTGAACCCGCCCTTAGGGTTCTAGGCAGAACCACTTAGTGGATCTCCTACTATAAGTTTCAACTCTCAATGGAGGTGCCTTTTTTCCCATACCTTTCTCAAAACATATCATACTATATACATATATAGTACCTTTCAAATCATACTCTTTATATGCATCACATATAAACTTCATTTATAAAAAATCAATATCTTCAACATCGATAATTCTCAAATTTTGGTTTACCAAATTTCAAAAATTGACTTTTTGGCAAAACGAAAAGCCCTTTAAAATCAATGAGTCCCAAAACCTTTCCAGTTTTATTCTAATATACATATAAAATTATTCTTTTCAGCTTGAATAATTTTCAGATCAACAATTTTCTGAGTCCACTTTATACTTATATATAAATTCTATTAAAGTATTCCAAATATCTTTTTAAGATCATTTCCTTCCGGTTATACTTCAAAATCATTTTTATCTTAATATTCCGATTTCGATTCCAATTCAAAATTGCTTCAATTTTCCCTTTGGGTTAATACTTCAATTTTTATCCTAATTCATATTTAAATCCATGATTTAAATATAAACAATTTCCACTCTGACTAGTCTGAATCTAGAAAATAGCTTGAATCGTTTTAAAATAGTTAAGTAGTTAATACAAAATAGTTTGGGTTTTAGAAAGAATAGTTTGCATAGAAATAGCTTAGAAAAACAAAATAATTTGAATATTTAAGAAAATAGATTTAAGACAGTTTATATTAAAATAATTAATTTGAAAATAGTTTCAACGCCAAACTGATTCAACTTCCAATCTCCAATTGAAATCAATTTCCAATTTCCATTTCCATTGATTCAATTTCGATTTCAATTCGAATTAACTTTGATTCTATTCCAATTCAAATCAATTTCCATTTTGAATTCAAACTAATTCAACTTCGATTACAATTCCAATTAATTCAATTCAATTTCAACTTGAATTAATTTCAATTCCATTCTCAATCTTTAATCATTCCAGTTTATATAAATTCAAGTTCGGTTTTCAAAATACCGATTTAATCACTTAAATCAAATTAACCCTTAATATTTAATTTAACCACACAAGTCTTTAAAATAATTCAATTCCGAGCCCAAATTTCAAATATTCATTTAAATTACCTTTATTTAAACTTATTTCAAGGTTCAAGTGAGAGTTCAAATCTTTTAGAACAAATAAATTTCCGGAATTCAATTTATTTCCCAATTATAACTTCAACTTTTAAACTTGATTCTTTAAGCAATTCCGGTGTACAAGTTCATTTTAGCATTTCAAACTTAAGTTCAAAATGATTCCATTTCATAAACTCAATTTTATTTCTATTCAATTTCAGAGTTGGATATATATCATTTCAATCCACTTCTTAATTTATTCGAAAAGATCCAATTTACAGTTTTATATACTATAAATAACAAACAGGATGATAGCAAGATATATCAAGGTAAATAAACATCCAAATTATCTAAAACATCCGTTAATAGCATACATCACAATTTTTTCCAAAATTCCAAACTCGTTTTATTTCAAAAATCATTTTGCAATCATTTACACATATACATTCTTCCTTTGCAACCCCCATCAAATCCATACCTTTTCTTTCACAATTTAATTCATTTAACTTCCATAAGTTAAATCTTAATCCCATCTTGAAATCTCCTATTTCAGGCTATAAGTTCAAAACTTAATTAACTTGCCCTGGGTAAATTTCCAATTCATTTAATCCATTTAACCTTATTCAATTTAAATTTTACATCCCAAATTTAAATTTCTTATCAATATCACTTCCCACTTATAAGTTCAAAAATTTATTTCCCTTTGGGTTATTCATCTTATTCTATGGGGCATTCCAGAACTCAACACTTAGTATCTATTTCAAATCAACTTTGAAACCATATATATCCATATATATATATATACATATATCCCATTTACATACCAAACCCCACTTTAAACTTTAAACCATTCTTGGTTTTTTTTATCCAAAACAAATTCCCTTGAAAATTTTCAAACCAACTCTTGTTTTAAAACAAAGATTTCTATATTTAAAATATTCTAAATAACGTTATTTATTATTTCCTTAAACACTGTGAAACACATTTCAATTTTTCTGGGACTTAGATTCAAAATCTCAAAATTTAAATCCATTTTAATTTATAAGTCACATTTATAAATTCAGCTTATATAATTCCACTTCCATAAACATTTCACTCTGTTTCATCATTGTTTTTCTTGTAATAAACATTCTTTATTAAGACACAGTAACCAATTTATGATAATAATCAATATTATCATACCATATATTCCATCATAATTTTCTGAGAAATTACAATCAAGGTAAACTTATTTCGTTTCCAAGACAATTTGGAAAACATTTCTGAAATCTCCAGAATTTAAAATTATGTTTTGAGTTTATCTTTAGCTGAAATCATTTGCATAATTTATCCTTATCAAATTTCTATTTGGTTATGTACATATTTAACCACTTAAATCTTATAATCTTATCTGATTATAATAATTATAACCAATCACCTTAATATACCACGTGTAATACGTTCACTATATAGAGTGCCGAGCAACCGAGTGCCGGAAATACCAGGTTGTTAGGGTTAAGAAGAAAAGGAGATAGAAAGAGAAACAGAAACAATAGCACAGAATCTCACAATCCTAGCGGAACAAAATATAATATACAATAATAGCATTTTATACAAAGAAAGGCTGTAATTGTAACGCCCCACCTCTATACCCATGCTAGCCAAGAACACTACGTAGTAATGCTGTCAACTAGCACGGAGAATAAGGCTGTTGAGGAGCGACCATCCGTGTAATTTCTTTGTGCGAGCACCGATATGTCAGATAGTATAGCAGGCATTTCATTTAAGGAGGAAATCCTACATACCGATACAAACTCAAAGCTATCACACGGTGGCTATATATAATCTTTGGAAACAAACATAGAAGTAAACATAACATAAATCAGTCACAAACATCCATATCACAAAGGCGGAAAATGATATGACTATATATATAACACATGAAAGTGTACATCAGAGTAGTGGTTTGAAAGATCTACGATAATACAAAAGGTTAGCTACTAGCTACACAAAAAAATAAGTATACAACACGGAGTCTATATCTCAAATGTATACAACAAAAACTACTAATCTAAGTAGTTAGCCAAAAGTCAAAGTAATCCCAGAGGAGAAGTCAAGCAGAAGCACCTGTAACATCTCGGCCTGACCCGAGTATTATTTATAAGAAAATAATAAACTGATCAGTCTAGCTATAAATATCAGATGATATGGTATAAAGTAAAGGACATGACATGAATATGTAATAACCATAAAGGCATACTACTATAAGTATGTAATTGAAAATCAACACGAGATTAATTAATATCACAAGAATCCTCTCAAAGATAAAATAGGGTATCATACCCTAAACTTGTATTCATAACAAGTCAATGACACACGAATTCACCAATGCACAAGAATTGATAACATATCAATGAAAATCATGAAAATTGGTGAATCACAAATTCCAGAAATCAACACACGAAATCCAGAAATCACATAAAAAGGGGGGAGGCCTATCACAAGAACGGGAGCATGAAAACTCACCAACACGTGTAACACAAGAACGAGAAGCTATCTCATGGAAGCTATCCATTAAATTTTGACACACGAACGGCCCGAAGACCATGGGGCGCTACCCCAATATGTGATAGTGAAACATCACACAAACGGGGTTTAGTCTCCCTCGTAGACAAAGAGACATCGCACAATTGCTAGTCTAAATCACAAAAATGATCATCATGATCATCAAGAAGTGTCAATTACACTAAGCTAGTAAATATATGAGTTTAGCTTCATGTCCCATAACCACTAGCTTAACTTAAATATTTACGAACAAACTGTAGATCTTCACTAGGAAATTGTCACAAGAGGTTCAGTCGAACAAGTCCAAGAATTAATCGACGAAGTAAACGCAAGCGTTTCATACCACCTGTTTTGCTAAGCCGTTTAATTAGATTTCTCATCCGAGTGAAGTAAAGGCTTGTATATACTAATAGATTGGAAAACGGTTTTATAAACGAGTTTGGTATTGAAAATAGAGTTGAAATCGTTTTGATGAAAGAGTTTTGATATTTACTACTAGTATTGAAACCTTTATATTTTTAAAGTGACAAATCACAAAAATGATTGTAGAACAATAAATCACCAAAATTCACATTCAAAGACGTGAATAAAATCCAAAGAAATCGACAACAAATCCATCAAAATGGATATTCCCAAAAATCACGAAGAAAATGTCATCAAAGTAGATAATAAATGATAACAATAAAAAGGGAATCAACACGAATCGATTAAAGTTGGAAATTCAAGCACAATAAGCAAATAGGCAAAAGACTCAGATTCAAACGTCTGAAATCAAGGATTTAGACGTCTGAATCTGGAAAATAAAATATTTTCCAGAACAGAATTCAGACGTTTGAATCCTTGATTTCAGACGTTTGAAATAGGCACTTTTTAGCCTACTTCTTTTCTGGTTCAAAACGAACCAATTCAGACGTCTGAAATTTTGATTCAGACGTCTGAATGCTGGGAGAAGAAAATTCCCAGTATTCCATTCAGACGTCTGAACCATACGTTTCAGACGTCTGAAACTGTTGTTCAGGGCATTCCCTGAACCTAGGCCAAAAATGGCCAAACGACATCGATAACGATCGGTCGAGCAACAACGACTAAGGAATTATGCCTAGCGACAACCAAGCCTTAATGACTCTTCGATACGCCTCGAATATCAATATCCAAATATCCATAATAGGATTTTCACAAAAATTAAACCAAAACACCAAAAATTGGAATATACACAAAATCGATCCAAACCAAAATCAATTGCACAAGAATAAGTGTTAGGAATTCATACCTAACAATCGAAGATAATTATAGACTAAGATGTGAGATAAAAATCTCACCTTTAAAACCCAAAATTAATGAAGAAGAAGCTATAGAGCAATGGCAAGAGCAATCACACTTCAATTCCAACTCAACAACCTTGAATCTAGGCTAAAAAGAGAAACATTTCCTACGTAAGGTTTAGGAATTTCTGAAATTGATAAGAGAATGAGTTGGAGAAGAAGAAGAGGAGGCTTACCAAAGCTTCTTCTATTAGTTTGGAGCTAGAACTTGATTTGCAAAAGAAAACTAGGGTTGGGAGTTTTAATTTCCCATTCCTCTCTCCATTGTTGTAAAAGCTTGAGTATTAGGAAAAAGAAGTAAGGTAATGAAGAGAGGAGGGGTGAAGCTTGGGTCTAATGAGCTGAAACAAGACCAAAGCCGGAAGTGGAAAAGTAGCAAAATTCTACTATCTCCAAACATATCAAAGTTTATACTTAAAAAGATCGCAAACGTCATTTTGAACTCAATGGAGGTGGTCTCGAGTCCTAATTTGACCGTATGCAAAAGTAGCTTTTCGGACTAGGATCCGATTAACGATTAAAATATTTAAATATAAAATCGATAAATATGCGGGTTGTTACAGACTCCCCTCCTTAAAGAAATAAAAAGTAACAACCATAAAAGCATATTAACACAAAAGAAATTTGAAATAAGAAGTTCACCTCAAAGAGCATGAGTAAGTAGGTCCGGATGTGTACGCTCGATGAATTCTCTAGATTCCCAAGAGCAATCCTTAGGATTTGAGGACCATTGAACTTTAACAAGCGGAACATCTTTATTTCGAAGTCGTTTAACCTCCGAAGCAATAATTCGAATAGGATGCAGCTCATAAGTTAAATTCGGCGAAACTTCAATTTCTTCCACAACATCGGGCTCAAGAATAGAATCGGAATCCCGAAGGCACTTCTGTAATTGAGAAACGTGAAAAACGTCATGCATGGCAGCAAACTGAGCCGGTAATGAAAGGCGATAAGCCATGGAACCAATACGTTCGGTGAAAGGAAATGGCCCAATATATCGAGGCGCTAACTTTCCTGATCGACTGAAACGTACAACACCCTTCATAGGTGAAACACGAACAAATGCAAGATCTCCAACAGAAAATTCTAATTTCCTTCTTCGGTTATCGGCATAGGATTTTTGTCTACTCTGGGCTTCTTTCATCCTATGACGAATAAGTTCAATCTTCTCTGTGGAATCACGAATAAAATCTGGACCTAAAACCAGCTTCTCACCGGTCTCAAGCCAACAAGAAGGAGAACGGCATGGCCATCCATAGAGTGCCTCGAAAGGTGCCATACCAATACTAGATTGGAAGCTGTTATTATAGGAAAATTCAACAAGTGAAATATGATCTTCCCAACTTCCACCAAAGTCAATCACACAAGAACGAAGAAGATCTTCAAGTGTTTGATTCACACGCTCAGTTTGTCCATCGGACTGGGGGTGATAAGCGGTGCTAAAATTAAGCTTCGTTCCCAAAGCTTTTTGAAGACTCTTCCAGAATCCACTAGTGAATAATGGATCTCGATCACTAACAATGGAAGAAGGAACTCCATGAAGTTTAACAATTTCTTTGACAAAGAGTTTGGCCAGAAGAGGAACAGTTCGGTTCGACCGAACGGGAATAAAATGGGCAGATTTAGTAAGTCTGTCAACGATTACCCATAAACTATTATGACCCGATCGAGAACGGGGAAGGCCATCTATAAAATCCATGGAAATTTGATCCCACTTCCAAACTGGAATTTCCAATTGTTGCAATAACCCACCTGGCCTTTGATGTTCAGCCTTAACAAGTTGGCAAGTCATGCAATACTTAACAAAGTTAGCAATATCAGCTTTCATTCCCTCCCGGTAATAAAGTCGCTTCATATCTGCGTACATTTTACTGCTACCGGGATGAATGGAAAATTTGGAACGGTGAGAATCTTCTAAAATATCTTTACGAAGATCACTAATATTTGGTACGATCAGTCTACCAAATTTTCGAATGCCGCCTCGAGAATTAATATCAAAGTCTTTCAGACCTTCGATATCAATTTTATCCTTAATATTTTGGCCAAGAAGAGCCAATTCGGGATCTAGCCTTTGAGCTTCAAGAATGCGGTCTAAAATAGAAGGATGAGCCTCATGGCTACATAAAACAAGAGATGAACATAAATCGGAAACACGATCTCGAATTTCACAAGTGGATAAAACTTCGAGATCGTTCCATTCTGATATCATCATGGAAACAACCGCTTGTTGCTTGCGACTAAGTGCATCGGCAACTCGATTTCCCTTTCCGGGAGTATAAAGAATATCAAGATCATAAGAGGCAAGGAATTCGAGCCAACGCTATTGACGCAAATTAAGTTCCTTTTGAGAGAATAAATATTTCAAAGACTTATGATCAGTATAAAGTAAAAATTTCTCTCCCAAAAGATAATGTCGCCAAATTCGAAGGGCAAAAACGATAGCCGTGAGCTCTAAATCATGTGTGGCATATCTAGTCTCAGCTGGCTTCAATTGCCTAGAAGCATAAGCAATAACACGTTCTTTTTGCATAAGGACGGCATCCAAACCAACGCGACTAGCATCAGTATAAACAACAAAATCTTGATTCCCTTCGGGAATGACAAGAATAGGAGCATTAGAAAGGAGTTCTTTTAATTTCTGAAAAGAAGTTTCACATTTGTTCGACCAAATGTATTTAACACCTTTCTTTGTTAAGCCAGTAAGAGGAACGACAATTTTAGAAAAGTCCTTAATGAAACGACGGCAATAACCCGCCAATCCAAGGAAGCTACGGATTTCCGTTACACTCTTCGGTCTCTTCCAATTTTGAATCGCTTCAATCTTTGAAGGATCCACTGATATTCCGGATTCGGAAATAATATGACCGAGAAACTTCACATTAGATTGCCAAAAATGGCATTTAGAAAATTTTGCTTTTAACTGATTACTCCTAAGAGTTTTCAATACAATTCGAAGATGCTTTTCATGTTCCTCCTCGGTTTTAGAATACACAAGAATATCATCAATAAAGATGAGAACAAACCGATCGAGGAAATCTTTGAAAACTCGATTCATAAGGTCAACGAAATAAGCCGGAGCATTCGTTAAACCAAATGGCATAACTAGCCATTCATAAGATCCATAACGAGTACGGAATGAAGTCAAAGGAATACTATCCTCTGCAATACGAAGCTGATGAAAACCGGTAGCCAAGTCCATTTGTGAAAAGACTCTAGCACCACTAAGTTGATCAAACAGATCATCAATCCGAGGTAAAGGATATTTATTCTTAATAGTAAGATCATTAAGCTTTCGGTAGTCGACGCAAAGCCTAAGTGTACCATCGGACTTACTTACGAAAATAGCTGAAGCTCCCCAAGGCGAGGAACTAGAGCGAATAAGTTGCTTCGTCTCCAATTCGGATAATTGTTTGCGCATCTCTTCATTCTCCTTATTGGACATGCGATAAGGAGGACGAGTAATAGGTTGAGCTCCAGGTATAAGATTAATTTTGAACTCAATTGCTCGCTTAGGTGGTAATCCTAAAACGGGCTCGAATATGTCGAAAAATTCACGAACAACGCGAATAAGAGAAATGACATCCTCCTCATCATCATTGTCATCATCACGAGGATTTAAAGAATATAAAGATGCAACCAAAGCGGAATCTGAATCTTTAAGAATAATATAAATCTTCTTTATAGATTGCGGATGTCGAAGATAAATAGTCCGCTCAGGACATAGGATATGAGCTTCATAACGGTTAAGCCAATCCATACCCAAAATCATTCCAAAGCCTAAATAACGCATGACATGCAAATCGGCAAGGAAAGGAAAATCACACAAAATAATCTCCACATCTTTACAAAGCAAACTAAGAGTTGCGGATCCACCAACCGGATTGGCGATTCTTAAAGAAGTCATTAAAGCAACAACACTTAAGGAAAAGGTATCGACAAGTTCCTTTGATATAAAAGAATGAGATGCACCCGTATCAAAGAGAACTCTAATAGGTTGATCACGAAATATAATAATGCCATCAAGGACAGAATGAGACATACCTTGACCGCGAGATGTGTTGCCAGGGGCTTGAGCAACGTTTAACTTTCCCTCCCTGCCTTGAAGCTTAGAGCATAGATGCATATAATGATCTGGACTTTTACAATAGCGACAAGAACGGGGCTTTGAACACTTGTTCGCAAAATGGCCCTTAGCACCACAGTTGAAGCATTTCCCATCACTAGGGGAAAGTGTCTTTGCAGCAGGAGTTGCTTGCTTACCCTTTTTGTTGGATAAGGACCCTTGAACTTGTTAGGCCTTTTCTTGTTGTTGAAGTTTGGTTTGGCAGCCACCACTTCAACATCACTTTCCCTATCTGCCTCTTCAAGACGAAGAGCGATATCAATGAGTTGGTCGAAAGGAACTTCTAATTTTAGAAGTAATGGCTTCTTGAGATTTTTGTTTAAGCCATAGACGAATCTTTGATTCTTCTTCAATGGGGTGTTGATGTATTCAACCCCATATTTAGACAGTGACTCGAAGGATGCGACATAATCTATCACAGAAGATTCACATTGAACAAGGTCTATAAAACGTCGATCCAATGTCACCTTTTCTGCTTCTGGTACGAATTTTAATTCGAAGCGTTCCCGGAATTGCTCCCAGGTGAGGTCTGCTTCATTAATTTCAGAAATAAGAAGTTCGTACCAATCCAATGCTCTCTCTTGGAGCATATTGGAAGCCACCTGGACACGGTGAAGATCGATAAGATTCATGCGAGAAAAGATTCGATCGCATATTCTTAACCAAGCCTGGACTTCAATAATAGTTTCGGAACCTTTGAATGGTTTCCCATCCAAGTTGGTATAATCGTTGCACAAGCATGCAAATCCAGACTTAGGATGAGTAGGTTCCTGATTAGGACCAGCTGCTTGAGCATTCTTTACTAAATCAAGAAGCTGTTGAGCAATCATAAAAACTCCATCCTGGGGAGTAACAGTAGATGGTCCAGCTCTAGGACGGCCTGGTCTAGACATTCTTCTTTAAGGAAGAGAAAAGAAGAAAAGTTATTCTCTAAATAATATCAAGCAAATCTTGATAGATAAAACAAGGATACATAGAAGGAAATAGGATAAATCGGTACGAAGACTCGAATTAAATCCTAAGGCACGACTCCTAAGTTGGACTTAGGACGATGATCCTTGTTAAGTTATTCTACATTGTTCCGAAGTTTGGCTCTGATACCAAGCTGTAACGCCCCACCTCTATACCCACGCTAGCCAAGAACACTACGGAGTAATGCTGTCAACTAGCATGGAGAATAAGACTGTTGATGAGCGACCATCCGTGTAATTTCTTTGTGCGAGCACCGATATGTCAGATAGTATAGCAGGCATTTCATTTAAGGAGGAAATCCAACATACCGATACAAACTCAAAACTATCACACGATGGCTATATATAATCTTCCGAAACAAACATAGAAGTAAACATAACATAAATCAATCACAGACATCCATATCACAAAGGCGGAAAAAGATATGAATATATATATAACACATGAAAGTGTACATCAGAGTAGTGGTCTGAAAGATCCACGATAATACAAAATGTTAGCTACTAGCTACACAAAAGAATAAGTATACAACACGGAGTCTATATCTCAAATGTATACAACAAAAACTACTAATCTAAGTAGTTAGCCAAAAGTCAGAGTAATCCCAGAGGAGAAGTCAAGCAGAAGCACCTGTAACATCTCGGTCTGACCCAAGTATTATTTATAAGAAAATAATAAACGGATCAGTCTAGCTATAAATATCAGATGATATGGTATAAAGTAAAGGACATGACATGAATATGTAATAACCATAAAGGCATACTACTATAAGTATGTAATTGAAAATCAACATGAGATTAATCAATATCACAAGAATCTTCTCAAAGATAAAATAGGGTATCATACCCTAAACTTGTATTCATAACAAGTCAATGACACACGAATTCACCAATGCACAAGAATTGATAACATATCAATGAAAATCATGAAAATTGGTGAAGCACAAATTCCAGAAATCAACACATGAAATCCAGAAATCACATAAAAAGGGGGGAGGCCTATCACAAGAACGGGAGCATGAAAACTCACCAACACGTGTAACACAAGAACGAGAAGCTATCTCATGGAAGCTATCCATTAAATTTTAAATTTTGACACACGAACGGCCCGAAGACCATGGGGCGCTACCCCAATATGTGATGGTGAAACATCACACAAACGGGGTTTAGTCTCCCTCATAGACAAAGAGACATCGCACAATTGCTAGTCTAAATCACCAAAATGATCATCATGATCATCAAGAAGTGACAATTACACTAAGCTAGTAAATATATGAGTTTAGCTTCATGTCCCATAACCACTAGCTTAACTTAAATATTTACGAACAAACTGTAGATCTTCACTAGGAAATTGTCACAAGAGGTTCAGTCAAACAAGTCCAAGAATTAACCGATGAAGTAAACGCAAGTGTTTATACCACCTGTTTTGCTAAGCCGTTTAATTAGATTTCTCATCCGAGTGAAGTAAACGCTTGTATATACTAATAGATTGGAAAACGGTTTTATAAACGAGTTTGGTATTGAAAATAGAGTTGAAATCGTTTTGATGAAAGAGTTTTGATATTTACTACAAGTATTGAAACCTTTATATTTTTAAAGTGACAAATCACAAAAATGATTGTAGAACAATAAATCACCAAAATTCACCTTCAAAGACATGAATAAAATCCAAAGAAATCAACAAAAAATCCATCAAAATGGATATTCCCAAAAATCACGAAGAAAATGTCATCAAAGTAGATAATAAATGATAACAATAAAAAGGGAATCAACACGAATCGATTAAAGTTGGAAATTCAAGCACAATAAGCAAATAGGCAAAAGACTGCAGATTCAGACGTCTGAAATCAAGGATTCAGACGTCTGAATCTGGAAAATAAAATATTTTCTAGAACAGAATTCAGACGTCTGAATCCTTGATTTCAGACGTCTGAAATAGGCACTTTTTAGCCTACTTCTTTTCTGGTTCAAAACGAACCAATTCAGACGTCTGAAATTTTGATTCAGACGTCTGAATGCTGGGAGAAGAAAATTCCCAGTATTCCATTCAGACGTCTGAACCATACGTTTCAGACGTCTGAAACTGTTGTTCAGGCATTCCCTGAACCTAGGCCAAAAATGGCCAAACGACATCTATAACGATCGGTCGAGCAACAACGACTAAGGAATTATGCCTAGCGACAACCCAGCCTTAATGACTCTTCGATACGCCTCGAATATCAATATCCAAATATCCATAATAGTATTTTCACAAAAATTAAACCAAAACACCAAAAATTGGAATATACACAAAATCGATCCAAACCAAAATCAATTGCACAAGAATAAGTGTTAGGAATTCATACTTAACAATCGAAGATAATTATAGACTAAGATGTGAGATAAAAATCTCACCTTTAAAACCCAAAATTAATGAAGAAGAAGCTATAGAGCAATGGCAAGAGCAATCACACTTCAATTCCAACTCAACAACCTTGAATCTAGGCTAAAAAGAGAAACATTTCCTAAGTAAGGTTTAGGAATTTCTGAAATTGATAAGAGAATGAGTTGGAGAAGAAGAAGAGGAGGCTTACCAAAGCTTCTTCTATTAGTTTGGAGCTAGAACTTGATTTGCAAAAGAAAACTAGGGTTGGGAGTTTTAATTTCCCATTCCTCTCTCCATTGTTGTAAAAGCTTGAGTATTAGGAAAAAGAAGTAAGGTAATGAAGAGAGGAGGGGTGAAGCTTGGGTCTAATGAGCTGAAACAAGACCAAAGCCGGAAGTGGAAAAGTACCAAAATTCTACTATCTCCAAACATATCAAAGTTTATACTTAAAAAGATCGCAAACGTCATTTTGAACTCAATGGAGGTGGTCTCGAGTCCTAATTTGACCATATGCAAAAAGTAGCTTTTCGGACTAGGATCCGATTAACGATTAAAATATTTAAATATAAAATCGATAAATATACGGGTTGTTACAGTAATTGTCAATATACATACAAGATATCAGAGTACAATCAACAACAAATAATCTGGACAGTTATAACAAATTGTCCCCTAAATGCTGAAAATACAGCCTATAATACACAGCGGAATATAGTCAAATACGTGCAATACGTTCCTGCCATCCAGCTCGTCTCCTGAGCTCCAAAGCGTCCTAACCTGAAATTCTGTAATACTCGGTCTGACCCGAGCATTACAATAAAGTAACACCCGAGTCAGGCTTGAAACCAGTGTGAGTAAACCCACTAAAAATTGAAATACTGGAGTTGTAAAATCTTTTGAAACCAAGGTAACTCGTACCCGGCTGACGAGTTTTTATCAGATTATAACCAAAACAGTTTTGCAGAAATCCATCGATATTATAATAATTCCTTAAGATTTATGTACTTTTAATCATTACAATTCTCCAAAATCAATATAGGGATCAATACAAGTCGGTTTAATTCCAATAAGAACGCTTCAATGTTTTATTCTATCTATCTAACTTGTGTGGCTACCTTATGGCACAGACAATTAGAATTAATACCCAAGAAATATAAGTCAACATATAGGCCGTTAACTCCAATCAATCGATTTATAATTGATATTAAATCCAATTACCACTCAAAATTGATTTGGTTTCAAAACACTTGGGTCATAATATATATCTTAACCCAAATTACTTGTTAATCGAAGAAATTAAATAAAATAATTTATTCTTAATTAATTCAAATTAAAACATATCATTTAATAATTTATTAATTTCCTGTAATAAATTTTAAATAAGGGGTTACTTATTTATTTACTTTACTTATTTAAAAAAAACATTTAATTTTTTTTAAGGAAAACTCGACGATATTGGTTCCTATGAAAATATCTTACGATACGAACTCTTCAAAAAAACCCACTTGTCAATGATTTTAAAATAAAGGAGAAAACATGTTTAAATGTTACATTTATTATATACAAAACAAATTTAATTTACCAACAAAACGATCGGCCCATACGTATACAACCCGACCCAACAATTCAAACCCATGCTAACCCTTCTTCATCCTCCTCCAGTTCTTCCCTTTCTCTTCTATCATTCGAAAAAGAAAAATGTGCACGACCCACATGCAAACACACACACGCACCTATACACCATCTCTGGCCATTATTCCTTGTCGCCGTCCATCTTCTTTGATCACTCACGACCATCGCATTACCAAACGCCTACCTGAAAATGCCTTCGAACCTTGGTTCGAAATTCGAACTACTGCTTGAAACTGGAAAATGAAACTTCGCCACCAAAATTGCCTCGTCCTGCCGCCACGCTCCACCATCAACCACCACAATCCACCAAAAGCAACTCCCCTATCTTCCCCACTTTTTCCCCCCATACCGCAGCCCCGCACCTCCTCCATGACGCTGCTGTCACCACATAACCGAACACGACTAAAACTCCACCTCCAAACCCTATATCACCTCCGACCAACCACCACGCCACGTTATAAAATCCAACGCCATTTTTCCCACGCTCCCCCTCCTCCGAGCTACCTTATGACCAAACGCCGACCTTCGAAAACTAGCACCTCACCGGAAATTGACCGGAAACAAGAATCCGTTCATCCCCAATTTCACTCTCAAAACCTCACTAAAATTCCCACATCAATCTCAAAAATCAGCACTTCCAAGGACGATCACAATCATGTAAACAAAGTATTAAATCTTGACATTTGAAATTTTGACATTATAAGCTGTTAGACTGGGAAATGTACCTTACTTCCTCCATGCTTGAAAATATCGAACCAAACAAATTTTAAAACAACAAAAGGATCAAGGCAGTAAAAGCCTAAAGCTCTGATACCGTTACTAATTTCCAAAACCACACAGTTTCATCAAAGCTCTAAAACAATAAAAGGATCGCGAACTGGAGATGTCGAAGCTGTTCTGCCGCGAGGTCGCGTTTTCAACGAAGGGCGTGTAGTCAACGTGGTGGTGTTGGAGGAGTCTAGTTCGAGGAGAGGGAGGTATCGGCATCGTTGGAATTGGTTCAGGGGGGCGATGCTTGGTGTCAGGAAGTTCGTGTACGGTCCTAAGGGTATTAGTGCGTTCACATGAAAGCAGAAGAGGGAAGAAGTAGGCGTTGTGTTCGGGCCGGGTCGTGTTTTCTTTTATATGGGGTTTTAAGTTTTGAATTTTGAATTAAATTAATGTTAGTTCAAATTAAATTCTCATCAATGCATAAAATTTTGTACCTCAAGCGTACGAGGTCCGTTTCGGATGATTCGCATTGCGATGGGATCGGGACCTCGTCATCAACTCGTAAGAATCAGTTTGGACGAGTTTGGAGCTTCTGAAATTCAGACCATTTAGAATGCGTCTGGATTCAATTGAAAACGAAATGCGAAAGCGACTGAAAATCAAGGTGAGCTAAATCTCACTCAACTTTGGACTTACCTCAATTAATTTTGATAGTTAAAATAAATTTCTAATTGATTGAATTTGATAAATATTTATCAGTTGAATGTGATATTATATTGTAGTATATATATATATATATATATTGGAGTGATTGATATTCCCGCATTATATAGAGGATGAGACCATATGCGCCCCGTATAATAGCGGATGACCCTTTATACCGCGATATCCCCCTCGAAGTGGGATTAGTATTTTTTATATTGTGCTAACATCTGTGGATGCAGGAAAACAGGTTGGAGGGATCTAACTGGATTCCTCAAAAGTGTTGAAATTATTTTATATTTAGTGATGTGATTTATTTAAATAATCTGTAATAGATTATATTGGAAATTGGAATTTTTGAGTGCTATGGTATTGCTGGATATATTTTGGCATTTTAAAACATCAAAAAAAATATGAATATGGAATTATTAAAAGAAATAAAAAGAAGAATTCAGGTAAAATTATTTTTAGTAAGAATGGATAAATTTAAATGTAAGGAATTAGGGAAAAGAAATAGTTTGGTTTAAAATTCCATTTAATAAATTCCGAATATGGAAAAAAAAAATAGGGATTCTGAATAAATGTGAATTAAAGGGGTTTTAAAAATAAGAACTTAAGCGATATTGTTTTAAGTAGAAAAGAATACATTTTAAATTTAAGATTTAAATTGTTTGGGAAAAATAAAAGGGGAATTTTGAAAATAAAATATGAAATTGATGTTCCAGATCTAAATAAGATTTTAAATCAGGAAAAAGAAATGAATATGAAATTAGGAGGTTTTGGGAATAAATTTGGGGAAATCAAGAAATAACTTTTAAAAAGGAATTTGATTCAGGAAATTGATTTAAAAATCGATCAAGTGTGTGGAACAGTGATTAAATGGGAAAATGGGACTATGGAATTTATAAACGAAGTTTATTAATAAAACGAAGTAACTATCAGTGGATAATTTGAAATTATAAATTCACGGTGGTAATTTATAAGGAGATGGATAAATCGTTTTATAAATAAATAGTGGTTTATTTTTAGAATGTGAGAAAATGAATTTACGGGATTGGAACGTAAATTAAACTGGAGATAAATCTAGAGAGATTTATAAATGATTAGACTAGCTATATTGGAGTAGAAAATATATTCTACGGAAATGTTAAGTTTATTTTTAAAGAAAGACTTTAAGTATAAATTATAAAATTTAAAGGTGTTTTAAAAGAACGTTTAGAAAATTTATCATTTAATGGTTTTAAAAAATTTAAAGTAAACATTTATTAAATCAGTTATAGTAGTTAATTATTTTTAAGTAAAATTTTAGAAGGAAAATTATTTACTATTAGTATTTTATATAATAGCTTTATTTAAAAAGTAGTTTTTGGTTAAAATTTTAATTAGAGAATTTTATAGAAATTTCGTAAGTATTATTTTGAAAATTTTTAAATAGAGTTTTTTAGGAAGTATTGGTAAACTCATGTGGCGTAATCAGAGGCAGTGAGTGCCTGCAGCTAAGTCTTGAATTTCTTTGGGGTAGAGACGTAACCATTGAGCTGTGATCCATGGTTTTATACCGCAATGGTACTTTCCAAAATTATTTTAAGGGTTTTCCAAATATTTTTGAAAAAAATATAGCTTGGTGAATTTACTTAACTTGATAAGATAAGTTTGTATTTTGGATAAAGAGATTTAATTTATTAAAATTAAATTAAAAGGAGATTTGGAATTTTCAATGGAAAATGAAGTGTTTGGTGAATTGATTGTTTATTTGATAGTTAAATAACCGACTATCAAATCTGGACCCAAATATGACTTTAGAAATATCTAGAAGAAGTACGGGGATTATATGGTACAGTTACCGTTCGAGGTGCTATATTGTACGTATAAACTCGTTCGTTCTTCTAGGATGTTTATAAGGAAATCCGTCCACTAATGATTAGGAGGTGATCTCCGATCTTATTTCCGTCTATTTATTTCTTAGAGAACCGGGGTTGAGTTTACCGGGAAATGGCGAATGCTGTTTCGAAGAGACCAGGATCGGATTTGAGATCTGAAAACCACTTCGATCCAACAAGTACGTTTTCGGGATGAAGACAAGAGCTTGGAGTCGAAGATGGAGCAGTGAAGTGCAAGGGCTAATCGCTACTAATCCTGAGGGTGATTCCAAAATAGATGTAGTAGGAATAGTGCCTTCGGTTCCGTTCGAACCGGGAACAGACTTGTATGGATGAGTGCTATCAGTACATTGTCATTGGAGGACAATGAGCATTCCAAGTGAATATTTCTAAAAAGGTAACGCTTAGCCTCGAGCCTCATCAACCAAGAATGACTGAAAATCAGGGGAGATGCAGCAAGGCTAAGTGGGTCGCACCCAAGTAGGGTATGGTTACCCCTATCTACGGTCCCTTTTTATTATTCGGCTGTGTGGTGTGGTTGCTAATCCCAACCGCGGGGTAATCTTATTCGGGAAATCCAGTTTAAAGGGTAGTCCGGTCTTGTGTAGCAGGGGATTCCGGAGTGATCCTCGGTACGGTGTTTCTAGACAGGTATCGTGACATGTGATACCTCAGTGCCTAGTCATTCAGTTGGAATCCATTCTCCATACGTGCATTTACGGTTTTGAATGTAGAGCCTAGTATTGCTGGAATTTAATTAATGTAACAATTTCAGCTATTTGAATAAGTATTTGTACTTAGACATTATTATAATATCAGAGGATTTGATATGAAATGTTTTGGTTATCGTAAGGTAAAAACCCGTCGTGTTTATTTGTGGCTTGTTCTTACGAGATACCTTTGATTTTCAAAGGATTTGAACTTTAATAATTCAAATTGAGTGTGTTTTCTCATGCTAGTTTTCCAGACTGACTCGGGTGTTATTTTATTATAATGCTCGGGTCAGACCGAGTATTACAGATACAGGATAGGATGCTGTGGAGCTTAGGAGACGAGCTGGATGACGAAGACGTATATCACGTATTTGATTTATATTGAGCTGTGTATAGTATGTTGTATATTCATCTTTTGTGAGGATAAGTTATTATAACTGTCCAGTATTGTGCTATTGATTGTGTTGTACTCTGATGATGTAATGTATAAAAACAGTTATAGTTCTTTTTGTATAAAGATCAGTTGTTATCTATTATATATTGTTCCGCTGCGATTGTGAGATTTTGCGTTGTTATTTCTATTTTCTTCTTCTACCTCTTTCTTCTTTCCCTAATGATCTGGTATTTCCGGCATTTGATTGTTCGACATGTAATACAGTGGACGTATTGATGTCGATTTTCGGTGTCAAAAATCTAGGTTGCTACAGAATCACAGACATAGAGTAATATAAAAATAAGCAGCGGAATAGATAAATAGTATTTCATGAAGCTGCTATATAAACATCAGAGTTTGAAATAAAATACAACAGAATATCTCAAATACAATGAATCTCTAATACATAAGCAACTGACGAGACTGAACAAAACAACTGGAATAAACTGAAGTAACCGGAAAGATGAGTAGATAGATCTTCAAACAAAGCTCAAATCTCCAAAGGTGAGTCTCAAATGCTGTGACACTCAGTCTGACCCGAGCATAAAGCAAAACACAAAACACTCAAGTCGGGATTAACATTCTTATATTAATAAATCCAACTTAAGTGAAATGTCAATTGAAATACAAGTAACTTAAAGGATAGTTGGGATTTTCAACCTCTAAATAAACCATTTCAATTTATCTCGATTTCAAATCCAGCTTTGAACTATCACTTCAATTCCAAGAAGATTCAAAATTTAAATATTCAAACATTTTCAATATAAGTTTCATTTATATTTCAATATTTCACCTTAATTTTTTTATTCAAATTTAAAAATATTCACTTAATCACCTTTTTAATTCTTATTTAAATTCAATTATTAACAAATTAAATTCCAAGTCAACATTAATTTATCTTCCCAACCTTTATTATTAAAGTTATAAAAATCTATTTTTAAACATTAATATAAATTTAAATAAATATTTAAACGTATTATAAACCAATTAAATTAAATTTTATTAAATTAAATTTTATTATTAAATGTATTTGTATTAAATCTTATTTTATATATTTTTAAAATAATAAAATTATAAGAAGATCTTAAAATTTATATTTTCCAAAACTAACTTATAAATTAAAATTTCCAAAACATATTATTTGAAAATCTAAATTTTTATACATATATAAAAATAGCATTTATATATTATATAAAACAATATTTATCAAACCCATATATTTCCTTTCAAACTTGGAAATCATTTTCAAAATATTGACCAACGGTGTCCGCATATAATTTTATATCCTATGGTCAAGTGATACAGATATTTATCATTTCAATTCGCAATTTAATTATTTACAGGTATATATCATTTCAACCCACAATCCCAAAATTCAAAATCAATGAAAATCGCTTGGGTTTATCATTTCAACCCATAACGATTATCCCTTAATCTATAATATCGTTCGGGTATGTATCATTTCAACCCATAGGGAATTCTAAATTAACAGGGAACTTGCAGAGTGGGAGCAAATATGATAATAATATAACAGATCAACAACAGGCATATATCATTAGTAACAAATTAAATAAAATATACGCAACATGATATGGTGTCATATATCACAGGTGAACAATTGCAGATAATGGCATATCATATTTAAAAATTAAATAACTAGCAATTCAAATTTAACAGCATATTTCAATTGTCGTTTCAAGTGAAATCAAATTTACTAACTATAAGAATGTTAATTGTGAGTGATTGCTCACCTTTCGAGGCTAGAGAAATGAACGAGAATGAAAGCGAATAGACACGGACAAGCACACAGATCAAACAAGCAGGATAGTGACAAGGTTGGAATGCTGCAACAAATTCGGTATTGAGAAAGTAGTCAAGATGGACAAGAGATCGATGAAACAAAATATATGTTATATGTGTGTGTATATATATATAAATTTCTAAAATCAATTTATAAACATATATTTGAAAACCAATATTTAGTTCAAACACGTATAAATTAAATCTTCACATATATTTGAAACCCAAACTCCTATATACTTATCTGTATAAACTAATATAATACATTTTTATATACACAGGAGCGGAGGTACTCATCAACTAGGTGAGGCTAAGGCCCTAACTCAGTTTTTGATTTTCTTTCCAAGAAATTGACCATATCTAATTTAGCCCCATCTCAGAAATAAACTTTGTCCTAACAATCCAAGTTTCTCTTTTTCGTCTACTTTAAACGCCACATCAATCCAGAAATTATCCCGTAATATTTCAGAGACCTTTATGTTCAAATTATAAAACTCTTATTTTATAAATCAAACAATTTAGACAAATCTCCTCGCAATAGATCCAGACAATTTCATTTTCTAATCCACTAGCATGTAAAAGATAGTATCATATCAAATATTTATTACATGGTTCAATTCTTCATTATATTTTGGGTAGTTTTAACTTTTAATGAATAATTGTGTATCGGCTATTTGATCAATTGTTCAATATTTGTTTGCTGAATTTTTGTAGGTAATTTTTGGACAATTTTTTTTGAGTTATGCGTAAATCCTACAATGTGAATACAGTGTATGCATTTACATCTTTTGGTTCATTTGTACATATTATTCTATTCTAGGAAAAAATTGCAATTCTAACATCTTTGGTTTTTTTTATAACAAAATGTGGCCCTATCTGGCTTGATGGTGCTGGCTCCGCCACTTTATATACATATTATATATATATATTTTAAAAAGATCAATAGTTAAAACCAAATATGTATAACCAAAATTGAATACTCATGGATATATAAACTGTAAATAATATAAACTAAAGAGATCAAACAACTTAACCATATTATTTGAGAGAAATAAATTGTAAACAAAAACTTTGTAATATTCTTCTGTATGATATCCAACCTATATACTTACATGAATTAACAAAATAAACTAGCATACATATATATACAGCAACTACTTACAACTTATATAACTTGTGTCTTATACTAACAAACATACAACTTTTATAACTTTTATATATATATATACTACATATAATATGGTTTGAAACTTTTATATACGTAACAACGGTTAATATGGCTTATAAAGCTTATATATATAACAACATATAATGTGGTTTGTAAAACTTATATATATATATATATATAACAACCGACCAATATATACGCATATATATATTTACAAACTAACCTAAGGAATGAATAAAAGGGTGGAAGGCCGACTTGGTTTGCTGGCTATTGTGGACGGCTATTCAGTGGTGAGGGCGAGCAGGAGGGGGCATGGGGAGGCTTCGATGACTGGGCGTTAGGTGAGTTTGGTGTAAGGAATGGTTGTGCACGTGGTGGGTAGGCAGATGGCAGTTTCGGCCGGTAGGAAAGTGATGGGACGTGGATGGGTCTGGTGGTGGTCAGGTCGTACGGCTGTTGCTGATGGCTAAGGTGGGAGGGTGCGGTTGTTGAGCTGTGGTAGGTGATCGGCAGATGAAGTGGAGGGGCTCGACAGGCTAAGGTGGCTGTCAGCTATGAGATGGCAGATGGTGGAACGAGGACGAGGAAGACGGGCGAGCACGGCAAGAACGGTGATGGCGGCAGCGATGAAACCGAGTGGAATAAAGGCGAATAGGTGATGGTTTCAAGAAGCAAATGCGTAAACGAATGCCTTTTGCCTTTTTCATTTGTTTTCCTCATGCCGAACGAAAGAATAGAGGAAAGAAAGAAATGGTTGAGCAAAAAGGTTATCACAGGAGAATATATTATGAACCGGAAAATTATTTATTGGAATGGTTGGAATAGTGACAGTCAAACATTAAATTGATTATGGGAATATTAAAAGCAAGTGGCTGTTGATTTTACGGTGGAAAATGAAAGGATATGGGAAGCTAAAAGGTCCAAATGCAAAACCGATACGATTGATCGGTTTACCGATTTTGTTGTGTTTCGAACTCCGTAATGTACAAATGAATATACTACGGAGGTTGGCACGACGATACGAACAGAATGGTACACAAATATCAGCAATATAATCATCCTATCAAAAATCGATATTTGCTGCCAAACTGCTGCTAATTCGCCAAAAATAAGATAAACAGAGCTAGAGCAGTCAAAATTTGACGAAACAAAATATAACGCCTTACTCAGAAAATGATTTACATTTTTATTATATAAAAGTATTCAGATTTGAAAAATATTTTATTTACATCAATTCTTAACTGATTTAAATTGAAATTAAAATTTACACAATAGAATAAACTTCCATACTTTCTGATGAAAATCTGACATTTGCTACGTCTAAATAGACGCATTTCAAATATCAAATTTTCATTGGTAAATTTTATTATTTAATTTCAAGCAAAATTTCAGTAAATTACGTTATAAAAACTGTTAAAATTTACGGGTTGTTACAATAAAAAGCTCGAGCAAGTCATTCCATAGTTATCTAATAACTATCAGTATGTAAAGCCTTAGTGCCCTAAACACTATAATTAATACATCGCCCAACATTTGGACAGCGTTACATACTCTAGTCTTAATGGATGAATCGATATGCTTTCTCGAAGCATCTTGATAGGGAATATTTGAAATAATATGTTATTTTAATGTAATAAATTTCTCATGATTACAACACATTATAACTACTATCACTTAAAATATTATTAAAGGATTTTCTATCTAATAAATAAATTAACATATCATAATATGACAAATATATAATAGAAGGACTAATGTCTTTTATTTCAAATGAGATTATATTGCAGAGTTAATAATTTGCTATAAATTACTGAATTTCCTCTAGGTTGTGCCTCTAATTCTATCATGAGCCATGTCTCAAAAGGAAAATGACCAAGCACCCCTTTAGTATGATCAACGAAAGAGTTAATAAACTTTTGGGTCTCGTACATACTGATGTGTGTGGCCTGATGCCTATAGTGAATAAGGATAATTCCACTTATTCGTAACCATTACTGATGATTTTACAAGATTGGGATATGTATCTCTTATGAATAATAAATCCATGTGTCTGAGAAATTTAAAGAGAATGAGAATGAATTTAAAAATCAAATGAATCTTAGAATTAAAATACTTTGATTCGATCAAGGAGGTGAGCATGTTAGACAAATTCCAACAGTAATAAAAAGATAATGGGATCATCTCTTAGGTCACTCTACCCTATACTCCTTAACACTATTGTGTTTCATAGAGAAGGAATCAAACCTTTTTTATATATGGTTCGATCTATGATGGTAGGGCTGAGTTACCTCTTTTCTACTAGAGATATGTGTTAGAATCCACAATGCATATGCTGAATTTTCCTACGCCCAAGACGCTATATGAGATGTTGCATGGGAAATACCCCACCTCAAGTATTTGATAGCATAGGGTTTCTATCCTACGTTAAGAACATTGGCTCTAATAAGCTAGAGGCAATATCGGTACTCTGTAAGTTTATAGGATAACCCAAAGATTTTATGGGATATATTTTCAACAACACGGAGGAACAAAAAGTCATTGTTTCTCAACACATTATATTTTTAGAAAAGGAATTTCTATCCGAAGAAACCAACATCGAATTTGTATACTTCGATGAGATCCGAGAAACTAGTATAAAGACTAAAGTGGTAGAAGAGTCAAATTCACTAACATACGATAACATGCAACTTGTTGAAGGTCTAGTAGGGAATCTCGTGCACTAGAGAGATATTATGGTTTTCTCATGGTGATACGAAAGAGGATTATGTTATAGAAGATGATACTCCCTTTACATTCTAATGAGCATTGAGTAAAGATTCCACTATGGCTTGAAGCTATGAAATCTAAGATGGATTTCATGTACACGAACAAAGCATGAACTTTGGATGATGTACCAAATAGGCGAAACCCATTGGCTGTAAATAGGTCTTTAAAAAGAAAATAAATGCAGATGGAAAGGTATGGACTACAAAGTGAAACTAGTTGTGAAAGGTTTTCTTCAAATTTAAGGTGTTGACTATGATGAAAATAAATGCAGATGAAAAGGTAAAGACCTACAAAGTGAGGCTAGTTGTGAAAGTTTTTCTTCAAATTTAAGGTATTGACTATGGCGAAAGGGTTTTAAAGTAAGTGAGAGCGAGACAAAGGCTTGTAAGTTGTTAAGATCAATATATAGTCTTAAACATGCTTAGAGGAGTTGGAATAAGTGTTTTAATAAAGTTACCGAATAGTTTGGTTTTTATCAGAATAGAGAGGAAACTTACGTATATTGGAAAGAACAATGTAGTGCTATAGTGTTTATTGTAGTTTATGTCAACGATTCTTGGAAATGAAATCTTATTATTGCAATTGGTGAAAGCTGGTAGTCCAAGAAATTCTCCATGAATGATTTGGGAGAAGCAACCTATATACTTGGTAAAGGATCCATGGGGATAGATCTAAGAGGTTCCTAGGATTACTTAATCCTTATACATAGATACCATACTAAAGGTTTAGTATAAAGAATTCCAAGCGTAGAAATGTTCCTACACAATCTGGAATTATCCTTTCAAAGAAGGACACTCCTCATACTCATGAGGGGAAAGAGTGTATGATAACGATAACATATGCATTAGCAATCAGATCCATTATGTATGTTGTGCTATATACTAGATCAGATGTGGCTTATGCATTAGGATGTATATGCTGATATAAGTCAAACCCCAGGGAAAAACATTGTACCATAGTGAAATATATCCTTAAGTATTTAATAAATACTAAAGACTTATTTATTATGTATGGAAATAAAGAGCTCTTATGAAGAGTACACATATTCGAGCTTTTATAGTGATATCGATGACAGTAAGTTGGTACGGGATTGTGTATTTACATTAAAAGGTAGAACAGTAAGCTGGAAAAGTTCCAAGCAAGAAGATATAGCTAATTTGATGATGGAGGCCGATGATATCACCTTAAACGAAGCATCTACAGAAGCGGTCACGGTGCACAAATTAATGACTAGGCTAGGGTAGATTCCAAATGTTGATAATCCCATGACATTGTTCTATGATAATAATAATGCAATGCAAATCACAAGAGAACCTAGAGCTCACAAGAAATCAAGGCATATACTCTGGAAGTTCCACCTAATAATAAAGTTTGTTAGTAATGGAGAAGTGACGATTACAAGAGTAGATAGTAAAGAAAATATAGAAAAGCCATTCACAAAGGGATTAGCTCGATCAATTCTAAGTAAACCGATCAAAGGAATGGTATTATGAATCCATAATTGGCCTTAAGTGCAACTGGGAGATTGAGAGAGTTATGAGTATACCCTAGGGACAATTATGTAATTTATTGTAAATTATCTAACTTTGTAATAAATCTTTTTCAAAATTATGGTATCTAGTTTCTTCTATATACTTTGATGTACTGTGATGTAGTAACTAATACAAAGCATATTAATAGGAAAATGCTCAAATGAAATTTAATGTGACTATAGTAGTAAATAACTGTGCTTGTGAGTAATTAATCCATTAGATAATAATATTTTATTTTAATTATTTTTGATCAAGATGTTTTAGAAAAAGATATCAATACATCCATTGAGACAAAAGTATGCAACACTCACCAATGTTTAGCAGTGTATTACTCGTTGGATGTTGGAGGCACTAAGGGGTTATGTACTCATAATTATTGGATAACCATGGATTGAATCATCTGAGAGTCTCCTGTTGGTTGATAAAAACTAGGTTAAATAGGAAATCTCAAAGTGTCAATGTTACACAAATCTTTCAACTTGAAAATATCATGGAAAATTTATGTAGATATTCTACTTTGATTATAGTTAAATCATGGCATGGCAGCCATCAAGCAACTACAGTTGGGTCTGAGTAGAAGCATAGGAAGCGATGCATTATTCAATAGAGAATTCGTCTCCTCATTTGTATGAGGTTAGTATCACTGTCAACTGTCTCAAAGTCAAAATCTCTAGCCAAAGCATATTGGTTAATAATAACTGTTACTATTGAACCCTGAACTTTGTTTATGGACAAATAGATTTGAATATGGATAATATCAGAGTATTTACAAATACCAAATTCCGAATTCCGTATATCCTAGTAAAGTGATATAATGTTAATGAAGAGAACATAGGTAAATTATCATCACTATTGGTACCACTTAATGTGGTGTAACAAATGATTTCACTGAAGACATCTATAAGTATTGAGTATAGAAAAACTGTCACACCACTAGCTAAGATGACGTGTGCATTAATATTTGAATTGTTCAATGTTAATCGATGACTAAATTCACACCACTTGGCACACATATGTATTTGTGAAATTTTCAAAATTTCACATAATTTAAATAGTTTAAAGTGTTATGAATTAATTAGATTAATTAATATTTAAGAAATATTAATTATTATTTTATTTGATGTTCGGGGTGTATTTAGTAAATGAGATAGCTCCTAGAAATGTTATGGCCGGTGTTAGTAATTATTTGAGTGAATATATAAAGGTTGTATATGTATGTATTCATATACGATATCGATATATATCTAAACAGACTTTAAATACAATTAATTACGCAATGGGCTTTGAGGTATGTTTGGTCAATGGACCTATTATGGCCGACCGTGGTAGATGGGACAAGGTGGATTTAGTTTTGACTTAGCAAACGGGAAAGGTGGGAGATATTTTCCATGTGGCGACCCATATTTCGAAAGGTTTAAATTAACAATAATCCACACATGTCCAACTCAAACAATTCAGAACATAGATAATCAACGGGGTTAATTAAGAAAAAAAAGGAAACAAAAACAGAATCTTGCAGCGGAATGACAAAATATAATAATCAAATAAACAGTTCATGAAGTTGTTTATACTATACATTTGATTATAATTTATACAACATTTATCGGAGTTATATATACAGTAGAACAAAATAAACAATGCAGCAGACAACATGATGTAGGGAATAATACTAGTAATAATAATATACCAAATCTTCGTCTACATGCTCCAGATATGATCTTCAATGCGCTGAAAACTCAGAACTGACCCGAGCATAATGAAAAGACAAAACACTCGAGTCAGGACTAAAATATCCTTATATGAGTCAAATCAATATCACATATACAAGAGTGTAATAGTGTCAGAGATGTTTATGGGATTTCACATCTCCTATCCAGTGTATAACGGGCGTGCAATAACTCAAGAGATGTTACAGGATTTTCCATCTCTTAAGGATTCGTCGAATTATTTATATATAGTAGAATACGCTATATATATAATGTCTAATCGGTAAAATAAATATTTTTCTTAGCGTTAAGGCTTTACATTAATCCCCCTTAACGCGTTTTTAAGCATTGTCGTATAGTTTGCATATAACGCCCCAGTAGCACGTCGAGGGATAGGGATGCGCCGTGATACGACAACACTAAATCAAAATCGTAGTGGTATCAATAGGGATAATGGTATGACAAGGAATGTGAGGCAATGCCCAAGGTAGGATATAATCGGTTCGGGTCGCAGGGCTGGTGGTAAAGCATCATAGCCATGATCGCCCACCGCGTCCATCTATCCCATATCGTGTCAAAGGAGGTTATCCCAAAATCTAGGTGCACCAATCGAAACCAACAACAAGAGTAATAGTATGGACCAAGTCCAAAGAATCGAAGAATGGATGTCCACTAGGGGTAGCTAGCCCCCTTGGCTCTGTCAAGCCATCATGTTTTAGTCATTTCAATTTGCACAAGTGTCGGGGTCTATCCATCATCGTTCTCTTTCTTCACATCCAGCAAACGACGCCAAATCCAACCACTTTGTTCTGGAGTCTCCTCCGTGTACACAGTCATTAAATTGGTTCCAATATTGACAAAGAGTATGCCAATAAGAGGCCCCGGTCTGTTTAACAACCAAAATCATTTGACACACCGGTTGGTACTTTTACATTTTGAAATCAATTTATACTTGATATCAAAATATCATGTTTGCATCAAAATATCATTTCATTTCAAAATACCATATTTACCTAAAATATGCTATTTTTACTTCAATAATCATTTCAAATTCCAACTTAGGCTATAACTTCATTTTAACCCAATTCGCATTTAAATAACCGATTTAAATATAAACAATTCCCACTTTGACCGGTTTGAATTTTTGAAAATAGTTTGAATAGTTTTAAATAATTTAAAAAGTTAAGATAGTTTAATATAAAATAGTTTGAGTATTTAAAATGGTTCATATAGTAAAATAGCTTGAAAAAAAAATAATTTGAATATTTAAAAAAATAGATTTTAAACAGTTTATATTAAAATAATTTCAAATCAAACTATCTCTTTCCATTTCAACAAAATTGGACCCAAGTCCAGATTCCAATCAAACTGTTTCAGATTCAATTATTACAATTCAAATCATTTTCAATCTCAATTCAATTCAAATCGACTCAATTTTGATTTCAATTCGAATTAACATCGATCCCAATTTCGACTCAAATCGATTTCGATTTCAAATTAATTAAATTTCAATTTCAAATTAATTAATTTCAATTCCAATTTGAATTAATTCAATTCAATCCTTAATTTTAAACCATTTCAATTTATATCAATTTTGAATTCGATCTCAAAATATCGATTTAAATCATTTAAATCAATTTGAACTTCGATGTTCAATTCAATGTACAAATCTTTTAAAATAATTCAATTTCGAGCAAAAGTTTGAAATATCAATTTAAATCTCTTCTTCTAAGATAAATTTCAAAGTTCGAATAAATTTCAACCTTCAAACAATTTTTTATTTCCATAATTCAATTATAACTTTAAATTCCCAAATTAATTTTTTAAATGATTTCTTTTACAATTTTTAAATTCAATATTTCAAAACTCGAGTTCGAATATATCCAATTCCCATATTTCGATTCAATTTTATTTTAGTATAAAATAAAATCATTTGAATAAACTCAATCTAAGAATTTAAAACCATTTAATTTAACCAATCCAGTGTCCGTATATAATTTTCTATCCTATGGCCAAGCGATTAGTTATTCCAATTTAATTCAGGGATGGATATATATCATTTCAATCCAAAATAAATGTCAGAGGTATATATCATTTCAACCAATTTCTTAATTTATTTGAAATAATTCAATTGACAGTTATATGGTGTCAATAATATATAAGGTGATAACAGGATATATCAAATGACCTAAACATCGAATCCTCCACGATATCAACCAATAATCATCCATCACAATTAACAAACAAAACGGTCAATAAATCACAACAGCTAATCAGTTATCAAAAATCAGGAATTTTACTAGCAGTTTAATTCTAATTTCAATTTAACTATTAATTCATAATTTCTAACATATAAATTTCTATGTTGATTTCTATATCTAATTAAATAACCAAACAACAATCAATAAATTTAAATCACTTGAGAGTTTCAATTTAACTAACATAAAAACAATTTAGCCATTAGTGAGTGTTTAAAACACTCGCCTTTATTTTAAACTGAAAAATATTTCTGGTTCAAATAAATTCCAATTTGACTCCAAGCTGTAGACGACGTCGATACGGTCGCATCGCAACTCGTTTCACTAGAAACGGACCTCGTACGAACAAGATACGATTTTATTAACATTTGAAATAATTGAAACTATCATTAGCATAATTAATTTATAATTAAATTAATTAATCCTAAATCATACCCTAATCACGCACGCAACAGCCCACGTTGCCATCTCCTTCTTCCAATCATGATTGCGATTCCATTTTTTTTCTTCGCGTAATCGCCAACGCCCTAGCCAGAGCCGCCTCCGCTCCTTCCCTGAGCACCGCCGCGGCCCCCAACTCCAGCACTCCTCTGGTCGTGCATAGATCAACGACCCAAACCCTAAAACTGTGAACCAATGTCACGCTGCTCCTCCCCATCGCCATCGCGCGCTCCGCCCGCGCCTCCAGCACTCCTCCAC